>OY728161.1:1965802153-1970934272 GCA_963277665.1 Viscum album
TTTAGATTAAAATATTTTTTACTCAAGAACTAAGTTAAATTATTTTATCAAAAATATTTTCCATGTAAGATGATGCTATTTAAATAGTGTTATTTTTCTATCCCTATTATTACTATGATTTAATATCATTAATGATGGAATGATATTTTATATGGATTAAGTTATTATGGAATGATATATTAGAATACCATTTTATTTCTAGAGATATTCTATGATAAATGATTTTTTTGTGGAACATGTATGAATGATTTCATTATGAGATGGTTGGGACCTATATCTACCTCCAATGCATTGGGTAAGTATTTATATCTCATGAGATATACAAGACTGGAATTGTTAGTAAATATGGTTTATCAATACATTGTTGGAACCGCAAGTAAACCCAATTCAGTAATGGACTTTGTCCACTATGATGGTCTTGGGAACACTGTCTTGGATGCTATGGAAATCATATTATGTTCATATTAGTTTGCCACAATTACATGTTTTATTACAATACTATTCTATCATGGTTAATTTCATTTTTAATACATTCCTTACGTACTACCATTATTTATTTAATGACTCAATATTTTTAGGTTTAAGCTTTATGTTCATGTTTTTACATTCAAATGTTTATGGTTTGTTTTATGTTCTCCATGTTTACCTTTACTAAGAATTTGAGCACACCCTTTTTATGTTTCCTTTTACCGAGATTATAAATAAAATTTTTAGGTAGGAAAATAAAATGGAAATATCTTTATGGGATTTGATGAAGATATTTCACAATTATGACTAGATTATGTTCCTAGTTTCCAAAGACTCGAAACTAAAACTTTCTTTGGGCATCTATTTGTGCCATGCATAGAGTATTCCAATAAAATAAATATAATGTCCATGTACATCAATAATGGGTCTCAAAAATTTTATAGTTAATTCAAACCATAATATATGTATCATGCCTCATCTATTGTTCTATAATCCTCTTGTACACGTGGTTTTCGTTTATACAACAAAATGTGTTCTTTGTGGTCAAAAACTCTAATTAACCACAAGGATGTAACTAAAGTTTTATATGAAGATTCAACTTCACTCCATGTATCCAAATTAAATGTTCAACCATGTAAACTTCTGTATGTTCAATAATAAAATATAACTTCCATTCTAGATGAACACCTTCTTCATACATGTTTATCTGAACATGAACCAATCAGTAAATCCGCAGAGGCAAACAGACTCGATCAATGAAAGTGAACCTTACAACCAATCAAAAAGGTCCTTAATGAACATAAAAATGTTATACTAAATAAATTATATATAGATTATGTTTTATAATTAGTAATTAATAAACCTAATTTTTGTATTTAGGTCATTAATAACAAGTGGATAACACCATCAGATTTATGGTAAGAGATCCTCTCCATTTCACTTTTATTCAAGAATTTCCTATATGATATTCCATTTTATGTGTAAACCCTAATGATGGGGTATGATTTAAAACCTACCACATATTTCCCTAATGATCTATATGTGATGATAAACTCTATTATCTCTCATTAAGGCCTCTTAAGTACACCTTATACCATGCTGAAAATCAGTAAGGAATTCTACCCGAACCATGTTTATTCCTTCAGGTTTCTCTATATTTATTTTTACCCAAATAAAGTTGTATTTTCTTTTTTATTTAAAACATATAAATGATGTATATATGATCCAAATTCATGTTTCATGATCCATCCCTAATTCACTTTCAGGTATATATGTTTTTTTAAGTGAATCCCTACTCGATACTTCCCAATAAGGAAACTCGTTTTAAGGGAACTTCCCTAAATTTTACCAAATTTCAAGTGCATTGTATCCTATGTTTAATACACCTTTTTATTTTTACAATCTTCATTTTTATTATGAAAAAAATTCATAGTTCACTTCTATTTTTATATAAAATAATGTTCCCTTTTCAATTTTGAATGCTCTATAGTATATTCCTTAAAAACAGACAAAAATGTTTTAAATGCTAAAATTTCTCAAATAAATTTATTAAATGTTGTCACCTCTGTTTGACATCACTTACCATGATGTATGCATATTTTACCTCATGAACCTCCATGTATGTTCTAATTCCTTTCTTTCAAGGACACTTTCATGATACAACTATTGGTTATGCTTTATGTCATGATTGTGGTACCCAATTCCACCCATGGGTAACCCTTATATTTAAGTAAGATTGATTATGTATGATTCGTTATGTGGAAAACATATTCAATAAAGGTAATATGGGTGCACCCAAATAGTTATTCATTTTATTGGGTAAATTTGAGTCTCATGAGATGATTATGTGCGATGGTCCTGGCGGTTAACCATGGCTTGTGCTATTATGTCAAACGGTCTTGGCGGTTATTCTTGGATTTTGCTACTATGGAAAACAGTCTTTGAGGATATGGTTGACTCATACTAAATTCAGGTTTTATGTTTATTCCATATTTATATGATTCTATGATTAAATGATCCCATGTTTATATGTTATGATTCTATATGTCATGTGCCTTTTTATATAATCATGTCATGCCTTCTATCTCATGTGCTAATAATTTGTTCATATGGTTATTACCTTACTGGGATTTTATCTCATCCCTTTGTTTATGTTATCCCTAGGTTATCTTATGAATATTCCTAAGCACAATGGAATATAGGAGTTGATAATGGATTTTAAATAAAAATTTGTTTTTATAATATTTGATTATGTACCTAGTATTTCAAGACTCTAGGCTTTACGATACTTGGATTCTACTCTGATATATAATTATTCTTAAATTCATGTAATGTTATATGTAAAAGGCTAGGGTCGCTATATTAACTACCTCTCTTCTTTGAACTATTGGTATTTCAAACATTTCATAGTAAAATATTCAATATCTCATTTCATTCCGCCCCACCAGTAATACTCATAAAGGTATCTGTACATCTTTGTACTAGCTGGATGAACTAAAAACAGAGAAATATGATCATCACAGAATAATTTTTTCTTTATATTAGAATCACAGGGCACCTATAATATTTTCCCAAATATTAAAACACAATATTTACCAATGTTAAATTATATAAATTTACTCATTTTAACCAATTCTACCATTTTCTATAACTCCTAGTCTACCTTCTGGGATTTGTTAATTATTTCTGAAAAAGATGACTACACTAAAACCTGATAAAAATAGAAGAATTTATAGTACCAATAAAATCCAAACCAAAATTCATCAAATCATTAATCAAAGGGTTTTGTTCCATTCATAACATAGTTAATGATTCATGATGTTTTTGAATCAAGGAAGCTGCCTCTTTGTTTGATTTTCCAAATAGTAATTGATTGGGAAATCGTAATATTTTGTGGTTAGTATATATTTCACATATTGATGCATATAAATGATACCTATAAATTTTCAAAGTAAAAACCACATATGAAAATTCTAAATCATGTGTTGGATAATTTAATTCATGAGGATTTAGTTGTCTTGAAGCATAAGTTACTACCTAATAATTATGCATCAAAATACTATATAGTCCCTTTAATAAAGCATCATTGTAAATGAAAAACTCACTATTTCACGATGGAATGGTCAGAACTTGATCATTCACCAATCTTCTATTCAATTCCTAAAAACAATCATCACATTATTTTGTATAGAGGAATTTAACTCCTTTTAGAGTTAACACAGTCAGTGGACTAGATAACCATGAAATGTTTTCTACATACCTTCGGTAATATCCAACAAAACCAAGAAAACTATGAATCTCAATTATATCTGTGGGTCTTGGCCATTATTCAACAATTTTCATTTTAGTAGAATCAACAGTTATTTCATATTTTGGAACAATGTTACTAAGGAATGAAATTTTTTACAACCAAAATTCACACCTGCTGAATATTTATATAGTTTCTTTTCTGTTAAGGTTTTCAAAACAACCCTTAGATGTTTTTTATTCTCATCCTTACTTTTAGAATATACCAAAATGTCATTAATAAACACAACCAAAAACTTATAAAAGAACTCATTAAATATTATCTTCATAAGATCAATGAATACAGTTGGTTCATTAGTTATCCCAAATGACATTACAACAAATCCATAATGACCACATGTAGTTCGAAAAAATGTATTTTAAATGTAATACTCCTTCACCTTTAGCTGATGGTATCCAGATCTCAAGTCAATATTGAATAAATATTGATCTCCCTACAATTGCTAAAACAAGTCATCAATGTGAGTAAAAATATACTTATTATTAACAATAGTGTTAGTCAAATCTCAATAATCAATTCAACATCTCATGGAACCATTTTTCTTTTTAACGAAAAAAATAAGAGCTTAACATGGTTAAGTCCTAGAACAAATGATGCTTTTATAAATAAACTCTTATGAATAATTTTTAAATTAAAGAAGTTCTATTTGATCCATTTGATAAAGGGCATTTGAAATTATCTTACTAGTAGGGACTAGGTCAACTTTGTATTCAACTTCACGATCAGGTTTAACACCAGGTAACTCGTGTGGAAAAACATCAAGGTATTAATTTACAACTGGAACATCATAAATATGAATAGTTCCATTATTTTCTAAAATATGAGGGTGATAACATTAATTTCCATCCCTTAATAGTTTCTCATATTCCTGATATGTTACCAATATTGTGGGTTCGTTCTAGTATATAAACTGAAACTCATTATGAAATAAAACTTATTTTTCTCTAGATTCAATCTTATCATGATAAAATGAAATCCAATCAATACCTAGAATTATATTAAACTATAATAAGATGAAAAACAAGGTTCTAAGGAAATTCATTTCCATATATAACAATATTATGATACTTAAAATTCATTTTTTCAGTGACATTTCCCCTAGTGTTTTAAGAATATGTTCGTGTCTCATTTATTGAGTTGATATTTCCAATTTACAAGAAAATTTCTCAAAAATAATGGAATTTGTATACCTTGTATCAAACATGAATTTAGAAAACTTTTAGTAAATAATCAATGTACCCAATAAAACTTGATTTTATGGCCTAGAATCTACTGGAATAGTCTCAAAGGATCTCACTTCACATTTCTTTTTATAGTCTGGCTACTTTCCATCACTCAGATCTTTCATTGGGCATGCATTTGCATAATGACCCATATCACCACATTTAAAACACATTACAGTTTTCATAGTAGAACTAATCATAGGTTAGTTTTCAGTACAATATCAGGCATTATTTCCTAACATATCACATTGAAAACACTTCCCAGTTTTTTAAGACATTCCCCATGGATCTTTTTACTACACTTTTAACAATTAGGAAACTGAATGTTCTTACAATCAGATTTCATTAATTGATTCCTACCCATTTCATTCCATTTGGTCCTCTTTTATAATTGTTCTCAAAGTACATGTGATCATTATTGAACTCTATTTCAACCATCTCTACACATATTACATGTTTCTCATAACTTTTTATTTCTATGGAGGCCAATTCCCTTAAATATTTTGGATTCAATCCTGAGTAAAAATGGTTGATTTTTCAATCAAGATCCTGAATAATATTTGGAGCATACCTTGTGATTCTGTTGAAGTTTTCTCATACACAACCACTGAATCATCCTCCTTTTTCATCAATTAAAGTAATTTCTTCTTGATTAAATTAAAAACCACCTTAGGAAAATATTTTTCAAAGAAAATATTTTTAAATTCATCACACTCCAAGGCTTCAATATCCTCTCAATCCTTGATATTATTTACCATTGAACACCACTAATAAGATTCACCTTGAAAATGATAAATAGAATGACTGAATGTTTTATTAACAAAACATCTCATGACATTTAATATCTTTTCAAGGGATTTAATCCATCCATCAACTACTACTTGGTAAGATGATCCCATGAAATCATGAGGTTGTTGCCTTATAAAATGTTCCACTATCATCATGTTATTTTATGGTAGCCCTAGTTGTCCTATAGCATGGATTCCACCTACATTTATTTCAACTATTATCTGATCCATTACATTCACAAACAACTTGGTTCCAATTACCACCATTCCCAATTGTGGATTCAGAAAGATGTCAACCTCTCGGTTACTTTCAAATTCAAGTTCCATATTTTTATATAGAAAACAATTCTGAAGAGACATATATTAGGTGAAGAAACATGGTAATCTTTAAATTTAATAATATCGAAATAAAAATTAGGTAAAAATAATTTATCGTATTCTATTAACATCATACTAACACCTAAAGTTATCAAAACTGTGTTTAATACTAACTATAAGGAACCATCCTTAAACATTACATAATCTAGCTATTTCAACTAGATTTCACTTCTTTACAATCCCAAAGATATTTTAGATTTATATTTTTTAAACATAGGAATAAACACATATATATCAACCCACAAGAATAAAAATTCGGTACCATTAAAATAGTATATATTTCCTCAAAAACATAAAATGTTTAACACAAAACAACAACATGGTTTATTTAACAAAACATCACAACATTTAACATGACTTCTCTATTTATCTTAAACATCCATATAACCTGTGAAAAACATTTAAAAATATAGTATGAGCATAAAAACTTTAGTAATGGATATAAAATAATGAAATAAACCATTATTCCATGAAAACTTGTAAGTATATGAAATAATTATCACAAATACTTACTTCTCACCCTTATAAACTTAATTTTTGAAACATGATATTTCAATAAAAAAATAGAGTAAATATATAAAACAATAAAGGTATATTTGAGATTTACATACTTATATTGTCACCCTATTGGCTATATTGTTATTTGTATCTCTCACGACTACCTTATAATGTAACCCTCACGAGTACCTTATGGTGTTACAATCGCAGTTACACTTGGAGTAACCATACGACCGACCTCTGACTTACACATACCCAATGAATTGGAAAGAGATATATGTCCCAGTATTCATCATAAAAAATTCCCAATAACCATAACATAATCATAAAATATGAATAATTCTATAAAAACATTACTTTTAAATTTTGTAAAATAGAATTTTAAGATAGGATTGTTAAAGGAATGTCCCTTACAAAAATTATATAATTGAAGTGAGATTTAATGTAATGATGTTATTATGTGTATAAAATATATTTCCACATAATAAATCACAATATAAACTAATTTCATTAAATAAATAATCTTATTAGCACATAATTAATGAAGTACAAGGTTAACCTAAAGAATGGAAATTGGGATAATAATTCCATTACCTCGAGTTCGTTTTACTTAAACCTGGTTTAATTTTATTTATAATGGTTAAAAGAGTGTTATTAATATTTTAAAGAAACTAATTAATGTTTATAATTCCTTCTATGATCATTTTATAACATCATTCAACCTACTTATTAATAAAATATTTTTATATCCATTGTTTCAGGTATGTGCTTCACATGATTTACCTGGTTGGTTTGAAAATAATTCTCTTTTTGAATTGAAAAAAACACTAGAAGTGGAATTAGATGGATTTAATATGTTTCTATAATACTAAATAATTCCATAAATCATTTTTCTTATATGGTATGAGGATGAATCATTAGATATATCATTTTTGATATTCTTTTAGATCAGTTTGGCAGTTCTTTGATAATCACAATTTTTTTTCTTCGTATACCATAAATATTTTAGGCATACGTTAACTAAAAAACATAAGAGAGGTAATATAATACACTTTAAAAACTTTTTCAACCAATAAAATGGTATTATAATCATTTTTGAATGATGTAAAAGAAATTGAGAACACATCATCCATGATGTTGGTAAATCGACACATCACGAATAGTGTATTTATAAAAGGGGGAGAAGATGAAGTAAGCTAAGGAATATTTTAATAATCATGATAATATACATAATATATATGATTCTAGATCTTTCTTTCCTCTTGTATGAAGGGTGTAGAATATTTTATAATAAAAGAAACAAATTGAAATGAAAACTAATGAAAATTCATGAAGATTTTTACCTCTTTATCTCTTCTCCTTGAGATCCTCCTTAAGGGATTTTGTTTTGGCCTTTTGGTGAGACACAAAGCTATTGGACGTGTCTAAGAGCCTTGGGAATGTTATTGGGTAGAATTTAGTTAATTCTCAAATCTTGAGAGGTGTGAGAGGAAGAGGGGGTGAGGGTGGTATTTATAAAGAGGGAGATGATAGTTTTTTCATTATTTTAATCATTAGTTTAATATTTTTTCATGAATATGAATATAATTGATTAATGTGACCCAAAATAGAATTAATATTAATTATGTTTGAACCAATAGTCATTTACTTCAATCATGACTCAATAATGATACAGAAATACATTTATTTTTCATATTTGTTATTTTGTCGTATCTCACTATTCACAAAAATTAATGTATTTTAGAAATATCCCAAAAATTCAACCTAACCATATTTCTATTTTTAGAATTAAAAAATGAACACCATTTTTTAAAAATATTTTTATAACTATTATTAATTTCATTTTTAATTAAAATCATTATTTATTTGGAAAATAACAATTTGAAAACTATAACTTATTTTATATCACCTTGAAAAAATCAATCAACATTGCATTACCTTATTAATATAAAATAATAATAATAAGATTTAATATTCATAATTTTCATATTACGGTTCATATTACTATTCATACGGGTATATTACTATTCACCCAAAAAACAAGTTGTTTTTATTGGACTCTAAACAAGTTACTAAACATAACTGTCGATGTCCATTTTTTGAAATCCAAATCATAGAAGAAGAAAAATTATTTTCAATGGATAGTTTATAAAATTCCCATTAAAAAAGTTTCATTATGTAAATATTTAGTGATACATGAATTTCTATTTATATTTAAAACCATGGGGTGTTACATGGTGGCATCCAGTGATGATCGTACATGAGGAATCACATGATCATCACATGGGGTAAGATAATAGTTTTATGTCATGTGTTGATAATGTTGTCATGTAGTTTAGCCTCATATGTCGAGGATGGGTAAATGAGAAATTTTACATCAAGTGGCTCGAACATGGGTGGACTCACTCTCTACCCATCAAGCTTGCGTGACCACCACTCATGCACCCTTTGGCAGGGTGGGTGTTGGCACTTCCATTGAGTGTTAAATAATTTTTTCTATGTTAGAGTCCCTATATATTGAATAAAAACATCTTATAGTACATGTGAATTAAAGAAAAATGTAGTTTAAATGCTCATGCCAAACAACGTGTCATATAAGGACCTAACCTTAAAACATTACATAATCTTGAATTAATTGAATAATTCACATTGAGGATCTTTTTAGGTTTAGATTTTTAGAGAATTAGGACATAACTATTACATCTCAAATGATTACAAAGTAGTCACTTCTAATCAGTTTCCATTTTTTCCCAAAATAAAAACTCGTTAAAAAAGAGTCATGTCTAGTCCCATGTTTTAGATATCATGACTTTCCCTTGATCCCATCAATGACTCTATTCATCTTTAAGTCCCGTGAAAAACATTTCAAAAAATGGCATGATCATAAAAAGCTCAGTAAGGGTTATAAAACAAATAATGAAAACATTATTTCATAATTACATAAATAACATAAGATCTTTAACATACCTCATAAAATCATAAGATTTATGAATAACACATAGAAAACATAAATCATAATGGTAACTTGTGGCATCCATATCATATTTACATTATAGTTATCACAGCTACATAGGGAGTTACATTTGGAATACCTATCAGAGTATATTACCTAAATCTCTTAGGAGAAACATTCAAGTTTACCTCCATCAGATTACCCAATGCATTGGATAGATATATCGGTCTCACCCGCCCTAAGTTTATCACAGAACCACCCGTATACGTAAACAATTCCCAAGAACCATAACATATACATAACACATAAAATAAACATAAAGTAAAGATAATATTTCCACATTCTAATCACAATATATCATTTTACATAAAAAATCAATTATCAAAACCATATTAGATACCAAAATACATAAAATATTATATGGTATTTATTTTCCTTTTGAAAACATTTTTTCTTGTTAAGGAAGCCAAAGATCAAATAATACCTGCGGCAGCAGGAAAGGTCATTGTCATCGCTTATGTTAAAAAGATACATTCTTTTTTTTTGTCGTTTAGTAAAATGAATCGTAGGAAAATATTCCCTTTGAATGAAATGAAAATTCAAAGGTATTTATACACCGTATAAAATAAATTTTAGAATTAAACAAAATATGCCCCATTGAAAGTGGATTGAGATGAATTCCCTTACCCCGTGTCCGACTTAACCCGATAGTTTGTTAATCTCCAGAATAATAAACTATAGTTAATTTCTACTTGATTAAGAACCATTTTAAAGTTTATTATTCCTTTTTTATCTCTTATTATATTGTCATAAGCATTATGTAATCATTTAAGTTATTAACAGTTGTTTCGTCGATATTTGGTACTTGAGTAAAAATGAACACCTTCTAATGACAAGTTGTCAATGTCGTCAACAATCCTTTATCTATATAATGATATTCATGATTTAGATATCATATAAATAATATATAACCATTATATATATTTATTTATAACAGTACATAACATTTTGAGATAAGAAATGGAATTCACTATTCATGGAGACGGTAAGACGTACGTACGCATGAACACAACTTCCATTTCTATTTATTATTTTAATGTAATTAAAACATAATGATACAATGGTATATTATAATTAAATTATAATATCAGATATAATATTGTTAACTCTCTTCTTTATACATCCATATAAGGTATTTATGGGTCATATCACATTGAGGGGGCGGTAGTCCGCACTTCCTAAAATTAAATTATCACATTTAACCATTATGGAAACCATAAAGGTATGATATAAATATAAAATACAGAAGAATAAAGAAAATATAAACATAATATATATCATATATAAATACAGTACCATCATAATGGCCACCATGAGAAGCGATAGGAGTTAATTGAACTATCATTGTTTCGTGAGGCGTTAGTTTTCCATCCACAGAAACATTATGTTCTTTACACATTAGATGGATGTGTGTATAAGTGCATTTAAAATAATTCTCATAACAACATACTATTATATTTACAATACTGGTGTTGTTTTAAAATAAAGGAATAAAAAAATTTAGGGGTTGGAGAAGTAAAATAAAAGAAAAGAACTTAAGAGAAGACATTCCCTTTAAATCGGGTAACTCCCTTTAGTTTGAACCAAAAGGGTTTCTTGATGTGCTTTATGCCTAAGGTAAGGCTTCTAGAATAAATATAGGGATCTTGGGAGATTATTGGAGCATAGGATGTAAGATACAAAGGCTTGAGAAGTTTGATAAATGGGTATAAACTTAGGGCTTTTTACAAGGGAGAGGAGGGGCTCTTTAGGAATGTTTGAAATGATTATTTTATTATAAACTCGTCATCGGTTTCAAAAGGTCAAAATTTTGTTACAATAAAATTTAAGATGACTCATGGTTGAAATAAAATCATAAAATAAAAATTGGATAGGTTTTTGATATTTTTTTAATATTTATAATCTTATTTCATTAAATCATTTATAAATCAGATAAATATTGTATCATTATTGTGTCATAAATAATATAATTCATTTGATGTAAAAAAATTATAAAACAAATTTCATGATGTAGTGTATGTTTTTATATTTACAAATAATATTTATAGTTGAAAATATAACTTATATAACCCCATGTAAAAAATTATTTACTAAAATATATTTGTTTATGTCATTTTTGTCTTTACTTTAAATTAATTAATATAAAGTGTCATTATTACTCCCATATGGCTCCATGGGGTCCCAAATTCAACCCAAGGATTCCCATGGTCGGCTATGTATCATCCATTAGGATTATAATACATGTTATGGTAATTTAATATTATTATAATATTATATTTTACCCTTATTAACTATATTTACATTTTAATCATGGTAAATAAATTATTTGCTGAAGTAAATATTTAAAATTTCTAAAAATAAAAGTTACCTATATAAAAAAATTGTACCTACTGATTCCAAATATGGAATCCATTTTTATAAATTCAAAACACATAAGTGGAAGAAATTAATTTTAAAATAATTCCCACGGTCAAAACAAAAGTCTTTTTTATGAAATAATAACTATCAAAAGATTGACACTTGTTTATGTCCAATTTGAAAGTGAAATTAATTCCAATGTCCAATATTAGATTAAATAGTAAAAATATATTCTAATTAAACTTTATAACCAATTAAAAAGATAATATAACCATATAAATAAATTAGATTAAAAGTCTCTTTCGAATTAAAATACAATATTTTTCACTATTCAATAAAAAATGAACTTTATCAAAAAAATACCAAAAATTTACCTAAAGTACATTTTGATGTTCCGAATCTAAAGAAGAATTTTATTTTGTCAAATAGAACATATAAAAATGACCAAAACTATATTTAAATATGGTTTTCCATCAAAAGGCGATAAATTGAACTTTTAAAGAATATTAGAGTAATTATTCTTTGATTCATTCATATTTAAGCCCCTAAATTTTATTAGATAAATATAAAAAAAATTAACAAACATGTATAATCATATTTTAGTTACTTCTATACATTATCTCCGATACAATGTCTAGGCGTAAAATACCATTTAAAATACTAATATTATATTATTAGTGTGCAATGTAAGATTTAAAAGAAACTTGTTGTTGCGTATTGGGTATGCTATCAAAGATAACATCCCCTTTAAAGTAAAACTAATATTTAATTCACAAATATTAATTAACATTCAAATGTATTATTTTTTATTTACTTGGGATGTTACATTCTTCCCCCCTTTTGGGAATTGCGTCCTCACAAATTTTATTCACTTATCAAATAAGTGGGGGTATTTATCCCTCATAACATTTTTAGATTCTCACGTTGCCTCTTCAACAATATTGTTTTTCCACAAATCCTTTACTTGAAAAATTGCCTTATTCTGCAACACTTTCTCTCTATGGTCAAGAATCTAGACTGGTTGTTCCTCATAGGAGAGGTTCTCTTCTAACTGAACTACCTCTAGGCCCAAAACATGAGATTGATCTAGAATATACATTCTCAACATTGAAACATGGAAAAAATTGTGTACCTAAGAGAAAGTTGGGGGTAAAGCCACTTTGTACGTTGCTGCTCCAACTTTCTCTGAGATTTCATAAGGTCTAATGAACCTCAGACTCAACTTTCCCTTCTTACCAAAAGGCACCACACCTTTCCATGGAGAAACTTTGAGAAATACATGATCACCTACCTTGAAAGATAGATCCTTCCTCCAGTTATCTGCATAGCTTTTCTGCCCACTCTAAGTTGTTCTCATGTTATTCTTAATCAACTGAAATTTTTCTACCATATCTTCTACCAATTCTGGTATCATCAGCATTCTTTAACCTACTTCATCACAAAAGCTGGATTTCGACAACACTTTCCATATAATGACTCAAATGGAGCTATCTGTATACTGGAATGAAAATTGTTATTATATGAAAATTAAACCAAAGAAATATGTTGGTCCCAACTTCCCTGGTAATCCAGTGAACAAGACCGTATGATATCCTCCAAGGTCTGAATTTTTTGTTTTGACTACCCATCTTATTGAGGATGAAAACATTTATGAAAATTTAATTCATGACCAATGATTTCTGAAGGCCTTTCCTAAATTTATAAGTAAACCTGGGATCACGATCAGATACAATTGAGTGGGGAACACCATGCAACCTAACTATCTCTTTAACATACAACTGATAAAGTTGATCTAGAGAAAAAGTGTCTCAAATATTATGTAAATGAGAAGATTTATTCAATCGATAAACAATAACCCAGATTGCATTGTTACCTCTAAATGTCTTTGGTAATCCCACAATGAAGTCCATGGATATATTTTCTCATTTCCACTCTGGCACCAGTAAATACTGAAGCATTCCTTTCGGTTACTGTCGCTCTTCTTTAACCCACTGACAATTCAAACACTTCATAGTAAAATCAGAAATTTCTCTTTTCATTCCATTCCACCAGTAATACTCCCAAAAGATCTATGTACATCTTAGTACTGCCAGGATGAACTGAAAACGGGGAACTATGAGCTTCACATAACAATTCATTCTTTAACTGTGAATCACAACGCACACATAATATTTTCCCAAACCTCAAAAAACAATCATTATCAATGTTAAATTCAGGAAACTGACCCTTCTAAACCAACTCTACCTTTTTCTGTAACTCAGTGTCTTCTTTCAGTGCTCGCTTAATTCTGTCTGACAGAGATGATTCCACTAACACTTGAAACAAACCAAAATAATTTCCTGCACCCACAACTTCTATTCCAAATTTCATTAAATCAAAAACCAAAGGATTACATTCCAAACGTAGTATGTTTAGTGAAACATTACTTTTTCAACTCAAAGCATCAACCACTTTATTTGCCTTTCTTGGATGGTAATGGATCATGCAATAATAATCCTTGATTAATTACAACCATCTCCTATGTCTCATGTTCAATTCTTTTTTAGTGAATATATACTTCAAACTTTTTTGGTCAGTATATATTTCACATTTCACTCCATACAAATGATGCCTCCAAATTTTTGAAACAGAAAACAACAGTAGCTAATTCCAAATCATGTGTAGGGTAATTTAACTAATGAGGTTTCAACTGACATGAAGTATAAGCAATTACCTGATCATTCTGCATAAGGAAACAACCAAGTCCTTTCAACGAAGCACCACTGTAGATAAAAAACTCACCATTTCTAGAAGGCAGTGCCAAAACTGGAGCATTCACCAATCTTCTTTTCAATTCTTGAAAACAATAATCCCATTCTTTTTTCCAAATGAACATAACACCTTTTAGAGTTAACTTAGTCATTGGACTAGATAACCATGAAATGTTTTTGAAAAACCTTTGGTAATATCCCGCCAAACCAAGAAAAATATGAATATCTGTTATATTTGTGGGTCTTGGTCATTCTTCAACAAATTTTGTTTTAGTAGGATCAACAGTTATGCCATTTTGTGAAACAATGTGGCCCAGGAACGAAATTTGTTGTAACTAAAACTCACACTGGCTGAATTTCCCATACAGTTTATTTTCTTTTAAGGTTTTCAAGACAACCCTTAAATGACTTTCATGCTCCTCTATAATTTTATAAAAAACCAAAATATCATCAATGAACACATCCAAATACTTATCCAAGAACTCACAGAAAATTCTATTCATAAGATCCATGAATACAGTAGGTGCATTGGTTAACCTAAAAGTCATAACTACAAATTCATAATGGCCATATGTAGTACGAAACACATTCTTCAGAATTTTTACTTACTTTACATTCAACTAATGGTACCTCAACCACATATCAATATTTGAAAAATATTGAGCTCCCTGGAGCTGATCAAACAAATCATCGATATGAGGAAATGGATACTTGTTCTTAATAGTGATGCTACTCAATGCTCTATAAACAATGAAAACTCTCATTGAACAATTTTTTTTAAAAAAATAAGACAAGGGAACCCCATGGTGATGTGATAGGTCTAATGAAACCTTTATCTAATAACTCCTTCAATTCCTTATTTAACTCTAAAAGTTCAATTTGAGTCATTCGATAAGGGGGTTTTGAAATTGGTTTAGCATCAGGAACTATGTCAATAGTAAATTCAACTTCCTGATCAGGTATAATATTAGAAAAATCATCTAGAAAAA
The DNA here is from genome assembly GCA_963277665.1 of Viscum album. Lineage (NCBI taxonomy): Eukaryota > Viridiplantae > Streptophyta > Magnoliopsida > Santalales > Viscaceae > Viscum > Viscum album. Next base: position 1,965,817,926 of record OY728161.1, read on the forward strand.
ATAAAGGTACTCATTTACCACTGGCACATCATTAATGTCAAAACTTCCTTTATTTTCAACAATATGTGAAAGTTAACATTCATTTCCATATTTTACTAGTTTCTCGTCTTCCTGATATGTTATCAAAAGTAAGGGTTCATTCTAGTACACAAAATAAAAATAATTCTAAAAATAAACCTCTTTAGCTCTGCAATCAATCTTATAATGATGAATAGAAAGCCAATCCATAACCAAAATCACATCAAACTCTACTAGAGGAAAAACAATAAGATTTTCAGGTATATTCTTCCCGTACATAAGGAAAGGAAGGTTCTTATAATTTCTTTTTGTCCCAACATTTTCTCCAAGTTTTTTTACTATAAGTTCTATATTCATATCATGATAGGGAATTCCCAATTTACTAGAAAATTTCTCAAAAATAAATTAATTTATAGAACCTGAATCAAACAATTCATTTTCATAATCTGAACAAACAAACAGTGTACCTGATACTACTTCATTCGATGACCCAACATCTACTGAAGTAGTTTCAAAGGATTTAACCACCCCTTTATGCTTGTAGTCTAGATGATTTCCCTCAATTGATTTCTTCACTAGACACTCATTTTAATAATGGCCCATTTTATTTCACTTGAAACATTTTACTGAATGTAAATCAGATTTTTTCTTACCATTACCTTGATCTTTTTCAGTGCAATTTTGAGCCTTATGTCCCATTTTACCACATCAGTAGAACTTACTAGAATATAAAATACATTTCCAAGCATGATTTTTTCCACAATTTTCACAAATAGTAAACTTAAGTTTATTACCATCATAATTTTTGGAAGAGTTCTTCTCTTTCGTCTGCTACCTTGACCTCTTATTCTGTTGTTTGTCAAAGAACACCTGATCATCGTCAAAATCCATTTCTACATTCTTCTCAAAATGAACAAGTTTTTCATTACTTTTGAACTCACGAGAAGCTAATTCCTTTCGATACTTTGGATTTAATTTTGAGTAAAAATGGTTGATTTTACTATCAGGATATCATATGAAATTTAGAGCATACCTTACGAGTCAAGTGAATTTTGATTCATTAGCATCCACTGAGTCATCCTCCTGCCTCAATTCTAGGAATTGTTTTTCCATCCTATGTCGAACCACTTTAGGAAAATATTTCTCAAAGAACATACCTTTGAATTCATCCTAATCAAGAGCATCAATCTCCTCACTATCTCTTTTATTTTTCCCAATCGACCACCACTGATCAGCTTCTCCTTCAAAACGGTAAATAGAAAGACTAACATTTTGGTGTCCTGAACATCCCATGACATCAAAAAATTTCTCCAGTGCTTTAATCCACCATTTTCTAGAACGGGGTCAGATGATCCTCTAAATGATGGGGGATGTTGACTCATGAAATGATCTACTACTGACATGTTCCTTTGTGGTTGATCTGGATGATCACGTGCATGGATACCACCACCATTTATAGCCGGAGTCAATTGTTCCATCACTGCAACAAACTATTTATTTCGGATTCCGACCATCTATGGTTGCTGATTTGGAAGGTTTTCTTCCTCCTGATGTCATCCCAACATAGCTACCCTGTTTCCTCTACGGAAAACCATTCTGAACATATAAATATATTAGGCAAATCAGCATGGTAATCTTTTAATTCTATATCATTTCAATATTAACATAAATTAATTTATGGATATTGATTTAACAATGCCCTAACTTCTAAAGTTATCTAAACCGGCCTCTGATACCAACTATAAGGACCTGACCTTAAAACATTACATAATTTTGAATTAAATGAATAATTCACATTCAATATATTTTCAGGTTTAGAGTTTTAGAGAGTTATGACATAACTATTACATCTCAAAAGATTACAAAGTAGTCACTTCAACTCAGTTTCCATTTTTTCAAAAAATAAAAACTCTTAAAAAAAGAGTCAAATATATATCCATGTTTTAGACAACATACCATTTCTTCGATCCCATCCTTGACCCTATTCATCTTTATGTCCTATGAAAAACATTTCCAAACATGGGATGAGCAAAAAAATGTCAGTAAGTGTTATAAAAAAATGAATGAAAACATTAGTTCATCATTACATACATAACATAAGCTCATTATCAATGTCGTCAACAATCCATTATCTCAAGAATGATATTCATGATTTAGATATCATATAAATTATATATATCTGGTATATATTTTAATTTATTACAGTACATATCATTTGGAGATAATAAATTAAATGCACCGTTCATGGAGACGGTAAGTTGTACGTACGCATGAACGCTACTTCAATTTTTATTTCTTATTTAAATTAAATTAAAACATAATGATACATTGGTATTTTATAATTACATTACAATATCATATATAATATTATTAACTCCATTCTTTTTACATTCCACATAAGGTATTAACGAGTCATATCACTTTGAGGGGCGGTAGTCCGCACTTCCTAAAATGAAATTATCGCGTTTAACCATTATGGAAACCTTAATGGTATGCTATAAATGAAAAATAAAGAAGCGTAAAGAAAATATAAAAATAATATATATCATATATAAATACATTTCCATCATAATGGTCACCATTAGAGGTGGTAGGAGTTAATTGAACAATCATCGTTTCATGAGGTGTTAGTTTTCCATCCACAGAAACATTATGTTCTTTACACATTAGATGGATTTGTGTATAAGTGTAGTTAGAATCCATCTCAAAAAAACATACTAGTATATTGTGGATACTGTTTTTGTTATAATATAAATGAATAAGAAGATTTTAGGGGGTTGGAGAAGTAAAATAAAACAAAAGAATTTAAGAGAAGACGTTACCTTTAAATCGGGTAACTCCCTTTGGTTTGAACCAAAAGGGGTTCTTGAAGTGATTTCTGCCTAAGTTAAGGCTTCTAGAATGAATAGTGGGATCTTTAGAGCTTATTGGAGTAGAGTATGTATGATCCAAAGGCTTGAGAAGTGTGATAAATGGGTAGAAAGTGAGGGCTTTTTACAAGGGAGAGGAGGGTCTCTTTAGGAAAGTTTGAAAAAATTATTTTATTATAAACTCATATTCAGTTTCAAAAGGTCATAAATTTGTTAAAATCAAAGTTAATATGACTGATGGTCGAAATAAAATCATACAATAATAATTGGATAGGTTTTGGATATTTTTTTAATATTTATAAGCTTATTTATTTAAATCATTTATTAATGAGGTAAATATTGTATCATTATTGTGTCATAAAAAATTTAATTTATATGATATCGAAATATTATAAAAAAATACCATGATGTAGGAAATCCATTCATCTTTCCAATGAATATTTATAGTCAAAAAGATATCTTATATAACACCATGTAAAAATTGACTTACTAAAAGATATTTGTTTATGTCATTTTGGTCTTTATTTTAAATTAATTAATATAAAGCATCATTATTACTCCCATGTGGCTCTATGGGGTCCCTAATTCAAACAAAAGATGTCCATGGTTGGATATGTATCATAAAATATGATTAAGATACATATCAGGGTAATTTAATATTATTATATTATTATATTTTATCCTTATTTTCTATATTTACCTTTTAATAATGTTAAATAAAATATTTAATGATGTTAATATTTAAAATGTATAAATATATAAGTTAAATATTTACAAAAAAATTTCCTTCTGATTCAAAATATGGAATCCATTTTTCTGAATACAAAACAAAGAAGTGGCAGAAATTAATTTAAAATTAATTCCTGATGTCAAAACAAAAAGCGTGTTTTTATGAAATAATAACTATCAAAAGATTGACACTTGTTTATGTCCAATTTCAAATTTAAATTAATTCCAATGTCCACCATTGGATTAAATAGTAAAATATATATTATAATTAAACTTAATAACCGATTAAAAAGATAATATAACCATATAAATAAATTAGATTAAAAGGTACTTTTTAATTAAAATACAATATTTCTCACTATTCATTAAAAAATGAACTTTATCAGAAAAATACCAAAAATTTTCCCAAAGTAAATTTTGATGTCCCTAATCTAGAGAAGAATTTTATTTTGTCATTTACAACATATAAAAATGAAAAAAAACTAGATTTAAAGATGGTACGCCATTAAAAGGTGGTAAATCGACCTTTTAATGAATGTTAGTGTATTTATGCTTAGATTCCTTCACATTTTAAGCCCCTAACTTTTTTTAGATAAATGTAAAAACATTTAACAAACATGTATAATCATTTTTTAGTTAGTTCTATTCATTCCAGCTGATACAATGTCTAGGCGTTAACTACCATTTAAAATAATAATATTATATTATTGGTGTGCAATGTAAGATTTTAGAGAAACATGTTGTTGCATATTTGGTATGCTATCGAACATAGCATCCCCTTTAAATTAAAATTAATATTTAATTCAAAAATATTAATAAACATTTAAATGTATTATTCTTTATTTACTTGGGATGTTACATGTAATGTGGGAAGACACAAAGTGGGTGTAACTATCCACGTATGGACTTGAGGTGTAACTATCCACATAGGGACTCAAGGTGTAGCTAAACCATTGTTGGATTGGTATTCGGGCCACAGGAACTCAACCATCACAAATGGGTGTCATCATATGCGAGGTACCATGGAGAGGAATAGGAGATAGGTTTTCTGATTCCTAGGGCTTCTCTAAAATGTGCTTCACAAAGATCAAGTACTTCTTGGAAGAAATGGGATTCTAAAAGGTGAATGCTTTAAGAAATATGGTTCCCATTCCATGGAGTTTAGTCTTGATTCAGAGTGGGAGTGCTTCACGAAGGCATAATGCTTTGCAAACCCTCAAATTCCTATGAGGGAATTCTTCTTTTGTGATCACCTTGTGAAATCATAAAAGTAATCTCTATATGAGTTAGAGGCTCTCAGGAACACTACAGGGCATGTTTTCTAATGCTTAGACACCTTAGGTCCTCGATTTTCTATTTCATTCTAGATTCTATTAGGGTTTAAGAAAATAGATGGATTTTAGAATTCAGAAGGTTATCATCCCTCCATAAATAGTTAGACTAATAGGGGTATTTTTAGGAAAGGGTCTTTCATTATGATTGGTGTTGTTTGAGAAGTTTTATGTCCTTCATGAAAAGGTTGGACTTCAGGAGTTTGAATTTTGATTTCACAGAGCTACCATCAACACTTTTGGTGTTCATGAAGTTCAGTACAATTCAGAATGTCATTGCTTGAAGGTTATGTTTAGGACTCTGTAATATCATGAAGGAGTTCCCTTCCAAAGATATTTGTGATCTCCATCCATTATTTAAGAATGTAGGATTTATGAGACAAATTCATAGGGTGATTCTTGTGACCTTTGGATATGGATTCACGCTAATATTTATGTTCTAGCCATGTCATCTTTGAATTATTCCATGTCATGCATATATAATCCTCAACCCCCCTACTCTCAAAATGGGAACTAAAAAGAAAAATTATATTCATATTCTAAGTAAATATCTATAAAAATTGGAAATTAACTCCCTTTCTCAGTATTCTCTTTGAAATCACATCATTGATTCTCAGATCGTGATGATCATCGCAAACCCAGTGTTAGACATATTCCCAAAAATAGTGGGTAAAATGAATATATGGATAACTATACATTATTGAAAACAAAATATTGTTATCTAATTTCATTAATCCCACACTCTTCAGTATCAAATAGAGATCTAAAACCTTAACTTTAATGAAGCTTGGATTCTCATTGATCTGTTATTCACAAACATTGCTCTGTAAACTCATCCTCTATGAACCTGATCTTTGAGAACTACCTTCTAGTGAATTACATTAGATCATGAAAAAAACAACCTTTTCTTGATCCTGATGGATGCTCAATGAGATGCTGTTTTTGCTGATAGTCGGGATGGAATGGTTAGGAATATAATGATTGGAGAGGGTGTTAAGAATGCCTCAGACAAAAATTGCTCATTTCATAGAAAACTATGGATCAAAGAGAATATATTTTGTCAAATATTTTTTAAATATATGGATTTGGTCCAAGATATTTTGTTCTCATATTTTAGGAAAGAATATATAAACAATCCTACTAGTTTAGGAGCAGGTCAGGATAGAACTAGCGGAATATAGATATTGGACTCTATATCTGAAAGGGCCATTCATAAATCATAAATAAATTTTTCAAAAACCTTATTCAAAATATTTAGGTGAGAAATATATATAATGATTCATCCCCTATTATTTTGTGATGATCTTCAAGGACGCTTTGTGGAATTCACTCAAAGGATCAAATAGAAACTGGCACCGTCCATAGGGTTTAACGTCATCAATGAATGGGCCATAGACTATTTTTCATGCACCTTATTCCATGATTTCAAGGCCATATTGAAGAGAGTGTTGATCTAAGAGGTATCTGAAGCCTCATATTTTTATCTATCACCATGAGGTCATCAAACCTAAGTTGCTGAGAATGTGGTCACCGGGGACCAACATATCCCATCTGCATCATGTGGAGGTTGGAATTATCTTATGGTATCTTCAAAAAAAATTTAGGACCCCAATATATGATGTGATTTATTATGAGATCCTCTCCCCTAGAGGATGTGTGGGACGACCAGGAGAAAATTACTACCCATTCAAGGGAATTCCAATAATTGGTTTAGAATAATAGAGAATATAATTTGGGTATGAGGTATATCCCATTCAATCAATGGATCAAGTCTTTCCAAAACTAAGCCGAACCAGTGGTGGAAGTACCCAAGGTTTCTGTTTCTATAAATGAAGCTAATGAGTAGGCCACACAAATTTCTTGGGGTAGACTAATAGGAAAATGGGCACTCTAAATGAATAATCTTAGAGGTGATCTAATAGAAGTGGTGGGGCTACAACATCAAGTTTGCTACTCACGTGGTCAGGATGACGGGGTTCATGTCCTTACTCATCTGCAGCTTGATGCTCCCTATGATGGATGAATACATGTTTGTGAAACAAATAACCTTCATTATGGAAGTCATTATAGTGATAAGACGACTCTTTAATTTGGTTTTACCAGTATTGGAAAATTTTGATAATTTTTATCACCCCATCAGTGAAGGGAAGACTCTTCTATTTGTGTGTGGGACTCTCCATTTATTTCCTAGCATGGTGGATTCACACATGGTAAGATATGATTGCCTTAACCCCATATCTTGTCCAATAAGAAACATCTTACTAGATATCTAGGACATTATCGGGATTCTCCCTCTAATGTTGGAATGGGTAGACCTGTTGTTTGTGGCCAGGCTAGAATATTGCTTTTTTATTTCACCCATTACCACTCCCAATGGGGATAATGAATAATGATGGTATGGAAACTATCAAGTAGTGATCATACCTCTTGGCCTTCTAAGGTAGGGTCCTAGTGGTGAGGGTTGACTATGAGCTAATATTAGAACCATACAATCTGCAATGGGTTAAAAGGAAATTCATATCTCTACAAAAGTTGACACTAAATAAATACATGGATTTGATCCACGAGTGTCTACCATTAGTTCTAAGGCATATTTGGAACATTTTTACACATGAGGATGGAAATAAGAGGAATGAGATATCACCTCCCACCACTACATATGGGATCATCCATGAATACATGAAGAGATATGGGATCACCTATAATGTGGATATTTAGAGGGTCCATCCCACCTATGTAATAAATGGATAGTCCCCAAGGACATGGGGTCAGGGTTGAGTGGTGGATGGTGGGTGTTGAGGAGGAAGGGTTGGTGCAAAGGGAAAGGCTAAAAAAGTGTGATAGGAATCCCCTAATCTAACATAGGCAGAGGCTGTAAGAAGAACGACAATATAATCAGGTTCATCCTACTAGGAATGAAGTTAAAAAATAAAGGAATCCTTTTAAATAATGCTAAGGGATTTTGTTTATGTCACATGGAAGTAGGTTCATTGAACAGATCTTCCTAGTGACACCATGTTTCCCAATTCTTGGGAGACCTAAGAACTTTACAAGTTACTCACCACCCCTCAAGGGGAGTAAAAATACCCCATCACTGATGGGATATACCTCAATAGTCTAGGTAAAAAACAAATGTTTTCATGTTACCCATGATGAGTTGATGCAATACATAGTGTATCTAGAAGGTGTATTCTACTCCCATGGTACCATGAATTCCTTGACTGATTATGTAAGGGTTATGTTTGGCATGTTCTACCTACATAAATTAAGGACTATCATGATGCTACTAGAACGACCAAGATAAAATATTAGAGAGAGAGAGAGAGTCACAGGGAAGTGTTTCCTATCAGGTCTCATTTAGATATGAGCATCATGATTCGGATCAAATAAATCATCAATTCTTGGCACAGTTTTGGATATCATATTTCCCATTAACTTATTTTACAATCATTTATTTCACTTGAAATGGAATCGATGATCATAGAAGATAGAGAGGTCCATGACTAGATTCGTGAGGATGGTGAAGGAACATAAACCCATAAGAGAGTGATCATGGGGTCCCTTACTTTCACCCTTGATGCAAGTGGTCATCCATTAGTTGAGGAGGTGCTTAAAATAGAGAAGGATTCCATCGAGGTAATACCTCTATCGAGGGAATTACCCATTACCCTCCATGAAATCATCACTATGTTGTTCTATTTATATAATCCTATTCTAACATTATATCTTTTTTATTTTTCATTCATGTTGAAATGTTATATGAAATGGTACTAGATGTTCATCTTCCAATATATACATCTATTCCAGTGGCCCCAAAAGGTGAGGCTATGACAATAGATGCTACTCTCTTGACCGAAATGGATAGGTAGGATGATATGGATGGGTATAACAAGGAGGTTCATTTTGAATGGTCCTCTAAGATCGTTACATTGATGGGGGGAGGGGTGGAGATGGTTCTCATGATGATTCTAGATGTTGGATTAGTGTTGGTATATCCTACAGTAGTGAAACCATTGGAAGGAGCTGTTAAAACTCAAGTTGTAGTGGGAGAGGTGGAATTTGAGCTAGTATCTGGTGTGACCAGGGATGCTGAATTTGATGAACCAATATTATAATATCCAGTGTGGTGGATGTGAGAGATAATGTTGATATTACACCACTATTATGGGGTTAATGAGGGGGATGGAACTGTAATATTCTATTTAGGGGTTCCATGAGGGGAAGTAGTTGATTTTTTCCCAGGTGGAAAGAATATCAATGATCTACATCTAGGAATAAATCTACACCCACTAACACTCAAAAACCTATACATAAGGAAATCCATATGATGATGTGTTGGAGGTATTAATTCTTTATGTGCCTGAAAAACCTAAGGATTTTAAGGAAATTGGCTCGGACGCCACTAAGTAGAACAACATTATTCATCACAAAGCATGGATTTTTATAAAGAAGTTCATCACCCTCACACAGATAGCTGGCCTACCTAACTAAATGGGTTCTCTCTACCATTAATTGTTCATCTTAGGGAACAATGGGGTGGACTCCAACATACATCATGAATTGTCTAGGAACTTTAATTATGATTGGTTATGTGGTGATTGGTTGGTTTTCTACATTTATAGGTATAAAAACAAGGTCTAGGGATACAAGGTTATTGAGGTTGTATAATGGGTTATTTTCCACAAAGAATGGCTAGAATAAGAGCCTCTGATAGGTGATACTACTTAGGAACGAATCATTAATAGTATGATGGGAAATTTTATAGTGTTTGAGGACAATGTGGATAAAGATACATACTTAGTGGCTGCATGTCAGGACAAACAAATCCCACAGAAGATATGAGATTAAGAATTTTATTCTATGTCTGACAAAGACAAAGATTGACTAGAAGAATGGTAGTGAATACTGTAGGCCACTCAATGGAGGATAGCTGGGCTCGAGTTCTCGGTCCCATGGGTTTATCTTAGAAGTAATTTTTCAAAGGAGAGTCTCCAATATAAAGGAAAAACTCTAAAAAATTACTGGTTCACCTTAAACTTATACATGATTGAACATGTTTCCTCCCATTAACTATCTCAATTAAATGAAATTTATGACATAACCATTGACTAATCCCTAACTCATATGATTTATCATTCATATGAGTGTTTCATAAAATCATTGAGAACACGAACTCGAGATTGGTTGATTGAACATTGAGATTGGTTGAGATGACATGGGCTATGGCTAGAGAACATGGTTCTTAGAATAGCCGAAATTATTTTCTATCATGTGGTAGTGAATCAAATAAAGTAACACCAGGGGAAATAATTTCTAAAAAATGTGGAATAGAGTGTGTGAATCATGATTACTAATATATGGAAGGAAGAGGGAGTAGAGTGATGATGAAGTATAACAACTAACCATGTTCAAAACACAACATCTATATTGTGTTAGTAGGGATGTGGAAAAATTCACTGAGGGTCGAAAGCTGACCATGTTTGAAAGACATGACCTATCCCAGTATGTCATCCAAAATCATCCAGGGTGTAGGCCCAGGATAATAGGTGAGCATGTGTGGGCTGAGAAAATTAATTTTGGGGCCCCATTATAATGTGTGTGTATATGGTGATCTAAATAAATGTGCATGAAATGTGTGGAGATGAAGAGATGAACTATTCAAAATGATTATATCACTTCCAAAATTACCCTACTATGGATTATAGAACATTGGTGTGGGTATATTGGAATGGGAAAAATCAAAAATAATATTCTAGTCAACTCTTCATCTCATATACTGACTGGTGATTTAGGAACACAAACGATGAGGTAGGTGAAAAGAACATAAGGAAAGATATTCTTGGGTAATGTCCTATGATTCTTGTCATTTTTACATTATGCAATGGGGAAGATAACCACATAAATTAACTTTATATGGTGAGAAAATTAGAATCTCAATTTAACATCATACATTGAGGATGATGTATCATGTAATTTAACATCATTTGATCAGGATGTGTTATGTGGGGATTATGCACTGATCCTCTCATCATTTCTTCCTCATTTCAGTAAAAAAATTAATACTATGTCCATTTCATATGGCACGGTTACTATTTAACATCATCTGAATGAATGTGGGAACTCATATGAATGGGGAGCCTCAGAGGCCCCACTACACGGAGTATTCTATAGACACCTTGTATATAATAATTTTATGTTTTGGTTTCATGGAAAACAGGGATCCTTGTATTAGGTTATTGATTAGGGACCATGATATTTAGTTTAAGGTCATAAATCCTGGGTCCTGGTGCATTTGAAATAGATATGTGTAGTGAGTCAATCAAACAAACATGATATGAATGGGGTCCATGGAGGCTCATCATCACACAAAAAATCCCTGAGAAGGTCCATACATAGTTTAAATTCCTGATTATTTAACATAGACTCCTATTTTAAGGTCATAGAGTTCATTCCCAGGGTTGGTTTGTCATAAAGAAATGTGAGTGAAATATAAGGAAAGTAACCTGACATGAATTGAGGGGCGTATGAGGACACCTAATGCTGCACAAAAAAATTAGATAAATCACACATAGTTTAAATATGTGATGTTTGTACCATGGATTTTAGTTTAAGTTCATAAACCATGGACCAATTGGAATTTCAAATGGATATGAATAGCGACATGGAGTGAAAAAAATGATCTGAATGGGGATAAGGAGACCCACTGCCACATAAAAAAATCCTATGAAGACACTCATTTAGTTTTAAGTTATGATGTTTTCCTTAAGATCCATGATCAAGGTCCTATTGTTTGAACCATAGGGAATTGGTGAATCGCAACCCCGGTTGAGGAAACCTCCTCTTGACTCTTAATCCCATGTGAGCTGTGCTCGGTGGGTTGAACAAGGAGTTGTATGAATTTTGTATTACTTGAATGTGATAACACAATGAGGGGTATAAGTGGATAGAAAATCGAACTAGGGTGATAGAGGAATTCATGACCTAGATAATGATAGAGGGAGATAACTGATGTATGGGGGACAACTATTGACCATGTTTGAAACATAGGTCAACAACCCCTTTGGTTAGAGATGAGGAAATCAAATATAAGGTCACCGATTGAATGGGTGTGAAACATGAGATTTTATTCTTATTATTGAATATCCTTCAAAGCATGGTCTCATGATTGAATGAAAACAATTGTACCCCAACACCATTTCTGTTAGGGAGCTGGTTCTGATTGGATGGTGATGATTATCCAAATCAGGGAAACCATAGAAAACTGGAGGTAATATGTGGTTGGAAACCAACATCGGTAGTGTGATGTACTCCATTTTAAGGGTATTAAATCATCTCAAATTATGATGCAACATGTACATAGATAGAATAATATGTGATTCATCTCATTCATAGCATATTATGCATCCTAGTATCCAAGGGGGTAATGTTTTAGTTTAACATTGTGCACTAAGGATGTTGGTATAGGTAGATTAATATTATTAAATTAGGACTACATATGCTACTATTTTTATTTCATTGATTTTATAATTTAGGGGGCATGGTTGTCACTATTAGTCTTGTGTTCTATGCAAGAGTAATAACATGACATAAATGGTGGGGAGTTAAAACACACTCTCCTAGAAAAAGATCCAAAAATCGTACATTAGAAAAATATCATTCCATTTGGGAAGATAAAATCCCATAAAATTTGAAAAAAGGGTAGGACCCATGAAAAATATATTGATGTCACTACATATCCCATAAAAATTGGAATCAATCCACACATTGTTTTGGAACACAAAAATGTAGAAGACCATCACAGGAAGGGGGCTACCCTCTCAAATGAGGATACCGAGTCCTTTTATAATGGGATATAAGACATCGTAATTTCAAGCAAGGTAATATGTGATTCATCTCATTCTTATCACATGAGGACTCCCATGTTTTATTTCATTGCATAAGGCTTTAGTTTATCGTCATGTGTTATGGACGGGGTGTGAAAGGATTATGCATTGATCTTTCCACACATTTCTTCCTCGTATTATGATATGATGGATTCTTGGCCCAATAATAGGCTAAAGAAAAATGAATATGGATTACACCTAGATAAGAGGCCAATTGAAACATTTTCAGGTGATAACACCACCAGTAATTGGTGGATTTACAGTGAAACTATGGATGGGCCCGAAGATGGAAAATCTAGTTTTGAATATATATCCCAAGGGGATGGGAAACAATAAACAAATATTTTTAGAAAGATGTTGATGCATGGGATGTATAGTGCACTAGGTATGAAGCGACCCATAAAAAATATAGATAAACATGCACATAGTTTATGTTTATAGTTATTGGACTAGGGTTCTTATTTTTTGGTCATAGTTCTTGGACACATTGAAAATAGTTTAAGGTCATAATTTTGAGACCATGTTTGGGGTGATCCAATGATAATTTTATGGTGTAGAAGAATTAAAAATCTGATGTTAATGGGTAAAAGAAGGCCATGCGCCACATGGAGAAACCCTAGTGCTAGTTTGAAATGTTTTTAAGGACATATGTGGTGCACCATAGAAGATAGTTTAACATAATGTTTCATAGACTATTAGAAATTAGTTTAAATTCATTATTGGACAATGGAAGGGATGTTTTTTCCGTGGCTATGTGTCTTCCATGAAAGAGGTATGACCTAATGTGAAAGGAACAAAAAATGACCACATTCCACATACAATATATGAGATGAAATAAGCCCAATTTGGAGTTGTAATACATAGTTCAGGCATGGGGAGGTGGAAATCAGATAGGTTGGGGACTTCCAGGGATGTGGAGGTCTAGACTGGTAAGCCAGGGGGACCTATTTCAAGGAATTGGTCTCCAATTGAGATTAAAAATAGATTTTAAGGTCTTGCAAGGGAAGGATTAGGACCTAACCTGACAGTATCATATGATGATGCTCATGTGGAAGTGTCCAATGATATTGTTTTTAGCATTTACAAAGGTTAATATTAAATATCAAGGGGAAGTAGGGGTACTAGGAGGAGGAAGGGTAGGATGGACTACTCCTCTCTACCACCTCCTCTGGTGACTCGGTCAGCAAAAAAGGAAAATAAAAAGAAGAGGGACACTGGGTTCGTTATTAAATGACAATCAAGAGGTCTGGGTAACCCAAACATGGAACTAATTATGCATTTATGAGAATAAATGGTTACTAAGGTCCTGTTACTCAATGCCTCTAATGAGGAAGCATCTATAATGATGGGGAGGTCAATACCAATGGGTTAAAGTAAGGAAAAATACACCTTGATTGATAAGTAGGACCTAATTATCTATTTGATATTTAACAAGTGGATGATCATCATTGATGAGTATATGCATTACTGGGATAAGATGATATATTCTTTTAAAGAGTAGTTAAAGGACGATCCTAGCACTCGGGTAACCTCCATTTTCGAGAAGTTTTTTAGGGAAACGTTTTCTGGTAGGCATAAATTGTGTTTCTATGACTATGATATTTCTTATTGTGGTAGATGGTTGATTTCTCACTTTTCTCCTTAAAAGTGTTTGAAAAAAAATCAATTTTTTTTCAGTCAACCATTAAGATTGGAATCAGGCCACACAATTTATATAACATGGTGTGATATAAGAAAAACACTAGTGGGAGAAATACTTTCTAGATACATATCTGAGGAATCTAATTGTTGTCATGGGGCATACCATGTTAGAGGCATGGGTGAGTTTTATAAACCATAGAATATATATTTTATATGGAGTAATAATTTTAGAGGAGGTAAACATCATCCCTTATTTAAGAGGCATCTTGGTATTTGAAGGGGTAAGACCACATTTTAATGTTGTGCATTGAATACATTCGCCTTTGTGGTTTAAATTTGTACATCTTAGACTACAAGGGTTGTAAATAGTTTACCTTCATAATTTGTGGACCTATTGAAATATTTCAAAGGTCGAGTTTCCTCGACCATATGATGGATATTAATTTAGGGTCATAAATATTAGACCACATACAAATAGTTTTTGTTCATATATGATGGACCAAATGGGTTGATTATCCAAAAATGTTTGGATAATTGTATTACATTTAAAAAATGTGAATTACGGGCCAAGGAAACACATTTTTGTATGCTGAATTAGTGAGGGGAACTTGTACATAGTTTAATTTCATGATTATATGACATATACTCCCATTATATGGTCATAGTGTTCAACACATGAAGATACATAGTTTAATGTGGTGCAACATGGACCATGACTTCCCCTATGTAATGTACTTCTTAATAAAACATGCATTGTTGGGAGGTGTGATATGCTCTCTATAAAGTGAGATTAAATTTTATCCTTTATTAGAATAGTACTTATTAATAATTAAAAATTCTTCCCAATTAGGATCCAAATTTGGCTACTTCTTTCCAGGTAACATTGGCATTCTAAGACCCTACCCTAGTTAACCTAGAAATAAGAGTCAAGGAAAATGTCTTTGATGAATGCTCCCATTATCTTGTTCTAGTGCCTTTATAGATTATTAAATACCCATATCATAATTTCTTCAAGGTATTCTAGATTATCTAGATGAACACATTACTTATTTATGGAATTTTCTAGTTTTAAATAACTATTTGGGGTGATTTAAATTGGACATAAATGGGAAGGACTACCTTTGTTCCACACACCAGGGAATATGACGTCACTTCGGTGGAAATCATAGTTTCATTCTGATAGTATTAAAGATTATTTGGAAGATTTAATTACCAAATATCCTTTATCAAGATCACTATGTTTTGAAAAATGTTAGAGATGGTACTGTTAAACACCTCAATAGAGCCATTTGGCTTCACATGCTAGCAGGATGTATGGATGGACTGAGTACTATACTTGGTGTAAAATTTCTTCATCTTAGTATCTCAAAAGTTAGTTTCTTTATCTGGGGGAATGTCATGAGGAACTCTAAATTGGTGGATAATTCTCGATCACATGAATTTATTTATGGATCAGGACATGAATTCTATTATAGGAATTTTCTATGCACACTTTGAGAAGAAGCATATCACAGTTAGAACAAATGTACACTAGAAATCTCTACTGGTGGGTATGGCCCAAAAATTTCAAGTCCCAATATGAAAAATGGGAAATAATACATGAAGGTGTATATGCGTTATAACAGTTAATGGAAAAAATTCCATGGATTTGATATGCATGATAGTTTATGGAAAACACAATGTGTTCATGGACCATGGTTGGATAAACGTATCCCAATCTATGGATCTAGTGGGAGAGGTCCAATCCCATGTGATGGGTTATACATGACCTAGTATGTACATCTTGAATGAACCTAGTAATCTCATCTACTTGGATACAATAGAGTATAATTCCATGAAACCCACATATATAGAGAGTATTCTAAAGGTTAGGCCCACTATGGAGGGTAAACTATGCTCCACATAATTGTATTCCCCTAAACTCTTCATGGTATAATAGAATAATTCCATTATATGGATACTAAATGAATTGTGTTTTCCAATCATGTATTTACTCTATAATGGGAGGACATGTGGGTCCTAGAACAAAAGTATTAGTAGCCAGATAGATTACCTATTGGTGGTCATCATCATCTTAAATGATAGAAATGATTACCCTCTTATGTTCCATATGAATGAACATGTCATCCTTGTCAGTATCAATATGATACATGGATAAATTAGTCAAGTAATATGATTGACCATTTTTTTATTGAGGTAGGAGAGTAAATTATATATTTGAAGGGAACTGGTCCATCATCTAATGTGTGATCTCCAGCAAGGTAATGTGAACATTCTTTCGGATGATGTAATCACTATTAATCTATTTGATGACCATCTCAGAGTCTCTCTTCACATGAAATAAATGTAAATAAATATCAAGGGTTAATTTGAGACCATTAATGAGATCTGAATACTCTAAAAAAATTATTGGTGTAGCATTTTGATAATAACAATGAGTATAGAAGGATAGGTTTGGTCAAAGTAATGAAGATAATACTCAAGTTAACTCTATCGAGTTTGGGGTCACTGTACTTTCTACCAGTCGAGATTTGGGAGGCACAATAAAAAATTTATCTTCAAACCCTACACAACATGATACATTGAAAAGGATAAACTCATATGGGAAATAAAAATCTCTGTGTAGTTCTTCAGGGGCCAGAGGAGTTTCCATAATGTCATTTAATGATATAACCTTGGCTGCCTTCTCTAGAACGAACCTTATCTTAGGAAATTGATGGTTCATAGACCACTTCACTAATCATCATGTCAACATGTGGTCATTAAATATATAAATCAATGATTCTACTTGGGGTTCCAGCTATATCTCATGGTGTCTTATATAATTCTAAAATTTCTATGGTATGAAAACTAGCATGAGGTATCTCTTCTCAGTTGGGGTATTTGGACTCTATGTCAAGGAGAATGTGAATAAGACTGTATTAACACATTTTTGTTCCCTAATTATTTTAATGAGGGATAATGGAGCTGAGGGACAACTTTAGGTTGGTCACATAGATCAATTGAGGATTCTTAGAGATGATTTACATTGTAACAATATTATACAATAGATAATTCTTAATGTCCTCAAAGGTTGTTTAGAAATACATATCCCACTAGTAGTCGGTTACACTCTTTATGAGTCCTGATTAATCCATAAATTTTTTGGATAGATTTAAGAAGAATTTTAATAGATATTCTAAGTGTCCTTTAAGGCCTTGAAACTCATTATATTTTCTCTTGGGAGGCATGAGGATGATGGATTTTATGTTTTTGAGTTCATTATTTATTCCTCTATATCTGATGACGAATCCAAGAAACTTCCTAGATATAACCCCAAATTCACACATCCTGTGGTTCATCTCCAAGCTCAATGAGTGGATAAATAAAATTAATTATTCAATCAATTTATCATGTTCCTCATTCATGCTAGATATGGCTTCTAAGTCATCCAAGTAGTATTCCCCAAACACCATGATTATTGGTTTGAAGATGTGGTTCAAAACTAATTAATACATGGATCCCTCATTCTTTTTGGGTATTTAGAATCATATGATAGTAGAAGGCTTTTTATCGGACCTTTATTGTTGTGGAATCCTCATCCATGATGGCCATCGAGATCTGGTTGTACCCATAGTATCCATCTATGAACTAGAGGGTGTGAAACCCAGTTTTATCATTTATCAACAAAACTATAAATTGAAGGGGAGATCTCCATTCGGAAAATGAAGTTGAGGTCCTGAAATTAATACAGAGTCTATTCAACCTGTTATACTTCTTAAAATGGATGATGTCATCTTGATATATGGGTTACTTTTTAATCCTCACGAACTTTTATTTGATATGATTTTAAAACTCATCCTCAACCGTAGCATTGTGAGAAGGGTGCATATTTCTAGGAGGATTTCTAAACCTAGGATGCCTCACTGGGAGACCAAGTTAGTGGAAAATGACTTGAGGGTACACATTCGGGATCTAGTTATATATCCAAGACAATATATCATTGTAATACTTCAAGAAGGAATGATAACAATTTTTCTACTTTGGATACATGGTTTCATTGAACAAATTCAGGCTCAGATCATCCTCAATGCCAACGTTCCCCAGAATCACCTCATAAATGGTGGTGGGGACACCCTATACCAATGTAGGAGGGTTCCTTCCAAATAATCGTCATCTTATGAGGGAGGATAAGTGATATGAGGAGGAGGTTAATCTAGGATAGTGGACTCAGGAGAAGCATTGCTTCCTACTTTGGAAGACAAAGAATCTTCAAAAGTTGGATTCTTTCTTTATTAAAACCCTTTCCATAGAAAATATTGTTCCAATTCCATCTACACTCTGACCATGTGGTCCATTCCTGATGTTAAAGAAATTGTGACGATTGATTTTCTACTCATTCAACCCCAATCTACGGAACACACGGGAATGATATAAAAATGTGGTCATAGGGAGAACCCATTGGTACTTTATAGGGTTAATGGATTATTATATCACCCAATACTTCCCTATGAAGGAGTATTAAGTAGTGTAAGGTTGTTATTTTTAGTGATGTAGAAATCATTTTTCTCTAATACAATAAAGAAACTTCCTAGGTATAACATTTTACTCTCTAGAATATGAATTGGGATAATGAAAGCATCATCCATGTCTGCCCAAGTATTGGACATAGTGATAGTTAGATCATTATTGTGATCAACCACATTGGTCTGAACATACTTCCCCACTATCATGTAGTAGCCAATATCCATTTTTTTGGATCCACATGAATCAAAGGGTAGCACATCAACCTAAATTACCTCTATTAGACCATTGAGGGAATACATTAGGTAGTAGAAATACAATGAGGGGACTCATGATTCCAAATGAAGCCATGTCCTACTAAATAGAGTGTTGTTGGGAGTATCTTATTATACGACAATAAATTCTTTGTACTTTATATCAAGCCAAAAAAATTAGGCCTTTAGCCGAACCTTGAAATTGTGTTTTTGGTTGGTAATGTTATAACCTTATATTTTTAGGCCATAGGGAGTAATATCAACACTGTTCAACCCTAGAATATGGAGTTTAATAGTCATCATGATGTTGATCCCTAACCATGTTTCCACTAAAGAGTGGGAAATTTCCACACCATTGAACTTGAATGTAATATACAGTAGGTGGATGTTCCCCTACATGAGGGTACATTGATCTTCTATGGTGAATGAATGGATTTCCATGTATTCATCATACTCAACCTCATCTGTATATTATTCCTCAATGTAAGCTACATCATCTTTAAACTAGATATGGATTTTCAATGCTTCTGTGAAGTATTTATGGATATTCTCAAAAAAGTGTTGGTCCTCATGGATAGAAATCCTCATTGGTATACTGTTGAGGTGATTCAACATGTCAAACTTATGTAACGAAGGAATTATATTTCCCAAAGGGGGGAACTCCATGGGATGGGCATAATAAGTGCTACCAGTGGAACCATTTGGGTATGGTAAGTATAAGAAATAACCCATTTCTCAATAGATGACCCTCTATAGACTACTATTGGTTTACTCTATGTTCATTGAGTCCTATCCATGGTTATATGTTGTTGATTGCATAAAATTACCAGCTCAACTACTCAGTAAACTACCAATGTTTTATGTGAAGGTGTACCTAATAGTGTGGGTTAAGTGGAAACTTCTTTTTGTGCCATATGAAAATTAAATTTCTATGACTCAGTGGAAGAAATGGTCAAGTTAGAGGCACTATCATGATAATTCTGATGGTTTCATCTCTTCATCCTTTCCTTTGATGGCATCGACTATAGGAACCTTTAGGGTCTGTACGATACTACTAAATATTGGGCACAATGAAGGGGTATAAAAAATGATGTAATTCATGGTGGAATATTCTTTTTCATCATTAGTGAATTCATTCAATGCTATGAATACCATGGGTGTAGTCTCCAATTTAGGATCCACTAAATCTTCAAGGTTGCAAGATTGTTTTTGGAATCTCTGGATGACTCTAATAACCATGGCATTTTTAGTTCCGACTCTTCCAAGAATTTTAGGGAAGTGATTTAGATAAAAGATAAATGGTTTAATGATGTTCTGAAACCATAGAAGGACTACGCCATCCCAAATGGGAATAGATGATACCATGGGTGTAGGAAAATACCTTGTCATCCAACTAGTCATCATATATATAAGTCCTATATCAGGAATCCTATTTCCATTCCTCGTAATATTCATTTTCACTACACATGTTGGTAGATATATTCTTCACATGTGATGAAAATAAATCCAATTTTCCAAATCGTGATCCATTTCATCCTAGATCCAATCCTGGAACACATACCATTCCTTGATGGTATATCCAAGGATAATATGATAGGAGAAATGTTCAGGTAATTCAGTGCATTCATCTTCCTTGGGATTCTTACACTTTGGTAGCATCAAAATTCATTTCTCTATGTCATTGTCGAAATAAAATTACACATTTTAATATCTGAATTAATATACCTAGTGTATTCTGTTTGTTAAATACACTCCATGATCTCGGTGAGGATTTTCCTAAAAGTTTTATGCCAGGTGAGGATTCCCTTGATAGGTTTGTGTAGGGTGAGGTTGTGATTATTATGGATACACTAGGAGAGTCTCCTCTATAAATGGGTCCAATAAATTTACCATTTATAGGGCCTCCACTTTACTAGTGGTTGATGTCTCTAATTTTGTAGGCCATCTTACAAAAGTTATAAGAGGAAACATGTGTGATAGTCTTGTTTATTGTAGGGATTCCTCCAAACACTGGTACTTATAAGAAAAATCCTATAATCCATATGAATAGTTATTAGTGATAATGATAGGGACCATATCGGTCTTAACATTCACTATACACATCGTTGGAATCTTCTCTTGAGTTAGTGACATGTTGAGAGAGTATGTGAGGCCATTCCACCGAGCAACAAAATATTTGACTCAGTCATTATCCTATTTCATTCACTTGAAGTGGTATGAAATATTTTTATTTCAATTGAAAGAGATAAAATGGTATAGGAACTTCATGCAGTGGTATTCTCAAATAGCAATGGACACTATGGGTAGCTGGAAATATTAGATGAAAATGGGTCCATCTAGTGTATGAACAAAATACCAATCCTTGGAAACCTTTTATTACTCTAGTGTTCCTAACATGCATTGACACTATGACCTGAAGTGAACTAAATGCCAAGGCATGTCACCCATCCAATTTAATGGGATGAAGATGGTATTTTCATTCTCCAGGGGTTCTCGAATGTTGTCCAACCACATCAAAAATGACTTTATGTCTAGTAGGATAACCAACATTCATGTTTTTAGGTCTTCAAGGTTTGTAGTGAGTGTGGATGTCATTTAATCTTGGATCGGTTGTCTATCTCGATGATGTTCCCTTACCAGTAATTCAATAATAAGAACCATCAACCTGGTGAGTTGGATCATCTATCCCTAGAGTAGAATAGTCTAAATCTTGCTAATGGTAATTACACATCCTGGGTGGTTTTGGAGTCTCGTACCTCAACCAATTTCCAAAAACCCATTCCAATGCTCTTACAAGATGTGTGGGGTCTCATGTGAGTTTTTTTCCTGAAAAAATAAAATAACTCTTAAATGGCTTCTGGGATCAGAAATCTGAGGGCGTCGTTAGATTCAGGATGGCGGTTTTACCCTAGACGTGACTTAATTTTAGTCATCACTAGCCTCTGGTGAGAATACCCGAAAATGGAATAACCGTAAATAAAATAATTAAATAAAATTATTTTATTTTCTCAAATTCTTATAACTCACGAAGGGTGACTTGAATTAAAAATATGATACCATGGATGAGATCGTGATTGTATGATTTCCTTCGGACGATCCTAACATTGGCTGGCGTGTGCCAACAATTGAAGACAGTTTTTGGCTATAAATAAAATAATTAAGTAACAATTATTTTATTGGTAAATCCTTATAACTTCTAAATGGTAAATCGGATTGGAAATCTGAGAGCACCACTGAACTTGTGGGGGTGTTTTCCCCTTATGTGAATCCTATTCTAGACCGGCTCAGGTCGAGGATGAATTTTAATTATTGAATTTGTTTATGTTACATTCAGTAAACGTGTGAGCGGGTTTTTCTATATTTTGAATTGGTGCTGGGATTTGAAATCTGAGGGCACCGTTGAACTCGTAGTGCCATGATACTTTTATTGAAGTATATGTTCGACAGGAAAGGGTCGAATGAAATAGTTAATTTTCTTACTTATTAAATAAAATAATAAAATAAATTTTCCAATGTTATTCTTTTTTTCAATATATTGAGCAGTGGCTCTGCGGTGCAACGAGATGGTTTAATGAAGGTCTTTAAATGGTTCGGATAATGAGGGGAATTAATGAGAATTTTTAATGATGCAAAATTGTACTATAATTAATACAATGCGACATGATTTTTTATTAATTAACTTAATACGTTGGAGAGTGGAGGAGGAATCACTGAGAAATCACTTCAGAACCGCGACAGTTTCCCTCTCCAACGAAGAACAAAGAACGAAGAAATTAACATTGGAGGATCAGAATTAGAGGATGAAAAAATAATACGCTAATAGAATTCTTCTTTATGAGAGCATCCAATAAATCCATGTTGGGGATTTTATTTATCTAACTGTTTGATGATTCCTCTTATCGTATTGTTGAAAAATAAAATGAACGTGGATCAACTAACTAACCAGTTGATCCGTGACTCATTCTTTCTTGAATGTGGTTCTTGTAGGGTATTGATTTGGGGTTTTTCTTAATCTATATGATGATTGTTATCATGACATGGTTAAATGATAATGAGGAGGGCATGATCCGATCCAAAAAAGGATTGGACCCTCTGTCGATCAAGGATGTTTAGTTTTCTTCATGGGCGACCGAGAAAAGCAGAGGAAAGGCATTTTTGTGGGTTTTGTAGGGGAGGAGGTGACCCAAGAGGCCCATATGAATAGACGTGATGGAAAATAGACCACCAGAGCATCTTCGGTGTCTTGAGGAAGGTGCATCTAGCACGACACAACCGGCATGGGGGCATCCAGCCGACACTGGCCGCGTGGAGGCGGCGGTAAGAGGTGGACAGCTCTCACACAATTGCATGAAGGAGGAGTGTCCCACTCAGTGGGTGCAGCAAAAGGTCGGCATCCTTCAATCCATTATGGGGAGATGGGGAGGCACCTGCTAGAAACACCTACTAGAATGAAAACCATACACCTCACGGCCGTTCTAGAAGACTAGCCCGCACAACGCGAGTCGGGTTCCTCTGGTGGGTCGTTCCCCACTAGACGTGCCAGACCCGCACCATCCAATCTGGACCCACCACTAGACCCGTTGGGCTGAACCCTTACCAGACCCACATTGGACCCTCAGGTTAGGTCAGGTTGGTCCTACTGGGTTGGACCTGACCCTATCCCGACTGGCCCTGTTTCAATAAAACATCTATAACTCGGAGACTGGGAATCTGATTGACACGCCGTCTGCGGAATGAGGACCCTTGTGAGGAGATGGTCCCTTGGATATACTCCACATGAGTTATGGCAGAAGTTGGAGTACAACCGGGTTGGATCGGGCTCGAATACAACTGAGTCTTAATTACCTTTTTACATATATCTTACACACCAAGTGTCCAATTGATGCACCATCTAATGCGTTGGGACCATTACGATGAGATGGTCCTATGGGGTTACTATATGTGGGACTTCATTCTAGTTGTGAGACAACTGATTTCTTAAAGATTGTTTTATACCTGAACCTAGCGTGCTAAGTGCGATAATCCAGTGGCGGGCTGTGATCTGAAGAAAGAATAGTGATCATGAGGGGGTCAACACATAGTGATCCTTTGAGTGGGTCAGCACCTAAAGATCCTCTGAGTGGGTTGGAACCTAGCGATCCTCTCAGTGGGTCAGCACATAGTGATACTATGAGTGCGGCAGTACTTAGAGATCCTCTAATTGGGTCAGCACCTAGTGATCATCTTTATAGGTCAGCACATAGTGATCCTCTGAGTGGGTTATCACCTAGAATTACTATGAATGGGTCATCACCTTACAATCCTTTGTGGGTCAGCATATAGCAATCTTATTTGGGTCAACAACTATCTATCATATGGGGGTTGACACCTAGTGACCATGTGTAAATCAGCAAGAGAGCCTATCAATTGAATAAGATGATATCACTTTATGAATAATCATATTTACTTATGTACATTAGTTATATATGGTCTGAGTTGCGCCTTTTTCTTTGTGCTATATGGTTGAGGCATTTCTTGGTGGTTTTACCTATGGTTATTTTCTTTGGAGAGTTTTCCTTCGTGGATTAACGAGAGACCTTCGGGGGTCTCGAGGGCCCTACTGAGTATTTTTATACTGACCTCTGCTTGGGTTTTACCCCCATGTGTAGTTTTTTCTATAGATGATCATTAATTCACTAGAATTACTTAGGGGGACGAGACAAATGGACGTAGTGATGGTGGACTCAGTGGGCTAGGGAGAGGTGGTGCCTAGTAGGACCAGGCAGGCAGGACGTACTAATTCTTCATCCAGTAGCTTCACTACACTCACAATTATGTGGGGTTTTCAATGAATGGCCATCATATTTGCCTTTTTTTACTTTACTGTTTTCATCTCCTAGTTGGGTTTGTATTCTGGCCCACTTACTATCACTTGTACTTTCACTCATCTATATTTTAGTGGTATTCTAGTTTAACCCTTTTGGTGTGTTGGGATGTGGTTGGACGTGTGTGTATACTGGTTTAAAGGCAATTGCTTCACTTTTTTGGATATGCCATTGCAGTGCTATTCACCAACCCCTGACCTATGGAAGGTGGGAGTAGGGTAGTCACGACACAGGCCCCGGGGGCGGGTCATGAAAAAGTTGTATCAGAGGGCGGTCGGTTAATCCATAAGAACTAAGAGTCTATATTTTCAAAGGGGGAAATAGTGTTAAGTGTCTTGAGTGCAAATTTTAGTCCAGGTAGTCTAGTGTTGGTGCGGCGGCCCACATATCCATACAGTAGGACCATGAATTTTGTTTTCCAACCTGGTACATGATAACACTAGTTTCATGTGTTTTGAAAATGTTTTTCAATAGATCTATTTGGAGTCAGCTCATCAGGTATGACCATTTAAATGTGGATCATCTTGATTCTATTTAATGATGTCTCTATACGGTCAGCCATCCAGGATTCTAGTGTGTGACCATGGGGATGGCTCGTAGAGTGATAAGGCTATGATACAGGGACCATTTTCTGAGACGGTGCCTTCAATTAGTGTCCCAACAATACCACTTTCAATTGGTTAGAAGTTACTAATGGCGCTACAGGTAGATCACACATGTAGGCTTAGTGCCTTACTCGGGTTTCAATGAAAGATACCCATCTGGTTCTGAGGCGAGCCTGACTCACAGGTGGCTAAGGACTGGCTTGAGGTGGGGACTGAGTTTCCATCTAGCCAGGTCATAATAAGATTAGATGGATGTCCTGGTAGTGAGCCATCTACATGGCTTAGCAGGGCGATGACAAGGCTTAGACTACCTTGATCTTTTGATTAGGAGACTTTTTAGGGACAAAGCATGAAAACATTCTCAAATAAAGGGTCCATTTCCATAAAAATATAAGGGTTATGTGATCCCAAGAGATTTTAAATCTTTGACATGACGACATGTCTGTAGTTGAGTATTCATCGAGGTGTACCGACAATTCCAGGTACTCGATGAACACGATACAACCAATGTTTCAGGGATCAAACCTCTGATAAAGATGTGTTTTGGGACATTCAAGCCATCACTATTACTTTGTGAATTTCAACTTATGGTAGGGTGCTAGAGGGAACCTTTTATGGTTGACTGTTATTTGGATGAGCACATACATCAAATGAACGTCTGAAGTGGGAAAGCAGGAAACCGACATCCTTCTCAGAGACTTGGACATGTAAAATGTTTCAGGAAGAGGAAGTGATAGGGATAGATGAATCTATAGTGAAATAGAATTGGAAGAGGATCATGGAGAGCAACATGATGTGGTATACATTTCGACTTGTTACAACCACCACCTCAATGTGGTTCCCACCAAGCACCGGTAGATTGAGGACCAGTGAAGGGGGTAGCTGCATGCGGTCAAGGAGTATGACCCAAGAGATCCATGAATGATTAGAGGAACAATTAGTGTCACAAACCAAACAAAGTCGACCATGAACCAGTCAACCGAGACGATCTGCGCCAAGGCTCGAGAGGCATTCACGATCCTCCAGGGATGGAGAAATATCTAGGGATTCAATGGAGAACAAATCGGAACGATTTGGCCTAGTGAGAAATAGATAAAGCAGCGAAAAAGGTTATATAAGTAAAAAGTAAATAAGTGACACAAAAAAAGAAAGAATGACCGTCAAAAAAGTGTTAAGATGACCAAAACCAAAACTCTTCCTGACCCTGAGAGTCACTCTCCAAACCACAACTGACTCTCTCCCATGGAAAATAATCCCGGATCGAACCTACAAAAGAAACTAAAAATACGGAAACCCAATAGTTGTGAGTATTAAAGACTAGAAGGCATGCATAACCATTAAATAAAGAATTTTCTAATTCTAAGTTTGAAATACAATTTATAAAAGTAAATATTCCTAAATATTTTCGTAAAACAAATATCATGAACCATTTCCCTTATTAATTTTCAAAACTAAATTCTTTTCATTAGTTCCAAAATAATTATTAAAAGGATAGTGATTTTTTTGTTCATTTTTAAATTTGTACAACGAGAATAAAACACTCCCATTTGAAAACCATTTTTAGAAAAACTACTCAAAACCATCTCACCACTTTCCAAGAAATGTAATACACAAAAATGCACAAGAGTATGCACACAATAAGGGAAATTTGGATACACGTACAACATAATATTCCCCATAAGGAGGAAAATAAACCCGAAAGACATGGTTCAATCCTAGGAGCTCATGGAAAATCTAGAAAGTACATTATGTGTGACTCATCCTGAAGGCATTTCCTACTCAATTATGTCATAACGCACAAACACTCGGTGTTTCCCTACCTGTCCTAAC
This sequence comes from Viscum album, assembly GCA_963277665.1. Taxonomy (NCBI): domain Eukaryota; kingdom Viridiplantae; phylum Streptophyta; class Magnoliopsida; order Santalales; family Viscaceae; genus Viscum; species Viscum album. Next base: position 1,965,845,454 of record OY728161.1, read on the forward strand.
CGAGGGGCTCAATCCCCTAGCAGATGAAAGTCCATACTAAGAGCCAATAGCTTTGGCATAATATAAACTTGTGCAGAAATTGTTCATAGAAAATTCACTTACCATCCCAGGTTCCCAAGTAGAGTACCAAATGAAAAGTGGTGTGAGTCAGCAATGTCAATCAAGTAACCAATCACAATAATGGTACACCACACACAAAAACTCACATAATTGACGTACCTAGCAGGATCACCCCTAACTCACCCCAAAGAGAGTTTTCAAAATAATTTATTTCATTAAAGTGTATAACGGTCCTTAACCAACCACTCGACACTAAACTATTTTTAGAAGAACCAAAATATGCCAAATCACTTCCAAAGAATCAATGAAACACGACTTTAAATCTCAAAACCATTTGGAACCCTTTTTTAGAAATCCATTTTTGAAACCCAAACACAATTGTAACCCCAGAAACTCTTTAAAAGTAACAAAATTTAAATTCAATGGCCTATCAAGAATTTTATCAAAATTTATTGTGCACATTTGAAAGAAAACATTTCTATGTAATTCAAGAACAAGGGGGAACCACTACTTTTCACAACAAATGTTATTTTTAAAACTAATATATTAATATTATTTACCATTTATTTACAATCAATTAAATGACATGAAATTAATAAGTTATAAATATATTGGTAAGTGCAGTGGGGGACCATCCTCGAATCACAGCTCAAACATGATCACGTGACACACCTCACACTTGCGCACAAGTACGCACAACCAGCCGACTGTAGTATCATATATTTTCCTTGCCAACACCCTACAGGAAATGAAAAATAATCTAAAACATAGAAACGGTGAAAAAAAATAACTCAAACAATTATACATCACAAAAACAACTAAAAACATAGCAACACAGTGTAATTTGTTTAAATCCGAAGAACAGTACATAAACCACCTCGGCGCGGAGAAGTTCTCGACTAGAGGGGCCACACAATAGTTAGAAATAGACATCACACGCTAGTAGGGACTGTCAGTAGACGGGTAATTTAGACGTAGGGGTTTTTTTAATTTTTATTTTATTTTTATGGGTTTAGGTTTGAATTTATTGGGGAAATGGGGTTGTCCAGCGCCAAATGAATTGGCGCTGGACAAAAGTGGGGCACAGCACCACTTCAAGTGGCGCTCGGCCCCGCACCACCCATATATATATAAAATTAACAAAATAAAATAAATACAATTACAAAAATATAAATATAATAAATTTAGATATAATAATTAATAAAATATAATATTATAAACACAAAATAAATTTTAAATATAATATAATTATGTAATAAATTATAAATATAATAATTATTATATAATTACAAATATAATAAATATAGATATAATAAATATATAATAAATATAATTATATATTAAAAAATATAATAATTATATGAATATAAATATAATTATAATTTTATATATATAAATATAATAAGAATTATATAATTATTAAAATTTTAAATATTATAATAATTATAAATATAGTAAAAATTATATAATAAATTACAAATATAATAAAAATTATATAATAAATTACAAATATAATAAAAATTATATAATAAATTATAAATATTATAATTATTATATAATTATTATATAATAAATATAATTATATATTACAATAATAATTATATATTTAAATTCATAATAATTATATAATTATATAATTATAAATACAATAATTAAATAATTATATTGTATTTATTATATTTATTATATATATTAATTATAATTAATAATTATATAATTATAAATTTAATTATTAGATAATTATAAACATAATAAATATGAATATAATAATTATATAATTAAAAATATAACAAATATAAATATAAATATGTATTTATTGTATATAATTATTATATAATTATAAATATAATAAATATAAATATAATAAATATAAATATAATAATTCTATAATTATAAATATAACAAATACAAATATAATTATGTATTTATTGTATTTTTTTATTATATTTATAATTATAAAATAAATATATTATATTTATTATATTAGTTATATTTATTTTAATTTATTAAGTATTTATAAATTATTATATAATAAATTATTAATATAATAATTATTATATAATAAATTATAAATATAATAATTATATATTTATATATTTATTATATTTATAATTATGCATTTATTTATAGTATATAATTATTCATAGATATGATAATTATACAATAAAGATAAATAATTACATTTTACATTTATTATATTATAATTAAAAAATTAATTTATTGTAATATTTATTATACATTTATTATACATATTTATTATAATAAATATACATTTATAATATCTATTATAATAAATTTTATTATAATATTTATTATAATAAATGTATAATAAATATTATAATAAATGTATGATAAATATTATTATAATAAATATTATAATAATTGTATAATAAATGTATAATAAATATTTATAATACATTTATTATAAATGTATATTTATTATAATAAATATTATTATATTTAATTATAATAAATGTATGTTTATATTTATATTTATAATAAATATACATTTATTTATTATAATAAATCTACATTTATTTTATACATTTATTATAATAAATATGAACAATAAATGTATACTAAATATTATAATACATTTATTTTTTAATTATAATATAATAAATGTAATATGTAATTATTTATCTTTATTATATAATTATCATATCTATATTTATTATATTTATAATTATATAATTATATTATAAATAAATGTAATATGTAATATAATATAATAAATGCAATATGATACATTTATTTTTTAATTATAATAAATGTATATTTATAATTATATAAATGTATAATAAATATAATAAATATAAATGTATAATTACATATTACATTTATTATAATAAATAAATAATTACATATTTCATTTATTATAATAAATAAATGTATATTTATAATTACATTTATAAATGTATATTTATTATAATAAATATATAATTATTGTAGTTATATAATTATTATAGTTATATAATTGTTGTAAATATATAATCATCGTAATTATATACTTATTATATATATATATATAATTAATAACGTTTATTTATATAAAGATATGATTATAATATTTATATCATTAGAATAATAATATAATTATAAATATAATAAATATATAATTAAAAATATAATAAATATATAGTTATAAATATAATAAATATATGATTATAGTAATTATATAATTATAATAAATATGTAATTATAATAATTAAAGAATATTTAATAAAGTTTATTTATATAAAGATAAATTATTTTAATAATGTTTATTTAAATATAAATGTATAAATTTTAAATATAAGGTTTATTTATATATAATTATTTATAAATTTATAATTATTTATAAATTTATAAATTTATATATAATTATTTAAATACATAATTAAACCATGTCAAATTTATTTATAAATTTATATATATATATATATATAAATAAACATTATTAAAATTATTTATATTTATTATAATATATTATAATTATGCTTTTATTAAATTTATAATTATGTATTTATTATAATATTATATTATGTATTAAATTTATAATTATGTATTTATATTTAACAAGGTTTATTTATAATAAATATGTAATTATAATAATTAAAGAATATTTAATAATGTTTATATATATATATATATATTTATAAATAAATTTAAGATGGTTTATTTTTGTATTTAAATAATTATGTATAAATTTAAAAATAATTTATAAATAAATTTAATATGGTTTATTTATGTATTTTAATACATAATTATAAATTTAATACATAATTATAATATTATAATAGATACATAATTATATTATATTATAATAAATATATTGAATATAAATAATTTTAAAAGGTTATATATATAATTTTAATAAGGTTTATATATTTAATTATATCTTTATTATATTTATAATTATATAATTATTGTAATTATAATTGTATATTTATTATAATTATACAATTATTATAATATTTATTATAATAATATTTATCATACATTTATTATAATATTTATTATAATAGATATTATAAATGTATATTTATTATAATAATATTTATTATACATTTATTAGATATTTATTATTGTAAATATTATAATATTTAATTATAATAAGTATTTATTATAAATATAAATGTATTATAAATATTTATTATACATTTATTATACATTTATTGTGCATTTATTATAATAGTATTTATTAAAACATTTATTAGATATTTATTATAATGAATATTATTATATTATAACATTATAATATTTGTAATAAATGTATAATAAATGTATAAAAAATGTATATTTATTATAATAATATTATAATATTTATTAGATATTTATTATAAATAATTAAATTTATTATAATTTTTGTATTTATTATAAAAAATATAATTATGTATTTATTGTATTTTTTTATTTTTATTATAATAAATAAATTTATTATATATATATATATACATATATATATATATATCGGGTTTGGGGGGTGTGGGGTCAAAGCGCCACTTCAAGTGGCGCCTAAAAAACCCATATCCCCAAAATTTAAAAACTCTGCCCCATAAAATTAAAAAAAAAAAAAAAAACCCACCCTCCTAAATTACCCGTTAGTAGACAGAAAAGATTATGCGACGCACTGGCGAGGGCTCGCTAGAGCAGTGAAGGCCGAAGACATCGGCGAGACGGCTAGGGGGTGTGCGTCAGATACTGAAAAGTGAAACAACGAGGGTCGCGGGGCACTGTAAAATGACTGGGGAACAATAAAGGGGTTGCATAGGGACTGCACATCTGGACAGTAGGTTTTCGGGGCGACACACTGCTATGTCAGAGTCGTGACGGGATGGAGATTTGCGTGGCAACAAGAAAGTGCTCCAGCAAAAGGTGGGGTCACACCGAAGGCTCTACGAATGTCAGAGGGGGTGTAAGAGTGTCGCGGCTAGTCAAGAGAACTGAGGTTGGAGTTTCGGGAGGCCGGCGGTGGGCTGGACGGAGGGTTCCCGATGGGTGCGGGGCAGCACCGGAGGGCGCGCAGACAGGGTGTCTTCCAGGAGGCCGATCAGATGGTGGCTACAAGGCGGGTGCACACTGGTTAGTTATGGGGCGGCTGGAATGTGCGCAGTAGGAGGCGAAGCCAGAGGCTGTGGTGGGAGGAACTGCAAGGGGGATGGATGGCCACGGTTCTGGTGCGGATACTGGGGGGAGACGGGGCACAGTGTCACTGACGTGTGAGGCCGAAATGAGGGCGCTGGAAGGAGGGAGATTCTCTAGCACGTGCAGGAGGACAGTGCAAGGAGGGAGCACTGGAGGGAGGCCGATGCATGGATGGCGGTTAGCCGGGTAGTACAGTGCCGGACAGGGGGTCGGCGGTGCGCGCGGTCGGCGGTGCGGCAGTCAGAGGAGTGCGAGGCCGGTGAGAGGAAGGCCGACGATCGGGAAGGAGGCTGATGCAAGACAGAAGGGGGAGGGGGTGGGTTAACGGCATGCGGGGGTGTGGGAGAGGAGTTGAGAGAGGGGATGGCGTAGCGCTAGGGTTAGGAGGAAAACAAAAAAAAAATTAAAAAAATTAAAAATAAACAAAAGATAAAGAAAATAAAAAACAAAAATAATACACATAAAATAACAATAAGAATAATAATATAAATAATCCTAATAATAAAATTTAACAAAATTATTTTTCACCTACATAAAAAGAAAATAATTAAAGTTATAATAAAAATAACAATTTCGAGACATAATAATCGACATTCATTTTAATTATAATGATTTCCTCATTTTAATTAGTTTTTATTGAAAATGGGTTGGTCAGGTAGTTGCATGGGAGAATCCACCTTGGGTTTCCAAGACGTGCTCCGCCCTTGTGCCCAATGACATCCAACGCAAATTCACACTTATAATCATAATCTCAAGATTTTATTTTGGGATTCGACCCAAAACTCAACACAAATTATTTAAAAATAAAGAAATAGTAAAATAAAATAATTATGCAGGTTAGGGTGTGAAAAATCTCCCCACAATAATTATTTCTACCCCCAGAAATCCACAACATGATATAGACCCAAATATAAAACTTCTTAAGTGTCACTCACCTCCTAAAGTTTAAGCACCTCCAGTTGGATGACCCAAATAGACACTGAAATCCCATGAGTTACCACTCATCTTCAGAACCAAAACACTTTAACCACAACCAAACAGAACCTAGACCATCCATTTCTACCAAGGAACAAATGAACTAAAACCACCTCCGACACTTATTCTGATAATCTTAGTCCAACAGAACCGTTGGGTGTACTCCAATCCAAACATTTACTCAAGAGGAAGAACCTAGGATTCAGTGGTTCCCCACGAGACCACCTTCCACCAAACGATACATGAAACAAATCTCTAATACTGACATGGGGAGGTCTGAACAGTCTCCCCACCATAAAGACCAGGATAACACTAGATTACATCAGATGTAACTATATGAGACCCATTGTGGGTCTCCCCACCATAAAGACTAATGGGATTAACCGAACTTGAAAATTTTTTATACACACCAAATAACCTGACCACAAGGAGGAGAAGGGAAGGGTTGAACTAACAGAGCATCAAAATAATCTCCATCACTATATCAACAACATCACACCCTCAGAAGAGCACAAACCTTTCCACAATAATGAAAAAGATTAAAACAATGACTTTTTTTACTGTTGGGGTTCTCTTGACAACGTGCCAGCTTCACTCTGGGACATAAGGTTGGAGCACCGATGATTGAAGCATCTCCTACCTCAAAGTTTGGTTTCAGAAATTCCAAAACATAAAAAACAAACCATAATTTCACCAAACTCACTTCAAATAAAATAATGGTTTCAAAGAGGTTCGACACTAACCATTATTATAATACAAGGAATAGAAACACCACAAAATGCTATAAGAGACAACTATTATATCTAGGAAACACTATAAAAGGAAAATCCCCTAACAGATCCCAAACGATGTCCTACTCCTGCTGACAGGCTAATGTGACCTTCAACGATCTAGGTTTGGGTTCAGTGCACTTCTTAGAAACACCTCTATTGAATAGCTGCAAGTAACCAAGATGTCCACAGGTGTGGAAGGGTCTAAGACCACTCAGACACATTGACTTATTATGACCCTACCTACCACAATGGTGACAGGTCATGACATTGTCCTATGAAGAAGATGATTGAAGGTCTAAAGGCATCTCAATTCCTATATTAGATCCACCAGCAACTGGACTCTTCGCATTCCTTTTATTTTCATCCTCTGCACTACTTTCCAAGGCCGGAGAAGGATTCACCACCTCAGGTCCTCCTGCTAACTTATCATCAACAAGAAAGGAATTCCCCAAAAAAATATGAAAAGGTGGTCAGGTAGGGCTCTTCCACTTTAGACTGTAGCTCAGGATGAAGCCCGAGATCAAAATGATGAGCTTTCATGGGATCATTTCCAACGTACCTTAGTTTATACAGAGCTTGATCCTTGAAAAAATGAAATAATTCCAACACAGATCCAACACGTTGCTAAAGGCCACACTGCTCCATCATCTTCCTCACCTTTGTCAACATAGAGAAATACTACTTGATTAACAACAACTTGAAAAACTCCCATGTGATATCTTTTTGAGGATTTCTTCAAGACATGGGATTCCACCACTTCGAGGTTGGACCTTCAAGCATAAAGGTATCCAACTTCACCTTCAATGGATTAGGCAACCCAATGAAACTGATGTTCCTCTCCATCATCTACAACCACTCCTCCGCCTCAAGAGGATCGGTTTGACCATAAAATAGGGGATGGTTCAACTTCCAAAATTCTGTAACGTAGTCTATAGGTTGAAAAACTAGATGATTTTATAAGGGTGTTTCACCCAAAGCTTCACCTTGGGCTTCCATCAAACCTTCGTGGGGACGAACACTATGGAATAAGGAAAAATTGAACTTAATTAAAACATGTTCATGGTCATTTAAAATATCAAAATATCACATTTCATAGTGATTTTTCAATTTAAGGAAATACCAAATGATTCACTAGTAGAAACTTGTGTCAATGGGTGGCTCATACATATGGTTGGTGACCATATTCCAGTCACATCATCTTCATGAAGAGAATTCTAGGGTATTGTCCCCAGCTCCACATGGAATTCCAATTGCTGTGAGATTATAGGGCTACTTTCCCAACTCCCATTTCATTTTGAAACATAAAAAAATTCAATTGAACCAAAAACATATCAACAACCAAGAAATCCCATGGTAACCCGAGGCACAAAATGAGAAAGGGTTCATTACATCTTTCTCTTCCCTACGCCTTAAGTACCAACAATTCTACTCCTACTATGACAACCCCAAATAACTATGGTCCCTCTGAAAAACAATGTCTTCTCAAGATCCACCTTCCTATGATACCATTTTTCACTGAAAGAACCTGGGTCGACCCTGAACCAGTCACCCATGTAGATCCACAAAAAGGCCTGAGAGGCATTCCAGAACCTCCTAGGTTGGTGACAATCACCAAGGCATCAATAAAGAAGAAATGTGAATAATTTTTATCAGAGAGAAATAAATAAAGCAGTGGAAAATGGTATAATAATACAAAGTAAATAAATGAAAAGAAAAAGAAATAACAACCACTAACAATGTGCTAACCTGAACACAACAAAAACTCATCATGACCCCGAGTGTCACTCTAAAAACCACAACCAACTCTCTTCCATGATGAAAAAGCTCAAATAAAACATGCAACAGAAACTAAAAACAAGAAAACACTGTAGGCGTGAGTATTCAAACTCAATTGGTAGGCTGGACTAATTAAATTCCCAACACACCCACCATTAAATAAATAATTTACTAATTCCATGTTTGAACGATAATTTATATAATTAATCTTTCCTAAATATTTTACTTGAAAACAAAGAACGAACCATTTATCTTTTCATTTTCAAAACTAAATTATTTTAATTAGTGCCAAAGGAATTTTAAAACAGAATGTAATTTTTTATTATTTTTTAGATTTGTACAAAGAGAATAAAACACTCTCATTTGAAACCCATTTTTAGAAAACTACTCAAAACTAGCTCACCAATTTCCAAGAAAAGTAATACAAAAATATATATTCAAGAGTTAGTACATAATAAGGGAAATATGGAAACATGTACAACATAATACTCACCACAACAAGAAAAATAAATAAAATGAGACATGGGTCGAACCTAGGATCTCATGAACAATACAGAACGTACTATACCTATGACTCATCATGAAGGCATGCCCTACTCAATGACGTCATAAGGCTCAAAAACTCGGTGTTTCCCAACCTAGCCTAACTGAGGGTCCCAATCCCCTAGTAGAGCAATGTCTCTACTAAGGGCCACTAGCCATTGCATAATCTAAAATAGTGTAGCAACCATTCATAGAAAATTCACTTACTATGTCTGGTTTCCATGTTGTGTAAAAAATGAATAGAGGGGTGAGTAAGCAATTTCAATCATGTAACCAATCACAATGCATGAACACCACACACACAAAATTACATAATCCACATAAACTTCCGAATTTCCCCTAAGTCACCCCAAATAGAGTTTTCAAAATAATTTTTTCCATTAAGGTGTCAAACGGTCCATAAAAAAGCACTCGACACCAACCTATTTTCATGAAGAACCAACACACTCTAAATCACATCCAAATAATCAATGAAACATGAATTTCAATATCAAAATCATTTGAATCCATATTTCAGAAATCCATTTTAGAAACACAAACACATTTTCAACCCAAACCTCTCTTTAAAAGAAACACAATTTACTTACAAAGGACAACTAGATATTTTATCAACACTAATTATGCACATTTGAAATAAAACTTGTCTAGGTAATTCAAGCACAAGAGAGAACCACTATCCTTTACAACAAATGTTATTTCTAAAAATAATTACATAATATTGTTGACCATTTATTTAAAATCAATGAAATACTAAGAAATTAATGTATTAAAAATATAATGGTAAGTGAAGTGGGGGAAATACCTCAACTCAAAACTCAAACACGACCATGTGACACATCTCACACTTGCTCACAAGTACGTGCATCCTGCCAACCACAGTATCGTGGATTTCCATTCCAACGCACTACAAAAGATTCATAACAAAATAAAACACAGAAACAATGACAAAAAATAAATCATACAATTGAAAATCACAAAAAACTAAATAAAATGAAACTTTGACTTAAAATATTTCAATCAGAAGAACAGTGCATAAGCTACCTCAGCACGGATACGTGCTCGACCAGTGGGGCCACACGATAGTCAAAAGGGACGACACCTACCGATATGGACTATCACTGGATGAAAAAGAGTCTGTGATGCACTGGAGGGGGAAGGAAGAACCATAAAAGGGGGATTATGCTAGTGAATTGGAAAGGGGACACACAACAACTACCTGAAAGTATATCAAGGGGTTCGTGGGGCATCGTGCAATGATTAGGGAATGAACAAGGGGTCCCTTAGGGACTCTTTGGCTAGAAAAAAAGTTCGTGGGGTGACACACTATTGAGCCAAAGGTGCGCTTGTTTGGAAGTGCACATGATGTCCAAAAATAACTCTGATGAAAGGTTGGGTTGTGTCGATGGCTCTACGGAAGTTGGAGGGGCTGTCGAGGCGTCACAGATGGTCAGGCGAGCTAAGGGAGGAGAACAGGGAGGCCTGCGGTGGGTGCCGACTGGGTGCGGGGTAGCACTGGAGGGTGCATGAACAGGGAGGGTGCTGGGAGGCCGGTCAGACGACGGCTGCAAAGAGAGGGTTCTCTGGCTTAGTACGGGGCGGTTGGAGTATGTGCGGTAGGAGGCAGAGTTGGAGGGCACAGTGGGAGGCACTATAATTGGGAAAGCTGGTCGCAGTTAGGGTGCACATTTAGGGTGAACCGGGGTGTTATGTTGTTGGCATGAAAGGTTGAAAGGAGGGTACCAACAAGGGGGAGACACACTGTCTGGTGTATTAGGCCGATGTAGGGAAGGAGTGTTGGCGGGAGGCCGGTGCAGGGAGGGCAGTTAGATAGGGCGCGCAGTGTCGGACAGGGGGTCAACGATGCATGCAGCCAGTGGTGCGTCATTTGGAAGGGGTGCGAGGTTGGCTGTAGGAAGGCCACCGGCCGAGAAGGAGGCTTCTACGGGATGGGGGGAGAGGGGGGGTTTGTGGCGTGCGAGGGAGTGGGAGAGGAGAGTGGAGATGGGAGGTGGTAGTTATAGGGTTATGAGGAGAAGAAAAAACAAAAAAAAAGAACAAAAATATAAATAAAAAAAGAAAAGGAAAATAGAAAAACAAAAATAATACACAAAAAATAATAATAAGAATAATTAGAATAATAATATAAATAATCATAATAATAAAATTTAACAAATTTAGTTTTCACCTAAATAAAAATAAAATAAATAAATTCCTAATAAAAATAAAAATTTTGAGACATGATAATAAAAATTCATTTTAATTAAAATATTTACTCATTTTGATTAATTTTTTTTAAACGTCCAGGTCACACAGTTACATGGGTAAAGCCGTATGGGGTTTACAAGATGTTCTCTGCCCTTGTGACCAATGACATTGAACCCAAATGAGTGATTTTTATCATAAAATCATGATTTTAGTTCAAGATTCTTCCCAATCCTCAACACAAATTTTTAGATCCAAAGAAATAAATAAAATAAAATAATTAGGTTGTTCAGGTTGTGATAGTCTTTGTCTACTACTAGTTTCCGTGTTGGTAGACATAGGTACTAATCATTCCTTCTTGTCACAAATATTGTCCAAGACCTAGAGTTTTGGTTAAACCGTTGACTTGATCTTTACATCTGGAGATACCTATGGTAGGTGACTCGATATTCACACTGACGCCGATAGTGTGATATAACCCTTGAGGCAATAGATTCAATTGTAACCTCATTGTGGAAGCGTCGAGTCCATACGATGTAAGTATAGGTATGGAACGGTCATCCACAACTCATACTCAGATTGACTATTTTAGGAAAAATGATGCGGTATATCTGCAGTGTTGGAATGGGGATTTCCTTTGTTAGCAAAAAAGGAAACCCATGTAGCATGGAAAGAACACATGCATATGAGGGGGAAACCGATCACTCTTGAGTTGTCCATCCATACCCTTGTGGCAGTAGGTTTTTTGAGTTTTTATTTTCTAAAAGTTGTGGTGGAGTGTGGGAACATCCATTCCAAATATTTTTTTAGGATTACCTCCCCACAGGGGGAATTCTGTATCATTCTACAACTTGATATGGCACTGATATCAGCCTCATTATATAAGATGATGTTCTTAAAGCTTTGCAAGAAGGGGGTGTAGGCGGGGGGACATGCTGAGGAAGGGCTTAGTAAGACCTAGCTTTTGAGGTTATGTGTGGGTTACAATTACCTTAACCAAGTGGACGTGGAGAGCGAGTACCGACTACCGAAGGGTTGATGGTCACATTCATCAATAAAAGGGAGTAGATTTCACATGGGTGGAAAGATGCCCATAGGGTTTTCAGTAGTTGAGATAGTGGCAATAGTTGGAGTTCCTCTAGGACAATGACATTAAGATAGTCTATACTCTTAAGAAGTGGGCATGGTGGAAGACACGCTCAATTGGAGGTCTAGTTTAAAGTTGCCGAGTGACGCGACAGAGCAGCTAGCCCCAATGCCATCATCCTTTTGGGATAATGATGGAGCATCTTACCTCCAGACTATGACTATCACTCTCACACTCCTTCAGTGACTTATGGAGGCACAACTTGCTGATGTTTACTACAAGGCCCAATGTGCTCAGATATCCTCAGGATAGGCTCCTGAAATATTTTCAATAGGTGGGGAGCATGTCAACATTTTTAGTGGAAAAACCATGGTAAAGTGATGTTATATAAGGGGGTGTTGAGGGAATTCCATACATCCCCTTTGAAGGAACATCCTAGTGTGGAAAAGATTTATTGGGAACTCCAATGTTAGTACTTTCTTCCAAGGATGAAGAAAGATGTGGAAGAGTTCATTTCACGATTTCTCACTTATCAACAAGTGAAAGATGAGCACCATGTTCTAGCTTGATTGAGAACAACTTTTACCCCTAAATAGATGGTCAAACAGAGCAAACCATATAAACCATGGAGGACATGCTTCATGCTTGTGTCTTAGATTTTGGTCATGGATGGGAGGACCAACTACCATTGGTGGAGTTTGCGTACAACAATAGTTATCACTCCACCATTTTCATTGAACCATTTGAGGCCTTGTACGTGTGGATATGAAGATCACTTATATTTAGAATAGCCCTAGGGGAGTCAACACTCATGGGACCAGAGTAGGAACGAGATACCATTAAGAAGGCACATATCATCCTAGAGTAGATGAGGGATACATAGAGCATATGTAAGTATTATTCTGACAAGAGATAGAGACCCTTGGAGTTTGAAGAGGGAGACCTTTTTTTCCTTCAGGTCTCACCTCGATGGAGATTGTAGAGATTTGGCTAGGGTGACAAGATATCTCTGAGGTTCATCAGTCCTTTTCAAATCCTCACCAGAGTTAGAGAGGTGTCATACCCGCTAGATCTTCCCCCATAGATGTACCAGGTGCATGTCCTTTTTCATGTGTCATAGTAGAGGAGGTTTGTGCATGATCCATCACACGTCATCGACTGGGGTGAGCTGGACATTGATGATTGGGTGACATTTTTGGAGTTCCTAGTGGAGATAGGGTATCTACCGGAGCAGGTACATCATGGATAATCGATTCCTGTGCTGCCGATTCAGTGGCGTGACGATAATCTCCAAGAGAGAACATGGGATCGGGTGGATCATATTCATGATCAGTACCCCCACTTGTTTTAATAGCCTTTATTTTGTCTTTCAAGGATGTAAATCCCTAATGTGCGGATAATTTAATGTCCTGGAATTTCCATATAATATTTATATGGAATTATTTCGGGAAAATTCACTTAGGCGACATGCGATTCTGAGGCTCTTAGTTCCCGGAATGAACCATCAAAAATTGTTAAGTTTTAAATAGCCCTCCTGAGTGGTTTTACTAAAAAAGTTGAATAACATGCAAACGGGTGCCCGAATCAAAAATATGAGGGAAATGTTTCATTCAGGATTGTGTGTCTACCCTAGGCACTGCTTTTGTTTAGTCGGTGTAGGCCTCCGATTAGAAAACCTGAAAATGGAATAACCACAAAAAAATAATTAAATAAACTTATTTTATTTTTTTTCAAATGCATATAACTCACGAACGGTGACTCAGATTAAAAATATGAGACAACCACTAAGCTCGTGATGGAATTATTTCCTTAGGCATAACCTAAGATTGGCCGGTGTCGGAAAATAGTGGAAGTTAGTTTCTAACCATAAATAAACTAATTATATAACAACTATTTTATTGTTAAATCCTAATAAATTATAAACGGTAACTCGGATTGAAAATCCGAGAGTACTGTTGAGATCAGGGGGGGGGCATCTTGTCCTTAAGGAGAGCCTAAGCTCCAATGAAGTGGGTCGAGGGTGAAAATTAATATTTGAACCTCTTTTACGGTATGATTAGTAAACGTGCGATCAAGTTTTTATATATTTTTAATCGGTTCTCAGATTTGAAATTCGAGGGCACCGTTGAACTCGCGGCCCCAGGAGTCGCTTAGTAGATTCTTAAGTTCGCCTGACAAGGGTCAGATGAAATAGTTAATTTTATGACTATTTAATGAAAATAAAAAAATAACTTTTCCAACTATATATTATAATTCAATCTGTTGAGAAATGATACTGCGGTGCAATGAGACCCTTTAATGAAGGTCTTTAAATGAGTTTCTTAATGAGGGACATTAATGAGAGTCATTAATGATGGAACGTCGCATCATAATAAAAACACTACGACATATTTCTTTTGTTAATAATCTAATACTTTGAAGAGAGGATGGGGAATCATTGGGAAATATTTGACGAACCACTGATAGTTTCCCTCTCTATCAAAGAACAAAGAATAAAGCAATAGACTTTGGAGGATGATAACCATAGGTTGACAAGCAATGACACAAATCACATCCTTTATCATCGTCAGATCCAATGAATCCAAGTAAGGGATTTAATTACTCTATGTTTTTAATGATTTCTCTTATCCCATTATTGAAAAATACAATGAATTTAGATCAACCGATTAGCGGCTTGTTCCGCGACTCATTCATTTTTGCAGGAGGTTGTTGCATGGTCTTGATTTAGGGTTTCTATTAATCTATATGATGATTGTTATTACCCCCATGATTAAATGCTAACGAGGAGGGCGCAAGCTGATCCAAATAAGGCCTGAACAGTTAGCCTATCTTGGATGTCGAGCATTCGTGGGTGACTGGGAAATGTAGAGGCAAGATGTTCTTATGGGCTTCGTAGTGAAGGTGGTGACCTGAGAGGCCCGTAGGCACAGATGGGAATGAAAACAGACCACCAGAGCATCTCTGATGGCCTGCAGAAGGTGTCGTCAGTGCGGTGGGGGCCGACCCACGCTGGCCGCATGGAAGAGGTGGTGCCCACATGCACCACTATGGCATGAGGTGGCCAGCTCCCACCAACCGCACGGAGGAGGAGCGGCCTGCTCAGCCCACTCTATGGGTGTGAAAAATAGGTGACTTCCTACTAGCCATTATGGGGAGATGGGGCGATTCCAACTGGTGCTACCAGCTAGAAAAAAATTGATGCCCCATGTCTTGTCCAGAAGATTGGCCTGCACCGCATGGTTCAGGTCCCTCAGGTGGGCCGCACCCCACAAGGTGGGCCGGACCCGCTCCATGTAATGACCCAAAGCTTGTCGTACATAGACATTACATTACTTTTTCGGAATACATAATACATAACAAAAAAAACTCAAGTACCGTAATAGTTTTGTGTCTTTGGAAACTTGGAATATAAACTTCTAATCATGTTGAAAGATCTTCAACATCTTCCATAAAGATCTTCCCCTTTTGTTTTCTTACCTAAAACCTTTCTTTAAATCATGGGGAAAAGAAAACATATAAAGGGTGAGCCCAATTTCTCAGTAAGGGTAATCATAGAGAACATAAAACAATCCATAAACATTTGAATGCAAACACTTGAACATAAAATCTAAACATAAAAACCATGAGCAACAACATAAATCTTGGAAGTACACAAGGCATAGATCATAAAGGAGCATTAATCAGGATAAACTAGCATGTAATTGTGGCATCCATTAAGTACATGTTATTATTTCCATAGTAGCCAAGGCATTGCTACCAAGACCATCTTAGTGGACAAAGTCTCATTCTGAATCGAGCTCATTCCAGTCCTGTAACACTAAACCGGTTTAACGTACCGTTCCAGCCATGTCTATCTCATGAGATTTAAATATTTACCCAATTTATTGGAGGGAGATATAGGTCCCACCCATCTCATAGTTAAATAATTCTTACTTGTGCCACAAAATAAACATAATTCATTCATCATAACCCAAAGAATAAAATGGGTTTCATAAACATCATCCCATCATAAAATAATACATATAAAAGAAATGGATATCATTTCACAATAAGAAAAATTAAACCATGTAAATAATAGATACATTATACTTGAAACATAATCATAATGTCATCTTAGATGGAAAATATTTTTGACAAAATACTTGAAATGAATTCTTGGGGAAAATATCCTTTCTTCTTCAAAATAATTTTCTTTTCAAAAAATGTCATTCAATTTTAAAATAAAGATATTTTGTTGAAAATAATCATGAAATCTTATAGAGTAAGCTTCATGAAAATAAGGCGTTATGAAACCGTAAAAATCCATTCATATCGTATAAGTTAAAAAACATTCTTCTCATACTTTTTCCGGAAAAGTAAAAAAGGTACCATGTATGGTAAACAAAAGATAGATTCCCTCCATAACACAAAGTAAAAGTAAAAGAGGGGTAAAAACGACATTAATCATACATGGAAGAATATTAAACACTTTATGAAAAACATTTTATTGTCATGGATGAAAATACAAACCCAGTAAATACTTACGTATAAAAAATCTCATATAAAAATGAGATTGCAAAATTATCCCTTACCTTATGTACAATTTCATTCATATTTGTTCGAGACTCCTATATAGTGGGTTTAAACATATTATTAACTTGTAACAGAACCATAATAATATTTATGATAACATATATGATTCACTTATGACTTTATATTACTCGTTATTTGGTAAATTCCATGTTAAAGCAGCGTTTTGGGTAAAATCGTTCGATTTATCATCCGCGTTTTGACTTGTAATTATTAATATGATTACTTAGATCATTATTAATTAATTCAAGAATATAAAACATAATTTATATATAATATACATTCAGAATATACATATATATAATAGGTCGATAAATAGAAGGAAATACACCGTTCATGGAGACGGTAGGTCGTACGTACGCATGAATGCTGTTTTCGTTTCCTTATAGAATTGAATGGAATTAAGTAGATGACACACACACACACACACACACATATATATACATAAATCTAGTAGAATTATTATGTCATATATTTCATGATTACTTATTATATATACTTTATAATCATTCTTGAATAGTTAACATGGAAAATGAATCTCATCGCGTAGTGGAGACAGTAATCCGTACGTACGCACGAGCGATGATATCATTCCCATATTTATTGAATATAATTGGAGTGGATGATATAATATCATAAAATCAGTATGATTTTATAATAACTATTTATAGTTATTCTTTATACCATTATACCGATCCAAGTAAGGTGGTGTTGGAAAAACAGATTACACCACGGTGTGGAGACGGTATTCCGTACATATGCATGCATGGTGATTTAATTTTCCATAGGATGGATAGAAGGTGAAATAGGGTTGTTTAATATTTATAATAACATATAAGTATATGAGTGATACTTATGTTTTTAATTTATGATGAAACAAATAAAGAATAAGAAGTAGAAGAAGAAATAAATTGGAAATAATCAGTAAAGTATATTACCTCTTCTTTGATGCGCCTCTTCTTAACCTCCTCTTAGGGAACTAAAGATGGTCTTTGAAGAATACCAGAACCTCTAAGATGATTCTAGGGTAATGTAGAAGAGAAATTGTTAGGGTTTTTCTGAGTTTTAAGGCTCAAGGTTGTGTAAAGAGGAGAGGGAGGAGGTGCCCTTTTATAAGGGAGGAGAGGGGCACCTTTGGAAACCTAAAAAATATTAATTTATAATAAATCAAAGCCAACTTACAAACATAAAAAAATGACTAATATTTGAAGATTATATGATATAGGGTTGTAATATAATCAACCAATAAAATTTATACATTTTGAAAATTTATTTCAAACCTTATCAACTTGATTTATCCTTATTTAATCTATATAATTTTATTAGTGGTAATAAGATTCTAAATTTTAAATTGTTATAAATAATTTCTTAGGTATTTTGAATTGTCCATAATTGGATAAATTATGAAATTTTAGACCATATAAATTTTAATTTATAAATTTTAAATATTTTTGTGATTTTTAAACAATTTTATATTATGTTATTTTTATAAAATAACAATAGTGTCAATTTTGACACTATTCATTTATTTGAATTTAAATAAAATCCAGACAGAATATATGTTCAAAATAAAAAATTTAATAGCTTTTTAACATGTAATAGTAATCTATAAAATTATTGTATCATATTAAATAGTTCATATAATATTTATTTTAATATTTTTAAAAATATTTATATGATATTTCAATCCATAAAATAATTTCAACACCACTATTGTGTCACCTTTAATGATAATTATTTAATTCCTAAAAATTCTAAATAAATTCACATGATTTAGATAATTTCATTAGATTTATGGAGACTATTCATGTTCTAATATCCATGAATTTTATCACTAAATAAAAATTATTAAACTTATAAGATTTAAGATAGTGACATGTTGTCACTTTCATTGGTTTTAATAATAATTAAATTATTTTCATGGAAAAAAGTCCATAAAATGAATCTAATCAGACCCTCAGGTGATATGGGTCAACTTTTAGTCATCCAATAGGATTTTGGCAGGTGTTAGGGAAATTTTATAATCTTATTTTTACCCTTAATTACCCGATTTACCTTTAACTATAGTAAATAAAAATTACCGTAGTTACAATTCATAATGTCAAAAAAATAAAAGTAAACTATTAACATAATTTGGACCCACTGAATCCAAATATTTAATAAATTTTTGAAAATTCAAAACAAAAAATTTAAAGTTTTTAATTTAAAAATATTCCCGTTGTTAAGAAAATGGGTTTTAAAAGTTAAAACATTGTCAAAGATTGAAATGATTTTACCTATAAATTCAATGTAAAATCAATGCTAATGACTAAAATTATATTAAATGGTAATAAAATATTCTATTTATACTTTTAAACCATTAAATATTATAATTTATCCATATAAATTATTACAATGAAAATAGTTGTTTTTAATTAAAATATAGTGTGTTTTTACTATTCATTAAAATATGAAAGTTATCAGAATAATATGAAACATTTATCCAAAGTAAATTTTTATATCCTAATTCCAAAAAGGAGATTTAATTTGTCAATTTTTACTTATAAACATGTCAAAAATTAGATTTAAAATGGGTGCGCCATCAAAAGGCGGCAAAACTGCATTTTTTGAAAAATACTAATTTTACCAAAAAAATTATTTTGTTCTCATACCATGTTCAAGAAAATGTGTTAGATGAATAATAATTTTATAAAATTCAAAATTTAGTTAATACTATTCATAACGGCTGGTTCATAATAATATTATAACCATATATGGTTGTTTAGTGAAACCCGGTATTGCGTACTACACACGTTATCAAGGAAGGTCGTGATTGCATGTAATGAAAGCCATTAATAGTGTTGTGTATACTTAAAGATAATACAGTGTTGTGTATAGTACAAGCTAATCTTGGTGTAGCGTACAACACAAGACATCAATGAAATTAAAAAGAATAATTCTCATAAAATCTCGGGTTGTTACATTCTACCCCCCTTAAAATGAATTTCGTCCTCAAAATTCATCGGGGTTATAAACGGTTTATTACATGAGAGATTATTTCATAGAAACCCAGATCATAAAAAGGGATACCAAAACTTATCTTAAAAAACTAAAGTATGAAATGTAACGGTTACCCAACTTAACTCATCACTAGGCTTCCACGTAGGAGAACATAGGTGAAAATATGGATATGGAAGAGAAATATAACCATCAAGTTCTAATGGAGAGTGGTAGAGAACATGGCTATGAAAAATCCAACAATCACAAAGCTATAAATTTGTGATAATCTAAGGTACCATCTGATTCATCAGATGTGAGGGCACTAGAACAACATTCTGGGTTTTCAAGATCATTTCCCTAATGTTGAATATTTTTTGAATTAAAAGAAATACTTACTCGACTTTGGTACAATTTAACCGTTGCTCATCCCTTGAACAATTTCCACTTCATCTTTTAGAGAAATTAATTTGAATTTGTCTTTTGTGGAGTGTTAGCAAATCATGTGATAGAATGATAGGTCATTATGTATGTCTCATACATAAGTTTATCACAAGATATTAAACATACATACACCCATCTATGGTGAGATTAATCATATATGGTTCCTAAAATGAACTTATACTTCATCTATCATACTTCTTAATAAAATAAAACTAGTTTCTACTAACCATGGACTTCCTGTAGGCCATTGGTAGGCGATAAAGGCCTTTCGTACTTTGGTTGTAGGTTCGATTTCCATAACCTTGTCTGATGTGATGGGTTGTCTCCCATCCTATGGGTTGTCCATTTTCTAAAACTACACTATTAAAAACATTCTAGAAATAGTATCGAAAAAAGTTCTAGCTTTAAACAATTCTATCTGTTTTCCAAATTAATCCATTCCAACCTTTAGGCTTATCAAAATACTTCTGTCCAGGCTCATAGTATAAAGAAAACAATTACTAGAAATGTCATCTACTGAGCATGTGAATACCATCATTTATCCCCCATATATCATATGATATATCTTGTTGGTCACATTCCAAACATATGAATACCTAAATCATGTATTCTATTGAAAAATGAATACCCATTGAACTTTTGTAAAAATATGAATGCTGTCAAAAGTTAACTCTTTCCACATACCAAAATCTCAAAATTTCTATATACTCAAACCATGATATCACTTGTCCTTATATCAGTCATGAGCTCATTAATACTATCAAACATATAGTTTTCTCCTAATACCTTCATTATGCGCATATCATCATCTTTCCAAAAATATTACAATCACTTTTCATGGTTACCGGTACCATATAATTATTGAAAACCAATACATATATATTCCAAAATTCCACGATACCATAAATGAGATTCCATGATACTATTTTGAAATCCCACTACATAAACACTTAATCATTACAAAACATCATTTTCATACTCAACATCACAAATAGTGATCGCATGTGACTTCCCTTTATCATTTTCCTTAATAGGTTTCACAATTTTATCATCATTAAACCTTTGATAAGGGCATTTATTAGCATAATGCACCATTTCCTTGCACTTGAAGCATTGAAGAGTTGGTGGGGTGTTCTCGATAGTATTTTCTCTAATCATGTAATTAGAAACCTTTTTCCCATTACTTCGGCACTCAGCTGCTCGATGACCTTCTTTTCTACACTTGAAACATTATTTAGTACCTTTTAGACAATCTCCACCATGCTTCTTTCCACACTTTGAGCATAAAGAAACATTCATCTTGTTTTTCACCATTATTCTGAGATTTCTTTTTGAACTCCATATTTTGTTTCTTTTCAAAACCATGAGATGGATATGTAACACCAACTTCCATTTCTACCTTGATAAAACAACGCAATATTTCTTCATAGCTACTGAAGCCTCTTATAGTTAATGCCCTTCGAAGACTTGGTTTTAAGGCACTGAAGAATCAATCAACTTTACATTCAGGTTGGATGATAAAGACAGATCCATACCTTACAAGCCTTGTAAAATTCACTTCGTAAATACCAAAAAATTCATCGTACTTTTTCTTAAGCTTAAGGAAATCCTTTTTCATCTTTGTTCGAAGAATACGAGGGAAGTACTTATTGAAAAATAAGTTCTTTAACTCATCCCATTCCATGGATTCAATTTCATCTCGGGGCCTTGTATTCTTAATCAGAGTCCACCATTGATCTGATTCACCTTCTAAACAGTAAATAGCCAAAATGAATTTTTCATGTTCTGAACAGCGAAGTATGAAAAATATCTTTTCAATGGTACTGATCCATTGTTCAGCAACAAGTGGATCAGAAGACCCACGGAAAGAAGGTGGACATTGCCTCATGAAGGACTCAATAGAATATTGTTCCCTTCTCTGCTCATTTGGAAGTCCAGAATGATTCATAGCTTGCGTAAGTATAACAATAAGATTTTGTACTCCATCTCCCATGACATTGGTTTGTTCAGGAGGACAATCATTGCATTTTCCATTACATTGATCAACACGGTTCCTTCGGGTTCCAGCCATCATCTAAAACCAAAAAATATTAGTGTAAGAGGCAAAAATCATGCTAGGAAAACAACATAATAAAGGGGGATTAATTTCAATATCTAACATCCTTGGTTTAATTATATGATCGTTATCATAATCTTAGGACTATAACCTATACTTATACTTAACCTTAGGGACATCCCTAGACATACCTTAGAAATATATCTAGGGATATCACTAATGTTTTCACATCCTAGTTTCAAATGGTTAACTAAACCTTTCCTCTAATACCAACTGTAATGACCCAAAACTTGTCATACATGGGCTTTACATTACTTTATAATAATACATAATACATAACAAAAACCAACACTCAAGGACTGTAATATTTTAGTGTCTTTGGAAACTTGGAATATAAACTTCTTATCATGTTGAAAGATCTTAAACATCTCCCATAAAGATATTCCCCTTTTGTTTTCTTACCTAAAACCTTTCTTTAAATCTTGGGGAAAAGAAAAGATATAAAGGGTGAGCTCAAATGCTCAGTAAGGGTAATCATAAATAACATAAAACAATCCATAAAAATTTGAATGCAAAAACATGAACATAAAATCTAAACATCAAAAACATGAGCAACGACATAAATCTTGGAAGTACACAAGGCATAGATCATAAAGGAGCATTAATCATGATAAACTAGCATGGAAATAAAACATGTAATTGTGGAATCCATTAAGCACATGTTATAATTTCCATAGTAGCCAAGGCATTGCTGCCAAGACCATCTTAGTGGACAAAGTCCCATTTTGAATCGAGTTCACTCCTCGTTCCAGTCCTATAACACTAAACCAGATTAACTTACCATTCCAGCCATGTCTATCCCATGAGATATAAATCTTTAACCAATTCATTGGAGGGAGATATAGGTCACACCCATCTCATAATGAAATCATTCTTACTTGTGCCAAAAAATAGACATAATTCATTCATCATAACCCAAGGAATAAAATGGGTTTCATAAACATCATCCCATCATAACATAATTGATATAAAATAAATGGATATAATTTCATCATAAGAAAAATCAAACAATGTAAATAATAGATACATTATACTTTAAACATAATCATAATGTCATCTTAGATGGAAAATAGTTTTGACAAAACACTTGAAATGAATTCTTGAGGAAAATATCCTTTATTCTTCAAAATCATTTTCTTTTCACAAAATGCCATTCAATTTTAAAAGAAAGGTATTTTTTTTGAAAATAATCATGAAATATTGTAGAGTAAGCTTCATGAAAATAAGGTGTTATGAAATAGTAAAAATCCATTCATACCGTATAAGTTAAAAAAACATTCTTCTCGTACTTTTACCGGAAAAGTTAAAAAGGTACCACATATGGTAAACAAAAGAAAGATTCCTTCCATAACACAAATTAAAAGTCAAATAGGGGTAAAATGACATTAAAAATTCATGGAATAATATTAAACACTTTATGAAAAACATTTTATGTTCATGGATGAAAAATATAAACCCAGTAAATACTTACGTATAAACAATCTCATATAAAAATGAGACTGCAAAATTATCCCTTACCTTATGTCCTATTTCTTCCGTATGTGTCCGAGACTCATGTATAGTGGGTTTAAACATATTATTAACTTGTAACAGAACCATAATAATATTTATTATATAATATATGATTCACTTACGACTCTATATTACCTGCTCTTTTGTAAATTCAATGTTAAAGCAGCGTTTTGGGTAAAATCGTTCCATTTATCGTCCGTGTTTTGGCTTGTAATTATGAATATGATTACTTAGATCAGGATTAAATAATTCCAGAATATAAAACATAATTTATATATAATATATATTCAGAATATATATATAATAGGTCAATAAATGGATGGGAATACACTGTTCATGGAGACAGTAGACCGTACGTTCGCATGAACGCTGTTTTCGTTTCCTTATAGAATTGAATGGAATTAAGTAGATGACACACAAATATATATACATAAATCCAGTAGACTTATTATGTAATATATTTCATGATTACTTATTATATATACTTTATAATCATTCTTGAATTGTTAACATGGAAAATGAATCTCATCGCGTCGTGGAGACGGTAATCCGTACGTATGCACGAGCGATGATATCGTTCCCATATTTATTTAATGGAATTGGAGTGGATTATATAATATCATAGAATTAGTATGATTTCATAATAACTATTTATAGTTATTATTTACACCATTATACCCATCCAAGTAAGTTGGTGTTGTAAAAACTGATTACACCACGGTGTGGAGACGGTATTCCGTACGTACACACGCGCGATGATTTCTTTTTCCGTAGGATGGATATAAAGTGAAATATGGTTGTTTCATATCTATAATAACATATAAGTATATTAGTGATACTGATGTTATTAAGTTATGATGAAACAAACAAAGAAGAAGAAGTAGAAGAAGAAATAAATTGGAAAGAATCGGTAAAGTATATTACCTCTTCTTTGGCACGCCTCTTCTTAACCTCCTCTTAGGGAACTAAATATGGTCTTGGAAGAATAAAAGGACCTCTAGGATGATTCTAAGGAAGTGGAGAAGAGAAATTGGTAGAGGTTGGCTGAGTTTGAAGGCTCAAGGCTGTGTAAAGTGGAGAGGAAGGAGGTGCCCTTTATAAGGGAGGAGAGGGGCACCTTTGGAAACCTCAAAAATATTAATTTATAATAAATTAAAACCCACTTAAAAACATCCAAAAATGACTCATATTAAAATATTAGATGCGATATGGTTGTAATATAATCAACCAATAAAATTTAGACATGTTGAAAATTTATTTCAAACCTTATCAACTTGATTTATCCTTATTTAATCTATTTAATTTTAATAGCGGTAATAAGATTTTAAATTTTAAATTGTTTTAAATAATTACATAGGAATTGTTAATTGTTAATAATTGGACACCTTATGAAATTTTCGACCATATAAATTTTAATTTATAAATTTTAAATATTTTCGTGATTTTTAAACAATTGTATATTATGTTATTTTTATAAAATAACAATAGTGTCAATTTTGACACTATTCAATTATTTGAATTTAAATAAAATCCAGACATAAGATATGTTCTAAATAAAACATTTAATAGATTATTAAAATTTCATAGTAATCTAGAAAATTTGAGGATCATATTAAATAGTTCAAAAAATATTTATTTTAATATTTTTAAACCATTTATTTGATATTTCAATCCATAAAATAATTTCAACATCACTATTGTGTCACCTTTAATGATAATTATTTAATTCCTAAAAATTCTAAATAAATTCACATGATGTAGATAATTTTATAAGATTATTTGAGACTATTCATGTTCGAAGATTCATGATGTTTATCACTAAATTAAAATTATTATACTTATATGATTTAAGAGAGTGACATGTTGTCACTTTCTTTGGTTTTAATAATAATTAAATTATTTCATAGAAAAAAGTCGATAAAATGAATCTAATACGACCCTTAGGTGATATGGGTCAACTTTTAGTCATCCCATAGGATTTTGGCAGGTGTTAGGGAAACTTTATAATCTTATTTTTACCCTTAATTACCCGATTTACCTTTAACAGTAGAAAATAAGAATTACCGTAGTTTCTATTCTTAATGTCAAAAAAATAAAAGTAACCTATTAACATAATTTGGACCCACTGAATCCAAATATGGAATCCATTTTTTAAAATTTAAAATAAAAATTTTTCAGTAATTAATTTAAAATTAATCCCGTTGTTAAGAAAGAGGGTTTTTAAAGTTAAAACATTGTCAAAGATTGAAATGATTTTACCTATGAATTCAATGTAAAATCAATGATAATGACATAAATTATATTAAATGGTAAAAATATATTCTATTTATAATTTAAAACCATTAAATATTATAATTTAACCATATAACTTATTATAATGAAAAAATTTGTTTTTAATTAAAATATAGCATGTTTTTACTATTCATTAAAATATGAATGTTATCAGAATAATATGAAAATTTTATCCAAAGTAAATTTTTATATTTTGATTCCAAAAAAGAGTTTTATTTTTCAATTTGTACTTATAAACATTTCAAAAATTAGATTTAAAATGGGTGCGCCATCAAAAGCCGGAAAAACTGCATTTTTTGAAAAATACTTATTTTACCCAAAAAAATTATTTTTTTTATCATACCATGTTCAAGAAAATGTGTAAGATGAATAATAATGTTATAAAATTCAGAATTTAGTTAATACTATTCATAACTTATTGTTCATAATAATATTATAACCATATATCGTTGTTTAGTGAAACCCGGTATTGCGTACTACACACGTTATCAAGGATGGTCATGATTGCGTGTAATGCAAGCCAAGAATAGTGTTGTGTATACTTCAAGCTAATACAATATTGTGTATAGTACAAGATAATCTTGGTGTAGCGTAAAACACAAGACATCAATGAAATTAAAAAGAATAATTCTCATAAAATCTCGGGTTGTTACACGCCAGCTGGGCCGAACCTACGAACCCTATGAACAGGTTGGGATAAACCCTTACCAGACCCACACTGGACCCTCAGGTGAGGTTAGGTCAATCCGACCTGGTTGGACCAGAACTGGTCCTGACCGGCCCTATTTCACTAAAACAGATATAACTCGCATACTGAGAGTTTGACTAATGCCTCGTCTACAGCATGAGGACCCTTGAGACGAGGTGGTACTTTTGAGATACTCCAAATGTGTTTTGGCAGAAGTTTATGTATGTCCAGTTTGGATAGAATCGAATCCATCCCATCCCAATTTAACTTTTTTCCTATATCATACAAACTAGGAGTCCAATTGATGCATTGTGTGTTGTGTTGGGAACCTTACGGTGAGACGGTCCTTTGGGGTTACTCTATGTGGGACTTCATTCCAGTTGTGGTACTATATATGGATTAAGGAGTGGTTTATCACAGAACCAAGCATGATAAGTGTGGTAATCCAGTGTCCGGCTGTGATGTAAAGACTAAATATCGATACTGAGTGCGTCATCACATAGCAATCCTGTGAGTGGGTCAGCACCTAGCGATCTTCTGAGTGGTTCAGCTTCTAGCGATCCTCTGAGTGTGTCAGCACGTAGCGATCCTATGAGTGGGTAAGCACCAAGTGATCCTATGAGTGTCTCAGCACCTAGTGATCCTCTCAGTGTGTTAGCACCTAGTGATCCTCTAATTGGGTTAGCACATAGCGATCCTCTGAGTGGGTCAGCACCTAGCGATCCTCTTAGTGGGTCAGCACCTAGAGATCCTCTCATTGGGTCAGCACCTAGCGATCCTCTGTGGGTTAGCACCTAGAAATCCTTTTTGGGCCACCGCCTAGCAATCCTCTAGGGGTCAGCACCTAGCTACCATGCGTGGTAAAGTAGTAGAACCTGTTGAAATATTATTATGATCTATATTTATGACTAATCATATTTACTTATGCACTTATGTTATACCTTGTGTGAGCTACGTATTTTACATTGTGCTATGTGTTTGGGGTCTTGTTTGGTGGTTTTACCTATAGGGTATTTGCTTTGTTGTGTTTTCCTTCATGGATTTCCAGGAGACCTTTGGGGGTCTCAAGGTCCATACTGAGTATATTTATACTCACTCCTACACAGGCTTCGCATGAACGTGTTGTGTTTGGTGTTGACGATTGATATTTCGAAAGAGGTGCTCTGGGGGAGGGGACTGACAGATGCTATGACGATGGACTTGGTGGGATAGAACCCCA
Source organism: Viscum album (assembly GCA_963277665.1). NCBI lineage: Eukaryota > Viridiplantae > Streptophyta > Magnoliopsida > Santalales > Viscaceae > Viscum > Viscum album. The sequence goes on from OY728161.1 coordinate 1,965,873,813, forward strand.
TGGGACCCAATAGGACCATACTGATAGGACATACTACTACGAATTCCAGTATATTCAGTACTCTCATGATCAGATGGGTTTCCCATGAATGGGCATCAGAGTTTTCTTTTGTACTTTACTATTTTCAGTTCCTTGTTGGGTTTGTATTCTGTCCTACTTACATTCACTTGTACTTTCACTCAGCCCTGTTTTAGAAGTATACATGTTTTCCATTTTAGTGTGTTGGGATGTGGTTGGAAATGTTTGTATACATGTTTAAATACAATGCATTTCCATTTTGGGATATGCCTTTCGGTGCTAGTCACATGCCCCTTACCTATGGATGGCCGGCTTGGGGTAGTCACGAAATGGACCCCAAGGGATGGGTCATGACATGGTTACTGAGATCATCTAGGGGAATCTGAACAAGGAGGACTTGTAAATCTCATGGATGAAATATGGGGTCTTATGGGGTATTACTGTAATCCGAACATAGATCAACAATGAGGTCAGTAATAAGCCTTTTCAGCACCTTGAACTACAAAGAAATGAAATGATTGTGGGATCTACCTCTTCTTTCAGTATAAACTCAAATGAATTTTAAGTGTTCCTATTATTCTCTCATTTTTCGACATGTTAATTGGTGGAGAGTAATGTATCATTAGAGGGATCCCTGAGACCACATGTCTACCTTTGCTGCTTTGTAAGGTCACTCGTCTATGGGTCAGAAAGTACTCTACCTCCCCTAAAAGTGGATATTACATATCAATCCCACTGTTAATTAACCTATTATTTTTATCATTTTAATATTCATGTACAACCATGTTTTCCATGATAGTACTCTAAGGGGACCAATTATCATCGGTGGTAGGTCAGGCTGTCATAATATATGGCTAAAGTGAATAAAATTTCACTGTTCATATACTTTGATTAATATGTGTGAGGAAAAATATTCTATAAATAAGTGAATTACTATGAGTCTCTTGAAGAATCATTTCTTAAGGGTTTGGTAGTAGCTATATGACTCCTAGAACTGATACATCATGAGTGATCCAAACTAAACCCATCAGAATTTTTGATTGATTCACTCGAGTTGCTGCTAGATTATTTGATAGAACAAATGATGGAATCAAACGAGGTGGAACATCAACCAAAGGATTTGAAAAAAACACATAGTTTGACCCTTGTTAAGGGACACCAGGATATCAAATCAATGAGTCTCCAATATCCAAAACACCACTAACATCTATTCTGGTTCCTAAGCCTCCCATAGGGCCTGTTACTTCAAGAAAGGGTCCAACTCTTGTTTATCCTAATCTCTAACTAGTTTTGGAGGATATATGGGTATCTTAACCAACATGGATTGGTTATATTGTTCTTCGACTAGTAGAGGAGTCTTTGCATTTTTCAAATTTTCTCTTTATACTGGTTTGTCTCTTGGGGTGGTTCTGACGACATCCTCACACCCCTGTAGAACAGGGTGTTCACCGGTACCTCATGTGCATGGGAGGCGGTGCCCATATATAGCTAAATACAATGATCACCATCTGAAGAAGATGTAAAGACCCCAATATATCCCTCATGTTTTGTTTATTGGTAAATAAGAGGTAAACCGAAGGTGAGAAGGATGGATGCAGCATGATACCTTATAATGGGTTATGATGTCCTCCACCTGAAAGTTCCTATGGAGGGACATGGGGATCTTATGGACCTGAGGCTCCGTGATCAAGATCCTCACCTATTGATCTATTTCCCTTAACCATGATAGTTAGGGTGGAGACTCAAATATCGAGTTTTCCATCCCCTTAGAGTCAGTGCGATCAATAAGTTTTTCAATGACTTGTAATTTCCCAATATTTGTAATTTTATGGATTGTGTTCTCTATTCTACCATGATATTATTCGTCATGTACAACTACCCCTTAATCATGAGGAGGACGTCCATGTTGGATATTTGGTACACTAAGAGGGAATCCATGCTGACATTTTTTACAGTAAGGAGGACCTTTTAATTGACTATTGAAGCAGTGTGAAGGACCTCCACTCTGGTTGGTAGGAACATTGGGAGGACATTAATGATGATATGTGTGAGTATGGGAAGGTCCCTTATACTGGATGTCTATGGTGCACAATGTACCTCTACATGGGTTATTTGTAGAACATGGAGGACCACTATGTTCATTGGTGTTGGAGCGGGAAAGACCTAATCTTTGGTTAGGATCCATATGGGGAGGACCTCAGTTCTCTATAGAAGAAGTATATGGAGGACATCTATATAGGTTGTTGAAAGTGAAAGGAGGTCCTCCACTCTGGTTGAAAATGGTATAGGGAGGATTTCCACACTATGTCTTATCATTATAGATTTTCCCTCAATTTTTTTAGTGGTTCTAGTGATTAAAGGCATCAACCTGCATTACTTATGAGGCGGCTGGGGTGTTTATCTCCATAATGTGATGACGGAACCCTATTTGACTACTATAGGGACCTGAGAGGATGATCCATCAGTGGAAGGGTTAAATATATTGATAGACGATTCCCCTTATTGGGAATTATATTTATCCTTCCCCCAAAATTGGAATTTGGTACGTCATACCAGGGATAGAGGAATTGGGTTGATGTCCACCTACTCTTCATCATGACGGACCGGTCATGTACAATGTTTTTGAGGGTGCATAGGAGCACACCGGGGTAGAAACCGAGAATAATGAAAACTATAATCTACCCAAGAGTCCACCACCTCCTTGATGTAGGGTATTGAGTCATCAATGTGCTTCTTAGATAGGCTGCTAAAGTAATTCTCCCTTGAAAGGTGGTGTTCCACCTATATCACCATTGGGGGTGGTAGTGTAGATGAGCCACTAATTATTTCAGGTCTTGGTAGGCCGTGTACCTTGTGTTAATACCCCACTCCTACTTACATAGGTATACAAGGGCATTTATCACCATCTAGTAGATGATATCAAAGTGTGACATGGTGTGTGGGATCCAGGTATCCAATTTCATTATAGAAACAGAGTTGTGTGACATTGATGAATTAATTATTATCTTTACATGGAGACTTTGGGTGTTAGGTTAATGATTTCACACAACATGTGTCATCTAAAGAATATGGATTTGATAGTCATTTCGTGTACAGAGAAAGAAATTCTCAATTCCCCAATAACATTCAATATTTTTATAATATAGAGGGATCCTCATAGATAATGTCACAGGTTAGGGATGCCAAATTCTGACTTCTCCAATGCACAAGTGAGTTTCAGGCTAGGTCTAGTGTTTCTTGTTTAAACCTAGTGATGAATTTTTGGAAAACAATGACATGAAAAACAAGCTAGTTCCCTAGAGGTACTAGTACTCACGTTGAGGAGAATAGTTTCACATCAAGTTCATGATTTCAGTTTACAAAACATTATTCATTGACCCACCTACATGTATGAGAGGTGTGCACTAGATTTTTTTGTGCTATAATCCAAAATTACAAAGGTATATGACTTGAATAACTTTCATCTATGATTTTTTCACCTTTATCTAAATGTTGTGATTAGATGTTGGTTACTCCTTGCTTGGATTCCTCATTTTGTCTCGTTTCCTATTCTTGGTCTAAAACATTGATTTATGTCATGGTATTAGAAATAATTCCTGGTGTCATCTCAATGTGGATGTAGTTTAATTATACTATTTTGTACTTGAATGTCTAGAAACCATTTTCCAAGAGAGTAGTCATGTTTGGAATCAGTGGTCATGTATCTATATTGGCAACAATTGGTCTCCTATATTATTCCTATTTAGAGGGCATATCATAGGAGGCATCTAAGTTAAAGAACCCAAGGCATCCTGTGTTGATAAAAAGGTAACAATACAAGGGGTGAAAGACTTCCAGGGGTTTTTAACTCATTCACACCATGTTAATTGCATAGGTAAGGTAATCTAGGGAATATCAAATGTTCTACATCATGTAGAGATGAATCAGAATATGAAATAAAGAAATATCTATATAAGGCCCCAGCCTTAAAACCTTACTTAATCTTGAGTTATTACAAGATTACACATTGAGGATCTTTTCAGGTTTAGAGTTTTAGAGAATTAGATCATGAAACTTGCATTACATTCCACATTTAAACAAAGTGGTTACATAAAAGACAGTATTCATTCTTCCCATCACGGAAACATATTTAAAATATAACACGGATTCTTTCTTGACACATCCTTGACACTATCATCACATCATGTACCTTTCCCTTGACCTGTGAAAAACATTTCAAAAACTTGGGATGAGCATAAAAAGCTCAGTAAGGGTTACAAAAAATATGGAAAGGAAACATGAGTTCATATATACATGAGAATGAAATCATACTTTACCCATAAAACATAGGCACTTTAACATACCTCATCAAACCATGAATAAATCATAGAAAACATAAGACATAAAGGTAACTTGAGGCATTCATAACATTCTTACGTAGGGAGTAACCCTCTTGGTTACGTTTGGAATACCCATCACAGTATATTCCCTAAATCTCTTCGGAGAAACCTTAACGTTTCACTCCTTCACGTTACCCAATGCATTGGAGAGCTATATCGGGCTCACCCGCCCTTAGTTTATCACGGAACCATCCGTTCTTCATAACAATGCCCAAGAACCATAACATAATCGTATCACATAAAACATGAATAAAGGAAACATAACATTTCCACATTTCAATCACAATATAACATTTTAGGATATTGAAATAATGAATCCATTCTAAAAGAAACCATTTCCAAAACCATTTAAAACATTTAATAAAGAGATTTTTGAATCAAAGTATCCCATACCACCTTGAAGCTTTTAACATTTTAAACCATTAATATCCATATAAATAAATCCTTAAAACCATTTTGAAAACATGGATATTAATAAGAACAAATAATTAAAACATTTAAAACGATATTTTGGTTAAAGGGGTTTTACCAAAATTAGAGACACTTGAATACAATAATTGAGGAATAACCTTTAGTCAGAACTTTATAATATCATGAGAATAAAAGGATTCATGATATAATACTCCAAAGGACAGTATATACACCATATAAGAGTGAATTGGTGCATAACAACAATGAACCCTCAATAGAAATGTCAAATGTGATGAAATCCCTTATAAAGAAGGTATCCTTAAATTAAGGACAAATCAATCTCAAAATATGTGTGACAAATATAAATACACCCAATATAAGTGGATATTAAGTGTAAAACAATAAAAGGTCATTCAAACATATTCAATGTATGACATATTCAATGACTACATGTTGAACCCAAAGAAATCGAAATTGGGTTAAAAAGTTCCCTTGACAGCCTAACAGCATCACATCAAAATGAGTTGATGAGAGATAACAAGTGTATCTCATCACTTGGACATAAAATTTACATCAATAAGGATATATGAGAACATATCCCAACATAACAATATGTAAATTAAAAGACCCAACAAAAGAAGTCTTTTAAAAAAAGAGGAGGGTGAAAGGTTCCCTTACCGACTTTGGTATCTTTCAAAACATACACCCCATGAAAGAAAGACAATAGGTCATTGATGTAAATACTCATAAAAGAAAGTATATTACACAAAGAGTAGAATAATGGGCATTACATACACCACTCAATGGAATTTGTGGCAAATGTATCATAAATCTCACGGGAATAAAACTGAGATGAAAAATCCCTTACGAAAACTCGGCAGCCTAACGACGCCACATAAAACTTCCGAATATGGATTGATGAGATCAAATAGAGTATCCCATCATATTACAATAGAATTTACAGCAAGTGGAATATAAAAGAAAATCCCCCAACATTTCAAGGAAGAGTTTAAAAGAAGTGACATAAAAAAAAGTAATTAAAAAGAAAGAGAGAGGTTAGATCTCTTACGAAAGTTCGGCAGCCTCACGGCGCCACTCAAAACTTCCAAAATGGATTGATGAGAGAGAATAGGGTCTCTCATCACATGAACATAAAAATTACAGTAAGTGTAATATAAAATGTCATCCCAATAACAAGAAAGATGAGCTTTAAAAGGAATGACATAAAAGTGTGTACTTAAAAAGAAAGAGAGGAGTAGGATCCCTTACCTCGGGTTCGACTTGACTCGATCGTTCTTTAATCTCCTTTAAAAGTGTAACTCCTTTTGATTTAAGACTAAAGGCTTCCTTTGAAAGGATTATGCCCATAGGGAATCCTCTAGGATTAGTAGAGGGATGTGGAGAGAGTAAATGGGCAGGGGTTGGCTGAGCCAAAGGCTTGAGGAGTGTGTTAAATGAGGTAGAGGTGAGAGCCTTTTATAAGAGGAGAGGAGGGGTACTTTTGGAAAGTAAAGAAATATTACTTTATTGGAAAATGTGTTTCGGTTTCCAAAGGTCCCACATTGATATAATTCGTGGATAAGGTGATAAGGCTTCGAAATCCACTCATCCAATAAGTTTTGGACATGTGTAGTTCATTGATTTTACATTATCTTTCCATTTTATTTAAATCGTCAAATAATGATGTCATCGCTGCATCATTATTATGTCATAAATAATTTAATTTATTTAATGTCTAAAAATTATAAAAAAATACTATGATGTAGGAAATCTTTTTATCTTTCCAATGAATATTTATAATAAAAAAATATGACTTGTATAACCCCACTTAAAAATTGGTTTAGTAAAACATATCATGTTTGTGTCATTTTTACTTTTACATTAAATAAAAAGTTATTTATGTCATTTCCCAACCAAAGTGGATCCATGGGGTCCCCAAGTTGACCCATGGCTTTTCTTGGTCGGCCATGACACAACCAATGAGGGTAAGACATGTGTCAAGCTCATCTCATTTTATTAAAGCATTATTTTTACCTTAAACTACACTAATTACCACTAATCGCGATTAAAAACGTAATAAGATACTATTCACCAAAAAATTATTTTAATCTCATTGAACCAAATTTTACTTCTTAATGAAAACCATGTATGTTGGATTTTTGAAAATCAAAACACAATGATGGCAAAATTTCATTTAAACGGAAAATCAGTTTTTATAAGTACCACTTAGTGGTTTCACTATTCATCAAAAATTGAAGTTTTTCAGAAAAATCCCAAAAATTCACCCTAAGCTATATTTGATATTCTGAATTCAAAAATGAAGTCCTTTTTACAAAATTCAAAACATACAAGTCACATTAATTAATTTAATAATTAATTCCCGCTGTCATGACAAATAGCGTGTTTTATGAAACAATACGTATCAAAAGATTGACACTAGTTTAAGTCTGATTTCAAAGTGAAATCGATTCAAACGACCACTATTGGATTTAATGGTAAAAATATTTTCTAATTTCACTTTAAAACCAATTCAAAATATAATCTAATCATATAAATAAATTAGATTAAAAAGTGGTTTTAAATTAAAATACACATTTTACACTATTCATTAAAAAAATGAACTTTATCGGAAAGATACCAAAAATTTACACAAAGTAAATTTTGATGTCCAGATTCTTAATAAGAGTTTTATTTGGTCCAAAATAATTTTTAAGAGTGGAAAAAACTATATTTAATGACGGTTCTCCATCAAAAGGTGATAAGTGAACCTTTAGTGAAAACTAGGGCATATACGCCTAAAATTGAATTCTTTCCGTATTTTAAGCCTTTATCTTTTATTGTATAAATATAAAAATATTTAAGAACATATATAATCATATTTTAGTTATTTCTATCCATTCCTGCCATTACAACGGCTACATGTTAACTACCATTTAAAATAATATTATTTTATTATTAGAGTGCAACGTAAGATTCCCAAGAAACTCGTTGTTGCGTGTTGGGTACGCCATCGAGCATAGAGTCCCCTTTAAAGTCATATTAATATTTTATTCACAAATATGGATAAATATGAAAATTTCATATTCATTATTTACCTGGGGTGTTACATCCTTCCCCCCTTTTGGGAATTGCGTCCTCGCAATTTTAAAATTGCGCTTGGAAACATCCTTGAACGTCCCACATCGGAACAAGAGTCGGTAAAACAATCACTTTAAAATAAAGAAAGATAAGCACAGAGGTCACCCGAGTTAACCCATACTAGGATTCTAAGTATGAAAATATGGACATGGAGGAGAAAACATAGGGTCATGTTCCGATGGAGAGTGATAGAAAACATGTTTAGGAGAAAGTTAACAATAAGAAAATGACAAACTTGTGATGGGTTAAACGGTGTTGGGTTCCCCAGTAGGAAAAGTTAATAGACAACATTTTTGTTTTAAGTTAATTTTTATTGAGGAATTTATTCATAAGGAAGAATAATCACTTATCATGTTGACTTTCAACTTTTACTAGATTCCTTAGTCAAACTCATATTTTTTCCAAAAGACGAGTATTTAGGGAGACTTTTTCGCATTAAGAGTACTATAATCAACTTCTAGAGAATCACCTAATCCCCAAAAGAGAACTATATACATCCCATGTATTTAGGCTTTAACCAAAACCAAAACCAAAAAGGTTAGTACAAGATCAGATAATCCAGAAAAGGATAACCCCTTATAAAAAGAAAATCTATTCTTAATCTCCAAAATTTGTCCAACAAAACCCAAAGTTCAACGAGGACCATCCGATAAACAATTTGTCCATAAAATTCTTCAAAGTAAACCAATATAAGATTGAAACCCAAATATTTTAAGGATTTAGTCACATTGACTTCCAAGTTAAATCGTAACATTTATCTCCAAACAACATCAGTTGCTCCTAAAGTCTCACATTGAAAAGTAATTATCCTAATTACATATCCTCCAAAATCAACTTACTCTTAATTCATAAAATCATATAACTAAAAAGAATCAGTCAAACTAACCAGGGACTTCACGTAGTCCAGTGGTAGGCGATAAATACCAGTCGCACATTGGTTGTGGGTTCGATTCCCGCAGCTTTGTCCGACGTGACGGGATATGACACGGTCTACGTGTTGTCCTTTTTCCAAAACTATATAATTCTTAAAACATTCCCCAAAATGAGATAAAATCTTCAAGAATAATCATAACATATTTTAACCTCAAGTTTATCTCATTCCTTTCATTTTCCATCACATCATAGAGTAACCCATAATTACCTAAAAATTAAGTATCATATAAACCCTAATGGTTACCTTAATAATTATTACCTGAATTTCCACATAGAATTGGCCATCTCGTACCTGATGCATTAGAGAACTCACCAAGGTTGAAGTGGTTGATCATGACTCCTTGATATTTGGTTTATAACAACCATGAGTTTCCTCATTTAATCCTCCATTTTATCTAGTATCTTAATCAGAGAACCACCACAGTTTCCTTCAAACCTGTTGTCTCTTTGGTGCCTGCTAGATCCATCCATTCACTAAAAATAGAAATGTCAGTGTGAGTATATCAACAAAACCATCATGTAATAATGAGTAAGATAGACAATAAGATATACTTACTCATTCACTTTATCTAAAACTAAGACTCTTTCTGAAATCCTAACCATTATGGTAATTTTCAATTATGCTTAAAGAATACCCTAACCGCTAAAGTTATCTAAACCGACCTTTGATACCAACTATAAGGCCCCAGCCTTAAACCTTACTTAATCTTGAGTTATTACAAGATTACACATTGAGGATCTTTTCAGGTTTAGAGTTTTAGAGAATTAGATCATGAAACTTGCATTACATTCCACATTTAAACAAAGTGGTTACATAAAAGACAGTATTCATTCTTCCCATCACGGAAACATATTTAAAATATAACACGGATTCTTTCTTGACACATCCTTGACACTATCATCACATCATGTACCTTTCCCTTGACCTGTGAAAAAAATTTCAAAAACTTGGGATGAGCATAAAAAGATCAGTAAGGGTTACAAAAAATATGGAAAGGAAACATGAGTTCATATATACATGAGAATGAAATCATACTTTACCCATAAAACATAGGCACTTTAACATACCTCATCAAACCATGAATAAATCATAGAAAACATAAGACATAAAGGTAACTTGAGGCATTCATAACATTCTTACGTAGGGAGTAACCCTCTTGGTTACGTTTGGAATACCCATCACAGTATATTCCCTAAATCTCTTCGGAGAAACCTTAACGTTTCACTCCTTCGCGTTACCCAATGCATTGGAGAGCTATATCGGGCTCACCCGCCCTTAGTTTATCACGGAACCACCCGTTCTTCATAACAATGCCCAAGAACCATAACATAATCATACCACATAAAACGTGAATAAAGGAAACATAACATTTCCACATTTCAATCACAATATAACATTTTAGGATATTGAAATAATGAATCCATTCTAAAAGAAACCATTTCCAAAACCATTTAAAACATTTAATAAAGAGATTTTTGAATCAAAGTATCCCATACCACCTTGAAGCTTTTAACATTTTAAACCATTAATATCCATATAAATAAATCCTTAAAACCATTTTGAAAACATGGATATTAATAAGAACAAATAATTAAAACATTTAAAACGATATTTTGGTTAAAGGGGTTTTACCAAAATTAGAGACACTTGAATACAATAATCGAGGAATAACATTTAGTCAGAACTTTATAATATCATGAGAATAAAAGGATTTATGATATAATACTCCAAAGGACAGTATATACACCATATAAGAGTGAATTTGAGCATAACAACAATGAACCCTCAATAGAAATGTCAAATGTGATGAAATCCCTTATAAAGAAGGTATCCTTAAATTAAGGACAAATCAATCTCAAAATATGTGTGACAAATATAAATACACCCAATATAAGTGGATATTAAGTGTAAAACAATAAAAGGTCATTCAAACATATTCAATGGATGACATATTCAATGACTACATGTTGAATCCAAAGAAATCGAAATTGGGTTAAAAAGTTCCCTTGACAGCCTAACGGCATCACATCAAAATGAGTTGATGAGAGATAAAAAGTGTATCTCATCACTTGGACATAAAATTTACATCAATAAGGATATATGAGAACATATACCAACATAACAATATGTAAATTAAAAGACCCAACAAAAGAAGTCTTTTAAAAAAAGAGGAGGGTGAAAGGTTCCCTTACCGACTTGGGTATCTTTCAAAACATACACCCCATGAAAGAAAGACAATAGGTCATTGATGTAAATACTCATAAAAGAAAGTATATTACACAAAGAGTAGAATAATGGGCAGTACATACACCACTCAATGGAATTTGTGGCAAATGTAGCATAAATCTCACGGGAATAAAAGTGAGATGAAAAATCCCTTATGAAAACTCGGCAGCCTAACGGCGCCACATAAAACTTCCGAATATGGATTGATGAGATCAAATAGAGTATCCCATCATATTACAATAGAATTTACAGAAAGTGGAATATAAATGAAAATCCCCCAACATTTCAAGGAGGAGTTTAAAAGAAGTGACATAAAAAAGAGTACATAAAAAGAAAGAGAGAGGTTAGATCTCTTACGAAAGTTCGGCAGCCTCACGACGCCACTCAAAACTTCCAAAATGGATTGATGAGAGAGAATAGGGTCTCTCATCACATGAACATAAAAATTACAGTAAGTGTAATATAAAATATCATCCCAATAACAAGAAATATGAGCTTTAAAAGGAATGAAATAAAAGTGTGTACTTAAAAAGAAAGAGAGGAGTAGGATCCCTTACCTCGGGTCCGACTTGACTCGATCGTTCTTTAATCTCCTTTAAAAGTGTAACTCCTTTTGATTTAAGCCTAAAGGATTCCTTTGAAAGGATTCTGCCCAAAGGGAATCCTCTAGGATGAGGAGAGGGATGTGGAGAGAGTAAATGGGCAGGGGTTGGCCGAGCCAAAGGCTTGAGGAGTGTGTTAAATGAGGTAGAGGTGAGAGCCTTTTATAAGAGGAGAGGAGGGGTACTTTTGGAAAGTAAAGAAATATTACTTTATTGGAAAATGTGTTTCGGTTTCAAAAGGCCCCACATTGATATAATTCGTGGATAAGGTGATAAGGCTTCGAAATCCACTCATCCAATAAGTTTTGGACACGTGTAGTTCATTGATTTTACATTATCTTTCCATTTTATTTAAATCGTCAAATAATGATGTCATCGCTGCATCATTATTATGTCATAAATAATTTAATTTATTTAATGTATAAAAAATATAAAAAAATACTATGATGTAGGAAATATTTTTAGCTTTCCAATGAATATTTATAATAAAAAAATATGACTTGTATAACCCCACTTAAAAATTGTTTTAGTAAAACATATCATGTTTGTGTCATTTATACTTTTACATTAAATAAAAAGTTATTTATGTCATTTCCCAACCAAAGTGGATCCATGGGGTCCCCAAGTTGACCCATGGCTTGTCTTGGTCGGCCATGACACAACCAATGAGGGTAAGACATGTGTCAAGCTCATCTAATTTTATTAAAGCATTATTTTTACCTTAAACTACACTAATTACCACTAACCGCGATTAAAAACTTAATAAGATACTATTCACCAAAAAATTATTTTAATCTCATTGAACCACATTTTACTTATTAATGACAACCATGTATGTTGGATTTTTGAAAATCAAAACACAATGATGGCAAAATTTCATTTAAACAGAAAATCAGTTTTTATAAGTACCACTTAGTGGTTTCACTATTCATCAAAATTGAAGTTTTTCAGAAAAATCCCAAAAATTCATCCTAAGCTATATTTGATATTATGAATTCAAAAATGAAGTCCGTTTTACAAAATTCAAAACATACAAGTCACATTAATTAATTTAATAATTAATTCCCGCTGTCATGACAAATAGCGTGTTTTATGAAACAATACGTATCAAAAGATTGACACTAGTTTAAGTCTGATTTCAAAGTGAAATTGATTCCAACGACCACTATTGGATTTAATGGTAAAAATATTTTCTAATTTCACTTTAAAACCAATTCAAAATATAATCTAATCATATAAATAAATTAGATTAAAAAGTGGTTTTGAATTAAAATACACATTTTACACTATTCATTAAAAAAATGAACTTTCTCGAAAAGATACCAAAAATTTACACAAAGTAAATTTTGATGTCCCGATTCTTAATAAGAGTTTTATTTGGTCCAAAAGAATGTTTAAGAGTGAAAAAAACTATATTTAATGACGGTTCTCCATCAAAAGGTGATAAGTGAACCTTTAGTGAAAACTAGGGCATATACGCCTAAAATTGAATTCTTTCTGTATTTTAAGCCTTTATCTTTTATTGTATAAATGTAAAAATATTTAAGAACATATATAATCATATTTTAGTTATTTCTATCCATTACCGCCATTACAACGGCTACATGTTAACTACCATTTAAAATAATATTATTTTATTATTAGAGTGCAACGTAAGATTCCCAAGAAACTCGTTGTTGCGTGTTGGGTACGCCATCGAGCATAGAGTCCCCTTTAAAGTCATATTAATATTTTATTCACAAATATGGATAAATATGAAAATTTCATATTCATTATTTACCTGGGGTGTTACAATCTAGCTCCAATGATAATATTTTTATGATGCATATTAATTTATCATAATTCTCTAAATAGGATGGTCAAGGAGGTTCGTCCCCATGAGTGGAGATGTCACGCCTTGATAGTTTACCAATCGATGAAAATGTATTGAAGATCACATATAGATTTTTGAATGAGAACGCCCCTTGGAGGCATATCTGAGAGGTGCATCCCAGTGAGGGAATACCATGATAGTTTACTAATGGATCGGAATGACCAGTTGAGGTGGGTCACGATTTGTGGAATAGTATTCCCAAAACAGGTGGATCTTGGATTTGTATCCACATGAGGTAAAATTTCAAACCTGGGTTTACTAATAAAATGGTTCATAATGATATCTGGGAGGAAGATCCGAAGCAATGGATCAAACACCCCTTGTAGGTGGATCTGGGTGGTGCACCCATAGGAGGAAAAAAATAGATAGTTTACCAATATATCATAATGCCAAAGGGAAGAATATTCATTGTTTTTTATTATAACAACCCATTTAGGTGTATCCAAGTGGTGGGTCCCTAAAAGGGAACACCTAGATAGTTTACTAATAGACAATAAAACCTTGTAGAGGATGATAAAAATTTGTGTATGAGAAAGCCTCATGGGGGAAGATCCAGGAGGAGTGTATTTATGAGGGAACATCTAGATAGTTTGCCAATGAATCAAAATTTCATCTGGTGGTGTATTAAGAGATGTGGATGAGAATGAACCTTGGAGGAAGATCTGGGAGGTGCATCATTGGGAAGGAAGATGTAACACCTAGATAGATTACCATGTCAAGAATGAAACTTATTGAGGGGTCCTATATACCCTTATTATAAGTAATAGATCAAAACCCACATATTTTGATGTCATATTTTATTATTTTTTGATAGGACCAATCAATTTACTTTAATTTAACTCATTAAGTACGCTCTTGTTACAAAAGTAGTATTAATGAGTGATGGTGTGGGGCTAATGTGTAGAATCTTCCCTTTATAAGAGGACTTATAATGGGGGAACGATGTGGGGATTACCCATGATTACTACCCTTGGGGTTGGTTTTTCTTTTATAGGTATGGATTATACTCCATAGTGGGATATTGTGCCACACCAAGATGATTTTTAACAGGGGAACCTATGCTCACCAAAAAGGTTAAGCCTAATGTTTTTTTCCATGTGATGATAAATTTTTCATTTAGTTTAATATTTTATAACTAGAATGTTGTACAATATTATTTTACATCATGATGCTAAGACATGGGTGGAATAAATCCTTACCATTAGGGATTATAGGAACATCATTCATGAACCTTTGGGTCGTTCATGGTGCTATCACTCCCATGGAGGAGTCGTAAATCATGAGGTCGACATAAGATTTCTTATTCATATAAGAAATTTGTGTGAGAGTACCTATTAATAGGGGAAAAAGTTAGGTAGAAAGATTTATATACACCTAGAGTAAAGTTAGTGGACTCATGATTGGGTGGAACTGGTTGGCTGGGGACTTGAGGTGTCGAAGAACTAGTCTTGGATTGGAATGGGGGCCCTAAGAACTCAACTATAATAAAGGGGTGTCATTAAAATTTAGGCACCATGTAGAGGAGAATAAGAGTGGTTTCTAAAATATTATATAATTGAGGAGATGTACATTTTAAAGATTTGTTTCTTAATAGAGGTCAGGGGCTTTGTGAAGTGGTGGTTCACAAAATGGGGTTCCCCTACCTTGGAGTGATGTACTGATTTTTTGGGGGAGTGCTTTGTGAAGAATGAATAATTTGGGAAGACTAAAATGTTTCAATGGAAATTACTCTTTCAAAATGATCTTGGGATATCATGAAAGGAATCTACAAATGGGATGGTGTCTATTAAGAACAAAAAGAAGGATGTTTCATGAATCTTGATTACCTTGGGTTATCCATTTTCTATTTCATTAAAGATGCTTAGTGGGTTTTCAAAAATATAGTGTTATAGAAATTGAAAATATTTTCTTCCCTCCCTAAAGTTTTTTACTAAAGGCGGTATTTATAGAAAATTAGGTTTCATGACTATTAATGGTCTTTGGAGAGATTAATGGGATTTCATTAATTTAATGTCCTCCATGCATCTGAATGTCACTTTAATTGAGCTACAACATGTTCTACACATGTTCGTGAAGCAAATCAAAAATATAAATGTGGATACATGTAGGTTGCCTTTAGGCCTCTATGTTCTCATGAAGGATTTCATAGTCCAAGACTCCCATGAGCTCTAGTTATTTATGATGAAGGTAAGCTTCATGAAACATATCCTTAGAGGGGTTTTGACCCTTTGGCTAAGAATCTCTCTAAACTGTCCATTCCAGTCTTCATTTCATTACTTCTACCATGGAGTGTATATTTAATTTTCACTAGCGACTATACTAAAAAAAAAATTTAATAACTAAATGAATGAAAACTAAATAATTTTTATTTTTCATTTCATGTATCACCATTCATGATCTTAACCATGGATGTTTTATATGTTGGATGATTAAAATTAATTTTATTCATGGGATTTCATAAATTATTGTTAAAATAAAATATATTCTATTTGTTATACCCCAACTATTATTATATAGTTCTATCTTTTCAATGTATATTTATGTAATACTCTTTTAACCAATCCTTTTGTTCCCCACACCTGAATGTTATTAGTAAATACATGTAATTTGTTGAGCATCCTAGTGTTCATGGTGATTTTTCAAGATGGAACCATTATGATTCCACCTCAAGATTTACATAGGTGGATAGTTGGAATATTCTAACTCAAGCAAAGAGAGGAAATACGAGTTATTTCCTCTTTACCAAAGATTTATTTATTATTTTCTCATTAAATGAACCATTAGAAAAATCTCATGAATGAATCGTTTAATTATTTAATTAATTTTCATATAATGTTTTTACTTTTATAGATGAATGTTCATGAAAACATAAATAAATAAATTAATATGAAAACACGGTAATTAAATAAATGAATTAGCGTTAAATACATTATCCCACAAGGATAATTTATTAATTAACATCCACTAAATATTAAAAATACATGTGAAGTATAAACTAAGATAATGTTTATGTGTAATAAATTATACTCCCTCAATTAAATATTTTTTTAGACACTGCCTTCCTTTACTTGATTGGGAATAACAATCAATATAACTAAGTGTTTTAATACCCCTTGTTGGGAGAATTACATTTATAAGCAGAGTTATTATGATGGTTTTTGGGTTTACATAACTATTTTTATACAAGAGAAGTATTCCTTGATAGACTTGGTGAAATTTCGAGGCATGTGTTGAGGAAATCCATGTTAGGATTTCAGGATTTTGGAGTCGACTCAATGGATAAAGGAACCATCAACTAGATGTTGGAAAGGACACAAAAACATATATACCATCAAATATATTGTACAAGCCTTGATGTGGTTATGAAAAGGGGGATATGGATCCTTTCCAATATAATTCCATAACAACTATACATTATTATATAAATGTTGAGGGATATTGGAACCTACTAATATAGTGGGTGACTTAATGAAACCAATTAATTTATTATTTCTCCTTGAATTTTTATTCTTGGAAAGTATTAATTATCTTCTATTATAAATTTTGGAACACATAGAAAACTCATCATCCACATTATCCATCTGAACAAAAGATTGGAAAGATAACATTATAATTAGAAGTAGCTACTTGGATTGGTTTTGAGACCTTCAGGTTATGATACGCCAAAGATGGAAATTATACATTATAGAATAGTAAATTTCCTATCTACTAGAAAAAAGGCATGTCGTAAAGAGTTAATAGTCTTGGAAAAGACACTTGAGAAACATGGTTGACATTCAATGTTTTTTTATTTCATCTATGTCCATAATACTCGTATTGTCTCATGAAAACAGAGATGCATATAATGTTCTTGAGCACCTCTATGCACTTTACCATGAATGATCTAGATAGGAATAGTTTAATATTTCAAAAGATCTATATAATATATATATTAGGGTGGTTGACCTTACTATGCATCATGAATTCAATATCATTGGCTACATTGAGCAACTAGTTCTTCTAGGTTTTAAACACCGTGAAGAATCAGGAACAGACCTCATTCAGACATCAATCCCTCCTATATTTTCTATTTGTTTTGTGAATTTTAATATTAAATACATATAAAATAATATAACAAATATTATTACTCTTCTTCTCCATATACATAAGGATATTATGTGAAACAGTAATTCAATCCTTAGGGACAACAAACTTAATGGGAAAGAGAATAACATTATTCCCAAATATTATTCACACCCTTTGAATATGAGGAATATCATGGGAAATAAAGGGCACACAATTATTTCTTATTTTCATAAGGAATGATGTTCCATAGGAGTAGAAACGTCTCCCATCCAAAGAAAGAAGGGGACGATTCAATTGTTTTTTTATTGAGTGTAATTTATCTTTTTCTACAAATTGGTTATCAAACACAACTTGTAATTCTCACATGTGTATTAAAAAAAATAATGTAGATTCATAAATATTGAAAAATATGTGGTAGATCTAGGGTAATAAAATGGATTTAAGATTTCTATTTTGGTTATCATGTACTACCACTTCATGTTTCCAATAAGAATGATTATAGTTTTGATGGGATGCTATTATGTTACATCGGTTTTAAATTTTTATCTGTATGAAAACTAGGTAAATGTTGATTAATTTTTAAATTTCAGAATTTTTTATGTTCTTTTATGAATATATAATTAGTTATTGTTTGTCAAATTTAAATTTTTATGTTTTTGTGTTGGATTACATGAAAAAATTATTGTAAATAATGAAAAAGTTACTTCACAAGGACCATACAATGCCAATTTTTTTTTTATCAAAATCTATGTCATGTAAATGAAAAGTGATGTACTAAATTAATTATATATATATAGATTCTTTTAAACTATATTCACATGGTGTATGTCAATTGTGTTTACAATGAAAAATAACCAAATCCTTGTTTTGTAGAAAAGGTGAAATGGGTAAAGAGTTTCTTAAATTTGTTCATAATGATGTGTGTAGACTATTACCTATTGAAGAAGGTGGTGGGAACATTGCATTTGTAACATTTAATAAAAATTTTCTAATATATGGATATGTATACATAATGAGGTATATATTGTATTATTTTTATAAATTTAAGGAATAAGATAATTATTTTTAGTACAATATTGGTATGTATATTATTAAAATATTCTAAGACCATGATGGAAAATACTATAATCAATTAATAATTGATAACTTATGAGTTTTTAGGATCTTTCTAAATGTACTACTCCATACACACCTCAATAGAATGGGGTAACTGAAAAGAGGAACAACACCTCATTTTACATAGTGGGATCAATTATATGTCTTGTTAGTCTTAAAATATACTTTTGTGGATAAGTGTTTCCAAAAGAAGCATATACACCAAACCACGTACCAAAAAAATCAATAAATTGTATTCCATATGATTTTTAGAGTGGAAAGAAAACCCTTTTATAGAATTTACATCTATAGGGAATTAAAGCATTGGTTAAGGCCTATTCCAGAAACAAACTTTCTTCCTAAGGAAAATAGTATACCTTTAAAGGAGACCATATGGAAAAAGGGGATATATCATATATGGCCCCTAATAAAAATAAAATTATACTATAATTACATTCCAAATTACATTAGAGGGATCAAATTTCTAAAAAATATAGTTGGAGTGAGATATTATTTGATGAATTCAAGGCACAGGGAATACAAGAGTTGGTACTGGAACATTTTCAAAAAAGCTTCATGGAAGAAGATATTGTTCTAGAGACACTAGTACAAATTAAAAGTACAAGAGAGGTAAGATAAGCATATCATTTTTGGTTTCTTGATATCAAGGATGAGGACTCGTTATTACTTTATAATAAGGATCCTATATCCTGTAATGAACCACTAAGTGGTATAGATTTTTCCAAGGGGAAATAATCGATTAATTCTTAAATAGATTTCATGTACAAGTACTAAGTCTGAGTTTTGGTATAACCTCTACCATATATAAATCATATTATATTAAAACTATTATTTGATAATAAAATAGAAATTAAAGGATAATTCAGTACCATTAATGTGTGACAAGTTTCAAAATATCATAAGTAATGTAATGGAATTAACATTACATAAACAGTTTTTCTAGTTAAAATGATGAAATCCACCTTAATTAGAATATTCACTATATCCTTCCATTTATATGAGATCTGTAATATTGATAAGAAAACATTCATCCTTAACATAAAACTTTATGAAGATGTCTATATGACATAACCTAAAGCGTTTATGAATACAAAGTCTTTAGACAAGGTATACATGTTGAAATGATCCATTTATGGACTAGAAAAAGAATCTCTATCATGGCACATTTTTATTGATAAGGTCATGATGAAATTTGGTTTCATAATGAAGGAATGTGAGACATGTGTCAATAAATAGTTTAATGTAAGTAATTTTATTTTATTAATATTATATATTGACGATATATTAATCATAGGAAACAAAATACCATTCCTATAGTCTATTAAGGTGTGGTTTAATAAATGATTATCTATAAAGGAATTTTGTGAGGAATCATATATTATTAGGATTAAGAGCCCCCTTGATTATCCAGTAGGTTGGAGAGACTAAGTCACAATACATAAATTGACAATATAGTAAAGGTATTAGACATCGATCAATCGAATCGTTGATTTTGGCCAATGTCACATGGCATTAATCATTCCAAGAAAACTTTCTCATAGAAGAATGATTAAATAAAAAAATGGGATTGATTCTATATTATTATGTGATTGGTTTAGTCATGTATTCTATACTATGTAGTGGTCTATATTTCACCTACACATTGAGTGGGGGATGAATATATAACAATGATCCTGGTGATAATTATTGGATGGTGGTCAATACTATTAATAAGTATCTGAGGCATACTATGTATATGTTTCTGGTTTATACATTTGATGAGGAACTAGTCATTAGGGGGTTTGGATTTTCTAGTTTCGAAATAGAAAATAAAAATGTGATGTCACAAAAATAAAAAATATTCCCTTTGAAGGGAGATATTCTATGATATAGGAGAAAAAATAGGTTGTGGTTTCATATTCTACAAGGGATTCCAATTATATAGAGGCTTCTAAGGAGGATAAGGAAGTAATATCAATACAAAAATTCATCTATTATCATGATGTGGTGCCTAGTATTAAATATCCTACCATACTCTATTGTGATAATACTATAGTGGGGACTCACACAAATGAGACAAGGTTACATTTTCTGATGAATAATGTACATCAAAAGTATCATCTCTTGTTGGATTTTTACTAGAAAGATGAGGTTTTAGTGAGATTTATATCCAAATAAGACAATGTGGAGGACCCCTTGACTAAAGGCTCAACATAGGAAAGAATGATTATCATGTGTGTTCTATTTTATTGGATGTAGTATACACTTGGATCTAGTCCATGTGGGATTTTGTTTGAGATAGTGTCTTTAAACCGGCTGGTTTTAAAATATTTAAATGCATATTCAACGTGTTGAATATTTATTAAATACAATATTATAATGTATTTGTTTTTATTCATGGATTTAATGTAATAATTTCTTATAGTATTTTTCAAATTGATAAGGTAATTGATGTTCCTCATTATGATTATAACCATGAAGTAAAATAAAAATATTTTTAATATTGTTATTTGATTGGAAATCATACTATGAAGGTATATGCAGTATTTACACCCTCTGGTTTGCGTACTCATATGCATATGAGGCTTCATCTCATGAAGAGTTCACATTTTAATCTCCATGATGGGATATTATAAGAAAATTATTTCATGATGGAATTCTTTATGTTTTAGTGTCATCAAATAATCTTTTATTCGATCATGTGTAATGGTCTTTATGGTTTTAGATTATCATTAATACGTTTCATGACTCATAAATTTATATTTACTAAAAAAAATTATCACACCATATGTTGGTGGGTATTAGGATACACTGGGTGTTTCATGATTAAAATTTCATAAATGGATGTTTCATCAATGTTTATGGAATTTAAAATCTCAAACCTTTGGTTGGGATATAATCATTGACTAACTTCCAAATACAAGGTGTAGTGACATGTTTATTTTATATATTTAATGGATGATGTATTAGGAAAATATTTTTATGACACTTTCTTACAACCTTCATGATTTGATATTGTGATAAAAGGCATTTTATTACACAGTGAGCATTTGTATTTTGTCTTCATCGTCACAACATTATGTTCACTCTACAAGGTTCCATGACCCATTTCTTGATAGTAAGATACAAATTTAGGTAAGCCCACCTTATACAAATGAGAAATAACCCTAGAGGTATTCACACTATGTTTTTTAATTGATATAGATTAAATTATCTTTGAATTTAATTAATGGTACAAATATTGACCTCAAGAACGAGGAATAAATTTTTTAAACATTTATTAACTAGATTTATTTGGTAAATATTTATTCACGAGCATGTAATTAAAAAAATATTTATTTATTTTATTTAATATTTAATAAATTTTTATTCATTGGTATGTGAATTTAACATTCATTTATGAATAAAATATTTATTCTAGTATTAAATAAATATATAAATGTTTGAACTAATGAATACTGCATATGGTGATAACATAATTATTAATATGCTGAGAACTATTATTTATCAATTTTTTCAAGGTGAAAGACCATAATATAATATTAATATTATTTTCTAATAGTTTAATTGAAGGATTAAAATTATATTTAATCAATGACATAATAAAAAAGTATTTTAACCTAAACCACAACAATTTAAAAAAATAGTGATGTTTATTGTGTATTGCATCCAAAATTGAGAATAGAGAATTGTTTCACAAAACAAATTTGCACTCGACTCCACCTTATTTACCCTATCAAGAAATATAATTTAAAGAGAGAATTTCTTGAAAGATGAATAATGAGTGATCAAGTACAAACAACCCAATACATTTGATCCCCCACGCTCTCACCCAGATATTGGGTGGTGTTTCTAAGAGGCCATTAGATCATGTATGGATCAACACTAGTGTGATTTTGTACATTGTTACTCACTACACAACAATAGAAATCCAAAAGGGTCATTTTAGATGATCAGAATTCATCAACAAAGAATGTTCCTTAGATCAGGTAACTATTTCTTCAAGTATGAAAATAAATTAATTTTATATTTGATATGAAAAATCCTCCCTCATGGTTTGGAGAAATTATTATCAAAAAATATTTTAATATATCACCCACCACCGTACACTTATAGTATGCCTAAAAAATCAATGTTACTTATATTTTAAAATTTTATTATTATTATGGATCATTCATTATCTACCTATCTCTTTCCCCTTGTATAAATGATGACACCATCCAAGAATATATGTGGACTAGAGCCTCTATGAATGAAATGTTTTATTTTTCTTCACCACCGTAACTGGAAATATCAAAAATTGTTATTAATAAACAAATATTTTATTTATGAAATTTCTAATATTTTAAAAATATTATCCATATTATACCTTCATCTCATTCTATATAAAATTCATACATCATTTATATATAATGGAAAACTACCCCATTATTGGAACATTGTATATCAATTTTCATCACCATCATACATAGAGGGTTCAAAAAAATAATTTTTTAATATCTATGATTAAAATTATTCATATATATCTTGATTTTGTTTGGGATGGAATGGAATAAAAATTGATGATAATTTAAATTAATCTATTTTATTAGTAGATTCCCCGAAAGAGTCTCATCAAAATCGTGTTCCTTAAAACCATGCCCACAGTAACCATCAAATGACTATTAAGATGTAAAAATAATTGTAATAAAATGATTCCAATAATAATTTGTAAATAAGGACATAATTATTTTTTTATAAAATATAATTTTTGACATGGAAAGTACTAAACATGTTTAAAATAATAAAAATCCAAAAAATATGATAATGAAAAACAAATGAAAACTAACTATTGAATTTATAAGAAATTATTATAAAAAAGAGAGTAGAAAAGCGTTTTTAATATGAATAAGGTTCTTAAATTAGTTATTAATATAGTTATTTTCATTGTAAATATGTTTAAAAATACATAACGAGTCATATTATTTTTTATGTGTTTAAACATAATTTATATTTATTGAAACATGTTCCATATTATAAAATGGGGTTTTTCAAATGGTTCATAAATAAATTTTGTGATATATATTATCATTATTCAATTTTATTAATAGTAATTAATGTTCTTGTTCAATTTTTTTACTTTAGAATTTTTGTGACTCAAATGTTTCTAATGGCGTAAGGGTTTCTATTGTATTTTTTTCTTTATAGTGATATGATCCATACTCACCATATTGTTTGTTTTATTAATTATATAATTTATATTGATGTATATTTTATATTATTATCATTAAATTCAAGTGATTCAATAATCCAACTTATGTTCTACCTTCCATTGGGTTTTGATTTCAATGATTGTGAGGTTGTAGTGGTTTCTTTATAATTTAGTTCTTAAATAATGATTATTGTAGATAAATTCCTATTTTGGGAACATTTATGGGAAAATTATATATATTACCCCTACTATTTTCATCTCACCTATTTATTTTTGATGTTTTACATATCCTCACATAATTTTTGTTCCCTTATTAAATAATTTACCCGATGTGATGCTTGTATGTGAAACTAACCCCACCTCTTTTTTTGGTCAAAAATCCTCATCCTCTATGCACATATTAGTTGAATGATTTTATAGATATCTTTATACATGATTAGATAATTGATCATGTTTTTTTCAACACTATTTAATTTATTCACAATATTTTAATAAAATATTAACTTTTCCACACTTTTTTTTATCAAAAATATGAAACAAAACTCCTTATAATGTCTTTCATATGAACCCAATATTTGTTAACCATTATTATTAATTATATGTATGAATCATATATTCAAATTACCTCTAAAAAATCTTTGTTTTCATAATGAATTTGTTAGGAAATTAAAATAATTTTTTTCCACTAATAGAGATTTTTTTTAAAATGGAATTCCTAATTTTGATATAGTTTTTAAAAGATTATGTTTTTAATAATAGATTTTTAATGTTTTTATGTCACCTCCAGTAATTGTTTTAAAGAATATTTCCAATATAAATTCATTATTAAAATATGTTTTGGGTTTGAAGGGAAATTTTGTATTTTTTTATCAAAAAAAATTACATTGTTTTATAGAAAACACATTTATGAATATTTCATGGATTTCAAAATGGGTTATTCATTATTATTTTTCATGGGGAATTATAAAATAATTTAGAAACGTGTTTTTTATCTATGGATAAAATCCATGATTTTTGTTATGATAAACATAGGATGTGTTGTTCTGATTTAATCTACCTTCTTTATCTTCACGTTTTATGAATTGTTCAATTGATGTTTTCAAAAAACACATATATTTTACAATGGTTAATTAAGTGATAAAGATATTTGTATGGTTTCTTAATCTCATGGAACACATATATTTAGTTTTCATTATGTGATGAGTGGGATCAAAATTATTATACCCTTCAATGAATTGGGAATTGTTTAATAGATCAAGATATAATTATAGAAATTTATTATTAATTCTTCCTCTACTATGTAAGTTCTATTGAGATTCTGACTCCACTATGTAATTGGAATCAAGAATTTTCTCCCACTTCCCAATGTTATGGGAATATGAAATTGAAATGTAATATAAACTATTATGGGAATCACAATGTGCTAAAACCTCCACTATGTTATATGAATCAGGTAGGGATGTCGGATCCACCTTGTTATGGGGAACCACAAGTGATGCATGATCATAATTATTTATATTTATATGGTTATGTTTGTTCCGTATTCATATTTTTTTATCATAATATTGTTATTTTTTATTATATCTTACGATACAATATGACCCTTAATTTTTTTCCTATGATCCTAGTTTAATTTGGAATTATCTCTTAATGTTATGTTATTTTACTACAATTTTGTCATAATGTTATTATTTATATCTTATATTCACTTATGGTCATAACTTATGGTATCTTAGGTTTTCTCATATTATGAATTTGAGCTCAGTCCTTACAATTCCATTCACTATGTTATGAAAATGATTATAACAAATGTGATATCTAAAAAGAAGTATTGTGAAGTGAAATGATGGATAATTGTTTAAAATTATTATACTATAATTATTTTTCTAGATAATTTACAATTATGGAAAACTATTATGATCATTGGTATTGTTTGTGATTAAATTGATGTGTAATTATAATGTAAAATATATGAATGGTTAGCCTGGTTCATCTCTAATTGAATCAAATCTACTGTGCAATGTATTTTGTTTTGTATTGGATCCCGTAGTGAGGGTATGGGACACCATGTTCATTATCAAAGAATGGTTTGATTATTTTTTGTGACTATGACATGAAAATAATTGGTAAAACCCATGTTGTTTTTCTAAATATATAAAACATACTTATTATTTGTAACATATATAGTTTTTCCTAAAAATTACATCTATGTATGGATGAAAAAATTAATACATGCTATAGAATATATAAACTAAGTGGTAATAACCTTGAATATTCTAGTTAGGTATTAACTATATATTTACATGGTTAAAAATAAAGATACCTAGGTGAAATCATTGATTAAAATTCCCATGGAATGTGATTTTTCTATTAACATACCCATTAAGAGTCATTTTAGAGTATTTAAATTGTATTTGATGATGCCATATATTATATGATCTAATTATAATATGACCATTGAAACCGAAGTTTAACAATAAGGATTTGTAGTTTAATCCAATTATATAATAGTTGAATTCATGGTATCATAGGTTGAAATGATTTTTCATTGGATAATACATTACAAGATTTACATTTCATATTCAAATGATAATTTACACAACTTTTATTAGATATTACAACAACCATTTTTCATTATTTATTTAATCTTGAATAAGATAATGAAAATGAATTTGTGAATGTTGTGTTCTAACAAACTCCTAAATCTAAAAAAGAAACCATATTTGGTAAAAATAATGAGATATAGGAAAATATCAATACATTCATATTATATGGGAAATGATGATTCTACCACTATCATTTATTTTATGATTGATATATAAATAGAAAATATACATTGAATATCTTATGGAACTCATAGATTATTTCATTAGCAGACAAAAAATTAAAGTTTGAAGACATAATTTATTTAAGGTGATAGATTTTAACACCCAGGATTTAATATATATTTTATTTTAAGAAAATACTATTTCTAAAAATCTCGTTTCACATGAAACTTGAAAATGAAAATATATACGGTAACTTTTTGATATTAAATAATATAATGAAATAATAAAATTAGAAGTTAAAATTTAATTTACATATTTTATTATAATTAAAAATATATATTTTTATATGTAAAATATTTTTATTATATACTTATTTAAAGAAAATCAATATTTTAATACAAATGGATGGGTAAATTAAATTTCTATAAAGAAATAATTAATTTTAATGGAATTAGTTATTTTTTATTTAAAAATAAATTAATAATTATCAAAAAACTAATTTTTGTGTTGTATATTTTTTAAAATACTATTACATAATGAATTATTATAATTAAATTTATTGAAAATATTTATAGGAAAAAATAAATCCACTAATTATTATTAGACATAAGATTGTAATAAAATCATTTTTTTCTTAAATATATATTTTATTGAATTAATTTCCTTTTTTTTCTACAATTCTTTATTTAAGAAACTAAATATATTATGGTTTAATGATGAAAAAATATATTTTTGAAATGAATAACAAATTAATGATAGCTAAATTAATTATTTATAGGAAATATAAATATTAATGGTAGATATAAAAAAATAATTTTCCATTAAAGAAGTTTTTCATTACATTTTGTATTTGGATTTTAAATTTAATTTACGTGATTTCAAAGTTTTAATTTTAAAAAAAGATTATTTATTTGATTCAATGAAATAAATTTTTCTTAGGATAAATGTTTTTTATTTTTTACATAAGATTTATTTTTATGTGAATTGTGATAAATTTTATTTTTAAAAATAATTTGAATTTTATAAAAATAATTTGATATAAAAATAACTAAAAATGTATGAACCCTTATTATTTATTTAATATTATAAATTATTCAGTATATATTTATTATATATATATATATATTCATTTAAAAATATAATATATGATTTATAAGACTATATTTGACATTTCACATTTTACAATAAATTTATTATAAAACAAATTGTGTGATTTACATTAATTATTTAAAAATTAATTTTTAGGACGATAAAAATTTAATTTTATGAAATTTTCAACTTATTTGGAATCAAAATATGAACATTTTCTAACAAGGGTTAATTTTTATTATGAAAAATAAATTATTAAGGGTAGAACAAGTGTCAATGTTGTAAAAGTAAATTATGGTAAACATTTCGGTTATGGAGAGGCCTATAAATCTTAAAAAAATTATCTCTAAAATTTTGGAAAATCTATAATTTACCCACACTCTTCCCGTCTTCATTATTGACCAATTTTTGTGCCAAAGTCCTTAAATAGTCCAGATCTTATTATTCAAATAAAATAATCCTCATATATTAAAGGAGACTTCCACTGCCTTATTTATCCAAAAAAACCCATTATATTGAAAAGAGTCTTCCAAAATATCACTATGAATACCCCTTTAAAAATCATATAAGTTATAGTCTCCTCACATGACAACTCCACAAATGACTAATCTTGGTTATAAAGGAGTTATTATTAGGAGGGAGGTAAAACATTCTGAAATTACTATTTATTTATTTTTATTTCATTTAGATATATTCTTCAACCAAAAAATATATCAATCGATATTAAAATATAATTTTTTTATCACTAGTATACTAAAATATTATTATGATGATGGATTGTTCATTATCTACATTCCTCCATTCTCCTTATAAAAATGAAAATGTTGTACACGTATACATGTGAATTATTCCCTCTATGAACATTGGGTTTTATTTTTCACCACCATGATATTTGGATTGTGATAAAAATTTATTTAAAAAAATGTTATCATTACAACATGTTTATTAATATCAAAACAGAGACCATTTTATACCAATCACACATTTAATGTAAAATTAAAACATTGTATATTTGTACATGTGGACTGAAACCTCCATGGAATGACTTATTTCATTTTTCATCACCACTTGACACAAAAAATTACAAATAAAATATTTTGAATATGGGTGTTATAAAGAAATCATATATAAACTAAATTTTGTCCAATGGTATGATAGGAATTTTTTTGTGTGATTATGATGTAATCTATTATTAATGGTAGATTTCCTGAAATATTTTCTTCTTCGAACTCAATCTCTCACACCAATACCATAGTTTCCTTAAAATGAACATTAGTATATATAAATAATTGAAACTCATTAATTTAAATATAACAAGTACTCCACCCATGAATTCGAATGACACTATAAAAAAATTATTATATTTAAAAATAGAACAAATTTTTTCAATCATAATAATTCATATTAATATTGGTAATATTTAAAACACATAATAGTGGAACATTATAATGAAATTGAAGTTACAGAATTGATTGGAGTGATAAATAAATCCCAAAAAAATCTTGGTATCCTAATGGAAGATTAATTAATGTACCTCAAACATTTGACCAAAAAGAATAATTATAAATATAAATTCCTATACTTACACTAAATTCCATATATAAGAGGAATCAAATAATAAGTCTCTATTATAATAGGTTTTTCTAGAACCCAAAATCAGAATCTCTTTCAACTTTTCAAAAATAATGGCTTCTAGGGATCATTTCCACACATCTTATCCTATAATAGAATCCTTAATATCTCATTCAGTGAAACCTTGATATAATTATAATTCATTTGTATAGTTCAGCCTAAATTTTAATGTATAACACATCTCCCTCATCACTAAAATAGTGATTGTGCTGAAATATTCTCATCAAAGATTCAAGAAGGTACCTTTATAGGGGACCTTGTTTCTTAGATTCATGGTAGTATTTTCAAAGAATATAAAATCTCCCTCATGCTTCATGTTGTTGATCTAACCATAGTCATGATCAAGCGTTTTGAGTACCCTCTCGAATATAGCTCCAATGCTGTCCAAAAAATTATAATACCAATAAAAGAGTTGTGGGTGAATAAATCAATCCCACGACCTTACTCTCAAGGACTGTAAATTAGAAATAATTATTTCAATCAAAACCTGTTATGGAATCCTTTCATGAAAAACTATTTTAGCCATTAATTCTTGATCAATAATGAAGGGATTTTTTTTTCTAATTACAGTTGGAGAGATTTTAGTAATTGGGAATCATTTTAACAAAAATAAATCAAAATATAAAATATATAATAAAATATTATTAAATTAAAACATATCAAAAATTACCCTACAAGGAAGTCATTCTAAGAAAGTACTAATAATTAGATGTATAAAAAACATAGCCACCAATAACCAGTTCAACTATTTGTGGGGAACAATAACCTGCAATAATAACTTGAAACCCCATTATATAAAAGATTCATTTAAATCATGATGATAGTTGAATAAAATTTCCAACATACCTATTATGAGCCATGAACCAATGATCCAAAAAATATCTAAAAATACTATAAAATATATGTTATAAAACCAATTTTGTTTTAAAAAAACGTCATTAGTATTAAACATTAAGTGATACTAACTTAAAAAACATCATGAATTGCATTTATTTATGACATCAAAATTTAAGAGAATAAAATTTATTCCAATTACC
Source organism: Viscum album (assembly GCA_963277665.1). Lineage (NCBI taxonomy): Eukaryota > Viridiplantae > Streptophyta > Magnoliopsida > Santalales > Viscaceae > Viscum > Viscum album. Next base: position 1,965,904,271 of record OY728161.1, read on the forward strand.
ATATGTTCTATATATTTTATTAACAAGATTTTTTCATATGAATCACATTCATTTAACATGTTTCCAAAAAATTAAAATATCATATGTTCCTTAGTTATTAATTTTTTCTATTATAGAAAGTGTTTCACTGATTTAAATGCCATTCTATGTAACGATACCAATGAAGTATTTCTTCATGACCATAGCGGTGAATGTAAGTTATTAAATCAAGCCACATAACAAAAATATGTCCTAAAAAACATTTGTGAGACCATTTATTTTGTTGTAACCTATACATGTTATACATGATCTAGTTCTCCAAAAGAAACTAATTAAAATATTATATAATAAAATAATAAACTTCCAAAAAATTTCAATTCATATATAATTGATGTAATTTAACTATCCACTGCTCAAATACATAATATGATGCTCTAAAATACATGATCCACTACTATTAAAAATTAACTATTGATCAAATAAAACACATGATCAAGTGATCAAATAAAATACATGATGCACTGCCCATAAAAAATACATGATCCACTTCTCAAATAAAAAAATTGTTCCACTATAAAAAATTATCATGTACTAAAATAAAATAATTGATCCAATCTTCCGTTGATAGAAATTACAAGATCCACTACTTTTAAAATTGATCAACTCCTCGAATATATGTCATGTTATATTTTTTAGAAATTAAAGTATAAAATAACTCATATAAAATAAAAATATCCACTAATCCTTAACATGTCACTAATTTAGTCTTCCACTAAAATTTAGTGTTACTCCACACTATCACTTTATATGTAGGATCGAATCCTTTTATCCCCATAGTAGATTGGTTCATTATATTATTTCTTATTATTTTAAATATAGTGTAATTTTGTGTTACATTTGGATTTTAAAATCATGATTTCCAATATAAAAACGTTTCAATAATTCATATAACTTGATTAGAGAGGGAGGAAATTGGAATAAGAAATGAATTTAGTGAGGTGCTCATGACACATGATGAGTTCATCCACTGCCGCTTGGTTTTATGTTGTTCTTCATATACAAATATGTTTGTGGCAGTGGTGTGGCTTTAGATTAATTTCCTTTCTTATATGGGATATATTTATAGTCAGCTTATTATACATAGTCCCGCACAATGATAATTAATTCAATTATTTTAAAAAATGATATGAGAGCTCTCTCTACTTTATTTGTAAAAAGTATTGATGTTTTGTGAAAATGTTTTCATTTGAAAAAAGTATAGGGTCAAAATATTAATAAATTATTAAATTTAATCTTCATATTATTTTAGATAATATATATAAATTATTTAAAATAAAATATTAAACAAAAATTAGTACAATACATTGAAACTGTTTGTGCAAATAGAATTAAACATTGAAGGGATTCTGTAAATGTGTTTTTAATGTAAAATTCAATCATACATGAAAAAAATTATTAATTTCCATTGGTTATGAAAATTAAATTTTTGAAAAACATAATATAGTTAATTGATAAGTTATATCAGAAGGAATAACCAATATGTAATAAATAATAAAGTTGTTATATTGATAAATAATTGTACATGTTGTCTGAAAGGGGTATTATTTAGAACCAATGTTTTTGTAGTAGTATAATGTTAATGCCATAAAAAGTAGAAATTTATTACTTAATTATTAATATAAAAAATGTTTTATATCACAGAAACATATACCCTCGATTTTTTTTGAAACAAAATATGTATAAAAAACAATTATGCGAATTTAGGAAGGGTAAGTAGATTTGAGTGAATATATGAGAATTTGATTGGACTTTTGAAAAATATTATCCAAGAGATCACATATATAATTTATATAATGTTTTAGAAATTTTTGTATATGGGAATCATGTCTACTAAAAGAAATAAAAATATAAATAGTATAATAAATATGTCTATATTAATACATATATAAAATTAACCTGTAAGGCAGTCATTTTGAGGAATTATTTATAATTTTATGCATAAAACATGTATCCAAGAATAACCGGTACAAATTTTTCATGGGACACAATAACATGTTTAATTAACATGAATTCCCTCTAAATAACAGATTTACTAAATTCATGATTAATTTAGAAGAAAATACGAAACATACTGATTATGAGGCTTTCTCCATTGAACCAAAAATAACTGAAAATACAGTTAACTATATGTTATGTAATGAAAATGATAAAATAATGGAAAAATTAAAAAATTTGATAGGAATTATTAAAGATTTAGTTATATTACCTTCAAGAACATTATGCTTCACATGACCTTGTGACATTAAAGTAAGATCACCTGACAATTAATGAACAAAATAGAATGTAATGATTCAGATACTATAGTTTTATACAATTAATGCCTTTTCAATTTAGAAAAGGATTACCCTATAATGAATATTAAAAAAATTTATCTCTTGGAAAGTTTAACCCTCCATTTTTTTTGAAAATAATAATATCGATAAAAAAATGTAGTGATTTTTGGTAGGAGAATGTATCTGGAATGAAACTATAAAAATTTGATATGTAGTTTCAAAAAGTGGATATGATATCTCTCTATTATTTATTTAGTTTATAGTTTCATATCATTTAGTAATTGGGAATTAGGTCTAATAAAACAAATACAAATATAAACTATATAGTAAAACATGACAATATGAATACATGTAGAAGATAAACCTCCAAGCACTCATTCTGAGTAAGTGTTTATAATTAGATTTATAAAAATCATAGCCACCAATAACTAGTTAACAATTTTATAGGCCACAACAACCGAAAACAATAACTTGAATCCCCTATAAATAACAGATTCATTAAAAAATGAAGATAGTAGAAGAAAATATCAAACATACTGATTAAGAGGAGCGATCCAAAGATCCAAAAGTACCTTAAAATATAGTATACTATATTTTATAAAATTTAAATTGTAATTTAATTAAAATAATGAAAAACAAGTCCAGAATTATAAAATATCTAGTGATATTACCACCATCCACATCATTCTTTACATGTATTTGTGACATTAATGTACGTTCTTTTGAACTATTAATGAAAAATTATGAATGAAAAGATTCATTTATTAGAAAAATAGCATAAAATTGACGATGAGTAATGTAATAATGTTAATTTTTAGTGATATAAAAATTGAACACAATGAAAATTAATATGAATAGAACATGGTGGATCATAAGGAAAAGAATGGTTTTTTAATTATCCTTATGTTGAGCTTGACCAAATGATATTTTCATTAGTGATATTAATTATTTTAAGATTTGAAAAATTATTATTTCATAATATATATGTAATTAAAAAAATTAGATTAGGGACATAATAAATAGCAAACATTTAGTGATATTACCATAAATCACATCGTGATTTACATGTCTTTGTGACATTAAAGTAAGATATCCTAAATAATTAATGTATAGTCACTAATTCAAAATTTCAATTATAAGAAAACATATCATAAAATTGATGATGAGTAATGTAATAATATGAATTGACAGAGATAAAAAATTTGAACAAAATGAAAATTTATATAAAGTTGAACCTGATGGATCCTAAGAATATGCATAGTGTTTTTATTAACATTATATTGACCTTGACAAAATGATATTTTCATTTTTGACCTTAATTATTGGAATATTTGATATATTATGATTTCACAATATAGATTAAGTTTAAAAAAACTAGGGTAGAGATATAGTAACCTGTAATATAACTCAAATAAACTCTTAAGAATAGATTTCTGAAATTTATGATTATGGTGGAATGATAATTTCAAGTATAACTATTATGAGTCATACACTTGTTATTAAAAAGTACATGAAAATACTATAAACTCTATGTTGTAAAATGAAAAATTTAAAAAAAGGAAAGAATAAAAAACATGAGAAAAGAAATGGAAGTACTACAAATTTAAGAAAATATATAAAAATCAATAGAATGTTTGATGATGAACATACATTATCTAGTGTAATGGTGAAGAAAGAGATATAATGTCAATGGAGGGAGGGATCTGAAGGGTAGTGAACAGAGGTAGGGATGTAGGAGTCTCAGAGGAAGTAGTGGCGAACAAAGAGATGAAGTGATGAGAAGGAGTGATGGATATGGGGAGATGGATTCCTATGAACGGATAAAGAGTTGAGGAAACGAGGAGACGATGAGTTATGAAGAAAAGGATCCAAAGGGTGTTGTCCATAGATAGAGTGACGAAGGTGGGAGCAGAGGCGTGGTAGAAACCATTGGACATGAGAGGGAAATCATGAAAAAAAGAACATAATTGTGGATGGAGTTAAATTATGTGGACATAGAATATTTATTAGAATCACGGAGAATATGAAATGCATCAAAGAAACATTCCAATATTATTATATATATAGATTTATAATCTAGTACATATTAAAATAAAATAAAATAATGGGGTTCAACATCATCATAACAAAACATGTATGGAACAATCAATATTACAACACTATATAATGCCAATAAATGATAACTAAATAATGAATGTAAAATAATTTATTATAACAAATTCGAAAAATTATTAAATATATGAATAAGGTTCTTAAATTAGTTATAAAATATATTTATGTTTGTTATGAATTATTTTTATGATTTTTTTGTGGATGTTGAAAGGTAATGGTTTCCATCTCAAATTCAATTTATTTAGAAACGATTCATATTATGAACATGTTTTTCATTAAAGGATGTATGGAATAAATATATGAAATAGTCCCATGTGATTATCTTTTATAAATGGTAATTAAATTCCTATATCATTTTTTCACTTTCAATGTGTTGTGATTCAATAATTATCAAAGGTGTAAGGGTTTCCTCATATGAAATTCTCTTCATTGATATCTAATGAAACTTGAATACTTATTTTATTTTATTACGTAAATGCATAACATGGATAGTTTTAATGTAATTATAATTCAATTAAATGAAATAAGAAATTGATATTATGTTTTACCTTTCATGGTGTTTTAATTTGAAGTGTACTATTTATGTAACGGGTTTTTTCCTATCTCATTTTCAAATTTATATTATTATGCATGCGTTTTTGTCTTAGGAAAAATTATATGAATTTTATATTTAAGAACCGCAATATTTTCCCCTTTATTGGTTATAATTATTATTTTATGTATCATATCTGAATTTCTTTCATTATATAATATAATTTTCCTGATGAACTTGTTGTGTTTGAAACTGAACCCACATATTCTTTTTGGTCGAGTGTCTTCCTCATATATGTCTATTTTCTTGTAGATTACTATATGTATATCCTTATATATGATTAAATTATTTATAATTTTCAATTTAGACTATTTTTAATTTAATTAAAAATATATTTAATGAATTATTTTAATGTTTTTTCAATACGTTCTTTTAAAAAATTAGGAAAATAACCGCTTTTTATCATTTTCCATCTATAGTAATTATTTTATGAATACTAATATTAAATAAGTTTCCTCTTAATGTTTTAAAATTATTTTAAAAATTATATTTAATTATAAAAAATGAAATATTTTTACATTTTTCAATTTTAATTTATTATAAAAAGAATTTAGGATATTAAATGGGTATTTAGAGGCTTTGGTTTTTAAGAATAAATTATTTAGTGTTTTTATGTTTTTTTCATGACATTTTATTAAGTTGTAATTCATTTAAAAAATATATTTTTGAATTCCTATTTTTGATTTAGAGGGTAATTTAAAAAAAAATTATCAATGAAAAATTATTTTTTGAATGAAAAAACATTTATTGTGAATTCAAGCATTTCAAAAAGTGATATTTCTTATTTTTTTCAATGTGATTTTTAAAATAATAAAAAAGATAGATTATCATCTATATAAAAATTATTTGACATTCCATGTGATACACATGGGATATTTTCTTATTATATCATCTTCCTATATTCTCTTTTTGGATTAAATAATGTTCTGTGGATGTTTTCGAATAACATGTCCATTTTCTATATGTTAGTTAAGTGATATTGAAAAATTAATTTTTTTATGATCGCAAGGAACACATATGTATGATTTTAATTATGAGATAACTGTGTACCAAATTATATAACCATCCAAAACATTAGTTAATGTTTTATTTCTATTATGATAATGAATGAGAACATATATTGATGGTCGCTCCAATATTGGAATCAAGATGTGATGCATGATCTTCAATGCTATGCGAACCTAGAAAATATTCATGTTCCATTATGTTATGGGAGCCGAGATGTGATGTATGCTCCACTATATTATAGGTATGAGGAATTGATTCATACAATATTATGTTATAGGAATCCCAATGTGACACATGGTCCACAATATTTTGTGAATAACTAATTGTTATCAACTCCACTATGTTATGGGAATCATGTAGTGATGAAATCTCCATCATGATATAGGATATTGGTAGTTATTCCTATGACAATATATTAGGATTTCTACAAATATGTTTTGTGAAACATTCATATCTCATTCCTCATACTCATTTAATGTTCGATTATATCTTATGTTATCATCAAATAGTGGATTAATGTCTTATGATCCATGTCTATTTGGTTTTCATATCTTAATATTATTATATTGGACTTTGATTATGTTATCATACTGATAGTCTTATGATATGATCACTTATAAATATTAATTTTTATCTCTTATGTTTATCCTTACAATGAATCTAAGCTCACCCCTTTATTATGTTTCAATTCCACTATTTATGATGATGAGTATAACATAGGAGACATTTATAAGGATTTTTACATAGGTGAAATTGTGGATAAAATATCAAAACTATTATAAAACATTATCTTATATTTAAAATATCTAATTACCCAATAACAATACAATCCTTGAGATTGTGTGGGATTCATAAGAGATGTAACATTATGGTGAAATATATACATTTCAAACCTGTATAATATCATGTTTTATTAAAGCTAGTTATTAGGGTATGTGTTTTAACATCAGATTCTAGTGTCTGTTTGTAGGAAACCATACACCTCGAACTTTTCAACCCTTAACACTATCGATTGATGACACCATAAACCATTAAATTGGAAACACCTCTCACTGTTATCAGTAATCTTAGGTATCCATTATAATAAGAATTTTTTCCAATAATCATAATTCAACCGATATCCAATTTCATAATAATATACAACCAAATGTCCACCACTCATACAAAGTGTTCACTCACACTCACAGATCAATACATTTCCCCAAAAAACCATGACATCTCTGACTATCCTTTTGATGAAAAATCAATCCTCTATGAACCATATCAAATGATCTTACCCATTTTCCATGTCTATGTCATTTTTCACCGATATTCATATGCCCTCATACAACCTAATCACATCACCTAACTCAATATTCTTTGAGTCATATGTCTTCAAACCATGATCAAAATTCCTAAACTATCTAACAACCTATACTATTCTGTTTAATATTATTTATTCTGAATCACCTCAGTCATTTCATTTATATAGGATCAACATCTCACCCATTCTAGGAAAAACTAATCATATTCCACCTAATTTTCTTCCACTAAACTATAAGTGTCACATCCCATTCACATCAGACAACTTAAAGTGCATACATAATCAGTAGGGTCATAAATCCTACCTATCATTATGTTAAATTGTAGACTTTATATTAAAATAACAATATGTGATTTATATCAGAAAAGAAAATGGGAGCTCATATACCTATATCACAAAGCTCATCACACCAATCATGCTTCAGTCTTCAAAAAATAAATCTATATGTGCTTCATGCCACCTAAAGAACTCACATATAATGTTTAACCCTTCTATCATGTTACCCTAAAATACTATAATTCACCTCAAAAACAACAATAGAACTCATAGATATTTCATAATAACACCCAAATCACCAATATAATAAGCCAAACTCAAATCCTCTTAGTTCCCCCACCTCCTCTATAACCTTGTCTCACATAATCCACATCTCAGGGGGAAATATATCAAACCATGCCTCATATATGATGATGTAAATCACATGAAAATCACCCACTCTATGGATATTACATATACATATTATGAATTATGTTCCAAATCATCATCCCAAATCATGGAACTAATCATCAATAAAAATCATTATAATTGATAACCCCCTCAGGCATCATAACCTCATCAATATTTTATATAATGGACACACTATTGGATAGAAAATTGAGAAAAAAAATTCATATGGTTCAATTAATTATAAACAACCAATAATATATATTTTAAAACAAAAATTAAATTTTTGAGGAAAACTAGACCAACATCACAACCACCCAAAAGGTATCTTTCACTAATTCATTTAATTCATACACAATCACACCATGCATCCCTATACATCATATAAATTGAGGGACTGTATAAATATATCTAGGGAACATCCCTCTATAAGACCAACATAGCCTATAATCCAAATAAAAATATATTTTTTCTGAGCTAGGTATTATTCCACTAACATGTTATATAGGAAAACCAAATATATTTTTCATCGACACATTAAAAATATAAACCATCTATCATTAGGGAATTAAATCACACATTATAAAGTTTATATCAAGTGGAAATATGAAAAAAAAGAATGCATGTACAAATGAATCATTTCACTGGTCCATGTCACTAAACCATGAATATTAAACTAAAATAAACAAATAATACTTGAATAAATATCACAAATGATGCATCAAAAAGAATAAAAATAGTCCCATATCCCAATTATCTAGGACATTACATCAAAAAAGGTGTAAATGATTCATCAGTTTGAGGTCCATTAAAATCTATAACACATTTCAATATCACCTATCTAACATATACCATTATAGAAAAAAATCAAGAATATTATCTGATTCCACTTTGTAATTCCCCACTATACATGGAACACTTGACAATGTCTTGTCTAGGGGTGTTATGAAACCTCTTGCATGATTCACAATACACTATAAGATGTAAACTTATAGTGAGGTTGTAAAGTGTTTCCATGGGTGTATGATAACCCCAAATCAAATTAATAAACTATGGGAAATGACTAAAAATATTCATAACTAAGATTTAATGTGCACATGATCAATAAAGTTGTGATAATATAAAAAAAATATTTTGGAAGAATATATTCATATATCCCAACTAAACAGCCACTAGGTCAATCTGATATATAGATAAACCAATGTTTAAAAGGTAAAAGTGGATATACTACCATACCTAATCCTAATCACATCCAATTTTCCTGATTTCATCCAACCCACAAAACTAAACGTCCTAAACCACACCGATCCTCTGACCTACCGAAACCTATGAGTATATAGTGTGATTAGATACCTAATTTCCATGGTCTCATGAGTATGGTTTTAGTAAAAACTAATACTGAATCACCATGGAAAACCCTAGAATAACTAGTATTTTATGTGAATGAACATGTAATATTCTCATGATAAATAATAATAGCGATGATGAATAATAATATAAATATCCATCGATCATAAGAAAAATAATTTAATGAAAAATTTAAATATACCAACTTCAGTTAGTGATGACCTGTCTATGAGATAGAAAACCATCATCTATCACCCGAGGGGATGTATTTTCCTCCCAAGAAAATAAATCATTTCGAAAATCAAGGACATATTCTCATCCCCTAGAAAGACATATCATATGGAATCTTAAGTGACGATGATTCCTACAAAAAACAAATCTTTTGGAAACACGGTGTTTAACCACACTATTTTTGGAAACATGTATCTTATAATATTGAAAATTTGAGGAATAATCTCCACTCTATGAAATATATATCTTGAGAAAACTAATGGTTATTTTCACCATTCCTAAAAATTATATATAGTCACAATGAATCTGATAGGTTATCCCTCATCCTTTTAGGAAATCAAGTATCATCATTTGGAGTCAAAGGGGCATGTAACCTCCTGTTGGCGCCAAAATATTTGAAGAAAGGAGAGAAGAAACAGAGGCCCCACACCCTGCCTCATGAAGCCCCGACGCAGAGCCCCCCATGCAATGTGGCCGCCGCAAAGCACCAGAGGCGGGCTACCCCGCAAACACCCTAACGTTCGTGATGCCGCCGCAAAGCACTGGAGACGGTAAATCTATGCGAATGCTCTGACGTTTACAACACCGCCACAAAGAAGATGAGGCAGTACCTCTCCGTGAATGCTCAGACGTTCATGACGCCGTCACGAAGCAGATGAGGCGATACCTCCCCGCGAACCCGGTTGACATTCGTGACCCGCCGCGAAGCAACCAAATCCCCCTTCAGGCCATGTGAGCTCTGCTTTGCGGTGCCTCTTGACTATAAATACCGAGCTCCCCCTGAGATCTCCAGACGGACAATCCGAACTTTCATCTTTCAGCTCCCAAATCACGAATCACTCTTTGCTCTGGGAATCATGAGCTCCATGAGGTTTTTTTGCTTCGCAAGAGGCCTCCGCCTTGTCTTGTTTTGAGCCCCTCTTCTGAGAGGGATGGCCTTCTCGAAGCCTAAGGGGATTCACAAAGGAAGGGGATCCCCAAGGGGATACGGGCAGCTGCAGAGCATTTATGCTTTGAGAAACACCCACCCTGTACACGTGATCCACATGCTAAGGCAAGGTCACTGTACTTCATGAAGAACACTGCCTCACGACACCTTGCTTCACGAGGCACCTATGCTTCGCGAGACAGTGCTCCAAGAACACCCTTCCACATCCCTAAGCACCTCCCATTGACAACTCCTCCCCATGCTAAGGCTAAGGCACCCCACTTCGTGAAGAACCCCCCTTTGTAAGTGCCCTCTACTAAACAGAGCAACCGAGTTCCACAAGGCCCCTGCCTATGGACCCCTCTGCTTGGAAATTCCTTCTCCCGTATGACCCTCCAGGTTAGCACGATGTGATTTCAAAGTCCCCTGGATGATACCGCCCATGGTGTTGCTTTTCTTAATGCTTCTTCGCATAGGCATGCTAACAGCTATTTCTTCTTGACATATCCACGCTAACATGGACCCCTCGATGGTTTTCTCTATGACCCCCTTATACACGGCATTGCTGATACCTTCCCCTCCACAAGGAGAAGAAGGTACTAGTCATGTAATTCCTAGGGGTGCAGAGTAAACCCACCTCATTCGAGCTTTTGGATGTTAAACTGCCATACACCTTGTCCTCAACACATGATGTTAAACTGTGATCTGGCCCCGTGTCTCATGCGCAGGGTCCCCCCAGATCGGAGATTCTTTACACCCACTGGTCTCCACGGAGATGGGATCACCCCTCATAAGGGATAATATCCTCCTTATATGAGTGGCGTTTGTCCGCGGGGAAGGGAATCCACCTTGGTGAAAGCCCCTATCCTCTCTTGCGGAAGGTAGCACCCATGCACCTCTGTACTTCCTCTCCGTCAGGGCCAGCAGAGGGCGTGGTAGGGAATGAGGCACCTCATTTCTTCAGTCCCAAATCCCTCTCCCGTTGTGCTTTTTCAACCTTGGGCCTCCATCATGGAGTACGTCCCTGCACCATGGGCTGCCTAATGCATAAGCCCCTTTTCGCTTCCCACGGATTCACCCTTCACGACGTGATCGTCAAGTCTCTACTGCCTCTTGTTTCTCACACCGAGAACGACTCACATGGGCTTAGAATAAGCATCGACCATGGAAATTCCCCCCAGTCCAGCATGATGTTAATCTGTATTCCCCCATCTATCATGATGTTAAACTTTATGCCCTCGTAGAGCATGATGTTAAACTGTATCCCGTCCCGCATGAAATTAAACTACACAACCTGAACTACATGATATTTGATCCATGTCAAGGCATGGTATGTAGTAAGCCTTCATGAGGTTCAATCCCACCACCAGTGGACCCCTGGGTTCACCTTCACGTCGGTTCGCCAACGAAACCCTTCCCAAACTACGAGGACTTTGATCCATGTCAAGGCATGGTACATAAGAAGCCTCCCTGAGGTTCAAGCCCCGTTACCCATCAGACCAAGGTCCTTCTTTTGGTCAGATCACCGACACCCACATCCCATTTGAACTACGTGGTCTTTGATCCATGCTAAGGAATGGTACATAGGAAACCTCACGAGGTTCAATCCCACTATCCACCTGGACCAAGGTCCTCATTCACGTCGGTTTTCCGACACACCCCCGTCCCGCATGATGTTAAACTGCATCCCAATACAGCAGTAAGCCATTGTAACCTTGCCATCTAGTTTTCTCCGAAACCCCTTCGTTTCAGTTCAACAACCCCTTTTACCGAACTAGGTGGACTTTGATCCATGCCAAGGCATGGTACGTAAGAAACCGCACGAGGTTCAAGCCCACCACCCATTGGACCAAGGTCCTTCTTCACGTTGGTTCACCGACGTCCAACTCGAACTACGTGGACTTTAGTCCATGCCAAGGCGTGGTATGTAGGAAGTCTCATGAGGTTCAAGCCCACCACCCGGTCATTCTGACCGCATTCACGTCGGTTCTTCCACCACCTTGGGAAGCCTAGAGTGTAATCCCCACACATCCATTCTGAACTACGCGGACTTTGATTCCCTGCCACGAGGATATGTAGGAAGTCTCTTCGAGACTCAAGTCCATCACCACTATCATCTCCATGATGGCTCTATTTAATTCCCCCTCCACTCCGTGTAGCTTCCCATCACCCATCCTGATTCTTGTCCTGGCCACCATAACCTGGTGAGATCATGCCACCCCATTCCCCTCCACGGCATTCTAGAATCTATCCACGGGCTGGCTCCAATATCGGTGTTCCCTCAATGGGGGTTCTTCAATCCGATCCACTCTAGATAGTGTTCTGATCAGCCCGATCCATCTCCGTTGGACGTTAAACTTGTGGCATAACTCGTGTTAAACACATGAAGCTGAGGAAAACCTCAGATACATGCCAATGGCATACAATTACCCGCGCTCGATGTGGGATGCCTCAGGATTCCGTGCCCTTGATAAGACCTATAATAAGGTAAAAAGATAGACACTCTAGTCCCCCAGTGTTCAGACACGTTAATGATGCCACGACGTGACTAATTCCCCAACTGAAGGTTGCTTTCCTGACCGGACCCCTTGGAATGTCTGGACAGAAGCAGTGTAATTAACCGGAGTCCATGGAAACATGACACTTGGAAGAGTTTCACAAACAATGTATTAAATCTATGAGGGAGATTCGGACTAGGTGACGAGTTCTGAGGAGGAATCCACGGAAGGAAGAACCAAAATCCAATCCTCCTAGTTTCGATCAAGGAGAATACATCCCTGAATAAGGAGCGAATACCACCCGCCTTTGGAAAGCAGGAATGTGGGGTAACAAAATCCGCACCTGTAACACCCAAGCAGATGGACATGCGCGCCCTGGTGAAAGCGTCTGAAATAGAAATGGTGAACCCGATGTGAAACTCTTCTCCTCAATATGGAGATTAGTAGTGTTCGAGAAATCAGTAGATTGATGTGTCACCGGATCCAGATATCTGGTGCCGAGTCCTGCCAAGAAAATAGCGGGCCTGGCGTGAAACTCACCTGATGTTGGGGCAGTAGAATGTGGGGCATTCCGTTATGAAACATTGTCGGTGTGGATTCCACTTACCAGCCACGGAAGACGGGATGTCATTGGGGCACTGGTTGTCAATCTCTTTTCCTCGCAATGCTGATGAGTTAACCTCCATACTTTTGAGGAATCATGTTGCCGCTACAGGGACACGATCACCGCCCACCTTCCTACGCAGGGGTAGGGGAAACACCGGTATATCCACTTCACGTGGCTCCACTAGTGCCACAACGGCGTCTGCATCCATGAATGTGGGGCACCCACGCCCCATCTCCCCATCGAAAGTCATCCAACAAAGGGTGATTAATGACCTCGTACGTCGTTATGAGGAGGAGGGAATAATCCCAACTCAGTATATGGCCCACCTAGACTTGGAGGCGTCCAGGACACGCCGTCAACTCCGCCCTTGATGGCTGTGTAGGGAGCCCCTGCTCCCCACCCCAATGTTCAATTGTATCAGGAGCCTATCCCCGGAACGCCTTGACGACTCTCTGTCTTATGATTATGATGTGGGTGACGTCCAGCTTAGCCCGGTCGGAGTCCCAATTCAAGGGCTCCATGCATGGTCCCCCACCCGGCCACGTCAGCGCCACCGCTTGGACATTCCAGAGGAACAGGTAGGCTATACGCCTGCACCACTTGCATCGGCTTGCCTGACCCAATGCCAGCGTTGGGCCCAAGATGAGGACGCCCGTCAGGGGGCGTTAACGTCGGCAGCTACTGTGGCCCGAGCCACCGCCGACGCATATAAAAATTTCCCTGCACACACTGAGCAGGGGTGCTCCTACGCCCAACCAGGATCAAGGCCCCAACCGCCCCACAGGTAGGCTGGGTTGACTCTCTGGGTCCCAAGCCTGAGTGGTGATGGCCACGAACCAACCCGTGGTGATTTCACCCTGTACGGAGGTCCTCCTTGTACCACTACTCCACAGATATTGGGCCTTCCCCTCTATAAAGCTCATCATGGAGGTATGCCCTGTGCTACCCCCAACCCGAATGAAGACCTGCCCCGCAGCAGTGACACTCGGTGCGGAAGCCTCTCTCGTGCCCACCACACCGAGTATGTAATTCCTTCTCCTGCCCCCGACCATCGATGTGGGGATATTTCCCATCTGGTCCCTCTCCAACATGGGGATCCCCCCTACATCCTCTTCGTAGCTGGAGAAGGTCCTCCTCGCCCGGGAAACCATAGGGGTGAAGGTCAACCTCGCTCCACCCGCACCAAGCATGGAGGTCTTCCCCATGCTCCCGTCGGCCCCGACGGAGGTTTCACCCACTCAGGTGCTGTTAATGGAGGTCCTCCTCATGTGTCCTTCGATATTTTTCCCGGTTCTCCTCGCACCCCGGCTTTCTCAAGTGGAAGTCCTCTCTGCCCAGACACTAGTGTGGCCCTGAGACAACATTTCAGGAATCAACCTTGTCCCAAGGATCCATCTAGGGGCAGGAAGGCGGGTCGTCGCTACCAAAAGAAGAATCCTGGGAAGGCCTGGATGGAAATATAACCGGCCCGCTTCTCAGATTCTAAAGCAGAATATGACTCGACAGTGGAACCCTCTCCTCGGTCCTCTGTGTCAAGGACTGGGGCAGGAACAAGGCGTGTTATCCACATCCTTACAGAATGTGAAGTCCACCGGATTCCCGCCTCTCTTCGCAGGTACATCTAGGAGGAGAAATTTTGGGAGTCCCATAGGTTTCGATCGTGCAGTCACCACCATTGTCACCAGAAGCTCCCTCTACCTCGACCAGAGATCACATAGAGCTATTTTGGGGACCAATGATGGTTGAGCAACAACGTGACCCATAGCTGGTAATCACGATCCCTACACCAGAAGCTATGGATGTTATCCCATCGTATCATGACATTGTGGTCAGGTCACCACACTCTTCAGAGGATGGCCCAGAATTCGGCGGCCAGTCGGCTCGTTCCCCGTATTATCTGCCACCCAGTTTACTGTCCCAGAAGTCTACCCCAGTACCACTACTGGTTCCTCAGCCACCTCCGGTTGATGAGTGGGGAAATACGGGGCCAGACCCTGAGTCCGAGCCCAGGAGCTTCTGGAACATTCTTGCGGCGGATCACTTCCCGAAGAATCTTTGGCCGGTGGTAGCATCAAATTTTCACACTCCGAAATCCCTCACCCCAGTGGAAGTCGAGTTCTTCCATAAAACTCTATGGGTGACTCACTTCTGTCTTTTTTATTATCGGGTGGTGTACCCCAGGAGCCATGTGCACTTTTAGGAAATCGGTGAGCAATGCCATCTGGTTGATTTGGCCACACTCCCCGTGGCCTAGCGCCCTGAGTCACCAGGTCTCAAGAACACCCTCCAACAAAAATGCATTTAGAGTTTCAAGGTACTCCGCAAAATCATCAGGAAAGCTACCCCCCATGTGAAAGTCCGTAGCTGGGTACAGTATGCCGCCCTGTTCTTCAGTCCTATCCGGCGGCATACTGATTCGTTATGCGACATTGAGGACATGCCCCCAAGAAGGGTTGCAGTCCACATGGCTGACATACTAGACTAGGAGGACGAGCTGGAGTTTCTCGATGGAGACTTACCCCCTGAGGGTGTACCACCACTGTTGGACCCATCAGGGAGGATTACTCATCAGCAGAGGAACCTTCTAGGCCTCCCTGCACCCATTGAGTCGTTGGTACTCTGTCAGAATGATGGTAAGGGTAAAGAGCATGTCAGAACTGTCAAGAACTCTAACCCATCTGCCTCGGTAGAGAAGACGGACGAAGACCCTGAGAATGCCGTGTTATGCCAATAGCTCGCTGAGCAGAAGATGTTGGTCGACGAACTCTTGGCAGAGTGCGCCATAGAGCTGCGACCCGACTATGGTGATCCTATGTCAGGGCAGCAGGGGCGGGAACAACTTCCCCCCAGAGAGATACCTTAGAGAAACCCTAATCATACCTCTCCCTCGGACAGGACAGAAGCCTAATTTCACAGCAAGAGGGCATGATACGTCTCAACAAACCATCCCGAATGGAGAGGTAATCTGAGGAATCCATCCCGGGTTCCCCCAGCTGCCCCGTGGTCCGTTCCGCCAGTCGCTCCCCGAGGCGTTGAAGCCACCTATCGTGTCGAAGATCCCAGTAATGCACTCATGGTTAGGGATCCCCGTCAAGATAGGGAACCCCACCAAGATGATCCTATAGCAGAACTCATCGCCCACCTTGAGGTGTTGGAAACACGGCAGGTGGCAGTCCCACCAGATGGCAAGCCATACACCGCGGGGGTGGATGACATGCCTGCACCCCCGGGTTTTGGGAGTCCCGCTTTCTCACCCTTTAATGGGACAAGAGACCCACCTTAGCACTTGGTTTACTTTTCCTCCAGGTGTGGCCCCATGTTGGGGACCCCAGCACAATAAGAAGCTTCCAAGCTCCGATGTTTTGTGCAAACATTAGAGGGCCCTGCGTTCGTCTGGTACAACCATCTCCCTATCGGATTAGTGACCGGCTGGGAGGATCTTCGCTGGAAATTCCTATACCAGTTCAACTCCACCACATGAAAGACCAGCATTGCAGACCTCTTCAAGTGAAAACAAAGTCCTGATGAGCGAGTCGCGGACTTCATCTCCCGATGGAAGGAGCTCACATACTCCCTCGACATGCCAATGAATCAAGATAAATTAATGACGATGTGCATAGAGAATGTCAAAACCGAACTGGTTCCTTCCCTGATCACTCAGAACTACCTTTGAGGGTTCTGAGATTTCTTAGATAAGGCCCAACACCTCAAGGAAGCTCTGAAACAGGCTACTCAGGCACATTCGCTGCCCCTTGTGATCCCAGCAAGGAGGGCTGCCCGAGATGAGGACACCGTGATGGTCCAGATAGAGGCCCCAAGGAAGCTAGAGTTTCTTCCAGTAGAACTATCTCCACAACCTTGCAGAGGCCCTCTGCCTCAGGCGTAACCAACTTCCCAGTAGCGACCGCCTCAGAACAGACAGGTTCACCCGCACAATGCGCCACCACCTCCTAGGCGGGACAATCAAGCTCCGCCTCTTCGGTAGGCCCCTCAGGACCCTCATCAGGGCCAGGCTCTCAGAAACCTCTATCCAGAAAGAAGTCACCAAACTTTCTCGTTAAACAAGAATCAGCTCCCCGGTTACTTCCAAAGTGCCTTTGAGCAGGGGATTGTGCACTTACCCAAGTGCATAAGGCCAGCAGAGGCGAATCTCACCGATCACCCCAAATACTACCCATATCATTAAATCCTGAGGCCCAAACTCAAGCAGTTCTATGTTTTAAAGGAATGGATCCATGACCAGGTCGATAACAACATAGTCAGGTTGGGCCCGACCTTGACATAAGTGGCAGGTGTCTTTACAAGGTCAGAAAGCAGTAGCGACGACAAAGGCGAGTGGCAACAGGTTCCCATCTGCGGATCCCAGAAGTACGATGACTGGATGGATCGTAAAATAGTCGCCTGTGCCCATTGAATTATTTGGGAATGCCTGAACTAGCCAGAGACTTCAGAGGCTGCAGCCAGTGCCTCTGTGTCATCATCTCAGTCGGCCTCTTCCCAGAAGATCAAGTAACAGCAGTGCAAGAAGAAGCAACGCGCTCCACCACTATCATCGTCATCTTACACTCTCTATGACTTCATGCCCCCTGAGATGGGGATCCCTCACAGAATCTTCCAAGTGGTGGATTATTCGTCAAGCGACAGTCAAGGGTACACTTCGGTTAATACCGTGGAGTTCGTAAATCCCTATATGACTCCCGACGAGGGTGAACACCAGGCGAACCTCCCCAATTTCCCTGGTCAACGTCAAAGTCGGTGGATCCACGACTACATAAGTCATCAGGGTGCATCAGTTGGAACCTCCAGCCAGGCCGTGCATGCTACGGAAACTAGACAGCAGGCCCATCGTAGAACTCATCATGCGCAAACTCTTCATCTGGTTCCCTTAGATCTACCTCCATCTCTGTTTCTACTACTGGATCACGCAGAGCTGCCTCATCCGTACTGCGACCAGTCTCACCCTACTATAGGACAATCTCAGTTGTCCAGTCTTTATCCGGCAGCTGCTCTTCAGGCCTCGACTAGTGCACAATAGGATGTACCCAGTACCAGCTAGCCGCCGGTCCAACCAGCAGGGCCCGCCATGCCTCTAATTGTAGAGTGACCTCATGTAAGTAGAGGCTCGCGTTTGGACTAGAAGTATGATGTTCTGAAGCACCTTGTCAGAATTCCAGCAAGGATTTCTATTCTTGAGTATCTTCACCTATCATCTGAAATGCGTGAGGTGCTTGCTGAGGCCCTAAGGAGCCCCCTCCAATTTGAGGTGGAGGTACCAGCTGCAGAAGCCTTCCAAGCCGGGGCAATTGAGAATGCCGAATTCTAGGCAGTTATCCCATTCTCTGGTGAAGATGAAGACCCTCCCATATAGGGGCAAATTCATCCACTGTGCATCACTGGCCAGTTCAATGGCATGGAAGTCATCCACTATCTTATTGACACGGGATCTGGGATTAACCTAATCCTGACTCGAACACTACGAAAGCTAGGGTTGTCTAAGGATGATCTAACTCCCCCAACCTCATAATACAGGGATATGACAGAACTGAGAAGAACCCAGTTGGAAAGATCCATTTGAAGACCCAGTTCTGTGTCCTAGTTTCCAGTACATAATTCATGGTTGTCTCCCAGGACACTGCGTACAATGCATTGATGGGTAGGTCATGGCTCCACCTGCACGCGACGGTCCCTTAATCATATCACCAATGCCTCAAATACCCCATTAATTGTCGATTAGGCGTGCTCCATGGAGATGAGTCTCCTTTTTCCTCTTTTGAATCCCGATATCTGGACGCTGACTATTACAAGAGCAAGGATAAGCAGATTCTGGAAAGTGAGGTCGAACCCGCCCCGATCACAAGTGATCCCTGGGCAGGTCTGGATGACGCCTACATCTTCCCAATCCATTGGTTGGAGGCCATGACCCCCGACATGGGGCATTGTTTTTTTATTTTGGGTATAAGAGGAAGGAGTATTCCCAGGTCCAAGCGATGGCGGAAAATCACCTCATACTCCTACACCAACCAGGATCAGGTTATCCCAGAACCTCTTACCCCTGTACGGTATCGAGACGTCAGGCTCCTGGCAATAGCGGTATGTCATACGTGTCTCTTTCGCTGGGCTGGAATGAACCAGCTCAAGTTGACGTGCCACTACTGCTTTGATGTCATCAAGCGTGGCCCCTTGGGATGAAGACCAGATGGGATTAGATCAACTACCTTCATCACTATGGTCTAAGTGGCACATGAGTCCCCTGATTTGATGACCAGTGCCGCCTAGGCCAACAACAGCCTCCCATCCAAGTCTGGTGGCTCGGAAGTGACTCCCTTCATGGAAGATCCCTCCACAAGTGGAGAAGAGGATCTAGAGGATGCTCCCCCTGCCTTTGAAGAAGGCGTCTCTACCACGGTCGATGAACTGGTACAGGTGAACCTTGGTAGCGAGGCAGAACCGAGACCCACATTGATCAGTGCCGCTATGTCCCTCGAGGAGCAGTAGTGGTACGTGAACTTTCCTAAGTAGCACTGATATGTGTTTGCCTGGAGTTATAGAGATATTCTAGGACTAGATCCCTAGGTATCCATCCACTGCCTTGGTCTCCTAAAAAACCATCGCGGGTTCAAACAACCTCCTTGAAAGACGCACCCTTCTCATGGTGCCATGGTTCAGGCCGAAGTTGATAAAGTCATCAAAGCCAACTTCGTCAAGGAGGTCCAGTACCCTAAGTGTCTAGAAAACATTGTGCCAGTCAGGAAGAAGAATGGCAAGATTAGAGTCTGCATTGACTTCTACGATCATAATCACCACTACCCGAAGGATGATTTTCCCCTCTTGGTGATAGAGTTGTTGATTGATGTTACGGCCTTGTTCCAAGCCCTCTCCTTCATGGATGGGTATTCTGGGTACAACAAGATCCGGATGGCCCATGAAGATGAGGAGTCCACCACTTTTAGGGCCCCCAAGGTACTTTTTGTTACCAGGTTATGCCCTTCGGCCTAAAAAATGTAGGTGCCACTTATCAGTGGGCCATACACTGCATATTCAAGACAATTCTCGGGACACTGGTGGAGTGTTATGTGGACAATCTAGTGGTCAAATCTCGCCTATGCCAGGACCATCTCAAAGACCTTGAGAAAGTGTTCGGATTCCACTATTCCTTCCACTTGAAGATGAACCCCCTTAAATGTGCCTGTGGGGTAACCTCTCAGAAGTTCCTTGGATTCATTGTCAGATACTGGGGCACCAAGGTCGACCCAGAGAAGATCAAAGCCATCAGCCAGATGCCTCCCCCGAGTAATATTTGGGAGCTTTGAGGTCTTCAAGGCCACTTAGCCTACATACGCCAATTCATTGAAAATCCGGCTGGCAAGTGTAAGCCCTTTTCTCGGCTCATGAAGAAAGGCTCCGCCTATGAATGGGATGAATAGTGCCAGACCACTTTCAAGGAAATCAAGCAGTACCTGCTTCAGCCTCCGATCCTGATGCCACCCATCGCCGGAAAGCCGCTGGTCTTTTAGGTGACCACTCTGGAATGGTATCTCGGTGCCCTGCTCACCTAGAAGAACATAAGGGGACAAAGAACATCCTCTACTACCTCAGACGCATGCTCCTTGATATGAAGACCAAATACTCTCCCATCTAAAAGAGCTACCTTGTGCTCGTGTTTTCCGTACAAAAATTGCGACATTACCTGTAGCACCACGAGGTGCAGTTGGTCTCTCAGTTAGACCCACTGAAGTAGATCCTGAACCGCCCCATGTTGACTGGCCGACTAGCATGGTGGGCATTAATTCTTCAGTAGTTTGACATCAGGTTTATGCCTCAGAATGCTATCAAGGGGCAGGAATTGGTAGACTTCCTAGCTACCCATCCAACCTCCATGGATCAATCCCTTGACCTGGATTTTACAGATGAGTAAATCCTCTCAGTCGATCATGCCATACCATGTTGGAAAATGAACTTCGATTGTGCCTCCTAGAGCCCAACCGGTAGAAGGCTCAATGATCCTATGCTCAATAGAGTGGGTGTGGGTATCGTCTTCATCACCCCGGTGAATGTCATTCTGCCATACTCATTTCTGTTGTCAGAAGGATACACTAACAACGAGGAAGAGTATCAGGCTCTCATCACTAGACTCAAGCTGTCCCCTGAGATCGATGTGCCCCATTTTCACGTGAAGAGGGATTCCGAACTTGTCATCAAGCAGGTAAATAGCGACTATGTTTTCAGAAATCCAGAGCTTGTGCCATTGTTGGAGTACACCCTCCATCTGATTGCCTGGTTGCCTTCTCGACCAGAGTTTACCCATGTCCCTCGATCACAGAATGGTCAACCAGATTCTTTGGCCGGCCTAGCTGCGTCACTTGCAGAACCTGAGTAGGATGACTTGATTATACATGTGGCACACCGGAGAGTCATCTCCCCCGTCACCCCAGAGGATGAGGATGGCCTGCGGGTAAGCCATCTTACCACCATATCCTCCATTCCAGGAGCCCCAGGTTCTTCAGATGCAGTGGTTGAGGCCACTCCCGACTGGAGGGCACATTTTGTCGAGTATCTCCAGAACGGTTGCCTCCCGGATGATCGGGCCGAGCACGAGGGAATCCGATGTCTCGCACTTCAGTTTACGCTCCAGAGTGGTTCCAGTCTTGAGCAGATCCTCTATAAGAATGGATTCGATGGTGTTCTCATCCATTGCATTCAAGGAGTCGAGATTTCTCATGTCATGCCAGAGGTTCATGCCGGTTCTTATGGTGCCCACAAGGATGGGCCAAAGTTATCTCATCAGATTCGGAGACTAAGGTACGTCTGGACCTCTATGATCCATGATTTTATTGAGTTTTCCAAGAGATGTCACACGTGCCAATTTCATGATAACTTCCTACATCAGCCGCCAGAGCCTCTCCACTCCACCAAGTACTCTTGGCCATTTTCAGTGTGGGGACTCGATGTCGTAGGAACGTATCCGCCGGCGACTTCCCACCAGTGTAGGTTCATCCTGACCGCCACAGATTTCTTCTCCAAGTGGTCAGAGGCAGTTCCACTCAAAGAGGTCAAGGCCCGTTCCATCTTTGACTTTATGAGCTCCAATATCATCCACCAGTTTGGAGTCCCTCACTCCATCCTCACCGATAACAACACCAACTTCCAAGCAGCTGAGATGAAGAAAATGTACGCCATGTACAATATCCGTTAGAACCATACCTCTCGCTATGTCACACATGAAAATGGACAGATCAAGGCATTCAACAAGACCCTCTCTAACATTTTTCAGAAAATGGTCAGTTAGAACAAGAAAAATTGGCCGTACAAGCTCCCCAATGCCCTATGGGCGTATCAGATGAAGACTCACAATTCCAACCTGGTGACTCCATATTCCCTAGTGTATGGGGCTGAGGCCATCCTGGCCATCGAGTTCCAACTGCCGTCATTACGCATTGTATTCTATGACCAGCAGGCTCCAGATAAGGTGGCCGAAATCCATCTGGATGAATTAGAATCACTCGACGAGAATAGGCTCCATGCCCAGCACAATCTAGAAAGGCATCAGAATAAGATAGCCAAAGCCTTTAACAAGAAGGTTCACTTTTAATCTTTTCTTCAAGGCGACCTGGTGTTGGCCCTCCGAGCACTAATGATTCCGCATAAGAAACCACCCAAGTTGGAACCCAAATGGGAAGGACCTTACATCTTTCATAAGGTTTACCCCAATGGACCATACTCCTTGGTAACCATGGATGGTGAGAGTATAACTCCTCCTACCAATGCCAAGTTCCACAAGAAGTACTTTTCCTAAGCCCCAGGGTCCTGCATGACCTTAAACTGCACCCCGGTCCCACACAAATTTAAACTGTATGGTCCTAAAAGACCTTAAACTAGACGGTCCTGCAAGACCCTAAATTGCACGATGGTCCTACATAACCCTAAAATGTCCGGTCCTGCATGACCCTAAACTGAACGATGGTCCCGCCTGACCCTAAACTATCCCGTACCGCATGACTGTAAACTGCAACATTATCCTGCATGACGTTAAACTACATCACCATCCGTAATGATGTTAAACTGCTCATCTCATCCTGCATGACAATAAAATAAAAAATGGTCCGAGCTCTATGACCCTAATCTAACATCTCTCTCTCGTCCTTACTGCAAGACGTTAAACTGCAAGCTGGTCGGGCCTTCCTGACAGAGGCCCAGCCTTAGGCCTCTTGTGCTTCCCCGACTCAGGCTCTCTTGCAGGATTGTATGGTGTGGTGTGTGATTATGTCCCCATTCACGTTGGGTTACTCGCCGTACCGTACATATCCCCAGACGAGACGCTTCCTCATCCCGCATGACGTTAAACTTTATTTCGTCCTGCATGATGTTAAACTGCACTTCTAGAACTACGTATGGCTTGATTCCCATCCTCATGGGATACATAGGAACGCTCAGATGTCTCGTCTTGAGCCCTGCCCCGAGCCCCTCTCTTTGACTGTGCCCCATGGGTATAGTTTCCTTGTAGGGTCCTATCATGATATGGAGTAGGCTTCCGTAGCCTCATTCATACATGGATTATAATGGTCTCACCATGTTCCCACTCCCGTTCTTCTATCCTTCCATGACTTCACCGCACGACGTTAAACTGCATGGTATTTTGAGATCTACGAATGGCTTGATTCCCATCCTTATGTGATACATAGGAACGCCCAGAAATTTCATCCGTTGGCCCAGCACAAAAGACAAAATATTCCCCTCGAGTCAAGACATATGGCAGGGTGCATACTTTTTCCCCAATTTACGTCGATCATGACTCAATCTGGCCATACGCCCCGTTCTCTGGAGACGTCCGCCTCTTTCACAGATGGGTACAACCACACTTCACCCAATCCTTGACTAGGATTCCATCACCTTCCCCATCCGAATTGGCCCTTGAACAGTATGGATACCAGGACTAAGGGCCCTCATAACATTTCAGGCCAACGCCCTCAAGGGTTCCAAGCAACAAGTTGATACAAATCCCACATTTCGAATTTGGTCAGCGGTCGATGCTCATTTGTTGCTCCCATCTTAGGTCACCATAGGGACACTGTGTTTCGAGCATGGTTAACAGCTGCCCTAGATCTTCGGGTCCACCCCAACATGTCCCAAACATCAAGTATCATGATTCATTCTGCCCATCCCCAAGCGACGAACTCCCCTCGAGCGATGCCAGCTATCAGGCCCCTTGGCCTTTCGGGCCCCTGGCCCAAGTTCTCTCTGATAGGATTGTACGAAATGATGTTGGATTATGTCCTCATTCACGTCAGGTTACTCATCGTGATGTACATGTCCTTGGATGAGAACTTCCCCTTTTCCCTCGTCCTTACTACAAGACGTTAAACTGCAAGCTGGTCAGGCCTTCCTGACCGAGGCCCAGCCTCAGGCCCCTTGGCCTTTTCGGGCCCTCAGCCCCCGTCCTTACTAAAAGACATTAAAATGAAAGCCGGTCAAGCCTCCCTGATCAAGGCCCAACACTTGGGCTCTAGCACGAGTTCTTACCTGGAGGGTATGGTGTGGTATGGGATTATGTTCTCATTCACGTCGGGTTATTCGCTGGGCCTTACGCCTCCCTTATCTGGGGTATCTTCCTCCTCTCCTCGTCTTTACTGCAAGACATTAAACTATAGGCTTGTCAGGCCTTCCTGAATGAGGCCCAGCCTCAGGCCCCTTTGCCTCCTTGGGCCCCTTATCCCAAGGTCATACCTAGAGGGTACGGTGTGGTGTGGGATTATGTCCTCATTCATGTTGGGTTACTCGTCGCGCCATACACCTCCCATGTCCAGGGAATCCTATTCCACGACCCTCATCATCACTGCAAGATGTTAAACTACGAGAAGTCCAGGCCTTCCTGACCATAGCCCAACTATTAGACCCTTTTTCCTTTTCAGGCCCCTAGCCCAGGCTCTCTTATACGGGACTATGCGGTGTGGTGTGAGATTACACCCTGCAAGATGTTAAACTGCGAGAAGGCCATGCCTTCCTCATTAGGGTATCCTGACCCTGGGTATCTTCGAGAACTACGTGTGGCTTGATTACAATCCTTATAGGATACACATGACCACCTGAATGTCTAGGATTCGGGTCCAGCCCCATCTTCCAAAAATCTCCATTGCACCTTTGCCCCTTGGCCTACCCTTCCCCAGAGAGGGGAGTATATAGCCTGTTTTGGGATTAAGTCCTCATTCATGTTAGGCTTGTAATGACCACATCATGTACCTCTCCCTCCTGAGCCGATTTGTCGACCATTTTCGATGGTTCACTAATGTGCCTAATGGTAATCTGGTTTAGTACCTGGAATGCTAGGTTCTGCTCGGACATGTTCTCACCCGCTTTATTAGGTTTGTGTTCCCCTTTATCAGGGCTTCCATTATCTTTCACACCCAGAGGGACCACCAAGAACGACCTGGATACAACGCCCAAGGGATCTCCTACCATTATGGGCCAACACCCTCGAGGGTTTTAGACAAAAAATCGATACAAATCCCGCGTTGCGAATATGGTCACCGGTCGATGCTCGTTTTTTGTTCACACTTCAAGCTAACGTGTTATGGAGATTTTTTTTTCTGTCATAGTTAATAGTTATCCTCTATTTCCACACCAACCCCATTAATCCCAAAATTTCGGTTACATGATTCATATCCTTCTCCACCTAATCATGTCCTAGTAGAACTTCAAAACTCTCGGTACTATTCCTTATTATGAATCTTCACGTTAAGAGGAACAAAGCCGCGATAAGGGCATCATTCGGGGCTCCACACTGATTTCCCTTCAGCGTGCATTCTAGGTATTTCAATAAGGATCTTTTCCCCTTTTTTCCTACACCGAGTTTGACTCACATAAGATTAGGGATTGGGTTGAGGTCTGCTCTCACTTGGGAAGCTGCCATCCATCCTTGGTCCGAGCTCTAAGACCATAAACTAAGATCTCCTCAGAACTACATGTATCTTGATTACCATCCTCATGGGATACATAAGACCACCCGAATATCTAGAATTCGGGTGCAACCCCACTTCTTAGAGATCTCCCTATATCCCCGGTCACCTAGGTCCCTCATCCTGTCCCTCTCCACGAGGGGGATATATAGGTGTGGTATAGGATTTTTTGGCGTTATGCCCCCTTCTCCCAGGAACCTGCCATATATTGGATTCCCTCAAGATGAGTCCCTCGACCCCTTGAAGTGGTTCAACCATGTGTTAAGAGTACTCTGGTCTAGGAACAAGAGTGTTTGATTCAACTTAGGCAAGTTCCTTTCACTTGTCAAGCTTTGGGTTTCCCTTCATTCGGGCTTTCATCACCTTTCACTCCTAGAGGGACCCCCAAGAACGACATGTATACCACACCTAAGGGATCTCCTACAGTTACAGTCCAACTCCCCCGAGGGTTCCGGACAACAAATTGATACAAATATCGTGTTTCGAACAAAGTCAGTGGTCGATGCTAATTTGTTTGTCCCTATTTCAGGCTAACGCGACAGGATGCTGTGTTGCGAACATGGTCAGCAGTAATCCTCTGTCGTCATTCCAACCCTGTCAAGACTTGAATTTTTGTTGCTTGATTCACATTATGTTCAACCCCATCGTGTCCAGGTGGAATCTCAACACTCTTGGTGCTATCCCTCAGTGCACCTCTGCACGTCAGGGGGACAAAGCTGCAATACGACGTCCTTCAGGGCTCCCTTGGTCCAAGATCTATGACCATAAACTAAGATCTCCCCAGAACTACGTTTATCTTGATTCCCATATTTATGGGATACGTAGAACCACACAGACATCTCGTCTTTGGGTCCAGATCATTGGGAGCTAACCTCTCCCCCCTTTACATCTTACCTCTATGTAGGCCCCTCCGCCTGAGGTCTCCCTCTCAGAATTGCGTACGGTGTGATGTGGGATCATGTCCCTATTCACGTCAGTTATGTTTCATGGTAGCATACCCATTCCCCGCCTAGCATCATCTCTTCTACTTCTGTGCTGCATGACGTTAAAATGCATGTCTGGTCCTCTCACACGACCCTAAACTGTGACATTATCTTCCTGGCCGCACGACGAAAAACGGCACTGCATTGTGGTGGCCTCATCATAGAGGAAATCACGTTGGGTATTGGACACATTCCATGCCATTTTTCAATGCCTATTACAGATTGATTCTTGTGGCGACACCAGGTCTTGCCGCCCAAGGCCTGTCACTTCACAAAAAAAACCACTCACCTAAAAGGACAAACAAGATCTATCAAATACTGCTTCTCTTGGTGTGAGAGATAGACCTGCACACCCCTTTCAACCTCCATAGAACTACGTATGGCTTGATTCTCATCCTTATGATATACATAGGAGCGCTCGAGCACTTCCCTGGAGGCCCAACCTAACTTTTGTGTACATTCCCTTGACTCGAGCACTTCCCCAGAGAACACATGGTAAGTAGGGATTATTTCCTCATCCGCGTCAGGTTTTGTAACCACTTCACCATGTGTTTCCAACTCTCCTTACCCATTCATGGTCCGAGTTCTAAGACTTTAAACTAAAACCCTTTCAAGAACTACGTGCAACTTGATCCCCATCCCCATGGGGTATGTAGGAACGCCTTTGAACTTTTCTTAAGGCCCAACTCAACTCTCGTTTTCGGTCCCTTGACCCAAAACCTATCTTAATGGGGTTGTGCGGTGTGGTATGGGATTATGTCCTCATCCACGTCAGGCTGTTCACCGCACCGTACACAACCTCGGTTCCCATCCACGTCAGGTTTTTGTAATTACTCGCCATGAGTCTCCCATGTTTCCTCCCATCCATGGTCCAAATTATACGACCCTAAAATAAGATCTTCCTATCGGAAGGGACTCGACTCCCTCTATCTAGTGCATCTCATTGTTGTATTCATATGTGTTTTGACAAAGAGTCTGAAGTGTGGAATTTTCATGAAGACATTCTCTTATTCCATGACCAAGCATCGTGAGCTCGCTATTTGGATCCTCATCCTCTTACACATCCAAAAGGACCCTCGAAAGACATGGATTCTAGGATTAAGGGCTCTCCATGGATGTTGGGCCAAAGGTCTCTCCTATCATTTTGGGACAACGTCCCCACAGATCTCTGACAACATTTGCGACATGGTCCTGTGTTTCGAATATGGTCAACGGTCGACCCTCATTTGTCTGTCCCCATTCCAGGCTAATGCGATATGGATGCTGCATTTCCGCCAAAGTCAACAGTTATCCTCCATCGTCACGCCGCCATCACTGTGATCCAAATTTCGAGTGTCATGGTTCACACATTTCTACTTCCTCATGTTCAAGTGGAATTCCAACATACTCGGCTTTATCTCTTCGCACATCTAGGTGCGCCACATGGACATGTTAGCATCATTGGGAAAGTATTCACCGAGTATCCCTTCACCCTAACATGCCCCTTCTTGTGTCGGGAAAGTTCCCCATTACTTCTTGTTTCCCACATCAAGCATGACTCACGTGGGCTTAGTAGTTTTGGTGGTATATGTACCGGCGCAACCAGGCTTCTCATCGTCCTACATGACGTTACATTTTTTTTCCAGAACTACAAGTGGATTGATTACCATACTCGTGGGATATGTAGAGACACCTGGGTATTTTACCTTGGTTCCATCCTACAGGAATCATAAATCTCGTTTTTCCCTTTTTCGCCCCCCTGGTCGGACACCTCGTAGGAGACCGTATAACTATAACTCTACCCTGGACAAGTGCAGGATGCCCCAAGATGACATTGGGAAGCGACATACCACCTCGCCAAAGAGGCCATGTCTGAAAGAAGGAATGATCCATGATCAAACCGATGCACCCATCTAGTGTACTCCCACCATGGTGGCGTAATTCCATGAGTGTTGGATTATTTTTGAACAAACCATCACTCCACATCCCACGCTTCGCGTGCCCCTTATTCAGACTCTTGTACTCTTTCATGCCTGGAGGATCCCCCTAAAAGTATGGATTCCTGACCTATGGTCCGCCTACTGTCCTAGCCAAATGTTTTGGAAGACTGGTCATGTTTGGAGGGACCCCCTAACAGTATGGATGCTCGACCTATGGTCCACCTGCTATCCTGTGCCAACGTCCTGGAAGACTGATCGATGATATTTGAGTTAGGACCCATGTTGTGAACATGGTCAGCAGTCAGCCCTCATTTGTTGTCCCCATTTCAGGCTAATGAAATATGGATGCTGCGTTTCCACCAAGGTCAACAGTTATCCTCCATTGCCACGCTACCCCCACAATGTTCCGGATCTTGGATATCATGATTCACTCTTCCCATTCCCATCTGTTCAGACTGATTTCAACGCCCTTGGCGTTGCACCATCCGTTCACAAGAGCATGCTAGAAAAATGGTAATTCAGCTATTCTGAGAACTTCATTCTCTAGTCAGGTCTCTCCCATTTCACAGAATTCTAGACCAGTTGTCCAAACCCCGGATTCCTGAAGCTTGGTTTGCACTCCTATGTTTGGATGGGGCGATGAGGCGACTATCACTTATTTCTCACATCGGGCTCGACCCACATGAGCTTAGGGAATTATCGCTGGACGTTCCACAAACATTATAAGGATGCAATGAACCAGCGAAAACAACAGAACTCATGCATGCTATGACACTCAAAAGAATCAAAGCACGAAAGTAAGATTAAGGGTTTGTAATCATTATAGTACCAGGGGGTAAACTCCCCCCATGGACGGATTGACCCTTTAAAAGGAGCATTGCGGCTCCGCCACCCTTTGACTTGTGGCGTGCAGGATTTGCTGCCACAGACTCAGCTCTCGCTCCTCCTCAGCAGCAATGGGGTGCAACTCATCAGCCTCAGCTCAGGCCTGCTCTATGCCAGACTGAGTGATGGAAATCTCTTCAGAAGCCTGCCTAATACGCCCTTCCGCCTCTACCAGCTGGGCCTCAATCACATGATCAGCTCAGATTGCGCATTGAGAGAGGCTGAGTGCTCATCCACCCAGATCTGTAGGTGTTGGAATTTGTTTTCAGCCTCATGGAGCTTCTTGATGTTCGTCACCTTCCTCCGATGCCAGCGCATGCTGATCCCACGGTCATGCTCCCATATCTTCTCTGCCATAAGATCTCGGATGAGAAGATGAGGGCGCTGGGCATCCACTCCCCCAGAACATAGTTCGCGCAACCGTGAGAAAAGTCTTTCCTTTTCGTCTAGCCATAACGCTTGGGGGGTGTCGTTGATGAAGCGCGTGTTCATCTTCCACGATCGGCGATAGACTATTTTACTGTATTCTTAATCGGAGGCCGGCTCATCCCAGTCTGCACAATTAGTAGGCTTGTACACAGGGTACGCCCACAAGAAGTCTTTAGTAGGATCTGCATCTGGTGTGGGATCAGGCGTGAAATCTGGTGTTGGATCAGACACGGCGGGACTTGGGTCGACCAGTCAATCCTCATCATCGGACTCCACATTAATAACCTCGGGCACGACCCTGCTGGTGGTCCCACCAATGATAGGGAGGGCTGCAGCTTGGGTAGGTGGGGTAACTATCTCCACAATCACCGACATTACCTTAGGAGGGATGCCACCAGACATCCCGACCAGCCTTGCCATAGCAGACCATGCCAGTCGAAGAAATGTACGCCAGGGAAGGGCATGGATATTAGTTGGCACGATCTACCCATGACAGCAATGAATTTAGTGGAGAGGACTTATGAAGATCGAACTCCTAGCACTGCTCCTAAGTTGATGCTGACGAAACCCTGAGGCGTGGCCCTCTGTATATTGTCGGAAGGTGTAGATATTCTGGAGGATCCACCTCGGGTTCCCTAGCCTCGCCAGACACAGAACTAGATGCAGCCATAGGTGCGGGTTCTGAAGGTCCTGCATTGTAACCCACCAAGGGGTGACAATGAGGTCTGTGTACATGCTCCTCTTAAATGGTCCAGATGTTAGTAAGAAATCAATAATGACCTGATTACAGACCCTGAGGGAAGAAACTTGGTAATTTACCTCGAGAGCCTCCACAAAATCATCAAAATCTGTGTCTTGATCTCTGACTTGGACTTCCTCCAACAGGATCCCTCTTCCGGCCTCATTTTCCCCAGATGATTCATCTGAATCTTCTGACAGGGGGAAGTGCTCTCTCAGTTTGGTGGCTGACAACTGTGGGGGAACCGTCCGATCCAGCAATACCCTCACCCAGTCTGTCATTGGAAGTGGTACACCACTGGAATGTACGTAGTCCTCCAGCTTTTCTAGATTTTTCTCCGCCTCCACCGGAGACACCATGAAACTGGCCCAAACAGGGCCTATACCCGGTAAAACCATCCTGAGACGGTTCAGGTGTTCCCACATCTTGTGAGGATTGAGGTGTTGTCGGTTGACGTCCCAAATGTCCCAGGATTCTGGGAAAGCATCATTTTCGGGCATGTCAATATTGCACAGCTGTTTCCCCAGAGCCTGAGTAGATATACTGTGGAATCCCTCTCTGTTGCCACGCCTCTGGATGGCTCTGCTCTTCCGAGAACACTGGGTCCACTGCCGCTGTTGGATCCACTACTACTGCCTCACCCTCAGCTGGTTGAGGCCTCGCCACCACGATAGCCCTGCCACTGCGAGAGGACCTTACTGCCCTCCGCCCCTGACCTCGGGATAGGGGAGGCCCGCTGTCACCAGCTCGAACGGTCGGCTGCTTCAGCATTTCCCCTGGGTAAGCTGCCTCCCACCTAATGGCATAATCCTTCACCAGTCCCAAGGAGACAGTAGGTGGAGGCAATTAATTTCACATTTTCCCATCTTCCCCTATGAACATGAGCCACAATTGCCTCATCACAGATAGATGGTCCTCGTGGCGCACCTCCCAGTAGTCCTGCGGGGTCAGCTGCTGCAGGCACCAGAACTGCCTCGCGAACTAGTGTTGGGTGTACGGCTCGCAGAGAGGCTCACGATCCACTCATGCCACCAAGAATCCACTTTGGAAGGCCAGGATATAGGACCAATGCTCTTCCGTCCCCTGACCATCATCAGTGAGTACCCCCGTCGGCAATGGAAATAGGTGGAAGTTAAACTCGTCCGCTTACCACACCCGGTTCAGTACCATCAATATTGTTAGTTTGTCTGGGAAGCTCCCGGCAGCATTCAGAATGGATGGACAGAAATTTGTCCCCAGTGGCGAGATGTGGTTTGGATATTCGTAAACCCCCCTAACGTTCACCAAGATCCACCCATACAGAAGTTGTAAGGGCCCGCATATCCTCGACAACTTCTTTCCCTCACTAACATGCCGCAACATCCTGTACAATCTAGCAAGCATCAGAATCCCCAGATTGACCTGCCCTCCTATGTACAGCATGGATACCATGATGAACAAGCTAGGACGCACTCCCATGTTGGTGTCCCTCACCAGTAGGATCCAACCACAGATAAGGGCCGCGATAAACACTGCCATCCTGACTATCAGCTGTTGTTCCATGATGACACTGAAACCCCATGTCTTCTATTGGCTGTCCTCCAAGAGCCGCCAATACGAGTTCTCCTTGCACCGTTGAGCCCCCTACGGACAAGTTCAAGGCCTCGGAGGGAACTCTCAATCCTCTGGGATGTTCAGGAACTACTTGAACCACTTCTTAAATTGGACATCTCTCACCGCTTCTTTGTCTTCTCCGGGGACCAGTCTCATCAGTGCCAGCACTAGCAGCGACATTTTCTCCAGATCCTCTCACACGCTCATGACGGGGAGGAACTCATCATACATGGCCCCCAAGATCAGAACCCCCGAGATCTGATAGACATCCCACAGACTGATACCAACCTCCTCATGGTGCAGGTGAAAAGTGTTGGTCCTAGATGACCATCTGCTCAATAGCTCCGACATCAGCTTTTTCGGTTGATAGATGTGGAATTGGGAGGGACAAGCCACCTCATACAATCCCACTCTTCTCAAATCAGCCCCAAAATCCTATCATGAGGCACCTACCGAATAGGCCCATGCCCAATCATTGGTAAAGTTTCTGCCTTGGTGCAGGTCACACTCATCGAACCACCCCTTCTTCGAATCCCTCAAAGCTACCTTCAATATGGTGCGGTACATTTGAGGGGACGTCTCTGGTTGCAATGGAATCCCATCAATGTTGTTCAGATGGTTGTAAAGATAGTCGGCAACAATGTGTGTGAAGTCCTCCTGTGCATGACCATCGGCCGCCCTGAACCATTGGTGTTGGCACGACGTGCTCCTGAACCAGCAAGCTGGTTCATCCCTACTCACCTCTGGAATGAAGATGGCATCCCTCATCCCGAATCCATACAAGGGCAGATTCTTGCATAGAGGATAGTTATTTTGGCTCTCTGATAACAGTTTGGTCAAATAATTATGGTCCGAGTGGCTTTAGACTAGCTCCCCCAGGCCCAGACAGTTGGCCATCTCATCTCTTTGGGTGGCGTCTGCAAGCACCCCCTGGGAAGCTTCTTGGTGGGACATTTTCTTTTAAAGACTTTGAAATTTTTTAGCTCTGATTATGAAGCCTATTCCCAGATCTTGTTCACAGAGCTCAGTCGTAGAGCCAAATCGCGGGGCCCGACCTCGGCTGGTAAGTACACGTTCGTTTGGCTCTGTCGCAGAGTCAGACACTCGTGGTTCGCCATGAAGCCCGATTCGCGGAGAGCAGACGCGAAGTACGCGGAGCTTCGTGAATCGAGAGCGCAAAAGGACAAAATTGTGGAAGGAAAAGAACAAGAGAGGTCAGAACCCTATTTATAGATGGCGACCCTTGGAGTGTCTCGGTGCATCCAGCCCGCGCAGAGCTTTGCGGTGCGTCTGGACCGCGCGGACCCCGTCTGCCTCGCGAGCCATTTTCACAAGTCAGCACCGTGAACGATCGATAATTTTGGTGATTTCCCTCAGACTTCGACCCTTGATCCCTCTATGGATCCAAGTCTAAGGGGGGGTATTTGTGGGCACCAAAATTTTAGATGAAAGGAGAGAAGAAACAGAGGCCCCACACCCTGCCTCGCAAAGCCCCGACGCAGAGCCCCCTAAGAAATGCGGCCACCGCAAAGCACCAGAGGTGGGCCACCCCGTGAACGCAATGACATTTGTGACGCTGCCGCGAAGCACTAGAGGCGATAACTATTTGTGAACGCTCTGATGTTCATGACGTCTCT
This sequence comes from Viscum album, assembly GCA_963277665.1. Lineage (NCBI taxonomy): Eukaryota > Viridiplantae > Streptophyta > Magnoliopsida > Santalales > Viscaceae > Viscum > Viscum album. The sequence goes on from OY728161.1 coordinate 1,965,939,007, forward strand.
TCGAAGCAAATGAGGTGGTACTTCTCCGTGAACGCTCTGACGTTCACGACGCCGCCACGAAGCAGATGAGGCGGTACCTCTCCATGAACCCGGTTGACGTTCGCGACCCGCCGCAAATCAACCGATGCCCCCTTCACGCCGCGTGAGCTCTGCTTCACTATGCCTCTTGCCTATAAATACCGAGCCCCCCCTGAGCTCTCCAGATGGACAATCCGACCATTCAGCTTCTCAGCTCCCAAATCGCGAAGCACTTTTTGCTTTGGGAATCAAGAGCTCCGCAGGGTATTTTTGCTTCGTGAGAGGCCTCCTCCTTGTCTTTTTTTGAGCCCCTCTTCTAATAGGGATGCCATTCCTGAAGCCTAAGGGAATTCACAAAGGAAGGGGATCCCCAATGGGACCCGGGTAGCCGCGAAGCATTTATGCTTCACCAAACACCCACCATATACACATGAACAACCTGCTAAGGCAGGGTCACTGTACTTCGCGAAGCACACTGACTCACATCACCTTGCTTTGTGAGGCACCTATGCTTCATGAGGCAGTGCTTCATGAAAACCCTTACACTTTGCGAAGAACCTCCAATTCAAATATCTTCACATGATAAGGCTAAGGCACCCCACTTCATGAAGCACCCCCCTTCGCAAGTGCCCTCTACTATGTAGAGCAACCGAGTTCCACAAGGCCCCTGCCTGTGGACCCCTCTGCTTGGCAATTCCTTCTCTTGTACGACCCTCCAGGTTTGTACTATGTGATTTCCAAGTCCCCTAGACGATACCACCCATGGATTTTCTTCTCCAAATGCTTCTTCATATAGGCATGCTAACGGCTATTGCTTCTTCCCATAGCCACGCTAATGTGGACCCCTCGATGGTTCGCTCTGCGACCCCCTTATACACAGCATGGCCGGTACCTTCCCTCCCACAAGGAGTAGAGGGTACCGGTCATGTAAGTCTTAGGGGTGCAGAGTAAACCCACCTCATCCGAGCTGCACAATGTTAAACTTCCAAACACCTCGTCCTCAACACATGATGTTAAACTATGATCCTTCCCTGTGTCTCGCGAGCAGGGTCCCCCCCGGCTTAGACATTATTTACGCCCACTGGTCTCTAGGGAGATGGGATCACCCCTCACAGGGGATGATATCATCCTTATCAGAGTGAATTTTGTCCACGGGGAAGGACAAACACCTTGGTGTAAGCCCCTAGCCCCTCTTACAGAAGGTAGCACCCATGCACCTCCGTACTTCCTCACCGCCAGGGTCAGCGGAGGGCGGGGTAGGGAATGAGGAACTTCCTTTCTTCAGTCCCAAATCCCTCTCCCACTGTGCTTTGTCACCCTTGGGCCTCCATCCTGGAGTATGTCCCAGTACCACGACCCGCCTAACGCATAATCCCCTCATTGATTCCCACGAACACACCCTTCGTGACGTGATCGTCGGGTCTCTGCTGCCTCTTGTTTCTCACACCGAGAATGACTCATGTGGGCTTAGAGTAAGCATCGACCATCGAAATTCCCCCCCATATAGAATGACGTTAAATTGTATTCCCCCGTCTAGCATGATGTTAAACTGTATGCCCTCATCCAGCATGATGTTAAACTGTATCCCGTCCCGCATGATCTTAAACTACACAACCTGAACTATGTGGTCTCTGATCCATGTCAAGGCATGGAACGTAAAAAGACTTCACGAGGTTCAATCCCACCACTAGTGGACCCCCTGGGTTCACCTTCCCGTTGGTTCGATGACGAAACCCTTCCCTAACTACAAGGACTTTGATCCATGTCATGGCATTGTACGTAGGAAGCTTCCCTGAGGTTCAAGCCCCGTTACTCCTCGGACCCAGGTCCTTCTTCACGTCGTTTCGCTGACACCCACATCACTTTTGAACTACGTGGTATTTGATCCATGTCAAGGCATGGTACATAGAAAACCTCACGAGGTTTAGGCCCACCATCCACCTGGACTAAGGTCCTTATTCACGTCAGTTTTTCGACACACCCCCGTCCCGCATTATGTTAAACTGCATCCCAATCCAGCAGTAAGCCGTTGTAACCCTGCCATCCAGTTGTCTCCGACACCCCTTTGTGTCAGTTCAAGAGCCCCTTTTCCCAAGCTATGTGGATTTTGATCCATACCAAGGCATGGTAGGTAGGAAACCTCACGAGGTTCAAGCCCACCACCCATTGGACTGAGGTCCTTCTTCACGTTGGATCGCCAATGTCTAACCTGAACTACGTGGACTTTGATCCATGCCAAGGCGTGGTACGTAGGAATCATCACAAGGTTCAAGCCCACCACCCTATCGTTCCGACCACATTCACATCGGTTCTTCCACCACCATGGGTAGCCTATAGTGTAATCCCCACAAATCCATTATAAACTACGCGGACTTTGATTTCCTGCCACAGGGATACCTAAGAAGTCTCTTCGAGACTCAAGACCATCACCACCGTCATCTCCACGACGACTCCATTTCATTCCCCTTCCACTCTGTGTAGCTTTCCATCACCCATCCTGATTCATGTCCGGGCCACCACATCCCGGTGAGAGCATGCCACCCCATTCCCCTCCACATCATTTGGGAAGCTTCCCACGAGCTGGATCCAATATCGATGTTCCCTCAAGGGGGTTCTACAATCTGATCCACTCTAGCTAGTGTTCTGATCAGCCCGATCCATCTTCGTTGGACGTTAAACATGCGTCATACCCCATGTTAAACACATGAAGATGTGGAAAACCTCAGATACACCTATGGAATACGATTCTGCATGCTTGATGTGGGATTCCTTGGGCTTTCGCGCCCTCGAGAAGCCCTATAATAAGGGACAAAAGATAGACACGCCAGTCCCCCAGCGTTCAGACACGTTAATGATTCCTCGACCTGACTACTTCCTCAACTGAAGGTTGCTGACCTGACCGGACCCCTTGGAATGTCTTGATAGAAGTAGTGTAATTAAACAGCATCCATAGAAACATGGCACTGGGAAGAGTTTCATGAACAACATATTAAATCTACGAGGGAGACCCGGACTAGGTGACGAGTTCAGAGGAGGAATCCACGGAAGGAAGAACTGACATCCCATCATCCCGGTTTTGATCAAGGAGTAAACGTCCCTGAATAAGGAGTGAATGTCACCCGCCTATGGAAAGAGGGAATGCGGGGTAACAAAAGCCGCACCTGTCGTGCCCAAGAAGATGGACACGCGTGCCCCGACGAAAGCATCGTAAACACCCCCCTACAAGAAAATATTATCACATATATGGGAAATAGCACCACATGATTAATATCATTAAAAAACATCCAAACTATTGTGTTCCACTCACCAACACTGAACAAAAATCAATTAAGATGACATCTCATGGTCACAACCTAGACTCATAATTTGAGGCCTTACTCACACCTTAAATTAAATCTCATTATCCAACTGACCACTTTTTATGATTTCCCACAAGACCAACCTAGACACACAAACACATCATGATTAATCCATCAAAATACTCAACTCTCCCATATAGGAATCCATCTAGATCCTCCCGACCCATCTTGGTCACTAATCTATAATACTAATCAACTCTAGTATCATAACTTCATAATTTTTATTTTAATGTGACACATGAAATTTGTACTAAAATTCTACCAACAATACTCATATATTGGGTACACATTTAATTGGGGAAACTACTAGGGTTCCTTATGCCCCACCATAATCTTGAAACACTATATTAGTTCTTATATACGACCCTCATCACATTGGATAGAACAAACACTCATAAATCATAACATATTATGGAATCTTCCTTATCATATTAAGACCAAATGTGAAAAACTATACAAGAATCACACAAAGGAAATAAGATGTTTTCTTATCTCAATTTCCATGTCATCCAAAGTCAGTCATCACACACCCAACCTATAAATATGCCCATTGTAGAATCAACACTCACTAGTATTAATATATTCATGGAGGAGAAACAATCACATCATGAAATACTTGATAAACCTAGAAAATATAAGGAAGCTTAGGGTTCTCTAAGGGAATCCTCCAAGGCCAACCTATTTAATAAATTACACTCCACTACCAGGTAAGAAAAGGTTACATATCACAAGTTATATTTGTAATATTCATTTAATTTTATTTAATTCAAACTTATATAGGGTTTGTGTATCATTTATCATATATTCAAATATCTGATCAATTCGACTCGTTTTCCAGGGTTAATTATCTCATGTGGAACTCTTGTTATTTTTTAAAAAATTTAAAAAATATATATTTAATAAAAATTATGTCATCCATGTATGAAGTTAATAAATATAACATGAATATATTCACAATTTATAATACTATAAGGTGATATTTGAAGGACCACCTACATCATTTATTTAGTTACTCACATTCAATGATCGATTCATCACTACTCAGGTTCTTCAAAGCCTTACAACCACACTCAAGATCGTATCTCAAGCCAAGATATCAGATAATATTAATAATTAAAATTTATAATGAATATGTAAATTCAATTCAAATAGTAATAATTTTTTCAAAAATATCATTAACATAAAAATACACTAAAATTGTGACCAATTTTAAAAGGGAAGACCCTCATTTTACTCCTGAATAAAACCTCCAAAAATACAAAACACCATAAAAAGTCAATAATTAATTTAATTTAATTTAATTAAAGTACCTAAATAAGTTGGAATCTTATACCTCATTATATATGGTTGTTGATTAATTGATTTCCTCTAAACTAGACTACCTTAATCCTTACTATGAGAAACCTAATTTTCCTCACTTGAATCCTGTAAAGACCCGGCCCCCGAATGCCTGGAGCCGGTGCCCACGGGGCATGATGTACTAAAATTTATTACAAACATTTAAAAATAATACATCATGTCCCATTATTATAGAGGATCACGAGGTTCATGTTCTGGGAAAACATCTTCTTCTGAAAAAAATCTTTAGTAAAAACCCATACCTAATTTTTTTTAAAACAAAATAGCAGGGTGAGTAAAGTATGCCCAGTAAGGGGTTTGAAAACAACTTGAAAAAAACAACTTGAAAATAATCTTTATTTACTGAAAAGAGAAAAATTATTATTGAAATTAAACTTAAAACATTGGGATATTAATTATGTTGGAATAAAGAAAACTAGTAACATAAAATTTAATCATGATCAGAGTACGCAGTTCCAATTAGGTGAAATTAAATGCTTGTATAATACATGACCATTAACAACATGCAGGGTAATGAATACTACTAGCAAGGCAATTCTGAGTGTACAAGACATAATAAAAAATTTTGTAATAATGAACATAACTAGTGCACATATCATGATTTCCATATCCATATCTTTGCACATGTAATAACATAAAGCTGCTGTTAAATGGATCAAATCCAGAACTACTGTGACATATCATGTCAATCCATTACTTCATTCTGTGCATTCAAAATGATCTGACAAGGGATATCCTACTAATCGGAAAATCCCATGGTTGGTCAATTACTAAAACATTAAGAGGAGGGTATAATTCAGACTATGTCAAGGCCTCGTGCCAAGACCATATTCATCTATGTCTAGGGATTTCACCTGAACAGTAACTGTTGTCAGGCCTTGTGTCATGACTCTGTTTTGTCTCATGAGACTTATCGACGCATCAAGGGCTATAGCGGGCCCCACCCGTCACATATTCAGTCCAATACAATCCTCTTATGTCTTAGGGGCTATGTATCCAAGGCGTCCCATACCGCTCTGGATACCCATTTTATGGTGATGTTATTTTGGGTGTCCCATACCACTCCAAATAACGGGTTCTTAGATTCTTTATTATTATTTGATGTTTTATCAAAATATGAAATGATATTTATGGAAGAAATAAATTCATTAAATATGACAGTATAACATGCATCATTTCTACATTGATAAGATCTAAGTTTCAAATATGTGAATCTGTGCTATTAATTCCAGGTACATGATTCCATTAATTTAACTTACAATAAGAACATAAAATGATGGTTGATTAGGGTTTTTCACATGAGATGATAAAATGATGACATCCATAAAATTATTATATCACATAAATGAAATACTTAAGGAAAAACATTTGCCATTAATTATTGCGATTAACATGTCCTCAAACTTGCAAATAAAATTAAACCAAAACTTGATTAACTACTAACATTCACCGCAACAGGTTTATCATAATACAATAAATACATAGAACATGATAACATGATCCTATAAACCCCTAGCCCACTAATATATCTTAATCAATCCAAAATACATCTTTTAATTCATAAAACACAACATGAGTGAAAGTCAATATAACTTCTTTAATTAAACAAACTCGTTAGTGCAACATACATGTTGGCTTGGAAACCACCAAAATTATTAAAATCATACGTGTATCAAAGTATAAACTAAGTCCTGATAATTATTAATTGAAATTAGGGTTTTGGAAAATAATTCTATAACATACAATTTACATAACTATATATACACCAAGTTTATATATGGGTTTGTACACAATTTAATCATGGTCCATTAAATTTCTTTAAGATTAGAATACCCCTGACCAACAACCATTTATTTTTTTAAAACCAAAACATATAGGGTTTATTATCCATGAAACCAGATGCTCATAAATATATAAAAACGATGGTTTTATACTATAACAAAGATTCACTTAAACCCCAAAACCTAGTTTGCATTTAAATTATTATTTAAAGATGAGTATTCATCTCTTAAAACCCATAATTAATTTTTAATAAAATACATAGACATATGAGTATTTAGTGATATATATATACATATAAATTTTACATAACGGGTTTGTAGACTAAAGTAGATTCAAAATAACCAACATAGGTAGGAAAAACTCAGTATACAATAATGAAGTAATTGGAAATCTTAGAGGTAGGTTTAAAGATGAGAATATATATATATATATACATAAGTACTTAAACACCTGATTACACACACATATATATATATATATATTTATCTATGAAAACCATATACAAATGTTGCTATATAAAAAGGGTTTTGTAAACGAACAACACAACGTGATATCCTCTTTCAAAAGAGTGCATATATATATGTATACATAAAACCACATATACAGAATATATATGTGTATACAGGGTTTTGTAAATTAAAACCTATGGAAAAATAAAGACCTTAAAGATTTTATTAATCTCTAAACAAGAGGCAAAGGAGGAGATCAGGTTCTTAATACAGTTGAAAACATCCGTGTATATGTTATATATATATAACCCGTATACATACCTATATATATATAAACGCGTTTTCATAGAAAGATGAGAGAATAAAAAGGAAAAACCCTTACCCCACTAGTTCGATCTGCCATGGAGAGGAGAAGAAAGAGCAAGTGAGGTCGTCGCAACTGGCCGGAAACTCTGGGGAGAAAACACGAAGGAATCGTGCCATGCTTCGGTGCAACACGAGGCTTAAAAGGAAAATGAAAAATCCAACCTAATGTGAAGAGGCGTCGAGGGGATCTGAGGATGAGTATTAAATGAGTGGTGCCAACACCGTGGAAAGAGGGGGAGAGGATGGGTACACTGCCGACCTAGGCAAAGAAAAATAAGAGATAGGTTACTGGTGCAGTGCGGGGAGAAGAAGAAGAAGAAACATGGGAAAAGAAAAGATCCGAAAAGGAAAGGACGACCAGGATTGAACCTGGGATTGATCGGACGACCGAATACTGGCGTGGTTTGTAAAAAAAACAATGGGCGACTGCGATTAGAAGCGCTGGATCAAACGACCACATGTGAAGCAGTTTTAAAAAAAAACACGGGCCCCAGTTTATTGTTTTTATCATAATACTATTATTGTTTTTTTAATTCTTTTATGAAACTTATTATAATATAGTTATTAATATAAAATTATTATTAATCTATTATTATCATTATTATCTTAAGATAAGTCAAAAGTTATATATATACATATATGTTAAACTATTAATTCCTTATCTAGCTAATATATAATAAATTATATTATTATTTCTATTTATTTATTTATTTATATAAAACAATAATATTAATATATATATATAAAGATATATATTCATTTATTTTTTAATGTTTTTATTATAATTGATTATTTAACCCATAATTGACATAATTTCAAAACATAAACTTTATAGTTTTCATTTTTAAAACACATATATATAATTTTATATGTTAAAATATTACTATTATAATATTTTTACCATTTTATACACAATTTTAAGATTTATATAAAATCTTTCATGCTCAAATTTGATATTCATATTAATTTCGAAGGATTTCATTAAACATAAATCATAATAAAAAAAGAATATAATCATGATTTATATTTCAAAACTATTAATTATAATTTTTATAAGATCAAATTATAAAACATTTTATATTATCATTAAAATCATTTAAACATTGAAGAAAATAACATAATTAACCATTCTGAACCTCTTAGAGTATTCAACTCTTAGCTTCAATGTTTCTATTTGAAACTAAAACATTATAAGATCACGGATCATCGGGGAGCCAACGACTATAATTATAGCCGTTGGTATCTAACTGTCAGATAGGTGCTCTATAAAACCTGGTTTCGGGGTGTCCTAAACTCAAGGTAATTGATGAAGAAGAAGGAGGAGATGGTTCAAGTCATTCCTTTGGTGCTCAGTGCATCTGCGGTGGCTTCGGCCATTCTTATGTTTGTTTTGATGGATGCTAAAGACCCCTATCGCCTTCTCGTGGTTCTAATTGTTTTGAACGGTCTTCCTATAATTATTATAGGGATTTTAATTGGTATCTTTGGTTAGCTATGTTTCCTATTTGATCACAGTGTATTGTAGTTACTATGGAGTTCCCTATTTGAATAGGGAGCCTTTCGTTCATTTTGTTCGTTTACTCTATTTCATTGTTATTTTTTTTCATAAGAGGCCAGTTTGTTCGATTAGTGGGGTGACATAGAAATATAAAATTTACCATTACATAAAACACATATTCTTGGGATGTTACAATTCTACCATGACCAGGATTAATCAGAACTATAACCTTGAAACCAAATCATCCTAAATAAATGGAAATTACGTGGGTAAGAATGTAAGTAAACAAAGAATAACTTACTTTGAATAATCATATTAATCACCAAAAAATACACTACTGTTCAATGGGGTTTTATTGGAGTCTGAAGGGAGATGGAGCTAGCTGAATGTACCACTCCTACATGGCCATTCATCCCAAAAGGGTTGAAAACATTACATTTAATAGTCTGACCAAATTAAAAAACATGTATAAACCCTATTATTAGTGAAACCACTCCCCATGAAGATGGATTAACTCATCTCACATTTTATGTAATGGAGTGGCAAAACTATCTCCCAAAACAACCACCCTATGAAGATTGGCCACACCTATACTATGGTCTATCATGGTCAGACCCCTATGGATCAATGTTAAATTTCTCTTATAGTGTAAATATACAAGAGGTCTCCATCATCCATGGTATATACTCATATAACTCACATAGTTATTCCTCACGCCTCCTCTCAGATCTTGTTTTTTAATTATCTAGACCTCCAAACTCATTACATCATGGGATTCATTACATGGTGGTTTTTAGTTGAAATTTCAGTTTTGGTGGGATTTTATGGCATATAAGAATTTGTTTTGTTTTATAAAGGTAGTTTTTTCCTTAAAGAATGATCATATATGATTTATATCCATTGGTATTGGGGTTTTGGGGGTTATTGCTTTGTAAGAAAACATGTGTCTTGTCTTTTAACCTATGTTGTAGATCCTTAGATGATAGATTTTTGTGAATCTATGGATATAAGGGTAGTTTCTATATAGAGATGGGAGACACTATTCCCGTCATCATTGAAATTGAATAATGGGGTGTTGTTTTTACTCTTAGATCATGCTAAATAATATATCTTAATGTATTTATGTCATAGGATGCTCCATTTTTCACAAACTTATTTTTGACCTATACCATTATTGTGTAGTCTCTTCCTTAATATTGTAGATTTGTTATGTTTTGGAACCTATTAAACATATTGAAGGTTCCTTCACTCTTTTCCTATAATTTATATTTTGAATATTAATTCATAAACCCCTTGAATCCGTATCTTCCTCTAGTATTTTCCCCCAACTATTATGAGGCTCTTGGAAAATTTTATATGGTCTTTCACCCTCTCCTTGTGGGATTTCCTCATCAACATCTATATATCAAACATCAGTGATTCAAAGTGAGTTAACTCTCCCCCATATACCTTTATTTCATTACATGTACTTCATTCCAAGGTTTTTTAGGCTGATGATATGGATGGTTTGGGTAGTTTTATATATGGCGTATTATGGGTATTCTATATTCTAGGATGATCAAGTTTCTTACTTATGTTGTGGTGTTTGGGGGTGTTTTCCAATAGTTTCATCCCTATTCAATGATTTGGAAATTATTACTTGAGTTAATTGATTGATTCTCTCTATTTTATATGAATTTGTATGTCTGCCCATTGAATTTCACCTTGTCTATTGGGTAGATTTTCTCCTTAGGAATCAATGTGATAGCCTGTTCTTAATTTGAATGTCTACAACTCCTGGCGGGCGGCCTGAGGGGCCCATGTCTTTTGGACATTAGTAGGTTCCCTTAGTATAAGATCCTTTTTAGAATAAGGATACTTGGTTGCTAGGTGTTGACGATGATGCTCTATGGTAGGGGCCTGTGAGTAGGACCCCTATGTAGCTAGGATGAATTCATTATCATGGACTTCATCTGCCTCCCTGAGATAAGGGAGGTACATGTTATCTCACTCTGTGGACAGGCTCCCAAAACAATTCAAAAGGACAACCAGGGTCACATTATGTTGGGGGTGTCGCCCATAGCTAAAGAGGCCACTGGAGAGATGATTCATATTGAAGGGCTTTTCTTGGAACCTCCACTGTAGAGAGAGTAACATTTTGGTGGTACTATTTAATCAGCTTGTTGGATACCCATATTTGAAGACATTGGGTTGGCGAGGTTGTCTTTCTCTTCATTGGGGCCCCGACTTCCTGATGGACCAATGAGGTGCATATTTGTATTGGTTTTCATGAATTCATTTGGATTAAATTTATCTCTATAGGATCTTGAAATATACATATATGATATATATAAACAACTAAACCACATAAAAGTAGCATATTCTAATCATTTTCATATTTGTCGATTCAGCTTAGTCCTATCCTTGTTTCTCTATTTTTAGAGAAGGGGATGTAGTGGGGTAAACCCCCACCATGGTTGAGAGTTATTGTCAGGTTCACCATTTTTTTTTCACCATGAGGTGATGTGTGCATGGGATGATGAAATGGTCTGCTGAGAATCATCACTCATCTATTATGGTCAGGAGTTTTACATCTCTATCTTTGTTTCGTCTCGATACATGTTATTATCCTTTAGTGGGAATTGAATTGTCCTTTCAGGGACTGGGTATTTTATCCATTCCACATTATTAAGGAGGATCCATAGCCAAATGGTCCCAGTAGGTGATTTCACAAGGTAATGTATCTGTGAAATCGGTCCTCTTAGGATATGGATTCCATAGATGGTCTCCAACGAGATTATTCGTGGAGCCAGAAACACCCAAATACCCTGGTATCCTTGATTCATGGGCCTTCATTCTAAAGGCAGGCACTCTTTGGATGACGATATGTCCAACGACACTTAAGGACTCTATTGATCGAGTGGATGGGTGGTCGGGATCATCACACCCATTTAGGTGGAATTATTCCATATTCATGGAATCTCATATAGATTTAGTTCATTTTTATATGTTTTTGAACCCTCAGTTTATTCCCAAAGAGTGTATCTGCGGGCTACCCCAGGGTTGTAGGGTCATCATGGATATACATAGATTTGATGCTATAACGGAAATGTTGACTTAAGCCATGCAATAAGGAGATCTGGTGTTTATCGTCATCCTATAGAGATAGAAGATGGTTTGATGTTGGGGTTAGACCTATACAATGGGATTACTATGTATCATTGTGAGTGGAATCAGAGCCCACATAGTTCTATTAGCTCAGGGCTTGAGATAGGAAGGAGGCTCATTTGTTGGGGGCATAATTGGTTGGACCCTTTTGGAAGGGCACCCCTTTGAGCTCAGGCCTTCTAGAAGGTGTCCTATGTTGCAATGTTTGAACATGAATTAGGGTTCTCGTAGTTTATTTTGAGTGTGGATTACAAATGAAAGCTACCCATTTGGAGGGACCTGATGAGGAGGAAACTTTTTTATGGGAACACCTTTGAGCACAGGCAATCAAGAAGACGTCTTACATATCCTGGTTTGAACAAGAATCACAGTTCTCGTCGTTCAAGTTATGAGGTTGTTTGTGTTGATGTTATAATTATCACAAATCTATAAGAGCACATGAGTCATACTTGATGTGAAAAATAAGAGGATGTGAGAGATTCAACAAACCACACACCTTCCCTCCTACTGATGGAAGAGGTCGGGCCTACGACGGAAGAAGCTGAGGTGATGTTGGGAGAGGGCATGGACCGAGTAACCTTTCAATGTGGGATTACGTTGGAGGTCTTGTGAATCATCTCCCGAATGGTTAGGGACTTACCTCAGTGGGAGTTACCTAGAATGTTTTCTGGGAAAGGGGGTGAATTTCACTTCTCATTGAAAGGAAAAGTGAAAATGATTCATTTGACAAATCAATATTACTTATTGAATGGAAAAGCGTGTGATTTTCCTTGATCCCAAGAACAGGGAGGTTTACATCAGTATCCCAAGTTTGGACTCTGAGTTTCCATGGGAATGTAGAAATATGGACTTTTTAGTGGTCTAAACCAATATAGGGACAACCATTGTGGCTCCACTTACCTTGGGTATGTATATATAGAGTGACACACTGATGCGCCCAATGATCTGATCATATAGGTCCGATGGCTTTGGAAGAGGCTTTGGCCTAATGTCAGTGGACTGGTTCATGGAGGAGCTATGTTGGACTGGGCGGTAATGGAGGGGTGAGATTCGAGATGGAGGGAAGTACACTTGATTATGCCTCATTTCATGTATTGTTTTCTCTTTCGGGATGGGGGAGACCGCCATACCATTGTAATATGCGGGTAGAAGTGTCATCCATATACTGAAGTAGTACGTGGTCCTGGACATGGTTTTCCCTGATGATTTGGTTTCCACCCACATACTGATGTATTACAGGGGATGAAGTTCAATATTCATAGAAATTCACTACATGGAACGCTATATTGAAGAGGGGTTATAGAACCTGTGGTTTGAGGGGAGTTCATCCACGAGGAATTTATGATTCACGATGGCGCCAATTAGCTTTTTTTGTTCACTAATTATTATTATGTTCCTTCTTTTTATGGTTCGCTATAGGTTATACCTACAGGTATATGATTCAGTGTTTTAAATTCTTCGGTGATTCGAAACCGAAGTCAGAATACCCTCTGAATTCTTTCATCTAACCTCTTGGGTCTCCTCTGTTCTTTTTTTCATCCACCCTCCTTTTCGCTTCCTCCGATTACCATTTTATAGATCATTAAGGAAATCATATCTCTGATCATATGACACCATTTGTGGAAGTCCATGAAGATATATCTCAACCTATAGAAGACTCAGTCAACCAGGGTTTGCGGAGGTTGTGGTTCGCGGTTTGTGGTTTGTGGAACCCTGCTAGCTTGCTTGGTCTGTGAACTACTCAATTAGTGGGATGACATGTAGATGGTATTATCATGCTCTATTTCACTGATGACATGGTTGACAACATATTGGGTTATCTAGCCATCTCCCAATAAAATAGCACCACAAGATTCCTTCCACATACAGGTTGTTTCCAGTTCAAGAATCCCGTAAACCTCTCCCAGTGATGGTATATAGTTCACTTAAAACTCTTGAAAAAATAGATTTTATCAAGTTTGTTCTCAAATTTTCAATTCAATATGCGTCCATTTTCCTTTATGGACTTATGGTAATGTTTATTGTCTTAATAAAGTGCTTTTGTGAGTATTTACTTCCCTTTGTGAAGTTTTTTAGACCCTATAGTCTTCTAAAATAATCTATTTAATTATTTAATATTGGTATTTTATTTTATTAATATCATTTTCATTTTTAATTCTTAATAATAATATTTATTATTTTTAATTTTATTTATAAATAAATTATATTAGATTATAATATTAGACATATATTCACAATATAAACATAATTTATCTTCAAATGACCTTTTAACAAATAAAAATATAGATATGAAGGGTTGGATTTCCATAAATGTCTCCAAAAATACGCTTAATCGAGTTAAATTCCCATTACACAAAATATCCAAATAGGTATCTATGACTTTAATCAAATAATCATAATTTGACTTAGTATCCGAATATGTTACCAAAAAGTCAAAAACTTCCTCATCAGAATCATAAAATTATTTTCAATGGGAATTCCCTTAAAGTCTATTATAGAGGTATCTTCTTTAATCTATTTTTTTTTTCTAAATTTATTTCCCATGATTTTGAATATAGTTTTTCTAATACCAATTGTAAATACCCTGACTGTAGTAACCCATAAATAGTGGTTACATTAATAAATTGTTACAATATATAAGTTATCTCATACCAATGGACTGAATAGTTTAATAGTCTTAGTAAACTAGATACGTATTTGAATATTGCATTAAAAATGAAATAATTGAAATATAGTATAGTGAAATTAAATATTTAGAATCCTTGATATCATTCAAAGATTCATTCTCCATATCATTAGGAAACAAATAAGGTTTAATATAAAATTCAATGTAAGTGATATTTATAGTATAATATAATATCAGAAATTAAGGAATAATCACCACAGTGATGTAAATAACATACAACCCATGCCATTTAATCCACAATTTGAGAATTAAATGCATCCATGAATAGTGTCATTGTAATATTCTCTGGGGAAAAAGTATCTAAATTCTCAAGGATATAAATTCTTAATATTGGACTTTATGGTCTCATATATTATGATATATTTGTATTATTAAGACCATACTAAAATATAGTTTAATCGTTGACTCGGTAGCACTAGATACCCATTTCATGATAGCTTACTACTTTGTCTCAAAAAATGAGTAAATAAATAAATGGGATATATAATTATTACCCACCCATAAATTCATGTTCATATCATTATTTATTTATTTAGTGATTAGTTAAATCAACAAACAATATTCTTTCTCATAAAATATCTCAATTGAGTGGGATATACAAATTATAAATATTTCTATAGACAATCAAATAACCTTCATAGTAAAACAGAATATGTTTAAATGAAATATGCATTAGGAAATATTTATATCAATTGTAAAAATAATATAGATATTTAATATAAATTTGACTTCCAATAATCACATGAAAGAAATGTTTTGAAGGGAATGATAATGACAAACAAATTAATGAATAAATTGAATGTAATTAGTTTACTTAGTCATGAAAATCATAAAAAACCTAAGAGGGAATGATTATTGTATCATTAAAATATATTCCTATAATATTATATGTAAACTATGGTGTAAATTTCATTCTTTAATAAAAATAGAACAAAAATATCATTAAAAACATTGAAGAGGAAAATACAATTTACAACTAGAAATCAATATTCAAAAAACATAAAATGTAATGAATGTTAGGAATAAAATTTCTTTGTAAAGCATAATGGAAACTATCATAATAATATTAAAAAATATTAATGGTAATTTCGGTGGGAAATTCATTTCATGTAGATTACGTTAATTAAAATATTCCTTTCACATATTTGTTACAAATTCAAAAAGTATCCAGATTGAAAATTGAAAGGAAGAATACTTTTAATACATTTTATATAAATTAAAAAATGGGAAAAAATTTCATTAATTAATCACTAAAAAATATTAAAACATTTTGATGAAAATTTGGACATATAATAAAATGATTCTATACTAAGTTGAAAAACACACTCGATTTTCCTAAGAAATAATATTTTGTTATATTAAGTAATAAAATAGTGGAAAATAAATGGAAAACATATAATTTCTATAAATAACCATATTATAATATAATATTTTGGTTTAGTTGTAGAAATATCAATTGATTCTCCAATTAGGGGATTATTTATAAATAATTCACGAAAATGATATGATTCTAAAATAAACCAATACCATTATTAAATCATTTGAATCATAGACCATCTGAAATAAATAAATTTTTATGTATCATTAAATGAAATAAATATAATTAGACTCATGATTCAAAATATCAATGGTTTAAAATATGAACCACATAAAGATAAATAGGATCAAAATACCAAATATGTCTTAATAGAGAGAAAATTGAGACAAAATCCCTTACGAAGATTATACCAATGAGGTAGGAAATAATAAATAAATTGATTATGTGTTTAAAATTTACATCCTCATATAAAAAGTGAATATAAAACCCAAAATAAAAAAAATCATTCAACACATAATCTTATATTATCAAAGACTATGAATAAGTAATATTACCCAATGAAATAAATGAGTTATGAAACCCATTACCACTTAGAGACTTTTAATTAGAATCCCCGTTCTAAAATATTTTTACTCAACTAATAAATTACAATAATATATTAATTTTTATTGATATAACCCATAATTGGGCTGTATATACACCAAATAAACGATTTTTTCCAACATTAAAATATTCCTTAGAGAATGAAAATTAGGATGAAATCTATTACCATGATCATGTTGTTGAACAAAGAATTTTTAACTAATTGATTATTTGAATAAAATATAAATAAAAATTCAATAAGTGGAATTATAACAAAAGATAATCAAGATTCATTACATATAAAATCCAATAATCTCAAATTCAATGAAGAAGTAATATTACATAATGAAAATAAATTGACATAAAATACTCTTTTCCACATAGAAAAATTCAAGTAAAATTACCATGAATGAAATAATTATAATCAAAAATTAAAATAACTTAATTTTTTAAGGATTAATCATATTAAATGAGATATTTATGTACATAAACTATATAAATATAATTTATTCATTACATTGAAATATTTCTCTATAAATAGAAATTGAGATGAAATCCCTTACAACGATAACACCACTAAAGTTAGAATTTAACACGAGATTAATTATATGTATCAAATCTATAATCCATATTGAACATGTGGAAAAAAATAAAGTAATAAAAATTTATTACATAGTGAACATTGTTTTATCAAATATAATTAATAATTAATATTACCCAATGCAAAAAAATTGAATTTTGAAACACTTTACAACTTGGTAAATTTCATGTCTAATCTCATTATACGAAATAATATTAATTACTAATAAAATTCCATGATATTCAAATGATTTGTTATATGAAATTTTAAAATAAATATATATACCTAAATCAATTCAAAATTTTGAATAACATTAAAATATGTATCAATGAAGGCAAATTTAGACATCATCATCATCATCAGTATTTATTTATTAAAACAAAGAGAAGAAATAGTATTAGGACCTATAGAGATCTGAAGTAATTAAATCCATTGGAATCCTTTCTAAAAAGATTCCCCCCTTAAGACTAAAGATATTAATTAATGCCAAACAAGAGACATTGGATCCTTTAATAACTAAGGAAATAAGGTGGTATGCAACATTGTTCCCCTCTAGCGAAGTATGTAGCACAAACACATTATTATTAAAAAGACATATTCATTTCCAAATAATGAATTAAATAGACCATGTAATTGTAACAACTCTATTTGGGTAATTATGTAATATAATAAAATAATTTTCCATCTTAGTCAGCTTAATATTCCCCTTGTGGCATAAGTCTGAACATTTGAGTATAGCCTTGGCCACAGTTTAGAGGGAGAAACCGTCACAATAATATGTTTTAATGAACATAATAATAATACATGAAGAATCCATGATATCCCCCCTCCATGAATGTTTCATGATGTGTAAGAACCATCCATATTTTGTTTGAGTCCTGATCAGGGCGGAGACCATCAAACCCAATGGCCTTAGACGTCTGTGTGAGAATTGAGATCGAGAGATCGGGAGAATTACAGCAACTTGAGAGAGGGATCAGCCTTACAGTTCTGGAAGGGGCAAACCAAGATTATTATTTAAATTATTAATATTTTTTTCATGTATATTATTCCTTTTATTTTAGTTATTAAAAGTAAATATTTAATTTCATAATTAATTATGTTCACGTTGGATGTTTTAATAATATTCTCTTGATAAGTTTGAAATGACTATGGTAGGTTGAATATGGTAAAAGAGGTAATTATTCCACAATATATGGAAAAATAATCATGAAATTATTATAATTTGTATATTAAAATTTTATTTTTAAAACTAATCATGAATTATAATTATGAAAAATGAACTATGTTACCGTCATAGAGATAGTAGGTTGTAGGTACACATCAGTAGCATTTCTATTTTTAAATGATCATAACAAAAAGAGGGTAAGTATGATTATAATGTTGTAGAATGATATTCATATCTAAAATATAATATTATTTATATAAATGTACTTAAATATATTATTAATTCAATACATTCATTGAAATAGAATCACACAACTTCATGAATGTTGAAATCCACTCATACGGATGAGTGATGTTATCATTTTTAAGTGAATAAAAAGGTATGAAACTATATCTTACTATATCATTAAAATATGATATTTATGAAATAAATATAATATATATATAAATGATCCATAAGTGAATCTATACGTGAGTTCTGGTGATGGAAAATGAATTACATCTGTTCGTAATGAGGCAGTCCACCGTACAAGTGAACAATGGTTTCATTTTCTATTTGATAGAAGAGAAGATAGTTTTAGGTTATTCCATTAATATAATCAGATTTTTTATGGGATATAATCACATTATTTTATCTTCATTATAGATCATGATTTGAAGGAGGTGGAAGATGAAATGAAACAAAAACCATTGGTTAAGAATGATACCTATTCTCTGGAAAACATCATTGCATTGACATTAAAAAACTTTTTTGGATATGTAAATATTAAAAAAATCATCTAGTATGTGTTAAGGTAATTATTAAAAATGTATTTTGAGGTATTATTCAATTCAAATAGTAAATTATGTCTTAATAAACGAGGATATCATGTTCCCTTTTATAAGTGAGGGGAGGGACACTATTAGAATATAATAAAATATTAAATTATAATATGGTAAAATTCAATTAAATTAATTCAAAATATAATTTGATATAATAAGGCCAAACTGTGGCCATAAAATAGGATTTATAAAATTTTATTTAGAAACTGAACCTTATCTATTTGTTTAACACCCGGTAAACATGTTTTAAACATAAACGTATAACTACTTTTAAAAATTGAAAGGGTAATAATTTTAAATATAAGGTTACCATTTTATCATATATGGTAAGTTTTATAAAATTTTATACCTTTTATCATAATAATTTTTTATTTTACTATTTTTATTATTTTAAAATAACTTAATATTATATTATTTAACATAAAATATAAATAAATGACATTTTTCACACTATTTAATTGATTTGAAATTAATGTCATCAATATTATAATGAATTTATAATATAATACATTTAAACATAAATAAATAATCATTATTATATTTAATGTTAATTTGGAACCATAACTCATCCCAAATACATTACATTTAATGTTTTTAAAATAGTTTACCATGATTTTTTTCATTATTTTCACAAGCGCTATGCTCACATTTTATATTCTATTTGGGTAAAATTATATTCAAAAGTAATTAAAATTAAATTAAAATCATGAAAATTATTTAATTATACAATAAATGAACCTTAATATTCATTCCCCGATTATTTTTATCCCCATGTGAAGATATAATGTATATTTGAATGAAATAGTGTGACATATTTTCTTTTTCTTTTCTGAAATTATTATGTAGGTCACATTTATGAAAAAATGTCCCATAAATAATTTAATGTTTATAATAAGGTGATAAAAATAGAAAAAAATAAATCTATTAAAATATTAAATAAAAACGATGACCCTATCACTTAGTTTTGACCTTGGATAACATGATATACCATTTTAAAATGGTGACTTTTTTAATATATTTACTATTTAATATGAAAAAAATAATTTGACAGTATAAAATGATAATAATAATGATGATTCAAAAAATAAAATCTAGATTATAAAATTAAATTCAATGATGCGGTAGAATTTAATTTAAAAATTATCTATAGAACGTGTCGAAAAATGGGGTTTTCACCATTTACTAAAAATCACCCTTTTATAAAAAATTTAAATATTTAACAAAAATTTAATTTTCAAATTAATATTTCTAAAATTAATTTCATTTTTTAAAATAAAATTTATTAAAATTTTTGATACTAATAATTTTATTTTCTCACAAAAATCAATGAAATCAGATTTGATGAAAAATAAATATCTGAATCACATAAATGATATAATGAAAATTGTGTCCTTATTTAAAAATGTATTTTATTCATATAAAATATTTATAATACTTTTAAAAAAATGAATATTCCTGTTCATAACAAAAATTTTAATGGTTTTTTTATAATGGTAACATATAAACAATATATCATTATTCATTTAGGTTCAGTATTGCATATTGTATTCTTTGTGAACCATAATGTTATTATTTTAAAATCATAGTATTTTAGAGATTATCCAAAAAAATATGTATCAATTTAAAGGTATCAATTTATGAGATTTACAGTATCTAGAAATATGAGTTCTCAACAGATCAAATGTATATAAGATCTCAATCATTATCCATATTTTTTCACCTATAATATTATCCTTATTTAATTATACCAAACATGTTAAAGGTTTCTGATAATGCATGACATAATGTTAAGGAAATTCTTCATGAAGTTGATGGTTAATGATCCATTAACAATGGTTAAAAATATCTATATTAGAATAATCATTGGAACAGATGATAAAAAGTGTCCAATAGATATGATTTCTTTCACTACACTATAAAACCACATTCCACATTGGACTTTTAGTTGAAAATTTATCTAAATAATAATATTGGGATTCAAAAACATGAAATAAACTTTAAAATCACTGAATATCATATGGTAGGATGTGTCATGAGTCTGAACCCTTACCTACAAGAAATATCAGTACTCATTGGTCCCTATAAACCTTTTCCCACTCCATATAAATGTCTTTAAGCCTCTATTGAAATACTCAATTCTTGGTTTTTATGAACATGAAAATAAATTATCTATTATAAAACACATTTTTTTACATTATTAATTTACTTTCATGGCTACCCATTCAAGTATAAAATATCAAAAAATTTATTTTTTTAAAATATTATACATTAATCGTGTAAAACTAAATAATGGTAAAACCATATATAATCCATATTTAATGTTATTTGTTAATAAAAAAAATTTATTCTTTGATATTTAATCAAAAATAGAGATTCATTCCAATAAAATATATAGTAAAAATTTATAAAAAATTTAATACATCAATCATATATTTGGATAACCATATTCACCTATCTTCAATCTTCACTATTGGTTTTGAATCAAAAAATTACTAGTGGGTGTTCATGGAGAGATATGCACTTTGACTGTGGATTCTTTTTTTATATATCTCTTCTTCATTATTTGTACCCATATCTATCCTGATACTTTTAATAATTTTTATTATAGTGGAGTTTTTATAGGTATATGAATTTAAGAATCTAAACAATATAACATATTCTCGTCCTCGATAATGGAAAACACTTTGTCGTTATCATAGTGTGTTCCTTACATTGATCATGTTGATATGGAATAATAAATATCAGTTTTGTGAATACTATATATAATAATGTGATTAATATTTGGGGGGGGGGGGTTAAGATTTGATATTTTATAGATTTTTAAATATAATAATGGATAAAAAAATTAGTGCACGGTAAGGAATAACCATACATACCATCTATGATGAGTTTAAATCCCATATATAGAGGAAAAATGAATGATTAATAAATTATTAGGGAAAAAATGTAGTGAAACATATATGGATAATGGGTTATTTCTAGTATCATTTTCATGGTTGGAGATAAAATAGTAAACCATGTAACTAATTCATGTGGTCTTCCCAGATTTTTACAATTTCAATTTTTTCCTCTCTACCCCTCTCATTCAAAGGACTAACAAAAATATCCCTTAGCCTGGCACCACCTCATTTCCTTTGTTTTATTATATTCAATCATTATATTCAAGTGAATCATTAATGAATTCACCTTTTTATCTTTTCATTATTCATCCTATCATACCCCTTTCATTAAACTATAATTTTCTACAATTGATGGGTTGTGCACTTCATTGACATAAGGTATGTGTTTTTTTTGAAATTAATATTAATTAAAAAATTAAATATTTGTTTTCATTTATATAATTATGTTCATTATGATTATATATTCATATCATATTTTTAATTAAATTATAATTATAATATGATGTTATTTTATTTTTATTATTAGAAAAAAATGCATTCACTAATTTCCAATATTTTTACAATAAGAAAACGTTTCATGCACTCTTTCTATTTATTTATTTTTCATACACACATTTTTATAAAAATAGACATTAATGGTTTATTGGGTTCCCTTGTGAAATATAATAAGAGTATTTAAAATTTAAAATTATTTCTTTTCAAAATAATGGATATATTGGTATGATTAAAATTATTATTGAGTTTTCTATTCAAGTGTTTTTAGTTATAATCATGCGTTATATTGATTTAATTTTTTAATTTGATGTTAAAATGATTTTTTTTTCATGAATTATTTTTAATGATTGATTTATATATTTATTTATTTATTCCAAACAAGGGCACATCTGGAGAAAACTATAAAATAGATTTCATGATATTATTGGAACATCTATTGGGATATGTTATAATAAGATTGTTGATGTGAATTTAAAATTATAATAATGAAAAACAATCATCATTGGATATAATTTTAAGTGGGTAAATTTTAATTAATGGTGTTTGGAAGTAATAAATTATTTTTATATTGATAATTTTTTTTTAATATTTTGATATTATTTGGATTTTAATTCCTCACCATCATTATCAAATTTATTGGGAACCCTGTGTATTTATGTATGGGCTAATGATATAGTTCATTTGTTTAAAATATTTTTTTATCGCTAGTATCCTCTACTAATTTATATGATATGAATATGGGGAGGGAATCCTGATAAGAAAGTTATATTAATTTGGGTTTTATTTGAAAGGAATGCATCAATTGGTCGGTTGATGGTTCCACCTAAGTATGTCTAGGATCTTCTCATTAGAACCTAACGTGTCACACAAAATTCTCATTATATTTCACCAGATTTACAATGAAGGTTCTTAAATTATGTATTCATGAATATGATTTAATTTTCATTATATTTATTTTATTATGTGTTTTACTCCTATCAAATGTTTTTTAATACTTTTTATTTATTTTAGAGGATTATATAATCACATTATTTTATTTTTATGTGTTATATTTGATATTTTAATATTTTTATAGACGACTTTCATTCAAACTAATCCTTCTAATGTTTATGAAAATTTTGTAAAAAGGGAAGGATGTTCTTTATATTATTTTATTTATCAAAAAATGATTCAATTCTTATAATTTTTTGAGTAACTATTCTAGATAACAAATTATTTACTATTTCCTCTAATATATGTAGTTGAGGGTTTTTTAATGATAAAGGGATATGTTATATTTTAGTTGACCAATTCTCATAGAATAATAATTTTCCATTACAACATAAAAATTTTACAATCCCTATATATAATAATTACATATTTAATCAAAATAGAAGTAATAACAGCAAGGATATCACAATATCATATCATAAGTCCCAATGGACAATTTTGAAAATTACCAATTTTCTTTCAATTACAAGTCAATTTATATATAAAATTATCATTAGTAATTTAAATTAATTTTAATCCATTTCCAAGGTGATTCTATATCATGAAATAAATTGAGTTATCAGGTTATATTACCACATATATTAATCCATTATCCAATTCATTTTTATTCAATGGTTTTCTCACCAAATTGGTAGACACAAGCTTTGTCGCAACACCATGGGGGAAAGGAATAATATGAACATAATATTTATCATCACGCATTAATAAATTAATTTAATGGAGATTTTTGTTATAAAAATCTCAATATTTCACATACTTTACAATTATACAAGCCATATAATTAAGTTTTAGACCACATTTCTTTAACCCGCAACCAAGAAAATGTTTCCCGCCATTAAGGTCAACAAGAATGAAGGAGCATAAGATTGATAGAAGAAATAGATCACATAAGGTCAAGAAAAAAAATACTATTACAACATTGTTCAAATGATTACACTATAAATATTTTAAACAAGTGGAATATTGAGGAAACCCAAATGAAATAACTAACATGAGATCATATGCTTGATTGAGACATCCATATGGGAGTAAGGCACTAAAAAATTGCCTAAAAACACCTATGTCTCAAGAGAGGATAATATACACATGGATAGAATGAAAAAATATGTTCATGGTGACATTAAATTGACTCATCGAGATAAATAAAGGCAAGTAATATTTACATGGCATGAATTTCATTAATTTTTATTTACACCAGAAAAAGTTTCACCTTGGGAGAAAATAACCCTACATTAACATTACATGATGTGAACAATTTTCATAGGGTGTATTAATTTTTTGTCATGTACCCATTTCATGGATTTTTTGTGTTCATATTTACACATCGTGTAATCTAGATTCATGGAATATAAATATCTTATAGGGAGTTTTAATCATAGCTTCGACAGAAGAGCTCGAACAACCCCTGAAGCCTTCCATCCTCATGGGGAACCCTCATAAGCCATATTAACATAAATATACAAAAAAAAACTAATTAAAATAAAAATAATTTCTTAATAATTAAGGAATTTTTCCCTGAAAAATATGTTCACCTCTGAACAAAAATCATCCACCAAGGTTCAGCGATGAAGGAAACCCTAAAAAATAGGTTTAAGGGAAACCTCTAAGAAGGACATACCTGCAATAATAACGAATCATATAACCTTGGATGGTTCATTATAGTGTATTCACTACCTTGAGTTACAAACAATCTCATCTATTATTATAGCATTTTCTTGTCCCTAATTATGGTGAACACTCATCCATTGTCATGTTTCACACTCAACCCCCATAATTTGATAAATTTCATCATATAAAAATAACTTTGAACAATAATAACTTTTTATCTTAGGGTCAAATCTATCTCCTATAGATGTTATATCAATGAAATTAGAATGATGTGACTCCTACATTCAAGGCAAACCTATAGACATTTCTTTTATAAAAAAATAGTACTATAAGACCTTACGAAATGGATAATATATCAATTGATGGATTTTGTAGCCTCTGATCAACCTAAAATATTTCATTTCCTTAATTATATATTTAATTTACATAATATTAAAAAAATTAAAATAATATAAATAAATATGTTTCTAGTTTATTTTTACTCTAATAACACAAATTATAAATTGGGGAAATTTCTATTTTTAGTTTTTTTGTTAATATTATATGCTTTATTTTTAATATTCAAGCCTTTAAATTATGATTTAATTATTTTTTGAAGAATAAAGATTAATTTTATATGTTAATTACATTTAATTTAAGAAATAACAACATATATTTTTGAATAAAACCATAGATTAATGTTTGGTGGGATTAACAATCAACATGACATGAAATATGAGATTAAAATCCATGGGACACAACCTATTGGTGAATAAGTTGATGCAGAAGGTACTATTTAATATTAACCCCTATAGTATATTGTATAGAATTTAAACCTTATTATGTGAGACCAATTATGTGGGTTGATATTTGTTTATCATTAAACATTTTTTATTACTGTGCATGTGATATTAAGAAAGCACTGCACAAGAACCCCTTATGTTAGAATAAATATATAAATAAAATCTCAGGTATAAATAATTCCACAATAAGTAACACGAATTAGATTCATTATGTGATGCATAGTATTAGATCAATAGCTACCTACACACAACATGTACTAATCATTATGAATTTTATAAGAATAAAAAACATGTTTTTCAAATAAATGTCATGTGTAAGGAATTCACCTAAGGGGAGATTCATAGATGTCTATCTCACTTAAAAACAATCCCCTTATCATTAAAATTCATTAAGATCTCCAAAAATTAATATATAATGTGAGAGGGGACAAGATATAATACATATAAAGTCAAAGTCACACATTACTACTCATGTATGATATACTTAAGGGATGATACACATCTAATTAAAATTAGTTTTTTGTCTCCTATGTATGATTCAGAAATAATTATTTTAATAATAGTATATGGGTGTGACCACAGCTGAATCTCCATATTCATCTTTTTTCCCCAAATTATAAAATTAATTTTCCTGAAATTAGAACTATTATGTGATATTTATAATCTCTACATGAGGTAATATTATGCTCATTGACGGGATATATTCTTTATAGCCTATTTTTTTTAAATTGGTTCAAAATAGATCTTCAGTAGGTGGGGTGTAAGATATATAAAGGATTAAAAGAGTCAGGTAATATGATATGTCTCTTACAAATAAAATATTATAAATGATTATTGATAGGTTTTTTGCAACATAATTTTAATTTTTTTCCCAATAATTTAGTATTAATCCTTCTAGGGATTGAATTATTATACCCTTATATCCAAGCTATAAAAAATTCACTCTATTACACTCTTTTGAACATTATAGTGTTTATACATTCATTTCTCTATTTTATTTTCATTAAGACCTAAGTGTAATTCATTAGAGAAGTAGATGGTTATCTCTGCATGTAATTATCTCAAATGTTTTCTCTTTATTTTTGATAGCACATAAATCCCATTGATATTTCTCATTTATAAATTTTTTAAGGGAAGTGATGATTTATTATGGAGTGATGATTATTTCATGATAATATTTGGTAGGATAATGTAGTGAACGTCTAGCATTATTGTTGAAATCACCCATTCCAAACACGCTTGGGAAGGGTCATTAGTGAGAGGTCTCATTTAAATTATTTAGTTGAGTAAGAAATTGAATTTATCTTTTTGTGGTTGTGATAATTTATAATAGAATACCATACAAGGGTTAGATTATGATTATTTAATTTAGTTTTAGTTCACCTATAATAGTCTCTATTAACACATTTACATTATGTTGACAGACTAAAAATTACTTTTTTATTATTAAAACACTTTTGAGGAAAAAGATAGAAACCAAAAAAGTTAACTGAACAACCTCAAATTCCCAAAGAAATAAACCAGCCCTACCCCACCCTAGAAACTGTGCATTCTCTAATTTATGTTATTATATATTTAATTTAATTATTCTGTTTCTGTTAAATTAATAATAAATTATAGTAATAGTGGGTAAAAAGGATGAATAACCCCCTCCTTAGTAGAGAGACCCCTAATTATCTTCCTTAGTTATATTACAATGTTTTTTAAAAATTTATTCATTAATCCCAAGTAACATGATAACATAACATCAATGGAATCATTTTGAGAAAATTGAACCCCTGAATATTAGTTTTATTTCACTTTTCAAAATACATTTATAATTTTGAAAATAAAAAATTTCATATTATATTTAGTGAAATCTAATAATTTAGTGAAATAGTGAAACTAATATATTAACAGATAAAGTGAATTTTATGGTTCAGTAGTTTTTGGAGGGTTTTGAAAGAATATTTTGAATAAATCAATGTTTATCAAAGCCAAAGATACATTAAATATATGGATAGAGTTGTTTGTGGGCTCTCAAGATACATTAAAAACTTCCAACTTGTAACAAAGCACAAATGAGTTCACTAAATTTCACATTATTTTCTAAAAAAAGAGATGTATAAGGATTAGGTCAAGCATAGGGTTCACCTAATACCCAACCATCTTAAATTCTAGTCAGGGAAATTATGGAGAAAAAAATAAAAAGGTTAAACCATTTTAGGGAGATGATATAACTTTAGACTCATATTTATACTTTTGTTGATATTTATTTAGAAACTCACACTCTATGTTTGAATTCTTAGGACTCAGCTGAGATAGAAAAATTCATATATGAAGATGATTAAATAGGTGTATGGAGAACATAGAAATTAAAGGAGTTCCCACCACCAACATGGATAGTTAGACTCTTATAGGTTTTAAATATTAAAGGGGAACTACATGTTCAATTAAAAAGTGCATTTTTCTTATGTGAAATCATTTTTGTATAATATTAATTTAATTGAATTAGAATATATTTTGCATTATTTTTAAACATATAATTTATTACCTATGATGTGTGATCTAGAATATTATTAAGTTTAATATTCCATAGGTAATGTTTCATTAATTAAGTAAAAAATAGGGGATCCATTAGATTGGTACGTGGGAACATATTAAGATAATGGTATTCATGGATTATGTCACTAAAGACTCAGTATATATTTCAATTTTAAACATATTTCAAACAGGGTAAATTAAATAATTGGGGATGATCTATATATAAGCACTCACAATTTTGTGTGTGCATGTCTATTACCAAGGAAACAAAAAAGTGAATAAAATTAAAACATACCCAGAAACAAGACCTAATGATGGAAGTGATGGTCATGGTGCAACATTGTTTATGAAAGAGAAAAATCTAAATAAAGAACAATTTATTATAGAGTAAGAATAATTTATCAGAGGGTACATATGAAAAACCAATTAGTGAGGTATGAGAATTATTTTGGATGGTTTTATAAATATTTTAGTCAATTTTTTAATAAAAATAATTAGAAGGGAATTAAAAGAGTCAACTTGACCAAGACTTATGATCAACTAGAAACTAATTGAATCATATATTTCTTAAACTATAGTTTTTAGTCATTCAAAAAATAATTATTCTATTTTCACGAAAATAAAATTTTATTTTGATCATATTTGGTTCTTCTCTAGACATTCTATTTTATTAAAATATTATCCCATGATTAATCATGTTGAAATTGAATTAGTTAAAAAAAATTTATCACTGATTCATGATACATATTTTGAAAATTAAATTTTCTAATAATTTAGAGTTGAAAGTTTCATCCAATGAAATAATACATAAATAATTATTATAGATTACTAGTATAATATCATTCCTCGAGTAAGTTTTAGCTGCAAATAAAATTTTATATTTTCGAAATTAATAATTTAATTAAATCATGATGCTAAAATGTGGTTATTGAATAAATTGGGATTGGGGAGTCTTCTTTATTATTGTGTTTCCATTTTCCAATATTTTGTGGTGTAGCCTTATTTATAGGTTTTCTATCAATAAATCACATCTTCCCCTATCCAATTATAATTGAGAGTGTAAATGGTAAATCTATGATGAATGAAAAATTCCTCCTCCTCAAATTAATTTTCATTTCATGCACAAATTTTTATTATTTATCTCATATTCATAGATCTAAAATCATATCCCTTGCCTCCATATCGAGCTTTAACAATAGATCATCTTCATCATAGGTGATCGTATGTAATCTCACATGATGGAACACACTCCTCCACACATGGGAAAATACATTCAATCTTATCCATCATCTAATATTTATGCTTAGTTCCTACTCTTGGCTTCTAATTTATCAATTTCAATATTTTGAGGCACCAATTTGATTTAAAACATTCTTTATACCATTTATTATCCTTAAATACTTCTTTATAAAATTTTCAAATCATTAATGTTGAGTGTTATATTAGTTTATTGTTTTCAAAGTATGGGTAGATCCATAGATCTTGAGATATGGTATGCACCCATTAATCCATGGAAACTCATAGGAAACCCATATATAGACATAAAAGTAAATAAATTACCTTACCAGAAGTGGCTACGAGAATTTTCTTTGTAGAAACATGTTATCCTTAAACTAATTGTTAAATAGAAATTTAACCATGTAGTATCCGTATTCTTGATGTTACCCATATAAATCCTTTATATTTATAATTATATGGGGTCTACCTACATCTTCCTCCCTGATTTCATCCAAAAAATCCTCATTAATGTTTGTATATCAATGTCATACTCAATGAAAAAAATCTATTCACTCTCAATCATTGAATATTGACCTCCCTCTCCAATTTCATAATACTCATTCTTCATTTGGTTCTTTATGATATAGAATCAATGTAACAATTGGGTAATTTTGTCAATATCCTTACATCTATCAACCATCAAATAAAATACCACCAACATGGGTAGTAATAAGGGCCCATATATTCTTCAAATATATTATACAAATTAAATCATTACTAGAGGTCGATATATTCTTCTTCGTATCAAATTTTAATGCATGTTAAGTTTGTCCTGAGAAACTCTTATAATGGTCCTTTGATACCTCATCTTCCTAATTCCATGACTAGGTTTCAGAACATGAACATGTATCAATAATCATTACACTTCGAAAAATATTCAACGGAAAAATTATACATAATTAAATCCATCTAATCACCGTTGATGTCACCTCCACCTTAGATGAACAGTCTTCTTATAATTACTCATTCATAGGTAGAGTGTTTTGAAAATATGATCTTGTAGTCGACATTATCAACGATTTTTTCTGAGGGATCATTGTAAGTTTGGGAATCTTTTTGTGTTCACTAAAATATGGTATGTTGGTCATAGTAAATTTAGTTCTTCAGTAATGGTAGATTCGCCCAGGTAGGTTTTGTGGTCATTTCACTCTTACTACCCTAACATGCACCTTTCAATGGGTGATGTTTACCCTTCCACGACACATGGAATCACCACTCGAGGACATTTAATAAGATAAATAACTAAAAATACCATTATATGTGTCTAAAAAATAACTATATACACTTATGTGAGTTTAAAACATTTGTAATCAACATTAACTCCACCACCTCCTTCAATGACGGTCTCATACACATCCTTTGAAAATTTCTATATACCATTTTACAAGTATTCAAAACGGATCAGATCCCTTAATAAACTACCTCAAACAATCAGAATTCATACTTGGTGAAGATATAAATTTCAAATTATAATTTCATTATAAAATTTCAAATTTAATAATTTTCTATGAGGTTTATATTAATAATTTTAAAATCAAACACTGAATTGTATATTTTTAAAACATACAATTCTATTTTTCAATTCATGGTTAATACAAAATGAAAAAAATGATATTCTTTGATAAAATGGGGAATTAAAGCAAATAAATTGTTATCATTAAATAAAAAAATAATTTCAAAAATACTATTCCATTAATTAATGATTTATTTATATAAAGACAACCCATCAAATAGTTATCATTTAAGGAATAGTATAAGTAATTTAAACTATAAAAATCAGTAAAACGTATGTGAAAAAATTATATTAAAAATAGTCTACATCAAATTCTCCCATATAATGAAATTTTATTATTCACAATAAAACTATCCATCTATTTTTAAACTAGAATACATGTTTTCACAACTAAGATCGTAAGGTAGAAAGTTAAAACATTGATTTAAACAAAAAAAATTATTTTTACATGTGCTATCCTTTATAATTAATTTTCAAATCTGGGTTCACTTAGATTCAAATAGAAAAACCATAAATAATGAAAACAATGAGAAATCTGTATTTGAAAATGTCATTACTACTATTTCAATATCCAAAATGGCCTTACATCACTCAACTTCTAAATTCAAAATTTGTTATTGAAATTTGGACATATCTAAGTGGAATTAAAATATTAAAGATATTAACAATAATTTCTCACTATCTATTAGGTTTCTCAAATCAATGATTTTTTTTCCAAATTATTAATATAAATCAAATAATATTCATATAATTAAATACCCCAATATTCATTTTGGTTCAACATTCCCCTCACCTTAATGACATATTTTGTTAAAATTGGTCAATTTATTTGTATTTTTCCTAACCATGTATGTGAAGTGAACTAATTGGTTTTATTAATTGAGTTAACAAGCTCACACATTCAATGGATAATGACTTAGAGATACAATTTGGTATCCTAATTTCCCATTTAAATATTATTTCAAAGAACTTATATATCTATCTTTTAAATTGTCACCCTGAGGCTGTAAATTTTACAAAGTATGATATTCTTATATTTAAGATCAAATATCATATTTCCTCCTGTTCTAATTCCATTTCCACAAATTCCATTCCTATCACACTCTATTCCATAGTTATTAACAAAATATCTATGAAATCAGGGGAAAACATCTTGGAATAATCATTAACATTATATATTTATATTATTAATGAAAATTACATTAAATGTGATGATATTATCCATAATGAATGATAATATTTAGTGAATATTAAAATCCTAAGGACCCTTAAAATTTTCAAATTTTTAATAGTATTTCTATGTGTACAACATCAAAGTGTAGTTTAAAAAATAGAACTACCCCTATCCCCGACACATACAATACATAACTATCTACAATATAGAATATCATTGTGGGATAACATTAAAAAAATTATACTATGACATATTTTAAACTCTTTAATGTGAAGTGTGTTTTATTGTTTACTATAATGTTCACAGAGTGTTTTCCAGAATAACAAAAATATCTAGAAAATAACAGAAAATAATAGGCGGATCATTATTTTTATGAATATAAAAAATACTTTATAATTCATCGTAGAATGTAACTTGATGAGCAATGATGTACTACAATAATATTTGAATGAAAATGAATATTTACTATAAAACCCATATTTAGAAAATTTATTCAATTTTATTTTTGAATATCTAGATACGAGTGAGAATGAAACATAATAGAATTAATTATTTCAACTTAAATATCAAAATGAACTCTTATATACATCATTGTCAATAGAAATAAGTAAAAATAATTGAATTAGTAGATTAAAATAATAATCACTAAAAAATAAAAAGTTTTTCATATAATTTTATCCAAATGTATTATATCTTCTTGCATTGAAAATCCCTCTATTTTTTATGTTGTATATCCAAAAAAATGAATATATGAACATAAAATTATAGATTTTGATGATTGGTAAATAAAAAAATAATTTTTTATTTAAATGTTTTTTATCAATAAATATCAATATACTAAATTTTATTTTCAATGAATTTTACATGAATAATATGCTTCTAAAAATTACCTACACACCACAAATCTCACAATCGCACAAGTTTATATATGAAAACTCAAATAGACCATGGATATTAATTATTTTCAATATAATGGAACCAATACACAATATGAATTCAATCATTAATATAATAAATTTAACAAAACAATATATTGACTAAATGAAAAAATGATGGATCCTAAATTCACAAAAAAAAAAGTGACCATGTAAGACAATATGATAGTACAAAGTAAAGTAATCGACCACAATAATTATTTTTCCAAATGTAAGAAGAGAAAATTGGTTGTGTTGTCTAACTAACCGAACCATAAAAACTTTATAATAGACTATAGTGACCACACCAAGAACCAAACATAAATTGTGGAAAATAAGAATATTTATTTTCAAATGGATGAATGTGAGCAAAATGAACTCTAGGATAGCTACCTGTAAGCATTGATTTTATTATCATTGAATAGAGATGGCAGCATATTACCTTAGAAATAATTTTATTGTATTCAATCCCATTAGTATATCAAAAAAATAATTATTTTTTCATTTCACATTTAACATAAATGGTTAATTATCCTCTCTTACTATATCACAAAACCCATTTAATTGCACTCTTCGAATGGTGAAGGGTTTGGAACCTATTTTCTTTGATTAGGAACAAAAAATATTTTACCTTGAATTCAATGACAAGAAACTTTGAACCACCTGGAATGATGAATTATTAATGACCAAATCATGAATATCCTTTCTTCCATATTTTTCAATAATATAATATTCATAATATTCTATTCAAATCACTCCATCTCACTCAACTAAAAAAATATCCACGAACGATTCTATTTGGAATCATACATTAGGGACTTCACTAGCTAAAAGGACATAAGGTGATGCTCTATTAGAAAAATAGATGTTTATACCAAAGAGTATTTTATATGGGTACACCCATATTGGGTAATTATAAGAAGTATTATTAGACCCTAATGATTCATCCATCATAGATGACCAATCATTTCAAGATCTAGACATTTTCTTCTATAAAATATTAAACTCTATACTAAAACTTTTAGATGAGAACTCGAATATTGGTGATAGGTTGTTACAGTTCTATGAGAATAACCATATTTCTCCACTAAAAATTTGAATTCATATATATTTAAATTAGTATCTTTGTCAATGTTGACTTCCTTCAAAAATAAAAATATAGAAATTATATTCTTCTTGAATAACTTTACGAAACCAACAATATTTTTTTGAATGTTCCAGTGTCTCAACCCATAATGATATATAATCAATAAACACAAATATATAATAATTTCAATATAATTATGAAAATAATTGATTAAATTTTATGCCACATGCATCAAATATATCAACCCCAGTAAACCCATTTCTGGGATACTCATATAATATACCAACATTTAAAGCCTTTATGATTTATAACATAAAACCACTAGACTTGTATAATCTAAGATTAAATTTTTAGTGTTTAACCTATATTGAAAGAATTTATAGTTTTTCATCTCCAACCCATTTTATCCACCTCATAGTGAAGATTTGTAGCTCTCAAAAATCTATAATACTTCCTACTCAACCACACATCACCTCAACCCAATATCAACATATCTCCAAAAGATAAAGGGAACATCCAAAAAGTAGAACATTAAATTAGAAAGGAATCACATTCATTATTTTTATGAACTTATTTTTGGAATGAAACCTATATGTGTAAAATTGAAAAACTATAAAATAAAATCACACTACTTAACTATAGTAGTAAAAAATCACTAGGAAATTAATTGTTTAACTCTCTTAGTTAATCATATTGGTCGATTAGTAACCTGGAAAAGTGGCATACAAAATTTTTATAATCTAATTAATTATACTTGATCTCTAGATTTAAATTTAACAACTAAGGCATAAATCTCTTAAATCATTGTTTGGAATCATTCATATCTAAAACATACATTACAGAAGAATTATCTTAGAAAATAATAACATTAAACCCTATCAAATATTACTAAAATTTTCAAGGGAACCATGAAAAATCCATGTTCTTTGTTAATTATATAGTAATTATTTAGGTAATAATATAAAATCATACGATAAAATTAAATCAAATTAAACCACTTCTATTTTATTTAATAATGAACCTCTCTGATAGCCACATCATTGGTGTCAAAAATCACTTTAAAATTTTACATCCAATGAGGGAGAAGTAATTATTTATAGTGTTCTTTAAAATACTATAACATGTTTAAGTGATTATAAACACATCTGAATAGACAAAAATGTATTATCCTTGGAAATTACATAGAAAATTTGACCAATGATCTAAAAAATGTATATTTTTAATCTTCAGTAGAAACTTGATTGAACTTGATTTATTCTAGTTATTTTGACATTTTATAGAGGTGGTAGTTTATAAATTACATCCATATTAATATTATTATCCCCACTTACACTATTACAAATATTATGAATAATAGTAATACAAATGGTAACCATAAAATGACACTTTTTCAGTTTTAAAACAATCTTTGTTTCCTGACATCATTCTGAAAATAATTTCAAAAATTTTAGGAATAACTTTGAAACAATATCTAATAGATGAAAAAATAACCATAAACACTTAAATTACCATTTCAATTAATATATGAAAATTACCATCACACATATCAGAAAATTTGTTGGATCAACACACAATAAAAATAGAATTTGGTAATAAGAAAATGTCCCATATAGATAAGTGAATGTGGTATTTTCCAGACATTGGGGAATATGAGGATATTCTTGTATTAAGAATAAACATTCAATTAATGTGAGAACTTGTTTCTAAAAACCCCCCATGCATTTTTTCTAACAATGAAATACTAAAATGGAAATTACTTGGGGGTATAATTATGATATCTATAAAATTAATAAACCATAAACTTATTACCTATACTAGTTTGGATTTTTACATTATTTTCATTTATAATAATAGTTACTCAATAATTTTAGGGACCACTAGAATAGGAATAACCCATGGGAATTATATGATTGGAAATATTATTCAAATATATATCAATATTTTTAATCCCTCCCTAACCAATTCATTTAGGTTGGGGTTAAGTCTTATCATCTCCTCATATATAATCTTATGGATTGGCTCCATGAAAATTTTATGCATATAGTATTATGGACTTATTCCCATAACGATTGTTATTTTCCAACTAATTATAAATTTAAATTTACTCAAGGCATTGATAAAACTATCATATTTAATAACTTATAGATTAGAAGATAATATGATAGTACTGAAGATAACTTAACTAAAAGATAGTATTTTAAATGAGATGGTTGGGGTTTGGGATCTAATGGGGGTGATTTTTTACTCAAGGTAAGTCACATAACATAAGGATATCCAAGTTCATCATGCCACCTCTTAAATAATATACTATAAAAATCCTCCACTTTAGTCTGATAATTATATGAATAATTTTCATTATATTTGGTATTAATGATTATGTTCTAAATATATTTGAAATTAAACTAATTTAGTTTTTCCAAAACTCTCATTAATATCCATCTTTTTTCTTTCATCCTATCAAGGATATATTACCATGAAATTATTAGCATTATAAGATAAATTATTAATTTTATCAATAATTTTCAAAAAATCATCATCTTCCTCTTCAATATTTTCTTCTATTTCTAAAATATAATATCTTCGATAGATTATTCTTTATGACAGTTCTTAAGTTCTCTAAAAAAAAATTTATTTTCCTTCTTGTGATGTCATGTTTAAAATCACATTACCTTTGAAAAAACAAATGACATATCCTCTTGTGGATAGTAATGTACTTAAAAGGTTGATATGAACCAACATTTCACAATATTAGTCTTTTATCCAAAGGTCTTAGGTATTTATAGTAGTTCAAATCCCATAAAAAGCCCATAAACCCGATCAATTATGTGTGTAATGTATTTTTAATTTAACTATTAGAAAAATATT
This sequence comes from Viscum album, assembly GCA_963277665.1. Taxonomy (NCBI): domain Eukaryota; kingdom Viridiplantae; phylum Streptophyta; class Magnoliopsida; order Santalales; family Viscaceae; genus Viscum; species Viscum album. The sequence continues at coordinate 1,965,976,269 of OY728161.1, forward strand.
ATGGGATGTGGTACTCCTAGTATAATTTTTTGTGACTATGATAATATAATTATATTGATACTCATAAAAATACTAACCAAATATTAAATAGAAAATTAATAATTAAGGTAAAAGGGATAAAAAATATTCCCAAAACATGAATTTCAAGAGGTATCATATTCTATAAGATATAACTACACTCGAATGTGGAATTTTATGTAGAAATATTATAAATTATATTTTTATTTAATTTTCTTATTATTTAAAATAATAATCACCATGAATGAATTATTCAAGGTAATTAATACTGATATTCTTATTCTTAAAAAGTTCCATAAATTTGAGAAAATTTAGTTCCTAATTTTTATTATTGTTTTCAAGGAAATTATAGTTTGAAGTGAAATAATTGATTATGATTGGAATATTCCCAATTTTTTTATTTCATTATTATATATATTTTTTCAATCCATTTCTAATTTTTTTCTATTGGAGATGCCATTTTCCAAGATATGTTAGTATTTTTCATTTAAACCCTTCTCTTGGGGTCAGCATCACATCTGAACACCACACCTCTTTCTTCCTTTCATCACCTTGTTCCCCTCTTTCAATCTTATTTCATATCTATAAATTTTTTTCATTCTTCTAGGAATTGCAGCTTTAATGATTATCTCTACGAATGAATTCATTGTTCCAATAAAAGTATGTTTCCATTGAAGCCTCTGGCTTCCACAAGCCTACTCTGATATCGCATTCCACCACTCTTCACCAGGTTAGATTTGGAGTGATGGAAACACAGACGTTCTAGGTAAAGTGATTCGGTGGTCATCGGTTCTTCTAGTTCTTCTGTCTTATCTCAATGTTGATTTTGACTTCTAATCTTAGTATCCCCATGTTGTTGTTTTTTGGAGCCGTCAACCACTCAAATCCCTACCATGATCTCAAGCACCAATGTTTCTCTCCTTGTCAGATCTGAAGTGGTGGTTCCACAATGGTTTTGGGATGTGGGGTTTGACGAATGATGGTGCCCCTAATGTTGTATATTTTGGATTTCGATGAAGGTATGTTTGAATTATTTTCTTTGGTGGTCGATCTATTTTATACCTACTCTATGAAGGCCCGATGGGGTTTTATGGTTTTGTTGTGATCTGTTTTGGCTATGCATGATGATGTTTGTGGTTCATGATATTGTTTTTTCTTGTTGTGGTTCCATTAATTTTGTATTTTTTTGAATTGAGTAATATTTTCAGTGGTGTTTTTTCGGTATTTTGGTTTACAATGACTGGTGTTATTTTTTGGTTTTTTTGATTTGTTTTTTCAATCAGCGGTGAGATGTCGGGATGATGACAACAGAGCTGGAATTGGGTGGCATCGATGGTGGGTATACGTTTCGAGGTGGCTATATGACATGATGAGGGCGTGTGATGAGAGGGGGTACATAAATTGTGTTGTGATGATATGATCATTTTGAATTTGAAATTTTAATTTGGATACAACATTTTTTTACAGTTATGGTTACCGCTCACCCAAAGTGAAGGTATCTTGAAAATCTAAACAATGAAAATATCTAGTCTTGTGATTAAGAGTATTAATGGTGAAAAAGAGTTTGTTCTTCCTCAGTATACATGTTTTATGACCTAAGGTGACTTGATATTATTTCAAAATTATCATTTGTCCAACACACAGATTCATTGATTTGATTTCAATTTTGAATTTAATGGCCCAGTCGGAGGAGGTACCACTAAACAATTAAATCTGGATAATAAAAATACACTTAAAATAACTTTTATGGGAAGCAATTATATTATCTATATGATTCACTTAGATAGTTATTGGTAGTTCACCTTTATATCTAGATTTCATTTCACTGCACATCTACTCCATTTTCAATTAAATTTATGCTTCCTAAAATCCAAATAAGATTTTTTAAATCATGTTATACATTTAATTTTTCTAATATAACATTAATCATTTGACCATGATGATCCATTAGACATAATTTTTATTCCATATTTGAAATCAATTTTTTCTCATATTTCCATTATGGGTGAAAAGTATTATCCCTTTCTTGGTATTCACATTATTTCAAAGAATGTTATTGAAGACCAAGGGGAGATGCATGTCAAATCACCCCTTGTTAATTCAATGATATATGTGGATGGCTTCTGTAACCCATTTTTGTAGGAAATAGAAAAAATATCACCTGTAATCTATATTCATGGTCGTCACAGAGAAAAATTTTCATTTTCTAGATTTGGGGAAGGCTTATCAATTTTTTAATTCATTATTGTGGATGTATATTAATACCAAAGTGGTGGTAATACACCCTAAGTAAATTTTAAATATTTCCAATTAAAGTCCCAATATCTTGAACTCCAACTTATAATATAGAATCCGAATGCCCTCTAAAAATTGTATATCTTCATGAGAAATTATGTGATTTGTTTTGATACAAACTGGGGATTTTTTTCTTAAATCTAGATAATATTTATCACTAATATATTATCAATTTATCTGGTTAATTTATTTGGTTTTATGGGGTGATAGTATTATAAAGAGTCTCTTTAAATAATTATAGAGGGAATTTTAGATTCATTAATTTACTGAGTGGCCCCCTAAATCAACCCCATGACTTAGGAAATTTCACAAAATCATCATGAATTAATACAATTATTTTTATTCTATTTTTTAGTCACTATACATGGATATAATTTTCTCACAACATCATTACAAAGGTTTTTTATGTAACAAAAATATCTTCACCCATTTTGTTTGACCCATGTTTCATCATTTATATTCAAAAAAAGGAAAACCTCTATTTATCAATTCCTCCTCACTCAGTTCTCTAAATGTATTTTATTATATCTCACTTTTGATGTACCATATAATATTAATAGATTCATCGTTAGAAACAGTGTACAATAGAAGCATGGAAAACATTTTTAGTTTGAATTCAATGTTTTTTGACCTATGGGATTTCCTAATGAACAAAATATTAAAAACCCTAGGCACTTGTATCCCCACAATCCTTACTCCCTCAAAAAATCATTCCTAGGGGTATTTAGATTAATTTATTCATTTTTTTATTGTTTAGATTCTCCATGATTTATTCCATTTGGAAATATATTTATTGGTTTTATAGAACAGAAATTTTTAAGCCATTCAGGATTAATGGGATCATGTATTTCAGTTTTTGACTTAGTATCCATGAACATGATATATTTTTATTTTTTTTACATATTTTTTTAGTAAAATTGGTCTATTTATATTAATTTGTTATCGTTTTATTAAAAATTATAATATTTATTGGTTCTATGTTTGTTGTTAACAACACCAAAATATGATGAGGTATGTCCCTCAAGTCAATATATTAATACTTTACAACACAATTTTAAACATTTTTATGCGTTGAATAGGGGTTGATTAATATGGAATCACTAAAAAATGTGTGTCTCTGTGTGTTAATGAGAAAACAAGAAAAAAACATAATAGAATTAAAAAAACATAAAAAACAATGTTATTTAATTGAAGCAATGATCAATTTTTTGTAAGAGATAAAGCTCAATAAAGAACAAAATATTAATGAGTAATAATGCATAGTTGTTTGATATGAAATTGGAATTTTATTAGATAAATTTATAAATATTTTCTTTTATCCAACATAAAAATTAGTGGGAATTAATAATAAGAAGCGAACCAACAATGTCTTGTGATCAAAGTGTCACTGCATAAATCCTATAGTTATTCAAAAATATTTTTTACACATTCACAAAATGCTGATGTATTTTCTAGCAGAATAAAATTTATAATTTATCCTGGATTATTATTCTCAACAGTTGACTTATTTTTTGATAACATTTAAATGGTTAATAATTTCAAAATTTAATTAGATGAATATAAACTGTCATTGTTTCTTAATACATTTTTGGATAATTTAGCTGAATAATACTCTTAAGTTGAAAGTAACATAACGTTGATAAAGGAACAAATGTATTAATAAGAGTTATGAAAAAAATATCATTAGCCCAAAAAGTTTTATCTAATGATAAAATTTTATTTGATATAAATTAATAATTTCATTCCAAATAGAAAAACTAATATAGGGAGTGAGTAAATGTGGTGGAGGTAGTCTTCTATATTGAAGATATTCTCCATTCTAAGCTCTAGTAGCACTTCATTTATACCTAGTTCTAACCCAATCACACTAATAAATCCCATTATAATTCCAATAATTTCTGAAAATGGTTAATATCCTATTATTGTATATTACCTACACTTATAATTAATATTAGTTTGTGGAACCAATTACCCACCTTGATCTCATACCCACAACCCTAAAGTCATCTATATGGCCTCCACGTTTTGTTTTCTCTGTTGAATATCTTTCCAGCACATGACACTAGATTTTACCACAATACTCAAAGCACACATTCTTACATGTATAAATATATATAATCTTATCCACTAGTTATTCATTGAAATTAGTTCTATATATTATATTTTAATTTATTTATTTATACATTTTAGGCCTCTTGTATTATTTCAGAAATTCATTATATCTTTTTGTTGCCTTATATACTACTTCATGAACCTGATATAGCTTTTAGGGTGGAAGTTTCTATATTTTGGTGCATATGAAGCAAGGTTTACAATTTTTTACTACATGATAAATGATGTGTACCCTTAAATGGCCTCTAAAACTCTTAGAACACCATTTTATAGTCTTAAAAATTAAATAATTACCTTCAAATTTGGAGTTATAGTTCACCATTGATATAGTGAAATATTACTCTTATATAGATTTTGGTTCAAATAATTAACAATGTAAAATCTTAATGATTCATATTATTCTTATGTATCATTTCAATTGATCATTATTTATATTATGTTTTTATCATATTCTACACACTCAGTTGCATCATCCCCTTTATAGATATCATACTATCATCTTCCCTAGTAGTAACCAGTCAAGATCACTAAATCCTTGATGCTCAACCACTCTACCATTAGATAACACTTGATAGATTTCAATCTCAATCATTACGGGTTACTTAGGGATATAAATTTAATTAAAAAATATGAAAATTATACCATTAAAATCATGTGTATTAAACATTTATTCAAATATCCTAGCCTTGGTGAGCTATGAGACCACCACCTTTCATTAAATAAATCATTTAAAAAATAATAACCATTGAACCAGATATTATTCTCTAGCTAAAATTTTATTTTCTATTATTTTTTTCTTAGTGAACTTATATCTAGTTACCTAATTCAATTGGATTCCAAATTCATTTACAAGGTTCATAAATGAGCCCATATAACTTCGCTTAGGACACACAAAATTATATTTTTTTAATATTTTGTAGAAAATAATTTTAAACTAATAACCATTATAGTCATCTATACATATTATAAATAGTCTTATATATACTATAAATTCATGGTAATTTTATATTAACCAATTAACCTTCCATTCAATGCACCACTAGTTGTTTTAGAGGGATAATAGTAGGAATGGTCTCTTTTTGTGGTCACTATCTCATGATAGCTTGGAGAAAGCACAATAACTTATACATTCATGTTAACCTTTTGTTTCTAGGTCATGTGGCCATAGAACTATATGTGATAGATTTACATGCACCTTTCCCACATTTAATTTTACCCTAGTTCAACTTTTGTAAGTACTTTATATGGATCATTATATAGAAAATTAATTGAGTGGGCTACCATTGCCCAGGTCTCCAAAATAACTGTGTACTATTATAAGTGTTTAAACCCTTATTTATTAACCATTACTTAACCAATGTCTTCAATAAAATACCTTCATATAGATTTTTTACATTACTAAATACCATTACAAATGTATTCCCCATAGAAAATAACCTTTATATAGATTCCCAAAACACCTACAATTCATACTTGCTGAAAATAAAAATTTAAAATTCTATCTTTCCAGAAAAAATAAAAATTAAATAATATTCAATGTTTTTGAAATTACAAATGAGAACATTGAACAATTATATAATTTATTCCAAGAAAAAAATATTTCTTTTTAATGAAATAATCCTCAAAATCCAAAAAAAATATTCCTAATAAAATATAAAGTTAAACTATAGAGCGTTTTGTTTTAATTGTACCAAAATACCCAATTTCATATGAATATAAGTATAATAAATGATTTTTTTCATAGAAATTACAACACTAAAAAATTACCTATTCAAACTATTGATTCAAAAATAAAAATTCTAAAAATCCAAAAAATAGATATGGAAAACTTATATAATAAATAGAACACATCAGGTACCTTATGTCATCAATCTATAAGAGTTCACAACTATAAGAGTTCATAAAAGGATGAACTAAAACACAATACATATATTGAATATAATATTTTATCACCTTTTACTATCCCTTATAATAATAATAAGGATGTGGAATCCATATTTCATATTCCATCCCCAGGAAAGTTATACTACACTAATCAATGACCGAGAATTAATCATTCATTAAAATGGGTTCCCAATTGAATGTTCAAAGAGATGCACATTTTTTGATATTTAATGCGGTAGGTATAACCATAAAAACTCATCAAACTATCATATCAAGGATGAACCATAGCCTATCTATAGTATAAAAACATCACCGAATTGGTGATTTAAACCCAAATCATTTTATCCTTACATTTCTATTTAATTTCCATAGGTTTATTACATTTATAATAATTTTTTTTAGTGTAGTTTTTATGTTGAACAATACTCATATAAATAATTGGATTTCAAAATATTTTTTTAAAAACTAGTAAATAAATATATTGGTAAGACCTTATTAGTTATTTTTAGTAAATTATATATTCTTTTTTGTATATAAAAAGTAGTTTAAAATACACTTTGGAATTATTTAAGATTATTTGAATAATTTTCATAGGTTTCCCATATTAAGGAATAAAACACACATTGTGCCTATTCTTCTATTCACCAACGAGTTATTCATTTTATTTTTCATGAGTTAAAATAAAGTTTATAAATTCACTATGTGTAGGGGGAGGGACCATTCTATTAATATATATTTTGTTTGATCCACTATTTCTATATTTTTTAATGATTCTTTATGTTTATCTAAATAACATGGAAAAATTTATATTATCTGGATGTTTTGGAAAAAAAACTTCATTAATTAGATAGGAAATTAAATTATTATTTACATATAATTGTATTCTCCTCTTCCATTGTTGACATTATATAAGAATTTATCATATGATAAACATATACTTACTAGTTCTATCTACTGTGAAAAAACACTAATCTAAGAAGTTTTAAACATTTTGAGAACATCTGAATTTTCATTATTATGGATATTCAAGTTATATTTTATTAATTATTGAACATTATGTTTTTTCACATTTTCAATACTAGTTTATATTAAAACTTCTATCATCAATGATTGAGTAAACCTTTTGAAAAACATTTTTAAAATTCAACCTCAATTTGATCATTCCATTGTGTGTGATACTTACTTTAATCCACTGAAAATCCATAAACACCATCCAAATTATCAACATTAAAATTCATTTTTGATTTCATTCCCTATATTTTAGTAATATTCATAATTATATCAAATTAAATGTTTGGGTTAATTTTTTTTCCATGAGTTTCATAGAGGAAAATTTTCATGTTGGGAAGATGATTGTGTGGCCATCATTTTTTCAAAGGGGTGTTCATGTAATTTATTCTAATATAATTATAACCTCTCTATATGTATAAAATATTATCAGTATAATTAAGAGGATAATTAGTATATAGTTTTATGAAAATAATATTGAAAATTGAAGGAAGAAATAAAGAGAAGTGATGGGAACATTCATTATAAACATTCATTTAAGAATATTCATTTTTAAGAATAAGTAATGGGTTAGAAAAAAATGAATGAAATAGAGTGAAGTATATTACATTGAGTGGAAAACTTTTATATATTTAATAGTAATTAAAATATCAAGCCTCTTAGTTATTTATTTATTTTTTGAATATGATCCACCCAACTATAGACCATAAAATAAACCATGGTAAATACCTTATACATGAATCATTTTTCTGAGTATGGGAAATGGGTAGATTAGGTTGAAAATAATATTATAGAAATAATTCAAATAGTTGAAAATGAGAAGATAAACATATTAGAATTCCTTGAGTGATATGAGATACATTTCTAGGAGGGTCGGATCAAAATGCACATTTCAATTAATAGAAGGTTGAATAGGCTTTAATAAAAAGTGATGAATTAGGGACTTAAGATACATTTTAGAAGCATGATATTTATAATAGTTTGATTATTTAAATGAATTTATAAACATCCCTTATAGAATTTTATTTGACCTTAGTATATAGTATTAACCTACGAATGAAAATCTCTAAATTTTGGAACTAATTGAGCATTGATGTTTTCAAATAGTATTTTATTATTCAATGAAGAATATCCACGAAATTGTGTTAATATATTGGCATGTATAATATTTCTTAGGGTAAGGAATAATATATATTTAAGGTGTAAATTGACTAAACATTATAAATTTAAATGCTTTTTTTTAAGAAAAATTATTATTGCAAAATTATACTTTGATTATATTTTTGTTTGATTGTGTTCAAATTTAAATTTTTTCTAGAGGATATTTAAATTAAAATTTTATTTGATTCATAACATTGAATTAGAAATTAAATTTTTTATGTGACATAAAAATATGTTTTATAAGTGTTTCTTATGAAAAAACGGAAGGAATTTTTCATGTGATTATCAATTAAATATAGGATTATCTATGATTCAAACCCAAGGGAATGTTATTGTAAAAGGTGAAACAATGGATCTAGTCAGATTAATATTCGTCCATTTCATAAGAAGTAAATCCCGATGGTTATGATATGCAAAAGAATAATCATGGTGGGAATTCCTCACATAAGAACCCCTATATTCGGGTGAACAGTGCCCCACACAACTCATGTTAGAATGAATTTCTATTATGTGAAATACATTTGGTCCTCCTATGAGCTACATAAGATCAAAATATAATCTTCTTCAAAAATAATCAGCCTACATATAGATACCCATAGGATAAAAAAATCCCATCGTAAATGAATCATTCATATAGGGATTAGTATCAAACAAAATTAACCACATTTATCTAATTATTATATTTGGCGAGCCCACTGCAATTGTTCTAGGCATAGTAGAAGGGTTGTTGGATCCCAAACATAATTTTTATTTTGTTTCATTGAACAAATAACCCTCAATAACATGAATGGACATTTTCATTTCTAATAAATGTACAGGATAAAACTAGAAAATGATTCTTAAAACCCAGAATATATGATATTTCATAGTAAACGTATAATTAATTTATTAACTAGAAAATACCTCTATCATGATATTTATTATTTGAATTAGACACTGGACATTAGATCACCAATCATTCAATACCATCATTATTCTACGAGGATCAGAAGTAGAACCTCTATATTGTTATCCAAATGTGTTCCAAAATCCCAAATTGAAATTGTTAGAACTCTGGGTTCATTCATAGATAGTAAAAACTTTTTTTCTATGAATTATTTATCATAAAAAACCTCCATGATTGATGGATTATCCTTCTTGAACTCATGATCTTGAGTTAAAGAATAGGGTGGTGTAATTCTCCCAATTTATAGATAAAACCTTATCCGGTTCTTCATGGATATTATTATCTAGTGAGGAAAATATTTTTGTAAACCTATTCCCTATAATGTGTTATAAGGTACAATATTTAGATATAAGGTGATGTATTTATACTTTCATGGTGTCTATAGTATACATATTAAAAATAATATATTACTTATTCTAATAATGATAATAATAATATTAATAATCATATTTTATAATTTCACCTTCCCTACTTGTGAAATAAATATCATTTTTATAAAATAAATAATTCTGTATTTTATTAAAATATATTTTAAATTATATAATTTTTTTACTAGTGGATTAACTTAGCCATTACAAATTACTCAACATTTACCAGACCTAAAATAAAAAAAATTCATGATTTTTAAAAAAATATTATAATTAATAGTTTTTTAAATAATTAATTATTATAATACTCATGTAACTAAACAACATTTTTTAATGAAAAATATTTTTTATTAAACATTCAGTAAAACAATAGATAAATATTCTACTCTAATGTCTTTTATGTCTGTATTTATTTTTAATTCAAGCCACATATATATATATCACTACTTAATATTTGTGAACATTAAATCTAGAATAAATATTGTTCATCATGATAATGTATAAAAACTATTTCAAAAAATAATTTACTAAATATTAAATATTATTAATGGATATAATAATAATGTGACCCTATATGTCTTTTACTCAGGGGTATTGGGCGATCATACCCCATTTTCATTATCAACATCTAGAAAAACATATATAAACCCACATAAGAATTAGTTGATGTTGTAATAAAAAGAAACACATACGAACTATAATTGATAAATAGAACACAAATTCTATGTTATATAACCAGGGAGGGTTCATACATGTGTCACCGACCAATAATATGTCTTTATAATTATTTTAATTCTTGAAATTAACCCATAAATCACCATGTCTATAGAATTTAGTTTAATGGTTTCATTTATATTAATGGGATAAATATATCACAATACAGTTGTTAAAGTGAAAAAAATAATTTTTTGACTTATTCGTTAATTTCATATCATTCGTGATGAACCCAACATATCCTACATGGCTTTGGTAAAGATTTATTAGAGTTGTGGGAAATAAATTATCATTCAGAACTCATGATTTGAATTAATAAAAATATCATGTCTAAAGACTAATACCCACATTAATATAGAGTTATATCCAATGACATATAATCTTTTGGAAATATAACTTATTTTTTCCACATATTTTCTTATCTTGGAAAATAATAAGTCTACTTTTTGACTAAAGTATATATTCACTTATAAGAATTTGTGACCTGATATTTTGTGTCATCTTTGAGCCATCGGATAATGATTACTAGAAATATGACATATATAATCAATAATATAGTCATAAAACCTCAAGGTTATCAAAATAGAGAGGAAATAATATGATCTTATGAAACAAAGATGATAATCCAAGGACATTATTAATTAAATGATATGAAGAATAAAAATCAATAAATGATTCAATATTTATTAATATTCATGAAATTTAATATATAGGTAATGAAAAGTAAAAAATTTGTTGCACCTAGGGTACTATCCCTGAAAGACTCCCACATTACCTTGAGTTATCCTCTAGAATTTTTAGTCTAATAACTCTCATATAATGATCATTTTTCTATTGAGATAATACTTTAGTCAATAGGCCCACCATATTCCATTTTTTAGTATCTCTAAAAACTACCACCTCACCTCTTTGAGAAAAAATTCATAATATATTATACTTCTTTTGTATATTATTTAAAAGTTAATGTAACATTGGATCCTTAGAATGATCCATCATTATAGTATTACCGTATTATAGTGTTGTTGTATCTTAGCTATAAAGAAGCATATTAAGGTTTTGAATGATGTTTTGTATCTATTAATCTTCCATAGAAACTTTAGAAAAATAAATATAGATGGAAACTATTGTAGAATAAAAAACTAATGGTTTATTGGTTCTATTAAATCTAACATCCACTCCCTTTAGGTAAAATATATTTCAATTTTTTAGATCTTATTAATCTATTTGAAAACTATCATCAATATACCCCATAATGACTTCCTCATAATCTCCACCATAAAATAGGAAGATATCATTTGTATCCCTCAAATACTTTAGGATAGTATTGAATTTAATCGCATGTTTAACACCTAGGTCCCTTTGATATCAAGATAAAAGGTTAATGGTATATTCAAAATCATGACAAATATATAACATAGAATACATGAATAATCATATAATTGATGCATATGGGGTCCTTGTCATCTTTTTCATCTCCAATTGATTGTGAGGATACATTTTCTTGGATATATTTATACCATTATACATTGGAAATATTCCACTCTTAGATTATTACACGAATAATATATTTTTTTACCATAACAATGTATGTCCCTTGACATGGTTCATGTATCATATTAGATCTATCAAAAAGATAATAATGTGTGAGGATTAGCCTATTTAATACATGGAGACTTATGTTCTCAACCATGTCTTAACCTTCTTGAAGACTAGAATCACATTTTTTATTTTTTATTTTTTATCAACATATAATTTTAGGTTAATGGTCGCATTCCAATTAAACCCCTTGTAGAAATAATTTTCTCATTCCTTATTTATGATAAAAAATTCCCTTATTTATTCATCAAATATTATTTTACATGATCAATATTATTTATTTAAACAATAAATATATCTCTAAAATCTTAATACCTTATTTGAATCCATTACAGTCTCAACCCCTTATAATTATTCTGTATAAAAATATTCTGCAAGGTGCCCCTCACAAAAGGCTATTTTAAAATCCATATTATAAATCTCATAGTCCTTATAAGATGTTATGTAATACATATTTTTGTTTGATTTTTGAATGTAAATTGGTTAAAAGGATTCATTACACTCAATTCCATGATGTTGTTTAATTATTTTTCCATTCAATATTGACTTATAGGTAACAACTCAATCCTTTTTGTCCAGATTATTTTAAATTCCCATTTGTAACTAATGTACTTTTCATCCACTGGAGGATATACTAAAATATATAAATGATATTTGGAAATGGAATCTATTTTAAAATTCTTGGATTCTTAACATCTAGTAGCTTCAATGATATTTATTATTTTCTTATAAGACCCAATATAATTAGTTTTAACTAGTTAGGAATCATATTCATTGGTAACTTGAATTCCATATCTCCTTATATATCTAAAATCTTTTCTACTTTAATTCATTACTTTACCCAACTCTTGTTTATCTGGAATTTTGACCCCTTTGATGTATAACTGTCTCCCAGTATATCCCTTTAAGATGTCATATCTCTCAAGAAATATGGAATGTATTTTAACACAATTTTATTATCAATGGGGTTATATAGGTAATACAATTTAGATTCATTATTATATCCAACAAAGATACATATAATGACATTGGGTGAAAAGTTTTTTCCAAAGGCATCCTTAAGAAATTATTCACAACCCCACACCTGTATATATAAAAGCATAGGCTTAAATCAATACCAAAACCCATATAGAATACAATTTTAATTTTTTTGGAGCTCGGTATAGTATGTGTTAATCTATATATAATGTGTATCTCAAAATTAATAATGTATGGATTAAATGAATTAACATTGATCTCACAAGGTTAATAATATTGTGGTTCTTCCTTTTTCATGCATCATTCCGCTATGCTTTATAATGAGTAGTGATTTGGGATAATATAATAAAATGTATTGGATAATCATCCACCCATTGTTATGAAATTATTCAACATTATTTTAATAAAGGTTTATAATCATATTACCTTACTGATTATAAACATCACATTTTTATTCCTTCAATTTATCTAAGGATTCTAATTCATTACTCATAAAGAAAGAAAATTTGATCTATTAAATTTATCATGTAGAGTTATATATCATGAGTTTACACCCCTTGATTCTATAATAAATAGTTTACACATATCGGTATGAACCCATTCAGATTACCTCTATCCCATTCAACCTTTCTTATAAATATATATTTGGTCATTTACCCTTATAAACAAGCATGAAATATACAATGTAGTATTATTTTAAAACAATATAAACACCCATAGAGATATAATTTTATCAAGTTCATTTCATTTACATGAACATCCCCATCATTCCACCTTTTTTGTGTGACATGAATCATGAAAATTAAATTTTTTATAGCTTACCAACATATGATTTTCGAATTGAATTACATAAATAAGATTATTTATAGGTTTCATGCTATAATATATACTATAATCGTAAAAATAGTATCTTTTATTCTGAAATGGTAAAATAAAACATTCCATTTCATGAATAGATATAATGAAATTCATAATTTTAGGATCATATAAATATTTCCTTTAAAAAATATCAATTATTTTTTCAATATGTGGTGGTTGTATCTATTATTCACTATAATACAACTTACTATATTTGATTCTCATAAATCCACCTTAACCAAGGAAAATCCCTAAAATCAGATTTATTCCTCTAGTTGGATAAATATTTGAGAAAATAAATATTTATCTAAAAAATAATTTTTCGAAATAGAAATATTCCACTCAATAATAAAAAACTCAAAGATTCCACTTTCTTGTCTTATATGGTATAGTTTTTCTTATAATCTCTTTATTTCCAAACAAAATACAGATGAAAAATTATTCCTAGGATTTACCCACGATATTCTCCCTATTTTTAATTCATTATAAATAGTCATTAGACGTTGTTCAATTCATTATACCATTAACCATTCACAAACACTTTTTATCAAAATTACATATGACTTTTTGTACTTCATGTCCTTATCTATTGAATCACATTATGGGTGACAAAAAATGAGAGGGGGATTGAATTGGTGTGTATACCAAATTCTAATACCTTTATATATCATTCTTCTCCAACTCTCATCACTCTCTCATAGTTCTCATTGATGTTGTATTTATGTACATGGTATATTTGTTAATGAGTTTCACCTTCTTACCAATAACTAAATTACCAATGTGTTGTAATTGTTACCCCACACACATTTCCCCCTTTTTAATACCAATAGTAACTCAATAATGGGTATGAACCTGAATTCATACAACTATTGGAACTAACTAGTTACATTATTGAATCAGTAGTTTATTGATCTTTAGAGATTTAACAAAATGTATATGATCCTCCGCATTGATTCCAAATGGTTATCTCCCTCATCTTCCTTATATAAAAATATCCTCCAAGGATTCTCAAATATTATTTTTTTATATAGAAATATATTTTTTCTTCTCCTCAAAATATTCAAATACTTCTGTTAATTATATACCTGATTATTTATATTAACTAAATATCACATTAATATATTTTCTATAATTTTTATGAAAATCACTTTCAATGTCAATGGATTTGAATAACTAATTCAATATTAATAAACCAAGAGTCAGAGAATCATTAAATTTTTCCTTAATGATCATCACATGAATGGTTTGACAATCTTATTATTTCTTATAATTCATTCCTTATATAAATTCAACCATTATAATATTAAAATTATTCATATAAATTAATCTAATGATTATGATTACCTTATTGATGTGATATTTTAATTATTCCATGATCTTTTATTCATTTAATTATTAATAAAAATAAATAGCTTTCTGTTCACATGATACATCCACATAATAATGGAAATGTGGAATTCCCTGCAATGGTATAGATCTGATGTCATTGTCCATAAATTCCCTTGATTTTTACCCATGATATACACAATAAAAATATTAATCCATGTATTATAATTATATTTGATTCACAAAGAATAAAGTTCAAATAATAATATAATTTATATATTATATCTTTAGATATCTAAATCTAAAAACATCAGAAACTCACCCAATAAATTTGTGAAATTTCCTTTAGTGAATTTATATTTCAATACATTACCACATTACATTATACATCTCTTTAGGTACCATAATTTGGAAATGTGGTTCTCCTTTTATATTATCTTATATATTAAATCATTTTTTGACTCTCCAATCCCCTACATAGTAATTAGGGTATTTATAAGCATAAAACTATAGAAAATATTTAAATTTTCACTTGTATTATCATTTTCATACATGACATCATTCTCTTATATTGGACAAAATTCCTCTATGGATTCAGATCCATGGAAAAAGTGGTTAAATTTTATGAAAATATTGTACATAATAGAAATCATCAATATGACAATTTTCATATGTCTAGAATTTTGTTACAATAATCTATATATATTGAGGAAATTTATATATGAATCTATAAAATTCAACATTTCTCTCAAAAGATACTCAACTCCTTATCAACCAAATTCAAAACATTATCAACCAAATAAAGACTAATTAAGAGTGTTTAATACAATGATATTTTTTCCATCATCATAAGACATTTTTATCATTTATGATCATATCAACAAACCTCACTAATAACATAGATTGAAAAAATACACAGCCCTATCCTCAAGATAGCATAATAACACCCCTTTGTATTTTTTAACACCTCTACACCTATGTCCCCCATATTGAATATAATAACAAAGAGAGTAGTAGTTAGAATAGTACTTTATACTCTTAAATGTAAAATAATTATGAATAGATAATATCTTCATATTCATGAGTATACTATTTATATAAAACAAGAGTGATTGAATCAATCATCCATAATACCTAGAACACCACACATCTCAACATTGTCAGATCATCATATAGACTCAACAACACACATCAAATAATGATTTTCTAGAAAATTTCCATTACTACACTCTACATTAATATTAATAATTCAAAACCTAGAAAGAAAAATACATTCTCCAATTTGGATCAATATATACTATGTAATTTCAAAAATAAAGGATATAGGATGAATATCAAATAAATAATATACCTTTGTGATGGAGGATAGGATCCACACCCATTAATATCCCTATATTTTCTACCTAATCTGTCGAAATAGTTTTAGTTATGATATTAGTAATATGTTCTTTGGTGGGTACATATTCCAAACATATAATTCCCTATTAATAATTCTCCTTTATAAATAATACATTATCTCAATGTTCTTTCTGATGGATTGTTTCACTATATTTTTTAATAGGTTTAAAGAAACAATTACTACAATTTTATATTAAAAAAAGGTTAATCTTACATCACAATTAGGTTTTTCAATTTGGAATTTATCTATATAAGGTGTGTAAACACCTTTGATTCAGCCACATACTTAGCCTTAGTAAATAAAAGTCTCACTGATGTTTACATATTTGAATACCAATAAAAAAACTCATTATAATGAAAAATACTCTCTCATATATAGATTTATAGTCCTCAATAGATCTTTCCCAATCAAATTTAGTAAAACCCATAAATTCTAGTGAACCTATCTTCCTATTCATAAGGACATAATTGGGATTTTTTGTGATGTATATCAATATCATTTTTTTATAAATTTATGTTCTTACTCACGATTGGATTAATGTCAAAAAAATGGATGAATAAATATATAATTCTAGTTATTGAAGCTTTAAAATATATACGAGATGCAATAAAAGTATAAATTTTCTCTTATTAAATTATTTCCCTTAATCATCCTGAGTCAGATTTGTTCGCACCGAAATTCAGGTGGACACCCCTATATCTTCCAAAACGTCAAAATATTTCGAAATAGCTCTTGAATATTATTCTAACGTGACAAAAATAATTTTTTTTACCCATTTTGTAAATCCAAGACGAATATTGATTCGCCCAGAATTTTTAATTAAATCCTTTCCATCATGTTCCTTGAGAATTCCTCACATAATATTTTTTTATTGTTGGAAAATATTATATCATCAATATACAAAACCAAAAAATGTGTTGTGGTGTTTTTCACATATATATTGTTATATAAATAAAATTTTAAATTATATTTGATTTATATACTCATCATGATTAAAATTATATGATATTAGTTCTTTCTTAAACCATAGAGTGATTTCTTAAACACATGTTCCTTTTTTTCCGATCAGTATCTTCCCTAAATACTTACAGTTATTCCTGGTTAACATCCAAATTAAGATATCCATTTATAAAATTTTATTTAACATTCGTATAAAATATCTTGGAGATTCTATGTGTTTTAATACTAAGTAATATATTTATGTTTTCAATTATGGACATAGAACAACAAATTTTATCAAATTCAACCCCTTTAGTTTTTTAGTCCTTTGCATACTTGTCGAGCATTGATTTTATCCACATCACCATTCCCATAAATCTTGTTTATGAAAAGAAATTTGTATTCAATCACTTTTTATGGATCTAGGAATAAGTTACTATGATTTATTTTTTTTATTTTTTTGAGTACTTCATTCA
The DNA here is from genome assembly GCA_963277665.1 of Viscum album. Lineage (NCBI taxonomy): Eukaryota > Viridiplantae > Streptophyta > Magnoliopsida > Santalales > Viscaceae > Viscum > Viscum album. Next base: position 1,965,994,347 of record OY728161.1, read on the forward strand.
TAGATCAAACCCAATATTTATGTTCAATGGCTTCCACAACTTTCCAAGTCCAAAACATTGATAAAAGATAGGTATGGACAATATCCATGATCTTTGTTCTTATCTTCAAAAATTAATTAGAATATATTATAATTTTCTCAAAATCAATAGGTTTTCTCATCAGATAACTATCTTACATAGTCTTCTCTTTTTTATCTTCATTGTCATAAAATAAAAAATTTGTATCATTAGTTTATGTATGCGTGTTTTTTATTCTCTTCAACAGGTTCTAAAATGGAAACTTCATTATTATAATATATATAGATAGTATATCTAGTCCCTTTCTCATTTTCAAAGACTATTAAATTATCTCTGTCAAATATTTGACCTTATTTTTTTATTATAATACTTATAATATTTTCAATTTAATGTCTACCAGATAAAAATTCCATCATTATCCTTATTAAAAAAATTATTGAATTTTATTCTTTCCCTTGATCAAACATATACTTCCAAGAACAGTAAAATGATTAATATTTATATTCGTCTTATAAAATGTCTCACAAGATAAAATTTATGATTTTTGGACTTATGAGACACTAATTATGAATTATTATAATAGTATTGATAGCCTGATGAAAATATTACCTTATAGTGTCATTCTCTAATGGTATAGTACTAGACATATTATCTAGGATCATATTATTACATTCATGAACTCATTTTTTAGGAGTATATGGAGAAGAAAATAAATTATTGAGACCATTATTTTTATGATATTTATGGAATTATTTGTTGGAATATTCAGTTTTATTATCTTCTATTAATCACTTTATATACAAGACTATTTTATTTCCAACATTTCATTAAAATATCATGATCCTATCTATGGCCTATGATTTATAATACAAGAATATAAATCAATACCTTATTATGAATTAATTTATAAATATTATAATATTACTTTATACACTTGTGGAATTATATTTCATATGTCCACAAATATTAGAATAAATATAGTCTAGAATCAATAATCGATTAATTTCAAGTAATTTATGATTTTTACTCCCCCTTTTACCCTTTTTGAAATTAATATAAATATTATCTTTGTATTCTATTAGTGACTGTATATTTCTAACATATTCTTTATAATTATTATATTTATAATATTTTGTATTATATGACAGTTCCTTCTATAAAAAACTCAATTTCAACCAATTTTCTAAAGGAAAACATAATTTATATTCCCTAACTTGAAATTTTTTTATTAGGGTTCTCAAAACCTTTACAATGACAAACTTATAGTTAATTCAACAAAAAATTGATCCATTTATTTAATCATTTCATCATTTCTAGAATCACATAATTGTGATACAATGAACTAATTGTTTTTTTCAATCCAAAAATTGAACACTATGTGGAATGATTTAACTTTTGCGAATGTTTGTTGTACCTATATCTTGGATATTAATGTAATTACCGTTACCATGTCTCAAAAAACCAACAATATATTTCCCAACATTTTTGAGATATTTCAAATCACTAATCATGTGTAATTAACACAAATTGTACATGATCTGGGTTTTTTCATATCTTCAATCTTAAATGATACTTCGATTACATTATCAAATTTCTTAATATAAAATTAATTAAAATTATTTCAAATTCTAATAAATATATTTAACTATGATAGAATAGAATAAACATAGTTAATTGAGGTATACCATTTTGATCACAAATTCCAAAAAATTATTGTATGTATTTTTAGTAGATTATTATGGTCTAATGATTGAATTTATATGTGTGTTTACAGTTTCAAAATCATTCACATCTGCATGGAATATCCCTAGAATAATTTATTGACTCTCACATTCATAATGATCTATGGTCTTACATTCCAAAGGTAGGTGGTCATTAGAATTTATTACCAAGACACTTATGAAGGCATATTATTATACAAGATGGGAAGTTAGTCTCATCACAACTCAATGGGGGGAAATATTACCTATATTGAGACTATATTATACATTTTTTATATTTTCCTAAATACTTCCAAGATCTTAGTAGGTGTGGTTTCTCTAACAAAATTACTAGGTACTGACTTCTTTCTATATAAATCACATTACATGTAGAATGTCATATTATCCATGAAATCACATTTATATATCATAGTTTTTCCCTAATGCAACACATTATTACATGTCTATGATGGTTAGGGGGTTGATATATTTTATGTGAATGAAATTGGAAGCTCATGAGTTTATTTTCATGCATAGAGGAAATTAGTTCTTTGGGATTTTAATTTATCAAAAAAAAGGTGAACTATGTATCCTGTAAAAAGGGAATCAAACCTCAAGTAGTTTGTATGGGATCATACGATAAAATTTGACATAAAATATCAAAGATGTATATAAAAAAAGGGATAATTGAATATGGGGATCAATCCATAGAGAGGTATCCTATGTATCTTGTTAACATAGGAATCAAGATTAACATAGTTATGATTAGGTGGTTGTGTCATAAAATGTGCAATAACAGAGATATCAATGGAACTGTGCATATGGTGGTGTCTCTGGGACACTTAATTGGGAGAATTTCCATTTGATGGAAGGGGAGATGTATTGTGACATTTATCTAAAAGGTGTCCCATGTTGGGAAATTGAAATCATACTAATAGAAAAACTAACCCCAGTCTCTACGAACACTCCAGTCATGCTCTGTTTGAGAAACAAGATATAGTGGAAGAGTATAGGCATCGAATGAGGGTGTCAACTTGAATTATTTATGGGTTACACTCTTTGTTAATGTTTATAGTATATTGTGGATTAAAAACTATGTTATAAATGATGACTGAATGTGGATTACACAATAAGGTATCCCTAAAGTTTGAAAACGGATTACACACAACTATTTCCCTAATATTTTTGTTTGGAATACACAATAAGGATGAACAAACATTTTAATATGGAATAAACATTATGGTATCCTTGATGATAGAATGAGGATTACACACTGATGAAACCTAGCTATTTTATTTGGGAATATACACTAAGTTAACCCTAATATTCTTCATTAGGCTTATAATCATTCAAATAATATGAATGTATAGTTAGGTTGTACACCAAGGTATGATTACCATTTTGGAGGATCTTATTATGGTGATTAAATGAATATTCAAAATGTCTAATACCACATGATCTATTCTCGGTGTGAGAAACAATATATAGTTGGATATAAAATCACTTTCATATAGGTTTGGGGACATGTGCACTTGGGGAAACCTAAGGAAGTATGTTCACAACCTCATGAATTATATAGATCAAGTATTTTTCTCCAAACACGTAGAATATGGAAATATCATAATTAAAAATGTTAATTTGTTTGATATAATGCTTGGGAATTATGGAGGAATCATACAAATAATCATATAATAGGAATCAGAGTCTTTATAGTTCATATTCATTAACCAATGACTGGAGATTAGTATGAGAGTTTTAGAAAAAAAGGACAGTGAAATCATGTGATTGTTGAGGGCTATGAAATCACAAAACCTTTATATCTTTTGAAGGACTCAGTCTCATTATTTAATTACCATTGAAATTTTATGTGATTTCATGAATGGAAATTTTTCTTATAATATGTCCTTCTGTAACTCATTCATTTTTTAATTTCTCCAAAGTTACTCACCAACATTATTTAGTGGTATATTCTTATGATCACATAATCTACCTACTCCAAAACCATCTATATAGTTCCCCACTTATTCCTCAATGTCTATTTTCTATTTAATGGTGTTATTAAAGCATTATCCAACCATATATCAATGACTATTTTCATGGTGTATAATACATGTTGTTGGTCATAATTTGATGGATGGATCATCTATGTGAGCTTAATATTCTTCATGATAAATTAAAAACTAAGTCAAATGTCTTTAGTGACATCATCTACTAAATTTCATGATAAACAACATTCATGATAATGGTTTATCTTGGATTTATTTTCCAATCTATTTCATGCATTTATATATTCATGGGGATCCCTAGATGAATCATTGGAGAGTCACATTAAGAACAAACATCACATGATCATCCCTTCATGGATATCCTTGAACACTAACAACCATTAGAAGTTTTCCATCAAATCTCTCTTGGACATCACATGATCAATCATAGATTAAGAGATGATCAGAAAACATGACATAGATATCCTATCTATTTTTATGTTCCTTGCAACATGATTTTCACAAGGGGTGTAACATTACTAACCTCACCATGGACATAAATTATCTCTAGAGGCCATTGGAATTCATCCACTACATGTCTTCTAGAGAGCGCATGATTAGGCATTAATTATTAAAATTATTGTGAACCTTTTCAGGGAAATCGTTAGTTTTTTCATAAACATGTTATGGGGGTCATCTCATGACTTATAAATAATTGCATGAAGAAAAATGATCACATTATCAGTCAATCATGGACAACCTCATCATTTAGAGACCCTTTATGTTTGACTATTTTATGTGTTTTGAAAATTATATGATCACCAATGGATCATGATACAGTGTGCACATTTTTTTCGCGAAAAAATATCATAATCAATTATGAGTTATTGGTCTCATAATATATTCTTAATCTATAAGGTGCCATGATTTCTTATATACCATTCTTCCAAAATTTCATTTGTGATTTTGGGGATTTTTTCAAAAATAAGTTTTTAATTTTTTATTTAGTGTAAATAAAAAATTCCACCCCACCATCAGATGTAATATCTAATAGAAATATCAGGGACTTAGTTTTAAGGATGTAAATTCCCTCTTGATTTTATTTGGATTTCAACAATTTATTTTCAATTAGACCTTTGGATTCTAATTGTCCTTTATATTCTTTGTGATGAATTATAAATTGATGGGTCGTTGTCCATAAATTTCACTTTTGATATGAAATTCAAGAGCAATTATAACAATTCCCACCATGTAATCACATCATGATACCATTTCATATAACCTTTCTATGTGTTCAAACCATGAGATCAAATCTATAACCACATTATCCAGACATCATTCACTACCAGGTCACTGATAGATCAATTATAACTTACTCAAACCACAATTCACATCTTTCGTTGTGGGATTTCTTTTCATAGTTTTCATGACTAACTTGGGTGTCTCATGATAAAAAAATAATTTATGTTATTTTTGTGATCCTTCGATTGTTACAAGATTACGTGGCTTGGAGTGGATCTTGTGTTGAACATGATACCATCTAATTCATGTACTTTTTATGACTTTGGTTTAGACACATGTCCCATTAACCCATTTTAATATTATTTTATTCTAACAAATATTTCTTATTTGTTACTATATATGGATTAAATCTCATAGGATTCATCTAATTTGTCTTGTTAGAGGGATATGATTATAGGGAATCAAAATTTTGATCCCTAGTATCGAGTCCAATCTAAATGTCATATTTTAAAGGGTCTTCTTCTGATTGATCTCCATAATTATCCTATATAACAATTACTACCTATATAAAAATTAAATCATCATGTTAACATTTTTATTCCATCACCCATCCATAATCTTTTATCTGACTAGTTTTAAACACCCATTGAATATATCCAGGTGTTTTTCACTGAGAATACCCAACTTATATCTGCACTATTCCATGAGTTATCATATACATTCAATCACTCTGTTCGAATATTAGTTTTTTATGATCCCATTAATCAGCCCATTCCCATGAGTTACATAAAAATTATTATAATCTCATTGGAAAATCTATAATTTTTTTGGAGTTAGAAATGTGACCTTTACCCTTGTGGTAACTTTATTAATGAATGGGAATTTGAATTTTGTGTTAATTAGAGATCTATAAAAATTTCCTATCATCTTTGTACCAAACAAATTTTTGAGGTGTGGTGGATTTCAAAATTCTCTTTATACTACTCATCAGATCATTATTGAGAATTTATCAATAATTAGAAGCTAGTTACAAATTCCTTACTGTATACCCATGGCGAGGCATGGATTATCCTATGGAACATCCACTAGATTAGAGAAATTACTCCACCCAGGGAACTATAGAACTAGTTCCACCATCCTATGAACATTTGGTATTACCCTGAATAGAACCGCACCTTAGCTCATGAAATTATCATCATCATGAGAAAGAAGCTAAACATGAATACTGGCCTATACTCAATCATTTCATTTAAAGTATTGATTTACATCTTCATTTTTGGAGTAGGTCTCAGCTATGCATCTTATGTCCCTATCACTACCCATATAGATAGTTTTGATATAGTTAGGGTTTTTAATGGGACATTATAGTGTCCATGGATTAAAATTCACTGGTCTAACAGGATAAACTAGGTTTTCCCAAATGTCTTTCCCTGGAAATATTTTTTCTTATTGTTATAAATAAATAGATTTTCCAAATCAAGGGTATATGCATAGAAATATGAGTTCATATATTGATGACAGAAGCTCAAATGGATTCAAAAATCATTTAAAACTATCAGTTCCACCTCATTCCTCTCTCTATCAACTACTTGTCCACATTCGGTTGAGTCCTCATTTTTACCATATTATTTAACCCATATAGTTTCTATTTGAGTCAATATGTTATCACATCTAGTGGTACACATATAAAAATACCAATGATATCCATCATTAACTATTATAAAATAGGATACTAAATTTCTAAAAGTTTTATATACTATCAATGGACATTGATGAGGTCCTTAGCATGTTGAAAAAGCATATCTCTTTCAATTTTGAACAGGAACCAACACCTTTTGGGATGAACATTGATAATTTTTTTGGTTCTCCATATGAAAGATCATATAAAATATCTTTTTATGACATGGTTCTCATAACTTATTCAGATGAGTTAGTAATCTAGGATCCATACACACCATATAGGGTTTCTCACATTTTTTATACATAGTCTATTTTTTTGGTTATTTTTACTAGAATTAAAGGCGAATGGAATCCAAGGATTGTTATGTAATTATTGTTGATACTAACACACAAGGACACTAATTCAAATATTTCACTACAACTTTTTTATGTTATAATTTATTTATTGTTTGACTATTCGCAAGCATGGGTATAATCCTACTAAACTGGTGTACTAGGAAAACCAATTAAATGAATAGATAAACCATACACCTCTCAGAACTCATTTTTCATTGCTGAAAAAGAAATGATTTAGAACATACAAATTCCCATAAATAATAACCCCTATCAATGTTATAATAATTATGATGATGAACCATAGTTTATTGGGGAAACTAACCCTTATAAACTATCCATGCAGAATGCACCAACAAGTGTAGTATCAGATCAAACTATTGTTTAACAGAGTGTAACAAAGGCCAATACTTTCAATTCATCATCATTTGAACTAGTATTCCTCTCATCGAGCTTGATACCAAAGTATATCATGGTTTCAATTCCTCACAAATTAATTCACTCTTAGAAAGTAGTTGATAGTGGGGTATTATGAAGAGGATCCGAGTAGAACATTAATTCTTTAATAATCTACACTATTATATAGTAATCTTATGACCAAAGGTAACCCCTCTTGTGAGGAATCTATAAACTAGGATTGGGTGGATCCAATTATAAAAGATTATATTATGTTATTTTGTGGATAATTCCAACCTAGAAGTAATTATATTGTCATCAAAATGTACTATAATACAGTTATTTTCAATATATTCTCCTCAAATTGATTAGGGAATCTTGAGTGGGGATAAATAAAATATAATAATATGGCCCCTTAATTGTTTGATCAGATGATCGACCTAGATGTAAAAATATATGAACACAAATAACTCATAGATCACATAAATTAAAATATTTCAATGGTTTCTAATTTATTATATATACAAAAGATGTTGGATGATTAATTATCTTCCTAAATGGAGGATGTCTATTCATGAGAAATGATAAAGGAAATGGAGTGAGTGACACTTATGTATTCAATGGAATCCCACCAGACTTCTGTCAACTCAGAGAACATAGATGATGAAATTTTATTATGATCTCATTATATAAAATCCATGTAAAACATGGGATATATCTCATACTCTATTGATTCTTCCCATTTATTTTTTATTTAATTTTCAAGAAAAAATACCTTCATAACCTAGGTGTTGATTCCATCCTCTTCCATTTACATTGTATATATGGAATCATAAAAACATAATATAATATAGATAATTAAACACATCAATCACTATATTATATTGAGAAAACATAAATCCTTACTCATGTTCTTGAATCATAATTGATTTCTCCAAATAAATTTTGAAGAATTGTTCTTTAGAATAATACCCTTACTAACATACCAACACCGATCCTTTTAAAATTGATTAGTTCAATGGGATGACCCAAGTGGATATGTTTTGGAGAAGAAGTATTACATACAATTTTAATTGGCTGAGTGAATAATGATCATATATTTTTTTATTTGAATATACCATGGTCCTTATAATCATTATATCTCTTATTTTTATCCCAAACCTTTCCCATATCTTTAAGAGAGAGGCTTAGAGGGTACAAACTAATCGTTCTATTTCGAATCCCATTATAGGTTTTTAGTCTAACATGTTTTAGGATTTTTTTTATATTTTATATATTTCATAGATGATATATTTTTCATATTTTTTAGAAAAAAAATTCTAGATATTAAGAATAAACTACATCCCAGAAAACCATTTTAGATTTTTTAGACTGGAAATAACTATGTCCCTTTCTATTGAATGTTTTGGAATTTTAATGCTAGATTGATGAGGTTGTATTCTTTTAGGATTATCATCTTTGACCATGTTATTTTATTAAGGTCGTATATCATGGTCCATATAAAAATTTTAATTCATAATACATATAATAGGTCATGAAATATGGTTATTCAATAAGGTTTATAACACCTCACATCATTTCTATGATTGTGTTGGGTTTATATTGATGAATTATCCTTACACTCTGTTAAATTTATAGATGTTGTGAAGAAAGTATATTATAGATAGTCTCTAACACTCTACACAACTTCTTAATCAATAATGGATTAATATAAAAAAGGGTTTGGACAACCTACATACTTTATTCAATTTCCCTTAGTAGATAGTGATATGCTTTTAGAAATATCAAATCCACTCGGGTAGTTTTAATATGGGTTATTTAAATAATTTTCTAATGTTTTTTAATTATATGTTATGATATTGAGTAGAAATTTTGGGTATGACCATAAAACAAATTAATTTACTTGTTCTATCTGTGAAGTTTCCAAGGATTGTAGGGATTATAGGTACTTTCTCAAAAAAAGAATCCAATTGTTAATTGATCATGGTCCCCTATACGTGATCAAATATGAGAATATGTTCAAGGTCAAGAATAGGGTCCTTACACCTTTGTAGGAGAAATTTTATTTTTTAGATTATTCAAAAACACGTTTTGTGATGTATGTTTTGGAGACAAGACTATCAAAGTAGTGTTGTGGAACCATAGAGGTAGTTCACAAACATCCCTAAGAAAAATGGTTTTGTGTTTATGGTCATGATACATAGACTCATATATCATGTTTTTAAAGTCATGGGATTATAACAACAAAAATGATCAAGAATGAGTTATCACACTCTATAGAAAATGGGTATAATACATGGTGACATAATGTCAAGGATGTCAGATCAACTTCAATAGTTAGGTTTTTAAATTTTTAAACCATGATCTTAGAATATATGAGTCAATAAGGATTAGATATTGGTGGATATGGGTTTAATAATGAATGAAATTGGGACAACATGAAGTTAGGAAAATAGATCACCAGTTAAAGGGGGAACCCCCTTTAAGAACACATCATCCAATATGGAAAAGTTCTAAGGAATCACGTTATTCACTAGATATTTCTAGAGGGGTCCATTTAGATTAGTCGACACTATTACCAATACTCTTAAATGAAGAAACAAGATATGTGACTCAATTTTATGGGGTCCCAGTAAAATTTTAATAACTTAGGTAACTTGTGTTTTTCAATTCATACTTCCATGACATGTAGTTGGGTCGTTTAAAATTTAATATTTAAGATGGGTTCAAATACTCTAAACTATTTTTACTATATATTGGTCATGTTATCTCATCTATGGAATATCCTTATGCATTACCCATACTATTTCCTTGGTCATAATGGTCTAGTGAGCATTGATATTATTTAACTAGGGCTTCATGATGTGTCCCATGAGTTTTATGACTATTTATTTATGCTCTAATGTTCTCCATGACTATGGAGATAAAGATCATAATGATTTGAGACTTTAATTTTTCATAAACATAGTTTTTTTGTGTGTTTTCATCCTGAAAAGTTTTATTTCAATTTATTTAATATCTTAAAACGTTTATGTATTTGGAGATGAAGTGCTTACTGATTAAATACTAGAATTTTTTTAAAATAGTTATTTTATTTTTTATCCTGACATGTTTTTTGTCACATTCATTAGAAGTTTAATGTCTAATTATATAGACCATTTAAGAATATATTTTAAGTTTACACATATTTGAAAAATCGATATGGAGTTCAAGGTTGGGTTTAATGGAAAATGTATCAAGATACTGTTCCATATAAACCAAATTTGGATTCCATATGTTGGGATTTGTCCAAAAACCTTTTAAAAAGGGGCTGAATGTGATGTAAAATGAGGCTCAAGGTTCATGAATCATGAGTCAAGATATAATATCAACATATTGAAGATGATTGTGAATATTGATGAGCTGATGAGTTCCCATATGATTCTATGAGAGCTCATAAGGATAAGAGGGACATTCTCGCAAGGCTATGATGAATTTAGTTAATGAGACTAAGGACTATATGATGACCCAACTCTAACATGGTCTAACAATGAGGTATTTTTACCTATATACTTTTTTGGGAATGTGTGATGAAAATAAATATACTAATGAAATGATGTGTGATTTAAATATTGAGGTGCTTATAAATATTATCGATGCATCTTAATCATTAGTTTACCATGGTCAAGATCATAGAGTCCTTCGATAATGAGTAATGTTAGATGAGGGTCTATGTAGTTAAACATCATATAGTATGTACAAACCTTCCATGTATTTTAATTTCATTCAACCATGAAATAATTTTCCCCATAGATTGACATAATTAGATAATGATGTTTGGAATCATTGTGAAATTACACAATATATCTTTAGAGACAACATGAAATGATCAAGGGCATTAAAATGTGGGATATTTTTTTATCTTTTTATATGTTTTCGGGTAGATACACATTTTTTGGGGCCCCATTTTCAAATATCTATATCACACACATGTTGTATATATATAGTTCTAACTTATATATAGGATAAAAAATTATTTAACTCATAAATTCATAATAATATTATTGTCATGTAAAATGGACCATTTGTTTAATAAATTTAACTGTGTAGATCTTGACGACATGAATAATGGGAGATTACCTTTTATTTTTTCATTTTGTAGCAGGACATATGGTAGAGAATACTAGAATTACTACATAACCAATGAGGATATGAACAAAGCCACATTTAGTTCATGTAACAAATGGTTCCATGCATATGCTAGTTTTTTGACCATTTTAGGGTTTTTTGTTTCTATTATAAATATTATTGATCAACCCAATAGTAGGGGGTCTTAGAGTCTCTACATGTCCTAAATAATTGGGAGTCATTCCATATGTAGTTCATGTAGTACAATGATCCCCTATATAGATTATATTTTTACATGTGTGTGTAGGAATTTTATTTTCACTAAGCTTTATAGTTGGGCCCCAGACTAGGGTATCTGGGTGTCACTTAATTTCTTGTAAGGTCTAGAATTATGACATGAGTAGTTCGTATAGGGAAAAATAGTCCCCTGATTATATATGGTTCATATGCGGGGGAGGATGAATTTTATTTTTTCTAAACATTATGATTAACCTGATAACAGAGGATCTAGGCATCACTACATATAAAGTATGGTCAAGAATCAATCCTTGCATTATTCTCTTAGAGGAAACTCCCATCATAGTTCTGACACATACACAGGGAGAGGGTAATTTTTAACATTGTTGTTGCGCCTACGATTTGTGTGTTTTCACATCAAAATATATAATGTGATAGAAAAAAATCCACAACTAGAAATTAAAAATTAAATTTCCCTTCATAGTCTTGGCTCCGGTACAAGGAAGCAGGAATTTTTTCCCCATTACCTGTGTTATGTTTGAAATAATATATAGGTGAAGGGTACTAAACATATATTGGGAACCTACATAGGGGATGAGAATTTCCATATTCTATTTTTATGGGGATGAAACATTAAACTCAATACTAGTCTAATGGATAGGGGTCACATTCCATTTATGGGTATATATCTCATGTAGGTAGTGGGTCCCATAAGAAGATCCACTCTAAGAAGTTTTAGGTATTTCAATAATGACCACACATCACCCAATTTAATGTCATGTTGGAGGAATCTATGAAAAATGTTTTTTATGGTCATGTAGCTAAAACATGGTATGTTCGTGATTGATGATGAGAGCAAGGAATTTATATCATTAAAGGTGGTGTATACCATGATATTAATGGGTTTAATATTTCTATGTTACAATCATTCATTTATAATTGGTCTTATTCATAAATATAAATATAACATTTAGGCTGTCCGAATCAACATGTAAAGTTGGGTAATATGAAGGATAAATCATTACTCCAGAATATCTAAGTTAGTGGGTGTTTTTTTATCAATTGGTATATGTTAACAATTATTAATGGAAGAAGTTTGTATCATAGGCAGTATTGACAATATCTCTTGTGTGTATTGAAACCTTTTCTCTATGAACAAAATATCCCATAGGCACAAGTTCAATGGAATTGGTTTTTCTTCTGAATAATATTATTGGAGACCCTTTTGATTATCCATTCCATTTCACCAATATGATTAAGGGGATTACAAAGATTATTTTTGATAATGGTCCATGGAAATATAATCTAATATACACTCTAAGAATATGTTGGTTTTAAGTCAACTATTAAGGCTATGAATTTGGATTATGGGGAATGAAAAATTAATGATGCATCCAAGAAAGGTAAATTTTAATCAAACATGTATTGAACAAATTCTCTACTTTAAGGGATAAAATTGGGAACTCATTAGTTTATAATATTAAGGATGAATGATCTTTTTAGTTAATGAAAACCTATTATATATTTTAACATGTCATGAGATTATGATGTGTTTTACATGTATTTGATTAAAATAACCCTCAATAGTACTATTCAGAGTAGCATTCTGGTTTCTCTCTAATGACATAATTCTTTCTAACCATGAGAAGTAATAGTTTAATAAGACGTCTATTAAATTGCATTGGAGTTTATAACAAGGATCACATAGATACATTCACATTTTTATAATAGTAAGATTCCCTATAAAATGGATTTTCTCTATTGAGTAACAAAGTAAAAAGAAAACAAGTTCCATGGTTGGGCCTAAAATAGATTCTCTTGGTTCAACTACATATCCCCTGATAGTGAGAATCCATCCATGTGTAGTTCTTATGATGTGGACCCTATGTATAAATGAATCTCATAAAGGCCTTATGAATTTTATTTTTTACATTAATATAGTTCAAAAATAGTGAATTTCTATTCAAGAGGTTTTCTAGGTTTAGAGATAGAGAAACATGATATTATTGATGTTTTACTTACATGATGAAAGAGGGAATTGTTTTTTCTCATTTATCATTATTGGAGAAAACTCAGTATATACTGGTAAACCCTTACATTAGAAAAATGTTACATAGATTTGGATCATGAATAATAGGTAATGTGGATCCCACAAGCTAAACTTGTGTTGTACAGTTTACGGTCACGTGACAAGGAAACATTACATATAAAAATAATTTAGGGATAATGTAACATGTAACAAGGATGTGTTCCGTGTAGTTTAATGTTTTATAGTAATGATGTATGTGCCCTTAATTTTTTGTTCATGAGATTTGGACCTAAAATATTTTACAGTTTAATTTCATTCTTTGAGAACATTATAAATTAGAGGGGGTCATTATACAAAGAATTTAATAAGAACCCTTTCATTTTGTGGTGAGTAACATATTCTCCACTAATTTGGATAATGAGTATGGACAATTTCAATAGAACTTGTGTATGTTGTAATTACCTTCCCCCATGGGTTCCACCATTATTGGTTCCATCCCTAGTACCATCATGGTTCTACATATGAGCACCCATTCTTCTTGGAGGAACAACTAGAGGTTGATGTTTTTTAAAGTCTCATACCTTTTGATTTTAAAGGGATAAATAGTTCTGAAATCTATTAAACCATTTCTCATAGATTCATACTAACTCATAGAGATGTTAATGTTAGTTTTCATCTTCTGAGTATCACTATTGAATGTAGTTTATAATGTAAAAAACTATGATTTTATAGTAAATACTAAAACAATTAAATCAGTTAGTGAGTTTGGTGTTATAGTATGGTGGTGTAAGTCATGTTAAAGTAATCCATTAAATCATGTAGGATCATTTCAAGAAATATATTTTTGAATTTTACACTGTGTTTTTAGTATATTTAAAAAGATCATATTTAATTCTTCTATATACTCATTTTCCACTCAAGGATAACAAGATGAATTGTTTCCCTCAATGTTATAATCATGATATGACTTGTTCAACATAAAATAAAATAAGCTTATTTATTCCCTTTAGTATAGTGTCAGGGACATGAAATATGGTGATGATATTAGAAATCATGAAATAGATGATAATATTTATCCTTAATTAAATGATGGATATAGTCCTTACCCATTAGGACAAAAAATATTTTTTAGTGAGTATGTACTTAAACTACTTATAAATATTTTTAGAATTTTTCCCTATGACATCCATTCCCTATATGAAAAAAAAAGAATATTTAGCTGTGTATAGAAATTATGGGGGATGATATATGGGGTTTTCAAATATCAAATATGCCTAGAATTTATAGGTGAATTTCACATTGTACTGTATCATCATCATCCAAATGTGGTCAAAAAGATTAATTTGGTAGAAAATCCCAATGATGGATTGGTGAATGCCATAGGGGCCTATGTAAATTTTCTTGAAAACGGTTGTAGTATCTCATTGTGTAAATCATATGAGGAGGAATCTATCAATGAATTATTTATATATGTATTTATATACTTTTATCACATCCTTGAGGTTAAATTTGTCTACCCAACATCAAATTTGTTCCTTTTAACTCGATTTGGTTGGAGGATTCTATCTTAGAGGTAATCTATTATTTGTTTCTTCCATCTAGATAGATGTTTCAACTCATCATGCCTTGGAAAAAATGATGTGATTAGTTTCCATTATGTCAAAGTTAATTATTGTTGAAACTGCACTTTTGTTTATGATGTTAATGACTGCTTCATCCTAGTTAGGATCAACCAAGACAATCGTTGCATTGACCAGTTCATCATCACAAACATTATATGATCGAGGGACATGATCTAGTGTTTGTTCAAAAGGAAACTATACCACCAATCCACTCACATATGCGATGAGAGGGTTAATTTTATCATACATGATAGAAAGTATATCAATGATATGTTTTATAACCAACTTTGAGGCATATTTTTCATTTATATAGGATATAATTCAAGGCTATCTATAGGCCTACATTATGGGCTTAGCATTCAGCCTCATTATATATATAGTTATATTAAAATGAAATAGAAAAGGGAAGAATTTAATTATCTGCAGAAATAAACTAAATTCCCCATTACCAACTTGGTTGATCTTTAGGTCTTCTATTTTCTCCCTGGTTGGGCATCATATATCCCCATAAAAGAACATCTCTAATATTTGTTAGTGTCATTGGCTTAGAATACCTCTTATTGTTCATTTTTTTGGTTCATTATAATGCATTAACATGTAAGAAGATTCATATAGAAATTGGTGAGTTATTTCACATTAATTACATTATGTGAAATGAATTGATTATTATAATATTATAGGATAACCACACATTGGTCTAAAAAACTAGTTATCGTGGAAAATGATATAACATACTTTAGTGTGATAGTATAATGGATCAAGTGGACTTCAGCTTTACATAAGTAATTCCTTAACATTTTCACCATGATGTTGAGTGAAACGAAGTTATTCCCAATGTTAAAATATCAATTATTGATATCTAGAATCATTATATTGAGGTAGTATAGAGAGTTTCATTCACTACCTTTGTATTATACACAAGTATGGCACAACGTGATCACTCCAAGGAAGCAAGATATAGACTGAGAGTCTTTACTTCTACTAGAATCATTAAGAGTAGTAGATACACTAGGTATGCATTTAATTTTTCAGAATCTTCAAGGTTTTCTTTATCCCGCTAGAAGGAGACTCCTATTTTCATTTTCCTTGTAATGGATAGATGTTTTTGAGAAAGGTTGGATATGAAACATATGATGTAATTGAGGAACACCAAGATTCCTCTCTTCGAAGTAATATTATAAGGGGGTATCATTTCTATATTTTAACTTGTATTTTCTAGGAAAACCTAAACCCCACAATGTTGTACCCAAAATCCGTTGAATATCCCTAACATCATCAAAAAGTCACTCTTTAGGTGATTAATCTTAAAAATATGTTTACAAATTTTTTAGAATATTTTTTAATGATCGGTGAGATGATCACTAAAATGTTTGGATTTAGTCAACTAGAAATCAACATAGTACTCTATGGGTTTTTCCAATAATTGATTAATGATATAATTAATAGATAATTGATAAGTGGTTCTAACATTATTTAAGAAGAATACAACGACTTAATAACTAAATATCCCAAGCGGTGCTATGAAATCAATGAATTTTTCATATTTATGGGATATTATAATATTATTATACCATAAATAATCATCCATAATAGATATGGGTAAGAATCTTGTAGCTATATTGATTAGGATTCTTATGATAAGTACTTAGTAGTCATCTGTTAGGATGTTTTGGATTATGTATCTGATTTCAATGCATACCATGATTTTCAATTTATTTTTCTTTACCAGAATAATTATACAAGAAACATTGTGTAATTCACCTAATAGATACTGTAACATCCCATCTAAATAAAGAATACGAAATTTTCATATATATTAATATTTTGGATTTAAATATTAATTTTACTTTAAACAGGATGTTATGTTCGATAGCGTACCAGACACACAACAATGGGTTTCACCAAAAATCACATGTTGCACCAAAGGTCGAGTTATACTTAAAAATAATAATATAATATTATTCTAAATGGTAGTTAATGCCTTGCCATTTTATTGGAGGGAATGAATATAACTAACTAAAATATGGTTATTCATGTTTATTAAATGTTTTTACACTTATCCAATAAATTTTAGAGGCTTAAAAAGTGAATGAATCCAATTTGAAGCATAAATACTATAATATTCTTTAAAATGTCGATTTACCACATTTTGATGGTGAACCATTTTTAAATATATTTTTTGTCACTATTATATATTTTATTTTATAAAATAATATTCTTATATAGAATTGGGACATCGAAATTTACTTTGGATGAAGATTTTTTATTTTTCTGATAAAGTTCTATTTTAAATGAATAGTAAAAAATTCTGCATTTAAAGTCAAAATTGTCTTTTAATATGATTTATTTAAATGGTTAGGTAATGCTATTAAATTATTTTAAAGTGGAATTAGATTATATTTTTACCATTTAATCCAATGATGTTCATTAGAAGTAATTTCACTTGGAAATTGGACATAAACACATGTCAATCTTTTTGTATTTTTTACTTCTTAAAAACACCCTTTCTAGTTTTGACAACCGAAATTAATTTTAAATTAATTAATGAAACATATATGTTTTGAATTTGGTAAAATAGAAGACATTTATGAATTCAGAATATCAATATTTTCTTTAAGTGAGTTTTTGGTATTTTTCAAAAAAGGTTCAATTTTCAATGAATAGCGAAAACACTGAATAGTAGTTAAATACCAAATTTTTCATTTTAAAAAAATTTAACCACTTCTATGAATTGAATTTCAAAAATATTAAAAACATGCTTCCCATCAGTAAGTAAAATTTGCTTCAATAAGATGAAATTAATTTTTGGCGAATTGTATGTTTTTTTTGTTTACCGCAGTTAAAGGTAAATTGCGTAATTCAAGGTAAAAATAATATTATAATAATATATAATTACATTAACACTTGTCCAAACCATATTGGATGAGTCATGGCTGACCAATAAAATCCTTGGGTTGAACCATTGGTCATTTAAGGACATTTGGGTAAGATAATGACATTAATAACTTTTTATTTATAGTAAACATAAAAATATCATAAACATGTTTTATTTTTACAAAACAATTTTAATGTAGGGTTATATAATTGATAGATTCATCTATAAATAGTTATTAGAAATATAAAATGATTTCCTATATCATGGTATTTTATTTATAATTTTTAGACATCAAATAAATAAATTTATTTATGACATGTTAATGATGTAATGATTACCACATTAATGAATGTTTTAAATAAATGAGATTATAAATAATAAAATAAATTTATTTTGAAAATTTTAATTCCATACACGAATTTTAAAGATGAGGTTGAATTTTTTATCTTTGAGTTAATGAAGGTTTCTATAAATAGTCAAATTTCATTGATTTTTTTAAAATTTCATGATATGAATAATATAAAAATTGTTATAAATGAGTTTTAAATCAATTATTATTTTATTAAATGATAAAATTGTCCAAAAAATCTATAATCATCCAAATGACATATCTGATGTTAAAAATGTCATTAATTATCCATTTTTGGTTGAATGTAATTTTATAGTAAATATAGTAGCCATATAGTATGAATATATAAGAAGACATTGTAAAAGTTAAATAAGTTAACAAAGGGTTAAATAAAAAAGAAAAAGAATAAAAAAATATCCAAAACCTATACAATTTTCATTGGATGAATTTATTTCGTCTTATATTTGAATTATCTTCTAATTTAATTAGTCGTGGACCTTTTGAAACCAAAAATAATATTGTAATAAAATTATAATTTCAAACATTCATAAAGAGACCATCCTCTATCTTATAAAAGGACACCACCTCTAACACATTACTCACTCCCATGAAGCCCTTTGGCTAATCCAAAATCTATTCCAATAATCTCCCAACATCACTATCTTCCTCATAGTCACCTTACCATATGTATGAGGCACTTAAAGAAAGGATTTTGGTTCAAACTAAAGGGAGTTACCCGACTTAAAGGTAACATCTTACCTCAAGTTCTCTTATTTTATTTTACTTCTTCAGTCCCTATGCTCTTATTATTATTTGTTTACATAAAAAAACCAGTATCCTCAATATAATACATTTTTTATGAGTAGGGTTTGAACAAGACATTCACACACCTCCATCTAATGGATACGAACATACTGTTTCTATGGACGGTGAATTACTGCCTCACGAAACAATGATTATTCAATTATCTCCTACCACCTCTCATAGTGGCCATTAATATAGAACTATATTTAAACTTGATATATATTATATTTATATTGTCTCTATTCTTATTTATGTTTCATTTACAGCACACCATTGTGGTTTCCATAACGGTTAAATGCGATAATTACATTTGAGGAAGTGCAGACTACCCCCATCCATTGTTATGGCTCGTTCATGCCATACATTGAACTTATAAATGATGTCGTTAATGAAATTATATATGATATTATACTTGAATTATAATATACCTATGTATTATTATGTTTTCTTTCCAGTAAATAAGAAATAGAATTAAAAGTAGCGTACATGCGTACGTATGTCTTCCCGTCTCCATCAACGGTGCGTTTCACTTATGATCTCCAAATGGTATGTACAATTATAAATACATATATACTATATATATAAATATTTGATATATTTTATATCTAAATCATTATTATTATTTTTGAGATAATGTAATTTTGACAACACGGTCAATTTGTAATTATAAGAAGTTCATTTTTAACTCAAGTACCAAATATCAACCAAACAACCGTTATTAACTTAAATAACTATGTAATGTTTGTTAAGAGGTGATATGTGATATAGAAGGAAAAATAAACATTAAAAGGATTCATAAGAATGTATAAATTATAGTTAGTTTATTTTTCTGGAGATTGGTGGATGAACGAGTCAAGTCGGACACGAGGTAAGGGACATCACCTCAATCTCCTTTCCTTGAGGCATATTTTGATTTATACATGAATTTATTTTATACGGTGTATAATCCCCTTTGAATTTTCATTTCATTAAATGAAATATTTTATATATAGCATTTTACTAAACAAAAAATGGAATTTTTTTTTTAACGCACGTGGTGACAATGACCATTCCTCTGCCAGGAGCGTTATTTGTTATTTGGATTCCTTAACAAGCCGTAATGTTTTTAATAGGAAAATAAATACCATATATTATTTTTTTCATATTTTGGTGTTGAAAGTGGTTTTGATAATTTATTTATGATGTCAAAATATTAAAATGTTATATTGTGACTGCAATGTGGAAATTTTATCTTTCCTTTGTGCTTGTTCATGTGTTATGATTATGTTATGGTTCTTGGGAATTGTTTACATATATAGGTGGTTAAAAGATAATCCTATGGTGGGTGAGCTGGAGATAGCTCTATAATTAATTGGGTAACATGATGGATGTAAATATTAATTTTACTCCTTAGAGATTTAGGGAATATACTGTGATATGTATTCCAAAAGAAACTCCTTGTGTTGCTGTGAAAACTACAACATAAGTTTGATATGGATGCCACAAGTTACCTTTATGATTTTTTATTTCTTTCTATTATTCATAAATCTTATGATTTTATGACATGTGTAAAATAGAATATTTATTGTATATACTGATGGGGTAATGATTTATTTCTTTATTTTATAACCCTTTATGAGATTTTTATGTGTATCCCAAGTTTTTTAAATGTTTCTCATAGGGTATAAGGCAGGGTAAGAGAAAGGAAGAATTAAAGAAGATTTATATCAAGAAAATAATTCTTGTTTTCTTTTAAGAGTTTTTATTTTATAAAAAATGGGTATTGAGTAGAAGTGTATACTTTGTAATATTAGAGATATAATGTAATAGTTATGGAATAATTCTATAAAACTCTAAAAATCTAAAACTGAAACGATCCTCATTGTGAATTCTTGACTTAACATAAGAATATGTAATGATTAAGAATGGGGCCTAATAGTTGGTATCATAGGGTAGTTTAGATAACTTTATGGGTTGGGATATTTTTAAAATGAATATACATAAATTAATTTATTGTAAAATTGAAATGATATATCATTTACAGATTACCATGTTGCTTTACCTAAGATATTTGTGTTTTCATAATAGTTTTCTACAGTAGAAACAGAGCAGCAATGATGAGATGACATCAAGAGGAAAAAAACCTTCCAAATCAGCATCCTGAGATGGTTAGAATGAGAACTGAATAGTTTGTTGTAGTGATGGATCAGTTGAATCAGACTATTAATGGTGGTAGTATGTATACATGAGAACAACCACATCAACCCCAGAGGTACATGTCTATAATAGAGCATTTCCGGAGGCAACGTACCCCATCATTCAAGGGATCATCTGACCCTATGCTAGTAGAAGGGTGGATTAAGGTACTGGAGAGTATTTTCGATGTCATGGGGTGTTTAAGACATAAAATGGTTAGTCTCGTTGTTTACCATTTTGAAGGTGAAGCCAATAAGTGGTGGTCAATGGTTAGAAATATCAGGGATAGTGAGGAGATTGGTGCACTTAGTTGGGATGAATTAAAATGTATGTTTCTTGAGAAATATTTTCTTATGGTGGTTTGTCTTAGGATGGAAGAACAATTCACGGATTTGAGGTAGGAGGATGACTCAGTGGATGCTTATGATGAAAAATTAACTCGACTGAAAAGGTATGCTCAAAATTTCATATGAGATCTTGGTAGTAAAATAAATTATTTTTACTCAGGATTAAATCCACAGTATCGATGGGATTTAGCTTCTCGATAGTTCAAATTTTATGAAAAACTTGTTTGATGTGCATAGAGGGTGTAAATGGAGTTTTCCAATGATCATGTGTTATTTGACATGAAATATATTAAGAGGTAAAGGTGTCAAATGAAAGGTAAGAACTCTTAAAAAAATGTTTGATGGTAAGAAACTTAAGTTTATAGTTTGTGAAAATTGTGGTAAAAATCACGCTGGGGAATGTATTTTTAATTATTGTAAGTGATACTGATGTTGTAAAATGGGACATAAGCCTCATAATTTCACTAAAAATGATCTGGGTAATGGTATGATAAATTATTATTTACAGTCATTAAAATGTTTTAAGTGCACTGAAATTGGTCAATATTAAAATCAGTGTCCAATGAAGAACTCAACCAAGGGAATGTATCTTCACTACAAGCAGAAAGTGGTGGTAAAATCATTTTCAACTACTACAGTAGATGTGGGGCCATCAAATGAAGTAGTATCAGGTATACTATTTGTTTATTCAGATTATGGAAATGTGAGGTTTGATTCAGGATCTACACATTCTTTCATTTTTTAGAAGTTTAATAGTAAATTGGGAATTCCATCTCAAGATATGAAAAATGAATTATGGTAAAAAACCAGTAGGAAATTACGAAACAAAAAAGAAATTATAGTAACCTTCATGTCCTTTTGTGTCAAAAAAATTTACCTGAAAACCATATTGTTTTTCCTCTAATACAATTTGATTTTATTTTGGGTATGGATTTTTTTTCTGTTTTTCATGCTATGATTGACTGCAGATTTAAATAGGTTTATTTTCAAAAAGAATTCCAGTTTGTGTTCAAGAATTAACCCTCTCTTTTGATAACATATCAAGAAGCTGAAAACTAGTAAAATATTGAAATGAATTATACCTTTCAATTACTGTTGAAAACAAAGGAAATGTTCAAATTAATGGCGTGCCAGTGGTAAATGAGTATATTGATGTTTTTTCTGATTAGTTTCTTCGTATAATACTTGATGAGGATGTTAAATTTACTATTGACTTAGTTCTTAAAGCTAATCTAATTTCAAAACCTCCTTATCAAATGGATGAAATTGAACTTTTAGACTTAAAGACATAATTGCAGGAGTTATTATAAAAAGGTTTCATTCAACATGTCACATCACCATGGGGTGCTCCTATCATGTTTTTTAGAAAGAAAGATGGTTCAATGATACTTTTAATTGATTGTAGAGAATTAGATAAAATCATTATTAAGAACAAGTATCCTTTTCCTCATATCAATTATTTGATTGTCCAACTCCATGAAGCTTAGTATTTTTTGAAAATTAACTTGGGATTATGGTACCGTCAGTTGAAAGTAAATGAAGCAGACATTCATAAGAATATGTTTTGTATTAGATATGGCCATTATGAATTTGTAGTAATGACTTTTGGGTTATCCTATGAACCTACTATATTCATGGATCTTATGAATAGAATTTTCCCTTCATTATTCGATAAGTTTGGGGTTGTGTTTATTGATGATATTTTGGTTTATTCCAAAAGTCAAAAAGGAATGTGAAAGTCAATTAAGGCTTTTCTTTTAAACCTTAAAAAAAAGTTCATGGGAAATTCAGAAAATGTGAGTTTTGGGGATAAAAAATTTCAATCTTTGATCATATTGTTTCAAAAAATTGAATAAATGTCAATCCTGTTAAAAAAAAGTTCTTGAAGAATGGCCAAGACCAACAAATATAATCGAGTTCCGTTGTTTTCATGGTTTAGCAGGTTATTAAAAGAGGTTGGGTGAAACTTTTTCATAGTTATCTATCCCAGTGACTAAGTTTACTTGAAAAGGTGTAATGTTCATCTGGACAAAAGAGTGTGATGAATGTTTTTAGGAATTGAAAAAAAATATTGGTGAACACTCCAGTTTTGGAACTGCCTTCTAGAAATGGTAATTTTTTTATCTACAGTGATGCTTCGTTGAAAGGACTTGGTTGTGTCCTTATTCATAATGATCAGGTAATTACTTTTTCTTCACGTCAGTTGAATCCTCATGAGTTAAATTACACTATACATGATTTTGAATTAGCTATTGTTGTTTTACTTTAAAATTTTGGAGGCATCATCTCTATGGAGTAAAATGGGAAATATATACTGACCACAAATGTTTGAAGTATTTATTCACTCATAAGAAAAATGAGATGGATGGAATGAATCAAGGATTATGATTTCATGAGACATTACCTTCCATGAAAGGAAACTAATGTAGCTATTTCTTTGAGTAGAAATTGTAATTTTAAATTATCCATGTTACGTTTGAAACAAGATACATTGATTAATGATTTAATGAAGGAATAGACATTGTTGGTGCAAGAAATTCCTTTGTTTCATTTCATGTTTCAATACAATCCTCCCTAGCAGATAGAATAAATAAATAACATAAAGAAGAAAATTAGTTGTAGAAATAAGTAAAGTTGGTTTAAAAGAGTAAGTTAACTGAATTTAACATTGAAAAAGATTGTGTGTCGAGTTTTGGGAATAGATTATATGTTCCTTTTGATACATAGTTGAAGAAATAGTTGTTATGTAAAGCTCATAGATCGCTGTTTTCAATTCATCATGGTTGTACTAAGATGTGTAGATATCTATGTGAGTATTACTAGTGGGATGGAATGAAAAGATATATTGCTGACTTTATGGTGAAATGTTTGAAATTCCAATAGGTTAAAGCATATCAGCAGTTAACAAATGGGATTCGTTAGCCTTTACTAGTGCCAAATGGAAATAGGAAAAATATATTTATGGACTTCATTGTGGGATTACCGAATACGTCATGAGGTAGCAACGAAATCTGGGTTATTGTTGATAGACTGACTAAATCTACTAATTTTCATCCTATTTGAGATACTCTATCACTAGATCAACTTTTTTGATTGTATGTTAAAGAGATAGTTAGGTTACATTGAGTTCCCCTCTCCGTTGTATCTAATTGTGATCCCAAGTTTACTTCTATCACTTAGAAGGACCTTCAGATATCATTTGGTGCTGAATTAAATTTTAGTACATATTTTCATCATTAATCAGATGGGCAATTAGAAATAACAATTTAGACTTTGGAAGATATGCTATGTGCTTGCTCAATAGATTACCAGGGAATATGGGACCAACATCTTCCTTTGGTTGAATTTTCTTATAATAATAGTTTTAATTCTAGTATACAAATGAAACCATTTTAGGAATTATATAGAAAGCAGTGTCGAACTCCAGCTTTTTGGGATGATGTAGGTGAAAGGATATTGATGGGACTGTAATTGGTAGAAGAGATGATAAAAAGATATCAATTGATTCAGAAGCACATGAAAACATCTCATACCAGGAAAAAATGTTATCAGGATAAATGAAGGAAGGATCATTCTTTCAAGGTAGGTGATCATGTCTTTCTCAAAGTTTGTCCATGGAAATGTGTGATGCGTTTTGGTAAGAAGGAAAAGTTGAGTCTGAGGTGCATTAGACCATATGAAATCTTGGAAAAAGTTGGATCTATTGCATACAGAGTGGCTTTATCACCATGTTTATCCTAGGCACACAATGTTTTTCAAGTTTCAATGTTGAGAAAGTCTATGCTAAATCCATCTCATGTTTTGGGTCCAATGGTAGTTCAGATGGATGAGAATCATTCTTATGAGGAACAACCAGTCTAGATTCTTGACCGAAGAGAGAAAGTTTTTCAAAATAAGGTAATTAATCTTGCAATGGTTTTTTTGGAAAAGCCATATGGTTGAAGACGCAACGTAGGAATATGAGAATGTTATGAGGGATAAATACCCACACTTAAATTATAAGTGAATAAAAATAACGATGACACAATTTCCAAAAGGGGGAAGAATGTAACATCCCAAGTAAATAAAAAATATGGAATTTTCATATTTATTAATATTTTTTAATTAAATATTAAATTTAATTTAAAGGGTATTCTATGTTTTATTGCGTACCTGGAACCCAAAAATGGCTTTCTTAAAAAATCTCATGTTGCACATAAGGCTACATCATACTGAAAAATAATAATATAATATTATTTCAAATGGTAGTTAATGCATAGCCATTGTGTTGGACAGATTGAATTTAACAAATTATAATATAGTTATACATGTTTTCTATTTTTTTTACATTTATCCAATAAAATTTAGTGGCTTAAAATGTGATTGGATCCAATTTTAAACATAAATACTCTTATATATTTTAAAAGGTTGAATTATTGCCTTTTGAGAAAGAACCATTTTTATATCATGTTTTTGTCACTTTTGTTAATTATAATTGAAAAAATAAATTTTTTCTTTAGAATTAGGATATCTAAATTTACTTTGGATGATATTTTTTTATTTTTCTAAAAATGTTCAATTCCTAATGAATAGTGAAAACACTTCATAGTAGTTAAAAACCAACCTTTTCATTTAAACAAAATCTTACCGCTTATCAAAATTGAATTTAAAAAATCCGACATGCATGTTTGTCATCAGTATGTAGAATTTGGTTCAATAAGATGAAAATATTTTTTTTGAATAGTAACTTTTGATTTTTATTTACAGCAGTTAAAGGTAAATATGTTAATTTAAGTTAAAAATAATATTATAATAATATAAAATTACCATAATACTTGTCATAACCATATTGTATGAGTTATGGCCGACCAATAAAATCCTTTTGTTGAAATTTTGGCCTTTGAAATCCATTTTTGTAAGATAATGACATTAATAACTTTTTATTTAAAGTAAAAATAAAAATATCATATACATGTATTGTTTTGTAAAAAAAAATTAATGTGGGGTTATATAGTTGATATCTTCAAAAATAAATAGTCATTAGAAATATTGAAAGATTTCATACATCATGGTATTTTATTTATAATTTTTACACATCAAAAAAATAAATTTAATTATGACATAATGATGATGTAATGATTACCTCCTTGATGAATTTTTTAATGAAATGAGATTATAAATATTAATATAAATGTATTTTGAATATTTTTATGCCATCCCGGAAATTTAAAGATGAGTATTACTTGTTATCTTTTAATTAATGATGGTTTTTTTGAAAGAATCAAGTTTCTTTTGATTTTTTAAAAAGTCGTTATATGAATAGTATAAAAATTGAAATAAATGAGTTTTTAAATCAATTAAAAATTTATTAAATGATAAAATATTAAAAAAATATATAATATTCCTAAAAATGACATATGGGATGTTAAAAATATCATTAAGGACTGATTTTGGGTTACCTGTATTTTATTGTAAATACATTAACCATATAGTATGAATATACAAGAGAACATGGTAAAAGTTAAATAATATAACAAAGGGTTAAATAAAAAAGATAAGGATTAAAAAATATCTAAAACCTATCCAATTGTTATTGGATGATTTTATTTAGACTTATATTCATCTTATATTCAAATTTAATGAGTTTTACACCTTTTGAGACCGAAAATAATTTTATAATAATATAATAATTCCAAACATTCCTAAAGAGCCCCTCTTCCTTCTTATAAAAGGACACCCCCTCTAACCCATTACTCACACCTCTCAATCCCCTTGGATCATACTAACACTATTCCAATAATATCTAAAAATCCCTTTCTTCCTTCTAGAATCCTTACCTTAGGCAGAAGACACTTCAATGAAGCCTTTTGGGTCAAACCAGTGGGAGTTACCTGATATAAAGTTAACGTCTTCGCGCAAGTTGTCTTCTTTTATTTTACGTATTCTCTCCCAATGAACTTCTTATTCCATTATTACATAAAAAACCTATTATCCTCAATATACTAGGTTTTTTTATGATGAGGATTCTTACTACACATCCACACACCTCCATCTAATGGATACAAGGATAATGTTTCTGTGGATGGTGAACTACTGCCTCACGAAATGATGATTGTTCAATTATCTCATACTTCCTCTCATGGTGGACATTAAGATGGAAATGTATTTATATTTGATATAAATTATATTTATATAGTATCTATGTATCTTAATTTTTCATTTATATCATACATTTATGGTTTTCGTAATGGGTAAATGTGTTAATATCATTTGAGGAAGTGCAGACTACAACCCCCACAAAGTTATATGAATCATTCATGCCATACATGGAATGTATAAAGGATGGAATCAATGAAATTATATAGGATATTATAATAGAATTATAATATACCTCTGTATCAATATTTTTTCATTCTAGAAAATAAAATATATAAATGAATGTAGCATTCATGCGTACATACGGCTTACCATCTCCATAAATGGTGCATTTAATTTTTTATCTCCAATTGTTATGTACTATAATATATTCATATATACAATATATATATATATATGAAATATATGATATCTAAATTAAAGATATTATTCTGGAGAAAATTTAATTTTGACCACATGGGCAATTTGTAATTATAAGAAGTTCATTTTTTACTTAAGTACCAAATATTGACCAAACGATCGTTATTAAGATAAATAATTATGTAATATTTATAACAAGGTAATAAGTGATATAAAAGGAAAAATAAACATGAAAAAAGTTCTTAAGAAAGAATAAATTATCTTTAGTTTATTACTCAGGAGATTATAGAATGAATGAGTCAATTTTGACACGAGGTAAGGGACTTCGTCTCAATCTCCTTTCATTGAGGCATATTTTTTATTTATACATGACTTTCTTTTACATGTTTTATAAGAGCCCTTGAATTTTAATTTCATTAAATAGAATATTTTCTATGTAGAATTTTACTAAACGACAAGGGGAATGTTTTTTTATCATATGCAGTGACAATAACCTTTCAGCAACCAAGAGCATTATTTGATATTTGTCTTCATTAACAATCCGGAATGTTTTTAAATGGAAAATAAATACCATATATTCTTTTTACATATTTTGGTATTGAAAATGGATTTTAAAATCTATTAATTATATCAATATATTAAAATGTTAGATTGTGGTTGCAATGTAGAAATGTTATCATTCCTTTATGCTTGTTCATGTGGTATGATTATGTTATGATTTTTTTTGGAATTGTTTACGCATATGGGTGGTTCCGTGATAAACCTAGGGTGGGTGAGCCTGAGATAGCTCTCTAATGCACTGGGAAATGCAACAGAGGTAAATGTTAATGTTTCTACTAATATATTTAGGGAATATGTTGTGATGTGTATACCAAGCGTAACACCCTACGTAGCTGTGAATTCTTCAATTTAAGTTTGATATAGATGCCACATGTTACCTTTATGATTTATGATTAGTAGGTGTTATTAATAAATCTTATGATTTCATGATTTGTTTTAAAGAGATTTTGTATTGTATGAATTGACGGGATAATGATTTCATTCATTATTTTATAACCCTAACTGATATTTTTATGCTCATCCCATGTTTTTAAATTTTTTTTTCACAGGGTAGAAGGCAGGGTAAGAGAATGGAAAAATTCAAGAAGATTTATCTCATGAAAAAAATTCTTGTTTTTTTAAGAGTTCTTATTTTATGAAAAAATGGGTACTGAGTAGATGTGTCTTCATAGTAATATTTGAGATGTAATGTAATAGTTATGGCCCAATTCTCTAAACTCTAAACCTGAAATGATCTTCAATGTTAATTCTTGACATAACTAAAGATTATGTAATGTTTATGGCTGGGGCTATATAGATACAACCATATTTCAAGAATTTGTCAAATTTTGACTCCATCATGGTGTAATGTAAAGGTTTTATTCTTTTAAATACCTTCTAGAACCCCATATGGTTATCTAGAAACCCATATGTTGAGTACCTACATCGAGGTCTAGCCTGAGCATCTCTGTATAATCCAAGAAGAACATATATCAATGATTCCTTAGAAATGAAACATTAATATCTTATTCATTGAGTGGAATGTAGAATCTTATAAATTTAGGTTTTAGATAATCTCATATTCCCATATTTACCTTACTAGGCTCATCAATGTTGGTGGTGATTCCCTCCTCAAATGATAGAGGTGCATCACTATGTTCTCCCCTTCCTCATCCAACCTTATGTTAGTGGGAGCATATTTTGGTGGAATGGATTATACTAGGGTATGTCTCTCCCAAAAAGGATAGTAATCAATGATAATATGAATTATCATCCTCCACTAACTAGGGTGTTTCAAGGATAATTTTTTGGTGCATTCTTCCACTCATGATGCCACCATGGAAATGAGAAATATGGACATATTAATTTATAGGTAATATCTTTATAGAATTGTCAATTTTGGTTGAAGTAGTAGAATAATTTTAAAAATAACATGTAAAAATTTACTAGAATTAGTTTGTTGATCCTACCATTATTTCAAATACATGATCCAATTTTTTTCTTAGTTATTAACATCCTACTAGGACTAAATATGTTTCCTTGATCATGTTTATGGGAAGCACATAGTCAGTACTAAGAATGATCTAGAAGTTTCTAGGGTAGTTCAAAAGCTTTTGGGGGTAAAACCCATATCATATACTAATTAATATACTTCTTCCATTAAATTTTATAGAAAATCACCTCACAATATAATGATTCAAAAGATTTAAATATTTAAACATCACTATATAGTACGCGAACATTTCTATTTATGGGATGTTTGGAACATTGATAGAATGTCAATGACACAACCATGCTGATATAAATCCAAGGAATTAGTAGAAGTAAATTTATTTCCATGACTTATTGTACAACAATGAACTCAGTATAATACATGAGGTCCCTAAATTTGGCCGTGTGATTTATCTTTCTAATGGGCCTTTTCTCAACATTATTTTACCCTTGAATGGTCAGTTTCATTGTTGAAGATCATCTTTTAAATATCTTAGAGTCTAGAGTGTGTATATTGGAATGATATTGATCTTGGAACCAATTTTGACTAGAGAGCATCAAATTAAAACATTTTTTATATTTCATGAAACATATAGGGGTATGATATATCCCTCAATAGCATCAAATACATATTACATTGTGAATGAGATAGTAGCATGGAATTTATCTGGATTAGTTACAACTAGATAATTAGTAGCTATAAAAAAATCTATCTCAAACATCTAAAGACTGTATAGAACATTAATTAATTCCTCCCTATGTTCTTTGAATTTTGTCGGGAATCCAATATTGGGAGTTTGGTTGGGATATCACCAATTATTTCCTGATTTTTTATTTATACAATACTATTCTACAGTTCCCAATGTGGGGTTTCTCCCATGTTTTTGTCTTAGGATCTAATGTACATTAGGTTTGTAGACTAAGGGATTATAAATAGGTCATTTGGACTTCTGTTGCTAATGAAATGGTATGTGTCATTTTACACAATTATTTTGGATGATCAAAAAGTTCAAAATAAATTAGTCAATCGCCCAAAATATTTGGGTAAGGACAACCATTAAAATGTACAGATTTATCTCCATAAGATCACTATATCACTCATTTAGGATTAATGAACATATATATAGACTATGTGGGCATTTGGTCTTGATATTGGGTCCACCTATTACCAATACATTCCCATTACCCTCAAATTTTGTTTCCCTAGAATCTAGGTCTACAGTCAAGTATAATGAAATCATATTCATGTGTATATTAATAACCAGAGAAAACCTTTATTAAGTTAATAATTCTAGAATCTCTAAAAACAAACTATTTATCTGATGATGAATATTTTAGTTGGATGGTTTCCATTATCAAGATAATATGGGAAGTAAATAATCAATAGTCAAAGCTGGTGTTGTGGTTATATAAGACTATTTTTTTCTATCCACATGTTCTACATTTTAAAATAGTTTTTTCCATTAGATGGTATGTATAAGGGAATTAATTTAGAAGTAGAAATCAAGAATGATCTATAAGGATGCACTATTTTGGTATTGTGAGCTTAGTAAACAAAAATTCTTGTCATCCATTTTCCAAAAATTAATTCACGCCATGAAAAAACCTTTTGTAAGTCACCTTCTTCTTTTGATTAGGGGGTATTTATATATTATACTTGCATTAGGTCCTACCTAAGTGTCACATATATAGAATAAATTAAACCATGTATGATATATTTAATGAAAATTAAGTCATGGGTTATGTTTCCTAGACTCATATTAAAAGAAAATCGTTAGGATGTTTACTGAGGCCGACCACACAAGTTTTCCTAACCTTAGAAATCATGTGGATATTGTTCTACATAGTTGTGAGGATATAAAAAGTATAATTATAATTTCATAAGGAACATAATTATTTCTTCTATTTATCAAATAATGGGTTACCTTTATCACACTTTTACTTTGGTTGAGTATGGTTTTCTCATGTTTTTGATTGATGGGATGTGTCAGGATTTGCTGGGTCTACCTAAAAGTCATGACATGCACTATTAGTGGTCTATGAATGAAATCTATGGTTTCTTATGTAGAAAAACATTTCCCATGTGATGTGGATATGGGAATATATTTTATCCTATTTTGATAAATGGAATCTTATCGATTTTTTCTATTTTTAAAAACATTAAAAATACATTCAAATATTTCATTTGGATCAAAGCTGCCAATATCTCATCATGGAGGTTCTCATTAAAAATTTTGAAAAATTAATCCTATGGGAGTGGAATGATGATTGATAATTTTATTACTTTCACATATAAATAATTTTTTAGACTCTCCAATTTTTTTCATTTTTAAATTCATCTGGTCTAACATTTTCATAATCAATCGCGTGGTGCCTAATTGAAAAAAGAATTAACAATGAAGATATTCTCAGCCTATAATGGAACCTAATGGGATAATCTTATTCCAAATTGATTTTTTTTCCAATAATAATCTATAAAAAAATATAACATTAGTCACTTCTTAAAGCTCTATTGGGTTTATAATTGGGATGTATGAAGGCAAGAAATTCATAAGATTTTGTTCTCAATCCAACACATCTTCAATGAATGAAATTGAAAGATTAATAAAATTGGTTGGGGGAATAGTTTCATCCACCAATTTAGGGTATAGATTCCTTAGAATATATAAAGTAAAAAATTTCACATCCTTGGATTCTATCCAAGAATATAGAGACTCAATAGTGTTGTAGGGTTTTGGAGGTACTACTACATAGACCACCTCTTAATCAAATGTTGTAAGCTTGTATTTGTATAGTTTCCCTACCATTATCATTAGGTTATTTAAATTTATTTTGGGATGAGATAATCATCTTGATATGGAGGAGGTTTTCACTATAATGGGTGAAATTATAGTCTTCCACAATTTTATTTGTATAAAACATATTTTTTATGATACATAGAAACCTAGATTCTTCAATTCCATCATTTAAATAAAATTGATTCTATATCAATGGGAAGTAGGAGGGATATAATTTTTTATATAAAGGTGGAATCTAGTGGGAATATTTCCCAAAATTAATTCCTTATCAAGCTATTTACGTTTTCATATCTAACTCTCATATAGTTTTAGGCATTCTTCCATGGATTGTACATTCTCCTTTTTGGTGGTTAGTGGTATGTTTCAATTACATTACCTTTATCCTGGGTGTAATGTCACTATGGATGTGGAAAATCATCCTTAGAAGTATCTAATTTATGGTTCTTCCACTAATCCCATATAAGTGTGACCGCATTTTATGCATTAACATCACCCACCTCGTGAGGTTCGATTTTCACATTGCACTATTCAGTACCAGCATCTCGATCATTATCATCTATTAGATTGATGGTGATGATGTTTACCAAGGCTTTCTAAGTGGTAGGAATAATTTCATAATTCAATATATAATATGGTTGTTATATGAAGTTATCCTCCCCTTATAGAGTAACATCATATTCTTCCCTCATACCCTTTATCTTTTTAAGACACCTTGTATTATGACCCGATCATGGTTTAATTTTATTCATTAGATGATTCACTAGTTTATCTATCAGAAAAGTTACCTTAAGATAATATCCAATAATTCTTTTTTAGAAAGCCTCAAATTACATGGGTATATCACATAGTGGATCAGCTAGGCTGTCAAACACTGATGGCTCTTACCTATCCTAGAGTAGAATAATCTCTTTATGGGGATGATAATAATTCCCCAAACCCTATGGGATATAGTTTATTAAATACCACAATTGGTACTTTATGGTCATGTGGTTGTGGATTTATGGATCATGGGATACCAATTTTGAGATAAATTCGACCAACCATATGGATTTTTGTAGATTTAGATATGCTGCTATTTCCTTTGGGACCCTCCGAGAATTCAATAATCCCATGGGTGGAGAGGTAGAAAAAATTCTTCCATCCCAATATACAGGGTTTTCTAATGGTTGGGTGAATGAAAGATTCTATCATGATCATACTTATTTGGAACAATTTCACATGTTAATAGGTATGTAATAGTGGTTTCTTATAATGGGATAATCATGTTAAGATTATTGTTTGGGGAAATATGAGCCTTTGGATGGAGAATTTGCTTCATACTGTCCCACTTCCTATGATAATGATGATTTTTTAATATCGAAATGGGGGAGATTTATGGGGACGAACAACTATATCTTTCATTTTTTGTCCCTTTATATATTTACTGTATAGGAAATTACATGATGTTATCTAATAGAGGTCAATATTTCCCTAAAATAAGGTAATTTGTAGTGCTTCGTACATTCCAAATCCTTGGATACAAACATCTGATGGGGAATTATAATACTATTCCCCAAAATTTGTTAGAGTATAGACATAATATTTTTGTACGATTCAACTATTTCTTTATGATCTCGGGTCCCAGGCCATTGATAATGTGTCTAGATCGATTTGATTTCAATGTCTACATGTAGAATGGACATTCCCCTCACATCCTTGATAAGGGACTTGTCCCACCTTTAGATGTGGAATGGTTTCTCACATGTATAGGAATAATTAATGCACACACTCCACCCTTATCTCATCTGGGACTTTGTCATTGGGAATGGTGAAGGGGTAAAACATATTTTGTTATTTTTTTCTAAAAACATCCATATATCCATGATGTCTATTTCTTCATGAAAGGAACATCCCCCCCTGGTGAGTTCGCATAGGTTTCTTTTTAGGCCACCTATAGACAAAGGAGAAGTGTTACTAGTTGTGGACATAGAATTATATATAGTTAAATGTGGTATGTCAATAACCTATCTATTTTAAGGTGTCATTAAAATGGGGGATCATTTTCTAAGTGATATATCAATAAAGGGAGGACACTCATGGTGGATATTGGGGGATAGACCCCCATAGTCCATCAATTTACTATAATGAGAATTAATATCATGGTATTTTCACCTTCTTCTTTAGATTAAGAGTTTTTGGAACATTTTGGAATTTTATATATGTATTTTATATCCTTATGGATTCCAGTATTGTGTTGTTTTACAACGTGGCACTCATCCAACATCATGGAAGGAATTTTTTGAACTAAATTTTATGGTTTATCTGGGTAAGAACCTTCTATGTGGTGATAGATTTTATATGTATATGATCAAATCATGTTGTGGGAATATAAACCAACATCCAAGAATCTATTTTTGTATGTCTTTCATGAAAAAATATATTTTTAGTTAGAATATGAGCCTACATTTGAGTAGTTTTCATGATATTATCATCACTTCTAGTTGAGGAAGGGGTATTATCTCAATGAAAATAAAATTTTACAACAAGAATATAACAATGAATATTTTGAGTGAATGAAGGAATATTGGAATCCTCTTATATAGACTATGAAGAATGTCCATGCAATGATTCTTTCGAAAGAGTAGGAATATGTTCAAGGACCCAATAAAATGCTAGAAAATGTTGTGTGGATTTTAAATTTTGTGTAGAAATATGGGCCTTCCATGGGGGTTTTTCTAGACTCTGTTGATGAACTCCAATAAGATTAATAATATGATCCTATTAAAATTACTTTAGAATATGTATTTTTCTTCCTTTGGCCGGAATATGATGAATCCCTAAGGTGAATTCCAAAATGGGTTAATGAACCCCATTTGGAATAGGAACATGTGCTAGATCATATAACTCTAGTATATGACTGTAGAATTATTTTATAGGAATATACCCCTTTCAAGAGGGGATTGAAAAACTATTCTGATGGATCTCAGTTTGAATGAGAATATCATACCTATTCTATTCCTATTTTTTATAGAAATATATTAATAATCCACCTTGATGGGATAATGATTATGTCTTTGATCTAGAGATACCATCTATTCATGTTGGTAATTAATATATATTTCTCTTTATTTTGGAATTGGAATATGTGCATGCCCCTGTATCATCTTTGGAATTTGTCGATGAATCTCCAATATCAATAAC
This sequence comes from Viscum album, assembly GCA_963277665.1. Classification (NCBI taxonomy): domain Eukaryota; kingdom Viridiplantae; phylum Streptophyta; class Magnoliopsida; order Santalales; family Viscaceae; genus Viscum; species Viscum album. Next base: position 1,966,030,750 of record OY728161.1, read on the forward strand.
TAAATGTAATTGAAAAATAGAATAGTGTATATACGAACATGGCCCCCAAAATTCTTGGTTTTGAGGACACACTATTAGATGTCTTTGATTTAAGTTGGGATATACTCCCACTAATTTTCTCCTTGTTCCATTATAATATACTTATGGAAATCATCTATAGGGAATTTGTTATGTGCATTCCCAATGTGTGTTACCGATGTATGAGGGAGGACTTTATTTGGAATGTTAGGGATATAAACATGTTAACTATATATTTTAATAATATTCCAGTGAAATTAATTGGTTGTATATAGAATATGGTCTCACTCCCTTAGTTCCACATCCTTCCAGACATAATGAGTTCACACTGGTTCCATTATACAATTATCTATGGCATGAACTATCATGCATTTCCATCAGCAATGTACTAAAGGGAATTTAAAGATGTTTTCATTGGTGATTATTGAATGGAGACCTCCTAGGTATCCCCTAAACATGTATTGATCTATGGGTAACTCCTTGATACACATTCTTGAGGGGAGGAACATGTTTACTATCATGCTCTGGGGATAGAATCTCTATCTAGATAGCAATGCTGGCCTGTATCGATGGATTCATGACACCTTTCCTTGAGGGAGGTGTGATTGTGGGATTTAGGGATTCAAACCCCTACATGAATCCCTGATGGTTGATACTATACCATGTCAATGATGCTCCTTTATCAACATGTTTACCACCTAATATTGATGGAAATAGCTCTGTGACATCATTTCATGACACAATTAATGTGTTACTACAATTGGTGTTTGTAACACCCCAAGATTTCATAGTACGTTATCTCATTAAAGTAATACAATAGCTTGCGCTACATGGAACATGGAGTTTTTGCTCACCACAACTTATGAAACTAGCCCTTAAAAAAGAAATTATGAATATTATTAATTTCATTTTGAATCATATATACTCTATATAATTTTAAAATCCTTATTATGTGTTTCTTAGAAATAATATAACAACAAATTAAATTTTTTCAGATAAAATAAGTATTTTTAAAAAAAAGTCAATTTTACCAGCTTCTAATGTCAAAACCAATTTAAAAACAATATTTCACACTTTTATATATTCAATTTAATGAAATTAAATTATTCTTTAGAATTGGGATATAAAAATTTCATTTGGACAATTTTTTTGTACATTTCTGATAACTTTCCTATTTTTATGAATAGTAACAAATAATCTGTTTAAATTGAAAACTACTTTTTTAATAAAAATAATTTATAGTGATAAATTTTTTATTTGAATGTTTTTTAATTATAGTTAGATTATATTTTTATCATTTAATACAATGTAGGTTATTATAAGTAATTTCATATTTAAATTTGACATAAAGACATGTCAATCTTTTGATAGTTTTTAGTTTTTAAAACCCCCTTTTTGGTTTTGACAATGGGAATTAATTTTAAATTAATAAATGATAATTCTATGTTTTTAATTTGGTAAAATAGAATTTATTTTTTAATTCTAAATATAATAATTATCTTAGGGAAAATTTTTGGTATTTTTCAGAAAACATTCAATTTTTGATTAATTGTGAAAAACAATGTGTTAATATTTAAAACTGACATTTTATTTAAATAATTAGTTATTTTGTTTTAATTTATTTTAGGTCAAAATAGATACATAATACCTATATATTTTCAGCATAATTCATTAGAGCCGATTTATAATAAGTTTAGATATATAAAATTGTATCGAACATTTTACAGTGTTTTATCCACCTTCTAGGAGCATTTAAAAATTTGCATAAAACATAATTTTACCACTCCTATGAGTTGAATTTCAAAATTCCTAGAGACAAAGTTGAAATCAATAAGTTAAATGTGGTTCAATAAGTTGAAAATAATTTTTGATAAATTGTATCTTTTGACTTTTATTTACCACGGTTAAAAGTAAATAGGATAATTAAGGGTAAACATGATATTATAATTAACCTAAAACAAGTTCTAATTCAATTGTATAAGTATAATTAGTCCAAAAACAATATTATGAATAAAATATGGCACCCTTTGGTCCACTTGGATAAGATTAGGACATTTATTATTATTTTATTTAAAGAAGTGTTAAAAGATTTAAATTCAATGTTTAATAACTTAACCATTTTAATATAGGGTTTACATAGAATAAATTTGACTATAAATATTAATTATAAATATTAAAAAATTTCCTACATAATGATATTTTATTAATAATTTTTATACATTAAATAATTTAATTTATATATGACACAATGATGATGCCGTAATTACCTTATTAATGAAAGATTAGAATAATTGATATTATAAATATCCAAATAAATGTAATTTGAGGATTTTGATATATTCCACTACTTTTATTAGTTAATATGACATGTTATTTATTATTAAATAATTTTTTTGAAGTAATCATGCTTTTATGATTTTCAGAAAAACCAAATACTAAATAGAGTCAAAATTGACATAAAGGAGTTTTCAAAACAAATACTATATTATTAATTGATATAATATTCAAAAAAAATATGAGGATCAGAAAAAGGAAATAGATAAGGTTTTATATATTAATAATGAACCACTTGGGGTTATATTGGTTTGTTATAGTAAGTTTATTAACCATATATTATACAAATACCAAAAGACATTGTAAATGTCGAACTTTTTAACTAAGAGTTAAATCTAAAAGATAAGGTTAATATGGTGACCTAAACCTGTCTGAAACATATTGGTTGAAATGTTTTAGACCCATACCCACCATATCCTAGAAATAAATTATTTTTGTGCCATTATAAACCGAAAAGTATTTTATTATAAAATAATATTTCAAGCTTTTCCCAAAGGGACCCCCACCCCTCTTATAAAAGGGTACTTCCTATTCTCTTAATTTCACACCTCCAAAGCCATTTTTCTAAGCCAAAACCTACCCAAATATCCTACCAAAATTCATACCTTCATCCTAGAGTCATTATTTTGTTCATAAGGCAAAGAATGGAGCACTTTTGATCAAATAAAAAGGAAGAACGAGAAGAATAGGTAAATATTTCATCACCTCTTTCAAGTTATTTTCTTCATCCACTTCCTATTTCTTTGTTGTTTCCATTCTAAGAAAATAAATCCAGTATCTTCTATACAATTTGATGTTATTATAAAAATGGTGCATTCATATTCATTAGTATATCCATCCTATAAACGACAGAGTCAACATATGTGCGCACGTACGGCTTACCGTCTCCACGTCGTGGTGTAGTTTGTTATTCAACCACTTCATTATTTGGATGGGTGTAATAATGAGTATAAATAATGTAAATAATAAATATAACATGTTAATTATTCAGTATATATGATATATAATCCAATTACATACTATTTAAACATCAATATAATGATATTGTTGCTTGTGTGTACGTACGGATTACCGTCTCCACGAGGGGATGAGATTCATTTCCACATTCACCATTCAATGATGATTATAAATATATATATTATTAATAAGTATGAAATATATGAAATAATAATTCTACTAAACACACACACACACACATATATATATAAATATATATTATTCACTTAGTTCCGTTTAATACGATATGAAAACAGAAACAACATTTTTGCGTACTTACGACCTACCGTCTCCATAAATGGTCTTTTCCATTTCATATATCTATATATTATACATATTTATATTCTAAATATATATGATATATAAATCATCTGTTATATTCTGTAAGTATTTATATCAGGATTTAAATGATACTATGAATAATAACAAGTTAAAACATGTATGACAATGAAAGCTATTATTACACGAAATGTTAATTTAACATGGAAATAATTATTAAATGGTAAGTATAAAGTCATAAATGAATCATGTATGATATAATAAATATTAATAATATTCTATAATAATTTAATAACATACATTGGTCATTAAACATAAGGTTAAACGTACCCTCGACCAAAGGAAAGTGCAAGATAAGGGTTAATTTCACAATCTTCTTATTATCTGAGATTGTTTTTACATAAGTATCTACTGAGACATATTTATTATCCATGTCCATGTTTCATAAATTTTTTTTCAAATAGATTATTTTTAAGGTATTTTTTACTAAAACATCATTTTAAATGTTTTAATGATTTATTCTTCTAAACCATTCTCATTAATATCCATGTTTTCAAAATGGTTTTAAGGATTTATTTATATGGACCTTAATGATTTAAAATGTTAATTCATTTTCAAAAGCTTCAAAGTTGTATGAGACTATTTTCTTCAAAACTATCTTTTAAATGAATCCATTTATAAATTATTTAAATTATTTCATGAAAAAGGCATATTTCCCTCAAATATTTTTACTGATCGTTTTCAACTATGTCAACATCCATTACGAGATATTATTCTTGATCTAGTTTGATTTATTATGATACAAATAATCCATATTGTATTGAAGGTTTTGTGATATGATTGACTATGGATGTGTTATTTTTATACCATTCAAGGATTATGGATAATGTATTTACATTTCATATACTTGTTTTAATACGAATGTTTATGTTATATTTAAACCTTTTCATATGTGGAAGGTATTGGACTTAGTAAGTGATGGGTGGAGCGCACTATAGCTCCTTGATGCATCATTAGGTCTCATGAGACAAACTAGTGTCTTGGCACAAGGTCATGACAAAATCTTATTTGTAGTCTTGGAACAAGGCCTTGACTATGTCTTTATGAAGTCTGGCTTTACCCATTTCATCATTATGAAATTGGCTATTGATATTACATGTGATTATTAAACTAGTAGAATATCTATGTGAATAATTAAATGGTATTATTTGATTTATATTTTCCATATTATGATGATTATTAAGTTTAAAAGGCTTTTGTTTTAGCCTTATACAATTCCTTAAATGTTTATGCTTATTTGGGAAAGTTTCTGCTATATTTTTATCATTTCTGAGCATTTGAGCTCAACCCTTTCTTATGTTTTATTTTCCTAGGATTCCATGAAGTGTATTATGATTGATAAGAAGGATAAATCTTAGGGATTAAGTTTGTTTTCAATGGATCATTTATGTTGTGTATTATTTACTTATGTGTAATGTAACATTCATTTATGTAATATATTTTCCAAAACTGCTAAACTGATTAGACTTTTGGGAATTGATTCCTTGTAATCATTCCAATATATTAAAATAATTCACCAACTCTGGGCTTCTGGGGTGGGAGCATTATAGTGTTACATAAACTTTTCATGATTATTAAAAGACCATGAATCTAAGAGTGATTTTTGAGAAATTATTTGTAGTCACAAGGAAAATAATAAAGTTCCTTTCTCAATGTCTCATCACTTGTATAAAATATACTCAATCATTTATGCACTCGTAAAACAACCATTTTTGTTTGTTGTATGTCTTTTCATATCATTTTATGGACCGGGCATGATAAAATGTACATTTCCAAGGAAATTATGATTATTTTTTACTATTGAATGGTTCTTGTTGGTTTTAACATTTTTATTTTTGTATGAGACTATAAAAATGTTCCAATGTGTGGAAACCTATTCATTTTAATTGAAAGCTACACATAGGGCCTAATTGTTTTAACCTGATTCATAAGTATCAATTCCTGATTATGAAAATATTGTTATAGATTCCCAACAATTCAGATCAATAGGGTTTATCCATGATAAAACACAGTATCTCTCACATCCATAATGTTTTTTGTCCAACATTCAAAATGATGAAAGTTATTGGAATTTAATACCAATGAAACTTAGTGACCCACATTAGTCGAGAGGAAGGGAGGTATGGCTCGTCCAGACCAATTGGGGGGAATTATAACCCACTCTATAGATCACATATAGATTTATGTTTTGTTTTATAATCTTTCCTAGATCCTAATATGGGAATATTTACTAAAATAAAATGATCAATTCATGACCTATTTTAATATAAATATCAGTAGATACAGGAGAGAATCCTATGAATGAAACTGTTTATATGTAGAAGAGGATCTCCATCATGTTTCACTTTATTACATGGTGATGATGGTTTGGCTAATTTATCATTTTTGAAGACATGTGACTGGTTACTCAACAAATTATTTGTGGCAATTAGTTTTTTTTATTGAGATTTATCCTCGAAGAGGTGTCCTATGTATCCTATAAAAATTGGAATCGAAACCTAGATAGTTCGTATGGGACTATACCAAGTAGTTTAACGACATGCACCAAGGATGTATATGAGGGAATTTGAACATTGATTATCTGGATTGAGGCCCTATAGAGTTAGTCTACATATCTTTTGACAAAATAAATTAGAGTCCATATAGTTCTAATAAGTCTCATGCATTGTTACTAGGGAAACAATATAGGTTTTTATATCACATTTTCATATGATGGATTCTCTAATACATCTGATTGAGTGTGTGTACCTATAAATGAACTAGATATGTAATTATACTTATATATGAATGTATTTTGATGTTGGAGAATCATTATACTACTAAAGGCATGCCAATCATCAATATTTAGGCACACATGAGTCATGTTTGGTGTGGGAAACCAGAGATAGTGGAATATTGGGTGCATAACATGGGATTATGAAATTAAATTATATGGGTCTTACAAACAGAAGTTTCAATGAAATTTGAGAAAGTATAAAATACTAACATCTCTCTAGTTTTTTCATGGGAATTACACAATGAGGTTCCCCTGATGTTTGAATAGGTTTTACAGACCATGATGACCTAGATATTTGGAAGTGATTAAACACTAAAGAAAACCATTATGTTTGAATGAGGTATAAAAACATTGGTATCGACGATGTTGGAATTGGGATTTCACTATGAGTAATCCATGATTATTGATATAGAATTGCACACTAATTACACCTATTTATTATTCATGGGGATTATTATCCATTGAAGGAAAAAATGTATATTTTGGGATTACAAAATAGGAGGATTCCCATATTGAAACATGATATTATGTTGATTACATGATCATTGAAAGTATATAATCCCCTGTGATCCATGGTCAGTGTGAAAATAATGATATTGATATATATCAAATGTGTTGTATATAGTTATTTGAAATATTAACTAGTGTAGGTCTAAAGAGATATGATCAAAATCTCATGCAGGATATGTCTTTAGATGTTTTAACCATAGGAAAAGAAAAAAAATGAGATAATAGACAATAGAAATATGGTTAATATAGAGATTAGGTATCCAGATTATAATAGTAATTAGATACCTTCAAGTAAAAACTAATAAACTATTTATGGATATAGAAGCGATATTTTACTCAAGTTGTTATTTTCTGAACATTTAGGGAAGTTGTCGAATTTCACGAATATGGATGCCCGTGATTGAGATTTTTAGAGTATATAAAAGTGTTAATTGATTTATGGGTGAGGTAGGATATTGAATTTCATTGGTTACACTATTGGGAGTCATGTCAGTTTCATGGGATTATCATCCTCACGTGAAGATGGCCCGATCATCTGCTCCTCATGATGATTGTGGAGTCATGTGATTCACATGATTCTTGCAAAGGCATGTGTGTGTTCTAGAAAACAATAACCATTAAATCACATGAATGATGAGGGATGGGTAATCACATGTCCTTTTTTCATCCCTAGGAGTATGTCTCAAGATCTCATGGCCAACTCATGACCATAGAGATATCATGTGATTGCATGACAAGAAGTATTTCCTTTGAATATCCCTTGCACAAATCGTTCTTATTTAAATTTAAAAAATGTTACAAACCAATATTCATTAAGAGTGAGATTATTACAAATGCATAATACATCTTCTAGAATCTTGAACATAGATTTGTGGTCATCGGAAATATTGATGGTTTGTGGTGTGCTCGAGGTGATTGTAATGTTTCATCTTCCCACGTGATGTTTTATCCTGAGGTGGTGTGACAATGCCTGGTTTTAACTTGAGTTTTTAATTTTTATTGGTGTTTTTGGCGCGGTCATATGGTCATCTGGTTTTATTTGGTTGGATTCTGTCTTTTGGAGGAATTGTGGTTGTGAGGATCCCACTAATCCAAAAAGTGGTATATTTAGAAAATGAAAAAAGGATTTGGAGGGCATAATACCTCTTCTCTAGACAGATCTCTCATGTTCATTTAATTGAATCTTTTTTTTGTTTCTTCTCTATGGGGGGAGGGGGGGGGTTATAGGTGTCACCACCCTTATATCTATGTCGAATTTCATATTGATCATGATATATAGCTCTATTTATATTGTTCAAAGAACCATCTTCATAATATATATATATATATATATATCATATACATTTCATAATCGAGTCTCAAATCATCAATGATGTAGTCCAATTTATTGAATGTTAAATAGTTATCATGATAGGGGTTCACCATTGAAATCTTTTCATAGCTAATCTATAAATTTTTTCATCCTAGGGGTTTCCTCCTGAATCAAGAGGGAATCAAATATATAAAAATAATCACATGATCCCACATTCATTTATATCCATTTTTATTGAGTCCCTTGGGGTTTATCCACAAGATTTCTATAGGACATCACATGATTAATCACGGATTATCCAATGGTGTGAAAACCATGACATTGATAACTACTCTCTACAGATAAGTTACATGACCTGATTATCACAATGGTAATTGAAATATTGGACTCAAAATGTATATCCTTTATTTTCATATTTACATCATATTTTTTTTCACATAATGTCGTTAGGTAAATCATTTGATCATGACTGGATCATAAGTGGTCATTCATACGTTGTTAAAGAAAACTATGATTTAAATCATTAGTTTATCAAGGGGGTTGTTACATGACCTAAAAGGAATTGTTTAAATAGAAATGTTGTCATGTTAATCCCATAATTATGTTCTTTAATATCTAATGTAATTTGGAGTGGAAACTTCATATGCCTTTTACACATCTCATGATCATGTCTGTACCACATGGATGTGTGCACAATTTGTTAGGATCAACTGCTCTGGTAGTCCCAAATATAGTCACATGATGGTTCAAGTGAGTTTTTTTGTCCATTATAAGTTACATTATCATGTATCGTAATATCTTATTCACGTATAATTCATGAATTGTTTATTCCCTTTTATATAAAATGAGTTTTTTTCTTTTGGAAGTTTTTTGGACTTTTAAATTTTTCATTGTATAATTTAATGGAGTAAAAAATAACTAAATCTATTTTTACTTCATTTTTTATCTCAAACGGTTGAGTCTATGTCTATGGTCTTACATTTGGTTATTTCCTCTGCTTTAATTTTTTCCCTCTTCTTAGTCTATTTAAATACCTATTATACAGATCAATGTAATATTTATAGCCAATAACCCCACAATACCTATAATATCTATTAAACTGTTAGTTCTAAATACAATTATGCAAAAATTCATAAATCTTTTGAACACCATTTTATTCTAATAAATATATAGATTTCTTAATTATCCTAATGGTATTTTCCATGATTTTTTTATTGATGAAGAAAAATTTCCCTAATTTCTTACATTTCAATATTTAATAATACATAATGTCTCTTTATAGAATTCATATATTCTAGATTGTAATTTCTCAATAAAATTATTGTTGAAATAATCTCCCTCTGCACTAGAGATTCTACAAACACTTATTTTTCATATCTATCAAAAACATTATTATAGATAGATGATGTTGTATTCTTGGATAATTATACTTGATATTAAATATGATTATTCTTATTATAGAAATTTTTCGTATCATGCTTCCTCATTTCAATATTAAGTCTTCAGATTTTATAAATTTCAATATATCTATGGATAATGGTTGAAGTCATATCATCATAGAAGTGGAAATTATTTTCACTATCAATATTTAAGAACTCAATTTCTTTTACATTATTTTTTTAATGTTGATAATTAATTTTTTGGTTAATACCTTTTCTAGGTGGGTGTTATTGTCTCTCATTTATTCAATTCATTTAGACACATCTTAAGCTCCATTATCACGGTATATTCTTTGCAATCCTCTCTTACACCCTCAACATACAAAAAATTTTACTTCGATTCATCTTAATATTGGTTAACCACTAATTCATGTTTTCTTTTTAGTTCTATTTATTGAAATCTCTAATTAATTACTCATACAGAATTTATTCACCATCAATCACACCTTATTCGATTGATATAATTTTCTTTTAAAGGTAACATAAAGACAAAATTTTCTTTAATTTTTTATTCATTAAATGAGTGACCTCTAAAAATGGTTTTTTGATAATTTTCCTTATTGTTGATTTCAATTTAAAATATCATTTGATAGATTGTAGATAATTTATCCACCATACATTATTTATAACATTTATAATGATTTTTACCTTTATACATACCTATTACTACTATTTTAAAATTTCATGACATGTTAGAAAGATTTATATCATTTACTTATATGTTTTCATCTTCATTGGATTAGTCCCACTTCAATTCCATCTTCACACATTTAAATGATTTATGGAGAATTTCATTTTCTTGCTTAACTAATCTCATAAATAAAGTATTTCTTCTCATTTAATAAGTAATAAAAAATTTGTGAAGTCAATTAATTGAAAATTTATCGTGTTCGATATCATTAATAATTTAAATATTAGAATAAAATTTTCATAAAATGATTCTAATTAATTGTTTTACATGATTAGAATCACTAAGAGTTTCTAAAAACCCCTCAATATTTCATAGAAACAAATTTTATGTAGTAAAAAACTCATTAATACATTCATCCTCTAATATTTTCGCATCCTAAAAATGTATTCACCTAGTCTGTAGTTTTTTTCCATTCACATTTTTATTTACATAATAAATTATATTATGTTTATTAAAAACATAATTAATAGTTTTTCACCACCTAAAATTTTTAAGTACCTTTTTTTGTTATGGAGGATAAAATGGAATTCATGGACTTTGCATCATATTGAATTTTTCTTCAATATATTGGAGAACATACTAACCTTTTAGTCTTAAAAATTAAATCATATTAAATATATTAAGAAATATATGATTGAAATGAAAAAATAGGGTACCACTCTCTATATCGAATAAATGGAATCTTTTTTCCACAAATATTTGGATTCCCTTAGTGTTGGTAGAATTTTATTGATCCATATTAGGTACATGAGAGAAAGAGACTCAACCCCCTCTAATACGATGTTTTGAATCACAATAACAGCGTAACATAATGAGATGGGCATGAATCCATGTCAATAAAAAATCAAATAACTTCAAATCTTGTTATTATTTTTCAAAATGCTCCAAAATTTATGACTGATGTAGTAAAAAAGATACAAAATATTTTATTTAGGTTCACATCATTGTCGATGAATAAATAAATGACGTGTCAGGATTATTATCTTTTACACATAGTCCCCTTATTATTATAAAAAATTGTAGGACCAAGTGTATAACCTTGATATTTGAAAAAAAATTGGATCCACCACTTATAAAATTGCATTAAAATAATAAATCTCTTCAAATAATGATATCAAATTATATACCACTTCACAAAGACTCCCAATAATGTTTTCTTTCCATATATGTAAATAATAATCTTTTAATATTTTTCTCATATCCACTACTTTGATATAGCCTCATATCATTTTTCCTTCATAGAATTATAATGAAACTTATCTCTATTATATAACAAGTTATTGATATTCACCGAATATTTCATGCATATAATTCCATAATTTTTATTGAAATATACATGATTATTGGTGGAATTGAATGACTCATTCCATGTTCATAAAAAGTGAGTAAAATGACGACTTAAATTACTATTTAATATTGTAACAAGTCACATTTCTTAGTTTCCATAATTCTCAGCATTATAGCTTCATATAAACGTAGACATTAAATTTTTAAATGTATTCCTGTAATTCTTTATGAATACCAAAATTATTTAATTCATTTGATATAAAAATTATCAAATAAAACTTTATTAATATAATTCATTGTAAAAATTAAAAACATTTAGTTCACTCAATATTTTCACATTATCAATGTTATGTAGTGTTCCCAACTACGATATGGTTCTCATGTTAGTGTCCAGCAATCCACACAACTGTTCCTTTTTAATCGTCTCAATATAAATCATAATCCAAGAATGATCATAATGTTTTATTTATAGTAATCATAGCATAGAAAATTATTTGGTTTCATGTTTTTCTCTTTAGATAAAAAATATAAAAAATTTAAAATTTCACCCACTATATATGAAAAATTACCTAACATGAAATACCATTTGGATATGTTACTAAGTTATTTTATGAGGGTCTTCAAATATCAAAATTTTGATAAATGGTGCTCTTATAAAATATACTTATGTAAGATATCATCAACATGAATCCTTATTCATATACATGGGACATTTGGTTATGTATTATAATCTATCTACATGGATCATAAAATTCACCTATGTAATTGTATCCAGCTAGTTATAGCATTCCCTTACATCATCCCAAATTCCTAGGTCAACTATCTGTGGGTAAAAAATATACATTGGAAAAATTTACAATATATAGACTAAATTGGATACATGGATCGTAAAATAATTCCCTACATTAATTTACATGTATTTACATACATAGAAAACCCACATACATGAATCTATAATATTCCAGATTCCACTAAAAATTAATTAGTTCTTCCCCTGCTGACATTTAGTCTTTTTAAACCACTTAGTCACCTATCAATATTGGTGTATATAATTATCCTTAATCCAAAAACTTTTATCATTTATTTCATTTAGTATCATCTCATAAAACAACAAAATTAACATTTATTGAAAATAAAAACAACTCAATCCTCAAAATGGTTAAAAATTTTATTTCAAGAAATATGGAATCCCAGTTTTTTAAGACAAAAAACCTTCCCTACATTGTACATCATTAAATAATAAAATGTATTTTTCAGGTTTGGTTTCTTATAAATTAGGTATATAATAAATTCAAAACATATAAATTTTTCAAACAAACTCTTATGTATTCTTTATATATTTATCATGATATTTCTTTTAATATATTTGGTATCCTAGGGACATAAATTAAAACAAAGTGGTGAGAATTAATCCTAATAAAGGAATAAAATTTGAAATAATTATCATTCGATCCCGTGGCATAATAATAAGACAAAATCATTAAAACAAGGCTTGTATCATAATAAAATGAACATCAAGCATAAAATGGATATGTTTCTACAATATGAAAATGAAACATTCATATTCATATCATAATGATTTATTTTCATAGTTTTAAAAAACATAATTACCATGTTTATTCACCAAGGTATCATGAAAATGTCATCTCTAGAGATTAAATATTTACCTAATACACTAGAGAAATATCAAGGAACTACATTCATATGTCTAAATTCAAGTGGACCACATAGATCAAAGGAAAATGTTTCCCTATGAACCAATTGTAAATAATTAATGGGGTTCATTTAAAAGTCATTAAATTTATAAAATCATGAATATGTGATCATTTTAAAATTTTGAAGCCAAGTTAATGGAATATAGGTTTCATATTTGGATGTTTTAAATCAATGAGTCATTGATACATCTTGGTGAATACCCATTAATATATAAATGGATTGACTATACATGGTATAATAATATTTCATGTAAAAGAAATTGTTATTGAAATGATTTTGGTAACATGATATATATACAATATTTATTAAGACAGGGGAATAACAGGAGAAACTATAGTTCCCCTATTGATAAGACTTTATTTTGGAAATAATGGAATAATATTAAGTGTTTGAATAGAATTTAATTCATCTTTGAGAATACATTGGACAAAAAGATGTACTCAAAGGGAAAAAGAATAATTGGAGAGTTACCTTACCTTCGGGAGTGACATATTAAAGCATACAGAGGGAAACCTAAGACCTTGAAGATTCCATTTAAAGACATTAGGGATAAAAATGAGAAAAATTTCAATATTAAATAATTTTGTGTTGAGAGTAAGTAAGGGGCTCTTGTGTATTTATAGTAAAAGGGGAGAAATGTTTTTAATAATTTATAAAAATTATTCTTGGAACAATATATTGTGGAAAAGGAAAAAAAATTTCATACCCATGTTTTTTTATATTTTTTATATTTTATTTATAAAATATTATAATAAATTACAATAAAAATATATTTTTTAATGTAACTTTGGACATGGTAAAGTAAATATTTGAAAAAATATTATTTTTTAAAACATTATTTTCATTTTATATATAGGAATGCCATTTATAGGTTTAGAAATTTATTTAAATCCATTAAAATAAAAAATATTCATAAAATTTAATATTTTTATTCATTTATTATATTTAAATAATTTTTACATCATTATTATATTTATACTAAGTCATGTTACATTCTAAATAAACAAAATTGTATTTATAATTTTTAATAAAAATGATTTATAAAATTCTCAAAATTTAACCCTATACTAATTTTGGTTTGATGATTCCAAAAAAAATGTATATTTTAGCAATATATTTTTGTGAATATTTTAATTTAAACATTTAAAAAAAATATTTATTTATTTAAAAATATTAATTTTGATGAAGTAGTCATATTTTTGAGACTTATAAATATTTCATAAGATATTATACGATTATATAATAATTTATATATAGTAAAATAGTTTTTGAAAATATTATTTCATGATAATATATTTTATTCTGAATAATTATGCTTATAATAACTGTTTCACCATTTTCTGAAAATACAATTACGTTTTATTTGTATCAATTATTTTTTGTCAAATTCATCTTATATTGATCTGTATTTAATTAAATAAAATAATATTGAAAATTGTATTTATGAAATAACTATTTAAATTATTAAATGTATATTATATTGATATGACATTTTGGTCATGATATATAACCCCTTATTAAAATGGAATACATCATATGGATAAAGTGTGGGATGGTGGTTGTTTCATGGGGTAGATCAGCTAACAATAATCTTATGGTCATCTCCAATAATTTGAACTTCTATCATTTTTAATTTATGCATTAACTATTGAAGGATTATTGGGTTTTTTTTTTCAATTGAAAAATCATTTCACACAACCATCCTCACATTTTATGTAAAATGGGCTTCAAATAGAATGAATATACAATTAGAGTCCATGGATTTTTCTCTATTTATTAGTTATCATTTTTTATATTCTTTTATAAACAGAAATTATAATTCTTATATTATTAGCAATGGTCATATTTCCTAACATTCATATTGAAAAATAGTCATATTGACCAATAGTCAGGTTATGGTCATATACCAGAGGTCACTTTTCCCTTTAGGAGCTTAATATAATTTACAATCCATCAATATTTACTGCCTCATTGGTAAAGGTTTTTACAATTCATTTAATAATGTTAATTATATTCATTACATTAATATTTATTTTAACATTATTTATGTTATGTTTAATATTACTAGAATATTTAAATCCTAGGTAGTATACTGTTGAGTGGTATCTATTCATTGGTTCATTTATCCATATACCAGTATTAGATGTATTAATTTGAATTATTATAAAACTTGTAACATTATTTTAGTAACATTGATTCTATGTGATTCCATTTTTCAAAAAGAAGTCATTATAAAATAGAGGTAATTTTATTAATCATTGAAGGAATTTTAAGGCCATTATGGGAAAGGGATGAATCCACCCACCAGTTCTACTGCACATGATATTGTCATCTTTAAAAAAACCCCAGATGTGTGGTATTGTTTTTCCTGGGTTTCCCATAGATCGAATATAGTCCTTATATTAGGGGTTAGTAGACATGTATTATTAGTCACATCTTAAACACCCATGACCAATATGCGAGACTTTCTATTTTCTAGAATATAGCACCCTGGGATGTAAGGTAGTTAATCCCAGTGGCATATCAATAGTAACCACTACATCAAGTAGATATAATCTCTCCCATACTACCAGCCAATGGATATGAATCTAACCCTACTTATAATAACATTAAAATTAAGCAGTGAATTTTCCCACCAGTATTGCAGCCCAAGATATTTTCTAGTATCAGAACCCCCACCCACTCATTTTTTTAGGTCTCCCACCCATATTAAAAGATTAATTATAGTGAACTATACATTTCCTACATAAAAAATGTATTCTTAATGGAAACATATGTTAATTATCAATATAATCCATGATAGATTTGAATAGGTTTAGTTTATTTGGAATGATGGATACTTAATCTACTATTACATTAAGGATCTATATCACTTCCCTTAATCATCATCATAACTACAACCCTTCATAAATATAACATAATAGAAACCATTATATATAACCAGGTTAAGGAAACATAAGAAAGGGTCTTCTTAGATGCACAACAGGTGTAAACACAATAGATGTAAATCAATGATCATAATCAATCATAACATTATAATTTGGGGATGAAATCATGAGAATAAATTTTATATTTATACCCATAGATTCATATACCAAAATCAAGACACATTTCATAAAAATTTATCAGTTAAAATACATAAGAATTTTTTTTTAGAATCAATAGTAATAAATCATGATCCATGAAAACAAATCATAAGAATAAGACATATGTTTCTAGAATAAACATAAGTGTTTTAAATCATTTATTTTATCAAGGATCACTACTGAGACTATCATAATATAATGGTTTTACTCCACATTCCATCATTGTCTTTAGTCAATGTTTACTCCCATGACTAAATTATTTGAAAAGGTTCATTATTGAACTGGATTCAATCCCCATTTGAATCTTAAAATCCCATGATATATCCTTCATTACCCATTTAATTGAAGGGATATATAATTATAGTCACATCAGTCACATAATAAAAACCATATAAATGTGTCACAATTTTATAATACATTTTTCATATAATCAAATCATGAATTTTTGAAATGATACATGTTTTATAAGAATTTTCATCATAGTTATAAAACATTCAAAAAAATAAAAAGGATGGTAACACTAGATCATAACCCTAGTTTCTCATATGAATGATCACATTATGTTTCTATAGATAAAAATATATCCATAAAGTAACTATAACATTTTTTATAGAAAATTACCTTTTATTTGTAATCAATTATTTAGAATACAATAATTTACTAAATTTAATGGAAAATAATATCATTAAATATTTAAGAAGAATATTATAATAGAATATTTAATGAAAATAGTATTCATGTTGTTGGGGAGAGTCATTAATTTAGTATATGTTAAAATAGAAATTCCATTAATATTTATAATAAAAATTAAAAAAGTTACATGTTAAGAAAATGATATGATGATTCCTCTTCAAAAATATCTAGGAATTAAAATTTAGTCAAAATATACATAAATTATATTTGGAAAATATTAGAAACATTCTTAAATTTTTTTAATGAAAATATTGAAATAATAGAAAATATTCCTAACTAAAGGGAAAAAACAGTCAATTTCCCTTAAAAATTATCTTTAGGTGTACTGACTACATGAAGAGAGTAAACTAAAATGAAAAAAATGAATACTCAACAAATAAATACAGTATAATAAACTAAAATATATTTTGTAATTATACATCATATAATTTCATTACAAGAAAATTTAGGAAACAAATCTAGATAAAATGGTGATTATTACATAAAAACATTACAACATGTTCATCATGCTTCATAATCAATATAACCTCCCATATAATGAATTTAGATTTTGTTATTATTTTATAACAGAATCATAAAAAGTAATATTTTACTATATATGATTTATATGTGACATCTTATCATACACCCACTAACAATCATTTATCATCATCATTATTTAGCTTCGTAATTTCTTTGTTTTTCATGTATGTTTTCATTTGGTAGTTCACACATACACCCGACATACATATTTATCTCCCATTTGATTGTGTAGAGGAAGAAAATGGTTTTTACATTAACATCATACCACTTTATTATTTTCATGATAATTTATTAATTATTTATTTAAGGATAAAACATGTTTATAAGAAGTATAATAATTGATAAATTTAAATGAGACTGATTAAGATCTACACATATTCTTTGAGAGACCTTTTCTGTCTTACAACAGAATCCCGGAAAGGATGGATTTAATAAAATAATAGAATCTACTATATAAAGTGAATTGTTCTATGATATATTGGAGTAAGAATTTACTAATAAAGAAGGACCATATTTTTTTAATAAGGGAGGAGAAGAGGTTCCTTTTCCCACGTGAGGGGAAGGACACACATGAAATTGAGTAAAAGATTTCAATTATATAAGGTCACCTTTATAGAAAAGTGGAACTAAATGTTCATTGATTAAGATGTACTATATGACAAGTTTGATATATATTCAACTAATTTAAATTATTTAGGCTTTTTTTGAAGCACTAGTAACACCTTGATATTGGTTCACCCAGATATTTAAAAGTTCATTTTTTAATCTTTTTGTCTCATGATAAATTTTTATGGGATTAGGGGCTCAACCTAATCGATAACGGGGCTCTATCCACCATTTGATATTGCCTTGGTAGTTATCATGGATTTATGATTATTTCTCATTTTTTGTTTCTTAAAAAACATCCATTTTTTCTTGAAAATTTGATATCATTGTCATTATGTTCTTATCTCATGTGATTACACATTATCCTGCTCTTGTATGATATCCTATCATGCCTTTGACTAGCACATTATGCTTCCTTATCATGTTAATTCTATTACAAGGATTTATTTCCCACAACAATTTTATACATATTAAAGTGGTTATCAAATAATGTTTTTGGATATAAAATTTATTTATAATATCATTATTTATTTTAAAATAATAATTTTTAACTTTCATGTTTAATATTTATGCAAAAAGTCTTCCAAATACACTAGGAATTTTGAACCTAGTTTTGTTTTTAATGGATATTTATGGTAAAAACTTGTAATAGTATGTGTGAAATATATTTTCCAATGTAGCAGGTGTAAGAGGGAGGTTTAATTAGTTTTTTGTACTAGGAATATAATAATTTAGTGTGACCCTTATGTACACTTTCATGTACAAGGGAAAAACATAGAATTTTACTAAAGTATTGAGTGAGTGGTTTTAATGAAATTACATGCTTATCTGGATACTACAAGAGAATGTGGTTATAAAGTATTTGAATATTTGGGCAATAACTCTAGAAGTTGATTTTTGGTTATTAAATCAATCATCCCCTAGTTCATGATAAATAAGTCTTATTATAGACCTAGTTAGACACTCCCTAGAGAAAGGCTTTAACAGATTCTAAAACTCTTCATGAACCATTATGAAGGACATGAATATATTTTTAGTTCAGAGAACATAATTCCAAAATTACCATGGATATACCAAATTAGAAACCAAAGAATCATAAGTTAGGATATAATTAATTTTTTTTTGTTATCCCTCGTAACATCATAAGTTTCCCAATTGCATATTTATAAGTTAAATTATTCCAAACTTTTTTTAAATTTTTTTGAATTAATTGTTAGAAATAGGAGAAACCAATCTAAAAAACAACAACACATGGAATGTGATGATTTCTATATTGATATGGAAAACCATACAGGAGTGGGATCTAGGAACTATATGGTAGTACTAGCTTAGATGAATCTTTATATGACTAGTTTCATTAATAATATAGAATGTCGCCATTATATTAACAAAGTGAATGTTGTGATCGAGACATTTATACTATGATTTCCTCATTTTTTTTGTGTTTCGGTTTCAATCGTCATGTGAGGGAAACTAGATCTTCCTGGATGTGCATGCAGGGACTTTTCCGAAGGTAGTGGAGTGTTTGAGATGGATGCTGGTGTAATTTTTTGGGGCCTCCAATCTTCAAATCTCTTCCTATCAGTGATTTGTGGGCTCTTGGGGTCTCCGCTGTCGGGTGCAGATTTCCCCGATTCACGAGCTCTCCTTCTTCCTCATCTTTGCATCGAAGGAAGACTTCATTCATGTGGGGTTCTTTGCACTTTGTTCAGTGGTGTCGATGGCATTAAAATTTCCCCTGGTGGTTAATGGATGTCCACAAGGGGAATGAATGCTCGGCTATTGCGGTCTGGATCAATCTATTAGGCCTCCTTCTTCCCTTCAAGAACTAAGCTTTTCTCATGATGATCAGTTATTCCCTCAAAGTCTTTCTCTGCTCGAATTCCAGGACCATGAGTTGTGAGGATACCTTGTTCGCCCACATGGTCATGGAGCTGGACCTCTCACGTCTTGTATTAGAAAATCTTACTCTTAGGGTTCATGAATCATTTTGTTGGAATGAGGATATCGCCTACCCCATGTTCCTGAGGTACTTCTATTATTGTCTATTACAGGGTCATACAATACAGGTGTTCCACCACCATCGTTAGGGTGGATGACATTATTGTGCCCAACTTGTTGAGCATGGTACTTATCAACCAACATATATGGATGAGGATCATCCTAATACAGAGCTTGTGAAGGCGTAAGCTACGCCTGAAACTCCCTTAACCCCTTCTTCTATCCCTAATCCAGCGACGTATACTCGCTCGGGGATGGAAGGTGTTGAGATACTAGGTCAGGAGATGGTACTCCATGTTCCATGTCAGTTGAACAAGGTTCAGGTTGTGGATGTTCACATTTCTTTTCAAAACATCTTCACTTCTTCTGGGCTTCATTGTATGGACCTTCTTATCTCCCCTCCTTGAATCTATGGGTTTTTGGTGATTCCTCCTATCATTACCACTTCACCCCAAGGTCCATCTGGGGGTGAATCAGGTCCTCTTGCAATGATATTTTCTCATCAGAGGTCTCCTCTGGGGGATACCCATATCCCTCTTCCCCCAGTTGATCATGGTTTGGTGGATGTCTTCCACCCTTCCATGTTATTAGATGGATCAGATAGGGTATTGAAATCCTCCCTTGGTTTGCGGGGTAGGTTAGCCCTTCAGTATCTAGAGACAAATACATCCACTAGTACTCTTCTTTCAAAGGAATATGGGGTTTGTACTAGGTCCCTATCCAGAAAACTAAAGGCGAGGGTGCTCTCCCACTTTGAGAAGGCTATGAGTTCTAGATCCAGCCCCAGAACACTTTTCTATCAATGATTCAAGTGCTTATATAGAATGACCATGGTGTGGGTGCTAGGATCAAAATAGAATTTGTGGCCTTAAAGGTTTCCACTCACAAGATTTCATTGGTTGGAATTCATGAACAAAAACATGAACCAAATAGGATTTGTTCTTTCTCCAAGAAAATCAGAATGTCTAGTTTTTTACATGTGGCCCTGACTAACCATCACAAATGGATCTTCTCGCATAGGAATTTCAGAGTGGATTAGGAGTAGGTGAGGGACTAGTGTATCACAGTTAAGGCATCCTGTGACACCCATTCCTTTTTCGATTCATTTATTTAGAAGGGATGATATCCTATTTAGAGGTGAATCCTATGGGATAATCTCAATGCCTTCGATCTATGAAATCTCCTGTTGATAGTCAGGGGTGACATTAATGTGATTGTCGATCCGGGTGATAGGAAGGTAAGAGGTCCTTCCACAAGGAGAGCCAGCTTGGATTTTGATCAGTTTATGGTTGGAAATTGTATCATGCACCTTGGATACTCAGAGGACAGGTTTACGTGGTGAAAAAACTAGCTCGAGTCTCATCGGACCTAGATCCACCAAGATAGTTGTTTGATTAACATGCATGTCATTCCCTTGTATGGCTGAATCAAATTGGTCCACCTAGTGCGTGGAATTTTTGTTCATCCCCCTACTAATAATTTTTATCTTCCACGCGTTTCACAACGAGAGTTTTAGATTCAACCTCCATTGGTTCAATGATCCATTCTTTCTTAACTTGGTTTGAGATACCTAGGTAGATATTACCTAGGGGAACAGGTGTATAGCCTTACATCATAAGATGAGGCGGCTCAAGGCAAGGCTTCAGGAGTAGTCGCAGGATCTTCTCCCACCAGGTAGAGACTTAGAGGCCTTTTCTCAGGACATCAATTGTCTCAAACAGATTCTTTAAAATGTTTTGAATGATTAGGTTTTTGTAGACCTCTCCTATAAGAAGGACCACTAAGTAGACATGATTTAGAAACAAGAGACTTTCTTGGGAGAATGTTATAATTTAGTTGGAAAATTAGGGGTAAAATTCCATATCTTATTTACATGCATGTATTAATGAAAGTATGAGGTTTGATCTTCTGAAAATCTAACTCGAGGATGTATTTTTCACCAATGGTGGGGATGTGGTGCGTGTTATGGACAATACATTCATGATGAATCTTATCACAGGTCCAACTGACTTACATCCTAGTTGGTACCTAACTCTGAACACATATTTATTGGATTCCATCACATTTCTTGTATCATCCCAGGATAATGAAGGTCTAGGGGCCTTCCCCCTCGAGAAGGAGATCCAAGACAAAATGAGGAATGTCAAACCTAATAGTGAGGCTGTCCTAGACAACATTCCTACCTTCTTTTACATAGAATCTTGGGAGGTGGTAAAGGATGATATGATTACTGCAATTCACGACTTCTTTATGGGATGGGAGTTCCCTTGCATTGCTTGCGCTAACAATGTAGTGTTCGTTCTGAAGTCTACGAATTCCTCTTCAATCCAACAATTACATAAAATAAGTAAGTGAAACATACCTTATAAAATCCTCACCGACATCATCAATTATAGCATGCAGCTTGACGTCTTCGGTGGATCTCCTAGGAACATCATCGTTTTGTGAAGGGGAGATCTTCATAGGGGAAATCGCTCTGGTTGAATAATTGATTAGGGGTATGAACCACTAGTCTCGAGGGTTCAACATGGATATCAAACATGATATCTGAGATTCATAAGACCGAATGGAGTGGAGCTTCATCAACAACATTTTGACATGTATGGGATTTTTTGTATTGAATTTTGACCTCATTTTTCGTTGTTTTAGTGCATCATGGATTTTAGTGTCATTTATGGGGAAGACATATAGTATTTTATAGGATACTCATGGCCTTCGGCAAGGAGACCCCATATCCCCAAAAATTTTAATCATTTCCCAAGACATGCTCAACCGCAATATGCATCGACGCCTAGGAAATATTGACATCCTACCTTTTCGCTGAAGATCTAACTCCTCATTACTATCCCATGTTATATTTGTGGATGATACCATTTTATTCTAGAAATCCTTGAGTATCTCTTTGAGGGGTTTGAATAGGTTGTTGGAGGAGTACCGCCTTTGAAGCTATCAGAGTATTAAATGAAGATGGAGAAAATATTTCATATCCCCAAACTGGCCCCCAGCCAAGTCTCTACTGTGAGTCATCTTTTGGACATGCAAAGAGGGACCATTCCCATATAGTATCTGGGGCTCCCCAATCATCAGGGAGAGTCTATATCCACGACTTCAACCCCCTTGTCAATATAATCATATATAAGGTTCTCAATTATAAAAATAACATCTCATCCTTTGGAAAAATAATTTCTCTGGTGAACAAAAGTTTTCCTGCCACCCTGGTCCATGCACTATCTACAACAAGGGTCCCAATGGGAGTTATCAAAAAAATTATGAGGGGCCTAGAAAACTTCATTTGGGACCTGAAATCATTGTGGAAAATTCATTGGATTTCATGGGGAAGGATGGATAGGCCCGCTATGGATGGGGGTATCAACGTTCAAAGCCTCAAAGATACCCTTCATGGAATGCATGCTAAATTAGCATGAAAGATCCTGGAACATCAACGCCTATAGGGGATCACCATGCATAGATAATCATTGGGGGACTTGATTTTAATGGGAATGCATACCTCTCCCCTGTGGGTATATATTGGTCCAATGGTGAATGATCTTTGACTTTATTCCCGTAGGATCATTGGGAGAGGCGACATTTGGTTTTGGAACCCCAATAAGAGTGGGATGATTATTGGCTACCTAGGTTTCCCTGTCACTGATTTTTCTTTTTGGGAATCTTGTCGGTATCCTATTTTCACCATGAAAATTATAAATAGGGAAAAGTTGTGCCAATTTATCCTCATCGAGATACCTATTGATCGGAATCATTGTGTTTTCACACCAACTCCCTTTGGAGCTTTCACAATTAAGGATTACCGGTGAACCATCAGTTTTCATGGCCTGGTAGACACATGGTATGAGGTCCTCTGGATCAAATGAAAACCCATGAAACAAAAGTTCCTCATATGGACGATTATTAATAGGTCCCACCCAACAGATGAGAACATCAAGCGATGCAGTGTCTCCTTGGATTCCCAATGTGTTTGTTACAGGAGGCATGCATGGGAGAATGCGAATCACTTGTTCTTTGAATGTTATTTGGCATGTGAGGTGTGGTTGATATTTGGTGATTTCATGGTTTTCCCCATCTCATCCAATTTTGACATGCCTTTTTTGGAGCACTTGCATCACATCTTAAGAAGTGTCTGCTCATAGTGGATTGCCCGCACCGTGTTTTTTCATACATGTTGTTTTTTCTTGTGGCATGTGAGGAACAAGAATCATAATGAGGGGATATTCTTATCACATCATGAAATAATTACGCGAACAAAAAACCATCTTATCAACCATATTCAGGCACTGGGCAATGAAAGGGAGGCTCTGTCTCTATGACGTCTCATCAGAGTCCCCCTTTCTTCTACCTCGGGTGATGGACTTTCGTCGAGAAAATGGGAATTCTTTCACTCTCCTTTGAGGGGGTTTAAACTTTAAATTGATGTCTCATGCCTTTTAGGTGAGATTCATGGGGGTGCAATTTTTTGTGACAGCATAGGTTATGTTAACTTGGCTTTCTCTATACAGTTGGGTCATGGAATAAACCTCCAAGAAGAATCATTTTCGATGCAAACTATTCTTAACATCTGTAGGCAGAGGGGATTTCACATCATAGAGGTAGAAACAGACTCAATGATTCTGCACAATGCACTTCATGGCCTCGGGAAGATTCCTTTTTTAGTCACTTAGTCAATAAAAAACTATCATTGCATCCTTGGATACTACATTATAGTGACCCATACCTAGAGGGAGGGAAAAAAGTCATGAACTATATTCCATCGATTTCCCTTAGCCCCGATTGTATCATTTTCATATTTTTTATAGATTAGAAGCAGAGGGGTGAACGTTATTAGAGGGAATTCCCTATGCCTACATTTCTTCAGACCCTGTATCCTTTGTGTTAGCCTTACTCATTTTTCTTTCTCTCCTTAATAAAAATTTACATGATGATGATAGAGAGAATAATCAAGTAGGAATAACTCTCACATGAGAGGATATATCCTATGGTACCTGTTCTCATGCACACATCTCCAATAAATATAAAATTCTCAAAATTAAAATGAAAAATGATACACAATGAATTTATACAGATATTTCATGAAATCAGAGATTGAAAAAGTACTAAAAATAATAATGGTCTAAATAAAATCACACGAAAATTCTAAAGGATGACCAACCCTCAAAAAGGAGGGGACTACTGTCAAATGAAACATCATGTAAAAACCATAGTTTTTTAATCCCAATTATAACCTGTCTACTCTTAGTCCACCAAAGATCCAATTCAATTTTCGGTCATCTTTATAGAACATGAAATTTGAGGGAAGATCCCATGAAGGGGTGAGTATAACAACAAATAGTAGGACACCCAGAAATCACCAAACATAAAGCATCAAGACAATAGGAAACTCCAACAAATGAAATGCCAATTATAATATGATACATAAGATAATAACATCCTGATATACTCATGATAGAAAATATGTACCAAGAAATGGTCACAATGATATTTATATCCCATGATTCTACACGAGATTAATATATAATTATTTTCCATGAGAAGTCACTCCTTGATCTGTATAACACAGATAGTGCTCGTCCAAAAGATAATGATAATAATGCATTTTTAAGAATTAGTAAGCAATAGAATTTAGGATAGATCATTCAAAAATATACTATATAACACCCAATGGAATGGGGGACATCTTAAATGTGAACTTGATTAACCCACCAAGTATAAAATCAATACACGTGTATCTTGGTTAGGTCGATTCCTATAACCCCACCTAGTGCAGACTATACAATAAAAGATGTAATATTGGAACTAAAAGAGGATATATTCAAAAAACTTTATCCAAGACAAATCATTGATATGGGAACACGTCATATTCCTCGGATATGATTAATCACTCTACCAACATTGAGAATGAATCAAAGGAATGTAGATAAGGAAACCAATTTATACTGAAGAGAATAGGGGCCTCAAGCTATCCATGATAATATACATGGGATATACATGTAGTACATGGATTTTATTTCTATATATATTTCTACCCATGTCCTTCATCTTGTGCTCATATACTATAGGATATGACTATGTATATTTTTTGTTCTTTTTTACGTAATATTGTTTGTGCCCGTATACCTTGTCTTGTAATGGTACCAGGTCATTCCCATGTACTCTAGTCAACTTGTAATTTTAGCTATTTTTGTTATGATGTTTTCTTGGGTATACTTTGATCATACATTCATGGGTAACACACCATGTGACATTGTTCATAGGTTGTGTGATATTTTATTTCCATTAAGCACTAGCCACAACAATAATGGCACTACATGGCATGTGTTCTTCAAACTATACCTCATGTAGTTGATAATTATCTATAACCCATAGGTTCTTAGTGAATCTTATAATGCCAAATTTAGCTTGAATTATTCTACAGATATCAACCCTAAATCATGTATCATGGTTGATTGAGTTCCCCCATCACTGATCTCACGATTTTGATCACCAGATCCATTCAAGAATTGATATAGTATCACAATTTCATTATTTCAATGAAAGACTAGCTTGAAATTTTTTGATCCACTATTGATCTATATTTATTACTGTCACAACTCAATTTAATATTAAATATTGATCCTAAACCTAAAATAACAATCCATATCAATAATGAATTTTTTTAAATTGATTGATTACCAAGTATTTTTTAAATTATTTTCAAAATGGAATATTGATGATGAGAATTCAAATGATAGGGAGAGAAACCCAAAAATAGAGGCTGGGTGAAAGAACCCCAACTATTGTTAATTTTTTCCTTAATATATTTCTATTATAATGATGGAAAAATAAAAATTTATCAAATGATATTAAATTATTATTTTTAGGAAGATAAAACATCAACTAAAAATCATCCATCAAACGGTAAACAGAAATGTTATAGGAATTCATTTTCCTTCAAAAAAAGGATAATAAATGTATTAAAATTCACAAAATAACATCCCATATTGAGTTTGGATAAATCATTAGTGATGAAAAATTCCTTATTATCTTTTTGGTGAGATACATACACTCTTTTAAAACACAAATTTCCAAAGCACAATCTAGTGTTGGTCATCTATGAATTATCCTTCAACTGATACTATTGTAATCCATATGGTTATGAGGCTAACCCAAGATACATTTCATAATCATAATTATATAAAATATTCTAGGACATGGTGACATAATAATTAATTAACTTATTTATGTATTTAGGATATAATTAATTTATCCATGACTAGAGTTTCACAAAATACCCAATATAGAAAATGTTAATTTCAAACCCAGGGTAAAATATACTATCCAAATACAATTGTGATATCATATTTCTCATATAAGACATGGTTAGGAAGTTATTTTATATTTTCTATAAGAAAACTATTTTTTTGTAGGATGTATAATATTTATTTTATTTTTATTTTTATCAATATTAGTGTTCACTAATTCTCAAAATCATGTGCCATATCAGTGCCTGGATCCAAAAATATTTTTTAATATATTATATACACTTACAATGAAAATACATGGGTGTCAAATTCCCTCAACCTCAGGGATATCCATCCTATATATAATAAATAATACTAAAAAGATGATTGTTTTGGGAACATATCTTGGTCTCCTACTCTCAGGTTCTCTCTTAAAAATTATGATTCTACCATTGGACATTCCCCTATGGAATCACTCATCTATGAAGGATATTCTACTATAAATCCTTGATTTCTTTTAGGTACTCTAAAAAGTTAAATCCATATTCTACATTCATCACACCCTGGTTGATTACATTTGATGGGTCATTCATGTATCTCCTTAGCTGTGACACATAAAAGAGATTGTTTTCCCAGTGTAATTGTGGTGGTATATCAAAGTGGTACACCATCACATTGACTCTACATAGTATATGAGAAGTGTCAATTAATCTCAGAGATAACTTGCCACAATAGCCAATTCTCTAAAATCTATGATGATGTGTAACATTCTTGAACACATTTTCTCCCTCATCGAACTCCAAAGGCCCCCATCCACAATCCATATAAGATATTTGATAGATCTGGGCAGTCCTCATCCACCTCTAGATAATACGAACCTTCTCTATTTTCACTCTCTTCCAAAATAATCCCATGAGTGTTGAATCAACTAGATGATTCCAGCATTATATTAACATGCATTTTATCCCATAAAGGGACTCAAATGGAGGCATACTAATTGTGAAATGGTAAATATTATTTTAGACAAACTCCAATAGGGTAGGTGATCCTATAAACTAGTGTATATATCTAATATGAAATCTTACAACATGTACTTAAGAACCTAAATGGTCTCATCTATCTAGTCATTAGTCGAGGGGTGGAATATTGTTCACAAATGAAACTGATTCCCAAAGGCATTAGATAATACTCTCTCCCACAATGAAATGATGAAAGAATCATTTTCAGAGAAAAGTTTCATTGGAACTCTATGATGATGGATTATCTCTTACATATAAGGCTTCATAATCTATCTACTAAATTCTAATCTCATATAGATAGGTAGTGGGTGACATAGTTAGTTGGTCAATGGTTAACTTTATGGAATCGTGTATTATAAAAATTATAGGTAACCCTATCATGAAATATATATATATATATATATATATATATATACTATCCCAATTCCACTACAGAACCTCAACGGGTTGAGTTAAACCCCATAGAACTAAGTGCTCATCCTTTCATAGTAATCAAGTGAGACATCAAAAGACATGATCTATGAAACACTTCTTAATCTCTATAAACATGAACTAACACCAAATATCCTGGTACTTCTTTACCATACTAGGATGTATGTCCAAGGGTTATATATGAAATCCCTAAAAACATCATCATGAAATTTCACAGGTACCATCATTCATCCTCTGAAAATGATAACATGTTCCCCACCATCAATGAAAAAATCCGAAGCATGCCCGATAAAAACCTACACACCCAAGGAATCACCGTTAGAATGTCTATGCTGAGCCTCCATAACACGCTATAGAAGTGGTGGGGTAACAATTATGGATTGGGGTAAGATTATCTATCATCATCCACAGTGGATAATTATAATGAGGTTAATTTCTCTATTGGCTCAACCAACAAATATAAACTCGATCTCATACTAATAGAAATAATCCTAGTTGATCTATATCCATGGAATTATTATCAGGTTATGATCCTCCTACAGGAATTTATACTTTAGATACTTAAGGGAAGAATATATGAAAATATTCTCACCTATAAGGTAGTGTCACCACATCATCATTGTAAAGAATATATTTTACATATCTATGTCATGGGTTGTGTAGATCTACTCTTGGGGTGTAATATGATGGGACCTATATTCAATAATGACCTACCACATCATTAGAACACATCCATGTTTGATCCCAGAGGCATCAAGAAACTCTATATACTAAAAAACCTCTTCTAGAAATCTCAATATTAGAGAACTCTTTATCAAATAACAAATAATTTGAAAAGATTACTAGAACCACTACATCCACATAAAAATCTTCCTCTACTAGGTTAAATTAGTAAATTTTTTTGATATGTTAGAGAAATTGGGAATGAGCCTCTTTTAATATTTAGTTATCCCAAGGAAGTTCTGCACCTCGGTCACAATATTTGGTGGATCCCTAAATAAAACTACCACAAAATTCGATGGGTCCACTACCACACACTCTATTGAGATGATATGTCCTTGAAAGTGGAATTATTGAATCTTGACTAAAAAATCAGTAGATTCCTATAAATATAGTTCTATTGAAATATATTTTGGGCCATCTTAATGTGTCCCATGTTAACCTACTTGGAAACCAATTACATAACAATTTCATTGATTAATACCACCACAAAATAGTCCTAGAATGTAGGAAAAACATAGTTTAGGGGTCCCATGAACTCTGTTATATTGTTCATCATGCTAAAAGACATTGTCCAGCACTCATAATAACCATAAAAACATCATAAGGTCATATTCAGTATACCTACATATCATACTCAAAGCTAGTGATAAAATAATATGAATATAGATATCGAGAACCATATCTACCCTCTCAAAAAGTTTATAATAACATCAATCATTGGTAGAATACTCTTATTCATTACTATCATCTAGGTATTGAAATGGTAAACAACACACAACATCAAGATCCCATCTGTCTTCTTTCCCAACAATACTAGGGCTACCCAGGGTGAATAATTTTTTATGATAAATCCCTTTCCTCTATAAGTTCTCAAAATATAAATTCATCTCAGTAAGTAATGTGTCATCTATCTGATATACTATCATAGAAATTGGGTTAGGTCCTTGGAAAATTTCTATCTAAAAATATATCTCGTAGTGAAAGGTTAATCCTAGAACATCCTCTAGAAATACTTCCTCATATTTTACCAGGACTATATAAAATTCAACATCCAAAGAATCTACTAATCTATATATTTTACTATTTAACTTGTGAGTAATCAACTATACCCACCTATATATGATCCAATCCTACTCTTTATATGTTTTATTCAAATTTACTAATGAAAAACTCATTCCATCAAAATAGATACACTGCATCGTACACATGAAATATTTAATTGGTGATGGATATTATATATCCCCCCATACAATATATATATTCATAAGGACTCACTGATGATATAAATATATCCCAAAATAATCTCCCACATCCAAGTTCTAGGTCACACTAATAGAAGAAGAGTGTGATCACTAAATCCTATCTAGTAGGAGTCTCCAAATTCAAGGGTTGAGCCAAAGGAACAACAAGAATATATAGATCCTGAATTAGTTGTATAGCATGAAAAATGTGGCTCATTCTTATTTATGTTATCAAATTATATAAGGTATAATTTACACATATTATGCCTATATACATCCATATATCCTATGGGTCGTAGGCCTACATTTCCCACATTTATCCTCATTATTTCTTCTTGATACCAATTTCCTCTTCAGATATCTTATTGAAATGTCCATCAAATCTTGAATTTAAAATGTATCATTTTTTACCCACTACCAATATCTAAACACTTGTGTTCCAACCATAAGAAGACACTATCAGATTCTTCTTGGCCATAAATATATCCAATACCAAGGCATGCTCTAACACACTTGTATAGGTTGGAATGAAAATATGAATCACAATATCCTATATGATAGTACATAGAACCCTCTTAAATATCATTTTCTAGTGTAATGGATCTTGAACCATATCTATAGTTTATCATGACATGTTAGTAAACCTCATCGAATACCCAACCATTATCACACTTCCCTGCTGAAGAAAAAGAAGACCATAGATACACACTACACACAAGTTATATATATTGAACATTAGTATAAAAAGATAATAAAGCTTCATCCAAGGAATTGTCCTCTAATTGTATGATAGAGTCACTAGGCCCCACTACCACCTGACGAATCCTTGCAGAAGGTGTTGTACGATGACCACCATCTATTCTGATGGTTCCCTAATGAAGTGAATGACTCACATAATAACATCAATCCATTACATATTTACCTATGGGTATGGATTTCCTTGATATCTAAGGAATCAATATCATGGAAACACATTATGGGAACCCATCCAACAAGGTTCATCATCTAGTACATTTGGCACAAAATAATTCTTGATAAGTAGAGGTATAGTTGGAAAATCAACCCTGGTACCACCTCTTTAAGAATTTTTAATATAAAAGCCTCATCAGTAAATGAATCATCCTCAAAAACCTATAATGTAATCCTAGTTGTTAAACACTGTAGAGGCATCCTTAAATAGTCATGATGTAAAAAATTCAAGAGTATATCTAGAAAGATGACACAAAAATGGAAAAGAACCCATAACTCATTCATATATTAGGTATGTGTAAAATTTTTTCCTATAGATGGGGCCAACATTTACTATGTCAACTGAAATTTTATTTGAGTCTTGGTGAATAGATACAATGGACTTTTTCCAATAGTGGATTCCATGGAGTGAGATCCAAAGTAAAAGAACTCTATAAATGTTTCCATAAATCAAAACCAATGTTCACTAATAAAAAATATCATAACTCCAGTCCTAGGATTATACTATTAAGATAACACTATATTAATACCCAAGACACCATGTCCCACCAATCTGGGGGAGAGTTGAGTGTGACACTTAATGAATTCCTCTAATAATTCAAGGGATAGTGAAAAGTTCAATGTAGACTAAACACTATCATGGGAGGCCTTAGACTAAGGGACATATGTGCACACACACATATCCAATACTCATTAGATGATGAAATGTAAAACTAAAAATTATCCCTATTTCATGTCTACAACTATATATTTAAATCTAAGGAATAAATTTTAATGAAATGTATAAAAGGAAAATTAAAATCCCACAGAAACTATGAAGGAAGACCATTTAACCAGAATGAGTGGACAATAGTCAAATGAAACACCTAGTATGAACTATTTTATTTCTATCCCAACAATTCCCCCCAAAAACTCTTGGACCACCAACTAACCTATTAAAAACATCTATTCTATATTATACATGGAATATTTGGAAGAATACCACAGATGGGTGCATATAAAAACACACTGTATGAAAACTAAGAATCACAAAAATAATTCATAAAGACTGTAGTTAGCTCATCATAAGGGAATGAAAATTTTAATATGATAAATGGATTAATGAAATCCTGGTATACTCATTGTAGGATCTAATCACTATTTTATGGTCATTAAAGAAAAGACTTCATCAGATTGTGCTCAATATTACATGAAAACACTCATCCATGTGAACCCACTCCATGTGCCTTATATCAGTTTTGGAGCTCAAAAAAATTTCATCATCATAGTGTCCCACAAGGAATAAGTATACAATTTAATTTAGATGTGATCAATACATAGGTTATTGATTATTCTCAGGGCCATCAGGAACAACAGAATCCATAACATAATTAACCCACCTAGTAGTGTATTGATGCTTGTATATGTTGGTCACATGAATTCCTATAATCAAACATACATAAGAATATATAATAGATTATCCCACTATGGGACTCACAGCAGATTCTAATAACCCATTATTAGAACAATCCCATGAATTTTATCACATCCTATTCTCATGAAAAGATGCCTTACTCAACCCTCATGGGGAATGAATTAAGGGAACACACCCTAAATAAAAATGAATTACAATGAAAATAAAATGGAACTAAACATATCGTAGTGAGTAAACATGATGTGTAATGGTAGTACATGGTGTGTCATGACATACCATATTCTTCCAGTGTGCTTCAACCCTTTCCTATGTACTCTTTCCCATGCCCATGTACACAATCCATGCTAGGGTACATTGATCTATTTATGCCATGTAACTTTCCAAGATCAAATACTGGGTAATTCACATGTACTCTAGTCATTACCATATACCTAACCATATTTGTTAATATGTACCCATATGGTATACTCTATGCCACCCTCCATGGGTTACATGTCATTTGACTCATGTCACTTGTTGTGTGATTATTTATATCCAATAAACCCTTGCCACTATAACTAGGGTTATACATGTTGTATATTCTTTGTACTACACACTGTGTAGTCAGTAACTATCTAGAACATATAGGTTATTCTTATTTTGTTTTTCACCACTGCCATCTCAAATTATGTCTCAAATATTATCCGAAAATCATCGATTATGGTTTACTGAGCCCAGCCATCACTTGTAAAAAAATTATAGACACTCGATCCATTTGGTCATTGATCACATATCACCATTACACTACTTTAATACCTAGAATAAAATGAATAATTTGGATTCTCTCTTGATATTTCACCATTTTAATAACACCATAATTTCATCATAGATCTCAATACATTACTTGTGGTATTGATTCTTTGTAGTAGAGATGATTCATCAACAATTAAATATTGTATATTTTTCAAATCACCGACCATAGGGAATATTGGTAATGAGACGACAATGAATGGGGAGAGAAAACTAAGAAATATAAATTTGAGGAATGATCCTCCCCTAATGTTCATATTTACCTTAATATGTTCATATTAGAATGTTCAGTGAATATAAATTTTTTTAAAAATACTAAATTCCTACACATGTGATGAAAAGATATCAACCACAAATACTCCTTCAAACTATAATAAAATTGTTAGAATAATCAATTTAAATATAAATTAGATAATAAAAAATGGGATAAAATAGAAAAAAACACCATACCTAATGTTTATATCAATAGATTGCAATGAATGGTTTGGTGCTATCATCATTGGATATATCCATGAAATTTGTTGGATCAATAATCACTAAAGAATAAAATGATATTGGTTAGCCATGAATGATCCTCCAATGTGTCCTATCCCAATTCATAGGGTTATGCATATAAACTTGAGGTATTTTCATAATTATTATTATAATAAGGTGTTTAGTTCAAAGAGATATAATAAGTAATAGATTAATGTATTTTTTTATTAAATTATTAATCTTTCCATAAGTGTATTTTCATTAAATGCTTGGAAATAAAAGTTATAATGTCTTACCTAAGGTAAAATACATATTATAGATTCAACGAGGTCTCATATTTCTCCTATATATCCCTATTATGGTTTTATTACATACTTTTATAAAATCTGTTCATGAATGACATAATCTATTAAATATTTTTATTACATCCCCACCAAGGATCACTGGGGCTTGATATCACAGATATCTGATTTTCTTGATCAGAAAATATTTTTTATTATATTCTAAAGTCATATAAGTGAAAAATATGGATTTTAAACCAAAATTGAAAGTATTTTGTTCCACTTAATTTGTGGATAAAATCCATATCTCTGAAAATATTTAGTGAGATAATAATTTTATATCTATGAAGGTATTTTATATTGTTCCCTCAAATTCGATATAAATATAGGAGACTCCCAATTGTCTTATGGGATTAGATATAAAAAAATCAAACAGATTTTTCTCCATGAATATTAATTGATAAATATCATGGGGGAAATAAACCCCACATCCCATGTGTAAAAATTTTCGGAAGAAGTATCATGGAAACTGTATGAAGGGAACTGAGATATTTATCATTCTTGGAAAATAACTGAATTAGGATCATCAATTATAAAGAGTGTTGATATAACACTATTATATAGTGAATGAAAAGAAGGTTCTGAATAACACTCACAATAATGTATAGTGTTTCAATTAGAATGAAGGTGAGCCTAAATAAATATAATTCCCTAGTACAATGATAGTCAAAGATAATAAATGACATCATTTAAGGTCAATAGTCCAAGGAAGGTAATATGATATCACTACTACTGAGGATACCGAAAATGATGTAGTGATTGGTATTCCTGTTATTCATTCAAGAATTGTGAACATACTTTTTATTCTTTTTTATTCATTATTTTATATCATGTATGTTTGGTAGAACAATTCAAATACAAATTAAACACATGGGATTAATCTATCATTGGAAACATCAAATTGAGAAACTTTTTCATCCCTAGTATATAACTCATCACCATTCAGTGTTTTTGGACCAAATCTTCCAAAAAATATCATATTATTTCTATTTATATTGGGTATGGATGGGGTATGATTATATAAAAACAATGTCAAATTTTTGGATAGGGAGATCAATGTTCACATACCAACTCATCCCATGATTTTATATAAATATATAGAGGTTGATTAACCACCATTAGAATCATCCTTTGGAGTGTCGCTATTAATGATTTATGATATAGAACATCTATCTCAAATGATTTAGACAAAATAGAGAGTCATTCATAAATACACTCCCATTTATAGGGATTTTACAGATATATTATTTGATGTGTTTATGGTCTTCTCCCTAACTAAGTGTTTATTTTTTCAATAAAACATATACCTTGATCACTTCCCATATCCAGTACTCTATAAATAATGGTCGTTGATGAGCTTGGATAATTGATGAAGAATATACAATAAAATCTATAATTGTGTTTTATATTCAAAAGTGGTACACCATGGGAGAATCATTCCTCTTTTTCTTGAATATGGTTAGTTCAATGAAAATATTTACAGATAATTGTGAACTCAATAAAATCATGGTAGATTTAAATTATCCCCAACCTTGGATAGGTGATTTGTTCTTTTAACTATCAATGGCCCAATATTTCTCTATGATGGCCATCATTTTGGATAGCAACAATTAATGGTGAAGATGGAATATGTTACCAAAAATAAATTTCGAATAGTGTATGGACATTATGTTTTCCGGGTGACTTCTTTAGAGCTAACTAATTTTTAAAAATATTTATGGACATAATGAATATTTTATTTAAATATTTCCTCGATAAATTTATAGTAGTCTTTATTGAAATCGTTCTACTACAGTCTAAAATCAAGGGGTAACATGAAAGGATTATAATAATATGATTATATATTTGAAAAAGGGTAATGTATATGAAAATTACATTAACTATGAGTTTTAGATTAAGTAATTTTGTTATTGGGGTATGTTATCACTAGAAATAGTATATTTTTGGGTCCTTTCAATCAAAAAAATTGGGGAATGTCATATACATGCATTTATAATAGTGATATGTAATTTCAATGGACTAGCTCGGTATTACCAATGATTTATGAGAAATAAATCACTATTTTTAATACCAAAAATCATGCTTAATTGTAATGGAGTAATATTTGTTTGGACCGCTGAATGTGAAGATAAATTTAAGGAATTGGAAATGAGGCTTATTAGTACATCAGTACTCATTCTTTCATCTAGTGGGGAAAATATTATGTTATATAGAGGTGCATTAAAGAGGGATTGGGTTTTTTTATTAATTTAAATTGAGGAAGTGATATCATAGGACTTAAGGAAGTTGAATGTTCATGAGAATAATTATCCAACATATGATATAGAGTTGGATACAGTGATCTTATTATTGAAAATATAAATTTACTATATCTATGGGGAGAAGTTAAAAATATATATGGATCATAAGATCCTTAAATATATTTTCACAGAGTTTGAAAACAATATGATCCAAAAAATATGTTTAGATTATATATAGGACTATGAATTATTATTCTATAAAAAACATAGGAAAGAAGAAATGTAGTAGCTGCTCTATGTACAAAGGAAAAAACGTTATTAATGATAATAATTGATATCGATAAAATCTTCTTCGAATTTAAGAGGATTGACATGGAAATCATAAAGCAAATAAAATCATATTTCCCTTCACAAATGATTACTCAAACATCCCTTTATAAGATGATAAAGGATGCTCCAGGATATGATGTAGTCATTAAGAAGAAGGTTGAAGATATAAGAAAAGAGAAATCATTTGAGTTAAAATTGATGAATAAAAAGTTGTATGGTCTGGTTTGTGAATACTTGTAACATCAAATCATGAAATAAATTTGGGTTTATTTATTTATGAAAATATTTCAACCTTCTCCATCAACATAGGGAGAATAAAGATGTATCGAGATCTCTTATAGATCTATTGGTGGTACAATATGAAGAAAGATGTCATGGAACATATATAAAAGATTCTATTAAGTTATTTTTTGAAGTATAAATGGAAAAAATCATAATGGGGTGATTTATCTTTTACCTATCCCTAGATATAAATGGTAAAACATAACCATGGATATTTTCTCTGATATTTTAAGTAAATCAATAGAAAATAATGATATATGGGTTTTGGTGGATAATATTTAAAATAAATCACACTTATTTAAAATTCAAGAGTAATTTTTAGTTGTTCAACTTCAATGTATATAAATCATGGAGGTTTGGAGGCTACATTAAACACTAATATAGATCGTATTAGATTGATATTCAAGATTTACACCCATTTTCTAGAAGAGTCTTCAATAATCATTATATATTGGGTTATACTTCAATACTACTTATCACCATAAAACTATTGGGTAATATTAGTGGACTATCCAGTCACTAGAATAAATGTTGAGAGCTTGATCGATGGATATCAAAGGAGGAGAAGATCAATATGGTTCTCCAGTTGAGTTCTTTTTAAAAAATAGAATTTACTCAAGCATCTAAATGGATCATTACGAAGACCTTTATGGGAAGAGACGGAGAGAACCTATTTTTTTGATGATGTTAGTGAAAGACTTCTTTTTGGAATTGAAGTGGATGAGTTAATTTTATAGTACCATATAAGTATTCATCAACACATTAATGCTACACATGGTCAACAAAAGAGTTATGATGTTAATATTTTATGAGAGATAAATTTTGATGATATAGATAATGTATTTCACTACATATATCCATGGAATAATGATACGGGATTTACAAAAAAGGTTAAGCTAGGTCCTAGAAATGTCAGTCCCATTGTAATTCTCAATATCATTTTAGTTTTAGCCTATCAACTAGAAATCCACCCACCACTGTCTCAATTGCATTATGTATTTCACGCATCCTTCTTGAGGTTGTACATACCAACCCCCATAAGTACTAATTTCCTCAGTGGTAATGATGAAATATTATCTCTCTTATGAGGATCCATCAGTGAAGATCATGGAATATGTATATAAAAAACTATACAACAAGTTATCTCACATAGTCCATGTACTCTGGTGAAACATTAAATTTTAGGATGCATCATGGGAACCAGAGGAAACTATAGAGTAGAATTACCGACATCTATTTTCATGTTTTGATGTAATATGAAATTTCAAGGTCAAGTTTTTTTATGGGGGTGGGGGATGTAACGCCTCGATATTTTAATAGAACACTAGTTTTGATAGAATATATAACACGCATAATCGTACATAGAAAAATCATGAAATATATTTATAGTTATAATCTTGACATTAAATGTTTTCATATGAATTGGATTATCTAAATTATGACATATATATATATATATATATATTCCTTACTCAACAAAGTTATACTCATTAACTCCTAGTAAATTATCACTGAATTATACTAAATTAATTTTATACTAAATAAACTGTTTTCCCTCAAAAAAATATATTTGTCCAATTTTTAGAGAATATTATAATTTGGTCATTGAAATTTCATAATATTTATTTTCTAAAATGAATTAAATATTTGAAATTGAAATATTAAAAAAAAATTAGGGTTATTGTTTTGTATTTTTCTAAAAATAGAAAGAATATTTCTCAATGAATATTGGAGAATACTTATTTTTATTGGAACTTTATTTTCATTTCAAGTATTTAGATAGTAAATTTATATTTTTAATCATTTATAGAATTTAATTAATTAATTTTGGTTAAAATTAATCTAATAATGATTATTTTAAATAATTCTATACATAGATTTAGTAAAAAGACATTTTTTAAACATAAATAATATTTTTATGAAAAGTAGTTTTTCATTTCAATTTTTATTTTTTTCTTAAAATAATTTCAAACAATTATATAAATTAAAAATTAATAATTTAATTACACATTTTTAATTAGGTTTTAAATTTCTTTTATATATCTTCATTTTATAATCAATCAATATTAATTATAACCATAGTAAATACTTATCACCTTGGTAAGATTAAATCAAGTAATTTTAGTTGAAAACATTATGATAGAGAATAAAAATGTGACAATAACAATTGAATTTGTTCTATTGGATGAGTCTTGTTCATCCATATCCATCCATGTTTAGAAAAATATTCCAACATCATTCAATATTTTTCTTTATATTGACCTTTATAATAATTAAGTAAAATATAAATTACAAAATGTCACCTTCCTATTTTTAAATTTTTTTAACATTTTATGATGTGGACAAAGAGAAAATATATATTATTATATATATTTTATTAATATATATATTACTTCTTTATCATGGTAAATTATTTATAATTTTTTTGGATGAAATAATTACACAAAATTTTTATGCAATGTGGACACTTTATTGATTAAATTATTCGAAATAATAAAATAAACGATTTTAAAAATGATTAAAGTAATATAATATGAATGAATTATTTGGGTAAAAAAAATTGTATATAAAAATAAAATATTATTAAAAATTAAGTGGAATATATTTTAATCTAGTCATTATCATTTTTTTATAAATATTAATTAAATGAATAATTCTATTATTGTCATTTATGGTATTTTAGATTAAATAAAATTTTAATAAATGATTTAAAATTACTAAAAATCATATATTAGGAAACATGACTTTTATATGTTTAAAAAAATCAATTTTTTTCCATTTATTGGCAAATAAACCATTTTGTAGAATTTATATTTGTCCTAAATGTGTAAAAAACCTTATAATTGTTGTAACTATAAAAAAGGGGTTACTTGGGTTGAAACAAAGAGATAAGGTTAAATATATAATCTAATTTAGTCCTAATTTTTTCAGTTGATATAATTTATACACATAATGTTCCTATATTAGTATTATTTGAGTTCAGAACCATTTTCAATTAAAATTAATTAATATTAATTTAATGTTTAGAGTAATTCAAGCGTGCTCCTCCACAAAAATGTATAATGGATCCTCATATCCTCTTTTAATTACACGTAAAAATACTTTCCATTTAGCTATTCCATACCCAAACATTTCTAACTTATTTTCCAGTGTTATAGATTTATTATTTTGTGTATAATACCAATATTATAGGGTTAATATTGTTATAATAAAGAAGTTTCATATAAAACATGTATTGTATTTAAATGATTTTTTTAGCAATTTTTCATCATCTAAATCATAAAATCATAATTCAAACATTATAAAATAATAAGTACATTATAATCCATATATATAAATGTTATTTTGTTAATAGAATAATCTAAATCCAACTGATCTTCCATAAAATGGGAAACAAAACTAGTGTTCATGTGTATGTAAGACTACCACCACATGAACCGATGAAATTCAATTTTCATCACCATCTCACACATAATGTAATAATTTTTTTTAATATATATAAATATATATTATTTTTAAATTTTAAAATATTTGTTTACCTTTATT
This sequence comes from Viscum album, assembly GCA_963277665.1. Classification (NCBI taxonomy): domain Eukaryota; kingdom Viridiplantae; phylum Streptophyta; class Magnoliopsida; order Santalales; family Viscaceae; genus Viscum; species Viscum album. Next base: position 1,966,072,108 of record OY728161.1, read on the forward strand.
TTTTCCATCCATCGAAAATGGGAATAGTGTTAATGTGTACATACGACATACTGTCTTCATGAACTATGTAATTAATTAATTTTAACTCTTCCTATTATGGATGGATTTATATATATATATATATTAATATATATGATATTAATATCATGGTTAATATTATGGAGATTATTAAAAAAATATCAATGTATTAGACCAAGACTGTCGTACCTACACATGAATGAAAAATGTTGCAGTTATAACCTAAAATATTGATTTTAATAAAAAATTGTTAATAAGAGGGTCATAATATGTAACATTAAAATTAAAAATAGAAATATATATGAGTATTATTCATGAATAAATTAATAATAAATATATATTTATTATATAATATTTTCTATTTCATATGAAGAAAGAAAAACATTAAGGTACGAGATCCTTCTAAACCTCCCTTTTTAATCAGGTTATGACCATTATCTATCAAAATCACTTTCAATCTCCATTTTATGTTATATATTTCATATAAATGATTTATATATATCTATTACATAAATACCAATCTCATGATCACTTCCAGTTATGGGTTAATATTTTCCATAAATTTATTTAGCAAATTCATTCTTTAAAATCAGACAAGCATAAGTGGAACATTATTATACCCTAATCCATTTATGTTACTCTCATCTAATGGTTTTATTCCTATATGAACAAATTATTTTTATAAGTATGATTATATACATATATATGAACATCCATAATATATAACTCTTCTATTTATTGGGAATCTTTATGATATTTCCATTGATTATTATAAAACGTAGGATTATGGAACACATATATTCCCATGTGTAATTTTTATAATTATGGATGATTATTAATATCCATTTTGGAACACATAATTAGTAACATAATATGATTTATGCACCCATATAGTTTCACGACCTTTCCTCAGGGCCCGTGCCGTGACATCCCCAAGCCTGCCTTCCATAGGCAAGGGGCTGGTGATTAGCACCAAAGGCGAATCCCTGATAAAAAGGGAAGGTATTGCCTTTAATCCTATAACACACATAGTATGAAAACAATCAGTGGAAGAAACAAGTACTAATATAGAAAAGAGAGGTGTGTTGAAAGTATGTGGGCCAGAATACAAACCCAACTGAACAATAAGTACAAGTACAAGTAAAAATGGATAATAGTTCCTCGACGTCCATTGGGGAATCCTACCTGAAGGGTAAGTACAGAGCTCGAACAAATCATCCCTTAAATATGTCCCGTCTAGTCCAGCTCTGAGTATCCTCCCATCCATCACTCTCAACCTCAATCAATACTGTCTGTCTTCTGCACAGACCACAAAAAGGTGCAGGTGAAGCCCGTGCATGGGTGGGTATAACAATACTCAATAGGGGACCCCGAGATCCCAGAAGGTCTCCTAGAATCCACTAAGGATATCCACAGAAGAAAGATACAATCACGAAGTATCAACCAACCCTACTTAGTTACATGACCATACATATACCTAAGATACCAGTCACAGTCCGACTCCAACTCTCGAGCCCAAACACAACCAAGTCCACAAATGAAGTAAAGTCAATCACCTCAGTGATAACGACTGAAAGACAAGACACAGCTCACACAGGTATACAAAACATGAAGAGGGGTAGAGATGATTAGATGTAGCCACTGAATCTTATCCTCTGTCGAACCCATGTAGGATCCTGGAATAATACAAAAGTCATCACTGTCAAACCCATGGAGGATCCCGGTACAGATGTCATCGCTGTCGAACCCACAGAGGATCCCGGTACAGACGTTAGCGCTGTCGAACCCACGGAGGATCCTGGTACAGAAGTCACTGTTGTCGAACCCATGTAGGATCCCGATACAGAATTCATCGCTGTCAAATCCATGGATGATCCTGGTACTATATCATTGTTTTCGAACCCACGGAGGATCATGTTATCTCCACCGCAGCCAGAACTAGGGTTCTTGCACACAGCACACTCGATTCTGGGAGGGTCCGCTCCTCAATCCCAGTTTCAATACATCAACTACCACGAAGTCTCGATTTGATGTATCCCATAGTTCCGTCTCATTATAAGGAACCCAATGCGACAGACAACATGTTAATCGGACACCCGGTCTGTGAGTTATTTCCATTTCCGTTCACGGGGCCCGGTTGGTTTTAGGCTCCAACCAACCCGACCATACCCCAATTGTGTCCGAACCTCAATTGGAGTATTCCAAAAGAATCCTATCACTAAAATAATTCCATAACCGCAGATTGTTTGTCTTTCGGACAACCGTTGCCCAAGATGTGGGCTAAAAGGTGTAAATGGCTGTAGCGGGTCCGGGTCCGGTCCGACCCCGTCGGATCGACCCCGACCGACTCCGTCGAACCGACCCAGCTCGACCCAGTCCAAACCGGGGTCTGACCCAGCACACGGGTGTGGCCAAACCCGAGCGGTCAGCTCGGCCCGAGCGGGCGGCCCGAACAAAGGGAGCCGCTCGGCCCGAAGGGGCGACCCGACCCAAGGGCGCCCCGACCCATGGAGGCCCGACCGAAGGGTGGCCCGACCCATGGTGGCTCGGACGAGGGGTGGCCCGGTAGTGGCGTCCCGACCCATGGCCGCCTGGCTGAATGGCGGCCCAGCCCACGGGCGGCCCGCGTGGCTTGGTAGGCCATGCTGCGGGAGGGGGTGTCGCCCCCCGTCTCCGATCCGAACCGGCGCTGGGCACCAGTTCTATTTAGTGCGCACCGACGGCTTTAAAAATCGGCTGCCCTTGACTCTTCCACCGCTACGTGATGATGCTGCACCTCCTCCACCACGGCCCGACATGGCCTCGGCCTCCGGCTCCACCGCACGACGCAAAGACACCGTGCTTGTCGTCTAACCGACGTGACCCTCATGACCGCAAATATTCCATCAGGCGCAGTGTGATGACACCACGCCCCTCCGGCACCGCCACAACCCACCTAGTCGCGGCTCGATTCTTTGTGCGGCACAGCTGTGTCGTGCCCTTGTGGCAACCCGGCGGCCTTGCTCCGCAGGCTTTTATCGCAGCCGGCTCATTTCCGGTCTCCATGTGTACCGCCTCAGTCGTCATCAATCAAGAACCAACAAAATGGAGAGGGTCGGGCCGTGTTCGTGCAGTCCGAACACTCCTCATTACGATGATATCTTTTGGCACACCATTCCACAAGTTTAACTATGTAGAATGGATGGTAAATTCATACATAAAGATAACCCCTACCTCATATTTTTCGTTCGTTGACGATCTCGGAAAAGGGAGGATATCGATTCATCGATTGCTGCATTCGTCACACACTCCCAATTCTCACGCTCATGCGTCGGAAAGGAAGAAGGGTACTCATCATTGTCAAACGAGCGTTCAGAGGTGACGTTCTTCGTGGGCGACGTCTACTATTTTGACGTGGAATAAGGTTGTTAGAGATGTTGTGGGTGTCGCTTCCCTTACATTGCCTCGGTTGATGAATGATGGAGAAGGAAGAAGATGGCGTCATCGTGCTTCGGTGGCAGAAGAGATGTTCTTCATGTTCTTCATGGGAAGAACGCACTCTCTATTTCTCCAAGGCTCCACCAAAGTATTAAGTGCCAACCAAAATAATAGCTTTTTCTATTATTTTATTCATAACATGAATTCAAAATAATTCAAATTGTGCCAGTTAATTAAGAAAAGAAAAATTAATTAATTTCTTGGGTTGGCATAAAATTAACGGGGAAGGTGGAGAGTCTCAATTAATCAGAGAGAGTTTCATCCACATAAATGGGGAGTTCAAGAGTTAAGGGGGATTAAGAAGCTCATGTGGGACCCAACTCCTTTGATTGGATGAGAGGTTAAAACTTTGGGTGGTCCCCACTAATTAATATCCTCCCAAGGGAGGTTTATGTGTGGGCGGGCCCTACAGTAACCTACTCTTAGATTGTTTTAACAACCAAGGAATAAAATAAAATTAATAATTTATTTTATTCAATTTAATTAAAAAACCCCAAAAACTATCTTCCAAACTTGTTAGAACATAATTGCAGTGAAGGTATCACTAGGCAATTACTAACACTGTGAGTTCAACGATGCCCTCAGATTTCAATTCCGAGCACCAGTTCAAAAGAAATAAAATCCCGTACGTACGTTTACTGAACTTACTCGAACAAAAGTTGGAAAATTATTATTAGTCCCCCTCGACTCATGCTGGTTGATGTTAGGCTCTTCCTAGGTGAAACGTTCCCCAACAAACACAATGGTACTCTCGGATGTTTAATCTGACTCACCATTTAGAAGTTATGAATTTTATAATAAAATAATGGTCACATAATTATTTTATTTGTGGCCAAAAACTATCTTTTTGTGGTGGCCCGCCCAGCCAATGATAGTATCTTTTTAAATAAAGAATACCCTCATGATTTCAGTGGTGGTATCTTATTTTTAATCCGAGCTACCATTGGTGAGTTATAATCCTATGAAAAATAAAATAACATTATTTAATTATTTTGTTTACGGTTATGCCATTTTCAGGTTTTTCTCACAAGAGGCTCGTGCTGACAAAAAGTATGTCATGCCTAGGGTAAACCCACCATCCTCAGTGCAACAGTGACCTCAGATTTTTGATCTAAGTAACCATTTAAGAGTTATTCCACTTTTTCAGGAAAACTGCATATGGGTGTTAATTTAAGCTTAAAAAAACTTCGACGGATCATTCCAGGCACTCCGGGCCTTAGAATCGTGGGTCGTCAGAAACTGAGGACTCGTAAAATTTCCAAGTATCTTAAAGAAAAATTTCCACGGAAATTCCAAGTCTTTACATTCTCCCCACCTCAGGGCTTTACGTCCCCATAAGCTACAACTCGAACTAAGAGAACAAAGGGGGTACTCCGCACATATCTGAGCCTCCCGCTCCCATATCCTCTGTTGGAGGTTCACGTGTTTCCAACAAACGTGCACCATAGGTATCGAACATTCACATAGGTCCTGCTACTGTCGATAGACAATCTCTACTGAAACCTCTGTGAAGGTCACCCCGTAGTCAATGTCTATCTCACTATTGCCGATGACATGTGAAGGGTCTTGCACGTATCTCCTCAGCTGGGATATGTGGAAGACATCGTGCACCCGGTGCAACTATGGTGGAATAGTTAAGCGGTTAGCCACCTCGCCAACTCTACTAAGGACCTGGAAAGGTCCGATGAACCTTATAGAAAACTTTCTTCCTCGGCCAAAACTCTGTATACATCATTGAGGTGAGACCTGTACAAAGGCGTGGTCTCCATCCGCGAACTCCAGAGGTCTCCATCTCCTGGATGTACCGCTGGAGGAGATGTGTGGAACTCCCTCAAAACTTCCTCTTGAAGAGACACTAGAACTATAGTATGTTCTCTGAAGAGGATGACGTGCTCCCCACCTTCAGAAAATCCATCAGGTGCCTTTACTGTGGATATCTGAGCATGTCGTGTCTCAGAGTCAGCGTTCCCATGCTACGCCTCCCCGAATCGCTGAAGAAGTGGGGGAGTGATTGTAAGAGACTGAAGAAAGGATACTCCATATCTATCCACAAAGGATATCTGCAACGCGGCCAGCTGCTCTGTCGCCTCTCCTAATATCTGAATGCCTGATCTCCTGTTGAGAGCATCTGCTACAACATTCCCCTTCCCTGGAGTATAGACTACCTCGAAGTCATAGTCTTGGAGGAACTCAAGCCATTATCGTTGTCTTAGGGTCAGGTCCTTCTGCGAGAAGATGTACCTGAGACTCTGGTGGTCAGAGTAGACTGAAAAATGTTCACCCCTAAGATAGTGCCACCACATCATCAAGGAGAATACTACTACTACTAACTGAAGGTCCTAGGTAGCGTAGTTCTGGTCATGCTGTCTCAACTGCCGAGAACTATAAGAGATCACTACTCACTCCTACATCAGGACACACCCAAGTCCGGTCCCTGATGCATCGCAATAGACTACATACCCAACACCTTCCTCTGGAAGCCTCATGATTTGGGGCACTACTCAGCCTCTGCCTCAGCTCCTGAAAGCTCTGCAGGCATCCCTCCGACCTCACGGAGGGTTTCCCCTTCTTTACCAAAGCTGATAGTGGTGCTGCATCCCTGGAGAAGTCTAGCACAAAGGTAAGTCTAGCCGAATCATGAGTGATCGACTGCACCCTCTTATGCATGATTACATCATGTGCTGCCTGGGTTTTCATTTTCACCGTCCAAGGAAAAAACTATCCCAACTTTTTAGATAAACCAGAACCTTTTTTCCTAATACAGTCAATTTGGGTTTGAACTATGGTTGCCCATCCATACCGAAGCTAATGTCGTAAGGCCTCGACGCTGCCACCAAGAGGTTCCAACCGAAACTCTCACCTTAAGGGTCAACTCACACCGTCGGCATAAGTGTGATTATCAAGTCTCCTCCCAAAGGTATCTCCAGACGTGAGGGTCAAGTCAATGGTTTAACCGGAAACTCTTGGTCTGGGACAAAATTCTTGGAAGGAAGGAATGATTGGTACCTATGTCTATTGATATGACAGGTAGTATTAGACACAGTCCGTACCTCAAATCATTCCTAGATCCCTTGGGTCACACTCCTTGACTGCTTGCATCTACTCTCTTCCCCTGCCCTTCAGCTACCCTGCAGATTCATATTTCCTTAACACTTCCTCTTCCTGAAACATCTCACATTCCCATGTCTCTGAGACTGATGCCAGTTCGCATCTTCCCACTACTAACATTCACTGGATGTATCCGCTCAGCTGAAGAACATTCAACCACAAAGGTTATATCTAGCACCTTAACATAATTAAGAGTCCATAGAGGAAAAATTGGGGGCACATATGTCCTTAAACACACCTCGCTCAGAGGTCCATGCTCGAAAGCACTACTCGCATCATATTCATCGAGTAATATGAATGGTTGGTATGCTTCAATGAATACTCAACTACTAAAATGTCATCTTGCTGAAACTTCATATGCTCTAGAAAACTCTAAACCACCTCCTCAAGCCACTCCTCAGATGCCTGTGGTTTGGGCTTACCTCGGAACTTGAGGGATATCTGGTGCTAAAACACATGTAAGGCAGTAAGCCAACAAGTGTCCTCTACCGGTACCGCCGGTAGTGTCTGCTGACCAATGGGTAGTGATATAGTTGGCACACTGCCTGAAGGTACCATCTAAGAAAACGGTCCAAGTAACGAAACCTAATCACTATGCGGACCATCCTCATGATCACTCAATGAAAAATATTAGTAGCTAAGATCAACATCTGATCTATTAGTGTCTCAACTAGGCAGAAAACTCCAGTAATCGCCTCCATCAAGTCCTCTACTTCCTGGGAATCTGTCTCGCCTTGAACCTTTGGAGGCCTCTTCTGATGGAACTCGTAAAATGCGCTCAGTCGGTGGGCACCGTCCGCCAATGAGGATGGGGGTATCTGCTACCCTACGGGTGGTGGTGCTACTGGTACACCACCCGATGGTTCCAACATAGAAAGAGGTCCCTAAACCGGAGCCTTGTTGCTCGGTGGGCTGTCATCATGTACTCTCTCGGAAACCCTAGCTGGCTGTCTACACAGCAGCATCCTAATAAGGAATAGGTGCGACACGATCAATAATTTATACCTGGTGAGCTGACTCAAAGTGTTAAAAAAGAAGACTCTTGAAAACACTCTCGCAATCAGTGTTTTTGTGCACTTAGTCGGAAATCAGAAGTCAGTGTCCTGGTGTATGGATACGTCTGTCGGAGCACTAACACTGGACTTAGTGGACTGAAAACCACACTCAATAATCTCAACACTATTGCTTCATAGAAAAGAAATATTAGATTCCTATGTTCTATGGTAGAACCGTTTCCTCTAATATCAATTTTTCATGACCCGTCCTCGAGGCCCATGTCGTGACTACCCCAAGCACGCCTTCCATAAGTAAAGGGCTGGAGACTTGCACAAAAGAAGAATCCCTGATAAAAAGTGAATTCAATGCCTTTAAACCTGTAACACACATAGTCTAAACACATGTAGTGGAATAAACATGTACTAATATAGAAAAGAGAAGTCTGTTGAATTTAAGTGGGCTAGAATACAAACCCAACTGAAAAACAAGTACAAGTAGAAGTAAAAGGGGAAAAAGCTCTTGGATTGTCCATCAGGGAATCCTACCATAAGGGTAGGTACAGAACTTGAACTACTCATCCCTGAAGTACATCCCGTCTAGTCTAGATCTGAGTAGCCTCCCTTCCACCACAGTCAGCCATGGTCACTGTTGTCCGTTGTCTGCACAGAACACAACAAGGTGCAGGCAACGCCCGTGCAGGGGTGAGTATAACAATACTTAGTAGGGGATCCCGAGACCCCCTAAGGTCTCCCAGAATCCACTAAGGATAAGCACAGAAGAAATATACAACCACAAAGTATCAACCAACCCAAATTAGGTATATGACCATACACACACCTAAGTTACCAGTCATAGTCCGACTCCAACTCTCGAGGCCAAGCACAACCCATACCACAAAGGAAGTAAAGTCAATCACCCCAGTGATAATGACTGAAAGACAAGACTAATATCACAAAGGTATACAACACATGAATAGGGGTAGAGATGATTAGATGTAGCCTCTTAATCATCTCCTCTATCGAACCCACATAGGATCCTGGAACAATATCAGCGATGTCGAACCCACATAGGATCCTAGTACAGAAGTCATCACCGTCGAACCCACGGAGGATCCCAGTACAGAAGTCACCACTGTCAAACCCACATAGGATCCCAGTACAGAAGTCATCAATGTCAAACCCACAGAGGATCCTGGTACTGTATAGTCGCTGTCGAACCCACAGAGGATCTTGGCATCTCTGTCGCAGCCTGCCCTAGTGTTCCCGCACACAACACGCTCGATTCCAGGAGGGTCCTCTCCTCAATCCAATTTCAATACATCAACTACAACGAATTATTGATTCGATGTGTCATGTAGTTCCATATCATCATAAGGAACCTAACACGAAAGACGGTGCGTCAATCAGACGCCCGGTTTGTGAGTTATTGTCATTTCCGTTCTAGGGGCCCAATTTGTTTTTAGGCTCAAACCAACCAGACCGTACACTAGATGAAACCAAAACACAAGTGGAGTATTCCAAAAGAATCTTCTCTCTCCAAGAATTCCATTTCCACAGACGGTTCGTCGTCCAGACAATCGTAGCCCAAGATGCTGGCAAAAAGGTGTAAATGGCCGTAGCGGGTCTGGGTCTGGTCCGACCTCGTCGTACCAACCTAGTCAGACCGACCCAACCCAACTTGGTCTGAACCAGGGTTTGACCCGGTCCGTGGATGTGGCCCGACCCGATGGGTCATCCCGGGCTGAGTGGGCGGCCCAAACCAAGGGAGCGGCCCGACCCAAAGGGGCGGCCTGGCCCATGGCGGCTCGACCGAAGGGAGGCCTAGCCTGTGGTGGCCTGGACGAGGGGCAGCCCAGCCATGGTGGCCTTGCCCGTGGCTGCTTGGCCACGGTGGCCCGTAACGCGGCAGCCCGACCGAAGGGCTGCCCAGCCGAGGGAAGCCCGACCCGTGAGCGGTCCGTTCGTGGGCGGCCCGCGTGGCCCGACTGGCCACGCTATGGGAGGGGGTGCCGCCCCACCCCACCCCGTTTCCGATATGAACTGGCGCTGGGGACCAATTCTGTTTAGCGCGCACCAGCGGCTGGAAAAACTAGCCGCCCCTGTCTCCTCGGCCGCGGCCCATCCTAGCCCTGGCCTCCGGCTCCACCACACGATGCGATGACGCCACACTTGTCATCCGACCGCCGTGGCCCTCCTATCCGCATCACTTCCTTCCAGCACAGTGCAGCGACACCGCGGCCCTCCGACACCGCCATAGCTCGCTTGGGCGCGACTTGGTTCTTTGCGAGGCACGGTGGTGCCACGCCCTTGTGGCGACCTGGTGGGCTTGCGCCACCAGATTTCTTTAGAGACGACTCGTTACCGGTCTCTATGTGTACCACCTCCGTCATCCTCAATCAAGAACCAAGAAAATTGGGAGGGTTGGTCCGTGTTCGTGCGGTCCGAACCCTCTTCGTTACGATGATATCATTTGGCACACCATTCCACAAGTTTAATGACATAGAACGAAGGGTAAATTCATAAATAAAGATAACCCCTACCTCATATTTTTCATTCCTTGACGATCTCAGAAAAAGGGAGGTTGTTGATTTGTCGATAGCCGCATTCGTCACGCACTCCCAATTCTCACGATCATGTGTCGAAAAGGAATAAGGGTACTCTTCATTGGCAGATGAGCGTTTGGAGGTGACTTCGTCGTTGGCGTCATTATCTGTGGGCGACGTCTTCTCCATTGACATGGAAGAAGGTCGTTGGAGATATCGTGGGTGTTACTTCCCTTTCCTTGCCTCAGTTGAAGAATGATAAAGAAGGAAGAAGATGGCATCATCGTGCTTCGGTGGCGGAAGAGACATTCTTAGTTTTCTTTGTGGGAAGAATGCTCTCTCTATTTCTCCAAGGATCCACCAAAGTATTATGTGCCAACCAAAATAATAGCTTTGTATATTATGTTATTCATAACATGAATTCAAAATAATACAAATTGTGACAATTAATTAAGAGAAGATAAATTAATTAATTTCTTGGGTTGGCACAAATTAACGGTGAAGGTGGAGAGGCTCAATTAATTAGAGAGAGTTTCATCCACAAAAATGGAGAGTTCAAGAGTTAAGGGGGGTTAAGAAACTCGTGTGGGCCCCACCTATTTTGATTACAAGAGAGGCTAAAACATCGGGTGGGCCCTACCAAGTAATATCCTCCCAAGGGAGGTTTATGTGTGGTTGGCCCCCACACTAACCTCCTCTTAGAGGTTTTAACCACTAAGGAAAAAAATAAAATTAATAGTTTATTTTATTCAATTTAATTAAACACCCCCAAAAACTATCTTCCAAACTCATCAGAACACAATTGCGGTGAAGGTATCACTAAGCAATTACCGACACTGTGAGTTCAACGGTGCCCTCAGATTTCAATTCCGAGCACTGGTTCAAAAGATATAAAATCTTATACGTAGGTTTACTGAACGTACCCGAACAAAAGTTTCAAAAAATTTTATCAGTCACCCTCAACTCGTGTCGGTCAGGGTTAGGCTCTACCTAGGTAAAACACTCCCCAACAAACACAACCGTACTCTTAGATTTTTAATCCAACTCAGTTTAGAAGTTATGAATTTTACAATAAAATAATTGTCACTTAATTATTTTATTTGCGACTAAAAAATAGCTTTTTATGGTGGACCCCACCACCCAATGTTAGTATCTGCTTAAATAAAGAATACCCTCACGAGTTCATCGATGGTCTCAGATTTTTAATCTGAGCTATCGTTTGTGAGTTATAAGCATATTAAAGATAAATTAACTTTATTTAATTATTTGATTTATAGTAATTCCATTTTCAGGTTTTCTCACAGGAGGCTCGCGCCGACTATACTTAAGTCACGCCTAGAGTAAACACACCATCTTGAGCGCAACAGTGGCTTCAAATTTCAGATTCGAGTAACCATTTAAAATTTATTATACTTTTTCAGGAAAACAGTATTGGCACATTAATTTAAGCTTAACAAAACTTTAACAGATCATTTTGGGCACTCCAGGCATCGGAATCGCGCGCCGTCAGAAACTGTGGACTCGTAAAATTCCCCAGTATTTAAAAAAAATCCATGGAACTTCCAGGTCTTTACATTTAGTTCTACAATGAATTGGGTAATGTTTTTACCTCATGAGATGTTATGTATGTGATAAGGTGATAAAACTAATCTAGGATTAGACTAGGTCCACCATGTGATGTAGTCTTGGAAGTTATCATGGAACTGTGCATGTTATATGATTTATATTTTATTCATACTTCCTATATTTTTAGGATATTATGATACAATGTCCTTTATTTGATTGTCCCACCTGATTAATCATTATATTTTTCTCTTAGAATACCATGTAATACTTTATATTCACATGTTATGCTTCTTTATAATGTTTATTCCCTTATTGAGATTTTTTGCCCACCCATTTTTGGATATGTATTCCAATGTTATATTAGGTAGTTTTAAGAGAACAAATGGATTTTTTATTTTATTATGGATAATAAAATAAGGTTTTTTAATTTACTATTTTTATATGGAACAACTCTTCCAAAAAAACTAGTATTTTTTTATCATTGTTATGTATTTAATGGATAAATATATTAAAAATAATTTAATAATTTGGGTTATAATTCTTCTCTATAAATAATTATACATTTATCTTTTATCCTAACCCCTCCCCTAGTAATTCCATTTTATCCTTAAAAATGGTATCAAAATTTTATTATTGTCACAATTAACTATGACCAAAAATAAACTCGAACTAATCAAATTATATTTATCATGTTAACTAAAGCATTAGAATCAATTTTTCTACATTTAATTTCTATTGGTGGAGTAATTTAATTTTAAATTTGTGTGTAACCCACAATAAAACATGTTTTAGAAGAATTAACATTTATGCATAAAATATAATTTATGTACATTCTTTTCCATATAGAAACTATAAAATTAATGTTAAATTTTATTATAGAATTTATTATCTATATATATATCAATAACATCAATAATCAATCAATTTTAGTTATAATTATTCAAATAAAAATAAACATCATGAATAAAACTTGTTTAGGAAAAAAATTATTGTCAACCAAAATAAACTTAAATAAAAATCAAGTACAATGATGATTATTTCATAATTATTTTGATAAATTTTAATTAAATGTTTTTTATATTTATTTAAAACTAAAATTTTAAAATAGTTGAACTTTTACTTGAAAATAAATGACTATTTTAAAAAAAGTTGTTTTTTTCACTATTCCCTGAAAAATAAATCTTTATTGAAAAATATTAAATATTTTACATATAATAATATTAACATTATTAATTCAAAAATGATATTCATTTCCTCAAATAAATTTTCTAAAAATTATACAAATTACATATAATGTTTTTGTGAAAAAATGGAATAAAAATCATTTTTCAACAAAACATACTTTCATACCAGAAAATTAATTTTCTAAATATTGAGTACTTATTTATTTTTTAGTTTTTGAATTTATTTTAAATATTACAAAAACTGGGCAAATATTTTAAAAATATTTTTTACAATTCAAACTAAAAAATGTAGTACTAGGGTTAATATGATTTACAATATCACAAATCATTTGTACATGAGGATGCATATAAGGAATTATATCGAATATATCATGTTTTTTTTATAGAAAATACATATACAATCATTGGGTGTTACATTATACCGACCATAAAATTAATATTAATATTTAAATTCCATAATCCTATTACAATAATGAGGATTTCTTTTTTTAACACATCCTTATGTTCCCATGTAACATCCTAAAATTTATTATTCCTAAAAAGAATAGTAAATAGATGATTATTATTGTTTTCTATGACACAATATCTATGTTCCAAGATTCATACATGTTATTCATCATATGAAAGATCAATCTCCCTCAATGTAACCCTTAACATTAGTACATGTGATGGATCTTATATCTATTTACATTGGAGGGATACATGGAACACATCATGAATATGGGAGATGTTTAGTAGGAGTTCCAAATGATAATCTACTATCTATACTTGATTATGAATCTATAAGGAAATATTATTCCTAGGGATTATCTTTTCCTTATTTCTAATTCTCAAAACCTTATTCCATGGGGAAATTCATAGGAAACCTTCTCCCTAACATTTAATTTCATATCACATTGAGGATTGTTAGCATATCCCTTTTCCATTGTAAGATACCTCCATGTGTTGATGAATATATCCTAAATTATTTATCATGTCATCTTATAGATCCAATTACAATGTTTATATTTATAAAACTTCTTCCATGTGTATCATAGACCTTTATTTATTTCAATAGGTATATTCATGAGGAGGCATCTAAATGGTAAAGTAAAAAAATATTTTTTATTAATTCTCGACTAGAGGAAGGTCTTAATCCCAACCTTCCTATGAAATCTAGTGAAAAGTATATCAATATATTATCCATGGTCTGAATTTTCATCTCGGAATGTCCATCTATATAAGGATTATAATGAGTATTGAAACACAACTTTGTATCTAGATCTTTTTGAAAACTTCTGTAGAACATCGAGGTAAGCATCAGATCCTAATCATATAAAATATAATGGTGTACCCCATTAAAACATAACATGTCTCTTATATATATCCAGTTATGTTGATCGAATGATAACTTCTCTTGTATCAATGAAGTGTACTGACATTATAATGATATTGACTAAAACCCACATATTATCATAGCATTTAGAGGTTTTGGTGAGTCTGACAATGAAATTCATGGTTGTTTATTCCAATTTAAATTTTGGGATGGGAAATGGTTGTAAAAAACCCATATACATCTATATATGATTCTTTAATTGATGGAATATCAAAATAGGAGATACATAATCCACAACAAATCTCTTCATGGTTTCCCAAAAAAATAATGTTTTATATCTCTATACATATTTATACATCTTAGATGAGTATATAATAATGAGTTATGAATTTCTTCCAATAGTTCCTTCTTAAAGTCTATTATTGATATGTAAAATTATCAATTCCAGATTCATATTATTTCAACCCAAACAGTATTGAAATCAAGAAAGTTTCTCACCTTTTTTGTAACTCTATATCCTTATTTTACACTAGATGAATAATTAAATGTATAAGTGGTTGAAAAAACCATTGATTAAGATAAAATTTTTCAAATTCATTCATGTTTTGAAAGTTAATTCTTTGAAAATTCATATATATTAGTTATCTTATTATCCATATCATAGATAAGCTAACATGATCGCTTTAAATCATTGCATGACCCACCATGATCGGTTTCTGGGAGTGGTAATGTATTGAGAAGTCATAATCACTAATAAAATACAACTATATTTCTTGGTTCATAGTCAACAATTTTTTAGTGGATATATACATTTAAATTTTATGATTACTATATATGTCACATATTTCAATATAAATATTATTCCTCCTTAACTTTAATTCCAAGATTGACATTGTTACCTCCAAATCTTGAGTCGGGTAATATTTATCATTAATCTTAAATTGACACGAGGAATAATATATAAATATATCATTGTGTATAGTAATTGAACCCATATTTATTTAGATGAATCACTATAAATAAAAAACCCTTTCCATTCCAGGGATTTGTGATAAATGTTTCACTAACAATCCTTCTCATCTATTCCTTGAATTTTTTTCACATTCAATATTTCAAAGGAACATAACCTTCCTTTGAGTTTGCATGTTGAGTGGATTAGATATTGATCTCATGTCCTTCACAAATAACAAATAATATCCTTCTAATAATTGAATATTATTGATCTCATTCATACTAGTTGTTATGGGCATTGTTTAATAGCTTCCTTCTTTCATAGATCCACCAATTTACAATCACATCATATTATATTACTCAAAAAATGAAACAATCGGTGTCCAAAATTCACAATTGATAATTTTTTTTACATTTTCCCCTTCTTTATAGTGTTCAGTAAAATACTGAAGGGATAATAATTATTTTCATTTATCTTGTAATATATAAGAACCTTGTCTATAAGGACTACCCATGACTAATCAATGTAATATAAAAATACTCTATTCATTAAATATATTTTGATAGAATTCCATTATTAACACAAAATGGAATAAATATAAATTATTAATGACCATATATAAAAATAAAATATGTACTAGGTATTCTATAAATTTTTAACCATAATAGATATCATCCCAATATATAATAAATCTTGTAAAAATATTGATATCCTTGTAATAATTCGAACAAACCATTAATATTGGGATGATTAACCTTTTTACTATTCGTGATACGGTTTTGTTCATGATAATCAATGTATATTCAGATTAATTAACATGTATTAGTAATGAAAAGTACATGTTCACCCATTGGGGTAGCACTTGGATGAATTAATCCCTTATCAGTATTACCTTGTAGGTTTATATTCAGTTCCAGGAACCCAATCACATTCATTCTATATGATTATTCTAAATAGGTGTAGTAGTGGGTATAATTTATAATGAAATCATAACCCCATGATTTAGAGTAATACTTGGTAAATATTTGAAAAAAAAACAACAAAAAACTCCTATAAAATAAGCATACCCAGACATTAAGCTTCTCCTCATCCATATGAGATAAAAATCCCAATTTAATAGGAATAAAGTCCCATGAAAGAGGTGTAATTTCTATTTGATGTAAATATGTATCCCCACTAAAATAAACAATCATAGGTTGCTTTCAAATATCCAAGGTTGTATATGTTCATCAAATTTAATATTGGATTCATATAAATGAATTTAATCTATGCACCAAGTAACAACAAATTCAACTAGATAAAGAATAATTATATTTTCATGGAGCACAACCCTAAAATATTAAATTAGTGAAGATTCATAGACATTAGATGAAATAAATACACCTTTTGTATTTTTATCATCTATTTAAACATATAATCATTATGGTGTTAATATTATACCCTTAGAAAACAATTTTAGATATAAAAGAAAGGTTATAAAAAAATAAAAACTTAAATTATCAGTTACAATGTGTATGGTTTGTGTAAATTTCTCTTCATCATTATCACACCCCCATTAGCAATATTTATCACAAAAAGTTTACCTTATTCTCTAATATTTTTATTATTTGAAGGATATCCAGATCATTATCCATAAATTTGGATCATTGGTTAGTATAATTTTCCTACTTCTTTAAATTATAACATTTTTGTGTGGGTGGTTCGTTCTATGGATATTTCTATACTTTTGAAATTTTATATTGGGAAATCAAATTACTTTGGTTTTTTATTTCATGATGGTATTCTTCTTTACACATAAAACATTTTCCAGTCCCCTTTAGACAGTTCCCTTGAAGATTTTTTTCATCTTATAATTTAAAGGAAAACTCATCATTTTACCTATAATGTTTTTTATAAAAAATTATTTAAATTCATTCTTTATATTCTTATAAAAAACCATGTGGTTTTCGAGTGACTCTAATATATATTTTCTCCTTGATAGAACGTTAAAAAATTTATTCAAAAATAAAAATTTCTCTTATATATATAGCCCTTAAAAGATGCGGTTTTATGCTACTGAATAATCAATTATTATAGTTTTTTGATTCAATAATAATACCATAAGATAACCTTGAATGATTTCTATAATTTTTTCCCTATGTTTCAAAATATTCAGAATCCTTATTTATAACCTCAAGGAATTCATTCTCTGTCATTATAATATAAATATTGGGAATGCACATATTGATAATTAAAATCGTAAAATCCTCCCAGTCCATGTAGGAAATTTATTCTTATTTTGTTATATTATTGATAAGAGTATACCATTTATACACTTCCATTTACAAATGATAAAATCCTAAGAAATGTATGTTATTTTATGAGCATTTAAGATTTAGAAATCTATTTTAAATTATATTAATCAATTGATTAGTAATTAGTTGATAATAGGACCTAAAAATGATAGTTGATTTTCCCCATGAAGTAATTGGTAATTAAAAATTTGTTACATTGCTCATTGGAATGTTCAGAATAATTAATGTAATGAGAAATTTGGTATAATAATATCAATTAAATTTTAAATTCTATATTCCATAAAATTATATTTCAAAGGGGGACAATTATTGTGTTTTCGATCACATTCATTATTAACATGGTTCTTTCTAGTTCCATCCATTGAAATAAAACAAAAATAATATTTTAAGAATCAACAATCATTGGGGGAAATTATGTAATAATGAAAATGACTTATAGTATGCCTAAATCAGAACACTTTCATTTCAATATATGAAACCAATGGTTTATCCAAATTCATATATGTAAATTATCTCTTAAAATCATTTATAATGGATATTTCAGAAATTGTGAATTAACCTATGAATATAACATAAGAGTATCACACTTGGAGTTTAGTAAGGTATCATTCACTGTAAACTAGGGTGATTTATGAGATATACTCAACCAACACTCTTTAGGTTTACAATACCTATATGAATTGACACCAAAACTACATCCACTTATAGTATCCAAACAAGAATATTTTTACATATTGAGATCACACTCATTTATTTAAAAAAAACGTATGATGTTCCCCTATACATATTATTATTTAAATAGTTCTTACTATAAATTACTCTCCATGTTTATGAAAGATACTAATACTTACTTTGAGAAAAAAAAATACAGACCAATACTTATCATAATAAAATACTACATATTATTTGCATAAATATCCATTAAATTTCTCCAATGTTAAGACTCTTGCATAATTAAATAAAAGGAAATGAAAGAAAAAAATTAAATCTATAGAAATAAGTAGAGAATAATTAAAAAATATCTATGTGAGATAGGTCATGTAATTTATGTATTAGAAAATTTAGTCCCAAACAACCACTATAAAAATAAGATTATAACATAAAATTCTAACATCAAGTCCATCAAGTATCATAAGAACTCTACCCAATTTTATAATAAATTGAAATTTTATTATAATTATACAATAAATCCATAATAATACCTATAATAATATACATTTTTTACTAATAATATCTCATCACACATTCATTTATAAGATTTCATTACCATCATCATATTGGTTGTTAACTACTTCATTTATCATGTATATTTGGTATGAAAAATGGGGTACAAGAGCATAGATCATGGTTCCATTTACCCCATAATTTTAACAAATCCTTAAATAAAATATATATTAATTATTATCATAATTATAACCATTCATATAAAAAATCTTTGAAAAATGATTTACATCCATATGTAGAGATATTAGTTCATACATATTCGTGAGTGATGCTTTTGTATTTCAATTGATGGAATGAAATAAAAATAAATATTAATTATCTATTTAATAATTATAATAAAAACATAAATATTATATATAAATCAAATATGTCTTAATAAAAAATGAATGATGTTGGTGGAAAATTAATTGCATCGATGCATGTATTCAGTAGTCCACATGCACACACAAGCGATACATCCATATTCTATTTGATTGTGAAGAGGTAATAAATAGACTTTACATCACCATACTAACATATAGTTATAATTATGATACTAAATTCGACATTTTTTTAAGGATAAAATATTTTTAGATGGTGCATAATTATAGATAAAATTGAATGATCTTGGTTTATATATACACCTCTTTAAGTGGCCTCCTTTGACATACACCATTATCCACAACAAATTGGGCATAAAATAAGTCCAGAATATCATGGAATTTTGGAAGGATTATTGGAATGTTTTTGAATATGTATTATTTGAGTTATAAGTCACAAATAGTTTGAATAAGGGTGGTTAAGAGTTACCCTTTTATATGTGAGGGGAGGGACAATCATTTAATTGTTTAATATATTTTAATTTGATAAGGTATATTTCAAGGAAAGGAGTATAAAAATGGACATGGATTAAAATTTGTGGTATGAAAACGTTGAAATATCTTTCAAAAATATAAATTAGATATGTTTTTGTGGTAATACTACCCTTATCTCTAGGTTTATCACACTTGGTAAACCAGTTATAACTTTAACCACGAGACCAAAATTTAATATTAATAAAATTAAAAATGACCAAAAATTATGTTAACAATATTATATTATATAAAATATTATGACTATAAATATAAAATTGATTTTACTTTGTTAATATTATACCAGTGTTATTATTTAATTTTAAATAAACATGAAACACACAATGAAATCATTTTTCTAAAGAACGAATCTTTAAGCATAAAACATAATTGACTTACATGTAATTCCTTGTACAAACCATAAAATTAATTTTAAAATATATGATTTAATATATAATCTATAAATAAAATTAAAATAACTCATAAAAATAGATAAAATAAATTTATTAAGATAATACCCACTGTAAATATGAAAATATTTTGTTTGAAAAGGGTGTTATTAGTCACCAAAATGATCTTATATCAAAATTAGTAATAATATTTATTCTTATTTAATTATTTATATTATTTCCAATTAAATGACACCTATGTTAATTTAATATTATGTTAAGGACATAATGTAACATATACTTTAAAATAATTGGAAATTTTTAAAAACATTAGTATTTTTCACTATTTATTGAAATATACATATTTTTGGTAAAATCCATAAAATTCACCATAAAATTAAATTAATTATATAATTTAAGAAAAAAATTAATTTACTCAAATAAAATTTCTAAACTGGAGGTAATTTTTTATAATTTATACAAGATAAAATGTGACAAAACACATTTTTGTAGAAATTATATTTTTGAAGCATAAAATGTCTTAACTGAAAATTGAGTACTAATTTATTATAAATTAATTAGAAAAATGTTATTAAAAAATTATTCTAATATTTCAAAAAAATTATTTTATTATTCACACCATTCAATTTAGTAGATTGTTTATAATGTTATAGTATATCACATATCATATAGACATAGTGTTGGGTGTCAGGAATTCCATAGAGTACAAAATGTTTTATTTCAAAGAAAAAAAATTTAAAATCACGGGGTGTTTTAGGGATCATGTAAAGGTAATTTTAATTTATAGATTAATAACATATCAAAACCCAACATATCCCATGTAGGATTTTCAATTCTCTAGATGATCTCACCCCAAGTACCAGGGCTATTAGTCATAGTTCCGAATTTGAGGGAAGTGCCAGATATGATTACAAAATTTTCTACCTGGATAATTAGAATAAGGATATCTACGAGAGACTTCTAAATGTTTTTTATTTTATAATTTACAAAAGATTAATTTATCTAGTTTTTATACTATAATATATGTATATAATGAATCAAGCATCATAAATCAAAAAATATGTATATGCTCGATATAGCTAGAGATTAACAGCATTCAACGTACCTGGTCACGTAGTAGAAGAAGATGGGTCAGGAATTTAAAAAATATCACAACTTTATTGTGTAATTATATCAACTCTAGAAATTAATTTTCCCTTATTAAATTTGAGGATCCCACGTCAAAGAATTAATACTGAAAAATTTAACCAAAAATACTATGAACAATTCCAAGTTGTGTTCGTCAATAATTGTTCTATTATTACCATTTCTCAAGGGATATGAAGATAAAACCCTCTATATTCTCCACATATAAATTTAATTTCCTTAAGAATAACGTTTTTAAAATTATTGGTGCAAATATAGACATTTGATGACTCTTTCGACGTCTGGACAGTCAATATAGTCATGATCCTTTAATATGCGTTTTCGTGCATAGATTGACTTCTCAAATCATCGCATTATCTCTATAGGATGCAGGGATAAAAGAAATATATATATATATATATATATATATATATATATATTATCTTATCAATCTTGTGGTGAATAATTCAATTCATGATATCCCCAGGTCATTTTATAGAGTGTTTTATAATAACTAAAAATCGCCCACTGACAAAAGGATATTTATTAGTAAAAAATTTATCTATAATAAAATTCATATTAATCACTTACTAAGTGTTAAATTCCATTTATATTTTTATGACTTATTGGTAATAAATTAAATATATTCCATGATAAAATAAAACCATTAACTTGACTCCTCATTCCAATATATATTAAATGAATCATTTAATATTAAAAGAATATTCATTCCATAAATACTTTTACATGTTTTGAGTTTAATAAATGTTGATGCATGAAATAAATAAATTAAAATCTGATTATTGTATACAATAATTATTATTATTGTATTAATTACATAGATATCATATATAATAAAAAAAATCATGGACCCTATGGCGGGGTCCCCTATTTATTATACATGTATTCATTATACTACGCCATACTTTTGAATTTTTTTGGTGTGTGACCTACTTGACCCTTATAACTATAGTAGTGAATAATATTAATAGTGTCGAAGTAGATACTATAAAATGTTCAGGGCCCCGAATGAGATAAGTAAAACTCCTAATAATGACATCCTTTCCAACAAATATTGGTCACACAATATAATTTCTTTATATTGTGATATCTCATTAAGTATGGTACACACATCATTTCATAATCCTTTATAGCTTTATTTTACCTCAACCAAAATGAGCATACATACATTATTTTATCATGGCCATAGATTTTGTGAAGGTTCTACCATCCTGATCATCTAGCCCTCAAATTCCACTTCATTTTGGAAGGAAATTATATCTCAACTATTCAATCAAATCCATACCACCAATGATTTTCCAAAAACATGATACATCCTTATTTTTTCAATGAAATAGATTTTTTATTGAATCAATGTACATAATAGAACAATATACATTGATAATAATCAAAAATAAAAATATTATTACAGGTTTTTCAAAGATAAAAAACAAAAAGGAAAAATATAAGAGGGGGTTTTACTATCAGGGGTTCTTTTCTCATGATCTCATCTACTTGAGATCAATAATTGTGAAATTCCTGAGAAGAAGCCTCAATGAATATAAACCCCTAGTACCTGAGAGTCATATAAAATAATTTCCCTTTAAGAATAATGTTTTTGGACAACATAACACATGTTTAAGATTAATTTCAATGTATATCAAGGTTATCATTATAATATGTAAACATATATAACCATGTGATATGAAAAATAATAAATTGAAATTACCATGTAAGTATTGGACATATATATATAACACCACTATTATTATAAATGTACATCCTGCATTACTCAATATATACAAGATCTGGTAATTGAATTGTACTATTTATGTTGGTTCTAGGGAACACACTATTACATAACTACAAAATGGAAAAGATATAACTTCATAAAAAACCTGGTTAGTGTTCACATTGTAAAATCACGCTTCAACTATGTTTTGGATTTAGTCATTAGTCCAACCATGTCTTTTATATGAGGCTACTTTTCTCTATTCCACCTTATCTCCATGAGTAAAATATCTCATGATATGATATCCGTAGTTATATTCTATTTTATCTTTTATCAATACATAATAACTTATCTTTTACCTATAATATTATTCTCATAATTTATATTATTATAAAACTTTAATTACAAGGTTAAATTACAATAAATATTAAAATTATTTATTTATTTTATTCTCGTTATTTAACTACATTAGAATCCATAATGTACATGGTATTGGTTAGTATGGGTACAACTGGAATGGATGATTTTCTATTGGTTATATCCTTATCCTAACAAGAACATTGAATCAAATTACATCAAATGAGTACACGTTTTTTCCTTTATAACTAGTGTCCATTACTCTTCATGTATTGTGAATATACCTCCTATAATATCTTATGCGGTATCAGATATTTCAAATTTCTTATCATCCAATTCAATTAGATGTAAATTATTTTTTCCTTAATAAATTAGTTTTTGGAATTGTCTTGTCTTTTACATAGCATAGAATATTTGACTGGTCCATCCTTAAAATTTATTTAATTTTAATCACTATATAAATAACCTCCTATGTCACATATATTTTTTTTCTAAATATATTTATGAAACATGTAATTTGTGAGAATTATCTCTTCAATTGTTCAAACATATATTTTTTAATACCTTTTCATCTTATGTATATTATATTTTTTTAAGAAACATAGTAGATCTAAATTTATTGATCTTGGCCCCTAGGAGATATGTTAATTCATTAAGTCAGTATCTGAAGAGTTTATTTAATTCTAGTCTTTATCAACTATAAGAATAATATCTATTTTTGATATGTTAGCCAAAATATTTTCCTTAGAAAACCATGACACTCCCTCAAAAATAATTAATTAATTTTGAAAAAATTAATTCCAATAGAATAATCTATGATCTAGTTTCATACATTAATACAAATCTATATATTATTAAAATTCACCCCTTATTGGAATTCTATTCTATGACCAACCATTTTTGATTTCATCATATAATCACCTTCCAATATTAACGGTCTTAACATCTGATTCTAAACATAATGTTAACCGATTATAGCTATGTCCATAATAATTTTAATGGATTTTTTTATGGAAAATTATTATAACCAACCATGACATATTAATACCACTAATATATAATCCATGTATTGTTTCAATTTAATACCTACTGTAGTGTCATTATTTGAATAATTAAAAATACAATGTGCTTGTACTCTTATACAACAAAACCATTTCTGGAATATTAATTGAACATTCCAATCATAGATTATTTCCTCATACATATTAGTTGTATGTTTTATTATTCTCCATGAATAAATTATCACCTACTATTGGGAATATAAAACCACCACTATGGTTTCATTCATTTAATGATGTATGTTTCTCTGTAACATTCCTTTTCTGCAAGACTTTTGTGGGATTTTTCCATATGCCATCAGCATGTGCATATTTATTCCAGACTTATCACATGTGAATCCATCTCCAAATCTCTAAAATATATATGTACACCCCAATATATAAATATAGTCTATCCCATTATTATTACAACTTTAATATAGAGAGTTCTATAATATCCTAAAAATTTTAGGATACAAATAGAGTTGTTCTTGGGCTTTATTGGATTTAATTGTTTTATATATAATTAACTAAAAATTTTAATATAAACATTTTTTATGAAATAATTGATTTATATCATACTATAACTCATATGATATCCAATTTTTATTATTTTTGTCATGTGGTTATGGGATAATTCCACTATTTTCGATTTAAATCATGAAAAATAATAGATTTTTCTCTAATGAATATCAGTTTTAACTTTGATGATATATTTAATTACATAATGGGATTGATCTGTATTTAGAAATGTGTGTTTTGGGGATGTTTCCTTTATTATTTCCGGTATATTTTCCATTGAGTTTCCTATGTTTTTATGGTTTTCAAGGGTTTTATTTGGATTGGAAGTCTTTATGGGTGGTCCAATAATTTATGTAACATTTTTTATATTGAAAAATAGTCTTTAGAATTTAAACGTGTTTTATGATATTTAACCGGGATAAAAAAACCCGAGAGTATGGGTTTTTCAGTGTAACCCTCTCAAAAATAATTAAATGACAAGTAAAAGAATTAAACACAAGGTAATTTCTTGAGTAAAAAAATTTAAGGTCCTGTGCGATTTATTTTTATCACATTACATCCTGAAACCTTCCTTTTCATGGCACTAGGGAGATACTCAGTGATTTTGGAGGGATTTCTTCAACTCTGATCACCATGTATTAGTGTTTGATACTTGGTATTCTTTATTTCTTTGGTTTTCTTTAATTTCCCATTCTATGGATGGTGTGGTGGAACATTATGATAGTTCTTGGTACTGTGGGTTGATATTGATCCTTTGTTTTGGTACTAAATCATATCTTTAATTGTTAATATAAACATTCTAAATCAGTTTAGATTTATGGTGGATAGGCATTCATCAATTATATAGAGTTAGGTGGTATAATTGTCAATTTTAATATTTTTTAAGTAAATTGTGTATATGTAATTTTGAAATTTCAATTTCCATGATGAGAAATTGTACTCTAAGTAGAATTAATCAATTTATTCACCACGTGATATTGAAATTTTCAAAATTTGGGATAATGAAATTTGTTGAATAATGCAATTATGAAATTTATGAATAATGGGATTTATGAAACGGGTGACTAATGATTTTTAAAATGGGTATCCACCAATGGGGAGTGCGGATAAAATGAAAATTATTGCTGATAATTTCATCTCACTTGATAATTGAAATTATGAAATTAAATAATATTGATGTTTGATAATTCGTGATAAATTGTTGTCAATATGGAACCATGTGATATGATATCTCTGTATCAGTGGTGGGATAAGGAATGCTACTCCAAATACTCATTGGGTTTCAGACATCCACTCTTGGAACCCATTATTGTTTAGTATACATGTGTAATTGAGTTTTGGGACATGGAATGTCTCTCTAAATACCTACTCAGTACCAGACTACAGCTCTGGGTCCCCATTTTTTGAATGATAATTTGAAATGACTTGATTAAGAAACTACCATGATGCAATAAACTATAAAATTACATTGGGAATGATTCAAACTCTTACATGGTTCAAAGAAGGTATTGATGGTTTGAGTCTAATCATGTACTTGGGGATTATGTCTTACATAAATAGTAAATTAAATATCAAAATTGTTTACTTTAATTGTTTTATTTTATTATTTATACAACTGCATACAAAGTAACATATTGATATTTTTTTATATCTAATTGGTGAGGGTATAGTGATTTTTACTCACACCCTACATGGGCTTCCTGATCAGAACGTGAATTGGATTCATGTTTATAGGATAGGATGATGGACATAGGCCTTTGTTATATGAATGAGTTGGGATAAAGCATGGATGAGGTGAAAACACATGATTTTATAACCCACTTTGGAGATGTTAGTGTGTCTTTATTTTCTTGTTTTTATTTAAACCCTTGAAACATCTATTGGAAGAAATATCTACTACATTTCTTTTTATATTGTTTTACTATTTTTGGTTATCATATGATACTGGACTGTAATTGGCTATGGTATTATTCTTGTTTTTTCCATCAGTTGGTTATTTATTATTTACTCTCGTTGTTGATATTCTTTATTAAAGAGGTTATATTCTTCCCATGACATGTCTATATGAGTCCATCACTGGTAGTCAAAAGAATCTGGGGAACGAATAGGAACACCTATGTTCGTGTAGAGAACCATATTGGGGAACAAAAATCTAAAACCATGGTTGGCATGATAAAAAGTGATAACAGATGAATTCTCTTTTATTTTATTTTGTCTTACTATTTGGGAAATACTGATAAAAACAAGGATGAGTTGTGCCTTGGTCACGAGGGAGTGCATGTGACTAGTTAACCCATGTACCGGGTAAAACAAATGTAACGAATGTGTTATTTTTGATATTTATGTTTTCTAAGGAAGATAGATTTTATTTCCCCTTCAGTGATGGACTTTTGTATGATTTTATTATTTTTTTGTGATTTTATTTTTGTCCTAGTATGGCATAAATGTTGTGTATATATAAATCATTACAAGAACTTGGTAATTTTATGTTACATGCATCATTTTAGGAATGCATAGAAAATATGGTTTCTGGGTGAATTGTTTATATGTGAATTATTTTCATTCAAGTGTATTTTAAATTGTACTATTTCATATTATGAAAATATTAAATTCTAAATGACAAAAATGTGATTATTTGATGTTTATAAATGGGTTCTTAATGAGAAATATTAATTGTGAATGTGATTGCACTTTTTTATCCATGACCTATAAAAATGATCGTTGAGGGTTGTGAAAGTGTGTTGGTTTTGATTGTGTGGTGAGGTATGTGGAATGAATTTTTATAGATTTTTTTGAATCAATTTTACATAAATGTGATAATGTTGTGTTATGTGTCCAAAGATGTATGTGCAGTGGTGTAGAAATTTTCCTCCATGAGTACTCTTATTGATAGGATGATGAGAGGTTATGACTAGAAATGTTAATCCTAATGTGGAACTAGATGATCCCATTATTATAGGTAAGGAGGTCAGAGAGTAGTTCCATGAGAACATTTCTCTATATATGTAGTTTGGGGAAAGAGACCCATGGCGGGTTATGAAAAGTACGTCTTAAATAAAATGGGAGTTCCAGTTCTCGAAACCATCTACATTCACTAGAGATTGTAGACCTGAGGGTTCTTAGTTATGGATTGAGTCAATCCAAATTATCCTTGACCACATGGAGACTCTTACTGATAAGAGAGTCAAGCTGGAAGCCTATATGTAACATGGTAAAGAAAATAATTGGTTTTAAATATAAACTCAGGCTGGAAATCATGTGATTATTTTAATGAAGTACATTTAGGAAAATTGAAGGGTAACCATTTACCCATATATGCATCGAAAGGATATTTCATCATTGTTTATTAGGTTGACCCAATTGATCTTGTATGTGATGAAATGTCCTATAAACTTCACTAATTTTTAATTCATTATTCTAGTATTGGAAGGATATAAAGAGGCTATAGTGAAGTGTTTCTATGATGGTATTAAATGTAACATTAAGTCCTAGGATAATATAATTGAAGTGAAAATGTTTTCTATAGTGGTGAATAAGTCTCTCATTTATGAGGGGAAACTATAGGAGGCTTCTATAGGATCACCAGTGTTCTTTATTGGATGACCATATGGTACAACTTCTGATAGTATGAAGTATCTCTTTGGTAATTTCAACCATATATATGGATTAGTTATTCAGATCAGTAAAAAAATTTAATATCACCGGTGTGGTAGGGTGGGAAACATTCATAAACAACATCCTAGGCCACTGGTGGAGTGCCCAATTGTTGTAGTATGGTTCACTTTCATAGTTATTATAGAATCCCTGAATCTATGGGTATTTCCTAAGGATCTATAAAGAGCCATAACACTAGTTTTGGGTATTCTATCCTATATCAGTCTAGCTATTGGAGTTCTGCTAGTTGGGGTGGTTGGGGAAGTGGATGTGATACATCAGGGAAAGACCCCTTGTATCAGTAGAGTAGCATAGCTCAAGGGACATAGAGTGTTGGAGAGGAATAGGGTAAGGACATTTTCTTGTTGTTTATCCAACACATGTTCATAGAGAGGATGCACCATCGAATGTTATAGGTATTATTATTTTATATTCTATTCTTTCTTGAGCCTTATTTGATATTGGTGCCTCCACTGCATTATATCTTTGAAACCTATCACCATGTTTAGTGTAATAGTGAAGTTCATGGTTGGGGTTGTGATGATTAATACACCATTTGGAATATGATAATTTTTTTATGAATGGTATGTTCACTAAATGTTGGGTAGTATCGTTTTATTTAGGATTATTATTGACTTGAAATGTATGTTTTTTACTAGATATTGGGTATAGGATAGTTGGTATCATATGGATCAGATCTATACTTTTACCACAGGAGGGTGACATTTAGACCTCATGAGGGTGAATTTTTTTTCATCATGGAGAATGGGATATCCAGGCGGGTCATGTAGGAACAATTCCTCATAACATGGGGAGCTCACAACCTAGTGTACCAGTCTATTACTGGATGATGGGTGTGTGAAGCATGATACCATTCCACCCATAGAGTACCCATTCCAGGATGTGTTACTCAAGGGATTCTCTACGATTACATCTAAGAGAGATGTTGTGTTTTAGATTGAGATCATGAAAGAAGATAATCCAGTTTTCATTCCACCAAACATAATGACACCATCTAAACTTCCATACCTCAGGAATCAGGTGGAGGAATTGATACACACTGGATTTTTACATCTGAGTACATCACCATTGTGTTCCCTAGACTAGTTTACAAAGAATAATGAAAAGACACTTGTATTATATGTTTATTACCAGACATTGAAATGGATTAAATTGAATAACTGGTATCCATTTCCATATAGCAATAATCAATTTGAAAATTTTATGGGGGTTTTTATTCTCCAAGATTGAATTGAGATCAAGGTACCATCAATTGAGAGTTTTAAATTCTTAAATACCAAGGAAAAATTTTATAAGTAGGTATGTCCTATATTAATTTTACATGATGTCATTTGGGATGAAAAATTAATTTTTTACATTTATGGCCTTGATTAATTGGATCATCCACCCATACCTAGATCAGTTGGTGGTTGTTTTTGTGGATGGCATCTTGGTTTACTATACATCTCATAATGATCATTACCAACATCATGATGTCATCTTGATTACCCTGATATATTATCATATATATTCCAAAGATATCCAAGATTCAATTCTAGATTTTTCAGGTATATCTCTCGGGTCACATTTTGTTAGACGGAGGTTTGGTAATAGTCCCAGAGAAGTTACAGTCAGCGGTTTGTTGGGAGTAGCCTAATAATATTTTTTGATACATCTAGATTTCTAGGGTTAGCTAGATACTCTGTGAGGATCATCTAAGACTTTTCCCTCTTATAAGCTCCAATTTTTTTCTCAAACATGAAGGGATTAATGTTTTAATTATTGGAATCACATGATAATGCATTATACAATTTAAAGAGGAGTGCGACTAACACACAATTCATGATCCTTCATGATATTAGTGAGAATTATACAGTGTTTTTTGAGGCATCTTGGATTGAACATGGAGATGTGTAGATGTAGGTAGATTGAGTTGTAATTCATGGATCATGGTCGTTGGGGCCATATGATTTGAACAACCATACTCATGAACTTGAGTGAGAGGTAGTGGTTACACATTGGATTTTTGGTGGTATTACAATTTGGGTGAAATGTTTATTAAATTTCTCAATAAAAATAGATTTAGGTATATGGTTTCTCAAAGAGATTTGAATCACTAGTAGCATAGATGGCTTGAGTATATGAATTAATTTTATTTTTAGCTAGTATATATAAAAGGGAATGTGAACGGTTTTACAGATGCCTTGAGTATAAGGACTCGTACCCAAGAATTTTCTGGATTCTAGTTTTGATTGGAATATGATGACCTAGCTAAATGATATTTACATTGTGGTTTGGAAGGTCTTGTAGCAGTTTAACCTCATATCTATTTCAGTGGAATCCAAATTTTGATCCAGATTACAGAGAGAAAATATTAGTGTCGAGAGTGTTTGGACTTGATGGAAACTCTTGATGTTTTAGAGTAACAATCATATTGGGCCAAAGATGAGGATGATATCATAAAGGTCTAGGGTATTGTAGTTGTGACTATTAATCAGAGGTATGATCTCATGTGTGAATTTCATTCCTCAAAGTGGGAGGTACATATTAGTTTGACCCGAATGTAATAGGACCTACATCTATAGAATTGGTGTATGAACATGAAAATTGATATCATAGTTTTCATGAAACAATTCTACACTGGTCAATAGGTGAAGGCACAATATAAAAAATCAATTGGTTTAATACAACACTTTCATATTTTTGAATGGAAGTGGCGTGATGTTATCTAGGATTTTGTGGTGGGCCTAACAAACACACCTTGGATGAATAAAGCTATTTTGGTGGTTGTGTAATGATTGAAGAATGTAGCACATTTAATTCCTATATGAGAGAATTTCTTAGCATATTTATTGGGATACATGTATGGTCAGTAGAGAGTCCATCTAAATGGGGTGTCACAGTGTATAGTTTTTGACCATAACTCACGTTTCACATCAAATTTCATGAAAATCATAAATAAAAATTAATTTTTATGAAGGTATTTATTATTATGAATCTCTATCCATAGAAAAAAAGTAGTCATAATTTACTATACGTTTTTAGAAGGATATTCTAGGACTATATGTTCTCAACTTTTTTAGTTCATGGGAAATGAACTTAATTCTTTTTGACTTCGCCTATAACAACAATTATTAAAGTGTTATAAAGATTTCACCACATGAGGCTCATTATGGTAGGATGTGTTGGTCAACTCTATGTTGGATAGAGTCCAGTATGTCAAAATTGTAGGGACTATGTCTCATATAGAAGACATCTAATATGGTTTAGTTCATTTTTAAATGTATGAATATGACTCATAGAAGAAATAAGTCATATTTAGATGGATTTTGAAGACCACATGAGTTTAAATTGGTTTATCGTGTGTTATTTCAGGTGCCACAATAATTTAATCAATGTAGAATTCATAGGTGGAGAATTTTGGAACCCAGGTTTGTCATAAATTATGAGTTAGTAGAGATAATTGGGCTAGTGGAATAACAATTAGATATTTTAAAAAGTTATAGTGTTATTCATGATGTATTTCATTTGTCAGAACATTAGTGGTATCACCTCAACCAATATCATATGATCAATGTTGGTGAAATTGTGCCTCAGGTTGATGTGTCCTTTTTGGTGAATTTGATTCATATTATTGATCATAGTGAGAAAGTGTTACGGGGAAATTATTAGACCTTGTTATTTTTCACATACATTTCCTCTTAACATTTCTTTTTTGTTCTATGGTATGTGATGGTTTGATATGGTTTGGAATTATTTAATGGAAGTCATATATTTTAGGTGGAAGTTTTTCGGCCAAAATATAGTTTGTAGAGAATTTACACGTCATGTAATACTATTACATATCAGAGACTATTTAGATAGGATAAAATCATAATAGATGATTGGTTATCAGCATAACCCTCTAAAAAATAAATATATTATGTGAAATTTATTTACTCCCCATTTAATTTCCCAAGATGTAAAATTAATTTGGTTATACGGTTCATTTTTGATTCATTCCTTCATGCATCCTTACTTTTATCTACCCTAGTGTGACCCTTAGTAGATTTGGAGTGGTTTATTCATGTCTAATAGTCATAAATTAGTTTTTGATACTTAGTGATTTCTTTTTCTTTGGATATCTCCCATTACTCTTTCTCCAGATAAATTGGTGGAACCATTTCACCATTGTGGGTTTTGTAGGTTGATCTTGATCCTTGTTTTGTTATTAAATATTTTAAATAATGGTTAATCTTAAATTAATATATCAATAGAGTGTTTATGTGGGTAGATAATTCATCAAAAATCTTGAGGTAGGTTCCCTAATTTTCAATTACCATAGTTTTGATTACAATTACGTGTTTATAATTGTCAAGAATTCAATTTCCACAATAAAAAATTACATTCTAAATTTAATTGATCAACTAATTCTCTATAGAATTGTGAAATTTGTAAATATTGGGATAATAAAATTTGTTGAATAATTAAGTTATTAAATTTATTAATAATGGGATTTATGAAAATAGGGATTAATGATTTTTTAAACTAGTAGACACACATGGAAAGTGCGAATATGTAAATAGTGATGATTCATGTTTTTTGTTGTTATACTAAAATAAATTTTGAAATTGGTGAATAATGAATTATGATAACTGATGATAAACTATTTTAAATATAATAACATGTGATTTTATCTCTTAGAATGATTTTTGGGATAGTAACTACAACTCCAAATACCCATGAGGTGTAAGAATGCCGCTCAACAACCCATTTATATTTATGTATACATGTGATCCTTGAGTTGTGGGATAGGGAATGCAGCTCCCAATACCCTAAGGAATCTTGAATACTACTCTATGCCCCAATTTTTTAATGATGAATTTTATTGATACGATTAATTGAAACCCATTATGTAATAAAATTTTACATCCCCTTATGGATGTTTCATACTCCATCATGGGTCAAAGTAAGGATTGATGATTCAATTGTCAACATGAACACATGAAAATATGTGGAGTTTTAATGAATAATTTAAATGTGAAAATTGTTAACTTTTATTATTTTATTAAAAAAATTATACAAAAAAATAAATATTTATAGGCTTTATATTGTTTTATATGTCATTTGTTTTGGCAGACTAAGTTGTAAATGCACCCAAATTGGGCTGTTTGGTTGATACATGAAAATAATTCATGTTTACATGACAAGACAAGGGAAAGATAACAATTTTTTAAGTATTAGTTGGGATGGAGGATAGATTAGGGAAACATAAATGATGTCAGGACCTACTTAGGAGATGTTATTGTGTTATAAATTTCTTGGGGTTTATTTTGAAACATGACTATTGGGTCCTGAAAACAATGAATAGGGAAATCAAATACTCCCATAAATTTGAAACCTGAAGAAAACGAATTTAAGTCTGAATTTAAGATGAATAGATAAACAATCCAAAAATGTGGTGAAGGAATGAAGAGGCTTCGCGATGAAAATATGCTTCATGGACCACTGCTCAATATGATGGCCGGCTTCATGAGGCACCTATGAACAAATCAGTTTGTAGGATAGAGGCGACAGTGCAGGTCCCACAAAAATTATTTTTTTTTGAAGGAGGTGGAGAAATTCTCCCTGTATACAATCCCAAATTAACTAAAATTATTTGTGGGTGAGGTGAAGCCGACAACTTCTGAATGATGAATGGAAATCATTTACAGGATTGAGGTGGTAATCCTCGCCACTGTGGACAATGAACTTGTGCCCCCTATGACCAAGTCATCCGTTGTCTAGGTTTCTTTATTGGGATTCTACAAAAGATGATATGTGTCCCACCAATCTAGTTTTTCCACATCTCTATAAAAGGATCCTTAGGGAGGACTAAAAAGAGTCATTTCGGGAGAGACTTTTGATGAGATTGATCGACAAAGGCACATAAGAAGAGAGAATTTCCAAAGATGGATTATTTTGATGATTCCCTGTAGGAATAACCCACTTCATAGAATTAAATAAAGAAATATAATACTAATTGGGAGACCGTCATCCAAAATTATTTCAACGAGTAATTTCTGGTGAAGTGCAGAATCAATTCCCCTACTTCAATAAGGAGTATCGTGTAGAAAAAATCTATGTGGGTGGAACCCTAGACCGTATAGAAAATATCTACACTACTAGATTCCAGCACCATGTAGCATCATTCTATATTGATGAAACTAGTTTCCACATAGAGAAATGCTACGTGGATCGAATCTAGATTCATGTACCATCCCGTTACGCAGATGACCCCTTCCACCACTAGGAACACACTATACAAGGCAAAGCCCATCCCACAAAAGGAAATGGTTTGTAGAACGGGGTATTCTCACGTGTTCCACCCTCTAGATCTAATCATTTCCGTACATTTCTTTCTAATAATCCATATCCCCTCAACATACCAGTCCAATTGAACTAGGCCATAATGTCTTTCAATGCCACCAGATTCGTATGATAAAACCATCAGGTGCATTATCGCACCCTTTTGATTTTATATAACCATGATAAATAGAGTCACATTGGTAATACTTGAAATAAGTTTGAACCCCTAGAATGTTCCAATGTTTACATTCCCACGGTAATGGGGGTTCTGACACCATGATTTGTACATGTACCTCCCCTTTCAATGAATTAAGGGTAAAAATTGGAATTTCAATTCAATGAGGGATTGTGATAAATAAGGTATATCCCACTTGATTTCCCCATTGATAAGTAATCATGGTCCCCCTTTCCCACCACACATCTCATGGAACTCCTTCTAATGTAAGCCTATAGAATATCTTTAGGGAAGTACCATATCCCCGACCTCTTCCACTGTACTCCTCCTCCTTCTCCACCAGTAGTGAAGTGAAAGTATGTGATTTTATGGATCTACCGCTTCCACTTTTTTTCACTTTGATCATTATTCTCATGGGACTATAGATTATTGGATATCTTGTTAGATTCATGATTCACTTGACTGGTTGAGCTGTGAGAATTATGATTCATTCTCTTACTAGGATATGTAGGATTCCTGCCTTAGTCCATAGCTCAAATGGGCCTTCCCTCTAGATTTAATCCCCAAATCATGGCTCCTTAATGGGTATATCTCATGCATAAATCCAAAACAGTGTCTTGAATGGGTCTCCTATGAAGTATAGTTCCCAATTTTTTTAATATATGTTGACTTTGATTCCCATCAAACTAGGTTACATAGGAAACATCTTTGAGGTTCAAGCATGATGCATCACCTATCCTATATGATCCATTATTTTCACATCATCTCACTCACTTCATTGCCACATGATGTTAAACAACATGTTTGGGTCCATTTAAAAGGACTCCAAATGGTATTTTTTCTAGTTATGTGGACCTGAAATATGTGGTTTTTTTATTATCCACACGAGGATACATAGGAAACCCTTATATAGACTTGAACACAACATCAAAACAATTCTCTTCTCCCAGGATGATGAAAAAAATCCCAAGCACATCATCACATAGTTAAACCACCCTTATCCTAGTGAAATACCATGGGATTCTTTTTTTTAAATGGTAACATTAATAAAGATCCTCAGATATATATATAGATGACCTCATTGATTAAGAACCTCATATACACACATGAGATTCCAGATTAATGCATGTTTATGATTGATCTTGCAACCTTGGGGTAATTTGTGGAAACATGCTTGGAAAGGATCCAAGGATTCCAAAACATTTTAATGTTGGGTTAAATAGATAAGAGAGTCCCATAATGGGTAATAATTCCCCCAAAATGGTGTGAGGATCCCATGATCCCATCCAATCGACCAATGTGAGTCCTTAAGTGTCATTGAAAAAATCATCCAATGAGAATCTTCCTTTGAAAATAAGTTCTATGAATCATGGATAAGAAGGTCATTGGGGGGTTTTTGGCTCTGTGAATAAACCCACTAGATACCATCTAAGGATGTTGTACCTGACATGGATCGATTACATAAACAAATAACCCCCTTAAATCACCTCTCAATACCACATAACTATGGAATATCCTTACTAATATATAAGGGATATACTACCCATTAATCATCAGACAATTTTTTGATCTAGGGTATGATGTGCATTCAGGTTGAAACAAAAATGGGGATCCTGATGTAATTCCTTAACCAACGCGATGTCATTAACCCATATCAAGGCCCATTCACATCCAAAAAGGAAGAGGTCCAAGAAAGAACATCACTTATATATATATGGTCGTGATTTGATACATTGATGGGGTTTTTTTGTTTTCACTTGTCACATAAATTGTAGTCATTCAATACAGTTTCCATTAATCTAGTGGAATCCAAAAACATCTCAAATACACTCATTCTATACAACACATCAGTCCGGCCCTCCATGAAGAATATGACCACATATCCCACCCAACATCTTTAATAGTGGTTTCCATTATGATGATCATGGGTACCACAATAATAGTACTCACCCGACCCTGTAGGTTGTAAAGAATGCCCTCCTGGACATGAAGCCCCATTGATCGCCCATTCATTAGAGACATGTGGTCAAGAACTAGATAGATCATATGGTAATCTAGAATCATTTTAGGAGCCTATACCTGGAGCATTAATATGAGTACCACCCTCATCTTGTAGAGGTAGATGAAATTTTCACTAATGAATTCATCCCACCTACACAGGGGTTCCACTCAAGGGCCCCTGCAGGAAGACGTTGCTGCTAATACTATGTGGCTCAGTATTATCATTCTAAGGAAGGTATCACACATAGGGATCTTTGTGAGGATCAACAAAACCATGTCTCCCAAGATGCACTCCATGGTAAAAGAACATATAATCCGAAGTAGGTCATCACACTAGTTTCTAAGGAAGAGATCAATAATAATAATATCACAACAAACAATAGGAAGGAATTCATTCATGTTCCTCTTCTAAAGCCTTCTATGAAAATATGGAATCATATTACAAGAAAGCGCAATTTCCTTCTAATTCTCTCCAAGGGATCCAAGAAAATAGGGTGCCGAATTATAGGCTGAAAAAATTCCTAATGACACACACCAATCCAATCATCCATGTTTGATGGAAACCAGTAATGAGAATATACCAAATCCTACTGACAGGTACCAATCCAATCATCTAAGCAGGATGGGAAAATATAGGTTGGAATGTATCCCTACCACCGAATACAAATACCATCAGTCAAATATGGTTGCAATCATGTATATTTAGAGTCAAATTACAACCCCTCATATCAATCCCACCAGTCAAATATGATGGCAGTTAGTTATAAACAAAGTCAAATTCATGTGGATATATATTAAGCCCATTATAAAGATATTGTGACAAATAGGAAGATGAATATACCTACTCAAAAATATGAATCCCATATACCAAATATGGTGGAACAAGAGAAAATAGTTTCTGTATCCCAACCATAAATTAGGGGTAGACCCATTCCTCTTCCCCAACATAAGAGAACTACCAGTACCCAATGAAAAACATTGGAGGATCAGAGCATGCACAAAATCATGCTCTGACTTTGGAATGGGAATATGTCCCCATTCTAGAAAAAATATATCTGAAGACATCCTGAAAATTATGGAGGATCAGACATGATTTCCTGATTAAATCTTCCATACCTGTCAAGACATAATCACCCGCAACAATAGAAAGAAGTCGAGTCCATAACCCCATCTCCCTAAGTGGGGTGACTCATCCAAAAAATAATATAGTTTTCCCGGAGTATACCTACATCACTGATGTAGTTAAGGAGTATTGATTTCCATATTCGGCAATATAAGGATAACTATGGGACACACCTCCCCCCCACTGTGGCAGCTCCAGGGAAGGAATAAATCCCTATTATAACTCAAGATTCCCATTAACATATCCCAACAGCATTGTGGGAACCAATCAAATAGATTCATGAATCTGATGTCCATTTCAAATAATAGTCAGCCCTAGTTTCATTTTACAGAGCTCATAAAGATGGAATGTGACCATGGAAAC
Source organism: Viscum album (assembly GCA_963277665.1). Classification (NCBI taxonomy): domain Eukaryota; kingdom Viridiplantae; phylum Streptophyta; class Magnoliopsida; order Santalales; family Viscaceae; genus Viscum; species Viscum album. The sequence continues at coordinate 1,966,110,440 of OY728161.1, forward strand.
TATAAATGGAAGATAACATTCACGATCCTTCTCTACTAGATGCTCGAGTTCTTATTGTCATCAGGAACCTATAAATAGAGTCTCAAGATCCTGTCAACCCATTAAAAAATTATGGGAGTATTAGTTTTTGTTATGAAGGTCCTCCCCCCAATATTGTTACTATCAATTACAAAGGTCCTCCTTAGAGCACCCAAGATGGATTACTTGATGGGTATGAAACATTCGATCGTGAGAACCACTATCTGGATGAGTGTCATTGTATCCCCCTCAATTAGATGATTGGACATCAAGAAGGTAAAACTATATCTTTTTCCAGCCTAATGGTCATTTCCAAAGTATACACTATTTAAATTCTCCCTGCAGTTTGACATCAAGCTATGATGGTAGTCCTCGCCGTGATGACAGACACTGTGAATGCCCTCCCCATAGTGACATCAAGTAGTGATAAGGTCCTCCTCTTATTGAATCCCAACCTTGAGGTCCTCCCTAGGATGTGAACTATAAATATTTTCCATGCACATTAAAATCTAGCTATGTTGGTAGTCCTATCCATGAAGATAGATACTACGAAGGCCCTCCCCATTGTGAAATGAAGAAGTAAGAAGGCATTCCCCTTATTGTGGCCCACCCAGAAGGTCCTTTCCATTATATACCTCATAAAACATCTTAATGGCGTCAACACTAATCCACGATGGATGTCCTCTCCACCACTAAATCAACTACATAGGTCCTCCTCGTAGTAAACATTCACACTGGTAAGAAGATTCTATCCTCAATGATCCAAACACAAGAAATCCATTAAATTCTAAGACACTTGGAATAAAAGACTCAGAAATGTTAGATACTTTATCTATGATATGAAACACCCTTTATCATTCATAAAAATGTTTGAGTCCATGCTCATCTTCTGATCCAGCCATGTACTATTCATATATTGATGAGACTCCTACTAGCCTCGATGTCGGGGATGAAATCATTAAGCATTCTATTTGGGAAGATAAAGTAGATGATTATTTAGAACATGAGAAAAATAATACCCTTCTCATGAGAATAAAATTATCTAGGGATGAAATACAAGTTATGTTTCATCCCACATCCACTTATCAGTACAACATACCGAGAGATTTATCCTAGGAATTCATACATAACATTCGTCCAAATATCTAGACAACTCTCCACCATATGAAAGAATAAAAATTTACCCTATGATGGGTATGAAGAAAATATCAATATATTGGGTGATATTTACCATCAAATTGACCTATAAGATCTTCCATATTCCCAACAACCACAATATGAGATGTTAAAGAAATATCTCAAATGGATCTGCCTCCACTCACTGAACAAGTTATGTTCCCTTATCAACTACACACCATCTAGTGTTCATATCTAGGGTTGGGGAGAGAAAGGAGAATAACACATCACCACACATCTCACCCAATATGACCCATTAGAAATGGAATCATGTAATGTCGTTATCCCCTGATGATGATAAAATGAAATCTTTAATCATGAAAGAAAAGATTATTGATTAGAACCAACCTTAAGTATGTCTCAAAAGTAGCAAGATCAACAGGAATGAGACTCTAAAAAAATCATATTACAGGAAACTGAGTACATTCCATAGGTTTCCCTCTTAGTGTCATCCAATCATCAAGAAATTTTCATATCCTCAGAAACATATAATTCATGTGAAGACTCAACACGATATCTGTATCACCCTTAAATGGGAATGCACAAGATTAATAAAGTGGTAATAGAATTATTAACAACTGCAATATGTGATCATCCCCACCTCGCATGGCTTGGGTAATTTTTAATAAAAAATTACTTTGTAAGACCAAAAAATCTAGGCAGAGGCACAATAGCAATGTAATGGGAAAAACCCTAGCTAGTATGGTTGGGGGAATTTTTACGTTAACTTCCCAAATAGCAGACGTCAATATTTTCCCACAAATGGAGGAAAATTAATAAAGATACCATTTGTTATGTCCCATATATTGATTCATTTACCCTTTGTGGTAGGCATATATCACGGTCAAATAAGGGTACCCTCCAAGTTACCCTTCCCCAGGAAACTTGAAGAGGATATCAGGATGCAAGGTGAAAATCAATTAAAAAAAATCTTACCCTTCAACAACTTGTACGACACACACCCCATATTATGTATCAATAAATTTGTGGCAAACCAGCTTATGAACCACACCTGGAATGATTCAAATGAAGATGAATAGGGTGAGGATTGTTCTACCTAGGATCTGACCCTCCCAAACCCAAAGGTGTGCATACCTAGAACTAGAGGGCCACTATAAAATTTAAAACTCCCTTGGTAAATCCCTAATTACATAATTTATTAATCACCAACAACCGTAAAAAAACAATGTTTCATACAACCTTTCTCCCCCAAATGAGAATGTGTCCCTAATTCTCGAAGAGAGATTATCTCAACATGATAAATACATTAAAGAGTTGAGGTAAATCAATGTTGAACTGCTCTGATAAATCCATAAAATTAGAGGTGATCCTATATGGAGAGCTTCAACATACAATTTCTGAAGGTGTGCTTATTCCTCATGAGACTATCCAAGAAAAGGAAATAATCCCAGAAATATCATCTAATATAGTTTCGGGGCCCTTAGTCTACTTGAACCCAATCCTAGAAGGATATCAAGGTTTATCTCCATTGAGTAATAAAATTGAATAGATTCTAGAAAAATATATAAAGGTTCTACCCATTTGAGTGTCATCCTCAATCACAAGTAGCACCAGGATGACCAAATTTTAGCCCTACTACACTATCACATTCTTAGGTCCATCATGACAAGAATCATGTCCTCATTAATAACATCAAGTCATTGGAATTTCAATTGGAATCCATGGAATGACATTTCACTCTGACACAACCAGAACTAAAACCTTACCCAGATTCAGTGAGTAATGTTCTACCACCACCAAATTTTGGGAACCTCATATTTGGAATATTCAATGGATTAGGTGACATAAAAGAAAAATTAATGGATTATGGGTCCTATTTTGATACCACGATGGGGACCCTAGAGAAACAAGAAGTATAAAAACTAAGATTCTTTGTGTGAACCATGTAAGGTTCAACCATTGTACGATATATAAATTATCCATATTAGTTAATAATAGGATGGGAGGACCTACAACGGTGGTCCCTTTTCCAGTTTAGTTAAAAAATTTAAAGAAAAGAGTCAAAAAACTTATCAAATACAAATGGTGGTAGAATTAAAGGGTCTCATTTTTCATTTCCATATGGAATGGTCTGACTGACATTTTGAACCGACCATTACCCAAAGCTGACATGGTTGCAATGTGAATCGATAACCTCCATGACGAGCTATAAACTCCACTCATACTAGTATAATATATGAGTGGATTTATTGTTTTCTATTCCATTTCTTATAGGATATAATATTTATTATATTAGACTGACCTCATGTCCCTGGTTGCCCCATAAACCCCATGAAAAATAGTTGGATGAGTTGAAGTGGGATCTATTGTGCTTATGCCACCCCTACACTGGTGCAAGCTTCGAGGCCTGTACCAAGTCATACAGTACCTCCAGGACATAAAAAAAAAGGTACACCATGACAATACGATTGAAGAGGACATAGGTTAAATCAATTTGAATTATAGAAAATAAATTCCACTCGTTCCAAGATTACCAAATATGTGGATACTTTATAGCCACCTTGAACTGCAACTTCTTCCACCTACTAAAACCTAGAAAGGATAATTAAGTTATCCTAGATGATTGTCTAGATTATTTTCCCTCCTAGTGCAGGCTTGGAGACACCATCCAAGAGTATTTTGTCTTAAAATACCACTTGAATAGGATGATTGAATCCGAATAGGTAAAACTAGGACCAGTGCTTGTATAATTGAGATATGCTTCTACCACTGACCCGGATAAAGGATATGAGTGTAAAAAGGTTCTATCAAAAGGGATTAGATGTTTGATAATTGGATGACATGAAAAACTATCAACCAAGATAATTAAATTCTCCATGATTAGTTGAAGAAGCCAAATGTTCCTCCAATGGACCCTAATGAAACACATCAAACATCCTCGGCCCGACAGTCCTCCAAAACAAAGTTGGAACAATTGCAAGAATATAAACCCATTTTAAGGAAAAAATCATCTTTAATGCTCTGAAATTTTATGAAATTAGATATGAAATCATGATAGCCACACCACAAAATGACACCAATAGAAGAAGTCAGTCAGGAATATTCATCCTCAGATGAAGAAATGATCTTTAGTTCCATTATTGTCATTCATTTAATGGATCAATTCTCTGATGAAGTGTATGGTTATGAACCCAAATTCCCAATACTCAATTGGGAAACTGAAGGAAGAGGCACCAGAATCCAAGGATTTTCAGGAAGACACAGTTTTGTCAAAAATCAAATATTTGGCTGCACCTTAGTTTAAAAAGGTAATATTGTAGAAACCCAAGAAAGATCCCATCAACAATCCCAAAAAAAAATTGGAAAATTCCGTCTTTCCTACCGAAAGTTTCTCTTGGCCGATCATCTTAGAATATCAATGAGAAATGGAAAAAAACTATAATTGCCTATGGAATGTAGGCAGTTTTTCTGAGCCAAACCCCCAAAGTGTAGAAGCACCACCATCTCCTATCCCAAGGAGAGGTCTATCTTCATACAATACTCAGTACCCTAATGTGAATGTAAAAGATAATACCCACATTGGGATGTTTTGACATATATATCATATGTTGGAATCCAAATTGGCCATCACTTATGTTTGAAGCTAAATTTTCAACTACTAATGTTTATCAATCAGAGACCTCTCCTAGATAATACCACATGGTCATCAACTTTATCGATATAGATGAAGACACCATTATACAGGGGAACATCTGACTCTTTTATGTGTCTTGTGGGGTAAATTGTATCGTGATCTAAAATCTCCTCATAGATAATGTATCTAGAGTTAATATCCTCTCAACCAAGATACTTTGTTAGTTGGGATAAAATCAAGTAGAGTTAACCCCATATTCTACAACCATGTTTGGTTATGAAAAAAATTTGTAGAAACAATTGGTCTATATCAAGATCAAAACTCGATTTAGAGACCTTATAGCTGGCTCATAATTTCTAATGATTTAGAAGAACACAACCTTCAATGTCCAATTAGGGAGTCCTTGGTTTCACCAGCATGCTACAATTCCTTTATCCTATCCCCAGTGCATGTAATATTTCACTAATGAAAAAATGTAATTTTAAACACTGATAAGGCCTTATTTGAGTCATGAGAGTCACACTACATTGATGCATGGTTATATGACCATAAGGGGAAGTGACCTTCAGTCGATGGTACTGGTTGGGTCACTACCCCAAAAAATTTGGAAGTTGTCCCCGATGACCCCATATAAAATCTGAAAAAATAATATGGGCTGCCGATCAATTGGGTGGAGTGCATGAGTCCAAATTAGGATACCTATTTGATAGTTCTCGTGATTTTATTCAGGGCCATTGGGCCTCATATTGTTGAAAGTTCCATTGGTCCCCTAGATAATGATGAATATTCGAATGGAAATTACATCAATCCTTCCATATAGTTCTAGATAATCTCTACTATACAGGATAAGACATCCAATAAAGAAGACACATCTCATTCCCTTACTCCACCTTCTCCAAAAAATTCCCCATTGTCAGGAAGGTCAGTAGAAGTCACCTTGGCTTTTGAATTCCAAAATAGATATTCTTATCTCAACTTTGGAAATATCATCTCAAGAATTGTTTCCACATTTGAATAAGTATAATATGAGGAGGATATAGAAGATGAATAAGGATAATACCATTGGGATTCCGATCATGCATTTTAGGAGGGCGTGTCTATCACCATTTATGGGCTCAGTGAAATAAACACAGGTACTAAAGAAGACCCATGAACAAACCTGATTAGTTATTCCATGTAAGTATACAACTCCTTACTATAGTAGAATAGAGATGTTTTCTCCTATTACTATACAAAAATTACAGGCCTTGATCTAGAGGTGGAAACTCACCACCTAGGATGACCACAAGATCATCGGGGCTATAAGAAAGTTTCCTGAATGATTCACTCGATGCATGCTACAAAAATAGAGGCTAAAGAATAAAATATCATCAAAGATAAATTCATTTAAGTTGTCCATTATCCTAGCTGGATGGAAAATATAGACCTTGTTAAAAAGAATAAAGGAAAAAATTAGTGTTCTCATCAATTTCATGGATGTTAATTGGTACTACCCAAAAGATGAATTCCCGATCCCGATCACATAATCGTTGACTGATGAAACTTCTGGATATCAAGATCTATCTTTCCTATATGTCTATTTTGGATTCAAAGAAATATGAAAGGTCTGAGAAGATAAAGAATCTACAACCTTTAGTTACCCCTATAGAGTATTTATCTACCAGGTAATTTCCTTTATTGAGAATAATGATGGTGCCACTTATCAACAAACCTTGCATCGCATCTTCAATCCCCCTTCTTAGGAATGTTTTTCAAATGATAAGGTGGTAAAATAATGAAAATGCACAAACCACTTTGATGATCATAATAACGTCTTTAATATTTGGTGACATCAGATTCTAAAAATGAACCGCTTAAAATGTGATTTCAGAGTTACCACAAAGAAATTCCTTAAATTCATCTTATTCCATCATGGAATCGAAGTCGACCCTAAGAAGATGATGTATATCCTTGGCATGTAACCTCTTTAAAATCTCACACAGTTGAGAGAACTTCAAGGAAATATGGCATATATTCAATGATTTATAGGTAACCATATAAGAAAATGTTTTCCTTAATAATGTTGATGAAAACGGTGGTCAAATATAAATGTTATGATGATTGTCAAGAATAATTTGGAATCCACAAGAAATATCTCTTGATTTTTCCATTGATATTATCACCCATCAAAGGAAGGACACAAATTATGCATGTAACTAACTTGGAGTGTTCCATAGGTACCTTCCTTTCATAGAAAAATGACAATGGGAATGAAAATGACAATTATTATCTCATATGGTCCATGATCAATGATGAGAATATTTTTTTTATATCAATAAGAGCGGTCATGACCTGATATTTGTGGTCTAGAAGATGTGACACTATCTACAACACCACGAGATCTATTTGGTCTCTTGTAAAAATCCCCTCATGTATATTCTCAGTTTTCTAATGTTGATCGGACAATTTTCAAGGTGGTTGGACATCCTGTAGCTATTCGACATATGGTTTTTGCCTCAAACAGACATTAGAGTCCAAGAATTATCATATTCCATGGTATAACATCCCTCAAAAGAAATGATCCATCAGATGATTAACTACCAAATGGTGAGGTTTTCTCTATTTAAGATAACTCCAAAACATGGGAGAAGTGTTTTGATGGTGCATCCTAAATCCTAACAGGAAAAAGGATGGAAGGCCCTAAGATCAACCAAGTTAGTATGGGAGTCATACTCATAACTCCAAAAAGGGAAGTCCTTCCTTAATCCATCCTAATGTTAGTGGGGTGCCAAAAAAATTAAGCGTATTACTAAGTCCTCATTGCAGGCATGGAGTTAGAACTTCAAGTACGTGATGAACACATAATGATAAAATATGACATAAAAATGGTCACTAAAAAAGTAAACGGTGTCTATTCTATAAACAAGGAGGATCTAATCACTCTAGTGGATCACATGTAATAGCTGATGGTAGAATTACCATCTGATCCTACATTAACTCATGTCCTTCGGTCAGAAAATGTGTAGGTAGATGGGTTGAAAAATTCAATCAAAGATTTGGACAATCCAGACTGAGATGGAACAATAATCTGAATTTCCCACCATTGGATGGTCTTAATGTTTTTTTCATGCTGAAATGGAAGATATCAATGAGATTAGTCTTTTCCCTAAGATGTATGGTCATACCACATGCTAGATGAATCCCATTGAAAATTACCTCTAAAAGAGTGAGTTTTAACTAGGAAGGGTCGAAAGGGATTAATTATGGAGAGGGGAATCAACATTGTTATGTATGATGAAACAAACAGAAAAATGACCTATATAAGAGAGGCATTGATTTGGTCCTTCTCATGTGAATTAATGGATAATAGACTACTCTCCTCATGAAATAATTCCATGTCATAACTTGTGAGGAACATGAAGCAGCATCCATGATCTCTCATCAAATTCAAGGGACTAGATTCTATTATCCTACCATGATGTGGGATTTCACTAAGTTCACTATAAAGTCCCATTCATTTCATGTTAATTCCATGATCCACTAGAGTTACATCACACTTACATGTACTCTTGGCCATTTTTTATATGGGTAATGCACATCGTGGGATCATATCCTATCTCTACAGTAAATCCACTCAAGTATATTCTCATAGAAAATGACTTCTTTCCAAATGGGAAGAAGGTGTACCCCATAAAGAGTTCTGGGAAAAAAGAATTTTAAACTTTTTTCAAAGCTAATATAATCACTATATTTGGTGTCTTTCATACAATACTGATAGAAAATGGAACAAATTTCTACTTTGTAGAGTTCAAAAATTATATCAAGAGTATGATATCGAGGACAACTATTCATCACACTACTGTGTAGTGTCCAACGGAGAGATAAAGAAGTTCAATAAGTCCCTATCCATCATACTCTAGAACATGGAAGACATGGACAAGAAATCATGGCTGGAAAATCACCTCCATGGTCTTTGGGCTTACCAGACCCCCACCCACAATACTACTTGAGAAACCTCGTACTCATTAGTATATGGGAAAGAGGTGGTTCTACCCATTAAATTAAAATACCATCGCTCCACATTGATGCCTTTGATCAACTATTCATAGACAAGAAATCCCAAAAATGGATCGATGAGTTAGAAAGGTTGGATGAGAAATTATTACACAATTCTCACCATTTGGAATTATACCAAAACTGAATTTCATGGACCTTTAACAAAAAGGATCACCTTCAGTCCTTCCTTGAAAGAGAATTGGGGTTGGTCCTCAGATATCCGATGATACTTGAGATGAAACCCACAAAATTAGAGCCAAAATGGGAAGAACCGTATTTCATACGCATGGTCTACTCCAATGGAGCATATTCCTTAACATTATTGGATGGATATATCACCATAGATCCCATAAATGTAAGGTTCTTAAATAAATGTTTCTTATACCCAAATGAAAATGACATGATCACATGAGAAAAAACTGCATGATAATACATCCTAATCACATGATACAAAACTGCATGAAAATACTTCCTGATCGCCTGATGCAAAACTGCATGAAAATAAATACTGGTATGATGATGAAAAAATACAAGATAATATATTCTTATCTCTTGATAAAAACTACTTGATAATACATCCTGATTGGATAAAAAACTACATAATAATACATCCTGGCCATATGACCAAAAACTAGATGATAATGTATCCTGATCGCATAATGAAAATGTGCATGATAATACACGCTGATCACAAAACAGAAACTACATGATAATACATCCTGACCATATGATGAAAAACAATATGATAATACACCTTTAACACATTACATTAAACTAAAATATAAACTATCCTAACCATGTGATGTTAAACAGCATTTCCAGAAATGTCCTTGTCACAAGAGGTTAAACTGAAAGATATAACACACATTTCCCTTCTTGTTAGGGAATAATTTTCCTTGCTGGATGATGATAAACTACATGGTAAAATCATCCAAAACATATGAAGTTAAACTATATGAGACCATTGTATTCCAACTAATGATTTGTCACACATGATTCTAATCTGTAGAGAAGAAAGAAAAATGATCATGTTCTTATGTGAGGGTTAGATCCAAAAAAGTAACTATCTTTATCAATAATTACATATGGATTGATTCTCATTTTGGTGAGATAAATAGCAATCCCTAGACTCTATATCTCAGACCCTACCACCCTAAAAACAAAATTCCCCCTCTATAAGTATGAGCCAGACATACGTGGAGAGGTCTCTGTACAAAATTACTTATGACATGATTACAATATTTAAATGGGATATGTAGAGACACCTTTATCTTAGTCATTGGTATATCCACCACATGATAAACAATGACTTAGTTTCACCTTCAATTTCATCTATATTGTGAAAGAAGTCCCTATTATTCCTTGTCTCTCACACCAAGCATAGATCACATGAACTTTGGATTATTGGTATGGTATATCCAAACATGAACAAGGACATTCCCATTTAATCAAAAGAATGGTTTCAAAATACTCCTCTCCCTAAGTTTGGACAAATTCGATGCAGGGAGACTAATTTTAGAACTATATATTCCTTGATTCCTTCCCTCATAGGATATGTAGTAACTCCCAAATTCTATATCCGATTCCAGCCACGATTCAAAAAAATCCCCATTTTATCCACGGGTCAGACAGGTATATGGATCATGATTTTAGAACAATGCATAGTTGGATTCCTACCCCTAAACGATATTTAGTGACACCCAAATTCTATATCTTCGTCAAGCCACAAAGAAAAAAATTTCCTTTCCAATCATATGACAAAAACATGCCTTTTTGAAATTAATTGAAATATGCCCAAATTAATTCCTATCAACCCGTGGTATGTAGTAATACCTGGGTATCTAATCCTAAGCATATATGTGATAAAGGGTCAAAGGTAAAATTTCCTCATTCTTTATTTCGATACCTATGTGTGGTGGAGTAATCTTTTTCCACTCTATGTTTGTCACAATGAGCATACCTTATGTGGGACTAAACGTTTCTAAAGGGATTTTCCCATAGACGTATGAATCCACTAACGGCCATATTCTTAACCTCATGAAATAAAATTACAAGTTTACTCAAGAAATATGTGTGGCTTGATTCAAAATATAAATATATACATAGTTATTCCTAGTCCTCAGGCCCGAGGATAGTCGCAAAAAATAAAAAACACTTCTCAAATAACATTAACGTTAAATATAAATCATTGTAGGAGATTCCAAACCTTGATTCCTATTGAAAGAATATTTTATAAGATCATCCCCCCCATCATATGATTTAGGTCAATGTAGAAGATTCCATACAACACAACTAATCATGGTCTAGATATTTATCATAGACCCTGATATCCCCTTTTCATCCATAAATCTCTAGGTATTAGGAAATATCAGATCCCCATAATCATTCATGTCCATTAGAGATTTAGGTTTATTGTCATATTAATACATTTCCTGAATATACACATAATTCACCAATGGATTTGTTGGAAAAAAATCCCTCAAGGCATCATTGAAGCATTTTTTAGGTGATTGTGTTTGTTGACAAAGTGGGACTCCATGTTTTCTTTGTTAGAAAAATAGACCATGGTGTATGAGTGTGTTGACAAAGAGGGATTAAATAGTGATTTTCAGGTTCAAGGGATTCATTCAAAAATCCATGATTGATTGAAGAACCTCGAAAAAGGAAGGGATGATCAAGAGGCGGTACAATAAGAGCATATACAAGGTGGCACAGTTTTCCACTGTTTGCCAAATTTTTGGGACTAAGAATTGGAAAATGGAGATATGTTTTTTTGGAAAAGAAAGGGGCATGAAAAATTGGAGTGGTGCATTAAAAAATAATGCATTGCGTGAAAAATCAGTGTGGCACACGAAAAATATAGTGCCACACAAAGAATCAGCGTAGTGCGCGAAATATCAGTGGGGTGCGTGAAAAAATAAAGTGTTGTGTGAAATATTTTCATGGTGCGTGAAAAAGGAAATTGTTTCATGAAATAGTGGGATGAAGTTTTTCATGCAAGAGGTGTTTCATGGTCCAAATCTCAAAAATTTGAAAAGGCATGAGGTGAGAAAAATATTGGAGCAGTGCGTGAAAAATGGTGTTGCGCGGAAGATTTGTTTTTCATGCTCGAAGAGGATTACGTGCTCATGGAGGGTTTTTCGCATGGGGTCAATTTTACCTAAAAATATGAAGTGAGACCCCACCTCCATACCCTAGTTCATCCCCCCTATTAGGGTATCTAGGCCCCTTTAAGTCTTAACAATTGGTATCAGAGGGAGGATTCTTTTATCAGATTTGTTTGCTCCGACTTGGTGTTGTTGATTTGTGTAGTTAAATCAGTCTGTTCTTATCTTGGTGTGCTCTGGGAAAGGGAAAACATCAAAGAATAATTAGAAGTCAGGTGATATCCCTTAGTGTGGAAGTGTTTATGGAAAATTTGTTATTCAACTAAAAGAATCAAACAACTTACTGAAGGAAGGCCTGGATGAATCTGATTGGGATACGATTGATTCACTCAGTCATGATTTTGGAATGAGTGTAGTAATTGAACATTTCAGTTATACTGAAACAACTGATGATGATGAAGTTTTAAGAAGTAGGCCACCAGTTCATGTTGTCAATATAATAAAGAAATTGGATCAGAACTTGGATGAAGAAGTTAAATCTAAATATATCTGGATCTAAGTATTAAAAATTGAGGTCAACAAACTAAGAGGCTTAAATCAATAGATTATTGATGTGGCCACTAACCTAAGGGAGATGAATGATTCTCAAGGTGAAGTAGTAAAAAATATGGCTAGAATTAAAGGAAAACAAAAGGCTGATGATTATGACGAGAATCAGAAGTTAGATGAAGTTCATAATCTGAAAGCTAGAAATGATAATCTAGCAATACATGTGCCAGAAAAAATTCAGAAGACTCAAAGACTACAACAAGAGAATGTATCTATCTCTGAATCTCTTTCTCGAGAAAATTTGAATGTAAATAATCAAAGTGACATGGTATAAAATCTCACAAGAAAACTGGAAGATGAGATGATTCATGGAAAGAATCTCAGAAGAGAACTCAATACCCAACTTGAAACAAAGTATATGAAGATTCAAAAGATTGAAGAAGAGCTTGAATTAGTGATGAAGGAAGTGGATAAATCCAATGCTAGGGGAAAACCTAAAATGAAGGATGCCTTGCACTTACTATTTTACTATCCTTCAGTAGGTGATGATTAAAAGAAAAGAAAATTTTCTATTTCTGAAAAGAGGAAAGAACAAATTATTTCAGCTCAAAGACCATACAGTTTGGGGGAAAATGGCATTGGATTTAATGATTTCCCACTCGTGCATGACAAAAAGAGAGCAATGAATTGTTCCATAAGTAGAGGAAATCTTGTAGGTGTTGGAGACATGCCTAAGAGGACAGTTAAAAAATGTAGTGACATTATGTGATATTTCTGATAGATTCATGGCCACACATAAATCCTTCGTTCAGAGGCTCAAGAATACATTTCAGGTTGTGAAAATAGGAACATTACTAAATCTGAGAATTAAAATAAGAGTTAAGAGAAATCAGAAAGAAGGGTTTTTTAGAGGAAAGCATTGTTTAGATGTTATTACTTTGGAAGACTGGGACACACCATGAGTATGTGTCAGGAAGCTCAGGAGCTCAATGGCAGAGGAAGAACTCAAGCTGCATCAATATCTCGATAGAGAAATGTTGAAACGAGGTATGCCTTTGTTGGAAATTGTTTTATATGTCCTGATTTTGGGAATTTGGAAAGACATTTACGCAAGAAGAAAGCAGGAAAAGAAGAGGAACTCGAGAGGAGATTCATGACTGCAGTGGTGTATAATGAGAAATCCTACACTGAAAGAGAATGTGGTAGATTGAAAAAAAGGTTTACTATGTCAGGGGAATCACATGGAGATAAACTAAAGGTGTACCAATCACCTTCTCTGTCACACTCACAACAACCCTTGTGGAGAGAATGTGAAAAATCCTATAAGATTAAGGAGAGATCTACTTTAGCTATGAGAAAGAGGAATGCACGTTCATTGGAGAATTCAACACCTGTGAAAAATAGTGTGGTGACTCAAATATCTAATAAAAGGAAGATGAACAAATAATGCATTGCAAATTCTACATGTCATGTTCCTCAGCGATAAGTGGAGGAAAGAAAAAGACCCCTGCAATGGTGGAAAAAGAAAGGGTAGATGACAAGTAGAGAGATTCCTACCTAGAGAAGGAATCAAGGGAAATGTTACATTGGTGGAACATCAATGAAGGAGATGTTTACTAGTGGGTTTAAAACCCAAATGATGAGAAAGGCCAGGCTTGTGGAATATTCATATCAGAAAAAGACCCAGCATCTACGTAATGAATGCTTAGTCATACGGACAGAGTAGTTGAAGTTGGCTAGGCAGATAGAAGAATCAATAAAGGAGTGTGAAGCACTCCAAGAAATAATCGAAGGGTTTACCCATCAGGAACAACCCCAATCCGCATCTTGAGGATTCTTGAAGAATCCCTTCTCCATATGTATATAAATGATATTAACTGATGATTCATTTGTTTCATGTTTTACGGAGATACGATTCAAGGGGAAGATTCATATAAAGATGCATAGTGGAAAAAAGATATGCTCTAGAGTTTCAATTGACTCAAATCAGGTACGAGATTTGAAGATGAAAGGGAGAAACATAGTGCAATATGAAGTGATTGTGTTATTAATGTTATCTCTTGTTTCCTACATCGAGTTCCAACATAATAGGCATAAATATTTGGTTAATGGCTCTATGCTGAGTACCAGAGTAGAATAAATGATGCAGGAGGAGAAGAATGTTTATGGGTCTAAATAGTGGGCCTAACCAAAGGAAGTGTTGCATAGAATAAGGGGAGAATTTTATATCATAATCAGATACAAGATCCATCAATGAAATAATTGGATGACCTAGCTCAGGTGTTGTTTATCGAGAGAAGTCATATTTCCGTAGAAGCCACAACAATCATGCATCTCATTCTTATGTATTTTTATTTCTAAAAATGTGGTATCAGATAACTATTTTCAAGATACCAAGAAGATGCAATAGAGTATCTAAAATGTTTCAACAAGAAGATCAGAAATGTAGTTTAAGTAAATGAAGCCACTGAACAATTACACAACGACTAGTTGTCTATTGAATGAGATGAAGTGGTAAGAGACTCTGGGGGAGCAGAAGTGGAAAATGATAATTCGGAAGCATATACTGATAATGAACCTGAGGAATTAAATTCTTTATCTGTATGAATGTTGAAGAGTCAATCTACAACTCAACATGAATGTTATAATTGGTAATTAGACATGGGAGATTATTTTGAGGCCATCTGATAAGAATGTCATCAGGACTACATGGGTATATCGCAACAAGATGAATGAAGATGGAATAGTGATTTGGAACAATGCATGGATGGTGTGAAAAAGATACTCCCAAATATAGGGAATAGATGTTGGTGATACATTTTCACCAGTTGCGAGACTAGAGATAATCAGATTAATTCTAGCCATTACAGTGCGACATGGAGTAAAAAAATTTCAAGATGGACATAAAATCTGAATTTTTGAATGGGATTCTGGGGGAATAGGTGTATATTGAGCAGCCCAATGGTTTTTTGATTCACGAGGATGAGAACAAGGTTTTCAGACTGAAGAATGCATATTATGGGCTGAAACATGCACCAAGATCATGGTACTCAAGGCTTGATCAGTACTTGAAGAAGCTTGGTTTCCAGCATGGGGGAGTTTATTACAAAATCTATTTCAACAATAATAGTAATCAAAGGATAATGGTATTGGTTTATGTTGATGACATAATATTTGGTAGATCAGATGAAGCTCAGTGCAGACATTTTTCTGAATTCATGAAAAGTTAGTTCGAAATGTCAATGATTGGAGTGATAACATTTTTCCTTGGTCTATAGGTGACACAAGGAAGGAATGGAACATTCACTTCTCAGTAAAAATATGCCAGGGAGGTATTGAAAAGATTTGGAATGGAAAATTACAAGGAGATGAATACTCTAATTGATACCCGGATGAAATTATCGAAAGATGATAATGGTAAGGAAGTCAATATCAAAGAATATAGGCATATTATTGGGAGTTTACTGTACCTGACAGTGACGAGACCTGATATTGTTTTTTCCACATACCAAGCAGCACGATATTAAATAAATCCTAAGGAAAGACACATGCTTTTAGTAAAAAATAATACTTCAGTATATCAAGGGCATTGTAGACTTTGGCATGATGTATAATGGAAAATCTCAGACAGAGTTATTGGGATATACTGATGCAGATTGGCCCAGTTCAGCGGATGACAGGAAATCAACGTCAGGAGGTGAATTCTATTTTGGTGGACTATGTATTGCATGGATAATCAAGAAGCAAGATTGAATCTCATCAATCACTGCATAAGATGAGTATATTGCATCCATTCAAGCATGCACACAGAAATTTTGGATAAAGCAACAACTTGATGATATGGGAGTTGAAGTGATGTCTCTGATTGAAATCTAGTGCGATAACTCAAGTGCTATCAATATCAGCGAAAATCCATACCATCACAAAAGTATAAAGAACATTGAGATAAAGTATCATTTTATCAAGGAGAAAGTTGAGCAGGGAATCGTGAAGTTGGAGTATGTGCCTATAGTACAACAGGTTTCATACATTATGACGAAGGCCTTACCCTAGAATGTTTTTGAGAGGCATCAACTAGCTCTGGTAGTTCAGTCGACTCCCTGCACTTTAAAAAGTGTGGATGAGGAACCCCCCACTCCCCAAGGTATGATGTTTTTTTCCTTAATGTACTAATATGTGTTTTTACCTTCTTACAGAGCAAAAAAAGTGCCCTTTGGGTTCGTTGACAAAGGGGGAGAAAATAGTGATTGTTCAAGAGGGAGACAATGGGGCATTGTGGCTATTTGATAAATCATGGATGATATGGGGATAAGTTGACAGGTGGATCAACGAGATAGGGGGAGCAATAAGATAAGGGGAGAGTATTTTAAATCTGATGATGCTAGAAGTGATCAATCAAATAATAGATATCACGACATCTATAGAAAGTGATAAAAGTAGAAGAGTGATAGTGAGAGAAGGTGTCCAGCGATCCAAAATTGGTATCATTTTAGCAATTGGTATCAGTTTTGTATCAATATTTGGTGTCAGAAATGAAGTTTTTCATTGGTGATCTTTTCATTTACTCTTGTTTCTCACACCACGAATTTCTCATGTGGGATTAGAGTACGTGTTAAGTGAATCCTTGAATGCTATCAGAATCTCTAGAGGCAAATGGTGGTAGCTGCTGGAAGGAGATTTAATGAGATATCAAATTGTAGAGAATTTTTTATGAGAAGAGTTGTCAACAAACCCAAAGGGGGGATATTGTTGGGAAAATATCCTACAAGGCATCATTGAAGCATTATTGAGGTGATTGTGTTTGTTGACAAAGTGAGTCTCCATGTTTTGTTTTTTGACAAAGCAGACCATGTTGTATGAGTGTGTTGAAAAGGGGGATTAGATGGTGATTTTTCAGGTTCAAGGGATGCTTCTAACAATCCAGGATTGATAGAAGAACCTCGAAAAAGGAATAGATGATCTGGAGGTGGTACAAAAAGAGCAGATACAAGGTGGCGTCGTTTTCCTGTGTCTGCCAAATATTTGGGCCTAAAAATTGGAAAATGGAGAGATTTGTTTTTGGAAAAGGAAGGTTCATGAAAAATTGGAGTGGTGAGCTAAAAAATTATGTGTTGCGTGAAAAATTAGAGTGGTGTGCGAAAAATATAGTGGCTTGCGAAAAATCAGCGTATGACGTAAAAAATCAGCACGGTGGACGGAAGAATAAAGTATTGTGTGAAATATATTCCCGGTGCATGAAATAGTAAAGTGATGTGAAAAATAGTGGGATGAAGTTTTTCATGCAAGAGGTGTTTCAAAGTCCAAAGCTCGAAAATTATCAAAGGAATGAGGTGCGTGAAATATTGGAGCAGTGCGCGAAAAATGGTGTTGTGTGGAAGATTTGCTTTTCATGCTCGAAGTGGATTACGCACTGAAGGAGGGATTTTCGCACAGGGTCGATTTTGTCTATAAATATGAAGTGAACCCCCTCCATTCAAAGAAGATAAAGACATATAGAGTATCCGACCTGTTGCACATGAAATTGGAGTGCACAAGGGAGTTCCGTGAAACCAACAAGTTTTTGTGCAAAGCAGAGGTTGCGCAAAAATAAAGACTATTGCACGTAAAGCAGTGGTTGTGCATAAAAGTAGGTCGTTGCACGTAAAAGGATATTTTGCGTGAAAAGTGAATTTCATGAAAGAATAGATAATTATGCGCAAAGAAGTGTAGAGGCTGCGCGTAAAACGTAGTGGTTGCGCGAAAAGTGGATTTCACGCAAGGCAAGGAAATTTCACGCAAGGTACAGTAAGGGCTGCGCATAAAAATTGCAGTTCCCCAGTACAGCCAGTGAAAAGTGAGATTAATATGTGGGTGAAGGATGGATGTCAATAGAGAATCTATCAATAGTTAAGGATGCATATTTCCATAGTAATAATGAAAAGGACCTAGAGGTCTATAAACTGTGAGTGGATCCCCTCCAACTACAGTGAGAAAGGGAAGAGAAATAAGGTTATTATTTCTACTAGTAGTGAGCCAGAGAGAGAAATGGGGAGTGACCCTTGGTAAAGTATTGAGCTAAAACAAAACATTGTAAAGGCAGTGAGCCTGGGCATAGAAGTGATCTAGCCCAAACATTATTGGTAGTGAGATTTAGTGGATTTGGTATAATGGAAATTCTCCATTGTATGTGTAACGCCCCGACCCCAGCTACCCAGAGTCGGTGCATTACTTCGTAACATTGGCATGATCACAAAAGATCAAGTCTCGAAAGACCGATTAGTTTAGTAGCCTTGGAAACACTATATACATTCATAAATGTTACATTACATCACAAAGTGAAAAACTATAATAACATAGTCTCCATAGTCCACACTTCTATCCTCTTCGGACTATCCCTGCAGGTCATTCATAAAATACTTCTTCACATCCTGGAAAATATTAAAACATTGAAAGGGGTGAGCTCGGATGCTCAGTAAGGTTAACAATATAGCGGAAGCTTTCATAAATAAACATTAACATTTAAGGCAATGTGTAACTAAAACAAAAGCCTTTTAAACTTGAACTTCAACATAATATGGAAAAAGTAAAATGAGATAATGCCATTCACTTCTTCATATGGATATTCTACTGGTCGAATAATCACATGCAATATCAATAACCACTTTCATAATGAGGGAATGTATAATGCCAGACATTCTGAAACATTTTGTCAAGGCCTCGGCCAAGACGTCTAAAATGATTAAGGACTCGGCCAAAACCATAAATCAAATTGGGAAAGGGCCTCAGCCAATTCCACATCTAGTTGTCTCATGAGACCTAACGATGCATCGAGGAGATATAGCGGGCTCCACCCGTCACTTATTAAGTCCAATACATTCCTCATATGAACAGGTTTAAACATCTCATAAACCATAACATAATCGTATCACATAAAACATGCCTAAAGGAAACATAACATTTCCACATTTCAATCACATGATATCAATACAACTCATTGATATAATAAAAACACTTTCAAAACCATTTTCAATACCAAAAGAAAAGAAAAGTATAACATGGTATTTATTCTTCAAAAAAAGGGTATGGCTTGTAGAGGAAGCCGAAACTCAAATAGTGGTCACGGCGGTGGAGAAGTCATTGTCGCCGCATACGTACGACAAAAACATTCCCTTTTGTCATTTAGTAAACGCTTCGTATAAAAAATATTCCTTTTGAATAAACGTAAAAGTCAAAGTGGTTTATACACCGTATAAAAGAAATTTGTGTATAAAACCAAATATGCCTCAATGAAAGGAGATTGAGACAAAGTCCTTACAAAGATAATTTTTAAAATAAAATAGATATATTATGTGTATTCACTATAGGTACACATAAAGAATACAAAATAAGACATAATAATATCATGACATAATTTGAAAGTAGGAGATTAACCCAAAGAATGGAAGTTGGGTTAAGAAGTTCCCTTACCTTGTGTCTGACTTGACTCAACCGTTCTTTAACCTCCTGAATAATAAACTAGAGTTAATATATACCTTATTAAGAACCATTTTCAATTTCATTATCCTTTTTATATCACTTATTACAATTTTATGAACAATATGTAATTATTTAAGTTAATAACGGTCGTTTTGTCGATCATTGGTACTTGAGTCAACAATAAACTTCTTATAATTACAAGTTGTTTATGTGGTAGAATATCCATTATATCCAGAATTATATTAATTATTTAGATGTCATATATATCATATATATCCAGTATATACATTTATAATATTACGTAACATTTAGAGGTAAGAAATGAAATGCACCGTTCATGGAGACGGTAAGCCGTACGTACGCATGAACGCTACTTTCATTTCAATTTCATATTTAATGGAACTAAATCATAATGATATAAATGTATAATATAATTACAGTATAATATAGTTTATAATACTATTTAATCCATCCTTTATACATCCCACATATGGCATTAACGATTCAAATCACTTTGAGGGGGCGGTAGTCCGCACTTCCTAAAATGAAATTATCGCGTTTTACCCATAATGGAAATCATAAAATATGCCATAAATGAGAAATACAGAAGCATAAGTAAAACATAAACATATTTTATATCATATATAAATATAGTGACATCTTAATGGCCACCTTTGAATGTGTTATATGAGTGTTGAACAATCATCGTTTCGTGAGGCAGAAATTCGCCATCCACAGAAACCGTATGTTCTTTAACCATTAGATGTAGGTGTGTGTAAGTGTAGCTAGAATCCTTCTCATAAAAACATCCTAGTATATTTAGGATACTGGTCTTGTTACAAAATAAATGAATAAAAAGATTTTATGGGGTTTGAGAAGAAAAAAAAGCAAAACAACATTAGAGAAGACATTACCTCAAAATCGGGTAACTCTTTTTGATTTGAGCCAAAGGCTTCCTTGGGAAGATTTCTGCCCAGAGTGAGGCTTTTAGGAGTAATAGGGGAATGTTGGGAGAGTATTTGGGCAGAGGTTGGCCGAGCCAAATGGCTTGAATGTGTAAATTAGGTGGGAGAGGTGGGGGCCTTTTATAAGCGGAGAGGAGGGGCACTTTTGGAAAGATTGAAATGTTACATTATTTCACAATGCTTTTCGGATTATAAAAATCCCACACTTATATAATTCGAGTATAAGGTGATAAGGTTTAGAAATATCCTCATCCAATAGGCTTTGGACAAGTGTAATCCTTGTATTATGCATTATCTTCTCATTTTATTTAAATCGTTAAATAATGAGGTCATCGCTGCATCATAATGATATCATAAATAATTTAATTTATTTAATGTCTAAAAATTATAAGAAAAATACTATGATGTAGGAAATATTTTTAGATTTATAATGAATATTTATAATCAAAATTTGGACTTGTGTAACCCCACTTAAAAACTGTTTTAGTAAAACAACTCATGTTTGTGTCAATTTAATTTTAACATTAAATAAATATATATTAATGTCATTTTCCTACTAAAGTGGCTCCATGGGGTCCCCAAGTTGACCCATGGGTTGTCTTGGTCGTCCATGACTCATCCAATAGGAGTAGGACAAGTTTCAAGCTCATATCATATTATTAAAACATTGTTTTTACCTTAAACTACACTAATTAACTCTAATCGCGATTAAGAACTTAAAAGTTACTATTCACAAAAAATTATTTTAATCTCATTGAACCACATTTTACTTCTTAATGACAACCATGTATGTCGGATTTTTGAAAATCAAATCACAGAAGTGGTAATATTTCATTTAAATGAAAAATCAGTTATTTAACTACCACTTAGTGGTTTCACTATTCATCAAAAATTGAAGTTTTTCAGAACAAAGCCAAAATTTCACCCTAAGCTATAATTGATATTCCGAATTCGAAAATGATGTCTATTTTAAAAAATTTCAAACATATAAGTTTCATTAATTAATTTTATAATTAATTCTCGCTGTCACAACAAATAGCGTGTTTTTAAGAAACAGTTTATATCAAAAGATTGGCAATTGTTTATGTCCAATTTCAATGTTAAATTAATTCTAATGACCACCATTGGACAAAATGGTAAAAATATATTCTAATTATACTTTAAAACCACTAAATAGTATAATTTATCACTATAAATTATTTTGTTTAAAAAAGTTGTTTTTAAGTATTTTTCACTATTCATAAAAAATTAGAAGTTCTCAGAAAAATACCAAAAATTCAACATAGGCTAATTTCGATATTACGAATACAAAAATGAAGTCCATTTTGAAATATAAAATTTCTATAATTTTAAAAAGTGGTTATTACTATTCATAACGGCTACTTTGATTAGTCGTGGTGTTTTAGAACTCGAACTTGCGTACAATGCAAGTTATTGCATTATTGAAAGAGAGGCGTATCGTGGAAGCTCGGGGTGTTATAGTATGCTCCTTGGACGTAGCCTAGTGAGGGTGAACCAAGTAAAAATCTTCGTGTCTTCCTGGTTGATTCCCTGCATTGGATCTAAAGCATAATCATCAGATAAATATAAAAAGAAGTGATCAATAAAAACACATAAGAGAAAACAATGTGACCTATATAATATAGAGGTCAAGATCCAATAGGGTAAGAATAATTTTGAAGTAGAATATGCGTACCATGATTCACCCCCCCCCCCTCTCTGGGTATCTAGGCACATTTTGGCCCTAATAGGATTGGTACAAGTTGCACAACAAAAGTCCTGTTATCCAAAGGAAATTTCATTCACATGAGAGGTTTCCCTACCTTCGTATTCCCATTGGATCTCAAACCCCATATCATTCCTCCTCATCTAAGGTCCCCTAGAATCATGGATTACAATTTCTTTCCCAACTCACATAAATGGCATGCCAAAATATCACAGCTGATTAGCCCATACATACACAGAATTTCTCTGATAGTTCCTCCTCGCACCATGATATTTAACTATGATGCCAACGTCCTTCCCAAAAGATGTTACACAGTAAATATCCGTAATATATATCTCCATTCTGAACAAGTCATCCACGTCCTCACCACAAGACATTAAACCACATGTCACAAAAGTGTTCTCACCTGAGTTGATATTTCCCCCAGCATCGTTCACCTACCATGCCATGTCATAGAACTATGTACTGTTTGATTCCTTCCCTCATAGGATACATAAGGATTCCTAGACATTCATCCAGGTTCATCCACCTTAATTAAAGAGAAACCCATACACATGGGCAAGACCTACACTGGGGGCATTCTACAAAGAATAATGCGTGGATTGATTCCCATCCCACATGATACATAGTGATGCATGGATCCTATGACCAAGACCAAGATGTAGAATGTATAAAAATTTCCCCTCCTCTGCATTCGGGATAATTCATTGAAAGGGACTCCCACACATGCCCTGTTTCTGAGACCATTTCAAGAATATGCACATTTACATTTTTTCATGACGAGTCATCCACATACTCACCACATGATGAATAACTACATGGAATTTATATCCTTCCACATGATGCTAAACTATTCAATAATCGTTTTAATCATATTATGTTAAACTACATGATAAAATTTCCTTGTAATATGATGCTCAACTAACAACACCATCTTGAATATAAAATGTTCCCCTCCTTGATTATTCAATCCCTAGGAAGGGAATTTAACCATTTCTTGCCTTTATATATCACACCAAGCACAAATCACATGGGTATGGAGACCTCCAATGGGATTCCCCCCAAAATAATGGAATATCAATCCATAATGTTTGGACCTAGAGGAACAACCTTAAAAGGAATGTCGGGGTTCTTCTCTTCACAAATGGTAAAACAAGGTCCAAGGTACATAGAGTTAAACATAGTTTTAATTAAATAAATTCATTTAGCTTGATTATTTCCCACAGAGTATATATATTGATATTGGGATAAAAAAATTTAGGATTATACATCCCCAAAAAGAAAGAAATATAAAAAATGACACTCCCCCTAAGTATGGACTAATCCTATGCAGGGATTTAAATATCAATAACTCTGTCCATCATGGTTACAATAATTTCCAGAGACATAGTAGCACTCAGATCTTTAAAACACAAGTCTATCTCTAACAAAGGAATCAAATTTCCCCACCCTACGTACGAGTGAGATCTATGTCTGGTGGTTACCAATTTAGTGGGTATTCACGTAATAAATGTTTCTAACATGTTCAAAAAAATTATATCCACCTATAGAGCTCCATTAATGGAGGAATTTTGGATCTTCCTGAACCTAAATGTCTATTAGAAATGGATGGTCAATGTCTTATAGACACCATTGTTTGACTATGCACCTAATGCCTTGATGGCTCTGTATAAGTTGTCCAATGAAAATGAATTTCCACCAAATGAAAACTCTTCCTTAGGAGTGGTTTTTTCATGTTTTGTATGCTCAATAGATCCCATAACTTATATCATTTCTCCCTATCCAAGATCCCTTTGATCCATGGTATACACCTTCCTTTATATTCACAACTCTGACATGATGGAGCACCTCGACCCAGTTATTCTATAGTTACTTGGGTATTATATATCAATATCTTAATTGCATGACCGTAAAAATACATGATGCTTGATACCAAATGTTCACTCTTGGGTCCAGACACATCAAATAATATATTTCCATGCATTTTTGTCTACAAAAGATAAATCCGGACAGGAATGTTCAGTATGTGTCCCTCCTCAACGGTGATATCATAAGAAAGACACAAATTCCCCATTCATATGGTTGAACAAGAAATGCATATGGATAAACACTAATCATTAAAATAACTACATTTATCCTGATTCCTATCATCATATAATACATAGTGATTCCTTGATATCAAATTTTGGGTTCATCCATGAAATAAATTTACCCCTCCTTTCTAGTGAAAGGTTCGGAACTTCATAGTGAACCTCCTCAGAACTATATGGGAATAATTCCTCTACCCATTACAATGAAATATCATCCTGAAATCACCACTTTCATGTTTAGGAACCCCCTTCACAAACCACACTCTGTGTCCAGAAATGCTTGCAACCCAATAACTATCCATGGCCATCGAAAATAGAAGGACAGTGTCTTGGGGAGACGGTTTTTTGACTATGCACACTATGCCTCAGTGGCTCTAAATAAGTTTCCCACAGAAAATTAATATCAAACAATGTAAATTCTTCCTCATGAGAGGCATTTTCTACCTCCATACTCCCATATGACGTTTACATCCCACCTTACTCTTGGTTTTAAAAACCACTCGAATTACAGTTTACATCCTATATCCCCATTCATGAATAAAGATGATAGAACATTTTTGGAAGCACTACCATGAAGAATGTGAATCGTTTCCCTCATATAGTTATAGTAAAATTTATTTAAATCATAAATCTCAAATTCCCAATTTGTACGACATTAAACTACCCCTGATTCAGCTCTAATTTACACAAGCCAAATTTGTGTCTGAGTGATTTCTCTACCTAAACAAATGAAAATTCCCCTACGACATTCAGATGACATTCCATCAACATGCCACTTATTATGGTGTTCAATAATAATACAAATTCAAATTCCCATAAAATTTCATATCCATCGAAAATGGATGGTCGATGTCCTAGGGAATCCTTTGTCTGACTATGAACATAATGCCCAAGCATCTCTACATATGTTTCCCATCAAAAAAGGTTTTCAACCCATGGAATATGTAGCCTCATTAGAAGATTTTCCTAGTTCAATATTCATCGTGGCTTCATGACCCATATCATATCCTATATCCACAATCCAAAAAATTAGCATCAAGAAAAATCCCTCATTAATGTTTGAAATATATTGGGACATCCTTGGTCAATGAGTTCTGAATAAGGTCACTCACCCTCAAAATCATGGTCAAAACTATTCAACCTAAAATAGAAGTCCCGATCTAATATGTTTGACCAAAATATTAGTATTGATAGTCTAGTTTAGATGTATTTAAAATGGACTTGAATAAGAGATGAAACATTACAGGATTAAACCACACAAAGTTAAACCTAGAAAAAAGTTATGTACCAACTCTCTATACATATTTCATTCAAGGATTAGGTTAAATATAATGAAAAAGAATGAATTAAAAGAGAAACAAAGCATGTGGATATGAAAACCCTCAAAGGGATTCCTCAGAAAAATTCAAGCTACCCACTAAACCCACATGAAACCGGTCTTAGGAAACAGTTTGGGTGATAACGGAAAAGTTGAAAAGTTTTTATGTTTTTCTATGTCACCCCAAAAAGTGTCTTACTATGCTCATTGAGTCTTACTATTAGGAAAAAAATTAGGGAACACATTGATTATTTCAATTTAATTTTCCCAAATCATGATTGAAATCAACAAATGGTTGAAATTAACATTGAAAGTAAAATCTATTACAATTTATTTACATTTCATGAAAAGGTGAAAGAGAATCATTAAAGATAAAGAAATTTTTGGTTCTGTTTAATGGGAATGGGAGAACATCCACAATCTAGAATCTCTCCCTAATGGTAGAAAATATGGCACAATATAACTCATAATATTACAAGGAAGCTCGGTCATATCTCTCTAGTATATTGACGATAACCTAATATGGGTCATCAAGAGATTGTTCTAAAGTGTTTGTTCATCTTAATCCTCGACTATTGGACATACTCATTTTACAATAGCCCTAAGATCATACCCTTATTAATGAACTCATAATTGGAACAAGTTGATGCATGTTTCCCAATCATCTTGGCCATATAATCCTCGTACTCCCACAACTATTAACATTTGGGATATCACATGGGCGTAATATTTTTCATCCCTTATTAACAGGTGGTGAAATTCCATAGTGATATCCCTCAAGGTATTTATTTGATGACATGAGGCACTGAATTGTGCAAGGCGGCCTCCCCAATTAGCTAGGTCCTCTTGAGATCTGAAAATCTAGTATATGAGAAGGTAAAGGTTTCTGTAATCAAAGAAACCTAAAAATAAGTCATTGAATTATCGTCAAAGGATTTCCTCCCCATAAAAAATCCTAATAGTGGAGTTTCTGTGGTAAGAGTATATATTTCACACCATGATCAGCTTTGAATAGATCAACGTTTCTTAATGTAATTGGGAGTTTGATTTTCCCCTCTATCACATTGGGTATATAAATGGAATGATGTATCAATAATAGTGGACCCTTCCTTAGTGGAGTTACCCAAGAAGGACAACTCTCCTGCTCTACAGATGGTTCAATATCTATAGCTAAACATATAGGGTTGGTTGCAATTTCAAGAATGTTTGGTGATTTCCTGCTCAAAACAGTTTCTGTGGGTCCTTAGACCGTTATCTCTAGAAATATGGGGTCTGAATAAATCTAAAAAATATTGGTTGTGTTGAAGAAGTCCCCATATAATTGATTTGATAGACAACAAAATGTCTTCTTATAGTGGTAATGGAGGACGACGGTGTAGCCGACACAGTCGATATAGGGATGGAAGCAATCAATGACCTCTGAACTCTTTGAAATATCCTTGAAAACACCCAATCAAGACAACAAGCCTCCTAGAGTTCATCATAATACAATGATAATTAATTTGATTCCTTAATAGGATGAATAATATTTTCTATATTAGCAGCTTACCACATCTCAACATCCATAATTAATGAAGGATGACAAGATGAGATTCCCTCATTACATGTGTAATAGGGAGAAATGTTGTTTGTTGTAGAATCCAATTTTCCTAGAGAATATATAAAAGATATATGGATCCTAGATGGTCAAACTATCTATGCTCTTAGTCTGGACTCCATCTGGAAGGCAATGATATAGGAACATACTTCAGGGGACCCCCTCCGTTTATCCATCGTTTTTTCATATGGAACCGCATAAGGCGCGAAAGTGAATTTAGAAGTATCACTCAAAAAATTAACCACTCCATCAACGTTAAATGATTCAAAATAAAAATTGAAAATGTTGAGAAGATATACGTGGAATTGATAATGAGGAACTATTGTGGTATGCTGATACTCATAACACGGTAAATGATTTGTCTTCCAGCCATACAAAAAATGTAACGACCCACTAAGAGTATGTGGGGGTCTTCCCTCTAGTATATTCCCTAATAAGTCATAGACATGGAAAAGGGTAGAAATGTGTAGGTTGATTGTATTTCCCTCTTTCAAAGTGGATTCCATCGTTACGATACATGCTCTGACACTTTTGAAGACATCATGGGAAGGGAAAATCCTTCCACTTAGGAACATGGAAGAGAAACCCACTAATCCGATCTCAGGCAATACATATGACCAAATATCATAACCCCAAGTGGTATATCGACCTTTGAGGGTATCAAAATATGATCCTGCAATATTTTTTGATTGGTGATTTATATGTGTTTGACTGTGGTGGACATTCTCTTTCGGCCCATCCACCTACAATAAGGGCTATATCAAATATTCAGATGAAATAAGTGAGCGAGCATGAAGAGTTTGACTAATAAATATATCTTCCCTAACTTGTTACTCCCTCTCCATTAGATATACATGTTTTAAATTATCCCATGTATTATCTACTGGCAGTAATTAATCAGACTTATTTACAAGGATGGGGAGTCTTCTTATCTTGAAAATACCATAAAAACATATCCCTACTTCACCAATAGAATTGTTGATGGTGTTAGTTCATGAACACCAGCAACTAAGTAGTTTGAGAAACATTACACCTGGTGAGTATGATGAACACTGGGAACCCCATATTGCATGATACATATTCACATATTCCAAAAAATAAATGGAATCCAAATTTTTTTGTGCCCCCATAATTCCCATTCCCATTCATCAGAGAAACACCCTCTTGATTGCAGATCCCACTTGGAGATCCACCCTCCATTGGGATTAGCTTGTGAAAGGATGACAATAGATTGATAATACTTAGTGAAAAACGCTGAAGTTCTTTTATGGTGGAATTTATTACTCTATGTCCACATGGGTCCATTCAGAACAAACATATTCTCTTGGCTTGATGTATTTGGGATCTCTCTTATGGAGGAAATATTTGCTCGATCACACCATTGAGACATTTTGAGGGGAATGATAAGGCTTCTATCATCATCCTGTGGCCAAGGGTTGTCATCTTTGAGTATAAAGATATAATGTGGATACTGATTTGATAATGGGTATTCCATATCATTGGGAGAAAAGAGATATTTAAGAATACCCTCTAGAATAAAAACATAATACTTGAGGGATATCCATTACTGTTCTTTTGGTCACCCTTCTTTTGGTCACATCCTTTGACATAAGAGGGATATCCATTACCATTCTAGTAGTGGATGAGAAAAAAGAAGTTATATTCTAGAAAAACCGGAAAAGGACTAAAATTTTTCTATATACATAACGTTATGTGAACTAATTTTCCATGTAAGACACTGTCTGTGAGACGAAGGATCAAGAATGCTCACGAGGTAGTGGCCCGCAAGTCGTTGGCCAGTGAACAGATAGTTCAAGGAGAAAGAGTACAATGTAAAAACCCATGTTATGTGGAAGTATAAACTCATCGTTCATGGAATTTAGTTTTTCATTTCAATGATAAAATGGAATGTTCACAATGAAGGCATCTGCAAATGATCTCATTCACAAAAGAAAGGATGCAAAGAGAATAGAAAGAGAACAAAGTTCATTGGGGAACATGGTAAAAGGAAAATTACCTGGTCCCCTATTTATATGTGTGTTTCTATGTACCAGTCCCCCTCTATTCCACAAACTAGTTCATGTTAGGACCACTTCTTATATCAGAATGGCCTCTTCTTCATGCCGATTAGAACAAATCCCAATGGGGGTATTTTATTGGTCAAGAAAACAATTAATAGGGAAATAAAAAACACCCTTAAATTTAGAAAAGGAAGAAAACATGTTGAAGGGAGATTTTTTTTGAATAGTTGAACAAGACATATGTTTGGAAAAGTGTAGAAGGGGAACCTGGAAGTAGTGATCCTTCGGGGACCGCCAATCTGCATGACAACCCACTTCGCGAGGCACCCACCAACTAATATGTTCATTGGATGGAGTCTACGACATCAATCTTATATAGAAATATCATTTATAGGATGGAGGAAGAGAAATATTCCACACATATGATCCACCATGAACTAAAATGGTTCTCATGTGAGTAAAAGTTTGTTGCTTCCAATGAATGAAACAAAATCACTCATTAGACCCATGTGATAATCCTCACCGCCATAGATGATGATCTCGTGCCCCTACTAACCGAGTTTTCCAAGGTCTGTGTTTCTTCCTTGGGCTTCCACAAAAGATTTAATGCAACCCACTAATCCAGTTATTCACCTATCTAAAAAAGGATCATTATGGGAGGACTAAAGATAAGATTTTCAATGAAGAAATTTGAGAAGATAGATCAATGAATGCATGGAATAAGGGATCACAGAAAAATATAGAATATTTTGATGTTTCCTTATAGGTATAAACCGCTGCATATCATAAATGAAAAAAATAAAATATTAATTAGAAGAAATTAAACCCAAATTCCTTTTCATATGAATTTCTCAAAATGCACAGAACCAGTGACTTTTCTTGAATCCAGCATCCCAGATAGTAAAATGTTATGTGGGTGGAACCCTGCCCTGTATAAAAAATCACTGTGCAGATGGATCCCTGACCTATGTTGCATCATACTAGGAGTACAGAACCTATTTCTACATAGAAATATGCTACACATACCAAATAAATATGTTTATACCTTCACAGTATGCCGATATTCCGTTTAATAGTATAACAACACACTATTCAGGGTAAACCCCTTGCCATATAATGAAATGAAATATAGAATGGGGTATTCTTGGGTGTTCCACCCCATTGATCCAATAATTTACTTCTGTTTCAATCACATAATATTTTGACCCTCAACAATCCAGTCAAATAGAACTTGACCAAACCCTCTTCCAAATCCATCATACCCATATGATAAAACTATCTATCACATCAACGTTCCCTTCAGAGAATACATACCCATGGTAAGAAGAGTTAATTGGGTAATCCCCACAATAAGGATAACCCTTCAGAATGTCTCGATGCTTATATTACCTTGGTAATGAGGATTCCTACATGAGGATGCTCACATGGAACTCCTTATTCTATGGATTAAGGGTAATCACCTCCCTTTCCCTTTGATGAGGTCAAGTGATAAATAAGGGAAATCACACATTCTTTCAACTTTGATGAGGAATAATGCACCTCCCCTCGACTAGAACCAATATTAGGGAAATCCATATGAGGTAATCGCCTAACCTATCTTATGAGAAGTGTCGTATTCCTGTCCCCTTACACTGTCTTCCTCCTCCTTTTCCACCAACATAGAATGGAATGTGCATGATTTTTTGGATTTACTGCTTCCACTTGTTTCTCACACCGATCATGACTCACATGGGAATAGAAATTAGTATAGATAGTTAAATATACATGATTCAACCAATCAATTGAAATATGAGAATACTGATCCCTACTCTTAATAGGATATTTTGGATGTCTACCTAAGGCCCAAGCTCAAATGGGCTTCCCTCTGGATGTAAGCCACAAATCATGCCACATTCATGGGAAGATCTTGTGCATAAGACCTGATCGGTGACATTAGTGGGCCTCCTTTAAAGTGAATTTACAAATTTTCTAGAGCTATGTAGACTTTTATTTCCAACTAACTTGGATATAATGAAAATATCCCTATAGTTTAAGATTGATACTTCACATATCCCATCTGCTCCATCATTTTAACATCAACTCACAGACGTCATTGTGGCATGATGTTAAACTCGACCATTGGGTCCTTTTAACATGACTCTAAAAGGTGATTTGTTTAGTTAAGTGGAACGAAACTACATGGGTTGTGATTAATCTCAAGAGCATATATAGAAAATATATCTCATGGGTTGGTACCTAATGCCGAATCAACTCTCACCCCCTTAGAGGATGATAAACTCTAGGGCTCCTAATCACACAGCTTAAACCATCATTTTCCCAGTGAAACTCCAAGGGATTCCTATTTTTTCTACAGAAAGGTAACATTGATTAAGAAACATATATCTATATATATATACAAATTTCTTCATTAATGGAGAGCCTTAGATACACACTAGAGATTTTAGACCTATGAATATTTATCAATGATCTAGAGACCTTGGGGAAATCATTGGACACATGATTGGGAATAAACCAATGATTCACGAGCATATGAACATATCATAAATCTATAAGTGTGTCTTAAAATAATAAGTAATTCCACCCAATAAGGTGTGATGATCTCCATTTCACATCTTATCAACCAATGTGATTTCTTAACCATCAGTGCCCAAATCAGCCAATGAGCACCAAAATTTTGACATAATTTCCATGAATCATGTATTAAGGGTTGTTGGGAGTTTCTAGATTTGAGAATAATCACATTGGCGACCATCTTATGAAGTTATACACAAAGTGTATTGATTACACAAACACATAGACCCTACAATCACCATCTGAAAACACTTAACTATGGAACCTCATTCGTAAGATAAAAAGGATACACTAGCCAATACACATCAAAGAATATTCATTCTTTGGTATGAGGTGCCTTTTAGTGGAAACACAATTGGTGAACCTGAAAAGAATCCTTAACCAATGTGTCGTAATTATCTCCATATAGGTCTCCTTTCACAATCAAAAATTGTGATTTCTATGACAGATCATTAACAATAAATATTCTCATGAGGTGCTACATTGATGTGGTGTTTTCGGCACTTGTCACATACATTGTTGTCATTCTATAGAGATTAATTCAACATGATAATATACATCAGGTTCTCACAGATTCTCATGAGATCCAATTCATCGAATGGGACCTCTATAAGGAAAAGGACCCCATCTCCAACCCAACGTATTCAATGCTGGGAATCAAATGTGCTGATCTGGGTGTCCCACCAGAACAATACTCTCTCAATCCTGGATGTAGTGAGGTAGTCCCCGCAGGAGATGTACCACTACTAACGCCCCTTTCATTAGTGGATAGAGGTCCAAAACCTAGATTATTCTCTTTCCATCTCTAATCCATTTGGGAGCCCATCCCTGGAGAATGAAAATGAGTACCTCTCTCATCTTGGGGAGGAAAATGAAGTAATCACTGATGACTTCATTCCTACTGCACATGGGTTACTCTTAAGGGACCCTACCAGAAGATGTCATCATCAGCACCAAGTGGATTATTATTCTAATGTTGATGGAGATGTCACATCTAGGGATATTAATGAGGTACAACAAACCCATGTCCCTCAGGAAACCCTCTATGGGAAACATACATATAATCAGGAGCAGGTCATCTCCCTGGTTCATGAGGAAGAGATCCATCATGAAAAACTAATAGAATATTATGGGCATGAATACATTCTTGATTCATCTTCTAAAGCCCACCATTAAAATATGGAAGCATATTATGAAAAACCAAAAGTTCCTTCCAATGGTCACCTAGTCTACCTTACAAGTCGGCCAATGAATTATTAGAAGAAGAAAATCCCTACTAACATAGACCATGCCTGCCATCCAAATTGGGTGGGAACTAGCTATGAGCAGATGAAAATTCCGACTATTGCATACAAATCCCATCATCCAAATAGGATGAAAAACTATAAACTGACACATATATCTCCCAAGGAATACAATTCCAATCAGTAAAATACAATGTAAATCACGTATGATCAGAGTTAAATTTATTCCCTCTCATATCAATCCCACCAATCAAATATAGTTGCAACCAAATACATGTAGAGTCATATTCCTATAGAATCATATCAATCCCCTTATATAAATACAATGGAAAACTGGTTGACTCAAATCCTTCCTCACAAATATGAATCATTTCATCCATATAGGAAGATAATTTGAGAAAACAACTAGTGTTTCACAACATTAAATTATGGGTCGACTCATTCCTCTACACCAATATAAGAGAAATACCATTATTCACTTGCAAAACATGCTAGACTGGAGCAGACACAAACTCTTACTTAGACATTGAAAAGGGCATATATGCCCATTCTAGTAAAAGACACATCTTAACAAATCCAAGAAATGATGGAGGATCAGACATAAATTTCCAATCATATCCTCTAGATCTGTCAAGACGTAATCATGTCCATGGAAATAGAAAGAAGTTGGGCCCACAACCCTATCTCCCCATGTGGGGTGACTCAACCAAAAAATATGATAGTCACGCTTGAGTAAACTTGCATACCTACTCTAGTCCAGGAGGGTCGATGACCATATTCTACCATATAAGGACAACTGGTTCGAGAACAAACATCTATTCGAACTATGGGACACCGACCTAGCAATGTGGCTGCTCTAAAAAAAGAATATATCCCACTTAGAACTCATGATGCTCTTCATTATATCCCAACATAATATCAAGAATCAACAAAATAGGAACCCAAATATGAAGGCCCTTACCAATAGCAGGTGTCCCCAGTTGCCAGCAAGAGGGTTCCCAAAAATGAAACACACCAAGACAATTGGAAAATTAATAGCACATTTAGGATACCACTCTTCTAGAAGCAGGAGTTATTGACGCCATCATGAAACTATTTACAGTGTCTCATCATCATGATAACCCATTACAATATTATGGGAGTTGTAGTAGGAGTTACAAATGTCCTACCTATAATATTATTACCAGTAGTTATGAAGGTCCTCCTTAGGGAACCCACCTAGTCTTACATCATGGGAATGAAAAAATTGATCATGAGAACATATCTTCAAATGCATTTCTAGGTATCCCTTACCCTGATGATTGGTAAAGTCATTCATATAGTGTTTATAAAATAATCCATTTCATGTTTTTTTAAATGCCAAAAGTACCATATTTGAAAAATAATAAAAAGGATACTTTTAATCAATGGTAAAGAAATATAAATGTAGTAAAAACGACATAAATAATCATTATATAATATTTCGAACATCATTGATAAGTTTTTTTAATAAAATATAGAAATGGAAAAAACTAATCCTGACCAAACAGAAGAACGAAGTTGTCTTTACTTAAAAAGAATAGGTTTCAATATTAAGTAAATAAATATAAGAAAATTAATAAAAAAACAAAAATATATATAAATAAAGTGAGTATAATAAAAAAAATATTATTTATTGGATATAGATCATAAATTTTATTTATCTTAAAATTTATGCATAAACAATCACTATAAAAATGAGATTGTAACATAAAATCCTAACATCAAGTTCATCTAGCTTCATAAGAACACTAAACAGCAATATAATAAGTTTAAATTTTATCATAATTATATAATAAAACAATAATCATACCTATAATAACTTTAATTATTTACTTATAACATCTTAGCACCCATTCATTAATGATATTTCATTATTGTCATCATTTTTCTTCTTAACTACTTCAATTATGATGTATATTTTGGTTTGACGAACATGGTACAAGAACATAGATAATGGGTTTGTTTAATCCTATACTTAAATTACCCAATAAATTACATATATATTCATTATTATCATAAATAAATCCATTCTTAAAAATCATTAATGAAAAATTATTTACTTCACTATGTGGAGCTTGTAGTTCGTATGTATGCATGAGTGATGCTTCTATATTTTGATTGATAGATTGAATGAATAAAAAATATTAATTCTAAATATAATATTTACAATAATAACATAAATATTATATATAAAAATTAAATATATGTTAATAAGAAAAAATGAATGATGGTGGTTGAAAACTAATTTCATTTCTACATGGATTCGGTAGTCCACACGTACCCACAAGCGATACTTCCATATCCCATTTGATTGTAAAGAGGTAACAAATGGTTTTTAATTAACCATAATAACATATAAATATATTTATGATACAAAACTCATCATTACTTATGGATACAATTCTTAAAGATGATGTGTAGGAATAGATAAAATATAAAGATATTGGTTCATATCTATATGTATTTGAGAGATCACTTTTGGAATACACCATTATCCACATAAGATCGGTCTTAAAATAAGACCAAAATATCAAATAATTATGAAGGATTCTCAAAATAATTTGTAGAATGTAGTTTGTGAGCTTTAAGTCTAAAATATTGTGAATAATGAAGGTGAAGTGGTTCCCATTTATGTAAAGACCCGTAAAATTCAAGGGAAATTTTTTCTTAATTTTCATTGGAATTTTACAAGAGCGCGGTTTCTGATGGCACCTGATTCCGAGGCCCGGAGTGCCCGGAATCAATTTCTGAAGTTTGGCTCGGGTACGTTCAGTGAACGAACGAGCGGGAATTTCTAACTTTTGATCCGGTGCTCGGAATTGAAATCCGAGGGCACCGATGAACTCGCAGCGCCGATATTCGCTTAAAAAGACCTTTTCGGAAGTTGCGTTTGTTGCGGGACGAAAGTTAGTTTTTGGGAGAATTATAAAAGTTGAATAAAAAATGTGGAATTCTTTTTATTTCACTTTTGTAGGTTAACTCCTCTCAAAGGGAGTTAGGGGTGGGACCCACACCCACTTAACCTCCCTTGAGAGGATTAAGTGTGGTGGGACCCACATGAACCTAAACCTCTCATCTTCCCCCTTAAACTCCTCTCTCTCCCTCTTAAAAGTTTGTTAACTTAACATCTAATTAATTACACATGACATGTATAATTAATTAAGTGTTATGTTTTTGAATTTTAAGTTTTGAATTCCTTGGCTTGGTAAATAAAATAAGGAGGAACCTTATTTTATTTGGTTAGTTTTGTTTAGCCAACTTGTGAGGATTTTTGAGAGCTCCTCCTCCTTCTTCTTCAACTTGATGAAGAACGCTCAACTTGACGAAGAACGCTCAACTTGACGAAGAACACCGCTCCTCTCTTCTTCGTCTTCCGTGTCAACGAGAGGGAACGCCGCTTCCTCCTCGGACTCCCTTCATCGGCATACGAAGATTCGCCAACGACGTATCTCATCGGACGCACCTCTTCGTCATCGGATTTGACGAACAACTACCGCGACGCCCGACCTCCGCGACGTTGTCTTCCGCGGGACGTTGACAAATCTTCGAACCTTTACCCAAGGTAGGGGTTGTTGTTTTGTTTATTTATTTATCCTTGTTCGTGGTTCTTGCATGACTAATGTAAGGATTTTATATAAGTGTTATTGTTTAACGTGAGGGGGCCGGACCGCATGAACACGGCTGAACCCCCTCCATCGTTCTTGTTGACTTACCTTGCGGGTGGAAACAAGGTGGCGTGGTGCCGTCGCACCACGCGGATAATCGTACAATTGTTTTGCGCGGTGCCGTCGCGCTGCGCCGGGGACGAATCTTCAAGAACGCGATGCCGTCGCGCCGCGTCAAGGGGAATTGAAGGCGTGGCGGAGGGGCGCGGTGCCGTCGCACTGCGCCGGACGACGAACACCGCGGCCGGCTCCGGGCCACGGCGGAACGAGGAGACCGGCGGTAGGGCTGCCGGCGTCGGAAGCCGGAAAGGGGACCGGATTTTCCGGTCCCGTTGGAGAAAACCGGCCGGCCAGCTGGCCGTCCGGATGGTCAAATCCGGGGGAAATTAATCCCCCGACCAGCAATAAATCCCCCCCCCATTTAATTGGGGGAGGCGGTTTCCTTGAGGGGGGGCAGGCGGCTCCCCCAGATCCTCTTCAAAGCGGGCCCCCAGGAGGGGGGCCGTTGATTGACAAAACGGCGCGGCTATGCCGCGCCACCATTTGAAGAAGCGGGGGATTGATTCCCCCCGTGTGCCGCCTCCGTGCGGCGCCAGGCCGCTGCGCCACCGCGCCGCCGCGCCGCCGGCCGGGCCGGTTCGGCCCGGACCCGGACCCCCCCGTTTCGGATCGGTTTTGGTCTTTTGGCCATAACATGAGCCACGAACCTCAGATCGACGAACCGTCTGTGGCAACGCGATCCTTGGATCGAGACGGTCGTTTCGGTATATTGCACTCAAGGTTTCGGATTACTTTGAGTTCGGCCGGGTTGGTTCGTTCACGAAACCAACCGGGCCTTCGGAGCGGAAACGCTCATATCTTGAGCTACGGACATCCGATTGACGTGCCGTCAGCCGCGTTGTGTTCCTCATAGTGAGACAGATCTTTTGGCATACTACGCCCAAGGTTTGGACGCAGGTGGAGTACGGTCGGGTTGGTTTTTCCATAAAAACCAACCGGGCCCCGGGGACGAAAATGCCAATAACTCTCAGACCGGGCGTCCGATCGACGCGCCGTCTGTTGCGTTGAGTTCCTGTTGGCGATACAGAACTTTTGGATACATCAACTCTGGACTTTGTGACAGTTGATGTATCAGCCTCTCGGCTCGTGGAGCGGACCCTCCAAACGAGCTTGCTGTGTGCGGGAACCCTAGTGCTGGCTGCGACTGTTACTGTGACTACTACTGCTACTACTGCTACTGTGGCTACGACGACGATAGTACAGAGATCCTGTGTGGATTCGACGACGACGACTACTGCACTCAGCGATCCTACGTAGATCAGTGCTACAGGTCCTGCGTGGGCCCGATCCTGTGTGGGTCTGATCCTGTGTAGGTCACAGCGGGGGTTAGTACCTATCGATCCTTCGTGGGTCCGATGACTTAGATGGTTCAGTGACCATCTTTATCGTCATCCGAAGAAGTATTTTTGTGTGAGCTGAATCTTCTGTTTTACTCGATAGAGGTGGTGCGCTTGGTTGTAGCGGCAGACCTGCGATACTGGAGACGAGCGTACGGAGTACGGAGACCGAGTAGCCGGCTGAGACCTGAAGACTGCTCGACCGACTCGACTTGGAGTGAGTCGACTAGCCCAGTGGACGGAGCGCCTGGTAATTGGCGGCAGACCCACGGCGGATGGAGCGCCTGGTAGTTGGCAGCAGACCCGCGGTACTCGACTGGAGGAGTACCTCTATAGGCTATTTGGGTGAAGCGCCCGGTATTTGGCAGCAGACCCTCAGCGGACGGAGCGCCCGGTAGTTGGTGGCAGACCCGCGGTACTCGACAGGAGGAGTACCTCAGCAGTCTTAGGTTAGTGAGCAGCATCTCAGAGTCGTGACAGGACACTGTACACTTTAGAGATTGGGCTCTTCTGTAGTTACGTTTTTGATAATGAAAATCCTGTGTGAGCTGAAACCTATTGCTTTCCTGTGTGGATTGTGTTGTGCAATCCTGTGTGGATTACGTTTTTCTTTCCTGTGTGGAATACGTTTACTTTCCTGTGTGGACTGAGTGGTACTTGGGCTCGGAGGTTGGAGCGTATTTGAAATTGATGACTTAGGTATATGTATGGGCATATACCTAAGCAGTGACGGTTGTTACTTCGTGATTGTACCTTTCTTCGTGGTTTATCCTTTGTGGATTTTGAGAGACCTTCAGGGGTCTCGGGGTCCCTACTGAGTAGCTTATACTCACCCCTGCACGGGCTTTGCCCGCACTACGTTGTGTTGGTTGCAGACGACGGACAGCGTTGATCTTAGCTGAGGCTTGCAGAGCAGGACGGTACCTGGAGGTGGACCACTGGGCGGGACGTGCTCGGAGCGGACGGCGGGACCCGTGGAGCAGTGGAGCTATCTGTACCCACCCTTCAGGTGGGATTTCCGGTGGATAGCTCGGTGTAGCGGCTTTTACTTTTCAGTTGCTGTTTTCCCTTTCGAGTTGTACTTTACTTTCAGTTTGGGTTTGTATACTGGCCCATTTACTTTTCCGCACTTTCAGTTGTACTCTGCTTTTGCTTAGTGTTTACTTTCCGCTTGCTTACTCTGTGGTATTTGTTTACTTTACAAAGGCAATGCCTTCCCTTTTTACCGGGATTTACGCCTTGGTGCTAGTCTCCAGCCCCTGGCCTATGGAAGGCGGGCTTGGGGTAGTCACGGCATGGACCCCGAGGGCGGGTCGTGACAATTTATATGGTAGGGGAGGGACATACATGAATTGGTTTAATATATTTCAATTATATAACGTATAATTTAGGGAAAGGTTTCTAAAATTGGATTGGGATTCAAATTTTTATATAAAAGAGTTGAAATATATTTTAAAATATAAAAATTATAACGTTTCGAGGGGAAATACTACCCTTATCACTTGGTTTAGCACCCCTGGTAAACAAGTTATAACATTAACTGTGAAAAACATTTACATTTAATACTATTAAAAATGAAAAAATAACATATTTTAGCAATATTATATTATATAAATTATTATTATTATAAATATGAAATCCAATTTACTAAATTAATATTCTACAGATGGTATAATTTAATTTTAAATAAGCTTCCAACACACAATGAAATCCTGCT
Source organism: Viscum album (assembly GCA_963277665.1). Classification (NCBI taxonomy): domain Eukaryota; kingdom Viridiplantae; phylum Streptophyta; class Magnoliopsida; order Santalales; family Viscaceae; genus Viscum; species Viscum album. Next base: position 1,966,150,707 of record OY728161.1, read on the forward strand.
TTGGTAGAACGAATCTTTAAGCACAAAACACAATTTTCATAAATTTTGTTCCATGTAAAAACCATAAAATTAATTTTAAAATATCTGATTTATTATATAATCTATTATGATTAGTAAAATAATTAATAAATATAAATAGAATAATTTTTTTAATATTTAAATATATTTTACACATAAAAAAGTATTTAGAGAAATGATATTTTAATCCTAAAAATGAACTTATAAGAAAATAATTTATAATGATCATTAATAGGCAATTATTTATATTATTTGAAATTTAAGGATGCCTTTTAAAAATTATGATTATATTCAAAACATATTGAAATCTTCACTTGAATATAATTTATAGTTTTTACAAACATTATTATTTTTAACTATTTATTGAAATATTAATAATTTTTGTAAAATCCTAAAATTAACCATAAAATAATGTTAATATAATAGTTTAAAAAATATTTTAATTTACACAAATAAAAAATATAAAATGGATGAAATTAAATTTAATTTTATAGGAAACAATTTGATAAAACCAATTCTTGGTGAAAATATACTTTTAAAGTATAAAATGTATTTATTGAAAATTGAGTACTACTTTATAATAGATTAATTTGAAAATCATTATTAAAAACCATTATTCATATTTTACCAAGGTATTATATTATTATTCTCACCTTCAAATTTAAAAAATGTTTATAATGGTATAATATATCATAGTTCATATAGATATATGGTTGGGTGTAAAGAATGTTATAGAGTACTTCATGTTTTATTTCAATGAAAAAACGTTTAAAATCATGGGGTTTCCCAGGGATAATGTAATGTTTATTTTTATTTTACTAATTAATAAAAATTGATACACTTCCACACCCATTGTTGTACATTCAATTCTCTAGCAGATCACACCCTTTGTAGCAGGGTGGTTAGTTCGAGTCAAAGATTCGAGTTGAGTGAGGCACATGGTTGCAACAATATCTACAAGGAGAATTAGAATAAGGATATATAGGAGAGACTTATCAACTATATTCATGTGAGAATTATCAAAAAAATCTCAAATTGAGTGTTTCTACTATAATATAACTATACAATTAATCTAGCATCCTAAAACCTAAAATATCTATATTCTGAATATAGTCATAAAATGAAAGCATTCAATGAACCAAGGCATGTAGTAGAAGAGGATGGGTCAGGAAATTAAAAAACATCATCAATGAATTTATGTAAATATATTGACTCTCGTAATTATATTCCTATTAAAGAATTTTAGGATCCCATGTGAAATAATTAATTATGAAAAATTCAACTATAAATACTATGAAAAATTTGAAGATGTGTTCATCAGTAATTCTTCACTGATGATCGTTTCTAAGGGGATTTGAATATAAATCCCTCTATTTCTTCAAATATAATTTTATTATCATTAGGAACATCATTTATCATATTATTGGTGCTATCATAGATATCTAAAAATTCTTTTGACATCCAAATGAACACTACATTGACGATCCTTTATTTTTTTCCAACATAGGTTGGTTTCTCGAATCATGAACTTATATCTTTAAAAATAATAGATAAGAGAGATATTCTCCTATCAATATTGTGGTTAATAGTTCGGTTTAAGATATCCCTAGGAAATTCTTATAGATTGTTATATAATAATTGAAAATGGCTCCCCGACACTTGGATATTGATTACCTGATAAATTATCTATAAATGAATTCTTATAACTGACATACTGAGTCTTAAATATCATTTATATTTATTACTCTAAATTTTAATAAAATAAATATATTACATGATAAAATAAAATGATTATCATGACTCCTCATTTCCATAAATATTAAACGAATCCTTGAATATTAAAAAAATAGTCATTCATTGAATACTTTTCCATGTACTTAGTTTAATACAAGTATAGAAAATAAATAAATAAATTCAAACCCAATTATTATATACAATAATAATAATTAATATATTCATTACTTAGAGAACATATATATTCAAAAAAACCATGGACCCTATGGTGGGACCCAATATTTTCTATATTTATATTCATTATACTATGCCATAAATTTTAATATTATTAGTATGTGACCCACTAGGACCTTATCGCTATATTAGTGAATAACATTAATACATCTGAAGTACAGTATAGAGAATGGTCGCGACCCGAAATGTGATAATGAAAACTTATTGTAATGAAAACCATTCCTATGAATATAGATCATGTAATATAATATCTTTCTATAATGATTTCTCATAATTTATGATTGACACATCATTTCAAAATCCCTTATTGAGTTATTTTTCCTTGACCAAACTAGACATACATACCTTATTCTACTATGGCCTTATATTTTGTGAAGTTACTACCATCCTAAACAACTAGGCCTAAAATTACACATAATTTTGAAAATAAATCTATCTTGACTATTCAATTAAATCCATACCCCCAATGGTGCTCCCAACACAAGATACATTAAAATTATTTCAATTAAATAGATTTTTTCTTTCATTAATGTAATTAATCGTATAATATACATTGATAATAATCTCAAATAATAATAATTTTTTACATATAGAAAAAACCAAAGAAAAATGTAACATGTTGTGTTATTATTGGGGATTATTTCCTCATGAACTCATATACATGAGTTCAAAAAGTTTGAACTTAATGAGAAGACGTATCAATGCATATAGGCCCACAGAATCTGATAGTCTCACATTATATTTTTTCCTTTATGAATAATACTTCTGGAAAATAGAAAATATGTTTATGACTAATTTCATTGTATATCAAGTTTTTCATTACAATTTAGGAACATCTATAACCATTTTATATGAAAAATAATATAAAGAAATTATAATGTAAATAGTGGACACATATATATCCACACTATTATCGTAAGTGAACATCATGAATAAATCACTATATACATGATATGGTAATATAAAAGTACAATGTATGTTGTTTCTGTGGAACATACTATTACAACACTACCACATGAACTAGATTTACCCTCTTAAAATCCCTCATTAGCTGTCACCTGACAAAATAATACTTTTGTTATGTTTTAGATTTGTCATTGGGCCTGACAATTATTCGATGTGAGCATACTCTTCTCTCTTCCACATTATCTTCATGAGTAAAACATATCACAATATGATATCCTTGAGTATATTCCTTTTTATCTGAATTCATTTCATAACATCCTCTCTATTAACAGTATTAGTATTATCATAATTTACAATATGATAAAACTTTAATTATTAGGTTCAATTCCAATAGATAAAACAAATCCTTATTTATTTTAATCTACTTCGTCACCTATATTAGAATCCATAATGTACATGGTATTGGTTGTTATATCTACCACTTGCATGAATGAGATTATATTGGTTATCACCTTATCCTAACAACAACATCGAACCTAATAAATTCAAATGAGTACAAGTTTTTACCCCCTTATAACTTCTGTTCAATCTGCTTAATGTTTAGTGAACATATCTCTTTCAATCTATTATGAAAATTTTGATTTTTCTAGTTTATTCTCTTGAAATTATCATAGATGTAAATGATATTTTCCAATCATAAATTATTAGTTTTAATTATCTTATCTTTTACATAGAATATAATATGAGATTGATCTGTTATTAACAAGACTGCAATTCAATACCCTTATAAATATCCTCCAATATCTCATACACATTTTTATAAAAAGATTCATTCCATGTGATATTGTTGATAATACTATCTAGAAGTGTTCAAACATTTATTTTTTAATAACTCATCAGAAAAAGTACTTTGATTATTTCAATGAAATGTAGTATATCTAGATTACTTTATCATGGCCCCTAAGAGTTAAGTTTCTACTTCAATTTAATATATGGACTGTTAAATTAATTATATTATTTACAAACACTATGATAAAGAGTTATTCAATATGCTAGAAAAAAAATTTTCCTTGGAAAAACATTCCACCCCCAAAAACATCTTGAAGAAATATTTAAAAATTTAATTCCAATATAATAGTCTATGATCTTGTTTCTTACATTAATCCAAATCTATATTTTAGTAACATGCACCCATTATTGTAATTCTATAGTGTCACCAACTATTTTTTATTACATCGTATAAACACATTCCAATAATTATGCTCTTAAAATATGATGATAAAAATAATGATCAATGATTGTAGCTATAATAATTATAAATCTAATGGATTTGTGAATGAAATATTATTATAACTAACCAAGACATATCTATTCTACTCATATATAATTTTTTTATTGTTTCAATTGAATACATATTTTAGTATAAATATTTGATTCATTAAAAATACTAATCACTTGTACTCTCATAAAATGAATCCATTTCCAGAATATTAATAGAACAATCCATTCATATCAAATTTACTTATAATTATTAATTCTATAATTGATTATTCTCAATGGATAAATTATCACCTTCTATAGGGAATAAAAAACCACCTCTATGGTTTCACTAATATGATGCATTATGTTTCCCAAGAACATTCCTTTTCTACAAACTCACATGGAACTTTTTCATATTCCATCTACATTTGAATATTTAACATTAACTCATCCCATGTCAATCCAGCTCCCACTCTCAAAAATACATATGTTAACCATTTTATATAAATATATTCAATCAAATGACAATAACCTCTATACTATAGGGAGTTCTATAATTTCCTTAAAACATAAGGACAATAATAGATATGTGATTTGGGTTTTAATAGATTGATTTATTTTTGTATCCTTAACCAAAATATGTCATCTAATCACTTTTTATTAAGAAATAATGGGTTTATATCTTACTATAACTCATATTATATCTATTTTTAATTATTGGTGTGACATGGTTGTCGAATAACACAACTATTTTCAAAATATATCTTGAAAATTAATTGATGTTTCTGTAATGATTATCAGTTTTAAATTTCATGAAACTTTTCTTTACGTCATTACTTTGATGTGTATTTGGAAATATGTTTTTAAGAGTAATAAACGATTATTTTCTCATGTTATATTTCTGTTTAGTTTTCTATTTTTTTAGTTTTGGCAATGGTTTCATTTTGTTTGGAAGGATTTGGATGTGGTCGGACAATTTATGTAACATTTTTTGGGCTAAAAAATAATCTTTAGAAAATTTACATGTTGTATAACATTTAATCAGGATAAAATAACCATAGATGATGAGTTTTCTGGTGTAAACCTAGAAAAAATAATTAAATGACATGTAGAAGAATTAAACTCCATGTAACTTCTTATGTATAAAAATTAAAATTTTTGTGTGGTTTATTTTGGTTTCATTCCTTCATTAAGCCTTCATTTTCTTGACCATAGGGTGACACCCAGTGGTTTTGGATCGATTTCTTCATCTCTAATCATCATGTATTAGTTTCTGTTAATCAATATTCCCTAATTATTTGGTATTTTCAATTTCACATTATCGCAAAGGTGTGGTAGATCCTTTGGATCGTTCTGGGTTTTGGGGGTTGATATTGATCATAGATTATGGTAAAAAATACCTTCATTTAGTGCTATTCTGACCATTCTAAACAATTTAGGGTTATGGTGGGGAGTTAATTCATTGATAATTTTGAGGTATTTGGTCTAATTGTCAATTAATATATTTTTTATTTCAAATTTTTATAGGTAATTGTGAAATTTCTTTTTCCTTGATGATAATTTTTATAATAAATTGAATTAATCAATTTATTCAATATAAAATTTTGAAATTTGTAAAATTTTGGATAATGAAATTGGTTTAATAATGGGATTATGAAGATGATGAATAAAAAAAATTATAAAAAGAGTGATTAATGATTTGTGAAAGTGGTCTCCACACATGGGGAGTGCTGATAAAATGAAAATGAGGATAAATACTATGTGCTCTATTGATAGAAGAAATTGATAAATTATAGAATACTGAAATATGATAATTGGTGATAAATGGTTGGAAATATGGTACCATGTTATATGATATCTATGTTTGGGTTGTGGGATAGATAATGCAGCTCCAAATACCCACATGGTTCCAGACTACAACTCTGGGTACCGATTATATTTTTGTATTCATGTGATCACGGAGAATTGGGACATAGAATGCTTCTCCAAATTCCCAATGGGTACCAGACTATAGCTATAGTTCCCTATTGTTTGAATGATAAATTGAGATTATTTGATTAAAAACCCCATGATTTAATAAAACGTGATATTCCATTGGGGAGGGTTTAGAATCTAACATGGTCTGATGAATGTATTGATGATTTGGGTGTCAGCGTGAACATGTGTGATTATTTTATATTAACAGAATAATTTAAATGTGAAAATTGTTTACTGTAATTGATGTATTTTATTATTTATACAACATCATACACTTTTATAGATGGGTATTGTTTTAGATACCATTGGTGGGGTGTAATGATTTCTACACACAACCTACTTGGGTTTCTTTATTGGGACCCGAATTGACTTCATTTTTATAGGATATGATGATGGACTGAGCCCTTTGTTAGATTGATGATTTTGGATGGATCATGGATGAGGTAAACCAACATGATCTTGTAACCCACTAGGGAGATGTTACTATGTCTTTATTTTTTGGGATTTATTTAGACCATTGATACATATATAGAATAAAATGTCTACAACTTTGGTTTTGATATTGTTTTTTATGTTGTATTATCATATGAAACTGGACTATATTTGGTAAGGGTAATATTATAGGTTTTTATCATTAGATAGTAATTTTATTACTCTTTTTGTTCATATTCTTTGTTAAAGATGGTTTATTCTCCCCATGACATGTCTATATTAGATCCTCACTACTAGTCATAATCATCTAGTCTACAGAGAGGTGCACCTGAGGTCATGTTGCAAGCCTTCTTGGGGAACTAGCATCTATAACCTGGGTCTATATAATACAAAGTGGTATTATATTATTTCTCTTTTCATTTAGTTTTTTATTACTATTTTGGAATCGTATATAAAGTCATGGATGAGATAGGCCTTGGTCAGAATCTAGGGCACATGAGTAGCTAACCCATTTACTGAGGAAAACTAAAGTACCCAAGGAGGTATTTATTATATTGATTTTTTCTAATAAAGAAGAATATTATTTCATCTTGAGTGATGGACTTGTTGTTTGATTTAATTACAGTTTTGGAAAATTTATTTATGTTCTAGAATGGAATAAAGGTTGTCTAAAAATTCATTATTATAGGCACTCAATATTTTATTTGACATGTATAATTTAAGGCATGTAAAGAAAACCTGAGTTTTAGGTGAATTGTTTAAATAAAAATTCTTTTGTTTCTTGTGAAATTTTAATGGAAATCATTCATATTAGGAAATTTTGAAATTTTAAATGAATAAAAATATGAAAATTTGAAGTGGATAAATGGGTTCTTAATGATAAACATGAATTGTGAATGTGTTTACACTTTTTTGTCCATGACATAGATAAGGGATAGTTGAGGGTAGTGATGGTTCCTTAGTTTTGATCGTGTGGTGAGGTATGTGGGTTGAATTATTAGGTATTTATGTGAATACCTGTTACGTATATTTGATAATGTTATGTTATGTTTCTTAAGATGTTTTTTAGTATTGTATATTTCTTCATTTTTGTATAATCTTGTGTATATTATAATAATAGGTCATGGATGGATATGTGCCTCCTTTAGTGGAACCAAGGGATCTAATAGATCCATGCGAGGAAGTTGGAGAGTAGTTCTATGAGAACATTTCTTACTTTATGTAGTTTATGGAATGAGACTTGAAGTGGGTTGTAAAAAGTACGTTTGAATTGAATAAAGAGTTCCAATTGCTACAACCTCTTACTTTCAATAGAGAGGGTGGACCAGAGGCATCTGTGTTATGGATTGAGTCAATCCAAAACATATTTGACCACTTATAGACTACCATTGAGAATGGATTCATGATGGAACCTTATATGTTACATGGGTAGGAAAAGTGTATGTGGGAAATCTAGACTTGGGATAGACAACTAGTGAGTATTTTATGGAATTAATTTTATGAAAATTTCTGGGATAACTTTTACCCTAATATGATCAAGAAGGAGACATACTCATTGTTTATAAGGCTTAACCTGGGGAGAATATATGAGATGGATTGTAATAGTTTATTCACTGATTTATTATTCTTTTCTATAGGGTTAGAAAAAGATAATGTGAATAATGTGAAGTGTTTTTAGGATGGGGTTAAATGTGATATTTAGTCAAAAGTTAACCAGAATGTTCAAATTTGGATATTTACCATATTGGTGAATGAGGATCTCATTAATGAGGGGAAACTGAAGGAGGGATGTATAAGAATGTAGGTGGACTATTTAGGATGACCAGAATGTACAGATTCTGATAGTAAGATGTTTCTCTTTGGGAATGTCAACTAGATATATGGATTAGTTACTCGAATCAGTAACAGAATTTACTTCCACTAGTTTTGTAGGCGGGGAAACATTTATATCATGGGTCCTTAACAACTAGTGGAGTTCCCATTTGTGGCAGTATGGGTCACTTATAGAGGTATTGTAGAAACCCTTGACCTATGGGTTGTGACAGAGGATCTAGACATAATCAGAACATTGGTGTAACAACTAGGTCCTGGTGATAGCACATACACCCCACCATAACATTTTCGTCAGGTCATGGCCTTCCAGGTACCATTTATTTCTCCATATACATTTTTCCCCCACCCTAGGGCCCACCCACATGCCAGAATGTTTCATCAGACTAACGACTATCCCTACATGCTAAAACATGTCCTTTCTAGTGTGCTTTTTCCACACTCACACACAGCATGTGAAACTTCCAAGTTGGTTACTAATCCTAATCACATGTAGATGTATTGTAGAAATCCTTGACCTTTGGGTAGTGGCAGAGTATCTATACATAGTCAGAACATTGGTGTAACAACTGGGTCTTGATGACTGAATTTACTTCCACTAGTGTCGTAGGTCGAGAACCATTTATATACATTGTCCCTAACAACTAGTGTAGTGCCCATTTATGGCGGGATGAGTCACTTAGAGAGGTATTGTAGAAATAAATGACATATGGATAGTGATAGGGGATCTAGACATAGTATGAACAATTGTGTTACAACTGGTTCATGGTGACATCACAAACACCTTGCCTAAACATGAACGTCGGGTCCTGGACCACCAGGTACCACTTGTTGCCCCACAGACATGTGGTCCCCACCATAAGGCCCACCCATGTGCCCGAACGGTTCTTTTGACTAATTATTGTACCCACATGCCAAAACTTATCCTTTCTAGTGTGCTTTTTCCTCACTCACACACACCCTGGGAAACATCCAAGAAGGCCACCCATCATGATCACTTGTAGAGGTATTATAGAAACCCAAGACCCATGGGTAGTGATAGAGGATCTATACATAGTTAGAACATTGGTGTAAAAAATAGGTCCTGGTGACCGCACTGACACTGTGACTTAACATGGTCATCGGGTCTTTGCCCACTAGGTACCATTTGTTGCCCTGCAGACATGTGCTCTCCACCATACGGCCCACCCACATGCCTGAACGGTTCATCTGACTAATTACTGTCCCCACAGGCCAACCCATGTCCTTTTCAGTGTTCTCTTTTCTCACTCACGCACACCCAAGGAAAATTCTCAGAAGTTCCCCCATCCTGATCAATACTTTAGGCCATGCACGCTTAACTGTGGAGTTATAATCATGTAAGCTCCGGAAAATATGGTTCACCTTGTTGAGATGAGTCATATCACTTATGGATTTAACCCTTTATCATTTGGGGGTGTTACATTAACCCCCATTCCACAATTTTATTATATTTTGTCCCTAAATCTCATCCCATATGGTTCACCACACTAAAGGTTGTGTTCTTCTACTGATTCCAAACATAAAAACTAAGTCTCGATGACACCACAGACACCCTGCCTTAACATGGTCATCGGGTCCTGGCCCGCTAGATAGCACCAGTTTCCCCACAAACACATGTCCCCACACTAGGGCCCACCCACATGCCCGATCAAGTCATCTGACTAATGACTTTCCCCGCATGACAACACATATCCCCTTTAGTGTGCTTTGTTCTTAGTCACACACAACCTAGGAAACTTCTCATAAGGTGCAACATGTTAACATGTAGACTCATGTAAAGGAAGTTTAACCTTGTTGACATGAGTCATATCATTTAGTAATTTAACCCTTTATTATTCTGGGGTGTGACAAAATACCAACCCCTTTAGAGAACAAATTCTTCATTGTGGGACCTACATATCAACCAAGACAGTGCACCACACTTAGGGCTAGGTTCCTCCTCTAATATAAAATGTAACAACTTGGTCCAGGTGACATCACAGACACCCTTCCTTAACATGGTCATCAGGTCTGGGACTACCATGTACCACCAGTTTACCTAAAGAAACATGTTCACCACCCTAGGACACACCCACATGCCCAAATGGGTCATCTGAAAAATGATTATCCCCACATGCCAACACATGTCCTTTCTAGTGTGCTTTGTCCTCACTCACACAAATCCTGGGAAACTTCTTAGAATGTCACCCATCCTAATCACTAATCCAGGCCAAGCACACTTAAATATAGAGTTCTAATCTGGAAGGCTCCCAAAAAATAAGGTACAACTGGTTTATATGAGTCATATCATTTATTTATTTAACCCTTTGTCATTATGGGGTGTTACAACTACCCTGACATCTTCTATCCCTTATCAGTCTAGCAGTTGGAGTTCTACTCAGTGTGGTGGTTGAGGTAGTGGATATTTTAATTCCTGAAAAGATCCCTCGTATCAGCATAACAGTGTAGCTCAATGGTCTCAGAGTGTAGAATAAGATGATGGGAAGGGCAATTGTTGCAGCTTATCCTACACATGGGGATAGTGCAGTTGCACCATCAAAAGTTATAGGTATTATTATTCAATCTTATATTCTTACCAGTGCCTTATTTAATATTGGTGCATCCTAATCCATTATATCTACAAAATCTATCAATATATTTAGTCTAATAGTGGAGTTCATGATTTTAGTTGTGATGATTGATACACTATTTGGATTATAATTACAATTATTTTTTTATGCAAGGGGCGATATATTGATGTAGGGGAGTATCATTTTCATTAAGAAATATACACAATTTAAATGTTATGTTTTTAATTGATATTGGGTATGTGTAGTTGATAGCATAATGATCAAATAGAGATTTTTCCCATAGGAGAGTGAGCATTATTCCTCCTATGGGTGAAATGTTTTTTCATCATATAGAATTAGATATTCAGGTAGCCCATGTTGGGCCAATTCATCTGGACATGGTGTTCTCATAGATTAGGTTTCATGTCTATTGTTGAATGATTGGTGTGTGAATCATGATACCATTCCAACCATAGTGAACAAATTCCATGAATTTTTTCAAGATCCCTTATTTAAGATTACACACAAGAGAGATGTTTATTTTATGATTGAGAACATACAAGAAGATGATCCAGTTTCCCATCCACTTTAAATAATAGAACCAATTTAGCTTCAAGTCCATAGGACATAGCTGGAGGAATTGATGGAAAAGCCACTTATCCATCCGAGAACATCATCATGGGGTTCCCTAGACTTGTTTAAAAAGTGGAAAATAATAGATTGGGATTATATGTTGATTACCAAATGCTGAACTATATGAATGTGATGAACTCGTATCCCCTTCAACATATCAATGATCTATTTGAAATGTAGGGAGGGGCTTGTGTTTTCTCCAAGACTGAATTGACCACAAGGCACCATTAGTTGAGTGTTCGACCTAATTATTTACAAAAGATGACTTTTATAAGTAGGTATGTCCTCTATGACTTTAACATGGTGATGTTTGGGATGAAAAAATATTATGTTGTGTTTATGTCCTTGATGAACTGATTCTTCCATCCATACCATGATCAGTTCGTGGTTGTTTTGCTGATGAATTATTGGTTTACTCTATATATCATGATGATCATTCCCAACATATAGATATCATCTTGAATACATTGAGATATCATAATCTATACACCATGATATCTGAGAATAAATTCTAGATTGGTTAGGTATATATCATGGGTAACATCATCTCAGAGGATGGTGTGTTAATGGACCCAGAGAAGTTTCAGTCAGTGGTTTTCTAGAAGTATCCTAATTTTTCTTTGATATAGATATATTTATGGGTTTAGAATGTTACTCTAAATGGATCATCTAAGATTTTCCCACATGTAAGAATAAGTTTTTTTATTGAACTAAATGGGAGTAATGTTATAATGATATGGAAAATATTATAATGATTTATATAATTTATAGAGAAGTCAGAATACTGCACAAATATTGATCCTTCCTGAGCTAGGTGAGAAGTATACAATATTTTTTTGTGCATATAGGATTGAAATTGGAGAAGTTTTGATTTAGGGAGATTATGTTTAGAGCATGGATCCTGGAAGTTGACCTTATGATCAGAACAATCATACACATGAACTCAAGTAAGAGGTAGTACTTTACACTTTGAAGTATTGGAGGAATTACCATTTGATTAATTTTTTTATATGTATTTATCAATTACAAGATAAGAAGTTATGTGTTTTCACAAAGAGTGTCAAATCTCTAGAAATAAAGATTGGAAATATATATGAAGTCATTTGATTTTGATCTTGTTTATACACTTTGGAATTGAAAATATTTTTCTAATTATTTGAGTAAGAAGATTCATACATAGGGATTTGATGATTCTAGATTTTATTGGAAGATGATGGCCTTTCTAGAAGAGAAGAACAATGTGGTTTATAAGGGCTTGGAGTAGATGAACATCATATGAGTGTTAGTGGAATCCAAACAATTGATCTAGGTCAGGGAGAGGAAAGATGAGGATAGTGTGTTTGGATGTGTGGGAAATCATTGATGTTGGGGAGTAATTTTTATACTGGACCACATATTATGATGATATCATATATGTCTAGGGTCATGTAGTTGTGACAATGTGTAAGAGAAATGAGAAGATATTTCTATTTCATTCCTCTAAGTGGGAGTTATATCCAAGTTTAACCAAAATTTAATAGGACCTAAAATGATATTATTGTTGTTCGAGCATAAAAATTGAGAAAACAGGGTCCATGAAACAATTTGACGCCAATAAATAGGTGAAGGTATATTATTAATGATCAATTAGATTACTATAGTTGTTTACCATTTTAGAATGGAAGTGGGATGATGTAACCAAGGAATATTTGCTGGGTATAAAAAATACACCTTGGATGAATGAAGATATTTTTATGGTTTTCAACAGATTAATGAACGTAGAACATTTCATTCCTATACAACAGACATTATTTATTGATTCATTGGGAGACATGTATTTTTGGGAGACATTTAATCTGTATGGGGTATCGTGGAGTATAGTTTTAGTTCATGATTTAATTTTTACTCCACATTTCATGAATGTCCAGCAAAAATCAATTGAATGCAGGTATTTCATAATATGGATTTCTATTCATAGACAAACATGTATTCGGAATTTACTATACATTTGGTTGGAGGATATTTTATGAGTGTGTGTTCATGACAGTGGTGGTACATGGGAGAATAACTTAGCGCATGTTGAGTTTTCCTATAACAACAATTATCATGTGAGTATTAAAATTTCATCATATGAGGCCCATTATGGTAGGCTGTGTAGGTCACCACTGTGTTGCATTGACTCTGTTGAGTCAGAGTTATTTGGACAAAGTCTCTTGTAGGAGATATCAAATAATTTTTAGTTGATTTGGGAATGTATGTATATGACTCATAGAAGACATAAATCATAAGTAGATATATTTTGGATACCCCTGGAGTTTATATTGGTTGAGCGTGTGTTCCTTTAAGTGTCGTCTAGATTTAGTCACCATAGGTTTCATAGGTAAGGAATTTTAGAACCTAGTTATGTTTGAAATTAGGAGGTTTTAGAAATAATTGGGCTGGAGGAATAATGATTGGATCCTCTACAATGGAATAGTTTAATGCAAGATTTATTTTATCATTCAAAACCTTTACTGTATCACCTCAACCATTCTCATGTGATTGATATTGTTGACATTGATCTTAAGGCTAAGTTTTCTTTTAGGAGAATCTAATTTGTATTTCTGATCATAGTTAGAAATTTTTTTGGGGAGAGAATATGATAATAGTTCATGTATTGTGGTAACATGTTCATGTTCAGGTGGAGACATGGGAGAGGAAAGTAGATCTGTTGGCTCAATGGACCGATCTTTTTTACCATGAAATCATAGAGATGCATGGGATTATAGATCAAGGATGATCTTATATATGGTGGGGATATTGGTAGACCCCATTATTTTTCCACATAATTTCCCTTTCAAGTTTTAACTTTTTTCTAGGGTTAGAGAGGGTTTGATTTGGGTGGGACGGATTTAAAGGCAGTCAAATTTTTTATGTAGATTTTTTGGGCTGAAAAATTGTTCATTGAAAATTTGCACATCGCGTAATACTACTACATGACATGGAATATTTAATAAATATGAAATCACCTAATATGATGTGTTTTCCATATAATCATCTAAAAATTATTTACATGATGTGTAATTGAATTTCACCCATTGTAATTTCCCAATAATTTAAATTAAATGTTCCTTGTGGTTCATTTTTGTTTCATTCCCCTATGTAACCTTACTTATCTATACCCTAGGGTGACCCTTAGTAGATTTGGAGTGATTTTTTAATCTTTGATAGTCAGGAATTAGTTTTTGATACTTGGTTATCCATTCTTCCATTGTTTTTTTCCACTTCACATTTTTTTAATGAAGCAGTGGAACCTTTTGACCATTGGTGGTTTTGGGGGTTTATCTTAATCATAGTTTTTCTTCTTAAATCTTTTTATATCAATATTTTTATGACATTTATACATCAATAAATGGTTATTTTTGGAAGAGAGTTCAATAATGATCTTGAGGTTGGTTCTCCAATAGTCAATTACGATAGTTTTGATTTCAAATACATGTTTTCAATTTTGGAAAATAAATTTCCTTGTTTGAAAATTTCATACTAAAATGAAATAATCAATTGATTCAACGATCGATTGAGATATTGGTAAATATTTGGATAATAAAAATTAATTGAATAAACGGATTGTGAAATTTATCAATAATGGGATTTATGCAATTTGGGAATAATGTTTTTTTAAAACTGGAAGTCACACTTGGCCTGTACAGATAAGTTAAAAATGATTATTCATGCTTTTAATTAAATTTCTAAAATAAATTGTGAAAGTGGGGAATAATGAATTTTTATAATTGATGATAAAAAATTTTAAATATAAAAATATTTAATTTGATATCTTTGAATGAGTTATTTGATAAGAAATACTACTCCAAATACCTATGAGGTGAAAGACTACCACTTTAGGACCCAATTATATTTATGTGTAAATTTGATCCCTAAGTATTGGGATAGGGATTGATTCTCTCAATACTCCTAGAATTCCAAACTTCTACTATATTCCCCAAATATTTTAATGTTAAATTAAAATTATTTTATTAAATAAAACTCATGATGTAATAAAATTTTACATCCACTTGGGAATGGTTCTCAATACAGCATGGGATGAGACATGTATTGATGATTCAGGTGTCAACATGAACATACAAAACTATATGGTATTTAAATACTATTATAAATGAGAAATTTTAGTAGTTTAATTATATTTTTATTTTTTAAGCAAAAAATACATTTTTATAGACTTTATATTATTTTAGATGTTGATGGTGGTGGCCTACTATACTATACACACACCTACATTGGCTGCATAATCGATACCCAAATATACTACATGATTACATGAAAAGATAGGGGAAGGATACCTAGGATAGATATAGAGACCCATCCTTTTACACATATCATTACATGATTTTATGCATAATTAAACTTCTAATTACAATCCAGGGATCATAAAGTCTAGAGTCTTGGATGAAAAGGTACATAAAACTGATAACATGGGACGAAATAAAACATTTCTTTATATAATAATCATAAAGAGATCCTAACTCCCATTGTGCTCATACATATTTATAAGATAACCTAGGGTTATCATGAACAAAAGAATGAGAAAAAAATCCAATAAAGGAATAAACATAGGAATTAATATTTACTACATGGGTTAGAAGGCATGACATAATGATATAAATGGTCTGAAACATATGGAATCATAACATATAAACATGGGATCATATAAAAATGGAGTCATAGTAATGTTGATTAAAAATAGAACCTAACATTAGAATGAGTCAAAGATTTTGGCACATAGAGAACCACAAGTCGAGGTTAACCACCATGACCATTGCACATGGTAGCAGGAGTCAAAGCTAGCCCCCAAGACTATTTCACATAAAGTCTCATGAGAATCAACTTTAACCGATGCATTGGAGAGATATATGGAAAAAACCATCTTAACATTATCATTAATACGTTTTCCACATAAATAATCATATATAATGAATCATACATAAACAAAAGTGTACCCATATAAATAAATGGGTATCGTAATCATGTCATAAAGCATAATAAAGGGGAATATCATAAAAGTGACCATGAAATAATTAAATTAGAACACACATGTAAATTAATAAGGTAAAATAGATATATATCTTCTTAAGTGATGTAAAGCAGAAGTGATCACATGTAAAAAGATTATTTATGATATTTTAGCATTAAAATATTTTAGTGCAGTTTTAATAAAAATACTACAAGGAATATAAAATATAAAATAGAATAATACATTATATAAAACATTATTTGAACCAATAAGGTTTTTAAAAATAAAATGACTAATTTTATAAAAACAATTGTGGCTTAAAATAAGTGATAATATGCACATGAAATCATGTAGGAATTCGATAAGTTCTCTTAAACAGGTTCACTTATCACATAGTATAGAGGAGGGAACAACATGAAAACATGTATATACCCAAAATAGAATGATGAATGGAACTTAATACATTATTTTGAAGCATGTAAATAGAATTTAGAAGCTTTACATTGAAATAAAAGATAACCTTGTTTGGGTAAAAATGAAGGTAGAGGAACCCGAAGGAATAATGGAGGTTTGGGTAGAATCCAATACCATATATTTGAAGGTGTTATTCAATTGATCTTATTGAACTAAATAAAAAAAATTAAAATCATTAATTGATATTTTTAAAACCTCTCCTTTAGGACCAGAATTTAATATGGTAATAGAAATTGAAAACTCGTCGTCCTTGAATCTAATAAATTAACATATATGAGGTCGTGTTTTCATTTCTAGTATAAACAATGGGGTAAAAGAGAGATCATTGTGAATTATTGCATTATCATAACAACAATACAGTAAATTTATGTTATTATATTTATCATAATGTTTTTATGAAAGGAGGCTAGGAAAGAAAAAGAAATAAAGGAACTTGAATGAAAAAAAAAAACAGAAAATAGGAATTCAACTCTTGAGTATATCATCTTTCAAAGCCCCTTTAGGGGAGAGATTTTTGTATTTTTAAGAGACCAATAGAGGATGAACATAGGGATGATACTAGGAGGAGAGTTTAGTAGTATTTAGACCTAGAAAAAAGCTTTATAAGAAGTTAATAGAAGAGGGGGATGAGGTTGTTTTTTATAGTGGAGGGGAGGAGGGGTTTCCCATTAGTTTAATCATTTGATTAATATTTTTCTAAATGAAATAAAAGTCTTGATTCTTGTGACTGTTAATAGTAAATAGATCATGTGAGTTTTAAACAATGTATATTTTCATCATACAACACATTCTAATGAGCAAAATAATAATCTATTTATCATTTATTGTAAATTATTATATTTTAATATTTATCAACAATTCAAGTTTTTTAGAAAAATACCAAAAAATCACCCATACCATTTGAGACATTTAGAATTAAAAATGGTTCTCCATTTTATGAAAATAATTTTCTATACATGGGAAATAGAATTTTTAATTAAAATCCTAATTTACATGAAAAACAATTTTTTTTAAATTTACACTACTTTTCTAACACTTTTAAAATTAATAAAAGTCCCATAAAATTTTCTTATGATCATAAGAAAGCAATTTAATAATGTAGGAATTTATTTTATGAGAATAATTTTTCTTTTAATTTATTTAATTTATCCCAATATTTTAATTAAATATAAACTAGTTACAAAAATAACAACTCATAGTCAATAATTTGTAATATATCTCATTACTTATACTAAAATATAATTATTCCATATTTTCACTTATAAAATGGATAAATTTTATTTATACTTTAATTGGTGAGGTTTCTATTATATTTTTCAGTTTACAATAAATAAGGGTCACATTACAATTCCAATGTTACAATTACTATTTCATTAGTATATGTTCCTTAACTCTAAGAGTTAACTTTAGTTTTCGTCCTTCCTTATTTATAATATTTTATTGTGTTCTATTTGAAATCTTATATTACTAAAATATCAGTCATAACTATAAGAGGGGAATTACATTAATAAAACATTGGGTTGTCACATTCTTCCCCCCTTATGAAATTTCACACTTGTTATTTTTTATATTCTACATCTTAAACAGGTGTGAGTTCTTCAATTTTATTTATTCTAATAGTTCCCATCTTTCCTCTTCATACATAGGGTTATTCCATATTAAATTGTCCATTTGATTATTCTTGTTTCGTAAAACATTATCCCTATGGTCCAATATCATCACTGGATGCTCCTCAAAATAAATATCATTCTCCAACTTTACCACCTGTGAAGACTGTACCTATAAAGGGTCTAGAAAGTACTTTATTAAGAGGGATACATGGAAGACATGGTGTACTTTAGACATGATAGTTGTATGTGATACTTGATAGTCCAAAACTTTGATATGATCAAGAATCATGAAGGGTCTGATGTACTTGGGACTTATATTTCTTTTCATCCCAAATATCATAACCTCCTTCCATGGATTTATGTGGAGGAATACCATATCTTTACCTTTATACTCAAGGTCTCATCGAGGATTGTCCATATAATTCTATTGTTAACTCTGGGATGCCTGAATGTGTTGCTGAATAGTATTCACCTTCTCCACCAAATTTTCAACCATTTAAGGTTCAAGAATCTTACGACCACCATCTTCATCCCAACATGCTGGTGTTCTGCACCTTTTCCCATAAAGGGCTTCAAATGGGGGCATTCAAATGAAGCAGCGGAAACTATTATTGTAAGAGAATTAAACTAGTGGAATATATTGGTCCTACCCACAATTGACGTCCATATAACATGCTCTCAAAATATCTTCAAATGACTGAATAGTTTTCTCATATTGGCCATCAGTTTGAGGATGATAGGTTCTACTGAAGTTCATCTCAATTATTAAAGCATGCTGGAGACATTTCCAAAAGATCGACGTGAATCTTGGATCTCATCATATACAATCAATAATTGTACTACATGTAGCCTTACCATCTATTTGATATATATATATATATATGTGTGTGTGTGTGTGAATATTTATCCTGTGAGAATAATCTCGAATTGCAATAAATTGAGACGTATTTTTAGGATGATCCACAATGACCCACACAGTAGTGTTTTCATCAGATTTCCTTGGACGTCTATTTGAAAAGTCTATAGAAATGCTCTCCCAATTTAATGTTGGTATGGATAGTGGTTGCATCATCTCCTAGTAATTCTTTCTTTAAGCCTACACTTTTTGACATGCCAGGAACATTAATGTATATTACACAATATCCTTCTTCATATTATCCCACCAAAAGTTCTTTGAGAGTTCTCAATACATCTTAGTGATCTATGGATGAATATAGCAAGTTGAGATTTGTGCATCATTCAATGATATTTCTTCGTATCTGGATTATAAGGTACATATAATCATGATCTAAATTATACAAATCCTTACTCATCAATATTGAACTTATATGATGTCCCATTTCTAATAGCTTCCACACTTTTCATACTTTGAACATCTTTTATTTGAAAATCCTTTATTTTATACATGATGGATGGTTGAGAAAACATTTGAAAAAGGATTGAAGACTTTCCTCCCTTAATGATTCCCATGTCCATTTTTTATAAATATGAGACGTTTGGATCCTTATCAAATCTCATCATTGTTAAATATACATGATTCTTTATACATAGAGAATCTCCTACATTATTTTCCTTACCAGGATGGTATGGGATTGATAAATTGCAATCATTGATGTGATCTAACAGTATTCTCTGGCACATATTGAGCTCTTTTTTATGAATAAATATTTGATACTCTTTGGATCATTATATGTCTCACACTTCAACCCATAGAGATAATGTCACCGGATTTTAAAGCAAAGAACATAGCTGCCAACTCTAGATCATGTGTGTGATAGTTTTTCTCATGGATGTTCAACTGCCTTGAGGTATAGTCTATCACTTTATAATTTTTCATTAGTACACACCCTAATCCTTCTTCGAATCATAATTGTACAACACAAATAGTTCCCCTCCAGTTTGAACTTTGAGTACTGGTTTAGTGATAATCCACATTTGAAGATCCTTAAAGATTACTTCACATTCTTGAGTCTATAAAAACATCACCCCTTCCATGTCAGCATGGTCATTGGGTTTTAAAATCATGATATGTTGTTAAAAAATCATTGATAATAAATGAATGGACAAAAAAATATGTAGATATCCATTATAAATATTGGTTTGGGACACTCTTTCATTGGAACTATCTTGGAAGGGTCCATAGATATTGATTTACTTGTGATAAAATGACCCATGAATGATAATTCCCCCATCCATAACTCCCAATTACTATACATTTTAAATTGTTTCCCCAATTCAAATTTTATTTTCATATTATTCAAATGCTCCTCATGTTCCTCCAAGATTATATTAGAATATCAATGATAAAGACTACCAAAAATTTATCGAGATAATCTCTAATGACTATATTCATTAAATCCATGAAAATTATAGGATCATTAGTGTGTCCAAAGGGAATAACAATTAACTCATAATTTCCACACCTCGTTTGAAAGAAATTTTTGGTAATATCTTCCTTCCTCACATTTAATTGGTGATATCCTGACTGAATATCCACCTTAGAGAAATAATTGGACCCACATAACTGAACAAAAAAGTAACCTATCTAAGGAAGGGGATGATTGTTATTTATCATGGTTTTATTATTCTCACGAAAACCAATGGAAAGGGGTACTGATCCATCCTTCTTCTTTATAAAGAGGAATGGTACACCCCATAGTAAAACACTCATGCTAATAATACCCTTCTCTAAATTCTCCTGTAACTTCTTCTTCAGCTCTTCCAGCTCAATAATGGATATAATATATGGTGTTATAGATATAGGTAGGGATCCATGAATAATTTCAATTGAGAATTCAAATTATCAATTTAGAGGAAGATCATTGCATTCTTTAGGGAATACATTAGTGTAATCCCTCATTATGGGAACATCTTCGAGAAGTATCATCTCCATTGTCTCAATCATTTGAATAAGATATGCTTTCTCTAAAGGAAACATTATCCACACATGAGATGATGGTTTTGAAAAATATTATTCTTCCTCCTTACACTGGTACAGGATTGGAGGATACTCTGGGATGTGAGAGTAATCTCGTATTCCAGACAATTAATGTTGGTTTTGTATAAAGATAGACAATCTGTGCCAAAAATAGCATCCAACTCTACCATAGGAAGCATGAATATATTTTCTAGGAGATTTAGTCGAAAAACATTTATCTAGGAGGAGTTATAAACCTTGGACACAATAATTTCCCCTTTCACTGTCCTCAAAAATAACTAAAACTTCAAATTTTTATGTGGTGTTTGAATAGTTCTAGTAAACATGAAAAAAAGAAAGAATGCATTGAACAAAAATCAAATAGTATGTTCGATGTTCGTGATTTAATAAATAGTGTACAAGTCAGCATATAATATTCAAACTCCACTTCATCAGTAGTGATAACATAATCATTTCCTTGTTGACTTGGAGGATGTTATTGATTTTCTCTAACAACCCTTGGATTAAATATTTTTTTGCATAATTCCTAGGATCCTTGTATTTGTAACACTACACTACAGGTAGAGTGTTGATCTGAAACCGGCTTTCTTCTTCCATGTTAGTGGTATTATTCATATACCTTCACCATTTTTTAGCTAGATGTAACATTCTTCCAAATTTGAAGTAATTTTTGGTTCCCCTTAGATAGTTCCTAAGATGATTCTTCCAATAGTTTTGACGCGTGGTAGGTTTGATCTTCTTTCCATCATGGGATTTTATTTCTGAACAATCAATATTATAGTCTATTTTCTATTTTTTTCATCAGGACCATGAGACCATTAAGAGTATCTGATCTCCATTTCATCCTTTAGAGCACAACATACAATCACCTAATAACTTTTTAATTATTGAATCTCCAAAACATTTCATATACTTTTCTTTAGTCTACTAAATAAGAGATCCACCTTCCTCATGATGGTCATGATAAAGCTTAAGACCTATCTTGAATGCCTTTAGAATTTTTCTTGATACCCCCCGATGGACTAATTATCCTTCTGCTTATGTTCTAGGAACTCTCTTTCTATCTTGTGATGGATGGTTCATGGAAAATATTTTTTAAAAAACAATTTATTGAATTAGTCACCATACATTGAATTTTTTTTTCATGAGACATCATATTCTTGATCAGTGTCCACCACTGATTAGCTTAACCATCAAAATGATAAACTACCAGTACTAATTTCACTTCATCTGGGGACTATATGACATATAATGTCTTTTCAATGGAGTTAATCTTCTCTTATATGAGGAGGGGAACGTAAGATCCACTAAAAATGGGGGCCTTGGTTGTATGAAGGATTCTATGACAACTTAATATTTACGTGGAGGATGAGGGAATTCCACATAATTCATGTTATTATTCATAACGTAATACAGTTGAGAAATTACTATCATAATATTTTGATCAATCATTCCAATAATATTAGGCATATCATTAGGGAAATCATCACATTAACTATCACATTGATTGTTGGAACATGTCTTATATTTCAGAATATTAACTAAGAAAAAGAACCCACAATTAATGGGCTTTAATACTTAGCTAATAAGCATAAAAACATAAATATTATAAATAAATGGATAAATTCTTACAGGAAAAAAATATCCTAACTTGTGAATCCCTAGGTTTAAATTTAGGTTATCCATGATCTGTTTCCTAACATACATTCTTATGAGATTTTTTCCCGTAATAATGGTTCGTACAATTCTTATAAATTTACCAAATCATATCCCTTAAGAGTGTCAAACTATGAGTGAAGTAAGGCCCGTTTTAATGCGCCAGTTCATATTCATGTCTATCTCGAAGTGGTGTCTTTGGGTTTTACCCCTAGATAAATCTATTTTAGAGCCAACTCAACTTATTAATATCGAGAAAGGGATTTGTTTTATTGAAAAACCTCATAATCTATACTTACCAAATTTTAGGGATGTTTTATTATACTTAATACCATCCCTATGGATCTTAATAATGTGCTTTAGTCATAATCATCAAAAATAACTAGACCATATTTTGATACCTACTTTAGGGACCCATCCTTTTACACATATCATTACATTATTTTAAGAATATTTAAACTTCAAATCACAATCCAAGGATCGTAATGTCTGGAGTCTTGAAAGACTAGGTACATAAAACTAATAACATGGGACTGAATAAAACATTACATTATTTAATCCTCGTAAGAGATCCTAACTTCCATTATGATCAAATATATTCATAGGATAACCTCGGGATAACATGAATAAAGAGATGAACTAAAAATCCTAGTAAGGGAATAAACATAATAATAAAGCTTGATCATAGGGGTTAGAGGACATGACATAATGATATAAAAAGGCTTGGAACATGTTGAATCATAACATTTAATTATGGATCATATATATAAGGCCCCAGCCTTAAACCTTACTTAATTTTGAGTTATTACAAGATTACACATTGAGGATCTTTTCAAGTTTAGAGTTTTAGAGAATTAGATCATGAAACTTGCATTACATTCCACATTTAAACAAAGTGGTTACATAAAAGACAATATTCATTCTTCCCATTAACGGAAACCTAAAAATAAAACACTGATTCTTTCTTGACACATCCTTGACACTATTCATCACATCATGTACCTTTCCCTTGACCTGTGAAAAACATTTCAAAAACTTGGGATGAGCATAAAAAGCTCAGTAAGGGTTATAAAAACATGAGTTCATAAATACATAAGAATGAAATCATGCTTTACCCATAAAACATAGGCATATCAAATCATGAATAAATCATAGAAAACATAAGACATAAAGGTAACTTGAGGCATTAATAACATTCTTACATAGGGAGTAACCCTCTTGGTTACGTTTGGAATACCCATCACAGTATATTCCCTAAATCTCTTCGGAGAAACCTTAACGTTTCACTCCTTCACGTTACCCAATGCATTGGAGAGCTATATCGGGCTCACCCGCCCTTAGTCTATCACGGAACCACCCGTCTTCATAATAATGCCCAAGAACCATAACATAAACATATCACATAAAACATGCATAAAGGAAACAAAATATTTCCACATTTCAATCACAATATAACATTTTAGTATTTTGAAATAATGAATCCATTTAAAAAGAAACCATTTCCAAAACCATTTAAAACATTTAATAAAGAGATTTTTGAATCAAAGTGTCCCATACCACCTCGAAGCTTTTAACATTTTAAACCATTAATATCCATATAAATAAATCATTAAAACCATTTTGAAAACATGGATATTAATAAGAACAAATAATTAAAACATTTAAAACGATATTTTGGTTAAAGGGGTTTTACCAAAATTAGAGACACTTGAATACAATAATCGAGGAATAACATTTAGTCAGAATTTTATAATATCATGAGAATAAAAGGATTCATGATATAATACTCCAAAGGACAGTATATACACCATATAAGAGTGAATTGGTGCATAACAACAATGAACCCTCAATAGAAATGTCAAATGTGATGAAATCCCTTATAAAGAAGGTATCCTTAAATTAAGGACAAATAAATCTCAAAAATATGTGTGAAAAATATAAATACACCCAATATAAGTGGATATTTAGTGTAGAAAGGTCATTCACACATATTCAATGGACGACATATTCAATGACTACATGCTGAACCCAAAGAAATCGAAATTGGGTTAAAAAGTTCCCTTGACAGCCTAACGGCATCACATCAAAAAGAGTTGATGAGAGATAAAAAGAGTATCTCATCACTTGGACATAAAATTTACATCAATAAGGATATATGAGAACATATCCCAACATAAAGATATGTAAATTAAAAGACCCAACAAAATAAGTCTTTTAAAAAAGAGGAGGGTGAAAGGTTCCCTTACCGACATGGGTATCTTTCAAAACATACGACCGGTGAAAGAAGGACAATACATCATTGATGTAAATACTCATAAATGAAAGAATATTACACAATGAGTAAAATAATGGTCAGTACATACACCACTCAAAGGAAATTGTGGCCAATGTATCATAAATCTCACGGGAATAAAAGTGAGATGAAAAATCCCTTACGAAAACTCAGCAGCCTAACGGTGCCACTTAAAACTTCCAAAATGGATTGATGAGAGAGAATAGGGTCTCTCATCACATGAACATAAAAATTACAGTAAATGTAATATAAAATATCATCCCAATAACAAGAAAGATGAGCTTTAAAAGGAATGACATAAAAGAGTGTACTTAAAAAGAAAGAGAGGTGTAGGATCCCTTACCTCGGGTCCGACTTGACTCGATCGTTCTTTAATATCCTGAATAATAAACTTGAGTTAATTTCTAATTCCTTAAGAACCTTTTTCAAGTTCATTATTACTTTTATACCATTTATTACCATGTCATAAACATTATGTAATCATTTAAGTTAATAATATTTGTTTTGCCGATATTTGGTTCTTAAAGTCAAAAATAGACTTCTTATACTTACATGTTGTTAATTTGGTCAAAGGTTCATTATTTACAGAATGGTATTCATGATTTAGATATCATATATGTCATATATATCCAGTACATACATTCATTTATAATATTACATCACATTTAGAGGTAAGAAATGAAATGCACCGTTCATGGAGACGGTAAGCCGTACGTACGCATGAACGCTACTTCCATTTCTATTTCATATTTTCTGGAATGGAATCATAATTATATAAGATTATATTATAATTCCAGTATAATAACATATATAATATCATTAACTTTATCCTTTACACATCCCACATATGGTATTAACGAATCAAATCACTTTTAGGGGGCGGTAGTCCGCACTTCCTAAAATGAAGATATCGTGTTTTACCCATAATGGAAACCATAAAGGTATGCCCAAAATGAAAAAAAACAGAAGCTTAAGGAAAACATAAACATATTATATATCATATATAAAAATAGTGACATCATAATGGCCACCTTTGAAGGTGTTAAATGAGTGTTGAACAATCATCGTTTCGGGAGGCAGAATTTCGCCATCCACGGAAACCTTATGTTCTTTAACCATTTGATATAGTTGTGTGAGAGTGTAGCTAAAATAAATCTTATAACAACATACTAGTATATTGAAGATACTGGTGTTGTTAAAAAAGAAGTAAATAAAAAGAGTTTAGGGGGTTGGAGAAGCAAAATAAAACAAATGAACATGAGAGAAAGAATTACCTTTAAAAGTGTAACTCCTTTTGATTTGAGCCTAAAGGCTTCCTTTGAAAGGATTCTGCCCAAAGGGAATCCTCTAGGATGAGGCGAGGGATGTGGGTAGAGTAAATGGGCAGGGGTTGGCCGAGCCAAAGGCTTGAGGAGTGTGGGAAAAGAGGTAGAGGTGGGGGCCTTTTATAAGAGGAGAGGAAGGGTACTTTTGGAAAGTAAGAAATATTACTTTATTTGAAAATTTGTTTCGGTTTTAAAAGGTCCCAAATTGATAGAATTCGTGGATAAGGTGATAAGGCTTCTAAATCCACTCATCCAATTGGTTTTGGACATGTGTAGTTCTTAGATTTTACATTATTTTTCCATTTTATTTAAATCGTCAAATAATGATGTCATCGCTGCATCATTATTATGTCATAAATAATTTAATTCCTTTAATGTCTAAAAATTATAAAAAAAATACTATGATATAGGAAATCGTTTTAGATTTCCAATGACTATTTATAATCAAAATTTTGACTTGTATAACCCCACTTAAAAATTGTATTCGTAAAACATATTATGTTTGTGTCATTTTCACTTTAACATTAAATAAAAAGTAATTTATGTCATTTCCCAACAAAAGTGGATCCATGGGGTCCCCAAGTTGACACATGGCTTGTAATGGTCGGCCATGACACAAAAAATGAGGTTGGGACATGTGTAAAGCTCATTTTATTTTATTAAAGCATTATTTTTACCATAAACTACACTAATTACCACTAATCGCGATTAAGAACTTAATGAGTTACTATTCACCAAAAAAATTATTATAATCTCATTGAACCACATTTTACTTCTTAATGACAACCATGTATGTCGGATTTTCAAAATTCAAAACAAATAAGTGGTAAAATTTAATTTAAACGCAAAATCAGCTTTTATAATTACCACTTAGTGGTTTCACTATTCATCAAAAATTGAAGTTTTTCAGAAAATTACCAAAAAATCACCCTAAGCTATTTTTGATGTTCCGAATTCAAAAATGAAGTCCGTTTTACAAAATTCAAAACATATTAGTCACATTAATTAATTTAATAATTAATTCCTGCTGTCAGCGCAAATAGCGTGTTTTCATAAAACAATAAGTATCAAAAGATTGACACTAGTTTAAGTCTGATTTCAAAGTGAAATTAATTCCAACGACCACTATTGGATTTAATAGTAAAAATATTTTCAAATTTAACTTTAAAACCAATTCAAAATATTATCTAATCATATAAATAAATTATATTAAAAAGAGGTTTTGAATTAAAACACAACATTTTACACTATTCATGAAAAAATGAACTTTATCGGAAAAATACCAAAAAATTACACAAAGTAAAATTCGATGTCCCGATTCTTAATAAGAGTTTTATTTGGTCCAAAAGAATGTTTAAGAGTGAACAAAACTATATTTAATGACAGTTCACCATCAAAAGGCGATAAGTGAACCTTTAGTGAAAACTAGGGCATATATGCCTAAAATTGAATTCTTTCCGTATTTTAAGCCTCTATCCTTTATTGGATAAATGTAAAAACATTTAAAAACATATATAATCATATTTTAGTTATTTCTATCCATTCCTGCCAATACAACGGCTACATGTTAACTACCATTTAAAATAAAATTATTTTATTATTAGAGTGCAACGTAAGATTCCCAAGAAACTCGTTGTTGCGTGTTGGGTACGCCATCGAGCATAGCATCCCCTTGAAAGTCATATTAATATTTTATTCACAAATATGGACAAATTTGAAAATGTCATATTCTTTATTTACCTGGGGTGTTACATCCTTCCCCCCTTTTGGGAATTGCGTCCTCGCAATTTTAAAATTGCGCTTGGAAACATCCTTGAACGTCCCACATCGGAACAAGAGTCGGTAAAACAATCACTTTAAAATAAAGAAAGATAAGCACAGAGGTCACCCGAGTTAACCCATACTAGGATTCCAAGTATGAAAATATGGACATGGAGGAAAAAACAAAGGGTCATGTTCTGATGGGGAGTGATAGAAAACACGTTTAGGAGAAAGTTAACCACGAGAAAATCACAAACTTGCGATGGGTTAAACGGTATTCGATTCCCCAGTAGGAAAAGTTAATAGACAACATTTTTGTTTTAAGTTACTTTTTATTGAGTAATTTATTCATAAGGAAACATAATCACTTATCATGTTGACTTTCAACTTTTAATAGATTCCTTAATCAAACTCATATTTGTTTCCAAAAGACGAGTATTTAGGGAGTCTTGTTCGCACTAAGAGTACTATAATCAACTTCTAGAGAATCACCTAATCCCCAAAAGAGAACTATATACATCCCATGTATTTAGGCTTTAACCAAAACCAAAACCAAAAAGGTTAGTACAAGATCAGATAATCCAGAAAAGGATAACCCCTTATAAAAAGAAAATCTATTCTTAATCTCCAAAATTTGTCCAACAAAACCCAAAGTTCAACGAGGACCATCCGATAAACAATTTGTCCATAAAATTCTTCAAAGTAAACCAATATAAGATTGAAACCCAAATATTTGAAGGATTTAGTCACATAGTCTTCCAAGTTAAATCGTAACATTTATCTCCAAACAACATTAGTTGCTCCTAAAATCTCGTATTGAAAATTAATTAACCTAATCACATATCCTCCATGATAGGTTAATCATTTTTATAAATAAACCAAAATCAACTTACTCTTAATTCATAAAATCATATAACTAGAATGAATCCGTCAAAATAACCAGGGACTTCACGTAGTCCAGTGCAAGGCGATAAATACTAGTCACACTTTGGTTGTGGGTTCGATTCCCGCAGCATTGTCCGACGCGACGGGTTGTCACACGGTCTGTGTGTTGTCCTTTTTCCAAAACTATATAATTCTTAAAACATTCCCCAAAATGAGATAAAATCTTCAAGAATAATCATAACATATTTTAACCTCAAGTTTATCTCATTCCTTTCATTTGCCATCATATCATAGAGTAACCCATAATTACCTAAAAAGTAAGGATCATATAAACTCTAATGGTTACCTTTATAATTATTACCTGAACTTCCACATCGACTGGCCATCTCGTACATGATGCATTAGAGAACTCACCAAGGTTGAAGTGGTTGATCATGACTCCTTGATAGTTGGTTTAGAACAACCATGATATTCCTCATTGAATCCCCCATTTTATCTAGTATCTTAATCAGAGAACCACCACCGTTTCCTTCAAACCCATTGTCACTTTGGTGCCTGCTAGATCCATCCATTCACTAAAACCAAAAAGGTCAGTGTGAGTATATCAACAAAACCATCATGTACTAACGAGGAAGGTAAACACTAAGATATACTTACTCATTCACTTTATCTAAAACTAGGACTCTTTTTGAAATCCTAACCATTATGGCAATGTCACTTGTGCTTAGAGAATACCCTAACCTCTAAAGTTATCAAAACTGGCCTTTGATACCAACTATAAGGCCCCAACCTTAAACCTTACTTAATTTTGAGTTATTACAAGATTACACATTGAGGATATTTTCAGGTTTAGAGTTTTAGAGAATTAGATCATGAAACTTGCATTACATTCCACATTTAAACAAAGTGGTTACATAAAAGACGATATTCATTCTTCCCATCAACAGAAACCTAAAAATAAAACACGGATTCTTTCTTGACACATCCTTGACACTGTTCATCACATCATGTACCTTTCCCTTGACCTGTGAAAAACATTTCAAAAACTTGGGATGAGCATAAAAAGCTCAGTAAGGGTTATAAAAACATGAGTTCATAAATACATAAGAATGAAATCATGCTTTACCCATAAAACATAGGCATATCAAATCATGAATAAATCATAGAAAACATAAGACATAAAGGTAACTTGAGGCATTCATAACATTCTTACGTAGGGAGTAACCCTCTTGGTTACGTTTGGAATACCCATCACAGTATATTCCCTAAATCTCTTCGGAGAAACCTTAACGTTTCACTCCTTCGCGTTACCCAATGCATTGGAGAGCTATATCGGGCTCACCCGCCCTTAGTCTATCACGGAACCACCCGTCTTCATAATAATGCCCAAGAAACATAACATATACATATCACATAAAACATGCATAAAGGAAACAAAATATTTCCACATTTCAATCACAATATAACATTTTAGTATTTTGAAATAATGAATCCATTCAAAAAGAAACCATTTCCAAAACCATTTAAAACATTTAATAAAGAGATTTTTGAATCAAAGTGTCCCATACCACCTCGAAGCTTTTAACATTTTAAACCATTAATATCCATATAAATAAATCCTTAAAACCATTTTGAAAACATGTATATTAATAAGAACAAATAATTAAAACATTTAAAACGATATTTTGGTTAAAGGGGTTTTACCAAAATTAGAGACACTTGAATACAATAATCGAGGAATAAAATTTAGTCAGAATTTTATAATATCATGAGAATAAAAGGATTCATGATATAATACTCCAAAGGACAGTATATACACCGTATAAGAGTGAATTGGTGCATAACAACAATGAACCCTCAGTAGAAATGTCAAATGTGATGAAATCCCTTATAAAGAAGGTATCCTTAAATTAAGGACAAATAAATCTCAAAAATATGTGTGACAAATATAAATACACCCAATATAAGTGGATATTAAGTGTAAAAAGGTCATTCACACATATTCAATGGACGACATATTCAATGACTACATTCTGAACCCAAAGAAATCGAAATTGGGTTAAAAAGTTCCCTTGACAGCCTAACGGCATCACATCAAAAAGAGTTGATGAGAGGTAAAAAGAGTATCTCATCACTTGGACATAAAATTTACATCAATAAGGATATATGATAACATATACCAACATAAAGATATGTAAATTAAAAGACCCAACAGAAGAAGTCTTTTAAAAAAGAGGAGGGTGAAAGGTTCCCTTACCGACATGGGTATCTTTCAAAACATACGACCGGTGAAAGAAGGACAATACATCATTGATGCAAATACTCATAAATGAAAGAATATTACACAATGAGTAAAATAATGGTCAGTACATACACCACTCAATGGAAATTGTGGCAAATGTATCATAAATCTCACGGGAATAAAAGTGAGATGAAAAATCCCTTACGAAAACTCAGCAGCCTAACGGTGCCACTTAAAACTTCCAAAATGGATTGATGAGAGAGAATAGGGTCTCTCATCACATGAACATAAAAATTACAGTAAATGTAATATAAAATATCATCCCAATAACAAGAAAGATGAGCTTTAAAAGGAATTACATAAAAGAGTGTACTTAAAAAGAAAGAGAGGTGTAGGATCCCTTACCTCGGGTCCGACTTGACTCGATCGTTCTTTAATATCCTGAATAATAAACTTGAGTTAATTTCTAATTCCTTAAGAACCTTTTTCAAGTTCATTATTACTTTTATACCACTTATTACCATGTCATAAACATTATGTAATCATTTAAGTTAATAATATTTGTTTTGCCGATATTTGGTTCTTAAGTCAAAAATAGACTTCTTATACTTACATGTTGTTAATTTGGTCAAAGGTTCATTATGTCCAGAATGGTATTCATGATGTAGATATCATATATGTCATATATATCCAGTACATACATTCATTTATAATATTACATCACATTTAGAGGTAAGAAATGAAATGCACCGTTCATGGAGACGGTAAGCCGTACGTACGCATGAACGCTACTTCCATTTCTATTTCATATTTTCTGGAATGGAATCATAATGATATATGATTATATTATAATTCCAGTATAATAACATATATAATATCATTAACTTTATCCTTTACACATCCCACATATGGTATTAACGAATCAAATCACTTTTAGGGGGCGGTAGTCCGCACTTCCTAAAATGAAGATATCGTGTTTTACCCATAATGGAAACCATAAAGGTATGCCCAAAATGAAAAAAAACAGAAGCTTAAGGAAAACATAAACATATTATATATCATATATAAAAATAGTGACATCATAATGGCCACCTTTTAAGGTGTTAAATGAGTGTTGAACAATCATCGTTTCGGGAGGCAGAATTTCGCCATCCACGGAAACCTTATGTTCTTTAACCATTTTATGTAGTTGTGTGAGAGTGTAGCTCAAATAAATCTTATAACAACATCCTAGTATATTTAAGATACTGGTGTTGTTAAAAAATAAGTAAATAAAAATAGTTTAGGGGGTTGGAGAAGCAAAATAAAACAAATGAACATGAGAGAAAGAATTACCTTTAAAAGTGTAACTCCTTTTGATTTGAGCCTAAAGGCTTCCTTTGAAAGGATTCTTCCCAAAGGGAATCCTCTAGGATGAGGAGAGGGATGTGGGGAGAGTAAATGGGCAGGGGTTGGCCGAGCCAAAGGCTTGAGGAGTGTGGGAAAAGAGGTAGAGGTGGGGACCTTTTATAAGAGGAGAGGAGGGGTACTTTTGGAAAGTAAGAAATATTACTTTATTTGAAAATGTGTTTCGGTTTTAAATGGTCCCACATTGATAGAATTCGTGGATAAGGTGATAAGGCTTCGAAATACACTCATCCAATTGGTTTTGGACATGTTTAGTTCTTAGAGTTTACATTATCTTTCCATTTTATTTAAATCGTCAAATAATGATGTCATCGCTGCATCATTATTATGTCATAAATAATTTAATTTCTTTAATGTCTAAAAATTATAAAACAAATACTATGATATAGGAAATCTTTTTAGATTTCCAATTACTATTTATAATCAAAATTTGGACTTTTTATAACCCCACTTAAAAATTGTTTTCGTAAAACATATTTTGTTTGTGTCATTTTCACTTTAACATTAAATAAAAAGTAATTTATGTCATTTCCCAAAAAAAGTGGATCCATGGGGTCCCCAAGTTGACCCATGGCTTTTCATGGTCGGCCATGACACAACCAATGAGGTTGGGACATGTGTCAAGCTCATCTTATTTTATTAAAGCATTATTTTTACCATAAACTACACTAATTACCACTAATCGCGATTAAGAACTTAATGAGTTACTATTCACCAAAAAAAATATTATAATCTCATTGAACCACATTTTACTTCTTAATGACAACCATGTATGTCGGATTTTCAAAATTCAAAACACATAAGTGGTAAAATTTAATTTAAACGAAAAATCAGCTTTTATAATTACCACTTAGTGGTTTCACTATTCATCAAAAATTGAAGTTTTTCAGAAAATTACCAAAAATTCACCCTAAGCTATTTTTGATGTTCCGAATTCAAAAATGAAGTCCGTTTTACAAAATTCAAAACATATTAGTCACATTAATTAATTTAATAATTAATTCCTGCTGTCAGCGCAAATAGCGTGTTTTCATAAAACAATAAGTATCAAAAGATTGACACTAGTTTAAGTCTGATTTCAAAGTGAAATTAATTCCAACGACCACTATTGGATTTAATGGTAAAAATATTTTCAAATTTCACTTTAAAACCAATTCAAAATATTATCTAATCATATAAATAAATTATATTAAAAAGAGGTTTTGAATTAAAACACAACATTTTACACTATTCATGAAAAAATGAACTTTATCAGAAAAATACCAAAAAATTACACAAAGTAAAATTCGATGTCCCGATTCTTAATAAGAGTTTTATTTGGTCCAAAAAAATGTTTAAGAGTGAACAAAACTATATTTAATGACGGTTCACCATCAAAAGGCGATAAGTGAACCTTTAGTGAAAACTAGGGCATATATGCCTAAAATTGAATTCTTTCCGTATTTTAAGCCTCTATCCTTTATTGGATAAATGTAAAAACATTTAAAAACATATATAATCATATTTTAGTTTTTTTTATCCATTCCTGCCAATAAAACGGCTACATGTTAACTACCATTTAAAATAAAATTATTTTATTATTAGAGTGCAACGTAAGATTCCCAAGAAACGTGTTGTTGCGTGTTGGGTACGCCATCGAGCATAGCATCCCCTTTAAAGTCATATTAATATTTTATTCACAAATATGGAAAAATTTGAAAATGTCATATTATTTATTTACCTGGGGTGTTACAATATAAACATAGATTCATAATAATGTGGAAGAAACATATGATATGAATTTAGCATGATTCGAGGCTCATTTCACATAGAGAATCACAAGTTAAGGTTAACCACGAAGAGCATTGCACATGGTTGCATGATTCAAGGATAACTGCCAAGACCATTTCACGTAACATCTCATGAGACTCAACTTTACCTAGTGAATGGGAGCACTATCTCAGTGCACTAATCTTAACATGTTCATGAATATGTTTCCACATAAATAATAATACATAATCAATCACACATAAACATAAGGGTACGCATAGATTAAAATAGGTATCACAATCTTGTTATAATGAATAATAAATATGAGTATCATACAACTGTCCATGAAAGAATAGAATTAGACCATACATGGAAATTCATAATGGGAAATAACTATATATAATGGTAGGTTATGTCAAACATAATTGATATCACGTAAAAAGATTATTTAGGAAATTTTATCATTAAAAAATTTTAATATTTTTTTAAAGGAAATACTAAATAGAATTTAAAATATAAAAGGTAGTAATAGTTTATCTAAATAAAATAGTAAACAAAAAATATTTTCCAAATAAAAATACTAATTTTATAAAAATAATGGTTTCTTAAAATAGACAAGAATGTGCACTTGAAATGGGGTAAGAATTTGAGAAGTTCCCTTAAATAGGTTTTCTTATCAGGAAGTATAGAAGGGGAACCACATAAAAACATTTATATCCCCAAAATAAAATGATGAATGGAAATTGATACATGTGATTGGAGAATGTAAATAAAAATTAAAATATGTACATAAAGAGAACAGAGGACTTCATTTTGATAAAAATAAATATAGAGGAACGTGATGGAATAATAGAGGTTCAGGTAGAATCACTGAACTAATGTTTGAAGGTGTTATTCAGTTGATCTTCTTAACATGAATAATCAAATTAAATTTATTAATTATTATGTCCAAAACCTATTCATCATCACTATAATTCAATATAGTTATTTAAATTGAAGACCGGTTCTCCTTGAATGTCATTAGTTAACACATTTCAGATGGTGTTTTCATTTATAGTATAAAAGGAGGAGGAAAGGATGGATAATTATGAATTATTTCTTTATCATAAATAATTTCTAGTAAATTTATATTACTAGAATTTTTATAACATTTGGGTGAAGTGGTTGAGGAAAGAAAAATAAATAAAGGAACTTGAAGAAAAAAATAAATGAAAAGGGAATTCACCTATTGAATATATCTTCTTTGAGAGCCTATTTAGGGGATACGATTTTGTATTTTGAAGAGAACAAGAGATGATGGATGTGGGGAGGATTTGTGGAGAAGTTTTTTGTTGAATTTTGACAGTTCTCATGGATTTAGAGGAGTGAATAGAATGGGGGGGTGAGGGTGGTTTTTTAGTGGAGTAGAGGAGCAGTTTCATATAGTTTTAATCACTACTTATATATTTCTTCTAAAAAATGAATTTTCGGGATTTTGGTGACTAAAAACAGTAAAGAGAACATGTTATTTTGAATGAATAACCATTTTCATCATCCATGAGTCATTCATGATGAAGGAATTCATTTATTTATTAGTTATTGTAAATTATAGTATTTTTTTATTCACCAAACATTCAAGTATTTTCAAAAAATCAAAAAATACACCCCATCCATTTTTATGCATGTATAATTCATAAATGAGAACCATTTAAGGAAATATAATATCTATATATGAGAAATTTAATTTTTAATTAAAATAATAATTTACTTGAAAATACAAATTTTAAAATTACAACTTCTTTTCTAACACAGATAAATTTTAATTAATGTCTTATAAACATTTCATAGGATTATAAGACAAAAAACTAATAATTTATGTATTATTTTTACGAAGATAAATTATCTTTTAAATTATTAAATTAATCAAAAAATTGTAATTAAATATACCTGACTTACAAAAATAGAAACAGATAATCACTAACTGTTAAAATATTTATTTACTTATAATAAGTTATAATTATACCATTTTTCCACTTATTAGATAGATAAATTTTATTTAAACTTTCCTTTTTTAGGTTACTATTACATTGTCTAGTTTACTATTCATAATGGTCACATTACTATTTCGAATGTGAAGTTATTTGTTCAAAAGTATTTGTTCCTTAATATCAAGAGGTACCTTTTATATCACTCATTAAATATTTATTAGGTTTTTAGAGTGTCATATTTGTAATATTATATGATTATAATATAGGAAATAATTAAAATAAGGCAATTCCATTGATAAAACATTGGGCCGTTACGTTAGAAATATGAGTTGGGATAGAGCATGGATTAGGAAACCATACATGATGTCAGGAACTACTTGGAAGATTTAATTATGTATTTATTTTTCAGGTTTTATTTAGAGACATGACACATATATTGAATGAGATATTTACTTCTCTAATTTTGGTACTGTTTTCCAGTATTACTTTATCATATGATACTGGTATGTATTTGGTTGTTGTATTATTTTGGATATTGTTTATCATCAGTTGGTAATTATTTATTTACTACTATTGTAGAGATACATTGATAAATATGGAATAATCTCCCCAATGAAATATCCATATTAGAAACTCGTTGTTAGTTAACAACATCTGGTATAAAGGAGGAATTCATGAGGTCATGTAGATAACCTGTATGGGACAACAACATGTGGAACCTGTGTTGGGATGATACATTAAGAATTATGCCATGGTATATTTTAATGAAAAATGTATTTAACTCCAGTGATTCTAAAACCATAATGTGTATATCTTTGACACAAACATTGTTTATATAAAAAAAATTTGTCTTCCCACAACTAGGTAAAACTAATTCTTATATTTCATATTCTTCATTTATTGCCAAAGATTCATGAATTAATTAAATATTAGATTATCGTTAGACACGAAAAACAAAACTCATTCCTTAAATGGAAAAAATAACCTTGTTTCCAATGAAAAAGAGAGATAATATTTTTCATTATACTCAAAAAAATTTCAATAGAATTTATTAAACATAAAAATTAGAAAATTTTTACTTCTCTCTATTGACTTTGGAATCCCCTTTTTCTCAAAAACATGCATAACCCACCTTACATCTTGTAACATTTCAAAATTTATTTGGATATTATATTTAAATATAAATTTTATATTGGTATATATAATTCAATACCCAGTATATAAGATTGAATCATTTCATACAATTGATAAATATTCACTATGTGAAATCTTTTTCTCTCTTATACACTAATTCAGTTACATTAATATTCCATATATTTTCCCATGGAATGTGACAAAAATAACCTCTTGTATGATTCTCTACCTAAGTAAATGTAAGGAAGTTTTGATGTTTCATTTAATATTAAAATTTCCATCGGACTTTTATTCTTTTTCATTCAACTTTTTCTCAATAAGATCTGCAGATTGTGTTTCTTTTTTTCAACATCATGGAAAACAATACCAAAAAGGTTGTGCAGAATTTTCCCCATATATTCATCTTGAAATTCTAATAGAATTACTATTAATTAGGGTAAATATATTAAAAATTTATGTATTTAATTATTGGGATCTATATTTAAATTTATAATCATTCAGGGTAATCGTCACCAAATTCATATCAGGCTCTAATTATTTCTTCACATCTTATTAGGCATGAGACAAATTTTTAAAACATCGATATCCTGATTTTGTTTCCATAACACATTGTAAAATTATGATATTATTATGATATAAAAATCCAATGTGTCATACAATATTCTCTTATAATAATCATTGACTACATTTCTTATGAAGGTTTCTTACCTGGAAGTGGGTAATCAAGGAAATATATTTTCATACATCGTATCACCTTTCTCAAGTACCTATCATACACATATAAATTCAGGATGGATATGAATTTCTCTTCCATAAGTAATCACATTGTATCTATGATATTAATTAACATTTTACAAAAAAAATTAATCCTATTTCGAGATAAATACATTAATCATGATTAACGATTATATATTATCAATTAAATCATTAAATATATCCGTGTATTTTGTTGAACCATTGAAGTTATCAGTAATA
The DNA here is from genome assembly GCA_963277665.1 of Viscum album. Classification (NCBI taxonomy): domain Eukaryota; kingdom Viridiplantae; phylum Streptophyta; class Magnoliopsida; order Santalales; family Viscaceae; genus Viscum; species Viscum album. The sequence goes on from OY728161.1 coordinate 1,966,189,704, forward strand.
TATTCAAAATAATTATTATCAAGAGTATTATAGTGGAACAGATCCATAAAACCTCTTCTCATAGTCTTACATATGGAATCAATAATTCATGGATCGTTTGAAGGTATTTTTTTGTAATGAACGTTTTATTAAATCTCAACTCCTTAAACTGATAATTAACATCCCAACTTCTATAAATCATAAAATTCAATTGCTAAATTCTTTTATTATAATGATAAATATTCTAGATATGGTTACTTCATTGATTCCATATATTATTAATTCAACCCTATATCAAAATAAAAACTCTCTAGTAGTAAGTGGAATCCTCAACAATGGGTGATGAGGAACCCATACACCCAGTTTTTTTCAAATTCAAATAACAGAGGGTATTATTATTTAACAGTTCTTTGATGAGTTTTTTAATTCTCAATGAATGAATTCATTTCATATCTAATATCAAGGTATTATGTTATAAAACATAAATATGGATTTGGAGTAAATATAAAAACATTCATGTCATAATTTGTTTAATCAATTAATTATTTTTTTATTAATATATGTGTTCACATATATTATGAAAATTAAAAATAAAATATAAATTAAATAAACAAGATGACTAATCTTAAGATTTTTACATTGGATGATCTATTTTTCCTCAATGGATATATTATGAACTTCATGTTAAATACATGAGTTTCTTTTGACATGTATCAAAACTCTCACCTAGGTCCAATGTATCTTCTCATTTTCTAGAACTTCTTTAGATATTAGTGTGGTCCACTTATTCATCTGTCTATATCAATATACACAAATACATAAATATTTGTGATCATGTCTTTGGAAATCTCTTTATACAAATTCAATATATAACTCAGGTATATGAAAGTCATTATATAAAATATGATAATGTCAAAATTTGTTTAGACCATCAATTTAACAAAATAATTACTTCAAAACAAATTCTTCTTGAACTAATAAATTAATAAATTAATTCAAGACATACATTGGGTATTCAATACTCCAGATCAATTAATAGTAATACTAAATTCATAATAAAAATTAAATTTAAGACAAATATATTCAATGTTAATGAAATCAATTAAAATCAACCAATTTAATATTTATTATATTTTATTTCTATAAACTTTTACATAATTTTGATAAAATATTTACAAATTTTCTATTCTTTGTAAAAACCTTAAAACGAGTCATGTGATTTTCTAGTCCTATATTAGGCTATATGAGTTAGAAAGCAACCATCATGAAATATTTATAACCTGGAATGACCTTCCATAGAAAATTATAGGTTAGGTAGAACCCACCCTAGCCCATTCTGGTTTTTCAATATTTGGTGGGGAGTCCCCCACGGTGGTTTAGATTAGAAAGGGGTTTCGTGATGATGAAGAAGTAGATAGAGGCTTGGCGTGTTTTTGTGGAATCAGGAGGCTAGTTAATTATAGGTCATAATGAGGTGGAGACATGAAAAGTGTGTTACTATAGTGAATGTTATGAGGGGAGAGACATAGGAGGGGTGGATGATCTATCCCATGTAAGGGAAGTCTAGTGGAATGATGGAGACATGACAGTGAAAATGGATCTATAAGAGGTAAGTGATGATTATGCATCTTAATAGTATGGAATGATGGTGTCATGCGAGATGTGGTCGGGAGGTCATGTGGGAATAATAATGGGGATGTATGAGGAATTATTTGAGGGATACTGATGAACATGGGGTTCCCATCAGTGGCGGCCACGAAATAATAGTCAATGGGAAACACCATTCCACCACTTTTATTTCCTAATTTCCAATTTCCCCAACAATCATTATAATTATAGACCTTTTAAATTTATGGTTGATATTATTTTATTAAATAATATTCCAACAACAACCCTATTTGTAAAAAATTTAATTGTATCTATCCTTGTCAATTTTTGAATTACTCTAAAGGCATCTGTCCAAATCTCTATTCCCTATTTTTATTTCTCATTTTCCTAATAGATGAGAGCCACCCCTCCATAATTTTTTTTAAAAATAATCAAAAAAAATTCATTTTAGTATTTTAAAAATATATAATTAATATTTTTATTAAATAATTATTTGGAAAAATTTTCTAACTAAAAAATATTATTCCATCTTTCTGTTTCTCTATGGAGTACATGGGTTCTGTGGAAAACTTCATCGTCCACTACCTCTAGGTAAAATAAAACATATATATCTAATATATGTTCATTAGAATTAAGCCTCCAATAATTTATGATGATCTAATTTTCAATATTTGGATGTCCATAACTCGGAAATCTGATATCAAAAAGGATGTTTTTCTACAACTTTGGGACCAGTACAATGCCCTCATCATCAATTTAATGCCAACATATTTTTTATATTTATAAAGAATTCATATGTTCACTCTATCAACAATCAAGGAAATTTCATTAATATAAGAAGAATATGGGCAAATTATTTAGGCTTTACTGACCCAAAATAGAAATAACTATATCAAATCTAGTGATACGCAACCCTTTATTGAAGCCGAGGATCCCATATGAGAGAACCTATCCTAAAATATTAAATGAAAACTACCTCAATTGATTGGATGTTGTGTTCTTAAATCATTCATCATTAGAAACCTTTTCTTAATGGAACCAAATCCATATCCTTATTTATTATCCAAATATTATTTAAAAGTCCATGGTAACATCATTCATTATATTTTAGTGCTATAACGGAGATCCAATGATGCATTCGATGTCCCTATGATCACAATAATGGATATCCTTCGATCTGTGTTCTCCTAGACATATTGGATTCTCATGTCATCAAATTCTCTCTCTATTATGTGAGGATAAGATAGAGAGGACCTAATCAATTATTTGTTGAATAGATCCATCAATTAGACACTCATCCTCCTTTTAGTGTGACATTCTATCATACCCTAAAATATCTCCTTGACCATGGGATATTTATTACCCACTAAATTAGCTATAGATGACTTCTTCTAATGGTATTACTTATTTATAAATATCTTTTATATTTTTATCACTTATAATATTATATATACCATAAATGATAATAGTGATCCATTAAATATACTTTCTATTCTTACAAATTTTAAATGAATCTTTGAATATATAAAAAATATTTGTTCATTAAATAATTTATTTCAATTAACATTACAACTAATAAATCAATAAAATAAATAAATTAAACCCCCATTATTATATACTGAAATGATGATGAATTTATTTATTACATAGTGATTGTATATTCGTAGACTTATCCCAAACTCCATGGTTGGGTCCACAATGTCATATAATCCTATTCAATAGAACATGCCAGAATTTTGAACATAGTTAACATATAACCCACTAGGATCCTATATTGATAAAAAAGAACACTATTAAAAGACTATAATGAAGACTAGTAAGAAATACATGTCCCTAAGGAGATAATTAAAAATCATTGTAACAATAACTCTTCTCAAGAACACCCGATGTGTAATATAATCATGTTGTATTAAAATATCTGATAATGAAGGATACACACATCATTTCAACATCTTTTCATTCATTATTGTTCATTGACCCAACTGAAAAAACATACCTTCTTATACCATGAAAATGGATTTAGTGTAGTTAAAACATCCGGATCAACTAGTCCTATTATATCACATCCTTCAAAAAAGTGATGAATTATTTCATTACTTTTCAATCAATGTATTACCACTAATGAAACAACCAACAAATATAAGCTCAATGACATCCATTATGTTGTCTTAATATTACATCAATGTATGTAATAAAATATTATACACTAAAAATAATCTCAGTTCAATAGACTACTGCACATCTTTATGGATATAAGAAACCAATGACATGGGAACATATGGAGTTTTTATTGGAAGGTCATCCCTCTTTAACTCATCTACTAGATATAACCAAGTGTGAACTTATTGAAAATAAGTCACAGTTCTTATGACCATGCATCAACTAATACACACACATCATCTTTGTCCTACCAGAATGATGTTTTTAGGCCATATTAGGTATTTTTATGATTAATTTCATGTTATTTCAAGGTTCTCATAATAGACCTAGAACTACTACAACCTTTTTCTAGGATATATAATATCATGAATTTTCTATTTAAATAGGGGGAAAGAAAATATTAACACTAATATGGTACATTTACATAATTAGAAACTCATTTCATACATGTTATTGTAATTGAAAGAACAATTTATGTCGGGTATATGTATCCCACTATTACATCATATAAGAGGACCATATAGTGACACATCTCTATGTTTACACATAATGAGAAAATTTTAAATCCTAGACCACTCATATATAGTTAACTTCTAATAATTATCATGTATATAAATGATAATTTTATATGCAAATAGGTTTTACTATTAATTATAGAGCTCACATAACATCAATGAAAACATCAAACACTCGACATTTAATTCATCATATGTGTGATTCAATAGCACGAAGAGCTCTTCCTAAATCACCTACTTACCAGGTATATCTGGAACTAGGCCCTTAAATATGTGTCTCTTTTGTTCCTAGTGTAATATATTGTGAAAGTTCATGTACCAATCTTGGATGTTAATTTTATAATGGTGGTTATCCTTATCATGTTTAGATAATAGAGATATTAATGAAATTTTCATTTCACTACAATAAAATAAAACAATATTCAATACGTTAGATTGAAAACCTTATTAAGTTATATCTGATAATTTTTATTATCTTATTTGTCTCATGATGTTTTATCAAGCTCCAAAAACCCACACCATTGGACTCCAATAACCTTTTGTTTGTGCACAATATAGTATCAACGATCTAGATTTCCCTTTTTCAACTCAAATGATATCCAAGAAAATCATATGAATGTATTTAGATGGGTGATCATTAAAATTTCTTGATTATTGGTCCTTAATTTGTTGAGTATACTCCATAATACCAAAATCATTTAAAATATTTTTTGAACAATTACCACAAATTTTATATTTAATTTACTATAATTATTAAATCCAATACATGTTTGGCTAATTTTACCCCATATAATTATCTAGAATAAAAGAAAAGTTACTCTTCCCCAAACTATTGAATGACTTCCAATTTAATTATTGAACCATAATTATTCTAAAAATATAAGTATTACCACTTTATATTCCTTCTTGATATATTTTTTATGGGTAAATATACTTAGTTTATCCTTTATATGTGTTTATAATATTATAAATTTTTTACATAAATAAATAACCCTACCATTAAAAAATAATTTATTCATAATCTATTTTATTTTCAATATCTTACATACTTTGATATCTCATTTTATGGAATCATATTTGACTTCATATAAATATGCATGAAATTAAAATTAATAATACAATTTCTCAAAATAATGAAAATAAAGAGTCTTGATCGGGATCATTATAGTGGTTAATTTTTTATGGTGATCATAAATAATCCTATGATTCTAGGGGAAACCCTTTAAAATCGGTCTAACTCAAATTATATCATTCCAACATAAAAAAACTATAAATTATTTTTTTTGTTTCTCCTCAAATTGTGTTTTAACCACCTTATCTATATAAAGATACATCCATTTACATGTTCTACAAACTCATAGGAGAGGGGAATGAATGGTTTGAGATATATATAATAAACCATAGACTACATGATTATAATTGATAAGGCTTTGGGGATGCCACATAGGCCATTATAATTAATTTTAAAAAAATTAACAGTGGGAAAACACTTTTAATAGTATAAAATTAAATTGAAACCCAATTAACACATCTATCGGCCAAGATCCTGATCACTCAAATACATGAAATTAAATCATATTCATAAATGGATGCATTAATTTCAAATAACAATATCAAATTAAGTTAAATTTCAAAAGAATTATTAAGTAATGATCTTAATAGTCAATTAATTATAAATCTTAAAAATTAAACATTAAATTCACTTAGATATGTAATATTCCCAAAAATAATAATAATAAATAATAAAATAAATTAATTTTCAAAAAAATACTCACACATAAGAATTGTACTAGATGAAACACATCTTGTCATATTCTATTTCACTTATATAGAGTATATTTCTAGTTATGTAATATAAAATTATTGTGATTTTTAGCAGACATAGAGTTACACAATATCATATGACATGTTATTCTATGGGTCAACTAATGTAGTTAGTGTGATGTGTTCTACTATATGAGGCACCCTAATATTCTTTGTGTGATGTTTTGGATATATATGTGTTGTGTAAATGGTATGTACTATAAATATTAATATTGTGTAACTATAGTAATTGAAAAAAATTAATTCAATAATTTATTCCTCACGAACACCTAAAAATAACACATCATATAGAAAATACCTCTATTTAGGAATGTAATCCAGATTCAAGTAACGTAGATTGATTTTTATCAATATTAAATTCATTCTATGTGACATAAATCAATTGAAATTGGTATCAAATTATTTTACATTCATGATCATAGAAAAATCATAGGGCATGTGAATATGATACATGATATAAAATATTTTCTAAACATCTCAAATTAAAAACCTAGGGAATAATCATGTAATCTTGAGGAGATGATACTAAATTCCATAGCATGGTCACCAGATACACACCTTGAAAGTAAAACTTATTTTTTTCTGATGTGGTAGTCAAACCATAGTGTGAATATTAATTAATCACCACATTTTATCCATACAATGACCACATCATGTATAATCACAGGGGATGTTCTTTATTTACCCACTATATAACACAATAAACCATGAGACACATTTTCAATCAACAGTTGATATAATTACAAGAATTAATATATCATGTAATAATCCCCCACATGTCAAATCCATGATTTATGAAACCATGTACATTAGTGGTGGGATGAGGCTACATGAGGTGTAATTATGTTACACATTATGTAATCTAGTCAAGAAGTCATTAAATTCATTAGATCTAGTTGAGTCCTCCATGAACCCTTCGACTATTTATGTCCTTTCCATGGTTATATTATATTTAAAAAACTCATTATATCTAATTTATAGCATAAAAATGAATCCTAAAATAAAATTATAACAAAATAAAAATGGTTTATAATAAAAAACATTAAATAATTATATATTTTATCTTAACCACTATGATACCACTTCATGGTTTTGAGTTCATAAGAAACACTGATGAAGACCATTCCAAATGTGTATTTGGTCAGATTTGATGAATAATCTATAGAATCATGACCATTAATCATCGTGTCTAATAAATTCAACCTATTAAAAAAGATAAATAATTTCATAACCAGGATGATAGTATCATTTAAATTAAATTTATACTTTATTAAAAAAATATTAGTTCTTATACACTTTGTTTGATGAGTATGTCGATCATTTAGATCACTTTCATGTTATATCATCATTTATTTATGAATATCCAAAGTAAAATCTGTATAAAGTTGATCCAAACATATTCTAGGATCATTGAATAATAGTAATGGAACTATATGTCATACCATAAATGATCCCATTTTATTGAGTTGGTCAAAATGATCACAACACAATCATATTGCTTTGAAATATTATCTCCCTTGTTCAATTGGTCATTAGAGGGAGAAGAGGGTTAAGGAATTTTCTCAATATTGAGACAAACACTAGGGATTTTATTCATGGAGAGTATTTTTCATATAAACCAATCATTTTTCCAAACCATTAACTCTAAAATAATATAAGAGGGAATATATAAAGACAAAGTTTTATATTAATGAGTTTTCAAAGTCTCTTAATCAATTATTAAACTGAATATATTCAAATTTCCCTTAATAATAATATTTCTTTTATATAATGGTATAATCCATCATAGGAAATTAAATATCATTTTTATTTATGGTCATTTAACAAAGTTGGTCTAACTTCCTCGACATTTATCAATCCATAAATAATGAATATTACTTATATAATAAATAATTAAATATCATAATAGTGGTATTTTGATTAAAAATTCATTTTAATAAAATTAAAATAAATAATAATTATTTTATCATAATTATTATTTATTAACTTCTATATTAATCGAAAGGTATATAATCTACATAGTGGTTATGAAAATATTATTTATTTCTTATCTAACTCACGTGTAATTATTTTCATTGAAAATTTAAGATCAATAAATCTTAAAAAAAAATTATTCCTCATTCTGGAGAATAATATTTATTTTTAATATTACATTCAATTCACATTTAACTGAGATCGATGGATACATTACATGTGTGACCCTATATGCCTCTTCATCTGGGGCATGAGTGATATTTCCCAAATTCCAACATCAATGTCTATAAATGCGTAATGTTACTAATATAGGAAGAAGGTGTAATAGAAAATCAAAAAACATATATGAATTTTCACTATGTAATATAATTTTTTTATATTAATATCTCATGAATCAGGTTGCATACACATGTGACCAATGTATAAGCTTGGTATATCCTTTTTTGACATCTTGATATGAACTCATCTGGTATCGTGGCCATAAAAGGTATTTTGAAATCTCTATATCAATTAAAGTTATTGATATATAACCTTTCTATTTAGAAAGGGAAAACAATTTTTTATATTATTTTTTAAATTTCTATTGACCAAAATTCACCTAGTGTATCAAACATTATTGTTAATGTTGTTTATCCTGGTTTTTTGGAAATAAATTAATGTTTATAACTCATGATTTGATATAATAATAATCTCAAGTCTACGAAAAAATGTGTGTCTCATAGTTCTAAATATATAATGATGTTTAAAATTATTAAATAACAATTGGTGGTTTTATCCTTATATTATATCACCTTTTAGATTACCAGATGAGAAACATGTGAGATATGGCCTCACCCTCTTAGGTGAATATAGATATTCAATGTCTATATTTTCTATGTCCCATAACATAATAAAAATTAACCATATGATATATATATATATATATTCTAGAATATAGTCATTGACTAAAAATTTCATTTTTTAGATATTCAAACAGAGGTTTTGAGGTTGAGCAGTATCTACAGTGGGATTCCAAAGTACAAAATCTAAATACCAAATTTGAAATTCAAAATCACGAACAGAAAACCTGATGCCTCAATTTGTGGGACACCCATGTCAGGTGGGGTCACAGATCCCACCTTCTTCCATCATTATTTAAAGTACACAATGGTCATTGGCCACTAATCTTTACCAGGGCCAATAACTAGAGGAATCAAAATGAAAAAAACATTTAATTTTAAACATGACTATAAACTAAAAAATCACAGTAATTCATGTAACCTTCTAATAAATCAGTCATTGACACTGTAAATGCATCAAAACATAACATCACTATCCCAGAATGTCATCAATGTGACTCCTAATAGAAACCATCCCTAAACACATATGAATTGATCAAACACCTTGAAAAATGAACAATCAAGCCTTCACCGATGAACACTGAAAAAATATATAAAACCAAAGGCATATTCATTTTAGTTGTCATTGACACATCTGAATGTCACTGTTGATGAAGAGGAAGATAATAAACATGTCTTCAAAGTAGAAAATTGACTCTAGTCAAACAGAAAACATCATCGTCCACCAAATCTCACATCCCCTAACCACTTAGTTACCACCACTAGTAATCAAACAAGGATAGAAGAAATGGAAATTGGGGTAAATTTGGGGATTGAATGACCACAAATTATGAATGATGGTATCACCAAATCCATATTCAAAATATAGAGAGCATGAATAAACTAGAGATAAAATCATCGACCCTTGAACAACAAATCCCAAAAACCACTTTGTTACCCCTCTCTCTAGATTCGACATGGAGAGGCATAGAGGAACTCGAGGTCAGATAATGGTTGAATAGGATAGAGATTTTAATAGTTAATAATAATCATTTTAACCCAAAAAACATCCCTGTAGATCATTCACCAATAAAAATGACACCACCTGAATGAAGACAAAGACCCCATCTACAGAGCAGCAACGAATCAATTGAAGAGAGTATAATGATACATGCTTTACATACATTGATATTAAATCAAAATTGAAGTATATTCATTACAAAATATAATAAATCCACCAATTTATAATCATATAAAACCATTTCTCATTATTCAAGGCTCATTTCAAAGACCAATATTGCAAACAAAGTCCATTACTAAACTGAGTTTACTTTCCATTCCAGCCCTATATTACTGAACAAGATTTACATTACATTCCAGTAATGTCTATCTCATACGATATAAATATTTACCCAATGAATTGGAGGGAAATATAGATCCCCCATCTCATAATGAAATCATTATTTTGTGTTCCACTAAAATAGAAGTCAGTAATCATAGAATAACCTAATAAATAAAATGGGTTCCATAAACCTAATTTCATTATGTCTAAATACATGTAAAACAAATGCATTTCATAAGTATAATTACATAAAAAACAATACAATATTTGTGTTAATTGGAATTGAAACATAACTTAATTTAAATAATGTCATCTTAGATGGGAGGTAGTTTTGAAATAACACAAGAAATTAATTATTGAGGAAATAACCTTTTTCTACAAACATGTTTTCTTTTCTCAAAATGCCTTGAAATTTTCAAATAAAATAATATCATTGAAAATAACCTTGAAAATATGTAATGGACGCTTCATGGAAATAAGGCATCATTAAAATATAAAAATTAATTCATTTTATTTAAGTTAAAAAAATTTCGTCATACTTTTTCTAGAAAAGACAAAAAATACATATTATTGAATAACGAATAAATATTCCTTTCATACCATTTAATAAAAATTAAAAAAGTGTTAAATTAATATTAAAACATATTTGAATAATATAAATAATATTACATACTAAGGAAACATGGATTTGGTTGATAAATATTCCCTAGTAAATACTTAAGTATAAACAATCCAATATAATAATGAGATTGCGAAATAATCCCCTACCTTAGGTTCGATATCCTTTAAATTCCTCTAGAACTCATGTATAATGGTTTAAATTATATTTTTAAGTTATTCCGGAATAATATACATTTTCATTATGTCATATATTATTATATTATGATCTGTTTGTTAGTAACATTTCATTTTCACTCTTTATTCAGATTTTAACTGCTTCATGTTCATATGAATGTTTTGTCAGATATGTTCACGTTTCACTTAATAGGTTATATTTATATCATTTAAAAATGATATTAGTATAATATATACAATATTTATTCATTATATTCTTGTATATTATCATTTTTTAATTAAGATCATTTATAATTAATCACATCACATCGTGGAGACGGTAGGTTGTATGTACACACGAGCAACGATATCAATCACATAATTATTCAATGGGTTTGATTTGGATGGTGTATAATATTTCAAAAATTAATATCATGTTATAATAATAACATATATATTTATAATATCCATCATTATAACCATCCATGTATGATGGTGGTGAAAAATAGATTACACCACAATGTGATGACGGTAAGCTGTACATATGCACACGTGGTGGTTTCAATTTTCATAGGATGAATAAAAGGTGAAATATGGTTGTTTCATAATTATTATTAAATATTAGTATATTAGTGATACTTATGTTATTAATTTATAATGAAACAAATAATGAAGAGGTAGTAGATTAAGAAAGAAGTTAGAAATAATTGGTAGAAGAGATTACCTCTTCCTCGATGTGCTTCCTCTAAATATCATATTAGAGCACTAGAGATGGTATTTTAAGATGACAAGAAAATTTATAATGAAAATATGGAAGTTGATAAGAAAATATTGAAGGGGATTGATGATATTAAAGGCTAAATGTGAAGTGAAGAGCTAAGAGAAGAGGTTCCCTTTTATAATTGAAGTGTGGGGAACTTTTGGAAACTCCATAAATAATAATTTATAAAAATATGAAACCCCACCAAAAAACCTAAAAAATATCCCAATTTAAAAAATTAGATGAAATATGGTTGTAATATCATAAACCAATTAATTTTAGACAAGTATTTATGTCAGTTTAAACCTTATCTAATTAGGTGAAACATAGTTATTATATTTATTTTCTAACTGGGGTAACAAATAATTCAATTTTTAAATGTAACAATATTTACATATTTAATCTAACATAGACCATAAATAGGTACATAATATTATTTTATTCCATATAATATTTATTTTATATTTTTAGTAAATGGTTATTGTTTTTTAAATAATTTAATAATGCATTAGTTTGATAAATAATAAATAGTATCAATTTTGACACTATTCAATTAATTGATTTTAAAAAATATTAATATAACAACATAGCATCGATCCAAAAATTTTATTATATTCCTATGAGGTCAAGGAAATATATAAAATAAATTACACATGTTAATTAGCCAAAATTCTATTTACATGAATATTTTTAACGGAATTTATTTTATATTTCCCTTAATAAAATAATTACTACAAAATATTTGGTTAATTATTTAATATTATTATATGTTGAATAGAAATTCAAAATAAAATATTATTATTAATATAAATATATGAAATTTCTGAAGAATAATTTTATTCTAGTTTAGATTCTAAAAAATATAATATTTAAAATATTATACTATCTAAATTACGAAGGTGACAACCTTAACATCACTTTAAGTAAAATAATATAAGTGCCATAATCCCTTTTATAAGGATCCAAATGGTCAATAAATAGGTCCTTGATATTTTCTATTTGGGATATACTTGACATAAATATTTTCCCAGCTATTTATATAATTAATGGGTATTATTATTTAAAAAACTATAATATTTATTTCTCATTAATTATATAATTTCTTCACCATTAATGTTTAGGATATTAGTGTAATTATATATTTACTTAAAATTAAAAATAAATTATAATGATAAAGAATGATATTTTATCATTAAAATGAGTATTTATAATCAAAATTATATTAAGTGTAACTATATATTAAAAATGATTTAGTTTTTTAAATTTGAGTGAGACATATTTACCTTTTCATTAAAATAAATATATAAACTAACCTAATAAAGGCCAAGTGGATTAAAATAGTCACTATTTCGACATAAGAATTATTTTGGTCGAAAGAAATTCTTCCAATGATATTAATACATGTGTTAGGTTAATTTTATAATAGTATTATTACCCTTAATTAACCAGTTTTCCCTTTTACTATATTAATAAAAATTACCATAGTTACTATTCATAAATCCCAAAAATATAGTAAATATATTTTCAAAATTTGGACAAAACTATTCCAAATATGGAATATATTTTTTCATATTCAAAACTCAGAAGTTTTATATAAGGCCCCAGCCTTAAACCTTACTTAATATTGAATTAAATGAGTAATTCACATTGAGGATCTTTTCAGGTCTAGAGTTTTAGAGAATTAGGACATAACTATTACATCTCAAAAGATTACAAATTAGTCGCTTCTACTAAATTTCCATAAAATAAAAACTCTTAAAATGAAACATGTCAAGTTCCATGTTTTAGGTAGCAGGACTTTCCCTAGATCCCATCCTTGACCCTATTCCATGCTAAGTCCTATGAAAAACATTTCAAAAACTTGGGATGAGCATAAAAAGCTCAGTAAGGGATACACAAGGAATGAAAACTGTTAGTTTTTCAAAACAACAAGTAAACCATGTGTACTTTATCAAAGTAATACTTTTCACCTTTTCGAAGTAGTAAAAACTCTTCGTTGAGTAAAAGTTCATTACTTACCCTTCTGTAACCAAAAGGTTACCATAAAACCCATATAAATATCACATAACATATAAAGGTAACTTGGGACATAAACATACTTAAGTGGAATAACCATAAGGTCTACTCCCACACATATCACTTAATGGAATAGCCATTCGGCCAACTTCCATACATAATTAATGGAATAGCCATACGGCCGACTTCCATACCCAATGCATTGGAGGTTATAACGTAACCACCCGTCCTGGTATTCACGGCACCACCCATCATATGGTTTATAACGTAACCACCCGTTAAAATGTCCAAGTACCAATATAAAATCATAAAACATAAATCCAATATAAAGGAATGATAACATTTCCACATTTCAATCATAATATATCATAATAGAATCCTTTATCAAAACCATTTTCAATACCAAAATACATAAAAGAGAATATGGTATTTATTTTATTTTAAAATTATTACGGCTTGTTGAGGAAGCCAAAGACCAAAATAATATTTGCGACGACGGAAAAGGTCGTTGTCACCGCGTACGTTAAAAAAACATTCCTTTTTGTCATTTAGTAAAACGCTTAGTAGAAAAAGATTCACTTTGTATAAAAGTAAAAGTCAAAGGGGTTTATACACCGTATAAAAGAATGTTGTGTATAAAACGAAATATGCCTCAATGAATGGAGATTGAGACGAAGTCCCTTACAAAGACGGTATCCTTGGTTTAAGGATAAATCAATTGCATAATTATGTGTGAAAAAAGAATACACCAAATATAAGAGGATATTAAGTGTAAAACAATCAGTGGTTATTCACACATATTCTTAGAACAACATATTCAAGGAGTACAGGTTTATCCCAAAGAATCAAAATTGGGTTAAGAAGTTCTCTTGCAAAAATTTGACAGCCTAACGACATCAATTCAAAATTCACAAAATGAGTTGATGAGAGATAAAAAGGGAATCTCATCACTTGGAAATAAAATTTACATCAATAAGGATATAAAGGAACATATCCCAACATAATAGTATGTTAATTAAAAGACATAACAAAAGAAGTCTTTTAAAAAGAGGAGGGTGAATGGTCCCCTTACCGAGTTGGGTAACTTTCGAAACGTACACCCCTTGGAAGAAGGGTCATAAAATGAAGATGAGAATACCCATAAATGAAATTATACTACAAAAATTGTATAATAATGGGCAGTACATACACCACTCAAAGGAAATTGTGGCAAATTTAGCATAAATCTCACGGAAATAAAAGTGAGATGAACAATCCCTTACGAAAACTTGGCAGCCTAACGACGCCACTTAAAACTTTCAAAATGGATTGATGAGATCAAATAGAGTATCTCATAATATTACAATAAAATTTACTGAAAGTGGAATATAAAATAACATCCCTCATCATAACAAAGATGGGCTTAAAAGAAGTGACAAAAAGGAGAGTACTTAAAAAGAAAGAGAGTGGTTAGATCTCTTACTAAAATTCGGCAGCCTGACGACGCCTCCCAAAACTTACAAAATGGATTGATGAGAGAGAATAGGTTCTCTCATCATATGAAAAATAAAAATTACATTAATAGTAATATAAAAGAACATCCCAATAACAAGAAAGATTATCTTTAAAAGGAATGACATAAAAGAGTGTACTTAAAAAGAAAGAGAGGAGTAAGATCCCTTACCTCGGGTCCGACTTGACCCAATCGTTCTTTAACGTCCTGAATAATAAACTTGAGTTAATTTCTACTTGATTAAGAACATTTTTAAAGTTCATTATTCCTTCTATATCACTTATTTACATTATGTAATCATTTAAGTAAATAATGTTTGTTTTGTCGATATTTGGTTCTTAAGTCGAAAGTGAACTTCTTACAATTACATGTTGTTCGTGTGGTCAAAGGATCTTTATATCCATAATGACATTACTGATTTGGATATCATATATATCATATATATCCAGCATATACATGTATTTATAATATTACATAATCATTTATAGGTAAGAAATGAAATGCACTGTTCATGAAGACGGTAAGCCGTACGTACGCATGAACGCTACTTTCATTTCTATCTCATACTTTAATGGAAAGAAATAATAATGATATAGAGGTATATTATAATTTCCAGTATAACATCATATATAATAACTTTAAATCCATCCTTTACACGTCCCACATATGGAATTAACGAATCACATCACTTTGAGGGGGCGGTAGTCCGCGCTTCCTTAAATGAAGATATCGTGTTTACCCATAATGGAAACCATAAAGGTATGCCCAAAATGAAAAATACAGAAGCTTAAGGAAAACATAAACATATTATATATCATATATAAATATAGCTTCATCTTAATGTCCACCTTTGAAGGTGTTAAAAGAATGTTGAACAATCATCGTTTCGGGAGGCAGAAATTCGCCATCCACGGAAACAGTATGTTCTTTAACCATTAGATGTAGGTGTGTGTAAGTATAGCTCGAATACTTCTTATAAAAACATCCTAGTATATTGAGGATACTGGAGTTGTTACAAAAGAAAATAATAAAAAGAGTTTAGAGGGTTGGAGAATCAAAATAATATAAAAGGACTCAAAAGAAGACATTACCTTAAAATCGGGTAACTCCCCTTAGTTTGAGCTCAAAGGCATCCTTGGGAAGACTTCTGCCCAAAGTGAGGCTTCAAGGAGTAATAAAGGGATGTGGAGTGCCAAAATGGGCATGGGTTGGCCGAGCCAAAGGCTTTGGGAGTGTGTGTAAGGAGGTAGAGGTGGGGGCCTTTTATAAGAGGAGAGGAGGGGCAATTTTGGAAATTAAGAAATATTACTTTATTTGAAAATGTGTTTCGGTTTATAAAGGTCCCACATTGATATAATTCGTGGATAAGGTGATAAGGGTTAGAAATACACCAATCCAATAAGTTTTGGACATGTGTAGGTTATAGATTTTACATTATATTCTCATTTTATTTAAATCATCAAATAATGATGTCATCGCTGCATCATTATGATGTCATAAATAATTTAATTTATTTAATGTCTAAAAATTATAAAAAAAATAAAATTATGTATGAAATCTTTTTATCTTTCCAATTACTATTTATAATAAAAAATCTGACTTTTATAACCCCATTTAAAAATTGTTTTAGTAAAAAATATCATGTTTGTGCCATTTTTTACATTAACATTAAATAAACGATATTTATGTCATTTTCCAACCAAAGTGGCTCCATGGGGTCCCCAAGTTGACCCATGGCTTTTCGTGGTCGGCCATGACATATCAAATGAGGGTAGGACATTGTCTAGGTCATCTCATATTATTAAAGCATTATTTTTACCTTAAACTACACTAATTACCACTAATCGTGATTAAAAACTTAATAAGTTACTATTCACCAAAAAATTATTTTAATCTCATTGAACCATATTTTACTTCTTAATGACAACCATGTATGTCGGATTTTTGAAATTCAATACACAAAGGTGGAAAAATTTCATTTAAATGGGAAATCAGTTTTTATAAGTACCACTTAGTGATTTCACTATTCATCAAAAATTGAAGTTTTTCAGAAAAATACCAAAAATTCACCCTAATCTATATTTGTTATTCTGAATTCAAAAATGAAGTCTATTTTAAAAAATTCACAACATATAAGTTGCATTAATTAATTTAATAATTAATTCCCACTGTCAGAGCAAATAGCGTGTTTTTATGAAACAATAAGTATCAAAAGATTGACACTAGTTTAAGTCCGATTTCAAAGTGAAATTAATTCCAACGACAACTATTGGATTTAATGTTAAAAATATTTTATTATTTCACTTTAAAACCAATTCAAATGATAATCTAATCATATAAATAAATTATATTAAAAAAGGTTTTGAATTAAAATACAACATTTTACACTATTCATTAAAAAAAATGAACTTTATCGAAAAGATACCAAAAATTTACAAAAAGTAAATTGTAATGCCCCAATTCTAAAGAAGAGTTTTATTTTGTCCAAAAGAATGTTTAAGAGTGAACAAAACTATATTTAATGACGGTTCTCCGTCAAAAGGTGATAAGTGAACCATTAGTGAAAATTAGGGTACAAATGCCAAAAATTGAATTCTTTCTGTATTTTAAGCCTTTATCTTTTATTGGATAAATGTAAAAACATTTAAAAACTTATATAATAATATTTTAGTTATTTCTTTCCATTCCCGCCAATACAACGACTGCATGTTAACTACCATTTAAATAAATGTTATTTTATTATTAGAGTGCAACGTAAGATTTCCAAAAAACTCGTTGTTGCGTGTTGGGTACGCCATTGAGCATAGAGTTCCCTTTAAAGTCATATTAATATTTTTATTCACAAATATGGATAAATATGAAAATGTCATATTCTTTATTTACCTGGCGTGTTACATCCTTCCCCCCTTTTGGGAATTGCGTCCTCGCAATTTTTAAAATTGAGCTTGGAAACATACTTGAATGTCCCACATCGGAACAAGAGTCGGTAAAACAATCACTTTAACATAAAGGAAGATAAGTAAAGAGGTCACCCTAGTTAACCCATTCTAGGATTCCAAGTAGAAAAACATGGACATGGAAGAAAAAGCAAAGGGTCATGTTCTTGAGGGAGAGTGATAGTTACCATGTCTAGGAGAAAGTTAACCATAAGAAAATCAAAAACTTGTGATGGGTTAAACGGTGTTGGGTTCCCCAGTAGGAAAAGTTAATAGACATCATTTTTGTTTTAAGTTACTTTTTATTGAGGAATTTATTCAGAAGGAAACATAATCACTTATCATGTTGACTTTCAACTTTTACACAAACTCATATTTTCTCCAGAAGACGAGTATTTAGGAAGACTTGTTCACATTAAGAGTACCATAATCAACTTCTAGATAATCACCTAATGCACAAAAGAGAACTATATACGTCTCATGTCTTTAGACCAAAACCAAAACCAAAACCAAAAAGGCTAGTACAATATCAGATAATCCAGAAAAGGATAACCCCTTATAAAAATAAAATCTATTCTTAATCTCCAAAATTTGTCCAACAAAACCCAAAGTTCAACGAGGACCATTCGATAATCAGTTTTTCCATAAAATTCTTCAAAGTAAACTAATATAAGATTGAAACCCAAATATTTGAAGGATTTAGTCACATAGTATTCCATGTAAAATCGTAACATTTATCTCCAAACAACATCAGTTGCTCTTAATGTCTCGTATTGAAAAGTAATTAACCTAATCTCATATCCTCCATTATAGGTTAATAAATTTCCATAGATAACCCAAAATCAGCTTACTCTTAATTCATAAAATCATCTAACTAAAAAAAGAATCATTCAAACTAACCAGGGACTTCACGTAGTCCAGTGGTAGGCGATAAATACCAGTTGCACTTTGGTTGGGGGTTCGATTCCCGCAGCTTCGTCCGACGTGACGAGTTGTCACACGGTCTGCGTGTTGTCCTTTCTCCAAAACTATATAATTCTCAAAACATTTCCCAAAACGAGATAAAATCTTCAAAAACAAACATAACATATTTTAACCTCAAGTTTATCTCATGCCTTTCACTTCCATCATAACATATAGTAACCCATAATTACCTCAAAAGTAAGGATCATATAAACCCAAATGGTTACCTTTATAATTATTACCTGAACTTCCACATCGATTGGTCATCTCGTACATGATGTATTATAGGAAATACCAAGGTTCAAGTGGTTGATCATGACTCCTTGATAGTTGGTTGAGGATAAACACAAGAGTTTTCATTGCAGCTCCCATATCATTCAGTTGCTCGCTTAGAAAACTATCACAGTTTCCTTCACATCCACCGTTACCTTGGTGCCTGCTAGATCCAGCCATTTACTAAAACCAAAAAGGGTCAGTGTGAGTATAACAACAAAACCATCATGTACTAATGAGGGAGATAACAACTAAGATATACTTACTCATTCACATTATCTAAAACTAGGACTCTTTCTGAAATCCTATCCATTATGGTACTGTCACTTATGCTTAGAGAATACCCTAACCTCTAAAGTTATCTAAACTGACCTTTGATACCAACTATAAGGCCCCAGCCTTAAACGTTACTTAATATTGAATTAAATGAGTAATTCACATTGAGGATCTTTTCAGGTCTAGAGTTTTAGAGAATTAGGACATAACTATTACATCTCAAAAGATTACAAAGTAGTCGCTTCTACTAAATTTACATAAAATAAAAACTCTTAAAATGAAACATGTCAAGTTCCATGTTTTAGGTATCAAGACTTTCCCTTGATCCCATCCTTGATCCTATTCCACGCTAAGTCCCGTGAAAAACATTTCAAAAACTTGGGATGAGCATAAAAAGCTCAGTAAGGGATACACAAAGAATGAAGACTGTTAGTTTTTCAAAACAACAAGTAAACCATGTGTACTTTATCAAAGTAATACTTTTCACCTTTTCGAAGTAGTAAAAACTCTTCGTTGAATAAAAGTTCATTACTTACCCTTCTGTAACCAAAATATTACCATAAAACCCATATAAATATCACATAACATATAAAGGTAACTTGGGACATAAACATACTTAAGTGGAATAACCATAAGGTCAACTCCCACACATATCACTTAATGGAATAGCCATTCGGCCAACTTCCATACATACTTAATGGAATAGCCATACGGCCGACTTCCATACCCAATGCATTGGAGGTTATAACGTAACCACCCGTCCTGGTATTCACGGCACCACCCGTCATATGGTTTATAACGTAACCACCCGTTAAAATGTCCAAGTGCCAATATAAAATCATAAAACATAAAACCAATATAAAGTAATGATAAGATTTCCACATTTCAATCACAATATATCATAATAGAATCCTTTATCAAAACCATTTTCAATACCAAAATACATAAAAGAGTATATGGTATTTATTTTAATTTAAAAACATTACGGCTTGTTGAGGAAGCCAAAGACCAAAATAATACTCACGGCGGCGGAAAAGGTCGTTGTCACCACGTACGTTAAAAAAAACATTCCTTTTTGTCGTTTAGTAAAACGCTTCGTAGAAAAAGATTCATTTTGTATAAAAGTAAAAGTCAAAGGGGTTTCTACACTGTATAAAAGAATGTTGTGTATAAAACGAAATATTCCCCAATGAAAGGAGATTGAGGCGAAGTCCCTTACAAAGACGGTATCCTTGGTTTAAGGATAAATCAATTGCATAATTATGTGTGAAAAACGAATACACCAAATATAAGAGGATATTAAGTGTAAAACAATCAGAGGTTATTCACACATATTCTTAGAACAACATATTCAAGGAGTACAAGTTTATCCCAAAGAATCAAAAATTGGGTTAAGAAGTTCTCTTGCAAAAATTTGACAGCCTAACGGCATCAATTCAAAATCCAGAAAATGAGTTAATGAGAGATAAAAAGGGAATCTAATAACTTGGACATAAAATTTACATCAATAAGGATATAAAGGAACATATCCCAACATAATAGTATTTGAATTAAAAGACATAACAAAATAAGTCTTTTAAAAAGAGGAGGGTGAAAGGTCCCCTTACCGAGTTGGGTAACTTTCGAAACGTACACCCCTTGGAAGAAGGGTCATACAATGAAGATGTGAATAACCATAAATGAAATTATACTACACAAAGTGTATAATATTGGGAAGTACATACACCACTCAATGGAAATTGTGGCAAATGAAGCATAAATCTCACGGGAATAAATGTGAGATGAACAATCCCTTATGAAAACTTGGCAGCCTAACGACGCCACGTAAAACTTTCAAAATGGATTGATGAGATCAAATAGAGTATCTCATCATATTAAAATAATATGTACTGAAAGTGGAATATAAAAGAACATCCCCCATCATAACAAAGAGGATCTTAAAAGAAGTGACAAAAAGGAGAGTACTTAAAAAGAAAGAGAGAGGTTAGATCTCTTATGAAAATTTGGCAGCCTAACGGCGCCTCCCAAAAATTCCAAAATGGATTGATGAGAGAAAATAGGTTATATAATCATATGAAAAATAAAAATTACATTAAGAGTAATATAAAATAACATCCCAATAACAAGAAAGATGATCTTTAAAAGGAATGACATAAAAGAGTGTACTTAAAAAGAAAGAGAGGAGTAAGATCCCTTACATCGGGTCCGACTTGACTCGATCGTTCTTTAACATCCTGAATAATAAACTTGAGTTAATTTATACTTTATTAAGAACCTTTTTAAAGTTAATTATTCCTTATATATCACTTATTTACATTATTTAATCATTTAAGTAAATAATGTTTGTTTTGTCGATATTTGGTTCTTAACTCGAAAGTGAACTTCTTACAATTACATGTGGTTCATTTGGTCAAAGGTTATTTATATCCAGAATGACATTCCTGATTTGGATATCATATATATCATATATATCCAGCATATAAATGTATTTATAATATTTCAAAATCATTTATAGGTAAGAAATGAAATGCACCGTTCATGGAGACGGTAAGCCGTACGTACGCATGAACGCTACTTTCATTTCTATCTCATGCTTTAATGGAAAGAAATAATAATGATATAGATGTATATTATAATTTCCAGTATAACATCATATATAATAACTTTAGATCCATCCTTTACACATCCCACATATGGCATTAACGAATCACATCACTTTGAGGGGGCGGTAGTCCGCGCTTCCTTAAATGAAGATATCTTGTTTACCCATAATGGAAACCATAAAGGTATACCCAAAATGAAAAGTACAGAAGCTTAAGGAAAACATAAACATATTATATATCATATATAAATATAGTTTCATCTTAATGGCCACCTTTGAAGGTGTTAAAATAATGTTGAACAATCATCGTTTCGGGAGGCAGAAATTCGCCATCCACGGAAACAGTATGTTCTTTAACCATTAGATGTAGGTGTGTGTAAGTGTAGCTCGAATACTTCTTATACAAACATCCTAGTATATTGAGTATACTTTATTTGTTACAAAATAAAATAATAAAAAGAGTTTAGAGGGTTGGAGAAGCAAAATAAAACAAAAGGACTCAAAAGAAGACATTACCTTAAAATCGGGTAACTCCCCTTAGTTTGAGCTCAAAGGCTTCCTTGGAAAGACTTCTGCCCAATGTGAGGCTTCAAGGAGTAATAGAGGGATGTGGAGAGCCAAAATTGTCAGGGTTTGGCCGAGTTAAAGGCTTTGGGAGTGTGTGTAAGGAGGTAGAGGTGGGGGCCTTTTATAAGAGGAGAGGAGGGGCACTTTTGGAATGTAAGAAATATTACTTTATTTGAAAATGTGTTTCGGTTTTAAAAGGTCCCACATTGATATAATTAGTGTATAAGGTGATAAGTGTTCTAAATCCACCCATCCAATAAGTTTTGGACATGTTTAGGTCATAGATTTTACAATATCTTCTCATTTTATTTAAATCATCAAATAATTATGTCATCGCTGCATCATTATGATGTCATAAATAATTTAATTTATTTAATGTCCAAAAATTATAAAAAAAATATAATTATGTAGGAAATTTTTTTATATTTCCAATGACTATTTATAATAAAAAATCTGACTTTTATAACCCAATTTAAAAATTGTTTTAGTAAAACATATCAAGTTTGTGCCATTTTTTACATTAACATTAAATAAAAGGTATTTATATCATTTTCCAACCAAAGTGGCTCCATGGGGTCCCCAAGTTGACCCATGGCTTTTCTTGGTCGGACATGACATATCTAATGAGGGTAGGACATGTGTCTAGGTCATCTCATATTATTAAAGCATTATTTTTACCTTAAACTACACTAACTACCACTAATCGCGATTAAAAACTCAGTAAGTTACTATTCACCAAAAAATTATTTTAATCTCATTGAACCACATTTTACTTCTTAATGACAACCATGTATGTCAGATTTTTGAAATTCAATACACAAAGGTGGAAAAATTTCATTTAAATGGAAAATCAGTTTTTATAAGTACAACTTAGTGATTTCACTATTCATCAAAAATTGAAGTTTTTCAGAAAAATACCAAAAATTCACCCTAAGCTATATTTGATATTCCGAATTAAAAAATGAAGTATATTTTACAAAATTCACAACATATAAGTTTCATTAATTAATTTAATAATTAATTCCCACTGTCAGAGCAAATAGCGTGTTTTTATGAAACAATAAGTATCAAAAGATTGACACTAGTTTAAGTCCGATTTCAAAGTGAAATTAATTCCAACAACCACTATTGGATTTAATGGTAAAAATATTTTCTTATTTCACTTTAAAACCAATTCAAATGATAATCTAATCATATAAATAAATTATATTAAAAAGAGGTTTTGAATTAAAATACAACATTTTACACTATTCATTAAAAAAATGAACTTTATCGGAAAGATACCAAAAATTTACAAAAAGTAAATTGTGATGTCCCGATTCTAAATAAGAGTTTTATTTGGTCCAAAAGAATTTTTAAGAGTGAACAAAACTATATTTAATGACGGTTCTCCGTCAAAAGGTGATAAGTGAACCCTTAGTAAAAATTAGGGTATAAATGCCAAAAATTGAATTCTTTCCGTATTTTAAGCCTTTATCTTTTATTGGATAAATGTAAAAACATTTAAAAACATATATAATCATATTTTAGTTATTTCTATCCATTCTCTCCAATACAACGGCTACATGTTAACTACCATTTAAATAAATATTATTTTATTATTAGAGTGCAACATAAGATTTCCAAAAAACTCGTTGTTGCGTGTTGGGTACGCCATAGAGCACAGCGTCCCCTTTAAAGTCATATTAATATTTTTATTCACAAATATGGATAAATATGAAAATGTCATATTCTTTATTTACCTGGGGTGTTACATTTTAGTAATTAGTTTAAAATTAATACCGTTGTCTGAAATGGAGAACATGCTTTAAAAGCTAAAACATTGCAAAAGGATGAAATGTTTTTATAGCTACATTAAATTTAAAATTAATTATAATGACATAAATTATATTTAATAATAAAAATATATTCAATTAATAATTTAATCCCACTCATTATTATAATTTCTCTTAAAAAATTATTTTAATGAAAAATGTGTATTTTGTAAAATTTACTGAATTTTTACTATTCCTAAAAACATGAAAGTGATCAGAAAAATATCAAAAATTCATCCAAAGATAATTTTTATATCCCATTTCAAAATAATATGTTTATTTTTTTATATAAAAATTATTAATGTGTTAAAATCTTAATTTTAAATGGGTTCTCTATTAAAAGGTGTAAAGTTACCCTTTTTAAAAAATATAAGTTTTTATAAATAAAATAAGGTTTATTCATACCATATCACTAAAATATCATTTGGATGAATATAATTTTTTTATTAAATATATAACACATATAGATCAATAATTTCATTACTAACAGTAATTCACTCAAAAATAAAAAAATCAAATTTATTTTTTTTCATAAATAAATGGTAGCCAAAGAATTCACAATGAATTTTAATAAGTCACTTATACTTATTACCTATAAACTATTGACTAGGATATAACAGTAATTTTATACTAACGGAATCCCTCATTTAATTTAAACTCACTGTTGTGTACAATCCATGCTACTCAAGAATTAAAATTATTTTAAAAAATATTTCTTAAAAACATTTGAGTGTTACATTCTACCCCATTGAACCAAATTTCTCCATTGAAATTTGTCACATGGAATAAAAAAGATAAAGATATATCTCCCTCGTCATATCCTAAAGTTCCCATGCATCTTCTTTGTATTGGTCTATCTTTAATAAATATTTATCGAAGGGTTTTTTCTTTTTTTATAGAACATTTTATTTACGATCCAAAATCTATATCGGTTGTTCTTAATAAGATTGTTATTGCTCCAATGGTATGATTATGAGTTTAGTATATCTTAAGGATTAGGTATATAAATTCATAGAAGAGATACGTGGAACAAATCATGAACTTAAGAGATATTTGGTGGAAGCGCCAATTGGTAAACCACCTTCCCAATATATTTTAAAATTTCAAAAGGACTAATATTCCTAGGGATTAGATTTTCCTTATTTGAAAATATCATTACTCACCTCAAGGGAGAAATTCGTTGAAACAAAATTCCAGACACTTCACACTATAGGTCTTTTATTCGGTTTTCAGCATAACCATTTTTTACTATGATCTGGTCTTATGTGGTGTTGAATAGATCTAACCTTTTCTACCATTTAATCAACAAGATCTGGTCGTAATAGATTTCATTGCCCAAAATCATCCCAAAAATCTAGATTTATATTCTTTTTTCCATATACATATTCATAAAAATACATTTGAATACTATAGTGAAAAAAATTGTTGTAAAAAAATTCCACAAAAGGTAGCTGTTGATCCCAACCACCTTTGAAATCCATAGAGAAATCTATGAACATGTCTTCCAGAGTTTGAATTGTCCTCTCAGACTAATCGTCTATCGGAGGATGATAAGAGGCGATGACACTTTACTCTATATCCATATCATGTTGAAGACTTTTACAAAACATCAGGGTAAACCTTAGATCTAGATAAAATATAATGTAAAGTGGTACTCCATGAAATCTTACAAATTACTACACATATATCATGGAAATCTGATCAAGGGTGAAATCCTCTCTAATAGAAAATAAGTTTGCTGACATTGTATGGTGATAAACTATAACCAAAATATCATTATTTTCTAGGGATGTTTCGGTAAGTGTGATGATAAATTATATAGTGATGTTTTCCAATTTCTATTTTGATATTGGTAATGGTTGTAACATTCCCTTAGAATTCTGTCTCTCAGCCTTAATTTTCTGACAAACAATGCATCAAGAGATATATTTAGCAACATATCATTTCATTCCATCCCACCAAAAATAATCTTTTAGGTCCCTGTAAAACTTTTTTCTTCTTGGGTGAAAAGATAATGAAGAACTATAGGCCTCATAAAATTGTTCATTATTTAATTATGATTTGGGTGGAATACAATCCTAATTCATGGACCTTATTATGTGATAACAATAATGGTTGAATTCAGGAACATTTCTCACCTTCTTTTGTAGCTCTACATCTTTATTCTGCACCTCCTTATTATACACTTGTACAGATGGCTGAACATTCATTAAAGATAGATAAGATTTATCCCCTTATACTAATAATTCAAGATCCATCCTTTTAGATCTTTTGTTATCTTCATCATAGATAGGCGAGCATGGTCTTGTCGACTCAAAGAATCTGCCACCTTGTTTGCTTTCTCAGGGTAGTAATGTATTGAGAAGAAATATTTTAACCAACTCCAACAATTTTGTTCGGTTTATATTCATCTTTTTTTTCTAAGAAAATATAATTTAAACGTTTTATCATCATATAAATATCACACCATTTAAAATAAAGATAATTCCTTCATATCTTTAAGGAAATGATTACCACAACTAACACCAAATCACGATTTGGGTACTTTTGGTCAGGGATTTTCAACTCTCGTGAGGTATAAGATATCAAAATATCATTTTTCATGAGAACACATACCAACCCCCTCATGGATTCATCACCGTAGATAACAAACCTTTTTCCACTACAAGTATGTGTGAACATATAGACACTAGAAATACTTCATTTCATCCCATTGAAATTCTCTTCACATTTCTCCATCCATATGAAGATACCTCCTTTCAATGTAAACATGGTGAGTGTATTGGATAATCCTGAAAATCTTTAAAAAACAATCGATAATACCCAGCCAAACTAAGAAAACTAATTATCTTTTCTACTGTAATTGGTCTCGACCAACGTTCAAAAATATATATTTTTGGTGGATATACAGATATCCCTTATCTTGAGATTATATTACCCAAAAATAAATCATTTTGAATCTAATATTCACACTTGTTATATTTTTCACAAGGCGTCTTATTTTTAAGGTTCTTTAGTACAATTCTGAATTGGTCTTCCTGTTCTTTCATTCTCTTAAAATAAAAATAATTTTTTCTAAAATGACTACCGAAATGGATCAAGATAGTATCTAAAGACTATTCATTATATTCATGAATATAGTGGGGGAATTAGTAATACCAAAAGTAATCACTATAAATTCATAGTACCTATACCTTTTATAGAATGTCGTATTTGGTAAATCCTAATTCTTTAGCCCTAGTTGGTGATATCTTGATCAACGATCATTCTTGGGAAAGTATTGAGATCATCATAGTTGGTCAAATAAGACATCAATTCAAGGAAGTGGATATTTCTCATTGTTTGTGATCTTGTGAAATTCTCGATAATCAATGTAGAGTCGCATTGATCCATCGTTCTTCCTAAAAAACAGAACAGGTTCCCCCCAAGGTGACTAACTATGGTGTATGAGTCTTTTATCAAGATTATGATGGAGTTTCTTCTTCAATTCCTGCAACTCAATTCGTTCCATTCTATATGGTGTCTTTTAAATAGGCATGTCACCTAGTATGAGTTCTATTGAAAAATAAACATCACAATTTGGTGGAAGACAAGAAAATTCCTCCAAAAAGACATAATCAAACTCTCATAAAATGGTTGTATTTTTAATCATGAGTTTCTCTCTAACCATTTGAGATAAATGACCTTCATTTATATAAATTAAGACCCATATGAGGGATGAAATTTCTATTGGAAAGTTATATCCATCCTTGCATCGAAAGATGATCAAAGAATGATTACAAATATTACATATTAGTTACCTTCCTTAGAAATTGATATGAGAACCATGTAGATAAAGAAAATCCATGCCAAGAATAAAAAAAAATTCCATTATAGGAAGGATCAGAAGATTTAAAGGAAGTACTTTCCCAAAATCTTCAACTAAAGAAGAATTATAAAATCTTGATGTGATTGTAGTTCCATTAGGAGTTGTCACATCTAACTCCACATCTAATTGTTGTTTTAATATGGTGATACCCTAAGAAAATTCCTCAGAAATAAAACAGTGGGTGGATCTAGAATCAAATAAAACATTTGTTACTTTATTAGGGATGGGAATTGTATATTTCACAACTTCATTATCGTACTATACATCAACGATAGTGACTACATGTTACTTTCCCTTTTCTTTGGCCTTAAGATTTTGTTGACGTCGTTCATCATCAAGAACCCTTGGATTAGATCATTTATTTTCATAATTCCACATTTCCTTGGACTTGTAGTATTAAAGTGTAGGAGGTTCATTCTATGTACAATTTTATCTATTCGTATCATTAGAGATATTATCCCACCACTTCAGCATTAAATTTCTCAATTACCATCTATTCCATACTTAAAACACTTACTAGTCACTTTAAGACAATTTCTTCTAATTATTTTCCCACACTTTGAGCATAAGAGAAAACTCATCTTCTTTTATGTTAATTCTTTAGAATTTCTATAAAATTTCATTTTTCTCTTCTTACCAAAACCATAAGACTGATAGGTTACTCCAATATCCAACACAATGTTGAGAGAACATCAAATGATTTCCTTATAGCTATTGAAGTACTTTATGGCTAATGACATTTTGAGACTTGCTTTTAATCAACTAAATAATCGATAAGTTTTACACTCAGGTTGAAAAATAATTTCAGAAGCATACCTTTAAAGTCATATAAAATTGGTCTTATAGGTTCAAATAGATTCATAATTATTTTTCTTATGTTCAAATAACTTCTTATATATATTTTCTTGAAGAATACAAGGAAATTACTTACTGAAAAACAAGTTCTTGTACTCGTCCCATTCTATGGACTCAATTTCCTCCATTTGCCTCATATTCTAGATATGATTCCTCCATTGATCAGCTTCACCTTCCCAATGATAGACTGTTAAGATGACTTTATCATCTTCAGAACATTGTAGAACTAAAAATATTTTTTTGTGGTGTTGATCAATTGTTCATCCCCTAATGGATAAAAAGACCCACTAAAATAAGTTGGGAATTTCTTCACGAATGAATCAATAGAATGTAGCTCCCTCCTTTTCTTGTTTTGAATTCATCTGTGATTCATATATTGAGAATCTTGTGTGATAATAGCTACAATATTTTTCATTCTAGATCCCATACCATTTGGTTTCTTAGGAGGACAATCATTGAAATGCCCATCACATTTAGCATTAACACTATTACTTTAGGTTATAGCTATTTATTAAAACTAAGAAGCAGAGTGTTAGAAACACTAATCATAATAGGAAAACCACATAATGAAGGATAAATTTACTATTTAGGACACATTAGGTTTTATCCTAGGTTATTCATGGTAATTTCTAGAACTGTAGTATTATAACCTATACATATACATATCCTTATAGATTTTACTGAGGCTTTCTCATCCTAGTTTATAATGGTTAACTATACCTTTCATCTGATACCAACTATAATGGTCCATAAATTCGGGAATTTATATTACATAAAAATTGACTTATATTCATAAAAACATATAATAATACCACGATAGAACCATATAGGTATAGTTTCTTTAGAAACTGGGAAACATAAACCACTAGTTCATAAACCATCTATGTTTTCACCCACTTATTTCATCATAACTGGACTCCTTTCTAACATATCTTACATAAAACCCTTATTCCTGACCTGGGGAAAGGAAACACATGAAAGGGTGATCTCAAATTCATAGAAAGGGTAATCGAAGTAAATATCAATCACATCATAATCAAAATACATATGAACATAACATTTGAATGTCTTATCTTGTATATGAAGGATCGTGATATCATATCATGGGATAAAAATTCATAAGAAATATTTATAATAACCAAAGAAGTCATAACGTATGGAATGAATTTTTGGTGCATACACGTAATCATAGATAATCATTTCATATTAGTCAATTCTCATTTCCAAGACCATCATTATGGACAAAGTCTATTACTGAACTGGGTTTAATTGTCATTCCATCCCTTTATTACAAAACTATATTTACATATAGTTCTAGTCATGTATATCTCATGAGATATAAATATTTAACCATTCATTTGAGGGAGATATAGGTCCCACCCATATCATAATTAAATAATTCTAATGTGTGCCACAAAAACATAAATCACTCATCATATCATAACCTAGAAATAAAATGGGTTTTGTAAACATCATTCCATCATAACATAATACATGTATAAAAATTGATTTCCAAAATATAATTCCATGATAAAATAATAAAACAATATTATTAATATTAATATAAACATAACCATATTTAATTAATTTTATATTAGTTGGAAAGTAGTTTTTATATAATACAGAAATTAATTCTTGAGCAAAATATCCTTTCTTCTTCACACATGTTTTCTTTTATTCAGATGAAATGAAATTTAAAAAAAAAATCATTTGAAAATAAACATGATAACTTATAAAGGATTATTAATGGAAATAAGGTTTCATGAAACCAAAAAAATATATATATTCATGCCATATAAGTTAACGACATCATTCTCCTTGTATGTTTTTTAGAAAATTCAAAAAGTACCATGTATCGAATTACGACAAATGATTACTTTCATATCGTTTAATAAAAATTATAAATGGGTTAAATTAACTTAAAAAAGTTGTAGATGAATATAAATAATATTAAATACATTGATAAAATGGATGTGGATGAAAAATATACCCCATTAAATACTTATATATAAACATTCTTAGATAATAATGAGATTACCAAATTATCCCATACCTTTGGTCTGATATCCTTTGTATGTTTCTGAACCTCATTTATAATGATTTAAAAAATGGTAATAACTTATTTCATAATTTTATTGATTTTTATGATATCATATATGATTATATTATCATCTGTTTGTTAGTAACATTTCATTGTCAATAGTTATTCGGATAGTGACTACTTTATGTTCTTATACACATTTTTGTGGGGAAATTTTGTGTTATACTTGCTAGGGTGTAGTTATATAATTTAAAAATTACAGTAGTATAATATATATAATATTTATTCATTCTATGCATTTATATAATCATGTTTTAATGAATATCATGTAAAATGAATCACTTCACATCATGGATACAGTATGTCGTACATACACAAGAGCAGTGATATCATTCCCATAATTGATGAATGGTATAGAAGTGGATGTTGAATAATATTTGATAATTTGGATCATGTTATAATAATCATATATATTAATTATCTCATAATTATTCCAATCAATGTAAGGTGGTGGTGAAAAATATATTACACCACGGTGTGGAGATTATAGGTCATACGTACGCACGCATGGTGATTTCATTTTACATAGGATGGATAGAAGGTGGAATATGGTTGTTTCATAATTATAATGAAATATCAGTATATAAGTGATACTGATTTTATTAATTTTTAATTAAAAAACTAATTAAGTGGAACTATATGAAGAAAGATGTATGAGTGAATCGGTAGAAGAGATTACCTCTTCCTCGAAGTGTTTTCTCTCAATATTTTATTAGAGCATTAAAGTTGGACTTTGAAGATGAAAAATACCTCTATAATGTATATAGAGTATTTTTCAAGGAATAATGGCATGGTATGTATGATCTTAATGTCTCAATGAGGGACAAATAGGTGAGGTAGGAGGTACCCTTTTATAATTGAGGTGACGAGCACTTTCAAAACTTCATAAATAATAATTTATAATAAAATCAAATACTACCAGAAATCCTCCAAAATTTCCCAATTTAGAATATTAGATGTGATCATGTCTTAATATAATTAACCAATAAATTTTGGAAACATATTTATGTCAATTTCAACATTATCATTTTAAATAACACCTTGTTATTTAATTTAATTTTTATCCTGGGTAACAAATAATTTAATATTAAAAGGGTGAAATATCTACTTATTTAATTTAAAATAGACCATAAATGAATATATTAGATAATTTTATACATTATAATAAATATTATATATATTTATAAATTGTGTAATAATTCTCTAATAATTTAATAAAAAATTATTTTGATAAACAATCAATAGTATAAATTTTGAAACAATTCAATTCAATGATTTTAAAAATTATAAATATACACTAGATAACATATCACGAAAAAATTTATTGTATTCCTTTGAGGTCAAGGTCATTAATAAAATTAATTAGACATGGTAATTTTCCAAAATTTTACTTAAATGAATATTTCTGAAAACATTTATTTGATATTTCTCTTAAAATAATAATTACTATAATAGTTTTGTGTAATTATTTAATATGATTATTTTTATAATATATATTAAAAATAAAATAACCCAATGAATATAAATCTAATATATTTTACAAAATACTTCTATATTAATTTATATTTCGTAAATTCCAACAAATAAATATTATACTTATTAAATTATGATGGTTACAACTTTAACATCCAATTAAATAAAATAATATAAGTGTTATAATACGTTCTATAAGGCTCCCAATGATCTATAAATGAACCCTTATATGAATATGGTCACAGTTTACTCGACCAATAATATTTTTTAAGTGTTTGGATCTTCTAATGTGTATTATTATTTTAATAATATCTATATTTTTTATTTTTCATAAATTAAATAATTTCTACATCATTAATGTACATGCTATAAATGAAGTTATTTATTTAATAAAAATTACATATCAATTCCCATTTTAAATGAAAATATATTAGATTTAAAATTAGTATTTACAATCAAAAATATTTTTAGTAAATCCTTATATTAAAATTATTTAGTTATTAAAATTTCAGTGAGACATATTTTACTTTTCATTTAATAAAATAAAATAAATTTCATAATCTCATCAATGTAGTTTAAAATGGATACCATATCATCCCAAAGATTACAATGGATGAAACAAAATCATCCAATGATAGTAATACAATTTCTATGGAATGTTTATAATAGTATTCTTACCCTTAATTACCTAGTTTACCCTTTTACAAAATTAATAAAAATTACAATTAGTACTATTCATAATGCCCAAAAATAAAATAAATTAGTTTAAATAATTTGGATTGAATAATTAAAAATATGGATTACATTTTTAAAATTCAAAAAAAAGAATTTTAAGAAATTTATTTTTTATTAATCTCATGTTGAAAAGAATGTATGATTTTTAATTGCTAAAACATTGAAAAATATTGAAATATTTTTATATCTGAAATTAATACAAAATTAATTAAAATGAAATAAATTATATTGAATGATAAAAATATATTATATTAATACTTTAAAACCATTTGAAATTATAATTTAACAATATGAATTATTTCGATGAAAAATTTTGTTGTCATAAAATTTATTGTATTTTAACTATTTATCAAAACATGAAAGTTATTAGAAATATAACCAAATTTCATCCAAAGTAAATTATTACATAAAATTTCAAAATAACATGTTTTTTCATATAAACATTATTAATGTGTCAAAATATTAATATAAAAGTGGTTCTACATTAAAATATATAAGACTAACCTTTTAAAAAAATAGGTTTTAATACAAAAAATATGGATTATTCATACACTATGAACAAAATATCAATCAAACGAATAAAAACAATACTTTATTATGTTTATAAAATATAAAAATCATTAATTTGAATACTAATATTAATTATCTCAAAAATAAAAATATCTAATTGATTTATATTGTTCATAAATAATTGGACGCCAATGAATTAACAATGCATTTTCATAAGTTAGTTATACTTATTCTAGCTTAACAAATGGATAGGTTTTAATGGTAGTTTCATACAAAGGTAATCTCATAGTTCATTTAAACACACGATTGTGTTCACTGAAAGATATTAGAGAATTAAAATTATTTAATGAAAATATCTCATAAAAACATCTGAGTGTTACAGAGAGAGAGCCCAGACTCAAGGCGTATGAAATAAGAGGGAAATTATTGGAGGAGATAGAGAGAAAATGATAAAGTGGGAGGTGGAAGTCACCGATGAAGACCAAAAAACCTCCCCCACCAGCTCATTGCCGAGGGGAACCCAAGGATGAGAGGTAGAGGATGATTATGCCACTTAGAGGCCCATTTACAACCTTTCTAAACATCAACGCTCTCATTGTAGTGTGGATATACTATAAACATTTAATGTGACTGATACATTGAGTACATTATCTTATTAATTTAATAAAAGTGAAGAATCAATATGTGATAAAATATTTATTAATATTATGGTTTTGAAATATATTGGTAACATAAAGTATAATGTAGTCAGTTTAGGGCACTACCACCCACACACGTATCATGTACTAATCATCCCATTCATTTTCCTCATGTAATATGAATGCATAAGCACAATCAAAAATATTTTTTATTATGCCAAATTAGAATTATATAAGATTTAACCTATATATCTAGACAATTTGTAAGAACTATTCAATGTGACACCTCCTCATGTCTTCAATATTGGGTGGTCATAATGATGTTTCCACATATGATTAATCACCTGTGTTAATTTCAACAGATAAGTCAGAAATAGATTTATAATGCAATAAAATGATCAAAAAAATATAAAATAACAAACTCCATTGAGAATTTATAGCTCTTTCTGAGAAGGTCTTCACCCCACTGATGTAATAAGTAATTACATCAATATTATATAGTAAATAAAAAACTAATCCAAAATACAACATGAGTATCCTCGGTCCACTAACTTGGTATATACAAGATACAATGCATGATTTTAAGGACTATAAGAGGAATCATGAACTAATGAAGTGTATATTTTGATGGTTTTGAAACTTTAATTTATTAAAATCGAGTGATAAGGAATCACATATCATGAAAGATCCACATATATGAAATTTTGAGCTGCATATAATTAGTATTTATTTTCATTAGAGTGATACTTTTCAAGGTAAAAAGTGGGGGGTCTTATTAATGAAAGGTATAACTCTGTGAAAAAGGTTCTCCCCCACAAGAGCGTACATTAAATGTTATTTATTTTTCCTTGTAATTATGTGCTATCATCTTTTAATGTATTGTAATTTTAAATTTCAATTAACCAAAAAATGGTTATCAATCTAGAAGGAATACCTTATATTCTTAGAGTCTATTTGTTTTATAAAAATTATATATGGTTCTCTATCTATGGATTTATAGTGTTTGGGATATATGATGTTATGAAATAAAAATTCTATTTTTACTATTTTACCTTAATTTTTACTTATATCATTTTATTCCTTTTTTCCTTATTCATGACCCATGAAACATATATTTAAATGGGGTTGATTGGAAATATAAAATCCATGTGGTTATTGTTATGTGAGTGAGAATCATAATGTAGTGACATCACTATAACTGAGTTCAACTAATCATGGTTTGGAGTCTACATTATAGTGAGTGTTTGGTGCAATGAGTTTCTTGTAAAATTCATTATAAATCTCTCTCATATATTGTGACATAGGACCTATTATTTACAGTCAGAGTGATTCTGAATTCATTATTTAACAATGTGTAAGGGTAATTTATCTATTTTATTTTATTTACATATTGAGATAGAGTAATATTGGATAACTCAATGTGGGAATAAATGGGATTATGTAGAAAAATACTAAATGTATCAACACTAATTATCTTCCACTAATATTATTAGTAGATTCATTGCATTATGTTTATATACACAACTAATTTCCCCTTATATTTTATATTTCAGGTATTTAGATTGCGCTAAATAATATAAATATGTTTGGTAGTATAGTGATATTATAATTATATCCATATGTGTCAAACATTTAGTTTAACCCATATTCTATCCATTTAGTATTTTGATTCCTATTTTTGGGAACCATACAAAAACAACTAGAAAAAACATTTTTCTATCTTTTAAGGATAATTGGTGAAGCATTTTTGTTTCCCACAAATAATAAATTCACCCTCACTCTTTTTTAATTTTTTTATATTTGATTTCATAAATAGTACAATAACATTTAATAATATATTTACTTAATTTTACAATATCAATCATTATTTTAATTATATAATGTTAATGAGGACATATAAATTTTCAAACAAATGTAAAATGACAAAAATTCATGTAATTATATACACCATCATGATCATGATGAAAATACTGAATATGATCTTGTTTCAAATAAACTGAAGTACTAGAATGATAAAAAACCTCCATATTTCAATTTTTTTTAAAGAGTAAAAATAAATTTACGATGTAAAAAAAGAATGGATACTTTATAAATCTATGAAGTGGAATAAGATTATAAGAAAATAAAATCCATGAGGTCATGATTTTGTAATGAAATGAATTAATATATATTTTATATTAGTAAATTATATAGTTTTACCCCTATATCATGGGTATTAAGAATTTTATATCATCTATTGGTTAGTTTCTAAATATTATCACTATTTTTCCATTATTAATGAATATTCCTTTTATCCCCGGAATATTTTTTGTGTATCAATGATATGGGGACAAATGGGGCCAAATTTTTTTCACATGATTTTACCATCATATATTACTAATATCTAGGACTAAAAATGGATGAATAGTGTTTAAAAATAATATAAATATTATAGTAGATATTTAGAAATAAAATATGAAAACACACCTCATGTATTAATTTATAACAGAGAATCCTAACCATTTACACACAATGATTTGGCCTAAATTTTAATGAATAAGAATGTTTTTAGTAGCCTCTATGTGAATTTGTTCTTTAAAATCATTGATTGTTTTATAACTACATTTTAATGTTGAATATATATGAAAATGTAATGTCAGTAAATGTGGATGTTTATATGCAAATGTAACGGTAATTTTATAAGGTGTTTATTATTGATTGGTTGAACCTTAGTATTCTTTGGATTAGACCATATATTTCATACTTCCCTTTTATCAATTTTTAATAATATCATCATCTCAACACTTTCACTATTATTTGATAATGTTTTTTCATAAAATATTTGAAGGGAAATTGTCTTTTTTGACATGTAATTCTACATGATCAAATAGAAATGATATGAAAGATACAATAGTGTTATCAACCATATAAACATCTATATCATCAAGGGGAACGTAAATCATGATTCTTAGCATAAGAGATATGTGAATACTAACACTCACAATACAATTTAGATTATTTAGATTATTTTTAATGTCACCATTGATATTGTACCATTTACCCCTCACAACATTGTGATGGGTGGGTACTGATGCATATAATTCACAATCATCTTCAGCCTACAGATTATTCATACATGAAATATATCAGTGTATTCATAAATAAAATTTCATAGATAATTATATATATATATATGTTCATGAACTCTTATAAGGTAGTCTATTGATGGAAATGGCTACCATCAAACCCAGTGGGAGTGGGGGTTTTCATATAGTGGTTGTTGTTGTGCATCTTCATATCTTTTGTTTATTTAAATACCATTCTCTAATAACTCATTATACAGGTAAATTTTTTTATTTAGAGAATATATTTTTCTCTTCATCTCATCCATTTTAATATCTTTATACCCATTAACAATTGTATTCCCAAAATATGTATTGGTGGCCCCAAAAAACCCACCCCATCGATGTAGGCATATTTTTCATGCCACTTCAAGACAACTAATAGTAGTGGTTACTCAGGTAAAGTAAGTTATGATTCATATTTATGAAGCATAAAAAAATATACGAATATAATTCATCTTTGATATTTTATAGTTATTTAAAAAAGAACAAAATTTTATTATGGAATACATATAAAAGCTTCATATTTTTGTGTGTGTGTTTCCTTCTATCATTATATTGTATTCATTTACACGAGCCTCTTTCTATAAGACCTATAGTGGGATAGAGAAGGGTTTATATTTGAATCCATCAATATGCAAATAAAACTGGAACATAATTTTCTGGTTGTTTCATTCCACAGAAAATTACTTTTTTTAGATTTAAAAAATATTCCATTTTTTCAAGTGAGGTTTACAATATCCATATATTTTTATTTTGGTATTTTGGATTTACTAAAAAATGAAATATTTTCATAAAATAGTTTCTATATCATAAATTAATATTTTTTAATCAACATGATTAATTAATGTATTTTCATTTAATTTTTCAAAAATTAAATTTTACCTTATGAAATTTCTCCTCGTTATGAGAAATAAATCGATGCAATGTTTATTACTTTATTTTGTGTTCATTCATCTATGGTGGATACAGTTTTACATTCTCTTTAGAATCCATGAGATGATACTTAATAATAATTGTATGAAATAATCTAAAAGACATTCAAACAATCATTAATACAAATTTATTCAAAATTTACCAAGTATAAATATACTTTACAAGGGATAATTATGAGTAAATAAACTTTTAAATATTATTTTTAAAAGGAATTTAGAATGAGTATCATAATTTGGATATAATCTCCTCCAAAATTACTTTCATAATCATTGTAAAAACATTTTAGTAAAAATATACATCAATCAACATCTTCATTCAATTATTGTGCCTAATGGATCAATTGAAATATAGAATATTTGGGGTAAATAACATACTCACATGTATTCCATATAACCTCAAATCTGATACATTTACTTATCGACATATTTATTTTTTTAACACTGTAGTTATATGATTCTTCTTTTTTTATAGTTCATAGGTTTTCCACCTTCTATAATTTCCACAGATACAAAAACATCAAGATTTTGTTCCTTAGGATTGGTCACATCGACAAGTTAAAGAACATCTCGTTTCCCTACATTTGATGTATTACCATGTTGAGATTCATGTTGTTCCTTTGTATTGGGAGTTTCAATATGTGAAGAATCTTTTTGTTCCTACAAATTGGGATAATCATCTTATTGAGAAAACTATTATACCTCAGTATTGGGAGCATCAACATGTGAAGAATACATTATCTATAGAAATTTTTTAATAATAAATTTAGATTACATAAATGCAATTGTCAAGAGATAATAATATGAGGAAATTAAATTTATATTAATAAATAATAAAACATGATAATTAATAGCTATTTTTAATTAAATGTTTTTGAGATTTGAAACTATTATCGAGTATCCCAATCCCCTCATTGTGGTATCCTCAAATATACAAGATCCTATCCACATTAGTTCCACTATGGAATGATTACAGTACCCCAACGAAAGGGTGATCCTTTATTGAGTATTTATATTATCCCTCAATGGTATTGATTGATAATGGAACAATTGAACCCTTAACATTTACATGATCTAGAAGATAAAAGACCTATACTATATATGAATCTATTATAAATAGTTTTTCTTAATATTAATCATTACTTAAATCCACATTAATGAATCCCAATTCATCAATTTTAGCTTCCCTCTTTTAATCTACCTAATGTATTTGAGAAATTTAAACTTATAATAGTTTATAATAACACTCCATGATTAGTTAGAAGATACTAATTTATGACTTATTCATTTTGATTTCATTTTTGTACTGCAGCGATATACATGCATACCTTCAGCCACAAGTGTAACTATACAATTTTGTGTGGAAATGCATTGACAATATTCATTTTTTTATAACATATAACCATTAATTATATAATAATTTAGAGATAATACATGAACACATTGTCCACTAGCTACCCATTGTTGTTTTCTAAAATTGAATATAGAAATGTTGTTTACTACTTAAAAATATAGTTTTGAATGATTCCTATAAAAAAATTATTATTAATTTTTTGTAATCAACTTTTATCCAATTATATATTTAAATTTATAAAAATAATATTATTTATTTCTACTTATGATGAAACAAATAAACTATTATAAGAAAATAAAAAAGTTTAGCAGGCTTCTAATCACTAAAATTAATAATAACAATAACTATTCTGGAAATTCCTTCACCTATAAGTAGCCCTGGGTGAATTGACTTTGGTATACGAGCTATTTTAATATCCAATATGTATTCAGTATAAAATTCAACTAGTATATCAAATATATATGACTACATTACAAAACCATCTAGCCAAAATTATTTTTGACACACCCTTTGATAATATTCATATACCATTCAATGGGGCACAACCCAATATAATTTATAGAACTGCATAGATGAATCTATCTAAAAACCTAAATCATGAAGTGAAACATTATATCAAAAAATAATAATGGTATTAATATCTTTAATATAAATAATATGATTGTAATTTTATTTTCCATAGTTATAATGTTTTTCAAGTTTATTAATTTACTACATATAGAATTAAAATATTAATTGATCGTAATTCGTATATAGAGAATTTTTATAGGAAGAAAACTATAAATCTATAGGTAATAGATCAATAATAAAAACATATCATCCATGTGATTTTATTACCTTTTACATTAAAATAGTCACTTACATAATATTCCTGATATATGATTAAGACCACTATATAACATTTACATTATTCATGAATTTGAAAATCAGATTTTTTGATTTCCTTGAACGTGTGTAAGAATCTGGTGGAAGAAAATTACATCTTCCTTGTTTCACTAACACCAAAACATCCTGTATCCCTATCTCAATCATGTTCAAGATATCCTTAATTCCATCAATTATGAATAGGTGCATTTATGAATGATCTAATTAAATGATCACATATATTTTTTCCACATACATGACATCATGAAAATTTATGACATACAAAAAATTCTATAATGCTAATTCAAAAAAAACTTGTATACTTTTCCAATAGGTTTTGAAGATGTTTTTGAAGAAGTTATACCAAAATTTGTGTCCATATATTTTAAATTATCAATGAGTTCATCACCTATTAGAGGTGATAATGTAATGCATTCTACAAAACTCCCATCGAATTATATCATCCAATATTGGTATTTATGTTATTGGGGAGGAAATTTTCAATATCTAAAAAACCTAGTTTTTGATGAATGTTTCAACATAACTCAGTGTACCCTATTCCCCAATGAGGGACCCTTGAGTTCCAGTTATTCAAAATTTTGGGAAAAAATAAGACCAAATTCATATATCATCTTATATAACATTGCTTTCAGAGTGATATCTTCAGTTATTTTAAAATTATAAAATATAACCATTGAATCCCACTTTTATTTGAAATATTTTATCAATGGAGTAAAATAAAGAACAATATAATTACATAGTTTTTTAGTTCTAATATAATAAGATACTATATAATGTATTTTAGATTCATACATAACTATGATGGAATTTTAGAATTTACCAACATAATTGGCCATATATAGTGAGTTTTTCTTTGAAACCAAAAATACTTCACTCAATTTTTATATAGCATAAAGTTAAGGTTTTTCAAATCAATCCCTATTTTAGGATGCTCACAATTAGTTTTATTTTTCTAAAGATATTCTTTTGGGTGATGAATTTTCCCATCATTATTTATTCAATATGCATCCCATGTTAGTTGTCTTGTAGTACCCTTATTCCATATAATAAAATAATCCTTGGAATAATTAGAATATACCATAAACATTATGAAGTATTTGATACAACATTATTATATTGAGACACACACCGCATTATGAATTTTATTAGTTATTCATGGTGTGTTAAAAAAAATATTTTCTATTGGAAAGTTATTTATTTATTTGATGATCATACCCATCAAACATAACATTAGTTTAGTGTCATATGTTATTTGGGGAAGCTCATTATCTTCTATGATCAAATCAGTCAACAAATAAAATAGCTCAGTAAATTTGGATTCATTCTATCTGTTTCCCTCATTTACATTATGTATCATTTATAAGGTTCATAATGTTTTAAATTCAGTACAGCTAATACATAATGGGGTCTTTTCACAATTCTTCAATATCTGAAACAGTGTTGGAAAATAAAAAATTTTATCATCAATTAACATTTTTATTTCCTCATTATTAATAATATCTTCATTTACACGTATATTCATATACTTTATAAAGTCTTCATCATTTTTCACATTTGAAATCATATCAGATCATCTATATAATAAATTTTTATCCCAATCACATACTACTTTCATTTTTCTCCATGTTTAGTACAACATTAATCACATCAATATGTTTCATGATAGATCAATCATTATTCTAATTCTTAAAGTCTAATTATTCTTGAATAATAACTACATTAACATATAAAAATGATTAAATAAGTTACATGTAAATTCCTAAGCTTTATGTACATGAAGATTACTTTAATTTTCTAGAATACTTAATACATGACACAAACAGATGCCCAAAAGATCATATTAGTTTAGTGGTTTTTGAAATTGGAAACACATTATTATAATTGGGTGAATGATCTTCAATATCTCGCATAAATATCATTCTCTTTCGTTTTCTACCTCAAATATTTCTTTATATCCTTAGAAAAAGAAAACATATGAAAAGAGTGAGCTCAAATTATAAGTAACGATAAATATTGAGAATATAAAACAAAACATAACAATAAAAATATAAAAATGTAAACATATATTT
The DNA here is from genome assembly GCA_963277665.1 of Viscum album. NCBI lineage: Eukaryota > Viridiplantae > Streptophyta > Magnoliopsida > Santalales > Viscaceae > Viscum > Viscum album. The sequence goes on from OY728161.1 coordinate 1,966,232,918, forward strand.
CTAAAACCATACCATCTATAATAAATATCAAAATCTTGAGTCATGAAAGAAATATTAGTAGTTCATATAGAATAAATCATAAAGAAAAAGATCCATGAGAAAATAGCATAGGTATAAAACATGGAATTGTCAAAATAAAATAAGTATTGAAAATAATTTAAATATTTACCAAGGATCATTACAAAGACCATCATAGTGGTAAATGTCCATTACTGAATTGGGTTTACTTTTTGTTCCATCCCTATATTACTGAACATGATTTACTTGACCTTCCATCCTAGTATTATTGAACTAGATTTACTTGTCATTCCATTCATGCCTATATCTTAAGATATAAAAATTTAACCAATGCATTAGAGGGAGATATTGGCCCCATACATCTCATAATTATATCATTCATACTTTTTCATTAAAAAAATAAATCGTTCAACATAACCAAAGAAATAAAATGGGTTTCTTTAAATATCATTCCACCATAAAAAAATTCATGTAAACAAAATAGATTTCATAAACATAATTCCACAATAAAAAAAATCAAACAATAAGTACTATAAGGATATTATAATTGTAGCATAACCATATTAAATTATTCCATATTAGATGTAAAATGATTTTTATATATCATTTGAAATCAATTCTTGAGGAAAACATCCTTTCTTCGAAAAAATATTTTTTTCTCAAAATGCCAAGAATTTTAAAATAAAATAATTTATATGAAAATTGACCTGAAATCATGTAAAGGAATATTTTTTGGAAATAAGGCATTATGGAAATATAATTTTTTTTCATGCCATATATGTTAAAAACATTATCCTTGTACTTTTTCTGAAAAAGATAAAAAGTAGCTCATTTGAAAAATAAAGGATATATTCCATTTAAAACGTGTAGCAAAAATTATTTTAAAGATAAATAGGATAATAATAAAATAGTTATGAATGCATTTTTATAAAACATGGACATGAATGTTATAAAATCCCAAGTAAATGCTTACGTATAAACAATCTCAGATAATAATGAGATTTGTGAAATTATCCCTTACCACTTTAAAATCAATCAAATAATATAACTCATAAAAGAAATAATATTATATTTATATGTGAATACCATAAAATTAAGAATTATAATCATAAAAACAATCATGGGATGCTTAAACAACACAAAAAAAATATGTGGTGTATAAGACATATGTCCCATAAGAATAAAAGTGAGGTAAAATAATCTTGTACCGTAGGCCTGCTATCATTTGAATTTATTTGAACCTCTGGTATAATGATAAAAATTATTTAATTTTATTATTACTTAATCATATTAGTTTTTAGATATCATATATAATCATATTATCATCTATTTAATAATAATATTTCATTATTACTCATTATTCTGGTATTAACTGCTTCATTTTCTCTTGTATGTTTTCTCAAATAAGTTCCAGTTATCCTGATTAGGTAATAGTTAAATCATTAAAAAATTATTTTTCCATAAAAAATGTAAAATTTATTTATTATTTAAATCTATATATTCGTGATTTAATAGATATCATGTATAATTAATCACATCGTGGAAACGGTATGTTGTACGTATGCACAAGCGATGTTTTCATTCCTTTAATTAAAAAATTGTATTCATGTGGATGTTATATGAAGTTTTATAGACTAAATAACTTTTTATAATAATAATTTATAATTATTATTTCTGTCATTATTCCCATCCAAGTCATCTGGTGGAGAAAAATAGATTACATCATGGTGTGGAGACTATATGCCGTAAATACGCACGTGTGGTGATTTCATTTTTTATATGATGGATAGAAGGCCAAATATGGTTTTACCATAATCATAATACCATATAAGTATAAAATTGATATGTTATTAATTAATTTATAATGTAAACAACTCATGAATAGGTTTTAGGTTAAGAAATAATTTTAATGATTTGGTAGAGAAAATAACATCTTCTTCGATGTGCTCTTTATAAATATCCTTTTAAAGACACTAAAGTTTGTATTTTAAGAATAAAGAAATCACTATTTTGTAAATATAAAATTTGATAAGGGGAATGGTCAATGGATGGACTATATGAACGTCTCAACGTGATTTTACGAGGTTAGGGAGGAGGTGTCTTTTTATAATTGATGTGAGGGGCCCTTTGGGAATCTCTAAAAATTTTAATTTATGATAAACTAAAAATACATAAAAAAACTATAATTTCAAAGATGACATAAGATAATGTTTTAATATAGTCAAACAATAAATGTTGTAAAAGTTTTTATTTCAATTTAAACTTTATCAATTTAATTTAACACTTTATTTTTCAATTTAATTTTAACAAGGGTAAAAATTATTTCAAAATTATAAAAAAATAAAATATTTAGATATTTTATTTAAATTAAGTCATAGATATATAATTTGTGTCATTTTAGTCGATATAATAATTATTTTATATTTTTAAAAATGTTTTACGATTTTTAAATAATTTATTAAAACATTGTTTTGATAAAAAAACAATAGTGTCTATTTTGACACTATTCAATTCTTAGATTTTTAAAAATATCAATACAGGACGCTATACTAAAAAAATTCATTATATCCCCATTAGTTAATGTACATCTATAAAAATCATTTTACATATTAATTAACTTATATTATGTTTATTTTCAAAATTTTAATAACATTTATTTGATATTTCCCTTAATTAAAGAAAGAAAACATCAGTATTGTGTAGTTATTTAATTAAATTATTTGTTAAAAAAATTAAAAATAAAAATACTATGATGAAGAAAAATATACTATATTTCATTGGAATACTTATTATAGAATAAATATTTTGTACAATTCATCAATAATAATGTTATACTTATTAAAAAATGAGTGTGACAACCTTAACATCACTTTAAATAAAATATTATAACAGTCAAAATCATTTCTACATGGCTCCAAAATCTCAATAAATTAACCTTTTAATGATTATGATTGATATATAATCTACCAATAGGATTTTATTTCAAATTTTATGTTCTTTTAATGGTTATTATAATTTTAATAAAAAATAATTTATTGATATTCCATCAATTAAATAATTTTAGTATCATAATTGTATTATCCTTTTAGGTATTTAATTAATCACTAAAAATTATAAATAAATTACGATCATGTAGATACATTCATTATATTTCTGGAGACTATTTTTATCAATGTTATCTCCTATTTATCACTATATTAAAAATATTCTACCTATAAGAGGTAATAGGGTGACATGTTGTCACCTTCTATTATTTTCATAGTATATATATCATTTTCATGGAAAAAATTTAATTAAATAAGTAAATTCAGATACTTAAGTGTTAAGGGTCTAATTTTATACATATAATATGATTTTGATATGTTTTAGGGTAATTATATTTTCTTTATCATATTATTTGTTGCCCTAATTTTCCCGATTTAACTTTAACCATGGTAAATAAAAATTATCAAAGTTACTATTCAAAAAAGTAATAAATAATGATCCTGCTTAAATATATTGGCCCAAAATATTTCAAATATTAAATCAATTTTTAAAAATTGGAAAAATTAAAGTTTTATTAATTAAATTAATATTGTTCCCATTATCATAATTAAAAACATTTTTTCTAAAAGTTAAAACATTGCAAAATACTAAAATGTTTTTGCATTAAATTTTAATGTCAAATTAAATCCAATAAACTAAATTATATTGAATGATAAAAATATAATCTATGTAAACCTTAAAACCATTCAATAATATAATTTTATCATAAAAACTATTTTTATGTAAAAGTTGTTTTCAATTTAAATTTACTATATTTTTATTATTCATCAAACTTGAATGTTCTATAAAAAATATTAAAATTTCAGAATAATTAAATTATTGTATCCCACTTTTATTGAACATATTTATTTTGTTAAATAGAATATATATGTTTCAAAAAGTAGATTTAAAATAACTTCACCCTCCAAAGGTGACAAAATTTAAATTTTTTGAAAAATACTTCTTTTATCAAAAAAGTGATTCTTTTTCAAATATCATGTCTATAAGAAATATATGTTAGATTATAAACATTAGATTGGATATATTTTTCATATATTATATTATTAAAATCCACCATGGGTGATTTTATTATTTTATAAAATCACTTATTTAAATAGGTTTTCAGAAGAAAGTTAATAATGTTCATACACACCATTATAATGGCTTGGTTATAAGGTAATATAATAATATTTAGATGTTAACATAAACTCAATATTGGATGAAATTAATTATATCAAAATAACTAGAAATTTTTTATAAATAAACCCCAACATAGTGTTGTGTATACAGAAAGCTAATCCAGTGTTGTTTACAGCACAAGTTTACCTTGGTCTAGAAAAAAACACAAGAAATCAAATAAATTAAAAAAATTATGTCTCATAAAAATATCTGGGTGTTATCTTATACTACCCATAAAATGAATTTATCCATCAAATATTTTAGGGTTATAAAAGAATATAACCACACATTCTAAAAAAAATACTAAAAACTTTTTTTAAAAAGGAATGGTTGGAAAATAATAGGCACCCATAGTAAATCAAAACTATGTCTCTATGTAGGAGAACATAGATGAAGATTTGGGTATGGATGAAATGAAAAAATAATGATATATATCGATAAAGATATTAGATCTAAAGATATTTTTTGAAAAAAGGATGGTTAAAAATATATAAACTAAAAAAGTGTGAAAGTGGTCATTGATGTCATCAATAATGATTATAATATGAAACCCTTTTATACCACGATCCTATTTTCCTAATGCTAAGGAATTTTCTTTAGAATATATACTTAATTATTTTTAGTACAATATCACTATTTGTTATAGATTTAAAAATATCCTCATAATATCTTATTTAAAGAAATGTTGTTTAATTTTTCATTCCAGAAAAATTATAAGATCAGGTGATCAATAAATAGAATGATATGTCATTGCATATGACATTATCAACAGTAAAGGTTAGCACAAGTTAACGAAAATGCATAAGTCCACCTATAGTGAGATAATAATTTAATCTAACAAACCTCTCCTAGAGTTTAAAATATTTTACGTATAAATGGGAAAAAATTATTTTAAAATCCTTATGATAATGGTAAAAAGTTTTATGAAAAAAATAGACCACATGGAGCTAGAAGATAAATAATCCCAAGTAAATACTTACTTATAAAAGATCTCAAATATTAATGAGATTGAGAAATTATCCCTTACCACATTATAATAAAAAGAGTAATAGACTTAAAAGAATAAATATATTATATTAATATTAAAACACCATAAAATTAAGAATAATAATCGGTTAAAAATTCCTCAAAAGCGTAGACACCACACAAATAAAACAGGTTGTGTATAAGGCATATGTTCCATAGAAATAAAAGTGAGACAAAATAATCCCTTACCTTAGGTATTCTATCCTTTTTATATATCCAAAACAAATATATAATTATTTAAATAACTTTATTGACTGATTCTGGAGTCATATACATTTTTAGGATATCATATATGATCATATCATCATCTATTTGCTAATCATATTTCATTATTACAATTTTTTTGGGTAATAACTACTTTATTTTATTATACATATTTTGTCGAATAAGTTATGGTTTCTCTTATTAGGTAATAATTATATCATTAAAAATTTATATTAACATAATACATTTAATATTTATTTATTTTTTACATTTATATAATCAGGATTTAATGTGTATCATATAGAATGAATCACATCACATTATGGAGACGGTAGGTCGTACGTACGCACAAGCGATGATATCATTCCTTTAGTTATGAAATGGTATCAATGTGGACGGTATATAAATTTTTCTAAAATTATTTATTTGTTATAATAATCATAAATAATTATTATTTCCATCATTATACCGATCCAAGTCATGTGGTGGTGAAAAACAGATTACACCACAGTGTGGACACAGTAAGTCATATGTACGCACGCATGGTGATTTCATTTTTCATTGGATAGTAGAAGGAGGAATATGGTTGTTCCATAATTCTAATAAAATATCAGTAGACAATTTATACCATATTCATAAATTGATAAAATAATCAACTCATGAAGAGGATGTATAAGAAGAAATAATATTAAAGAATTGGTAGAGGAAATCACCTCTTATTCGACGTTCTCCCTCAAAATATTCTGTTACATACACTAGTGTTGGTCTTTTATAATACAAAAACCTCTATAATGTAAATATGGAATTTGATAGGGGAAATTATTAGGGGATGGTCTAGCTTGGAGGCTCAATGGGATGTGATGATGTGAGGGATCATGTTCCCTTTTATAATTGATTTGAGGGGCACTTTTAGAATCTCTAAAAGTATTAATTTATAATAAACTAAACCCATATCCAAAAACCAAAAAAAAAATCATATTTTATAAAATTATATGATATATAGTTTTAATCTTAAAAACCTATAGATTGTGGATAGTTTCTTATGTCAATTTAAACCATATCATTTTAATTTAACACTAATTCACTATATTTCATTTTAACTTGGGTAACAATTATTTCAATATTAAAAGTTTAAAATATTAAATTATTTGATGTAAATTCAATAAAAAATATATAATTTGGATCATTATAGACCATATAATAATTAATAAATATTTCTAAAAATGTTTTATTATTTCTAAATAATTTAATAAAATATTGTTTTGACAAAACTACAATAGTGCCAATTTGGACAATATTCAAATTGTGAATTTTTAATAATATCAATATAATATTTTATCCCTGAAAAAATTATTTTTTATATACCCATGGGGTTAGAGGAGTCTAGAAAAATCATTGGAAAAATTAATTTTCTCATTTTATACTTATATTTATATTTTAAGTAACTTTTATTTTATATTTTCCTTAATAAAATAATTACATCATCATTATTGTATAATTATTTAATAAATTTGTTTATTGAACAAAAATTAAAAATATAATATTTTAACAAATATAAATATACAATATTTATTAGGAATACTTTTAGTTGAATATATATTTTATAAAATCCATCATTACAAATGTTATACTTATTAAAACTTGAATGTGACTACTTTAACATCACATTAAATAAAATATTATATGTGTCATAATATTTTAAATATTGCTCCCAATGGTTAAAAAATATACACTTGTATGATTATGATCGATATATAATCTTATAATAATATTTTTTCAATTTGTTTTGTCTTTTATTGGTTATTATTATTTTAATAAAAATTATTTTATTGATTTTCCATCAATAAAATAATTTATGTATCATCATTGTATAAGAATTTAAGGTAATTATTTAATATCTAAAAATTATAAATAAATTACCATTTTATATATAATTTCATTATATTTTTGAAGAATATTTTTCATAGAATTTATCTCATATTTATCACTATATTAAAATTATTCTACTTATAAGAGATAAGAGGGTGACATGATGTCACTTTCATAATTTTAAAAATAGTTATTTCATTTTCATGGACAAGAGTCCATTAAATGATAATATTTATATCCTTAAGTTTTAAAGGTCCAATTTAATTAATCTAGAATTATTTTTACATGTTCCAGGAAAATTTTATTTTCCTTATCTAATTATTTGTTTCCCTAATTTACCAATTTAAACTTTAACCGTGGTAAATAAAAATCACCAATACTATTATTCATAAAATCCAAAAAGACCTCTTTAAAAATTATGGAATAAATATTTACAAATATGGAATACATCTTTCATGATTTTAAAAATATAATTTGGAGTTTTTAAATTAAAATTATTCCCCATGTTGGAATGAAAAATGGGTTTTTTAAAGGTGATAACATTGCAAAATATTGGAAATTTTTTACATCAAAATTTAAGGTAATGTTAATGAAAATGACCTAAACTATATTTAATGAAAAAAATATATTCTAGTTATATATTAAAACGATTATGATTTATAATATTATAATATCAATTATTTCAATTAAAAAGTTGTTTTCAATTAAAATTTAGTTTATTTTCACTATTCATCGAAACTTGAATGTTATCATAAAAATATCAAAAATTCATCCAAAGTAAATTTTTACATCCATATTAAAAATAACTTGTTTATGTTGTTAAATATAAAATATAATATTTTTAAAAATATAATTAATGTAGGTGTTCTATCTAAAGGCAGGAAAAATGCATTTTTTTGAAAAATACTTTTTTTATTTGAAAATTTTAATTTGTTCTTATATATTGTATATAAAAAATATAATATTAATTTTAAACATTATATTGTGTAAATTATATATCGATTATATTTATAAAATCCATCAAAACTTATTTTATTATTTTATAAACTCACTTATTTAAAGAGTTTTTCAAATAAAAGTTAATACTCTTCATACCCGCCATTATAATGATTAGGTTATAAGGTAACATAATAATGTTTAGTTGTTGAAAAAATCTAGGTATTGAGTGAAATTAATACTATCAAAAGAACAAAAAAAATTGTGCAATATAAGCTGAGAATAGTGTTGTGTATACTGTAAGTTAAGTCAATGTTGCATATAGAACAAGCTTATTTTGGAGTAGAACACAACACAAGACCACAAAGAAATTATAAAATATATATCTCATAAAAATATGAGGGTTTTAAAGTACATATTCATGATATTTTATATATTTGAGGAACTCTTTCACCCCATCCTCTTTCTCTTTTTATATGATTTTCATCAATAATTTTTTTTATATCCATCTTATTTTATTCAATAATATTTATTTTTAAAACATTAAATAAATACATTGAATGTATGATCATAGAATCATATATGTTCATTATTGAATAATCATTTAAGCTACATGAATATATTTTTCTTAGATAATAAGATTAAAATTATGATTATTGAAATTGTTGCGTAGTAGTGGAAATCATTGAAGGAATGAAATGCGTGATATCTATAATGTTACAAAAAATCTAATAATATTATCAGCCATTAAAAACCATAGACATCAGGGATGGTTTTGATAAAATTTCTTGGTTGGAGGAAAAGAAGACCAATAAGTTCTTCTTTATTCATTTATCACATGGTATGTTGTGTTCTATATGGTGTTTTGGTGAAAGGATTCATTGGATCCAAATTTTATCTTTTATTAGATGATGTAAACAATGATATGGACTAATAAGTTGGTCTTGAGAATCAAAAATTACTAGAAAATACTCAATTTAATTGTTGTTTGTTGAAAATACTATCAATCTGTCTCAATGGGATGAAAATATAATGTCAACCAAAAAATATCAAAATGACGACTTTAGTAAATCCAATGGATAATAAAATTAATTAAAGTGGGTTCAATTGAAAGAATGCACTTAAAAGAAATAACCACTTAATAAATGGAATAGATTGTAAAATAAATCTTGAAGGAATTATTAATTTATTATACAGGGGAATCAAATATGTTTAGTGAAAATTTATAGGCCCAATCCTATGAAAGTAGGGAAATTAAGTGATAATAATCTGATAATTGGTTTGCTTACTATAACGTGGAAATGTTTTCCAACATTAATTTTAGAAAAAATGACATAATATTAAATCTCGAATTAGTATGTTCAAATTGCACTGTTAATTCATGATTTCATTTAAGTGTAAATATATGAATAAAATTATTAAAATGATATGTTTATTTTAATAAATATATATGGAATCACTATATTAAACTTTCAATTTCTAAAATTTATAATGAATTTGGAATGTTTACTTGTAATAGATTGTATTTTAAAAGCAATTATAGACACTGTTTGGAAAATTATGCTAATACTGACTATACATTATTAGGATAAAAAAGTTGTTTAGAGAGTACCATGTATAAAAATATTTATAACTAATCATGTAAGAGTAAATCATTTCTAAAATGGTATAAAAGAAAATTTCCTTCATAACCTACATATGAATCAATGAGTAAGTGATTTTTTTGTCTAGAACATCTCATATTATATTAGTTTGGATCACGATGTGTAATAAAAAAAATTACTTGTTGTTTACTAATAATAACGTAAATATGATTCACAATCAATTTTTTCTTAAGAAATTTTCAAAAAACTAAGATGTCACATATGATTATTTCAATTAAATATCATATTATTTAATAGACAGGCATGATCTAGAATAACATAGAAAAGCAACCTGTGTGATAAATTCAATTTTTTTATCTTAGGTTTTCATTCTCTCTATAATTGAAATTGCACCCTCAACTAAAAAGAAATGAGATATTGAAATAAAATAAAAATAGTGAAACTGAGAAAAAAATTTCAAGATAAATATATTAAAAATAATAATAGAGAACATGTGATGTATGTTTGACTGAAGAGGATTATAAATAATCACATACCATAGGTTTTTACAGGATCAATTAGTCTGACATTACAATGGGGAGTAACAAAAAATAAATACTTCTATGTGATTGCATGAATTGTATAAAAATGAGATATATTAAGGTTGAATTTAAATGTTTAGGTGGGGTTTATGGGAACTTTCCAAGAAGAGCAGTTAAATATTTTCTTGTTTGATCACTAATATAATAATAACTAATAAAACATATATTTTTATATGAATATTATATAGACGATAATGATATATTTTTATCAGTGATAAATAATGTAGACACACTGTTATTTCAGTGTAATACTTTGAAATATTTATAAATATATTTCCAAGAGTTTGGTGATGAGATGATGCGCGATTCTGATGTTGGGTGTTCCCAGAATTAATTTTATAAAAATAATAATTAAATTTTACAATAATTAAATGGAATAAATATTATATTATAGTATTGATCAGATATATAATGGCACAGCTGTGTCTGGTATGTGGTGTTTACCCTAGGTGAGAGATAACGTTTTTCTGTGTGGGTCTTTTTGTGGAGGAATCCATGAAGGAAAAAATTCTAAATAAAATAATTATGTTTATTTATTTTGTCTCAGACATCATATGAAATAACATATGAATTAGAAATTGAATTGGAAATCTCAGACTATTGTAGAGTTTTAACAGTGGTGTTTAACTTATGAGTGACATAAATTGAGAGGGTGCAGGAGGTACATATTTCACGAACGTTGTTGGGAATCTCACTATTTTTTATAAATATGAGCTTAAGTGTATTGATTGGGGATATCCCGTAATCGTCCCACCACCAAACCCTCTATCTGTCTACATTATTCAATGAATCAAGAAAAAATTACCCATGAAAGATTGGCATATTGCAACAGGGGTGAGGAAAACACGCCATCATTGATGAATGGATCAAACCAAGGTTGGATTTTTCTGTTACAATTTGTATTTTAAATTATGGTATGAAACTTCATTCTTTCTGTTTTTTCTTCATTTTGATTTATTAATAATTGGTGTCTGCACTGACATGACCATCATTCCAAATTTAGATCCTCTAACTCTGCTCACCCTATATATGTTCTTCATGGAAATTATCGTCTTCTTTTGGACATTAAAAATGGATGACGGATCATCAGACAGATCTTAATTCTATGAAGGTCTCAACCCAGGGATTCCAAAAATGCATTTGTAACTATTTTTAGAAAATTCTAGGAGTCATGATGGTTCGCAGAAGGGACCACTGGAGAGCATCCATAGGTGGCGTATGACAAGGGTAGCTGTGTGGAGCTAGGCGGCCAGTGAGTGAGTGCAGGTCAGACATGTCAGGTGAAGGTCAAGGGTGTTGCAGTGTGGATGGAACATGATGGATGAATATCACAAGAGGTGATAGAGACGTGAGGCAAGACATGATCATGATGGATGGTAGGGTTCTGGGTAGAGAAGTCTAAGAGAGTGGCCGGTTGAGTGGAAGGGTTGCGAGCTACGACTCGGGGCAATGACAAGCACAACGGAAGGCAAAGAAGACTACATTGACCAAGACATCATATGGACCGAGGCCGGAGTGGAGAGAGATAGTAATATTTTTCTAGAATAATAGTGGTTAGAGATAGAGTGTAATGGGAAGGCCTTTGTGGGCTAGGTAGGGAGCAGGCCAGGCAGGAGTGGGCCAGGCCGCAGCGAGCCGAGCCTAGCGGGCTGGACCAAGCTGAGTGAGCCAGGTAGGCCTTTAGGCCACATACTAAAATTTCCATAACTCTTAAAAGGAGTGTCTATTATTTGTGACTTCTACAATGACATGATCGCCTTATTAAGATGGACCTATTGAGGAAAATTTTGGGATTTTTTTTATTTCTCGTGGTTTGGTTGAACGAAAAGCCTATATATAATAATAATAATATAATTATTATTAATGAGCTTTTGTATCGGTCCTAACTCCTGTATATGACAAAAAATCAATGTTCCATCAGTTTCATCATGACCCTGAAATATAGTTGGACACTTCAACATCAATTTTGGGTGTTTAAATTGGAATCAAAGTGCATGACCCATGAATCCTAGATTGGGTGTTTTATGGTGAAATGAAACTTTTTCACAGGGTGTTTGTTTTGGATGAAGGAATAGATGATCCTGTAAATTTTCCCATGAGATTAGAAATGGTGTAATATGTATAATTTATTTCTATATTGAGGTACATACCACATGAGATACCATTTTATTGTAATGATGTGACATATGCCTTTTTCCTCGCATGTACGAATGTGGCTAATGAATAGTAAATCATGAACATATTTTCACCTAGATTACAACAATGTGATGAATTTTTATGTTCAAAGAATTATTATTGATCTAATTATATGTGGAACTTTAAAGGAAAATCATTGTAAGATCCTTTTGACGTGTCTGAATAGAATCCATGACAGTGATCAATCATTGATCATGCATCATTATAAAAGATTATCAAGGGATTATTTCTGTGTGTTGATACCCCTAACATACTAGGGAATGGATCCCTGATAACCATTTGGAAATACCCTATACCCACTAGGGAGTTGTTCCTCTATACCTACATGTCAAGTAGAACCATCCAATGTATTAAACTTCAGCGAGGATAGGTGGTGTGTCCCCTTCGACTCTCGAGTGTTTATCCCCCCGAACCTTTGGGGCGTGGATCACCAAAGACTAGAGTGGAATCCCCCTAACACACAAGGGACCATGTACAATATGGATACTATTATAGTGGAATCCCCCTCTCATATGTGGGCACAACTCTTCTACTTTGAGTTTTCCCCATCTGACTACGAAGATTAGTGGTGAGACGTGGTTCGATGTACCTTTGGACTAAGGGGAAAAATTGATGATTTCCATACGAATACACATCCTTGTGTCACAAAATAAAATTTTGAGGGTGATTCAGTGCCTCTTAAATCAGATTGTGAAAAGTTGTGGTGATTGAGACCCTTTTACTTTCTTCTTCACTGCAGATTTATGGGATACTAGGCATCGTTGTTGGATACTTCTAGAACTGTTAGCAAATCTTCTTCTTGGGATTTGCTGTAAGATGGAGATACCTTTATACTCCCTTTTTTGGGTCTCAATTGACTAAATATATATATCATTTTTAGTACCCACTACATGGGTTTTGGTCACTCCCCTTCCGAAGAGGATAATAAGCAAAGGGTATGGAACATGCATTCCGTGTCTCGCTTCTCATGGTTGGATGAGACTACTCACACACTATAGGTAGTGATGTCTCGACATGATGTCCATCATATAATTGTTTCTAGATCCTTATATATTTATAAACATAATCCACTATCTAATTGAGTCGATCTACACTCTTTTATTTTAATTTTTTATATATACTACTTTCTACATCAATGTATCTCTTAATACTGCCCATTCACCATTTCGTGGTATCATACTGGGTACATTTATACTCACCCGTGAATGGGATTTTCCAACAAATATTATGCCCTATTAAGATGACAAATGGGTTTGATCCTAGCTTCAGATGAGCTCATTGATATAGGTGCTTCAACCATGTATAATGGTTGTAGCTTGGGATCAAGGAGCAGGGATCTCTTGACTATTTTAAATTTTTTTGGTCAAGTTAGGACACTTTTCATTTTTGGAATTTATTTTTTCCCTTTTCCCCTTTTAGTTTACTTTATTGTATGCTTACTATCTAGTGGTCTATTCATGTTCTTTTAATTTTTAGTTGTGTAGTGTCTTAAACTCCTTTCCCTCTGCAATTTTTCATTCAGTAGTTGCGTGCTTGTGTAGTGGTACTTAGGAAAAGTCTCCCCTGAGTTTTTTGTTCCTTTATCGCTAACATCCATCCCATACTATAGAGACATGCCTGGGGTAGTTGCGGCTCGATCCCATACTTGGGTCAGGTTGTAATAGATTAGAATCATAGGGGGTTCGAACCATGGGAAAAAGTTCATACATATCCAAAACAAGTACTTGGTTGGGTTTTAGTGAAATATTTTCAATGTGTCTCAAGAGAGGCTCTCTTGAAAGGGAGTAAAGTGATGGTACTAGTGGCTGACATATCAAATCACTAAGATCCAAATCACCCACTTGCCGACTCGATACCCTGTGACACTTTTTGATGGAAACAATGGTACATGAATCGTATAGGATTGATCCATTGAATGACCTTTAAGAGCCAGTTCCACATTTTTTGTTAATATATATATATGTGTGTATATATGATCATTTGACCATGGTACTCCTTGGTAACTTTTAGGATGACTTCACATTGATAGAGATCCAGGATACCAGCTCCGGTTTGTGAGGAAAACCCTGTGAGTGATGACGCCTCATTTTAGGGTCCATCGTGTTTTCCCATTCATCTAGTTCTGCCAGTATTAGTAACTCCACCCATTGACCTATAGATAGTCCATGCAGATAAGGTTGAGAATGAGATATGTTTGAGCACACTTCTTGAGTTCCAGTGATATGTACCGTAGAAGATTCCTGGGGAGACAGATCCTCAAGTAGTGGAGGATAGGTTAGAGGTAATGGCTCGCCTTTATAAGATTGTGTGAAAAAATATGGATCATATGGTGGCCTTAGTTGCAAGTACTTTACATTGGATGGGTCTATGTTGGTAAAGCATGGTTACCCAGATGCACGATCAGTGAGCACTCTCATAGGATGAGTCCTAGCAGCTATTTATAAGGATTACTACTCTTCCAGCTTACACTCTATTTGGATTTAAGAGATTATAGAGGTTTGATAGGGAGGGGTGAAAGAGGATGAGTGCTTGGCTATGTTCACAAACATTACTCATTGGTCACATGACACGAAATGTGATGGTTACTTCTTTCCACTAACGTCCGAGCAGGTAATCCACAGAGAGATTAGTGCCAACATAGTACCCTTGTGCATCTCCACCTCTGATGGGGTGATTGAATTGGCGCTAGTGATGAGGATATTTCTATTTATGGGGAATCAGTTAGTTGGGACTAAAAGAGAATTATTTAGTGTTGAACCATCTGTTACAACTTGAAGACCTCAGTTAATAAGACCTCGATGCATGGGGAATCCCCATCATTAGACTCAAAAACATGGTCAAGCAGCACTGGGCAACATAGAGCACTGGGTCTGCCCAGAAAGGTTCCATGCTATGCTTGTAATGGGCGTGGTCACATGGAACACGACGACATGACTAGACATGTTGAGCAACCCCCAAAAATGGAAGGTGGAACACCACAGTAGAGATAGATCCAGGATCATGGATCCCATAGGTGGGGATAGTTTTGTCCCCAAGGAGGCGGTGATAAAAGAGGAGAAGAAGTTTCTAGATGTGGGGTGTGATGATATGAGGTTCTCCCACCACCACCACTGGGTGGCCAATGTCAGGCTCATGGAGCTAGCGGTTAGGGCCCTAGAAAGCTGCATGCTTTGGATGTCCATAATCCCAAAGTGTACTAGAAGATCTTAGGTACGATGTGTGTTTATTCTACTCCTTATTCAGAAGTATTAGACAAATGAATCCGTCAATATTTTATGTCATTACTCCTTTTATGGTAATTGGATCTCCTATTTGAAGCACTATCTCATAAACATTGTATTGAGGTTCCTACGGGAATCGCTTTTTCTAGGTCTTACATATTCTGACAGTGCGAGATATATCTTAGAGGAGAGAGGTTCACATGGGACCTAATGGTCATCAAGATAGAACCCTATGAAATCATCTAGTGCATAGATTGGGTTTCCATGGTATTAGTTTAGATTGAATATTACCTAAGGCTAGTCATATGACTATGCACTGATGGGACAAGGTTCACCTTTCTTGGTGAAAGAGATCTCATAGTGGAGAAGACCTGTGTTGTGAACTAGAGGTACATCCATATACCCACCCTTTAGTAAGAATAATCCTTTGTGAAAATGTTTCATCAGGCATCTAGGTTTCTTTAGTTGTGAAGCATTATATGTATGTCTTCCATGATGATGTTTTAGGACTCCTATCGAGGGGAAGTTGGGTTTTTTCATTGACATTCTATGAGGTAATTACCTGATATCTTCAGAGGCATATCAGATGGAACCCACCAAGCTACAAGAGCTATGGTTATAGTCATAGGACCTTTGAGATAATTTTTTCATCATGCTCATTGTGTCCCCCTGGGTAGATCTAGTTCTATTTTTGAAGAATGATGATTAGAGTATACAACTTTTTAGAGATTACCATATCCAAAACTAGATGATGATAAAGAAAAAGTACCAATTGTTGATGATTTATGACGTCATTTACAAGTTCTGAGGTTCAATTAGGTTATCTAAAATTGATCTTAGGTCCATCTACCACCATTTACGGGTTCGTGAGGATGATATCCCTACGTTTTCTTTCTGATATTGCTATGGGCACTAAGAGTTCATATTGATTGGATATGGTTATGAAAAATGTCCCCACTTTATTTATGGATTTGATGCACTATATCCTACATCTTTAAATGGAATTGTTTATTATTTTCTTCATCAATTTCATATTCATCGATACTACATTAGCGGATGAGTAGGTCGCGCACTTGAGGATGGTTCTTGATTTACTTCGAGAGCACCACATTTAATGAAATCTCCCAATGTGGCAGTTCTGGATACAAGAGCTTCACATTCTAGTTAATGTCAATTCTAAACATGGATTAGTCATGGATCTGCTGAATATTGAAGTATTTTATTCATGGGAGACACCCGAGATAGTAATAGAGGTGTGAATCATTATTATTTTGGATGGGTACTATAGAATATTTGTGGCAAAATTCTCTAATATCACAGCCCCATGGATAGCTTAGACACAGAAGGGATGAACGTTTTCTTGGTCTACTTTTCTCCAGAGGCAGTCTAGAAGCTGAGGTTATAGCTGATGAGCTCCCTTGTTTTGATACTACCAAATTTTGGTGTTGATTTCATAGTGTATTGTGATGCCTTAGGAGCTGGGCTCAGTTGCGTGATGATAAAACTACAGAGAATCATCACATATGGGTCAAGGAATTTGAGAACCCTTAGAAGAAAAATGTTACTCATGACCTAGTTCTAGTAGTGGTAGAAATTTTTGTGAGGATGCGGAGGTATTGCATTTTGGGAGAGCACTTTGTTCTTTCCTCATACCACTAAATACTCAAGTACATCTTTACCCAGAGATACATGAATCTAGGGAAGCAATGTTGGTTGAAGTTCCTACAAGACAAAGACTTTGAGATAGTCTATACCCCAAGAAATGGAAATATTGTAGAAGGTACATTTAGAAGGATTTCCTTGGATCACCTAGTGCGAGAAGGTTTTGATAAGTGAGATTCCATGTAGATGAACCCGTTGGAGTAAGAGGGTATTGTTTTTCTACTGTCAATGGTGTTGAATCCATAATTCCTTGAGTGTGTAAAATATTCTTAGATGGGAGACATCGACAAAAAAGTTATATGTGATTGGAAATCCATGGGTGATGCACTATATGGATATTCCAAAGGAGGAAATATTGAAATCTAATTCATGGGAGAGTATTGGTTCCAGACACAATGCTGGGGAAGGTGATGTGAGAGTTCCACACTTCACCCTTAGTTGTACATCATGGTGTCGGAAAAATGTATAATAATATTCAGTGATATTTTTGGTGGTCTGGCATGAGAATAAGAGTATACGAGTTCATCTCACGATGCCTTACCTATCATCAGGTGAAGGTTGTTCCCTAGGTTCTGGCTAGTTTGTTATAGCCTCTTGAGATTTCTGAGTTGAAATGGGACAACATATCCATGGAGATCATCATAGGGCTTCCACAGACATCGAAGGTCCACGATTCCATATAAGGGATGGTAGACAAACCCACGATGTCGACATAATTACTCGCTACTAGGGAGAACATTTTGGTGGGGAGTTTGGGGTAGTTGAATGTATGGGAGATCTTTCACCTTCACAGGGTACCCTCGATGATTTTATCTGATCATGACATACAATTTTGTTAATGATTGTGGAGAGGCCAACAAGAGGAATTCAGGACCTAACTTTAGATAAGAACATACATTCACCATCAGACTGATGGATAGACCAAGTGCCCTATCCATGTGGTAGAGGATATGCTGAGGTCTTGCCTAATAGATTTCAACTAGAGTTAGGAGGATCACCTACTTTTGGTAGCATTTTCAAAAACAAAGATACCAATCTCCCATCCGCTTGGAATATTTTGAGGCCCAATATGGGATTCCATTTAGGTATCCTTTATGTTGGATGGAGGTTGGGGATTCATCCCTGGAGGGCCTAGAGTCGGTGCAAGCAACGACAGATAAGGTGCATGTCATCCCTGATTCTATGAGGATAACAAATAGTATATAGAAATTCATTCAATATTTTCTTCATAGGCCCTTGGAGTTTGATAATTGAGACCATGTCTTGTTGAGAGTATCCCAATGACAAGGGCTGCAGATGTCGTCTGTGGAGGCAAGCCAACCCTACGGTTCATTGCGCCATTCAAGATCATGTTGAGGGTTGGTGATGTTGCCTACTACCTTTATCTACCCCCATAGCTAGAGTGGGTGCACGATATCTTCCATGTGTCACAGATGAAGAGATATATGCATGATCATAAACATGTCATCGAATGGGGTGAGTTGTACATTGAAGTTGGAGAAACCTTTGTAGAGCACATAGTGGATGTCAAGGATCGATAACAGCTGAACTTACATGGACAGACTGTCACTTTGGTTTGTGTATTATTGGTGCCTGAAAACATATATGAGAGGTCCTAGTAATGGAAGATCTAGATGTGGGATCAGTACCCTAAGTTGTTTTATGAGTTTTTCTTTTCTAGGATGAAATTATTGATGGATGGAATAATGTTGAGACCTGGTTTTCTCCTTGTAAAAGTTTTAAATATTTCTGTATATATTTCTAAAGATAGTGGTTGATATAGCATGTGATTCTGTGTTCTGGTTTTCCTGAAATTAATTTTACAAAAAAAAAATTAAGAATATTTTATACTATGCATGTGATGAAAATGGAATAACTCTTAAATGGCAATCCGAATGAAAAATTTGAGTTCATAGTTGAGTTTGAAATGTGATATTTACCCTAGGCGAGACCTAACAATCGTCAACATGAGTCTTTTGCAGAAAGACACAATAAGGAAAAAACTATAAATAAAATAATTAATTTTAATTATTTTATATTGGATTTCATATCAAACACCATTTGAACAGGTAATAAAATTATAAATATGATATGTTAGCTGAGTTAAAAATGGGGTTTTTACATAACTATGACAAAAAAATGAGAGTGCACAAGAGGTTCATATTTTGCAGTCGTTGGCGAGCATCTCACTATTTTTATATAAATAGGAACTTAAGTGTTTTGTATTAGGTTTAGACCATAATACACACACCAAAAAACTCTATCCCACACTTCATTATTCAACGAATAAATAATTAACGACCGATGAGACTTTGGAAGATGACAACGGGAGTGAGGTAAACACACCATTAATGACGAACTGATCGAATTGACGTATGATTTTTTCCTTTCAATTTTTATCTGAAATTCTAGTTTGAAATTTCATTCAAGTAGTAGTTTATTCTTTTCCATTTATCAATCATTGATTTCCACACTAAGATGGCCATTGATTAGTTTTTTGGATCATATAATGTTGCTTTTTTTTGTCAGTATTTTCAAGGAAATTGTTACCCACTTTGGAAATGATAGATCATCGAGTGGAGATTTGTTTTGTGAAGATCTTCACTAGAGGATTCATAAAATACATTTGTTAAAAATTTTGGGAAACTTTTGGATTCACGATAATATCGGTAAGGGACCATCAGAGAGCTAAAAACGGTGGTGGATGCAATGATCAAGGTGGATGATGAGTTGGAGCGGGCCAAACATGTTATGCGATAGTTGGGAGCATTGCGGCGTGGCAAGAGCATGACATATGAGATCTGTGGGAGGCAGCAGAGCAGCATTGCATGGATGGAGCACAATGAATGTAACATCCCAAGTAATTAATGAATAATATATATTCTTATATATTCCGATTTATGAATTAGACAGTGTTTTAGAGGCTTAAAATGAGAATAAATCCAATCTTAAGCATGGAATACACTAATATTCTTAAAAGATTGTTTTACTGCCTTTTAATGGAAAAACATTTTTAAATCAACCTTTTGACACTTTTATAAGATCTATTAGTAAAAATAAACTTATTATTTATGATTGGGACATTGAAATTTACAATGGATAATTTTTTGGTATTTTTCTCACAATGTTCATTTTTTAATGAATAGTGAAAAATACTGCATTTTACATCAAAACTGCTTTTTCATCTAATTTAATTATATGGTTATATTATCTTTTTAATTGGTTTTAAATTACAATTAGAATATAGTTTTACCATTTAATCCAATGGTGGTCATTAGAATCAATTTCACTTTGAAATTGGACTTAAACTAGTATCAATCTTTTGATACTTATTATTTCATAAAAACACGCTATTTGCTCTGACAACGGGAATTAATTATTAGATTAATTAATGTAACTTATATGTTTTGAATTTTGTAAAATAGACATCATTTTTGAATTCAGAATATCAAATATAGCTTAGGGTGAAGTTTTGGTATTTTTCTGAAAAACTTCAATTTTTGATGAATAGTGAAACCACTAAGTGGTACTTATAAAAAACCGATTTTTCGTTTAAATGAAATTTTACCACCTCTGTGTTTTGAATTTCAAAAATCCGAAATAAATGGTTGTAATTAGGAAGTAAAATTTGGTTCAATGAGATTAAAATAATTTTTTAGTGAATAGTAACTTTTAGGTTTTTAATCGCGATTAGAGGTAATTAGTGTAGTTTAAGGTAAAAATAATGTTTTAATAATATGAAATGACCTAGACACATGTCCTACCGTTATTTTATGTGTCATGGCCGACCAAGAAAATCCATGGGTCAACTTGGGGACCCCATGGATCCACTTTGGTAGGAAAATGACATTAATACCTTTTTATTTAAAGTTAAAATAAAAATGTCACAAACATGAGTAGTTTTACTAAAACAATTTTTAAATGGGGTTATACAAGTCATATTTTTGACTATAAAATTCATTAGAAAGATAAAAAAATTTCCTACATCATGATATTTTTTTTATAATTTTTAGATACTAAATAAATTAAATTATTTATGACACTATGATGATGGAGCGATTACCTCATTATTTAACGATTTAAATAAAATGAAAAGATAATGTAAACCCTAAGACCTACACATGTCAAAACCTATTAGATTGGTGGATTTAGAACTCTTAGCACCATATCCTTGAAATATATAATTTTGGGACCTTTTAAATCTGAATATCATTTTATAATAATGTAACATTTTATAACTTTCCAATAGCGCCCCTCCTCTCCTCTTATAAAAGGCCCCCACCTCTACCACCTTACCCACACCTCTCAAGCCTTTGGCTCAGCCAACGTCTGCCCATTTTGTCTCTCCATATCCCTCTATTACACCTTGAAGCCTCAATTAGGGCTGAAGTCTTCCCAAGGAAGCCTTTGAGCTCAAATCAAAAAGAGTTACCCGTTTTAAAGGACATTAAAGAACGATCGAGTCAAGTCGGACCTGAGGTATGGGACTTCATCTCAATATCCTCTAATTGAGGAATATTTTTGTTTTATACACAACATTCTTTTATACAGTGTATAAATTCCTTTTACTTTTATGTTTATCCTAAAGGAATCTTTTTATATGAAGCGTTTTACTAAACGTCAAAAGGGAATGTTTTCATCGTACGTATATGGAGACAACGACTTCTCCACCATCATGACCATTGTTTGAGTTTTGCCTTCCTCTACAAGCCATACCTTTTACTAAATGAAAAATAAATACCATGTTTTAATTTTATTTTATTTTGGTATTGAAAATGGTTTTCATAATGTTTCTATTATATCAATGTGTTGTATTGATATATTGTGATTGAAATGTGGAAATGTTATGTTTCCTTTATGCATATTTTATGTGATACGATTATGTTATTGTTCATGGGAATTGTTATGAAGACGGGTGGTTTCGTGATAAACTATGGGCGGGTGACCCTGATATATCTCTCCAATGCATTGGGTAATGTGAAGGGGTTAAACTTTGAGGTTTCTCCGAAGAGATTTAGGGAATATACTGCGATGGGTATTCCAAAAATAACCATGAGGGTTACTCCCTACGTAAGAATGTTATGAGTGCCTCAAGTTACCTTTATGTCTTATGATTTCTATGATTTATTTCTGATTTGATGAGTTATGTTAAAGTGATTATGTTTTATGGGTAAATTATGATTTCATTCTTATGTATATATGTACTCATGTTTCCTTTCCATATTTTTATATCCCTTACTGAGATTTTTATGCTCATCCCATGTTTTTGAAATGTTTTTCACAGGTCAAGGGAAAGGTACATGATGTGATGATAGTTTCAATGAAGTTTCAAGAAAGAATCCATGTTTTATTTTAAATGGGTTTTCGTTGATGGGAAAAATGAATACTGTATTTTATGTAACCACTTTGTTTAATTGTGGAATGTAATGCATGTTTTATGATCTAATTATCTAAAACTCTAAACCTAAAAGATCCTCAATTCTTATTCTTCAAGTAACTCAAGATTAAGTAATGTTTAAGGCTGGGGCCTTATAGTTGGTATCAGAGGTCGGTTTAGATAACTTTAGGAGTTAGAATTCTATTAAATGATTATCCAAAAATATTTTTTTTATAGTCAAATTGAAATGATATAGAATTTTAAGATTACCATGTTGCTTCATCTAAGACATGTTTTTTTAGAATGGTTTTCCACAGAGGAAACAGTAAAGCAGTGCTAGGAAGGCATAGAGAAGGACATAACGTTCCAAATCAGCATCCTGCGATGGTCGGAATTGGAACTGAACAGTTTGTTGTAGTAATGACGTAGTTGAATCAAGCGTTAAATGGTGGTGGTATCCATGAACGAGATCAGCCAAATCAACCACAGAGGAACATGTCAGTGGTGGAAAATTTTATGAGGCAACATCCCGCATCATTTAGAGGATCATCTGACCCAGTGCTAGCTGACGGGTGGATTAAAGCACTATAGAAGATTTTCGATGTCATGGGGTGTTCAGACAATCAAAAGGTTAGTATTTCTATTTACCGTTTGGAGGGTGAAGCATATTAGTGGTGGTCGATGGTTAAAAATATCAGGGACGCTGATGAGATTGATACTCTCGACTAGGATGAATTCAAAGGTTTGTTTCTTGAGAAGTATTTTCCTAAGGCTGTTCGACTTAGGATGGAAAAACAATTCTTGGAATTGAGGAAAGAGGAAGACTCAGTGGATGCCTATGAAGAGAGGTTCACTCGATTGGCAAGGTATGCTCCAAATTTTATCCGAGACCTTGATAGTAAAATCAATCATTTTTACTCAGGATTAAAGCCAAAATATCGAAGGGCATTGTCTTCTCGTGAGTTCAAAAGTTATGAAAAGATTTTTCAATGTGATGAGAAGGTGGAAATGGAGTTTTCCGATGATCAAGTGTTCTATAACAACCAGCAGAAGAAGAGACTGAGGTGGAAGTAGAAAGGAAAGAATTCTTCAAAAAGGTATGATGGTAAGAAAACTAAGACTCTAGTTTGTGATAAATGTGGAAAAAGGCATGCTGGAGAATGTCTTCTGAATTCTGGAAAGTACTACCGATGTGGTAAGATGGGACATAAGGCTCGTGATTGAACTGGAAAAGATCAAGGTGATGGTAAGACCAAATTTGATTTACAGTTTGTGAAATGTTTTAAGTGCAATGAGATGGGTAATTATACAAACGAGTGTACGAAAAAGAGCTCGAGTGATGGGAAGCAGTTAGACTACAAGTAGAAAGGGGTGGTGAAATACATTGCAACTACTTCAACAGATGTTGGGCCATCAAATGAAGTGGTATCAAGTAATTTTTTTTGTTTTTTTAGATTATGCCAGTGTGTTGTTTGATTCGGGGTCTACACATTCTTTCATCTCTGAAAACTTTTCTAGTAAAATGGGAATACCATCTCAAGAAATGACTCCTGAACTTTTGGTAAAAAAACCTGGGGGAAATGTTGAGGTAAAAAGTATTTATTAGAATCTTCTTATCCTTATCTGTGGAAAGAACCTACTTGCAAACCTTATTTTTTTACCTCTAGTAGTGTTTGATGTTATCCTGGGTATGGATTGGCTCTCTATTTACCATACTAAGATTGACTGTAGAGCTAAAGAAGTTTCTTTTCAGAAATACATTCAGTTTGTGTACAAGAATGAACCCTTACTGTTGATAACATATCAAGAGGCTGAGAAACTTGTAAAAGATGTAAATGAATGTTACCTTGCACATATTTTTGAAAATAAGGGAACTGTTTAGATTAATTATGTACCAGTGGTAAATGAGTATCCTGATATTTTTCTTGATGAGTTTCCTAGAATAATACCATATCGGGAAGTTGAGTTTACTGTAGACTTAGTTCCTGATGCTAAGACAATTTCAAAACCCCCTTATCGAATGGATCAAATTGAACTTTTAGATTTGAAGGAGAAATTGCAAGATTTATTAGAGAAAGGTTTTATTCGACCTAGCACATCACCATGGGGTGCTCCTATTTTATTTGTTAAAAATGAAGATGGTTCTATGAGACTTTTCATTCATTATAGAGCCTTTAATAACATCATTATTAAGAACAAATATCATTTTCCTCATATCGATGATTTGTTTGATCAGCTCCATGGAGCTCAGTTTTTTTCAAATACTGACCTGAGATCGGGGTACCATCAGTTGAAGGTAAAGGAAGCAGATATTCCGAAGACCGCGTTTCGTACAAGATATGGACATTATGAATTTGTAGTAATGCCTTTTGGGCTAACCAATGCACCTTTTGTATTCATGGACTTAATGAATAGAATTTTCCATGAGTTCTTGGATAAGTTTGTGGTTGTTTTCATTGATGATATTTTGGTTTTTTATAAAAGTAAAGAGGATAATGAAAGACATTTAAGGGTTATTTTTCAAACTTTAAAAGAAAATAAATTGTATGGGAAATTCAACAAGTGTGAGTTTTGGTTGCAACAAATTTCTTTCCTTGGTCATATTGTTTCTAAAGATGGGATAACTGTTGATCCTGCAAAAACAAAGGTTGTGGAACAATGGCCAAGACCCACAAATGTAACTGAGATTCGTAGCTTCCTTAGTTTTGCTGGCTACTACCAAAGGTTTGTTATAAATATTTCACAGTTATCTAGCCCAATGATTAAGATAACTCATAAGGGTGTTAAGTTTATCTGGACAAAGAAATGTGATGATTTTTTTTAAGAACTGAAAAGAAGATTGGTGAATGCTCCAGTTTTGGCACTACCTTCCAGGAATGGGGAGTTTGTTATCTACAGTGATGCTTCATTGAAAGGACATGGTTGTGTCCTAATGTAGAATGATCAGGTAATTGCTTATGCTTCACGACAGTTGAAAACTCATGAGGTAAATTACCCTACACATGATTTGGAATTAGCTTCTGTTGTTTTCTCTTTAAAAATTTGGAGGCATCATTTGTATGAAGTTAAGTGTGAGATATATACCAATCACAAAATTTTAAACTATATATTCACTCAGAAAGAATTGAACATGAGATAGAGGAGATGGATAGAATTAATCAAGGGTTATGATTATACAATTCATTACCATCTGGGGAAAGCAAATAAAGTGGGTGATGGTTTGAGTCGAAAAAGTAATGCTTCATTAACAATGTTGCATTTGGAACGTGATCCTTTGGTTAAGGATTTGATGAAATTTGGCATAGAAGTTGTTGGTTTAGGAAGTTCTTCTGTTTTGTTTCAGGTATCAGTAAGATCATCTCTATCAGACAGAATTAAGAAAGCACAGAATCAAGACAGCAAGTTGCAGAAAATGGTAGAGCTGGTTCAGAAGGGTAAGTTTCCTGAATTCAATATTGATAATGATTTTGTTTTGAGATTTGGGAAGAGATTGTGTGTTCCTTATGATTCACAGTTGAAGACAGAGTTGTTATGTGAAGCTCATAGTTCTCTGTTTTCAGTTCATCTAGGCATTACTAAGATGTATAGAGATCTTCGAGAGTAATACTGGTGGGACGGAATGAAAAGAGATATTGCTGATTTTACTGTGAAGTGTTTGACTTGTAAATAGGTAAAAGAAGAGAGTCAGTTAATGAAAGGGATGCTTCAGCCGTTACCAGTGCCAGATTGGAAATGGGAGAATATATCCATGGACTTCGTTGTGGGTTTTCCGAAGACACCTCGAGGTAATAATACAATCTGGGTTATTTTTGATCGCTTGACTAAATCTGCTCATTTCATTGCTATAAGAGATACTTTTTCCCTAGATCAACTTTCTCATTTGTATCTTAAAGAGATAGTTAGGTGACATGGAGTTCCTCTCTCCATTGTATCTGATCGTGATCCCAGGTTTACTTCTAACTTTTGGAAAGGCCTTCAGAAGTCGTTGGGTACTGAATTAAATTTTAGTACATCTTTTCATCCTCAAACAGATGGGTAGTCAGAATGAAAAATTCAGGCTTTGGAGGATATGCTATGTGCTTGTTAGATGGATTATCAGGGAAGTTAGGACCAACATCTTTCTTTTGTTGAGTTTTATTATAATAACAGTTTTCATTCTAGTATACAGATGGAACCATTTGAGGCATTATATGGTAAACGTTGTCGAACTCTAGCTTTCTGGGATGAAGTGGGTGAAAAAAAGTTGCTGGGACCGGAATTGGTAGAAGAGTTGGAAGAAAAAGTTCAGCTGATACAGAAACACATGAGAACAACTCAGAGTAGGAAGAAGAGTTATGTGGATAACCAGAGGAAGGATCTATCTTTCGAGGTAGGTGATCATGTCTTTCTCAAAGTTTCACCGTGGAAGAGTGTGATTAGATTTGTTAAGAAAGGAATGTTGAGTCCAAGGTTAATTGGACCATATGAAATTCTGGAGAGAGTTGGATCAGTTTCATACCGAGTGGCTTTACCTCCGAGTTTATCTCAGGTACACAATGTTTTTCATGTTTCAATGTTAAGGATGTACATGCCAGATCCATCTCATGTTTTGAGTCTAGAGGTAGTTCAGCTGTAAGAGAATCTATCTTATGAGGAACAACCGGTCAAAATTCTTGACCATAGGGAGAAAGTGTTATGAAATATGGTGATTCATCAGGTAAAGGTTTTGTGGAAAAACCACATGATTGAAGAGGCAACATGGCAGTCTGAAAAGGCAATGAGGGCTAAATACCCCCACTTATTCGATGAGTAAATAAATTGTGGGGATGCAATTTTCTAAATGGGGGAAGGATGTAACAAACCATTTAATTAATGAATAATATATATTCTTATCTATTCCTTTTTAGGAATTAGATAGTGTTTTAGAGGCTTAAAATGATAATAAATCCAATCTTAAGCATGGAATACACTAATATTCTTAAAAGATTATTTTACTACCTTTTGATGGAAAACCATTTTTAAATCAACCTTTCGACACTTTTATAAGATATATTTGTCAAAATAAACTTATTATTTATGATTGGGACATTGAAATTTACAATGGATAATTTTTTGCATTTTTCTGACAATGTTCATTTTTTAATGAATAGTGAAAAATACTGCATTTTACATCAAAACTGCCTTTTCATCTAATTTAATTATATGGTTAGATTATATTTTTAATTGGTATTAAGTACAATTAGAATATATTTTTACCATTTAATCCAATGGTGGTCGTTGGAATCAATTTCACTTTGAAATTGGACTTAAACTAGTGTCAATCTTTTTATACTTATTGTTTCCTAAAAACATGCTATCTGCTCTGACAACGGGAATTAATTATTAAATTAATTAATGTAAGTTATATTTTTTTGAATTTTTTAAAATAAACATCATTTTTGAATTCGGAATATCAAATATATCTTAGGGTGAAGTTTTGATATTTTTTGAAAAACTTCAATTTTTGATGAATAGTGAAACCACTAAGTGGTACTTATAAAAAACTGATTTTTCATTTAAATGAAAATTTACCACCTCTGTGTTTTGAATTTCAAAAATCTGACATAAATGGTTTTCATTATGAAGTAAAATGTGGTTCAATGAGATTAAAATAATTTTTTTGGTGAATAGTAACTTTTAAGTTTTTAATCGCGATTAGAGTTAATTAGTGTAGTTTAAGGTAAAAATAATGTTTTAATATTATGAAATGACCTAGACACATGTCCTACCGTTATTGGATGTGTCATGGCCGACCAAGACAATCCATGGGTCAACTTGGGGACCCCATGGATCCACTTTGGTAGGAAAATGACATTAATACCTTTTTATTTAAAGTTAAAACAAAAATGTCACAAACATGAGTTGTTTTACTAAAACAATTTTTAAATGGGGTTATACAAGTCTTATTTTTGACTATAAATATTCATTAGAAAGCTAAAAAGATTTACTACATCATGATAGTTTTTTTATAATTTTTAGACACTAAATAAATTAAATTATTTATGACACCATTATGATTGAGCGATAACCTCATTATTTAACGATTTAAATGAAATGAAAAGATAATGTAAAACCTAAGACCTACACATGTCAAAAACCTATTTGATGGGTGGATTTCGAACTCTTAGCACCTTATCCTTGAAATATATAATTTTGGGACCTTTTAAATACGAAAATCATTTTATAATAAATTAACCTTTTATAATTTTCCAAGAGTGCCCCTCCTCTCCTCTTATAAAAGGCCCCAACTTCTACCACCTTACCCACACCTATCAAGACTTTGGCTCGGCCAAACTCTGCCCATTTTGTCTCTCCACATCCCTCTCTTACACCTTGAAGCCTCACTTAGTGCAGAAGTCTTCCCAAGGAAGCCTTTGAGCTCAAATCAAAAAGAGTTACCCGTTTTAAAAGACATTAAATAATGATCGAGTCAAGTCAGACCCGAGGTATGGGACTTCATCTCAATCTCCTTTAATTGAGGCATTTTTTTGTTTTATACAAAACCTTATTTTATACGGTGTATAAATTACTTTTACTTTTACGTCTATCAAAAATAAATCTTTTTATACGAAGCGTTTTACTAAATGACAAAAGGGAATGTTTTTGTCGTATGTATGCATCGACAATGACTTCTCCACCGCCGTGACCATTATTTGAGTTTCAGATTCCTCTACAAGCCATACCTTTTTTTAAATGAAAAATAAATACCATGTTTTACATTTATTTTATTTTGTTGTTGAAAATATTTTTCATAATGTTTCTATTATATCAATGTGTTGTATTGATATCTTGTGATTGAAATGTGGAAATGTTATGTTTCCTTTATGCATGTTTTATGTCATACGATTATGTTAAGGTTCTTGGGAATTGTTATGAAGACGGGTGGTTCTGTGATAAACTAAGGGTGGGTGGGCCCGATATATCTCTCCAGTGCATTGTGTAACGCGAAGGGGTTAAACGTTGAGGTTTCTCCGAGGAGATTTAGGGAATATATTGTGATGGGTATTCCAAACATAACTATGAGGGTTAATCCCTACGTAAGAATGTAATGAATGTCTCAAGTTACCTTTATGTCTTATGATTTCTATGATTTATTCATGATTTGTTGAGGTATATTAAAGTGCTTATGTTTTATGGGTAAAGTATGATTTCATTCTTATGTATATATGTACTAATGTTTCCTTTCCATATTTTTATATCCCTTACTGAGCTTTTTATGCTCATCCCATGTTTTTGAAATGTTTTTCACAGGTCAAGGGAACGGTACATGATGTGATGATAGTGTCAATGAAGTTTCAAGAATGAATCCATGTTTTATTTTAAATAGGTTTCCGTTGATGGCAAAATGAATACTGTCTTTTATGTAACAACTTTGTTTAAATGTGGAATGTAATAAATGTTTTATGATCTAATTCTCTAAAAATCTAAACCTAAAAAAATCCTCAACATGTATTCTTGAAGTAACTCAAGAGTAAGTAATGTTTAAGGCTGGGGCCTTATAGTTAATGGAGAAGAGATGGATGGAAGAGATGTGGCGAGTAGCCAGTCAAATAGTAGGGTCGCATGGTGAGACACAAGGTGGTGAAATGCACTGTGGAAGGTGTTGGTGACCACGTTGACTAGAAATGTGGATGGTCCAAGGCTAGAGTGGAGTGGGCCGACATGAACGGGACATGCAGAGAGTATTCCAGGATGGAGTGGAGCAGGCCAGCCAGATCAGGACATGCCAAGAGTGGGCCATGACGAATCAGGCTAGGCCGAGGCGATCCAATCATAGGGCGCTAGATGAGGCCAAGTGGGTCAGGCAGGCCATCAGTCTATGAACAATAATTTCCATAACTCCTAAATGGAGTGTTAGTTATATGTTTTTTCTATAGAAACATTATCTTATTATCCATATAGATCATTTGTGGCTAGTTTCGGTATTTTATATTTCGAACTCCTGGCTCGGTTTAACGAAACACATTAATATAATAAAAATAATATATTTATTATTATTGAGAATTTTTATATCTGGCCTAACTCATGCATAAGATGTCTGATCAACGTGCTGTTTGAAGCCTCATTAACCTAATATCTAGGCAGAATCGTCAAGAACAATGTTGGGTCTTTAAACTAAAATAGAGGTATGTGCCCCATGAATCCTGATTCGAGCATTTTTTGGTGAAATGAAACATTTTCTCCAGGTATTTGTTTTGGATGAAGGAATATTTATCCGATATATTTTTTAATGATGATCTCAATTTTTATATCAGTACCATTTAATTTTTGAAGAGTTTTCTGCCCCATGAGATGTTATTCGAGCATAATGCAGTGACTTATGACTTTTTTCTCAGATGTCTGATCAAGTGGAATGAATTTTCTATCTTGTGCATTTTTTCACAAGAATCATAATGCTGTGATCTATTGGGATGTGCATAGCCTTATTCCTGATCCCATTCAATGTGGAAAATTTAAAAGAATATCAGTGGAATATCCTTTTGAGGTGTTTGAAGAGAATCCATGATAGTGGTCATGTAGTGATCAGGCTTCATTCCGACATATTATCATAGGCATATTTCTGCGTGTTAATCCCCTGGAGGTACCAGGGCATGAATCCCCAATGACCAGAGTGGAATACACCTAATGCACTAGGGTGAGGGTCCACTCTAGCTACATGATGGGCAGTACCCTCCAACATATTAGCCTTCAGCGGGGCTGGGTAGTGGGTCCCCATCAACTCCTGAGTTTTGATCCCCCTGAAACACAAGGGTACGAATACATGAATACTAAAGTGGAATCCACACAACGCAAATGGTCGTGGTTCCTTTATGGATGCTATTGTAGTAGAATCGCCTGAATTTACTAGGTCATAAGTCCTATACATTGAGTTTTCACCATCCGATGGTGTGAATCTGTTGCACGACATGGTTCGATGTACTAGTGGACTCACAATAAAGATAGACTCTCCCCCCCCCAAGATGCGTCCTTGTGTCACGACCAAAAAACCCCGAGGCTGATTCAGTTTCATCAAAAGATGATAGTTTCAGGATCTTGTGATTAAGACCATTGGTCTGGCATGTTAAAGAAAGATGTATGAGATACTGAGCATCGTTTTTAGATACTTCAAGAACTGTTGGTGACTCTTTTTCTTAGTCTGAGCTGTGTGATGGAGTTCCCCTTGATCTCCATCATTTTTATTTATTTCGACTATATATATATCCCATTTCAATACCCACTTCTTTGGTTTTGGTCACTCTTCTTCTAGGATTTGTGAAGATGCGCGGGGTATGCCACGTTCTTTCTGTGCCAAAATTGTTAGCGTTGGACGAGTCTACCTTGCAACTATTGGTAGGGAAGTATGGATGAGAATTCCATATTTTCACCATTTCTATCTCCTTGTGTTTGGTTGATCATACTTCACTCTCTTATTAGTTTTATCTACAATATTTTATTGTACTTTGTTCAACATACTACTTTCCTCTTCAATGCATGTGTTACTACTCCCCCTTCACATTTTCGGGGCATCCTATTGGGTATGTTTATACTCACCAATGCAAGGGATTCTCCCACAAATATCGTGCCTTATGCAGACGATGCACATGTTTGATTGTGACTTTAGAGGAGCTCATGGATACAGGTTCTTGGACGGCGTACGGTGGTTGTATCTTGGGATCCATGAGCGAGTCTGTATTGGCTATTTTAGGTTTTACATTTTTTCAAATTGGGACACTTTGCAGGTTGGCAGTGTATTTTCCCCCACCGCCTTTCAGTTTTCTTTGTTTTACTCTTAATGTGTGGTGGTCTATGCGTGATTGGTTTATTTATAGAAGCCTATAATCTATTAGTCATTTCCATCTGCACTTTTGCATTGAGTGGTTTTGTGTGTGTACATGTACTTATGAAAAAGTCCTCCCTGAGTTTGTTCTGCCTTCAGTGCTTGTCGTCACCCCCTGGCCTATGGCGGCGGGGTTGGGGTAATTGCAGCACGAGCCCCGACATGGGTCGGGTCATTAAAAAAAGTGTTGATAAGAAACTTCGTTATCTTCACACTAATTTTAGGAATAATAAAAATTGATTTTTTGAGGAAATTGTATTTTAGCACTAATATATGATATTTTTATTAGCGAATTGTGAAAATCAAAGATAAAAAAGATTAAAATAATGTTCAAAAATATTATAAGAATATATATTATAAAGGAATTTATTATAAAAAATGTAACAAATAATTTCCATTATGAATGAATATACAATCTTAAATATAGGAATGTTAAAAATGAGTTAAATTGAATAATTAAAACTTATAATGCTTCATAAATAATGATAAATTTTATAACCATTATTGACTATATAAATTTTTAAAAAATAAAATTGATATATATTAAGCTGATTGTGAAATAATATTTTTAAATATTAAAACATAGTAAACAAGTTAAAGAAATGAATTCATGATATTAAGTACCCGAATCTTAAACAAGTATTAAAAATTATGACTATTTTAAATAATGCATATAAGTAAACTAATTATATAGATTTCAATCAAAAAAATATTACATCTTAATAAATTAAATTGAATACATATTAAAGATTTAAAGGAAAAACATAGTAATAATATTTAATCTTTGAAAAAAATTGTCAATAATTTCTAAGTTTAATTTCATTATATGTAAACACAAACTAAAATAATGAGAATATAAAACATCATATAAGTAAATTAATAACATAAATTTCAAACATTTTAAATACATTACATCCCAATAAATGAAATTGAATAAATACTAACAATATAAATAAATGAAATACCAGTAATATGAAAACACATTAAATAGTGTTGTATAAATAAATACAAAAAAACTTCCAACAATTTTTAAAATTTATTAATAGGATAAATTAAAAATAATATTTAATGAAATCATATTAAAAATTCTTAAATAAAATAGATTATATTACATTTTTTTTGAAAAAGTGAATTCGTAATATTAATTATGTGAGTTACATATAGATTAAAAAATTTAAAATGAATAAATATATAAAATTATTTATATATATATATAAAATATTAAACATGCATTATATTGAATATAAAAAAAACTAGTAGATAAATTAAATCGTATCATATAAAATACAGACACATATATTCAGAATGATTTAATTAAAATAAATAGAATAACATGAATTGAATAATTGAGTAAAAAAATTAAAACATTTTTAAAAAATATTTACATTTCATTTATTAAAAAATGAATTGAAGATAATAACATAGCTGAAAGCATAATTACCAAAATTTACTTAGGGATAACATATGTTGTGGGTTCCATTTCATGCTAAAATGGTTTCGGTTGTAGGTGGTGTTATAAGAATCAATTATATAGATTTCCAACATATTAAAAATATTAAAACATAATAAAAAAATAAGTAAATATTAATCCTATAAATTAACAAAATATTGAAAATATTGAAACATTAAAAATAAATATTTAAAATTTTAAAACAATGATTAATTCCAAAAATATTTAATATTTATAAATATTAATAATAAAAAAAATTAATAAAATAATATTAAATATGAGTAATTAAAATTAAATAAATTACATAAATGTTTTTAAGAGTTAATTCATAAATTTAATTACATGAATTGAACATTCATAAAAATGATGAAAAAGATTAAATAAATAAAATTTATATTATTAGTTATTGATGTATGAACTTTAATAATTGAATATAGAAAATATAATTAATTATTAACCATCCTTTTTTATTAATAATAAATGTTATTATTTCATCAAATGTAAAAATATATCGAAATGTAGAAATAACTATCAAATTGAATACATTACTAAAATTTTAAATGAATATATTTTAAAAATGAAAAAATATATTAAAATGAATAAATTAAATTTGTAGAGATACTAAAAATGAACAAATAATAACAAATCAATAATGGGATATACATTTATCCACATACAAACACATAGACATACATGTACACACACACAATCATACCATTACACATAGATACATAGACTTACACATTTGTATAAAAATGTGCATGCACATACACATACACATACACATACACATACACATACACATACACATACACATACACATACACATACACATACACATACACATACACATACACATACACATACACATACACATACACATACACATACACATACACATACACATACACATACACATACACATACACATAAACATAAACTTACACACATACATACACATAAACATGCATATATACACAAACATGCACATACACGTACACCTATATACATACATGTACATCTTCTTATAAACATGAGCATACACATACACCTGCACATACACATACACATACACATACACATACACATACACAAATACATACACATACAAATACACATACACATTCACATACACATACACATACACAGACACACACACACACATGCATATATACACATACATACACATACACGTACATCTAGATACAGACATGTACATCTTCATATAGTCATGATCATACACATACACAAACATCTCCATATAAATACACATAAATGCATGTAAAAAAATACATACATACAATTACATAAACATTTGTTCACATAAAAACACATTTATACCTATGCATATATACATAAACATGTGTACATATACAAATACACATACACATACACATTCACACATACATACACATAGAAATACACATGTACACGTACATAACATATACATACACATAGAGATACACATACACTTACACAAACATAAACACATACACATACACATACACATACACATACACATACACATACACATACACATACACATACACATACACATACACATACACATACACATACACATACACATACACATACACATACACAAACACATACACATTCACATACGCATACACATACAAATACACATACACAAACACATACACATACACATACACATACACAAACACAAACACAAACACATACACATACACATACACATACACATACACATACACATACACATACACATACACATACGCATACACAAACACAAACACATACACATACGCATACACATACAAATACACATACACATACACATACACGTACTCATACACATACACATACATATACACATACACATACCCATTCCCATACACATACACATACACATACACATACACATACACATACACATACACATACACATACACATACACATACACATACACATACACATACACATACACATCCACATACACATACACATACACATACACATACACATACCCATACACAGACACATAAACATACACATACCCATACAAATACATAGAAAAAATCACATACCCAATCACAAACACATGCACATGCAAATACAGACACACACACATATATATATTCACATAAAAACACATACCCATAATAATTATTTTACATACATCCGTACGCACATATACATACACACACATACATACAATACACATATATAAACATACAATCACATAAAACACACACACACCCACACTACACAACACATGCATACATAACTAACACATATATCCACATGCATGCACATGTATAAACATGCATACATACATACATAGTGGTACATGAACATGTTTGTAATCCGAATATGAATATTTAAATTCAAATATGAGACACATATTTAAATAAATATATTCATTTATATATTATATATTTTTTTAGTAAAGTATAATATATAATATTTTAATTAATTATATACATATTTTATAATTAATGAATATAAATATATTATTACTACACTTTATTAACTAATATAAATTTCATATTTATTTTAATATATAATAAAATAAGATTTAATTATTTAATGTTATATAAATCATATTTATATAGTATTTTTTCACTCATATAATTACTGTAACAAACAACTTATTTTAAATTATATAAATATGTAAATATATATATAATTATTAACTAAGACATTTGTCTCTATTTAAAAAGGCATATATAATGTTGTGTCTTTATTACTACTATAATAACATCACTGACCGAGTGTACACTTTTGTAAGTGACTTTTTAAAATTAATAAAATATACCTTCATCGGTTATTTTTTCCTAGAATTGTTTAAAGTCCCCAATTTTTCAATTCATTTAAATTAGCATAGATAAAGTTCAAATCTGAATATTTTGTTACCTATAGTAGTAGTTTTAGAAGTCCAGAACAAGAATAAGGTGGCTTGATGGGATTCTAATTAATATTAGAATGGTCAATCAAGTGATGTTTACTAAGTCAGACGTATGGTGAACTAGGTAAGGAATATTTTCACATAAGATAAAATGTATTCTTCACACCTCATGCAATGGGTTCTTAAGGGACATTGAGCATCATACTAGACACAAATTGATGTTTCATAAATTATATTCAAAATAAAAATTTCAAAAAAATAATTTTCGTTTGAACAAAAAAAATATTATATTCATTTTGAATAACCCAAATCTAGAAATTATTGTGCATGATATTTCCATAGTTGCATGAAACATATATATATTATTTAAGGGAATATGATGGTCTATCTTGTAGAATAATCACTGAAATCACAATTTATTGAAATTGATTATAGTGAGATTGGGGGAAGGAAAAATGGATGATATCTGAAAATAGATAAGATTGTGAGAATGTTATTTATTTCTTATAAATACAGTATTAGGTTAGATTAGTAAGAGGGTCTCTAGTGTAAATATTTTATTTCACTTTTTCTTTAAATTCATTAATAGTCAAACTTGTGATGGTTTTTAATCCTTTTTTGGATAGGTCATGTAGAATTCCCCCTATTATAGATATTCAATTTCAATGAGTTAATATTATCATTTATCCTGTTGGATTTTCATGAAGATGTGTTTGTTTTTTTTTGGATTAGAATATTTTTTTATATGATTATTTAATTAACTAAAATAATTATTATTTCCTTTGATTCAAACTTAATTCCCTATAAATATTAATTATTTATCATATAGTGGATGGGATTGGGAATTGATTAAGGAGTAATTGAGTGTCCTTGGTCACTTTTTAAAGGATAAGACATTGTATTTTATAGTTACTGGATGTACTCCAATTATAAACATGATAGGGAAGGGTGAGTGTTGAGAGATATAAATCCATTTTTTTTGAGTTGAGTAAGAGTATCAATTTCTTTATGTTGGACTTTCATAAAAAAAATTATCGGATAATCAATGGAATTCAACTAATTCATTATTTTAATTTTAATTCACATACACAAGTCTAAAATCACAGAACCACAATTATCAACTTCCATAATAAAATTCATTTTTTATTAAATAAATAATAAATTAGGAATGTAATTGATAAAAATAAAGTGTAAAACATTCCTAAACATAACAAGCCTAGGTTATAAATCCAATATAAATTTTGTGTTTCTCAAAAAAAAATATTGATCATGAGACCCATTATAACCATGCATCAAAATGATTATAACATAAGGTCTTAAACACTATGAAAAAATATATTAATTTGAAAATGTTGAAAGATAGTACAATGCCTTCCATTTATAGTAATGAGATATGCTTATTTTATCAAAAAACAATTCAACCAATTCTGGTATATATCAATCACACATTCATTTTGATGGATATGATCATGATTTATTGTCATAATTTTATAATAATTCTTTCATTTGTAGATAAAAATATTTTTGAAACTGCATTATTTATCAAATTGTAGGAAAATAATTTGGTCTTTAGATATTTTTTTATTATATGGATAGTGTTATTTATTATTTATTGCATTATTCCTTCAATACATTTGATAGGGTTCTAAAGATAGTTTTATATATTATTTTCAATGTAGAAAAATATTGACCCTAAATTTATTTTCATGTTACATATGTGTTTACTATTCAATTTGCAGATCCTTACCAAATATCTTGTATTATTTAACATAAATATATCAATAATGACATGAGTCCAGAGGGAAATGATCACTATAAATTTCTTTTATTTATCCATTAAAATAATTATTTAACCATTGATAATATATAGTAGGTTATGTAACATCTATATGAAGATATATCCTTCCCAATAAGACATTAAAGGAAGTGTATTGATGAACCACCGTGAACTCAAATTGTAACAAGAAATCTATGTCACCCTCCATGTATCCCAAGTGGTGGATGTTTAGGATGGAGAAATTTTTAATCCTAAACCATGGTCTACCATTTATCGATGAATATTATTTTCATTAAGAAAACCATGACAAAATAATGATATAATATACCAAAATATAGTCATTTCATTTTTCTAGTACAATAAATGAGATTACTATATAGAATTTAGTGGGTCCATTCTTGGAAAAATATGTCCCAATAGTACCAACTACCATAATAAATTCGTGAGATAATAATAAAGTATCTACAAGGGCCACCGATAATTTTTTGGACGGATGTAGGGAATCCAAAATTCATCGTCACACTAAGTGAATGAATATACTCTATGACGATTCATATTTACAATACAAAGTCATATGTTTCCTTCTTTGTAAGTATTTTAAGAAAAATTCCATGCAAGTTGTGGATAAAACATTTCAAAGCCTTGATATAAGGGTATTTTATTGCATGAAAGTTAAGATGACAACACCTTATTATAATCTAAGGCTGACTAGGTGACTATAAATAAATTAGTCAATCCACTTGTAAATCATGTGGCGGTGATATTTGGATTCTCAAAAGTTAGTGTTTTCTCTTATTGGGATTTTTAAAATAATCTATCCTTATTTTTATGGTATAAATTATGTCTTTTGAGATTACTCCATGGATCTAGCCATATTCCATGTCTAACATAATCCACATTGACTAATTTCATTAGAAGTATTACATTCTGAAAGTATATCAAATTCATCTTTATCAATATACTTATATATTAGATGGATAATGTAATAGAGGCATAAAATCCAAATATTATAGACAAGGTTCGTAACCTCTGGATATTATTCCTCATTATCTTTACTACATTAAAATCAATTTGAAAAACTTTTAAATAAATGTAGACTACACAATGTCTTAATTACGGTTATATGGTAAATTGTTGTTATACCTAGATGAATTTAAATTGCAAAAGTGATTACATGATCATGATTTCATTACTTCATAGTTATTTGGTTATCAAATTTTTTTACAATTTTTTTCATTGATTTATGTATTTCTTATTTTTTACGTGAAATTTTTGAGTTGAATGATACATGTATCTTAGGAATAAGTATTAATATTATTCCTTCATTACAATTTTTTACAGAGAATCATTAAATAAAGAATAATAATATATTTCATTGACAATCATCTAATGGTTAGTAAACAATTAGAGTTTTAATTCATCCCTATTTCACTATGTTTATTAAATTTTGGCCATGTCATAAAATTGAATAATATGGATGAAATAAATTTAAATATAATTTGATCACTCATGAATGAATATTTTATATTTTTCTAGTTCATGAAATCATGATGCCCCTATTACCTGATTTCACATTATAAATTTGGATTAGGGTATATCATTTTTTACAATTGTGGTCCTAGAATGACTATCACATTAAAACTAAAAATTTGGTGATATTCACAAGAGTTGAATCTATAATAGTCCAGTGTATAATTAGGATTCATTAAGTGTATAATTTGAAAAATCTATTGTGAGTATCACTAGAGAAAGAATACTCATTCATTGGAATCACGAAAAGATAAAAATTTTGCAACTATTTTATGGGGGCATGATTGAGTGAAAATATTTTTGGAAAGTTCAATGGATATCATTAATGTTTGTTGTATTTTTCTTATAGATTTTTTTTTGTTTTGTGTTGGGAAATTTTCAGTGAGAAACACTAGGATGAAGGATTACAGGGTCATATGTGGTAATAACTCAACCAAAATCTCATCATTGGATATGCCATCTTTATTCATTTAATATTCATATTTAACTCGACTAGACTGATATACATACTCTTATGTGGGGAATTTTTGGAAGTCAAAGAGAGGTAGTGATAAGAAAAACTAAGTCTATAAATACACAAGTGTGTGTTCCATTGGGGGAAACATTTTCACCCTAGGGAAACAGATTCTCTGTTGAGGTGGTTCAACATTTTGCAGTGTTTTCAAATATGAGGAAGAGTATAAATTATCTTTTACAGTGAGATCATAAGGTTTATATCACTCTACCAAATATTACCCTTCATCTAAAAATCCTTGGATTTATCTCAAAATAGCACATATTTTAAATGTTTATGTGTATAGAATGAATGTTTAAACCCTTTTGTATAGTTGAACATCAAGTATCTAGAAAAAATAAAATGCGTCCTACAGATATAGATACATTGAAATGGATTTTAAAACCTTTTGTACATATGTTTTGGTAATGTACAACCTCACCCAATTGGTTCCTTTCCACAATTATGGTATTAGAGGTGGAAACATCTCCCATTAACCCCTTTTCATTCTAGATAACAAATATTGAAGGACGAAAATGCTTTGGGTAATCCTATGATTTGTTTACTTTTGTTGTGGAATGCACCATGAATGAGTATCAAGGTTTCATGAGGTTCATTATTCTTTTTTTGTTAGTGTCCTAGGAATGACCTCCAGGATGGTTGGTATCCCATATATACATTGGAGGAATGTCATGGTGGTGGACCAAATCGGTATAAGGATGAACATTTTGATAGTTTGTGGTGATTCCATTGAGAGGACCTATATGGTTTTGGGTATCATTGGGAGAAAACCAGACCTGTGGTTCTTTTTCATAGGGGAGGGCCTCAATTATGAGCCATAGAGCTTCTAGTGATTTGGAGAGTCCATCTTGTTCACCTAATGGGTGGTTAGGATCATGATACTTGTCTATTATTGTTCCACCCCTACATATCTATCAAGCTAAAATGAAATGAATAAAATTTTGTAGATTTAAAAATATCCATTGGATTATTGTTTCATATAGAGAGATTAATATTCCTTCTCTAAGAGTTGTAGTCATGTGGTCTAGACTAAATTATGAGGGGAACTGATGATATTGACATTCTCCTCTGAAAGCTTGGATACCTTCATTTTCAGTGATTTTCAGGGGGTGGAAAACATTTTTGGAGACTCTTTCATGGTGTTTAGGGTGACCATATCTTGAATTAATCCTAACTCCTTAGTATAGGGGAATTAATTTTCATTTAATTGAGGGGTAAGGACTTAACGATGGTTGGTAGTGGTAATGGGGGGGGGGGTATTTCCTTGATAATACATCAGATGTAGTTGGATCTGTCATAGTTCTTTGGTGTCGAGATAATCCAAGGTCTTTTCATTAGTGTGAATGAATTATTATTTTTCATATCCTTTTAAAATAGAATTGATGAACCTCAAATATATTATATATAATGATAGAATATCGTGGTATCACATCAGATAGATTTGAGAAGTTATTTTCACTCTATAATATTTGGTGTACTCAATCACTACTTGAGTGGTTCTCCCACCATTATGAATTTTGTTTATGGTTGGGTATCTTACTCAGAATGACTATTGAGTGAAATTGTTCTACAATAATTTGAATCCATCTATACATACATGTTTTATTACGATGATTCCTAGCATGCCAATCATAGGCGATGTCAAAATTTTTTGAAGTCTATCACTACTAAGAATTTTACAATTGAAGTAGAAGGAATTCACATCAAGTTTTCCATTATATTATTCCACACATTTCATCAGTTTCACTATCATTGAACCATGTCCAAGATAGTTAGGATTCATTTGTGTCACATTATTTCCTTCGAATAGAGAGTGAGCTTCCTCTATCGATGTTGACTATGTTAGATCTTTAATTGTAATGAGGCGATGCTATGTCAACCATTCCTTCAATATATTTCCCCCATTTAGTTTTTACAAGATTTAGTATCACATATCAAATTAAAAAATATTTTTGAATCATTTTCCTAATGATATCTAGGTAGGGAAATAAGTTAATTACTTCACAAACTACCTTAGTTTGGTGACGACATCTGGTTGGAGAAGATTATTCTACCATGATTTCTTGAAAACATTTTTCATTAGAAAGTATCTTTCTCATTATTTTTTGTAATAGATTTCATTATTTATCACATATGTAATATTATTTTCAGAACCAATTTTTTCATGTTCTAATCACATAAGGAATAATAGGCTTATCTCATTATCTATATTAGCCTCATTAAGTAAAGAATTTTATTCTCATGACCTGGGGAATATCATGATCATCACATGGGGTGTCATTTTCTCACCAAAAAAGAAGCTCAAGATCATGAACTATGGTATAACATCCCATATAAGTGACCAAAAATTAATATTTATTAAATTAAATATTTCATAATAATATAACCTAACAACTTTAAGGTATATAGTTTTATGGAATTTGGTTATAAAATTAATACAAATTTTAATTATATCAATTGGAAATGTGTACTATGATATTCACAACTAATTAATCAATAATGAGTTTAAAATAACTCCAAAATTTCTCCATATAATAGAAAATTCATTACAATTCATAATTTTTCTATATTCATAACCCAAGGAAATGAAAACATAAGAATGTGGTGAGCTCATTTTCTCAGTATGGTTAAACATATGTGATAGAAATAAATGATTTTAAGTTTTCATAATATAATTATATAGGGGTAATAAAGGTATATAAAAAATTTATACACTATAAATCATAGAACATAAATTTGTTAATGGAATTAGAATACATAAAGAATGAAACATTTAAAAAAAATTATACATGATAATTGTGTCACATTCACAAGAATTGAAATCATAAACTAATGTCTCAGGTATCGCAAAATATTTTCCTTTTTGAATCAATATTCACTAGCCTATTTACCTTGGTGGATCATGATTTATCCTCTTGTTTCCCATAGTAGATATGGGATCACAACGGATTTCCATTTTGGATTGATAATTGCTACTCATACCACCATTATCTAAAGTGATTTCATAATTTACACAAAGAATTGGAGGGCTATATAATGGTTACCCATAAATAAAATATCAATGATAAACATTTGTTCCGTAAAAAAAATCTACCAATCACATAATTAAAACCCAAGAATAATAAAGGGTTTAATTTAAAAATATAGTGAAAATAATTTACTTTTTTTATAGAGAAATGAAACCATAGGGAGAAATTGTATTTCAGCCAACAAATTATTAAAAACCCATGTAAATAACATGGGGCTAATAAAAATTTCAAACTGATTCACATAAGAAAATCATTCATAATTCAATTTAAATTCATAATATGACAAACCCATTTATTGAAAATTAGTATCCAATTAAATCACACAACATTCTAGGTAAATTCAATTCTATAAATATCATAATGAATATGGTATTTATACTAATCATATAAAGGGTATGAACATAAGATAAGAAATTTCATCAATCAATTAATTTTTGGAATCTTGTTGAACACCCTTCAATCAATTAAATGTAAAATATGGAATACACATATAATGCATGTAGAAATTAAATTATGATTATAGACCAAAAAACGATGAAGGAAGAAAAAAAAAATTGGATAATTTATCAAAACAATAATGATATAAAATAATTAATATTAAGAAATAAGGTTCCTGGTTACATTTTAAATACATCATCGATCAATAATAAAATATTCAAGAGGAATGTTAATTAGATGAAAAATAAAATTAAGGAGTTCTGGATAAATAAATTTACACATAAGATATATCCTTGATCATTTGAAATCAGTCTAAAATTGAAAAATTATAAATCTAAAATAAAAATAATTTATCTTTAAACCATAATATTGTAGTAATAATGT
The DNA here is from genome assembly GCA_963277665.1 of Viscum album. Taxonomy (NCBI): domain Eukaryota; kingdom Viridiplantae; phylum Streptophyta; class Magnoliopsida; order Santalales; family Viscaceae; genus Viscum; species Viscum album. The sequence continues at coordinate 1,966,277,663 of OY728161.1, forward strand.
TTCACATAAAGTTTAAATTGTCCTATAAACATGATTACCCATGGAAAATTTTAAAATATATCATTTTAAAAAATAATAGAAATATGATGTTATGAAAAAATGTCTAATGTTGATTTCAAAGATATGATTTGAAAACATCAGAAAACATTTACCTTTTGAAAATAATCTTCAAAAAATTATTCCTTGAAAATTATTAATGATTATCAAAGGTAATATGGTGTGGAAGATTAAACATTTTATTTTGAAAGGATTGAAATTATTTTGAAACACCATTTTTTGAAAATCAATATAATAAAAAGAGTGTTATATTTTCCTTATAAAAGGGGTAAATATATTTACTATACTTATATAAAATAATACATATTATCCTTCCCATGAATATGGGATAAAATTGGTTGGAATGAGAATTTGGAAATAAACGAAAGAACTGATTAAGAGACGAATTTTCATTCATGAAAATGTTACATTTTTAAGTGGGATAAAAATCAATTTGGAAGATCTAAATCAAAATAGATGTTATACCCATAAATATAAAATAAAAAATCATATAAAATTATAAATAAATTAATAAAGATAATATTGAAGGTTTACGTTAAGATGAAACCAAATAACTCAAAGAAATAGATTTAAGTGTCAAATTGTACTTATAAATAACAGTTTTCATGAATTTAGAAACATTTGAAATGTGGTTTATGTGGAAAAAAGATAAAATCTCTAAAATAAAAACAAAAATTAAAAAAAATCATAGGAAAAAATTTATCCAACTTACATGAATTATTTTTTTATACGAAAAATTATAACTAAATGTAAATTAAATGAGTTAAAAAAACTCACATACAACTTGAGAGTTTAAAAATACCTATTAAAAGAGATATATTTAAATTTAAAATAAATTACTATTATATAATTTTATTTAGTGATATAATATCTAATTTAGTCAATATATATTTGATATAAAATAAATTAGTTGTGTAATATAAAGCACGACTCAAAGAGAGGAATTTGAGATGGAAACAATTACCTTGGGTTTGATTAATACTATACATACACCAAATAAATTTGAATACTTTAAAAACATTTATTAAATAAATAAATAAAATAACTCATAAATATAACAATATACACTTATCATTTATAATCATTTAATACATATATTCAATTATATATTACATATTTTCAATATCTCGTGTAATTAATCTTGATTGTCTTGAACTAGTTTTTAATGAGTGGTGTCACAATCCATTAATCATATAAATTAAATATTTAACATATTGATAGATTCATTTTAAAAGGATAATTTTAATTATTTATGAAGTTTTATCGTCTTTTATTTTGTTTTAAATTCATTGTCCTTAATGATGAAATAACTAACAAGCATATTTTTGTGATTTTAAACCAATGATGGGTGGTTTATTAATTAATGTGTTTAATATAGGATTAAAATTTCTATTAAATAATATTAATAATTATTTACACACACACACATATATATATCATATTTTAAATGTAATTTAGTTCCCATATTCATTCATGAAATACATTCATAGCATCATCCTAGTGGATGTTAAAACTGACCTAAACAATAATCTATCCGGATAAATCAATGATTATGAGATAGTAATATTTATGTATCATTATATTAATAGAATAATGCCCAAATTTACTATTAATTAGAGTGATATATCATAATTATAAATAATTTGTAGAATAATAAATTTTTAGGAAAGAATTACATAGTATGATACAATTTTTCCATTCTTAATTCACTTCTTTAAAATTGCTGAATTTATAATAATTGTTTTTTATTCTTATAAATAATATGGTATTTATTTTAAGTATACATTACATTACTATTATAAGGAAAATAATATTTATCCTTCAAATACATTCTTAAACATACAAGAAAGGTAGTAATGAAAAATGGAAGACATAGTTCCATGGTGGATGCTATCCGCCCAATCACATGGATAATGTTTTCATTTTCTATTGAATTAGAGAGATGAAAAATCAGATTTAAAATTGAATAATATTTATTAAGTTATAAATATCATAATTATATATTTAATTTCATTGCAAAACCTTATATGTTATTTAGTTATGGAAAACATACATGTTACATCGTAGAGGTGGTTGTCCACAAGTACACATGAATTACGTTTTTGTGTATCATAATGAGACATGAAATTGTTTTTCATTATTTTATCAAATTTATAATAACACATCAGTATAATAATTATTTTTATGTTATACATTTAATTAGTTTTAGTCACATTATATTAAGAAAATTCGCATGAAAATAAATATAAATGAGAAAGAGTGGTTATGAACTTATACATCACTTTATGGGTTATCTCATTTATGATGGAGGTTAAGAATTTGAGGTAAGTAATTTAAAAAAAACATTTAAATCTATATTATAATTTTGAACATGTTTTTTTGTACATTTTGGGCTAAAAATAGTTGTTTTCGTGTGAGGGTATGTAAGGAGAGGAAAGCAGTTTTTACTGATGAAAAGGGATGCGATTTTAATTAATACATAGAAAATTATATAATTAGAGTTCAATCTCATGAAAAGTGGATCGCTATTAGTAAATAATTGATAGGGGAATTTACAATTTATATATTTTCATCCACCACCCATTCTAAAAGAATGTTTACTCATGTTCTAAACTCATCATCGATACATTTTTCACTTTTTTCGTCAGAGTTTACTGTGGTATTTTGTTTTTACCTATGGTAACAAATCCATTATTCCAAAAAATAAAATTTCAATTATTACATAATTTGGAATAAATAATATCATATTCTAAATCCATTTACATGCTACAATTCATAAAAATAAAAAATATTAGTTTTTAAATACTATTTTTTTAATCAATTAAAAATAATTTTTTAAAAAAATATATCGTAAGTTATAAAATAGATAATATTTTTTTGAAAACTAAAACAAAAATTTAAAATTTAAAATATTAATTATAAAATACATGTTTGGTATTAGGAAAAAGGATTACTCAATGTAGAATTCATATATATTAATTACTAGCTTAACAAATCCTTTCTATTTGTAAAAATGAGGTTTTCACCATTCTTTTAAAACTATTAATTTAAAAAAAATCCCTAAAAATTATTCATATTGTAATATTAAATAATTTAATACAAAAAGAATGATATTTTTTTCAAATAAAAAATTTTAATTTTTTAAAAATTATTATATGATAAAATACAATATATAAAGAAAATTATTTTTATTAAAAAATGAATATTATAAACTTATAGTGTTTTAATATCATTTAATATATATTTTTATATAATAGATTTGTGATATATTGGTTTATAAATTTAAATATTACTTTTTATTATAAACATTTTTCTATGATAACTTTCATTTATTAAGGTGAAATAAGATAACCCCCCTTTAAAATAGTTTCTATAAATGATTATTTGTTTAAAATATTAATTGAATAGAATAATATTATATAATCGTTTTAAATGAATATAATCCTTTAATATAATAATGACTATTGAATTTATATAATTTTAATATATCAGTATTTTTTAGTTTATTTTTTCCTTATTTTAGATTTATGTATGACACAAGATATTGAAGTTATTAATATTTTAATCTATCTAAAATCTAATGCCTTTACATAAAACACCCTTATATTTAACGAAAGGCATCCTATTCTCATTGCGCAAGGTTTCATATACTCATCTCCCAAGGAAGGGAAGGGTGATAGGTTTATCACTAAACAAGAGAATGAGGACATTACATGCTCGTCACATTTCCTAATAGTTTTTATCATATTCTCCATATGATGCTTATCACACAGGGAATCAGGTTCTCATCACACATAGAAAGAATATTAGGACTGTCACCAAAAGGAAGGGTGGAGAGATCCTATTCTCATTTCAAAGGCTTATAATAATCTCCACATAATGAATTTTAGTATTTTCACCAATGTAACCATATGATAATAACATATGAGTTGGTTTTTTAGGAATCAGTTGGGGGTTTTCTACAGTAATCAAATACTACGCCTCATGATTATCAAATGGTGAAAGAATCCACTTAGCATTTTAACCTAATGGAACACACATGTTTACATCTAATAAATATGGATCCATATATTCTTTATATTTATGAGAAGTCATATATTTAACATCTAATTGAGTCATCCATTGGTCTAGTTTTATCTGGATAATCAATCTATGTTTTGTGGGAGGTTGAATATATTATTGGAAGAATATATAATATTATATATAAAACCTCGTAAGTGGTAGATTGAATAATTATAAGGTAAATATTGAAACATTGTGAGGAATACTTTGTTTACTTGTTGAAAAATAAATCAAAACCCACATATCAAGAGGTGAAAATTTTAAGGATGTATTTTAATACTGCACAAAGTATTCTAAAATCATGTGATAATGAAATTTTTTTATTCAAAGATGAGAAATTAAAGAATTATGTTGGAATTATGCTTTAGGATCATTTGGAACTACATGGATTATGAAGGATACCTGACAGGGCTTATGCATACATTTTGTTAAGTATTATGTTCATTGGTTAAAAAATTATGTAGTCATCCAGGACATTCATAGGAAAATCAGTTTGTAAATGAATCTTCTTATTCTTTGGAGAAATATAATTGAGACAACCCAACCAATGTTTAGTGTGAAGGTATGGGTGTAAAATTTAATGATTACAGTAATACGTGAGTATTTTTCATGAATGAGAACTTGATGGGATATGTATGGACAAAAAATATCCTTAAAGTTAATGATATCTATATGTATTAAATATTGGATTACAGTTGATGTCCGTAGAATTAGTTTCATGCATGTTGGGAGATATATGAAAATATAAATCTTTTTAATGTTTGTACTTAGAATGAAATGTGTTCTTTATTTGAGGGAGATACATGGGAATGTATCACATTCAAAAAATATATTTATGGATTTTTTGAGTTAATTAACATTAAATTCCAACTTATAAGAGTCAATAAGGCTTTGATATTTTTTGAAGGTATAAAAGCATAAGTTTGTTGAGTTAATATATTTAGATTCAGAATCACAAAGATTAGATACTCAAAATAGAGAACTAAACAAATATTAATAGGCTATTGGAACATGGTTGTTGGAAGGTCATGGTAGTCATGAACTCCCATTAAACTCATTGAATCATATAATGCTGCAAAATGAGTTTCGCAAAATTACATGCATTCTTGTGGAATGTGACTTTCCACAACACCTTTTATTATAGAATCATTCATTTCAAAGTTGAAGGAACTATTGTAATTTCCTTTAGAATAACCTATTTCATCCATAAATATTTTTATATTTTTATATAATATTATAATTCTAATAGAATATATAGTCATGAATCTTGAATGATACATGAATTCATTGTATCTGAATGACCCATACATAAACATTCTCTAGTGGAACACCTACTAGTTAAGTACCTCATTGGCACATTATTCAACAACAATGTTGAAAAAAACATTCAACATACCATATTACAAAAAAACATAAGAAAAAACATACAAAATTATCCATAAAAATGTGAAAAACTATCACAAAAAAAAACATTCTGCATATATGGTGATCGAATCATTTCCCATTAAGTGAAATTGAAATCATAATGTTACTGTTCCCACCCCCAAAGAACATCACATAAAACCCCATCAAATCAACACAATATAACTACAAAAGACATTATAAAGGCATATCCTAACTCTAATTTGAAAATAAAATATTTAGCTCATGATTTTCTAACAGCATCCCTCTTGTACAAGACATATTTCATTACATGGTTTACCCAAAAAAATCATCATGCATTTCCAAGGGATCATATATAGTGTGTTAGTAAGAGTCGGTACATATTAAATTGGTTTTATTTTAACAAAAAAATCAAAATTAAATGTATATTTTTAATATATAAAAATTGAACGATTTAATAGAGGTTCAGTTTGGAATAATTTTTTTAAAGCCATTAATTTGTTATTTGGTTCATTTTTTATGGCAGATTTGTTTTTTAAAAACATGCTATATTTGGATTAATGATATTTTATAATGATTTTATAATAAATGAAATCAAAGGTTTACATAATAATATACATAGTGACATAATATTTAAAATATCTTATTATCAAAATAGAACTTTATTTCATCAACTTTTATTGAAAATAAAATCTAAATGTCTGAATGGATTAGTGAATTGATCTATAGGGTGTGTAGATATAAAAATATTATTTATTTTTTTGTTAAAATAGATGTGGTTAATTTTAATAGGTATGGCCTGGTTGGCAGTTAATATGATCGAAAAAAATTATGGGGTTTTTAAACCTACTCTCTAAATCCAACCAAAATCAAAAAAACCCCTTCTATTTCTTTCCATTTTGGTTCTGTATTATGGTTGTTTTTGTTTTTGTTTTTTTAAACCTCTATGAATCCGTACAAAATACTCTATGGAAGTCTTCACCATTCCTTGGATATTCTTTCATAAAGCTAAATGTGCACAACATGAATATAAAGATGGAGGGTAATAACAAAACATAAGTTAACTATCAATAATGTTTTGGAAAACAAGTTGTTAATATATACAACTGGACATGATATTTAAATTAAACAATAATATAGAGAATGAATTATTAATTCCTTAAATCGTTAAACAACATTAATATATCTACCTTTTATATTTTCACTTGATCCAAGTGGGGAACCTACCTTCTTTAAGGGACGCATTTTCTTGACAATTCAGTAAAAATACATCCTCTATAAGAGGTTGTGTACATATATGTAGGGGTGTGAATATATGTTTGTATCCATAATCGTCTACACTATGATTATCTTGTATCTCAAATAAAGTAAATGCATTAACATATATAACACTCTTACCTTAGAGGTCACACATCATATATTTGAAGATAGAGAGAGAGTGTGTGTGTGTGTGTGTCTGGGGGGGCATGTGTATCATCATATTTATATGCATATACATCCTTTATATGATATCTCCATCCTTTTAAGGAAGAAAATGTCCTATTCTTATACCAATTACCATTGAGAAACCGGAATACATCCCCCATATTGGAAACTAAAAGGCATGTTTTAAACCTAGAATTTATAATATATGGTTGAACATATATATATATATTAATTTTCTTAAAAGAAAACTATAATAACATAAATAATAATATATTAGAAACAATCTGTATGATTCATGGTTTATATATATATAATCTAATAAAAATTAAAGTATTTTTCTTAATATAAACTAAAATATCTCAAAAATTATGTCAAGTAACATCAATAAGATAAATCAATAATAAAAACCCCTCATATTCCCAAATTTGGAAAACTAGACATGGGTTTCCTAACTAATTAGTTGAAAATGTAAAACTATTTTTAAAAAAAAATTAGCCTCTAATCAAGTTATTGATCAATTTTAAACATCATATGTGATTATAAAATGTATTAGCATTTATAAATTTGAAATATAATGATCAAGAGGCTCAAAAAATGGGCAATTCATGAAGAAATTATTATTTATTACTAATAAGGCCTAACATTTATCAAGAATATTTTATATTCATTTTTTTAGAATATTATATCACAATAAAATGTCTAACCCATGACCTTACATTAGTCAAATTTAATATATTTTAATGAAATAGAAGAGGGTCACCCATTTTAAGCTAATTGATGAGAATACTTATGCCCTAATATATATATATATATCTATATATAATAATATTTCCAATGATTCAAGAGAACTAGGTTATGTTAAGATAAGGTTTAGGCCACATTATTATTATGTAAACACTAATATAAAAGGATTATAAGAATTATTAACATTGTGAATGTGATTATTTTTTATAGCCACCATTCGAATAAAGAAAAATTATAATTGGTTCTTATATTCAGACCCTAAATTGAAGGATATGTTAAGGGAGACATGAATCCACAACCTAGTTACCTAAAAAATAAAAAACATGAGGAATCATATCTTTTTCTTATAAAATATGGAATCTTATTATCATCCAATTATGAATTCGGATGGAGGTTATTGTTTAATATGAGTGAGGTGTAAGGATGAGGTGGGAGGTGCTTATATTTTTTTACAAAATATTGGATTAAAGAATTAAATCTTGAGTGTGGGGTAAAGGGGTGTTAATTTAGGGTTCCAAAGTACCAATTCAACCCTATTGGTGTTATTGTTTCTATGATACTAATGATTACACTATACCATCCATCAGGTGCCTTGTGATTCTAGATAGAACCACTATACTCCTTAAACCCCCACTGGGAACCTGATATAGTGAAATTATGTTCCCAATGCTTTCATATAACCTAGGGTCTTCATTTCTCCACCCATTCATTATCAAAACCCAATAATCACTTATTACACCATAATTAATCCAAAAATGAGATAAAATATATAAAATTGTGGGATTTAATAAACCAAAAAGTGTTTCTTCAACACAATTTGGTTGCGGAATCCTATATTTCAACAAATGATTGCATGCCCCCCACATAGACATGATGTGGAATAAATAATCATCCAATGTACTTGTAAAAAATTAAGTAATTTATTCTGGAATATGATGATGAATATTTACTTAAATAATATTTATGTTTTATAGATATGTTAAATTGGGTTCAACATGATTCCAAAAATGATAGATATTTGAATTAGTCTTAAGGTTAGATGCATGATACGTTCATTTGTTATCTTATTATTAAGCACGATATTCATAAAACATTTGTTGTAAATTATTTAAGAGTAATTAAATTAGGTTTAATTGAGTATAAAAATATTTCTTATGTATTCTATTAAGTATTTATTGGTTATATTAGACAGTATCACTATGAAATTTTAAATTCCCCTCAGAAAAAGTGTCCTTGTAATGACTCATGAATTTATGTGTAATTAATTTCGGAATAATTTTAACATTTTCATCTAATAGTTTATTATTATAATAATGAATATTTTTATTGGTTATATGATAGTTATATAACCTCTTTTATTGTGTTTTTGGATTTGTTTATTTGGGTTGAGGAGGCCCAATGGGTGTATTGGGTGATTGATGGAAGGATAAAATGAGAGGAGAATTTCATAATTGATACAGTTCACACTAATTACCTAGTAGAGATATAGTTGGTACACGGTGATTTAGGACCCTTTTATATTTCCCCATGATTTTAACTATGTGGCATATAGATCTTAATTAGGTGATTGATGAGCTACCAAGTACCTTGTGGTGGCTGACGGCATACCTGATGGTTCCTAGGATAGTTTTTAAATATGGAAATGAAAATAATTTTATGATTATCACCCTTTAAATTTAATGATAAACAGGATTTTGGGGGATGATAATTATTAAAAATTCATCCTTACCCATCCCTATATAGATTTCACTTTGATTAGGATTGGTCATTGTATGTTTCTTAGGGTGATAAGTGGTATGATCTCCTCTCTCTCTCTATTTTCATTTTCAGTCTAGCTGGTCACTTATTTTTAGACTCTCCAAGCCTGGGTTGGAGTGTTAAACCCACAAAATCCTAGAAGAGTCATCCTTATTGATGGGGATTCTTCATGTAATTTGTACAGGATAAATCAAAAGATTTACTTACTCAATAATTCATCATGTAGCATGAGGTATGTAACCTCTGAGTTTATATAGGGGTTCCAATTTAGTTTAATAGAATTAATGATTTCATGTGTATAAAATGTTAGATATTATTCCAATGGTGAATTCAGGAGTTCACCATAGACCTCCCATCCATGGTTGGTTTTGGTTTAAATTTTAAAAAACACTACATTGTAAAATTGGCCTGTATACCACATTGGATTGAACTGTATAATTAATTATAAATTTTTATAATAAACTATTTGATTGTTGATGATGAGAAATGGGATTTAAATGTTAGTGAGACAAGGTTTAAGATTGATAATTTCATGGAAACCATGATTTTTTTTGGTTTATAGTGACCCAAACATTTCATACATAGATATCACAAATTTTTATATGAATATTCATTATATAAAATAATAATACACACTTGTATTATATAGTTTATGATATCTTAGAAAACATGAAAACATAAAAATATGGTTCATAAAATATATACATGATCATCCACTATGTTATTTATAACTAGATCCATTAAAAGACATATCATTCTTAGTGACCTTATTCATAATAAAGGGAAAAGAAACATAAGAAAATTTGAGCATATATTCTTTGTAAGGGTAAACAAGGTAGGTAATAATGATCACTTGAGCATAAAAATGCACACAAGGGTTGATGAACATGAACATAACATTTGAATATCATAACCTGTATATCAAAGTTGATAATAATGAGTGATGATATAAAAGACAATAGTTCATACAACATGAATAATAGTTAAATCAAAGAACATGATCCATGATAGCCTAACATTTTCACAATAAATATATTTTTTGAATATAGATACGTATATAAAATTATTTCCATGGTAGTGAAGGATCATTTCCAAAATTATTATAGTGGATTGGGTGTAAACACAAGAATATCATAGTAGTCAAGGTATAATCCCAATACTATCATACTGGAAAAATTTCTTTACCAAACATTATTTACACTACATTCAAGTCCTATTCATCTCATGATATAACAATCTTTACCCAATACCTTGGGGAGAGATATAGGTCCCACCCATCCTTGGTTATAACGTCACAACTACCATTGGTTATAATTGAACCACCATCCTTGGTTATAGCATAACAAATATCATTCATTATAAATTAATCACATTCTTTTTTTATAATTTAACCATCATCCTTGGTTGTAACATAACCACCATCCTTGGTTATTTCATAACAATCTCCCTTGGTTATAATGTATCCACCATCATTAGCCATATTATGACCACAAAAATTGTATTTAGATCCTAGTTCTGTCATCTCCATAAACATTATCATGATATAAATATCATATATATTAATTATATATGCCTTTATTAATATTCATAAAATATAGACATGGAAAAATTAATTACATTGTTCATAGAGAAGGTTGACTGTAAGTACACATAAATGTTGTGGTTATTTTTTTGATGGATGGAACTAGAGAAATTAACTAATAAATCACCATTATATAATAAGTTTTATATCATATATGTAACATAAATTAATAAAATACAACCATATTACCATACATGAAAAAATATAAGAATAAAGTCATGTCACTTTGTGGATGTGGTAGTCCAAAAGTATGCACGATCGATGTTATTGTTTTTTGACTTGTTAAGAAGTTAAGAATATAGATATGATATTATAATTATATAAGTATAGTAATGTTTTAGGGATTATATATAAAAATAAAACCAATTATAATAACCATTCATAAAAGATAGTGATTATAAATGAATTGTATACCAATGTGAAGATGGTAAACCGTACGTACACATGAGTGAACATTTAATTTTATTTTTATAGAATAATGGTAATAATAGGAGGATTAATAGACATAATAACTATTATGTATATTCAGGTTAAAAATTAAATTACTTTATTAATAATATAATATATTTATAGGAGGTAAAATAATAAATATATTGAATTTGATTGGTTATGGTGATTACCACTTCAATGAAATAACTGTTTTATATCGACTATTCCGGGCTCTAAGGTTAGTATTTTGGGAAACAATTGAAAATATTTATCTAGGGGTGCTGATAAAATAAATTATTACTATTTTTTAATCTAGAAGGCACATTGGGGTGTGATGAATACAAGTTAGAGGTTCCATTTTATAATTGTAGGGAGAGACAATCATGGAATTTCACAAATAATAAACTAATATAAATTTATTTTGATGTAAAAATGGCACATAATTGATAATATATAATTATATTATTATTAGGATTTGAAATAATATCATCCATAATTATTTTACTAGTTTGGATCACATTTTTATCCCTATATGTTTGTTTTGATACCTTGTAAATCCTTTTGACAATTACAGTAATATTAATGTATTTTACCATTCAAAGGTTAATAAAGTTACTATAAATGTAAAATAACCAATAAATAGAACATGAATGTTTTTTAAAAAATAATCCTACTCATTTGGTCTAATATTATATTTTTAGGAATTTGACATCATTTAATAAAATATCATTAACGTAATTTTTTACACTATTCTGGTAATTTTACATAAAATACATCAAGAAGAGAAGAAATTAAAATATACTTCTTTTAAAAAACACTAATATGACACATTATTATGAAAATTTTGTTTCACATATTAACTATCTCAAATTATATTAAATTGATTTTTTTGAGTCTTTTATTATATTTTTTTTAATTGGAGAAACATTACATTGGTGTTGCTCAAGCATTTATGGACAATATATATTTCAAAAAATTTAGAAATACATTTTTATAATGAAAATATTATATTATTCAAAATAATAAATACTTATATTAATTTTTATCTTTCTTTTCCCCCTCTTAGGACATAGAAGATATATTTAAATTTAAGAGAGTGACATTTTGTAACATTCATTGATTTAAATATCAAATAGGTCCAATCCATGGAAAAGTGTACGTTAGTCAATTCATGATTAAGCCTTATGTGAAAATAGTATAATTAAACTTTTCAAATAATTATTATGAAAAAAATTATCGCATTATTAGTTAGTTTTAACCTAGAGTAGACTAATTTAACCATTACCATGGTGATAAATGTTACAATGGTTACCATTGATATTGACCAAAAATAAAATTTCCCAGTTTACAAAAATTTAACTTAATGATTACAAATATTTAATACATATTATTGAATTTAATACCTAAATATGATTAAATTTATTTTAAAATAATTGTGTCAAATGCGATGAATATCGCCTTTAGAAAAATAATTTTTTAAGCATAAAAGTTGATTTATTCTTTTCTAATGCACAAAATATATATTTGAATAATGCATAAAATTTTTATTGAATATGATATATATGTATATATATCATGTAATTCATTCAAAAATAGTGATCAAATTATTCAATGGTGGTAAAAACACAATGTGTGCATAAAAAACATATTTTCAATAAAATACATTTTTACGTAAGAAAATGTTTTTAATTCTAAATTAAAATATAAAATTTATTCCAATGACCATAATTTCAATAATTATAAAAAAATTGAATTTTTTTTACTCTTTATCAATCTTTTAACCAAATAAAAAATTTAAATTTGCTGAACCAAAATACAGTTTTCAGTAAAAATTAATATTTCTCACTATTCATTTGAAAGTCAATATTTATTGAAAATAATCAATAAATTGGCAGAAATATAATTATGAATTGATGATTTAGAAATGTATTTATTTTTTATAATTTTTTAAAATGTTTCAAAAATTAAACCTTATATTTTCTCATTAAAATAATAAAAATCATTTTATATGAAATATATTTTTTAAGAGTAATATACCATCGATAAAAAAAAATTAAATTCTTTTTTCCTAAGAATTAATCAACACATTTACTTTTATGTGTTTTTTATATACCACATAAAATATTTTATCATATTCATAACTACTAATATTACATGTAGGTTAAAAAAGTAACAAAAAATATTGTAATCATATGTCAAAGTCTGTTTAAATTTATCTTTGTGTACATGATAAGCTATCATAGAACATAAATTTATATAAAACGAATTTTTCATAAAATTGTAGGCTGCCAAATTCTACCCCCATAAGATTAATTTAACCCTTGAAAATTTTCACTCTGATAAAAATATGTAGATAACATTGTTTCATTATATCCTCAAGTTCCCATGTAGCTTTCCCTAATATGGGATTTCTCCAATGAAGATTAATCAGGTGATTAATCTTATTAAATATAAAATTAAATCAATGATCCATGATTTATACTATTTTGTCTCATAAGAATGATCATGTTCTAGTCGAATTACCTATTATATGAGTACATGTTGTGGATTAGTTATGTACTTCCATTGGAGAGATGTATGGAACATATCATGAACTTTACCTTGATTCATTAATAAAGCCAAGAGATATTAAACAATTCCAAATAAATCATGAATCTTAAAAGGGAAAATATATTTAGTGATATAATTTCCCTTAATTCATAATCTCATAACCTCATTACATATAGAAATTCAATGAAAAATGTAATATCAGACTTCATATTCTAGGTCACACTCTGGAATGTTATCGAAACATTTCTTTCAACAAGAAGATACCCTAATGTGATCTTTTATAGCTCTATATTTCACTTCCATTTCTTCAATTGGATTAGATTCCAATAACCATTTTCATTAAATATAATCATTTTATTTTTCATTAATAAATGTACAGTTATATCTTACACCCCTAAATTAATTTTTTGGAATGATTTTTCTATGCATGAATCATTTAAATTAACATTTAACAAATCATTATATTCATAAGTCACTCCTTCTACCTCAAAATATTTTCAATAACCACAATGGATGGAAAAATTTAACCAATAACATCCATGGTTGAGTGTAATCAATTCCAAAAATAGTTAACCTCAGGGCTCCTTCAAAATATGACTAACCAAAATCAAATCCATGAAATTCGAATGAATTGATCTAATATATTCCCATGATTATTTTAATGTCCATGTTAAAATAATTGTAGTAAATCATAAATTATCATACCAAAATGTTTATAATATATTAATTTTCTAAAATTATGTCACAACAAATCATATTTTAATTCAAAAGATAATTTATATTTTATTCCTTAAAGAAGATAATTTATTAAACAATAACGTTTCTACAGAAACTATTAGTTCATCATTGAACTAGTATATGATAATAAGTTGAGTAAAAATATCAACTGTGATTTCTTTCACATAGAATATATGTATATATAACTAATAAATTTTCATAATCACATAAAATTTCACTAAATTATGAACATTATGATTTCCATATAGTGCATCCATATAATATTAAATATGGAATCCCCAATCCTAGTGTAGAGGAAAAAATATCCATAATTATCATGATACACTTAAACTGATGTGATTTCATCGGATTTCCCATTATAATTTCACATAAATTATTTGTCTTTTTATCCTCATTATCCATTGTATTATGTCATTGATTCTCACAACGACCAAAATCCTTGCATATATAACATTAGAGTTTTTATGGTTCATTCTAGGGATCTTTCAATCAATTCACATAATTGGTTGAATTCATCCCATTACTTTGGCATTCTGTTTCCCAATTTCATTCCTTTACACACTTAAAACATTTACCTATTCCATTGAGATAATTTATTATATATTTCATTCCCCATGTTGAGAATAATGGAAGCATAATATTCTTATACCCATGGGTTTTTTCAAAATTCCTATGAATTCTATATCTCATCTCTTATCAAACCCGTTTCATTGATGAGTAACTCCAATAACCATATCAACAATGATGGGAAATCAAATAATTTATTCATATCTCCTAAATTCACTAATGTCTAACTGTAACCATCTATAATTCTATCAAAAAATTTCCCCTTATTATAATTATTTCATGTAGTATAAACCATATAAAATCACGTATATAGCATAATAGAAAACATTATAAATGAATAATTAATGAAATAAGTTGAATTTCTTGAATTTAAGGTAACTATATTGATAAATCTGTAACTCATCCTTACGAATAGTAATATGAACCTTATGAATAATAAATCATCCACACGAATATTAACCACACACATGAAAGTATAAATAATATTTAGGCATATTATAAATTAAATAATGATATAATTATATTGTTGTATAAGTTAATGAATAATTTAGAAATTATTAATTAACTGTTAGTATTTTTGTAAGTCAGAAATATTTAATTATAATATTATAATTAATAAAATTATTTAAAAGAAATTTTATTCATGAATTCATATTTTTTTATATTTTTTATCTAATTTTATTCAACATCAGTTAATTTTTCAGAGTGTTTTAATATGAGATCTAAATTAGAAATCTATGTTTTTCATGTAAATGATGATTTAAATTTAAAATTATATTTATCATACATGGAAAATTATTTTTATAAAATAGAGATAATTTATGAATTCTAACCAACAAAAAATGGTTAGTCTTAAGTTTTTATATTTTTCTTAAAATACATTAATTTTTGGGGAATAGTAAAATATTTTAATTTAGAAAAAATGTTAAATACATGAATTATTGAGTCATAGGTTATGTATGGTTGATGTAATCACATAATATCAAAATATAGATCATTAATTTAAAATATATAAAGATAATTATCAAACTATTACTAATCATGGGCCAAAAGAATAAAAAAATAAAAAAGTAATAAAAAACACCACTCTCCTCCACTATAAACACTACCCTCACCACCTCTTATCCTCACACCGTATAAGCTTATATTCTTATCCAATTACTATAAAATAATCTTCTCAAACCACTTCCCAATTTTCAGGGTCTTTCTATCTCAACACAAGACCAAAACCAATCCACTTATAGAGGTTCTCACAGAGGAGAATTGAAGCGGAAAAAATATTTTTCTTTTGTTTTATTTTCTCTTGAATTTAGTTTATTTTATTATTCTTCCATCACCTCCCCTATCCAAAGAAACATGATCATTACAATATAATTTATATAATATAATTTTATCTTGTTATTATAACATCCATCATGAAACTCCTTTTTCTCTCACTTTTATTCTAAAAATGAAAAAATTGTCCCTAAGGAGTAGTTTTATCACGTTGAAGGAAGAGAAGTTTTCCTTTTCATTCACCATATTAAAGGATGGTCATAAAACCAAAATTAGGGTTAAAAAATATTTTATTATACATTTTATATGTTATTTAGTATATTGGAACCTTGAAAAATACGTTTTAATATATAATATGACCAGACTATTTCCCAACAATCGAAAACCCGCCAAAATGATCTAAACGATTATCATTAATGTTCTATCCAATTAATCATCTTCATATCTAGAAAAAAACATATAAGACCATTAAATCTATTATGTTTTCAATAATAACATTTAATTCCAATTATGAATAATTATACTCATTTGACATGAACTACCGATAACATATAAAACTAAACGGATCATGAAAACCAAGGAATCAAACTCTCCTGAAAAATAGAATTTTATCTTATAACTTATCAAAAAGATTGTAAATGAAGTTAATAAAATTATATAAAAGAAAATAGAGGTATAAAATTAATTAATTAATTCATTCATTCATTTAATTTGATTACTTAGGCCAATATGAACATTTACATAACACTTTTAGACATATGGTAAGGGTTTTGTCCCGAACCTCAATTTTCATTAATGTAATGCTTCTTTATTCTATATAACAATTTAATTAATCATTATCTTTATATAATTCTACTAATATTTCTATATAAATTCTGAAAAAACGTTATTTTTTATCATTTAATCATTCAATTATATAAAATACTTGTTTTTTCAAGTTACCCTTATCAAAACATCCTGATATGCAAGCCTGATTAAAGGTAACATCTCAATTTTTCCAATTTTCAAGTACCATATATAATATATTTTAAGATATTATTATAATTTTTTTAAAATCACTAATTTATCCATATAAAACTATAGTTTTGAATATCTGGATTTTTAGAAAGAATTTTAACAAATTCTAATGATTTTTTCTAAAAGAATTTATCTTTGGAAAGTTAAAAAGGGTTTTTTCTCATGAATTCAACGAATATTTTATTTCCATATATTTTTATAATATTGTTGAATATTATGGTTTTTTTAGATTTATTACTTATTATTACCATATTACATATTTGATGAAAATTTATATGATTATTTTGACATTTGATGTGCTATATTGATATAATTCACCATACTACTCAGCATGATACGTCATTATGCTTATAGACTGGGGAAAGATATTTACATTTAATCTATATGTTTTTCCTCAATCATATTTGGAATTCATTAGACTTAAAAAGTGATAGTATGGGCCATGTATAGTCCCTCGTACATTAGTAAGTCTTATGATACAAAACAGAAATGGATTTTAGCCAAGGACTTAACCATTTATTTTCAGATGTATTGTTTGAGGGATTAGTGATACATTTCTGATGTCCATAATTATGAAATCCCTATTTATGAAATTATCAATTGTAAAATCAGGATATTATTTGACTCTTATAATATCCATTGTAATGATTAATTTTTTTTATTTATATTGAATTGTTTATTTAGATTTTATTCATTCAGTATTATTCTAAATATTATGTTTTAGTGGCATGAGTTATTTTATGAATTCACAATGATTTATTATTTATGATTCATCTATATTAATTAACCATTCTATGAATCTGATCTAACCCCTTTTGTCACAATCCATCTTGGGTCGAACCAGAACTGATCCCTAGAGCCAATATGTGGTAAGGGCCGAGATGCGTTCCTGATTCTCCCTGGTTGATGAAAAGAACCAATGACATCATAAGAGATAATGGGAACAATTTCTCTCAATAAAATAAACTAAGATATAGAATATATATTGGAGAATAAGAAACATAAAATTACTTCAAAACATTACTTCAATTATTAATATAATGGAAGGAATAAAAAACTGAACAAAAAACAACACAAGAAAACACAAACTAAACATGACAGCTAAGATATCTCCACACAACCCGAGGGTATCATTCCCATAAACATGTAACTATTTCCCAAGGTGATCTACCCAAAGTTAGAGCCTACAGAAAAAACTAAAAACAATAAAATTAAATAAGTAGATGAATTAAAACTCAGTAGGAAGGCCTAATTAATTATATTCCCAAATTATATCCTTTAAATAAAGAAACATTGATTAAAATGTTTAGAATACAACATATAATGATTATTTTTCCACTATTTTTATTTTAAAGAAAAAAATACCAATCCCAATATAAGGCCCCAACCTTAAACCTCACTTAATCTTGAGTTATTACAAGATTACACATTGAGTATCTTTTCAGGTTTAGAGTTTTAGAGAATTAGATCATAGAACTTGCATTACATTCAAAATTTAAACAAAGTGGTTACATAAAAGATAGTATTCATTTTTACCATCAACGGAAACATAATTAAAATAAAATATGGATTCTTTCTTGATACTTCCCTGACACTATCATCATATCATGTACCTTTCCCTTGACCTGTGAAAAACATTTCAAAAAACTTGGGATGAGCATAAAAAGCTCAGTAAGTGTTATAAAAAATATGGAAAGGAAACATGAGTTCATATATACATAAGAATGAAATCATACATTACCCATAAAACATAGGCACCTTAACATATCTCATCGAATCATGAATAAATCATAGAAATCATAAGACATAAAAGGTAACTTGAGTCATTCATAACATTCTTACGTAGGGAGTAACCCTCTTGGTTACGTTTGGAATACCCACCACAGTATATTCCCTAAATCTCTTCGGGGAAACCTTAATGTTTCACTCCTTCGTGTTACCCAATGCATTGGAGAGATATATCGGGCTCACCCGCCCTTAGTTTATCATGGAACCACCATTCTTCATAACAATGCCCAAGAACCATAACATAATCGTACCACATAAAACATGCATAAAGGAAACATAACATTTACACCTTTCAATCACAAGATATCAATACAACACATTGATATAAAAACATTATGAAAACTATTTTCAATACCAAAATAAATGAAATGTAAAACATGGAATTTATTTTTCTTTTAAAAAGATGTTGTGGCTTGTAGAGGAATCCGAAACTCAAATAATGGTCACGGCGGCAGAGAAGTCATTGTCACCACATACGTATGACAAAAACATTCCCTTTTGTAGTTTAGTAAACACTTTGTATAAAAAAGATTACTTTTGAATAAATGTAAAATTCAAAGGGGGTTTATACACCGTATAAAATAAGGTTGTGTATAAAAAAAATATGCCTCAATGAAAGGAGATTGAGACGAAGTCCCATACAAAGACGGTATCCTTGGATTAAGGATAAATCAATTACATAATTATGTGTGAAAAATGAATACACGAAATATAAGTGGATATTAAGTGTAAAAGAATCATATGTTATTCACACTTATTCATAGAACGACATATTCAAGGAGTACAAGTTTATCCCAAAGAATCAAAATTGGGTTACGAAGTTCCCTTGCAAAAATTCGACAGCCTAACTACGTCACTTCAAAATTTAGAAAAAGGGTTTATGAGAGATAAAAAGGGTATCTCATCACTTGGACATAAAATTTACATCAATAATGATATAGAGGAACATATACCAACATAATATTATGTGAATTAAAAGGAATAGCAAAAGAAGTCTTTTAAAAAGAGGAGGGTGAAAGGTTCCCTTACAGACATGGGTATCTTTCGAGACATGCACCTCGTGAAAGAAGGACAATATAACATCGATGTAAATACCCATAAATGAAAGTATATTACACAATGAGTAAAATAATGGGCATTAAATACACCACTCAAAGGAAATTGTGGCAAATGTAACATAAATCTCACGGGAATAAAAGTGATGTGAAAAATTCCTTATGAAAAATCGGCAGCCTAACGGCGCCACTTAAAACTTCCAAAATGGATTGATAAGAGAAAATAGGGTCTCTCATCATATTAACACAAAGTTTACAGAAATAGGAATATAAAATAACATCCCCTAACATAACAAATAGGAGCTTAAAAGAAGTGATATAAAGGAGATTACTTAAAAAGAAAGAGAGAGGTTAGATCTGTTATGAAAATTCGGTAGCCTAACGACGCCACTCAAAACTTCCAAAAATGAATTGATGAGAGAGAATAGGGTCTCTAATCATATTAACACAAAGTTTACAGTAGGATTAATATAAAATAACATCCCAATAACAAGAAAGATGAGCTTTAAAATGAATGACATAAAAGAGTGTACTTAAGAAGAAAGAGAGGAGTAGGATCCCTTACCTCAAGTCCGACTTGTCTTGTTCGTTTCTTTATATTCATGAATAATAAACTTTGGTCAATTTATAATTTCCTAAGGACATCCTTTAAATATTATTATTCATTTCATATCACATATTATAATGTTATAATAATTGTTTAATAAGGTTAGTTCATATCAGATGTTTTTGCCGATGTTTGGTACATGAGTCAAAAATGAACTTGTCTGAAAAATGATTGCCCATGTAGTAATAAGAAAATAATTTTCAGAATATTATTAATGATTAAAATATAATATATATCCAGTAAATATTAATTTTATACTAGTCCATATCATTTGGATATAAAAACGAAAAGCACCGTTCATGGAGACGGTAGGCCGTACGTACGCATGAACGCTACTTTCATTTTTTCTTTGTCATATTAATGGAATTAAAAATAAATGATATATATATATATATATTATAATTAAAGTATAATATATATGTTATATAGGTCACATATGTTCATTAATTTCATTCTTTATACATTCCATGTATTGCATGTACGGGTCACATCACTTGAGGGGGCGATAGTCCACACTTCCTTATATGAAATTATCGCGTTTACACAACATGAAAAGAATAAAGGTATGGTTTAAATATAAAATACAGAAGCATATAGTAAAAATAAATATCATAAATATCATATATATCATATATATAATATAGTGACATCATAATGGCCAACTTTAAAGGTATTAAAATAATAATGAACAATCATCGTTTCGTGAGGCAGAAAACCACCAACCACAGAAACAGTATGTTCTTTAACCATTAGACGAAGGTGTGTGTAAGTGTAGCTCAAATACTTATTATAAAAACATCCTATTATATTGAAGATACTTGAGTTGTAACAAAATAGATTAATAAAAAGAGTTTAGGGGGTTGGAGAAGCAAAATAAAACAAAAGGACTCAAGTGAAGACATTACCTTAAAATCGGGTAACTCCCTTTGGTTTGAGCTCAAAGGCTTCCTTGGGAAGACTTCTACCCAAAGTGAGGCTTCAAGGATTAATAGAGGGATGTGGAGAGACAAAATGGTCATGGTTTGGCCGAGCCAAAGGCTTTGGAAGTGTGGGTAAAGAGGTAGAGGTTGGGGCCTTTTATAAGAGGAGAGGAGGGGCACTCTTGGAAAGTAAAGAAATGTTACTTTATTTGAAAATTATTTTCGGATTTAAAAGGTCCCACATTGATATAATTAGTGACTAAGGTGATAAGGGTTGTAAATATTCCCACCCAATAGGTTTTGGACATGTGTAGGTCATAGAGTTTACATTATCTTTTCATTTTATTTAAATCCTTTATTAATGAGGTAATCGCTGCATCATCATGATGTCATAAATAATTTAATATATTTATTGTCTAAAAATTTTAATTTTTTTTAATAATGTAGGAAATCTCTTTAGCTTTATAATGAATATTTATAGTCAAAAATCTGACTTGTATGACCCCATGTAAAAATTGTTTTAGTAAAACATCTCATGTTTGTGTCATTTTTACTTTTAACTTTAAATAAAAAGTTATTTATGTCATTTTCCGACCAATGTGGCTCCATTGGGTCCCCAAGTTGACACATGGATTGTCTTGGTCGGCCATGACACATACAATGATGTTAGGACATGTTTCTAGGTCATTTCACATTATTAAAACATTATTTTTACCTTAAATTACACTAATTACCTCTAATCGCGATTAAGAACATAAAAGTTACTATTCACCAAAAAATTATTTTAATCCCATTAAACCACATTTTAATTCTTAATGAAATCCATTTATGTCGGATTTTTGAAATTCGAAACACATAGATGGAAAATTTTCATTTAAACGGAAAAATCAATTTTTATAAGTACCACCTAGTGGTTTCACTATTCATCAAAATTGAAGTTTTTCAGAAAATTACCAAAACTTCACCCTAAGATATATTTGAAATTCCGAATTCAAAAATGATGTCTATTTTAAAAAATTCAAAACATATAAGTTGCATTAATTAATTTAATAATTAATTACCGTTGTCAAAGCAAATAGCATGTTTTTATGAAATAACATGTGTCAAAAGATTGACACTAGTTTAAGTCCAATTTCAAAGTGAAATTAATTACAAAGACCACTATTGGATTAAATGGTAAAAATATATTCTAATTTCACTTTAAAACCAATTAAAAAGATAATTTAATCATATAAATAAATTATATTAAAAAGCGGTTTTGAATTAAAATACAACATTTTTCACTATTCATTAAAAATTTAACTTTTTCAGAAAAATAAAAAAAATTTACACAAAGTAAATTTTGATGTCCCAATTCTAAAGAAGAATTTTATTTTGTCAAATATAACACATAAAATTGTCAAAATGTGGATTTAAAAGAGGTTCGCCATCAAAAGGCGGTTAATCGACCTTTTAAAGAATATTGGAATGTTTACGCTTAAAATTGGATTCCTTCACATTTTTAATCCTATAACATTTATTGTAAAGAATAAAAATATTTAAAAAACATATATAATCATTATTTAGTTAGTTCTGTTCATTCTCGCCATTACAACGGCTAGGCGTTAACTACCATTTAAAATAATATTATTTTATTATTAGAGTGTAACATAAGATTCCCAAGAAACTCGTTGTTGCGTATTGGGTACGCCATCGAGCATATCATCCACTTTGAAGTAATATTAATATTTTATTCACAAATATGGATAAATATAAAAATGTCATATTCTTTATTTACCCGGGGTGTTACATCCTTCCCCCCTTTTGGGAATTGCATCCTCACAATTCTAAAATTGGACTCGGAAACATCCTTAAAAGTCCCACATCAGAACAAGAGTCGGTAAAACAATCACTTTAAAATAAAGTAAGATAAGTACAGAGGTCACCCGGGTTAACCCATACTAGGATTCCATGTAAGGAAACATGTACATGGAGGAGAAAACATAGGGTCATGTTCTGATGGAGAGTGATAGAAAACATGTTTAGGAGAAAGTTAACCACAAGAAAATCACAAACTTTTAATGCGTTAAACAGTATTCAATTCCCCATTATGAAATGTTAATTAACAACAATTTTGTTTTTTTATTGAGGAATTTATTCATAAGGAAACATAATTACTTATCATGTTGACTTTCAACTTTTATTATATTTCTTACACAAACTCATATTTTCTCCAAAAGACGAGTATTTAGGAAGAATTGTTCACTATAATCAACTTCTAGATAATCAACTAATCAATAAAAGAGAACTATATACTTCCCATGTCTTTAGACTTTAACCAAAACCAAAACCAAAAAGGTTAGTACAAGATCAGATAATCCAGAAAATGATAACCCTTTATAAAAAGAAAATCTATTCTTAATCTCCAAAATTTTGTCTAACAAAACCCAAAGTTCAACGAGGACCATCCGATAAACAATTTGTCCATAAAATTCTTCAAAGTAAACCAAAATAAGATTGAAACCCAAATATTTGAAGGATTTAGTCACATAGTCTTCCAAGTTAAATCGTAACATTTATCTCCAAACAACGTCATTTGCTCTTAATGTCTCTTATTGAAAAGTAATTAACCTAATCAAATATCCTCCATGATAGGTTAATAAATTTCCATAGATAACCCAAAATCAACTTACTCTTAATTCATAAAATCATCTAACTAAAAAGAATCAGTCAAACTAACTAGGTACTTCACGTAGTCCGGTGGTAGGTGATAAATACCAGTCGCAATTTGGTTGCGGGTTCGATTCCCACAGCTTTGTCCGACGCGATGAGTTGTCACATGGTCTGCATGTTGTCCTTTTTATAAAACTCCAAAAATAACTCTAACATGTTTTAACCTCAATAGTTTCCTTATACCTCTCATTTTCATCCAAATTCGTTGCTATCTCAACATCTTAATTCTTGAAGTCTTATTTCACCACCATAAGATAAAATCAAACGATTCCCAAAATGAATAACAACATACCTTTATCATGGGGTCCACTCGGTTTCATCGTAATCTTGTTCACGTAGGTAGATGTCCCATGCATTACAACAATGATTTAGAGATCCTTCAAAATCATTTGCTTCCTCCATCCAAATACACCTGTACAATATGGGCCATATGGGTGTTCATAGAAAAACAGTTTTGGAAAATAATCATGTATGACATATAATTCCAAAACATCTGATAAAACATGATTTCTATAAAATAGTCGGACAAAATTTGAGTTGAAACTTTCTATTATTGGTCCTTTTAAAATACCATAAGTATGTGCTGAGAGACTATATTTTAAAAGCAAATATAAATAGGTTGCGCAAGGGTCTCATTCCTCAGCACCATTTTTAAAATCATAATATGCTTCAAATTCTTTTAATAAGGTAAAATATTTGAAAATACCTTGATAATATTTACCTTTCTTGAAAATATGAGAATATTGTGAAAATAGTATTTTTTCTAAAAACAACCCATGATCCACAATGATAACGAGGTATAGTGGAGGTGTTTGATATCTCAAACAACTACTTGCAAGTGAGTTATATTCTAGAAAAAGTTTCACAATAATCCGAACAAGACTTTGTAATGATTATTACAAGCATGTCATCAGGAATAGATTGGAATGTTGTTTGAGATCCTTCTCCTTCCATTCGTAACCGACTTTACTTGACCTAAAAAAAAGTTATAAAACAAGTATTTAACTGAAATAATAGATATAGGGACTAATCATGTGTCTAAAAAAACTCTTAATCCCTAAAGTTGTCTAAACCGACCTCTGATACCAACTATAAGGCCCCAGCCATAAACCTTACTTAATCTTGAGTTATTACAAGATTACACATTGAGGATCTTTTCAGGTTTAGAGTTTTAGAGAATTACATCATAAAACTTGCATTACATTCCACATTTAAACAAAGTGGTTACATAAAAGATAGTATTCATTTTTCCCATCAACGGAAACATATTTAAAATAAAACTTGGATTCTTTCTTGACACTTCCATGACACTATCATTATATCATGTACCTTTCCCTTGACCTGTGAAAAACATTTCAAAAAACTTAGGATGGGCATAAAAATATCAGTAAGGGTTATAAAAAATATGGAAAGGAAACATGAGTTCATATATAAATAAGAATGAAATCATACTTTACCCATAAAACATAGGCACTTTAACATACCTCATCAAATCATGAATAAATCATAGAAATCATAAGACATAAAAGGTAACTTGAGGCATTCATAACATTCTTACGTAGGGAGTAACCCTCTTGGTTACGTTTGGAATACCCACCACAGTATATTCCCTAAATATCTTCGGAGAAACCTTAATGTTTCACTCCTTCACGTTACCCAATGCATTGGAGAGCTATATCGGGCTCACCCGCCCGTAGTTTATCATGGAACCACCCATCTTTATAACAATGCCCAAGAAGCATAACATAATCGTATCACATAAAACATGCATAAAGGAAACATAACATTTCCACCTTTCAATCACAAGATATCAATACAACACATTGATATAAAAACATTATTAAAACCATTTTCAATACCAAAATAGATGAAATGTAAAACATGGTATTTATTTTTCTTTTAAAAAGAAGGTATGGCTTGTAGAGGAAGCCGAAACTCAAATAATGGTCACGGCGGCGGAGAATTCATTGTCGCCGCATGCATATAACAAAAACATTCCTTTTTTTCGTTTAGTAAACTCTTCGTATAAAAAGGATTCCTTTTGAATAAATGTAAAATTAAAAGGGGTTTATACACCGTATAAAATAAGGTTTTGTATAAAACAAAATATGCCTCAATGAAAGGAGATTGAGAAGAAGTCCCATACAAAGACGGTATCCTTGGATTAAGGATAAATCAATTACATAATTATGTGTGAAAAATGAATACATGAAATATATGTGGATATTAAGTGTAAAACAATCAGAGGATATTCACTCATATTCATAGAACGACATATTCAAAGAGTACAAGTTTATCCCAAAGAATCAAAATTGAGCTACGAAGTTCCCTTGCAAAAATTCGACAGCCTAACGACGTCACTTCAAAATTCAGAAAAAGGGTTGGTGAGAGATAAAAAGGGTATCTCACCACATTGAAATAAAATTTACATCAATAAGGATATATAATAACATATCCCAACATAATATAAAGTGAATTAAAAGACATAGAAAAAGAATTCTTTTAAAAAGAGGAGGGTGAAAGGTTCCCTTACCGACATGGGTATCTTTCGAGACATGCACCTCGTGAAAGAAGGACAATACAACATTGATGTAAATAACCATAAATGAAATTATATTACACAGTGAGTAAAATAATGGGCATTACATACACCACTCAAAGTAAATTGTGGAAAATGTAGCATAAATCTCACGGGAATAAAAGTGATGTGAAAAATCCCTTACGAAAACTCGGCAGCCTAACGGCGCCACTTAAAACTTCCAAAATGGATTGATGAGAGAAAATAGGGTATCTCATAATATTAAAACAAAGTTTACATAAATAGGAATATAAAATAACATCCCCCAATATAACAAAGAGGATCTTAGAAGAAGTGACATAAAGGAGAGTACTTAAAAAGAAAGAGAGAGGTTAGATCTCTTACGAAAATTCGGCAGCCTAACGGCACCACTCAAAACATCCAAAAATGAATTGATGAGAGATAATAGGGTCTCTCATCATATTAAAACAAATTTTACAGTAATATTAATATAAAATAACATCCCAATAACAAGAAATATGAGCTTTAAAAGGAATGACATAATAGACTGTACTTAAGAAGAAATAGAGGAGTAGGATCCCTTACCTCAAGTCCGACTTGTCTTGTTCATGTCTTTATATTCCTGAATAATAAACTTTGGTCAATTTATAATTGCCTAAGGACCTAATTTAAATATTATTATTCAGTTCATATCACATATTATAATGTTATAATATTTGTTTAATAAGGTTAGTTCATATCAGACGTTTTTGCCGATGTTTGGTACATGATTCAAAAATGAACTTCTTTGAAAAATCATTTCCCATGTAGTTATAAGTAAATAATTTTCATAATAGTATTAATGACAAAAATATAATATATATATATATATAGTACACATTCATTTTATACTATTCCATATCATTTGGAGATAAAAACGAAAAGCACCGTTCATGGAGACGGTAGGCCGTACGTACGTATTAACGCTACTTTCATTTTTTATTTGTCATATTAATGGAATTAAAAATAAATGATATATATATTATAATTACAGTATAATATATATGTTATATAGGTCAGATATGTTCATAAATTTAATTCTTTATACATTCCATGTATTGCATGTACGAGTCACATCACTTGAGCTGGCGGTAGTCCACACTTCCTCATATGAAATTATCGCATTTACACAACATGAAAAGAATAAAGGTACGGTTTAAATATAAAATACATAAGCATATAGTAAACATAAATACCATATATATAATATATAAAATACAGTGACATCATAATGGCCACCTCTAAAGGTGTTAAATTAATATTGAACAGTCATCGTTTCGTGAGGCAGAAAAATGCCAACCACAGAAACAGTATGTTCTTAAACCATTAGACGAAGGTGTGTGTATGTGTTTCTCAAATAATTCTTATAAAAACATCCTTGTATATTTTAATATACTGGATTTGTTACAAAATAGATGAATAAAAAGAGTCTAGGGGGTTGGAGAAGCAAAATAAAACAAAAGGACTCAAGTGAAGACATTACCTTAAAATCGGGTAACTCCCTTTGGTTTGAGCTCAAAGGCTTTCTTGGGAAGACTTCTGCCCAATGTGAGGCTTCAAAGAGTAAGAGAGGGATGTGTATAGAAAAATGGGTAGGGGTTGGCTGAGCCAAAGGCTTTTTAATTGTGGGTAAGGAG
Source organism: Viscum album (assembly GCA_963277665.1). NCBI lineage: Eukaryota > Viridiplantae > Streptophyta > Magnoliopsida > Santalales > Viscaceae > Viscum > Viscum album. The sequence goes on from OY728161.1 coordinate 1,966,306,547, forward strand.
GTAGAGGTGAGGGCCTTTTATAAGAGGAGAGGAGGGGCACTCTTGGAAAGTAAAGAAATGTTACTTTATTTGAAAATGTGTTTCGGATTTAAAAGGTCCCACATTGATATAATTAGAGGATAAGGTGATAAGGGTCCAGAATATACCCACCCAATAGGTTTTGGACATGTGTATGTCATAGATTTTACATTATCTTTTCATTTTATTTAAATCCTTTATTAATGAGGTAATCGCTGCATCATCATGATGTCATAAATAATTTAATATATTTAATGTATAAAAATTATAATTTTTTTTAATAATGTTGGAAAGCTTTTTAGCTTTCTAATGAATATTTATAGTCAAAAATATGACTTGTATAACCCCAAGTAAAAATTGTTGTAGTAAAACATCTCATGTTTGTGTCATTTTTACTTTTAACTTTAAATAAAAAGTTATTTATGTCATTTTCCAACCAAAGTGGCTCCATGGGGTCCCCAAGTTGACCCATTGATTGTCTTGGTCGCCCATGACTCATCCAATGAGGGTAGAACATGTGTCTAGGTCATTTCACATTATTAAAACATTATTTTTACCTTAAATTACACTAATTACCTCTAATCGCGATTAAGAACATAAAAGTTACTATTTACCAAAAAAATTATTTTAATCCCATTGAACAACATTTTACTTCTTAATGACAACCATGTATGTTGGATTTTTGAAATTTAAAACACAAATATGGAAAAATTTCATTTAAATGGGAAAATCAGTTTTTATAAGTACCACTTAGTGGTTTCACTATTCATCAAAAATTGATGTTTTTCAGAAAATTACAAAAAATTCACCCTAAGCTATATTTGATATTAGGAATTCAAAAATGATGTCTATTTTACAAAATTCAAAACATATAAGTTGCATTAATTAATTTAATAATTAATTCCCGCTGTCAGAGCAAATAGCGTGTTTTTATGAAACAATAAGTGTCAAAAGATTGACACTAGTTTAAGTCCAATTTCAAAGTGAAATTAATTCCAACAACCACTATTGGATTAAATGGTAAAAATATATTCTAATTTAACTTTAAAAACAATTAAAAAGATAATCTAGTCATATAAATAAATTATATTAAAAAGTGGTTTTGAATTAAAATACAATATTTTTCACTATTCATTAGAAATTGAACTTTTTCAGAAAAATACAAAAAATTTACACAAAGTAAATTTTGATGTCCCGATTCTAAAGAAGAATTTTATTTTGTCAAATATAACACATAAAATTGTCAAAAGTGGTTTTAAAAGAGGTTCGCCATCAAAAGGCGGGTAATCGTCCTTTTAAAGAATATTGGAATGTTTACGCTTAAAATTGGATTCATTCAAATTTTTAATCCTATAACATTTATTGTAAAGAATAAAACTATTTGACAAACATATATAATAATTTTTAGTTAGTTCTGTTCATTCCCTCCATTACAATGGCTAGGCGTTAACTACCATTTAAAATAATATTATATTATTATTAGAGTGTAACGTAAGATTCCCAAGAAACTCGTTGTTGCGTATTGGGTACGCCATCGAGCATAGAATCCCCTTTAAAGTAATATTAATATTTTATTCACAAATATGGATAAATATAAAAATTTCATATTCTTTATTTACCTGGGGTGTTACACCCAATCCATTTCCCTCATATTTTTAAACAAGGTTCATGGGGAGAAGAGGAAAGGGAACCAAATAAGAAATTTTCAATTATGATATTAGGAAAAAGGGGAAATACATTTTCTTTCAAAACATTCTTCTTGAAAACATTTTTAAACAAGACACAAACATTTAAAATGTTACACTTTAACACCAAAACCAAGAATAAAGATCATGATTTCACAAAACAATCAAAGTTGTACTAAATATATTTGTAATAAATGAAGAAGGGATGGCGTAATAAATAATAGGATAACTAGAACATACTAATACATGTGACCACATCCCCGAGTTCATATCACACACAATGAATTCGGAACATCCAAGTTCATATCCATCCTTACTCAAGACAGACCGAGGGGCCCAATCCCATAGTAATAATCCCAATTATATCCACCTACTATGGGCCACTAGTTAAGACAAAACCCACCAATTCTAAAAATTTTCACAAAATTCCTATTTTATATGCTAGGTTCCATTTATATGTTCATAAAAGGGTATATGAAAAAAAAATCAGGCATCAATACATATAAACACATTCCATCATAACTATCACACAAACCAGCACTTCTGGACCACCCCATGGGTGGTCCCTTTCCATTAAAAAAATTATCACATAATATAGGTCTTTTAATGAGGAAACTATCATATCATAGTAAAATAATACAAAAAGTGACTAAGCCCTAGGAGGGTTTTCCAAATGAACCCAATTAGTAAAAATTCTAAATGATCCTCATGTAATTTCAACACATTAATCCTTTAATAAAAAACATCACACAAACTATTTTCTACACAAAAAAACATAGAAATTCATTTTTAAAAATAAAAATCACTCTTTTGAATAAAAAACACTCATTTAGAAAACCAAACCATGCCGTTAATAATCAAAATCTATATTGAGTAGCCTACTGGGAAATTTAACAATCACTTGGCATGGAAAACCCACCAAATCCATATCACACATTCAAAGATATTAAGAAAATAAATTATTTCTCATGGAACAATAATCCTAAACCTAAAAAATCCCTATTTAATAATTTATACAGGTGATAAGGTCATGCAATCAATGAAATATTAATATTTAAGGAGAGGTGTGATGGGTCCTACCTCAATTGATGAAGAACATTTGGTATCCATGGTGAAATCTCAATTCCGCCTCAACCCCACCCAAGGTAAGTTAGATATGAACTTAAAAATCAAGATCAAACCCAATATTTTAGGTTTCAAAGAAAACAATCAGAACCCTAGACATGGGAGAGATGAAACTCCATGAAATCAGAAGAATTACATAGAAATTAGGGAGAAACCAATGCAGAGAGGACCTAAATGACAATTCAAAGGAGAAAAAGCACAAAAAATTACAAAAAATAGATTCCTAAAGGATCTAAGAGAGGAGGAGGAGAAATCTAAGAAATATGGTCCTAAATTGGAAAGGTATGGGACAATTTGGGTATAGAAATATTGGTGGGATATGAGTTTTTAATTTTATTGACTGACCGAATGGTTAGTATGCATTGTTTTTCAAACTAGGCATAGACTGCGCGACTGCCTCTACTGAGAAGCAAACCTGCCACAAGGGAAACCCAAATGGTCTAATAAAACGTGCAGTATCCATACGGTAGCTACTATCTCACATAGGGGCTATCGTATAATAACCTGGGTAGAGGCACAATTTTATCACTAACTGTGAACTAGTGGTGCTCTAGGGTCTGCATACCAAAAAACACGAAAATCCACCAAAAACTCAAGAGGAAACCCACAGATGAAAGCTAATACAAATAAGAAATTAAGGGAAATCCAAAAATTTCAAGCCCATCACACTCAGTTATAATGAAAATTGTTGGAGACCAAACCTGAATAGGTACCGAAGATAAATTTCAAAACCCGACTATGACAATTATCCACACCATAAAGCTTCTCCCCTGAAAAGCTAACCTAATGCATAAAATGACAGCTGAAACTTCCACCCATTTAAAACTCAAGGCGATTCCTAATGAATAAAAAATATAGAGATTACAAAAATAATACAAAATAGAAAAGGCTAACATGATTAACTTGGGTGATCGACATCGACTACTTAATAAGTGCCTCCCGACCCAATAGTCAACACACCTCCAGTTGAACATTTCAAAAGGACATAAAAATTACACTATGTGGAAACCATCCATAGAATAGGAGCACATCAAACACAATCAAGTACCACTCAAAATATCCACCTAAACAATGAACAAGTTTTAACCACTTCTAATGAATAATTCTATAATGATACTTCAATAAAACCACTAGAACACTCCCACTCCAACAATTACATACGATACCACCAATCAGAAAACTAATTACAGAAAAAACATGATATAATTATAAGGGATACCTGATCAGACATCCCACTCTTCTAAATGAACCAACACTTGATATAAACTGGTGTTCCAACATGGGGAAGTCCCCGACGAACTCCCCACCATAAGAGACATGATTACATCATTTTCATTCTTGAAAAAACTTCGATGAGACCTATGGTGGGAATCCCACCATAAAGACTAGAAAGATTAAAAAAACACTATGAATTTCCATATAGACCAAAAAACCCCACTATAATGGGAGGGGAGAGAATCATCCATATAAAAAATCCTCAAAACTACAACTGACATCAAACCAATAAATTCTGACATTTAGAAGGACACAATCCAAACCACACAAAATTTATACCAACAAGAAACACAAGGGACTTTAAAAGAGGCCTACACCTGGAGAGACACAACCACCAATATTTTAATAAAATTATACAACTATGCCTCCTATTATCCAATGTAAACCTATAACACCCAAATGGGTCACAATGTGGAAACAAGATCTGCACACCACTTTCCACCAATCGTGACAAATTAATACAGCACAACTGCACCAGATACTTATATTGTCTCTATATTACATGATAATAATAGAACATAGACGAAATCATTTCACACCACTTAGGATCTACTGAAAAAATGAAAAATTCACTTTCGGACCCATATCTAGAGACCTGATGGTTGAAGCATATCATGCATCACAGTCCGACATTAGAAACCACCAAACCTCAAACACTGATAAAAACACCACAAAACACACTTACATTGCACTATGAATTAAAAAAGGTTTAAGAAAAACCATCCTTGCAGTTGTAAAAGAATTAATCACCACATAACCACATCATACAAGAAATTCACATCTATAGAAGGTTATAATGAGAAAGATCCTGCTCTAATTCTGAACGTCTTCTCAATTTCTAAAAATGTGCTGCAACGGCCATCAAAAGGTTGGGTCTCGATTCACGATGCTTTATGGAGACGCCCAGATAGAAATTATTTAAGTGACCCAAGTATCCAAAGATGTGTAAGTTATTAGAGTGATCATGCATGATTGTTTCCTAAGATTGAACATACCTATTTAATGAGAGATCACAACATAATCCCTTATAGGGGTTCATGACAGGGATGAATGCATCATAATTACCCTACTAGCACCACCAACATCTGGATGGTTAGCATTATTCTTAGTGGAATCATATTCACCACTTCTAGAGAATAGAGGAATATTCTCCATTTCATCTCCTCCTACTTACCCAGCTTCAATAGAAAATTATTACCTCACCACATCAGAAAAAATGGTCATGTTAATCTCTGCCGCCTTCAACTGTAGCATAGAACAGAGCCCAAGATCAAAGTTTCTACCTTCATATTACCATTTTCAATATACCCTATATCATACAGATCTATCTTTAAGTAGAAAATATAGAATTAAAACCCCAATTCGACACATTTTAGAGGCCACACAACTCCATCATCTTCGTCACCTTCATCACCTTTGAAAAATATTGTTGTATGAATGAGGAGTTGAAGAACTCCAAAAAAGATCTTTCCATGGATTTCATTGAGATAAATACTTCCAACATTTCTAGGATAGACCTTTGATCATAAAGGTAGAAAACTTCACCATGATTGTATTAGGAAACACAAGGAAACTAAATTCCATTTTCATCCTCTGCATCCACTCCTCAGCCTCAATAGGATCCGCTTGGCCATAAAAGAGGGGTGGATTGAACATCCAAAATTCATGAAAATAGTCTATTAGTCAATCAAATTGAGTGTTTCCTAAATATTTTCTAACAAATGAGTCACATTTGATATCCATCAATCCATTTTGGAGAAGACACTATGAAAAAGGAAGCAAGGAACTCGATCCAAAACAATACAACAACATTGATTCTCCATTTCAAAAATAAAAAAAGTAACGTCATCCCAACACACAAGGGATACACCAAACTATTTAAAGATACCAAAACATCAAATTTTTTATTAAAAAAACACTTAAAAAAGAAAATAAGATTAAATGATTTAACACCCACCATTATTTTCCCAACGAGCCTTAGACATTCACATCCTTGTGCCATACTGGGCACCCATCAACTTTCTCAAATATATATCCATGATTTTGGTTACTCATGGAAATACCAATGTTAAAGCACCTTACAGGAAAAAAAAATCTACTCACACTTACCATTCAAATATCACAAATCCCCTTTTCAGAAACCACTAGGTTTAAAACTGAAAACCCATTTTGGTTTCGATAAAAAAATTCTCAAAATACACTAATCATTCAATTGAAACCCCATTTCCAATATTTTCACATAAAATCTAAGATATTTCATTAATTTAAATAATTTATAATTTTTTCCATGATTTAATAACCATATAATAAAATCAATCTTCAAAATCCACACCTTTATTATGAAAACATCTCACCCCATTCAAAACCATTCCCAAATTCCAAATTATTAGTTTCAAAACATTTTTCTATAGTTAAACACATCTTGTTAAACCTTTTATGTTTTGCAAAAAAATATCATTATGAGAACTCAATTTTTACACTTTATTGAGGTACGTTATATAAATCCATTTCTCCACATTCCAAAAAAAATTGGATATCATTTTTAACTGATCCTTTCACTATTCCAAAATAGGAAATTTCATAACAATTTGCAGATTTATTGAAGTCCCAAAACAGTTTACAAGGGGAAACTATTGTCGATGGGTGATTTTACCCTAAGGTTGGAATCCATATTCCAATAACACCACTGTCACAAGGAGTTATTTAGGAACACATCTCGAGATCTACATTGCTTGCCATGTCCTATGAGCTCTCGAAGTCCAGATTCCTAACCCCCTCTTTATTTCACAACACCAAACAATCCACAAGAACTAAAGGATACCTACAAACATGGACATCCCATGGTAACCTGAGGTTTGGAACGATCAATGGTTCATGACATACTTGTCATTACAACAAATTGAACACTGAAAATCATACTCATTCTACTTGGACATTCATAAATAAAAATGGATTCAATAAATTCCATGGTTCTCTAAATATCCGACCTGATATGATACAATTTTTTCAAGAAAAAATAAGGGAGGACCTTGAACCAGTATCCCAATCCGATATACTAAATGGACCAAGAGGTATTCTTGATCCTACCATGTTGTTGAAAATATCCAAGGGAATCTTAAGAGGCACTGAGAATGGGTTTTCCCAATAAAATTAACAATGAAACAGAATATATAAAGGGGATAACCAATCTAATATTGATTACCAAACATTACGTCATTTAAAAATACAATGAATGGAAAAACAAATTAAAATAAAAACTACATACGAAAAATCAAACTAAACATGTCTCATAAGATATCTCCACATGACCATGGGGTCACTCTCCAATCCACAACCAACTATCACCTGAGATAATCTAACAAATGACGGAGCTTGTAACAGAAAATAAAAACACCAAAAGACAATAAAAATGAGTATTAAAACTCAATATATAGGTCCAATTGATTTTATTCCCAATACAAAACCTTTAAATAAAATTTTATTTAACGATTTGAAATATAACATATAAACATAAGCCTTCGACACTTTTTATTTTAAAGTAATAAAATTACATTGATAATCCATTTCCATCGTCTTTTTTAACAAAGATCAAGGGGATAAGATGAAGGGGAACCATGAACGTAATGTTCATTTATCATAATAGTGAAAAGGGTAAAAACATCTTCTTTCAAAAAAAAAATTCTTCAATATGCTTTTTAAAAAATCTAGAAACATTCACAATTTTGACTGTTAACACCAAAAACAAGAATAAGGATCATGATTACAGAAAACAAGGGAAATGGTACAAACAATACTAGTTACAGAGGAACACTGAAAAAACTTGGAACATAGAGGAGAACCAGAACATTCTAATACATGTGACCCCATCCCCAATAGCATTCCATAGATATTATTATCAAAACACTCAAATTTACATCCACCCGTAAATAGGACAGATTGAGGGTCCTAATCCCATAGTAATATACCAAACTATATCCACCTACTATGGGCCACATGTTTTAACATGAACTACTATTATAGAATTTGTCCTCATAATTCCTCTTTTCTATTCTAGGTTCCCATGCTATGTTCATGACAGTTTCTACCACACAAAATAAAGCAATAATCCATATGCACAAATTTCATCATAACTATCTCACAAACCGACCCTACCCTCGCCACCCCATGGGTGGTCCCATTCCTTAAAAACAATTATCACACAAAGGGGGTATCATACTAAGGACACTCCCATATCATATTCAAGAACAAAGGAATGGGACTTACACCTTGGAGGGTTTTCCAAATGAAACCATTTAGTAAAAATACCAAATGTTCCCCATGTCATTTAGTAAATTAAATCATTTATAGACAACTCCACACAAATGATTTTATATAACAAAACAAATTATAAATTTCTTTTTGGAAACACCAATAACCCTTTGTTTATAACACAATATCATTTATGAAACCAAATGATGACATTAGGAATCAAAAACTATATAGAAGGTCCAATTGGGAAATTTAACAATTAATTGGCATGGAAAACCACTAAAATCAATATCACACATGTAATGAAATTAATGGAAACATTTTATTTATCATGGAACAATTATTCTAATCATGAAAATAACTATTTAACAATTACGATAGGTTAAAAAACAAAGCAATAAATAAAATCTTAACATTAAATGAGAGTTGAAAAGGTACCCTACATCAAATGATGAAGAACATTCAAAATGTGGTGTGAAATCTCAATCCCACCTCAAACGCACCCAAAGGATGTTAGATATGACCTAAAACATTACGATAAAACCCAAAATTTTAGGATTCAACTATAAAAATTGTATCCCTATCCATGGGTGTAGAGAACCAAATATTGACGCACATGGAAAATACATTACTTTTGAGGAATACTTAATACATAACAAAAACCAAAACTCAAGTATCGTAATAGTTTAGTGTCTTTGGAAACTTGGAACATAATCTTCTAATCATGGTGAAAGATCTTCAACATATCCCATAAAGATCTTCCCTTTTTGTATTATTAACTAAAAATATTCTTTATATCATTGGAAAAAGAAAAAATATAAAGGGTGATCTCAAATGCTCAGTAAGGGTAAGCATGGAGAAAATAAAACAAACCATGTACATTTGAACTTACAATATGAACATAATGTTTAAAAATTAAAATCTTGAGCAATGACATAAAACAAGGCAGTAAGTAAGGAATAGATCATAAAGAAACATTAACGATGATAAAATAGCATGGGAATAAAACATTTAATTGTGTCAACCATTAAGCACATGTTATGATTTCCATATTATCCAAGGAATTTTTTCCAAGACCATCTTAGTGGAAAAATTCCCTTTTTGAATCGAGTTCACTCCTCGTTCCAGTCATGTATCACTAAACCAGATTAACTTGTTGTTCCGGCCATGTCTATCGCATGAGATATAAATCATTACCCAATGCATTTTAGGGAGATATAGGTCCCACCCATCTCATAATTTAATCATTCTTACTTGTGCCACAACAAAAACATAAATCATTCATCACAACACATAGAATAAAATGGGTTTCATAAACATCATCCCATCATAACATAATCCATATAAAACAAATGGATATCATTTCATCATAAAAAAAAGAGAAATCATGTAAATGATAGAGACATTAAACTTGGAACATACACATATGAATTAATTTCATCTTAGATGTAAAATGTTTTTGATAAAACATTTGAAATGAATTCTTGAGGAAAATATCATTTCTTTTTCAAAATCATTTTATTTTCATGAAATGCCATGAAATTTTAAAATAAAATGATTATGTTGAAAATAGTCAAGAAATATTTTAGAGTATGATTCATGAAAATAAGGTGTTATGAAATCGTAAAAATACATTCTGGCCGTATAAGTTAAAAAAACATTCTTCCCGTACTTTTGCCCGAAAAGTCAAAAAATTACCGTGTAATGTAAAAAAAGAAAGATTCCTTACATACCATGTTGTGAAAGTCAAAAATGGGTAAAAATGACTTTAAAAATACATGAAACCGTTTTTAGAAAATAGGGACATGGATGATAAATATTACCCTAGTAAATACTTATGAATAAATAATCTCAGATAAAAACGAGATTGCAAAAGTTTTCCCTTACCTTTGGGCCGATATGCTTCGTACGTATCTGAAACTCCTGTATAATTATTTAAATAATTTCATTGACTTATTACAAAATCATATTTATTGTTATGATATCATATATTGTTCAGTTATTACTTTATATTACCCTTTCTTTTGTAAATTCCATGTTAAAGCAGCGTTTTGGGTAAAATCCTTTTATTTATCGCACATGTTTGGACATGTTGTTCTTGATATTATTATTACTTATATAAAGATTTAATTACTTAAAAAATGTAAAACATGATTTATATATCATATATATTCAGTATATATATATATATTAGATAGATAAATGAAATGAAACACACCGTTCATGGAGACGGTAGGTCGTACGTACGCATGAACGTTGTTTTCCTTTCTTTATTGACTTGAATGGAAGTAAGTAGATGAAATGTATATATACATAAATAAAGTAGCTTTATCATGTCATATATTTCATTATTATTCATTATATATACTTTATAATTATTCTTAAATTGTTAACACGGATAATGAATGTCATCACGTCGTGGAGATTGTAATCCGTAAGTACGCTGAGTGATGATATCGTTCCCATAATTATTGAATGGAATTGAAGTGGATGATATAATATTTCAGAATCCGTATGATGTTATAATAACCATATATAGATATTTTTTACACCATTATACCCATCCATGTAAGGTGGTGGTGGAAAAAAGATTACACCACGACGTGGGGACGGTATTCCGTACGTACGCACGCGCGGTGATTTTGTTTTCCGTAGGATGGATAGAAGGTGAAATAGGGTTGTTTAATATTTATAATAACATATCAGTACATTATTGATACTGATGCTATTACTTTATAATGAATCAACTAAAGAAGAAGAAGTATAAGAAAAAATAAAACTAGAAATAACCGGTAGAAGAGATTACCTCTTCTTCAACGCACCTCTTTTAAGCTTCCACTTAAGGCACTAGAGATGGTATTTTTAGGGGACCAGAACCTCTATAATGTTTCTAGGGAAATTTAGAAGGAGAATGGGAAGGGATTTTCCGAGCTTCAAGGCATAGAATTCTGTAAAGAGAATAGGGAGGAGGTACCCTTTTATAAAGGAGGAGAGGGGTACCTTAGGAAAAACATAAAATATTATTTTATAATAAAGTCATATTAGGTTTATAATAGCTGGAAATCAATTTATTTAAAAGATAAAGTGGGTATGGGTCGAAATAATCTCAACCAATAGTTTTTATACAAGTTTAGGTTACTATTTTAAACATATCATTTAGATTTAACTCTAAGTTAAATAATTTAACTTCTACCGTGTCTTCTTATTTTCTTACAATATATGGTTAATAAACATACTATAACAAGCCAAAATAACCCCAAGTGGTTCATTATTAATATATATAACAATATCTAAGTCATTTGGCAGAACCTTATATTTTTAGGAATATAATAATAATTAATAATATAATATTAAAAAAAACAATTTTATCTTAATTTTGACGCTATTTGGTAATTGATTTTTGTGAAAATAAAAACAGCATGATTAGTTCAAAAAAAAGTTTATTAAATAAATACTAACATGTCATATTAACCTAAAAAATTATTGTAATTTATAAAATTCTCAAATTACATTTATCTGGTTACTTATAACATCAATTATGTTAATATTTCATTAATAAGGTAATTATTATATCATCATTGTGTCATAAATAAATTATCTTAATTAATGTATAAAAATTATAAATAAAATACCATTATGTAGGAAATCCTTTTAGATTTTGAATTAATATTTGTAGTCAAATTTATCTTATGTATAACCATATATTAAAATTTTTTTTGTTATTAAACATTGATTTTAACTCTTTAAACTATTCTTTAAATAAAATAATAATAAATGTGCTAATCTAATCCATGTAGACCTAAAGGGTAATATTTTATTCCTAAGGTTGTTTTTGGTCAAATTAAACTTATCCAATAGAATTAGGACATGTGTTAGGGTAATAATAATATCATTTTTACCGTTAATTACCCTATTTACTTTTAACGATGGTAAATAAAAGTAAAAAGTTTCTATTCACCAAAAATTATTTTTATCTTTCTGAACCAGATTTTACTCCATGATATTAACCGTGTCTCTCAGATTTTTGAAATTCCCTCATAGAAGCGGTAAAATTATGTTTTATGTAAATTTTCAAGTTCTCCTAGGAGATGGGTAAAAGACGGTGAAAAGTTAAAAAAGATTTTTATATATCTAAAATCATTATAAAATGTCTCCAATGAATTACATTGAACTTATATTAGTATTATGTATCAATTTTCAACTAAAATAAATTTAAATAAAATAATTAATTAATTAAATAAAAAGTTGGTTTTTAAATAGTAACCCATTGTTTTCACTATTCATCAAAAATTGAATGTTCTCAGAAAAATACAAAAAAATCACCCTAGGATAATTTCGTTATTCTGAATCCAAAAATGAATTCCATTTTGAATGTTGAAATTTATAAAATTTCAAAAAGTGGGTATTACTATTCATAACGGCTAGTTTATAATAATATTATAATAATATCTCGTTTAGTGAAACTCGGTATTGTGTACTACACACGCTATCGAGGAAGGTCTTGATTACGTGTAATGAAATACATGTAAGGGATGTGTGTAGTGAAAGTTCTATTTGGTGTTGCGTATAACATTATCAAAACTTATTTCATTTATACATTAAACAAAATCTATACTTAATGTTGTGTAGAATAATTTCCACAAAACGAACTTGAAACTGTGTGTAATACGAGCCAAGAATAGTGTTACCTATACTGCAAGATAATACAGTGTTGTGTATAGTACAGGATAATTTTGGCGTAGTGTACAACAGAAGATATGAAAGAAATTAAAAAGAATATGTCTCATAAAATCCTGGGGTGTTACATTCTACCCCCCTTAAAATGAATTTCTCCCATGAAATTTGTCATGGTTATAAATTGTTTACTAAATAAAAGTTTCCTACATAGAATCCTACATCGTAAAAAAGGAATACTAAAATTTATTTTTAAAAAGTAAAGTAAGAAATTTAAAGGCTACCCAAATTAACTCATCACTGGGTTTCCACAAAAGAGAATATAGGTAGAAATATGGATATGGAAGAAAAACATAACCGTCAAGTTCTGATGGGGAGTGGTAGAGAACATGGATATGAATAAAATCCAACAGTCACAATGCCATAAATTTGTGATGATCTAAGGTACCATTTGATTCATCAGATATTAGAGCACCATGACAACATTTTTGGTTTTCAATATCATTTCCCAAATTTTGAAGAATTTTTGAATAAAAATAAATACATACATGATTTTGGTATAACCTCACTGTAGTTCGTGTCTTGAACAATTTCCACTTCATGTCTTAAAGAAATGAAGTTGAATTTTTTATTCGTGAAGTGTTAGCAGATCATGCGATAGAATGTTAGGTCATTCCCTCTTTTTCTTTTGCAAAATGTTTAGCACAATTTATTAAATATACAAAAGTCCATCTATGATGAGATTAATCATATATGGTTGCTAAAATGGACTTATACTTCATCTATCATAGCGCTTAATAAAATAAAACTCGTTTCTACTAACCAGGGACTTTCTTTTGGCCAGTGGTAGGCGATAAAGGCCTGTCGCACTTTAGTTGTGGGTTCGATTCCTGCAACCTTGTCTAACGCAATAGGTTATCACCCATCCTACAGGTTGTCCCTTTTTCTAAAACTACATTATAATAACATTCCTGTAATAATATCGAAAAAATTTCTAGCCTTAAACAATACTATCTTATGTATAACTTAATTCATCCCAATATTTAGGCTTATCCAAAATACTTCTGTCCAAGATCATAGTATAAAGAAAAAAATTACTTGAAATGTCATCTACCGAGCATGTGAATACCATCATTTATCCCCCATATATCATATGATATATCTTGTTGGTCACATTCCAAACATTTTAATACCTTAATCATTTATTCTCTTGAACCACAGTGAAAACATGAATATTGTCACAAGGTAACTCTTTCCATACAACCTAATCCCAAAAATTCTATATACTCAAACCATGATATCAATTTGTCCTTATATATGTCATGAGCTCATTAATACTATCAAACATTTCATTACCTCTTTAGACCTTCTTTATGCTCATATTAAGTGCTTTCCGAAAATATCTGAATAAACTTTCATGGTTACCAGTACCATTCATCATATACTTTCAAAAACTCAAGGAAAGGCAACAGTGTAACAATCCTTAGATTTTTCTTTATTCCACAGTACCATACATTATTCTTTATAAACATACAATAATTCCACTACCTTATTAAACCACTGACTGAGCTTCATCATTTCTTTCATCTCATATATCATTTGTAGTCTCGTCATCATCATCAACATAAATACTACCCATATGACCATGTTGATTCTCTTCATGAAATTTTCCCTTAGAGCATTGGTTTGCATAATACCCATACATTCTACATCTAAAACATTTAACTGTTGTTAATGTCTTAGCAATACCATTATCCTTGTCCATGGTGTTAACTGAACCTTTTCCTTTACAATTACTGGCTTTGTGTCCTTCTTTTCCACACCCAAATCATCTTCCATTTCCTTTGAAACATTCTAATCGATTCCTCTTACCACAAGATTTACATTATGGAAATTGAACATTCTTTCCACTATGATCATCATGAAACTCCATCTCTCTCTTATTAGATGAGTTAGGAAACATACCAAAGTTGAGATTATTGATCATATTATGAGATTACTGATTAGGCATAATAACGATATGTGGACCTCCAGATCCAATTTCATTTGGTTTCTCATGAAGAATATTATTCCATTGTCTATCATATCCACTATTATCGTGAATCTTCCTGTTTCCAGCCATTTTCTAAAACCAAAAAAAATAGCATGAGCGGAAAAAATCATAATCAAGGAGGAGTACCTTCAATATCTAACATCTTAGGTTTAATTCTAATATAGTTAACGTAATTATAGGACTATAACCTATACTTATAATTAACATTAGAGACATCCCTTGACATACCTTAGAAATATCTCTAGGGATCTCACTATAGTTTTCGCATCCTAGTTTCCAAAGGTTAACTAAACATTTCCTCCGATACCAACTCTAGAGACCCAAATCTTGACGTACATAGAAAATACATTTCTTTTGCAGAATAATTAATACATAACAAAAAAATCAAGGATCTTAATAGTTTAGTGTCTTTGGAAACTCGGAACGTAATCTTTTAGTCATGGTAAAAGATCTTAAAAATCTCCCATAAAGATCTTCCCCTTTTGTCTTCATACATAAAACCTTTCTTTATATCCTGGGGAAAAGAAAACATATAAAGGGTGAGTTCAAATTCTCAGTAAGGGTATGCATGGATAAAATAAAACAGACCATATACATTTGAACTTAAAAACACGAACATAATGTTTAAACATCAAAATCTTGTGCAATGATATAAAACATGGCAGTACGTAAGGTATAGATCATAAAGAAACATTAACCCTGATAAAATAACATGGGAATAAAACATGTAATTTTGGCAACCATTAAGCACATGTTATGATTTCCATATTAGCAAAGGCATTGTTATGAGGACCATCTTAGTGGAGAAAGTCCCTTTCGGAATCGAGTTCACTCCTCGTTCCAGTCATGTATCACTGAACCAGATTAACTTGCCATTCCAGCCATGTCTATCTCATGAGATATAAATCGTTACCCAATGAATTGGAGGGAGATATAGGTCCCACCAATCTCATAATGAAATTATTCTTACTTGTGCCACAACTTCAACATACATCATTCATCATAACCCAAAGAATAAAATGGGATTCATATACATCATCCCATCATAACATAATCCACTTTAAACAAATGGAAATCATTTCATCATAAAAAAAGTGAAACCATGTAAATGATAGAGACATTATACTTGAAACATACACATATTAAATAATTTCTTCTTATATGGAAAATGGTTTTGATAAAACACTTGAAATGAATTCTTAAGGAAAATATCCTTTCTTTTTCAAAATCACTTTCTTTTCATGAAATGCCATGAAATTTTAAAAGAAAAGGATTTTGTTGAAAATATTTATGAAATATTTTATAGTAAGATTCATGAATACAAGGTGTTATGAAACCGTAAAAATCCATTCATGCCGTATAAGTTTAAAAAACATTCTTCTCATACTTTTTCTGGAAAAGTCAAAAAAATACCTCGTAACGTAAGCAATGGAAATATTCCTTACATACCATGTATTAAAAGTCAAAAATGGGTAAAAAGGACTTTAAAAATACATGAAACAAAATTATATAAAACAGGTATGTAGATGATAAATATAACCCTAGTAAATACTTACGAATAAACAATCACTGATAAAAACGAGATTGGAAAAGTAATCCTTTACCTTAGGTCTGATATGCTTCATACATATCAGAACCTCCTGTATAATGATTTAAACAATTTCATTAAATTATTGAAAATAATATTTATTGTTATGATATCATATATGGTTCACTTATGATGTTATATTACCCGTTATTTTTTAAATTCCATGTTAAAGCAGCGTTTTGGGTAAAATTGTTTTATTTATCATACGTGTTTGGAATTTTTGTTCATGATATTATTATTACTTATATAATGATTAACTTACTTCCAGAATTTAAAACATGATTTATATATCATATATATTCCATATATATATATAATAGATAGATAAATGAAATGAAACACACCATTCAGGGAGACGGTATGTCGTACGTACGCATGAACGTTGTTTTCCTTTCCTTATTGAATTCAATGGAAGTAAGTAGATGAAATATATATATAAATAAACCCAGTAGCTTTATAATGTCATATATTTCATTATTATTCATTATATATACTTTATAATTATTTTTGAATTGTTAACAAGGATAATGAATATCATCGTGTCGTGGAGATGGTAATCCGTACGTACGCACGAGCGATGATATCGTTCCCATAATTATTTAATGGAATTTTACTGGATGATATAATATTTCATAATCATTATGATGTTATAATAACCATATATAGTTATTCTTTACACCATTATACCCATCCAATTAAGGTGGTGGTGGAAAAAAAATTACACCAATGTGTGGAGACGGTATTCCGTACGTACGCACGTGCAGTTATTTTTTTCCGTAGGATGGATAGAAGGTGAAATAGGGTTGTTTAATATTTATAATAACATATTAGTATATGAGTGATACTGATGTTATTACTTTTTAATAAGACAACTAAATATGTAGAAGTTGAAGAAGAAAGAAAACTAGAAAGAATCGGTAGAAGAGATTACCTCTTGTTCGACGCACCTCTTTTAAGATTCTTATTAATCCACTAGAGATGGTCTTTTGAGGGGACCATAACCTCTATAATGTTTCTTTAAAAGTTTATAAGGGAAATGGGAAGGGGTTTTCTGAGCATCAAGGCACAAAATTCTGTAAATATAAGAGGGAAGAGGTGCCCTTTTATAAGAGAGGAGAGGGGCACCTTATGAAAAACTTAAAATATTATTTTATAATAAAGTCATATTCGGTTTATAATAGCTCCAAATTGATTTATTTAGAAGATAAAGTGTGTATGGGTCTAAATCCTCACATCCTATAGGTTTTAGACAAGTTTAGGTTACTATTTTAACCTTATCATTTAGATTTAACTCAGAGTTAAATAATTTAACTTTTACCGTGTCTTCTTGTTTTCTCACACTATATGGTTAATAAACGTACTATAACTAGCCATAAAAACCCAAAGTGGTTCATTATTAATATATATAACCTTATCTAAGTCATTTGGCTGAACCTTAGATTTTTAGGAATACAATAACAATTAATAATATAATATTTGTTTTAAAAACTATTTTAGGTCAAGTTTGACACTATTTGGTAATTGATTTTTGTAAAAATCATAATTTCATGATTAGTTCAAAAATATTTAATTAAATCAATAAATACATATCCTATTGACCTAAAAAATTATTATAATTTATAAAAAATCTCAAATTAAATTTATTTGGGTATTTATAACATCAATTATGTTAATATTTCATTAATAAGGAAATTACTACATCATCATTGTGTCATAAATAAATTAAATTAATTAATGTCTAAAAATTATAAATAAAATAAAATTATATAGGAAAGATTTTTATATTTATAATTAATATTTATAGTCGAATTTATCTTATGTATAACCCTATATTAAAAAAAAATTAGTTATTAAACTTTGATTTTAACTCTTTTAACTATTCTTTAAATAAAATAATAATAAATGTCCTAACCTAATCCAAGTGGACCTAAAGTGTAATATTTTATTCCTAAGGTTGTTTTCGGTCGAATTACACTTATCCAATAGAATTAGTACCTGTTTTTGGGTAATAATAATATCATTTTTACCCTTAATTATCCAATTTACTTTTAACCATGGTAAATAAAAGTAAAAAGTCACTATTCAACAAAAATTATTTTTATCTTATTGAACAACATTTTACTCCTTGATATTAATAGTGTCTCTCGTATTTTCATAATTCTACTCACAGAAGCAATAAAATTATGTTTTGTGTAAATTTTTAAATTCTCCTAAGGGGTGGGTAATAGACGGTGAAAAGTTCAATAAAATTTTTATATATCTAAAGTTTTTATAAAATGACTCCAATTAATTACATTGAACCTATATAGGTATTATGTATCAATTTTTAACTATAATAAATTTAAATATAATAAATAATTATTTAAATAAAAAGCTGGGTTTTAAATAGTAACCCATTGTTTTAATTATTCATCAAAAATTGAATGTTTTCAGAAAAATACCAAAAAATCACCCTAGACTAATTTTGTTATTACGAATCCAAAAATGAAGTCCATTTTGAAAGATAAAATTTATAAAATTTCAAAAAGTGGGTATTACTATTCATAACGACTAGTTCATAATAATATTATAATAATATCTCGTCTAGTGAAACTCAGTATTTTGTACTATACACGCTATCAAGGAAGGTCTTGATTACGTGTAATGCAAGCAAGGTAAGGGATGCATGTAGTAAATGCTCTGTTTGGTGTTGCGTATAACATAATCAAAACTTATTTCAGTTATACATTAAACAAAATCTATACTTAATGTTGCATAGAATAATTTCCACAAAACATACTTGAAGCTGTGTGTAACACGAGCCAAGAATAGTGCTATGTATACTTCAAGCTAATACGGTGTTGTGTATAGTAGAAGATAATCTTGGAGTAGCGTACAACAGAAGATATGAAAGAAATTAAAAATAATATATATCATAAAATCTTGGGGTGTTACAATGGGAGAGGGGGAAACCCAAGGAAATGGAAGAAAAACATAGAAAAAAGGGGGAAACCTTGGGATAGAGGAATTAGATGATGATGTAGAGGAGAAATGCACAAATAATTCCCAAAAATAGAGGCCTTGTGGTGCCAATAGAGTGTGTGGAGGCATCTAGGGCTGAGGATCCTGAATCAGAGAGGTAAGGGTATGTTTGGGTATAAAAATAGAGGAGAGGGAAATATTTTTAATGATATGGACCTCTTATATGGTTAGTTTGTACAGTATTTCAAACAATGCGGTGACTGTGCGACCACCTATAAAAAAAAGTAGACCTACTGCACATGAAACCCATTCAGTCTGAGTAACTTAATTATAGTCTTATGGTAGCTATAGTTTCAGCTAGGGGATATTGCATGGTTACCTAGGCTAAGGTGCATAGTTATCACTAATCATTAAGTATAGGGAAAATTAATTAATAATCAAAATCAATGTGTCTGATGTCTTTCTACCACTTATCTCTCTCACTGATCATGACTCACATTAGCATAGGAATATATAATGATAGTGCTATTGAATAATTAAAATCCTTTAATTGTAATGGCCTGAGTTTCAAATCTATGCACCATAATAAGGGAACCCCCAATGTGTACGCCTTCAAAAAAGACAATTATACATAATTTGTTAAGTGTTCAATCTTATTCTATCTTTTATTTCTCACAAGGAGTATGAATCATTTACCCTTATATATATGTTGTGATTATATCAACAACATGACAAAAAGGAATCCCAAACATGTGTATTTGTTCGGGTATAATTATTAATGTAGCATTTTTTTACCATATTTATGGTATTTATATTACCTTTACATGATTTCTTATATACTTAGGTTTATCTTGAGAATCCTGGGGATGGATATAATGTTTAGTTTAAAATGAAATTATGTTCATGGATGTTAGTTTTTTAGAATGAAAGGACTATTTGTATAAATGTATAATAGATTAATATGGTTCTCCATGAGTTCATAGAACAAACTATAATGAACCAACCATAGAAGCCAAGATCCATTGCCTTATCTTAAAAACTTGGCATGATAACAAGGAATCAAATCTTGAAGGACCAATCATTTTAGAAGTCTTGGAAAATATCTTACATACATGTGCATTAAATTCCAATTTCTAACATAAAATACTACATAGATAACCCTAGGATAATTCAAATATTCCCCTAGATTAACCATATATATCAAACATAAAATAGTTTTTGGAATCTTGTCAGAATAAAACATTAGAAAGAGGCAAGATCATATGCTCAATAAGAATAAACAATATAGTGGAAGCTATCACAAATAAGCATAAACTTTTAAGGAAAGGTACAAAACTAAAGCACATTCCTTTTAAAACATTATCTTCAGCAAAATATGTAATTAATAAATCATATAATTCCACATAAACATTAACAAATATATTCTACTAGTTGAATAATCACATGTAAAATACATAACTAATCACACAATGAGGGTATGCATAATTTCAGACATCATAACCACTACGTTAAGGCCTCGTGCCAAGGCCATACACAAATATTATATCAAGGACTTGTGCTAAGACTATAGATCTACTAATGAGTCCTACCGATGCATCAAGGGAATATATCAGGCCTAGCCCATCTCTTACTATGTCCTATCATTCCTCAAATAAAAAGGGTTAAACATAACCTAAACATTCATATTAAAACTTACATTAAAAATGTTAATGCATTTACCATACACCATGATTGGTATAAAAAATAGCACATCCATGGACAACATATATTATAACCATAAATACAATATGGGATATTGTATCATGATAAATCAACATTAATTAATAATAAAATCCAACAATAGATGTTGACATATATGAATATAATCTAATAAATTCAATAAAACTCTTTTAGAGAAGTATCCCTTTTTACATTGCAATCATTTAAAAGTCTGTGTAATTAAAAAAGATAACATTTAATTTAAAAGTAACCTTGTAATATTGTCATGAAATCTTCAAAATGTGAAGGCCTCATAATGGCAGAAAATAGCTTCCCACACCATATAAGTTAAATAAATTCTTTCCATAATTTTTTGAAAAGGGTATAATGTACCATGATTGGAAAGTGATGAAAAGATTTTATTTCAAAACACATTATAAAAGGAAAAACATTGGAAAATGACATTAAAAAATTATATAGAAATGGTAAAAATATTCTAAAATGTTATTTTAAAAAACATGGACGTGGATGATAAATATTCCCCAGTATATACATATATATTTATAATCTCAGATAAAAATGAGATTCTGAAATTAACCCTTTCCTTATACCTTCCTTTAGCCAAGGGTGAGTAATTCAACTTTATTATACTTAAAAGATATTATTAAATTATAATATGACAATTTTCATATTTATGATGTAAAATATGATTCATTTATGACATTATATTAACCATTTATTTATAATTTTCAAGTTAAAGAAACGTTTTGGGTAATAATTGCTTTCTTTATCGTACAAGTTTTGACCTGTTATTTTTCATCGTATTACATAGATTTTCAATCTTGGATTGCCAAATTGTTAACCACTTGGAATAACTAGATGATCACCATCATCAGATCATTGGTCATGGTGAAATCAACCTCTGGATGTTAAACTGGTTGGGTTCACTAGTTCATTTTCAAGGCTACCCAGTTCCATAAATTTCATTGAAAGAGGCCTGCCTTTACCCAACATTTATGAATGAAATTTTAAATCAGGACCAGAAATTAGTTTATGACAATATTTTTAATTCTAACAAGATAGATAGATGCTCCTTAATTGGATCAGGTTTTTGGAGATTCCTTAGTTGAGACATCAAGAATGCTCTTCATTCTCTTAATATTTAGGATGCTTGGGCTACCAAGCTGTGGTGTAAGGAAATACCATGTATGTTTAATTTCATAGTTTGTCATATAAGGAATCACGGAATCCCTACCAATGAAAACGTCCAAAAAAGTGTTGTCCCTATTGTTCCCCAATGTTACTGTTGCTCTAGACCCAAACATGAGACAATAGAATAACTTTTTCTTTAATGTGGTTTAGAATTAGGAGTCTGTATCATTCTATAGTTGGGTATGAACACCCATGTTTCCATTGAGTCATTTTAAATATTCAAGGAGTCCTTATTCTTTGGTGGTGGTCATCTCGTGGTGGAAGTTAATGTTCGAGGCATGATTTTTGAGACAATTTTATAGTATCTCTTGGAAGAATAGAACAAATCCCATATTGGGGTGTCCCAATATTTGAACATCCTTCAAATTCGAATCAAAGTTGATGTGTCAGAGTTTGGAGGTCTGATTAAAAAAGTGTGGAATTCAGTTACTCTCAAGAGATTTCTCCCGAGTGTCTTCAAGACATCCTCTATAAACTTTTCCAAACAGAATCAATGGTTCAAATGGAGTCCACCGCACATAGTTCTGAAACTCATCATAGATGGGTCTTGTTTTGATGGGATCATGAGGGGGCAATCAGATCAAGGATGATATAGGATCCATGCTATTTTGGCATCAACACATTATTTGGTGTTGATAACTACCTTGGTACCAAGAATGCCACTATGGATTTGGGACATTATTTTTGTAGGTGCTTAAACCTTTCAGTCTTGAAAGTGGAATCATAATCAATGGTACCAGTCAACATCCTTCAACATAATGTTGATGTTCTCTACAACCGGGTGTAATCTATCAGGTACTGCAGAAGCTGTATTAACCAAAATGTAAATGTCTTTCACACCTGACATGAAGGGAACATCGGAACAGACTCACTTGTGAGAAAAGGTGGGCCAATAGAACAAATGAATCTCTTTGCATGATTAGGTTCTCTTCCAAAATATTTCAACCCTTTTGTCAAAAAAGTGTGTTAGGCCTCCACTAATTTCTCCCCCATGATTCTTCATGGTTCTATTTTATACTGATTTCTATTTTCACTGATAAAAAAAATTAATTTTTGAGTAAATCATGATTTATATATCACATATATTCTTTATATAAATATTTATAATATATATTTAAATAAAATGGACCACAATGTTCATGGAGATGGTTGGTCATACGTACGAATGAATGATGTTTCCTTTTTCGTATTTTATTGAATGAAAGTATGTTAATGACATAAATGTATATATATATATATATATATCATCCCATTAGCATAATTATTTCATATATTTCATACTTACAAATAATATTTACTCTTATAATCATTCCGGGATGGTGAACGTGGAAGATGAGTCACATCACGTCGTGGAGACAGTAAGCTGTACATACGCACGAGCGACATTAACATTTCCTTAATAGTTAAATGGTATGGAATTGTATAGAATATTAATTGTAAAAAACAATATCATGTTATATTTATTATTTAAATCCATCATATTCATCATTATACCTATATAAATAATGTGTACAAGAAAAACAATTTACACCACGTCGTGGAGATGGTAAGTCGTACGTACGCACGCAAGATGATATTGTTTTTTTAGGATGGGTAAAAAGAAGAATATAGTTTTCCCATAATTATAATAAAATATAATAATATATAAGGTTCATTATATATTAATTACGTATGGAAACAACAGATAAAGTGACTTTAGAGAAAGAAAGAACCTTGAAAAGGTGATAAAATAGTTACCTTTTTTCAAGTGTCTCCTTTTTATTTTCACAAAAGGACTCCATAAGATGGAGTTCTACCCAAAGTGTAGCCTCTAGGATGAAATTAGGTATTTTGGGAGTGAAAATGTGAATTTAATTTCCATGAAAATGGTGTTTGGATGTGTTAATAAAAGAGAAAGAGAAGTTTCATTTTATAAGAGGGGTGAGAGGCACATTGGAAGATCATAAAATATACATTATTATAAATTTATTTTCAGTTTATAAAATATCCAAAGTAATTTAGTTATAAGATAAGATTAGGATGGGTCTAAATCCTCTCAACCTATATATTTAGAAAAGTTTTGGTTACAAATCTAACCTTATATTTTAGATTTAACATTTAGTTAAATAGTTTAACTCTTACCATATCTTCTTGTATTTTTACACTACTTAGTTGATATAGTTACTAAAAATGCCATGAAAACCTAAAGTGGAAAATTTAAGACATTATTATCACTATAAAAGTTATTTTTATGAAATTTATATTTTTAGGATTTTTATATCATTTAATAAAATAGTATTTATTTTAAAATCCCATTTATGTCAATTTTGACACAATTTGATACATGATATTTTTGTTAAAGTCATAACAACTTTATTACTTGGGAAAAAATTAATTAACTCATATATAAAATTTCATAGTCACGTATAAAATTTGTGTATGAAATCAAAATATTCAAATTAATTTTACTTTAAAATTCATAATACCATTTATTTGAATATTTCAAAAATAAAGTAATCACCGAATCATCATCGTGACATAAATAAATTTATGTATTTAATGTCTTAAAATTTTAAATAAAATACCAAGATGTAGGATATATTTTTTATTTCTAATTAATATTTATATTATAATATATTACATATATTAACCCATATTAAAAAAAATTAGTAATAAGAGTCATGATTATGATATTTTTACCTTTACTTAAAATTGAATATCATAAATGTCTTAATCACACCCAAGTGGCATCCAAAGGCCAAATATGTATCCCAAGGATTCTATTAGTATTACATTACTCATCTAATAAGTCTTGGACATTTGTTAGGATAATATTATATTGTTATAATATTATTTTGACCTTTAATTACCTTATTTATCTTTAACTGTTGTAAATAAAATTCAAAAGATACTATTATGAAAAAATTATTTTGATAAAATTATGACACATTTTTCATATTGATTATATGTATTTATGTCGGATTTTTGATATTCAATACACAGAAGTGTGGAAATTACTTTTAATGTTTATCTTCTAATGTGGCTAGAAGGTGGGTAAAAAGGCGTGAAAATCGATCAATGAATTTTAATATCTAATTCAATTTTCAAAATGATTTCAATGACCTAAATTTGAATAATATATGTATTATTTATATATTATCACTTTAAAATAAATTTAAATAAAAATAATTATTTAAATGAACATGTTCATTTTATCCACAATATTGTGTTTTTCACTATTCATAAAAAAATGTACGATTTTAGAAAATCACCAAATATTCACCCAAACCTAATTTTGTTTTTATGAATTAAAAAATGAAGACTATTATGAAAAGTAAAAATTATAAAATTTCAAAATGTTAATACTTTTCATAACTACTTTTTAAATGGCTAGTTTGATCAGTGGTGGTGTGATCGAACTCGGTGTTGCATACAACACACACTATTGAATTATTTAAAAGGAAGCATACCATAGAAGATTAGGTGGTTAATTATCCCATCCTTCTATAAATTGCATTCTCAAAATTTAAACTCATGATTGAAAACCAGGGGTTTGAAATTTCAAAATATATTGATTGAAATCCCACAATGAAAATTTGATTAATGAGACCTCAATTTTAAAATAATTAAAGGAATGTATGAAGGTTACCTGAATTAACACATACTAGGGTTCCATGATGGAAAAAAATTGACATGATGTAAAATTTATCCATCATGTTTTGTTGGAGATTTATAGAGAACACTGTTACGAAAAAGTCAACAATCTAAAAGAGGTAAATCTGTGATGATCCAAGGGACAATTTGATTCATCAGAAAAGAAAGTACTAAGAAAACATTTTTTGTTTTATGATACATTCCCTTTTTTGATGAATTAATTTACATCATAGACTGTGACCAAAAGGAATCAATATTAATTTACATGTAGAGTATCATTATTTAACTAATTCCTTCCATATACTCTGCTTTCTCTTCAATAGATAATAAAATTCCAAAATACTCAATTTATCTTAATTGTATAAGGTTACATATATAAACATATACCATTTGAATAAAGAAAAATATGTTATAATATCCAGGGATTTTCTATAGTTTAGTGGTATGAAATAAATACTTGTCACGCATCATTATGGGTTCGATTCCCAAAGCCTTGTCTGATGCAATGAGTTATTTCCCGACATATTGGTTTTCCTTTTTCTAAAACAATATTATTTAAAACTCAAAAACATATAATAAGAAATATTTTAACCATTAAAAATACTATCCAAACATAAACTTTATCTATTACAATAGTTAGAGTTATCCAATTACATAAATCCAAACTCTATTTAAAAGGTCTCCAAATTTCCAAAATCAATTGTAACATCTGATTCCCAAAACAACATAATGTTTCTGTTATTGTCATGTAGTGAATATATTATTACCTTTATCATATAAAAACCATAATGAAAAAAAATATTGAAGTTAAATCCTTATATATATCACATTATTCTAATAAACTAAATATAATTCATGAATCCAATAACACAAATTCATTAATTATTCCACTTAGACTGTAGTAACAACATAAGACTGGCCATGATACATTTTTATCTATTTAACCATATATCCTTGACGCTTTGGAAAATAATTTTCCTAAAGTCCAATATCTTTATAATTTTAGCATCACACAGATTCTTTAGTTTGCTTATAATCACGATCCTGGTGACCTTTTTCTCCATATTTGTAACATACTCACATTACTTTTAGGAATGTACTGGGGTATTTCTTTCTAGAATTATCAATTAATAGAAAATCTTCCTTTCCCTTTTTATCATTATCAGTCTATTGCACCACCATTCTCTTATTATCTTGTTTTAAACTAATGTTATAAGACATAGTGAATTCCCTTTCCATCTTGATAGCACATAATACTATATCTTTGTATGATGAAAAAGATTTTGAGACCTATGAACTTCAAAGGAATGGTTTTATCCCATCAAAGAATCGAACAATCTTACTTCTTGGGTTATATATGTAGTCTGCAGCATGCCATTCTATCCTTGTGAAGTTAGCCACATAATTTTCAACATTCTAATCCTCATTTGGACTCAGACTCAAAAATTGTATTTTGATATCATATCATTGTTCATGAGAAAATTATTTCTATCAGAAAAGTTCTATAAAATCCCTAAATTACATATTTTATACTTATTCATCATCCTTAGTGTTTTGAATTAATGACCACCATTGATCTGCATCTCCTAAGAGAGAGTAAATTTCTATGACAACATTCCCCCTTTTGTTACTTCCCAAAATAAGAAATAGTTTCCCAATGGAACGAAACCATTTATCTTACACAAATAGATTTGTTTTACTATTGAATGTTGGAGGCTATTTTATCGTGATGTTGTATAACATTGGTCCTCTACATTGTTGATCAGGGTGATCCAAACAGGTAAGGTTGTTATTCATTTCCTTATTCAGCTTTCCCAGAATAGTTATAAGTTTTTTATCCCCAGTTGCATCAAAAAATTCACTATAAGTATCTTATATAAGAGAGAAATCCCTAGAAGTATTATGTGTGTTGACATGGTTTCCATTTCTTCCAATAGATTCCATTTCCAAACAATTGATTACACTATATTTGGTTATGAACAATAATGCATAATTCCAAACAGGTAAAATACTAAAAATAAATTGAAAAACGCATCTATATCTAATCCATAATCATAAATATGATACCTTTGAGAACATATTTTCTAAAAAATCATTCACAGTGGGTTTTAAAGGTAATATAAATTATCCTAAAAATATCCACTAGGAGTGTCAAAAAAGTTGTACAATAATGCACTTTGTCTTGTACTAGGTTACCCTGAGTTAATCCATGAACACCTTGTCAGAGTTTTTACCCTTAGGTAAATATTTTCTAGAACCACGTCAACTTTTAGTATCAAGACATGGATGTATTTCATGTAATATCCACATAATCTCTACATTACCTAAATTATAGGGGGTTATTATATAGTTATCCTCAATGTATATCATAGGTCTATGATCCTTAATCTATGTTCTATAAATCTATTTTCAATGTGTTTCTAAACATACTCTGATACCAAACGTAACACCTCGAAAGTGAGAGCACGGAGTAGGTGAATTATTTTAATAAATTGTAATGATTACATGGAATCAAATCCTAAAGGATAGATCAGTTTAACAATCAAGGAAAAAAAATTACATATATTAACATTACATTATAATTTCTAATATAAAATACATCCTAGATAACCCTTTGATATTTCCATTATTCCCCAAGATTAACCCTTCATATCAAATATAAAATCTTCTTTCCATCATAGGAGAATAAATCAAACGAAAGGGGTGAGCTCAAATGCTCAGTAATCGTAAAAAATATAGGTGAAGGTATAAAAAATAAATATAATATTTTAAGGAAATGTAGAAAACTAAAACACAATACTTTTAAAACAATATATTCATCATAATATAGAACGAATAAATCAAATAATTCTATTTAAACATTCACATGTATATTCTAATATTATAATAATAACAAGTAAAATCAATAACTAATCTCATAATGAGGGAATGCATAATGTCGGACATCATAGCCACTATGTCAATGCCTTGGGCCAAGACCATACACAAATATTCTATCCAAGACTTATTCCAAGACACTAGATTGTATCATGAAACCAATTGATGTATCAAGAGGCTATAAAGGACCCGACCGTCACATAATAAGTCCAATTAATTTCTCATCTGAAAAGGGTAAAATATGACATAAACATTCTTATTAAAACTATCAAAACAAATTTTAATACTTAAACTATAAACCAAGAATTCTAAAAAGAATTTCACATCCACAATCAACATATCATAAAACCAAAAATACAATATGGGAAATTTTATCATTGTAAATGAAAAATCATTAAGAACGAAATACAAAAAAGGATGGTGACATAGATGAAAGTAGTCTTAAAAATTCATTAATACTCTTTTAGAGAAGTATAATTTTTTTACTTTGTAATTATTTCAAATCCTACATAATTAAAAATGAAAAAATTTCTGTTAAAAATAAAATTTTATGATTTTAAGGAAATCATAAAAATGTTAACGCACCATAATGGTGCACCTGAGCCTCATCCCTGTTGGTGAGGACTCCTTAAGTGCATCCAAGAGACATGGGATCAAATCCAGGAAGAGGCTAATTTTTGGGGTGTTGTAGCATTACTGTAGCAGTACTATAGCAGGAACTGTGCAAAAGGGTAGCAGGAACTGTAGCAGGTACTATAGCGGGAATTGTAGTAGGCAGTGTTTGGCACTGTAGCAACCAGGAATATTTCCCCATTGGGCCTTCGGGCCACTGATTTGGTCCCCGAGTCATTTAAGGCCTTCGGGCCACCCATGCCTTTGGGTCAGTAAGGCCTCCGGGCCCCATCAAGTCCTTTGGGCCACCTTAAGTGCAGATGGAAACCAGTTAAACTACAAGGAACAAACATCAGAACGAGGAGGAGAAAGGAGCTTTCACCATAGTAGAAGCCAAAATGATTAAAATAGTGAGAGGGTATGGCACCTGTCATCGGGACAAGCCTGTGCATGCATGGGAAAGCCTAGCTGAACAACCATGCGAAGGTAGAGCGATGATTTCACGATGAAGATACTGGGGAGGAGCAGTTCCAAGTAGTTAGTATGGGTTGTATGTAATGTCTGAAGCCTATGGGAAATGAATTCTTCTAAGGCTTATGGGCCATGTAATATTTACGCCTTCGGGCCTTGTTAGGGTTCCACCACACCCCTTGAATGGTGGATTATAAAAAATAAATAAAATATGAAGGCCTTCGGGCCATTGGTGGTTAAGGCACCATAATGGTTGAAAATTTCCTTTCACACCATATAATTTAAAAAACATTCTTTCCTTAATTTGTCGAAAAGGGCATAAATTACCTTGTTTGGAATGAAATTTAAATATTCATTTCCAAACGTTTAAAAAAAGTAAAACATTGAAAAAATGACTTCAAAAATGTGTATAGAAATATGAAAAATATTTTAAATTTTATTTTTATGAAACATTGATGTTGAAGATAAATATTTCCCAGTAGATACTTACCTATAAAAATTCTCAAATAATAATGAGATTGTGAAATTTACTCTTACCTTATACTTTCATATAGTAGTGGGTGAGTTATTATCATGTATATTGGATGAAAAATATTATTAAATTATAATAGGACCATATCCATATTTATATTTCGTATGTCATTCATTTATGACATTATATTTCCCTTTTATTAAAAATTTCCATGTTAAATCAAAGTTTTGGGAAATATTCGTTTTCCTTATCATACCTGTTTGAACATGATAATTTTGATCGCATTACTTAAATCATAACATAATTACATAAGGAATATAAAACTTTATTTATATGTCATATATATTCTGTATATAAATATAATATATATATATATATAATGAAGCACACCGTTCATAGATACGTTAGGTCGTACGTACCCATGAACGCCTTTTCTGTTTTTTATCGTATTTAAAGGTAGTAAGTAAATTACATATATATATATATCATACCATTAGTAATATTATGTCATATATTTAATAATTATTAATAATATTTATTCTTATAATCATTCTTGGATGGTGAACATGGAAGATGAGCCTCATCGCGTCATGTAGATGGTTACCCGTAAATACGCATAAGCGACCATATCTTTTCTTTGATAGTTAAATGGTATGGAATTGGATGGAATTTGATGTGTACTGAAAAAATATCATGTTATATTTAATATTTAAATCAAATTTTATTCATCATTATAACCATGTAAATAAAGTTTATATGTAAAACAATTTTCACCACTGTGTGGAGACGGTAATCCATACGTTCAGATGCATGGTGATATTGTTTTTTATATGATGGGTAAAATGATTAATATGGTTGTACCATATATATAATGAAATATCATCATGTATAAGGTACTATAGATATTATTTTATTATGGAAACAATAGATAAATTGAACGTAGAAGAAGAAAAGAACATTGAGAGAGGTGATAAAACAATTACCTCTTTTCAGGTGTCTCATTTTGATTTGCACAAAAGGCCTCATTTAGATTGATTTATACCCAATTTGTAGCTTCTAGTATTATATAAGGGATGTTTTGAGATGATAATTGGTCGTGGTTATCCATGGAAATGGATTTAGAGATGTGAATCCACAAGAAGGATAAGTTTCCTTTTATAATAGGGGCGATGGGCAGTTTTGGTAGATCTTAAAATATTAATTTATTGTAAATTTATTTTCGGCTTCTAATAGCTCCAAATTATTTTAATTCAATGATAATATGTGTATGGGTCTAAATACTCTATAAAATATTTTTTATACATGTTTAGACCACAAATTTGACCTTATCATTAAGATTTATCCCATAGTTAAATAGTTTAACTTTTACCATGTGTTCTTGTATTTTTACACTACATGTTTTATATAGTTACTATTAAATTCCAAGAAAACCTAAAGTGGATCATTTATGACAATTTTATCACTATTAAATTTATTTTTATGAACATTATATTGTTTTATTTTTATATCATTTAATAAAATAGTAATTATTTTAAAATATTATTTATATAAATTTTGACACTATTTAATACTTGATTTTTTGTTAATGTCATAAAAATATTATTACATAGAAATAAATGAATTAATTCAATGATAAAATTTTATATTCTTCTATAAAATTCGTGGATGACATAAAATTTTCTTAATTATATTTATTTTAATATTTATAATATCATTTATTGAATGTTTCATTAAAAAGGTAATCACTACATCATCATTGTGTAATAAATAAGTTTTTATATTTAAGTTATAAATATTGTAAATAAAATACTGTGATGTAAGACATATTTATTTCATTGAAATAATTTTTTATTGTCTAATATATTACTTATATAACCACGTATTAAAAAAAATTAGTAAAATTGTCATGTTTATGTTATTTTTACATTTACTTAATATTAAATGTAATAAATGTCTTAATCACCCCCAGTTGGCATAAAAAGAAAGAATATGTGTCCCAATGGTTATATTGTTCATCCAATACTCATCCAATCAGGTTAGGACAAGAGTTAGGCTCATTTTATGTTATTATAATATTATTTTTAAGTTTAATTACTCAATTTACCTTTAACTATGGTAAATTAATTTCAAAAGTCATTGTTCCTAAAAAATTATTTTGATCCTATTAGACCACATTTTTCATCTTTCTTAAAACCATGTGTGTCAGATTTTTGAAATTGAATTAATATACGTACTGAAATAACTAGTACTCGCTCATGCATTTGCACTGTGATAAAACAAAATTATTAGTTCATGCATTCTCACGACGATATGGTTCACTATTTTATGGAGGTAATACAATATGTCAATGTTGATAATGAAAATGAATATTCAATATCTTAAAATCCCAAAATATTGATTATTATTATTGGAATACAATTGGGAAAAATGGACAAATTTATGATATTAGATAACATTTTGGAAAAATAAATTTGAAAAGATGTATGAGAATCTATAAGAAATAAAAAAAATCTGGGGTGAAAAAGAAACTGTGAAAGTTGTTAATTATACAATGGGTAGTAATTAGAAACCTTACCTATGAGGAGATAATTTGTTGAAAAGAACACAATTTTCATAAAAAATTGAAAAAAACTTGTTAAGAATATTTGCATACTCTATTAACAGTATAGATAAATACTTAAAAGGACCAGACAGCTTACCAATGATGGACATTCTTTTGTTCATGATTAAAAGAAGAATATCTACATAAGAATCACACAAAATAGTCTGCTAGGTATGGAACTCATTCATGCATAAGGATGGTTCTCGATATCCCATTTTCACCACGCAAAAATGGCCTTTTGGTAATTGCACAGCTTTAGGAATAGATGAAACCAGTCAACATGTTCACTTGCTCCCAATTTCCACCGGAATGAAAATTACTCAAGAATTATGCCTGCACCACTAGAACATAGTTGTCTGGATCTAGAAATCGAAGACGAATATTCACCTTCCCTCTTGATATATAAGTCTCACACAAAGGGAATTGAATCAGAAAGTTTCACGAAATCATGGCTATGGATAGAAAATACCAATGGAGTAAGAACAAACCAAGAATCTTGAAAATATCACTTGATTAGAATCTAAAACGGTGCATGAAAAACCTCTTTCCATTTGGATCTCAACATTCCATGGAAGGTTGAACTGTTGGATGCCGAAACTGGCTTGAGCATCCACCACAGATGGATCTAAGAGACCACCATGCGAAAACATCGGAGGAAGGTCGCCCCAGAATGAAGAGACGGCTTCCCAGATGGAAAAGTCTGTAAAATCCCAATTAAGTAATGAATAATAGAAATTATTTTCTATGTCTATTAATGAATTAGATAGTGTTTTAGAGGCTTAAAATGAGAATAAATCCAATCTTAAGTGTGAAATGCACTAATATTTTTAAAAGATTGTTTTACTACCTTTTGATGGAAAACCATTTTTAAATCTATCTTTTGACAATTTTATAAGCTATGTTTGTCGAAATAAACTTATTCTTTATTATTGGGACATCAAAATTTACTTTGTGTGAATTTTTGTTATTTTTCTAACAATGTTCATTTTTAAATGAATAGTGAAAATACTGCATTTTACATCAAAACTGCTTTTTAATCTAATTTATTTATATGATTATATTATCTTTTGAATTGGTTTCAAAGTGAAATTAGAATATATTTTTACCATTTAATCCAATAGTGGTCATTGGAATTAATTTCACTTTGAAATTGGACTTAAACTAGTGTCAATCTTTTGATACTTATTGTTTCATAAAAACACGCTATTTGCTCTGACAGTGGGGATTAATTATTAAATTAATTAATGAAACTTAAATGTTTTGAATTTTTTAAAATAGACATAATTTTTTAATTCAGAATATCAAATATATCTTAGGGTGAAGTTTTGGTATTTTTCTGAAAAACTTCAATTTTTGATGAATAGTGAAACCACTAAGTGGTAGTTAAAGAAACTGATTTTTTGTTTAAATGAAACTTTTCCACTTCTGTGATTTGATTTTCAAAAATCCAACAAACATGGTTGTCATTATGAAGTAAAATGTGGTTCAATGGGATTAAAATAATTTTTTGGTGAATAGTAACTTTTATGTTTTTAATCGCGATTAGTGGTAATTAGTGTAGTTTAAGGTAAAATAATGTTTTAATAATATGAGATGAGCTTGACACATGTCCTACCCTCATTGGATGTGTCATGGCCGACCAAGACAATCCATGAGTCATATTGGGGACCCCATGGAGCCACTTTGGTTGGGAAATGACATAAATAACTTTTTATTTAATGTTAAAGTAAAAATGACACAAACATGAGTTATTTTACTAAAACAATTTTTACATGGGGTTATACAAGTCGGATTTTTGATTATAAATAGTACTTGGAAAGATAAAATGATTTCCAACATCATAGTATTTTTTTATAATTTTTATACATTAAATAAATTAAATTATTTATGACATCATGAAGATGCAGCGATTACCTCATTAATAAAGGATTTAAATAAAATGAAATGATAATGTAAAATCTATGACCTACACGTGTCCAAAACCTATTGGATGGGTGGATTTCGAACCCTTTCCACCTAACCCTCTAATTATATGAATGTGGGACCTTTTTAATCCGAATCTCATTTTATAATAAAGTAACATTTCTTTACTTTCCAAGAGTGCCCCTCCTCTCCTCTTATAAAAGGCCCCCACCTCTACCTCATTACCCACACATCCAAAGCCATTGGCTCTACCAACCCCTGACCATTTTGTCTCTACACTTCCCTCTCTTACTCCTTGAAGCCTCACACAGGGCATAATTCTTCCCAAGGAAGCCTTTGATCTCAAACCAAAGGGAGTTACCTGATTTTAAGGTAATGTCTTCACTTGAGTCCTTTTGTTTTATTTTACTTCTCCAACCCCATAAACTCTATTTATTCAATTCTTTTGTAACAACTCCAGTATCTTGAATATACTAGGATGTTTTTATAAGATGTATTCGAGCTACACTTACACACACCTACATCTAATGGTTAAAGAACATATTGTTTCCGTGGATGGAAAATTTCGGCCTCCCGAAACGATGATTGTTCAACATTCTTTTAACACCTTCAAAGGTGGCCATTAATATGAAACTATATTTATATATGATATAAAATATGTTTATTTTTTCCTTAATCTTCTGTATTTTTCATTTTGGGCATACCTTTATGGTTTCCATTTTGGGTAAACGTGATATCTTCATTTAAGGAAGTGCGGACTACCGCCCCCTCAAAGTGATTTGATTCGTTAAATACCTTATGTGGGATGTATAAAGGATGGAGTTATGATATTATATATGATATTACACTGGAATTATAATATACCTTTATATCATTATGATTCCATTCTATAAAATACGAAATAGGAATGAAAGTAGCGTTCATGCGTACGTACAGCTTACCGTCTCCATGAACGGTGCATTTCATTTCATACTTCTAAATGATTATGTAATATTATAAATGCATGTATATACTGGATATATATGATATATATGATATATACATCATGATTATAATTATGGATATAATGGATACATGAAAAACTTTTAATTATAAAGGGTTTTTTTTCTACTCAAGTACCAATGATAGTTAAAACAACCGTTATTAACTTAAATAATTACATAGTGTTTATAACGTGGAAATAAGTGATATAAAAGGAATAATGAACTTTAAAAAGGTTCTTAAACAAGTATAAATTAACTCAAGTTTATTATTCAGTAGATTAAAGAACGACCGAGTCAAGTCGGACCTGAGGTATCGGACTTCGTCTCAATCTCCTTTCATTGAGGCATATTTTGTTTTATACAAAACCTTCTTTTATACGGTGTATAAACCCCTTTGAATTTTATGTTTATCCAAAAGGAATCTTTTTTATATGAAGCGTTTTACAAAATGACAAAAGGGAATGTTTTTGTCGTACGTATGCGGCGACAACGACTTCTCCGCCGCCATGACCATTATTTGAGTTTCATCTTCCTCTACAAGCCATACCTTTTTTTAAAAAGAAAAATAAATACCATGTTTTACTTTTATTTTGTTTTGGTATTGAAAATGGTTTTCATAATGTTTTTATATCAATGTGTTGTATTTATATCTTGTGATTTAAAGGTTTAAATGTTATGTTTCCTATATGCATGTTTTATGTGATACGATTATGTTGAGGTTCTTGGGCATTATTATGAAGACGGGTGGTTCCGTGATAAACTAAGGGCAGGTGAGCCCCATATAGCTCTCCAATGCATTGGGTAACGTGAAGGAGTGAAATTTTAAGGTTTCTCCGAAGAGATTTAGGGAATATACTGTGATGGGTATTCCTAACGTAACCAAGAGGGTTACTCCATACATAAGAATGTTATGAATGACTCAAGTTACCTTTATGTCTTATGATTTCTATGATTTATTCATGATTTGATGTGGTATGTTAAAGTGATTATGTTTTATGGGTAAATATGATTTCATTCTTATGTATATATAAACTTATGTTTCCTTTCCATATTTTTATAACCCATACTGAGATTTTTATTCTAATCCCAAGTTTTTTTGAAATGTTTTTCACAGGTCAAGGGAAAGGTACATGATATGATGATAGTGTCAAGGAAGTGTCAAGAATGAATCCATGTTTTATTTTAAATATGTTTCCTTTTATGGGAAAAATGAATACTATCTTTATGTAACCAATTTGTTTATATGTGGAATGTAATGAAAGTTTTATGTTCTATTTCTCTAAAACTCTAAACCTGAAAAGATCCTCAATGTGTAATCTTGTAATAACTCAAGATTAAGTAAGGTTTAAGGCTAGGGCCTTATAGTTGGTATCAAAGGTCAGTTTAGATAAATTTATGATTTATAATTCTATTAAATTATTATCCAAAAATATTTTTTATGGTCAAATTGAAGTGATGTAACATTTGAAGATTACCATGTTGCTTCATTTAAGACATGTTTGTTCAGAATGGTTTTCTGCAGAGGAAATAGGGAAGCAGTGCTAGGAAGGCATACAGATGGAAATAACCTTCCGAATCAGCATCCTGAGATGGTCAGAATTGGAACTGAAAAGTTTGTTTTAGTAATGATGCAGTTGACTCAAGCGATACATGGTGGTGGTATCCATTCATGAGATCAGCCAGATCAACCGCAAAGGAACATGTCAGTGGTTGAACATTTCATGAGGAAACATCCCCCATCATTCAGAGGATCATCTGACCCTGTGCTAGCTGAAGGGTGGATTAAAGCACTAGAGAATATTTTCTATGTCATGGGGCGTTCAGACAATCAAAAGGTTAGTCTTGATATTTACCATTTGGAGGGTGAAGCAGATCAGTGGTGGTCGATGGTTAGAAATATCAAGGATGCTGATGAGATTGATGCTCTCAACTGGGATGAATTCAAAGGTATGTTTCTTAAAAAGTATTATCCTAAGGCTATTCGACTTAGGATTGAAAAACAATTCTTGGAATTGAGGCAAGAGGAATACTCAGTGGCTGCCTATGAAAAAAGGTTCACTCGATTGGCAAGGTATGCTCCAAATTTTATCCGAGACCTTGATAGTAAAATCAATCGTTTTTACTCAGGATTAAAGCCAAAATATCAAAGGGAATTAGTTTCTCGTGAGTTTAAAAGTTATGAAAAGCTTGTTCGATGTGCTGAGAAGGTGGAAATGGAGTTTGCCGATGATCAACTGTTCTATAAAAACCAACAGAAGAAGAGACCGAGGTGGCAGGAGAAAGGGAAGAATTCTTCAAAAAATTCTGATGGTAAGAAATCTAAGTTTCCAGTTTGTGATAAATGTGGCAAAAGGCATTCTAGGGAATGTCTTCTGAATTCTGGAAAGTGCTACCGATGTGGTAAGATGGGACATAAGGCTCGTGATTTCATTGAAAAAGATCAGGGTGATGGTAAGTTCTAATTTGATTTACAGTTAGTGAAATGTTTTAAGTGCAATGAGATGGGTCACTATGCAAACAAGTGTCCGACAAAGGGCACGAGTGATGGGAAGTAGTTAGACTACAAGCAGAAAGGGGTGGTCAAATCCTTTGCAACTACTTCAGCAGATGTAGGGCCATAAAATGAAGTTATATCTGGTACTTTGTTTGTTTTTTCATATTATTCCAGTGTGTTGTTTGATTCGGGGTCTACACATTCTTTTATCTCTGAAAAATTTTCTAGTAAAATGGGAATACGATCTTAAGGAATGACTCCTGAACTTTTGGTAAAACACCTGGGGGAAATGTTGAGGCAAAAAGAATTTATAAGAATCTTCATATCCTTATCTGTGGAAAGAACCTACTTGAAAACCTTATTTTTTACCTCTAGTAGAGTTTTATGTTATCCTTGGTATGAATTAGCTCTTTATTTACCATGCTAAGATTGACTGTAGAGCTAAAGAAGTTTCTTTTCAGAAAGACTTTCAGTTTGTGTACAAGAATGAACCCTTACTGTTGATAACATATCAAGAGGCCGAGAAACGTGTAAAAGATGGTATTGAATGTTACCTTGCACACATTGTTGAAAATAAAGGAACTGTTCAGATTAATGATGTGCCAGTGGTAAATGAGTATCCAGATGTTTTTCCTGATGAGTTTCCTGGAATAATACCATATCGGGAAGTTGAGTTTACTGTTGACACAATTTCTGATGCTAAGCCAATTTCAAAACCCCTTTATCGAATGGCTCAAATTGATCTTTTAGAGTTGAAGGAGAAATTGCAAGATTTATTAGAGAAATGTTTCATTCGACCTAGCACGTCACCATGGGGTGCTCCTGTTTTATTTGTTAAAAAGAAAGATGGTTCTATGAGACTTTGCATTGATTATAGAGCCTTGAATAACATCACTGTTAAGAACAAATATCCTTTGCCTCATATCTATGATTTGTTTGATCAGCTCCAGGGAGCTCAGTTTTTTTCAAAGATTGACCTAAGATCGGGGTACCATCAGCTGAAGGTAAAGGAAGCAGATGTTCCGAAGACTACATTTCGTACAATATATGGCCATTATGAATTTTTAGTAATGCCTTTTGGGCTAACCAATGCACCTACTGCATTCATGGACTTAATGAATAGAATTTTCCATGAGTTCTTGGATAAGTTTGTGGTGGTTTTCATTGATGATATTTTGGTGTTTTCTAAAAGTAAAGAGAAGCATGAAAGAAATTTAAGGGTTATTTTGAAAACCTTAAAAGAAAAGAAATTGTATGGGAAATTCAGCAAGTGTGAGTTTTTGTTGCAACAAATTTCTTTCCATGGTCACATTGTTTCTAAAGATGGGATAACCGTTGATCCTGTAAAAACAAAGGTTGTTGAAGAATGGCCAAGACCCACAAATGTAACAAAGATTCGTAGTTTCTTTGGTTTGGCAGGCTATTACCGAAGGTTTTTTAGAAATTTTTCACGTTTATCTAGTCCAATGACTAAGCTAACTCGGAAGGGTGTTAAGTTTATCTGGACAAAATAATGTGATGATTTTTTTCAGGAGTTGAAAAGAAGATTGGTGAATGCTCCAGTTTTGGCAATACCTTCCAGGAATGGTGAGTTTGTTATCTACAATGATGCTTCATTGAAAGGGCTTGGTTGTGTCCTAATGCAGAATGATCAGGTAATTGCTTATGCTTCTCGACAGTTGAAAACTCATGAGGTAAATTACCCTACACATGATTTGTAATTAGCTACTGTTGTTTTCGATTTAAAAATTTGGAGGCATCATTTGTATGGAGTAAAGTGTGAAATATATACCGATCACAAAAATTTAAATTATATATTCACTCAAAAATAATTGAACATGAGACAAAGGAGATGGCTAGAATTAATCAAGGATTATGATTGTACAATTCATTACCATCCGGGAAAAGCAAATAAAGTGGCTGATGCTTTAAGTCAAAAAATTAATTCTTCATTAACAGTGTTGCATTTGTAACGTGATCCTTTCGTTAAGGATTTGATGAAATTTGGAATAGAAGTTGTTGGGGTAGGAAGTTCTTCTGTTTTGTTTCAGGTATCAGTGAGATCATCTCTATCAGACAGAATCAAGCCAGCACAGAAGCAAGACAGTGAGTTGCAGAAAAAGGTAGAGCTGGTTTAGAAAGGTAAGTTCCCTAAATTCAACACTGATAATGATTGTGTTTTGAGATTTGGTAAGAGATTGTGTGTGCCTTGTGATTCATAGTTGAATAGAGAGTTGTTATGTGAAGCTCATAGTTCTCTGTTTTTAGTTCATCCTGGCAGTACTAAGATGTACAGAGATCTGCAAAAGTATTATTGGTGGGATGGAATGAAAAGAGATATTGCTGATTTTACTATGAAGTTTTTGACATGTCAACAGGTTAAAGCAAAGCGGCAGTTACTGAAAAGGATGCTTCAGCCTTTACCAGTGCCAAAGTGGAAATGGGAGAATATATCCATGGACTTCGTTGTGGGATTGCCGAAGACCCCTCGAGGTAATAATGCAATCTGGGTTATTGTTGATCGCCTGATTAAATCTGCTCATTTCTTTCTTATACGAGATACTTTCTCTCTAGATCAACATTCCCATTTGTATCTTAAAGAGATAGTCAGGTTACATGGAGTTCCTCTCTCCATTGTATTCGATCATGATCTCAAGTTTACTTCTAACTTTTGGAAGGGCCTTCAGAAGTTGTTGGGTACTGAATTAAATTTTAGTACAACTTTTCATCCTCAATCAGATGGGCAGTCAGAACGAACAATAAAGACCTTGGAGGATATGCTACGATATTGTTCGATGGATTATCATGGAAGTTGGGACCAACATCTTTCTTTGGTTGAATTTTCATATAATAACAGTTTTCATTCCAGTATACAGATGACACCATTTCAGGCATTATATGGGAAGTGGTGTCGAACTCCAGCTTTTTGGGATGAAGTGGGTGAAAGAAAGCTGATGGGAACAGAATTGGTAGAAGAGTTGGCAGAAAAAGTTCAGCTGATACAGAAACACATGAGAACAGCTCAGAGCAGGCAGAAGAGTTATGCGGACAACAGGAGGAAGGGTTTATCTTTTGAGGTAGGTGATCATGTTTTTCTCAAAGTATCACCATGGAAAAGTGTGATGCGATTTGGTAAGAAAGGAAAGATGAGTCCAATTTTTATTAAACCATATGAAATTCTAGAGAGAGTTGGATCAGTTGCTTACCGAGTGGATTTACCTCCGAGTTTATCTCAGGTACACAATGTTTTTCATGTTTCGATGTTGAGAAAGTATATGCTCGATCCATCTCATGTTTTGAGTCTAGAGGTAGTTCAGTTGGAAGAGAACCTATCTTATGAGGAACAACCGGTCCAGATTCTTGACCACAGGGAACAAGTGTTACGGAATAAGGTGATTAATCAGGTAAAGGTTTTTTGGAAAAACCACATGATGGAAGAGGCAACATGGGAATCTGAAAATGAAATGAGGGATAAGTACCCCCATTTATTCGATAAGTAAATAAATTACGGGGACACAATTTTATAAATGGGGAAGGATGTAACATCCCAAGTAAGTAATGAATAATATATATTTTTATCTATGTTTATTAATGAATTAGATATTGTTTTAGAGGCTTAAAATGAGAATAAATCCAATATTAAGCATGGAATACACTAATATTTTTAAAAGATTGTTTTACTGCCTTTTGATGGAAAACCATTTTTAAATATATCTTTTGAAAATTTTATAAGCTATTTTTGTCGAAATAAACGTATTATTTATTATTAGGACATCAAAATTTACTTTGTGTGAATTTTTGGTATTTTTCTGACAATGTTCATTTTTTAATGAATAGTGGAAAATACTGCATTTTACATCAAAACTGCTTTTTAATCTAAATTATTTATATGATTAGATTAATTTTGGATTGGTTTTAAAGTGAAATTATAATATATTTTTACCATTTAATCCAATAGTGGTCATTGGAATTAATTTCACTTTGAAATTGGACTTAAACTAGTGTCAATCTTTTGATACTTATTATTTCATAAAAACATGCTATTTGCTCTGACAGCGGGAATTAATTATTAAATTAATTAATTCAACTTATATGTTTTGATTTTTATTTAAATATACATCATTTTTGAATTCAGAATATCAAATATAGCTTAGGGTGAAGTTTTGGTATTTTTCTGAAAAACTTCAATTTTAGATGAATAGTGAAACCACTAAGTGGTAGTTAAAGAAACTGATTTTTCGTTTAAATGAAGCTTTGCCACTTCTGTGATTTGATTTTCAAAAATCCGACATACATGGTTGTCATTAAGAAGTAAAATGTGGTTCAATGGGATTAAAATAATTTTTTGGTGAATAGTAACTTTTATGTTTTTAATCGCGATTAGTGGTAATTAGTGTAGTTTAAGGTAAAAATAATGTTTTAATAATATGAGATGAGCTTGAAACATGTCCTACCCTCATTGGATGTGTCATGGTCGACCAAGACAATCCATGAGTTAACTTGGGGACCCCATGGAGCCACTTTGGTTGTTAAATGACATAAATAACTTTTTATTTAATGTTAAAGTAAAAATGACACAAACATGAGTTATTTTAATAAAACAATTTTTACATGGGGTTATACAAGTCAGATTTTTTATTATAAATAGTCATTGCGAATCTAAAAATATTTCATACATCATAGTATTTTTTTTATAATTTTTATACATTAAATAAATTAAATTATTTATGACATCATGATGATGCAACGATTACCACATTAATAAAGGATTTAAATAAAATGAAATGATAATGTAAAATCTATGACCTACACATGTCCAAAACCTATTGGATGGGTGGATTTCAAACCCTTATCACCTTACCCTCAAATTATATCAATGTGGGATTTTTTGAATCCAAAACTCATTTTAAAATAAAGTACCATTTCTTTACTTTCCAAGAGTGCCCCTCCTCTCCTCTTATAAAAGGCCCCCACCTCTACCTCCTTACCCACACTTCCAAAACCTTTGGCTCGGCCAAACCCTACCCATTTTGTCTCTCCACTTCCCTCTATTTCTCCTTGAAGCCTCACTTTTGGCAGAAGTCTTCCCAAGGAAGCCTTTGAGCTCAAACCAAAGGGAGTTACCCAATTTTAAGGTAATGTCTTCACTTGAGTCCTTATGTTTTATTTTACTTCTCCAACCCCCTAAACTCTATTTATTCATTTCTTTTGTAACAACTCCAGTATCTTAAATATACTAGGATGTTGTTATAAGAAGTATTATAGCTACACTTACACACACCTACATCTAATGGTTAAAGAACATACTGTTTCCGTGGATGGCGAATTTCAGCCTCCCGAAACGATGATTGTTCAACATTCTTTTAACACCTTCAAAGGTGGCCATTAAGATGACACTATATTTATATATGCTATATAATATGTTTATGTTTTCCTTAAGCTTCTGTATTTTTCATTTTGGGCATACCTTTATGGTTTCCATTATGGGTAAACGCGATATCTTCATTTAAGGAAGTGCGGACTACCACCCCCTCAAAGTGATTTGATTCGTTAAATACCATATGTGGGACGTATAAAGGATAGAGTTATGATATTATATATGATATTAAACTGTAATTATAATATACCTCCATATCATTATGATTCCATTCTATAAAATACGAAATAGAAATGAATGTAGCATTCATGCGTACGTACGGCTTACCGTCTCCATGAACGGTGCGTTTCATTTCTTACCTCTAAATGATTATGTAATATTATAAATTCATGTATATACTGGATATATATGATATATATGATATATAAATCATGATTATAATTCTGGATATAATTTATACATGA
The DNA here is from genome assembly GCA_963277665.1 of Viscum album. Lineage (NCBI taxonomy): Eukaryota > Viridiplantae > Streptophyta > Magnoliopsida > Santalales > Viscaceae > Viscum > Viscum album. Next base: position 1,966,350,992 of record OY728161.1, read on the forward strand.
ACAACTTGTAATTATAAAGGGTTTATTTTTTACTCAAGTACCAATGATCGTTAAAACGACCATTATTAACTTAAATAATTACATAGTGTTAATGACATGGAAATAAGTGATATAAAAGGAACAATGAACTTGAAAAAGGTTCATAAACAAGTAGAAATTAACTCAAGTTTATTATTTAAGAGATTAAAGAACAACCGAGTCAAGTCGGACCCGAGGTATGAGACTTCGTCTCAATCTCCTTTCATTGAGGCATATTTTGTTTTATACAAAACCTTCTTTTATACGGTGTATAAACCCCTTTGAATTTTACGTTTATCCAAAAGGAATCTTTTTTATACGAAGCGTTTTACTAAAAGGCAAAATGGAATGTTTTTGTCGTACGTATGCGGTGACAACGACTTCTCCGCCGCCGTGACCATTATTTGAGTTTCGGCTACCTCTACAATCCATACCTTTTCTTAAAAAAAATACCGTGTTTTACTTTTCTTTTGTTTTGGTATAGAAAATGGTTTTCATAATGTTTTTATATCAATGTGTTGTATTGATATCTTGTGTTTGAAAGGTGGAAATATTATGTTTCCTATATGCATGTTTAATGTGATACGATTATGTTGAGGTTCTTGGGCATTATTATGAAGATGGGTGGTTCCGTGATAAACTAAGGGCGGGTGAGCCCGATATAGCTCTCCAATGCATTGTGTAACACGAAGGAGTGAAACATTAAGGTTTCTCTGAAGAGATTTAGGGAATATACTGTGATGGGTATTCCAAACGTAACCAAGAGGGTTACTCCCTATGTAAGAATGTTATGAATGACTCAAGTTAGCTTTATGTCTTATGATTTCTATGATTTATTCATGATTTGATGAGGTATGTTAAAGTGCTTATGTTTTATGGGTAAATATGATTTCATTCTTATGTATATATGAACTTATGTTTCCTTTCCATATTTTTATAACCCATACTGATCTTTTTATGCTCATCCCAAGTTTTTTTGAAATGTTTTTCACAAGTCAAGGGAAAGGTACATGATATGATGATAGTATCAAGGAAGTGTCAAGAATTAATCCATGTTTTATTTTAAATATGTTTCCATTGATGGGAAAAATGAATACATTTATGTAACCACTTTGTTTATATGTGGAATGTAATGAATGTTTTATGTTCTAATTCTCTAAAACTCTAAACCTGAAAAGATCCTCAATGTGTAATCTTGTAATAACTCAAGATTAAGTAAGGTTTAAGGCTGGGGCCTTATAAAGTCCATCCTTGAATATCTTCATACTATATTAACATTATAGATTATAGAGGAAATACAAATTAAAAAACAATGTTGAAAATAACTGAATGATGATTAATTTTCAATTACCATGCAATTACATCATGAAATATCCATATATTTGATCAAACTTTTAGTTTATGCTTTCTTCCATTTAGAGTTTCAATTCAACGGAATTGATTGTTGTAGCATGGGAATCTAGAAACATTCTTACATATCTTCGGACTTCATCATCAGCATCAAATAAAGTAATCGAATTTTCCTACATGAAGAAATTAATTTAATGAATAAGTAGCAGATAATATTGACAAATGAATTCATTGAAGAGGAATTATAACAGTTTCCAATAGAGAAGAAGAAACGCAGTATATGTGATAGTCAAAGGAAATGCATATGACAATAAAAAATTCAGTATTACTGGTTCCAATGATTTTATAAAATAGTGTAGAATGAAAATAGAAAACACATACCTGAGTAGAAGAAATATTTGTATTTGTTGTAACATACCCATTATCAGTGTTTGAAGAAACTCTTAAATTATCTCCATTTCATCATCATCTAAATCAGATGATCTACCATGATCTACAACAGAACTGCAAATGATCAAATGATCTACAACAGAATTGCACAGGATCAACAGAACTGTACATGATCAAAATACTGGGAACTGCACATGATCATCTACAACAGAACTATACAAGATCAACAGAACTGGACATGATGATCATCTACAAGAGAAATTCACTTCATATAATAGAAAACATACATGTTTAAAATTTAATCGAATATTAAATAACAATAAACCCAAGGAAATAAGTGCAATTTATAGTGAAATGGAAAATTAAAAAGGAATCCTTGAACTATGAAAAGACATTGATGATATAACTTGATGTATAATTTGGTGTGCCAAAACTGAGTCAAGTATGTTACCATTATTCTGCAACCTCTTGCTCACCGATGTCATACCCTGATGTTGCATTTGGAGGGCCAAAATTGTAGTTTCATCTTTTAGAACATCTTGAACCTTCATGTCCTTCTCATTTTCATCTATTGTAGTAGAATATCATATTTTAGAATCTCCCCAACATCATAATGAATAATATATTAATCATTAAAAGCAGTTGAACCTGCTAAAAATAATGTACAATCAAAAAATATAACCCAAACAAAATGAAGCAGTTTGATATTATGATATCATACCTAGATTCTCCTCTCAAAACAACTAATCCATGAATTTAAAATACCAACAGAGAAAGCAGTGATTTCCTACTAAAAAACATCATGATAGAGGAACTATCTTCCCTCGGTGATTATTCGACACACGAATAATTTCCCACTGAGTCCAGTGGTCCTCATATTCTTTTCATTTACTATATTGAGAAAATGTGATAAGTTTAATAAGAAATGATATGGGCTGATGGAAATATAATTTTACATTTTTCTGTATGATTTTCCCATAAAAAGTAAACTAATATGATGACATTGATATTTTTATTATCATAGAAGATAAGATATAATTTGGAATGCAGATGTGCGTAAATTGACATTCATAGAAGTAAAGTCACACCTAGTATTTGATCTTGATCACATCAATGGGTGATGTTACTGTTTGAGAAACATTTCCAGAAAAGGCCCCCGACATCGCATAATCAAACTTCATCCTTGTACACATATAAAAGTATTAAGGATGCTCCAATAAACAGGGGCTATTGGTTTAATGGTGTTAATTTATTAAGGGAATATGTTGTTTATTAGTATAGAGGAAATAAAAATGTTCTTTTTTTTGAGGAAGTGATGGTGCATAAAAATGGGATATGAGTGCATAAAATATGGGCGTTGTCCAATGTAATGGATGGAATAATAATAAAATACAATGATATGGGTAGGGAAATACGAAATCATCAATTAGTAATCCGAATGGAAAGGAGTAAATAGCCGATATAGGATGTAGTATGTCGAAATCAATAACCTAATGATAGTATGAATAAAATGCAGGGGAAACAAACCTGAGCTGAAGGAGAGAAATTGATAGAGATAGTATTTGGGGCTTCATGGATGGAAAAGAACACCATGGGAACTATTTACTATCTTCCTGCATTTTTCATCACAATAGACAACATCTTCCTGCATTTTGCAACAGAATAGACACTATCTTCCTGCATTTTGCAACACAATAGACATCATACAAAGAATCTCTTCTGATTGTGATGTATATAAAATTATGTGTGGGTATTCTTGATCTTACCTTCTTGATTCTCCCAAATGGTGGATGTGTGAATTTTTTGGGGAGAGTTTTTTTGGGTTATAGTAGTCAATGTATTTGTTTTTTTTCAAAATAGACGATAGTTCTGGGACATTTCTCGAAAAACAAAAAAACAACTTTATTAGAAATATTAAAGGAATGTAATAACACTATTGACATAATTTAAGAATGAATATACCATCTTATGCATTTTTATGGATCCTCATAGAATTTATAGAATACCTTCTTCAATTAGGCACTAATGGAAGAACCTGGTCATGAGTGAAAAAAATTATAATAAAGTTATAGTATTGATTCCTTTCGTTCCGAAATCATTAATGAAGAGAAAACACAAATAGTGAATAATATAAATCAATAGACTTACCAAAGGTTTCCATTGTAATCTACTATGGCTGCTTTTAATTAATGTTTTTCTGTCATTCTATAATACAAGTAAGATTTGGAACTGTTGTCTGAAAGAAAAAATCATCCATATTAGTAATACTAAACTTCTACAATCATATAGATGACATGATTTAAGAATCACTATATAATGTTATTCTTTTTTAAGGTTCATGGTTGAATTTAGTGAATACATTTGTCAATATCATTATTTTCATCCAATATATACATTTTATATCTAATTTCCTGAATACCTAATTTGTATGGAATAATAGATAATCACAATATCATAGTTTATTTGAAATAGTAGGATATAGTATCATTAATAAAATAAGTACCTCAAAAATAAAAACCACAAAAAGTGAATCATTATTATTTTTGACTTCTGTACATATAATGTTGTAATGGATAGAAGCAGTACTTCAAAATGATTAATCTAGTAACTCATAAACATGAATTACAGAAGTACAAGAAATAGTAAAGTTATGAATAAATGAACTATAAGAAACTACTACCATGAATAAAATACCTTCCTCAAAAATATAATCCACTATGAATACATTGGTTAGTTAGGCTTCACTGTTACAAATGCACTACTACACATGTTGATATAAAATAGTTCTAAAATAAATAACAAAGTTGTATTAATTTCATAAATTGATAAACAAAAGTTACATATTCAGCAGCCTTCTCTACACAATAAACTGTGAATTTATGAAAAAATTAACTTTAAGAATCTATTATCATGAATAATATATTGATATCAAAAATATAAACCAAAATGAATACATTGGTTTTTTAGGCTTCACTGCTACACATGCACCACTACACATGTTGATATAACATAGTTCTAAAGTGAATAACATGGTTGTCAAATGGAGTTTGTGTGGTGATGTGGCTGGATAAAACTGTTCACAGAGATAAATATTATGAAAAGGAGTAGTAAAACATACAGAATGAGTAGTATCAATGGTAAAAAATTATTCCAGATCCAATAACAGGATATTCTATCAACTTTATAGATATCTTGAATGCATAGGAAGATTTATTGATTTATATAGATGAGGATTAGGTTAAAATTACACTCCATATCCATCATCCTTGACGTTGTTGATCATTCATAAAGTTGTTGATCATTATTCCTACATGGTAACATCAATGGGACTGTATATAATCCATTCATGATAGTCTTTCATGATAAATGGTTTTGAAAACAATGTCACAATTTGTCAGTTTCTTTGAAATAATAGGATATAGTGACATGAATTTAAGAACTACCTCAAAATAATAATCCACATCAAATGAATCATTATTTTTTTGACTGATATACATCTAGTGCTATCATGAATAAAATCACTACTTCAAAATGAAAAATCCATTAAAATGCTAAACATGAAAAACAGAAGTACATGGAACAATGATTTTGTGAATAAAAGAATAATAATAAACTTCTTTCATGAATACATGAATTACATAAAAATATAAAACACATAGAATACCTTGGTCTGTTAGTCACTTCACTGCTAAACATTTAGTTCTATCAAGTTGATATAACACAGTTTTGAAAAGAATAACACAGTTTTCCAATGGACTTGGTGTGCCCATCTAGATGGAAAAAATAGTTGACACTTGAATATTGGAGTATCAGTCTTAATTTTTTTCATGAATAATACTAACATGTTGAGAAGTCTTCTCTATCAAATAGATAATCAAAGAATATAAGTTATAACAAGACTTACGCAAAAAAATATATTGTGAAATTGAGCAATAAAACATACTGGATGACAAGTATAAAGTGTAAAAACATTTACCTGATTGAATAACTATTTGAAATCGGCTTCAAAAATCTGTAATATGGAATATTCCTCTAATATAATGTGTACACTGTAGTCTTCTTCAAAAACATTTGTTAAGATGCTCTGTAATTGGGATAGGGTACCAGAATGTCTTTGTTGATGTTGGGGATCCCAATATATGAAATTGTGATGTCGCGCCTTCTGAGTTCCAATACGTTAATGGTTAAAAAATGAATTCATGGAACAATATTTCCTAAAACATGAAAATAGACATACCAGATAGGTAATTGATCAATTATTTCAATACCTCAAAAATCACAAAATCTCCTCTCTGTGTCCTATCAACCCCTATTATGTACACATGAAATGCAGTACACATGTTAGGCATCTAACATTGTTAAACTGAAAATTAATTCATTGGACACGTGCCAAAAAATCAGTAATGTCCCCTCAAATAATGTAATAAAAATAAGAGACAATGAATATAAATATATTCAGTGGAGGAAGAATTTTTAGTTGTAAAAAATCCTTTTTCATTATGGATGTTGACTCTTAAACATCCACTACTTTTATGTTTCTATAACACATTTGTAAAATGAATAATCACAGATAATAGAGTGATTTCCTCGTAAGGGTGGGAAAAAGAGAAAAACCTATAATTTAGGTGTATTAATTTTAGAAATTGAAAAACAAAAGTTACATAATTATCAGCCTTCTCTATCAATTGCAAAATGAAGGAATATAAGTTATATAAAGACTGACGTACTTGGAACCGAAGATGATATTTTGAGTAGTAAAAGTTACATAATGAGCAGAATCAACTTTAATAATATGTTTCAGATCCCATAACTGTTTTTTTATCTTTCTTACAAAAATCACAGACTTCCTAGAACATCTGTAGCCATCTCTTCCACTATAAGAATCATCGTTTTTTGCATCCAACCAATCTCGAATGAATCAACATTAATTTACATAGATGAGATGAGTTTAAGATTAAAAAATGGAAAAATAATTTTTACTATCAACATAACAGAGCTAGTTTGAAACAATGTAAACAAAACTACATGTTTACATTAACAGCTATGTTTAAGAATAGATGATTGAGTAGCGCAAACCTTAGATTTGGGAGACCGGGCTTTGGAAAATCATTAGACCTGGAGATTGCATAAGGAAAGCGCTGGAGCTGAATCACGCGGACTGAAAGAGGTGATGACAGAAATTGCGAGAGGAGACGATTCTGGACGACTGTCGGTGGTGGAAGAAGTGGAGTTTTAGGAAGATGGCATAGAGGAGGCTAGGCGATGAAGGACGAGTATACAAAAACCCTAATTAGGCGGGAGGGATTCGATGGAGATTTCTTTAAAATCGGGAAGAGGACGATGGGGCCGGTGGAAATCAGAGGAGACAAATATTGTCAAAGGAATAAGGCGGTGAAGGCGTTGCAGGGAAGGCCGTCATTGAATGCGTGCTGCTGGAGGAAGAAACCAGATGGGGTGAACCCTAGGAGGGGATAGGGAAGGCACTAAACCCGTGGCTAGTTGTCGAGAATTAAAGGGCACAGTGGGTGTTTGGCCGGATGGTAGGGGGTATAAGGGTAATTGGGAGTGGGAAAAGGGTGACGTGGTTCATTGTTGTGGTGAGACATAGGCCTGGGGACACCCAGGTTTAGTAAATATAGTGGTTGTATAATGCTATTCTTCTAACCTCCCTAGAAAGCAGGTAAAAAGACGTTAAAAAATTTTCAATGAATTTTTATATCTAATTCTATTATGAAAATGATTTAAATGACTTACATTGGAGTAATATATGTATTATATAGAAAATATTAATTAAAAAAAATTTAAATATAAATTATTATTTAAATGAAAAATTCGGTTTTTATTAATAATGTACTGTTTTTCACTATTCATTAAAAATTGAACGTTTTCAAAATAAATATCAAAAACTCACCCTATAAAATTTATGATATTACAAATTAAAAAATGAAGTATATTTGGAAAATAGAAACTTATTAAATTTACAAATGTTGTTTAAACTATTCATAACAACTTTTTAAATGGCTAGTTTGATAGGATGTGGTGTGCTTGGACTCGGTGTTGTGTAAAACACACACTATTAAATTATTTAAAAGGAATTATTTCATTTAAGATTGGGTTGTCAGTCACATAAAGTATATTGCGGGTCTTTATTGAAACATGATGTTTTATCTAACAAATGGGACTGTACACACTGTGAATTGGGAGTATATGATGTGTACTATTCTCCAGGAATATGTTATCTATTGAGTACACAGTGTGAAAGATTAAACATCATGTAATGACTACACACTATGTAACTATAAAAATGGTGGTTAAAAAAAATAAATGTATTTTTTGGTTTATTATATCTTTTTGGATTATACGACATGTAAGGGGGTTACATGCAGTGTAGGTATTGACAGTTGTGGAATTCGGGCACTACATAGATGATTCTTATTTCATTCTTTTATATCCCTCTTAACTCTCAACCTAGAGCTCTTCTTCGAGGATTTTGGTGACATCAACTCGACTTGAATCGTGTCATTCTGCAATTGATCTCCATTATGGTTGGGTTTCATCCTTATGCGTGAGTGATCCTTTTTTTCTTCTTCATTTCCTTTGATTCTGGTAGCACTATTACAATATGTTATTGAATCTGCTGATCTTTTGTGATGATTATATTAATTCATTTTTAGATCTGTTGAGTGATCTTTTTCTAGGCACTGATTCATTGATTTATTATGGTGCTACGGGTGTGCATTCTTTATGATTATTGTGATCATTTGTATCTACAATTCCTTTTGTTAAATTGAATCATATCTAATATGTAATTATTTTTTCTATAGCCTATATTTCATTTTTATTTTCATACTTATTGGGGGATCCTATTGTATTCTTGTGACACCCATGTTTGAGTTAGGTGGATTAGTCTCTATCCTATGTTATACGAACTTCATTTATTTTATTTAGATAAATTTCTTTATAAATGTAATGCATTGATTGAATGATTTGATGTTTCTATGTAGAAATGAGTGCGTGATAAAATATGGTTTCTCACTGATTTTGGTAAAGTAATAGGTTCTTAAAATCAATGGGAAATTGATCCGTGAAATTGTTTAAAATCAAGATTTTCATGGAATTATTTATAAAATATGGAACACGGGAAGACTTGGGTTCATTGGTGGATGTTTTATTAATTGTCCTCATATAATATCCGGGGGTTTTCTTGGGACATTCATATTTTCACTATAAATATTATTCTATAAACTTGTTATAACGATTATGGGGTTTCATTTCTATGGTGTTCTTATGTTGTCTTTATTCTATTCACATGTATAGAGACATTATGTAAATGATATTTTATTTTAGGTATGATTTTTCAAGATATCATGGACTAGTGTGATTATTAGTGTGTCTTTATATATTTTATGGATTGTATTGTGTTGGCTATAGTTCCATGGGTTTTGATATGGGATATGGTAAAAGATCTTATTTTGATTATAAATATCTACATTTATAAATGTATATAAAAATATTTTAAACTGATTTATGTAAATTATGTAATTTCTGAAAAGGGTGATATTAAATTTTTTTCCTTGGATTTTGATATAATGTTGTGAAAATTTATACCATGCCTTGTTTTATTTAATGATCATCATGTTTTTATTAATTATACAGATAATTGATATAGAACATTTGGTTGGGATCATACTGAGCCAATTAAATCACACCTTGTGCACCCCATTTCCATGGTGTTGACCTTGTTATGTATTTCTATATAAGGGTAGTCAAGGTGTTGCAGTGAGGCGGTGAAGGTTTCTGTGATATGGTAATGGGTATCTTGGAGTGAGATTGTGGGAGATTCTATATTATATCATATGGATCTGTTGATGTAGTTGTTTAATTTAATTTCATCCATAGTATTTGGACTTGTCTCTTAGAATCTTTTTGTAACATTTTCTATATGCATCACATCCATTTTATAATATGTTTTATAGAATATATTGAATCCCTACTACTATTTTTCTCTACAATGTTATAATATAAAATATTTTTTCCTTTAGGTTGGGAGAAATATTCCGTGTACTTTTTATTGATGTTCAGGTTCTAGTTTTCATATTAGCGGGATCTAGAATACCTTTTGAGTATGTGTATGATAATGTTGATTGATATTTTGATAGGGTTACTTCGGTTGGTTTATCTTAAAATGGTAAAAAAGATGTTTTATTCAAAATCCACTATCTTGGGATATTTGACATACATGGGATAAGATATTCAAGAAATTAGAAGTATGATTCTATGAGTTCTTGGAAAGCTCCTTCCAAGATGAGACTAAAGTTCTCATGGGATATTGTGATGTGTGCCTCCTGTCATGGATTTTTTCATCTTAATATTCAATTTTTATTATGGTTTTCATTCATGAATTTATATTATTCTATGTATGATCATTTAGACTCTTTCAGTGTGTATTAATATGCCACTGAGGCATCTTCTATGGGTTTAGTAAGATGGATTAGATGATGTTCTTTAAGGTAATCAACAACTCGATCATAATTTTTTCAATACTATCTTGTGGGATGTTCATGCTATCAAAAATAAAGTAATAGAAGTCTAGAACACAGTAGTTGAGGTACATCAGGGATTTGTATGATACAAAGATCGATCATGGGAGTTATTTCATGATAATCCACCATCCTTTAAGGGTACGATTGAACTTCAGGTGGAGAAGGTCTATAATGAAATGATCAGTATGATTTTGACATCCTAGATACAACCAACAATGTCAAGGAGAAGTATGAAATGTACAATCTTGAGGGTCCCAATAGGCATTGGTGGGGTTCCATTGTCTAGGTGGATAGGAATGTAAGATTGGAACAAAGTGTTTTTAAGACTCTATTCTTCCATCATTTTTGTCTAGATTCACTTATAATTACAAAATCTCAAAAGTTAATCTATTTATAGAAGAGGGAGTGTTTAGTGGTGTTATACACAAATCGGTTTGCAGACACGGTTCATTTTCCAAGAGTGGTAGTAAATAATTCCCAGCTAAAGGTTTAGATGTACCAATAGGGTTTGTGAATGGATATAAGAACACATGTATTTATACAGAATCTTTTTACAAATGCTTAGAAGGTAGATAGTTTATTATGGATGACATGAATATAGAATGAAATGATGAATATTATTCCTTATTAATTCCACATAGTTTCTACTTGAGTGGAACATCAGGGAAGAGGAGGAAATGTAAATATCATCGCATGAGTGGTGGAGGTGGTTCTCAGTTGAAGGAATTTTCTGCAACTCCATTTATAGGGATATGTGTTCCTATGATGTTATACTCATGTAGAATTTATGGAAACACTAGTTTTTCTTCTCCTTCACTTATGATGACGTGTAATCGTTTTGGGAGTTATGGTCATCTATATCTTTTTATTCAAACTATGTAGACTCCTTGATATTACTAGGGATCATCAACACCAAAGGCTAATTCAGCATAGTCAGATGATTCATAGACTACTAGGCCCCAACCATATGCCTCAATAGTGAAGAACCTTCATGTAGTAGATGAGTTTCTTGTAGAGATGGATGCGGGTTTTGGGAAAGTTATAGTTGCAATATTTTTGTCATCATCATTAGTGATTTCGTTATTTGATACTAGTCACTTCAACTCATTTAGATATGGACATTTTTTTGATATTCTGAAACATACATTAGAGTTCATGTACATTTTTATTTTGTTATCAATACCTCTTAGTATATAAAAATAGAAGGGGTCTTAGTGTCATTCTCATGTGTTATCAATAGATAATGTGATTTTAGTCTATGATTTTTTTTCACAACCAGGATATGTCTAACATCATCATTAGTATGAATTTTATGGTCTCACATTGTTTTTAGGTTCATTGTTATCATCATCCTTTCTAATTGTATGTGGCCAATTGGAGATCTTAGGTTTTTAGGGAGAGTGGGATCTGATGTGTAGTCGAGAAAGGCCATCCCCCCAGAGATCATGAGTTTTTGTCTACTATTGTGGTTAAACCTGATGGTGTTCCTTCTATTGTATATCATCTCTCAATTTTTTAGGAATTTAATGAAATTTTGTAATATTATCTCTTTAGGCTTCCTATAGATATGGTTGTGGAGATCATGATTAGCGAAGTTATAGGGAGACAAATTATTTCAATATCATCTTATTGTATAGAACAATTGAAAGAAACAAAGATTTAGTTGGATGATCTAATGGTTTAGGGGTTTTCTCAACATAGTGTTTTCCTTGGGTATACCCAAAGCACTTTTTCAAGATAGAATATGGTTTAGTTCAATTATTTTTCACTATCATAAGTTTATCAGAGTAATGGTTAAGAACAAGTATGAATTTCTTCATGTGTATTATTTTTTGAATAGTTAATAATTAAATGTGGCCTTAAAATATTGAACTATGGTCATGTTATCATTAGCTAAGAGTTTAGGAGTTTGATATACTAATTTGTAATTTTAAGACAATGTATAGCCATTTCAAATATTTTGTGCTTCTATTCATTCTGGGTAATGATCCTGTAGTTTTATGGATTAAACGAACAAGATATACAATCTGTATCTTGAAAATTTTGTGGTATTCTTAATGTAGATATATTGGTGTATTCTTGATCAAAATTTGATGATTAAAACTATTTGAGTTTATTTTTTAAAACCCTTAAGAGTTTCTATTTTTATAGAATGATTTTGAAATTCAATTCCTCTATTCAAGAAGTGATGTTATTGGGGTACATGATTTATGGGAATGAATTATCAGTTGATCTTGAGAATGTAAAGGCTATATAGTCATGGTAAAACAATGAAATGTATTTGATATTTAGAAATTCCTTCTTATTATTGTATACTATCGACGGTTCATCAAATATTTCCCAAATTTGGCATCACCATTGAATAGTCTTACCCAAAAAGTGGTGAAATTTACATGGGTTGAAATGCATGAGGATTATTTTTATGAGATGGAATGACTTATAATATAAAAACATATTTTAATTTTACCTAATCCTTGAAAAAAGGATGTGATTTTCTATGATGATTTTAGTGTTGGTCTAGGTTGTGTGCTCATAAGGGATGATGAGGTGGTGTCTTACGACTCTCATCATCTTCTAATGGTTGAGAATAATTACCCTAATAATGATTTATAAAATTCTATGGTTTTGATTGTGATTAAGTGTTGGAGGTATTTCCTTGTTGGATATGTTTCAATAGGCTTTTTTGGCCATAATATTTTGAACTACATCCTCTCTTCGAAATTCATGGATCTCAAACACAGGATGTGGGTGGAATACATTCAAACATTTGACTCCAACATCACCTGCACAATGGGTAAAGAGAATTTTATTGTAGAATCTAGTATTTTTAATGTTTGATCAAAAGATATTTTAGAATCAAAGGAATAGTGGAACATTATAGGGAATTTTTCTCACTCGATTAAACAAACTCAAGAGGTTGTTTCAGGTATCATTTTTTCTAGTTTTTAGTTAACATCATATATCTTTTAGTATATTATCTTAGGTCAACAACATGATGACTATTTTATAGGAATTTTAGAAACTGCTTAGGGTTGGGTGACCATTTGTAGTTGGTCTTTCTCTTTAGATGGTATTTTTAGTTGTCAGGATTTCTTTTTAATTCTAACATCTCGGTGGATATCCTTTTTGTTTTATTTTTATATTTAATCATTGTAATTCATCAAGTCAATACAAAAATGTATTGTGTCATGATATATTGATTCTAGTGGATGAGTATGTAGAGTGACATTACTGACTATGTGTCAAACTATTACACTGACCAAAAGATAAAGGCATTGCATCTGAAACCTTTTGGATTATGAAATCCTATTTTGGTTCTAGTCTGGAAATGGGAGTAGGTATCAAGTTATTTTTTAGTTTAATTATAATAGACTCTTTAATGGATGAATACTATCTGTGTAGGGGTTGATCAATTGAAAAAGTTTACCCTTTTTATTCAAATCATCAAAACCATTAAAATTTAATATTTTTATATTATTTATATGTACGATATTTTAAGGCTTCATGGGGTTCCTACTGAAATTATTTAATAACGGTAATTTAGATTTAAATGAAGGTTTTGGAAGAGTCTCCAGGAGGTGATTGTAATGTAGTTCATAATGTTGATATCATATCATACAAATATTGATGATCATACATAGTGTGATATTCTGATCTAATTGAATATATTCCTTTCCTTTTTCTAGGATTTTATTTGATCTTGGGATATCCATTTGTGACCATTTGAGTTTTATTATAACAATAATTTTTATTCATCGATCTGAATAGCTTCTTTCAATTATTTCTATTGTATCCCATAAAATTTAACTCTTTGTTAGGAAGAGGTGGGTAAAGCTTCTTCCGTGGGATGGAGTTTGGTTCAAGAGACATTTATGAATATTTTTTAGAAAAAATATAATATTGTTACAAATTATTGTCAAAAGAAATATTATTCTACTCAATAGTGTTTTCCTTTGGTGTTTTTCATAGGTTTTTAGGTCCTATTTAATGTTTCTCCTCAACTGGGTCACAATTTTCATGCAAGACATGGAATGTTAAATGTGAGACATGTTAAAATATTTTAGGTCACTGAGCATCTTGGATGGGTTTCATATTTACTATCATTGACTGTTCTGTTGATTGGAATCCGTGATCCTATCCATATATCACAACTCAAGAAACCACATCCTAATCCCACTAAAATTATTATTTGGGTAGTGATTGAGTTAGAGAAATAAATTTATGTTTTGGGGAAGCTAGTAGAGATGGTAGAATATCATTTTAAATTCTCGAATTGAAGTTAAATTTTTTTTTTAAGTTTCATGGTGAAACATATCATATTATTTAAGAACACGGATCATCTTTTCAAGTATGACTTTACTTTCTGGTTGATTTTTAGAAAAATATGTGTTTGTGAAAATTTCAGTTGGACATGCCATGTACTTATCTGTACACGTCGTGTGCTCAGTTGTTGTGGGTGACCATGTATTGGCCGTGTAATGGACAAGTACACAACTGTGTTGGGGTGATCTGGAGACCGACTAATTCAGAGGCTGTTATAGGCATATACACATCGTGTACTTTTAAAAGACACACCATTTATGTTTTCTTTTATTTCATTAAATGGACCGAGGTCGCGTATCTTTTATAGAAATACCATCTTCTCCCTTCATCTCATCCAAGAGTGATCGTATGATGCAGATTTTCTCCGATACCCCAACCTATCATCGGCTCCCTAATTAGACCTTTGGGGATTGTGTTGGAATCTCCACAGTAAGCTCTTCCTTTATATAGGACAACTTTTTTTGATTTCTCCTCCTTCATGAGGTTGAACGCTTTAAGAATTTTTGAAGATGTATGGTTTTCTAAGGTGATTACAGGAATGTGGCTCATCTATATCGATCGTACAACACTGAGGTAGGTTGTTTGTTCCATTTTTCAGTTAGTCTTTGAGTTATATGTGCAAAAGGTACCAATACCCTTGTTCAGGGTATTGCGTGTTTATGGTTTTTAGCCCTGTTATTGTCTGTTATTCCTTGTTTTCTTGAGGGGAGGATTTATGATTGTAAATAGGGTTATTTACATTGATATTGATGTGTTTCCCATGATTTCTTGATATTGACTATTTGGTCTAGCTTTGACTTTTAGGATTCATTGTTTCCATGCCTAGTATTGTTAGGATAGAGTGAATTTATCTGACATGACGTTAGATGTTGTATACTTTTATCCAAGTAGTTTTTGAGGTTTACATTGGAATCTATATACCGTTTGTGCACAATTGACTTACACAGGGATGTGGGAACCTCGTTTAGTAGACAATAGGGGGAATGGACGTTGATGGACTCCTCAGAGTGTCTGTTTACTGTTACGTTAAGAGGCCATAGAGGGGATGTACTTTGTTCTCCCTCAGAGAGTCTATAGTTCCACATTGAGAGACCACAAGAGGAATTGGATGTTGAGTGCTCCCTCATGATTTCTCTAGTTACCAATATGAGATGACTGGGGGAATTAACGATGAGTGCTTCCTTAAAGATTATGTTCTACAGTTGAACTAGAGGGGTTAGACTTTTAGTACTTCTCATAGGGTTGCTTGTGTTTTATTGGTTGAACCTGAGGGGTTAGGCTATCAGTACTTACCATAGGGTTTCTTATGATTATTTTTTGTTTATATAATAAATGAAAATGGAGGTATTTGAAACTATATGATTCTTTACTTTTGTGTACTTCTTTGTTTATTGCTTCATTTAGCATATTTTCTACCACATTTATTCACATAATTTTAGGTAGAGATCATTGGGTGGTTGCCTATTGGGATTCGCCTCACACCCAGTTTGGGTCATGCTTTTGGTACTAGAAAGATTATATTGCTACAGGTCTAGATAAGGGAAAGCGCCCTTCTACATTAGGTACTTGATTACTGTGGGGCTGGAGAACATGGGACCAACTTGAGGCTTGTAATGTTGAGGAGTTGTTTACATGTTTTCCTTTGTACTTTGTTTTTTTACTATTTTCCATCATTGTGAATTGTTTGGATGTATTCTTAGATACATGTGTCATTCATCTTTATTGAGAGATATATATATATATGGCGGTTGTTTATTTAATTTCAGTCTTCCACTGTTTACTGTTGTATGGTATTTTAACTACTTCAGTTATTATTATCTGTTTATTTCTGATGCTTTACTCTTCCAATGAGGGAATTGTTTCCCAACTATCACACCCATGAACCTCACTGCTAGTCGGCATCCTCTGGTGTTTAAGGAAATTCACTTGAGGCCGAATGACCAACCAGGTATGGGGCACCTCTGGGCGGCACTTGAAAGCAGGACATAAAAAGTGGTATCAGATGAGTTCTTTTAATCTTGACTTATTGTATGGAGCCTATAGTTAGGGATTGGATGGAATAGGTAGTTGGTAATAAGTTGTGCCAGAAAGTAGATAACCTGTGTATAGGGGAATGCTAATTTACCACGATTATTTCAATATTTTGGTCTTTCAATTTTTACAGTTGATCTGATTTCAACATTGGGTGATTCACATGTTTTTTTTGTTATTATTGATATCATTGTGGTTATACTTCTATTGAAACTAGATGAGATGACGGTAGTCCATCTCATGCATCATATAGTCACTTACTAGAGATCACATGTCACACATTATTTCCATGATATTTAGAATGCATTATTGATTTCATGTTTTGGTGATAGATTTTTCCTTGATATACATGTTTTTGTGATAGAGCCTTTCATATAATACCTTCTATTGGATATGTTATTTCTAATATGTCAGGTTTTTTTCGAATGAATTCCAAACATGGGTCCTTGATGTGTTATGGGCCCTCATGGATCAGAATTTGGTGGATTATTTCATTATTATTCCTTATATATGGCCTGTATAAGCTACCAAGAATTGATTTACGAGGATTATGGGACCTCACAGATCTGAATTTGGAACTTTAATATTCATTTCAGTGTTTTCTGGGTTCCAGAAGAGTTTTTGAAGCTTACTGTCCAAAAAAACCTAGAATACACGGCGTGTAATGATTAATACATGCCTTGTATCGTTCTATTCAAGAATGAAATGTTTTTCTTATGTACCCATCGTGTACTGTATTTACATGTCATGTAGTATCTAACTGTGTCATGGCTGTGTGGGTAGATACACGGGGTTGGGAAATCTTTGGTGGAACACACCGTGTACTGGATGTACACGCCGTGTGTATAAAAGGTGTGTCTAGACGTGTGACCAACGACATGGGTGGATAATGGGTAGTTAGTTCATGTCATGTCTGGAAGAAACCCACCGTGTAGAGTCATCCATGTAACTATATATGTGACTAACAACACAGGTTTGTGAAGTTCATATAGTACATACCGTGTCTAGCACAAACATGCCAGGTAGTGTTGTTCTTGGGGAACAGTGTGGGTTAGTCATGTAGAATAACTCAAGAAGGGGAGCATGATTCAAGTACATGTCATGTATTGGATAAAATCATTATTTTTATGTTGTGTTACACGACCAGAGTTGGAAAGAGTACACACCCATGTGAAGGCTTAAAAGAAAATGTCGTGTAGGGGTTATTCACATCGTGTATCCTTGTTTTTAAAAAATCATGATTGATTTCCTTCACTTGTTCCATTCATACACTTCTATGATTCAGTACATGATAGTCTTGAACTATGTGTGCGCTTGACTATGCAGAGTCATGCCACTAAGATGTCCTTCAGTTGTACGCCAGTTATAGGGTAGTGATCAGGAAACGAACTTGGATAATCAAGAACTGCCAGCTGATCCTCCTATAGTTCTAGTCTTGGAACCATCTATTATTCAATATATAGAAGCTAATGAACTGTGCTGATAGAGATTCATGAGGTTCATGTAGAATATCCTAGGAGTACCGCATTATGGCCCATCTATGGCAGAGTTGACATTGGTGTTCCTGTAGCATCATTCTTCTACATTCACAGGGGACAGAGAACCTCAGGCTGCAGAGTCATGGTTGGAATTCATGCTATCTATATTTGAGCATATGGGGACACCTCTTGAGAGGAGGTTGAATCTCTTTATGGATATGCTTTTGGATTATCTAAAGTGATGGTGGGATGTGATCTCAAAGGTGGGAAGCCTACACGTCAGGGCTTTGGATGAGTTCCCATGTGCCTTCTATGACTACTTCTACCTGGAGACATTGAGGTGGGATCAATCCCAAGAGTTCATGAGTCTGGAGTAGGGTTCTCTCTCAGTTACGGAGTATACATATCTTTTCATAGAGCTTCATCACTTCACACCCTTTCCAGGGGGAGAAGATTTATTCTTGGTGAGGAAGTTTGAGGATGGTCTCAGGAACGACCTCCGATCACAGGAGAACAACTTCTGGTTGAATTACATCAGCTCTATAGTCAATCAATCGCTAATCACGGAGTGAAATATGAGGGATTTTGGTGTTGTGAGCTAGGCTGGTTCAGCATTCGGAGTTGCTACCCCACAGATTGACAGCTGGAACTATCGTACAGAGTATATATGCAGAGATCGTGTTAGATGAGATACTTCAACTAGTACCTAGGTGGTGTGCTACCAGTGCAGGAAGAGTGGGAATACGAGGCCACATTTCCCGAGATACCTAGTGGAGTACCGATCTTGTGTCAAGATGAGGCATCTTCAGTGATTTTGTCAGTTCTTCTAACTATCAACTGTTAAAAAGGGTTTTTCTATGACTCCACATTCAGGAGGAGGACGACCAGTTTCTCATCAGTCTGGGAATTGGATTTCTTCCGGCTGTTCAGGTCAAGGTGGAGGTCATGGCCATGGTATCCATTCACCAAGCGTACAATGACAATAGTGTGGATCAACTCCAGGTGGTCAGGTAGTGTCACAGGGTCGTGGTTCATGAAAGACTTATGTAGTGGAGCAGACCTAGAATTAGCATGATCTTGACCCCTCTATAGTTCGAGGTACGATCCTAGTTGCCTCAGTTTTAGCTTCTTTACTTTTTCATTCAAGGTCATCCCATATATTCGTAATTGTTTCTGTTGTGGAGAGCCTTGCACTTTGTATCTTTTCTTCTACTGATGTCTTGATTTTGGAAACTCTGTTGGGGAAAAAAATTCCAGTGTATGTCAGTGCAAGGAGTTCCCTCTTGAGGTCAGTGGGTGTCAATTCTTAAAGGAACTTTATGTAAAAGTTATGAAAAGTTATGATGTCATTCTCGGAATGGACTGGTTAGTTCCCTTTCATGAATATGTCCACTGTTATTTCCGTATGGTGAGTTTAACATCACCATAGGGCAGTTTTTTCATACATAAGGGAGAATGGGATGTCTAGACGAGCAGAGCGGGACCCAAGCATCATGGGTTGGAAAACTTTACATCACAAATTTCTAGTCTATATCTGAATGACTAGGAGACTTCATAGTTGGACTTTCCTCTAGTGGTGGATTTCTTTAGGGATGTCCTTCTACAGGATTTTTCAGGTTTTCCTCTAGATTGAGAGGTAGACATTTCTATTGAGCTTATGTAATTGGTTGCATTGGTGTCTATTACTCATTATAGGATAACTACCCAAGAGTTACAAGAGCTCAAGAATTAGCTAGAGGAGTAACATGAAAAGGGTTTCATATAACCTAATACTTCTCCTTAGGGTTCTCTTAACCTTTTTGTGAAGAAGTCAGATGGTAACCTTATACATTAGGTGTATTATCGAAAGCTGAAGTAGTTGACAGTAAAATTCTGATATCCTTTACCGAGGATTGATGGTCTATTTGATCATCTTCGTGGAGATCGGGTGTTCATAGAGATTTAATTGAGATCCCATTATCATTGGTTGTAGATTGGACCATGTGATATACCTATTACATGCTTCCAGAGTTGGTACGACCTATACGAGTATGTGCTTATATTGTTCGGCCTCACGAATACCCCTGTAGTTTTCATGGCACTGATGGATTGAGTGCTCCACCCATACATGGATTCTTTTTTGTAGTCTTCATGGATGATATCTTGTTGTACTCTCAAACTCGACATGACCATTCCATACATCTTGATATCATTTTGAGTACACTGAGAGATAACTAGTTATATGATATGCTCTGAAAATTACACTATTGGATGGACCTTATTCACTTCTCGGGTCATGTTATCTCAAAGTCAAGAGTATTAGTAGTCATAGAAAAAGTGATAGCAGTAGATTCCTGGGAGAATCTGAAGAAAGTCTTTAATGTTTGAAGTTTTATAGGGTTATGTGGTTACTACAGACATTTCATACACGATTTCTTGTTCTTTGTAGTGACACTAACGAGACTGACTAAGAAGGGTGTGATGTACTTTTGGTTCGATTCTTGTAATTCATCCTTTCAGGAGATGAAAGGACGGTTGACTTCAGCTCTGATACTAGTTTTTCCAGAGCCGGGAAAAAGGTATACTGTTTACTGTGATGCATTAGGTATTGGGATGTGAGCAGTGCTTATATAAGGGAAAGGAGACATTGCATACGGGTCTCGGCGGTTGAGGCCACATGATAGGAATTACCCGATGCATGATATTGTGTTTTCTTCATGTTTTCATGCCTTATGTTGTTGGAAACATTATCATATGGGAGATCATTTTGTGGTTTTCACCATTCAAAAAAGTCTCAAGTATATCTTCACCCCGCGTGAACTAAATTTGAGACAGTGAAGGTGGGTTGATTGCCTTTAGTCCTTTGATTTTGAGCTTTCCTATACACTTGGGAAAGGCAACATAATAGCTAATGCATTGAGAAGAAGTATGTAGATGCAATATGTTCAAGAGGCTAGCAGTGAGTGGCAGCTTATGGATATGTTCCTTGAGATGTGTTTTGAGGTACATGACATGTAGGGGAAGCTGTTTCATTCTTACAAAGCTATTACCTCTTCTGTTATTGATCAAATGTGAATGAGGATGCTATCAGATTTTGAATGTCTAGTCCTATAGGAGAGTGTGTCAAGAGTGGACCCTATTCCTAGATGGACCATGGGTGAGCATGAGATCTTGCATTTTCATGTATGCGTATTGGTGCCAGCAGATATACCCTAGGAGCTGATGTGGGACTTTCAATACTCAGTTTGGGAAGTTTATCATGGAATCACTAAGATGTATCGAGTTCTACACCATCTATATTGGCGGGCAGGTATGAAGAGAGATATTGCCGGTTTTTTCATGAGGTGTTCCACCTGTCAGCAGGTGAAGGCAGATCATCATCGACTAGTAGGGATTATGCAATAGTTACCCATTACTGAGTGGAAGTGAAATGATGGCACGATTGATTTTGTGACAGGTTTTCCATGGTTGCCTCAAGGGAATGATGTAGTTTGGATTTTCATTGACAGAATCACAAATGTTTCTCACTTCATACCTATCATGGAGACTTCCATTGTTGATGAGTTGGGATGGTTATACATCCATGTGATTGTACATCTACATGGGTTTCTACACTCCATTATTTTAGACAGGGATGCATGTTTAACATATTGGGTCTGGCAGGGACTACAGAAGGCTTTGGGTATATAGGTTCTTCTATGTACGACTTACCATCCCCAAATAGACGGCCAGTCCGAGCATATGATATTGGTGTTGGAGGACATGCTTCGGGCATGCATCCTATATTTTGGGGGTACTTGGTAGAAGCACATACCTTATGTAAATTTTTCCTATAATAATAAATTTGAAGAAACTATTAAGATTGAACCTTTTTAGGCTTTGTACGGTAGGCCATGCTGATCACCCTTAAGCTGGATGGAAGTAGGAGAGGCGGCTATGCTGGGACATCATCTTGTTCAGGAGACCACAGAACAGATAGATTTGATTCCAAAGAGGATGGATACTGCATACTCATGACAGATGTCTTGTGTTCATCGACAGAGATGACCTCTGGTGTTCGAAGTCAGAGATTAGGTTTTCCTATGTGTCACGCCGAGGTTGGTACATAAGAGGATTAGGAGATAGGGACAGATTTTTCAGAGATATATTGGACCTTTGGAGGTTTTGAAAAGAGTCGGGTTGGTTGCCTATCGGTTATAGGTACGTCATAGGTATCAGGCTATGCACGACGTTTTCCACATTTATCAGTTGCGGCTTTACTTCTTAGACACATCTCATGTCTTTCTACCCAAGGAGGTTGAGTTGGAGGTGGAAGCATCATTCAAGGATCATACTATCTAGATTGTGGATCACAGTGCAATGGTTCTCCATGGCAGGTCTTGTACTATGGTACAAGTGTTATGGCAGAACTGGCTTGTATAGGATGACACTTGGGAGAGGGAAGATGATTTACCATTACAGTGGCCAGAGCTGTACGGGGTTTCTTCTTCTACACCACCATGCTAGGGAAATTCAGGGACAAATTTCATTTAGGTGGGAAGTTTATAAGAACCCGAATCTTCTTTTCAGGTATGTATTTTTTTCTGGTTGTTTTTGAGAAAAAGAGGAGTTTCTAGAAATTTCATGAGTACACACCATGTACTTATAAGTACATGTTGTGTGCACGGTTTCAGTGCATGACCGTGTATGGGCCATGTAATGGCCGAGTACATAGCCTTGTGGGGTGACCTAGAGACCGCCTAAAGCGGAGGCCAGTAAAGGTATATAGACACTATGTACTTTTAAAAGAAAAATCACATAAATTTTCTTTTATTCCATTAAATTGACCATGGAATCATCTCGTTCATAGAAATACCTTCTTCTTCATTCGTCTCGTGTAGAAGTGAATGTGCATATTAGATATTCTCTGAGCCCCCAACCCATTATCCATTCATCGATTTGACTACCATCGATTGCATTGGAGTCTCCATGATAATCTCTTACTTCAAATAGAGCCTTATTTTATGATTTCTCCCCTTTCATGAGATATCCTCGGTTGATTGTTTTTAGGATTTTTGTAGATCTATGGTGTTCTAGGGCGATTCATGGTCTGAGGCTCACGTATAGCGATCGTACTATGCCGAGGTAGGTGGTTTGTTTCTTTCCGTAGTTAGTCTTGGTGTTTTATGTGAAAAAGTCCCCAATACCTTTTTTTGTGTATTTCTTGTTTATGGTTCTAAACATTTTATGGTCCACTATTCCTTGTGTGCATTAAGATATGATTTATGATTGTAAATGTTGTTATTTACCTTTCTATTAATGTGTTGCTCATGTTTGTTTGAAATTTCCCATTTGGTCAAGCTTTTCCTATTAGGATGGTTTGTTTTCCATGCCTATTATTAATAGGATCGGGTGAATTTATCTGACATGTTGTAAGATATTGAAGACTGTTTAGCCAAGTAGTCCATGAGGATTTCTTAGGTTTCCATATACCATTTGTGCAAAATTGACTTACATACGACTATGGGAACCTAGTTTAGTAGACTATAAGGGGGAATAGATGTTGAGGGCCTCCACGGAGTGTCTGTTTACTATTATGTTGCAAGAACATAGGGGGGATAGACTTTTTATTCCCTTAGAGTGTCTGTAGTTCCTCATTATTATACCAAATGGGGAATTTTATGTTTAGTGATTCCTCAGAGTGTATATAGTTACCGATATGAGACCACAAGGGGGATTGACGGTGAGTGCTTCCTCAGAGAGTATGTGCTATAGCTGAACCAGAAGGGTTAGAATATGAGTAAATCACAAGAGGGTTTCCTGTTTTTGATTGGTTGAACTAGGGATGTTAGGTTGTGAGTACATTCTAGAGGGTTACATATGATTATTGGTTGCTAAACTAATAAATTAAAATGGATGAAATTGAAACCGCAGGATTGTTTACTTCTGTGTACTTTCCTATTTTTCTTTATTTTTCATATTTCCTACCATATATATTCATTGACTGTTAGGAAAAAATCTTTGGGTTGTTGCCTACTGAGATTCATCGCACACCCTATTTGGGTCATTCTTTTGGGCCCAATAAAATTATATTGTTGCAGGTCTAGATAAAGTCAAGCACCCTTCTACTTCAGGTACTTGACTGTTGTGGGGAAGGAGAGCATGGGACTAAGGTGAGGATTGAGATGCTTAAGAGTTTTTTACTTTTTTTCATTTGTATTTTGTAACATATTCAATAATTGTGGCATGTGTGGAATCATTCCTAGATACATGTATCTTGAATTATTATTCAGATATATATATATATATATGCTATAGTTGTTTATTTACATTCAGTCATTCGTTGATCATTGTTGTGTGGTATTATTACTTCTTTCGTTATTATTATTTGTTTATTTTTGTTGCTTTACTTTTCCAATGAGGGCATAGTTTCTCCACTATCATACCCAAATACCTCACTACTAATCGGAATCCTCTGGAATTTAGGGAAATGCGCTTGAGGCCATGTGACCAACTGGGTACGGGGTACCTATGGGCGGCACCCGGAACAGGTACGTTACATATTCTCATGAGACAAGGGAGTTCAATTTGCTGATGAGGGAAAATTGTCTTTATCTATTTATGATAAACCATTCTTCCACCTCACTTCCCATTAATGGAGAGTCTTATTATGGGGTGTTTTTAATATCATGTTACCATCTTTCAGGTACTTATTTTCTCTTTAAATTTTTTCCTTTTTAATTGGGTGCATCCTAGGACTCCTGAGTATATAGATCATTTTTGGGGAAAATTACCAAATATTCAAGGATGTATGTTTTTGCTAATTAACTTAGTCTTTTTGTAAAATTGTAATGGATTATTTGGGTTCTACCTAACATTAGAGAATACTCGAGGTAGTTTGGGGGGTTTCAACTGAAAAATAGTGCTTTTTCATTCTTCTAGGAATTTATAGACCATGTAATGTGAGTAAAAGACACAAATGTTTTACTGAGAATATTTCGTGGTCTGATTACACACTGTGAAATACTACATGTAGTGTAATGATTACATGCCTCGTAATGGTGAAAATAAGGTTCTTTTAAAATGGTGATTGGTTTTTGGGCATATGTTTTTTGGATTATAAGACATGTAAAAGGATTTTAGTCTATATAAGCCTCATAAATTATTTATTTATGGTTCTTCATGGATGATTCTTATTTACTTATTACGAATCCCTCTTCCCTTATGACCAAGAATTTTTCTCCAATTTTTTTTGGGACCTCTACTCCATCTGAATTGCTTCATTCAGTGATTGAGCACAATTAGGGTTGGGGTGAATCTATTTGGGTCAATAATCAATTTTCATTAATAATCTAATTTTATAATTGTAGTCTTGTTTCATTTTTTATCATATCTATTGATATTTGATGATGTTTCCATTGGTAACACCATGAAATTCTAGAGTGTGAATATTGTATTCGATAGTATGTCTGAAATGAGACACCAAGGGTGTACGACAATATAATACATTGATAGCATAAAATATATTTACAATTTATTTTGGACTTATATATTATATATTTGGTAATTCACCCATCACTATGTTTTCTTTCGTTATATGCAGGAGAAACATTGATCGATGGATTACATTACACCCAACACCTAGTTTGAGAGAACAATAATATATTATAAAAATATTTTTATTTAATATAATAAGATATACAATATCCATTACGAATATTATTAACTTACTAATAAAAATATAAATTTTACACAACTAATTCATTGGTTACAAATTAATAAGAAATATGTATAAGAACCAATTGAATATATAGGGAATATTTTTATAGAAGATAATTTTTATTCTAATTTTTTTTACACTAATAAATTAAATTAATTAAAATTAGTTAGTGATTTTAATGTAATTAAATATAATTTTTTATTAATACAATAAATTTTATATTCATTTGATAAGAAGAAGTCATTTATATTCATAAAATACTATATTTATATTAAGGTATTGTAACAAACATTTAATAGTAAAGGGATTTTAAATATAATTATGGACCATTTAATAAATTTAATATGTCAAAAAAACATCATAATTTGAATCTAAAGATAAAAATTATCATAAGGTGAGTTTTTGGTATTTTTTTGATGATTAATTTTTTATGGAATAGTGAAAAATACAGAATTTTAGATCAAAACTGCATTTTCATCTAATTTATTCATAAGGATAAATTTTGGTTTATTTTAGTGGTAAAGTTTTATTAGATATTATTTTTATCAATTAATCCAATATAGGTAATTGGAATCAATTTCACTTTGAAATTGACTATAAAATCATAACAACATTTTGAACATTTTTACATAAAAAATGTGCAATGTCATCATGTATACAAGATTAAATTTAAATTAATTCCTGACAATTATGTGATTATAATTTGAAGAAATGGATTTAATTATTGGAATAATAATAATTTTTAATTTTTATATGTTTAACTTAGTTTTTAAAATAAAACAATTACTGAAGGAAATTAAAATTAATCACACTTTATATTGTAAAATTATGCTTAATAAGGGCCTAAACCTCAAGCTTAACAGACCAAATGACTTATACAATTATCCAAATACCATTAGAGGGAAATGTATTGAAACTATAATACCTTTTATCAAATTTTTTATATTATTTAATCCACTGTCAATGTGACAAACATGTCTAGAATTCCTTTGTGAAAATATTTCAAGAGTGACACTCCTCCACTATAAAATGTTCTCTTATACTCCCATATAATCACACCTCTCAATCCACATCAGATAAATAATATCAGCCCAAAAATATCTTAAACGTCCATCCCATCATATTATAAACCTCACCTTGAAAAATAAGCAATCAGTGGGAACCTTTTTTACAAAATAAAAGGAGTTACTCAAATAAGAAGTAACAAACATCCTCATGCTTTTTAGGTTTATTTCCATTATCGACTCTATAAAATTGTATTAAACTATCATTAAATAAACAAAGTACCATAAATATACTATGATGTTTCTATTTTAATATTTCTACCAACACTTATGGACACCTAAATCTAATGGGTAATGATCTTATTGTTTCTGCGTACATCAAACTACTGCCTCACAAAATTTTAATTGTTCATTTTTCCTTTACCATCTATAATGGCGGCCATTATGATAGAAAATATGATTATCTATGTTATATATGATACTAATAATGTATTTATTCTTCTTTAATTTTTATTTATAACATTCCCTTATGCATTCTGTCTTGTATAAATATGATAATTTCATTTGAAGAAGTGTGTACTATCTCCATCGTGAAGAAAAAGTGACTCGCCCATGCCATTCATGAAATGTAAAAAATATGAAATTAAAAAAACTATGTAATAAAAATAAAAAATATATGATACTGTAATTATAATATAAATAAATTATTTAATTTAAATTATTTTAATAGAAAAAAAAATGAAAGTAACATTCATTATTATACGATCTACCGTCTACATGAATGATGCATTTTGTTTCTAATCTCCAATCATTATAGATTATTATATGAAAATATATTCATAATATATATTATAATTAAGTCACGTTTTAAAATATTGAAATGGATAAATAATTATTTAATTAATTGGAACAACAATTGAGAAGTCAAAAACACACTTGAGAATACTATGCAATTAACACAGGAAATACATAAAATAATGAATGTGTGTAAACAAAATGTGTAAGAAAATATTATAAGATATTAATATGTGATATTATAAACATTATTATCATTATTTTATAAGTTAGAAACATATTTAAGATAATATACAGTAGGATTAGTACAATATAACATAATAATTGTTAAGGTAAGGGGAATTTTGTCTCAAATTATATTCTATTGAGACTTATTTGTTATTATGAACCAATTAATTTTTATTTGGTGTATATAATATCTTTTAAAATTTTATATCTTGGATAAAATTTCAATCATGATATAAAAAGTTTAATTTAATATTAATAATTCTTGTGGATGTTTATTTAAATGTATCAAAGTGGTATGAGAACTTTGGAATGTTTAATGACTATTATCCTAACGAATGTTTGAAATGATTATCATTGAAATCTCACTTATTTTGATATTGTTAACATTATATTAAAATAAAAAAATTATTGTAATCATTTTTCTTTTGAAATTTAATTTAATTTATATATTATCTTATAATGGATATTATTATTTCCTAAATCTTATATCATTTTAACAGATGGTGTTCATTAGAATATTATTTGTTTAACAAGTAAATTATTAATAAATATGTATCTTTTATTCAATATAGATATTTGAAAGGAGTTTTTTTTATTTAATCCATTATTAGATACTTGGAACTATTTTTATAAGTGTGACACTGGTTGGTCCCAATTATAGATAGCCCATCAATGCATTATTAGTCTCATGAGATGAAATAGTTGGCAAAATAGATTGTTTTTACATGATAGCTGAACTGTTTTGTGAAACGCCTTGATGGTAATGGTTCCATTTTCCTAAGAAAAATGGAGTCCAATAATTAATCATTTCCCTCATTTATATTATATTATTCTTTATCCTATATATTTTTATTTGACATATCTACAAATATATAGACTTTCATGTTCATTGATTAAATGGAATGGGATTCGGTTTTTGAAAATTCCTTATTGAATTTGTCTTATCTAGTTATTTGAATGGTTTTTGTTATCATTTATTCACATTTTGTTGCCGATGTATTCTCATTTATTCAATATTTATTCCAATTTACTTACCAATATTGATCATTTTATCTCACCCTTATTTTTTTCCTTTCCCCCGGTTATAAAGAATTAATATTTGAATAAGAATTATAGGATGTTTCTTATTTATTTTTGTTGTGTATCTTGTTTTTATTTTCTATTTCCCATTGTATTAATGGTATCATTTATGTAATCTTTATATCTTATATTGCTAAATTTATCGGTCCTTTGATATTTTTTCCCTTATAATCATACCAAAGTAATAAAACAATGCACTTGAATCTTGCTTCTCGTGTTGGGGTATTACCGTTAGTATTAGAAGAAGATTAACAATAACCTTGAAAACAATATTTAGAAAACATTGAATAGGAAATATAACCCTGTGATAGAATTTTTAGATAAATATAGATGACTATACAATAATTTTTGTATGGTATAGAATATTTGGGTATTCCTAGAGATACAACACTATCTATATACTACAAGTGGATGTGGTTCTGTAATGGATCTACATAGGAGTAATAACTCTAACAAGGTATTCTAGGCCTGACAGAGGGTAACCTAGTTGATTAAAATCAGTCTTACAATGCACCTGGATTGAATCACCAATGAGATATAATTAGGATAATTTTTATTTTGTTTATATACCATTATAATGGATTTGAAAGAAAATATTTAACCAAAGTAACCAATGTTTTCGATTGTAGGATTTATGATGTATAAATTTGTGTTATCTTTGATATTATATTTATATTTATACAATGTTAATGACTATATTAGTTGATCATGTATATTTCATTGTTTGAAAATGGCACCTGGAAGGACAAATAGTGTCAATATGTGTGGAAAATGTTGAGATATCCTCATTAAAGAAACCAATACCACTGGTATTGGAATAGAGAAAATCATAGAAATATTAATGGAACTTAATTAGGTTACGAAAAATAACCTTTCATGAATCGAGAA
The DNA here is from genome assembly GCA_963277665.1 of Viscum album. Lineage (NCBI taxonomy): Eukaryota > Viridiplantae > Streptophyta > Magnoliopsida > Santalales > Viscaceae > Viscum > Viscum album. The sequence goes on from OY728161.1 coordinate 1,966,380,798, forward strand.
ACCTATTTCGAAGAGATGGTCTCCAATGTTGGATCTATTTATTTGATAGAGGACACCAAAATTTAGTGGGACTACTGATCTTATGGATGATAATCAATGGTTCAAGACTTTGGAGAAGATATTTACATCATTAAAATGCAATAAAATGGAAAATGATACACATACGGTGTATTCTAAAAAAGGTGATGTAGATTAGTGGTGGTATCGGATCCATAATACAATAGAGTAAGAATAAATTGAACTCTTGAAATAAAGGACGGTTAAGGATACATTATTTGATAAATAATTCCCCATAATTAGAAAATTTATATGAAGAGAAATTTTTTACCCTCTATCAAATGGAATAATAGAACATCATGGATTATGAATATACCCTAACGTGGTAATCCTGGTAAACTTCATATTACATATGTAATGAAAAGTGAAAGATTTAGCAATTATATGATGTTTGTATTCCATATCCCTAAAGGGTACTAGTTTCTCAGAATATTTCATCCTATTAATAGATAGTTTTTATAAAGACCCTACCTTATTACATTACATAATCTTGAATTTAGTCAATATATCACTTCCTTTCACAGTGAGGATCTTTTCGGGTTTAGTGTTTTAAAGAATTGTGATAACTTACATACATAACATACCACATTCATACAAAGAAGAAACTATTATAACAATATATTTAACACCCCAATATTTCATAAAATGTTACTTCTTCAACGTTATTCTATAACATGCACTACACATAACACCGAGTTTAAGCGCCCTGTGACTTACCAAACTAGCCATTCAAAAGAGGTTCTGAATAGTATTAAATAAATTTTTAACTATATATAATCATTATAATTTTAGAATCCATATTATTATTTTCTTAGACATAATGACAAAACACATTCATTTTTTCAAATAAAAGAAGTATTTTTTTTAAAATGCAATTTTACCGCCTTTGAATGGCAAACCTTTTTTTTAAATCAAATATTTGAAAATTTTATATATAAAATTTGACAAAATAAACTTCTAATTTATAATTAGGACATATGAATTTAGTTTCAATAAATTTGTGGGTTTTTTCTGATAACTGTCATATTTGAATGAATAGTGAAAATACTATATTTTAACTGAAAACAACTTTTTTAATAAAAATAATTTGTAGTGTTAAATTATACATTTTAATGGTTTTCAAGAACAAATCGATTATATTTTTTACAATTTAATCCACTGTTATTCATTTTAAATAATTTCACTTTGACATTGAACATAAACAAGTTTCAATATTTTTTTTAGTTATTATTTCTTAAAAACACGCTTTTTGGTTTTGACAACGATAATTAATTTTAATATAATAAATTCTACATATATGTTTTTAATTTGGTAAAATAGAAATAATTTTTGAATTCATAATATCATAATTAGCTAAGGGTGAAATTTTGTTATTTTTCTATAAACTTTCAAATTTCGATGAATAGTGAAAAACACTGAGTTGTTAGTTATAACTGACTTTTTATTTAAATAATTATTTATTTTATTTAAATTTAATTTAGGTCAAAATAGATACATAATACCTATATAATTTAAATATAATTTATAAGAGTCATTTTATAATAAGTTTAGATATATAAAAATTTTAATGTACTTTTTACCGTCTTTTACCCACCTCCTTGGAGCATTTGCAAGTTTACAAAAAATGTAATTTTGCCACTTTGGTGAGTTGAATTTAAAAAATTTGAGAAATACGGTTAACCTCAGTATGTAAAATGTGGTTCAATAAGATAAAAATAAATTTATTTGAATAGTAACTTCGGACTTTTATTTAACGCGGTTAAAGGTAAATAGGGTAATTCAAGGTTAAAAGAATATTATTATAATACAAAATTACCCTAACAATTGTCCTAAACATATTGGATAAGTCATGGAAGACCATGGGAATCCTTGGGTCAATTTTTGGACCCCATGGATCCACTTATGAATGATAATGACACATTATTTTAAATAACAAAAAGTAAAGGAAAAAATGAAATAAACAAATATCTTTTAGTAAATCAATTTTACATGGGGTTAGACAAGTCATAATTTTGACTATAAATATTCATTGTAATGATAAAAGTAGATCCTAAATTATCATATTTTTTGATAATTATTAGACATCAAATAAAGTAAATTATTTATGGCACAATAATGATGTATAATTTATCTCATAATAAATGATTTAAATAAATAAGATTATTTATATTAAAACTATATCCAAAACCTGTACAATTCTTATTGGATGATTTTATGTCGACCATGAGTCATTTTAAATTCTACTTTAATTAGGTTTGGACCTTTATAAACAGAATATCACTATATAATAAAATAATATTTTTCACACTTTCCTAAAGAGCCCCTCCTCCCCCTTATAAAAGGGCACCACTTCTATCCCATTACACACATCTCTCAACCCCTTGGATCATTCAAACACTAACCAAATAAGGTCTCAAGATCCCTATATTACACCTGTAAGCCTTACCATAGGTAGAAGTCCCTTCAAAAAGATCTTATGGTTCAAACCAAAGGAACTGAAATTAAAGGTAACAATTTCTCTTAAATTATTTTTTTATTTTGTTTTATTTTACTTCTCCAACCCCCTAAACTCTTTTTATTACTTTATTCTTGGAAACATCTGGTATCCTCAATATACTAGGATGTATTATGAGAATTATTCTAACTAAACATACACACACCTCTATCTAATGTGTAAGAACATAATGTTTTTATGGTTGGAAAACTAACACCTCCCGAAACGATGATTGTTCGATTATATCCTACCGCCTCTCATGGTGGACATTAAGATGTAAGTGTATATATATATGATATATAAATTAATTTTATGTTTTCTATTTTTTCATATGTATTTTCCCCTTATATCATACCTTTACGGTTTCCATTATGGGTAAAACGCAATAATTTCATTTGAGGAAGTGCGGACTACTGCCCCCTCAAAGTGATATGACTCGTTAATGACTTATGCGGGACTTATAAAGTATTATGTTAATGATAATATATATGATATTATATTCAAATTATATTATACCTATGTATCATTATGTTTTAATTCCATTAAAATAAAAAATAGAAATGAAAGTTGCCTTCATGCGTACGTACGACTTACCATCTAGATGGGCAATGCATTTCATTTCTTATCTTCAAATGTAATGTACTGTTATAAATACATATATATTCTGAGAGTGAATGATATATATGAAATCTAAATGATTAATATAATTCTATATATATTTTATTTTTTACCACATGGACAATTTATAGTTATATCAAGTTCATTTTTTGACTCAAGTTACGAACATTGAAAAAATGTCTGATATGAACTCAAATAATTATCTATTTGTTATAGCATGGTAATAAGTGATATAAAAGAAATAATAAACTGGAAAATATTCTTAATCAAGTAGAAATTAACTTATGTTTATTATTCAGGAAGAACAAGGAACATACGAGTGAGTCATGTCAGACACGTGGTAAGGGGTTTCTTTTCTCACTTTTAATTCCGTGAGATTTCCATTATTAACCACTTATTTATTGCATGTGGTGTATTTTGTATGACAACTTGATATATATTATCATGATTCACTTTGTATTCATGATATTCTATGATTCATTTTGTTTTTATTGACTATTTTTAATACGACTCGATTGATTACAACGAGGTATGGATTATTTCCTCAATCTCATTACTATCTGAGATATTTCATGTGTATGTATTTTCTAGGACATACTTATCATAGATACCCATATTTTAAAAAACTTATTTCATACGGAATCATTTAAGGTTTTATCGAAGGGTCTATTTAACTAGATCATTATTTTAAATATTTAAAATATTTATCTTTCTAAAACCTTTTTATTAACGTCAATGTTTTTAAAATGATTTTAAGGATTTATTTATATGGACATGAATGTTTTGAAATGATAATTCTTTTTAAATGTTTCAATATGGTATGGGACACTTTGATTCAAAAATACCTTTTAAATTACCACCTTTATAAATTTCAAGAATTTTAAATGATTTAATGAAAAATAGGTATTTCTCTCAAAGCCTTTTACTATTCATTATCACCTATGTCAACATCCATTAATGGATTTTAAACTTGTTTGAAATTGATTTATTGTGATAAAAATATTCCATATTTTATTGAATGCTTTGTGATATGTTTGACTATGGATATGTTATTTCTATACCATTCATGGTTTATGGATAAAGTATTGACATTTTGTATGCGAGTTCAAATATGAATGTTTATGTTATATTTAAACCTTTTCTTATAATGAGTTTATTGGACTCGTATGTTCTGGGTTGGGGACCGGTAAATGTAAGCCCTCTAGGTTGGGGTCTAGTTACTGTAGACCTTTCGGGTTGGAGTCCGGTTACAGAGGCTCTCCGGGTTGGAGTCTGGTTACAGAGGCTCTCTGGGATGGAGTCCAGTTACAGAGGTTCTCTGGGTTTGGGTCCAGTTATAGTTAGCCAATAGGTCCTGGCATGAGGCCCTGACACAACAATTAAAGTCCAGAAATATACATTCCCTCATTATAAAATTAGTTCTTCCATGTGATTATTCGTCTAGTATAATATCCATGTGAATATTTATATGGTAAAGTTTGATTCATTTAATCTATATTATATTCATGTTTATGTTTAAAAGGCTGTTGTTTTATTACACATCTTTCCTTAAAATTTATTGCTTTTTCTAAATTATTTACCCTTACTGAGCATCAGAGCTCACCCCTTTCTTATGTTTTATTTTCCTTGGATATGAAGAAGTTAGTTCTGAGTGACTTGCAGGCATAATATTGGAAACTTGGATGTTTCTAATGGAGAAATTACTGTTTTTTTTTCTTTTCATGTTTTAATATTGAAAATCATGTATGTAATCTATTTTCCAAGACCGCTAAACTGATTGGTCCTTCAGGACTTGATTCCTTGTAATCATACCAATGTTATGTAATAACGTACCAACTATCGGTAACTGGGGTCGAGGCATTACAATAGGGATTATAGGAAGTTTATCATTAACCTTGGAAACTAGATTTTCATAAACTCTGATTAGAGCACATTTCCCTAAGATAGAATTTGTGGATTAGTATAGAAGAACCTCCTAGAATTTTGGTAATGTAGAGATTTTGTGTGTTTTCCAAAAAAATACATCTCTGTTTGGAAACGAGTAGGTAAAGGCAGATTTGGAACCGAAGTACCTAGGGGTAAAACCTGAAAACACCGCTTTGAGCTAGACTCGAACGGGAACTGGTGCACGACAATGGGCCTTGCCGCACTCTTGGTTATGACACTCCTAGTGGATATGCTTAAGATAATGATAATTTTATTTACAAATAACTGTGAAGTATTTATGAGTGTATAACTCTCCAAAAAAATATTTTTATGATTATGGATTATATCCATAAATTGTTCAATTAACATTAGGTATTTTAAAATTATGGAATTATTCACTGCAATTCCTAAACTGACCTAGTGTATTCCATTTTATTGAAACGACGCCCAGTAAAAGGAATGTGAACTCAAAAAAATACGTGTGATCCAAAGTGCAAGAAGGATCATATCTGTCATGGTATTAAGCCAACATTTAGAAGGGAAATAGTCTTCCATATATTCTAAAACATATGGAGAAATAGTATTATGTGTTAATAAGATATGTAAATAATTCTTTGAGTCCTATGGATTTGAAGGGAAGAAATAGATGAAAAGGATGGAAGAGAGAAATATGGATAAATGAAAGAGAGAAAAGAAGGATTTTCCCATATGTGACAACTGTGGAAACAATCACCTTGGAAAATGCTTGAAGGTAATGGGAGTTTGTTATAAGTGTGCAGAAAAAGGACACCAAGTATGTGATTTTAAGGGTAAAAAAATGTCTCAAATGTACAATGCTTCATCTATAAAGATATAGGACACTATGAGAATCAATGTCCAAATCATCAGAGTATACCCCAAATGCTTCTATTAGATAATAATAAATTTATGATACTACGGAAGATGAAGAGGAATGATTAGATTTCTTACGTTGTTATTAAAGTATTATGTTATTTGAGTATTGTATTAATGATATACATGTTATTAAAATTAGAGAGTATATATGGATTGTATTGCAATACAATTTCATTAAGGACTTGAGATAGTGTGGAACCAAGAAAATTGACTCAATAACAGGTTAATTTTTTTGAAAATATATGGTTGAGAGAAAGATAAACCATAATATGATTCTGATTCTGAGGTAGTGATTTTGGAATAATACATGATTGATTTAGATAAATTATATTGGATATTCTTGAAAACCTTGAAACTGATTAATTATTTGTATATTTCATCATTTTTGGAGTTTACAACATTTTTGTATAGAAGGAGTATATCATGTATTCTATTAGGAATAAGGGATAATGAGTGTAATCAATAAGGTTTTATGGTAATTCAGAAAGTGGTCATGTTTTAAAACAATACATGATGAAGTTTTTCACATGTTATTATGTGGAAAAAAGGATCTTTATTGTGTTTACATTACATATAGATTTTGGACTGTGATTTTTGAAAAAATGATTTTGGATAAGTCTAGTTTGATATTATTTTTGGATTGCCATAAAAAGGACAACCCAGTGGTCGGGCGACAACTCGTCGCTTCTAGAAAGGCCGTGAGACTTGAACCCACAACCGAAGGAAAAAAAGGGTGTATCGCCTACCACTAGCACAAGTGATGTACTGGATTGAATAATGTAGATTTTTAAAAGGTCTGTTAGATGAATTATAAATTCCCTTTTTTATAACCCTATATGAATTGGATAAATAAAATATTTTTTATGTTCTATTATTTTTTTATTAAAAGATGAGTTTTTGTTAGAAATTAGTTAAAATATGGAACTCTACTTTTCAAGTATATATTTTTTGAATCTATTCTTCATTGAATAAATTAATTCTTAAACTTTTGTTAAGGGATCTTAAAATCAAAAATTTGTTATCCTAATACCTTATGTTTTGTTGAACCGATGATATTTTAAATCATCATAGATTGAGGGATTTGAGGCCCTAAATTCTACAATTGTTTGTGACTGATGACCTCAATCACTCCCCATAAATATTTATGTTTTCCCTCTAATTATGTGTCTTTAATTTCCACCAATGTTCTTCTAATCGAGATTATAATTTGGTGGTGACTTTTTCCTTCCCCTTTTCCTCTTATTAAGACTAAATTTTATTTACCCAATTTTCGATGTGGGGTTTCCCACAAAGGTATTTTCTATTTTCAACTTTTTATTTTCAAAGAACAATTTCAAATTACGAGGATGAAATTTATTGATGGAGGGATGAATGTAACAACACAAGATTTCATAGTACGTTATTTCTTCAACATAATTGAATAACTTGCACTACACGCAACACCGTGTTCAAGCGCACCACGACATACCAAAATAGCCGTTCAAAAGATGTTATGAATAGTATTTACTAAAATTTTAACTTTATATAATCTTTATAATTTTAGAATCTCTATTATGAGTTTCTTAGACTTAATGAAAATACAAATTCATTTTTTCAGATAAAAGATGTATTTTTAAAAAAATGCAATTTTACCGCCTTTTAATGGAAAACCATTTTTTAAATCCAATATTTGAAACTTTTATAGATTAAATTTTACAAGATAATCTTATTCTCTATAATCAGGAAATAAGTGTTTACTTTCAATAAATTTATGGTGTTTTTTGATATCTTTCATATTTGGGTGAATAGTGAAAAATACAATATTTTAATTGATAACAACTTTTTTAATCAAAATAATTTTTAGTTTTAAATTATAAGTTTCAATGGTTTTGAAGTATAAATAGATTATATTTTTACCATTTAATCCAATTCTATACATTTCAAATAATTTCACTTTGAAATTGAACATAAACAAGTATCAATCTTTTATTAGTTATTATTTCTTAAAAACGCGGTTTTTTGTTGTGACATCAAGAATTAATTTTAAATTAATATATGAAACATGTATTTTTTGAATTTGGTAAAATATACTTAATTTTTGAATTTATAATTTCAAAATTAGCTTAGGGAAAATTTTAGAATGTTTCTGAAAACATTCAAATTTTGATGAATATTGAAAAACACTGAGTTATTGGTTAAAACCGACCTTTTATTTAAATAATGATTTATTTTATTTAAATTTATTTTATGTAAATATAGATACATAATACCTATATATGTTCAATATAATTAATTGGAGTCATTTTATTATAATTTTAGCTATATAAAAATTTTATTTAACTTTCTACCGTATTTTACCCTCCTCCTAAGAGTATTTTTAAATTTGCATAAAACATAAGTTTACCACTTCTATGAGTTGAATTTCAAAAATCTGACAGACATGTTTAACCTTAGTAAGTAAAATTTGGTTCAATAAGATGAAAATATTTTTTTAAATAGTAACCTTTAACTTTTATTTACCACTGTTAAAAGTAAATAGGGAAATTATAGGTTAAAAGAATATTATAATAACAGAAAATTACCTTAAGATTTGTTCTAACCTTATTGGATGAGTCATGGACGACCATGTGCATGCTTAGGTTGATTTTGGGACCCCATGAAGCCACTTATGAATGATAATGACACTTTATTTTAATTAACTTAAAGTAATGGAAAAAATGACATAAACAAATATGATTTAGTAAATAAATTTTTACATGGGGTTATATACGTTATATTTACAACTATAAATATTCATTGGAAATAAAAAAATATTTCCTACATTATCGTATTTTTTATAATTTTTAGACATTAAATAAATTAAATTATTTATGACACAATAATAATGTAGTATTTACCACAATAATAAAGATTAAAATAAATAATATTATTAATATAAAAACTATATCCTAATTATATCCAATTATTGTTGGATGATTTTATTTCTACCCTGAGTCATCTTATTTTTGACCTTAATTAGTTTTGGACCTTTATAAACCGAATAACACTATCTAATAAAATAATATTTTCAGACATTTCTAAAGAGCCCCTCCACCCCTTTATAAAAGGACACCACTTCTAACCCATTCCACACATCTCTCAAGCCCCTTGGATCATCCAAACCCTACTCGAATAAGCTCTAAGGATCCCAATCATACACCTAGAATCCTTAACTTCGGAGGAAGTCACTTCAAAAAGTCTTTTTGGTTCAAACCAAATAAATTTACCCAAATTAAAGGTAACAGTTTCTCTTAAATTATTTTCTTTTATATTTTTTTATTTTACCTCCCCAACCCCCCTAAACTCATTTTATTCATTTATTTTATGAAAAAAACAGTATCCTAAATATAATAGGATGTTTTTATGATAATTATTTGAACTACACTAACACTCACCTCCATCTAATGGGTGAAGAACATACTGTTTATGTGGTTGGAAAACTAACATCTCACGAAACGATGGTTGTTCGATTATCTCCTACTGCCTCTCATGGTGGCCATTAAGATGGAACTGTATTTATATATGATATATATATTATGTTTATGTTTTTTTGTGCTTCTATATTTTCCCTCTATATCATACCATTATGGTTTCTATTATGGGTAAAACGCTATAAAATCATTTGAGGAAGTGCGGAATACCGCCCCCTCAAAGTGATATGACTCGTTAATGATATATATGAAATCTAAATGAGTAATATAATTCTATATATAATGGAATTTTTACCACATGGAAAATTTATAATTATAACAAGTTCATTTTTTGACTCAAGTTCCAAACATCGACAAAATGTTAGATATGAACTCAAATAATAAACTAATTGTTATAGAAAGATAATAAGTCATATAAAAATAATACTAAACATGAAAATATTCTTAATAAAGTATAAATTAACTTATTTTTATTATTCCGAAAGAAAAAGGGACATACGAGCAAGTCAAGTCAGACACATAGTAAGGGGTTTCTTATCTCACTATTAATTCCATGAGAATTCCATCATTCACCACTCATTTATTGCATGTGGTGTATTGTGTACTGACATTTGATATATATTATCAGTTTTATCTTTATATTCATGATATTCTTTTAATAATTTTGTGGTTATTGACTATTTTTCATATGACTCGATTGATTACTACGAGGTAAGGTTTATTTCCTCAATCTCATTATTATCCGAGATTGTTCATGTGTAAGTATTTTCTAAGACATAATTATAATAGATAACCATATTTTAAAAAAATGATTTCAAAAGTAATATTTTATGGTTTTATGGGAGGGTCTATTTAACTCTATCATCATTTTAAATTTTTTAAAGATTTATCTTTCTAAACAATTTTAATGAATGTCTATGCTTTCAAATTGATTTTAAGGATTTCTTTATATGGACATGAATGTTTTGAAATGATAATTCTTTTAAAAAATTTCTATTTGGAATAAGAAACTTTGACTCAAAATTCCCTTTTAAATGAAAAACTTTATAAATTGTGATAATTTTAAATGATTTCATGAAAAGGGGTATTTCCCTCTAATCATTTTACTAATCATTTTTATCTACGTCAACATCCTTTCATGGATTTTAAACTTGTTTGAAGTTGATTTATTGTAATAAAAATCTTCTATATTGTATTGAATGTTTTGTGATATGTTTGAATGTGGATGTGTTATTTTTATACCATTCATGGTTTATAGATAATTTATTGACATTTCCTATGCAATATTTAATATGAATGTTTATGTTATATTTCAACCTTTTCTTATGATGAATATATTGGACTAGTATGTTCCAGTTTGGGGACCAATAAAAGTAAATCCTCCAGGTTGGGGACCGGTTACAGTAGACCCTCCAGGTTGGACTCCTATTATAGAGGCTCTCAAGGTTAGAGTCTGGTTACAGAGGCTCTCCAAGATAGAGTCCAATTACAAAGGCTCTCTGGGTTTGGGTCCCGTTATAGTTAGCCCTTAGGTCTTGGCACGAGGTCGGGACATAGAAATTAACGTCCAATACAATACATTCCCTCATTATGAAATTAGTAATTTCATGTGATTATTCAACTAGTAGAATATCCATTTTCATGTTTATATGGTAATTTTCGATTTATTTTTGCAATATTATGTTAATGGTTATATTTAAATGCTTTTGTTTGATTACACATATTGCCTTAAATGTTTATAGATTCTGATAAATTATTTACCCTTACTGAGAATCTGAGCTCACCCCTTTCATATGTTTAATTTTCCCAGGATATTAATAAGTTAGTTATGAGTGACTTGAAGGCATAATCATGGAAGATTGGATGTTTCTAATGGTAAAAAATATTGTTGCTTTTCTTTTCAAGTGGTAATGTTTAACTTCTTGTATGTAATCTATTTCCCAAGAATTATAATCTGATCAGTCCTTCAGGACATGATTTCATATAATCATGCCAATGTTATGTAATAATTCACCAACTCTGGGTAACTGGGGTTAGGGAATTATAGTTTTTATTAGAGGAATTTTAGAAATAACCATGAAAACTAGATTTAGATAAACTCTGTTTAGAGCATATTACCCTAAGATAGACTTTGAGGATTAGTATAGAAGAACATCCTAGAATTTTTGTAATGTTGAGATTTTTTGATTTTTCCAAGAAAATATATCCATGTCTGGATACGAGCAGGTGGAGGCGGATCTGGCATAGATATACCTAGGGGTAAAACCCGAAAAAACCTCTTTGAGATAGACTCGAACAAGAACTGGTGCACGAAAATGGGTCTTGCTACTCACTTCGTTCCGACACTCTAGGGGGGGATGATTAGGATAATTCTCATTTTCTTTACAAATAGTTATGAAGGATTTAAAAGAATACAACTCCTCAAAGAAAATATTTTTCTGATTATTGATTATATCCATAAACTATTCTATTTATGTTAGGTATTTCACAAGTTTGGAATTATTCATTACAATTCATAAACTGACCTAGTGTATGCCATTGTATAGAAATAGCACCCAGTAGAAGGAATGTGAACTCCGGCAATATGTAAGATCCAAAGAGTAAAAAGGATCATATCTTTCACGGTATTAAGCCAACATTTAGACTGGAAATATTCTCCCATGTATTCTCAAAAAATGAAGAAATAGTATTCTGTATTAATATGACATGTAAAGAATTCTCTGAGTCCTCTGGATTTGAAGGAAAGCAAGAGAAGAAATGGATAGAAGAGGGAAATATGGATAAAGGGAAGATGGAAAATAAGGAATTTCCCATATGTGATAACTATAGAAAGAATCACCTTGGTAAATGCTTGAAGGGAATGCGAGTTTTTTATAACCGTGGAAAAAAAGGACACCAAGTACATGATTTCAAGGTTAAAAAAAGCTTCAAATGTACAATGCTTCAACTGCAAGGTGTTGGGACACTACAAGAATCAATGTCGAACTCATTAGAGTATACCCAAAATGTTATTATTGGATAATAATAATGTCACGATACTGCCGAAGATGAAGAGGAATGATTAGATTTCTTACATTGTTACTAATGTATTGTGTCATTTGATTATTGTATTAATGATATACATTTTATAAGAATAATAGAGTATATAAGGATATTACTACAGTACTATTTCACTAAGGACTTGAGAATGTGTGGAACAAAGAAAATTTACTCAATAGCAGGTAAATTTTTTGGAAAATATATTGTTGAGAGAAATAAAAACCATAACATGGTTATGATACTAAGGTATTGATTTTGGAATAATACATGATTGATTTGGATAAATTATATTGGATATTATTGACTAATTTTAAACTGATTAATGAATTGTATATTCGAACATTGTTGGATTTTACAAATTTTTTAGATACGTGGAGTATATGAAGTATTCTATAAGGAATAAGGGATCATGAATGTAATCATTAAGGTTTTATGGTAATTCGGATGTTACCGTGCTATAAAAGAATACATGATGAAGGTGTTCACATGTTATTACTTGGAAAAATGACTTTCATTGTGTTTAACATCCTTATAAATTTTGGAATATGAGTTTGGACAGAAGTATTTTGGATAAGTATAGTTTTATATTTTTTTGGATTTCTATAAAAAGGACAACCCGGAGGTCGGGCAGCAACCCATTGTATCCGGAAAGGCCGCGAGACTTGAACTCACAACTGAATGGCGAAAAGGGTTTATCACCTACCACTTACTGACATGATGTCCTGGATTGAATAATGTAGTTTTTTTAAAAGGTATTTTAGATGAATTATAAATTCATTTTTTAGAACCCTATGAGAATAGGTAAAATATAATATTTTTTAAGTTCTATTATCTTTTAGAGTGAATGATGAGTTTGTGGTAGAAATTAGTTAAAGGATAGAACTCTACTTGTCAAGTATATTTTTTTTCTTCTCATATTATTTGAAGAAATTAATTCTTAAACTTTAGGTAAGGGATCTTAATACTAAAAATGTGTTATCCTAATACCTTATGTTTTGTTGAACCGATGTTATTTTAAATCATCATAGATTGATGGCTTTGAAGCCCTCAATTTTATAATTGTTTGTGACTGATGAACTCAATCACTCCCTATAAATATTTATGTTTTTTCTCCAATTTTGTGTCTCTAATTTCCACCAATGTTCTCCTAGTCGAGATCATAATTTGGTGGTGACTTTTTCCTTCCCCTTTTCCTCTTATTAAGACTAAATTTTATTAACCCAATTTTGGATTATGGTTTTCCCACAAAGGTATTTTCTATTTTCAACCATTTATTTTCAAAGAAAAATTTCAAATTACGAGGATTCAATTTATTGAAAGAATGATTTATGTAACACCCCAAGATTTCATAGTACTTTATTTCTTCAAAGTAATTGAATAACATGCACTACACCCAACACCGTGTTCAAGCGCACCAAAAATTACCAAACTAGCCGTTCAAAAGAGGTTATGAATAGAATTAACTAAATTTTGAACTTTATATAATACTTATAATTTTAGAATCCATATTATGAGTTTCTTATACATAATGAAAATACAAATTCATTTTTTGAGATAAAAGAAGTATTTTTTTAAAAAAATACAATTTTATTGCCTTTTAATGGAAAACCATTTTTTAAATCCAATATTTAAAAAATTTATAGATTCAATTTGAAAAACTAAACTTATTCTTTAGAATCAGGACATAATATTTTAGTTTCAATATATTTTTTTGTTTATTGATAACTTTCAAATTTGGGTGAATAGTGAAAAATACAATATTTTAACTAAAAACAACTTTTTTAATCAAAATAAATTATGGAGTTAAATTATACATTTTAATGGTTTGGAAGTATAAATAGATTATAATTTTACCATTTAATCCAATTTTATTCATTGAAAATTATTTCACTTTAAAATTGAACATAAAGAAGTATGAATCTTTTATTAGTTATTATTTCATAAAAACACGCTTTTTGCTTTTGACAATCGGAATTAATTTTAAATTATAAAATGAAAATTATATGTTTTGAATTTTCTAAAATATACTTAATTTTTGAATTTATAATATCAAAATTAACTTACAGTAAAATTTTGGTATTTTTCTAAAAACATTCAATTTTTGATGAATAGTGAAAACACTAAGTTATTGGTTTAAACATGCTTTTTATTTAAATAATTATTTATTTTATTTAAATTTATTTTAGTTAAAAATAGACACAATATACCTATATAAGTTCAATATAAATCATTGGAGTCATTTTATAATAATTTTTGATATATAAAAAATTTATTGAACTTTTTACCGTCTTTTACCCACCTCCTAAGAGTATTTACAAATTTGCATAAAACATAATTTTACTACTTCTATGAGTTGAATTTCAAAAATATGAGAGACATGGTAAACCTCAATAATAAAAATTTGGTTCAATAAGGTGAAAATAATATTTGGTGAATAGTAACTGTTGACTTTTATTTACCGTAGTCAAAGGAAAATAGGGTAATTCAAGGTTAAAAGAATATTATAATAATAATATATTACCATACAACTTGTCTAAACCTTATTGGATGAGTCATGACCGACCATGGACATCCTTGGGTCGATTTTGGGACCCCATGGAGCCACTTTTTAATGATAATGACACTTTATTTTAATTAACTTAATGTAAAGGAAAAAATGACACACACTAATATCTTTTAGTTAATCAATTTATAGTTGGGATTATATAAGTCATCTTTTCGACTATAAATACTCATTGGAAGGATAAAAATATTTCTTAAATTATATTATATTTATATAATTTTTAGACATAAAATAAATTAAATTATTTATGACACAATTATGATGTAGTATTTACATCATTAATAAATGATTTAAATAAATAAAATTATTAATATTAAAACTATATCCAAAACCTATCCAATTATTATTGGATGATTTTATTTAGACCATAATTCATCTTATCTTTGACTTTAATTAGTTTTGGACCTTTAAAACCTGAATATCTATATATAATAAAATACTATTTTCACACTTTCCTAAAGAGCTCCTCCTACCCATTATTAATGGACACCACTTCTAAACCATTCCAAACATCCCTCAAGCCCCTTTGATCATCCAACCCCTGCCCAAATAATCTCTCAAGATCCCTATATTACACTTAGAAGCCTTACCTTATGCATAAGTTACTTCAAAAAGTCTTTTTGGTTCAATCCAAAGGAAGTTTCCCAAATTAAATGTAACAGTTTCTCTTAAATTCTTTTCTTTTATTTTGTTTAATTTTACTTCAACAAACCCCCTAAAATATTTTTATTCCTTTATTTTAGGAAAAAACCTGTATCCTCAACATACTATGATTTTGTTTTGAGATGTATTAAAACTACACTTACACACACCGCCATCTAATGGGTGAAGAACATACTGTTTCTGTGGTTGGAAAACTAACGCCTCACTAAAAGATGATTGTTTGATTATCTCCTACGTCCTCTCATGGGGGCCATTAAGATGGAACTATATTTATTATATATATATATATATATATATATATATTATGTTTATTATTTCTTATTTCTTCTGTATTTTCCCTTTATATCATACTATTATGGTTTCCATTATGGGTAAAACGCTATAATTTCATTTGAGGAATTGCAGACTACTGCCCTCTCAAAGTGATATGACTCTTTAATGACTTATGTGGATGTATAAAGTATAGAGTTAATGATATTATATATTATATTATACTGGAATCATAATACTCATATGTATCATTATGTTTTAATTCAATTAAAATTAAAAATAGAAATGAAAGTAGCATTATGCGTACGTATAGCTTACCGTCTCTATGAACGGTGCATTTCATTTCTCATCTACAAATGATATGTAATGTTATAAATATATATATATATATACTGGAAATATATGATATATATGAAATCTAAATGAGTAATATCATCTTATATATAATGTACTTTTTACCACATGGACAATTTATAATTATAACATGTTCATTTTTTGACTCATGTTCCGAACATCGACAAAATGTTTGATATGAACAAAAATAATTAACTAATTGTTTTAGAAAGGTAATAAGTGATATAAAAGGAATAATAAAATAGAAAATATTCTTAGGAAATTATAAATTAAATTATTTTTATTTTTTAGGTATAATAAGGAACATACGAGCGAGTCAAGTCGGACACGTCGTAAGGGGTTTCTTATCTCACGTTTAATTCTGTGATATTTCCATTGTTCACCACTTATTTATTGCATGTGGTGTGTTTCATACTACCATTTGATATATATTATCATGATTCTATTTATATTCATGATATTCTGTGATTCATTTTGTGGTTACTGACTATTGGTCATACAACTCAATTGATTACAATGAGGTAAGGGTTATTTCCTCAATCTCATTATTACCCGATATTATTCTTGTGTAAGTATTTTCTTGGACATACAAATCATAGATACCCATATTTTATAAAAATTATTCGAAAAGGAATCCTTTAAGGTTTCATGGGAGGGTCTATTCAACTAGATCATCGTTTTTATTCTTTCAAAGATTTATCTTTTTAAACCCTTTTAATTAATATCCATGTTTTCAAAATGATTTTAAGGATTTATTTATATAGACATGAATGTTTTGAAATGATAATTCTTTTAAAATGTTTCAAAAAGGTATGGGACACATTGATTCAAAAATCCCTTTTGAATGACTACCTCTATGAAGTGTGAGAATTTTAAACGATTTCATGAAAAGGGGGTATTTCTCTCAAAGCATTTTACTGATCATTTTCATCTATATCAATATCCATTAATATATTTTAAACTTGTTTAAAGTTGATTTATTATGAAACAAATCTTCCATATTGTATTGAAGCTTTTATGATGTGTTTGACTGTGGATGTGTTATTTTTATACCATTCGGGGTTAATGGATAAAGTATTGACATTTTGTATGCTAGTTTAAATATGAATGATAATGATATATTTCATCCTTTTCTTTTGATGAATGTATTGAACTAGTATGTTCCAGGATGAGGACTGGTAAAAGTAAGACTCGGGGTTGGGGTTCGATTAAAACAGCCCCTCTGGGTTAGAGTCCGGTTACAGAGGCCCTCCAGGTTAGAGTCCGGTTATAGAGGCTCTCTAGGATGGAGTCCGGATACAGAGGCTCTCCTGGTTTGGGTCCGGTTACAGTTAGCCCATAGGCCTTTTCATGAGGCCTTGACACAAAAATTAAATTCCGGTACTATACATTCCCTCGTTATGAAATTAGTTATTACATGTGATTATCGAATAGTAGAATATCTATGTGCATGTTTATGTGGTAATGTTTGATTTATTTTTTCCATATTATGTTCAAGTTTATGTTTAAAAGGTTGATGTTTTATTACACATCTTGACTTAAATTTTTATAGCTTCTACTAAATTATTTACCCTTACTGAGCATCTGAGCTCAGCCCTTCTTCACATTTTATTTTCCCAGGATATGAAGAAGTTAGTTATGAGTGACTTTCAAGATTAATCTAGGAGGCTTGGATGTTTCTAATAGAATAAATTACAATTGTTTCCTTTTCATGTTGTAATGTTGAACTTCATGTATGTAATCTATTTTCCAAGACTGTTAAACTGATCAGTACTTTTGGACTAGATTCCTTGTACTCATGCCAATGTTATGTAATAATGCATTGACTCTTGGTAACAGGGGTCATGGCATTACAGTATCAATTTTTGTCAAAAAAATAAATCATTTAAATAAAAATAATTTTTCCTTTTTACAAAACTCTATATAAAACATCAAGAATCCCTTATTTCAATTACCCAACCTTATATCCTGTGAAAAACATTTTTTAAACATGGGATGAATATAAAACTCGGTAAGGGATATAAATAAGGAAAGCGTTAGCGAAGTGATAACATAAAAACCAATAAAACTCAAAATAATAAATAATAATATGCAAAGAAACATAATGTATATGCCTTATAAAATATTTACCATATCACTCTTACATTCACCCTTACATATGGAATAACCATTTGGTCAAATTCCATCTCCAGAGCACCCAATACATTAGAGAGCTAAAATGGGCCTCACCCGTCATATCTTGAGCTATAATGAGCTCAACCAAATATATTGAGCTATAATGCGCTCAACCCATCATAAATAATGTCCATGGAACATATATTGGTAATGAAGTTTCTTTATATTAGGATAAACTTCTAAATCCATACTCATAAAAAACAATCCCTTTGAAATTTATTAATGAGAGTTTTAAAATGATTTTTAATGGAATGTCCCATAAAAGTATATTTGGAATGTAAATTAATATAATGGATTTGATATGAGAATACATTTTAAATTCACAAAATAAAACTTAATATAAAAAAAATTCATCACACCAATATTATTAATACCAAATAATGAATAATAAAAAAGGATAACCCAAAGAATGGAAATTGGGATAAGAAATCCCATACATCGGGTTCTAATTAGTTTTAATTTGTTTAAAACTCTAGTATAACAGTTAAAAGAGTGTTAATAATATCTTACATAAACATATAAATCTTTATAATAGCTTATATAATCATTTCATTACAATATTTTATCCTCTAATAGTTAGTATTATGTTCCTTTCACTATTTTGGGTGAGTTCTTTACATGACTTTCAGGATCGGTTCATGATGGATTGTTCTTGTAGATTGAATGTAGAACACCATAATTTGAATGGAAAGATATTTACATATTTCTATTACCATAAATTATAGCATTTATCATTTTAATGTTTTATATGATTATGATTCATAAGTTAAAACATTAATGATGTTCGTTGAGATCATTTTAGTGGTACTTTGATAATAATGACCTCATTTAGTTTTGTAAATAAAAACCATGTGTAAAAAATAATTCTAGAACCATGGATGAGACATAATACATATATTATAACCTTTTTCAATAATTTTTTTTTCATGGCCATACTTGAAGGAATTAAAGGAAATTGATATCACGTCATCCTCGATGTCGGTAATTCGGCACATCACGAAAAATGTTTTTCAATTCCTTGAATAAGTGGGGATGGAGAAGAAGATTGATGTTTTATTTTCCATGAACATAGGGAAATATAGAATATTCTTGATTTATGGAGCTTTAATTCATCTAGTTTAAGATGATTTGAGGATAGAATAAGAAAATAAATGAACTCAAAATAAAAGAATACTTGAGAAATCCCTTAAAACAATTTGACAGCCTAACGGCTATGCAACATAGTTTTAGAAAACATTAAAAAGAGAGGGAAAAAGGTTCACACATCCAAAATGAATCATCAAAAAAATAGGTAATTAATAATATGAAAAAAGAACATAGTATGAATTCTTTAATTCTATACCACATTAAAGAGAACATGAATGGAAAAAAGAAAGAAGTTGAGAATTTTCTTACCCTATAGTGTAACTCCCAGTACATAATGGTTGGGACCTTGGGGGAATTGGAAACCTTAGGAGGAATAAAAGAGAGGTAAGGAGGCCAAATATTAGTTAAAGAAGAATTGGAAATTAATTTAATGATGGAATGGGTTTGTATTTTTAGTAAAAGTGATGGAATACTTTAATAATTTTAATGGGACACCTCGTTAGTGGCATTTGAAAAACCATGGGCTTGCCAATGATATTTTCCCATGGTATTTGATACTTGAGACACATCACATTTTATATTATAGTAAGCAAGTTGAACATATTTATTACATCATTATTACATCATTAATGATGTCATTAACACACCAAAACTCAAAATTGTATTTTTACTATTCACCAAAAAATAAAATATTTCAGAAAAATCCCAAAACATTACCCTTACATTTACTGATGTGTATAATTCAAAAATGATGTCTTTTTTCATGAGAGTAATTTTATAAATATCATTAATTTAATTTTTAAATAAAATCCTAAATTCAAAAATTAATAATATAAAAACAATAACTGCTTTTATATCACGCTGAAAAACTATCCAGGATTTCATTATCTTAAAGCGTTAATAAAATAAAAACATAATTAAATTTACTATTTTGTAGGGTCACATTACTATAATTATTACAATTCATAAAGGTATGTTACAATTCACCAAAAACACATGCTAGTTCCATTAGACTCTAAATAACATAATTAACACAATTGTAGATGACTTTTTTTGAAATTAAAAACAAAGATGCTAAAAATTATGTTTAATGGCTAGTTATAAATATATATATAAAACAAATTTCCTGCATTTCATTTATTTTATAAAACCTTGGGGTTTTTCATTATCCCCACCTTTTATAAATTGAGTCATAGTAATTTTATTTACTCATTAAACAAGTGAGGGTGACATTCCCTCATATCATTTTCAGATTTTCATGTTTCTTCATCAACCATGTGTTTTCTCCACAAAAACTTTACCTAGTGGATTACCTTATTCCACAATACATGTTCCCTTCGAGCATAAATCTGTACTGGTTTCTCTTCATAAGAATGGTTCTTTTCTAGCTGAACTGCTTCTGGGCTCAAGACATGTGATGAGTCTAGAACACACTTTCTCAACATTGAAACACGAAAAACATTATGTACTTGTGATAAACTCGTAGGAAAATATAATAGGTATGATAATAATCCAACATTCACTAGGATTTCAAAAGGACTGTTGAGTTGAGGACATAACTTTACTTTCTTACCAAAATTCATCACACATTTCCAAGAAGAGATATTAAAAAAAACATGGTCACCTTCCAAGAAAGAGAAGCCATTCATTATGTTATATGCATAACATTCTGCCTTCTTTGAGCTGTCCTCATGGGTTGTTCGATCATCTACACTTCATTAGCCACTTCCTCTACTTATTATAGTCCTAGTAACTTCCCTTCATCAACTTCATCCCAAAAAACAAGAATTCTACATCGCTTCCCATAAAATTACTTAAAAGTTTCTATTTGTATACAGGGATGAAAACTTTTTTTATCAGAAAACTCAAATAAAGAAAGATGATGATCCCAACATCCCTAATAGTCCATTGAACGAGATCAAAAAATATCCTCCAAATTCTGAATCATTTTTTCTTACTTCCCATATGATTGTGGATGAAAATATATACTGACATTTAACTCTATTCTCAATGACTACTAAAATA
Organism: Viscum album; assembly: GCA_963277665.1. Classification (NCBI taxonomy): domain Eukaryota; kingdom Viridiplantae; phylum Streptophyta; class Magnoliopsida; order Santalales; family Viscaceae; genus Viscum; species Viscum album. Next base: position 1,966,402,411 of record OY728161.1, read on the forward strand.
ACTTCCAAAAGATAGAAGGGAACATGTGATCTTGGTCAGATACAATTGAAAGAGGAACTCCATGTATCCTAAAAATATATTTGAGGTACAGCTGAGAAAGCTAATCCTAACACATTTTATGTTGAATAGAAATAAAATGTGAAGATTCTGTCATCCGATCAACAATAACCCAAATTTCAATTTTACCTTGAGATGAATTTGGTAGTCCCACCACAAAGTTCATGGATACTATCTCCCATTTCCATTTTGGTAATGGAAAAGGATGAATCATCCATTTTGGTAACTGCCACTCTGCATTAACCTATTGACATGACAAAGATTTCATTGTAAAATCCACAATATCTCTTTTCATTCCATCTGACCAATAATACTCATGACAGACTCTATAAATCGTAGTACTTTACGGATAAACTGAAAATGGAGAAGTATGAGCTTCAGACAAAAATTCTTTCTTCGATTTAGAATCATAAGGTAAACACAATATTTTACTAAATTTTCAAACACAATCTTTATCAAGGTTTAATTCCGGTAGCTTACCCATTTTAACCAATTCTACCTAGATCACGGTCTTCATTTTGTGCTCTCTTAATTCGATCTGATAACGATTACTCCATTGAAACCTGATATAAAATAGATCCATTCCCTGCACCAAGAACTTCTAATCCAAATTTATCAAATCATTAATGAATGTTTCATGTTCCAAATGTAACATGGCTAATGATGTATGATGTTTTAAACTCAAGGCATCATGCACATTGTTTTCTTTTCTTGGATGATAATTGATCATGAAAACATAATCCTTTATAAGTTCAATCCATCTTCTCTGCCTCATGTTTAATTCCTTTTGAGTGAATATATTCTTTAGACTTTTATGTTCAGTATATATATGACATTTGGCTCTGTATAAATGGTGACCACAAATTTTCAAAGCAAGAAACCACAGATTCCAATTCCAAATCTTATGTGGGATAATTTAACTCCTGAGGTTTTTGTTTTCATGAATCATAAGTGATTACCTAGTCATTCTACCTCAGAACACAACCAAGTACCTTCAATGAAGCATCAGTGTAGATGAAAAACTTACCATTTCGAGAAGTCAAGGACAAAACTAGACCATTCACCATTATCTTCATCAATTCTAGAAAAGAAACATCATATTCTTCTATCCAAACAAATTTAACCACTTTTCATGTTAGCATTGTAAGCAGTCTAGAAAACCGTGAATTATTTTTAACAAACCACCGGTAATAACCCGTTAATCCAAAAAAACTAAGAATCTCAATAAAATTTGTAGGTTGTGGACATTCAACAACCAATTTTGTTTTTTTAGGATTAACAATTATTCCATTCTAATTCAAAATGTCCCCTTGAAAAGAAATCTTTGGAAACCCAAAACCACACTTGCTAAATTTTCTATACAGTTTCTTTTCCCTTAAGGTTTGTAAAACAACCCTTAAATGTTTTTCATGCTCTTTTATTATTTTGGAAAATACCATAATTTCATCAATAAAAACTACCAAAAACTTATCCAAAAACTCATTAAATATTTTATTCATAAGATCCATGAATATAATAGGTGAATTAGTTTACCCAAAAGGCATAACTACAAACTCCTAATGACCCCATCTAGTACGGAATGCAGTCATCAACATGTATTCATACTTTACTTTTAAATTATGATTCCCCAACCTCTGGTCATCCTTCGAAAAATACTATTCTCCTTGGAGCAGATCAAACAAATCATCTATATGAGGAAAATGATACATGTTTTTAACAGTAATGTTATTGATGGCTCTATAATCAATGCAAAGTCCCAATAAACCATATTTTTTCTTAAAAAAACATAGGAGCGCCTCATGGTGATGCGTTGGGTCAGATGAAGCAATTATTTAATAATTCTTGCAACTACATTTGTAATTCCAGAAGTTCCATTTTGGCCATTAGATAATGAGGTTTTGAAATTATCCTAGCATAAGGAACTAAGTCAATAGTAAACTCAACTTCTCAATTAGGAATAACATCAACCAAATCATCGGAAAAAAATCCATGTATATATTTACTACAGGTACAAAATTAATCTAGATAGATCCCTTATCTTAAAAAATATGAGCAAGATAACATTCCATTCCATACTTTATCAATTTCATAGCTTTTGTATATGTTATTAATGGTATGGGTTCATTCTTGTACACAAACTGCAATTCTTTCTAAAAAACAACTTCTCTTTCACTGTAGTCTTTTTTAACATGATAAAAAGAAAGCCAACCCTTACCCAGAATAAAATCAATATATACTAGAGAAAAAACAAGGTTTTTAGATAAACTCTTCCTGAAGAAAAGTATAGAAAGATTCTAATAATTTTTAATGCCACATTATTTCCTATATTTTTTTTACCATGAGATCTCTTTTCATTTCATGAGGTAGAATTCCCAATTTTTCTGAAAAAATTTCAAAAATGAAGGAATTTGTAGACCCTTAATCAAACAACACAGTTTTGAACTCATTAAAAAGAAGCAATGTACTTGATACCACCTCATTGGATGGCTCAACATCTGCTGAAGTTGTTGAAAATGCCAAACCCTTCTATTTCCTATCTTGCTGATTCCCTGCTTGAGTAACTATATTCAGACAAACAATAACAAACTGACCCAATTACATAAATATAATGCATCTCACCATCGACATATCATTAATTTTCATATCATTTTCATAGAACTCACGATACATGTGTCAAAAATTTCTACATCAGTAGAGTTTCACAGAATTTACAAGACATTAACTTGGATGCCTTTTACCACACTTTTCACAAGAACTGAAATTCATTTTCTTACCTCCATACTTCTTTGACAAGTTCTTCCCCATTTCCTGCCAACCTGACCTCTTTTATTCTTGTCATCCTGAGGAACATATGTGTCTGAAAACTCCATCTCAACTTTTTCATCACAACAAACTAGCTTCTAATTACTTTTAAACTCTATTGAAGACTACGCTCTTCGCAAAAATTGTTTCCATCAAGAGGAAAATTTATTAACATTACTTTAATAATCAGGAGTAAAATATGGTACATACATGGAATGTCTTGTAAAATTGGCTTCATATGTTTCCACATAATCACCAAGTTTCTTCTTCTGTTCCATGAATAGTTTCTCCATTCTAAGTCGAATAGTTTTGGGAAAATATTTTTCTAAATAAATACCCTTAAAATCATCCCATTCCAAACTATTTGGATCATATCTTTCTATAGTATTCTTAACCAGATACCACCATTGATACGGTTCACCATCTATGGGATAAATGGATAATATTACATTTTGTCGTTCTGAAAATCCCATGACATCAAATATCTTTTCTAGATCATTGATCCAACCTCCATTTATCACTGGATCTGTGGTTCTAATAAATTTTGGAGGATGCAACATCATAAAATGCTCCAAAGAAGAGATGTTTCTTCATGGTTTATCATGTTCCTCTCTATAATGTATACCAACATAATTTATTTCTTTAGTTAAGTAATCCATTGTTGTCAAAAACTGTTCGGTTCTGATTCCCACCATTTCGGGCTGTAGATTCGGATAGACATGAACCTCTTAGTGCTTTCCTAATTCTGTTTCCCTGTTTCATCTGTGGAAAACCATTCTTAACAAACAAAACATAGATGAAGCAACATGGTAACCCTTATATGGTAAAACATTTCAAATTAATCATAGAGTAAAAATCCATTTACTGTTTTCTTTAAATATCATTCCAACCCCTAAAGCTATTTAAACCATCCTCTGATACCAACTATAAGGACCCGACCATATTACATTACATAATGTTGAATTTAGTTAAGATATCACTTCCCTTCACATTAAAGACCTTTTTTTGGATTAATGTTTAAAATAATTAGGATTACATAAATACATAACATACCCCATTCATACAAATTGGACACTGTAACAACTGTATACATTTTTTCAAAATATAAAACATTAAAACATAAAGAAAGATTTATTTGAATAAAATATATATCAAACATCACAAATCCATTATTTCTCTTACCCATACTAATATCCTGTGAAAAACATTTTGTAATCATGAGATGATTAAAAAAATCAAAATGGGATATAAAGAAAGAAATCACTAGTCAAGTGATAACATAAAAACTAATAAAACTTATAATCATAAAAACACATATACATAGAAAAGTCATGTAGTTTACTTGGAAAATATTTACCATTTCACTCTTAAATTCACCCTTACATATGGAATAACCATTTGGTACACTTCTATCTCCAGAGTACCCAATGCATTGGAGATCTATAATGGGTCTCACTCGTCATATCTTAAGCTATAATGGTCTCATCCCAACATATCATGAGCTATAATGGGCTCAAAAAATTAATAATGTCCATGTATCATATCATGGTGATAATGTGTCTTGAAATTATGAGAATGCTCTATTTACATACAGAAAAACAATCATTTTGAAATTTAATAAAGTGATTTTTAAAAGGATTTTAAAAGGAATAACCATTAAAAACATAATTTGAATGTGAATTAATAGAATGGATTGGACATGAGTATACACTGTAAACATACATAATAAAAAATAATATTAAAAAAAATTCATCGTACTGATAATATTAATACCACATAATGAATAAAGAAAAAGGGTAACCAAAAATTGGAAATTGTGGTAAGAATTCCCTAACCTCAGGTTCTTCTTAGTTAAATGTGTATAAACCTCCAATATAATGGTTAAAAGAGTGTTATTAATATATCACATAAACATATCCATCTTTATAATAGCTTATATTATCATTTAATTACATAATTTCATCCTTTAATTGTTTGTATTTTGTTCCTCACACTATTTGGGTGAGTTCTTTACATGATTTTCATGATCGGTTCATGATGGATTGTTCTGGTCGATTGGAAATGGAATTATAGAATTAGAATTCTAAGGTATTTACGTATATAAATAACTATAAATTATAACATTTATTATTTAGTTGTTTTATATGATGATGATTCATAAATTAAAACGGTAATGATGTCTCTTTAGATCATTTTAGAGGTTCTTTGATAATAACGACCTCATTTTGTTTTATAAATTAAAACCATGGGTACAAAAGAATTAAATAACCATGGATAGGAAATAATACATATATAATGACCTGTTTAAAACATATAAATGGTTTCATGACCATCCTTTATGTAATTAAGGGATACTGAAGTCAGATCGTCCACAATGTCGGTAATTCAACACATCACGAACAATGCTTTTAATTACTTGAATAAGTGGGGGAGGAGAAGAATATTGATGTTGAATTTTCCATGAACATGATAAAAAATAGAATATACATGATATATAGATATTTAATTCCTCTTGGGTAATATGATATGGGGAAATAATAAGAAAAGAAAGGATCTCAAAATAAAAGAATAGTTGAGAAATCCCATATAAAATTTCAGCAGCCTAACGACTATGCAACATGGTTTATGAAAACATTAAAAAGAGAGGAGAAAAGTGTCACCTCTCCAGAAATGAATCATAAAATAGAATAGGAAAATAATAAAGAGAAAAAATGACATTGTATGGATTCTATAATTTTATACCACATAAAAGAGAACTTGAAAGGAAAAAAAGAAAGATGTTGATAATTGTCTTACCTTGTAAAGTAACTTCCAGAACATGAAGGTTTGGACATTGGGGGGCTTGAGGAAACCTTATGAGGACTAATAGGGAGGTAAGAAGGACATATATTCATTGTGTAAAAATTGTGAAATAATTTTAATGAAGTAATGGGATGGAATTTATAGAAAAATTGAGGGAATATTTTAATAATTTCTAAGGGAGAGCTCATTAGTGGTTTTGGGAAAACCATGGGCTTGGCCATGATATTTTCCCAAGGTATTGACCACTTGGAATACCTAACATATTATTTTACCCTACTAAAAATCTAAAAGAGTTATTAAATCATTATTTCATCATTTATGATGTCATTCACACACTGAAACTGAAAGCAATATTTTTACTATTCACCGAAAAATCTACTATTTCATAAAAATCCCCAAAATTTACACATACCATTTTTAAACATGTAGATTTCAAAAATGATGTCCATTTTTTTAATTTTTTTTAAATATCATTAATTTAATTTTTAAATAAAATCATACTTAATTCAAAAATTAATAATTTAAAAACTATAACTACTTTTATATCAAATTGAAAATTTAATCAAGATGTCATTATCATAATGCGTCAAGATAATAAAATATTAATAAAATTTAATATTCATTAGGGCCATATTAATATTAATATTAATATTCATAAGCTACGTTACTATTCACAAAAAAATCATGTTCGTTCCATCAGACTCTAAATAATGTACCGAACATAATTGTAGATGACTGTTTTTTGAAATTTATAACATAAAAGATGAAAAATAATGTTTAAAGGATAGTTATAAATATCTATCTAAACTATGTTTCATGCATTTCATTTATTTTTTAAAAACATTGGGGTGTTATGGTTTTATTTACCATAAAAACAGAAAAGGAATCCTAGAGATCATATATATTCAACAGAAGCAAATAAAGGAAAAGGTCTTCTAAAAACCACGAAAAATGGAATGAGTAGATAATGGAATATACCTCCTTGGACAATTACATTGTAAATATCTAGTGTTTGGGGTTTTCGGGGGTGCAACAGTGGCTCATTTCAAGAGTTTTCAATTTTTTCTAGTATTTTTATATGTGACATAGGGCGTCAGTGTTGGTGACTTAGTGCATTGGTGTTAGTGAGTCAAGCATTGGTAGGTCACATCAATTTATAAACATTTATATCTCACCCATTGGTGACATGTGTTTTGTGTCAGAGGATTCTTATCTATGACTCACCCATCATTGACTCGCTGTCGGTGTCAGTGCCTCACCCATTGGTGACTCATTTCCTGTTTTTCCAATTTCCCTAGTTCCACCTCTTTGATGGTCTATATAACCTTAAATCACTTAAAATATACATTTAATGACTATTGGGCCAATTTAATGTGTATTTATCTTCTAAACCCCTATAACATTTGTTGACTCCTAAAACTGCTTGGTCGTGGACATGATCTCACATTAATGGCCTTTGAAATAATCTCCCTTTTGTTGATATAGGATCTGTCCCTTCTGAACAAGACATTAGATTCCCCATGTGTTCCCATTTTCCCATGGCATACCTAGAGATATTCCTCCCTGTGGAGTTTCATGATTTGACGTATCCATCGAACGTGTTTCCTTTGGAGTCCTTTCTAAAGTTCGCACAACCCTCTATTTTTACACAAGGATGAAACTTTTATTGTATTGTATTCCATGTAAGGATTATACAGTCTATATTTAATTACATATAATGAGGTGTGGTTGTAGTAAGGTTATTTTTTTAAAAACTACCACATCTACATTTTAACAATAATAAATGCTAATGATGAAATACAGACTTGATAATGGGATGGGAGTGGATTGATGTGGATTTGTGTTTTATTTGTTATCTTTTTTTATTATGTGATCTATTGTGGCCATGTGGAATCTAAAAATCATGGTCATTGGTGGTCTTTTCCAAATATTTGGATATTCATCATAAATGTTCTTGTTTCCATGTGAATATTTGTTATAAATATCGATATGATTAATCATGTACACTTAGTTAAATAAATGGATTCCTTTGGATGAAAACCCTTTTGTGATCACCCCTGTTATCAAAGTGGTATTTGATGAATAGTTTAGAAAAAATGTGAATATTCCACATTGATAGGCAAGGATGTGTGATGTGTTATATTGGGTTTTATGCCTTTTGTGGGGTTTAGGGGCAGTAGATATGCAATTGTGAGTATAGGGTTGTACGGGTTGTGTGACGGTATCTTAGCTTGAGAGATTGATTGACAATGGAACAGATGGACTTGTTATGCAATTGGATTGCATCTGGGTAGCAGTTGGGCAGTGGGGCTGTTGGAATGTTGTGTCAAGATTTCTTGTTTATTGGTGTGTCAAGTGTGGTATTATTGTGTAGCAGGGCTGTCTGGTTTATTTGTGAGATGATTATTGAGCGGGATAAATTTTTATAATGATAGTTTGAATTGGTTGAACTAGTGTTAAGGATATGAGAGGGTGGAGTTGGTTTTTTATCTTGCCCCCTCTTCCTGGTGTGTTATTCCTTATTCTGTGGTTGTTTCTTGTGATGTATTTTGTAGTTTCCTAGGTAGGGATGTAAATGAATAGTTGAATGATTTGATAAGGTTGAGTGTTAAATGGTTAAATGAATTTCCTTGGGGTATGTTTTGAGTCATGGCTTGTAGAGAAGAGGCGTTCAGGTGACTGTCATTCATGGTGGTACATGCTTGTAGGGGCAGTAGAAAAGGTGGGTTTGATTGGTTGGGTTGTATGTTTTGAATCCCATTGGATATGATGAGTGTTTTTTACCATAATTTACAAACCTGTAGTTCCTTGTGTTTTCTATATGCACCCCACCCGGGTTGAGCACAATGTGCCGAACACCCCCATTATTATGGGGGAGAGTGTCTATTCTAACATCATCGTAGGAGGACGGATGGTTGGTTAATGACTTTACCCTACTATTTCTTCTTGTAATTGATCACCCAAGACACTTTGGGTTGGCTTTAATGGATTGAGGTATAGTACCATACTTATGGTATTAGCTGTGTGAGATGTGGTTTGTTTCCTAGGATTATTTAGGATGAGGCCCATGTGTCTTTGGGTGAGCGGTGAGGAGGTTGTGGCCTAGGTGTCTATAATTAGGATTTGATGTGGTGTGTGACTCAGGTGTATGTAAGAAGGCTATGATAGTGGGGCATGTGGAAGTGTGTGGTAGCATTAGGATTTTCGCCTTTAGGGATGTGCAGTAAACTAGGGGATGTGGTGTGGGTACCCAAATGTTGTTGTGCTTATTATATTACGTTTGTTTTTCTCTATTACGTAGTGAGTGTGAATTGGTGAGGCTTGGTGGTTTGTATTCATCGTTAGGTGTTGTTGGATTATGTTGTTTTCTCACAAGGGAATTAATATGCTTCTCTCACTTGTGCATAGGTTACATTGGATTTTCCTATTGAGTATACTTGTATGCTCACCCAACATACATAAAACAGGTTTCATGTTTCTATGGAGATTACATGGACCGTGTTGGACCTTAATATCTTGGACATTGGGGATGGATGTTGTGTCACTTTTTGGTTTTATTATTTGGTAATTACTTTATATATTTCCATGTATTTCTAGCAGTTTTACTATAGACATGCATGTGGGATGGATTTTAGTTTCATTATATATAACAATAATCATGTTTTATGTGGTTGATACCTTTTATCTTCAGATATTGGTTACTATATATAGTTCAATGCATCAAATTTATTGATATTTCAATACGCTAGGTGCTGGTCACTGCCCTAGGGCCTATTAGAGGCTGGACATGGGGGGTCATTATCTCTCCTTCATCTTCAGTAAGGAATGTATCAGCATCTCACTATCCCTTCCCTCATCTGGAAGAAGGCAGATCATGAAAGAATGGTACCAGAGGCTGATGGTGTAGTGATAGGATGGACTTTGGATCTAGGCATAGTGAGGATTGCATGTGTTGGTAGGAAAATAGTGTTAGGTGATCTGGGTGTGTGACATAGGATAGAAATGACTGACTAGGACTTAGGATTTTAGGGTCCCCCCTGACCTGATGCACGGAATATGAGATTATAGAACAATAATGTGAGGCTACACTATATACGTGGTAGAGACACTAAGAAAGGTAAATGTATCATGATGAATTCAGTTCATTTTTTGGACATTTTAATGAAATTAAAATATAAAATGTGTTAAAATATACCCTAAACAAATTCCACACAACCCTGGCTTAGGATTTCTCTATTTTACATTTTCTTATATATCCCAGACAATGATCGTGTGTGGTATGAGTAGTGGAGGGACAGAAGGCTAACCCAATTGAACGTTGGAGGGTCAGTCTAGCGGATGAGGATGGTCAGTGGTAGAAGAAGCTTCGTGATTTCTAGAGGTAGAATCTAGGAATGAATAAGGGTTTTGTATCTGACATGGAGATAGAGAGTTGCATCAAGGAGTTGGTGATCACTTTCATCTTTATCCGGGTTCTAGCAGTGTCCTAGTTTCCTATGGTGGTGATCCAGATGAGGGGAGAAGTGCATTAGTGGTGGAAAATTTACCTCGGGGAGAGGAAGGAAACTAATGTTTCATGGACTGAATTTGTGAAGGATTTTAGGGAAGAACTCATTTCTTCCATGATGAAAGCTGAGAAGAGGTAGTTTATACTCTCCCTCTAGTAGGGTAGTATGTATGTGAGCATGTTGGGGATCAAATTCAAGGATATCCTATGTTTTTTCTCTATATCTCTTTCCGGATGAGGAGTCTCGGGTAAGGTGATTAGATGAGGAACCCAATCCTTCACTTCAGTATGCGGTTACTCCCTTCACCCAACCAATAAGATCATAGGTTCATAAAAAGGATAAGGTTGGGGAATGTATGAAATCTTGAGGAGGTTTATCATGGGAGGGAAGTCACTCGAGCTCTTCATAGCGGAAGACTGTCAGTAGCAATACTCTGACGTTCGGGCCTTCTAGGTTTCGTCTATCGGGGAACTGACCGCCGGCTTTTTTAGTTCCAACCCTATGGTCCTCTACCTCTTCCCATAGGCTTTTGGATGAGGTGTTTTTATTTCAGAGGCCATTGGATCCTCAAGGAATAGATCCCGACTTGTGCTCAACAAAGTAGAGGTGGGCAGGTTCAGTGCTCCCCTCATCAGCAATTTCCAGCTAGGACATTCCAGCAACAGAGAAAGTAGCCCCCTACTCCACCAAGTGAAGATAGGGATTGAGGAGGAAGACCTCACGGTATTCCTCAGGGACCATGAACATGAAATTTTTGGGGATGTGGCCAGTAGCCGAGGGGTAGACGAGTTTGATGTTGTAATTTTCACACCGTATAGGTAGCAGTTACAGTTGAGAGAGATATCGTTCAAGGTATAATTAGTTTTATTGGTATGATTTCGTTCACATCGTTTGATTCAAAAGATTCACACTCCACTGTTTCACATGGTCTATCCCATTCTCTATGATCGAACATTGAGAGACCTTTCATTCTCTAGGTGTTGAGTACACCAATTGAAGGTCAGACTAGCTTGATTGATGTTTGTTTGTCATGTAGACTGATGTTGGGGATGCCTTAGTGAAGTGAAGATATCTTTCTTCGTGTGGATAAAGTCATATGATGCCATCCTTGGTATTTATTATTCTTTTTGGTGCATGTGGTTACCAACTGGTTCTAGAGAAGAGTCATGTTATTAGATATGAATAGCTTACATGTAGCATTTGTTGGTAATAAGGGAAGTCAGGTGAATATATGTCATATGGATCCTTTTCTTTCATTTTTAGCCACGATGTTGGTGGGGTAGATGGATACTGAGATGGTGTAGGTTTTGGGACTTTTCGGAGTGTTTATAGATATTTTTCCTAATGAGGTTGGGACTCTACCCCCTCGACATGACATTGAGTTTAGGATAGACTTACAAACCCGTGATCATGTGATCTCGATGGATCCTTTTTGAATGGTTCCTTCCGAGTTACGAGTGTCATATATTAAGAATGATGATATGATTAAGAATGGTTTCATCCAACCCAGTATTGTCATGGGGTGATCTTGTATTATTAGATAAGAAGGAAAATGGTGGTCTAAGTCTCTGAATAGAATAACCAAGATAGAATTAGGTAATAATTAAGAACCATTACTCTCTCCTAATGATAGATGAGCTTTTCTATTGACTAAGGGGAGAAACATCGTTTTCCAAGAATAATCTATGGTAAGAGTATCATTATTTTATGGTGAAGAAGGTTGAAATCACGAAGACTTCTTTCAGGTGTAGGTATGGTCACTTTGAGTTCGTAGTTATGTTGTTCATTATTACAAACATACTAGTTATTTTCATGGGGCTTATGAAATCTATTTTTCTAGAGTTCCTAAACCAGTTCATAGTTCCATTCATCAAGGATATCCAAATATACATGATGTCAGATTAGTATTATACCAAGCATCTCCCAACTATCCTAGATATCCTTCGAAACCAATAGCTCTATAGATATCTGTCCAAGTAAATGTTATGGACATGAGAGTTCCAATTCCTTGGAAATGTGGTGTCTCATCAAGGTGTTGCAATAGACCTGTCAGAGGTCTAGAAGTCATTTCTTGGGAAACACCCAATAAGTTTTCATAGGTTCATAGTTTTCTTATTCTGATTGGATAGTACTGAAGATTTGTTCCAGATTTCTCCCAAGTAGAAGCTCCATTGAACACTGTGAAAGAAAATGCCAATATTTTGAGTGGGGTAAAAATTTCTAGGTAGATTTTGGCTATCTGATGTAGAATATTATCAGTTCTCTGGTTCTTTGGCTATAAGAGGATGTGATGATGTTCAATGTGTTTTGTGATGATTCTCATCTAGGCTTGAAGTGTGTGTTGATGCAGCAAAGAGAAATGATCTCTTATGGGTCTAGGAAGTTACACCCCATTGAACATAACAATTCCTCTGATGATCTAGAACTAGAAGACGTAATGTCCATAATAATGATGTGGAGATATTACCTCATTGTGGGGAATCATTTTTGATCTTCACAGATAATAAGATATTGATGTAAATATTTTCCCAACAAGACCTGAACATGCAGTATAAAAGGTTCATGGATTTTCTCAAGGATTATTAATTTTAGATCTCCTAAAACATAGTAAAGTGGGATATTATGGCCTATTATTTGTGTAGGAAGAAAAAAAAGGTTGTAGTTCAGAATTCTACAAACGCTTAAAGGGTGATGGATGTGTTGGATTCCTTTCACATAGATGAAAGAATGGATGGTACCAGAGGCCAACTATTTTAGGTGATGGTACAATAATCTCTGAGGTAAAAGGTTGAGGAGTCTCAATTGGGATAATCAGAGAAGGAGGTGATAAAAGATCACTTTTACCAGGTTGATTCTCTAGAAGGATGGTCGAAGGATGGTAAGAATCATATGATGTTCCCTGGGATGATAATTGTTCTAATGGTAGTGCATGATGAATTTCTCCATGAGTATCATATCTCACCCCAACAAGTACACCCATGATTTTCCAAGATCTATTGGGACTTGAGTGAACAATTATGGGGGTATAATATGAAGCAGGTAGTGATCTGGTTTATGACAAGTTTCTTGATATGACAGTAAGTGAAGGCTGAGCACCTCCTTCTATGTGATTTGTTTCACCCCAGATGTGCCTAAGAATAAGTGGGATGACATATTGATGGATTTCATGATAGGATTTCCCAAGTCTCAGGGAGGATGTGATTTTATTTGTGAAGTAGTTGATCAGTTGACTAAATCATCAGATGTTATAAAACTCGAGATGTCTAGTGTAATTGATGCATTAGCACAAAGGTATGTGGTTTGGGTGGTGTGGTTGCATAGAGTTCTATGATCCATCTTCTCAGTCTGGGATACACATTTTACATCGCGGGTTTGGAGGGGATTGAAGCTTGATTTCCACACTCAATTACACCAAAGCACTACTTTCCAATCTCAAATGGATGGAAAAATAGAGGGGACCATCCAGATGTTGGTGGACATGTTTCAGACAAGTGTTCATGGATTTGGTAGATCATGGGTATGATAGTTTCCCTTGGTATAGTTTTATTACAACAATATCTATCACACTTCCATTGGTATGGCAATATTTAAAGATCTATATGGGAGGTCATGTCATTCACCCTTATTCTAGATAAATTTTAGGGAGGAGGGTATTCTTTATCTAGTCATGCTGTAGAGTATGATAGAGGTAGTGTAGCTTTTCTATGAGAGGATGAAAGAAGAATTTGACCAGAAGAAGTTGTATGTTGATCACTGATGAAGGCCATTGCAGTTCGAGGTTGGGGACCACCTATTCTTGAATATTTCCCATCGACATGGGAAGTGGAGGTTCATTAGAGGGAGTAATCATTATTATAGGTTCATTAGACATTTATAGGTGTTGGGATGTGTTGGCGGGGTTTCATATTAGCTAGAATTTACACAACAATTGGGAAGGGTCCATGACATCATTCGTGTATCCCAGCTTCGTCGGTATCATCACAACGACTCCAATGTCATTGATTGGGAAGAGTTGGATACCTGGGATGAAGCAATGCATGTGGAGTGACCAGTGGAGATCTGGTATCATTGAGAGATGGTTTATCTTAGAATGACCATTCTCCTGGTTCCCATGTTATGGACGCATGGTGGCCTGGAGGAGAGTACGTGGGAAAGAGAGACACATATGTGTTCCCAGTAACCAGAGTCGTTTTGATTGTTGTTTGTATTTTTTTATTTGGGATATATTTCTTAAACAATGTATTCTATTAGTTGAGTTGTCTAATTTTTATGTGACTTACAATAAAGTCCAAAAATATGATGAGGGGAGGACCTAATCCGCAATCAATATGCATTAATGTGGATCCAATTAAATCCACACGGGCAAGTCAGTTTAGCCAAAAGTAGATAATATTTTGACATGGGGGAAGTAATTACCTGATTCATATGTTAGGATGGTGTGAATTTGTTTTCTTGTGTGGTATGTATTTTGGTTTTTGGGTTGGAAAATCTTGGAGGAGGTTTTCTTGGATACTGACGTTTCACTCTAACGTGGTGGTTTGTCCTTGAGAGGTATCTTATGGGATGGTTGTTCGAACCCATCTCTCTTTTAGGTTTGGTTTTGAATTCTCGAGGGAAATAATAGTTTAATAGATATATGATGTAATGGCCCATCCTCCATGGTTCATTACATTGTAAAAATTTAGTGTTTGGGGTGTTCTAGGGGGGCTACAGTGGATAATTTTTAGTGTTTTCCAATTTTTCTAGTTTTTCCATCAGTGACTCAAGGCATCGGTGTCGATGACTCAGGGAATTGGTGTTGGTGACTCTAGGTGTCAATGAGTTAGGGAATTAGTGAGTAAGGCATAGGTAGGTAGTGTTGTTGGATAAACATCTGAAACTAAGAAATGATACCTCACTCATTAGTGATTTGCTTTCATAGTCAATGGCATGCTATCAGTGACTCACCCATCCGTGACTCACTATCGGTGTTGGTGAATCACCCATCAGTGACTCATTTCTAGTTTTCCCAATTTTTCCAATTCCACCCGTTTGATTTTTTATTTGATGTTAAATAATTTCAATGCCCATTTAATGAGTTTTGGGGTATCTTAAATGGTATTTGTCTTCTAGATTCCAAAATCTACAATTAAATCCAAAAATCAAGTAGTCTTGTTCACGATCTGACATTAATGGCAATTAAAACCATCTACCTTCAATTTATATGGGATCTATTCATTCGGAACCAAGATCTTCATTTCCTTATGTGTTTATATTTTCTCTTGGCATACCACGAGATTTTCATCTCATGGAGTTGTATATTTTTTCGTATCTATTAATCAAGTTTCCTTGTGATTCCTTATATCTTCTTGCACAACCCAATATTTATTTTGTAAGGAAGAATTGTTGATATACTTCTACTTCACCTAAGGATTAAGTTATCTCTATTTAATTATGTATCTAGTAGGTTTGGCATAGTAAGTTTCATTTGTGAAAGACTATTGTATCCAACTTTTAACAAAGATAAATGCAAATGATGAAATAAATACATGATAATGGGCTAGTAGTGGATTGATATCGATTGTTGTTTTATTTGTAATTTTTGTTTATTATGTGATCTATTGTGTCCACGCGTCCTTTGAAAATCATGTTCATTTGTGGTCTTTGTGAGTGCATGATTGATGCTTTCTATCTTTTGTTGTTTCCTTGTAAATAATTTCTATAAATATCAATATGATTAATCACGTACACCTGGTTAAATAAATGGACTTCCTAGGATAAAAACCCTTTTTCTATCACCACTGTTATCAACATGTAATTTAAATAATAGTGTTGGAAAAATATAAATACAGCCTTTTGATTGGTGTGGTTGCATGCTGGGTTCTATTGGGTTTTCTGCCTTGGGTGGGTTAAGTTGGTGGTAGCTGTGTGATTGTGTGTATGGGGAGGAATAGGTAGTGTGATGGTATGTTAAGTTGAATGATTTATTTATTGTGGAATGGATGGACTTGCTATGATATGGGATTGCATCTCGGTAGTGGTTCTGCTACGGGGATGCATGACAGTTCTTTCATGATTTCATGTTTATGGGCATTCTGGGTGTGGTGTTGTTGGGCATTAGGGATGTAAAGATTAGTTTTGAGATGATTATTGAGCATGATAACATTGAATAATTACAGTTGGTAGTGGTTTAACGGGTTTTTAGAAAAGGAGAGTGTGCCGCTGGCAGTTTTACCTTGGTCTATCTTCCAAGTGAGTTATGGAAGAATGTGTGGCTATTTCTTATGCTATGTTTGGAAGTTTCCTAGGTAGGGATGGATATAAATAAGTGAATTATTTGATTATTCAGAGTGATAATTGGTTAAATTAACTAGATAGGGTATGTTTCGAGTCGTGGCTTATAGTGAAGTGGTTTTCAAGTGACCGTCATTCATGGTAGTACATGCATGTAGTGGTAGAATAAAAGATGGTTTTTAGTGGTCTGGTTATAGGTTTTTAATTCTATATGATGATTTAGGTGTTTGTTACCTATATTTTTGAACTTTTATCATTTAATTTTTTCTATACGCACCCCACCTGTGTTGAGAACTATGTGTCGAACACACCTATTGTTATGGGGGATGGTCTCTTTCCTAACATCCTAGTGGGAGGACAGATGGCTAGTCACTAACCTTACCCTGATCACTCTTCTTGGCATTTATCACCCATGACTCTTTAGGAAGGTTGTAATGGCTTGAGGTATCGTATCAGACTTATGTTATTTGTTGTGTGAGTGGTGGTTTCTTTCCCTGGTGTCCTCGAGATGAGTACCAAGTGTCTTCGAGTGAGATGTGTGGTGGTTGTGGCCTAGGTTTCTACGAGTAGGGTGTGATGTGGTGTGTGGAATAGGTTTATACAGGCAGGTTGTGATAGTGGGGCTTGTGGAAGAGCATGGTCGCATAAGGACATTCCCTGTTAGAGATGTGTTTTTTACCAATGGAAAGTGGTGCAGGGTACCCAAATATCAATTTGGTTATTATAATACATTAAATGTTTTACGTTATATAGTGAGTGTGCTTGGGTGAGGTTGTGTGGTTAGTATTTCTCAATATGTTCAATTGGAGTCTAAATTATTCTCAAAAGGGAATTAATATGATTCTTCAACTTGTGTATAGTTGTCTTTGGATTTTTATACTGAGTATACTTGTATGATCACCCTACGTATATAAAACTGTTTTCAGGTTTCCAGGGGGGTAACGTAGACCATGCTAAACCATACTCACTTGAACGTTGTGGATGGTTGTTGTGTCACTTTTTAGTTGTATTTTGGTATTTAATTATGAATCTTCCTTGTATTTCATTCAATTTTAGTTTAAACATGCATGTGGTAACTGTTTTGGTTTCTTTATGTATATTTTTCTTCGAGTTTTCTGAGGTTTATACATCTTATCTATTGATCGTGGTCTCTATAAAATGGAAATTACTCCCATTTTTGTGAGATTTATATACCCTTGGACTTGGTCTCCATCTCAAGGCCTATTGGAGGTGGGACTCATGGGTTATTATCTCTTCTTCATCATGAGGAAGAAAGGTGTCAGTATCTTGTTATCCCTTCCCTCATCTTGAAGAAGGTGGGTTATGACAGAGGAAAATAAGATGAAGGGAAAGAAAGAGTTTCCAGCTTGTGTTGACTATGGAAGTAATCCCCCAGGTAAATGCTTGAAAGGATTGAGAGTTTGTTATAACAATATATAAAGGGGACACCAGGAAAAATAATGAAAAGGGAAGAAGGAAAAAACTATTATTCAGTGTTATAATTGTAAGGATATGGGGCACTACACTTATCTATTCCCCATGCATCAAGTGAATATAACTCCAAAGAATCTAAGGGATCAATTTCAATAATTTGTTATTGACACAACATGAGTGGAGTGATTAATGTAATTTTATATTTAGATCTATTAAATATGTTGTAAAAGTATTTCACTAATGGTGTTCTCATCATATGGCATATGATTAATATATGTATTTTACTTTATTAATGTTTCAATAAATATTTGAGATCTTATTTTGAATGGTACTATGTAAATTTATCATTACAAAGTTAAACATTTTGGAAAACACATGATTTAGGGAAATAACACCCTTAATATGTTCTTTATGTTGAGATAAAGATCAATAAATTGTGGATTTCAATAAGGGTTGAGTACATTGTAATTTATTAATGTACTGTCAACAAATGGTCTATGTTATCATTGATTGGGTTTAAAACACATCCATATTAAATGAATATATTAAATTACATGTTACAGACTTATGGAATAAGGAAAAAAATTAATGTTTCCAATGAGGTTTATGGGTATTTGAGTTATTACTATATATCTAAAAGATAGATGATGAAATCATTCACATGTATTGAATTTGAAAATTTATAGCTGCCTCATTTTGAATAATGGAAAATGACATGTTCGTTTTGGTAATTCAATGATTTTTATTCAAAAGATATTGTATAATAATCTCTTGAAAAATTTAACAGTTTATTAAATGTTTTAATTTTCTCATTGGATGATATTTTAGAGTTTAATGTATTACATAACCAGATAATGCATCTTGTGCTAACAGATTAAGTAGAAATAGTTCAAGGTATAATCAAATGAAAATATTAGTTTTATAGAAATGAATATTTACTTACATTCATATATAGTGAAATAATTACTATATAATTGAAAAAAATAGTTTTGAAATGAATTTTTTCCTACTATTATCATTTTTAATGATATCAATGGCCTTTACCCATTGTTATGGCTTATTGGTTTATGGTAAAAAAAATTCAACTGAACATTTTCTCTAGAACTCTCAATCAGAACATGATTGTTGAAATTTTTCTTCTATATCCATATTTCGATTTCCACATATGTTCTACTATTAAGGAACCAAGTTACGCGACCTTTGTAATATTCTTTCTCTATTATTCATAATATGTGATATTTACCCTTTTTAAGAAGTGTAACATTAAGCAATAGTTTATTTCAAAATTAATATATTTCTTAGATAATGATTAAATTATGAGGATACAATTTATTTATAGAGGGTAGAATGTAACCCCCCAAAATTCTATTGAATGAATTTTTTATTCGACAGCATGTATGACACACGACACCATGCACGTTAGGAAATATAATACCCTGATACATTAAAATAAATTAAATATTTTAAATATATTTAATATATTATATATTTGGTAATGCACACAACATTAATTTATCTTTCATTTTATGCAAGAGAAACCATCTTCAATGGATTGCATTACATGCAAGACGTAGTCTTACCAAACAGTAATAAAGTTTTAAAATATTATTAAATAATATGCTAAGATATAGACTATAATTTATTAATATAATTTAACAAATAATGAAATAATATAGTTTACACAACTAATTCATTGGTTATTATTTAATTATAACTGTGTATAATAACCAATTAAATATAAGGGAATATTTTTATAGGAAATTATTTATATTCACAAAAAAGTTGTTCCACAATAAAAAATTAAATTAATTTTAATTATTAAGTGATATTAACGTAATATATATTATATATTCAATAAAACATTATTTATATTAATTTAATAGATTTTATAACAATATGATAAGAAAGAACCAAATTTTATTTATAAAATTCTATATTTTTAGTAAGGTAAATTTAACTCGTTTTAATGGAGAACGCATTTTAAATATAATTTTTAACCATTTTACAAATTTAATATTTTTAACCAAACATCATAATTTTATGATAAATTTTAAAATTATATTTGGGTTAATTGTTTGAATTTTTTTCTCAGGATTCAATTTTTAATGAATAGTGAAAAACAATAAATTTTAGTTTAAAACATATTTTGCATATAATTTATTTATAAGGATAAATTATGTTTTAGATTGGATTTATGGTTTAATTATATCATATTTTTTTAAATTAATTGAATGTAGATCATTGGAATTATGGTCACATTGAGATTTACTATAAAAACATAGAAAATGTTTGGACGCTTTTACTTTAGAAACCACAAAATATCATCTCGTGTGACAGAGTAAATTTAAATAAGTTTATACCCATTATTTAATTGGAATTTTAAATAATAGCTACCATTTTTGGAATATTCATAACATATAATTTCTACTATATTCATCTTAGTTTTTTACCAAAATCTATAGTAAAAGTAATTAATATTAATGGAAATTATTAATGTAAAATTACGCATAACAAGGGACTAAACCACCATCTAAAGGGCCCAAAAGACTTATACAATTGACCAAAATTCATTTTTAGTCCATATTTCGACCAAATAATTCCTTTTATATAATTTATTACATTATTTATTCCTTGTTAAATTTGAAAAAATAGTATCAAATTCCTTTGTGAAAATATTACAAGAGTTCCACTCATCCTCCACTATAAAATGACATCCTCTCCTCCCACTTCCTCACACACATCAAGCCAATTTGGATCAACCATTATTATGCCAAAATATATACTAAAAATGTCACCGATAATTATAGAATCCACTACATGGGAAATAATCAATCCAAGTAACTACGTTGGTAAAAACCAAAAAGAGTTACCAAAATAAGGGGTAACATAATTCCTCATGATTTTTAGTTTCACATCCATTATCCACACTTGAAATCTTCTTATTATACGATTACGTAACAAAATCAGTTTTCTAAATAGAAAATTATGTTTTACTGTAAAAAATTTTACCTAAAAATACTCACACCTTCATCTAATGGGTAACAAAAATACTTTTTCTGTGTGTGACAAACTACAGCCTCACAAAATAAAGATTGTTCATTTTTCCTTTACCACATCTAACTGTGATAATTATGATAAAAAATATGTTTATATATTAGATATGATATATTTATAATTTATGAATGATTCTGTAGTTTTATTTTATAAAATACCTTTCTACATTGTATCTTTTGTAAATACGATAATTTCGCTTGAGGAAGTATGGACTACCACCCCCTAAAAGTTAAGTGACTCATTCTTTCCCTACATGGAATGTATAAAATATTATATTAATAAAACTATTTAAAATTAATATAAAATATATTTATTACTATAATTATAATATACATATATAATTTACATTGAATAATTTTAATACAAAAAATAAATAAATGTATTTTTCAGGCGTATGTACGACTACCGTCTCCATGAATAGTGAATTTTGTTTATTATCTCAAAAATTTATAGATTACGATAAATACATATATAATTAAAATATATGTCAATTGATTAATTTATTAAATTGTTGAGATTATTGAAACATGAACTATTAAATAATAAAAATAACAAACAAGTCAAAAACATACATGAGAATACTAGGCATTTAACACCCGAAATAGTTAAAATAAGACAAGAGTGTTAACAAATAGGTAATAAAATATTATAATAAATTAATATATGATATTATAAACATGGTTATAATTATATTATAATCTATTAACATATATTAAACATATATATTGAAGGATAAAAACCCCCAACAAATCAAATGTTAAGGTATGGGAAATTTTTCTCAAGATAAATTTTATAGAGACTTATTTGTTATTATAAACCAAACAACTTTTATTTGGTGTATATACTACCTTTTGACATTTTATATCATTAATAACTTTAATCTCATGATATTATATGTTTCATTTATTATTTATTAATCATGGGGATAATGATTTAAATGTTTCAAAGTGGTATGGGAAACTATGGAATGTTTAATGATTATTGTCTTAAAGAATGTTCTTAATGATTATCATTGCAATATAACTATATTTTTTTTATTTTTAACATTATCATAAAATAATAAATTTATTTTAGTCATTTTTCATTGAAAATTTACTTTAATATCTTTATTATCCTAATTTCATTAGTATTTCCTAAACCGTATATCATTTTTACATACGATGTTCATTTGAAAGTTATTTGATTAACTTGGAATTATTGATAAATATGAATCCTTTATTCAATATAGATATATGATAATGAATATTGTTTATTGATTAAAATCATTATAATATATGTGGAATTCCTTGGATAGGTATGACATGGGTGGGGCCTGGTTATAGATATCCCCGGGAAGAACTGGTAGTCTTATGAGATGAAATAGTTGTCCAAAATAGATGGGTTTTTGTCCAATTACTAAACCCGATTGTGAATGATCTTGATGGTAATTGTTCCATGTACCTAGGAAACATGGAATAAAGTAATTAATCATTTCCCTCATTTATATTCAGTTATTATTCATCCATGATATTTTGTGTTGACATATTTATGGATACATTTAATTATAAATTCATTGATTAAATGGATTTTGTTGCAATTTCATACCTTGAAATATTCAATTTACCATGCCTAATTATTTGAATGGAATGTGTTATCTATTAGATACCTTTCTATGTTGATTTATTCCTGTAGATTTTTTGTTTATTCAAATTTTCATTCCCTTGCTGAGAATTTGAGCTCACCCTTATTATGTTTCATTTCTCATGGTCAGGAAGAGGAAATAATTGAATAAGCATTCAATGATTCTGTTTATTTATTTTTATTATTTATCATGTTTTATTTCATTTTTTCCAATGTATTTTGGGTATCATGTATTTTAAATGGATTTCAAATACTACTAAACTGATCGGTCCTTTGAGATTTCATTCCCTGTAAAGAAGCCAACGTAATAAAATATTGCACCGGCACTAGGATTTCGGTGTTGGGATGTTACACACATCAATCCATTCTAGATCTATTTTTAATCTCATTTTAATAGTGGATTCTTTGATTGGTTATGGTGCAGCTTATGGGTATTCTTGAATTATTTTCGAATATTATTTACGGTCATCACTTTGGTCAAATTGGATCTTTTTTTAGATGTTTGTATTGGTTATATGGCCTCCATTATCTTTGTGATGATCTTAATTATTACAGGATCCTACTACGACCACGTGTGACCTAAGTTTATGTTTGTTGTTTCAGTCTTCAGCCAGTGATGGACTTATTGCACTTTTTTGGTTATGATAAAAAAATTTATCAATAAAAATTCATTATTGAATAATTTGACATTTTTTTTATTGAAATAGGATTTGGATAAAAGAATGTTTTCCCTAGTTTTGTTAAATGATAAGGTTTCACCAAATCGTTTTGAAAAGGTATTGTGAAACAATTTTCAAATATTTCTTTTGGAAAAAATGGACTGATTAATAGAGCACATGGGAAGCATTGGGTACTTAGGTGGAAGGTGTAATCATTAACCTTGTACAATATTTGGGTAGTTTTTCTTCCAACATTCTTCTACTCCCTTGTCCTTTTATTCTAGGGATATGTTTGATCTATTGGGGGGTAATTTTTTTTGTTAATAATCTCACTAGATTTGAGGGATATGTGTAGATACTTGATTCATGTGACTCTCTTGGATATGTATGAGTTTCCTATCTATCCTAACATAGTTTGATCCTTGGCGTTGTTGTACCTATGATTAGGCTTATACAAAGATGGTGGTACATCTAAGGATTTTGACCTAAAACATGAAAAATGATTTATTTTTAATTTAAATATTTTATTTAATATATGTATTTGATATGATTTTATAAATTGTGTAAAAGGAGGAACATAATTTTTTTCAGTGAAATTGATATAAAAATAATACACATTATATCATTATTATTTTTTATTTAAATATGATAATGATTGGATTTTTTATAGAGTCTTGATATATAACACCTATATGGGATCAAACTAATCCTGATATCTCACACCGCATTCAACCCTTCAAGGGTGAATATACCTAGTTAGGTATTTTAAGCATTGAATGTCATGGATCTACAATGAGGCAGTGATGGTTTTTATCAGCTAGGTTTGGGTTGATAGTGGTATGACGGTTGGAGTTTTACCCAACTGTCATATAGATCAATTATAGTAGAATTTTTAGGTTTTTCATCTTTTTCATTCATACTTTTTTTCTTATTTATTTTTATACATTTTTCATATGCATTTAATCCATTTTTTATCAGTTATGGAATATATTTATTCAATTTTATTTTTTCCTTATAATATGTAGATATATTTCATATTTTTTCTTCATATTTGGTGAAATAATTAAATCTAATTTTTTAAGAATGGGCGTTAGTATTCATCCCATGGGGTTTTGGAACACCCTTTGGGTATGTGGTGGATTGTGTCAGATGCCAGTTTTTGAGGGTAACAAGTTCTTATTCATTTCAACTGAAATAAAAATACTCTTATTATTGTTATAAAACATATATATTAGGATACTTAACAATGATCGAGATCCGTACCTGGTGATTGAATTAACTCTTCTATGTCCTTTCCAAATGATATTAATCTGCAAGCCATGTCCCTAAAAAAACTATTTGTTGATTCATGTTCTCATTGGATATATAGGATGAACCGTTGATATTAAATCCCAATTCTGAAACACAAGTTGCCTTACTCGATGATATTAATATCTAGAATCCATGGTCACATGGATCTAATTCATAAGATATCAATCATATAGATATGATAAAGGGAACCAAATGGTGAATGTTTTATACATACCAATGGTTTCATTAACGGAACAACGTCTTATATATAATTTCCTTTAATACATGATTGTTTTTTAGGGTAACTGGTCTTGTATCGGAATTTGGGAATGATCTAAAATCATATTTTTATTATATAAGAGATTGTGATCATAGAAATTAGTTCCCTAAAAAATGGTGTGATGTGCCCAAACTCCCATCTTATCCACCAATGTGGTCTCTTAAGAGTCATTGTGTTTGAAACCCCAAATGACCTCCTTATTTTTCAATGATGGCTCATGATGGATGTGAGGGTCACTTGGTATTTCATTTGGATTAAAAAATTTGAAACTATGGTTTATGATTATGTAACCACCTTTGATAACCAAAAATCATGTGTTGGTACATACATCCATTCGTATCATCCATTAATGATAACAAATATAGTGAAGCTGTTCTAAACCATGGAATTATAAAAAGAGAGTTTACATAGATAGGTTTATTTTCTACACCTTTTAAAAAAACGAAAATGGTGAAACTAAATTGAACCATGAAATAATAAAAAGGGGTTTACACATATTCTTAAAAATTTCTCCACCCTTAATAGAAATAAAAATGGTGAACCTGACATGAAAATTGAATAATAAAAAGGGGTTTTATTCACATTGGGCCTTTTTCGACACCTTTAACCGAAATAGTATGAAAGTGTATAAGTACAATAAATCTTATTAATTTTATCCCTTTGAAAAAATTTCAACACTTATTTATATGTAATCTCATATATATATATTTTTAACCCTCACATATCTCATGACATTGGTAAATCGTTTCATCACATCTTTAAGATGACTCTAATGTATGAGTCCTTTAAATTCCAATATAACTATTAAACATAGATTTCACTAAAATAATTCATCCATATTATAGATTATTTATCTTAAAAAGTGATTATTAATTACTTACAATTAATTTAATTCAACAATTTAAATATATTAACTAAATTCCTAGTTTCATATATTAAAATAAATATTTTAAAAACCCAATTAAATTTATCATTAACTAGAAACCACCCTAAAAATTAATTAATTAATTAATATGAGGGAATAAAATTAATAATATAAAATTAATTTATTTAATTTATTAATTCCCCACACTAAATCCTTGCAATAGTATTCATGTAAACAATGAAAACATTAACCATGAATAATTTTAACCACAAACCAATATAAGGTCCTTCTCAAATGTTTTGGTCACTCAATAATGGCATTCATCATGTATGTTAATTATTAAATTTTCTCTATTATGAATATTTAATTAATTTCTAATTTCCCATAACATCATTATCATTTATTCCTACCTTCATAGACATTTTTTACGCATCAGTGAATGTTATAATTTAATAAAAAACATTTATCCTTCAAAAATACTATTGTGATAACCATAGGCTTTCAGAATTAATATATCTCCTCCAAATGAGTTATTTTATTTTTTATCAGTGGTAATTTTCAGTTTATTTATGTTGATTAGGGTTTTTATGTTCTAATGTTAAAAAAATAAGGGAAAAATGAGGTGTTTTGAATGTAACATAAATCATAATTCATGAAAAACTATTTACATTCAAGAAAAAATTCCACTTACTCCACTCTATAAATATTTACTTCCCAAATCCTTGTATATTTCTGTGGAATTTCCACCCATAAAGAACATTAATATTTAAACATAAATCATATATATAATTAATTCAATTAATTTTTTTATTTCTCAATAATTTCTCTTAGATATTGTTTTTGAAGTCAATGTAGATTCTTGGATCTTTAAATTTTTTATGTGAAATTTTATGTCCTATTGTTGAATGATGTTATATTTTTTCCTTTAAATCACTAAAAAATTAATATATCTCCCTAAATAATCACACAAAAAATTTATTGGCATGATATTTTTTCCCAATTCTACTCAAGATCAACTTCTCCCCACTCTTGATTTCAACTATGGTCATTCATTTACTTTTATTGTTGGGTATTTACAAATTATATTATCATATTGTGGATTTCTTACATGTTCATTCGTGGATACTAGGGTATTACAATTTTAATATATCATAGTAGTAATGAATATAATCTTATTTTAAAAATATAATTTTGAATAAAAATAATATCTCAATCATTATCAATAAAATCTCATCAATGATCAAACTATTTTGATAGAATTGAAAAAAGTTGTTCTTAATCAAGAAATAGATATATATCTACAAAATGATGGATGATTAAATAATATTTTCTAATTAGCATAGAATCATTTGATGTTATTTATTTAAATGGTATAAAGTATATAATTTAATGGAATTATACAATCAATGGTCATTTCATAACTTTTACCACTTTTTTAATCTTAAAATAAGTCCATTATATCAATCATCTATGATGATTTTCCTATTAAAAAACAGTTTTCCAAAATTAGTATCGATTCCAAAATTTAAAGGGTGTTAATATTTATCATAAAAGGTTTCAATGAAACATAAAAAATAAAAAATATGAAAAAACTAAAACCAAGAACATGGAGTTTGATATTTATGTAAGTTACACATGTTTCCCTCTCTAATAATAAATTAATAAAATTACCTCAACACATACTAATATTAATTATTGTTTAAGAAAATTAAACATGTGGATAATAATTAAAAAGGTTAAGTAATGAATTAACCTAGTTTTCTACTAGTATAAATATTTGAGGAGTTTGATCCCCTTCACTAATTTCTTAAACAAAATCATAATTTATTTATTAAACCTATGTAAATTTTATGTTTAGTGGTTCTTATATACATAATTAATGATCAAAAATAAAAAATGGGTATACATATGTGTAGATAAATAGGTCATTTAATATTGAATAATTTTTACCTAGAATTATCATCATTCTTGAGTTTTATATAATCACATATTCTCCTGGATGGAAATCTATTTGTTGAGTCCACATATCATGTGACACTATTGTTCTATCATTATAAATTATATATTTTTTATATGATTAACATATAGTTTATTATAAATCACTAATTTGAAATTTTAAGTTCTATATTCCATTCTCTATATTCATATTCCTTGAATTTAATTCCTAAGAGTCTTTATGTTTTAGATCTGGAGGAAGATGATAACTTTTCCAATAGATAAATCAATATGAGATCATTATAATGGGGTTTTTATAAGATATTTTTTAATCCCACAAGTTATCTTGAAACATTTTAAAAAATTATTTTGATCTATCTTGATGGTATTTCCTATTATTTATTTAATCTATCTACTTTATTCTTTATCTTATTAATTGATCAATAAATGATAGGTTGTAAATGTTTTATACTGCACTACATACTTCCCAATAAAATTTTCAATTCTCATGTTTTAAAATTGGGTTCTTATTTAAATGATTTAATCTCTTGGGACATTAAATTTAAAAAACAGAATATTCATTGAAAAATTATTAATAATAGTTCCTTTATCAGTATTGATGAATTTTTATATAATAATTTTTTAAATATAAACCTTGTAAAATATATGTATAAGAATATAAAAATTAAAATGAATGTTCTCTGTAAAATCTATTCCCTACAATGTGAATATCTTAAAAAATATTTCAAATAATTGTAGAATTTCATATCCCCTAGATATTTTTATGGAATTTTCATTAATATTATTTTTTAAAGACATTAGTATAATTAAAAAATATGGGCTGATATATTGTAGATTCTAGTCCATTATTATAAGTTTTTTATCATTAAATTGTCCTATATATGAAATTGTATAACAAAATTCTAGGAAATATTTTAAGCCACATTAAGGAATGAATTTGCAAACCATTTTGTCATTATAATTATTTTAGAGATATAAACCAGCCAATATATTTTTTTCATCATTAACCCTGATTTTTTTCTGTTTTAGATGACATAAAGATATTATATTAAAATTAAATTAAATTTATCCAAAAAAAATTGGGACATATCCTATTATCATATTATTCATTCATATTGAATTAAATCATTACATGACTATTTTTTGGAATTTCCACCACGGTTTTTTGAGGAAGTCCAATTACGTGGACATCCACATGATTTTCAGATCCAAAATTATCTTTTATCTCTAAAAAAACTCTTGGTGTAGTGAAATAAATCTTACCATAATTTGATTATTTATTCCTTTTTTAGGTACTTAATGGTTGAATAATCAGTGGAAATTTTTACCTTAGTAATATAAAGATATGATCTGAATTTATCAAATTATAAAATAGAAAACAAACTCTTATTTAGTGGATGAAAATTGTTTCTAGAACACGTATAGTGATCTTAAATGATACACAACTATATAGTATCTTCTTGTAGTTATACAAGAAAAAACTACTCAAACAATATAGTTTGAATCATCAAAAAACAACACAAAATGTTGATCCAAATTAGGTAGATACATGAATTTTAAGGTGGTAGATTTATAATTTATCTCATCATAATTTATTATATAATAACAATTAGATGTAAAAACAAATTTTTAAAAATAATATTTTTAGTGAAGAATAAATATTTCTAAAAACCAAGATGAATATCATATATATTCTAGTATATCCTAAAAAGGATCATACATGTTTTTCAAAAATATGACAGGGTAATATATTGATAACATAAAATATGTGTTTTTCAACCTCAATCCCATTTTATGAAACTATATTTTATTCCATAATTCATTTTTCATATATAGAAAAAAAAATACAATAAAAGATTATTTTTAATGAAAATTTTCAATACATTCCCCAAATTTTTAAAAAAGTTATCAAAAGAATTTAAAGAAACATTAAAGTAATTAATTATATTATTAAGAAATGAATTTTTTTAAATCAATGAAGATTCATATCATGATATTTTGGAATGTTCTTAGGGTATTATACAACCCAAATGGAATTATTCTATGAGAAATGATTACATAATCATATATGAATATTTTATTTTCATAGAAATCAGGAGCAATGGACACTATAATTATCCTAAATATTCATCTAGATATAAGTAATGTATTTTCTAATAATACATCTATCATTTTCTTAATAAATGGAATAAGAAATTGGTATTTTCTTGCCACCTAATTCAATTTTTTATAGTATATATTAAGTGTCTAAATATTTTGGACCCTCATAAAGAATTATTTAGGTTTTCTTATTCTATTAAATGATTAGTCCAAATATTTTATGCACTATATGTATTTGGTTCATCAATTTTGGTTCTAAAATTATGTAAAATCTTCTACATCAAATAACAATTCAATTTCAATTTTTACAACTTCAAAAGTTATTGGGTTAAGTATCCATTGAGATTAACTTACAGGTTTGTCCACACTTTGAAGTAATGTTTTTTCATGCAGACTTTGGTTCCTATTACATGTATTTCTTATTGATTACATCTTAAAACTCTCACATTTTATATGAAAACAAAATCAATACTTTTTATTTTGATTGGAATCCAAACTAATAACCTATATATTATTCCCTTCCATTTATAATATATATTATAATTCATTAATAGAAGGTTTAAATTTTATATTTGTGGGTAAGATAAAATATGAAATGATATTTGTCTGAATTTCCTAAATTTCATGAACTTCCAACACTAAATATGAAGTATTAAATCCAATATTATTAAATAAAAAATTCAATTCTATCAAATAACCCATAAATTACATCACATTATTATGGTTGCAAATGATTTTCATGTTTATCTATTTCTTTATAGACTATTTTATTCTAAATTGATTGCACTAACGGAAACATTCTTGTAATGTACCAAATTACCCACCTATATTAGGATATTCAATGTCAGATAGTGTGAAAAGTGAGTGTTATTCTCATGGATACTTCCTAGAATAAAGAATATTTATGTAGAAAATGTTATTATGAAACTCCATTGTTATATTTCCTTTATTTACATTGATGAAAATGTTTTCCATTTTTTGGAAGGGTTTTTCTAGGATGATAGTTGACTAAGGTTTTGTTTTTCCTCCACAATGCTGATAATAAAAATTTATCATGGAAGATATAAAATTTTACTCTAACTTGAAAATCCTCTAATACACATACGAGGAATATAGTGGATATTTTTTCTCCCTTCATGAACATTCATTTAGGTTTGATATCCCCCATATATAATCATGTAATAAAATTAGTAATGGCCATTATAGAATATCCAAGACCCTGACATGGAAATAAAACCTTTATTGAATTAAAAAGGTAGGTCCTATTATCAGATTACGAAAGAGGGAACCCATTACAATAATTGAAAATACCTTAAACAAGTAAAAATGGTCCAGCTGGTTCAAAATAAACTATTTTCCAAACAAGAACTGATAATCCTTATCGCCTCCTTTCCAGACATTGCTAGAGTGAGATCAGATAAGAATATGTATCACCCCCTCCACCATGATTTTTCTCCATGCTGGTAGCACAACGAGGCATCTCACTTATCCAACTAACAAAGAATTTGAAGGTGAGCCATATGAAGGGTGGTATTACACCCTTCTCTCATTCAAGATGCCCACCTGAAAAATCATAAATGGAACTGGAAATAATGAAAACATGATGCAATGAAAAAAATTACTGAAACTAGTGAGAAAAAGTCTTGAAGAGGCACCCATCCATCCAACAATGTGATGAAGCATGGCTGGATGACTAGTGTCAACACACCCATCCCTCGTTCGAGGCTTCCCACCCAGTGCCACATGTAATATGAAGTGTTTCACCAAATTAAATAAGGAAAACCAGTGTCTATAAGGATATATACTACTAAAGATAAGGAACAACCAATAATACATGAAAAATAGTCCAATGCTAAGAAAAACAAGAATAAATCACACTACCTGGAGAAAAAAAAATCCTCAATAGTGAACATCTCCAAAGTTGACATCCGATAAACTGCTCAACATCCCCACTAAAACTATTCCAGAACCCCCATGAACCCCATCCACGACCACATCGATAGAATAAAAATCCCATGGCCCAAAATAAGGTTTCATTTCCACAAAACTCTCAGAACATAGAAACAACACACACCAAAATCATTGTCGGTCACCAAAAAAAACTGATCAATCACAATCCTCCAGATTTGGATCACAAATATCCAACTTCGTAGCAGCAGTGACCTTCGACAGACACAGAAAACTATAATTACCACAGGAATACCGGAATAAACACATCGATATTTCACATATCACAAGATCCCGTCAATGGAGACAAAAAGATGAAGATCAATGGAATAATTACACAATCTTCTCCAGATCTCCAAGCCAAAGACACTAGAGGGGAGGAAAAGAAAACAAGTCGCTCCCGCGAGAGGGATGGGAAGACCACCACCATGAGAATGTTAGAGGAAAACTATAGGTATTAAGTGAAATAAATCAATATGGTTGGGTTATCTATTAGATTTTAGTTCTAATTTTTGATATCAATGATCTGATATTTCTCCCTAAAATCACTCTATCATTCCCTTTAATCCCCTGTTTTTAGTTTATAGTTCCTTAAGAAACATAAAATATTTTGGAATATCTTTGTGATATTCAATTATAAGTATGTTTATTTTAATGTTTTAAAACATTTTATGAATTTATAATTGGATTTATTACCCAAAAAACATCATTAATTTACATATTTTCAGCGAAATAGTAGTAGAAGATTACTATTTTCCAAAAAACACTTTTCTAGTTTTTTATTAATTTCTCTCCTCGCAGACTTTTGTAAATTTCCATTACTTATGATTATAGGGGATAGTTTTTATAACTCATTTTAGAATGATATTATTCTTCCATTTTGATGTATTACTAGTTCTACATGCAATCAAATTTCAAAATAGGCTTAATTTAATTTCCACCATTAGTTGTTTCTGTTGTCACATTACCTTTGGGATTTGTAATAGTATAATATCTAATATTTTTATGGAAATAATGTTCAAAAGAACCCATATATGAATT
Organism: Viscum album; assembly: GCA_963277665.1. NCBI lineage: Eukaryota > Viridiplantae > Streptophyta > Magnoliopsida > Santalales > Viscaceae > Viscum > Viscum album. The sequence continues at coordinate 1,966,435,099 of OY728161.1, forward strand.
TTAAATTATTCTATTTCATTATATTAATGTTCAATGATATCATTTTAATGGTCTATAGTTTTGATAGTGAACTAGTTTATGGAAGTTCATATGGTTTCTTAGTCTAAAATTGTATTGGTTAGAGGAATTTGTAGTTGTATGGTTTAATCAAAGTTAGTTGGAATGTTGGAGACTGTGTATATTATTTTTCAAATGTCACTTTTTCATTATTTTTTTGGTTCCCAAATTTTTATTTGAATTTAGACATGTCTCTTTATCATTGATTAGTCGGTTGAAAATTTTTATATATATTGGAATTTACACATCTTTTGGTTATATAAACATCTGTAGAATTGATAGTATAATAGTTTGGAGAGGAAAAAAGACCATTATAGATTCTTAGTGTTCAAATGACTAATTTGGATCCATTTATCTAAAAATATTTATATATCATGATCTTTATAATCTATTGAAGGTGATTCAAAAAAGCATACCCCTTGAAATAATTTATTACAAATATAGCCTATGCCAAAAAAATTAACTGTCATGTTATTTTCTAAATCAGTAAACCATTTTCAAATTGTTACTAATTTATTGGATATCCTCTTGATGATGAATTTAATGGTCCTATGTCATATCAAGAAAGTATTGATATGAGATGACTATAAATAAATTATCTTAAATAACTTATATGGAACATCTATAACATAGATTCATACATCATTCCTAATATTCATAAAAATAATTCCTTGATGTATATTCTATATAATATATCATATTTTTAATATTTATGTTCCATGATGTGTGTAAAAACCATTAGAGTAAGCTCCTATGAATATAGTCACAATCATTTAAATCTCTAGGTTTCATGTCATATGGTCATTCGATAGTTTCTCCTTCTATAGATAATATAATGTCTCTATATTTTACATGTTCTTTAACTACATCTAGAGGATTGAGTGTTAAACCATCAAAGGTGAATCCATTCATATTATTTTTGGGATATTTACCTAAAATTCCATGAACTCTTCAAAGTAATATTCTTAGTATTTTTTTACTCAAAATCATCCTATAATTGTGGGATTTTAACCTAATATTTCTTGATTAATGATGTGGGGTGAGGAAAAATATATTAAATTATTTTTAATATTATTTTTAATGGTAACATATTCACGTAAAATTTCATAGCCCGCCCCACAGGGCCTGTGTTGTGACTACTCAAATCCTACCTCACAAAGGGCAGGGGTTGGCGACTAGTGTAGATGGGATTATCCTACAAATGGGAGGCATTTTCCAAGTATGTTTACACACATACACTCACAACCCAAACCCAAAAATGTGAACGGTAAACACTATGAAAACAATGAATGTAATCACTATGTTAACCACAACCAGAGTAGAAGAGAATATAAGTACAAGGTAGACAGCTAAGATAGTATACATGACCACAAAAAAGAAAGACAGAACACAAGTAACACCCTATATACCTGAAACTCTTCCGCCAAGAACCCAACCTTAAGGGTATGCCTAGTTTATATGTCTGAAGCAGTAGGAGTATGCCTCTTCTGTTTACTCTCCCTGAACACCATCGGGTCCTGGTCCTCCATCGGCTCTGTCAAAATGTCGGTCATCTACAAAAGACCTGACACATGCTAGAAAAGCCCATTCAGGGGTGAGTACAACAACACTCGGTAGGGGACTCCAAAACCACAATAGAGTAACAAAAGATTTAAACTACCAAAAAATGCACAACCATCTCTACCTAGGTATAATCCCATACATACACCAAGTTTGTCCAGATATACTCTTCTCAACAACTAAGAAAAAAAGGTCCAAACCTTATAACCAACATCAGGGTTATCATCCAATATTGGAAAGTCAAGATATAAAATATGATAACATGCTCAACTAGTTTAGCTATCCCTAATGGTACCGTATAAGAGATACAATTAATCAGGTACAACTCTATTAGGTTCAGCTCCAGTGCCTGGCACTAGTGGTCGAGTCATCACCATCTTGTACCCAATACAATACAAAGGAAACCCAAGTGAAAAGGTACACTCCTTATTACTGTGCTCAGTTGAGGGATCACTGCTATAGACTATCATGTGATACCGCAGTCGCTTCTATATGTTGTAGACCTCACCTCAATATCGTCGAGGGAGAACTTGCTTTTATATAGGTATTTATCTCTTTAAGTGGAGGGGTCCACTCCTCGTAGTTGTGTCCTACTGTCTAGGGAGATCCAACTCCTATGTATAATAGGCTCTCCATCCCTACATATAGACGGGGGAGTACTACTCCGTAAGTGAGGACCCGAGCCCTGGTTCCAACAGGGGAGTACTACTCGTGAAGGACCCGCACCCTATTATGATAGGGGATTACTACTTAGTATATCGAGGACCCACACCCTACACTATAGGGGAGTTATACTTCATATATCGAGGACCTACACCCAACATTATAGGGGATTACTAGTCAGTGACTAGAGGACCCACACCCAGGTACTAGGGGAGTGACAACTCTATTAGTTTATTCGCTATAGGATACTCGTACTATAGTACGTTTGAGGAGTCCTAACCATAGGCTATAGGACCCACTCCCCGACATGACAGGGGAGTACCAAATATGCTGGAACAGTGTATAAGGATGGTATGCACCCTGTAATGGAAGATGAATAACAAATATTCTATTACAGAACCCGATCTATGTTTCCACAGGGGAGTATATACTCTTCCTTCACAAAAATCTCTGAGAACCCTCACCCTATACCTTCAGGGGAGTGACACCCTTGGAGGAAACTATCTGAAGGAAAGAACCCAGACCCATGGAGTAGGGAGTCTTATCTCTACCTAAGCATAGGGATAAAGAGTACAGACACCCTGCGTCATCATGGGAGTTACCATCCTAGAATCTCATCAAGAAAACTACCCCAAATCTTCTCAAAGTCTTCTTGTGTCAGGAGGGACTAATCTTCAAATCAACAAGTCATCTTGAAAATTCCTCATAAACTCACTTAGAGAAACTCAAAAGGAACATCTCATCTCAAGGGTCCCAATACTGCACACATCTCATAAAATGAAAATTCCATTTGATTTTTATGGGTGTGTTATCGAAATGGGGGATGGTGGAGTCCTAGTCCGGTACGACCCGGTCGGACCGACCTGACCTGAATGGGGTCCAACCAGGCCTATTGTGCTCTTCCTATCCTGTTAGGATGTGGGTCTAGCCTTCCCAGCTAAGGCGTGCCTATTTATCTAGCACAGACATGACACTCATGCATCTATCTCATTCCATACTGCCCCAGCTAGTATAGCCACAATAGTCAACCACCCTGCTCACATGGATCAAGTTTTCTGGCACGACCGACGGACTGTTACTGTTCTAGGTCACACTGCGGCTGAATCTGTGACTCCTCTATGTGGGCAAATGCGTAGTGTGGAAGCCGTCACCACCACCATTGAGGCATGTCGCCCCACCTTTTGGCATGTGGCCACAACAACATTCCGTTATCACTACCATCACCAACTACTAAAAGACTCCCCCACGGACCATAAGATATGCTTTAATGGTATGTTCATCAATCCAGAGGGTGTCATAGAGTCCTTAAGACATTTTCTTCATCGTATGGGGTACAAAAATACCTTTTCATCCCTTCCATTGAGAAGCTCTCAATCGGTAGTATTTATTGCGCCGCCTCGATCTGATTGTCACTATCATCCTCACAACACTATCATCATTGCACCAAGAACAATTGTGAAATGACATACCATTCATCATTCTGTGAAGAATCCGTAGAATGTTTGACATGGGGGAAAGGAAAATTAAAATATAAACTGAGGAACAAACCCCTGGAATCATTCAACATAGAATTAATCCACTCCTGTTAGAAGGATCAACAAATGAAACCAAAATCATTCAGTGGGAAAGAAAAAATCAAGGGGCAGCCTATTCGTGGGTGGAGATACAATTTTCGTTTAAAACCCAAGAATTAAGGAGTATGTAATTAAAATAACAGACCCAATATAGATAAGCTTCAATCATGGGGAAGGCTCATTGTTAGTGGCGATCCGTCTGTGGGGATTCAAAATCCATTCAAATTCATTGGCATTCGTCAATATCTGTTCCTAGATCTATTATTCAAGGGTGTCGTCTTCCCTTTCTGATTCCCTATAATTCATTGTTGGAGAGGATTATTTCATCATTCGACATAATAATTATAGATCTATATTTTTTTCACTAACCTTTTTATCTCATTAAAAGAGAAACATGTCGTGATGTTTATGTTAAAACTAGTCCTCTCACCTTCACGCTATTTCATTTATGAAATATAATTTTTATTATTCATGAATTAAAGATTCGTTATTATATTTCATTTATTTAATGAAACAGTCATCTCATCTCTATATTTTAGTGAAACAACTTTTTTGATGAAAATAATCTTTGTATGTTTATTTTATTTTTCATAAAACGTTCTGAAAATATCTTATTCCCTTGACCCATGTCGATCGAGGATAGGTCTATTCATAGTTAATGATTCCATTCTGGATTAAATGGTACCTTTGGATTTTCAATTCAGGCACCTGATTAAAAGTCCCAAAAACCACACACAACCACCATTTTAATTCTCTTAAAAAAAGTTCAAAATATATCTTTCACTATTGCCCTGAACCAGCCGAGTATAAGCTCTACCAAAGGGAAAAACTCCCTCACAAGATCAATAGTACTGTCACATTTCAAACCCATGTTACCATTTAAGAGTTAGAAGTATTTGAAAATAAATAATTGTAACTTAATTATTTTCTTTACAGCCAAAAACTAACTCCCACTGTTGGCTCGTGCTGACCAACATTAGACACTTATTAGGAGAATTATGATGCTTTGAGTTCAACAGTGCCCTCAGATTTTATATCTAGGGAACAGTTTAAAATATAGAAAAACCTTCTTGCATGATTAGTTGAGTATCCTTAAAAAATGTTTAGAAATATTTTTTTTCCACTCCGAGCCCCAGAATTACATTCTGTCTCAAAGCCTGGGATCAAAATATTCTCATTTAATTTAAAAAAATAATTTATCTTTGTGGTATTACAATACTCCCCCCTTTTACAGATTTACTTCCTCATAATAAAAATCATACACTCAAGGGAAGAAAAAAATTTCACTAAGGGTTAATGTGCTTCTTATAAGCATACACCTTGAGGATTCACTAAGATTGAACACTCTCTTTTGTAGATTTAGCTAGGCCATCATTGTGCAATAATGAGCACTTGTTTATTTTGCAACGACAAGTGGGAAAGCACGAATCACTATAATCCATCAACATTCATGGGTTTTAAATGATCTCCTACACATTAACCTAGAACAGATACAGACATAATCCTACAATTAATATCTACCCTTGGATGAACCATGCTAAATCCTCCTTAAGAGTTACATGATTAGGGTTGATGCTATACACACATGGGTATTTACAAGTGAAACTGGGCTACCCAATAGAGAATGTTGGGTCTTACTAGGACCCATGTCTACAACCTTTTATGGCTACACAAATTTCCAAAATATGAACACTGTCACCATTGAACGATCCCAAAAATGACTCTCTACAAGTGTCTACATCGTGATGCACGGGCTTGTAATGCCCCAGATCTGGGAGTCGCCCAAAGGTTCCCCGAACCCGGTTGGTCACATAAGATCAAGAACATGTCCCCAAATTCCAGAGGCTATCAACTAGAAGTGAGGGTTAAGGTGTGATATTAAGGAAACTATGCCCTCATTGGCAGAGTATAAAAAATGGAAAACAAAACGTAAACTACAGTGGAAGCAATAATGCCATATAACAAAAGTAAAAAGCAGGGGATTGATAGGAATAAATCAAATAGAGCATATATATATATATATATATATATATGATTCATCACATATGTATCTAATAAAACTGAAAAACAAGTCACAATGTTGGAAATACACTACATAAGCCAAATTATAGAAAATAGTAAACTCAAATAGCATTGCAAGCCTAAGCTTGGTCCCATGCTCTCTAGTTTCAATAGTAATCAAGTACTTGATGAAGAAGGCCACTTCCCCTTATCTACACCGACAATAATATTATCTTCTGGGCTCCAAAACATATCCGAAATAGGGTTTTAAATGAATCCCAGTAAGAAACCACCAAAATATATGTACCTAACTATAATTGAATATATATATATATATAGTATGTAATAAACATATATGATGTAATATAAACTAGGAAGTACTCTATAGTAAACATTCCTACAGTTTTAAATTACATTTATTTACATTAATTATTCATCCTTTTAATCACATTATTTTGGGAGCTAGCTTAGAGTCTAGACCCCCCTGTGTAATAGTAACAAAACAAATGTATTAGAAGACCATCTAAATAATCATGTATGACCGAGTCCAAACTTGTGTTTTTGATTGTTAGACTCATCACAGTTATTCAATCATTCATAAAAAAACCTCGAGGAAATCTCTCACAGTCTAACCCATTTGGTTTAACACATCACCATTTCATTAAATAACGATCCTCTAGGAATCTCTCATAGTATAACCCATTTGGTCCAATGTTGCACTAATCATTTACAAATGACCACCTCTGCATATATCATGGTCAATACCCCTAGGTCAACATGGAATCAATAAATTATAAACAACCTCCAAGGTAGATCTCATGGTCAGTACCCCTGGGTCAACATAGCATAAATTAGTTATAAATGACCTCCTGAGTAACTCTCATGGTCAATACCCCAGGGCCAATCATCTACACCACAGCTGTCACAGTCCTAGGTAAAAACAACATGCATATAATATTAAATCAACTCATGTAATCTAAACTATTACATCTATAATCATTCACAATAATACCACATTCATTTCATTTAATAAAAAAAACTCCAACCTAATTAACCAAGTCTTGGAAAATAAGGGAACACAAATAATAATCCTAGACCAAATGACCCTAAACAATCAAACTAGGGAAATAAAACTAGGGGGTGTCACGTAACAAGGTATCTAAAGATACGCCTATGAAATAACCACTTATAAATTAACCAAACCATATCAGTTATATAGTTGGGTTAAATTCAAAATCTAGAGATACCCCAAATGTTGGTATGCGGCACTTCTTTCATAAATAATCTAAAGATGATCAACGGAAGGCACAAACCACCTACCTCGAGATTGTATTATTGATATACTTTAATGTAGACCCTTGAATCAGCTTAGACATTAATAGATCTACAAATTGGTGAAAACACTATACCTTGAATAACTCAATAGAGATGAGGAATCTGGAAAAAAGGCTCTATGGGCTTTGATAACTCACTGGTTGGTTTCCGACACACCTGAAACTGTCTCAATCGAAACTCATAAGAAGAATCTAGAGGGGTTCAGAGTTCTCCAGCTATTCTATCGCTCTCCTATATAGAACATAGGGAGAATAATTTGTTTACAGACATATGATATGACCCTATTTGATATTTCAAATAAAAAGAAATCCACATTGAGTATTCATTAACAACACACGCTGTGTATTAGCCTCAACCAGACCCTGAGTTAAGAAGGTCTTCTAGGTTATCACACGGCCATGTACTTGGTAATTACACGGTTAGCAGACAGCTGTGCGCAGCTAATATGTACATGGTGTGTACATAGAAGTACATAAATTATACTTAGAAAATCCCTGTTTCATTCTTTTTCCACTTAATAACCCGAAATCAAGATCCACACCTGAAATGATGATTTGTGTTCTTACAAAGTTCCCCAATTAAAGAAATTTGCCCCTGGATTTCCATTCCAAAGGTGGTGAAGAAGAATCTATGAAAAACTCCGACCATTGGGATCGCATATTAGTCTTCCTCTCCCAAGTCCCATCCTATGCTTGGTTGTGCCTCCATTGCACCCATACTAGAGGAACATACCAGCCATAGAGAACCCTTGTGCTGCGATACACAATCCAAATAGGGTGCTCCTCGAAAGATGCATCTCACATTGACTCAACCTTTTATGGTTAAAAAACTTGAGATGTTTTAGAAACAAAATGCCATAGATGAGAAACATGAAAGACATTGTGCATATCACAGAACATCTGATGTAACTACCAATGAAGTGAAACCAGCCCAACTCTCTAAAAAACCTCAAATGACCCGACGTGTCTCGATGAAATGTTCTCCGATCTCTTAATCATTCTATGTCCCAAACTTAGTGTGACATGTAAGAGAACTTAATCTCCGACCTCGAAATCTAGAGGCCATATCTGTCAATCATCATAATATTTCTACTAAGACTATCTAGTATCCATCCTCTTCTAAATCAACTCCAACTACTCAGTGGTCTCCTAGAAAAGATAAGGTACTACCATAGTTGCCTCTCTATCCTCTAGCCAATATAGTAGTGATCAGCACAAACTACCATAAAAATCCTCATAAGGATCCATCTAAATCATTTCCCGAAACAGTTATTATATGTAAACTCCACTAGGGGTACGTGTCTATCCCATGATCCACAAAAATACAAGATGTATGATCGAAGAACATCCTCCAAAATATGAATCATGTACTCAAACTGGCCTTATGTCTAAGGATGTTAATCTGTACTCAGAAGTCCATATGTATTAAAATCCCACTATATTCCCTACAAGACAAGAGAAGTAAAATGGTCAATCCTTTCTAAAATGATATAGTGTGGAACCTAATGAAAATATATTATCTCTTAGATGTACAACCTTCCATGCTAATCAACACTTAAAGTTTCTTTAATTAGAATAAAATTTGAAACCTTCTTGATTCTATCAGCCACAACACATACAACATCACTTCCTCAAGGAGACCTTGGTAAACCTATCACAAAATACATTACGACAAAATTACACTTCTACTTAGGAATGGGTAACAACTGTAATAGCCCTACCAGTTGCTAATGCCCATCCTTCACTTACTGGAAGGTGGAACATCTCATAACAAAACCTGCTACATCCCTCATCTAACATTACCACCATTTGTGGTGATGTAAATCTTGATACATCTTGGTGAAACTAGGGTTAACTGCCCATACTGAGGAATGAAAATCATGTAACAGATCCTCACATAGTTCTGTTGATACATATATGTTCCCATGAGAATGAAAAACCAGATCCTCGCCTATGGTCCACCCAAGAGCTGGGTCCCCACCTAACACACTCTTTCACAGGACTAGGCCCTCGGAATCTAATAGCTTCTTCAATCACACATGATCCATAAGATTATAGGTAACTACTATAGATGAAATAATCATCTTCCCCTGTTTTCCATGCACCTACAAATGCATATTAGATAATAGATACATAAGCTTCCACTCAGTGTTGGCCTCCAAATTGCATATATCTGAGTTCTCATGTTCAATGCATCTGCCACTACATTTCCTTTCCAAGGGGTGTAGGAAATATCAAAGTCAAAAGAATAAAGGTACACACCCGCCTTTACTATTTCAAATTCTGATCACATTGAGTAAAGATATTCCTGAGGCTTTTGTGTTCTTTGGACATCACAAAACGCTCTTCCAAAAGTCAATGCCTCTAATAGTGAAAAGCATTAACAATTACATCCAACATGAGATTGTGCGTCGGGTAATCCCTCTCATGTAGACTCAAACACTGATAACTATACACAATGACTTATTCTTTATGGATAATCACTATTTTGATCCCAATAACAGATGCATAACAATAAATTGTGTAACTCTTGCTCGGCTTCAGAAAAATCTAGATTATTAATGAAGTCAACCACTCTTTCAGTTTATAAAAAGCTGCATCATAGAAATATGTCCACGAGTACTTTGACCCATTCTTATTCAAGATAGTCAATGAAACTACTTAGTGTGAAAATTCCTAAATGAAATTTCTATAGTAACCAGTTATCCCCAGAAAACATCATACCTCGTAGATGTGCTTCATCTTCTCCTAGGAAACTACCACTCTCACCTTATCTGGGTATACTCATACTCATGTTTTGAATATGACATGACCTAAGAAGTGAATTTTATCCATCCAAAAGTTTCATTTTGGGAGCTAAGAATATAGTTTATACTCTCTTAGTGTACTCAAATATGATCTCGAGATTGATGGCATACTCGTGTTGTGTGTTATAGTACACCAAGATATCTTTCATAAAGACTACCACAAAAGAATACATGTAAGGATGGAACACCAATTTCATCATTTCCATGAATACTACTGGTACGTTCATTAGAATGTACATCATAACTAAAAACTCTTATAAACCATACCAACTCTAAAATGATGTAAGAGCTATATCTGATGGTGTAACACGAAACAGATGATAACCGAATCTCAATTCAATATTCGAGAACACATTATCTCATCAAATATGATCAAGCATATCATAAATCATCATTAAGGGATATCAGTTCTTTACTATTAATTGGTTCATCTTACGATAATCCACAGAAAGCCTAAGGGCACCATATGCCTTCTTCACAAAGAGGACAGGTGAACCCAAAGGAGATGTCCAGGGTTTAGTGATACCCTTTTCTTGCAACTCCACTAACTAATTCATGATATCTTGTAACTCTGGTATAGTCATTATATATGGAATAATGGACACTGGTTATTCTACTAGAAATAGCTCAATAAAGAAATCCACCTCCCTCTGTAGAGGTAAACATGAAAAATCTTCTAGAAAGACATCTATAAAACGATTAACCATCGGAGGAAAGTCAATATGTGATTTCCTTTGTTCATCTAGATATAAACTATCCATTTGGGCTATAATTCCTCCCAAAACAAGATGCTCAGGTCTAGCTCTACTTGTTTGGTCATGCCATTTGACATTGTGTATAAACTTTCTGCACTCTAGTGATGTGAAAATTACCCTATAGTGATAGAAATCAATCGATGCATGATACGAGACCAACATGTTCATTCCAGGAATGAAATTAAATCCTATAATCTCTAAGACATCGAGGTCCCATAAGATGTGACATGCACCAAACTCAAGAGGGAACTACTTGAACTGAAGTACACTAGCTGTCATAATCCCCAACAGAGTATCTAGAGTCATAACAACATCAACAGTAATGATATAGAGCCTAGCATATCAACATAAACAACAGATATTAAACTATAGAAATCCCCTATATTGAAAACTGTAAAATCTACAACTGAGGCAACTGGAATCATACCTCTAAACGTAGAGGGTTTGGGATCTTGATCCTACTGGGTCTGCTCAAATCACAAATGTCTGACCTATACCATAGCCATGCAACCCGATCTGTCTACCCTAAGATGATCCACCCTACTGTCACTGAGAACCTGTCATCTAGCTACCATGACCATGACCACCTCCTTGGCCTAAATGGCCCGATGAACTCAAGTTCCCTAACTAATGAGAAACTGGTGGTTCAGATCCTGAATGTGGATTCATAACATATCCATTATCACTCATCACTGATGAGAACATCCTAAAAAACAATGAATATGACCCATCTTGCCACAATATTGGCACTCAAATAGGTCTCTCAGGCACTACGGTCTCATCTTCCCACTCTTTCTACACTGGAAGCACACCACTCAGCTACCTGAAGAATCATTGCTTAAAAACTCCCTATAGAGATTTCTTGTTATCGTTCGACGGTGTAACTACTCTGGATGCTAAACTACAATGTACTATTTCTCCCAAATCCCTTAGAATTCACTTCGTAATCAGCGCCAGGTTTACTATAGCAGTAACCGAAGACAACCTGAAAACATTCACATGCGATCAGATGTCGTACCTAAGACCATTCTCAATTATCATAGACAATGAATACTCATCACATCCCATAACATTTGCGAAGCAGTGAAGCTCTATAAAGAAAGAATGATAATCCATAAGTGAAAGAGGTCCATACTCAAAATGCATGAACTCCCAAGCTAGGTCGGCCCTCAACATTTTGAGGTAAAAGTAATCATTGTAAGTACTCTAAAACTCTTCCCAAATAATATCTCTATGGCATCCAGCCTTTGAGATTGTATCCCACCATATATTGGAGAAATCATGAAACATGAAAGTAGTGATCTTCACCCTCCTCTCAGGAGGTGTTTATAGATACTTGAAGATAGAAATAATAGCCTCCAACCATGACTGTGCATCCTATGGTCCCCCATTCCTTGAAAATGTGGGAGGATGCTACTGCTAGAACACCCTTTTCAACTATTCCATAGTCGGGGCAAGATGTGGTGCTCTTTGAAAAGTATGTATCATCCTCATAAATCCTTCACAGAACTGTGCATCAAAACCTATGCCTATTATAACAAATAGTGAAAAGACATTAAAAATGGGAGGATCTACTGTTAATCTTTTATCTACCATTTCTATTGTTTGATCATCAACATGTACCTAGAATACAGCTGGTGAATTTCTTGGTGGCAATAATATATAATGTCAAGTGCACACCTCAGTTAAAGATTACCAAGGACAACAATAAAAAAGTGCTAGAACATAACAAGAGAAATAATGAACTGATGTTTTACAAAAGAGGATTACAAGGCATGTTCTCGTAAGCTTTAACATGGGTGTGTACTCTTTCCAACTTGGCTGTTAATACCCCATACACACAACATGTTCTTACTGATAGATAGTGTGTACATGAATATTACATCCTACCCAGGTATGTCTACATGGATATAACTAAATAGATCTTCTGGTGTAACACAACATGGCATGTTCAACCTAAACATGGCATGTGCCACTTAAATTCTATCCACATATGTCTTTATTCACATGACTGGATATACGGTCAATTTCAGCATGGCGTGTACTCCCAATACACGGTGTGTTCAGCCAAGATTTTACCAAACCTATTTCTTTGCTCCCACAGTAAGTCACTTGGTCAAAAACTACACGGCGTGTACATGATGTGTACTTAATAAAAGTCATTTCTTCCAGAATAGAAGAACCCATGGCATGTGTTCATAACATCACACATCATGTTCTATGGGTTTGCTGAATAGTAAGCCTCTAAAACTTCTCCGACACCCATGAAATCTTAAAATTTTCCATGGAATGCCATGTTCTCATTTGTGAGAGCACATACTATCCCATGAATCGAAGTTTGGAATCCTTGTTCATATCATAAATTGACTGAATTCAATTAACGTTCAATCATGATCCAACAAATTCTGATCCAAGAAGGCCTGTAACACCACAGAGACAACATCATGGAATCCATAAAAATGAAACATTACATATACCAATAACCTATTAAAATTATATGTATTTCGATAATGGCATGTATCACAATAACATGCATATCTAGAACAACATTTATCACAACACCAAGAAATCAGTAATGCACCCTAAATGGCATGACAAGAATGCATGAAATGTGATCTCAAGAAAGTTCTTATATGATGCATGAGATGGAATACCATCATCTCATCACGTTGAAATAGAAATAGAACTATAATGATATCAATTATAATAGCACAAAATAGGCGAGTCACCCAATGGTGAAATGAAATCAACTGTAACAACTGCAAAACCAGAAAAATTGAAATTTAAATGGTAACATGGATTTTCCAATACATGTGTTTGCTACTCCTGAGAAAAAATTATTAACAACTACCTCTCCATTTTTATCATAGTCTATTGGCTCCAAATAATATAGAAAAGAAGAAAGGAACTATTCTGATACCACATGATAATGTATCAGATCCAAGTGACGCCTCGAGGTTCCCAAAACCCGGTTGGTCACATAACCAAAAGTGAATCTGCCAAAATTCTAGATTATTATGAATTATAGAAAGGGATGATGTGTGATAATGGGGAAACTATGCCCTTATTTCCAGAGTATACATAGTAGAATAAAATTAAATAATAGAATAAGTATAAATTCCATATAATAAAAGTAAATAGTGGAAGACTGATAGTAATAAAAAAACAGAAGAATATATATATATATTATACAAGGAAAAAGAATTAAAAAAATAAAAAAATTCACAATGCTAGAAATATAGTACATAACCCAATGTACGTAAAACAGTAAACACCAATATCATCACAACCCTCATCTTGGTCCCATGTAGTCCAGCTCACACAACAATCAAGTACCTGATGAAGAAGGGAGCTTGCTCTTATCTACACCTACTATCATATAATCAGAATGGGTCCAAAACATGACCCAAATAGGGTGTGAGAAGAATCCTAGTATCCAGACACAAAAATATCTATGCCCATATTTTAGTAAATATATATAGCTGATAATATGAATAAATGAAGGAATAGACTACGAAGTACTCAAAATTAGACAATCCAATATTTTTAAATTACATTCATCTACATTTATTATTCATTATTTTAATCATGTATTATCAGGATATATCCTAATATCTATATCCCCTTGTGTAATAGTGAAAAAAATATTTCCTAGAGGATCATCTAAATAATCAAGTAAGTCCAAGTCCAAGATTGTTCTATGGTGTGGAAGACACATCGAAATCATTCAATAATTCATAAAAACCCCTTAGGGAAAGATCTCATGGTATAAACCCTTCAGTTTAGCACATCACTATTTCATTTAATAATAAACCTAAGGGAATATCTCAGGGTCTAACCACGATGATCTATCATAACAATAATCATTTACAAACGACCACCTGGGCCACTCTCACAGTCAATACCCTTGGGTTCATTTGCATCAATTAATTATAAATGACCTCCTAGGTATATCTCACTGTCAACACCCCTGGGTCAACATAGCATATTGTAATTATAAATGACCTATTCGGTTTCTCTCTAAATCAATCACCCTGTTTCAATCATCTACACCAAGGATCTCACCGTCATGTGTAAAAATAGTGCACATATAATATCAAAGAATCTCAGGTAATCTGATCTAACACATGGATAATAATTCACAAGAAAATCACATGCATTTCATATAATCAACCAATCTCTATCCTAATTAACCTAGGAATTACAAACTAGTAAAACATATTAGGAATCATAGTGAAAAAGACGATAAACAATCAACCAAGGGAGATACACCCATGGGGTGTCCCATAACAAGGTATCTAACCTTACGTATAAACAATAACCCCTTAACAATCAGCCAAAAAATTGTTGGTATTTAACATGGTTATATTCAAAATGAAGCAATACCCCAAACATGGGTATATGGCACTTTTAGAATAAATAATCCACTGAAAAAAACAGAAGGCACAATCCACCTACCTCGATGTGGTACGATCAATATAGTTTAATGTCGTCCCTTGAATCGGCAATGATCGGTGTAGATCCAAAAATAGGTGAAAAAGCTCTACCATGATTAACTAACTAGAGTGGAGGAATCAGGATGAAGGGTTCAAGGGGTTTTGAGAAGACACTGGTGGGATTCGAATACACCTAATGATGTCTCAATTGAATCTCAGATGGAGAATTGAGAGGGTTTTGGAGTTCGTCGGTCATTCCATAGCTCTCTTATATGATCCATGATGAGAAGAAGATGTTTCCAGGCATAAGTTTTGACCCCTATCTAATATATCAAATAAAAAGAAAACTACACAACATGTTCATTAATAGTACACACAGTATATTATCCTAATCTAGCCCTTGACTTAAGCAGGTCTACCAGGTCATGACATGACCATGTACTCAGCTCTTACACTGTCAGTACATGACTGTGTGAGACTACTAGTTTCATGGTGTCTACATGGAAGTACACGGCATGTACTCAGAAAATTCCCATTTCTTTCTTTTTCAACCAAAACAACCCAAAATCATGATCCACATTTGAAATGAAAATGCATATTCTTACATGGATTCCCTTTCACTGTAATGGAAAAGCCCTTTTCACCATAATAGATACACCACATCTGATGCCTAATATAGTCAATGAAGGTATGAATGGTTGTAGTCCATTCCAAGAATGATGTTGTAAGTCCTCAACTCCATTTCGTAGGGATCCCAACCGCAAATCTCCCCTTTAGAGTCAGGTCAGACTATTAGTGCCAGTGTGTGTTCTATTTGTGTCCTCCAGTAGAAGTCTCTAAGCGGGATGGTCAAGTCCATGGTCTAACCAAAACCTCAAAGTCTCAAATAGAAATCATGAAAAAAGGGGAACAACTAGCACTCGTGTCTATTAAAATGGAAGGAAAAATAAAATAAATAGATCATACCTCAAATCTCTATTGAATATTCTTGGTCATAAGCCATGATCTCATGCATCGATCATCTCTCATGTCCTCTATCTCCCTGAGTCGGGTGCTGACAACCTCATAGTGGTGGTGGAAATGCTGCAAACATACGAACACCACCTCATGCTCCTCCAAATCCTCTATCTCACCCGCTAACTTGTGGAACTCATTTCTATAGGAATATTCATTTCTAGGGAGGATCATCAGCTATATCTCTCTCGGCCGCACTATGTGTAAGAAAATATCTAGCGAGATTCCCACAGCTATTGCAACGGTAACGCGGCATCTTCTACAACTGATATTCTCCTTGGCTCTGCCCCTGAACCATAGACCCACGTGTCTACGTTCATGAATGGGTATTCCTCCTATTCCGCGATCCTGGAGACTATCATCTTATTGCTCCAAAAAATTCCTCTATTTCATGACCTCTACTGTAGTTCACATCCATCTACTCCTCACTAAGAAACTCTCATCCACTAGGTATCGCTCTCGCACCCCATCATTTGTCAGAATGTTTAGGGGTATCACTGATGACCTGATCTTTGAGCGTAGTCCATGCTCATTGTTCTAGGTCTTGAAGTATGGGTCCTGCATCATATACATAATGTAGTGAGAATGATCTATGAATCTCATCAAGTATTCATCTACCGTCATGGTGCCCTACTATAGGTGTGAAGCTCTTGTATATGCACAAATCATGAAATCCCTGGAAATAACTCCTCCCTAAATAGGATCTCAAAGTCTATCTAGGTGAGGGTTGCCTCATTGTGCATCTGGAACGTCATGCTCCACCATCTCCATATAGACCCTTGAAGAATGCTCGCATCCATGAACTCCTTATGGTTTAGAGGCTTCCTCACTAGTTGGAAGACTCATATAACTACCTCAATCCAATCCTCGACCACCTGGGGTTCATCCTCACCCCTAAAACTAAGATATATATTCCTCTAGAAATCATGTAGTCCAATCCTCTGGCACACATCCTCTAATGGTAGTGCTGGTTTCAACTGTTGTTCGATGGGTGGTGTTATCATAGGTGCACCACCCGGTAGGGCTATCTCTAGTACTGGTCCACGTACCACTGCCTCATCGCATGGGGGACCATCCTCATGGTATCATACTTGAATCTTTACTAAAAATAATTGCGGTGACCTCCTTAAATGGATCAAGATAAACCACAGTTAAAAGAGTATATCTTTATAGCTAACGCAAGAAGTACATGGAAAGAAAAAACAATTCATATGTGATGAATGAACAATTCATTTCCCAGCTACCCGTGTCCTAATGTACTGAGTTTAAAATGTAGGATATTAGAGTCCCAGTGAATGGATACATCGAGTACCACACTAACACTTGAACCTATGACTTGAGAGTCGAATTCAAACCATCTTAACATCATCATGATGAACCCAAACCCCAAACACAAAACACTTGATCGAAAAGAGGAACCAAACCTTCTCGGATACCAATTTTTTACAACCCATCCCACGGGGAATGTGTCATGACTAACCCAAGACAGCCTCCCAATGGAAAAGGGTTAGCAAATAGCACTGAAGGAATTATCTAGTAAATGGGAGGCATTTTATATGTAACTTTACACACGCACACTCACAACCCATATCCCATAAAGATAAAAATTAAACAATAATTAAACCATGCATGTAATCCCTAAGTAAACCACAACAATAGTACAACTAAATCTATGTAAAAGTTAAAAAAATGGGCCAATATACAATCCCACCAAAATAAATACACAACACAAGTAATACTCCATGTATTTGAAACTCTTCCATTGAGAACCCTACATGAAGGGTAGGTGGAGGGTAGTTACCTAAATCCTTAGGAGTACGCCATGTCTATATGCTCTCACTGAACACAAATAGGTCTTGGTCCTCCCAAGACTCCGTCAAAGTGTTGTTCGTCTGCACAAGGCATGACACGTGCTGGAATAGCCTGTGTTGGGGTGAGTAAAACAATACTCAATAGGGAACCCCAAAACCACAAAGGTAAAAAAAGAGAAAAAACCACTAGGAAAAGCACATTCAACTCTACATGGGTATATTAGCATACATATACCAAGGAAATTGAAATATAATCCTCTCAACCACTAAGAAACATAAGATCCCAACCATATAACCAGCATCCGGATTCTCTTCAAAGACAAGAAAGGTAACACATAAAATAGTAGAACACTCTCCACAAGATTAGCTATCCCAGATGCCACCATCCAAGAGATACACTCCATCACGTAAAAATCTACTAGGTTCATCTCCAATCCCCAACACTAGAAGTCCATTCATCACCATCATGCCCCTAATTCAAGGCAAAGGAAACTCAAGTGAAGAGGCCATCTTCTCAACACTATGCTCAGTTGAGGGAGCAATGCTTCATACTATCATGTGATACCCCATTCACTCCTATAAGGAGTGACCCTCAACTCTGTCTAATTAAGGGATCCATTTTTCCTACATAGATATTGATCTCTTAATGTTTATAGGACTTCTCCTCCTATTTTTTTCCTATATTTGAGGTCTCTCTAACTCCTATAGAGGTCTCTCTCCTTGTTGCTACTTCGAGATGGGGGAGTGCTACTCCATAAGTGAGTACCCACACCCTTGTTCCAACAAGGGAGTACTACTCATGAGGGACTCACACCCAATTACATAAGCGGATTACTACCTCATATATCAAGGACATGCATACTACCTTGTAGGGTAGTACTACTTCATATATCAAGGAACCACACCTTGCCCAGTAGGGAAATACTACTAAATGAATATAGAACCCAGACCTTGCTACTAGGGGAGTTCAAACTCTTTAAGTTTATTTGTTATAGGGGACCCACACCCTAGTATGTTAGGGGAGTACTGACCCTAGGATAGAGGAACCTCTCCCTAGAATGGAAGGGTAGTAACAACTCTGTTGGAACAATGTGTAAGGAGGAAATGCACACTAGAACTGGAGAGGAGTAAGGACTCCAATGTTTAGAAACATTCTCCTGGGTCCCACATGGTATTATCAACTATTCCTTCACGAACATCTTTGATAACCCATTCCATAGACATTTAGGGGAGTAACACCCCAGGAGGAAACTACCTAAAAGAAATGAACCCACTCCTCAGATGTGGGGAGTCCCATCTCAACATAACAAGAGAGATATGGAATACCCATCCTTGAGTCATAATGTCATTAACCTTCCTAGAATATCATTAAGGGAACTACCCCAAATCTTATCAATGTCTACTTGAATTGGGAGGGACTACACATCAAATCAATAGGTCGTCCTATAAATTTTTAAAAAACTCACATAGAGTATCTCAAAAGGAAATTCTGGTTTCAATGGTCCCAACACAACATATGGCTCATCAAAGTGACACTTGGTTTAAATGTTACAAGATTTTTAGCAAAATGGGGGACTGTTGGGTCAGGGTCTGGTCCGACCTGGCCAGATCGACTGGTCCATGATTCTGGACCATTGGGTTCAACTCACTGAACCACAGGTCTGGACCTATACCATACCTGTCTTCTAGCACAAGCCTGACCCAGTAAGGCATGCCAGGTTCTTCATCACTAACGAGGATTTGCTGCATTCGTCTCGCACCACATGGCACATGTTAGTGACACCTCCCAGGTCAACTGATCCACTCATGCGGATAGGATTTTTTGGAATGACCTGTGACATTCCAAGTGTCTAGGTCATGTCATGGCCATAGCTGTGGATCTTCCATGTGGGTATCTAGTAGTGCGGCTACCGCCACCACCACCACCATGGTGTTCCACCACGTTTTGCCTCCGCCGCCGGCCACCGTACCGAAAGATTTCTTCACAGACCACCAGACAAGCTCCGGTGGTCCTTTCTTCGATCTAGAGGTTTTTCCAAAGTCCTTAGGCCACATTATTCATCTATTGGGGCTCAAATATCCATTTCCTTCCCCTCCACTAAGAAGCGCTCGATCAGTGGTATTTCCTACGCCGCCTCAATTCGATTGTCACTATCGTCGTCGTTGCACCTCCAACATCATTTCACAAGGAACAATTGTGCAATGACCGACCATTTGTCGACCTGAAAAAAATGAGAGTCAAGGGGGAGAGGAAAATATTACAGTAAATTGAGGGAAAACCCATGTCATTGATCATCATCCCATTAATCCTCTCACGTTATAAGTATTAAAAACGATAACCAAAATCATCTCGCAAGAATGATCAAACCATGATTAATAATATTCATGGGTTGATCTGTGGTTCTCATTTTAAAAACAAAGAATAGGGTAAGATATAATTAAAATAACAAACCCTACCTAGAGAAGCATCATTTAGAGGAAAGGATTGTTGCTGGTGGAAATTCTTCTGTAGTGATATTTAATCCGTTCAAATCTGTTGGTATTTTTCGATATCCGGTCCCAATTTTTTTTATCCAGGGTGTTGTCTCCACTTCCTAATTCACTAGAGTTTTTCATTGAAAAGGATTCCTACCAATTTTCTCATAGGAATTGAAGATCTATATTTTTTCCTCCAACCCTGTTATCTTGTTAAAAGAGAAACATGTTGTTGCAATTCTATTACAATTAGTCGTCGCATCATTACACTATTTAATTTATGAAATAACATTTCTATTATTATTTAGTTAATGATTCAATGTGATATTTCATTTATGTAATGAAATAGTTTTCTCAATGTTGTATTATGGGAACAAAAGTTTTTTGAATAAAATAATCTTTTTATGTTTATTTTATTTTTTATAAAAGTCTAATTTTTAACCATTTACCTCGACCCATGTTAGTCGAGGTTAGGTAAATTAATAGGTAGTGTCACAATTATGGAGTCAATGGTGACCTTGGATTTTCAATCCTATCACCCATTTAGAAGATTCTAGAATCACGCATGTGTGCCATTTTAATTCACTGAAAATAAGTCCAAAAACCATATTTGACCCTCAACCTGTGACAATCAAGGTTAAGCTCCGCATAAGGGAAACTGACATTTACGAGCTCAATAGTACTCTTAGATATCAAATCTGGGATACCATTTAGGTGTTATATGGTTTTGAAAATACAATAATTGTTATGCAATTATTTTATTTATGGACAAAAACTTACATCCACATTTTTCCCTTTGAGGTCATCTTTAAGACCATTCTAGGTGATTCCAAACACTCTAAGTTCAATGGTGCACTCCGATTTTTGATTGGGTCACTATTATAAATGTTTGAAAACCTGCTTGCATGATTATTTAATGAACCTCAAAAAACTTCAAAAATATGTTCCCGCAACTCCAAGCCTCGAAATTACATTCCCTCTATGATCCTTGTCTCAAAATAATCCCATTTAATTTAAAACAAATCCTGGATTTACAGGGTATTACCAAAAATGCCAATGTTTCACTTGAGTACAATAGTGAAATGTCTTAGAGAACAATATGTAAATTCAACATCATAAGTTTACATAAGAAACTAACCTTGATGCATGTGTCAAGAAAAAAAGGTTTTCAATCTTAGAATGGGTTATAAAATGAAATTTTTAATAATTTTCTCACTACATCCTTTGAAATGGTTCTAGGTTTTTTGCATGGAAATCAAGATTTTGTAAAAATAAAATAAATCCACAAATTAATATATAGTATAAAAAACCCATGGTTGTCTATAGATATTGAATAAATTTCTTCCTCTTAATGGATAGTATAAAAATGGTTTTCTTGTTGAATTCATACTAATGAATTATACAAAATGACTCAAGTAATAATAATTATTCAACATGATGAAATATTATTGGCTTAAGTGTAATATTGCCAATTTAAAATATATCTAATATTAAAAATTGTTTTTCTCTCATTTTTATCTAATGATAAATGATATAATTCACATTCACTTCATCCTTCACCCTAGTATGATATAAATTTTTATATTTAATCTATATTTATCTTTACTAGAAGATAATAATTTATATGTGTATTGGATGATATCATATGAGACCTAAATAATAATGTACCTCTAAGAAACTGAGGAAAATTTCGATCATATTATGGTTTTCCTAAGTAATTAAAGAAAATTTAATACCTACCAAAAAATATCAGTGATTTTTAGATACTCAGTAGTAAATAATTTTTATTCAATTATATTTAAGAAAAAATCCATTGAGAGACAATAATGAGTCTCCTCCAAGGTTTAATATAAAGAACACGAATAATGAACAAAGCAAAATTGTATTCAAAATAATACTCTTCCACTAATTAAAAAAATAACTCCATCAAAAGAAGAACAATATTCATTGAAGCATAGGAAGAAACATTACAATAGGATATTACCATATCCTAAAATCCAAATGCGTTTACACTAATATGTAAGAGGTTAGAGCTAGCAGAATGAAAAAAAAGAAACAATATAGGAGAGTAGAAAATTCATCTAATCATTCCTTCTCATTATGTAATAATAATATTATTTAGAAACTCTCTTCCAATAAAATACTAGGTGATGGTATCCTAGATTGATTTTAGAATGTCACTAAAAAGATCTCACTTAATCTCTCCTACCATATCCATCATAGACTTTCACCGATCATCACTTCCTAACTATAATATTCTCTTGAAAAAATTGAATCTCTAGAAAATCATGGTATATCAGTCATGAAAATAATTACATATCTCAATACCATTCAAAAACTAAAAAATTAATCATTTTGTGAATGAGAAAATGGAAAGAGTGTGTTCATTAAAGATATTCCTATCACATATATATTTATCATCTCAGACAGTCACTTCCAGTTTTCAAATCATGGTCTATCCAAATTATTAAAAAATTACTATCCATTATTCACATATGTACCATTAAAAGGCTTAAACCTATAATATATACCTCAATATTTTCAATACTTTTCATTTTGGAATGATCTTCCTATATGAATCAACACATGTGGTCAAACAAAGATGGAAATATTCCATTATTACGGAAAAAGGTATTCCTACAATATCGCAATGGATTTCAATAATTTAGGACATTTTTTATGGATTTTGTAATGTATGTGAATTTAACAAAGCATTTGAGATAACCCTTGTATTTTTGGGGAATAAATTTAATCATAAAATGCTCCTCCTCTATGTGAAATTTATGTGATGTTATATATAACATGGATTGTGAGGGTACCTTTACATGTACCTTAGCCCCATGAATTAGTTTTACACATTTGAAAAAGTGGAATATATGTAACAAACGAATAAACATTGCTTCTCTTCTAGTGAAAAAATAAGTTATATAGAAATTTATTTACAGCCACTGGTTACTATGATTTATCAACCTTGGGGGATTTTATATATCACAGGACCTCAATATAATGACTCTTACATGTGTCATTCCTTGGAAAGATTCTCGCCTATACTTCATAAAGGCTCATATGTATGGAATGGTTTTCCCAAACATATCCCCACACATATCTTAATATTGTTTTCACAACTTCAATATGACTATTGTGTTTAAGTCTTATATAATCCTATGAAACACTTATAAATCGACAAATCCAAATTACATTCTCATTATTACAGGACATTTGTTTTTCTTTAAAATTTAAAAATATAATTATTAAAATTTGGGTGTTAATTTTATTATTTAAATTAAATTAATCAATTAATTTCTAAATTATATCTAATTAGAGTAATTTTTACCTAAAATTGTGAAATTTTCATTTGATTCCAAAAATACCTCAAAATCTAATAGTTATTTACTTTTCGGGAATCAAATTAATTCAATATCAAAAAAATTAACAAACTTATTTCCACAACCAATACCCATTTTGTTTAGATGATATCATGATAGAATGTGGGTAAGATCATATGTGATGGTATTATAGAATATAACTCTACCTAAAAGGAAGGAAGTAATGGCTCAATTTTTTTAACTGAAAATATTGGTCTTACAAGGAAAATGAACCTTGGTGTGGAGTGGAGCCTCTTTAGTTGTTGATATTTGGAAGGTGTCATTTATAAGACCATTGATATTTTTTGGGTTGTAGGGGAACATGGTCAGAGTAGTAATGATAGTTTGGTGTTGAGTAACCTATATCTTAACCATTCAAAGATGATTCATAGGACACTAGTGGTGTTTGTATTGTTCAAACAAGATGTGTGATCTAGGATGAGGTGTATCCAATTAGTGTGGTTATATACCAAAGACCATTGAAATTTATAAGATGAATATAGGAATGCAATCATAAAGTTTTAATGTCAATGGGGGGTTTCATTTATATGGTAAGAGGGGATTTACATGAGAATTTGGAATGTAGAATAATATGAGTAAATACACTATGGTTTGAATCTTGTGATTTATTGATGATGAAGAAATCAGTTGGTGTAGGGTATATATTTTGAGGTTTTGGGGGAGTGTAATAGAGCATGGGTGGATTTGTATATCTTTAGATATGATCCTCAGAGTGTGTCTCATCCATGAATGATATTTTAAATTATTCTTAGTGATGTTATGAATGTGGTTTAGTTATAGATACATGAGTGTGATGTTTTATCCATTATTGGTTGGTTCTTGGTGATAAATATGAAATAATCATTATGTTGGGGATCCCAACATTGGATATTAGAGGATACAACCACTACATTAGGTATATTTTATTGAATATCAAGGGTAATTATCTAGTAAGATGTGTGATAGATTGAAATTTTTGTTTCATGTTAGCACTCAGGTAAGTGGGAGTTGGTTGCATCCATTCATTATGTTAAGAAATTGATGAAGTATGTGCCTTGGGGATTTGTTTTTTTTTGACTCATTAGGATAATGATAAAGATACTCTTATATTGAGGAGCATATTATCAATCACAAGAGAATTTTTGTAGAATTAAAAGTGTTATAGATGTGATGAAACCAGTTGTAATATGGTCAATATGAAAACGGTTTACTGATGTATTGATATAGTATATTTCACATGGTTCCATGTTGAATTCAAAAAATTGTATTAAAATGAATTGAAAATGGGTTCAATGTGTTAGAAGTATATTTAAAATCTAATTTTATGGGAGTAATTAATGAATTCAAATGGTGGTATGAAGGTTCTCGTGGGTAGTGTGGGATATAATATTTCTATGTTGGGGGATTTAATTAAATTATTTCACTGAATATCAATCTCAATAATTGGAAACAAATTTTGGTATTTATTTCATTCCTTTAGAAACTTGGGCATCATTATTTTGATGAGGTATCAGTGCACCTGTATGATGGGTTATGATTTTTTAATAAATGTACATGGGGATAGTAAATAACCAATATTTTGTTTGTAAATGAATTTGTTGACAAAGAAAATGAATTTGTTGACAAAGAAAATGAATTTGGTTTCGTTGGGGATGTGTATTTTATGGTTTAAAGAATAATAGTAGAATTTTCTAAGAAATTTTTATTTATTCAGTATTTTGGATTGGGTTGTAAAAATATAAAATATTCATATCAGAATCAAAAAAATTGATTGGTATTAGATACATATAAATTTATTGGAGGTTAGGATACATTTTTATGTTATTCTATTGGATGAGAATACCATTGTTTTTGGAATTTTTAATGACGCATAATTTTTAAGAAAATTGTTTATGAAGAATTTTACATTTTTCTTCCTTCAAAAGGGGTGTTTTTAGAATTCAAATTTGGATTAGGTATCTATGAGTTGGAGAACCTATAAACTAGGGTTTAGACATGATTCTGTATGATTAGATGTCCTTGTTGGAGTCTTGGGTGTTTGAAGGAGGGAATAATTGTGATCTAAAATGGATTATTTTTATAATTAATTTTACTAATTCAATAGATATACACCCAGTACTCAGTATCTGAGGTGGTTGGGATGCAGTTCCCAGAGTTACACCATATGGATAATGAAGCAACATAAGGAGGATGGTGGCATATCCAGTACCCAATTATAGCTGACTTTTTTCTCAGTGGATCATTTGATTCATTATATAATGGGAATGACGTTAATTTTATGGTCAATAACCATTTGATTTTAGAAGAAGGTGTGTATCAGGGGATAAATAAACAATTTTAATATTTCCCCTGTATTCTTATCCTAGGTTACCATTTTGATAAAGGATTTTGTTGAGGTTATCTCAAAGCGATTTATATTTATTATCAATTCCTCATTTTTATCCCATATTTTCTATCTAGTTGGCCATTAATTTTTGTGTTCTCTAGGAAAGGGTTTGTCTGGCGAATACATTAGAACATGTTTTAATGTCCTCTATGAAATTGGTTTTTGTGTTTGTTTTAAAGAAGGGTTATAAAAAAACATTATACATAACTTATATAAAGGTTTTTCAACTACAGAATTTTTTATGGATATAATTTTTTTAGATTACATGGGTGGTTGTTCGTGCATCTGATGATAAGTATTTCTTATATAGTTTTGGTGAGTGTAATAAATTTACCATAAATATGTGTTTGGTTGTGGTGTTAGTTATGCAATGTTTTCTAGTAAGTCATTAGTTAGTAAGTGTGACACCCATATATTTTATGATATATTTATCTCTAAAGAAATCTAATTTCTTCGATAGCTTGTGATACACACAACCCAACATCTAAATGATCTATAATATATTATACCGTTATAACCTAGAAATAAAATTGGTGAAATAAATGGGAATAAAAACATTTTAAAATTTTTCTAAAAAGGCTTTACATAATGAAAATATATCAATACATTTGTACTCAATTTTTAGTAAAGTCATTATATTCTACAAAAATACATTTTTCAAAATATTGGTTGATTATTATTTTTTGTGAGAGAATATAAAAATTATTTTCATCCACATTTAGAATATTACTTTTAAAAAAATAAATTAAATTAAAAAACATTTCAAAATTATACAAGGTATAGTTTTTTAGAATTTTATCAGAAGATAAATTTTTCAATGAATAAAGAAAAATAAATATTTATATTGAATAATACATTTTTGTATAAATAATACAAAAATTACAATTTTGATATAAAATATTTTTATATGTATAATTAGTTCAATTATACAATAAATATTCCAATAAAGGCTATATTAATAAATTTTATGTTGAATATTTATACAAAAACATTATATACATAAGAAAACATATTATTTGGAAAATTATTTTTCATCATGTAATGTAGGTTTAATTTAAAATTAAATTATTCCACATATTAGACTATATTTTGATAAAATCTGTTCCATATTTTATATCATAATTATTATTATTACTTTATACTATTAACATTATATTTAGTAATAATTAATAGGAAAATATTTAAAATTTTCTTACTGTAGTAAAGGATAAATATGGTTTTCCATGGGTTAAAAATGAGATTATAGTTTGATTTCCAATTAAACATGTCAGAATTCTATTGTATGGACATATTTTTCCCTCATATTATATGATCATTGCATATTTTTTCATTTTGAATCTTTTTTTTGAGTATGAATTATTATATTTTAATTTTCTAATAATATTCTTGCATGTACCCTCCCACACTTATGAAAGTACACACCTCCATTACCTTAATTACAAAAATTTGATCCATATAAAATTACCCAAACCTAAAAAAATTTATTATCCACTTCCTTATACATGATTTATAAGTGATATAATTTCTAATATATAATTCCAATGGTCCGAAATAAAAAATCTAATGGTGGCCTAGTGAAGAAGAGATAATCATCTTACCCAACCTCTTTCTATTAATATGAATTTCTACCTCCAAAAAATCAATTATATTCATAATAAAATAATAAAATAATTATCCTAAAGATACTAAAATTTTATTATAAATTGGTAATCACCAATATACACCCTCTATTCTATCAAAAGGGAAAGAAAAATATCAATCGTGCTTCATGTGGACTACCCTCTATATATAGCGTTACATTTAATTTTCAAAGAACTTATTTCATGGAAGGTTATTATGATGGATTTGTAGACTATACATTATATTTATAAAATTATTATTAGTTTTTAATTATAATATCATATTTACCTTCTTATCTTCAAATTTGTTGTAAAATGGAAACCTTGTTCCTGCTTACATGTGGACTACCACCTCCACGAAGTGATGAGATTGATTTCAATTTTATCATTACATGTATGTTAAAATATGATAGATTTATTAACAATATATAACATATATTACATAATAATGACCCTTTAAATAAGATTTAATTTTTATATTTTTTTATTTTATCATTCAAAAATTGAATATAATGTTCAAGTGTACGTATGACCCACCATTCCCATGAATAATGTAATTCGTTATTTTTTCACTAGATTTATTGGAAGAATATAAATATTTATATAAATATTTAATATATATTATATATATATCATTATTAACCTTATGGATTTTATGGATCCATAATCAATGTAAAAGGAATGGATCTATGGTATCAAATTTTTGATGAAAAAATCAATAATGCCCTGAACCGATTATTTTAGTTAGAAATTATTAATAATTTGGTGTTAATATATTATTAGTTGATCATATATATAATAATAGGTATTAAAAATATTCTAGGGTGTATTTATTATAAATTTAAATTTATTATACATGTATTTATGGTGCTTTTTTAGAAACACTAACTTGATGTAAGGGATTTTTGCCTCACATTTATTCCAACGAGACACATGTCGTATTCAGATCTTATTTCTTTTGTGGGGTTCATATATATCCCATTAATGTCTTAAATGATAATTATCAGTAAAATTATGGGGTTTTAAACATTTATCTATGGATATCTCTTTCATTGTGATTTGATTAATAGATTACAATGTAAACAAGTTTATCATGTCAAAATCTCATTGTTTACAATGATTTTTTATGATTACGTTTATGATCATGAAATTTAATAATCTATCTTTAAATAATCTAATGAAATATATTATCATCTTGTTATTTCTAGGCATTATATGTTTTCTTTCCATTTTCCATTCGTTATGAACTCAATAGAAAAAACATTATTTTTAATGAAAATCAACTTGATTTATCTCTTTGGTAAATACTCCTTGGTCTTCCATATTCTTATTTTAAACAAAAAAATATTTAAAAAATATTTTAAAATGCATATAATGATTTTCTAATTTCAATATTTGTGATTTTTGTTTCTTAAAAAATTTTTAAAAGAAATATCAATATCATTTCCAGAATGAGTTTCTTTTTTAGTTCTTACTGAATTTGAAAGGAGAACATAATTGTACATAAAAAACATAAAATTAATTTATCTCCATCACAACCACTAAATTATTTAAATATTCCTTTACAATTTTTCCAAATTATTTATAAATAAAATTTTTACATTTACATTTGGAAAATTTTAAGATTAAAAAAATTTCAAATTGAAAAGGGTATTTTCCACAAGAAACATTTTAGTTTTCATTTAAAATAACATTTTACCTATGATATAATCCATTAATTTAACTTGTAATTTTTTAGGATTATGAGAAAAGTATAAAAACTTTATTCATTATCTAAATAGTTTATGATTATGATGATGAGACTTTTTTGTAACCCATTTATATTCCTTGAGATATTTTACGTTGAAATGTTTAAAAAAATTCTAAATCCTGTTTCTTTTATATGGGTTACTGAATATGATAAATTATTACTGATCATTTTTTCACATATTAATGGATTATGATTGTGTTCCTAGTGGGTTTTGAATTATATATCCCTCAAATTTAATTTGTAAAGTTGTATATCTCTTTAGATAAGAAGGACTATAATGGGGAGTGAACTCAATTTAGTAATGCTCTATATCCACTAAAATAGTTTTGGCTATGATCATTAACTAAGGGTGTAAAGTTGTGGTGTGTTAAAAAAATCCCCTATGATTGTGTTTACATTAGAACTTAATTATATAAATAATTTTCTATGATTATGTGTATTCTATGAACTTATGTCTTTTGATAATTTTACTTTTTCACATCTCATATACATTAATTATTATGTTATAAAAGTCTTTTGAACATACCAAATATTTGAAATGATTAATGGTTATGATCTTTGATATGTTCTGTGTTGTTTTCAAAATGTAATCTTGTGATCTTCTACCCATATTCTCAATAACTGAAGCAATGATCATTATTATATCCCATTTTTAACCATGATTATCATTTGAT
This sequence comes from Viscum album, assembly GCA_963277665.1. Classification (NCBI taxonomy): domain Eukaryota; kingdom Viridiplantae; phylum Streptophyta; class Magnoliopsida; order Santalales; family Viscaceae; genus Viscum; species Viscum album. Next base: position 1,966,465,380 of record OY728161.1, read on the forward strand.
CTAGCCCTTTGTTATGATTCCATTCTCCATTTTATGAGTAATTTTTAATGCATGATATATATTTGAAGGATACTAGTTATAAACTAGTTATTTGGACATTTTGATGAAATCTTATGGACTAGTTTGTTTAATATATTTCAAAACACTATAAACCTGTACGATTTATAAATGATTTTTTATTTTATGTAATAAATATTTATCTAGTTAGATGTAATATACATATGATGTAATTACCTTTAGAAACTAGGTAGACAAAATGGTAGTGAGAATGTTTAAGATAACCCTACATATAGGAAAACATCCTAAGTCATGGTAAATAAAAGCATTTCATTTTCCTAGTAAAAAATACAAATCTAAATACTATATGAGGATGAATTTTTGATAATTAATAATCAAGGTGTAATAACCAATAAAATATATAGCTGAGTATATCTCATCCATTATTTCAGTTCACATGAGTGTTCCCATACTAAAAACCTGTAATAGAACTCTCCTAGTATATTCTTTGGATAATTAACCATTTCATTATGAAGGATTATGATGGATTTGAATAGTTTATGCTCATGAGTTACCTATTGTAAACATAAGGCTTCATATTTTTAAAATAAGGTTTCACGGTTCAGAAATCATGGTTATGATTTGGCATGGTTGATCACACAGATTAAAGCAGCCTGATGGACATACTGGACATTTTTTCTTTAGTAAGGGATTAATTACAGAATGATGAAGTTGAATTAGTGGCATGTATAGTTAAATATTGAATAAACTAATATTATATTAGAAATATTAATTTAGATATATAATGAATTATCCCATTGAATTTTTATCAATATCATCAACTATAATTTATTTAAATGAGAGTAAAAATTATAATGGTTCAATGATCACATGTCAGGTACATTGATATTCCCTGACTGAATTTTATGGGAATTAGATTCCTAATATATTCATTATTTTTCCTCTAGATTAATTTGATATTAATTTATGAATGTATTATATTTATTTCCCTAAATCTAGCATCATTTTCCATAGAAGGTAAGTCACATTTTATAATCCAAAACAACCAATAAATTTGTATTTATGATATGAAAAATATGAACATATAATGGAAATTACATTCACTATATGGGTATTTATTCATATTATGAAGGTGATCATATCACATATTTTTGGGTAGATATTCAAAATCCACTATATGAATATTATATAGATGTTTTTATGCATATCCAAAAGAGTTTCCTAGACTTCCATCGAATTGTAAATTTTATTTTTTAATAAAACTCATACTTATTGAAACATCTATATCAAAGTATCCATATAAAAATGCCATGATAGATTTCCAAGAATTAAGGAATATACTCATTCGGAATATTTAAAATTTATAAATTACACCAAGAAAAAAACTTTGGGGGGGGGGATATTTGGGTTTTTAAGTTGAAAATTGATCAATTATACTCTATAATGATTATCAGGAATTACAAATTCATAATCAAGAATAAGTATTATATACTCCATATTGATAATTTATTTAATATATTATGAGGAGGTCAATATTTTGTAATGATTAGAATTCATTTTATATATTATTAATTTACGGTCATAAAAGATGATATACCCAATAAAACATTTCATACAATTTATTGAAACTATGAATTTTTATTAATTATATTATTCATAATAATTCCACCACTATCTTCATGAATATTAAGAATTGAGTCTTTAGATATTATCTTAATCATTTTGTGGTAGTCTTTATAGATGACATTATTATATATTTTAAAATAATTGAAGATAATGAATATAACTTTTGGATTATACCTAATATCCTATGAAATGATATTTTTGAAAATTTTACTAGGTTTAATTAATTTCTACAAAAAAAACTGTCATTTTTTTTGGTTAGATAATCTCAATAGAGGGTCTATCAGTTGATCCATCAATGATGGAATTTACTGAACATTGGAAAAAAATAAAAAAGTTACTGGGATCTATAGTTTTCTCTGTTTGTATGGTTATTTTTATCGAATATTTCCCATGTTTGTAGAGTCCACTAACAATGATATATTTTTAGGGAGTTTCATTCCTTTATACTATTGAATTTTAATAAAATTTCATGGAATTTGAAAAAGGTTAGTCAATGAACTTCTACTAACATTATCCTGATGTGGAGAATGATTTATCATCTATAGTGGTGTATAAAATATGTGGATGGGATGTGTCCTCATATTGAATTATATGGAGATATCTTGTGACTAGTGATAGTTGATTTTTCAAGATAAAACTACCCTACTCATGAATAAAAGTTAGATGAGCTTATTTTTCATTAAAGATATCAATTAATTATCTTTAATCTGAATGGTCTGACTTATATAACAATATAAAATCTTTAAAGATCATATTAACTCAAAAAGAGTTGAATATGCACTGTAGAATATGGTTAAAGTTTATCAAATATTGTGACTTCTCAACAAATTAACACCCAGGGAAAGAAAAAAATGTTGTTTATAGATTGAGTTAAAAGGATCAGTCTATCCTATTTTTGATGTGGATCACAAAAAATCAAATATATCAGAATTTAAAAAGGATAAAAATTTAAATATTGATGGAAGGGGATAAATCATAACATTCGAAAATGAGTGTTCAAACATCTATCCAAATGAATATTAATGAGGAATAATAGGAAGATGTTGTGATGTAAAAGAATTTGAGAAACTTTTCATAGTTCAACCTTGATAATGAGGGAATGATAAGGTTTAGAAACCATGTATATATCCCATATATACTATAATTAAATATTCATATATTGGTTGAATATAATATTTTATAATTCACTATTTATTGTAGATATATAATGATCAATAGTTATTATAAATAATTTTTCAAATAATATAATAAATATTTATGTTGGAGGGTATATATTTGAGTTCTTAACATGATATCATGCTAAGACTGAGTGAAAAAAATTATATGGGTATGTTATAACCATTCCTCATTCCATAATTTAAATGGGAAAACATCACTATGGATTCTGTTGTCATATTCCCAGAAATTTCTAATGGCCATAATTGAATATGAGTTATAGTCGACCACCATAAAAATTATACACACTTTATTTCTATATAAAATGTTTTTTTCTATTTATCATATTTCGATAATATATGTTAATGGGGAGTTTAAGTTCTATAGAGTATTATATTTTATCATATCTGATTGAGATCGTAAATTTACCAAAATGATCTGGAGAAGCCTTCATTGATCCCCAGATTTAAAGTAATGTGGTAGTAATTATTATCATCCTCACATATATGGTCAGTCGGAGAGAAAGATTCAAACAATAGAGTATATACTAAGGTCTTTATCTATATATACCAAATGTGTATAAGATTAAAAACATCATCATGTGTAGTTATAATTCAATAATTACATTTACTTGAGCATTAAAATGTATCCTAAAGAATTATTCTATAAAAATAAGTTTAGAAATAAAATGTTATGGGATAGAGATAGAGAAATTATGATAGTGGGAGCTAAATTATCTAGTGAAATGGAACATATTATCAAAGAAATTTGGTATAACATCAAGGTATCTTAGAGTTGAAAAAATGTCATGCTGAAAACAATAAGTGAAATCCAGAATTTGAAGCTGGAAATACTTTATTCCTAAGAATTACATCATAGTTGAATGTTATCATATATAGACTAAAGGTAAATATATAGACAATGTATATTTTCCACTTTTATAGTCATTATCATGTAGCGATGGTATATTATCGCTTGAAACTTCCAAAAAAACTCCCAAACTTATAATCCTTTTTCATATCTCTCCTAAAGATATACATAATAGATCCTTTACATATATTTAACTCAGTGGTCATACCACTATGTCAGTATGTTTCCTATAAAAAAAATCCTATGAAAATATTTTATCATATATATAAAGTGATAAATTAAAAAAATACTCAACTACATAATGTTATCAGGAGGAATAATAAATTCAAATAAGATACTTCAGAACCCAAGGATGCGATGAAATAAAAATATAGTCATTTTCTGTTTCATAGTGATGGAATTTAAAGGTTAAATTTATTTTAAGGGTGGTTAAAAAGTAATACAATGAAAGTTTAAGATATATTTCTCTTCAAATATATTTATTTTTTTTCATTTATAGTTTGTCATAAATGAAACAAAATGTCTAAATGAATCGTCATATAGTATACCCATAAAACCTATTAGTTAAAATGGAAATATTAACAGTAATCAAAAAAAATAAAATTTATTTATAAATGTTTTAGATCAAACAAATATGTTGATAATTCTATTATAATGTTTTTTGTAAAGTCCTTTTAAGCTTTAAAATATATTTTCCCCTGAAAAATTGGTTTTAGTGCTTCTTAAAGGAATCATAAAATTATTTTCTACCAATTTTATAAATATTATTTATATGAAATTAAATTAAATTTATATATTAGAATTTCTTGGTAATATTTTATTGTAATTTTAATAATTTTCCTGAGAAGAAGTATTTTTATATAAATATTGAAAGATTATAATTTTTTTGAAAATTAATCTCCCTATATAGAAAATACAGAGATCCACTTTTCAAATGGTTATAAAAAAATATTTGTTAAATAATACTATGAATAACCTAATTTCTGTTATATAATCAATAATATGTTTAATTTTATTATCGAATCTTTTATTATTTAAGATTTTTTTTAAAAAAATCTATTTTTAGTCACAATTCATGGGTCTAATATTAAATTAAAATATTCTATTTCAATTAATCAAGTTTCATAAAATATATAACATATTTTGAATCATAATAATTAATATTGTGTAATATGTTCAAATTAATTTTTGGTCAAAATTTGTATTCAAAAACATAAAAAAATTTACAATTATTATGGATATTATTGGTTTATTAGGGGTAAAACCAAGTGATAAGGGTATGTTTTCCAATTAAAAATATACAAGTATGATTTTTTATAGATATTACAAAAAGATAAAATCCCTCCATTGAATCTATTTCTTTTTTTAATCATTTTTATTTAGTAATGAATTATTATATTTTATCTTTTAATAAACATTAAATATGTATGATACCCCCATTTATTTAAGGAAACCACTATTTCTATTAATTAAACCACTTATAGATATATATCTCAACCAAAATCAACATAATTATCTTTTAAAAATGCCTATAAAATAATTAGAAGTTTTTTATTCAAAAAAGTCAATTCTAGGTGTCCTTAGGAAATGATCTAATGAAGGCATATCAAAAAAGTGGTAATCATCATTCCCAACCATTTTAATTTTTTTCTTTGTATAACTCCTCTAAAATTTTTGGAGTTATTTATTAAGTAATTAATTATCAATCCTAGATATAAAGAAACAAATTATAACTATTTAACCACTAAATTCCACCATCTATTTAATTAAATGTAATGTGAAAATATCCCCCGTGTGTGTATGCGGAATACCGCATCCATGTAGTGATACAATTATATTTCCATCACAATATTTCGAGGATAATTATTAGTAAATGGTTAATGATTATATATGGTATTTATTACATGATTATTCTTCTATAATAAAGTATCATATATTCAATCTCACTTTACAATCCATTGTAAAATGATAACTTATTTAATGTGTTCATACAGACTACCTTCTCGACGAAGTGATGTAATTAATTTTTTAATTTCACATTTTAGGGATTTTAAAAGGTATATTTTACATGAAAATATCTGATATATATTATATAATAATTATTATTTTAATTTGAATTACTATTTACCATTACTTTATCCTATAATTCAAAAAGAGAAAACATCATTCACTTGTATATACAGCCTACCACCTCAATGAATAGTGTATTTAATTTTTGATCTCTACCGTTTATGGATGATAGTGAATATATAATATATATATATATGATATTTATATCATGATTGAAATTATGTAGATTGTGGAACAATGATGAAGGTACAAGGACAAAAACTACTAGACCAAAATTCTCATGGTAATACAAAATAATTAACACCAAGAAACAATGATTTTGATAAGGATTTATAATTAAATTATATATGATTTTTTAATTATGTTAATTATTTTAGCATATAATTTAAATAAATTTTAATTTATCTTACAGTAGTTTGGCTGCTTTTAATGGATTTTTAACTTAAGGTATGAGATATTTGCCTCAAATTTATTTATATTAGATAAATACCATATTCACCACTTGGTTTATTTGTATTCTTAATATAATAATTATGAATTAATTTTTTGTATATTATCATAAAAATAATGGTATTTAAAAATAAATATTTGGACAACTATTTTATGGGGATTTGATGTTGAGATTTTAAAAGCCATAAGTTTTTTATGTCACAATCTCATTATTTAATAGGATTATTTATGATTAAGTATCTGGTGGTGAAATTTCATGATTTACCTATCAAGAATCTCATTTATTTTTTCATCCTTTAATTATTTCTTAGGGTTAAATATCTTTATATAATTTTTCTCTCTTTAAGAATCCAAGAGACTAAAATAATATCTCTCAGGAAAATTGGAATTATTCTATTGAAAATAAATTTTCTTCCATATCCATGTTTTAAAAAATTATTTCAACAATATTTTTACTAATATCCAAGTGTAATGACTAAAAATTATCATAATAAATATTAATTATTAATATATGAATAATCATTACATAACATAAGGAACCATGCTATAATTTTTTAGGTCTACTTCCTTTGGAAACATGGACCTATAAAAAATGGTCCATCAGTGAGCTATGCCATAACCCAAAATATTGTTCATAACAAGAAACATTGTTAGTAATGAAATATATAAAACCATTCATCATAACATAATTAAGGGAAATATAATAAAGGTTGATCTTATATGCTCTATAAGGGTTAACATAGGTAATATTTAAGAATAACGTGAGTATATGGGTATAAGAACATGAAAATAACATACGGAAACCATACCCTGTATATAAATGATCAAAATCATGTGTCATTACATAATAATTATCTTATCATAATAAATGGTCCCTAATAAAGTTAATGAACATGATCAATGGGAAAAATATATAGAAATAAGATATTGATTTGTGTCATAAACATAAGATTATAACATTTTGAACATGTTGTAATAGAAAAGGTCCATTCAATAAGTTATGGACATGAACTCAGGATCTCTTATTAACATATGTACATGAAACTATGTCCACACAATACCTTAATGATATGAAATCTATGTCTATTCATAAAATGATACACATCTAATCAGTTCCATGAATAAAATTGGTTACATGTTATAAGATTCATGCAAAACGTTGTGAACATGTAATTTAGATCATGCATATCTTATTTCCTAAACTATTATAAATCATTAAACAATGAATAGGATGGTGATATTGGTCCCAAATATCATATAAACAATACATCAATATGCCACATGCTCATAAAAAATCATCCTATCATCTCCCATGTAAAGGGATATGGTTCTATAAACATTTCCTTATAGTATAAACCAAGAAACGAAATAGGTTTCATAAACTTCTTATCCTCATAATCATAAAACATTATGTGAAATAATGATAATGATATCCTTGGATTATATCCCTATTAAATCACAAGTAACATCAGAGGATTTTATCTTACTTGGAAAATGATTTTGAAAGATCACTTGAATCATTTCTTAAGAAAAATATAGGTTTTACATTGATTTTTTTAAAAGTAAATCATTTTTCAAAATAATTTTCATTAAATAAATATTGGGAAACTTATAAATGAATATATAAAATCATTTCGAACATTTCTTTAAAAAAATAACATTTTTAGTATCTAAAATTCTTTTTTAAAAATAAAAATTCATAAAACCATTTGAAAGTCATTATCCATGAAAATTATATTTGAAACATATAACTTAATTGGTAAAATAATGACAAAAATTATGATAGGAAATTTTGTTCATTCCATACATATTAAAACATTGAATCATTCACATTTTCAGTAACTCCAAAATAGTCCACGTTTTGAAAAAATTATACTTACATTAATAAAACATTTTAAAAATATAAAACAAGTGAAAATATTTTAGTAAAAATTGCAAGAGTGACATGATTTTTTTTACTTTTTTAGGACAAAGGGTTATGATAGAAAAATGTATTTTTGAATGAATAAATAAATAATTTTGATATTTTGTAAAAATATTGTTCTTGAACATTAAATGAATCAACTGAGAAAAATGATTGGAAATCATATATTTCCATTGATTTACTAGATTATAAAAAAACATATTTTGTTCTTATGAAAATTATCATAATATTTCATCATCTAAAGCATAATGATAATCAATCTAGATAAACAATGAGATTATAACATCATACCATCACTATAATGGTATGTTTGGAATAAAAATCCCCTTTACGGAATAAATTCATATATACATAAAATATAATGATAATAAATTGGTTCATGAATTAAATGTTCAATGTGACCGTATATACTTGACACAAAATAAATAGGTGGGGAATTTTCAAATCTCTATGAGAAATAAAAGTGAGACTATAAATATGTTACCTTAAGTATCTACTTCTTTCATTAACAATATAACCTCATAAATAATAAATATAAGTTTATTATTAAAAAATTTAGAACCATAATAAAATATATTATACCATTAATGATATACCTATGAACTTTTATTACCCATTTGTTAACAATTCCAAGTTAAAATCACCTATCCATCAATAACATAATAGTTTTTCATGTATATTTTGATTTTTTATTTTTTGGTCCTTATGAACTGATCACTGTCCCATAATCTATATAATTCTTACCAAGATATAAATATAATATATATTTTTTATAGTAATATTTAATTTATTCCATAAAATAATGAGATTTAAAATTAAATACATCCTTCATGTAGATGGTTGGTCGCATATACGCATTAAAGTAGTTTTAATTTTCACTATGGAAAGTAATTAATATTGTTAAAGAATATATTATCATTATAAAAAAAAATTATGAAATATATATCACGTATTTTTATTTAAACATTTATTTATTACATTCCATAAATAAAATAAATGAAAATGAATCACATCGATTCATTAGGTTTTAGTCATTTATACATAAGAATGATGTTATTGTACCTCCCATGGAATGGAAAGTATGATGGAATATGTGATATAATAATTAAATATGTATAATAATATTATAAATATAATTTTTATTCAATTAATATAAATTTATTACCAGTAAGGTAAAAAATAAAAAACACATCACATCGGTATGTGAGGTGGATGTCCTCAATACACCTGAGTGATGTTATTGTTTTACAATGGGTTTAGAGAAAAGAAGGTATATATGGTATTATAAATAAATAGATAAATTAATATAAAAAATATCATATATTAACAATTAATTGATATTTATACTTGACTATGAGCTGGGGTTATGAAAAATGAATAAAATAGATTCTTAAGGTGGTAGTCTAATTTTCACATGAATGATGCTTTTGTTCCCTATTAGATGGAAGAGGGTAAATATTAAGGTTATTCCATTGACATAATACAAAATAATTATATTGTAGATATTTTTTATATTATATCAATTCTTTTTAATAATAATTTAATGCGGTAGAGAAAGAATTATAATAAAATTATCGGTTTGGGACCATACATCTTCTTCAGATAATGTAATTTGGTTCATTCTAAAAAGACATTTTGGATGGATTTATGACCAAAATAAGGCTTCTATGATGATATTATGGAAATAAGGAAGTTATTTTGTTAGGTATTGGCTAAACCAATTGGTTTTGATATCTTGAATATGAGATGATAATGGGTGTCCTTATATAAGTGGGGTGAGTGCCACAATTGTAGTTTTTTAAAATAAAATTGTGAAACCATTATTTTCACATGACACTAGGATCAAAAATAGTTAATTATCAAACGTTATACTTTCTGTGGTCTAAATATCTCAATAATATATTTTTTTACATCTTTATTGATTATTTTACTCCTTATCCTTTTACTTTAACACCTAGTAAACAAATTTTTACCTGAAATGCGGTAATTAATATTTACTTCTTTCACTATTAAATATATTTCAAAAATAAATTCAACTTATAAGAGAAAATAAATTATTCTAAAAACAAATATACAATCCATTTTTTAAAATTCTATTTATAGTTATGGATAATTTTAATTTAAAATTAATCTTATGAATAAGATGAGAAGTTCCTTTCCCAAAGAGATAATGTTCTAATGTGTAAAACGTTTTTATATCAAAATTCAATTTAAAAATGAGTAAAATTCCCAAAATTGGATTAATAGATATGTTATTGAACTAATTATAAATCTGAAAACTTATTAAAACCTTTTTTATGTTTTTGAATTGTTTAAAATAATATAATATTCTAAATAAAAAGAAGTAATTTTTATTATATATCAAAAAATTTATATTTTAGAAAATTCTAAAAAATTAACCTAATTATTTCTTAAAATAATGATTTCAAAAATTATTTTATTTTTTTAAAATAAAATATATGAAATTAGGAAAAAAAATATTTAAAATAAATATGTAGTATGAGACAAATTGTTTTATATAAATATAGTTTTAAGAGTAATAGGTGATTTATTATAATTTCCTATCTAAAACACATTAGACAATAGTTAAAAATTTTATTGAATGTATTATAAATAAAATTCATTAGTATCATTATAAAATATTTTTTAATTTTAATCATAATAAATATGTTTGTGTTCATAAAATAATTTCTATTATTTTAAATTTTATTTTATTTTCATTTATAATTGATTGGTCACCAAATAATTCATTTCATATACTTTTGTAAACAATATAATTAGTTAATCATATTCACACCCACCATTATAACTACTAGGTTTTAAATATCATATTATATAATAATGTTGTGATAGCATGTTATGTTTCTTTTAAACTCAGTGTTGTGTGTAACACAAGATAAACAAAGCGTTTTGCATATATAAAAATATAAAAAATATAAAATTTATTTGGAAACAATATTCCCAAAATCTCGGGTTGTTTCATTATTCTCCCAAAAATGAATTCCTCCATTTATATTCGTCACTTTGGTACTAATAATTGAGGATAATTCTACCTCATTACATCCTTAGTTCCCCATTAATATTTCATAAGTGGGTGGTTTCACCAAAAAACATTTAACAGGTGTGTGGTCTTGTTTCAAAGAGAAATATCCACCAGTTTTTCCTCTTAAGAATGTTCTTTCTCCAACGGTATTTTCTATGAGTTTAGTAATTGTAAAGGATTGTATATAGAATTAATCAAGAGGGATACATGTAATATATTATGAACTATTGAGAGGATTGTTGAAGGTTCCAATATAATATATAGTCTCTATATGATGATGAATTTCTAAGGGACCAATATACATAGGGTTTATCTTATCATTGTACGATCTATAAAATTTTATCATATGGTTCTTCATTAATAAATTTATACATCACCTATTAGTCCATGAAATGAAGTTGAATATTTTTATGACTGAAACACTAATGGATCAAAAGGTCTATAATATAATGATAAGTCATTCCTTTTATATCTAGTTATCATTTTGACACTCCAAAAATCTAAAGAACCTTTTCTTTGATAGTGTGTTTGACACACAATAGGAAGTGAATCAGGTAAATAATTCATGTATATTAGAAAATAAATTTACTATTTGAATTCAACTCTATATATTTAAATTCTTGAGAAACCAAGTTAGATGGCATTACATGCATGAGAAACCTTCCTCGATGGCTTGTGTTACACACAATACTGAGTTTTATCGAACAATAATATATTATTAAATATAATGAGATACAAATAAGTATTTAAATTATTAGTTATGAATATTTATAACTAAATTATTAAAACTTTGGTTTATAAAAATATATAATTAATTTATTAGTTAAAAATAAATTATAAATCAATATTGAATCAATTGAATATAGAGTGAATATTTTTATAGAAAGCTATTTTTATTTTCAAAATATTGTCTTAGGCTAATGGATTAAATTAATTAAAATTATTGACTGATGTTAATTTAATATGTATATACTATATATTGTATAATGTATATTTGATATTCATCCAATTGTTTTGATATACATAAGATAATAACAAGCTATATATTACACATAAACCCCTATATTTTTATAAATGCTATTTTACCATTATTTAATGGACAACCCATTTTAAATAAGAATTTTAACACATAAAATGATTTTATATTAAAAAAATACTTCATCAATATAAGGTAAAAATACAAATCAGCTTAGGTTAAATTATTTTATATTTTTTTGAAACATATCATTTTTTTAATGAGTGGTTAAAAATATTGATTGAAAATAATTTTTTATTATAAAAAACTATCTAGGAAGTAGTGAGAAACTGAAGAACATGACTTCAGAGACTAAAACATCCAGCCATACCCCGGATGTCCAAAATCCAAGTCAAACCCAGATCAAACAACAAATAAAATCCCCTCCCCAATATAAACAACAATATGACCAGTTTCCACCATTCTAATGTAGCATGAAAAACTACCCCATATAAAGACGGGATAGATTGATCGCCAAGGTCATACCTTCTCAAACATCCAACTCTCAATCACATAAGTTTGGTAAAAACATTCAACTCTACCCCATCTAGAGTAGTCTCTGAAGAAAATCTTTAATGAATAGTCTTGTATAGCTGGCCGCTTGCAAAAATCATTCACAGTGACAATATAGCTACAATAAAAACAAACCAATCCAAAAAATCTCCAAGGAATTACTAAACATTCACCACCAAATCCACAAAATTAATCCTGCTCTATAAATCCTTCATTATGCATTCGTAGATTTATGGTCCACCACATTCCCCTCATTGTTGGAATCACAAAACCCCCAATCAAATTTTACTATTTCCACGATAACAAGCCGCCACTACAATGCTGGACAGATCAACCAGAAAAAAATACAAATCTAAAACCAGAACCAGAGCACATCCAAACCACACAAAAAAAACCACAGAAGACATCAAAACTCATAATCAGAAATAGGTACCCAAATCCCAGACCATCCTATTAGATGACTGAAATTCTTAACGCCACCTTCAAGCGCATATGGTGAGCATATCCGCCAAAAACACCCTCATCCATCACAAAAACATGACAAAAACCATCACCGCAGTAGCTAGAAACTCAATCATTTGACCTTAAACATGCCTCCATGCAATGCCTTATCCAAATAGAGGTGGAGGGTGTGAAAAATGACATAAAAAAGAAAGCATCGTTGAGATTTTCAAGACCAAGGAGTCTTAAGACACCGCTACAGAAGACAAGCCGCACACTACAAGATCTCTGTGCTAAAAAACCGCATTGTCATCACGCCTGGGGGATTAAATTTAAATCAACTTATTCAACTTGTAGGATTCGAATTTGGGAAAAAGGATACCATATATGGAATTATTATAATTTATAGTGTATAATAAGGCCAACATTTTATTTTACCAAAAATATTAGAGAATGTCATTAAAATTATTTACAACGATTAATGTTATATTAAGCTTGTTAAGGGACAAAACCTTAACCTTAAGGCCCAAAACGAACTATAAACTTATAGAAAACCTATTTTTGGATATATTTCAACCCTATAATCTCTTTTTATTAAAATATTACCATTATTGTATCAACATGAATCATTAAAATCATGAATAAAATTTCATTGTAAATATGTTACAAGATTGGGACTCCTCCTCCACTATAAAAGGTCTTCCTCTCCTACCACTTCGTCACACCTCCAATGCCACATTAGATCGACCAAAATCTACCCAAATATCTCCTAAAAATATATACCATAATCCTAGTAGCCTCTCCTTGGACATTATCTAATCCATGGAAGCTTTTAGTTCAAACCAAAAGGAGTTACCCGACTAAGAAGTAACATCCTCTATCAATCTCTATAGTTTTATTTACATTCTACAACACATCATCCATTTTTATTTTATTAATTTTTTTAAAAAACAATATCCAAAATATAACAGGATTTTGTTAGTATATTATTTTAACTTATAGTTACACAAAATTCCATCTAATGGTTATCGAACATATTGTTTCGGTGTATGACGAACTACTTCCTCACAGAATAATGATTGTTCATTTTTCCCTTTATGAACATTCATGGTGGCCACTATGATGTAAACTCTATTTATATATAATATATATGATATTTTTTATTTTTTATACTCATTTAACCTATTTATAACACATATCAATAATATATTTGTTTTCACGTTAATATTATAAAATCGTTTGAGGATGTGTGGACTACCACCCCCTCGAAGCGATGTGATTGATTCAGATAATAAATAGAATGTATAATAGATTGATTAAATTAAAAATATTTGAAAAATAATTATATATTATATTAATTAAATAATTATTATTTTTTTGAAATAAAATATATTTATATATATCTATCGTTTTCATTATTGCTCTTCCACACACTTTGAAAGTGATAATGTCCATCATGTATGTGCGGACTAGCACCCTCTCGACAGGATGTGATTCTTTTTAAATCAAAATAATTATATATTCAGTTATGAATGATAAAATAATAATTTATTTATGATATAATGATCATTCTAGAATGATATTGTGTTACCTTCATTTCGTAATGATCATTGAAATATAAGAACATCACTAATACATATCTATGGGGTAATATCTCAACGATCGTAACATTGACTCGTTTTTGATAACCATATTTAATAAATAATTTCAAAATTATTATTAATATATATATATGATAATTATTTATGGATAATTATTTATTTGATGTTATAGAAAGGAAGGTGCAGTACTAGGCTGAATGCCCAGTCCCGTAGAAATTTATTAATAAAAAGAAAGTGCAAAGAGCAGAGGAGAGAAAAAATAAAAAGACAGCGTACCACAAAACCTTACAGCCTCATACCTTAGAAAGCATAAAACACATCATCACCACCACCTTCTGAGAACTCATCTGGATCTGCCGACTCCCATTCAGATTGTGGAGCGTATTGATTTAACATGTGTATATACTGCTCCCACAGACGTAACTTTGCTGGGGACATTGGCTCTTTGTTCTGTCGTCCCTTCTTCTGATCCTAATCTTTCAGCTATCCATTTTTGGTAGATGATCTGGTGGATATGGTTCTCAGCTTGTTGGAGTAGTCTTTCCTGGGTTTCCTCTTTGGTGGAGCAGTGGAAGCCCCAATACTCTCATCCCTCTTCTCCCCTTTCCTAAGAATGTCACTATATGCTTCCTTCATAGAACTCGTTAATCTGCCTCCTTGATTTTCTTTCCCCTCATCCATACCTAGAGTGCCTTCATGCACCAAGGAGGGTGCAAACTTGGAATTTTTCTTGTTAACTTCTATAGATGTCAGACACGGATAATGGTCCCTGCTATTCTGATTTTTGCAGCTTGCCGCTACAAATTCCTGTCTGTTTAAAGATCTCTCCCTGACATTCTGCTTCTCTGAATTATTATTTCCATTCAACACCCCCTCTGAGATTTTTTCAGCATCCTCCTCAGGAATTTCCTACACCATGTTCAACAA
This sequence comes from Viscum album, assembly GCA_963277665.1. Taxonomy (NCBI): domain Eukaryota; kingdom Viridiplantae; phylum Streptophyta; class Magnoliopsida; order Santalales; family Viscaceae; genus Viscum; species Viscum album. The sequence goes on from OY728161.1 coordinate 1,966,481,033, forward strand.
ATCACTCCCTTGTGACTCACCACATCCCTCATCCAGTTCCACCTAAAGCATGATGCCAGGAGCTCCAGCAGCCCCTCCTATTTCCCCATTCCCAATATTATCAGATATAACAGCACCAGCAGTAGCCATATCCTGATGTGGGTAGGGTGCTTCCTGGTCATTGGAGTTCAGCTCAGTCAAGCCTGCAAATCTGTTATCTAGGGGTACATCACTGCCTTGCTTCAGAAAATTCTCACAGCCTCCCTTAACCAGCATCCAGTTGCCACAATCAGCATCTGAACAGCCCTTTGTCCTTCCTGTGAAAGTTGTCCACTGAAGGTCGAGACTTGCCAAACCTTGCGACAAGAATGAGGTCCAACCGCGACACCGCCTTCGCGAACTCCAAAGAGGAAATCGGAACTGATATCTCACCATTCACCCGATTCGGTACCTTAGGGAAAACATGGAAAATGTTCTCGAGAAAATAGTAAATTAACAAAAGTTTATTATACAAAATGTTAAAAGACGTTCATCTGAAAGGAAACTCAAGGTAAGAGATTCTAATCTCACATTTTACGTAAGTGAGTTAGAATTTATGTTCACCCCAAACATGTTTTGTGTGGTGTATCTACTATCCATTTTTTATATTATATCATTAAAAATTTTATCTTCATAGTATTTTAAACCTTCATATAATGTTATTTAGTTATTATATTTATGATTTAAAATTTCTCAAAGTCGTTTAGACACATTGGAATGTTTAATGATTATTTTAGTCAATAATAGTTTTATTGATCATTCATGTTTATTTCTATTCAAGGATATTATATGACCATTGTTCAATAATACCTTTAATTTTATATTCTCTAGTTATTTATGACCATTTTCATATATTATTACTATTTTCCCACTCATTTGTACTCAAAATGTTTCAGAAAATATATTTAAGAAAACCCTATGTTATTTCTCTCATTAGTCAAAGAACATGCTTTCTTTTACTGACATTGTTCTGTTAAAAGATTGAGACATTATTTTAAAATTTTTTGGTAAAGAAATTTTTCCCTTTTTTCTTTTTAATTTTTTTTTGGGAATATTCTTATCGCTTTCCTGAAAAGTCATTTTTCAAAACCATTTATACGAAAAAGGAATGGCATGTTACATCATTGGAAAGTATGGATTTACTCACCATCATTTATTTGAAACTTACATTTGGTGTTCAAAAGAAAACTAATTATTGAAAATATTTTAAAAATGGGTTTTCAGTGAAAATGATTTTCAATGATTTTTTTATAATATAATGATGTTTTACTCAATAATGTTCATAAAATACCGTTTTATAGTATTTATACTCAACAAGGCACGAAATAAAGTTCTTATGAAGTGAGTGGCCTAAGTAATCCCTTCTTATGTTATGTCACAATTTAAATTCCCAGAAACTCTCATCGATTAGATCCACTCCCAGTTGGCCAATTTTTGGTGGGGCTCTAATGAAGGAAAACATAACTCACACTGGATTTCTTGGGAGTATCTGTGTGTTTCGAAATTTCGTGGGGGCCTTGTCTTTAGGAATCTCAAATGGTTTAATGAGGCACTTCTGGAAAATCAAGGATGGAGCCTCTTGTCCCATCCATCTACCCTATCCTCAAAGGTTCTACGAGAAAAATACATCCCTCATTCTGACTTATTGCATGCCCAGTTGGGGCCAAGACCGAGTTTATTATGGAGAAGAATCTGGGGAAAAAATCCTTCCTTGACATGGGCTGCATCTGGAGAATTCTACTGACGGGAATAATGTTCATGTTTAGAAGGTCTCCTGGCAGGCCAATGGAATTAACCATAAGGTCTCTTCGACTATTTTTCCTGGTTTCGAAGATGCAAGGGTACGAGATCTGACCAATGACTCACTTGAATACTGGGATCGCGAGAAGCTTTTAAGTTTGTTTAATGAGGTTTATCGTCAGCTCATCCTAAATATTCCTCTCACACCAGGGATGGGAAGTGACCGGCTCTGCTAGACCGAGGATTCCCATTGCAGATATTCTATCTACTCAGGTTACAAAATGTGGGTACAAGGAGTGGCTCAGGCCTTTCCTAATTTTCTATGGAAGATTATTTGGGCGCTCACTCCCCCCCCCCCCCTTAAGGTGAATTTGTTTTTGGTGGCAGGTCTGCTATGGGGTTCTCCCAACCCATGACTTTTTGGGGCAGTGACATTTGGCATTGGATGACACCTATCTGTTGTGCCTCCCGGAGGTGGAATCCCCTTTTTATAAAATTTTTTCCTATCGTGGGGTGGAAGGGGTGTGGAAGGCATGGAAATCGGATTTTTGTTTGCTCTATCATCTCTCGATTGGGCTTGTCCAAAATCTGGTTAAATGGGTGGCTTCTCTTGAACCAAGAGTGTGGGGTTGATCTGCACAATTGCTTGGTTAGTGTGGACTCGAAGAAATGATCACATTTTCCAAATGAAGGTGACCCATGATTGTCTTTGGGTGGATAGGGATAAGGAATGAATGAATGTTTGGAAGAATAATGATTCAGTGCCTCCTTTTGGAAACACTCAGCAGCCGGCTCCTTGTTGGTCTCCCCCCCTGAGGGTTTCCTCAAGATAGATACAGATGTTGTTGCCTCTTCAAATTCCATGATTAGTATAAAAATAATTACTCATAATAGTTTTGGCCTGATTGTGGAAGCTCAGTGACGAGATCTGCCATTCTCATGGAGCCTTGTGGTGGTGGAGGCCTCTCCCATCCTCCAGGGGATCATTGTTGCCCGTTCAAAAACTTGGCCCAAGGTTTTGGTGGAATCCGACTGCCTCGAAGTGGTGAATGCTCTATCCTCAAAGGACGATACATCTCAACCATATGATCTTATCTTGACGAAGATCTGGTCATTATTTGAAGGCTTTGCTGCATGAAAATTTTCTTTTATCAAGCGAGGATGGAATATGGAAGCTCTATGTTTGGCTCGTTTTTGGAAATCTCAGGGTGATCATTGTTGGGTGGACTCATTTCTTGATTGGCTTTGTAGTCTTGGTTTTATTGATTAGTAATATATCTTATCTTTTCTAAAAAAATACTCAACAACAATAAAAAAATATTTTTACTCCACTTAGGATTGTTTTATTGATATCATCCTTATTCTTCCTCAGGATGGTTTTTTATCAATTTAGATAAGGATAGTATTCACATTCACATCATTGAATAATTTTTTATTTCCTTTTAAATATTAAATCTCTTATGATCATTTATCATTGAATTTACCCCTACATAACTATTTCATTTATAAGGGATATTACTATGGTCTAAACGATATACCATTTAACATAGAGTGTCTACATTGAACGTTATTTTACTATTTGGGGAAATATTGATAATTCTATATTATTTATTCAATATAGATATTTGATAAGGAATATAACTTATTTCAACTATTTGATATGATGAATTATTTGGACATAAAATGGTGGGAGGATCCTAAATATTATATAGCTCTTCGATGCGTAGATAGGTTCTCATTATAAAAAATAGTTTCTCAAATTAAATGGGTTTTTATCTGTAGTTTTAAACTATCTTGTGAAACCTCTTGATGGTATTGGTTTTAATTTTCCATAGACATGATTTCTATTTATAATGACTTTTCATCATATTAGTTTTAGTTATTATTCTTACATGAGATTCTATGTCGACAAATCTATGGATAAATTTCTTTTTCAATTCAGTGATTTAATGGATTGTGTCTTACTTTCTTACCTTTCCATATTTATTTTCAATTATTTATTTTTTTGAATGAAAAAAATTTCTAATTATGATCGTTCTATATGATTTATGCATATGATTTTATTGATTGTATATAATGTGAGTTAATTTATTTACCATGTTATGATTATTATTCTAATTGATTAATTATTACTTTGGTAATATTTTTTCCTTATGGGTTATTTGAGCTCACCCTTTTTATGTTCCTTCCCCCAATAATCTAGGAAGAACACTATGAATGATATATCAGGATTTTCATGATTGAATAAAGTTAGAAATTATGTTATTTATTGAGAATGAAAAAATATATTTTAATTCAGGATTTAATTTGTAATATAAGACTCAATTATGTATGTGTTTTACCAATAATTCTAAACTCATCAATCCTCTGGGGCTTCATTCTTTGTAATCATCCAAAATTTATTAATAATAGACATGAGCTAAAGGATATCTAGGGTCACCACTCTATACTTGTTTTCATAGGTGGATTAGTAGTAACCTTGGAAACTAGATTTTGGAAACATAGTTTAGAGAACATAAAAATAAGTAGGAAATTGAAGACAAGTACAAAATAACATCCTAGAATTTTTATGACGTATAGATTATGTGGGTATTACTAGAAATATATCCTTCTCAGTATTATCAAAGTGGATGTTGTTATGGAGTAGATGTACCTATGAGTAACAACACCAAAAAAGTGTTCCAAGCATTTCTTAGGGTAACCTGGTGAATGACAATGGGCCTTACTATGAACCTAGTTTGAAACTCTTGGGTGATGTGCTTATCAAAATCCATTTTTTTTACAACCCAATTGAAGAATTTTAATCGATAATGAAAAATAATAATCAAAGTTAAACCTAAGGTGTTTTAAATTTAAAAATATTGTTTCACGATTTAGATATTTATAGATAATTATACACTTATTTCTTTAACTATTATTTCTCCCACTATTTATTCTAGTTTTAGTTAATGGCTGGATATCCTAGGATTCTTGTTAACATCAAACTTGAAGGAAACGTAGGTGAAAATGAGAAACCAAATGATTTGTTCAGAATATTAGAGGATATTGTGTTTATTCAAAATTAGTTTTCCGAAAATATTATTAACAATATATACCTTTACAAACTCCCGAACACACCATTGAAAAGAATGATAGAGGTTGATAAGAGCTATATTAATGGATATTGTAAATAAAATTGGGATGGATTTATGATATATGAATAGATTTGAAAGAGACCCAAGTGAAAGTGACTTAATTGAACAACGAAATGATATATGTGTGGGAGTGAAGGACATAAACAAAAGTATTTCCAAGGAAAAATGAAGATTAAAATTGAAATAAATAATTCTTATTCTATGAAATTGATTATTGTTATTTTTCATGAGTGTGGAGAACCTAGAAATTACCAAAATAAATTCCCTATTCTAGAATATAAAATCTAGACCAAGGAAGGATCTTTTTGAAAATATGTGGATGAAGTATTTATGTATTAGTGTTATATTGAAAACTATTGTTAAAATTATATTTTTTATATGTCCATCATATTTATTTTGAAATTATATTAATTTGGTTTTATAAAAGGAAAACTTATAATCTAGTTGAAAATTGATCAAATCTGACAAGACTCTGGGTCTCGAACCCATGACCGAAGGATGATATGGGTTTCACACCAACCACTGACTTATGTAATTCCTCAGTTAAATTTTTATTATTATTAGTTAAATATTTTTATGAAAAATGTTAATCATTAACCAATAATATAAATATTTAGGTTTAAAGATTAATTAATTAACCATATTGTCTTTGAACTATATTTAATAAAAAATTGTTAGACTTTTCACTCTTTTTTTGACCTTATTATCCTTTAAAAGTATCTTTTAGAGCTTGGGGAAAAAATTCATTATTTATAATTAATTTCAAGTAATAAAGGAATGAATTATTATTTTATCGAATCTCATCCAAAATTTAATATTTTTCATATAAAAATGTATCTTATAAATTAACAATATTTCATTATAATCTTACATAGAAATATAATTATCCAACATTAAGAAAATGAATTATAAAAATAATGGTGCCTTATTACCTTAATTGTTTTTGAACCGATGGTCTTCTAAATCAGGAATAATTTATGGAATTGAGGTTATCAATTTTATATTGATCATTCGCTTATTATTTACTGACGATCTCAATTACTCCCAAAAAATATTTACACATTAACACAAATTATATATCTAAAATTTCCCCTGATGTTCTCCTATATATACTTCTAGTTATATATTCTTCCATGCGACCCTTTTACTTCACATACTCTCTTTTCTAGAGGATTTTTTAAGAACCCTTATCACAATGTGGGATTTCAACATAGGAAATATCCAACAATATATCACTAGGATAAAGTATAATTTTTAAGGACGTAATTTAATTAAGGTTGGGGAGAATGTGAGGGCCCTAAAACCTAATATAATAAACTTGTATTCAGTAGTGTGAATGACACATGACACCTAGCGTGTAACGTCATATAAATCCAAATATATTATAATATATTTAACATTCAAAATATATGGTATACATTTTAATTTCTGAAACACTATGTTATCTTTTGTTACATGAAATAGAGACCTTCCCTGATGGCTTGTCTTACACACAAGACCAAGTTTGGTTGAATAATAATATATTATTTAAATACGAAAAGATAAAAACATGATTTTAGATTTGTAGCTTTGAATAGTAAAAACTAACTTATGAAAATTTTGGTTTATAAAATTATAGAATGAATTAGTTAGTTATTTATTAATTATAAATGAATATAAGAATCAATTGAATATAATGTGGATATTTTTATAGAAAACTATTTTTCAACTCTAAAAGATGTTTTATGCTAACAGAATAAATTTCATAAAATTATTCAGTGATATTAATGTAATATATATATATATATATATATATATATATTCAATCCAATAATTTTTAAATTTGTCCATTTGTTTTTATAGACATAATATAAGAAAAAACTATATTTTAGACACACAAATTTTATTTTTATAAAAGAAATTTACCAACTTTTAATGGAGAACACATTTTGAATATGAATTTTAAAAAATCAATTCATTTAATATTACAATTTAAAGATAATATTTAAAATAGAAACCACATAATGATGTTTGGGATAATTGTTTATATTAGTCTAAATCATTTCATTTTTAATGAATAATTAGAAATACTGAGTTTTAGTTCAAAACTACTTTTTCATATAATTTAATTATATGGTTAAATTATATTTTAATTTTCTTTAAAGATCAATTATATTGTATTTTTATATTTTGGTAAAATGAATTTAATTATAAACAATTTCACTTTAAACTTATTATAAAAACACAACAATCATTTATATGCTTTTACTTTAAACCCAGTATTGTTGTACGCCCCATGGGATTAAATTATAATGAATATATATATCACTACTATGAATGGTATTTTTAAAAATGGTTTCCTATTTGGATTGATCATAACTTATAATTTATCATAATAAAAAATGTATTTTTTGGGAAAAAATATTATTGAATGTGATTAAAATTAACTATAATGATAAAGGTTAAATTAATCTTATTATTGGACAAAACATTATCCTTATGGCCCAAAACGGCCTTTAATATTGTCCAAGAACTATTTTATGGAAAAATATTGACCATAGACTCTATTATCTCAAAATTTTACCATTATATTACCAACATGAATAATTAAAAACGTGCATGGAACTCCATTATAAAAATATCACAAGCGTTCCACTCCTCCTCCACTATAAAATGACCTACTCTCTTCCAACTTCAACACACCTCTCAAGAAACATTTTTTGGATGAATCTATGAAAAATTATATCCATATAATCCCTAACATTGTCATAGTATCATATCCATTTAAATAAATAAATACAAGGAAGCCTTTGGATCAAACAAAAAGGAGTTACCCGATTAAGAGGTAGCGTCTTCTCTCAAGATCTCTAGTTTTATTTTCATTCTCCAACCCCTAAAACCTTCTTATACTATTATTTTATAAAAAACAGTATAATAAATATACTATTATGTTTTTATGATAAATTTTTGAACATATAATTACAGAAGATTCAATCAAAAGGGTAAAAATTATTTTTTCCTTGGTATGGTGAACTACTGCCTCATGAAATGATGACTGCTCATTTTTTTCCTTTACCACCTCTAATGGTGACTGTTATGATGGAAGAGTTGTTTATATATAATATACAATATATAATATATTTAGTATTTCTTTTAGATTATTTAATTTTTTTATTACACATACCATTAATAATTTTCATTTTATGCTAATACGATAACATCGTTTGAGGAAGCTTAGACTACCTCCCCCTCAAAGTGATGTGATTCATTCACACTATACATGGAACGAATAAAATATGGTTTCAATTAAAAATATGTGGCATAAAAAACTTATATATGTTATTCATGACAGAATTAAATTTTTAGATGAATACTATATATATATATATATAATTTTCATTATTACCCATTCACAAACCTAAAAAGTGATAACATCGTTCATAGACATATGGACTACCACATCCTCAAAATGTTGTCATTACTTTTACATAAAATGAGTTATATATATAAGAGTATGTAATAAAATAAAATGGTATTTATAAAAATTTATCATTCTATAAATAAACGGTGTCACTATCCTTCTTTCCATAATGATCATTGAAAAATGAGATTGTTACTCTTGCATACGTACGACCTACCATCTCCATGATTGTAAGGTTGATTCTTTTTTCCAATATATATTTAATGATTGATTTTAAAAAGTATAACTACTGTATAAGTATATTAATTTTGTCATTATTATTAAACTATAGATGTTATATAATTACCCCATTGAACATAGTTGTCCTACCAAATTTGTTTTGACATAGAAACTGAACTTAGTGAAAACAGTCAACGTAAACGTAGTTGTTTATATAGTTGTATAAAAAATAGTAAAAACGAAAATTAAAGTAATTATAAAAATGATAAAGTTTCTCAATCAAGTATAAAATTAACATATGACTATTATAAATGAATTTAATGGATTTTCACTTTACAAGAAACCTATTGTAAGGGATTCTCATCTCACATTTTACATCCATGAGATAATTTTCATCTTCATCACATAAATATTTTTTGTAGTGTATCTACTGACCATTTTGAATATACTAACATCAATTCATTTACATCATAGTATTTTAAACATTCAAGTAATGTTACTCTATTATGAGGGTTATGATTTAAAATGTTTCAATGTGGTCTGAGACACATTGGAATGCTTAAATATTATTTTACTCAATATCAACTTTAATGATATTTCAATGGTACTTAAATTAAAATAAATTATATGACCATTATTTAAAAAAATAATTCATTTTATCTTCTCTGGTTATTCATGACCATTATCACCTATTAGTACAATCTTCCACTCATCGGTATGGAAAATGTTATATATTTTTTTTATGAAAAGATGAAATTATTTATCTCTTAAGTTTAGGGGTATGTCTTCTTTTAGAAACCATGTTTTATTAAAATATTTTCAAAAATTATTTTAAAATTATCTGGTATAGGAATTTTTACAATGTTAACTTTTATAATTTTTAAGCAATCTTTTTATTGCATTCCCAACAAAGAATTTTCCAAAAACATTTCTGTGGAAAAATAATTTCATTTTACCTATTATGAAAAGTTTGGATTTACTCATCGTCATTTCTTTAAATATTTATTTTTTTTGTTTAGATGGTTTACTTTAAAAGAAAATATATTTAGATGGGAATTTTAAGGAAAATTGGGATTTCATGATTTTTCATAATAATAGTGTATTTTACTAAATATTGTTTTTAAAAATGATTTTATAGTATATCTATTAATCAACAACAATTTCCCTTTACTTATACTCTACATGGTATTTTTGTATTAAATATCTCCTTGTTCTTCCTCTAGATGGTTTATTATAGATTTGGATAAGAATAATATTCACATTCAATTCCTTGAATCATTTTTTATTCCCATTGAAATAGTAAATCTTCTATGATCATTGAACATTGAATTACCTCTACTTGTCCATTTCATTTATCATGGATATTAATTTTCCCTAAAACATATACTATTTTACACATAGTGTCTACATTGAATGTTATTTTTACAATTTTGGGAAATATTATTAATTTTGTATTCATTATTCAACACAGATATTTGATAAAGCATGTTATTTATTTCCACTATTATATATGAGAAATTATTGGGATCGGAAATGATGAGAGGAGCTCGTACATTATAATGCTTCTTGATGTATAGATATGTTCTCATGAGACAAATTAATTTCTCAAATTAAATAAAAGTGTATCTAGAGCTTTAAAACATCTTGTGAAAGGTCTTAATGATATAAATTTTCCTGTTCCTAAGATATTCCATATATTAAAAAATAATTTCTATCATATTAGTTTTAGTTATTACTATTCCATGATATTTTTCGTCGATATATCTATGTATATTTTTCATATTTAGTTAATTGATTCAATAGAAAATGTTTTATTTTCTTACCTTTCCATGCTTATTTTTCCTTATCTAGTTAGTTTGATGGAATGTGTTTATAGTTATTATAATACAATATTATTTATGAACTTCCTCTTAGTTTATGGATTTTATGACTTATAAGTTTAATTATTTACCATCTTATGATTATTATGATCATTGATTCATTATTTATTTTACTATATTTTTACCTTATAGAGAATATTAGGACACCCTTATTAAGTTCAATTACCTAATAATACAAGAAGGGTTATATAGGGATTTACGAGATAGAATAAAGTTCTAATGAATGTTATTTATTTATGAATATAAAAAAATATGCTGTAATTAATATATTCATTTGTAATTAAAGACTCGTTAATGTATCCGGTACATCAAGAATACTAAACTGATCAGTCCTTGAAGGATATATTCTGTATAATCAAGATAATATAATTGATAGAAGACATTGATTCTATGCTATTTGGGGTCATTTCAGTATAATAACAATTGAAAAATGGTTATCATTGGTTATCTAATATGAATAAATATTCATATAGTTGGGTAATACATTAATTTTTAAAAACATGTCCAATGTATAAAATATTCAATTCTAAACATTTTTAACTTTAAAAACCTTCCAAAATTCAAGATTTATAGAGGTAACTATATTTCCAAAAAACATCATAAGATTAATCCCCAAATATATGTTAGTAGAACATATATATAATATTGAAAATATGTGAATACCTTCATTATATATTCTATTAAGTTATGGATATAACTATAATTACCATAAAACATAAATAAAAATATACATGCTTCCTTATTCCATATGTAAAAGAACAAATTATCGAGTAATTTCCATAAATCAAAAAATTCTATAAACTATATCAATGAAAAAATTAACCATTTTAAAAAAAATCAGTTATACAATCATTAATAATATCTAATTAAATTTATCTATATAAATAACATATATTTCTAAACTAAATAGAATTTTCTCAGTGTTAAAAAAGTATTAATTTTTATCATCCCTTAGTCAAGTGTTTCAAAAAAATATATAACCTTGGCATTAAATCACTATTCTCGGTCATTAGTTACACTCAACACATTCTTTAAAATCATTAACAAACAACTTATAATATAGAACCCCAATATGATTCATGATTTACATAACATAATTCATGTATTCCAATATATAAACACTTCAATCATTACACTTCATTCTAAAACAGTTAATTATGTTTCATCATCTTATTCAATAATACATCCTTCCTACCATAAGAAATATGAATATTGACTTAACATTTATCAACCTCAATTCTATCAGGTATCATATATTTAACATAAAAAATAATGTTCGAATAACTCACACATTTTTATATGTCATTTTTAGTTTCTTCATCATTAATAGTATAAACATTACACATACCACCATGAATATTCTCTTCACAAGATTTACGAATTCGAAGTTGAAATATGTAATTTCCATACATTTTACATTTAAAACATTCAATAATTAATTATTCCATAGGGAAAGCATTATTATCATCCATTGGGTGAACCGATATTTTAATTGTATCCTAAAAAATTATTATATTTTTTCCTTCATTTCCACACTCAAAAATTTCTTATCATCCCTTTGAGACATTCCCTCAAGTTCTTATTCTCACATTTTTTAAAATAAAAAAATTATCCTTATTTCATCCATGGTCTCTAGCACCCAATATCCCAATTTACTATATCTTTCATATCTATATTGAGTATATATTTGGTTGATGTAATTTTTTTAATAATATATCATCATAACTAATTAAGTTTAATCAAAATTTCATTCTCTAGAGTAATCATTCAATTTAGACACTCTTAGTAACAAAATTGTCCATCAGATTTTGTTTTAACATGATTCCTTTCGGTTCTATCCACATACTGAAACCAAAAATCATAGTGTGTGAATCAATAATCAATGTGTAAAATGACATAATAATATAAAATAACATATTGTATGTCTCCGAATTAACACCTTCTTTTCAATATATGACACTGTAGTCAATAAATAGGTCATTCATAGTCATTATTCAAATCCTTCATGGTTGTTTGTAATGATTTTATGAATTTCAAAAGGATATCCCATGATAGTTTCAAACCTTGTGTGCATAAATGACCATTTTTATTCCCTAGGTGATGGTCAAGTCTATCTTAATGCACCCTTTTCAATGTTATTACCTATTGGTACCTCTGTTCATGAGCCACATCAACTTATATTATCTAGGCTGGGAGGTAATGGAAACCATGTTCTCTATCATTGAACAAGAATCAATGACATTTTTCTACACTTTGACGAATACTAATTATCATCCTTAGATATATACCTGGACAAATCCTTATAAATATATCAATTTATCTACCTAAAATTTTATCATATTATCTTCCAAGGGAAAACTTATCCTGGATTTTATAACAACAATAGAGACCCAAAATTGTAATAAAAAAATTTTACATCTTAAAATTTGAATATTTCATACATAACATAAAACATAATTTCAGAATCAATTAGTTATAATAAATTTGAAAAAATCAACAAATAAAAATGGTTCATAAGTGAGTTACGTCATCTTAAACATTGTTTTTGAAAAATTAGAACCCTTCATAGACATATCATATATAATACCTTTCTTTACAACCATGGGAAATGGCTCATGGGAAATGGTGTGATCTTATTCATTGAAAGGGTAAACATTGAAAATATATGATCAAAACATGAGTATAAGTGTATTATAATTTTTTTATAACATATGAGAACCATACCCCACATATCAAAGAACTTAATCTTGTTTCTCAGCATAACTATCTATAGTAGATAATGAATTATAACAATGTAATCCATGAACATGAGCCCTGAGAACATATCCTTACCATAAGACATCGATATTTGGTGTATACAAAAGCATATAACATTGTGGACTTGTAAAAATAGAAATATATTCACTCATTAAGTCACGGTCAAGAAATATTTCCCTCCTATAAACATATATACAAGAAACTAAGTCCACTTGAAACCTTATGGACATGATATAATTTAACATACATTAAAACATGAATATGTAATATGGTTCACCCATAACATTATGAAAAATTCATTAGGTTCATGCATAACATTTTCAACATGTAATCATGTTCACACATTTAAAATTTTCTTATGATTAGTCCATCATTACCCAATGTATTGAAGGGAAATATCGGTTATACCGATCATATAATACATACACTTATGTGCCACAATATCCTAAAGAATTTATCATATCACAACCTATAACACGATGTCTAGTTCAATAAAAATACATTATAGTATAACCGATTGAATGAAATGTATTTGATAATAATCATTTCATCTTAGTCCAAAAATCTACATAGAAATGTTAAGAATGGTATTGATTGATATTATCCCCAATAAAGAATAAGAAAAATAAAATGATTTCAACTCATATAGAAGATGATTTCGAAGGATCACTTGGGAAATTTCATGAGAAAAACAACATTTCCACTTTAACAAATACTATTTTAAACATAATACATTTTAAAAATAATTTTATTATAAAATATCCTTGGAATCATATAATAAAATCATTAAAATTATTTTAATCAAATTATTGAGAAATAAATCCTTTCCATTTTTAAAATTACATATTAAAACAAAAAATTCATAATATATTTTTGGAAATCCATTTTTAAATACACCATTACAATAAAATAGAATCAAAAAAAAATTTATTTGTCATTACGTTGGGAAATTTTGTTCATGTATTACATGTTAAAACAAATATCCCTTTCACATTTTTGGTAAAATACTCATAGGAATTATTTTAAAAATAATGTGAATATTTTATTTAAATAAATATAAAAAATTACCAAGGCTAAAAATGAAATTACTAATCCCAAATAAACATTAATAATGTTTTAATAATTTTTTTCGAAAAAATGGATATAGTTAAAAAAGGATTTTCCCATGAAGAGATAAATAACATTAGTTTTTTTTAAAAACAATCATGTATAAATGTCTAGTAAAATTAGAGTAAAATTAATTGAAAACATATATTTTCTTGAAATATCTAGTAGAGAATAAAAATTCACATTTTCCTAAGAAATAAATCATATTCTATCATCATCAAAAGTATAATTATATATAATCCTGATAAACTTTGAGATTGTGAGATAAAACATTTCCACTTTGTATCATTTGATTCACAATCCCCATTAAAGTATAAAATCAAATGGAAGAATAAATATAATCAACAGAAGGGTATTAATGATATAATATTTCTCTATTTAAGTATATACATCACACAAAAGTAATAATTAGTTAATTTCCATATGTCTCCAAGAAATAATAGTGCGACTACAAATCCCTTAACTTATGTCTCAAATTCTATTATACCTTTTACAACCTCATGTATAATTAATATAGTTTTATTTTAAATCTATTTTAGAACTATAATTATATATATCATACCATATATTGTTTTTCTTATTACATTTTATTGACCATTTATTAATAATTCCATTTTTAAATCACTATTCATGAAATAACTCGTATGTTATTTATGCCTATAATGATTTCTTATTTTTCATTTATCTTAATTTTGTCATGGTTTCTTTATCAATAGAAGGTTGGACCTGAAATAAATATAACATATATTAATAATATTTTTTTTATAGTTATCCAAACACGTTAAATACTAAAAATTAATTACACCATTCATGAAGAAGATATGACATACATATGTGTGAAAGATATTTCCATTTTATTGATGGAAAGAAAAAAAAAGAGTGAATAATATATTTCCATTAAAATTAAACATTATGTCATATATTTCACATATGTTTATTTTTAATTTTTTTTATTACCTTCAATGTAAATTTTATATGAAAAATGAATCACACTGCTTCGTGAGGCGGTAGTCCACCGTACATACAAACAACATTATAAAATACCACACTGAAAAGAAAGTAAAAAAGTTGTATTTAATATCATAATTTTAAAATTTTAAATCTATTAAAATTATCATATATATTCATTTAATATTTAATTATTTCTATCGATTTAAAAAAAATTGAAAAACACATCACATCGGTTTGTGAGGCGGTAGTCCACCTGAAACATGAGCGACATAATCATTTTCCGAAATGTTGATAGGTAGGAATGTAGATGTGGTATTATAATCATAGTTGTATAATAATATCATAAATATCATATAATAAAATTAAATAAATCATTATATCCATTTGTGATAGGTTGTGTTGGAGAACTAATAACATTGGTTTATGAGGATGTTGTCCACCGTTGACATAAATGATGATTTTGCTTCCCATTTGATGGAAGATAAGAAGGATATTGGTTATTCAATTAACATAATAACATATCAGTATATAAAATTTATTTTTATTATTATACAATCATGGTTTAATGAAAAAATTTCGAGGTGGAGGAAAAAAATAAAACAATTAGTTAGGGATGTTACATCTTCTTCGGGAAACATCATTTGGTTTTAACTTAAAAGGCTTACTAGGATGGAATTATGAACCAAATATGTCTAAAGTGATGAGTGGAGTGATTTAAAGATGTTATGTTGGTATGGATTGGACATTACAATTGGGGTTTTATGTGTAAAGGTTATATAATATCAGGTGTCCTTTTATAAGTGATGTTAGTGGTACACTTGTAATTTTTTAGAAGAACAGGGTTTACCAACGTTTTTCACATCCCAAAATGTTATAAAATGGAAAATTATTGAACCATATAAATTATAAGGTCTAAAAACATCCATAAAATTGGTTTTTTAAAATTTTCAAGTTTATTTTTGTACTTATCATTTTTTTCTAATCGCTAGAAAACCCATTTTCATCTTTACTAATGCAGTTAATTTTTTCTTAATTTACTATTCATAATGGTCAACATTAAGTTAACAATATTGTAAAATATAAATAACAATTATTCCAAAGATTTAATCAATTTTTCCAAATTTTATTCATTTGAGGGGAATTTGTTTTTAACAAAATTAACCTCATAGTCGTGACTAGAAAGCAGGTTTCAAAATAAAAAATTTTCATAAGTTTAAAAGGTTTTAATATCAGAATTTAGTATTTAATTTATTCCAAAAATATATTTTTTATTAATAGATATATAATTTAACAAATTTCAAATTTAAAAAAAAATTAAAATACATGTTTTCAATTCTTTTAAAGGACAAGAATGTTTTTAATAAAAAAATATATTTCACTATTTAATGAAAATTTTATGTTCTCACACAATTTCTCAAAATATAAACCAAAAATATTCATACAGATTTATTTCCTAAAATAACATTAGTTTTTAAAATAAATTTTCAGAATTTTTATAAAACTAATTTTTAAATAACTCTGAAAATTTAAGAAAACGTCTTTTTAGAAAAATACAATTTTTAGTGATTTTTTTTTATTTTTTTCTATTCTCTTATCTTGAAAATAAATATGATTTATGATAAAATTTTCATTTAACATATAAAATATAAATTTAATGATTATCATTCAATAAAATTTATTTTTTAAAAAATAAATGTAAATCATGTTTTTGTGAATAAAATAAGTTTATTAGAAAAAGATTTCCATTTTTTTAAAATAATTCATATTTTAATTGTTAATTAATTAGTTAACAAATAATTAATTTTATATAAATTAATAAACTATATATTTAGTTAATATGATTTATACACAACATATTAATGGCTAGGTGAGAAATATTAATGAAATACAATTTTAATATTATGTCACATTTTGTTTAAACTCGGTGTTTTGTATAACACAAGCTAAACTCGGTGTTACATGTAATAAAAAAATATAAAAAATGTTATTAATTTATTTGGAATAAATTATTCTACAGAATTTAGGGTGTTACACAAGGGTTTTTTATAAGACATATTTTCCCATGTTATTATTGTTTTAAGAAGACCCTAAATGGAATTTTTTTTATTTTCCAAATGAGGTACTCTAAGAATTTGAATAAAAATGTGAATGAAATCATTTTTAAGGTACACAACATGAATGGAATTTCTAATATTCATAAATGTTCAATTCTTTGAATCTTCTTGGATATGATTCAAAAGTTTTTTAATGAAATTTGTTTCTTAAATATTCTGTAAATTTTTATATTTTAAATTATATATTTGAAATTTAAAAGGGTATTTTCCTTAAGATATGTTTCAATGATATTTTAAATGGATTTTGAATATTTTATAAAATATTTTGAGGTTAATTTTTCTTTATTGGGATTAATATCTAAAGATTCTAACCTTATTCATTAGATGGACAGTTTAAGAATATAATTATGATATTTTTCTGAAACCAACTTATTTTAAATGGGATATTCTATGATTTACTATTGAAATGTTTGCGAAAATTGGTTTCGCCCTATGGGTTATGACATTTGATGAATGATTTATAAACTTATAGTACACATATTAATGGATTATAATTGCATTATGGGTGGGATCATATTTATATATCCCCCCAATTCACTAAGAAATGAATGATATATCCTCAGATAATATGGACTTTAATGGAGAGTGAACCCAATTAAGTAAGATAATCTATCCACTATCAAAGTATTGAAGGTGAACCTTAAATAATGATATGAAATAACAATGATTAAACTCGATACATTATTATACTATTTGTTGTGATCCTTTAAAAAAGAAATAAATTTATATTATTATGTATATACCCTAAACATATGTCTTGTGCAAATCTTATGATCTTTTAGCTCATTTTCTTTGATTAAATTATTAATCATTTCTTATGAACATGAATGATTTAGATTATGATTCAATATTTCGATAAATGATATGATGGGTATGGTTTTAAAATTTTAGTCTCATTTCCTAGTCCATTTTTATCATTTTTTCTTAGTGATTATTGATATCTCATTGGTATACCCCTACTAATAATCTGAGATCATATTTTCTTCTTTTTTCTTTCCATATGTTATGAAAAACTTATTTTTTTGTGATAGTTCTATGAAGGGTTCTAGTTGTAAATAACCTAGTGAAAGAAGATGTACATCTTTTTTAAACTAATTTTTATGTATCTATGTTTCCAAAGTCACTAATCCTCTTCGATTAAGGTGTGGATCATAATGTTATGTAATTAATATTCATTTATTGTGATACAATGTTTATATATATAAATATTTTGGGTATTTATACTATTCATAGTTATATTATATTGTATTATTAATTATAAAAAGAAGTAATTAATTATTTATTTATTTTGGGTAAGATAGGGGAAAAGGATGTTAGAAAAACCTAGTTCAGGCTTTGCCGAGGCTTAACAAGCACAAATTAAGGATTTAAATCCTATGTGTATGTAGGCGATCCATATAATAAATAACTATATGAATTTAGAGTAATTTTTTTAATACTTTCATGGTATTTTTGATTGAGATAAGATGGATATGGACCGAGTGCACCATATGTGTAGTAATTAGGTGGCATTAAGACTCCTAGGTTTTTAGTGAGTGGTCAACTGAGTGTTGAGGAATTGAAATCAACAATAAAATATGTCACTAATAGAGTGTTTATGTTATTTTTGTTTATTAGAGTCCTTAGGAAATTCATGGGGCTACAATTAGTGGTGAATATCATTGGTTGGACTCCTTAAGGGAATTATGGTGGGAATAAGTTTCTTAAACCTTTTATGATAATTGATATCTTCATTCATCCCATGTATAATGGTATTTAACCTTTGAGTGTGGATAGAAGTTATGGTTCCTTATGTGAGAATGAAATGTCCTCAAGGGATTATATGGGGTGATAAAATTGATTCCACCAAGTTGTGGGCTTGATATATCTCTTTTGAGAGTAATACTGAAAAATTATGGTGAATGTTTTTGGGATTATTATATAGACTTGAAAATGTGTTTACAGAATTTATTAAATTAATGTATTTTAATAATCCACATGGATTAGTTCCAAGATGTTGGTGTTTTAGTTTTTATGGAAATTAGATATTTCCTCTTAGAAAAAGGATTCATTGAGCCTTCATGTCACTGAGTCATTCTGGAGTGAATCATGTGTAAGATCCATACATTTTACTGTAGTTATATCGATCTCATGTACATTTACTCGTTTACCTTAATTTTGGTATATCATGGTTGGGGTGTACATTGTGGAGATATTGGGTGAATTTGGAAATTTTTGGAGGGGTGTTGGCCAGTGCACTTTTGGAATTTAATTTTCCGAAACCATGCACCCTTCCCTAGAAAACATTGCAACCCCAAACAGAGGAGGATTTCATGGTTGGTGAAAAGTCTAGAAATCAGAGTGGCCTTTTATTATATACCATGCGGCCTTGTATGTTATGTTCATGGTTAGGGAACATTGTTTTGAAAAATGTGCCGTAAATCCAAGAAATATATGCATATGGAAATTAATCTCTTAAAAAATTTAATCTAGTTTCTGAAACACACATTTTTTAAATATGATTAAAACCCAATGAAATATAATATTTTCACCTTAATTTTGGAGCCTCTTAGATAGATTTTAAGGCCTTATGAACACTATTATTAACTAATGGAAGACTGTGTTGAAGAACTTACACCTCACCTCATAATAGATTCTTATCCCAATTGGTTTTATTCCACTCTCCTATCATTCTCTCATATTTTAAGGGATAATTTCTTAGTTGGTGATGGTTTCTATATAGTTTTTCATATATCCAATATGTTTTATCTTGGATCTCAATTTTTTATATATATCTCATTCTTCAGTCTTTAATTAAATGTTTCGCTTCAATTTGAGGATTTGTGTTAGAGAGCGTCCATCAACAATCTTGATTTAGGTGGTCTATTTTAAAATTCCCAAATCCTTGATTTCAAATAAATGTGTTAATTTTTAAATATCTATTGAACATTTAGAAATTTCATCTTGAATTGATTTTAATAACTTGGACAATTAATTAATTAATGGGTTTGGTAATTGATTGGCTAACGGGGTAATGAAGTTAGACAATTCATGAGATTATGTAATTGGTAAATATATGGTATTGTTGAATTAATTGATTAATAGAATGTTTAATTTATTTATTAATGAAAATTAATCTATATTTGGATTAACCATGATGGGTTAACAGGTTATGTGAGTAAATTTTGATTGATGTTTTAATGATGAATTTTTCATATTATTTCATGTGATTAAAGTGAAGAATTATGATTTACATGATAATTGACATGGTATATCATAATGTGAATGGTTTATTAGATTATTAATATTGATTAGCCTTGTTAAATGGGATATGTTTGTTATGTGTTATTGATTGATAAATGGGGTGTGGGACATGAAATCATGGTCTAAATACCCATAGGGTTTTATCTGTGATTTTCTAGACACAAATGCATGCCTATGATTATTATTTTACAAGAATGGGACTAATGCTCAAAATACAATTTGGTTGTGGGATAAGGACTGTTGCTTTCAAAAGACATGGTGTGCTAGACATGAAATAATACACCCATGAGTTTGGCATTGGAAAGTGGATTCAAATAGTTATTTCATGAACTAAAAGGAAATGATAAATGAGAACCATGGTATTGTGTTATCTGATATACCCTAGGGATAATTCAAAATCAAAAATGGGCCAAAGCATGTATTGATAGGATTGGAATCTTCATGAACCTAAGGATTTATTTTGTTAATTAATGAAAAATGAAATTTTATAACTGTCGACTTTATGCATTTTATTTTATTTTATATAAAAAGAATGCATTGTTATAGATTTTATATTGTTTTAGACAACATTAGTGGTGGAATAATGAGTTATACTCACACCCTATGTGGGATACCGAATAATTATATGAATAGACTTCATTTTTTCAGGTCATATCAAGGGAATTGGACCTCTATTTAATGGGTTGGTTGGGATAGACCATGGATAATGTATGAAATCATGATATATTGACCCACATAGGGTGTGGTCTATGGGTAATTATTTATGAGTATATTTAGACACTTTACACATGTGTGGATTGAAATATCTACATTTTTATGATTGGATATTTCATTACTGTTTTTTAATCATGTCATATATAAATTATTCTGGTAATGGATGTTGTCATTTGTTTATTGATTTTAATTTACACTTTTTTTATACTTTGATAATGATGGTATTGTCTCCCCATGTTTTATATTTGACCCTTTATTCTAGTAGGTAGAATCTATCGTATGGGGATCTATACTTGGTGTTATGTAACTGACTAGGTCCAGGCACCGAGGGTTTTCACCTAGGTTGGGATGTTACAATTTGGTATTAGAGAGGTTTTCCTTTACATTTCATTAACAAGATATTTGGGAATGGTAGAAAAGAGACTAATTAGAATCATATCATTGACATGAGCTCATTCATGAGAGTAGGTAACCCATGTATGGGTTAAAACCTATGTACCCATGGAGGGATTGATGTTATTGATGCTTGTTGTTATAGTTTGATGTTATATCACCTCGTGTGACACAATTATTTACTCATGTGATTATTCATACCAATAATTAGTTTGATTTTACTTATGACATAGCATAGAATAATAGTTGAGTATGATTTAATCTTTCTAGGAACACATTATTTCTTGTGACATGTATCATTTTTAGTCATGCATGGAAAAAATGATTTTGGATATGTTTTTAAAATTAAATTTTTCCCCTTGCTTGTGTAATTGAACTGAAAATGGTGCCTAATATGATATTTAAAGAGGTAAAATGATGAAAATTGTAAATAATGGGGTGTATAATGAGAAACATGATTTTGGAAAGACTATTTTCCATTTATAAATTGATACCTTTCCATATGATGGTTAAGGGTGTGGATAAGGCCTCGGTGTTGAACATGTGGTGGGATATGAGGAATAGATACATATTTATGTGAATCCCTCTTGTTAAATGTTATAATGTTGTTTTATGTTTCCTAATATGTATTTTTTATATTTTTTATATATTACTTCGTAATGGAAATTTCTGATAGGATGATAGAAGGACATGTCTATAAATGATCTTCCAGTAGTGGAACTACAGGCACCAATAGTGTCAGGTGAGGAAGTCGGAGAGAATTTCCATTAGAAATTTTCCAGTTTTATGCATTTTATCGATAGAGACCAAGGTTGGGTGGTGAAGAGTATGTATGATAAGATAGAAGAGTTTTAATTGTTACACCCCCTGACTATCAGAACATAGGGTGGACCTGAGGGATCTGAGATCATTATTGAGCACTTACAGATGATTCTTGACCATATAGAGACTCCTACTTAGAAATATGTCAATATGAAAGAATATATTTTTCGAAGAATAAAAAATTGATGGTGGGACTTCCAAAAAATGGTTGTATTGTTGTGAAACAAGGCATGAAAGGTCCTTCAAGAGAATTTCTTAGATCACTTCTACCTTGAGATACTCAGGAAGGAGAGGTAATTAGAGTTTATGACGCTATCCTAGGGGAGTATGTACGTGATAGACTATGATGGTCACTTTAATGTCTTCCAGTGATTTTCTATAGCACTATATGGGGATGAGATAACTACAGAAAGTTTCATTAGGTATGTGATTAAATTTTATATTATGTATTATGTAAACATAGTTTTATATGGGAATGGATCAAGCTCTTATCAATTATGGGAACCTAAATGAATCTTCTAATGGATGAAATGTGGCTTATATTGCACGATGAAGTGGATCATCTTATAATATTATGATGAATCTCTATGATATTGTTTTCTTGAGAATTGGAAATAGAGTGGACAAGGGTGAGAAACCTATAATCGTGATATTAATCGTGCTTTCTTCTACCAATATAGTAGTTTAGGTCAATTTCATAGGAATTATCCCCAGTCATGGGTATAGTGTCAATATTATGGAAGGATGTGAAATCTATAGAGGTTCTGTATAAACCCAAAATATATGGGTAATAAAGGAACATCTAGGAATAACTTGAGTATGCTAAGGGGTTCTCCCCATATCATTCTAGATGATGGAGTTATACTTGTCCTGCTAGATGATGTAGTGGATGAGGTTCTTATATGTAATAGGCCACCTATTAACATAGTGGTGTAGCACATGGGAATTGGACCATATCACTAGGAAGAGGGGTAGGATAGTTACATGCAGATCTACATATTTTTGTGGATAGTGAGGTCATACCCTCAATAGTTAGAGGTACTGTTCTTGTATAATATATGCTAGCTAATACCTTATTTGATACTGGTACATTTCATTATTTTATATCAATGCAAATTTTCAATGTGTTCATTTTGAATGTGGAGTGTTTGAGTAGGGGTATGATGTTTGATACTCCTTTGGGTGTAATGTTTAGTGCCACTTGTTTTTGAATAGAGTGTTCCCTTGAAGTTAGGGAGTATCGTTTTCAATGAAATATTTACATTCTCTATATGTTAGGATTTGAACTGATCATGGGTATGGACTGGTTAGTTGTGTACCAAGACCATATATATTATTATCATAGGGGAGTAACTTTTACAACCCCTAATGGTTTAATTTATATTAATCATGGAGAGTGGGATATCCATGTGGGTCACATAGGTCTAGTTCATCGGCAACTAGGGAAGCTCACCAACCAAGTTTCTAGTATATTTATAGATGATGGGAGTAGAGTGAATGATGTCCTTCCACCCATATTGTAAAGGTTATAGGATTAATTTCTGGAAGAATTATCAGGACTGCAGCCTGAGAGAGATATGGAATTTATGCTTGAGTTCTTTTCTATGGCTGAGCTAGTTTATTTTTCTCCTTACACAATTGGGCCAACAAAGACATATAAGCCTACTACTCAACATGAAGTTTTGATGGATAAGGGTTTGATCCATCCATGTAATTTGAATATGTAACGCCCCGACCCCAGCTACCCAGAGTTGGTGCATTATTACATAACATTGGCATGATCACGAGAAAGATCAAGTCTCGAAAGATCGATTGGTTTAGTAGCCTTGGAATAACTAGATACATTCATAAGTTTTACATTACATCATAAATTGAAAAACTAATACAACAACATAATGTCTCCATAAACCACACTCATACATAAAATCCCTGCAGGTCATTCATAATTTACTTCTTCACTTCCTGGGAAAAATAAAACATAGAAAAGGGGTGAGCTCAAATTCCCAGTAAGGATAACAATATACCAGAAACTTTCATAAATAAGAATAAACAATAAAGGCTATGTATAAATAAAACAAAAGCCTTTTAAACTTGAACTTCAACATAGTGTGGAAAAAGTAAAATGAAATAATGCCATTCACTTGTTCACATGGATATTCTACTAATCGAATAATCACATGCAATATCAATAACCACTTTCATAATGTTGGAATGCATAATGCCAGACTATCATAACCACTTAGCCAAGGCCTCGTGCCAAGACTACAAATAAGATTTTGTCAAGGCCTTGTTCCAAGACACTAGTTTGTCTCATGAGACCTACCGATGCATCGAGGAGCTATAGCGGGCTCCACCCGTCACTTATTAAGTCCAATGCATTCCCATATGAAAAGGTTTAAACATAACATAAACATTCGTATTAAAACTAGCATACGAAATGTCAATAATTTCACTATAAACTATGAATGGTATAAAAATAGCACATCCACAGTCAAACATATCACAAAACCTTCAATACAATATAGAAGTTTTGTATCATAACAAATCAACTTCAAATAATCGTAAAATCCATCAAAGGATGTTGACATAGATGAAATCAAAACACTTTTTAGAGAAATATCTCTTTCTATTTTTGAAATCATTTGAGAGCCATATGAAATAAAACATTTTCTTTGAAAATAATATTATAAGCCTGTAAGGAAAGCTTTGAAGATTTTATAATGGCGGAAAATAACCGCACCCGCCGTATAAGTTAAAAAAAACATTCTTACCTTAATTCTGTCGAAAAGGTTAAAAGGACCTTGTTTTGAAAACGACGGAAAGATTCCTCTTATAAAAAGTCAAACAAGGGTATAAATGACTTTAACCCATATTCTTGTAAATAATAAAAATGTTTTTAAATACATTTTTAAGAAAGCATGGATGTGGATGATAAAGAGATCCCAGTAGATTATTACATATAAACTACCTCGGATAATGAAGAGATTGTGAAATAACCCTTACCTTGTAATTTTCCTTGGTTGGGGTAGGTTAACCTCCTGTATAATGGTGAAATAATTGTTATTAAATTATACAAGAATCATATATATTAATATGATATCATATATGATCTTTTAACATTGATTTGTTAATAATATCTTAGAATTATCGTCGTTTCGGGTGTTAACTTACTCATTTTCTTTTATATGTTTTGTTACATAAGCCATGTTTGTTGTATCTTATTCATATCCAGAATGATATCAAGTCCTTAAACATCATTTTTAAATCATAAAATGATAATTATACTTGAATGGATACGATGGAGAATGAATCTCATCGCGTTCTTGGAGACGGTAGTCCGTACGTACGCACGAGCGACGATATCATTCTTTTGATATTAAAATAATATATAAATGGATGGTATATCATATATACAGAATCATTAACATGTTATATTTATTATTTACATGAGTTACACATCATTATTATACCCATCCAAATAATAATATATTGAATAACAATTACACCACGACGTGGAGGCGGTAAGTCGTACGTACGCACGTATGGTGACATGTTATTCAAAGGGTGGATAGAATACTGAATATGGTTGTACCATATTTATAATAACATCACATTATATGTGAGATACTGGAGTTATTATTTTAGAATGGTAAGAACAAAGGAAGAATAAGTGGAAGAAGAAAGGAACTTAGAAAAGGGTGGTGAAATCATTACCTCTTCTTCGGGTTCTTCCTTTTGATTTGATCAAAAGGGCTCCTTAGGTTGGCTTTCTGATCAAACTAAGGCCCCTAGGTTGTAGTGAGGGAAGTTGGGAGAGTATTTGGGCAGATTTTGGCCGAACCAAAAGGCTTTGAAGGTGTGAAGAAATGGGAAGGAGGAGTGCCCTTTTATAAGAGGGGTGAGGGGCACCTTTGGAAAAGCTAGAAATATTAATTTATAATAAATTAATATTCGGTTTCTAATGGCTCCAAAGTTGACTATTCAAAGGTTAAGGTGGGTATGGGTCGAAAACAACTAAACCAATAGAATTTAGACAGGTTTGGGTACTTATATTAACCTTATCTTTAAGTATTAACTCTAAGTTAATTAGTTTCAATTTTACAATGTCTCTTTGTATTTTTATATTATATGGTTAATAAACTTACCATATACATACAAGAGACCCCAAAGTGGTCCATTAATGATGAACCTATCATGATATAAGTCTCTTGGACGAACCTTAGATTTTTAGGAATTTAATATCAATTAATAATATAATATTTGTTTTAAGAACTCTTTTATGTCAATTTTGACACTATTCAATAGTTGATTTTTGTGAAACTCATAACAGATTGAATAATTCGAACAAAGTCAATTAAATAAATCCTAATATATCATATTATCCTATAAAATTATTTTAATTCATTAAAAGTTTCATATTATATTTATTTGGGTATTTATAATATCAATTATTTTAATTTTTCACTATTATAGTAATTACTGCATCATCATTGTGTCATAAATAAAATAAATTATTTAATGTATAAAAATTATAAATAAAATATCATTATGTAGGCAATCGTTTTATATTTCTAATGAATATTTATAATCTAAAATCCAACATATATAACCCTATGTAACAATTGTTTTTCTAAAAGATATATGCTTGTGTCATTTTTGTATTCATTTTAACTTAATTAAAATAAAGTGTCATTATCACTTACAAGTGGATCCATGGGGTCCCAAAATTGACACAAAGATGCCCATGGTCGACCATGTATCAACCAATACGGTTAAGACACGTTTTAGGGTAATTTATTATTATTATAAAATTATTTTTTTTAACCCTTATTTACCAGATTTACCCTTAACCATGGTAAATAAAATATTTACCGCAGTAATTATTCAAAATGTCTAAATATAAAAGTTACCTATTTACACAATTTGAACATCCTGATTCCAAATATGGAATCAATTTTCCTAAATTCAAAACACATAAGTGGAAGAAATTAATGTAAAATTAATTCCCGCTGTCAAAACAAAAAGCGTGTTTTTTAGAGATAATAACTATCAAAAGATTGACACTTGTTTATGTTCGGTTTAATTGTAAAATTATTTCCAATGACCAACATTATATTAAATGGTAAAAATATATTCTAAATATACTTTAAAACCACTCAAATTCATAATTTATCAATATTAATTATTTTGATTAAAAAAAGTTGTTTTTAATTAAAATTTAGTAATTTTCACTATTCATCAAAATATAAAAGTTATCCGAAAAGTACCAAAATTTCACCCTAGGCTAATTTTGATATTATGAATCCAAAAATGAAGTCCATTTTGAAATATAAAATATATATAATTTCCAAAAGTAGTTATTACTATTCATAACGGTTGGTTTAATTGGTTGTTAGAACTCGGTGTTGCGTACAACACACGCTATCACATTATTCAAAGAGAAGCGTACCGTAGAAGATTGGGATGTTTCATTTTAAATTTTTGATGTCCCCATTTAGTCAAAAAGTTTAAAATATAGTATTTAAAAAGGGTTCACTATTAAAGTTGATAAAAGTGCAATACTGAAAATGAATTTGTTCTTGCATTATATCTAAGAAACTCATAATATGGATTCTAAAATTATAAGGATTATATAAACATTAAAATTTATCTAATACTATTCATAACCTCTTTTGAATGGCTTGTTTGGTAAGTCATGGTGTGCTTGAACTTGGTGTTGCATGTAGTGAAAGTTATTGAATTATTTTGAAGAAATAACACACTATGAAATCCTGGGGTGTTACATTCTCCCCTCCTTCAATAAATTGTGTCCTCGCAATTTGAAATTGTTCTTTGAAAATAAAAGGTTGAAAATAGATAATATATTTGTGGGAAAACCCACATCGGAAATGGGGTTACTAAAATTTAGTCTTAATATGAGGAAAAGAGAAATGAAAGGGTCACCACCAAATTATGATCTCGATTAGGAGAACATTGGTGGCAATTTGAGACATATAATTGGAGGAAAAACGTAAATATTTATAGGTAGTGATTGAGGTCATCAATCACAAACAAGTATAAAATTGAGGTCCTTAAATTCATCAATCTATGATGATTTGAAATACCATCGGTTCAACAAAACATAGGGTATTAGGATAACACATTTTTGACGTTTCAAAATATCTTAGTTGAAATCCCACATCAAAAAATGAATTAATGAGGTCTCTATTTAAAATAAAGAGTCGAAAGTATGAAGATTACCGAAAATAACACATACTAGGGTTCCATGTAGTAAAATATGGATATGGAAGAAAAATATAACCATCAATTACCTGATGGAGAGTGGTAGAGAACATGGCTATGAAAAGGCCAACAATCCCAAAGCCATAAATTAGTGATGATTTAAGGTACCATCTAGGAAAACATTTTTGTTCTAATTTGCTTTTCTTAATATTGAGGAAATTTTTATGAGATTGGCTAAGATCATATGGAGATATACTTACTTTATAATTAGAGTTTTATCCATTAATAAATTTCTACCACATACTCATCTTTCACTCTAAAAGATAATAGAATGTAAAAAAAATTCTATTTACACTATTCGTATAGGGTTCCAAAATAAACGAATTTATAATTCATCTAAAAGATATTTTAATAAAAACTACATTATTTAATCCAGGACATCTCGTGGGCCAGTGGTAGGTGATACACCCTTGTCGCCCTTCGGTTGCGGGTTCAAGTCTCGCAGCCTTGCCGGACGCGACGGTTTGCCGCCCGACCTCCGGGTTGTCCTTTTATGGAAATCCAAAATAATCCAAACTATAACTATCCAAAATACTTCTATCCAAACTCACATTCCAACATTTATAAGGAAGGTAAACATAATATAGATCCTTTTTACCCCGTAATAGCATATGAATACCTTCATCATGTATTACCATATTCCTTATTGATTACATTCATGTTCCCTTATTCCATATAGAATGCTGGATATACTTCATTAATCCAAAAATGTTTTAAACCCCAACAATGATGGAATATACAAATCATTAATCAACTTCAAGGTAGTCAATAATATCCAATATAATTTATCCAAATCAATCATGTATTATTCTAAAATCACCACCTCGGTGTCTGAACCATATTATGGTTTATCTTTCTCTCAACCATATATTTTCCAAACATTTAACCTGCTACTGAGTCACTTTTCTTTGTTCCAAACCATCTCAAGTCCTTAATGAAATAGTACTGCAGTACAATCCTTATATACTCCATAATTATTATAACAAGTAAATTGTTGATACAACACTCAATTGATATAATCAACATAATAACTCTAATCATTCCTCTTCATCTGTGGTAGTATCATAACTTGATTATTATCCAATAGCATCATTTGCGGCATAGTATGATGACTGGGACATAGGTTCGCGTAGTGTCCAAACTCCTTACAAATGAAGCATTGTACATTTGAAACCATTTTCTTACCCTTGCAGTCATGTACTTTGTGCCCTTTTCCTCCACACTTATAACAAACTCCCATTCCTTTCAGGCAAGTTCCAGGGTGTTTCTTTCCACAGTTACCACATATGGGAAAATTCTTCTTTTCCCTCTTCCCTTTATCCATCTTTCTCTCTTCTATCCTTTTCTTCTCTTGCTTCCCTTCAAAGCCATAGGACTCAGTAAACTCTTTACTTATCTTATCAACACATGATATTATTTCTTCATATGATGATAATACATGGGAGACTATTTCTCTTATAAATTCTAGCTTAAGACCATGAAAGATATGATCCTTCCTTCTCTTTGGATCATGTGCATTTCTGGAGTTCTCATTCCTTCTACTGGGCGCCATTTCTAAACAATGGAATACACTAGATCAGTTTATGAATCAAAATACATAATCCCATACTTATAAAACACTTAACATAATTTGAACTATTTATGGATATAATCCATAATCATAAAAATGTCTCATTTGAGGATGTATATACTCATAAACCCTTCATAATGGTTTGTAAAGAAAATGAGAATTATCCTAAGCATATCCCCCGGGAGTGTCGTAACCAAGAGTGCAGCAAGGCCCGTTGTCGTGCAACAGTTCCCGTTCGAGTCTAGCTCAAAGCGGTGTTTTCGGGTTTTACCCCTAGGTACATCTGTGCCAGAGCCGCCTCTACCTGCTCGTATCCAGACAGGGATGTATTGCTCGGAAAACTCACAAAATCTCTACAATACCAAAATTCTAGGAAGTTCTTCTATACTAATCCTCAATGTTCATCTTAGGTCTACGTGCTCTAATCAGAGTTTATCTAAATCTAGATTTCAAGGTTTGTACTAAACTTCCTCTGATACCAACTGTAACGCCCCGACCCCAGCTACCCAGAGTCGGTGCATTATTACATAACATTGGCATGATCACGAGAAAGATCAAGTCTTGAAAGATCGATTGGTTTAGTAGCCTTGGAATAACTAGATACATTCATAAGTTTTACATTACATCATAAATTGAAAAACTACTACAACAACATAATGTCTCCATAAACCACACTCATACATAAAATCCCTGCAGGTCATTCATAATTTACTTCTTCACTTCCTGGGAAAAATAAAACATAGAAAAGGGGTGAGCTCAAATGCCCAGTAAGGATAACAATATACCAGAAACTTTCATAAATAAGAATAAACATTAAAGGCTATGTATAACTAAAACAAAAGCCTTTTAAACTTTAACTTCAACATAGTATGGAAAAAGTAAAATGAAATAATGCCATTCACTTGTTCACATGGATATTCTACTAATCGAATAATCACATGCAATACCAATAACCACTTTCATAATGTTGGAATGCATAATGCCAGACTATCATAACCACTTAGCCAAGGCCTCGTGCCAAGACTAAAAATAAGATTTTGTCAAGGCCTTGTGCCAAGACACTAGTTTGTCTCATGAGACCTACCGATGCATCGAGGAGCTATAGCGGGCTCCACCCGTCACTTATTAAGTCCAATGCATTCCCATATGAAAAGGTTTAAACATAACATAAACATTCGTATTAAAACTAGCATACGAAATGTCAATAATTTCACCATAAACTATGAATGGTATAAAAATAGCACATCCACAGTCAAACATATCACAAAACCTTCAATACAATATAGAAGTTTTGTATCATAATAAATCAACTTCAAATAAGCGTAAAATCCATCAAAGGATGTTGACATAGATGAA
Source organism: Viscum album (assembly GCA_963277665.1). Taxonomy (NCBI): domain Eukaryota; kingdom Viridiplantae; phylum Streptophyta; class Magnoliopsida; order Santalales; family Viscaceae; genus Viscum; species Viscum album. The sequence continues at coordinate 1,966,512,733 of OY728161.1, forward strand.
ATCAAAAAACTTTTTAGAGAAATATCTCTTTCTATTTTTGAAATCATTTGAGACCCATATGAAATAAAACATTTTCTTTGAAAATAATATTATAAGCCTGTAAGGAAAGCTTTGAAGATTTTATAACGGCGGAAAATAACCGCACCCGCCGTATAAGTTAAAAAAAACATTCTTACCTTAATTCTGTCGAAAAGGTTAAAAGGACCTTGTTTTGAAAACGACGGAAAGATTCCTCTTATAAAAAGTCAAACAAGGGTATAAATGACTTTAACCCATATTCTTGTAAATAATAAAAATGTTTTGAAATACATTTTTAAGAAAGCATGGATGTGGATGATAAAGAGATCCCAGTAGATTATTACATATAAACAACCTCGGATAATGAAGAGATTGTGAAATAACCCTTACCTTGTACTTTTCCTTGGTTGGGGTAGGTTAACCTCCTGTATAATGGTGAAATAATTGTTATTAAATTATACAAGAATCATATATATTAATATGATATCATATATGATCTTTTAACATTGATTTGTTAATAATATCTTAGAATTATCGTCGTTTCAGGTGTTAACTTACTAATTTTTTTTATATGTTTTGTTACATAAGACATGTTTGTTGTATCTTATTCATATCCAGAATGATATCAAGTCCTTAAACATCATTTTTAAATCATAAAATGATAATTATACTTGAATGGATACGATGGAGAATGAATCTCATCGCGTTCGTGGAGACGGTAGTCCGTACGTACGCACGAGCGACGATATCATTCTTTTGATATTAAAATAATATATAAATGGATGGTATATCATATATACAGAATCATTAACATGTTATATTTATTATTTACATGAGTTACACATCATTATTATACCCATCCAAATAATAATATATTGAATAACAATTACACCACGACGTGGAGACGGTAAGTCGTACGTACGCACGTATGGTGACATGTTATTCAAAGGGTGGATAGAATACTGAATATGGTTGTACCATATTTATAATAACATCACAGTATATTTGAGATACTGGAGTTATTATTTTATAATGGTAAGAACAAAGGAAGAATAAGTGGAAGAAGAAAGGAACTTAGAAAAGGGTGGTGAAATCATTACCTCTTCTTCGGGTTCTTCCTTTTGATTTGATCAAAAGGGCTCCTTAGGTTTGCTTTCTGATCAAACTAAGGCCCCTAGGTTGTAGTGAGGGAAGTTGGGAGAGTATTTGGGCAGATTTTGGCCGAACCAAAAGGCTTTGAAGGTGTGAAGAAATGGGAAGGAGGAGTGCCCTTTTATAAGAGGGGTGAGGGGCACCTTTGGAAAAGCTAGAAATATTAATTTATAATAAATTAATATTCGGTTTCTAATGGCTCCAAAGTTGACTATTCAAAGTTTAAGGTGGTGATGGGTCAAAAACAACTCAACCAATAGAATTTAGACAGGTTTGGGTACTTATATTAACCTTATCTTTAAGTATTAACTCTAAGTTAATTAGTTTCACTTTTACAATGTCTCTTTGTATTTTTATATTATATGGTCAATAAACTTACCATATACATAAAAGAGACCCCCAAGTTGTCCATTAATGATGAACCTATCATGATATAAGTCTCTTGGCAGAACCTTAGATTTTTAGGAATTTAATATCAATTAATAATATAATATTTGTTTTAAGAACTCTTTTATGTCAATTTTGACACTATTCAATAGTTGATTTTTGTGAAACTCATAACAGATTGATTACTTCAAACAAAGTCAATTAAATCAATCCTAATATATCATATTATCCTATAAAATTAGTTTAATTCATTAAAAGTTTCATATTATATTTATTTGGGTATTTATAATATCAATTATTTTAATTTTTCACTATTATAGTAATTACTGCATCATCATTGTGTCATAAATAAAATAAATTATTCAATGTCTAATTATTATAAATAAAATATCATTATGTAGGAAATCCTTTTATCTTTCTAATGAATATTTATAATCTAAAATCCAACATATATAACCTTACGTAACAATTGTTTTTCTAAAAGATATATGCTTGTGTCATTTTTGTATTCATTTTAACTTAATTAAAATAAAGTGTCATTATCACTTACAAGTGGATCCATGGGGTCCCAAAATTGCCACAAAGATGCCCATGGTCGACCATGTATCAACCAATAGGGTTAAGACATGTTTTAGGGTAATTTAGTATTATTATAATATTATTTTTTTAACCCTTATTTACCAGATTTACCCTTAACCATGGTAAATAAAATATTTACCGCAGTAATTATTCAAAATGTCTAAATATAATAGTTACATATTTACACAATTTGAACATCCTGATTCCAAATATGGAATCCATTTTCCTAAATTCAAAACACAGAAGTGGCAGAAATTAATTTAAAATTAATTCCCGCTGTCAAAACAAAAAGTGTGTTTTTAAGAGATAATAACTATCAAAAGATTGACACTTGTTTATGTTCGGTTTAATTGTAAAATTATGTCCAATGACCAACATTATATTAAATGGTAAAAATATATTCTAAATATACTTTAAAACCACTCAAATTCATAATTTATCAATATTAATTATTTTGATTAAAAAAAGTTGTTTTTAATTAAAATTTAGTAATTTTCACTATTCATCAAAATATAAAAGTTATCCGAAAAGTACCAAAATTTCACCCTAGGATAATTTTGATATTATGAATCCAAAAATGAAGTCCATTTTGAAATATAAAATATATATAATTTCAAAAAGTAGTTATTACTATTCATAACGGCTGGTTTAATTGGTTGTTAGAACTCGGTGTTGCGTACAACACACGCTATCACGTTATTCAAAGAGAAGCGTACCATAGAAGCTTGGGATGTTTCATTTTAAATTTTTGATGTCCCCATTTAGTCAAAAAGTTTAAAATATAGTATTTAAAAAGGGTTCACTATTAAAGTTGATAAAAGTGCATTACTGAAAATGAATTTGTTCTTGCATTATATCTAAGAAACTCATAATATGGATTCTAAAATTATAAGGATTATATAAACATTAAAATTTATCTAATACTATTCATAACCTCTTTTGAATGGCTTGTTTGGTAAGTCATGGTGTGCTTGAACTTGGTGTTGCATGTAGTGAAAGTTATTGAATTATTTTGAAGAAATAACACACTATGAAATCCCGGGGTGTTACAGAATAGGTGTTCCCTAGTCTTGTTAGCCATGAAAGATGAAATAATGATGTTCTTATGTGTCGGTAACCATATGTCAAACTCGATAAAAGTGAGTAACTGGTATCTTCTACCACATATCATTGATCTATTTGACCACTTGTAGTATGGTTGCATCTTTTTGTAGATTTAATTGAGATTATGGTATAATTGGAGAAGAGTATAACCTTCTGATATATATCAATTTTCTTCTAGAAATAGGTTGGGCATTTATGAGTTCTTTATGATGTTGTTCATGCTGAATAATTCACCATCATTGTTGATGACCTTAATGAACATAATCTTCGACCTATACTTGGATCAGTTTGAAGTATTATTTTTGGATGAAATGTTATTATACTCCAAAAACCCATGATGATCATTCCCATCATCATGAAATCAATATGAATATACTTAGAGAGAATTATATATAAACCAATAATCAATGTGAAAATAATTTATTGATTATAAAAATTTCATGGGTCACATCATCTCATTGGAATGTGATTCAGTGGACCCAATAAAAAGTCCAAGTAGTTTTTTCTTATGATTGGATCAAAAATGTATTTTATATATATATTTTTTGGATTGAAATGGCATTATAATTATTTTATTTAAAAATAATTCCTCTTTGGATCACCACTTTTAGGAAATTCCATGAAGGAAGTTAACTATGAGTGTTCTGGAACATGTGATAAATCCTTCCATTAGTTGAAGAAGAGTTTGACTAAGGCATCAATATTGATCAAATATGAGACAGGGAAGTCATATATAATTTTTCTGATGTAGTGAGTATTAAAATTAATACTCATGAAGTTTAGGTGTCTAGATTGGAGTGTAATATGACGATTTCACCAGCGGAGATGCATGTTTTGGTTCAAGAGGTCAAGGACTAGATAAATCTCATATCTGTTTCAGTGGAGTGTGCACTTTAGATCTAGATTAGGGAGAGGTAGCATGCAGACAAAGAATAATATTTCATAATGTAAATATATGAATGTGGGGATTGACCTCCATATTTTACCATAGAGAAGGATGGGATCATAATTTATAGGTATCAGTTTGTTGTCTCTACGAGTTTGCGGGAGAAGGTGATACATGAATTTCATACGTCTAATTTGGTGGTAAATCCTTATTTTACCAAAATGTACCATGACCTATGTAGATAGTATTAGTAGAGATACATGAAAAATAATATTCTTGATATTGTGACACAATGCTAAACCTTTTAATAGGTGAAGGTTGGGAAAATTAAACTTATTGGTTTACTACAATTGTTTCTCATTACCAAATGGAAGTGGTAATAAATTGAAATGGATATCGTAATGGTTCTCCCAATGTCACCCTCTGTATATATAAAATGTTTTTCAGGTCACTTGGAGGTGGTTAAAGATCAAGCTAAATTCTATTAGCTTGGGGTTGCAGGAGCAGTTCAGGCTTGTGGTTGTTATTGTTTTTACTTTTTATTTGTTACTTCTGGTTTTCCCCTTCCAGTTTTAGTAGTTTTTCATGACATTACATATATGAACATGGGGTTTTCATTTATATTTTATTTTGAGTTGGAGTTGGTTGGTTTCTATATTATCTCTCCGTTCCGTGTGTGTTCCCTTAGAGTGTAATGCCTCCCATTTGTGTGTTTATTATACCCTTGGTACTAGTCACCAACCTGGGGCCTAATGAATGTGGGACTCGTGGGGGGGTTCATTATCTCCCTTCTCACATGGCCGACTTAAGATGGGAACACATTGTGGGGATGGGGTCGTGAGAGAGTGGTATCAGAGGTCTCGTTGAGGGATATGATGGAGTATGGAATTAGGTAAAATCGAGGTTGCATGGGTTGGTAGGGAAACTGTGTCATTCATGTTTAGAAAGTTATGTAAACAATGGAGACCGGCTGAGACATAGGAGTTTAGGGCCCACTATGATCTGATGCATGAACCTTTAAGACAACATTGTCTACTAAACGTGGTGATACTAGTTGTAGTGTATTGTCCTAGGGAAGGATCATGCCTCATACTTCTTTGTTCATGTCTTTGAATCGGTAAACCTTGGTATAGGAGAATCTAAAATGAATAAAATAAAACAATTAATTAATTAATGTTGAGAATTCCATATTTCAGGATTGAGAGCTCTGGTAGTTTTTTATTTTATAGTTATGGCTCCATGTCGACTTCCTCTTCAAGTTTTCATAGAAGATGTCCAACAGGCTGTCCCACTAGATCACCGCAGGGTAGTGGTTGATGATGAAGAAACATTGAGGAGGGCACTCCGAGAGTTTTAGTGCCAGAGTCTGTAGAAGTACAAGGGATTCATTTTTTATGCAGTCACGAAAGTCTGGTCGGAGGAGGTCGAGATAGGCTTCAGATATATTTCTGCTCGGACGGAGCACTCGGTGTCCTAGGTTGTGACGATGCTGCGTGGAGTAGTGAGGCAGTGGTGGTTCTTACTCGTTGAGGATCGTGAGGAGTCAATGAACTCAAGGGAGGAGTTCTGAGACCAGTTTAGATTCTAGATTCCTTTTTTGACCAGTCACCAGGAGCTTCTTACCCTTCAACAGGGGAGCTCCATTGTGTGAGTGTTTGGAATACATTTTAGGAAACTTTTACGTTATACTTCGGACCTATTTTTAGATGAGGAGGCCAGAGAGAGGCATTTTGAGGAGGCTTTGCTTCCAGATATCTAGTGATAGGTTAACCCAATTATGCTGAAGATATATCTTGAGGTGCGGGCAAGGGCAGAGGTCGTCGGGAGGAATTTGGACAGAATCGTATCATTATGTGAGGGGAGTCGTCATGATTCCTCATGAAGTAGAGCTATGGTCTCGGGTTCTCGGTTTGCAGGGTAGATGAGTTTTTGTTTGGCTAGGGGTAGTTCCTAGTCCCCAACATTTCGTTTCTCTGGGGGAAGTAGATATGAGGCCTATACAAAGGGATCTGGTCCTTGTTTTTCTTGTGGTGGTCAAGGTCATCACTAGAGATAATACCCAACCTTTCAGAGCAGTCATTGTGCACCAGGTGTTCCGCTCTAGGTTCCTCCATTGAGGAAGTTCTAGCTGAGGCTGTAGCAGTAGGTTGCACTAGCTTTAGATCAGTAGAGAGTAGATGGGGTAGGAAGATGATATCCCCGTGACACTCCCTATCCTCAGAGAGCAGAGCACGACCATGATAGTGGTCATCAATAGGGATAGAATGGTCATGGTGGAGGTCATGGTCAACTTAGTTCTTTAGCATTTCCAGTGCTAGGCGATCCAAATGTCATTCGAGATACCCTTTTATATTTTTCTACATTGGTGTATGCCTTTTTTTATTCAGGAGCACACACTCCTTCATATCACCTACCCGTGTCGATGATTTGAGACTTGAGATAGAGATACTTCTAGTTCCCTGGGTATTGACTATGCCATTTGGAGGTAGAGATGAAATTATTGAATTATGTATATATTGTGAGATAGTGTTGGGGCTTTACCTCTCTTGGAGAGATTTTCTATGTTTATGAATACAACCATATGATGTCATCCTCAGCATGGATTGGTTGTATTTGTGGTAGGCTATCATGAATTACTTCAGGAAGAAGGTCATTTTCATCGATGGGGATGGTGAGCCAGTGGTGATTGTTGGAGGGCAAGATCCTCAGATGGGTTATAGGAATGTTCCTTCCTTATCAACCATGATGATTGGACTAATGCTGAGTTTTCTAAAGGTTTGACAGATGGCATTTTTGAGGGTTGTAGAGGAGTCCCCTGATGTCTTTTGAGAAAAGGTTGTAGCATTACCCCCAAGACATGAAATCGAGTGTGGGATCGAGATACAAATAAGAGTGTCTCTTATATCTATGTCTACATATATGATGGACCCATCTAAGTTACAAGAGCTATGTATACATCTTGATGTTCTCTTACAATGTGGTTTTTTACGGCTGAGTGTTTTACTGTGGGGTGCACTAGTTTTGTTCGTGATGAAGGATGGAGAATGTTTGCGGCTCTGTGTCAATTATCATCACTTGAATTAAGTGACAATAAAGAATCTCTATCCTCATCCACAGTTTGATGATTTATTTGATCAAATGAAAGGTGCAAGTTGGTTCTCAATTATCGACTTGTGGTCAGGATATCATCTGATGCATGTGAAGGATGCAGATATCCCGAGGAATGCTTTCTGTTGTCGTCATGGGCATTTTGAGTTCATTGTAATGTCATTTTACGTGAAAAATGATCATTTTGTGTCCATGGGATTGATGAACGATGTGTTCCCAGAGTTCTTGGAGAAGTTTTTTGTAGTTTGCATCGATTAAATCCTTGTGTACACCACGTCTGAATATGAGAATACAGAGCATCTACACAAAATTTTTGGAGTTCTTCGTCAACATTAGCTATCTGGGAATTTTTCAAAGTGTGAGTTTTGGGCTCGATATTTCTATTTATTGGGGCACGTTGTGTCCTAGCAGGGAGTATTTTTGGATCCAATGAAGATAAAAGTATTTGTGACTTGGGAATCTTCCAAGAAATTGTTAGAGATGTGAAGTTTCCTTTGTCTTATAGGATACTATAAGAGGATCATAACTGATTTCTCTCAAGCTGAAAATCCTCTGATAGCTTTGACCAGGAAGGATCAGGCGTTCATATGGATAGATCAGCGACAGGCAGTTTTCAAGTATCTAAAATAGAATTTAGTAAGTGCTCGAGTTCTTTATCTTCCAACCGAGGGAGTACAGTTTGATGTTCTCTATGATTCTTCTCATCTTGGGTTAGGTAGTGCTCTGAGGCAGCAAAGATCAATTGTTTCTTGTGGGTTTTAGCAGTTACTTCCCCATGAACATAACTATGCCACCCACATTCTTGAAATGGAAGCCGTAGTGTTTGATCTAACATTGTGGATATATTACCTATTTGGTGATTGATTTGTGGTTTTCACATATCACAAGAGCATGAGGTATGTTTTCTCCCAGCGTGACTTGAATTTACAACAGTTTCGGTGGATGGAGTTCTTATAGGAATATGACCTTGAAATATCGTATACAGCTGGAAAGGGGAATATTGTATCTGATGTGCTGAGTTAGAAGTCATGTTGAGATGCAGTGCATGAATCTGGGGACTCCTGGAGAGTAATTGAAGAATTGTCTGCATTACATCTTGATATGTAAGAATTTGGGGGTAGAGGCTGTCTTTTTCAAATGATGATGCAATCATATCTAGTGTAGAAGGTTGAAGAGTCCTAGTTGGGGGATCTAGAGGTAGAGTTCTGGAGAGACTGAGTTTTTTGTGGCGAGGCCCCTTATGGTTAGTTTGAGGATGAACAACACTGAGTGTTGTTTCATGGTAGGATATTTGTACATTTTATGATGTGCAAGATGATTCTCAGAGAGTTCCATTGTTCTTCTTTAGCGGTGCATCCTAGAGTGACAAAGATGTACTGAGCCCTGAGGAGCCAGTATTTGTGGTCTGGGATGAAGTATGCGGTTGCGGATTTTGGGTCTTGATGTTTGGTCTGGAAAAAGGTGAAGTTCGAACACCGTGTTTTGGTTTGTGTGCTCCAGAAATAGATATTCCTTAGTGGAAGTGGAAGGACATCTCAATGGATGTTGTTACTAGTTTACCTCAAGCTCTGGGAGGACATGATGCTATTTGGGTGGTAATGGACTGTTTATTGAAATCATCCCACTTTATAGAAATCAAGGAGTCGAGATCAGTGGATGTTTTTGTTGAGGCAGTATCTAGCGGTGGGGGTGAGACGTCATGGATTCCCAAAGATGATAATTTCTGATCAAGATCCATGTTTTACCTCTAGGGTGTGGAGAGGTCTCAAGCATGCTTTTGGTTCTCTGCTATTCCTTATCACTGATTTTCAGTATCAAATAGACAAACAGACATATCGAAACATCCAAAATCTTGAAGACATGTTACGCTCTTGTGTCCGGTATTTTGGAGGTTCGTAGATGAGGCACATACCCTTGGTGGATTTTTTTTACAATAACATTTTACACTCCACCATCGGTGTGGAACCATTTGAAGCCTTGTATAGCTAACATTGCAGTTCTCCATTGTGCTGGACTAGGTTCGGAGAGTCTGTGATTATCGGACCAGAACTAGTGCATAATACAGTATAGATGGTTCATGTGATTCGTTAGTGGATGAAGACAGCGCAGGATCATCAAAAATCATATGCAGATTAATGGAGGATACCCTTAGAGGTTGATGTAGGGAATTACATGCTTCTGATTGTGACTCCCCGTCATGGGAAATGAAGGTTTGGTCATGGGAGTAAGCATTATCCACGGTTTGTTGGGCCTTTCTTGGTATTATTCATGTTGGAGATTTGGTGTATTGAGTAGCACTTCCCCCATAGATGAGTAAGATACATGATGTTTTCTGTGTATCACAACTCAGGCATTTTCATTATGATGACTCTCACATCATCTATTGGTGAGATATGGATTTTGTTGATGATGCATCCTTTGGGGAGAGACTTTTGGAGATCCAAGACCACAAAGACAAGGTGTTTAATGGGCGTTATATCCCTTTAGTTTTGGTCTTGTGGTGACATGGTGTCATGGAGGAGTGTACCTGGGAACATGATTCATAGATACATGCTTAGTACATAGAGTTGTTTGATGTTTAACTATTTTCATATATTGATGTAGACTTCGCGGTTATAGACCGTTCTTGTTTACAAAATGGATTTATTTTGTTAATTCTTATGGATTGCTCTCTTTTGAGAGGTATCTCGATGGGTGGTTGTTCAGACCCCGTTTAGTTTTCCCTTTAAGTGGGGTTGGAATTATCGAGGATGATAATGATTTGAGAGGTACTTGATGTAATTCTACAAACATATCTAGTCCATTACATTGTGAAAATATATTGTGTGAGGTGTTTCAGGAGGTCAAGGTGACTTATCCCCAACACATTTCCAAATTTTCATTTCTGTGAACTGTCCCATCGTTGAACAGTTCCAACGATAGACCATTGTAAACTGGGAATCGGTAACCATATGTGAACAATGCCATCAATGAACTTATGTGATCAGTGTCCTCAAAGACCATTTGGGAACAGTGAAAGAGTGATCTTATGTGAATAGTGTCATCGGTGACCTTTTGTGAACAGTGTCACCGGGGACCTTCTGTGAACAGTTTCATTAGTAGCCTTATGTGAACATTTCAACGACGATCTTATGTTACCAGTGTCATCGGTGACCTTTTGTGAACAGCATCATCAGCGACCTTTTGTGAACATTTCAAAGGTGATCGTATGTGAACAGTGACATCAGTGACCTTATGTGAACTGTGACATCAGTGAGCTTTTATGAACAGTTTCATTAGTGACCTTCTATGAATATTATCATCTGTAACCTTATGAGAACAGTTCAATTGTGACTTTATGTGAACAGTGACATCAGTGACCTTATGTGAATAGTGCAATGTTGACCTTATGTGAACAGTGACATCGGTGACCTTATTGGAACAGTTTCATCAGTGACATTCTATCAACAGTGTCATTAGTGACCTTATGCGAACAGTGCTATAGTGACCTTATGTGAACTGTGACATTAGTGACCTTATGTGAAGAGTTTCATCAGTGACCATATGTGAATAGTGTCATTGGTAACCTTATGTGAATAGCGCAATAGTGAGGTTCCCACAGTGACCTTTTTCCTTGGCTAAATTTTGAGTTCATGAATTGTGTTTCCAGAATGGTGAGGTTCCAAGGGGGACCATTTTCCTTTTCCAAATTTTGAGTTCATGAACAGTGTTCCCAAAATGGCGAGGTTCCAAAGATGAGGTTCATGTATAGTGTTTCCAGAATGGTGAGGTTCCAATGGTGAGGTTTATGAATAGTGTTTTTACTTTTCCAAATTTCGAGTTCGTGAAAAGTGTTTCCAACTTCTGACAGTTTCACCCCTTTAACGATTCCTTTGATGTAAATTGCATTTAAAGTCTTTTTTAAGGACTCTAAGGAAGATTCAAAGGTCGTAACACCTATATTAATTTCTCCTAAGGCTTGGGTTGTTTTTACTTGGTCAAACCACGTGTATTAATATGATCTTCTTTTAATGAAAAACCTAGCATATCATAAACCACTACTCCGTTAAATCTTCTAATGGAATGGGATATATTCCTCCTTAGTTCTTCCACCTTATTCTTAGGTGTGAGATGGTCTAACATCCAATTTTTCCCGTAGGAGTTGTGCAATCAAACTTTCCTTCTTGGATTATTTCCACTTTTTTTTATAAAACCAAGCAATATTGATAAGTTTTTTATCTAAGGTATGATCTATCTTCATTATTTCGGGTTCATCTCCTTCTTCATCCTTTCCCCTTTTTATTGAATTTAACCCCATGTACCAAATTGGATTTTCTTGTGTGTTGGGCATTGTGGTGGTCTCTCTACATCCTTAGGTGCATAGAGTTGTCACAGGGGAGGAGATCGTAACCCATTGTGTGGCTCGTTCTCTTATAAAGAATATGAAGAACTATTTGAGGTAGGGTATTCATTGCTTCTCTATTATTTTTCACGTAACTTTATTCTTAGCATGTTTTATATCACTGGATTACAATGGAATTTAGATAATAAATATTTAAACCTGATAAATAAATTTATATAGATCTTATTTTATAGCCTCGTTTTTCTTTTGGATAGTGTGATATCATGGCATGCTTGTTTAGCATTTCATTCTTGATGGAAATTGGTAAATAACTTAATGCCAGAATTAATTTATAATTGATTGGCTAAAGATAAAGTGTCATCTGAATGAATCTGAATGATGTTGTTGTCATTTTTTGTTAATAAAATTGGTACAGTATGTATGATTAAGTATTTGTGACAGCTTACTCGTTAGGTTTCCCGTATTTGGAACCAACAAATAATAAATTGTTTAATCAAATATGGATTAAATAAATGGTTGTTTGATAAAATATAATTCCTTGTAGGGTTCTAATTTACCCTTTTTTCTTGTTTAAGTGCTAAGAGACCAATTGATATGATGTTTGATTTCCTACTACTTGTGTTGTGATGTGAGCCTGGATGGATGTTGTGATATGTGGGGGCAGGGATGCCCATTGGTTGTGGTTGGAGATGAGGCCTAGAGTGGCAAGATGCATCAGTTGATGCATGTGGGTGTCGGAAAGGACACCAGGGATGATGGAACGGGATGAATGTGAATGTTTGGATGCTTGATGTTTCTTTGATTGGTTTTCGACATTTCTTTTCCCACTGCTTGAGGTAGCTGTTATTGTTTACCCTTCTTCCAAAATGGATGAATACACACGGGGTATGCCACGTGCTTTCTGTGTCTAGCTCATCAAGGGATGATGGGTCTATTCCCTTTCTATAGGCGACAATGACTCGATGGGTAGTTACCTACTCACCATGTTGAGCCCCCATGTGTTTAGTAGCATAGAATGTTTTTCTAGAATGCTTCAGAATATGGGAAAGTAATGTTGTAAATAAATAGTTGAATATATGATGTTATCCCATGGGGTTGGAGCTTGCTAGAACGAACTGTTGAGGTTACCATTTTGAAGGGACAATGGTCTTTGGGTGTGATGATAATGAAATTTAATGTGGAATTGTTAATAGCTAATTAATGTTTAATGAATTAATTAACATAAAGTGGAACTAGTAAAATGGAATGAATTAAGTCAATAAAGTTATTTAAATGGTTGTGTGATTATAGGAAACCTAGTCTTAGAAGTGGTAGCCCGGAGTCTGAGAGATGTTTTCTGCAGTTGAGTCTAAGACTAGGTTATGCCCATAGTGTGGTAGTGAGGTATAGTATATTCTGTAATTTTTGTGTTTCTATACGCTAATCCACCCTGTATGTTAGAGAAACTAACACCCCCGAGATTTTTAGGCCTAGGGGGTGTAATCCCTAACATTCCGGTGGGAGGATAGATGGATGAATACCCCCCTTTCGCCACGCTCTCTTCTCTTGGTAGTTACATCTACTGGTAAGAACTATGGTTAGTTTTCCCCATATATGTGTCTACTAGGATGTAATGGCTTGTGCTTATTCACAAAAATATATTTTGGATATAGTTTATTATGAACTACTATAGGGGTAATGTGTATAGGCTGTGATGGCTTGATGATTCGTACTTGGTGTGTGGGCTGTAATGGCTTAAGGTATAATACACGATGTATGATATATGTTATGGGAGCTATGGTGGCTCCCAGAAACAACCTTGTTACCTTGCTTATGTGGATGTGGTGGTTTTGTTTCATGAGGTTCATGTTGTGGTGCTTTGCCCAGGTGTTTGCGAGAAAGCCTTTTTGGAGAGAGATTCTTAGGACGTGTGACGTTGGGGCAAATTGGAAAACTAGTGGGGAAGTAGTAGCAGGGTACCCTTGATATTATTTAATATATTCTATACTCTTGTATGCATTACCTGGTGAGAGTAGACATTTTGAGGCTGGGAACATAGTATACCAGTTTATGTGATGAGTTAGTCTCACTTGTTGTTCATTGTGCTTTAGCATGCTTTATTTACTTTTGCATGAGAGGCTTTATGAAGGATCTTACTAAGTATACTGTTATACTCACCCTGTGTATATAGAAACTATTTTTCAGGTCACTTGAAGTAGGTTGGAGATCAATCTATTTTCTACTATCATGGGGTTGAAGGAGTTGTTCGGGATTGTGGTTGCTGTTGTTTTTACTTTATTTTAGGTACTTGTAGTTTTCCCCTTCCAGTTGTAGTGGTTTTGACTGACATTACATATGTGCACATAGTTTTTCATTTATATTTCACACTGAGTTGGAGTTAGTTGGTGTCTATCTTATCTCTCATCCACATGTGTTCTCTTAGAGGGTAATGCCTCTAATTTGTGTGTTTACTATACCCTCGGTGCTAGTCGCTAACCCGAGGCCTACTGGAGGCGGGACTCAGGGGTCGTTATCTTCCTTCTCACACTGCCGGCCCTAGAGGGTACATTTTGTTGGGAGGGGGTCGTGACACATATTCTTTATAACATTTAAAAAATTAATTAGTTATTAAATTTTGTGTGGGACATATTTTACATTTCTTTAAATAAAATAAATTACAGATCATAATATCATCCAAGTGGCCTATAAAGAACACAATTTTGACCTAGTGATTATTTATTTTGAATCACACTCATACAAATAAATTAATAAAACCTCTAGGGTAATTTTATAATTGTATTATTACCCTTAATAACAAGATTTACCCTTTTACTGTATTAATACAAATCACCAATGTTACTATTCATAATACCCAAAAAAGAAGACTATTTAAATAATTTTGAAATAATGATTCCAAATATGGAATCAGTTTTTCAAAATTAAAAACACATATTTTATAGTAATTAATTTCATATTATTACTATTTTTAGAAAGAGAGAACATGTTTTTAAAAGTTAAGACATTGCAAATGATTGAAATGTTTTTATATCCGAATTCAATGATAAATTAATACTGTTGAAATAAAATATATTTAATTATAAAAAATATTTTTTAATACTTTAAATGAATAAATATTATATATTACCAATAAAAATTATTTTGATGAAAAAGGTTGTGATCAATTAAAATTTAGTATATTTTACTATTCATAAAAATTTAAAAGTTATCAAAAAAATATTAAAAATTTATCCAAAGTAAATTTTTATATCCAGCTTCCTATGAAAAAGTTTTTTATCTATTTTAAATATTAATAATATTACAAAATAATAATTTAAAAATTGTTCTCCCTTAAAAGGTGGTAGAATTTCAAATTAAAAAATACAGGTTTTTTACATCAAAAAGAGTTCATTAAGAGCCTATGACAAAAATATTTATTGGACGAATATAATTTTTTTTATTAACTATATAACAGATATACTTCATTAATTTTATTTACTAATAGTAATTCAATCAATTTATCTACCAAAAAAATACAATTATATAATTGGTTTGTATTTTTCATTTACAATTGGTAGAAAATGACTTCACCATAAATTTTCATAAGTTAGTTATATTTCTGTCTACATACCTAATAGTTGGATTAAAATGGTTAATTTATACTAATGGAATCTCATGATTATTTTAAACTTTTGATTTCATGAAATTCATGCTATTTAGGAATTGAAATTATTTAGAGAAAATATTTCGTAAAAACATTTGGGTGTTAGAATTTAACTAATAATTATTTTCATATATATAATTATTTTAATAAAGAGTATGAATGAAATAAATAATAAATTATATAAACATATCATCCCACTTTCATGTATGAATATGTAAAAGTGTATGTATACCCAAAGAGTTTTGATGTGTTTCTATTACTTATTGTGAGGTAGATCATTGAGACAGAAACTCCAATTTATCCATACTCATAATTGAAAGATAATATCTATATTTCAAAGGATAATAGATAATATTAGACTATGGTTAAACTTAAAAATATGAATGATATCAATCCTTAATAATTTTCTTCCTTGGATAAAAATGAACCACATAATGATTCTTGAAAGAAGTGATGTCATTAGGTGTAACATCTCGAGATTTTATATTATATATTTCTTCAATTTAATTAAAAAAATTTATATATTGTTTGACATGAAAAAAATTGTTCATATTTAATAAAACATGAAATCAACTTTTTCTTGTGCTACATGAAACATCAATTCCCAATGATAAATTATGTTACAAACGAGCCAGAGTCTAACTAGACAATAATATTCTATTAATATTATTATTGTAGTTATCACCTCTGCATTGGAATGGATAAAAAATTGTAATTAACTAAATTATAAAAAAATAATTCAATTTTTTTATAAAATCTATTCATTGATTTTCAATTAATTATAAATGAAAATAATAACCAATTGAATATAATGGATATGTGTTTATGTAGAACTATTTGTATGGACAGAAATCTGTTCTATCTTAAAAAATTAAATTACTATCTATTAGTGAATGATATTAATTAAATTAATAGGCAATATATTTAATAAAATGTTTTATATTAATTCAATATGTTTTATATTCCTACGATAAGAATACAACTAATTTTATGAAAAATAAGATTTGCATTTTCAAAGTCAGTTTTATGTCTATTAATTGAAAACTTTTTTTAAACCTAAATTTTGATTTTTTTTATGTCAGAAAATATACTTCAATTTTGAAATAATTATATCAAAATTTACATTGGTTTTTTTGTAATTTTTTCGGTCAACTTTCATATTATGATTAATAGCGAATAATACCAAATTTTAATTAAAAAATAATTTTTCAACTGACAAATTTATAGTGTTAAATTATATTTATAATTAGTTTTCATGTATAATTACTTCAAATTTATATCATCTATTCAAATTTAGTTCCTTTGAATAATCTTCAGAGTGAAATTAGATATAAAAACATAGTAAAAGTTTTAACATTTTCACTTTGAAAAACTTCTTTTTCATCCCATCTATGGGATTACATTTAAATGAATTTATTCCAATTGTGGGAGTGTAATCATTAAAAATTGATTCTATATTTTCAGTAAAAATAATTTATAATTTACAATAATTTTTAATTAATTTTTTACAAATAATATTATTGAAAATGATTAAAATTAATTACAGGGATTAAGGAAAAAATGTTTTTACTTAGTAGATAATCATTAATCATAAGATGATAAATATAAGAGAAAATTTTAATAAAAAACACATTTTATAAAAACTATTATACCATATATCTCCTTTTCTATAATATGTACTATTATTGATGTCACATGATGTAACAAAGACCTCGTAATAGTGTTTTCATTTTGTATTTACAAGGATTACACTCCCCTCTACTATAAAAAGTCATTAACTCACCCCACCTCTTGAAAAATATAAACAAAATTTCTTCATGAACCTAAAAAATAATCTCCAAAAATACCTCTTATAATCCCATAATAATAAATAATTTATGAAATCAATCCAAGGTTTTCTTTTGGTGAAAACCAAAAAGAGATACCCGAAAAAGAGGTAACAATCTTTAATGATCGCTCTTGTTTAATTTATTCACCACCACTTAAATTATTCTTATTACATGATTATATAATAACCAAATTATAATAAAAATTATGTTTTTTCTGTTAAAGTTTTTACATTCACCAAAATACAATTCCCTCAAATGCGTATTGAAATCATCATTCCTGTGTAGGAAAAACTGTAACATTGGGAAAAGATTTAGTTCATTTTGACATTACCACATATTATGGTTGTTAATTATGATGGTAATAATGTTTTCATGATATATAATATAGTTATAATTTCATAATACTTCTGAAATTATAATATAACAATAACCTTCATTCTTTCCATTTTTTGGGAATATGATAAAATCGTTTATGGGCATGTGGACTACTACCTTCTCAAAGTGTTGTGATATGTTCACACATTACATGTAATGAATTAAATATAATATTAACAATATATGATAAAAACTACATAATTATGATATTAATGATATAATTATAAATATTTAAATATAACTTACTATCCACTTCTCAAATTATCACACACTAAAAAATTGATAATGTAGTTTGTGGACGTGTGAACTATCGCCTACTCGATGTGATATTATTCATACTTTTTTATCACCACATCACAAGAAATATATATATATATATATATATTACAATATATATTTAACATATATGATAGTTATGATATAATTTTATTTTTTGTCAATAAAAAATTTACTTACCATCTTTACATAATGATCATTGAAAACAGGGAACGTTACTCCTGCATACATACGACCTAACATCTCAATGATCATAATATTGGTATGTTTTTTCAAATTTTATTTACTATTTGATTTTAAGTGTTTTTTAATGTAAATATGTGATAATTATTTTTTAGTTATTATTATGTAGATGTATAAATAATTACCTAATTGACTTTAGTTGACCTATCAATGACATATTTGACACAAAGGATGAATACTTTCAAAACATCAAACATTAAAATTATATATTATATGATTGAATATTTGTGTTTTATAATTTAATTACAATTATAAATAAACATTTAAGTGGTTATGAATCAATTAAATTATTAACATAGTTCAGTATTCAAAAATATTGGGAACATTCTCGCAAAATTAGACCTAAGGTAAGGGGCTTCATAACTCAATTTCCATTCCTTGGGTTAAACTTCCTTATCATTGGATTTGATATTCCAAAAATATATGTCCAATGTCATATGTTTATATTATTATTCATTTAAACTTTTATTAAGTTTAATTTCATTTTTTATACATAATTATTTAATTGATTAATTATCACTTCAATTATATGATCTTAGTATGGGATTTTCATCACAATTTTTACATATGTGAGATAAATGTCATAGTCACCACTTAAATATTTTTTTTGGTTTGTATACATAACATTTTGATATATTATATCATGAATTATTTTAACTTCATGGTATTTAAATTTTTCATTTGAGGATTATTACATTATGGGTTTCTAATTCAGATGTTACCACAATTATCCCAGATTTCTTAACTCAATTCTCATTCAGCATGTTGAACTTATATGTAATTGGGAATGTGATGACAAATATATGTGTGAAATTAAAACTTATTATTTTATACTATCTTTCCAAATTTATTTTTTAGATTTACATTTTTATACATAATTATTTCATCGATTTATTCTCACTCTAATGATATGATCTTTATAAGTGATTTTTATCTTACATTTTTAAATCTAAGACATAAATATCATATTAACAAATTAATTAATTTTTTGGTGTATATATTGGACCATATGATATATTATATCATGAATTATTTTATCATCATGGAATTTTATATTTTATTATTATTATTACTTTTGGGGTTTCTCATTCATATGTTACTATAGTTGTAAGAGATTTTTTAACTCAATTCTCATTCATTGGGTAAACATTCTAGGTCACTGGTCATTTTATCACAACAATATGTGTGAAATGACAACTGATTATATTATAATGTATTTACAATTTTATTTCTTTGTTTCATTGTATGGTGATTTCTAGTATTAATTTTATTTCAACGAGACCTATGCATTATTAACCAGTTATTTTTGTAATGTGATATATGTACTTCAAAAAAATTTATTTTATTATTATTATAATTAAAATTATGAGTTTTACATATTCTTTTTAGGATATATCTTTCATGGGGTTAATTTTTACAAATTTACCAAAGATATAATGGATTTTTCTCACAATTTTCCATCATCATGATATTTATAATGATGTGAACATATATTGTTTTATAAGTTGTATATACTACTCCTTTGAAATTTTATATAATTAATATCATTATTTTCATGGCATTATAAGTTTCATTTAATATTATTATATTCATGGGGATTGTGATTCAAATGTTTTAATGTGGTTTGGGATTCATTTAAATGTTTATAGAGAATTTTCCTTAAGAATGTTTTTAATGAACTTTTACAGGAATTTCTAATAATCAAGATCAACAACCCTTATTATTTATAATATTACACTATGTATATTTTGTATTGATACAATCTTAATTATGTATTATTATTTTTTCATGTATTTTTTAAGGAACATATATATTTTTCATGGTTAATCTTGTTAAAAAGATATTTTTATGGAACCTGTTTCATTTGCATGGGTTAACCATGTTTTGATGGTATTTTTATGGGATTTGATTTTAATGGGGTAACCACATATAAATGTTATTTTTATAGAACCCATTTTTTCATTGGATAATCATGTTACATGGATATTAATGATATACCCATTTCTTTTCCATGGGATAATCATGTTGTAAAAGGAATAGTAGTATATTCTATGAGTTTTTTTCATCTTTTAGTTCATTTACATAATATATGATGGGGAATTTTAGATAGCACAATGTAATACCATTACTAATTAACTTGGGGAGGTCTAGATAGCACTGGGTAATCACATTCAAGCTTAATATGTGGTGGAACGGATAGAATCGATAAAGCCTATTAAATCTTAAAATGGGGTGGCCCAGATAGTGTCGGGTGAGCTTATTATAGCTCTCTTATGCATTAGGTATTGATAATTTTGTATTTCATCAATATTTTTATTCTAATTAAAAAGTATTTGAATGATTTTTTAATGTATTTTATGACACTAATGCTCTACAATACCAAAAATAGTTTCCATATTCTTGTTATTATTTTATAATGTTTTTAGTGATCTATATTGATATTACATGGATCTTGATTATTGATTTTTATGAATATTTTCTTTTCAATTTCTTCATATTTGATTATATAGACCGTGATGGGTATGATTTTTCCTCGCCTATTTAGATTTATTATGTCATAATATACTTATGCACTCTTATTCTCATTGATAATATTCATTTTTTAATGATTAAATTTTTCATTATTGTGTTATTTTTCTCATCCTTATTATATTTCTATTTCCCAATGTTTTAAATAAAGTTGTTTAATGATTTATGTTTATAAATAATTTACAAAACATGACCTTTTATAAAATAAGAAAATCAATGTTAAATAGATGAAATTTTCATTTCATAAATTCTGAATTATTTAGGTAGGAGTTTTTTCAAATTATCTAAAACTCTAAACCAAAAAGTTCCTCTAGTATGTATGTGATCTGTGTTTTCATTTTTAAGATGTAATATTCAGATGAAAAGTTTTGTTCAAAATTATTGGCATCTAATATGGGAATGTAATTGTTATAGATGTGTGAAAATGATCCACCAGTGCTGGAATTGGATTATTATAGTTGTTATTAATGGCTAGTTTATATAGACATAGAGATTAATATGTTATCATGTGAAGTTATCTTATGATTTATGAATACCATCAGAGGTCTATCATTAGTTTAAAATCATATAATCCCATTTTATGGGATTTATGTTGTAAAATTATTTGGAGGTTATTAATGAAATTTTTGGAGATTTTGTTTTGTTATTAGGTATTTTTATCCCATGGGATCTAAGTTAAGTGTTTTTATGGAGGAATTATTTTTCCAGATTAAAAAAATTGATATAACTTGTATTGTCGGTGAAACCCTATTGCATCATGTGAGGCAATGGGGCATGAAATTATGGACGAATGACTATAAAAATTTTATGCCTACTTTAGCATACGTGATTTCCTAGTTAGTATGGCCTTTCTTTTTAGGTAATGATTATGTTTGTTATGGAAATGTATGAAATTTTATTTATAACGACCCTATATTTTCATACATTACTATTTCATATTTTTAATAATAAATAGTATAAAATCATTACATGACTATGATATATAGTTTTAGTTTCATAGTCAAATTAATATGATGAATAAAATTTTAAAAATAAAACATAAACTTGTATATAAATCTTTCTTCAATAGATTCTTATTATCCCTTGAATTCTCCTTTGTAGAAGTAGTCACCTAAGGATAAGCATCAAACAAAAGGGTAAGATAAAATCCAAGTAAGATTATAGATATGAACGTGAAACAATATAATATATGTAGAGAATAATCATAGAATCATCATTATAATCATGATAGGAAGCATTTGATAAAGGCATGGAATTTGGCAATGAATAAAAATAAGACATCGTGTCTTAGATGTCAACTACCCCACATAGTTGTGAATGGAGATACCATAATTATCACACATATTTCAGTTTTATAATTATATACACAACATTATCCAATAATTTTTTTACTATATAACTTTGGGTGAACTTTTCACATCATGACATTTACATTGCTCTATAAAATTTCGAGTGCACCTGTCATATCATAACATTTCCATTATCATGCATGACTCGTAAAAAGTTTATCAATAATTGAAATAAAATAATCCAATGAATGGAATGAGATTAATTTCATAAATAATAAATTCATAAAAATTGTGTTCCCAAATTAAATATGAAAAAACATACCTGATATAATAATCATTAACCTTGACAGAAGAAGAAACAATCTAGAGAAGTAAATGGTGTGTTTTTTTAAAGAGAGTTATTTTTAAAAACATTATGTTTTTCATAAACTCAATTATAAAACATATATATCCAATAAAAGGTAATATAATGAGAAATAAATGATACTTATGTAATATACATAATGAAAATGGGGTGAAAGTGGGAAAACCCAATGAAATAGAGTTGGGTTTGAGAATTCCCTTTAACATATATTCAAATGCTTTCTTCACTTGAAAATCCAATATAATCACCTTAGATTCATTAATTAACAAAAAAAATAACCTTATATACATGAATGTTATTCATTATTGATTTATTATGTTTATTTATGTTATATTTTATTAGTTACATAGTTTTGTTTCGTCATTCAAGAGTGTTTAATTTCATAGTTTTCATGATCAGTTCACCTATAAACATGAATGGAAGTTTATGTAAAATGTGGATAAATATCAAATATTGTTATTATATGTTACGAATGATCTCCCAGAATTTTAAATGATATTATAAATAATTTTGTTACATTTTATGAAGATTAATCATTAGATAAAAGTTAATGATGATCGTACTAGGTTAATTTTGGCAATTTTTCTATCACAACAATCTAATTTAACTTTATCATTTAGTATTATGTATATATGTTAGTTCAAGAAAATAAATAGGGTTGTAAAATAAAATTTAAAATATTTTTGAACCATTATAATAGTTTTATTAACATCCTTTAAGTCATTAAAGTAAAATAAATATTCATTGACATTGATGTCGGTAATCTAATACGTCACGGGAGAAAATATAATTTTTCTTATAAAAGAGAGAGGGATGATTTTTAAGGATAAATACCCAATTAAAAATTTATAATTATATTATACATAAGGTACTACAGTTATTATTCTATTTAGATGAGGGGAGGTGAGGATATAATAAAAAAATGAACGTGAAAATAAAATAAAATAATATAAAAGGGAATTTGCATCATGAATTTATCCTCCTTAAAAACTTCATTTGGGAAAATATTTTGGTCTCTTGATGAATCCCATATCTCCTTGGAATGGATAAGGTTCTAGTGAAGTGTGTTGGGGTGAATTTGGCAAAGGATTAAATCTTTAGATGTTTTTGGAGAAGAGAGAGGGGTGGTATTTATTGGGGAGTAGAGGGGTATTTTCTCATTATTATATTCATTAGTGTATTATTTTGGATATATAATTTGAATAGTTTGATAATTATATTTAAATATATTAATATAATTATGGAAACTTTTTTATTTTGGGCTTACATTTTCCTTACATCGTATATGACTCTGTAATTCATGTATTTAGCTTTTATTATAAATTATCAAATTTTATTGATCGTAAAAATTCCCTTATATTAGAAAAATCCAAAAAATTCCCCCTTACCCTTTTTGGACATGTTGAATTCCAAAATTAAGTCCATTTTAAATATATGTTTCTTAATTTTTAATTAAAATTACCATTTACATGGAAAATACAGATTTAAAAATTATTACAGATTTTATAACACATTGAATAATTAAAAAAGGTCACATTAAATTGTATAAAAATAATAAGGCATAAAAATAATAATTTCTGAATAAATTTTATGAAAATAAATTTTATTTTCAATTTTTAAACCAATCATAAAATTGTAATTAAATATTTAAGAATTACAAAAACAACGACACTTAATTAATAATTTTTAAAAAATTTATTTAAATAGACTATGATATAATTATTCCATACTTTCATTTTTAAAATGCCTAAATTTTATTTATACATTCATGGGTCAAGATACTATTCATTGTCCAGTTCACTATTCATAAGGTTCATATTACTATTCCAAAGTTCTAGTTACTAATTTTTCAGTATTGTTTCCTTAACATTCAGAAATACTTTTGATTTAAATAATTTGTAGTCCATAATGTTTTTATGATGTTATGTAATTGATTTTATGTGATTTATGCATCATGAAATTACTATAACAAGGGATAAATTATGTTGGTAAAAGTTTGGTTCATTACATTATTTGAGAATTAATGGTAGATTTATCATGGATGAATATATAAAAAATCCTTCTAATCATTAGGTTTCAAACCTAATCAAGAAATATTTTATGAATTTTAGTAATAGTAATTTCTGGATTGATATGGCTTAAAAATTTTGTATTACTATTCAATTTTTAATATTAATGTACAATTTGATGGATTACTCATTTTGGGAATTATCTTACTATGTTCTAACTATTTTTTAGTTAATTTCAAAATAGAGGTTAAATAGGTGGATTATCTATTTTATTGTTATGTTTTCATTAAATAATTATAATAATTCTTCAATAATTAAAAATTCATTATAAATACCCATATTCAAGAGAAAAAAGGTGATATTTTTATGTAAATTGTATATATGGTGAAATACACCAGTCAAATAATTTTATTTATTTATGTTTCGATTATATATGGTTATAAAAACTCCACAACATTAGAAAAATGATCTTGAAATAAAATGTAATATAATTACCATATTTTATGATGATATAATATATTTTTCAATACCTGTTTGATTTTTGGTTTTATTTTCATCGACATCATATTTTCAACATTCTCTATCACTCTCTATTAGTCCATGAGATTCAGATTTTCCATTCAAATCAAACATTAAAATTTTCACCAATGTTCCCCCTATGTGTAATAATAGTTATATGTATCTTCAGGTGACCATTATGTTTATGAAATTAACTTTTTAAAAGGATGTTTTAGTAACCCTTTATATAATGGGGTTTTTAATAATAAATTCATTAAATGTTAATACATTGATAACAAAGATGAATTTCTAGGGAGAAATTCATTTTAAGGGCTTTAGGATGTAATGTCTCAAGATATGATAATATATATTCTTTATATTTAATTTAAATATTTTAATAGATTGTGCTACATAATATATGTAATATAGCTCGTATCACATGAACCACTAATTTTATCAAATATTTCATGGAACATCATGTTCCTTTGATGACTTTTGTCACACACAAGTAAAATCTTACAAGAAAACAATATAGTATTAATAATAAAATTATAGTTATCACATAGATATTGGAGTGGTTGAAATTAAGGTCATTTAATCAATTATGAAATCATAGTTTACACATTTTTAAAAAATTTATTCATTATAAAATAATTAATTAAAAATAAAAATAAAAACATATTGAATATAAAATATATGTATTTGTGAAAAACTATTTTTATCACCATAATTGAATTATATCAAAATAAATAAACAATATTATTGAAATAAATTATTTAAATTTCTTTGTAATGTATTTAATAATTTTTTTTAACTCTATAAAATATGTTTTATATGCTTATGATAAAAATAAATCACATTTTAACCATAAGAAACTATACATTAATAAATTTTAGTTTTACTACCTATTAATGGATGAGTTGTTTGAAAACTAAATATTGAAAAAAATTGAATATTTAGTTTAAAAAGTAAACATTATTTTTTAAATTGGAATATTAAAATTTACTATGGGTGATTTTATGGTATTTGGCATTGTACATTCTTATTTTTATGAATAGTAAATAATGCGAAATTTTAATTAAAAAATGATTTTTTGTATAAATACTTTAAACTATTAAATGATATTTTCAATTGGTTTTAATGTATAATTTGATAAATTTGATATCAATTAATATAATATAGGTAATAATAACCATTTATATAGTTATTTGAAATATAATAACATAGAAAACTATTGAACATTTTCACTTTAAAAACCCACATTGTTTTATCATCTGTGAGATCAATTTTAAACTATTTTTTTCTACTTGTGTTATTGAAATTATAAAAAATGAATTAATTATTTTCAATAAAAAATATTTAATTATTAATATGTTGAAATATAATTTTGAAAGAAAATTTAGTGAATGAAAATAAAATTAATTTTAGAGATTACGTTAAAAATGTGTTTACTTGGTTGTTGAAGTTTAATATTATGTGTCAAATGAGGTAGACACCTTTAACAAACCCATTATATTTTCATGATTCTAAAATATACAATTTTTTATCAAATTGGGATAATTATTTGAGGAATATGGTTTAAGGTATACCTCCCACTAGTGTTTTCTTTTTTGTATTTACAAGAATTCCACTCCCCTTCCACTATAAAAAGGATCTCACACTCCCAATTTCTTCACACATCTAAATCCATTTTGTATCATCCAAAAAATACTAAAATATGATCTAAGAACCCATTATCTCAATATATAATAATAAACATTGTAATAAAGAAAACCAAGTAATTCCTTTGGTGAAACACAAATGTAGATTCCCAAAGAAGAGGTAACATTATTTAAAGAGGACTTTGTATTATTTATTTATCAACCAATAAATTATTATTATTCCATGTTTATAAAATAACTAAATTATCCAAAATATTTTTTTATGTTTTTATGTTAATGTTTATACCTACATATACACACATGTCCAACAAATGGGTAACTAAATCATTATTCACGTGTACTGTTAACTACCGCCGCATGAAATGATGTCGTTTATTTTTCCATTACCTCATCTTATGGTTGGTAATAATGATGGTAATAATTTTTTATTTGATATATATTATATTTATACTTTATTATTATTATTTAATAATTATATAACACATACCTTCATGCTTCCCATTTTTTGGGAATACGATAACGTTTGTTGTTGATGTATAGACTATCGCATCCTCAAAATATAGTGTTACGCCCACACATTGCATGGAATTTATTATGGATGAGTAAAAAAATATTTTATTAAAATTAAATATTTAGTATATTAATTAAATAATTGTCTATTTTTATATATAAAACATCATTTTTTTCTTTCAGTTACTCACACTAAAAAAGTGATAAGGTCATTCTTAGTCATATGGACTACCACCTCCTTGAAGTGATGTGATTCATCATTTATCATCACCACATCACAAAAATTATATAAATAAGTATATATAAAATAATTATATGGTATTTATTATGTATTTTTTATTATTTAATGATAAACATTACTTACATTGTTTCGATATTGATCATTAAAAAATTGGAGTGTTACTCATGCATTTGTATGGCCTACCATCTCCTTAATGATAATGTTGGTTAATTTTTCATCACTAACATTAATATTTTTATAAATAATAATTTATGTAAAAATTTGAAAACTACTTCATGTTTATTATTCTTTATATGCTTAATAATTACTTTCTTTTCCTTAATTGACTTATCGAATTCAGTTTTGGAACATAAGCCGGATATGGTCAAAACATACAACTTAATTATTATTCATTACGTAATTGTATATAAAAATTTTATAAGTGAAGTAAAATTAAAAAATGTTAAATTTTATAATGAATTTAAATAATTAAAATATGTTTATTATACATGAATAAAGTGAATAGTCGTTACAAATCATACACAAGGTAAGGGATTTCATAACTCAATTTTCATTCACAGGGATAAACATATATGTCATTGGATATGATACAATGATAATATGTGTGAACTAAAGTCTGATTATTTTATTATTTATTGAAAATTTTATTTTATTTTATATTCTTTGTTACACATCATTATATGATTTATTTATTCTCACTCTAATGATATGATCTTTGTAAGAGATTTTCATATCCCTTATAATATCTTTGAGATAAATGTCATAGTCACCACATAATTGTTTTGTGTGCTGAATATATTAATTTTTTTATATATTATATCACTAATTATTATATATTAATGGTATTTAAATGTTTCATTTTTTATTAAAACGTGTTGGGTTTCCAATTCTGATGCTACCATTGTTGTAATAGATTTCTTAACTCAATTTCCATTCATTAGGCTAAAAATATATACCATTCATTATGTTATTCCAGTAATATCTATTAAATTACCTCTAAAAATTTATTATATTTTTCTGAGTTTATTTTTGGAATTGAAAATTTTTCACAAATTATTATTTAAATTACTTATTCTCACTCTAATGATATGAACATTTTAGGATATTTTCATCTCTATTTTTACATATGTGAGATAAATTTCATATATGCCACTTGAATTTTTGTGTAGTTTATATATTAAAAAAATGATAGATTTAATCTAGAAATATTTTATCTTCATTGTATTTAAATGTTTCACTTAATAATTATTAGTTTTTTGGGTTTTAGATTCAGATGTTACCACATTTGTAAGGGATTTCTATCTCAACTTCAATTCATTGGGTTAAACATCTATGTCATGGGATTTATTATTCCAAGAATATGTGTAGAATGACCTATGATTATATTATTATATATTCAAACATTTATATTGTTTATTTACATGTTTCACACATAATTATTTCATTTATTCATTCTCACTCCAATGAGATGATCTTTGTAAGGGGATTTGTAGTCTCACTTTTATTTATGTGTGTATTATTTTATATTAAGTGCTTATTTGTATTTTTTAGTGCACATAGTGAACATTAATTTCTTTTAAGATTTGTATCCACAAACTTATAGTGTTTTACATATAAATTTTTGGATATACCATTCATGAGGTTAATTGTTTCAATGTTTCAAATGCAGTAATAGATATTTGTCATAATATTTCCTTCCTTATGATGTTTGTTTTGTTGATCAACTATTTTGTTTTATTAAATGTATATACTAATCATTCGAAATGTTATATCATTAATATACTTATTATAATGATAATATAAGTTTCATATAATGTTATTACATTCACGGGGATTGTTATTCAAATGTTTAAAGATTATTTTTCTAAGGAATATTATTAATGTCCTTTTAATGGAATTTTCAATAATCAATGTCAAAAAACACTGTTTATACATATCCTCTAAGGGAATATTTTTTTTTTATACCATCCCCTTTAATTTTTTGTATTATTTATGATTGTTTCAATTATATTTTTGATGAACCTATTCCTTTTCCATGGGGTAAAATGGTTTCAATGTTATTTTTATAGAACCCATTTCATTTCTATGGGTTAAAAATATTTCAATAAAATTATTATGAGACACATATCTTTTCCATAGGGTAACCAATTTTCATAAACTTTTTTATGGAACCCATTTATTTTCCATAGGTTAATCATGTTACAGATATAATGATATGATAAAAAAAAAATTTCCATGGGTTTATCATGTTGTATAAGAAATAACAATTTATTATATGAGTTTTATTCGTGTTTCAGTTATTGGACATCATACCTGATGGGGCTCCCAATATAGCCTCACATAATCCCATTATAACGTAAATTTTGGTGTCCAATATTGTGCTGGATAATCTCATTAAAACATAACATTGTATGTCCCATATAGCATCGAAAAATCCCATTTCAACTTTACATGGGGTAGCCTAGACAGCAATGGGTGAGCCTGTTATAAATCTATGATTCATTTGGTGATGATAATGTTGGAGGTTAGATGTATGGTTATACCAATTAAAATGGATTTTAAATTGTTTTGAAAGGGTTCTATGAGAGTGATGCTCAATGTTACCAAAAAAAGTTTTAAATTTTGTGTCATGAGTATGCAGTGTTTCTAGTGGTTTAGATTGATATCATGTAGAACTAGATTATTCATTTTGATGACTCATTACTAATCCATGATTTCATTTTAGATGATCTAGGTCTTGATGGTTTTGAGTTATCTTATAATTATCTCAGGGGATATGATTATGTCATCATACCCTTGTGGACTCTTCTACTCATTGATGACATTCATTTATTAATTATTACATTTTATCATACTGAATGTTTGATCTCACACTTATTATATTTCATTTTACATAGTTTTTAAATAATTATTTTAATTGATTTATCTGTAAAAATTATTTGGAAATAATGATTTTAATGACCTATTATGAAATAAAAAATGTTGGTTAAATGAGAGGAATGTTCATTTGATGACTTATGAATTATTTATGTAGCAGTTTGTATTAATTATGTAAAACTATAAACCAATAATGTATTCCGTTATGTTAATGAGACATGTTTTCCTTTTGATATTTCAATGTTTAGATTAAAATTTTCAATCACAATTTTTATCTTTAAATCATGGATTGTAAAAGTTTTTCATATGGCTCATGATTTGGGATTATGGGTCCTAGAATGTTGTATTGGGGGGGGGTGTCAAATAATCACTTTTCACCCTTCTATTTAAGTATCATATGATACATTTATATTCCCCACAATATATTTTCTCATAATGAATAATATTATGAATATAATTAATGATATAAACATTAACAAAAAACATTGAAAGATTTTATAATTTCACCTCAAGATGAATTACAACAACAAGAATCATCAAATTACATTTAATAATACTCATTTGATACTACCAATAAAAATTTATTTTTTAAATAATTGGAAACTATATTTACCATTCTATTTATATAGGGGGGGTTGAAATCCAAAATTGAATAAATATTTTGATATATATTGATATGTTGAAGAAATTAGTCGATATTAATTGAGAAAAAATTAATATAGTATAGATTATTAAACAAATAGTTATAGAACTCTCAAAACCATTATATAATCTTATGGTGTAGTCTTTAGATAACAACCATATTGGAATATTACTATAACATGTTTTTATGAAAAATTAATTCATGAGTTTTAAGGGTATTTTCATATATTATTTATAGAAAACATGATCATGGATGTATAAGAAGCAATTAAGATTAGATCTAGATTAAAAAGGTCAAATAGATTACAAGCTATACATGTTTATAAAAAATTCATGGTAAAAAGGTAATTTTATTTGATACAAATTTTTAAGTAATGATTTCTAGGTGAAATGGTATTTTTATCGGATGTGGTCTATCGAATACCTAGTGATAGACCAAGAGGAGGCCCAAAATAGGGATTTTAATCTACCATAATTACATGGATGGTAGTAAAAACATTTACAGTCTTTTCAGTAATTGTGATAGAAATTTAGAAGGAATAATTGATGGATGATATGTGGATGGATGATGGGGAATAATACCCAAAACTGACATATCTGATCCCGTATTGGATAATAAATTTAAAATCTTCCATGGTTTAATACAAAATAATTGTAGGGATGGGTATCATTAGGTAGATATACTAATTTTACATATGGTTTGTGTTTTTGAGTTTAAATTATACACATATCTAAAAGGGTTATGTTTCCTAAAAAATAGAAATATTTTATGAGATGTGGTAAAAATTAATTGGATCTAGCTGACATCATCACTGCCAGGAAATGTTAAATTTGATTGTTTCATGGCAGAATGATACCTATAAATAATTGGTGAGTCAATATTTTAATTATTTATAAAAAATATATAAAACTATTAACACATTTTAGGGATTATTCTAGAGATATTT
The DNA here is from genome assembly GCA_963277665.1 of Viscum album. Classification (NCBI taxonomy): domain Eukaryota; kingdom Viridiplantae; phylum Streptophyta; class Magnoliopsida; order Santalales; family Viscaceae; genus Viscum; species Viscum album. The sequence goes on from OY728161.1 coordinate 1,966,544,239, forward strand.
TTTTATAAAATTAATAAGAACAAGTGTAAACATGAGATATAAATTCCAAAGTCACACGAGGATAGAATGTGAAGATTTGAAAACTTATTATTTTTTGTAATTATTTATTGTAAATTGAATTGGGGAAAATATTTCTAATAAATTGCATAATCTTTTTTATAGTAATATTTGAATGTGTACAATATTGTTTCATCAAATGTTTACCAAGGATTAGCCACTCAAGTAAATGATTGAGTGAACCATGTAAAAACCCATTTTTTGATGACATTATTTATCTCTATATCTCTTATAATCATGTTGTTTTTCCTTGGGATCATATTCACTCACTACTGATTATAATTTTTTACATTTGTTTTCATGGTAAACAAAACACCACCCCACCCCCTCTTAAAGGTTGTATATTCTCCATTGGACATTTCAAGAGTTATCCAAGTATATTGAAATAATTACAACATTTTTATCATTTATTAGAGTATTTGATTGGATTATAATATAAATTTGACCAATTAAATATATGCAGATAATTAACACTAATAAAAGTACTTATCTTATTCAATGGGAAGGGATTCTATCAATGGATGTAGAGGGACATTCCAAATATCTGAAATCTTGAACATGAAATTACTAACATCACTATAAATGGTTTAAATGGTCATAAATTAGGGGTATCCTAAACTTTTTTTTGATAAGAAATGTATATGAGTCAATCTTATTGAATATATATTTTACTCTCACCTATATTAAATAAATTCCCATAAGTAATTTGTCCAAAAATAGTTCATAAAATTTTTAGGACACTCTATAATAGAAAAGAAGTATAAAAGTAGGTAAGGAGTAATGTTTATGAACATTTCAAACTAAATCTTTTGACATTTAAAATAGAATATATGAGTTGTAAAATGAATTCATTATTTGGGTAGACAAAACATATATGTTTTATTCGAGGAAATGGTAGAATTATTGAATATTACATTGCGGTGAAGAAAAAAATGAGGATCATTCTAGAAAAATTTGATGCAAATATATTTACATTATAAGTACATGGTTTCAATGAATTAGAAATTTATAAGCTAAATTATGACATGATTTCAATACATATAATGAGAGTAATATCCTTAAGAAGAAAATAGAAATTTAAGATAGAAATTCCTTTCAAAACAGATAATGGTTTGAAATATCATGAGCATAAGATTTCACATGAGGAATAAAATAATATAGTGGATGATTGATTAAATATCAAGTAATTTATAACATTCTTTTAAAATATCATTTAAATTTAAAAGATAAATAAAATAGTAAAATTATTTCATGTGATTAAATTATATAAATATTGAACAATTATCTGTTATTTTCCCCAAGATAAATAATCAAGAAAAAGTGGCCGACCAATCTAAAATATCATCATGTAGAATAATGGTGGAAAGAGTAAAGAGACATAATAGATAAAAGTTATTTAATGTGAAAAAAATCACAACACATTAATAGAATATAAATTTCCATCAAACCATAATAATACATATTTTTAAATTGAGAATGAGACGAAGGATGATTTCTCAATATAGGAAATACATAAATCATTTATTGTTAAATTTAAATAGCCTAAGATCCCATCTTGTGAGGAAGAATGCAGTAATAAAGAAGGTACTAGTGGTGAGGCAAGGGAATATGAGGATTCAACCAAATAATTTTAATTTAATGATTTAGAATTTGGTTAATATGAAATAAATAAATAAAACTAAAAAGAATAAAAGAATCATGAAGAAGGATAATGAATCTCATAATGAATCTATTGATATAAAAAATTAATGGTTTGAAGTTTAGTTTACGCATAATATGGAAAAAAATAAACTTTATAATTAATCTAATAGAAATCATACATAATATTTAAATATAAAATATAAGTATAATTAATTAAATCGTGATGGATTTTGAGGGAATGTTGGTAGGGGTAAGTATTCCTTGAAGAATACTCACTTTTATTTTCAAAATTCTGTCATAAAAGTTGTATAATATTTTAAATTAACTAATATTTCTATTTATCATTTTAAAATGCATATATATATTTATATGGTTAAAAATATACTTTATTAAACACTAAAGCCTAATATTAATATGGTGGTAGTGGTGGTATTAAATGGAAGAAATTGATTACCTCACCTATGGGAGAGAATACATGCATTGTTACTTCATATAGTGGTGATGAAATCACCAAAATATTTATTTATGAAGGAATAAAAAAATTAGTTTAGTCCTAAGAGAAAATATATAGTAAAATATAATGATTCTATATATGAGTAATTTGAATAGATGTTGTGTATTTTAATTAGATGAAATATTTATGATAACATTTTGAGAAATCCTATTTCAAGAAAATGATATTATTTTAATAAATATTTTTATTGGAATTTTTATTTAAATAAAAAATATGTGTGATAATATAATTTTTCACTTCCCAAATCTAAGAGAGGTTATGATTCAAGGTAAAATCAATATGATGTTCTTGTATTCCAATCATGAAAATATATGAAATTAAAGGAACAATTTTATAATTAGTTCTACTCGCATGATGAAACATGTGGGTTGAGTGATTCACCTAGTCAAAAAAAAAATATATCATAACATACTACAATAAAAGTTTTATAGTATTGATAACTCATAATATATTAAGAGTAGTGATCCTTAAAATGCAATTGCAGTTGAGATTTATTATAGAGTAGTGAAAGTTAAAATGTTATGGTTAAATTATATTAGTTTCTTATAACACATGGAAGGAAAAAAGAATATATATATATATATATATATATATTATGGTATTATACAGAATCTATTAAATTAAAAAAAATTCATCACTCAATATAAAAGTATTTGTAAGTTAAGACATTAGTGAGGATAAACTTTAATCTAATAGTGTTCTCTTTGTTGTTAAACTGGGGAAAATAACATTATTTTCTCTTAATATTTTTTCATGTGAATAAGGTGATATTTAATAATAGTGAGTATTTATTTTGGGGGTTGAAGTATGAAATAGTCACTATGATGGGAAAATGAACAAACATAAACATATTTCTATTTTCTAGAGATTTGAGTTCATTTATTTTTAGAATAATATATGACAATAAGATTTAAAATATAAGACATGTACATTTGGGTCAAAAGAACATTGACAAATTTCTTATTATGTTATAGGGTATTTTTTTATATGAATGATTAAAGAAAAAAAAGTTTTGACACATTTAATAATGAAATAAATTAATAAAACAGAAATAATGTGATGGATATCAGTACAAAGAAACCTTTTAAGTTGATAAATTTGGATGTTTATAATCCAATGTGATAAAACTTGTCCAATGGTTATAAGTATTTCATTATTTTTTTAAATTTTATTAATATAACATATGTATATTTTCCTATTCCATAGAATCAATATCTAAAAAATTATGAGGGGGTTGAATTGAGTTCCAAGGATATATTTAACTTTATTCCACCCTCTTGGAGGGATGAAAGTTTGAATCTTTTTCATAATAAAAATAGTTTTTGGAAATTTAATATTTTAGATTAAAGAGAAAAAAATCAAATATTTATAATGGTTGAAGGAATTAGAATACCATATTCCACTCCACCAACACTGTGCTACATGATTTTGGTGATTTTCCATATAATAGCCATTTTCAACATGGTAACTAGCTGAGTAAAAGTATTAATTACATTTTCAAAGGTACAATATCATTCATCCAAGATCTCACTTTATATAACCTATCCACAACCATAGCACACAGACTCACAATTAATGAGAACAAAATAGAGCTGAATGAACATTAATTATCTATTATAGCACAAAATTTCTAGAAAAATTGACAATAAATGAAGATACATCCTGTGGAAATGATTAATTTTGACACACATATCTAGATGATATTTAATTTCAACTGATATACTTATAATCACAATATGTGGATGATTTATATGAAATTTTTTATTTTTAATCATTATTTTTTAACGTCATAAGACTTTTCATGTATATAACTATGTATGAATTTTATCTCTTTATATACTTGCAATGTAAAACTCCTTATTTATATCTCATGTCTTATTTTAAAATTAAGCACATGAGATAATCACAATAGAATAATCTAAAAAAATTGATTATAGGTGCTCTTAATTGAATGTGTCCATTCCATCCAAATGTGGAATATATTTCTACATTGGAAATGTAAGATATCTTCGTCTTCTTTATATCATTCCACTCTTTAAAGGGTAGTGCATTGTATAAATTAAAATTTCCTTAAATAGACAATTCATTTTTTAATATCCTCAAAATCATGAAATGAATTAATACAAGATCATGAAAGTAATCATAAAATTCATCATAACATCTTATTCCTCAAAGGATATCGAACTGATAACACTGTTCTCATAAAATAAATTAGTGAGATGCTTTATTAGATAAAATAGATATTTTATATATATTGTGCATAAGATAAATTAAATTCAACATTTCATTGAAGAATTGTTCATTGTAATATAATTATGTTACTAATATGTGATACATAATTATCACAACATATCTTAATTCTCACAAGATAATTTTTTTCAAATATGGGTTTTTGTAAGACAAAATCTTTTCATAACTTATCTTTGTCTGAGATATCATTCTTTGATCATGTAGTAACTAGTACATTCTCATTGTAATATATTCTCTTATGTAGTACGACATAATTTCATCCTAGAGTTTTTATGATTCCAATCATATGAAATATAATAATTCACTATATCGACTCTTATGTAATAAAATACTTTTCAATATATTGAAACCTTTTCTCAACATAAGATAATTGTAACATCATAGTTCCAGAATCCACCCAGAGGCACCCTATACCCAGTTGTCCACATGGCCTCAAGTGCATTTCCCCAAATGTCAGAGGCTTCCGACTTGCAGTGAGATCCTTTGGTGTGATAGTGGAGAAACTATGCCCTCATTGGAAGAGTACACAGTGGATGTAAAATAGACAAATACTAGCAGAAGTAGTAAAAGTACCAAACGATTGTAAACAATAGAAGACTGATAAAGAAACATCCATAGCACATATATATAACGTTTCATGATACATATGTGTGGGAAGACAACCAAATCAAATCACAGAGCTGAATACAATACTAATCCAAATTACAAAAAACAAGTAAATAACTCCATAGCATTGCAAGACATAGCTTGGTCCCATGCTTTCCTGCTCTACAACAATCATGTACCTCAAGTAGAAGGGCACTTGGCCTTATCTGTAACTGCATCAATATAATCTGTTTGGGCCCAAAAGTATGACCCAAATAGGGTGTGAGGATAATCTCAATAGGTAACCACCAAAAACAATTTGTTCCTAACAGTTAGTGAATATATATGGAAGGAGATAAGTAAAAGAGTAGTAAACAAGGAAGTACTCTATAGTAAAAAATTTCACAGTTTCAAAGCATTCTATTTCACATATCAAATAAGCTCTTAATCAAAGTATGTAACCCTCTGGGAAGTACACATAGCCAATCCCCTCTGGTTCAGTTATAAGAATATAACAAGGAATCTATGAGAAAGCCCTCATGGTAAATTTCCCTTATACTCAAAAACGGTCAAAGACTCTGTAAGGAAAATCACACAGAAAATTCCCATTATATTGAAAAGTGATTTAAGACTCTCTGAGGTAGCTCAAACTATCAATTCCCCTTATAGTCTACTAAACCAAGTTCTCAAGGCCCTATTTAAGTTAAACGATAATAGAAATGCAATACATCCCATGTAAACCTCGAGAACTACATGTCTAAATAGTCTACTGTATATGAAGCATGTCAGAATACAAACACACCACCCAACAAGACATGGCGTGGGAAAACATGCGGGGATTCTAAACAATCTAAGAAGAACCAAATGGTCATAAATAGAACATTCAAGGGAAAAAACTTAAAAATCATAACAATCAACCCTATTCACATTCAATTAACCTCTACTCAAGAATACATGCAAGGCTAGAAATTAATAGTGGTAAAACAATAACACGGAATACCCCGTTCAAGGTAATTGGTCAAAATTGCACAAATTACTCAATGACATTCAACAGAAAGGCACAAACCACCTACCTCGGTGTTGGGATATCACTATAAATGAACCTAAAGCCTTTAATCTCCCATTAACATGGTAGATATATAGTAACACTCAAAACGTTCAACTAAGGATAACTTGGGAAATAGGAGAAATCAAGAAACATAGCTCTAGAAGATGGAGAAGCTTACCGAGGCGATCCCAACGTATTCGAAAGTAGTCAAATCAAGGATTGGATGCTCGGTCAGTGGCTCAGAGGAAGATCACGGTCCTATGGGTTCTCTCGTATGAACTAGGTCTAGAAGAAGGTCGTTCTGGCAATTAGACGCAACCCTAATATGTTTAATGAATAAAAGAAAATACATGGTGTGTAGTTTGGAAGTACATGGCATGTACTTTCCATTTTTGTACTCTACTTTAGGTGGTCCCTAGATCACCCCCACACGACTGTGTGCATGGCCATTACACGGCTAGCACATGGATTTATGCAGCAACCGAGTACACGACGTGTACTCATAAAGTACACGATGTGTACTTCAAAAATTTATATAAATTCCTCTTTTTCTCAAAAGTGACTATAAAAGGAAAACATGCCTGAAAAGAATATCCGGGTTCTTACAAACTTCCCCACTTAATGAAATTTGTCCCTAAATTTCTCTAGCAAGGTGGTGTAGAAGAAGAAACCCCAAAATAGTTCCAGCCACTACGATCGTACATCTGCCTCCCTCTCCCAAGTCTCGTCTTGTACTCACCCATGATGCCATAGAACACATACTAGAGGAATATACTGGCCATGGAAAACCTTTGTACATCGATCGACAATCTGGATAGGATGCTCCTCCAAAGATGCATCCACTTCCAACTAAACCTCCTCGGGTTGGAAGACATGACATGGGTCTGAGAAGTAATGTCGAAGCTGAGAAACAAGGAAGACTTTGTGCAAATCTTGGTATCTCTAAGGTGACTGCAACACATAGGCAACATGTCGAACTCTCTCCAGCACCTCAAATGGCCAGATGTACCATGGTGAAAGCATACACTATCTCATAATCCTTCTATTCCCCAACCTCGGTGTGATATGAAAGAAAACTTGATCCCTGACCATTAACTCCAGAGGTCATCTCCATTGATCTGCATAAGATTTCTGTCAAGACTGTGTGGTACCCATCGTCTTCATAATCAACTATATCTGCTATGTGGCCTCCTGGACAAGATGAGGTCCTAGCATAGCTTCGTCTCCTACCTCTATCCAACATAAGGGTGATCAGCATGGCCAATCGTAAAAAGCCTCATAAGGTGCCATTTGAATAGTTTGTTGAAATAAATTATTGTATGAATACTTTATAAGAGGTATGTTATTCTCCCAAGAACCTCCAAAATCCAGAATTCATGCTCGGAGCATGTCCTCAAGAACCTGAATCATATGCTCGGACTAGACATATATCTGGGTATGGTAAGCTATACTAAAACTACATGTGTACCCAAAGAATTCTGAATCCCCTGCAAGACCCAAGAAGTAAAAGATGCATCCATGTTTGAAACAATGGAGTGTGGAACTTCATGCAGATGTACAATCTATCGAATGTACAACTGTCCCAACTCATCAACACTGAAGGTCTCCTTGGTAGGAATGAAGTGAGGAACCTTAATAAGTATGTCAATGACAACCGATACTGCATCATTCCCTCGAGGTGACCTTGGAAAACTGGTCATGAAATCCATCACTACATCATTCCACTTCCACTCGGGAATGGGTAATTGCTGTAAAAATACATGTTGGTCGATGATACATCGCCTTTACCTACTGACAGGTGGAAAACTTCATAAATAAACTAGAAACATCCTTCTTCATACTTGGCCACCAATACCGATGGTGTAGGTCATGATACATCTTGGTGAGACCTGGATGAACTGCTCAAACTGAGGATTGAAAGCCCCACATCATCTCCTCGCGTATGTCTACTGGCACCCAAACGCATCCCTAAAAATGCGGGATCCCATCCTCACCTATGGTACATCCAGGAATAGGGTCCTCTCCTGACATGTTTTCCCGTAGGACCAGGCCTTATGAATTTGATAGCTTCCTCACTCGCACTCGATCACGAAGAATATAGGAAACAACTACATAAGAAATAATTGTCTGCCTTTGTCTGTCTTGCACCTCCAAATGCATATCATAGAATAGAGGCAAAAGGTACCACTCACTACTGGCCTCCTGAACTGTCTGTATCTAAGTCCTCCTACTCAACGCTTCAACCACTGTATTTCCTTTCCCTGACGTATAGAAAAACACAAATTCAAAGGACTGATGGTACTCAACCCACCTTTATTGTCTCAAATTCAGATCATGCTGAGTGAAGATGTATGAGAGAATTTTTTGGTCGGTGAAAACCTAAAAATTCTCTACTAGAAGATAATGTCTCCAATAGTGTAAAGCATGAACAACAACAGCCAACTCGAGATCCTGGGTCGGGTAATTCCCCTCAGGTTTCCTTAACTGTCGTGACCCATATGCAATGACTCCTTATCCCTATATATGTATAACTCATAGCCCGATACCTAAAGCATCAAACTAAATGGTATAGCTTTTTCTTGGATATGAAAATACTAGTATTGGTTCTGATGTCAACCTCTATTTCAGCTTCTGAAAGGCTGAATCACAAGAATCTGACCATAATAACATTGTACCCTTCTAAATCAGACCCATCAGTTGTGTTGCTAAGTGTGAAAAGTACTGTATGATGTGTCTGTAGTAACCAAACTGCCCTAGAAAACTTCGTAACTCAAAGATCTTCTTCGGCTACTCCCAAGAAACTACTACTCTCATTTTCTCTAGGTCCACTGATACTCCTATCTCTGAGATGACATGACCCAAGAAGTGAATATGATCCATCCAAAGGTGGAATTTTTAGAGCTTAGCATATAACTGATGCTTTCTCAGTGTACTCAAAAAAATCTCAAGATGTGTGGCATGGTTGTGTCAAGTGTGAGAGTAAACCAAGATATCGTCCACAAAAACCACCACAGAAGATTCCAAGTATGGATGGAACACTTGGTTCATTAGTTCCTTGAAAACTGCAGGCGCGTTTGTGAGACCAAATTTCATAACCACATACTCGTATAGACCATTCCTGCTCCAGAAGGTTTTAGGAGGTATATCATATGGTCTAATGCACAGCTGATGGTAGCCAGACCTCAAGTAAATCTTTGAGAACACCCAGTATCCTCGAAGCTAATCAAAGAGATCATCAATCCTTGGTATGGGATATTAGTTCTGGAATATCAACTGGTTCAACTTCTGATAATCCACACTAAGCCTAATGGTACCATCTTCCTTCTTTAGAAACAAGACAGGGAAACCCCAATGAGAAGTACTGGTTTGGATGAAACCATTTTTCTGATACTCCTCCAACTGCTTCTTGGGCTCCTGCAACTCTGGTTTAGCCATATAATAAGGGGGAATGGACACCGGTGCCACTTCTGGAACGAGCTCAATAGAAAATTCCACCACTCGCTCCAGAGGAAAACCTTAACAGTCCTATGGAAAGACATCTCTAAAACGATCCACCGCTAGGGGAAAGTCTAACTGTTAAGTCCCCTGGTCATCCAAATATAGACTAGCTATCTGGGTTGTAACTCTTCTCATCCCATGATGCTCGGGGCCCACTCTTCTCACATGGACATCCCATTTTCCCTTATGAAGAAAAGATCCACCCTCTTGTGATATGAAACACACCCTGTGCATGTAATAGTCGAATACTGCCTGGAAGGGAACTAGTCAGTCCATTCTGAGAATGAAATCATAGCCTATCATCTCTAGGACATAGAGGTCCCATAAAAAGTGAACCCACCAACCTCTAGAGGGAACACCATTTAGTGACGTAAACAATCCATTCTATTACCAAATGAATTTTCTAGTGTCAAGATATCAGCAAAAGAAAAGATACAGAGCCCAAGGCTATCCACAACAATGACAGATATATACCTATGGGGTTACCTAGTATCGAAAAGAGGATAAGATAAAATTGAGGCTACTAAGATCGTACCTCGAACTGTAGATAGTCTGGGATCCAGCTCTTACTGGGTCTGCTCCATTGCAAAAGTCTACTCTTAATCATGGCCCTGTGACCCTGCCAGACCACTCTAAACTGAACCACCCTATTGTCGCTGAAAGACTGGAAGCTGAATACCACGACCCCAACCTCCACCTCGGCCTGAACGGCTGGAAGAACTCCAGTTCTTAGATTGAGGAGTAACTGGTGGTGCTACTCCTGAACGTGGAGTCATAGAAGAACCCCTGTCATGAGCTGCTGGTGATAATATCTGATAGAAGCACTGAATATGACCCATCTTTCTGCAAGATCGACACTCTACTAGGTCTCTCAGGCAATGTGTCCTTGTATGCATGCTCTTCCCGCAATGGTAGAACACCAAATGGCTACAAAAAAGATGCATTCCGCCTACTCTGATATCCTCATGTTGTCTCCTAACGGTGATTCCTTCTATTGGCCGGTGAAGCACTAACCCTGGATGCTGATCCTCCCTAGACCACTGATCCAGAATCCCTCAAATTTCTCTTTGTGATCAGTGCGTGGTTTACTATAGAGGATATCAATGTCTACCTGAAGATGTTCACCGATGATCAGATTTCCTGCCTAAGACCATCATCAAACTATCGTGCAAGGAACAACTCATCTCCCCCTAGAAAAGCTATAAAGCACTGCATCTTAGTGAATCAAGAAGAATACTCCATAAAATAAAGAGTACCCTTCTCCTGACTCATGAACTCTCGGGCTCGATCGGCCCTCAAGGTCTTCAGATAGAAGTAATCATAGATGGTGCACTAAAACTCATCCCAAACCATATTCTGATAGCGTCCCACCAGTGATATCACGTCCCACCACCTCTTGGTAGAGTCTCGATGCATGTAGTTAGAGAGCTTGACCCTACTCTCTGTTGGTGTCTCCAGATGCTCAAAGATCATCAACGTAGATTCTATCCATGACAATGCATTATAGGGTCTTCCATCCCCTGAAAAAGAGGGAGTATGAAACTACTGAATAACATGCGTCAATTCTTCCTTTGAAGGGGTAGGAGGCGACGCTCCTTGGAAGGTCAACATCATCCCTAAAAAGCCCTCCCAGAACTATGCATCGGCACCTGTGTCAGGTATAACTGATAGTGCCAAGGCAGGCACAATTGGAGGATCTGCAGGTATTTCTTGATCAGGAATGTCTGCTATCTGATCACCACCCTGCAATTAGCATACAACCGGAGGACGTCTTGTTGGCATGAATCTGCAAGTTCAAGCATACACCTTAGATCAAGATTAACAGGGAATAAAACATAGAAGTAAGAGAAGGGAACATGAGAATGAAATATTTTGAGTTTTCTAGAACATGACAACATGGCGTGTATAAAGCCTACATGGCATGTTCCCTTATGTTTTTCACATGGTGTGTACTTCTGCCAAAACTAGTCATCCAACACCCCCTACACACAGTGTGTTGTATTAATACACGATGTGTACTCGACTTCTCTTTCCCTACTGAGTATTTCTACATGATTAAGCAACATGGCTCTCCTAGGACAAGAATACATAGCGTGTTCAAGAAAGACATGGTTTGTACTAGACGAGATTCACCGACCCATGCTGTTAGAGACACCGTTGGATACACGGCTCACACTACACGGTGGGTTCCATATGGACACAACATGTACTATAATGATTTTGCCGACCCGTATTGATCGTTACACGGCCAGGTACATGAGTTACACTACACTGTGTGCTCCATAAGGACAGATCGTGTATTAGAAAAGACTCAAACTCCCCATGTTTTTAATGACATGACCGGTGTACATGGTCTACAACACGACGTGCACATCCGATACATGGTGTCTCCTACCAAAGATTCCAAACCTCGTTTCCCCACCCACACAGTTTGAGACACGATTAGAGACTACATGGAATGTACATATAGTACATGGTGTGTACTTATGAAAAAAAAAGTTTCTTCCCGAATAGAAGAACACATGGCATGTATTTAACATTACACTTTGTGTATTTTGGGATTTTTTGAACAATAAGCCTGAGGTAGTACTCTGGAACCCAAAATAACACAGAAACAAACATTGAATGTGCCAAATTCAGATCTGTGAGGGCCCATTCTCCCCATGAATCAAATCAGGGCATATTATACATGTTGTAACAAAGAAAACAAGGCAATGATCTGCCAAATTTTGGTCCACGAGGTCCCATAACACCTCAATAACCAATGTTTTTCATTCATTCAACTAAAACCTACACAAAGAAATACGCTAAAAAACAGGTATTCTATCAAGGCATCTATCACAACAGCAAGCATATCTAGCACAACATCTATCACAACAACATGCAATTGCTAATGCATTTTAAGTAGCATGGAAAGAATTCATGACATGTAATTTATAGAAAGTGTATATATGATGAATGAGATGGAATAACCTCATCTCATCGGGTTGTGACAGAAATAGAACCAACATAAAATCTACGATAATAACACAAAACATGTGAATCACCCAATGGGGAAATCAAATCAACTGTAAAATTTCAAAACCAGAAAAAATTAAATAAACAAGGTAGATTGGATTTTCACTATAAAGGGGTTAGCTACTCCTGGGTATAGCTTATTACCAAGTATATATTCTATCCTATCCCATGATGTATGCTCCAAACAGTAAGTCAAGATGAAAAGAGTTCCTCTGATACCACTTTGAAATTTCCTAGTTCCGGAAGCCACCCAGAAGAACTCCCTTACCTGATTGGTCTCATGGCCTCAAGAAAATTTCCCCAAATGCCAGAGGCTATCGACTAGTAGTGAGGGCCGTAGGTGTGACAGTGGGGAAAAATTCCCTTATTGGCAGAGTACACGAAGAAAGTAAAATAGATAAATACTATCGGAAGTTGTAAAAGTACCAAATGATAGTAAACAGTGGAAGACTGATAAAGAATCAATCAGAGAACATATATAAAATGATGGATGATACATATGTCAAAGAAAACATCCAAACATTTCATAGTGGTGAATACAATACTAATCCAAATTATAATGAAAAAACAAGTAAATAACTCCTGAGCATTGAAAGCCCTAGCTTGGTCCCATGCTCTCCAGCTCTACAACAATCAAGTACCTGAAGTAGATATGCGCTTTCCATTATCTATACCTGCAGCAATATAATCTATTTGGGTCCAAAAGCATGACCACAATAGGGTTTGAGACTAATACTAGTTTTCAACCACCAAAATATTAGTGCCTAAGAGTCACTGAATATATATGGAAAGAGATTAGTAAAAGAGTAGTAAAAAAAGATGTACTTACCAGTAAACAATTCCACAGTTTCAAAGAATTCCATTTCACATATCAAATAACTAGCTAATCAAAGAAGGTATCCTTCTGGGAAGTACACACAACCTATCCATTCTGGTTCAGTTATAAGAATATAACAAATATTCTCTAGGAAATCTCACATAGCCAATTTCCCTTATATTCAAAAATGGTTAAAGACTCTCGGATGAAGTTTGCATGATCAATTACCCTTATAGTGAAAAGTGATTTAAGACTCTCTGAGGAAGCTCACACGGTCAATTCCCCTTATAGTCTACTACACCAGGTTCTCACAGCCTTATGTAAGTCAAACGAGCATAGTAATGTAATCAGGCCCATGTAAACCTCGAGAACTACTTGGCTAAATAGTCTATAACATATCAAGCATGTTAGAACACAAACACTACACCCTACAACATTAGGAATGGAAAAACAGGCTAGGCGTCCACAATAGCTAAGCAGGACCAAACAGTCGTAAATTGAACATGAATGGGAAAACACTTCCAAAGAATAACAATCAACCCTATTCACATACACTTAACCTCTACTCAAACATACACTCATGGATGAAAATCAACAGGGGTAAAACGGTAACACACAATACCCCGTTCAAGGGTATTGGACGACATTGACCATATTACTCAAATAATTTCAAGGGAAAAGAACAAACCATGTCCCTCAGTGTTGGGATATCTCTATATGTGAACTACAAGCCTTGAATCTCCCAAGAACATGGTAGATATAAAAAAATTCTAAAAACGTTCAACTGATGATTACTTGAGAAAGAGGAGGAATCATGAAACAAATCTCTAGAAGAAGGAATAGCATACTGAGGTGATCCCAACACAATTGATGGTGGTCGAATCGGAGATCAGATTCTTGGTCGAGGGCTCAGAGGAAGATTGCAGTTGTACGGGTTCTCTCAGACGAACTAGGCCGAGAAGAAGGCCTTTGTGGATATTAGACGCGACCTTAGTACGTTTAGTGAAAAAAAAAGAAAACACACGGTGTGTAATTTGGAATTATATGGAATTTACATTCTGTTTCTCTACTCCGCTTTAGGCAGTCTCCAGGTCACCCCCACACGACCATGTATGTAGGCATTACACAGCCAGCATATGGTTTCATGCAGTGACCGAGTACACAGAGTGTACTCATAAAGTATATGACGTGTACTTTAAAATTTTCTAAAAATTCCTATTTTTTTCAAAAATAGATAGAAAAGGAAATAATACTTGGAATGAAGATCTGGGTTCTTACAATAATCAATTATAGATAGCACAATATAAATTTTGTTTAGACAAATATTATCTAAAGAACATATGATAAACGCATTTGGAAAAAATAGAAATTTTTTAGATAATAAAAACACATATAAACTGGGATATATTGGAAAAACATAATTATTTCCAACAATTTATCTCTTTTTAAGGATTAAAAACTCATTAAATAGAACATAATATTTTGTGAAAGGATCTACAAAATAACTTTTAGTTTTTTAATTTAATTATTTCTTCCCCCCATTTTAATTTTACATTATAATTTTTATTCTAACCCCATTTTTTGATATCAATAAACATGTAGAATAATGAGAAACAATATAATAAACATTTCACTCAATTTTTATTAAATAGTCAATTCTACTAAATGTGAATAGTATTTTTTCATATTGTTTTTCTAAAGAAAATTCGGACCAGTAGATATAATTAAATAATTAAATAAAATTTATAGTGTAAAGGAAAACATGTTGAAAATATAGATAAAAACATTCAACAAAAAAATATTATACTATCTAAATAAATAACTACATAAAAATACAAGGAGTTGAAGAATGTAAGAATTAAAATGTTTTCTCGAAACACAATTCAAAAGTTTTTGAAATTCTTACTCAACCAAACAATATAATTGTGAAATTATATTAGTTTTATGGATTTAAATGGCTTTTCAAAGGTGATAATATTAATTATTGCGTTTATAAAGAAGGTAAGGATGAAATATGCAATAACGGATCATCAGATTCTCCAACAACATCTTCCAATGTGAGTAAATATACTCCATGTCTAGATTGTTCACTTCAAGTGATCCTTATCTAGCTATAGTCAATGTTAATAAAATATTTTTTTCCCTTTCTATGTCAAAAATATATGATATTTTACCTTCGGTGGATTTTAGTATGTTAAATATTCTCTATGATTCTTAGAAAATTATGGGCATAGTGGTCAGAAATAAATGGTCATGGAAATCATACTCCTCATATTTCTTATAGATCATCTATTGAATAATTAATTATGTTCACCATATCATATATGAAATAATCTAAGAGAGTGTTGAAACCGTTCTAGACTCATTGAGAAAAATTTCCAAATAAAATTTACACATTTCTATTCCTAGAAGAGATAATTATTAACATCTTATGAATAAAAAAATAGTTTTATGACTACCCAAATGGGAAATAAGTATAAAATATATATTTTCCTTTTGTAGATAATTGTTTATTTTTTAGTTCTCATAAGGAATATTCCACTTATTTTTATTTTTCTTCTTCAAAGGATAATGTATTTAAAAAAAATACTACAAACTAATGAAAATAATATAATTTATTCCATAAGACATAAAAATGTTATGACAAAAATCCATCCATTATTTTCAGTCTAGTAATAATAATAATTGTATACTTTATCACTTTTACTGAAGGAACATGAATTTATGGTACCTTTTCATTAATTAAGGTGTTTATTTTGAATAAATATTTATTAATATATATAATAAATCTGTTATGGGAATTTTGTAATACTTATAAAATTGAAAATAAAATCTCATTAAATATACATAATCATTTCCCTGAAAAGTAGTTCACATTTCATTAAAGTAATGAGGGAATTCATTATGCCATTTTCTAGAGAAACTCTATCCAATCATGACTGCACATCTACCTAATTTTTGTTTTATCTAGAATGTTCCATTAAAATCATTTCAAAAAATTAACAAAGATAATATTATCACATCATTAAAATAATATTTAGAGACTACATGCTTGAAATGAGTCCTGATCTCACTTCTAGAATCAATTAATTGAACATTAAATAATTCTAATTTATACAATATTTTAGTGTGCCTTTCAGGGGATCTTTCATTAGAAGTATCCATGTTTTTTATAGGAATTTCAGAACTTGTATGTTTTGAACACATATGTGAAAAATTTACTTGATGGACTTATATTTTTTGAATGTCATCAACATTTTGATTTCTCTCAACATTGGTTTTCTCCACCACACAAGATTATTCCAGAAATTATTATTTGGATATTATTTATTGCGACATGATGAGTTTCATCTATTGGATCTTTTGCTTCTCTAATAGAAAAATTTGGACTTTAAAACCAATAGATTCTATTCTAACTATTTGACTAATATCCCCAATAGATATTTATCAAAAATAGGAATGGCACCTAAAACTGTTGAAACAGTCCATCCTTGACCAACATTTCCCAACTTATTAATGGATGATGCCAATTCTTCTATAATAATAAAATTAAGAAAAACATTAAATAAACATTAAAAAGAAGTAGGAATTGAACTAACATGGGGATAAGTGCATTCTCTTGATTCAATGAAAACTCTAACATTTATTAAACTTTCAGTGATACATTTTTTTCAATAACATACATTTCATACATAAATTGTACTTGTATTTCCATGGAAGCTTGTGCAATTATAAGAGTATCACCAATAACAAGACTTGAAATTAACATTCGGGACGACAACCCCTAAGTTGATGAAAAATCTATCTGAAGTTATTCGTTAAAAAATAAAAGAAAAAAAATTACTTAATGATTAATTCTCATAAAACCCACTTGATATGTAGAGATTTTCCATGAAAAAAGTTATTCTATTAAAATGAGTCTCCATAATTTTAACCTAACAGAAACCAAAATTTCTGAAAAATAATGTCAACATTCCTTCAAATATATAAAAATTCAAATATTTATTCTCAACATGAAACATATATCTCATTATATAACACTCTTGATCTATTGGCTTGACAATAATAAACAAGTATAATAGTTTTACATTTTGAAAAAGTACATTTTCAAACACACCATTTAATTGTGTAATGGAAGAATAAATAATCAATATAAGAAACTTTTTTTAGGCTATAATTCATTCATGAGATTATTCTAAATATTTGTGGTTAAAAAAGAGAACTTAATCATTTTTATAGTACTTACTTCATCTATAGAAATCATTAATGTACCGAAGTCATCGTATCCTTTTGGATATCATTTAAATGATTTAGCCATTACCAATGATGATATCAAAAATATTTTCCATTTCAAACTATTTGTAATCATATATTCATTGTGACCAAAATGTCATACAACTGCCTTATAAAATTCATAGACTTGTTTCTTAAAAAAATAAAAATTTCATAAAACAATTCTCATAATTTATGATTATAATCATTTTGAACATGTTAGTTTAATCCATCAAAATAAAATATTTCCCACATCCTCTTAAAAATTATAATGTAGATCTTGAACATTTGATTCGTATTGAGCTGGTTTCAACAATTCTGTTCAATCTTTCTATTCGTGAAAGGGTTTGGAATATTGGAGGGTTATGGTTGAGATGTTCTCATAGAAGAGATATCTAGGTCCTGATATTTTTTAGAGATTGATGAATTGTAATAAAACACCATATATTCTTTTTTGGTAGTTGAAGGTTTCAAAAGTGTGATGTGAAATGTAATCCTAATAAAAACAAAGTTAAATTCTCTATTATTATGTGATTAAAAAATAAAACAGTAACCCCAAATCTAAAATATAATGGAGTAGAAAAAAAATTTAAAAAACTAATAACTCATGTAATTAAGAAGTTAAAATAAAATAAATGTATGAAAATTTTAAAGAACATAATTTGAAATTGACAAAATGAAATCATTCAATAAGAAATATATTGGAAAAAAAATTCTAATTGATTTTATATGAAAATATTATCAATATAGATATCCCCATTTTGTGCATGATCTCTTAATAAATGATGTCCTAAATAGATTATATTTCTTATATAATGGATACTTTGAATCTTTTATATTTTTATAACACTCATGTTATCACATTTGATTGGAACATTATTCAAATTGATTCCAAAATCAATTAGTGTGTGATTTATCCAAAAAACATTTACACAAGAACTTAATTCTACAATGTATTAATCTTTTCAAGTTGATAAAGATATATCGTATTGTTTTTTACTTGACCAAGATATATTATATTTAATAATAAGGTAGATATTTTCAAATATTATTTTCCAATATATTAAATATCTATCAAAATAAGTATCCAAATTTGAGGGTAATTTAAAATCAATTGATTTTGGAAAAATTAAATTTTGAGATATAGTTACTTTTTTATATTATAAAATTATATTGGAATATTTTAAATTAAATTCATTGGGATTAAATTTAATTCTTTTGGAACACAATATATACAACATAATGATTGGTCATCTTATACTATGATAATCTAAACATCATTTGATTCCACTATAAAACATCTTGTAAAAATATTTTACAATCTCATCCTTATCTTGTCTAACATTAGAGGTCATTAAAGATGAATATGTCTGAATTTTTTCAAATCCAAACATTTTAAGTATATCATGTATTTATTTTATCTAGTTTAATAAATTTCCAAATTATTTTTAATAAATTTCATTTCCTCGAATATATTTTATTTCAACCATCATAATAGTTTAAAATTATTTTTTTATATTTTTTAAAAAATAATTAAACCATTTTTCTGGTTTGTTGATATAAATATAACATCATCAAAATATGTTGGCACCATCAAGATATATAATGATGTATTTTTCTTATGTAGTGTAGGATATTCCTTCCAACTAAAAAAATGATTTGATAAATTTCCTCGATTAAAAATAAATTGTTAATGTTGATTTAATATACATCTAATATAATTTAAAATTAATATAAGGTTTATATTCTAGAATGATTACCATTTATTCTAATCGTGTTATAAAAGAAAATATATCATCATAAAATATTTGTTATTCTAGATTATAACCTATTGAAACATGCCTTTCATTATTTCTTGGGGTCTACCTTGATCATTCAAATTGTTTCTAAAAGTCCAATTAGTTACAATGATGATGAAACTACAATTTGAGGTTCTATCAAATAATCCAAATACTTTGTTCCCAATTAATGAGTTTAAATATTCATTCATTTATAAAATCCATCATTTATTATATAAATACTTTTCAATAGTATTAGGTTCTATATGAGATAAAAAGGTATAGAAATCTACTAGGTTTCCTATATTTCTTATGTTCTGTGTTCTTAACTAATGTTCTAATAAATGTTTCTAGGGGATGGTCTTCAATGTTTTAGGTTATCTATGAAGCACGCTATATTATTAAATATCATCAAACCTTGTTGTGTTTGGATCAAATTAATAATGTTCCAAATAATTATCTTTGTTGTATTTGAATATAGGATTATGTTTCATGTTCTTGAAAGAATAACCTAGATCATTAGTTTAGGTCATATTTCAATCAATATGATCACATTCACCAAACATCACATGAGCCAATAATTCAATACTCCATGAATTTTTTTTGAAAAATTTATATTATTTTGAAGTAGTAGGATAACCATGAAAGATACCTTTATTAGCTTTTGGATGAAACATAACAAGATTATCCTTGGCTTTAAAATTTTAAATTATGAATCCAAGTACATTAAATTATTCAACCATTCATTTTACATTATTCAATAACTCATTTGTTTTTTATAAGATAATACTTATCATAGATCTATTAATGAAATTACATTCTATGTAAACATATTCATCCTAAAAATGAGTGGGAATGTTATATTCACAAAACATTGTTATAGAAATTTCATTAAAAGTCATATTTCTCCATTCAAAAAAACTATTTTATTGAGCTATATTGGGGGTGAAAAAGTATTTTTAATACGGTTTTTGACAAATTTGAATAAAATTAAAGATTCTAAAATTATCCTCTATGGTCACTTCTCAGTGTAACAAATTTGGAACAACTTAATTTCTCACATGTTTCCAAAAATTAATAAAAACAAAACAAGATTCATTATTATGTCTTAAAAACTAATCCTTTGTAAATCATGAAACATCATCGAACAAGTCATAGAAAATTGATTTTACAAAAATCCATGAAGTTCTAGTAGGTCTAAAGAGAAAACTGTGGATAAGATCTCAATGTCTAAATTTGGGAATCTATTTAATTGGTATAAAAGTTTACTTTTGTTTTGTTCTAATTATAAATGAATCACACAATTTAACTTTATCCAATTTAATATCAAGTAAATTAGAAATTAAATATTTCTTAGACAACTTTTTCAAAGTGTGATCATTGAAATTTCCATGTACTATATTCCAAATCTGTTATTCCTTAATTTTAGTATTCAAAGAGTTTAATTTTTTTTATGAAGATAATTATAATATAATGTATAGACATTATCAGTTCAAATTTACATAAACATGAGATATTAATCATAAAAAATTGAAAATTCATTTTAGAAAAATATATTGAATAACCATCATCACAAAGCTAAGAAATACCCATCGTGTTGTTATTTAACACTTCATCATAAAGGAATTTCTTTATTAAGAGAGATTTTATATTACTAAATTATCCAATTCCTAAAAATTTTCATTTTTTGTTATCATGTAATATGATATATCCTCCTTCATTTTCTGATAGTGATTTATGTTTTATTAAATATCCATCCATATGTATTGAAAGAACATTCTATACACCATTTTTCATTTCTATCTTTTTTCCCCTACAATGAAAAATGAAAAAAAGAATTTTTTTTTACCGAAATACTCTTGGATCCATTAATATAATCTAGAAGAGAATAGAGGATCCAAATTTATTTTTGTTTTCTAGAAAAATAAAAAACACATTTACAGAATTATTTTCAAGAAGAGAATTTTTAATATCGTAAAATATGGTATTTTTCAGAATACATATATCTATGTAATATACTACATCTCTATAGTAAAAACAAGTATCCTTTGAAAGGTTTTTATTTTTAGAACTTAGAAAAAATATTTATAAAATTTTGTTCTTTCAGCCTAACTTCTTATTCCATATTTTTAATTTTTATGCTCATTTTGAAAAATTAATTTTCTTTAGGTAATATTACAAATTAGTGAAAAAGGATTGGTCATTTTTGAAATTATTTTCCTCATTATATAGTTTCTCAATAGTTCTAATTTGTTTAGTAAATGATACAATATATTTTAATAACTAATCTTTCAAATATAAAATTTTCTTGTTTAATTCCTCCTCTAAATTAATAATATTATTAGAGTAGATCATGAAAAAGAATTAAATTTTTAAACATTAATATTTATATTCTAAAATTATAAAATAATGATTTAATTAATTATAGGATACATTTACGTATTCTGATTAAGAATCATTCTCAGAAGAATAATAAAATTGTACCTTATCAAATATTCCATATAGAATATGTTTTCCATTTTATTAAAAGATTCATATTCTAATTCTGGGAATGTAGAATTTCTGTATTTTTTAAAATCACCCAGAAAGGAATTTATATATTTATCAAATTTCTTATTATATACAATATTCATTGAAAACAAATTTCAGACATTTATTTTCATAAAATTGAGGATATTTTGGCATGATATTTCCTTGAATTTTAAATTAGTAGCATCTAAATTCCTTAGTGTTCCCATTCGGATTCTTGTACTTTCTATAGGGTCTTATAAAATCGCTTTTATTTTTATAAAAAATTTGGAACAATCAAGAAAACGACTAAAATTCATCATTGAACATGAATTAAATGTATAGAATTCTTCTTCAGATGTTTTATAGATCTATATAACTTTTTTAATTTTTTTATATTTTGATGTTGAAACATATAATGAAACATTTTTGTTATTAACCATTTTATATTCTATAACATAATCTTTCATTTGAGATTCATACATCATAAAATTTTCAATAAAATGTTTTACTTTAAAACTCTTGACCTTTTAGATTGATTAGTGGCATCTAAGATTCAACTCCATATAACTAGGAAAGCCCATTGAACATTAAATACTTACTCGAGATCAATAATTGGTGTTTATAAAGTTTTATCATTATTTGAAATCCTAACATATCTTCCATTAATATGAGTAATTATTTCTCCTTATGAAAAAAAATGAAAATTATGTTTGGTAGTATCATATCATTAGTCTTTCAGATTTTTTATACCCTTGGATGAAACCTCTATAGCATTCAGAATTTATGAGTTGTTTAACATTATAAAACACAATTAAAATCATCTAGAATCATTCCACACATTATAGAATTAACAGATTTAGAGTTCAGATCATATATTTCTTTGTTGTCAGCATCAAAATTTTCTGGATTTGTTTTTAGAATTTCATAGGGATTCACTACTTTGAGATAATCATTTATGTTTATGTTCATTAAACATAAATTAATTATTGGCTTCAAGAAACTTTAATTTATAAAATTAAATAATGTATTTCTAATCATTGTCATACGTTCATGGTTATTATCCATAGAATCCATTTTCATGAAGATATTTGGACTTCATCCTTTGACAGTTGTGAACTCAAGAGTCACATGATCTAATACAAATTTTTATCCGAGATAATTTTTAAATGATAACAAAAGAGGGTAGTCAATTGGTTTCCTAAAATATTAATAATATTAAACCACCATCTTCGAGGTTTTTGAGATGAAATTCATTCCATAACAAAAATAGGTAGTATAAATATAAAAGCATAGTGGAAATATTTTCAACAATAATGATTTATATTAGTTCTATAAATAATGATGACTGATCCTTAAAAACCTATTCCAATACACCATTTCATTCTCTAGGTGAAAATAGATGATGATACATTGTGAAAAAATGATAATCCCCAAATAATAGCACTTGATTATCATCAATTGAAACTAATTGACTAGTAATTATAACATGTGGTCATTTTATATTATCATTTCAATGTACAAGAGTTATTTCTAAACATAATTAGATTATTGATATATTTTAGTATGTATTGTTTTTTCTCTACATATACTCAAGGAATCTAAATATCCCTTTTTATATCTCTTATTAGATTTTGAACATATGGAAACGATATAATCACAATAGTCAAGTGAATATTATCTTGAATGTTTTATGATAATATCTCATAATGAGATGTTTCCATTATTTAGAGGTATATAATTTTCTCAAGTAGCACATATGTTATATATATTCTTAATCAGTGGATAATTCCATTCCTAAAAAAGTGATACTTTATACAAAAAATCCATTCCTTAAATATTCAATACCTTTTATTATTTTCATAAAATTATAAAAAGACTTATCGATATATTATGAAAGTAATCATGAAATTATGAATAATTTTGTATATCCAAATGCAATAACTATTCTAGTAAGAAAAACATTTGAGATTATTTTTAATATAAAATAGATCAATGAATTATACTTTGAGTAAAATAATCTAAATTCAACATTTAGTTGATTGATTCTTTTATTGGAGATAATTATGTACCTAAAGTGTCAAACAAAAATTTCAAAACATATCTATATGATCTCAAAATAATCTTTATGAAATATACTTTTTCGTATGATAGTGACTTTTCATAAGTACACTCTTATTAGGATATCTAAATTTGATCTTTCTGTATCTAATTTATTCTATTTTGATGATATTATCCTCCATAATAAGACAAAAATTCAATATAGAGTGTTTTTGATTTTGATCATATGAAATTTAATATTCCAAAAAATTTATTCATCTTTATAAAATACATTTTCCTAGATTTTACAGTTTACATGGTGTAAGATAATCAATTAAATTTACCATAAGATAAACTGTGTCTAACAAAATACAATTTGAAATACATAAAAAATCAATAAAATAAAAATAGATTTGTTTTAATCACAAATACACATAAAAAACTGAGATATATCAGAAGAAGATATTTCTATCCGACATATTGTATGCCAAATAAATATAATAGTCATTACATTTTTAGAAATTTATTATGGTGTTTTAAAATTTTAATTATATTTGATATCAATGTATTTTTAAATAAATCTTAATAAAACAATGGAATCCATGATTCATATTATCGGATGAATATAATAAGTAAAGAATATAGTGCTCCATATAATCCCCCAAAAAATGCAGTATCTCATAAAAAAATAAAGATTGTTTGGTCTGGAAGAAGACATGTCATCATATAATAGCACATCAATGTACATTTAGATACAAGCCATAATAGTCATGATAAATATTCTCCATCAGTGCTTGCAATGACCAAATTTAGTAAAAAAAACCTTATAGTATTTTAAATTATTAATACCTGAAGTGCTTAATGATTTTCGATAGTCAGTTTTATTTCATGATCAAAAGAAGATTTTTGATTAAGTTTGATAAAAGAGATAGATAGGTTATACTCTTCAGATATACACTCAGTGGAGGGAGTACTTTGTATTATAATAAAAACATAAGGAATATCAATTTTAGTTATTTTGTTATTATTTTTTTAAATAAAACATCACAACCTATTAATGATTATATTAAATTATCATATATTTAATGTTATGGATAACACAGAATAGTAGTGAATGTTGTAGGATTTTTTTTTTTTGAAATTATCATTTTGATTCTGAAATTTGTAGTGATAAGGAAAACTACGTACATTGTGAAATGATGAATTAAAAATATATTAAACATATTGAATACGGGTATATCCATAGGGATAGAAGAAAGGGTTTTCAATCCTATATAATTCTATGAATTTAAAATTATATGATATTTCACATAAAAGTTGAACTAAATAGTGTTTAAGAGGAAATGAATGATAAGGATTATATCCTATTGATAAGAGAAAAGTTGAATAAAATTTAGAAAAATTACATATAAAAAATGGTGGTTTGTATGAAAAAAATCTATTTGATAGGGATGATGTATGTTTTTAAAAATAATATCAATTAGAGGATATAATTTCCTTTCAAAAAGACATGTATATTATAATATTTATATTATAAAATAGAGGGTATAGAAATTGACGAGAATTTTTCTTCATAAAAATTTTATCAAATAATCTATTTTTTCGTGTTATATATGCTCAAAAGAATTTTATTGCTTTCCAACTGGATTTGAAGTCAACATTTTTTAATGGATAACTAGATGAAGAAGTTTACAATGGTATTAAACAAGGACTCCGATCAAGGTATTAAATAATGGAATGAATGTTCATGATTATACAATTCAATAATTTAATGGTGGATTAAACATATTTTCCTTGGTTCAAGACTAGAACTCACTCATTATGATTGTGCATGATGATGATTTTTTTGTTGAAATAAGAAAGAAACTTATTAGTAATTGTTTGTCTAAAATAAGAAACACATATAGATTTAAAACATTAATAAGGTGACATTCATTATGAAATAGATTTATTGAGAGAGGTACCCCACATATAATACATGGTATTATGTTTTCCATTGAATAATAATGAATTTTTTTCCATCAAAGGGTTTTTTATTTTTTTTATTGGTAGTCTACTCTACTTGATAGTATATTGATCGAAATCATTTTTTTGTTTAATAAAAATGAATAACTAAAAAGAATTTAAAATGAGCCTCATATTACAGAGGTGAAATGAATATTTTCTACATAAAAAGGCTCTAGATTATAGCTTGATTTATGATAAATATATATATTCATGCTCATAATTATTTTCATATGGAATGTGAATGTGTTATTGGTGACCAAGAAAACACTTCTGATGGGGAATTCTTAATTAGAAGTAGGTGTTTTCTTTGAACCAAAAGAGGGGAAATTAAAGGTTTACAAACAACATAATGATATTAGAATAATTTTATTATTTATTAATAATTATAATTTTTATATTTATATTAACTATAAATGTATTATATAATTTATAAAATAAAAAACCTAATGGTTCTATTATACTCATTTTTGAAAATATTGTATCTAAAAATTTAATTTTTATATTATTAAATTTTAATTTGAATAAATAAATTTTTTTTTCATCATGTAAAAATTTTCATATGATGAATTTTGGAGAACATTCTAAAACATATTGACTATTCTAGTAATAGTAAAAAATTTGGTTTTTTATTAAAAACTATATTTTATTTTAAATTACATAAAAGCTAAATTTTATTATTTAGTTTAAAATAGTATTTTTATTTTTATTTAAAATAATACACTTATATATATTTTTAAATGTATTTTATTCTTGAATTTAGTATCGAAATAATTTATATTATAATGGGTAAATTTTATTAAAAAATGTCTCTTGTTGCATTTTATAGACTTATACTTTTGAGAAATCTATGTTTTATATGTTTAAAAATGGATTTCTTATTTGGAATTAGTGGATCAAAATTTTTGAAATATACCACATTTATTTTGGGACAATATATATAGTATCCTTAGAAAAAAAAATCTCTGTAAAGGTTATATCATGTAGTTTAGATTGAAGAATAAAATTAAAAGATATACCTCTTGAAATGAAAACTTTTATAAGTCATATTGAATATTTTATATAATCCATAATAATATAATAATATAATTTAGGACCATTTGCGGACACTTGGATAAGATTAAGACTTTTATAGTTTTTTATTTAATGAAATGTCAATAATGTCACAGTATTGTTTTTATTATGTGTAATATTTTTAATACGGTATTATGAAAATGAAATGTTCCAAAATATATAGTATTTTGAAATTTAAAATATTTATTTTTCCATGGTAACATATTTTTAACTTTTAGGGAATGAATAATCTCTTTAAATTCATACTGAACACTGATACAGAAATTATTCAATTACTGGAAGAAAACAATAAATGATATTAAAGATATCAAAATAAATAATTTTTTAAATATTTAAAGTAATTAATGAAATTAGATTAAATATACTAGTTTGAGATGTATAATAATAATTGGATCAAATTATAAGTGTTATCATCATAAATTGTAGTCAATGTAATGAATTTTTTGAAAAATTGTCTTTACAAATATTTTATAGAAAATATTAATTTAATAAATTATATAAAATTTCTAAAATATTAAATTTGAAAAAAAAATTATTATAAAGATTAAAATATCATCCATGATCAATTTATAGGTAGTTTTTTACATCATCCTCATAGTATTGACCATCAAATAGATAAAAATATTTGTAGTCATAGTAAGATTTAAATGGTTATGTACGTGTTAAAAGCAAAAGAAAATTGTAAAAATATAGTCAAAACGTGTATAATTTGTCTATTCTGGTATTTAAACACATATTTATCTTATATTTGAAATTAATAGTATTGATATATTAATCGTTAAAAGATAATTTATATTATCTTTTTATTTTTTGGAATTTCATGAGTGTCCCTCCCCTCTCTTAGAAATGAGAACTTATTATTCTCATTTATTCAGACTACAATAAAATTTTTGATAAGCCAATACTCTACAAAATATGTTCCTAAAATACATTATGACATTCTATAGGTTTATTTTAGGTATAAGACCAATCATAGAGGTCGAATGTTTTTAAGAAATTGAGGTTTTACAATGAAGAGGTAAAGTTTTTATCAATATATTTTTGTTTTCTTTCTTCTTCTACATCACTAAAACCATCTTTACCCATGATAAAAAACAACAGTATACTCCAAGTACTGATATTTAATTATTTCAGTTTTATTCCCTATATCTAAATTTTCCACCATTAAATGGTAAAATAAATCTTTATTCATGTGTACGATAGACTACTGGCTCATAAAAAAATACAATTATTTTTCCATCACTATCTCTCAAGACATGATATAATGATGGACTTAATGTTTATATATCATGTTAATAAAAAATTTATTTTTATTTAAATATAATATCTCATTTACCATCTCACCATTCTGTTCATGGTAAAATTATAATGTCATTCATGTTTATTTATGGACCACCACATCCAAAATGTGATGTGGTTCATTTTTAATCACCACATCACATTGATGATATATATAAGTATCTTAATTTATTAATATGATATATATTATTTTTTATCATTATATAATGATAAGATACTACATACCTACTTTCTATAATGATAATTAAAAAATTGAAATGTTACTCATTCGTATGTATGACTTATCGTCTCCATGATTATAACAATAATTGTTTTCATAACCATGTGTTATAGTTAATGTAACAACCCAGGATTTCATTCTATTTTATATATTTAATGTAATTCAATAGCTTGTGCCACATAAAACACCATGTTCGAGAGCACCACGACTTACCAAACTAGCCTTTAAAAAAGTGGTTATGAATAGTACTAACTGAATTTTTAATTTTATATACCCAATATAATTTTAACATCCATATTATGTGTTTCTTAGAAATAATATAAGAATAAATTTAATTTTCCAGATAAAAGAAGTATTTTTAAAAAAAATGGAATTTTACTACCTTTTAATGGGAACCCTTTTAAAATACAATATTTGACACTTTTATATATTCAATTTGACAATATAAACATATTCTTTAGAAGCGGGACATACAAATCTAGTTTGGATAAATTTGATGGGGTCTTTCTAATAACATTAATATTTTTATTTATAGTGAAAAATAATAAATTTTAATTGAAAACCGTTCACTACCACAAAAACAGTTTTTCGCTGCGCCCCCCTTTATCAGCGCTTGCTTACTAGCACTGATAAAGGGCCCCCCTTTATCAGCGCTTGCTTAGTAGCGCTGATAAAGGGTCGGCTTCAAGAAAAAATTAAAAATATATTAATATATTAATATATAAATATAGTTATATTGTTATATAAATATAATATATAATTTTTAAATATATTTTAGATAAGTATAAATGTACATTTACACTTATTATACTTAATATTTAAGATATTTAGTGAAAATGACTTCTTAAAAAATTAAAAAAATATTTTTAATTAATATTTCGATAATAATTATGGAGTAATAGTCATTTAATCCCTTTTTGAGGACTAAAAAAATTAAAAAAATTAAAAAAATGATCCAATATATGTTGAAAACGCGACTCAAACTTCAAACGGCCATAACTTTTGATCCGGGTGTCCGTTTGAGCTCTACCACATATCAAATCGAAGCCTGCGACGATCTCTACGTCGCTGTGACTCGGGGGGAGATCCCAGTCAAGCATTTTTCAAGGCCAAAAGAGGCCAAGAAGGCCTCAAAAACTGAGTTTTTTGTCGGGGTACCTGGATTTTTTAACATTTTGTGGATTTTCAAACTCGTTTAAGGGGGTATTATTGGCTTTTCTTGGTGGGGACTGAATTTATTCCAAGGTATTACATTCATATTGATATTATGTCTTTGAAATTTCATCCTTTTTTATAATGAACGGCTATTTATAATCAAATATATAACTATATGTACATATTTTTTATATATTCGCACCTAAAAATTAAATTTTTTAAATAAATAATTAAACATATTTACATATAAAATATATTAGCTTTATCTAAATAATAACTAATATCCATTTTATTTAAAATACCAATATATGAATATTTATATACCTATATATTAATCTAACTATATATATATATTAATCTAACTATATATATATTAATCTAATAACTATATATATATTAATATAACTACATATATGTATATTAGTATTACTATAAATATATATATTAATATCACCATAAATATATATATTAATATCAATATATATATTAATATAACTATATAAATATATATTCATATAACTACATATATGTTAATATAACTATATATATGTTAATATAACTATATATATGTTAATATAACTATATATATGTTAATATAACTATATATATGTTAATATAACTATATATATATATTAATATAAATATATATTACTATACAAATAAATATAACTAAATAAATATATATATAGAGATATAGATATATATTAATACCACTATATATATATATTAATATTACTATATATATTATAATATAACTATATATATATATATATTATAATATAACTATATATATATTAATATAAATATATATTACTATACGAATAAATATAACTAAATATATAATATATATATATATATATAGAGATATCATGAATTGGAAAGCAAATCCAAATAGAGTAGTGGTAAAGGCTTAGGCGCGCAGGGGGGAGGTCTCGAGTTCAAATCCTGGTGGAGGCAGGGGTGCGCGTGCATGGGGAATATTGGAGCAAGTGTTGTAAAAGGGTGGAGGGGGGTGCATGGGGTGCATGGGGTGTTGTATAGGGGCCGAAAAGCGCTGTAAAAGGGGGGGGGGGTTCAAGCGCTATAAAAGCCCCCCCCCCCTCCCCGATTGGCAGTATTTTTTAAATTTTTTTAAATTTTTTTAAATTTTTTTTAATTTTTTTAATTTTTTTAATTTTTTTTCTTTTATCAGCGCTTTTTTAATAGTGCTGATAAAAGGGTCATTTATCAGCGCTAAAACGAGAGCGCTGATAAAGGAAGCGCTGATATATGACCCCTTTATCAGCGCTAAAAAAAGCGCTGATAAAAGACCCCTTTTATCAGCGCTTTTTTTAGCGCTGATAAAGGGGTCCTATATCAGCACTTTTCGGAGCGCTGATAAAGGGGACCCCCCCCCCCCTTATCTACATTGGCTTTATCAGCGCTTTTCTAGCGCTGATAAAGGCCGTGTTTGTAGTAGTGGTTTTTTCAATCAAAAAACATTTATAGTGTTAAATTATATATTTTAATGGTTTTAGAGCATAATTAGATTATATTTTTATCATTTAATCTAATATTGGTCATTGGAAGTAATTTCACATTTAAATTGGATATAAACATATATCAATATTTTGAGAGTTTTTACTTCTCAAAAACCATCTTTCTGGTTTTGACAACATGAATAAATTTTTAATTAATCAATGAATATTCAAGGATTTTAATTTGGTAAAATGGACATCATTTTTGGATTCTTGAATATCAAAATTACCATTGGGTGAATTTTTGGTATTTTTGTTAAAACTGTAAATTTGTTATTGATAATTAGAACACTGCGATATTGTTTAAAAATGAATTTTTATTTGAATAATTATTTATTCTATTTAAAATAATTTTTTTCAAAATAGTTACATAATATCTATATATATTCAATTTAATTCATTATATTAATTTTATAATAATCTTAGATGTATAAAATTTTATGGAACATTTTAACGTCTTTTACACACCTTCTAGGCACATTTTCAAATTTTCATAAAATATAATTTTACAGCTTCTGTGAATTTAATTTCCAAAATTCGAGAGACATGGTTGACATCCATAAGTAAAATTAGGTTTTATATGACGAAAATAATTTTTTGTGAATAGTATCTTTTGAATTTTATTTACCACTGTTAAATTTAATAGGGTAATTAAAAGTAAAAATGATATTTAAATTACCCTAACACGTGTCCTAATTCTATTGGATAATATATTTTCGACCAAAATAAACCTTATAAATAATATATTATCCTATTTGATCTACTAGGATTAGATTAGGACATTTATTGTTATTTTATTCAAGAAGAGTTAAAAGTATTAAATTCAAATTTTCATAACTAAAACATTTTTAATATAGTGTTTTACATAATATAAATTTGACTATAAATATTCATTAGAATTATAAATTGATTTCATATATAATGGTATTTTATGTATAATTTTCATAAATAAAATAATTAAATTTATTTATGACCCAATGATGATATGGAAATTACCTTATTAATGAAAGATTAAGATAATTGATATTATAAATGTCAAAATAAATGTAAATTGAGAGTTTTGATGCATTTAACTAATTTTATAGTTTAATATGACATTTTAGTATTGATTTGATGTATATTGTTTTGATGTAATCATGTTTTTATGACTTTCAAAAATACCAAATACCAAATAGTGTCAATATTTTCATAAATATGTTTTTTTAAAACTGTATTATTAAATGATATAATATTCTAAAAAATCTATGGTTCGGTCAAAAGGCATGTATAATGGTATATATTTCATTAATTAACCACATGATATTATCTTGTCATTTTATATTATGTTTATTATCCATGTAATATAAAAATACAAGAAGACATTGTAAAAGTTAAACTATTTATCTAAGAGTTGATTATAAAAGATAAGATCAATATAGTGACGTAGAATTTTCTTAAACCTATTTTTTAATAGGATTTATACCCATACCCAGCTTATAATTTAAATAAATACATTTTTTTCCATCATAAACCGAAAATTATTTTATAATAAAATAATATTTCATACATTTTCCTAAGTGACCCTAACCTCTCTTATAAAAGGGTACTTCCACATCACTCAAAATCACAACTCCAAAGACATTTGGCTCAGCCAACCCCTTCTCAACTATCCTCCCAACTACCCTAACTTCAACATAAAGGCCTTAATTTGTTCAGAAATCCAATCTAAAGTTCCCTTTTGATCAAATAAAAAGGAAGAACCTGAAGAAGAGGTAATAATTTCATCACCTCTTTCATAATTATTTCCTTCTTCCACTTCCTCTATCATTGTTGTTTCCATACCAAAATAATCACTAAAGTACCTTTTACATTCTTTTATGTTTTTTAAATATTGTATAACCTTATTAATTATTCTATTCCTCATTTGAATGACAAAGTCACCAAACGTGCATACGTAAGGCTTACCGTCTCCACGTCATGGTGTAGTTTGTTATTCAACACTTCATTATTTGGATGGGTATAATAATGGGTATAATTGATGTAAATAATAAATATAACATGTTAATGATTCTTTATAAATAAGATACCATCAAATTACGTAATATTTCACCATCAATTGAATGATATCATCTCTCATGCGTACGTACGGCTTATCATCTCCACGACGCAAGGATATTCATTTCCATGTTCACCATTCAATGATAATTATAAAAATATATTTATTATCTGTACATATGTAATATATGAAATACTAATTATTCTAGAAATATGTATATACACACACATATATATATATATATATGAACATATATTTATATATATCATTCACTTACTTCTGTTCAATACGATATGAAAACAGAAACGTCGTTTATGCGTACGTACGACCTACTATCTCCATAAATGGTGTTTTCCATTTCATATAACTATCTATTATACATACATATATTCTGAATATATATGATACATAAATAATGTTTTATATTTTGTAATCAATTAAATCATGATATAAGTTTTACAATCAAGAATAACAAGTAAAACACTTATGATAATGAAATCAATTATTACCTAAAATGTTATTTTAACATAGAAATTATTATTAAATGGGTAATTTTAAACCATAAATTAATCAATTATGAAATAATAAATATTAATATGGTTCTATTATAATTTAATAACATAGTATGGTCCTTATACAAGAGGTAAAATGTACCCTCAACCAAAGGAAAGTACATGGTAAGGGTTAATTTTTCAATCTCATTATTTTCTGAGATTGTTAATGTGTAAATACATACAGGGAATTTTTTATCACCCATGTCCATGTTTCATAAAAATGTTTTCAAAATGAATATTTTAAGGTTTTTTGGAATGTAATCTTTAGCAAGAAAATCATTTTAAGTGTTTTAATGATTTCTTTGTCTAAATCTTTTTAATTAATGTCCATATTTAAAAAATGATTCTAAGGATTTATTTAATTGACCGTGATTATTTTGAAATGATATTTCATTTAAAAAGTTTCTATGTTGTATGGGACACTTTGATTCAAAAATCACTATAAAATGAATTCCTTTTTTAAAGCATGACATTTAAATGAGTTCACAATAACAGATATTTCTCTCAAAGAGTTTTACTGATCATTTTCAACTATGCCAACATCCATTACTGAATATTATTCTTGATTGAGGAAGATATATTATAATATATTCTTCTATATTGTATTGAATGAGTTATGATATGTTTGACTATGGATGTGCTATTTTTATACTTTTCATGGTTTATGGTTAATGTATTGACATTTCTTATGCTAGTTTTAATATGAATGTTTATGTTATGTTCAACATTTTCATATGACGAGTTCATTAGACTTAGTAAGTGATGGGTGGAGCCCGCTATAGCTCCTCGATGCATCTATAGGTCCCATGAAATAAACTATTGTCTTGGCACACAATATTGACAAAATCTTATTTTTATTTTTGGAATGAGGCCTCGACTATGTGGATATAATGTCTGGAATTATTCATTCCATCATTATGATATCAGCTATTGATTTTACATGTGATTATTCGATAAGTAGAACATCCATGTGAGTAAGTAAATGGAGTTATTTGATTTATCATTTCCATAATAGGATAAATTTTATTATTAAAAGGCATTTGTTTTAGTCTTATACATTACCTTAAATTTTTATGCTTATTTATAAAGGTTTCCGCTATATTGTTATTCTTATAGAGAATCTGAGCTCACCCCTTTATTATGTTTTATTTTTCCCAGGATGTGAAGAAGTTTATTATAATGGACCTACATGGATAAGATATGGTATATGAGTGTGTTCTATAGAGACACAATGATATTTTTCTTCAATTCCTAATGTAATGTAAAACTTATGAATGTATCTAGTACATCCAAGGATACTAAAAAAATCGGCCTTTCAGGACATGATTCCTTGTATCATGCCAATGTATTAAAATAATGAACTGGCTCCGGGCTTCTGTGGTCGGGGAATTATAATTTCTATCAGATAATGTTTAGTAAAAACCTTGGAAACTAGATTTAGAAAAACTTGGATTAGATAACATTACCCTGTGATAAACATTGAGGATTACAATAGAATAGCTTCCTAGAATTTTGGTAATGTAGAGGCTTTGTGAATTTAATAAGCATTAAAACAATACCTCGATATGTGTAGGTAGAGGTGGATCTGGAACAGATATAACTAGGATTGAAAACTCTGATAAAGAGTTTCAGGCTTGACCCGAGGTATCCTGTTACATGAAAATGATCCCTGATGCACTCTTGTTTACAACACTCCTAGGGGATATGCTAAGGATCATCAACATTTTCTTTACAAACCATTATTAAGGATTTATGAGTACATAATTTCTCAAAGTTTTTTTGATTATGGATTATATGAATAAACTATTCAATTTATGTTAGGTATTTTACAAGTTTTGATTTATACATTTTGATTCATAAAAAAACCTAGTGTATTCCATTGTTTAGAATTGATTCCCAAAAGAAGGAATTGGAACTCCAGGAATATGCATGATAGAAAGATTATGAGGGATCACATCATTCTTAGTCTAAAGCCAGCATTTAGAAGGGAAATAGTCTCCCACATATTCTCATCATATGAAGTAATAGTATCATATGTTAAAAATATAAGTAAAAAAATTAACGAGACCTATGACATTGAGGGGAATCCATAGACGAAAAGAATAGTAGAGAGAAATTTTGATAAAGGGAAGAAGGGAAAAATGATTCTCCCATTTGTGATAACTCTAGAAATAATAGCCTTGGTAATGATTTAAGAGAATGTGAGTTTGTTATAAGTGTGAACAAAAAGGGCACCAACTGTGTGATTTCAAGGGTAAGAAAAAAGTTTCAAATGTATAGTGCTTCATCTATGAAGAGTTGGGACACTATGTGAATCGATGTCCCAATCACCAATGTATACCAAAAATGATGCTACTAGATAACAATCATGTTATGATACTACCATAGATGAAGAATAATAATTAGTGTTCTTATATTTTTATTAATTAATTATGTAATTTGAGTGTTGTATCAATGATGTACTAGTTATATTAATTATGGAAATAAATAAGGATTGTATTGCAGTACTATTTCACTAAGGATTTGTGATTATATGGTACTAAGAAAAGTGACTCAATAATAAGTTAATGTTTTGGGAAAATACATTGTTGAAGAAAAGATAAACCTTAATATGCTCCTGATACTGAGGTAGTGATTTTGGAATAATAGATGGTTGTTTTGGATAAATTATATTGGATATTCATGACTACATTTGAACTGATTAATGCTTGGTTTATTCCATCATTATTGGAGTATTCAATATTTTTGGATATAAGTAATATATCTAGTATTCTATAATGAATAAGGGAGAATGAATGTAATCAATAAGGTTTTATGGTAATATAGGGTGTTAACATGTCTTAATAGAATACATGATGAAGGTACACACATATTATTATGTGGAAAAAGAGATATTCATTATGTTATGTTGACCTTCCTTATAAATTTTGGACTGTGAGGTTGGATAGAAGTTTTTTGGATATGTCTAAAAGTTTGAATGGATTATGTTAGGCATTGGATAATATTTTCTACGTTTAAAACATTTCATAAGATTATTTTTGGATTGTTAAAAAATGGACAACCCGGAGGTCAGTCGACAAACCATTTCATCAGGCAAGGTCAAGAGACTAGAACCCACATCTGAAGGGTGATAAGGGTGAATCACCTACCACTGGCCTATGTGATGTCCTGATATGTATAATAAAGTTATTTAAATTATCTCATAGATGAATTATAAATTCATTTTTTATTCCATATATGATTAGTATAAATAGAATATTTTTGAATTCTATTATTTTTTGGAGTGAAAGATGAGTTTGTGATAGAAATTAGTTAAATGGTGGAACTCTACATGTCAAGTATTCTTTTTTTATTATTCTATGATGAAATTAATTTTTAAAAATTAGAGAATGGAACATAAAACCAAAAATTTGTTATCATAATACCATATGTTTTGTTGAAACGGTGATATTTTAAATCATCAAAGATATATCTCATTGAGGTCCTCAATTTTCCATTTTTTGTTCACGTGTTTGTGATTGTCAACCTCAATCACTCCATATAACAATTTAATTTTTCCTCTAATTATGTGTCTATAATTTACACCAATATTCTCTTATTTGAAACCCTAATTTGGTGGTGACTCTATCATTTCCCTTTCCCTCTTATTAAGTATAAATTTTAGTATCACTATTTATGATGTTGGATTTCCACAATGGTATTTTCAATTTTCAACAATTTATTTTAAAAGAACAAAAGTTGTGAGGACAAAATTTATTGAAGGATTGAAGAATGTAACACCCTAGGATTTCATATTACTTTTTCTTTTTAATGTAATTCAATAGCTTTCACCACACACAACATCGAGTTCAAGCGCACCACGACTTATCAAAATAACCATTCAAAAAGTGGATATGAATAGTATTAACTATATCTATAATTATATATACTCTATATAATTATATCATCTATATTATGTGTTTCATAGACATAATACAAAACTATTTCAATTTTTCAGATAAAAGTTGTTGTTTTTTTAGAAAATGAAATTTTACCGCCGTTTAATAGAGAACACTTTTAAAATCCAATATTTAACACTTTTATATATTTAACCAAACAAAATAAACACATTCTTTAGAAGTTAATACATGCTCTCACATCGTTGGGAACTGGCGAAAAACTAAAATTTATAACCTTCTTACTACTTACGACAGTGGCAAGACCGGGTCGAACCACAGGGAGGCCTCATTTTGTTTTTGGTGACCTAAAAAAAATAAACTAAATAAAAACACACACACAAAAACAAGAAAAAAATGTTGGTGGTGGTGAAGTGAATTGAATGAGAACTGGTGAGTGAGGAAATGAGGGTGAGCTGGTGATTGCAAAGGGAGTAGACAGAGCAACAAGAGAAATTGAGGTGAAAAGAACTAATAGATGAGTAGGGGAGGAAGTCCACATGCTGATTCGATATTTCTTATCCTTGTTCGTGCATTGAAACTTTAGAAATTTGGATCTGACTTAATGTAACTAGCCATATTTTTTGTCTGGTCAGTTTGCGATGAAATAACCATTACAGTTCTTCAACTATAACAGTCACTCTATCCAATGGTGATGAAGGACAGATGTCACTGGGCTCAACATGTCAGTTGAGTTCAGTGGGTCTCTCTCATTCTAGAATAACTCACTTGTTAGTGAGTTCCTCAAATTGAAACAGTTTTCATTATGGTAAAAACAAGATCTGTTTTCACTCGATCTTGTTGTTTTGAAAATAAACTCTTCTATAATCAGTGAGAGAGACAATCCAAAAAAATGATTCAGTGCATGAATAAGACTAAAAAAATCAAATCAACCAGCTTATCCCCCCACGAAAGAATTTATGTGGACATAGCGGTTAGTTTCAATGAAAACATAGAGTAATAAATAATGAAGTTCATGTTAAATTTAGTTGCAGAAAAACAGAGCACAAGGAAATGAAAATCGTCTGTCTCCCTACTTGATCTCCTGATGTTATAAATTCCTACTTCTCAATGGTGGACGCGATGCTGGAATGCGCTCGATATCCCACCCTAGGAATCGAGGTGTGAAATTCTCTGATCTGCTACTCTCAGTACTCTCTGTGATGATGTATGTTTCTCCTACTCTGCTCCCCTAGTATAGATCAAAGCCTCGCTACATGTCTCTAGTTCCTCCCACAAGTTTCGAGTAGTCTATGTCCCCTTCCCTTCGGTGACTCAAGGATTTCGTACCCGTACCATATGCTAATGACCCGTAGATGTCTCAGGAATCATGTTTGAGCTGTTCCCTAGCCTCCACATGTAGCTTTCACTGCGCTGCTCCTCCCGCACATTTCACCAGAGCAGTTGCACCTAACTGAATGAAAATGATGTGCACGCGGTGAGCTATTTTTTACCCACTACAAATCATCAAATCCAAGTGGTGCGATTTTATTTGCACGTCACTGTCCTTTATTTGTACTCCCTTTAAATGCAAACATCCTCCTACAACGACCTCGAAAATATTTTTGCACCTTTTTTGCAAAGTGCCCACAATTTGCTTTGCACTCCCAACCCCCCCTGTGCAGAACCACCGAAAACACACAACCCGTAAGAATTAGAAAAATGCAAATACTATAAATATATATAAATTCATATTTTTATTTACTTCTATATATATATATTAGAGGTATTAACGATTACTAATATATATATATATAATAACTATAATATTATTTTAATAATATTATAGAATTCTTAATATAAAAATATATGTAAATGAATTTAATCTTATTTATATATATATATTACTATAATCTATACTATTATTTATTATACGTTATATTTTTATATATATTATAATACATTTATATTTTATATAATAGAAAGAAAAAAAAGAAATGGATGAAGGAGGGGTGCGGCGTGGAGAGAGGTGAAATGGGGAGGCAGGTTCGAGTGGGATGATGGAGGCGGCAAGGGATTCTTGTAGGTGTTCTGTTCGTGCGGCGAGGTGGAAGCTCGGGTGTGTTTTGCGAAGACAGAAAAGAGGCAGGGGGTGTTGCATGTCTCTTAGTGCAGACTTTCGGGGTGAGTGTGGTGGAAGGGGGAAGGAGAGGGCCGAGGCGGCTCAAGTGTGGCGGTGCAAGGTGGATCTGGGCCGGCGGCTCGAGATCTTGGCTTGGATAGGCCAGGGTACTTCCGCACAGGTAGGAGAGGAGGTGGTTGTGGGTTTCTGTGGGTAGCAGCGAGGTGAGGAGGAGTTCGGCGGTGGACTTCAGGCGACACGGGGACAGGGGGTTCCATGATGGTGCGGCCTTGCCCAGGACAGCGACAAAGGGTGGTGGTGTGCGAAAAGGGGGAGGTGGGTTTGGGTGGGTTTCTGGCGAGTAGGGCATGGCTGAGGAAGGTGACTTTCCGCGGCTGGCAAGGCAATGGTCTAGGTTCAGTGCGGGTTGGTGCAGTCAGAGAGCATGGTTGGCACAGGGAAGCTCTATGGGAGAGGAAAGGGTAAAGTCGGCGGCTCTCCACCGGATTGAGGGAGAAAAAAGGTGCGGCCCCAGCAGCATGATTCATGGGATCTTAGACCGTGGCGGTGAAGTCAAGAGCAGAGGAGTGTTTGAGTGCGGTTTCTGGTTCGAGACTTGGGTAATTTATTCTAAAATTTCTTCAATCTGTGCATTTGAGGATGTTCGGTAGTAATTCTTCAGTCAGAATTTGAGTTTGCTGATGATTTGTTTCACGTTCTTGGTTGTTGCTGCTGTTACGGATTTGTTTTCTTTGATGAGGATACTTTCTACCACTGTTGTGAATACTCCATGTTGCTACGTGATTGCTGTGGGAAATTTTTATGTTGTTGGTTTTCTGTGTGAAGGAGTGGTGAGATTTGGATGGGTGAACAAGAGATATGGTGGGACAATATAAGAGATGAAACGCTGGATGGTTTTTTTAAATGTTGAGACACACGGTTCCACATGGGGGTTGGGCCGTGGAACGGTGAGACAGTCACCATTCCGCAAGGGTGTTGGGGCGTGGAATGGTGAGACATTCACAGTTCCACATGGGAGTTGGGGTGTGGAATGGTGAGACAGTCACCGTTCCACAAGGGTGTTGGGGTGTGGAACAGTGAGACAATAACCATTTCAAATGGGTGGAAACGGTGAGACAGTCACCATTCCAGATAGGTGGAAATGGTGAGATATTGAGTGTGAAACGGTGAAATAGTCACTGTTGCAGATGGGGGTGGAAACTGTGAGAGAAGGGACCAGTGACCACTACACTGTAAACAAAAATTATAAAAATTAAAAATTTAAAACAAAAAAAAAGGAATTAATTAATTAATTAATTAATTAAATTATATAGAATAAAACAAAGTTAAATTATAAAATTAATTATGGTTTATTTAAAAGAATTAATTTAATTGTATTAAACATTATTAACATATTTATTAAAGAATAAATTAATTCTTTTAAAGTCACTAACATAAATTAATTATCCAAATAATTAAATAATTAATAAAGTAAATTAATGAATAAAAAATATTAATTGAATAAACATAAATTGTTAAAACTAGTTACATTATTAAAAGACAAAAAAACAAAAATGAGTTATTTATTTACAATTTAATGAATAAAGAATTAATGAATTAAATTAATGAATTACTAAACTAACTAGAATGAAAAATTTGTAAAAATTAAAAAATAAAAAATAAAAAGTCTAATTCGAAGGACTAATTTATTTTAAGAATTATTTAAAATGACACTAATTCACGTTTAAAACATGTTTTAAACTAAAACTAATTATTATAGACGGGAAGAACAAAAAGACAACAATTATATAATTATTTACTAAAAAACACCATTTTAAAATAAAAATGTCAGTAAAAAAATACAAAAATGATGTGGAAAAGAATGTGAAAACACTGCCACATCAAACTCCCCCACACATAAAACATTTTTTGTCCTCAAACAATCACATGACTTTAACTTTAAAACAAAATGATGATTGTTGAATTTCAGCTCAAAAAATGTATGATTGAACTTAAATATCAAGAGGAGCAGGACCAAAAGTAGGTTAAGCTTTTCAAAGGTGTTTAAAAATAGTGTCCTGCCTAGCTTCCAATACCCACTAGATGTCTAGAGCATCACAAATTCATACACTGTCAAGTATGTCATGCCTCCTATGTGTACTCATTAACTGTCCTAATTCACCTTCCAATTCAAGTTGTGATTCAAGGAGTGTTGATAGGTTAGAAGCTGTGGAACTTAAGAGTTAACCAAGAGCATATTCCAATCTCACTTTCTCTTAGGCTCCAAAAATATTTGTCCCTTAATTTTTTCACTTTATTGACTCAACTAGAATGAATATTATCTTATTAAACTGCCCCATTCTTTATCTAGGTTCATAATTCCCCTCGCCTTAATGAGTTCATTAATGACAAGGGCACCTTATTTTACTTTTTCCCAGCCATATTCCATGTACAGAGCACTGTGCATAGCACCTATTAAGATTGAAATTGGATTTATTTATTCAAAGAAATGCACCCAGTGCACCTTGTCTCAGATACTCACTGTGGGATCCCATTTTCCCATTTTACTCCAGTTACAAATGACTTAACTAATAAACAATCGAGTTGACTTCCTAAAGTGATTGACTATTTTTTTTAAAAAATGAGAGTACCCTATGTTCCAGTGAGAACTTCTAGTTACACTAAGTCATGATCCTTATTCCAAAAAACCTATCCTGTCACACTCCAATTCTCAGTTCCTAAATAAACATGTTCATTGAGATTGTGATCAATTTCACTCTACAATCATTCATGCTTAACTGTTTCTGACTAAGTGCCACTCTCAACATCCAGTGAACATCTATTCACTAACAAGACATAATTGAAGTACCATTGAACCTCCAATGACCATCATGTGATGAAATACCCAACAAGATACCATTTATTAAGATAGAAAAGAAACAAGAGAATGACAGATGGGGTCA
This sequence comes from Viscum album, assembly GCA_963277665.1. Classification (NCBI taxonomy): domain Eukaryota; kingdom Viridiplantae; phylum Streptophyta; class Magnoliopsida; order Santalales; family Viscaceae; genus Viscum; species Viscum album. Next base: position 1,966,587,083 of record OY728161.1, read on the forward strand.
AATAAGCATAAGTGCCCTCATCCACCAAGAAACATGTCTACATATCATAGTACGACATATCATTTCCTTAATCAGAGTCGCCCACAGTCTCCCACTCAGATTGAGCCTTTTACTGATTGAAAATTTTAATTATATCTGCATCCACCTTCCTTGATGCCTAAGAAATCGACCTGGTCGACACGGTCCAAAGAAGATTAGAATAGTCATTTCATTGTCACCTCTTTGAGGGAACAGGGGTGAAACCCTCACTATTAGTCACCTTTGTCGTGGCACTAAAGATTGCATCCTTGTAAGAGGAATTACCAGCACTTCCCAATGCCCTAGAAGGGGTACCAATATTCCCTATTTCATCCTCTGAAATGTTCCCCCATTTCCTAGATAATTCAGATGACTAAAGGAGCTTCTGGATTTCCTAATGAAAATCAATAGGTTCTTTTTGATTGGAGACATCAACCTGAGGGGTGTCATGGGTCATCAAACTCGGAGACCATGTAGGGATGTCCTCAACTGAAGTAACTGCATTAGCCAAGTCAACCCTAGCATTTAAGGGGCCACTATGCGCCCTCTCCGGAGACTCATCCACCAGTGGTCTTTTTCCTTGAACATCAACCATAGTGGAGGGTGGCTTTTAAAGAGGAACGCTAGGCTTTGACAAACCTGAATCTTTCATCTTCGACTTCCTTCAACCAAGATTTGCGAGATGGCCCCTCATCCCACATTACTCACATAAAACATTCTTTCGACATAGCTCTAAAGAGTGCCTGATAGACATACATTTATTGCGGAAAAGAATCTTTTTCTCATACTCAACATCTATTTGTACGTTATCAGAAAGAGTAGATAGAGTTACCTTGTCAGTCAGAGTAGAGCTGAGATCAACCTCCACCAACATCCTGGAAAAGTGACTATACCAAACATCCACAGTTTTCTTGTCAAGAGGAATTGGAGTCCCAATTATCATAGCAATATCATGCAGAATGTTTGGAGGCCAAAGGACCCAATTTAGTCCACGAAGATAAACCCAGATCTGAGAGAATGCATTCCTTTCATGTGAGACATTGAAATCCAAATATGATTCGTGTAAGTGAAGTCATCCAACCTCCAAGAACAGGGTCTCAATACTCCATGCTTGAAGCTTCAAATCCTCATATGGAAATAAGAAGTGAAAAAACCCTCATCCAAGAGAGACACATTTCCAATTAGAGAAACCCCACAAAAGCAACGTTCTGCGAAACAAATCATCAAGCTTCCAAGGTTGTGCACCCTTAAGAAAAACAATGCGTGGAATCAAATAATTTTTCCCAATCACGATTCTCTCTGCAAATGCTACATGATTGGATTCAACGTGAGCTAGTGAACTCTTGCGAATAATTTTACCAGGAGAAGTTTTGTTGAGTAGAGCCAAGGAATGATCTCCATCCGGCTTTGGCCCTGAATTTTATTTCATCACATCGACAAAAGATTTAGACCCAACAACGTTGTCACCTTGAGACAACGCATGATCAGTATGAGATTTCAGCATCGTAGAATCCGTAGAATTCCCAGCCACTACTACCTCGGTCCAAACATCATTAATATGCGATTCAACAAAATCCGCCTGAGTTTCCCGCAATGACGAACCCTTCTCAGCCACTTCTACATTGCTCCTCAGAGATTCTCCGCAAAAAGAAGAAGATCTCGTTAACACATCTTCAGATCCGGTGAGCGACTCTGGATCCGATCCAAATTAGACCGTCGATTCCACCACAACCGATGCGCTTCGAGTTTCATCAGCCACCCGTGGGGCATGAGCAGACGATGCCGAGGGAATAGCTGACGCAGCACCACATAGAGGGAAAAGGAGGTCAAATCCGAGAAAGTACAGGATCGCCATGACTGCGCTGCAACCCTAGATTCCATCGTCGAGAGAGGAGGAAATCGGAGCCCGAAACGCCATCATCTTATCTTCATCATGTGATGAAAGAATCTGAAATGTTTTGAGGAATTTCGAACAATTTTTTTAAAAAAATTTGACCATTTTTTTAAACAGCCACACACTCAGGTTCAAGTAGGTGGAATTCAACATGACACTAGAATTACCACTATCCACCACACAAAAAACCCAACATTGTCCCCAATTGTAAAGACCCGGAAATTTCAAGGAAAAATTTTTCTTAATTTTCTTTGGAATTTTACAAGAACGCAGTTTCTGACGGCGCCTGATTCCAAGGCCCGGTGTGCCCGGAATTAATTTCCGAAGTTTGGCTCGGGTATTTTCAATGAACGAGCGAGCGAGAATTTCTATCTTTTGAACCGATGCCCGGAATCGAATTCTGAGGGCACCGATGGAACCGCAGCGCCGGTAATTACTTAGGAAATCCTGTTCCGGAGTTGCGTTTACACGAGTGTTGATAATAAAAATTGTGGAAGTTTATTTTATAACTGCACTACAATTTTTATTAACTTACTCTAAGTGTTAGCTCATGGTGGAAGTTGGGTAACCACCCAACCTCCCTTGAGAGGTTATGAGGGTGGTGGGGCCCACACGAACCCCACCTCTTCATATCCTCTAAAACCCCTCAACTCCCACTTAAATGATTTTAACTTAGTTATAACTTATGTCTTAAATGAGTTGATTTTAATGTGGTGAGTTGTGTGAGTCTTTTGAATTTCAAACACTTGAATTTCAAAAGCCATGTGAAGTTAATTAAATAAGTGGAGAAGTTATTTCTTTTGGTTGGGTTGTGTTGTTTGAGAGCTTTTGGAAAGAAGGCTTAGAAGTCTTGAAGTTTCTTCATCCTCTTGACCAAGAACGCGAAGAACAATCGGACATCGACGAAGAACGCCACGTTCTCGGGAACCGTCTTCCGCGATGCCCTACCCGCAATACCGACGACGTCTTCTTCCGCGACATCTCTTTTCGCGACGCTGAATCTCGTCACCTCTTAAATCAAGGTAGGGGTTTTAACTTTTTAAAGTTATGTGGATCTCTCCTTCGAACTTGAAGGTTTATATTTGTCGGACCTTGATTCCAAATCTTTTTATTTAATTTAAAAGATTGTGAAAGTTTATCATTCATTAAAGGCCGATTGTTAGCAAATAACGCGAGGGGGCCGGACCGCACGAACACGGCCGACCCTCCTCCTTTCATGTTGATTTTGTTGTGGATTGAAACGGGTGTGGCGCGGTGCCGTCGCACTGCGCAGGATCATGCGGCAAGAAACGCGCGGCGCCGTCGCGCCGCGTCGTTAAATAATGCAAGGACGCGACGCCGTCGCGCCGCGTCGAAGAAAGTTAAAGGCGCTGCGGCCGGAGCGGGGCCGCGGTGGAGGGGCGCGATGCCGTCGCACCGCGCCGGACAACGAAGGCCGTGGCCAGTTCCGGGCCGCGGTGGAATGAGAAGATCGGCGGCCAGCCGGGCCGCCGGTGTCGGAAGCCGGAAGGGGGACCGGCCTTGCCGGTCCCGTTGAGGAAGAACCGGCCGGCCAGGTCGGGCCGGCCGGAAGGAAGAAAACCGGGGGAAATAATTTCCCCCGGCCAGGCTTAATGCCCCCCCCCCATTATGAGGGGGGCCGGTTTCACAAAGGGGGGGGGGGGGCAGCCGGCCCCCCGTTTTCTCGAAGGCAGGCCCCCACGTGAGGGGGGCCGTTTTTCTTTAGGCGCGGCAGGTTGCCGCGCCGCCAGCTGAGGAAAGGCGGGGGCTTTGCCCCCCGCGTGTGGCACACGAACGGCGCCCATGCCGCGCCGCCGCGCCGGACCGCGCCGCCGCGCCGGACCGCACCGCCGCACCGGCCCACGCCGCCGCGCCGGACCGCACCGCCGCACCGGCCCGCGCCGCCGCGCCACCTGCCGGGCCGGGATTTTTCCGAGCCGGGCCGGGTCGTCGGGCCGGGACGCCGCCCAGGCGGGGTCGACCCGGTTCGGCCGCCCGGGGGGGGGGGGGGGGGGGGGGTCGGGCCGGGTCGGCTCGGGCCCAGATTCCCAGTTTCGGACCACTTTTGGTCAAATGCCCGTATCTTGGGCTACGTGCCTCCAAACGACTCGCCGTCAGCGGCAACGCGATCCTTGGATCGAGACGGTCGTTTCGGTATACTATACTCAAGGTGCACCTTCCTTTTTGGGAGCCTACGTGGTTAAAACTCCATAGTTAAGCGTGCTTGGCCTAGAGTAGTGATCAGGATAGGTGACCTCCTGAGAAGTTTCCCAGGGTGGGTGTGAGACGGAAAAGCCAATAACTAACAGACTGTACGTCCGATTTTTGCGCTGTCTGTTTCGTTGAATTCCTCTTGATGAGACGGATCTTTTGGCATACTTCGCCCGTGGTTTGGACGCAGGTGGAGTACGGTCGGGTTGGTTTTGCCTTAAAAACCAACCGGGCCCCTAGAACAAAAAAGCCAATAACTCTCAGACCAGGCGTCCGATTGACGCGCCGTCTGTTGCATTGAGTTCCTGTTGACGATACAAAACTTTTGGCATTCTCCGCCCGAGATTTGGATGCAGATGGATAGTGGCCGGGTTGGATCGCACAGAAATCCAACCGAGCCCCTGGAACGGAAAAGCTGATACCTTTCTGACAGAACGTCCATTTGACGAACCGTCAGCGGCGTTGGTGATCTCGTTGAGAAAATGTCCCTATGAGTATACCCTATGAGAGTTCGGGGTACAGTTGAGATACGGCCGGATATGGTTTGCTCACGAAACCAACCGGGCCCCTGGGACGAAAAGGCTAGTAACTCACAGACCGGGCGTCCGATTGACGCGCCGTCTGTTGCGTTGAGACCCCTATGACGAGACGGTCCTTTGAGATACTTATTCGTGAGACTTTGAGATACTTTGAGTATCGAATTGTAGCTCGTGGAGCGGACCCTCCCAAAGACGAGCGTACGGAGTACGGAGACCGTGTAGCCGGCAAAGACCTGAAGACTGCTTGTCCGATTCGATTCAGAGTGACTTACGTAGCCCAGTGGGGAGCACTACTTTGTGAGGTGGCAGACCCATAGCGGAGGAGCACTACTATGTGAGGTGGCAGACCCGCGGTACTCGACAGGAGGAGTACCTCTGTAGGCTATGAGGGGGGAGCACTACTGTGTTGGGTGGCAGACCTCGGCGGGAAGCACTACTGTGTGAGGTGGCAGGCCCGCGGTACTCGACAGGAGGAGTGCCTCAGCAGTCTTAGGTTAGTGAGAAGTACCTCGGAGTCGTGACAGGACCACTGCACACTCTAGAGATGGAGCTCTTCAGCAATTACGGTTTCAATAATGAAAATCCTGGTTTGAGTTGAGACTTTTGACCTTTGTGTTTACCTCCTGATTGAGATGGGTCACTTGATAACTTAGGTATATGTATGGGCATATACCTGGGTAGTGGTTATCCGTTGATTTCACAATACTTGTGTTTCCTCATGATTGAGATGGGTTACTTGATAACTTAGGTATATGTATGGGCATATACCTAAGTAGAGGTTATCTGTTGAGATCTTCTATGTGGTTATCCTTGTTGGTTTTAGTGATACCTTCAGGGTATCGGGGTCCCTATTGAGTATCGTTATACTCACCCCTGCACGGGCTATGCCCGCACCTCGTTGTGTTGGTTGCAGACAACGGGCAGTGCTGACAGAGGCCGAGTGTTCGAGGACTGGACGGTACCTGGAGGTGGACTATACGACGAGATGGTACCCGGAGGAGGACCTCACGACGAGACGGTACCCAGAGGTGGACGTGACGACGAGGCGGTACCCGGAGGTGGACCACTGGGCATGACATACTCGGAGCAGACGACGGGACCCGAGGAGCAGAGGAGCTATCTGTACCCACACTTCAGGTGGGATTTCCAGTGGACAGCTCGGCGTAGCAGCTTAAATTTTCAGTTGCTGTTTTCCCTTTCGAGTTGTACTTTACAGTTGGGCTTGTATTTCCGACCCCTTTTTACTTTCCGCACTTACTGTTGTAATCAGTTTTTACTTAGTGTTTACTTCTTCCGTTTGTACTCTGTGTGATTGTTTACTTTACAAAAGAAATGCCTTCCCTTTTTACCGAGATTTACGCCTTGGTGCTAGTCGCCAGCCCCTAGCCTATGGAAGGCGGGCTTGAGGTAGTCACGGCACGAGCTCCGAGGACGGGTCGTGACAAATTGGTATCAGAGGTGGTCGGTTCTACCGCAGACTCTGATCTTTCTTTCTATGAAGCAATAGTGTTAAGGGTACCGAGTGTGGTTTTCAGTTCAGGGAGTCCAGTGTTGGTGTGGGCGGCCGACGTATCCATACACCAGGACCCTGACAACTGATTTCTGACTTTGTGCACGAAAACACTGATTGTGTGTGTGTTTTCAAAGGTTTTCCCTTAAAACAGCTCGAACCAGGTCAGCTCACCAGGTATAAACGTTTGACTGTGTCATGATGTTTCTTTAAGAATGCCTTTTTACGGACGACCAGCTAGAGCCCAGAGGGATGTGCGTGCTGACAACCTGTCGAGCGACGAGGCTTCGGTACAGGGACCTCTTGCAGTTGAGGCACCAGCGGAGGCACCAGCGGTACTGCTACCCGTTGGGCCACCGATGCCACCAGCCCTAACAGTAGGCGATGCACGACGCTTGAGCGCGCTGCACGAGTTCCAGCGCCAGAGGCCACCCAGGTTCAGGGGAGAGACGGACCCACAGGCGGCTGAGGTTTGGCTGGAGGCTGTGGTGAGAGTCTTCAGGCTAGTGGGGACGCCGGCAGACTTCATGGTGATCTTTTCTACCAGCCTCCTTCAGGCAGCAGCAGGCAGGTGGTGGAGCCACTTGTTTCAGTTTTGCGACGGGATGAACTTCACATGGGAAGAATTTGAGACCTTCTTCAGGGTGGAGTTTGTGCCAGTAGCTCTACACCCCGAGCGTGTACAAGAGCTTCTGCCTTTGCCGTGTGTTTTTCGATCAGTAGCCGAGTCATCTGTGGGCAGTAGACAGATGGTGCAGAGATCCAGGAGGACCAGACCAGCAGTTGGGCGATCTCAGGTTTTAGGACCGGTGGTGCGGGACACCCGGGGTGGGGTCAGAGCCAGGCGTGCCAGAAGCAGACTGTGTTACTCGTGCAGCGGAAAGGGTCATCTGGCACGTGACTGTCCGACTCCTCGTACAGTTGATCCGCAGGCTTTGGAGGACCCACCAAGGTAGTAGAGCTCCGGGAGCAGGTGTACAGGAGCAGAACTAGTGGATACATTCCTTGTACTTCTAGTTCCATGTTGCTGTTGTATTCGTGTCTTGTACTATGAGTTGCAATAATAAAAAGACACATATCTTTGTTTGCTTTACTGACTTTTGTTTTGTTGATACTGAGTGGTCCCGGTTAAAACTGTTAACTTGACCCTCACTTTCGAGATTTCTACTGGAGGAGACCCAGTGACCTCACACTGATGCTGATAGTGTGACTCGACCCTTGGAGGCGAGAGTGACAGTTGGATCTCTTGGTAGTTACGTCGAGGCCTTACGACGTCATCCATGGCATGAATGCATCAGTCATGTTGGAATGGACTGTATTAGGCAAAGAATGTGGTTCATCTAGGGGATGAGACCAGATTTCTCTTATCGGCAAAGAAGAAATCATAGCAGCTCTTGTGAGACTAAAGGAGGTACAGGAAATCCAAGAGAGGATGAAGACTGCACAGTACAGTAAGAAATAGGAAACCGGTGTCAGTCTTAGAGACCCGGGCATGTTAAAGAAGAGGAAGCTTAAAGGAGAGATGAGTCTACGAAGTAGCAGACGTGGAGGCAGAGCTAGGAGAGCAGTATGAGGTGGTGTACATCCTAACATTGTACAACCACCCGCCTTAGTTATTCCTGCCAGGCTCAGGGAGCTGGAGGGCGGAGGAAGAGTGTGGCTGCATGCGGTCAAGGAGTGTGACCCAATGGCTCTAGAAATGATTCAATGGATAGTCTGTGTCCACTACTAGCTGCTGTAGTAACAGACGTCGATGTGAATCATTCCTTTCTTTCACAAATCTTGTTCCAGACCTAGAGTTTCCGGTAAGCCGTGGACTTGACCCTCACGTCTGGAGATACCTTGGGAGGAGACTCGATAATCACACTTACGCCGATGGTGTGGTCAGACCCTCGAGGTGAGAGTTTCGGTTGGAATCTCTTGGTGGCAGCGTTGATTCCTTACAACGTTAGTTTGAGTATGGAATGGGCAATAACTGTTCATACTCAAATTGACGGTTTTAGGCAAACGTCGGGATGGGTTTTCCTTGGTCGTCGGAAAAGGAAACCCCAGGAAGCGCAGGGTAACTCTTGCACAGGAGGGTGCGACCGATCACTCTTGAGTCCGTCAACCTTACCCTCATGGTAGCAGCCTTTTCAGTTCTAGTTCTAACAGAAAATGGAGACCTCTGGAGTTCGAGGATGACGATCACGTCCTTATACGTGTCTCACCTCGACGAGGTTTACGGAGATGTGGCCAAGGCGGCAAGTTATCTTCGGGGTTCAGCAGACCTTCTTAGGTCCCCAGCTGGGTAGGCGGGGTGGTTTACCTCTTGACCCATTCACCGCAGTTGCACCAGGTGCACGACGACTTCCAAAAATCTCAACTGAGGAGATACGTGCTCGACCCTTCGCATACCATCGACAATGAGGAGCTGGACGATGGCGATGGGGTGTCTTTCATGGAGATTCCAGTGGGGATCGGGGATCGACAGGACCAGATCCTACGAGGACAATCGATACCTCAGGTGCACTTTCTTTGGCAGTACGAAAACCTCCAGGTGAGCACATAGGAGCGGAATGCTCAGATGCGTGCTCTGTACCGCTTTTGTGACCCTAGTTTGTGTTGAAGCTTTACGGGGGCGTAAATCCCTGAGGTTGGAGTAATGTAAAGACCGGAAATTTCAAGGAATTTTTTTTCTTAATTTTCTTTGGAATTTTACAAGAATGCAGTTTCTGACGGCGCCTGATTCCGAGGCACGGTGTGCCCGGAATTAATTTCCGAACTTTGGCTCGGGTACATTTAGTGAACGAGCGAGCGGGAATTTCTATCTTTTGAACCGGTGCCCGGAATTGAATTCCGAGGGCACCGATGGAACCGCAACGCCGGTAATTACTTAGGAACTCCTGTTCCGGAGTTGCGTTTACACGAGTGTTGATAATAAAAATTGTGGAAGTTTATTTTATAACTACACTACAATTTTTATTAACTTACTCTAAGTGTTAGCTCATGGTGGAAGTTGGGTAACCACCCAACCTCCCTTGGGAGGTTATGAGGGTGGTGGGGCCCACACGAACCCCACCTCTTCATATCCTCTAAAACCCCTCAACTCCCACTTAAATGATTTTAACTTAGTTATAACTTATGTCTTAAATGAGTTGATTTTAATGTGGTGAGTTGTGTGAGTCTTTTGAATTTCAAACACTTGAATTTCAAAAGCCATGTGAAGTTAATTAAATAAGTGGAGAACTTATTTCTTTTGGTTGGGTTGTGTTGTTTGAGAGCTTTTGGAAAGAAGGCTTAGAAGTCTTGAAGTTTCCTCATCCTCTTGACCAAGAACGCGAAGAACAATTGGACATCGATGAAGAACGCCACGTTCTCGGGAACCGTCTTCCGCGACGCCATACCCGCAATACCGACGACGTCTTCTTCCGCGACATCTCTTTTCGCGACGCCGAATCTCGTCACCTCTTAAATCAAGGTAGGAGTTTTAACTTTTTAAAGTTATGTGGATCTCTCCATCGAACTTGAAGGTTTATATTTGTCGGGCCTTGATTCCAAATCTTTTTATTTAATTTAAAAGATTGTGAAAGTTTATCATTCATTAAAGGCCGATTGTTAGCAAATAACGCGAGGGGGCCGGACCGCATGAACACGGCCGACCCTCCTCCTTTCATGTTGATTTTTTTGTGGATTGAAACGGGTGTTGCGCGGTGTCGTCGCACTGCGCAGGATCATGCAGCAAGAAATGCGTGGCGCCGTTGCGCCGCGTCGTTAAATAATGTAAGGACGCGACGCCGTCGCGCCGCGTCGAAGAAAGCTAAAGGCGCCACGACCGGAGCGGAGCCGCGGTGGAGGTGCGCGGTGCCGTCGCACCGCGCCGGACAATGAAGGCCGCGGCCGGTTCCGGGCCGCGGCAGAATGAGAAGATCGGCGGCCAGCCGGGCCGCCGGTGTCGGAAGCCGGAAGGGGGACCGGCCTTGCCAGTCCCGTTGAGGAAGAACCGGCCAGCCAGGTCGGGCCGGCCGGAAGGGAGAAAACCGGGGGAAATAATTTCCCCCGGCCAGCCTTAATGACCCCCCCCATTATGAGGGGGGCCGGTTTCACAAAGGGGGGGGGGGGGCAGGCGGCCCCCTGTTTTCTCGAAGGCAGGCCCCCACGTGAGGGGGGACGTTTTTCTTTAGGCGCGGCAGGTTGCCGCGCCGCCAGCTGAGGAAAGGCGGGGGCTTTGCCCCCCGCGCGTGGCACACGAACGGCGCCCAGGCCGCGCCGCCGCGCCGGACCGCGCCGCTGCGCCGGACCGCGCCCCCGCGCCGGACCGCGCCGCCGCGCCACCTGTCGGGCCGGGATTTTTCCGAGCCGGGCCGGGACGCCGCCCGGGCCGGGTCGACCCGGTTCGGCCGACCCAGGGGGGGGGGGGGTCGGCCCGGGTCGGCCCGGGCCCAGACCCCCAGTTTCAGACCACTTTTGGTCAAATGCCCGTATCTTGGGCTACGAGCCTCCAAACGACTCGCCGTCAGCGGCAACACGATCCTTGGATCGAGACAGTCGTTTCGGTATACTATACTCAAGGTGCAACTTCCTTTTCGGGAGCCTATGTGGTTAAAACTCCATAGTTAAGCGTGCTTGGCCTAGAGTAGTGATCAGGATGGGTGACCTCCTGGGATGTTTCTCAGGGTGGGTGTGAGACGGAAATGCCAATAACTAACAAACCGTGCATCCGATTTACGCGCCGTCTGTTTCGTTGAATTCCTCTTGATGAGACGGATCTTTTGGCATACTCCACCCGAGGTTTGGACGCAGGTGGAGTACGGTAGGGTTGGTTTTGCCTTAAAAACCAACCAGGCCCCTGGAACGAAAAAGCCAATAACTCTCAGACCAGACGTCCGATTGACGCGCCGTCTGTTGCGTTGAGTTCCTGTTGACGATACAGAACTTTTGGCATTCTCCGCTCGAGATTTGGATGCAGATGGATAGTGGCCGGGTTGGATCACACAGAAATCCAACCGAGCCCCTGGAACGGAAAAGTTGATACCTTTCTGACAGAACGTCCGTTTGACGAACTGTCAGCGGCGTTGGTGATCTCGTTGAGAAACGGTCCCTATGAGTATACCCTATGAGAGTTCGGGGTACAGTTGAGATACGGCCGGATATGGTTCGCTCACGAAACCAACCGGGCCCCTAGGACGAAAAGGCTAGTAACTCATAGACCGGGTGTCCGATTGACGGGCCGTCTGTTGCGTTGAGACCCCTATGACGAGACGGTCCTTTGAGATACTTCTTCGTGGGACTTTGAGATACTTGGAGTATCGACTTGTAGCTCGTGGAGCGGACCCTCCCAGAGATGAGCGTACAGAGTACGGAGACCGTGTACCCGGCAGAGACCTGAAGACTGCTTGTCCGATTTGATTCGGAGTGACTTATGTAGCCCAGTGGGGAGCACTACTTTGTGAGGTGGCAAACCCATAGCAGAGGAGAACTACTATGTGAGGTGGCAGACCCGCGGTACTCGACAGGAGGAGTACCTCTGTAGGCTATGAGGGGGGAGCACTACTGTGTTGGGTGGCAGACCCCGGCGGGAAGCACTACTGTGTGAGGTGGCAGGCCCACGGTACTCGACAGGAGGAGTACCTCAGCAGTCTTAGGTTAGTGAGCAGTACCTCGGAGTCGTGACAGGACCACTGTACACTCTAGAGACGGAGCTCTTCAGCAGTTACAGTTTCAATAATGAAAAATCTGGTTTGAGATGAGACTTTTCACCTTTGTGTTTACCTCATGATTGAGATGGGTCACTTGATAACTTAGGTATATGTATGGGCATATACCTGGGTAGTGGTTATCTGTTGATTTCACAATCCTTGTGTTTCCTCATGATTGAGATGGGTTACTTGATAACTTAGGTATATGTATGGGCATATACCTAAGTAGAGGTTATCTGTTGAGATCTTCTATGTGGTTATCCTTGTTGGTTTTAGTGAGACCTTGAGGGTCTCGGGGTCCCTACTGAGTATCGTTATACTCACCCCTGCACGGGCTATGCCCACACCTCGTTGTGTTGGTTGCAGACAACGGGCAGTGCTGACAGAGGCCGAGTGTTCGAGGACTGGACGGTACCTGGAGGTGGACTATACGACGAGATGGTACCCGGAGGAGGACCTCACGACGAGACGGTACCTAGAGGTGGACGTGACGACGAGGCGGCACCCGGAGGTGGACCACTGGGCGGGACATACTCGGAGCGGACGACGGGACCCGAGGAGCAGAGGAGCTATCTGTACCCACCCTTAAGGTGGGATTTCCAGTGGACAGCTCGGCGTAGCAGCTTAACTTTTCAGTTGCTGTTTTCCCTTTCGAGTTGTACTTTACAGTTGGGCTTGTATTTCCGGCCCCTTTTTACTTTCCGCACTTACTGTTGTACTCAGTTTTTACTTAGTGTTTACTTCTTCCGCTTGTACTCTGTGTGATTGTTTACTTTAAAAAGGCAATGCCTTCCCTTTTTACCGGGATTTACGCCTTGGTGCTAGTCGCCAGCCCCTGGCCTATGGAAGGCGAGCTTGAGGTAGTCACGTCACGGGCCCCGAGGACGGGTCGTGACACCAATATTGTATTCGAAGGTCAAAGAGATATTATGTTCAAAACAGTTGTACATTTCAGCTGAAAAAGGATACAGAGGGATATCAATGATGTTCAAAAAATGTCATTGCACCACAAAAATTGAAACAAAATAAAAAACCAAAAGAACCCAACCCCACCAACTACACCATAAACAACCTTAGTTTTATTCCTAAAATATTCATGATTTGAATGTTTAAAGTGTAGACAAAGTATTTTATCAATTTACATCAAATAGTAGCATGATTAACAGTGATTTGCAGTAGCCGTGTAATGAAATTGAAAATAGTTTGTGCAAGAATGTTTCACAAATCAATTCAATTTTTTTTTAACTTTATAGATTCTAGAAGCTAAAAACCCATGAAGTAAAACACAATAATTTTTTATAGATTAGGAGGATGTTCCCCACACATGGTTCACAATGAAGATTAAGCATGTAATTGAAAGTGAAAAAGTGCAGAACAACACTTCCCTAAATTTTTGGACCTTAATCAGCATCTTTCATCAATAGATCCTCTTCAACATCACTTGTTTGTTACTCCTCTTAATTTACCTACATGTTAAAATAAGTAAAATAAGATTTCAGAGTTTAAATTTCAAGATAAGTTACCCAAGAGAGTGAGAAAGGAGACATGTTATACATAGGTTACAGTGGATTTCTCCCTTGGGGTTTCTTGGCCAAGTTTCTGGCAGCAAAAACTCTCTCAAAAATAACAACAGATCATGAATCACCATCAATCATTTAAGAAATTGAACTAGAGAACAAGAAGAAGTGAATAAAATTATTAACGAACAAAAAATAAAAGGGAAACAAATAATAAACAATGGGTTATTTCACATGAAACACTGCATTTATAGTCCTCTATTATACTTGAATCAGTTCATTCTTCCAACAGAGTGATGGCAGGAAAGACCTTTGGCTACCCTTCAAAGAAGTTCTTTATTCTTTGATCTTTTACTAAGAAAGGTCAATTCTCTTCTCCAACTAGTTCAACAGCTCCATTAACCAAAACTCTAACAATGGTAAATGGTCCTGACCATTTGGACCTCAACATTACTAGAAACAGCTTCAATCTAGAATTGAAAAGTAGGACCCTCTAACCAACCTTCAAATTCCTATTTTTAATGATTGATTCATGAAAATACTTTGTTATTTATTTTTAAATTTCAGAATTTTCATAGGACTCTCTTCGAACCTCCTCTACCTCACTCTTCTCTAACACTCTCCTCTCTCTAGCAGACTTGAAATCAAAGTTAAGAGCCTTAGCTGCCCAATAAGATCTTTGTTTTATCTCAATAGGTATATGGAATGCTTTCCCAAAGAGTAGCCTATATGGTGAAATCCCTATAGGAGTCTTATAAGAAGTTCTATAGGCCTAGAGGGCCTCATCCAACTTCTTTGACCAGTCCTTCATAGGGCTAGACAATGTTTTCTCTAAAATATGTTTGATCTCTCTATTTGAAACTTCTGATTTCCCACTAGACAGTGGGTGATAAGTGATGCATGTCCTATGTGAGCACCCATACATCTCCATCAAACCTTAGAACATAAAATTATTGAAGCGAGTCCCATTATCAGTGATGAATGCTCTAGGAACACCAAATCTGGAAAAGATGTTTTTCTTGATGAATTTCACAACACTAGCAGTTGAATTGTCGGGAAGAGGTACTACCTCACCCCATGTGGACATGAAGTCCACAAAAACTAAATTTACTCATTCCCATAATAAAATGGGAATGGTCCCATGAATTACAAGCCCCACATATCAAATATTTCAACCTCCAGAATACCTTTTTGGGGTAATTCCTGTCTTCTTCAAACATTTCCTAACAATTGACATTTTTCACAGCCAATAACCAGACTCCTATAATCTTTAAATAGTGTTGGCCAGTAGAAACCAGCTTGTAGGACCTTTTGAGTAGTCCTTTCTTCTCCATGGTGGCCACTCTAAGGTGATGAATGGAAGCTCTCAAGTATAGGAAAAATCGCATCCTCAACCACACATCTTCTCAAAATACCATCTTCAAATATTCTTAAGAGAATAGGGACATCCCAAAAATAATATTTCAATTAATACAAAAATCTATTTCTCTGTTTCTGTGACAGATCCATGGGCATGAATTCAGCAACCAGAAAGTTGGCATAGTCTGCAAACCAAGAAGACTACAGCACAGAGGCAACAAACAATTTTTTTATCAGGGAAAGAAGTATTGATCTCTTTTGGTTCCTTATTTGGGGAATTTGGCAATCTAGACAATTTATCTGAAACTAAATTATCATCCTATTTCTTATACTTAATTACTAAATCAAACTCCTCTAACTGCAAGGTCCACCTCATGAGTTAGTGATTTGAGTCCTTTTTGTCCAGCAAGTACTTAAGGGTTGAATGATCTATGAAAATTATGATTCTTGATCCTATCAAGTACTGCATGAACTTTTCCAATACAAACAACACAACATCCAACTCATTTTCTGTGGTAGAGTAATTTTTCTATGCATCGTCCAACAACATGCTTGCATAGTAAATAACATGACGTTTCTTATCCATCCTCTGTCCTAACACAACTCCTACTGCAAAGTCACTAGCATTAAACATAACCTCAAAGGGAAGATTCCAGTCAAGAGCATTGATTACATGTGAAGTAGTTAACTTCTTCTTGAGGAGATTAAAGGCCTCTAGACATGTCTCATTGATAACAAAGGGCATGTACTTAACTAGAAGGGAGCACATGGGTCTAGTAATCTTAGAAACGTCCTTAATAAACATCTTGTAGAACCCGAAATGACCCAAAAAACTTGTAATTCCTTTGACATTTTCAGGTGGGGGAAGCTTTTGTATGACATCAATTTTAGCATTATCGACCTCCAGCCCCTTCTTAGAGACTTTGTGTCCCAAAAAAATGCCATCAGTGGCCATGATTTGGAACATTACCAGTTTAATACTATGTTGGTCTCTTGGAACCTTTCTAAGACGAAATATAAAATTTTTATATAGTTCTCCAAGTTATTTCCCACAACAGAAAAATCATCCATGAACACTTCAATTACCCTTTCAATCATGTCAGAAAAAATATCCATCATGAACATTTGAAAAGTGATACGATCACTATACAAGAAAAAGGTCTCCAACAGTGGGAAAATGTCTCAAATGGATTGGTGAAGGTAGTTTTCTGTTGGTCATCAGGTGCAATGGAAATATGGTTGTAACCAGAATAACCATCAAGAAAGAAGAAGAATTCATTTCCTACCAATATCTATAACATTTGATCCGAAAATGGCATGGGAAAGTGATCCTTTCTTGTGGAAGCATTAAATTTTCTATATCCTATACAGACTCTCCATTTATTCGTTGCTCTTATCTGGATTTTCTCATTCATTTCATTAGTGACCACTTTCACTCCACTCTTTTTGGGAACCACCTAGACAGCACTGACCTAGGGGCTATTAGAAATTGGAAATATTATTACAACATCAAGAAACCTAATTACTTCTTCTCTCACAACTTCCATCATGTTGAGGTTGAGTCTTCTATAGGATTCTACTCTAGGATTACACTCAGGTTCCATGTGAATTTTATGAATGCAGAGGGATGGACTTATCCCCTTGATATTAGAAATCGACCAGCCTATGACTGACTTGTATTTCTTCAAAATAGTAAGCAGATTTTGCTATTGACTCACCTCTAGATTGGATGAAATGATCATAGGAAGGGTGGAATTGTCTCCTAAAAAGTATTATTTGAGATGTTCAGGGAGGGGCTTGAGTTCAAGGGTGTGTGGTAACTTCCTTGAGGGAAGACACTTAGGCCTGGGTGGCCCATGGTCTTTATACTGCCTCTTAAAGAAGGTAGTAGACAAGGATTTTTCCTCAGTGCTGGAGCTTCCAAAATATATATCCTCAATCTTAGACTCCTCTCAAGGGGTTAGAATGTGCTCTAAAACAGCCTCATAAAAGTTCTCTAAGAATTATCCCTCTTATTTATCAACAAATTCTCCATCCTTACTTGAGATGATGCCCATGAAAGTGGCAAAAGGGATTTCAGGTTCACAATGGATTTCAACTATAATTCTTATAAACTCTTCTTCCTCTTTATCAACACTACTTTCAGCAACTAACATCTCATCTTTGGGGAAAAAGGGGTGGGTGGGTTCTTGGATTTTCTTAATCACATTGAATTATTCTTTATGTTCACCCAAATTGAAAATCCTTTTCCCCTTAGACACATATATCACTGCTCCCCATGTGGCGAAGAAAGGCCTACCAATAATGATAGGAACCTCTTGGTCACACTCCATATCAAGGATAAGAAAGTCAGCAGGAAAAAATATTTTTCCTAATCCCACAAACAGATAATCAACCCTACCCACTGGATGAGTAATGGACCTATCAGAATGTTGTAAAATAATAGTAGTGGGTTGGGGAAGTCCTAATCAAAGAAGCTAAAAAAGTGACAAGTGAATCAGATTGATATTATCGCCCATATCACACAACTAGTTGAACTTACCATCTCTATCCCCAAAAGTGCATGGGATGACAAAGCTTCGTGTGTCCTAAAGCTTAGGACAGATCCTATTCTGCAAGATTCTACTTCGCTCCTCTGTTAATCTATAGGTGGAAAATTATTCCAATGTATTTTTGTTTGAATAGATTTTTATGAGTGATTTCAGATATGATGGGTTGTGAATAAATTCTTCCAAGAATGGGATATCAATGTTCAATTTTTTAACCACGTTAAAAAATTTCAACAGTTCAGAATCATTAATTGGTTTCCTAATTCTTTGTGGGAAGGTGATTGTAGGTGAAAAATTCCTCACAATTGGGGAAATCTCTACAGATTCTTCTTCAAAAATTTTCTTCCCTTTATTGTAATTTTTTATAACGCTATTTTTTTGGGTTTTTGAGTTGGAACAGTAGGAACTGGAAGAATTCCAGTGGTTCTGTCCAGTTTTATAGATTCTAGTTCTTTCAGATTTGAGTTTCCATCTTCATCCAGTTTTACATTTTCAGTATTTTGGGGTTCTTTCCTAGGATCTTGGTGAGTTTGGAGACCACTTCTGGTGGTCACTTCCATGGAATTCTCCCTAGGATTGGCTTCAGTGGTGTCAGGCAGCCTACCCTTATCTTTATTACTAGCATCCCTAGTCAACGGACCCATTTTAATTTCCAATAGTTTTATTCTCGCATCCATTTGAACATTATCTTAATAATTTTTGGTATTTGTTTCATCAAACCTGCCTATTAATTGAAGTAACACATCCCTCACCTCATCTTTTGAGTAGGATGACACAACCTTAGGTTGCGATTGTGGTTGGAATTGCTGCCTAGGATGATGCTAGAATCCAGGAGGGGTAGTAGGTCGGATGAATCCATGATCCCTCCATGATAGGTTTGGATGGTTCCTATACCCATGATTATATGTGATGGAAAAAGGATCATCCCTAGGCTGCATCTGAGGTCCGCAACCAGTAAAGCTGGCAGTCACATGAGGTTGGACAGGAATATCAAAGATTGGAAAACAGGTTTGAGAATGTCCATACATTCCACAGTGGTGGCACTGCTCCATAAGGATTTGATGTGTGTTCTCATTAAAGAACCCACCATCTTGGGCATCAGCTTGAGGAGCAGGGGCAGTTTCTGTTTTCACAATGGTTCTCCTTATAGAGAATTTGTGCTGTGAATTTGGAGCTAAGGTTTTAAAGATATATTTGAGATCCACAACAGTCCTATCACTAATGTCACCTTAAGAAGACTGATCCACCATGGTTTGTTGGTAAGGTGTGAGACTATTGTAGAAGGTGTCCATAAATAATTTAGGTGTACATTGATGGTTTGGAAACTGCATAAGAAAACCTCTAAACCTATCCTAGGCTTCAAGAAATAGTTCTCCTTCATCCTAAAAAAACCTAGTTATTTTGTGCCTAATTTCAAATGTCAACCTCCTAGGACAGAATTTCATCATGAAGGTATTGTAAACTTTATCCCAACTGACAAATATTTCTTCTTATAACTATTGGAACCAATACCTAGCATTTCCTTCGAGGAAGAAGGGGAACAATATTAGTTTAAGCTCTTCCTCAGTGAGACCCTTAAGTGGTAGCTACTGGACACTAGAATATAAGGCTCTAATGAAATCAATAGAGTCTTCACTAGGAATTCCATTGAAGGTGGGAATATGACTAAGCATATATTGATTGATCTCGTAATTCCTGGACCAATGAGGGAGTCTAATGAATGAAGGGTTGCTAAACACTGTAGGTAATAAGAACACCCTCAAACTGTGCCTCTCACCTATCTTTTTCCAAGGTGGGTTCATCATTCCAGGTTGGTTCAAATTCTAATAAAGTTGGTTGTTCATGTTTTCATTTCTGTTATCTTCCATTTTGACATCGTCTTTGTTCTTTTTCACTTCCTGAGGTTCTTATCAATTTTAGGATTACCAGGTACTAGGTGTTCAGACTTGGACCTGGGTTGCATGTAGCAAGTTCACAATTTTTTGAATTTCAATTTTTTTCTTTTTTTTCCAGATTTTTCAGTGATTTTTTGTGATTTTTTTATATGTATATTTTTGTTTGGACTTTTTAAAACATACCTAGCCTCCACAACAACAGTGCCAAAATTTTCATGCTCTTATGTCATTGGGAACGAGCGACAAACTAATATTTAAAACCAACTTACTACTTAGGACAGTGGAAAGAGAGGGTAGAACCACATGGAGGTCTAATATTGTGTTTGGAGATATTAAAAAATAAACTAAATAAAAACATACACACAAAAACAATAATAAATAGTTGGTGGTGGTGAAGTGGAGTGAATGAGAATTGGTGAGTGAGGAAATTGTGGTGAGTTGGTGAGTGCAAAGGGAGTAGACAGAGCAGTAAGGGAAATTATTGTGAAAAAAACAAATAGATGAGTAGGGGGAGGAAGTCCACTGGCCGATTTGATATTACTTATCCTTGTTCATGCACTGAAACATTAGAAATATGGATCTGACTTAAATTAACTAGCTAGATTTGTCGTCTGGTTAGTTTGTGATGAAGTAACCATTATAGTTATTCAACCGTAACAATCATTATATCCAATGGTGATGAGGGTCAGAAATCACTTGGATGAACATGTCATTTTAGTTCAATGTGTCTCTCTCATTCGAGCATAACCCACTTGTTAATGAGTTTCTTGAATTGAAACAATTTTCATTATGGTACAAAAAGATCGGTTTTCACTTGATATTATTGTTTTGAAAATAAACTTTTTTGTAAACAATGAGAGGGAAAATCCAAAAATTATGTAGTACATGAATTAGACTAAACAAATAAAGTCAACCAGCTTATCCCCCACAAAAGGAATTTAGCAGGACATAGTGGTTGGTTTCAATGCAAAAATAGAGTAATAAATAGTGAAGTTCGTGTTAAATTGAGTTGCAGAAAAATAGTTCACAAGGAAAAGAAAAGCGTTCGTCTCCCTGCTTGTTGTCCTAAAGTATAAAATTCATGCTACTCTATGGTGGATGTGATGCTGGAATACACTCAATGTCTCACCATGGGAATCGAGGTGTGAAATTCTCTAATCTACTGCTCTCAGTACTCTCTGCGATGCTGTATGTTCCTCTTTCTCTGCTCCCCCAGTCTCGATCAAAGTCTCTCTACCTATCTCTAGTTCCTCCCACCAGTCTGGATTTCTCTCTGTCCACTTCCCTTCAGTGTATCAATTATTTCATACCCATTACATATATTAATGACCCATAGAAGTCTCTAGAATCACACCTGAGGTGTTCCCTAGCCTCCACGTGTAGCTTTCAATAGCCTGCTCATCCCACGCTTGTCCCCGGAGCAGTTTCTCATAACTGAAAAAAATGATGTGCATACATAGAGCTAATTTATTCCCTCTAAAAATCATAAAATCCATGTGGTGTGATTTTATATGCACGTCACCGGACTTTAAGTGAACTACTTTTAAGTCAAACAACCTCCTACAATGACCTTGAAAATATTCTAGTGCCTTTTCCACGAAGTGCCCACAATTTTCATTGCACTCCCAAATCCCCCTGTACAGAACCACCAAAAAACACAAAACACGTCAGAATTAGAAAAATGTGAATACTATAAATACATATAAATGAATATTTTTGTTTACTATTATATATATTTATTATAGGTATAAACAATTAGTCATATATATATATATATTAACCATTATATTAGTTTAATAATATTATGAAATTCATAATATAAAAATATATATAAATTAATTTATTATTATTGTTATATATAGATATTACTATAATCTATACTATTATTTATTATATGTTATAATGTTATTTATATTATAATAGGTTTATATTTTATATAATAGAAAAAAAATAAAAGGATGAATGAGGGGTGTGACGTGGAGAGAGGGGAAACATGGAGGCAGGTTCGGGTGTGATGATGGAGGAAAAAAGGGATTCTGGAAGGGGTTCTGTTTGTGCGGAGAGGTGGAAGCTCAGGTCTATTCGGTGCGGACAGAAAAGAGGCAGGAGTGTTGTGGGTCTCCTGGTGCGGACTTGCAGGGTGAGTGTGGTGAAAGGGGGAAGGCGAGGGATGAGGTGGCTTGGGTGTGGTGGTGCGAGGTGGATCCTGGCATGCAGCTTAGGATTTCATCTTAGAGAGGCTAGGGTGCTTCGGCGTAGGGAGGAGAGGAGGTGGATGCGGGTTTCAGAGTGCAACGGTGATGTGAGTAGGAGTCCGGTGGTGGACTTCAGGTGACTCGGGGAGATGGGTTTCGATGGTGGTGCGGTCTAGCCACGGACAACGGCAAAGGGTGGCGGTGAGGGAAAATGGGGAGGCAGGTTCGAGTGGCTTTTCAATGAGCAGGGATTCGCTGGGGAAGGCGACTTTCTGCTGCTGGAGAGGCAGCGGTCTAGGTTCGGGGTGGGTCGGCATGGTCAGAGAGCTTGGATGGCACATGGGAGCTCAACGGGAGAGGAAAGGGTAAAGTAGGCATCTCTCCACCAAGATTGAGTGAGAAAAATGGTGCGTCCCCAGAGGCATGAAACATGGGATCTCAGAGCGCGGCGGTGATGTCTAGAGATGAGGAGGGTTTGAGTGCGGTTGCAAGTTTGAGGCTTGGGTAATTTATTCGAAAAATTCTTCAATCTGTGCATTTGAGGATGTTCAATTGTGATTCTTCGTTAAGATGTTGAGTTTTCTAGTGATTTTTTTCATGTTCTTGATGTTCGATGCTACTACAGATTTGTTTTATTTGATGAGGTTACTTATTACCATCATTATGAATACTCTATGTTGTTGTGTGATTGATGTGGGAAATGTTTATGTTGTTGGTTTTTTGCGTGAAAGAGAGGTGAGATTTGGATGGGTGAAGAAGAGATATGGTGGGACAATAGAAGAGATGAAACAGTGGCTGGTTTTTTTAAAGGGTGAGAGAGTCACCGTTCCACATGGGAGTTGGGGCATGGAATAGTGAGACAGTCAATGTTCCACAAGGGTGTTGGGGAGTGGAATGGTGAGACAGCCACCATTTCAAATGGGTGGAAACGGTGAGACAATCACCATTCCAGATGGGTGGAAACGGTGAGATATTGAGTGTGAAACGGTGAGACAGTCACCGTTACAGATGGGGGTGGAAACGGTGAGAGATGGGACCGATGACCACTACACTATAAACAAATATTACATAAATTAAAAATTTTAAACAACAAAAAAGGAATAGATAAATAAATTAATTAATTAAATTAAATAGAAAAAAAACAAAGTAAAATTATAAAATTAATTATGTTTTATTTAAAATAATTAATTTAATTATAATAAAAATTAAAAACAAATTAATTAAATAATAAATTAATTCTTTTAGAGTCACTAACTTAAATTAATTAACCATTTAATTAAATAATGAATAAATTAAATTAAGGAATAAAAAATATTAATTGAATAAACATAAATTGTTAAAACTAAATAAATTATTAAAAGACAAAAAAACTAAAATGATTTATTTATTTAAAATTTAAAGAATAAAGAATTAATGAATTAAATTAATGAATGACTAAACTAACTAGAATGAAAAATTTGTAAAAATAAAAAAATAAACAAAAATCTAATTAGCCTTACATATTTAATTTAAGAATTATTTAAAATGACACTAATGCACATTAAAAATGCATGTTTTAAACTAAAACTGACTATTCTACACATCAAGTACCAAAACACAACAATTATTAAATTATATACTAAAAAAACACATTTTAAAATTAAAAATTGAGTAAAAAATACAAAAAGGGTGTGGAAAAGATTTTGAAAACACTACCACATCAGCAGGATAAAAAATTTTAGTTTGAATAAAGTTTTTTTGTTTATCTGATAACATTAATATTATGTTGAATAGTAAAAAATACAAAATTTTAATTGAAAACTACTTTTTTAATCAAAATATTTTATATTGGTAAATTATACATTTTAATGGTTTTAATTTATATATATAATATATTTTTATCATTTAATACATTACTGGTCATTGGATGTAATTTCACATTTAAATTTTACATAAACACCTAACATTCTTTTGATAGTTTTTACTTCTCAAAAAACTCGCTTTCTATTTTTGACAATGGGAATTAATTTTTAATTAATTAATTCAACATTTATTTACTTAATTTGGTAAAATAGACATCAATTTTGTATTCTGAATATCAAAATTATATTAGGATGAATTTTTGGTATTTTTCTGAAAAATATTAATTTTTGATGAATATTGAAAAACACTTGCTATTATTTAAAACAGACTATTTATTTAAATAATTATTTATTTTATATAAATTTATTTTATGTAAAAATAGATACATAATACCTTTATAGGTTTAATGTAATTCATTGGATCCATATTATAATATAATTAGATATATAAGATTTTATTTAACATTTTAACGTCTTTTACCCACCTTCTAGGCACAATTGCAAATTTTCATCGAATATAATTTTACCGCTTCCATGAATTGAATTTCAAAACTCCGAGATACATGGTTGAAATTATTATGTAAATTTTTTTTCAATATGATGAAAATAATTTTTTGTGAATAATAACTATTGAATTTTATTTACCACGATTAAAAGTAAATAGGGAAATTAAAGGTAAAAAAGATATTATAATTACCCTAACACATGTACTAATTCTATTGGATAAGGTGTTTTCAAACAAAATCAATCTTAAAAATTAAATATGATCTAATTTCATCCACATTTATTAGATTAGGACATTTATTATTATTTATATAAAGATGAGTTAAAAGAATTAAATTCAAATTTTCATAATTAAAACATTTTTAATATAGTTTTATACAAAAGATAAATTCTACTATAAATATTCATTAGAAATATAAAACAATTTACTAAATAATGGTATTATATTAATAAATTCATGACATTAAATATTTAAATTTATTTAGGACACAATGAGGATGCCATAATTACCTTATTAATTAAATATTACAACAATTGATATTATAAATGTATAAATAAATGTAAATTGAGAATTTTGTTGCATTCCTTTAATTTTATAGGTTAATATGACATGTTAAGATTGATTTAATGTATTTTTTAGAAGTAATAAAGTTATGTTGACATTCAAAAAAACCAAATACAAAATAGTGTCAATATTGACATAAATGAGTTTTTAAAACAAATACTATATTATTAAACGATATAATATTATTAAAAATATAAGGATCAGATAAAGGACTTATATAATGATAGATATGTCATTAAAGAACCAATTTTATTTTTCTTGGTATTTTATTGTAATTTTATAAACCATGTAATATTAAAATAAAATAAGACATTGTAAAAGATAAACTGTTTAACTAAGAGTTAAATCTGGAAGGTAAGGTTAATATGGTTACCTAAACTTGTCTAAAACCTATTGGTTGAGAGGATTTCGACCCATGACCACCTTATATTTAGAATAAATCCATTTGGAGCCATTATATACCTAAAATTATTTTATAATAAAATAATATTTTAACGATTTCCTAAAGTGACCCTCACCACTCTTATAAAAGGTTACACACCCTTCCCTCAAAATAACATATCCGAAGCCATTTTTATTTTCCATACACTGCTCAAATATCCTCCCAAATACCCTCAAATTAACATAAAGGCCTTAAATTGATATTTAATTCAACCTAAGGATCCCTTTTATTCAATTCAAATGGAAAAACCTGCCGAAGAGGTAATGATTTCATCACCTCTTTCAAAGTTATTTTCTTATTACACTCCCCCTTTAATTGTTGTTTCCATACTAAAATAAATAATCCAGTACCTTTTACATATATTTATGTTATTATAAATATGGTACAAGAATATTCATTATTCAACATATACTATGAATGACAATGTCACCGTACGTGCGTACACACGACTAACTGTCTCCGCGTCATGGTGTAGTTTATTATTCAAGAATTCATTATTTCGGTGGGTATAATAATGAGTATAATTTTTGTACAGAATTAATATAACATTTTAATTATTCTGTATATATAATATATGATTCAATTACATATAACTTCACTATCAATAGAATGATGTCATCGCTTGTGCGTACATATGACTTACCGCCTCCACGATGCGATGAGATTCATTTCAAAGTTCACCATTCAACAATGATTATAAATATATATTATTAATAATTATGTAATATATTACATATTAATTCTACTAGAAATATATATATATATATATACATATATCTCATTCACTTTCATCTGTTCAATATGATATGAAAATGGAAATGACATTTATTCATACGTACCACCTATCATCTCCATAAATGATGTTTTCCATTTAATATATCTATCAATTATTGATACTTATATTATGAATATATATGATAACTAAATAACGTTTCATATTCTGGAATCATTTAAATCATTATATATGTTATATGATCAAGAATAACAAGTGAAAGAACGTATGATAAAGAAAGTGATTATTACCCGAAATGTTATTTTAACATTGAAATTATTATTAAATGGGTTGTATAAAGCCATAAATGAATAATGTTTGAAACATTAATTTTGAATATGACTCTTTTATAATTTAATAACATAATATGGTAATTATACATGAGTTTAAATGTTCCCTTGTCCAGAGGAAAGTAGAAGTTAATGGATAATTCCTCAATCTCACTATTATCTAAGATTGTTTATGTGTAAGTATTTACTTGGACATTTTTGTCATCAATTACCATGTTTTATAAAAATGTTTTCAAAATGAAATTTTTTTTAGTGGAAGGTACTATTTAAAAAGATCATCATTTTAAGTGTTTTAATGATTTATTTTTCTAAATATTTTTAGTTAATGTTTATGTTTTAAAAATGATTAAATATTTATTTTTATTTACATGCTTGATTTGAAACGTTAATTCATTAAAAAAGATTCAAAGTGGTATGAGATATATTGATTCAAAATTCTCTTTTAATTGACATCATTTATAAATGATTGACTTTTAAATGATTTCACAAAAACAGATATTACTCTCAAAGAGTGTTATTGATCATTTTCAACTATGTCAACATCCTTTATTGGATATTAATCTTGATTGAAGTCGATTTGTTATAATAAAATCTTCCATATTATATTGAATGAGTTATTATATGTTTGAATGTGTATTTTATATTTTTCAACCATTAATGGAATATTGTAATGTATCAAAATTTTGAATGCTAGATTTAATATGAATGTTTATGTTATGTTTCAATATTTCTATATTAGGAATGAATTGGACATAGTAAGTGACAAGTGTAGCCTACTATAACTCCTCAATGTATCAGAAGGTCTCATGAGACAAACTAGTGTCTTGGAACAAGTCCTTGACATAATCATATTGGACTTTTTCACACGAGTCCTTGACTATGTGGATATGATGTCCAACATTATGCATTCCATCATAATGGAATTAGCAATTGATATTACATGTGATTATTTAACTTATAGAATATCCATGTTAATAAGTAGATAGTATTATTTAATTTATCTTTTCTATATTATGCATAAGTTTATGTTTAAAAGGCTTGTGTTTTAGTCTTATACATTTCCTTAAATGTTTATTCTTATTTATGAATGTTTTCACTATATTGTTATCCTTAATGAGAATATGAGCTCACCCATTTTTCTATTTTATTTTTCCCAAGATGTGAAGAGGTATATTATGACTGACCTATAAGGATAGGCTAAGGGATATGAGTGAGTTCTATAGATTCACAATTCTGTTTTTTTTTCAATTCATAATGCAATTTTAAAATTATATATGTATATACTACTTCCAAGACTACTAAACTAATCGGTCTTTCAGGGAAAGATTCATTGTATCATGCCAATGTATTAAAATAATGCACTAGCTCCAAGATTTTGGGGTTGGGGAGTTATAGTTAAATTTAAAAGTATAATATATGTATTAATATGAAAATTATGTAATTTATTTTGTTAAATATTCAATGTAATGTTGATCTCTTTAACCATTATCAACATACTGATGTCATTTGGAACTTATGAACTGAATATTATTAAAACATCCAATGTGACATTATATGATGATGTAAATGTATTTTACTTGAAAATAAGTAATATTAAAGTAATAATAAACATTATATGGGTTTTAATAAATTATAAATTAATCAATGTTTTTTATTTAAGAAGAAAAAGATCACATCTGATGAGTTTGACTATAGGTAAGGGACTTAATTTTAAAAAACCTCATTAATATTTCCCTTCTAAAACTATTTTTATTTCATATCCATGTTATTATTTTAAAAAATTAATTATATAAGTTTTTTAGTATTCATATATTATTATTTTACGAAATATTTACATGTGTTTTACTTTCTTCAAAACATTATGAAAGGAATGTTTTTTATATTTTCCAAATGAAGTACATCGATACTTTTCAGAAAAATATGAATAAAGAATGTTTTTTAACTTATACTACATGAGTGGGTTTTATAACATTCATAAATAGTGTTTTTTGAATCATCCATTACATTCTTACGTGGTTATTTTCAATGAAAATTATTTTATTTTAATGTATACCATTTTATTTTAAAATAATTTAATTTCTTTAAGGAATATTTTTATAATGAAATAATTCATGTTTTATGATTCTTTTATGTTATATGGAATTTTTTTTTATCATAATTGTTGGTTATAATATATTATAACAATGTTTAAGTCCTTTATATCCCCCAAATTAGTCGTGTATATTTAAAATCAAAGATGACGATAATGGTTATTCAATGTGTAATGATGATGGTTACTCCATGTGTAACATGGAGGTTTATTTTAAGTATACCCATGATTTATATTTTATGTGTAGCGATGAGGGTTACTGTATAAGTATGTATGATAAGTAAATTATATCCCATGTTAACATATGATTTATTTTTGATTTATGTGATTTAATAGAAATATACTATTTTCACATGTTATATTGTTGAATTTATGTTCAAAGTAAAGAATAAGTTACATATTAAGGGTGAAAATTATGTCTTTGTGAAAAAATTTTCATAAGATCACCTTGTTTTTAATGAAACCTATACTTTTTTGTTAAATATTTATTATTTAATTTTTTATGGATATCATTGAAAAAAGGAGATTTATTTGTTAATAAAATGATTATTTGTTTCCCAATTTATATTTTAAAAAAGTAATATTTATAAGACTATTTATGAACTAATAGATTTTTTCCTTTATTTTTATATTCCTTAATAAGATTTGTATTCCCGTACTTAGTTTTGAAATTTTTCAAATAGCTTAAATGGACTTGTAATGTAAAACTGGATGCCATGTTTAAATTGGTGATGATTTTTTGTGATAATAAATCATTTATTGTTTTAAAAGTCTCATATTTTGGAAAAATGGATATTGAGTATAAGTATATATTATGAAATATATGAGTTTTTATGGATGATTTATGACCAAATTCCTTAAAAAAATAAAAAAAATGTCATCAATATTGTTATAATGTGAAATCATGTCTCAAATTAAAAGAATATCTTGATTCTTATGGTTGGGACCTTATAGTTTGTATAAGAGGATGGTTTAGAAATCACTAGTGATTGGGAATTTGTTTTTTGAAAATTGGTATATTAATTTAGTAAAATACCTATATTATAAAATTTTTATATCAAGGAATTTTTTTAGAAAAGGAAGGAGTGTGAAACCAAAAAAAATATCTATTTCATACTAATGACTTTATTGCAATAATTAATAAAATTGCAAGTCCTTATGATTTTAAAACATTTACTAACAGACAAATATCCTCAAATTTTTTTTATTAAATATCAAACACCTCATATATATCATGATATCATCTTGGATTATGGGTAGTTTTGAATTAAATCCTTATGTCAAAATATTTTAACTTTTCAAAAAATGTGAATATTATCAAGAAACTTCTCAATATTTTACCCTATTATATGACATAGAAACATATTATGAATTTTAAACTACTAATGATGAAGTATAACCCCATGATTCTTATTAATATTAGGATTTAACATATATTCCTATAAGTCATACTTAATGAATTTTAACAGTACAATTTATTTAATGTTTCAAATCAAAATCAGTCTGAATGTTTAATAAATATCATGTTTTTGCAGATGTTTTGAAATTATATTTCATAATTTTTTTTTTCAAATCAATTTTTCTTCCAGAATCCATACAACCAAAATTTTACCAGGTTCAATTATACAAATTAATAAATGGACATTTAAGAAGATCTAAAAAATTGTTGTGATGCATTGTCCTTATATCTATATAAATAAGGTTTTAATGAAATCATTGGGATGAAATTATGATTGTATAATATTTTTTTGTCTTGAAACGAATTTATTTAAATAATATGGATATAAAATTTCAATTTTTGAGTCATAAAAGACTAATTGAATTATTCTAGTGAGGTAATTATGGGTTATTAAATCATTGGATGGAAATTTAATTTTATGATAAAAAATTTGAGGTTAACACATTATCATTAAGGATAAATTTGTTAAAGATATTTTTTTAAGTATGTTCAAAAAATTTTTGGGAATTTTATAAGAATTATATAGTTCTAGAAAAGGATAACCATAAATATGGTGACAACCTATCATGCCCGGAAAATCCATAGGCCTTGAAAGCATAACTGATGGGAGATACGGGTAGAACGCATACCATTGGCATATATTATTTCATGGTTATTATTCCATTTTTTTATTTAATAAATATTATAGATATAGGATAATTTTACTTTCAGAACAGTTTTTCATCGAGTAGAAAACCATGTGATTGGAAATTGATTTGTTGACCATTAAATTTTTTGAATAAAATCACTAAATTTTGTGATGCATTAAAGGAATAATGTAAATAGAACAATAATAGATTTAATTTTATAAATACATATTAAATTATATTTTAGAAGCATATATTATCTAATTATTTACTTATTTCGATTCTTGTGATTTTTTAAATGGTTATAAAATCATTGAGATTGTCGGATTAGGTAACTTAAATTTTTTGTATCACACATTAAGAATACATGATGTCATTTTATGAGGTAAATGTTATATTTATCTTGTAATACTATTTGATAAATCCTTCTGGTTTTAGGGTTTCAATGAAAGTATAAAATAGTTTATATGAATTTTACTGATAATTATTTATTTAGTGATCTATGTAAAACATTGGTTGCTAGTATTTAATTTTGGATATTAATGTAATATTTTTTTAAATAAATATTTATTCATATTGTGAAATTTATTATCTTTTACTAACCATTTTTTTATGGTTAGTTAATAATGATATAAGGAATATATTTTTAACCTTTTTTCGTTTTTTCATCCATAGAAGTTGATTCTATTTCTTCAGGTATTAAAACTTTTTCTCCAATACTGATAATTTTGAGGAAGATATGAGATTTTGAAGGAGATTTATTAATGGAGAAAACATTAATTTTCAAGTATGTATATGTCCTTATTTTATTAGTTTATGAAGTAAAATAAATCTTCGACTTTATGAAATGGTCTTTGAAACAAAACATTAATTTTTTAATGTTATTACAATGAGATCAATGACCTTTTAACCCATCACTTATTTATAATTTAATGATGGTTAACATTATCAGGGCCATGTCCTCAATCAATCTCTATTATTCCATAAGAGTTGTTTTTCTATTCTATATCCTTGTTTCCACATCCCACTTATGATCTCATATTTGAAAACCTCATACATGATACTACATATTACCTTCTTAAATTATTTTTTATCTTATCATGTGGAATTTAAATTAATACCTTTTAAGATGTGATGTTTCAATAAAGGTGTTTTGGATTGCGATACCCTAGTTATTGATCCCGAGTTCAAAATTTTGAGGACACAATGTGTATATGTGGGGGGTGAGAGTTTTCCACAACCAAAGTAATGATAGATATATTATATTAATATTTATTAGTAAATATTTATGTAGTTATATTAATTATAAATATGTTAATTAATTTTTAAAATACTAAAGGAAAAGGTAATAAAAAATTCATTTCAAATAATACATTATTTAAATTTTGAATATTAAAATTATTGGAAATTATTTTTGAAAAAATTAGTTTCATTTTATAATTCTTCCTTTAAAAATTATATTTGTTAGAATATTTTATATTTTTCTAAAAATTTAAATTTTCCAAGGAATAGTTAAAAATCATGATTTTTATTGAAAAAATTATTTTATATTAAAGTATTTAAAAGGAAAAATTACGTTTTGTATTATTATTTAATTTTTATAATATTATTTTTATTTAGAATAATCCAATTAAGTATTTTGAAAACTATTTTATAATTGAATTTATTATAGAAAATAATATATTTAAACGGGTTATTTTTCTGAAAAAGGGTTTTCTGTTGCATTTTTCGGTTAAATTTTAAATTAAAATTTTATTGTTGTGAGTTTTTTATTTTGAAAAATGGATTTAATATTTGTAATAAATGGGTCTTGATTTTTAAACAGGACCTTTTTTTGTAAAATATGACTACTAACCTTACTATTTTTTTTACCACTATAAAGGGTAAATTGAGTAATTTTGGATAAAAAATGAAATGATAAGAACAAAAAAAATGAACTAAAATCATGAATAAATATTATTTCGTTAGTATATATCTTGAATTATCATTAATGGATTGAATTTATTATATTTTGTGGCCACTTGGATAATATTATCATTTTATAGTATTTATTTAATGAAATATCAATCATTACATACCCTTGTTTCTAATAAGTGTACTATTTTTAATATGGAATTATAAAAAGGTTATTTTTTAATATAATTATTATTTATAAATAATATGTATTTTCTCTCATCATTTTTATTTATATATAAATTTTTGTGATGAAAAAACCCTAAATTCTTCTACAATGTTGATGTTGTAATTAATCAATTATTTGAAAAGTCAAATACATGATATTAATAATATTCAAAAAAGTATAATTCTTGATAATTAATGTGATTCATTAATTTTATAGATTAAATTTATATTTTTAGTATTTAATACAATATTTTTCTTGAATTATAATTTTTTTTTCAGGGTATTATTAATGTAAAATTAATAAATATTTCTACAAACTCGCATTATACATATTTTATTGTAATTAATATTTTATGAAATATTATAAAATTATAAAAAAAACATAAATTACCATTAGTTATTATTATGTGTTTTAAAATAAATGTCAAATTCCATTTTAGGCATATTTTTATTTTATTTTAAATATATTAACCCTTAAATTGTATAAAAAACATGTTGTCGTGGTAAGAGTTTAAGTGTTTAAAAATTGTTAAACCCAAAAGATAGGGGTAGAAATATTTTCTAAACATGAATAGTTTTTATTTTATGATGTAAATTAAACTAATAATCATCTTATATTCAAAATTAACATATTTTTAATGTTTTTTAATTAATTATTAATTTCAATTATTTTATTATTTTCATAAATTTTAAGAGTACCCCTCCCTTTTCTTATAATAGGGAACCTCATATTCTCATTGTTAAAAAAATTATAGTTTAGTTAATACCAACTAAAATAACTTAATTTAATATTTACTATAATTTTAGAGATCGTTTTATGTATAATATAACTCATAGGGGTATTATTGTTATAATAAACGACAGTTTCCCAAAGCAGATGTTTAGTTTTTATCTGTATGTTTTAATTTTGTTTCTTCATACACATCTCTAAAATCATCTTAAACCATGATAAATTAAAAAATAATATATCATAGATATACTAAGATATTATTATGTTATTTTAATGACCAATATCAGTCTTCCCTTCCTTCAAATGAAAAATATAATTCATCATTTTTCTGTATAGAAAACTATTGCCTTGAGAACTGATGCAATTGGTTTTCGAAAACCTTTTCTCAATATCAGATTTAAATATGGAATTAATGATTATATATGATATTATATAAATATTTATCATTATTAAATGATAATATGTCATTTAACTTCTTAAATTTCTTAGCATTAGAAAATGATAACATAATTTCAGTATTATTCTGGACCACCACCTCCACAATGTAATTTGATACATTTTTCATCACCAGATCACATAGATGATACATATACATATATAATTATTTTATATAAAATATATTTTATAATTTATATTATATAATTATAAAATTTTACCTACCTTCCCTATATAATTATTATTGAGAAATTGAAACATTACTCATCCGTACGTATGACCTACCATCTCTATGATTGTAACCGAGTTAATTTTTCATAACCATATGTAATGGATAATTTTGAAATTATAATTGATATATAAAATTTATAATTATTTCACAAATACTATTCTGGATATGATGGAATGTTTGTCTCTTTTACCATAGTCATCCTATAAAATTTATTTTAGACTTGTGAACCGAATATCGTCAAAATGTCCAATGTGAACCTAAATGGTTAGATTCTTTTATATAAAATGATATTAATTTATATAAACAGAATAATAGACTTTTAAAATAATCTTCATAAAAAATAAATTAATCTACATGAATTATTCTGGAAGACAGTGAATGTATGTCATGAGTCTGACTCGAGGTAAAATTATTTCTTTTAAAAAACTTTATTTTTAATAATTACATTAAAACATTGCTTTTCTTACATATCCATATTATTATTTGAAACAATTTTTTAAATAAGTTTTTATTCTACTTATATAAATTTAATAATTTATTTTTACCCATATTTTACTTTTTGAGAAACCATTCGAAAGAAATATATTATATATATTCTGAATGATATATTTAATTCCTTATTTGACAACAAAATATGTAACAAATGTTTTTATAAAAAATACATAATTAGTAAATTTCCCACCATTCATGACTAATAATTTAATTTATGATTAAATTACAATATTAAATGGTTAGTTTCAATAAAAATGTTTTACTTTGTATGTGGGTAGTTTTTAACCTAAATTAGTGATTTTCCTCAAGGAAGATTTTTATTTTTCAAGAATTCTCATTTTATGATTATGTTATGGTTATTGGGAAATTTTTATGGTAATAGGTGTTTATATTATGGAAAACAATACCATTGGGTCCATTTTACCCCCAATGAATTCGGTATGATTATGTTGGAAGTTGAACACGATGGTTATTCCAGGTGTAACTATGATTACACGATGTATAACCATGAGATTCACTTTAAACATTATTGTAAGTGTTTTCTCATGTGTATCCATGAGTGAAAGTAAATAATTATGTTTGATAATTATTTATTCTCCAATTGATCTATATTTTTTTTTTATTTCTATGTTTTTATAGAAATCTCATGTCTTTAAAATGTAATTTATTGAGATAATGTTAAAAAGAAATAATATGTTACATAATAAGGGTTAAAAGTATTGTTTTTTTGAAAAAATTCATGACTTTATAATTTTACAGATAAAAGACTATGGATTTTATTTTTCCTTAAATTTTTATAGTGAAATTTTATATATAAATCCATCTTCCATTGATGTGAATTCTTCGATAAGAAAAGTATTAGTTTTAACCCAAAGTATATTTTTTAAAAAGAAAATTGTTTAATGTATATATGGAATAATGGTTAATTTATTTATTTTCATATCACTTATAAGGATTTTGTTCCTCTTCCAATGTTTCATATTGTTTTTCATATTGTAAAACGATAGTTAGTGCAAAATAAAAGTCTATCTTAAAGTCATTGTGATTTTTTATGAAAAAAATAATGTTTTGTTTTAAAAGATTCTTATTGTGAGAGAATTATACTGATTAGATTTTTTTAATTTTAAGTATATGATTTTTTATGTATGAATAATGATATAATTATCTGAAATTCATAACAAAAAATTTCATTCTTATTATAATAATGTGAATTATAGTTTAAATTGATTAGAATATGTAATTTTTTTATGTCTACATCCTTACAAAATCGACTTGACCATAATATTTGTTCTGGATTTGCTGTATAATAATACACAAGAAAAAATACATGATAAATTAATTAATTAAAGACAATAGGGTGGATACTTCATTCAAATTGATTATTCTATGTGGTTATTGAAGTGTAATCAGCTTTTCAACGAAAAATTGGTCAACATTTCAGACTGAAGAATGTTATTTGACATGGAACATAATTAGGGATAATTTGGAGTGTGGATTGTTTTCATTATAATATATTTAATGAATTGAAATGCTAAACATAAACTTTCAAGGACCCTAACAAATGAAACCTCTTAGTACTCAAGAGAGTTACTTGGATTTAATTATACCTTAGGATACTTATAAGTATTTTGATTTATTTTTACCTCTATTTTTCCTTTAAAATTATTTATAAATGAGGATATAAAAAAGGGATGGTTTATCATAAAGGGGGAAAGAATTTATTTGTTTTACAATGTGATTTTCAATGGTGTAACAGATGATGTTTTTATAAGGGGTACATTGACATTCGGTATCTAAAACATGTTGAAGAGAATATATATAGATTTATATATTTTTAAAAATTATATAAATTCTGGTTAGTGTTCCCTGATGATGTTCATTGACAAAGTAGGTATATTGAGAAAATATTTATTTGGGTGTGGTCAAACTAGTGTTGATATTTACATTTAGAGCTTCTATACTCATAAATATACCATTATATCTAGTGGTGTGGTATTTTGTTAACTCCCATGTTATAATATATTTATAAATTACTTCATGAGACACTTAATTATGGAGTTTTGAAGGTGTTTTCAGGTCAAATTTATTGGCATCATGCACATAGAAGGATAAAAATTCGTTTGAAGTTGAGTAGGATATATTGGGGGTGATGAATTTATGAGGAAGATGAGTTTATATTTTGGTGACAAGATATACATGGTGTGATTTTATATCAAATATTAATTATAAGTAATTCTTGGTGAAATTTTTATTTTTTTACTCTTTCTTTTCATCTAGTGGACCATAGGTAGGGGTACACACATTTTCTCCAACCATTAAGTCTGGGAATATTTTCAAAATGCCTATAGTCATGTTAGTAATTGTAGTAGATATTTGTATATATTAATCAATGAAATAGATAATAAGTGACCATAGGGAATAAATTTCAAATGGGAATTTTAGATCCCATTGTGGGAAATAATTTTCCTAAGTGCAATACATTAAATCTAAATATCCATAGGGACTGAGAATTTCATATTATCACTATGGAGGGATATTATTTGGTGATACAGTTTTGGTCACAATGTTAAATTTCTATAAATATCCCCAAGGGTGAAATAATTTACCAAAATTGCGATATTATATTATATATTGAAAAAATGATTGGATATGGGTGACATCAGCATGACCATTATATGGTGGATAAGGTTATTTCATGGGGGAGGGATGTCTATAAATAAATAATATGTTTAGAATTTTATGTCTAATAAATAATTAAGAAAACTAGTTCCCCATTCTAGAGAGTATTCCATATTAATTTTAACTAGGAATATAAAAAATAACATGGGTGTATATGTGATATCAATTTGGATGGAATGTAAATTTGGGATATAAAAACTTATCTACTTGTTGAAACTTGTATTAATTTATTATATGTTGATTTAATGAACATCTTCTCAGTAAATTTATTTTCTTGTTGATAATTATACAATATCATGAACAATACTTCCGTAACATTATTTTACCCTTGGTTATACACATAATAATAATAGTAGTTAAACCCTATAAAAAAACTTGTTCTATGTCTGTTATTTCTCCATTTATCCATCACTATTTATTTTATTCATTTGGTGATCTGTGACACTAATTTATAATGGGATAATAATTATTAGATTTTTGTGTTCTGGAAACCAAAAAATCATCCCTCCGCCTTAGTAGTGGTCTACTTTCTCATGATACTTTTAAACATTCAGATATACTTTACTCAGAACTATTGTCTAATGTTTAGGTAATTTTGGAAGAAAATGTTAATCCTTATTTTTTATTCTCTATATTTTGTAAAATGTTATTTAAAAATATATTTTCTCTAACATATTTACTCATTCATAATTATCATTAACAAAATGTAATGGGATAGATAGTGGTTCTAATGTATCACAGTTGGAAAGATCCATAGGCCACCACATGATCACCCCGTATAAGAACACATCCTAACTCTATTATTGACGCAACCTAATAAACTAAATAACCATCACTAAGATTATGAAGTATCCACGCTAAACGTGTTGTCAATCATTATATCATTTCATCAGGATAAATATTATATTTACAACTATAATCATATATTACTATAATTTGAGGGATTTTTATATGGGGTGATGGATGATTCATGAAGTACATTATGATCTACAAATAGTATCTAATTAGACTTAAGAATCTACTTATCTCAATTATATTTTGGTACCTCTTAAAACATAATGTCTTTCACCTTCTCAAGATCTATTGAAATGATTTTTTCTTCACTACATGACCTAGTAAAATTACTTATTGATTCAAAATTGTATACATAGATAACATTTCATAAATGGTTATGGTATTATAGAATACCAAAAGAAATATTCTAAGGATTCTCAAGATTAATTTGAATGTAAAATTAATAAAAATATTATCCAAATAATCTATGATAGAGGAATCAAATACCAATGGACTGTCCAATTCATAATAGAGATAAAAACCCATGGATAATTGTTAAATACAAATGGTGTCAACATGTATTCAAAGAAACAATATCTAATTAAAAATGATTCATTAATTATTTCAATCTCATTTACATTGAGTTCATGAAACACTAACCTTATGTTAATTTTGGAAATAAAATTTCTTATTTAAATTGATCAATGTGGTTATCAACAAATGGTAATGGATATTCTCTTATACATGATTTATTATAATTTCAATAATCAATACATCGGAGGAAACATCCGTCATAATTTTATTCAAATAGTATAGGAACCACCCATAGAGACACATTTTGATGGATAAAACCATATCTTCAAGATCATATGGTGGGTTATTTAACTTATTTATCACATATTAAACTATTTGATGTGATATAAGAGAGATATGTTGAATGAAATATATATATTATCAGTAGAAAACTATAATTCCAAATTTATAGATTCCTAGTTAATTTCATAAGAAAAAATTTATGAATATCTCAGACCATGAGAGGAATTATATTTCCTAAATTCCCAACATTAAACTCCATAGTAATAATGGATATATAATTCAAATTCTATAATTTTAGCTAGAGGATATAATGAACCAACCTGGGATACCACCAAACCAAACACCCAAACTGATTCTCCATGTTGATCGAATGGAATCCACAATCCCCACTTGTAGGAAACTAGAGAATGAGAATCATTACAATCAATTTGGGAATGATTTATCTAAAATATAAGATAAAAATCATGAAAAATATAAATATTGAAGACCAAAATAAATTAAAATAACAAACATGTCAAAAACAACTACCATGATTCATCAAATTTGTATACCAAACCAAAATTTATATATATAAAGATAAATCTATTAATATTAGATGAAACACTAACCATGACGAAATAAATAAAAAAACTACTAAATCAAAGCTCGGACCATATCCTTACAACATCTGGTTAATCACCACAACCCAACCAACTACACAACAGCCACACTGAAAAAAACTGAAACCAATTGTGAACCTAGAAAAAAATGATTAGGAGTGATCTAAAATTCTTAGAGGGAACCAAAACATGATAAATATATGAATTACTTTTTATTACTTAATTATTCATTGGTATTTTTATATTAAATCCAAATGTTATACATTTCACATATATTCTATAGAAATATGAAAAATCCCACAACTATATTTCAAAAAAAGTTCTTCTCTATTTCCCATAATAGAACACATAGGTTTTGAAAAAAAAATCCTTTGCACAAATCCATTTTCAAAAATACACCTACTAATATTATTTCCCAAAAAAACTCATTTTTTACGTAAATAAATATATTGACTTTAAATAGTTTTACCAGATGATTCCATATCAAATATTTTATTTTCAAATCCACATCAATATTATCATAGACGTCATTATATTCAATATAGTTTTCTCAAGACATTTGAAAACACATTCAACAAAAAATGACCCAACACACATTGGTTAAGTATGAATGTGCATTCTCTAAATATCCAGAGTAATATTTAAAATGTAAAAAAAATAATGTTCTATAATAATGAATAGAGGGGAAATGTCATGAAGATGAACTAAATCAAACTCTCCTCATCCACTAGCCAACTAAACAATTATATGAGTCATAATCCTATCCTAGGATCTCAAATTACAAAATAAACAAACTTTATAAGAGTATAACATTCCAAAATTAGAAACCATCATAAACATATGTTCAAATTACTAATCATCCAATTTTCCCACACAATAATCATTGATAGGACTGAGCTTCACCAATCCCATATTCCTAGAATGACTATTTGGAAACTTATTATGTGTTAAGAAACTATTGGAAAACATAATTTCTAATTCTTAGTTTCATTTTTTCCTACGACTACTAGTGGAATTGAGTCATATTATCAACTATGAAAACGCTAAAATACAATGAAAAATAATATTTACCTTCTCCACTAAAACCTGATGATGAAAATAAACATAATAATATGAACTAATAATGTCATATTCCCACACAAGGGGAGTATCCAGCCACTCATATAGATTAATAACCTACACATGGGTAAAAATAACGGTGAAATCAATGGGTTTAATTCAAAAACACACTTACTAAAAAAAATGTATCAACCAATCGATTAACACCACAACATGGATGCAGATACTAAGAGATTTCACCTTTCCAAAAATAGGATTTGAAATAGTATTTACAAAATAAGGTAAATCACCCTCACATTAATTTTTTTTATAGATAACATTCAATAAGGATATTCCATTATGAAATTTCAAAATTAAGAAAAATTCCATCAATTTCCACAAAAAATATTAAAATAGCCACCATGGAATTTTCCACAAGTGGTTAATATAACAAAGATTTCAAATCACCATTATAAATTAATTAAATAACCCATTACTAATAACTTATATGTTAACACCTCAACTAAAATCCTAATTCCATTTTTAAAACAATGTTATCACTCATTGAAAACTGATTCTTGAAACAAAATCACAACATGGGGACCATTTCAAAAATCCATTCAATAATTAAATATACACATCGAAACATAAAATCCCAATTAAAATTGTGAATTAAGGAACTAACATTAAAACATATTTATGCCATCATAGAAACAACATTAAACGGTTTCAAATGACATCAAATCTATCAAATATATTTATAATTTCATTAATAGGAATATAAAGAGAACAATATAATATTAAATTACCACATGAGACAATTTCATAGAAACACCTACCTCATGAAATCGGAATCAATCTAAAAACCCCTAGAACAAGTCACATTACATGGACACCAGACCCATGGATGTATAAAAATTGTCTAAACCCCCTAGACTCAAAACCCCTCCACTTTATATCCACATGAAACACTAAAATAATATTAAATGAGGCCAAAGGTTCATGGGAGAATCCAAAACAAATAAATAATGAAGGTATAATGGAATAAGTGAAATAAGTAAAAACAAATACCTTAGATACACATAAAAACACCAATGGGATAGAATGAATCAATAGGGGAAGGTGGGGGATCTCCTCCTAGGCTCCAATGTTTATGTCCACATAAGAGGAGAGAAATGGGTTTGCAACCAACTTAATGTCAAAGATGGGATTTTCATAATAAAAAAAAATTAAACACATGCGTATGCTAGAGGATTTGGGTTCATTGTTTTCAATACTGTTATTTAATAGTTTGCTAGCCACTTCCTAGAATAGAAAAATCCTCAGTTATGAATGGTTTAGAAATAATATGCACCTCACCCCAAATACATTTGAATCTTCTCAAACCCATTAGGGATATCCACAAGGTTTGATAGATAAGGAGAAATCCATGAAAATATACTATTTCAAAATGATAGAACCAATCATGCATGAAGTGTACAATTATAATAAATTTTGTAGTGTTACTATGATACTACAAAAAGTCAAACAATACATGAATTTTTATATTACTACCAACCAAAAATCAAAACAACTCAATAAAGGCTATAAAAATAAAAACAAACAACATTGCAATATGAAAGTGTCACAAAGCCCCACTATAAAACATTTGTCCTCTTGAAAGGGCATGGTTGAAAAAATGGGAATGATTAAAGAGGATATCCGTAGATTACCTATAAAAATAGAATTCATAAAAGAGATTTTACATTATAAACAATAATAAAAATCCTTAAATAATTCATTCTGATCTACCACAAGATTACCAAATGTCTCTTTGACTAATGGGAACACTGACTATAAACAAGATGCCCTACAAACCATAAAAGTACCAGAATAGTCTCTCCACTATTTCAATTTCATCTAAAATGGCCTTCCTCCAATTTGAATGTCCTACAATATTGTCAAAAAATGTATAAAACG
This sequence comes from Viscum album, assembly GCA_963277665.1. Classification (NCBI taxonomy): domain Eukaryota; kingdom Viridiplantae; phylum Streptophyta; class Magnoliopsida; order Santalales; family Viscaceae; genus Viscum; species Viscum album. Next base: position 1,966,628,911 of record OY728161.1, read on the forward strand.
GAAATATATTCACCTTCGAACAACTAATCATCCTATAGAGAATCACACTCTCAATAAAAAGCACTTCTAAACCAAATTAATGGATGTAAAACTACAATAATCCATGAAGGAATGACATGAGCTCCCAACTTGTGTCCATACACACATGGATATCCTAGGGTGAATACCTTGTTTAGCCTCACATGGTACATAAAATTATCCATATCCAAGAACCAACTATTATACCAAGCTAGACTGGTGAGTAACTCACCCTAGTTAACCAATTGTTCAACATGATTTTTCTCATATCAAAACAATGATCACTAAATGGATCATAACAATAACAGGTGAATACCAAACACTAAATGAATCTTTTCTCGAATAAATGAGTCTCATGAACAATATCCATAACAAACCACAAAATAAACACCCAAGAGGGCATGAGTTGGGGGGTAGAATCTAAAAAATAGGGCATTGTATCAATGAAATTCACAAGAAACATTCCCAAAAATGATGAATCCATATGATTAAAACAAGAAAAATAGAATAAACAAAAACCAAGATTACAACCATAAAATAATAGGCCCCTAAAATAAAAAAACTCCCCACAAAATACTACACATCATAACAGATTCAAAAACCCATCTTACAAAACTTCTGATGATCACCCAGAAAACCATAATAGTGGAAAAATCTATAATACTTTAGATCTTATGGTTTTTAATTCCTTAGATACCCACATTAGAAGAATGTAATAGATAAATTCAAACTTTGATAAATACTCTTTTACCCAAATGGTTGGAACATCCTGATACTATTACTTACTTATTGGGATATCTTTAATACTATCTCTCTTATTATGATTTTCAAATGTAACCAAGGAATCATACACAATAATGTTCATAGACTGAACAGCTTCAATTCAAATATATTATTTATAAACCTCCTAAAAATATGTTTGACTAGATGGAATTATATTTAAACTAAAAAATATTTGAATTCCATCCCTAAATTAATGATCTTTCTTACAATCTCCAGTATCAATATTTGGAAAAATATGACAAACATCAAGAAGTTATATACATACTCCAATAATGATTGGTCATAAGGATGAAGGGTCAAAATATGAATTTCATACTCTATATATATAAAAATATTAAAGAATTACTAAAAATAATAATTTGAAAAGGGCTAAGAACATACCTCTACATTGGTATGGTGGTATCATTAACTCATACAATAATTTGCTAAAACTGGTAAGAAAACTCTGAAAAACAATCACCATTAAAATTTCAAACATCCAACACTCTACATAGAGTCCTGGTTTGTGTTAAAACTAGATATAACTTTTTGACCATAATGGGTACAAAAACCATAGAGGTATTATTCACATTAATTCATGTCTCAAAAAAACCAAAATATTCCATAAAAATGGTGAAAAAATAAAAAACAAGACTACCTCAAAAAAAGGCACAAATCAAACCCACCAAAAAAACATTTCCATTTGAAAAAACCATTTTTACCAAGTTTTATTGAAATCACACTCCAAAAAGGTGTGAACATGATATCCAAGCCAATACAACATAAAAAAAATTGTTGCATCCTACACATTCTACCCCAACTAGTAATGTTGTGATAAATTTCATTCAAAACCACAATCTGTAATGAAAATCAAGAATTCGTGAATTATTATAAAAATCAACATTATCATTATCAAAATTCATTTCCAAATTATTTCAAAAAAGTAAACATTCTTTTCAAAAAACTATCTCAAAACTATCTTTTGAAATCATTTTATTTAAATAAAACCCAATGTAAAAAGTATGGAATCGATCAATTCCAAGAAATAAAAGGGCGACATACTTCATATAAAAAATTTAATAGAATAAAAAATCTCATAAAACCATGTTTTTAAATTAAAATTTAATAGAATAATTTCTCTTTCTGAATTAATATTTTAAAATCAAGTGAAAATAAATTACTACACAATAATTTAAATAAGTTTCATATAAACCACATCCACAAAATTGAAGAAAAATACTCCTCAATCAACCTCTAATTAGTGAAAATCATTATTGGAGTAATCTAAACTCAAGGTAATCCAAAAATATTAACTTAGGGAGAAATAGTTTTGTATTTTATTTAGATATGTGGGTTGGAAAACTAGGTTCCAACCCCATAACACACTATAATATAGAGAAACACATTACTATAGATGAACCACGTGATTTCCCAATTCGTGTGACATAACCATGATGCATAGTTCCCCACAATTCCACCATAAAATCAAAGAGACATAAAATAACTCATATAATAAAAAATTTATCCAAACACATAAAATCACATTTAATGTATTTAAAAACCATTTTATTCAAAATTAAAACCCCAACATGACATGGTAGTTTGAGTCTTGGGACAAGTAAGTGAAAAATTGAATCTCCTCACCCATAGATCCATATATTCAAACACAATAATATCACTTATACAAATAAACATATAAATAAAAATGGAAATATAAAATATCATAGGATTACTAGAAATAAAAATACAGGATGTAATACCATTTTGTAACGAACTAGCCTGGTCATCCAACAAACTCGGCACCTCGCCCGATTGTCTATAAGGCATGAAGGGGGTTACCAATCCGCAAAGACTATAAAATAGTACATGGTAATCCTTATAATCTATTTGGGAATTATTTAACCTTAATAATATATTAACAAAAGTGATTAATACAGAATTTAGAGTCTAGAAATTATTAAATGATCCAAATGGTTCAAAACCAACACCAAATATTTATGAAATTTCATATATATATGTACTCTGAAAAAATGTAAAAATTGAAATAATATAAAAAAAGTAATAAAAACTAAAGAGAAAAACCATCTCAAAACAATCTTGAACAATCTCTATACCACCTATATTTGTTCACTATCGCCCAGCCCACCACATGTTGGCTACACTGAATGTAATTGAAACCAACATGTAGCCTATAACCATAAATGAGCATGCATGAGATGGAAATCATGGTATGTTACCACAACCTGCTGATTTGATGAGATATATTTTTTTATGAAAATTATTCAATGATATTTTAAAGGTAATTTTTTAATGCGAACTATTCATATATATAGTTTTTAATTCATAACATTTATTAAACCAAAATTCAAAAAAATAATAATTCCTCGAAATTTTAAAATAAGAACATCATATTGGATAGCATGGATGTCATAAAGAACCAAGAATTAATGGAATATAATATCTCAATAATTTATGAATTTTTTATTATTTTAAAAAAAAAATCAATCTATGATATATCTTGCAATTCTATCAACAATAAATTTATCTTCAGTTACATGCAACGATGACTTTATTTGATGGATTGCGTTACACATCAGACTGAGATTTACCAAATAATATTAATATTGTTATTTAAAATTATTATTATATTATATTTAATAAATTGTAATATAATTCTTGGATTAAATAACTAATGAAAATATATGGTTGAATGTATTTTTTCAAACTAATTAGAAATGAATATAAAATAAAATTGAATCTAAATGAAATGTTTTTTATAAAAAAAATATTTTATATGCTAATAGAGTTTAATCATAATAAATTAAATTAATTAAAATTTATATATTATCATAATGAAATTTATATATATTTAATAAAATTATTTTAGATTCATCCAAATAGATTTGATAGTTATAAGATAAAAAAACAAATCCAATTTTATCCATAAAACAAAATTTATATTAAATTTGGGTTTCCACCTTTTAATGGTGATTTTTTTTAAAAAATTACACAAATTTATATTTTAATATATTAAATTAGATTAATTTTTTAAATTTTAATTTTAAAATTAAATTTTTGTGAAATTTTTGTATTTTTTTGAGAAATATAACGTTTTGATGAATATTAAAAATACTGAATTTAATTTGATAAATGAATTTTTACCTTAATAATTTATAATGTAATATTATAATTTAAATTGGATTTAACGAAACATTATATCATTTATACATATATTAATCCAATTTATTTGGTTTTAGTCATTTTAATATTTAATTTAAATATAAAAATTATGTTAAGTTTTCAACATTTTTACTTTAAAAACACACATTCTCGTTGTGTCTGGAAGATTAATTTTAATTTAAATTATATTAGTTATATGATTTTAATTAGAAAAAATAGATCAAATATTTTTAATAAGAAATATTTATTACTTCAAATATTTCATGTTTATGTTTTCGGAAATCTGATTCATGAAAATTGTAAAAATTAATTAAATTGATTAAGGGAAATACAAGTTTACATAGTTTTCAAACATAGAATATAAGGTGTAAAAAAATTTCCCAAAATACATCCAAATCCTATTTTATGGTCATATTTATAAAATAAATATTCATGGATCAAAATGTTTCTATTATGGAATCCTATTTTTACATAAAAGGGTTGTTGCACAAAACATAGTTTCCAAAATGCCGAGTTTGTCCTACCCCTCTCTTATTAAATGACTCCCACCCTCCTCCCCCTTCAACCATTAAAACAAATTTTATTTGGAAATTACTTTATAAAATATCTTCGAAACAACCCAATCCATTTTCTAAAATCCTTTTATTTGGAATAAATCCCATAGATGATAGAATTATTTAAAACATAAGGAGGATACTTGAAGAAGATGTATTGTTTTTTATAAATGTGTTGTTATTTGTGTTCCTTATACGCATAGATAAATTATTTTAATATAATTATTATAAATTAAATTTACTATCATAAATATTATTATATGTTTTTAATGTTAAAACCTAAAACTTTAGAAACCTCCATAAAATATGTTACAGAATCATTGTCCGTGTGTATGACAGACTACTGCTTCGTGAACTGATGTCATTTTTTCCATTACCACCAATGAAGGATTATAATATTGACATATGTAATATTAATATGTGATATTAATTCTATTAATTATGTATTTATTATTATATATTTATTATATAACATAATCCTTCTTTCTCTCTATTTTTTAGAAATATGATAATGTCGTTTGTGTATGGTGGACTGCCGCTTCATGAAGTTACGTCATTTGTTCATTATTTACATTGAATGTATTAAGTATCGGTTGAATAAAAATATGTGATATGAGAGATATAAATATTATTCTTATATGATAATATCTATATATACATATAATTTAAATTTCATTCTTTCAATACAAAATATAAATGGAAACAACATTCATGAATACCAATGGTCTACCACCATAAAGACCGATTTATTTTATTTTCAATAACTGAATTTTATGGAATACAATAAATACATATATACATTATATATATTATATTTAAATATAGAGTAAAATTTTGGTGATGATAAAATCATGAATTTATTTAGAGGAAAAAATAACTAGTCAAAACATACACTAATAAAAGGAAATTAATGTCCAAAAAAATGAATAATTATTAACAAATGGGAGATAATATGTTATAAAAGGATCATATATGATATTATAAATATAAATATGGTTATTTTGGAAGTTAATAATAGGAATAAAACCATTATACTTCTGTATAAAATCCTTCAACCAAAATAAAGCATAATATAAGATATTTTTCTCAATTTCATTTCATTAAGGAATGTTTTAATTTAATGCACCTAGTTTATTCTATATGGTTTATAAAGAAAATCAAAAACACCTTAAACCCCATATTAGAACTGTGGGAATGGACTCTAAAACTATGGGTAGAGCCTATATGCATGTTTTTTGGAACTGTGGCGTTAGGAGTAGTCAATATAGCTATGAGCTATAGTCACAGTTTCAAAAAATTATTTATATAGTTAGGAAAAATGGTAGTATGTGTGTGAAAAATAGTACACCATATCGATAACCCTATACCCATAGTGCATAAACCATGTCTATAATATTTAATAAAAATTCATCTGCTGGATTCGAACCCATGACCGCTACTATAGAATCTAATCACCTAACCACTACACCACATACGATTATTAGTATATATATATATATTATAATATATATATATATATATATTATAATATATATATATATATATATATATATATATTAAAACATTGGTTATTTGTTAAAAACTATTTAAATAGGTTTTCCCTCGTGAATGTCTTCCACATGCTTACACTGGAAACATATATCCACTCTTTACAAAAACTATGTCAATATGGGTGACCAATACCCACAGATCATGGAGAACTGTGGGTATAGGTCATGAAAAGAACACTATACAAATGGTATTACTAAAAATATGCATATGCGTATGATACAAACTATATACCCACAATGTTTAGAAAAGAATGGTTATATGTGTGACCTATACCCAATGATTCATCCAAAATTGTTTGTATAGACTTTTTTTTAGTAGTGATATACTGCCCCATGGAAATTTAATATCATTAATACCTAATTAATCAAGGTATTTTGAGTTTCAGTTTGAATGATTTCATGGAAGGGGATTTTAACATAATCTTACGAGTTGGAAAATAAATTGCATATGTCAATTCCTTTTCATTTGGTTATATTCATTCTTTATTATTGTTAATATTCTATGAGTATGCATAGAATTAATTTTGTTTATATATTTATATATTAATTTTTTTTTTATATTGATTTATTTTTTACACCAAAGTATATTAATTCATTAATTATTACATCAGTGTTATTATCATTTTAAGGATGTATTTCATAATGACATTCTAGTAGAGATTGGTTATTCATTAAATTACATTAAATGAAATTATATAATCATTTATTAATAAAACATTTCATTTTATTTTTATATTATTACTAATGATATTTTTCAAGTGATAGTAAGATTTTACCACATTTTGGTAAATAATGTTATTGAGAAAATGTTTATGTAAAATGTGGCTTCATTTCACTCTTTGGTGAGAAATATTTTATGTTACAAAACCATTTTTTCTAAAAACAATTTGTAATATTTTTATTTAAACATTTAAAAATTAATTATTAAAACATATTTTAACCCAATTTTTTAACAATAATATTTAGATGGAATCATCTTTTCACTTTCTGAATAATGATGTTTTCTAGCCCTTATATCGTGCAAAAGAAATTTTCATTTTAACATGTTCATAATTACCCAGTCATAAAAAATCATTTCATTAAATATTAATATTAATTATTATAAATATTTTTTAATGAAAATTTTCTAAATATGATTTTAAATGAAAAATATATTCAATGTTTCTAATAAAATGAAAGAGGGATATTTTCCTTAAGAATTATTTTAAAGTCATTTTTGTTTTGTAATTTCTATTTGTCAAAGAAAGCAATCATTTATTCATACATAATTGGGTGTGGATTATATTGATGACATTATTATTCTATATATGGATGGTTTATGATAATTAATAATAAGTAAGTTATTGAAATCATTTTCTTAATTCGTTTCATTTTTCAACAATAGTTATTTGAAATGTTCACTTTATTGTGATCATTAGACATTGAATTTACCTAAATAACGACATTGTTTATCATGGATATGATTAATTCAAAAACATTATAAATTTGTTACATATTTTTTTCACTTTGAAATTTATTTGAAAATCTTTGGAAATTTTGATAAAACTGTATTCCTTATTAGATATAAGTAATTTTTAAGGAACATTATTTTTGAATTAAAACAATTATATCATATATATATAATGATTTAGACGGGTATGAAATGGTTTGGGACCATTTATATTAATACACTTGATGTATACATAGCCTAATGGGTAAAATTAAATATCTTTCCATAGCTAAATGGGTTTCTACCCAATAGTTCTAAATAATCATCTCAAAATTCCTTTCCAATAAAGGTTTTATGTTCCTGATTACATGGAATTCAAAAATTAATAATTTCATTAATTTATATTTAGTTATTATTTTCCATATTTTTCAAATAAATAAAATATATGAATTCATTACAATCTCATTTTTTTGATTAAATGGAATGTGTATCACTTATTTAACTTTCAATATTGATATTTTATTTTTATAGTTGTTTAAATAGAATGTGTGATAATTTATTTTTCCTATCCATATTTATTATACTTTATCCAGTTCTTTAAATTACATGTTTTCTCAGTTATTTATCATTTTATATTGATTTTTATTTATCGATTTTTTAGAAGGAATTTTTTTTCCAATATTTACCAATCCATATTGATTATGATTATTGATTCATTATTTATTCTATTGTACACAACCCTTACTTATCAATTAAGCTCCCAATTATTTTTATCCATTTTCCTATTATTTCATGAAGCCTATTATAACTATTATGAAAGTACACTCTATAAGGAGATAAGTTATTCTCAAAATACAAAGAAAATTTAAATGGTGATTTCTGTATTCAAATGTAATACGTAAATCATATATTTATCTGGTTTAATAAGGCTTCTAAATTATTATGTCCTTTGGGATATGATATCATTATATCTTATGCTAATGTAATGGTAGCAGGCACTAGCTCTATTTTTTGGGTTCAAGGTCACTATATTTGTTGTATGATAAAGATTAATAGTAAATTTTGGAACTAGAAGTAGAAAAGTATATATTAGAGAACATAACTGTAATGTAAAATTAGAAGACAAGTATAAAAAAACATCCTATTTTCTGGTAAGATATATATTGAGTGGTTTTTATTGGAATAAATAACTATTTAGATACTACATGTAGACACATTTATAGGAAAGATGTATTTAGGCATAATGACTCCCAAAAGGGCATCTTTGGATTGAATCGACCGTAACCTGGTATATGAATATAAACCCAACTCTGCACCTAGTTTGGATCTCACTAGGAATATGCCCAGGGTTATTCACAATTTCATTACAATCCATTATAATTGATTCGAATAGATAAAAAATGAATGGAAATTGTTAAACCCTATACCAAGAAAAGAAATATGTGGAAATAAGATGGATGAATTATTTATATAATGGTATTAAAGAATTAAATTTTGGGGTTATATTTATAAATAGTATTTTACATATAAGAATTATGAAACATCTACAAATTGTGTTAAATTTCATAATCAAATCTATCTTCAATATCGTAATAGATATCAACAATACAATTATATATTTTTTTGAGATTAAGGGGTTTCATATATTCAAATTCAGATACACCTATTTGAAGTGTTTCTCTGAAGAGATTATACCAATATTAATGATGTTTTACAAGAAATCTATGGAAATAAAACCGTTTTATTTTGTACATATTTTAGTGGAAAAGTTTTCTGAGGAATAATAACTATAAATTTTATTTACATTGGTATAAAATTTATTTATATCCTTTTGGGTTCATATGATCATTATTGTAAAATATTTTTATTAGATATTGTTCCTGAAAAAATAGTAGTATTGATAACCATAATAAAAAATTTGTTCAATTACTGACATTATTTCAAAGATATACATCATTTTTGGGATCATTTTTTAAATTATATTAATATCTTTTATAAAAAAGGAAAAATTCATGTAGTCTTATATACCATCACATATAGCAAGGAGGAGTTTCTTGATCCAATGACTGAAGTATGATAAGTTTTTGATGCCTACCACTATACTAGGAGATGTGATAGTTTATATATAATTATTTTAAATGAAAAATTTAATGAATAAATATTAATGATGAACCCATGGTATTTATTTTGAGTTTTATATGTTGATTTATTATCTATACTGCTTATTGAAAATAATTACAGGAATATGGAAATATTTTTCACTCTTTTATGTATAATACGATCTATTAAAAGTGAATCTTAGTGATTTGGGAATAAAAATTTCATTCTTAGACAATCATTTCAGAGAGTAAGATATTGAAGCACAACCTATGTCTTAAATTTTGTTTTTGAAGTTGAAACATATCAAGTAATTATATTTACTTATATTCATAGATAGTAATATAATCCCATAAATATATAAAATGGATTATCAAACAAAATTCTATCACATTACCACCATTTCTAATGATATCAATGACCTTTTCACATCTATTATATTTAGAGTTTTGTGGCTCTCAATATCACTTTATTGATTTTCTTACTTTTAATCAATTACCTCAATCACTCCCCATAATTATTTATGAATTTCCTTCAAGTACATGAATTCACTTTCCATAGATGGTCAACTATACTGAAACCTTGTTATATGTTATTCTATATGATCATTGTACATCAAATTGTAATAATTAAGAAGATATTTTATTCAAACATTTATGATGTATGTTTTTCAACAAATAATTTTTAAAATATCAAAATTTAAATTTTTTAGATCATGTTTAAATTGCGATGACTAAATTTATTTAAGGTGGGGAGAATGTTACTCATTAAAATTTTAAAATATTAACATTATATTTGATAATGTGTATGAAAAGTTATAAAAATCATAGAATGGAATATAACGTATAAAAATGTTAAGAAATATTTATTATTTTAAATAAAATAAATATCTTATATATCATAAAATGCATGCAACACTGAGTTTAACTTGAATTACATGAAATAAAGAATTTCTATGATGGCTTGTGTAAGATAAAAGACTGATTTTCACATCATACTATTAATAATATTATTTAAAATAAAAATTATCTAATATCCTTTAAAATGGTGGTTATGAAAGGGATTAAGTACAATAATAATTTATATTGTTGAATTAGATATTTACTAATTAATTAGAAATGAATATAAATGGGATGCCTTTGGTAATATTACCTAAGAAACATTTTTGCGCAAATTCTATTCATGATTTTTTTATTCTTTATAGAATTGGCATCACAGTCAATTTTAGACCACCATATGGTACTTTTGATGTTTTATAGAAAGAACCACTTTTTTGTTGGATGAAACTTAATTCAGATGGTGCCTCGAAGGGAAATCCGGGACCTTCTGGGTAGGGATCCATTTTTAGGGATCATCATGGTAAGTTGATTGGTTGTTTCCATAGCTCCTACGTTATTTCTTCTTCAATTGAAGTTGAGATACTTGGAATTATTATTGTGGTGGAGCATGCCAAACATCGTGGATGGAATAATCATTGGTTGGAAAGTGACTCGACTGTTATTGTCTCTACCATCAGAGAAGGATATTGTCATTTATCCTGGAAACTTTATAATCATTGGGTGAAATTCATGTACTCCCTAAGATCTATGAATCACATTATTACTCATGTCTATAGGGAAGCTAATTCTGTTGAAAATGGATAGGAAAACAATGGAATTAATGGAGTTGACTTCATCTAGTATGATAATCTCCCTGATGTTTTTTTCCACTTTTGAAAAGAGATTTGGATATATCTCCTTTTTTCAGGATCATGTTAGATAGATTTTTTATTTTTATGAAGGGGTCTTGCTTTTCTGGGCAAGGTCTCATCTTCTTTAAAAAAGGAAATGAATATAAAGACCAATTGAATATAAAGCTAATGTTTTTTATAGAAAATGATTTTTATCAGCCAGATGAGGGTTGTAAAAATAAAATAAATTAATAAATATCATTGGATGATATTAATGATTTTTATTTATATCAAATAAAGTTTTCATACATTCAAAAAATATATTATATAGGTGTAAGATAAAAACAAATTCAATTTTTTGCATTAAAAGTTGATTTTTTATGAAGGCATATTTGCCGCCTTTTAATGGGGAACTAGTACTAAAACTAAATTTTTGACATTTTATATATTTTATTTTAAATAATAAATTAATTTTTGTAATAATAATATCAAAATTATATTCATGTTAATTTTTGGTATTTTTTTGAGATGTTTCATTTTTTGATGAAAAGTAAAAAATAATTAAAATTAATTGAAAACTAACATTTCATCAAAATAAATCATAATGATAAATTATATTTTAAATTATATTTTAACTAAAATTAGATCAATTATATGTATATTAATCCCATTTAGTTAATTGGAAAATTTTAATGTTGAATTTAGATATTAAAACTTAGTTATCTTTTAATCATTTTTACATTGAAACACCCATTTCTCATTCCATATGTTGGATTGATTTTAAATTAAATTATATAATTTATATTATTTGAATTTGGAATAATTGATTCACTATTTTTTAATAGAGTAATTAAACACTTATAATAATTACAAATTAATTTTTTTTATTTATCTTATTATTCAAAACAGTGAAAATTAATTAATGTAATTAAGATGAAAACAAGTTTATTATTGGTTAAACATATAATATAACGTGTATAAATGAGAAACCACTTTTCAAACAACAAATTTATGGACATATATAGATCTTAAATCTTTATGTATATATTATTTTGTATTATGGAACCCTCGTTTGACGTTAAAACATGGGTACACAATACTTTTTTTAACCCCACTTATAAAAGGCATCCTCCTCTCCTCCACACTTAACACCAAAAAATCAATTCATTTCATACAATATATGACCAAGTAACTTATAATATTCCATAAAATTATTCTATAATCCTCATATTGGGAATGAAATCCAAAATAGAAATGAATTACTGTACACATAAGATGGATATTGGGAGAAGAGGAAATGTTTTTATAAAAGAATTTTTATTTTATTTCTTTTTACAAAACCATAAAAAAAATTATATCTTTTTTATATAATATCTATAGTAATTTAAGTATACTGAAATGTTTTTATGATATTTTTATGACCTGAAACATTGCACGCTGGCATTAAATAGGATATAAAATCATTTTTTCGACTATTTGGGGGACTACCCCTCACGAACCTATGTCGTTCAATTTTCCATAACCACCTATCATGGGTAGACTTAATGATGGAAATAATTATTATATATGATATTACTGATATTTTTATTATATTTAGGGTTTTTTGATTATTATATAACACTTAACTTCCTGCTTTTTATTTTGTGATATTATGATAACGTCGTTCATGTGTACATCAGACTATTTTCTCGAAAAAGGAAGTAATTCATTAACGATTTAAATAAAATGATTTAAGGATTGATTTGATAAACATATGTGATATAAAAGAGACAAATATGAAAATGAAATGTTAATATTCATATATATACAACTCCTTTATATTTCCTTTATTTTTCAAACTGATAAGAATGTTGAAACCACGTTCAACCATACATATAACCGACCATCTCCATGGACGCTGTATTTGATTTCCTATCACATAATTTTATGGATTATGATAATGATATATATACATAATTTAAATGATATAAAAATCATTTTTTCATTATTTATATGATGAAATCAGGATATAAGTAATAGGAACAAAAAATATCAAGTCAAAATATACTCAAAAAATAAGATGATTAACACATGAAATAAAGAAAATAATAAAACATTATTAACCAACTAGATAATATATTCATAAAAAGGAACATATATGATATAATAAATGTTAATATGATTATTTTATAAATAAAAAACATTATTAAAACCATTATACTTGAGTAGAAAATCCATTTAACCAGAAGGTATAATAAGGTAATGGATTCTGTCTTAATTTCATTTCATTAAGGCATATTGTAATGTTATGTGTGTAGATTATTTAATATGATGTATATAATTCCCATTTAAAATATAATAAATGAATATATAATTATAAATTTTATTTTTTATTTCAATTTTAATAATTTCATATAAGTGGATTTGAAAATAAAGTTACCAAGTGGTAAAAATATATTTACCTCAATTCATTTTCATTAAGTGATATTATATCCTCAATGTCATTACTATTATATGATTATGTGTATTATGATTTATTATTTTCTATTTATCCATGTACACTAGTTTTATGTGGATTTAAATTTGATACACAATATCTATTCGTTGATTAATTATCACTCCAATTTTATGAACATTTTATTGGTATATTTCATAATCTCCTTCAAATTGAGATTGTTTATTATTAGAATTACATTAAAGAAAATTATATTATAATTTTTGATGAACCATTTATTTTTTTCTCATATAGACATTAATAATCTTCTTCAAGTGATATTACTATTTTTCAACTCTCTATAACTTTAGGTAATTGAGAAAATGTTTTAGAAAATGTGATTTTACCTATCTATTAAATAGTAAATCAATTTTATTTCAAAACCATGTTTTCCTAACATGTTTTCATAATATATTATTTAACCTCTTAAAAATTATTTTTTTCAATTATGTTTTCCCATTTTAATTTTTTACTAAATGTTTTCAAATGAATATTTTTTTACTTTATAAGATTGGTACTTATCTATCCTTTTTTCCATGTAAAATGAATGTTCTTATTGAAATATACAGAATTACCTTCCAATATCCCTGTTATTTCTTTGAAAATTCATTTTAATTATTAAAATTATTTTTTGAAATAAAATATTTGAAAATGTGGTTTTCAATGAAATATACATTAAAAATATTTTTCAAAAATAAAATGGTTGTTCTCCCCAAGAATGATTTTAAATAACATTATATGTTTTTTAAATTCATAAATGATATAAATCCATTATTCTTACTTCAAGGGGTATATATTATATTGGTATATTCCTTATACTTCCTATGGATGGTTTATGATCATTCTAACAGAATAGATTATTGACATTCACATTATTAAATATTTTTTGAAGAAAATGATATTACCTTGAAAAGTTTAGTTTCTTATGGTCATTAGATATTAAATTTCCCAATACTATCCACATTGTATATCATAGATATTATTGTCTCCTAAAATGTATAAAATTTTAATATATAGTTGTCACATAGAATGTTATTTTATTATCATTGAATATACTGTTAACTACATATTATTTACTTGATACAAATAATTGATAAATCACATTGTTTTTGAATAAAATTTATTATTAGATATATGAGAAATGATTTGAATTGTTATAAAATGATTTGGGGACCATTTAATAAAATCCCATTGATTTATAGATAGTATCATGGGACAAATTTATTTCTTAGACCCAACTAAATAAGTTTATATGAATCAGTTTTAAACTGCCATGAGAAAGGTCTTGACTGAAAAGGTTCAGTGTACCTAGGAAGCTTGGAATATAATTATTAAGTGTTTTCAAAATTCATATTCAATTATTATTATACATGAGATTATCATTATGAAAAAATATATAGATTCATTTCATTCTCAATTTAGTTATTAAACTGAATGGTTTTATGTTATTTATCTTATCATATTTATTATTCATTGAAATGTTATTTCAATAGATTTTGATCTCAGTTATTTACATTTACCTATTGATTACGCCACATCTAGATGTATAAATTTCATGGGTGATCATGTACCTACCATATCATATTGATTTTTATCCTGTTATTTAAATGGAATTTGTGCTCAGTTTATTACTTATCCTTTCTTATTATGATTATTGATTGATTATTTATTCCACTATACATAACCCATAATGACTATTTGAGATTTCCCTTAATTTTTTTTACTTTCCATAGGTTTCCTTGAAGTCTATAATCACTAATATTCAGGGATATTCTTGATGGAATAAATTTATTTAAAAAAAGAAGAAAACCAGTATGTTATAGTTTTTTTATTCAATTGTAATTAAATAGAGACATATTTTTGTATTTTACCCGGAGTTATAAACTATTTTCTCTTTGGGGAAACAGTTTCCTTGTTCTGCATCCCATTTTAATAGTATAAGGTATAATCTATGGGTTTCTTGGGTTGGGTTACTAAAAAGGTTTCTATTTTTTCAAAACAAAAAATAATCCCATTCATTTTGATAATATACCCTCTTTCCTAAGTTACTTAAAAACCCAGAATGACCATTATAATTTCCAAAAAAACAAAGAAATTGTTTTATTTAAATGAAAATAGACACATTAAAAAGATTATCCTATCATATATATATCAAATTACCAAATTTTAAATCTATTATAAGAACTCACAAAAGTGTCTTTAATTTTAAAATGGGTTTCCCCAAACTATTGAATTATCTTACTAAATTAATGACCCAAAAAATACATGGGACATACAAAATAGTGTAGGTAATAAATATCAAAATTTATATGTAAAATATTAACAAATAAGGGGTCATAATAATTAAATTATAAAAATTGATACTAGAACACTAGATTTAACTCCCCAAGATATTCAACCATCCAAGAAATTAGATGCATTAGGGTCCTACTCTAGTATCCATAATGAATAAATCAACATACTGAATAAGAGTACACACATCATTAAATAGATATAAATATGTGCTAAAATTTAAATGACTTGTCAACTAAATTTCCCACATTAGCATTATTGTGATGACCAAACCCCACTGATCCCTCATTCATATCATGAATAGTTTGAAATAAGTTGTCTGTGAACCAACCAGGGAAGCGAGAATGGTATAACACTCATTAATTAATTTCCAACAAAAAATAGAGGATGAGAGTTGTATGATCATACACTCATTGTCTAAAACATAAGGCATAAAAATAGCTACCCTGACCCCGAATACCCAATGATGAAAATCCTCATAATAAAGTGTGCGTACATAAAATCATTCTCAATAAAGGGGAGAATAAATCATCACATTTTATTAATATACCAAACCTTGGTAAATAATTAATTTGAAATTCTTGGAGTGTACTTCAGAACAACTATATTTAAAACAAAAGTGTCAACTGAGCCATTAACACAAAATCATGGCTCAGAATTACATTCTCTTTCACCTTCCAAAAAATACCATAACAAACTCAGTTTGGAAAAGTATTTAAATCTCCCTCAAATTAAAAAAATTTAAAAGATACCCTTCAGAAAGGGTATTCCTCTTCCAAAATCCTAAATATGGAAAAAGTATATTCATTCCCATCAGAGCATTTTAATAGATCTACAATGTCATTTTCTATAAGGTGTAAATCAAACACACATTTCAAATCACCATATTAAATCCACTATAAAACTACATAAAACCCCTATGAAGGTCAAAACCTCACATTAAAACCAAATACACTTTTTGAAACATAATTTTCCCTCACTAAAAACTACAAAAAAAAACGAAAAACTCAATGAACAACATGATAGCCATTTAAAAAACTCCTTCAAGAATTACACAAATGTTTCTCAAAAATTACAAGTCTACGCATTTAGAGAAAATATGATGAAATTAAAGAATTTATTGATATACATTCTTAACTAATAGTCAACCTGATGATTGATCAAAATATCATGTTCATTCTCTAAAATCATAATATCTAGAAAGAACCACTAATAATACTATTTTGAAAAGATCCCAAAACATAACTCCACCCTAAAATAGCGGTATCATCATCTCCCACTAAAACTGGCTAAAACCAACAAGAAAACACTCAACAATATTCACATATTGAAATTTCAACACCTAGAACTCCACATAGAGTCATGGAAGGTTCATAAAATATAGAAAAAATATTGAAAATATTAAGAAAAAATAATATAGACTTTATTTCCCTATATTCATGTCTCAAAAAACCTAACTATTCTATTAAAAAGTTGCAAAAAAATCCAAAACAATAATCCTCCAAAGAAGGAACACATAAATCACACCATAGAACATTTACTCTGGAGAGAATAATTTTTAAAATTGAATTTTTAAATCACCCTCCACTTTGTTTTACACCTGAATTCAAGACACCCCAAGTTCAAAAAAACCTTGATGAAATCTAGAAATTCTTCCTCAATTAGGAATTTCATGAGAAATTTATTCTAAAACACCCTTCCACATTTAAAACCAATAATTCATGAATTATAATGAAAACATACATTATCATTATCAATACTCTTTGACATATTAAAAAAACAAAATATTATTTTTATCACAAATTCTATCAATAGTCCCTATTGAAATCTTTTTCTTCCTATAAATTCCCAAATCGAAATGTTTATAATCAATCATTTCCCAAAAACCATATGAGGGAAAAAGATTGAATTAAAAATATCTGGAATCCAAGTCCATAAATATAAATTTTATAAACTAATTTAATTTTAAAAAACTTGGTTTTAAAACCAAACATAATAAATCACTTCACAATTATTTAGATGATTCTCACAGATACCACACCCACAAAAGTGCGTCAACAAACTCATCAATACACCTATAATCTTTGAAATTTTCTATTGCTGTATTCTAGAGTCAAGTTGATTCAAGAATACTAATTAGGAAAGAAACAATGGTGTTTTTATTTGTCCATTTTGGTTGGGAAACCAAGTTTGAATCATGAAACACAATCTATTACGGAGGTAGATGTGACTAAAGAAAAACCAAATAATTTCCCCAAGTCATGTGATCTAAAAATGCTACTTTGTTCCCATCCCTTTCAACCCTGAAACATAACAGTGATATAACATATCACATATATTAACATATGGGATCAAAAAACTTTGAATCTCGTTAAAATTATCCAAAAAACAACCTTGAATTAATTATTCAAATCCTAACATCACCTATAATCTTGAGGCTCTGGATGAGTAAGCACAAGACAGACTATCCACACCCATTGATACTAATCATTGAAGCTACAATCACATTATTATCATTTATACAAGAACATATCTAAATAAAAAGGGATAAACAAAATATCATAGCATTCATAGAAATAAAAAACAAGATTTAATTCAATATTGTAATGAACTATCTCGGTCTTCCAATAAACTCGACACATGAACTGATTTTACATAAGTCATGAAGGGTGTTCCTGATCCCCATAGATTGTAAACTAGTACCTAGGAATCATTGGAGTCCTTTTGGGATTGTTTTCTCCTAAATAATAGATAAATAATAGTAATGAAGTCAAATTCAGTATCTAAAAAAAATAAATGATCCAAACTGTTCATATCCAAGGACTTCGATATAACACATTTATATATATTAACGTAATCCAAAAAAGAAAACATATAATCTAGAATAGTAGATAATAAATTGAAAAAACCAATAAGAGAAAAAATAGGTCAATATAAATTTGATCCATCTATAAAGAAGATCTATTTGTTCCCCACCACCCATCCCACTACACACTGACCTTAACTAATAAAATTCAAACCAATGTAAATCATATAACCTAAAATGAACAGGTGAGAGATCAAAATCCATGTAGGTTAACAAAACTCAATGAATCAATGAAATATATTTTAAAAGGAAATTATTAAATTATATTTTTAAAATAAATATTTAATGTAAATATTTCACAAATATTTTGTGGAATTCATAACATTTACATAACCATCTTTCAAAAAAATTATAACTCTTAAAAAATTTAAAATATGAGAATCACATTGAAGATCCTGTGTGACATGAAACATAAAGAAAATAAGGGAATAATACATCCTGATACTTTATGATATATTTATTATTTTAAATAAATTCAATCAATGATATATCTTGAAATCTCTCTCAATAATGAATTTATCTTGTGTTACATAAAACGATGGCTTTTTGGATGGATTGTGTTGCACGCAAGACTGAGTTTTACCGTATACAATTTATGTTGTTATTTAGAATTAAAATTATCTTCCAAAAATTAAATTTTATGTTAATAATGGATTTAAATAACTAATGAAAACCAATTTGAAATTAATTTTTTACCAATTATTTAGAAATTAAAATAAATTTCAATGGAATATAATTGAAATGTATTTTATAAAAAAACTATTTTTGTATTGCAAGGGAGTTTTATGGTAATAAATTAAATTAATTAATGATAATATATTATCACAATGAAATATATATATATTCAATAAGACATTTTCACAATCATCAAAATAAATTTGATAGTCATAAGTTATGAACAAATGCAAGTTGGTGCATAAAAGGCTCTATTTTTTCTAAAGTCTGGTTTTCATCCTTTTAATGGTGTACTTGTTTTAAAATAAATATTTGAATACTTTTATAGCATTTATTTTTAATAAATAAACTTAATTTATGAAATTTAAATATTAATAATTTATTAGGGTGAAATTTTGGTAATTGTTTTAGAAATTTCATTTTTTGATGAAAAGTAAAAATACAGAATTATAATTGAAAATTGGATTTCATTTTAATAAGTTAAATGTAATGTTTTATTTTAAATTGGTTTTAAAGTAAAATTAGATCAATAATACATCTATAAATCCAATTTATGTTATTTTAATAATTTTTATTTTGATTTTATATAAATAATATTAAATATTTAAACATTTTTACGTTAAAAACTCACTTTCTCGTTGCGTTTGCTGGATTATTTTAAAATTATATTCTATCAATTATGTGATTTGAATTTGGAATAACAGATTAAATAATTTTAATAAGAATTATTTATAATTTATAATAATTGAATAATAATTTCACAAAAATGAGATTCTTTTAAATAATTAAAAAATAATGACATTGAATAACGATAAAACGAGTTGACACAGTAGTCAAACAAAGAATATAAGGTCCTTAAGTAACCCAAAACCTATCTAAAACCAATTTTATGTACATTTATATAAAAACAACCTTTATTTATATAATTTTATGTATTATGGGTCCTTGATTTAGGTTAACAGGTGGTTACACCAAACATTTTTTGAATATTCCATGTGTGTCCTCCCCCTCACTTATAAAATCCAATTATCCTCCTCCCCAATTCACCACATCAAACCACATTATTTTAGACACCAATAGAAAAAATAACTAATAATAATCCCTAAACACATACTTGAATAATTATATTTTCCATAAAAAAACTTCTAAAAAAATTTGTGCAATCATAAAGAGGATACCCGAAGAAGGGGTAATGTTTTTCTAAAAGTGTTTTAATTTTATTTATTTATACTGCTCCTTGAATTATTTTTATATCATGGTTATATAATAACCTAATTATCCTAAAAATATTTATACATTTTTATATTCATTTTAAAACCAAAATCTTCACACACCTCTATAAAATTTTATACAAAATCATCATTCATGACTGCGGCGAACTACCGCCTCACGAACTAATGGTGTTCATTTTTCCATTACATTTTATCAAGGATGAGAATAATTATTTACATAATTATTATATATGATATTTATGATTTATTTAGGCTTACTTAATTGTTATTTTACTCATTCAATCAATCATCCATTTCATGGAAATATGATAATGTCGTTCGGGTACGACTGACTACCTCCTCATGAAGCTATGATATTTATTAAAGATTAACATGTAATGTATTAAGGTTGTGTTTAAAACAATATAATATATACATGAAACAAATATTATTATTAAATGATAATATTTATATATTAATATAATTTACATTTCATTATTTCAATACAATATGATAATGAAAACATATTTCATGTATATGTACGGTTTACAACCTCCCTGAGTGGTGTATTACATTTCTACCTCCAAATTTTATGGATTAATATAAATAAATATATAATTAATATATATGATATTTCCATATTGAGTTAAATTTTTTATATTATTAAATCATGAATTATATTAGAGGAAAAATTAAAAAGTTAAAAGAAACTCTAAAAACATTGGGATTAGCACCCAGAATAATAAAAATAATGAATTATTATTAAGAAATTTGTGAGAAGATTATATAAAAATATCATATTTGATATTATAAATAATATTATTATTCTTTTATAATTTAATAAAAATCATAAAAACATTACACTTGAGTATAAAGTGCATTCATAAAAAATGAAAATTTAAGGGATTTTTTCTCAATTTCATTTCTTTAAGAAATATTGTAATGTAATACATGTAGTTTATTTTATATGGTGTAAAAAATACTAGAAAACACTATATACCTTTGGAATATAATTTTGGGTATAACCACAAAATCTGTCGGAATATCCAATTCCCACACTTTTAGGAATTGGGACTTTGGTAGATGTTAGTATAGCTGAGATAAATCCTTATTTTGAAGGAGCTATTTCTACAATTATGAACTATGGAAATATGTGTTTGAAAAATAGTCTACGATGTCAAAAAAAACTATACCCAATTTTATGAATCCATGGATATAGGATTTTAAAAAATATGATGGTGGATCTGAACCCTGGACATCCACTATAGAATCTAAGCGCATAAAAACTACACCACATATGATTATCAGTATAAAAATATATATTTACTAATATATAACTTTTTAATCCTTGGATATTTGATAAAAAAAAAGGAAGTCGGTTTTTCAAATGTAATTGGTTTTTACTATACTTTAGAAGGAAATATACTTCTATGGTTCACAAATGTGTTGCTATAGGGATGAACTAAACTGACAGTTTATAGAAAATCATTGTTAAATGTTTTTAATTAAAAACTTTAATTACAGTTTTTGGAAAAAATTGATTATACATCCAAATCTAAAACCTATGCCCATAATTATTTGAAAAACTCCAATTATAGGACATGTATAAGACATTATACCCATGTGTTTTTCAAAACTATGAGTATTTTTATGAACCAAATAGTATACCCACCATTTTTTAAAGACATTTGGTATTGGATTGACTTATAGCCATAGTATCCTCAATAAATGTTGGTATATCATTGTTTCCCATTAGTTAAATTATACCCCTTTGAAATTTAATATTTTTAATAATTCATTATTCATGGTGTTTTTAGTTTCAATTTTAATGATTTTATTAAATGGGATTTAAAGATAATGTTACTGGGTGGTAAATAAATTTCATAACTCAATTCATTTTCATTTGTTTATATTACATCCCCATTATTGTTAATATTATATGAGTATGTTTATAATGAATTTTTATTATCTATCGATGTATTTTAATTTTTTATGTGTATTTATAGTAGATACACATAACATAATAATTTATTTATTCTCACCTTAACAATATAATCATTTTATGGTTTTATTTAAAATTCTCATTCTAGTCTAGAATTCTAAGTATTTAAATTACATTAAATTAAATTATATGATATTTTTTAATAAACCCTTTATTTTCTTCACCTATATATATTAATGGTGATTTTTAAGTAATAGTAACAGTTTTCTAATTTTTGGTACTTAATGTTACTGAGAAAATGTTTTAATAAAATTTGACTTTATTTCACTACTTGGTCGGAAGACATTTTTTCTTAAAAACACATGTTTTATAAAAATTAATTAAAAATTTCATTCTTTAACCATTTAAAAATAATTTATTAAAATATATATTTACCCATTTTCCTATTTATAAAAATATTTCAACATAATTTTCATGACTCTTTATAAACATTGAACTTTTATAACCATTTTACAATGAAAATGGGTAGTTCTTTATTACAAGATTGGAACTACCTGACAACATGACAATTTTTTATTCAAATATTACAATTTATTTTTATGATAACATTTTAATGAAAATGTAATAATATGGGGTTTTTAATTAAAAGAATATTCAAAATGTTTTTCAAAATGAAAAATGATATTGTCCTCAATAATTATTTTAAAGACATTTTTATGTAATTTCAATTCATTAATGTCAACAACCCATTATTCTTACATAATGGGGTATATATTATATTTATTCCATAACTATTCTTCATATTAATGTTTTATGATCATTTTAAAAATGGAATATATTGATAACATTTTCTTAATTTTTTTCAATAACATTAATTTGAAATATTCACTTTCTTGTGATCATTAGACATTAAATTTCCCCTAAATGTCCGAATTTTTTATCATGGATATTATTATTTCCTAAACTATATACCATTTTCACATATTGTGTTCACATTTTAATATATTTGATAATATTTTGAATTATTGATATATCCATATTCTTTACTCAATGTAGATAGTTGTTAAGGCACATTGTTCAAAAAATAAATTAATTATTTGATATAAGATAAATTTTTTGGAATAGTATGAAATGAGTTTGGTACTATTTAAATTAATCCTCTCAATGAATTGATTTCCTCATGGGATTAATTATATGGATAGCCTTAGCTACATGCATTTCTACCCATCTAGTTTAAAATGTCACGTGAAAGGTATTTACATTAAAATTTTCATTGTATTATAAAATATAAAATTTTATAATTAAGAATTTAATTAATTGAGATTTAGTTATTATTGTACATTTTATTTTTACACTGAATAAAATCTATGTATACATTTATTTATCATTTTATTGAATAAATGACATGGATTTTAGTTATTTACTTTTCCATATTGAATTTTCTTTATCAGTTCCCTTAAATGAATTATGTGGTCAGTAATTCACCTTTCCATATTTATTATAACATATCTAATTAAATAAATGACATGTGTTCTTAGTTATATATAATTCCATATTAATTTTTATTTATCAATTTATTTAAATGGAATGTGACCTCAGTTATATAAATTTCCATATTTAGTATGCTTATTGATTCATTATTGCTTAAAATATACTTAACCCATACTGATAATTTAAGCTCAACCTTATTTTTTCCTTTTCCCACGATTCCATGAAATCTAATATGACTATAATGAATATATAATCTTGATATAAATAAGATACTCTCAAAATATGTAGAAAACTTATGTTGTAATTTGTGTATTCAATTGTAATACAGGACTCATGTATGTATCTAGTTTAAAGATACAAGTCAACTATTCAGTCCTTTTGGATAAGATTTTGTTTTATGATATTCCAATGTAATTATAGCTAGAACTAGCTCCGAGTTGTTGGGGTTAGTGAAACTATAATTATTATCATATAATGTATAGTAGAACACATTGGAGCTATATGTTGGAACATATAAATTTTGGAACTTAACCAAAATGTAGACTATGAGTATTAGTTTCTAAATACATCCTAATTATTTTTAAAATATATATTAAGTGGTTTTTCTTTAAATACATACATATTTAGATAAAACAAGTAGACACAGTTCTAGAATAGATATACCTATGTGTAACCACTCAAAAAAGGGAACATTGGGCTTGACTAGAGCATAGGTTATTATACGACAATGAGCCCAACTGCACTCTTGATTTGAACCTCCCATGGGATATGAGTATGATTTTTCACATTTTCTCTTCAAACCATTATAATATATTTCAATATATAACCAAATTTAATGAACATTGTTAAACCATAGATTAAAGAATGGACAATGCATAAATAAAATGGATGATGTATTTTTTTATTCAGATTCTAGAATTATAAATTAGTGGTATTTTTATCAATGATATTTTATTATAAGAATTATTAATCATATAAGGATTATTTTTATATTTCAGAATCTTATGTGTCTTAATTAGCTTTATACATATCATCAATACCATCATGGGTTTTTTATATTAAAGTATATCATATGTATGAAGTATTAAACTCCACTTTTTTTCTTTTATGTGATATAATTTCACTAATATGAAGGATTTTCTGGAAGAATTTTTTGATAATAAAACCCTTCAGTTTAGTACATGTTTTAGTGGAAATTTTGTTTGAGGAATAATTCCTTTAAATTTTATAGAAATATGTTTTAATGGTATTGATAACCTTTAGTGTTAATTAAGTCCTCATATTCAAATAATATTTTTATACTTCTCTGAAATAAATATAAGAATATTGATAACAATAGTAAAAAATAGTTATTTAATGATTAACTTAATTTCATGGATTTCCATCACATTATTCGTAACATTATTTTATTATATTGATATATTTATTAAATGGAAAACATTCATGTAGTGTGACGTTCTATCACATGTGGTAAGGTGGTTGGTCTTGAACCCATGGCTGAATTATGATATGGTTGTCATGCCTACCACTGGCCTATGTGATGTCCTAGTTAATATTTCATTATTTTAATTAAAAAATTAACTAATAAATAATACTAATGATGTGGTGGTATTAAATTTTAGGTTTAAATAATTATGTATCATCCAAATATTTTTTGAAAATTAGAGGAGACATCTGAAAATAATTTTCACTTTTTTATATATCTTATGATATATTAAAAGTTAACTTTATTAATTTATGCCTAAATAATATTTACTTTTGGATATTCATGTTGAGGATTAAGAAATAAAAGCACAAAAAAAGGAAAAAATTGTGTTTATGATGTAGAAATATATCATGTAAATATATATATCCTTGTATTTAAATATACTAATACAATTCTTTAAAATTTGAAGAAGGATCATGAAACAAAAAGATATCATACTATCATAATTTCTGAGGATATCAATAAAAATATAACATCCATTATATTTATAGTTTTGGTCCCTAAAACTTCCATTGATAATTCACTTATGATAAATGAAGTCAATCTCCCCTATAATTATTTCTTCTCCAACTTAGAAACCTTGTTATATATTATTCCATATGAACAATGTAATTCCCATTATCTAATATTCAGATGATATTTTATTAAAAAATTATTATTTGGGTATTTCAACAAGTTAATATTAAAATATCAAATTGAAATTTTATTATATCAAGTTTAAATTGTGATAAATCAATTTATTAAAAATGGGGATAATGTAACTCCTTGAAATATTAAAATATGAACATCATGTTCAATAGTGTGTTTGAAACTAAATAGCTATAGTTGAAGAGAATATATTTTATCAATAAATTATGATATATTTATGATTTTAAGTAAATTATATCTATTATATATTGGAAAATCCACCCAACACTAATTTCAGCTTGTATTACACACAATAATGACTTTCTTTGATGGATTGTATTACATTCAAGACTATGTTTTACCAAATACTATTAATAATATTATTTCCATTTAAAATTATCTACCAGATTTTAAATTTATCGTTATTAATTGTATTAAATAAAATATTAAAATATATGGCTGATTTCATCAAATACCATTTAATTAGAAGTGAATATAAAAACTTGTTGAATACAATGGAACTGTTTTGTTATAAAAACTATTTTATAGCCATAGTAGTTTTATCATAATAAATTATATTAAATAATATAATGGGTTGATATTAATGAAATTTAAATATATTAAATAATTTTTTAACATTCATCCAATATTTTTCATAGGATTAATTTAAAAACAAATCCAATTATGGGCATAAAAAATTGGATTTTCTAAAGGATGTTATACCACCTTTTAATGGAACACTTGTATTAAAACAAAATTTTTTAATTTTTATAAATTTTATTTGAAATATTTAACTTTATAAGTGAAATAATAATTTAAAAATTATATTTGTGTAAAATTTTTGTATTTTTTGTGAAGTTTTATTTTTTGATGAATAATGAAAAATCATAAATTTAAACTGAAAACTGAACTTTCATCAAAATAATTCATAATTTTTTGTTGTATTTTAAAATTGTTTTAAATTTATATTAGATAAATTATATATATATATATAAATTAATGAAATTAAGGCCATTGATATACTTTTTATATTGAATTTAGATATAAATACATAAATAACTTTTATACATTTTAACTTTAAAACCTCTGTTTCTCATTATGTCTTTGGGATTAATGTTAAATTAACTTCTATCACATATGTGATTCAAGTTTGTAAAATATTATTCAATATTTTTATCAATATAATTTATAATAAGTATAGCTTATTTTTTGACGAATGTTATTAGTGAAAAATATTAAAATTAATTATTTTGATTAATGAAAAAATTAGTTTACTTAGTTTATAATAATATAATTACTGCCAAAATGACCCAATTCATTTAAATAACCCATTTTATGGGAATATATTGACCCTAAAAATTCATTTATATAATATTTTTTATTATGGAAGACAATTTTTTGGACTAAATGTGGGTACACCTAACTTCTTTTAAAAAATAGCATGTGTATCCTCTCCATAACTTATAAATGGAATCCCCAACTCCTCTCCACATACCAAATTAAACCCACCTAGGATTAGATATTACCTAACCAAATAACATATCTCATTCCATTAAATAATTACAGAACTCACATATTGGGAGTAAATCCAACTTAAAAATCAATTACTTCAAAACATCGGGGGATACCCTAAGAATATGAAATGTTTTTCTAAAAAACATTTTTATTTAATTTACTTCTCAACATAAATAAATTATTTTTTATCTTTATTATATAATATATCATGTATCATCAATATATTGAGATGTTTTTATTATTAAGCGTATTACCTACCACTTCACACACTTTCATCAAATAGGTTATGAAATCATCATTTGTGTGTACAAAGGACTACTCCCTCGTGAACCTATGTCATTCTGTTTTCTATTACAACGTATAAATGATGGAAATTAGATTATTAATACTATTATAATATAGTCTAAATGTCATTATACCAAGTGAAACCATATGATAAGGGGGTTCATCTCAATTTAATTTCATTAAGACATAATGTAATGTTATGCAACAATTTTATTATATATGATGTATATACATCCACTATTTAATTTAATATCATGAATAAATAAATATTATTCTTATTTTTTTCAATTATAATTATTTTATCTAATGGGATGTGAACATTTTGTTACCAAGTGGTAAAAAAAATTCTTAACCCAAGTCGTTTTCGTTAGGTAATATTTCATATTCATTGTTAATAATATTATATGATTATGTTAATAATGAATTTTTATTATATATTAATTTATTTCCAATTTATTTATGTTTGTTAAATGTTTTTATAATTAAATTATTCATTGATTAATTCTCAGTTAAATTTTATGAACATTGAAATGGTTTATTTCCCAATCTCGATCAAATCGAGATTGTTTATTATTGAAATTCCAATAAAGTATACTATATTATTATTTTAAAATAAATTCTTTATTTTTCTCTCCTCTGGTCACTTAAAATATTTTTCATGTGATCAAACTATTTTTTCAAACATTGGTACCTAATGTAATTGAGAAAATGTTTTAATAAAATATGATTTCATTTCCCTCTTATGTCTAAACATTATTTTCTTAAAAACCATATTTTTTAAGAATGTTTTAAAATGTTTCTATTTTTTAAAATGATTTAGTGAAATAATCATTATCTATTTTATAATTTTATAAAAAAAATTCAAATGTTCACCATGTCACTTTCAGAGAAAGGAACATTTCTAGCTTTTTACAGTGTAATAGGACTCTTCTTCATGGAATGTATAGAATTCCCTTCCAATATGACCATCATTTATTTGAAGATTCATTTTCATTATTACTATAATTTTTAGAGAAAATTTTATAAAATTTTATTATCAAATAAAATGATTTTTAAAATATTTTTCATAATGTAAATTAATATTTTCCTAATGAATGATATTAAATATTTTTTTATGTTATTTATATTAATCTAAAAAAACCACACTTTATTCTTACCTAAAGGGGTATATATTATATTGATATCATTCTTATTATTCTTATAGAAGGTTTATGATCATTATGAATAAATAAATCATTGAAATTATTTTTATTAAATCATTTTTGCAGTCAATAACATCCACTTTAAATTTTCACTTTCTTATAACCATTATATATTATATTTCCCAAAATTATCTATATTGTTTATCGTGAATTTGATTCTGGACTAAAATGTATACCAATTTTTCATAATGTTTTTTCGTTAATTTTTTTTACTATATATTTAAGTATTGATAAATTTATTTTCATTACTTTATAATGATAATAAATAAGTAACATTGTTTATAAATTAAATTTTTTATTTTACATTGGAGGAATTCATTGAATTAGTATGACATGGTTTAGGGACCAATTAAATTAATCCGCTCAATGATTTTCTAGTATCACAGGATAAATAAATTATCATTACCCAACTAAATGGATTTATACCCATTATTTTTAAGTTGTCTTGTGAAATGTATAGAAGAGAAAGAATTTGTGTACCTAGGAAACATAGAATCCAATAAGTATGCATCACCTCTATTTTTATTTTTTTATAATTATTCATGAGTTTCTTAGTTTTATAAAATATGTGGATGCATTTTATTCTCAATTTATTTATTAAATTAAATGGTTTTCAGTTATTTACCTTACCATAATGGTTTTTCATTATCAATATATTTAAATGGAACATATTATTAGTAATTTACCTTGAAATATTTATTATTCCTTATCTAGTTTTTAAATGTTATGTGTTCTTCAGTATCTAGATTTTCATATTTATTTTTGATTATACTATTATTTAAATTTCTTGTGTGCTCAGTTATTTACCTATCCATATTTATTATGATTATTGATTAGTTGTTACTTCCACAATACTTAAGAATTATTGAGTATTTTAGGTCACCCATAATTTTATTCCTTTGAACAAGATTCCATGAAGCTTACAATGACTAATATGCTGGGATATGTTACATGGAATAAATTTATTCAAAAAAGAATTAAAAATTTATGTTGTAATTTATGTATCCAATTGTATTATAAGACGCATGTATGTTTTTATATTACCAAGTATACTAAAATTTTGGCTCCTTTGGGACACAGTTTCCTTCTATAATATACTAATGTAATGGTAGATGGCACCAACTCATGGTTTTCGGGTTGGGGTCCCTTCAAAAAGTTTCCCTTTATTTCCCAAAAGTAAACACATTGATTTTGAAATAGTACATTTAACCAAAACCATTTTCAAACACACACACTGTTAGAATTTCTAAAAAACTTATTTTTTCTTTTAAAGAAAATAGTCAAATTAAAATATTTAACCATATGAATACATCTCAAATCATCCATTTTTAAATTCATCACAAGAACCCAAACACGAGTAATTAATTTCAAAATTATTTTCCCCACACATTATAAAAATCATTATCTAATTTACAACCCAAAACTCACATGGGGCATTCATAATAATGCAGGAAATAAAAATCAACAATATTATTTTAAATATAAATAATAAAAGTGTCATAATTATTAATTTATGTGAAATGATACGAAAAATATTAAGATTTAACTCCCTCAATCATTAACCGACCAAGAAATTGAATGGTTCATGATCTTACTATAATATCCTTAATGTGTGAAGCACCTATCCATATATGAGTATAACACTAATGAACTTGATACCAATGTACACTGATTTTTAAATAACTACTCATCTAATTATTCCACAAAATCATTGTTGTGACAACCAACCCCACCTATCCCTCAAACCTATCACAAATGGTGAAGATCTAGTGTAATGTGAAATATCTAGAGGAACTTTCAAGGTATGACACTCAATAACTGGTTTCAAATGAACAATAGAGCATGTAATGTGTATGATCAACCATGCCATGTCAAAAAAACAAAGCATAAAAATAGCAACCCTCACCCATAATCCCCAATGACTAAAATCCTAATAACAAATTTCACCTAAATCTTATAATTCCCATAAAAGGGGATAATCAAGCTTCTCAATATTATTAATAACCCAAAAATTGGTAAAAAGGGAGGGTAAATCAATGGTTTCCATTTATAATTAACCTATTAAAAAAGATGCTCCAACAAGGTGTTTAACATGGAAACATGGACACAAATTACATTCCCTTTCACCTTACAAAATGTACCATTTGAAAACCCATTTGAAAAATTATTTAAATCACTGACACATTCTAAATAATTTATAAATACCAAAAAATGGTTATTCCCCATTGAATATCCAAAATAAGGATAAATTATATATATTTCTATAAAAAAATTAAAATATCCACCATGAAATTTTCCATAAGTGTTAAATCACACACATTTTAGATGAACATGTGAAATCCATTATAGAACCCCTTAAAACCACTTTAGAGGTAAACACCTCATTTCAAAACCAAATTCAATTTTTGAAACATTGATTAACATCATTGAAATCTAAAACCAATTGAAAACCAAATGCACAATATAATAACCATTTCAAAAAGACATTTAATATTTAAAAAAACTGTTTATCACCTAAAACATCCCACTTTAAAAAAACCAAGGAATTGACATGAGAAAACCCTTAGCGACAAGCTCCAAACATTATGAAATGGCTTAAAATCACATCAAATGCATAATATATATTTATAAATTAAATAAAAAGGAATATAGAAAATAAAACTACATCTTTAATTATGACATGAAAATATTTCATATAAACAACTACCTCAGGAGATGCCAATCAAGCTGAAACCCTCCGGAAAATTTCAACTTAAATGGACACCACACCCACAGAAGAAAAAAATTTGTCTACAACCCCTTGAGATAATAAAAAATTATTATATCTGCCCAGAACCATAAAATTCACCAAATGTGACCAAGGATATATGGGGGAACCCAAAACAAATTGAGAAGATAGTGAGAAGAGAATAAGATATACAAGGGATGAATAGGGAGAATAAAGAAGAAATACATTGGATACAATTGAAAAAAATATAGAGAGGACATGAATAAACAAGAATAAGGTGGTGTATTTAATCCTTGGATTCCATAGTGTATCTGATGTAGGGGTGAAATGGGGGTGAATGTACCTTAATTTCAAATGGGGGAATTTTGGGAAAACTGAAAAATTAAACACCTTTCCGAGTTTCATGATATGAAAAAATCGTTTTCATATCCATGCACCAACCATTAATTGTCCACTTCCCAGAACATACACCCACTCCCTATTTAAATCATTGGTTCCCCCTGGATTTTAAAATAATGTTCCTCACCCATGAAATACCCCAATCCCCGCATATCTTATATGGATCTCTTCATGGATTCTATACTTGTACTGAAGCCATGAAAAATGGCTTTATCATAATGATAGATTTATTCACATAAGAACCACAATGTATTAAAAAATATATTGGTTGACCATGGTCCTCTCTAAAAAATCATATAACAAAATAAATTTTCATCCAAAAACCACAAAAAATTGAAAAACCACTCATGATAATAAAAATAATCCAAAATAACTAACACCATGACATGGGTGCTGTCACAGAGGCATTCCAACTCAACATCATATTGGTTTTCATTCTCCTTTAAATTAATAAAAATAACTTGAGAATGAGATATAACATCACAAATTATTAGTTAAAATCAATGTGATCCTAGAATTGAATCACTTAATTTATCGTAATAAGGACATTAAAAAGACCAATTACAACAACAATTAGGTCTCTTTATAACTCCAATTATGATTTAGATACATGGAAATAAAAAAAATCAATTACATGATCATTATTATTTCCTATAAATGTTGATATACCCATCATATATGGAATTGGTTCATATGGGGCATTAAATAAATTTATAATCATATAAAAATAATTGTGTTTTAGGAACCAAAATAAAATAATGATGCCTTTATAGATGATATAATAAATATAGTAGTCTGAAGTGTAATGGGACTGACTTCATATTCTGTAGAAGATTTCTATATAGAATAAAATTTCAAAGATTCAACTCAAATGTCACTAAAATTTTAATTTCTTATCATTTTTTATGATAATGTAATGATGTATATATACTATTATGAACATGATATTAAAATCCCATTATCTAAAATAAATCATATTTTCCTTGGGTTCCCATTAGAGAAGTAGAACCTATACCATTCATTTTAGGTGAAGTTTCTCTAAAAAACTATAGATAAACCCTTCTTACATAGGTATGAGAAAATATTGCATCCTATTTAAATCATTGCTTAGTGTGTATTGAATTTATTCTCTAATTGAATATCAACATCCAACCTCCCATCAGTAAAGATGAGGTAGATTAAGGTGGTTTCCTCAAGTTACAACCACCTACAATATGAAAACATCATATTTAATTTTATTCTCAATGAAAACTCATTTTCATCCATTTAGAACAAAAAAAGTGGAAACAAAAATGTTAAAAATTCTATTTTGATCTATCTCAACCATTAACATATACACAATTATCATATAATAGGTTGGTTTCTTATAAAAAATATTTTTTCTCTAATGTCTTGGAAGTTATCCATTTCAATCTATGGATCCTAGAATGTATCATTTTAGATCATTAATGATATGGAATCGTATAAAATAGATTTTTTTCATAATAATACTATTTTATTTTATATTTGAAAAAAATAAACACCATTGATTTTGTTAATCCTATAATATTTATAATTAAAAATATTATTTTCAATATAACTTTTATTCATAATATGGCTTATTATTTTATTTTCGATCAAAAGAAAATAATTTTTTTTAATTGTAAATATATATATGAATATATTAAAATAAATAATATATACTATTATATATTATCAAATAAACATTATGCCTTTTATGGAATCGCATATAAAAAAAATATTATGTCATGAAATATAAAAAAAAATTAATTTATCATTTTAATAATGAAAAGATAAAGGTATATGGGCTCTACATTTGTTATTAATATTATGAGTATATTGTCAATTTAAATCAAAATTAAATAATTTTGAAGTGAAACCATTTTATATTTAATATTAAAATAATTAAAAATTAATACATTTTATTCAAATTTAAAATTTTATAGCATCAGATAATGATGTTACAAGACACATGGAAAATAATAAAAAACAATTCAAAAATTCTAATTAATAACCTCAAAAGAGTAAATTTAAATAGACTCAAAAAAATACAAAGCTCTAGGAAATAGTTCTATAGTATCAGTTAACTATCCAAGGAATAATATTTGTGTGAAATTTTCGATGGATATGAAAGAATGAGTACAAAAAGGACACAACTGGACACCCCTAAATTGAATAATAGAAAACCAAGGCTGTAGAACCAACCATAAAATAACCACCCAATTCAAATTAGGCCAGACCCAAATAGTCAAAAAACACTGGATCAAAATCCTAAAACCTCCTCAAATGGACTCTCATTAGACTCACACATGACCCCGATCCTACTACCATATGACAATAAAACCCATCAATGTTGGCCATGTCTTTCTTGAAACCAATGACTACCGATTTCCAATACACAAGCTACCAAATAATTCCGATATATAATAACCATAAAAATCCATAGTCACTTATGCTACCATATGTAGGATACCACTTCAATGACAAAAAAATTGAATCCAATAGGACAAACCCTAGAAAAACATTTATTATCAACCCTACCAAATGAGAGACAATTATAAAAAAATACTAGATCAACAAAACCCAAACACCAAAACCACAGAAACACAGAAACTCATATCTTGGATTATCATCATCATTGTCCAATACACTAGGTATGACCTTCATTTCATGATTTTAACTCCACTATTTGAACCAAGAAAATGGGGACCGAAAAATTAACTTAACTAATATCATAAAATATTGTTAATTAAGTGGAGGAAAATGAGGGAGATGAACTATGGTCATGATCATCACAAACAAAATAAAAAACTATGAATATAAAAAAATAGAATGCAACATCATAATTTCTTTCATCCAATATTGTGAAAAATAAATAGAAAATAAAGAAACAAAAAAAAACACAACTAGGTCATGTAGTCAGACTGAGAACATGTTCACTATTAATGTTGTTGAATATTTGAATAATAATACATCAAACCAAACCTTTAAAATTAAAATGGGGTCTTTTCAATCACATAATCATTAAAAAATGGATCTTCCAACCAATTTCCTTGTTGATGCATCTGTAAAAATAACCCTTGAAATTCTAATTTGTTGTTCATATAAGACCACCAAATTATTATAAGTAAGTCTAATAGATGTTAGGCTTCTCGTAAACATGATTTACCAAATGTTAGAGTTGTTGAAAACTACTCACCAAAATAAGTCAACAACATACACAACACAATATAAAGAAACAAATAAATGGAAAAACATAATTTAGTAAAACGAACACTTCAGATTAATGTGGTTTGGTCGAGGTGTCCTACATGCATGGGGTAAACAACAATAACTTCTTATATTAATGGATGATAAAATATTAAATTCAACTAACAATCAATATAAGTAATATTTCATAAAAAAATTAACTAAAACTCTATAAATCTATGATGCACATCATATTCCTCAAGTACAATATGCATACCTCAGATATAATTCTCACTGACACACCTAAATTCTTCTTATTGGAAAATCTATCTTGTAATTTCATTAACACATCTATACCATATTCATGGAGGACCTTCATTATGGATCATTACTATTGTTCAACTATAACATTATTGGCATCACCCACATTCCCCAATAAACACTTTTGGGTTTTTCTTTTAAGATAATTCTTTTTAAAAGGTTTTATAACATTCTATATAACATCTGATGTTATAGAAATTAATAAAACATCTATATATCCAATTAGTGATAAACAGAGGAACTATAATATCCTTCATACCAATTCTATACTTTTACACTAACTAAAATATTTGTGAATGTATTATCAATTCCTTGAATCTTATGGTGGTCAGAGTAAGCCATTCCACCCCAATTGTATTCTACTTCAAGACTTTTTTTAGGGAAACATCATCAATCCTCATTAGAAAACTTCTTTTATTCGCTATATAGTTTTGTTCCACCACCTTATTCTTTTGTTTACCCAATACTCATAGAGGAGTTACGTTTCTTATGTATTTAATGACTAAAATTCTTAGTGAACATATCAACAATATATTTTTAAAGAAAATATTTCTGTGATCTATCACTTTATTTGAGAGTATGATTCACATGAAGTGGTATATCAAGTCAATGTGATTTATCTTTTTGTTGAATTCCATATTTTTATAAAATTGGGTTTTCCATTGGCTATCATAGAAAATAATCCATCCTTTCTAAATCCATCAAAATTCCATCAAAATATTAATTAACTATTCCATATCCTTATTAGCTTCCATTTCATAAGCATTCAGTTATTTTATTATACATAATGTGAATATTTTCTAAAATTGCAATGTAGAATTTATTTTTATTCCTTTTTAGCTAAATAAGAATCCTATTGTATTTTCTAACTATATAGAATATCTAAAAATATCATCATTAGAAAATAGTGTTCATGGATATTACTCCTCAAAAACTAAAGCCTGATATTTTTATCCATTCAATAAATAAAGGATCCATTTTAACACCTCAAAATGATCCTTGATGGGATTGGATATAAATATTCTTACATATCAAAAAACTAAATATAGAGTCATGTATATATCATTTAATAAGTTAAAGTTCCAATCACTAAACATTATGGAACATTCTCCAGGTATTCATGGCCATATTCCATTGTATGTGCTTGTTCCATGGGTAATTTAACATGATAAAAAATAAAAGTAGTAATTATTTTTTATTTATTACTGACAATACAATCTATTATTTTCCTACACTAATCCTTATTAGATAGAACCAATGTTCTTGTTATCTCATCCCCTTATTTCCACCATACCAATATCTTCGTCAATTTCCAATTATATTTATTATCAAAAATTATAGAAAATGTTCTTTTAAATTTATGGATGTTTTGGGAATATAATCCAAAAAAAGTAATAAAGATAAAACCAAAATAATGATGAAGGGCTCATCATCCAATTACATCATGTAAAAAAATTATCATTGTTTCACCTATTAAAGCCTTATTCTACCATAAATGAATCAAATTAATATTCCATTATTGATGTGAATTCTTAAAATGATATAATTCTTTATAAATAAAAAAAAAGTACCATCACAACTTATGGTACACCAATTGATTTATTCATTTATTTATCAGCATCAATTTCAAAATGATGTAAATTTGTATTATCATCAATTATTTCTTCATACAAATTTTCAAATTCAAAAAAATTTAGAACTATTTGGAGGGGTAATTTATAAATATAGGTATAATGCTTTTTGAGAAATCTCCTCCTTCCTTTTACTGGAATAAAATCACTTACAATTGTGATTTTTATTATTTATTCCACTATCCCCTTTTTTAATATTGTATACCCACATTTTCTCATATTACGTCTTATCGAATAGAAGTTAAACTGTCTCTCATGTTCTGTAGAACGTCAATGAAGACATATCTTCATTCATGAAAATATTACACTCTTTTATGAACCAAATAAAAACTATTTCCTCTATATTATCAAATTATGTTATATCTATTTGAATTAGAAATTTGTAATAAAACCTATTCTATTCAACCTGTCTTCTTATTCTAGATGATCTCCTCGTCTGTATTTTCTAGTATACTCTTCTTGACTATACTCTTTCTGTCAGTTCTAGATCTTCTGATAATCATACTTATTGATATTTTACTTCTAGTTCTCTCACCTGATATTCGGATATCATTGATCATT
This sequence comes from Viscum album, assembly GCA_963277665.1. Classification (NCBI taxonomy): domain Eukaryota; kingdom Viridiplantae; phylum Streptophyta; class Magnoliopsida; order Santalales; family Viscaceae; genus Viscum; species Viscum album. Next base: position 1,966,667,064 of record OY728161.1, read on the forward strand.
CAGGTGATTTTAATTGTCTTTCTTCAAGACATTTATTTCTTTTGGATCTTCCTTCTATGTTCTCTTTTATATTTTAGTTACAAGTTCTATGATAATTTTGATGTTCATGAGTTTATTTCTCTTCCAATTCAATATCTACAAATTTCTAGTCTCTCCATGATATATTACCGTAGAAAAAACCTCCTCACTTATAATTATTTATTACTAATAAACTTCCCATAATCAATATTTGAAATTTAAAATTACCACTATAAGTAAAAACATATTTTGGGTTTTCATTCATGTTTATCACTGTACATAAAATTTATAAGTAAATATGCTAAAATACCCAATTAATTATGATGTTAAAAATAATTTTATTTTCATGACCATTGTTTATCCAAAATAAATTCTTGAAATGTTTACGATAAACTATAATTTATGAGATATAACACTGTGTTAAGTTCTTCAGCCAAAATCACCTTAGGAATTCAGGTGTCCAATATCAAACTCAGGGATTTATCTATCAATGTACAATTAATTATTTCTTCTATTCAGTTTTTTATTCTCCCACCAAATTTTCATGAATTATCCATTCAATTTAGTATAAATATTTGAAATTTTCTCTGATTTAGTCATCACCATTTTAAATTCAGATGTACATCAACATTCAATCACATTCCCTTTTTGTAAACTCAATAAAATTAGTGATAATGTGAAATAAATCAGAATCATACATCAAAAACAAAACCAAAATACATTTTATCATCATGAATGAAATTTATAATGTCTCAGTAACCATTTTATGACTTTACTATGGAATGTACCCAAATATCACTGCATACAATCTCCAATATCTGATTCCTATGATTCTAAAATCTATGTTGAATGAAAATATTTTCTATTTTCTAAATAAATATCATTAATATAGTCAAATTTAAATATGATCCCCCTTTTTATTCCATTTCCATTCAAAAAATTAATTTTTTCAATATGTTGACCAATATAATAGTGAAATACTTACGGATCATCATGTATTTTACATCCATAATCTACCATACCATCATGAACATTTGGTCATGTAAAGAGTGGGATCCTTTTATCCACATAAAACTAGCTTTGATCTTATGGAAATATTCCATACCCCATAAAAAATCTGGTATCATATCCTATAACATTATTTATTATAATGGAAGTTATATTTCTTATAAGAATTAGGATATGATGAAACGCCCTTAAATTTATGAATCCCCCATTATTTATTTGTACAATGTTATTCATAAAACATTAAGGTCCTCACCATCTTCGAAATTTGCATTTGTAAACATCCCATATGTTTCATAAATTATGAATCTCTAATCATATGTTTAATGAAACAATATTCTAATTTCAATCACGCAAGAAACTATCTATATATCCCCACGAAGTAGATGACTTATGGTATCTTCTTTTGTGTTAATGGAATTTGAACCAACTTATATTATTTCATTTCTAATGTTCTCCCTATGGATATTTTAATGATTATTAATATCCACATTCCCATAAAAATTACAATAGTTAGAATATGAAAATTCAACATTCATTGAATTCTTTAATGGGGGGTTTTTTCCTTTCATGTCCTTAGGTAGTCCTTCTTTAGATGGGGTAATTTTCCAATTCCATAGATATTAATGAAAATAATAAATGGAATGTGTACATCACTAAACCATATATATTAATTCACAAAATACTTATAAGAGATCAATTTGATAATTGGATATACTAGTTGTATTATTAATCTATTCACATCAATCCACTAGTGCAAATAATAGTAGAAACAACCATAAATCATCTAAAACAGAATAATTAAATGATTAGAGATTCCTATGAATCATTTTTATGTATTTAACATGATATACCACTAGTATCACTTCAAATACAATTAATATGATGAGTTTTCTCAAGAAAAATAATTTGTTAATGGATATTGTTTTTCCATACATATCTTTTAACAAATTCAATTTTTTTTCTTTTTATCTCTAAATGTTTAATGAAGAATTTTTTCATGGTACATTCTTACAATTAAAAAATCATTTGTATCCATTCATTATAATTCATCATTTTCCATTAGTATTAGATTTACCATGTACAATGGGACATCAATGTCCCTTTGAATCAAATAGACTTTATCCTAGTTTCTCTAGAAGGAAAAATTTATTCCATCCAATTTATTGATCTAGATATCTATGTCATTAGATGTTTTTATTGTGAAAAAACCAGTATATTAGACCAAAAAATAATCATCATTGCCTTTAATACCACTTATTGAGTTGAGATACACTTAAATTATTATACGCGGTTCTCATAAAACTACCAGATTCCCAATAGTAGAAATATGTTCATTAATGTCGGGTTTTTTTAATTTGAATGTTAGTTTTTAACCAAAATTAAAGATACTAATGTATAAAATATGACTTTTCATATCTGTTTTTACAAACTAACACCAAATAAGATTTTACATATATTTTTTTGCATTTGTATTTTACTAAACCAATGCCAAAAATACCCATCAGTATTATTTTTGCATCATTTTTAAAGAAACAGACACCCAAAATTTAAAAATAATCCATCAATTTTAAAAAAAAATCAAATAATGATTTATTTTCTAATATGTTTTAGATAATTTCCTAATCATTGATTTTACTTTTCATATAACTAAAATATATTTACAGATCAAAATTTGTGTCCAAAGGAAGTTGAACATATCAATTTTTCAATGGATACAACTCATTTAAAAAAACATGAGAAAAATTAATGAAAATGACACACAAAAAATGTAATAAAATTAAAAAAGGGTTCAAACATATTTCAATTAATTTAGGAGTTTCTTTCAAAATGGTATTTTTTTTTCATAATATATCATATTTTTAGGGTATAAATTATGCGAAAAAGAAAATGGTGAACAATAATGAATATTTCACCTCGATTGTTAAATCTCATCTAGCTATTATATATTTTTCAATAGATCATATGAATAAATCCTCAATATAAAAAATATTACAGTGATGTTTAGTAATTTATAAAAATAATAATAAAGGAATTCAATTACTATAATAGATATAATGATCAAATCATTGTTTGTAGCCTCCATGAAAACATGATTTAATCAAATAGGTTGAAAATGTTGAATGAAAGAGAAAATTGATTTATATATAGAAAATGAAAATATTTTCAATTGAATTGAATTGAAATTTAGAAGGGATTTAATAAAGTGAAATACATATTGTGAAAAAATGAACTACTGATCCTGTGTATTTTAAGATACTTTTTAGCATGTATTTTGTTTAAAATCCATGAAAATTTCTATTTGCATTGGCTTTTTAATTGAATTTTAACAAAACTGATGTTAAAAACTATCCTTGATATTATTTTTGGATTATGTTAAAAAATATACCAAATGGAAAAAACAATTCATGGTTTAAAAAAACTAGAAAACAAATATGGAAAAAATATTCTGGGATTAGTTTTTTTAAAAATTAAATTCCTAAATTTAAATATATTTTCCTATAGTATTTTAAATAATTTCATGATCATAGATTGGAATATTCATGGAGCTAAAACCTATTAACATACTAAAGTTTATGGCCTTTAAAAGTATAACTTCTTTAGGACTTAAATCAAAGAAGATCAGCATTCAACATCAATAACTTTTAATCCATTAATTCATTTTACATCCAAAATCAGTAAAATCAATGATTTGGAAATGATATAAAACATAATAAAAAAATTTAATTATTGGGGTTGGTTTTTCTAAAAACAGTGGCCAAATATTTTTTTAATTTTTGGCAATGTTTTTTTGAAACTTATGTTGAAAAGTATCCGCAAACATATTTCTTATCAGTTTATAAGAAAATGAGGTCATATTTTCAACATTAAGGACCATTTTTTTACTTGTTTCCCTCACATCAATCTGTTAACTTATTTCATTCCCCTTGACTAGTTATATAAAAAGTATGAAGTCACTTCACTATACTCACCACAATAATTCAACATTATAAACACCTTAGTGAAAGACAAAAACTAAAAAAAATTCATAAAGTAAAAAAATAAACATAGGATAATAAATTTCTTTTGAAAAGTCTCCGTACATGTATGGGTGTATCAAATGATACATCTAAGATTATTCAAAGTAAAAATATTACATTAAACAACAAAACATCATCAAAAATATTTCCTTAATAGATGATAAAAAATTTATAAAACATTGAAACACAATATATTACATAGGAATATTATGCATTCCTTATATACAATATTCATGGTTTGGGAATACTTCATTTTATTATAAAATATATCATGTTTTTTCAACCACACTTCCCTCCCATATTCATGGATTAGCCTCAAAATTGAATGTTTCAATTCTTCAAGCATATTAGTGATGAGTTTAATTTCATTGTAACATGGTTACCTAAATCATCGGGTATTGGACGGAATGCCACATGATCACGTATGCATATCCTCATATGGAAGGGCCTACCGACTAGAAATGATGGAATAATTCCATTAGTTAAGAGATTATAGCATCAATATCATTACATAGGATCAATAATCAATAATAAACATCATAATAAATAATCATAGTAACTATATGGAAAAGTAATGATGACATACATGTAATACAAATAAAGTAGCTCCCATAGGTGTCGATCATGTCCAAAGAAAATATTAGAAATTAAGTAAATAAATATACAGAGGATACTCTAAAGTCCATCTTGGTCTTCTACTGGCTCCATGATCCACTGCTCAGTTATCCACCACATAGTCATTTCCCTTTACCAGATCCCTTATGTGATCTATATGTGCATTGAAATATCTGAGTAGGGTGTCAGCACATGACTCAGTAGAAAACCACCTATAAATACTTAACTTGATACACTCTAGAATACAAGTGTGTGTCATAATAAAATAATTTTGTTACCAGAATCCTATCACACAGTCCAAAAATTGAGCAGTAATGCACTAACCAAGCTTCATTAAACCCCAAGTTTTACCTTCTTCAACTATATATTGTAAATATATTGTATTTTGAAAAGTATCCAAACCTATCCACAACACTCATGGAGAGTCACTCAAAACCCACAAGGCATCAAGTGAAACTATCCTACATGGAATCCATAAGGCATCAGTTAAGACTCGAAATCCACCAGGCATCGAGTATCATTAACCTACTAAAAATCCAAAAGGCCTCAGGTAACACTCGTAATCTACAAGAAATCAAGTGTTGGTCATCTAATCGGAACCCACAGGGAATCATGTAGATGCCATGTTCCAAGGTTATCGTGATGCATCGTCATTTTTGTCACACATCATGCGCACACCACTCAAGGATTAAATATATCACGATGGAAATGTGTCAAGTATACACATACCAATCCTCCTAAAAAAACATGACAAATTATAGCATGAAAACAACCATATAACACATCATGAGAATCATAGGTCCATAATATACAACAACATGAGAATCCAACATTAATAATGATTCAAGATATCACATTAATATCCTCGAATAAAAAAATTATTTTATATGGGTTGTAGACACACCCACAAGTGATCAAAAGAAAAGAATGATATCAATTAAGTCAAAACATAAATTAAATATAGCCACATTTTTAAACACGATCCCAAAATCTATAAAACATAATATCTCAAAAGTCATCAACATCCTTGGAAATGTTAGTTGAAGGTGTCATTACCTGAACCATGTTCTCACACCAACCTGAAAAATGATCACAGAAGAAGGATTAAAAAAACCATCAATTTTATTTTATAAAAAATAAAATAATGAATTTCATACTACTTTTTCTCTCCAAGATAATTCCTATATTATTTTCATAGACCAATGAATGCTCTCAAAACATTATCATAATGAATAATTATAAAAAAAGTTCGGTAATTTATATCTATAAATTACTTTAAGAACACATGTGGTATTCCCAACTAATTATTCATTACTAAAACCAAACAATTAGCCATGAAAATTGCATAAAGATACTCGGATAATTTTATATCAATGTCACTTGATAAATTTTATTATAATTATATCTGATTAATTTTTTTAATTATATTCTAATAATTTTCCTTTCAAATTATCCTTCATAATATATTAAATATATTTGATAATTTATTTTATAAATAATCACTTGATAATTCATGAAAATTACTATTTGTTATAATTTTACAATTATCATTGGATAATTTTCCACAATTAAAATTATTAAGATTTCACAATTAAAAATGGATAATTTTCATTAATTATCATTGTTAAAATTTTCTTAATTACGCTTAATAGTTTTTTTATTTTGATTTTAGATTATTTTTTACATAAATTATATTGAAAAATATATGAAAAATAATATTTAACGTAACTCGATTCATTTAAAAACAAACATGTGATTAAATTTTTTCTCATTGATATGAACCCAATAGAACTGAAAGTGTGTTAATCCGATAAAAACAAAGAAGATATCGTGGAATAAAGCTTGGATGAAATAATAGAAAAAATGAAATTGAGGAGAGGGTGAGTAGGATAAGTATGAAAATAAGGGGTGATACCTCATATGGGAATTCCTTAATGCCTCTAAGTTTCCTCCTATTAAAATTATTGTTTTTCTCTTTCATCCATTAATTATAAAATTCCTTTTTTACATTTATTTCAGGAAAATATTTCCACTTTTGAAATCCCTTGATGCGTTACCCATAGAGTGTTTATTTCCCATGTAATGTCTTAGAGATGTAACTCCTTGTTCTATATAAATACAATATATATATATATATAAGTCAGTATTATATGTATTTATAACAAATATAGATACCCATATATACATTTTTAGGCCGATATATATATATATATATATAAATATGTCTGTGTGTGTGTGTGGGTGTGTGTGTGTGTATTTACCCCTTCACACACACACACACTAACACACATATATATATCCCTTATATACACACACATTATATATATGTACACCAATTATTTCCGACATTAATTATAAGAATAGTAATAACAAAAAATATTGTTAATTTTTAAATATTTGACATTATTATCATCATTAGCATTCCAAAAATAGTTTTCAATAAAACCCTATAATAGTAAATGCATTTTATTAATCACACACACTATCATTTATCCACTAAAATTAAACACATATCATTTATTACTTGAATTTAATTATCGCTATTAATAATATCACATTAATTACTTTTCCTACTTATTATTTACACCACTACACGACTATTAATTATGGGAGTATATTTTCATTTTATGTCCTTCCAAATAATAATAAAAATAATAATTTAAATATTATTATTATTTTTAGTTGTCAAATAAAATATTTATATACCAAAAAAAATTATCCTTTCATGAAATCTAACTAATCATCAAATTCATACAAATTTTATACACTTTCTAGGGTAAAACATCTGTTCCAGATCTAACTGTTGTCTCAGATATCTCATTTGATTCACTATTTGAGAGAAATTAATTATTTAATATTTAAAAATTGATTATATAATTTATTAAATATGACAATATTTTTTTGGTGATTTACGTACCCAAACATCTGACACATACAAATGTCCTACCCCGCCTAGGGTAAAAACTATGTCCCAGAGCTATATGTGGTCTCATATTTACCATATGACAAGTTGATTGAGAGATATTAATTATTTAATATTCAAAAAAAGGATTAAAAATAAATAAAATAAAAGGGTTATTTTTACGAGTGAGGTGTCCAGATGTTTGAAGATTACAAAAGTTATACCCCACCAAGGGTAAACACTACATTTTGGAACTAGTCGTGGTGTTAGATTTTTCCTACTACCCACCCTTTGAGAGACATTAAATTATTTTTTTAAAAAATAATATATTAAATATTATTTAATAACATTGTCTCACAAGAGAGACATCCAAATATTCGACGCCATCAAATGTTATACCAATAATAGGGTAAAAACCATGTCTCAGACCTATTAGTTATCTCAAATTTCCCTTAATATGCATTATTTTAGAGTTATTCGATTTTTTTTTAAAAAAATTCTACTACGTCATATTATATATTAAATATTTTTATTTCTCTTGAACTAGGGATTTACGAGCCCCACAATATCAAACCAACATAGTATCTTTCTCTGAAAATATTCCTTGAATATTCTAATGTTTTAAATTGGATTTTAACCATCTGAAAATATTTTAACCCATTTTATGTTATTTTCCATTGATAAATCCTTTTATCACATATGAAATTTATAATTCATTAAAAATTGAGATTTTATTCTCATTGTAAAAATCAGGAAATTACAATTATTCCCCTATATTGATTTCTCATCCTCAAGAAGTATCTCAAGTTGTTTTTTAGAAAATTCATGCTTCTACTCTCAAACATTAGACTCATTATTCCACATCTCTTCCTAGAGATTTCAATGGTACCACTAAATCTAGACTACTAGTATCATATTATCTTATAATTCCCATTGACTTTGATCAATGATCTCCATCATATGCTCCTCATAAGATTTTTGTTTCTTCATCTCGACGTCTTTACAATCAATAACATGTGATGGATCAGGTATATACCTATGAGGCTGTTACATATGGAACATTTAATGCAATCCTCAATAGAGAGAAAGTAGGACTTGATGATAGGATGCATCCCCTATTGTACCGGTGATCTCAAAGGGTCCCACAAAATGTGGTGATATATTGAACTATTTCCCCAGATGTTTATGCCCCACCCCTAGAGTCAATCTCAAAGAAATTTTCATCTCCCCAAAAAATCCAAGGGTCTCCTCCAACGATCGGTATAAGATATTTATCTACTCTGAGTGGTGATCAACCTTTTTTATAGTCAGATTCACCCTCTCGAAGACCTCCTTATCCTAACAGAAATCAACAACCAATGTCTCATCTTCCTCCTACAAACAGAATGTAATGTGACACGGTCTCACATGAATAGCCTCATAAGGTTCAATCTAAATCGAAGCATATTAACTATTAATGGATTCAAATCAAACAAGGCTAAGTTATCATCCCATGATCTACCAAGTTATATCACATATGATAAAAAGATATCATCCAAAATGAGTATATTCCACTCAAACTATCATTCAATAAGATGATTATACATTATACTCAATCCCAGCTGAGTCCATATGGTTTTTTGACACTCCTAGAAAAAGTGTGATGAAAAATGTGAATCTCTATCTAAAACAATGCTCAAAGGAAATAAATGAAGGTGCATGATCTCTCGGACATATATTTTTCCCATCTCCTCCATTAAGTGAGTCTCTCTAATTGGTATGAAGTTAGAAAACATCATTGACCAATTTACAATCACTTAGACTATGACAAGACTCTATGGGGTCTTGGGTAATCTCATCTTAAAGTCCCTCATTATTCATTTCTGCTTCCACATAGGAATTTAAAGTGACTGAAATAACCTGATAGGATATCGGTGCTTGGCCACCACCCTCTGATAGGTAAGGCAGTAAGAGATGAAACCAAAAATTTTCTAGTGAGGTTTGGTTCATTAATGCTGATGTGATAAAACCCATGGTTTCATCAAGATTACTTCCCAGGAGGTCACCAATCCTAGTACTACACTCACCCAAGCATGCTTAACTACAAATATCTAATGATATCTCAAAATTTGGACATATGTAGATACTCAATCCAATGCCTCTACATCATATTTAGGTCCCTATACATGAATATATAGTTAATAATATTGTGTTATATTCAAGTAATAAATCTCTCACAAAAAATATAGAGTCTACAACACTTCAGAGAATGAACAACCACTCCCAGCTCCAAGTCATGTTTAAGGTTGTTCCTCTCATGGGGTCATAGCCGACAAGACCCATAAGCTTATAACAACTCTCGTTACATTAAAACCACTCCAAGAACAATTAATGATGTATCATAGTACACTACATAACCAATCCAAATCTCAGGGAGTGTTAATACTAGAGTGGTCGTCAACCTTCCCTTCAGCTCATGTGAATCCTTTTTATTCTAGTTTAACCATTGGAACTTCAATACCTCCTCTGTTAGTTCTTTTATGGGTGCTGAAATTTGAGAGAAGTTATGGATAAAAATATGGTTATATCATGCCAACCACAAAAATCTCTTAATCTCAAATACATTTTTGGGGGTGTGTATAAGGGATGACTGCCTTGACCTTCTTTTCAAATACTAATATTACAGTCTTAGACACCACATGACCTAAAAACATCTCCTCTTGAATCTAAGAGTCACACTTTGACATTTTTACATATAGCCTATGTTGTCAAAGTGTACTCTGTACTATATCATGTTTACTAGAAAGTTACTTTAGTTTCGGTTAGTCGACGAGGATATCATCAATGTACACTCTAACAAAAGATCCCAATTTTTTTTAAAAGATCATGTTCATGAGTTCCATGAAATCCAATGGTGCGTAAGTTATCCTGGGTGACATCATCAAGTACTCATATAGTTCATTTCTTCTATGAATCATCGTATTCAAAATTTCCCCCAACCAAACCCACAATTGGTGGTATCCCATTCAAAGAAATTTTTTGGAAAACCACAGGACTACCTGTTGTTGATCAAAATGATCATTGATCCTAGAAATTGACATCAGTTCTTTTCAATCACCAGGTTCAACTTTTGGTAATCAATATATATCCAAATACTAACAAAAAACTTTTTGGAGAACACCAAGGATATCTTATAGTGAAGTATATAGCCTAAGGAATTGATTCCTATCCATGTCATCTAGTTAAACCTTGAGCTCCTCCTTCTCATTTGGAACTATAAGATATGGTGTATCAAAATGGCTTCACTCTCAACATGATGTCAATATCATATTAATGTGTCGATCCTTAGGATTCTCTACTAGGTCAGTAATTTCAAAAAACATTTCATCCCATTATTTATTATCTTCGGAGGATTTAGTGCTCTGGAAGGAAAAATAATTTTGAGTTGAAAATTGTGGAAAACTCGATCATAGTTCTGAACTTCTATGGATATGAAATAAATAATGAAAAACACTAATTAATGAAACCATTATACCTAAACCATATATCATGTTTTTGTGCATAGTTGACTATATTCTCTTATACATCTTGTAGAAATGCATACACATAATTGTTGGAATCAATGGTGTTCTTTGATGAAAATGGTGTACAATTTCAATTTTTATATTCAAATTTTATTAATCAATTAGTTTTCAAGACAAGGATTCTTATAGTACATATCGAATTAGGATTCCTATTGTTTCCCAATGTTTACCAATTTTTTGGGCTTCAAAATCAGGATTTTATCTTTTGGGATATAGGAATGGTTTATGAAAAAGAGTTTGAAAATAATTGATTGGGGACCGAAAAAACTAGTTCAAATACAAATAAGGGAGGTATGAATAATCATATTTGTATATAAAGGAACATTATGGGGACTGCGAATGAAGAACGACTCTTGGTGCAGATATGGTACATGGGACGGTTTACATTATGCAGAAGGCAAATGGATTGTGGGATGGATCGTCATTTGTGAAAATGGGGAGGTTATTTTTGATTCCTAAAAGGAAGAAAGGTGATATGAAAATTGTGTAGGAATATGTTTCACTCAACTATTGTGTCTTAGGAGAGACGCACTGTACTAAGTGACTTCCATACCACATCAAATTTTTGGGAAATCTCGGTTTAATGGATTTTGTGGATCTATTTTCCTACAGAAGGAGCACTAATACCTTCATTAAAAATAGACTATATTTATTAGTAATTTTGGAGGAGTTGGGTGAATTATTGAATATGGTCTTGGGATAAAAACTATGCATGGTAGGAGCGGTTCACGGAGAAGTTTCCATGAAATGAGAATTGGTCCATGAAGAACGTTTTTGTAATGGGTTTGTGGGGAACTAATGCCCATAAAAGAAAACGGTTCTTGTAAGGTGGTTCATTGTAAATAGTTCATAAAAGATGAGTTGTTCCATGGAGAATAATTATTACATAAATGTGGTATATGGATGTAGATTTTGGTGGTAGTACACATAGGTTGTACGTGGAGTAGCACGATTCGTGAAGGAAGCAAGCTAGTTCGTAGTAGAACCTTTCGAGAACCATATGAGCATGGAAAAGTTGATTAAATATATGGGAAAAACTTATAAATAAACAATGAATTTATATACAGTTGAGGATTCAATATATATTGAAGTTTAAGGATCCTACAAGTCCATAAACTGTGTTTGGATTCCTCTCAAGGGAGTGGCCCAGGCGGATCCGATCGAAGTGTTATGTGGAACATAGTAAGTTGTCCCTAAAATATTTTAAAGGTAGTGTTCCTAGAACATAGCAAATAAGAATAATCCTTCATACTCCACAAATAGTGAATATTAGTGGATTTAGATACAATCGACACATTTTTAGTGTATTCTCCTTGGACTATCCCTTAGTGGGGAACCATGTAAAATTATTTTGTTTATTCTTTTCTTGTTATTTTTTGTATACTTCTTATTCTCATTATAAAGGTTTAATAGGATCCTTCTAATGTGGGAACAAGATCCATATCTTTATAAGAAATATTTTACACCCTAATTCACACCTCCCCTCTCCAGGCGTTCTAAGGACCTTCAATACACTCTTGTGGAAGCATTCAGGCATACTTCCTAAGTGGTCCCAAACATTTTTATAGAGGAAAAATCTTCTGTAACATGAATTACACACTTTATAAAAGAAAATAGCTATTAGGATAAATTCTAATTAGTTTATGGGATCAAAGAAGGTTTCATATGACTGTTCCATGGGATCAAACATTTTTTTCCCTAGGATTCTACCCTAAACCCTAGGACTTTCCATCCTAGAACTAACCCTTATTTTAATCCATTCACATTAGTCACAATCATATATATATATATATAACAAATAACATAATCTATTCAACTAATTAATTCTAATAAAGATATATCAAATTGTATATCAACACATAAATATCATACAGAACAAACTATCCCAAACAAATAGCACAAATCAAGGAATCTAATTAATAAACTACTATTCAAAACAACACCACATAAATATAAATAAATATATATATATATATATATATCTATGTGTGTGTGTGTGTTAAATTGTACCCTATGTACCCAGTCATGATGCGTGAACATATGTGAAATCTCATAAATCACATATAACAAAATGTGCATCACCCAATGTGGTTTAATAGTAATAATAAAAATTAATTCCCCACTTTATGGAAACCCAGAGGTCAACTATTTTTTTTATCCAGGAACTGAAATAGTTTCCTTGCGTAAGACCCAATTTCCATTCTCCTATCTAACCTGTGTCAACATAACTTTGGATAATAAAAACATTTGTGGTCCTGTTCCTCTAGAATCATTTTATAACATCCTAAACCAAATAATTGGGTCTGAGTCAGAATTCCATGTAACCTCATGCACCTCTCCTCGTACACATGATTTTTTCGGCAAGTAGCGAGGGATTGAGTCCATAATTGTGGAGAATATACCCTCAATATCATTTTATAGGATCAATAATCAACGATAAACATTATAATAAATAATCAGAGTTTGTATGTAAGAAATTAAATTTGACATACATGTGATATAAATACAGAATATCTCGTATGTGGTGAGAATTACCAAAGTCATAATGTAAATAAAGAGAAAAAATAAACAATGCATCTTCCAAAGTGTGTCTGGGTCTGATACTAACTCCACATTCCTCTTCTCAACTATCCACCACTAGGTTTATTCACTTCTTCACATCCCTCATTCAATCTATAATTGCATCAAAATTCCTGAGAAGGGTGTGAGTATGAGACTCATTAGGTCACCACTAATTCATACTTAACCTAATGTTCTCTTGTATTTATGTGTGTTCCATAATAAAATAAATACATAACAAGCATCAAATCACAAAATCCAAAACTGTACAGTCATGTGCTAACCAAGTTTCCACAAACTCTCAGCTATACCTACTTCAACTCCATTATAGAAATATATTGTATATCGATAATTATCCAAAACCTTACACAATGATGTTGGATAGTCACATAGAATCCACAAGTCATCGAGTGAAAACAACATACCCGAAATCCCCAAAGCATTTGGTAATAATCGGAATCTACAAGGTATCGAGTATTTATAAAATACATGGAATACATAGGGCATTATGTAACACTCAAAATCCATAAGGCATCAAGTGTTCATGACCTACTCAGAATCCACAAGGCATCATGTAGATTCCATGTTATTAGGTCATCATGTTGTGTTGTTGTCTGTGTCACACATCATGCGCACACCCCACACAGAGTAATAGTATCACAAAGACTTCCTATCAAGTATATACATACCAATATGTCCAAGGAAAACATGTAAATCCATACAATTATAAACACCATATCACACATCATGTGAAATATATCATCATCATATACATCAACATGTGAATATAACATCCACATGGAATATATTTATCACATCAATTTCATGGAATCAAAACATACTATACTATGGGCTACACACACCATAATACAATAACAAGTCAAAAAAGATGTTAATTAAGTAAATAAATAAATTAAATATAGAGATATATGAAAATAATATCCCAAATGATATGGAACATCCTATGTAAAAACATTTCAATATCAATAGAAAATTTTGTCAATGGTGTTGTTACTCGAAACATATTTTCACACCAACCTGTAAATTGATCGCATTCCAAGGATTCCAAAAACAAAAACCATCTATTTTATTTCAAAAAATAAATAAAATATTTCATGAACTAATACATTCTCTTTATCCTCTAGGACCCAAAAAACCACTTGAATAGTGTTAAATGAGTTGGGTGTTACCAACTTATGTGCACCTCCCCAGACATCAAAGGTTGTTGACTAGTAGCGAGGGAGTAAATAGGTATAATGGGGAGGATCTACCCTCTTGTAGGAAAACAAGGTACTGTTCTGAGTATAATGTAAAATAATATACACTAAAGACTTGAACCAGACCCGCATAGAGGAAGAAAAATGAAAATAAAATAAACCAGTGGAAGAAAAAAAACAAGTGTAGTGGAATGTTAATAAAAAACATTCTAAAACCACTAGTAATAACTAATACACTAGAAAATTCATGCATCAATAACATGTAAAGATATAGAAAGGGCACCAATGGATAACCAATTGTAGTGAAATTTGACAAGATAACCATGATGATGCAAGAATGATAGAAGAAAAAAGTAAAATCCATCTTGGAATGACCTTAGG
Organism: Viscum album; assembly: GCA_963277665.1. Lineage (NCBI taxonomy): Eukaryota > Viridiplantae > Streptophyta > Magnoliopsida > Santalales > Viscaceae > Viscum > Viscum album. Next base: position 1,966,682,344 of record OY728161.1, read on the forward strand.
GTCCATACTTAATATCTGTTCAAAAGCTAATATGATCTAGCTCATGAATTTGATCTCTTTCCTTCCTGTAAACCCATATATTCTACACGCATCCCGGAGGTCCCATATAGGGAGTGAGATGAATCTCATTAGGATACCATGAAATGGTGTGTACCTAGTATAAGTGGATAAGGAGTCGTGAATTCATAGGAAAAGTAAACAACACAATTCAAAAAGTAAACACTACATCCACTGGTGTTCAACATCCACCATGGAATATCAACTGCCTCGGCAAACAGTGGAATCATAGTCACATAATTCAGAACCATGTGCCTCCTAACACTATGTGTACCAAGTACCGATGTCCTAAAGGCACTCCATGTCTATAGTAACATGGAACCATGTTCTTCCTAAAAAATCATGTATCAATTACCGAGGTCCCATAGGCCCACCCAAGAAGTAGTTACCCAGCACCATGTGCCTCCTGAGACCTTGTGTCTCATGTACCGATATCTCATAGGTGCACCTAAACAATCTGAAGGCTCCATGATTTCCATGTGGCTTCAACATAAATAACTCCCAACCATAATCACCAAACTGCAACTGATGGAGCCTCTACCCCCACAAGCTGTCAGAACCACCTAATTATAGAGTTGTATATATGAACATGACCCAATGTCACGGGTTAGAGGTAAAAAAACAATTATAGAACCCAAGACACCACCTCTATAGAACCTCATGACCTTAAAACCATGCCGCTCTTAATTTGATGGCCATACCATCCATGTAACATGGCTATTCCCAACCTAAAAGTCACAATGCCTCAGTCTGATATCTATGATGCCTAATCCCATGGTCAAACCACCTAAATAATCCAGGTCAACCCCAACCTATGATCAATATCAATCAAGAATACATGGGCCACGCCCAACAGAACCCAAAGGTTCCAACAAATGTAATCATCAATTACATACTTATCACATTTGAAAAAATCACATAAATGGTAAAAAAAATCTAAACAATTGAATTTCACTTGACCAATGGCTACCACTCAACATCAATGAGATCTTGAATTACTCTAACAAGCCAAATCATGATTTACAAAATTAAATATTCTAGATTAAATACAAATCAGGTTAATCATAACCATTTTGGCACCCTGGGCCAAAATGTCCCCATGTGCATCAGCCTCTCGCCCGACCATGCACAAACAATTCAGGAAATAGGTCATGAAAAATGGAATCTGATGGGTCTAACTATAATGAACCATCCAAAAAACATTACTTAATCTTGAATTAAATGAATAATTCAAATTGAGGATCTTTTCAAGTTTAGAGTTTTTGATAATTAAGACATAACTATTACATCTCAAAAGATTACAATGTAGACACTACTACTATAACCGATTTTTCACAACAATAAAAAGAATCCCTAAATAAAACAAGAGTTCTTTTCTTGATATAAATCTTCTTTAATACTCCCATTATCTTATCATTCTTTATAAAATATGAAAAACATTTCAAAAACTTTGGATGATCATAGAAATCTTAGTAAGGGTGATAACATAATGAAAGGAAACATTAACCCGCCAATAAATACAAATAAAATAAAACATAACTTTCAATCAAAACATACCTTCTAAAAACATAATATTTTTGTATAACTCATATAAATCATAAAACATAAAGGTAACTTGAGGCATTCATAACATTCCTACATAGGGAGTAACCCTCATGGTTATGTTTGGAATTCCCATTACAGTATATTCCCTAAATCTCTTTAGAGAAACCTTAGCGTTTAAGCCTTTCGTGTTACCCAATGCATTAGAGAGATATATCTAGATAACCTGACCTTAGTTTATCACGGAACCTCCCATCTTCATAAACAATTCCCAAGAACCATAACTTAATCGTATCACATAAAACATGCATAAAGGAAACATAACATTTACACATTTCAATCACAAGATATCAAAAACACTTTAATATAATAAAAACATTATCAAAACCATTTTCAATACCAAATTAAAAGAAAATTAAAACATGTTATTTATTTTTCCTTTTTTAAACAAAGTTATGTCTTGTAGAATAAGCTGAAACTCAAATAATGGTCACGACGGTGAAGAAGTCGTTGTCGCCGCATATGTAAGACAAAACATTCCTTTTGTCATTTAATAAAACTCTTCGTATAAAAAGATTCATTTTGAATAAAATTAAAAGTAAAAGGGGTTTATAAACCGTATAAAATAAAATTGTCGACAAAAAAAATATGCCTCAATGAAAGGAGATTGAGATGAAGTCCCCTACAAGGATGGTATCCTTAGATTATGTATAAATCAATTACATAATTATGTGTGACAAATATAAATACACAGAATATAAGTGGATATTAAGTGTAAAATAATCAGAGTTCATCCACACATATTCATATAATTTCATAATCAAGAAAAAAAAGTTTAACCCAAAGAATCAAAATTGGGTTAAGAAGTACCCTTGCAAAAATTCGACAGCCTAACAATGTCATATCAAATTTTGGAAAAAGAGTTGATGAGAGTGATAAAGGGTATCTCATCACTTGGACATAAAATTTACAGAAATAAGGATATATAAAAACATATCCCAACATAAGAAGATGTAAATTAAATGACATAACAAAAAGAAGTATTTTAAAAATCATAGGGTGAAAGGTTCCCTTACCGACATGGGTAACTTTCGAAACGTACACCCCATGAAATAAGGACAATACAACGTTGATGTAAATACCTATAAAATAAATTATATTACATAAATATTAGAATAATGGGAAGTACATACACCACTCAAATGAAATAGTTGCAAATGTTGCATAAATCTCATGGGCATAATAGTGAGATGAAAAATCTCTTACGAAAACTCGTCAGCCTAACAACAACACTTAAAACATCCAAAAAATGAATTGATGAAATAAAATAGGGTCTATCATATATGAACATAAAATTTACAGTAAGATGAATATAAAAGAACATCCCCCAACATAATAAAGAGGATCTTAAAAGAAATGACATTAAAGAGAGTACTTAAAAAGAAAGAGAGAGGTAGGATACATTACCTCAAGTCCGACTTATCTTGTTCGTTTCTTTATATTCCTGAATAAAAAACTTTGTACAATTTATAATTTATTAAGGACCTCAATTAAAGTTTATTATTAAATTCATATCAAATATTATAATGTTATAATAATTAGTTAATTATGTGAGTTCATATCAGACATTTTTGTCGATGTTCGGTACATGAGTTAAAATGAATTTGTTTGAAAATAATTGTCCATGTTGTTAAAAATACACCATCTCCATAATAGTATTAATGATTTAAATATAATATATATCCAGTATATATTTATTTTATACTATTCCATAAGATTTGGAGATAAAAAAAATGAAATGCATCATTCATGTAGACGGTAGAGCGAACGTACGCATGAACGCTTCTTTCATTTCTTTGTCACATTAAAGGAATTAAAACTAAATGAGATATATATATATATATATATATATTATAATTATAGTATAATATATATTTTATATAGGTCACATAAGTTCATTAATTTCATTCTCTATACATTCCATGTATTTCATGAACGAGTCACATTACTTGAGGGGGCGGTAGTCCACACTTCCTCAAATGAAATTATCACATTTTCACCACATGCAAAGCATAAAGGTATGTTTTAAATATAAAATAAAGAAAAATAGAAAATAAATAAATATAATATATATCATAAATAAATATAGTACCATCATAATGGCCACCATGAGAGGTGGTAGGAGAAGATAGAACAATCATCATTTCGTGAGGCAGTAATTCTCCACCCACGGAAACAGTATGTTCTTTAACCATTAGAAGGAGGTGTGTGTAAGTGAAGCTCCAAAAATTCTCATAAAAACATCATATTATATTTAATATAGTGTCTGTTTTACCAAATAAAGGAATAAAAAGATTTTACGGGGTTGTAGAAACAAAATAAAACAATAGAACATAAGAGAATACATTACCTTTAAATCGTGTAACTCCCATTGGTTTGAACCAAAAGGATTTTTTGAAGAGTTTTCTGCCTAAGTTAAGGCTTAGAGGATGAAGAGAGGGATATGGAGAGATAAAATGAATAGAGTTTGGTTGATCCAAGGGCTTTAGAGGTGTGTGTAAGGGGGTAGAGGTGGGGACCTTTTATAAGAGGGAGGATGGGCACTCTTGGATTGTTATAAAATGTTACTTTATTAGAAAATGAGTATCAGATTTTAAAGGTACCAAAATGATATATTTCGAGGATAAGGTGATAAGGGTTCTAAATCCACTAATACATTTGGTTTCATACAAGTTTAACTCTTTTATTTCACCTTATCTTTTCATTTTTTTAAATTGTTCATTAATGAGGTAATCACTGCATCATCATGGTGTCATAAATAAATTTATTTATTTAATGTCTAAAAATTATAAAAAATACAATGATTTAGAAATATTTCTAGAGTTATAATGACTATTTATAGTCTAAGAGATAATTTATTTAGATAAAATTAAAATTGTTTTTCTTTGGTGTTACATACTTTGGTTACATTTTCCTTTCTTTAAAAAATATATGATAAAAGGTCACTATCACACTAAAGTGATTCCATGGGGACCCTAAGTTGGAACAAGGAATCCCATGGTCAGACATGGCCCAAAAAATAGCATTAAGACACATTTTTGGTGTCATTTTATATTATTATGATATTATTTTATTACCCTTAACTACTGGATTTCTAATTAATCACGATAATTAAAGATAATTACCATCATTACTATTCATATTGTCCAAAAACAAAAGTCTTAATTTAATAATTTGGACGTTATGATTCCAAATATGGAATCCATTATACCAAATTCAAAACACATAAATTGCAGTAATTGATTTAAAAATAATTCCCGTTGTTAGAACCAAAGACAGGTTTTTAAGAAGTAAATTCTATAAAAATAATGATTTGTTTTTATATCCAACTTAAAAATCAAATTACATACAATGACCAAAATTGTATTAAATTATAAAAACATAATTAAATTACACCTTAAAAACTTTAAAATGAAAATCTATCTATATAAATAAATTTGATGAAAATGTAGTTTTGAATTAAAATGCAGTAATTTTCACTATTCATTAAAAATGAAAATTTGTCATAAAATACCAAAAATTCACCCTAACCTATATTTGATATTATAAATTCAAAAATGACATCAATTTTACCAAATTAAAAACATATAAGTTTCATTAAATAATTTTATAATCAATTCCCACTATCAAAACAAATAGCTGTTCTTAAGAAACAATATATATTAAAAGATTGACACTTCTTTATATCAAATTTCAAAGTGAAATTAATTAAAATGACCACAATTAGATTAAATGGTAAAAATATATTTTTATTACACTTTAAAACCAATTAAAAAAAATAATCTAACAATATAAATAAATTATATTAAAATGAGGATTTGAATTAAAATACATCATTTTTCACTAAAAACGATCTTTATCGGAAAATAAAAAAATTACACAAAGTAAATTTTGATGTCTTGATTCTAAATAAGGATTTTATTTTGTCAAATATAACATATAAAAGTGACAAAAAGTATATTTAAAAATGGATCTCTATCAAAAGGTGATCAACTGGCCTTTTAATGAATATTAGAATATCTATTCATAAAATTGGATTCATTTTCATTTTAACCCTCTAAAATTTATTGAATAATGTAAAAAACTTTAACAATAATATATAATCATATTTTAGTTAGTTCTATTCATTCCCTCTATTCCAACAGCTAGATGTTACCTACCATTTAAAATAATATTATTATATTATTAGTGTGCAACGTAAGATTTCAAAGAAACTTGTTGTTACGTATTGGGTACACCATCGAACATAGCATCCCCTTTAAAGTAATATTAATATTTTATTCCAAAATGTTAATAAATATGAAAATGCCATATTATTTATTTACCTAGGATGTTACATCCTTCCCCTCTTTTGGGAATTGTGTCCTTACAATTTTAAAATTGGGCTTGGAAACTTCATTGAAATCCCTACATCGGAAAAAGAGTCAGCAAAACTATCACTTTAAAAGAAAGAAAAAGAAGTATAAAGGTCACCTGAGTTAACCCATACTAGGATTAAATGTAGGAAAACATGGATATGGATAAGAAAAGGGTCATGTTCTGATGGAGAGTGATAGAAAACATGTTTAGGAGAAAGTTAAGCACCAGAAAATCACAAACTTGTGATGGGTTAAACGGTATTTGATTCCCCAGAAGGAAAAGTTAACATACAACATTTTTGTTTTAAGTTACTTTTCATTGAGGAATATATTTATGAGCTTAAATAAATCATAAGGAAACACACTTACATGTTTTGTAGACTTTCATCTCTTACTATATTTCTTACACAAACTAATATTTTCTCCAAAAGAAGAGTATTTAGGATGACTTGTTCATATTAAGAGAGCTATAATCAACTTCTAGAGAATCACCAAATCCACAAAAGAGAACTATATGTTTCCCATGTCATTAGAACAAAACCAAAAACAAAATTGTTAGTATGAGATCAGATAATACCCAAAAAGGATAATCCTTTTTAAAAAGAAATACTACTCTTAATCTACAAAATTTGTCAAACATTATCCAATGTTCAACAAAGACCATTTAATAAACAGTTGTCCATAAAATAATTCAAAGTGATCCAAACTAATAATTAATCCAAAATCTCTGAAGGAATTAATCACATAGTCTTCCAAGATAAATCTTAACATTTATCCCCAAATAACATCATTTTTTTAAAGTCTCATACTGAAAAGTAATTAACCTAATCACATATCCTCCATGATAGGATAATCATTTCCATAGAGAACCCAAAATCAATTTATTCCTGATTCATAAGATCATCTAACTAAAAATAATTATTCATACTAACCAGGGAATTCATGTAGTCCAGTGGTAGGCAAAAAATCCCAGTCGCACTTTAGTTGTGGGTTCGATTCTCGCAGCTTCATCCGACGCGACGGGTTGTCACATGGTCTACGTGTTGTCCTTTTTCCAAAACTACATAATTATTATAAAATTTCCCAAAAAAATAAAATCTTCAAAAATAACCATAACATAATTTAACCATAAAGGTTATCTAATAAATTTTATTTTTCATCCCAAAATGTATTAACTAGTAATTGCTTCAAATTCTAGGATCATATAAACACAAATAGTTCTTTAAAACTATATCCACAAAACAAAAGATAATTTTTCCTTGAATAAAATTTTCATATATCTAATATCAGGGTATCACATACAATAAAAAGTCTTATAATGTAACCCCATAATCAAAAGATCCTTAATACTTTTAAGAATTGCACCATCCTAAAATCTACCATAACTCCAGAATCCCATACATGATGACTTCTTACTCATTCAACATTCTTCATGATCCATTAAACATTCCTTTACAACTTATTCTAAAATTCTTCTTTCCTACAAACAAAATCATGAATCATATCCCAAGATTCAATAATAGGAAATCATATGTTAAGAAATAATCCATACCATTCATTGGTCATTGTCAGTTTGCTCATCCTCAATCGGAATGGAATTAGGTATTGGTAAACGAATAGTTGTACGATCCTGATGATCCCATTCCTAAATCTTCTTCGTAGGAAAAGTGTTTTCATAATGACCATGCACACCATATTTAAAACCTTCAATTGATCCTTCAGAAAGAACGTTTTTCTCTTTCCTAGAGTCAACTAGATGCTTCCTTTTTTCATGGTAGGTTCTTCTTTTATGACCTTCATTTCCACATCTATAGAATATTTTTGTCCCTTTAAAACATTTTACTATGTGTTTCTTTCCAAATCTTTGACACATAGGATTTTGAACACACTTACCTTTATGATTATTACCTGAACATTCATATGGATTTGTTTCTTGCATATATGATGCCTTATAAAAATCACTAATGTTTATGTGGTCAATCATGACTCCATATAATTGGTTGAGAATAAAAAAAAGAGTTATAATTGTAGCTCACATATCATTCAGTTTCTCATTCAGAAAACTGTCACCGTTTCCTTCACATCCACTGTTACTTTGGTACCTACTAGATCCAACCATTTACTAAAACCAAAAAGGTCAGTGTGAGTATATCAACAAATTCATCATGTAAAAACAAGGAAGATAAAAACCAAGATATACTTATCCTAGTTATTTCAATCTCATTCTAACTTTCAAAAATAAAAAAGGGATTCATCTAATATACTAACCATTGTGGTTAAATACAACATGTCACTTGTGCTTAAACGACACTCTAACCTCTAATGTTATCTAAACTGACCTCTGATACCAACTATAAGGACTCATCCTAAAAGAATTACTAAATCCTTAATTAAATGAATAATTCAAATTGAGAATCTTTTCAAGTTTAGAGTTTTATAGAATTAGGAAATAATTATTAAATCTCAAAAGATTACAAAGTAGACACTACTACTATAACTGATTTTTCATAATAAAAAAATCCTTAAATAAAAAAAGAGTTATTTTCTTGATATAAATCTTCCTAAATACTTATTTTATCATACCCTTCCTTATAAAAAATGAAAAAAATTTCAAAAACTTGGGATGACCATAAAAAGGTCAGTAAGGGTGATAACATAATGAATGGAAACATTAACCCTCCAATAAATACAAATCAATGAAACCATAACTTTCAATCATAACATAACTTCTAAAAACATAGTATTTATGTATAACTCAGAGAAATCATAAGAAATAATGTTAACTTGAGGAATTCATAACATTCTTACATGGGGAGTAACCCTCATGGTTACGTTTGAAGACCCATTACAGTATAATCCCTAAGTCTCTTTGGATAAACCTTGGCGTTTAACCCATTCGCGTTACCCAATGAATTAGAGAGATATCTCAGGATCACCTGCCCTTAGTTTATCACGGAACCACCCGTCTTCCTAAACAATTCCCAAGAACCATAACATAATCGTATCACAAAAAACATGCATAAAGGAAACATAACATTTCCACATTTCAATCACAAGATATCAAAAACACATTGATATAATCTAAACATTATCAAAACTATTTTCAATAACAAAATAAAATAAAATTAAAACATGGTATTTATTTTTCATTTAAAAAAAGTTATGGCTTGTAGAGTAATCCGAAACTCAAATAATGGTCACGATGGCGGAGAAGTCGTTGTCACCGCATACGTAAGAAAAAAAATTCTTTTGTCATTTAGTAAAATGCTTCATATGAAAAGATTCCTTTTGAATAAAAGTAAATTTCAAAGGGTTTTATACACCATATAAAAGAAATTTGTGTCTAAAAAAAATTCCTTAATGAAAGTAGATTGATACGAAGTCCCTTACGAAGACTGTATCATTAGATTAAGGATAAATCAATTACATAATTATGTGTGAAAATATAAATACACCCAATATAAGTGGATATTAATTGTAAAGAAATAATAGGTTATCCACACATATTCATATAATGACATAATAAAGAAGTAGAAGTTTAACCCTACTAATCGAAATTTGGTTAAGAAGTTCCCTTGCAAAAATTTGACAACCAAACGGTGTCACATCAAATTTTAGAAAAAGAGTTGATGAGAGAGATAAAGGGTATCTCATCACATGGAAATAAAATTTACAGAAATAAGGATATATAAGAATATATCCCAAAATAATAAGATGTAAATTAAAATACGTAACAAAAAGATGTCTTTTAAAAATAGGAGGGTGAAAGGTTCCCTTACCGACTTGGGTAACTTTCAAAACGTACACCCCATGAAAGAAAGACTATGAAATGTTGATCTCAATACCCATAAACTATAGTATATTACACAAATATTAGAATAATTGGCATTACATACCCCACTCAAAGGAAATAGTGGAAAATGTAGCATAAATCTCATGAGAATAATAGTGAGATGAAAAATCCCTTACAAAAACAGTACAGCCTAACGACGCCACTTAAAACATCCAAAAAATGATTTGATTAAATAAAATAGGGTCTCTCATCATATGAACATAAAATTTAATGTAATAGGAAAATAAAAGAACATCCCCCAACATAAGAAAGAGGTGCTTAAAAGAAATGACATAAAAGAGAGTACTTAAAAAGAAAGAGAGAGGTAGGATCCCTTACCTTATGTCCGACTTGTCTTGTTCGTTTATTTATATTCCTGAATAATAAACTTTGGTCAATTTATAATTTCATAAGTAAATCCTTTAAAATTTATTATTCAATTCATATCACATAATATAATGTTATAATAATTAGTTAATTTTGTGAGTTCATATCAGTCATTTTTTTCGATGTTCGGTACATGAGTCAACAATGAACTTGTTTGAAAAGAATTGTCCATGTATTTATAATTAAACCATCTCCAGAGTAGTATTAATTATTTAAATATCATATATATCTAGTATATATTCATTTTATACTATTCTATAACATTTGGAGATAAAAAAATGAAATGCTCCGTTCATGGAGACGGTAGGCCGTACGTTCGCATGAATGCTACTTTCATTTCTTTGTCACATTAATGGAATTAAAACTAAATGAGATATATATATATATATATTATAATTTCAGTATTATATATATGTTATATATTTCACATAATTTCATTAATTTTATTCTTTATACATTCAACGTATTTCCGGAACGAGTCACATCACTTGAGGGGGCGGTAGTCCACACTTCCTCAAATGAAATTATCACATTTTCACCACATGTGAAGCATAAAGGTGTGTTTTAAATATAAAATACATAATCATAGAGAGTAAATAAATATAATATATATCATAAATAAATATATTTCCATCATAATGTCTACCATGAGAGGTGGTAGGAGAAGATAGAACAATCATCATATCGTGGGGCAGTAATTCGCCATCCATGGAAACAATATGTTCTTTAACCATTAGATGGAAGTGTGTGTAAGTTTAGCTCAAATCCATCTCATAAAAACATACTAGTATATTAAAGATACTATTTTTTTAAAAAAAAAGAAAAGAATAAAAAGAGTTTAAGGGGTTGGTGAAACAAAATAAAACAAAAGAACATAAGAGAAAACATTACCTTTAAATCGCGTAACTCCCTTTGGTTTAAACCAAAAGGGTTTCATGAAGAGATTTATGCATAAGGTAAGGATTCTAGGATGAAGAGAAGGATGTGGAGAGATAAAATGAGCAGATATTTCCCAATCCAAGGGATATAGAGGTGTGTGTAAGGGGGTAGAGGTGGGGGCCTTTTATAAGAGGGAGGAGGAGCACTCTTTAAATGTTATAAAATGTTACTTTATTATAAAATGAGTTTCAGATTTTAAAGGACCCTAAATGATATATTTAGAGAATAAGGTGATAAGGGTTCCAAATCCACCAATAAAATTGGTTTTAGACAACTTTAAGTCTTTGATTTCACCTTATCTTTTCGTTTTATTTAAATCGTTCATTAATGAGGTAATCACTGCATCCTCATGGTGTCATAAATAAATTTATTTATTTAATGTCTAAAAATTATAAAAAAACTACCATGATGTATGAAATCATTTTATATTCCCAATGACTATTTATATTCTAATAGATAATTTATGTAGACAAAATTAATATTGTTTTACTTAGGTGTTACATACTCTGGTTACATTTTCCTTTTTTTAAAAAAAATATGATAAAAGGTCACTATCACAATAAAGTGATTCCATGGGGACCCTAAGTTGGACCATGTCATAAAATGGTCGGCCATGACACAAGAAATAGAATTAGGACACATTTTTGGGTCATTTAATATTATTATGATATTATTTTATTACCCTTAACTACACGATTACTAATTAATCACGATAATTAAAGATAATTACCGTCATTACTGTTCATAATGTTCAAAAACAAAAAAATCTTAATGAAATAATTTGGAACTTCTGATTAGAAATATGGAATACATTCTACCAAATTAGAAACACAAAAATTAGAATAATTGATTCAAAAATAATTCTCGTTGTCAGAACCAAAGATGGATTTTTTATGAAGTAAAATATTTCAAAAGATTGATTTGTTTTTACATCCAACTTAAAAGTGAAATTACGTCCAATGACAAAAATTATATTAAATTATAAAAAAATAATTATATTACACCTTAAAACCAATTTAAATTACAATATAAGTATATAAATAAATTGGATTAAAAGGCAGTTTTGAATTAAAATGCTGTATTTTTCACTATTCATAAAAAATGAACAGTTGTTAGAAAAATATCAAAAATTAAACCTAATAAATATTTGATATTCAAAATTAAAAAATGATATCAATTTTACCAAATTCAAAACATATAAGTTTCATTAAATAATTTTACAATCAATTCCTGCGGTCAAAACAAATAGCGTGTTTTTAAGAAACAATATCTATTAAAAGATTGACACTTGTTTATATCCAATTTCAAAGTAAAATTAATTAAAATGACCAAAATTGGATTAAATGGTAAAAATATGTTTTATTTACACTTTAAAAACAATTAAAAATATAATATATCAATATAAATAAATTATATTAAAATAATGTTTTGAATTTAAATACAACATTTTTCACTAAAAATGATCTTTATCGGAAAAAAATAAAAATTTACACAAAGTAAATTTTGATGTCTTGATTCTAAAGAAGGATTTTATTTTTACAAATATAACCTATAAAAGTGAAAAAATATAGATTTAAAAAGGGTTCTCCATCAAAAGGCGGTTAATCATCTATTTAATGAATATTAGAATATTTATTCTTAAAATTGGATTCATTTTCATTTTAAGACTTTAAAATTTTTAATAATGTAAAAACATTTAACAACCATATATAATCATATTTTAGTTAGTTCTATTCATTCCCGCTATTCCAACAGCTAGAAGTTATCTACCATTTAAAATAATATTATTATATAATTAGTGTGCAACGTAAGATTTCTAAGAAACTCATTGTTTTGTATTGGGTACGCCATCGAACATAGCATCCCCTTTAATGTAATATTAATAATTTATTCAGAAATCTTAATAAATATGAAAATTTCATATTCTTTATTTACCTGTGATGTTACACTAATGATTAATTCAATATGAAATAAAATATAAAACAGTTCATACTCAAAAATACCTGAAGATTCGCCAAAGCTAACTCCACCCAAATGACAATAAAAACAAAAAAAAAAGGTATGCACACCTACCTCGAACTAGCATGATGATCCTACTCCAATATCACCATCGAATTTAGTCTAAAATGCAGAATAGCTAAACAAAGAGCATAAAGGCTCAAACCCATATAACTCAGATTATAATAGAAATAAATACAAAAGGATCAAGAGGAATAAAAGCCATACCAAGGGGTTTCTAATGGATCTAACGACATTTGAATCTGAATTAGGATGAAGGATTAGAAAGGGGTTAATGTTCTGGTGGCCTAGTTTATGAAACCTGGTGACTCCCTACACCCTCTGCCTCAAAATGTGGCTATATAATGTTTAAATTGAAAAAAATGAAATAGACGATGTGTAATTGGGTCTACACGCAGTTTGGCTTCTTCTAATGTTCATTTGGAAGCCACTTTCTACGGACTAACATTCCAAATCTTTCTGACATGACTATATGGTGAGTACTAGGTAGTACATGGTGTGTCCTTAGGCTTTCCCCTATAACTCACTGACTTACTCACAAGCCATGTATATCCCACATACACGTCTATACTACATGACGTGTACTAGGATTACACTATGTGTACCTTGTTAAACATATATCTCCAGCCAACATGCTCACACACCATGTATGGCCTTTACACACGAACAAGGAACATGATGTGTACTTTAGAGTACATGGTGTGAAACCAATATATTCCTAGAGCTACCTAGTACTTCCCTATTATATCAATGACATATAAAAAAAGAAAAGAAGAAAAAAAGACACTCATACTTTAAAGTAAGAACCAGGTTCTAACCCACTTCCCCACATAAAGATATTCTCCATCTGAATTCCCTTATAAAGGTGGTGTAGAAAACTCCATACCAATCTAGCCCAAAATCCAATCAAAAAAGGTTCATCAACATATTTCTGGACTCATGGTTCTCATGTGACACATCTTTAACCTTGTAAATCATGAGGAGCTCGCATTTATTCCCGACACCCAAACATATCCTACACCTTATAGGTTTCTACCTCCATGAGGTCCTGCATCTCAAGGGTTCTTAAGAAATAACCTGGTTCCATGCACCTCAAGTATCAGCATCCCTGATTCCATGATGCCTACGTCACCTCAAGTAACTTGAATCCTTGATTCCCAGATTCGATGTATCTTATACATATAAATAAATATATCATGAACTCAAAATGGTGCCAATCACATTGAAAAGATTCTAGTCATTCCAACTACATCTTATGTACCTCATGCACTCAAAATAGACATGCCTTTATAGGCCAATCCAAAAAGGAAACAAGAAAATCATGGAAATTCTCACGGCGTTCCTCTGACCGTCATCATCTCACCAGCCTGCTCAGCCTCTGGTTGTTATACTACGTGAACCTAGCCTCATATACAACTTCCTGATGCCTGAACACCTTGTGATTCTAATCGAATCACCGACCAATGACCCCTCAGCTGGGTCCCAATATCTGTTCCACGTCCTTCTTGTAGAGCTGAATATCAGCTACCCTCACCTATTACAGTCCTTGAATCAACCCCAGACATCACCATATATCCAGTTCCACGAATTCTGGTGGTCTGAGGGGCCTTCATTTAGAACCTCTCTAGATGTCTGACTTTTCCACATGCTCGACACTCCTTTGGAGGCCTATCACACTGAGTCTGAACATTCACTGGCTACCAACACCGAAGGGAAACCACTTATGAACATCCACAAGGTGGTTTAGTAGAGTCCTTGTCCAACCCTCCCTACTAGTACACATCCGAACCATTTTTACTACTATATGAACCATCACCCAAAGTTGTCTCCTGGCACAAACGAGACATGTACATCAAGTTTCCCTCAACTATGAGTTCCAGATTCAATGCCTCTATGAACGAGGTTAGCCGAATTCTATTTACATGCACTCTTATGTCATGCAGTAATCCATCGTCAAACAACCCCACCCTTGAGGTGTCATCACCTACCATACATGATGAAAATAGAGATAGCTCATTGAAAGAAGTTGCATATTCCATGTCTGACATGTCCCCATGCTGAAGGCTCAAGAACACCTGATCTCTCTCTGCCATGAGCATCTCAGGAAAAAAGTGCTTGAAGAACATGTCGCAGAAGTCCTTCCATTCCAGTCCTTTTTGTATACGAGCATTACCTGCATATCCCACCAATGCTTCACTCATCCTCATAGAATGTACGTCACCAGCTTGACCCTCCATCTTTTAGGTGTCTTGATCTGGTCAAAGATCATATGCATGCTCTCTCTCCAGTTCTCAGCCGCCTGTAGACCACCCCCACCATGGAAAAGTGGAGGGTTCTATAAAAAGAACTCACATGTCAGATATGGAATATAGGGATCTATACCCTATGTTCCTATGTCAATTCTTTGAAATACACATACCAGACTAGATCAGAGCTACATGTCAAGCCACAACCCAAATGCTGCCAAACCGGGAAGCTCTTCATGAACTGGATCCTAAACCTGGTCATGTCCCTGATCCTATATAGGCAGCTCATGCTCTACCTGTCTCTCATTTTCTTGAACCTGATCGTGCTCATATATCACTATACCGTCTCCCTCCTGATATTGCATCATGCTGTCTAGGGGGAACACGATGATCACCATAAATGGTCAGACATCCAACATATATAAAAATATATATATATATAATAGAGATTAAGAAAGTAGTAAAGTGGATGCTCATAAAAACTAACCTCAATCTCAACCACCTCATCCTTTCCCTATGACATCCTGACCTCAAGGCCAAATTCCCCACCTTCAACAGAGCCAAGTATCATAGTAACCTCGGGCCATTACCATCATGAAAACCAAATATTGCCTCAAACCAATGACTGAGTCGCACAATCTGGATAGTCATACTGCCTCAAACAGACATCCAGGATTCCCAATCCTAGTGATCAACATCACCTCAATCATAGTATATTCCTACTTATATACGATCCAGATACAAATCTAATTCCACATGCAATTGAACATAATTTAATGAATGGGATATTTCATTGCATTAAACAAGAAATTAAATTAGCAATTTCACTCTTTACATTTCAAAACCATCTGTAGCATGGAAATTGAAATTATTCACAAGATATTATCACTTTAAAAATAATACGTCAAAAATCCGAAAAATAACGCCTTTCTATACCGAGCCAAGGTCCAATTCCCCCCTTACAACACCAGGTCAAGGGTCACATATCATAACTTATAATAATCACATACCAAGTGATCCACCAAAGTTGAAATCAAATAAACAGTATTCTAAGAAAAAGAAAAAATATCAATTACCACCCCAATTTAACTTGGTCCACCCCTCATACTGGGGCTGCAGGCACCCATGCACTAGCTACAAATCCAATTCCAAAAACAAAATATCTCCACTCTACCATATCACAAATAGTAAAACTAGAAATGGGAAAAAAGTAAGTCTCGATCTCATTAGTAGTCAGTGAAAAGTTGATACTAAATCCATATCAATAACATCCTCATATAATACCACTTTCTAAAGTCCTTCACATGAACATACACTTGAACAGTGCTAAAAGGGTTGAGTGTTACCACCTTAGGCACACCTCCCTGAATGATAATGTCTGCTGACTAGTAGAGTGGGTGTAAATAGGTATTGTGAAGAGTCTATACCCTCTCAGAGAAAAATAATGTACTAGTCCAAGTATAATTTTAAATAAGAGACATTAAAAACTTGAACTAGACCTGTATAATGGAAGCACAATCAATAGAAGATAATCCAGTTGAAGCAATATAGAAAAAAGTGCTGCGGAATGTAAACAAAACAGCATGATAAAACCACTTGTAATAACTACATGAATAGGAAAGTTATGCATCCACAGAAGGTCAAGATATAAAGAGGGTGCCAATGGCTAACCAAAAGTTGCTACATTAAATAATCTAAGCATGAAGGAACAGGAATGAAAGTAAAAAAATTTAAACACCAGGTAGACATGACCTCAAGGTCCATAACATATATCCATGCAATAACTAATACGATCTAGATCTTGAAGCTCATATTATTTATGCACCTAAATCCATAAAGTTTAAATGTGTCCCAAAGGGCCCATGTATGGTGTGAGATGAATCTCAGAAGGATACCACCCAATGGTGTGTACCTAGTATAAGTGTTTATGAATGCATGCAGCCGACATAAATGTAAACATTTTGACACTCAATGTAAACAAAAAATCCAGTGGTACTCAGTATCCACCATGTATTATCACATTTACTGGAAAATACTATAATTTCAGTCACGTAATATGGCACCATGTGCCTCTAGAAAATGCGTGTCCCATGTACCGACATCCTAAAGGCACACCCCATCTATAGTAACCAAGCACCATATGCCTCAGGACAACTCGTGTCTCAAGTACCTACATCCCAAAGGCACACCCAATAAGTAGTAAACTGGAACATTGTTCCTCCTAACAGCTCGAATATCAATTACTGATGTCTTGTAGGAATGCCCCAAAAATCTATAGGCACTACACCTTCAACGTGGCTTCCATTGCAATCACCCCAACCATAATCACCTAACTGCAACTACCGGAGCCTCTACCCATAGGAGTGGTTGAAACCACCTCATAATGGAGTCATCTATGTGGACACGACCCATAGTAATGGGTGAGAGGTATTCAAAAAATATAGAACCCAAGACAAAACCTCTTTGGTACCTCATTCCGCTATGACTATGTTGATTTAAATTTGATGGCCAGTCTAACCATGTAACTCAACCATACCAAACCTAAAAGTCACACTGCCTCAATCCGACATCTAAGATGCCCAATCCCATGGTCAAAAAACCCATATAATATGGGTCAATCCAAACCTATTATCTTCATTTCTCAGGAATCCATGTTCCACACCCAACACAACCCAAAGTTTCCTTCATATGCAATTCAGTAATTACATATTTATCATATTTGAACAAATCAAAAAATTCTGAAAAAATATAAATAACTAAGTTACACTTGTCGAATGACTATCACATAATAGTAATGAGATATTTAATACCTCTGACAATACAAATAAAGAATTACCAAATTCAAAATACCTTTTTATAAACAAATCAGTCCAATTATAAGCATTTTGGATCCCCGAGCCAAAATGTCCAATTGAGCATCGACCCCCTGCCCGGCCTTGCTCAACCAATTTAAGAAATAGGTCATACCAAAAGGCATACCATGGGTCTAACAATTAATTAAATATTCAATAAATGATATAAAGTGCCCCGCTCAAAAATACCCAAAGAAGCGTCAATTTTCGTTCCACCCATATTTCCACAAAAACAAAAAACAAGGTATGTACCACATACCTCATAATATCATGATGATCCTCTTCCAGTATCAGCCTCTATTTTATTATAAAACATAGTATATAAAAAAATAATCATAAACGATCAAACCCCACTAACTCGGTTTAGAATAAAAATCAATATGAAAGGATCAAGAGGAACAAGGCCTTACTGAGGGGTTTCTAATGGATCTGACGACATTCGAAACTGACTTCGGAAGAAGGATCCGGAAGGGGTTAATGCTCTGACATACTAGTTCCTGAAACCCAGTGACTCCATATATCCCGTTCCATAAAACAAAGAAACTTCTCATTTTAAGAAAAAAAAAATAAATACACTGCATGTTCTGGGGACTACATGTCGGGTTTCTTCTTTTTACTGTTTTTTAGGTGGCCACATTCCACCGACTAACATTCCATATATTTCCAACATGAATACATGGAGTGTACTAGGTAGTACATAGAGTGTCATTGGTTTTTCCCATCTAACTCACCGACTTACTCACGCGCCATGTATATACCTCATACATGATAAGACTACATGGCATGTACTAAGAGAACAGGACGTGTACATGGATATACATATCTCTTCGGCGAACACACTCAAACACCATGTTTTTCCTTCACACATGACCATGGTATGTAGTGTGTACTTGAGTGTACATGGTTTTTGACTTGGAAATTTCTAGAACGACCCCATTTTTTCATATTTTATAAAAAAACACAAAAATAGAAATGAGAAAAAACCCATACATTAATGTTAGAACAGAAATATTACATTTTTTATCAAAGATAATTCATGATTTACCAATATAGACCAATGAATTCACTCACAATTTATCTTAAAATATAATTATAAAACCATATTTAGTAATTTATATCACCAAATTACATCAATAAAACATGTGGAATTTCTAAATAATCATTATTTAATAAAACCAAAAAAATTACCACGTCTATTGCATAATTAAACTCTAACAATTTGATTTCTTTTCACCTAATATTTTTTATTCTAACTACCGTTGAATAATTTTTATAATTATATTCCAATAAGTATCCTTATAAACTACTCTTAATAATTTAGTAATTATCATTGATAATTTACATTATAATATATCATTTTATAATTCTTAACAATTATCTTTTGTAAAAATTCCACAATCATCATTTGATAATTTTCCACAATTATATTTGTCATAATTTCACAATTACAATTTGATAATTTTCTATAAATTTTTTCGTTAAAATTTGCGCAATTATCATTTGATACTTTTTGTAACTTATATTTTCATAAAGTTTTCATAAATAATCCATACGAACAGTGTGAAAAATAATGTAGAACATACCTTTCTTCCCTTAAAAATAAAAATCAGATTAAATTTTTTCTTGTCGATACAATTCCAAAAAAACTGATGACGCTTCAATGCACTCAAATATGAAGAAGATATCGAAGAAAACAATTTGGGAGGAATAATAATAATAATTGAAATTTAAGAGAGAGGTATTAAGATATGCATGATAATAATGGGTGATACATCCTGTGAGAATTCCCATGCGCCACTCCATTTCCTCCACATTTAGAAAATATTTTTTATCTCTTTCATATTTTAATTTCACAATTTGTTTATCACAATTATTTTAAAACATTATTTTCCTCTATAAAACCCTCCATGTGGTACCCATGGAGTGTTTCATTCCCATGTATCGTCTTATACTTGTATCTCATTGTTCTATATAAATCCATGATGTATATACATATATTAAATTTTATTATTGTATATATTTATAATATATATATACCTACATATATATATATATATAGACCCATGTTTATAGATATATATTTATATATTTAATATATATATATATATATATATGTATTTAAACCCCCACACACACACATATCCCATATATACACACACACATTACATATGTATATACAGTAATTATTTCCAACATTAATTATAAGAATATCAATAAACTCCAATATTAATTTTTATTAAATAATTTATATTATTATCACCATTAGAATTCTAAAAATAGATTTCATTAAAACCCAATAATAGTAAATGAATTTTATTGTTCACACACACTATCATTCATCAACCCCAATTAATAACATCATATTTATTACTTACAACATATTTTCCCAATTAATAATATCACATTAATGACATTTCCCACTTATTATTTAGATCGTAACACCATTATTAATTAGTAGAGTATAATTTCATTTTTTTCCTTAACATAAATAATAATAATAATAATAACAAAATAATTTTTTTAGTTGTCATGTAAAATATTTTTATACCTAAAATAACTTATCCTTTCTTGTGATATGATCAAACATCCAATTCATACAAATGCTATACACCATATAGAGTAAACACAACTTCCAAGACCAAACGGTGGCCTCAAATTTCTCATATGATACACTGTTTGAGAGATATTAATTTTGTAATATTTAAAATGGAATATATAATTAATTAAATTTTAAAAGGTTATTTTATTGAATAAGGCATCCAAACATCTGACGTATATAAATGTTATACCCAACCAATGGTAAAACCTATGTCTCAGACCTATTAGAGGTCCCTAATTTCCCACATGATGCATTGTTTGAGAGATATTAGTTATTTTATATTCAAAAAATGGATTAAATAACTAATTAAAATAAAAGGGTTTTTTTCGAGTGTTCCATCCAAACATCAGATGATTACAAATGCTATACTCAGCCTAGGGTAAACACCATGTTTCCGACATAACAATGGTCTTAAATTTGTCATATAATACACCTTTTGAGAGATAATAAATTATTTTTTCAAAAACTAATTTATTAAATATTATTTAATAAATTTATCTCATAGGGGAGACAACCAAATGTCTGACTCCTTCGAATTGTATACCAATGTTTGTTAAAGATTGCATCTAGAGAAAATTGGTGGACTTGTATTTACCATAAGATGCAATGTTTTTGGAGTAATTCAATTGTTTTAAAAAAATTATCAAGTGTATTATAAAATGTTTAATGTTTTTATTTCAACTATGTCGAGGCATTACGAGCCTCATAATCTTGCACCAAAATATTGTCTTACTTTAAAAATATTTTACAGAATATTTCATTGTGTTGACTAGTATTCTATCCTTTTATAATCCTTCAAAAAAATTATGTTATTTGTCATTGATAAACCATTTTTTCACATATGAAATTTATAATATATCAAAATTAGGGTTTTATTTTCTCGTTGAAAAACTTATGATATTACATTCATGAACCAGTAAACTCTTCATGATTAATCCTTTTAGATAATTACTTCTTGATAGTTTTCCAAAATTTTGAACTTTATTTGGGGTCATTAAAAGAGTTGATCTTCATATGACACTACTGGTACTTGAAATAGGAATTGTCTCTTCTTTCACACATAGTCCAGCCTCCATCTGTGAACTAAATCACATGTGTATATATTTGTAAATATATAAAACATCATGAATAATTCAAATCTAAATAGAATTATGTTTTTAAATACATATATGTACCTCATTAAATAGAAAAAGGGTAATGGTTGATTGATCCAAAAGAAAAATAACACTTTTATAAAAAGGATGCTACACTACAAAAAACCCAAAAAAACAAAAAAACACAATAAACTCTAATAAATACAACCCATAAGAACCTTCAACCATATAATATAGATGACATTCAATCACTTTATGCATATTAGGGAAAACATCAAAAAATAATGAATAAATATTGTTTACATCCACTATATCTTAATACCATTAGGAAAACCTCATCATGGAGGTAATGAATAAAAATGACCTAAAGATCCAATCAATTTCCATCGTTAACACATCACGAAAAATCATTCAAAAATACATCCCTTTCCCACAAATTTGAAATTTAGTATTACATAAATGCATGAAATTATTTTAATGGTACAAAAATATATTACATCCTAAAATCACGATTTAATAATACATTATATATATATATGGAATTTATAATATATAAAAATAAATATCAATTAGTAATATTATTATAATCATCAATAACTATGGTACATTAATGTATGTATCCTAATTAATATATATATATATATATATATTATAAATAATAATTATTTCTGTAAATGGTCTTATAAATTGTTTTTCCAAAAATCACGATTCGTTGATAAGTAAATTTCTCATATTTAATGTTTTAATTTCATATAGTCCTTTAAATTGTAATGTAGTCATTAGATTTTAATTTTTTATATAGTATTTTAAATTTTTTAATAGTTCTACAAATTAAAAAATGTATCCAATGTAATGTATTATCTGTTTTTATAAATGTTTAATTTTATATGAAATTTCACATGAAACGTATTATTAAATAAATGGTTAGATGATATTTTCAAACTAAATGTATTATTTTTTGGAATATTTTCACTTTAATCAAAGTTTATATCCTAAAAATGGGGTTTTATCATATTTATAAAAACATAAAACGTTTTATGTCCTTGTGATTCATTAAAACATTAACATAAATATTCTATGACATATTTTTTAGTGAAATAATATTTTTTCCAAAATTTACAATTTTAATTTTAATATTAATTTCTCATAATTGGAGAATTAATTTTATAAAGTGGATATCATATTCAGATTTGGTATATAATAGAATAATATTGTGGATATTAGAATAAAAATGTAGTTTTTTAAATAACATTCACCATACAAAAATAGTTTTCTATGTATTTATTAAAAAGAAAAGTTTTATATAATTAGTATAGTAATATTGATAATATTTTTTAATATTATAAGTCTAGATTTCAATATTTGGTAATTGGAGGTATTTTTTCTTTTTTTTTGAACATATTAAAAAATGATAAAAATTTAAATTTATTTATCATACACTAAATATGAGGTCATGGATTTTTATGCATGCCCGTATCAGAATAAGGTCGTTATCAAAGAAAAAATTTGGTATGATATATTATAATGGATCATTAAGGGAGGTAATATATCCCCATGGGTACAGTGGAGAAATTGAGATGATAGGAAAATAAAATTTTGAATCATTTATTACATGGTATTGTATTCAAATAAACTATAAATATCCACACACTATTCATATTTACACAAAAAATATAACGCTCCCTTTAAAATTTTCTTTAAATTAGAAGGTCATAATGATTATTATTAAATATTATTGAGTATTGGTGATTATAAGGGTATTTTTAGGCTTGGAATCATAAGAATGAAATTTTTTATTATTTTTCACTCTTTATTTCTAATTGTGATTGCTTTATTGTTATAACATTTGAAATTCCATTTCATATGATAATTTTATTTACCTTATAGTATATTATCATCAATTTTATATATTTTATAGGATTAATCCTTAATTAATTTTCATTATTCCCATTTTACTAATATATTTTTATATCAAATAAGAGTTCATATTCTGCTAATTTCTTTTTTATAATGTAATTATTTAATTAGTCTTATTTAAACTCTTACTTATTAAACTCCCATGTTTATAAATATATTTTATTATCAAAATATTATCCTTTAATATCTGGGATATTATCCAATTTCCATCATTATATCATTTTCAGAAGTCATTACTATATTTTATTGAGACTATGAATAAAGCATCATTGTCGGAGTTACAATACATTGGTGATTCTATAAAAGTAAAATCTCCATAAAATGATTGATTAATCAACACATTTATCATTCCTTTTTATAAATCATTAAAGAATCAAATTTATTATACTAATAAATTACCATATAACTTATTTATAAGAAAAATAATTTTCATCCTAATTCTATTGTCTCACTATTGAGGGACAGTGAGGGCATGTTGACTGAAATAGTAAATTAGAGTAAGTGGGTATTCACCCAACCACTATGTATTGACATAGAAATATCATATTTCCTTTTCATTCTCCAAATTTACCTTAAAATAATCATTGTAATTTAATAAATTATTGATGTTATAAATTTTGTTGTTTCTTAGAAAATACAGTAATATGACTATTTGAGAACATTGTTGTATAGGTTACCATTATCACATAATTTACATTATTAATATCAAATGATTAAATATTGTGATTAAATGGTATTAACCTTGAAAAAAATATCATCCATTGACTGAGTATTTAATTTTTTGGCACCCACATCCATTACTTGTGGGTAAAACTTTATTTTTATATACTTATTAAAGATTTATATTTATGCTCTCATTTAAAATTATTAATTTATATTATACATGTTATAAAATTAGTGTTTTAAATGATATATCCATCCAATGTATTAGTTAATATTTCACCTCCCTGGATAACATGTTTATGGGATGATTATGATATCATGGTAAGGATGGTATCCATTCCATTATAACCATAATGATACCATGAAAAATAATACTACCATCCAAGGTATTTGACCACTTTTATATATTGATTAAACCATGGTATGGGTAGTGTCCACAATATCATATCCATAACAATTACATTATATATACTATAGTAATTAGAGTTCCATGACCACATGTTTATTAAATGTTATTATTAGTATCTATGATATTGAATACAAAATGATACAATGAAATATGTTATTACCATAGGAGGTTTGGTGTCACATTTTTATAAATAAGATACAATGAAATTGGTAGTATTCATTTTGTGAGAGGCATAATGAAACCATGATATGTATTATTTTTAGCTGAGGTATATGACCCATTATTTATGAAAATGATATCATTATATTTGAAATTCCATTCCATAATAGCCATAATAATACTATGATATATAATATTGTCATCCAAGGTCTATGACCACATGTTTAATTATCACATTTCATTGTATTAGTATTATCCATTTCATTGGATACATAATGATAGCATGGAATATATTATTTTCATCTAATTTATTAAAACATGCATTTATAAAGAAAATCCCTTAGTATTAGTAGTCTCGAGTCCATCAAATCCATAATGATAGAGTAAAAAATGTAATATCATCAATGTTCTGTGAAAATATGTTTATTAATAAAACTACACCTGTTTATGAGTAATATACCACGCTATTTCGGGTATCTATTTTATTAGATCCATAATAATTTCTTGGTATATATTATTTTCAAGTATGTTATATAAAAAATATGTTATGGAAAATGTACCTTATTATTTATATTTTACATGACATCAAATCCATAATGATTCCATGAAATATATTTTCATGACTCGAGCACACTAGTCTATGAGCATAGTCATTTGAACCCATTAGTTTACTATAGTATCTTAGATTCCTTCACATGACACCATTGGATATTACTCATTCAGGACACTTATAACTTTAATTATCTTACAAATAGGCCAACAGAAACCCTTCATGTTATCTTTTTATTCCTTCACGCACTACCTATGAAGCTTCCAAATATTTCACCCATCATGAAACTACTTTGGGACATGAATGATAAATATGGATTTTTAATCAGGTAGTCTCCCAAAATAATAGTAAATATTACTTACATGGGATGTAACATATAGTATTTTTAATTCACACATTTCTATTGGTTTTATACAATCCACCCATTTAAATCATAGTATACTAATTTTTTACCCCACACATCTACCATAGGAAGTGACAACAAACATTTGGTTTGGAATTTTATCTCATAATATTTTTATGATCTGTCCTCCCTAGGCCATGATCCTAGTCATCTTTCCCCATGGGTTTCCTATAATTCCATGTTTCCTCTCCAACATAACACATGTTATTACACATCATCATCACTTATCAGACTAGTGGATGACCCTACTTGATATCACATGATCTTTTGGGGTTCTCTTTACTCACTCATACACACCCTAGAAAAATTCTTATGGGTTCAATTATCCTATATATAAAATAATACAATAACACATAACTATGGAGTTATAATTATATTTCATCCCCTAATGAAAGATTCACCATTTTTACATTGGTAGTAACATTTAGCCTATTTATGTCTCAATTTTCTTAGGGTTTTATAGTATAATTATCACAATAATAAAAAAAATTAATTATTGAGTAATTATTTCAATTATGTTTTATTTTTTATTTTATTTTCACCAATTTTTATTTAAATATTTAGTAAAATATATAAATTGTGAATGCCACCAAATTTTCACAATGTTAATAAAAATTGTGTGACTTAAAAATGTGGAGGCCTGTATTGCTTTATATAGTTTTTAATATTTGGTGCATGGTTATACAAACATTGAATCCAAACCTTGTAACTCATGATGAGTTAAATAATGTGTCACATTCGAGTGGCATGTGATTGGTTAAATTGTGATACCAAATAAAGTGACTCACCCTATATATTAAAATTTAGAATCAACCATTAAGCCATAATAAAATTTAAACCCACTCATCATCTAATCTCCTTCAATTCATGATACACCTAATAGATACCCATGAATGGCCTCACATTATTTTTATATGGACTTTGAGCCTCTCTTTATTCATTCCCAGTGATTCTTTGTAGTAATTCAAATTTTTAATACACATTATTTCATGATATATTAAATTAAGACACACATAAAACAAACCAAATATATTTTGGGACCTTTTATCATTGAAAAAGTAGATTCATTTCATAATAACATAAAACAGAGATGTAACAACATTATTTATAAAACTTCATATCATTCCCATAAATTTCCATTTATCTTCTAAAACACATTGTGATAACCTATAGACATACATATGAAAGGGTACACATATAAATCCTAGTATGTGTATAAATAAATAATTTCATAAATGAATGAATTACCTATTATTGAATATCTATAAACTGATGATAAAAAAAGATAGAATCAAAATAAGGGAAAAATGATGATATAAGACTATAATATGGGGCATCTATGAAATATTGCAACAACAAAAAATATCACATCATAAGAATATGCCAAGGAAAACATCCATAAATTCATAACATTGTATACATAGGACTACCAAATGTGCACCATACATGGTATATCCTGATATTCAAGTATAACCCACAACATTGTAAATCTATGTAATTCTAGGCCAACCAATCACATAGATATTATTTATATGCAATTGTGGGAAACATATATCATGAAACATAATAACGCCATATATAACATGAAATCTCATTATTAAGTATTTTGGGTCATATACATTGAATTTCACAAACAATTAAGTATATTTAAATTTATTATAATACCCCTGATGAGAAATGGGGATAGGTATTCACAACAAAAAAGTTTGGAAAAGAAAATTATGTGATAATTTTAGCTGGATGATGGGTGTACGTAATGGTTCATAGAAGGGATTATTGAGAATACATATTTTTATATAATTATATGTGATTAATAGGGATATTAAATATATTGTTTAAAATATATACCAACATGAATAAATTGAAATAAAAATGAGTCATAGAGAGAAAGTGCAGGAATAACGAGGGGGAGGAAGAGAAATCCTTACTTAGTGGGTGCATCTAAAAGCCCAAGATGTGATTCTTAAGATATAAGGAACACATTTGGATTGATTCAAAGAGAGATAGGTATTGAAAAATCACTATCTTTGGGTCTAATGTAATGTGGAATGGGGGTTTGGTATTTATATCAAAATAGATGAGGATTTACATTTAATTTTTAAACATAGGTGTTGGACTCTAAGTGATAAATTTATAAAAAAAATATAATATCTAATTATTTATTCAAAAATATTCACAAAAATATTATTCAGTCCAAATAATTTATTAGTTTTATATCAAAACTCATTAATATAATACTAGTTATGATTTTGAATTGATTTAGGTTCATATAGAACTATTTTTAGAACATTAAAAATATCATATAGGTTCTGTAGGTTTCATTAAAAGTTTTCATAATTTAGAAAATAACTTCCTAATAAATATATTTTAAATGGTAAATCTATTTTCCTCATCTTACCTTTTTATAGAGTTTATCATATCCCTTTTAGGGTGTTTTGATGTCATAATACACACTATATATTTATAGCATATTTATCATTCACTAAAAATATTGATTATCTTAAAAAAATATGAAAAATTCAACATTTGATATTTTTGACAAGTTATTTTTAAAAATAATATTTATTTTATAAATATAATTTTCTAAAGATTTGAATTTAATCTTAAAAATAAAAAAACTTATTTATTGGAAAATATTAGTTTTTTGACACAAAAAAACATCAATCCCTTATAAAACTAATATGGGACTTTATTAAGTCATATTATCCTTTATAATCAACAATTCATAAATAACCCTATGGGAATGTTATCACAGTATTACCCACTTGGGTCTATCATCTACATGAAGGCTCTCATGGTCCTTTGTAAGTAATCAGGAAGTCCCCTCAGTATTCTTGGTCCAAGGTTCTAACTGTCAATTCGGGAAATAATATGGAAGTCCATGCAATCTTCCTAGTCCAAGACTCTCATGGTATATTGAAACAAATAGAATGGATCTCATAGAAAATAATCTCATGTAATATATAACTACTACATGTATAAACATTAAAAATGTATCTTATTGGAATTTCACATAATAAGATAACATCTAAATAAAACAAGGCATGGAAAACAAGTTATGCCTCAAAGGAAAACTAGAACTAATGGACATAAATAATCAATCAAGATGAACACACCCATGAGTGTCACTTAGACATTTAATATCATCTTACAAATAAGAAAAAACACTTTATCAATCGAAAAAACCATAGTAGGTAATAACATGGTTGAATTACAAATCAAGAAATACCCTAAACGTGGGAATTCGACACTATTAGCATATATAATCCCATGAAAAATGGGGAAAGGTACAAACCACCTACATCAATATTGTGAGATCGATATACTTGAATTTCATCCCTTGAATCGGCCGAGATCTGCATAGATCCAAGAATTGTTGAAAAATACCCAACCTTGAATAACTCGCAAGAGAGGATGAATCATGAAGAAAGGCTCTAGGTGTTTTGAGAACTCACTGGTGGAATTCCAATGCATTAGAAGTTTTATAAATCAGAGATTAGATATATAATAAGGGACTTGGAGTAAATTAGTCTCTCCGCATCTCTCCTGCATGAAACATTTCTAGAGGAATGTATTTTTAGATATGATACACTACCCACATTCGATATATCAAAAGAAAAATAAAAACTATAAATTTTGTGTTTTAAAACTACACACCGTGTAGTAGCCTTAACCGGCTCCTGAAAAAATCAGGTCTACTATCTCAACATAGGTCCCAATACTCAACCATTACACAGTCAGTATGCAGCTGTGCGTGGCTACTGGGCACATGTCGTGTACATGTATGTGCATACCATGTACTCATAAAAAACAAATTTCTTCCTTTTATCATGAAAACCAACTCTATATAAAGATCCATGCCTAAAACAATGATTACCATTCTTACAAAATTCACCGCATAAATCAATTCTTCCCTGTATTTCCCTCCCAAGGGTGGTGAAGAAGAATTTGCTATCAACTCCGGTCCCAACGCTCACACATCGGCCTCCCTCTCCAAAGTCTGGTTCTACACTCGGTTGTGATACCATAGCACTCATACCATAAGAAGAGACCAGCAATGGGGAATGTTCATGTCATATTCCACTATCTGAATAGGGTGATCCCTGAAGGGTGCATCCACCTCCAACATGACCTCCTCTTGTTGAAAAACAAGAGATATGTCTGAAAAGTGATGTTGTAGTTGATAAACATGAAATACGCCATGCTTAGCCTGATATAGCTGAGGTAAATTCTATTGATAGGAATCTAACCCAACTCTCTCTAAAACCTCATGTGACCTGATGTATCTCGGTGAAAGCTTCCCTTGTCTCCTGATCATTCTGTGTCCCAACCAAAATTAGACATGCATGAAAACCTGATCTTCAACCTTGAAATCCAAAGGTCATCTTCATCGATCGACAAAATATTTCAGGTAATACTTTGTAGTATCCATCCTTTTCCAAGTCATCTCCTCCTGCTCAGTGGTTTATTGGACAACATGAGGTCTTATCGTAGCTACCTCTACTACCTCCTACCAAATAGGGGTGATCGACAATGACTACCATACAATTCCTTGTAAGGTACCATCTGAATCGTTTCCTGAAAACTATTATTGTGGGAAAACTCCACCAAGGGTATGTGTCTCTCCCTAGATCTCTTGAAATATATGATTTGGGCTCGAAGCATATCTTTCACAACATGAATCATGTGCTCGGAGTGGCCATCATTCTAGGGATGGAATGTTATACGCCAAAGTACCTATGTACCCAAATCCCTCTGTAACCCCTTCCAGACATGAGAAGTAAACCAGAAATCCATGTATAAAATGATAGATTACAGAACCCTGTGCAAACTTACAATCTCTTAGATGTACAACCTCCAGGATCATCAACACTGAAGGAATCCTTGATCGGTATGAAATGTGAACCCTTTGTGAGTCTGTCAATTACAAAACAAACAACATCATTACCTCACAATGATCTTAGTAAACCCATCGAAAAATCTATCTCAACATCATTCAACTTACACATGGGAATATGAAAATACTGTAATATCCTTGATGGTCACTGATGCTCTACCTTCACCTACTAATAGGTGGAACATCACAAAAAACCATCTACACCCGTTTGCATGCCAGGCCCACAATACTGACAATGAAAATCGTGATACATGTTGGCGATCCCATGATGAACTTCCCATTTGAAGGCATGAAAACCATGGAGCTACTCCTCGCACAGGTCTACTGACACCCATACGTGTCCATGAAAATGAAAAACCTCAACCTCGCCTATGGTCCACTCAAGAGTAGGGTCCCCAGCAGACACAGTCTCTCGTAGGACTAGGCCTTCGAAATATGATAACTACCGCATTATAACTCGATATAGTAGATCTGAGTTAATAGTTAATAAAGAAACATCTTACCATATTTTTCATTCACCTCCAAATGAATCTTAGAGAATATATCCCTAAGCTTTTACTCACTACAGTCCTCAAAATATATTTGTATTTGAGTCCTACTTCTCAACACATCGGCCACTCCTTTTACTTTTTCCTGGCATGTAGGAAATATCAATGTCAAAATAATAAAGGAACTATTAAGACCTTCACTATCTCAAATTCCAATCTCACTGAGTAAAGATATACTTGAGACTTTTTTTGGCTGTGTACACCACAAAACACTTTCTGAAAAGATAATTTCTATAAATGTGAAAAGTGTGCCCAACTGCAGCTAACTCTAGACCGTGCATTAGGTAATTCCTCTGATGTGACGTCAATTACAGAGAACCATATGCAATGATTCCTTCCCCATTTTTAAGAACTTCTCCAAGACTGATGCCTGATGTGTTTCAGTAAATTGTGTAACTCTTCTCCGGCTTTGGAAAAATTAGGATCAGAAGGAATCATTCCATATATACATCACATCCGTCATAGTTAGGCCCATCATTGGTCTTTCTAAGCCTTAAAAGTCATGCATAAAGTGTCTGTAGTAACCATAAATCCCCAAAAAACTTCATACATAAAAGATGTTCTTCAGCTTCTCCCAGGAAACTACCACTCTCAACTTCTCTAGGTCAACTGTAACTACTATCTCTGAGATGACATGACCTATGAAATGAATCTATTCTAACCTAAAGGGGACATTTTATATTTTTGCAAATAAAATATGATCTTTTAGTTTACTCAAAATGATCTCAATACGGATGGCATGGTCATGTATAGTATGAGGGTACACCAAGATATCATTGATAAAGACTACAACAAATGAATCCAAGTAAGAATGGAACACTCCATTTATTAGTTCGATGAGAAATTTTGGTACTTTTGTGAGACCAAACATCAAAACCAAATAATAATACAAATCGTACATGCTCTGAAAGGATGTAAGAGGTATAAATAATGGTTTAACATGCAACTAATGATAATTGTATCTCATATCAATCTTCAAGAACACTCAGGTCCTTAGAGTTGGTCAAAGAGATAGTCAATCCACAACAAGGGATATCAATTCTTGACCACCAAATAGTTCATCTTTTGATAATCTACACAAATTCTGAAAGAAGTGTTCTCATTCTTTGAAAAAAGGGAAGGAGAACCAAAGGAGAAGTACTGGGTTAGATGAACCCATTTTCCTAAAACTCCTCTAACAACTTGTTTTACTTTTGTAATTATTGTGTATCCATTATATATTGAGGGATGGACACTAGTTCTTCTCCCAGCATAAGCTCAGTAGAGAAATACAACTATTGTTCTGGAGCAGAACCTTTAATTTCATCTAGAATGACATCTTTGAAATGATCCACCACTGAAGGAAAGTCCATATGTGAGGTCCCTTGTTCATTAAGATATAGGAAAGCAATCTAGGATGTAAAACCACCTAAACAATGATGCTCGGGTCCATATATACTCTCCTAGACATCCTAATCTCCATATTGTAGAAAATATATTCCTTCTGGTGACATGAAACTAACCCTATTCCATTATTAGTCAAAAAATCCTTAAAAGTAGACTGACCAGTCCATTTTGAGAATGACATCTAATATTATCATCTCTAAGACATAGAGGTCCCATAAAAAGTGACACCCACCAACCACAAGAGGGATCTCCATTCCCTGATATGAACTATCTATCATAATCAACAACAGAGTGACTATCATCATAACATCATCATATGAAATGATATAGAGAACTATTCTTACCACAATGAAAACATATATAAAACTATGGGAATCCCCCATATAAAAAAGTGTTAAAGCTATACCCGAGGTAACTAGAATCATACCTCTAACAGTAGAGGGTCCAAGATCCTAATCATGTTGGACCTTCTCCCTCACAGAAGTCTAACATGTACTATGATCATGTGACCGTTCCTAGCTTCCCTTTGTTATTCCACTATAATTTTAATGAAATCATGTTGTCTTTATTCCAAATCCATGGCCACCCCTTGCCCGGAATGGTCTGACAAACTCTCGTTCCCAGAATGATGAGGAACTGGGAGCCTCTCTCATATATGAGGAGTCAAAACAGATCCACTCAAACTACCTTCTGGTGATAACATCATATAAAAATGTGGAATATGACCGATGTTTCAATAATATATGCACTCAAGTGGGTCTCTCAGGCACTATGGTCTCGTGCTCCCACTCTTCCAGTACTGGTATCACTGCAATTGGATATTGGAAGATACAACCCTACTACTGAAATCACCACGCAAAGGATCCATATGGTGATTCCTACTATCAGTCAAAGAAGTAACATCCTTTAATTTTGACCTACCCTAGTTGACTGTTCCAGACTCCCCTAGACTTCACTGACTAATCAGGGCCTAGTTTACTATAGAAGTGCCTAATGTCAACCTAAAAAAATTCAACTACAATATAATGGCGTAGCTAAGACCGTCCTCAAATCTCATAACCAATGAAAATTCATCACACCCTAGAATAGTTGTGAATATTTGAAGATCAGTAAAGTGAGAAGAGCATTCGATCACTAAAATTACACCCTATTCCAAATGCATAAACTTTTGGGATCAGTTGGCCCTCAACGTCTTAGGGGGGAAGTAATCCTAGAAGGTTTTATGAAACTCCTCCCAAGTAATATCCCGAGGACTTACCACCTAGGAAACAACTTCCCAACATCTTTTGGAAGAATTACATAGCATGAAAGCCAAGAGCCTCACCTTCCTCTCAGGAGGCGTCTCTAGATACATGAATATAGAAACCATGGCCTCAAACCGTGACTCTGTAACCTGTGGTCCTCCATACCCTAGAAATGTGGGAGGATGATACTGTTGGAACACCCATGTCAACTCAACCATAGTATGGGTAGGACATGGTTCTCCCTAAAAGGTTTACATCATCTTCAAAATTCCTTCATAGAACTGTGAATCAGTACCTCCATCCAGTATAATAGTTTGGGACAAAGAGTGCATGATGGGTGGATCTATTGGTAGTCCATGATATACCATCTCTAATTTCTATTAATCACCATGTACCAGGAATTAAACCAGATTACATCTTGGTGGTATGACTATGCAAGGTCATACACACTACTCAGTACAAGATTATCAAAAAAATAAAAAACAATACCAAAATAATGGAATAGTTAAAAGAATGAAATCCCCTTTTTCAAAATAGGGTTACGTGGCATGTAGAACCACTACACGGTGTGTTCCCTTAAGAATTAAGAAAGGCATGTACCTATAACAACTTGATCATGTAACACCCCATAAACTTGGAATATTCCTCCTGAGAGAGGACATATATGTGAATATTCCCTCCAACTATGGTACTTGTACACAACCAGAATTACATGGGTTTTTGTAACACCCTGACCCTAGGTACCAAGAGTTAGTGTATTATTTTAATAAATTGGAATGATTACAAGGAATAAAGTCCTGAAGGACCGATCAATTTAGTAGTCTGGGAAAATATATTACACACATGAAGGTTACATTACATTATAAAATGAAAACCCACAACAACATTGTCCTAATTGACCACATTAATATCCCTTAGACTATCCATACAAGTCAGTAATAATATACTTTTTCACATCCTGGAAAAAATAAAACATATAAATATGTGAACTCAGATTCATAGTAAGGATTAAAATATAGAGAAAACATTTATAAATAAGCATAAATATTTATGGAAATGAATAAAACTAAAACAAAATATTTTAAAATTAAACATCATCATAATATGGAGAAGATAAATCAAATATTCCATTTAATTATTCAAATGGATATTCTACTAGTCGAATAATCACATGTAATATCAAAAACGAATTTCATAATATTGGAATGCCTAATGCAAGACTTCATAACAATGTAGTCAAGTCCTTGTTCCATGACAATAATTTTTCTCATGAGACCTACAGATGCATCGAGGAGCTATAGTATGCTCCACCCATCACTTACTATGTCCAATGCATTTCTCATATGGAAATGTTTAAACATAACATAAAAATTCGTATTAAAAATAACATACATCCTCCATCCAATGGCCCGAATGCCTTCATTTTTTATTGATTTTGATAATCCACCTTTCAAGGGGTGAGGTGGAAGCCTTACAAGGCCCGTAGGCGTAAGTATTACATGGCCCATAATCCTTAAAAGAATTCATTTTTCTAGTAGGATTCAAAAATTACATACAACCCATACTAACTACTTATAAATTCTCCTCCCCAGCATCTTCATAGTGAAATTATCTCTCCTCCTTTGCATGGTTGTTCAGCTAGGCATTCCCATGCATGCACAAGCTTGTCTCGATGGCTGTTGCCATACCCTCTCATTCATGCATTCCGTTTAGCTTCTTATGTGGTGAAAGCTCCTTCCTCGACCATAGTCAAACATATCACAAAACCATCAATACAATATGGAAGTTTTTTATCACAATAAAACAACCTCAATCAAGAATAATATACAGTAAAGGATGTTGACATAGTTGAAAATAATCAGTAAAAATATTTGCGAGAAATATCCATTTTTCATGAATTCATTTTAAAAGACACACAGTTTATAAAGGAAGTCATTTAAAGGATATTCTTGAAACAAATTTCCCCATACCACTTTGAAACTTTTGAATGGAATTATCATTTTAAAACATTAATTCCCATATACTTAAATCCTTAAAATCATTTTTGAAACATAGACATTAATAAGAAAGGTTTAGAGAAATTAATCTTTAAAATATTTAGAATGATTTTTTTAGTTAAAGAGCCACTTAAAAATAATCCTTTTGAAAACTGTTTTTATAAAAAATGAACATGGATAATAAATATGTTTCAGTAAAAACTTACACATAAACAATATTTGATAATAACGAGATTGAGGAATTAACCCTTACCTAGCACTTTCAATTGGTCGAGGGTACGTTTAACCTCTTGTATAATGTCCATAGTATGTTATTAAATTATACCAAAACCATAATCATATTTAATATATCATACATTATTCATTTATGACATTATACTACCCATTTAATAATGATTTTGTTGTTAAATTAACATTTTGGGTAATAATCACTTACTTTATCGTATGTGTTTTAACTTGTTATTTTTGATCGTATCACTTATATAAAGATTTAAATATTTCCAGAATATAAACCATGATTTATTTATCAAAAATATTTAGAATATAAATATTTATAGTAGATAGATATATGAAATTGAATGCACCATTTATGGAGACGGTAGGTCGTATGTACGCAAAAACGTTGTTTCCATTTTCATATCATATTGAACGGAAGTAAGTGAATTAGATATATATATATATGTACATACATAAATATAAATATATATCTCCAGTATCATTATTATGTCATATATTACATAATTATAAATAATATATTTTTTTATAATCATCGTTGAATGATGAACGTGGGAATGAATCTCATCGCATTGTAGAGATGATAATCCGTACGTATGCACAAGCGACAATATCATTATATTGATGGTAAAATAATACGTAATTGGATGACATATCATACATACAGAATAATTAAAATGTTCGATTTATTATTTACATCAGTAATACTCATTATTATACCCATCCAAATAATTATGTTTTTGAATAATTAACAAACTGCACAACGACGTGGAGATGGTAAGCTGTACCTAGGCACGTATGGTGACATTATCATTATGAGGATTGATAGAATAATGAATTTGGTTGTATCATATTTATAATAACATCAAAGTATGTTGGAGGAATTGTATTTATTATTTTTTTATGGGAAAAAATAAAGAGGAAGTGGAAGATGAAAAGAACTTGAAAGAGGGTGGTGAAATTATTACCTCTTCTTCGGGTGTTTCCTATTGATTTGATCAAAATGGCACATTAGGTTCAATTTATGATCAAATTATGGAATCTAGGTTGATTTTAATGATTTTGGGAGGATATTTGGTTAGTTTTTGGCCAAGACAAATGGCTTTGAATGTGTGATTTTGAGAGAAGGGGAAGTACCCTTTTATAAGAGAGGCGATGTTCGCTTTAGGAAAATCTTGAAATATTATTTTATAATAAAATCAATTTCAGCATCTAATGGCTCCAAAATGATTTATTCCTAGGATAATGTGGGGATGTGTCAAAAATAACACAAAAAATATGTTTTAGATAGGTTTATGATACCATATTAACCATATCATTTAGATTTAACTCTTAGTAAAATATTTTAACTTTTACCATGTGTTCTTGTATTCTTACACTATATGGTTAATAAACATACTCTGAACTTCCAAGAGAACCTCAAGTTGTTCATTAATGACATATATAATACTATTTATGTTCTTAAGAAGAACCTTGTATTTTTAGGAATATTATATCAACCAATAATATTGTATTTGTTTTAAAAATTAATTTATGTCAATATTGACATTATTTGGTATTTAGTTTTTTTGAAAGTCATCAGAACTATATTACTTAAAAAAAGATACATGGAGTAAACCCTAACATGTATTATTAACCTAGAAAATTAGTGTATTTCATGAAAACATTGAAATTATATTTATTTTAATATTTATAGTACCATTTATTTGATTCTTTCATTAATAAGGTAATTACTGCATCAACATTGTGTCAAAAATAAATTAAGTTATTTAATTTCTAAAAATTATAAATAAAATACCATTATATTGGAAATATTTTTATATTTATAATGAATATTTATAGTCAAATTTATATTGTGTGAAACCCTATATTAAAAATGATTTAGTTATTAAACATTGAAGTTGATACTTTTAACTATTCTTTAAATAAAATGACAATAAATGTCATAATCTACTCCAAGTGGGCCTAAAGTAACTTATTTTATTGATAAATTTTTTTTGGTCTAAATACACTTATCTAATAGAATTAGGACATGTGTTAGAGTAATTATAATATAATTTTTTACCTTTAATTACACAATTTACTTTTAACCATGGTAAATAAAAGTCAAAAGTAACTATTCACCAAAATTATATTTATCTTATTGAACCAAATTTTACTTACTAATATATACCATGTCTCCTGGATTTTTGAAATTCAACTCACAGAAGCAGTAAAATTATGTTTTATGCAAATTCCAAAATGCACCTAGTAGGTGGCTAAAAGTGGTTAAAAAGTTCAATAAAATTTAACACATCTGATTTTTTTTAAAAAATAACTCTAATGAATTACATTGAACTTATATAGGTACTATATATCTATTTTGACTTAAAATAAATTTAAATAATATAAATAACTATTTAAATAAAAATTTGGTTTAAAATAATAACGTAGTGTTTTTGACTATTAATCAAAAATTGAAAGTTTTCTGAAAAATAAAAAAAATTCCCCAAAAGATAATTTTGATATTCCGAATTCCAAAATGTAGTATATTTTACCTAATTCAAAACATAGAAGTTTCATTTATTAATTTAAAATTAATTGTAGTTGTCAAAATCAAAAAGTGGTTTTTTTAAAAAGTAAAAACTATCAAAAGATTGACATGTGTTTGTGTCAAATTTAAATGTTAAATTACATAAAATGACCTAAATTGTATCAAATGATATAAAT
Source organism: Viscum album (assembly GCA_963277665.1). Classification (NCBI taxonomy): domain Eukaryota; kingdom Viridiplantae; phylum Streptophyta; class Magnoliopsida; order Santalales; family Viscaceae; genus Viscum; species Viscum album. The sequence goes on from OY728161.1 coordinate 1,966,721,445, forward strand.
ATAATATAGTTATACTTCAAAACCATTCAAATTCAGAATTTAACACTATAAATTATTTTTATTAATAAAGTTGTTTTCAATTAAGACATAGTATTTTTCACTATTCGTAAAAATATGAAAGTTATCATAAAAGTACCCAAAATTTATCTAGACTGAATTTTTATGTCCCACTTATACATAATAATATAATTTCATTAAATTTAATATATAATAGTGTCAAATAATGGTTTCAAAAAAGATTTTACATTAAAAGGCGATAAAATTACATTTTTTTAAAAGAACTTCTTTTATATGAAAAAATGAATTTGTTGTTATATTTTGTCTAAGAAGCACATAATATGGATGTTTATATTTTATATAGTGTATATGATTTAAAATTTAGATAATACTATTCATAAAATCTTTTTTAACGACTAGTTTGGTAAGTTGTGGTGCACTCAAATTTGGTGTTGCGTGTAGCGCAAGCTATTAAATTTCTTTAATAAGATAACGTACTTTGAATTCATGGGGTGTTACATTCTCCCCTTCTTCAATAAATTGGGTCCACTCAATTTGGAATTGTTCTTCGAAAATAGTAGGATAAAAATAGAAAAAATAGATTTGTGGAAAACCCACATCCTAAATTGGATAAATAAAATTTAGTCTTAATAAGAGGGAAAGGGAATGAAGAAGTTACCACCAAATTATGATCTCGATTCGGATAACATAGGTGGAAATTAGAGACACATAATTAGAAGAAAAATTTAAATATTTATAGGGAGTGATTGAGGCCATCAATCAAAAACAAGTGTGAAATTGAGGGCCCCAAATCCATCAATCTATGATGATTAAAAATTTCATTAGTTCAACAAAACATAAGGTATTAGGATAACAAATTTTAGGGATTAATATACCTTCCATAATGTTTAAAAATTAATTTATTCATATAATAAGAGGAAAAAGTATTATTGACAAGTAGATATTCATCATTCATATAATTCCTACCACAAACTCATCTTTCACTACAAAAGATAATACAATTCAAAAATATTCTATTTATCCAAATCATATAGTGGTAAAAAAATAATTCATTTATAATTAATTTACCAGAATATTTAAAAAACTACATTATACAAAATAGGACATCACATATGCCAGTTGTAGGTGATCCACCCTTATCACCCTTCGGTTGCGGTTTCAAGTCTCACGGCATAATCGGACGCGACGGGTCGTCACCTGGCATCTGGGTTGTCCTTTTTATGAAAATCCAAAAATAATATCAATAAATAATTTATCCATAACAATAGTATCAAATGTAAAACCTAATAGATTCCACCATTTAGACTTATCCAAAATACTTATGTCCAAACTCAAAATCTAAAATTTATAATGTAAACACAATGATGATCCTTTTTTCCATGGAATAACTTGTGAATACATTCATCATGTATTCTTTTAAAACACTATAACACCCTGCCTTACCATAAAATATTATTGATTACATTCATGCTCAATTATTCCTTATAGAATACTATATATACCCATTCTATCCAAAAATGTCTCCATCTCCATCAATGATGGAATATACAAATCATTAAACAATTTCAAGGTAGTCAAGAATATCCAATATAATTCATCCAAATGAATTATATATTATTATAAAATCACTAACTTAGTATCAGAACCATATTATGGTTTATCTTTCTCTCATCTACATATTTTCCAAACAATTGAACTTTCCATTGAGTATCTTTTCTTTATTCTACACAATCTCAGGTCCTTAATGAAATAGTACTACAGTGCAATCATTTTATACTCTATAATTATTATAACATGTAAATCATTAATACATTACTCAAATGACACAATAATTTAATAACATCATAATAAATATAGTAATTCCCCTTCATCTTTGGTAGTATCATGACATTATTATTATCCAATAACAGCATTTGGCGTATACACTGATGATTTTTACATTGCTTCGTGTAGTGTCCCAACTCCTTGCAGATTAAGCATTGTACATTTGAAACCTTTTTATTACCCTTGCAGTCACGTACTTGGTGTCCATTTTCTCCACACTTATATCAAATTCCCCTTCCCATCAATAATTTACCAAGGCGATTCTTTCCACAGTTATCACATATGGGAAAATCCTCATTTCTCCTATTCCCTTTATCCATCTTTCTCTCTTCTATCCTTTTCTTATTTATCTTGTCTTCAAATCCATAGGATTTATAGAATTAATTACTTATCTTATTAAATCATGATAATATTTATTCATATGATGAGAATACGTGGGAGACTATTTCTCTTTTAAATGTTGGGATAATACCATGAAAGAAAGAATCCTTCTTAATCTTATGACCATGCATATTGTTGGAGTTCTCATTCCTTCTACTAGGCGCCACTTCTAAACAATGGCATACACTAGGTTAGTTTATGAATCATAATGCATAATTTTAAACATGTAAAATACCTAACATATACAGAAAAGATTATGTATATAATCTATAATCATTAAATGTTTCATTTGAGGATGTTTTTACTCTTAAATCCTTCATAAGGGATTGTAATGAAAATGTGAATTATCATAAGAATATCCCATGGGATTTTCATAACCAAGAGTGAATCAAGGCCCATTGTCGTGTACGAGGATACATTGGGTCAATCCTAAAACTCCTTATCAGATTTTCCACTCCTAGGTACACATGTATGACAACCACCTCTACCAGCTCATATCCAGAAAGGGAGGTATTGCTTGGAAAATACACAAAATCTCTACATTACCAAAAATCTAGGAATTTCTTCATTACTAATCCCCAAAATCTATCTTAGGGTAATGTTCTCTAATCATAGTTTATCTTAATATATTTCCCAGGTTGTTGCTAAACTTCTCCGAATACCAATTGTAAATCCCCAACCCCAGTTACGCAGAGTTGGTGCATTATTTTAATACATTTGCATGATTACAAGGAATCGAGTTCCAAAGGACCGATCAGTTTAGTTGTCTTGGAAAATAGATTACATACATGAATGTTGCATTGCATTATAAAATGAAAAACAACCACAACATTGTATTCATTGAACACATTCAAATCTATTAGACTATCCATACATGTTAGTTATAATATACCTCTTCACATCCAGGGAAAAATAAAACATAGAAAGGGGTGAGCTCAGATGCTCAGTAAGTATAATAATATAGCGAAAACATTCTTAAATAAGCCTAAATACTTAAGGCAATGTATAAAACTAAAAAAACCTTTTAAACTTAAAATTAATCATAGTATGGAAAAGATAAATCAAATAATGCCATTTATTTATTCACATGGATATTCTACTACTCAAATAATCACATATAATATCAAGAGATAATTTCATAATGATGGAATGCATAATGCCAAAAATTATAACCACATAGCCAAGGACTTGTTCCAATACTACAAATAATATTTTTTCAAGGACTTCTGCCAAGAAACTAGTTTGTATCATGAGATATTCCAACGCATTGAGGAACTATCAGAGGCTCCACCCATCACTTACTAAGTCCAATGAATTCCTCAAATGAAAAGGTTAAAACATAACACAAACATTCGTATTAAAAATAGTATACAAAATTTCAATACTTTATCCATAAACCATGAATGGTATAAAAATAACACATCCATAGTAAAACATATCACAAAACCTTCAATAAAATATGGATGATTTTTATCATAATAAATCATTCTTGATCTATAATAATATCCAGTAAAGTATGGTTACATAGTTGAAAATGATTAGTAAAACTATTTGAGAGAAATATCCCTTTTTCATGAAATCATTTTAAAATTCAACAATTTATAAAGGAAGTCATTTAAAATATATTTTTTAATCATTGTGTCCCATACCACTTTGATATATTTGAAAGTAATTAAAATTTTATAACATTAATTTCCTTATAATCAAATCCTTAAATTCATTTTGAAAACATGGACATTTATGAGAAAGGTTTATAAGAATAAATATTTAAAACATTAAAAATTATTTTTTAGTTAAAGAGTACATTAAAAATAATCCTTTTAATTATATTTTTATGAAACATGGACATGGATAATAAATATTTCCTCGTAAAAACTTACACATAAACAATATCGGACAAAAATGAGACTGAGGAATTAACTCTTACCTTGCACTTTCATTTGGTTGAGGGTAAATTTAGCCTCCTATATAATGACCATGGTATGTTATTAAATCATACCAAAACCATATTCATATTTATTATATCATACATTATTCATTTATGAGTTTATACTACCCATTTGAAAATGATTACCAAGTTAAATTAATATTTTGGGTAATATTCGCTTTCTTTATCGTACATGTTTTCACTTGTTATTTTTGTTCGTATCATTTAGATATTGATTTAAATACTTCCAAAAATTTAACCTTGATTTATATATCATATATATTTAGAATATAAATATTTATAATAGATAGATATATGAAATTTAAGGCACTATTTATGGATACGGTAGGATGTACGTACGTATAAACACTATTTCATTTTTCATATCGTATTGAATGAAAGTAAGTGAATATGATATATTTAAGTGCATACATACATACATATATATATATATATATATATATATATATCTAGTAAAATTATTATGTCATATATTTCATACCTATTAATCATATATATATTTTTATAATATTGTTGAATGGTGAATGTGGGAATGAATCTCATCGCGTTGTGGAGATGGTAATCCGTACGTACGCACGACCGAAAATATCATTATATTGATGGTGAAATCATATGTAATTGGATGGTATATCATATATATAGAATAATTAACATGTTATATTTATTATTCACATCAGTTATACTCATTATTAAACCCATCCAAATAATGAAGTGTTTGAATAACAAACTGCCCCACAACGTGGAGACGATAATCCGTATGTACACACATATGGTGACTTTACCATTTAGATAATGGATAGAATAATGAATATGGTTATAAAATATTTATAATAACATCAAAATACGTAGGAGTTAATGGAGTTATTATTTTTGGTATGGAAACAACAAAGAAAGTGGAAGTGAAAGATGAAAAGAACTTGAAAGAGGGTGGTGAAACTATTACCACTTCTTCTGGTGTTTCCTTATGAGTTGATCTAAATGGATCATTAGGTGGTATTTTTGATCAAAGTAAAGAATCTAGGTTGATGATAGGGATTTTGGGAGGATATTTGGTATGGTGTTGGAAGAGCTAAATGGATTTGGAGGTGGGATTTTGAGAGAAGGGGAAGTACCCTTTTATAAGAGAGGTGAGGGTCACTTTAGGAAAAGTTTGAAATATTATTTTATAATTAAATCATTTACCGTTTCTAATAGATAAAAAATTACTTATTTCTAGGATAAGGTAAGGATGGGTCGAAAACCACTCAACCAATAGGTTTTAGACTGGTCTAGGTCACCATATTATACTTATCTTTTATATTTAAGTCTTAGTTAAATATTTTAACTTTTATCGTGTCTTCTTGTATTGTTACACTATATGATTAATAAACATACTATAAAATTACAACAGAACCTCAAGTTGTTCATTAATGAAATATATAATATTATTTAATCCCTTTTTCCGAAACCTTATATTTTAAGGAATATTATATCACCAAATAATATTGTATTTGTTTAAAAAATTAAATTATGACTATTTTGACATTATATGGTATTTGGTTTTTCGAATAGTCATCATAAATTTTTTACTTAGAAAATGATACATTGAATCAACCCTATCATGTCATACTCAACTAGAAAATTGGGTTATGTCATAAACACATTTAAATTATATTTATTTTAATATTTATAATACCATTTATTTGATTTTTTCCTTAATAAGGTAATTACTGCATCATCATTGGGTCATAATTAAATTAAATTATTTAATGTCTAAAAATTATAAATAAAATAACATTATATAGTAAAACTTTCTATATTTTTAATTAATATTTATAGAAGAATTTATATTGTGTGTAACCTTATATTAAAAATGGTTTAGTTATTGAACTTTTAATTTAACACTTTTAACTCTTCTTTAAATAAAATAATAATAAATATCCTAATATAATCCAAGTGGACATAAAGGATCATATTTTAGTCCTATTTTTGTTTTTGGTCAAAATACACTTATCTAGTAGAATGAGGACATGTGTTAGGGTAATTATAATATTATTTTTATCTTTAATTACCGTATTTACTTTTAACCATTGCAAATAAAAGTCAAACATTCCTAATCACCAAAAATTATATTAAGCTTATTGAATAAAATTTTAAATACTGATATCAGCCATTTCTCTCTGATTTTTGAAATTCAACTCATAGAAGTGGTAAAATTATGTTTTATGGAAATTTGTAAATGCTCCTAGAATGTGGGTAAAAAGTATAAAATGTTCAATAAAATTTACTACATCTAATTTTATTATAATATAAATCCAATGAATTAAATTGAACTTATATATGTATTATATATATATTTTTATTTAATTTTTTTTAAATAAAATAAATAATTATTTAAATAAAAAGCCGGTTTTAAATAATAACTTAGTGTTTTTCTCTATTGATCAAAAATTGAAAGTTTTTAGAAAAATACCAAAAATTCACCCAAATATAATTTTGATTTTAAAAATTCCAAAATAAAGTCTATTTTACACAAATAAAAACATATAAGTTTCATTTATTAATTAAAAATTAATTTTCGTTGACAAAAACAAAAAGTGGGGTTTTTAAAAAGTAAAAACTATCAAAATATTGACATGTGTTTATGTCAAATTTAAATGAGAAATTAATTATAATGACATAAATTATATTAAATGATAAAAATATAATCAAATTATACTTAAAAACCATTCAAATTTTTAATTTAACACTATAAACTATTTCAATTAAAAAAGAAATTTTCAATTAAAACATAGTATTTTTCTCTATTCGTCAAAATATGAAAGTTATCAGAAATGTACCAAAAATATATCCAAAATAAATTTTTATTTCCTCCTTCTAAAGAATAATTTAATTTCATTAAATTTATTATATAAAACTATCAAATATTGGTTTTAAAACTGTTTTTCTATTAAAAGGTGGTAAAATTGCATTTTATGAAAAATAATTCTTTTTTATGAAAAATGAATTTGTTCTCATATTATGTCTAAGAAACACATAATATGGATGTTAAAATTATATTGAGTGTATTAGATTCAATATGAAGTTAATACTATTCAAAACCACTTTTTGAACAACTAGTTTGGTAAGTTGGGTTGTACTCGAACTGGTGTTGCGTGTAGCGCAAGATATTGAATTACTAAAATGATATAACATATTATGAAATATTGTGGTGTTACCATTTTTTTAGTGTAACACCACATGGTCTGCACACTCTAAACATGGCGTGTATAAGAAAAATTCCATCCACGTGTGTCTTTAGTCACACGTTCTAATACACCGTCGATTGCATCACGGCGTGTACTCCGAGTACACGTGGTGTTCTTCCAAAAGATTTCCAACCCCCTTACTCTACTCACAAATTAATTCACATTTTCAAAAACTATTCGGCATGTATATACTATATGTGGAATATACTTAAGAAAATTCATTTCCTCTAGAGCATAAGAACACATGGCGTGTGTTCATTACCTGAAACTTCATGTTTTCTGGATAGTAAGCCTCTAAAAATTCTTTATAACCCCTAAAATCATAAAATATGGCCATGTAATGCCTTGTTCCGATTCATGAGAGCCTATACTCCTCACGAATCTTTGTTTTGGAATCCTTATTCCTCTCATATCTTAAAATAATTCAATTCAATTTAAAACATGATCCACCAAATTATGATCCAAGAGGGCCCATAACACCTGAGAAACTAAAGAAAAATATCCATCCAAATGAAACTTTTCATATACCAATACCCTATAAAAATAGTATGTATTTATATCATGACATCTATCTCAAAAACCTACATATATATCACAACATATATCACAACAACATGAAATCAGTAATACACCCTACATGTCATGACAGTAATGCATGACATGGGATCTCTAGCAAGTGCCTATATGATGCATGAGATATAATACCCTCATCTCATCGGGTTGAAACAAAATAGAACCACAATGATATCAACATTAATAGATAAAAATAAGTGTATCACCCAATGGTTAAATCGAATCAATTATAATGGTTCAAAATTCAAAAATTACAATTCAATTTCAGGTAATTTGGATTTTCCCTACACATGGGGTAGCTACTCCCAGGCACAACTAATTAAAAAAAATCCATTTCCTTACTAATCCTTTATAATGTCATAAAATAGTATGACCGAAAAAAAAAGAAAACTTGCCTCTGATACCACTTGGTAATGTCCTGGATCCGAGTGCTGCCCAAAGGTGCCCTGAACTGTATTGGCCACCTGACCCCAAGCGCATTTCCCAAAATGAAAAAGGCTACCGAAAATTAGAAAGGGCCAAGGAGTGATATTGGGGAAACAATTCCCTCATTGACAGAGTATACATAGTATAAAACAAAATAGTAAAAAAATATAGAAGTTATAATACCAAACAAGAATAACAATAGATGAATGAAAGTAATGTCAGCTGAAGCCATATCACACACACACACACATAGATATATAATGATGCATGTCATATGAGTCTAGAAAAAAAAACCAAATCTGGTCACAAAACTAGAAATAAGACACTATCCAATAAAAATGAAAACTAGTAAACTCCATTAGAATTACAAGCCTTAGTATGGCCTCATGGTCTCTAGCTCCCACAACTATAATGTACCCGATGAAGAAGGGAAATCTCCCTTATGTATACCTGCAATCATATAATCTAATTGGGTTCAAAGTCATGACCCAAACAAGGTGTGGGAGAAGTCCCAGTAGGCAACCACCAAAAGATATATGCCTATTTGTCAGTGAATATATATATATAATATGTAGTATAGAATGAGTGAATCAATAAAATAGGAAGTGATCAAAAGTAAACAGTATTACAGTTTTCAATTAAATTCAATTAACATTAATTATTCACCCATAGATTCATGTAACCCTAAAATATAGCCTAAAATCTATATCCCATGTGTAATGTAACAAAATAGAAATCTCAAAAGACCTTCTAAATAATAATGTCAGACCAAACCCAATATTGTTCTTTGTCTTGGAAGACTTATCACAATCATTTAATTATTCATAAACTGGCCTCTAGGAACGGTCTCACTATCTAACCCCCTTAGTTCAATCATCCACACCAAGTATCTCATGGTCCTATGTAAATAATATAGTTTCCCCCTCAGTCTTCCTTATCTAACACTCTCATGGTCACTTAGGAAAATAATCTGGATGTCCCCACAATCATCCTTGTCCACGGCTCTTAAATTCCTTTAGAAAGAAATAGTATGCATATCATAACAAATAAGCTCGTGAAATATTTTAATACTACATGGTTAAACATTATCCATTCATATTACATGAATTCCATCAAATAAAACATCACCGTAATCAAACAAAACATAGATGACAAGGTACTCTTTAAAGGAAACCTTGAACAAACAACCGTAAGCAATCAAATAATGGGAACACACCCATGGGAATCCCTTAGACTGGGTATCTATCCTTATGATAATAAAAAACCCTTAATCAATAAAAAAAACCATAGTAGGTAATAATAGGGTTAAATTCCAATTCAATCAATACCCAAAAGGTGGGAATGCTTTAATTTTAGCATTTATAATTCAAAGGCAAATAATGAAATGCAGAAACCACCCATATCTATGTTGTAGAATCGATATACTTGAACTCCATCCATTGAATCATCCTAGATCAGTGTAGATCTACAAAATGGTAAAAACAACCAACCATTAATAACTCACAAGAGAGAATGAATCAAAAATAAAGGCTCTAGGGGTTTTGATAAATCACTGGTGGGATTCCAACGCACCTGACGATGTCTCAATGAGCGCTCGAACTAAGAATATGGGGATTGTCTTTCATTGGTCGCTCCACAACTATTCTATTAGAAACATGACTAATAATTTTTTTTCTCATATGAGACGTGAAACCCTTCCAATATATCAAATAAATTAAAAAATATATTTTTTGATTTTTAAAACTATACAATTTTAGTAGCCATAGCCAACCCCATACATAAGCAGGTCTGCCAGCTCACCACACAGCCAAGTACTCGGTCATTACAAGATCAGTATATGGATTTTCGTGGCTACTAGGTACATTGTTTGTACATTTATGAACATGGTGTGTACTCATAAAATATGGTTTCCTTAATTTTTTACACACACAAAACCCAAAATAAAGACCCATGTTCTTACATAATTATGAAAACTGACCAAAAGTAGATTCCGTTCATGTGAGGGATGTGATATATAATATCATAAGAGGGATACCTAGAACAAATCATATACATGAGATATGATAGGTGGGAGTTCATGTTAATAGTCCACAACTTTTATATGATCAATGATCTAAATGGGAATAGTGTATCTTGGACTAAGCATTCTCTTCTTCTCAAAACTCATTGATTTCATCCATAATGATATATAATGGAATTCCTTATCTATAACCTCAAACCCTAGTGCTTATTAATGATTTAATTAAATATTTTCTCAAATTTTTATATATATTTCATATGATGTTGATGGGTTTAAACATTCCCACTTATCTCTTTTATAGGATTTTGTCCCATAAAAATTTTTTCTCCAATATTTCTATATTTTATTTTAGTCCAAAACCTCTTCAAAAATAAATGTAATGTACTATAGTTTTAACTTGTAAGAAATACAATTTAATTAATATTTTTTTCCTTGTGATAAGATGTTGTAAGATTCCAAGGCCTAGTGAGCTTAAAAATTATATAATTAATATTAAATATATTAATATCACACTCACACATTTTTATAAAAATAATGAAATAATTCATGAATGTAGACATTTAATAGTATTCTAAGTCCAATATTGATTCCATAACATAGGTTTTACCCTAGGAATATCATAAGTTTAGTCAGTGTTAGTCATTCCTTGGAAGGTAGCCATTGGTAGGGGTATTAAATAAATAAATTAAGTAATATATCTGATTTATCGAATAAAACTAAACTAAATAATAATCTATAAATAGATATGTATGTTTTATTTTAACAGTTATCAACATTACAATTAGATTTATTGGAGGTCCTCATCGTCATAGGTGGATCGAGATGACAGATGTTGAGTGAATTGAGATGAACCATGAGACTAATACCCAACACAGCGGTATCTTCATCATCTTTTCAAGAATATTTATTATTCATAAATTATTAATCCAACACATGTTATATAATTTTATTTATTTATTTTTATTCCTTAATTATATCACATTTCCTTTGTGAACCAATTCACAAAACAATATTAGTTTGTGGATCAATGGATGATTTCAGTTGTTGATTTATTTTCCTACTTTTCATGAATTGATTTAAATTATTTTTCCTATTTGTTCATTATTCTTATGATATTTTTTATTCCAACATGATTGTTATCCATTTTTCATTCCATATGTTTTTATTTTATGTTTTTCTCCCACCATTCTACACATTTTCATCACTAGTATTCCTTTTTGATTAGTTGTTCGATGAATACTCAGAAAGGGACCCTTTACCATTGAATAATTAGAAAAAATTAACATGTTTGACAGAAATTATTTTTGATAAATAATGAAATAAAGGTTTATTGGGATAAATATTTATTGAGAATATATTTTGGTGACCTTCATCTTGTGGTTTGGTGTGGTGACAGAAACATGGCATGGTGGGGGAATTACTAGAGTAATAGATGGATGATATTAAACTACCAAAAATGATGAGGATTTTATAAATCAGAACCACAACATATAGTTGTAATAATGGAAAAATTAAATTAAGTATCTATGATTGAAGATACATGAAGCTTCCTATAATTTCTAAGAAATTCCAGACTATATGGTTTGCAGTTCAGGAACACAAACCATGTAGTCCCTTATGTGCAGCGACTAGGGTTTTTAATTGGAGTTATATATCACTACCAATGTGGTGAAACAAAAAAATGTGGTAATCATAAAAAAGGTACATTGTACATGCACTACATTACCATAAATCCATGTGGTGATACACATCATGTTTTTCATGTCACACTGCAGTAGTCAATAGTACACACCAGCAATGATATTCTCTTCCAACAGGTTTGGAGATAATAATGTATATGTGTTATTATAATTAGATACATATAATTATATCATAAATAATATATATACATTATATAAATCAATATATCTATTAATGGGAGGTGGTGAAATTTTTTTTACTAAAAATATTCACAAGTTGGCATTCCACCATACACACGATCTGTGATTTTGTTTCCCATTTGATAGAAGAGGTTACATATATGGGTTATTAAATTAACATAATAACATATTAAAATATTGGAGATACATATATTATTAAATAATAACAATTGAATAATATTTTATGGAGATGGAGGAAGACATAAAATATAATTCAAGGTTAATAATATTACATCATAATTAGAGATACTCTGTAGGTTTAAATCAAATAAATGAATAGTGGGGTTTCCAAATCAATAAAAGTAATATATTAGGTTTATAAGAAATTAAATATGATATTTGGGTAGGTATTAGAGTGACCAATTTGTTTTTGAAGTGTGAATAAGGGAGGATTGGTGTTAGATTTGGATAAGTGGGGGAGATGATTCACATGAAATTCCTGAAAAGAATATATTGGACCCCTACATTTCATATTTTATATGGTTTAAAATGGGTCGTAATTAAATATTATATGTGTTAAATTAAAAATATGTCCATAAAATGGGTGTTGGAAATGCTTCTAGTACATTCTAAACCATGTCTCTTTAAGTTAAACCATGGTAAACCTATTTTAACCTAAATTGTTTTAATTAATTTTTACTATTTTAACATTTCATTTTAACCAAAAATAAATTTGACATTATTATATAACATTAATTATTCTCATTCCACATATTTAGTACATTATTCCAAATTCATTTTGAATAAGTGGGAGATTTTAATTTTAAATTAATATCATAGTTGTGATGAAAGATTGGTTTCCTAAATAGACAATTTTCAAAATATTAAAATATTTTTATAAACAAATGAATAAAAAATGTATTAAAATTAGCTAAATTAAATTAATTATAATATAATTGAGTTAATTTTTCTTTTAAATTACTTTAATATAAACAAAATCATGTATATTATTTAAATGAATTGTTAGTTTTCAATAAAAAATTCTTTTTTCAATATTCGTCGAAAAGTTAATATTTTCAGAAAAATAAAAAAACATTCACCATAAGATAATTTTTCATGGTGATTTAAAAAATGAAGATAATTTTAAAAAATAAATTTACTAAAATAGTCGAAATTCATTTTATTATTTTTCACAAAAAAATAAAAATTACTTTTCAGAGAAAAATGTATTTATTGAAACATATAATGGATTTACTAATAAAATTGGTGCATATTTATCAATATAATTTCATTATATGAAACCATTATACAAATTTTTTAATTTATCTTATTCATACTAGTAAGTTTAAATGGTAGGTAATTAAGGGTATTTGTGAAATATAATATTAATTGTTTATCGTGGTTTGTTAAAACATGATATTTTTGTGTAATGAAATATATCAAAAAAATTAAAAAAATTAGAAAAATTGTATTTCATAAATTCTATGAGTGTTACATTTCCCCCAACATTAAATGAATTTCTCCAATAAAATTCCATAACTTTTGTAAAAAAAAATAAGGATATTCCTACAACATTACATTCCCAAATTACCACATAGCTTCTTCAAGCTAGTGGTTCCACTATAAAATTTTTGATTCGGTTAGAGGTATTTTTTCATATAACATTATGTTTATAATATAGAATCTTCACTAGTTTTTCCTCATATGAAACATTATTCCCCAATGGAATGACATCTAATTTTAATAGATCTGATGCATCATGCATGTAATTTATTAGAGGAGATATATGAAACACATCATGGACCTGTAACAGCTTCGTTGGAATCACCAAGAAATAAGAAAGAGTCTAGATACAATTAATTATTTCAAAGGAGCTGATATACCTAGGCATTTTTTTCCTTTTTTCTAAATCTAATTACATTTGTTTATAGATAAATTCTTAAATATACCTTACCACCAACATGAAATCCAAGATCAAGTTAGTGATTATATGTGCACCTTTTTCGGAGACATTGTGATTCCCGTATGTTTCACCAAATGGATCTAAACATCATTTACATTTCTTTTATCCAACTCTAGACTGAATATTCTTATTTCTCTAACTTCATCCCTTTATGTTAAGTCTCTACATATAATTTTATAATTTTATTCATAAAGATCCATCAGAATACTCGATTGAATGATATTATTGTTTGAAAATTCATTTAGAGGATGGTGTGGATCACAACAACAATTGAAATCCATATAATAATATATAATCATTCCCTGAGAGTTTTAATTGTTATATAAGACTGACCATATTTATAATGATGACATATATTGTTGAAACTCTGTTCTCTATCAAGGTAATGTTGATGGCATCATCAAATTTTTGAGGTAAACCCCATGTTTGGATTAGAGACAACAAAAAATATGGATCTATATAACCTTTACACATCCTTTATGTATATTGTAGAAGATTATACAACTATTAATATTTTCTATTAGTAATTAACTGGTCTTATTTTTTATGGTGATCGACTATAATAAATATAACATTTTTTCCCATTAGTTGTTTTAGGGATTCCAAGGACAAAGACTATAGTGATGTTTCTCAGTTTATATTATAGTATAGGTACTAGTTTTATTATTACATTCGAATTTTTCGTCTCGCCATTAACTAGATTACATTCCAAGATCCAATATATTTATTTTGATTCCATACCACCATAAATAATCATTTTAATCTATATAAATCTTATTATACCATAGATGAATAGATAATGAATTTCTATTAGCATACTCTAGTAGATTTTTATTTTAACTCTGGTATGTATAAAACCCATAAATGGTTCATGAACCAAATTATTCCATAATGACAAAGTATAAACATACAAAAATTTCAAACATTATTTTCTAGATACTTATTATCCTTTTTCAGTTCTTTTATCCCCGCATGGATAAATGGTTGAAAAATTATTTTAGAAAGATAATATTAATCCCCTTACTTCAAGAATTCATGTTCAATCTACTCAAAATACATAAAAAATATATCTTTTATTAACTTTATCATATATAATATATTTTGATGCTTTTTACATAAAGCATCATCTATATTTTTTTCTTTCCGAGGGTGGTAATGTATTGAGAATTCATGGTCTATAGTTTCTGACTAAGTTGGATGAATGATATGTTTGAAAGAAGGTGGATGGATATGTTTTATTTTATTTCATTACAATAAATCACCTAATATTTTATTTTATAGTGATAAGATGAAGAATTTTTTTTATATCTGGATAACATAAGAAATTACATTATCTACTATTTTATATTCTGATAATTTATTCAGGGTAAATGTGGATTCAAACACATTTTTCAAAAATAAATATTGCTTAGAATGTAGTGTGATGTTTTATATGATTCATAATTTCATATGAGATGTTCATTATACCATATCTAAGGATTATTTAATTTGACAATTGTTCTCAATAGCATGTGTTCTTTAATAACACTCCATCCAGTAGTTTTTTAAGAAATTGGGAGAAAACACTTGGGATTTAAATGTGTTGGCATTCAGATTGAGTTTTTGATTGAAAGAAAAAAGTTATTGAACCTATGGGATGTCACTTAATATTCCTACACTAGATAGATGCTTATTTTCAAGTTTCAATGTTAATAAGATCATGAAGTAGTCATGATACATTAATAATTTTAAAGATGAAAATATAAATATTATTTTATGGTGTATTTATGAATAATAATTTTTCTGTATATAAGACACCATATTGAGATATTAAAAATTCATAATTTGTATAGATTATGAGAGTTCCAATTTTCTAATGTTTTTGGTTTTGCAAAATTGTTGGTTGAGTGAATCATTTGATGGACCAATACATCAGATGAACCAATCCATCTAATGAACCATCAATTGTTGTGTTTTAGAGTGAAATAATTCATTGTTTACACTGATCCATAAGTTATGTTATTCCATTGATCCATTAGTGAAGTGGATGGTATTGATAAGATATCAAATGTAGTGTCCAATTAGAAGTAGTTTTATCAGTTTCAAGAAATGTTTAAATTTTTTGAGGTTTCTATCGTGTTGTTTCTAAAGTGTTCTGAGGTCAATAGAAGTTGAAAAGATACCTTTAGAAAATTAGTTTTTCTATATATAGATAAATAGAGTGCGAAGTCCTAAAATGAAACGATAAATGAAAATAATGTTTGAGTATGAGTTATTTAGGACTAGGAATTTTTAGAAAGAGAAGTTGTGATGTTTTTTGGAATGATATTATAATAAGTAAGAAGATAAAAATAATTCTTAATGCTTTGAGCATAATTTATAAGAGTTGAGAAACTTTTAGAAATGGTAAAAAAGAAATCAAATTTCATAATTAATTCAGAATTGTGCTTTTTTTATTGGGGAAAAATTTTTCGTAACCCACATTTTTTTGTTTTGGGATCACCTATATAAAGGTAATAAATCAACACATACTCTCACACTATTCACATGTGTGAGATGTAGATTGATGTATGTTTGGTTTTGGTATCGAATATTCGGGGAAATGTTTTTAGAAGGTAGAAAAGTTCAGAATATTTTTCGGTCATGATTTATCTGATAGGACCAAGAAGTCACATTGATAGACTCTTGGAAACAAAAGTATCGAATCATAACTCTTTCGGGATTAGAGAATTAGAGTATTTTCTCGATAGAATAATTAGTGTGATTAATTTGAATGAGTATGTATACTATGTCTTGTAAAATTCTTTATAACTACTACAAGGTATGAAAATATATAATTTTTTTTTCTGAAAATTAAAAATGTGGAAGTTGTTGAAGAAACATGGTGACATGTTTTGAACCTACTGGTAATGGAATCAAAAAATGTTACAATATTTTTTTACATAATTTATTATACAATCTATTTTCTTGTTTTTTATAGTGATAAATATGATTAAGTGTGTTTACTACATTTTATATCCACACAAAAGAATTTTTTCCAGTGAGTTTTGTATTATTTTATTATTTTCCAATCATTTCATGGACTAAAAATACTTATTTATTATTAAACATAATCATTACATTCATTCCAATACATGTGTGAATTTTTTGTTTTTATAAAAGTGATAAACCATTAACAAGAGGATATTATTATTATTAAATAATGACAAAAAAGGAAAATATATCACCCATTCACCCCTACCCCTCTTAGTGATTTTATTGATTATGGCTGGGCCTTTTCAATTGGAATAAGCGTGAAGGTTCCTTTTTTCACCCTTTGATAATCTTTTAAGAGAATCTATTATGGATAATTTTAATTGTGTGAATAGAAAGTGGATTCCAATTTTCAATAGAAAGAACTTTCATATATAATAAGGTATAACATTTTTATCATATTTTGCTAGGTTAATATGTTTTGGAAGATAATTAAAATGGTTATACCCTAATTGTAGAAAATTTTCGTCTTATATATATGGATAATAAAAATATATATAATTATACAAGGTTTAAAAATGATTTAATTTAATGACTCTCAAAAATTGAATTTTGTAGAGGGAAAGAATTTGTAACTACTAAAGGTATCTAGGAAAAGATAAAAAATATCTATGAAGGAAATATGAGGGTGAAGAGTGAATATTTGAAAATATTAATTCTAAATTATGAATATCATAGAATTGGAGAGTATGATGTTTTTGGTGACTTCTTTACCGGGGTGAATTATATTTTTATCACTACAATATATCTTGGTAAGAAGATGGAATATTGAACTATTTTTCAAAAGACCTTACAAATTATTCCGGACATGTTTCATTCCATTCATTCTTTATTATAAGATAAAAATCTAGAAACTATTTCTTTGTATGATCTCCATTTTAATGTCATTAAATAAGAAATGATAAAGGAGAAATTTATTAAAATAGCATAAAAATTTGATCATTGAATTTTTTCAAAGATGAAATGCAGGTGAAATCGAAGATGATATCCAAAGATTAAGAATATGGTCACTCTGACACTAAAGATGACTGTAGTTATAATTTAAATTATTTATTGTACTTAATTTCAATAAATGGGGAAATAGGTATTGGAATGTTCAAAGAGAAGATACCACTAATTTTGAATATAGATATTTTGGGAAGATTGATGAAAATTGAACATGAAAAAAGTATAAAGAAGAAAGTGATGAAGATTATAGGAGGACAAGAATATATTGGAGGAATCATATAGAAAAATCATGATCCTATATCAATGGAAAATATAAATATTTCATAAATCAAAATGTTTATGATTTTTCATATATATTATGAAAATGATGACAATGCATTTGAAGTTGAAAAACTTAATAAAGATGTTGTAGAAAACACATTTACTACAAAATTGAATGTTGAATTATTTAATGGGGTAAAGGGATTTGTTTTGAAGAATAATAAGAGACTTTGATAGAACTTTATCTAAAAAAGTGTTGAAATGATGTTTATAATGTTTTTATAACAAGAAAGATAAATCAAGAAGCTGAAAATTCAATGTTTTACAGTGAAAAATAAATAATATTTTCTTGTAAAGAAATCTATTTTGTTGGAATAGACTAATCACCTGAGAAAACATCTTTTAAAAAAATCAAAATTAATATATGAATTTCAAAATGAAATTGAATGAGGTTATTATCAAACTTGGTAATTTTTTTCAACAGTGGAATAGGTAGTTATAATTATCAAGAACACTTTATATATATTTCTAGAATGTTCATGAATGTTTGAAATTAATAAATATAAAAAAAAGATATATCAAAAGGTTAAAAAAATATTTAATATTTTTCTAAGTAGAATACATCTAATAAAATCATGTATGTTTTCAAAAACAATAATGATTAAAATTATCAGGCATCAATAATTTCATTGACTAAATTATTTTCTTTTCTACTAGTGACTCTATTTAAGTTTAGAGTAAATCAATGATAAAGAAGAATATTCCAAATGACATCAAAACATATGGGGACAAAAAAATTTTCAATCATATAGATTATGAAATTTGTAGATAAATAAGTTTACAACACTAGATAATATGGAATTTAGAGAGGAAAATATTATTTCTATGTAAACTAATAGAATTCTGGTAGTTTTGGACATATATAAAATTTGTGTTGGTTCAGTCAATAAAACAATAATTAGCTCATGAGTAATAGGATGAAAATATTTAGTGGGAGTAAATAATTTAAAACTAGGAACATTGAGAAAGAAATTTTTAAATTTGAGAATATATTCCAACCTCTTGAAACTATACTTGAAAGATATGAATAACATGTACATATTGTTAAAGGATGTCTTGTTTTTATTCCATTATAATTTTTTTCAACAACACTCAAAAGAAGGATGTGAAGATAGATAAAAAATAAAAAGAACTTTTTATATAAATAACTATTAGACATACTAACGAATAATGGACCTGGATTTTTTATATTTGATTTTCATCACACATGACAATATATTTTGACCTATTTTAGAATGTGAATTATTTAAAATGAGGAATAATGATGTATAGAAATGATGAATCACTCCAAATTAAATGTATAGGATATGCTATTATTGGTGAAGAATATTAAATGAATATTTCATGTTTTATGGATAATACACATTGAGTTAACTTTTCTACAACATTGTGATGATGTAAATATAGTTTTTTTCTTTCAGAAAATATACTTTTTTAAAAAAAATATTTGAATATGGAAATGTTTTTACCAGAGGCCATCATACAAAGCGGAACTTGTTTCAAGTTGGTGACGTTCAAAATTCATGTCATCTAAGAATAAAAAAAGAAAATAAATACTAGAATGAAAGGTTGGGACACATATGTTAGAGGAATTTGAGAAAGATAAAAATGTAAGATATTGTTGGTGATATTCCTAACATGACAAGAATAAGATATTTTTATTTTCCAATCTTCTATAAATGGAATATTACAATCATTGTGCACATGAAATTTTCAATTCATTCTATTATTCTCCTAAAACTAATCAAATCAGATATTTTTGGACCAATGAGTAAATAATAATCCTTTAAAAACGTAATTATTTATTATTTATTACTTAGCTCACATTATTTGTATAATCTATTTAAAACATAAATTAGATACTCTGAAGATGTTAAGAGTTTCCATACAAAAGTAGAAAATAAACGTAAATCTTTACAAAATATGTTGAAAAATTATAATGGTGGTGAATGCAATAATGAAGAAAATAAAATTTATCTTGAAAGACATAGAATTTTTCATGATTTTAGTGAACCATTCACAACATAGTAAAGTACAGTTACTAAAAGAAATATTATAAGTCTATTAAAGATGGGACATACTATGTTGATTGAGTATGGTGTTTCTCCATACCTAAGGATTTAAGAGATGAGTTAAAATATTTTTTATCTCAAATGGTACATTTACATAACATGTTATTATATGGCTCCTTGTTAAATTTTAAAAAATAAAATTTCATTTTTTAAACAAATAAGGGTTTTCAGGAGTCCCTTCATCAAATAGAACAATGGTGGAAATCCTCAAAAATTTGATCAAAGAGGAGATGATAGGATTTTAATAGAATTTCCCTAGATGGAAGAGGATATACATGTTTCAAAAAAATTATTAGGAATTATAATTTATTTTTTGATGTAAACTTTCAGGATAATATTGAATAAGATGTTTAAATAATATATATGGAAATGTAAGAAAAATAATATTGACCAGTTTTTAATAAGCAACAAGAAAATAATTCCAAAAATGGTGAGGCAACATAGGTGGAAGACATGGGATCAGTTATTTTTAGTGATTAAGTGGACCATTATACCTATCATCTTGGTATGAGGAAATGTTTTTAGTTCTAAACATTATTGGTGATCATCAAAAAAAATTTCAAATTAGAGGAAAATAAATTTATGTTGCACATATATCCATATCTCCAAACATTTCTTTAAAAATATGCCAATTAATAATTTCAGTAGTAAGAGTGGATTCATGAAATGAATTCAGGATTGGATCTAACTATGAATAATGATAAATTGGAACTTATACACAAACCAAATGAAAAAAATGTTATTGGTACGAAGTGGTTGTGTTTATATAAGTTAAATGATGGCAGTGAACTGATAAAAAGAAAATAATGACTAGTTTGTAATGGTTACTCAAAAATTTAAAGTATTTATTCTGAATATACATTTTCACCTATAAATGGTTGGAAACAATTAAAAATTTTCTTTCAATTTCTTCACAATTATGAAATAATATTTTTCATATTGATTTAAAATCAGTTTTTCTCAATGCATAACTTTATAAAGAATTTTACATTAAACTAATACGTGTCTTTGTAATTTTAAAATATAAACGTTATTTTTCCAAGTCAAAAATTATTTTTATGGTTTAAATAATGTTATGAGGTAATGGTATTCCAATTTTGATATCTTCTTAATGAATATGATCAATATAAATGGGTGGGTTCATAATAATCAATACAAAAATAAAATCAAGAGATTAAAATCATTTTATATTCACATTATGATGATATTAACCTTTTTGGTAATTAGGAATGTACTTGTAAAAAAAATTCTAAAGAGATAAATATTTTTTAAAATGTCCATTTTGGGTGATATAAAATAAATTCATTGATGAAAAATTCCAAAACGAAAGAAATAAATTTTTATAATTAAAGAGAAGTATGATAAGGAACATCTGATGAAATTTTTAGTGGTAAATTCAAAACCTATTTCCAAACTAATTTTTTTGAGAACATTGATTCCTAATGATGGATAAGTAAAGGAAGTGTATTATAAATAATTTCAAAACTTGGTTGGAATTTTCTTATATCAAAGTACATAAATACTAGATAATTTATATGTTGGTTCCTTTTGAGAGTGATTATAATGTTCTACAAAGGAATATCACCTATTTCAAAGATAAAAAATTATAAGATATATCAAAGGAAAAAATGAATTTTGTATCAAATATGTCATTTGAAGAATAATTATGTAATTTTTTTATATATAAGTTGATGTTGATAAAAGAGTGGACCAAAGATGATCTACATCTAGTGGTATTCTATTATTGGGAGAAAGTTGTGTGAGTAGAAATACTAAAAAGTAATATTATTTAACTCTTAGCATTGATGAATTTAAATTCATTACTTCAACTCAATAGGCAACATAACATATGAAAATAAAGAATTAGTTGGAATATTTTATTAGTTTAGTTGTAGTTACACCATCTGATGTGAAATGATAATAAAACTGTTTTCATCCTCACTATAAATCTAGTAAACAATCTCATATAGAGAATATTTATATAAAATATAACTTCATCAATGGTAATGTTTAAAAGAATTAACTCATGTTTGAATATATTCCTATAAAATAACTAGATACCAATATATTCACAGAACCATTAGCAAATGAATTTTTTTTACAAATAGTGGATGAACATGGGTGTCCAACCTATTTCTCTCTAAGGCAAGGAATGTGATTCTATACATTCTCACATTATTTTATTTGATATTTTTTTCAAGGAATAGAAAAATTATGTTTCATATATTGATTAATTTTTATGTGATATTCCATTTAAGGAATCATGTATTTAGGGGGAGTTTATAAAAGGTGTAATTTATGATCTGAACATGTAAATTTGTAAACTATTTGATCTTTTTTTAATTGGATATAGGTAACATGATTAAAATAATGTTGATGACATCTCAAGAATCAAAAAATATGTGAAGGGATAAAAAGTTTAATATTCAAGAAGAAGTATCTTAAGTCACTACATATCAACATCCTGGTCTTTTTATTCAATGATTCTTATTTTCTATAAAAAGTTAAATCACATTCTATTTTAATCAGTTATTAGTGATCCATAGATTTAGTTACAATGTTTCAGTTATTTATTAATCCAAGATGAAAAAAAAATCTTAAGAGGGTGATTGTTTGGTCCATGTTGGTAGGAAGTGGTGTTTGAAAGTTGTTTTCTGATGATGTTTTCAATTTTTTCATTACGATAAATAACCGAACCTTTATTATTCTTATGATTGGACGAAGATGGTTTATCATACCAATAATTATAATGAAATTTCATAATTTTATGTTTTCTATTATGAAAATGATTTCTGGGTGAATCTATTTCTATACTCACTTTTCCAGAATATAGTTTTTTTGATATTGAGTGAGAAATTTTATCGTATTCATATTATCATTTGAGATGTTAGATATATCAAATATATTTTTTATTCAATGAGATAAATATTATAAACATCATGATTTATCTAACTCATGATCAAATCATTTTATATAAAGAGTGAGAAAACATGGTATTTTTTCAATGTTTTGGAAATCTGATTTAGTTTTCGATGGAAATAAATAAGATATTTAAATGGTGGGAATTCTCATAACATTCCAACAATAGTTATGTGGTGAAATTCCAATTTCAATGCTCTTTACATAATGAAGAAGTCATTATATAATAAGGAGATTAAATGATAAAATGATAAAATCCATTTTCTAGAATTTTTATGAAGCTATGGTTTTCTAGAAATAGTTCATGAGTTTTAGATTTACCAGATGTAGACATTTTTTTAGAGTTTATGAGATTGAATTTTCTAATATCATAGATTTTAAATAATTTTTGATCAACCAATTCAACAGATGGGTTGATCCCGTGGATGAACCAATCTTTCTAATGAACAATCAATTCATAAGTTTAAGAAATAAATTATTTGTTTTTTATACTAAACCATCATTTATGTTTTTTAACTGATCTATCTTGGAAGAGGACGAATTCTATAAGACATTAGATATAGTGTTCCATCCGACATATATTCATCAGTTTGAAGAAAATTTGAAACTTTTTGAATCTATAAACATGAAATTATAAAGGGTTTTTATGTCTTTAGATGTTTCAATTAGGTTTATGGAAAAATATTTTTAGTTGATCTAGAGAATCAGAGTTTGAATTCTTGATAGGGGAATAAGAATTAAAAAATGTGATTCAATATATGTTATTCAAAACTATCAATTTCTGAACTAAGAATCTGTTATGATCTTTTTAAAAATGTGGTTGAGAAGTAAGAATTTATATATAATTCAGGATGATTATAGAATAACTTAGAATCTTTTGAATGTTTTTTAAATATTTAAAATTGTATTTGAATTTTTGAATTTATTCAAAACTGTTAATTTTTTAATACAAGAAAATAATATTTGGTTCCCCCCACATTTGTTTTAGAAGAACATATCTAAAGTGGAATAATTATATCATACATTTAATTTTTTCACATGTATAAAAAACATTGAAATTGATGTTTTATTGATATTATTTTTTTCAAAAACATTTTCAGATAGAAGATGTTTTCATTATGAATTTTTTTCCATAATTTACTGGATTGAAATGTGAATTATGATCGAAAGATTCCAAAAAAAATTAAAAAGTTAATATAACAAATTAAAAACAATAAAATAGTAATTATGTCAAAATTAAATAATAAAATTAATGAATTTGAGTAATTGAATAGCTGAGTATTTTTACAATGTCTTGAGATGTTTTTCTAACCAAATTCTGTGTAAAAAATGAAAAACAAATTCTAATGATTTACATAAGTAGAAGTTGTTGAAGTAGCACATTGAATTATTCTCAAACCTATTTTTTAATGTTTCTAAACATATTACACCATGTTGTATACATCATTAATTATAGAATAATCAAATTCATTGATGTATTATTCATAGTTCTAAAATGTTTTTAGGTATTTTCTACTTGTTTTATCCTCACAAAAGTATTATTTTCTAGTTGTTTGTGTGGTATTGTATTATTCCTAAACCATGATAAGAACAAGATACCATTATTTAGTACATAACATTATAAATAAATTTTTTCCTAAGGAAGTTTTTATGTTTCATTTTTTAGATGTTTTTAATATTTATTAGGAGTTAAAGTTTGTTATAAGAGAAAATGACAGACATCTCGTTGGGCCATATCACTTTAATCATCTCCAGACATCTTTTCTTCTGTATATTACACTTCTTCTATGTGAATATAAACTTAATAATTTTTTTATTGATATATATATATATGTGTCTATGTCTGTGTGTGTATCACAATTTTCTCTATAAATATAATTACTCCATATATTTAATACAAATAATACCACAACTACTTATAAATAATTAGTTGAGTAAATTATCTAATGAACCTTCCATTGTTGTATGGTGGAGGCTATAACATTTTCATTCATCAAGAAAACTCATGGTAATTTTTTCATGTATGTATCAATATATATTTCAAAACCTTATCTAAAATAGGGTAATCTTATCAAAAGATTGATGTCTAGTCGATATTCAGTTCCATAAAATTTTCCTCAAATTCATCCATCTATAGGAACATAGCTTACATTCAAGTTATCATGGTGACTATATTAGTCAATCTTGGGAAATTATCCACAAAACAATTATAATATCTATAAAAACTAATAAATTTTCATATATTTTTTACAGTGGTTGTTCTGGTCCAATTTTCAATAAATAATGAATTCTGGGGATCCATCCTCTAACATGATATTATATAACCCAAAACTGAAATAATTTTTATCTAGAAATAAAACATTTTAAATTTTTCGTTCAATATATTTTTACATAGGTAAATCATAATAATCCTCAAATGATCTTAATGCTCTATAATTATCTTAAAATATTTATCAATTTTATCCATAAACAGTACAGCCCATGATAATCTTATTCTCTAAATGATATTTTAAATAAATCCCCAAATATAGAGGGGGGAATTAATAAGAACAAATGGAATCACTATATACTCAATGTTTTCATATCTTATATGAAATTTTTACTTTTGTATTTTACCCATCATGAAAATAAATTGATGATATAAAAAATTAATCATAATGATGGAAAGGGATAGAGCTCTGTATATTTGATCGAACAAGTCAAAAATATGAGGTAGAGGATATATTCACTAAATTGTGATCATTTTCATTTCTCAATAATAAATTCATTTCCCAATTGGTGAATTTTTCTTTATAGAAAATTTATTGGTGAACCAAAATGTGACACAATTGGATAAATGAATCCCTTTCAATGTTCTCCAGGTGTTTGTTATTCAATTTTAATAACTCAATAAAGGCTATTATACTAGGATACATTCAAAATAGTGTGGTAGTAGGTAGAAGTTAAATTGAAAACTCAAAATCATGATTAAGTGAAAGATAATAAAACTCTTACAAAACCTTATCAATAAACACACGCTAAATCCAAATATCATAATCCTTGATTTCCCCCCAACCATTATAGATAAACACCCATATTAAATGGGAATCAAGACCCAAATAGTGGATGTGATCCCTAAAAGATGTTCATATCTATCCTCATATTGATATTTCATCATAGGATGGTTAGATAAAACAAATTGTACCTCCATTACTTAAAATTTATATGGTACATATGTAGAAAAATCCAATATAGAACTAATGTAATATCAAATTATTGTGGAGGGATAAAATAAGATTTTCATAAAGAAAATTCCCGTATACTAAAACAGAGGAATAATATTAGACTTGAGAAGTAATCATCATACAATTATGGGGTTTTAAGGATAATTCAAATATATAGAACCATATATATAATCATGGTCATTAATTTTCATCATCTATTTAAATCATTCTTGATGGTGTATAAGGAAAATCTGAGTTGACTGAAGCATATCCTGATGAATCATAAAACCATGTGTGTAGTAAGGCACATTTTCTTGTACTAGGTAATGATCTAGTCATGCCAGTCATACCTTTTTCAAAGTATTTATCTCGAGGCATATCTATTTGAGAACAAATTAAACTACCATTATACATACATGGATTTATTTATAGGTAAACTAGATAATATATTCCTTAAGAAAACTATTTTATGTTACCTTAAACTTTATCTCGTCCTAAGGGTTCTCACAAATGATTTCTCACCAAATTTTAATAAGGTTAACAGAGCATTGATTTTATATAAATTGAAATGACCTAAACATATCGTTCAAAAATATAACATATTTTTTAATGAATATTCATTACATAAAAAAATTATCCATGTTGGAAATTTATAGGTCTAGTGCATTTGGAAATATGGAAACATAAACAACCTATCTATATTTGAACTGCATATTCTCCCACTACATTCTTCATATCTAAAGCCCTTTATAGACATATCGTATATAAAAGAAACTCATATCCTATTTAATAAAACAAAGTAAATTTTAATCTTAGATGACCAGTAAGGGTATACAAGGGATATATCAATGATCCCATAAGAATAACATGATCATTCATGTATGAGAATATATAATTAACATTTGAAACTCATACCCTATATATCATAGATCATAAACATGCATTATGGAATAAATCGTGGTAGTTGATAAGATATGAGACAAAATGGAATCTATGTATATTATTCATGAGTAAATAACTTTTGAATAAGACATGAAAATTCTCAATATATGTAAACTTATAACATTTTCAAAATGTATAAATAGAAATAGGTTCACTCATTTCAATATGGAAACTTATAAAATTAGGACCACACGTAATCATAGTGACATGAATGAATAGTCATTCACAAACATGTAACATGATTTCAAGTTAACACATATCATGCCATAACCCAATGCATTGGAGGGAGATATAGGACCCACCCATCCATTGTATAATGTGACAACCATCCTTGGTAATAACACAAACATTTTACTTATTTATAACATGAGCATTATCCTTGGTTATAAATTAACCAATTTCCTTGCTTTTAAAATAATAATAATTAAATAACCCAAACCATAAATAAGTCTTCTACAAGACCATAAAACATTCATCATAATAAAACCCATGAAAAAAGGGTTTCATAAAAATTTCATCACAGTATAACCAATGGAAAAGGAATGGGATTAATCAAAAGAAACTACCAATATGAAGAATAAATATGTTATTATTGGATAATATTACCAATAAATCATCATTAAATATAAATATAAAATCTGAGATAGGAAATGATTTTGAAATATTATTTGAAACATTTCTTGAGGAAAATAACATTTCTTTGAAAAAACAATTCAAAACTAAAAATTCATTAATTATTTTTTAAAAACTATTTTTCAAAAATAAACATTCAAAAATATAATTCATGATTTAAAAAATTGATTGGTTATGACATCATGAAATTTCATTCAATCTATGCACATAAAAATAAATAATTCATCCTTATTTTTGGTAAAATCTAAATAGGCCATATTTAGAAAATGACAGTATGATCTATTTTAAAATTTTTTTAAAATGTAAAAAATGGGTAAATATTACAATAAAAATATTTTGATAATAGTTAAACTTTATTAAGTCATTTTAAAATTACATGGACATGGGCGAAAGAATGTTTTTCGGCGAAAGAGTGAAATAAATTCAGTTTTCATTAAAAACATTATTTTGGAATAATGAGTTTATAAAGATAGGAAAATGAATTTAAAAAATTTATTATCCTGAAGAAACTATTGTAAAATAAATTTTTAACTTTAATAAGAATTTTGTCATAATATTTCATCATCGAAAACATAATCCTAACCAGGAAATATTTCAATGATATTGTACAATCAAACCCTTACCACTTTGTTAACTTTTGAATCATCATACCAATTTCTATAAAACATCTAAGTAAAATTTAAATTTCATGATTAGTTGGAAATTATTTATATTAATTGTTAATTGGGATTTATAGAGACCTCATAAAAGAGTATGGGGTCGTAACACAACATATTCCTGAAAAAAGGAAAATCGATACAAAATCCATTACCTTAGATCTAGACATCCTTTGTAAACATTTGAAAAACTTATTTAATAAATATTGGTTTATAATATATCAATTAATGAACCACAATAATATATTTCATACCATATATAATCTGATTATTAACTTTGATAAAAAATTTATAAATAACTCCTAATGAAAATCATGTTTTGGGAAATACATTCTTCATATTTTTTCAGTTAAGTTTTGGTTTTGTATCATCGATCATATAATTTTGATCATGTTTAAATAATATCTATTATTATGAACATTATATAAATATAATATATATTCATTATATTTTTATATAGATAAACACATTAATTTTACTAATTGACAATGAATGACACCATTCAAGGAGACAGTAGATCTTACGTACGCATAAAAACAATTCTCAATTTTATGATGGACGAATCAAAAGAAATAAAAAAACATATCACCTTTCCAAAATAAATTAATTTTTTTATAATAAAATATATTCCTCAACAGTACCCTTATTACCATCTATGACCTGCATTAGAGAAAAAAAATCACAACACTTCGGGAGGGGGTTGTACATCATGCACACAAACGATGCTATTGTATCCCTAATTAAATGGAAACTATAAATATATATGTACCATAATAAATATAGAATTATAATTATGATAATAATATCTTGTTATTATTTTTATTCTATATTTATTATATAACATGTAAAAATGAAATGAAAAACACATATCATCGGTTCGAGAGGTGGTAGTTCGTCGTACACATGAGCGACATCATTTTTGTCCAATGGGTTTAGAGGATAGATAGAAGAAGTGTTATTATAATTCCATAGGTATAATTATATAATATATATCATATATCATTATTAAATATATCATTACATACATCGGTGAGATGTGGTGATGGTAAATTAATAACATCGGTTCATAGGGCATTAGTCCGGCATACCCACGACCTACTATTTCATTTCCCATATTATGGAAGAGGAGATAGATCAATGTTATTACATAAAAATAATAACATATTAATATATGTTAAATAATTTTGTATTATATCCTTATAATTGAAAAATATTTTTAATAGTTGAAGGAAGAAATAAAACAAAAAAAGGTTAAGAATTTTACCTCTTAATTGGAGAACCTCTATAAGTTTTTACATAAAGCCTTCTTAGGAGGGTGTCACAATCAACCTAAGGCCTATAATTGGTGTATAACGAATAAGTTAACATATTTTTTATGTAATTTATTATCCAAAGGGATTTTACATGTAAAAATGTGAGGATAAGTGGTGTCTTTTTATAGGTTGGGGATAAGACACACATTGAATATTCGAAAAGAATAAGTTGTACCCACATTTTTAATTTTATAAAATTCTCCAAAATTGGTTATTATGGATCCCTAGAGGATATAAATAAGATATACGGCCATAAATTGGGTTCTTAGATTTTTTTAATGTAATTTTAGTTATAATCTATTTTGATTAACCTTAATGAACTCATTTTAAAATTAAAGGCAATAATTAATTTTCACTTTCTTAATATTACTATTGAACAAAAAAATTGAAAAAATTATATATCCAAAATTATTTTGATTATAAATATGGATTCAATTTTTTTGAAGTTAGATCACTTAAGTGATTAAATTTAATTAAATATTAAACCCATAGGCATGCAGAAAAAATAATTTTCAAAACATTCTTTTTTCGAAAATTTTAAACAAATAATTTCAACGTTATCTATGATTTTGATTAAAAATAAAAAAATATAATTATTTATAATATAATTTAGATAATTATAATTTTAATACCATATTAAAAAATACATAACTTTATAAATTATATAAACAACAATATATTTCTGAATAAAAAGTGTTATTTTTTACTTTTCATCAATAAAATAATCTTTTCCGTAAAATCCAAAAAATTAACCATAATCAAGTTTTGAAATTTTATATTTGGAAATTGAATTTAAATATGCTAGATATATTTTCTAAAATTTAAAAAAATTAATTGTATAGATTTTAAGAAAAAATAAATACAAATAATATTTTGGAGAATAAGTTCTCTTTCGAGGAATATAAAGTTTTTACTAAAAAAATATTCACTCTTTTATCAATATTAATTGATCATATGAAAACATTATACCTAATATTTTTAACTCCCCGACCCTTGAAGCATTAATTATATGGCCAAAATTATTATATTGTAATTATTACATGTAATCAAATATCGAATGACTGATCAGTTTAGAAATTTTGGAAACTAGATAACATAGATGATATACATATTTTATTAGGGAATAAAAAATAAATCATTATAAATAATAAAATGAAATCCATTTTAACATTAAAAGATCATTCAATTATTCCTCCTTAATATCCTAGGAATGTAAAAAATGAGGGTGTGTAATGAACTAACCCGGGTTACCATCAATCTTGGCACCTGGTCGGATCTATTACATACCCAAAGGGAATTCCTAATCCTTATGGGATGGTCACATGATCACATTAATCAAAAAACACACTAAGGAAATGTTTTCTCAAAACCGAAAATATGAAAATGTATATAGATATACATACTCAATGTTGAAATAAATATCAACAGAATAATATATATATATATATATAGGTTCTATGACTGTAAGGAGACAACGAAAAACAACAACCACTGATGTTGCTAAAAATTGATAGAGACATGTCCAAAAACTAATGAAAATGAAAAATGGAACTGATCCATGTGATAGTGTGAGACACCACCCAACATCTCACTACTAGATACCCAACTTAACTGACATGAACACCCACAGGCTCATTATAGTGCCTTTCCATTCCCTACATCGAAAGACATAAAAAGGTATATACATCGCAAAAGGGGTGTGCATGGTGTGAGATAACATGCTCAATAGGCTCCCACCCTATTTCTCCATAAAAACTCCCTTTATTAAAATTAATTTATACTCATTACAAATAAAATATGGCATGATAAGAAATAAAGATGTTTTATATAAAACATGGTAAACATTTCACTTTTACACAGTTCTAAAAAAAGAAGGTATATCAATTTCAAATGAAAATTTATGTGTCATCATTCACAAGAATAAACATGCATACTAGTGATAAAACATTACCAATCCAAGAAGTTCACAAAAAATAGAAATATAGGTATCATAACATATAATATGACAATAGGTTAGGTAGTGGACTACCTGTATCCAGAAATCAAAAATTAGTGTACTGTGCTACATGAAGATAATGGTATACACACTATGACCAAAGATACACCCAATAAAGTAAAACTCCAACATCATATATGTACTGAGAGCACCTAATATTCACTATAGGACATGAAGAACACCTAGGAAGTGAAACCCCATAATGGATGATAGCCTCAATCTAATCCTTACACCAAATACCCAAGGTAAAACTTGGTATCGTTTTCACAATCATCTCAATGTTTTGGGAACCATTTCAAAACCATTTATTCAATTCAATATTTATTAGGGTCATCATATTAAATTATTTTTCAAAAGTCATTAACTACTTTATAAATACCCCTTTTCATTCAATTTATCAATAACCATTGAAATCCCTTTTTATTCAAAATTAATTTCGAATAGAGAAAAATCATTATAAATTAATACTAATTTATTTATATGACAATTTATTAAAATAGAAAAATAAAGTTTATTAAATAGATACTATATATGAAACCACCTACATAAAAACTCATGTCGCACCCACCCACAATGAGATCCACTAACAATAAAAATGGAAAAGAAGGCCCAAAAACTCAACCTAGAAACTTGATTCAATAACATTGAGTTTAGATCCGTCTTAAACAATGTAATCTATCAAAATCCAAGGGATTAAAGAGTAAGAAACTAATATAATGCTTACCCGATAAGTCACACAATGACTGTAATGATGATGAATCTCATAAATAAAAGACCCTAAGAGGTTGTAGGGATCATAAAATCACCTAGGGAATGATCCGGTTCGATAGAAAGTGTTCCTACTAGAAGATAAAAAGAAAAATAAGATTTGATACCTTCATAAAAACAACTCTTGGGAAAATACATGAAATG
Source organism: Viscum album (assembly GCA_963277665.1). Lineage (NCBI taxonomy): Eukaryota > Viridiplantae > Streptophyta > Magnoliopsida > Santalales > Viscaceae > Viscum > Viscum album. The sequence goes on from OY728161.1 coordinate 1,966,754,611, forward strand.
TAACCTAATTATTCATCATGTAATTGATAATTCATTTAAATTATAAAAATCCCATAAAATTTAGATTGAAAATGGATTTAATTTAATTTACATGTTACACATCATTTAACCATATTACACGCCGTGCAATTTTATAAATGGCTATAGAATCAGTAGGTTTTAGGCCAAAAATTACAACAACAATCTGAATTCACCATTATATGTATCCTCTAATTTTCATATTATACCTACCAAGACAACAAAAAAAATAAAACCATTAAAATTTTAACAAAATTCTTATCAAAACAGTTGTGGGATTTTTAAAAAACTCTCAATAAAAACATTATTTAACCAAAAAGCCAATTAAGAAGCCTTTATGATAAAAAGATGAGGCCATTACTCTCTCATCAGTGAATCATGCTCCCACATCTCATGAGAATCATAACCATGATTCCATATCTCTCGAACCAAATGTATCATTCTCCCATTAAGTTCTGTGGTTTCATAATTGACTCTCCAAATTGGTAACTCAATAAAAGATAAGTCAGGATCAAATTCAAGATCAAAATATCTCATAACATGAGATGGATCAAATAGATACTTTAATTGATGAGTTGCGTGAATTATGATATATATCAATGTCCTATGTGGTGGAAAATCCAAAATGTAAGAAACTATAACAAATTCTCCAAAATAAAGAAAAGGTCCCATGAAAAGGGGAGAAATATTCGATTTCCATTCTTATCATTGCTGACACAAATTGTTTGAAAATTTCACGAACACTTGTTCACCAACTGAAAACTCTAACGGATTTTGATGATGATCATCATTATATTTGTACCTTATTTGTGACCTAAATATCCTATAATTAATCAAATAAATCTTTTCTATCATCTCTTGAACCATGATCGGTCAAATAAAGGGACTGTCACCACTCTCTAACCAATATAACAGATATTTACAAGGCCCACAATACAAGGAATCAAAAGGAGCCATTCTGATCATGTAATGTTAATTTTTGTTATAAGGTAACTCAGAAAGACCTAAGTGATCATCCCACATTTCAACAAGGTCAAGACCACAAGAGAAAAGAATATCTTCAAAAATCTGTATGGCTTTTTCTATCTTTCCAAACAACTATGGATGGTATGATTTACCCCAATGAACATGATATAAAAATTCCTCTTAAATTCATTTCCAAAATAGAGTAGTGAATTAGAAATATCCATCAAAAACTATATCATATATAACTTATTTTAACCATATCATATTTTTAAATAGAAATTTCTAAAATCTTTATCATTGGTTCTATTTCAAATGTGTAAAAAGTTAAATGATTTTGTCAGTCTATTCATCATAAACAATATTACATTATTGTATTTCTGGGTATGTTTCAACCCAACCCATAATCCATTAGAGATATCATCCCACATTCTATTAGGAAATGGGAGTTGATGTAGAAAACATAATGGTTTACGGTTCACAAGTTTTACCTATTTACATGCAAAGAAATCAGAGACAAACTCCGTAATGTCTTATCTCATACTTGCCCAACAAAATTTCCACCTCATGCCGTAGAACATCTACATGGTTCTTGGGTGTAGTACACAATGGTAACTATGGAAATCCCATATAACTGATCTCCAATCCGACTATGGGCCAAAAAATGTTTCAAGAAGAAAAGAACATCCTCTATGGATAACAACCACTAAACAATAGTATCAACACCATTACATGATTCAATAATTCCATGGAAGACATCATTATGTTATTGTTCCTGGAGAATCAAATTAAGTAGAGAATAAGTCAACTAATGATCCATCAAAGTGATCTTTTTTTCTTATTCATGGACACCAATGTACAACTGTGAAAAAAGAGCCATCAAGTTCCACTCATCTAATGATTTTTCCCTGTATTTTATATAAAATTACTAGTAAAAGCATCCAAAAAATGCATCCCTTACCTAAGGTGTAGGAGATATTTAAATAAAAAATATAATGGTATTCTACCCATTATCTCAATCTAAAATTCATGTCTTCAAGTGAAAATATATAGCAAAAACTCTCTGATCAGAAAATATTATGAACCTCTCCAGAAAAAATATATTGATACCAAAAATAAGAACATGAATAAGAATATAAATATACCATTCATGATTGAGTTAATTATTATCATGTATTCAGAGATGAAGAGATACATAATCCAATACAATCATTCTGTATAAGAAGGCAACCCAAACCAGCAGCAAAGGTGTAACAAAACACCATGTATCCCTTATTGATGATTGGTATGATTAGAATAAGAGTAGATGTGATATGTTATTTCAGTTAATAAAAAAATACTGATACATCACATCCCATGTAAATTCCACAAATCTACATGTAAGGGAAGTCAAATGTGACACCACTTTTGAGAAATGTATAAAAAATTGTCAGTAATATTCATCAAGACCAAGGATACATTGAATCTCAAGGACATTCTGTGGTTAGTTACATGAAAAGATATCCTTCTAATTTTTAGGATCAAATGATAATCCATGTTCACAAATGTTATTCCCTACGAACATCACTTTATGAATCCATAAAATAAATTTTAAAATCATTCAATACAAATTGTGACATCTCAAAATTTCTAGAGACAATATCGAACTGCACACTTGCTCACACTCAGATTTCAGATAAACAAGAATATAATCCAATAATACTACCACAAAATTTGTAATATATTGTTTTAATATCCAATTCATCAAATTCATAAAAACTGTATAAGTTTTTAATGACCAATGGGCATCAATAGATATTAAAAATACCCATACTCATTCCTAAATTATTTCTTTGGTATATCAAAATTTTGAACTCTGTGATGATGATAAAATGAATACAAATCAGTCATTGAAAACCACGCTAACCCCTTTAACTAATCAAACAAATCATCCACAAGTGGTAAGGGATACTTTTTTGTAACTGTTACCTAGAACAAATTATTATATTTTGCACACAATCAAAGTGAACAATATGCCTTCTTGTCAAAGAGCACATGGACCAGCCAATGAAAAATAGTAGGGAGAGAAAAAAATTCTTCTAAAATGTTATCCAATAAAAGTTTATGATTTTCATATCCAACTGGTCCATACGATAAGAAGGAATCGATATCTACTGCATCCCTAGCATCATGTCAATCTTAGACTCTACCGCTTCTATAGATGAAGACCGAAAATGTTTTTTGGAAAAACATCATAAAAATACCAAATAACAATTGAATGATCAATAAAAAACAAAAAAAACATTAGGATCCATTTCTTTAGAATAAAAAAAGTTCAAGAGCGATGGGTTTGAAGGACTTGTATGACTAGACCTTGGGTACCAATCTACCTGAAACACAGCAAAACTCCCATTAGAAGAATGAGAAGAAAAATTCAAATGATAACAATCAACCTCATCTTGATGACTGACTAGCTAACTCATACAAATTATGAATTGAAATACATCTAAATAAATAATGGGAAAATAATAGACCAACACTTTATTGACAATTGTTAATGAACAAGGACATGGAACCACTGCTCTTTCCTCTTACAAAGGGGTGTCTCGAACTCTAAAAAAGGGAATTTTTTGGGATGGTTAAGAATATATACCAAACGTGCATATATAAATGAGTGGGTGGAAAAAATTGCAATTAAAAAATCACAATGAATGATGCAATAATAATAGTACATGTCATCGTCATCGGACCAACATAAACTTTCACTAGACAATCATGTAATATGTTAAGGTGCTACACTCTGAAGGCATGTGGATGGAACCCTGTTGTCTTCAAAGCATCTAACAACCCCTTAGTATCCTTTTATTCTAATGAACCCCGAATAGAACGAGGTTTAGACATATTATGATAGAAGGTTTGTAAATGGAAAACACATTTGCATCTATTTCAAGTATTCCCTGGCTTATGATAAAAATTTAGGCGTCTTTAAATTTTTCACATAGATCACAAGTCCTGGGTACAATATCAGCTATATAAGATGGTATATCAGAGCCAAACTGCAGATACCCACTTCCACCACTCCTATGATGATCCGTAAACTTCATCTTCCTCTCATCAACACCACATACGCTGCCATTGGATAGAAAATAAGAGGTTACAATCCAAAATTTCATGCCATATTCATGACTTCCAATATGGCTTTGACTATCGGCTCTATAAAGATTGAAATATGTAACATAAATCCATGATATCTTATATCTGATCTCAATCCCTTGAAAAAAACTTTTCAAAGAATATGGTTGTGAAATCCTTCTAATCCAAGCCCATATGTCTATCATTCTGGACTATGTAATACTGCCATCGCAAATCGGATACCTCAATCTAGAACCCAAAACACATAACCCTTATATTTTTAGGTGTTGCCAAAATTTTAAATATTTTTGATAAATACTATCCATCCATTCCTCCACCTCTTGTGTCTCATTTGTTAACTTAAAGGATGATGGATTCTCATGTAATAATTCCAGTTATTGATCTCTATATCATCCATCTCTTGGTTTTAACTTTAACTGTCTTCTAAACAGTTGAAACATTCTGATCAACAAAACAAACTACTCATATTATATCCTCAATAATATTCAGATCTATTTGTTGATTACATTGAGGAACATCAGCTACACCCTCTTAAGGAACTCATAAAAGAGCTCTCAAAGTTATACTGATATACACTGAAATAAACGGAGCGTAAAAAAATGAAGTAAATATCAGTTTAAACAAGAAAACCCATTATCAAAAACTGTGATTCAAAATTAAACCCGACACTAGATACACATATCCAAACATACAATGGGAACCATATTATTATCATGAAAAGAGATGGTCATGCACTTATGACAACATACCACTCATTTCCTGACCATACTATCTCTGATATAACAGACATCCCAAGACAAGGACTCTTGGGGACATACCTCCATTAATACCATATTTTAATGAACCAACCCGGGGTAAAATAAAACCTAGATCCTTACATGATCTGTTACATACCCAAAGATAATTCTTGATCCCCATGGGACTATGGAAATAACCCAGTCATCGAACAACACACCAAGGGAATGATTTCTCCCAACCTGAATGAATAAAATAGAAATATATATACATACTCAAAAAAGAATGAAATTCCATGAGGCTCATATATAGAGGTTCCATAAATGTAAGAATATTTAAGAAACAAAAAAACTAATAATGTACATAAAAACTGATAGAGACAATTCAAAATTTAAAGGAAAACAAAAAAACCATGTACTGAATTTTATATTGTGGGAAACACTACACCTTTTCCCAACCAGCTACCCAATTGAGCTGACACGAAAAACCCCCAACGTACTGTGGTGAATTTAATTTCCCTTCATTTAAAGGTATAACAAGGTTTAAACACCTCTAAATGGGTGAAATAGTCATGATATAATAGATTCCATAGGATCCGTAATAGGTGAACCATAAAAACCCATTGTATAACAATTCACTTATGCTCATTTCAAATAAAACAATGCATATTAAGTAGTTAATAGGTTTTATAGAAAACATGGTAACCATTACCATTTCCCATAATTATATAAAAAAATAAGCTGTATAATTTTCCTTGCACGTTTTCAATATTGGCATTCACAAGAATCATCTTGTATATCAAAGCTAAATTAGTACAAATCCATGCAGTAAAAAACAACAGTATAACACATGTATCAATATACCAAGGAATAGAATAGGTTAGGAAGCAGACTACTCGTACCCATAAATCTATGATCAGTGCACTATCATACCTTGATCAAATGATCTACACTCCAAGACGAGGGAGGCACCTCATAAAATTGAATCACTGTTATCATATACATACTTAGAACTAATAATCTATACTCTAATATACGATGAACACCCAAAAAGTGAACCCCCTTAATGGACGATGGCCTCGACCAAAACCTTCCACTTAGTACCCAAAGTAACCCATGTACATGTTTTCAAAATCATATCAATTTTATTAAAATAATCTCAAAACCTTTTAGGTAATTAATCATTTAATAGGGTAACCATAACCCCTTCTTTTTTCAAAAATCATTCAATTATTTTAAAATACCATTTTTTCTTTATATTTAACAAAAACCAAGGAAAACCCAATTTCTATAAAAATCCCTTTCAAACAGAAATAGATAATCTTGAAAATTTTATACTGATTTATTAATAAACTAATTTACAAAAATTGAACAATATGGTTTACCAAATATAGGATAGAGAGGGATACACCTACCTCAAAACTCAGGTCACACAATCCATCAATGGGATCCTCTAACAATAATGAAGGTGCAGAAGATCATAGAACTCAACCTAGAAAGATGATTAAACAAAATGGATTATAGTTCTATAAATCCCAAGATGATCTATCAGAATCCAAAGGAGAAGATAGTAAGAAACAAATAAAATTCTTACACAGTATGTGAGACAACAATGGAAATGCAGATCAATCGCCGAATAAAAAGACCTCGACGGTTCTGATGGCTACCAAAATTGCATGGGGAGGGCTCTAGGTCGAGGAAAAGAGATCTTAGAGGAAGAAAAAAATAAAAATTAGTAAATATTAAAAAAAATAGTCCTCATAAATTATACGATGGGTAACCCAATTACACATCGTGTAATTGGTAAGTCACTTAAACAACCAAAAACTCATCACCTTTTTACTAAAAATAGATTTAATGACATTTATGGATGACATGTATTGTATCCTTATTACATGTCGGGTAATTATTCAACAGGCTACAAAATTTGTAGGATTCATGGAAAAAATTCCTCAAAAATCTATAACTTCACCATTATAGGAATCCTCACATTTTCATCTCATCCCTACCCATAAAAAGAAAAAGGAATACCATGAAATGTTTTAAAATGTTCCTATTAGAAGAGTAATAAGATGTTACTAGAAGAGGAAAAATTATTAGAAGGGGTATAGTGTAGTGGAAGCTATCATGAATTCATACGAAATAATCCCTATGGAAATGTAAATTACCAAACAAACATTCCATAAAATATCTTGATAATCTATAATCAATATTGAAAAACTGATAAATTAAACACATGAAATTTAACAAATAATATATTAATGAAATGAATCCATAGATAATGTAAAATAAAAAAAATATGATAAATTATAATTATAATTATAATATAAATAAAGGTAATTATTAATTATTAGACATAATTTTTCCCATGAACATGATACCTATACCATCAATATCTATCTACAATATAGTTTACAACATACTGGGTAAAAACCCATCTAATTTGGAAAACAAATTAGTCTAATGAGAATAATGATGTGCCGAGGGGATTTCATTAATATGTTTACAACCCATGTAGGGCATGCACAAATCATTTCTCATATATGGAATAATTAACTTAATTAATTAACAATAATCCTTATCATCATATATCTGTTTTGAGAAAAAGATATGAAATTATCAATATTTCCCAATTTTATCAAATAATTGTCAACGTGGGAAACATATGTATAAATGATAAATGTTTTAGGAAATAATAATATCAATGTAGTTATAATATGGATATTTATTATAAATATAATGTATAATAAAAATTTTTATAAGGAAGATATTTTTTAAGAGAAATTTTATAATCACAAAAGAATGTGATATTATAAAGTTAATGATTACGAGTTTGTAATTTTCATCTCGAAAACCCTTGGACGATATAGATAAAATTAAAAAAAATACCATGAATTATGATTTATCATTGATATAAAATTATAGAGGGTATGTATATAAGCCACATTAAATTGAATTGGATCATAATAAAAAATAATTCTCAATGGAATGTAAATCGAGTTGAAATCTCTAACCTTTTGCTTCCATTTCATTTCATGGTCATTAAAATGTTGTATAGTGGTTTAAAACATGTTAATAACTTATACTAGAACCATAATAACATTTATAATATCATATATAATTTTATTATAATATTTTAATAACCATTTTGTTAATCATTATTCGTTACATTCATCATTTTGGGTGTTAATTATAATGTTTTTTGAAATTTTTTTGACTTATAATATTTTTATTTCCATATAGATCATTATTTAATAATATCCAAGATTTAAAAAATGATTTAAAATTCATATATCTTTATTATATAGGTATTTATGACAATCCATAAAATCTTGTAATTGGAAATGAAATACACCATTCATGTATACGACATGTTAAACATATGCATGAACACTATTTTTATTTTATTATCCAATTAAATGAATAAAAACTAAATTTTATATATGTATATCATAATTTAAGTATCATATTTATTACATAAATTTCTTATATGTTTATTAAAATCATCCTTAATACATTAATTGTATATGTTGAATGAATGACATCACTTTGAGGAGGCATTATTCCACACGTCAACAAAAGATGATATCATATTCCTAGAAAATTGAAATCATGAAGGTATATGTTATATAAAAATTAAATAAGCATAAATTAATTATAAATATAATATATATCATATATAAACTACAAATTCCTCATTACTCCCAAGCATTAAAGGTAGTAATCTAAGAATGAACGAAATCAGTTCATGAGGCAGTAGCCGCCTTACACACGAATGAGGATTGGATATCTATTTTATAAAAGTGTGTGTATGTGTGGGATGCACTCTTATAATACCAAAATATTAATAAAATTTAGTCATATGGATGAGATGATAAATAGGGGTTTTAAAGTTAAAAATGGTCAAAATTTGTGATAATTTTATATCAAATTTCAATGTGATATTCCTTCCAATTGCCCAAATGGGATTTATTTAATCATAAATGATCTAAATTTAATTTTAACAAATATATAATATATTTTTACCTTATAAATAAAATATTTGAAAAATTAGTTTTCAATTAAAATATTAAATTTTATACTATTCATCAAAATAATAAAACTTCTCAAAAAAATAGTAAAAATTAACCCTATAATAATTTTCTTATTAAAATTTCAAAAATTAATTTTATTTTGTCAAATAAAATATATATAAGTAATTCAAATTGGATTTAAAACTAGTGCACCACTAAAAAGTGGAAAAAAATTTATTAAGAAAAATATAGGTTTTATATATAAGATTGAGATAGTTATAATATAAAACCTATAAAATACAGTAGATGAATTTGAAAATATTTTATTGGATATATAACATATAAATTAACCAAACAAATTTTCTTACAATGATGAAATTTTATTACTTTTCCATAACATGATTAAATAGTGGTTTTTTGAAACCCAGTGTTGTGTGGGTTATAACATATCAAAAAATGAAGTTATTCTAAAAGAAAAATATTGTAAAGTATGGGTGTGATACATTATCCCCTCCAACAGTAATTTAATCCTAAAAAATTAAGAGTAATTACTTTCTAAAAATAGATGGGTAGTTATCATTCATAGTATCATTGGGTTCCCATGTTTCTTCATATAATTTGTGATTTCTCTAGAGTACATATACCAGAAAATTCATCTGATTCCTCTGAATTTCACTATGGTATCAAGAATTTGGATGTGTTATTTAACGTCTAAATTTTCATATTCCTAATCTATTTTATCATTGGTTATCACATGCACTGGTGAAAATATTTACTTCCTTAACAATGATATATGGAACACATTATGTACATTTGATAGGCTTGGAGGGATTGATAAATGATAAGAAATAACACCAAATCATTCAATAATATATAAGGGTTCGATGTAAAAGGGATTATTTTTCCATTCATGCCAAATATGATAACACCCCTCCATGGAGATACAATCATGAAAACATAATCTCCCATATATAACCCTAAATCTTTCCTCCAATTATTGGTAAACCACTTTTTCCTAAATTTGATCGTCTTTAATATGAGCATTAATATCTCTTACTTATGTCATCATCTCATCAACATGTTCTGGACCAATATGTTTCCTTTCACCATGTTCATCCCAAAAAGTTGGAGTATGAAATGTCTTTCTATATAATGTCTCATATAGCACCATTTGAATACTTGAATAGAAAATATTATTTTAAGAAAAATCATTCAAATGAAATCACTGATCCCATATACCTTGAAATATGAGAGAGCATGACCTCAACATTTAATTCATTGTTTGAATCATTCTTAAGAGTATCCATATATTTGGGGATGGAAGGTAGTGCAGAAATAAATCTCAGTATTAGGATCCTTCTGAATTAACTTCTTTAAATTCATTTTAAATTGTAGATATTGATAACAACAATTGACATAGGTGTTCCATGATGTCTTAAAACATCATTAATATAGGTCCTTGTGGGGAACTCAAGTGGCTAGTCTTCTATTATTGTAATAAAATGTGCATATTTGGTTAGGCGATCAACAATAACGATTTTATGAATTATTACTTCTAGGAGTATCTACTAGTCTAGTGAGAAAGTCCAGAGTAATTTCATCCCATTTCCACATTGGAATAGGAAGAGGTTTCATGACTCCTCTTGTATGATTCCTCACATATCTCAGTTGTTGAAAAACCAGACTTCTTGAAAAAAAATAATAAATTCCCCACTTCATGTTTTCCTAAAAAATATTCATTCAAGTACTTATACATCTTTTTACCACAATTATGTATATAAAAATATTCGATACGAGCATCATCCAACAATTCCCTTTTTATATTAGGTATAGATTGAACTCATAGACTCTTTAAAAATCATAAAGCACCATCTTCCCAAAAAATTTCTTCTAAATTTCAATCAATCACATTATTAATTTTCTTATGAATGTTCTAACAAACATATTCAAATACATTATATTCTCTAATTAATATGGGTTTTTGAAAATTTCAAAAATGATTGATATCTCCAATTCCTTATAAAATCTTATTCCTATATTTACTAAATCTGTGAATACATGATATATTTCTTACAACATTTTGGTTATAACTCCATTGTTGTTTCTATATAATGAATCTTCTATTGTTTTCCTTATGTGGTAGTGTATTGATCAATCATAATAATTGAGTACATTGATCCATCTCCATTGTCTTATATTATGCTCATTCTATGAGAATATATATTTTAGTTTTTTATGATAAATGTATATCTCACATTTTCACCATAGAGATCATGTCTTCATATTTTCAATGTGATGATTTTAGCCACTATCTTAAGATCATGGGTTGGAAATTTCAATTCCTAAGAATTCAATTTATTTTATTCATATGAAATGACTTTGTATTTTTTTATCAGGACACAACCAAGTCCCTTTTCGATGAATCAAAATATATAACAAACCATCAATTTCATATTGTAGGGTCAAAATAGAAGCATGAAACATTCTTATTTTTTGTTCAACAAAACATTATTCACATTCCCTTTCCAAATAAAACTATAACCATTTATGTGTAATATTGGTTAATAGGTTAGACAATCAGGAAATATTATAAACTAATAACTGATAGTAACATTACAAACCAATGAAACTGCATACCAGAGTTATGTTTGTTCTTATAGGTGATTATATAACTACCTATTTCTTTAGATCATGAATTGATATTTTATACATGGAGGCAACATGACCATGAAAAGAAACATATCAAATCCTTAAATATCACATGATAAATTTTTTAAGGTATTATTCCCTTGTAATATTCATAAGAATGATCCATGAGGGATTACAATTGTCCTCATTACTATTATTATACACTATATTATCATCAATTAATATCTAATATTTTTTCAAGATATTCATTGAATACTCTTTTCTTTATCTCTATAAAAGTAGAGGGTGAATTATTCAATCCAAATTACAATACTATAAATTTATAATGTCTATAAATCATTTGAATTTTTTTCTTCTGAATTTCATCCTTATTTACTCATAATTGGTGGTACCTAGAAAAAATATCAATCAATGATAAATATTGAAATCCATAAATTTGATCAAACAATTCATCAATGTGTGGTAGATGATACAATTTATTTATTATCATAGTATTAATTCCCTATAACAAATTCACAAAATCATGGATCCATATTTCTTCTGAATGAAGAGAACATGGGCTTCCCATGGTTAAACACAATGGAAAATAAATACCCTATTACCAAAATCCTATATTTCTCTCTTCAAATCCACTAATTCCACAGTGTCCATTCTGTTGGGAGTCTTTGATATTGACCATTCATTGGGGAATAAATCAATGGAATATTCAACTTCATGATCTGTGGGATGTCCATGTAATTCCTATAGACATACATCAATGTGTTCGTATACAATAGGTGCCTCCCCAATTTTAATATTACCTTCTTCATAAATAGATGATGTTTCACCTTCTTCCCCAATGATTTCATTCATTATATATATTGGGGGTCAATCTAAATGAGAATCTCATGATGGTGTTTCTACTAAAAAGTTAAGGAATTCTATATCATCCTCTCAAATCATAATTTCTTTCAACGTTAAATAAATGTTACCTAATGTTATTAAATTTAATCAATACATATGATTATATCAAAATCATCCATTTTTATGATAACCTAGTCATGTAATAAATCATGTTTATGTGTCATAATGGGGAGTTATCAAAACATGTTTGTTGCAATGAGACTTACCTTAAGAGTTTTGACTCATTAAAATTTCATTAAATCAAATGGAAAATGATTAATTTTCTAAGAAAAATGGGAACATATAAAATTGTGTGATGATCCCAAATCAGATAATAAAATTTCTAAAATTAAAGATAGAATTAATTTATATTCCTTAACATTATTTTGTATTTCTTCCTCGACTATAGTTCCCACCCAATCCTAGGCATCACTCCTTGGCATTGTTTGTGGTTGAAAACTTTGACACCTAGGGAATTTATTTGTGTAGTTACCCATCTCCCTATAGGTGATACTCCAAATAAAAGTGTCTTCCTTCTCCCCTATCATTCATTAACACAATTAACCTTTCCTAAAAACCAATAAAAACTCCAAATCATTTCTAGAATTTCCAAGGGTTATTTTTCTCACATTTATCACTTAGTGGGAATTACTATATTTTTTTATTCTTCATTGACACATAAACTTTTTTATTGTGTTTAAAATACCTCTTCTTTTATTATAGTTCATTCAATATTAATGATCTTTAGAATTACTCCTCTATTTTTATGGCACATTAAATTATTTTTTCATGAGATTAAAAAGTCTAATAAATCAACACCATTCGGTGATTTATCTTAATACCTTTAACAAAGTGATAAATATTGTACTATGTCTTGTGTACGCAATACATAGCATACCAGGTCTACCTTTTAAATGGAGCTTCATATTCTAAAACACATTCTTTTTCTTTTTTATGCTAAGGATATTTCTTTTCGTCAAAACTTTATTATCACGATAAAAGTATTTATCAAACATTTTCACCTTAAAAGTTCTACATTCCATGAGTTATTTTTTTTATCCCGAGTATTCTAGATCGATGACCACCATTAACCAGAATCGCATTTCAGGAAATACTCTTCAAGTATAACCTTTTCTTTTTTACAGCAAACCAAAGACACAAAAATTTTTCTAGAGGATAAATACACCACTTAGCTACAATTTTATTAGTAGTCCCACTAAAATATTGGTTATTCAATCATATAAATATATCCTTCATTGGTTATTCTTGATGTGGAATAGGTTTCTCCATTAAATAAAGGTTATTTTTCATATCTTAATAATGCTACCCTATTATATCCAAAATTTTCTCGATGATAATTCCATTTGTATGGGTTTCATTGGTTGGAAAATATCTTCATTTTCTATGAGTATTGAATTATCCTAAGAGTATCCATTGGGTGTGTCAATAAATCTAGGATATAAGTCCCGTTTTTGTGTACAAAGTTATGTTCGAGTCAGGACTGATGCACATTTTTTAACATTTTTAACTATAGTTATATATGTTCTAAAAACATATCCACTCGTATTTTTCATACATGGATAAATTTCTAAGAATATTAACATAGTATTAACCTTACAAAAATTATATGATGTAATTCTATAATTATTTTCAATGTATATCTTACGGTTATATTCCAAAATCTATTTTTTCTAAATCATGTTTCAATGGTTTCTATGAAATGTCATTTGATACTTACTATAATACCCTGACCGTAGAAGCCCGATGATTGTTCCATATTTTATAACAATATCATGATTAAAGGAAATTAAATCCTGATGGACCAGTTAGTTTATATTTTTCAAAAAATAAAATTATATACATGATACACATAATAACTAGTGAAATATAAAATAAGAAATGATAAATAACAAAATGAAATGAATAGTATCCTTGAAATCTCATTTAATGATTTATTCATTATATCATTGGGAATGAAATAAATAAGGATAAGATTAAATGATCAGTAAGGGATAATTATATTATAATCTATAATTAATTAATAATTAATTAAAAATATTGAAATTTAAATAATTTAACACACATTCTATATAAATATCTAGATAATGCATATCAATATGAAATGATAGATAAATAAAACACATTTCATTTAATCAATACAATATAAATTAAATGCATCCATATATGAGTTCAATGATAAAATCACCTGGGTAATAATAATAATTGAATCACCAATGAATTAAATTATTAATTATTTGATATTATCTTTTCAAAGAACACGTTTCCTTTACCATAAATATCTATCCTAACAAATGATTAAAAAATATCAGGTAAAACCCATCTGATTTGGCCAACTGAGTCATCTAATGAGACTACGGATGCATCAATGATCTTTCAATAACCAGTACCAAACAATTTAGTGTTTTTAAAAATCATTATATATATATCTAATATGAAATTTATTTAATAATCATCATTTTTATCCTGAATTTCATTATTGAGTAAAAGATACAAATTTGTCAGTATTTCCCTAATTAATCAACTTACTGTCAAAGGGTAAACTGTTTGTGAAAATGGTATATGGTTAATGAAATAATTATATCCATTTCCTGATAATATTGGTATTTATGATAAATTAACGATAGAATAAAAATGATTTTAATGAGGTGATTCTTTCATGATAATGTTAACAATCACAAAAGTCTTAGTGGATTGTAAATTGAGTTAAAACCCTTACTTAATTCATCATTTTAGTAATATTGTAATTGAACTCATGTATAGTGATTCAAAATATGTTGCTAACTTATAATAAAACCATTATTATACATATAATATCACATATGATCTTATTATAATATATTGTTACTTTTTTGACAATAGTCTTTCATTATATTCATTGTTTCGAGTGTGAATTATCATGTTTTTTAGTATGGGTTTACTGGTCATCTTAATTTTTATTAAATTGATCATGGTTTAATGATCTATGATATGAAAAAAATGATTTAATTATCAGCTATGTTTATTAGAAATGAATTTATAATAATCTATACAATTTGGTTATTTGAAATGAAATACATCGTTTATGGTGAGGGTATGTCGTATGTGTGTATCATCACTTTTTTCCATTTTATTATTGTATTAAACGTATAAGAATTTAATGATATATATGTATAATATAATTTTAGTATAATACTTATCTCATATAATTCATGTATATCATTTATTACCATCTTTAATGCATTCCATTAATATTATGAATGAATCACAACACTTTGAGGATGCGGTAGTCCACATATCCAGAAACGATGTTATCGTATTCCCACAAAATGGAAAGCATGAAGTTTTGACTTATATAGATATTAAAGAAAAAAAGACATTAAAAATATCATATATATCATATATAAACTATAAATCTATCATTATTCTAAACAATGAAATGTAGAAATAGAAGAATTAAATACTTTGGTTCATGATGTGACAGTCCTATATAATGAAAAATGATGATTCTATATCCCATTAGATGGAAGTGTTTGTAGTTGTAGGTTAGAAAATTATAATAAAAATATCTGATTATATTTATGATAATTATGTTTTCATATAAGTAATATATAATACGAATTTAATGGGTGGATAAAGAAATAGAAAAAGTACTCATTGAAGAGCATTACCTCATTCCGGGTTACTCCTTTTAGATTGTACCAAAAACATCATTGGATTCATTTATAAACTTATTTATACATATAAGATGAGGTTAGGAAAATTTGGTGATTATTTGGTCAGGTTTTTTAGAAGACCTATGTCTTCAGAGGTGTGAATATATAGGATGCGTGAGTTATTTTTCTCATGTAGGTGGAGTGGCATTATTATAAATATAAAATGGTAAACACTATTGAGAGGTCTCTCTTACATCATGAAACCCCAATAATATAAGAAAATATAGTAATGTTAGGATATGTTCGGAATTTTTCCTTCTATTAGGTTTTGTAAATGTGTCTAGGTCATTGTACCCCATAAGTATAATGTTTAGTCACTTATAATGCTTAATTTTACCTTAATAACTATTATTAATTTTAACTACATTAACTAATATATTTTTCTTGAAAACTAACTTGAACATAAAATAAATTTAAAAAAATTCTGAATCTAAAAATTTAATTAATTTATCGAAATTACAATCATATAACTGGCATAAATTAATTAAAATTTAATCCCACCTTGGGATGAAATGTGTTTTTAAGGTAAAATGTTCAAAAGTTTGATATGTTCGAAAATAAAATTTAAGTGTAATTTTTTTTAAATGAACAAAATTAAATTAATTAATTTATTATTTATCTAATGTTACTTTTAAACAAATTAAAAATATAATTTTTACTTATAAATTAATTATACAAAATTGGAGTATTCAATTAAATATCATTATTTTCACTATTCATAAAAATATGAATCTTATCATACTAATATGAAAAACTAAATATAAGGTAATTTTAGCCATCCACATTCAAAAATGAATTTTATTTTTAAAAATAGAATTTATAAAATTTGAGAATATTTGTTTCAAAAGTAGTGTGTCATTAAAAGGCAACAAAATTTCAATTTTAAATTATAGGTTTTTATGTTAAGGGTTGGGTTTGTTATTATATTTTTTTTATAAAATATATCATATGAATATAAAGATATTTTATTGGATAAATGAAATATAAATTTACCTCATAAATTCTATAAAATTGTAAAATTTTAATAAATTGAAAAAATATTACTAAATAGGCATTTGTTTAAACCAAATGTATCATTTATTGAATGATATAACAAAATTAAATTTATTAAAAAAGAAATGTATTGTAAAGTATTGGGGTGACATAATTTTGAAATTGTATTTATTCTTATTCATGTGGGTATGATAATTGACTATGTAATAATAGATATGTTTAAATAAAAATATTAATAGTTTGTTATGGTTTTGTACAAATATGCACTGCATTTAATGCAATATATTGTTGAAATTTATTTCATTTAATAAATATATAGTTCATAAAATCTCAAGAGTGTTATAATAATCATAAATATGATCCCCCATGTAGTAGGATATTCTAGTAGGGTTCACCATGCCCTCAGTGGTCTTGGGTGTGGTACTATACTTGGGGGGATAAGATCCCTTAAAAACTAATGTGTATATTCTATGGAAACCCCAAAGATAATGAGATATCAGGTGAACACCATAAATGAAATCATGTCTTGTTTAGTGTATTATACAATATTCGATTAATCATGAAAACCTGAACAAAAATTTGGTGGTTGGATGTATTATTAAGACCAAATTGATAATTGGAGTGTATCTTGAGTATATTTATGTTTTGTTCTTATTATCTATATGTATCATATTCTATATAATTTTATTTTTGATTTTTCTAATATCTTTATTCTTAATGTTTGGTGATTTAGGGGTGTCCTACTAGGTATTGAAATACTCATCTCTTAATTGGATCTAACCATGAATTTCCTGTCTCCTGTAGATGATATGCCTTTTTACATATACCTTATATGTCTAAGAGAAGGAGGATCATAGATTTGGATAGAATGATGGTGGTTCATATTAGTGTTTCATATGAGGTTAGTACACACCCTTAGATTAGTTTATACACTTTTACAATGATTCTAGTAATCTTTTATTTGTTCCCATTTTAATTTACATATAATGTGGTACTTTGTTGGTGGGATTTAAATGTATACATGCATTGTTATCAGTTTTATTATTTTACCTTCCAGCATTGTATGGGAGACCATACTGGTCTCTATCCCTCGGCCTATTGGTGGTCGGATTGGGGATACCCACAAAGACTTTTGTAAGCCTACAAGGCCATGGTGGGTCAGGTCATGATAGAGTGGTATTTGAGCTATATTTTATATTGTGTGACTAGAGTTTTTATATTGTATACCTATTATATTGGATATTTAACTATGGAAACTATGTTAAAGAGTTTTGTGTTCGGATCTCAATATAGGGACTCCGATGTTGGTGTGAAAGATTATGTATCCATTTTACCAAAATTTTACAACCTACATGATAACTCAGTACATGTTGGAACTTTTTTCATTGAAAAAATATGTCTACATTCATCATATAGGAATGGATTGTGGTTTCCATGTATTTAATGAGTCATCTATACTAATATACTCACATAATTATGTATTTATCATCTTTATTCTAGACATTTCCATGATGATAACCATCATGGTTTCTATTTTAGTGTTAAGAGAATAACCTGATGAATGATGAGGCCTCTATGCAGGAGCCTTATCATGAGGTTGTTTTCCTTATAGGGTGACAAAAGGTGGTTCTCTCTACTAACAATTAGAGCATATAACTTCCTTCAGTGGTTCATGTGGATTCATTATGTCATAAAAATACATTTATGGATCTTTTAAAGATTGATGATGATGTGTATGGATAAAAAACATTTCATGAGCTTCTATGTTAGGGATAACAAGGGATTTAGGGAGATCGAGACCCATTGATAAAAGGTTTGTAATGTAGTTCATGTCACAGGAGGTTCAATCATTTATGAACACATTATGATATTTAATTTCATTTTGTAGAGGAATTTGTAACATTGTGATGGTTTACTAAAGCCCTCATGGGATTTCCCTACTCATTGTACAAAATATAGAGATATAGTTGATAGACTTCCCAGAAAGAGACAGAAGTTTTAATATGGAGGTCCATAGGATGGTGGGAATCGAATATGATATAAGAGAGATGAATATTGTGGCTATAGATTTGATATTTTTCCAGTACCACCACCCCTATGAGGTATATTTTATGCTCATAGAGAATGTGGTCAAGGAAATTGGAGGCTGCATTCACAAGATAATTTATACTTTGATTCTATAGTAGCGATTTGAGATATGGTTTTTGCATTTTATAAATTAGTTATATTTTTTATTTGCATAGGATCTAACCAATATTTTATTATTATATACCTAGTTTGAGACATATATTGTCTGATAAATCCATTAACATGACAATTGTGTCTAAAGTCTCTAGTAGAGAGGATCAATGATGACACACTTTTATCGGTAATGTGATCTAACTCTAGAGGATAGATGGAACCTCACGTCAAAACCTTTCATAGAGGTAGTGGGACCCTATGATTTTCTCCTCATTTGGGACTAGTTATCTCCTATCCATTCTTAGTTTACTATTACTAGTGAATGTTATAGTGAATCAATGTTATCAGATGGTTTTTTACTTATTTGGTATGTAGTAATTCTATTTACAGAATGATGTACTCAAGAATATGATGATTCAAATGATTTATTATTTCTTGGCTAGTGTGACCCCTGTAGTAGAATATTTTATGATATTTCACTTCCCTCTTAATTTAGAGAAGAATGTGGTGGTCATTCCTAAGTATTCTCCATACAGATATCCACATCTAAAGATTATTTTCTAAAAAAAACTTCTTCGGGGTTGGTTGATATTTGAACCTATATATCGTATGACCACATAGAGCTGTGATGTGGGGTTCTTCTCTTGAAAACCCCAATCATTTTATTTATCTAGAAGAAAAATTCAATATGAAATTTCTTGGAGTGTCTCTCAGGGGGATTCAATTTCAATTACCAAACAGTCACTATTTTATTATTAATTTTTGTTGGAATAATTTTTTTGGGGGAAAATATTAAAATTTATAATATATATATATATAATGTAAAATAAAATTCATGACCAATACATAAATTTCAATGGAAAATAAATGGGGTTGAAATCAATATTGAAACATTAGTTATAGAAAATCATAAACCCCTCAGACACACCCCTCATCCTTATTTAAAATTATTTCCCAATTGAATTTCTCAATATCCACCCAATGAACACAATATAAAATCACTGGTTTTCAATAATGTAATTTGAATACATAAATATGATTTTTTTAACTCTTATAGATGTGATTTATCTTCATGAATACCTATGAGAAATAAAAACTAATAGATATCACTATACTTGATAGAAAGACCTTGTTGGTGAAATTTAAATAGTGAAATAAATTATTTTTTATCATATATTGAATAAAAAATAATAAAAAATCAATAAAATGATAATCATTAAAGAAAAAAAGAATATTTAATTCAAAAAATATTTTTTCAAGTGAAATTCAAAATGGATTACACAAGAAGATCACTTCTCACAAGAGAGCGTTTGTCTGTTTTTTTATCCACAACAACTTGGTTCTTGGCATAGAACCACTTGATATTCCACAATATTATTCATTAAAACAAGATATAACATCATATATATCAAAATCTATATATAATCCTTCTGCTTTCTCTCTCAATCCAAGAACAACAATTTAAAATTTGTGAAGAATGAAATACGAAGAGGAGGAGGGCCAGAAATCTACTATCCAGTTTCTATCATTCCAATGTTAACTCTATTTTACCCATCTTATCTACCAAATATCCAATGAAATTATTCTATAGAGAACTTAAAAAATTAATTTTCATTAAAAACTAATAATTTAATGTCTTTTGTACATGCGTAGAAAATTTTATATCTATATTATTGAAGTCCACTTTTCTAGTTCAAAGATACCATTAATGGTCCTCTATTTGGACTAATTCGTATAATGACTTAGTAATCTATTTTTTCCATGAAACTTTTCAAGAATGTGAATTTTTTTTTCTTATGTCCTTATCATATATAATATCTTAATTTAGAGTCATCAAGATATATTTCTTAATCATTTAATGAGGTGGGGTTAATTCTGTCATCCAAGACAATTTTTCACAATATTTTATTTATTTAGGCCTCAAGAAGTTCAAATAAACCCTTATTCTAGTTCACATAGCAGTAGTATTTGAATGTAGGAATCCAAAAAAGAAATAATTTTTCAACATCGAACAATATAGAAAATATTATGATCAAAATTAATATGTTATTGAAAACAGTTAAAATTCATGAAATGAAAAAGATTCACTTTTATCCTCAACACAACCCCAAAATAAAAAAAAAATAAATTTAACTCAAATTACTAAATGTTTTTTTGTTTAAATCAAGGAAATATACATTAATAATAGTGTACATATCCCATATATCAATTAACCTACACTTAGCACATAGAATTTTGGATATGTGGGCATCAAAATCAATTTATGGAAAATTCCAAACTGATACACATGATGATCACCAATATACCACTATGGAAAAAGTTATAATTCCTAATAAAAAATATTTCATTTTATCTTTTTAGATAAATAAATCCATTTATATTTATTGATTCCTCCCTTACACACAACATAGATACCTCACATTAATTATCTCCCAACACACAAATATGTGTTTGGAAAAAGGCTATCATCTTTCAAACTCTAGAATGAATCACCATAGAATTAATAAATTTCTATATATACACATAATGTGAGTTAAGGAAATATAATTATCATGATAACTTTTTAGGTTTGTTCTATGGATTTAGATTTCTATGTTTTGAATGTCTGAAATTTTGAGGCTGAATAATGAGTGTTTATATCTTTTTGATGAAAAAAATGCATGATTCTATTTTTCAATCAAGTATGGTGTTCTCCTCGCACTATATAGAATTAAATAATATCTAATAATATTTGACAATATCAATTCCATTCTATATAATAAATATTACTACAGGTAAAACAATATTTCTCTTCACTTTTTGTCTAGAAAGCTTCCGATAGGCATAACATTCTTCTCCTGAGATTTATAGATAGTAATAACTACTCTTTATGTCAAATCTTCACAAGGTAATAACCATTAGTAAATTATTTTCTAAGAAGAAAAAACAGAACATAATAATTTTAATTTTAACCCAAATGTAGAACCAAATGATGTACCACTGAAAATTCTTTTTCCCACACAGCAATATTCAACTAGATCATGCATTTTAACTTCTAGAGAGGGTTGGAAAGAAAAAATATTCATGTACCATGGCTAACCTAAAAGGATTAATGTGTTCAATAAGGTAGATAAAAGATCAAATATATAGGGTATCCCAAAATAAAAAAAATTATTATCTTGAATAGGTAGATTCAAAATCCAATGATATGACTCACTCATTTAACTCAAAATTACATTAACCCACATGTTTTGGCATAAATTAATCATGTTCTAGTTAAATATATCATTAAATATTTTTCAAAATAAATGAGGTTAATTTGAAGAAGGTGTAAATAAGGTTTCTGAAGCCTCATAGAAATGGATTTCAAATATTAATGAAGTGATATATGGTGTGACATTCACAAATTTTAACTCTTTTTTAAAATTTTAAATGTTTTTAACTTCAAATATAGTTATTTTTAGAATCAATTTATTACTTGTTTCAAGGGATAAATATTTCAATCATCGAAATGGGTGTAAAAAAGAAAAAACATAACAATTTGAGCTTACATGTTTCAAAAACACAATAAACAATTAATAAAAAAACACAAAAATTAGAGGAAAAATAAAATAAAAATAATAAACACATAAAAAATTCAAAGAGACAAAAAAACAAACAAAATAAAAAAAAATCACACCAAATCCTAATATAAACATCATATCCCCCCAAATTTTTTTTTGTAAAATTTACTCATTGTCAAATGGTATTTTTGGGAAAATTAAATTAAAAAAATTATTTATGTATTAATAAATAATTTATAGGGAAATTTAAAACCATGATTCAATTGTATTCATCTTCATGAAGATAATTCTCCTCCCCTATAGGTTCATGAAAATTACCCCAAAACAGATTTAAACTATTACTATTTCCTATTAATGTTTTCCACATTCTATTTCATTGATATGGATTTCACCAAAAGGATAAATTTGAGTAACAATTGAAGAGAAATATTATTTTTAACAAAATTCACCAGGTGACAACATCAATCTAAAATAAAGCTGAACACTTTATCAACTTCCTTGATGATTTTGTTGAGAATAATCCCACCATGGTAATATTTGATTCTTTCCTTCTACAACCTTGAGGACTCATATTTATTAATTATAATCTCCTCCAGATCCTACAAAATAAATTCCCTTTCCTTTAGAAAGATGATTAATGTGGAATGTTTTAATGGCCCAAAAAACTATGTTATAACAAAAAGAAAAGTTGAATAGCCTTTATATAGACTACTATAAATGGTTAAATGTTAATTTTGTTTTTTAATATACTCCTATTAGACTAGGGAGGAACATATAGTCTCTAACTACAATCCTTTCTATTTGTGTTGAAAGAAACTTCCCAAATTTTATGGATTTATATATTTGAAAACACAACCATTCAATTCGTTTTAGGGTGATAGGTCATAGAGACCTAATTATAAAATAAATATTTCTTAAAAATGGATTCTAATGTCTTATTACAAATTTTGGTTCCTTTATCAATGATAATAAACTTTTGTAATCAGAATCTAGAAAACAATTTTCCTTTCAAAAACATAGATATAGTTTTGTCATAATCATATCTTGTGGGAATAAACTATAACCACATGAAAACATAATAAATAGTAACAAATATGTAAATATATCTATAAAAATTGGGAAAAGTTCTAATGAAATTCATTACCAATGCATCATATATATCATAAGAGAGATTTGGTCATTGAGGTATCTTATTCCTTTTGGAAAATTTTCCTTAAAATTAGTCTTTTTCATAGGTTCTATAAAATTAAAAAGAATATTTATAATTTTTAGACAATAGTTATAAGAATAAATAACTTTAAATCTTGTTCATTGTGGCCAAAAGTGTACTCTATTTTAAAAAGTGTGATAAAATTTTATGATAGATTGAAATTATTAATTTGGAATGAATTTCCAAATTATTTGATCACTATGAACATGAAAATGATAAGTATAATACAAAATGTAATTATTTTAATCACTCGCAATTCGATAAATTTTTCCATTACAAAATTATGAAATTAATCATTTGAAAAACAATTCATAAAATAAATAAACCGTGTTACTTCACACAAAATTAAATACAATCCCTCATATTTAATGGTTTCTTTAATTATATGATAGATATGATGTTTTCATTCAAAAAAAGGCTAATTTTCTCACTTCCTTTATTACTAGTTATTTTAACACCAAACTCCTATAAAAATATAATCCATCTTAAATTATGGGGTTTTAATCATATTTATTCATTAGAAATATAATTGTATAATTGTATGTGTAAACAATATCTTTAGATCTCAGTAGATAACCCCTAATTTTTTCGAATATAAAGACAATATCCTACAATTATTTCTTTTTTTTTTCATTTTGATGGAGCATGACCAAAAATTATAGTGTCATAATTTGTCATGTGATATTTCATTTCCATTCATTGACTCAAAAACGTCCCCAATATTGAATTTGGATGAATCTATCATTATTTCATAGGTAAAGTCCAATTTGTATGGTTAGATAATGTGAGGGGTTAAAATATTTTACTTTCACTAACTAAATCCCTATTTACAACTCTCATCAAATACAAATGGTTTTTCTTTTTAGGGTAATATAAAATATAGAATTAAAACAAAACTAAAATCATTCAATTTTTTAATAAAAACATGAATAAATAATGAAGTATATCACATATATCATTGATTTTGAGAATTAGAATAAGTAAATGACATCAAATTTTTATTGATAGACATTAATTCCATATAATGACACCACATGACTAATCATCGTAAACTTAACTACCATAAAATTAAATTTTTCATAATTTAGTTAACTATTCTTGTCATTTCATGTTTTAATAATATAATACAAACATTTGAAACATCTTTGAAATGATGAGCCATAAATATTCATGTCATCTATAAAAAAATCAATGAATGTTCTCATAAATGTAGAGGAAATTCTCATTATATGCTGTTTAAATGGCCTAGGAGCATTGCATAAATTGAAGGCCATTCTCACATAAAAAATACTACAAAGGGTAATGTAAATATATTTTTAACCTAATACTTTGTTTCTATATTAATTTGTAAATAACCACATAATACATCATGAAAGCAATTTTTGGTTTTCCCATGTAATGACAATCTAATTCTCATTGACTTGAGAGTAAAACAACTCCTTATATGGCCATAGGTGACATCCCCAAGATGCAAAAGGATGGAGATTATAGAGAAAGGGTTTTTATGATAATGGGGGACAATTTACCCATTAATAATTAAACTATTAACCAAGAAATCCATAACGGATCAACTCATTATATGATACATGAATAAAAGAAATACATTTAAACAACTTTATTCATATCAAAACCACTACAAAGTATGAAAAACTGGAAGACTCAACAAATATATAAGTAAAAATTGGAAACCAACTAAATATTTCATGTAGACTAAAAGACTCCATACTTCACATTCCACATACTCCAAGATCACTAAACAATTTGAGCATCATGAAGTGGTGCAAAAAAACGTGTGAAACATTACATTTTCCCATGTCTTTGAAGACAAAATCTGCAAAAGTACCAAAGTAAAAAAGAAGGGGTGAGTATAAGACACAGCAGGATATCCCCATTTACTTCTCTAATCATTCCATTATGATAGAATAATTAAAAACATTATTTAAAAATAGTTCATATAAAACAATTTTCTGAAATAGTGTATAACTCAATATAAAGAAGTTCAAATTTTTTTTTGAAAAATAATGTGTTCTAGTGCAATTAAAAAAAATCCATAAAGAAAAAATTCCATAAGAATAATAACAAAGCTTCAAAAACATTTTAAAATATCATTTTTTCTTACCCACACCATTCCAAACACCCATGCAACCAACCATGCATGCTATGTTATGACAGTTCCATGCTCTAGAGTGGTTTCTCGTCAATCTACCAAGATGTAAATAGGTAATTTTATCTCAATTTACATTAACCCTTTGGTACTAAAATTATGTAATTTTTGAACCAAGATTTGTATATGAAAAATGAAAACATACACCACAGATTCCAAATTATCTTTTCAAAACTACCCTTTCAATAAAATCACCTTTTAATTGAAAACTGATTTTCATTAAAACCACCACAATGCTAATAAATTTCAATAAATCATATTTTTAATGAAACACACTACCTAATAAAACTATTTATTAGTTCTAGAAAATCAACCATTTAAATTCACCATTTTAAATTCAAGAAACTAAAATCATTCGCACAACAATTTATAATGATTTCACAAATCTACCAAAAATGAGAAATCATCAATAAAGAGATGTAATCCATGTATAAAACAAAGATTACAAAAAACAATATTATCCAATATATTAAATTAAAAAAACAGTCAATTCTAGTAAGAGGTTATGAGATTGAACCATCCCACCTTGAATATTTTGATGAAACTCGATAACGGACGAAGAACACATAAAAAGACGAGCTGATTCTCCGACAATAACCATAGATCTATTCTCCTAGAATGTTCATGACAAAATAATTAATTAATTAGAATAAAAACATATATAAACCATAGATAGATTTATATTTGAGAAATAAGTTGGATTGGATCAGTAGTTCTAAGAAAATCTAAGAAAACCTGACAAAACAGGAAATAACGGTGACATACCTCAAGAATCGGATCACGATTCTAGGAAATGGATTATATCTCTTCAGCTAAGAATATAAAATCTAGATAATTATTTATTAGATTTTATGAATAAAAAATATACAAAAATCAGTTGTTGATCTATGAATAATGGAGATAGAATAATGAGAACTATGAAAATAAGACAAAAAGAATGAAGATTGGTCACATGCTAGGAAAATGAGGATTAAAATCACCCATGGAGGTCTCCAAGATGGATCCAAATCATTTCAAAAAGTTACTATAACCATATAGGGATAGAAATCTAATATTAGGGTCAATTTAAAGACAAAATGAAATTATAAGATAAAAACAAACAAGTTCCTAGATAATAGGATCCAATATTGACCATTGTGCACAGTTTGGGCCAATAGTGCATAGACCATGAGACCTTCCTTTTGGACACAAAAGTCCTTCCACATCCCCCAAACTCTCACACACTTGACCCTTACCCTTTCTATGGAATCACCCTTTTTATAGAAGCACCCCGTTTTTATGAAAACACCCTTTTTAATGGAAACACCATCTATTATGGAACCACCCTCTTTTATGGAAACACCATTTTTTCATAAAAACCATTCAAAGACACACCATATCTATAAAACACACATTTTCCATAAAAATATGAAGAAGGGGATACATACCCAAAAACTGGGTTACTATACTATCCACACCATTTTTGTTTCCATCCTTGGAATGTAGAAACCCATCACAACCTAGAAAGTGTTTTAGCCACTACTCTTTCATTTCCTTCTCATGTTGTCATGTCTCATCCAGAATCTGACCATGTTTCCATATAACTCACACTAGGATAAATATTAATCCATATAATACTTTATCTTACCTATCCACAATCTATATAATGATATGTACCAATATATAACCTGACTCTAGTTCTTTGTGAGCCCATCTGATCACATGTAGAGGATTTGGCTGATAGTTCTTCAATTGAGATACGTGGAACACATTGTGCATCGAACAGAACCTTGGTGGTAGTTCCAAATGGTATGCCATATCTCTAACCCATTCTAGTATCTCAAAGGACCCTATGTATCAAGGAGAAAACATTCCTTGATTCCTATAATGATTATGTCGGAGCCTAGGAGAAGTCCTTATTAACGCATGATCACCAACGAAAACATAAAATGGTCATCGATGATGGTTTTAAAAATATTTATGATAACTCTATTACATATCCATTATATTTCAAATCAACTAAATCATCTTTATTTTTTCATGGAAAATACTTGGCTTCATTATGGAAGCTTCACTTTTTCCACCCTGTATAGTAGAGAACAAAAAGGAAACTTGTATAACTCTTCAAATAGGGAAATATGTATTGATCCTTGATATATTTTATTATATAAATAAATAAATAAGGGAATATTCTCCTCCTAAAATCCTTTTAAATCCATTATACAAGATCATAGAATCTCTTCAAATATGGGTATCATCTACTCAATTTGGTCATCTGTCTGAGGATGGCATGTTGTACTCATAGTCAACTGAGTTCCAAGGACATTCTATAAGGATTTTTAGAAGCGAGATGTGATCCTAAGATCTCTATTTGATAGGATTGAAACTCGTACTCCATGTCACATTACTATAGGACCCCAGGACATCCATAGAGGGGAGGGGTGAATCATGGTGTCAACTTTTTCTTCTTAAAGTTGTGGATCTTGTTCCCACGTTGGTAAGAACTAATTATATAGCATCCCATCCTTTTCTAACATTAATATTACATCATTTAAAAGATAAACAACATAATAGTATTACACATAGATGATCTAATGGTTTAGTGTCTTGGGAAAACTAGGACCATACATAACAAATACAACATCAAACATAAACCTTCATTTAATTTCTCCTTCTATAGCTTCTTTTTGGCACTTGTCCTCTCCTTAGTACATGTAGGCACCTGAGGATATACATAAAAAGGGGTGATCTAAAATCCTAGTAAGAGGATAGATAAGAACAATACATCATGGGGTGAGCATAATCAAAACATATTAAAAAAATCATGAACATGAGAGAAGCATAAATAATAGACTTGAAATGTGGCAATGCATAAAAATGAAAAATCATGTCTTAGTGTTTAACTACCACACATATTTGTGTACCAATATATCATCTTTTTCATACATCATTTCACATTTACACATGATATTCATCACTTTACCCAATGCATTGGAGTGCTATATAATTCCGGGCGCACCCGTCACATTTAAACATTAATATTGCGCTATATAATTTTGGGCGCACCCGTCACATCATAACATTATCATTTATCATGCATGCCACAATGAACATAAATCAACATAATGAACCCATGAAAAGGAATGGGTTTCATCTCATAATAACACATTCATAATCTTTGGGTTCCCAAAATAAATAGGGAACAACATACTTGATACAAGAACCATCAACCTTGAATGAGAGGTAAAATGTGAGTTCTTGCGAGAAGAGTTCTTTTGGAAAACATATTTATGGACATAAAAAAACGGTGAAAAACATGTATATCAAATAAAAGTAAAATTAAGGATGAATAATGATCTTTTTTGGAGTAACCATATCAAAAATGGAGTGAAAGAGGGAGAACCCGAAGGAAGAAAATTGGGTTCGAGATTTCCCCTTACCTTGTACCTGAATGATTCCTTCTCTTTAATGTCACTTATAATGACATTATATTAATTAATTAGAAATATAGAACCATGTGTACATTAATAGGTATTATTCGGGTTTCATTATGTCATATTATGTTCCTTTGGATGACTTATAGAGTTTAAAAAACATTGTTCGGGGATGTTCGTTTTTTTGGTTTTTCTTGGGTGATTCACTTGTATTCTTAAATCGAAGTTCGGGTAGATCATGGGTAAACATAAAGAAATAATATTACATGTTATTAGTGATATTAAAAGAGGTTTAATTATTTTATAATGAATTATATTAGACACAAGTGGGTGAATCATTAGATAAGAATTAAATGATGATAATTTGGGTTAATTTGAGCGGTTTTTGGATCACAACAATATTGTTTTAACATTTCACTTTGTAATATGGACATAGGTTATTTCCAGAACATAAAATAGAACATAAAACATATAAAATATTATTTTTCAACCATAAAAATGGTTTCATGATAAGATATAAAGGATTAAATGGAAGAAGAGATCTTGTTGTCTTTGAAGGTGATAAATTAACACCTCATGAACACTGTTCTCTTTAATAAAATAAAAGGAAGAGGGAAAGGGTGTGGGGTGATATAATATCCCATTAGAATCATAAAATTACATTGTATGTATAATACTGGATTTAAAAAACAATTTGGAAGAATATAGGTGGGGAGAGATCAAGACAAGAACTTGAACATGAAAGGAAATTAAAGGAGAAGAGGGAGAGAAATTACCTCTTAAATCTTCCTCTTGAGATCCTCCTTAAGGAAGATAGTCTTGTTATTTTGATGAAACCAGAAGATTTTGGGAGTAGGGAAGGTTCTAGGTAAGATGTTTTGGCAGAGTTTAGAGAAAGATTGGAGCTTGAGAGGTGTTAGGAAATGAGGGAGTGAAGGGTGGCTTTTATAGTAGAGGGGAGAGGGGTTTCCTTAATATAAAATTCATTAGATTATTAATTTCCCCTAAGACAAGGAATAGTGAGTATTGGATGACCAATAATAGTAATTTTATAATTTAATCCCGAACCAAGTGGTCTTACATCAGTAGAACATCATCGATAACTCAATTAATACATTATTTAGCATCTATTGTGAATTATCAGATTCTACTATTCATAAAAAATTCAAGTATCTCAGAAAAATCCCAAATATTTACCCCAACCATTTTTCAATGTGTAGAATCCAAAAATGAAGTCCATGTTTCAAAAATAATTTTCTATATTTTATTAATTTACTATTTAAATAAAATTATAGTTTACTTAAAAAAACAGTTTTTAAGATTAAAACTGATTTTATAGTTCTTTCAAAAATTACGTAAGGTCTTATAATGTTATCTAAAAACTATTAGAAATTGATTCAACAATTTAAGAATACATTTCAGGGAAATAAATATTCTTTTAAATTAATTAATTAATTATAATAAATTATTTATGACTTATAAAATACCAAAAACATTTACTAAGGTCAAATTGTCACTTTCTAAGATGTCTACATTTTATTTTATTATTCATAGATAATGTTACTCTTATTTACTATTCATAAGGGTCATATTACTATTCATAAGGGTAGTATACTATTCATAAGGGTAGGTTACTATTCACCAATTTTGTTTTGTTTCATTAGACTCCAAAAAACATCTTGAACACAACCGTGTGTGTCAGATTTTCAAAATTCAAAACATAGTTGTGAAAAACTTATATTTAAAGGTCACTTATCACTTATTAGTTCATTATTTTGTGTTTTCATGTTATTTTATGAAATAAATATAGGAAGGGAATTTTCTATTGAAAAACTTTGGGTCGTTATATTCTTCCCCCTTAAGAAATTTCTCCCCCAAAATTTCACTTTACCCAAACATGTAAGGGTACTTCTCCTTCATTGCCTCTTCTGGTTCCCAAGTCGCTTTCTCAAACTTATGGTTCCACCACAACAATTTGACAAGATGGGTTGTCTTGTTGCATAGAACCTTATCACTTCGGTCCAAAATCTTTACCGGTTGCTCCTCATAGGAGAGATCATCTTCCAGCTACACCACCTCTGAGTTTAGTACATGTGAGGGGTCTGGTATGTACTTCCTCAGTAGTGATACATGAAACACATCATGAACTTGAGCCATATTCAATGGATGTGCCAGAATACAGGCCACAGATCCTATATGGTCAAGGATCTCAAAGGGGCCAATGTACCTTGGTCTTAGCTTCCCTTTCTTCCCGAATCGCATGACTCTCTTCCATGGAGATATTCGAAAGAAGACTCTATCTCCAACATCGAACTCCATGTCCCTTCTACGGTTGTCATCATAGCTATTTTGCTGACTTTGAGCATCTTTGATGTGTTTCTGGATGACTTGAACCTTCTCTGTCATCTCCTTAATAAGATTGGGTCCATGTAACTTTATTTCTCCAACTTCATCCCAACAGGTTGGAGTTCTACATCACTTACCATAAAGAGCTTCATACGGAGCCAAATGAATACTAGAGTGGAAGATATTGTTGTATGAGAACTCAACCAATGGGATATGATGATCCCAACCACCTTTCAATTATAGAGACCATGCTCTTAGCATATCTTCAAGCGTCTGAATAGCCCTTTCAGACTGGCCATTGGTTTGGGGGTGGTAGGTCGTGATGAAATTTAATTCAGTACTCAAAGCATGTTAAAGGCTCCTCCAAAATTTATATGTGAACCTTGGATCATGAACAGAGAAAATTGAGAGTGGAACACCGTGAAGTCTCACCAATTCCTTCACATATATCTTTTCAAGTTGTTTAAGTGATAGGTCTTCCCGAAAAGTGATAAAATGGGCAGTCTTGGTGAGTCAGTCAACCACGACCCATATCGCATTATTCCCCTTTGACGTCTTCAGGAGACCTGTCACAAAGTCCATAGTAACATTTTCCCATTTCCACATGGGTATAAGCAATGGGTGCATCATACCATTGGACTTTTGTCACTCAGCTTTAACTTACTTACATACCAAGCACCATGATATATATTCGGCAATCTCCTTCTTCATGTTATCCCACCAGAAGTATTCTCGGAGATCATGGTACATCTTGGAACTCCCAGGATGGATAAAGAAAGTTGAGCTATGTGCATTATCCAACAGCTGCTTCTTTATCCCGGGTGATGAAGGCACACAAAGACACGTTCCAAACCGAATCACACCATCATCGTCGATATGTAACTCTTGCAGCTTCCCTTCCTTTACTGCATTCACTCTCTTTTGTATGTCCACATCATCCCTTTGTGTTTCCTTAATATTCTCCTTGATTGATGGTTGCAAAATAATTTTTTCAAGGTAGGATGTTTCCCCTACCCTTAAGAATTCAAAATCCATCCTTTTCATATCCATGAAGATTGGGTCTTTCTCAATCCACAACATTGATAGAGTAGCAGGTTCTTTCCATCTTAGAGCATCAGCTACCTTGTTCGCCTTTCTAGGATGATAGTGAATAGATAAATTGTAATCTGTGATTAGCTCTAACCACCTCCTTTGATGCATGTTGAGTTCATTTTGTGTGAATATATACTTTAGGCTCTTGTGGTTAGTGTATATGTCACACTTCTTTCCATAAAGGTAGTGCCGCCAAATTTTCATGGGAAAAATCACCGCTGCCAGCTCTAGATCATGCGTCAAGTAGTTCTGCTCATGGATCTTCAACTATTGTGAGGCGTAGGCTATCACATTATCATTTTTCATGAGTACACAACCCAAGCCTTTCTTTGAATCATCACTGTATATCACAAAACATTCTCCACTTTTTGGTAGTGTGAGTACAGGTGTAGTGATTAGCCTTCTCTTTAGCTCCTTGAAGCTTCCCTCACATTCTTTCGTCTAGACATACTTTTCCCCTTTCCTTGTTAACTTAGTTAGTGGGCTTGACAATCGTGAAAAGTTTCTCACAAAACGTTGGTAGTACCCAGCTAATCTAAGAAAACTATGGATTTTTGTGACAATAGAGGGCCTAGTCCATTCCTCAATCACCTTTGTCTTTGAAGGATCCATAATATTTTCCTCACTTGTGAGCACATGTCCCAAGAACGTGACTTGATTCATCCAAAAGTCACACTTTCTAAACTTGGCATACAACTTCTCCTTTCTTAATGTCACCAAGACATGTCTTAGATGTTCTTCATGTTCCTCCTTGCTCTTAGAGTATATGAGAATATCATCGATAAACACTTCCACAAATTTGTTGAGGTAATGTCGAAAGACTCTATTCATCAAATCCAGGATGATTGCAGGGGAATTAGTAAGTCCGAAGGGCATCACCAAAAACTCATAGTGCCCATACCTTGTACGGAAGGCAGTCTTATGAATATCTTCTTTCTTCACCTTTAGTTGATGATAAATAGAATGAAGATACACCTTTGAGAAGTATTGAGATCCTCTTAACTGGTCAAACAAGTTATCAATCCTTGGGAGAGGATACTTATTCTTTATGGTGATCTTGTTGAGTTCCTGATAATCGATACACAGTCGCATTGTTCCATCCTTCTTCTTCACAAAGAGAACTGGCACACCCCAAGGTGACGCACTAGGGTGTATGAACCCTTTTTACAGATGATCTTGCAGCTGCTTCTTTAACTCCTCCAGTTCTATAGGAGCCATCCTATAGGGACACTTCGAGATAGGAGTAGCTCCGGGTAAGAGTTCAATTGAGAACTCTACTTCATGATCCGGGGGAATTCCAGGTAACTCTCCAAGAAATACATCACTGTATTCCCTCACAATGGGCATTTCTTTGAGGTTGGAACATTCCTTCAACTCAACCATTTGGGCGAGGTATTCTTCTTCATAAGGAATCAATACCCACACCATTGAAGGATTTTTCAAAGGAGATTCATGATCTTCCTTGCATTTGTAGAGGAGCATGGGATGGTTTGGAATATGAAAAGATATTTCCTTTTCCCAATAGTTGATATGTACTCTATATAACGAGATCCAATCCATTCCCATTGTAGCATCGAATTCCACCAAGGGAAGTATTATGATATTTTTCCGTAAGAATCTCCCCACATACATCAATCGGAGAAAAGTCAAACACTTGGGTTGCAATGATTGCACCACTTTATTTTTTTACAGATATCTCTACTTCAAGGTTTCGGGGCTTCAATTACATAGTTCTAGCAAACATGCAAGATATAAAGGAATGCGTAGAACCAGAATCAAATAACACTTTTTCCATTATTGAGTGAATAGGAAGTGTACCTTGTATGAATTCATTATCATGCTCCACCTCCATAGAAGTGATGGCATAATCCTTTCCTTGTTCCTTTTGGATTTTGTGGCTGTTGACGCTGATTACCCTCGATATCTTGAGGTTTAGTGCACTGGTTTTCATAGTTCCCTAGCTCCCTACAGTTGTAGCATTGAAACATGAGTGGTTCTCTCCTTTCATCATCTACATTATCCTTACTTTTCATGTCTTTTTGACACTCTTGAGCATGGTGTCCTTCATTCCAACACTTGAATCATTCCCCCGTCCCTTTGAGGTAGTTCCCATTTTACAACTTCCCACATTTTGGCATGTGGGTCGTCGATTTTTCTTCCCACCATTGTCATTAGATCCACCAGCATGAAAATCGATCTTTCTCTTCTTATCAACATTGCCATGAGACCATTCTTTAAACTCCGTCTCCACTTTGAGAGCACACCGAACAACTTCTTCATTACTCCCAAAGTCTCTAATTTCAAGAGACTTTCTAAAGTGTGGTTTTAATCCACTAAACAATCTATCAATTTTTCTATCATTGTTGATAACAAAACCCAAAGTGTACCTTGAAAGCCCTGTGAAATTCTCTCCATAGGTTGTGACAGATTCTCCTTCTTCTTTCTTGAGCTCTATGAATTCCTTATCTATCTTCATGCGAAGTGTTTGTGGGAAGTACTTATTAAGAAACATTATCTTAAAGTCTTCCCATTCCATCTCTTCAATTTCCTCTTTTACCTTGGTGTTCTTAATCAAATCCCACTATTGATCATCTTCTACATCTTGACGATAAACGGCTAGAGTCACCGTCTCCGTCTCAGAACACTAAATCATAGAAAAGATCTACTCCATGGAGTTGACCCATTATTTCGCAACTAGTGGATCGAAATATCCACAAAACGTCGGTGGTCGTTTCCACCTAAAACATTTGATAGCTAGTTGCTCCCTCTTTGGAGAAGGAGGATGTTCCCCATTATTATGGTTATTATTCAAAACCTGAGATAATTGGGTAACCATCGCCATGATATTTTGAACTCCACCTCCCAAATCACTGGGGATGTCATTCGGGAAATCGTTGCATTGGCCCTCGCATGAGTTGTTGGCCTGATTTCTCCTGGTTCCCAGAATTTTGTAAAAGAGAAAAGGTTAGAACAAAACATAAGTAAAAAATACATGAATAAATTATTCATTTAAACAATTTATACTGAAAGCATTTCATCTGGGATCCCTAGGTGCTTATTTGTACTTAGTCTCATGCTATAGGTTTCCTCTAGGGTTCACTAATCCTAATTCCCAAATTAACTAAACCATGCCTATGATACCAACTATAACATCCCAGTCTTTTCATACATTAATATTACATCATTTAAAAGATAAAAAACATAATAGTATTACAGATATAGGATCCAAAGGTTTAGTGTCTTTGGAAAACCAGGACCATACATAACAAATACAACATCAAGCATAAACATTCATTTAATTTCTTTTTCTATAGATTCTTATTGGAACTTTTCCTCTCCTTAGTGCATGTATCCACCTGAGGATATCAATCAAAAGGGGTGAGCTAAAAGCCCATTAATAGGATATATATGAACAATACATCATGGGGTGAGCATAGTCATAACATAGGCAAAATATCATGAACATGAGAGGAGCATAAATAATAGACTTGAAATGTGGCATTGCGTAAAAATGAAACATCATGTCATAGTGGTTAACTACAAAACATACTTGTGAACCAAGCTAGCATCTTGTTCACATATCATTTCAAATTTACTCATGATATTCATCACTTTACCCAATTCATTGGAGTTCTATATAATTCCGGGCGCACCCGTCACATTTAAACATTCATATTGCGCTATATAATTCCGGGCGCACCCGTCACATCATAACATTATCATTTATCATGCATGCCAAAATGAACATAAATCAACAAAATTAACCCATGTAAAGGAATGGGTTTCATCTCATAATAACACATTCATATGCTTTTGGTTCTCAAACGAAAGAGGGAACAACATACTTGATACAAGAACCATCGACCTTGAATGAGAGGTAAAAGGTGAGTTCTTGAAAGAAGAGTTCTTTTGGAAAACATTTTGATGGACATAAAAAAATAGGGACAAATATATTTATCCTATAAAAGTAAATTCAATGATTAAAAATGTTCTTTTAGGAGTAACCATATCAAAAAATGGAGTGAAAGAGGGAGAACCTGAAGGATGAAAATTGGGTTTGAGATTTCCTCTTACCTTGTTCCCGAATGCTTCCTTCTCTTTAATGTCATGTATAATGACATTATATTCATTAATCAGAAATCCAGAACCATGTGTACATTAATAGGGTTCATTCTGGTTTCATTATGTCATATTATGTTCCTTTGGATGACTTATAGAGTTTAAAAAACATTGTTCGGGGATGTTTGTTTTTATGGTTTTTCTTGGGTGATTCACATGTATTCTTAAATCGAAGTTCGGGTAGATCATGGGTAAACATCCAGAAGTGATATTACATGTTATTAGTGATATTAAAGGATAATGAATTATTTTATAATGAATTATATTAGATACAAGTGGGTGAATCATTAGATAATAATTAAATGATGATTATTTGGGTTAATTTGAGCGGTTTTTGGATCACAACAATATCGTTTTAACTTTTCACTTAGTAATATAGCCATATGTTATTTCAAGAAAATAAAATAGAATATAATACATATAAAATATTCTAGTTCAACCATAAAAATGGTTTCATGACCAGATCTGATGGTAGAAATGGATGAAGAGAGCATGTCGTTTCTGAAGGTGATAAATTAACACCTCATGAACAACGTTCTCTTTAATAAAATAAAAGGCAGAGGTAAAGGGTGTGGGGTGATATAATATCCCATTAGAATAATAAAATTACAGAATATGTATAATACTGAAGTTACAAAAAAATTTGGCAGAATATATGTGGGTAGAGATCAAGAAAGGAACTTGAACTTGAAAGGAAATTAAAGGAGAAGAGGGAGAAAAATTACCTCTTAAATATTCCTCTTGAGATCCTCCTTAAGGAAGCTAGTCTTGGAATTTTGATGAAACCAGCAGCTTTTGGACGTGGTGTAGGTGCTAGGGAAGATTTTTGGGCAGAGTTTAAAGATGTCTTGGAGCTTGAGAGGTGTGAGGAAATGAGGGAGTGAAGGGTGGCTTTTATAGTGGAGGGGAGAGGGGTTTCCTTAATATAAAATTCATTAGATTATTAATTTCCCATAAGACAAGAAATAGTGAGTCTTGGATGACCAATAATAGTAATTTTATAATGTAATCTCGAACCAAGTGGGCTTACATCAGCAGAACATTATCAATGACTCAATTAATACATTATTTAGCATTTATTGTGAATTATCGGATATTACTATTCATCAAAAATTCAAGTATCGCAGAAAAATCCCACAAATTTACACAAACCATTTTTCGAAGTGTAGAATCCAAAAATGAAGTCAATTTTTCAAAAATAATTTTCTAAATATTATTAATTTAATATTTAAATAAAATCATAATTTACATAAAAAAACAGTTTTTTAAGATTAAAACTAATTTTATAGTTCTTTCAAAAATTACGTACGGTCTTATAAAATTATCTAAAAACTATTAGACATTGATTCAAAAATTTATGAATACATTTCAGAAAAATAAATATTCTTTTAAATTAATTAATTAATTATAATAAATTATTTATGACTTATAAAATACCAAAATCGTTTACTAAGGTCAAATTTTCACTTTCTAAGGTGTCTAAATTTTATTTTATTATTCATAGGTAATGTTACTCTTATTTACTATTCATAAGGGCCATATTACTATTTATAAGGGTAGGTTACTATTCACCTTTTTTTTGTTTCATTAGACTCCAAAAAACATCTTGAACACAACTGTGTATGTCGGATCTTCAAAATTCAAAACATAGTTGTGACAATATTATATTTAAAGGTCACTTATCACTTAGTAGTTCTTTATTTATTGTTTTCATGTTATTTTATGACATAGATATATGAATGGAATTTTCCTTTGAAAAACATTGGGTCGTTACAACTTAAACTTGTATGATGAATATGATCAGCAATGAAACATTCACATGTAAAGAGATGAAACAACAATTTTACTTGGATCACCACTAAGGGCTACGTACAAGGAGCATACGCCGACAAGTTTCCGGTCATACCAAGATCCACTAATCTTTACTGGTTGTGGATTACAATGGTTCGGGAACAGTCTCTCTGTCTCAGACTCACTGCCTTTACAATGATTTGGGGATATCTCACTGCTTCCCTCGGGTCACTCCCGTTGACTCCCCCTAGCTCACTGCCCTTGGTGAAGTCAAACTCAGTTTATATATGTGAAGGTATCTTCAATAGATTTGCATTAAAGTCTTTGTCTCTTGTTTAGCATGAGAATTTTCTTGCATCAGGGTTCAGAGTTGAAGCTCTTTTCAGTTCAAACCTTCATCTTTAGTGCAATGACTAATACACTAGATCCTCTTGTCTTCGTTTGCCTGAATCCTAACCACTGATGTGATTACCCAATAAGTGAAGCTCAGTTTACTAGGAATTGTTAGAATCAGTTCTCCATGTATGCATGAGATCATGCATGTATCATTTAGATTTTTTCTTTAATCATACGTTGCACCGAAAGGTATCAGGCAATCTTCCTGCTTTCATGCTACTCTAGAAAGACGGGTGTGCTTCAACAATATCTGTCAGTCTCCTCAAAACTCGGTGCACATGTCCCAACACGGCGCGCAAGTACTCGGCGCGCAAGTCCAAACTAGCGCACAAGTGTCACCAAAGCACCTGCACGACACTGCCTTCTTGAACATAAAACTTGCCAGACTCACTTTCTTTCTCACCCAAATCACCTTGGTCGCGCAACCATCAATCGGCACGTAACTTCTAAGAGCTGGCGAACAAGTCTCTCTAAAACAGATGCGCGACCACTCACCACTTGTGTGGCTCAACCACCTACACGACGAGAGATCAAATAGTCTCTAAGTCTTCAATTCCGTGGGAAATGAGGAGGGGTGGTCCTATATTTATAGGAAAACTGGTCAACCTGCGCGGGGCGCGCGCAAGTCACCCCTCGGCACGCAAGTCTCGGCGCGTAGCTCATCTCCCCTAGCCTCTATCGCACTTCTTCACTTGAACGACCCAACTAAACTTGCACGACCTTCTTTCCATTGCCATTTTTGAAGTTTTGATCTTGAAAAACAATAGGTAAATAAGTTTCCAATCCTTCTAGGCATTGGCGCGCAAGTCTCTTCACGACGGGCAGGTCACTTACGCAACCAACCCAACACATGCACGACCCTCTTCCATTTTCCATTTTCCCATGTTATGATCTTGAAAAACACTAGGCGAGCATGTTTCCAATTCTTCAAGTACGCAGCGTGCAAGTATCTTTGGAAAAACCACTTTTCTCCATTTGTCGATTTTCTGGCCCAAAAATTTGGAAAACACCGGGAAATG
Source organism: Viscum album (assembly GCA_963277665.1). Lineage (NCBI taxonomy): Eukaryota > Viridiplantae > Streptophyta > Magnoliopsida > Santalales > Viscaceae > Viscum > Viscum album. Next base: position 1,966,794,981 of record OY728161.1, read on the forward strand.
GCGTGACCTTGTATCTGCTATTTTTGTACCGCATCCAGATCATCCATTCCTTTGTCTTCATTCTTGAATAAAACATAGAACATTAAACATAGCCCTTGAACTCAACATGCCACCATGGAATCTCTTTTTTCAACAAATTTTTATGTCGTTTGTTTGCTTTGTCAACAAGAACAATCACATCAGAAACACTTCTTCTCGGTGATTTGTATCCTTCAACAACTCTTCTTCTTTCATCACAAACTCCACTATCATGATATGTATTATTTGAATGAACAACTTTATCATCATAATCATCTGTGAAAATGTGATTTGCATGGCCATCTCAGAGATCCAATCACTTGTACATTTTCTTCTTCTATAACCGTCATGATCTACTTCATGCAAAACATATGATTCAGATCTTCAAGAAGTCTCTTGCATGGTTCTCATGCAATCATGTGGAATTTCATGGTCTTAATCAAAACCCATGGTTCTCATGCAATAATGAGGAATTGCATGGTATTCACAAAAACCCCATTCTTCTTTAATCATCCTCAGATGTATTACACCTCACATTCTTCATTTTTGTAAACAATGTGTCACCTTTGACACATGTTCTTTGAACTTATGATCAGTACACCAATCGTCTAAATTTCCATTCCTCCACTTCATTGGAGTATCTCTTGATCTCCATAATTTTGATCATCATTGAAAACTATTAACAACAAATACAACCTTATACACAATGTGGTTCCAACAATCTCCCCTTTTTTATTTTGTTGTCAATACCTTACATATCTTTTGAAATGAATTCGTCAATGTCAAAATTAGAATATTTTATTCAATAAATTGTACTTTTCAAACTTTCATTTCAATTTCTCTCCCCCTTATTGACAATAAATACAAATCCCCAGGTAGAGAGGTTATCAACCTATATTTAAGCAATGTGTCATTAATTATTTCACTCTAAGTCTACTTAAGCAATGATCAGTGTAGAAAACAAGAGGATTTGATTTAGACAACAAGGCTATCTAATATTCACTGGTCATGATACCACATGAGATGAGAAATCATGTACATTATCTTCAAGGGTTTTCCACTTTAATTTTTGGGTTAAAGAAATCAAATGTGATAGGGAATAATCAACCTGAAACTCCTTCACTCACATCAGTAAATAGATCAGAAACATTCAAGTGCAATTGGCAGGATAAGTGGCCTTGGAGCACTTACATTCTTTTTATGTCACTGATCAATTCAGTTACTCCCCATTTGTAGAATGATATTTGTTCTGAGTAACCAAGGCCGAGATTGAGAAATGGCATTCCTTCTCTATTGACATGTTCTTCAAGAAATTCACAGAGTAACTGCATTTGAGTCCAGTTGGAGTTGATATTGATTGAAACAGTGATTTTGGAAGTTTCTTCATTTTCCCCATCCTCAAGGATAAAACTCCTCATTATCTTCATAAAGAGTGATCCTTCATCATTTTAATATTTGAATATCAATTGAAGAATCTACCACGGATGGAAAGTTCTTCAGCTTGGCTATCAAGAGTTGACAACATTCACTACTTCTCAGGTTCTCCCCCTGAGAGCATGCATCACCTTTAATTCCCTACATTATTAGCACAAACACAATACACAAATGATTACGAGAATAAGGTGGTTCCTTCTTGCTTCATCAACATGAGCTTCATGGTTGAGGTTATTTTCTCAACCAATTTCATCTGTTCACTCTAGTCTTCAAGCCTGCACATTTGAACATATGTTCTGACATCTATTGGTGTGGCATTGCATTCTTCACATTCTCTTCTACTTTGTGTGGGAAATTTCTCTACTTAACATCCATTATGAAAGATAAATTCTTACTCCTCTTAAGGACTGCTTCTTGCTCTGGTATTAAGGTTAGATAACCTTTAGCAATGTGACCAGATTTCATGCATCTCTCACACAGAACTTCTTTGACACGTGTGTTTCTCTTGGTTTGCAATCTCTCCTGCACTCTGTCTTCATCAAATGAAAGTTTTTCTTTTCATTTGTAACCATCCTTGGCCTTTTCATCTTCATGTTTCCTCATTCATTTCAAATATTCTGTCCAGATAACCAATATGTCATTTGGATCTTTTTTGGCAGGTTTGGATCTTCCATATGGGTTCATCTGAGTTTCATCCCATTTGGTTTTTCTTTTGGATGAATGACCCTTCAATTTCATGGATCTAAAATCCTGGGTCTTCTCAGCTTCCCTACTTGAGATATTCTTGGGGAAATGTATGTTCACAATATTCTACTGATTTCTTCCAAAGGAATATTCTTCCTTCTTAGCTGGCTTGTGTGGTATTCTATCTTTATCAGCTCTGGGTTCTTGTTGACATAGGCATTCACTATTCTTGTGAACACTTACATTACATACATCACATACCTTATCAAGCATTCCAAATATGTTTGTTGTAAACATATGCTTCTGGACCTGTGGATGTTGCTTCCTCTTCTCTGGATTTATTCCATTTGGTAGAGGCTTTCTTTGTGCTTTTCCATTAAAGGGATGGTACCAAAAATCCAGTGCACAATTCCCAAATCTGTTGCAGCACCAACATTGATCCACAAATATTTTCTTCTTTGTATCCTCTTTATGAGGTTTTTGGGAATTCTTCTTAATTTTTTGTGCTCTATTCGAGGAACAAACTTCCTCCTCCTTCTTCTCATCCACCCTAGACATGGTGGTAGGTTTCTTCTTCTCACCTGTCCTCATCCATAATTTTTTAGAATTTTTCTTCCAGCCTGCACTGATTGTGAGAACGTGTATAGAAACATGAGTAAAATATGGTTTGGATGGTTCCATCACTTTCTCAATTGCCTGTGATAGATCAATGAGTGAATTCATGATCTTCTTATCACATGTTGAAGGTCTTTTGACAATAGAATCCTCCAGTGAGCATTGAGTACCAACAACAACTGATTCTTGATGTGGATAATCAAGAGTTTTCATAATCTTCATGTCACATGTTGGATGTATTTCAGCTTTAGATTCCTCCAATGAACATTGAGTACAGGCATCACTCATTTCATTCTTTTTTGAAGTCTCAATATGTGTATTCTCAATCTTGGTCAACTGGGCTTCCAATTTTTGACCCTCAATATTGAGGATGATCTTATGATCTTAAATCATGATCATCTCCTCTTCACAAGTCTTATTCAATCTTTTAACCTCATCTTCATGCATCTTAACATTGTTTTGTAACAAAGAGTCAAGTTCCCTAAATTTCATGGATGTTTCTTCCAAACAAAAACTCTTGACTTTAGTGCTCTTCTTCAGCTCACCTTCAAGTGCATGGATCTTTTAATTTAGAGTCTTATTGACATCCTCGTTTTCTTCAAAGACTTTAATATGTTTGGTGAGCTTCATACTTTCGAGAACGTTTATTTCCAATCCCTTTTCCATATTGTCAGCTTCCCTTTCTAATCGAGTGAACTCAACCTGCATAGATTGTAATATGCTACAAATAATAGCAACCCTTTCTTCAGGAATATCATACAGTTATGTTTTGAGTTTTTCCTGAAAGCATGAATTACGGATGTCATCCTTTCCTCTGGAAGAATCCGGATCCACCTGCTCAATAATTTCTAAGCCTGATGTTTATTCATTATTGGAATGGCATACATAACAAGACACTGCATCTTCTTTGGATATGAGGGACTTCTTCAGTTGTTTCTTCTCTTTTTTTCTAGTTTGTGATGTTCTTGCTAGATGTAGACTTTTTCTCAGAAATTAATGAATCTTCATCAAGACTTCTCTTTATTGTTTAATTTTGGAAAGATACTCAAATCCTCTTCTGAATAGAATTACAGTGGAGTATCCAACATATGTTAACCTCGCTTTGATACCACTTGTAGGACCCTGGGACACCCTGAGATGGGATGGGTGAATCAGGGTGTCAACTTTTTCTTCTTATAGTTGTGGATCTTGTTCCCACGTTGGTAGGAACTACTTAAACATGTTTGATGTATAGGATCAGCAATGAAACATTCACATGTAAGGGGATGACAAAACAATTTTACTTGGTTCACCACTAAGGGATATGTCCAAGGAGCATACACCGACAAGTTTCCAGTCATACCAAATTCCTTTAATCCTCACTAGTTATGGATTAAAATGGTTCGAGCACAGTCTCACTTTCCCAGACTCAATGCCTTTAGAAAAATTCTGGGATAACTCACTGCTTCCCTCGGGTTACTTCCGTTGACTCCCCCTAGCTCACTGCCCTTGGTGAAGTCACACTCAGTTTATAGACGTGAAGGTTTCTTCAATAGATTTTCATTAAAGTATTTGTCTCATGTTAATCGTGAGACTTTTCCTGCATCAGGGTTCAGAGTTGATTCTCTTTTCAGTTCAAACCTTCTTCTTTAGTGCAATGACTAATGCACTAGATCCTCTTGTCTTCGTTTTCCTGAATCACAACCACTGATGTGATTAACCAATAAGTGAAGCTCATTTTACTAGGAATTTTCAGAATCTGTTCTCCATGTATGCATGAGATCATTCATGTATCATTTAGATTTCCACTTTAATCTTACTTTTCACCGAAATGTATCAGGAAATCTTTCTACTTTCGTGCAGCTCCAGAAATATGGGCGTGCATCAACAGTATCTGGCAGTCTCCTCAAATACCGGTGCACAAGTCCCAACACGGTGCACAAGTAATCAGCGCGCAAGTCCAAACTGGTGCACAAGTGTCACCAAAGCACCTGCGTGACACTGCCTTCTAGAACATCAAACTTGTGGGACTCACTTCCTTTCTCTCCCAAATCACCTTGGGCGTGCAACCGTCAATCGACACGCAACTTCTAAGAGCTAGCACACAAGTCTCTCCAAACCACTTGCGCGACCACTCACCACTTGCGTGGCTCAACCACCTACGTGACGAGTGCTCGAACAGTCTCTAAGTCTTCAACTTCATGGGAAATGAGGAGGGTTGGTCCTCTATTTATAAGAAAACTAGTCAACCTGCACGGTGGCGCCCAAGTCACCCCTCTGTGCACAAGTCTCAGCGCACATCTCATCTCCCCTAGCCTCTGTCACGCAATTCACATGCACGACACAACTAATACTTGCACGAACTTCTTTCCTTTGCCATATTTTGAAGTTTTGATCTTGAAATACAATAGGCGCGCAAGTTTCCAATCCTTCTAGGCATTGGCATGCAAGTCTCTTCACTGGGCGCATGTCACTTACACGACCAACCCAACACTTGCGCGACCCTCTTCCATTTGCCATTTTTCCATGTTCTGCTCTTGAAAACCACTAGGCGTGCAAGTTTCTTCTTCTTCAAGTACACGGTGAGCAAGTCTCTTTGGAAAAACCAATTTTCTCCATTTGTCGATTTTCTTGCCCAAAAATTTGGAAAACACTGGGAAACAGCACGACCTTGTATCTGCTATTTTTGTACCACCTCCAGATCATTCATTCCTCTGTCTTCATTCTCGACTAAAACATGGATAATTAAACACAGCCTTTGAACTCTACATGCCACCATGGAATATCGTTTGCTAAAAAATTTGTATGTTGTTTGTTTTCTTTGTCAACAAGAACAATCACCTCAGAAACACTTCTTCTCACTTATTTGTATCCTTTAACAACTCTTCTTCTTTCATCACAAACTCCACTATCGTGATATGTATTCTTTGAAGAAACAGCTTTAGCATCATCATCTTCTATGACAATGTGATGTGCATGGACATATCAGAGATCCAATCACTTGCGCATTGTCTTCTTCTACAACCGTCATGATCTACTTCATACAAAACATATGATTCAGATCTTCAAGAAGTCTCTTGCATGGTTCTCATGCAATCATGTGGAATTTCATGGTCTTCATCAAAATCCATGGTTCTCATGCAATAATGAGGAATTCCATGGTATTCACAAAAACCCCATTCTTCTTTCACCATCCTCAGATGGATTACACCTCACATTATTCATTGTTGTAAACAATGTGTCACCTTTGACACATGTTCTTTGAATTTATGATCAGTACAACAATCATCTGAATTTCCATTCCTCCACTTTATTGGAGTATTTCTGGATCTCTTTCATTTAGATCATCATTGAAAACTATTGACAACAAATACAACCTTATACAAAAAGTGGTTCCAACAATTACCACTTCTTTGATATGGATTTTGTAAAGTTCCTCCACCATATTACTTTCACGAATATGGATGAAATGGGACAACATGGAAATTTGATCCACTATCATCCATATGTCACCATGTTTTTGAACCATTATTGGGAGGCATGTAACAAAATCAAAAACTATATGTTCCCATTTTCACATTGCAAAAGGAAAAGACTACAACATACATGTTGTTATATAATTATCAACCATAACTTAATGTCTAGTTAAGAACTTTTAAATGATCTCAACCACTTTACTTTTCATGATGCTCCCACAAAAATATGCCTTCAATGCCTTATACATCTTCTATGTACCCCGATGTAAATCCTAAGTTGAATGGTGATAATCATGAAGAAGGTGTTCTTGAAAATACATAGGTTCAACCATCTAATCTATCAACCACAAAATAGAACTCCCATCAAGTTTCATCCCTCAATGGTCTCCCCACTATTGAGTTTTTAACTCATAACCGGGAATTCTGCATCGGATGACCGTGCCCCTTTAACCATCATTACCAAATCTGGAGCCATGGAAATTATAAAAGAAAACTACAACATCTCCTCAATCTTCACATTCCACATTAATTTTAGCAAGGACTGACATTAACGTTCACTCATCTGATGCTACATTTTAAAATGAGCATAAGACCTTATTCATAATGAATCAACCACCGTATTACCTTTTAATGGTGTGTATAACAAGTCAAAGTAAAAATTATTGAGATATTATATCCATATCCTCTCCCTCATATTAAAATTTCTCTATGAGAAAATGTGTTTCATGTTCTTATGATCCACGAATAGAGTAAATTTCTCACCAAAGAGATATTTAAGCCATACCTTTAAAGCATAGATGACCACAAGGAACTCCAAATCATGTGTTGGATATTTATTCTCATGCACTCTTTACTTCCATGAACAATAATCCACAACATGGTCACCTTTCAAGAGAACACAAATCAATCCCGATCCTGAAGCATCAATATACAAAACATACCCCTATCTGAGTTCTAGAAAAATCTAGATAGGTTCCTATGTAAGGAAAATTTTATCTCTTGGAATGATTTATGGGATTAGTTTGTCAATTGGAATGGAAAATTATTATTTTTCAGAAATTTCAATGGTTATCCAAGTCATGATAACTCACACAGAAAGCATCAGCAGAAGCCATCTACAACATGAAAACTTCATTTCTCAAAAACATTCTTAGGTAGTTTTCATGAGATAATAACATCCATATTTTCAGGGAAAACTAAAACACCTTTGTAAAAATTCACATGTCCATGAATGCATAACTCTTGTAACCAAAAATCTCACATGGAATGTTTTTCCTACAAATGGTGATCTATCAAGATTCATAACACTGATTCCAAGTGTTTCTCATGTTCATCCCATTTATTTCAATAAATCACAATGTCTTAAACAAACACCACTACAAAATAATGAAGATATTTCTGAAATATCTGATGCATTAATTCCATAAAGTTCATTGGTGCATTCGTGAGGCTGAAAGGCATGACTACATATTCCTATTGTTGTCTTCATAATATATTCCTTCCAAACAAGGAATTGATGATACCCTAATCTCAAGTAAATCAATGAGAACCAATGATCTCTACATAATAGATCAAATAGATCATTACTAAGTGTTAGTTGATATCGTTTCTTTATCGTAACTTGGTTAATCTTATGATAATCAATGCAAATATAAAGACTTTCATCTTATTTCTTCAAAAATAAAACCATTGCTGCCCACAAAGACGTACTTTCCTAAATGAAACAATTTCTTTCCAGATCCTTCAACTGCACTTTTAGTAACATTAACTCCTTTGGTTCCATCCTAGAAGATAATAGAGAGATATGAGTGGTCCCTGATAGGAGGTCAATCGTAATCTCCACATACCTTAATGGTGGTAACACTAATAAGTTCTTGTGAAAAACATCTAGAAATTGATCCAAAACTAATGGAAAACTATCTTCCTTGATCTGTTTCCTTGATTCCATAGTCAACACTGCCAATTTTTAAGTGATAATTCCCATCATTGGTTCCAAATGTATGTTACACCTTTCCTTACACCCTTCTCTACAATGAAGATATGCTCGATTTCATCCTCGATCATGAAACTATTAATCCTTCAATAACAGTTGAAGTGGGGCTTGAAAACTGTCAACTTATCCATACCCAGGATTGCATCATATTTATCCATGTCCAACACCATGATGTCCCATTCCAGATCATCTCCATCAACAAGTATAGATCATGGTCTAAATAGAAAGGATCTACATTATCTTTCCCTAATAAGAGTTTTATGTTTTAACATAGAAGGTGTTATTTTATTTTTTCAAACAAACTGTTCTAGTTTGGTTCTACAACACCAATTGAGATTCATTTACAAAACAAACAACAAACTCTATAAGTCGCACTATCTATAAAATAATGGATTATAATTTCAAATTCTATCAACTATCACAAAAATAAATATTCAAAATGAATACCTTTTCATGTTCAATCATTTTTTTAAATCAAGAAATTTTAGAAATCCGATAAGAATTCCTTCTTTTATTAACATGAATTTGAAATGAAAATTTATTCTTTTTCAAAAATATAGGCTTAAAAAAAAATAAATCATTACAAACAATGAGTTATGAACTATTAGTGTGAATTCATTCCTTTATTTCATGACATGATTGTTCCATTAGATAAACACATGAAAAACTAGTTTTAAAATCCTAGAAGTGTCTTTGAACCCTTATACACCCAACTCCCAGGTAAATTGATGTTCTACATAAAGGGTTTATCTACGTCCTTTTATGCTATTCATTTTATGTTCTGATAATCCTACTACTTCCTAGGATTCTAATCAAAGAAATATAAAACAAGGTATTTTATCTCGGAGACTAAGAACACCAATGACTACTTATTAGGAAAGGTCAGAACAAGTTGATACCATTTGTAATTACTCTCTAATTCTCATTATCTTGAGAGTACAACATGTCATTTCCTCTCCCTAGGAGACTTTCACTAGATTACAAAGGCTTGAAATAATTGTTTACATTTTTAAATTAATGTGGTGGATGATTTAAGATTTAATAATAATAAAATTAACTTAGAAAACCATAATCGAATAGCTCACTATATGATGCAAGAAGAAAATCAAGACATCAAAACTAATTTATTCATATCAAAACAACTCCATAGTAACTAATAGTGGAAGTGTAAAAAAATATCGAAGAAAATTTATGAAAAAAACTAAAGTATCCATGAATATCACAAGACTTTATGCACCACATGTCCAATGCTCCAAGATCACCAAACAACCCAAAAATCCTGATGTGGTGCTAAAAACATGTGAAACGTGACCATTTACCTTGTCTCAAATGATAGCATCTACAAAAGAACCAAACTTCCAAATAAGGGATGAGTATAAAACTCATTATGATATCCCAAATGACTTAAAAACTCATTTCACTAGGATAAAAGAGTTAGCTACAATATTATTTATCATTTTATACAAAACATATTTCCAAAATAATTTATAATTAAACACAAACAAGTTATAATACTTTTTTCAACAAAAGTGTACCAGTGAAATTAAATCTCATTTTCCTGAAAGATAAAATTCCATAAAATACTAAAATATATTCAAAAAAATTTCAAAATATACTTTTTGGTTAAATCAAACCATTACACACAACTACACAAACAACCATGCATGCAACATTAAGAAAGTTCCACACTCATGAGCGGTTTCCCAGTTAACTACCAAGTAATAACAAGGTAATTGTATCCCATATTCAATTAAAAAATTTGTACCAAGAACAAAGTCATTTTTTAAAAGTGACCCATATATCTAACATGAACACACACACCGCGTATTCCTAATGATCATGCCAAAACCACCCTTTTAATAAAATTTCCAATTTTTATTGAATATCATTTTCCATTAAAACCATTACAATGCCAACAAATTTAAATAATTTTTTTTATTGAAACCACCTACCCAATAAAACCATTTTGATGTTCTATAAAATCTAAGATTTAAAATCATTGTTTTAAATTCAATAATCTATGACAATTTTTAAAATAATTTACCTAGATTTCAAAAATCTACCAAACATGATAAATCATCACTAAAGAGATTTAATCCTTGTATAAACCCAAGATTCCACAATAAATCATAACGAAATTATTAAATTTGAAAGTAATACAATAAATTATAGAAATAGAAGATGATACTAAAACAATATAGAATGATGGTTTTGATGAAACTAGATAATAGATTAGAAACACACAAGATGTCGGGTTGATTTTCTAAAAACGACCATAGATATTATCTCCTAGAAATATCAAAACTCAACCTAGAAATATTTAGGATCCAAAAACATAAATATACCCATTATATTATTATATCTGAGAAATATATGGGATCATATAAGTATATCTAAGAAGATCTAAGAAAACGTGAAAAAATTGGAATGAACGGTGACAAACCTCAGGAATCTGATTGTGATTCCAACGAAACGGAATAGATCTCCACCGATATAAATAAAAAAACCATATCATGATTTTTTTTTTGCAAAAATTATTATATCTAAACACATAAAGTGTAGATATTGTAAAACAAGAAGAGTGAATAAGGAGATCTAAAAACATGAGACCAAAAGGATTAAGATCACGCACTTACCGTGAGAATCAGGATTGAAATCCCCAAGGGAGGACTTCGGGTTGCCTCCTAATCATGCGAGAAGGGTTATCCAACCTTGTAGAGAGAGAAATATCTAATTATGGGAGTTTTTAAGCCAAAAATAAATAATTATAAAAAAATGTTCAAGTTCCTAGATAATAGGATCTATTTTGACATCTATGAACTGTTTGACAGCACAGTTTGGGCCAACCATGCACAGACTGTGTGACCTTCATTTTGGCCCCAAAACTCCTTACCTGTCCCCCTAACTCTCCCATCCTTTACCCTAACCATTTTTATCAAATCACCCTTTTTTATGAAAACACCCCTTTTATGGAAACAATCTCTTTTATGGAAACATATTCAATTATAGAGACAACCCTTTTTATGGAAAACCAATCTTTTATGAAAACATCCTCTTTTATGGAAAAACCATATTTTATGGAAAAGAAATGTTTTATGGAAAAAATATTATTTTCATACCCATTCAAAGCCACAAAATTTCGATAAAACTCCATTTTTACATAAAAACATGAGGAATTGGTTATGTACCCCAAACCAGGTGTACTACAACCCAACTATACTTCCATAGACTTGATCAAGAAATTGAAATGGGATGTGGTAATTCTTATTTACAATATTGTGTTTCATATAATAAATTCACATTATCCATTTATTGGGATGCCATATAGGGACAAGCTAACCAAATTAATTTCATGAGATCTAAGACTATCTTTTTTAAAAACATCATGGATAGAACACACCGTTTGACTATTAGATATCAGAAATATAATTACATCTTCCAAAAATGGTGAATTATTTATTAAAAACCTCTAAAATTTTTAGGTACAATCTCCTTTGACATTATACCAAAATTTTAATATATTCCCCCAAAAAATTCTATGCATGAACATTGAGGGACTAATTCTAGTTAAGTCAGATAGAGTCCATACAATGGCTTTCATCTGGGTTTTGTTGACTTTTAACTATGGGTTATCCTAGATTCATGGAATATATATTTAAATGGTCTTAGTTAATTGTTCTTTCTTAGCTAATAAATTATATTTTATGATCTTTATAAGTGGATTTATGTCTAGCACTTGTGGGGAATTTTCATGGATCAAATAACACTACTGAAGGTGTGATTGCATAGTGATGTTCTTGATGTTATAGTACATTAATTTTTTTTATACCTTTCCATATTCTCAAGATATATTAATAGAATAAAATAGTAATTTTCTCTTATGAAACTACTAGAATTATCAAGGGTTTTGTGAAAGTCATCTTCCTTAATTATGATATCAATGGACTCCGATAAATCTATTTCAACAAATATAAGACTCATTACATGATTATTTTGCACAATCTTCTTCATCGGTTTCATCAACAATCAAATTTCCATATTTTAAAAAACTATTTGGTATTTTATTGACAAAAAATTCTATAAAATATTTAGACGACGAAAAATAAATCATTTTTACATGAGGGGATGAATAATATGCCATTGGGTGATCAATTGATTGAAATATATTAATCTGATCAACATCACCTACATATTCAATTTAAAGAGTCCCTTTGTGAACATTTATTGTTTCATTTTAGTTTTCAAAATATATCTACCTAGATATAGTGTTTCATGGCTACTGATCCAATGATCTACAATATCCAGGAAAAAGAGATCTAGAGGATATTTTTTGTCTCTCATCTAAAAAATAACATCCTCCATATCTATAGAATGCTTGGTAGTATTTTGGTTGGAATGATGAAGTATAATTACATAGTGTTTCAATTCTACAGGATAAGGATATGAGTAAAAAGACTATGTAATGACAATAATGTAAGGTCATAAATCATGAATGACCTCCATGAATATTCATTTATTAATGGTTCATAGAATAAAAAAGGTTCTTGCGACAAATAATTTTATAAGAAATTCATGTTGACTCCGAGATTAAAAATTCCAACCTATGTTGTATTTTTCCTCTCTTTTAAATTTCCTCTTCTATTTACACATTTCTTTCAATAACCTGTAATTTTTTAGAATTTTATTCAAAGAATTTAGGAAATGTATGTTTAAATGGAAGATCATAATAGTATAAAAACCTCCATATCCAACTCTTTTTGATCACATCACTTCACAGGTGGTTCACACTTAGGATATGGTAGTGGTGGTTTTAAATTTTCAAGTCAATTTCCATCACTAATTTTTTGAAAAATAAGATCTCTTCACCCTATTATAATCCTTATTTTTTTGTTTTAAAACAACATTTCTTAATTTGAATTTTGGTTTTCATTCAAATAATATTCATAATTACAAAAATTTTCATTAGTGGTGGGGTTATCATTAATAGATTTAACAGTAGTTTAGAGATTCTTTTTTTGAGGGAAAATCTGTCTTGTATCTCACTTTCATTTAATAGAACTCATATTTTCCATTCATTTAAATTTTAGATTCTCATTTGGTTTTTATGGTAAATATCATATCATTTGATTTCTCATACAATTAAGATCTAATACAAGATGACCCATTGGAGTCATAAATGTATTAAACTTGTTCTATTTTTGGTATTGTGTTTGTATCATTACCTCTTATGTTTTCCTCATTTCTTCTTATTTATTCCACATTTCATGTTCTCGTATAATCTCTAACATTTGAGTGGGATTAGTGGTCTAAAATATTATTCTTGAATGATAATTAGTTCTCTCATAGAAATATCATGTTTTATAATTACTTGATTGAACATAAAATTAGTTTACTGTTAGTTTAGTATATCAAAATATTTTATTTGAGTGGTTGTTCGAACTTTGATTTCCATATTGGATGCTTTTAAAAGGTATTTTGTGGCTTGATTAAAAGTTATTTCTTGGAAAAAATTTTAATTCTCAAAATTCTGTTGCATTTTGAGATTTATTAACTAAAATGATCATTGGAATATAAAATTCTACCTTATACATACATATAAAAAGTTTTTTATAGTTTTTTTTGGGTTTTTGGGTTTTTGAAAAACATTATTGACCTCAATATGGTGAAAAGATCCAAAATTTGTCTGCGAATCATATAGATTTTAGGACTAGAAGTGGGAAATTCTTGGGTATATTTCCCATTAAGTTGGACTCTTGTTTCAAGTTTTTCAGAATTGTTTCCATTTTTACAATTAATTTCAATGAAGAATTTGGTGTTTCTTCAAATAAAACCCTTCTTTCAGCAACACCAAACATTCTCCTATCAGTAAGTCATAATCCTACATAAATTCATTGAATCATGTGTTTGTCCCAGTTTTTATAGTGGGGGATCGAAAATAGAGACATCTTAATCGTTCCCAGTACTGGTGCAATGTTTCACTTAGAGTTTTCCTAATGTTCCAAACCCCATTTGAATGGAAGTATATATGGAAGAGGGGAAAATATATAAAGAAAAATATCTATTACCTTATTCTAATAACTAATCAATGATGAATGTTGAATGAAAAACCATTCAGTGGAAACTCTATCTAAATTAAAATAAAATTATCTCAATTTCCATTTATTTTTATTGACTCCTTGAGGTTTCATGATGGAATGATGAAAAATTATTTCATTGAGGTATTTATGTGGATTTTACCTAGGAATTCCATTAAATTTTGGCATTTGGTCAATGTAAATACATTTAATTTGAATCTAACCTAGTGCATCAGGGTATTCTAGAGGGTTTTCATTGTTTTTATAATTATAGGAAACAAATTATTTCAATGTTTTTCTGTAAATAATTTTATTCTTAGGTTCAAGGAAGTTCCAATAAAGTGTTTTAGTGGAAGATTCCCAACTAGGGATAGGGTAATTATATCATATTTAACACTATAGTGATATATTTTGTCAATTTCGTAATTCAATAGTAACAAGTTGAAGTCTTAAATTCATTTCATTAAAAATATATTTTAAAAATACACTCAAGATACCTCCCCAGCAACAAAACCAATTGATGTTGTGTGGGGGTTCCTAAAAACCACAATCAGGTTATTTTCCACCAGTTAAAATTCGGTAAAGCACTCCATGGATTTTTTTCTAGATTAGGTCACAATTTTATTTACATAAAACTAACTTTTTCTTTAATTAATTATATTGGAATATATTTTTTTGTAATTTGATTAAAATTTATAATACATAATATATATAGAAACTATAATTAAAAAACATCCAGGATCAATATATTTGTATGACATTTAATTAAAGGGTTTAGGAATCTAAATTAAAATAGAAGTTATGGAAAATCTTAATGATCTATGAAATTCCCCTCTTCCTTGTTTAAAATCATTTCATAATTTTATTTCTCAATACCCATCCAAATACCTCTATATGAATGCCCTATTTTTCATTGATACCTAATGAATACCAACATATTATTATTTTCTTGTTTCTATTAGAGATTTAATTACTTAAAGACCTCTATGTAATCAAACACAATCAAAATAAATATTTTCCACATGAAGACCATGATAAAGAAATTTAAATATTGAAGTTAATTAATTTACATTATAAATTGTACAAATATCATAATAAAATATTGGAAATATATTATATATAGAAAAAAATCAAATTCATTCAAAAATTATATGTTCAAGATAAATTCAATAGAAATTACACAAATTTATCACAACTTAAAAGATATTGTCTATCATTTGTCTCCATCCTCACATACATGGAACTTTTCCTATAATCAATTGATAATCACCCATATACTATATTATAGAATAAATTCAAATAATACTTATCAAACTCGCAATACCATGCCTCCTCTTTCTCTATAAAACCAAGAACAACCCTTAAAAAGTTTTGGAGATGGTAATATAAACATAAGGGGTTAAAATATTATATCTAGTTTATATATCTTCAAATATGGAATATTTGTTTCCTTTTTAGCAACAGATTAACCATTGGAGTTCTTCTAAAAAATTATCCCAAAATAAATTTTCTATCAAACAACAATTTTTTTATATTTTTCAATTTTCTATGAAATTTAATATCTGGATTATTAAAGACCAATTTTTCTATCGGAAGAGACATTTCTACTTCCTTAATTTTGACTCATTCATATACAAACTTAATGTGATAACCTTTCCTTCACCTTTAACATGAATGTAAACCTTTAATCCTTGTATCCAATTCTTCAATAATAACTTCATTTAGAGTCTATAATCCCAATTTATCCCTCATTTAATAAGATGTGTCAATTCTATCAACCAAAAAACATTTCTATAAATACTGATATAATTGGGACTATTGATGTATGAATCAATACATATAATAGTTGTAAATGATTTAGTCTAAAATTTTTGAAAGCCTAAAAAATAATCACTCATTTTGGATAAATATAGAAAATGGTATACTCAAAAATAAATTTAGTATTGAAAGTATTTAAAATTTCATATTTTATAAATTTTCACTTTTTATCTCAAAACATCAATAAAATCAAAAAAGAAATGAAATTCGGCTCTAATTGTAATTTAGAATGTGTATAAATCATTAAAATATACTTTAGAATAGTGTAAATATTATCTCTATAAAGTTTTGGTTGATAATGGTTTAGTTAGAGTATATTCAGAGCAAGGTTATTTATTATATCATTTATGTTCACCAAGGTATCCGAGAGGAAGATGAAAACAAGAACATGGGTGTGGATTTACGTCACTAGAACATGATGACTATCGAGGATGAGTATCCACCACTAATAATTGTTATATTCTTCATTATGTGGATAGGGTGAATTGGTTCTCATTGATTTAACATATGACATGTGATAACGTGTTCCATGTTTGAGTGGAAGAGGTGATTAGGGTGGATTTCTAATACCACTATGATTTCTTCTAGTACATGGTGATTCCATTCGGCATATTAGATGCCCAGGTGGTGTTTGTAAGGCTTATTAATTATTACCTTAATCTTAGATCGGTTCAAGGTAGTCATCTTCGAGGACATCCTAGTGTACTCATAATTAGTGGTGGTGTAGGTGAGACACTTGAGGATTTTTCTTAACATTCTCCAAGTGATAGGAATTTATGGGTAGATCATTAAGTATTAGATCTAGATATACGAGTTCCACTTTTTTCATGTATTCTTGGACATTAGAGTGAAAATGAACCCATTAATGGATAAGTTAGTTCTATATTGAGATCCACCCAAGATATTGACCCTAGTTGAAGCCACTCAAAAAAAATTCTACCATATATTTTTGAGTGAGGTGATGGTCTAGATGAACTCATTGTTGAATATTCTTAAGAAAACAGATAGGGAAAGGTATCTCTAATTGATGGTTTTCCCTCTTCTTCATTAGTGTGTCATGGAGAAAAAAATGGAATATTTTTTGTGATGTATTGTTTTACCAAATATCCATTAGAAATATTTTGAATGGGTTTTATATGGGTGTGGAGAACATTCTACTTCCATGGATGGATCATGGAACAATTCTTGCTCTATGAATCCATGACTAATGAGAGGACAAAAAAATATCTAATTGATCATCAACCAACTAACTAATTTGGATCACTTCCTTACCCTTTGATTATAGTGTTTTTAAGGATTTAGAACTATAATGTGGTTGATAACTAATTGTATATCCAATAAAAATGGTCAGGTAATATAGACCATTAGTGTTCATGAAAACATGCCTTACGATTTTTTTTATATTTAGGCCATGGCTGGGAGGATCCTCTTCCATAGGTAGATTTTTTCTAACATATATTCCACCACACCACTAGCAGTATAGGATCATTTGTGGCCCTAAATGGAAGACCCTATAGGCCATTGTTGTAATCATTGGAACTAGTGAGAGAAATCTCATGTAGGGCAAAACATAGTGCTAATGATGTATATAAAGTTTTACAATTAATATATAGGTGGATAATGAGTAACCAAAACTATTTAAAATTTTTTATGAATCTTTTACATTGAGATTTTTCTTTGACCAAGATTCCTTGTGTTCATTGAGGTCTCCCCCATCAAGAATTGCATGATTTGTCTAGGATAGTAGGATATATCTTGTGTTTTTATTCCATTTTTCTAGTAACTAAATTATGCTGGCAAGGTGGAATACTAAATGTCTATAGGACCATAGTTAGACTTGGTGCTTGGTGTTTTCGACATGCTACACTGAGAAGAATTGTGTACAATTCATTGCATGATATCAATCAGGATGATCATAGAATTGAGGGAGGATTACCTAATTAATTAGTTCAAGGATCCTGGTTTTATTTTAGTGATGACCATATAAGACCCACCATGGGATTTGTTTTCTTTGAGTGCATGTTTTCTTATGGTAGGGGAACCTTTAGTGGAGCTCAGGGGAGTGGTAGACCCTATAGAAAGATAATTATCCTCAATTGTGAGTAGGTTTCATGATATTTGAGATAAAAATCCATAATTTGGGGGAATTTGACAACCAAATTTTTACCACGTAATACATTGGATAATTATAAAGAGTATTTGTAGAGCCACACATTGAGACAGAATGAGAATCAAAGGTCTAGTAAGCCCAGAAATAATAAAATAAAAATATTAAATATAATATTATCATGTATGTGAGGTTTTCCAGAAATAATGGAAAAAATCATGAACAATGTCTCATATTTGGAATTATAGTCCACGATTGATTTTGGAACATGGGTTTTACCATAGGCACTATAATGGTTAGTGTGTGTCAAATGTTTCATGGAAACCCACAATTTGAGGGTGTTTGGAATAAATTATTTTATTAATTTTATTAATTTATTTAACATCACTATCCGAAATAATACTATATAATTACATAGTTATAATATATTTATAGGTTTATTCTAAAAACAAGGGGCTAATTATAGGAGATCCACATTGTCACTAGAAGATCAAGATCGAAGATCGATGAAGAGATGATTTAGGAAAACAACGAGATTGTTGGAGAGTGTCGTCAGATCTTTATATTTATCACTGTCAAATTCCTTCTTTAACAAAGATCAATCCAACCAGACATTCACAATTTTATTTATTTGAATTTATACATTTATTATATCCCATGTCGAACACAAACCAACTCATCTACGAAAATTAGTTCAAAGATCAATGGTTAATTTCAGTTTTTTTTATCATCCTATAGATTAGTTATTGATATATTTTATTTTACCCTCTTCATCTATAATTCCTTTGAAAAAGGATCGAGTAAAAAATGGAAATTTTACAAGGATCATTCATCATGTCTTTGTTTAATGGGTTTTTACCCCAGTATATAATATATCATAATTTATGTTCCTTTTTAGTCAGTAGTTAAACGAATACCCCGAAACATCTCGTTGTTCCTAAAATCATTCATGCAATAAATCATTTTTGAATGATTGGATTTGCGATAAGGGATGAAATTGAGGATTGTGATGTTGAAAATGGATCAGTATTAAATTTACCTAACTCGTGTCTCACATTTTGGGGTGGATATGGAAACACATTGTAATGAGGAGAAATATCCAAGAATATAAGATGGATGGAATCCATCCACAAGTGATAATAAGTCTTGAAAAAAATTAAATCTATAATCTATATTATGAAAAAAAAAATTAATCAAATGAGGCAGCTATAGTTAATGTGTATGAATATTTCGGGAATTTGGGAGAAATTACCAGCTACACAACATGTGGTTCTAAAACACACACCATTCTATCCCTTGCATGTGAAATCTAGGGTTTCTACATAGAGTTATGTATCACAAAAAATGTGGTGTAATAATATGATGTGTGAACCATAGCTGACTATATTTTCATGTACAATAATTACTCATTCAAGTATCCATGTCAAGATACATGTTGTGTGTTCCATGTCACTCTCCATGTAACACTTAGAATATTACTAATCATGTATAGGTAGTATATTCCCAAGATTCCATCGGGACACACATGCTATGACTGGAAGGGATCATGTCATGAACATTGGAAAGTACACATGCATGGGATGGATGGTATGTTGATTGTTGGGCTTACATTTATATGATTTGTAACAATATAGTACATGCCATATATTTTTTGGAATTGAATGTCCTGTGAGATAGAAGAGTGATGATTTATAGGCTTAGTGAGATATATAATGTCTCCTTTGTGAGAATACATGTACTCTTTAATTGTGTAGTTTGGATCCCTCATTATTCTTATTTTAGCTCTTGTTTGAGCTTGGGTGTTTTCCCTTTAAACATTTTATTGGAGACCAGTATAAGTTGAGTGTGTCCCCTTGGCCCATCCCTATAAGGGTATAGTGAAACATTGTATCCTAAATATAGTCTTTTGATATTCTATATTGGTTGACTCTCAGATATACTTCATGGTGTCACTCCATGCGGCATAATGTGTGGTACCATATCATTTCTTATTTTTTCGTGAGAGGGGTTTATGGTATCAGAGTAACCACTATTTAGAGAGCATCTATCCCCTATCTAGAAAGACAATACTATTGGTTTCAAGGTATTATGATACATATGATCCTCTATATATAGGGATATTACATTATGGTTCCTGGTGACCACTAGTGGTATTGGGTGTGATCGTAAAACTATGTATTGATATCTTCTATGTCCCAAAATGTATCATATATGGAGTGAAATAAAATGAAATAACTTTTAGGTGTGTGCCATCAGTTAACTCATTACATGTGGAGAGAATTATCCTAGGATAGGTTTATATTGAAATATAGAGTAGAATTCATGTTTATGGATGAATAGTTGAGACCTCATTGAGACATCGATTCTATCTTGAGTATGTCTTCATTTTTTTATTATCCCTATGTATCATATTCTTTATTATGTTTATTTATGATCAGACTACTCTCTAGATGCATTATGTTTGGTGATTTTATGTTGTCTGAAAAGTTGTTGTAATTCTCACCCCTTACATGGGATGTTTCTGCACTAGTCATGTATAATGGAGATGATATGAATTTTTACAGAGTCCCTTGAGGACTAATATAAGGTAGAGAATAGTTTTCACCAGATAGACTGAGGTTCTTAAAAATGATCCATTTGGTAGTAGTCCTCTCTCTAAGATTATTTTGAACTATTTTTAAGTGTTTTTGGGGGGATTGCATTTAGAAATATTTTCATTTTTATACTATATGGTACTATGATGGTGGGATTTAGATATATACTATACTTGATATCAGGTTTATTTCTTTACCATATAACACTTTATAGTCCTGGAGTTTCATGTGTGTGTTCATTTAATTAGGATAATTCCTTCCATGTTGGGGATATTGATATTCAGTGTGGGTACCTTGAACCTGGCCTATTAGAGGTGATCTTGTAGTGTCTTATTTGAGTTATGTCTGGCCATGATAAAATTTGGTCATCATGTCATGAAAAAAATGCCTAAGAAGATACAATTTTTCTTCTAGAATGAAGACATCTGTTATATGAGACTCCACTAGAGGAGGTGTTGATAACAACATACGTGGAAATACATTAAACATGATATCAACATATCCTCAAGAGTCTCAATGGTTCTCTTAGACCGACCATCTATCTAAGCATGAAAAACCATACCGAAACATTTCTTTCTAGAGTCTTCACTAGAAGCTCAAGGAAAATATCAGATCTCGCATAGATACAATAGATTGTGGAGGTCCATGAATTTATACAATTTCTCAAATACATAAGATAATATGTTGTTCAAGAGACAAATAATCCTTAATATTAATGAGATATGTTTATTTACAACTACCCAAATGGTTTTATTACCTGTTGATATCCTATGGAGTCTAATGAAAAAATTATTGTTTATTGTTTTTAATTCTATCATGGAATGGGTAATAGATTCATAATATCCATAGACATCATTCATTATGACATGAATTATTATAATATAATTCATAAAGAATCAAATAATTTAATATCTCTCTTTATTTTATCAAACTAATGTTTTTCTTTATATATCTATACATATAACTATTTAATGGATTAATAGATATGTATGAGCTATATGCACCATCTAGATGTCCACTCCTCCTTTCCAATATTAAGGGACACATATTCAGGTTCAAACTATTATAAATAAATATTTATAAAAGCCAAACATTGAATTATTTTTTAATATTATGTACAACTCATTATAATCTTTTTATTCCTCCTTTACGCTCTCTAGAATTGATGTTTGAGAAATGATCTGATCAAGTAGGATGAAATTAAAATTTTCATTCACACATCCATAATTTTCATATCCATGAAGATTGTATAACTTTAAATCTTCATCATGGATAGGGTTTTTGGGGTCATTTCTACTCAAAGAATTAGAAACATTATTTTCCTTCCCTAGATGGAAAAGGATTGAAAAATTATTGACCTTTATTTGTTCTAACCACCTACATTTGGAATATTGGGATACTTTGTGTGATTATATAAATGAGGATTTTATGTTGCATATATTTTTCAAACTTCTCCCAATATAGTTAATGTTTTAAAATTTTCAATGTGAATGTCACTACATTAAATTGTATATTACAATACATTCCCCAATTTTGCATAATATGAGTATAGGTGTTGTTGTTTGCCACTTTTTTAATCTCTAAATCTCGCCACATAATAATTGGTCTAAACAACATTACAACCTCCTAATTTAAATTGGTTGTTGCATTTAATAATCATGATATGTTTATCAGAAATAAAAGATAGTACATAGATAATTCATGGAAACTATATATATTTGAAACATATGTTTTTATAGTTCATCCTTTAATTACCTCTTTCGTTGAAGGATCCATAGATATACTTTCTCATTTAAGATCATTCCCTTTTAATGTAACTTTACATAACCAAAACTAAAATTTACAATACTTTTTATATTACATCTCACTTTATAAGTTCATCAGTATAGAATTAAAATGATAATATAGTTTCTCCTTGATTTTGGAGTAAATAAAATACCTTCTAAAATGACTACCACAAAAGAGTTGAGGAAATCTTGAATGAGTTTATTAATTATATATGTGAGGAAATCTAGATCAATAATGAGTAAAAATGGAATAATTATTCCCTCATATTACATGTGAATTATTTGAAATGAAATATTGGGTATATTCTCCTTCTTCACCTTTACATGATTATTTACAAGCTGATGATGCACATTTGTGAGGTACTGGGATTCACATAGTTGATCAAATAAGAAATCAATATGTGGTAGATGATACTTGTCCATTGTCATGATCTTTTTGAGATCTTGATAATAAATTAAGAGTTGTATTCAACTATATCCTCATTCTTGATGAAAATGATTGTAAAACCCCATGGTGAAACAACGTGGTGTATAACACCTTTCCTAGATTCAACTATAGTTTCATCCTCATACCTTCAATTTCAATACACTCCATTATATATTGATACTTTGATAATATTAATTTTTTTTGGGTATATTTATAATTTATAACTCAACCCCTATACAATGACTAAGACTTGGAAATTATTTTTTCAAACACATCAACATAATCTCTTATATTGTGCATATCATCAATGATGATACTTCCCTTACACTCTATCATTTGAGATAGATATTGATTATCATGTTGAAATAATATCCACACTTGAAATGATGATTTAAAATATGAACCATCATCCATATTATCATTGAATATAATTAGAGGGTGATTCATGATAAAGAGTGTGATTTACTTCTCCTAGAAATTATTTTGTTTATAAATAAGGAAATACAATCCATATATAAGATACTGTAAAATTCTACAAAATGAAGTATCAAAAGGATTTTTGAGAAATTAAATAGGAAAGTATTGAAAGGGGATATGGTATATACATGAGATGAGATAATTTTCCTTTTATTTGTTTTCACTAATATATCATCTTCCATGTTTTGAGGGGGTGTTTGAATAGTATAATTAACTTATGTGATATGAAGGAATTCAAATAACTGGAATAAAATATTATAATTTTGATCAATAAATGAATAACTAATGTACCTAACATCACTTCATTTACAAGGTCCACATAAGGATTTGTGATTCAATTTGATAACCTTCCCAAAATATTAATTAGATTCTACAATCTATGGATATACTCAGTTTTCCTTAGCTTAGCACATTGATTTACATACTATTTTTATTTATTTTTGTTACAACATTGGAAAATATATCGAGGGATTACTAGAACCTTCCTTTCTTTCATCAAAGAGAGGAAGTTTCTCCTATCATAATTCACTATAATGGATTCCCTCATCACCACACCAAAAGTATTTACTTTTCCCCTCTATAGAATTTTATAGATTCTTCCTCACACAATTTTGGAAAGTAGGATGTTGGAATTTAATTCAGAAATAATATTTATCTATAAATCAATTATAATTATACCCTATTCTATACATTATATCACTGGAATCATGAAAACATTGTGAGTCACATAACTATTTTCAATCTGTGAAAACATTGGATAGTTTTTTATAGTTTTTAAAGTCATTAATTAAAAAAATATTCTTATATTTGGATTTACCCCACTAAATAATTGGTTAGCATTACTTTTGGGGTTAATGAGAATTTCATAGGTGTCTCGTGCAAGATATGTGAAATGTTACTTGTGTGTCCTAATAGATTTTCCTCCTTTTTCATGTATCCAATGAACTACCACCCTATTTTAAATAATTTATTAAAAGGAAAATATTTTTCAAAAAACATTTTCCAATATTATGATATACTCCATCACTTAAATATCTTCTTTGAGATTTATATTATTGATAAACATCCCAATTGATCAGTTTTACCCACCATGTGATAAATAGCCAATATGACCTCCTCTTACAAAGATCACTAATGTATATAGAATGTCTTTTCAGTGGATTTTATCCACTATTATACGATTAATGTATTCATATTTCTCATTTTAGTAAAGTACATAGAAGGTATTTTCAAAAGAGTTGATCCACCGACCCATGATTAAGGGATCATAAGATCCTCCAAAATTTGGTGGCCTTTATCACATCAAGGCCTCAATTGAAACATTATATTTTTTAAGGATTTTTGGATATTATTCTTGAATCATTTTTTTAAAAAACATGTGATAATTAACTATGTGTTGTTCTAAATTTCTACCCTCATAGCCCCATTGGGTTGGAAATATCATTTGGGCATTCATCACATTTCCCATTACAATGGATGCCATCTCAATTACTCCTATTATAAACCATTCACTAAAATAAAATAAAATTAGGGATGGGAATTTTTTAAAAAATTAAATATATAAAAGGTAAACTATTAAAATTTAATGGGTAACCTATAAATGACATGTATTCCATTAACTTTTAATTTTTAGGTTTTAATCTAAGTTATCCACATTCTATTTTCTTATATTAACATTATTAGAAATTTTAATGGTGTATAAATAGCATGTGAATTTAGGAAATCATATACCCTAGTTTTTTTAATCAATTTTCAAATTATGGGATCTTTTTCATGAACTAGTTATAATTATAGTTAATACCCAACAATCAATTTCGAGGTTATTACTCCTAGGTACATATATTCTAAATAAAAACCCACTTTAGTATCCAGATAGGGATTTTGTTTCTTATAAATCACTGAATCTATAATTTACCAAAATTTAGGTATATTTTAATCTATATAGTACTATTTCTATTATTTTCATTGTGGTTTTAAAATCATAATACCTAAAAACAACAAGACCTTTATCTGAAACCATCTATGACCCCCCATATTTTTTATACACTTATTTCATGATAAATTACAATAATATACACATAGAATAGTCTAAAAATAATGGGATGGATAGTTTTTTATTTAATTTGATACATATAATAATAGAAAGAAAAAATGATACATTAAAAATATTTAAAAACTCTATAAAATTACATTAAATATCCATTGATCTTCATAACAGTAGGGGATAACCTATATAAATAAAAAATAATTGGGTGAGCAATAAATCCAAGTAAGGGTAAAATCAATGTATAAAATAAAATAATGTAGTATATCTATGTCAAGATGATTAAAATGTGGATATATAAACATTATAATCATAATCATGAACATAAAATAATCAAACAATATGATAAAATCAAGGAATCATAGGTATTTGGAAAGAACATAAAACATGATATCATAAGAATAATTCACATACAATTATTTAGACAACATAAAATAGTATATATAAGATAGCCAACCATGCACAATACATGGTATCTTAAGATATAAATTCATTAACCAATTCATTGGAGTTATATATAATTCCATGCCCAGTTGTCACATCCATATTATGGGCATAAATTTTTCTACTGCATAAATTATACAACATAATTTTATATTTCATAAAATTTAATCCCATAATAATGTACTATGTTTTAACAGAATTGAATTCCCAAATTAGTTAATTATTGGTATAACTAGCTGAATTACATTGAGTGTATATGGGGGAGGGGATTCACAATAAACAAAATTGTCATGGAAAATAATGGGATAATTTCAGCATCATAGAGGGTGTATATTAAAGTACATGGAAGGGATAAATGAGGGTGAAAATTCATCTCCCATTAATTTGGTGTTATATGTATAGTAAAGGGATGTGTAAAAAAACATATTTTAATATAAAAATTTTTAAATATAAAAGGCTTAATAAAAATAATGTGTTTGAATAAAGAGGAGGAAGGGAATCACATACTTGAGAGGGTTATTCTAATAATTTGGGAAGATTATATTAATTTATTTCAAAAATCCTGGTAAGTATTTAGTGATGTATATAGAGAGAAAATTAACAATAAATGCATTTTTATTGATATGTAATTGAGGTTCGTGTGTGTATTTATCTCAAAAGAGATTGGGGTTCATTATTAATTTATAAACATAGGTTTTTGACCTTAAGTGATAAAATAATCTAAACCCCCAACATTCCAATAATTTTCACATTAGTTTCATCCAAATAATATTCTTTTCTTATATTTTAGTATTTTAAGAACATAAATAATTAATATAAAATCATTCATGACGTGTATGTGAGTCATGTCATAATAATTTTTTTAAAACCTTATAATATCATTTAGATTTTGGAGGATTCATTATATGTTTGAAAAATTAATCAAATAAACATACAAAACATGTTTCAGTGGGGGTTTATTATTTATTTTTAATGAATATATGTTATTTATCATATCAATTTTTTGATATAATTATATCATAATACACACAATATATTTTAAATATATTTAATTTTTACCCAAAATTTTGAATGTCGTAATTTTTAAAAAAACACATTATCGGAAAATTTCTATAAACTGATTTAAATAATGATATATATTTTTTCAAATTAATTTTTAAAATATAAAAATTGATAATTTTAAATATTAATCCTAAATTATATAAAATTTATTCTTTTTTATCACAAAATAACTTTCTATTCGTTATTAAAAGTATATGGGGTTTTATTAAATCATATTATCATTTATATTGAGGTTAACATAATTTTAAATAATATTGCATGAGAATATATATATATATTTAAAAAAAAATTAATTTATTAAATTTTTTTGTTAAATTGAATCTATATATTTACCAAAAATTCAATTTCTATTCTATCCAACCAATGTATAATTTCTATCAAAATAATTTTGTAATCATGTATATATATGAAGTAATAATTAAAATGGATAAATATAATTATTATTTTATGAATAAAAATATATAAAAATATATAAAAATTCATAATATTATGGTATAGATATATAAACCCTTATTAAATGTGAATACACCCTAAGGGTATGGTGATAAAATGGTTATATTTCTTGGGTGGTTTGAAAACATTATTTTGTTGGTGATATCTATGAGATTGAAATTATACCATAATCATTTTTATCATGTTTCAGTTGTTTAATACCTTTTAGGGTTCTCTTAAATGAAAATACCAATGATCTCATGACATTAAAAATATCTAATTAAGGTAAATACAAGTAGTTTAAGTTGTCATTTATTCATTTTATGTAAATTTTATTTTTCCGTAACCCTAAATATATAATAATCAAAATAGTTAATGTACACTTGTTCTGTTTCTAATAGATATGATGTTTAACAGTCTTTTAAGCTCATCTAAGAATTATTTATATATTTTTTAATCACTCAATATTAAAAATGAAATATAGTTCATGAACATTCTATAAATACAATACTTAATAAATAATTTATTAATTCATTAGGGAATTTCATTTATAAATTTTTAGGTCATTATATTATTATATAAATGACTATAAATTCTGTTCTCATTCTATCATTCCCATATTTCATGCTTCTTTATCTTATTTTGAAGTTTTTTTTATCAAAAAACAATGATCATTTTTTATGTAACCCCATGGGATTAATTTTTCAGGTCTATGTATCACTTACCAGACCCTCCTATATTCATATTTGATGGCTTCACACCATCGACACTTTCCATATATAGGTGTTTCTGTAGAATTATATTTCAATTTAAAATATGTGTTATGATTGAGTTTTATTAAATAGTTTACATTAAAATTATGTTTTTTAAGTTTATAATTGAGTTCCAAAAAGGTCTTCCAATTTAATTAAATTATAATGGATTTTTTTAAAAAAATTTCTTTCATTTTACTTAAGAATTTCATGGCTTTTGAAGAGCTATTGCTTGAGATTTTTTTTCAATTTACATTATTTTATTATTTTTGTATTTTATTATGTTATTATTGAATTATATATATATATATAAATTATTTTATAAATATTTTAATTTTCCTTATTGTATTTAAGGGATATCCAATTTGACGGTTTTAATACAGGGTCACCAATGGTTTCTAATAGTCATTAAATTGACACAGGATATCTGAATGTTTTTAAAAATAATTATAAATATTATTTTCTAAAATATGATAAACATGATCATTTGTTACAAAAAATGAGTCTTGAGTAACATAACATTTGTATGATATTAAATACTGATTTCAAATTAGAAATACCAGATCGATTCCCATGTCCCAGTTAGAAATTTATATGATTTTTTTTATAAATAGAGTTATATCCTTAATATAAACACCATAAAGATATGTTAAAAATAAATTTTTAAATGAATGTGATTATTTTGAAAATATATGAGATTTAAAGTCGAAGATTTATTGAGAAGTGTGTGTGAGGGTGGGTTGGGGTTTTTTATTAGGAGGGTTTTCCTTGTGGTTCATTTTTTATTTTCTCTCAACATATCACACATTATTCCACACCCTATATTGCTAATATCTTACGGTAACCTATTTATTTAGTGAAATATTGAATGGTGTTTTTAATAAATGTTATGTTCACACACATATAGTAATCTCATACTCATGTGTTATGACTCCTATAAGGGTAGTTTCATCGTCGAGGCTGGGTAGAAAAAACTGAGTGGTTATTGGATAGGAACATTACCTATTAGTCCATCAGATGGTTCCACCCAGGTATGTTTAGGATCCTCTGAGTTGAAATTTATACAATTCCTATGATTATATAAATCTTAATTTGACCCATCTATTTCTATGATTAATTACTGTTCTATTTTTATCCTTTTATTATTATTATTTTATAATTCAATGTCCATTTAATT
This sequence comes from Viscum album, assembly GCA_963277665.1. NCBI lineage: Eukaryota > Viridiplantae > Streptophyta > Magnoliopsida > Santalales > Viscaceae > Viscum > Viscum album. Next base: position 1,966,824,375 of record OY728161.1, read on the forward strand.
TTTTTTCAACTTTTGTTGGTTTTAACACATTATTAATTTTATTTATTATTCACTAATCCCTAATATTCTTTCATGAAATATCTTATCTTGATTTATTAAATTTTTAGTTTATGTATCTTTCTTCTAATATTTATTTCTTTGTTTGATGTTTTATTATGATCATTTTACTTTTTTATATGGACGTTTCTATAATTGGTTTTTTTATAGTTTTGGGGAGTACAAATGAAAATGGATATTAAATATGAATATTAAATGATTTATTTTTTGGAATTATTTTATTTTAATGAATGAATTTATTTATTATTTGGGAGATTCTTTTTCTAATGAATTAGAGAAACATTTTTTATAAAACAATATTCCATAATAGTGTTTATAAGATGTTTTCTTAAAAAATGCATACAATCACTGGTCAAGTCATATTATATTACTATATTTAACATTTTTTATAACATTTAGTATCAGTTGACTTATGTTCCATTTTCTGAATTAGGTTCATTTTTTCAGGAAGATTAGAGTAAATGGTATTATTCTATAAGGATTCAAAGGCACAAGTTTATGTTAAAGGATGGATGATGGCATTATATCTTGAGTAGATGTTGTTTGGTAATTTTTCAATCATTTTTTTTCTCAGTATGTACAATACATACCATCATTATTTTTATATATTTAGACCCTAAATGGTTTATCTATATTTTAAAGTGATATTCTTGTGTATTTTTAGTTCTACATTATTTGAATTTTCTCCCATTTTGGAACTATTTATTTCATTTTATAGGACGTCTAATTTATAGATGCACCAAATCAGATTCCTAATATAATTATGATTCTTAATTTATGTTATTTAATTGGGATTGATCTTTCCCAAGTGAATATTTTAATATTTTAACATTACTTATTAGGGAATGGGGATTTATTACAACCTTTGTTCAATTATTTGAGCTAGCTCAAGGACCCACATGTTTAGGAAGAAAATATTGTTCCATTAGTAATATCCATGCCATCAAATCCATTATGAAGTATTTAATATATCATTTCCACTAGAGATATTTTATTTTATTTTAATTAAAAATATGTTCCTTGATGATAACATATATTCCATGATAAATTTCCTATAAATTTGATACATTATTTTTTACACTAATTACTTATTTTCCATGATTTTTCCTCTAATATTTACATATCATGCTCATAGATTATGTATTTAATTTTTTTATGTCAAGTCATGTATAATATTCTTATATGATACAATATCATGTACTATTACCCTTACTAAGCCTCTTTGATCTTCATTTTTATAATTTCATTTAATATCCCTGGGAATGAAAAAATATTTTGAAAGATAAAATATTAATGGATTCATGGATATATAAAATATTTGTTTTAAATAATTTTAATTTATTATATCAACATATTATATCTAATTACTAAATAAAATAAACATAAATAATTTTAGAATAAATTATTTGTGATATAATTTATGTTATGTAATGATTTAATGTATTTTTAGAACAAAATCTGCGAGTTTGGGTCTAGGATGCCTTAGTATCAGTATATATTCATTTATTAAACATTTCCTTGAAATTATTCTATATTTGGTTCTCATGTAGATACTGAAAAATAATTGAATCCCACCAATTCTAAATGGAACCCTTAATTATGACCTTGTGAATTTCACTTTTTTTGGTATATGAGTTTCAAGAAACCTTAAAATTATTTAAATTTAATCCATCCATTCCTTAGTTTTTTATGTATCATCACTTCCCCCAAAAGAAGTAGGATTATGCATTAGAATATCTCAAGCTTCATCCCTAGAATTGAATGGACCAATTTCAAACTCTGATATAATAGTTAGATAGTATATATAATACCCTCAAGTGGACTCAATTTGGTTAATCGAATAATTTAAAAAATATTTATATAGATTTAAGGATTGACATGTGGAATGTTATCTGTCACATCACTAATAAGGTCATAAAGACATGTTTGGGAGGAATTGTGCAATATGTAATATAATAATAAAAATAAATATCATAAACATATGGAATTTTTATTTAAATAACATAATCAACATATATTTAATTAGAAAACCTTCCATAAAATTAAAAAAAATAATACTACTAGAGATTATATCATACAAAATAAAACTCATTTTTGGAGATTTATAGTATGGATTCTTAGTCTCTTAGACTATAAAATGACTGTGAATTTTATAATGAATTCCAGAATAGATTTTATTATTTTTAGTGATAATTTAAATCCTATCCACATTGACCATGTACCTAGGTAATGCCTATAAAACATAAATTTTCTATATGAAATTCCATAAAAATAAATTATAAATAAAAAAAAAACCAAAATTAAAAATCCTCAATATCCACTAGAAACTCAATGCTTGTTTTGATGGGTATTAACCAGAAACATAGATATAATTTACTAATTTATTTTTTACCCTCTTATCTCATATGATCTTCGACATTCCAAAATCTCAAAAGAATATCCTAGACGTATATCATTTTAAAATAAACTAACCTGAGATACCCCTCATAGTACCTAATCTAACCTATTGAAATTCCCAATGCATGTTCCATATAATCAAAATTTGTAAATAATGTAGGGGTATCAAACCTAATAGTTTCAGAATTAATTTTACCATAGAGTAATAAAACCATATGTATACCTCCAACAAAAATTTTATTTTTATTTGTCTATGTATTTTAATGTTCAGAATCTAATATAAAAAAAATAAATCTATATGGTTTCTAAAAAGGAATGACAAGATAATAATACTAATTAAAAAATCATAACACCAAATTAATATCGAATAAAGATACCATTACTAAAAAGTGAATTATTTTTATCATAGTCACATGTGTAAAAAAACCGAAATATTACTATAAATGACTAAAACATTATGGAAATATGAATATGTTAAACATATATAATTTTTTTTTATTAAATTAAAATAAACCAACCAAAACTCCCGATCTACCCATCTCCTCATTTGAAGTATAAATTCAACACTATTAAAAACATTCAACCCTAATTAAAATGGATAGAAACTGTAATATCTAGTATTTAAATATTTTTAAAAAACATTTTGATAATAACTATTCTACATACACATATAGGATATATGTAGGGTGTGATAAAACATGTCTAGTAGGATTCAAGTTCTCTATGTAAGAACTCTGTAAAGTAAACCATGTCATTCTAGTTTAAATTACATTTAAAAAATCAGTATTTTAATTCTTTATAAAAACCATTTAATTATGTTTACCAAATATATTGTTTTAAATTAATATATATCCACGTGGTATTAATTTAAATATTAGAGATGATGATATAAAATAAAATAATTTTTAATAAACTTTCACTACAATTCATCATGGGTGAGTTCCAAAGGAACAATGGTTGAGAGAATTAGGATCCTCATACTAAAATAATATTTATTTATAATCCCATTCATAAAAATATCAAAAATAATAACTAATTATGAATTTGATTCCAGCTATAATTTCATTCTATAGTTTCATAAACAATCATTATCCAAAGTTTCATCCTCTACTAGAAATAAGAATGATATGGGGTGCATAAAATTATCATATCTTAGTACATGTTCTAATGGACATATTAAGTAGCCAAGGAATATACCATAGTAATTTTTTAAAATAATTAATTAATTAAAAATCATTCAAAAATTACACATGAATCCAACCATTAGAAAATACCTGTAATTCATCAAAAAAAAAGTTGTATAATTCATCTATAAATTAAATATTAAACTATATAAGAAATTATGATTCAAGAAACATCCAAAAAAATATATAATAATTACTTAAGCTATGAAAATATATTATAATATATGTTTGGTACTTTATTTTAATATATTTCCTTCTTTGAAATTAATCTAATTTAATTAAAATAAAACCACCATTTAATAAAATGAACACAAAGTTTACAATATTTGGAACAAATAAGAATTTGTTAATTCTATTCAAATAACTTTACATATTATTTAAAAACTAAGAAAGATAAATAATATAGTTGAAATAAATTATAAAAATATAAAAATATATTGTTAATATCAGTTAAAACACCATTTTAACAAATAAAAAAATTATTAATGAAAAAAAGTGATTAACATAGACTCACTTTTATAAAATAATTGAACCCATTCTCAAAATATATTTATCTAAAAATGTAGTAGAGAAAGAACAATCTGAAATACTAATATCAAAATCCACCCAAATAAATTTTAATGAAATAAAAAAACTATAAAACAATGGTTCTTAGCTAATTGAATGATGAATGGAGATCTGATATGATTCCATATGAAGGATTTATTGATTTTAACTAGAATTATAAATCTAATTATGGAATACTATCCAATAATAAAACCTGTGGAACAATTGATCCTGAATGGGTTAAATATAGAAATTTGATGTTAAATATTGATGTAGAAACATCCAAAACTCACCCACCACTTCCCTCAAACTAACCAATTTAGGATAATCGTATTTACATGTTCCTCACTTTTCATAGGGAGTCATAACTCTATTTACAAATGATTGTATCTTTTCCCCAATTGGTGGTATAACCACAAAAACATTCAATGGAGCCATAACCCACATGTATTTGGTTAATGAGCACAACCCGACCTTCATTCATGATTGGAAATGTAACCTTGTCAATTAACTTTTGGATAAGAAGATAATAAAATAAAATCAAAATGTACAAATATTATACAGAATAAATATAACAATGAAAAACTAGATAGAATTTAGAATATAAATATAGAATAAGATGTTAAATATAGATGTAGAAATAAAAATTTGATCAAATAAATAATGGAAATAAAAATGAATAATTCCATAATTATTAATAAAATGGATTATTAGTTGTATTCAAGATTTAGTACATTGAAATTTTGGTATGAATGTTGTATTTATCTCTTTGTCTAATTGCATCAATCATTATCAATCTTGTTGAAAAACTTTTTTGAAACTTTTAGTTCATTATTTTAATCCTATATCAATTGATAATTTTGTTTCATTGACTACATGATCTTATAGTGTTGAATTGGCTAATCACATGGAGCAGTGTTAGAAGATAAAGAAGACTAAATATATATTCCTTAAGTGTAATTTGAAATAGTTGTTCAAACATGGATAATCATTGTGATCCATTATTTATCTATGAAATAACATCATAGTACTAAGAATTTGGTCATTATCATTAGTTATAAGTATTAAATTGAATAAAATGTTAAAAAATATTTATACAATATTATAGAAATTTGATAATTCAAATGATATATAAATTATATCACGAAATAATTATAACGAAAATTATTTTCTGTATAAACATTTATGTTACATTTTTAATATCAAATAAATTCTATGTTGTTTTTATAAAACATAATTATTTTACAAATAATTTTAATGAAAAAATGAAATTTAATACCCTTACAGTTAAATAATTTGTAAAAATAACACTAAAATAGAACATGGATCTATATTTATGAACATCCAATTGATAGTTGCAGAACAATAATGGTAATGTCGAGTATATGATTCAAATAGGTAAATTGAGGTAGTGTAATTCAAGAATGTTAATTGAAATATCTGAAATCACAAAGTTGAATCAATATAACAAAATTTATGTAGGAAAATCAACATATAAAAATTTATGTGGATGATTTGGTGTAGCCAAATTCATAGTAGGATATAAGAGTATCACAAGATAACTATAATAAAGTTATGTGGGGGGATTCATGTTGTTTTCCATGGTGGGTGAGTTGAAATAAGATTGTTTGTTAGTGGAAAAAATAACATTGAATCATTGAAAAATCAATCCACATCAACATACAATAGATATATGAGATTTCAACTCATGATCAGTCAAATTCAACATATGTTTGAGCTAACAGTTAGCTATTTTGACATACATTTGACCTAAAATATACCCATTTTATCTAATGGTGGTTCTTAATCTCTTTATATCTTTATAATAGAATGTTTTTTTAACTCCCTTATCATCTAATCTATTTAAAAGTGGTGTGGTCAAAATGAAAATTCATAGTCACTTAAACATAGTTCCACAAAACCTATACACACACGATACATAGAAAAAAAAATTAAAAAAAATAAAATTTTTGTGTTATTGAATTTTTAATCAAAAAAATTATTATATAAAGATTGAAATAAAAAAATGGATCAAAATTTAAAATTACTATAAAATAAATTAGATGATTCATTAAAGATTTGAATCAAAAAAATATATCATATAATAATTAAAATTTAGAAAATGGTCTTCTATTTAACAAATCATTAAAATAAATAAAACAAAAACTTTTAGTATATGAAATATAACCCTTCTGTAAATTGAAAAACCAAAACAAAGACCAAACATTTATTTTTAAAAAGTTATTCACACAATTTTCCCCCATTTTCAAATCTAAAAAAATTAAAAACAATTACAGATAAAATGAATATTAAATGTAATATTATTAAAAAATAATGATTTAAGGTTAACTTCATTAGAACTTTATCATTCATAATAGGGATATAAAAATAATAAAACAAATATTATAATCTCTCAGGAACTTAATTTCCATTAACCCCATTTTGAATTTTTTTATGTTGAGGGTCAAGACCCCTTTATTAACTACTAAAAAGACCACTTCTGATCTATGATAAGGGGAAATCCATTACAAGGAGAGAAAAATTACTAACAAAACAAGACCCAAAATTATTAATGGTCCCATGTATCTAATGTGAAGATAGGATAAAAAAATCAGAAAAAATCACCCCCCCATTAGACAATACAATAGTGAATTCAATCAATGGGGATGTGTCACCCCCTACCAAGAATATTGACCATGCTCTATAAAAAAAACATAGAATAGAACTCCAAAAAACCACACACCCATGTGTATGGAGGACTGGATGATTGATTCAAAAACACTTATCTCTCTTTTGAGCTGCCTAAAAGACAACTATTATGAGGAACTTACTGACATGACAACTAGATTCCATTAAAAACCAAAACTAAATAACTATTAAGATTGAATACCGGGGAACCCTTCCAAGATTAATTTTTTTATTTTTAAAAATCTAATGGAATATTTTTCCTTGGAGAATAAATCTACTAGTTGATTTTATATTAGAATATATTCTATAATATTTTCTACCTTTTTAACATGATATAATTAGAAATGATAACTAAAATCAATATGTCTAGTCCTAGAATTATATTGTAGGTTTTTCATATTGAAATATAAGACGTATTATAACAAAATGTTTTCATTTTATCTAAGTAGGCATTGATATCAGATAGAGTTTTCTTTATCTAATGACATATAGTATAGTAATTTTTAGTAATACTATACACATCCTCGTCTATGGATAATGAAACTAAAAATTTCTTTTTAGAACCCATGATGTTGAACATTAATATAATAAGTGACACATACTTTATTTTATTTTCATATCACGTATATCACCACCAAATTGATAACTAGAATTGGATAAAAAATTAAAATTGTTCCGATTAGAATAAAATAAATATGTGTAAAATTTCCATTAACATATATGATTATCCATTTAATATATTTTAGAATAATCTCTTTTATATTAGAATGTTAACTTACACACATGCAAATAGAGAACATAATATCAAATCCTTAATGTATTTAAATATACTAAGATTCATGTCATTCCCCTATACATTATATCATTTAAAGAAATTCTAAATTACATAATATATAATTTATAATTAGTACACATTGGGGTTCAAGTAGATTTAAATGAAACCATATTGAAATTTTTAACTAAATCTTTTGAAAAGTTTGTTTGATTTATAAAAAACTCATAATTTGATTTTAAAATTTGATGGCTATGGAAAGAAATTAAATTCTCCCATTATATGCCTATCAAAATTCATTTTTCATTAATATCAAAAAATTATTACTCAATAAATCTATTTTAGAACCAAAAAAATATCATCAATATCTATTAGAAAAATTAAAATATCCCTAAAAATTCATTATAAATAATTTGGAATCTACCATTCTCTTATTAAAATCATTTTTAGTTAAAATATTGTATTTTATCATTCCAAGATCTTATATCTTTATTTAGAACATGAATATATTTAAATATTATTAAAAAATGATTTTCTAATTCATCATTTTCGGAATAATTTGGTCGATTAACATACACAACTTCAAAAATTAAAAATATAAAAATAAACTTTGTAAAATCAATTATAGGTAGTTTAAAATTTTGGAAGCATTCATAATATAATACAATATGAATGGATTATATTCTAGAAACTAGTGACAATTAATCATTAAAATCAATATATTCTTCTTATAAATAACCATGGACATCTAATCTATCCATATAAATAATTATATTACTAAACTCAACCATTTTTTTTTGAAAAATATCTTTTGTTCCAATAAAAAATTTATCATTAATAAACAGTATGAGATAATAAAATTTACTTTATCAAAGTAATTATTTTTATAATGTATATAAATTTTCAAATTTCAATCTTTCAAAACTTTTTAAATATTAATAGAAAAATATGAGAAAAAAGGAAAAAAATTAAAATCATAAATTCAAAATTGATTTTCAAGATCTTATTCCAGATTCAACATTTCAAGTTAATTTTTTTAATAATTTTATAATTGAGCTCTCTAATAAAAATTATATGATTATTAATAGATGTTATCCCACTCAACTGATGCATTATAATTTTCAGGTTTATGATCATTAAAATGAATGTCATTAAATTATTCAATATGTTCTACAGAATCTATATTTAGATTTTTGTTATTTTCAATGAAAATTACATGATTAGATTCCACTGTCGATAGAATTTTCATATTTTATTGTCTATAAGATTTACTATAATTGGAAAATATTAATAAAATCCCCTCGTCATTTTGTTATGATTTTTTAAATGAACTTTAGTCTTTAAAATATTATAAATAAAATCAAATAATTTAAAGTACCTAATCTTTGGATGATTTTCATTAAATTTTTCATAAGTGGTTTTCCATAGAAAGGGTCTAATTTAAACTATATTTTCTATTTAGAAAGTACTCTTAACTGACTCCACACAAAAATAATTTTGTATATAGAATTCATTAAGCATAGTATATTCCATATCTTGAATAGTTATGTTTTTATCCCTTCAACACCATTTAGTTGTGGTGTTATAGGGGTATAAAAATTGTGAAAATATCAAATAGTTTTTTATTTACATTATTTTTACATAATGTAATAAACATTTTTAGAGTCTCAGTTTTATGATATAATAAAATAGTCTAGATGAATCAACTGAAACCATCCACCATTAAAAACACATATCTCTTTATAGCTAAACTTGTAATTCACATGGGTGTGAATAAATCCAAATGAGGAAGTCATAAGCATCCAATTGTGATGATATTATTAATAGATCTAAAATTATTTGTGTGTTTCCTACCCAGTAAAAAAGAATAAAACACAAAAATATAATTTCACTAAATTGTGGATATTCTATAACCTCTCCATATCTCTCGAAATTTTACAACTGCTAATGATTAAAATGTCTTAATATTATGTTCCGTAGAATCCAGTCTCCTTCTATGACATTTAAGAACTTTTTATTTTTTAGGCTTGGTTTTAAAATATATATTGTGTATATATTTTATTTTCTATTAGTATAGAATAAAATTGTTCTATCATTATAATGAATACGTTAATTATCTTGAAACATTATTATCATTCCTTCATAAAAAAGTTGTTAATATTAATGAAATTGTTCATTAATCCATAAAAATACATGTTATTTAAATTTATAATTTATTTTAACATACCTAGTTATCCAAAACCTTTGACCATAACTTCAAAGTTTTCACTGATAGTGACAATTAATCCATCTCATGAATTAAATGATAAAAATATAAAAATATCACCAGTCACATTCCAAGAGATCATGATGTATATAGAACATGTAGGTGTATAATATTTTGGTAGGATTACTAAAAAATTAATAATATGATGGCTTCGACACACAAGGTATTTTGGGTCCAATCGTATTATTAATAAAACTATTATGAAGCCATGTTAATTTTAGAATTTTTTTAGGATAATCTAATTGTTATATTTTTAGAAATAAAAGACTTTGGGTGGACTAATGTATGATTGAATCTTAAAGAACATTTATTATCAATATTCCTTCTCATATTACATATAATGTGTGTAATATTCGATTCATTCCCTTTACTTCCTTTAAAAATATATATCAGTACATATTATGATAATGAAAATTATAACTGAATCCATTTTTATATTAATTGGTTTTATATACAACCATCATCATATTTAATTATTCATTACCTTGAAAATAATATACAAGGTCTCTTTAATCCAATAATTTCCCATTTAATATTTTCATTCTCTTTTTGAATAACATAAAGGTTATCATTAATTTTCACATTTTAAAATGATCCTGTATTTTTCAATTTTTTATCTCCATGTTTTATCTTAATTCATTCCTTTTTAATTTTATTAGTTACATAAAAAACTAGATTAAATAACATTTCTTGAAGTTTTTTTGTTTTCAAAAAGAAATCATTCTTTATTTCATACTCATCTTTGATATCGATCACTTCGAAATATTCCTCCCGTTTATATTTGATATTTCTTAGTGAATAATATTTAACATTTTAGTTTGTATCTTTAATTTTGTAATTTTCTATTTACAATGAATCCATTAAAAAAATAATTTGGAATGTTTCAATTTTGTTTATTAAATTTGTTAATATTTGTTTCAATATCAGGATCATAACTTGAACAATAATTAGAATATGTTATTATGACATCCATAATTGTTTCCATAAATCATAGATTACTAAATGATTTTACACTCTCAAAATCATCACTATTCATGTCTAATTTTTCTATGTAACTTAATAAAACATGATATGATCACTTTAACTATTTAAAATATTTCATATATTTACCTTCATGTTTAAATTTTCGAATGTCTACATTGATGTGTACATTTTTCCTTTACTCATAGAATTTTTTTTAGAAATTATATTTACTACATATTCCTTCCTACATCCCATTATTTATTCCTTTTTATGATCTCTTTTATGATGACTCTTAAATAATTTCCTTTCATTCATGTATTTGTAGAATATTTGGAAACAATTTCTATATTATCTTTCACATGTAGATGTAACTCATAATAATAAGACTTCGAATGAAAAAATTATATCTAAATGATGTAACATTGGTTTTTTCATGTTCATCATAATTTTTATTATTTATATCCACCTAGTATTGAAGAAGTTATCTTATCATTTCATGTATTGAATACATAGGGATATCCTTCCTTTGTTCAATCACATCCATCATTAAGTAATGATTTCTTGTTAGATCTGAAATTAATATTTCAATCCGAACATAATTATTCTGGGTCTCCCTAGGTGAGACTATGTGTCCTACAATTTTAGTGAAACTATTTTTTATATTATTGATTCTCTCTACGTTAGTCATTTTGAATTCTAGATACTAAGTATTGTGAATTCCCAACATGGTTCCCTGTAATTTATCAATTACTAAATGAATGAATTTTGAAGACTTTCAAATGTCTTATATTGTTTTACATGAATAAAGATGGCCACACATATCTTCATAAATAATAATAAAATTAATTAATAACTTCATTGGTTATAACATGTTTTTATATTATTTACTATTATAGTTTCTATATATATATAAGGAATTTTATAACGTTTTATCATGATCTCCAAAAATTCCAGACCCATATTTTTCAAAAATACCTTTACCTAATCATTAAAATAAAAAATCTATTCCATTGAAGTGATGTGGTCTGATGGGATTTGTCATATCAAATTACTGAAAATACATAACAAAGTATTGAATCATCCCTTATATAGTTAAGGATAAAATACTAGTTAGTTAAAATAGATAATGAAATAATAATAATAAAATTCCATAAAAAAGGTAGTAGGATTTGATAAAAATTGTTTAGTCACAATGATATGAGAAGATTGAATATATGGGGTGAATAGTCCATTTCAAAATTAATCAATTAAATATAATTATCATGGTGATTTCAAGTGTTTAGTGTGTAGTGGAACATAAAACAAAGAAAATAGGATATTTTTTATAGTATTTGATATCAAAATGATCCGGATATACTCTTCCATATTATTAGCTTATTGAGAATATGTTAATTTAATAGTTTCTCACTTTTGATATAGAGTGATAACTGAATTTACGAATGAATATACCTTGTTATCACCTAGTGGAATAACCACGACGTAATTTTATATGAATCACAACCCATATGACATTTTCCTGGGATCCATAACCTAAAAATTTATTTAGATAAGAGAAATAACCTCGTTAAAAAATCATTTTGATTGGTAAATATTAATCTATTACACTACTAAATTCTAAAATAATATCATTTTATTCAATATTTTGTATGATATGCAACACCAAGCGTAGAAGGGAGTATAATAAACCAAGACGTTAAAATATATACAATATATTAATTATATTAAATTTATAATATATTATGGAATGTATGAAACACAACATTTATCTTTTTAAACACTGAACACCATATTTTTCTTGTATAACATGTAATGATGAGTTTCTTCATTAATCTTTTTATACATGCAAGATCATGTTGTACGACATACTAGTAACATGAATATTTAAAATTAAAACTATCTAATAGAAATTAAATTTGAAATTATTAATAGGACTCACAAACATATAAAAATATACCATTTAATTAATTGGATATAAATTAATTAGAAATGAATATAAAAACCAATGGAAGATAAATGGAATGTTTTCACAAAAAAGTTATTATTCTGATCACATATGTGGTTTATATTAACAAAAAAAATAGTTGATATTATTTTATGATATTGTTGAAATATATATGTTATATATTCAATAAAATATTTTTTACATTCATCCTATTTATTTTATAGTAATAATATTTGAACAAACCCAATTATACGAAAAAAACCTATATTATATAAAGGTAGTTTTTCCAATTTTAATGCCTCTCCTTTTTAAAAAATCAATTTCTGAAATTTTATAAATTCATTATGTTAAATTAAAATATAATTTTAAAATTATTAATTTAAAATTATCCTAAAATGAATTTTTGGTATTTTTTGATATGTTTCATTTGTGATGAATAGTAAAAAATACTGAATTTTAATTGATAATTTATTTTTAGTCAAATTTATTTATATTGTAAAATTATATTTTAATTTTTTAACTATATTAAATTAAATTATAAATAAATAAATCGAATTAAATCCATTAAAATCAATTTCAAATTCATATTGGATATAAAAACATTTCAAACATTCGATCATTTTTACTTTAAAAACATGCATTGTCATCACATAAACGAGATTAATTTTAAATTATTTTTTGAAACTTCTGTTATTTGAATTTGGAAAAAATGGATTCCAGATATGGAATCAGAATAGTATATAAATTATAATTACATTAACATGTATTTTTTATATAAAAACTCAAAAAATAGGTCAAAAATAATTATAAAGATTTAGGAAAAAAAACAAGCTTGACAATGAACTAAACCATAAACATTAAGGCCAAAATGACCAATACGTATATCTAAAACCTATTAGATAGAAATATTAAATCCATATAATCTTTTTTTAATTTTATTTCATTATTGGAGACACATGATATAAGGGAGACCTCTCTACAATGTTTTCTATTTTATATTTACAAAAATACCACTCCTCCCCTAGTATAAAAAGTCACCCACCCCTATGAATTATTCACACATCTCAAATCCCTTTATCTAATAAAAAACTCTTCCCAATATCTCCAAAAATTCCCAAATATAATCCTATCTGAATCTATTTTGGATTAATTCAATCCAACGAAGGCTTTTGGAATAATCAAAAAGGATTTTACCAAATAAGAGGTAATGATCTTCAATGATCATTTTTTTCATTTACTTCTCCACTCATTAAATTATTATTATATATTTCATATATAATAAACTATATATCTTAATTATATTGAAATATTTTTTCCCCAACGACATGGCCTACTCTCACACACACTACCATTAAATGGGATATGTTATCATCATTAGTTTGTACGTCAGACTACCGCCTCACAAACTGTTATCATTCGTTATTATGTTACCGCATTTTATTTTTGGGAGTAATGACATATAAATAGTTTATATATGATATATATGATATTTATAAAAAAATTATTCTTCAATAATCATTTTATAACACATACATTCATGCTTTATATTTTGTGGGAATATGATAACATCATTTTTGGAGGTGTGCACTACCGCCTTTTCAACGCAATGTGATTCGTTCAAACATTACATTAAATGTCTAAAAGATGTTTTTAATAAAAATATGCGATATATATCATAAATATTATTCATTACCGATAGCACACAAACACACATATTACCTTTTAAATATAAAAAGGAAATAGAAGTATACTTCATACATATGTACGACCTACCATCTCTATGAATGGGGAATTCCATTTATATATCCCAATATTACGGTTCTTCTAAATATATATATACATAATATATATTACAATTAAATAATGTTTTACTTTTTATAAATTATTAAATCAAGATCTATGTAATAGGAAAAATAAAAACAATAGTCAACGCATTCTTGAGAAACTAAGAAATTAACACAAAAAATAATCAAAATAAGGGAAGACTACTAACAAATGGAAAATAATATATTGTAAGAAGATTATATATGATATAATAATAATTAGTATGTTTATTTCATTTTTTAAAAAAGTGATTAAAAACATTATACATTATGTTAATGTATGTTCACACAAAGGGAACACTGTGTAAGGAATTTCGTTTGAATTTACATTCTATTGACAATCATTGTTGATTACACATTGATTCACATTGATGAGGTGTATATACAACCCATTTTCAATTAATATCAAGAATCAATATTAATTCAATATATTTTATGTCTCAATTTGATTTTTTTGATTAAATGGGTTGTGACATGAAAATTTCTAAGTGGTAAGAGTTAATTTGGAAATCTCACTTTCTTTAGTTATTTCAATATTTCTCTTGAAGAAATCAGTATATTATAATTAATTTTAAATGGAAAAGAAATTTCCCTTAAAGAAACATATATTCTATTTCATATATTAGTATTTTCAAGAGCATATACCATTTTTACATATTGGGTATTATTTATAGTTATTTCTTTAACATGATAACTATTTATAAATTTCTATCTTTTATTTAACATTGATACTAGATAAGGAAATTTTTTCATGAATGACATAGATTCATATACATAAAATGAAATATTTTTACATTTATTAAACAGTTGGGGATTTGATATTGATATCCCTTTGATGCTTCAATAGTTTCATGAGTTCTGTTCTGGGCTAGACATAGTGGGTTTTTCACCCATTATATATTAAAATTTCTTTTAAAAGGTATTGATGGAAAAGGATTCACGTACTTTGTAAGAATGACATATAATAGTTAAGAATTTCTATCATTCAGATTCAGTTATTATTATCCTTAATATTTTTACTATAAAATTTTATTAATGAATTTCATTGTTAGTTTATTTACAAAATGGAATTTGTGTTGACATGTTAACATTTCTATATTTATTATGCATTTTCCTGTTTTATTAATTGATTTGTCTTCCGTTATTTACCATTCCATATTTTCTACACACTCACTATCATTTTATTGATTAAACTTCATTTGTGTTCAGTTATATACCTTTACATATAAATTATTCTCATTGATTCTTTATTATTTCCATTTTACAAAACCCGTAATGATAATTTGAGCTCACCATTATTTTTATATTTCCCCAGGAATCAATGAAGTGTAATATGAATCAAAAACTAGGACAGGGAAAAGTGGGAAAAAATTATCATAAAATGAAAACAGTATTGTAATTGGTGTGTTAATTTGTAATATAATACTCATATATACATATGGTTTACCAAGACTACTAAAATCATCAGTAATTATTTATATGATTACTTATAATCATTCCAATGTAATGGTAGTAGACAATGGATATGGGCTTACTAGGTTCTGGTTTCTAAAGTTGGTATTAGAAGAATATTAGTTGAATCCATAGGGACTATATTTTGGAAAAACTAGATTATGAAACACAATACAAAGACATACGTTCTGTGTTAACATAGAATAACATGTATATTCATTAGATTAATATTTATGGTTATGATCACAGGATTATGAGATTAACGTTTATCATATGTTCTAAGTCATAAATAGCTCTTTTTATGTTTTATGTAATGGGATTCTACCAATATTATGGATGTTTTGGAGAAATTAATAGAGAGTATATGTTTTAGAGGGATAAGTAATTTAAGGAATAACTATTTTAAATTTTATATACATTAGTATAAATGTATTGATAAACACTGCAATATATATTCAAATAATATTATTATAGATTGTAATGAAAATTCATATAAAAACATTGTAAAAATATTTTCAAATTTTTAATTTTAGTTCTAGGATGTCCGTTATAATTTTCAAAACATTATAGGAATTATATTAATATTATTGTAGAAAAAGGAAAACCTATATATCGTGTATGAACCCATAAAATCTAGAAATGTGGTGGGGTATGAACCCATGACCAATGGATGATAAGGGATTCACGCCTACCCCTATCTAATGTGATCTCTCGGTTAAAGTCTCGTTTTTATTAGCTAATCAATTTGATAAAAAACATTTTTTGATGAACTAGTGGTATCACATTTGAGGTTTATAGATAAATTTATTAATCATATTAGGTTTTAATAATAGATATATTAAAATGTAAGGAAATGTTTTTTTGATCTTATATTTAGTAAAAATTATATTTCAGTGATTTAAAAATCAAAGAAATATTTGGATATTCTTTTCTAGGATTAAATGGATAAATTTTAAATTGATAAAATTACAGCAAAATGATGAAGTTGAGTTTATAAAAATACAAAAAGTAAATATATGTAATTATATTCTTGTTTAGTAAAATAATTCCTCATCATTTTCAAAATAATATTATAATAAAAATGTTTCCATAATAACTTCATTTTTATTAAACTGATGGACTTTTAAATTATCCATGATTTATGGATTAGAGGCCCTCAACTTTTCATTAACAATTCACATGTTTTTCATCAATGGCCTCAATAATTACTTATATTTATTTATTATTTCCCCCATGTTCTTATTTTAATTTTCCATTAATGTTATTTTATATATAAACCTAGTTATATTTTATTCCATGTGGCATTTTTTACTTCACATTCTCTCTTTTTAAGATGCTATTTTGAAAACTCTTTTATGATGTGGGTTTTTCAAAAAGGTACATTTCATAAATCCAACATTATATTACCAATATCATATTTATATTTTTATGATGTTATTCAATTAAGGTGGGGAGAATGTAACACCCTTAAATTATGATGGAATAACATTTTATTCAATAGTGTATATGATATACAACACCAAGCATCGAAAAAAGAATATAATATTCGGAGTCCTTAAAATATATCTAATATTTTAAATAACATCAATCTATAATGTATCATTAAATTAATGTAATAAAATTGTTTATATTTATCTACATAGGACACCATGTTTTGATTACATTACATGCAATGATGGGTTTGTTCGATAGACTAGCATCTCACACATGATTGAGTTTTACAGAAAACATGTAATATTATTATTAAATTGAAAATTGTATACAACCCATTAATATAAGACCCCAGACATAAACCTTACTTAATCTGGAGTTATTACAAGATTACACATTGAGGATCTTTTCAGGTTTAGAGTTTTAGAGAATTAGATCATGAAACTTGCATTACATTCCACATTTAAACAAAGTGGTTACATAAAAGACAGTATTCATTCTTCCCATCAACGGAAACATTTTGAAAATAAAACATGGATTATTTATTGACACATCCTTGACACTGTCATCACATCATCTACCTTTCCCTTGACCTGTGAAAAACATTTCAAAAACTTGGGATGAGCATAAAAAAGCTCAGTAAGGGTTATAAAAATATGGAAAGGAAACATGAGTTCATATATACATAAGACTGAAATCATACTTTACCCATAAAACATAGGCACTTTAACATACCTCATCAAACCATGAATAAATCGTAGAAAACATAAGACATAAAGGTAACTCGAGGCATTCATAACATTCTTACGTAGGGTGTAACCCTGTTGGTTACGTTTGGAATACCCATCACAGTATATTCCCTAAATCTATTTGGAGAAACCTTAATGTTTCACTCCTTCGTGTTACCCAATGCATTGGAGAGCTATATCGGGCTCACCTACCCTTATTTTATCACGAAACCACCTGTTTTCATAATAATGCCCAAGAACCATAACATAAACGTATCACATAAAACATGCTTAAAGGAACCATAACATTTCCACCTTTCAATCACAAGATATCAATACAACATATTGATATAAAAACATTATGAAAACCATTTTCAATACCAAAATAAAAGAAAAGTAAAACATGATATTTATTTTTCTTTTAAAAATAAGGTATGGCTTATAGAAGAAGCAGAAACCCAAATAACGATCACGACGGCGGAGAAGTCGTTGTCGCTGCATACGTACGACAAAAACATTCCGTTTTGTCGTTTTGTAAAACGCTTCGTATAAAAAAGATTAATTTTGGATAAACGTAAAAGTCAACGGGGTTTATACACCGTATAAAATAAAGTTGTGTATAAAATAAAATATGCCTCAATGAAAGGAGATTGAGACAAAGTCCCATACAAAGACGGTATCCTTGGTTTAAGGATAAATCAATTACATAATTATGTGTGAAAAATGAATACACCAAATATAAGTGGATATTAAGTGTAAAATAATCAAAGGTCATTCACACATATTAAAAGGATGACATATTCAATAACTACATGTTGAACCCAAAGAAATCGAAATTGGGTTAAGAAGTTCACTTGACAGCCTAACGGCGTCACATCAAAATGAGTTGATGAGAGATAAAAAGTGTATATCATCACTTGGACATAAAATTTACATCAATAAGGATATATGAGAACACATCCCAACATAATGATATGTAAATTAAAAGACCCAACAAAAGAAGTCTTTTAAAAAAGAGGAGGGTGAAAGGTTCCCTTACCGACTTGGGTATCTTTCAAAATATACACCCCATGAAAGAAGGACAATAAATCATTGATGTAAATACTCATAAACGAAAGTATATTACTCAAATAGTAGAATAATGGGTAGTACATACACCACTCAAAGGAAATTGTGGAAAATGTAGCATAAATATCACGGGAATAAAAGTGAGATGAAAAATCCCTTACGAAAACTCGGCAGCCTAACGATGCCACATAAAACTAACAAAAATGGATTGATGAGATAAAATAGGGTATCAAATCATATTAAATTAAAGTTTATATAAAGAGGAATATAAAATTACATCCCCAACATAACAAAGAGGAGATTAAAAGAAGTGACATAAAGGAGAGTACTTAAAAACAAAGAGAGAGGTTAGATCTCTTATGAAAATTCGGCAGCCTAACGGCGCCACTCAAAACTTCCAAAATGGATTGATGAGAGAGAATAGGGTCTCTAATCACATGAACATAAAAATTACAGTAATTTAAATATAAAATAACATCCCAATAACAAGAAATATGAGCTTTAGAGGGAATGACATAAAAGAGTGTACTTAAAAAGAAAGAGAGGAGTAGGATCCCTTACCTCAAGTCCAACTTGTCTTGTTCGTTTCTTTATATTCCTGAATAATAAACTTTGGTAAATTAATAATTGCCTAAGTACCTCCTTTAGAGATTATTATTCAGTTCATATCACATATTATAATGTTATAATAATTGTTTAATAATGTTAGTTTATATCAGACGTTTTTGCCGATGTTTGGTACATGAGTCAAAAATGAACTTGTTTGAAAAAAGATTTCCCTTGTATTTATAAGTAAATAATTTCCAGAATAGTATTTATGATTAAAATATCATATATATAAAGTAAATATTCATTTTATACTATTCCATATCATTTGGAGATAAAAAACAAAAAGCACCGTTCATGGAGACGGTAGGCCGTACGTACGCATGAACGCTACTTTCATTTTTTTGTCATATTAATGGAATTAAAACAAAATGAGAGAGATATATATATGTTATAATTCTAGAATGATATCCATAATTTAGATTTAATATATTACATATATATCCATTATATATATGTACTTATAATATTATATAACATTTTGAGATAAGAAATGAAATGTACCGTTCATGGAGACGGTAAGCCGAACGTACGCATGAACGCTACTTCCATTTCTATTTCATATTTAATGGAATTAAAACATAATGATACATAATAGTATTTTAATTCCAATATGGTATCATATATAATATTATTAAAAATATCCTTTATATGTACCACATATGGTATTAACGAATCAAATCACTTTGAGGGGGCGGTAGTCCGCACTTCCTTAAATGAAGATATCGCGTTTACCCATAATGGAAACCATAAAGGTATGCCATAAATGAAAAATACATAAGCTTAAGTAAAACGTAAACATATTAGATATCAGATATAAATATAGTTTCATATTAATGGCCACCTTTGAAGGTGTTAAAATAATGTTGAACAATCATCGTTTCGGGAGGCCGAAATTTTCCATCCACGGAAATAATATGTTCTTTAATGATTAGATGTAGGTGTGTGAAAGTGTAGCTCAAATCCTTATTATAACAACATCCTAGTATATTTATGATACTGAATTTGTTACAAAAGAAATTAATAAAAAGAGTTTAGGTGGTTGGAGAAGAAAAATAAAACAAAAGTACTCAAGTGAAGACATTACCTTAAAATCGGGTAACTCCCTTTGGTTTGAGCTCAAAGGCTTCCTTGAGAAGACTTCTGCCCAAAGTGAGGCATCAAGGAGTAATATAGGGAAGTGGAGAGACAAAATGGGTAGAGTTTGGCCGATCCAAGGGCTTTGGGAGTGTGGGTAAGGAGGTAGAGGTGGGGGCCTTTTATAAGAGGAGAGGTGGGACACTCTTGTAATGTTACAAAATGTTACTTTATTTTCAAAAGAGTTTCGGATTTTAAAGGTCCCAAATTAAATTATTTCTAGGATAAGGTGATAAGGGTTAGAAATCCACTCATCCAATAGGTTTTTTACATGTGTAGGTATTATATATTACATTATTTTACAATTTTATTTAAATTGTTAAATAATGAGGTCATCGCTGCATCATCATGATGTCATAAATAATTTAATTTATTTAATGTATAAAAATTATAAAAAAAATACAATGATGTAATAAATCTCATTATATTTCCAATGAATATTTATAGTCAAAAATATGACTTGTATAACCCCATGTAAAAATTGTTTTAGTAAAACATCTCATGTTTGCGTCATTTTTACTTTAACATTAAATAAAAAGATATTTATGTCATTTTCCAACCAAAGTGGCTCCATGGGGTCCCCAAGTTGACCCATGGATTTTATTGGTCAGCCATGACACATCCAATGAGGGTAAGACATGTTTCTAGGTCATTTCATTTTATTAAAACATTATTCTTACAATAAACTACACTAATTACCTCTAATCGCGATTAAAAACTCAATAAGTTACTATTCACCAAAAAATTATTTTTATCCCATTGAACCACATTTTACATCTTAATGACAACCATTTATGTCGGATTTTTGAAATTCAAAACAGAAATACGGCAAAATTTCATTTAAACGGAAAAATCAGTTTTTATAAGTACCACTTAGTGGTTTCACTATTCATCAAAAATTGAAGTTTTTCAGAAAAATCCCAAAAATTAACCCTAAGCTATATTTGATATTCCAAATTCAAACATGAAGCCTATTTTAAAAAATTCAAAACATATAAGTCACATTAATTAATTTAATAATCAATTCCCGCTGTCAGAGCAAATAGCGTGTTTTTATGAAACAATAAGTATCAAAAGATTGATAGTAGTTTAAGTCTGATTTCAAAGTGAAATTAATTCCAACTACCAATATTGGATTTAATGGTAAAAATATATTCTAATTTCACTTTAAAACCAATTCAAAAGATAATATAATCATATAAATAAATTATATTAAAAAGTGGTTTTGAATTAAAATACAACATTTTACACTATTGATTAAAAAATGAACTTTATCGGAAAGATACCAAAAATTTACACAAAGTAAATTTTGATGTCCCAATTATTAAGAAGAGTTTAATTTGGTCCAATAGAATTTATAAGAGTGAACAAAACTATATTTAATGAAGGTTGTCCATCAAAAGGCGATAAGTGAACCTTTAGTGAAAACTAGGGCACATACGCCTAAAATTGAATTCTTTCCGTATTTTAAGCCTTTATCTTTTATTGGATAAATGTAAAAACATTTAAAAACATATATAATCATATTTTAGTTATTTCTATCCATTCTCGCAAATACAATGGCTACATGTTAACTACCATTTAAAATAATATTATTTTATTATTAGAGTGCAACGTAAGATTCCCAAGAAACTCGTTGTTGCGTGTTGGGTACGCCATCGAGCATAGAATCCCCTTTAAAGTCATATTAATATTTTATTCACAAATATGGATAAATATGAAAATGTCATATTCTTTATTTACCTGGGGTGTTACATCCTTCCCCCCTTTTGGGAATTGCGTCCTCGCAATTTTTAAAATTGAGCTTGGAAACATCCTTGAAATTCCCACATCGGAACAAGAGTCGGTAAAACAATCACTTTAATATAAAGGAAGATAAGTACAGAGGTCACCCGATATAACCCATACTAGGATTCCATGTAGAAAAACATGGACATGGAAGAAAAAGCAAAGGGTCATGTTCTTGAGGGAGAGTGATAGTAAACATGTCTAGGAGAAAGTTAACCATAAGAAAATCACAAACCTGTGATGGGTTAAACGGTATTCGATTCCCCAGTAGGAAAAGTTAATAGACAACATTTTTGTTTTAAGTTAATTTTTATTGAGGAATTTATTCATATGGAAACATAATCACTTATCATGTTGACTTTCAACATTTACTAAATTCCTTAATCAAACTCATATTTTTTTTCCAAAAGACGAGTATTTAGGGAGACTTGTTCGCACTAAAAGTACTATAATAAACTTGTAGGGAATCACCTAATCCACCAAAGAGAACTATATACTTTTCATTTCTTTAGTCTTTAACCAAAACCAAAACTAAAAGGTTAGTACAAGGTCAGATAATCCAGAAAAGGATAACCCTTTAAAAAGAAAATCTATGCTTAATCTCCAAAACTTTTCCAACAAAACCCAAAGTTCAACGAGGACCATCCGATAAACAATTTGTCAATAAAATTATTCAAAGTAAACCAAAATAAGATTGAAACCCAAATATTTGAAGGATTTAGTCACATAGTCTTCCAAGTTAAATTGTAACATTTATCTCCGAACAATATCAGTTTCTCCTAAAGTCTCGTATTGAAAAGTAATTAACCTAATCACATATCCTCCATGATAGGTTAATCATTTTCATAAATAACCCAAAATAAACATACTATTAATTAATAAAATCATATTACTAAAAAAAATCAGTCAAACTAACCAGGGACTTCACATAGTCCAGTGGTAGGCGATAAATACCAGTTGCAATTTGGTTTTGGGTTTGATTCCCGTAGCTTTGTCCGACGCGACGGGTTGTCACACGGTCTGCGTGTTGTCCTTTTTATAAAACTCCAAAAATAACCCTAACATGTTTTAACCTCAATCGTTTACTTATACCTTTAATTTTCATCCGAATTCATTAAGATCTCAAAATCATAATTCTTGAAGTCTTATTTCACCACTATAAGATAAAATAAAACGATTCCCAAAATGAATAACATCATACCTTGATCATGGCGTCCACTCGGTTTCATCGTGATCTTGCTCACGTAGGTAGAAGTCCCATGCATTACAACAATGAATTAGAGATCCTTCAAAATCATTTGCTTCCTCCATCCAAATACACCTCGTACAACATGGGTCATATGGGTGTTTACAGAAAAACAGTTTTGGAAAATAATCATGTATGACATATAATTCCAATACATCTGATAAAACCTGATTTCTATAAAATAGTCGGACCGAAATTGAGTTGAAACTTTTTATTATTGGTCCTTTTAAAATACCATAAGAATGTGATGTGAGACTATATTTTAAAATCAAATATAAATAGGTTGCGCAAGGGTCTCCTTCCTCAGCACCATTTCTAAAATCATAATATGATTCAAATTCTTGTGATAAGGTAAAATATTTGAAAATACCTTGATAATATTTACCTTTCTTGAAAATATGAGAATATTGTGAAAATAGTATTTGTCTAAAAACAACCCCTGATCCATGATGATAACGAGGTATAGTGGAGGTGTTTGATATCTCGGACAACTGCTTGCAAGTGAGTTGTATTCTAGAAAACGTTTCACAATCATCCGAAGATGACTTTGCAATAATTATTGCAAGCATGTCATCAGGAAGAGATAGGAATGTCTTTTGAGATCCTTCTCCTTCCATTCATAACTGACATTACTTGACCTGAAAAATAAGTTATAAAACAAGGATTTAACTGAAATAATAGATATAGGGACTAATCATGTGTCTCACAAGAACTCCTAATCCCTAAAGTTGTCTAAACCGACCTATGATACCAACTATAAGGCCCCAGCCTTAAACCTTACTAAATCTTGAGTTATTAGAAGATTACACATTGAGGATCTTTTCAGGTTTAGAGTTTTAGTGAATTAGATCATGAAACTTGCATTACATTCCACATTTAAACAAAGTGGTCACATAAAAGACAGTATT
The DNA here is from genome assembly GCA_963277665.1 of Viscum album. Taxonomy (NCBI): domain Eukaryota; kingdom Viridiplantae; phylum Streptophyta; class Magnoliopsida; order Santalales; family Viscaceae; genus Viscum; species Viscum album. Next base: position 1,966,849,377 of record OY728161.1, read on the forward strand.
CATCCTTCCCATCAACAGAAACATATTGAAAATAAAACATGGATTCTTTCTTGAAACATCCTTGACACTATTATCACATCATGTACCTTTCCTTGACCTGTGAAAAACATTTCAAAAACATGGGATGAGCATAAAAAGCTCAGTAAGGGTTATAAAAATATGGAAAGGAAACATGAGTTCATATATACATAAGACTGAAATCATACTTTACCCATAAAACGTAGGCACTTTAACATACCTCATCAAACCATGAATAAATCATAGAAAACATAAGACATAAAGGTAACTTGAGGTATTCATAACATTCTTACGTAGGGAGTAACCCTCTTGGTTACGTTTGGAATACCCATCACAGTATATTCCCTAAATCTCTTCGGAGAAACCTTAACATTTCACTCCTTCACGTTACCCAATGCATTGGAGAGCTATATCGGGCTCACCCACCCTTAGTTTACCATGGAACCACCCGTTTTCATAACAATGCCCAAGAACCACAACATAAACGTATCACATTTAACTTGCATAAAGGAAACATAAAATTTCCACCTTTCAATCACAAGATATCAATACAACATATTGATATAAAAACATTATGAAAACCATTTTCAATACCAAAATAAAAGAAAAGTAAAACATGATATTTATTTTTCTTTTAAAAAGAAGGTATGGCTTGTAGAGGACACCAGAACCCAAATAACGGTCACGGCGGCGGAGAAGTCGTTGTCGCCGCATACGTATGACAAATACATTCCCTTTTTCATTTTGTAAAACACTTCGTATAAAAAATATTCCTTTTGGATAAACGTAAAAGCAAAAGGGGTTTATACACCGTATAAAATAAAGTTGTGTATAAAATAAAATATGCCTCAATGAAAGGAGATTGAGACGAAGTCCCATACAAAGACGATATCCTTGGTTTAAGGATAAATCAATTACATAATTATGTGTGACAAACGAATACACCAAATATAAGTGGATATTAAGTGTAAAATAATCAAAGGTCATTCACACATATTCAAAGGATGACATATTCAATAACTACATGTTGAACCCAAAGAAATCAAAATTTGGTTAAAAAGTTCCCTTGACAGCCTAACGGCGTCACATCAAAATGAGTTGATGAGAGATAAAAAGTGTATCTCATCACCTGGACATAAAATTTACATCAATATGGATATATGAGAACATATCCCAACATAAAAATATGTAAATTAAAAGACCCAACAAAAGAAGTCTTTTAAAAAAGAGGAGGGTGAAAGGTTCCCTTACCGACTTGGGTATCTTTCAAAACATACACCCCATGAAAGAAGGACAATAAATCATTGATGTAAATACTCATAAACGAAATTATATTACACAAAGAGTAGAATAATGGGCAGTACATACCCCACTCAAAGAAAATTGTGGAAAATGTAGCATAAATCTCACGGGAATAAAAGTGAGATGAAAAATCCCTTACGAAAACTCGACAGCCTAACGACACCACATAAAACTAACAAAAATGGATTGATGAGATCAAATAGGGTATCTCATCATATAAACTTAAAGTTTATATAAAGAGGAATATAAAATAACATCCCCCAACATAACAAAGAGGAGCTTAAAATAAGTGAAATAAAGGAGAGTACTTAAAAACAAAGAGAGAGGTTAGATCTCTTACGAAAATTCGGCAGCCTAACGGCGCCACTCAAAACTTCCAAAATGGATTGATGAGAGAGAATAGGGTATCTCATCACATGAACATAAAAATTACAGTAAGTTTAATATTAAATAACATCCCAATAACAAGAAATATGAGCTTTAGAGGGAATGACATAAAAGAGTGTACTTAAAAAGAAAGAGAGGAGTAGGATCCCTTACCTTAAGTCCAACTTGTCTTGTTCGTTTCTTTATATTTCTGAATAATAAACTTTGGTCAATTAATAATTGCATAATTAACTCCTTTAGATATTATTATTCATTTCATATCACATATTATAATGTTATAATAATTTTTTAATAATGTTAGTTCATATCAGACGTTTTTGCCGATGTTTGGTACATTAGTCAAAAATGAACTTGTTTGAAAAAAGATTGCCCTTGTATTTATAAGTAAATAATTTCCAGAATAATATTAATGATTAAAATATCATATATATCCATTAAATATTCATTTTATATGATTCCATATCATTTTGAGATAAAAAACGAAAAGCACCGTTCATGGAGAAGGTAGGTCGTACGTACGCATGAACACTACTTTCATTTTTTTGTCATATTAATGGAATTAAAACAAAATGAGGGAGATATATATATGTTATAATTACAGAATTATATCCATAATTTAGATGTAATATATTACATATATATCCATTATATATATGTACTTATAATATTACATAACATTTTGAGATAAGAAATGGAATGTACCGTTCATGGAGACGGTAAGCCGTACGTACGCATGAACGCTACTTCCATTTCTATTTCATATTTAATGGAATTAAAACATAATGATACATAATAGTATTTTAATTTATGTATGGTATCATATATAATATCATTAAAAATATCCTTTATATGTACCACATATGGTATTAACGAATCAAATCACTTTGAGGGGGCGGTAGTCCGCACTTCCTTAAATGAAGATATCACGTTTACCCATAATGGAAACCATAAAGGTATGCCATAAATGAAAAATACAGAAGCTTAAGTAAAACATAAAAATATTAAATATCATATATAAATATAGTTTCATATTAATTTCCACCTCTGTAGGTGTTAAAAGAATCTTGAACAATCATCGTTTCGTGAGGCCGAAATTCACCATCCACGGAAACAGTATGTTCTTTTACCATTAGATGTAGGTGTGTGAATGTGTAGCTCGAATCCTTATTATAACAACATCCTAGTATATTGATGATACTGGATTTGTTACAAAAGAAATGAATAAAAAGAGTTTAGGGGGTTGGAGAAGCAAAATAAAACAAAAGTACTCAAGTGAAGACATTACCTTAAAATCGGGTAACTCCCTTTGGTTTGAAATCAAAGGCTTCCTTGAGAAGACTTCTGCCCAAATTGAGGCTTCAAGGAGTAAGAGAGGGAAGTGGAGAGACAAAATGGGAAGAGTTTGGCCGAGCTAAGGGCTTTGGGAGTGTGGGTAAGGAGGTAGAGTTGGGGGCCTTTTATGAGAGGAGAGGAGGGGCACTCTTGTAAAGTTACAAAAGTTTACTTTATTTTCAAAAGCGTTTCGGATTTTAAAGGTCCCACATTGATTTATTTCGAGGATAAAGTGATAAGGGTTCGAAATACACTCATCCAATAGGTTTTTTTACATGTGTAGGTCTTATATATTACATTATATTTCCATTTAATTTAAATCATTAAATAATGAGGTCATTGCTGCATCATCATGATGTCATAAATAATTTAATTTATTTAATGTAGAAAAATTATAAAAAAAATACTATGATGTAAGAAATTTCTTTATCTTTCCAATTAATATTTATAGTAAAAAATATGACTTGTATAAACCCATGTAAAGTTTTTTTAGTAAAACATCTCATGTTTGTGTCATTTTTACTTTAACATTAAATAAAAAGATATTTATGTCATTTTCCAACCAAAGTGGCTCCATGGGGTCCCCAAGTTGACCCATGGATTGTCTTGGTCGGCCATGACACATCCAATGAGGGTAGGACATGTGTCTAGGACATTTCATTTTATTAAAACATTATTCTTACCATAAACTACACTAATTACCTCTAATCGCGATTAAAAACAAAATAAGTTACTATTCACCAAAAAATTATTTTTATCTCATTGAAACACATTTTACATCTTAATGAAAACCATGTATGTCGGATTTTTGAAATTCAAAATACAAATATGGAAAAATTTTATTTAAACGGAAAAATCATTTTTTATAAGTACCACTTAGTGGTTTCACTATTCATCAAAAATTGAAGTTTTTCAAAAAAATCCCAAAAATTCACCCTAAGCTATATTTGATATTACGAATTCAAAAATGAAGCCTATTTTAAAAAATTCAAAACATATAAGTCACATTAATTAATTTAATAATCAATTCCCACTGTCAGAGCAAATAGCATGTTTTTATGAAACAATAAGTATCAAAAGATTGACACTAGTTTAAGTCTGATTTCAAAGTGAAATTAATTCCAACGACCACTATTGGATTTAATGGTAAAAATATATTCTAATTTCACTTTAAAACCAATTCAAAAGATAATCTAATCATATAAATAAATTAGATTAAAAATAGGTTTTGAATTAAAATACAACATTTTACACTATTCATTAAAAAAATGAACTTTATCGGAAAGATACCAAAAATTTACACAAAGTAAATTTTGATGTCCCAATTATTAAGAAGAGTTTTATTTGGACCAATAGAATATATAAGAGTGAAAAAAACTATATTTAAGGACGGTTTTCCATCAAAAGGCGATAAGTGAACCTTTAGTGAAAACTAGGGCATATACGCCTAAAATTGAATTCTTTCCGTATTTTAAGCCTTTATCTTTTATTGGATAAATGTAAAAACATATATAATCATATTTTAGTTATTTTTATCCATTCTCGAAAATACAACGGCTACATGTTAACTACCATTTAAAATAATATTATTTTATTATTAGAGTGCAACATAAGATTCCCAAGAAACTCGTTGTTGCGTGTTGGGTACGCCATCGAGCATAGCATCCTCTTTAAAGTCATATTAATATTTTATTCACAAATATGGATAAATATGAAAATTTCATATTCTTTATTTACCTGGGGTGTTACAATTAAACTATAGGATATTAATTGGGTTTAGAAACTTAGTATAGTATGTGGTTGATTTCATTGGTTACCAAAAAAATTAATTAAATAAAAAACAAAATGAATATAAGGGGACTGTTTTTTATAAAAAAATATTATTATGCACAAAAATGTATTTTATCACAATTAATTTTTTAATTATTATAAGTGAATTTTATTAATGAAATATATATTTTATATACCCAATGAAATACTTTTTAAATTCATCAAATAGATTTGACAGGCACAAGAAAATAATAATCCCAATTTTATGCATAAAAGAAAAATATTTATAAATGTAATTTTCTCTCCTTTTAATGAAAAAACTATTTTAAAACTAAATTCTAAAACTCTTATATATTTTATAGAAAATATAAACCTAATTTTTAAAACCATGATGTAAAAATAATACTATGGTGAATTTTTATTATTTCTATGAGAAGTTTCATTTTTTATGAATAGTGTATGTAACTTATTTATATTTGGAAACTACGTTTTCGTCTAGCTTATTAATATAGTAAATTTATATTTTAATTTGGTTTTAATGTTTACTAAGATGATTTATAAATAATTTAATACATTTAATTTCAATGTAAAAAATTTCCTAATTAGTTAATATATAAAAACATTTCAATCATTTGAACATTTTTTTAAAAACACTCCTTGTAGTCCTGTAGATGGGATTAATTTTAAATTATATTCATGCAATTAAATTATTGGAATTTAGAAAAAATGATTCTATATTTTGAATCAGAATATTTTTTAATTTATAATGTTTTAAACATGAATGTTTACCAAATTTATTAGTCGACGTGATTAAAACAAATTATAGTGATTAGGAGAAAAACTATAATAAAAAGGGACTTATCCATAAACCATAAGGATAAAATGACCTATACGTATGTCCAAAACCCATTTCATAGAAATATTTCAGTCATATACTCGCTTGGATATAATTAGGATCATTATTGGAAGCACATTATATAAGTATGACCTCTCAATAGTGTTGACCTTTTTATATTTAGAAGAATGACACTCATCCTCCACTATAAAAATGAACTCACCCCTCACATTTATTAACACCACTCAAGCAATTTGGATCATCCAAACCATTTACAAATATATCCATTACATACATCCTATCTTTCCATAATCCAACCTTCATATATAAACCAAACTAAATAAGTCATTGGGTATAAACCAAAGGGATCTACATGAATAAGACGTAACATTCAAGGTTACTATATACACTCATGAAAACTTCTATTAAATGTGATATGAATTTATCATTCATGTTTATGGAGGACTACAACCTCACGAGCAGATGTCATTCTTTTTTCCATTACCACCTTTAATGGTTTGGAATAATAATATATTTTTAGATTATATAATTTATATATAATATTTATAATTTCTTCATAATTATTTAATTCTTTTATAACACATATATTCATGCTTTATACTTTTTGGGAATAATATAACATCATTAGATGAGGTGTTGACTACATCTTCCTCAAAGTGATATGATTCGTTAACACATTTCATGGAATGTATTAAGGATGCTATGAATAGAAATATATGAAATATATTATATAAATATGATACTATAATTATAATATACATATATTTATATATATATAACATAACATTTAAATACGACAAGGAATTCGAAGTAGCGTTCATTAATACGTACGACCTATTGCCTCCATAAATGGTATATTTCATTTATATCTATAGATTTTATGGATTATTATAAGTACATATATAATTAATATATATGATAATTACTTTTTTTTTTAATTTTGAGATTATTAAATCATGATATAAGTAATAGGAACAATAAATTAAAAGTGAAAACATACATGATAAACTAGCCAATTAACCCCAAAAATAGTGAAAATGAAGAAAGATTAGTAACAAATGGATTATAAGATATTATAAAAACATCATATAGGATATCATAAATATGATTTTGGTTTTATATAAGTTAATAAAATTCCTAAATTAATTATTTAACATGTTATAGTATGTTCACCTAAAAGGAAATGTACAGTAATGAATTTTGTCTCAATTTACATTCCATTGATATTTATTTATTATTATTAAATAAATAAGATTGATGTGGTGAATGTAATTACACATTTGAATTTAACATAATGAGTAAATCATAAATCAGAGAATTTTATATTTAACATTGAATTATTCTATCCTGTATTATTTGACTTAAAAATTAAAATCCGGTAAAAGTTTTCTTTTCAATCAAACTTTATTTTGTGATTATTAAACTTATTTAGAAATAATCAGTATAATATAATAATATTTTAATTGGAAAAAAATTTATCTAGAATAACTACATCATATATCAGGTCTATGATCATTGGTTAATCTATATACCATTTCTACAAATAGTTTTTACATGAATTTTATTTTTTAACTAGGGAAATATTGATAAGTCTCTATGTTTTATTCTATATGGATAATTGTTAAAGATAATTGATAAAAAGAATTGTTCCAAAAATATTTATATTATTCAATATATGATTAATGACTTGAATGGGTACATCATGGTTGGGGCCCAGTTATAGAAATATTTTCAATGCATCTGTAGTCTCATGGGATGAGTCAATTGACTAGACTTAGTAGGGTTTTTATCCAGTATGTTTTTAATTGTCATGTGAATGATTATAATGGTAATGATATCATCTTAGAATAAAACATGGATTCCAATAATTAATAATTACATTCCATTACATTAAGTCATTATTATCCATGATATTTTCACTATGACAGAAACTATGGATGCATTTCATTCTCATTTTATTGATGAAATGACATGCGAGTTCAGTTATTTACCATTCCATATCGATTATGCCTTATCAAGTATTTCAAAGGGAATTTCTGTTTATTTATTTTCATTTCCATATTTATTAAGAAACCCTCTTAGTTTATTGGTTACATGGATTGTGTCTTCGGTTATTTATATTGATATATTCATTATTCTCATTAATTCATTATTGTTTTTGTTATATAAATCCCTTATAAAGCGTTGGCCTCACACTTATTTTTTTTCCTTTCTCTAAGAATCCAAAAATTTAAATAGAAATATATAAAAGAATATTCTATGTGGTAATAAAGGTATCATTTAATGAAAAAAATTATTTCTAATTATTGCATTCATTGGTAATATAAGACTCTTGTATGTTTCTTGTTTACTAAGACTACTAAACTAATTAGTACACCATGATTTGATTCCTTCTAATCAAGTTAATGTAACAGTCCGAAACACCAATTCCAGGATTACCTATGTATGTTCATGAAATATTATAACTCGTGAAACTCAAATAGTAGATAGAAGAAATACAAAAATTAATGACCGACTTGAATTTAGAATATCAATGGGGGAAGATTATGTTGAATGTCGATGCATCTTAATAAATTTAATCACTTCAAGAGTGTATGATAAAAATTATAATATCATTCATGATCACATAAATGGAACATCCTTCTTATAGAAGATTTAGTATATTTAAATGCTCATATGAATGTTTTATTTTTCTCTCTCTTTGAATATATTAATTTTCACCAATATTATTGAATAATATATGTGAAATTTATTTCATCCCATCAATTTATTACCATTGTAATACATAATTGCATGTCATTAACTCCATTATCTTAGAGTGTATCATTGGATAATCATATAACTCCATGATAGGAAATAATAAACATTTAAAATATTTCTATTATTTTAAATTTGAAATATTTCTATCATAATTGTATAATATTCATGCTACATAATTTCTCTAGGAAATAATTTTTACTGTACTTCAAAAAATATTTTTAACATAAGTTACAATTATTCAACTGACTAAAACATTTAAAAATATTTAAAAATTTATTTATTATATTTATTAACTCATATAACATATAAAATAGAGCATAAAATTATTGTTATGAAAATTGTTATTTTCATAATAATTTCAGTGTTATTTTTCCCATAAAATATTTTTCAGGGATTTTTTATAATATTTTACTCTTTTATAAATAATTCTAATTATGTAAATAAATTTAAATCACATTAAGTTATTCAATTTATAAAAAATAATCAAAAAACAATTCATACATTAATTTTGATTAATAACTTGTTGAAACATGCATAGAAACCTAAGAAAATTCCCATATATAATTTTCACAGGTAAATTGATGTAGCCTAATTAAAATATGTTAATTGATGAATCTAAATTAATATTAGGGAATCAACATAGCTGAATTCTTATAAGAAAATTAACATAGCCGGATTCACATAGGAAAATAATTATTGACAATTTCAAAGTACATTCTATGAGAACTTCATGGTAAATATAATAAAAACCAAATGTAGGTTCATTATTTTTTTTCTATTGTAGGTGTTATGAAAAAAATGCTATGTTTGGGGAAATGATTACACTACACCAACATACAGTCAATCCAGTTCATCGTATGGTCAATTTATTATATTTAAACTCACGAGGGTTCGAATTCAATGTATGATCAATCTAACAGATATCTATCATAACTTATAGTTGATCTAAAAGACACCAATTTTATATTATAGTCAATATTATTATCGTTATAGGTTTAGAATAAAATTTATTGTGGACTTCAATGTTGTGTGGTCAATTGGAATGTCTTTCATTCAACTGGAAAAGGCATAATCACTTAAATTGATTTTCAAAAAACCTTTCCACTAATGGTAGGTAGTAAATTTTGTTTAAAAAAACTGATATTTGAATAATAATTTTATTAAAAAGAATATAATATAATAATTAAAATTTAAAATTGGGATTGCAATTTGAAAAAATAATAAAATAAATTTAATGTATGATTAAGTATTTCAATATAAAAAATTTTCATACAGTAGTTATAAATAATAAATGAGATTTAAATTTATCCAAGATATAAAATAATAAAATAAAACAAAAACTCTTATGTAAAATAAAACTCACACCTTCTAACCGGTACACATTCATAGTTTACATGCTCAGTTAGGGTACATGTGCATCCTAATAGTGGATCGTGGAAAAACTCCTAAAATTTTTAAATGATAACTCCTAACTCAAAAGTAGATTATAATTTTTTTAAATTAAATATTTTTTTTACCGAAATAGATATAATTAATGTCACATAAATATACATCAAGTTTCTTTAGGTATTTTACAATATTTACATTTCCTTTTTTGTCTTCCAAAATTTATTACATATATTTATCGACGATATACTAGAGGTTATTAAAATGATTTTGTACCTATAAGAATAGTTGATGATAACTTTCATGTTATTTTTCCTTATATTAGTCCTTAAATTTAATATGATCATTTAATTTAATTTATTTAATTTCAAATAACATCAAATGATCAATTTCCATTAATAATATTGTTTTTTTAAATAGATTGATTGGATGTTGATTAATGATTAAGAATATTCATTTAAATTTTTCTTCTACCCCTAAAAGATTAATATTTTTTAAAGATTCTCCTTCAAAAATAATTTCAATATAAACATCATCTCAATTACATTAATCTTTTCATCGCCATCATCATTTCCACCAGTGAATTTATCATCATTCACTTTTGAGATCAATAACATCTTCTCTTCTTCATTTAATGTTTTAAATTTTATCTCATCATCATTGCATTCTTAATCAACTAATTATATAAGAAATTATTCTTTTATGACTTTCTGAAATATAATACACTTTTCCTTTAAGGGAAATGTTTTCTTATTATACATTGAATATTTCCACATAGAAAACATTCTTGGTCAGTTATTTTCATCAATACTTTCTTATAAGTTTATCATTAATTAATCGGTATAAAAATTTGATGTATAAAGGAAAGATATATACCATATAGAATGAGGGGTAGAATCAATTGTACTGTAGTTTTATAATTTACTTCGTATAAAATAAACCTATGATGACTTGTTAGAGTTCGATCCCAACGAAAAAAACTACATTGTTTAACTCCTAATAGGGTTACTACATTTAGGTTGATCCGATCCATAGATTCTCCACTTAAATCAATCATAAATTACAAGTGGGGTGGTCAGGTATCACCCTGAAAACAAGAATGGTATTTATCAACCGATTCTGAATAAAAATCTACCGACAATACATTATACTGGTTCACACAAGTTTACAATCAGAACAAAACCACTCTAAGAAAGACTCTAATATGCTCATGTAATACAAAAACAATATTTATTTTTGATCCTCAATAATATGATGAAACTAAACTTTATCACTAATTCGATAGTTATTATAAATAAAAATCAATAAACTGAACCACTCCACTATTTAGTGCAATTAATTCTTACTACTACTCCTTTTAAAAATTTTCTCTTGACACCACCTCATTGTGGAATCACCAATTTAACTGTATACTTCCTCAATTAAAAACCATATACCACTAAACACATGAATGTATTACAGATAAAAGAAAACATTGTCACTGTATTTAATAAATAATATTCTCATTACCATTAATACTACATCTCTACTATTATATGATCCAGTCATATACTGAACACTTTCTCAACATCAGATACAATTTTTATGCTCACAATCATTATCCACACTATATTCTTACCGCATTTGAAATTAGAACACTACATCTTATACACACATATAGAGGATCATATGCACAATATATTTTCTTTGATTCATCCTTGTATTCGCTACACCTTCACACATAGAATGAACATGTTCAGTTTTATATAAACAAGAATTCAAGTAAGACACTGTCTCAAAGATGATTACATGATGTTCTAAAAAATTCATGAAAACCTAATATTTTTTTATGCTCTTCCTGTAAATAGTTTTATTTTTTGTATTCATAAAATAAAATTAATTCATGGGTTAATTGAGGTCATCAAAAAATATATTGAGATTCAATGAAGTTCTATCTCGACCTCTTCGTGGAAGATAATAATTCGTTTTGAAAATTAGTGAGCAAATCACATATCATTTTCCTATTGTATTCATTATGAATCAAAGAGCTTTTCATAATCCCCTCCTCTCGAAACAATTTTTTATATATATAAATTTCTTCCTAATTCTCTAGATGACTCTCCTAGATGGGAGATCAGAGCACACTCCAAATGAATTTGGCATCAAGTATTAATAGGCAATGTTCAACATCTCAAGATCTTTTAGAATCATGGGAAGGAATATATTTTTTTAATTAGTGATAGGTTTAGGATGATGAATCTATGATGATGATATTAGATTCAATCACCGGTCAACAAAACTATATAGTGATCTCCATAAATGAATTAATGTGGACCAAAATTCAAGAGGAACTCAGATGGAGAATGGATGATGCGAAAAAGTTGATCGGCCAGCTGAAAATTTTCAAATTAAGCATGAGAGCTCAAATAAAATCGATTATCGATGATTCACATGAATATCCTCATAAACTTGACTTTTAGATAAAGATTTCATGAGAAGATGTTGTAGAGTGTTAATATTATGTCTCATAACAAATTGATTAAGTATATCATTGGGTCAAACATCAAATGACTATCAGCATAGTTTTGGGATATCCCAGAAAACTGATCTCCTGTGATGTCATGCAGGAGGATATTATGTATATAAGGTCAATGTAAGAGAAAACATGTTGTTAGAATTGGATGGTTTGGAAGAAACTAATCAAATATTACTATTTATGTTCTATATTTTTAATGTGGAGATTGTCTAAGATGATCAAACAATATAGATAAATCAATTAGCTGATCAAATGGTTGGTAGAATTCAACCAATCAATTCAAATGGGTAGAGATAATTCATTAGAGTATATATAATTGAAGATACATTTCGATAGAGCACATTGAATAATCTAATGATTAAAATTCATTCGGCGCATATTTGAAAGAATACATATTGAAAAAACCATGGTTTCCCCCACCTTTATAATGATAGGTATGCGGGTAGTGGTCCAGAATTGGTTACTGATTCGTGACTCATCTCATTAGCACCACCTTGTGTCGGTGTTCGCCTCCATCCTCATGTTGACTCACGTAGTGGTTCTGTACTCCATGTTCATCATTTTAGGTACTCTTATTCATATTATCTCACCTGTTCAATTTATATTTCATTTATAAATTTTTACTCATCCATAATTAGATAATAATTTTCATGTCGCTACATTTGTATCAAAATATTTTTGTAAATAATGTGTTGATTCAACTAACTAATGACACATGTTTAATGATATAAAAACTACCTCCACATTCATCACACTTAAAATAAGGAAAAAAATATAGAAACTTCAAATGCTTCATGAGTAATTCAATCTCCAACTTTGGATTTGTTGTCAATAATATCAATTATCATTAAAATATGTTAAAGACTCGGATGCTCTCCCCCACAAACCATAAACTTATTCCCCCTTTTTTCATTGACCTTAGCTCCAGATTCATATTATATTATAATATAATTATATATTCTTCTCCCCATTTACATAAAAATCAAAATCAAAGTGGGGACATCCCCAACACTCTCAATGTGAGAGGGGAAGGAAAAACATGAATTTTCATCATTAGTTCCTAAAAACATTCTCTTGGTATAGATTTAGTGAATATGTCATTTTTATGGTCTTTTGTAGAAATGTATAATAATTTAACATCAATATTAGCAACTATTTCTTTGATAAAATTACATTTAGTATCAATATGTTTTTATATGAAATGTTACCTTGGATTCATTAAGATATTAATGGAACTCTAATTGTAAAAAATAATTTTCAATAGTATTTCAGGATTCTCCTTTAAATCATACAGCTATAATTGCATCCATAATACTTTTGAAAAATCCCTTATAGCAGATATATAATTAGAATAATCTATAGAATTATGTGGTTTTACTATGCCATGTTACACAAATTTATCCCAGAAATAATATTCCTCCTTATGTTGATTTATGATCGTTGAAATCTCCATAAAAATAAATATTGGTGAATCCTAGTAAGTTAAAATATCCACTTATTTAATACATAAATCCATTTTTAGATGATCTTGTGATATACCTTATAATTCTATTAGAATTTATCATGACTTACCCCTTTGATTTACTGAAGAAAACCATCACGCACACAGTTGGCGGGAAGTAAGGTATGTTGGGTGTGTCATGAGTGGCATGTTATTAATGTACTAGTTGAGGAAGGATTAATTTCTTTCAATTTACGGAAGATGATATCTTGCCCCTTCAATTGAAATAGAACTATCATGTAAAATTTAATGTCCATTGTGTAATGAAGAGGTTATTTCAAATAGTCAAAGAACGACGTATCAACCATAAAAGTTGATGACATAGTCATGAAACCTATTTGATGATATATTGTGTCAAAGAGATTATATTACATAGTGAGAGTTCGTATGTGGATGTTGTTGTTGCAACATTATGTTGTTTCCCATGGGTTCCTTGACCCATTGTTAGACAGTATTCTTCGACTTTAGGTAAGCCCACCTAATGCCATTAATAAAAAATTCTAGAGGGTCATACACTAAGTGTTTTTGGTGGTCTCGGTTAAATTATATTTGAATTTAATTAATGGAATAAATATTGTTCTCAAGACCCTGGAATGATTTTATTCAAGATAAAATAATTTCATAAATTAAATTAAATATATTTATTTATTTTATTGAACATTTAATAAATATTTATTTACATGTTTTTATATAAAATATTTATTTAAGAGGATAAATTATTTATTTATTTGATAGGGTGTTCAATAAATGGAATTGGAGTTTGAGAGGACAATGTTCGGTCTGGTAGTAATATAATTATTTGAAAGACGGTAAATAAATATTTAACTAGTTGGATCAAATTAAAATAACAGTGCTATTATTTTGTGAGGCAGAATTTAATTTATAATTATATTTTGCACAAGTTGGCGCACCACTAATTATGATGCGATATTATTATTAAATTAATTGGTTTACATTAAGTTCATGAATATATTTTTTTTCTATGCAATTAAATATTACAAATTAAATTCCAAGTATATAAATAGGAAATTACAACTATTTTTCCACACACCACACCACACGCTTGGTGAATCGAGAATTGTTGAGCCAAACCATTTCTCTCTCGAATCATCTTATCTCCCCTCTCAAGAAAAAGAGGCGTTCTTCATTGATGAAGAACAGGCAATCAATAATGATAGACATAAGACACTTGATTCATTGTGTTAGCACCCAAAGATCGAGCGGTGTCGATCGAAGTCCATCGGAGCATGTGTGGATCACTACTAGAAGGATTCTAGTTTGAATCCTTACATGTATAATGAGATAATCCAGAAGGGTCATTATAGATGATCAACATCATCAAAAATGAAAAATACCAAATATACAGGTATTATTTTTTCATGTTGAAATTAATTAAATTAATTATAAACATTATGTGAAAGATCCTCCATAAAGGTCTCTGGCCTCTTTCTTCTTTATCTAAATCTTTGATTATATTCCATGGATACTAGCATTCTTGTCATATTGATCCCAAAATAATAATTGACCATGGTTAAAATCAAAATTGGGTGTTGTCCCAACCATGATTCTGCTGCTCCCGAAACCTTCAGACTTCTGGGTCATGTGATTTATATTATTCCTTGACCGATTAATGGGTTTACATTTTTCAGAAATCCTTCGATGGGCCCAAATTTTTTATTTTTCCACCAATTCCTTAGTGATAATTTTGTTTAATTATTAAAGAACATCATAAAATGGCTGATAGGGTAGTGGAATAGTACATTTGATACTTGATTTTCCCCATTATAGTACACTAAGGATGGACTCATAAATTAACAGTATTATGTGAATCCTTCGGTCATACTTGGTCCCATCATTATGGGATTCCATGGATGGGCTCATGGGATTTAAAAATTCTATTATTAGTGTTTAATTACTATATCTATATATATCTAATTTTAATTTAATAAGTTATAAAACTCTTTGATAGATACCAAGGATAATTACCATGGGTCCTCGGATGATGTTACTATTTTTATTATTATCACCTTTCTCACATTATAATTATATATTTATACTGGGGTACTAATCCATGGATCATTTCTGGTGTATGTATATCTATTAATATATTAATATAAATATTTATGAATATATGTACATGATGGCATATATTATGGCCCATTTAAGCCTTTGACAAAGCATGTTTGGTTGACCATGTGCCTTGAGAAACCTATGTCCAACTTCTTTACAATTATTTATTTACCACTTTCTATATATATATACAATATAATTATATTATATTATTGGAAATAATTTTATTTTAAAACGTTTTTAATGGTATACTAATTATATCACACTCCCTATTAAGTCTACAAATACACAAGGGTACCCAAACACACCTCAGGGTTAGAGGATCAGGTTTTGAGATTGTGAATTCTTGTTTTTAACCCTATGGCATGGATGGAATATGAGAGTAGAGGAATGGAACTGTTCTCATGAGGTTTTGGAGATAGTGACTATATATTTTATAAATTTACATCGTTTTTCAATCTTTTCCTGTAATTTTTTTACATACAGGTATTTATGTCAGTGCTTATTTGTACAAGATTATCATTCATTTTTTATGGTCTTTCAGTTTCTTTTACATTACACTGGATTTTTTATTATTTATTCTAAATTATTTATTACCAATTCAGAGGTATTATTCTCCCCACTATTCCTCAATTGGACCCTCTCTACCAGTCGATGTGCTCTGGAATATGTGGAGTCATTCTTGAGGACTATTGGTCATCCAGATCGTGGCCCCACACCTTGTTTCATCCGGGTATAAGAATTATATTTGGTATTAAAGGATTAATTTCTCATTGTGCATATTATCTCAGGGATGGTATATATGAGACTAAGAATGTGTTGGAACATGTTATTTATTTGGTGTTTAGTTGTGTCCAACCCACACATCAAGTAATGAGTATGTTTCTAGGGATGGGATTATTGTTATATATTATAGTTGGTTGTTATTTTATCATAGGTGATTTTTGTACAAAAAATCATTATTTATTTCTGGATTTCGATGGATTATACCCTTTCATGATATGGAAAGGTGATATTTTAAGATACGTCATTCTATAATTCTATATATTCACAAGCCATGTATATGACATGCCTTGTTGATTTCATTGTATGTTTCCAAATGCATGATGATCTGTATACCATTTTTAGTAATTATTTATCATGGTTATCTATATACAATGGTTTTTACATTGTTAGAATGCCTAAATATATATATATATATATATATTCTATTCTTGATATTTTACTTTTTATTTAGTAATTTTCCATGTTTTTTCCACGATTACAAATATTTATTACTTTAGATGGAATTTCCTTTTCATTCAAGAAATATGGTTAATTAAATTAAATGAATTCATTAATAAAAAAGGTAATTTCCCATATAACTTGAGGGAGTCATTCGATTTAATCAACCGGTTATTTTATGTTTGATCCACGAACCATTGTTTTTAGGGGTAAAAAATTGATAATTACAATTAAATGGATTCCAAATATTTGATTTATAAGGAGTATGTGACCTAATAATATGTGAATGGTAGCCCATATATTAATACCAATATATGTTGGTTTATTATATTTTGAGTCTAAGAATACAAATCGAGTTGTAGTTACATAACTGCCAATTGTAATTTATAAAGTCATGTAACTCAATAATTTGGTAATGGTGATTCATTTAACTAGACATCTATGTATAATAATAAATATAAAATATTTAATTATAAATGAATGGTTAATGAGTAAGCCAAGTTGTATACTTAAATTTTAAATATTTTATATTGTTGAAAAATATTAACCAGTACATATTAAATTTAATTAAACTTTTTCTAGATTATAAGTTATAAATTTTTATAACACTATAATATCAACAAAGAGACTCATATGTATAAATTTTGAATTTTGAATTGGAACTAAGTATATCACTTAGGGAATGTTTATTTAAATAAAATCCCAATATGGGTATAATAAATTTGAATAAATAATTATGCACAACATGACCCATGAAGTTTAGGTGTGGAATGTTTCTTGTGAATGAAACAACCTGATTTTGTTTGAAATATGAATAAATAATTATTACAAGGTTGTATTTAAATGAACCTAAATAGGATTAGTGGTACCCATGTAGGTTCAATTATCTTATTCTTGTTCCTTGAAACATAACCCCATGGGGTTATTCTTATTTTAATGGGATACTTATTTAAAGTGCATGAAACCTCTTATATATTGTTACATATACACATATGGGGGCATATTACATGAACATCCCCAATAATTTATGAAATAATTTTTATATACATATGAGATTTATTATTATGTGGAATCAATTAATTATAATAAAAATTACAATTTGAAGCTTGTTTTCAATTAAATATTGTATATTGAAATTTTCTTTAATTCGTTATATTGTGAGAATTCGTGAATCAAATAAGTTGTAAAAATTGAAATTATAAGATAATTTTATGGGTATTCTGTTTGATATAAGCCAAATAATGTGTCTTCAATAGTTATTATTGATACTCATATGATACATCACTTATATGTTTGTTTTTTAAATATTGAAATAATTCATTCTAAATTTCAAAAAATGATTAATTATATTTTCTAATATATCATAAACCCTCGGGTAATATATGGCATAAGAAATTAATGGTTTTTGAATTTTGAAACTTCATGTGAATATCGATTGACTTTTCATTAGTTTTTTTTTACCTTGAGGTTTGTATGTACAACTTAGTGAAATCATTTTTATGCATGAATATAGATTTAGGGTCGACACCTTATATCAAACAAAGGTTAAAGCCCTGTAGAGGTAGATCCCATAGAACATTTAAGGATTTTTAAATACACAAGATAAGTTTTCTAACGATAGGTGTCATTTGGGTGTCATTTTTCTAGGGTAGGAATCCTATTAATAATTAGAAACCCCAAGTAAATAGGTGATCGATCAGAATGATAGGCCTTGTAAAAGTTATGAGCATCATATAATGCCCTTGTTCATTAGTTTAGCTATTACATTGGTATGATTAGCCACATCATTTGTCATGTAACCTTCTTTATTATTGTGAGTTATCACATGGAAAAAATGTGCTGTTCTGGTTGAACTTTTGTTGTATCGTAGTGGAGTGAATAGTTACACATGGTTCCCATCAATTTAACCATGATATGTTAATGAATTTTTCATGTTCAAGTAACAAGTTCATGTAATACCATAAAATTTATATATTCCTAACCTCTTTGATGAAGGGTCATGGATTTTTGAAATCTAATATTAAATATCATCTCTGATATAGATTGACTTGGAATTTGGGATCTCATTATTAGCATTTTACCCTTATGATGGAAATTAAAAGATTATTTTTCCCATTGTTTTGAGATGATGTTATCCAAAGGATAGTATTCTTTTTCACAATCATTCTAGATTAGTTTTGGATCATATTATTAATGATGATTATTCATGTGTACATGAATCAAGAGGAGCATCACAAGTATGTAATAAAGTGAATTTGATCTAATGTGATTATGAGGTGATGAGTATTACTTTCATTGTTTGTTTATCGTATTTTTTAAATTGTTTTGACCATATTCAGGAATGAGTTTTTGTAGTGATGTAATGTGTTTTGTCAGATGTATATCATTCATAGTAATATGATGACTAGGACACTCCTAGGGTAGGTTGTATCACATAGGTCATATGAATCATGTCCTTCAAAGTATAAGGAATGAGATAAAAAAGGACCATTAAAAAATTGAAAAAATATTCTTAGATACTTAATGGAACTTGTGGGTAAATATTTTTATGTCATCATCCATATAGAATCCAACTTTAATGATAATTATGTCCCAAGTAGTATGTTCATTTTGTCTATGATGATGAAAGACCTGTTGTAGTATGATTTATGTCAGGAACAGGGTGGTACGGAAGAGTACACCGATTTTGGTAGGAATGATAAGTAAATTCTTATTGTGTGGGGTGCCATTTAGATAACCCAATGATGCACAAATGTGTGTGTTTTATAGAATAGTCGTTTAATATCTTATTATTTCGGGAATTGTGACCTAGGGAATTTGTGAAAATTGAATGAAATTACCACGTGATGAGGGATATTAGAAAGATTACCCTAGTATTGTGTAATGGTTTATTCATATTTTGACCTAGACACTCTTGGTCTGCATATGTTTTGAGGGTGTTGGTTATATTTTTTAGAGAATGCTTAAATTTGTGAATGTTTTGGTAGAATAATTACAGGCACTTCAATGAAACTTGGTGTGTTGACATGTTTTTGACCTGTGAGAACTGTATTATAAAATTGTCTTATGTATGCCTAAAGAAAATTTGTTATATATTAGGGAAAATATAATCAAATTCCCTTTTTATTTTGATTGATAAAATCATTCTGATATTACTAAATGAGTGGTTCAAAGGAATCGTTAATGTGTGGATGTTACCGATGTAGTTGGCAGATGGTCCTCTTTAAAGAAAAGTCATGAAAATATGTGACTAGTCATTAGATGGTTGTTTTTGGAACATTTATAATATTTTTTAAACAAAACTATGAATTTATATATTAGGATACATCATTGGAATGTTTTTATTAGATTAGGTGAATACACCCGATTCAATCTTGATGTGATTATATATAAAGGCATTGAGACCTAGATTTGGAAATAAGGCAGTAGTCCTAGATGAGAATTTTTTATAATAGTCTTCTAATGGTGGTTGGACAAGATCTCTTTAAAAATTACATATATGGTCATTGAAGAATCATTTCATGTACACCATGGGGTTAAAAAGGTTCAATGCAAAACACCATCTTGGATTTTTAATTGAAACCAAGGTAACTATGTTGAGTTTCGATGATTATAGTTCAAGAATTTTAATCAAATACTAGACTAAGGGTAGTATCTTCAGGTATAATTTGATAAATTTTTCGAAATAGTCATTAGAATTATACTGATGCACTTCAGAATGAAATTATATTGGTTTCGGTGCCACAATTCAAAATTATCTGATTAAGGATTAATTTATTGGGTGGGGATTACCTTAAAAAACATGATAAAATAAATAAATATATGGTCATGTATTGTGTAAGATGGTCTTTCTTATGTTTTGTCTGGATCTTCTGTCTTTGTTTATGGGTGTTGTTGTAGGTTTTTACGGTTTAAGTACCATTTTCATAGAGTTACCACTAGAGTTATTCTTGGTGTTTGGAAATGAAACATAGTCATTTTAATAAAACATTATGACCCAAATGGTTTGGATATTGTTTTCTTGTTTTCTAAGAATTACCAAGAATGAGATGTTCTATGGTTTTTAGAATTTAATGTCCTATGTTTTGGACTAGGTTGAAAATTCTTGGTGCATTGTAACTTTTCTCATCTAGAATATTAGTCTATTTTTAGGTTTAAATTTTGAATTTGAATCTATTATTTGGAACCCATGATGATGTTTTTTATATATGGAATAATTATAGAGAAGTTTACTTCGATTTAAATCGAGTTTCAGTACCATCAGGCTTATAAATAACGAAATTTATGGATGCTAAATATGGTGCATGGTTGGCTCACAGTTAGTTAACAGTGTGGGTCAATTTTGTTTCTTATTTTCTTATAGGGAAAAGATTTTTTAATCCATTTAATATCCTATTAGTAATTATGTAATTTTTTGAAGATGTGCATGGGTGTCTCAGATAGGTTGTGCACAGTTTTTACAAGTTAGGTTACTATCCTGCACCCCGAGATCCACTTAACCCGAAGTATAATATTGTTGGTGCACAGTTATAGTAAACCATATAGACAAACTATGTATGGTGTCACTCTTGTGAGTGGGAGCTTCATTATTGGTGTATTATTACCCACACTCTGCAGCCGAACTGTGGGACTCTTTAAAAGGGAGAAATTTTCCATTTTCACCCACTAAAAATAATTTATTTTGACCCCCATTTCTCCCCAATTTCACTCCTACTAAGTCCCATGCAAGGTCTCCTCTTCCTCCATCTTTAATGGCTGGATCTCCTCCAATTGTATCCTAAATCAAACATTGTTAGATGCATTAGAATCTCCTTTATAATTATATGATGTCTAATTATTCTCTTATTCATTATCATTTCCATATAAAATTATAAATCTTTATAGAACCATGATTAACTTACATGGAAATTACATCATTTGTTATAAATATTCAGCGCATTAAATAATGTACATGCCTGAGGACTGTAAAAGTTTATTGTCAATGGAAACTAGGAAAACATTATTCAAATTTGGTGAATGATCTTCAAAGATTCCCATAATGATTATCACCATCTAGTAATCCTAAAAAAAAAACATTCTTCATACCTTGGTTAAATGAAATATAAGATTGTGTGATCATAGATGCTCAATAAGAATAAATAAAGGATATGCCTATGCATAACATATACATAAGGGTGTGATAAAAAGAGAATAAAATTTCAAGATCATATCCTATATTTCAAATATCATAATAATGAGTCAAGGAATATATATTCATAGATTATAATATATGAATAATAAGTAAATCAATGTGAATAATACCAGATGGCATAACATATACATAAGACATATATTTTGAGTCATGTAAATAAGAATAAAAAATAATATGACAAGGATTACTACCAAGGTATTCAAAACATATTAGGATTCATCTTATCACTCATGTACCTACTCTGGGATTTGGATTAAAAACCATATACTTTCTTATTTTTATAATTTCGCTACAATCGAGGTACCCTTTTACTTTTAAGATTTTTCTAAAACTTGTGTACACTCTTGTGTCTATGGTTGGGTTACAACCTATGTACCCTATTTTTTTTAAATAACAGGTTATAGAATGTGTACCCTCTTATTTTTTTGTATTGGGATACAACTCATTTACCCTCTTCTTTTAGGCTTGGTCCTTAACCCATGTACCCACTTATTTTTTAGCATGAAAAAATGGTTCCCCCACTTGTTTTTCAAGCTTAGGATAAAAATAATGCACCCTATTGTTTTGGGGATTTGAAAACAACCCATATCCCCTTTGAGGTCTATACCATTTATCATTACCTCATTAATTTTAGGGAGATATAGGTCCCACTAATCACATAATGAAATCATAAATTCATGATCCACGAGATAATAAAACATTCATCATATCATGTCACATAAAAATAGATGGGTTACATAAATTTCATTCCATAACCCAAGAAATGAAATGGGTATCAGAAATATAATAACCTATAAAATGCACATGTTTCATAATCATTTAAAAATATATTATCCCATTTATGGAATCAGGTTTCATAAGATTTTTATCACAGTATAACTCGTCGAAGAGAAATTGATTTTATAAACAACATCCCAACATAAACATAAACCATTTAAAGAAGGAATATTAGTAGTAAACCTGGATCATAACCCCATAAATGCATAAACTATCTAAATGGATGATATCATATATATATAAAATAATTTTTAAATATCATTTAAAAACATTTTTGGAGAAAAATATCATTTCCACATTCAAAAACATTTTTTAAAACAGAAAATATTTTGAAAACAATTTTCTTCGAATAACACCATGAAAACATAAAGAGGATGTATTGAAAAGTTTTTTTATCATTTTTTTACCACTAACATTTTTTAAAATAAATTTACGTGAAAATTATCTTAAAATATTATTTAATAAAATTTATACATTTTTAGAATCCGTTGTTTTGAAAGAACACGTATCTTGATTGATTAGAGAAATAACTTCAGATTTTATGAAAAAACATTTTATTAATTGTATTAATTACCAATGAGTATATAAATGATACTATTACAAGATTATATCATGAATAACCATAGGATAATAAAATTTATGATAATAATTGGGATATTTTTCATAATATTTCATCAATGGAAGCATGATCGTAAACAATAACTATTGGAAAAAATGTTTAACACATCGAAATTTTTCATGTAGGTTCTATATAACTGATGTGAAAAGGTGTAAAAATTGATATATCACATTGGTTATTGTATAAATGATGTGATAAATCGATGAGAATAAAATTTTTGTGGTGGTTATTTTACAACTGACGTAAAAAAACTGATATTCCCTTTATCACATCGGTTAAAAAAACCAACGTGAAAATCAAATCTAGGAACATTATCAAGTTGGTTATCAAAATAATCGAAGTGATAAAGTTCCATTTATAACATCGGTTATAAAATAACCGATGTGATAAAGTATTTCGATGTCGTTTATTAAATAACCGATGTTATAGACATAAAAAAATTTATATAACATCGGTTATTAAATAACCAATGTGATACAAATTTTAAATGATTTATCGCACTTTGTATTCAGTCATTCTGTTTTCATGGATTGGGTGACCTGTGACTCATCTCTCTCATGTGGAAAACCTAGAAAGGACTCTTTGAAGTCATTCCCTCCAACATTATTTTTCAAACATCATTCATCATCATTATAATAACTAGATCTATCAGGTCGACTCGAAACACTCAAGTAAGCCTCACACGACTCAATCCCAGTTATTATTTTTTGCGATTCCCTAAACTAATTTTTTGAGATGTTATTTTTCTATCATTGTTCATTCTATCATGGTAAGTTTCCTAGTTTTCATTTATACCATGATAATTTTTTTCTAGTAAAATAAACCATGGATGTGATATCAGGCATGTTTATGATTTTTGTGTGTTCTATCATGTGTGTGTGCACGTACATGGGGTATCCAAGGGGGTGGGAGGGGCTTCCCAACTGGGTGGGGGTGTCTAAGAGGGGTGGGGGTTTTTCAGGGGGTGGGGGTGTCCAGGGGGTGTCATAGGAGGAAGGTGTGGTGTCCAAGGTGTGTGGGGGATGTCCATGGGGGTTTGGGGTGTCCAAGGGGGTGGGGAGTTCAGGGGTGTGAGAAGGTTGTTCGAGGGGGTAGGGGTGTCCAGGGGGTATGGGTGGTGTCCAGGGGTGAGTGTGATGTCCAAGGGGGTTGGGGTTGTCCAGAGGGGTGGGGTGTCCATAGGGGTGGGAGAAGTCCAGAGGGGTGGGGGTTTTCTAGAGGGGTGGGGGCTATCCATGGGGGTGAGGGGAGGGCTGTCTAGATGGTTGGGCGGCAGTCCAGGGGGTGGGGGTTGTCGCGAGGGGGGTTGTCTAAGGGGTACGGGTGTCAAGGGGGTGTCCAATTAGGTGGGTTGGTGTCAAGGGGAATGAGGGGGCTTTATAGTGGGGTAGGGGTGTCCAGGTGTTGGGGTTCTGTCTGGGGGGGGGGTGATGGGGCTGTCCAGGGGGTGGGGGTGTCCAGAGGGGTGTCTAGAGGGGTAAGTGGTGGGGGTGTTGTTTAGCGGGTGTTGGTGTCTAGGGGGTGGGGGTGGTGTTTAGGGGGTGAGTGGGATTTACAAGGGGGTATGGAGTGTCCAAGAGGGTGGGGGGCTATCCATAGGGGTAGAAGTTATCTAGGGGGTGGGGGCTGTCCAAGGGGGTTGGTGTCTAGGGGGTGACCAAGGTAGTGGGGGTGGTATCTAGGGAGGGTGAGGGGGATTTCCAAGGGGGTGGGGGTGTCCATTGGTGTGCGACTCTCTAGAGGGGTTGGGGTCTGTCTAAGTGGTGGGGGCCATCCAATAGGGTGGTGGTGTCCAAGGGGTGTCCAAGGTTGTGGGGTTGTCCAAGTGGGTGGGGTTTCCAAGGGGTGGTGGTTGTCTAGAGGTGGGGGTGTCCAGGGTGTTTCAAAAGGGGTTGGCGTGGTGTCCGGAGGGGTACGGGGGTTGTCCAAGGGGGTTGGGGTGTTCATGGGGGTGGGGACGGTGTATATGGGTGAGAAGGATGTCCAAGGGAGTAAGGGGTGTCCAGGGGGTGGGGGTGGTGTCAAGGGGGATGAGTGGGAAATTTAAGGGGGTAGGGGGTGTTAAGAGGGGTGGGGTGTAATGGGGGTAAGGGGTTGTCCGGAGGGGTGGGGGTAGTCCAGAGTGGTGGGGGTGGGGTGTCTCCATGGGGTGGGGGCTATCCAGAGGGATTCATGACTGTTCGCGGGATGAGGGGTTCTTTAGAGTGGTGGGGGGCAGTCCAGAGCGCTGGGGGATTTCTAGGGGTGGTGGTGTCCATGGGGTGTCCAAGGGTGTGGGGGTGGTGTCCATTCAGGTGAGGAGGCTTTCCAATTTGGTAGGGGTGTCTAGAGTGTTGGGTGGTGTCGAGGGTGGGTGAGGGGTTTTCCAGGGGGTGGGGGTGTCTATAGGGGTTTCTAAGGGGTTGGGGTGGTTTCTAGGGGGTGTGGGTGTCATGGGGGGGGGGGTGTCTGGGGGTGAGTGGGCTATCCAAGGGTGTATGGGGTGTCCATTGGTGGGGGAGTCCAGGGGGTTGGGGCAATCCAAGGTGGTGGTGGTGTCCAGGGGGTGTCCATGGGGGTGGTGGTGGTGTCCAAGTTGGGTGCAGGGGATTTCCAAGGTTGATGGGGTGTCCATGGGGTGGAGGTGTCTAGGGGTGGGGGCTATCCAGAGGGGTTGGTGGGTATCTAGGGGGTGTGGAATGTCCAAGGTGGTGGTGGTGTCTAGGGGGTGTCCAAAGGGTGGGTGTGGTGTCCTGGGGGTGAGGGGGACTTCCAAGGGGGTGGGGGTATCTAGGGAGTGGGGGTGGTCTCCAAGGGGTTATGGGGTTGTCCAGGTGGTAGGGGATGTCCAGAGGGTTTGGGGGATGTCCATCGGGTAGGGGTAATCCAATGGGGTGGTGGTGTCTAGGGGGTGGGGGTGGTTTCCAGGGGTGAGCGGCTCTCCATGGGATTGGGGTGTCTAGGGGGCTGTCTAGAGGGGTTGGGGGCTGTCCAGGGTGTGGGGGCTGTTCAAGGGTGTGGTGTTGTCTAGGGGGTGTCCAAGGGGTGGGGGTGGTGTTTATGTGGTTAGGGGGCTTTCTAAGGGGGTGGGGTGTCCAAGGGGTGGGGGTGGTGTCCAGGGTGGTGAGGGGACGCCCAAGGGGTGGGGGTGTCCAGGGGGTGGGGGATGTTTAAGGGGTTGGGGGGTTATTCAGGGGGTTGGGGCTATCAGGTCTTCTATACCAACGGTTCCCATAGAAACGTTGGTATAGGTATATTTTTATGACCATCATTCTAATGGTGTGTGAAACCATTGGGTTATTATATCCCAATGGTTTTAGGGGCTATCCCAATGGTTTCAAATCGTTGGTATATGTGTACTTTTTAGTAGTGAATGGATATATGTTTTAAATTTTAGACTTCATATTTCATTCATACAGAAGGGTGAATTTGGTATCTTGTTGCACCAGGATGTATTTTATGTGTACCCTAAGAATAAAAGATATAAGATGTATTTAAAACTGTTATATCAAACTATATTTTCTTTTTAAACTAATTTTCGTGCTTATTTTTTCCAAATACGCATAGATTTGTTTTATATTTCAAAATTGTTTTACATTCAAATTATGATATTTTTCATATAAATATATATTTTTCTTATCATAAACAGATGTTGAATTTTGATATTTTTTATATTTAATAATTGGTTGATGTTGGATTATAGCACATTGAATGAAAATTAAAATAATTAATGTGTTGATGCTTTTTTGGAATTTTCTAAACTAAATGATCCAAGCAGTGACATATGTTTCTATCCTTGCCTAAAATGTTTGAATATGAAGAAGTTGAGAAGTAGAGAGATCTATGATCGTCTTATTTTTCATTGATTTAATCAAAGTTATATCCCTTTGATTTGGCATGGTGAAACTGGATAGAATTTCAGATCTACTACTGATAATGATTCGCAAGATGGTAACTCCAATGTAATTGAAGAAATAATTTGTGATATTGTAGAATAAAAAATTGATATAGAACTGATAGTTTCACATCATTGTGGTGATTCTAAAAAATCATTGTATCATGGTTGTATAGATTTTATGGTTTTTTCGACTATGTTAAGATTGATTAACCTGAAGGCAGAACATGGATGGAGTGACAGATGTTTTACAGAGCTACTAGAATTGTTGAAAGACAATATTTTCAATTCCAGTGATCTTCCAGATTTAATTTATAAGGTAAAGAAGATAATATTCTCAATGGAATTGGGATACAATAATATACATTCCTATCTGAATGACTATATGATATATAAGAAGGAATATGATATTCTATCAGAGTTTCCTAAATGTGGGAAATCACGGTATAAGTTGAATAAAAACTCACCAGTTGGTTTAGAGATTACAAAGATACCTTCCGAGGTATTTTGGTATCTTCTTATAATTCATCATTTGAAATGTTTATTTTCAAATTCACATGATGCAAAAAAGGTAAATATGGCATGCTGATGAGAAGATATGTGATGAAAAAAAAACCATCTAGCAGATTGTCTGCAATGGATGAAAATTGATGAGCAATATCATACATTTGGAAATTAAATTTAAAATCTTATACTAGGGTTGTGCACAGATGAAATTAATCCATATCAAACACTCAACAGTAAACATAGTTCTAGGAATATTTTATTGGTAATTTAGAACCTCACTCTTGATGTTGGTATTAAGTGAAAACATTTCATGTTAAGTTTAATGATCTCTGGTGTAAAGCAACCCAGAAATGATATTGATTTTTTCTTGTCACCATTGATTGATGATTTGATAATTTCATGGGAGGATGGTATTAGGTTATATGATTCTTATAAAATGGAATATTTTCAATTTCATTTAGTGCTTATGTTCACTATAAATGACTTCCTATCATATGGAAATTTGTCTGGATAGTGTTAAGGAGCATAAATCATGTCCAGTTTGCGAAAAACTGGCGTCATATTGTCAATTTAATCATGGGAGGAAAACAGTGTATGTGGGTCATCGAATTGTTTTTCTTATGGATCACTCTTATAGAAGAATAATAAAGGAATTCAGTGGTTCACAATAATTTGATACTTCTCCAAATCCTTTATCCCCTGATGTGAATTTTGGGAGGTTGGAAAACCTTAATGTGACATTGGGAAAGACACAGAAATCTGGAAATAATAGACTATTTTGGAAGAAAATGTAAATATTTTTTGAGCTACCATATTATAGATATCATTAAGTTAAACATAATATTGATGTCTTGCACATGGAGAAAAATATAGGTGGAAGTTTGACTGGAACATTTTTAGATGTTAAAGGAAATAAAAAAGATGTGTTGAATGCAAGATTAGACTTACAATCAATGGGAATACATTTGGATTTATCTCCTAGTCCTAATGGAAGAAAAATATTTCATCCTCCAGCTTGTCATACATTATCCAAGAGGGAAAAATCGACTTTTGTCAGTGTCTTCATGATATCAAAGTTCCTTATAGTTTTATTCAAATGTAAAAAAATTGACACTTTGAAGGATTTAAAGTTGATAGGTATGAAATCTTATGATTGTCACATCATGATGGAATAACTTCTACTACTTGCATTATGTGAAATATTTATGATCCGTGTGAGAAAGACTATAATAATTTTTTATTATTTTTTCAAGTCAATTTATAATAAGGTGAGTGATGTGACTGCTTTGAATGTTTTGGAAAAAGATAAAATTTCTATAATTTTTCAATTGGAAATGTATTTTCCTCCTTCATTTTTTTATAATGATGCATTTAATGATTCATCTGGTTCAAAAAATCATTCTTTGTGGACTTGTATTTCTTCGTTGGATGTATCCTTTATAGAGTTATATGAATATATTGATGGGTTATGTTAAGAATCCATACTGACCTAAAGACTCCATTATTGAAAAGTATATTTCTGAAGAGTTTGCTGAGTTTTGTACGTACTACTTGGCTACGTCAGAGAAAATAGGTTTGCCTCCATCTCACAATGAATGAGTTAATTATGAGGGAAAGGGGATTTGTGGCTTAAAAGTTAAATCATTTTCTGCTAAAAAAGTGAAGAAGTTATAATTATACATCTTTAATAACATAGCTGATGCTCAACCATGTATCACATTACATATTAATGAGTTGAAACAATGTCATCCAAAGAAGAAAGAAATGTGAATTTTGAATGATCACAACAAAACATTTTTTTTGTAACGCCCCGACCCCAGTTACCTAGAGTCGGTGCATTATTGCGTAACATTGGAATGATCACAAAAGATCAAATATCGAAAGGCCGATTAGTTTAGTAGCCTTGGAAACACTATAAACATTTATAAATGTTACATTACATCATAAAGTGAAAAAATCACAATAACATAGTCTCCATAGTCCACACTTGTATCCCCTTCAGATTATCCCTGTAGGTTAGTCATAAAATATTTCTTCACATCCTGGGAAAAATAAAACATTGAAAGGGGTGACCTCAGATGCTTAGTAAGGATAACAATATAGTGGAAGCTTTCATAAATAAACTTAAACATTTAAGGTAATGTATAACTAAAACAAAATCCTTTTAAACATGACCTTCAACATAATATGGAAAAAGTAAAATGAGATAATGCCATTTACTTATTCACATGGATATTCTAATGGTCGAATAATCACATGTAATATCAATAACCACTTTCATAATGATGGAATGCATAATGCCAGACTATCATAACCACGTATCAAAGGCCTCATGCCAAGACTACAAATAAGATTTTGTCAACGCCTCGTGCCAAGACACTAGTTTGTCTCATGAGACCTGTCGATGCATCAAGGAGCTATAGCGGTCTCCACCAGTCACTTATTAATTCCAATGCATTCCTTATATTAAAAAGTTGAAACATATCATAAACCATAACATAATTGTATCACATGAAACATGCATAAAGGAAACATAACATTTCCACATTTCAATCACAAGATATAAACAAAACACATTGATATAATAAAAACATTATCAAACCCATTTTCAATACAAAAATAAATGAAAACTAAAACTTTGTATTTATTTTTCATTTAAAAAAATGTTATGGCTTGTAGAGGAAGCCAAAACTCAAATAATGTTCATGGTGGTGGAGAAGTCGTTTTCGCCGCATACATATGAGAAAAAAACATTTCCTTTTTTCATTTAGTAAAACGCTTCATTTAAAAAGATTAATTTTGAATAAAAGTAAAAGACAAAGTGGTTTATACACCGTATAAAAGAAAGATGTGTATAAAACACAATATGCCTCAATGAAAATAGATTTAGATGAAGTCCATTAAAAAGATAATTTTTTAAAATAAAATAGATCTATTATGTGTATTCAATATAATTACACATAAAGAAAGTACAAATGAAATATGGGACACAATAATATCATGACATAATTTGAAAGTAGAAGATTAACCCAAAGAACGGAAATTGGGTTAAGAAGTTCCCTTGAAAAGATCATTTTTAAATACAATAGATCTATTATGTGTATTCACTATAATTACACATAAATAATTTACAAATACAAGACATGACATAATAATATCATGACATAATTTGAAAGTAGGAGATTAACCCAAAGAATGAAAATTTGGTTAAGAAGTTCCCTTACCTCATGTATGACTTGACTTGACCGTTCTTTAACTTCCTGAATAATAAACTAGAGTTAATTTATAATTTCTTAAGAACCTTTTTCAAGTTTAATTTTCCTTTTATATCACTTATTACCATGTTATGAACATTATGAAAATATTTAAGTTAATAACGGTCATTTTTTCGATCTTTGGTACTTGAGTCAAAAATAAACTTCTTATAATTACAAGTTGATCATGTGGTGAAATATCCATTATATCCATAATTATATTCATGATGTAGATATCATATATATCATATATATCCAGTATATACATGCATTTATAATATTACATAATATTTAGAGGTTAGAAATGAAATGCACCGTTGATGGAGACGGTAAGCCGTACGTACGCACGAACGCTACTTTCAATTATATTTCATTTTTAATGGAATGAAATTATAATTATATAAAGGTATACCATAATTACAGATTAATATAATTTATAATACCATTTACTCCATCCTTTATACATCCCACATATGGCATTAACGATTCAAATCACTTTGAGGGGGCGGTAGTCCGCACTTCCTAAAATGAAATTATCGCATTTACCCACAATGGAAATCATAAAGGTATGCCATAAATGAAAAATAAAGAATCATAAAGAAAACAAAAACATAATATATATCATATATATAAAAATAGTGTCATCATAATGGCCACCATGAGAGGTTTTAAATGAAGATTGAACAATCATCGTTTCGTGAGGCAGTAATTCGCCACCCACAGAAACAGTATGTTCTTTAACCATTAGAAGAATGTGTGTGTAAGTGTAAATAAAATCATTCTAATTAGAACATCCAAGTATATTGAGGATAATGGTTTTGTTACAAAATAATGTAATAAAAATATTTTATGGGGTTGGAGAAGAAAAATAATATAAAAGAACACAAGAGAAGAGATTACCTTAAAATTGGGTAACTCTTTTTTATTTGAACCAAAGGCTTCCTTGGGAAGACTTATGCCCAAAGTGAGGCTTATAGGAGTAAGAGAGGGAAGTTGGGAGAGTATTTGGGAAAATTTTGTCTGAGACAAATGTCTTGAAGGTGTGAATATGGTGGTAGAGGTGGGGGCCTTTTATAATAGGAGAGGAGGGGCACTCTTGGAAGGTCATAAAATGTTACATTATTATGAAGTGATTTTCGGATTTAAAAGGTCCCACAATGATATATTTAGAGGATAAGGTGATAAGGCTTCTAAATATACCCATAAAATAGGTTTTAGACAAGTTTATGTTTTATATTTTACATTATCTTTTCATTTTATTTAAATTGTTAATTAATGAGGTAATCACTACATCATCATGGTGTCATAAAGAATTTAATTTATTTAATGTATAAAAATTATAAAAAAATTACCATGATGTAGGAAATAATTTTATATTTACAATGAATATTTATAGTCAAATATTTAACTTACATAACCCCATGTAATAATTGTTATAGTAAAACAACACATGTTTGTGACAATTTTATTTTTTATTTTAAATAAAAAGTTATTAATGTCATTTTCTTACCCAATTGGTTCCATGGGGTCCCCAAGTTGACCCATGGATTGTATTGTTCGTACATGACTCATACAATAAGTGTAGAACAAGTTTTAAGATATTTTCATATTTTTATAATATCATTTTTACCTTAAATTTCACTAATTACCTTTAATCACGATTAATAAAACTTAAAAGTTACTATTCACCAAAAAATTATTTTAATCCCATTGAACCATATTTTACATCCTAATGAAAACCATGTATGTTGGATTTTTTAAATTCAATTCATAGAAGCGGTAAAGTTTCATTTAAACGAAAGATCAGTTTTTTAACTACCACTTAATGGTTTCACTATTCATCAAAAATTGAAGTTTTTCAGAACAATGCCAAAATTTCACCCTAAGATATAATTGATATTCCAAATTCAAAAATGATGTCTATTTTACAAAATTCCAAAAATATAAGTTTAATTAATTAATTTTATAATTAATTTTTACTGTCACAACAAATATCGTGTTTTTAAGAAACAATATATATCAAAAGATTGACAATTGTTTATGTCCAATTTCAAAGTGAAATTAATTTAATGACCACCATTGGATAAAATGGTAAAAATATATTCTAATTATACTTTAAAACGAATCAATAGTATAATTTATCACTATAAATTCTTTTGATTAAAAAGGTTGTTTTTATTAATTTTTCACTGTTCATAAAAAATTTGAAGTTCTAAAAAAATTACAAAAAATTCTACTTAAGATATTTTCGATATTCCGAATACAAAAATAAAATTCCATTTTGAAATATAAAATTTATATAATTTCAAAAAGTGGGTATTACTATTCATAACAGATACTTTGATTGGTCACGGTTTGTTAGAACTCGAGGTTGCGTACAACACACACTGCTCTATTATTCAAAGAGAAGCGTGCCATGGAAGCTTGGGGTGTTACATTCTCCCATACTTCAATAAATTGCATACTCTCAATTTGAAATTTTTCTTCGAATATAAAAGGTTGAAAATAGGAAATACCATTGTAGAAAACCCACATTGGAAATAAGGTTAATAAAAATATAACATTAAAAGAAATAAAGAGAAGTACGAAGGTCACCCGAGATAGCCAAAACTAAGATTCTATGAAAACATGGATATGGAGGGAAAAAAACCATCAAGGTCTGATAGAGAGTTGTAAAAAACAAGATTAATAGAAAGTTTAACTACAAGAAAATCACAAACTTTTGATTGGTTAAACGATTATTGATTCCCCAATAAGAAATGTTAACCGACAACACTTTTGTTTTAAGTTACCTTACATAAAGTTGAGGAATTTATTTAGGAGATTTACTAAGAACGTAAGGAAATATACATACTTGTCATGTATACTTTCATTCTTTAATATATTTTCACCACAATCCCATCATTCACT
This sequence comes from Viscum album, assembly GCA_963277665.1. NCBI lineage: Eukaryota > Viridiplantae > Streptophyta > Magnoliopsida > Santalales > Viscaceae > Viscum > Viscum album. Next base: position 1,966,883,630 of record OY728161.1, read on the forward strand.
CAAAAAAATAATAGAACTCAAAAATATTATATTTATCCTAATATTATAAGGTTTCTAATATTAACACATACCATTTATATTAAGAAAACTATTTTTTAATAACTAGGGACTTCCTATAGGCTAGTGGTAGGTAATAAAGGCATGTTTCACTATGGTTGTGGGTTCGATTACTACAGCTTTGTCCGACGCGACGGGTTGTCCCCCGACCTACAAGATGTCCTTTTCCTAAAACTATATTATTATAATATTCCAAAAATAATATTCAGAAATGTTTTAACCTTAAACAATACTATCCAAGGTTCAACTTAATCCATTCCAACCTTTATATTTATCCAAAATACTTCTGTCCAACTCACAGTCCAAATTTTATAAGAAAGGTACACATAATGAAGATCCTTTTTTCTGCATAACAACATTTGAACACCTTCATCATGTATTCTTTTAAAACACTGCAACATCCTGAATTATCATAAATCCTTATTGATTATATTCATGATCCCTTATTCCTTATATAATACTATATATACTCCTTCTATCCAAAAATTTATACAAAATCAATAATCAGTTTCAAAGAAGTTAAGAATATCAAATATAATTTATCCAAATCAATCATGTATTATTCCAAAATCACTATCTCGGTATCAGAACCATATTATGGTTTATCTTTCTCTCAACCATATATTTTCCAAAAATTTAACCTGTTGTGCAGTCACTTTTCCTGGTTCCACACAATCTCAAATCCTTAATGAAATAGTACTGCATTACAATCCTTATATACTCCATAATTATTATAACCAGTACATCATTGATACAACACTCAAATGACAAAATTATTTAATAACAACATAATAACTCTAAACATTCCTCCTCATCTATGGTAGTATCATAACATGATTATTATCCAAAAACATCATTTGGGTCATACACTGATGATTTGTACATTGGTTTATGTAGTGTCCCCATTATTTGCAGATGAAGCATTGTACATTTGAAACCTTTTTCTTACCCTTGTAGTCACGCACTTGGTGTCCTTTTTCTCCACACTTATTACAAACTCACATTCCCTTCAGTAAAGTTCCAAGGTGTTTCTTCCCATAGTTATCAAATATTGGAAAATTCTTTTTTTCCCTCATCCCTTTATCCATCATTCTCTCTTCCATCATTTTCTTCTCTTTATTCCCTTCAAATCCATAAGACTCAAATAATTTTTTACATATCTTATTAACACATGATACTATTTCTTAATATGTTGAGAACACATGGGAGACTATTTCCCTTCTAAATGTTGTCTTAATACCGTGAATGATATGATGCTTCTTACTCTTTGGATCATACGTATTGATGGAGTTCACATTCCTTCTACTGGGCGCCATTTCTATACAATGGCATAAACTAGGTTAGATTATGAATTTCAATGAATAATTCCAAACTTGTATAATACTTAATGTAAATTGAACGGTGTGTGAATATAATCCATAATCATAAAAAATGTTTTCTTTGTGGAAGTATATACTCATAAACCATTCATAATGGTTTGTAAAAAAATGAGAATTATCCTAAGCATATCCCCTGGGAGTGTCATAACCAAGAGTGAAGCAAGGCCCGTTGTCATGCACCAGTTCCCATTCGAGTCTAGCTCAAAACGGTGTTTTCGAGTTTTACCCCTAGGTACATCTGTGCCAGAGTCGCCTCTACCTACTCATATCCAGAAAGGGATGTATTTCTTGGAAACTCAAAAAATCTCTATAATACCAAAATTCTAAGAAGTTCTTCTAAACAAATCCTCAAAGAAAATCCTAGGGCTATATGATTTAATCAGAGTTTATCTAAATCTATCTTCCAAGGTTAGTACTAAACTGCCTCTGATACCAACTGTAACACCCTGATCCCAGTTACCCAGAGTCGGTGTATTATTGCGTAACATTGGAATATTCACAAAATATCATGTCTCGAAAGACCGATTAGTTTAGTAGCCTTGGAAACACTAGATACATTCATAAAAGTTACATTACATCATAATGTGGAAAAATCACAATAACATAGTCTCCATATTCCACACTTGTATCCCCTTCAGACTATCCCTATAGGTTAGTCATAAAATATTTCTTCACATCTTGGGAAAAATAAAACATTGAAAGGGGTGAGCTCAGATGCCCAGTAAGGATAACAATATAGCGGAAGCTTTCATAAATAAACATAAACATTTAAGGAAATGTATAACTAAAACAAAAGCCTTTTAAACTTTAACTTCAACATAATATGGAAAAAGTAAAATGAGATAATTCCATTTACTTATTCACATGGATATTCTAATGGTCGAATAATCCCATGCAATATCAATAACCACTTTCATAATGATGGAATGTATAATGCCAGACTATCAGAACCACGTAGCCAAGGCCTCGTGCCAAGACTACAAATAAGATTTTGTCAAGGCCTCATGCCAAGAAACTAGTTTGTCTCATGAGACCTGCTGATGCATCGAGGAGCTATAGCGGGCTCCATCTGTCACTTATTAAGTCCAATGAATTCCTTATATGAAAAGGTTGAAACATATCATCAACCATAACATAATCGTATCACATAAAACATGCATAAGGGAAACATAACATTTCCATATTTCAATCACAAGATATCAATAAAACACATTGATATAATAAAAACATTATCAAAACCATTTTCAATACCAAAATAAAAGAAAATTAAAACATTGTATTTATTTTTCTTTTAAAAAAAAGTTATGGATTGTAGAGGAAGCCAAAACTCAAATAATGGTCATGGTAGAGGAGAAGTCGTTGTCACTGCATTCGTACGACAAAAAAAACATTCCCTTTTGTCTTTTAGTAAAACGCTTCATATAAAAAGATTCCTTTTGAATAAAAGTAAAAGTCAAAGGGGTTTATACACTGTGTAAAGTAAAGTTGTGTATAAAAAAAATATGTCTTAATGAAAGGAGATTTAGACGAAGTCCCTTACAAAGATAATTTTTTTAAATAAAATAGATATATTATGTGTATTCACTATAAGTACACATAAAGAAAGTACAAATTAAAGATGGGACATAATAATATCATGACATAATTTGAAAGTAGGAGATTAACCAAAAGAATGATAATTGGGTTAAGAAGTTCCCTTACAAAGATAATTTTTAAATAAAATAGATCTCTTATGTGTATTCACTATAAGTACACATAAAGAAAGTACAAAGACAAGATAGGACATAATAATATCATGACATAATTTGAAAGTAGGAGATTAACCCAAAGAACGAAAATTGGGTTAAGAAGTTCCCTTACCTCGTGTCTGACTTGACTCGAATGTTCTTTACCCTCTTGAATAATAAACTAGAGTTAATTTATAATTTTTGAAGAACCTTTTTCAAGTTTATTATTCCTTTTATATCACTTATTTCCATGTTATGAGCATTATGTAATTATTTAAGTTAATAATGGTCATTTTTTCGATCTTTGGTACTTGAGTCAAAAATAAACTTCTTATAATTACAAGTTGTTCTTGTGGTGAAATATCCATTATATCCAGAATTATATTCATGATTTAGATATCATATATATCATATATATCCAGTATATACATTCATTTATAATATTACATAACATTTAGAGGTAATAAATGAAATGCACCATTCACGGAGACGGTAAGCCGTACGTATGCATGAACGCTACTTTAATTTCTATTTCATATTTAATGGAATGAAATTATAATTATATAAATTTATACTATAATTCCTGTATAATATAATGTATAATACCATTTACTCCATCCTTTATACATCCAACATATGGCATTAACGATTCAAATCACTTTGAGGGGGCGGTAGTCCGCACTTCCTAAAATGAAATTATCGAGTTTACCCATAATGGAAATCATAAAGGTATGCCATAAATTAAAAATACAGAATCATAAGTAAAACAAAAAATATAATATATATCATATATATAAAAATAGTGTCATCATAATGGCCACCATGAGCGGTGTTAAAAGAAAATTGAACAATCATCGTTTCGTGAGGCCGTAATTCGCCACCCACAGAAACAGTATGTTCTTTAACCATTAGATGAAAGTGTGCGTAAGTGTAAATAAAATACTTCTCATAAAAAATACAAGTATATTGAAAATACTGGTTTTGTTACAAAATAAAGTAATAAAAATATTTTAGGGGATTGGAGATGAAAAATAAAACAAAAGAACACAAGAGAAGACATTACCTTAAAATCAGGTAACTCTTTTTGATTGGAACCAAAGGCTTCCTTGGGAGGAATTATGCCCAATGTTAGGATTCTAGGAGTTATAGAGGGAATTTGGGAGAGTATTTGGGAATAGGTTGGAAGAGACAAATGTCTTGAAGGTGTGAATAATGTGGTAGAGGTGGGGGCCTTTTATAAGAGGAGAGGAAGGGAACTCTTGGAAGGTCATGAAATGTTACATTATTATGAAGTGATTTTCGGATTTAAAAGGCCCCACAATGATATATTTCGAGGATAAGGTGATAAGGGTTCGAAATATACCCATCCAATAGGTTTTAGAGAAGTTTAATTCTTATAATTTACATTATCATTTCATTTTATTTAAATTGTTAATTAATGAGGTAATCGCTGCCTCATCATGGTGTCATAAAGAATTTAATTTATTTAATGTATAAAAATTATAAAAAAATTACCATGATGTAGGAAATATATTTATCTTTCCAATGAATATTTATAGTAGAAATGTTAACTTATATAACCCCATGTAATAATTGTTTTAGTAAACTAACACATGTTTGTGACAATTTTATTTTTACATTAAATAAAAAGTTATTAATGTCATTTTCTTCCCCAAGTGGCTCCATGGGGTCCCCAAGTTGACCCATGGATGATCGTGGTTTTACATGACTCATACAATAAGTTTAGGACAAGTGTCAAGATATTTTCATATTTTTATAATATCATTTTTACCTTAAATTTCACTAATTACCTTTAATTGCGATTAATAAAACATAAAAGTTACTATTCACCAAAAACAATTTAGTCCCATTGAACCATATTTTACATCCTAATGATAACCATGTATTTCGGATTTTTTAAATTTAATTCATAGAAGTGGTAAAGTTTCATTTAAACGAAAAATCAGTTTTTGAACTACCACTTAGTGGTTTCACAATTCATCAAAAATTGATGTTTTTCAGAACAATGCCAAAATTTCACCCTATGCTACAGTTGATATTCTGAATTCAAAAATTATTTATATTTTAAAAAATTCCAAATATATAAGTTTAATTCATTAATTTTATAATTAATTCCCGCTCTCACAACAAATAACGTCTTTTTAAGAAACAATATATATCAAATGATTGACAATTATTTATGTCCAATTTCAAATAAAAATTAATTCGAATGACCACCATTGGATAAAATGGTAAAAATATATTCTAATTATAATTTAAAACCACTCAATAGTATAATTTATCACTATAAATTAATTTTATTAAAAAAGTTGTTTTTAAGTATTTTTCACTATTCAAAAAAAATTGCAAGTTCTTAGAAAATTACAAAAAATTCAACTTAGGATAATTTCGATATTCATGATACAAAAATAAAAGTCCATTTTCAAATATAAAATTTATATAATTTCAAAAAGTGGGTATTACTATTCATAACAGCTACTTTGATTGGTCGTGGTGTGTTAGAACTCGAGGTTTCGTACAACACACGCTGCTCTATTATTCAAAGAGAAGCGTACTATGGAAGCTTGTGGTGTTACATTTTTCATGGTTTATAAAGACCTTGCTTGGTATATCATAAGTATTAGAGACATTAAGATGGTTTGTGTTCGGTCCATGTTTAAATGTGATAACATTTTCTAGTTATGACATTAATGGATACAAATTTCATACAAAAGTTCATTGCAAAATAATTGTAGTTCAGAATAGTTTTGTATTGGTGTTTGTAGAAGCAATGTATTTTTAGAGTTCTAATTACAAACACCCAATTTATGCATTAGGTTTAAATTATATTATCATTGAAGAAATATGGGAGGATGATTACAATAAATTTAATGTTCCTGATTTTAACTGCCAATGGTTTATCAGCAACAACAATACCATACACGATGAATTTGGAATGGAAATTTTTAATCTAAATAGGTTGGAAGACATGAAATATTATTTTATAATGGAAACATATGAAAAAAAGATTTTCTATATAGTTGAACAATCAGATATGCAGTGGTCTGTTGTTTTTCAAGGAAAAAATCAATATGTTTGGTGAAAATAAACTTGATGTAGACACTGATTAATGTGAGATCCCTACTTCCATGGACTGATTAGTAGAACATAATTATGAGCATGTTGAAGACACAATTATTTCCATAAGGAATGATCATGAAGAAGGAATTTTGGGAAATAATCTATTTGGAAATTTATAATGTTACAGGTATCATATGTTTAATTCTTGTTTACATTTATTATTTTCATAAAATTTTAGATATTGTAATGTTTTTCTTCATTAAAAACATATTAAAACAATTAAGAAGAATTTTTTGTTTATTTTAATTTTTTTTAGTTTAGTTTATCATGTTTACCATTACACACATTATATATCTATTATTTTATTTGAATGACAATTACTTACCATGATTACCATGTTTATGGTGTCTACCATATCCACCATATCTACCATGTTTACCATGATTACCATGTTTACCATGTTTACCATGTTTACCATGTTCACTATAGATTACCATAGTTTACCATAGTTTACCTTTATGTAACTTATATATTTATTGATTTTATTGAATGACCATTACACTACCATGTTTACCATGTTTACCATCATTACCATTGTTTAAATGCTTACCATATTTACCATGTTTAGTATTACGTAACTTAGTTCAATTTTTCATTTTCTATTCACATTAGTCTTGTAATATTTTATTTTTTATATCCGACGGGAGTATCGGTAAGAAAAGTGTTACCAAATTCATAAACATCTACCATTGAGGGTGTTTGTTAAAAATATAATCCTTGGAGGCTGAAGTTATTAATATTATTGTGAAAATGGAGGAAAATATTATAGTGTCAGTATAGTCTAAGTTTTCATACATGAAATGAAATTTTCAAACTGAAGCTCCCACTCCTCTACCTTCCCCTATAGACCTCATTATTTATCCTCCTCCACTGACAATAGCTGACACTCCCCCACCCCAGCTTGTGGACACCATTTTTCATCCTACTCCTCCCCCCCATAGCTTCTTACTTATTGGAAGTTATATGTTGATGATCCTCAACATCATATAATTGTATATGGGAAGGTATATTTTTTAAAAGATATAGTTGATAATCAACAGTTTGAGGTAGAGAATCATAGGGTAACTCTACATGATATTATAGATAGATTAGCCCGAGTACCATTTTCTACAGATGAGGTAATGACAATTGGACATTGTATCAGTCATTTTTTAATTTGGCCATCCAGACTTCTGTGACTCATTACTATATAGTTATGTATGTTATATAGTCTATTTTATTTTTTTATTAAAGTTATTTTAAAATTTTAAAACTAATATATTATTCAATTTATTTTTATAGGAATACTTATAAGGTAAATAAATATTGTATAGGCAACAACAACGACAAATGGGTATGACATCAGATACAGATTATTGTAGTCTTCAAAGATTGTCAAGATATTTAAATTTTTTGGTGGATCATTATGAGTTTCCAATGGATGGTCATGTTTGGGAATGTGAGATAAATGTGGTATTCTGAAAAATTATATCATGGATCTTGTTACTGGAGATAAGTTGGGCATCAACGTGTTGAATTTTTTTTCCATGTTAGTATTAACACATTTTCCCTGTGTTATAATTATTAAAAACGTATATATATGTCTATTTTGTAATAGGTATCTTTATAACATGTGCGAGACAAATGAGCGGATAGATGTATATGGATTCATGGACCTGCATTTGATTTCCCTTGAATCACATGCATTGGATGAGGAAAAAAACACTTTATATTGCTAAATGATTTGAATAAAATATAATCACACGGTGTTGGATGATTCCTTGTTGTGAGCGGCATGAAACATATCTTTGGAAAAGAGTTAATTATCTATTAACATAAAAAATCACTTACCTTAAATTGACATTTATCAATGATCATTGGATGTTAGGTTTTTTACCAATGGAGAAAACACTTTATTGGATATGATCGATCCCTGGAGATGTGCGGGAAAGTTTAAAGAATATTTTGGAAAAGTAAGTTTCAATTTATTGATAGATGTATATATTATAACTAAGTTTAAATTTATCCCATTCATATTATTTTCTAACAGGGGATGGTTCTACATTTGAAAAAACACAAAGAAATGGAGTGCTAAGATCAAATATGTAAAAGTAAAGGTTAATTCCCATTTATAATTTGTACTTTCTTATATAATACAAAAAAATAATATTTTGAAGTTACACTCATTAAAACAGAATTGTCATGAACAACAAGGTGTCGTCGAATGCAAATATTATATGTTAATATTTATGTGTGAAATAATTACAACTGGATCACTTGTGAACTTTGACCAGGTAAGATTTTATTTTAATCATTTCTTTAATATTTCCTTTGATTTATTCATTATAAATTTTAAAAACTATCCATTTAATTTTTAGCTATTGGATGACCCTCAACCCTATAGTGCTCAAGATATCAAATACTTACAAGTGGAATGGTCAAATTATTTTACATGTTTGATTGGATTTATGTTTTTTTTGTGTAAAATGTAATTTTGAATATTGTCATTATAATTGTGTATTTGGTAGTCATTTAGGATGGATTTAGGTTTTTTAGTTGACATTGTATGTTTTTAATGTTATATATTTGAATGTTTAATTTTTCTCAACAATTTGTTTTGGTCTAGTTCTCATGGTTTTTCTGGTATGGATTCTGGTCTTGGGGGGGGGGGGGGTTCCAAGGGTGTGGTGGGCGTCTAGTGGGGGGGGGGGGTTCTAGGGGTGTGGGGGTGCCCAGTGGGGGGGGGGGGGGGTTCCACGGTGTCCATGGGGGTGGGAAGGGTCCAGGAGGGTGGGAGGGCTGTCTAAGGGAGTGGGGGATGTTCGAGACGGTGGGGGTTGTTCATGGTATATCTAGGGGTATGGGGGGGGGGGGGTCCAGTGGGGTGGGGAGATTCTAGGGCTGTAGAAGGGAAGTCTAGTGGGATGGGGGTGTTCAGGGTGTCTATGGGGGTGGGAGGGTGTCCAAGAGGGTGAGTGGGATGTCCAGGGGAGTTGGGGCTGTCTAGGAGGGGGTGTCCGTGAGTGTGGGTGGTGTCCAGGGGTATGGGGGTGTCCAAGGGTGTGGGGGGTGTCCAGGGGTGTGTGGGGAGGGGGGGATTTTTAGGGGTGTCCATTGGTGTGTGGGGTCTTGTGGGGTGGGGGCTTTCTAGGGGTGTGGGAGTTCTTTCCAGTGGGGTGGGAGTGTCTAGGGTGTCCATGGGGGTGGGAGGGTGTCAAAGAGGGTGAGAGGGCTATCCAGGGGAGTGTGGGATTTCCAAGAGGGTGTGGGGCTCTCCATGGGGTTTTCAGTGGTGTGTGTGTGTGTGGGGGGGGGGGGGGGGGTGGGGTCATGTGGGGTGTGGGAGGGATGTCCAAGGGTGTGGGAGGGTTGTCCACTTGGGTGGGGGTGTCCAAGGAGTCCATGGGGATGGGAGGTTGTCCAGGATGGTGGAAGGCTATCCAGGTGGTGGGGAAATTCTGGAGGGTGGGGGTTGTCCAGGGGTCTCTAGGTTTATGGGGGGGTGTCCCAGGGGTGGCGGGTTTCCAAGGGTGTGTGTGTGTGTGGGGGGGGGGGGGTTGTCAAGTCGGTTGGGGGGGAGGGTGTTCAGGGTGTCCATGGGTCGTGGGAGGGTGTCCAAGTGGGTGGGAGGTCTGTTTATGTGAGTGGGGGTGTCCAGAAAGGTGGGGGTGTCTAGGGGTGTGAGGATGTCTAGGGGTGGGGGTGGGTGGGGGGTTTGAGTTGTGTGGGAGGGTTATCCAGGGGAGAGTGGGGGTGTACAGGGTTTCCATGGGGGTGGGGGTGTCCAAGAGGTTGGTAGGGAGGACCAGGGGGTAGGGGCTGTCCAGGAGGGTGGGGGCTCTCTAGGGGGTGTCCAGGGGGTTCTAGGGGTTTGGGAGGACTGTCAAGGGGTGTGGGGGATATCCAAGGTGTCCATGGGGGTGGGGGTGTCCATGAGGGTGGGATGGTTCTTCAGGGGGGGGGGGGTGGTTGTCCAAGAGGGTGGGGGGGGGGGGGTCTGTCCAGCTGGTGTCCAGGGGTGTGGGGGTGTCCAAGGTGGTGCAGGGTTTCCAGGGGTGTTTGAGGACTTTCTAGGGGTGTGGGGGTGTCCAGGGTGTCTATTAGGGTGTGTGGGTGTCCAGGATGGTGGGAGGGTTGTCCAAGGTGGTGGGGGATATCCAGGGGTGGGGGCTGTCCAGGAGGGTGGGGGCTATCCCGGGGTGTCTAGTGCGGTGGGGGTGGGGGGGGGGGGGGGGGGGTCAGGGGTGTGAGAGGGTTGTATTGTGAGGTGGGGGTCCAAGGTGTCCATGGGTTTGGTAGGGGGTCCTTGTGGGTGGGAGATCTGTCTAGGGGTGAGGGGGGCTGTCCAGGAGGGTTTGGGTGTTGTCCATGGGGTTTCAAGCTGTGTGGGGGTGTCCAGTTAGTTGGGGGTCTAGAGTTGTGGGAGGGGTGTACAGTGGGGTGGGGGTGTCCAGAGTGTCTATGGGGGTGGGAGGGTGTCCAAAAGGGTGGGAGGGATGTCTAGGGGGGGTGGCTATCCGGGAGGGTGGGGGCTGTCCAGGGGGTTCCCAAGGGTGTTTGTATGTGTGTGTGTGAGGGGAGGGGGTTCAGTGGGGTGGGGGGGGGGGGTTCTAGGGGTGTGGGTAGGATGTCTAGTGGGGTGGGTGTGTCTAATGTGTCCATGGGGGTGGGAGGGTGTCCAGGTGGGTTGGAGGGAAGTCTAGGGGAGTGGTGGCTGTCTAGGGGGTGTCTAGGGGTCTGGGGTTGTCTGTGGTGTCCATGGTGGTGGGAGGGTTTCTTGGAGGGTGGGAGGGTTTTCCATGGGAGTGGGGGCTACCTAGGGGGTGTCCTGGTGTGTGTGTGTGGGGGGGGGGGGAGGGGGGTTTCCAGGGGTGTGAGAGGACTGTCCAGTAGGGCGGGGGTCTCTAGGGTGTCCATGGGGGTGGTAGGGTGTCCAAGAGGGCGGGAGGGCCGTCTTGGTGGTGGGGGCTGCTCAGGAGGGTGAGGGCAGTCCATGGGTGTGGTGGTGTCTAGTGGGGTGGGGGGGGGGGGGGTTTCCAGGTGTGTGAGAGAGGGATATCCAATGGGTGGGTTGGTCTAGTTTCTATACGGTATTAGTCTGTTTGTGGTCTGCTTGTGGTCCGTTTTAGGTCTTATTTGGTATGGAATAGTTGTGTTTGAAATTTTTTATAAAAAAATTGATTTTTACATCAGTTATTTTATAAGAGACATAAAAAAACTTCTTGGTCATGGGTTTGCACGTGAGTTATATGAAAACTGATGTAAAAAAATTCATGGGAATGGGTTCTTATGTCGGATATTTCATAACAAACATAATAAATGGAATGGAAGAGCTTTTTATGTCGGTTATTTTATAACAGAAGTAGAATACATGTTTTCACGTTGGTTATTATTTAACCGACGTAAAAAACACATAGCAAACTGGTGTATCACGTCAGTTATTTTCATAACTGATGTGATAGACTCTTTTGAGGAACAATTTATTATTTCTTTTATATAATAATAGACATAATAAAGTATATAAAACTTCGATTATTTAAAAACTAACATAATATATCACGACTCCGAAGCATTTTCCATATTGGTTTTGAGGAACCGAAGTGAAAAACACTTCAGATTTTTGGTTTTTACGTCAGTTTTAAAATAACCGATGTAAAAAAACAATTTTTATAATGTCTCCTATAGTAACGTCAGCAAAAATCAATGAAAAAAATAATACATAACTTCCGTAAAAAAAATTCTGCACTAGTTAATATAAATAAAAAATGTGACAGTAGTGATACAGTTTTACCACTTGGTTAACATTGAATCATAATCTCCACGAAGGTATAAAATTTTCTTAAGATTAAAATATCCTGAAAATAATGATATTCGTGAAAAATTATTTCAAAGGGGTATATATACCTCAAAAAATAATATTATTTCATAACATAACATGAGTGAAAAATAAAGAAAAAATAATATTTTTTTACCATTTGGTAAATTTTAGACCATAAAACCCCAAGATAGATAGATCCTAAAATTGATATATAAATAAAAAAAATCACAATAGAATATTAAAAAAATTAATCCATGTTAATTATATTTAAGACATATAATAAATAGGTTATGAAAATGGATTTTTCTCACATAATATAAATGTCCTACGAAAATCACTAACAACTTGACTAACATATGAATCATGATCACCAGGGAAAAATAATATCAACAAATACTTTTAATATCTAGAAATAAATAAAATTATTGATATACAATTTTATATCATAGTATATATTACACACAAAGAAACCAGTGGTGAATAAGATATAATTCTTGTAAAAACAAAGTGAGACTACACATCCCCTTACTACTTGAGTAGCTTTTAAGTCTTGAGCCCCATAAAAAATTACATCAATCGAATGTTTTAATATAATTTAATTAATAAAATTAATTATATATCAATTCCTAGTTTATTATATACTCTATATAAAATAAATGTGAGGTGGATATAGAATGTATCTCACATATTTAAAAAATGAGATAAAATTATCTTACATTAAGTGTTTGTCTCTCATTGTACTTATTCATACCTCTTTTATAATAAATATATGTTCATTATTCATACCTAAAATAACCATATTCGTATATATAATTTTATTTTTGATTTACTTATGAATTTATATTACCCATTTATTAAAAATTCGATGTTGATGTTATTTTTCAGAAAATAATCACATTGTTTTTTATACATGTTTTCACTCATCTTTAATTATAATGTTAGTTAGATGGTGATTTAATTATATATATATTTTAAAACAGTAGATAAATATCATATATATTCACAATATATTAATTTATAATATTCTATAAAGGATATAAATATTAATTGAAATACACCATTCATAGAGATAATAGGTTGTACTTATGCATTAACCTTGTTTCCATTTTGTTATCGTATTCGATTAAATAAAACAATTATGTATATTTATATATATTGTAATTATAAGAGTATTCAAATTTCATACATGTAAAATATTTTTAATAAATAATACTTAATACATTCTATGTAATGTGTGAACGATTCACATTGTTTTGATGAGGCAGTAGTCCACACATCGACAACTGATGTTATCGTATTCCAAAAAAATATAATGAATGATGTTATTTGTTATATAATAATACCACAATCATATAGAAATTATAAATAAAATATATATCTTATAAAAATATTGTGTCCATCACTATTCCCAACCTTTATTGTTGGTAATTGAATAATGAACGATATCGGTTCGCGAGGTGGTAGTCTGTAGTAAACAGAAATGATTATGGTGTATCCCATTTGATGAACGTGTGTATTGGTGTAGGTATAAACCATAACATTAAAAAATATTAGTATATAAATTATACTTAATTTATTATATAATCATGAAATAATAATATTTTTAGGGGTGGAGAATGAAATTGAACATATTCTCTCAATGAAAAATGTTACCTCTTCTTCAAGTAACTCCTATTGAATTGCACCAATGAACTTCATTGGTTTACTTTTGGCCCAAAGTGAGGATTATTGTTTAATATTATATAATTTTTTATCTTATTTGGGATTTTATCAGATGATCCAAAAGGCTTTATGAGTGTGAATATGTGAGGGGGTGAGTGCCTTTATATAGCGGAGGATGACTTGCATTATTGTTAATAGAAAAAGTTAATCACAATTTAGAGTTCTCCCTTACATCATGTGTCTACAATAATGGTCAATTTTGTATCCAAGAGGATAAATAATCTAATTATCTCCAAAAAAAATCTGTATTTTACATGTTTCTAGGTCATTTCTCTCCATAATGTTAATGTTTAACCACTAAGTAAACATGTTTTTACCTTAATCTCTATAATTAATTTTAATTAATTTTAATAATAGTTTTGGTCCAAAAATAGTTTTACCTGACTGTCCATTTAGATTTTTCTAATTAAAAATATGGAATTAATTTTTAAAATTCTTATCCTTGAAGTGGTATGTTATAATTAAAAATTAATCTTCCGTTCATGAGGAAAGAACTATTTTTAAATATGAATGTTTAATAGTTTGAAATGTTTTTATATCCAATTTCATTGTAAAACTAATTTAAATGAACAAAATTGTGTTTATTAATGTATAATTGAACTAAATAATCATTAAAACATTGTAAAATATAATTTAACTATATAACTAAAATATATGAAAAATCCATTTTCAATTAAAATTCATTATTTTTACTATACATCAAAAAGTGAAACATCTCAAAAATATTCCAAAAAACCACCTTAAAATTTTTTTACATTCCAATTTAAATTATCATATTCATTTTTTCAAATATAATTTATTAATTATTATAGAAAATAGGGTAATATTATGTTCTCCATTAAAAGGAGGTAAAATTAACTTATAGAAAAGTATATCTCCTTATGCATAAAATATGATATATTCATATCTCATATCCTTAAAACCTATAAGATGAAAATTCAATAATGAGTTGAATATAATATATATACATATTAAATTATAATAATTCATAAAAATATTTTTATTAATTTATAAAAATTGTTTTCCATCAAATGATTTCTTATATTTTAAAAAGATTATTATTTTTATTTCTAGTGATTTTGACCCAAAATATTTCATATTATATAAAAATATAAACCATATAATCAAAATTTAATTAATATTATTTGTAACTATCATTAAAATGGATTGGTGATAACTATAATAATATTTTAATGATAATGTAAATATTATATTGTAGTTTGGTAGAACTCGGTCTTGCAAGTAACGAAAACTGTTAATGGTACTCATAATTCTGCGCAACATAAGACGAATATTTGTGTTGCATGTACCACCTTATAATTTTCCTATTTTTTATAGTGGCATATTAATTTATATTATCTTATAAATAAATAAAAACATGGATTACTATGTACTTTAATCAATCAAATATACATAACTTATTTGAAAAAGTGTATTCATAAAAACTAATTGTGTTACATTTAGCCTCTATTAAAATGAATTTCCACTTCAAAATGTGTCTGGGTTGTCAAAAGTATAATAATTATAATTTACTCTCACAGAAACTCATATCATAAAAATTAATACCATAACATCCATTAAAATGGGAAATTTGGAAGCAAAATGATTTCTCAAAGTAACTAAGTACTAGGTTTCCATATAGTAGAACATATGTGGCAATTGAAAACATGTACATGAATGAAAATAATAAATAATTATAGGGAGTAAAAAATATCATTGATCACAAGAATTTTGGTGATCAATATTAGGTTAGTGATAATAAATCCATAACCAAATTACACTTTAATTAGTCATTAAATCACTGAAAATGATGAAAACATGTAAAAATTTATCCATAATTTGATAAAATTTTACAATGAGAAATATTTACTTGATTTCATTCATTTCACATGTACAGTCTCACCCTTTGGGTTTTCATTTAAAATGTCGAATTCATCTCCTAATTTAAGAAATTAAAGTGAAATTTTTATCCATGAAGCACAGACATATCAAATGATTGGTAGGTAGAACAATAAGTCCATGCATCTAACTCCAGTCATCATCCTATCAAAATGGTTAGAACTAATGATCAAATATGTATAAATCATCATATTATTTGATAATAATTTAATCTCTGAAAACTCATCTGAATTTTAATATAAGTATTCCATATATGGTCATCCTTGTAACCCTTTTAAGGTTGAATATCCCAATAATTTGAAACAAATTCTATAAATTCCCAAAAATCAGCATAACATTGATCCCTCATATATCATAAATTAGATATTGGGTTTTAAATACCAAACATGTGAATATATTCATCATGTATTCTCTTGAAACATGGTAATAAAATGAATTACAATAAAGTAATTCTTCTTTATTCATTAATCATATTACTGGATATATTCCTTAAATAATTTTTTAATGTTCATCAATGATAACACAACCATTATTTTAGAAAATCCTTTTTTGGTTTAGATCTCATAAATATTATCCAACATACCATATCCATATCATAATCTATTTATCCATAGTAAATATCTTTTTCCTGTCCTTGGGAATATGTAATTTTTACCTTCTTTTAATGTAACATTTTCATTTCATCATTTTTATAGGTCATAAACAAGATTCCCTAAATGTTTTAATATACTTAATGAACATATAATTACTGAATCATATAAAATTGTTATTTAATTCTAATACATGTTCACTTCAATCCTCCCACTTATTTCTAAAACCATTATACAATAATTTTTATATTATTAATTAATAATTGTTTCCTAAAATATGAAATATGAATAATATCATAACATTTATCAAGCTCAAGTTAATAAAGATTATAAAATATTCCATTAGAATATAATATACCTTCCATATATCAATTGTGGAATCTTCATCATCAGAATAAAAATGATTATTCATACAACCTTTCTGGTTTATTTCATGATATATTCACATAACAAATTAATTTTCATAATTCATATACTTTCAATATTTAAATAATTCGACAATCAATGATACCATAGGGAGGAAATTATACTCATCCATTGTGTTAACAAAACTATTCATTTAAATTTTTTAGTCACTTTATTTGTGTCATTTTCTACGGTAAAAAAATCATCTCATTCCTCTAATAAACCCCCCATGTAGTATCTTTATAGGAATTTAATTTCCTTGAAATCACTATATCAATCATTTTCCAAAATTATAGTACATGGTCTCAAACTTTGAATCATCCATAAACTTATCCTTCGAGACATTGTTTGAAAAATCCTTATAAATATCGCTAGGGATCTAACTTAAATTTTCTCATACTAGTTTCCAATGGTAGAATAAACCATTACTTGGAAAAAATCTGTAGAGACCCAATGTTAACATAAATATATATTAAATCATCTATTATGAATATTTAGGGAATTACAAAAGTATATACTCAAGTTTCTTAATGGTTTTGTGTCTTTGTAATCTGGGAACACATCCTTCTAATTTGGTGAAAGAGCATCAACATATCATATAAAGATAATCCTGTATTACTAATCCTATATAAAACCATTTTTTCATAACATGGGTTATTGAAACATAAGAATGGGTGTGATATAGTAATTAATAATGGTAAATAATGAAGATAAGTTAGCATTATATGAACATATGTGTATGATAATGAGAAAATAATATTTGAAGATCATACCCCAGATATCAATGATCAAAATCAGGGGCCATGGATAAATATTGGGATCTTATAGAAATGAATTCTGAGTATATCAAATATCATAATCCATGATAGCATAACATAAGCATAAAACATAGAATTTTTGGCATACACATATCATAGAAAATATTATGTCAAGGATAACTAACAATATACTCATAGCTTGTTAGGATTAAGATAATTACCAATTTACCTTCTTCAAGATTGGGTTAACAACTCATGTACCCTATTGTTTTTTTCATAGTCTAAAACTCGTGTACCCTCCTATTTTTTAGATTGTATATATCACACGCACCATCTTGTATTTGGTCTTGGGGCACAACCTATGTACCCTCTTGTTTCCGGGCTTCAGATACAACCCATGTACCCTCTTCTTTTTGGTATTGGCATATAAACCTCTTACCCCCTTATTTTTGGCCATGGGATATAACTAGTTTGACCTTTTGTTTTCAGGATTAGGATACAAGCCATGTACACTCTCTTTTTTTGGCTTCAGTTTCAACCTGTGTCCCCTCTTGTTTTCAGGAATGGGCTACAACCCATGAACCCTATTTTTTCAGCCATGCGATACAACTCATGTCCCTTCTGAACTCATATTCTATTTATCATTAATCATTTCAATGGATAATGATATAGGTCCCACTAATCACATAATTAAAACATACATACATATTCCTCAAGATAATAAAACATTCATTATATTATGACCAATAAAAAAAGACGGGTTTTGTAAACAAAAAATAAGAACCCATGATATTAAATGGGTATCATTAGAATAATAGATAGTGAACAAACATAGGTTAAATAATAATTTTATAATTGATTAATACATGAAATGAATCGGGTTTTATAATCATTTTACCATGGTATAAACCATGGAAGGGAAATAGATTTCCTAAAGAACATATATTCATGAACATAAACCATTCAAAGAATGAATAAAAATGGAGAGCATGGATAATATCAGAAAGAATGTATATACTATATAAAATTAGGATATATTAAATGAATAATAATTTTTACAGATCATTTAAAAACAATTATCGACAAAAATGTCCTTTCTTTATTCAATTTTGTTTTTTAAAAACGCAAAATAGTTTGAAAAACTTATTCTTTGAAAACAAACATGAAAAACAATAAAGTAATGTTTTGAAAATATTATAATTTTTTTAGAACATAAATAATTTTTAAAATACTTTGACTTGATTTTTTAAAATACTATTTGAACCATTTTCAAAACATTTTGAGAAAACATTATTTTCAAAGAAAACATAAATCTGTCTGAATGTAAAAATAAATCCATATTTTCATAAAAAATATTTTCATAATTGCCTCAGATATAAAATAGCGGATAAATTATAAAATAAATCAATTTATAATGAATATATGTTCGATATGAAAATTCAGAAAAATTCATGAGATATTAATCATAATAATTCATTAATGGTAGGATAATCTTTAATAATCCCAATAAATGATGAGATTGTAGAAATAAACTCTTACCACTTGGATAATATTGAATCATACACTAGTGCAGAAAAAATTATTTACGTCACCATTTTTGTCATCGGTTATATATAACCGACGTGATAATCTGTGAAACGTGGGTTTTTACATTAGTTATTTTATAACCGACATAAAAAATGCGGTGAGTAGATTTGTAACATCGTTTATTTTAATAACCGACTTTACAAATCACGCACGTTCATTTTTTACATCGGTTATAAATTAACCAACATAAAAAACAAAAGTGTGGGGGTTTTTTACGTTGGTTATTTGATAACCGACATAAAAAAAAATATCTACGAGTTGTTTTACGTCAGTTATAAAATAACCGATGTAAAAAACCAAAGCATGGGGGTCTTTTAGGTCGGTTAATTGATAACCAACGTAAAAAACTCGTAGATATCGCGTTTTTTACATCGGTCATTTTATAACCGACGTAAAAAATGCGGATTTTGAGGCCTTTTGGATGTCGGTTATTTTATAACCGACGTAACAAAACTACCCAAAGTCTTTTTTTACGTCATTTATCCAATAACTGATGTAAAAAAATGTGATTTCAGATGTCTTTTTTACATCAGTTATAGAATAACCGACGTAAAAAACAAACACGATGATTTTTTTACATCCTTTATAAAATAACCGACGTAAAAAAATCCATATCTGATACATTTATAAAGTTAGTTATTATAATAACTGACGTTATTAATGTAAAAAAATAGTTTATAACATCGGTTATTAAATAACCGATTTTATAAAACATTTAACAAATTAACAAACCCCGTGGATTGTCATTTATGATTTTTTGATCGACAGTCCGGCGGCTCATCTCTCTCGCATAGTAAACCCTAATCAACTCGTCGATTTCACTGCATTAAACTTGTTTTTCCTTCTTCATTTGTCATATTTACTCTCCTCGGATCTATCATCTCAACTTGCATCACTCAAGTAAGCCTTCCACGAATTTATTTCATTCGTTTCTTCCCAGATAGTCTATATTTATGTTTTGTGATTTTTGTGTTTAGACTAGGTATGATTCTTCAATTTCGAACCCTCTTACCTCTTTTTTCAATCATCATCTTATTTATCATCCCTAGATCTATTATATCCACTCTCAATATTCATGTAAGCCTCAAGTAATTCTATTTAGTTTGTTTTTGTTCTACGAATGCCCGACATTGATGGTAATTTTTGTTGTCATTGACAACAAATAATCTCATTCACCTATATTACCGCATATAATGGTTATTGATTAAATGTACGAATTTGGAAGTGATATTTCATGTGTTATTTCTGCTTATGTTTATCCTCTTTTATATGAGAATCTATTAGACATATAATGTAATGTATGTTGACCTCTATGGCCCTTCGATGCATCACTATGTCTCATGATTCCAAATATAAAAGGGTTTTGTTGAGGGCTTACCCTAGTATTTTTTGAGGCCTTGGCCAAGGCCTTGACAATATGTTTAAGATTTCTAGAATTATCCATTACCTCATTATTATATTAGTTATTGAGAAAACCTGTGATCATTTGACTAGTTGAATATCAATGGTTAATTTTAATTATTATATGATCATTTAAGTAGCGATATTTAATAATATTTAATTCCATCTATTTCATGCTAAAGTATATATTAAATTCATGTGTTTTTAGTTGTTCACCATGCCTTGTTTTTATATGTAAACCATTGTTTGGGGGGTTGTTTGGGGGTGGGGTGTTTTCCAGAGGGTTGGGGGTGTCTATGAGGTGTCCAAGGGGGTGGGTGGGTGTGGGGGGCTGTCCAAGGGGGTGGAGGCCTGTCCAGAGGGTTTTGGGGGTTGTCTGCTGGTGGGGGGATTTCCAGAGGGTTGGGGGTGTCCAGGGGGTGTCCAAGGGGGTCAGGGGTGGGGGTGGTGTCCAGGAGGGGTGGGGTGTTGTCTGGAGGGGTTGGGTGCTATCCAGGGGGTGGGGGGGGGGGGGTTCCAAAGTGTGTGTGTGTGTGTGTGGGGGGGGGGGTGTCCAGCTGGGTGTCCAACTGGGTAGGGGTGGGGGTGGTGTCCAGGAAGGGTGGGGGTGATGTCTGGAGGGGTGGTGGGTTGTCCAGGGGGTGGGGGGGGGGGGGGGGCTGTCCAGAGGGTCGCGGGGTATCCAGTGGGTGTCCAAGGGGGTGGGTGTGTGTGGGGGGCTGTCCAAGGGGGTGGGGGCCTGTCTAGAGGGTTTTGGGGGTTGGCCGGGGAGTGGGGGGATGTCCAGAGGGTTGGGGGTGTCTAGGGGGTGTCCAAGGGGGTGGGTGTGTGTTGGGGGATGTCCAAGGGATAGGGTCCTATCCAGAAGGTTTTGGGGGTTGTCCTGGGGGTGGGGGTGTCCATAGGGTTGGGGGGTGTCCTGGGGTGGTGTCCAAGGGGGTAGGGGGTGGGGGTGGTGTCCAGGAATGGGTGGGGGTGCTGTCTAGAGGGGTGGGGGTTGTCTAGGGTGTGGGGGCTGTCTAGAGGGATGGGGGGTTTTCAGGGGGGAGGGGGTGTCCAAGGGGTTGGGTGGGTGTGGGTGGCTGTCCATAGGGGTGGGGCCAGCCCAGAGGGTTTTGGGGGTTGTCCGGGGGGTGGGGGGCTGTCCAGAGGGTTGGGGGTGTCCAGAGGGATTGACTAGTGCATCATGGTTTCTGAGATTATGACATGATGATTGTCCAATGATGATTGGATTTACATTGTGATTTTATCCAACTGAATTTTTATTTTAAATATGATTTGTTTCTCAGGTGTACTCAATTTTCTCCAATTTTCTATCAACCATGTTGGCGCAATGGATTTCTATTACTCAATGGAATTTAAAACTGTTATATCTAACTATATTTTGTTTTAATAATAATATTCAAGCATATTTTTTTTAAATACGCATAGATTTGTTTTATATTTCAAAATTATTTTACATTCAAATTATGATTTTTTTCATATAAACTTATATTTTTATTATCTTAAAAAAATATATATTCTTGATATTTGTTGTAGGTAATAATGATTTGAAGTTGGATTACGGCACATTGAATGAGCAATGAATATAAGGAAGGTGTTGATGCCGTTTTGGAATTTTCTAAACAAAATGTTCCAAGTAGTGACATTCTTTTCTGTCCATGCCTAAATTTTTTGAATATAATGAAGTCAAAAAGTAGATAAATAAAAGATCATCTGATATGTCATGGTTTTAATCTGACTTATAGCCCTTGGATTTGGCATGGTGAAAATGGACGAGATGTCACTGATGGTGATGATTCACAAGATGGTTACTCCGATGGAATTGAAGAAATGATTCGCGATATTGTAGCAGAGCAAATTGAGATAGAACCGACAGTTTCACATCTATATGGTGATGCTGAAAAACCATTATATCCTCGTTGTACAGATTTAACGGTTTTTTCGGAGGTGTTAAGATTGATTAACCTGAATTCAAAACATGGATGGAGTGACATATGTTTTACAGAGCTGCTACAATTGATAAAAGACATTCTTCAAAAAGATAACGATCTTCCATATTCATATTACAAGGCCAAGAAAATATTATCCCCGATGGGATTGGGATACAAGAAAATACATGCCTGTCTGAATGAATGCATTATATATATAAAGGAATATGAATTTCTGTCCGAGTGTCCTAAATGTGGGACATCACGGTATAAGGTGAAAGAAAAATCATAGGCTGATGAAGATATTACAAAGCTCCCTTCAAAGGTATTTTGGTATCTTCCTTTAATTCATCATTTCAAACATTTTTTTTCTAATTCACATAATGAAAAAAGGGTAAGATGGCATGCTCATGTGTGGGTATGTGATGGAAAAATATGTCATCCAGCTGATTGTCCACAATGGAAGAAAATTGATGTGCAGTATTCTACATTTGGAAATGAAATTAGAAATCATAGAATAGGGTTGTGCACAGATGGAATGAATCCATACCGAACCCTCAGTAGCACAAATAGTTCATGGGCTGTTTTATTGGTAATTTACAACCTCTCCCCTGACGTTTGTATGAAGTGAAAATTTGTCATGTTGAGTATAATGATCTCTGGTCCAAAGCAACCTGGCAATGATATTGATGTTTACATGTCACCGTTGATTGATGATTTGAAACTTTTATGGGCTGATGGTATTAGGGTGTATGATTCTTATAAAAAGGAATATTTTCAACTGCATGTAGTGCTTCTGTTAACTATAAATGAATTTCTAGCGTATGGAAGTTTGTCTGGATACAGTGTTAAAGGGAATAAATCATGTGCAATTTGCGAACAGCAGACGTCATATTGTCAATTGAATCATGGGAGGAAAACAGTGTACATGGGTCATCGAAAGTTTTTTCCTATGGATCACCCTTATAGAAGACTAAAAAAGGATTTCAATGGATCACAAGAATTTGATACTACTCCAAAACCTTTATCCATGGATCTATATTTTGAGAGGGTGAAAAACCTTGATGTGACATTGGTAAAGACACAGAAATCTGGTAATGATAGACATATTTAGAAGAAAATCTCAATATTTTTTGAGCTAACATATTGGAGGTATCATGATGTTAAACATAATATTGATTTCATGCACGTGGAGAAGAATATATGTCATTGTTTGATTGGAAAATTTTTAGATATTAAAGGAAAGACTAAATATGGGTTGAATGCATGATTAAACATACTATCAATGGGAATACGTTTGGAGTTAGCTCACACTCCTAAATGAAGAGGAACATTTCTTCCTCCGGCTTGTCATACATTATCGAAGAGGGAGAAAATTAGATTTTGTTAGTGTCTTCATGATTTCAAAGTGCCTAAAGCTTATTCTTCAAATGTAAAACATTTTGTCTCATTGAAGGACTTGAAGTTGATAGGTATTAAATCACATGATTGGCACATCATGATGCAACAAATTCTACCAGTTGCATTGCGTGGAATATTGCCCATTCGTGTCAGAAAGACTATGATGAAGTTGTGTTATTTTTTCAATTCAATTTGTAACAAGGTGATTGATGTGAATGCTTTGAACATTTTGGAAAAGGATGCAATTTTTATACTTTATCAATTGGAAATGTATTTTCCTATAATTTTTTTGATATAATAGTGCACTTAATGATTCATCTGGTTCGAGAAATAAAGCTTTGTGGACCTGTATATCTTAGTTAGATGTATCCTTTTGAAAGGTATATTAAAATATTAAAGTGGTATGTTAAAAATCCATATTGACCTAAAGCCTCCATTATTGAAAAGTATATTTCTGAGGAGGTAGAAGAGTTTTGAACGAGCTACTTGGCTGTGGCGCAACACATAGGTTTGCCTCCATCTCGCCTTGAATGAGTTAATAATGAGGGAAAGGGGATTAGTGGCTTGAAAGTAAAATCATTGTAAACTGAACAGATGAAGAAGTTAGAAACATACATCTTGAATAACATAGTTGATGCTCAACCGTATATCACATTGCATATTTTTGAGTTGAAACAATGTCATCTAAAGAATAAAGAAATGTGAATTTTTAATGAGCACAAAATACTTTTTTATCATGGATTAAAAATACTTTACTTGGTAGATCATATGTATCAGAGACATTAAAATGGATAGAGGGTGGTCCATGTTTAAATGTGATAACATGGTCCGGTTATGACTTGAATGTCTATAAATTTCATACGAAATATCAGGACAACAGAAGTGCATTTCAGAAGAGTGGTCTATTAGTGTTTGCAGAAGTAATGCCTTTTTTGAGTGCTAAGGACAAAAACCCAATTTTTGCATCAAGTTCATATTATGGAGTGATTGAAGACATATGAGAGGTTGATTACTTTAAAATTAATGTTCTTGTTCTTAACTGTAAATGGTTTATCAGTAACAACAGTTTCAGACACGATGAATTTGGAATGACACTTGTTAATCTGAATAGATTGGAAGACACCGCTGATTATTTTATAATGGAAACACATGCAAAACAAATTTTCTATGTATTAGATCAATCAGATATGCAGTGGGCTGTTTTTTTACAAGGGAAAAAACAATATGTTGCTGAGGATGATGTTGATGAAGATGTTGATTTATGTGAGATCCCTACTTCCATGGAAAGATTAACAGAACATAATGATGAGCATGTTGAAGACATGGTTTATTCCACAAGGAATGATCAGGATAAAGGAATTTGGGAAAACAATCCATTTTTACCTTCCTAAAATTACAGGTAACATATGTTTATTTCTTGTTTACATTTATTTTTTTCATAAATGTTAGATATTGTAAGTTTTTTATTTATTAAAACATGTTTTAGAATAAAATAAATATAAGTTTTTGTTTGTTTTAAGTTTTTTTAGTTTACTTTATCATGTTTAACATTACATGAATTATATATCTAATATTTTTGTTTAGTGAAAATTACTTTTCCATGTTTACCAGGTTTACCATGTTTACCATCTTGACCATATTTACCATCTTTACCATTGTTTAACATGATTACCATATTACCAATTTTTACTATTACGTAACTTATTACACTTTTCTATTTTCTGATTACAGTAGTATTAAAATATTTTAATTTGTATATTTTTGAACTAACATTTGTTTTTTTGATTTGAAGGATAATGACAGATTATTCAGTTGATCAACCACATGATTCTGGAGATGCGAATATTGGTTATACCTCTAGGAAAGAATATTCACATGCTCCTATTATGACAAAGAGTTCAAAGGTTGGTAAACGTGGGTGCAGACATTTACCAAAATAATCACATGCCCGTACGAGGATCAGAGGATAGTCGTTGAGTTTGATGTTGATGAGATTCCCAGAGGTCTAAATGAAAAACATTTTAAGAGTTTTGTAGCAACTCTGGCTATGAGAAAAGTAAGCATTATGTATGATGACTGGAGAAGTGTGGATAAAGTGATAATCTCTCAGTTGTGGGAGACGATTTGGGTAAGATCTTTTGTTATTGTTTGACTATTCATTAGATGTTTATAGTATATATGATATGTTTAACTTATTCTTTATCAGATGACATTTGATATTCCTGACACTAAAGGAGTCAGGAAGAAATGCTTATCGTTGGCTGCCAAGAGATGGAGGGATTTCAAATCAACCCTCTCATCTGATTTCATTTATGTTCAATGGAGTCATGAAAATCCATGTCGTATATATATCCTTTTATAGATGAAGACACATGAAGACAATTTTTTAAAAGTAGAAGAAAAGAATAATTTTTGGTAAGGGTAGTGTAAACTTTTATAATCTATCTTATATAAATGATCTCATTAATGTTTTGTTAATGATTTCCTATTCTCAATTTACAGCAAACAAGGAAAGCTCATCAGGAGATCCAATCTAAAAATGTATACCCTTATAGTTTATCTCAGGGAGGGTATGCATTTTTGGAAGAACAAATGATGACTGAAAAGTTTCAACAACTAAGAGCTAGGTCTTCAAGCTCTGGAGACGTGGCCCCTCCATCCCCTCCATCTAGACATGAAAAATGGAAGAGAGCTCGGAAGGGAAAAAAAGGGAAATATCTTTCAGAAGAATCGAGAATCGTAGCTTAGAGGATTGTAAGATATCTATTTTATTTATTTAAGTTTACTATATTCTTAATATATTTTCAATCATTATAGAAATGTTAAATTAATTAATACAAGACTCTCTTGAGGAGCAGAGTTCACAAAAAACATTTATAGCTACTAAGAGGGAACATATTTTATCTATAGCATTGGGAAGGCCCGAACATCCTAGTCGTGTAAGAGGATATATCGCAGGTGTATCAGTAATAAAAGTGTTGCCACGTTCTTCAACTTCAAACTTTGAGGGGGTTTATAAAAAAAATAGAATCCTTGGAGGCTGAAGTTCATAATATTAATGCGAAGATGGAGGACAAGATTAGAGGGTCGGTGCAGTCTATGTTTGCAAACATGCAAAGAAAATTTCAGACTGTAGCTCCCACTCCTCCACCTCCCCCTGTAGACCCCATTATTTATCCTCCACCTCTGCCAGTAGCTCCCACTCCCCCATCTCAGCCTGCGGACCCCATTTTTTTTCCTACTCCTGCGCCGCAGCTTCCTACTTATTGCGAGTTGTATGTTGATGATTATCAACATCATAAAGTAGAATATGGGTTGGTATATTGTATAGGAGATACAGTTCATCATCAATAATTAGAGGTAGAGAATCAGAGGGTCACTGTATAGGATATTATAGATAGATCAGCTCGGGTACCATTACCTATAGATGAGGTGGTGATAGTTGGACATAGTATCGACCATTTTTTAATTTGGCCATCCAGACTTCTTTGACTCATTACCATAGAGGTATGAATGTTATATCTTTTATTTTATTCTTCTATTAAAGTTGTTTTATCATTTTAAAACTAATATATTTTTCAATTTATTTTTATAAGAATACTTCAAAGGTAAAAAAATATTGTATAGACAACAACAAAGACAAATGGCTATGACATCAGATACAGATTCTAGTAGTCTTGACAGATTTTCAAGATAATCAAATTTGTTGGCAGGTCATTATGAGTTTCCAATGGAAGCTCATGTTTGTGGACATGAAATAAATGTGGGGATTATGAAAACTGATATCATGGAGCTTTATACTGGGGATAAGTTGGGCATCAACGTGGTGCAAATTGTTTCCATGTAAGTCTTAACACCTTTTCCTTGCATTATATTTATTAAAAATGTATACTTACGTCTATTTTGTATTAGGTATCTTTATAAAATTTTTGAGGGGAATGAGCTGATAGATGTATATGGATTCATGGACCCGCAATTGATTTCCCCTGAAGCATGTGCATTGGATGAGGAACAAAGAATGCTTTATATTGGTGAAAGACATAAAAAGAATATAGTCACACAATATTGGATGATGCCTTCTAGTGAGAGGTATGAAACACATCTCTCTCAAAGAGTTAATAATATTTTAACATAAAAAACCACTAACGTTAAATTTCCTTTTATTAGTGATCATTGGATGTTAGGGGTTTTTTTCCCAGTGGAGAAAGCACTTTATTGGATATGCTCTGTCCATGATGACGTGTGGGAAAGTTTTAAGAATATATTGGAAAAGTAAGTTTCTATTTCTCAGTAGTTTTATATATTATAATGACTTTTAAATTTACACCATTAGTACTATTTTCTAATAGGGCATGTGCCTACTTTCGAAAAACACAATGAAAAGGAATGAAAAGATCAAATATGTAAATGCGAAGGTAAATATCCATTTATAATATGTAATTTTTGATTTATTACATAAAAATAATATATTGAATTTACACTCATTCAAAAATAATTGTCATGAACAACAAGGAGTCATCGAATGTGTATATTTTATATTAAGATTTATATATGAAATAATAACAACTGGGACAGTTGTGAATTTTGACCTGGTAAGATTTCCTCTTAAACGTTGCCATAATATTTCAATTTTATTTATTCATTATACATGTTAACTACTATCCTATTCATTTGTAGCTTTTATGATGACCCTCAACCCTATACTGATGAAGACATCAAGCACTTACAAGTGGAGTGGACAAATTATTTTACAGGTTTGATTAAATTTTTTTTGTTTGTAATGTAAAATGTAATTTTTAATATTGTTGTTTTAATTGTGTATTTGGTAGTAATTTAGGTTGGATTTTGTTTTTTTTGAAGTTGACAGTGTATGTTTTGAATGTAATATATGTGAATGTTTAATTTTTCACTTCTTCTTACTTTGGTCTACTTATGATGGTTTTTCTGGTATGGATTCTGGTCTGGGGGGAGGGGATCAAAGGGTGTGGGGAGGGGGGTGTTCAGTGGGATTGGGGGTTTCCAGGGGTGTGGGAGGGCTGTCCAGGGGGTGGGGGTATACATGAGTGTGGGGGGTTGTCGAGGGGTGTTTGGGGCTGTCCAGGGGGTCGGGGGAGTCCAGGGGTGTGGTGGGGGCTCCAATGGTGTGGGGGGAGGGATGTCAAGGGTGTGTGTGGGAGGGGGGGGTATACATGAGGGTGGGGGGGGGGGGGGGGGGGGTTGTCCGAGGGTGTTTGGAGATGTCCAGGGGGTCGGGGGGGGGGGGGGGGCAGTCCAGGGGTTTGGTGGAGGCTGTCAAGTTGGGTGAGGGGTGAGGGGGTGCTGTTCAGGAGGGTGGGGGTTGTAGAGGGGTGTTTGGGGCTGTCCAGGGGGTCGGGGGGAAGCCAGGGGTGTGGTGGGGGTTCCAATGGGGTGGGGGATATCAAGTGGGGTGAGGGGGTGCTGTTCAGGAGGGTGGGGGTAGTCCAGGGGTGTGGTGGGGGGCTCCAATGGGGTGGGGGAGGGCTGTCCAGGTTGTGGGGGGTATAAATGAGGGTGGGGGGGGGGGGTTGTCTCAGCGTGTTTGGAGCTGTCCACGGGGTCAGGGGTAGTACAGGGGTGTGGTGGGGGCTGTCAAGTGGGGTGAGGGGGTGCTGTTCTGGAGGGGCAGGGGTTGTCGAGGGGTGTTTAGGGATGTCCAGGGGGTCGGGGGCAATCCAGGGGTGTTGTGGGGGTTATCAAGTGGGGTGAGGGGTGAGGGGTGTTGTTCAGGAGGGTGGGGGGTTATTGAGGGGTGTTTGGGGCGTCCAGGGGGTCGGGGGGAAGTCTATGGGTGTGGTGGTGGCTCTAATGGGGTGGGGGAGGGCTGTCCATGGGGTATACATGAGGGTGGGGGCTATCAAGTGGGGTAAGTTTTATATGTTATCAATGTAAATGCTTAAATTTTCTTTAGTTCATGTTTAGATATCCTTCTGTATTTGTGGTACGAATTGTTGATTTGGTTTCTGGTTGATTCTAGGGGAGAGCAGAGGACTGCAGTCAATTTTTTTTTTTAAAAATCTGTCTACCATGTCAGTTATTTTATAATCGACCTGATAAAGAAATCGAGAAGGGTTTATCACGTCGGTTTTTTTCATAACCGACGTGATAAACACATGTGGAATGGTTTATCACATCGGTTATTTAATAAACGATGTGATAAAAAACCTGGGAAATGCTTTATCACGTCAGTTATTCAATAATTGAAATGATAAAAGGCCTGGGAAATGGTTTATCAGGTTGGTTATTAAATAACTGACGTGATAAACCATTTCCAAGGCCTTTTATCACATCAGTTATTGATTAACCAACTTTATTAACCATTTTTCAAGCCATTTATCATGTCGATTATTGATTAACCGACGTGATAAATCCCCCCTGGACTGGTTTAGCATGTTAGTTATATAATAACTAACGTGATAAACTCACCCGCATGTGTTTATGACGTCGGTTATTGTATAACCGACGTGATAAAGCCCCGCCCGGTTTATCACGGCGGTTATATAATAACTGACGTAATAAACCCCGCCCCCATGATTTTTCACATCGGTTATTAATTAACCGACGTGATAAAAACCACGATGTTATGTTTGTTACATTGGTTTTTAAATAACTGATGTAAAAAATGTTATTTATAACGTCGTCCGTATTAACGTCGGCTAAAAACCGACGTAAAAAATGAAAACTTACCAACATAAATAACATTTTATGCACTAGTGATAATGTCCATGAAAGAATAAAACTTCATGAATCATAAAATATTGTGAAAAAAATGTTATTAAATATATATAATTTCACCTAGGTAGTATATATATCTTGTAAATGAATATAAGTTCCTAACATAAAATGTGTCTCCATAAATAAAAATTGAGAAAAAAAATACATTCTTGATTTGGTAACTTTTAAAACATAAACCCCATGAAAGAGTGATAATAAAATGGATATAAAAATACCAATAATTACCAGTATAATAACCATAAAACAAATCCATCAGAAGTAATCACAGTACACACAATCAATTGGTGGTGAACATAGCTACTTCCTCGCGAAGAATAATATTTAGATGAAAATTATTTACTACCTGATTATCATTTGTATTGGGATCCCAAATAAGGAATAACAAAAATTGAATCTTTTCATACCATTAAATAAATTTAATTCATGATATATCATTCCATAGGATAGTTTATATTCCAAACTAGGGAAACTATTGATAAATATGGAATAAATATCAGAGAAATAAATTTGAGGCTAGAAGTCTAATTAATCTTTACGTAACATTGTAATTATGAGACCCATGAAAGAATAATTCAATATAAAATTCTAAAATAATTTAATAATATAATTCTATTATATAACATTACATAGTGTAATATATATATCACATAATAGAAACAATTTGGGAATATAGATTGTATCTCATCGATGTAAAAAATTAGATGAAATTTTTATTACTTATGTAGTGAATCTCATCGTACATGTTCCAAAAATCTCTCTAATAAATAGAATTTATTTTGAACAAATATAAGTGCCATATTAATTTATATAATACAATATATTATTTACTTATTACAATATGTTATCCTTTTATTAACAATTTCATGATACAGTTATGTTTTGTGTAATAACTGTTTTTTTTTCATACGTGTTTTGACTTATAATTTTTAATCCCATTAAATAGATCATTATTTAATTATTTAAATAATTAAAACCATGATATAAATATCATATATATTCAATATATATGTATTTAAAATAATCTATATAACATAGAAATAAGAAATGGTATACATTATTCATTGAGTTTGTAGGTCGTACATACGCATGAAAGATGTTTCAATTTTAATTTCGTGTTTAAATAAATAAGTGTAAATGATATATATATATATATATATGTTATAATTATAGTATAATTATTATTTTATAAATAAAAAGAATTAATAATTCTATCATTAATATGTTCTATCTAAATCATGAATGAATCATATCACTTTTGGGAGGCGGTAGTCCACATGTCCACAAACGATGTAATCGTATTCCCACAAAATATAAATCATTTAGGCATGAATCATATAATAATTAAATGTGAATAAATAAAACATTAATATAACATATATAATATATAAATAGTTATTCCATCAGTATTCTCAACCACTTGATGTGGTAATGGAAAAATGAATGGCATCGGTTCGCGAGGCAGTAGTATATTGTACAAACAAACGATTATTTCATGTCCTGTTTGATATAAATGTGTCTAGGGGTTGGTAAAACACATCACATTATGAAATTTAAGTATTTTTAGGATTATTAGGATTTTTTATATGCATATAATAAAAATAATTGAAGGGGTGTAGTGTGAAATAAAACCAAAGTTTTTGTTAAAAAATGATACCTATACTTCGAGTAACTCCTTTTGGAATTTTCATAGATTACTTCATTGGATTGTTTTATAAAAAAATTCAGGATAAATAGATTGTGGGGAGGGATGAGGGGAGATTATTTTGGGTAGTTTTTTATGATCCAAAATCCTTGAGAGGTGTAAATATGTAAAGGGAAATGTTTTGTAATATAGTGGATGATGAGTGAAATTATTATAAATACAAAAAGTTATACACTTTCGAGAGGCCTAACTTACAAAATGTGACTCATATAGTGTTCACATTCATATAAAATGTGTTATATTTTATAAATATTGAAATCCAATGGGTTTGGGAAAAGATTATAGGTCATTTACCAACTAAATATAATTTTTTAACCACTATGTAAACTCATGTTTACATTAATCATGGTAATTAATTTTAAATAAATATAAAAATATTTTTATGCAAAAAATAATGTATAGGTAATAAAAATTAAAAATTATTCTAATTTAAATAATCGAAAAATTGTTTCCAACTAATTGTTACATATGTGGTATGATTTAATTTAAAATTAATCTTGTAGAGCGAACGAAATATCTATTTTTTAAAGTAAAAACAACAATACTTTGAAATGTATTTATATCAAATTTTAATGTGAAATTTATTAAAATGTCTTAAATTTTATTTATTTATATTTATTTTAAACAATTATATTTAAAAAAAAATTAAATATAATCTAAATATATAAATTAATTATATGAAATGTATGTTTTCAATTAAGATTCATCATTTCTCTTTATTCATCAAAAAAATGAAACTTCTCATAAAAATACCAAAAAATTAACCCTAATATAATTTCAACATTATGATTTCAAAAATTAAGTTTAATTTTTCATATATTTTTTATAAAATTATCATAAATTAGTTTTAGATTACGTGCACCATTAAAAGGTGGTAAAATATCCTTTTATAAAAAATAAATCTCCTTATGCATATAATTGGATCTATTATTATCTATTATCTAGAAAAACACATAAGATGAACATTAAATAGTGTATTTAATATAATATATATATATATATATAAAATCATTCATGAAGTAGGATTATAAAATTTGTAATAATAGTTCTCTAATTAATGATTTCATATATTTACAAAATGTTTTGATTTTCATTTCTATTTAAAAGGTTACCAAAGAATTCATCTTATATACATATGAAAACCATATATTAATAATTTAATTAATATTATTCATAAATTATATTATAATGTAATGATTAAAAATATAATAATATATTTGTATTAATATTAATAGTGTATTATAGTTCATCAGAACTCGGTCTTGCGTGTAACGCATGCTATCGAAGGAACTTAGAATTGTGTGAAACACAAGCCAAACCTAGTGTTTCATATACCAAAAGTTAATGATTTTTTGTTTATATATAATTATTAACATGGTTATTCATATAAAGAAATCATAGCTTTTAATATCATGAAATTCAATCCTTCAATGAAAATTATTTTATTAAAAAAATTCCAAAAACATTTAGGTGTTACAAAATCCAGGAAAGAGAATTCACCATATTTTCATGGTGTTTGTTGAATAATTTTATTTCTTCAATTATGTGTTGAATAAATTCCTGATATTGTATGAGTGGACCATCCTAATCATAATTTTAGGGTTCTATATTATTTTTCTTCAATATCATATCATTTATATGATGTATCCATAATGCCACATGGTAGATGTTTCAGATGTCACTTCTAAATTATGAGACACGTTAAATAAAATTTCTAGAATAGTTTGTGATGTGATTTTACCCCTATTTATATGATTGTAGGTTATTTCCATATCCAAAACCGCCCATTTAATGTGGGATTATATAATTTCTTCTAAAAATTATTGTTATATAACCTTTGACCGAACCACCCTTGGGGTGTGATAATTTTAATGAAATGATATTTATAGCCTTATATGGTGTGAATTAACATTATATGGTATTATATTATTCAAATGTAAGGGTATGTTTTATGTTAATTAAATTAAGAGTTTGGTGAGTATTTCATGTTTTATAATCAAGCCACCTTTTGTGGTGAACTAATATATAAATAAAAATAGAAATTAATTAATGATGTGTTTAAAGATTTGTTTTATAGAATGGGAGTTTTTCATGGACTAATTGTGAATTAAAAATAAGTGACTTGTTTTTTAAATTAAACTAATTAATGAATGTGTTGTACTACTTATACTAGATTTACACTGTGTCTAGTATTTAAATGCTAACATGAATTATTCTAAGATGGTTATATTACACCTTGAGTTATGTCAGTTTACTATATATTGATCTTCTCTCTAAGGGATCATAGTACATTTGAAATTAATTATTCAATGAGGGATACATGACATTCCTTTTAATGGAACTCCATTGATAGTATTTGGTGTCACGTGAATTACATTACGTCTTGAGCGATACAGGGGTTTCATTTTTTATGGAACAATTCTGAAGAGCTCATAGTATAGATGTTTCCCATGCACCCTAAGAGATATGTTGGTTTTCTTATTAATGAACACAGTGGATGAGATCATATGGATGTTGGATTCTATATGTGATACATTGGTTTCCTTATTACAAAACACAGAGGATGAGATCATGAATTAAAAACATTATATCACTCCTTAGGAGATACATAGGTCCTTCATTAGGGGAAACAATTTTTATGATCTTAGGATGTATAAATCTTATAAAAAATGATTAAGTATTTATTATTTATAATGGAACATTATGATGTTAGAACACTCTATGATGGACATTTAGGCTTATATACATGGGTCTGAGGATGATATTACTTTAGTTATTATTTCCACAGTTGATTTATTATTAAATGTGTATGTAGGGGCACAAATCTATGAATCAATGCTAGTGTGTGTAAAAATGGGAATATATTAGTTTTTATATACATGAAGATATATACATAACGGAATCTATTCATAGGTCTTATGTCCAATGCAAAAATAAGTATGGTCAGATAGGTTACTTTAGAAACATGAGATCAACTAGTTTTAATCTATTTATTTACCACATTCTTGATACACCTACACACTTATTATTTAATATTCACAGACTCGATTTCTTTAGACACCATTTGTGGTGGCCTACTATGTATCTCTCAGTATTTTTTCAAGATTCCCCTATACTTGGGAACCTGAAAATACCTCAGGGTTGTAGGATCAGGTTCCCAGATTTTGAATTCTTATTGTTCTTCATATGGATAGTATAGAGTATGAGATTATAAGATCAAGATGTTGTACATTATTCTATTGGAGATAGATGGTGAATAATTTATATATTTTCTTTTTTTTTTTTGAATTTTCATGCACTTTTTATACCTTCTTGGATTTATGATAGATCATTTACATGAATGATTATCATTTGGTAGATTCCTTTATTTTCAACTTTATTAATTCTTGCTTCTTTGGTATTAATTAATGATCCATATGGTTTGGTCTCCTCACTATAACTCCATCAAACCTACAATTCATGTCAAAACCCGCTATTATTTGAGGTGTAATGCATGAGGGATAGTGTTTAACCATCTTGGGCCACCACTAAAAGTAGCTTTTGGGTTTAAATTCAATAAATTGTATTTTTTTTGTTATCCCAAAATGCTCTTTGGGATGTTACTTTTATAATCCATCTGAATAAAAACAGTTTGTGGACCAAAATGAATATTACCTAGAGAAATAACAATTTTTACAAATTATCACTATATGATATGTCATTACTAGATATGTTTAAAAAAATATGGTGGATCATTAGATGGAAAATGTGATAGTTCAATCAGTGGTAGTAGAAATAGAATTGACTAAAGTTACAAAATAACCCAGAAGGTCTAATAAGAATCATTAGCCTAAAAAGAGATATATATTTCTTATGGAAAATGTTTATGAAATGATGGTCATATATTATTAAACTATTACCTACTTATATTCCATTAGTAATTGTGATTTTAAGAAATGGTCAGTTTCCATGAGATCTGATATCGACTCTAAGTATAGTAGCCATGTTTAAAACATGGTCGATAAACTTGAGGTGGAGAGACTAATAGGGCGAAGGAGGTGTTTCCATAATAAAACAATCATGGATGGTATAAGTTTCTATATAAAAAGATATCTTTGTTTAAGAGGATTATAAATTAATCCATGATATCAACTATAAAGAGGCCTTCTCATGTGTGGAATTGATAAATACAATTCATATATTGTTATCCATATAAACTAATTATGATTATGAGATGTATAAAATGTAATATAATTAAATGTCACTTAATATGAATCTTATAATGAAAAAATATATAACAAAAAAAAATGTTTTTGAAAGTATAGATTAGGAAGTTATGGTATAAATTTTACAATAGTGAATTTATGGATTACAAAAAAATTATAGAAGTTACAACATAAAATTTGAAAATATAATAAAAGTGTTTGGTTACAATAAGAATTTCACATCCATAGTGTTCTTTTTTAATATTAATAAATTATCTTTTTCCTTTTTTTATAACTTTCAACTATTTTTAAATAAAAACATACAATTTGGGAGACATAGGGTGGAATATGGTTAGCATAACCTATGCACCAACCACCTGAAAATTATGATGATGAGATATTGGAAGTAAATATCCCACATGATCAATAAAATTCCTTATGATACTGTATTTCATATATTATGTTGCCTCCACAATTTTTGGAATATGTTTCTATATGGTTGGTGAATGGACTAATAGACTAAATGGCATGTGCATTTTTTAAAAATTTGGAGTTTGTAATTTTTCCATTCCCCAATTTAATCCTCATAACCCCTCATTTCTTCAACTATTCAATCCAAACTACATAATGTGTTCCTAACATATCATCTACCTCCTTCTTGGAATCAATTCATGAATGGTTTTGGATTATATTTTTAGGAAGAATTAAGATAATTTTCTCTTTCCATATCCACTTGGTCACTTCTCCCATCATTATCTGGTATTCTTCTATAAGGTGACTATGGTTACATTTTATGGGATTAAACTAAATGTTTGGGATTTATTTTTGATATTGTTCGTGTGTTACTTATTGTATAGTATATCCTCTATTATTTAATTTTTGTTTCCAAAAGGAATTTAGTGATATCATGAATAAATGATGGAGGATCCTTGTTATGGTATTGTTTGATTATTTAAATATTCTTTCATTATTTCCCATTTTTTTGGTAAATTGTTTGTGTTTTTGTGAGAAATGTATTATTTAAAATGTATTGGTGTCTGCGTTAAAGGATATTTATTGGTTTTACACTAATAGAAATGGATATAAATGGTTTTTATTTATGTAATGGATTGGTTTGAGATAATGGTTATTCTCATGGTTTGGGAGAGGGGGTGAAACACTTGGGAATCTAGGGAACCTAGCTAGGAATACTATAAGATATATAATTTTAATGAAAAAACCCTACAATAAAGGATTATGTTATAAAACTAACAAAACTATTATTATGGGGATTGGTAGGATTGAGGAATATATATACTGATGTGTTCATGTTTGATCACTAACCGTATTAGGATCAAAGGTCTCCACAAACCCTAAATGTATTGGGATTTCCCTGGATTCTTACATTGTTATTTTAACTGTTTATTTATTACCTCACACATTTTCTATTCAATGTTTTTTAATTTTTTTAAAAAAATTAGTGAATGTTACCTTTTTCTAGACAACCATGTGTATTTTTATTATAATATATACGCATGAAAAATTGGGTGGGATCTGATTAGGATCATGAGATCACAGCCTATATACACCAATTCAGTGCATCTATAAATTTTCTAGTCTGAATCAGGTAATCAAATTCATTCAATGGAGGTTGAGGTGGTACTCTTATTAGTGAAATTTCTTATTTAGTGGGTTTTGACCGTTATGACATGAGGATGCTTTTGATTATTATTTTTTACACTCCACTTTTCTATTTATTTTTGTTTTGAACATAATTGTAAATGTGTTGATTTATTATAGACAATGGTTGGGATATTTATGTAACTATTTTAATTTAATTTGATTTTGATGTTCATTATTATCATTATGTGAAAATAGTTCCCAAGGGATTTATAAGAGGCATAGTAAAGAGTTAAAATCCCATGGGGATTGGGAATTCCCTTCAGGCAATGCCACTGGTCTCGTAAAGAGTTTGGTTTGATGAATCCCATAATAATTCATGACAATGAGATATTAGAGAATTTTTCCCTTTTCTATGGGTATTTCTATTTAGGAATTTTTAGATGGACTGGAGCATGGACTATTAAGGATTGATAATATTGTTACAAGTGTCATGTCTAGACAACACACTTTATCAGAGGACATGGTTCACTATGGTATTTTGGGTATTTGGTTGAATCCTCTTCAAGTGTAATGCAGTGGGATAAATACTAGAGCATAACACATAGTTTGTGTGTAGTTTTTTTAAATTATTGATTAAGCGGTTGTGATTTCATTTTTAGTTATGTGGGTGTTTTTCTTTGTTTATTTGATTCTTTGAGGGTTGGGTTATTGATGGATTCTATCTCTTTTTATACCTCTGTAGCATCAATCCTCCCTTGGGATCTTATCTATAGTTAAGAGATGAATCAAGAGGGAGTTATCCCACATAATTTCATAAAAAAATAGTACAAGTAGTGGTTATAGTAGTCTAATCCATGGATAAGGGTGTATGATATATTTACACTAAAGATAATGAAATTGAACTGGGTCTTGAAAAGGATTGTTCTTTGGGTTTCCTCATGTATAAGACCCCTTCATTTTAGGGATTCATGGATTCCATGTAAATGTAATATTTTTTGTAGAATATTGAAATTAATTTCGACTACTTTGAGACTCCTAATGATTTTAAGTTAAGTGAGTGATGTTTATATAAGAATTACCTAGTTTATGGTGGTGGGAGTCAGTGTTTCAGGTTGGACTTCATGAGTAGATATACATGAAGGACATCAAGGTCATCTTTAAGGTTAATTTCATCCATTAGACTTTGGCTCTCACCATGTCACGGGAGTTCGTGGACATCTATTAAGGAGAGTGTTCGGTGATTGAGTATGCCAACTACTCGACGAATCACGTCTGTTTTTCTATAGTGATTTATCTTAATGATAATATGAATGACTAATGTTTAAAATGGGTTTACAGTTGAACATTAGGTCTATACCTTTCTTTTTTATGTTTATGTTTTATTCTGATATGGTTTACTAAGATATTATGGTGGATATTAACTAGGTGGTAATTTTAGTAATATCTACGATACCTAGAGCACCAGGTCAGAATGAAATTATCTCATTGAAGACATAAGATATGTGATGAAAAAGAGAATAAGGGTGGAATAATCTCTGGATATCTACACTGAACACTATTTTCAGTAGCAATTGGTGGTGGAACTGTTACGTTCCATAAGTGCGGGAGGAATTGGAATATGTGTTCGATCTATCTAGGTAAACCCAAAATCAAACAATAATGTGGATTCCCTAGTCAATTGTAACATTTAGATATGAATTCCCCATAATCACAGATCGGTGAAAGCATTATGGCTCTTAATATAATTATAACTCAGTCAAAATAATACATAACTAGGCGTCGTATTCTGTTAAGTGTGGTAGAAATGATATAACTTATTACGGGTAGAGTTATCATATGTCTTAGAAAGTGGTTATTAGTACACCAAATGAAAAAACAGAGAAGAATAACCTACATACAATGGATCCAGATCTTGTGAAATATAATGCGGGCTATGGGACAATTTTACGTACTATTATTATTTTATTTACCATAAATATTTTTCTGTTATATAATGTTTCATCTAAATCATTCATTTCCTCTCAACTCATGGATTTTTTGAAACTCTCAAAAAAGCTTATGTCATATTCTATAGAGTTATTTATGCCACACAATTAATGAAATGACTTGGGTTTTTTGTTCCCTCTATGTGTTGTCTCATTGTCAGAATTCAAAAATAAATTGTATTTCCTTATCATAGAGATGGAACTATTTGACTTGATATTAGAAATAATGTTTATGAGGTATTTCAAGGATCATATCGATTTATTTAATTGTATAGTGACTTCTACATCCCCCAACGGGAGTACATGATTTTTTCAGGGAGAATGTTGTAACAATACCAAATTCAATTACCCATAACTCAGGTATACATTAACACATTTGGATATATAAAAGGGTTATAATCTTGAATAACCTATCTGTTGATTAGTATTGGAGAAACAAATACATAGATAATATCTTTTTCATATAGTTAATAAAATATAAACCTAAAAAATATAAATTTTTTCATCCTTAATATCAATCAATGAATTATTCTTCATATTATATGAAAAGGAAAACAAATAAATCGAGAGCTTAGATTCTCAGTAAGGGTTACATTGAGCTTAAGTTATCATGATTAAATAATTCATTATCAATATGAAAAAGTGAATAACTCAAAACACATGCCATTTTGATTGTAACTTGATTAATAAATGAATCCATTGAAAATATATATTCAATAGTTCCATAGAAAATATAATAACTGAATTATCAAGGAAGGAAATTCATACTATCATGCATCATGATCCTTGAAATCATGATACCTCTATAGTCTGGACGTTTCACAAATATAGTTTAAATCTATGGTTAAATCCCCCTTTAAATTGGGGAAGTAATTTGTCTTATGAGACCCATAGATGCATCAAAGGTAAATTTAATCCCTAGACCCACCCATAATGATATTTTAAATGAATTTGTCATATATCTAATGATCAATTTAATTTATGGAAACTATTACACATAAAAAAGGTCATTATTGTTTAAATATTACTGGATATAAATAATTCTCCAATATATTAAATAACTTCAAAAATAACACATCATATCTACAAATGATATATGGTTTAGAAAATAAAAATATTTATGTTACAATGAATATGGGTATTGAAGGGAAATTTAATTTTTAATTATCACAAGAAAGTAAATGTTTTAAAGAAATGTTATTGAATAAAAAATTGATAAGAGATATAATATGACCATCAATTTTTCAAAAACATGGGTTTTGAAAAAAATTCATATCTTTTGAAAAAAATGATGAAAAATATTGAAATAAAATTTCAAAAAATAAGTTTAAAAAAAATGAAATCCGACTGTAGAATATAAAGAGTGTAAAATTATTAGGGATTTCAGAAGGACTCTTAATGTTGAATTATTTTAAAAACATTCCCTTTGTCTTTTTTATAGAATGTTTAAAATTAAACAATTTTGGGGAACATTATAAATATTCATTTCATTCCATAAAAAATTCATGTATGATTTAAAGTATTCATTATAGCTTATTGGTTTAAATAAGAAGTATTATCATAAAAAAATTATCAAAATATGTGTATGGAAGAAAAATATACCTGAAATAAAAGAGAAATAATATTGTCTTTTCATTTAAACATTTCTATAAATATATTAAAATGAACTGAATCATTAATAA
Source organism: Viscum album (assembly GCA_963277665.1). Classification (NCBI taxonomy): domain Eukaryota; kingdom Viridiplantae; phylum Streptophyta; class Magnoliopsida; order Santalales; family Viscaceae; genus Viscum; species Viscum album. Next base: position 1,966,925,333 of record OY728161.1, read on the forward strand.
TAACTTATAAATAAATATTTATATTAAATACCTAAATTTTTTTATACAACAAATAATCATAAATTGGTTCATATTAACACAAATGTCTAAATGGAGTGTAAATTGGGGAGAAATCCAATACCTTAGGTTTCTTCTTAGTTAATCATGATTAAACCCCATGTATAATGTATTTCAACATGTTTCAAATTTATTCCAAAATAATTTAATATTTATAATATCATATATAATCCCCACATAATATCATATAACACATTTTTCAACAATCTTATAATGTTTTCATTATTCTAGGTATCAATTGGTTTATTTTATCATGCATGTTTTGTGGTAGAAGTTCTAGTCCTTATTCCATTAATATAGTTACATATTACATATAATATTATCCATGATATTAATATTACATACATATATATATATAGGATATATATACTGATCATATTCAATGTATAGAGGAAATAAAAAAATGGATCACATCGCATTGTGGAGGTGTTAGTCCAGAATACATAGGCACAACATTATCTTTTTCTAATGGATTAGAATGTAATAAGTTATATATGCTATTAAAATTTTAGAGGAATATTTATGTAATAACAATATATATATATTCACTAATTCCATCATTATAACCATAAATGTAAATTTGTGAGGAAAAAATGGATTAAACTGATTCCTTGAGATGGTATGTCCTGTGTATGCATGAGTGATATTTTAGATGTTCATTGAATGGATAATTGATTGAATATGATTGTATTATAATGATAATAACATCCTATTATATTGAATATACATTTTATTATTATTTTATTATTTGAAAAACATATTAATAGGATGTAAAGGAATAATTTTTTTTAAGAGTCGGAAAAGATAATTAAATGTTCTACAAAAGAGCTCCTGTAGATCTTTTCATAAGGGAACCATGAATGATATTCTAAGATGAAATGAACCTATAAAACATAGAATAGGATGTTGGGAAGAGAATTATTTTCAATATTTAGTTATGATATATGTCTCATTGTGTTTTGAATAATTAAGAGAAGGGGTGTCCTTTGATAGAATAATTGAGGGGCATTCTTGGAATTTTCTAAAATATTAAATTAATATAAAACATTTCTTAAGTCTCAGTGGATCAATATTTATAGAATTAAATTAAAATATTTTTATGATTTAAAATACTATCATAAAATAAAATTTTTACATATTTTGGTTATTCATTATCCTGTATCTTTTGGTTTTAACCACTATTAATTATTTTGACAATTACCATACTATTATGGTTTTATATCCATTAAGGGTCAATAATGTTAATAACAAATGAAAAATAAACCAATAAATGCGTTATTGTTGATGTTTTTAACCACATCATGTTAATTTGGATAAATATAATAAATATAATAATTTTAAATAATTTAAATATTTTTTAATATAAAATACAATTAATTTCATTTAAACACTATTCATACAAATTGACGTTTAATAAATCAAGTAAAATTTTGAATTTGAATATAATACTTTACAAAATCACACTAATATTATATTTATCTAAAATAATATGGAACATAGTAATTATTTTAAATTATATTACTTTTAGTATTTGTAATGACATTTATTTTATTATTCTATTAAGAAAATAAATGTTGTGTTGACATTTCCCAAGTATTTAATGTAATTTTTTCATGAATTCTAATCATATATAAATTTAAATGTATAAAAAATAATTTTTTCTATTAATTGAATATTTAGAACCAAAAATAAGAATTTTTTATCCCTATTATAATACAATATAAATATTAATTATAACACCCTAGAAAGATAAATGATTAAACAACTTAATTATTTGACTGATGTCGACAATGTGCCCTTTCCTTTTTCAAAGAAAACCTTATTAGAACTCCATAGTTAATCATTCTTGTCCTATATGAGTGATCGGGATGGGTGAACATCTGAGATGACTTTTATGGTGTGTGGTAGTGTGGAAAAAACACAATGGAAAGAGAATGTGTTGACATATGGGGAAATTCATTAGTCATATGACTCGTTCGAGCATGTGGGTGTGCCAGAGGTAGGGGTCATGTGTTTTTGGAGAAAACAGTGATACCTAAAGTGCTAGGACTCGAAGACTATGTTAAGGAGGGGTTTCTACAAGGGGTGTCTGTGCTATTTGAGGGGATAGTTATTACCGTTGAATGAGAGAAAAATCACTACCTTATGTGTGGTGTTTGGCCAAGGTTGAGATTTGGGGTCTACAAGGAGGGCATTGTGCTCTAAGTGGGTTAATGTAACACATTAGAATAACAAATGGTTAAATGATATGACTCATGTAAAAAAGGATCACCTTTATTTTGGGATCCTACCAGATTAGTACTCAACAGTTAAGAATTCTTGGCCTGGTGTAGGGATCAAGATGGGATAACTTTTATGTAGTTTCTTAGGGTGTGTACGAGTAACAATAAAGCACACTATAAAGAGGATGTGTTGGCCTATGGGAAAGTCATTAGTCAGAAGACTCATTCTGGCACCTGGGTGGGCCCTAGGTAAGGTACCACATGTATTCATAGAAATTGGTGGTACCTGGAGGGATATGACCTGACGACCATGTTATGTTGGGGTGTATCTGCTGTCATTGGGGCCTAGTTGATACATTAAAAGAAGAAAGTGACATTTTTTTGTTTTTCTATCACTGTAGTATTATAAAGGTTATAACCATTGAAAAAGAGAAAAACTCATTTGTTTTAATTATAGATGATTAAGGATTATATAGACTCAAAAATGAAATTTCAGCTTGTGTTGGGTTGATTTTTAGTTCGATATTTCATTATTTTTAACATTTATTACCCAATTTACCATTACCATGTTAAAATTTATTTATTATGGATATTATTAATAATGACTAGAAATAAAAGGGAAATGATTAGAAGATTTTGACCTCATAATTTGATATATGGAATTCATTTTTAATTATTTGATTTTATTAATTGAAGTAAATTAATTTATGATAAAAACTCAAAATGAAATTATATTTTTTAGAAAATTTAAATTTTATGGTTGAAAATGTTTTTACACCAAATTCAATTATATAATTCAATCTGATGAAAATAATTAGATTATTAATAATAAAATGTACCTCTGATTTCATTAAAAATATTTTTACATAAAATATGTCTTTGTATGTTCTTGAAAAAAATACCGTTTTCAATAAAAAATATATTTTTACTATTCATTAAAAAATAATTTTTTTTAGAAAAATCCAAAAAATTAAAACTAAGATTATTTTAGTATTTTTATTTAAAAAATTATTTTCATTTCATATAAAACATTTCTTAAATGTAAAAAAATTAATTATATTATGTTATCATAGAAATTAATAAAATCTCTTTGTAAAGAAAATGTTTATTTGAGAGAATAATATGACATTACTATAATATTGATTGTTTAATACATAAAAATAAATAAATAAATTTTAATAGGTTGTGAAATTTAATTATATTTCATAATAGTGTTATTTCTATTCGTATCCACTAATTCAAAGGCTTGTTTATAATGAATACTTTTAGATATTAATATTATATGGTTATTTTAGGATTTATGTTACCTGTTTTATATTGTATCAAATAATGTATTATTTTAAAAACTCATCATATTACATTCTTACCTCCTATAAAATTTTAATCATCAATTTTTTTATTAATATTACCTATAAAAAATACTGGTGGTTCTTCTTCATAACTTCCTCAGGTTTCCACTATTCGTCATCGACTTTATGACTTCTCTAAAGTAACCATACTAGTTGAGCTGTCCAATTCATCAACACTTTCTCTCTAGTGTGAATAATCAATATCAGGTCTTCATAGTATGATTGATCATGTTTCGGTTCAATTTTATTATAGCTAATTACATGCACTGGTAATGGCATATACATTCCTAATGAAAACATATGGAACACATCATGTGGCTTGGTGGAATTACCGAATAGTATGACATAACTCTAATTAATTCAATAATTTTAAAATGTATGATAAACATGGGGCATAGTTTTACCTTTTTATATAACATTATTACACATTTTTAGGGAGAAAAATTCATGAAAATGTTTCCTCTTACCTGAAATTTAAAACAATTAATTCTATTATCTTCATAAATATTTTTCCTTATTTGAGATTATATAATATGATTCTAAATATCCTATTTTTTAATTTTTTCCTTAATAAGAAATATACCAAAAAAAAAGACTTCACTAAATTCTACCTAACAAGATATATTACCACATCACATGGAATATAATTCATTTTATGGATCTATTTTAATTCTTGAGATAACTATATTGTTATTAGAAAACGATAATAATTGTAAATACTGATCCCACATACCATGAAGTTCATGTGAGCATGATCTCAAAATTTTCTAAAATCATTTAATAGTCCTTCTATACTATCTGTAATTTTGTGGGTGATAGGAAATTCCCAAATGATGCTAAATATCTATATCCTTCTGAATATTTTCTATCATTTTGATGTAAATCATGGATCATGATCCTATACAATTGAAATCAGAGAACCATGATGTCTTAAAACATCATTAATATACACTAGTTAATGGAGAACAAGAGGTTAATATTTTCTTATAGAAATGAAATGTATGAATTTTGTTTGGTGATCAATATTAACCCATATAAAATAATTATCTATAACAGTATTTAGTAATATAGTGAAAAATTCTAAAGTAATTTCATCCCATTTCCACGTAGTAATAGATATATGTTTCCTAAAACCTCTAGGATGTTATCTATCAGACATGACATTTTAAAAAACTAAGTATCATTAAACATAATCATAATGTCCCCCCTTCATATTTTCCCACTAAAAATGATTTATCAAATCTCGATTCATCATTGTTCTACCAAGGTGTATAGAGAAATTCATGTAATCATGATCATCTAATAATTCTATTTCAATATTAGGTATATATAAAACATAGGGACCATTTCCAAATTTCCAAATTCTATCTTCAAATATGAAGTTCTTCAATTTCTCATTATTTATACTTTTAATTTTATTATAAAAATTATTATCTTCTCAATGAGAATTTTTTATCTTTTCCAATATATATGGTTAGGATACCATTTGAAAATTTACTATGGTTTCCCATACCTTAATAATTCATATATCTATATTTATTAAATACATGAACATATTATCTTTCTTAATCCATATTTGATACAGAACTCCACGATCATTCTTTCTGAATGATTTAGATAACTTATTTTACATTATTTGGTGGTTTTTTATTGAAAAATCATAATCCATGAGTAGATTGATCGATTTTAATTTCCCCATGTTGATATTTTTTTAGAAATACAAATTTTAAGTTCTTATGATTGATGTATACATCACATATATCATAATAGTGATAATGTCTCTATGTATTAAAAGAAAATATTATAGAGGACAACTCAATATCAGTGTTTTTTAAGTATATTAATGATTATTTAACATCCCCATTGTTACAAAATAACTCAGTACTTCTTCACAAGGACACAACAAAGTCCATTATTTGATTCATCACTAAATATAACAAATAAAATTTTTATTGATCTTAGATTCCAAATATAACCATTGATCTTTCATCCATTCAATTTATCAAAACACTAATCATATTACTTTTTACATATGTGCATGTCCTCTTTATATGTAGTCATGGTTAATGAGTTATCCAATAGGGATATTTTTTGATCAAATTGCTGATAGAACATAGAAGAATAATAAAACAACTACCTCGACTACAGTTGTTTGTAAAGACCATCCATTGACTACCTTTTTATTTACTTGATAAACAAGGATTAGATATTCTGAGAAAATTTGTAAACAAAAAACATTCTAAATCTACAATTCACACTTTATAAATTTTATAAATAACTCTATTCTTTTATAGTGTTAATAATGATCCATAAATTATTTGCATTTCCTCGTATATTTTAGAATATTTGAAATAATAATCAATAAAAACTAGAAAAAATTATCTACATATTCCTTAAATAATCTATTCATTAGATATTTAAAAGCATTGGGTGTATTAGACAATCCAAATGGAATTACCATTAAATTTCATTGTTCATAACTCATTCAGATTGTTTTCTTCGGAATATCATCCTTAATTACATGAAACTATTGATACCCTTAATGATTTTTTATCATTTAAAATTATTAATTTCATTGAATTTGATGTAATATTTCATCAATAAAATTTACATGCTACTTGTTCTTTATCATAATATCATTTAATTTAATATAATCAATATAGGCCCTCATAGATTCATATTTAGATTTAATTAATAGAATAGGGTCTCCCCAAGGTGAAACACTTCGGTGTATAAATCCCTTGTCACACAACTCCTCTATGTTTTCATCAATTACAAAAATTCCACAGTGGAAATTCTATAGATATTCTTTGATATGGGTCATCAATTTGGGATTTAATCAATTGAAAAACCAAATTTTCACTATGGTAGATATATAAGTAATTTCATAGGATATATATCAATGTATTATATTTAATTATTACATTCATAATTAAATCATAACTTTTTAATCCAAAGATTTAGTATGCTCTTTCTCTCTAAGAATACCATTAAAAAGAGCTACTAGAGGTGCATCTAGACACTACCCAAATGATTAATTATACACTCTAATGTAAAATAAATCTATATCTCAAAAAAGAATCATAATATTGAATTTTTTTTGTAAATTATTATATAAAATTTTCAATTCCAGTCAGTACCAAAAATTATATAAACATCAACCATAGTTATGATATTATATTCTTAAAATATGTCACATTTATGGTTATTAATGGGAATGGAATATTATGTCCTTATTGGGGTGATATTTTCATGCATATTATTGATTATCAATTCCCATATGTAAGTTATAGGCAAATATTTAATTTTTTAGAAGAATGGAAGATAAAAATTGGTGAAAAGATACATAATCAAATAAAAAATTGGATAAATGTAGGTCATGATTAATATACCTTCAACCACATCATTGGGAACTTCAAGATCATCTATAGTGATCACATAAGTGTGGAATTATCTCCTCATCATGTTATGTGTTATTCTCCTTAATTATAGTAGAATTGCGGTCAATAATGCCCCATTTATCTTTTGTTGATGAACATGGAATCACTAATTTTTTTTCTTCACATTACATTTTCAATCCTAATTATTCTTATCTTTATGATTATAACAAACTCTTATTCCCTTAAATAATTTTCTAGGATGTTTCTCTCAATATTTTTTACCTGATATGAATTTCATTATTATAGAGAAATTATTTGAAACATTCTCTTTTTAATAGTTCTTGGCCAACACTTTAGTATTTTAATTTCTATAGAATATATTGGATCTATAAAAATTTATCTCTATTTTTATGATACATAATACTGTTTAATTATATGTTGAAAATGTTTGAGAAACCATTTCCCTTCAATGTTTTGGATTATGTACTTAAGGAAATGGTCAATCATTATTTATCGACTAAATATATAATATGTAGAATATATTTTTGGTCTTATAAATGTATATTTATAATCTAAAACACTATTTTCATCCTTTTAATTAATTTGAGAAACATTCTCTTCATTCAATTTTATTTCTCTGAAGGAAAATATTGATTGAAGTCTATTCCATTAATATCTCTCCACTCCAAATGTTCTATTTCTTATTCATCCCATGTTTTATGGATCAATGATCACCATTGGTCAATATTTCCTCTAAGACAATATATTTATAGTTTATCATTTTCACATTTATAGCACCAAAAGGTGAGAAATATCTTTCCAAGTGGCATGATCCATTGATTATCATTCATTGGAGTAGTAATTCAACTAAAATATGGGGCTACTGTCATATAAAATGATCCAATATATGTTTATCATTCCCTATAAATTATTTTTGACCAATTTTTTCAAGGTTACATGATATAACATAGGTGAGATTCAGTTATATGATCATGATCTACTAAGCTATAAAACCATCTATATTTCCATGATCAGTAGGGAAGTCCCTATACTGGCAATGGGTATTGATTCTCCTCCCCCATTATGAACTATCACTAAAAGGTTGATGACAACGAGTTAGATTATATTATAATAATAATGAATACTAAGTAAAAAATAAAAATCCATTTTATAGTAAATATTTTGATATAAAATAATAATTTTTTATAATTCACATGTAACCCATTATTGTTCAAATTATATTTATTAATTTTTTAGAAAAAATTCTCAGATACCAACTATAAAAACCACAAATCCATTAAACCATAGTTGGTATTTTCATTATTACATTTTTAAAGATACAACAGATCTAATCCCAAATTACCAATTATATTACTTATCCTTGAGAACTAGATATAAACTAGATACAAATTTTAAATTAGAAATAAAATATAAAAATAACAAAATAAAAATATTAAAATACTTGAAAAAATTCAGTGAATTCATTTTCATATACTAGGTATGGAATGAAATAACAGGTTACATCAGATTCTTAGTAAGGATTACATTTATAAAAAATAACTTGGATTAAATAAGGCATATTCAATATAGTAAGGCAGACAACTAGAAACACGTGACATTAAGTAAAAAGCATGAGAAAAATTCATCCTTATATAATATCAATGTTAAAATTTCATTGATAACAATAATAACTAAATTATAAATGAAGTAAATGAAAATTATTTTCTTTCATGATCCTGGAAATCGTGTTCTCTCTTCCATCAAAAACATACAGCATGATTGTTTTTGAACTATGAGTAAATACTCATTTATGTTATCTAGCAATTTTATCTCAAGATTTTTGATGATGAATCAAGGGGAAATATAATTTTGAGCCACATTTATCCCTACATGTCTAAAACATTCTTCATATATAAAATTATCAATTCTATTCATAAAAAATATTCTTATCAAAAAATCATTTTTTTGATTTAAATAATATGAAATATCAAAATTTACTTAGTTAATCAAATAACATTCAAATTAAAACCACGTATGTAGAAATGGAATATGGTTTATAGATTAATAATATCCATATTTAAAATAATATGGATTTTTTTAAAGGGAAATTAAATATTCAATTTTCATAATAAAGTAAATGTATCAAGAGAAATTTAATAACTAGAAAATTAATAAGTGATAAAAGTTGAAATTCAATTCATTAAAAATATTGATTTTAATAAAAAATAACATATTTTGAAAAATGAAAGATAAATATTAAATTAAAATTCCTCAAAAAATTTATCTTTAAAATCCTTCGAAACATTTTATAATAATTTAAAAATTATATAACTTTTATGGTTGTGGAAAGGTCTATAATGTCGTTAAGTTAGAAAATAATCATTTTAACTCTTTAAAAAGAAAGTTGAAAATGGGATGTTTTGGAAGAACATTAGAAAAATTTAATCAATACCATATTTAACTAAATGTATAATCTAAAATATCATTTATTAATTATTGGTTTAAATTATAATAAAATTTATAAAACTATTTCAAAAAATATGGATTTGGATGGAAAATTTACCTGATCAGGAAGAGAAATAAGATCATCACTTCTCTTAAACATTTCTCTCGAATGTGTAAATTGAATTAAATATTTACTCACTATGAGTAAATTTATATACATATTAAATACATAATAGCAGAAATATATACACCACATAAAAGTAAATAAATACATATTGGCACCTATGTCTAAATATAGTGGAAATTGAGTTGAAATCCATTACCATGTGTTTCCTCTTATTTGATAATTCTTTTACCTAATGTATACTTGTTTAAAACAATTAATTAAATTTAAAAATTCATATAAATATTTTAAAATTCTTATATGATTCTATTATAACATATTATAATTATTTTTTCTACAATATTACATTTTTATCCTTATTTGGTGTGTTAACAGATTTATTTTCTCATGCTTGTTTTTTCATAGATGTTTTGGATAATATAACTTGAGTATTGTTCCATATTCTCTATAATTTTAAAAATTATATACATATTATACATATCCATTTAATTTATTCTTATTACCTTCCATGTAAATTTGAAATTAAAAATTGATTGCATCGTTTTGTGGAGGTAGTTGTCAACATGAACACATTATCTACCTTATCATTTTTCAATCTATTGGACGGTACAATGATATATATATAAATTAAAAATTAAATATGAATAATTATTTTATAATTATCATATATATTCCTAACTTTAATATTTATAACCACTCCATTAAGGAGTTGATGAAAATTTAATTACACTACTACGTGGAAATGGTAAGTCATACATACACACGATTGACGTTTCTTCTATTCACATGAGAAAAACATGATGGAATGTGCTTGTATAATAATAATAATTACATATTAGTATATCTATTATACTATTTTTTATTATTTTATGGTGAGTACAACACATTAAGATGAAGTGGAAGAATAAATAAATTTGAAAGAGTTGTAAAAGATGATTACCTCTTCTATAAAAGGGCTCCATTTTGAAAATTTCATAAAGGGTCTTGATTGGTATTTTTGGAAGACTATAACCTATATAAAATATATGAATTTTTTTAAGAGAATTGGGTAGGTATTGAATGAGATATATGTCTAAAGATATTTTCAAAAAATTAGAGAATGGGTGTCCTGATATATGTGAGGGGAGATACATTCATTTATTTAATTAAATTAATAAATTAATAAAAAATATATTTTTTATATATATGTCCAAATGATGATAACTAACATATAATATTAATTTGAGTCTAAATACACTCAGGAAATATAATTTTTACAAGGTTTTCTTATGTTTACCCTTTATCTTTTATTTTTAACCCCTCTAAACACTTTTGGAAATTAACATACTGCTTAAGGCGATTGTCCATTACAGGTTAATAATGTTACTATAAAATTTAAAACTACCCATTAAATGAAAATGTTTTTTGTTTCAAACCATTTTCCCTTAGTTTAGATGAATATAATATCTTTATATATTTTAAATAATTTAGTAAAGTGTTATATACAATAAAATATCATCAATGTCATTTTTTATACTATTCAATTAATTTCCCTTAACAGGAAACAAGAAAAGGAAAGAATTAAAATATATTACATTCATACATCCAAAAAGTTTTCCATTTTTCTAAACTAGTAAAGGAAAATTATAATTTTTTCAAATTATATTACTTTTATTATATTTTAATTCATTTATATTATTTTTATGCTAATTAAAAAAATGATCTGTCGATGTTCCAAAGGTATTTAAGGTCATTATTTCATCACAAAAAATTAGTAATAAATTACCAAGATGATTAAATAAAATTTTTATTTCAAATAAAGTTAATAAGATAACATAATTTTCATTTAAAATGATCATAAAATTCAATAGATATGAAATATTGAAAAATGACATATTTTTATTTATCTTTCACTTCATTGTTAAGTAGGTCAATATCATAGTTAAATGGGATAAATATGTAATATTTTAAATTTTTTTGTGGTTATGTATGAAATAAACTCATAAAAATAAATTAATTGTTTTTATTGGTTTTTTATGACATTTTAAATTATTTTTAATACTATTTTCCCAATTTACCCACATTATGGTGACAATTATTTTCTATTTTTACTATTTATAATGATCAGAAAAAAGGGAAATATTTACTATATTTGGGATTTATAATTCCAAATATTTAATCCATTTCTAGGATTCAAATTAAATATTATTCAAAATTTTAATATAATACTACAACATATAATGAAATGAATAACAGTTTTTATGAATATTTAATTTTGTTTATACATATTTTTTATACCAAATTATAGAATAATTTTCATTCCAAATATCATAACTATATTATTAATTATATAATTGAACAAATATTCCATTGAAACGTTTTTAAAAAAAATATTACTCTCTATATTCATAAAAAAATATTACAGTTTTTAGAAGTATTTTTCACTATTCATGTAAAAATAAAATATTTAAAAAAAATCCCAAACATTTACCCATAGATAATTTTAATATGATGATTTCAAAAATAATTTAAATTTTATCATATAAATATTCGAATGTTTGAAAATTTATGTTATATTATTTTCTCAGGGTTATAAATAAAAATCATTTTTAATGAAAACATATTTTTTAAGAACATAATGATTTTACTAAAAACATTGACTGTTTGTCTCCCAATAATTAATAAATAAATTTCTATTGAGGATGAACATAACATATATTTCATAATTGTGTTATTTTTTATTAATAAAAAAAATTTAATGTTGGGGTTCTAATGGTAAAAATTAAACAATAATATTTTGTTATTCATTTTGGATTGGTGTTATGTATTATATACACTATCGAATGAAGTGTTATATTAAAAAATTAGCATATTAAAAATAGAATATGTGGTCAGGATGAGTTGGACCTACACAATAATATATATGTTATCATACATAATTAGTATCTTGCATTTTATTAGAGGATAATGGGAAAGTATTAAAGAATTGGTTTTCCCCATGATTTGTGAATTCCAAAATGTATTTCTAATGTATTTCTCATGTTTATCTTACTAATGGTATTTAGAGTTTACCTAAAATTTGTAATCAGGGGTAAAGTCAATTTCTATTCCCTTGTTTCGTATTTCCCCCACTAAATTGTGGGAGTTAATGATACAGTTGGATGATTTTTGAATCCAAGTGTTCATTCGCCTAAGAATCTCTCCTAAAGCCACTCTATTTCTCTTTTTTAAGAAAGTAAATTCATATCTCTAATTTTTTTTACCAAATATCATATGTTGAAGTAAAGAAATGTCAATAAAAACCCCTTAAACATGGTATAGTGAGCTCTTTGACAATATCCAAGGATCAGGGGTGGTTCTCAGTGATCACCCTTCATTCAGGGTATCACTACATCGGGGTGAGAGAAGTAGATGTTCCAAAAATATCTTTTTGAAGTAGTTATGGCCATTTTGAGTATCTAGTGATGCCTTTTGAATTAAAAAATGGTCTCATAATTTTTATAGATCTTATAAATGGAGTTCCTCATATATATCTATATTCTTTTTTCATAGTTTTCTCAAATGAAATTTCAGTTTATTCGACATCGGAAGAAGATCATTGTAATAATTTCATATTTTTTGGGATGATATAAGACCACTACCTTTATGAATAATTTTTGGTGTGTCATTTTAGTTTCCCATAATTTATGTTTATTTTCTGTGTGATCTCAGAAAATTTAATTTAAGTTGACGAACAAAAGGTCATCACAATAATATCATGGGAGGAGTTGAGTTGTATTTTAGACCTTGTAGGAAATTAAAAGTTGATTATCAATAGATTCTCTTAACATTCCATACTAATGAAATCCATCATATAGAAATGGGTTAAGTTTTTTAGGATCCTATAATTCCATGAATCCTTTGGGGAGGTTAATATATGGTTGACCACTCCAACCACATTTATTTTATAAAATAATGGTGATGGTTACATGATTTATTGTGATTCTTCAACTATGGGTTTTAGTTGCATTTTTATTTAGGGTTACCATGTGTTGGATTATGTGTCTCACCAACTCCATCCATGTGGGAAGAATTTTCAAACTCATTGCCTTGATCTTGGGGACAATATGATTGTCCTAAAATCATGGTGTGAGACTATTTCCAAGGATTAGTTTCTATAATAAAAAAATCACAGAATAATGAGATTTATTTTCTTCGGGAATGATTTAAACCTGAGTAAATGAAAATGGATTGATTACCATTATTTATTTCACATTGATGTTTCTTATACCCTGGGTAAAAGAAATGCAGTTGAGAATGAAGTGTGAAGAAAATTACATACCTGGTATTTGAAAGTGTATACTGATGAGTTGGTTTTAATGGGATATTTTTCTAATATGTACCTGAAAGTTAAAGAAGATAGCTGCGGAATATTTTCAGCTCGTATGTAGTTGAAACATTATCTAATGAATCTGATTTGGAGAGACCAACTAAGGGATGATTTGTCCATGTGTTCTACCATGTTTTTATATAGTGACCCCTAGTTTTCATAAATTAAAAGTACTTAACTTTTTAATAATATTTAAAACATTATATAAACAAATACCTAGAGACTGTATTAGTCAAGTGTATTTGAAATCATGGGAACATAAACAATAATACATAAGTGAGAATCATTATCTACCACTAGGTTATTCTAAAATAGATCACTTATTAGAAATATAAAAAATAAAACATATATTCATAACCATGGAGAAGGAAACACCAAAAGGGGTGAGCATAAATTCTTAGTATGGGTAAACAAGGGAGTTAACTAAGAATAATCATTAGAATAATGTTATGATAACATGATCATGCAAATATAATTCCATACCATCTATATCAAATATCATAAACATGAATCAGGGAATAAATCATGGTATTCCATAAGTCCTGAATCATAAGTAAATAAATAACATAATCCTTGAAATCGTAACGTTTGAATAAAACATGGAATTTTTCGATGCATATAATCACATATGATGATTTTCCTATTAGTCATGTCCTTGTTTCCAAGACCATCTTAGTGGAAAATTTCCTTTAATATCTTGAGTTCACCCCTTGTTCCATCGCTATATTACTAAACCATGTTTTTTTCCTTTTTTAACTTTGTAATACTAAACAAGGTTCATTTCCCATTCTATCCATTTCTATATCATGAGAAATAAATTATTACCTAATTAATTAGAGGTAGATATTGGTCCCACCCATATCATAGTGAAATCATACACACATATGCTAAAAATATCATAAATAATCATATCATCATCCATTATAATAAATGGGTAATATAAAAATATAATCGTTTCATAACCTATAGAAAAATAAATATTTCATAATCATTTCTTCATAAACATATCCCATCAAATGAAGCGGGTTTCAAAAGAATATAACCCGTAAAATAGAAATGGGTTTTATAAGCATCATGCCATCAAAATTAAATTCATTTATAGAAATAATATAAATGGTTAAATTGAATAAATTTACCCAAAAAGGCATGAGTAACACCAAAGGATGTTATCTTATATGGGAAATAATTTGAAAGGACTTTAAAAAAAGGAAAGTATCATTTATAATTGGAAAAATGATTCTTAAAACATAAAACATTTTTTGAAACCTTTTAATTTGAAAATATATTTTAAAACATATAAAGTAATCATTGAAAATTATATTTTTAAAATCTATTTTCCTTGAAAATTATCTCAACCGCTTATCTAAAAACATTTTTTTAAACATTTTTGAAAACACAGTGTTAAAAATATTACAAAATTCATACTAAAGTGATAAATATAGTCATATTTTTTTAAAAACATTTTATTAATTATAATAAATACAATATTGTGGAAAATATAACTAATACATGGGTATATCTTGAATATACTGAGGATAATTAAACTCATGAGTGTAATTGAGAGATGGATCATAATATTTCATCAATGAAGCATAATCATTAACAATCTTGAAAAGAAAAGAGATTGTCTCAATAAACACTTACCACTTTGTTACATGAGATCATACTCTCCATGTAAGAAAAAAATTGCATGAATCTTAAAATTTCATAAAAATAAGGAGATTAATGTTTTAAAATTTAAAATTTATTTATATACACATTGAAAAAAAAAATTTTGTGCATAACAAAACATGAGTCTCAAAGATGGAAAATTGAGACCAAACCATTATACCAATTTGGAAACTTTTGAAACTTAAACAACATGAATGAAAGAAGATAATATTTATTTATTAAGTATCCATAAATTTTATTATAATAATAATTTAATATATCCATGGGAATCATACACCCCACAAAGAATAAATGTAAGGTGAATAAAGTATGTATCTCCCAAAAATAAAATGTGAGATGAAATCCTCCCACCTAGTTTATTAGATTTCTTTGTACTCATTCAAAACACTTGAATAATAAATTTACTTTAATTATAAATCTTTTACAAAACCAAATTATTATATCAAATTCCATATTTGGTTTGATCATGACTTTATAATACACTATTGTTATGAATCCTTTGTTGAGGTTTCACTTTGGAAAATATTCACTTTGTTCTTCGTATGTGACTTAATTTGTTATATATGTGGTCATTATATTAATATCATGATTAAAATATGTAAATCATAATATAAATATCATATATATACATTATATTGTGTATTATATTTATATAAATATTATATAATGATGAAATGAAATACACCATTCATTGTGATAGTGAGTCATACGTGCGCATGAACGTTGTTTCCATTTTTATTATCATGTTGAATTAAATAATGAAAATTAAATATATGATTATATTTAAATAATTACATTAAAGTATCATTATCATGTTATATATATATTATAAGTTCACGAAACTCATCCTTAATACTTTCCATGTTGTGTGTGAATGAATCACATCTCATTGACTGAACTCTAGTCCACACATCCTCAAAAGAAATTATCATATTTACATCAAGAATAAAGTTAAAAATATATGTGTTTTAAATGTTAAAAATAAGATTAAATATTTAATAAATACAACATATAACATATAAAAACATATTTTTCATAAATAGTTTAACCATGAGAGATGCTAAAGGAAAAAATGAACAATCACAGTTTCGTGAGGTGGTAGTTCGCCGTACACATAAAAAATATGTTTGTTACTCCTTATAGAAATTTATGTGTATGTTTGGGATGAAATAATAAAAAAAAAACATTCTAGTTTATTTTGGATACTGGAGTTTTCAAACAATCATGTTATGAAGATAGTGGGGGTGGATAAGGAAAATAAAATAAAGGAGCTTGAGTGTAGGCGTTACCTCTTAATGAGGTAACTAATTTTCCATGTAAGACTTTATGTAAAAGGGGAGGCATATAGGAGGAAGGGATTTATGTTGGGAGGTGTATTGGGTGAATTTTCTCTAAACCTATGAGGTTTGATATGTGTTAAGAAGAGCGAGTGGTGGTGGCCTTTTATATGGTAGGAGGAGTGGCACTCTTGTAAATATTTGAAGTGAGAAGGCCACCCACGTTTTTCATGTTTCACGAGGATGAAATAATGATAAAAATTAATGAAAAAGAAGGATATGGTCGAAATATTTCCCTAAAAATGATTTTTTACAATAGTATAGGTCATTTTGGGTATTAAGATTATGGTTTATACCTAATTATTCTTATTTTATCCATAATCGATGTAATTAATTTAAATCACTTTGCATCATATTTTGGGTTAAAAAAATTTGACCTTATTAAAATTTATAAATTTAAATGATTCAAAATATTGAATATATTTTCACAAATTCCAATCATATTAGTGACAGAAATTAATTTAAAATTAATCTCATAGTTGGGTCAAGAATGAGGGTTTTTAAATTAAGAACATTCAAAAGATTTCTAAGTTGTTATATCATAATTTAATGTGAAATTGATCTCAATGGACTAAATTATATTAATTGTTAAAAATATTGTCTAATAATAATTTTAAACCAATTTAAATTATAATTTATCCTTATAAATATAATATATGAAAAAGTAGTTTTTCATTAGAATTTGTTATTTTCACTATTCATTCAAAAAATGAGGTTTCTTCGAAAAATCCCAAAAATTAACCCTAAGATAATTTTGACAATGTAAATTCAAAAATGAAGTTTATATTATCAAAATAAATTTCCAAATCTGTATAAAATTAATTTTATTCTTTTTCTCAAAAGGACATTAAAAGAAGTTCATTTGTGAAAATAGTATATTAAACATATAAAGACATTACAAAAAAATATTTCATTTATTATCAATATTTTTAATTTATATAAACACATTATAAAAAAATATTTGAAAACTTGTTATAACTATTCATATTACTTATTTTAATGGTTATGTAATAATTATTTCCATTAAATAATTATAATAATAATAAAATGATTTTTCGTAGAAACAATGTTGTTTTCTGTAATGTATGCCATGTTGCTATTGTATATAACATACTCCATGTCAATGTTGTAAGTAAATCACAATTTTTTGGAACCGTATATCATACACCAAGATGGTTCTATGTGAAATGAATCTTTTAATTAATGCATTGCAAGAGGAAAATAGTGTAGGATATAACAACATAGTGGACTTTTTTCATATAAATTTCTCCAATTGGTCAAGAATTATAATTGGTATATCTTCATTAGACAGATCCTACTCCATCAAAATGAGATATGAGTATAGTACATGTGATGGTTTAGGTGTCTTCTTTCTTAGGATAGATACA
Organism: Viscum album; assembly: GCA_963277665.1. Lineage (NCBI taxonomy): Eukaryota > Viridiplantae > Streptophyta > Magnoliopsida > Santalales > Viscaceae > Viscum > Viscum album. The sequence continues at coordinate 1,966,943,654 of OY728161.1, forward strand.
TGGAACACATATTGGACTTGGGAAATATTTGGAGGTTATTCCAAGAAATATGCTACCATCCTGATACAGTCAGGAATCTTAAAGGGACCAATATACATAGGAATTTGTTGGTCAGAGTGGTTTACTCAAGAGGGGGGTGAATTGAGTAAACCAATTAAAATTTCTGTATTTAAAAAAAGTGTCTTAAAGACCCCCAAATAAAATAATAAATTAAACTGTAGTGAATTTATATTAAAGTAGAGGTTCTGTCAGATTCTCAAGGGATTGATTAATTCCCAGTTAATCAACACAGGAGTGTGTGATTATCTTTTGAAACTAACTTACTAATCTACACTTAACATAAACACTTGTTAGTTTAATTATCAAAGTAACTTTAAAAACAGTATTGGTTTTAAAGTGATTAGCAGCGGAGTAAAACTTTGAAAGAGATGGCACAACAATGTAACCAAGAGGTTCAGTCTCAAGCCGAGACTTAGTCCTCTCAAAAGTTTATATAAAAATGATCCACACCCTGGATCGGGGTTCAACAGTTTACAACTGTCCAGGTCCAAGACCTCTACCACTGTTCTTCGTGGGAAATAGTACAACAGCAACCAGCTGTCCAGGTCACACACGACCTCTACCACTGTTATTCGTGGGAAAGAAAGAATGAAAGAGTTTGGTAAGGATTTACAAATCCTTCAGTTTGAGTACAGGAGACAGTGTATGTGTTAGATACAGCAGATAACACACACTGCTCGAAAAGAGTAATAATAAATCACAGAACAAGAGTTGTAGAGTTTAGAAGTGGTTCTGGTGATTTCAGCGTAGCTCTGGACTTCTTTGGATTCGATCAGAAGTGAGTTTGAGTCCTCTTCTCATTTCTGTTTGAGAAACAGAGTGTCGTATGCTCCAGGTTCGTAGGTAGTGAGATGTAGTCGATGAAGCTCTTTGATATTATTTTGAATGCACAGAACTCTTCTCGAGTATGCTTGATTGTATACGTGTTTCTGTCTTGCTTGGTTCTTCTTGTATGCACAGAACTTTTTCTTGAGTATGTCGTATGTCTTCCTTGTCTCTGTGTGTGTTGTCTCGCTTATCTCTTCAGCAGAGTCTTCTTGTATTTATGTCACGTGCAACAGGAGACAGAAGAGATTTCCTTTCTGCAGGTACGAGGTACGGGTTCCTGACATCCGACAACCTTTATCAGATATTTGACAAATCATTAAAATGTACATGATAAGACCGTTGGATAGATTAAATATAGGAAATAAATAAATTCAAACAGAGCGTCGAGTGATCGGTAGGTGATCAGCATCGGTAGCTTGGACATCGGTAGCTTGAAAATCGGTAGCTTGAACATCGGTAGGTACATGCATCGGTAGCTCCATGCGTTGGTATCGGTAGCTCTGAGTCTGTCAGTAGCTTCGTCCATCGGTGACTCTTATTCCATCGGTAGCTATTTATACTTACACCGGTAGCTCTATATTTGTATCGGTAGCTGTCTGTAAGTCAGTAGCTTACATTTATAAGCACATTGGTAGCTATGTGTTAAGTCTATCGGTAGCTGTCTGTCGGTAGACTAAGTCTATCGGTAGACTGGTTACCGGTAGCTCATTATCAGTAGCTATAGGCAGATTACTTATCTGTTTTATGGAGAACACATCCGATTGGGTTAGAATCAATTTATAACTTGTATGAACATGGATAAATGAGGATTAACATATTTCAAAGACTATTTTAAAAATTATTATTGGTTTGATCATAGATTTGAAAGAATTAAAGTATAGATCAATGATACTTAAAAATATCATATAGAATGAAAACATAATTGGGATTTTCAACACATATGAATACATGATTGAGATTATCAAAACAGGTGAGTTCAACAATCTCCCCCTTTTTGATAATCACAATTTATGATATGGGCATTTAACATAGTGAAAATATAATGGTAAAGAGTATAATATTGAATTCAATTTTCTTATTGAAAATAGCATCAGAGATAATAGAAATAGTATGATATAGACATAAGTTATCAGAGGTAACAATCATAAGGTACTAAATAGACATAAAGTATCAGAGGGAAAAATGAAAAGAAGGGTAAAGTGTCTCCCCTTATTCCTTATGTTTCTCCATTGAACGTATTTTTCATTCTCTTTGTTCTCCCCCTTATTCCCTCATTTTGTTCTCCCCCTTATTCTCCTTATTATTCTCCCCCTTTGTGATAATCAAAAAGTGGGAAATCATATATATATAGGAGACAAATAAAACATGAGAAGTAAAAGGAGTTCTGTATTAGAGTAGTAAAAAAGTACAAAAACAGAATACAAAGGAATTCCATCAAAAATCCTAGCCACTAGATCATTCCACCTCTTCCACGTGAGATTTTCCTTTGGGATCAGAAGAAGGTTCGGGTGGTGAGGATGTAGGTGAAGGTTTTGGAATCCCAGAAAAGATCAAAGGAGGCTGGGCCACTGACACAGAGTCAGGCCTGTAGGTTGAAGATATTTGGGTGATCATCGGTGTGAGGCTGCGAATAGCTTGAGCAGGAGTTAGCTGGACTGTGGAAGCAACTGAGGCAGAAGCAGGCAAAGCAGGAGGTATGATGACTGGTCTGGCATTAACATGCAAGAAGGGAAGCAGCAGATTTCTAAAATCCATAATAATTCATCCTCCTCTTTCCATAGCAGAGATGAAATCATCTTTGTTCTCCATGAATTTCTCTAAGGAAGGAGTCAATTCTCTTAGCTTGCTCACTTGTTCTCTGAAAGCTTGAGTGACTGGAGGTAGCTTCATGTTTTCCAACATCATCTTGAAGTGGTGTTCGAGTTGATGCTTGGTGAAAATTTTGGTGAAGTAGTAGTCCACTTTTCTCTTTATGGGTTCTTGATAGGCAGAGGCTTCTCTCATATAATCTTGAACAATCTTCATTATTTCTCTGGCATAATCTCTTATAGAAAGCACCACTCGGCTCAACTCTGATGAGTCCACAGAGCCACTGGTTGAAATAGAACCAATCTCCTCCTTCAACATTGCTCGAACTTGATTCAGGTCAACTGATAGTTTGGATGTGAGAGGGCCAAGAGAGAAGGAAACAGTTTCTTTAAAACTCTTAGACAAACCACTGATTAGGCTTTGAACTTGAGAGTCTTGTAATTGAACATGATCCTTCACTGAGGATTTGAAAATTTCAAACACCGAGACAAACTGGCTTACTACACTCTTCACATAAGCTAGGTCCTTGTCAGCTTGAGACTTAGAGCTCATATAAGAATCCAAAGCAACAACTAATGTCTTGAGAGCTTCCAGATCTGATTCGATTCTTGAAGACTGAGTCTGACACTCTTTCACTTCTTCCATAAGCTCAGACATAAAAGAAGATAAATTACAAGCCAGAGATAGCTCGAAAGATCTCTCTAACATTTTCATTTCTTCATAAAAGCTTTTCTTCATCTCAGCAACTGATACACTGAATGATTCTTTCAGCTCATTCTTCATGGATTCAAGATCAGATTTAGAGACAAAATCATTTGAGACAACTGCAGCAAATTCTCTTGCTGAGGCCAAACTAACTACAGAATCAGTCATTATTGAATTAATTGAGGAAGCAAGAGAGGTTTCCATTAACTTCACATCTTCAACAAAACTGGTTTTGAGGTCATCTTTCAGCTTATTCAAATCATGAAATCTGAACACATCATCTGGCAACATCTCAGAAGCAAGATCATAATTGGTCTTCGGTCTATTCACAGACATCTCATTATCTGAATCTGGATAATCCAATCCACAGACTATAAACCCTGGGTCTTCTACCCAGTCTCCAAGCTCAACAGCTACTGTAACATTTCCAAGAACAGATTGATGCTCCCCCTCAATGGGTGCATTCTCATGTATCACAACAGCATTTGGTGCTGGATTCTCTTCATTAGAATCTTCTACTACAAGTTCCACAGGTGCAGCATCTTGAAGATTTTCTGATACAGGTACAGCTTCTTCTGTAACTCTTTCTACTTAATCAGCAGGCATAGCTGAGTTCCCAATCAAAGGGCTCATACTTAAACTACCGGAAGCAGACAATTCAGATACATTTTCCTTTTCCTCTTCTTCTTGGTGAGGTACAGACTGGTCTTCCTCATGAGTAGATACAATTTCCTCTACCTTTCCCTTCCTAGAATAGACCAATTCTGCAACAGGACTTGGGGGAAAGTCTGGATCTCCTCAAACATCCATATGGGTTTCTTCTTATTCTTCTTCCGTTTCATCACTATAAACAGGTTCCTCTTCATCAGGTCTCAGACTCAGATCTCTCTCATCCTTTGGTCTTGAGGGATGATCCACAGGATTAAACCTATCATAAATCTTCTGATCATCACGGACCCATTCACCCTTCCATGGGTTCCAGTTAATTTTCATGTACTTGCAAACAGTCGAGGTGATGCAGAAATTGTTCTTGACTACAACTGTCTCATCCTGAGACTCAGCTATTCCTTTCACTTTTATCATCACTGAAATTAGCTTGGCAAAGAACAAAGAATTAGTCTTTGACTTTGGTCTAATCATGTCTTCCATTTGAAGCATTAGCAATCTGCACAGATTGATCTTCACACCATGTCTTAGTAAATGAAGAAGATAGATATCATGATATCTCAGATTTGAAAAATCTCCTTGCCTTGGTATCAACACATGTTGAACAAACTTGAAAAGCAGTCGATTTTCTCCATCCATTTCAGCAGCAACCACTTTCCTTTGATTTCCATTACCAATCAGCTCTTTTAAGGCGGTTTCATAATCAAAGATGTCACTGCTAGGTGGCATTGCTCTTGATACATACCCAGAGACACCTTCATGTGGTACTTTCAAACTCTCATCCCACTCTACTGAAGAAAAAGACATCTCTTTTCCATTTACAAAAGAGCTTACTCGATTCTCATTCTCAGACTTCTCAAAGGTTACAAACTCATAGAATTGTTTTACCAACTTCGGGTAGTATGGGCCATTGTTATTCGAGAAACAATCCACCCATTTCTGGTCCTCCAGAATCTCGAGTACTAACGATTTGCTAGGCAGTAGCCATTCCACGCACAGTTCCTTCTCGATCACTATGTCTCTATTCTGCAAGTGAGGATTCACTGGTCGCCTTCCCGATCTAGTTCTGACTTCACTAACACTGGCTTTATGCTGTGTCTTCTGCTTCTTAGCATTTGGTTCTACTCTTTCATCTCTGACGATAGGAAGCTTGGTTTTTGCCATCGCGGGTTTAGGGTTCTTTTTCGATTTGGGAGCTAAGGTTCGAAGGTGAGGGATTTTGAGCTCGGTGAGGTAAGAAGTGTCTTAGACTTAGTTTTATCATTTAGGAATTCCAAATAAATGACTAAAATAGAGTAATAATATAAAACGATTCGTATTCTTGGCGGCAGACAGATGTTTAAAAACATTGCATCGGTGTGAGTTAATCATCGGTGAGAAAAACAAATCGGTGAGAATTGTACATCGGTAAGAATTTTCACATCGGTGAGAATTTTAACGTCGGTGAGAATTTTCACATCGGTGAGAATCTTCACATCGGTGAGAAGTTTCACATCAGTGAGGATTTTCACATCAGTGAGGATTTTCACATCAGTGAGGATTTTCACACCGGTTGTAATTAAACATTCCCAATTCGTGTCTTATGTAACTTAGCCTATCCGAACTTAGAGGTTTAGTGAAAATATCAGCCAATTGATGTTCAGTGCCAATGAACTCAAGAGAAATATCACCTTTTTGATAGTGATCTCTTAGGAAATGGTGTCTTACATCTATGTGTTTGGTTCTAGAGTGAGATACAGGATTCTTAGAGATGTTTATTGCACTGGTGTTATCACAGTTGATTGAAACATGTTTAAAAACATATCCATAGTCCAAAAGAGTGTGTTTCATCCACAGAATTTGTGCACAGCAACTACCAGCAGCTATATATTCTGCTTCGGCAGTAGATAATGCAACTGAGTTCTGTTTCTTACTACACCAAGAAACTAAGGATTTTCCAAGCAAATGACATGTTCCAGATGTGCTTTTTCTATCTAACTTACAACCAGCAAAGTCAGCATCTGAATAACTCATTAACTCAAAGGATTGTCCTTTTGGGTAAAACGAACCTAAGTTAACCGTGTGTTTGAGATATTTAAAAATTCTTTTAACAGCAAGCAAATGAGATTCTTTTGGATTAGCTTGAAATCTGGCACACATACACACACTAAACATAATATCAGGTCGACTAGCAGTAAGATAAAGTAAACTACCAATCATACCTCTGTAATTTGTTTGATCAACTAGTTTCCCAGTTTCATCTGCATCCAATTTACAGGTAGTACTCATAGGAGTTTCACTTCCCTTGATACTATCCAGACCAAAACGTTTTAAAAGATCCTTTGTATATTTACTTTGATTCAAAATAATACCATTTTCATTTTGAAATACTTGAAATCCAAGAAAGTACATAAGCTCTCCCATTAAGCTCATTTCAAATTCATTTTGCATAGTTTTTGAAAAATCAGTACATAAAGAGTGTTTAGAAGATCCAAAAATAATATCATCAACATATATTTGTACAAATAAAACATCTTTAGAAATTCTTTTAATGAAAAGAGTTGGATCAACAATCCCTTTAGTAAAACCTTTTGAAATAAGGAAATTGCTAAGTCTATCATACCAAGCTCTTGGAGCTTGTTTCAAACCATACAAAGCTTTAGAAAGTTTAAAAACTTGATTTGGAAAATGGGGGTTAGTAAATCCAGGTGGTTGTTCTACAAAAACATCTTCAATTATAAAACCATTTAGAAATGCACTTTTCACATCCATTTGATATAACATGAAATCCAGATGTGCAGCATATGCAAGTAAGATCCTAATGGATTCTAGTCTAGCTACAGGTGAAAAAGTTTCCTCATAGTCTATACCTTCTTCTTGACTATATCCTTGTGCAACTAGTCTAGCTTTGTTTCTAACTATATTCTCGGATTCATCTACTTTATTTCTAAAAACCCATTTTGTGCCTATTGTCAAAGTGTCCTTGGGTCTGTCAACTAATTCCCAGACATTGTTTCTTTCAAACTGATTTAATTCTTCCTGCATAGCTTTTACCCAGAATTCATCATTGATAGCATCGTTGATATTTTTGGGTTCTAGCTGTGAAAGAAAAGCTTGATGTTCAACCTGGTTTCTTAGAGAAGCTCTAGTTTGTGTTCCTCTATCAAGATTACCAACAACAGCTTCTAAAGGATGGTTCTTTAGAATCCTAGTTGATCTGGTAAAGGTTGGACTAGAAATTTCAGGTTCATCTATAGGTTCGGGTTCAACAGAAGCAGATTCTGGAGAAAGTCCAGAACTGGATACTTTTATAACAGGTTCTTTAGATTTATCATTAAGGTCCAGAATAGACAAATATTCTTCAAGATTCTCAAGAGAGGTTTTAGGATCATGTGGATCAGTTTCATCAAACATGATGTGAACAGATTCTTCCACACAGTTGGTTTTCTTATTGAATACTCTATAGGCTTTACTAGAGATAGAATAACCCAGAAAAATTCCTTCATCACTTTTGGAAGCAAACTTATCCAGATTATCTTTAGTATTCAGAATAAATACTTTGCAACCAAAAACATTAAAGTAATTAACCTTAGGCTTTCTATTGTTCCACAATTCATAAGGGGTTTTCTTAAGAACAGGTCTGATTAAGACTCTATTAATGACATAACAAGCTGTATTTACAGCTTCAGCCCAAAAATAAATAGGTAGGTCATATTCATTGAGCATGGTTCTAGCAATTTCTTGCAGGGTTCTGTTTCTTCTTTCTACTACACCATTCTGTTGGGGTGTTCTAGGAGCAGAAAAGTTATGAGTATAGCCATTGTGTGAGCAATAAGATTCAAAATCTTGATTTTCAAACTCATGACCATGATCACTCCTCAAAGTTTTAATCTTAAGTCCACTAAGGTTCTCTACAGACTTGGAGTATTTGACAAAGTAAGAACATGCTTCACTTTTGTGAGCTAGAAAATATACCCAAGTATCTCTAGAAAAGTCATCTACAGGAACATAAACATAGTGCTTCCCATTTAAACTAGAAACTCTTGATGGTCCAAACAAGTCCGTGTGAACCAATTCAAGTGGTTGAGAAGTCGAAACTTCTTTCTTTGATTTAAAAGAAACTTTGTGTTGTTTTCCCTTTTGATAGGGGTTACACACTCTATCATTTGGGAATTCTAATTTAGGTAGGTCTCTAACTAGGTTTTTCCTAGAAAGTTTTCTAAGTGAGTGAATGTTGAAATGTCCTAATCTTCTGTGCCATAGCCATGATTCTTTATGAAAAGCATTCAAACAAGTAATATTCTGCTTAGCTAAAGAATTCAGATTAACAACATAAACATTCTCATTTCTTAAGGCAGAAAATACCAAAACATTCTTAGAATTAAAAACTTTGAAAGAATCATTTTCAAATTTAACATGAAAACCATCATCACATAACTGAGAAATACTTAATAAATTGTATTTAAGGCCATCAACAAATAAAACTTTAGAGATCAAAATTGAATCAGTGTTACCAATCTGGCCTAGGCCGATGATTTTTCCTTTAGAGTTGTCACCAAAGGTGACAAAGCCTCCATCAACTTTTATTAAACTCTTGAAACAAGAGAAGTCTCCTGACATATGTCTTGAACATCCACTGTCCAAATACCAGGTCTCTTTACAGGATCTCTTCAAGCAAGTTCCCTACAAAACAGATTCATATGGGAGATGATTTTGGTACCCAGATTTTCTTGGGTCCAGACAGGTTAGCCAATAACACTTTAGGTACCCATATTTTTCTAATGGGTCTCATATAATTTGTAGAATTGACATGCTTTGAAAGATAAAATTTATTAGATCCATAGCTATGTATATAACTGGTTGAAGCATATGAAGTTCCAGAATTACCTTCATTCTGTCCAGATTTAGAAATGAATCTAGTTTTGGCAATTTTCCTTTGTCCAGGTTGGTATCCTATACCAGTAGTATATTTAGGTGCTATTTTCTTTCCTAGCATCTGTGTTAGAGTATTCTTTCCATTTTTGAACTTCTCTAAGTCTTTTCTGAGTTGTTCATTAGATAGTTTCAGTTCAGTGTTCTCCTTTAACAGTTGATCATTTTTCTCTTTTTCAATAGTGAGTTCGGTTTTAACTGTAGTGGTGAGAGCATGCTGTTTCTTTAATGACTTGTATTTATCATTAAGTGCATTAAATGTCTCTTATAACATGTCACAGTATTCAAACAATTAAGATTTAGACATGTTATCACCTTCAGAATCATCTCCAGAATAATATGAATTTGAAGCAGGAGTTTCAGCAGTTACCTGAGAAGTGTTTGTCATAAAGCACATGTTGGCTCGATTCCTTTCAGAGTCTGAAGATTCAGCTTCACTTGTGCTGTCTTCGGAAGCACTCCAAGTAGCCTTCATGGCTTTCTTAAACTTATTGTCCTTATATTCATATTTCTTTTTATACTTCAGCTTTGGACAGTCGGCTTTAATGTGTCCTTTTCTCTTGCACTCATAGCAGACAACATCATCTGATTTGTCATTCTTCTTCCAATCCTTTTTCCATTTTCATTGGTGATCATGCTTACCCTTATAATTTGTTTTTCTGAAGAACTTCTTTTTCCTATAAAATTTCTTAAATCTTCTAGCAATGTAAGCCATCTCAGCATCACTGTCAGAATCACTTCCACTGTCTTCACAACTTGAACTTTCAACTACAGCTTGAAGCTTTTCTTTGTCCTTATTCTTTGAAGTTGAGGATTTGAAAGCGACAGACTTTCTTGCAGGTTCATTTTCTTCCTCTTTGTTCACTTTATGCTCTTCTTCATACATCATCAGCTTGCCAATTAGTTCCTTGACAGGTAGAGCAGCAATGTCACATGATTCTCTGATTGATACAGATGTGCCTCTCCATCTATCAGGTAGACACCTCAAAATTCTCATAATTTGTTCCTTCGATGAGACATCCTTTCCCAGCGAGATCATTGTATTGACAATTTCATTGAACCTGAGATACATGTCAGAAATGGGTTCGTCAGGCTTCATTTTAAAATTATCATACTTGATAGTATAAGTATTCAATCTCATTTCTTTAACATTAGTTGTTCCTTCATGAGAAACAGCTAAGGTATCCCAAATTTCATAAGCAGTTTTACAAGCAGAAATTATATTAAATTCTTCATCTCCTAGAGCACAGTACAAGGCATTCATAGCTTTACAATTGTTATTGTAAGCAGTATTTGTAGGTTCATCCCAAGTAGATCTAGCAGTAGTGGGAATTTTGTATTCTGATTCAATAGCAGTCCAAATATCAAAACCTATGCTTTCTAGATGAATTTTCATTTTCAGTTTCCTCTGAGCATAATTAGTTCCATTGAAGAAAGTTGGCCGGTTAGTAGCAGCACCCACAAGTCTATTGTCCATGATGAGAAAATTTTAAAGAGATAAAAATTTAGATATAACAGAAATTTTAAGAACTTTAAAATACTACTAAAATCACAGTTCAAAAGCAGAGTACTTTTAGAAAGTATTTTCAACCTCTGATACCAAGTGTTGGTCGGAGTGGTTTACTCAAGAGGGGGGTGAATTGAGTAAACCAATTAAAATTTCTGTATTTAAAAAAAGTGTCTTAAAGACCCCAAAATAAAATAATAAATTAAACTATAGTGAATTTATATTAAAGTAGAGGTTCTATCAGATTCTCAAGGGATTGATTAATTCCCAGTTAATCAACACAGGAGTGTGTGATTATCTTTTGAAACTAACTTACTAATCTACACTTAAAATAAACACTTGCTAATTTAATTATCAAAGTAACTTTGAAAACAGTATTGGTTTTAAAGTGATTAGCAGCGGAGTAAAACTTTGAAAGAGATGGCATAAGAATGTAACCAAGAGGTTCAGTCTCAAGCCGAGACTTAGTCCTCTCAAAAGTTTATATAAAAATGATCCACACCCTGGATCGGGGTTCAATAGTTTACAACTGTCCAGGTCCAAGACCTCTACCACTGTTCTTCGTGGGAAACAGTACAACAGCAACCAGCTGTCCAGGTCACACACGACCTCTACCACTGTTATTCATGGGAAAGAAAGAATGAAAGAGTTTGGTAAGGATTTACAAATCCTTCAGTTTGAGTACAGGAGACAGTGTATGTGTTAGATACAGCTGATAACACACACTGCTCGAAAAGAGTAATAATAAATCACAGAACAAGAGTTGTAGAGTTTAGACGTGGTTCTGGTGATTTCAGTGTAGCTCTGGACTTCTTTGGATTCGATCAGAAGTGAGTTTGAGTCCTCTTCTCGTTTCTGTTTGAGAAACAGAGTTTCGTATGCTCCAGGTTCGTAGGTAGTGAGATGTAGTCGATGAAGCTCTTTGATATTCTTTTGAATGCACATAACTCTTCTCGAGTATTCTTGATTGTATACGTGTTTCTGTCTTTCTTGGTTCTTCTTGTATGCATAGATCTTTTTCTTGAGTATGTCGTATGTCTTCCTTGTCTCTGTGTGTGTTGTCTCACTTATCTCTTCAGCAGAGTCTTCTTGTATTTATGTCACGTGCAACAGGAGACAGAAGAGATTTCCTTTCTGCAGGTACGAGGTACGGGTTCCTGACATCCGACAACCTTTATCAGATATTTGACAAATCATTAAAATGTACATGATATGACCGTTGGATAGATTAAATATAGGAAATAAAGAAATTCAAACAGAGCGTCGAGTGATCGGTAGGTGATCAGCATCGGTAGCTTGGACATCGGTAGATTGAACATCGGTAGCTTGAACATCGGTAGGTACATGCATCGGTAGCTCCATGCGTTGGTATCGGTAGCTGTGAGTCTGTCAGTAGCTTCGTCCATCGGTGACTCTTATTCCATCGGTAGCTATTTATACTTACACCGGTAGCTCTATATTTGTATCGGTAGCTGTCTGTAAGTCAGTAGCTTACATTTATAAGCACATCGATAGCTCTGTGTTAAGTCTATCGGTAGCTGTCTGTCGGTAGACTATGTCTATCGGTAGACTGGTTACCGGTAGCTCATTATCAGTAGCTATAGGCAGATTAATTATCTGTTTTATGTAGAACACATCCGATTGGGTTAGAATCAATTTATAACTTGTATGAACATGGATAAATGATGATTAACATATTTCAAAGACTATTTTAAAAATTATTATTGGTTTGATCATAGATTTGAAAGAATTAAAGTATAGATCAATGATACTTAACAATATCATATAGAATGAAAACATAATTGGGATTTTCAACACATATGAATACATGATTGAGATTATCAAAACAGGTGAGGTCAACAGAATTAATTTCCATTTCTTCCAAAATATAATAAAATTATTATAGGGTTATATTTTTATAAACACATTTTCACCAACATCAAAATATAAATCATGCTAGAAATTATCAATAAAGTTGTTCTGCCAACATTGAGCTTCTTTAATACACTACTGAATAGTTCTAACCTTCCAAACCATTTATTAAGGAATATTTTGTCAAATAGATTTCTTTATACAACCTCGTATTATCATGTTGGATATATAAATTTCTTCTTAAATAATGATTCATACAGTTCTATATGAATGCTGGGGTGAAAACTATTATTGTAAAAAAAAAACTCAAACAGAGGCAGGTGATGATCCCAAAAATCTTTGAAATCCAGAGAACAATATCTCAGTATATCCTCTAGGGTTTGAATTTTTCTTTCAGACTGACCATCTACTCTGAGGTTTGTAATCAGTGATGAAACTAAATTCTCTAACAACTGATTACTAATGAATTGTCCTAAACATTGAGGTAAACCCAATATCTCGATCTAATACAAGAGAATGTGGTACTCAATGAAACTATACCTCTTCCTTAGTTTATATCCTGGTAAGATGATCAAGAAAAAAGTCTTGTCAAATAGAGATGTAGAGTGATGATATAGTAAGGCAATTGACTACCACAAATATATAATTAATCCCTTTAGAGGCTTTGGGTAGTCCAATGAAAAAATCAATAAATGTTTTCTCCAATTTACAATCTGGATGGGTAAAGGATGAAACATCCATTATTACTTTTGTCTTTCATATTTAACTTATTGGAATACAATGTAGTTAGATTAAAAATAAATGGTATCTCTCTTCATTCCATCCCACCAGAAGTATTCCCTCAAGTACCAATACATCTTTATAAATTTAAGCTGAATAAGGAATGAATAATTTTGAGCTTCCTCTAATAGATCCTCATTCAAGTCAGGTATGGAAGGAAAATAGACACGGTTCCAAAACCACATCATTACATTTTGATCAAGGTTAAACATAGGAACATTTCTAAATTTCCATTTCAACTCTTCATCTTCCTTCTATGCCTTTATAACCTCACTCAGATTGAGGGTTGAAATATCATTTGAGAAAGATAAGAATTTTCAACTTATTTTAGGATTTCAAGATCCATCCATTGAAAATCAATAAATATTGGATCATTTGTGGTCTTTATCATGGATAATCTAGAATGATCCTTCTGACTCAAAGAATCATCTACCGTGTTCGCTTTCCCAAATTGGTAATGTGTTGAGATGTCATATTCCTTTATTAACTCTAACCACACTATATAGAACATGTTCAAATCCTTATGTGTGAATATATATTTCATACTTTTCTGATCAGTTTATATATCACACATTTCATTATAATGATAATTCCTCAATATCATTAATTCAAAAATTTCAACCTCTAAATCTAAATAAGGATAGGGTAATTTTTCTCATGAATATTCAACTACCATATAGAATAGGCGAAAACCATGTTATTCTTCATAAGAGAACTTCCTAATATCTACTGGGATGAATCACACTATATTACAAACCTGTCTATACAACAAGGTAATATAATTATAGGTTCACTAATAAACATTCTCTTCAGTTCGTTGAAATTTTCTTTACATTCATCAATCCAGAGGAACTCAACACCCTTACGAGTTAACATGGAAAGGCGATTAGAGAGTTTTGAGAAATTATCCATAAATCATCCACAATATTTAGCTAAACCAAGAAATATATTGATCTCATTTCCCATGTTTGGTCTAGGAAATCATCCAATATCCTCCATTATTTATGGATCTACTTATATATAATATCATGAGATTATCTGACTTATAAATGAAACCATTTGCAACCAAAATTTACACATTTTTAATTTCTAATATATATTATCTTTCTTTAGGGAATTTTTAACAATTATCAAATGATTATAATGATCTTTATTTCTCTATAAATAAATAATGATATCATCTATAAAGACTAACACAAACTGATCGAGGTAATCACTAAAAAAACTACTAATTAAATCCATGAATATTTCAGGGGAATTATTAAGACCAAATAACGTCACTATATATTCATTGTTTCCATAACTTGTATATAATTTAGTCTTGTGTGTATCTTATTTATTGACCTTGAATTGATGATATCCATAATGAAGGTCAATCGTGGAATTGTATTGAGCCCTGCGTAGTAGATCAATCAAGTCATCAATATGTAGAATATGATACATGTTCTTGATTGTAATATTGTTAAAATCAAGATAATAAATGAGGGGTCTCATTGATACATATTTTTTTTAAAAGAATGTTTGTACCCTATGATGAAAAACCTGGATGAATGAATCCCATATCAATATTTTCTTGTAGTTTCATCTTTAATTCCTACAACTCTATGAGGGTGATTCTATAAGGAGACATTAATATTGGTCTGAATCCCTTTATAAGATATATTGAGAATTCAAATTCATTTTTTTGTTTAAGACTAAGAAACTCTTTCAGATAGACATCCACAAATTATATAAAAATCCGAATACAATCGATATCGATTTTCTCTACAACAATTTGAGATAAACAACCATTTGAATGAGAATTATAGCCCATACACATTATGTAATCACTATAGGAAGTTTATAATTAATATAACATTGATATATTATCATATAAGGGTATGAAATATTAAAAATAACATCCATTCTTTGACAATTTAAGAGGTATATTTGAAGATAAATCCAATCCATGACTACAATGATATAAAATTCATCCAAACGTATAATTAAAAGATTTGCAAGATGTATATTCCCACAAACTTCAGCCAAAAAGAATTATAGACATAGGCTGTAATCATTGTAACATTAGGGGTTTACACTTCTATTTCAACATCAAATTGTTTTGGTGAAATCCTAACTACCTTAGAAAATTATTTTTATAGGAAATAGTGGGTTGATCTAGAATCAAAAATGATATTAGAAGTTCTATAGTTGTTGGTAATTCTACCTTTCATCACGTCGTTATCACACCCATCATTAGAAATTGTGATTTCATGGGATTTACCCTTTTTCATAGTTTAAGAGGTTTACAACATCAAACATCATCACCATACCTTGGTTTTGGTTAGTGGTTAGCATTATCCCCATTCTCTTTACACTTGTATCATTGAATCAAGGGATGTTCATTCTATGAAACTTTATCTTCATTATAATTTTAGGAAAAATTCATCCAATAATTTCCACAATCAATTTCATGGTGACCTTCTTTTCTACCCATAAAGATTTTACATGAACCATGAAGACAAATTACTCTATTCCTCTTCCCACACATTGATAATAAATGAAATATCATCTTCTTTTCTACATGGTTTTTAGATTTTGTTTTTAACTTTTTCCTTATTTTCTTGTCAGTACCATGAGGTTGATATGTAATTCCTACCTCTATTTAAACCTATATTTCACAACAACAAAATTTCTCCATAGCTACTAAATTCTTTTATGGACCAAACCCATCTAAGACATAGATTTAATCCATTAAATAAACTATAAACTTTACTTTCGAATAGGATGATAATTACTGAAGCATACCTCACAAGTATCTTGATATTATCATGGGAAGTACCAACAAATTCATCATGCCATTATATAAACTAAATGAACTCATTCACCATTTTAATTTAATGAATCCGAGGAAAGTACTTACTAAAATATAATTTCTTGAAATCATCCCAATCTGTGGATTCAACCTCATCTTGATTCCTCATATTCTAGATTATCTTCCACCATTGGCCTACTTCACCTTCAAAATAATAAGGATCCCAAATAAATTTCTCTTGATCCAAACACTGGAGAGTGTAGAATATCTTCTTAGTATTAGAAATCCATTGTTTAGAAAAAATTAGATCAGAAGACCCTCTGAAATATGATGAAAGTTTCCTCATGGAAGACACAATAGAAATTTTTTCCCCCTGTTTCTCATTCAGAAGTACACCATGATTCATTTCTTGAGAAAGATGTGTGAGTATACCAGTTAGGTTTTTCATTCATTCTCCCAAAGAATTGGTTGTTTGAGGAGGGTAATATATTAATTGTTGATATCAATCACCATTAATGTCATTCCTTTGGGTTTTAAAAATTTACTAAAATGAAAGGAAATATTTTAAGAAATATTTATCATATTGAGGAACCACATAATCATTAAAATATCCTTATAATATGTCTAAAATATGAATCATTACTTAATATATGAAACCTTATGTTTATCCTAGGTTTTTGATTGGAAAATTTTATTTAAATCCTTAACGATGGTTTATGAAGATTTATTGAGTTCCCAAAGCATTTCCCTCGGGAGTGTCAAACTAGGAGTGTAGTAAGGCCCATTATTGTGTACTAGATTACCTTCAATTTAGTCTGGAACATCTTTTCAAAACAATTACCCCTAGGAACATATGTGCAAGAGACACATACAATTATGATATCTATATAAAGATATATTTCTAGGAAGCCACTATCTCTATCAATTATCAAAATTCCAGGACAATTTCCTATACTTTTCCTTGTCCATATACTTCTCCATGGACATTTCCTTAGGGTTCTCACTAGGGTTTTCTCATCCAAGACTCCAAAGGATAACTAATCCTTTTATCTGATACAAACTATATAGACCCTCTTTTTCCATACATTATAATTATATAACTTTTTAGTAATACATAAAACATTATATAAAAAAATACCTAATGAACATACTAGTCTAGTGCCTTTGGAAACATGGAAGCATAAACACTAATACATAAGTGGGATACAATATCTGCCAATAGGTTATTCTTGACTATAACCCTTCATAGAAACATAAGACATAATATATATATTCTTAACTTAAGGGAAGATGATGTAAAAATGGGTGAGATCAGATACTCAGTAAGTGTAAACAAGGGAGTTACGTAAGGTATATTAACATGGTCTTGAAAACAGAAATGATACCCTACATATCAAAGATAATAAACATGAATCATGGTATAAATCATGGAAGTCCATAAGGCATGAATCATATTGAAATGAAAAACATGATCCATGAATTTATAAAGTTGGAATAAATCATCGAATTGTGGAAGAAACATAAGCATATATGATGATCTCCATATTATCCAATGAATTTCTACCATGACAAACTTAGTGGAAAAATTCCTTTACTAAATCAGGTTCAAACCATGTTCCTTCCCGGTATTATGAAATTGATTTCATCCCATATTTAGCCCAATATTTCATAACCAAGTTAATTTCACATTCTATACATATAATATTTAACTATATTAATTAATCATTCTATCCATGTCTATATATTGAGATAAAAATCTTTACAAAATGCATTGGCGGGGGATACATTTCCCACCCATTTCATTGGTAATTAATATATACATATACCATAATATCATTAATAATCATATCATATACCATGAAATGAAAAGAGTACTATAAATGTGTAAAAATTTCATATACTGTGAAAAAATATAGGATTCATAATCATTCCACCATAGACATAACCCAAGAAAAGAAGCAGGTTTCCAATTAATATAACTGATGAAAGAGAAACAAGTTTCATAAACATCATTACAAAAAAACATAATTTGTTCATATAAGGAATATAAATGAGAAAAAAATTGAGTAATGTTACCCAGAAAATCATGAGTAACACCAACATATGTTATAATAGATGGTAAATTTGTTTGATAGATCTTTTCAAAATATTTCTTGATGAAAATATCCGTGATTTTTTAAAAAATAATTTTAAAATATAAAACCTTGTAAAAAAACTTTTCTTTGAATATTGGATTGGAAACATATAAAGTAATATTTGAATTAATTTTTTTGAAATACATTTTCCTTGAAAATTATATTCATGTTTCATTTGAAAACATAGTTTTTGATATAAAATATATTTCTAACTCAAGAGAGAAATATGGTCAGATTTTATTAAAATAATTACTTAATTATATTTATTACTATATAGTTGAATCATGGTACTAATAAGTTGATATATATTTTAAAAATTAGATAGGCAAACTAATGAGTTCTTTTTAGAGATGTATCATAAGATTTAATCAGAGAAGCGTAATCATTATCAATCTCAAAAAGTGATGATATTGTAACCATAAACTCTTACCACTTTGTTACATAGGATAATACTATCCACATAAGAAAAATAAATTTAATTAAGAGTAAAATATCTTGAAAATAATTATATACATGAAATAACATTTAAAATGTAGGTATATAAACCTAGAGAAATAATTTAGGTACAACACCAAACATGAGACTCAAAGAAAGAAAATTTAGACAAAACTATTTTCCCAATTTTTTAGATTTTGAAACATAACCCCATCAAATAAATTTCCCATAAATTTAGTTATAAAAATAATTGAATACATCAATAGGAATTATACACACTAAAAAAATTAATAGGTGTTGAATAAAGCCTATATCTCATAGAAATAAAAAGTTACATGAAATCACCGTACCAGGTGTCATGACTCATATCATACTCATTCAAAACACCTGTACAATAAATATAAATTTATTATAACTATCTCAAAGAATCATATTATTATATATAATCCAACATTTGTTTTATCCTATCATTTTACTACCCTCTTGTTAGAAATCCAATATTCAGGTTTCACTTCATGTAATATTCATTTTGTTCTCCACATGTATATTAATTTTTTATATATTTTTTCATTATACTTTTATAATTATTCTGAAATATAAACCATGATATAAATATCAAGTATATTCAATATATTTTAATTTATGTAAGAAATATAATATTGAATTATGAAATGGTATACTCCTCTCATGGGAATGGTAATCTATATGTATGAATTAACGTTGTTTCAGTATTTAATTTCATATTGAAAGAAAGAATGATAATGACATATATCTATATTTTTATATTTTATAATCATAGTTAAATTATAATGTTATATATATCATATATGTTCAATAAAATTGTCTTTAAAACATTACATGTATTGTGTTAACGCATCACATAGCTTTGAGGGGCGGTAGTCCACACTTCCTCAAGAAAGCTTTTCATATTGAAAACACGTGGACAGTAAAAATATATGTGTTGTAAATTCAATAAATAAGTTTAAATATATAATAAATATATTATATAATATATAAAAATTTATTTTCAATAATAATTTCCACCATTTGAGGTGGTAAAGGAAACATGAACTATTATCATTTGATGAGGCGGTTGTTCGATAGACACGTAAACAGTATGTTCATAACCCTTTTGATGGATGTGTATTAACGTGTTGTTAAAACCCATATAACAACTAAATTATAGTATATTGAGGATATTTTATTTTATAAAATCCTTGAATAAATAGCGTGGAGGGGTGGAGATGGAAAATAAATGAAAATATCATAAGAGAATGTGTTACCTCTTAATAGGGTAACTCCTTTTGGTTTGTGCTGAAAGGCTTCCTTCAAAGACTTTTTCCCCTAGGGGGTGATGCTAGAAAGAAGTTAGGTATTTTTGGATGTTTTTTGGTAGATATTGGCCTAAACTAAGTGTTTTTAGAGGTTCATAGTAGAGGTAGGGGTGGTGGCCTTTATAGGGAAGGAGGAGTGGAACTCTAGTAATATTTTAAAGAGAGAATTCAACACGCGATTTTCATGTTGTATATGGATCTAATAATGAAAAAATATGGGAAAATAAAATTTAGGGTCTAAATATGGCCATATAATTGATTTTGGATAATTTTATATGTATTTCGGGCCTTAATGGTATTGTTTAGATCCTTATTAAGGTTAATTTATCATTAAACTATGTAATTATTTTTAATTACTTTTACTAAAATTTTTGGTCAAAAAAATCATCACTTAATTGAAATTTATAAATTATGATTATTAAAAATATGGAATCCATTCTTAAAAATTTCAGTCACATAAATGGCAGAAATTTATTTATAATTAATCCCACAGTCTAGTTGACAAATCGATTTTTTAAAGTTAAAACATTCAAAAGATCACAATGTTTTTATATACAATATCAATTTGAAATTGATCTCAACAAACTGTATTTTATTAATTGATATAAATATTATCCAATTAAAAATTTATAACATTTCATAATATAATTTATTCTTATAAATAAATTATATGATGAAAAAGTTTTGAATTAAAATCTGGTATTTTTCAATATTCATCTAGAAATGAAGTTTTTTGAAAATACCAATATTTCACCAAAAGATAATTTTATTTTTAAAAATTAAAAAATATAGTTTATTTTATCTAATTAAATTTATAAATATTTCATTAATTAATTTCATTTTGGTTCACATAATGACATTAAAAGCAGTTCATTTATGAAAAATACTATTTTCAAACATATAAGAACATTACAAAAAATTATATCCTTCTTTATCAATATGTTTCATTTGTAAAACCCATTATAATAAATATTTTAAGTGTATTTTTTACTAATAATATTAATATGTTTAATAAATAGGTTATAATTATCTTCTTTAAATAATTATATCAATAAAATCATGTTTCATATAAACATCAAAGTTGCTTGTAACATATGATAAGTCATTGTTGCGTGTAACATACGCCATGTCGGTGTTTCCTATAATGTATGCTGATTTGGTGAACTCTATCAAATTACATGTAGGATCTTTGAGAATGTAATTTTTTACTTAGTTCATTGGAAAAAAAAAGAAAATTTATATTATTCGAGAAAAAAATTTCTACAAAAACTCAGTGTGTTACATCATAAATAGTGGGGAGCTTCTCAGTGCTGGTCGTTGTCTTTTGATGTAATTATTTAATTCAGATTCATCTCTATTTTGATGATGTCTTTGAGTAATTTCGTGTTATTGGACATCCATCGTACATAGTGGTTCATTCCTCCTTATTCTATTGAGATGTTTTATGTTGTGTGACATTGGATATTGTGGTGATGTATGATGCGTGCTATAGCTGGTTTTTTATCTCAATGCAACAAATTTATAAAGGTAAAATAATACCACCAAAAGACCTCATTATTACTAAAAATTCCTCTTATTGTTACATGTAATTGGGATGGGGTTTCCATGTATTTCATCATCTTGTTACCTAGTACATTGTGGGGAAGGAATGATATTTGGATGGTTATTGACCCTTTGATCAAGATTGTAGATTTTATTCTGATCAAGGATACCACTAAAGTTAAAAATATTTTAAGTCTCTATGATCAATGTATTATGAGTATGTTGGGTGTTACATATGATATTATCATTAAAATTTTCCCCCATTTTACTTATCATCTATGGAAATTATTTTATATGTAATTAGCATCATAAGTTAGAGTTAACATGGAATGAAATCTTCAAAAAGTTGGCGAGCTAGAACAGATAATCTAGATTTTAGATGACATGTTGTGTTCAACCATATTAGACTTTGGGGATCATTTAAAAAATATTTTGGATTGGTCGTATATTCTTAAAATAATAGTTACCAATTCCCAATTAGGATTAATCCTTTTGAAGTGTTGTATTATCTACAATATTGGTCTTCTTTATACTAAATGGAAGATGGAAAAAATAATTTAGTGGAGCTCAATATTACATAGGATATGACTATAAAATTCATAAAATCATACAATATTTTTTGACAACATAGATTCGTTATAATTCATATAATGATCATCGATATTGATCTTTTAAATTATCACTAGGTTGCCAAGTGTTTCTGAAAGAGACACCTCACTTGGGTCATCACCATTATGGGAAATATGGGATTCTGTCACTAATGTATGTTAGACCATTAACTATTACTGATAGAATCATATTTTTGAATATCAAATATAGTTTCCTTCTATTTTCACATCAATTCATGATGTTTTCCATGTCACCTAATTGTATAGGTATAATGTAATATTTTTTTTA
The DNA here is from genome assembly GCA_963277665.1 of Viscum album. Lineage (NCBI taxonomy): Eukaryota > Viridiplantae > Streptophyta > Magnoliopsida > Santalales > Viscaceae > Viscum > Viscum album. The sequence goes on from OY728161.1 coordinate 1,966,965,929, forward strand.
TCTTATTGTAGGTACTTCTTGACCCTTTTTTATCTCATTATGTTTAGTTATTACTTGGTGTTGTTTCGAGAGAATTTCTAAAAAATTTTAGATATTTATCACTTTGCATAAATATATAATAGTTAGGGAAAACCATGATGTTTTTTCCAGAATACCTTGAGCCTTATTGAGATGGTCTAGAGGGTGGCGCATGGTTGGAGATCCATTTTTCCTAAAATTTCGACCACCCCTCCAAGCTATACATCCTTTGATTTATAGGGTTTTAATGATTATTTCATATTTAAACTAAATGGGTTGAGAAACCATGCACCCCATCAAAACTCTTCATAAGGGACCATTATTAGGTATATTGGTTACTCTTAACCATGGGTCCCGTACAAAAAATAACGTGTGCAGATTTTTTAATCTAATGAAATTTCTTTTTAAAATATTTGGACACTTTGTTTTATTAATAGTCACCCCAATTTGACCCTAATTTGATTCCCTTATCCTTCTAGGCTCTAAGGATATTAAATTGACTCCTCCAACCTCTTCCATTTGTGGATTGAAGTATCATTTATTGTGTTTGATATACCTCTAGTAAGTGAATCTCATCTCATTGGGTTTCTCCAAATATTCTATTATATCCTTGGAGAGTGATAGATAATCATGTTATTGAATGATATAATATTTGATTTGGTGGATCATTATTATAGGTTTTATTTCATGGTCATCTTATCATTCATTCATAATTGGAATTTCCTTTTGTAGGTGTTGATTTGATCGTAGGATTAAATTTTTGTTGATCCATAGGGCTATATCCTAAAAACTAAATCCCTAATTTCATGATTGAATTGAAATTAGTTGTTAATTGATTCAGAAACCTTGATTTATGATGAATTTATGTTTTATCTAAAAGGTCATTGAAATTTTGAAAAAAAAACCAACATAAAATGGATTTGAAATTTTTGGGTAGATTTGAGAAAAATGAGTGATTGAATTGATATTAGATTTTATAAAATTATTTGATTATGACTCTTGATAAATTGGAATAAAATGAATTATCATTTAAAAAACATACGAATTTATTAAATACATTTGATTTGTTTTTTAATTGGAAAAGTAATTTTTGACTTGAAATTTTGAAATTAAATTGGAAATAGTAAATTGAATTAGAATTAATGATTTTATGTGGAATTAATGAATAGTTAATTGATTTATTGAAGAAACATTTATGGTTAGTTGGTTATAGGCTTAATAATTCAGAGACTATGACTCCCAAAAAATATATTTAAAATTACAACACTATCTAAATATTTTTTAATATGATTTTCCCTGATCAAATGTTTATATATTAGTAATGTAGACCTAAACCTTGGGATGCCCGGACACATCAAAGAGTTGTGATTAATAACATAGTAGTGTGAGGATTTAAGAATCTATAACTAACATAACTCATGGAATATAACCATAGTGTTAGTCCTTATTTTACATGATTATACATTCAATTTTGTAGATAAAATTTATATTAATTAAATTTTTTATTAGATATTTTATATAATATGTTTATTTAAGACTCTTTTAATATATCTAACAAATTTTTATTTGTAATAATTTTTTGGTTTAAAATGTGCAAATGAACATTCATGAATCATTTTATTTAAATTGAAAACATTAATAGTTTAATTATTATAAAATTGATTATGGAACACTTTTTAAGATAGTATTAGGATTTCTAACAGACACACTAAAATTGCCTTCAGGTATTTGTAGATCATGATATGCTAGGTTTAGGTAAAGGAAAAGTTCCAATTTCAGGGGGTAGTTTTGCTTAATATATATGACTCTAGAGTGATAACAGTGATTAGTGGAGTTATGGTCCATTTTTTTATAGGATTTGACAGACGTGTTCTTGATGAATTATATATTATATTTTTATTATTTTTTGGTTTGGGATACCTATCTGTAGTTGGTACTTTTTTACCTTGAGGAGTGTTTACCACATTTAATTTGTGATGTTTTATCTTCAACTATTTTGTTGTATCTCTGTTGAAAAACTGTTCCTTTAGTTTTTGATATGATTCTCGGTGTAATTTTACAACCCATGGGATTAGGAATTCCCTTCGAGCCATGTTAGGAATACTCCGAGTATCAGTCTACCATGGTATTTGGGATGATTTATGAAATAATAAAATTAAATGACTTTTTTATCTTTCTAGAATGTAAGTATGAATCTTAGACATTCCTTTTATTATGAAGGTAGGATTTTCTATAATTGAGAGGTATTTGGGAGATAATTTGTTGACACCTCTCATTACAACATTCCTTAATAAACCATGGATGTGATGGATATGCACACTTATGGAATAATTTCATCAGATTCTTGTCTTATTTCTATTTTATATAAGTATTATAAAATCTGAAATGTTTTATATCCTTGTATTCCTTGATTGAGATCATGAAATGAGTACCCTTTATGATGTTTTTAGTGTTTCCTATTGATGTTTTGTAGCACCATACGACTGAGAAGATGTTTGACCTTTCCATTGGAGGAAGGCTCTAGTGAATAATAGTAATAAAATACCCCGTTTGACCAAAATCCTAATGATATTGTGGTGAAATCTATCTAATATTTGTAAAATGATTTCAAACCTATTCTTGTTTAGGATCCACAGTGGACCCAAGATGGGATGAATATATAGATCATGCTCCAGTGTTTTTTCATAATAAATCACCAACATTTCAAGCAAGAAGGATATTCAAGATGTATATGATTATTTTATGATGATTGTGATTATTTTTAGGTTCTTTTAAATTCTATAATAAATAATGATAATATGTTACACCTTTTAGCTTAAATAGGATTAGAATAGATGGTAATATTCATAATTTAATGTGAAAACATATTGTTTTTTAGTCGATGGAATTTATAACTCTTTTAACTATTTTGTTTTATCTTGATTCAATGATCATTATAATGTAAATAGAACTTCTTGGAAACTGATATGTTGAAAGGACCATGACCAAGTTTGAAAACAATTTTGCTAAAAAATTTCAGTTTATTCTTGAGGTAGAGATGAATGAAAAAATGATGGATCGATGATTTTAAATGAGTCTTTGATTCGATATCTTATATCATTTTTTCAAGATGAAATGAACTTCTTATACTACTGTATTAGAAAGAGATTTTATATTTTATCTTGACCTAGATGTTAATTTTTGGTTGATGGTAGAACCATTTTCTCTCAATGGTAGTTTTATGAGTTCCATTTAAGTAAAAAAAGTAATATTGATGAATCAAATAAGGGATATTTAAAAAATTTCATATCTAGACCTATTTCATTTCCCGAATAAATCATTTAAATTGATTTATGTGTGGAATACTTATGTTTTAGAGTAGGGTTTGAACTGAGGCACTAAGTATCTATAGTTCTTGATGCCATTTAGAACACTAGGATAATTTCTGCCTTGTCTTTTATGTTCAATTAAGTTGTACCGTATCATCAAATCAAAAAATTACTATGGTTTAATCATATCCATCAAGAACAGTGGGGTTCCAACCTCAAAAATTAAAAAAAAAATCTTTCTCACCTAGTGAAATAGTCCCAAGAGTAATATTTTGTGGGTCAATCTGAAATGTTCCAAAATATGATAAATAAAATTACCCCTTTGATTTAATTAAATAAATTATTAAATAATATTGTCATAGAAACCCCATGAAATTATTTTTAGTATACACTATTATATTTAAAAGAATTTTAATAATCATTACCATTTAAAATATATTCATTTTCAATTGATCACATGATTATTATATTTAAAGTGTTATATCAAATCCAATTAACACATACAAGGGAAGTGATAGAATGAACTAATTATGTAGTACCCTATGAATCAAAATTATAGGATATTTAGTGGGAGATAGAATCTCTAGGATTTTCCCTTAACATTCCCAATTTTATACCTATGAACTTAACCATGAGTGAAACCCTTTATGAGATAATTTCAAGCTCATCGACATCACGTCCTAAACCATATATGATGAACCTGCCCATGAAAGTCTCACCATCACTTACCTTACCCTAAAAGTGTTTTCAAGTGTAGTAATGGACATTTATCAATACTAAGAAAATATTTTTATGTACATTATATTTTATATAATAATAAATATATTTTCATTCTATAATTTTTAATTTACACTTTTATATTTTGATATAATAAAACCCATATTTTATTTCTTTGAAATATTTAAATTCAAATAAAGAATTTATTTAGAAGAATTAATGGATTTTTTTTAAATAAATAACATTTTAATAAATACCAGTATTTAATAATTTTTATCAAATATAAATTATCATATAATTTTTTATGAATTTAATTCTAATTTTTGTAAGGTTTAATACATTGTAAATTTCAAAAAACCCCATCATTTTTAGTAAATGTAGATTCTTATTATATAAGTGAAATTTAAAATATTTTGAAGAATATTTTGATAAAATGAATATTGTATTTGGAAACATGACTTCTAAATTATCCAATGGTGATTCTTTCTTAATTTCTGGAGGTACTCCTATTTATAGGTAAAAATTAAATACCATATAAATATACAGTGTGTATTATGATTTCATAATGACCCAAAAGTGATGTCAAAAATACTATAGAGTGTATCAAACATCGAATATATCTTTTTTTCCTTTAAAATGATCTGCTTTATGTTTATTTTATTACTTTTATAAATTACTTGTGAATCCCCCAAAACTATTAATATATTTTCATGTGTTCAAATCACTTCTATAAGAGTATAACTCACTTCCACATCTGAAAGGATATTATTTTATTAAGTTAATCAATTTTACTTATATAATAATTAAATATAACCTTATTAGGAAAAAATTGTAGGAAACTCCCATGTAAGGATTTTTGGATTTGGTTATTTTATTAGATAGAGTGAAAAACCGATGTATGAGAAATATTAATGACCTTTACTATACATTCCTATATAAACCACTCCCATATCCATTATCCCTTCACTAAAAGTCCTTTTAGTACATATTTAATCTTTTATATCCTCTCTATATTTCTACCAAGGTTCTCTAATGCTCTCAATAATCTACTCCCAGTGATTTGGAGTCACACTTTAAAGGTAGGGTATCCTCACATTCCTTTCTTCATTCATGTTTATTTTCTATATTAGGCATTCGTTTTCTAATTTATAATATTGGGTTATGTATTTCTATGTCCCTAATGCATTAAAATTTATTTTTATGTTTTGATATAACTCTTCTTATCTAAATAACCCATTTTTTGAATTTTTATGTGTCAATATTATGTTTCTAAAAGTCAATGTGATTTTCCAAAAAAAAATATATGGTGAATACCATACCAATTTCCTATCACGGATGTTCAAATTTATACAAATTTAATTAATTCAATTTTAAACTAAATTCATTTAGTTATGACTCTTCTTCTAGGGAATGCAATTTATGTCGAGGACGCGCAATTGTTGCCTCGCATTCCCACTTCCCAAATGTGGGCGACATATGTCGCTTATTTAGGGATGTTTTCTCTTTGATCAAAACAGGATGATGGGATGTCGATTTCTCCTTCCATTGATTCCTCCTCAAAATTTGTTTCCTAGTATGGGTCTCTCTTAATGGTTAATATGTTGTTCATTAAACTGTTCCCTTGTTCCATATCTTCTTGGATGCCACTTAATTACAAACCTTATGTTAGCACATTATGAGGGGTTATGTGAGGGAAGAAAACATCGATCGGGGGAGTAGTCATGTTGAACATCATTGGCTCGTCTGGATGTTGAAAAACATATGTGTCTTGGTTTATTCCCCTTATTATAGGGCTTCTCAAGGGTGTGTAAGCCTGAGGCATCCCGTGTCATGTGAAGGGAATTATATTCCATATGATTTTCTCTAAGGTTTTCCTCATATTCCCATGTTTAACACAAGTTATGATGCAAGTGTAACATCTTGTGGTGATGGTTACACCAAAGGCATATCTATCAAGGTTTTCCTCAGGCATCCCATATTTAACATGAGGTAATCCAAAAGTTCAACCTCTTTTGGGGATGTAATAAGAGTGATCAGAACACCCTATAAAGAAGGATTAGATTAGTACATACCTAGGAGGGTTTATCTAGATGATTTACTAGATGGATGGATCAAAATGACAAATGAGGGTGGATCTAAGGTGGGTTGTCTCTTATAAGGATGATATAACACCTTGAAGGATGATTTGGACACCACTGAGCGAGGATCAAGGAAAATACACCCAAGAAAATGGGACACCAAGGTTTACCATTTGTTGGGACTAAACCTAAGTGTGGATTCCAACGTACCCTCTGTAGAAGATAGGGATAAAACCCATGTAGTTTTCAGTGGTGATGAATCTGGGTGTATAGAAAGGAAAAAAACCTAGAGACCTGTGAAGTATTATGCATGGATAACAGCCCATCGCATGTGGGAAACTCTAAGTAGGATGGTCATGGATTGTGTGGGGCTTAGGCATGGTTGGCAGCCTATGTGGACTGAATGATTTTACAAGGATATGGCGTCCCTATTATATATTGGGAGAGATGATAGATCGTTGAATGAAGTGGATTAGAGGATGAGATGGAACAAACGTGAAGATGACAGTAATGTTTCTCTTGAACTTTAGAGAGTGGACATATGGATGGGACTAGGGGGAAGTAGATCCTATGAGTTGGGGCATTACCTTTCTAAAAAACAAATGCGCAAGGGAGAGACTAGGATGAGGCATGAGTGATGGGATTAAAGCTCCAGGAGGCATACAATGTATCCATGTGGTAGGGAATCAAAGTTTTCATAGTTTAGTATTGATTCAGGGTGTACCCCAAGGACACATTCCCAACAACAAGTTGGGTCCTTCACATAGATATCGGGTCGAGAGTTGGTATGTAACCAATATGGGATGGACCAATGATTTGGGTCCAAAAAAAGAGGGGACACTGAAGAGTACCATTGTTTGGGGTTGAATATCAGGGTCGCTTCCAATGTACCCTACCTAGGATACAGTGATCAAAACCTGCATAGTTTTAATAGGTTTTCCAGTGTTTGGGGTTGAACCTCAGGGAGGCTTCCTATGTACCCTGTCTAAGAGACATGGATCAAAACCAATGTAGTTTTAATTGTTTTGGCGTTGAACCACATGGAGGAATACTACATACCCTATCTAGGGGATAAGGATCAAAACCCACATTTGTTTTGAATATTTTTGGGGTTGAGCCTCAGGGAGGATATAAACATACCCTATTTGGGAGAAAAGTATCAAAACAAAAGTAGTTCTAAAGTATATATTATAACTTCATACGGGAAAGGATGAACTGATATGAGGTCTTTGGGACTGATGGATGATGGGATTAAACCTTGTGGAGAATTCCCACGTAGCTTTCTCAGAATGGGAATACATAAAATACCACTTAGTTCAGTGGAGCTATGGGGCTTACACAAAAAATAGGCTCAAAGAGGATGTTATGGTTGATGCTTACTCAAAGGAAATGTGATTTATGCTTTTTTTGAGAAACAAGAGGAAACAAAGACTTGAAGATCACGTCACTAAAGGTGAATATGTGAGGAATAGGTTGAGGCTTATGCATGGTTAGTGGCCCAGGGAGAAGACGATTTGGACATACCCTAGGATGTAGTCTTGATGATGATAAATCCCCAAGGTATTGGGATGGGGTATTGAGAGTCCATGTTTCCATCTCTCCTCATATCATTTTCCAAAAAAGAAGATATGATGATCAAGGGTGAAACCACCTACCAAAAAGTCTAGGGTCTTACACCAGGATAGTTTAGCTCACCCACAGATTGATTTTTCCCATACAAGGAGTATCACATTCCATGTGAGGAAGATCTCACTTTCATGGAGACTACTGGGTGTGGAAAATGCCCGAGGTGTAGCACCCCATGTACATTGCATGGGGTGAGGCTACAGTTTAACTTCATGTGTTGGGGATGATAATGATTTCTATTTTAACATCCGACAACTCAGATGATGAGGATTCACTCTTCATCCATACGACATACATGATCGGAAAACTTTAACCATTTGTGAAGGAAAGGCACTGGAAATTCCATATGGAGACAGGATTATAGAGTGGACCGTTGGTGGCTCATGGTAGTGTGTCTATGAGAAGAATCCATAGTCATTATCGTGCCTATGTGAAGAAGCACAAGACAAGTAACATGATATGAAGCACCAACCAAGGGACTTTGAAATCATTTTGTGAAAACCCGGAGGGTCGTATGGAAGAACGGTTTGTGAAGAAAAGGGGTTCACAGGAAGAGTCTTTGCAAAGAATTGCTGATCCAAAATGTGGAGACACTCTGTGAAGGGGAACCCTTTGTGAAGTGGAATTGTATATCCTAGGCATAGAGTATACATATGTATAAAGATTTCTTCGTGAAGTGAAATGGATTTCACAAATTAGGACATCATGGAAAATGGTTTCCCCTAAAATTGTGGAATTGAGAAGAAATATACATCATGATGCATAGTAATCCTACCTTAGAATGTGGTTCACATGTCCATGGAAGGTACTTCATGAATCTCCAGTGGTATGAGAAGTCATGAGTTACCACAAGGATCTCCTTTGCGATGTCCCATGGACTTTGTGAAGGGTATCCTTGATTTAAGAGGGGTTTCATATGAGCCAATGGAATGGTATTCTACAATGCTCGAATAGCTCGAAGAAATCATTTTCTCAATGATTCACATTGAAAATGGTGCTTCACGATTTGATACTAAGGAAGGATAAAGGATAGGGTATCCATCCTTTGGGTCTTGTTGAAGAGTAGTATTTATAGGCATGGGGTTTCACGAAACTAAGAGGATGGGTCTCATAGGAATTGGACTTAGAAATCAGAAGAAGATCTCTCATGTTCCTTGGACTCACGGACCACTCCGTCAGCTTCTCCACAGCGGATCAGAGCTCTCTATCAACTGTGTCATAGTCATGGAGTGCTCCCATAGCTACTCCTCAGCAGCATAGAGCACTCAATCAATTTCATCGTAGTTGCAAATTCCATTTTTAACTGCTCCATGGAGACAGTAGAGCAGGATTTTCTAGCTACTTCACACCAATCGTTGCTCTGGATAGGCATCATGAGGCTCCTTTGGGAGGCTAATTTGTGAGGAAGGATTAGTTGGAATTTTTTTTGGGTTTGTTTTCACTGGGGAAAAATTTTGGTGCCAAAAAATTCCCCCCCCCCCGCCTCAGAATGAGAGTTGAGGAGAAAAGTGGGTCATATTCTAAGGGTACTTCACCAAAATCATGGCAGATCGAGAACGAAAAATGTGGAGCAGGGGTGAAAAGCAAGGGTTGGGTGCGCTACAGAATGCATGACATTCCATGAATCTCAATGGAAATCTCCTATAAATATATAGAGAGAAAAACTAGTTTATCTCCATTTTTGTCCCTATTTCTATACATTTATTCTTGATTCATGAAGCTTGGTGCACTCAGCCATCCATCTATGAGAATCTAGACTCCGTGGACCGTTTTTTAGAAATGCTACACAATAAACCGCTAAACCAGAATACCAGGATTCATTATACCACTTATTGGGACTCTGACAACGTTACTGCATGTTTCATGATCCGAGCTCTATGAGAGGTAATTGTGGATGATCTCATTGAACAAGTTTTGTGAACAAGATTCACAAGAAACAAAGAAAAATTTCAAATGTCTTGATCAGAATAAATGACCAACCAAGTTATTCTTCAGGAAGCCCTTGAAGAAGACGCTCGAAGGTATGAAATTGGAGATAACTTGGGGGATTGGTAAATATATGTGTATCCACATAGATCATAATCCTTATTAGTGCTTATAATATAGGGATGAAAGTTCTATACCTTGTGAACGATACATCCATTGTACAAATTTAGTATAAGGGATGGGGTCTTCATCCTAGGAGCTATTAGGGATGAACCAGCCTACTGGTTCGGGGACACCTAGTTCCAATATCAGTGGTTAAAGGCCGTAGATGGCCATATGTGGGCCAATCCGACACCTGTCACTGCCACATGCTTATACAACCACACCAACAATGTTAACGAGATGGAGCTTCACGCTCAGGCATTCCCTCCACAATATCAAACTATCCTCAAGGATGCTCAGTGAAAATCAGCAAAGGGATGGACTGATGAGTGGGAACTGAGCGATGATGGAATCATCACAAATGACTAGGCCTTTTCCTACATGGTATGTGTAACCTGTGATAAATTTGGGGAGGAACTGGTGTATGTGGGGTTGTATTAGGCAACATGGTATTCTCAATTCCATATCTTCCAGCCGAAGAGCGTGATGTAGGAGCTATTAAGAAGGTGGAAACCTAGGGCTAACACATTCCATCTTCATCATGGGGAAGTTGGAAACATCCTCATGGAAATCCATAAGAAATTTGGGATTCCCATTCTTGGGGCTATATATGAATAATTCCTCCTAGTAGAGAATGTGTGGGGATACGTGTAGCAGATTCCAAGGATAGAAAAGGCACTGATGGACCCACTATTGGGTGATGAGAAGAAAAAAGTAAGGGACTTTGATTTCACACCATGGTTCATGCAGTTTATAAATTTCCATTTATATTGTAAATTTTCTATGAGGCCTCCCACCTTCCAAAAGGGGGCCCAACGTAGCAAAGAGAACTCATAATTGCTAATCTTGGAGGGAAACCAGTAGATGACATAGGGGTTCACTGTCAGTACTAAGCAGTAACTGGTGGTTAGGTTGGATGTGTTCATCTTGAAGCTCATCTGTCGCTAGATGCTGCTAGTGAGAGATAAGAATATGGATGTATGACTATGTTTGTTCATTATGATATCCATGTTATCTACTGGGAAGTAAGTCATCCTCGGGACCCCAGTACTGGCGTTGTTGTACAAGATTCTTTGGAACATTAGTGAGGGGAAGAAGGTGTTTCAGTTGTGTGGGCCGTTACACTTCTTGTATGGCTTGGTGGAAGCACTCATGGGGGTTTATAAGAATCCAAACATGATTTCTCCCTCAGTGTCAAACATCCAACCCTCCATTCTGAACACAATGGGAGGATTTATGGCTATGCTAATCCCACAGAGCTTGCTGAACATCATCTGGAATGCATATGAGTCTGTCTTTCACCAATTTCCACTATCCATGGGGGAGTTTACCAAAACAAATTTAGATACTATCAGGAACCAATAATACCTTCTTGCCTTCATAAGAGGAGTTTTGGTGGTGATGATGAGCCCATATGTGAACCGTACACCCAACCCCAATTTACGAGGTAGTTTCGGTGCATGCAAAGGCTAACCCTAAATGATTGTCTAGGCTGCATCATCAGGATCACCCTTGCATAATGAGGTAGATATTTCTAATATTTACTAGGGAGGGTGGGATGATGTGAAATGAGATACCTTTGGTCGATGCCGCTTTTGGGCTAATGATAGAATAATCCATGAAATAGGATTTGGCCTAACCAGTTGAGATGTTGAAGTGGTGAACTATCTGGGTCGATAACGAAGTGTCTTTTCAACCTAGAGGTTGGGGTCCGAGAACAATGGGAGTGTGTGCTAGTGGAAACATAGTGGAAGAGATTATACAAGAATGATCAGAACCTACACCATGTAGGAGATAGCGATAGTGGAAAACCTGACGGTCCCAACAGAATAGAGCCATGAAGGAAGGAGAAGTTTTAGAGGGTTTTTTAGGATTACAACTCAAGATCCTAGGAAATGTCTATTCCACATAGACGTGTCTTTGGGTGCTGACTTTCCAAAGGCCTGGGAAAACTAGGAGGTCAATCATGAATTCCTCAATCTAATCTAGTTCTGGGATCATATCAACTACCATGGAATGGTATTTTTAGATATTTTTTGAGAGGATGTCTACTTATGGTGTCCCATGAAGAAGGAGAACAATATTTCGAAGAGATGGATGAATACATTCCTTCTTGGGGTGATCCACGTCCTATGAAATGATAGGTGAAAGTAATGCTGGGTCAGACTGTCCCACCTCATGTGTTGGCTATTGAGCTGAGGGTGTGCTTTCCATTACTCGAGGAGTCAGATAGTTCCTAAGGAGATGAGGCTGATGGGGGAGGTCCTTTGGATGAAGGTCAATTAAATAGTTCAAGGTTGGAATATTTTTCCATATATGTAGAGGTAACATTTGGAACATCTATTGGACCATGATATTATCTATGTTTCCCTAGCTTCATAAATAAAATTTTTTATCTACAGGAGAGCCTTGTGGAAAGGATTCCCACCTACATTCATGTAGATACGGGCTCAAGATCTATACTCAGGCCGATTGTGATTGCAGAGTTGAGTGGGGATGCAGTAACCAGAAGGTCCATTCTGAAGTCCTCAGATTTTGTGACCATATATGGGGTGATGTCTTGTGATCCAATAGATGAAGACCCAAGAATGGATAGAATCATTCAAACTTTATAAGCCTTCCTTCTCACAATGTTGCATGAAGTTATCTGTTAAACCAAATATTGAAATTTTCATATCTCTTATGAACTGTTCCTCAAATGGTGTGGGCTATACTTTTGAGGACGAACTAAGGTCATGAGTCACCCTTAAGGAGGGGTACCAATTATAATGGAATCAGATGTCTAGGTCGGCCATACTACATTGAGAAAGGCTGCCAGTGGAGCAATTTGCGGGGCAGAAATAAAACTTATCAAAGTTTAGTCTAATGATGAAGATCATCCCCCTGATGCAGAGCCTAATACTCATGTTTATGTAAAACCCAATATTCCCAATAGGACACGAGATGAAGACCCCACCGCTAAGCTTATAGTGGTATTCATAGAGTATGAACCCACATACCCATAGAATCGAGACAAGACTCCTTCTAATAAAGTGTACAACAAGGCCATAAATCACTTTTCATGGATTCTTACCAGGCACTTAATTGGGGATACCTCATAAGAAATATGGATTAAACATATGGGTAGGCTTCATTCTGGGATACATGAACAATGCGCTGGAGGATTGGATGCTCAGCGTACTCATATGTTCTTTCAAGACTATAAGAGAGAGAAAACAAGGTAACATGGATGTGGCCTCAATCTGGGCTAGTAGTATCTGAATTTTGTGAACATCAAGAGAAATTATAAGTCTTATCTTGAGATCAAACACTTGAGGGAATGGGAGAACGAGCACTCCTCTTTCCTTGATGCAAAATCTGGAGTCATATCATGACTAATATCCCTACTGGTAGAGGCTGAGGAACAGATGAGGAGAGATTCTCTACAGATGGATATTATTCTAGCTAATAAGGATCAGGCCTGGATCAATGCCATTGAACTAAACCCCATTTCCATTGAGTAGAATTGGGAACAAAATAGGAAATAGTGGATCCTGGATGATATAATCCAGACAGCAGTGGAGCTAGGATTCTCCATTGAAATGGTCACCCCATTTATGGGAGGGGCCCATCCTCAGGTGTTGTAATTTTTGTTAACTCATGAAATTTATTTCATTATTTTATTATTTTTGTTGTTTTTGTGCATATGTTCCATTATCTATTTTGGCTCCTGCATTTCCATCACATCATTGAAATATCATGCGATCAATCCCTAAGCTCAAATGGGTTGTGCCTGATGTGAGAAACTAGAGATGAACACATCGTTATTATATTTTAATATGAGAGTTACAACACATCTATGGGAATTAGGGGTCTGAAATCCCACTCTGGGTGTCTTGGAAGAATGCGGGAGGCCTGACTAAAGAATGATGTTCTAAGAATCGTTGAATTGCTGCATTATCAACATTCTCTCGTGCACGAGTGGGGTAACGCCAAGGGCATTGGAATCAATCCAAATATAGGGTGGTGGAATTTTTGAATCATAATACTCATAATTTGTAACACTATAGGGATGGAATGAAAATGAAGGATATTTGTTAACTGTTTTCAAAACATAGAATCCTTATTGCTTTAGCCTGAACTGGTGACAACAAATGAGGTCCGACCACTAAGCATGTTCAAAACATGGGGTTTGACTGGAAATATCATCCATAGTATTTTGTAACATTGTCTTGGGCTAGTAGGCAAGCCGTAGGATGAGTTTCATTACTGTTAGGGGGTTCCTTTAGACATGAAAAATGACAATGATCAAAACAAAGGGCATGCAAAGTGGAGAGGGTGGAGTGATGGGTCATTTTAATGGATTCCAGCACTCTTGAAATTATTCCACTGTGATGAAAACAAGTTTTGTGAGAACATTAGCATGATAAGGGATCATACTCATTTCCCTAAAGGATCTCTCTAGGGAAAAGCTAGAGTGTCCCACATTTTTAGTTCATGACAAAAAGGATGATTGACTTGTAGTTTAATGTCGTATAGTGAGAACAATGGAAATAAATAGTCTTGAAAGGGGGGATGAGGCTAGGATGGCCATATTGGAGGGTTTAAAAACATGTGTCTATATCTGGGAACTATAAATCCCGATTTCACTGTGTATCCTTCTAGGGTGGGAATCATTCCACACACAGTTCTGAATGACTCGTGTTGTTTAACATCCTACAATAAATATGATAGGGTCAAGGGGTACATGAAGGGGTACTTGATTTGGAAAATATAAGCTCAATTTTAATGAGGACATAAGGATGTCTACACCACATCATGTGCCTCCAATAAGGATCTCAAGCCAATGGGCCGAAAAGGATAAATTTTGGGTTGGAAAAGAGGTGAAATACCTAGGTGTTCCTACCTACCCAATGTTTATGGGAATGAAGTCCGACATAGATTTCAAAGAACAGTGTGGTGAGATACCAAAACTGGTGAGGTAAAACCTCTATATTGAAGAATCTAAATAATTACACAATTATCATGGGGCATTATTTACTTATCGAGGGTTTAATATTTGTTTAATATCATGAATTGAGGATGTGGTTACCTATAAAGTAAACGTGTGGTACATTACATATCTCGGCATTAATGAGGATCATAAGAGTCCACACAACACCATGTGGTCCCAGTAGTATTCTTTAGAATAAAAACTATAGGCGGCCTAACTTGTGGCTGGACATGAGGGAAAGTGGTCATGTAATACCCTGACCCTAGTTACCAATAATCAGTTCATTATTACATAACATTGACATGATAAAAGGAATCATATCTAGAAAGACCGATCAGTTTAGTAGCTTTGAATGTACTAGATACATACGTAAGTATTACATTACATAATGAAATAATAAAACAACACCATGTCCCCTTTGAACACTCTTATACCCCTTAGCCTACTCCTATTGGTTAATCGTAATATACTTATTGGCATCTTGGAAAAAATAAAACATAATAAAGGGTTGAGCTAATATTCTTAGTAAGGATAACAACATAGAGGAAACTATCATAAATAAAAATAAACATTAAAGGAAATGTATTGGAATAGAACACAAGACTTTTAAACATAAAAATCAGTATAATTTGGAAAAGATAATTCAAATAATTCAATTTACTTATTGACATAGATATTATACTAGTCAAATAATCACATGTAATATCCATAGCCAATTTGAAAAGGATAGAACTCATATTTCCAGACTTCATAACCACATAGTCAAGGCCTTATTCTAAGACTAAAAATAAGATTTTGTTAAGGCCTTGTGCCAAGACACTAATTTGTCTCATGAGACCTACCGATACATCGAGGAGCTATAGCAGTCTCCACCCATCAATTACTAAGTCAAATGCATTCCTCCAATGAAAGGGTGAAATATAATCTAAAAAATTGTATTAAACAACAATACAAAATGTCAATACATTATCCATAAACAATGAATTGTATAAAAATAGTCCATCCACAGTCAAACATAACTCATTAAATACAATATGTAATATTATATTATATTAAAATAACTTCAATCAAGAATAATGAAGGATATTTACATATATAAAAATAATCATCAAAACTATTTGAGAGAAATATCCCTCTTTTTCTTGAAAACATTTAAATGTATCACTATTTATCAAGAAGATGTTTAAAATAGATTTTTGAATCGAAGTTCCCCATACCACTTTGAAAATTTTAAAAGAAATTGTAATTTTAAAATATTAATGTCCATATAAATAAATCCTTAAAACCATTTTTAAAACATGTACATTAATGAGAACGATTTAGAAGAATAAATTTTTATAACATTTAAAATGATATTTTAGTTTGAGTTCCTAACCAAACGAGAGATGATTAAATACAAATAATTGATGTAAAAAACATAATAATATCATGAGAATAAAGGGATTCATGATATCTTATGTCAAAGTTGATTATATACTCCAAATAAGTGTGAATTGGCGTATAACAACAAATAAGTAGAAATGGAATGTATTTTGAGATGAAATATCCTATAAAACTGTATCCTTAGGTTTAGGATAAATCAATGACATAATTATGTGTGAAAAATATAAATACACTAAATATGATTTTATATTCATTGTAAAATAATCAGATGACATTCACACATATTCTTGTAACTACAACACCAATTACTTGGATGTTTAACTCAATGAATGAAAATTGAGATAAAATTACACTAATAAAGTTCATATAGATGACTTGAGAATTAATAAATGGAGTGATTAAATGTTTAAAAACCTTAAACACACAATGGGGAGTGTATATTAATTCATAAATAAATGTATATTGATTTCAAACATAATATTGGAGTAAAATAATCGATGAAGTTTGCATAAAACCCAATAAGTGGAAATCGAAATTTGTAATTCCCTTAACGATTTGGTGAGTAACGAAACATAAACCCCATGAAAGAAGGATTATACAATTAAGATGTAAATACCCATAAATTAAATTATATTTCATAAGGAATAGAATCATTGGTATTACATACACAACACAAAAATAAATAGGGGCACTATAACATGAATCTCACGAAAAATAAGATGTGAGATGAAAACCCATTACCATGCTGTAATCAATCGAGTCGTATGACCAAGACTTAATAAACAAAAAATAAATCATATAATTCCATGAATATATATAGAATTTTGATGATATATATCATATTTAAGTACACAATACACCACATGCAATAAATAAGTGGCAAACAATGGAAATATCACAAAATTAAAAGTGATATAAGAAACCACTTACCTTTTACTCTTCCTTAATATAGGGTAGGTTTAACTCCTTTATAATGGTGAAATAATTTTTATTGAATTATATAAGAACCAAATACATAAATATGAAGTCATATATGATTTTATAATATTTCATTGTTAATAATATTTTAGTAGTATCATCATTTCGGGTTCAAACTAATTCGTTTTCCTTTATATGATTGGTTACATAAGCCATATTTGTTATGGATATGATGTATTTGATTCATATAAAGAATGATGTTATGTTCATAAACATTATTTTTAATCATAAAATGAAATTAATTCTTGTATTATTACGATGGGGAATGAATCTCATCTCGTTCGTGGAGATTGTTGAGCAATGTATTATTTTCAAACAATTCAAAATAATGTTTTTTAAAGGGGGAGATTATTTTAAATAATACTCTGTCTCTTTATGATGATTTTGATGCTCACAAATACCCTTAATTATTTACTAATTATTTCGTTGAGTATTTTGCAGGAATTTATTTTATTTATTTATTTCATACAATGAGATTTCATACTTCATTTATTCCGAGATCAATTTTAGCGTGTTCTGGAATCACTGTAGCGCGAGATCAATTTTAGCGCGTACTGGAATCACTGTTCATACCCTATGTTGATGAACGTAACGTATGGATGAAAAGTTTACCTTTTATGTTATTTTGAAACGTATGGTTAATGAACCTTACGTTGTTGAAAAGTATTGAAGAAGAACATTACGTTTGGAAGGAACCTTACGTTTTCGTTGTTGGACAAGTATGGAAGAGAAACTGTACGTTAGTTTTCAGTGTTGAGTTTGTTTCTCAAAAGTATGGATCATCAACCTTACTTTTATAATCAACCGTACGTTCTTTGGAGAGTTGAAGCAAGACAAAGTATGTATGTTCAACCTTACGTTTGTGAACCTTACGTTTGTGAACCTTACGTTTGTGAACCCTACGTTTGGAGCCACGTCATCAACCCTACGTTTGGCGTCGGGATATTTTTGACAGACGATGTTTCCTTTTGCATTGGTCAAACAAGCGGTTTATTAAGCGGATTTCGAGCCGATTCTTAAGTACGACTTTGACTGAATCAAAGACGATTTACAACGGATTAATGATTGATTTAAACGGAGCTTTTTGTGCCGATTCTTCAGGGGAGTTACAACGGCTCTGTTATTTCATTTAATATCGCGAATCTAAAGGAGATTTTTTATGGATCTATTTATGCGGAAGAATTTCTCAGATTTGAATATATATGTTCTATCTTGGAAACTTCGGATTTTATATATATACACAGAAAAGTGTGTGAAAGATATAGATTGATCTTTTAACGAGCAAGAAACAGAGACTGTGAAAAGGCGTTCTTTTCTGGTGATCGAGAAGAAGTGTAAAACCTTTATTACCGAAGGAAGATCTTGATAGCAGATTCACGTGTTCTACATCGACTATCTGTTGTGAATCTACTACTGCTGAAGTTGTGAAGTTTCTGGTAATATCTATTGCAACTGGATCGACTCAGAACTGTTTTGATTACAGATATTTATTTTCTGAAGACAACGATCTATCTACTGTCAATTGCTTTCTGTTGCAATTGTGAAGAACAACTGGAGAAGTGTTTTCTTTATCGAAACCCTTTTTATTTTTGAGTGATCAGCTTCTCGTTCTAAGCTGCGTGGGTTCGTGTTTGAACCAGGAAGGCTGTGTTTGCCTGAAACTTGTAAAGGTGTCAACTGCCTGTACTCAGTTGTGAACAGGTCTGTGGAAACGAGGACCAGATAGTGAAAATCGCCAAGCTCGTGGATTTGAGCGTTGGTGGAGTGGACTAGGGGCCTTCTGTTCCCCGAACCACTATACATCCGTGTGTTCATGCTTTTACTTTTTCCGCTGCATATTTAATCGAGCAAAAGCATAGTGGACAGAATTTTTCTAAATTGAAGAGATTATAATAATTTTGAAAAGACACAATTCACCCCCCTCTTGTGTGTAATCCGTAGATTCAGATCCAACAATTGGTATCAGAGGAGGAGCTTCTTATTTTTAAAGTCTTATCAAGCTAGAAGTATTTAAAGATTATACATAGTGTATCATGGCTGATATGAGAGAGGGAATGTCAATGGTCAGAGCACCTTACTTTAATGGAGATAATTATGGCTGCTGGAAATCACGTATGATTATTTATCTGAAAAATCTTGGTTACAAAGTCTATTCAAAGATTCTGACTCCCTATGAAATTCCTGAAAATCCCGATACATGGAGTGCTGCTACAGAGGCTGAGTATGACATAAATTCAAAAGCTATGAATGCAATCATCTGTGGTCTAGGACCAGATGAATTTAACAGAGTATCTCAATGCCCGACTGCATATGAAATGTGGCAAACAATAGCTGTTGCTTATGAAGGAACAGATAATGTAAGACAGATGAGATATGCAACTGCTAAGTTAAAATTCGATACTTTCAGAATGATTGAAGGAGAGAGCATCACTCAGATGAATGGAAGATTGACAGAAATTGTCAATAATATAACAGCTCTAGGAGAACCAATCAAGCAGGCTGATCAAGCGTTGAAGGTACTGAGAGTACTTCCTACTCGATGGAATGGAATCTCTGCAGCAATCAGACAATCAACTTCTGTTAAAGATCTAACTATGAGAGAACTGATTGGTACATTGATGATGTACGAAGCTGAAATGAAAGATGAGGTAAATGAGCATAAAGTCTACATAAAAAGGGAAAATACTGCTTTGAAAGTGACTTCTCAACAAAAGGATAGAAAGATGAAGAACAGAGAAGTAAGTGCTAAATCAGAAAGCTCTGATTCTTCAAATTCGGATGAAGAACTGGCTCAGCTAGCCAGAAAATTCAGAAAGTTCTATAGTAAGAAGAAAGACTTCAAGAAATCCTTCAAAAAGGATAGCAAGGAAGTGAGATGTTATGAATGCAAAAAGATGGGACATATCAGACCGGATTGCCCAAAATTGAAAGATGCAAAGAAGAAGAAATTCTTCAAAAGAGATGATTATGAGCAGAAAGACAAGAAAGCTATGAAAGCTACTTGGAGTGTTTCTGAAGACTCAAGTAATTCTTCTGAATCAAGCTCAGAGAAGGAGGAAGCCAATTTAAAAGCAAATATGTGTTTCATGGCTGAAACTGATGAGGTACACTCATACTACTCCTCTGACTCAAATAATGAATCAAACTCTGAAACAAGCTTCTCAAATAAAAAACATGCAACCTACTGCAATATGCTTGAAGAAAGGTATGACTCATTATTTAAAAAATATAAATCTATAAAGAACTTGCATAAAGCTATTTCAGATGAGAGAAATACTTTGCTAAAACAACATAAGGAATTAATTGACAAATACAACTCTGCTGACTCAAATAAAATTAATTTTGAATCAAAAATAAAAACTCTACAGGATGAAGTAGAATCTTATAAAAAGGCTGCTTTAGTTTTTACGAAAGGAGAAAACGTCTTAAATGAGATACTTGGAAAAACTGTAATTAAAAAGGAAAGGTTTGGAATTGGAAGTAAAGGAGAAAAACCTAAGTTATACAAAAATTATTTTGTTCCTAGCACTAAACAGGTTATTTGTAACTACTGTGGAACAAAAGGTCATATAGCTAAAAACTGTTTTCTAAGAAAACCTCAAATATGTGGAATTAAGAAAGCTTATATTTCCAATGATCTATATGATTCAATCAATTTTAAGAAAACAAAGCAAATCTGGATACCCAGATCACTGCTTGCTAACACTCCTGGACCCAACAAAATATGGGTACCAAAGCAATTTGTTTAAATGTCTTTGCAGGTAGCAGGTCACCAAAGAAAGAAAGAAATATGGTATATGGACAGTGGCTGCTCAAGACACATGAGTGGAACTTCAGCTAATTTCTCTTCTCTTACTCTAAAGGAAGGAGGACTTGTCACCTTTGGTGACAATGCCAAAGGAAAGATTATTGGTATTGGAACAGTTGGAGATCCAGAGACAGTCTCAATCAACAAAGTACTTTATGTACAAGGGTTAAAACACAATCTGATAAGTATCTCTCAACTCTGTGATGATGGATACACTGTTGATTTTACTAACAATAGTTGTACTGTTTCTAAAGATAAACTGTTTAAGTTTAGAGCACCCAGAACTGATAATGTTTATACTTTGGATTTGTATTCCTTGTGTAAACAACAAGTAAACTGCTTAACTGCTAATATAAGTGAATCCTGGATCTGGCATAGAAGACTTGGTCATTGCAATATATATGCTTTACATAAATTATCTAAGAAACATCTAGTTTCTGATTTGCCTAGTCTCAAATTTGAAAATGACAGATTCTGTGATGCATGTCAGCTTGGCAAGCAACACAAATCATCATTCAAATCTATTAATAAAGTTGCTACAACTAAACCTCTAGAACTTATCCATATGGATTTGTTTGGACCTTCAAGAGTAGCAAGTTTAGCTGGTAAATTGTATGTTTATGTATTAGTTGATGATTATTCTAGATTTACTTGGATTTTCTTTTTGAAATATAAAAGTTAAGCTTTTAGTTTATTTGAAGGTTTTTGTAAATCTATTCAAAATGAAAAAGGTTTTAATATAATCTCATTGAGAAGTGATCATGGTGGAGAATTTGAGAACCAGGAATTTAATTCCTTTTGCTCAAACATGGGTATTAAACACACCTTCTCTGCTCCAAGAACACCTCAACAAAATGGGATTGTAGAAAGAAGAAATAGAACTATTCAAGAAATGGCTAGAACTATGTTAAATGAATATAGCCTACCTATATATTTCTGGGCATAAGCTGTTAATACAGCTTGTTATATAATGAATATAATTTTAATAAGACCTATTTTGAAAAAAAAACCCTATGAACTATGGAATAACAGAAAACCTAAAGTAAATTACTTTAAAGTTTTTGGATGCAAGGTTTACATCTTAAATACCAAAGACAATCTTGGTAAATTTGATCCAAAATCTGATAAAGGTATTTTCTTAGGATATTCTGCAACCTCCAAAGCTTATAGAGTCTATAATAAAAAGTCAAGGATTGTTGAAGAATCAGTTCATGTGAAATTTGATGAATCTGATCCTTTTGAGAAAAGGATAGAACAAATAGATGAACCTGATTCTAATGAAAACATGAGACCTGAGAATTTAAAGAATGATTTTGAAAATGATATAAAATAAATTCAGTCCAGTTCAGAAGAACATGATACTGAAGAACCTTTGAATGTAATGCCTAGACAGTCTAGAACCTTAAAGAATCATCCTTTAGAATCTGTGATAGGTGACTTAGAGACTGGTATTCAAACAAGAAGAAACTTTGGAAACATAGTTGAATTCTCTGCTTTCCTATCCCAACAAGAACCTAAGACCATATAAGAAGCCTTAGATGATGGGAGCTGGGTAATAACAATGCAGGATGAATTGAACCAGTTCAAGAGAAATAAGGTTTGGGAATTAGTTGAAAGACCACATGATTATCCAGTAATAGGAACTAAATGGGTCTTTAGGAATAAACAGGATGATCAAGGGATAATAACTAGAAATAAAGCAAGATTAGTAGCTAAAGGATATAATCAAGAAGAAGGAATAGATTATGATGAGACCTTTGCACCTGTAGCCAGGTTAGAAGCCATTAGAATTATTTTAGCCTATGCATCTTATATGAATTTTAAATTATTTCAGATGGATGTTAAATCTGCCTTTTTAAATGGTTATTTAATGGAGGAAGTTTATGTTGAGCAACCTCCTGGTTTTGAAAATTCTCAAAAACCAGATTCTGTTTTCAAACTTACTAAAGCTCTTTATGGCCTTAAACAAGCACCTAGAGCTTGGTATGAAAGACTAAGTTCTTTTCTTTTGAAAAATGATTTTACTGTTGGACTAGCAGATCCAACACTCTTTAAGAAAACTGTGAAAAATAATGTTTTGTTGGTTCAAATTTATGTTGATGATGTAATTTTTGGATCGACCAATAAAATTCTTTGTCATGAATTTTCAGATTTAATGCAAAAAGAATTTGAAATGAGTATGATGGGAGAATTAAATTTCTTTTTGGGTCTTCAAATATTTCAAAAAGATTTTGGAAATGTTTTAAATCAATGCAAATACATTACTGATTTACTTAAGAAATTTGGACTTGAAAACAGCAAGACATTTACAACTCCTATGTGTACTAATATAAAACTTGATTTGGATGAAACTGGAAAATCAGTGGACAACAAGTTATATAGAGGTATGATTGGTAGTTTGTTATATCTTACTGCTAGTAGACTAGATATAATGTATTCAGTATGTCTTTGTGCTCGATTTCAATCAAATCCCAAAGAATCCAATTTAACTGCTGTTAAAAGAATTTTTAGATATTTAAAAGGTACTATTTATCAATCTCTGCTTTATCCAAAAACCTCTGATTTTAATTTAATTTCATATTCAGATGCTGACTTTGGAAGCTGTAGATTAGATAGGAAGAGTACTTCAGGAACATGTCACTTTTTAGGAAAGTCTTTAGTATCATGGTCTAGTAAGAAACAACACTCAGTTGCCCTGTCAACAGCCGAGGCAGAATATGTGTCTGCAGGTAGTTGCTGTGCACAAGTGTTGTGGATGAAAAACACTCTTATGGACTTTGGATTAAATTTCAATAATACACCTATTTTATGTGATAATACTAGTGCAATTAATATTTCAAAAAATCCTATTAGTCATTCTATAACTAAGCACATTGATATAAGACATCACTTTTTAAGAGATCATGTGTTTAAAAAGGATATATTTTTAGAATTTGTAAATACAGAAAATCAATTAGCAGATATTTTTACTAAACCACTTCCCACGGCAAGGTTTGAATTTATTAAGGGGGAGTTAGGTTTATTTAATTTTAAATAGTTTTTTTTTAAATCTTATTCTGTTTTCGAATTCTGCTTAATTTCTGTTTCCCGCTATAAGTAATTTTATTTTGTTTTAAATAAAAGTAATGATTAGTGATTACACGGGAATCAAGGCTGTCAGAACCGTTTCACCTTCTAAACTTTTTCACCTTTTTCGGAAACCCTTTCGAAAACCTAGAACCGCACATCTGCTCCAAAACCCTTTTCTGAATCTTCAAACCCTAAACTTACGAACCTTCAGAAATCGTTGTTGAAATGGCAAAGACTAAGCGTCCAGATGAAGCTGAGAGCAGTGCTGCAAAGAAACCTAAAGTAGTTGGTCGGAAAATACTGCAAGGTAAAGTCATCGATTTAGAATGGCTGTTTGAAACTAATTTACTGTTGAAGCAAGCGTTGTCGTTTCAAAGCCTTGAGCAAGCTTTTAATAGTGAAAATTCTGAGTTTCTATATGAGGCAGAAATGAGACATTTCTTTAGAACTGTTCAGTTTAGCCTTGGAGATACGGAGGATAGTTTATTGGCTCAAATAGAGGATAAGGACTTTTCCATATCATCTGTAGAGATAAGTCAAATTCTTAACTGCCCTCATGAAGGAGTTTTTCATTTCGATTTACGGAATATTAGAGATTCTGTACATAAGTCTGAAGACATTATGTCTTTTCTGTTTGGAACCAGAGTGATAAAGAAAATGTTTATTAAAGATTTGGAGCCCGATCAGAAAATCTTGGTAAAATTTGTTCAGACTGGTTTAGCACCAAGGATGGCTAAGATGGAGAAAATCCTATACCCTGACATGTACATAATGTATCTTCTGATGTGTGATATTAAGTTTAATTTTCCTCGGTTTATGATAAGATATTTGAATTACTGCTGTCAGAGTGAAGCAAGAATGACCTTTTTCCCTTATGGAAGGTTCATTTCTTTGTTTTTGTTTAAAAGAGGAATGATCAGATTGGTAGATGCTGGGGTGAAATGTCACCACAGTAATGTTTTTAATGCTGGAACTTTGAGGAAAGTAGGATACTTCTGGAGCACAATTAAAGGAAAACTCTTACCTGTTGGAGCTGAGGAAGACTCAGAGAGTGCTCAGGCTCAACCGGCTAAGTCCAAGGAGGGACAAGCAGAATCAAGGGTTAGTACAGTGGCAAGGAGAATTCGTTTTGAGATGGAGGAAGTTGAGGAAGAGAGAAGTCAAGAAGGACTTCAATCTAAAAGGAAGAGGTCAATTGATGAAGAAATTATCTCTCCTATCTTGAAATCCTCTGAACCGGTAATTTCTTATTCATTTGTGAGAGAAGCTGTTGTGGAGCAGACTGCACCGATAGAGGAATCAGCAGCTCAACCGGAAATCCAAAAAGAACCTCAATCTGCTGCTGTGGCTGTTGAAAATGTAATACAACAAGAACAACCTATGGAGGCAGTGCCTGGTGAAGAAGTGGCCCGACCTCAAGATTTACATGAAAATATTGTTCTTGACCAATCAGTAGAAGTCAGAGAGACTACTGTTCGTGATGAACATACTTCTGAAGCTAATACAGAAGTACTTCAGGAAGATTTTTCAGTGGAAGAGTTTCAGGCTTCAAAAGCTAGTTCAGTGGATCAACCTTTTCAGGACAAGGACAAAGAACAGTCAGATGTAGATTCTTTACCACTTGCCCTGCCTCATCAACCTATTTCTGGACATGAGAATAGAGCACAGGGTGCCCCTGATTCGAGAAAAGAAGAAGTTGTTGAGCTGTACAAGCGTATCTCTCAGTTAGAATATGAGAATGTTAGTCTCAGAAATTTTCTGAACTTAGAGCAGTTGAAGTTTCAGAAGCTGAAAGAATGTACTGTTTCAAGACAGGAAGTAGATTTGTTTAAGACTGATATGTTGCATGCTGTTGATCAGTTAAAATCAGAGATGGTAAAGAAAGATGATATGTCTAAGTTGAAGATTTACATGGAGAATAAATTTGAGTCTGTTGCAAACAGTGCAGTGAGTGGATCAGGCTCTTCACCTGATTTGATTCGGAGATTTCAAGCAATTACAGGAGCACTAAGCAATATGAGTGACAGATTACACGATCTTCAGTGTAATAGTGCCCCTTTGTTAGTTTTTCTAGATAATCAGAAATTTTTAGTGGATCAGTTGACATCTGGAGAGCAACCGATTAGGATTCTTTTGAATCAGTTATCAGAAAAGCTGGCTCTTTTTGTTGAAAAAGAAGAAAGAATGCATGAGTTTTTCAGAGTTAATTTGATTGAAGATATTCATATGACTCAAGAGAACAGAGATCTTATCATCAAGTTAGGAGATGGGATGATGAAGAGGCTCAGAGAACAGTTTACAGAGATCAAGACCGTGATTCAAAGGAGATAGACACCTTTTTTTTTTCCTGTCTTATCCATGAACCTTGATTCCTCTGTATATCACAATCGTTTATATATATAACAGCTTGTGAATGAAAATTATTTTCTTATATTTTTTGTTTTGTTGTTTATTGATTTATGACTAAGTTAGCCAGTATAACAAATTCACTTATTCATACACAGTTAATTATAGCATTTACTTATAGTTCAGTGCAATATTGAATGTGTTCGAATCCGTAATTTTTCATTCTTTTTGATATCACAAAAAGGGGGAGAATTTGGATAAACACAACATTTAAATTCATTTGTTTCCTATGAAGGAATTTGGATATATACGACATTTATCTTTTATCTATTTTTTAGCTGAAAATTTATTTTTATGGGGGAGAAATTTTATTATAGTTAAATATTGTTTTAATCCTTTAAGAATTCTAAAATTTTAAAGATTGCAATTAAATTAGTTCTATTATTTTATGGGTTTTGTGATCATCAAAAAGGGGGAGATTGTTGAGCAATGTATTGTTTTCAAACAATTCAAAATAATGTTTTTTAAAGGGGGAGATTATTTTAAATAATACTCTGTCTCTTTATGATGATTTTGATGCTCACAAATACCCTTAATTATTTACTAATTATTTCGTTGAGTATTTTGCAGGAATTTATTTTATTTATTTATTTCATACAACGAGATTTCATACTTCATTTATTCCAAGATCAATTTTAGCATGTTCAGGAATCACTGTAGCGCGAGATCAATTTTAGCGCGTACTGGAATCACTGTTCATACCCTACGTTGATGAACGTAATGTATGGATGAAAAGTTTACCTTTTATGTTATTTTGAAACGTATGGTTAATGAACCTTACGTTGTTGAAAAGTATTGAAGAAGAACATTACGTTTGGAAGGAACCTTACGTTTTCGTTGTTGGACAAGTATGGAAGAGAACCCGTACGTTAGTTTTCAGTGTTGAGTTTGTTTCTCAAAAGTATGGATCATCAACCTTACTTTTATAATCAACCGTACGTTCTTTGGAGAGTTGAAGCAAGACAAAGTATGTATGTTCAACCTTACGTTTGTGAACCTTACGTTTGTGAACCTTACGTTTGTGAACCCTACGTTTGGGGCCACGTCATCAACCCTACGTTTGGCGTCGGGATATTTTTGACAGACGATGTTTCCTTTTGCATTGGTCAAACAAGCGGTTTATTAAGCGGATTTCGAGCCGATTCTTAAGTACGACTTTGACTGAATCAAAGACGATTTACAATGGATTAATGATTGATTTAAACAGAGCTTTTTGTGCCGATTCTTCAGGGGAGTTACAACGGCTCTGTTATTTCATTTAATATCGCGAATCTAAAGGAGATTTTTTATGGATCTATTTATGCGGAAGAATTTCTCAGATTTGAATATATATGTTCTATCTTGGAAACTTCGGATTTTATATATATACACAGAAAAGTGTGTGAAAGATATAGATTGATCTTTTAACGAGCAAGAAACAGAGACTGTGAAAAGGCGTTCTTTTCTGGTGATCGAGAAGAAGTGTAAAACCTTTATTACCGAAGGAAGATCTTGACAGTAGATTCACGTGTTCTACATCGACTATCTGTTGTGAATCTACTGCTGCTGAAGTTGTGAAGTTTCTGGTAATATCTATTGCAACTGGATCGACTCAGAACTGTTTTGATTACAAATCTTTATTTTCTGAAGACAACGATCTATCTACTGTCAATTGCTTTCTGTTGCAATTGTGAAGAACAACTGGAGAAGTGTTTTCTTTATCGAAACCCTTTTTATTTTTGAGTGATCAGCTTCTCGTTCTAAGCTATGTGGGTTCGTGTTTGAACCAGGAAGGTTGTGTTTGCCTGAAACTTGTAAAGGTGTCAACTGCCTGTACTCAGTTGTGAACAGGTCTGTGGAAACGAGGACCAGATAGTGAAAATCGCCAAGCTCGTGGATTTGAGCGTTGGTGGAGTGGACTAGGGGCCTTCTGTTCCCCGAACCACTATACATCCGTGTGTTCATGCTTTTACTTTTTCCGCTGCATATTTAATCGAGCAAAAGCATAGTGGACAGAATTTGTCTAAATTGAAGAGATTATAATAATTTTGAAAAGACACAATTCACCCCCCTCTTGTGTGTAATCCGTAGATTCAGATCCAACAGAGATGGTAATCCGTGCGTACGCATTGGCGACAATGTCATTATATTGATAGTAATATCATATGTAATTGGACTATTTATAATATATAAATAATAATTAACATGTTATATTTTTTTATTTACATAATTTATACTCATTATTATATCCATCAAAATAATAAAGTGATTGAATAACACACTACACCATGACGTGGACATGGTAAGTTTGACATACTCACTTATGGTGACTTTGTCATTTATAGGACAGATAAAATAAAGAATATGGTTATACCATATTTATAATAAAATCATATTATGTATAATTTTCTGGATTTATTATTTTGGTATGGAAAGAAAAAAGAAATAGGATGTGCAAGAAGTAAATAACTTCAAAGAGGTTGGTGAAATTATTACCTCTTCTTTGGGTGTTTTCTTTTGAGTTGATCAAAAAGGGATCCTTAGGTTGGATTTCTGATCAAAGTAAGGAAACATGGTGGACGTGAGGGAAGTTGGGAGGATATTTGGGCAGGGGATGTCCGAGACAAATGGCTATGGAGGTGTGAAATTTGGAGAAGGGGAAGAACCCTTTTATAAGAGAGGTGGTGGTCACTTTAGGAAAACCATGAAATATTATTTTATAATAAAATCATTTTTGGTTTATAACGACTCCAAAATAATTTATTTATATGATAATGTGGGTATTTCTCTAAAATATCTCAACCAATATGTTTTAGGCAAGTTTAGGTTACATTTTTAACCCTATATTTTATATTTGACTCTTAGTTAAATAGTTTAACTTTTATCGTGTGTTCTTGTATTTTTACACTATATGGTTAATAAACATTCTCTAAACATACTTGAGGACCCCAAGTGGTTCATTAATGATATATATAATATTATTTAAGATCTTTGGCTGAACCATATATTTTTATGAATATTATATCAACCAATAATGTAGTATTTGTTTTAAAAACTCATTTATGCCAATTTTGACATTATTTAGTGTTTTGTTTTTTGTGAAAATCATAACAGTATGATTACTTGAAAAAAAAAAATAAACCATAACATGTCAAAATAATATATAAAATTATTTTAATTAATCAAAAGTCTCAAATTACACTTATTGGGATATTTATAATATCAATTATTTTAATCATTCAGTAATAAGGTAATTACTGCATCATCATTATGTCATAAATAAATCCAACTATATAGTTTCTAAAAATTATAAAAAAATACCATTATGTAGTAAATTTCTTATCATTTTAATTTATATTTATAGTCGAATTTATCTTATGTATAACCTTATATTAAAAATGGTTTAGTTATTTAACTTCGAATTTAACTCTTTTAACTCTTCTTTAAATAAAATAATAATAAATGCCCTAATCTAATCCTAGTGGACCAAAGAAAATCGTATTTTATTCCTACATATTTTGGTCAAATTACACTTTACCAATAGAATTAGGACATCTTTTAGTGTAATTATAATATCAGTTTTACCCTTAATTACCATATTTACTTTTAACCGTGCTAAATAAAAGTCAAAAGTTACTATCCATGAAAAATTATTTTTAATATTATTTAACCAAATTTTACTTACTAATTTTAACAATTTATCTTGGATTTTTGAAATTAAACATTAATAATTGGTAAAATTGTGTTTTTTGAAAATTTTCATATGCTCTTAGAAGGTGGGTAAACGATAGTAAAAAGTTCAATAAAATTTTATATATTTAAAATTATTATAAAATGACTCCAATGAATTAAATTAAACATATAAGTATTATGAATCTATTTTTAGTTAAAATTAATTTAAATAAAATAAATAATATTTTAAATAAAAATTTGGTTTTAAACAATAACGTAGTGTTTTTCACTATTCATCAAAAATTGAATGTTTTCTGAAAAATACCCAATATTTACCCTAAGATAATTTTGAAATTCTAAATAAAAAATTAATTATTTTTTACCAAATTAAGAACATAGATGTTTCATTAATTAATTTAAAATTAATTCATGTTTTCAAAACCGAAATGCATGTTTTAAAAAGTAAAAACTATCAAAAGATTGACATGTGTTTATGTCAAATTTAAAAATAAAATTCCTTATAAAGGCATACACTATATGAAATTTTAATAATATAATATAATTATACTTCCAAACCATTAAAATTCATTATTTAATTCTATAAATTATTTCGATTAAATTTTTTTTTCAATTAAAATTTAGTATTTTTCAGTATTCATCATAATATGAATGTTATCAGAAAAGAACCAAAATTTTTTCCAAAATTAATTTTAATGTCCTGATTATAAAAAAAAATTCAATTTCATTAAATTGAATTTATTAAAGTGTCAAATATTGGGTTTCAAAATGGTTTTCCATTAAATGATGGTAAATTTTCATTTTTTAAAAAATAATACTTTTATCTGAAAAAAATGAATTTGTTCTTATATTATGTCTAAAAAAGACATAATATGGATTATGAACTTATATGGAGTATATAACATTAAAAATTTAGTTAATAATATTCATAGCCTCTTTTTGGATGGCTAGTTTGGAATGTAATGGTACGCTCGAACTCGGTGTTTCATGTAGCGCCATAAATTGAATTACTTTAAAGAAAATAACATACTATGAAATATTGGGGTGTTTCATTCTTCCACCCTATTGGAAATTGCATCCTGGAAATTTTAAAATTGAGCTTGTGAACTTCATTGAAATTACCATATCAGAAATAAAAGTCAATAAAAATATCACTTTAAAAGAAATAAAGAGAAGTACAATGGTAACCTGAGTTAACCCATACTAGGACTCCATGTTGGAAAACATGGATATAGAATATAAACTAAGTGTCATGTTCTGATTGAGAGTGATAGAAAATATGATTAGGATAATGTTAATGACAAGAAAACCACAAAATTGTGATGGGATAAAGGGTCATTAGTTTTTCTATAGGAAAATTATACAAACAACGTTTTTTGTTTTAAGGTCCATTTCATAAAGTTGCGGAGTTTATTTATGAGATTGAATAAGAACATAAAGAGATATAAATACTCTTTATGTATAGTTTCATCCTTTAGAAAATTTCTACAACTAACTCATCTTTTTTTCAAACAATGAGTATTCATGAAGACTTGGTCTCACCTGAAATGCTAGTATCAACTTTTATAGAATCACATATTCCATAAAGGATAAACTTTTTATTTACCTTGTAATTTGAGATTAACCAAATCCAAAATGGTTAGTACAAGATCAGATGATCACCAAAAAGGTTAGTCCTTTATAGAAATAAATACTAATCTTAAATTCTAAAATTAAACCAACAATACCTAAAGTTCAATAAATACCAATCAATAATACAAACTAATATTGAAACCCAAAACATAGAATAATTAGATTATGTAGTCTTACACATTAAATTGTATCTCTAAATAACATCAAATAATCTTAAAGGCACATATATAAATTAATTAACTTAATCAATTATTCTCTATGATAGGTTAATCATTTCCATAAATAACCCAAATCACTATAAAACCAAAATAAAACCATAGATAAAAATCCACCATTAATCCTCAACTGAAATCTCATAGTATCCTATTTTCCATCGGCATATAGTGTTCCAAATAGATTGAACATCTTCCAAAATAACATTTATCAATTAATCACCAAACCATTTTCCTATACTATGGATATCCCTTTGATAAGACATAAGATGCAAAATCAACTTATTATTGATCAATAAAATCATTTAACTAAAAATAATTAGTCACACTAACCAGGAACTTCACGTAGTCCAGCAGTAGGCGATAAATCCCAATTGCATTTTGGTTGTGGGTTCGATTCCCGCATCTTTGTCTGATGCAACGGGTTTTAACATGGTCTGTGTGTTTTCCTTTTTAAAAAACTATATTTTATATCATTCCTAAAATGAGATAAATTCCTCAAAATAACCACAATAAAATTTCATCACAAATGTTATCTCATACCTCGAATTTTTATCCCAAAATTTAATAACTTGTAATTGCATAAAATTCAAGGATCATATAAACCCAAATGGTTATTTATAACTATATCAAAAATAGAAAAGATTCTTCTTCCTAAAATAGCATTTTCACATAACAAATTGTTGGGTTACACATAAAAGAGAAAATGCTTCCAAAGTAATCCCATCAACAAAGATCACTAATACTTTTAAAATTTTTAACATCCATTTATTTCCACATAGGTTCTTCCTTGACCAAGAGGTTATCCTATAGAATAGGACATTCACTCAGGTAATTCCTAGGTCCCCTACATTAATGGAAAATGACATTAAATGGATTCTAGTGACCATTTTTATTTCTTCTATATTACTCTTCATTTTTTCTCGGAAATTATTTACATTATGTCCTTCTTTCCCACACATAAAGCAATTATCTATTTTATTGAGACACATACCATGTTTTATTCTTCCACATTTCCTGTATGATGGACATTGAGCTTTCTTTTCTCCATGGTCTCCACTATTGGAGATCTTATCATTCATCGCCTTTCTCTTCATTGTTGATCTTGAGATTTGGTTAATATATATGTTTTGATCATATTTTTGTAAAACTAATTTACCATGAACATGATATCATTTACACCTCTCAAAAATCCATTTCGTTTCTCATTTCAACCACTATGATCACCTGGTACATCATGTTCAAGATTACAAAGACTTCCTCAGAATCTATGCATTGACTAACACAATAAAGCATAATGTGAGTCATAAAATCATTTAGATAATATCATAACACATTATTTTCATTATAAAACACCTTAGGATTAACCAATTTTATTTACTCTCATCTTATATTAAAATCTTTCAAATTGGTTTCTAAAGAAAATGTGAATTATCCTAAACAAATCCCCTAGGAGTGTTGTAACTAAGAGTACAACAAGGCCCATTTTCATGTACAAGGATACCCCAGGTCAAGCTCGAAATTCCATTTCGGAGTTTTCACTCATAGTTAGATCTTTTCCAGAGTCGCCTCTACCTACTCGTATCCTGACAGGGCTATATTTCTTGGAAAACCAAAAAAATATTTACATTACAAATTTTTTTGGATGTTCTTCTATAATAATCCTCAATGACTATCTTAGGGTAATGATTCCTAATCAGAGTTTTTTCTATATGTAGCTTCCAAGGTTTTTTCTAAACTTCCTATGATACCAACTGTAACGCCCCAACCCCAGTTACCCATAATCAGTGCATTATTACAAAAAATTGGCATTATATAAGGAATCATGTCCTGAAAGACCGATCACTTTATTATCCTCAAAGTCACTAGATACATACGAATGTTTTACATTAAATCATGAAAAAAACATTATGTTCCCTTTGAACACTCTTGTATCCCTTAGCCTATTCCAGTAGTTTAATTGAAATATATTTCTTTTCATACTGGGAAAAATTAAAAATAATAAAGGGGTGAGATTAGATGCTCAGTAAGGATAACCATATACCAGATAAAGTCATAAATAAGAACAAACATTTAAGGAAATTTATAATACAAGAACACAAGACTTTTAAACATAAACATTAGCATAATATGGAAATGATAAATAAAACAATGCCATTTACTTATTCATAGGGATATTATACAAGTCAAATAATCACATGTAAAATCAATATCCAATTTCATAATGATGGAATTCAAAATTCTAGACTTCATAACCACAAAGTCAAGGCCTTGTGCTAAGACTACAAATATGATTTTTCAAGGCCTTCTTCCAATACACTTTTTTGTCTTCTGAGACCTATCGATGTACCAGTGAGCTATAGTAGGCTCCACCAATCACATACAAAGTAAAATTAATTCCTTATATAAATGGGTGAAACAAAATCTAAACATTCGTATTAAAACATGAAAACGAAATGTCAATACATTAAACATAAACCATGAATGGTATAAAAATAGCACATCCACAGTCATACATAGCTCATTAAATACAATATGGAAGAATTTATTATAATAAATTAACCTTAATAGAGAATAATAAAGGATATTGACATAGATGAAAATAGCCATCAAAACTATTTGAGATAAATATCCCCCTTTTTCTTGAAAACATTCAAAAGTGTCACTATTTATCAAGAAGGTCTTTAAAATAAATTTTAAATCAAATTATCACATACCACATTGAATATTTTAAAAGAAATTTTAATTTTAAAACATTAATTTCCATATAAATAAATCCTTAAAACCATTTTTAGTACATGGACATTAATGAGAACGGTTTTGAAGAATAAACTTTTAAAACATTTAAAATGATATTTTAGTTATACTTCCTAACCAAATGAGAGACACTTGAATACTAATAATTGAGTTAAAAAACATAATAATATCATGATAATAAAGGAATTCGTGATATATTATGTCAAATTATAGTATATACACCAAATAAAAGTGAATTGGTGTATAACAACAATGATTTCTCAATGGAATGTAGGTTGAGATGAAATCCCTTATAAAACTATACCCTTAGGTTAAGGATAAATCAATGACCTAATTATGTGTGAAAAATATAAATAAACTAAATATGATTGTATATTCAGTGTAATACAGTTAGAAGACATTCACACATATTCTTATAGCAACAACACCAATGATGTGGATGTTTAACTTAATGAATGAAAATTGAGTTAAGATTACTCTTATCAAGTTCATAATGATTACATGAGAATTAATAAAAGGAGTGATTATATGTATAAAAATAATAACCACACATAGGGGAGTCAATATTAATACATAAATAAATAAATAGTTACTTCACACATAATATTGGAGTAAAATAATCAATGAAGTTTGTGTAAAACCCAATGAGTGGAAATTGAAATTATAAACTCCCTTACCGATTTAGTGACTTATGAAACATACACCCCATGAAATGAGGATCATAAAATTAATATTTAAATACCCATAAATTAAATTATATTACATAAGGAAGACTATAATGGGAAGTACATACACCACACAAAATGAAATAGTGGCAATATAACATGAATCTCACGAAAAATAAGAAGTGAGATGAGAACCCCTTATCATGTAGTAATCAATGGAGTCATATGACCAAAAGTTAATAACCATAAAATGAATCACATAATACAATTAATATAAAGAGAACCATGATAATATATATCAAAAGGAAGTACAAAACACACAGCATGCAACAAATAAGTGGCGGACAATGGAAATCTCACGGAATTAAAAGTGAGATTAGAAACCCCTAACCTTGTACTTTTCCCCAGTATAGGGTAGTTTAACCTCCTTTATAATGATTAAATAATTTTTATTAAATTATAAAACAACAAAATACATAAATATGATATCATATATTATCTTCTAATATTCCTTGGTTATTAATATTTCAAGAGTGTCATCGTTTTAGGTGTAAACTGATTTGTTTTCCTTCATATGCTTGGTTACATAAGCCATGTTTGTTATGGATATGATGTATTTGATTCATATACAGAATTATATTATGTTAATAAAAATTATTTTTATTCATAAAGTTTAAAATTATACTTGAATTATTACGATGGGGAATGAATCTCGTCACGTTCGTGTAGACAGTAAACCGTACGTATGCACGAGCGACAATATTATTGTATTGATGGTGAAATCGTATGTAATTGGATGGTATATCATATATAAAGAATAATTAACATGTCATATTTATTATTTACACCTGTTATACTCATTATTATACCCATCCAAATAATTAAGTGTTTGAATAACACACTACAAAACGAAGTGAAGACGGTAAGCCATACATACACATGAATAGTGACCTTGTCATTTATAGGATGGGCTGAATAATGAATATGGTTGTACTATATTTATAATAAAATCAATGTATGTTGAATGTAATGGATTTATTATTTTGTTATGGAAACAAAAAAGAAAGAGGAAGTGGAAGTGGAAGAAGATAAGAACTTGAAAGAGGGTGGTGAAATTATTACCTCTTCTTTCGGTGTTTCCTTTTGAGTTGATCCAAAAGGGCTCATTATGTTTGATTTATGATAAATTTAGAGACTCTAGGTTTATGTGATGGATGTTGGAATTATATTGTTGTAGGGGTTGGCCAAGCCAAATTTCTTTGGAGATATTAAATTAAGATAAGGGGAAGTACCCTTTTATAAGAGAGGCGAGGGTCACTTTAGGAAAACCTTGAAATATTATTCTATAATAAAATACTTTTCAGTTTCTAATGTCTCAAAAATGATTTATTTAAAATATATGGTGGGGATGGGTGGAAACCCTCTGAACCAATAGGTTTTAGACACGTTTGGGTTACCATTTTGACCTTATCTTTTAGATTTAACTCTTAGTTAAATAGTTTTACTTTTACAATGTCATCTTATATTCTTACACTATATGGTTAATAAACATACTCTAAACTTCCAAGGGAACCTCATGTTGTTCATTAATGACATATATGATATTTTTTAAGCCCTTTGAAAAAACCATATATTTTTAGGGATATTATATCAACCAATAATATAGTATTTGTTTTAAAAACTCATTTATGTCAATTTTGACAACATTTAGTATCTGGTTTGTTGTGATAATAGTTATGGCATGATCACTTCAAGAAAAAATTATTTAATCAACCCTAACATGTCATATTAACCTATAAAATTAGTTTAATTCATAAAAATTCTCAAATTAAATTTATTTGGATATTTATATAATCAATTATTTTAATCATTCATTAATAAGGTAATTTCTCCATCATCATTGTGTCATAAATAAATTTAATTATTTAATTTCTAAAAATTATAAATAAAATACCATTATTTAGGAACTATTTTTAGCTTTATAATCAATATTTTTATTCTAATTTATCTTATGTATAACCCTATATTAAAAATGGTTTAGTTATTAAACTTCAAATTTAACTTTTTTAACTCTTCTTTAAATAAAATAATAATAAATGCCCTAATATAATCCATGTGAACCAAAGAGGATCATATTTTATTCCTATGTTTTTTTGGTCGAATGACACTAATACAATATAATTAGGACAAGTGTTAGGGTAATTATAATATCAATTTTACCCTTAATTACCCTATTAACTTTTAAATGTGGTAAATAAAAGTCAAAAGTTACTATTCACCAAAAATTATTTTTATCTTATTGAACCAAATTTTACTTACTGATGTTAACCATGTCTCTTGGATTTTTGTAATTTAACTCACAGAAGAGGTAAAATTATGTTTTATGAAAATTTTTAAATGCTCCTAGAAGGTGTGTAAAATACAGTAAAAAGTTATATAACATTTTATATATCTAAAATTTTTATAAAATGACTCTAATGAATAAAGTTGAAAATATATAGGTATTACATATCAATTTTGGCTTAAAATAAATTTAGATAAAATAAATTATTATTTATATAAAAAGTCGATTTTAAACAATAATGCAGTGGTTTTCACTATTCCTCACAAATTAAATGTTTTCTGGAAAATACCAAAAATTCACCGTAAGCTAATTTTTATATTCCGAATTCAAAAATGAAATCTATTTTACCAAATAAAAATAATATAATTTGCATTAAATAATTTAAAATTAATTACTGTTGTCAAAACCAAAAAGAGGGTTTTAAAAAGTTAAAACTATCAAAAGATATACTTTT
Source organism: Viscum album (assembly GCA_963277665.1). Lineage (NCBI taxonomy): Eukaryota > Viridiplantae > Streptophyta > Magnoliopsida > Santalales > Viscaceae > Viscum > Viscum album. Next base: position 1,967,004,113 of record OY728161.1, read on the forward strand.
GTTTATGTCAAATTTAAATGTGACATTACATATAAATACCTAAATTGTATTAAATGAGAAAAATATAATATAATTATAATTACAAACCATTCAAATTAATACTTTAACACTATAAATTGTTTCTATTTCAAAGGTTGTTTTCAATTAAAATTTTGTATTTTTTAGTATTCTTCAAAATATAGAAGTAATCAGAAAAGTACCAAAAATTTATCCAAAATATATTTTAATTTAATTATTCTAAAAAAGAATTTAGTTTCATTAAATTGAATATATAAAAGTGTCAAATATTGGTTTTAAAAAGGTATTTCCATTCAAAGGTGGTAAAATTGTTTTTTTTAATGCTTTTTTTATCTGAAAAAAATAAATTTGTTCTAATATTATGTCTAAGAAACATGTAATATGGATAATAAAATTATATGGAGGATATAAAATTCAAAATTCAGTTAATACTATTCAAAACCTATTTTTGGATGGCTAGTTTGGTAAGTCTTGGTGCCCTCGAACTCGGTGATGCATGTAGCACAAGCTATTTAATTAATTTAAAGAAAATAACATATTATGAAATCTTGGGGTGTCATAGGTTAGGCATTCATATGTATCCCATGAAGATGGGAATCATTTCATATGTAGTTTTAGAGATCCCATGTAGTTTAACATTATATGGTAGTATAGAAAGTGAAAGGGGAGATCCCAAAGGGGGGAGTACCCAATGTAGACACTATAGACCCGATGTAAATGAGGACCAAAGAAGTCCTTACCCAACCACGTAATCCTTGAGTAAATCTTAGGTCGAGAGAACGAAGATGGAAAAACATATTATGGGCCTGAAATAAAGTGTCTGGGCGTTCTTATGTACCCCGTTAGGATGGGAATGAAGCCATACATAGTTCTAAAAGTGCAATTTGACGTCATGTTGGTAAAAAGGACTGTCTGGTTCGAATGCACCAGTACACATCCTATAAAAACCACTAATCCCACGTGAGTCATTCTTGATGTGGGAAACAAGGTGTAGTGAAAATATTTTACTGGTAAAAGGAGACCCACATTGGGGGAAATGGAATTCTAGGTGAATGTTGTCCCAACAACACTGACATGCCTATTTAATGCACATAGATGTGCAGAGGGGTAAAACTGAGTCTGTTGGAATTCCACTTAAACATAAGGAAGTGAAAATATGTGAATAATTGGCTTCCTCCTTAGCCTTGAAGAATGGACGCATGGATGGGACCAGGAGGAAGTAGAAACTATGGGATGGGGCATAACCTTCTTGAAACACAATGGCACATGGGAGAGACCTAGATGAGGTATGAGTGACGGTATTAAACCTTAGGGATGATTCCTATATATCTCTGTGGTAGGGAATCAGTGTCTACGTAGTTTAGTATGGAATCAAGGTGTACCCCAAAGATACAGACCCAACAACATGTTGGGTCCTTCATGTGGTCACAGCTCGAGAGTAGTTCTGTAACTAGTAAGGGATATACCAATGATGTGGGTCCTATCATAGGGGACACCGATCTTTACCAGTGTTTGGAGTTGAACCTCATGGAGGCTACCTATATACCCTACCTATGAGACAGTGATCAAAACATGCATAGTTATAATAGGTTTACCATTGTTTGGGGTTGATCATCAGGGAGGCTTCCTGCATACCCTGTCTAAGAGACATGGATAAAAACCCATATAGTTTGAATTGGCATGGGGTTGAACCAAAGGGAGGAATCCTACATTCCCTTTCTAGGAGATAAAGATCAAAACCCATGATATTTAAATATTTTTGGTTTTGAAAATCAGGGAGGATATCTACGAACCCTGTTTAGGAGAAAAGGAACAAAACCCAAGTAGTTTTAAAGCATATAGTTTAACATCATGTAGATAAGGATGAACTGATATGATGTTTTTGAGACCAATGGATGATGGTATTGAACCTCATGGAGGCTTCCCATGTATCTTTCCAAGAATGGGAAAAGATAGAAGTCCACGTAGTTCGGTGGGCCAATGGGGCTTACGCAATAAAGAGGCCCAAAAAGGATTCCATGATTGATGCCTACTCTAAGCCCATGAGATTCATGCACTTTGTCGAATTAATAGGAAACAAAGACCTGACGATCACATCGTGAAAGTTGTGTTCATGAGGAATAGGGTGAGGCTTATGCATGGTTAGTGGCCCAGGGAGATGGAGATTCGAACAAAATCTAGGATGAAGGCCTTATGACGATAAATCCCATTGGGAGAGGGATGGGGTATCGAGATTCCATGTTCCCATCTCTCCTCTTGTCTTTGTGAGTGGAAGAAGATATGAGGATCAAGGGTGAAACCACCTACCATAAAATGTAGGTTCATACACTTGAATACCTTCCCTCACATGTGGATAAATGTTGTCCCATGCAAAGAGGACTACATTCCATGTGATGAAGATCTAACTCCCATAGAGACTAGTGGGTGAGGAAAATGTCTGAGGTGGGGCACCCCACGTACGTTGCATGGGATGAGGCTACAGTTTAACATCATTTGTTGGGGATGATAATTCTTTCCAGCTTAACATCATGTATCTCAGATGATGAGGTTTCACTCCTTATCCCTAGGAATTATATGATCGGCATGCTTTAACCATTAGTGAAGGGAAGTCACCGGTAATTTCATATGGACATGGGATTATGGAGTGGTCCATTTAGGGGCCCATGTTAGTGTGGGTATGATAAGAATCCATAGTCGTTACCATGCCTCGGCAAATAAGAACAAGACATGGTAACGCGACATGATGCACCACCCAAGGGACATTGAAATAATTTTGTGCAAACATAGAGGGTCATATGGGAGAAGGGTTTGTGAATAAAAGGGGTTCACAGGAATATTCCTTGAAAATATTTGATGATCTACAATGTGGAGAGACTCTACGAAGGGGTATGCTTTTCGATGTGGAGTGGTATTTCCTCGGAATGGAGTATACATGCATATAAAGAGTGCTTTGTGAAGTTCAAGGGATTTGACAAAGTAGGACTTCATATAGCATGGTTTCCCTGAAAATTGTGGAATTGAGAAGAAATTTACACCACGATGCATAGTGATATTACCTTAGAATGTGGTTCACATGTTCATGGAAGGTACTTCATGAATCGTGAGTTGTTTGAAAAGACTTCTGTTACCATAGTGGTCTCATTCCCTTGTGATGTCCCAGGGGCTCTGTGAAGGGTATCCCAACTTGAAGAGGTGTTTCATATGAGGCAATATACAGGTATTCTGAAATTCCAGAATACCTCAAAGAGATCATTTTCTCAATGCTTCACATAGCAGAGGGTATATCATGATTTGATAGTTGGAAAGGCTAATGGTCAGGGTATCCATACTTTGGGTCTTAGAGATGCATGGTATTTATAGGCAAGGGGTAGAACAAAACTAAGAGGATGGGTCTCATTGGAATTAGACTTCGAAATTGGATGAGGATCCCTCAACTTCCTCGAACTCACGGAGGACTTCATTAGCTTCTCTACAGCAGCTCAGAGCTCTCTCTCAACTGTGTCATAGTCGCAGAGTGCTCCCTTAGCTGCTCTGTGGTGGCGTATATATATCTATCAATTTCCTCGTAGTTGTAAATTCCACCATCAACTACTCTATGGAAACTATAGTGGAGTATTTTACTGCTGCTTCACACCGATCGTAGATCTGTAGAGGCTAAATGAGGCTCCTTTGCGAGGCTGCTCTATGAGGTAGGCTTCCATGGAATTTTTGTGGGGTTTGATTTCACTAGGGAAAAATTTTGGTGCATCAAATTCCCCTACCCCCTCATAATGGGAGGTGAGGAGAAATGAGGTTTTGATTCTAAGGCTACTTCACCAAAATCACGGTATATCGCGAAGAAAAAACGCGAAGTAGGGAAGAAATGCATGGGTCGAGTGTGTTGCGGAATGCACGACGTGCTGTGAAGCTCAGTGGAAATTTCTTATAAATTGAGGGTGACGACTGCTAGTTTCTCTTCATTTTCATCCATATTTTCATATATTTTTTCTTGATTCATGAAGCTCTGTGCACTCAGCAATATTTATTTGAGAATCCAAACTCCGCAGACCGATGCTGCAAAATGATACTCATCAAACTGATGCACCGCAATCCCAAGGTACAAAATACTACACATTGGGTCGCTGAGTATATTAATTCATCAATAATGAGCCATGATCTGTGAGAGGGACTTGTTACCAATCACTATGTCTGAGTTCTACAACTGAGCTTCAAAAAAAGAATAGAGAATTTCTATTGTCATGATCAGAATATATAACCAACCAAGATGTTTTTTGGGAATCCCTTGTAGTGGATTCTTGAAGGTAATAAATGAAATATAACTTGGGGGATGTGTGAATATGTATATAGCCACCCAGATCATAAATCTTATTGGTGCTTCTAACATAGGACCACAAGACACTACTAAAAATTGGGGCTATAGCCATGGACCTATAGCCACAGTTTTATAGGTCCGTGGCTATAGCTTTTATATTTCCACGGTTAATTTCCATCTCCATGGCTAAATCAGCGAGCGTCGTTTTTTTACCAATCTGTATTGGACTTCTCCTCCTCCCCTGATCCGAAACTCTCCTCCTCCTCCCCCGATTTTCACACCGCTCCCCGACAATGTCTCATCCGCCCCGCTACCCTCATCTCCTCCCCCGATTCGCATCCCTATCACCACACAACCCTCCTCCATGACGACGTCTCCTCCTCCCCGCATCCCTCCTCCCCCTCCCCCAGTTTTCTGCCATATCACCGCGCAACCCTCCTCCTAGATGACATATCCTCCTCCCGACGATCTCCCTGACAATCTCACTATTCATCCCTCTCTCACAGTGGTGCCCTCCTCCCCGATGAACTCTCCCACAACGGCGCCCTCCTCCCTAACGACCTCTTCTCAGAGGTCTCCCCATTTGTAGGTAGAATCTTATCGCTCTTCATGCAATTGAGTTCAGGGGTTAGGTTTCTATTGAGAAACAATTTATAGGCAAAAGTAATAGAATATGGAAGTGTGATTGAATCACATTTTATTTATCTATGATTCATGCACCTACGGGCCATCAGTATCCCATGAGATATTTTAATTTCGTGGATTAGGTATGATTATAGTTGACCTCCATATATTGTTTGTGCATGAAAAATATTTTGGATTTAGTTCATTACCTCTTAGATCTCCTAATATATATTAGTGGGTTCATATTGTAGTTACTCTTTATATGATTATTTATTATAACCCTTGGGTTCTTTGGGATACTAGGTTCCTACCTTATGAGAAGGTTGGTTGAGGTATGACTTTTTTCACTGGTTTCATGAACCATGGGGTTCCCCATGGTTTTGGTAGTAGAGTTATCTATGATTTTTCAAGAGGATTGGTCACTATAATCTATGAGATTTGTTGAAATTAGTGTGGAATAACACCTCATTTAAAGAAAAATGGTATCAAAATAGTTTAGTTACTCACCCTATGTGCCAAAAAAAGTTCTGGTAAATATAATGTAGTTATTGGTTGGCTTTACCTTTGTTAGTTATGGATCTATCTAGGTACCTTAAGAAGAATTGATGGTGTCTAGTGAATAATGTTTCCTTTTTATTATTTATAGTTTTGGTATTCTTTATTGTGGATGAGTAGTTTTTAAGTGTCTTCCCTAAAGGTGTGGGACTTTTTTAGGGTGTCCCAATGATGTGGATGAGTGAGAAGATATATTGGTTTCTAGTTTCTCCCTTCTAGGTAGGTTTTCGATCATGTGTGGGAGTTTATTAATGGATTATATCTAATTTTGTGCTTTATTGGGTTGTGTTTAGATATTTTATAACGTTCCCTTGATTCTGGGTGAACTTGTGACCATATTTTTTTTTTCATTTTCATGGAATTATACTGTGTATTCTTATACTCACTGCTGGATGGTCCTTGGGCCCCACACCAGGAGTGTATATGAAGAATATGTATAGGTCGAAGGTATCTATTATGGTGTCACACCCACCATGTCATTATAGTATTCTTTATATTATATTATTTAATTTTGGTTTATTTCAAAATTTTGGGAATTTTTACATTGAAACATATAAAATTTAGAATTTTGTTAGGGAACGTAGTTTAAGGTAAAAAGTGAAAATACCCTTATGTGGAACCAATTAACCCTTATGTGTAGTTCATTTTTAAGATGCATAGTTAAGATTTCATGGGAATCACATAGGTTTTTTAAACCATGCAAGTCCTTTAGGAAACTATATAGGTTAATTTGGGGTTGATAGTGAAAGAGAATTACTTGCCACCATTTTATAGGAAATGCAGCAAGAAATAAAATCATCTCGATAATTGTAAAATTCTATTTTTCATGGTTGGTGCATATTTTTCCAGTCATTAAGAGTCCTAAATTAATCACGTTATTTGGTTTTTTTCTATGAAATGGATTTTTCACGATTTGGTAAACCATGTTGACAAATAGTTTGACATTACTAGATTCATTTGAAGTGGAATATATGAAAAATATCTTGGTTGATTTTAACATTTAAACACTTTATTTATATCCCTCTCATTAAAATATACCATGAACCTGTAACAAGGGAGTCTCCTATATTTTCCATTCATTTTATTCCCCATTCCCTTGGTATTAAATGATTTCTCTCCTGATATGTTCTTCTAAGCCTCACACTCTCTCCAATCTCTACAATCCTCTTAATTTATGTTACTCCAATGAACTCTAGAAGTAATGGGGATTGAAATTAGAATTAGGGTGTATTTAATCTTGGAGGGATTTTATTTTTATTACCTGATATGGACCTTCTGTGGCTTGGTAGAGTGTTTTCCACCGAAAGAGACAATATCCAACTTATTTTTATTGAACTGAGATAGTTTTTTTATTTAACATTATATTAAATTCTATTATATGCTTATTGATTTTGAAATTCTTATTTATTAATGATAGTTATATTTGTATGAACAATGATGGGTCAAATTTAATTTAAAATTGTTTTAAAACTTATAATATAAGGATATTTCATGCTATGTGTTTTTAAAAAAACCCAAAACTGATTTTAAAGAATGATTTTGGTTTCAAAATTAGTGGTGAGCACCGACTTAAGGTTTTTCGTGGTTTTATTTCATAAATTGATTTTTTAAAACTAAGTGTTTGAGGTGCTTAAATGTTTAAATAATTTAAATGGGGTTCTTTATTTTAAAGGGGTGTGTCAACCCATTTGAATAATGTTTTGAATCTTCTTAACAAATTTGAATGTTTTCAAAGGGTTTTTAAAAGGAAATACTGAGTTCCCATTTGGGTTTAAAAATTAAATTAAATTTTTTCCTAATATTTGATTGGGATGAGTTTTAAATAGAGTGTGTTGTCTTGTAATTATGAGAGTGTTTTGAGAAAATGAATGTTTGAAATTTTATTTGAAATGAGTTTTCATAAATGGTTTGAAACCTTCTTGAGCCCTATGTGATTCTATTTATAACCATGGATTCTTGTGATCCCATGTGGGGATGTTTATTATAGATGAATATTTATATGATACTTATGCTTCGATTTAAATGGGGTTTTTTCCTTTAAAGGTTGTAGGAGGTAAGACATGAGTTATTTAAAATTATTTATATTTGATTTATATGATGATTTACATGTACTCACATCCTTTTGACTTTCCATAGGACCCCTTGGGTTTGGGTATATGTGTCTTAAGAAATTGAATCACTAAACTAGAATATTGACTTATTGATGGATGTTGTCCATGAATCTGAAAAATTATATGGAGGTTAAATTATCCATAGTATTGAGAGATCTCATGGGAGGCTGGGACTAAGAGAACCCAAGGGACTGGGAGATCCCAAGGAATATTGAGCGAGCTTCCTCAAAATTTCATGATCCTTAGTGCCGTTTGAACATAGGGATATTCCATGTAAACCTAGAGCCCATTTTCTAGATCCCTTTAGTTAGATCCCATGAAATTAGGATCTTATTTAGGGTAATCTTAGAGAATTTATAATTTTTATTTGATTGTATCCCCTACTTCTTGGATAATTTCTTAGCACCTATGATTATTATATGACAGTGACCCAATTGTGTCGGTTTTTCTAATATCATACTTCTTCCTGTTATGGGTTATCTTTCATACGTTTTAAAAATGGTTTTATAATTGGTTTTAAAAATAATGAATGTAAATTTAGGTTTTAATGTTATTTAAAAATATTTTGAAATGAGTATGAAAGGAATGTTCCATAAATATGAAGAGTTTATTTCCAAATAGATTTTGGGATTATTTTAATAGAAACATGGGGATGTTTTTTTTGAAACTCCAGTGTGTGTGTGAGTTTTAAAAACACGGTTCTAGGCCAACATTCTTAGTTTAATTTGAAAATTGAATTTTCAACAATTTTTTTTGGAAAACCATTTGAATATTAGAAACGTCTCTGAGTTTTGAAATACATAATTCAATAAAATATTTTTAGAAGGTTTTAAAGTAGGAATTTAAAATGATATTTTTCTAAATAGTCTTTGATCAAGAAATGTGTATTTTCCAAGGGACTATTTCCATTTAATGGAAATATATACAAATATTTTTTAACACATCATTGATGTGTTGTTCATTCTTAATGTAAAGGCTTATAATTTTTTAAATTTTCTATTATATTTAAAACTAGAATTTTTATGGAATGTAATTTGAATGAGACTGCATAGATTTGAAATGTGGGAATTACTAGGATGTTTATCTCATAAATATATTTTTTTTGAGGTTCAAGTCCATTCTAGATGGTTTCTTATATTTTGATCTTTCGAGGTTGATGTTGGGTTGGATAGTGATAGCGGGTCACATGGAGTCTTGTTACTGTAGTTTGGGGTTTCCTTTTTTATTTTGGGATTCATATTGTCCAATATAGCTTGTTTTATTTATATTATTCATTTTCATTTTTATCTATTTCAACTATTGATTCATTATTTATCCATTTTATATTTGTTTGTATTAGTTTCATCCATTATATTGGATACTAGTATTGCCTATATATTGTTCAGTCAGTTTATTAATTTTATTTATGCTACCTATTTGTATTTATATATGAGGGATTAATAATACCCAAGGTAAGTTTCATGCATCCCAAACACTAGTTTCTATCCCTTTGGAATTGAGAATAACCTTTGGGACAAGTGGAGGATCAGACTGGGTACTAGGTTAGATGAAATCCTAGGATATTTTGTTACAAAATGAAATTAAAACCTAAATTCTTAGTGGGACCATTGTTCCAAAAGTTATCCCTTATGATTTTGGGGTGTTAATAGTTTTTATATAAGGATTTCCGGACATATGAGGTAGTTGTGGGGATAGTGACACAAGATCATCTTCCTCTTCATCCTCAAGTTTCAATGGCTAATCAAGATTTTTGGTTTTGATCTTGGATTGTTGTTTTATAGAGTTGTTGGATAATGGTTTTATACCTATAGATATAGTATCATTACTCTTATTTTTTTAAGTCAAGTTTCTTTGGGAGTCATTTTTTATGGTTTGTTATATGAATGGAATAGAATACAGAGCGTGAGGTAGGCTTACCGGTCCTGAATATCGATGTAGTGACTAGGAACTTTATTCCAAAATATTTTTGGGGACTAGTGAACAATTGGAACATAACCATCAACCCTATGGAAAGTATTTGAACCATTTTGTATCCTGGTTTAGACCCCATAATGACTTGATTACATAGGGTGGTTAGGAAATATGAATAGAATCAATATGTATAGAATCAATATAGGTATTGGGATTGGAAAAATAGGTTTCATGTATGTGTCGAGATGTGTGTTTCTATATTATTTTATTGGGTTAAGCCTTCCTAGGTGAAGTGACTTTTAGTACCATACTTAATGATAAATTTCTAAAGTTATTATTTTTTCCTATAATTTGGATTCCCCTATCTAATATCTTTTAATGTATTATTTTTGTTGGATATAATGTGTGTTTTAAAGATGATAGTTTTTAAATTAAGATATTTTGTTGAGATTATTGGGCTAGGATATTCTATAGTGATCATAATTTGAAATGAGGCACAAGACATGTGTATGTAGGATTGATGATGGTATCAATAATACTATAGTGGGGAGATTCATACTTGTCCTTTTTGAGTGAAATTTGTATCAAGGGATGGTGATCATTATCCAGGTTTTGAATTGTATGAACTTAGACAGTAAATGGATGAATTTAGTGTCTAGAGATGGATGTTGGATGAACCATATTTTGTTTCAAGACCACTCCAAAATTAATGATTTACCTATACTGGTTGGTATAGTCAGTGATTTCAGTTAATTATGAGGAGTTTATGTTGGTAAATATTCTATTTAGAGCATCTGTATTTCTAAGATGTCATCCAGATCAATGTGTTGGGTTAAGTATCAATATTTGATATTGTAGTGGGCTAGTGCTTGGCAATTATAGTGTGGAGTTTGAAAGGGAGCCTAAAAAAGGTACTCTAAAGGCTGTTGAAAGTGTGTGTGGAAGGGAAACCAAGTAGTCAAAATTATTAAGAATTTATGACATATATTCCATAACAATAATAATTGTTGAAAGATAAAAGGAAAGAAACAATTATCACATGTTCGGAAATAGTTTCTACAAAGAAGGAATATTCAATCAAGAAGAAGGATGATCATACACCAAAATATCGTCTAATCATATTAGAAAATAGGTTTGAAAAATCCACATGGATTGAGTAAGAATAAAAGAAGTAAAATTCTATACATTATAAAATTGATAAACCTATATAAACTAAGAATAATGGTGAATTATAGAAGAAGAACATGCTAAAACGAGGTTTCAATCTAGAAAATTAAGAAGGATATAGTCATGAAGTGTTTAGGTATTTTATACATTCTAGGAATGGATTTTCTAGGTTAAGAACAATGTCTAATCCTGATTTTTTCGCTTTTAAGTGAAGATAGAGGTTTACTTTATTCTCATATTTTGGTGATTTTTTATTTTTTAATAGGAAATTTAAGGTGATGTTTGAAAAATAAAGAGCTTTATTAATGATCATGTTATTTAGTATTGGGATGTACATATCAAATTGAATATTATTTTTTCATTGTTGGTTATGGATTCATGTATCATTTATCATGTATAGTTGACACACTGATCACATATATATATGAAGTTTTTTTATATCATTTCTTTTCCCACTATTTTCTTATAGGTGTTTTTTTATCATAAGACCGGTTCTATCCACCACCATCGAAGACAATGAGTTCAATATTTGTGTAAGGTTTATTCTGTTTTTATTCTTTGGGCCAATTTTAATTAGGGCTTTTTTGATTTTTGGGTTCCTTATATTTTTGTTGTGTGTTTTTGATTTCATTGAGGTGGATTTGATTCGCCATTGACGAAGGCTTACATGTGTATGCATAGGTAGGCATATGCTTATATAAGTTACCCCTTTATATATATTCACTCATGGAAGTATGAATATATATTGGGTCTAGGTGTTCTTATATATAGATATGAAAAATGTATACGTGTGTAAGTGTAAAGGGGTATATGAACGTATAAACATATATCTAAGGACCCCTTGTGCTTATTTGTCCATGAAAATATGTACATAGGGGATAGGATTCCTTATATATAAGTTTAAGTTTCATATTCATGCAAGCGGAAAAAAGAAGATTCGAGTTGTCGTCATCAAAAGCATACGCACCTTGAGGTTGAGGTAGGGTCCCTCTCCTAGCCTATTTAATTCAAGAATGTTATAAATTGAATTTAGTTGCCTTCTTAATTTTTCATGTTTATATTAAATTTCAATTCTTGAATAAGTGTTAGTTAAGATAATTGTTTCATTTGATAAATAAGTCATGGTTTTGTAATAAAACCCCTCCAATGGAGGTGCGTTGTCTGCGAAAACTCACAGTGGTATACCTTGCTTAACATAATTGCATTGATGTCTTCCTTATACTTGATGTCATTGATAGTCATAAAGCACACATCGTAGTTGACCCTTTTTATATCCCTGTAGGGGGTTTCCCTCTTTTTATAAAAATGTTTGCTTAAACCAAGACACTCTTTACGTGTCGTTAGACTTTTAAGATGGGTCCCATGTTGTGTGACCATGTCACATGGCATGTGATATTTAAATCCAACCATAATCTCAGTTCCACAACACAGGTTCCCACGGTACCAGTAATGTCAGAATAAATGTTATGTAACCTATGATTTTCCTGATCCCATGGGGTATTCCTCTAGGTATTCCAACACATTGCTAGATCTCCAAACCTCACCAAATAATGTATAGCAGGGGTCATCCAATCCTCTATTCATCACAGATTAGCATTCATTTCTTTAAATCTTCTGAGAAAACATCCTCTCATACTATCCATATCATCATATTTGAATGTAAGTGGAAGATGCTGCCCTGTGGATGTCACTGAACCGGGCCAACACGCTGCGGTCACGCCGCAGTGACGCCGCAGTCACGTCGCGGTAATGCCGTGATTTTCCCCTCCTCCAGCCACATCCAACACACACCATCCCCCTACTACCTTCATTTCAGCCGATGCCACCATCATTCCAGCCCGCAACAGCCCCGCTTCCACCTTCGAATCTGCCCGCACCATCCCCCCAGCACCTGCAACCAGCCCCCTTCCACCAGCATTCCATCCCCCTTCCACCTGCATTCGAGCCTTCACCGAACTAGGTATATCAGGGGTCATCCAATCCTCTAGTCATCACATATTGACATTCATTTCTTTAAATCATCTGAGAAAAAATCGTCTCATGCCATCCATATCATCCTATTTGAAACTGAGTGGAAGATGCTGCCCGCGGATGTCGCTGAACCGGGCCAACACGTTGTGGTCATGCTACGGTCATGCTGCGGTCATGCTGCGGTCACGCCACGGTCATACCGTGGTCACACTGCTGTCACACCGTGATTTGGCCTTACTCCAGAATGAAACCCTGCGATTGTTCGCAGGGACAGTATTCCATGAGTATTGTGATCAATGTTGAGACTGACTAATCACAATTTTTGCCGGTGGGGTGATGACCTTAATATTTCCCCGCATCCTCTTGTTCCTTTTTCCCATGGCCGGAAATGCTGCCCCTCATATGTCATTGGACCGGGCCAACACATTGCGGTCATGCTGCGGTCATGCCGCAGTCATGCCATGGTCACACGGTGATTTGGCCCTTCTCCAGAACGACACTCTGCGGCAGTTCGCAGTGATAGTATTCCATGAATCTTGTGATCAATGTTGAGACTGACTAATCACAATTTTTCTGGTGGGGTGATGACCAAAATGTTGCCCCACCTCCTCTCATTCCCTTAGCTCATGGCCGGAAGATGCTGCCCCACGGATGTCGATGAACCAGGTCAACACGCCGCAGTCACGCCGCGGTCACGTCGCGGTAATGCTGTGATTTGGCCCTGCTCCAGCCACATCCAGCCCATACCAGATCCCTTCCACCATCATTTCAGCCCACTGCCACCATTATGCCAGCCCGCAACAGCCCCCCTACCACCTTCGAATCAGCCCGCACCATCCCCCAACACCTGCAACCAGCCCCCTTCCACCTGCATTTGAGCCTGCACCAGCCCCCAAACACCTACAATTCAGCCTACACCATTTAGGTCATTCCCTTGGGATTAAATAATGATGACACTACATACCAACACTACACACATTATATCATTAATACCTTCTTAGAAAGAATAGATGAATGATTTTTTTAATGACATGGTTATCAAATCTCAATAGAGATGTGATTATTTCAAATATCCTAAAACAATATTTAACAAGTTGTAGTAGCCTAAACATGAATCTGGTAAAATGTGTTTTTAGGGTAACTCTAGAGAAATTTGATATATTTGTGGTGTGATACCATGAAATTAAGTTTCAATCTAAAAAAAAGTACAGTTTTATCAATTTCACTCTCTCAGATTCTTAAACAGTTCCGGGTCTATGTAATCATTTATGATAGAAATTGATTTGATTTGGACTATCATTTTAGTGTCAAAGACTACTACTTGATCTTGATGATTTCTTTTATCATTGTCTTTAACATGTTCTTTAGTAAAAGAACATTTATTCGTATTTGAATCATGATTGATAATAAAAATCCTCTTTCTATTCTTTGTTCTATGGTTATGTAATTTCACTAGATACTGAAACCACTATGTTTTGTGCAAGAACTGTAGTACCCTAAAATGTAGGTTTGTTCCTCGGACTATACCATATTACAAGGACCTCAAACTATGTTTACCCTAAATTTTATTCTATAGATTGAGGTAATATATTTCTGTTTATATATTAGAGATGATGTATCTAATTATTTTTCTCTTCTCTTGAACTTGGAAATCTATTACCGTCATTGAATTATCATCTTCTCGAATATGCACTGAAGGTGCAGATCCTAAAATCCCTCACCCCTCCTATGAAATATGACCCAATATTTGTTGGTATTGTTCACCAAAAGTTAATTGTTTAAGAATCACATATTCCCTACAATAGACCACTCAACTCACCTAAAATAATCACCATCAATCAAACCCACCTTCTAGTACCCTTACAAAACTACAAACCATCCACCTACCACCCAACCAAAACACTACCCCCCTAAACACCAATAATTGTAGTCATCCCACCCAACACTCCTAGCCACTCGCATCTGAATAGCTACTACAACCCAAAAGAATGCTGGAAAGAACCCATCCAATAAAGAAAACCTTCCTCTAGGAACAACAACACTGGTCCACACAAAACTCGAACCACCAACTACTTCATGAACTCAACCACAACCATCTACAACAAATCCCCTACATGTAGCCAAGTAGCAGGAAAACCACAACCCAAAAAAACAGATCAACCAAAAAATAGAAATCCCCACTTGAATCAACCACACAATGAACCATATCCTCTACAACTGCACCTAGAATAATAACATGTGAATCTAACCGCACCACACTAGAAGCCCCTCTAGAATCATCACCACACAATAAAATCAGGCATCCTCTCCACATGATCCTTGCACTATAAACATCCCACATGCACCCAACACCATAATAGAAACAAGAAACCCCACAAGAACGTCGCCAGAATGAACCACACAAGCTGAGAACCATCCAAAAATCCACTCTACATTCCTGTACCTTTCCAACAGATAAATCCAGCACCAAAAACCCACAATGGACCCAAAGACAGCGCAATAGTATAGGGTTTCCATGAGGGGGAGCGGGGTTGCTGTCTGGGTTGGGTGGTCCAGGGGGATTTCTTGGAGGGAAGGGGTGTCCAGAAGGGGGGTGTCCAGCAGGGGTGGTGCAAGGGTTGTCCAGCAGGGGGGCTGTCTGGTTGGGGTTGTCCTGGGGGGTTCTATCCAGGTGGGTTTCTAGGAGTGGGGGGGGGGGGGGCTGTCCAGGCAGGGGGGGGGGGGTGTCTAGCAGGGGTGGTGCTATCCAGACAGGGGGGGGTGTCTAGTAGGGGTGGTTCTATTCAAGTAGGGGGGGGGGGGTGTCAAGGAGGGAGGGGGTGTTGTCCAGACAGGGGGGGAGCGGTGTCCAGGAGGTAGGTAGGGGGGGGTGTTGTCCAGGTAGGTGGGAGAGGTGTCCAGGAGGGAAGGAGGGGGGACTGTCCTTGTAGGGGGCTATCCAGGCAGGGGGAGGGGTGTCCAGAAGGGGTGGTGATGTCCAGGCAGGGGGGAGAGGTGTCAATGAACGAGGGAGGGGGTGCTGTCCAGGCAGGGGGAGGGGTGTCAAGCAGTGGTGGTGCTGTCCAGGTAGGGGCGAGGGGTGTCCAGGAGAGAGGGTGTGCTATCCAGGCAGGGGGGAGAGGTGTTATGAGGGAGGGAGGAGGGTGTTGTCTAGGAAGGGGGGTGAGGTGTCCAGGAGTGAGGGAGGGGGCTGTCCAAGCAGGGGGAGTGTTGTCCAGGCAGGAGGGGTGTCCAGCGGGGGTGGTTCTGTCGAGGCAGGGGGGAGAGGTGTCCAGGTGGGAGGGGGGGGTGCTATCCAGGTATGGGGAGGGGAGGTGCTATCCAGGAAGGGGGGAGTGGTGTCCAGTAGGGAGGGAGGGGGGTGCTATCTAGGAATAAGAGGTTTCTAGGGGGAGAGGTGTCCAGGAGGTGGGGGGGGGGGGGGGGTACTGTCCAGGCAGGGGGGGAGAGGTGTTCAGGAGGGAGGGGGATTGTCCATGAAGGGGGGAGGTTTCCAGGAGGGGGATGTTGTAGTGGGGGATACCAAATTAGATTATTTATTCATTCCATTTAGAATTACTTCTTAACTACACATATTGATTATTGTAATGGCATCATATTTCTCTTCATTCAACATCAATCAGTACATAACAATTTTTGGGAACCATAGTTCTATTCATCTCCTCTGTTACTTAAATATCATTATGACTTGATCTTTGTACAACCACTCATCAATCTCCCATGTGGGAAATAGATGACTAAAATATTATTAAATTGGGGGGGGGGGGCTTTCCAGAGGGGGATTTGCGGGGGGAGGAGGGGGGCTGTCCAGGGGAGGCCTTGTAGGGGGTGGGATGTCCAGGGGAGGCCTTGCAGGGGGGAGTGGTGGTGTCCAGGGGAGGCTTTGCAGGGGGGAAGGGTGCTGTCAAGGGGAGGCATTACAGGGGGAGGGGGTTGTGTAGGGGAGAGGGTGGGGGATATTTATTGGCGGGAGGGGGGGCTGTCCAGGGGGGGGGGATTTTCATTGGGGTAGGGGGGATATAGTGGGGGTTGTCTAATGCAAGGGGGGGGGGGGCTATCTAGGGGGGATTTATAGGGGTGGGGGCTGCAGGGGGGAGGGGGGTAGCAAGGGGAGTGAGGTGTGGGGGGGGGGGGGGGGGTTGTGCAGTGGGTTTGGGGGGGTATTTTTTATAGCTTTTCATACCCTATAGACACGGTTTTAATCCGTGGCTATTGGTTGACTGCCACGGTTTTTAACTGTGGCTATATGTATAATTCCATGGCTTAAAACCGTGGAAATAAAATGTGTTTGTCCTCTTGTATAACCACAGTTCTAAACCATGGCTATAGTGATATTACCACAGTTTGGAACCGTGGCTTTAGGTTTAGGCCTATAGCCACGCCAAACTTGGCCATGGTTCCTCAAACCATGGCTATTACCTATAGCCACGGTTTGAGGAGCTACAACCACGGTTTAAAACCGTGGCTTTAGCCTGAATTTCTAGTAGTGAGATCTATCCCTTTTGCAAGAGACATTCATTGTACGGCTTCAGTTTGAGGTACAAGGTCTTTATCTTAGGAGCTATTAGGGATGAACCATCCTAGTGGTTCAGGGAAACCTCGTTCCAATATCAGTGGTTCAGAGCCAATGATGGCCATACGTGGCCAAATAGTACACCTTTCACTGCCACCTTCTTATACAACCACACCCACAATGTTGACAGGAAGTAGCTACAGGCTCAGGCATCCCCTCCACAATATCACACAATTTTAAAGGCAGCTCAACCAAAATTATAAAAAGGATGGACTGATGTGCGGGACCTGTGCTAGGGTGGAAACATCACAAATAATGAGGATTTGGCCTATTGGGTATGTTAAACTTGTGATGAGTTAGGGGAGGATATGATGTAAGTGGGCTTGTATTAGGCAGCATGGGATTCTCAATTCCATATCTACCAGCCGAAGATTGTGATATATGAGCTATTAAGAAGGTCGTCACCTTGGACTAACACCTTCCATCTTCATCAAGTGGAAGTCAGAATTAGCCTCTTTGAAATCCATAAGTTATCTGGGATTCCCATTCTAGTGGCTATGTGTGAAGAATTTCTCCTAGTAGAGAATGTGTGGGGATATTTGTAGCATATTCTGAGGCTAGTAAAGGCACTGATGGACCTACTGATGGGTGAGGACAAGAAAAAAGTAAGGGAATTTCATTTCACACTTTGGTCCAAGCATCTTAGAAATTTCCATTTATATTTTAAATATCCTATGAGGCATCCCACTTTCTCAAAGGTGTCCCAACACAGCAAAGATCACTCATACTTCCTAATCTTAGAGGGAAACTAGTGGAAGACATAGCGGTTCAGTGTCCTCACTCAGCGGCAACCGAGGGTTAGGTTGGAGGTGTTCATCTCAACGCTCATCTGTGGATGGATGCTTCTAGTGAGAGATTAGAATATGGATGTATTACAATGTACATTAATCTTGACATCCATGTTAGAAACTATGAATGAGTTCTACCTTAGGATCCCAGTACTGGCATTGTTTTGCAAGATTTTGAGGAACATTAGTGAGGGGAAGAAGGTGTTGCAGCTGTGTGGGACTTTCCACTTATTGTATGGGTGGGTGGAAGCACACGTGGGGGTTTATGAGTATCCAATCACAATTTCTCTCTATGTTTCAGACATTCGACACTCCATTCTGAATGCAGTGGGAAGCTTTCTGGCTAAGTTGGGCCCACAAAGCGTGCATAACATTGTCTAGAATGTGTATTAGTTTTTCTTCCAAAAACTTCCACTACCCATGGGGGTGTCTACCAAATATTTTCTAAGATACTAAAGATCACCAATCATACAATTTGACATTCATAGGAGGTGTTTTGGTGGTGACTTTGAGCTCATCTGCAAACCTTACACCCCACCCCGATTTGGAAGGCACTTTTAGTGCATGTAGAGGCTATCCCTGAAGGATTGTCTGGGGGTGAATCATGAGGATCACCCTTGCATAACGAGTTATATATTTCTAATTTTTACCTGGGATGATGGGATGATGCGAACTAAGCTACCTCCGGTGGATGCCACATTCAGGCTAGTGACCGAATTAGCCATGAGTTTGGAGTCGGCCTACACAGTGGAGATGTTGTAGTGGTGAACCATCTGGGTTGAAAGTGAAGTGTCTCCACAACCCATTGGTCACAGTTAGAGAACAATGGGGGTGTATTCTAGTGTCATCATTGTGGAAGATATGAGGCAAGAACTATCAGAACCTATACGAAGTGGTGACCTAGCGATAGTGGAAGGCATGATAGTGCTAACAGAACAAGGTCAGGAATAAAGGAGAATTCTTAGAGGGTTTTTGCCGGATTTCCACTCAAGCTCCAAGGAAATGGCTACGCCACATAGACAAGTCTTTAGATGTTTTCTTTCCATAGGCTTGGGACAACTAGAAGTTCAATCGAAAATTCCTCAATCATATCCACATTTGGGATCATATAAACTACCATGAAATGGTAATTTTAGAGATTTTTCATGAGTTCGTCAGCTTTCTGGTGTCCCGTGAAGAAGGGGAACAATATTTTAATAAGAAGGATGAATACCTGACTTCTTACGGTGCTCCAAGTCTAATGAAAAGTAGGGTTAAATAACTGGTGGGTCAGACTGTCTCGTCTAATGTGTCGACTATTGATCTGAGGGAGTGCTTCACTTAAAATGAGGAGTCGGATATCTCTATGGGAGAAGAGGATGATGGGGGATGTCCTTTATAAAAAGGTGAATTCAGGAGTTCAAGGTTTGAAGATTTTTCCATAGATGTCAAGGTAACATTCATAACTTCTATATCACCATGATTTTATCTGGGTTACCCTAGCTTCACAACTGAAGTTTTTTATTATAGGATATCCTTGTGGAAGGGATTCCCACATATGTTCTTATGGATGCGGGATCAGGATCTGCAACAGGTTTGATTGTGATTGTAGAGTCGAGTGGGGATGCGGTAAATATGAGGGACATTATGATGACCTTAGTGTTCAATACATTATATGGGGGCATGTCCTGGGATCCAACTGATGATGGCCCACGAATGAATGGAATCCTTCAACTTTCATAAGCCTTCCTTCTCATAGAGTCCCTCACAGTTATCTGTTGAACCAAATATTGACATTTTCATCTCTCTTTTAAATAGTTCCTCAAATGGGGTGGGATATACTAGAGAGTAATACTGGGGGTCCTAAGGCCCCACTTGTGAGGGGGTACCAATTATAGTGGAATTAGATGTCCAGGTCAGCCAGACTACAATGACCAAGGCTGTTGGTGGAGCCATTGGCTGGGTAGAACTAGAAATTGTTGAAGTTGAGTCTCATGATAAAGATAATCCCTATTATGTAGAGCCTATTTTTTATGTCGATGTAGTACATGACATTCCCTATAGGACACCAGAGGTAGACCCCACTACTGATCTTATAGTAGTATTCTTAGAGTATGAACCTACAGACCTAGAGGATCGAGATGAGACTTCTTCTAATGAAGAGGAAAACAAAACAATCCATCACCATTCATGGATGCTTATAAATTTCTTCATTGGGGAGACCTCAAAAGAAAAATGGATAGACCATATGGGTATTCTTCATTCCTAGCTACACGAACAATTCCCTGGAAGGATTGGATGCCCAACTTCCTCATAAGCTCATTCAAGACTATATGAGAGAGAAAACATGGGAACATGGATGTGGACTCGATGTGGGAAAGTAGTAGTGTATTTCCATGAACATAAAGATACATAGGGAGGCATAACATGAGATCCAATGCTTGAGGGCATGGGAGAATGAGCACTCCTATTTCCATGATGCACAATCAAGAGTCATATCATGACTGATGTCCTTGCTGGTAGAGTCTGAGGAACTGATGAGGTGAGCTTCCCAAGAGATGGCTATTATTCAAGCTGACAAGGATATGGCATGGATAAATTCCACTTATGTACACAACCATTCCATTGAGTAAGAGTGGGAACTTAATAGGAGAAAGAGGATCCTAGATGATATAAGCTAGATAGTGGTTGAGCAGAGATGCATCATTGAAGAGGTCAACCCATATATGGAAGTGGAACATCCCTAGGTGTATTAATTTTGTGTGAACTCATAAATATTCTTTAATTATTTTATTCTTTATGTTGGTTGTGTGCATATGTTCTGTTATCTATTTTGGTTGCTGCATTTTCCATTACTTCCATGAAATATCTAGTAATCAATCCCTAAGCTCATGGGGGTTGTGACCGATATGAGAAACAAGGGATTAACACATCATTATTCTAATTGAATATGAGAGTGACAAAACATATATGTGAATATAGGGATTGAAAGACGACTCTTGGTGTTTGTGAAGAAAGAGGGAGTCCTGGCCGGAGAATGATGTTCCCATAACTATTGAATTGCCGCATTCTCAACATGCTTTAGTGCACGAGATGGGTAATGCAAAGGGAATTTGAATCAATCCGCTTAATGTGGAGTGGAATGTTTGAATCATGATACCAAAAATTTGTAACACTATATGGATGGCATGAAAATGAAGGATATCTATTTACTGTGTTCGAAACATAGTATCCTTATTGTGTTAGACTGAACTAGGGACAACCAATGAGGTCCGACCACTGAGTGTGTTCAAAACATGGGGTCTGACTGGAAATATCATTCATAGTGTTTTGGAACATTGTCCTCACCTAGTAGGCAAGCCATAGGACAAGTATCTTTACTATTAAGGGTTTTCTTTAGACGTGAAGAAGGACGTGGATCGAATCAATGGGCACACAAAGCATAGAGGGTGGAGTGATGGGATGTTTGAATGGAGTCCATCACTCCTGAAATTACACCACTGTGATGAAAACAAGTTCGCTGAGTGCATAAAATTGATCAGGTATCGTACTCATTACCTTAAAGTATCTCTCTGGGGAGAAGCTAGAGTGGCCCGCATTTTTCGTTCATGCCAACAACAATTATTGACATGTAGTTTAATGTTGTACAGTGAGGACGAAGGTAATGAATAGTATTCAAAGGGGGATGAGGATAGGATGGCCATATTAGAGGGTTTACAAGTGTGTATCTATATCTGGGTGCTATAAATTCAGATGTGACTATGTATCATGCTAGTTTGAGAATCCAGCCACATGTAGTTCTGAAAGACTCGTTTTGTTTATCATCCTATAGTAAATATGATATGGGGAAGGGATCCCTGAAGGGTTACGTGATTGGGAAACTGTAAGCTCAATGTGAATGAGGACAGAAGGAAGTATGCACCACATCATGTGTCACCAACAGAAATTTCAAGCCAAGGCTCCAAAAAGGATAATTTTTGGGTTGGACCAGAGGGGAAATACTCGGGTGTTCCTACATATTCCTTGTGGATGAGAATCACGTCAGACATAGCATTCAATGAATAGTGTTGTGAGAGACCAAAACTGGTGAGGGAAACCCTCTGTGGCGAAGAAGGTAAATAATCCCATAATTCTCATGGGCATTATTTACTTATCCAAGGTTGAATCATAGTTTAATGTCATCCATTGGGGACATGGTTACCTAGAATGGAGACATGAATTGCGTTACATATCTCAACATGAATGAGGACTGTAAGAGTCCACAGAACACCATATGTTCTGAGTTGGATTATTTAGAAAATAAACCAGAGGCGGGCTAACTTGGGGCTAGAAATGGGGGAATGTGGTCGGGCATTCCTACACATCCCATGAGGTTGGGAATCAATCCATATGCAGTTCTGCAGGTACTATATAGTTTAATATCATATGGTAGTACATAGAGGGAAAGGGGAGATCCCAAAGGGGGGAGTACCCAATGAAGAAATTATAGACCAGAAGTGAATGAGGAAATAAATTCTATACCCAACCATGTAATCCTTGGGGAAATCATAGGTCAAGAGACCAAAGATGGTGAAATTTATTCTAGGCTTGAAATAAAGTGTTCGGGCATTCTTATTTACCCTATTAGGATTGGAATCAAGCCATACATAGTTCTGAATGATCATTTTGACTTCATATAGGATGAACGGAATGTGTGGTTCGACTGCACCAGAACACATCCTATCAAAACCACTAATCCCACGTTAGTGACGCTCGATGTGGAAAACAAGGATTAATGAAAATATTTTCCAAGTACAACGAGGCACACATTAGGGGAAATGGAATTCTAGGTGAATGATGTCCCAATAACACTGACCTGCCTATTTAATGCACATAGATGTGCAGAGGGGTAAAGATGAGTGTGTTGGAATTCGACTTAAACATAATGATGTGAAAATATGTGAATTATGGTCCATAGATCGGGATTTCAATGATGGTGGCATGATGTGGGAGGATAACTGTTGACCATACTTGAGACAAAGAATCAGTTTTGCATTATCCTGGTGTGGGTACAGACAGATTAGGGTCAAACATTGACTATGTTTGAAACATGGGACCTGTCGCAAAATGTCTTCTGAGGTCTTTCAGTGAGTTGGCCCAAGAGGGTAGATGAAAAAATACGGCATGAGACCAGTCTTTAAATGGGGTCCCTTTGGAAATGGAAGAGTATAGAGATCCAAATAAGGGGGTCATGATGTGTGGACACAAAATGAAGGAATGACTATGTGGAATCCAATATTTTGGATCAACTCCATGGTATATTTGAGTATTCCAATGAGACATGTAAGATAGATGGATTCGAATCCCTTTACAAATGCAAGGGCCTTGGGGATGAAAAATCATATTTTAAGGTCATATGGTGGACCAATGAGAGGGGACATGGTGGTCTCACCCAAATTTATGCATGTTTTTAGGGTTAAGCGGTCTCTTTTTGTTTATCTTGTCTTGTTGAATCCTTAGAGACCTAAGAAGTAACCAAGAGACGCATACATTCTATAAATTCATTTTGGATATAATATTGCCAAATTCTGGTTGAGTTTAGACATATTTAAGGGATAACTAACAGATCTATGTTAATTCAAATTAATATAATGAGTTGATCTGAGGTTATCTCTTGGGGTGGATTGGATGAATTCCTTTTTAACGATTTCATTTACTTATATTTGTTATGGGTTCATAAGAAGATCAAACAACATCATAACATACTGTCATAATACCGAAAAACCAAAATAATAATCACATATACAATTAAGGGATTATATTTACGAGAAATATATTTTAGTGGTTCATATTATAACTTGAATTGTGTGGCCTTAAAATTCAACAAGGATAAAGAAGTTTTAAAAACGTCAAATAAAAATCTCCATTAAAATAAGTGATTATAAATTTATGCAGTGTAAATAACATCCAATCTAGCTCCTTGATACTCCCTTGGATCAACCCATAAATTTTTTATCCCACCCTTAATGGAATGATCCCAATGGAAGAAGAATTTAGACTTACAAGGGTGAACTTTAAGAAGTAAAAAACAATAAAATAATGATCACTCCACCATTGTGTGATAAATTTCAGAAGGTATGGTGTGAATAAATTCACACCATGAGGAAACAATATAATATTGATATACAGAAGAGCATAATAAGAGGAAAGGAAAACATTTATCAAGAAACTAAGGTTAATTGAATAACTTACAAGAGAATGAAATGTGATTACAAACACTAAGACATAACATAACACTACAATGAAACAAAGAACAAAAGATCCCCAAATCCATCCAAAAAACTACCATAAATGGAATTATTGAAGCCTTGGGTTAATCCTCCAATTGTCCATGTCTTCTAAATTAATTTCGGTTTTCCATAAGTGGGTGTAAATTTGAGGGAGAGTTGATTTTTTAACCCTTGACAATCAATATGATCCATCTAGAATGACTTAATAGATGTGTTCAGATGAGAATTTAGATTTCCAAATTTTGGTGATGCATAGAAGAAAAAAAAGAATAAATAGATGTCCTCTGATATCTTGTAAAATTTTTGTCCAAATATTTTATGTTATGAAAAGATATGATTGAATTTTTTGTCTATTTTTCCTGGCCGTAGAATCTGGCCCAATATTTCATCTTCGACTTGGGAAACATATAATTCCATTAAAACATCTGATTTTTTCGTTGGATACTATTTCATGAAATGTTCCACACGATTTATTGTATATTTATTTATGTTTTTATAATCATTTCTCTTTGATATTGGATTGTACAGTCTCTTTATTGGTCTTTTGATCAATTTACATTGCCTAGAATGTGTTGGCATGAAATCTCGTTTTTTGGTCTTCCAATGTTAATATTCATGTACTAAAAATGCATGAATTATTAATTTTAGCAAGCAATACCTGATTATAAAATATGTAAATAAAATCAATACCATTTTTATTTTAGGCTGTGTTCAAAAATGCACCATGTAATAGTGCATTTTATAGGGGAATTACATTCATAATGTGAATTAGTGTTCAAAATATAAAATGCAATAAAATGGTGTTTATGAATAATAAATATCATGAATATTATATATATGAATAATTAATATTATCCTTATTTTGGTGCTAATCACCCCCATCTTTAGTTTTTCTAGTCCCGAGAAAAAATGTATCTCAAAAACATGATATTCAAATGCCTTATTCGAAAAACATTATAATATACAATGATCACCAAAAAACCCTTATACAAACAAATCAGGAATCCCATAAAAATATTTTAATAAAAGATAGTTTCATATGACTATTCCAATCCCAATACCCTTCCATTGTTCAAATTAACCACCATATTTCAGCCAATATCAATTATGTGTGATGATGTGTTATGCATTTCAAGAGACATATGGGTTCATTTTTATTGACGGGAAAAATCATAGACCCACTAGGTGGAATCACATTTCAATATAAAGTGGAGTATTCAATTTTTTTAGTTTATTTTTTGAAAATTTTCTACGGTGATTAAAATTTCACTCAAAATAGTCCTCCCATGTAGCGAGACTTTGCTGATGACTCCCATGCTCAAAGACCAAAAGGCACTAAGTGAAGCCCATATAATTTGGGCATCATCTCTAGTTAAATCAGTCGAAAAAAGTAAAATTACAATAAATAGAGATAAAATTACAAACTTTGGGCCAAATAACTATGGAGCCACCATCCCCAAGTGTTGAAATCCATGCATTAGTCACTTCATTTCTCTACGTGAAAATTTATTATAATTTTTATTTTTTATTTATAACACATAATAAAACTAAAATTATCACCCACCATATGCTATTTATTTGGGATAACCCAAGAAATCATACTAATTCAACACAATCCAGAGGATGTGCATTGTGTATTTTTTTGGATGAGAATATAAACAATGGAATATCACATTAGATAGACACATTTCCCAAAATCTATTCTCATGAAAATATACATGGATTAAAATTAGAAACAGAGCATGATACATTGTTTTATATTGAGTTTAAATGTGTGCAATATTTATTATCATCTTCAATGATAAATGAATTTATCTTTCCATTTTCTCACACATATTTTTTCAAATAATTTTTTTTTTACACCAAAGAAATTTTTTATTTCATCTCCCCACAACCTAAAATAACATTGTCCCTAGTGTTAGAAGAAAAGTAAATTTGGAAAGGGGTAGAGGAAAAGAAGGGGAGTTCAAAAAGGAAATTTAAAATGAGGATCAAGGAATGAAGTCACCTGGTGGTTGAAGTTGATGTACTTGATGCTCCCATTTAATCCCATGATCTCCATGTAACTCAGAGAAGCATTATCAATAATGATAGTTTCTATTTATATATTTTTGATTTGTCTAAAATAAATCCATCAAGTCATCATACCCTAAATCTCTTACACCAAAACAATTAGAACACAATGGAAATCCCTTGAGGTCCATTCAAATAAACAAAAACAAAAGGAATGGAAAAAACACACATGTTTATTTAAGCATACCAAAGACTGATACTAGGAACAAGTAAAAATTTAGAATAATATATATATATATATAAATAAATAAATAAATTTTAAAATATTAGTATTTATATAAGTAAAAAAGAATAAATAAACACTATAATCTGTAGTTTAGTGGTAGGTGCACTTCCCTGTCTCCCTTCAGTCTCGGGTTTGAGTCCCCGCGGGTTTATCAGTTCTGACAGGGTTTTCCCAAAAACCTGCGATATGTCCTTATCATTTTTTAATAATTTTTTTTTATTTTATCCTAAAAACATATAAAAAATACAATAAACTAATGAGAAAATGTGTTCATTTTAAATTTCTTGGTAATGTATTTCTCACGGATCACACCACGTGACACGGATGAATATGACACTCCCTTTTTATAACCATCCATACTAATAATAGAAGAAAATTTCAATAGTATAATTTTTTAAAATATATAAATAATTCATTAAACCTATTTAAAAAATGATTCACAATGATTGGAAACAGGAAAACAACTAGTTGCCTCCCATGCAACACTTTTCTTAACGTCACTAGTTTGACCGGAACCCCTAGTTGTTTAACTATTTTTCTCATATAACGTTTTTTCACACAATTCTACATTAACATCAATTTTTTAAATGGTTAAATGAATTTTTTGACTCTATTACCATTAACTTTGAAGGGTAGACCATTTCTGGGATCTTTAATTTCAGTAGCCCCGTGGGGGTACACCTTATGCACTATGTATGAACCTAACATTCTAGACCTCAACATTCCCAGGTGAAAATGATTTTTATAACTATAAAAAAGAATATGTTTACCTTGTATAATGTGTTTGGTTTTTATATTTCGATCTTGGTAGGCTTGTACTTTAGAATTATTGGTCATTGAAATTTCATAAGCCTCCATCCTAAGTTTCTTAATTTTATTGAGATCTAATTTCCTTTTTGTTCAAGCCAATTACATGTCGTAATTAATTTTATAAATTGACTAAAATTTCTTATATTCAATATCCATTGGAAAATGGAAAGCATTACCATAAAGCATCCTATATAGAAATATTCATAAAATGGTTTTAAATGGTGTTTGATGGGCCTAAAGAGCAGCATAGAATTTTCTCTACCAATTTCTCCATGAGGGATTAATAGTTTTCTCAATAATTTGTATGATTTCTCGATAAGATAACTCATATGGACAATTAGTTTTTGGGTGGTAAGTAGTGGAAACTTTTTGATAAATAAAAAAAACTTATCCATGAGTTCTGAGACTAGATGATTGAACAAATTAGTTCCATGATCACTAATGAAAGCCCTATGAATTTCAAATATATAGAGGATTATTTCCTTGACAAATCTAATCACAGTTCTATGGTCACTGTATTTTGTAGGAATGTATTAAACCCATTTATAAACACAATTGATCGCTAAAATTATTTATAGAATTCCCTTGTAGTTTGGGAAGGGACCCATGAAATCGATACCCCAGTAGTCTAATATTTCAATCACTAAAATGGGAGTGAGTGGCATTTGATTAATTTTTGTGATAGACCCTACTTGTTTACACCTAGAAAAACTTTGAAAAAATATGTAGGAGTCCCTTGAGGGGGTTGGCCAAAAGAGATCATGCTGAATAACCTTTGTAGATTTTTTAATAGAGGAAAATTGACCTCCACACGCCTCACTGGGATAGAATATAAGGATGGACTCTTGATTAGATTCTTGGACACACATCCATATGACTTGTTCATGGAAGATCATATAGATTTATAGATCATATAACACATAGTTCCTAACATCATAAAGGAATTTATTTGTTTCTTGAGTCCCTATGAATTTTGGAATGACTTTTGTAACTAAGAATTTGGCTATGTCAGCATACCAAGGTCTGTCACTCACAGAGTATAGGTGTTCATCAGGGAATAAAGCAGACACATAAAGGTGAGATAATTTTTCATTAAATTATATTCTAGAGATATTATCAGCTTAAAAATTTTAAACAACCATTTTTCATTGATTTTGAAGTGAAATTCTTGTAAGATAAGGACCCACCTAATCAGTCTAGCCTTAGAATCTTGTTTCTGGATGAGGTATTTCAGTATATAATGGTCAATGAACACAATGATGGGGAATAATAAGATATAGGACCTAAAAAATTTTATGTTAAAAACAACATAAATTAACTACTTCATAGTGGTTATGTAGTTGATTTGGGAATTATTTAATGATTTCCTTGCATAAAGAATCACATAATGAGTTTTATCTCATCATTTTCCTAACACAAATCCTAAATCAAATTCACTAGAATCACAAATGTGATCGAAAGGAAGGTTCCAATTTGGGTATTTCATGATGAGAGGAGAGGTGGGAGATGATTTGAGGGTTAAGAATGAACCCTGACATATTTATTTCCATACAAATGGAGAATCCTTTACTAGATGACCACAAATGGGACAAGTGGTTGAACAAATGACCCTAATGAATCTTGAATAGAAACTATCATGTCCTTAGAAATACTTCACATATTTTTTAGTTTTGGGTGATGGAAGGTGACGAATGATGTCAACATTGGATTTATCAACATCAATACCACTACCTGTGACTAGATGAACAATTAATAGTCCATCTTTAACCTTGAAATGACATGTTTTCTAGTTTAGGACCATATTAATTTATTCATATCTTGACAAGACACTCTCCACATTCCTCGTACATCCCTAAGATGTATCTACAAACACTAAAAAGTTTTCCATGAAGACCTCTATAAAATCCCCTACCTTGTCTAAGAATATACCCATCATGCACTGCTGGAAGGTTACATTGGAATTTCATAACCCAAAAGTCATGTGTTTGATAGAAAAAAGGTGTTGAATGAACAAGTAAATAATGTATTCCCTTTATCCTCTAAAGAGACCTCAATATTATTATACCCCAAGTACCCATCAATGAAACAGTATAACACATGACCTTCCACTCTCTCAAGGACCTTTTCGATGAATGGGAAGGGTAAATGGTACTTCTTGGTAAATTAATTTATCTTCCAATAGTCATTGCATACTCTATATCTACTACTCACTCAATTTGGAAGAATATCTCCCTCATTATTGGTTATCACTATGATTTAGGCCTTATTTGAAAACATGTGGATTGGGCTGACCCACTCGCTCTCGGCTATGAGATAAATGATACTAGATTTTAACAATATCATTAGTTCTTTTTATTACTAGTTCCATGATAATATGATTCATTTGTTTCTATTGACGCACCTTTCCATCACAGAGTCTAGCAACTGAAAAAGGGGAATACCATAAAACAAAGTGATTAATCCTTTGAAGAAACATAAAAAATTTACAAAGGCATGAACAAGGATTTGTTGTGCATACGTACGACATACCGTCTCCACATCGTGCTATAATTTGATATTCAACACTATTTTATTTGGATGGATGCAATGATGAGTAATATATATAATAATAATGAAAATAACATGATAATTCTTATTTAAAATTTATATACCATCCAATTCAACACCATTAAGGAAATGATATTGTCACTCGTGTGTACGTACAGATTACCATCTCCACGACGCGATGAGATTCATTTCCACATTCACCATTCCTCGATGATTATAAAAATACATATTACTAATAAGTATGTAATATATGACATAATAATTCAACTGGAGATATATATATTTATATATATATATAAGTACTTACATATATCTTATTCACTTTTTCCTGTTCAATACGATATGAAAACGGAAACAGCATTTATGAGTACGTACGGACTACCGTCTCCATAAACGGACTTTTTCATTTCATAAATATATATTTATTATACATATGTATATTCTAAATATATATGATATATAAATCATGTTTTATATTCTCAAATTATTTAAATATTGATCTATGTGATTCAATCAAGAGTAACAAGTAAAAACATATACGATAAAGAAAGCGATTATTACCTAAAATGTTAATTTAACAAGGAAATTTTTATTAAATGGGTGGTATAAAGTCATAAATGAATCATGTATGATATATTAAATATTAATATGGTTTTGGTATAGTTTAAAAACCTACTATGATCTTCATATATGAGGTTAAGCGTACCCTCGACTATAGAAAATTGCTTGGCAAGGGTTAATTCCTCAATCTCATTATTGTCCGAGATTGTTTATGTGTAAGTAATTACTGGGACATTTTTATCATCCATGTCAATTTTTCATAAACATGATTTAAAAATAACTATTTTATGGATTTGTGAAAGTTACTCTTTATCATGTTCGGAATTTTTTATGTTTTAAAGATTTATCTTTCTAAATATTTTTAATTAATGACTAAGTTTTAAAAAATGATTTTAAGGATTTATTTATATGGACATGAATGTTTTGGAATGATAATTATTTTCAAAGGTCTCAAAGTGTTATGGGACACTTTTATTCAAAAATATATTTTAAATTACATCCTTTATAAATGTGTGACTTCGAAATGATTTTAAAAAATGTATATTTCTATCAAAAATATTTACTCCTCATTTTCAACTATGTCTGCATCCTTTACTAGATATTATTTTTGATTGATGTTAAATTTTTATAATACAATCTTCCATATTGTATTTAATGAGTTATGATATGTTTGACTGTGGACATTCAATTTTTATACCATTCACGGTTTATGGTTAATTTATTGACATTTTGTATGTTAGTTTTAATACACATTTTTATGTCATGTTTTGACTTTTTCATATGAAGAAGGAAGTGGACTTAGTAAGTGACGGGTGGAGCCTGCTATAGCTCCTCGATGCATCAGTATGTCTCATGAGAGAAACTTGTCTTGGAACAAGGCCCTGACAAAAAATTTATTTGTAGTCTTGACAGAAGGCCTTGAATATGTGGTAATGATGTCTGGCGTTAGGCATTCCCTCATTATGAAATTAGTTATTACATGTGATTATTAGACTAGTAGAATATCCATGTGCACGTTTATATAGTAATGTATGATTTATTTTTTCCATATTATTTTCATGTTTATGTTTTAAAAGGTTGTTGTTTTTATCACACATATTTCCTTAAAAGTTTATAGATTTCGTTAAATTATTTAACCTTACATGGTATCTAAGATCACACCTTTCTTATGTTTTATTTTCCATGGATTCCAAGAAGTTTATTATGATTGATCTGCATAGTTAATATATAACGAATAGTGGCATTCTCAAAGAAATATATTTGTTGTGTTTTATGTTTGAAATTGTAATGATTAGTCTATGTAATCTATTTTCCAAGACGGCTAAACTGATTGGTCCTCCAGGACTTGATTCCTTGTAATCATGCTAGTGTATTAAAATAGTGCACCGACTCTAGGTAACTGGGGTCGGGGTGTTATAGTTGGTATCAAAGGAAGTTTAGGAAAAACCTTGTAAACTAGATTTAGATAAACTCTGATAAGATCACATTACCCTATGATAGGCTTTGAGGATTAGTATATAATAACATCCTCGAATTTTGGTAATGTAGATATTTTGTGGGTTTTCCAAGAAAATACATCCCTGTCTGGATATGAGTAGGTAGAGGCGGCTCTGGCACAAATGTACCTACGGGTATAACCTGAAAACACCACTTTGATCTAGACTCGAATGGGAACTAGTGCACAAAAATGGGCCTTGCTGAACTCTTGGTTATGACACTCCCATGGGATATGCTTAGGATAATTCTCATTTTCATTAAAAATCATTATGAAGTATTTATGAGTATATATCTCCTCAAAGCAAATATTTTTATGGATTATATACATAAACTGTTCAATTTACATTAGGTGTTTAACACGTTTGGAATTATTCATTACAGTTCATAAACTGACCTTGTGTATACCATTGTATCGAAATGGCACCCATTATAAGGAATGTGAACTACAACAATTCGTATGATCCAAAGAGTAATAAGGGTCATATCTTTCATAGTATTATGATTCCATTTGGAAGGTAAATAGTCTCTCATGTATTCTTAACATATGAAGAAATAATATCATGTGTTTATATGATAAGTAATGAATTACTTGAGTCCTATGGCTTTGAAGGAAAGAAAGAGAATAAAAGGATGGAAGGGAGAAATATGGATAAAGGGAGGATTGAAAAGAAGGATTTTCCCATATGTAATAACTGTGGAATGAATCACCATGGGAAATACTTTAAGGGAATGGGAGTTTGTTACATGTTTGGAGAAAAATGACATCATGTACATGATTTCAAGTGTATGAAAAATTTTCAAATGTAAAATGCTTCATATAAATGGAGTTGGGACACTACTCAAATCAATGAACAAATCATAAGAGTATAACCCAAATGCTGCTATTGGAAAAGAATCATGTTATGATACTCCCGAAGATAAAGAGGAATGATTAAGATTTCTTATGTTGTTATAAAAGTATTTTTTCATTTGAGTATTGTATATATTATGCATTGGTTATAAGAATTATGGAAATAAATATGGATTGTACTGCAGTACTATTTCATTGGGAATTTGAGATTTTATTGTCTTGAAACTAAGGTAGAAATTTTGGAATAAGAGATGGATTATTTGGATAAATTATATTGTATATTCTTGACTATCATGGAACTGGTTAATGGTTTATTTATTTCATAATTGTTGGAATATTCAAAATTTTTGGATATAAGGAATATATCTAGTATTTTGTAAAGGATAAGGGATCATGAATGTAATCAATATGGTTTTATGGTAATTTAGGGTGTTGCCATGTTTTAAAATAATACATGATAAAGTTGTTCACATTTTATTACATTGAAAAAAGGATCTTCATTATGTTTAACATCCTTATAAATTTTGGACTATGAGTTTGGATATAAGTTTTTTGGATAATTTTAAAGGTTGGAATAGATTATGTTTGAAATGAGATATTATTGTAAAGGTTGTTTTTGGATTGTTATAAAAAGAACAACATGCAGACCGTGTGACAATCCATCACGTTGGGCAATGCTGTGGGAATCGAACCAACACCATAGTGCGATTGGGATTTATCGCCTACCACTAGACAACATGAAGTCCCTGGATGGTATAATATAGTTTTTTCTAAAGGTTTTGATAGGTGAATTATAAATTCATTATTTTTGGAACCCTATATGATAAGGATAAATAGACTATTTTTTGAAATATTTTGGAGTGAAAGATGTGTTTCTAGTAAGAATTAGTTAAAGGATGTAACTCTACTTTTCAATTATATATATATATATATATATTCCCTATTATTAATACTAAATTTTATTAACCCATATTCCAATATGATTTCTCCACAAAGGTATTTTCTATTTTCTACTTTTTATTTTCGAAGAACAATTTCAAATTGCGAGGACGCAATTTTTTAAATTAGGGAGGAATGTAACACCCCACGATTTCATAGTATGTTATTTCTTCAAAGTAATTCAATAACTTGCACTACATGCAACACCGAGTTCAAGCGCACCATGAATTACCAAACTAGCCATTCAAAAGCAGTTATGAATTGTATTAATTGAATTTTGAACTATATATAATCCTTATAATTTTAGAATCCATATTATGAGTTTCTTAAATATAATGTAAGAACTAAATAATTTTTTTATATAAAAGTGCTATTTTTCAAAAAAAAATCACTTTTACCCCCTTTTAATGGTGAACCCTTTTTAAATCCAACATTTGACACTTTTATAAATTAAATTTGAAAAAAAACTTCTTCTTTAGAATCAGGACATAATAATTTAGTTACCATAAAAATTTGGTCTTTTTCTGATAACTTTCATATTTGGGGGAATAGTGAAAAATACTATATTTTAACTGAAAATAAATTTTTTAATCAAAAACATTTATAGTGTTAAATTATAAAATTTAAAGATTTGGAAGTATAAATAGATTATATTTTTACCATTTAATTCAATTCTGGTCATTGAAATAATTTCACTTTTAGATTGGACATAAACAAGTGCCAATCTTTTGATAGTTATTGTTTCTTAAAAATACGCCTTTTGGTTTCAACAAATGGAATTGATTTTAAATAAAAAAATGTAACTTATATGTTTTTAATTTTGTAAAATAGAATTAATTTTAGAATTCAGAATATCAAAATTATCTTAGGGTGAATTTTTGGTATTTATCTAAAAAGTTTCAATTTTTGATGATTAGTGAAAAACACTAAGTAAATGTGTAAAACCAACTTTTTATTTAAATAATTATTTATTTTATTTAAATTTATTTTATGTCATAATAGATACATAATACCTATAAATTTTAAATGTAATTCATTGGAGTCATTTTGTAATAATATTAGATATATAAAATTTTATTGAACTTTTTACCGTCTTTTACCCACCTCCTAGGAGAATTTTCAAATTTGCATAAAACATTATATTACTAATTTTGTGAGTGGAATTTTAAAACTTCGCAAGAAACAGTTGATATCAGTAAGAAAAATGTGGTTTAATATGATAAAAAAATTATTGGTGAATAGTATCTTTTTTCCTTTTATTTACCATGGTTAAAAGTAAAAAAGGGTAATTAACGGTAAAAATGATATTATTCTTACCCTAAAACATGACATAATTCTATTGGATAAGTTTAATTCGACAAAACACAACCTTAGGAATAAAATATGATCCATTAGGTCAACTAGAAT
This sequence comes from Viscum album, assembly GCA_963277665.1. Classification (NCBI taxonomy): domain Eukaryota; kingdom Viridiplantae; phylum Streptophyta; class Magnoliopsida; order Santalales; family Viscaceae; genus Viscum; species Viscum album. The sequence goes on from OY728161.1 coordinate 1,967,039,301, forward strand.
TATATTAGGACATTTATTATTATTTAATTCAAAGAAGAGTTAAAAGAGTTCAAATCAATGTTTAATAACTTAAATATTTTTAATATAGGGTTATACATAAGATAAATTAAACTATAAATATTTATTAGAAAGATAAAAATATTTCCTACATAATGGTAATTCATTTTTATTTTTTATAAATTAAATAATTAAATTTATTTATTACACAATGTTGATTCATTAATTACCGTATTAATGAAAGAATAAAATAATTGACATTATAAATATCAAAATAAATGTAATTTGAGACTTTTGATAAATTCAAATAATTTTATAGATTATTATTACATTTTTTTTGGTTAGATCAATTTTATTCGAAGTACTCATGTTGTTATGATTTAAACAAAATAACAAATACCAAATAGTGTCAAAATTGTCAAAAAAATAGTTTTAAAAAAATATATTATATTATTAACTGATATAATTTTCCTAAAAATATATGTTTTGAAAAAATGTCTTATATAATGATTCATATGAAATTAATGAACCAATTGGGGTTCTATTCCCATATTATAGTATGTTTATTGACCATATAACATAAAAATACAAAGAGATCTGGTAAATGTCAAACTATTAAACTAAGAGTTAAATCTAAAGGTTATGGTTAATATGGTCACCTAAACTTATCTAAAACCTATTGGTTGAGTGGTTTTAGACCCATAATCACCTTATATATTATATAACTTTTTTTGGATCCATTATAAACCGAAAATTATTTTATTATAAAATAATATTTTATGTTTTTCCTAAGGTTCCCCTCACCCCTCTTATAAAAGGGCACTTTCCCTTCTCTCAAATTCACATATAAAAATCCATTTGGCTCAGAAAAATCACCCAAAATAGCCTCCCAAATATATTAAATTCATCCTAGAGGATTTACTTTGGTCATAAAGCCATCCTAAGAAGCCCTTTTGATGAAATCAAAATGAAGAACCCAAAGAAGAGGTAATGATTTCACCACCCTCTTTCAAGTTATCTTATTCTTCCACTTAAATTTTCATTGTTGTTTCAATTATAAAATAATAAATCTAGTATCTTCTATATATTTTGATGTGATTATAAATATGGCACAACTATATTCAATTTTCTATCCATCTTATGAATGATAATGTCCCCATGTGTTTGTACGTACGGCTTACCGTCTCCACATCGTGGTGTAATTTGTTATTCAACAATATGTCATTTGGATGGATATAATGATGAGTAATATGTATATAAATAATGAAAATAACATGGTAATGTCATAATAAAATTAATATACCAACCAATTCCACACCTTTAAGGAAATGATATTGTCGCTAATGTGTATGTACGGATTACTATCTCCACGACGCGATGAGATTAATTTCCATGTTCACCATTCATCAATGATTATAAAAATATATATTGGTAATAAGTATGTAATATATGAATAAATAATTCTACTATATATATATACTTACACATATCTTATTCACTTATTTCTGTTCAATATAATATGAAAATGGAAACAACGTTTATGCGTACGTACAAACTACTATCTCAATAAACGGTGTTTTTCATTTCATATATATGTCTATTATACATATTAATATTCTAAATATATATGATATATAAATCATGTTTTATATTCTGGAATTTTTTAAATCTTGATCTAAATGTTACAATCAAGAGTAACAAGTTAAAACTCGTACGATAAAGAAAACGATTATTACCCGAAATGTTAATTTATCATGGAAAATATTATTAAATGGGTAGTATAAAGTTATAAATGAATCAGGTATGATATAATAAATATTAATATGGTTCTGGTATAATTTAATAACATATTATTATCTTCATACAAGAGGTTAAACGTACCCTCGACTAAAGGAAAGTGCAAGGTAATGGTTAATTCCTCAATCTCATTATTATCCGAGATTGTTTATGTGTAAGTATTTTCAGGGACATTTTTACCATTCATGTCCATTTTTCATAAAAATGATTTCCAAATGAATATTTTAAGGATTTGTGAAAGGTACTCTTTATCAAGATCATAATTTTAAATGTTTTAAATATTTATCTTTCTAAATATTTTTAATTAATGTCCATCTTTTAAAAATGATTATAAGGATTTATTTATATGGACATGAATGGTTTGAAATGATAATTCTTTTCTCAAGTTTCATAGAGGTATGGGACTGTTTAATTCAATAATCTCTTTTAAATTACTTCCTTTATAAATTTGTGACTTTAAACTGATTTTACAAAAAGGATATATCTCTCAAAAAGTTTTACTCATCATTTTCAACCATGTCAACATCCTTTACTAGATATTATTTTTGATTGAGGTTGATTTATTATAAAACAATATTCGATATTTTATTGAATGAGTTATGATATGTTTGACTGTGAATGTTCTGTTTTTAGACCATTCATGGTTTATGGTTAATGTATTGAAATTTTTTATGCTAGTTTTAATACTAATGTTTATGTTATGTTTTGATTTTTTCATATAAGGAATGCATCGGACTTAGTAGGTGACGGGTGGAGCCCATTATATCTCCTCGATGCATGGGTAGGTCTCATGGGACAAACTAGTGTCTTGGCACAAGGCCTTGAAAAAAAACATTATTTTTTGTCTTGGCACAAGTCCTTGACTATGTGTTAATGATGTCCAACATTAGGAATTCCATCATTATGAAATTAGTTATGACATTTTATTATTCGACTAGTAAAATATAGATGTGCATGTTTATATGGTAATGTTTGATTTATTTTTTCCATATTATATTCACGTTTATGTTTAAAAAGGATGTTGTTTTTATCACACATCTTCCCTTATAGGTTTATAACTTCCACTAAATTATTTACCTTTACTGGGTATCTAAGATCACCCCTTTCTTATGTTTTATTTACCCAAGATTCCAAGAAGTGTATTATGATTAATATGTCTGGTTAAGAAAAAGATAATAATGATGTTCTCAAATAACTATTTATGTTGTGTTTTATGTTTGAAATTTTAATGTAACGTTAATGTATGTAATCTATCTTCTATGAATTCTAAACTGATCGGTCCTTTGGGACTTGATTATTTGTAATCATGACAATGTATTAAAATAATGCACCGGCTCTGGGTAACTAGGGTCGGGGCATTACATGAATAGTTGAACAGTTTTCTGTTTCGTGGTCATGTTTATCATAAATTGTAAAAATACAGACTATTGATTGGATGTCATGGATTTTCCTATGGTCTGCCTCTTAAACCTTCCTAGTGAGTGCATCATGTTTTTTCATGAGGATTTTGTCTTCTTAAATGTGTATAAATTCCATTAGTTATTTTTGGATTTTTAGAATAAGGAGATGTTCCCCACATTGGGTTTTGTTCAGCCAAGCTCTCAAGGTACTTTTAAGAATCATTTAAGGATTTTTTTAAAGTTCCCATTACACATCATGTTTATAAATTAGTTGTTCTCAAGTACCAACCCATAAAATAAAATTCTCACTTGTTCATGAATAGAAAATCCAAGGTGCGGAAGCATGTTTAGGGTTCCTTTGAACTTCTCACATGTTTCGTAGAATGAATCTCCCTTTCATTAAAAAAATGATTTGGATTCACTTTTTAAGTGTTGTTTTTTTGTGATGGGGAAATTATTTTTTGTATAATTCATTTTGTAATTAGTCCAAAGAGTTTATGGATTATGGTCTCAATTTTTTTATCCAATTTTTAGATTGTCCCTTTAAAGAAAAATGAAATTGTCTCATCTTAGCTGATTCAGGTTGATGTGGGGGACACATAGTTTCTACAATGTCATTGAACCCATTAACGTGAAGGTATGTAATCACATACTCCATTCCATGGAATGTGGGAATGTGGTTTAGTATATGGGGTTTAAAGATGTATTTGAAATATCCTCTGGAATTGTTTCTAATGCATGAGGGATAATTGGTCTAGGAAAGTGTCAAGTAGTCATTCAGTTTTTGATCAAGTCAATTCCCCATGTTTGGGTTTTCCTTATTTGACTTCCATTTTGGTTCCCACCTCAGTTTATGTGTTTTTTTCTTTGAAGAACTTCCATTGAAATGGGCTCAATATTTAACTCTAGATTATTATGAAGATTATGATCCAATTTAAGTTATTCTATTAGTTTTCCTGACTCCCCAAACTGAGGACTATCCACCATGATGAGACGATTTGATTGTTCACGGGTGAAGGTGAACATGCACCAAAAGAAAAAAATTAGAAAGAGAAATGATAAGAGAATATGGGTGAGACTGGAAGAAGTGTGGGATAATAGATTGGGTGTTGAGATGAAATACTAGGGTCCTAGGAAATGGTGCCAATAATTCGTCTCTGCGAAATTTACCATTGTTTATAGGGTTAAGATGTCACTTGTTGTTTATCATGGGTTATCAAATCCTCAGAGAGCTATGAAGAAACCTATAGACACGTACATTATATGGATTTTTTTGGCGATGATGTTTCAAAAATTGTGCAGATTGTATATGGGATTAAAGGATAACTAACATATCTAAGTTAATTCAAATTAGGATAATGAGTTGATCTGAGGTTATCGCTTGGGGTGGATTGGTTGAATTCCTTATTAACGACTGCAATTTTTTATATTTGAGATGGGTTCATAAGAATATCAAAAAATCATTATCACTTACCAGTTTAATACTAAAACACCATAATACTAATAACCTATACAATTATAGTATCATATTTAAGAGCACTCTCTGGTAAAGGTTTGTATTATAATTTGAAGTATGTGGCCATGAAATTCAACAAGGACGAAGAAGTTTTCACATCGTCAAATGAAAATATCAATTAAAAGAAGGGATTAGAAATTAATTGAGTGATAAATAACATCCAATATAGACCCTTTATACTCCCTTGGATCAACCCATAAAATGGTAATCCCCCCATTGATGATATGTTCTCAACAGAATCAGAAAGTAGACTTGCGAGGGTGGAATTGAAGAGGTAAAAACAACAACATAACGATCACTCCATCATTGGGTGATAAATTTCACAAGGTATTGTGTGAATAAATTCACACCTTGAGGAAATGGTATCAAAGTGATATAGAGAATAATATAATAAGAATAATGGAATAAAATTTATTAAGAACCTAATTTGAATTGAACAACTTAAATGAAAAATAAATATGATTTCAAACACAAAGTGGCAGCATAACACTAAAATTAATCAAAGAACAAAAAATCCCAATATCCTTCAATAACATTGACGTAAATAGAAAATTTTGAAGGCTTGGGTCGATCCTATAGTAGTCCAAGTATTCTCAATTAATTGTGGTAGGCCATATATTGGTGGAATTTTGAGGGAGAGTTGATTTTTCCACCCTTAACTAAGAACCCAATCCATCTTTAATTACTCGAAATATGTGTTCAAACAAAAAATCTAGATTGCCAAATTTTGGTGGTATGTAGAAGAAAAAAATAAATATACGGATGTCCCCTGATATCATGTAAATGTTCTGTCCAAAATAGATTATGGTTTGTGAGATATGATTAAATTTGTGAGCAGTTTTTCTAGGCCATAGAATCTAGCACAATATAGCATCTCCAACTTGGGATACATAGAATTACATTATAAATCAGAATTAGCTTTGGCTACTATTTAATTAAATGTTTCCCTTGATATCCTTTATCTTCAGTTCAATTCTTTTAATCATTGGGCTTTAATATTGGCCTCTAGAGTCTCATTATTGGGCATCTATCTAGTTTACATTTCCCTGAATGTATTGGCATAAAATCCCTTTTTAGTGGTCTTCCAATGTGAATATTCAAGTACATAGAGTTCATGAATTGTTACTTATAACATGATAGAGTTGAAAATAAAATTTGAATATAAAATCAAGACCATTTTGTATTTTAGGATGTGTTCAAAAATGTACCCTATAATAGTCAATTTATGGGGGAATTACAATCACAATGTGGATTAATGATCAATGTATAAGATTCAATAAAATGGTTTTTATGAATAATAAATATCATGAATATTACATATATTAATAATGAATATTATCCTCATTCAGTGGATAATCAATTAATTAAAAGGAATTTTCAGAGGGTGGTGAAGAAAGAAAATCTGATGTGATTGAGGACCAAAGAGGCCTTCCATCATATGATGCATTACTGATGAGAAAACTGCACATATTTTAAATTCACAATTCTTGAGATAGTTTAGGTAGTTTAATGTCATGAATGTGGATGAATGAATGATTTTCAGTGCTTGGGTATATACCAAAAAAACTAAATTTTTGGGCATTCCTACATATCACAAGAGCATGGGAATCAAGGCACACATACTTCTGGAAAGAAGATTATAGTTTATCATCAAACCAGGTAGGGAAGATACATGGGAGACACATTGTGTAGTGGTTGAAAAAACTTGACGTGAGTAAGGACAATAGATGTTTATACTGTACAATGTGATCCTAGGGGAAACCTTAGGTTGAGTGACCAATGGTGGAATTTGGGATGGGCTTAAGATGAATTGTTTTTTCATTCCTACGTATCCCAAGAATATGGGAATAAATCCACACATACATCTAAAATATGACATGGTAGGGTACCAATGCAAGGGGAAATACTATCATGTACGTTTTTCCCATGCACGAAAATAAGTGGCATTTGATGTATCTTTTCGGTTATATAGGGTGTATGTGTGTGTGTGTGTTTTAAGAAAAATGGCCATAGGATGGAGAATTCAGGAATCGTTGGATGAATCAAGCCATAGGTAGTCTTTGGAAATGGGTATGGATGATAATCGATACCAAATATGATGTACCATTGAGTGAGGACATCGAAATGCAGTTTCATTTTTCATCAGGTGTCTAATATGATATTGTCGCAGTTTAGGTTCATACGATAAGACAAACCCCTGCATTTTAACAACATTCACCAAAGATGATACAGTTTAAAGTCATGTGGGACCAAGGAGTATAGTTTAACATCCTATGACTTGGTCACCCAAAGAAGAATGAGGTTCTAAATGTAATGCACAAGGGGTGATAAAGAATACCCGACATGAATGAGGACATCAGTCCACACCACATTGTGTGCAGCCCTAGAGGGGGAAACCATGGTCAAGGGGGAAAATAAAATTAGAGGTATCGAACTAGACATGAAGAAAAAATGTCCAGGAATTCCAACATATCCCATGAGGAATGGAATCATGTCCTATGTAGTTGTGAAAGATGATGAGCATTTTAACATCATTCAACAAGGGTGGGGATATAATAGAATAACTCATAATGGGGGAGTCTGTGGTGAATATTTTGTAGACCTGACGTGAATGAGTACATGAGTCCTCATATGCCACACCACACAATACTATAAGAGTCTATGCCAAATTGCCAAACATTAGATATAATTTGTGGATCCTAGGATGGACCCAAAGACAAGATGTCAGGGCGTTCCTATGTGTCCAATAAAGATGTGAACCAATCCACACACAGTTCTTAAAATTCATATAGTTTAACATCCTTCGATAAAGATGATTGGGCATCTTAGATTACCATCATTGATCTTGGACAGAAAGATATGAGATTCTTCCAAGTGGGTGTAAACCATGCTCAAGTGCCTAAGCCCATGTGAGCTGCGCTCGATGTGGGAAATAAGGGCAGTTAATATCTTCACAACATAAGGAATACAGAGAAAATGGAAACAACACAGATCATTGATGAACACCACACCATGGATTTGTCCTCTTAACACGCAAATGTGCATTAAGGGGTAGCACCATGACTGTTGAAATTCCAATTGGACATGATGGAGTGGAAAGATATGTGCATCAGGCATCTAGTATTACATGCCTTATTGGGTGGCATAACAATGGAGGATAAATATTGACTATATATGAAACACATAATCCCTATTGTGTGACCACAAATGGGAATAGACAAATGATAACCAACTACTGACCATATCCACAACACGGTAGAAGCGTCAAATAATTGTTCAAGATCCTCTGGGATGTTGGTCCGTGATGGTACGAGAGCATTGAAACCTATCATACATGCCATTCGGGGGTCCTTTTAGATGTGAAATTTGATGAAAAACATAAATAAAAGGAATGTGATTCATGGAAATAGATGATACATGTCCATGTAAAAACAAACACTCTAGGTCCTAAACCATAGTGCACCTAGGCATGTTGGTGAACTCCCAAAGAGGGTCAAGGGGACCTATTTGAGAGAAGATGACTCGAGAAGATAAGTTGAGGAGTGGGGGATGAAGTGATAATAAGAAAGAGGTATGTGGAGTGGCTATTGAAAACCCTTTGTGAATGAGGACATAAGCTCACACCACACCACATACCCACATTTTAGGATTTAGGCCATGTGGCTGGATGGAAGAGTAGGTTTTTAAGAAATAGTCCGGGACCCCATGAATTTTTTTGATCATTCCTATGTATCCCATGAGGGTGGGAATCAAGACTTGCATAGTTCTAATGTGCCTTGTAGTTTAACATCATGTGACAAGGATGAAGGGAATGGGAATCTCGAAGTGGAATGTGTGTGGAGTGTCGGATAACCCAACATGAATGAGGAAATAATCCCACATATGCCACATAATTCATATTTACAAGAGATATATGGATGAGATAAAGAATAGATGATCCTAGACTGGAGTCAAAAGAAAATATAGGGGTGTTCCTATATATCACATGAGTATGTGTATCAAGTTGTACATAATTCTCGTTATGTTGTGTAGTTCAATGTCATGCGGCCAAGATATGGTAGATCTTAGTTTATGGTTATAGTGCTGAGACCGTAGATGACTAGTTTAATGCCATGTGCATGGGACAGAAGGGAAACAAATGGTGAACCATTGTGACCACCATTTTAGAGGAAATGGAATGGAAATACTGATAGGGATAACTATTGACCATGTTCGCAACAAAAAACCCCTCTCATATAACCTAAAATAGAAACAAATATTTGAACATTGATTGTTGAACATATTCACAACATGGGACTTGTGGAAATTTTTCATTTGAGTTCCTTGGTGACATTATCCCAAGAAAGTAGGAGAGCACTGAGGCCTATTATCTATTCTATTCAAGGGTCCATTATGATGTGAAATATGATGAAAGCCCAGTTGGAATGATGCTCGACGCATGGTGGTAGTCATGTATTTTAACATCTTCCATTAAGGATGAGGGAGGAAGGAGGGGTGTCTCAAGGGGATGTGTGTGGCATGGCCAAAATAGACTGATATGAGTGTGGAAATAGAGTCCATACCACACTACACATTCCTAACTGAGTACATGGTCCATGTGGCTAGAAAGGTCAATGGACCTGAGGTTGGACCACATATTAAAATTATCGTCATTCCTACATATCCTATAAGGATGATAATCATGCTGAATGTAGGTCTAAATGTGTCATGCAGTTTAACATCGTGTGATAGGATTGAGGTGATATTAAAACTTAATGTCATAGAGCTCAGTTCATTTTTACATTTATCTACATACAGGATTAGTTCCGATTAGTTTTACATCCTTCAACCCGGATGCATCATGAAATTTAACATCATGCAGTGATGACAGAACAATTTAAATTCACATAGTACTGCTATGAGAAATACATCATGGAGAATTTAGCATTGGTGGGAGTTGTTATATTCTCATAATTGATGGTGAACATGGAGTTTTCACCATTCGGTTAAACCTTATGAATGATATAATGTACCTCCCATTGAGTCTCCATATTAAGTGGATTCTATCTAGGTATCATTGGTGTTCTCATGGCCAACACAATGTAAATTTGTAAGATAGAGTGGAGGAGAACATTTTTATTGAAATCATGGGGTATAATTTTCTAATTCCACTCCATATTTTGCAGGGAACAAAGCTTGTTCTTGTAAAGTGATTCCAGTTCATCCAGTCAAATTTTTACTAATTTCTTTTGTTTCTACTAATCATATAAAGCTATACGGAAAGAGAGTAACTAAATCTTGATGGGAAATAATTCCTTCCCTCTGTACACTAGGTAAAATGGTGTCACCTAAGTGGAATTATGATTCGTCTTCCAATAATCACAGAGAGTGTTGGAGAGTTTTTTGGAAAACTCATCTTGGTTTGACCAACCATATTTTGAAAAATGTTAGAGAGTGTTTTGTTGAATTCCTTTATCATCCGATTTTCTAGCCCATGATAGCGAGATGAATGATTAGTACAGATGTTTTAGTTTAAATAAAACTTATTCAGCTCAACTTCTCAGAAGTTTGAACCATTATTGGTGAGGAATGCATAAGGGACTCTGAATTGGAAATTGATATTGGAGCAAAAAAATTCAAAGATAGAACGATCCTGGAATTCCATGATTAGAACTATATCTTCCAACATGGAAAAGAAATATGTTGCAGTCAGGATGAACTAGCACTGGAAATCCTTCACATGTGGATATGGTCCCACGACATCGAGTCCCTAGACCACAAAGGGCCAAGAAGACTTTGTAGTGTGGAGAGGTTCTGGAGGACGATGCACTAAATTTGCATGGATTTGGAATTCATGGAACCTCTTGGAAAACCCAAAATTGTCACAGATCATGGAGAGATGAAAATACCCCAATATCCGGATCAGATGAGAGAGTTTAGACACTTTATGATGAGCCCTACAAGAACCAGCATGAATCTCTTGAATGAACTATGAAATATCACCATCCTGAATGCAATGGTGGAAAATACCATCAATCCCACATATGAAGAGGACCTTCTCAACAATAGGACCACTCTGGATGGTGAATGGCACTACGTGTTATTGGATTATCTCACGCTCGTCTCGATCTGTCGATAGATTACCTTGATGAAGATACATGATAAAGGGAGTCCTCTAGTCTGGGGTTAAATCCAATACTGTGGAAGGGGGGGTTGAGGTCCCATTGTGGCGGCACCATCATTAAGGTGGCTTACATGTGTGCTATCATCAACGTCAAAAGTTACAGGAGCAATTAATATTCGATGGACCACATGGACAATCAAATCATCATAGTTATGCGCAGTAAGAGATGAGGCTAGGCTTTCCAATTCATTCGATCGACCATTATATGATCGAGGGATATGAGTAACTTATTTCCGAGAAGGTAACTAGGCCATCATCTAGTGGGTACACTCTAACAACGATATGAGCTCCATATTCTTGATGACGTAGTCGCCATTGATCTAAATGATGACTAGTTTGGATTCCCCTATAACATGAATGTGATGAATGTCAATATCAAGGGCATGATCAAGACTAGTGAGGAGAGCCTAGTACTCTTCATCATTTTTGGTACATCCTTATGAAAATAGAAATGAATATGGTTGGAAATTTTATGTTGGCATGATGAATATGTTACATAGTCCCACTCTGTTGACTGTGGGATCATTGTGTCTTCCACAGGTAGGGATTCATGACGCGCCATAAAAGTGAATTTTCCAACACAAAATGACTTGATCTACTGAGAGAATTGCCTCATTTGAAAAATAGTTATATAGAGACTACTCTGTAGGAGCTGGATGGGTGGAAAGGATGTATGCCAATTATTTCCCCTTGATAGCCTTCGGGGAAAAAATGATGTCAAACTATTGGTGGATCACGGACCACAAAGATAGATGCCCTATCAACATGGGGCGGTTCAGAATGTAATTCAGCAGATCTACTCAGTACACCAACTGTATCTCATGGTTCTACAAGCAATGTCTCAATTTATACACTATGAATACCAGCATAAATCCTCTCTTCTCGATAGTGGAATATTTGGTCTCTGTATTGTGGAGAATGCATTTGAGATAGTGTAAAATGTTAAATGTTCCCTCATTTTTCTTCTCTGTGAGAAGGGAACTGAGAGATCATTCCAGAGTAGTCACATAAAGGACCAGCAGATTTCTAGAAATAAGTGGAATGATAAATAGTGGCGGTTGTAGGTACTTCTCGAATACCTAATAATTAGTCAGACACTCCTCAGCCCACTGATAATAAACACATTTTTTCATGATTAGGGAAAATAACATGCACATTCCCGAATGATTTTTGATGTATAAGCATATGTAGGCTATGTGGCCTTAAAACCCTCGGAGAACCTGAATGTTTCTTGGCGTATATATATGGTGGATTTCCTTGATCTTATTTTTGTCGATCTCAAAGCCTATATATCTAAAAAAAATCCATGAAACATTCCACCAGTGACCCTGAAGGCTCACTTCAAGGGGTTAATCTTCTGATAGAGGGAATGAAGGAAGCCAAACACTATTTAAAAATCATAGAGATGTTATTGACAGTGGAGAGATTTGACCACTAAATCTTCCACATATAATTCCACCAAAGCTCTTAGGATCATCTAGAATATGTGGTGCATGGAACGCTGATCGATGGAACCTATATTCTATAAACTAAAAGTCATTACCTGGTCGCATAAAGTTCAATATGGTACCCTAAGGATGATATACTCTTCACACTCAGGGGCCATTTATATATGATTATATCCTGAAAAACCATCCATGAAAGAGACATCCTGAAACCCAGTGGGGGAGGAAATCAACAATTTTATCATAGGAGGAGGAATTTCATCCTTCAAATAGTACGAGTTGGGATCCTAGAAGTCAATCCAAACTATGATATGACCATTCATCTTTGTGATGGGCACAATGTTATATTACCATATGGGGTAATGGACCTCCTTCATGAATATTCCTTTGATGAGATTATCATCCTTGGACTCGACCATGGAACTGTGAGAAGGGTGAATTTTTTTGAGAGGTTATTTGAACCCGTGATGATTTGATGGAAGACCGAGATGGTGGATGGAGACTCATGGATCTACCCATAGAATGTCATCATAACATCAAGAAAATACATCATGATGCTACTTCTGAAAATCCACATATCACTTTTTCTCTTTGACTAGCATATCATCACTAATCAACATTTATTTTGGATTCACCTCGTCCCCAAGGTTCACTTGTACCAATTCATCATCTGTGGTGGATACACCTACTTCGAATGCGGGTGGAGCATCCTCACAATCCTCTTCTTCATTCATGAGGGAGGTATCATTAGTAGAAGGTGATTATTTCATCTTGAAAGATCCAAACTGAACACTAGCGCCTTCCTGGGGAGCAGTGGACACCTCATCTAGGGACTCCTACGATGTTGAAACTGTAGTAATGAAATCTATCGACCTGATCCTATCTGGCCTCGAACCCAAGAGGCCACGTTTGATGATATTGAAACAATAGTTGTGTCTCGTCTTGAGACGCTTTATCCTATCTGAGAGAAATAATAAAGTATGATGTATTCTTGTTTCATGCGGAAGTATTCCTGATACCTTATGGGATTAGGGGGCTCTGGGATCACTTGAGCTTGATTTGTATTGTAATATGAGGTGATCTTATGGAATTCCTCAGACATGATAATGAAATCCCCCCTCTTTCCTAATACCACAACACATATCCCCGATTCTGGGTTCATGGCTTCCAATGAGGGGATCCGAAAGACATTGGCATCATCCAGGACTTTCCATTGTTCGGTCTCAGCCGTAGCATGTTCTACCTCATTATGATGAATCTGATTGTGCTTTCCCTTGTAATAAGCAGAATCCAGGTAGCAGGCATCACAAGAGGCAATGTGAGATGAATCACCTTTGAATATGCCTACTCGATCATTGAGGGAGTTCATTAGTAATTCGTGATACGAATAAGGGACCTTCACATGCAGGTAGATCCATGGACTACCCATTAACGTGTTTTAAGTAGTGTCTTGTGAGATAACCATGATCATAGGGCTGTAAACTAGGTCAGCAAATTGGGTATTCAAGAGAATCGTTCCAACTAGGGTCTACTTCTTCCTATTATAACCTTGATTTTTTAGGTCTTATGGAATTAGATCATCCTCAGATAGTCCCATCATTTAGGGTGTTCGTGTCGAGATAAGGTTGATTCCAGAGCATATATCAACTAGAAAATGGTCATCCTCCACGCCGTCACAATGTCCAGTAATGTAAAATGTGTGGATGTTCCCCTATATAGGGGATACTTCATCTTTATTATAGAAATAGATAATTTTATGAAATTCTGCGTGCTCAACATCCTCAGCACGGAAGGATTATATGACAACTACCTCTACCTCAAACTAGAGGGGGCTTCGTAAAGCCTATACATAGGATTCACACATATATCCTAATAGGAAAAGATCCCTAAAGTTAGAGAATGTTAAATGATTGTTGTCGTGATTGATTAAAATATCGTACTTCCATGTCGGCGTCAACTTCTATTGACAGGATCTCACTCTATAGAAGGAGATATGAAGGGGCATAGTGGTTAAACCAGTGTCCGACAAGTTCTTGGAATGTCTCGATACCCACTAGTCAAAATACCTAGAGAAACTAATGGATGAGGGCTAGATGATTGATTCCAATCATTAATAGAACGTGACTAATCGTATCATGATCTCGGTGGCTCCGCCTGATCATATATCACAAACAACGGTGGAGACAGATGTGATGAAATGAGATTAGAAGGTTGTACATGATGAGATCTGTGATCGGCCTGCTATCTATTCTTGGTGGTATACACAGAATTTCTAGAAGCACTAACCAATTCATTACTGTGAATCACATAATCAAATCTCCATTGAAATTGATGTCCATTGGGATCATTGGGAGGATCTGTCTGGTTCTCTTTATCATTGGGAACTATATAGGGGTTTACTGGTTCCACGATGTTAATCGAAGCATATCGTTGATCACTTCATGGATAATTCTACATCATTTGCGGGATTCTAGGGGTAATCTTCTTCTATGGGGGCATGAAATATCTGAGAGTATGGGATGATGATGGAGTCGGTGGGGGACTTTTCTTTCCCTTGTGTTTTTGATGCTTTACCTTATGGAAATAGGATGACTGAGGTGTTAATGCAGAAGTATTGGCGGTGGGTAACATAGTGACTTTTGATGCCTCAACATGGTTCAAATGTGAACAGATAATACCTTGGGCATTGGTAACAACCAGATGGGCCATCTAGTCATCATATTTTTGGGACTTGCAGTTAGAAACATGCTTCCACTCACCCTCATTGTCACTCTCGCATTCAGACTTTATAAACATGCATGCCACCTGTGTCGGGGCTGGGCCTAACCTAAATATGTTTTTATCAACTTGATATTAGAGAAATTTTACAAAAACAAAGCACTACATGAGGGTGTTCCCATGTATCAAGTGATAGGGGCTGTAATTTGGGTGATTAGTGAGATCTGCCTCTTCGGGCCTCCTGTATTCTAGAAACCGTAAGATTCAATGGTTCGAGGCACTTTTGAAATAACTGAGGACCTATGCCTCATTAAATGATTAGGCATATTTTCTTCTATCTAATAAGGGGAATATAGGAGCATATCCCTTGTGAGGGGCTAGAGGAGCCTATCAAAGAGGTGGAACCTCATTATCTCGCCATGGTGTCGACAACTCATTACGTGGGGGCACCTGCCAATTTTGTGGTGGGCACTACTGGGATTGAGGCTGCGCCTGAGGTGATAGGCCTCAGTGAGGCTATAGAGGTGGCTCCATTGGTAATAACTCCAAAATCCTTGGGGCATCTACTGGTTCCCCCATAGCAGTGTCAGCCTCAGCGGCGCCTCGCATAGGAACTACATGAAGAAATAGACATGCCTACTTGGCCAGCTTCAAGGATTCCTCTAGCTACTCGACTTTGTCAGAGAATTCCCAAAATCCCCCATTGGTAGTTCTAACTAATTGTAGAACAGTCCAATTCAGTTTGGACATTCCACATAGACATCGTTATAAGCTATTCCTGATTTAGTGCCATACGAAGGGAATATATGTGGCCTTTCAACTTGGTGTCAATGGTTGTGATGTGACCATCATGGCCCTTCTTGAAATAGAAGAGGTTGGAAATTCTAGTAATCCTGGCCATGGAACTGAACTAGTAAAAATATTCTTATAAATAATCTCCGGACTAGCTATTGACTCAGTGGGTAGCTAGTTGTACAAGAAAAATGCAAGCCCTTCCAGCGTTTGTACAAAAAACTAGAGTTTGGTGGCCTCCTATTGTGTTGTAGTTCCCAAAATGGGTCCACACATTCATATAAATTGAGCTAGATGCTGTAGTGAGTCACCTATCCCATTAAATGGAAAATAAGGTAGTATTTACAAAACATGTGGGAGCTGGTATGTTGTCCACCCAATCCATATACAGCTTTCAATGAGGAGGGACTTCCACCAATTGAGTTTCTAGGGACATGAGGTGGGCAATGAGTGCTGCCATTTGGTCATATTTGTGGGGGTTCATGTCGTGATGAGTATTTCTAACATCCAGTGCATTGGATGGTTCTTCCACTTGATAAGTAGGCCCATCAGCTTATATAATGGCAGGTGGGTTAACATGTGGGGTCACTAAATGGATGATTAATGGAGTGCAAGGGAACCTATGTTGGGTACCTATTAGGGTAATCATGCAACTCAGGTGGATTTGGTGATGTATATCATTCACACATTCCATAAACAACAGAAACTACCCTATCTATGTGGGTATGATGGTCAAGGTCAATAGGAGGCAACTTGTTAGGGGATTCTATAACTACCCATGCAGCCCCGGTCAAGGATTACCGTAGTCTAGTCTTCATTCCAAAAATGTTTAGTGAGAAGTTCATTGAACATCTTTATATGTTCCATGAGTTACAGACACAAAATAGCCTTTTTGGCATCATCTTCCGTCTTTTTCACTAAGCCATATATATCATAGGGTCTAACAGTCACAGTGCACTCTTTACCCTTTTTGGGGTTCCGACCGAGGTACAATGACTTAGAAGGTGGAGAAAGGCCCAATAAATTTCATTAATGGTGATTAACCCTACCCAAAAGATCCAATAAGAGTGTCACTTCCATGGGGGAATGTTATATTTATGGAGCTCTAAATCTATCTCTTCTTCTAAGAGGATGGCCATGTTAATTGTGACTGTAACTAAATCATATCCTCAATATCACATGGAAAGTTGTCCTAGAACTTGGTGGAATTGAAATGAAAGGTAGCACCCTGCCCCAACCGCAGATCTAAATGTGGGGGAAGCATCTTTAATAATTCTTCAAATCACTTTAATGCTCTATACACATCATTTATGGAGGGTCTGATGGCGGCAGGGCGACTCAGGGTCTGGAGCCATGGGGAGGGCAGCCATGTCAACCCTGTGGCATTATTTTCTGTTGTCTTCAATGTGTTTTGGGATCATGGGGTAACCCACCTGAACATGAAAGAGATGGAAGTGTGTTTCCAAGAGGGTTTGGAGGAAGCACGTGACATCCTCCTGGTTAAGATATTCTGGAATATTGATGCCTACTACACCAATGGGCCAGATCATCTCTTGGAACTGGTCCATATTAATTATTTCCCACAAACTCCTCAGCGCAGAGTCGGGATCCTACCCTTGGTTTCCCTCTTCATAAAATGGGGGTGATTGAGGGACCGGTAGTGGCACTGAAGCATACCATTGAGACTGTAGACTGGCTGGTGGGTAATACGACGTGTGGGCTAATTAGCCACTGTATCTAGGTATGTCTTATGGTGAATTCACTGATTATGCCACCACACCCTTATAAGATCGACTAATGATCGCTACTTCCTACACCGGGGCTATAGTCGATGATGGTGGGTCATGATGTTTATTTAACTCTATTGACCCCCAAAAAAACACTCTCTGATATCTGGTTCAGGTATAGAATTATCTTTCAGATGATTAGGAGGATTTCATGGCTAGGCCCTAGAAAGGGGCCAAATCTTCCTCCTCCCAGATGTATCTTTGGAGGGATTAATGAATCCAATAAACCTAACTTTCTGGAAGTATGATGCTTATATGAATTTTCCCAACCCCATCTTCTGAAACAAAAGACCATGGTTAGGGTTCTATCACTGAATCAAACTCCGCCTTAGAGAATGACAAGAAGACGAGTTTAATCGTGGTCTAAAAAATCTCAATAATTATCCTTTGGTGGAAGCAACCCTCACTCCTACCCTATGATGGTTCTTTAGAATATATTAGGTTTTTTCCACAAGGAGTACCTTTGTCCGAACTGGTACTCGGGTGGAGAGGAGTTCTACCTAGGTGAGTCGGGGTGCGAGGAGCACCCAAAAAAATGCTAAAGGAAATGCAGGCAGGTAATATGTGTCCACTTAATGGATAACAGGGGGGCTACATGGGATGCTTTATAGAGGGTAGGACCTCCATTGGAGCTTGTGAGAGAATGGGTAGTGCTTCCATGTTTGTTTCCATCAGTGGTGATGGTAAAAGGGGGCCTTCATACCTGTCAAATTGAACATGGAGAAGACTTGCACATTAGATGCAAATGAAGCGAGGTAGACCTCCACTTCTCTAATTTTCAGGATGTAGAGGACCATCTTCAACTATAGTAATAACATGGGGAAGACCACCATGCTGATGGTATACTGGGTGATGAGGATCTTTTCATCGGTGGCATGCGACAAGAAAAATAACTCCATAACTAGCATCACGGGTGTGAAAGAAACCTCTATATTGGATGTTAGTGTGATTGGGAGTTCCTTCACCTGGACTGAAAATGGTATGGTGAGGGAACCATGATAATCTTGGGAGTGGGCCGGTCCTTTCCTATCATTTATGGTGGAATGTGGAGGACCTCCGTGCTGAATTTCATCGTCATGGGTTGGCTCGTGATTGGTAGTACCTGTGCTGGAAACCAAGAGAGTCGCCATGGCGTACCCATGGTGTGGTTGAGGCCTCGATATGATTTAGGCATATAAGAGAACCTATTTATAATAAACGTGGCATTGATATTATGTGTTAGTAGTGGCATGGGACATTGTATCCATTGATGACGATGCCCCCTAGTGGGAGTCCTCCTCATATTGCACCCTACATTGGCATCGTGTAAACCAGACTAGAACTGGTGGTGTAGTTTTGTAACTCACATACACCTTAGCCTATGGGATTTGGGGGTGGTGCTGATGTGGATTGGTGGGAGTCTTCTTTGGAAACCCTTCAGATGGGATCACAGTTAGGCTGGCCTAGACTTCCCATACCTTATTATCGTAAGGGAGCGAGTTGTCAAAGCATTCTGGGAAGAGACTCCTGAAACTGATGTAGGTTGGAGTGGGGAGCAGTGGATCCCTATAGGGCCCTTTGGGGAAGAGGCAATAGAGAGGTGCAGAATCACCAAGGACATAACATGACATATCTCGAGTTGGGATAATCTATTCTTCCTCATACCATCATATGATCTTGTTAAACAGCCTCCTCTGAATGATTTTAGATGGTGAGATAAGGGATGTGAACTCAGCGACCGTGGATGTGGTGGTAATAATAGAATGTATGGATCCATGAAGGATAGTCATGTGGGTGTTTCTCTTGCCCATGCGTCTGTGGGTGGGTGGTGATTGGTTTCCTGGCATAGAAGCTTGGGTCCTGAAAAGCAGAAATATTCAACTATTAGCACTGAATAGTGGAAAGGGACATCCATTTCCCTAGATCTATTCTGTCTCCGATGAATTTTAAGAAGAATCCACACTTAGAATGTCATAGACTTGTCTACCCAATGTTCAACGACCCCTATATTAGGTGAGTGTCACACTACGCCAACTATTTTATTGGTGGGACCTGGCACTAGATAGATGGATTTGGTGGCAGTCTTATCTACTGAATTCTTGAATGCTACTAATATCCACATTGAGTTTAATATCCATGATAGTTTAACAATTTCTATTTTGACGCTTCCGCTGGGGTTCACATAGTCCATAAAGGATGTGTAACTATTGTTCCACATTCTCACTTTCCAAAGGCAGGAGGCATCTTTCGCTTATTCAGGGATGTTTGATCCTTGATAGAAACGAGATAATGGTATGTTCATTTCTTATTCTGTGGATTCCTCCTTGGAATTTGTTGCCAAGTATAGGTCTCCCTTAAATATTTAGACATTGTTCGTGAAAATCTTCACTAGTTCCATATCTTCTTGGATTATGTTTAATTACACTTCTTATGTTAGTACATTCCAAGGGGACAAGTCAGGGAAGCAACCTTCGATCGGGGGAGTAGTCACGTTGGACATCATTGGAATATCTGGATGTTGAAACAATGACCTATCAGGGTTACTTCCCATTATGATAGGGCTTCTCGAGGCCTTGAAATCATAAGTAATCTCATGTAATGTGTTTGGAATTATATTCCATAGGCATGTACCTAATATTTTCCTTGTCTTTCCATGTATAACACTGCGTATGACACATTTTTAACAACTAGAAGTGATGGTTACACCAAAGGAATATCCCCAGAGGTTATCCTCAGGCATCTCATGTTTAACATGAGGTAATCCGTGAGTTTAGTATCATGCAAATATGGAACACGAGTGATAAAAAAACATCCCATAGAGATGGATTAGAGTGGTACATCACTTGGATGGTGCACCGGGAAAGTTTTCAAGATGGATGGATCATAACCACCATTGAGGACGAATCTGAGGTTGTTTATACCATATAAGGAAGATATCACACCATGAAGGCTGATCTGGACACCACCGAGGGAGGATCATAGAAAATGAACCCCGGAAAGGGGGACACCAAGTTTTTCCAATGGATGGGATTAAACCTCATGGATTCTTCCTACATACCATATGTAGATAATAGGGATCAAAACCACATAGTTCAAAGAGGTGATGAATCGGGGTGTACACAAATGGGAATGACCCATAGAAGTGATGGGGAATATACATGGATAGAATCCCATCGCAAGAGGGACACTTATGGTTGGATGGTTATGAATTATGTGGGCCTTATGCATGGTTAGCTTCCTAAGTGGATGGACTAATTTTACTAGTATTTGGGGGTCAGGTAAAGAATTAGGATAGATGGTGGATGGATGAATGAAGTGGATTAGAGGATGATATGGAACCAATGTGAAGATGATGACAATGTTGGTATTGAACCTAAAAGAGGATTTCTATGTATCCATGTTTCATGGAATCAAAGTCGACATAGATCGGTGAGTGATAGGACACCTATGAAGGCGGCTCATGAGAACAGATGCATTGATGGGACCTGGATGAAGTATAACATCTAGGTTAGAGCATGAGCTTCTAGAAACAAAAAGGCTCAAGGGATATGCCAGGATGAGAGATGAGTGACGGGCTTGAACCTCAAGGAGGATTCCTAAATATCCCTATTGTAGGGAATAAAAGTCCACATAGATTAATAAGTAATCATGATGTATAGAAATGATAGATACCCAACAACATGTTGGGGATTTCTCATGGTGAGCAGCCTGAAAGATGGTCTGACAAAACTAAGGTACGGACCAAGGATTAGGGTTCCATCATAGGAGACACAAAAGGTTTCCAGTTTTTTGTTTTGGACCTCAGGGAGTCTTCTTACATACCCTGACTTGGAGACAGGGTTCAAAATACACATAATTTGAATAAGGTCAAATGTTTTTGTGGTTGATCATCAGGGAGGCTTTCTACGTACAATTTCAAGGACACAATGATCAAAACCCACGTAGTTCAAAAGAATACAGTTTAACGTCATGCACGACAAGGGTGTACTGACATGAAGTGGTCGATACCGATGGATGATGGTCTTGAACCTTAGTGAGGCTTCCTATGTACCTTTCCTATAATGGGAAAAGATCAAAGTCCACATTTTTTGGTGGGGTGATGGGGGATTGCGCATTATAGAGGCAATGATTGGATTCAATGGTCTACACATATTCTAAGCCCACATGATTCATGAAAGGTGTGAGAAAAAAGTGTCAACAAAGAACTGATGATCACGTCACAAAATGTGAATCTATGAGGAATAGAGAAGCAATTATGCATGGTTAGTTGACCAAGAAGATAGAGATTGGGATTTACTCCAGGATGATGGCCCAATGAAAATAAATCAGAAAGGGAGAGGGATAGGGTATCAAGATTCCATAAGCTTATCCCTCCATTGGTCATTGGGAACTAAAGAAGAGAGGAGAATAAAGGGTGTTAACTCATACAAAAAAGTCTAAGGGCTTACACCATGATGGTTTCTCTCCCCTACAGATAGATTATGTCCCATGACCGGAGGATTTTCTTCCATGAGTGGAAGATCTCACTCCTATGGAGACTAGTGGGCATAGAAAATGTCAAAGGTGGGGTACCCTGAGTACGTTGCTTGGGTCGAGGATATAGTTCAACGTCATATACTAAGGATGATGATTCTTAGAGGTTTAACATCCTATAAATCAGACGACGAGAATTCACTCCCCATACCTATGGCTTACAGGACCAACACACTTTAACCCTATGTGAAGGGAATGCATCATAAATGTCATATGGTGATGGGGTTTTGGAGTGATCCATTGAGAGGATCACATTAGCATGCCTATGAGAAGAAGCTATAGCCATTACCGAGCATATGAAAAAATCATACTACTAATAAATGAAACATGACGCACCACCCAAGAGACCTTGAAATCATTTTGTACAAATATAAAGGGTTGTAAGGGAGTAGGGTTTTTGAAGAAAAGGGTTTCACAGGAAGAGACATTCAAAACCTCTGATGCTCTACAATGTGAAGAGACCCCGGGAATGGGTGTACATTGTTAATTGAAGTGTTCTATCCTAGGCATAGAGTTTTACATGCATGTAAAGAGTGTTTCGAAAAGTGAAACGGCTTTTATGAAGGATGACTTTGTGGTTCACGGGTTCCATGCAAAGTATAACATTGCAATGAAATTTACTTCACAATGCACATTGATCCTACCATAACATGGGGATAACATGTGCATGGATGGTACTTCAAGAAGTGTGAGTGATTTGTGAAGACCTGAGATCCCATATGGATCTCCTTCTATTGTGATGGCCAGTGGGCTTCTCAAAGGGCATCCCTGCTTGAAGAGGGGTTTTATATGAGACAAGGTAAAGGTATTTCAAAATGCTCAAATAATTTGATGAGATCAATTTCACAATGCTTCATAGAGTAGAGGGCGATTCACTATTTGAGAGTTTAGATGGAGAAAGTCTAGTGTATATATTTTTTGGGTCTTGAGGAACCTTGGTATTTATAGGAAATGTGAAACACGAATCATAAAAGTCGGGTCAGAATGGAATTGGATGATGAAATCAGAGGTAGATCCCTCATGTTCCTCAGACTTGCGGAGCTATCCAAGTGCTACTCAGCGGTGGATTAGAGATATCTCTCAAGTGCATTATAGTCACAGATTTCACTATCAGCTACTCTATAGTGGCGAAGAGATCTACATCACGTGAATCATATTCAAAGATTCCTCTATTAGCATCTCTATGGCAGCCATAGAAGAAGATTTCCCTACAACTTCGCGTCGATCGTAGAGTTGTAGAGGCTTTACGAGGATCCTTTGAGAGGATTCTATATGAGGAGGGCTTCATTATTATTTTTTGGGGTTTCTTTTATTGAGGGAAAACTTTTGGTTCCAATATTTTTTATTCTTCACTGCTTAATCTTAGAAGAAATTGGGATGATCAATGAATCCATGTGGAATGATCTATGTCGCACATTTAATAATGAGAATGAAATGAGATTGATGGGTTATCCCAGAATTATATAGTTTTATAATGAATTGGGTTTTGTTTAGTCTCATGAGATGTCATATTTAGATATATAGTGAACCTAATTACTTTATAGGACTTGAATTAGGAGGATGGCTCCGTTCTCACCCAGAGAGCTCCCTCGAGCGCTTTTCTCCCCACCCAAGTTTTCTTCCCCTCTCGCGATGGAGCGATTTTTGGCCTTTATTTCCTTCTTTCGTTTTTCTACATCATCTCCATTTCAGTTCATCATCAGGCTCTTCCTTTAGGGTTTCTCTTCCTCTTCATCGATCTGGTTTTATAATGAACTTCCTTGATTGTGAATTACAGCTACTCTACTGACCAGACCCGCTGTGATGGACTCCATTTTTGGTCTTTCTCAGCATTCTTCATGGTGGATTGGGATGTGTTGGGGTTCACGGTCATGGTTCTCTGCGGAGGTATGTCTAGTTCTTTCGTTCTTTTGTTTTCTTTTGGTATTTCGATTTTTTCCATCCCTGATGTCGATGGTTTCAATTGGTGATGGTGTTTTTGCACGTCCTCTTTGGAATTTAATTCTTGTTGGTTCTTTTAATCTCATATGTTCTATTTTTTTGGTTTGGTCTCCCAGCAAATCATGGATCTCTTTCTACCCCTCTTCCACTCAAATCTACTCTGGATCCAAAATCCAAAGCTCCTATCCGAGTTGTCCTAGTTTGTTGGCCCCAATAGATCTTTGAGAGGTGTTGTTTGAGTGGTCGACGACATTTAAAGAGCTTCTCTAGAATGGGATTTTCATTTTTTTCTGCTTTTCTGGTGGTTTCTTTGGACTGGTTCGACTCACAGTGGATTTCCAAAGGTGGAAAGGTTGTTTTTCCAGGATATTTACTTAATTTTTTGTGGTTTTGCGTTGATGAAAATGGTTCTCAATGTCAATGACAATAGATTCTGATGGGTTTTGGTGGCCATCAATTCCTTTTTCGTGTTTTTCAGTGGCGAGGTTATTCAATGTCTGGTGTGGGATGTGATGACGGTGGACCTCATTACTCCGAATAAGGAAATGTTTTTGGATTCCTTTTCGATTCTAAGGTGATAAGACAATGTCAGTTTGATTTTGTTTCCAGAGATCGTGGTTTGAAGATTTAGTAGGTTGATGATTTGTGGGTTTCGCCGGCTTCTCTGGTTCCAGCGGATTTTGGGTGTCGATGGAAGTAAATGGAAATAATTGTATGTGATACAGTTTCTTGATGATGATGATTCGTGTCAGGAAGTATGGATCGATGCTCTCGCTACTTGAGGCTGTTTAGGTGGGATCATGTAGTATTTTCAAATTTTGAATTTGGCAGTTTGAGTTCTTCAGTTTTGAATCATGAATTTGGTTTAATGTCATGTTTCTATTTGGTTTTGTTATTGGAAATGTACCGGTTACTTTATGGGACTTTTCCATTATTGTATCTTGGAAATTAGCATGGACCTATGTTCATGATGCAGTGTTTGTTTTGTGGCCACAATTCCCATATTCCATTTGTGTTATCAATCTATATCATGTCACATTCTTCATATTTATGATTGCCACAATTTTTTTGTCCCATTGAAATTACTTTTTTTCTTAAATTTATTACATTCATGTTGATATTCCATATTTATCCCTTACGAGGATTTATATCTCATCCCTTTCTTTTGTATATCCCCATGTTATCCCATGCAGTTTTAAAAGCCTTTGAATTTTAGAAGAATGTTAATAAGGCTTTCTATAATATTGATGTATCCCTTATTAATGTCAATTTTTCTATGTACCGAATTGTCAAATACATTACACATATCAGTCATCTGATATTTATTATCTGTATTCTTATGTAATAAATCCTGAATTAATTTGTAATAAAGATAAGGTTTATTACAGTTGTTGTCAAAGGAAACATTTAGTTATTTTGGGTTTATGATTAGTAAACTCTGGGAATTCCCGAGTGATAAAACTATGTATAAAAAACAACTATATATTTTGGTAATTATAGAGTATATTATTATCATTAAAATACACACCTAAATGTATACTACATGTGAGTGTATCGACAATATATGTACTTATGGGTAAAACAAGAAAACACCATATTGGTCTTCACTCGACCAAGAACTGGTGCATGACCACTAGCCATGCTGCACACCTAGTTTTACACACTCAAGGGATATGCTTTCAAAAATTCATAATCTCACTCCAAAACCATTATTTATGAAAAAATACCCATAGAAATATAAGTTAGGAAATTTATCATGGATAATATAGATTGATTCCTATAAATTCCCAAGTTAAGAAAATACATTGAATTTATAAGTTATCACTAAAATGTCATTTTATTCTCATCTATGTGTTTAATAGTTTAAAAATAATCATCCATAATGTTTCTTTTATTCTATAAAATGTTTGAAAATAAGAGGAATCATGTAATAAATAAATATGATAGGAAATATAATGACATCCCCAATAAGGTACCAACCCAATGGGAGAGGGAATCACAATCTTTATGACACAAATCTATCAAACGACTCTTTTTTCTGAATATAATTCTTGATCATAAAGATTTTACAAATACTTAAAATTAATAAAAAACTATAATTAAGAGATTTATGTGAGAAATCCCTATAAATTTAAATAAATCAAATGATCCATTAATCTAGGAAAAATAAATAAAATCCATTGAGATGATATTTTTCATCATTTAGTTTTTTGAGTAAGAGGTTGTTATAAATGATGTTTATCATATAGAGGGATAAGTTGATTTGTGTTGGAAATTGATAAAGAATATGAAACCTGAGGAAGAGATTGAAGCACTGGGGTAAAAGATATTTTGGAATTTATTTCAATAAATATTTTCCCCACACTCTCCAAATTTAAATATAAAGGTATTTTATTTACCTCAAGAAAAAAATACAATATATATATTGGGGATTATGAGGAAAAATTTACAAAAAATTCAAGATATTCCTGTGTATTTTCCATTTCCACTAAATTCAAGGTTGACCACTTCATTGTTGGGTTAAAATCTCGTCTATGAAAATATATAGAGATTCAAGAGATTGATAGCTATGGGGAATTTTTTTTGATTTCCCCTAAAGATGAAATGGATATCAGATAATCTCAATGGTATCATAGTGGTAAGAATCTTAATGGGGAGTTTAATTCTAAAAAATCGATAGAGAAATGTAATAGTGAAATGAAATTTCAACATACATCTTGTCAAAGGTGTGAAAATTATAAACTAGGAAATTTCATTTTGGGAATGAGGAAATGTTTTAGGTGAAAAAAGGAAGGGAAGATACATAACAATTTCTTACATGAGAACCCCACTACTATAGTTGAGGGAATAAATGATAAGGTCAAACCTTAGTGCATTTTTCATTACATAAACATCAAATAACTGGGGAATTTGTCAAACAAATAAACAATGAAAATGGTTTTTTTGAGAAAACCAAAAACCGCCAAGGTTTTATGGGAGATCTATTTCGATCTCCACCATTGAGGTTGATCCTGAAAATAATGTTGTGACCGGTATGCTAGTTATTCGTTCATTAATAGTAATCATGCTTTTTCATCCTTGGTCTATGAAATATATCAAATCAGAAAAATTTTATTATATCAATTGTAACTCCAACATGAATAATAAAAGTAGAGATGTCTATGAGAACAAAAAATCGGAAAATTATAACATCCTAAGTATAGAACTCTACCCTATCAAAATTTTTGGTCTAAAATTCTAGAGAACCTTATCATTCTCCATTAGGTGAAATTTTATGGATATCATGGCAGGTATTCTCTTTACATATATATAGACATCATAAATTTCCTTGAGAAGGAAATAAATCTTTGAATCATATATCATCCTCCGATTATATACAATCTCAATAAGTTTCATTAATCATTTTAGCAACAAATAACCACACATGGATATTATTTATTTATGAGAAATAATTTCTACCTTAAATTATTTATTCTAATGAAAGAATAATCCTAGATGAACTGCCCATTATGAGGGTATACAATGATGGGTTTCCATATAAATTTTCTAGTCTACCTCCCAGATGAGAGGTTGAATTTTCAATCGAAATAAAACATGGGGTGTTAGCATTATAAATCAATCTATATAGAATGGTTATTGTGGAATATGAAGAGCAGAATAATATACTTAAAAAATATTGATAAAGGTTTAATACACCCATGTGATTCACCATGGGGTGCACCAGTCCATTTCATCAAGAAGAATCATGGGTCAATTCTCATTTTTAAATATTACGATGAGATTAACTAGAAAATGATAAAAAACATGTACCCAATTCCATATATTGACAACTTTTTCTATAAAAAATTTGTATCATAATACTTCTCCATGTTGGATATGTGATTGGGATATTACCAAGATAGGGTAACGAATTATGATATCCCCAAGACTACTTTTCCTACAGGGTACTAGCACTATGTGTTCATATAAATTATATTATAAGTCATTGATGATCTTAAAATAACCTTGGACTTGATGAATACATTTTTTAGAGATTACCTCAACAAATATGGGGTATTATTTATTGATGATATTCTAATATACTCCAAAATGAAGGAGTATAATGAAGAATATATGAGAAATCTGAAAAATTCCTTACGAAACGATACAGATTATGAAAATTATAGCAAAATTGAGTTCTAGTTGAAGGAAGTATCATTTTTGGGGAATATTATCAGAGTAATGGGATATCTATATACCCTTCAATAAAAAATAAATTGGAGGATGATTGAGGCCAACATTGGTGAATTATGTCCATATTTTACATGGATTTTCATGGAACTATCAGGGAGTTGTGAGAAATTTATCATGATTTTCATACCCTATAACCAAGATAACCTTGAAGGGACTTATGTTTTCTTGGAATGATGAATATAAATATAGATTCAAAGAGGTGAAAATGAAGATTATCACTACACCTATACTCACATTACCCCCAAGTGGAGAACATTTCTAGGTATTCATTAATGATTTGAAAAAGGGCTTTGGATGTGTGTTAATATACAATTAAAAAGTCCTAGAATATGCTTCAAGGTATTTTAACGTTCCTGAAAAGAAAAAATGATCACATGATCTAAAGTGTTCTAAAGTCATATTATCTTAGTAAATATGGAATCATTATATCTTCTTGGAGAAGTGTGAAATATATATAGATCACAAAGTCCTCAAATACATATTCACATAAAAAGTGGATAATTTGATCCAATAATGATTGTTATATCTAATCAAGGACTATGAATTCTCAATTAACTAAGATCGTGGAAGAGAAAATGATGTGGGAGACACTCTAAGTATAAAGGATCCAACAATTTTATCAATTATGAGAATTGAGAGGGATCTGATCTTTTTATATTATGAAATGATGGACATGGGAATCATAAATGAAGGGCCATTATCAATCCTTCCAAATATTATTTTTTAGAAATCAATTTTTGAGAGGATAATGGTGGCTCAAAGATAGTATGTGGGAATTCAAAAGATAGTGGAATCTATAAGAAAGTTGTAATCCTTATAGTTCCTTGTTAATGCATAAAAATTTGTAAGATTTGGGTGATGACTATGGGTACTATCAAAACATATGTCAATAAAGTAGATGTTTGATAATGCACATAGTCCATCCTTCTATATCCAGGATGGAACCAAAAAGTTGAATAAATTTTGATAAAGGCACTATTGGTTGGATGGTATGAAGAATGAGATCCTGAAATATACATCAATATTTCATATATGTCAGCAAGCGATGGATTAAGGGAAAAATCTTAGGGGATGATGAAACCATTTACTATACCTACATGGAAATCGAAAAACATCACCATAGAATTTGTCACTGGTATTTTGAATACATAAAAATGAAATAATATTATATTGTATGTGGTGGATTGTCTTAAAATAACACAAATGTTATTATGAATTGAGAGGATTTATCACTTGATAAAATTGAAAGGATATAAATTATAGAAGTGTTGATAGTCCATAGAATAATACTATTTATTGTAACTTACTGAGATACAAGATTTACATCTATGTTTTGGAAGATTCTCAGAAACTCTCTAAATAATTAGTTTAACTTCATCATGGATTTTGACCATCAAAACTGTGGGAAATCTTAATAGACTATCCAGGAAGATGAGGACATGTTGAACTCATGATAAATTCACATCAATGGAAGATGAGATCAACATTTTTCATTGATTGAGCTATCATACAATAACTGTTTCCACTCAAGTTTCGAAATAACTCTCTATGAAGATGTTTATGGGAATAGATGCCTAAAACTAGCTTGCTGGGATGGTGTTCTGGACAGGAAACTGCTAGGATTTAAAATGGTTGAGGAAGTTGGGTAAAAGGTTAAGACCATTCAGATGAATGTCAATGTTGTTTCATGTCAATAGAAAAGCTATGAAACAATAAATAAGGATACTTAGATATTAATGTTGAAGACATGTTATTCTTATGCATATCACTATTGAATAATGTGATGAGATTTTGGAAGAAGTTAAATCTTATTATAAGATACATCAACCATTTTGAGATCATTGATGAAATTAGAGGGGTGTCATTTCGTCTGACACTCCCACCTAACCTCTCTCAAGTACATGATGCATTAAATGCATCCTTCGTGAGAAAATAAATACCACACCCCTAACACCAAATCAATCCATATGAGGTATCATTGGAGAGTGAAATTTACTATGTGGATCAGCTGGTGAAAATCAAATATTATAGAGACAATGTTTGTTGAAATATGGAACTGAACATGATTAATTTTCTATAGAGAATTCATATGTTTGAATAAGTGATGTGGGAACCGAAGGAGTTGATGAAATATAGTTATTATAATCAATTTTATTTTGGGAAATGAAAATTATGAGTGAAAATTTATGAAGGGTGGAATATTGTAATGACCATAACCATTATAATTAAAATTCCCCATTTGGATTAATTAATTGTCTTATTATGTAATATGATTATAGAAAATACACGATATTCTTTTTATTATCTTTTTTATGATTTAAAGGACCACTATGAATCATTACAATTGATAATATTTCTACTCAACCATAATCACATGATTATTATTACTATTGCGTTTTAACAATTCGAATTGGCACTATCAAGGGAATTGATGGACTCAATCTGTAGGATCATACCCTATGAAACATATTTATTATTTCTTCCAAAGGATGTAGAATCGATGGAATTTTTCCTTATCGAAGTACAAAATGAGATCCAATAAATTAAGAATTAGCAAATCCATTTACAGGAGATGTTCATGATCATCAAGATTATGACCCAATTAATTTATATTGAACCACCCCTTAAATATTGCACCGTCACAAACCTTACCCTTAGGGTGTTTTGTGGGGATATTTAATGGATATGTATCAATGCACTAGAAATTCATGTTTCTTCATTATATTGAATTTAATAATGAATATATTTATTCTTATTATTGTTACTTTATAAAGGATTCTTATTTTGATATAATAAAACACAAATTGTATTTTTTGGTAACATTAAAATTCAATTAGGAATTTATTACGATGAATTAATTTATTTTTTATATAAAAAATATTTAATTAAAATTGTGTAATTATTATATAATTTTTATCAAATATAAATAATCATATAATTTTTTTAATTCAAATGTAATATTTATTAGGTTTTAAAAAAGAACTATTGTTAAGAAGGGTGTATTTTTCAATTACATGTAAGTTTATTTCTTTTTTGGAACGAACTTTTATTGTTACTAATTTATATAGATTTTCTTCCATTTAGTTCAAGAAAAAAGAGGGAGGAAACCCATTCATTGTAAATGTGAAACGGTATAAGACATTTAATTGATGTGTACATCAAGAACCAGTGGAGGACCTAAACTCCTCTAAAATATATACTGAATTCTTCTCAGGAGGTGAGATCAAGCCAACATCATTTAACAATGTCACTTTTAAGAGGTAACATGAGTTTTACTATTTTCATGGGATTTAGTATTCACTTACCTCCTACATCACCAACATGAGCTTTAATCAAAATATTCTTAAAGTAGTATGGGATTTTTTTGTCATCAAAGTACCATCATAAAAGAAAAACACCACAAAGCCCCATGAAGTGAAGGAAGAGAACCAAAATATTTATTTCAAAAGGTAGTTCATTTTTTATTTTATATATTTTAAACTCAATAAATTTTTTATGCAACAACGTTTTTTGAGATTTAAAAGATTAAATTTCATGCCCATAATAAAATTTATGTTTTACCAGACCAATCTATGAAACAATAGTTTCTTAGGAATATTTTTTCCCATGTTTTAGATTAAAATTGTAGTGATATTAAATGTGTAAAATTGAGAATTTTATTTTTGATGTGAATCATGAATAATTAACAAAGGACTCATTAGTTTTGAAAATTGATTAATTCATATCAATGAAATTTTCCAACCATTTTTCACACATTGAATTTATAAAATTATTCTAAATTTATTTAATATTTTTTAAAATGCCTTGAGTTGTTGTCTCACATCATATGTCTCATTTCCAAGAGGATTTATCAGCCATATAATTCCTATTTTATCTTGATCATATTTCATGAGTGATCTTGTGACATGTCACCTGCTAGAATATGAATTTGATATTGTCAAATCTATGATAATAAAAAAACTTTTAAAATTATTGAGTCATCTTTTTATGACCACTTAACTTAAAAATATAACCTTTATATCAATCATTTTTTATCGCATAATGACCATGAATTAAATTTAGAAGAATTAGCCTTGTTTCAAGATATTTTTATCGATTATTACCCTACTTATTGTATTTTCATGATATTTTATAGTTGATGTGTGTAGGTGAAGGGAATCATGGTAAACGAGGTGATTTAGATTTTATGGAATAATTTCCGGGATAATTTATGTGAGAACTGAAAAAGGTTATGGAATCATTCATTGTAATCAGTTTGTTTCCCCTCATGGAAATAAAATAATGAAAATTGAAAAAACAACAAAAAAATTTCAAAAAATTGGTTGTGATTTGGGTAAACCAAAAATCACCATTACTATACCTATGAGTTTTTATCATTTGTATTTTTTCTGTGGATGTGAGGATTATTCAAGCCATAAATATGGAAAACTAAAAAAATAGAAAAGTTATTTGAAATGGAAAAAATATTAAAACAAATTATATTCAAGAGAGGGAAAAATCATTCATCATTATTAAACAGATCATAATATGTACCTTGAATTTTTGGGATGTCGGTAGTTGATAAAAATTAATGGAGATAATTTCATTAAAATTTTACATTGAATATCATGTTTTATGATTTCAGAGATAAACCTCCTCCTTGATGTTTAATTTTCATCATCATGCCCTACCAACCCTTATCACTAGATTTATTAAAACCTTCATTACATGCCCTCATGATTTAATGTGCTTTTTGTCTTAACAAAGTGTTTAATTTAGTTCTTTTACCAGATTATGGATATGGATCATGATGCAATGATATGATCATAAACCTAAATGAATTTTATCATAATATATGAGTGAAAGGATTTAGGTGGGGTAGATCTTGGTTTGGCATCTTTAATAATGATAAATATAGGAACTTGAAAGACTAAAAATATATGATCCACCACTCTCAAAATGGAAAAATTAAAATAATTCATGAAATATTCTTTTGGAAAATTGTGAAATTAAATTGATATATTATATGGAATCTTGAAAAAAAATTGACGTTGAGAATTATTTGATTTTATTGAATTTGAATTTAATATTTGAAACATTGTTGACCTCAAATATTCCATGTGGATATATTATGATTGATGAAAAACATGGTTTATGCTTTGGGGTATTTTATAGAACAAATTAATATGCTTATTTTTAAATAAAATCCAATTATTTTTTGATCATTTTCAATGTAAAAACCATTGATTTTTAGTGTTTTAGAAATTTATTGGTGAATTAGAAAGGGGATAGGAAATTGATTTAAATGAAGGAAAAGTTTTCATTATGGATTTAAATATTTTTTATGAATATTTTAAAATATTTATGTGTTTTTTTGTTAACTCTTTAATTGTTCTTAGTGTAAAAAATTTATAGGCCAGGCCCCCTAGGACTTCATCCAAAACATTCAAATTTTCTATAATTTATCCTGAGGTTATAAGAACTTGCTTCCCAATACCATGTTTTGATATGGGATGCGAGTGTGTCTGTGCTATGCTACGGGTCAACCATGCACCATTGTAGATCACTGCGTTTCATCGCCCTCTACCCTCTACTTCATCTGCTACTGCTCTACCTTTTCTCTAACACTATTGTTCCCCCAATCTCCATAGACACCCTATGACCCATAAAGGATGTCATACCACTCCTCCAACACTGATACAAGTAAACTTTCCTCTTTCTACCATGTCACAGTTCCTCGGTTCATGCTTCTATGACCACCTCAAAGGCAATATGAGGATGAGGCCACCACCATTGATCATCATCAGGCACTATTTCATAGTTAAAACCACCACCTAGACTACCTCTTTATTCCATCAAATCCCCCATCACTACCACTGATTAACCTCTATCCACATTCTCCCTTACCTCAAGGCTACCATCTTCCACTCTTATGCCTCCATTAACCACATTGAATGCTATTAAAGGAGGAATCCACCGAGGATTCCTCAACGAACCATGAAACACATCTCTTGTTTCTCTGTGAGGACCATATACCGCATCCACTGAATCCCAACACCATCACCCCTATTGCTTGACGTCCCCTCCATAAACGCTTAGGAAACCCATTGCACGAACCCCCTGGCCACCTCCTACAGCTGATGCCTCATTCTTATAGAGATCCATCACCTTGGCCACCATTGGATTCATCTCACTACTTAACACTCAAGAAGAGGAATTTGATTCCAGCCTCACACTCTTCACCTTCCATTGAGGCTCCTTCCTTCACCGCCTACTCACAAGTCCACCTATTGTGAGAGGATCTCCATTATGTGGATCCCACCCATGTGGGGCTTAAACACCTTCAAATGCATTTGTTTTCTCCTTAGAAAGGCATATGTTGTGGTTGGTTTAATTTTTGAATCTCTTCTAATATTTTCTTTCACAGACTTGGTAAAATGGTTCCCCTCTCCTCTCATATAAAATGAGGTCATATCCTATTTCTATAGGCATTTAAAACCCATAAAATACATATAGGGAAAATGGAAAAGCACAACCACCACCATGGAGGAGATCCACTACTAAGAATAAGATCCCCCATACCTCTTTTTCATCATTTATCATATTTTATTTTTTACCATGTCATGTTTATTTTCATCTTCAAGGACTCATTCATGCATAAAGGGGTAGAAAAATTTGTGGTTGGGTAATGGGAAGGGTGATCCAATTTTACAATGTTTGTGTTTTTTGAATGTTTTTACTCAATGGAATTATTACTATTAAATTAATGGTTTTCAAATATAATATGTTTTTAATTTAAATAAGATTTGTTTTTAATTTATAATTAAATGTTAAGTACATTTTATTTAAAATAATATTCTACCCTTAATTGATTTAAAAGTTTTAATTAGACTAATTAGATGATTATTTATTTAATATAGTAAGGGAGTATTTTAAGTGATTACTAAAAAAACCCGAGAATAAATTATGATAGACTAGATTTTAATATTTAGGGAAAATCTATAACAAATTTTGTATCTCCCAAATAATTCAAAATTAGTCCATTTCTATTTCTATGCATTGATAATTTTAAATCAATGGTAAATTCTATAAATTATTTTTACTTAACTAGTTTAATTATTATTATTTATACCTAAAAGATACATATTTTTAAGAAACATTGATTACATTACAAAAGGAAACTCAAACAAAAAGCCAATAACTTCTCTCTATTTTGAAATTCACCAAAATAAAAAAATACATATTACTTATTAAATCCTTAAAACTTGTTATTTTTATCTGCAAAAGTGATTCCAAGATTAAGGATACGCTCTTTGGAGAACAATTTCCTACTTACCAATTATACTACACCCCTAGGATAATATTAATTACTTTTTCCACACCTAACGATGAACGTGTGTTAAACTTGGAATCGTTTCTAGGGAGTAAGTGTAAATATAAATTTACATGTATTTGTACTATAATGAGGAAGATTAGAATTTTGACCCTAAAATATAAATAAAAATGTTACAAAGGCATTGGAATTTCAATCCTGAAAACATGTTTGAAGAAGGGAATTTATAAAATTCATGTGTCCAATAGAACACACCAATAATGGCACTAGACCGACAACAAACCTTAAGGGACCTCTATGACCTACAATTTTCCAAAAAAGAAAAATGATTAACCATGCCTGATCAAAAAAACTTTTTTGAATTATGAGGTAATATTATTCTTTTTCTACATAAATTTCAAGGCCATATCTGTAATGATCCTAATTAACACATTCTATAATTCGTCCATTTGTGTTCAATTTTCATACTGAGAGGAGTAGCGGAGGAGCAGGTCAAGTGTAAGGATTTCACTTTTTCACTTGATAGAGTTGCTAATAAGTGGTTGTATACCTTATAAACTAGAGATATTTCATACTAGGATGATATTCAACTATGTTTCATGAAAATTTTATTCCAAACCTCCTAGAACACAATAATCTGGAATGAGATGTGTGTCATTTCCCAAGCTCCCTGTGAGTATCTTAACATGAATTAGGAATGATTCAAGAATCATAGTACAAGAGTCCCACATCAAATGGTGGAGGTGTAGTACTTCCTTGTATTTTCTCTCAAGTATTTCATGAAATATAAAGAATCATTTTAGTTTCATCATCTAGAATATCTTTTATTCGAAAATCACTCATATATTCCTAGAACATCATTGGTAATGTAACTTTGAATTCATAAAAATTAGAAACAAGAGGCATAGGTATGTAAAGTATACATGAGTTAAAGACTTATGACTCGTTAAACCAACATAAAACAAGAATTAATGAATTGAAAATACTTGTGAGACAAATGGTTGTTAAAAAATTGGGTGAGAAACCATCTCCACCTCTGGTATATGGATTATGTTCATCACTCATTCACTACACTGGGAAATGTTCTGAGATACAAGGTATTTAATGTTTTTCAATTGCATTTTAACAAATATATTATCTAAAAATTCAAAATGGAGTGATGGAAAAACCTAAAAAGGATTTTGAGGTAAATAAAAACCAAGCTATTAAACCTTCTCAACATCAATATCAGAACAAGTCTCCTTATAAGAATCCCTTCTGACAACATAAAACTTTTCAATTTCCACTCTTCAAGAGAAGGAATTTTAAAAAGACTCCAAAAATTTCTCTGAAGAACCACCATGAAATTTATATGTAATGGATGAAGAAGATATTAAAAAATTTGGGAAATAATTTTGATATAATTCTATATCTTATGTCCAAGAATCAAGGAAAAATCCCAACACAAATTTCCCCTAAACCAACAGATAATGTCAGTAGAATCATGACTCAATATGGCAGGGAGCTTCCACCCCCTTATCTAAGTATGATTGATGTATCCAAAAATTGTAATGAAAAACTCATCCACCTGAAAATGAATACAAATACACAAGTTCAATGGAAATAAATTGATAAAATAGGAAACAAGTTACCATTCCATTTTTCATTGACTTGATCATCAAAGGATGATGTAGAGTAATATCAAAAAGAGATCTACGAAACATTATTGATAGTTGAAATAAATATTCCTATGCTAGAGGAAATTCCCCAAGTCTAAAAATAAGAAAAATGGTTCAATGAAATATATAATAAGAGAAAGAAGCATGAAGGGGATTAAAAAATCAACTTTGGAAAGAGTGTCTCAACCGTTATCACTACACCTTTACCCAAAACAATTCAAGATCTAGGGAGATTTTATAATCCATTAAAAATGGTTTATTTAGGTATTTTTGATGATTTGTGTAATATCGATGTTTCCATTAATGTAATTTATATGTTATTCTTTTCATCTTTGAAAATAGGTGAGCTAAACCCCACAATGAGTGCTTATTCAACTAGTAATCCAGTAACACCATGACATTTTTTGGAGTGATTTTTTTAATTTTAGGGATGTATTTTTATGCTACACCAAGAAGATATTAAACTGTATGAAACACCATATTATCTTGTGTTATACACAACAATATACTTGGATTGTGTTAAACAAAATTTCAATTTCTTATGATAGAATTCATTTCATGTAAACCCATGTTTAATAGAAAAACTAAACGTTATTATGTAACTTTATAAAATATCCATTATAATGGAACATATGAATAACTGAATTATGTAAATATTATTTACAAATGTATATATATAATTAATTATTTTTTAGGAAATTAATTATAAAATAAAATAAAACCATTTTTATATAAAATGAAATATTTTTTCTGAAATAACTATTTAAATAAAAAAAACTGAATTTATAAAAAAATAACTCTTAATAAAATCTATGAATGAAATATATATTTAATATATTAAAAATAGTGTTTAAAATATAAATTATATTTTTTCTAGGGATGATACTAAACAAATACAATTTTTCTGATAAAATATTTATTTTTCAAAAAATTCTATTTTTCGAAATTTTGATGGTGAACCAATTTTAAATATACTTTTTAACTAATATTTATCTTATATATAAAAATATAAAAATATTATTTTGAAAAAGGATATAAAAATTTAGTTTGGATGAATTTTTAAAAAATTTCTGATAAGTTTCAACTTTTGATGAATAGTAAAAAATATACTTAATTTTAATTGAAAAAAGTTTTTTTTTTCATAATGATTTATATGGTTAAGTTATATTTTTGAATAGTCTTAAAGTATAATTTTTTATATTGTTATAATTTAATATATTTTAGTTCATTGGAATTAATAATATATTGAATTTAGATATAAAAACAATTCAATCTTTTGCAATGTTTTAACTTTTAAAATCTATTTATTTATTCTGATAAGGACATTAATTTTAATTATGCTATTATAACTTCTATATTTTAAATTTTTAAAAATGGTATCCATATTTTGAATTAGTAGGTCCAAAATATTTTAATATTTTTTGTTTATTTTTGTGCATTTTGAAAAGTAACAGTAGTAATTTTTATTAATTCAGTAAAAATGTAAATCAGGTAATTAAGGGTAGAAATAATATTATGAAATTACACTAACACTTTAAATAATATCATCTTATGTGTTTTTTATACCTAAATCATCCTTGTTTTGAAATGGTATATCTTCAAATCCATTTGGATGACATTAGTACATTTAAAATATTTTATTTGATGAAAAAATAAATATGTATTTCTAAAATTGTAATAGTTATATAATTTTTAATATAAGGATATAAAATATCTATGTTCAAATATAAATACTAATATTAGATAGAAACTTTTTTCTTTTATGCTGGTATTTTATTTTTAATTTTTTGAAAATAAATAATGGCCATAAATTCTTATATATTGATGACGTATAAATTATTTATTTGATCAAAAATGAATAGAACAATTTTTTTATAATGATAATAACCGTTAAAAGACAAAAACACATGAGGTAATATTATTTTTGAGTATATATTGATAATAATCATACATGGGTAACATTATTGACTATATATAGGCATAATTAAATTATTATGATAGTCATAAAATTTTATTTAAAATGATGTTAATGGTGTCACATTCATTTTTTAGTACATATAACATTATTAATGATGGATTTTCTAGAAAATATAATTTCTTATAAGTGTTTTTAGGAAATATAATGTAATTATATTTTTCAATGTATTTTAATTTTAATTTTTATTCAATAAATAATTTTATTAAATAATTATAAAAACTGATGTAGTAATTATTTTATTAATGGAAATATCAAATTTATGTTTTTAAAAATATTAACATAAATATTATTTTGGATAATTAATATATAAAATTAATTTTTTATATTTCCTTGACCCCATAGAGAAATAATAAAATATTTTTTAGGATAACAACTTATTTTGATATTTTTAAAAAACCATGAAATGAATAGTTTCAAAATTGACATTATTGATATTTTTTCAAAATTATGTTTCATTTAGTGATATAAAAATGACAATAAATTGTTTTAAAAAAATGATATGGTATCAAATTTTATAAATTATTCATTTATCATCTCATTAAAATCAAATAATTATGAATTATATGTTTTAAATATTGAATAATTTGTTATCATAGTTAAAATTAAAATAATATAACCAATGGTTAATTAAAATGATATGGTTCAAATCTGGAGAAAAACATGTATAAAATTTATTAGTTTATGAAATTAAAACCTTATATACTCTCATATTAAAAAATATACAATTTTTGAGGTTTTTGGATTTGGTTTAATTTTATTATAACCTAATATTTTTGGTTATTCCAAAAGTGCCCCTCACCCCAATTATAAAAGGGCACAAGCAGCCTCACTTCTTCAGATCACATTGATCCATTAAGAATAGATATAACATAAAAATTTCCATTATCATTATCCATATAAATATTCCATAGGTTATGGGCTTCTCTTAAGACCAACTCAAGTGCCCTTAAGAGGAGATCTTGTTGGAGAACTTTGATTAAGAGATAATATCATATATAGATTCTTTCAGACATAGTTCATCATCTACATCGACGTATTCAGTTTTTTTCATTATAAATTAATATTTCCATGATAAAATATATTCATAGATTCTATTATGATTATGAAACAACTATATTCCACCTTCTATCTATCCTACGGAAAATGAAATCACTACATGTGTATACATACGACTTACCGTCTCCACACCAAGATGTAATCGGTTTTCCCTACCAAATTTTATGGATGGGTATAACGAAGGTAATAATAACTATATATTTTTATTATATATGATATATGGACCACAATATATACCATCCACTTCCATACCATTTTACAATTGTTGGAACGATATACTCTATTGTGCATACATACGGCCTATAATATCCACGATACGATGTGATTGTTCTAAATTATTCACCATTAAATAATGATTATATCAATATATATAAGATAAAATATGATATTTAATAACTTAATATAATTTTCTCAATTAAATATTTTTATCCTAGGTGAATTAACCCAATATTATATGACAAATCATGCATAAAAACATAAAGCAGTTAACAACCAAAAGATGTGTAATATGGTTATTCAGAAATGGTTAATAATATGAACACATATGATATATTAAAAATTAATATGAATAAGTAATATGTAAATAAAATTATTTAATTCCTTATACAATAGGTTTATACAAATATGAAGGAACCCAGAAAAAATGTAAGTTAGTTATGTCTCACTTTTTCTTCTATGGGAAACATGAATTATACCCCACCTATGTATTCTACATGGTATACATACTAACCATTAATGTATTCTATTGTTTTTATACATAATTTATTGGTATTTAAATATCCATATTGTAAACTATTTTTGATGTTATTTTACAGTTCAAAAGTTACCCAATGGGTATGTTTGTTTGGTCTCAATTTACCTTCATTGAGACAGAAGTTTTGTTATGAACCTATGTTCTTTTAAAGGTGTATACACTTCCATTTTACATATTATATGAGGAATATACATAATTTCATTATATTTTATGAATCTTGTAATCTGTTTATTTTATGGGTATTACAATTTAATGATTTCAAAGTCTTATAGGACACTTTAAAATGTTTAAATATTTTTTTCCTCAAGAAAAGTTTTTAAAAGATCTCTTATGCTTATTTTCATTGAAAATATATTCAAAAATGTTTTAAAGATTCCATAATATTTTTTTCAAGAAGAAATGTTTTCAAAATTTTCTTAAGCATTATTTATAATTTTTCATGTTTATTTTTAATGAAAAATGTTTCAAAAGTGTTTGATTTTACAAAAATATTTTTTAAAATAATAAAGGATATTTTCCTCAAGAATTATTTTCCACTGATATATTAAGATTAATTTAAATCTATGATAAATTTATTTTTTTGCTTACATTTTCATGGGGATGTGATTCTATTTGATCATTCTTATTATTTATAAAATTGATTTATGTTTATGATGGAATGTTATTTATGAAAATTAATTTCTTTTTATGGGTGAAAATATGATTGAATCCATTTCATCCTATGGGATAGGTGATGATGAATAATTTTATGTTCTTATGGAACACATATATATGTTTTCATTATGAGATGGGTGGGAACTATATCTCCCTACAATGCATTGGGTAAATATGGATTACTCATGAGGTACCAATGTTATTCATGAACCTGATTTAATGATAAAAATTATATTCATGGACCTGATTTTCATGGACATTATTTTATGCATGGACCTGGTTTTCATGTCCATATGTTTAGGTAAAGGAATTATTTAATGCACTTAATTTAATGAGTGAACCTGTTACTATATATACATGTTTAAAAAGTTATTATTTTATGAGTATTCCATATTTTCCTACCATATGTAAATTTTATGATCTTATGGAATAATTTATTTTATTTCCACATGACTTGAGTTTACCTTTGATATAAAGGGAGTGATGTTATGATGTTATTATCAGATTCTCATACACTATATGGTCATGTTTACGATTACATATCACCATTTTTTACTCTTACTGAGCATCTGAGCACACCCTTTCTTATGTTCTCTTTCTCCTATGTTATAAGGATATGTTTTTTTGTAGGAGTAAAAAATTAAAATATCATTATGGGAAACAATGATGATACTTGACTAGATTAAAAGAATGTATTTTGGGCATTGAAATGAACTAAACTAATATTGTCTTTGAGAATATGTTCGTTTAGTGTGTTAAGTGTTCAAATAATTTGATATACTTTCAATGTATGTCATGACTGGGTAGTTAGTGTTTGTATCAGAGTGAATGTTCAGTTTACCTTTATAAACTAAGATGTGGAAACTTTAGTTACATCGCTATATAAATCTATAAGTATATGTCTAGGGTTTTACCCAATGATATGTCCAACAATAGGTTACAATCATAAATTTTGGTAACAATACTGAATAACCTAGGATTAAACCTAAGGATTCATAATTTGATATATTACTGGTAATTTCCCTTATTTATGTGATTTTTATCAATGATAATTGTTTCGCACACTTTTCATTCTAGTCTTAGTAAATTGAAGATACTAGATATTATGTGGTTAACATTGAATTTAGCCAATGTTGAAATTATAGGAATTATATAAATCAATTTCCTATGTTGAAATATTATGAAGATAATCATAAAGTTAGTACAGAAATTAGTTATAATTATGAGGATAATGATATTTTAAATGATATGTGAAATGTATAGAATTTCCTAGAAATATGTTTTTAAATTAAACCTAAGATGCTTGGTGAGATTAGTAATGAGAAACCTTAAAACATGTTTTGTATTTTTTGAATGACTAAGATGATGGATCCTGAGTGATATTTGAAGAATAAAGCTAGGCGATTAATGTGTATATGATTCATAATTCACTGATTATTTTATTTTAATCATGAAATATAGAAGTGTTTTCAGAATAAGGTTTTCATTGTGGATTAGAAATGATTTGTTTAATAGTTCTAAAGACCTAAAAAGTGATTTAGGAGTAAGGTGATATATTTTGATATCACATAATTAAAGAATATATAACCCTTAATATTCCCTTCATGATATGATAATGATGTTTGGATAATTATATGTTAGATATGTATATATAAATTAGGTGATACTAGTTTTTTGGGAATTAATTATGGATTTTTTTTTCAATAGGGTTATGATATCATGTATAAAGTATAAAAAATTTTAGGAGTTAAGGAATATATCCAATAATCTTTTGAAGAGAAAAATATTTATGATTTGAATAATGATATATAGTAATTTAGGTTATTACCATGAATTCATAGAATATATGTTGAAGGTGTTCACATGTTTGGAATATGACAAATAAGATATACCTTCTGATATATGGGGGATAAATGTTAAGGCGAGTTAGTTCCCATCTTTCTCATGTTTAGGATTTTCAACTTTTCTAAGTATTATAATGTTATAAATTTGATGACTGTTTAAGTTAAAAATCGATAAATTCTATAAGAATAAATTATTATCTCACCACATGTTGAGTTACGAATATTTGACAACTTGTGTTAATCGTTTTGTTATAATAAAGGTAGATGCAGTGATCTATCATTATATTTATGGATTACATGATCTACTAACACTTCAAGAATGAAAAAATGAACATAATTTCTTTGAAATAGTGATTAAGTGGAAATTTTTCATGGAACAAACAATGGTGACATTTTACATAACAAGTAATTATATCTTCTCAATAAATATGTTCAACATTTGGAAAAGGTATCGTGATGTTAAAGGGTGTATTATTTTCTATATTTTTTATGATATCAATGAAATATTTTATATTTTCTTTATTTTATGATTTGTTATTGTTAAAATTCTATGGATCACCCACTTTCATATTATCACTTGTATTTATCAATCTTTATAACGTTTTATGTTTTTCTTCCATGCCCAAATCCTCAACTATATTCTCATAAAAAGTGTATGTTATTATTTACTTTGGGTAATACTTATATCGAACTATTCCATTTAAAAAGGAAGTTTTAGACTTCATTTTTATGATATTTATTTCTATTAAAGAAACATTAAAGTATTAATAATTTTATAAACCATAAGAATTTTGACGGTGAAATTAATTTTAAAGGGGGTAGATGAAACACATCAAGATTTTTGTGAGATAGATTATTTATTATTTCATTTTTTGTATGGTGTTGTATGCTACAACATGATAATATTGTGATACATGTAACCCCATCAATTCATGCGGTATAGGAAAAACTATCCTTACCTTATGTGCCATGAAATTTAAAGTACTTTTTATAGAATTAATTTCACACTGGACCTAGTTTCGGCGAACAACTAAATATTATTATGTAACCTAAAAACCTAGAAATTATAATGGAGATTATTAATATCTTAATTATGAAAATATTTTTTACACATGTATATATATAATTAATTATTTTGTGAGAAATTATTTATAAATTAAAATAAAACCCTTTTTAAATGAAAGAAAATATTTTTCTAGAATAACTATTTAAATGAAAATAATTGAGTTTATAAAATTATAAAATTAGTTTTTATGGATTTTATTAACTAAATATATATTTAATATATTCAATCTAATGTTTAAAATTCATCCTATATGTTTTCTAGATATGATATATGAACAAATGCAAATTTTTAGATAAAATAAGTATTTTAAAAAAAAT
Organism: Viscum album; assembly: GCA_963277665.1. Taxonomy (NCBI): domain Eukaryota; kingdom Viridiplantae; phylum Streptophyta; class Magnoliopsida; order Santalales; family Viscaceae; genus Viscum; species Viscum album. Next base: position 1,967,084,241 of record OY728161.1, read on the forward strand.
ACAGTTTTACCGCCTTTTGATGGAGCACCTGTTTAAAATCTTGTCTTAAAAAATTTTAATGTTATATTTGGAAAACAAAACTTCTTATCTAGAGGAGTGATATAAAAATTTACTTCGAATGAATTTTTGATATTTTCTGATAAGTTTCAAATTTTGATGAATAGTAAAAATATACTAATTTTTAATTGAAACCAACTTTTGTCCTCAAAAAATATTTTATTGTTAAGTTATTTTATTAAATTGTTTTAAATTATAAATAGATTATATTATTATTTGTTTTTATAATTTATATTATTTTCATTAATTTTTTTTTTAATTTATATGTAAAAACATTTCAAACTTTAACAACATTTTATCTTTTAAAACATGGTTTCTAATTTTTAGAATGATATTAATTTTTAATCAACTACTAAAGGTTCCGTGGTTTAAATATTTAAAAATAAGTTTCATATTTAGAATCAGTAGGTCTATATTATGTAAATATATTTCTTTTTATTTTTGTGCATTATGAATACTAAATTAAGTAATTTTTATTAATTTAGTTAAAATTTACATCATTTATTAATAGTAAAAATATTATTATAAAAGTAACCTAAAACTGCTAAAAATATCCCTATATTTATGTTTTTAGACCCAAATCATCATTGGGTCTAAACAGTATCCTTTGAAAGCAACTTGGATGATATTATGACATTTAATATATTTCATTTAATGAAACGTTAAATATATCTTACTCATATTTTAATAAATATATAAATTTTTATAAAAATTTATACAAAACATTAGTTTTACAATAACTTTTAATTTTAAATTGAATATTTTTTATTTTATCATGGTAATTTATTTGTAATTTTTTGGAAATAAATAATGACCTTAAATGCTTATACATTGAAGTTGTAAAAATTATTAAATTGGAGAAAAATTCTTATAATATGTTTTTATTAAAATGTGTATAAACATTAAAAGGCAAAAAAAACTTTAAAAAAATATTACTTTTAGATTATATATCAATTATAATCATCCAAGGTTCTTTTTATTGTCCATCATTAGCCATATGGAAGAGATTATGACACTTATAATATTTTATTTAAAATGATGTTAATGTTGTCACAATAATCTTTTAATACATAAAACATTTTTTATATATGATTTATTAGAAGATATATTAAATTATAAATATTATTATTAAATCTATAAAATTTATCTTCAACATAGTAATTTTTTCAAATTTTTATTCATAAAATTATTATATTACATAATCACACAAAACTGATATTGTAATTATTTTATTAATAGAAATACCAAATTAATGTCATTAAAAATATTAAAATATATATAATATGAAATAATTATTATATCCAATGAATTTTATAGATTAATATTATCCATTATGGACATAATAAAATATTTTTTTCTAGGATAACATCTTATCTTGATATTTTTAAGAAGCAACAAAATGAATAGTGTCAAAATTGACACTATTGACATTGCATCAAAATAATGTTTTCAGAAATTATTTAAAAATAATATTACATTAAAAAAATAAAATAATTATTATATGATATATAATGTTTTAAAATTTTAATTACCGGTCTAATTTACCTCAAATAAGTAAAAATTACACTATTTTAATATTTAATAATTTGTTACCATAGTTAAAATGAAAATAGAATAACTAAGTGTTAATTAAATTGATAAGGTTTTAATTGACCAAAAAACTTGTCTAAAAGTTAATGGATTATGATATTACATCCATATATAATATAATATTATTAAAACATAACATTTTTTGGGTTTTTAGTTGTTTTTTTATTTTATTATATATTAATATTGCTGGAGATTCCAAATGTACCCCTCACTATAATTATAAAAGGAAACCTCCTACCTCACTTATTCACTTCCCATGGAGCATTCAATCTAATTTATCCATAGAAAAATTTGCTTATATATATCCATATTCATGTTATAGAGGTTAGTTCTTTCTCAAATTACCAGCTCTATTGCCTTTAAGATGATATCTAGAGGGAGATCGTCGAAGAAGAGGTAATCTCCGCTAAAGATCATTTCAAACTTATTTCTTCTTATACTTACTATTCCTAATAAGTATCCATTATAAATTAATAAATATAGTATCAAATATATTATAATATGTTATTAGTATTATTGAACAACCATATTAAACCTTTTATCCATCCTAATAAAATAAAATCACCACCCACGTGTCGGTACGACTTACCATCTCCACAACATGGTGTAATCTGTTATTCACCACCACCTTAAATGGATGAGTATAATGATGTAAATAATGACTATATGTTATTATTATAAAATTATATGTATTTTGGAACAAATTATAATCCATCAACTTCCATACCATTTCACAATTATGGGAATTATATCATCACTCGTGCGTATGTGCGGTCTACTATCTCCACAATGTGATGTGATTCATATTCCTCATTAAACATTGAATAATAATTATATCAGTGAATAAAATGAATAAATATGATATTTAAAACCTTAATATAGTTTTAGAAATAAAATATATGAATCTTTTATGCATGAAAAAAACATATATAGAAAAACATGCATATGATCATGAAACAGTTAACCCCCGAAAAAAGCATAATAATGTCCTTAAAAAGGTAATAATATGATTACATTTAATATCATAAAAAATAAAAATAGTTATGTAATATGTTAATAACATTATTTAGACACTTATATAGGATTTTCTGACATCTATTAAATAACCCCAACATAAGGTAAGGGATTTATGTCTCACTTTTATTTCTGTGGGAAAAATGTCTTTTACACAACATGTATCTTCTAAATGGTCTTAATACAACCATGAATGTATTATAAAAATTTCATACATGATTTTATGGGTATTTAACAAACCATTTTATGATCTTTATTTCCTTTAATTTAAAATATCAAATGTTACCTAAATAGTAAGGTACTTTTTCTCAATTTTCATTATTTGGGAAACTTGTTTGGTTTTTCATATATGTTTTTTAAAAGGTGTACAGACTACCATTTGACATGTTATATTAAGAATATACTTCTTTTAATTTTATCTTCTGATACGTTTAATGTTTTTATTTCAAGGTTATTATGATTCAAATTTTTTAAAGTGGTATGGGATAATTTGAAATGTTTTAATATTCTTTTCTTCAAGAAAATTTTTTAAAATATATTTTATGCTCATTGTCAAGGAAAAAAAGGATTTAAAAATGTTTTCAAAATTCATTCCTTCAACTTCATAGAATTTATTTTTTCAAAATTTCCTCATTCTTTTTTTCAATTTTTTCATTTTTATTTTCAATAAAAATGGTTTCCAAAATGGTTTCTCTTTCAAGAATATTTTTTTCATATAATAAAGATTATTTTCCTCAACAATTATTTTCAAGTGGTATTTCATAATTATTTAATGTCTAACATAATGTTATTTGATGTTAATTACGTTTTAATATGGATATGATTTATTTCTATCATTACAATTCTTTCTAAACAAGATTTATGTTTTTGATGGAATGATATTTATGAAATTCATTTCTTTGTATGGGTTTTATTTTTAATAAATACATTTTATTACATTAGATTTGAAAGGATGAATGGTTTTATGTTCTTGTGGAAAAAAGATGTCTGATTTTATTATGATATGTGTTGGACCTGTATCTACCTCCAATGCGTTGGATAAATATGGGAAACACATGATTTGTTTATATTTTTCATGAACCATATTTCAAGTTCCCAATTCTCGATATGGAGATGGTTTTCATGTCCATAGTTGTATGCATGGCCTTGGTATTCCCGCCCTTGTTTTTATGTGAGGTCATGAATTCATGTCCTTAATTTAATGAGTGAACATATTCCTATTTATACATGTTAAAAATGTTATTAGTTTATTACAATTCTAAAATTTTATGCCTTATGTCAATTTTATGTTATTATGTATTATGCTCCTTAATTTCCTAGTGATTCACGATTACCTTTTATATGCAAGGAATGGTTATAAAATGTTATGATCATTTTCTCACACCCTTTATTGTCATGTTTAATTTTACACATAACCATGTTTTACTCTTACTGATAATCTAATCTCACCCATTTATATGTTTTATTCTCCCTGTGCTGTAACGAAAGGTTTTATGTTGGAGTACCAAAAGGGGAAGATCATTGTGGGAAACATTGATGATGTTTTACTCGATTATACGATTTTGTTCCAATATTCATAAAGGAATAAAATAAAAAGATTGTTGGGTGTGTTTTTGTGTAATATTTAATGTATTCTACAGATTTTATGTCATTCCCTTGTACGTGAATCGTCGGTTTTTAGAAAGATGGCATACTATTTTTCCAGCGGAATTTTTGGAAGATATGCTATTGGGAGTTGAAATAATCATTTTTTTTTCAGAAAATGTTTACAAACTCACCACGGAGGGAGAAGAGGCCCCATGATATTCACACATAATTTCTAGAAGTCCATTATATAAAATGGCCTTGACAATCATCAATGCTCATGAATCAACCTTGGTCATGGATCTAGGGGATAGAAAAGTAATCTTAAATGTCGTTAAATTGAAAAAACAGTCAAATAATCAGACCCACTATTAAGTGTCACATATATAAGGTAGTTATCCCTTCTAAGATTCACATATTCTTTGATAATTATTGTTTTTAGAAGGTCACGCAATGGGATGATAGTGTACTCAAAAATTCAAAAATTCAAAAATTACCTATAAATTCTTAATTAATTTTATGAAATAAATTGATATAATCCCCTTTAATAAAGGGAGTTAATGATTTTTATATTTGATAAGTGAATTCATATTCATCTATAGAACTTCCACTGAGTCTTTAATTAAAACATCTCCCAGATGATTTGAATGTTGTGTATCTATTATAGGGATGAGAGTTATTGGTAATAATTCCTAATAATCTATTGTGACCCAAGAGAAAACACCGATTGTCCTTATTAAAAGAAATTATTAATATATATGATGGAGTATACGATATATACCTAGGTCCAAACCCATGGTTTTCTCATATAGAATCCTTTTATAAGAGAACTCATGACCTATTTGGAAGCCCTAGTGGAGACCAAAAATAAACATGATGAATATTTGAAATAAATAAGTTAAAAAATTTCAGCATATGACAAAATTTACAAAATTATAACTCTCAATGGTTCAACCACATCTGTGTGGTTTTAAAGAAAACCTTCTTTACCATCATGGAAAATGAGAATATTGAATTATCGCCTATGATATTCCAGAATAGTTGGAGATTATTCATTGATTACATAAGGCTGAACCAAGTCACCTGAAAAGATCAATTTACAATCCCATTACATGATCAGATTTTAAAACATCAATCATGTATAACAAATTAATACTTCTTGGATATATTTTATATATATTTTCATGTCTCGATTTTCCAAGATGACCAAGAGAATACATATTTTCCCTCTCATTATTGGACCTTTTCATAAAAGAGGATGGATTCTGAATTGTGTACCACCCCATGTAAACATCAATGTTTTATGGTAATAATTTACCATAATAACATATAATACTCTCTATGGGTATTTATCGATGTATTTACTGCTTTTGGGAATTTATCTGATCATTTCTTGGTAAATATTGAGAATGTTTTGAATACGTGTGTAGAAACAATTTTAGTTTAAAACACTGAAAAATTTCACTTCATAGATGAAAAAGGAATATTGTGAGGACATATAATTTCATAAAAGGTAATTGAGGGGGATAATTCTAAAATTTATGTAATAGGTTCTTCTCCTTACCCCATCTGTGGGAGACACATTAAATCATTTATGGGGATTCTTGGATTTTATAGAAGACCCATCAAATATTTCAGTAATACTTTTCTTCCACTCTCAATATTTCTCTTAAAATCGGTTGAAATTATTTTTAATTAAAATTGTAGGAATTAATTTTATTAGATGAAGCATATGTGGTTTTCCCCACCAATAAAACATCCCCTAAATTGGGAACATCAATTTGAGTTACATTATGATGTATGAAATCAATATTTTGGACAAGTACTTTCCCAGTGAATTGTAGGAAAACCCAAATCCATAACATATGCATCAAAAAACCTAGATTCCACTCCAATCAACATCATAAACACTTAAAAGGAGTTTCTTGTCATTGTCTTTGATTTATATAAATTCTATTCATATTTACATGGAACTCATGTAGTTGTATTCTGTAACCATGAAGCACTCATGTATTTTGATGATGAAGGTTATTGCCAAAACAAGGCTGGTGATATGGATAATACTCTTTTAGGTATTCAATATAGATTTTAAATACAAAAAATGGAGCTAAAATTCAATTGTAAGATCACATTCTTAGGTTACTCAACACTGCTAAAAAAGAAATTCCAAAGATTAGGCTCATGAATGATCACATTCCTAGAGAACAGATATACATTATAAAGGATTATTTCCCAAGGTTTGTAATTACAAGAGGCATCATACTGGAAAAAATAAGTTTTTATAATAGAATAATAGAGGATATGCTAACAAAATATGGGCTACACCACACAATTTCCCCACCTTAACTTCTACAAAACAATGTGCAAGCTAAAGTGTAAAACAGAGAGATTATAGATATTTTGGAAAAACTCACAAACATTATTATAAATATTAGAGCCAAAGTTATGAATAAACTTTATGAGCATACCTGGAATCATAAAGAAACTCATTGGAATTAAATCATATCAGTTGATTTATAGAAATAGTTTCCACCTACCTATGTAATTGGAGGACCATGAATACTGGGTTATGAAAAATTTGAATTTGGATTTAAAGACTGATTAAAAAGGGATAAAACATTATTTATGGGAGTTAGAAGAAATTAGAAGAAAATATTATGAAAATTCAATAATTTGTTAATAAATAACCGGGGTGGAACAAGAAAAATATATTCAATTTATAACCATTCAGTGTGAGACTAATTTTACTCTACAATTTGAGATGAATTTAAATACAGGTAAACTTTTATGTAGTCGGTAAATACTATATCTTGTTACTAATTTTTATCCTTTTGGTTTCATTCAGGTGGAAAAAAATATGGAGGAAACCCATACACTGTAATTGGGTAATGGATGATGAAGTTCTATGGAGGTTTACCTAAAGAAGAAGTGTAGGAACTCAAACTCCTCCAACCCATCAACAGAATTCTGCTAAGGGGGTAATGTCGAGCCAACAACATTATCCAAAGGTGCTTATGGGTGGAAAACCTTAGTTTTCTTATTTTTTTATGATTTAGAATTCATATTCCTCCTATATCTCCCCATAGAGATTTAATGGAATGATTAATACACTAGTATGAGAGGTTTTGATCATAAATAGATAATAATTTAATGAAATAACCTGACATCCCTCAGAATTGGAGAAATATATAAAAAAATTATTTATAATGGTGTTCATTTTTTTCAATCATTTGAACTCCCTAAATTTTTTCTACAACAACATGTTTTGAGCTTTAAAAGATAAAATCACATGAGCGCACTTGAATTTATTATTTATTTGAGTTATCTAGGAGACATGAATTTCTTACGAATCATGTGATGTAGTATTTTAGATTCTAATGTAAATGAGATTAAATGAGTAAAATAGAGAATTATATTTTTAATGTGAATCAATAATATTAAACTAAGGAGTCATGATTTGAATAAATAAATTAATTCTTTTAAATAAAATTTCCCAACCATTTTTCAAGATTTTAATGTATGAAACTAATGAGAATTGATTTATCATTGTTAATAATCCCTTTAGTAACCTTCTAAATATAGAAACCCTAGCCATTTATATATTTAAATTCATTATTTTGAGCAAGATTAAATATCAGAATTCAAGAGAATTATTGTAAATTCTAGTGTCTTCAAAGACTATGTACATAAAAAAACACGGAACTAAAAAACATTTCTTCATTTAATCATCATAAATTGCTTCTAAGTCCCATTGAGACCTTACATGTACATCAGATAACCAGGTAAAAACATGAACAAAGTATGAGTTAAAATCTTAGTAAGGGGAAAATAATAATAAGAAATCTTTAGCACATGGGTTAGACGACATGCAATACTAATATAAAAAGGCATGGAACAAGAAAAATCATAACATATAAACAAGGGAACATATAAACATGGATTCATTATAATTTGGCAGAAAGATAAATATGACTTTAGAACTATCCAAGGCTCATTTCACTTAGAGTATCACAAGTCAAGGTTAACCACCAAGACCGTTTCACATGGTGTCATGAGTCAAGGCTAACCGCCAAGACCGTTGCACATAACGTCTCATGAGACTAAACATTACCCAATGAATTGGTGATCTAGCTAGTAACACCCATCATAACATGTTCTGGAATATGTTTTCCACATACAGAATCATAAATAATCATTCTTATATAAACACAAGGGAATCCATGGATATAAAAGGTTATCATAATTATGTCATAAAGCATACTAAATGGGCGTATAATACAAGAGTCTATGAAATAAAAAAATTAAATCATAAATGGAAATTAATAAGGTAAATAGGCATATATCATGATAGTTTATGTCAAATATGTTTTACAACTTGTAAAAAGAGTATTTAAGAATCTATAAAATTAAAACATTTTAGTGTGGATTTAAGTAAAGTAAAAAATAGTATTAAATAAAATGGAATAATCCTTTAAATAAAACCATAAGTGATCCAATAAGGCTTTAATAATAAGGATTCAGGTTTTATAACAACATTTTCGGCTTAAAATAGATGATATAGTGCACTTAAAATTAGGTAAATATCTGAGAATCTCCATTAAAACAGGTTGGCATATCGGGATGTATTGAGGAGGGAATCACATAAAACCATCTATTTCCCAAAAAAACAATGATGAGTGATGATTGATAAATATTTTAGGGAATATAAAAAACATTTTGATGACGTACATATAAAATAATAGATAAATTAATTTGGGTAAAAATAAAGATAGAGAAACCCGAATGAATAATGGAGGTTCAGGAAGAATCCCTTGTAAAATCTCAACATGGTAATAGGTGTACATCAAAGGGATTAGTGAGAGGGAAATGTGTCTATCATAATTTTTATATCATGAGGGAATTACATTGGAGGTTCTAAAACATACCCCATTATTAGGTTTTACAAATAAAAGTGGCATAACATTGAGGATATTATGGAATAAAAGTGAGAAAGATAGGACCCCTTACATTAAGTTTGAATGTGTTATCCACTTGATATTAACTACATGAATATACATATTCAGATAATTAATTAATAATTAAATATACTATTTTACATGTAACTTATTTAGTATAACCTTTTTATTTTCATTCATGGCCTTTCTGATGGGTTAAATGGTTAAATTTCTTAGTCTCTGTCCTTTTGTTTCATGATCAGTTTTGCTATACATATGAATGGATAATCCTATAAAATGAGGTTAGTTTTCCAGAATTGGAGTTATATTTTATTATTTAAAATCTATAAATTTACATCTTTGTAAATTTTTTTTGGTTACTTGGAGTGAATTTGAATCATTATATAAAACTTTATTGAAAACCTTTTGGGTTAATTGGTAGTTTTCTTATCACAAGGAACACATTTTGTTTTATAAATAAAAATAATGTGTGAAAAAATATTACAGAACCATGTATAAGAGATAATAGCTATATTATAGTCTTTTTCAAACCTAATAATGGTTTCATGGCCATAATTAATGATTTTCATAGAAATTGAAGACCCCTCTCCCGTGAATGTGGTAAATTAACAACTCCCAGATAGCGTTTTTACTACTAGTATAAAATAAGGTTAAAGGAGAGACAATAATAACATATTAAATTATCATTACAACATTACAATACATGTATGTTAATAGATTATTCATATTATTTGGACGAGGAGTGGAAAGGATAGAAAAAAAGGGGAGCTTGAAAAAAAGTAAAATAAATGAAAAGAGGAGTTTACCTCTTGAATATAACATCCATGAGAACCTCTTTAGGGGTGAGTATTTGATCTTTTGAAGAGAACAAAGGACTTTTTATGTGGTATAAGGTCTTATGGAGAGATTTTGTTATAATTTATACAAGGCACAAAGCATGAGAGGAGTGAAGATAAGAGGTAAAGAGGGGATGGACTTTTTGTGAAGGATATGAGGGGTTTACAATTATATTAATCATTAGTTGAATGTTTTTTCTCAATACTATGATTAGTATTGATTATTCTGACCACAAATAGAAATAATTTCACTTGAATTCGAACAAATTTCCATTTAAATCATCCATTACTCTACCGTGATGAAAAAAATTCCGGTTTTATCACATTTCACAAATTATCATATTTTCTATTCATCAAAAAATAATGTATTTTCGATAAATTGAAAAAATTCACCCTAAATTTTTCTCTATGTGGAGAATAAAAAATTGAAATCCATTTTAAAAAAATTATAAATATGATTACTTTATTATTTAATTAAAATCATAATTTTTGAAAAAAAACGGATTTTAAAACTATAATTGATTTTATAATACAGTCAAAAATTAAATAAGTCTCATAAAATTATCCTATAATTGTAAGAAATGAAAAAAAAATATTTTATAAATACATATAATCAAAATAAATATTCTCTTAAAATAATTAAATTATTCATAAAAATTTAATTAAATATTTTTGACTTATAAAATTACCAACACTATAATATTGTCACTTATAAGATGGATATATTTTATTTATACATTCATTGGTTAGGTTACTATTTACATGGCCAATTTACTATTCATAATGGTCATATTAATATTCATTAGGTTAAAATTACAATTTTTAAGGTTCAGTTACTATTAATGAAAAATTAAATTTGTCTTTCAGACTCCAAATGTCTTACTGATAGTAACCGTGTATCTCAGATTTTTGAAATTCAAATCATAAACGTGATATGATTTTTATTGAAATGTCACATAGTACTTAGTAGTTAATTGTGTTGTGATTTCATGTGATTTTTTGAAATTATTATAAGATGGTAATTTCCATTTATCAAACTTTATGTCATTACTATCTTCCCACTCAGTAAATTTCACCCTTGAAATTCTATTTAATATTTTAAAGCCACTAACAGGTGAATGTACATTACCTTCGTTATATCCTCTAGTTCCTATGTTTCCCCTTCATACATATATTCCTACCATTATTCCTTGACCAGGTGAGTAGTCTTATTGCGTAAAACATTATCTCTTCGATCCATGATCATCACTGGCTGGTCCTCATAAGAAAGATCAATCTATAATTATACCACCTTTAAAGTTAATTCATGTTAAGGATCTAGTATGTATATTATTAAGTGGGATACATGGAATAAATTGTGTACTTTAGACATGGTAGGTGTAAGTGCTAGTCGATAGGCCATAGCTCCAATATGATCATGAATATCGTAGGAGTCGATGTACCTGGCCCTTAGATTTCCTTACTACCCAAATCTCATGACATTTATTCGTGGAATATGAGGAGAAATACCATGTCACTAACATTGAACTTTTCGTCTAATAAACTATGTTCTGCATAACTCTTTTTTCGAATTTGGGGTTACTTGTTGTGCTAATTAATTGTTTTCACCTTCCAAACAATTTCTTAAACCATTTTAGGTCCTTGCATCTTCCGCTCACTTATTTCCTCCCAATATGCTAGTTTTCTTCACCTTTTCCCTAAAAGGAATTAATTTGGATAAATTAAAATTATTTAGTGTAAAGTATTGTCTTATTAGATTCCAACATGTGGAAGATTTTGGTCCCACCCTACTTTGAAGTCCATCGAACATGCTCCCAAAATGTATTCTAATGCTTGAATATTTCACTAAGATTATCCATCGGTTTGAGGATGATATGGTGTACTGAAGTTAATTTCAGTGATTAGATCATTTTAGAGATTTTTAATAAATTTGAGGTGAATCTCAGATCTCTATCAGTTGTATCTATGAATGAAGTCCTCTATAATTGCAATAAAGTGAACCATCTTAGTAAGATGATATACAGTGACCCATGTAACATTGTTTCATCTAGATATCCTTGGAATTAATGTGACAAAGTTGATGGTGATTCTCTCCCACTTCCAAGTTGGTATGGGTATTGTTAGCATTATCCCCATAGATGTTTATCTTTCATCCTTTTCTTCTTTTTTTACCAGGCATATTGATGTATATTTACCAATATTCATATTCATATTATCCCACCAAAAGTTATCTTAGAGATCTCGATACATCATTGTTCTCCCGAGGTAAATAGAGAGGGTTGATATATGTTCATAATTAAAAATATCATTCATTTTATATTTACCATATCATACATATAATTGTGACCCAAATCATATAGCTCCTTACTCATCAATCTTGAACTCATAGGATTGACCATTTCTAATAGATTCCATCCATTTTTAGATTTCCACATCTTTTCATAGATCATCCATTATTTTCTATATAAGGGATGGTTGATTAATCATTTTAGAAAGGATCGATGATGTTCCTACCTTAATGATTCCCATGTCCATCATATGTAAATCTAATAAGATTTGATTGTTTTCAATTCTCATCATTGATAATGATGAAATATCTTTTCTACTTACAGCATATACCACATTATTTGCATTATTAGGATAGAAGTGGATTTAATAGTCAAAATATTTGATAAGTTCTAACGATATTTACTAGTTAAAATTAATCTATTTCTATGATAATATTTATATGAGACACTTGTGATCACCGTATATATCAAAATTCACCCCATTGAGAAAATGATGCCAGATTTTCAACTCAATGGTCATAGCCGACAACTCCAAATCATTCATAGGATAGTTTTTCTCACTTATTTTCAGCTGTTTTTAGGTGAATTATATCAGTTTATCATCATGAATCAGTAAACATTTTAATCACTTATTTGAAGTGTCACTATACAGTGTACACCACATAGAGTTCTCTTCTTTTTTGGATTATAAATAATGGCACATTGATATGTCTATTTTTTTCTCCTTATAGATTTACTCACATTCTTGAGTCTAGATGAAATCACTGAATTACATGTTAGCTCACTCATTGGGTTTTAAAATCATGAAAATTTCTTCAAAAATAATCAATAATACCATGCATGAACTAGAATGTTTTGGATCTCCATAACAGATGTTGTCATGCGTAATTTTTCAATTGCCTATGTCTTGAAAGGGTCTATAGATATCCCTTTTCTGGTGATTACATGCACCAATAATGATACATCCTCCATCAAAAACTCACATTTACAGTACTTTTCATATAGTTTTTCCCTTCAGAATGAAATTATAATAGTATTCAAATTCTAGTCATGTTCTTTAATTCTTGTGGAGTATACCAAAATATCACTAATAAATACTACCACAAATTTTCTGATGTATTCTCTAAATACTCAATGTATTAGATCCATGAAAATTTATGGAGAATTAGTGTGTCTGAAGGGAATCACTGTGAACTCATAGTATCCATACCTCATTTTAAAGGTATTCCTAGGAATATATTATTTCCTCAACTTTATTTTTGATATCCCGATCAAATGTACACCTTAGAAAAATAATAGGCCCGATAAAACTGATAGAACAAGTCATATATCAAAGGAAGGGGATAGATTTTCTTTATCTTGATTTTATGTAGATCATGATAATCAATGTAGAGGCTCATTGAACAATCCATATTCTGAAAAAAAGTTCCAGTTACTGAAGCACTCAAGAGAATAAAACCCTTCTCTAGATTCTCATGTAACTGCTTTATTATCTCTTCTAGCTCTATGATGTCCATTATATAAAGTGTCTTTGAAATAGGTAGGGATCTGGGAGTAAGTTCTATTGAGAACTGAACCTGTCGATCAGTAAGAAGTCTGGACAATTCTTCCAAGAATACTTCAGTGTAATCCATCACGATCGACATATCTTGAAGAAGTGTCATCTCCTTTGTATCAATGATTTGAGCTAGAAATTATTTCTTATAAGGAAGTAATATTGACATTTGAGGCAATGATTCTAAAGGATATTTATCTTACTCTTTACACTTGTACAGAATTGGAGTATGCTTCGAGATGTGAAGAGTGATCTCCATTTTCTGATAGTTGATATTTGATTTGTATAAAGATAGCTATTCCGTGCCCAATATAACATCGATATACACAAAAATAAGTATTAAAATATTTTATTGGAGGTTCAATCCACAATCATTTCTTGGAGAAAATTTATAGACCTTCCATACAATAATTTCCTCATTCTGTATTCTCGGAGATAACATATCCTCCAAATTTTGAGGTTGTGTTTGAATTGCTCTACTAAACTTTCATGATATTACAAATGGGTTGAACCTGAATCAAATAGTAAGTTCACTATTCTGGAATAAATAACTATATTACCTGTAACAAAATCACTATTTGGATCCAACCCATCAATTTCCATAGAATAAACCATTATTTGTTTCCCTGGAGGTTGTTGTTGATTTCGTCAAATAACCCTCAGCTTATGGAAATTTCTCTTAGAATTCCCATGTTCCTTGTAGTTTTAACACTGCACTACATGTTGAGTGTTGATATAGACCTTCCTTTCTTCTTCCAAATTAGTGTAATTCATCATATCCATTTATTAGTTCTTTAATAGATATCCCATATTTCCCTATTTGAAGAAATTACTTGTTCCCTTTAAATTTATCCTTGGATGATTCTTCCCAAAATTTGGACACGTGGGATGTTCGATATTTTTTCTATGATGGAATTTATTTTCCAAACCACCCATATTAGAATCCATCGTACGATTTTTGTAACCGGGCCAATGAGACCAGTGGGATTCTCTGATCTCTATTTTAAGCTTGAGGGCACAACAAACAATCTACTCATAACTGTCAATGTTTCGAATCATCAACGCTTTTCATAGAATTTTTTTCTACTAAAGAAGTGATCCACCATGCTCTTGGTTGTCATGTTAACGATGGAGTTATATTTTGCAAGCCTTGTGTTGTTTGCTTCATACAACCTGATGGACTTATCTTCCTTCTTCTTGAGTCTGAGGAACTCTCTTTCCACCTTGAGATAGATTGTTCATGGAAAATATTTACTAAAATGCATTTTCGTGAATTCTTCCCAATCCATGGAGTCAATATCCTCTTGGGAATTCATATTCTTGATTAGTGTCTAGCACTAATAAGCTTCCCTATCAGAATGATAGACCCTGAGTAAGAATTTCTCTTCTTATGAGAACTAGATGACAAAGAATTTGTTTTCGATATAGTTAATACACTTTTCAGCAATGATAAGATAAGAATATCCACTAAACATGGGAATCCATTTCTGTATGAATAATTATACAAAAACATTCACTTTCCTTATAGGAGGTGTGTGTTCCACATGATCCATGTTATTATTCATAACTTGAGCTAGCTAGGAAAGTACTAACATGATGTTTTGAGAATCTATTTGCCTCATATTTAGAATATCTTTAGGGATATCATCACATATATCATTGTAACATGTTCTTCTATTTCCCACCATTAACATTGAAAAAGATCATATAATTTGGGGGCTTAAATAATTATCTAATAATCTTAAAAAATGAAACATTAAATTTAAAAACATAAACTATTAATTGAAATAAATATTCTAACATGTTATTCCCCAGGTTTCAATCCAGGTTATCCTTGATTAGTTTCTAAACATATATTCTAATGGGATATTTTTTTTCCCATATTTTTGGTTTGTAATGAGCTTATGAATTTACCAAATCATATCCCATGAGAGTGTCAAACTAAGAGTGTAGTAAGGCCCATTATAGTGCTCCAATTCTCATTCGAGTCTAGCTCAATGACGTTTTTTGGGTTTTAACCTAGATAGATCTATTCCAGATCCAAAACCACTGTTTTATGTCTAGATATGGATTTGTTTTCATGTTAAACAACTTTCTCTACACATACAAAACATAATGATGTTTTTTAATACTTAGTCTCATCCTTACGGATCATACTAAAGTATTCTATTCATAATCTATAAAATAACTAGACCTTCATCTAATACAAAATTTAGTGACACTATCATTTTACACATTTCATTACATGATTTTGAGCATGATTAAACATCATAATATAAGAAAAGGATAATATGGTCTAGTGTCTTGGAAGAATAGGTACATAAACCTGAAAACATGGGAATAAAATAAAATTTATTTAATTAATATTCATAAAGAGATCCTATATCCCATTTAGACCATACATATTCATTGGATAAATTGGGTATAACATGAACAAAGGGATGATCTAAAAGGCCAGTAAGGGAATAAGAATAATAATAAAACTATGGCACTTGTGTTAGAAGGCATGGAATAATGACATAAAAAGGAATGGAATATTTTAAATCATAACATAAACATAGTATCACATAAAAATTGAGTCATAATAATTTGGAAGAAACATAAAATATAACTCAAGCACAATTAAATGGTCATTGAACGTAGAGTATCACAATTCAAGTTTAACCATCAAGACAGTCACACATAGTCGCATGAGTTATGGATAACCGCCAAGACCATTGAAAATAACATATTATGATACTCAAATTTATCAAATTAATTAGAGAGAAATATGGGTGCACCCATATTGAAATTTTCTTGAGTATTTTTTTGACATAAATAATCACACATAGTCAATCTTACATAAATATAATTGAACCCATCGAAAGAAATGGGTATCACAATCATGTTTTAAAGCATAATAAATTGGTGAATCATAAAAGTGTTCATGAATTAAAGGAATTAAATCATATATGGAAATTAATAAGGTAAAAAAGGAATATATCTAGATATGTGAGGTCAAACAATAGTTACAACGTGTAAAAGTTTATTTAAGAAACATTAGATTTAAAACATTTTTGTGTGGTTTTAATGAAAATTCTAAATAGTGTTTAAAATATAAAAGGGCATAATCCTTTACAAAAAATAAGTAATAGACAATTAATTTTTTCATACTAAAGATACAAATTTTATAAAAACAATGGTGTCTAAAAAAAATATAATAGAGTTCACTTGAAATCTGGTAAGAATTCAGAAAGTTCTCTTAAAACGAGTTTTCTTATCGAGAAGTATTTAGGAGGGAATCAATTAAAAACATGTATATCCCCAAAAGAGAATGATAAATTATTATCAATAAATGGTTTCAAGAATATAAATATTATTTATAACATATATAAACATAATAATATATAGATTAATATTGGAATAAAGAAAGATAGAGAAACCTGAATGAATAATGGAGGTTCGGGTTGAATCGCTTATGAAATCTTAGCATGCTATCAGGTGTACATAACAGGGCTTCATGAGAGATAAATTAGAGTCTCATAAATTATATATCATCAGTTAATTATGGTGAGGTGTGAAAACATACCCCATCTTAATAATTACACATAAATGTTTTATAAACTAGAAGATATTCTTGAATACCAATGAGAAAGAGAGGATATCTTACCTTAAGTGAAAAGGTGTTATCCACTTGATATTAATTACCCGAATAAACATATTTTGTTCATAAATTAATAATTACAAAACCTATCTTATATGTAGTTAATTTTTTAAAACCTTTTTATGTTTATTAATGGCCTTTTTGATGGGTTTATGGGTTCAATTTCATTGTCTGGATCTGTTTGTTTCATCATTGGTTTACTTATATAAATGAATAGATAATCATGTAAAATAAGGATTTTTATATATAATTGAAGTTATATTTTATTATTTAACTTCAATAATTTCATATGGTAGTAAATTTCTTTTGGTTACTTGGAGTTATGTTGGAACATTATATAAAACATTAGTGATAACCTTTTTGTTTAATTGGCTGTTTTTTATAACAACAAACATGTTTTATTTTATAAAACAAATCCACGTGTATAAAAAGATTACAAAACCATATATGAGACATAATACATATATTATAGTATATTTAAATTATTATAATATTTTATGACCATAATTGAATATGGGAATTGAAATTGAAAACCCATCATCCTTGAATGTGGTAAACTAACACATCTCAGATAGTGTTTTTACTGCTATTATAAAATTAGTGCAAAGGAGAGACAATATAAACATATTCCACTATCATAACAAAATTCTATTAAATGTATGGTACCATTATTTTAATAATATTTGGATGAGAAGAGATAAGGATATAAAAGAATACAAACGAACTTTATACAAAAGTAAAAAAAGGGAAAAAGAGTTTACCTCTTGAAAATAACTTATTTGAGAACCTTTATAGGTGAGAGTATTTGGTATTTTGGAGAGGCCAAGGGTTTATGAATGTTGTATATGGGATTAAGGAGATATTTTATTAGAATTTATATATGGAACAATTCTTGAGAAGAGTGAGGAGAAGAGGTAAAGAGGGGTTGTATTTATATTAGAGGAGAAGAGGGGTTTCCAATTATTTTAATCATTACTATATTATTTTTTCTCAATAATATGAATTTTCTTCATTATTTTGTCCAAATATATTAATAAGGGAATGTGAGTTCGAACTAATAGTCATTTAAATCCTCAATGGCTCAACCATGATGTAGAAATTCTAGTTTTAGCACTTATTG
The DNA here is from genome assembly GCA_963277665.1 of Viscum album. Taxonomy (NCBI): domain Eukaryota; kingdom Viridiplantae; phylum Streptophyta; class Magnoliopsida; order Santalales; family Viscaceae; genus Viscum; species Viscum album. Next base: position 1,967,102,883 of record OY728161.1, read on the forward strand.
TAAATTATAAAATTTTAATATTCATAAAAAATTAAACTATTTCCGAAAAAATCACAAAAATTAACAATAACGGTTTTTTGAAGTGTAGAATACAAAAAATGAAATAGATTTTTCTAAACAATAAATTTTTAAAAATAATAAATTTAATTTTTAATAAAAATCATTATTTAATTGAAGAATATAGATTTTAAAACAATAACTGATTTTATAATAGTTTCAAAAATTACAAATGGTATCATAAAATTATCCAAGAATCATAATACATAAAAAATATAATATATTAATAAATTTTAGGATGATAAATTTTCTTTTTAAATTATTAAAATATTAATAATATTTTAATTAAATATTTATGACTTATAAAAATACCACACTGTCATATTATCAGTTATAAGATGGATAAATTTATTTATACATTCATTGGAAAGATTAATATTTACTTAGAGATTTACTATTTATAAGGGACATATTACTATTTATAAGGGTAACTTTACTATTCGTATGATTCATCTCATATTCCCCAAAAATTAAATTAGTCCTATCAGACTCCAAACATATTTTGGATCGCAACCATGTATTACATATATTTGAAATTCAAATCATAGATGTGAAAATATTTTTTTTAAAGGTCACATTGTACTTAATAGTTTATTGTGCTGTTATTTAATGTGATTATATGACATATTTATAAGAAGTTCATTTCCATTGATTAAACATTGGTTCATTAGACCCAAATAATTTGTCCTATTTTTAGGAAGATTTCCTAACCAAGTACATTATATTTTATCTTGAGTATATTTCTTGAGTGATCATGGGGAATTCCACCATCTGGAACTTGAATTTGAACATTTCAAAGTGATGAATATAAAAATAAAGTTTAAAATTATTGAGGCATCTTTTGATAAAAAATTATTCAAAAAATACAACCTTTACATCAATACTTCATTTTCCCTTAGAGACCATGAATCACCGTTAGAGGAATGATCCATGTTTCAATCTATTTTTACTTATTCCAACCCTCCTTTTAGTATTTTCATGACATTTTAATGTTTATGTGAGGGGTGAAGGGAGTCATGGTAAATGTGATGATTTAAATTGTAATGAATAATTGTGGGGGAGATAATTATTTTAAATTTAAATGGTTGTGGAATAATTCAATGTACTCTATTGTTATTCCACTCTTTAATATAAAAAAAATGAAAAATAAAAAAACCCATAAAATGTGAAAAATTGGATTTCATTTGGGTAAAACCAAAAATCACCACCAATATACCAATGATGTATATCATATGTGGTTAGGTAGGGGATTTAAGGAATGCTCTAGTCATAAATTCAAAAAAATAAAAAAAAGACTGATTATTTGGACAAGAAAAATGTATTCAAATGAAAATATATATATTTAAGTGAAGGAACAAATCATTATGTATTCTTGAACTGATCATAATATTTATTTTGGAATTTGGTAATATAGTTGTTTATATAAATTCAAGGATATAATGTTATTAAAGGTAAATATTAAATATAATGCTTCATGATTTAATAGATAAATCTCCTCCTTGAGATTTAATTTTTCACATAATGTCCTTCCAACCATAAGCCTCAAAGTCATTAAAACCTTTATGGAAAGTCACCAAAATATAATGTCTTGTCTATCCTTACAAAGGGGAGAAATTATTTTTGTACATGTTATGGATAAGGAGCGTGATATGTTGATATGAACATAATCCTACTTGAATTTTACCAGGAGAGTTGAGTTAAAGGATTCATGTGAGGTATATCCTAATTTTCAATGATTAATAACGGTTAATTAAGGAACTTGAATGAATGAAAATTGAACATTCATAATTCTAAAAAGGGATACCATAGAATACTTAAGTTAATTGTTACTTTTCAAATTGAGAAATTATATTTATATTTTATATGGATTCATGAAAAATTGGTTTCACATTGATAATTGTTTTATTTTATTCCATTAGAATTTGAATATTTGTAACATTGGTGACATTTGATCATCCATGGTGATGTTTTATGATTGAGTAAAAACATGGTTTATGTGTGGGGATATTTTACAAACCAAATTTATATACATATTTTTAATCAAAATCCAATGATATTTTGATGATCTTCAATTAAAAAGCCATTTATTTTTATTATTTCATAAATTTACGTATAAATTGGAATATCGATTAGAAAAAGATTTAAACCAATGAAAAGATCCAATTTTTGGATTTTATTTTTTATTTATAAATCTCTTTTATTATTTATGATATTTTTCTAATTATTTTGGTTAATACTTCAATTGTTCTTTATCTAAAAAAATAGGACTAACTCACTAATCATTAAACGAGGAGCCCAACCTCACTTAGTCGATCCAAGGAGAGTCACCCATCCTTGATGCCCCTCAAAAGGGACTATCTCATGCACTAGGGGTGAATGGGGGCATTAGGAACATGAATGGCCCACAAGTGGTGAAATCTTGTTGGCATAGCTATTGAAAGGTGTGCGCTAGCACACGGAGATACTCCATGTTGCGGTGGGAGGAGAGGCTCACTCGGTCAGGTGGAATCGCATTAGAAAGGGGAATCCACTAGAACCTTATGAGCTTTATTTATCAATTAAAACTAGTCTTTGGATTATAAGAAGTTGACACATGCTCCCACGTTTTGATGAGAGATGCGATAAATACCGTGCTACCCTTCGAGTCTAACGCACACCATCGCAGCTTGCATCCTTCCACCATCCTCCTTCTTCTAACTCTCTTGATATTTATTTACCCTTAATCCCACAATTTCATGCCCATCCTGATCTCATCATATGATTTGCAGCCCGTGAAGGCCAAAAAACCACTCCACCAGCACCGTCACGGGACATCTCTTCCTCCTTATACTTCTTTACAGCTACTCAGTTCAATCTCCTCCAAACACCTAGAAGGACGTAGAATAATGAGGTTGTCACAACTTATCATCACTTCGGACCACTTAATTCTTGCATCCAACACACAATATACATCCTTCAATCACCAGAACCGTCATAATAGCCACATCTCTAGCTCTCACTACATTTTCACTTGCCTCCTGGCTCCCTTCCTTAATTACAGGGGCACCTCTGGCCTCTTTAGAGGTTGATGGAGGGGGAGGAAGCCGCCAAAGATGCCTCTACCCTCCATACAGTGCCTCACATTTAGCCATGTAAGGACCACATACACCTCTATAGATTCATGAAATGCCCACCATTACTTCTTGGTATCTTGACTATGCATGCCCAGGATTCCTAATGCACCAACCACCCAGGACACCCCTATAACAGTGACTTCACTCCTATCGATCCCTATAAGTGAAGCTGACATCTGAAACCTACTCTAGCCATTGTGAAGCCTACAAAAGTAAGGGGGATCAACCTTCCATTGAGGCCCCCAATTTTTCTATATAATCACCTATCTACCTCAGATGATAAGTTCCTCCAAGTGTGGATCCTTCCCCCACAACACCTAAACATGCATTTCTGTGGGTTTTTTCTCCTTAGGAGGAGGGAGGGTGTAGGGGGATTTAATTTTTAACTCCTACCAAGGATTTCCTTCCTAGAATAAGGATGATGAGTACTACCTTATCAACTATAGAAATAGGTGAGCTCATCCTTCTAAATGCATCCAGAACCTATCCACTACATCTAGGGAAAAGGGAAAAGCACCACCACCACCGAGGAGGATATCCACATTCAAGAAGAGTAGTCTCCCTTCCTCCTTGTATTCACTTCTCTTCTTTCATTTTTTACCATGTCCTATTTCTTTTCATCTTCTTAAACCCCTTATTTCACGAAGTATTAGAACCATTTTTTATTGGTTTACGGGATGGATGATCCAATACTTTGATTTTTGAGTTTTTGAAATGTTTTATTCAATGGAATTAATTGTTATTAAATTAATTTTTTTAAATTCATTTAATTTTTTAATTTAATATAAATTTATTTTTAATTTAATATAAATTTTTAATTTTTTTTTTGATTAAAATAGGTATTATACCATTATTTTATTTACCTATTTTAATTACACTAATTTTTTGATTATTAAAGAAATCGAATAACGTAGTAAATCTTCTAATTAAAAAAATACATGAAGAAACTAATCTAGAATAGGTATGACTATTTAGGAAAAGTCGGTACCAAATTTAGTATTTCCTGAATCATTAAAAATTTCTTCACTATGATTTTTCTACGATTGCTAATTTTAAATGAAGGATGAATATATGAAACGATTTTTACTTACTTCATTTAATTATTTTGATTTTATCCCAAATGATTAATAATTTAAGGAAAATATAATGACATCACAAAAAGGCAAACCCAAACCAAAAACCAATCACTTGTATCTAATTTTAAATTAACCAACATTATAAAAATAACCTGTTCCTTACATCCTTAAAACATTTTATTTTTATCTACATAAGGGAAATCTTGATTAAAACCCATCTCTTCAGATAATGACTTTAAGTTTACTACCAATAATACACCCTTAAGGGTATTTTAATTTCTTCTTACACACCTCTTAAAAACATGTGTTAAAATTCTATATAGATTCCATAACATTTCACTGAGTTATATATTATTGATATCCTATGTGATAATATATAAAATGATAAATTTTTTTTTATCATAATGTAAATTGTTAGTGATGAAACACTATAAATTATTTTTATGAATATTTTATTAATCATTATCAAATGTAACATAGTTATTGTTAAAAACGTACCTCATATAAATGTATTTAATCAAAAATGAAATACTTGTTTTCTTATATACATCCGTTATTTTGTTTTACAATAGGTATAATCAAAACCATAATCAAAATATGTTGAGGGTTTTATGTGATTCTTTAATGATATAAGAACATGATGAATGCTATTATAACAAATCTTGTATTCTTTCAATTAGTGTTATGTTTACATATATATTAATATGATTTATCTTATTTTTTGAGTTATTTATTTGGAATTGGTGATGTTTCATAAGAAAAATATAATAATGGTGAACAATGTTTCATTGATGGTAATATAAAATCCACACATATGTTTTATTTAATGTTTAATTTTTGGGTTTTCCAAGGAATGTTAGATACTATTTTAATTTATGGAAATAGATGAGACCTTGGATTACATGTCAGTGTAGAATAGTGAATCTTGTGGCCCTATAAGATATATATTTTATAATAACAACAAATTAATTGAGATCATATCTAACAGATATGTATTGGAATATAGAAATTTTTTGGAAAGATGTCATTCAATGTAGGGTTACTGTTACCTAATTTATATTATTTACATTTTTATCTACAAGAAATTCCATGTTGGGATAGTATTATTGATGAATTAAATGAATCATAAATATATCAGTGTATTTAGAACATTTGTTTACTATCTTGAGTTATAGTAGTACCACTTGAAGTTGTATCATTAATAGTGGCTCTTATTATTGAATTATGAATTTAACCTATTTCAATCTATTTGTTTTTTTAATAATTCATGTGATGGATTTTAAAAGCTATGAATTTTTAGGTTTTAAAAAGAGGGGGGAAATTTTTAGCCTCTCAAGGATGCTATTTTATATTTTCCTATATTAAAAGTTCAAATATTTTATTTTTTTAGTTTGTGACATTCTAAGGAAAATTTAGTAACTCCAAAAAACTGGGAAAATTATATATTTAACATAGAAAATTTCCTTATAATTTTTTTATTGTTGCAATCATATTATAATATGATTATTACCTTAGGGATGATGTTTGGTATGAATCTGAAGAGTTTTGAGCATTTATTATTTAAATTATTTAATAACACTCTTGTTGTTTTTTTGTTTTAAATGAAAATACTGATATCTTGAGAACCCAAACCCATATTGGGAACTAATCGGTATATTATTATTCAATAAAATGTGGTTTATAAAATTCAAAAATTATTTTATATTGTAAATTAGGCCTAAATTATCCAATCATTTCCAAATATTCTATAAATAATTGGTTACAATCCTAAATTCTTTATTTTTTAATGAGGAATGAATTGAGTAATTTTTTCATATTAAATTTAAGAGATATTGGTTTCTTCAGGTAGGAACAAACACCCCTATCAATATTTTTTATACATATTTATCATAATAGTGAAATTTTAAGTTTTATTTAATTAAATTATTTATATATATATTATAGAGAGAAAAAATTATAATTATTATTATCTTATTTGTATGGGGTTATCTGACAATATCCATACATTTTACATCTTCATGTACCAAGGCTCGTGTTTTTTCATTTTATTAAAGAAGGAATTCTTTAGGTAATGTTAATAATGGTTAAAGCTTTCACCACCTTTCATGGAAGTTACAAAACATTATTTAATCTATTAAAAGAAGTGAAAAATATGGGACTCCAATCATGGTTTTATATTGTTACATCTACACATTGATTATGTAAGATCCCATATTTTTTCATGTATGTATATCTCCTATGTGTTAATGATATAATTATTTAAGTGGAGTTTTCCGTCATCTTTAATCCTTGGTGGTCAGGTTTCTTCACTAATGTGTGTTTGTTAGAATATAAATAGACTTGGGTTGTGAGGAAACCTAAGAAAACAGTCGAAGATCCATATAGGGAGAGTTTAGAAAATTCTATTTTAATTAATGGATTTCAATTATAAATTTGTGAAGTTTTACCGAGGTTTATTCGTATGTTTATAAACCTTATTTGGGAATCTAGTTTTTATGAGGAAAATAGGCTGAATATAATATTAATGACTACCCACTATGTAAATGTGTCAAATAGAATTTAAAAGTCACCTAACTCAGATCATGAACTGCTTCATGATGTAATTTAGTTAAACATCATGAACCAATCATCTGACATTTAATGTTCATGTGAATTTAATACTCAACTGAGGCATTGGGTTTTTCTGTGTATCATTCTGAAAGGAAATACACAATTATTAAATGAATTACACAATGACTAAATCCCCAAGAAACATTTTTAATGCATTTCATGTGTCTGATTTCTTATTTATCTCATGTTTTTCCTTCTCATCTTGACCATAAGGATACATCTTGGTGATTTGAGATCACCTCCCTTCATTCTAGACATCTCACTTGTGTGATCTATCCCTGGTAATCAGTTCTTCTTTATTTTATATTCTCATCCATTATTATATTACTATTTTAGTGAAAACTCTATATCATGGTGATTAATGTTTTTGATCATGATCAGTTTGGATCTATCTTCTCAATCCAATATTCCACCCCTTCATCATTGTGGAATTTTTCATTGCATGTATTCTGTTATTCACCATTTAATGTTAGGGATTCTAAATCATAACCCTATGGTCTAATTTTCAATTAATAAGAATATTAAATATTTTTATTGGGCTAAAAAATGAGTACACCAATTAATCAATTAAACATAATGATGGTGATAATATGTTGGATCCTTTACAAGATCCTTTTGGATTACATTAGTAATGTGACCTGGCTTATGGATACATGTTGGGTGATTTAACTGTTTAAAATAATGAATTGAAAATTAATTATATATGATTTAATTATGAAAAGTGATTAATGTTTATTAATGATAAAGATTCACATAAAAAAATGTATTATTTTATTAATTTAAATAATAGGTTAATTGAAACAAAAGTACTAATTATTAGAATTAAAAATTTGGTTTTATGTGGTCATATTTTGACATACATTCTATTGTGAAATTTCATGACACATGTTGTGATTCTTATATACCGAGGTTACTCTCGTACACTTGATGAGATTCTTATATATTGGGCTATTCCCTAACACATTATCAGATTATTATATTCTATGTCGTGCCTTAACACATGATGACATTGTCACATATCAATGTATTCCATGAAATATAATTTGATACTTATATCCCGGGATAGGCCTAAACATGTTCTACGATTCTTATATATCTTTCTCGACCCATTGATTTTTTATACCATGGGTATATGATTTTGGTTGGAAAGGATGCGGGTCATGCTCAGAGACATTATAGAATTATGTTAAAGAAAGTTATTTTTTCTATGGTTATATGGCTATGGTTGGCATGGTTATGAGACAAGTTCAGAGATATTCTGGCATGGGGGAGAAGAAGGTCATTGCTCTATTTTATTTGTTTTTTAATTAATTAAAAACACATGTTACATTATTAAATTCAATTATTATCAAAATGTTTTGTTTATATAGGGCGGTGTAGACCTACATAGTTTTACTCACCCCCATTTGGGTCTTTGTTCAGTGGTTGAAGATATTTCATGGATGCGATTTTGGGAATGGTAAATGGACCCTTTTGCGTACTTGTTTCTTTTCGGATAGGTTGGAGTTAGGAGATTGGTTAGACATAAAGTTTGGGCCTAGAGACTTCTTGGATTATCTTGGGTTAGGTGACTCTTTTTTTAATATTTTTTATTTAAAATCGATATACATATCATCTTGACATTACATTATACATCAATTTTTTTTTTGGTTTCTCATTTATTTTCCATGTTATGTTATTTGGTTTCCAATATGTTTATCGATCTAATTTATTTTTTTATTATATTGACTTTTTAAACTATTCTAAAACTTCATATCCAAGGGTTTATTCTCACCTCTATACATTTCACATCCAGCTACTAGTTGATAGCCTCCAGTGTATGGGGAAGTTCACTTGACGTCTCGTAACAAACCCTTATTGGTCATGAGAGAGAGTGTTAGATTGGGGGACATTATAATTTTTTAAGAAAGGAGAACGTTTTTTGTTTCTATTTCATTATTTTTTGGAAAAGTTATAATTTAGACAAGGATATGTTGGGACTTGGTATTAAGATTGTTTATTGGAGTAGCTAACCCATTTATGGGGGAAATCCTAGGTTCCTATGATATTATTTTTGTTCATGATGTTCTTCTGTTACATTTGGATGTTATTTCACCTTGGTTGATACACATGTGGTGTGATGTGAATTTTTCAGGAGATTTATATTCATGTCTCAGCAGGCCATGAGATAATTATGCATATAATATGATAGGAACATAGGGATATATACATACATTCATGGTTCATGATAGTTATATACTTATATGAATGTGATTTATATCCTCGATAGACAATAGTATGAGATATTTGTTTCATCTGATAAATGATACGAATGAATGGTTATGTCATGATATATCACTTAAAAATACATTTTTAAGGAGAATAGGATTCGGTGGTTATATTTTGTTGTCACCTATCAATTTTTACATTAATGGTACCCATTTCACTATGTTGTGCATTGTTGTTGTATCAAAAATCCCTATATTCAACTTTAAAGTGAACATAGGGAGAGTGGAAATAAGAACACTACTAACACAGCTGATACATAGCATCTTATAGCTCATATGTATCACATGGGTTTTCATTATTGTGATAGATTACAGATGGCCATTCAATCTAGGGAGAGGGATACTGTTCACACCATATCATTCATTTTTGGGATAATGAGATAGTTTCAGCTATAGAATCTACCTATGTTCTCTAGGAATGGAGGCCCCTGGTTATCCAAGTTTTATATTGATTAATATGAAACAATATTCATATGCCCTGATGAAAACATAGATAGGAGGGTGAATAATGCTATATATATGCTTCAGGGACCACCCAAATGATGGTCCGACATTCTGGAGCATGCTTTCCATAAATAAGAGTTATCTTGTAAGGAATTTAAGATGATGTTCTTGAGACACTTCTATCCAGAGATGTTGAGGGATGAGAAGTATTTTGATTCATGTATCAGGTATGGAAGTAATTATAATTATTGGACTACTTTGGATATTTCACCAACCTGTAGTGCTTTGCACCATCCTTGGAAGCTAATGAGTTATCTATGGTTAAGCATTATCATGAAGTGATTCTCTATGAGATTATGCCATAGTTGAATGTTTTTCCTTTGAGAATCTTTAAGGAAATGATGAATTAGACACTCGTCATATAGGGAAATCTAAGAGAGGGCCCGATCAGTGGTTTGTTTGTTGCTATAGTGATGGAAATGAGCTATTTTTTGGGTTGCAAGAAGAATCTCTATGAAATTTTTCAACATTGAATTAGTGGAAAAAGTGTCTAGTGAAACATGAAACTACCATGTGGCTCTATTTGGTTGTAGTGATATCATTATGGCATGTTTGTATATAAGATTCAATTATATCCTTACCGTAATGTTTATTGTCATGTGTGTGGTATATTGGGTAATCTTCAAAAGTGTTTGGTAACTCCCTACACCAGACCAGTGGAAGGGGATTAGGAAAAGTACCCTAGTCTGTAAGGGGAATACCCACTCCTCAACATGTAGGTATCTAGACATATACTAGTCATTCTGGACAAGGAAGCGGATGTGACACCACAGAGTAAAAGAAATATTACAACTAACAGGGAACAATACAAGGTAGTCAGACTGGAGATTTGGAATGATGGGACAACAAATTGCATGATATACAATCTGATCTGACCAGTTCAGATGTATTACCTTCTACCATAAGAGTTATTATTCTTGTATCATATACATTTTCTATAAAAAAATTAAATAGGAGAATCATATTAGTATTTAGCTACACATTTTTAAAACATTTATGGGCATGGTTGTGGAAATCTTGGATGGTTCTTCGACCATTGATACACTACAGGGAGTGTGGTCAGAGAATAAGAAACATTTCAATATTTTTTTAAAGATAGGTTGTCACCATTTCTTTTTGGAACCGTTTGTTCATTAAATGATATGTTTCAATTTTATCCTTAGTATGTATTGGATATTTTGATACTAGAATCATATCAAATCTTATAGGCAGAAAGTTACCATTATATATCTAGAAGGCAGAATCTATTATCACCGTGGTAAGTGGAATTGTTAAACTGGTTGCGTAGTAAAAATTCAGTTCAGATTGGATTGTCTCGTGTGTTAAATAGTTTGCGTTCTTCTTGATAATGGTGTAATGTATATAAATTATTTTCATCTTGTAATATATCATTTTTTATAGTTTTTTGATGTGTTCAATATATTTATCCCCAAGCGAGAGGTCAGTTTTACAATCATGTTTGTTCTTGGAGAAAAGAACGTTTTTATTCCACCATATAGAGTAAAAGCAGTAGAGATTCAAGTGTTGAATGAAAAGTTGGGAGATATGTAATATAAGGGAATTATATGTAATAGTACATCACCCTATGGTTATCCTGTTCTCTTCTCCAAAATGATGATGGTACCTTGCTCTTATGAGTGGATTATTGGATATTCAACCAGATGATGGTCCAGAATTGGTATGTTATTCTACGCATCGATCATATATTAGATTAGTTGAGCGGTGATAGGCTATTTTTTTAGATTGATTTTAGATTAGGATACCACCAATTAAACATGAGACCATCATACATACCTCACACTACATTTAGGAGTAGGTATGGATTTAATGAGATCATAGTGATTTTGTTCGTGTTGACTAATACATTATAGGTATACATGTCATTGATGAATGGAATATTTCACCCATTTCTAGAGTAGTTTTTAGCAGGGTTTTTCAATGATATCTTAGTGTTATACCTGTCATTATGTGAATATGCCCATCATCTTGACATAATTAGATATAAATTGAGAGATGATATCCTTTACAAAAAACTTACCAAATGAAGTTTCATGATTGATAATGTTCACTTCTTAGGCTATTTCACCTCATTAGAAGGAGTGTCTCTGGACCCAGAGAGGGTTGCTACTATGGTATCGTGGGGGCATCCTAAGAATTTATTCGAGATTCATATATTTCTAGGTTTGTAATGGTATTATCAGTACCATATATATGACATTTTCTATAAAAAAGAACCATTGTTTTAAATGATCAGTAATTGAGTGAAGTTTGTTTGGTCAGGTTCATATGAGATATATTATCATGATTTGAAAGGTAGGGTGACCTTAGAACGAATCCTAACATTACCTGGTCTAGGAAATCATAATACATTTAACTATGAAGTATATAGAGATTGACTTAGAGCAGTTCTAATGCAAATGGATCAAGGGATTTCTCATTTCTTTTATCATAAGAGGTTGTATGATAGGAATTAACCTACTCACATTCGGGTGTTATCTATGGTGGTACATTCCTTGAGATGTTGGATATGTTATCTTATGGGTGAGAGGTTTTTGGTACACATGGACCACAAGATCCATAGGTTCAAATTTTCTCATTGGGAATTAAACCATGGCCAGAGAAAGTGGGTCGAGTCTATGAAGTCTTTCAACATATAGATGTATTATACCCCAAGAAAGGGTGATTTCATTTCAAACTAATAAAGTCGAAGGATGTAGAATGAGGTAGTGTAAAAGTGTTGTGATGAGTGTTGTATGTTGGCTATATTGTTTTCAAACCTCAAGATATTCATGTGTTGTATGGAAGAGTATATATGGATTCAACATATGTTATAAATTATCTTTTAAAATGAATCAATAAAATGTTTTTATTTGATCTTTATAGTTTATTTATGAGTTATGTCTTATATTGGGGGAGATACCATCTAGATGGTTTCTTAGAAATGGTAATTATATACATTTTTATGGATGATTATTGGTTCCAACATGCATACATGGGGAGTTGATGAGGGATTTTCATTCATAGAGATGGGTGGTATATCCTATTATTCTATGATGGTGCATGACCTCCAAATAATGTATTAATGGTTGAGAGTGAATAAGGAGGTGGATGGCTCTTTAGTGAGTTATTTTTATTTTTAATGGGTAAAATCCATGTATCCGAGGTTCATTGGGATTGTTCTTCCTTTTCTTATTCCCGATTGGATATGGGATTATGTCACTATGGGTTTTGTGACAAGATTACCCAATACACCTCACAATAATGATATAGTATGAGTGATTGTGGATCGACTGATGAAGGTTTCCCAATTCATCCCAATAAAGGAAATATTTACATTTGAGGATATGGGTAGCCTTAATTTGGGTGAGTTATTTTGGATTCATGGTGTTATAAGGAATATAATTTTTGATAGAGTTACTCATTTCACATTATAGTTATGTAAGGTTCTTTATAGGGATTTGGGACCATAAATCCATTTGATAATATCCTATCACCCTCAAAATAATGGTCACTCTGAGCTGGATAACCATGTTCTGGAGGATATGTTAGGAGCATGATTTTTTTATTTAATTGGTTCATTGTAGAAACATATGGCACTCTTATATTTTTCATATAATAATATTTTTTAGGAATAGATATAGATGAATAATTTTGAGGATTTGTAGGGAAGTATTTCTCATTAACCTCCTTTATAGATGTAGTTAGGTGAGAATGTTCCAGTTGAACCAAGTATTAAGAAGAATAAATTCGATAAGGTTCAGTTGATTAGATGGTGGTTAGTGACCATGCATTGAAGGAATTAATGATATGATGACCAATGGAGTTTGAGGTTAGTCATTATGTTTTCCTTTAATATCTTCCAATATTAGAGAAATGTCATATCATGAAAAAAGGGAAAACTAGTTCCCATGTTTTTTGATCCATTTTAGATACTAGAAAGTGTCAGCCAAGTGGAATATCAGTTTTCCCTTACATATCACTTTAGTGAAATACATGACATGTTTCATGTTTCATAGCATTAGAGATATCATCCCAACCAATATCATGTGATATAAATAGTAGGCATCATTCATGATATATATGCATCATTTGAAGATTATATTGTACAGATCATGAACCATAGTGAGATATATATATACTGCGTAAGATAGTATGATTGGTTATAGTATAGTTGTAGCATGGGCCGGTTTTGGAGGAGAGCACTGAGAATGAGTTTGATATGTGAGCACTATGGATAGACATGTACTTTGAGACCTTACAGAGATGCTTTGATAATCTTAAGGATGATTCATTATATGATGGGTAGGTTGTCTAATCCTGTAGTTTTTTTGGTACGTCTCTTTATTAGTTTTATCATTAAACTTATTTCTATTGATTTTTTCCTCATCTTTAAAAATTGGTGGTCAATTTTCATCACAAATGAATGTTTATAAGAAAAAATATAGGCATGGGTTGCAATGAAACTTTATAAATCGAGAGAAGATCCACACATGGAGAAATGTGGGCAATCTTTTTGAATTAATGAATTCTAGGTTTAAATACCTCAAGAGTTACCATGATTTCTTGGATGGTTGAGATTCCTTAAATTGTTTTTGGGTTATTTTATTGAATATGATCTTCCAAATATCTTTACGTCATTTACACAACATTAAAATTTGTGACATGTTGTGTAAATTTGACCATACTCATGTTGTGAACTAGTTTGGGATGTGAGGTTTTTACAAATCTTGAACTAATCACACGATGTGTAATGTTTGGGTAAATTTAATAATCATCCAATACTATGGGTTTTTTGGTGTATTCTATTATAAATAAACTCATGATGTCTAAATGAATTACATGCTATGTAATTCCCCCAATTAGTAGTTTTAAAGTATATCATGCGACTGATTTCTCATTCATGTAATTTAAAACCTTCACCTATTGAAACTGGGGATGCTTCCAAGATATTTTGGATCACCTCTTTAAATTTTTCATGACATATTTTTTGGATGGATCCCCAATGTCTTGTTCTTCATTATTTTCCTTTCTTTTCCATCATTATTCAACTGTTTGGGTGTAATCTCTTGATTATGTTCGTTGATAGTTTTAAACTAGATCGGCTTGGATCCAGGTTCTCCTTACAACCATCTACACAATCATATTTTTTTGGTCTTTTCCATTTGTTACATTTCTTTATTCACCGGTTAAAGTTAGTGTTTCTAAATCTTGACCATGTGGTCCCATTTTTAAATATAAATTTTATGAAATATTATAGTTTTATTAACTCATGTGTGAAATAATTATATAATTGAATTGAATTATGATTATATTCTATTAGATTCTTTAGTGGATCCCTTTAGATTCAATTGATGATGTGACCTAGATTATGGATTCCCATTCAGTTGGAAAAATATTTAAAAAAATTAATTGGAAAAGGGGTGACGTTATTTTATCATGAAATGTGATTCAAGTGATTTTGTTGGTATAAATTAACTGTGGAAAATGGATAAATTGATTAATTGAAAAATAAGTTAATTAAAATACATATTTTAATTTTAAGAATTAACAATTTTGTTTTATGTGGTTGTATTGTCATATTTTTTTGTGATATATATTGATGCATGAAGATATTATTATATATTGGGTTATGCCCTGAAACATGTTGAGATGCTTATAAGCTGGGAAATTACCTAACACATGCTAGGATTCTTATATAACTAGAAATTCCATGAAACATGAAAATATGATCATATAATTGGCTATTATAATGACCCCATCTTGACATATATAGATATTACAAAACTTTTTCAGAATATATAAACCATTATACAAACAGACTACCAAATATCATATTAGTTAAGTTTCATTAGAAACATGGTAACAAAAAAATCATACGTAATAGAGATATGTAATCTCCCTCTAGGTTTTCCAGGATTATAAACCCTTCAAGACATATCCTATGTGAAATATATCTTTATAACTGGGTGAAGGAAACATAAAATAGTGTGATCTGAGATTCTTAGTAATGGTAAATAAGGGATACCTGTAACCATAAAGATGAGCATTGGGGTATGAAAATTTGATCATAACATTAGAATATTATACCCTGTATATAAAAAGATCATAAAAATGAATTAGTTTATAATTATTTGTAGCTCATAATATATAAATCATAAGTAAATAAAGAACATAATCTATGAAATCATAACATGGGAATAAAACATGGAAGTATTGAAAACACATAATCATATTATATTATTTCCATATTAGACACATCACTTCCAAGCCCATCATGGTATTATGGATTCACTCCCCATACAATCTGGGTAATAGTTGTTCACTCCCATGGCTAACATAGTAGTATGAGTTCACTCCTCATGCCATTTTGGTAGTAATGGTTCACTCCCACGGTCATCTTAGTATTCATTTTTTACTCCCAACATCATCTTAGTTGATCTCATAAGATATGAATCGTTACTCCATACATTGTAAGGAGATATAGGTCCCACGAATCTCAAAATGAAATCCTACATACATGTGGAACAATATAATTAAAAATAATATCTTAACCCATGAAAAGAAATAGGTTTCATAAACATGTAATCTTATCTGAACCTATGTAAACTATTCATGTTTTAAAATCAT
Source organism: Viscum album (assembly GCA_963277665.1). NCBI lineage: Eukaryota > Viridiplantae > Streptophyta > Magnoliopsida > Santalales > Viscaceae > Viscum > Viscum album. The sequence goes on from OY728161.1 coordinate 1,967,119,137, forward strand.
ATCATCTAATTAATAACCCATGAAAAGAAGTGATTTTCAAAAATGTATTACCCATTAAATAGAAATTGGTATCATAAAACATCATTCCATCAAAACATTATCCATTTAGAGAATGAATATTAATAGAGTAATTGAATGACTTACCCAGAAAGGCATGTGTAACACCAACGACTGTCATCTTAGATGCGAATTAATTTACAAAGTCTGTTTTAAATCAATATTTGGGGAAAATATCCTTTCATATTTGGGAAATAATTTTTTTTAACATAAAACCTTTTGAAAACAACTACCCTCAAAATATATAGGAAACATATAGGGAATTATTGAAAGCATTTTAATGTAATTTTATTCAAAAATATACAAAATACACTTGAAATAATTTTTGAAAACCAAGTTTCCTAGATAATTTATAATAGAATTGTGAAAAAAATTTTAAAAACTAATTTCCATTAAAAAATATAAAAGAAGCTTGAAAAAACAATTTAAAACAATTTTCCTTGAAAATAATTTTGAAACATATAATGAAATATTTAAAACGTTTTTAAAATGATTTGTTTTAAAATAATTTGAAATTTTATAAATAAAGCAGGAAAATGATTTGAAAATCAATATCCATGAAATCATATAAAAATGAATGAAAATATTTTCAAAATATTTATATTTGAAAATAATTTTACACAATAAAATCTTGATTATTAGGAATAAATTTTAAAAAAATTAGTCTTGTAAAGGATTTTTTAATTTAATGTCGATTATGATGGTGGATAAATCTATATACACTAAACATTCCTTTTGCACCGTAAAAAGTTTAGAAAGGATCCTTGAATGAAAAATGGTAATAATATACCATATTAAAACAAATTTATTTAAAAAGGTAATATTTGGGTAAAAGTTTCATTCGAATATCATATAAGAATAGTAGAATACTTTGTTAAATGTTTTAGATTACACAGTTTTGAAGGATCATAGATATCTAATCGTGGAGAGGTCAATGTCGGGCTTTCTTAAAAAGACATTATTAACTATCTTGTGTACTAAAGAGTAGAAAAATTGTACCAATACATGATTATATATTCATTAAATATTGGATAAAAAAATTTATAATAGTTATTAAGATATGGATCATAATATTTCATCAATGGAAGTATACTCATAAGAAACCTCAGAAAGTGATGAGATTGTTTTACTAAAGAATTACTATATGGTAACATTGAACCATACTACCCATGAAAAAAAATTAAATTAACTAAATATTTAAATATCAAGAAAATATTTAGATTCAGGATATAAAATTTCAAAGGTATTATATAAACCTCATTGAAAAAATTGGTATATAATATGGCATGTGTTTCAAAAAAGAAAAACTGAGACAAAAATACTTTACGATTTGGTAACTTATGAAACATAAACCCTATGAAAGAATTATCATAAAATTGATATGTAAATAACCATAAATAGAATTATAATAGTCATATAATTAATCCATGGTAAATATACAGAACATAAAAAAGGAATGGGTGGTTAATAATGAATGTAACTCATGGAAATAAAAATTGAGATGAAATTCCCTTACCTTATATCTTGAATCTCGTCATAATCATTCAGAAATACTATTTAGTAAATGTAAGTTTATTATAAATATTTTAAATGAGAGTATCATTATATATTTTACTAGATATGATTTGATTATTACTTTATATTACCCACTTGTTAACAATTATAAGTTATGGTTTTACTTCAGGTAATATCTTCTTTGATCATTACATGTGTCTTAATTTGATATAAATTTGTTTCTAATAATTATATCATGAATTACATAATTTAAAAAGTTATATAAATATATATTATATTAATTAGAAGTGTTATATAATAAAATATTGGTTAAATAAAAATAAAATTTAATACAACATTCATGGAGACGGTGGGTTGTACGTATGCATGAATGTTGTTTTGGTTTTGTTATCATATTGAAAAAAAGAGTGTAAATGAATTTCATGTAACTATATATGAATATATATAAATATATATATCATTATTCTAGTATAATTTGTATATAATATATATCATATTTGTAAAATAAACACATCTATAATACATTTTATATAGTGTTTGAATGAGTCACATCACTTTTGGGGGCAGTAGTCTACACTTCCTCAAACGAAATTTCCGTATTTACACCAAAAGGAAAGAATTAAGATATGTATTGTAAAATTATTAAATAATATAAAATACATAATAAATATAATATATGACATATATAAATATATGTTCTATCATTATGTCCACCATGATAGGTGGAAAAAATGAACAATCATAGTTTCGTGAGGCGATAGCACACCGTACACATAAAAAGTATGTTCATCACCAATTAGATGAAAGTGAGTATATGTTTTGGTATAATCTGTAAAGTCCCGGTTCTAGGTTCCACTCAATGGGTTTCCCGAACCCGGTTCACCATGTGACCTCAAGAGCATTTCCCCAAACGCCTGAGGCTGCCGACTAGCAGCGAGGGCCCAGGTCTGATAGTGGGGAAACTATGCTCTCATTTTTCAAAGTGTAGCGCAACAGAACATAAAATAAACATACAACAACAGCAGAAGAAATAAAAAATACACAACTGGAATGAACAACTAATGATAAAAATGGAAACCCGAAGTCATATATATATATGAAGATGTAGTATGTCACTATTCTATAAAACAACCAGAACGTATTACACTGCAATACAATACATTACAACTGAAATACAAGTACCAAAAGCAGAACTGAACAGCCTGCAGCATCACAAGACAATGCTCTATCCCATGCTCTCTTACACACAAGCAGTAATCATGTACACGTATAAGGTCACTTTCTCTTATCTACACCTGCAGAAAATTAATCTGTTTGGGTCGAAATGCATGACCCAAAGAGGGTGTGAGAAATGAATCGCAGTAGGCACCCACCAAAGGCCCGTTCCCAACTGTGTGAAATCACGCAACAATAGTGTGTAATAGTAAAATTCAATAAATCAAGCAATACTAAAATTTACTAACTAAACCAGTTATATTTCCATTTTAATATTTATTTAATCTTTTAATTTAAAATATCACCACAATGAATATTCTAAGTGAACAGCCAACGTCCTCAGACACGTAAACCCTTTCCCTCAGGTAAAGAGTATCCAAACACAAAAATATTCCCACATGCACATGGATATTGCCCACGGGTGTAAGAAGTATTTCCCACAAGAACAGAATCAACTGCCCATAGGCACGGAAGAAGTTTCCAATAGGCTAAGTAGTACAATTCCCATAGGCTAATCACAACATTTCCCTCGGGTTAACAGGTAACCGGGTCATGCCCAACTTGTAATTAAGCAGTACACAAGTAATTCCTCTCAAGGAAATTCTACAGTCATTACTTTAAAGGCATACTCAAGGGTATCTTGGATAAATAGATAAACAGAGGAACGCACCCTCGGGGTGGTCCTGGATCCAAGAAATGATCCCAAACAACAGTTTTTCAATTTTCATTAATTACCTATTAAGTTAGAGGTAGTTAAAATAGCCATGGACTCAGCCACATGACACCCCAACATGGGTTCATGGAACTAAAATACAGAAAACACACAGCAGTTGGAAAAATAAACACCAAGTCACCTACCTTAAACACAAACAATCGATATATGCGAAAGACGACATCTGAAACGTCCAAGAACTCCATAGATCTGAGGTAAAATAATTCTCTCTTAAATGAAAATATCTCCCGTTAGGGAACGAATTGTGAAGAACTATTGAATAAGAGTGGAGGGATTACCCGTGCGGTTCCAATGAGATCGTTCGTGGCAGAAACAGATTCCAGACGTGTGCTCGGCAGATCTATAAATCTCCAGCCTTCCTCTCCCGAGCCCTATTTCCTTTCGAAGCCTTCCCTGTGAACAGGGGAGGCTACTGCCCATTTTATGTGAAAAAAAACAAATTACACCTCTTGTATTTCCAAGTACATGGCATGTACTTCCCATTTTTAAACTGTTCCTCTGACAGCTTCCCGCCAGAGTGGCATTGTTCACCTGCCCACATGACTACACAGAGTGTCTTAATGAGTACACACCATGTGCTTCCCCACAGCTAGCCACCACCTTACTATTCGCCTACTGACAGACTACACGACGTGTAAAGGACCACTACACGGCATGTAGTCAGTTCTTACACCCTTCATCTCTGGCATGGTCACACGCCCTATGTACTAATTCCACACAGCTAGAAGTACAAGGCGTGTGGAAAAGTACATGGCTTGTACTTCCCAAATTTTGGGATTTTCCTTATTTTCCTTATTTTCTCAAAAATAATTAAGGAAAAGAGAAAGGAAGATACCCATACCTCAAAAATAAGAACCAGGTTCTTAAAAACTTCCCCCATAAAGAAATTTATCCATGAATTTCCTTTCTAAGGGTGGAGAAGATATAACTCAGAACAACTCTGGCCACTGAGCACGTACGTCGGTCTCCCGCTCCCAGGTTTCGTCTTACACTCAGCCATGCTTCCATAGAACCTGTATGAGAGGAACTGACCGGCCTCGGAGAACCTTCGTGCTCCTTTCAACGATATGAATCAGATACTCCTAAAAGGATGCATCTACCTCAAGCTCAACCTCCTTGGGCTGAAATATGTTAGATGGGTCTGAATAATAGCGGCGCAATTGAGAGACATGGAAGACGTCATGCAAGGCTCAGTACCACGGTGGTTACTGCAACCGATAAGCAACTATCCCAACGCTCTTCAGAATCTCAAATGGCCCAACATATCTCGGTGAATGTTTACCCTATCTCCCGATCCACCTATGTCCCAGTCTCAGTGAAACACACAAGAAGACTGGATCCCTGACCACAAAATACAATTGTCGTCTATTGTGATCAGCATAAGATTTCTGACGAGACTACGCAGTAGCCATCCGCTTCTAAATCAACTAAACCGGCTCAAAAATCTCTTGCACGAGACGTGTTCCCAGTAAATCTGCCTCACCTGCCTCCATCCAGAACAATGTTGATTGGCATGGCCTACCATATAAGGCCTCGTAAGGTGTCATCTTGATAGTTTCCTGAAAACTATTATTGTAGGAAAACTTGACTAGGAGTATACGCTTCTCCCAAGAGTCCCCAAAGTCTAGGATGCATTTACAAAGCTTTTCCTCTAGCACCTGTATCATACGCTCTGACTGGCCATCTGTCTAAGGGTGGTATGATGTGCTCAGAAGCACCAATGTACCCAGTTCCCTCTAAAAACTCCTCCAAAAAACGAGACGTAAAACATGCGTCCCTATCTGAAACAATAGAACGAGGGACCCCATGAAGACGTACGATCTCTCGGATATATAACTTCCCGAGCTCATCAACACAGAAGGTCTACTTGATCAGAAAAAAGTGAGCTACCATATAGAGTCTATCCATAACAACCCACATGGAATCATTGCCTCGAGGTGACCTCAGGAAACCAGTCACAAAATCCATAGTGACATCATCCCATTTCCACTCCGGGATAGGTAACTGCTGTAACAGTCTGACTGGCCTCTGGTGCTCTGCCTTCACCTGCTGACAGGTGGAACACCACGTAACAAAACCAGCTATCTCTCTCTACATACCCAGCCACCAGTACTGACGTATCAAGTCATGATACATCTTGGTAACTCTAGGATGAACTTCCCAAGATGAAGCATGAAACTCTAGCATCATCTCCTCACGTATATCCCCTGGAACCCATACTCATCCATGGAAATGCAGAATCTCATCACTGCCTATCGTCCAACCAGGAGGAGGGTCCTCACTCACCACCAACTCCCGTAGAACTAGGCCATCTGAATCAGATAGATGTCTCATCTTCACTCTATCCAGGAGGGTATAAGTCACAGCTAAATATGAAAGATAAGTTTACCCTGACTATCGTGGACGACCAAATGCATCTCAGAGAACAAATCCATTAGCTACCACTCACCATTGGCCTCCTGCACTGCCTGTATCTGAGTTTTCCTGCTCAGTGCATCAGCTACTGCATTACCCATACCATGTGTGTAAGAAAGGTAAAAATAGAAGAATTGTAGGTATTCAACCCACCTCCTCTGCCTCAAAATCATGTCACACTAAGTAAATATATACTTGAGGCTTTTGTGTTTGGTGAAATCTGCAAAATGCTCTCCCAATAGATAATGTCTCCAACAGCACAACACATGCACCACTGCATCCAACTCGAGATCATGCGTCGGGTAATTCCTCTCATGTGGCCTCAACTGTCGATACCCATACACAACGACTCGATCACCCTGCATCAAGACTACTCCCAGACAAATAACTGATGCATCATAGTAAATTTTATATCTCTTCCCCTTCTCTGGGAGTATCAGGATCATTTCTAATGTGAACCTTCCATTCAGGTCCTGAAAGGTTGTCTCGCAAGCTTCCGACCAAACGAACTTCACACACTTTTTAGTCAGACCCATCAACGGTGCTGTTAAGCGGGATAAGTCCAGTATGAAGCATCTGTAGTAACCATCGAGCCGTAAGAAACTCTGTATCTCAATAACATTCTTAGGCTTCTTCCATGAAACTTATGCTCTCACCTTCTCTAGGTCTATTGCAACTCCTTCCTCTGAGATGATATAACCCAAGAAGTGAATCTGGTCCATCCAAAAGTGACACTTTGAGAGCTTAGCATATAGCTGATGCTCTCTCAGTGTACTCAATACGATCTCAAGATGGGTGGCATGGTCGTGTCGAGTGTGAGAGTACACCAAGATTTCTTCCACAAATACTACCACAAAAGAATCAAGATATAGATGGAACACTCGATTCATCAGAGCCATGAAAACTGCTAGCGCATTCGGGAGTCCGAACGGGATTACCAAGTACCCATATAGACCATATATGCTCCGAAAAGCTGTAAGTGGTATATCTGATGGTCTCACGCGCAGCTGATGATATACAGATCTCAAGTCAATCTTTGAGAACACTCGTGCTCCTCAAAATGGATAAAAAAGATCACCTATCCTTGGTAAAGGATATCGGTTCTTATCTGTCAACTAGTTCAGCTTCCGATAATCCACAAAGTGTCTGAGAGTATCATCAGCCATCTTCTTAAAGAGGACCAACGATCCCCACTAAAATGTACTGGGTTGAATAAAACCATTTTCTTGCAACTCCTTTAATTGCCTCTTGAGCTCCTCCAACTCAGGTGTAGCCATCCTATAAAAAGGAATGGACACTGGTGCTGCTCCTGGAACAAGCTCAATAGATAAATCCACCTCTCTCTTTGGAGGTAGACCTGAAAAGTCATCCGGGAAGACATCCCTGAAATAATAAACCACTTGTGGTAGATCCATCTGACAAGTCCCCTGATCATCCAAATATAAACTCGCAATCTGGGTTGTGGATCCACCTCGCCAATGATGCTTTGGTGCAGCTCGACTCGCCAGAACATCCCCTTCGCCCTTGTATAGAAACTCTCCACCCACTGGTGACATGAAACACCCCATGCGACGAGAACAGTCTACAAGGACTCGAAAGGGAACAACCAGTCCATCCCAAGAATGAAATCATAGCTCGTCATCTATAAGACATAGAGGTCCCATAAAAAGTGACTCCCACTAAACTCAATGGGACAATCCTTTCACTAATGCACACCAGTCATCCTAGTCCCCAACGGAATGTCTAGTGTCATGATATCAGAAGAAGTAGAAACACATGATCCCAAGGCTCTCCACAATGGCTACAAATATGAAACTATGTGTAGCACCCGTATCTAAAAGTACTGAAGATAAAATAGAAGCTACTATAATAGTACCTATGACTGTAGAAGGTCGGGATCCTACTCCTGCTGGGTCTGTTGCACTGCATATGCCTGCCCAGTGTCGTGGCCCAGCGACACAGCCTGGCTACCCTGAGCTGTCCCGCCCTGCTGCCTCTGGGATCCTGGTGTCTGGATACCCCAGCCATGACCACCATCTCTGCCTGTACGCCCTAACGTATTCCAGTTCCCCGACTGGTAAGAAGCCACTGGTCCTTCTCCCGCATGCGGAGTCTACACAGAACCCCTCTCACTAGACATTAGTGGAAACGCTCTTCAAAAATGCTGCAGATGACCCATCCTACTGCAATCTCGGCACTCCACTGGGTCTCGTGGACACTGTGGCCTCTTGTGCGCCTCTATACTACAATGTTAGCACATGACCTGGCCACCTGAAGCATTCTTCTTTCTGGTACTACCTCCCTGAGATAAGTCCATCTATCTCTTTCTCTTGCTAGAAGGAATAGTACCAATAAATGGTGCTGAACCGCCCTGTCCCACACCACTAGATTCTTAAAGGTTCCTCTCTATAATCAGCACCCGGTTCACAATATCATGTACATTAGGCAACCTGAAAACATTCACTAGTGATATGTTGTCATAACGATGACCATCCTCAAAACATCTGGCTCTCAACGTCTCATCACCCACCAACACGGGTGAAAAGCGGTGAATTTTGGTGAAACGAGAAGAATAGTCCATCCCCGACATAGCACCCTGGTGCAGATTCATGAACTCTCGAGCTCTATCTTCCCTCAGCATCTCTGGGAAAAAGAAATCATAAAAGACTGCCTAAAATTCTTTCCACGCCATGTCTCTATGATGTTATGACTGGGTGGTAACTTCCCACCACCTCTTGGCGGAATCACGTAGCATATATGTCATGAGCTTGACCCTCAGCCCCAGAGGCGTCTCCAGATGCTCGAAAATAGTCCGAGTCAATCCTAGCAAAGACACCATAGCTTGTGGTCCACCATCCCCTGAAAACGTAAGCGGATGCTATTGCTGGAAGATATGTGTCAGTTCAGCCATAGATGCAGCAGCCGACGGTGCTTCCTGAATGGTCTCCATGAACCGCATAAAGCCTTCATGGAACTGCATCTCCACGCCTGTGTCTGGTATAACAGCTAGTGGATAATCTTGCTTTGCTGGAGGATCCACTGGTAGCTCATGTCCCACCATCTCTGGAGTAAACTCGTTTCCGCTCTCTTGGAAAACAACGCACGATCGTCTAGGGGAATGACACTACAAGGTCAAAAACACGCATGAGATCAAGATTTATCATGAATGAAAGTGAAGGAACCACAAAGGGAACAAGAGGAAGATGGAATTTAATGATTTTTAAAACAAGACTACACGGCATGTACAATGACTACACGGCGTGTACTTGACTCCTCTTCCCCTGCCCGGGTCCTTCCACATGACTCTCGTTGAACAAAAGCTACACGACATGTATAATATCTACACAACGTGTACAATTCTATTTTCCAACTACCCGTGTTGTTTGTGACACAGCCGACTACTCGTCTTGCAACTACACGGCGTGTTACACCCGCACATGGCATGTACACTACCCCGTCTTTCATCCACACGGCTAAGTCCACATGGTCTGTCCTCTGACAAGACTACACGGTGTGTCCCACAGGAACACGACGTGTACTAGAAGAGCATCGCTGACCCGTGTTGTTAGTTACACGACCGAACACATGGGTCACACTACACGACGTGTTCTATAGACACACAGCGTGTATCCGAAAGTATTACACCGACCTGTGTTGTTAGCTAGACGACCGGGTCCTCAGGTTAGACTACATTGCGTGTTACATAGTGGACACGGCGTGTGTGTCTTTAGGTCTCTTCTGTCAATGTTGTTAGTCACACGGGCGGACTCCGGGTCAACACTACATGGCATTTATATCATCTACACAGTGTGTTCCCCCATGCTCTTCCCTTCCCAGTGCTCCCGCCTACACGGTTTGTGACACAAGAAGAGACTACACGGGGTGTACTCTGTGCACACAGAATGTACTTAAAAAGATTATTTTTCTTCCCGAACAGATGGCCATACACTGCGTGTTTAATGTACTACAAGGCATGTATACTGGGTTTTCGGACAGTATGCCTCAAAAACTCCTCCAGAACCCATAAAATAACGAAAAAAACACATAAGTGTCAAATTATGACCCGTGAGGGCCCATACTCTCCACAAATCACTGTTTGACATCTCATCTGTGTTATAACTAATAAATAGCTAATGATCCACCAAATTCCAGTCAGTGGGGGACCATACTCCCCAAAAACTGAAGTTTGGCGTCAATTCTATCAACAAGATCAAATAAGATTACCCTATCACAAAACATGTATTTTATCAAAGCATCTATCACAACAGTATGATATACTAGCACAACCACTATCACAACAACATGTGATTTCTAATGAACCTACATGGCATGGAAACTATGCATGGCATGTGATATCTAGAATGTGCCTAAATGATGCATGAGATTACATACCGTCATCTCATTGGGTTGTATCTAAATAGAACCCATAGATAAAATATAAACAGCACAATCTCAATTGAGTCACCCAACGGTGTAATAAAATCAACTGTAGAATTTGAAAAATCAAAAGAAGTGCAGAAATACGAGGTAGACTGGATTTTCCCTATACACTGGTTAGCTACGCCCAGGCAAAACTTTTTACCAACTACCTCTCCCATCTTATCCCTGACTACGACTCCAAATAGTATGTCAAAGAAAAGAAATCCCTCTGATACCACTTTGTAACGTCCTAGTTCCGGGTGCCACTCAACGGGTGCCCCGAACACAGTTCGCTACGTGACCTCAAGCTCATTTCCCCAACTTCCAGAGGCTTCCGACTAGTAGTGAGGGACTAGGTCTGATAGTGGGGAAACTATGACCTCATTTTTCAATGTGTAGCACATCAGAATATAAAATAAACATACAACAACAGTGGAAGTAATAAACCATACACAACTGGAATAAAAAACTGATGACAAAAAGGGAAACCAACAGTCATATATATATATATATATATGAAGATGCAGTATGTCACTATTCTATAAAATAGCCAGAATATGTTACACTACAATAAAATAGATTACAACTAAAATAAAAGTACATAAAGTAGAATAGAACATCCCGAAGCATCACAAGACAATGCTCGGTCTCATGCTCTCCTACACCCTAGCAGTAATCAAGTACTTTTATAAGGGACCTTTACGTTATCTACACCTGCAGAAACATAATCTGTTTGGGCTGAAATGCATGACCCAACCAGGGTGTGAGAAATGAATCTCAGTAGGTACCCACAAATGGATTGTTCCCAACTGTGTGAAATCATGCAACAATAGTGTGAAGTATTAAAATGAAATAAAGTAAGTACTACTAAATATAACTAACTTAACCGGTTATATTTACATTTTAATATTCATTTAATCATTTATTTTAAAATATCACCACAAGGAATATTCTATGTAAACAGCCAACATCCTGAGACACGTAAACCCATACTCTTAGGTAAAGAGTATCCAAACACAAGAATCTTCCCACAGGCACACGGATATTGCCCACGGGAGTTAGAAATGTTTCACATAGGCACAGAATCAACTGCCCACATGTACGGAAGGAGTTGTCCACAGGCTAAGTAGTACAATTCCCACAGGCTAATCACAACATTGCCCTCAGGGTAACAGGTAACCGGGTCATGCCCAACATGTAATTAAGAAGTACACAAGTAATTCCTCTCATGGAAATTGTACAATTATTACTTTAAAGGCATACCCTCGAGTATCTTGTCCAAACGGCTAAACAGAGGAACGCACCCCTGGGGTGATCCTGGATTCAAGCACTGATCCCAAAATTCAATTTTACAATTTTATTTAATTACCAATACAATACTTGGTAGTTAAAATAGCCACGTACTCAACCACATGACACCCCAACATGGGTTCGTGGCACAAAAATACACAAAACACACAATAGTTGGAAAAATAAAGACCAAGCCACCTACCTTAAACACCAACGAATCATATATGCGAACGATGCCTTCTAAAACGTCCACGAATTCTATAGATCCGAGGTAATATAATTTTCTCTTAAATGAAAATAACTCCCGTTAGGGGAAGAATTGGCAAGAACGTTTAAAGGAGAGTGGGGGGCTTACCCGTGTGGTTCCAACGAGATCGTCCGAGGCAGAAACTGATTCCAGACGTGCGCTTGGTGGATCTCCAAAGCTCCGGCCTTCCTCTCCTGAGATCTCTTCCCGTTCTAAGCCTTCCCTATGAACTGGGGAGGCTACTGCCCATTTTAAGAGAAAAAAAAGTACACGATGTGTATTTTCAAGTATACGACGTGTACTTCCCATTTTTAAATTGTTCCTCTGATGGCTTCCCGCCAGCGTGGCACAGTTCACCTGCCAACATGACTACACATCATGTCTTCATGAGTACAAGGTGTGTGCTTCCCCACAGCAAGCAACTTCCTTACTATTCATCTGTCAACTGACTACACGGCGTGTAAAGGACCACTACACGCTGTGTAGTTTGTTACTACACCCTTCGTCTCTGGCATGGCCACACGCCCTGTGTACTCATTCCACACGGCCAGAAGTACATGGCGTGTGGAAAAGTACATGGTGTGTACTTCCAAAATTTTGTGATTTTCCCCATTTTCCTAATTTTATCAAAAATACATAAGGAAAAGAGAATGGAAGAAAACCATAACGCAAAAATAAGAACCAGGTTCTTACATAATCCTTAACATAAAATAATCCGATTATATTTATGATAATTATTTTTATAAATTCTTGTAATAAGAAGAGTTTAAGTGGTGGTTAATTGAAGTAACACAAATTAACCTGAGAAAAAGAATGTTACCTCTTATTTGAGAAACTATTTTTTTTCACCAATGTACTTATTTTGTTTGATTTATGTCAGTGGGGGGGATTATAGGATGAGTGTAGATATTTTTAGGATCTAATTGTGTAGATCTTAGTTAATCAAATATGACTTTAGAGATGTAAGGAAGTGGTAGTAGATGACACCTTTTTATAGTGGAGGAGGAATGGTACTCATCCAATTTTTGAGAAACGTAATTTCTCCCACATTATTACCAAGTAATTTCAATCTACTAATGGTCCAAAGCCAATACATGTGATTGTAGATTCAAAATAAGTCCGTAAAATGGATTTTGGACAAGTTTTTAGGTCATTTGGCCCTTAATTTTATGTTTTAGTCTTCAAATAAGTTTATTATTACCTTAATCGATGAAATTAATTTTAATTACTGTCACTAATATGTTTGGTCAAAAAAATTAACTTATTAGAAATTATAAATTATTCTAATTCCAAATTTGGAACCCATTTTTCCAAATTCCAACAATATAAGTGGAATAAATTAATTTAAATTTAATCCCACAGTCAGGCCAATGATGTAGGTTTATAATGTTAAAACATTCAATAGATTGCTATGTTCTTATATTAAATTTAAAATTTAATTTTATTACAATGACCCAAATTGATTTTGTTTATAACAATATGATTTAATTAAACTTTTAATCCTATTTAAAATATTATTTTACCTTATAAATAAAATAGATGAAAAATTATTTTTGAAGTAAAATTATGTATTTTTCACAATTCATTTAAAAAATTAAAATTGACAAAATAATAGAAAAAAATTACCCTAAACTAATTACTAGTTTATTATTTCAAATATGAGGTTTTTTGACATATTAAATATATAAAAGTTTAAAAAATTATATTTCAAATGCGTTTTCCATTGAAAAGTTGTAAAAATTCCATAATAAAAATATATGTTTTATGCATAAAACTGGTTTTTTTCATTTATTATATCTACAAAATATATTATATGAATATAAAAATTATATAATTAAATATATAAAACATATATTACATTAATTTATCTTACTAATTGTAATTAGTTTAATTTGTTAGGGTAAAATAGCTTTGTAACCATAAAAATATTAATATTTTACTTTATATTCAATTGGATATCATATTCATTTATAATTAATTAGCAACCTATGAATTCATATTATATTTGTGTAAAAAAAAATATTTTACTAAATTATTCAATATTATTCATAAACTCTAATTTAATTGCGTTGATATATATTATTATTTTAAATAACAAAAATTTTTGTTTGATAATATGTGATCCTATGTGTCATGCAATCCGTCAAGGAATGCAGGTCTTGCGTGTAATGTAAGATACAATATGTGTTCTTTTTAGCGAAATATATAATTTTTATTGTTATTAGTGTATAATTAACTTGGTTTTGTGTATAACACAATCCATTCAAAGTGCTTTAATATAAAATAAACTACATTCAATATTGCATGAAATAAAAAAATAAAAAGATTAAATTAAATTGAGAAATAAAAAACACAAAATCATAGGGTGTTACATTCAACCCCCAAAAAATGATTTTCACCCTATAAAATTTTCTCGGTAACTAATGGTTAAATAAGTTAAATTTACCTTCATAGAAACCCATATCATAAAAAGGAAATATAAATCGTACTTAAAAAATTAAAGTTTGAAATGTAATGGTTATCCAAAGTATCACATAAAAAGGTTTCAAGATATAAAAAAATAGGTGGGAAGTGAAAAAATGACTTTTATGAATACTGTAAATATTCATAGGGAGTGATTGAGGACATAAATCACAAACATGAGAATTATTGATGAAATGTTTAGGGCCAAAATTCATAAAACTATGTTGATTTAAAAGGCTGTCGGTTTAAAAAAATTTATGAATAAAATATTTTATTTCAAGGTCATTTTGTGAAAGCTGAACAATTTACATGATAGGAAATACTAGCATGATTTTTGGACAATTAATCCCTTTATTGTTGATTAATCCATGTCACCTTTTTTCAAAAAAATATGGTGAATGTTTTATTCTTGAATTACTAACATATCATGAAGTCAATGATATTCTTTCCCATTTGTGATCTGTTATCATGAAAATAGTGTTTTAGGATTAAGATATCTAATATTCATAAATCCTTATATGGTGAGATAATAATTTATTATTTTCGACTTAATATAATTTTTATCTTATACAATTTATAATTAATTAACCTTATAACCCTTTTGAAATATGAAAATCCCAATATTTAAAAATAATGACACACAATTATATTACCATTTATCCCATATATATCAAAAAGTTTTTCTTGGTTGTCACATTCTAATAATTTTAATACCCTCCTTGTATATTCCCTTGAAACATGGTAATAATATGAATTACCATAAATCCTATTAGAAAACATGCATGCTTCCTTATTCCTATGATTATTAGATTCATTCATTAAATACATAAAGATGAAACCATTGTCCTTAATCACATAGACCCTTTTGTGAATAATTAGTTCCAGGGTAATATTTACTTGCCAATTTAATTATTTATATCCAACATATCATTATCGAAATATTAGTACCTCAATGTTAATCATTTATTAATGGTTACCTTACCTTAAAAAAAATATCACCTTTCTAGTATATAACCATTAAAAATATCCTTCTCAATTCTTAATGAAAACTCATACTGAAAATACTGATATATTTTATGATTCCTATAATATAATTCTCTAGTTCCAAAACATAGATACTTTATTTATCTAATATTATTCATAAACCATTACTCATTCTTTGTTAACTTATCCCTTAATACCTAAATCCTAAAATATGAACTATAAGTCAAGTCATAGGGTTCATAAACCATAATATAATCCTGATTCAAATATTTAATTTAAACAATTATTGAATAACAACACATACCTTCCATATTTTATTTGTAGTTACTTTATCTTCTGAAGCATAACAGATACTCTTACCACCTTCCTAATGAGATTTCAAAATGAGAAATCAATTTTCATAATGTACATACATTCAAAATCTAAACATTCAATGTTAACCATGTTAATTCTAGTTTTATCTATTAACTAAAACCAAAAATAATATGTTGGGAAGAAAATATCATATAAGAAAATCCCATAACCATGAAAAATACTTATATGATTTCTAAATTAGGAAACAAAATTTTTAATTGATCATATCCTTGGATAATCCTATGATATTCATAGTCATGTTCCATTTACATCCTTCCTGTCGTTTTATAATGAGTCTGTGAATTTCCAAAACATATCCCCTGGGAGTTTCAAACGTGGTGTGTAGAAAGGACCATTTTTATGTACTTGATTACCCCGAGACAGGACCAAGACATCATGTCAGATTTGCTAACCCTCGGTAAATTTGTGATAGATCCACATCCATTTGTAGTATTTTGGAAGGAATGAATTACTAGAAAACCACATACATTATCCTTTACCAGAATTCAAAATATTTTCCAAAATGTTAACTCATGCTTATACTTATCCTTAGAGAGTTCCCTAGACATATCCTTAGAAATATACCTAGGGATCTGACTAAATTTTTCTTAACCTATCTTCCAAAGGTTATCTAAACCTTCACCCTGTTACCAAATATAATGACCCCATATTGACATATATAGACATTCAATAAAATTTTAGGAATGCATAAAACATTATAAAAATAGATTCCCAAAGATTGAATTAGTTTAGTTCCTTTTTAAACATGGAAACCTAAACATTTCTATGTAAGAGAGATAATTTATCTCACACTAGTTTCTCCAATACTGTCACCCCATCTTGAAAAATCATGCAATGAATAAAACTTCTTAACATGTTGAAGGAAATAGAAAAAGGGGTGATCCAATTTTATTTTTAAGGGAAAAAAGGGATACATGTATGCCAAAACATGAGTATATGGGTTTGAGAATGTGGTCATAACATTAAAAAATCACACCCTACATATTTAAAGATCATAAACCCAAATCATGGAATAAATCCTGGTAGTTAATATTACATGAATCTTAAAAAAATAGCATAAATCATTAAAGAATAACATAGGAATAAAACATTGCTTTAGGGAAACCACGTAAACATATAATATGATATCCATTTTATTCAAGGCATTACTCCCAAAACTATATTGGTAGTATGTTTTCACTCCTCATACCATCCTCATATTCATGGTTCACTCTCACTATCATCTTAGTAGCATTAATTCACTCCTTGTGCTATCTTGGTTGTCATTGTTCACACCAATGGCTACCTTAGTAGTCAAGGTTCACTCCCAATACCATCTTAGTCTACCTCATGAGATATAGATCATTAACCAATTCATTAGAGAGAGTTATAGGTCCCACCATTCAAATAATGAAACTATACGTACATGTGGTGCAATATAATTATAAATCATATCACACCCCATGAAATTAAAGGGGTATCTAAAATTTTAATCTTATTATATCCTATTGAAAAATATATATTTTTTGTATTCATTTCTTCAAAATAACAACCCATGAAATGAAGATAGTTTCAAAAGAGTAAAACCCCTGATAGAGAAACAAGTTTCATTAAACATTATTCTATAAATAAACATTCAAAGAAATAATATGAATGGAATAATTTAATAATTTCTCTATAAGGGCATGTATATCACCAACAGATGTCATATTAGATGGTCAATAGTTTTTAAGGTCATTTTAAAGTCATTTCTTGAGGAAAATTTGTTTTATTATTTGGAAAATGATTTTTAAATCATAAAACCTATTGAAAAAATTCAGGAAAATAATCTAGAAAATTTATAAATAAATTCTAAATAAATTGACAACCATATTATTTAAAAACATATATATTAATCTAAAAAATATTTCATAGATCCTTTTTCCTAGAAAACATATAAAAAAAACTTTAATCATTTTTCAAAATCCTTTTTCCATGAAAGATTATTAACGAATTCAAAAATCATTTTTGAAAACCATTTTCCTTGAAAATACTTTGAAAATTTGAAAATAAATCTTGTTAACATTATTAAAACCATTACTTTTAAGATATTTTTTAAAAATTATAAATAATTCATGAAAATGTTTTAAAAACTATTTTCAATGAATAATTACAAAATATATTGAATTATTTTTGAAAAAATTATTATTTGAAAATAATTTGGAAAAATAATTCCCAAGTATTAAGAATAAATTTAAATTTTTCCTAAGAAATTTTTTTTGATCATGTAATGGTATCTTCAAGGGAATTACAGTCATTATAGTGGATAAATTTATATATTTGGAACATTATTTTTTCATCAAAAGTAGTTTTGAAAGGTGCCATGACCAGAAAACATCAAGAAGAGTATTTATTAATAAACCTCTCTAAAAAATTGGAAAAATGGGAGAAATGACTTTTATAGATCATAGGATAATAATATATATTTTTTGAAACAATTTATAACACATGGTTTTGAATTAATATTGATTTTTAAACAAAGAGAATGTAAATTTAGGATTTCTTAAAAACACATTCTTAACTATATTATGCACAAAAGAGTAAAAAATGGTAACAATATATGACTATAGAGTGACTAAATAGAGGAGAATAAAATTCATTGTATATATTAATATATTTATAATAACATTTCACCAGATTGAGTATAATTATAAACAATCTCGAAAAGCGACGAGTTCGTTTCAATAGACTCTTAACACTTGGTAACCATTAACCATACTTACCATTTAAGAAAATCATATTACATGTTGATTTAAATATCATTATAATAATTATATTCATGAAATAAAATTTAAAATATAGTACATACACCTAATGAAAAAATATGGGTGAATAATATGGCATGTGCCTCAATGAAGGAAAATTGAGACAAAATTACTTTATCAATTTGGTAACTTTTGAAACATAAACCCCATGAAAGAAAGAAAATTAAATGTATATTTAAATAAAAATATATTTTATCTATTATAATCATATAATACATCAATTTTAAATATATACACCACACAAAAGGAATGGGTGGTGAATAATTCACATATCTCATGGAAATAAAATGTGAGGTGAAATTTCCTAACCTCATGTCATGACTCTCATCATGCTCGATAAAAATTACTATATAACTAATGTTTGTTTATTATAAATATATTAAATAAGAATATTACTATATATAATACCATGTATTTTTTACTATTACATTATATTAACCACTTGATAATAATTTTATGTTTAGTTTTTACTTCGTGTAATATCTGCTTTGTTCTTCACAAGTGTATTAATTTTTTATATCTTTAGTGATTATAATAAAATAATGATTTAAATAATGTAAAACATGATATAAATATCATTTATATTCATTATATTTTTATTATAAAAATACATTTCATAATGATGTATAAAACAGGATACACTGTTCATGTAAATGGTAGGTCGTACGTACACATGAATGTTGTTTCCGTTTTATTGTTGAATTGAGATAAAGAGAGTAAATGAATTATATGTATCTGTATATATATCATTATAAAAATATAATTATTATATCATATATATTATATAAGTTCAATAAACACATACTTAATACATTCCACGTAGTGTGTGAATGAATCACATCACTTTGAGGGGGCGATAGAGCAAATTTCCTCAAACAAAATTATCATATTTATCCAAAAGGAAGGTATAAAGATAGGTGTTTTGAAATTATTATCTAATACGAAATTAATTGTAAATATAATATATATATATATATTATCCACTATAATTCCCACTACGAGAGGCTGTAAAGGAAAAAAATGAACAATCATCATTTCGTGAGGCTGTCGTTCGCCGAACACCAAAAACAATATGTTCATTACCCATTAAATGGAAGTGTGTGAAAATATAGATCAAAAACACTTACAAAAAATCCTAGTATATTTATTAAATGTTTTCTATATATTCATGATTTAAGAAGAGTTTAGGTGGTGGTGAATGGAAATAACATAAAATAACTTAACAATGGTTATTACCTCTTATTCGGGTAACTCTATTTGTTTTGAACCAAAGGGAATCCTTGGGATGATTTAATTTCAAGGGGAGGCATATATTATGATTCTACTCATATTTAGGAGCTATTTGGACGTATCATGTTCGATCCAATGTTTCTTGGGAGGTGTGAAGAAGTGGGGGTGATGTGACCTTTTTTATAGTGGAGGAGGAGGGGCACTCATGTAATTTTTGGGAAAGGGAATTCCACCAATGTTTTCCCATTTAAATTTGTTTCCATAATGGTAACAAATAGATAAAAGTGATTATATAATATAAATATGTCTATAAAATGAATTTTGTTTATGTTTCTAGGTCATTTTGTCAATTATGTTTAGATCTTAGTACTTTGTTAAGCATAATTTTACCTCAATCGATGAAATTAATTTTAATTAATTTCACATATATTTTAAGTAAAAAACATTGTTGACCTTATTATAAAGTATAAGTTATTATAATTCTAAATATGGAATCCATTTTTTCAAATTATAATAATTTATGTGGAATAAATTAATTTAAATCTAATCCCAAAGTATGGTCAATATTATATGTTTTCAAAGAAAAACTATTTGAATGTTTTCTCTATTTTTATATAAAATTTAATAGTGATTTTTTTTAAAATGACCCAAATTGGGTTTATTGATAAAAATGTGATCTAAATAAAATTTTATTATAATTTAAAATATAATTTAACCTTAAAAATAAATTTTGTTAGAATATGTTTTCAATTAAAATTCAGTATTTTTGACTATTCATTAAATAATTAAACTTCATAGAAAAATACCAAACATTTAACCTACCCTAATTCTTTTTTTAATCATTAAAATATGATGTTTATTTTTCATTATAAATCTATAAATGTCCAAAAAACATTATTTTAAATGGTTTTGTCACTAAATGTTTTTAAGAATGATTTTATAAAAATAAAGGATTTTACGTTTAAAAGTATGTTTGTTCTTATATTTTTTCTATAAAATATATTGGATGAATATCAAAAATATTTTATTGATTATATGGCACATATATTACATTAAAATAACTCAATAATTGTAATTAATTTAAGTTATTAGTGTAAAATAGCTTTGTGACCATAAAAATACTAATATAGTCTTTTCTATTAAATCGATATTCATATTCATTTTAATTAATTGGTAACATAGGAAACAATATATATTTATGTAAATAATATATTTTAATAAATTAGTTAAAAATACTCATAACCACTTATTTAATGGATAGGATAAATCTTGTTATATTAAATAATAATACATTATTATTTGGTAAAACTCAGTCTTTCATGTTATCAAATCCATCAAGGAAAGTTAGATTTTCATGTTGATTAAGCTAACATCAGTGTTCAATGTATAGAAAAATAAAAAAAATCTTGTAGTTCATGATTAAATAGGTGTTTTATATAAAATAAGAAATACGTAACAAATTAGTATGAAATAAACTATTTTCAGTGTTACATGAAATGTAACATATCTAGAAGAATAAATTAATTCAAAAAAATAATTCACAAAATCACAGGGTGTTACAAAAATGCCCAGGTATATGATGATATGCTTATATATTGGTCAAATCCCAAAATTCAGTTTTAATTCTTATATAGAAGGATTTTACTATGTATTTGTTATACTATGTGTATTCAATTGTTGTTTTCATTATTGTGATACATTATTAGATATATTTTAATTTGGAATCAAATCAGGTTATGTTTTCCCATCATTGTATGTTGATGGTTGTCATGGTTATGAGACTTGTTTAGTGATATTCTGGAATGGCACCAAAGAAGATTGTATTGGTATTTTATTTATTGGCAAATTAATTAATACACAAGGTAATTCATTATTTCATCACCTTTTTATTAGACTATTATTTAGACATGGTGGTGTTAACCTACTTATTTTTACTCATAGAATATTCATTCCACTATTTGGTACCAAATCAAATTTTATGGATCTATGCTTGGAGAAGGGAAAGTGACTTTATTGCTGAATAGTTTCATGATGTGTCCAACCTAATTTTTTGGACAATATAATTTTGGGTTGATAGTTTTTATAAGACTCTTTTATTTTTAATGTTTTCAGTTTGACATTCATATTAACATCATTTTGTCATTATATGATACCCATTTTTTGGTATATTGGTTTATCATATATTTTTTCAGTTCTATTTTTTGGTATCCTCTGTGTCTATTAATCAGATTGATTTTGTTTATATAGACTATTTCAACTTATATGACACCTCATACCCTGTGTTATATTCTCCCCACTATACATATCACACCCTGGATACTATTCGGTAGCCTATGGCATATGGGGATTCATGCTTTATGTCACATAATAAACCATTTTTTCATGTGAGAGAGTACCAAATTGAGGTATATTAAAGTTTGGATCTTTTTAAAATAAATTTTTTGATCCAAACTCTCCATGATGGCCTAATATATGTTAGTATGAGAAAGATGATAGAGATAAGTAGAATGTGATGTTCTGATAGATGGTGACCGGTGTGAGTAATTTCAACATATTAGGATTGGAAAGTGTGATATAGTGTTGGGGTTGAATGGGAGAAGATATCATGAATTGATTTTTCATTATAGGAAATATAATCTCCCTTGTCATAATTATTCATGAAAAATAACAATGTACCTGATGTGTATGTTTTGAGTTGATTCAGACAGGGCACATTTTTATGAAGTATGGTTAATATAGGAATCATGGTGATCTATCACATCCTATTAACATTAATACCAGGGGACTATGATTATTATTTATTTTCCTCATTCAGAATGGTTATGAAATATTAATCATATTATAAAATATATAAATATATTTTTTATGATTCTAACATTATATGCAAATTAGGTTGTTGTATATATGGAGATGGTGTTCTACGATAAACGGTCCATCAAAGATGACTTGTTAATATATATGAAAAAAAACATTAAAAGTTCAAATATTATTGGTTAGAATTTTTTGTATTAGAATTTAAATAAATAAAAATAATTGAAATATAAAATGGGGAATGAAAACCAAATTTAGTGGCTCCTCATTGGGGGTTTTAATGAAACCATGTATCTTCCCCCATGCCTCTACATTGACCACTCAAAACATGTGGTTGGCTAAATTGGTAACACACTATTTATCTTTCTATTGACAAATAGAAACCAATATATTAGGTTTAATATATTTAGTTGATGAGGAATATCAATAGAAATATCCTATTTCAAATCCATTGAGGTAAAAATCCATGGTTAGGGAAATTGAGATATATCCAAATAAAATAATTTTTTTGAAAATTAGTGGTCATCATTACAATGATAATTAGGAAACATTAAGGAATTAAAATAATTAATATTATCTTATAACATTACCCATTTAATTTCATAATTTAATTGATGTTTGTAGTTTTTATTTAAAAAACCCATAATAATTATAACTGAATCCAAATTAATTTAATCATATTTGATGATTCCTGGTTAAAAAACTTATCAAGGAAAACTAGTGGGAAATCATGATGAATAGAAAAAATGTAGAATATTCCTATCTCCACCACATAAAATAAAAAAATAATATTCAACCATTGCATCCTAGTTCTATAAATCAATTTCTATAATATTTTATTTTTATATTTCTTTATGAATATGTTTTTAATATTACTATAAGTCTTAATATAGTGGATATCAATCTCACAATTCATTTTATGTTCATGAGTGAAAATGAATTTTTGAGAGATGTTCTTCATTCAATAAAATAGGATACACCAATTATTTAATTTCCATATAAAAAAATTATCATTATATAATATCCATCTACTATATAAATCACCTATATTATCATTAGAAATTGGCTTTTCCAGCACAAAAAATCATCAACATGATGAC
The DNA here is from genome assembly GCA_963277665.1 of Viscum album. Taxonomy (NCBI): domain Eukaryota; kingdom Viridiplantae; phylum Streptophyta; class Magnoliopsida; order Santalales; family Viscaceae; genus Viscum; species Viscum album. The sequence goes on from OY728161.1 coordinate 1,967,142,774, forward strand.
TACCTTAATTGTTTTTAATTATTATCGATGGTAACAAAATCCCTGATAGAAAAACTCTCTATTATCCTTAAAATAAATCACTGATATAGAAAACCATTATTATCACTTTATTTTAGTTCTAAGGAAGGACTATTTTATCATTGATTTCTTTTAGAGATGATAAATGGGACCTATATTAGAACATTTTTTTATCATTTACAGAATAAAATTATCAAAAAACACCAGATTTAAATAGAAATATTTTGTTGTACTATCATTTCAAGTCAAAATTTATAGAAAAAATACATATAGAGAAGCAATATTTACAATTAATAAAAAAATTACAACCCAATATACAAAATCAAAACTCTTATAGTAGGATTTCTCTAACTTTCATCATCCGTATAAAAACTTCGCCCTACTATAACACCAATATTCTCAATAACCGTACATAAAAAATAAAATTATAAAGTTATATTATCAACAAATCAAAAATAATATTTTTAATTAGTTAATATATTAATGACATTATTAGTTATACTATTAATTATATTATTAATGATTATCTTTTAAATTTCATATTAATTATAAGTTAATAATTAAATAATTAACTTATAATTTTATTATGAATTTTTTGATACATTTTTAATTAATAATAAATATAAATTATATGGTTAATTACTTAATTTATTAATTATATTATTAATTATTAATTTTCTAAATTATTTAAACAGTTGATTATAATTATATAAATAAACTAAAAGGAAATTTTTATCTCAAAAACAAGTATTTTGAGCCATACTGTGAAAATCATGTGTCAGAATGGCATGTGGTCGATTTGTACACATTACAACTTAATTAGGAATCATTGTATTAATGTGTTAAAACAATATGATTTTGTTGACTTTTTCAATAATATGTAACGTTCATTTTAAATTATCATGACACATTAATATTTAAAATGAACACTTTGAGTCATTCCAACCACACTGTATGTCAGATTGATGTGAAGTTAATTGAAACATGTCAAAAATGAAATTCAAGACATTTTAAAATTCATTGAAAATAGTTAGATCTTCTTTTATTTTTTTATAACGTGACATGTTTTTTAAACTAAAATGACACATTTATAATGAAAATGCTCGATTTTAGACCTACAGATCATATCATTTGTCTAATTGATTTGTGGATATTTATACAAGTAAAAAATAATTATGGATCATTACACTAAGATTAAAAAATATTATGAGTTTTTTATCTAGGTTTTTGAAATGTGATGCATGTTTTAATCTAAAATGTCATCTTTATTTTGTAAACATACATTTTGAGTCATATTGACCACATTGTGTGTTAGGATGATGTGAGTTTGGTTTCTAAAGATAAAAAATAATTTATGTAATGATTTTGTAAATATTTTAAAAAATATGAGATCATTTTCTAGGTTTCGGCTAAGTGATGTGTGTTTTAAATGAAAATTACACTTTTAATGTTGAAAACATGCACTTGTTTTTATACCATATACGTTGTTTATCTGATCAGTGTATGATCAATTCATACATGTTATATATGAGATATGGATTATTTTTCTAAAGTTTAAAAAATAATCTTAGATCATTTTATCATTTTGGTTTATGTGACACATTTTTTAAACCAAAATGGATATTTTATATTATAACATACACTTTGAGTCATACTAGCCATATCATGTGGCTGATTGATGTACGACATATTTTTAAACATCAATAATAGATAATGGATCAATTTTATACTATTTAAAAATAATTCAAACTATTTTTATATGTTTTGTCTATGTAATATGTGTTTTAAAGAAATATCATGTAAATTGAGTAATAACATCCACATCATGTGTTAGATCTATGTGCATCAAATTCCAACATGTCACACATGAATTACGTATATTTTACCTAATGTTTGAAAATAATATGATCATTTTTTCAATGTTTATGATTACATGAAACATGTTTTAAACTAAAATTAGACATGTATATTGAGGAGACACACAATGTTTCATACGGACCATATCATGTGTTGGATTGACATGAATTTGATTCCTATATTTTAAAAATGATTTATGGATCAGTTTCTTAATAGATAAAATGAATCGGATCCCAATTACATGGTTTTTAAAATATGATGTTCCTTTTAAACTAAAATAACATTTTTTTAAAAAAAACACTCACTTTAATTCATATAAAAATTATTCTGTTCTGGATTTATGCGAAGATTATAATTAAAAACCAAAATTTTATTATATATGTCTTTAATAAAATTTAATGAAAATATATGTTTGGGAATGCTATTTTTGATATGTAATAGGAATTTTAAACAGAAATTGTACTTACAAACACTCATTGGGAGACTTAATAGATACATTATTTAATGAATTTATGGGGCCCATTCTTATATTCGGCCAGAAAATTTTGGATCATTGTAATTTTTAGTGGATTTTATGATATAGTTTTCTAGGTTTTGTGTCTGTGATGCATGTTTTGGACTAAAATGACAGTTTTTTGGAAACATGACCCTGAAGTCATTACATCCAAATCATGTACTGGATTGATGTGGGGTAAATTCATACACATAAAAAATTAACTACAGATCTATTTAATATTAAATCAATATTATCCATCATTTTTCCTGGTTTTTGATTTATGATGCATGTTTAAAACTAAAATGGTACTTTTAATGTCAAGGTGAGATATTAGTGTTATACTGGCCACATAATGTATAAAATTGTAGTGCGGTTGATACCTATATGACATAAATTATTTATAATATTTTTTAATAAATTATAAATACATTGTGACATTTTTTGGGATTTTCTCTATTGAATGCATTTTTTTAACAAAATTTTCACTTTTAATTTGAGAACATGCACTTTGAGACATGATCAACACATCTTATGTAAGAATTCCATGTGGTCATTTCATACATGTCAATAATGAATTATAAAAAATTTTCCTAATGTATGAAAATGAATATGATCTTTTTCACTCATTTTTTTTACAATGTGATGCTCTTTATAAACTAAACTGATAATTTTATATTCAGAACAGAAATATTGATTCATTATAATCATATCCTGTCTTTGATTGATATGTGGTAATTTCATACCTGTAAAATTCATTATATATTTTCTACAAAAGTTTCATAACAATATGATATAATATAATTAATTTTGGACATGCGACTTGTGTTTTATTATAAAATCATAATTTCCATGTTAAAATGAAAAATTTGAGTCAAACATGACACATCATGTGTTATATTATCATGCATTCAATTATTGCACACTAATAATTAATTAAAAATATTCTTCATAAAAATTATAAAAAATCTAAGCATGTTTAACTGGTTTATAAAATGTGACATGTGTTTTAAGAAAAAATATCTTTTTTTGTGAAAACATGTACAATGAGTCATAATAACCACAACGTGTATTGGATTGATTTTTAAACAATACCTATGCATAAAAAATAAATTATGGGTTATTATCACAATTATTGAAAGAAACGTGTGATCATTTCATAGTTTTTATCTATGTGACACATATTTTAAACTAAAATGATAAATTTATATTGAAAACACACCCCTTGAGTCATAAAGTTGACATAAAATTTTATTTTGATGTTTGTAGAATTACGTCAACTCTAAAAAGAATTATGAAACATTTTATTAAATTGTGAAAACAAAATGATCTTATTTTTTACATTTTGACAATGTGACGTGTTTTTTTAAGCTAAATATCCTTAAAGAGTTCTAAGAACTATAAAATTTTTCAAATTCAACCCCTAGTTCAACAACATTCGTTTTCAGTTCCATGTGACTACTTTGAGAATTGGTTTAGTATGTGGGTTATTAATCTTTATTATTATTTATATCATCATTCATTTACATGTATTTGGTTTAATAAAACATGAAATTGATGGAATAAATCATTCTTCTTCATCTTAGATGTTAAAGTGATTGTAATAAGACCATTAATTTTTAAAAAAACACATTAAAATATATCGAGTGATTATCCAATTAAAGAGGATAATATTACTTGTATATATAGTAATATTTTTTTCATTATTCATAAGCACTATTTTAAGTGGATTTTAAAATTTTTACATTATTTCAAATCATGATAGTAATTATTGCATAAATTATACTATTACATGGTATGTTTTGATACACATTGTTAATTAGAAAATGATATTGAATTTAATTTCATATTTAATACCCATGTTTCACATTCCATTGATAATATTTCATTCATATGGATAACATGAAGAATAAAATTAGAAGATTACCAACGTGGGATATCATTCCAACATATTCTAGGAATACTGAACTGGGCATCAGCCAATAAAATTATTATATCAACCAATATTTAAGCATAATGATTATCCAATTTGAACTATACATAGAGAAAATAATGGGTACAATTTCATTGAAGATATTCTAGAGATAATTCTGATATTTGAAGGGTGTTCTAGGTAGCCCAAGTTGAAGATGAAAGTCTAGGCCAGATTTAGTGGCCCGTAAAAAATATATCATTATATTGACCATATCTCAGGAACCTAAAATCCATCTATGATGAACATTTAATATATTTATAGAAACATATGTAGATTAATTTTCAACTTCTATGTCCCACACAAATTCAGAAATCTTTGAGTTCATTTCATTGCCTCTTTATGGTCGATGTAGGTTGACTAAGATTTTTTTGAAGCATAGAAAAGACTTTACCCCATTAATTATCCAACTACCAAGACCCATCACCATAAATTTTGTTGAGTTACATAATTGTAGACTCGAACCAAGGCTTCCAAAATTACTATTTAAGTTATTGGTTTTGGAGGATTTAATGATCATTGTGTAATTCTTTCATTTTAATGTCATGATACCAATTTGATGTTGTAATTTCATTTCTAAAATTGTATGTTGTTGAATTATCCATAGCTTATGAATAAAAGTTATTATTATCCTATTATTATGGTCTTATTTATATCACTTTGATAATGTTTCTTCAAGGTTTGAATTTATTCACCCCATCCCATGGGAAATTATTCATACAACATTGAAGTGATTGATATTTCATTGATTTCTGCTTCATCAATACTACACTCACGATCATTTAGGACCACCAATCAATGATATCAATGGTAAAATAATAAAAAATTAGCCCATAACTATTCATGAAACTAATATGGCCAGTTTGGTGGAAAAAACATCTATTCAAAATAAACCAATTATAATAAAAAATTTAGAAAAATAAACCGATTTTGATACAATGTAAAATCCTTATTTGAAATGTGTTAACCAATATGAACATGAATTTAATGTACTACCATTATCACTCAAATATTCTTTCTTAGTGGTAAATCAAGCCTTTTCTATTTATATTTATTCTTCTCTTGAATCCATTCAAGAGATGATTCTTTTGGCTGTTCTAGTAAAGTATATGAAAAAATTGGATGGAACCCTTCTAATATTACTATGATTAGACCACTCATTGTAACATAGAGTATTATTTTATATTCTAAATCCAAACCCAGTCATCAACCTAAGAGAATACTCAATATCATCCTTGTGGATTTAGTAATGAAATAAATTTTTATGTGGTTGAATGTGAGTTTTATCTTCCCCATAGCTGATATTGAGTGGGTAAGCCCAATTCATGTTGTCCCAATTTTTTTTGGAATCACTGCGATCAACAATGATGATGGTGATGTTCTCCCCACAATGTAATTTAGTGGACGAAGTGTTTTCCTTGACTATAAAATGTTAAATGCATGCACAAAGAAAGAATATTTCCACTTCCCCTTCACTCATCAAGAACTCGAGTGTGTGGCAGGTCATTAGATCAAAACTTTCCTAGATGGATTATAATGGTATAATCAAATAGAGGTATCTATATAGGTATCTAAGAAAAGAAACCTAACCCTACCCATTTGGAACTTTTTTTCCTTCAAGTGTATGCCCTTTGGATTATATAATTCCCCCTATACATTCAATAGGTTCATGATGGGAATCTTTTGTGATGTGGTGGTAGATATATTAGAGGTATATGAGAATGACTTATCCATATTTGGGGATACATTTTATGGATTCCTTATGAATGTTAAAAGAGTTTTTTCAATATATGGGTATAATAATCTCATCCTAAATTAGGAAAAATTCAATGTAATGTTAAAGGAGGGACTTGTTTTTGTACATCATGTCTCTAATATAAGAATTTAATTTGGTAAATCTATGTTTTATCCAATTATATACAATACCTCTACAAAAACATTTCAAGGAAGTGAGATTTATCTTATGGAATGTTGGTTTCAATAGATGGTTCATTAAGAATTATGTCTCCATTTATTGACCACTTTATGATCTTTTTGTGAAATGTTCTCCATATAAATTGACATAAATCTATGATTAATCATTTTAAACACTCATTAGATCTCCTATATCTCCACAAATAATGAAATATACAAATTGGAAATACTTTTTCAAACTCATGTGTTATATGGGTAACTTCACTGTAGGGGCTGTCTTGGGAATGTGTTATGAGAAAACTCAATGTTTCATTGCATATTCCAATAACTCATTAAATGATGAAACAATTACAACCCCATTGAAAAAGAGTTACTTTTTTGATTTATTCCCTTATATGAATTCATTTCCTATCTCTTAGGGTCTACTAGTATGTTCATCACCAACCATTCATATCTAAAATACCCTTACTAAAAACAAGATTCGATGGAGTGATTGATTAGATGGGTCCTTATTCTTGATGAATTTGATATAATCATTACAGATAAAAATGTTGTTTAAAATGTTATAGTTGATCACCTCTCCACTGTGGAGTTCAAAGAAAACTCATATCACCTTTCTATGTCTAGTTAATTTTCTAATGACAACCTCTATTCAATGAGTCATTTCCCTTATTATGCTGACCTATAAAACTATTTGGATAAGGGTGCCATTATAAAATTCCTCAATACCATGTATAAGAATAAATTCATTTATGATGTCGAACACTATGGTTTGGATGATCAATACATATTCATGTGTTTTCTGGACCAAATCATTAGTAAATGTGTTCTCGAGTCTGAGCAAAAGTCCATTATAAAATTCTCTCTTGGAGAGGAATATGGAGAACACAAATCAATAAATAAAACCTACATATAGGTATTATAATGTTGTATCTGCTAGCCTAACCTTAATAAGGATTCCTATAAACACTTATAATATTGTCCTCAGTGTATACAATTAGAATCTACAAGAAAAAATAATAAAATACCCCTTTCTCCCATTCGGGTCATTGAAATCATTAGTTTTTGTGGAACTAATTTCATGGGACCCTTTGAATAATCCAGCAGATATATCTAAATCCTTTTAGATGTTGATTATTTCTCAAAATGGGATGAAGTAGTTACCTAAATATATAATGACCATCATGTTGTGACCTGATTCTTAAAAAAGATCATATTTTCATGATTTGGAATTCATAAGAATATCGTCAGCGATTTTGGAAACCATTTCATCCATCATCCCATCTCAGAAAACATGTCTATCAATGGGATTTCTCGAAAAGTTTTCACTACCTACCATACACAAACAAACAGTCCAGATGAGTTGGAAAAAAGGTAAATTTAGTAAATTCTTGACAAAACTGTCAATCCTTATAGGAAAGATAGATCTGAGAAACTCTTAGATTTCCACTGGGAATATTGCATTATGTTCAATACCATTCTATTAATGTCACCGTATTGGTTGGTTTATGGAAAATAAGTTTTTTAACCTATTTAAATAAAAGGTAATGTATTTTGGGAAATAGAAAATTAACATTGAATTTTTTTTTCTGAAATGTAGAGGTGATGAGATATTAATAAACTTTAAGAAATTAGGATGGAGGCTTAGGAAAATTCAAGAATAAAAAAACTATAGTTAAGCCTACCAATCTAGGAATATCAAAGTCAACACAGTAGACATTGAAAATTTGTTCTCTTATACAGTTCCAAACTCCATTCTTACCTGAGAAAGATAATTTCTTGATGGTCAAGTCCAAATAAAGTGCATCATGTGTACCCCTATGGTGTAGTAAAGATTCAAGATCCCATTAGTGGTCAGATATTTATATTCAAGGATTATTTTTTAAAACCATTTATGAATAATTCAGCAAACATGAAACATAATAATTGTTAACTGAGACAACCTATAAAACTAAAAAAATGTATATATATTTAGGTTCTATGTCAGGATAAAAATTTTAAACTAAACACTTTATGAGGGGAAACCCTACATCAAAATGTATTTTATCTAAATTTTTAATAATTTATTCTATTTTTATGTAAAAAAATATAATTTAGAAAGAATATTTTCACCACGTGTTCTTATTTTAACTATTTTATTTTTATTTTATTTTATTTTTTTAAATGTTTACATTATTATGTGTAATATAAATTTTATTTTAGGTTATTTTTACAAATATATATATATATATTTAATAAATGGGGAAATAATATAAAAATAGAAAATAATGAAAAGAAAAAAATAAAATATATTTATATTTATATTTTTGGTTAAAAGGACACACAATAGGTAAGGGGGAAAACCCCTCACGACTGGTGAATCCACGAGACTCGAACCTATGACAAAAGGGAGAATGGGGAATTCACCCATCCACTTACATACAATGTATAATTAATAATTGTTATATTTGAAATGTATATGTATACTTATATTGTAAATTTTTATATATATATATATATAATTTAAATTTTTACTTGTTCTCAATATCGGTCATTGGTGTGATCAAATAAATAGGTATGTTTTTGTATCCTTTCCTTTTTTCATTGTTTGTTTTTATTTAAGGGGACCTCTCGAGGTTTCCATTGTTTCTAAATTTGGTTTTTTTTCAGAACTAGGAGAAATTTAATTTGATGTTTTTTAATATAAATAAAATATATCTAGAAAAAATTCTCCATTCTACCATCCACATTTTGGAGTCCATGAATGAAATGGGGATAAAATAACTAATGTTTTTTGGCATTACCATTATTAGTTTAAAACCTAGTATCATTGTTCCATAAAACATTTTCAAATTTTAATTTTGGAACTCCTCCCCTCTACCTATACCCACTTCTAAATTTTCTTTTATTAAAATACTAGGGATAGTGTTATTTTATTTGGGGGGGGATGAAATAATTTTACTTGTATAAAGAAAAAAACATTAAAAATGAGTAAATTATTTTCTTTAAGTTATATAAAATTTTCTTTATCATTTAACATGGAAATAAACATTGTAAATTTTGAATCCGAATATTAATTTTTTTTATGCCATGATTTTTATTTTAATCAATATTTATGTTCATGAGAATGATTCTAGAAAGTGTGGTCGTGTAATGTGAATTTTCACTAATTATATTTTCATATAATTAATAAAAAACTTCACGATGCACATGCTTTATATTTTGGGGTATTAATTTGAGTACTTGATGTCCCATAATATATAGCATCTGATTGGTGATCATTTTAATTTAAACAAGAGTATTTAGAAAAATTATGATTATGCATAAATCAATGGATTGAAATAATGTGTGGATTTGGATACATTATATCATGAATTTATAGTATTTTGGAACATATTTTTTAAATTTCATATTTATTTATTATAACAAGAATTTTTTTATTAAGTTAAATCGAAATTATTCTTGAGAATGTGAGTTTAACTTGGTTTCCTAAAATCTTATGTCTAGGTGTCATCAAGGAAGTATCACAACATTGGTTAACTTGATTGAGTTCAATTTCCATTACTATAGAAAATCTAAAAAAACCAAAAATGATAAAAAAAAATATTACACATATTAATGTCAAATTGTTATTCCACCAGGTGCTTTCATCTTTCCTCCATTTAATAAAGAAAACCCCCATTTCAATTATGATGTACTACACATCATCACGCTTAATTGAAGATATATAAAATGTGGTGATGAATTTGAAAAATGAATGGGCTTGGGCTTGCGGTATTCTTGTTAACTTATCATTAGATAAATGATGTTAATGGGTTTCATAATTTTTTTAGTATGAGGTATTCTGGAGAGAATTAGGAATTAAAATGTTTTTGTAAAAGGGAATTTTAATTATATATTTTTGTGATAATTTTGTTTGGATCTATTAAAAAAATAATTTGGTTTGTGATTAGCCACTGAAAGAGTAAAATTTTAATTTTATATATTATAATATTAACATTCTTTATTATTCATAAACACCGATTTTAGTTCATTTTTAATTTTAAACATTATTTCATTTCATGGTTTTAATTTTTTCTTAATTTGAATTATTATATGTTATGTTTCGATACAAATTATTAATCCATCAATGACATTGTTTAGAATTTAATATTTAGTATTCATGTATTCGATTACAGTGTGAATATTTCATTCTTCTAGAGGAATTGATGAAACACATGGGTAGAAAAAAAAGTGAGATTTCATGCTAACACATTCTTGGGTGAAGTGAACTAGACAATAACCCAATAAAATTATTGTATTGGAAAATATCCAAGATGAATGTTTCAGAAATTTGAACTATAGTTATATTAAATAATTATTAAAATCTCCCTAGATAATTTCCATAGAAAATTATGATGTTTTATGGGAGTTCCAGATGACCCAATTTGATGTTGAATGTTTGGTCTAGATGCAATGGCCCAGAAAAGACATCTCTCAACCATATCATTAAAACCCAACATCCATTTGGGCTAAACAATTATAGGTTTTTTGGAGAAATCCATTGAATCATTTATTCATCTATGATAAACCATAATTCACCAATCTATAAGGTCATTTTAGTGCCTCTCTTTGGTGGATGCCAGTTGACTCGGATTTTTTCCAAGGGTAGAAAAAGCTTCTCTCTATTAACTTTCCACCCACCTAGGCCTACCAATATTAATTGGGGTGACTTACACTATTGGAGGGTAGACCAAAGGATTCTAGAATTCTTATTTAAGGTAGTGGTGTTGGATTATTTAGTGATCTTTTAGTATTCTATCAATTTTAATGTTATACTTTCAATTTGATGTTGTAATCCCATTTCACAAATTGCATGTTGTTAAATTAACCATTATTTTTTAATAAATGTTATTTTTATCATATTATTCAATTCTAATTCATTTAATTTTGATATCTTTTCAAAATGGTGTGAACTTATTCCCACAAAACTATGTGAAATTATTTACACAATTGTAGAGTGATCGTTATTTCAATGTTTTTACTTCTTGAATTCCTCCCACGTGAGTCTAATTTTTTCTTCCATTGAAAGAACAGTATCAATGTATTTATAAACCTATTATGGGATGATCAAAGGGAGTATATAGGGGATATATTGGATTTTATTTCTCACTTAATAAAATATTAATAATTTATATTATTTATGTTTTTTATACAATTTTATTTAGTCTTCCTCTTCATTATTTAATTTTATCACCACACATTTCATGTGATTATTAGATCCTTTACCATAGAGTGCTAATGAAAAATATTATATAAGTATATAGGTTATTATAATTTTTATGTGAAAGATTTAAACCAATATGTGATGAGTTTATATTGATTTCATTAATTTAATCCATATCAAGATAATAATATTAAAATAATTTAAAAAGAAATTCATCCAATACATCCCTAGTATTAACATAAGATCAACATATTAAAATATTTTTAATTAAAATAGTTATATATATTCTAATTTAAACCAATATAATATAATCCCAAAGGAGGACACTTCATTTCCAAATACAATCCCTTGAATTTACCTATCTGTAGGTTTCATGTTAGGTCATTGAGGATTCGACACCCTAAGCTACACTATAATACATCGCTTAACAATAAAAACATGGGTAAATTTGGGTGAAACCATGAAGAAAAAAAAATTAAAATGATGAGGCTAAGATAATGGAAGTACCTTCCCATATAGTTGTTAATATTCCTTAATATGTTTTGGTAGAGGGATCCTAGACCCATTTTCATCTAACTCTTATCTAAGATGTAACCTTGATGTCTGAAATCTCAATAGAACAATTATCTTTTGACATTTTACTAACTCAGTAAGAAACCATAAAAAATAAAACACCATGACACATATTCCTGAGAAATTAAATTAACAGTACTCTACATAAATATATATAACATCATATTAGATGCATATTTAGAAAATAACACAACAATACATTCTAGAATTGAATAGGTCTAGTATCATTGGAAACATGGATACATAAACAAAAAGATCATAAGTTGACCACATCATTAACCACTATGTTCTAATTAACTAGAATCCTTATTTGAAATTTAAAACATAATTCCTTTCTTCATAACCTTGCAAAAGAAAAAAAAGGCTAATTTGATATTCTTAGTAAGGTTAAACAAGGTACATATCAATGACCACTTAAACATAACATGGGAATTAAATTATGAAATAAAGAGCATAACATTTGAAATCTACACCCAATATATCAAATATCATAATCTAGAGCGATGAAATAAATTTAAGAAGCTCATAAAAATGAATATAAAAGTAATCAATGAAAATTATTCATGAGAGCATAATAGAAGCATAAGACATGAGTTTTTAGCATTTAAATAATCATAAAAAATTATTTAATTTTTATTCAAGTTATGCTTCCAAAACTATCATAGTGTATTGGATTAACTCCACAAACCATCATAGTAGTTATTTTTTACACAAAAGACTAGCATAATAGAAAATTTCAATAATTGTACTAGGTTCACTCCCCTTTCTAGATTTGTATATATCATGAGATATCCATCATTACACAATGAATTATTGGGATATATAATTTTGAACCCACCCATAATATAATTAAAATCATCTATATGTGTTCCACAAGATCATAAAACATTTATAATATAACAATTCATGAGAATAAATGGGTTTTCTAAACATTTTAATAGGTCATAACCCATGGAAAATAAATGGGTTGCATAATCATTTCATCAATTTATCATAACATAAATCAGGGACCACATAATGGTTTAGATAAATTTATTTTAATTATAATCACAAAAATAACATATAATGATTAATTATGGTAGCATTGAAACATAGCCTCATTAATTATTAGTAAACATACAAGGATTCTATATTATATATAAAATTAATTTAAAATATCGACTAGATCAATCCACGAGGAAAATATCTTTTCCAATTTGAAACAAACTATTTAAACTATAAAATTATATCAAATATTTAATAAAATATCTTTCTTCAAAATAACCTTATAAAATTGTAATATAGGATTAAATAATTTTACATTATTGATGTTGGGAAATTCCGTTCATGTTTTATACATTGAAAAAAATGCTTCATTTATATTTTTAGAAAAAATTAAAATATATTTCATTAAAAAAATAAACAATATTAAATTTGGATCATTTTTTAAGAAATGAAATATGGTTAAAAAATATTTAAAAAACTAATTTTAGGATAGTCAAAATATTCTTTATATATAAGAAAACAAATACATGGAAGATATATTATTTTTGACCAAAAAATAGAGAAAATGTCATTTTTAGGAATATTATTTCCTTCTCTTGAGTACATATAGAGTTGGAAATTAGGAAAACACGTTATTTTAAAAAATAACAAGTGTAGAATAAAATTCATGTGATTATTGAGAGATATATTATGAAATTTCATCATCAGAAGGATAATAATAATAAATCCTGATTAAAAATTTATATTTTTGCGGAAAATCCTTACCTCTTTTGTATTTTTTGAATCAGAACCCCCATGAAAGATATTAAAATATATTAATAATTAAATTCAAATAGTTTTCATATGAATAATCAAAAAATAATTTTTTACACCACATAAAAGAAACATGTTCTGAATATGTGCCACAAAGAAATTAAAGTGAGATGAAAATCCCTTACCACGAGTTCTAATTTCATCAAAAGCACACTTATATCATGTAGAAAAAATTAAATTAATTATAATTAACTAAAATATTAATTTAAATACTTATAATATAATAAATTATATAATTATATAATTTCAACAACAATTTATTAATAACTATTTATTTAAATTGTCATTTCCATGTGTTGTCGATTTCGATTTTCATAAGGGTTTTGGTTTGGTAGTTCTTATCCCTTTACTTTTATCGTGGTTAAAAAATATCTATAATTTTAATATTTGTTTAAATATAAATTATATTCATTGTAAATATTTTTCTTTTCAATAAAATATAGAGATATAAAAATGAATTACACTGTTCTTGTAGACTATAGGCTATAGGACGCATGAATGTTGTTTTTATTTTTTTATGGATGGCATGGAAGAACTTTAAATAGTAATTTCTCAATAAATAAATATTATATAATATAAATAATATATATTAACATAGAATATCTTTATTACCATCCATGTAAATCAAAAATGAAAAATGAATAAAATCACTTTGTGGAGGTTGTAGTCCACACATATGCTCTAGGGATGTTATCGTTTTCAAACTAATTGGGTAGTAAGAAAGTATAAAGCATATTTTAATGAAATTTGTATAATTATTTGATAAATATAATAAATATATATATTAAATCCAAAATTATATCTATCTCTGAGAGGTGGTGATAGAAAATGAATTACATCAGTTCACAAGGCAGTTGTCTATTGTATACACAATGGACAGTTTCATTTCCCTTTTATTTTAAGGGGAGATATAAATAGGTTATTACATAAGCATTATAATATATAAATATATTTTAGATAATATTTTTATTACATTATAATACTTTAATGAATAATGGAATGAGGTAAAAGAATAAATAAAAAGATGTTTGGGTAAGAACAATAGCACTTTTATGGACAACCTCTTCATGTTTACAATTCAAGTGCCCTCTGGATGATTTTCCAATCGAAAAAGGTAATTAAATCACTGTTATGGATAAAGTTAATTTATTTTTTTATTTAATGGGAAAAAAGGATCTATAAGTGTTAATATTAGAAGATAGGGGTTCCCTTTTATAATTGAGATGAGTGGTACACTTGTAATTATTCAATGTTCTACAATAATGTTAAGTCACATTCTATGAAAAATACCTATAAAATAGATCATTATAGAACCCTATTTTATATAATATCAATATATTTACATAAAATTAAAATTATACAAAAAATTATGTCCTTTTAACACTTATAATTTCAGTTTAACACTGATGCAATCTTGTTTTAATTTTAACTGCAAAAAAGTTATTTTTATTTATTTTATATTAATTTTGTAAAAAAATAAGTTAACCATATTAAATAATATTAATTATGATAATTATAAATTTTTATCCCATTATATCAAATTAAGTTCACATCGGTGGTATAATTTATTTCAAAATATAACACACAATTATTATTAAATAGCGACTCTCCATAGAAAATGTTTTCTTAAGTATAAAATGTTTTTAAATTAAAAGAAGAAATAAAATTATCTAAAATGAAATATTTAAGATTATTAATAACATAATTGAAATATTTTTTCTTCTTATGAAATTGTTATACAAAATAAATCCTTTTATATTCTTTAATCAAAAATGAAATTCTAATAAAATTTATTAATTTTGACTATTTGTCGAAAAATTATTATTTCTTAAAAATTCTAAAAACCTCACTATAATATAATTTTTAAATTTTTATTTTCAAAAATAACTTCATTTTTTATATAAATTTTAAAATATTTAAGAAAAAATTAATTTTAAAATAAGAGTTCAAAATGAGAGGAAAGAGCTTTTTGGAAAAAGTTAGTTTTTAAGAATAATATTTGATTCATTATTATCCCATTCTGAGAAAATATTTTATATGGATGATTAAAAATTTATTTAATATATAATTTATAATTTATTTAAGAATACTTAAAAAATTGTGACTAGTTTTAGTTAATAATATTAAAACACATTGCATGAATAGAATCATTTTAAAAAAAAATTTCATTTACTTTCTAATGATTTTGTGTTTTCTGTATGGTGAATTTATTTTATATATATCTAAAACCCAAGTTTTTCATAATTTAATTTTTCATATTCAAATTATCCAATAAAATGGATAGTTTATAATGGTCACATTAAATAATAATATTTTTATAGTATATCAGAGTTCGTTTAAACTCGGTGATTTGTGTTACAAAATATATTTAAGAAATTAAATTTATTTTAAATGATATATTTTAAAAAGTTTAAAGGTGTAAAATTATATACCCTTAAACAATAATTTCACCAATTAAATTTAATTAATCTAACAAAAACATATAAGTATACTTGTACCTCATCATATCGTCAGTTTCTCTAATAGCTTCTTTAAATTAATTGTCTTTCCACAAAAAGGTGTCCTAGTATGTGGTCTTGTTTTGTATAACATTTTCCCTAAGATATAAAATATTCAAAATTTGTTCCAAATAAGAGATATATTTATCTTGTGGTATAACCTTTGTGATAAATATATGTGAATAATCATGTATTTACTTCATCATGATAGAAACATGGAACTCATATTATACTTGAGATAGGATCAATGGAAGCACCAAGAGAAAAGTGTTCGTCCCTATATGATAAATAATTTAAAAATTTACAATATTCATAGTGATAAAATTATATTATTTTATAGTTTTATAACATTATTTTGGAGATAAAGTTACATAAAAATCTCCGAACTAACTTTAAATTTTATATCACACCGTTAATTTTCAGCATAACTTTTCTGTTATCTCTAAGCTACCTAGATGTGCTATTGAATTGTTTTAACTGTAACTACAAATTTATAATCTATATTAGGTCCCATCAAGTTTATTTACACTTTTTCTATAGAATCAAATTATGTTTCGAAACATTTTTTTTATAATGTCTTCATAAGGAGTAATCTCAATGCTCAAGTGAAAAATTTGTTACAAGAAACCCTAATTAGTGGATTGTGTTGATCCCAACAACCACTAAAATCCCCAAACAAAATTAAATATATTTTCTAGGGTTTAAATAATCTTATTATACTAACCATATACTGGAATATGAAAATCTATATTAAACCTAATCTTTATATTCATAACATTATGAAGACATTTCTAGAACATCGAGGTAAACCTTAGTTCACGATCACATACAATTGAATGTGGTACTCTATGAAATATTGCCACTTTTTTAATATATACTATTGAAACCTGGTCAAGATATAAGTATTCTATAATGGTAATAAATTGTGATGAATTCTTAAGGTGATCTATTACAACCCAAATAGCATTATTCCCCTTATGTTTTTATGGGAGTCAAATGATAAAATCCATGGTGACGATTTCCCATTTACATTTTATTATCGGTAATGTTTTTAGAATAACCTTAAACATATATCTCATTGATATAACATGATAATTTACCAAGAATATAGATACATAATATGAAAATATATTTTAATGTTTTCTAAAATAATTAATCCTTCAGATCCATATTAATCTTCATAATTCCATGATAAATGCATATTGATGAACTATGAGCCTCATACAACAACTCCTTCTTCATGTATGGTATGGACGGGACACACACGTCTTTTTTAACTATATCATTCCATCATAATCATGTTTAAATAATAAAACATTATTGAACAGTTTATAGAGTTCTACATCTTTTGGCTATGCCTCTTTAATTCCAAAAGGGATAGATGGTAGAACACTCATTTGAGAAATATAATATTTCACCCCTACATTCAAGATTTCACGATCCATCCTTCTCTATTCCAAAAAATATGAGATATGTTATGATACATATTAGAAATATTCTAACATGCCCCTTTCGACTAAAATCACCATCAACCATTTTCACGTTCCCAGGGTGGTAATGTATTGAGAATTCATAATCTTTGATAAGTTATAACTATTGTCCCTAGTGAAAATTCCACTCTTTTTATGTGAATATATACACTAAAATTTAATGGCCATTATATATATCACACCTTTACCTACAAATATAGCTCTTCCATATCCATAAAGAAAAAATTATCGTAAATAAATCTAAATCCTAAGTTGGGTAATTGTTCTCACTAACCATACATTTTCTTTCAGAATAAGTTATAACCATTTAATTCTATATAAGAATGTGTTCGAGTACCTTTTTTGATAAATTAATGTAGATTAAAAACCCTTCTCAACAACATTTTAATATAATCATAGGTGCACTGACAAACATTCTCTTCAGTTCCGTGAAATATTCTTTATATTCATTTTACCTAAAAAAAATTTCTACTTTCCATGTTATTCTGGTTAGTGGACTTGATAGCCCTGAAAAAGTTTCTATAATGTGTTGATAATATCCATACAAACAAAGAAAACTATAGTTCTTAGTCACCATGGTTGGTCTAGAATGATGTTAAAATCCTTCCTCCGTTTTCTGGATATATATTTATACCATTTACTAATATTATATGACAAAAAATGAAACTATTTTACATCCATAATTCAAACCTAGTTATTTTATCATTAAAATTTTCATTTCTTGGGTTTTCTAATATAATCCTGAAGTGGTATTCATGATCTTCCCTTCATATTCAACAGATAATAATATGATCTATAAAGAATTCCATAAATTGATGATTGTAATATTTATAGACTCTATTCCTTAAATAAATGAACATAAAAGTGGAATTACATTGAAAAAAATCACTAATATATCATCAATGTTCCTAACATGTACAAAATTCTGTATTGGGTATATCCTCTTTATTAAACCACAATTGATGATATTTATAATGAATGAAAATTTAAGAAATTGTTCAGGATTTATTCAATTGATCCAACACGTCATCAATATAAGGTAGAGGATACTTTTTCTGGAAGAAAATATCTTTCAATTCCCTGTAATCAATGAAAATTCCAAATAATCCATATTCTATCTTGAAAAATTAATGGGTACACACCATGTGGACAAAAATGGCAGATTAAATCCGTTATTGAGATATTCCTAGAGTTTCTTCCTAAATTCCAAACACACAATCGAGTCTATTATATTTGGAGACATTAAAGTTAGTGTAACACTAGGTATTAGTTATGTTGAGAACTCAACATCATGATTCTGTGGAAGACTAGGAAATTATTACATAAAGACATCAAAAAAATTGTACATAATAGGTATATCATTGATATTTAGTTTTTCCCAACCATCATAGATAGACATAAATTTGAATGGGAATCATGAACCATATAATATATGATATTTCCATAGGAATTTCATATAAATCATGACTCGGATAGATGATTATAGGTTGGTTTTAAATATCAAATGTGACATCCCTTCCACAGAAATTTATGAGGTCTTTATAATGTGAATTCAATCCATGTATAAGATAATATAAAATTCAAACTGAGGGAGATTAACAATATTTCAAGGAACCATATTAACAAAGACTTCAACTAATGATTTATCATAGACATTAGATAAAATCATCACATAGTTATGGGGTTTCACTACTAATTAATCATCTAATAATTGAGGATATGAATTAATACTCACATGGAAATTTCTTGACATATATAAACTTATATAGATATGATCATGTAGGTTACTAAAATATTTGAGAATAGCTTTTACCACCTAAATTTCATCATTCTATCTTCAATCACTTAATAATTCTAATGCAGTTTTCATGATCACAAAAAATGCTTAATCCGAGTGATTGGTAATATAATCATCAAATATGTTGATAACTTCTTCTCAATATATATCACCTTAAGATTAACCTAGGGCATATATGGATATAAAATATTAATATTCTATTAGGTGGTTCAGAGAGAAAATTTTTATTAACCTAAGAATATCCCCCTATGGTATCAAATGACGTGTGCAATATGATAACCCAAACCATGCACCATAATTATAATTGGTATATACCCTACTAACTTCATTAAGGATTATTAAACCTGCATCCATCTATGTCAAAACCACATCAACTTCTAATAAATAATTATATACTTATTACAAGGAAATCCACATAATCTCTTCCATACAAATACGTCGGGGTGTTATCCTACACCTATATTATCAATAGGGTTCTCACGAAATTTTTCTCATCCTAGTTTCCAAAGGTAACTAAACCATTCCCAAATACCAATTATAGAGACTCATACTTTACATACATATATATAGCATATTATTATATAAATATTTTTAGAAAAACATAATTATCTACCCAATAATATTAAAGTTATAGAATCATTAGAAACATAGATACCTAAAAAACCGGTTCACTAGTGAACCACAACTCAGTAAAAGTTATTTGAAACTTTCACCCTTCTTAAAAATATCAAGAATAATATATTTCATTATAAAGAAAAAAAATAAAACATAATAATGGGTGAGATTATATTCCTAGTAAAGGTAAACAAGGGAGATATCAGTGATCACATAAATATAACATGAATAAGAAAATACCATTTGAATGATATTCCATTCAAATCAAAGATAGTAATCTTGATTCATGTTATATATATTATCACTTTATAAGAAATTAATCATAAAGGAATAACAGAACATGATCTATGAGATCATAACATTGGCATAAGATATGATTTTTTTCATACACATAATCATATAACGTCATTTCCATAGTGGTAAGGAAATACAGATGAAACCATCGTACTGAATTGGGTTCACTCCCCAAACCATCGTAGTATTCATGGTTCTCTCCCATGATGATCAAATTGCGAAATTTCTATTTAATAATTTATATTACTCTCTATTTTAGACTATTTTATCAGATGAGATATCCATATTTTCCCAATTCATTACAGTGTTATATAATTCTAGACCGAGTCAACAGATAATTAAATTCATATTGATTTGATCCAAAAGATCCTAAAACATTGGTGATATTATAACATGTGAAAATAAATTATCTAATAAAAATTTAATCGATAAATAAAAAATAGAAAATAAATGTGATTTATGCCCATTTCATTAATTCATCATAGTATAACACATGTAAAAGTAATGGGTTTCATAGTAATGTTACTATCATATTCATAAACCATCCATTTAATAAATAATAATTGTATCATTTGATTATATACCCATTATGAATTATGAGACATAAAATGACTTCATATTAGATGGAAAATATTTTTCAAAGATCCCATGGAAAATTTCTCGAGGAAATTTTCCCTTACCCCTTAAAATCAGTTATTTAAAGCATAAATAATTATCATATATTAATGAAAAATATTTTTATCTAAATAACCATGGATACATCTAATAGAATATTAAAATCATTGATTAGTCATGAATGTATGAAATTTCATTTATCTTGTATATATTAAAGCAAATATTCCATTCCCATTTTTGGTAATAAGAAACAAATACCTCTTTTATAAGAATGACAATATTATTTTTAAACCATTTTTTAAAAGTTAAAAATTTGTAAAAATAAATTTAAACAATCATTTTAAAATAGTAGAAATATTATTTATGATATTTTTATAATACATGGACATATAAGAGAAAATTTGTTCGACCGATGAGATGGATAAAGTCTATTCTCCATAAATTCAGTCCTTTGCTATTCAATGTACATAAAAAGAGTAAATTGAAAGGAAACAATTATAATTTCTAAAATTAAATCTAATGTAATATAATTCATTATATTCTTAATATTTAGATAATGAAATTTCCATATTATTGGGATAATAAAAATCTAACCTGATAAAAATGATATAGTAACATAAAAAAATAAATAAGAATTTATGAATCGTATGTTCCAAGAAAATAAATAGGGATATATGGATATTTAAATCCCAATAAATTTAATAGGAATAAACATTAAAAAAATTAATTAAAGTATATACACCACAAAAAAGAAAAACATGGATAATATATGTCCTGTTGAAAAAACATTGTGATGGAAATCAATTACCTCAATTTCCACTTGGGTTGAATGAAATCTTATATTATTCATAATACATTGAATATTTTCATAATTATATAAAATAATAATTTAGACACTTATAAAAACACAAATAATCAACTTATATTATTTCAACACCATGTTTTTAATAATTCATTATTGAATTATTCATTTCTGGATGTGAATTGTATTATTTTTTCATGAGAGCTTTACTAATGTATGTTTAGTCCTTGTACATTTATCATGGTTTCATCATCATCATAATTTTAATAATTATATTAATATCTAATAGATCCATTATATATATATATATATATATTCATCAATATAATTTAGTGATAGATAAATGAATTACATTAGTCTTAGAGAAGGTAGTCCTTACATATGGATGAACACTGTTTCTATTTTTCAAAAGATGGAATGAAAGAAAAGAAAATAATAATTGAAATTTTCTGAAATGTAATTATATAATATAAATCTTATATATTTGTCAAATATATCTTTACTAACATCCATGTAAAATATAAATGAAAAATTATTCACATCACTTCGTGGAGGTGGTATTCCACACGTATACATATATGACAATATCATTTTTCAAAATATTTAAAGGTATGAAAGTATATTTGATATAATAATTCCAGAAACATAATTATGTTGTAAATATCCTTTATATATTTATATATAATATATACATTATTATATCCATTCATGAAATTTAATGATGGAAGATGAATTACATCGATCAACAAGGTGGTAGTCAACCATGCACACGATCAACAATATCATTGAACATTTGATAGAAAAGGAGATTGGTGTATGTTGTTCCCTTAAAATAATAAATTATATGTACATTTAAGATAACAATGTAATTATTTAATCATTATTTAATAATATTTTTAATATTTAAAAGAAGGTATAAAAAAACACAAGGTTATGAAGCACCCATCTTCTTAGGATAACCTCTTTTGGTTTATACCTAAGGACTTCCTAACATAGGATTTATGTATGGGGAATTTATCTATCTAGTCTAACCTATTTTGTTTTTTATGTTCAATGTCCTCATAAGAGGCATAATGTAGGTCTATAGTGTTTGGATTCTAATATCTGGATGAATGAAGAATTTATGGCATGTATGGGGTTCATTACATGAAAATTCTATTCACGAATTGTGTGAGGCTACTTATCAGAGTGCCTGAAGAGTGGAATTAATTTTATTAAAAATGGTATGAGGTGATCTTAATTTTATTGGGAATTATAACATGATACATTCCTGACTTGGAAGTGTTTCACACTGTGAAAATTTACTATATAAAAATAATGTATAAGTTAAAGTACATTGGGTTTCCCAAACCCTATATACTTTGTCCAAAACACCTTGTGGCCAATGGATGTCTATTTATTTATTTTGGGATACCTTTAATTGGGATAAATTCTTGAATTCCCATGGTCATTCTTTTATTATTCAATGTCTATCCTACCTTTCTGTCACATTGGTTTTCAATCTAGATCCCCCCCGGATTATAGTTTCAATGAAATGGATATTTCTCTCTATCATTATAAAAAATGGGGATTGTTTTGTTGAGGTTGTATCATGGTGTCATTGGAGGTACAATTATCATGTAGGATGGGTGATCTAGATATATGTGGTTTGTATATTCTGTTGCGAAAAATGTTTATTCCATTGAGGTAAGGGATTGTCTTCTTATCCTATTTATTAATATGAAATCATAAAGTTATCATGGCTTAGAAATTTGAATGATTATGTAATTCATCTAAAAATTTTGGAACCAGATTAATAAATGATTTTTTAGTGATCACATGTGGTTTATTTATATTGTGATAATGGTATCTTCTTGATTTAGTAGATATTGTGTTGTTTATTTTATTCTTATTAGAATTTCTTGTTATGTTATGGATTCGAATGTCATTCATGATGTAAAATACTATATAATGTAAATATCAAATTACCTAATTAATTTGATTTAGAATTAAGGAAGATATATACTGTAGTGAAGTTGGTGATTCCTATAATTTGACGGTAATTAAATCGATGAAGTACACATGATTAATTAAATATGTTTTCCATGATAAAGGAATTAATAAATAATATGATGTCTGAAAATACATGTTGAGAATGTTGAAATGAGAACGCTTGTTAATGAGAATGGTACATCTCTACGTTTGATGAAGCTGGTTTTAATTATAATATCATGTTTATCCTTTTATATCTTGTTGTAGCTAATGTATTAGTTTTCTAATAGTTTTATCTATTCCATAATGAATTAGTTTATTCATGATTGAATAATGAAAATTTGTCTGATAAGATTAGTCAATGGTATTGGGTTCCTAATTTTCCTGAGAAGGATGAGTGCTGTTTGTTTAGAGGTGTGAGAGTCCATATTCTATGAAGTCTAGATGACTAATTTTACAGCCTGGATTGAACTGTTTAATATGTTTTTCTATTTCCTCATTCTGATGTACTCAATATGTGATCTTATGTATTTGATTTGTTCTGATATCGGGATGCATGATGTGATATACGACAGGGAGACATAGATAATGTGGCAATAGTGGATACCCATCATAGAGGGATGCATCTGTAAATGCATAAGGGTGTTGGGGTTAGAACTAGATATGATAGAATGGGTTGAAGTGGTTAAATCAATTTTTTATGATAAATATGTAATCTTATATGACATTAAATCTATTTAATGGTTGATAGTCGGGTTTCTTGTTTTATCTACATTCAATTCCCAATTGCTTAAGGTAGCTAAGAGTGCTTCATTTGATGTTTCCTCATGATGGAAGCTTGGTTTGGTTTTCCGTGAGTGAATAGATTATGGAATGAATATAATAATTATTAAATAATTACTATACCATAGGGTAGGTTTTGATGGAATGAATATACTAAAATGATTTTAAACTTGATATATTGTGGACTCAATGTGTCATATTCATGTATCGTATAGACATTATCGTAGTGGATAATGAATATATATTAAAATAATAATAATATTTATTATATTGGCTAATAAATAAATTTAAAAAATAAAATTATTATAGGAAAATATGTAATTAATTTTTCTATTTAAATTCTTTTATGCTTATAGGATATCTAGTCCCAAGCTGTGAAAATTTTAATTCTATGGGATGATTTCTGCAGTTGAACTTTGGACTAGTTTATTCCCATAATTGTTTTGGAAGATATATTAAAGCATATATATTTTTTGATAAAATTTTATTTTCCTCCAATTTTGTTTGGGGAAACTGACATATAGTATACTCTAATATATTGTTTCTCCTAGAATCAGTGGAAGAATAAATAGTTGAAAACCCCATATGTCCTTGCTCTCTCCTCTCAGTAGTTATTTATATAGATATAAATGAATATTATTAGTCCAATATATATGTGTAGAAGGATGTAATGTATTATTTTGGTTTCAAACACGTATGTCATTAGATATAGTACCTAGAGAATTATTTTAGTATGACATGTAAAGGTTGTGATGGCTTGGGGAACTTACTTGTTGGATGAGATGTAATTTCTTGAGGTATAATACCTGATATATGATACACGTCATAAATTATACAATGAATCCTCCAAAATAATTGGTTTCTTTATATAAATATTTGGATGAGATAGTGTGATTATGTGATACATGAGGTTCATGTTGGTATTTCATTCCCATGTGTCTATAGGCTTCTTTATTTTGGAGAGAGGTGGATTAGGACCTGTGGCATTAGAAAATAGCATCAAACTAGTGGGGAAGAAGAAGTAGATTACCTTTGATGTTTCATTATAATATTATATTATATCTTGTATGTGACACTTTGGAAGTGTTATCCATAGTGAGGATAGGAAAATTATAATCCTGTTTAGGTGAATAATAACTTTCATTTTATTTATAATACGTTTTTATATTTTCCTCAAGAGGATCAGGGGAGGAACGTACTGAAAATTCTATTATTATCAGCATACATATATATGTATATATATAAATATTATATTCATGTAATTTTTAGTAGTTTATAGATCATTGTAGTTATTAATTTCCCACAGTTTTATAGAATTTGTTTGGCTTTTATGGCTAATGTTATCTTCACCTTTTGGTACATGAAGTTTTCCATTTAGTTATTTAGTATTTTATAATATTTCATTTTTGAAATCATGATTTCTTTTACATTCCTATGAATTATTTTTATTTCTCTTACCTCTTTCGTAAAAATGTTCTCTAAGTGGGTAATGCCTCTCAAATGTGTGTTTATAATACTCTCGATCCTGGTTTCCAACCAAATGAAAACTAGACGTGGGACTCGAGCAGTCACCATCTCACTTCTCTCATTTCCAAACAAGGAGGGGTACCCTTTTTTAGGCAGGCTGTCATGAGAGAGTGGTATCAAGGGTTCAAGTTGTGGGGTAGGATAGATTTTAGAGTAATATGTAGGTGACATTTCATGAGATCGTAGAGAGACAATTTTAGCTATTTTTAGTGAGTGTTGTAAACATGGGATACTGACTAATACATGATATTTTAGTTCCTAAAGATATATGCTTCAAATTAATTTATGTTTATTGATCACAATAAATGATTTGATGTTGGTCTTATGGTTTATACCTAGGAAGGGAACATGCATTGTTCTTCTATACAACTATGTTTAGAATGGGTAGAGATTTTAATTGGTTGAAACCTTTACAAGTTAAAAATTCATTAATTGACTAATTTTATGAATTATGTATTCTAGTTTTATGATATTTAATAATTTATTATTTCTATAAGCATGGATCTAGGTTTTCATCTGCATCATGTTGACTCTAAAAATGTTCAGCAAGATATTCCAGTATACCGACATAGAGTTGAGGTGAATAATGATGACATTTGAAGGAATACATATCAACATTTCAATGCCAGTGTCTACATAATTATGATGGTTTCATTTCAGAAATATAAAAAATGTATTATTATAAGAGGTTGATATACGTTTTAGTTTGATCCCTAATTGAAAGGGGAACTAGTAATTTTTGTAATTGATGATTCTACATGGAATAGTGATTTAGTGGTGGTTCTTATTCACATGTTATTGTGAATATTCAGAGGTATTGTGGGAGAAGTTTTGAGACCAGTTCCAAGAAGAGATCCTTTCTAGAACTATGAATGAATCCATTAACCTGGGTCTACTTACCCTTCAATTCAGGTGTTCCAGTGCAGAAGATTTTGGGATCCATTTCTGGTCCATTCTTTTTAATGCTTCAAACATACTTAAAAATGGGGAGTCATGGGTGACATGCCTTAAAGAGGCATTTCATCTATATATACATCACTAGGATATTCCTTTTATAATATATATTTTTGCTTCGGTTATAGAGATATATTATGTTTTTTATATAACACTTTCTAGAACATGATCTACAAAATAATGTTGTTTTCAATATTCCTCACGATAAATATCATTGGTTTGGGATTCCAAAATTCATAGATAGAAGATATTTATGATAGTAGACGGTATGTCTCACCTCTCATTGTCTATTTTTCTAGGGGCTATAGATCTCAGAACTATACCAAGGGATCACACATTTGTTTTTATTAAGGAGATAAGATAACCAGTGGGGTTAATTCTTCAACATTCTATGTAGAAATTGTGCACTCTTTATTCAGATTTTGATTCTGCTATAAAGGAATTTTCATCTGAGGAAGTAGCAACAAGGTGATCTTATTTTGGATTAGTAGAGAGGAGATGGGGAAGGAATAATACATCCCAAATACACCCTTCACCTTTACAGAGAATAGTGTATCTGTGGATTTATTCTTCATTATGGTCAAAGAGTCTCGGGATGAAGTTATGCATAAAATCAATGTTTTATAATTTTTGGGACCGAGAAAGCCAAATGTTTTTGGATGTTTACTTTTCTTATTTTGAACATGGGTGGACGATTTTCTAATTTAGGAGAAACACATTCTATTATATCTAATAACTTTATCCATGATTTGGTACTTCTGTTAGAGAGGTTTCTAGTTAAATTTGAATTTACACTTACTGTTGGTGGTCAAGATGACTTGTATAAAGTATGTAGACACTACGATCTAGTTATATAGAAGCACATATCTTTTGGAAATTTCATATGTTCATTGATACTGCCATAAAATTTCATCCTCATCATGGATTGTTTTTATTTGATGCAGGATATCATGGATTTCTTCGATAAGAAGGTTTTGTTCTATAATACTGATGAAGTTCCATCAGTTTTTTTGTCAAGAGAGACCCTTGGATGGGTTAGAGGAAAGTTCCATAGTTGTCTTCTAAGATGGGAAATCTGATACATAGTTCATTAGAATTTCATTACATAGTGTTTGATAGGGTTGGGTAAGAGTACCCAAATGTATTTATATAGTAGGTTTTAGCATTACATCCTCGATGGGATATCAATTTTGGGATTGAGATAAAACTAGTAATATCTCATATAACAGTATATCTATATTGAACATAACCTTATGAATTTTTATATTTTTTAGTACATATTAATTATTTGTTACAATGATGTAATGTTCTTTTATGTGTGTCACCATTTTGGTCACTAGTTATTTCATGTAGATGGCCGATGGTGGTTTCTACTTTTTATTTATTATTACTTCTTGAACAATTTAACATTAAAGATCTATTATCTTATTCTATGGAGTGATTATTTATTCAACCATATGAATGGATTAAGTTCATTTTCAAAAATCAATTTATGAGTTAGGGAATCATCAAATGTGTCTGAATGATGATAAAATATAGAAGATTTATTTTCAATATCATCATGAGAATTACACGATCTTTGTGTAGGTGATTGGTGTGACTAATTCAAAAAAGGTCTTACTGGGTTGTCTGAATTTTTTTTATAGATTTATTTGATAATTTCAAAGTTGTTTTCATTGATTAAATCCATTTTTACTTCATATATGATGAGGAGAATGTAGATCACTAGCGTGTCTTTTTAGTAGTTATTCGGTGTGACCAATTTTTTGGATATTTGTAGAAATTCAGTTTTAAGGATCATGAAGTATGTTTCATGGGTCATATTGTGTCCCAAAAGGAAGTATATATGGATCCTTTTACAATAG
Organism: Viscum album; assembly: GCA_963277665.1. NCBI lineage: Eukaryota > Viridiplantae > Streptophyta > Magnoliopsida > Santalales > Viscaceae > Viscum > Viscum album. Next base: position 1,967,171,795 of record OY728161.1, read on the forward strand.
AGGTGGTTCTTTCTTACGAAGTCCACAAGATAGTAGAAAAGGTATGGAGTTTCCTTGGTATTGTAGGCTATTAGAAGAGGTTCATGGTCGATTTATATAAGGTTGTGGATACTATAATATACATGATAGATAAGGGTCAAGTGTTATTGTGTTCGTACTAATGTCATAAAAATTTTTTGTACATAAAGGTTAAATTGGTGAGGTATCCAATCCATTATTTTCCATTTGGCGGAGTTTACCTAGATATTTTCTATAATGCTTGACTAATTATCTTGGGTTGTATTATGATGATGTAATGGTCATTTTTTTCTAACAGTTCTCATCAGATATAACCACATGAGCACAACTATTCCACCCATGATCTTGAATTGGTTTCAGTTGTTCTTTCAGTTAATATTTTGATACATCATTCCATTGAATAATTTTTTTCCAAATTTTACTAACCCTAAGAGCCTGATATATGTATTCTATCACCATTAAAATAGTTTTTTTATCATTATAATATGGACTTATTTTAGTATTAGGAATTTGATATTTCTAATACCATGAAATAGAAATTTTATAGAGAATTCCGTGATAAAAAATCTATGTAGTGATTCTAGGTATGAATCTAGATATTCTTGTAGCGTGATGCAATAAATCGTAAAAATTAATCAAGATATTGGAAAAGCTTGAGGTAAAGGATGTATTTTATAGAATATAGTGATGTTTATTTTGTGTAGTACGTGGAGGTGTCCCTGCTAGCGGATTAATAGGTGGAGGTCTAGAGTGACTCGACCATTTTTAGCAATCTCCCATATAGTTTGTTCGAGGATGTACTTCATTAGGTATTATTCCATGGAATCATTTTAGTTTCTTTGGTGAGGTATGATATGGTTCTCTATGATTTAAAAACCATTCATTTTTAGGTAATTACTAGAACGAAAATGATGTATTGTGTTTTGAGAGGTCATTTTTAGTTTCCCAAGTAGGAGAATGCTTTGCAAAGTTTGTTTCTCAATGTTTGGTCAACCCGATGGTGAAGGCTGACAAATGTGTTCTTGGTAGTTTTATATATCAATTATATGTTCCCCATTATAAGTGGGGGTACATCATAAGGGACATTAATAATGGTTTACCTTGATCTTAGAGAATATATGATTCTATATGGGTGATGGTGGATCATTTGATGAAATCATCGCACTTTATAGTGATCCGGGGGTGCAGTTCAATACTGGTGTTATTGAGCCAGTATTTGGAAGAGGTGGTGAGATTCTATTGAGTCTTGAGGATGATATTCTCTAATAGAGAAACTAATTTTACATCTAGTGTTTGGACATTTCTTTAATATAATTTTTTAACTCAATTATATATTACAAATGATTTCCATCCATAAACGGAAAGTCATAAAAAGAAAACCATCTAGACTCTTGATGATATCTTTCCATTCCACTATTGTTTTTTAACGTGTGAAGATTTTTAAGACCGAACTTTAAATTCACAATAATGTTGGACTATTGTCAGAGAGGTAGAAATTTCTAGGTTGTAACTAGTATAAAATATCACAGAGATGGAATATGTATCTCATGGGAGTTTGATTATAGAACAAGATCATTTGAAATATTATTTATATCATAGGAGGAGACCTATAAATTCCAATAGTTTAGATCATGTATTCTGGAAGTTGACTCTTCACTGTGGGTAGTGAAGGTTTCGTTGTGAGAGTTAGCTTTTTTAATTGGTTTGTTATGCCTTTGATGGGGTTGGATCATGTTGGAATCATGGAATATTATATAAAACTTCCCCATAGATGATCCTAAAACATGATTTTTTTCTCATTTTTTATCTCCGATATTATATTCAGGATTACTCTCATGTCATCTATTTGGGAGATATCTATGTTAATGAATATGAAACCTTCATGGAGTGTCTTATGGAGATTCCAGACCACTAGGATAAGGTGTTTAATGGGCATGATATTCCCTTGGTACATGTATTGTAGTTTCATAGTGGTTTGGAGGATAGTGCAAGTGAATAAGAATCATATGTGTGAAATCAGTACCATGGAATTTTTTTATGTTTATCTCTTCTATTTTAACATGTTCATTTTGTGTGTTTTGTCCTTTCGTGTTTGTGGTATGGTTCCCCTTTGTTTCTTATTTTTTACCTTACTCTCATTTAATAAGAATCTCCCCCATGAGAGTTTTTAGGATTGAGTTGTTACTATTTCATAGTTTACATTGTTCCACTAATTATATGGTTAACCTCCTATGATGGGGATATGCATGAGTGTTATATCATAGGGTTTCCATTCAGATGACCTCATTTTGTTTTCTCTCATGGTTTTTTTATTATCAATGATGAGAATTTTTTTAGAGGTATCTAATGTAAGGTAATGAATCTATCTATTTTGGCCCTTTGGAATTTTTTGTTGTTTTATTTACCTAGAGGTTTCTAAGAAAAGATATATGTGTGTTTGGCTACTAAATTTAGAAACCATGGAGAATTCTTAATTTGTAAGGGGTTTATACTTTGAATTGCTGGTGCATGGATTGTGTGAGGCTTGTTCATGTGGTGTCCTGTGAAGTGAATAAATCCAATGAAAAATTTTCATAGGTGACATGTTATCTAGAGGGACATAAATCATGATACTCCCCTGATGTAAATGAGTTTCACCCCATGAAAACTAGATGAACTATATGCTGATATAAGTTGATGTTCCTTTGGTATTCTCAAACACTATGTAATTTCTCCTAAACCCTACTAGTCCAGTAGATATAACTTCATGAATTTTAGGATCCCTTTAACAATGATAGATTCTATGACTTTTGTGTTTGATCCATAGTGATCTAGGTACATATTAGCTATTATCTCATTGTTATTTTATCTATATCATCCCACTTAATCATTCCAAGATATGGTGGATTCTCTCCATCCTTTTAATTGTGTTTTCTTGGTTCTTTATTTGTGTGGTTGTGGTAGAGCCACCATAGAGGGATTAAAAACTTATGGGAGTGGTGATCATGATATAAAGCATTGCTCTATTCAGATGTGAATAATGTTGATGCCTTGGAGGTTTGAATTTTTTTCTATTCCTATTCATTTGCGTGAAATATTCAATACAACATTATTTAGATGTTTTTATAGAAATGGAATTAACTTAATATTTATTTAAATAGACTAATCCATAATGGAATAAGAACTGATTGTGTAATAAAGATATTTTATAGGTCATGTGTTTCATGTTTTCTAGATAAGGGTGGGTTAATTTTGATTAGGGTCATGAGAGAACATATTTTTGTGAAGGATTGATTCCTTTTTTAGGTCCAATAATACATTATTGACCATGGTTGTTTCTTACAACTTTGTGAAGTTCTATACATGTGAGATTCACTATTAAGTAACTTATGATACTGGGATGGATGATGTGATTGGGGAGTTCAGACCCATATGATGTGGTAGTAGTTGATTCCTATTATCGAAAGACAAATCAAGATATGTATGTGGCTGTCAAGGATAGAACTTGAGCTGATGAATGGGTTAAATATGGTCTTACCCATTGATGTGATAAATCTATATGTCTTCTTGATATGAATATATTTAATGGATGATGACTAGGTTTCATGAATTATCTTAATTCCTTTATCCATTTCATGGGACATATGGGAGTGATTGGTTTCATGATTACTCTTGGTGTAATATTAGGATTGTTTTCCAAGAGTCCTTTTATTATAAAATGATTTTAATAATGACTAGATAATTATTAACTCCTGGGGTTAGTGTTGATAGAATACCATTACTGAAAAGATGTTAATCTACATAAATCATGGACTCAGTTTGGATTATGCATGGGAGGAACATAATTAATGATTTTGGATAATGAATGTATTATAAAATAATGTTATTGGTTAATTTAATGGATAATTAAAAAATTAATGAATGAAAATGAAAATGATAAAATAATTAATTAATGTTTATTTTTAAATTTCCATACCCTTATTAGATATATAGTTCATGGAAGTGGATGCCTTTTGATTGAGAGACAATAGTTATAGTTGAAATTTTAAATAGTTTATAACCATAGTGTGGTTGTTAGATATATAATTTCCAATATATTTTATGATATCATACTCTGCCCCAATAATTTTTTTGGGATAATAAAACACAGTGGACCCTAGGAGGGTATTTCCCCAACATCCTAATGAGAGGATCGATGCCTGAATACACCCTCAAGCCCAACTATCTACTATAGTTAGTCCATTGTACTAGTATGAACAACGATTAGTTTCCCAATACATGTTTATAGAGGGTAATAATGGATTATGGTTATTTCACACCCATTTATCTATAGATATAGTATCCCAATTTTTATTATTTTTATGATGTGTATAGGATATGATGTCTTGAGGGACAGAATAAATGTATGGGTTGTGATGGCTTGAGGTAAAATACATGATTTATGATACACATCATTCATGATATGGTCGATTATAGTAAATAAGTGATTAATGTATATGGATGTGTGGATAGGATGCTGTGATGATGTGATACATTATGTACATGTTTTGATTCCATTCATAGGTCATTATAGGTTGGATTATTTAAAAGAGAGATGGATAAGGACGTGAGACACTAGGGAGGAAGGGAAAAGATGGGGGAATCAAGATTGGGGTACCCTTGATGTTTAATTATTATGTTATATTCTCTATTGTATGAAATACAAATTGAGAGTTATCCATTGTGAAGTTGGGAACATAATATACCTATTTAGTTTATGAGTTAGTTTCATTGTTTTTAACTATTCAATATCATGATTTCTTTATCGTTTTCATGAGATCCTTTTGGGAGGATCCTACTGAGTATACTATTATGATTACCCTCATATATAAATAGTTTTATAGTCAACTGGATCAAGTTGGATATCAGGTTGGCTATTAATAGCTCATGGTTTTTAGGCATTTTTTAGGTTTTTTGTATTCACCCATCTTTACATTTGGGTACATTTAGTTTTCCTCTTAGTTATTTAGTAATATATTTTATTTAATGCTTTCACTTTTGATTTATTATATATATCACAATATTTATAATTTAGTTTATCTATCACATCTCTCTATTATAAAATTTATTTTGGAAAATAATTCCTCTCATATATATGTCTAATATACCGTCAATGCTAATTGCCAACCAGAGGCCCACGAGAGGAATGACATGGGAAGTAATTGTCTCCCTTCTATCACTCTCATCCCAGGATGGGTATCATTTAGGGGGAGGGGGTCATGAAAATTTGGATAAAAACAAGTAATATATTTCATGGTTATTGATCTATGTAGTGGATTTAGTTTGGGTTTGTCTAAACTAATAGAATCTTTATGTGTGAGGAATAGAGGAGAGGTGGGCCTTTATAATTGAGGTGAGTTCCAAAATTGTAATTTTTCAATGTTTTATTAAAATTTAAAGTCTCTTTATTGGACAAATGGATCCCAAACTAACCATTAATTTTTTTTGGATGATATAAGGTCACAATATATACATCCCATATAAATTAGCCATGTTTTTAATTCTATTTAACACATTTCTTCTCTAACCCCTTTGTAAACAGGTTTTATCTTTAACCATGTTAACATATTTTAACTTTTTGTACAATTCATAATGAAAAAAATTTCAATCGGCCTATTTTCCTAAAATTTACTAAAATGATTATAAATATAGAATACATTTTATCAAATAAAATTCACATATTTTACAAAATATCATTTAATGTAAACCATGTAATAGAGATTAAAAACATATTTCTCCAAAGAAAAGTTTTTTTTAATTTATAAAGTTTTTCTATATAAAAACTCAATATAAAATTGGTTCCAATTATCTAAATTAGACTATTACAAATATTATTGAATAAATTTTACTCTTAAAACTATTTTTCATGAAAAAAAGAAAAATTTATAACCTTTAATCAAAGAAACAATTTTAATAAAACACATTGTTTTTTTACTATTGGTTGAAAAATCATTCTTCTTTGAAAATTATCAAAATTGAGTTGTTTGATAATTTTAACATATAGATATAAAATTTTAATTTCATTTTTAGTATTAATTTTCTAATGTGGTTATTTTTTATTTTTAAAAATATTTTTGAAAAAACAGAAAAAACATCTTTTGAGAAAAAATTTACATTCTAAAGAATTATAGAGGATTTGTTCTCATCCCTTGCCTAGAAAAAGTATTTTATTAATAAAAAACCTTTTATTTATTATATAATATTTATATTTAAATAATATCATTTTCTAATAGTGTATAATTTAATTTATTAATAAAAATTAAATTGTGCAAATAAAAATTATGTTTCAAAAATAAATACTTCTTTTACCTTCAAATGATTTTTATTTTATTTTCTCATGAATTTGTATTACACATGTGTAATTTTTTTTTATAATTTAGTTATTTATATCTATATCCTTAATTAAAATAGATTGTATATAACTGTCACATAACTAATAATGTTTTAATATTATATCATGTTTTTTTAAACATAATGTTACATAATATTCTATTTCTTGAAAAAATTAAATTTATTTGGAAGAAATATTTCAAAAAAAAAATAGAAGTTACATAAATAGAGATAACATTTATTTATTTTATTCCTCATAATTAAAAATTTTTCTAGTTTCTATCAACTCATCCTAACAACTAAATGAAGGAAATTACTGCACAATTGAAAAATGGATGGTCCTTTGTGGAAGGGAAAAAATAAATTTTGAATAATTCAAATGTTATAATAGAAATAATAATATTGAAGTACTAACATGAGATGTAGGATTACTGAATTTATTTGAAATATTATATTACAACTATATTACATCTGTAGATATATGTGGATATGAATGTATTATAAATGATTTCTAATCATGTTATGTCATCTTAGTTAAATGTGTTTTCAAATTCTCTCACATGAAACACACTCCATAAAAAAATTCATAGCTTTTTCATGACGTAGAGGAACCAAAAATGGGTGAGTATTATCAACTATTTAGTCTCACTCAAGTGGGGTAGAAAATATATGGGGGTAAAACTTAATTTGGATTTATGGGATGATTTACTAAAAAAATTTGATTGTATTGAAATTAAAAATACAAGATTAAAATAAAAATATATCTTACTACTTTGTATTACTATATGAATTCCATTATACGAAAAATAATATAGAAGCATTATAAAATTAATTTTTCACTTCTTAAATTCATGTATAAGGACATAACGCGTAATATATAACAAATATAATAGATAATCACCTCAAATTGATGTTATAAAACATTATGAAACCATATACTCTACCCACACTTCTATAAAAATATTTACTTCCTCTTTTGAGTACAACGACTGTTGTATGTCCTATTAATATTGAGAAAGTATAGAAAAAAAGGATAATTAAATATATGAAAGGATATTTTAATTACCTCTTTGAAATTACATCTATTGAGATGCTTTTTTTTGATTCCATATAATATCATTCTTAAATTTAAAAACATAATATTCATAATGATTATCATTATTTTATTTCATACATTGTAAAAACATTTAATAAATAATAAAATTGTTTTTAAGTATGTTATTGTAGTTAAATCATACTATATATACCTTAATATATTTACAACTGATGTAACACTAAGGCTTCATATGTTTATTCAATAACCTTATTCAATGATTTCGACAATATTTATTAATCTCCCTTTTAAAAAAATCCTTTTTGAAACACAAACTAAAATATATAATTTTTGGTAATCTATAAAATATTGATTTAATTTAATTAAAAATTCATAATGGACATCATATGTGATTTATTTTTTGGAAATCATCCTTTGGATCCACAAAATAAACATTCTATATATCCAAGTTCATCAAATTTAACATTTAGTGATTCCCAAAAAACAAAAAAAATAAGTATTAAAAAGTAAAAACTATTTGTTATATAATTAGATTATAGAGTTTTATCCATGTATTCTAGATATCAAGAATATCCTGTCACATATAATTTTATTTTCAAACACCATGTTCATAATTTTTCTTTTAAATTTCCTACAATTCCAAATAAACATTTTCCATTCAAATGATACTGGGAATAATTATTTCAAATATCACATCATAGGTTTTTCCCATTATATAAAATTAATATATACACCTATATAAAATATGAAATGTTTGTAACGATAATGAATGTATTATATCATTTTTAAAAAAAAATTATGGATATGGATCTCATGTATGTATTCAAAACCGAGACTCCTAGCAATTCAAACATGATAATATGAGTTATACATTTAAGACCACCATTTTTGGTAATTTCCTCTACAAAAATTTCATCATTATAATCAATGATGGATATATTTTCATCATTGAGTGTTGTATCTGCATGACTGATTATTGATAATATATGCATAAGTAAAAGTAGTTGGGTAAAGGTATACATGGATGGTCATTCTGAATTCCTTGATGATACACTAATTTGTCTTTATATGGCCTTCCATTTCCCCATTATTCCTTATGTAATATCATACATCACTTCAGACCATACTCATTAAAACAAAATGAGGTTTCATTTAAAAAAATAGTTTGATACATACCTCATGTATCTTTAAAATATTTAACGTCCATGATATGAAAGTTCATATATAATTATAAAAAATTGTAACATCTATATCAGCACATTGAATAATAAACTATTTGATCATATCGAAAACTACTTCAATGCCGATTCTCACATGATCATTTTGGGAATTGTTTATTATAAATCATTTCTACTCAGATTTTTTACACCATTACCCTCACAAAAAAAAACAATCATGTTGGATTATAAATAAAAATCAACTTCAATTTTTCCCAATAAGATTTTAGTTATATAAAATTATAAAAATTGATTTAATTTAAATTTAGGAGAAAAGGTTATGAAAAAAATTGATTTCCTCGAGTAAGGTAGGCAATTGAGGTTAATGGATATCCATAAAGCTAGTTTTTCCATTTTCATATTACTATACTGATCAATGTTATACTATTGGTTCACAAGGATTCATTTTCATATATTGGTATTCCAAAATAAAATTGATGGTAATATTTTTTATATTATATATTTTTTCATTCATTCCTTTCATCATCTTGTTTGTATCTCTATTCATATTTTTCTTCTAAAATATCTTCAAGGTTACCCTCCAAATCTTGTGCATCTAATTTGGCCATATTACTATGTAAACTTCAATGTTACTGAAATTACTTTTTCTTCTAGTGTAGTAAATATCAATAATTATTTCTAAAAAATATAAAAAAATATATGGATGAAAATATATATTTTTATATATTATTGTTATAACTAATAAAAAATTATTAGTATGTCACACTTAAACATGATTTACATACTACATGTGTGATTCTATTTAATATTTTCCATATTTATTTACAAGATACCCCTTTAATAAAAAATTACATGCGATGAATGTGTCTTTGGATTATTATTCATCAATATACCCTTAAAAAAGTAATAATGAAGTTTAATGACACATAATTCTATTATTATATATTTAAAATACTTAACATTTTATTTCCATGTTAATTATAACTTATCATTAATTTACACTAATGGTAAATTAGTTTTAATGCATATTGACTATTTTAAGAACTCATTTAATGATTCATAAATTAAAAACATTGAATCAAAGTGTATAAAATAAATAATTTCTACTGAACTACATTCTACTACCATGAAAATAAAAATAAACCTCATCATAATGGCTAATGAATTCTTTTCATATTTCATTGTTTATAATGTGTCAATATATTTTCGGTGTGGGGGTTTAATTTCCCCTTAAAATCTTTTAGATGATGCTTGGGAATAAGTACCTAGAAGGCTCTATGTTCCTTTCTAGTGATCATTGACAAAAATTTATTGTGGAAATTATATAAAATAATTGAACTCTAAAAGGGATAGTGAATAGTAAATCAATGTGCCATTGAATAATTTTTTGGTAAACTAGATAAAGTATATCATAACATTACCCCAATATCTCCCCGCACATTTTTTTCAATTCTAGAATGATATTTTACACATATCTATATCAACTGGTATGTGAATTATCTTTATGAACCTAATTTAATTAATTAGAATTAACTTATTGGGGTCAACATGTTGGTCGTGTTGATTATATCCATCCCCATATTTTATTCCATTATTTCTATCACACCCCGATCTCAGGAATTTAATCATTTTAATTATTTAATTTATTTTAATTAGTCATATCCTTATTTCTTATTTCGGGCCGACTTGGGTTAAAATTTAAAAAAAAAATCGTGCATGGAGGGGTCATGTGCGTGGGTTGCGCATGGTTAAGTGTAACCATGAAGCAACCGTGTGTGGGGGTCTGTCACTAGGACAGTGCCATTTGGCACGGTCAAAGCATTGTTTGCTGAGTCGCGAGTCCAGAAACAGGCGATCTATGTGGTTGTGTGATATTTTAAATAACTATATTAAATGAAAGAAACTTGGGAAAAAATAAAATAATATGAAATAAATAATATTTTTAAAATGTAATAATAATGTTATTTTTTGGGGATATTATAATTATTATTAATATTTTTATTAATATTTTCTATTATTAAACTATTATTAATGTTATTTTTATTACAAAGTTAGGTAAATATTATTAATATTATTATTAATAATATTATTAAGATTTTTATGATTATGATAATGATAATTAATATTATTTTTTTTATATTTAAGTTTTATTTTATTTTCTCCCTTTTCTGTTAATTTTTCCTTCCATTCTTTATTTTTTTTTCTTTCTATATTTTTTTCTTACCATTTTTTATTCTCCCCATCTACTTCTATTGTGTGTCATACGACATGAACCTCCCCCCTCCATTTGTCGGTGCACCACCCTCTATTCTGGTCATCTCCATCACAAGCACCCTCCTCTCCTGTCATCTCCCTCATCAGCAGTCCTCCACCGTGTGGTGCCTCCCAACTCGTGAGACCTTCTCCCTCATGAAACCACCCTAGACAAACCCTCTATCTATCATTCCACCCTCCCCTGATAGTGTTTCCCTCCGATATTTGTCCCTCCCCACAGCACAACCAACATCCCCTCTTCCACCTCTAGTGAGTAGTCTCATTGATTTTAGGGTTTATATTATTGGTTTTCTTATTGGATAAAACCTAGGAGTTGGGGATTGATTTTGACCCAATTTACTTGATGTCTAGGGTTTTCATAACATCTATGGGGCCCTATTCGCCCTTCTTATAGAGTTTTATCACGTTTTCACACCACCATGGTATGTGTGTACATCCCTTTCCCTTTCGAAGAAATCCATTGGTTCTTGTGTTGCTTCAATCATTATTATTTACATTATTCAATGAATTATGTTATATCTTATTAATTTACTATGGTGTTTTCATTTTGTTAGAATTTTTTAAAAATTGGTTTTTGGGTGAATCCATGTTTATTCTCATGTAAATATTTATGGAATGACTATGATTATATGCCAATTGTATTTTAATTGAGAAATTAGGTGATTTGTGATGATGTTTACCAGTAATTATTATTCATATAGTTGTGTGGATTGTGATTTTTTCCTTGATTGAGTGATTTGGAAATTTTTATGAAACCAGAATTGTGGTGGAAAGGTTTTGAAAGTGTTTTAAAGAGTTTTTAGTTAAATGGGATTGTTGTGTTTGTTTAAAAAGACATTTGGTATTTTCCAAAATGTTTCAAAAAGGTCTATGGACTCAAGTATGATGCCATTAGTTGCTGGCACATTCATTGGTGCATAGAGTGCCCTCATGGATGTTCCCTCAAATGAAGATGGCACATGAAAATGGTGTTTCTCCCAAAACCATTGTTTTTTTTAATCAATTTTATAATAAATGTTTATGGTTTTTAAGTTACTGATATATTTTTTATATTTAGAGGGTTTGACCTAGTTGTGATCGGTTTTAAAGGTTTTCATGCATATTCCCGTGTATGGATATGTATAAATATATATATCTTTTGTGTACATGTTATCTAATGTCATGGAGAACACATGCATCAGTTTAAAGATATATATATATATATATATATATATATATATATATATATATATGTTCATGTGTGTGAGTAGGTTGCTGCTTTAGTAAGAATGCTTTGGATAGACCATTATTTGAGGTACGGTCTCTATGAATTGACCTATAAATTTAAGAATCATTTATTTCTTGCATTTCACATTTAGTTTTTATATTAATTATTGATATATTATTGTTAGTATAATTGTACTTTTGGAATTGGAGTGGTTTCCATCTTGGAATGTATTGCAATAAATGGTCTGATTATGTTGTTCACATCATGTTCTTGATGAAATTCATCATTGGCCTTTATAAATGTGTTTTATATTTAAAATGGTGACCTGAGTTTCTTAAATGAGTTTCTAAGTGGTTTTTTATTTAATAAGTGGTGTGTATTGGTTCATTAAAAATTATATAGTGTTAAATGGTTGGTTGAGGACAATTTGGAACATTTATAAAATAATTTTCTATGAAAAATATCATCTGGATGAAACCCTTTCCTTGTCGGGTGTTGATGTGAATTGGTGGTCCGCCAATGAGAAAGCCCACGTGTGTTGATAGTTAATGGAAAGAGGGGGAAAGTCCCTCAGAGGGATTCATGGGGTTAATGTTTCATGGGTTACTTATGTATGACACATGTAGAATTCATGGATTTATTGTTGGTCATTGTTTACTCACATCCATTTTTAGTCTGAAGATGTGACCCTAGCACAACAAGAAAATTTTCAGTGAACAATTGTAGCACTAGTTTAGATTATGCACTAGATATTGGCCCATGGAAGGGGATATTATTTTTATTATTTCTATGAGATTGGGACTATTGTTCAGGCTAGGTAGGGTGACAATTGGGAATTTGGGAATTATGAAGTCATCAGGTAGGGTATGACTTCGGTATGAGTCACATGTATTGTATGTTTTAAACAATTCATAATATCTTAGGTTCACCCATGTTATCTAGTACTTATTTATCTATGGAGAATGATTGAGATGCATTTTCTGGTTGGTTACTCTTGGTTGGTGTTTTTTCATTACCATTGTTTTATGTCTAGGGATCTTGATTCCTTGGATAAGGTAGCTTCTTCTTTAAATTGATAAACATTTTCTCATGAATATAGGAAAAGTTTTTTAAAATGTTTTATAATTTCTTCATCTATTTTTAATTTAAACATCACCTCATTTAAACATCCAATATTTTCTTCTTTAAAATTGAATTTGGTTCATAATTGAAAAAGGGAAATATATTGTTATCTGTTTTGGGAATAAAATGTGTAAAACCCAAGTTAATACATTGTATTTAAATATAGAAATTTATGGATCTTTTATTTAATGGAAATTATTATGAGAAAGGATTTTTTTTATGAATTCATATTGAGTTTTAATATACAGTCCTATAGTTTATCTTTATTTTTATCTTTGGGAGTTACTTATTGCTTGGCTTTGGCCATCATAGTGCGACGATGGTTTGATGTCAGTGGTGACTTGTAGGGTCACAAAGAGGTATGTGTAGTTTTATTTTCATTCTACTACAAGTTTTAATTTTTATGGTTCAATTTATAATAATTTATTTTTCTTTTATTTATAGTAAAAATAATTCCCACGAGTTTTATTTCGATGCTTGACACCAGTTTCTAGCCCATGGGGATCAGGAACACCCTAAGAACATTTCTGGGTATCATCTCTAGTGATCGGTTCTGTTCAACCTCGTTAGGTTCATGAAAAATGGTATCATGGGAGGTTCATGTTATTTGGGGTCTCTCGTTGATAGAGAATATGATTTTAGGGACTCATGAGCTAGGTGTAGGAAGAGTATCATGATCACTTTCTCTCACTGATCCTCGAGTTACGTTGGGTAGTCGGGAATTTGTAGTCTTATTTTCTTATTTTGGATTATGGGATGACAAGGGAGGCCAACTGGTATCACATCATGACTGTGTATGGAGTAGTGACCCATGTGGAGTCTAAGTACATGGCTTAAATTCCTCTTGGTTTTCATGCTTACATGGGGTGTGGCTCACTACCATGTCACCATGTTAAGTGTAATTATTAGTTCCTCAATCTGGTGTATCATTGTGAGTTGTGTTCTATTTGGCTCTAGTTGGTGTGAATGTAAATTGAAAATGGAAATGATATTGGAATAAAAAAATTTTATATAGAGTGGATTCAAATTGCTGAGGTAGCTTTAAAATGACAATGACTTTTGAAAAGGAAACTGGTTTATTCCAAGTGATTTTAAAAATGAAAAAATGAGTTTTAGATGATATTGTTTCATTTTAAAAATTTGGTGCATGTATGGATTTGATAAGAAAATATATATGTAACCTTTGGTACACTCTATGGATGGTCACAAGTGATTATGGTATGTAAGTAATGAGTGTGGGGGAACTTGTTTGTGGTTGATGTGTGTAAAAAAGATTGATACAGGTAGCTGTTCATAGGATTTTGTTGGTGAGGATTCAAAATATGATGGTCTTTAAAATCAATTTTTGGTTTCTAGTGTGGGTTTTGTTTGTGAGTACTAGATTTCACTATTAATAATGTAGTTTGAAATTCAAATGAAAGTGGTGTCTTTTTTCATTAATGTTTGTGGTATATTTGATTTTTTTTGTCTTTATAGCTTGTTGTTTTAGATAAACGTGTTTTTTATTGTGCTCTAGTCTGGTGCGAGATTTATTTTGGGTTTCCCATGTTGTTCAGAATGTTCCATCTAAAAAGGTACCTAATTTTTCCAATGATTAAATCCTAGTATTCAATTCTTTTTGGGTTTCACCAGTTCTTCAACATGATAAAGGACCATTATAGGTAGTAAAGTGGTTGGAAGGAAGAAGAGAATATCTTCATGTTTTTGGGAACTCCAAAGTTTGTAAATGTTCTTATCATTGGGGGTTTGATTGAGGGTCCAGTTTTGGACCGGTGGATGTTGTATGTCTTATCAACAATGGAATTTTGAGAGACATGGGAATTTTTCAACACCACCTTCCTCCATGGGATATACATGAGGAGGTGAATTTAATGAAGGTTTCAGAGTTGCGGGATGATCAGTGGGGATAGTGGTCAGAAAAAGTCTATGTTGTACACTTTGAAGAGATGGCTCCTCTTTTCATTTTGGAGTTCCCACCCATCAATTATGGTCAATGTACTCTCTTATAGTGAAACCTGTTATTGAGATGTTGGTGGATGTAGAATTTTTAGAAGTTTCATTTAATGGGGTGTAGTTAATGGTAGTCAACTTTTATGGGGGCTCTCTATCAAGGAAGGAGCGCATGCTGGTGAAACCTATCAATGAGAATTTATCATTGTTGGTTCTTAAATCTAGTTTGTCAGAAAGATTTCTAGTGTGACATTGATATGGCTGTTTCAGACATTCCAAGCCATCTTATAACATCTCTATGAAGTCTTTCCATCGTTGAGGTCATTCGGGTCATCAGGGGAAGTTCTGTAGGATGTTTCATTCAAGGAAGCAGTTTTGATTAGGGGATGATAGTGCCTAACTGTGGGGTATGATATGCTTGGTCATTAGTGCCCAAGCTGTATGCATCGGGCAGGAACTCACAGATAGTCTGAAGTTATCTTGAATCGGTGAAACGATTTCCTAGGTTATGTTTCTATCTTTTTGTTGTAAATATCTGAAATTTCCTTATTTTAGTCTTATTGTTATTTTATGTTCATCTCATGATGTGATGGTGTGATGAACTCACTCTATCGCAACCCAAGAAGTTTCATATAATTTATATATGGTCTTTATTAATAATTTGTTTTTCTTAATGTTTGTTAGACACTTGTATGATATGGTTTTGGTTTAGTGATGGTTTCATGAAAATTCCATGGTTTTTTGAGATGGGAGAAAATTGGATCCAGTTCATTGATGGGTTTTGTTAGAGTTTTTCTTGTTATTATTCATCTAATATTGGGGATATAATTTTTGATTGAAATTATTATAGTCATAATAGTTGAGTTTTCATTCTTGTGCTATGGAAGTTGGTTTGAATTGGTTGGGAGTACCCGCGTTGTCCACCTCCTCAGGGTGGTGTGTTTAAGTCATAAATATAAATTCTAGTTGGGTTCTTGTGGTGGGGAGTAACCCCTCACGTTCTTCCCTCAATACAGGGCTTCAATTCCCTCTTGAATCAGTTGGGGCATGACCTGTGGAGAGTATGTTCATTTCAAGATTCATGGTTTTTCATGATTTGGTGTAGGCTTGGACTTGAGTTTTAATTAACTATCATATTTGTGAATTTATGGGAAAAGAGTTTTTATGGTGGGGAGAATTTTCAAACCCTTATATTAGAAATTTAATAATTTTAATTATTTAATTTATTTTAAAAAGCTATATCTTTTTTTTTAATAATTCCTAGGTTGATTTTTTTTAAAATAACAGGTTCGACGCATGGGTGGTGCATGGTGAAGAGTTACCCTGTGTGAGGGTCCATCACTAGGACGGTGCGATTTGGCATGGTCAAAGTATGGTTGGATCACCTACGCATCTAGATATATGTGAGCGATGCGGTCTCTCGATTATCAAAACAAATAAATTAAATGTAAGTGGCATGGTGAAAAAATGAAATAAAATGAAATAAAGAAAATGTTTTAACAATAATAATAATGATATTATTTTTGGGGATAAAAATGTTATTTTAATTATTGTGGTTAAAATATATTATTATTAAATTGTTATTAAGGTTATTATTATTAAAAAATTATGTGAATATTATAAATATTATTACTTAAATTATTATTAATGTTATTATGATTATGATTATTATGATTATTATAATTTTTATTAATATTTTTATTTTATTTTATTTTCCCCTTTTTTCATTACTTTTCAATATATTCATTAACTTTCATTCTTTATTTATTGTTTTCTTATTTATCTCTTTTCTTTTCCCCCACTCCCTCTCTTAGGAATCACATGACTTGCACCACCCCCCTCCTTTTGTCGGCGCACATCCCTCTACTCTGTCCATCTCCCTCGTCATTTCCGTCCTCTCCACCAGTCTCCCTCACCAGCGATCCTTGCTAGTGTAATGCCTCCCAACTCACGCAACCCTCTCCCTCTTGTGGCCACCCCAACTTAACCATCCATCCGGTGTGGCAATCTCCTTTGGTACTTTTTATCTCTAGCGGACATTCCTCCTCGCGGTGCGGCCGACCTCCCATCTTCTCCAAATGGCGAGTAGTCTCATTATTTACGGTTTATATTTGTGGTGTTCTTGTTGTCCAAGGCCTAGGAGTATGGGTTTTAGGATGACCCAATTTTCATGATGTTTAGGGGGTGTGAATCATCTAAAGGGCCCAAGACTCACTTCTCTAAGAGTTTTATCGCGTTCGCACACCACTAAGGTAGGTGTGTACGTCCCTTTCCATTTAGAAGAAATATATTTGTTCTTGTGTTGTTTCAATTATTTTTTTAAAATTGATTCACCACTTAGTGAAATTTGTAATTAATTTATTATGGTGTTTTCTTGCTATTAGAGTTTGTTAAAAATAGGGTTTGGGGTAATTTCTTTTTATCCTCATGTAATTATTTTAGGGAATGAGTATGATTAAATTCCAATTATATTTTAATTTATAAATTTTGTGATTTTTTATTATGATTACCAGTAGGGATATTTTATAATGTTGGTTGGATTGATATTTTGGCCTTATTTGAGAGATTTGGAAATTATTATGGCTTAAGATTTGTGGTGGAACTGTTTTGAAAGAATTTTTTGAGTTTACAATTAAATGGGATTATTGGGTTGGTTTAATAAGAAATTAGTTATTTTTAAAATGGTTTCAAAAATATCTCACGAACTCAAGGATGATTCCATTATATGTGGGCAGATCCATGGGTGCATGGAGTGTAGACATGGATGTTCCCTCAAATGAAGGTGGCACATGAAAATGGTGTTCCTCCATAAATCTTTGTTTTTTTGATAAATTTTAAATTAATGTTTTTAATTTTTTAGTTACCTATATTTTATTATATATAAAGTGGGTTGGACCCTGTATTGATTGGTTTTGAAGGTGCGCATGCATATTCCTAGGTATGGATATTTATAAATATATATATATATTATATACACACAATCTCTCATAGCGCAGAAAACACTTGCATTAGTTTATGGATATATATTTGTGTGTGTGTGTGTGTGGAAGTGTGTGTGTGCGAGCTAGCTACTGATTGAGTTAGAAATCATTGTCTTTTCCATTCATTGAGGTATGATCTCTATGCATTGACCCGTAAATTTAGGAACCATTTATTTCTTGCATTTCACATTTAGTTTTTTTAATTATTGATAAATAATTTTTAGTATAATTGTATGTCTTGAATTTTAGTGGCTTCCTTCTAGTAATTTATTTCAATAAATGGTCTAATTGAATTTCTCACATCATGTTATTAATAAAATTCCTTGTTGGCTTTAAAATGTTTTTTAGATTTTAAATGGTGTCTTGGGTTTCATAAATGAGTGTCTATGTGGATTATTGGTTTTACAAGTGGTGTGGGTTGGTTGTTTGGAAATGATTTAGTATTAAATGGTTGGTTAATTACCAATTAGTACTTTTATAAAATATTTTTCATTGAATACTCTCTTTGGGATGAACCACATTCCTTACAGGGTGTTGATGTGAATGGGTGGTACTCAGATGGGACTTCCCTCTTCTGTTGATGGTTGAAGGGAAGAGGGTTGAATTCGCTAAGTGTGTTTCGAGGGTGAATTTCGTGTGGGATTCATATGTGTGACACATGTACATGTGATGGATTTCTTATTTGTTATTATTGTATCCCTTCCATTTTTAGTTTGAACATGAGAACCTAGCATAGAGTGCGTATATTTTGTGAATGATTGTAGAAGTTGTTTAGATTATTCACTATCTAGTGTTCCATAATAGGGTGATATTTTTGTTATTATTTTTATCAGATTGGGCCCCTTGGTCAGGAAATGTAGGGTGATGATCCGGCATTTGGGATTGATGTTTTCATCTGGTAGGGAATGACTTCGGGATGAGTCACATGTATTGTACATTATAGACTATTCACAAGCTAATAGGTCCTCCCATGTTGTCTGGTACTTATTTAACTATGGTAGATGATTGAGATGCATGTTCTGGTTTGTTACTCTTATGTGTTGTTCTTCCATTGCTCGTGTTGCATTTTTTTTGATATTGTTTCCTTGTATAGTGTAGGTTATTATTAAAAGTTATAAAAATATTCAAATGATTATGGGAAAAGGTTTTGAAAATGTTTTTTACTTCCTTCACACCTTTTTAGTGTAAACATCACCTCCTTTAAATTTTCAATGTCTCATTCTTAACAATTTAATCTGGTTATTAATTGAAAAAGGGAAATGGACCGTGATATTTTTAAGAATAAAATGTGTGAAAACCAAGTTTATACATTGTATTTCAATTTTTAAATTGATGGATATATTATTTAAATGAAATTAACATGAGAATACATATTTTTGGAAACACCTAATGAGTTTTAATACTCATGCCTATAGTTTTTTTTAGTTTTGGGTGTTGCTAATTGGTTGGAGGCGGTCATCATAGTGCGACATTGGTTTGAGGTTATTGGTGACCCATAGGGTTTCTTAGAGGTATGTGTAGTTTTATTTTCATTATACTTATATTTTTAATTATTATGGTTCAATTTATATTTGTGTATTTTTATTTTAAATATGGGCCCAATTATTACCACCTTTTTTATACATGGCACTAGTTTCATTCCTATGGGGAAGGGAATACCCTTCGGGACTTGCTGCGGATCAGCTCACATCACCAGTTCAGGGTCAACCAAAGTTGGTTCGTGATACCTTTTTTCCTTTATTACTATAGCTAACATGGTGATTCTATAGCTGTCATGTTTTTTTCAACCACATGTTTCTGACAACCTTATCATTCTTCAGTTTTATCATAAATCATGTATTCTTATTTATGATTCGTAATATCCATATATGGGAAATTCATTACCTATATGAGTA
The DNA here is from genome assembly GCA_963277665.1 of Viscum album. NCBI lineage: Eukaryota > Viridiplantae > Streptophyta > Magnoliopsida > Santalales > Viscaceae > Viscum > Viscum album. The sequence goes on from OY728161.1 coordinate 1,967,191,822, forward strand.
GTCAAACAATTATTTTATATTATGTAAATTCATTGTGAATCACATAATATTATAATGAAATTCATATTATATTTAAAACACTTTAATATACTCATTGAAATCTATTTTCCCATTAATATTTTCATGGATGTGGAAGCTATATCAAGTATGAAAATTCCCCTCATTTTCTCCACTCTATCCTAAATAAAATTATCTACAATATGAGTGATGTGAAATTATTTTTATCTTAAAATTAAATATCCATAATCAAATGAATATTCATCTGGACCTAAAGATATCATAGTTCCAAATAGAATCATTTAACAGTTCTTGTTTGCTGGATATGGGACATAAAACACATTCACTACTCGTGATTCAATTATGAATTATTTTTCTTTATACCATAACGCATTGAAATTCATGTTCATAAATCTAAATTCATTCAAATGAATGAGTATCCTATTATCACCAAATTTTCAATGGAAACCCATCACTAAAAATATTGTATAATTCAGCTTTTATATCTGTTGGATGATTCTAAAATGTAATGTATTTTCATAAATTGTATTTAAATACTTGGAAAAGGGTACATGCATCACTTCATTCATGAGTGATCCTAGAATTTTTCATTTTACTTATTTCATATTTTTTCATTATATAGAATTTATACCCATTAATTGCAGATTACGTTTAAGATATAAAATTTATATTTAGTCCCCTAGAGATCCATCAATGTCATTAAAAAATTGACTTCATATTTTCAAATAACACCTTATAATTATGATCCTAAAAAATTCCTATAAATTATTGATTATGTTTAGTTGATATATATCCTTCATCCCATGTAGGTATTTTTTGTCTAAGAAATATTTTTGCATGATTCAATGTATAGAAAAACTCAAACTATTATGAAAATGTAAAGGTTTTATTTCTACTACACATAATCATTATTATAATAAAATTACATTTTGAAATACCTTTACCCATAAGAAATCATCTATGAAATTATTTTGGAGAAAAATGTAATCACCATCTGATAGGTAATCTGTACTAAATCCAAAAGATTCTTTAACAATATATAACTCTATAATACATGCATATTATTGACATGGAATCTTCAATTACCATTTCCTTATATAATATACAATGGGTTATATCCATTTTTAATATAAATTATGACATCTTTGAATCTCTCTAAATAAGTGAACCATCTAGTGGACCATTATACAAAAGAACTGTGGTGAGAAAAACATATCAAATTCACATAGTATGGCTATAATTTCATTATTAATAACTAGAAAATTGGTTGGGTTTACAAATTTACTATATATAGATTTGAAAAGGATGAAAATATAACTAATATATGTGATATATATTTATGTAGAATATATCATAATACAATATGCATTAAATCTAGCATCAAAATATGATAGTATTGTTATTTTAGGCCATGTAACATAAAATTAGTTCATGAAAAAACATTATTTATATTTTATTAATATCCCTCTTGATATTTCAATCCACTACTGAAGATGCCAAACTGAATTTTTCATGACTATATAGAGTGTAAGCTACTGGAGAATGAAACATTCATCATTCAACCTTCGCCAATTCCAACTCTTACCTTATCACCAGGTCAACATTTTCCAACCTAACCATAATGTCTTATTTAGTTTTTTCAGCTACATTTAGTAATGTTCTAATAAAAACAACAAGTATTTTTTTCCTACTTGAAAAAAATGTTGGATGTACAAACAATTCCAGTTCCAGAATTCAATGAAAATTCATATATTTTTTCAACCCGGTTATAACTGTGTTTAAGAAAAACATTCACCAAATCAGTATCAATAACTTTTACTTTATTGGATAATTGATCACCCATTAGTGGAGACATTGTCATACATTTTTCTGTATTGTACCTTATGGTGTTACGTCCAAAGTAACATACTTGATCTTTATAACCAATCAAGTTGGATTTTAGGGCATGTGGATATCAATGTTTTTTAATTCAATTGGTCGGGTGAGGTATTGGGTTTCCCTAGTTTTCGAAAGGTAATGATTACTTTCTCTTAGGATATTATGTACCGCCCTATTCACATGATGTTGAACCCAAAAGAGAAGAAGGGTTATCATGAAATCCATTAAGAGGATGTTGTAAATGAATGTATGTTCATGAAATCCCCATTGATACTATTCATGGATAAAGCATAGAGGAACTTGTCTCATGCCGACCTGAACAATGATGTTTGGGGGATCACTCTATGGAACAAAGATATCACATCTAAACTTATCTTTATGATTTAGATAATATGAAACTGCATGATTCATAATGATCTGACAGTCATAAGTAAAGATGTTATCATGGCCTATATGTTCCCTTACTTCACAGTGCATAAGAAATACATTGTATTCCACCTATTCTATCATATTGAATAGGAGACCATGGTGTAGGGAGTATTAGGTGACTTCATTGATGTTTAAATGCTCAAATACTTCTTTGAATATTTCCATATATTTCTCTAATTAGTGTTCAATTGGGTTGAAATAAACAAACAAGAGGAGGCAGTCTAGGATATCATACTTTTGTTGGGTTGTTGGTGTTTATGGGATACCAGAAACAAGGTATATTACAATGTCCCACCTCATCTCATATTTCATTGGTGTTGAGTTAAAAATTCCTCATCTTGTATCTTGGGTGTCTTATGAATCACTGAAAAAGTTGTCCCTCTCTTAGGAGATACATGACCTTGGTCCCCTCCCCTATACCACCTCATCCCATTGTACATGGGAACTGGGTGACATGGAATCATCCCCTCCCTCGTCGAAAACCTAATGTTGATGGATCATGTTGTCAGGGGCTTATGAATGGGGTGGGGGACGTGTCAGGCGTGATTTTATGTGTTTGTTTTTATATTCCGTAAGTTACTTCTATAATGATAGAAACACTCTTGGTGTGGAAAAAAATGCAATATTCAATGGATTACATTATGCCCCTCAATGAAAATATCCCAGGATGCTATTGAGAAAGACTCAAAGACAATTTAGATCTTATTTAAGGGCCTATATTCCACACCATGGAATATCATCTACATGATCCACAAATGAATGTCCCTCATACACAATGTGACTGATCTACTTCATACATGGTGTGATAGAAACAAGGTGAATATTTTCTTGGCCTCTAAGGCCTATCAGAAGTACTGTATCTTTGAGATCTCGTGCACTGGCTTCCTTACCACCTAAAGAGTTCTCTTTTCCATAGGTGATACTCTCAGACTCGAATTCTATATTTCCCTTTAATTATGACCCTAGTTTGTTCCTCCCTCTCATTTATTAGAAAGTATATTTCTAGTTATGATAAGGTCATAATGGATTGGTATTTAAATAATTGATGTAAACATTAGTGATTTCTTAAAGACAAAGTCTTCAACGAATGATTAATCCTAAAAAAGTGTGTACTTTCATTGAAAATGTGACACCACAGTTTTCAATAAAAATTATTTCCAAATAAAATTACATAATAGAGAATGTAATTTACCATCCTATAGAACACAGATCTCAATGTGAACTCTTCACATTTTTGATAATCGTACAATGTAACACATGTACCCTACATTAATTTCATATCATCAATCAATATATCAAAAAAGAAATCTATATTATTATTACGTTCTTTTGTTCGATATTTATTCATATAAAATGTTTCCATTTTTTAAAACTATATTAGAAGGTTTTGATTTACCAATGTTGCTTGTTATGTACTATGAGTACTAGTTTGTAATAAAAAATCACTAAGTTTATCAGTAGATAATGAAAAATGGAGGTTTCTCGGATCATTTTCTTATTCAAGATACACATAATCAATTATATTTTACTAAGGATAGTCTTTGGGGTGATAGTAGTTCCCATACTCAATTCCAATATATTTGTACCATGTCAATTGTCTAGAAGTTTCTTATCATCCATATAGTCATTTGAACCATGGAATGATAGGAATGTACCATTAAAATTTCAAAGGACTTGATCATATTTCTGGTATCAGTTTTTTCCACACATTATAATTGATTCATGATTCATTCAAAATAATATACAATTTTTTTAAAGGAATTTAATTTTTTAGAGATCACACCCATTGAACATAAAATTCATTTAGAATCATATATTCTCCCAAGAATCCCATTTTCTTCAGTAGAATATCATTCAATAGAATAAGTTGTATTGTAAAACAACTGTCTCTCCATCTTATACTAGAATTCAAATTTTAAAACATTAATGTACTTGAAAATGTCCTTTATTTTGAAAAAATGGTTTGGAATGGTGGCTCTGTATAGTTATTTAACCTCTCAAACAACTTTAGGAAATCATGAATAACATCTTCAATTTCCATTGTAATTTATTTCATTCAATATCTATCATAATTTACAATGTTATTCATATAAAAATATCAATAAATAGATGTATCATCTCAGTAATTTTTTATATTCATTTCATACAAATGATTATTTCAACAGTAATAGCAAATATATATATTCAATGACAAATCTAATCTTCATTAAACTATTCTACATAAATTATTATTAAATTAAAAAAATGTAAAAAAATGAAAATTACATGAAAAGGCTTATATGTATTATCTATTAAAAAACAAGATGAACTCTTTAACACCATGCTTATACCACTTTTTCATATAATTAGAATATATCCATTTTTGCTTTATTTATATTCTATAATTGTTAATGATATTTCTTTATTACACAAAAATACAAATAAGATATGCATATAATTTATACATACATTGATATATAAAAAAATGTACCATCAATTGCGTACATTCATGCTCTATTTTGGAAATTTTCACAAATATTTAATTAGTTTAAGGTAACTACTCTAAATCTAGTTATTACTCCCCTCATAATATAAATTCTAACCTTTGAAACCCTCTGTCAGTCTTTCATTTATTTTTAATTCGTCAAAGTCCACTATTTCCACCATAATTTTCCAATTAAAATGAACACTCTAAATCACAACATAAATATATTTTCAATAAATACTATTATATTCTTATTGAATTTATTCTACTTTTATTTGAAAAAGAACTCAGTAATCAACCTAATTATGAGACATATTAAGAAAAATGTATTTCATTCTAAATTGAAAACTATTTTAATTATAAAAACCTATTTGAAATCAAATTAATTAAATAAGGAAATAAAATTCAATTCATTTTGAATCAATTAAACTTTTATGTGACAAATAATTCAGTTTGAAACCTCCTTGTGAGAAAACATAGGACAACTATATTGTATTCTAACATAAAAACTATTTGAGCATACAAACCTTTTGAAAATAAAATAAATAATATGATGAAATCATGTGATGAAATCACATGTTAATATTATCTGTGTGTGTGTGTGTCTCTCTGTATATATCAACTAGGTAACATGTCAATAATTTATTTTTTTCACTCTCCAATATAATTTTAATAAATGAGTTTTAATGGAAATTGAAATACATGTTTGAGAGAAAATAATATAGAGATCTGACCAATTGGTTTCCATATACACTCCATTATTAGAAAGGTAGTATCATATATCAATCCTTACAAACTATATAGAAACTAGAAATAAGAATGAATGAGCCCAAGACCAAAATACCCAACCACAGCAATCCTCGAGACAAATATATGACAAATATATATGTATGTGGGTGTGGGTGTGTGGATGTTTGTAATGTAACTATATATATATTCATGTAAAAAAAATTTCATCCTCCAAATGTTCATGTATGTTCCCATATGTTTTTTATTCAAGAATATTGTATGAAAAAATGTATTCAAAATATAAATCTAGTACATATTTGTGATTTAATTATGGTAATTTGTTTCTGGTTAATTTTCATCAAAAAAATTAACTTCCTAATTGTATTTCCTTTTTCAAATAAACTTTTCTACAGGTATCATTAAATATTCATAGAAAAGTATACTATTAATATGTTAAGAACCACTTCTAAACTGGAAAATTTAATAATACCCAAACATTGAGTATCCAAACCATTTTGAAATAACAAATGGTGGATATATGATACACATGAATGACACTATGATTCCCATAAGACAAGGGGAATTGGGGTTGTGTGGGACATATTAAAAGAAGAAGAAATGGGGGAGTAATGAATGATTGACAAAAAATGAGAAAAAAAACAAATACCATTTTTTTAAAAGGGTCGATTCATATGAGAGGTTTGATGGAGATTGTCAGGAAAGGTTCACTTCTACGAGATTATGAACACTAAATGAGAGTGGGGATCTCTCTAAGGGTTTTGTTTAAAAATATGAAGGATTTTTATAAGAATTGTTTGGAATGCACCCAAATAAACTATAAAAAATAAATTTTAACAAATTAAATGAATATATATTAAAAATGAATAAATTATCCAAAAATATGAAAATATAATTTTTAATATTAATGAATAAATAATATTAAACTCATGAATTTTATAAATGAGTGAAATTTATTAATTAAAAATGACATGGCTTCAAAAATATTAAAAAAAAATATGTTTGAATAATTTAAAAAATTTAAATGAATCTAAATTTAAATGATGTTGAATACTTATTAAATATACACATTATAAGCACATTGAAATAATAAAAGTTAATTAAAAAATTTTTATAAGTAAATATTAAAATGAATAAATTACCAAAAACATTAAATGAATATATATTAAGAATATATAAATTGAAATTAAATATAAAAATAATAATTAAAGTTATTAGTGAATAAATAATACAAATAATATTAAATGAATGAATCATAGATATGTGAAATTTAATAATAAAAAATTAATAGATTGTAAAAATATTAAAAAATAAACATGGGTTATTAATTATATAGATAATTTAAAACTAAAAAATGATATATGCTAAAATGGAATGTAAAATATATTAATTATATAAATTAAAACCGTATTAAAAAAATTAAATGTTAATGAAATAATTTGTATGAAAATGTCAAAAATATATAAAATTAAAATAAAATTAAATAAAATTTGAAAAAAAATAATGTTAAAAAAAAATTAAAAAAGTTAATATCATAGAGTAAATAATATTAGAATTCGATAAATTTGAAAAAATATTAAAAATTAATTAATATTATATATTGAATAAAGATATAAAATATGAATAAAATATGTTGATTAAAAATATAATTTGTATTAAAGGTATTATCTTAATAAAAAAAATTTAAGATGAATATTAAAAATTTAATGAATAATAGAAATATTATGCAGGTGTCTGTATTTTTATATAAAATTACATTGATTAAAAATATGGGTGTGGGAAATTAATAAAACAAAAGTTTGATATATTTTAAAATTTAAAAATATCTATCCATTATTCAATAAAAATTAGTTAATACTTTTAATAGAAGTTAATTTTGAATTATAAACCATTTTTCAACAAATATACGACTAATTAAGTGTAAATAATTTTTTTTATATATATCATATTTCAAGAAATATTATTTAAATTTATAAATATGTTTAGATAAAAATATATTTCTATATTAAATATATTAAAAATATTAATGAATAATTTTGTATAAAAACTTTAACAGTTAATAAATTACAGAACATATTAAATAATAAAATATTTAAAATGAATAAATTAAAAAAATAAATTATCATTATTAATGAATAACTAAATTTAAATGAATGAAAGATAAAAATTATGGAAATCTAATAAAACGATCGATATATTTAATAAATATCAAAAAATTAATAAGATTTATTAATTATATAAATTTTATAAAATGAATATATGTTGAAATGAAAATGAATACACATATTAATTATATAAACAAAATAATTATTAAAAAATATATATTTTAGTCAAAAAATATTATTATATATTATAAATGAATAAAATTGATAAAATATTAAACAATTAAAAAAATGTATAAATTACCATAATATTAAGAAAATTGTTAATGAAATAAATATTAATAATAATGAATAAATTTAATATATACATATATATAATAAAATATTAAATAGTATATATTAAATATAAATATAAAAATTTTAGAAAGAAATCAGTAATTAAAAACATAATATATTAAATATTAAGTATGAATTATTAAAATTCTAAAATGATGTTATTATTAATTTCTTATCTATGTGTATTTGTATCTTCAAAATTGGATTAATTTTATAACATTACGTGTTAAATTATTATTTTTCATATTAATTATAACATAATTATTCCATTTCTAAATTAATAATTACATATTGATTATTTTATATATATTTAAATTTTAAAAACATTGAAATTGTTAAAAAATGATTTTAAATGACTATTAATATTAATCATACAATATTTTTAATTAATATGATATTTTAATTAGCCTCTAAACCAGTTTTCACAAAATATATGACATATTAATATTAATATATTTCTATATTATATATCATTTAAAAATAAAAGTTTAATATTATATTAAACATATTTAATAAAATTATACATATATATATATATATATTTCATTGCAGATATAGTAAATATTAAATATTATTTAAAAATAATATATATATTTTAAAATTTATTGTATAAGGATTTTTTCACTAAATAAATTGTATATTAAGTATAAATATATATATTTTATTATATTATACATATTTTATAAAATATAATATATTTATATCAATATTAATGTAATTATATGATAATATTATATTTTTAATGATTTATTTTTTTATTGAAATCTTCCTTCTTTTGGAGATTTTTTGCGATAAAAAAGTGGGTGCCTTTATTAGTGCATTTTTAAAAGTAGAAGAAGTTAACCATTATAAACACCTTTTTTGCAATGATAATGTCCTCCCTTTAATAGAGCACTCAACTAGCTTTGATATAAGGAAGATCTAAATATAATGTGATCTATATTAATGTGCTCGGAGTATCGTTGTTCATATCTAATTCCAAATTTAATTTGATATTATGAATAATCAATCTCGTCCAACAAAATCCTCAACATACTTTATGAATCATAATCAACTCAATGTGATTGGTGGAAGTCATAAAAAATGTTTTTATATAATTTCATGAAGTATAATATCCATTATATGGAACTAAATATCCAGTTTGAGTTCTAGCTTTATATTGATTAGATAAAAATCAAATATTAGAATAACTAATTAATTTTTATATTGAAATTATAGTATAAAATAAACCTCAATCAATATATCATAGATGGTATATTAATGTGTTTTTAATACTATTCCAATGTCTATGAGTGAAAAAAGAATTATACATAGACAAAAAATTCAAAAATGGATATATCTATCCTTTTAATTTTTGAAAATTTCAAAATCACTTATATAGCACTCTGAGGTGGTGCTTCTGGAGTAATATCTTCTTTATTATCCTCACATTTCCTAAAATTATCTTTATTGCTATCAAGAGATCATACATCCATTGGTTTACTTAATATATCTAATTTGTCTATATAAAATATTTGGAGGACCATATAGTATACAATGAATAATGAATAAAAATCCCCTTATTAGTAGGATCCATTATTAATCCAAGGTAAAACATCTTTTTAAAATCCTTTCATTTCAAATTCATTCTTTAAATACTTCACATCATTGGAAAGTTCATCATGTGACCCAATGAATTTCAAATAATCACCACATACATAAATGTTGAAAAATTCATATGCCATGTTATTCATGAATAATTATTTTGAAATTATATAATTTTGATAATAATTACAGTCAAATATTTACTTATATGGTTATAACACATACACTTTGAAATACTTAATCTATATAAAGATTTATTAAACACGATAGAATAAATAAGTATAGATTCAGATAATATACCCATCATTTTTAATCCTTCAAGTATTTTTATATATGTATCATTATTAATATTACCTCATAGCTATGTATATATAACATTCAATAGTTATAATTCAATATTATAAAGTGTAACAAATGATATTAGATATATAATGTCATCACATCCATTATCAGAGTGTGTATTCCATCACAAACAATTTTTGTTCTTTATGGAAACCCATGAGAAAGTAGCCATGATTTTTATTTTATAACATTAATATTTTAATATATCTCTCTAAATTAACAATTTAAAAACAATATAATTAATCCCTTCTATTTTTTTCACAATCATCAAAAAAAATAAAGTTTCGATATTTTGTCTCATTCAAATTTTAGTGAAACATTCTATTTTTATCAATTTGGTCTATCACAATTTCAATCAACCAGTTTTGATATTAATCCTTATTTATAATATTAATTGTTGTATTTTATTTAATCATTTCATATAAATGGTCTCCAATTAGTTCCAAAATCTCTTGGTGTAAATATATATTTCTATAATTTCTACTAGAACATGAACATGTATATATGGTATATTGTTTTATAAATTAATATCCAGATTATGAAAATTTTCTTTCTCCCCTTATTTATTTATTTCGTCATCTAATATATGGTTTTTTCTTTCCTTTTTATGAAAATTTTAATTTTTTAATCCAAGTTTGTTACCTAGATTTACAAGTGTAATGAATGAATTTATTATAAATCCATTATATTGTACTTCTAGGACATTTTTTGTCTATGTATTTGTAGTGGGAATGAATTCATTTGTAACTTGTTCTAATCATTTAATTAAATGATTATTTAATTGTATAAATTTTAAAAAATAATTATATTTTTAACTTCCACTTCACATATATTTCTATAATGTTCAAAAAACAAAAATAAATTTGTTTCCCATCATATTTATTTTGATTTTAATTTCTTTTCCTATATCAATGATGGAAAAAATTCATCAAACTTATATTAAAAAAAATTTATATTAAATACATCTATGATCATTGATTAAAGATTCTTATTGATTAAAGAAGATTTAAATTCAACACAAATCATTAATATTTTTTGGACCGCCATTTTCGTCCATTATAAGGGTTATTCTTTCACATAAACAACACAACGAAATATTCATAAATGTGAAATATTTAGTTCATGACCACATGATAATATAATAGGAAATAACATATGATATATCAATGGTCTCATTTGATTTACTGTGACAACATAAAAAAGTTCATGACTCTATACCAGGTAGGGAAATTGAGTTTCATGAAAAGGTTTCTAGAAAATTTTTTAATCAAATTATAAATGATTTACTCAGACAATTTTAAGTGTCAACATGAGTTATATGTTATTCAAACTTTTTCCCAATTAGCTTGTAATAAATATTTAAAAAATTGACGAATATTCTCCAGTATTATCAAGATAAATATTATTCATTGAGTAATAGATTAATTGTCACCAAGAACTTATAATTTGTGTAAGAAAAATAAATAACACTAGGTTTTGAGTTTATAATAATCATACATGAAACCAATAAGATGATTTATTATTCATGACATAAAATATCTACAGGGTCCATATGGTTGATGAATTGGACAAAAAATTTCACTATGAATTCTTCTATATAAAACAATGGAATAAATACTGATTTTTTTTATGGTCTGGTAATCAACATCCATTATTAACAATTAATGAATGATAAATTATTATTTTTTAACACTTTTATTAGACAAGGGAAAAATCCATGTACATTTAATTATTTTCCTCCTCTTAATTGATCATTGACTGCTCAAATTATCAACCTAAGCTGTGAATTTATTTTAGTAACTAATCATATAATTTATCATGTTTTATTTTATTGTACCTATATGTACATAGTACTACCCCTATGGAAACCATAAATTTTATCACGAATCAACTAATTATGAATAATAATGCATTTTATATGGATTTATTTAACACCTCCTTCATATATAGACTTCATGTGGTAACTATTTCTATAAATATCATTAGTATTTAATAATCTAATTAGACACATTAGAATATAAAGTATTTTTTATTAAGATATCAGTTCCAACATTTATGTATAACTTCATTATTATAGATGCTTTAATTAATTTTTCACTACAGATTATATTATATACTTGATCACATCCCATTTAAAGGCTAATAAAATATTTATTAAATTTCAGAATTTTGTTTATACTATAATTTTCAACAAGGAAAATATTTTAAACATTGTTATTAAGAACAATATTGTAATTTATAGAATCCATTAATATTAAAATAAAATAAAATAGAAAAATAAAAAATATAATCAATAATTAAATAACTATGTCAATATTTATTAATTAACAAAATTTCATAGACAAAAATACAGCTCCATTTATAAAATTTATATATAATTCATATTCTCAACAATATCAATGTTTAAAATATAAAAAAATTAGTAAAAAATTATTATATTCTTAATATTTAAATTCATGGTCAAAAAATGTTTACTTTAATATTTTTTTCCTTCACATTGAATGATTGTTGATAATGGTAAACAAAATGATTTGGAATAAAAAACGTATATGACCAGATCCCTTTAATAACATGCCAAAATAATTCTCCTTCATCACTCTTTTCATTTTTCTATTATAGATGTTCTCTATTTTACCACTTATGGTTTCTATCCTTCATATTCCAAAGAGAGGTTTTACCGTATAGAATAATTAATTTCATTTTACCATGACAACAATAATTACATTCTTGACATTTATTATAGTATGTCACATTTTATTTTTGGAATGGAGATACAAAAATTGTTTAGGATTTATTGTATAACTTCGGGATTTCAATTTTTAGGTTCATAATTAAAATGTATGAATGTAAGTAAGAATATTTTGTGAAGCCTTTTTCAGGGTTTTACTGTCATGGAATTAAATTTTTATCATGAAAATCTGAAAAAGTATTTTCTAGTATATCATGGTCACTGATATTTTCCCCAGACAATTTTAATAAATATTTTATTTTCAATAATTATTGATTTATATTCACTTTATAATTTAAAATATTATAATTAGATATGACTATACTCATGTTATTTTTCTTCTAAAAATACCAATGAAATGTGATCACTCCACACATTAAGTATTTTTCATAACCGCAGAGGTAATTGACCATCCAGTTATCATTATTTATATATTCATATTGATGATTGTGGGTGAATATTGTGTTTTTTGAATTATAATGAGAATAATAATTATTATCATTACTTTTATCATCTCTCTAAGTATATTTTGGTTAATATAGATCTTAATATATATAATATTAGGAAAAAATTTCTTTCAAAATATTTCAAGCAAAAAATACAAAGGTCAAAATATTTACAATGAAAAACTATATATAGTGTAAAATAGATTATAATCAATGCATGAGATCAATAAATATTTCCTATATCAAATCAAATGGTTCATGAAATTGAAAGGATGAAGAACTAAATGGTGTTTTATGGGAGTTAGTGATCATCATTACCTTGGGAGTTCTGAGACCTCATGAAATGAAAAAATATATTATTTATTCATATCAGGACGAAAAATCATGGGGGACATGTAGGTGACTAGAAATTAGGCGAATAAATATGAAACAAACCCACAAAGATTAATTAGTGAAGTATTTTATTTTATTAATTGGTTTTTTTAATAATGATAAATTCTACATATATATAATAAGACAATTATTGGTTTTATGAAATGGTTTTGAATTATATATATAGTATTCTACAATTTCTATTCATTGATAACTTTTTTTGAATCATATAAGATTTTTGATCAGTCAATGTCACTAAAATCATTACATCAAGTCAATAAATTCAATACAGATATGTGGTTTGCAATTATGGAGCACGACATAGTCCCAAAGACTTCCACATGGTCTAATATATCTAAATTTAAATTTAACATGTATTATTGGAGAAATATAAAAACTTTACCAGTAAATATTTGATCTATATTTTTTACCACAAGTCATTATGGATAAATTGTTTAGTCCATATGAGTCATATTTCTGTGTAGTGTTTGTGTTTTAAAATATTAGATAACGAAATTGACAAAAATATGAAAAAAATATAAGAGTACCTATTTACTCATTTATTAAAATGAGATCATAATGGAACCCTCTATTAAATTATTTTGGCTCCTATAATGATGAAATTACTAAATGTATAATTTTACATGAGTGTACACTTGGATAGTCTGATGATTATTATAATGGTAATGATATATAGGGAAATTTTAATTGGACTCATGATCTTCTGGAAAATTATAATGACTTTTATTAATATTTAATTGAACATTATATGTTATTTTAGTTATAATATTTATAACAATTAGAAATAATAATTATTTGGTAGGAATTATGAATGACTAAATGATCCTGAAAAATAGAGGTATTTAATGTTATTTGACATGAAATTAATGTTAAAAACATTTTTTCATCTTATAATCACAATATTAACCTGTCATGAATATGAAATTGAGTTTATGTATTGATTATTTTTTTCCATGACATTTTCATCATGTGTGATTTTGGTATGATGTTGTTTGGTGAAAACATTATTCTTGGTCATTGTACATTGATGTGATAATAGACATTACAATATTTTTATCCTTCTCATTCTAAATCTATAATATGGTATTGTAAAAAAGATTTAATCCTTTTATATGTATGATATTATCCAATGATTTGATTTATAATTATGATAAGATAACCAATTGTGATTGATATTAGTTTTATTCTTCATTATCTTACTCATTTGATTATAGAGGATTGACCCTGATTATTTTATCCTGTGATATGTTTTATGTAATGATGATGTGGAGACAATGTAATGATGTAATGTATATAGTTATTTTTAGAGGTCTCATATTATATAGAGTTTTGTATTTTTAATATAATAATGAGAATCGTGATCTTAAGACATAATTTTTTTTGAAAAAGATGATGATAAGGACAGTATGATAATGAATCATTTGTCGAAATATGATTACTGAGGATGTTACATAATGATTATGAGGATATATTTTGTTAGTGATTATATTGAGTATGGGATTGTGTAAAATAATATTTATTATACTTAAAATTTATTTAAATTATGATAATAGCATTCTTTATGATACCCCCACCTAAGTGTCAATGTTCTGGGTATAACCAAACATCTAGATTAGTAGGTAAACCAACTGGATTGTCAGCATGGTATACCCTCTTTCACCGAACTAATCATTATATACTTGATATGTCGTAGTTTGGTTATAGATATGGATATGGATGTGATATTGATATATGGGTATTATGTGTATGATATTGTGTTAACAATCGTAGAGTAGATGATAAAGTTATGGGTTCTAGGTGGTGAGGTTTGTTTAGGAGGAACATCTATATTTTTATGGAATATGATTTACTATGAATAATATCTTATTTGGTGATTTTTTATGGTGAGATTAAATAATGAATTACCTTGAAATATGTACTTATGATATATGGTGAATATAATACATTGATGCACACTATCTACAGAAAATTTTATTATGAAAGAGTTTATTAAATAATGATTAACCTCGATTACCTCTAGGTAGGTTTTTTCATAAGGAGGTGATTATTTAATGTAATTTTACTACATTATTTATTATGCATGCATGATATATACTTGGTTTTTATTTATTCTTGATTATCCGACTAAGTAAATGGATATAATCCTTCATACTATTGCATATATATTTATAAATATTTTTTGGGGGTTGTTAGGTTATTTAGATTGATAATGTATATTGATAATATGATCTTTTTTTTGAGGACTACATCATGTATAAACAAATTATACTGGTTATTTGGGATTTTGTGCCCAGGGAGATAAATATTTCTACAAAAATTATTTTTATTTATTTATAAAATCATATGAAATTAATTCCTTTTAATTTTTTTATTAGTTGATGAGGGACTATTTTTGGTTCATGGTTTATATGTGGGAAGTTCATTACACATTCATACACTATGTTCTTCAGAGGATAATGACCCATATTTTTTGGACCTGTACCCTTAATGTTAATCACTAGTTTTTTACTTATTAGATTTAGGACTTATGGAGTCACGCTAGGAAACATCACTAGATCAGTTGGGGTCTTAGTGGAAATTTTTCATTCCAATGATCAGAATCACTGATTGTTAATTTCTAAATCAAATATAAGGGAATAATAGTTATTAATAAAAAGAACGTGTTTCATTGAAAAATGATGTAAATAATAAGGTTTACATAACTATAATATTATATATATATATATATATATAATTATTTATATTTCTTAATACTGAAGAAAAATATCTTTTCATTTTTCTTATATTGACATGTAATTTATTTAAATAGAATATTATATTACATGTATGAGCCCATATTAGAATGTTATAATGAATTTTCCATTTTTAATATACAATTTTTTATTAATTTTTATCATTCTTATTAATAATGTTATAACATAATGACTAGACCATTATAAAAGCTATCACATCTTGTACATCGTGTTAGAACTATTAACTTAGAGAAGAATATTTGGAATGCCACTTTATTTTTTTAGTAATTATGTTATATGGATAATAACATATGTATCCATATTTAATTTAGTTTATTTTTATACATGAATATGGATTTTTAATCTTCAATATTTTTTTGAATTATTTTTTTTACATTCTAATTTTTAATTATTAATTTATCACTTTCCCCACTTTAATTTTTATTTTATAAAAAACATAGACTCTCTTTAAGTACATAGCATTTTACAAAATAAGTTATATAATATTTTTTAAAATGTCTTTTATAAAATTGTATTTTTACTTTTCAGTAGAACCACTTTATATCTTGTTATTCTTTTATAAATTGATTTACAGATATTCAGGATTTTTATTATTTAATAAAGCTATTATTTAATTTTTTTCATAAGGGTTTTAAACAATAATATATTAAATATTCAATTTTACACTCACATGAATTTCATATATTGGTAAGAAAACATTTTACTATATTATAGTCTCTATGGTTTTCAAACACCAATTACATATAGTGTAATGAACAAATGGAAGCTTAGGTTCCTCCCTTCTATATAGATGGGAATAAACATAGAATATTTCTAACCATTAATAAAAAAATAATGATTATTTTAAAAAAATCATTGTATCATTACTTATAAAAAACTTTATTAATTAATAACTATTGATACATAAAGAATACATATTCATTCAAAATTATCAATATAATTTTAAGAGAAAAGAGAATATGGAAAAAGATAAATTCAAAATTATGTAATTATAAAATAATATGAGTTTTAGTTATTCATATTAATATGTATCTAGAGTTTATATATTTTATTATCCTTTAAAAATCATATTTATAACACTAAGTATTATAAAATTTTATATAGTGTTATTATTGGCCCATGTGGGTTGCAACTGCAGGCCACCAGTACCCTAGATGAAGCCACTAATATTTTTATGGGTAATTTGTAGGTATTTTACAAAAACAATTTTAAATAAATTCCTAGTGGAAGCTACCATAAGCATAGTGATTTTATATTATTCTAGTTAGGATCCACTGGAAGTTTTTTGAAACACCAACCCACTTCTTCTTTCTGGGGTTCTTTTTTCATTTAATGTGTTTTTTATTTTAAAACATGGTTTTCCTATTTTCTGTTTCCAGTTATCCAAACAATATAGACTTCAATTTTTATCTCATTTCCCCTTTTTATCAACTTCTATAATTCTTATTTATTGATATATTGCATAATTATAAATGGATTTGGTCTCCTATCATCAATGCTAAGGTAAGGCACCTTTCAATAATTGATTCCCATAACTATTTAGTGGAGAATCATCCTATATGCCAACATATATTATTTTTAAATATTATTTGACATTTCATTCTTTCCAATGAATATGGATATGATATTTCATGAGTATCTTCCAATCATAAATGGTTAAGTGGTCTGTAATATATTTTATGGATTGTTTTGTGTGTTTTATTTGTTATTTTTTTATTAACAATTTATTATAGTGGAATCATATGGGATATAAGAGGGTTTTATTTTTTGTGAGAGAATATTTTGAGTAATTTAGGATTATCCAACTCAAAATAGTAGATTTATTAGGTCACAAAATCAGTTTACTATTTGTTTTATTTATATACTAGAACATTATAAGAGACCAACAACAAATTTCTAGTTTTCGAAAAATTAAAATTGATATAGAAGAGTCATTAATGTCTATGATAGGTGGATTTATATTAGTAAACTATGTGACTAGTGGTTTTTAAATTGGTCTACCATTAGAGTTAAAAATAAGAAAAGTGTAAATTATAAATTTTATGTATGATTTTCACATGATAAATAATTTTGAGCTTTGAATAGTATAAAATATGAGTCCTTTAGTATGGCCTTAGGTGATTGGATTACATTATATAATAACAATGATATAAGAACCCTGATATTTCATGTGTGAATCGAAGGATCATTTTTTTATTTGAATTATTTATTTATGGATAATTTGTGATGTGTGGATGGTTCAATGGATTAGTGAGGTTTTTTCAGAGGGGAATCAATGAACCCATATTCAAAAAAATAATTGCGAATAAGGAAACTAGTTTAGTGTCCCTGATTTCCTAGCGTATTAGGAGGAATACCTATAGGGATTTGAGATCCAACAATTGGATAGTTGGTGAGTTTTGTGTGGTCAATAGAGAAAATTATACCTAGTGTGGGTTTACTAAGTACCTAGTTCCCTTTAGGGGATTTTTTATTAGATTATTTTTCATTTTCACGAAAATAAACTTTTAACACATTTCCTCAACTCCATCAACCCCAACTAAACTATGCCCTCTTTTTTTAGGTTATCATTAGTTTCAATCTTATTTAAAAATCGTTTAAAGTTGAATGAATGTTTTTTTATTCTGATGGTCTACTATTGTAACCTATATGAATATTTATGGCCTTAGTATCTTATTATCTCACTGTTTCTTCTTCATCATCCACAAAAATATATTTATTATAGTTTTCCATTTTTTGGTATTTTTTGTTGGGTAATTAACCAGTTATGTTTCATGGTATGTTTTCTCCCTAAAACAATATAGGAATTACACACAATATTTTGGTGTTTTCATATAGTTTTATAGGTTTTCATTCATGTGGGTGGGTGTGTATGAATGAAATTTTGTGTTATAGTTGTTTTTTTAAATAGGGCCAAATATATTGAATTTACCCCATGTATATTATAAATGGGGGAATTGGATATGTTAGGATAGAACAATAGCATATTGAATGTATTGATGTATGGATAATCCTCGTGGTTAACTATAACTAAATTTGGAAAAAATGGATTCCACATGATATTGGTGAGCTTGTGGAATGGAATATGGGAATGTGTGATTTTTTCCTCTAAATGGGAAGGTGCTTTTGTGTTAGTCTAGTTAGTATGAGTTTCCTATAATGGTTGAGTCAATGGGAAGAACATGGGCTATTAATGGAAGGTTCTTATGATTATTATGCCTTGTTAGGGTGGGTGTAGACCCAAGGGAATTGGGTAATTTATTTTGACACTACATCCTATTGTATTTTTGTTATGATAGACATTGTGGTTGACAAAATATTTATTTATAAGGTAGTGTATCAAGATATGGATATGTAAATATACACTTTGTGAAATGGTTTTAGTGTAGGATTATGGATATTATTCATTTCCCTGAGTGATATATTATTAGAGTATAATGATATTTTGTGGCCCTAACATGAGTTAGAGTGGGCGTATGATTAAAAATTAATGACGGGTGATTTCTTAAGTGATAAGGTAATGTAAATGTTTTAATGTGTACTTTTGTTATAAGATGGATCTTCCTTCCAACATAGAGCTGAAGCATGTACTATTGGGGTTCATAGAATTATGGTTGGTGAAAAATTACATGAAATGTGGACAATAATAATTTTATATTATTTTTTCATCAGTTCATATACTCACATGTATATTATCTCACATACGATAAGAATGTACTAGTGCTGTTATACTATGATTTTTTAATCACACATAGTATGATAATCTTCATTTGTATTTATACATTTTTTAGGGATCCAACCAAGGTAATGGTCTATATATCAGTTTATTGAGTATGATGAGATGGTTTTGGATGTAGGTGATGATAAAAAATAAATTGGTGTTATTTTGTAGTTATTCCTCTAAATTACATTAATCATTTTATATATCACTTGTATTGATCTACCATTAATGGATATCACATTTTTATTAATGTATGATATATTCTATATTTATATTATATTTGGTATGATTTATTTTTTTGTTGTATCACTATGATTCAATACGAGATTTTATTATTTATCAATTAATTCCCATAATATTTTATTGATGGTTATTTGATATAGAGGTCCTAATATCGATAATGTATGCTCATTAATATCACTGATTGTTGTATGCCTCTTATATATATAGATGTGTAAATTAGGCCATATGACACTCCTAATTGGACATAGTGAACCAATTTATGGTGTTTCAAGAATGTTTTTCACTTATTTATTCAATCATCAAATTAATTTTATAGTCTAGTTAATGAAATAATTATTCATTTGAAAATGGTTTTCTTTTTATTTATGAGATTAGAATGAGTGTGTTGTTTTAATCATACAATTGATAGGTTTTAAAAATAATATGTTTGGATTTGTGATGTATGAGATGCAATGGGCGTTTCCAATGGAAATGATATTTGGTTGTGTGGGGTCATATTATGTTGTTATTTACCTGAATATATAATTTGATACAATATTTATTTGACATGGTTTAGAGGGACTAGTATAATTCATGGATCCCCCACGATGTATAATTTTACTATAACAAGGGGTGTTTATATATCAATACACCATATGGTGTAGATGATACTTACATTAGGTGGGCCTGTATGAGTCATAGATACCCAATGGTGTGGACTATTACTATGATAAGGGGTATTTTTATTCAAATAAACCCCACGGTAAGGATGTCATTTACAAATGTGATGCTAGTATGAATTTTGGATATATTTTAGTATGGATCTCAATAGTGAATAATGGTTGATATATATTTATGCACCATGTAGTAGGGATATTACTGACTTTTGGGCTGAAATGTATTTCATGGAATCGTATAGTGTGACTTTTGACTAATTTTATAGTAGTGGAAATTGCATTCCCAAATTTTCTAAAGAAGATAATATTTAGATAGTTATTTATATTTTGATTGTTACTCTTTTCCATATAATACTATAAATGTACTCTCACCCCCCACACAAATATAGACATATCTAAAGGTATTATTGGAGGATTCCTATTTAGTTTTGTACTTTACCCTACACATATATACCAATGTACACAAGTAATTAGTGGTTCATGATGATGAAAAGGTAAAGAGGTTGATAATAGCTAAATGAGTTAGAGAACTATGATAATGAAGAATAGATGGTATTATGACTAGGAAAAAGTCTATTTCGGTGATAGAGTCACCAAAAATACATATTTAGATTTTTTTCATACTTTAATCGGTATACGAATTACCAGTTAATGGTGATCATTTTATGTGTGGACTATTTGAAATGAAAAAAATAATATTATATAGCATAGTCATATATTATTTTTAATGTTTGATTACCATTCTTATTTAATATTCATACTTTAATGTAATTAATTTTTGGATATTTATATATTTATTATCAATTTTTGATTAACATATATATGCAATATTGTTCCCTTGACATGAATTAATTTCATTCCTCTATTTTATTATATATAATCTTATTTAATAAACATAATATTATATCATATTTATATAAATATGAATTAAAATCCTATAAATCTAGTGGTCATGTGTATTTGGGTGACTATGTATATAATATAAGAAAATAAAAATAAAATGATTCCATTTTATTTCTGTCTTCATATAGGATTAAAAATCTCATAACACTTTTAAAACTTCATGGGACACCTAGAGGATATAAATTGAAAAAGGTTAAGGTACACATCCCAGTAATGGAATAGTTAAAAGGGTTACAAGAATAGAATATTCATCATGAGATAAATTGAATAACATGGGGAATAATAATAAATCACGAGCATAAGGTAATAATTAGTCATATAATCATGGAATAAGATAATCTAAATCATAGTTACATGGAAGAAACCTAGAAAATGACATCATAAGAATAATTCAAGGCTCGTAGTCAATATAATATAACATAAGGTGACATTATCATTTTTTTGACACCATACATTTTATCTGATGAGATAAAATCACTCACAATTGAATTAGGGGATTTAAAATTTCAATTTCCCCCATCATATAATAATTATACCAACAACTGTGTCCCATATAATGTAATGGATCATGCATGGATCATAATTATTAAAACCATTGTAATGAAATAAGTTATAAAGAATTTCCAAAAACATATACATGTCAAAAAGTATAAATATATATGTAGGTTCATAGATGGAAGATAGATATTACTTATATTGTTCCAAATGATAAGGTTCATCATTAATAAAAGAACATTCAATGAATAGTAAGAAAATATAAGTAAATAAACAACAGAAACATGGGTGGGGTATCTTTACCAAAATAAAGCATTTGAAATGAGAAGTTAAATCACAAATAAATTATAGTTATGAATATAATACCAAAATAATGAATAAAATGTAGTAGTTTTTTGATAATATATATATTAAATAGATGTGTGTATATGTAGATGAGAAATACAACTCTCAAAAAGAGAAATATTTGTTATTATTCATTAATGATCATTATAAATTTCCAAATAAGAATAATTTGAAAAGGGGTATGAAGATAATGTATGGAACTAATATTTGATCAAATATATTAAAAATTAAATAATTTCAAAAGATGAGAGATCCTCAACATTGAAACATAAAATACACGAAGAGAGAGAATATATAAGAAATGCATTTTTGAAGAGAATCCCTTTACAATAAGTCTAAGTCACCTTATAACTATCTTTTAGGATCATAAATAATTAAATTACAATATTTATTTAATATTTTCAAAACCTTGTTCATTGTTATTAGACTAGTTATTGTCCTTTTCATTAATTTAGTAGTAAAAAATTATTTTCACGTTGTTTTTATAAATTATATAAACTTTTTTCTTAAATGGTTTGTGATATTCTATTTTCGTTGTGATAAAAGTAATCATTCTATATCACATGAGAAAAAAACCCATAGATTTATAATATAATTTTAATAATTTTACAAAAAATAATAGTTTTTATAATATTTAAGATTTAGGTATTATTTTAATCTTGTTTTTTATCTTGTTTTTTAGGATTTATAGCTTACCAAGATAATTTAATTATAATTTTTTTGTATATTATATATTTTTTCATTATAGAATAATAAATATGTTTTAATTTCATCATTTATACCATAATTATACATGAATAAAATTTTAAAACTACCCAAGGACATGGTGATGTAAAATTAAATTCATTTTTTAAGGATATGATGTACCAACCATAATATGGGTGATGATTTATTTTTTGGGTAAAATGAGGAGGAGTGGGATAATGACTATTAAAGAATGATATTAATATTTAAATGTTCTTCTAGAATTTTTATAGATATATCATGATTGATATATGAAATTTAGAAGCAGTATAGGAAGAATAAAACTCAAAATAATTGGGTTGATATAATTTTCCTCTTCCACTAAAAGAACTCATTTTATAATCTACTTGGGATTAAAGGAATTTTATTTTCTAAAGAGAAAAATATCCAAGACAAAAATAAAGTAGTTTTGGAAATATAATTTAGTAGGTATTTGTAAAAGGATGAATTTTATAAGTGGGTATAGTTGAGTGGAAGAGGGATGTATTTATATATGGATGGGAGGTTGTTTTATGAATAAAATATAGTTTGAATTATTTTTTTGTTCGAGATTATAAATAGTTATTATTTTTGTAAATAAATACATAACTAATTCATGTGATTTTGAACCCGTGGGTTTTTACCTCATCCATGAATCATGTAAGTTTTTTTCTTTGTAATTACCTTTTTGTAAAATTTTATTATTTTACCATATCTCAATTCCCATTGATGATTTTACTGTTTATGAAAATTATAAAAGAACTCCACTCATACAAAATTTTTAAGTGATGATTAAAAAAATTGATTCCATTTTTCAATAATTCACTTCCAAATTAGATATTTTTAATATTAAATTTATATATTAAAACTAGTGTTTTACTAAATAAAGTAAAAAAATATTTCACTAAAAATTGATTCTTAGAGTTACATTATGTTAAATTCATTGATTGATTGTTGGAAGATATTTTGATACTTATATTTACTTATTATATTTATGGTGATTTTTTTTTATTCTTTACCCTAATAGTTGTTCTATTATTCCAACTGCCATATTAATATTCTAATTATTAGATTATTATTCTAGCTATCATGTAATATTAACACAGTATGTTATTAAACTATATTTAAATTGGTTATTTAATATTCAAAAATCTTATACAAACACTTTATTTCCATCATTATTTATTTCCTTAATTATATATTAAGGTTCTTTATAAATTATTTATAAAATTTAAATTTTATTTTTTAATATTTTATTTCGTTTTATAATATTATTTATATATTTATTGATTCATTGAAAACGTGATCCACTAAATTTTAAAATTAATGTTCTTTTATTTTAATTTATTTATTTTCCCATTATTCTTTTTTAAATTGTATAGAGTAAATTTATAATTTTATGTAATGTTTTATGTTGATGAAAAAATAGATTTTCTTTTTATTTTGTTTTGTATGATATTTTTATTATACATTATACTTGAATATTATGCACATATATATTGAAAAAAACGTTTTTAAATTAAACAGTTTTGTTATTACATTATTCCCCTAGAAGATATTCCATCCTCAAAATTTCAGGTCATAATCTACAATGAAAAAAGATGATTTGACTTCAATTTTATTGCATCCTCATGCTCTCATGTTTCCTCTTCTTACTTATGGTTTCCCCGTACTACTTCTAAAAGCAGACTTATCTTATTTCATCGAAATTTTCATTTATGATATAATATCTTCATTGGGTTTTCCTCATCCAAAAGATCATGCTCAAATAACACCATCCTTAAATTAGGTATATGTAAATGATCTACTATGAAAATTATCTAGAGGGATAAAAATAAAATATCATGTACATAAGACTAGTTTGGTAGAATATCTGTTTGATAGACTACTCCTTTGATGATACTAAGAGTCTCAAAAGAGTAACTAAATCTAAGACTTACATATATATTATTCCAAAACCTCCTGAATCTTTTCTTAGAAGATATATAATGACATAAAATTTATATAACCATAGAATACATGTCTCATTGATGGTTATAATTATATATATTATGTTCAATATATGTTACTTAGATGTTTTGTTGAATGTCTTTGACCATATCTTCCATTGTATATCCAGTTTAGGTACTAATAGATTATTCTCATTACATTAAACCATTCATGTGGTAGTTTTAATGTAATTATCATAGGTTTATTCATAAGGATCCATCTAAATAATTGATTATAAGTAATTGTCATATGATAAGTCAACCAAATAAATATTTTGATCCCAATATGAATTGATATCCATATAGAAAAATCTAATAATTTCTTCTAAAGATTGAATATCTATTTTATATTGACCATATTTACTTGGGTGATTATTCATAATAGATTTTAAATAAATGTTCAAGTAATGTTGATGATATCTATAAAAGCATTATAGAGATCCTATAATCTCAGTCATATATAATCAATAATGGGTTTTCATACTACCTCACCACTTATTTGATGTATATCATTGAATGTTGATTGACTGAGAAGTCATCCCTACTAGTATTAAAGTGACTAGTATTAATATTATATAATATAACCATATAGTATTATTCCATTCTGATGTATTTATAATACTCTTAACAATGTTCATATTGATAGTATCCCATTTATATGTTCATATGTATAATTGTTGAATCACCCTATTATATTTTTTTATTTTTCACACCCTCCATTTTCAAATTTATTATTTTATTAAATTTTCTGCGTATTGGGTAGTTTAGGTCGAGGATCGACTTAAAATTATTGAGCTCCTATTTAGAAACGAATGATTCACCCTTGGTAGCATCCAACGCCCCATCGTCAAAGCCACACAACCTCACTTGGGTCACTGTTCCACCTCGCATGGTTAAATTAATTAAATAAAATGGATTAATAATAAATAAATAAAGATAAAAAGTGTGATGAAATAAAAATAAAACAAAATAAATGTTTTTTAAGAAAATAATGATAACAATGTTATTCAGGGACATTATTATTAATAATATTATTATCATAATAGATATATCGTTTTAATTTTTTTAGTACCATCAAGGTAGTTTTTTTATTTTTATTATTATTCTAATCATTATTCATATTTTAGTTTATTATTTTTATTATTATTCTAAGTGTTTCGGGTTTTGTCTCCCAAAACGCACAGACAGGGCACGATTCTGAGACCGCGTTGTCTGCCCGGCATTCAAAATTATATAAAGCATAATGGGGCAATTAAATAATAATGAATAATTAAATAAGATTAAAATTAAAATAATAAGTTTAATATACTTTAAAATTTTTTTTTATTGATAATAATAGTAATATTATTTGACTATATTAATAATTAATATTGAGTATTATTATTTTTACTATTAGTGCCGATATATAAGTTATTTTATTAATTTATAATTATTATTATGATTATTATTATTCTTCTTCTTTTTGTTGCAAGTTTTGTGTTTTATTTTTGTTTTTTTAGGGTAAGAGATTGTCAGTGCCCCCCTTTCATTCTCTTCTCCATGTCGAACCTCTTCATCCCCTTCCCTTTGGAATCCCACCACACCCCTGGTTTTCCCCTTCCCCTAAATACAACCTCGTGCCAGCCTCCTCACCCATGTGAATCGTCCCTTGACCACCCTCACACCGTTGCATCATGCCGCGCCACCCTACTGTCTGACCGACCTCTCTCACGCCCTCCACCGTCATCAATCCAAACTGCCAATGCCCTTGTTTCCGTTCCAGCGAACAACACTGGGACCGACCAACTGTCGTACCACCCGCCAAACGCGACATCCCCTTGCTAGCCGGTGGAACCTTCGGTGTTCCCTCCATATACCAGTTGAGTCTCCCCCTTTTTTCTCTTGATTTTTGGTTGTGCAGTAGGTTCATGGTCCATTTTAAGGTTCAATTATGATTTTTTTGGTTCGAATTATTGATTTAAGATCCACTTTGGATTCTTTGTGGTGAGAATTGAGTGTGATTGGTGTTCCGTACCAATGTTTAGGAAATTCTTCACCCAAGGTAGGCGGTTCCATTCCCTTACATCATTGATTAAATTAAGGGGTTTATTTGGTTTCATAAATGTAATTTATGATCAAATTTTGTAGCGCAAAACATATCATTGTGGTGTTTTGATATGCGTTCAATTGAAAAATGTTTATTTTGATCTGTTTTCCTGGTTTTAAAACTTTGAAAATTTATTTCAAATTTTTTGAAAATGGAAAACATGTTTTTGATATATTTATCTTGTGCATTTAGTTTTAGAGCAACGTTATATATGGAAAAAATTGTGTTTTTGGTAATGACACTTAGGTTATAATTTGATGTGTTTTACAAAATAATTAACATGATTTATTTTCATAAATGTGATGTGTGAAAGAGGTGTTTGATAGGGTGAAAATAGGGTTAAATTTTAAAGTGGCATTTTTATGGTAAAACGTTGAGGGTTTCATTTAATAATATTTCTTTTTTCCAAACACTTTAAATAATTTACTAGCTCATGCATGTGATTCAAATTACGGTGTGAAATGGGTCTTGGTGTAATTTGTTTTTCATAAGGGGAATTATATATATATAAAGACATTTTTGGTTTTTCTTTAAATGATATAATAAATATTTTAATGATTTATTGATTTTTTAGATGTCACGAATTAGTGTTTTGGAAGAGTTGAATATACATATTTTAAATAGTATGTTTATATAAAATGAGGCATTTTTTTGGTGTAAAACCTGTTTGTATTACATGTTGGTGTACTATAAATGGTGCAAAAAGTTCACTTAATTGTGCAGGTAGTGCGAAACTAGTCTTAAAGATAATTTGTTAAGAAAGTGGTTTTAAATGACTTTCCTACATGGAATTGGGTATGTCTATTATTTCTACCATTGTTATGTTATTTAAAGATGTTTTCTAAGTTGTGAAAATTGGTTGTGTTCATCTTTAAGAGTTTCTAATGGGGATTTGTGAAATTATTATGTAATAAAAAATATATTTTGAAAAGGTATTTTCGTGTGTGTGTGTGTGTGTGTTTTTGAAATTGTGTTTACGTATGCAAGTGGTGGATTTGGTGTGTGATTTTATATTTGGTGTGTGATATGTGAAAGTGATACATTATATGAATGTGAAATTTTTTTATCACAAAAAAGTGAAACCCTGGTTACCTATGTGGGCGGATTAGGACTAGTATTCTAGATGAAACATGAGTGGTTTGTCCCGGTTTCATCTGGCAGGATTGATGTTACAACAGTAAATAAAATTTTGTGATGATTGGAGATCACTAGGTTATGGAATTGATTCTCTACCAGTGGATCGTGCATGATATCATTGATGATTATGGTTCTTATGCCACATTTACACTGAGGTACGATGTCTCTAGCACACCACACATACTAGCTACCTTAGGGGATTTACCCATAGTGATCTACTATCTATGACATGGTTCCTTCATTTGGCATACGGGGAACCACTTGAGTATGTGTGTGTTCTTTAAGTATTTTTCTCTTCCATTTTAAAGTGGTATTTTTGAAATTATTTTTTTCAGTGCTCTTTTCCTTCTTACTTTCTATTTTTATATTATTTCTTTAAAAACATTTTAAAATTAAGGCCTTAAATAATCCTGTAAAATTATCCTTTTGATGTTGTGACATGGAACCTTATATTTGGTGGTATTCTACTAGGCTCTTGTCTCACACCCTACATACACCGTTGGGTGTATGTAGACCATGTTTTTAGTATATTACCGGTTAAGGAATCATGCTTAATGATGGTGGGTCTAGTTGTAAATGTAATTTTATTGAGGGTTGGTATTGGAATTTTAGTTATATATCTTTGTTGTTGTGCACTTCAGATTATTAGTCTAATTGTAGAATTTATACCTATTTATAGTTTAAAGGTGTGTTTGGTTGTCTATTGCTAGTTTTAATTTGTTTGTCCTGATAGTTGTTTTTTTATCTTTTATTTCTGGTAAATCATTCCCATGAAATGTTATGTTACCCAGGAACTTGTGCTAGCCCATGGGGATTGGGAAGGCCCCTCGGGCCTTGTCGCGGACCGGGTCGGGTGCCAGGTTAAATGACGACCCGGTCTGGTTCATGAAAAAATGGTATCAGAAGCAGGTTGACTCTTTTGGGTCGTGTCCCTTTGGGGATAGAGTCGGGTAACCCAAAGTTTAGGGTGTCGGAACTCGGTGTTCTATCTAGGGGAAAGGTGCTTGGCCTAAACAACTCATGGTGGGACTTGAGTTACCAGAGTAAGTGGAGTTTTGTTAGAGTATTTGGTCCTTATAGTTAATCTTGTCAAGGGGAATAGAAAAGTTAGTGGGGTCATTGGTCCCAGTGGTTTCGCAGGGTCTGGAAAGCCATGTGGAGTCGAGGATTCTATCTTAGCATACTCTCTGTAGTAGTGGCGTTATTGGCATATGGCTACCAACCATATGTCTCAATCACCCATTGAAACTAGTTTCCTTTTGTATTTTTCATCATCTCTTTATTTTGGATTCATGGAAATCTGGTTTTTAGGTGAAAGATTTGGTATTGGAAAATGATTTTAAATGAAGAGCTTTAAAAAAGGAAAATGATGTGTAATTTTTGAAAAGTGTGGGTTGAATATTTTGGTTTTGAAAAATGAAAGGGTTTGGTTTTGATCCATGGTGATTTCATGGGAAACAACATGTATGAGTATATATGGAAAGAGAAACGGATAATGGAATGAGTGTATGAGTGCGTGGAAAGGCATGAGGTGGGTGCCAGTGTGGCATGGGAACAAGAATGTGTAAGGCCCATGGGAGACCATTTGTGTTTGTGAAACCTACAATATTTTTTATTTTTCAAAAAGTTTTTTTGAAGGAAAATATGGTGTCTTAGTAATCAGTATTCGCGGGTTGTGTCCTTGTGTTTTTGAAATGTTGTATGTGAGGCGTTTTG
Organism: Viscum album; assembly: GCA_963277665.1. Classification (NCBI taxonomy): domain Eukaryota; kingdom Viridiplantae; phylum Streptophyta; class Magnoliopsida; order Santalales; family Viscaceae; genus Viscum; species Viscum album. The sequence goes on from OY728161.1 coordinate 1,967,222,055, forward strand.
AGCCGAGAATACTTATTGAATTATTTCTGTACTATGTATGAATTCATATTTTTATGTTGGTGTGAAAGTGTGTGGTTAGTTAATTCTTTAGGAAATGTTCTTCGGGAATCTTTTGTAGTGGTTCCCCATGCAAATTTAGTGTTCTCTTGTGGTATGTCTTGACAATGGACCAGTTTTTTTGGGTCCATGGTTTTGTTTCTTAACTAGTATTCTCCCCCCAATAATGCTTTAACATGAGATTTAAGTTAGGAGATAGGTAATTCACTTTTGGTCGTCCCTGCAGGTGATTAATGTAACGACTCTCTCTTTTTTGTGATCGTGAAATGTTTTTCCCATATACTTTTCATTTAATCGAATCCTCTCACAAGAGGATGATAGATGTGAGGGGTATTGGAAGGAGTTTTGGTCTCTTTGAGTTGTCTGACTCGTTAGGTATGAAGTTTGACATCATTGTATTTGAAGGCCCCCTGGAAACGGTGAATGGAATTCTAGTGGGGAAGGGTTAAGGTGGTTCAGAGTTGTATGTGATGACTGATGTCTTGAAAGTCTTGTAGTGATTTCATCGGCTGCAAGGGTCATGTTTGGTGGAATCTTGCAGTGTGAGATCTCTTTGAAGAGAAAGGGTGGATTTCAAAGGATCCTTTTGTAATCCCTATTTTCATAGGAGTGTGTCCTCAGGGGGAGTTCTAAAATTTCTGTTTAAAGGGGTGTGTTTTTCATACATCCTTCCTTATTAATTTTCTCTGGTTAAGGAGAAGAAGTGATGCATGTGAATATTCTAAACCCTTATCTTGTTGGGTGTGTCATGGCCATGTAGTTGGTTGTCGTTGTGTGTTGTGTTTATTGGTGTTGTCGTAGTTGTGGTGTAGATGCATTTGGCACCAAGAGTAGAAGCACCATTTTGGAGTCTCCAATACCTGACTATGAGGAAAGAGATGATTAAAACATCAAGGCTCTAGCCATAGGCCCCAGAATGAAGCTGGTGTGTGGTCAGGAACATCGTGAGTGTATGGGACCCCAAACTAATATCTATCAATTGTATTGAAGGTGTAGGAGGTTTAAATAGTTTTATGTGGTTCTGTTTCGAACGATCCATTTGGGTGTGTGGTTTTTTCTCGTGGCTGTGAGGTTGTGTGGTTATCATGGTACCTTAAAGCCCAGGGGTGGCATATCAGCCAAGGTAATTTCTTTTAGTGGTCCTTATGGTGTCTGTTAGGTATGTCGGTCGCAATGATGAATAGTACTCATCCAGGGATATAGAAATGTTGTTCTTTTTTCAGTCACAGTTTTGATTCCCTAGTAGTTGGGCCCCTCACACCCCACCCCTTTTGGTGGGGTGTTTGGTCACCGTTAGAAAATTTCCAATTTTTTGTATCTTCTGTCTATTCTAATGGTGGGGAGAACCATGATGGGTCTCACTAAAATGTCATAAGATTGAATCAGTTTTGGCCTTTTTCATAATGGTGGGGAGTCTGCTCGTGCCTCCTCGTGTTGGTTTTTTCAATCTTGTCTTGGGAATTGGTTGGTTTTTAATGGTGGGGATCCCCTGGGGATTCCCCATGATGACCTCTTAATTCTATTCATAGAGATGATTTTTCAGTAGGTGGTAAGATTTATCCTTATACATGGTTGGTTTTGTTGTTTGTTCCAGTCAAATGGTGTGGTTTTTTGTTTAACAAATCATTGGGAGTTTTTGTTTGAGTTTGTTCTCGCGTGTGCAGGAGTTCCAATTCTTGATCAATCATCTAGAGGTGTCCTAACTCTTTGTAATGGGTGAAACATATTGGAGAGTCTTTTTATGTATTTCTTGGGGTCATCATATAAATCACATTCCCTAAGCATGATGTTTTTGCCTCTTCTCTCTTGTTGTTTGTGGGGATCATCTTTGAGCCTTAAGGGGTTTTCATTTTAAACATTGAGTCTTAACCTTAGTTGTGGATTTCCAGGGACAGAAAGCTTTATGGTTGGTAGAATTGTCACAGCCTCCATTTTTAAATTTATTATTATATTAAATTTTCTCGACAAAGGGTAGTTTGGGTCGAGGCCAGACTTTAAATATTTGAGCTCTTATTTGGAAATAAATGTTTCTCCCTTGGCAACATCTAGCGCCCCACGGTCAAAGCCGCACAGCCTTGCTTTGGTCATTGTTCAATCACACCTAGTGTAATTAATTAAATAAAATGTATTAATAATAAATAAATAATGAATAAAAGTTTGATGAAATAAAAATCAAATAAAATAAGATTTTTTTATGATAATAATGATAACACTGTTATTTATGAACATTATTAATATTATTATTATTATTATTTTCATAATAGATATAATTTTTTTTAATTTTTTCTTAGTACCATCAATTGAGTTTTATTATTTAATTATTATTTTCATAATTATTCATATTTTAGTTTATTATTTTTATTATTATGATAAGTGTTTTGGGTTTTCTGTCACCAGACGCATGACTAGGGCACAGTTCTGAGACCGAACCGTTTTCTTAGCATTCAAAATGAGTTAAAACATAATGGGACAATGAAATAAAAATGTATAATTAAATATGAATAAAATATAAATAAGAAGTTTATTAAACATTAAGAAATTTTTTTGCTAATAATAATAGTAATATTATTCGAGTATATTATTAATTATAATTTAGTATTATTATTTTTAATATTAGTGTCTATACAGAAGTTATTTTCATTATTATTATTATTATTATTATTATTATTATTGTTATTATTATTAGTTTTGTGTTTTATTTTTTTCCTTAGGGTTAGGGTTTGGACTCCCCCCCTTCCTTCTCTTCTCCATGTCGAACCTCTTCTTCCCCTTCCCCTTGGAATCCCATCGTACCCCTGGTTTTCCCCCTTCCCATCGCACCTCCCCCCCCCCACTCGGACCCATATGGAAACCCACTGACACACCCACCTCATCTTTTTGTGTCAATCCCTCCTTGTCTAGTTGTAACCTCACCTTCCTCCCGCCTGGAGACCACCTCATGCTGGCCTCCTCACCCATGTGCACCATCCCTTGATGGCCCGCATGTCGTCACGTCGAGCTGCACCACTATCCTGTCTGACCAACCTCTCTCACACCCTCCACTAGCGTCGACCCCAACAGTTGACCCCAATGTTTCACTTCCGTCATTCAACACCCATACTAAAAAACCTCCAAACAACCGGTCCGCCACGACCTTCCCTTGTTGGCTGGTGGAGCCTCTAATGACACCTTCAGTGTTCCCATCTCATCCTAGTTGAGTCTCCCTCTTTTTTTCCTTTGAGTTTGGTTTTCCTAAATGGTTCATGGTTTGTTTTAGGGTTAAATTTTGATTTGTTTTGGTTCGAATAATTGATTTAGAGTACAATTTGGGTTCCTCGTGGTGATAATTGAGTCCGATTGGTGTTCTGCACCAATGTTTGGAAAATTCTTCCCCAGAGTTAAGTGGTTCCGTCCCCTTGGATCATTTGATTAATTTAAGATGTTTATTTGGTTTCATAAATGTGTTTTTTGATCAAATTTTGTGGCACGAAACTTATCTCTAGAGTGTTTTGATATGATTTCAATTGAGAAATGTTGATTTTGGTGTGTCAAACTTGTTGCGTAACATTGAAATTTTATTTCAAATTTTTTGAAAATGTAAAACATGTTTTTGATAAGGCTATCTTGCACATTTGGTTTTAAAGTGGAATTTTATATAGAACAAATTGTGTTTCTGGTAATGAATCTTAGGTTCTAATTTGAAGTGATTTATAAACTAATTAATACGATTTATTTTCTTAATAGTGATGTGTGAAAGATGTGTTTGATAGGGTGAAATGTGTGTTAAATTTTAATGTAACATTTTTAGGTGAAAACCCTGAGTCTTCCATTAAATTGATGTTTCTTTGGTTCAAAATTTTTAAATAATTTACCAGTTCATGCATGTGATGTGAATTAGGGTGTGAAATGCGACTTGGTGTATGTTTTTTTTAAAAAAGGGGGAATTATGTATATATTTTTAAAGTCTCTTTTTGGTATTTTCATCAAATGATTTAATAAATAGTTTAATGATTTATTGATTTTTTAGATGTAATTAATGTAGAGTTTTGGAAGAGTTGAACATGATTTTTTTAAAGTAGTATATATATATAAAATGAGACATGTTATTGGTGTTAACCCACTTTGTATTACTTGGTGATTTTTTTATAAATGGTGAAAATAGTTCACTTGATTGTGCAAGTGGTGTGAAACTTATTTTATGGATAATTTGTTAAGAAAGTGGTTTGAAATGACTTTCCTATTTGTAATTGGGTATGTGTATTATGTCTACAATTATTGTGTTATTTAAAAAAATTAATTTGTAAAAATTTGTTATGTTCTTCTTTTATAGATTTCACATTGGGATTTGTTAAATGATTATGTAACGAAACATACATTTTGGAAAGGTATTTTGGTGTGTGTGTTTTTTTGAAATGGTGTTTAGGTATGAAAGTGGTGGATTTGTGTGTGTAATGTCTTGTTTGGTATGTGATATGTTAATGCGATACAAGTTGTGAATGTGAAATTTGTTTGAGAACAAAAATGGGAAACCCCCAGTACCTAGGTGGGAAGATTAGGACTAGTATGCTAGATAACACATGTGTGGTTCATCCTGGTTTCATCTAGAAGGATTCATGTTAAAACACTGAATAAACTTTTTTGATGATTGGATATCACTAGGTTATGGATGTGTTTCCCTATTAGTGGCTCGTGCACAAGAGAATTGATTATTATGGTTCCTATTACACATTTACATCGAGGTATGAAGTATCTAGAGCACCACATATACTAGCTTCCATTGGGGATTTACCCGTAGTTATCTACTATTCATAATGTGGTCCAATCCATCGGCATAGAGAGAACCACTTTAGTATGATCATGTTCATTATGTATTTTTCTCATCTATTTTAAAGTGATATTTGTGAAAGGATTTTTTTCCAGTGATCTTTTCTTTTTTTAATTTCAGTTTTTAAATGTTTTCATTAAATTTATTTTTAAAAGTAAGGTCGTAAACAAGTATGTTAAATTATCTTTTTGAATATGTGACATTGAACCTTTTATTTGGTGTTTTCCTATTGGGATCTTGGCTCACACCCTAGAAACACCCTTGGGTGTATGAAGGCCTTGTTCTTTGTGTATTCTATTTTGATGCATCATGCTTAGTGACGGTGGATCTGGTTGGTGGTGGCGCTCTCTTGGAGGTTGGTATGGGAGTTTTAGTTCTCTGTCTTTGGTGTTTTGAACTTTCTGTTTTTAGTTGAATTGTAGACATTAAACCTGTTTATAGTTTAAAGGCGTGTTTCGTTGTCTGTTTCCAGTTTCAGTTTGTTTATATGGTTAGTTTTTTTCTATCTTTTATATCGGGTAAATCATTCCCATGTAATGTTTTGATACCTATGCAATTTTGCCTACCCATGGGGATCCGGAATGCCCCTCGGGCCTTGTCGCAGACCAGGTCGGGCGCTGGGTCAGATGGAGACCTGGTCTGGTTTGTGACATTATTCAACCTTAACATACTGGCATAATATGAAATTTGATTTATATTTAATAATATCATTATTTATATTGTCCCACTAGATGTTCTCAAGGAGATATTAATAAATATTTTTCCACCATAGGTTGTGAATACCTTGTTTCTTGTTGCCTAGAGTAGGTGTCTACATTATTACATTGGAACATAATATAAGGAATCAAATCCTTAATGACTGAATAGGTTACTAGTATTAGTAAACTATATAAATACTTTAATTTTATATTAAAATTACATACATAAATGGAACATAGTAATCTAGTTTAGTACATTATTATTTCCATTAGCATATCCATGTATACCAACAGAAATACACTTCCTGGTCTCCAATGTAAGGAGAAGCATAAAAAAGGGGTGAGTATACATGGTAAGTATAGGTATTCATATAAACGAATCTATAGTGAATAAATTAGAATAAAATTTTTGTAAAGGTTAATAACTGAATGAAATTCTATTTATAAAATAACTTGAGAATTTTATGGTGGGAATAAATGATGATAAAACAATCCATATAAACCATCATTTGAGATTATAAATTATTCATGTATATTATAACTAATTGATTAATCACATGTACATTAATAACTGAATTCCAAATTATTTAATTTATAATGTTGGACATCTGAAACATTCCATTGAGGCCCTGTGCCCAGAGGTCTTATATAAATGGGTAAGGATTCAGACTATACCTAAAATAGTTTGTATTATGAGACCTAAAGTTGCATCAATGGGATATAGAAGGACTCCAAAGTCACTTACTAATTCAAAAAAAATTAATATGGAAAAAATAATACATCTTAATCAAAATTACTTATCAAAATCAACAATTTTTCATACTAGACGAATAGGTCATATGGAATATAAAACTTTCCCCAATCAGACATATCATATATTATTCAATGAAATACGGTCAAAGGTATAATTATAATATATACTAAACATAATATTCAACTAAAAAAATGTTGACATTAATGATATTAAATTAAAGAGACAACTTTAATACATCTTGAGTTAAAAATAGTTTTTAATTTGAAAATAATTTTCAAAATAAAAAAACTACACAAGTAATAAAGAAATAGTTTTATTTAAAGAGTAATTGAAATATTTTAAAGAAAAAATTAAATCATTGATTTTTCTTGATGGATAAATATTACATTCATGTATTATAGGATTAAAAAAAATTCCACTCACACATTTGTAAGAATAATAAAAAATTACCATGTTTAGAAAATAATAGGAAGTTTCCTTTTAATTTTAATTTTTTAAAAGTAAACCAACAGAAAAATTTCTTTAAAAATTAATAAGATAATAGAAAAAAATAATAATTTTTATAGAACATTGAAAAATAAGTGAAATCTTCCTTAACTGAGACTTAAAAATAAATAAACCCTAAAAATGATGAGATTGTTAAATAAACCCTTATTACTTGAGTTTATTTTGTATCATAAGCCAAAAAAATAAATAAAATAAAATGTAACATTTAATACCATGAATAAAAATAAATTCATGATAAAATATATAAATTTGGAATTATATACACCCCACAAAATAAATTATTGATGGATATGATATATGTCTCACGAAAGTATATATCTGATGAGAAACCCTTGCCTCATGATCGAATTTCATCATATGTGTTTGACCCTCCTGTATAATAAATTTAGATTTTTTATACATATAATATATATCCATAATTATATAAATCATAACATATATGATTTATTTATAATATTTTATCATGTATTTATAACTAACTCACTGTTAAAATCATTATTTTAGGTTGTAATTACTTAATTTCATGAAGGATTTGGTATCATAGTAAAAGTATGTATACATTTATCAAGGTTCCATAATCTTGATAATATTATTCATTAATTAAATATCATATATATTAAATATATATATACTTATATTCATCCTTATAATATAGAGATAGAAAAATGAATTACATTGATCATGGAGAGAATAGAATGTACACACCCATGAACTCAGTTTTATGTTTCTGACAAATGGAATAATGAAATGAGAATAATGATTAATTTATCCATAATTATTATTATATCATATATAACATGTATATTCACTAAATCATTCCTTAATTACATCAATGTAATTCATAAATTAAAAAGAATCACACAACTTTTTGGAGGTGGTAGTCATCATGTATGAATGAGTGATATTATAATTTCTCATTTTATTGGAAGGTCTAGAATATATATATAGTATTATTATTAAAAATCATTTCTATTTATAAATATATTATATAATAATTATTTCCATCATGATAACCATCCATGTTAAGTGGTGATGAATAATGAATTACATCGCTATGTGGTGATGGTAAGTCGTGAATGCACATGAGTTCTGTGTTCACTTTTCATAAAAGAAAAATAGTTTGGAATATGGTTGTTCCATAAAAATAATATCATCTAAATATATTTATGATACTAGTTTTATTATATTATAAAATTTTAATCATAGAAAGAGGAAGAAGAAGACTAATAAATAAACTAAAAAGAGTTGGTAAAGATGATTACCTCTTCTCTGGTGGACTCGCTTCAGATCTCTTATTATGTGATATATGATTTCAACTTTAGAAGTAAAATATCCTAAATAAAAATAATAATTATTTTTGGAAGAGTAATGTGTAGGTTTTTTTTATTTATATATCTCAAAGTGGTTTAAATAACATAAGGGGTTCCCTTTTATAATTGAGGGGAGGGGCATTCTTATAATTCCACACAATATTAAATTAACATAAATTATTTTTGATGTAAAAATGGATCCAAACTATGTAGTTATAATATAAGGTGAATATAAGTCACAATATTTTAATCCAATAAAATTTGGGCATTTTTTATATAGGTTTTCACATTTATCTTTTAGTATTATTCTTACCTTAACCCTTTTTATAATTGTAATATTATTAGAATTTTATACACTCTAAGGATCAATAATGTTAAAACAAAATGACGAAATACAAAAAACATGGAACCATTTTCCATTAAAATGGTAAAATATTTGATCTTTAGAAATTTTATATTATTTAATAAAATTTTATTTATTATAAAATATGAATACTGTCAGTTTTCAAAATTATTCAATAAAAACACACGAATAATATCAACACAAAACATAGAATTATAAAAATATATTATATCCAAAACATGACATGTGCATATGGATAATTCATGGATCTTATTATTTATCTCAAATTATTTTACATTTAATTTTTTAATTATAACTTATTTTATTATTCTATTAATTAAATAATTACTATGTCAGCATTGTGTAAGAATTGAAGATAATTATTTCTTCCAAAAAAATTAAAAAATAAATTTATATAATGAAGATAAATGTTATATATTCAAAAATTATATTTGTATTCTAATATATCTTTAGGATAATCCAATATTATTAATATTATATATATTAAAAAAATAGTGTGACATGGTTGACTTTCCTTGAAATAAAATATTATAAAGGTCATAATCTCATCTAGATTGACAGAAAAATCCATATAACAAATATTGAATGATTAGGATGAAATTTAATTATGAAATAGAATTAATTCAAGTTTTATTATTATTTCCTTGTCCTTATCAATTTATTTTTAACAATAATTGTTGAATTTACCCTTTACCATGGAAATTGTTTTACTAAGGTTACTATACATATTGACCAAAAATAATAGTGAATTAAATATTAAATAAAAACCTCCTGAATGAAAATATATAATACATTTTTAAAAATAAAAAATATAATATTATAATAAATTTTTTTAAAATTTAAATCAAAAAAATTAAATAAATAACTTTTTTTGTAATAAGACTTTTTATATACCAAGATATTTTTCAACCAAAATCAACTAGAAAATTTATTCTAAGGAACATAATAAGGTTACTAATATTAACATATATATATATTTTAATATTAAACTATTTCAAAACAAAATTTACATTTTCCAATGCTTGAAATAAAATATATTTTTCAATAAAAAGAGGTATTTATTAATAGTCTCTGGAAAATAAAACTTTTCAGAAAAATCCAAAAACTTATTTTTCACATAATTTTCATATGTTGATTTTAAAATTTATAGTATTTTTTCAAAATAAGTTATATTTAATTTCCATAAATTAATGATAATATTTTACCACAAATATTTATAATTTTTTTAAAGAAAACATATTTATCAACTATAAAATAACATTAAAAAATTGTGAAATTATTTATTTTGTCTATTAATTTTGTATTTAATAGGTAATTTGTATATATGTTTTAATATTTTGTTGATATTATTTATACTATTCAATTTAATGGATTGTTTTGGAAGGACAAATTAAATAATAATATTTTTTAGTTTGTTTAATCGTAGTATTGCGTGTTGTATATGCTATTTAAAATTGTGATCTTTTAAAATACCAGGGTGTTTTATTTTCCACTCCTATAAAAAATTTCATCCTCATAATTTGAACTTATGTTCATTAATCAAGGATTTGAAATTTAAAAATACCATTATGAAAATATGATATTTTAATAAGGATTAATAAAACATTATCTTACAAAGGGTGAAAAAGAAACACGAATTTCATTAAAAAAAACTAGGATTCTAAATAGAGTAACATTGGTGGTAAGTGGAGATATAGACACTGAATAAATGTGTAATTACTAAATAATGATGTAGGGTGATATAGAACATTGATCAAAATAAATTAAATAAATAAGAGAAAGTCCAAAACTAAGAAACCACAAATATATGATGAGTTAAAGACCATTGATTCATCAGATCTTAAGGTAATACGAATTTTTTATAAAATATCTATTTTTATTGTTGATAAATAACTTAACCATTTATACTTACTATATAATGAAATATATTGACTTGATATCCTTCTATATTGTAGGAAAAATTTCATCCATTGGATATACATCAATAAATTATTAATTCATCTCTTACTCCATGAGATGAATATCCAATAAGAATTTTTATGTCATAAGCAATAAATTTAACATTTAAGAGACAACTAGCCAATAAAATAAGGAAAAGTTCCAAAGGGTCTTAGATAAATTTATTATTTCTGACATTCAATGACATCCATGGGGTTAGAATCTAGGGTTAGATCCATAACACTTTCCCTCTATACGTGGATGTCCTTTGATGATAAAAGAATGTGGAAGAATGATATACCATTGATGATGTGTTGAAGGACTGGACAGGATCACTGATATAAGGCCAATGAGGGTGGACCGGTAATATAGTGGCTCGGTGGGTGTGATGGTGGTCAGGGCCTCCGTCATAGATGGAAAGTGACTCATACGGGATATAATAGTGGTCTCAGCTCCATCATAAGAGAATTTTTTTCTCGAAAAATGGTGATTTGGGGTAGTTCCTATGACAATATACAATGATGGGCATATGTAATTTCTAGATCATTTGGAACACGTGGTCATGTTGGTTTATATAATATATGGCGTTTAGACTTTGGAGAGTCATTTCACCGAAGGTATATTATCAGTGTCCCAAATTATTTTTACCCTATCATGTATAGCACCAGTAAGGGGTCGATCCACGAGGAACATAAAGTTATTTTTACCATCTTTAACTTAGTTTCTATTTTTGTTTCAATGATGTTTTCTGAATTTAGAGTCTATTTTTGTTGATTGAATAAAAAGGAAAATTGGTTTGAAGTTTCTTTTAACAAATTACAGAACACGATAAGAGTAAATACGGGAAAATAGATTTTGATATAGATAAAGAGAGACATGCATAGGGGTTTAGGATTAATGAGATGTTGTTTAGTAAATCCAATTAATTATGAGGTTCAGTTGTTCATAATAACCCAACACTCTTGGTTTCAATTTGTAATAATGTTTCCTTGGGGTGGTTAACTTGTATTTAGAGCTAAAGAAACTAACTCCTTGGTCCAGTAGTTAGTTTTTCACAGTTCCTTGTCTGGCTTAGTCAATTTTGAGTTGACAAATACTTCCATTGGTTGTGGAAATATTCGCCGTTATTCTTCGTTGAATCCCTGAAAATTATTCCCTTGGTCGGGTTCATAATATTCAGTGATAATTAAAAGTGGTTTAAAAAGAATAATAAGAAATTAAAAGGAACAAACACATTCATAGAATCTAATTTAAATTACAACTCATCATTTTCGACAACCTCAACACACCGGGTAGTTAGTTACACATATAAAAAATGATAAACACAATGCTCTTGATACCAGTTGAGATTATTCATGGAACTTCGAGGAGGGAATGATTCTTTGGTAGATGGTAGAATGGCGGTAGTACAGTGGCAGAGCTTCTCTCCTTCAGACATTCAGCCTTTTCTCTACACTTTATCTCCATACACCTCTGCTCAAACCAGAGGCCAATGCCTCCTTTTCTATAAAATATTAATACACGGCGTGTATCAAGTGTACATGACATGTACTTTTGTTAGCGCGCTCTTTCCATTGTTTTCTCTACTGAATTGCTGCCTAACATGCCGTCTTTGACTTGGAACATGGCGCTGCCTGGTAGGTAGAAATACATGGCGTGTAGCGCCACCACACATGACGTGTAGTCTTATTTCTTGTCCACCAACTAATTCTAGAAATTTATATACTACATGTATAAGTTGAACAAGGTGTGTCCCCTTCTGCCGACCACACGGGCGAGTAGACTTCCACTCATCCGCCAAATACTTCTAGAATGGTGTACATGGAATGTAAATTTTGAACACGACATGTATTAGATTCTGATTAATTTGTCTTTTACTTGTCCTGGTCAATCCATGTCTATGTTCGGATGTTCACGACATGTAAATAAGTACATTCCGTGTAGTCTGTAAGTTTTTCTCAGTCTCCCTCGTTTTTTGTATTTGTCAATAAAACTACTGAAAATGAACAAGACAACTAAATTCAATGTATTTGTTCCATAAGCAGTAGGTAATTAATGAAAAAATGTTCTTATTTTCAATAAAGTACATGAAAATGTATACACAAATCAGGTGCCTCAAACTCCGCCATACTTAGTCATTTTCTTTCCCTCATGAAAATCACAACATATAAATAACAGATTCTATATAAAAAGAAAGTACATCATTTAATCATAAATGAAAATAATATGTTACAGGAGAAAATTCTAAAAATCGACAAATCAGTTTCAATTCAGGAGATATTCTAATCATGCCTCATATATAATTTATTTAACTACTTTCATCCTCGTTTTAAACACAAGTTTCAACCTTTCAAAAATAATGAAGCCACTTGATTATATACCTCATGAGTAATATACTCAACACTCAAGAAATTTTTATATAAATAGTTTTCTCAATCAGAGATATATACACTCTATCCACAGGGTTACAAGAAATCTAGTTATCTACTTCAGAAAATTTATTTTCGGAAATCATGAGGGCTTTTCAATGAGGATTAGATGTTTCTGTGGATAAAGGTTGGTAGGTAAAGATGTTATAAATAACTATAAGTCTTGAAAAAAGTGGCTCAATTCGTTAAATAACAGTGCATTAAATTCAAAGTTAATCTCAATGTAAAAGTTTCTTCGACAAGATTTATCAAATAATCTCATCACCACCATCTCATTTAGTTGGGTGGGTAGGGTTCGCAAACCAACAAGTGAGTATAAGGTCCCTTTGTGTGTATCATTTTTTTATAGAATAAAGGGATCCTTTCAAAATTTCCACAAATAGAAGTTTGGAACCCTTTACACCATGTATGATCAAGAGGCTATCATCATACTAAATTTCTTAAAAATTCACGAAAGTATGCCATGTGTTACTAATCCATTCTTTGGAGCTCAGATGAATAATCATGCAAAATCATAAAATAATTAGGGTAGGACGGAAAATAGGATTGTAATATGGATTCTTATAAAGGATATTCATGGTTTCTAGGGGCTTCACGAAGATAATATATAGGGTATGTCACAAGATAATGGGGTTAAAACCATCTAATGCCTCAATAATTTTAATGTAATTCAAAAATTTATCCTATTTCGAATAGAAAACGTGCAAATTTTAGTAGTTATGTATATCCTAAGAATCTCTCATGAAAGAGGGTATTATGAAGAATATAAAAAAGGGATTAGAATACCTCTAAAGAGTGGGAAAACAAATAAAGATACAATCAGGTTGTGACTTGCGTATGTTTTATTAGTCTAAGAGATGTAATTATCCCAGTATTACAAGTTTTAATTTAATCTATATCAACAATAATTTTAAAATACTTAAGAACCAAAATAATAATTCAAATTTTAACATTTTCCTCTTTCAGATTTTTTTTAAACTTGTGGTTAACCAAAATGTATTAAAAATTTAAAATATATCTTCTAATAATGATGTCTCTTAGAATGATGATAAGGTCAAAGACTAAGGTGGTCGAGAGAAGCACCCCCATACATAATACTACACTTCATCCACCAAGTACCTGAAAGTGAAGAAGGTAATTGGGGGACACAATAGTGTACCAGAATGATGGGAAGTAAGGAATGAAATAATGAAAAAAATAACAGAATAAAAATGAAAAACATTACATCCCTTGTATCTATGCGAATAAAAACAGGAGCTGGTGGAGAAATGCATCCAAAATGTTCAGGAGTACATGTGATGGCGGTGGAGAGAAAACAATGCAATCATACACAACATACACATGCAAAATATATCACAAAAAGATATATACAATGAAAAACATGTGTCCAAAAACTAGTCAGAGAGTCGCCTCAGAAGGGGCATCATCCAGTAAAGAATCATCCTGTAAAGAATCCTGATGAGCCATGGAAAATATAGGATCTAGCTCTGCACCCGAAAGAGAAGCTGTAGAAGTAGGAGCTGCAAGAGTTGGACTCGGAAGAGGAATCCCAACATAATTTCTGGACAGGCAGTAGTGGCGGTAGTGGTAGTAACATCTTGGACCATAGTTGATAAGACAACTGAATCTATGGCTAGGGTAGTTAAGGGGGTTGGAGCTATACAAGAAGGTCTAGAAACTAAATTAGTGGAAGATGGTGGGGAGAATGGGATACCATGATGCTAAAGAAGAAGCTTCTACATCTTCTCCAGTCAGACATGATACTGATTGAGACAGACCAAGTGCTGCTCCATCACAGCTAGGTGGAGGGAAATGGTGAAGTAGACCGAGGGTGCGGGAGTAGGGGAAATAGGTGTAATAGAAGAAGTAAAATCAGAATCAGGGGGTGGGTTGGGGAAGCTGGAGGCGGTGGGGAAGGAGGAGCAGGTGCATAAGTAGGGACTGGAGGGTCTGTAGGTGGGTGGGGGAATGCCTGGGTAAGGACGTAGGCATCCCCTACATCCGGACCAATCCCATTAAAATAAGCATGAGATAGTCCATCCATTAGGGGGAACCTAATAGTTAATGATAATGTTAGGGCTCGATACCCCTGAGATGGTGGGAAAGGTGGGTGAAGTATAACCCACCGATCAGGTTTCCCTGACGACTGGTAAACATGGCATGAAAATAGGAGGCGGTAGGGTAAGGGAGGTTCATGTAGTCCTACCAGATGACACAGGTAAGTAGATCCATGTCACGACTAGTCAAGACCCCTATATCCTCATGTCATGGAAAAATAATGGCATTGAAGCACCTGTGTGTGAAGAAAATGATATCGTCAGTTATAAGGGTACTCTTCTCTCGGAGGTAAGGTTATAGTGGTGGTCCGGCCCAACAATCTCCCTCCACATGGAAATGAGGTCAGGGCACTCGAGTCGGGTCCTGGAGGAGATAAGGGGTGGGGTTACTAGATGGCGATAGAAAATGCACCCTCAGCCAAACTCAGACACGGTAAGGGAGAAGTAATGGCTGGCTAGCCAGAATCGGACCACTGTCACTGCATCACCAGGCATCTCCCGGTACTCGCCTCCATCGAAATCGAATGATGCAGCAAACTCCAAAAATAAATCCATAAAAATATTACTGCTGAGCTAGAAGATTGAGAGTAAGGGAGTGTGCCCGAGATTATCCTCAAACTCTCCCCAGATGCCCAACTGTTGTGGTATGCTGCTATCCAGAAAGTGGTTGCTCAATGGAATCATTTGGTGAGTGGAGCTATGGACCCTTTTTTCATGCCCAATCAGTGACCTAGAACCCCATGCAAGGGTAGAGAACACCTGCAGGTCCCAGACCTGGTTGAGGTGCTGCAACAGGAGCTGTCTCTAGGGGTTGATCGTCTGCTGTAGATGGAGGGTAGATGGATGGCGCGGTCGATGAGGGACTAGCTGCGGAGGAGGATATCTCGGGTAGAGTGGAAGTTGGTAGGGAAGGAATGATGGTGCTTAGAAGATCGATATGAGTTGTTGGAGGTGCGACACTAATCAGACCATCCATGGCTTAGGGAGTGAGGGGCTGAATGAAGGCCAATGGTGGGAGCTGGTTAACCGAAGAGTCTAGATATGGTGGTGTTGCAGGCCGGAGTCAGATCCAATGATAAATGGGCCTCTCTCCCTCAGTAGCAGAGGTCGTCGGTTTCCCTCGGGATGTATCTCCATCTACCATACCCTTAAAGAGAATAGAAAAACCAAAAGAAAAGAAAAGAAAAAGGAAAAGAATAAAATGTGAATAAAATTGAAAAATAAAATATACACGACGTGTAATGAAAGTGGGTTAGCATACTGTGTTGTCTAGAAAGATACGTCGAGTGAGCAGGGGATAAGACAAGGAATTATACACATCATGTACCAAACATACATGTCGTGTTCATGTAAATGGGTCCTGGTCGTGTATTGGAAAAAACATGGCCACTCTTTCTGCAGTTATGACAACACAGAACACGCTGTGTGTAGGTACCACACAGCGTTTGCAAGAACAAAGGGTACAAGGTCGTGTGAAGTGTGACACACGGGTTGGCCTAATGGAATGGTAGACAATATGTGTACCAGAAAAACACATAGTGTTCATGTAAATGGTGTGTGAGGCCGTTTATAAAAGATACTCGGGCACGATGGGGGCTGGTACATGGTCTGTACCGAACATACACATTGTGTTCTTTCAAATCGGAAAGCATCCAGTGTGTGGTCATGTACAAATGTACATGGTGAGTGTTTTTCATATCATGGTCATGTACCACAAAAGCTGAAAAGTTGTCAGATCCAGAAATCACCGATAACGCTTATAATAATTTGAAATAGAGGCTCTAGACTGGCGTACCTAGACCAAGGATCAAAATTGAGCAGAAATCAGAATCAAAAATTCCCAAAATTGATGGATTTGAGCAAAGTTGGTCTGGGTGATATACGGGGGAAGAAATGGGAAAAGGGGAGGGCCGCAAAACATGTTTTGAGGTCGTGTGGTCTACGACATTTAAAGTCATGGTACACAGAATTAACAATAGACTACAGTCCATGTATCCTGTTTTTTTAATATATATATATATATAGATATTTACTTATTATAGTAAAATAACTATTATTAATAACTAAAATAATAAAAGTGTATATATATAAATAACTCAAAAATAAAACTATACACGTAATGTATCGATAAATACACGTCTTGTGTTTTAAAATTGTAAAAAAGGAAGTACAACCTTTAGTCCGGTGCTTGGGGCAATGTTCGAACCGACGATCGATCATTCTGAATGGAAGCCCTCAACCACTAGAGAAAAGGATGTACTATTGTTCCAATTTATTATTTATATATATTTAATATATATGGCCTCTACTACATGGGAATAAATTAAATGCACGGTGTGTGGGTTTTTAATTAGACAAAAAGGGATGAAGTGGTGAGATTACCCGAGTTCGAACCTGGCTATTTTGGATCTTGTGGCGAGAATCTGACAATCTACCAACTTTACCCGCATGAATTACATTATGAAAAAAATATTTTTTTAGAGGGAAAACATGAAAAAGACGACATTTATCAAAAGACATGCCATGTGGTTTTATTAAAACTACAAATGATTGAAATGGGGCTGTTGTCAGGATTCGAACATGGGTCTTTTGGAACCGGGGGACGATCTTGGCCAACTTATCCATCCCCAACATGAGTTTTCATTTTATTATATATATATATATATATATATATATTTGAAAACTACCACACATGACATGTAATAAAATACGTAGGGAAAAAGGAAGAACTATGTGATGAAGGTAGGACATAAGGATTCGAACTGGGGACAGATCAGATAAACTCTAGTGACCTAACCATCAGAACCGACATCATCCCTATTTATTTATTAGTTAAAAAATATATTTATAATAGTTATAAAATAAATGAATAGGAAAAAGTACATGCCGTGTATATAGGTGGCACACTGTGTGTATCCACTGGGTTGCCTCTTAGAAAGAGCCTTTCTTTTATGTCGTTGGATCGACCTACATACTTCATATTACCTGAGATGTATGGTGGATATTGTTCCCACTGTGTCGTCTATGTGATGGTAATCCTTCAACCATTTTCCATTCACCTTGAATGATTGACCATCTTACCTAGAAATATCCACTAATCCCTGATGGAATACGCGTATAACTTCTAATGGTCCCGACCATCGTCACTTTTACTTCCCTGGGAATAATAAAAGACAAGAGTTAAAGAGAATTACCTAATCACTAGGTTGGAAAGATTTAAATGAAATCATCTGTTCATGAATTTCCTTTGTCCTCTCCCTGTACATCTTGGCATCATCGTACACCGCTAATATGATTTCATCTTGTTCCTACAGTCAGATCTTTCTCTTCTCTTCAGCTGCCTTCAGATCAAAATTTAGGGCCTTGACGGCCTAGTAGGCTTTGTGTTCCGACTCCATTGGATGATGGCATGGATTTCTATAGATTAGGTGGAATGGGAACATTCCAAGTGGTGTTTTGAATGTATTATGTTATTCCCACAAAGCGTCATCTAACTTCTTGGGCCCGTCTTTCCTCGATGTGTTCACTATTTTCTACTGGATTTTCTTGGTCTTGGGATTGGAGAGCTCCACTTTCCCACTAGACGTGGGATGATATGGTGTCCCCATGTGATCCTTTACTCCATACATTGACAATATTCCTCTCATCAGTGTGTTTTCAAAGTGGTTCCCTCTATCATTGATCAGTACTCAGGGAATTCTAATCCTACTAAAAATATGTTTCTTTAAAAATCTCAAGACTACTTTTCCTCTATCGTGTGCTGTAGTAGTGGATTCCACCAACATGGAGATGTAGTCGATTTATACAATGATTTAAGTGTTCCCGAATGATGGGGGAAAGGAAGCCGTGAAATCTTCACACCAGAAATCAAAGATCTAGACCTCACAGATTGTGTGGTGGGGTAACTCAGGTCTATGTCACATGTTACCAATCCTCTGGTATCGATCACAACATGAAATAAATTCCCTGCCATCTTTATGCATGGTGCGCCTGAAAAAGATCAGATTGCATTACCTTTGCTATCATACGGTCAGGGCCATGTTTCCCCCCAACTAGTGAGGTGTGGAAGAACTCCCGGATGTCATGAACTTCATTCTCTGGGATGCAACGGTGGATCACCCCATCACCACATGATTGGAATAGTAGAGAATCTTCCCAGAAGTACCTCATCACATCAGAGAAAAATTTCTTCCTTTACTGGAAGGAGAGTTCGGCTTGAAAAAAACTTGTAACCACAAAATTAGAAATATCATCATACCATAGTCTAGGTTTTTGTTTACCAAAAAGATTTTCTCATAAAGAAAACGCCCCCTAATTTCCCGATAATCCTCCTTCTCTAAATGAGGCAGCTCTAGGTGGGAGAGACGGTCAACAAAAACGTTCTCACTCCATTTCATATCATGAATCTCCAGGTCAAATTCTTGTAAGAGTAGTACCCAACGGATCAATTAGGGCTGCATATCTTTCTTGTCCAGTAGGTACTTTAGTGCTACATGGTCAGTATAAACAATAACATTAGACAACACTAAGTACCAATGAAACCTGTCAAATTCAAAAACCACTGTCAGCCGCTCCTTCTCTATGGTAGTGCAGTTGATCTATGCCTCATTGAGAATTTTGAAGAAATATTATATAGGTTGGAAAATCTAATAAATCTGATGCCCCAAGACTGCTCCCACTGCATTGTCAATAGCATCGCACATCCCCTCAAATTGTTCCTCCATGTTGGGTGAAATTATAACTAGAGCTTCCACCTTGAATAACATCAAGTGTTCAAAAGATATGGTGCAAGTATCATCAAACTCAAATATGGAATCCTTGGTTAGAAGATTGGTGATGGGCTGGGCTATTTTTGAGAAGTCGTGGACAAACAGCCTGTAAAAACCTGCATTCCCCAGGGTGTTGCTGATGGCTCAGACGGAAGTCAGAATAGGTAGTCATGAAATGACTTTTATCTTCACTAGGTCCACCTCTATCTCCTTTTTTGAGATTCATTAACAAAGGATAATGTAACTTTGAACCATGAAATGAAACTTTTCCAAGTTAAAAACTAGGTTAGTTTTCTCACATCATTCCAAACCTAGGTTGAGGTGCCGCAAACAAGTGGTGAATAATTTTCCATAAATGGAAAAATCATCCATGAATACCTTCAGGATCTGTTCCACCATGTCGTGTAAGATAGCCAGCATATAGTGATAAATGGTGGCAGGGGCATTGCACATGCTCAAAGACATTTTCGGTAAGAAAACATACCATAGGGGAAAGTGATTGTGCTCTTCTTCTTATCCTCTAGAGTAATGGAAATTTGGTTATAGCCAGAATATCCATCGAGGAAGCAATAGAAGTTCTTCCCTACTAGTCTCTCTAGCATTTGATCCATGAATGATAGGGGAAAATTATCCTTCCTCATGTAATCATTTAGATTACAGTAATAGACATAGCCTCTCCACCCTGTGAAAGTACGAGTGGGTATGAGATCATTCTTATCATTTGATACCACAACGATACCCCCATTTTTGGGTATCACTTGTAAGGTACTCACCGAAAAACTATCTGAGATGGGATAGATGATGCCTACATTATACAATTTGATCACCTCTTTCTTTCCAACTTCCTTAATGGCGGGATTCATAAACTGCTATGGATACTGAGATTTCTTGGCACCTTCTTCAAGTAGAACTTTGTGGGTGAAAATGGTAGGGTAGATTCCCTTCAAATCAGTGACTATCCCCCCAATAGCGTGATTACACTATTTCAAAACCTGTATAAGTGCATCTCTCAAATCCTGTGATAGTTCTGGGTTAAGTATGACAAGAACTGTTTGATGGTCTCCCAAATACCCATACATTAGAGTATATGGAAGAGGCTTCATTTCCAGTTCATGAGCCTTTAAAATCGAAGGAACATGTGGTTTCACCTTGTCCCCATCCAGACTATCAGGAACAACATCACATTTTGAGTAGTGGATGCCCTGGACTTCTAGGAATTTCAAGTCTTCAAGATCATCTCAAAATAGAATGTTTGGAATGATAATGTTATATGAGGTAAAATAACATACCAGATCATCCTCAGCCATTCTTAAGCGATCATCCATGGTGGTTATCACAT
This sequence comes from Viscum album, assembly GCA_963277665.1. NCBI lineage: Eukaryota > Viridiplantae > Streptophyta > Magnoliopsida > Santalales > Viscaceae > Viscum > Viscum album. The sequence goes on from OY728161.1 coordinate 1,967,243,081, forward strand.
AACAGTCCTCATGATCTTATAATGATGCATGCTTGACGACCTTGAGAAAATTGTAGGAGACTATTTCATCTCCTACCCAGAAAATTATCTCCCCTTGGTGCAAGTCGATCAGTACCTTCCCAATGGCCAAGAAGGGCCTTACCAAGATGATAGGTGCCTCTTGGACATCCTCCATGTTGAGCATGATGAAATTAGTGGGAAGGATCAGCCTACCCATCTTGACCAACATGTCCTCCAGTAGTCCCTTTAGATATTTAATGTATCAGTCTGCAAGTTGAAGGGCTACTCAGGTAAGATTCAACTCATTGAACCCTTTATTTTTGAAAACACTGAAGGGTATGAGGTTCACACTGGCCCCAAAGTCAAAAAAGTCCTTCCCAAAGTCACATGGTCCAATAGTAAATGGAATATTAAAGTTACATGGATCTTGGAATTTGGGAGGGATTGAATGATGGAAGACTGCAGAACACTCCTCGGTGGGGGAAATGGTGCCTAGATCCTACATATTTTTCTTATTGGAGACTATTTCCTTCATGAATTAGGCAAAAGTGGGAATCTTCATCAATGCCTCTGCAAATGGAATATTTATGTATAGCTTCTTAAACATGTCAATGATTTTCCTAAACTGGTGGTCCAAATTTCTCTACTTCAATATCACAGGGACGGGCAAGGTAGGCTCAAAGGGTTTGACAACCTCCATCCATTTATTCTGTGCAGAATCCTTCTATGGGAATTCGGATGAGGAGGGGTCCGAATTTTTACCTTCTTCATCAATATGGGTTGTGGATGCATCTGGATATGCTGGTTGGTACTATTCGAGCTCCATTCCATTCCGTAGAGTGATGGCATGAGCCTCCTCCCTTGGGTTCTTCTCAGTGTTACCTAGTAGTGTACCGGGTTGCCTTCCCAAGAGTTGGTTTTGAAACAGTCAAATCCAATTCTCCAGGCCTTGAATAGAAGTCTCCGAATTTTGGAACGTGGTCTCAGCAGTATATATAAATTTTTTCATGTGATCCTCTAACATTGAGGTGTTCTCCTGCTGAGGTGGTTGTTGAGCCGGTGGAGGTGGTGGTTGTCGTGACTATTTGAGGTAAGGGTTATAAAACCCTTTCCATTTATAAGAGCCATTTTGGGGCTGTTGTTGCATCTGGTAATGGTTCTGATAAGGAGGCAGGTTGTAGGTGGGCGATCGACGGGCAGAAGATTCAGCTGTTGTTGGCCCCAGCCAGTGTTCTGTTGATCACGCCATGCTGGGTTCTGGTAATGTCGGTACTGGTTTGGCCCCCAATTTTGTGCAACATAACTCACCTCGCTTGTTGAAGGGCCTCCAACAGAACCCGGGTATTCTCCCATGACGTGGTTATCACCACATTCGCAACATGTCAGATGGTTCACCACATGTACTTGAGATGTGCCCTTCAGATTGAGCGCATCAATCTTTTTTGTCATAATATCCAACTGGGCAGCAATAAAAGTATTTTCATCAATATTATGCATACCTCTATTCTAGGGCCTTGCTCAGAAAGCCACTGGAAGCTATTGGCATACATGTCTTCCAGTAGTTTGAAAAGTTCTTTGGGGGATTTCCTCATTACCGTACCCCCAACAATAACATCAACCATGGAATTTTTATTCGTTGTCAACCCTCCATAGAAGGTTTGGACATGAATCCAAAATGGTAGTTCGTGGTGTGGGCATTTGCGCAACATATCCTTGAAGATCTCCCATGATTAATATAGTGACTCAGCATCATGCTGCTAGATGTTGTGGATTTCATTCCGTAGAGTCACTGTCTTCGAGTGTGGGAAGTATTTAGATAGGAATGCCTGGGCTAGCTCTCTTAGTTGATGATATATTGTTGTGTAAAACCATTAATCCAGTATTTCACCTTATCCTTTAGAGAGAAAGGGAAGATGTGAAGACAAATAATGTCTGTTGATACTCCGAGGTAGTGGAATGTGTCACAGACCTCTAAGAAATTTTGAGATATGGGCATTGGGATTCTCACTGGGAATTCCACCAAACTGAATGGTTTTATGGATCAACTACATGATATTATGCTTGATCTCTAATTTTTTTTCCTACACAGGTGGACGAACGATGCCCGTGTCATCTCCTTGGATGGATGGAGTGTCGTACTCTATGAGTGTATGGTGGGGTGGTGGCTGATGAGGGAGTGGAGCCGGCATGTACTTTGGTTATTGAGGGGTGAAGTACAACACTAAACTTGGTTGAAAAATGGAATCCACTCTAGTTGGAATTGTTGGAGGTGATGCGGGCCATACACTAAAGCAAGTGGTGCTCGCTGGTTCTGGTTGTCATCCGAACCTAAATACTATCCAGATCCTTGGACAACATCTATATTTCATTCCTCATTCTATTCCAGTGGAGTGTTTTGTTTGTGCATAGCCATAAGTGCAAATTGGGACCACAAGAGTGTTTGTTCGATCTATGGGTCAATTGGGAAAAATCCTGACGACTCATCATTCTTGGAAAGTGTGATATAGCCACTCATACACCTAAAGGCATGCACAATATGAAACACACCTATCGTAAATGAGGAAATTGAAAGATAAAAAGAAATAATATTTAGAAATGAGGTATTTGTGAATTTATGATTTTTATTTTCACTAAAATTAGATACAACCTAAATGCAAACAAGAACAAAATTAACTTTTATTTATTCCCCAGCAACGATGCCAAAATTTGGCGAGTTATTTCACAGAAGGTATATTATCAGTGTCCCAAATTTTTTATACCCTAACAAGTATAGGACCAGTAAGGGGTCAATCCATAGAGAAGAAGATGTTATTTTCATCTTGTTTAACTTAGTTTGTATTTTTGTTTTATTTATGTTTTCTGAATTAATAGTTTTTTGTTGTTTATTGGATAAAAATAACAATTAGTTTTAAGTTTATGTTAATAGATTACATAACCGGATAATAGTAAATACAGGAAAATTGATTTTGATATAGATAAATATAGACATGAATTGGGGTTATGGATTAATGAGATTTTTTTAGTAAATAAAATTTCTTATGAGGTTTTGTTGTTAATAATTACCCAACACTCTGGGTTTCGATTTGTAATAAAGTTTCCTTAGTCGAGTAAACTAGTATTTTGAGCTGAAGAAACTAACTCCTTGGTCTTGTAGTCATTGTTTCATAGTTCTTTATTTGGATTGGTCCATTTTGAGTCAAAAAATACTTCCATTGGTCATGGATTTATTTGTCATTATTCTTCTTTTGAATCCCTGAAAATTATCCCCTTGGTTTGGTTCAAAATTTTCAATGACAATTAAATGTGGTTTAAGAAGAATAAGAAGTGATTAAAAGGAACGAACACATTCATTTCATCTAATTTAAATTGAAACTCATCGTCTTCCTCAACCCTAACACACTGAGTATTTAGTTACACATATAGTAAATTATAAACACAAAGCTCTTAATACTTGATGAGATCATGATTAGAACATTGAAGAGGGAATGATTGTTCAGTAGACAGTAGAACGACGATAATATGGTGGCCGAGATTCTCTCATTCAGACCTTCATCATTTTCTCTACACTTTCTCTCCACACACTACCCCTAAAAATGGAGGGCAAGGATTCCTTTTATAGAAAATATAAATACACAACATGTAGCAGGAGTACATGGTGTGTACTTTTGTTAAGGCACTTTTTCCTTTTTTTTTCTCCACCGGTAGACGGCCTAACATTCCATCTTTGACATGGAACACAATGCCGCCTGGTAGGTTTCTATACATGACATGTAGCACCGCCACAGATGGTGTATTGTCTTATTTCTCAGCCACCAACATCTCCTAGAAGGGTATACACAACATTTATAAGTTGAACACAACGTGTCCACTTCATCTAGACACATGGGAGTGTAGACCTACTCTCATCTACCTACTACTTCTCGAATTGTGTACACGACATGTAATGTGTGAACACGGTGTGTACCAGATTTTGATTACTTGGGCATGTACATGTCCGAGTCAATATGTGTCTGAGTCTGGATTTTTACCAGCGTGTAAATAACTACACACCGTGTAGTCTGTATGTTTTGCTCAGTCCCCCCCCATTTTGTGTATTTTTTCTTAAAACTCGTGAAAGTGAACAAGATCACCCAATTCAAAGTACTTGTTCCCTAAGCAGTAGTTAATTAATGAAATCTTGTGCTTCTTTTCAATAATGTATGTGAAAATGTATACACAAATTTGGTGTATCAGACTTCAAGTCATGTTGTCATGGGTTTAATAAGCACTCATCTGATAGGTCATGCAATGGGATCCCTATGCCCAAAATATTTGAGTGGTTTGTTAGGTTTAATAAAAATGGTTAATTCCGAAATAACTTTATAAAATTAATGAAACTTTATCCTTCATATCACTAGATAATTTCTATGACCAAAATGGTTAAAACAAGTCATCAAAAACACCCAAATTCCAATGAAATAAATTCCATAAATAATTAACCTTAACTCTCTTCCAAATTACATCTATCCAAATCCAAATTCCAAGAATTTATAAGGAATGCCACTAAATTTAGAAAATAAATTTAATATTATATTAACCATAAACATAATGTATTTTCAAGTCACTTTCCATATATGTAAACACCATGATCACATTAAAACCTTAACAAATACATGCTTTCTTCAAAAATTAAAATCTTTGTTTGTTAATTATATTCTTTAAAGAAAAACATGCAGCGAACTCTAAAAAAGATAACATAAAACATAAAATCACAAAACAATTACACTGTCACTAATATTATCCAATAAACATATCATTGTCATTATTAACTCAACATTGAAGACATATTAAGGGATATCGTCCATCCATATATTTTTCTGAAAAGATCACCATGCCACTGAATAACTCTTCATTGTCATCGGTGACATCTAACATATTCTATAAAATCCTTAAATATAGAGTATTGTAGTAAAATCCTAAAACACTTGATAATTATTTTAACCATAATTTCATTAATAAAATACTTCAACAACATAATTCATGAATCCAAATACAAGATCATTAATCATTAAAATTTATTAATAAAGCATTAACAATGTTTTATCATTTTATTATGTAATACCTCCTTTCCTTTCATATGTTATTTATAGTCTATTAATCATCAACAATATAACCATTACTATTACAATCATTCTGATACTCTTCATTATATTTTATACTAGGAATTAAATTTTCATAATTAATATACTTTCTATATTTATAATGTTCAACTTTTGAAAATAATTTAGGAACACCATTATTCTTATCCATTATGTTAACTAAACTTTCCATTTTTCCAAAGAAAATACATTCTTTGTATCCATATTTTCTACATATAAAGGATTTTTGTATTAATTTTAGACACTTCCATGGGTATCTCTTTCCCCATTTTTAACATGAATGTAATATATCTTTCTATCCTCTGTGGTCTCCAATATTTTAGATCTTACTAGACTCCATCCTTCCCTTCATTGATGAGTCTGATAGTTGATTAAGGTGAATTTTTTTAATCATGTATCATGATAATGGATGAAGATTAATCTTAATATCATTTAATCTAGTATCCATATCATTTGGTTTCACATAAAAACATGTTATATCACATTCAATGTTAACCGGAGTTTTTCTCATTCCCACCATTGTCAAAATTGAAAAAGACAAGTATAAGTGTCAAACTATCATAATCTGATTGAGGTGTCAACTAATCATGAAATATTATTCAACTTAATTCTCAATCATTAGACCTTATTATAAATATACGAGTTTATTGTTTTAATATAGGTTATATATGGTCATTTACAAATATATAAGATTTTATCTTAAACATAGGCCTATCCTCAAAGTTTGTTATACTGTAAGATTCCCAAAAAAATATGTTTTCCAAAATCTTTTTCATAGGGTTTCAACTAAACATCCCCTGATACAATGTATAAATACCCTGATTTCAGTATTTCATACTCAGTGATTACATTAATAAATTTAGACTATATATAATGAATTACTTCCTAAAGGACCAAATAGTTTAGTAGTCTTTGTAAACAATACACATACTTTAATTTCACATTACAATTGATAATATAAATATTTAATAGAATTCTAATTTATTACGCCATTATTCCCTTTATAATATTTCTATATATAAATTATAATACAGTTACTTATGACTTGGAAAAAATGAAAAATGAGAAAGGGGGGATTAGGTGTTCGATAAGGGTATGCATATTGTAACATCCTGACCTGAGGTCTACTTAACCGTTTCCCCGATGCAGGGGGTTACATGGCCTCAAGAAAGCATCCCCATATTCCAGAGGATTCATACTTGTTTTATGGGTGTAATGGTAGTGCATTAAAGATATTATACCCTCTGATTGGTGTAGTACAACAGATACATAAGATAGCATACAAAAAAAGAACCATATATGATCAGAATGATTGAAAAGTTAAATGGTGGAAGAATAAATATTATTTGAAAAATGATAATATAATTAAATGTCTCAAAGTTAGTGTTTCATACATGTATGCATGAAATACTAATACAAAATGGTGTAGGAGAAGAGGTTATACAATAAGAAAAAATGACCAAAATTCTCCTCCAAAACATCTCTATATAATTACGAGAACTCTTCTACTAAGATCCATCCAACATCAATACACATTATTAACCTATAGAAGGGAGCCTTCCCTTATCAATACATGCAGACAAATAATCATATATGGTACCAAATGAAACTTAAGTAGGTTGTTAGATAAAAATCTCAGTAGGCCACCTCCAATGGTTTCTACATGTAATCCAGTAAGTGATCATTACTAAATAGTGTGCAAGAATAAAAATATTAGTAAAAAAATATGAAATAAATAATCTTCCCACTCAGGTTCCTATAAGATAACTAGAGGGTCTACCTTATTTATCACATGGTTGGAATAGAGGAATGAATATTCACTATATATAGTGGTAATGTATACATATTATAATTATATATATAATGCATCCACCTATATGAACCATGTACATGATAACGTAAGTGGTCATATTTAGGGAACACTAGTGCTGGATGGACCATGGTGTAACTATAATACCCCACGATTTTGTGAAATTTTTTGGAAATAATTTAACATTTTAATATTTTTCATTTTTCACAACACTGAAGATTGTTTATTTTATATTAAACCACTATGTTTGGATTTTGTGATACGAAAAAACAAATTAATTGCCACTACACAAAACATAAACTATATATTTCTCTATATAGAATATCATGGTTATCTTGTATTAGATGTAATAATTACTTTCCTTAACGTCTTGTGTATCATGCAAGAATGAGGTTTCCCTAACAATAATATATTATTCAAATAGGATTATTTAATATTATAATACACTAACTATTAGTTAAATTAGATGCAATGAATAGTAATACCAAATTTATGAAAAATGTATGGTTTACACAATATAATATGAATTTATAGGATACCAATTAATTATAATTGAATATGAAACCTGACTTAATATAAAATGAAATATAATTATTTTTATAGTCACATAGATGTTTTTCCTAAATAAATTAAATTCAATTCAATTAGTGGATGATATTAATTTAATATATATTTTATATATTCAGTCTAATATTTTTTATTTTCATTTAATAAATTTTAAAAACATAAGATCATAACAAACCGAATTTTATGCTTAAAACATATATTTTTATAAATATAGTTTTACCGCCTTTTAATAGTGAATCCATTTTAAATACCGATTTATTAACTATTACTAGAATAATGTGTAAAAATAAACATCGTATTAGAAATATAAACATAAAACTTTGGTAAGGATAATTTTATGTTATTTTTCAGTAAGGATTCAATTGTTCATAAATAGTTAAAAATGTAGAATTTTAGTTCAAAACTGTATTTTCATCTAATTTGTTAATTTGGATAATTTATATTAAAAATTTGTTTAGAAGATTAATTAGATAATATTTTTATAAATTAATAAAATTGTGGTCATTGAGGTTAATTTCACATTAAAATTTGATATAAAAACATAATACACTTTTGAATGTTTTTATATTAAAAACCTCCAATACTGACCCACTATGGGATTAATTTTAATTTAATTTCCTCCACTTACTTGATTTTAATTTGTAAAAATGGATTACATATTTGGAATATAAAATATTTATAGTATCTAATATGTTCAACAAATTTCATTATATAAATTATTAGTGAAGGTGATCAAAATTAATTTCATCAGTTATGGTTAAATTAACAATAATAATGGACTAAACCACAACCTTAAGGCCCAAAACGACCTACAACAATTTACAAAATTCCTTATATGCCCATATTCCAATCCTATGAATTCTAATATATACATTGTATCATTATTATATCCACTTGAAACATGATTTTGTTTTTGCAATTCTCTCTTCAGATATTTGCAATAGTGCCACTCCTCCTTCTCTAAAAAGGCCACCTTATATCCCTATTCATAACATCAATAAATCAAAATAGGATTGTAAAATATCCACACAATTAACTTTAAAAAATACCACCCTTAATCCTTCATTAATTTCTTTTTTCTATAATGTCTTCCAAGGAATCCTTGTGGCACATACCAAAAGTAGTTACCGGATTAAGAGGTAACACATTCTCTCGAGCTCCTTTCTTTTATTTTTCTTCTCCCCCATCCAAACTCTTGTTACAAAATTTTATAAAAACTCAATATCATAAATATAATATTATTTTTTATTCTATGGTTTCAACCTATACTTAAAAACACCTCTATTTAATGGGAAATGAATAGAATATTTACATGTACGGTGAACTACTCCCTCCCTAAGTGATGATTTTTCATTTTTCCTTTACCACCACTCATGGTGGAAATTATGATTGAAATTTTTTTAATGTTTATTATATATTATATTTAATTTATATTTTATCTTTTTTACTCCTTTTACAACACATAACTTTTTAAATTTACATTTTTTGTAAATATAATAAATTAATTTGAGGAATTGTGGACTACCATCCCCTCAAAGTGATATGACACATCACACACAACCTATCATGTATTAAGGATGGATTCAGTCAACATATATGATATATACAAAAAAATAATTCAAATTTTATAATATTATATTAATATATAAATATAGAACATTTTTTCCTTTCGTTCAATACGGTAATAAAAATAGAAACAACGTTCATGCGTACATACAGCTTGTCGTCTCAATGAAGAGTATATTCTATTTCATACTTTTATATTATATATATTATTATGACATAAATTTAAATTATATAAATAAAATTTATATAATGTTTTACATAATGGAATCATGATATAATTGTAAGGACTAAAGATATAACAAATTACGACACATGTGAAGAACAAAACGAATATTACCAGAAATGAAACATTAACATATGATTATTATTAAGATTGTAGTATAAGGTCTTGATCAAATAATATATGGTATTATATATAACAATATTTTCTGGTAAAATATTTATAATAAATTTATAATTATTAAATAGTTGGTTTAAATGAGTATGATGAGATTCAAGATACAAAGTAAGGGATTTCATCTCAATTTTTATTTTTTTGAGATACAAACTTTATTCACCAACCACTACTTTTGTGTGGTGTGTTTAACTACCCTTATATTTAATCAAATATTATTAGTGTTAAATTTAGGGGTATTTATGTATCTATTATATGTCTGTTATTTCACAGGGTTTAATATTAAAAAATTATAAAATCATATATTTATTTTTGTCTCTATTTTCCATCTTTGAGAATCATCTTTTAGTATTCACCTAAATTCATTTTGATTTGTATATTATTCCATTTTAAATGATATATCCTTAATATACATCCATTAACGATATTCTTATCCTAATTTAATTTCATTTTATTAAAGAATATTAGGATCCAAATTTACCATGTAATATGATTTTATTGGAACAATCTCATCACTTTTTGATATTTTTTATGTTTATGCTTCATTTGATAAAATATTATGATCCATATATCACTAAAATTAATTATTTTTATCCTCCTATAGTTATTTATGATTTATTAATGTATTGGAACCTTTTATTTTACACTTTGGAATATTTGTTAGTTATGAAATTATTTATAAGAAATCCCGACTTTACCCATTCTTTGGTCAAAAATTTGTATTCCTTTAAAATCAGGTTTTCTAAAAAAAGGTTTCCAGTAATGTTATGATATTATCAAATTATAATTAATATAAAATGTTACCCTTTTTTCTTTTTAATTTTTTTTTCAATGAAATATTTTTTCTCTTTTATAACAATCAATTTTTTAACATTTTTACTGTACACATAGGATATTCTTTTTACCTCGTATGACAAGTATATATTTTTCTGTCAGAAATAATTTGAAGGTTTATTTTCATGTTAAAGGATTCATTTATAAGAAATTTTTATAAATTTTTTTTTAAATAAATTTCTTTCTAAAGGATTCCATGATCCTTTATAAATATTCTATGTATTTTTTTCCAAAATGTTTTCAATATTATTTTATAGGTTTTCAAGGAAAATAATAATAATAATTATTTCATTATTTATTTATAAGTTTGGAATGTATTTTCAAGAAATTGGGTTTAAAAACATTTTCATTCTACTTATATATGTTTTCAAGGAAAATGATTTTCAATATTTTTCAACCCTTCTTTATAATTTTCCAAAAATATTTCAATAGAAATGGTTTTCAAATAGTTTATGATTTAAATGTGATTTTCATAAAATGAATGTTATTTTCACATGAAATGTTTGAAAAATATCTTTCCATTTTATTTTCTTTCTATACTGACATCTATTTATCTTACTCCTATGATTCTAGAAAAAAATCAAAAGGTTCCATTCATATTATTTCTTTAATAGTTTAGGTTCTTATGGAATGATTCTTATTATTCCCATTTCTCTTTGATAGGTTATATGATTTTTGAACCCACATCTTTTCATCGGATGTTATTATGATGAAATGATAATGAAACCTATAAATCTAAACACATTTTGTGATATGATTACATATTTAATAATCTCATTTCATTTCAGGGGTTATAATGTGATTTTTTATGATTTTGCAGATTATTTTTGACTGATTTCACTATAAAATTGGTGGGACTTATATCTCCCTCAAATGAAATGGGTAAAGATTTATATCTTATATGATATAAATTTATATAAATAGAAATGAACATCGATCAGTATTAATTTGTTGGTATAGAATATGAAATTGATTCATCAATACAGGGATGGAGGAGGGGTCAAATAAATTCAGTGATACAATGTTATAACCGGGAGAGAACCCTTTTTAGTGAAGGAATTTGTCCACTATGATGGTATTGATAGAAATTCCTTGAATAATATTGAAATGTTTATGTATTATTATGTTTCATAAAAAAATTATATGTTTTATTCCTATGTAATACTTTCATATATTATGTTTTTTAATTACTAATGATTTATTTCTTAGGGACTGCTAGTCTTTATGCCATGATTTAGGTTTATGATCTTTCTTATGTAGGGAATGATCATAAATTTTCATGAACCCGTTCTCGTACCCCTATGATCGTTTGTTTGCTTATATATCTCCGTTTTAATGGTTAATAAACATCTAATCTCTCCCCAATTTATGTTTCCTTTCCCAAGGCTATGAGGATATGTATTATGTTTAATGTTTTTCAGAAGGGTGCTAGTTAGGATAAACCAAGTAGGAGATAAAGTATATCACTTATGTACCATTATTCATGTATCCATCTTTCCAGAGGAACTATACCAATTAAAATATCTGGTTATCTGTTTATATGATCTTTTAAGTGTTCCACAAATGCTAGAAATGTTAATGTTTGAAAGGAGAGGGTCACTACATATGGTATCGGAGAAAAGGTTTAGTTATCCTTGGTATCTATAATGAGAAAAACAAACTTAAAACCCTATGGATAGGTCTAGGAATAGGTCAATGGATATAGAATATTAGAGTAAAATGTCCTATAATTTTTCTAAATGATAGAATACGTGGTTTCCAAGAAATACATCCATGTATGGATAATACAAGTTGATGTGTCTTGGGAACAGATGTACCTTGGGGTAATGACTCTGAAATAATGTTTTGGGCTTGACTAGGTGTAATATGGTATAGGATAACAGGCCTAGCATCACACCTATTTTGATACACCTGTGGGTGATTTTTTGGTACATCACAAACTTTTCAGGAATAATAATTAAGGATTTAATTATAATTTGTCTATTAATAACCTAGGATTACCCTATAGTGTCATATATTAATGATGGTGTCATCATTAAGACATCCTATACCTAATTATATTTATGACTATGTGGTTTTATGGTATGATAAGTATTTCTCACATAATGCTTCTGGTTTTGGTCAATGGTGGGAACCAGAAGGAACTGTATTAACATTGAATATGATGCATGATTCTCTGATGTGCAGTCAAGTGGTAAAATCACAAGAGTGAAAAATGTTGACATAATTCCTATTCAGTACTAACAGAACATGCTTAACAACATTTACATTAACAAACTCTAGGAAATACCATGGAAGGGAAATAATGAGTTCACTAAGAGTTTGGATAATGAAGACCATGTGGGAATGAATATTCTGTTTTCTTTTGTGTTATGAATTTGGAAAGTACCACCGAAGATAATGTCTTATTGGAACAAGATTATATTTTTACTCTGGTAAAAAATTACACCAAGAAAGTTAGTATAGGGGGAAATAGGCACATCAATTAACAAAATGGATGAGAATATTGACCATCCTAAGGCATCATTGATGGTTAAGTGTTATAAGTGTGTAATGAATGATCCCCATGAAAATAAATTCCCTATGTGGAAAACTCCTGAAGTGGATCAACACGGTGTTTCAATTAATGGTTACAATGCTGATGATGAAGATACTATAGATGAAATGTGAAAGGAAAATGTATTGTGTAAAAAGATGAGGTATCATTCCCAATGTAATATAGATGAAGTAGAATACTAAAAGATTTTATTTATTTGGATTCAATAAGTGTGTTATATTAAAGGTAAAGTATATAAGGATTTTTCATTTTATTTTTTCCAAAAAATAACAAGACAATATTGAATTGTTTGAACAGAATATAAAAGTGATATAATGGCATGGAGATGTTCGTGGGAAACACATAATTTAGGGAAGGATAACTATTAATTTGTTACATATGTTATGATAATACTGTTTGAATTAAGTTATGTGGGATATAAATAAGAAAATTGGATGGTACTAATTACCTTTTAACTAATCAAAGACTTGTTCATAAGTAGTTCATGTCATAATGGATGATGTTTACAACTTCTTGGATTTATGGAATTTATCTACTAATCTGTGGAATAAAGAAGAATGCATTTTTTTTCAAAATTATTTATGGTAATTCAGGTTGTTACTATGTTTCAAAATAATTTATCACGAGGGTATCACATATTAGGAATTTGAAAAAAGAGATATACTTTGTGATATATGGGGGATCAATGTTAAGAATATTTCATGAATTTATTTATAATGTTTTGTATTTTCATCTTTCATAAGGGTTATAATATTAACCATTCATGAAGAGATTATGGTAAACATCGGAGGTTGTATTTATCCATAATTTTTTTACTGAAAACCATGGTAAAAAGGTTATTTAGTGATTGACATTACATCAGGGATTACCATCTTATTAATATTGGAAATTATTTTAGTATGGTTTTAGAAAAGTACATCATGTATGGAGGGTGACAACCAATCTTATCTGGAAAGGCCTTATGTTTTGAAACTATGACTGATGGATGATAAGTGTTTCAGAATTACCACTAACCTAAATGATGTCCTTGTGAATATATAATTTTTTTTATAAATAATTATTTATAATGAAATAGTAGATTTACTTTTTATGTTCAGAGATTATTGTTTTAACCATGTTAATTTTTAATAATTGTTATAGAAAATTAGTTTTACTTTTCAATATTGTAAGGGCCTTAAGATTAGATAAAATTATATTTTAGTACATTAAGAATCATTTTTAATTTTAAAACATCCATAACTTGAAATAATGGGTGGATTATCTCTTGATAAAATCACAAATAAAGAATGAAATTTTATTTATAGAAGTAAATCAACAATCAGTATTTCGTTATATTATTGGTCAATAAAGGAATTATTTTATTTTAATATAATTATGAAAAGAAAATATGTTGTCCTAAGACATTTATTTTGATAAACTGATGGACTTTTAAATCATTAAAAATTTAAAACATTGAGGCTCTTGACTTTTCTATGATCATTCACTTGATTTTGATTGATGATTTCAATAAATCCATATAAATATTCAAACATTTCATCCATGTCCAATATTCAATCCCAAACAATGTTCTCCTATATAGAAACCCAGATATACATTACATTGCATAACCATTAAGGTTCCAATAATCTTTTTTAATAGAATTTTTAGTATTCACTTCTACGATGTGGGTTTCTTGTAATAAAAAATTCAAGTATTAAACCTTTAAAAATCGATATGAATCTTGAGGGTGAAATTCATTTTAGGGGGGGTAGAATGTAACAACCCTAGATATGGTTTTTTTAGTTTATTTAACCTTTCTGATACTTTTTATTTCATTAATTTCTAAATATTTTTTATTTTATGTTAAATCATTATATTTGGCTTGCGTTATATGAAACCCCAAGTTATTCATTCACTACACACAACATAAAATTGAACTTTCTCTACATATAACATCATGGTCAGCTTGAGTTATATGAAACAATGAAAATTTATTCTGGCTTGCGTAACACACAAGAACGAGGTTTACCAAACAATAAAATATTATTACAATATATATATTTAATATAATTTTATATAACCTAAATGTTAAATTAGAGTTTATGAATAGTATTATCAAATTTTTTATAAATATATGGAATACAAAATATAATAGGAATTCATTGGGTACCAATTAATTATAAATGAATATGAAAACTGGTTGTGCATAAAAGGAAATATTATTATTTTTATGGTGATAAATTTATTTTACCATAATAAAATAAAAGAAATTAAATTTATAACAATCCAAACTTTTGAATGATATTTTTATTTCTTGAATATAGATGTGTTATAGAGTCATCAATAATAAAACTATATATGTATAATTGATATATAACCATCTGGTTTTGATTCTTATATGACTGTTGATTAGTATGACCAATTGGAAACAATAATATTTTTTAACATTATAATTAGTGCTTATAAATAGAAATGATAATTGATAATTAATACTGAAAGGAGTGTTGATGGCCTCATCTAGTATACTTGGGTTGGATGAAACCCATTTTTCAGAGTTTGGAATGGAGGTGGCATCACTGGGATTTATCTAAACCATGATGAAACTGAGCAACAACATGTTCATCTTGAACGAAATCTCATACAAGAGAAGTTCATGTTGGTAGGAATCACCCTTGAAGACATGTTGTCTGAGCTACCCCATGATTTTATCACCTTTTTACTCCTTACTCTTTTTCCCTATACAAGTGTTATTAGGGTTTATTTAATGAGGCCTTAGTTAATTTGTGTAATCCCTTATTTTAAATAAAATTTTTATTATGGTAAATTAAATATAATTTTTGATTTTATAATTTCAAAAATATTAAAGGATGAATTTTTAGTATTTTTATAATACGCTTCAAATTTTTAATGAATATTGGAAAAAATTTATAGTTTAATATCATTTTTATACTTTAGATAACTGATTATGTGAAATTAATTTCAAAAAGTAGGCATAAATGGTTGTGATAAGTAAAAAATGTAGATTCTGATAAGATCAACTTATTTTTTTTTCTGAATAGTACCTTATGAATAGTAATATAATCCATATGGATATCAATATTCCTAATGTAATTGTAACATCATCTAAGGATGTATAAATATAATTTAGGCATCCTAAATGATAATGTGATAAAATAGTATATGTAAATAACTATTTTTGAATATATTACTTATGTATTAGTATTTTTTGAATAACTAGTGATTTTTCATAAAAAAAAGAATTTTATCATATTTGGAAAATTATTTTCCAAAATTATAGATTAATATTTAATTCAGTACATTGATATTAGTTTCGGTTGAATTTATGATTTTTTTACAAAATGTTTCGCTTTTCAGTGAATAATAAACATACAATTTTTCTGTTTTCGTTGTGTTTAATGAAATCATAATTATGTAATATGTAATTTAATATTATATTCCACTCAAGTGGATTAAAATATGACATGAGGTTTCAAAATGGGAAAAAATGGAAAATACCGTTTTCAACTACCACAAATGAGGTGTACTTGGAAATTTATAAAAAAAATTACTCTCATTTAGTATTAATACCAATCCATTCCTTCATTTACATTCATTAAAAAATATTTACATTATAATATAAGATAATATTACTTCCCACAAAGTCCTCCCAAAGTGTCATCAAGTACCCAAGGTCCTGATCTTGGAGTTTTTTGAAGTTTCTCTTCAAAGAAATGGAATGCTCAAATTTTCTTTTCCTTGGTTATGTTATATGTCTTTAAAATTTACTTTTCATGTTATTATGGACATTTTTTCATTCCCTATACTATATGATGATTCATTTATGAAATAGAGACCCTTTTATCTACTATTTTTAGTGTTTTATAAATTCTTGTTTCATTCCCTTTATGTTGTCTGATTTTACTCGGGGAATTTCTCTCTTTTTATCAATATATTATTTTATTTTATTTTTTGAATATGAAAACCAATATATTCTCTAGGGGTATTCAAATGGATTTGAAATTGATATATTTTAATTCTGTGATTATCATACATGAATCCCACCTTCCTCTTCCATGGGATTAAAATGAAAAAATTTATCTTGTTTTTAAGAATATTTTAAAAGGACAAAATTTTGAAATGAAACCCATTTATTTTATTCTGTATGGGTTATTTAAAAAATGTTTCATTATGATATATGTGGATCACATGAAAATAAATATATATTTATGGTGTTCTTTGATAGTTCTCCCCTGCATTGAGTAATGAAATTAATCTCAAGAGATGACATGTTTTACGATACCGAGGTGAATAACATTGGAAACGTTTATGAAACCTTGGGGATGGATCTTGGTGATATGTTTGTGAATGTATAAATTAAATTATTTAGCCAAATTTTAATTATAATATTCAATTTATTATTATCATTATATGCCTCTTTCTCATACCTTTATAATATTTCATCAAGTTCTTATTGTATTCTCTGTAGATCATAGGTAAACTGTTTTTTATGATTTCCCTAAATAGGTTGTATGATCACCCTTTCCTTTGATGTATGTCACTAGGTTAAGAGATATAGTAATTCTACATTGGTTAAACATTTCAAAAAAGTCTTTCACATGGATTAAAATAATCTTATATGTTTTCCTGAATTATATACGCAGTTTCCAAGACACTAGACTTTAAATATCCCCATTTTGTAAAATGTAATGAAATGTAATGTAATAAAAAGACGGGATGCCGTAGTTAGTATCAAAATATAGTTTAGTTATTTATAGAAATTAATATATGAGAACAACAGGAATATCCCTATAGAAATATTTAAATAGAGTTAATTTTCCTATTATTTTGGTGAAATATTAAGTAAGTTGTTTTGAAAAAAATGTGCCTCTCTATATATTCGAACAAGTCGATGTGGTTGTGGCACATATGTAATTAACGGTAAAACTAGAAAAAACCTATTTGGGCTAGACATGTATGGTATCTACTGCATGAAAACAAACCTCGTTGCACTCTAGATTTGACACTTCCGGGGAATATTTTTGGTTTATGACAAGATTTATATAAATCATTTCCAAGGATTTATAGAAAATGAAACTATTATTAAAGAATAATATGTTTAAGTAGGAAGATTTAGGGTATAAAAATCCTTTATAGTTAAAATATTCATAAATGAAATAGAGTTCACATTGTGGTTTTATTCTTTTCGAAAATGTTGGGAAATATAAGGAAATGTGAAAATGGTGACCGTAATAGACTATAAGTTGATGGCCCTCTGATAGAATATATAATGGAAAAATTTGGGGGAATGATGAAACATCTTACTCATGTTATTCGGAATAACATGAATCAAGTTGAAAGATTGATTTCACTACTAAGGGAATAACTTTATACGGATTCCTTTATGAATCAATGACCCCCAACGTTCAATGTATCTACCAATCCATTTTTTTGAATAGTGGATCAGCTCTATAGAATATATATTTTCTATAATCCTCAATTCAGAATAAGAGAAGGTCACCTTGGATGTTTACAAATTTTTGGGAGGAGTTGATCAGTGGTGGGAACTAATTTTAATCATAAGGCCAAGAGGGGATATTGAATCTATGGAGTGGGTAGATTTCATAGGGTCATATATAATAAGTATTTCCCTCATTCAATGAGGACAAAAATGAATGATTTTATCAAGAATAAGCAGAAGGTGAACGAATCTGTTGCAATCTATGAGATGAATTTCACAAGACATTAACATTACAAATCAACAATTGTCATGTATCCTAATGGAATGTATTATATATTCTTTGGTGGTCTAATACCACATCTGCAGAAGAATATAGACAACCAAGACTATGATAGCTATGAGGATATCATGTAGAGTGGTATGAAAGTCGAAGTAGTATTCGGTGAGATGTTGTGGTCTCACAAATGAAATGGAAAGAAGAAATCAATGGAGCCAAACATGGGTAGGATAATTGGTCATGGAATAGGAGGAAAGCAAGCGCATCTTCCCACATGTAATAAATATGTGAAGAAGATTTCTAGGAACTACCTTCTTGAGAGTAGTAAGTGTTACAAGTGTGGAAGAGATGGCTATACCACTCATAATTTTTTATTGAGGAGTAGCCTCAAATTCAAAAAAATAGATACAAAGGGAAGATAGTGAAAGACCAACCTGAAGTCTAATACTTCATGTGTAGGAAGATTGGGAAACTTTTCAACCACTATCTGAATCTGTGGGTAGTGGAGGGGAACCACCATCAGTCTCAGAATAGACCAAGGGAGAAGGGTAGTTCTTTTTCTATCATAATGGATAAAGTTGAATCTATGAATGTTATGGTGGAAGGTACACATGTTTTTCTCTCAAAAATATCATGTATTTTGTTTTATTCTAGTTTTACACATTTCTTTATTTCCTCAATGTTTGTAATGAAAATATAATAAAATCCTGAACTTCTGAAATTAGTGTTTTCAGCCAAGTCTCTTGAAGATATTATCAAATAATATATAGTGTTGAGAAACATTAGTATTTACTTTAGAGAGAAAAATTTTATCACAAATCTAACAGTCATTCCCATGTTGTAATTTGACATTATTCTAAGGATGGATTTGCTCTAAAAGTAAAATTCTATGATAAAATTCCAATGTAAGGAAATCTTAGTAGTGTTGAAAGGGAAACCTATAGTTGTCTTCCATGGAGATATTTCTATGACTGATATTTTTGTAGAATCACCTCTTATAGCCTTCATTATAGAGATTATTGGTGAATAAGAAGAAGGGAATGAGACTATAAGGTTAGAGAATTTCCCCATCATTCGAGAATAAAATGATTTTTTTGCCTAAGGTGTTAGCTGGACCTCCCCTATAAAAGAGGTAGTGTTGTCCATTAAACTCATTCCTGGTTCAAATGTGATTTCAAAAACCCCATATTTAATGGGTAATTAAGAGTATACGGAATTAATGAATAAACTCAAAGATATTTTGGAGAAAGGGTTTATCCAGCCAATTGTGTTTCCATGTGGAGGACCTATTCACATTGTGAGGAAGAAGGATTGATCAATGCGGTCATTCATTGTCTATAGAGAACTAAATGGGATCACAGTAAAAAACATGTACCCTCTTCCAATAAATGATGACTTATTTAACCAGCTTCATGGGGTTATTTTCTTCTCTAAGATTGATCTTTGATCTGTTTATCATCAATTGAGGGTAAAGAAAGGCGATATTTTAAAAACCACATTCTGATCAACATATGTTCATTATGGGTTTTTTGTTATGATCTTCAGTTTTATGAATGAACCTACTTCTTTTATGGATTTGATAAATAGAGACTTCAAGGACTACCTTGATAATGTTGTGGTGTTTATTATTGATGATACAATAATATAATCTAAAAGTAGATAGGATCATGAATATCATATAAGGGTTATTTTCCAAAATATATAGAAGGAAAGGTTTTTTATAATGTTCTGAAAGTGCAAGTTTTGTTTATGACATGTTTCTTTCTTGGGGAACATTGTAAATAATGAAGGAATATCAGTTGACCCTATAGAGTCAATGTCTGTAGAGGAGTGGCCTCATCCTACCACAGTAACTGAGATTCATAGTTTCTTTTGTTTAGTAGGATATTATAGGAGGTTTATGAAAAAAATTTCATGACATTACAATCCACTATCTAAGTTAACATGAAAATGGGTAAATTTTATATAGAAAATGGATTGTGAAGAATGTTTCCAAGAGAAAAATAATATACTCGTTAATTCCCCAATGTTAAATCTTCCCTCTATAGGACAATGATTTGTTATTTTTTGTGATATATCTCTAAAATGGAATGGGTTCATCATCACACAAAATGAAAAGGAAATTGCTTATGCATCTTGAGAGTAAGAGCTTCCTAAGAAAAAAACTCTCCTACACATGATATAGAGCTGGTTGTGCTTTTTTTCCTTTGAAGATATGGATGAACTATTTTTATGGGGAGAAATGTTATATACACACAGACCATCAATGTAGGAAGTATATTTTCACACAAAAGGAATTGAATGTGAGATAGAAGGGATGGATTGAACTTCATGAAGACTATTATGGTTCAAAACATTATCACCCTGGAAGAGAAAACACTGTCATTGATGCATTAAGTACAAAAGAACCTATTGTTACGGTAATGTTGTGGATTCAAGGAGATACCTTTATCAAAGTCCACATAAAATTATAAATGGGATTTTTAAGGGAAGTGACATCCAATACACTATCAAAAATGATTTATCAACCATTATTACAAGAGAAGATAATGGAATCTCAAAAAAGAAGATCATTTATTACAGAAGATGTTTAAGGATATGAAGGATGATATGTTTCCTGAGTTCAATATTGATCAATAATGTGAATTGAAAATTCATACAAGGCTATGTGTTCCATTTATTATAGAAATAAAAAAGGAAATAAATGATGATGGTCATCACTCTAAACTATCTATACAACTTTGAAGCAGTAAAATGTATATGGGCCTTCATAATCATTATTAATGGGATTACATAAAAAGGGATATTGCCAACTGCACTACATGGTGCCCAGTGTGTCAGAAAGTGAAGGAAGATAAATAACTTCCTAAAGGTGTTTTACATCCACTACACATACCATCATAGAAGTATGATAATATCACTATGGAAATTTTCAATAGTCTCCTAATAACATTCTATGGAAACAATGTGATATGGGTTATAATGGAAAATATCACCAAGACGTTCCATTTCATTATAATATGGAAAGATTTCGATCTTGATCAACTTTCGAGGACTTAGGTAAGGTAAGTGGTAAGGATGCAAATTGTAAAACTCTCTATCACATCTGATTGTGATATTATGTTCACATCTATATTCTGGGTAAGTATTCAACATGCATTGAGTTCAGAACTAAAATTTACTATGGCCAATCAACCTCAAACTAATGTCCAATCATAATGAACTATTCAAACACCTGATGACATGTTTTGAACACACTCAATGAAATATTAATGTGGACGAGATCAACACATCCCAATAGTTGAGTTATCTTACCACAGAAGCCTCCATTTGAGCCTTCAAATGGCACCTTATGAAGCTCTATATGGGAAGAAATTTAGAATTCCTAATTGATGAGATTATGCTGGTGGGAGAAAGATTCATGGGACTAATCTAGTACAAGTGATAATAGAAAAGGTTCATTCCATCCAAAAACACGTTAATGATACTTTGAGTTAGTAGAATAGCTATGTCGACACCCATCGAAGAGACTTGGAGTTTGATGTTTGTTACAAGTTTTTAATTTGAATTTCACCATGGAATAGAGTCTAGAGGTGTTGAAAAAAAGCGGTGCTCAGCCATAGGTATATTGGACAAAATAAAATTATAGACTGCATAAGATTAGTGGATCTTCTTCCAAAATCTAACTCAATTTCATGATGTAATTCATGTATCCCTCTTGATGAAGTACATAATTAACACTTCACATATATTAAATCTAGAGGTGGTACATCTATAACATGACCTTTATTTTTAGGAATAAATGACGGAGATCATGGATCATCGAGACAAGGTTCTATAAAAAAACACAACCAACATTGTTAAATTATTGTTGAGGAACCACAACTACAAAGAAGCCACATGAGAACCAGAGAAGTTTATAAGGAATAAGTAACCATAACATTTCCCTTCTGAGAGTCTGACTTGAAATTTTAGGGATTACATTTATAAAGGGGGAAGAATATAATGACCCAAACATTGGAATGATTTTTTTTCTGGAATACATATGTTTTACTATGTCATTATCAATAAATGTATATAAGTATAATTTAAATATAACAATTGGGTTTTGATCATTATATAAAGGTTTATTAAAATGGACATTGGAATGAAAAATAATTTTTAACATTGTAATTATTATATATAAATAGAAATGATAATTGATCATTAGTACAAAAATAAGAGTTGATTACTTCATCCAGTAGAATCAGGCCTTAAGAAGACCATTTATCAAAGCTTATGAATGAGGTAGTCTCACTAGGCATTGCTCGAGACCAATCCCAAGACAAGCTTCAATATGTCAATGTTAAATTAAATGACTTATGGGAGAAGTTCATGTTGATTGAAATCTCTCCTCGGGAAATGTTGTCTGAGCCAACCAAATATTTTATCAATATTTTACTCCTTACTAATAGGTCTTATATGGGTGTTATAAGGGGTTATGTAATGAGGCCATACATTGTTTTTTTAATTATTTCGTATAAATAAAATTTCTATTATATTAAAATGAACATCAATTTTTAATTTTAAATGTTAAAATTATTCTCAGTTGAATTTTTTGTATTTTTCTGTGAAGTTTCATATTAATGATCAATATTTAAAAAAATGACTAGTTGAAAAATATTTTTTGTACTTAAATAATTGATACTACGAAATGATTTTTTTTCAAAAAATGGGCATACACAGTTGTGATCAATAAGAAATTTTGAGTTTGATAAGATAAACATAAATTTTTAATAATAGTAAATTATGAATAGTAATATTACCCTTATGAATAGTAATATGACCAGTAGAATAGAAACCTCACCTTAGTTATTAAAAATATAATTTATTCATCTTGAATTATAATGAGATATAATTTTATAAGTAAATAACTATTTTAGATTTTATTAATTAAGTATAACTATTTTTTGGGTAAATAGTGATTTTACTTAAAATTTTAAATTCACATATTTAGAGAATTATTTTCTCAAAAAAGAGTTCATTTTCAAATTCAAAACATTGATATTAGGTTAGGGTGAATTTATGAGATTTTTGTTAAATGTTTGGTTTTTTAGTGAATATTAATAAAATACAATTTTTGTGTTTTCGTTTTGTTTAATGACATCATAATGATATAATATGTAATTTCAAATTTGGTTAAACTTATGGGGATTAAAATATATTATTAGGTGTCCTAAGTGTAAAAGTCATGGAAAATACAATGGGAAAGACAATGGTTTTTCAAATACAACCGATGAGGTGTCCTCAGAAATATATAAAAAACTCCATCTCTTTTACGATAAATACCAAGACATTTCATCATTTATGTTCATTAAAAAAATCATCCCTAGATAATATATACTAGTATTAACTCCCAAGAATCTTTATAATGTTTCCTAAATCCCCTATTGTATGAATAATTGTATTTTTGAAGATATTCTTTAAGGTAACAGAAACATCAGCTTCACTTTTCTATTCATGTTCACTTTTTATGTTATATGTCTTTTAATTTTCAATACAATGTTCTTCTATACATTTTTTTCAATGTCTATAATATATTCTGAATCTTTTATTAATGGTATAAACTTTTCCCCTCTATTTTTAACATTTTCTATATCTGTGTTTTATACCTCTTATGCTGTAGGATTTACATCTTGAAATGTCTCTCTTTTTATCATGAAATAAATTTATTTAATAATATGAAATACCAAATATAAATATTCTATATGTGTATTAACATGGAATAAAAAATTATATGTTTTAATTTGGGTATTAACATAATATAAATACACCTTCCCTTTTCCTTAGATTAAAATGAAAAAAAGGAACTTGTCTTTAGGAACTTTTTAAAATGCCATGATTGTGATATGAAACCCATTTCTTTTATTATTTACAAATTATTTATGAGATATTTTATTATGAGCTATTTAAATCACATTCAATTAAAAAAATATTAAGGTTTATTCATGATAGCTCTACAATTCATTGGGTATTGAAATTAATCTCCTGAGATGACAAGTTTTACGATACCATGGTGAATTACCTTGGTTATTTTTTTGACACCATTATGATGGAACGTGGTTATATTCATAGGAATATGTATATTAAATTTTTTAACCACATATTAAATAAATTAATCATGTTATTATTATCATTATATTCTTATTTCTTATGCATTTAGGGCATTTCCTCAATTTCTTATTGTATTCTCTCAAGCTCACATGTAGATTGTTTTCTCAAATTTCCCTTACTAGGCCTTATTCTCACCATTTCCATTGATGTCACCAGGATATGAGATGTAGTAATTTTACTTATATTAAAATATCATTTATCATTTCAATTGGATTAAAATAATTTTATATATTTTCATTCATTATGAACCTTACTTACAAGACACTTCACATTAAAGATCATCTATTTGTAAAAGATAATGAAACGTTATTCAGTAAGAAATAAGGATGTCATAAAATTAGTGATCTATATTAATTAAATATATATTAAATTTATTAAATCAAATATTTTTTATATTCATTCAATAGATTTTAGTGACATAATATTTGGAAAAATCATATTTTTTGCTTAAAAACATAAATTTTTACAAATGTAGTTTTCCCATCTTGTAATTGAAAACCCATTTCAAATATGAAATTTGAAAAAAAAATTACATTTACTAAGTAGAAATAAAATTAATCTATGAAATGTAAACATAAAAATTAGTTATGGATAATTGTTTTGGTTGTTTTCTATAACGTTTCATTTTTTAATGAATAAATAAAAATATGGAATTTTAGTTGAAAATACTCTTTAATATAACATATTTATAATGTTAAAATAAGGGGAAAATTAGATTCAATGTTTAATTATATAATTTTTTTATAAATTAATACAACTTAAGTCATTCAGATAAATTTCACTTATAATTTGGATATAAAAACTGAGCAAACTATTGAATGTTTTTTCTTTAAAAACCCGGATTGTTGGCCTGAATATGAGATAGATTTTAAATTAATTTATTACACTTATGTATTTATAATTTGGAAAAATGGAATCCATATTTATAATATTCCTAATTTATAATATCTAATAGGGTTAATATAGTTTTTGACCAAAAATATTAGTGTAAGTAATTATAATTAACTACATAAGTTATGGTTAAATTAATCATAATAAGGGACTAATCCGTAACCTTATGTCCCAAAATGAGATATACACTTGTCCAGAAGACATTTTATAGAAAAATAACTTCACTATACTCTATTTTTTTTAATTTGTATCATTATTGGATCTATATGAAATATGGAAAACGTGGGTGCAATTCTCTATCCAAATATTTACAAAAGTTCCTCTCCACCTTTAATATAAACGGCTAGCCCATATATGTCTACTTCACAACACTGAATACACTTATGTTCAGCCAATATATACCTTATAAAATTTCAAAAATCCCTAAATTACTCTATTAAACCACCATTTGGTCAGAATTTATTTTAAGGAATCCTTTTCTCATAAACCAAAAGTAGTTACCCTATTAAGAGTTAATGCATTCTCTCAAGTTTTATTCTTTTATTTTTCTTCTCCACCACTCCACTCTCTTTATTACCTACTTTTATAGAAATTATATTATTATAAATATTCTAATATTTTTTTTATTCTCTATTTTAAAAATAATCATTTACACAACTCCTTCTAATGGGTAATAAATATATTGTTTAAGTGTACATTGTATTACTACCTCGATAAATGATGATATTTCTTTTTTCATTTACTTCCTCTCATGGTGGAAAATATTTTTAACACTGTATTTATATATGTTATATATTATATTTTATTATTTATTTAATTTAATTTGATCATTTTACATCACATAAAATACTTCTTTACATTTGGTATAAATATGATAATTTGGTTTAAGGAAGTGTGGACTATCGCCCCCTGAAATCGATATGATTCATTCAAATACAACATGGAATGTATTAAGGATAGGTTTAGTGAAATTATTATATATATATATAACATTATAATTATAACATAATTATATAATATAATTATATTCATATAGGTCATTTTCAATTTTTCTTTTAATATGATAATAAAAATGGAAACAACGATCATATGTAAATTCGACATATCGTCTCTAGGAATGGTTTATTCCATTTCATACATATATATTCTCTAGATTATTATAATAAAAATATAATTAATGGAAATGGTATCTATATAATTTTTCACATTTCAGAATCATTATATAGGTATAAGGCCTAAAGATATAGAAAATTAAGACACGTGAGAAGAACAAAGCGAATATTACCCGCAGTGAAACTTTGGCATAGGATTGTTAACAAGAGGGTAAAATAATGTCACGATAAAACCATAAATGTTATCAGATAAATTTATATTGATACATATAATATTTATAATAAATTTAAATTTATATTATAGTTTGTTCTAACAAGTGTGTTAAGAGTCAATATGCATGGTATGTAGATTTAGTCTCACTTTTAATTTCTATGAGATATATGCATTATTCACCACCCAATCCTCCATTATGGTGTTTTTAACTTTCCATTTGTAAAAATTAAATTATTATTATTATAGTTTAATTTTTTGTTATTTACATAACCATTATAAGACCTTTATTTCATGCGGTTTATGTTTAAAAAGGTATCAAATTAAGAAAATAATTATGTCGTAATTTTCCTTCTTTGAGACACTGGTCTTTTATGCACCTTAATTATTTTTTTAAGAGTATATACATCCATTTTACATGATATATATTGAATATACATACTCTCATGATTTTTTAAGCTTTATGTAATTTAATATTATTAGATGTAAACTATGATCCCAAGTAAACAACTGATAAGATTTTATTGAAATAATGTAATATCATTTCAAGATTCATTATGTTTATACGTTATTTGATTAAATATAATGATACATATATTAGGAACATTAATTAATTTTATTCTCATATGGTTATAAATTATTTATTCATATATTGGTACCATTTCATCAAATCCTTTGAATATAAGATAATTAAGATTTTTTTTTTCAGCAATCCCAACTTTACCCACCCTTCAGTTAGAAATATGTGTTTTTTTTAAATAATGATTTCTAAAAAAAATTTCCATGAATATTCTACTAATATACAATTAAAATTAAAATACATTATTAACCTCTTTGAATTTTTCCAATTTGTGGAAAGGAATCTTGTTGTCCCTTTCTGAATGAGGCATTATCTAAACTTTTTACTGTTTAAAAAGAATGTTATTTTTACCTCATATGACATGTATGGATTTATCCATTATCACTAAATTGAAGATTTATTATCATGTTTAAAGAATAACTTTTTATAAAAATTAAATGATATTTTTAATTAAATTGTTTGCAAAAAAAATTTCAATCATCTTTTATCAGTTTTCATGGATTTTTTTTCTAAATGTTTTATATATTCATTTATATGTTTTTAAATAAAATGGTTTTGAAAATTATTTCAGAACTCATTTATAAGTTTCCAAAGTATTTTCAAAGAAATTATTTTCAAAACATTTATTGGAACCTTTTATAAGTTTTCAAAAAAAATTAATTTCAATATTATTTAAATCTTATTATATATGTTTTCAAAGAAATTTTTTTTAACAGGTTTTCAATCCTTCATTCTATATTTATAAAATATTTTGAAAGAAATTGTTTTTAAAAAGTTTTATGTTTTAAAGAATGTTTTCTAAAGAAGAAAGGATATTTTCCTCAATAATTGTTTTCAAAATATCCTTCGAAGTTATTTTTTTATGTTGACATCCATTAATGCTACTCCTTACATTATAGAAATAATACATGGATTCCATTAATATTTTTTCTTGAATGGATTATGTTTTGATGAAATGATTGTTATGAACATTATTTTTCATTCACAGCTTATATGATTTCGAAACCCTTATATTTTCATGGGTTATTCATATGATGAAATTATCATGAAACATGTATCCTTTTCCACAAGTTATGATATGATTACATTTTTATGAAACCATTTTCATTTCATGTGTTATGATTTTATTTTTTATTTTTTGTGTCACATGTATGTATTATTTCACTATGGCTTGTGTGGGACCTATATATCCGTCTAATGCATTTGGTAATGATTTATATCATATGAGATAAACATGTATGGAATGAGAAATAAACTCAGTTTAGTGTTATAGGGATGGAATGGGAAATGAACTCAGTTCAGTAATACATGGCTAGAATGTGGGGTGAACTCAGTTAAGTAACACAGGGTTGGAATGGGGTGTGAACCTAATTTAGTAATAGAATTTTTCCAATATGAATTTCTCCAATGAAATTCCTTGACCACTATGGAAGTCAATATATATGATTATCTATCTTTCAAAATTCCATGTTTTCACTAATGTTGTGCTTTCATAGATTATGTTATTTGTTTCATAATGATACATATCATATGAACTAGAAATAATTATGCACTAATTCCATTTTATGATATTGGATATGTAGGGTATGATATTCTATTTTCAAGATCACATTCTCATACCCATATTCTCATGTTTATGCTTACATGTCTCCCTTATTTACCATTGCTGAGCATTTAATGTCACCAATTTTATAGTTTTCTTCCACAAAGTTATTATGATATGTATTATGTTTGATGTTTTTGAGAAGGATTATTGTCATGAAGAACCTAGTGGGAGACATTGTAGATCACTTATATACCAGTGTTCATGATTCTATGTTTCCAAAGGCACTAAAACAATTATAATATTTGGGTGGCTATTTGTAGGATGTTTATAATATTAATCAATTGTTATGTAAAGTTAATTTTTGAAAATAAAGGGTCATTATAGTAACCAAGACCTCCATGACTTGTCTAATGAGTATATAATCTCAAGAAATAGGTTGTTTTTCATACATTATAAGAAGAATGTGATACATTAAGTCGCTCATTATGGTGAGTGACCCATCAATTCAACATTATAATCATGGAACAAGTCATGTAAAACCTAATTCCCTTATACTATCACTAGTATGATATTACATTCTCAACACCTGATGTAAGGGAGTGTCATTTTCTACCATTATAAACACACCTTACCATCATACAAAGCCTATATAAATGTGTATTCCAAATTATAATTGGCTTGAGGAATGAACTCCTATAAATATCTTTCACCTAGACAATATACATATAAATGAGTCATAATCATATATTAAACCTAATACATCAGGAAAAACATCCCACGTATCTCAAAGTACAAGTTCATTTATAGTAGGTAATTATAATTCATATTACACATTTAGAAATGCATAACCAATGGAGTGGCCTTACAACCCTCCCTGAACAATTTAATTAAAATTCATCAAATTCATATAAGGTGGGGAAACCATCATGAATTATCTACTACACATAATTAAACCATTTATTATATTAAACCCCATTAATTCATTAAGTCATTCAAAATAAATTCATATTGCTCATGTCATTGATTCGATTGTGTCATGGTCAAGTGGGTGAAGTTATATAATGGAAATTCCAACATTTGTTGATCCAAACACCTAATAGGTTCTTTGGGTCCTATAAACATCCATATTAAAATGTAATTTCAATTTTATGTTTAATATATAGGTCAAATTTCAAATTAAAAATTTTGTAAATTTAACAAAAGGGGTAATTCTACCTGACACACCCATGGAGTGTCTATAAATGATGTAACCCTCAAATAAAACACTAAACATGACTCAATATTCATGAATTAAGATGAAACAGACAAATTAATATGATGGAATCAACCAAAAGAATATTCTTAACAAAATATGGTGTGCAGCACAAAAAGACATCTACATAGAATCAAATCTTTAGGGTGGGAATGATGTAACCACCTACCACATTGTCAAAAATGATGCCTCACTTGATATGAGCCATATATTTGAAGTATATTGGATAAAATCATAGAAATATTCCAACACCCTACAAATAGGGAAAATGAGAATCCACCTAAATTTTTTGAGTGATTAAAAGTAAAACTCAAATATGATGTAAAATGATGGGATATAAAATATCACGAGGTCCAAATCCTTTGTCCGATCACAAAATTGACATTGGATTCTATTAGTACCAAAAATCCATGACTTGGGAGTATTTTTATATTATAGGAGACGTAAGGCCATTCTGACAACTAGAGAAGAATATGAAAGAAATAATAATTAAGAGTTAACATAGTGTAATTTGGAAATTTCACCCAAAATAAGGGGGTGAATAAATTACTTGAAAATTTTAGAAAATATGTTAAAATAGTGTGGAATCCCACCATTCATAAACTTCTAATATTTTCACAACAATGCACAAGGAGTCACATAGTTTCAGACAAACCATTCGGCTTCTATTTCACCTCTGTTTTCCCTAACAAGGTTTAAACTAACAATTCATCCCTTGTTGATTATAACATTTTCCAAAATGTCAGCCTCTAAAAAAGCATGAGATGCTTTTAGATCCTTCCTTGGGCTGTAGTACCCAATTACCATGTTTAAGAAAATTATTCATATTGATAAAAATTGCTTTGTAACTTAGTGAAAAGTAATGTCATTACAACCTCCCTTACTAAATGGAACTTCTCCCCATGTTTAACTTCTAAGGGTAAAGAGGTGTCATCATATAAAAGCATTGGCTACTGAGAAAGTACATCATATTATCATTCCCAATAACATCATGTACCATTATGTGATATAGAAGCATGCGTAGTAGAGGAACTGACCTACCTCGAAGGGTCTTTATGCTCTGGTCCAAAAATAACACTAGATACTCCTCAAACGATTCATCTACTTATATCATAACATCATTGTGAAGTAAGACATGTAAAAGGTCAAGATAGTATCAAAGAAGCTAGGATACATGAAATACATCATGCCTAGACAGGTATCTCTAAAGATGTACATACTGGTAAGCCACTAGTCTGATCTATTTGAAAACCTTGAAGGGTCCAAAAATTCTTTGTGAGATATTACCTTGAATCTGAATACATCAATTCCCCAAACTGGGAGAGAAATGAATAGAAACACAGTCTCCGACCACATACATTATAGGTTTCAGTTGCCTATTTCCATATGACTGTTGTCTGGACTAAGTTGTCAACATGCACTTTATGATCAGCTGGACCTCCTCTATAGTCTCCGGCATGAGACATGGTACATGTATAGCTACCTCCCATATCATTATCTAGAAAATAAGGGATTAGAAATTCCTACAATATAAGGCCTCATCAGGATCCATATCAATAGTTTCCCGAAAGCTTTGGTTATAAGAAAACTCGATGAGGGGAATGGGTTTCTCCTAGGAACCCCAAAATTCAAGAACACAATCATAGATAATATCATCTAGTAAATTATTTGTTCCCTCTATCTATCTATATATCTATGGATGAAAGGTTTTTCTCAGATGAACCTATGTACCCTAGGCCATTAGTAACCCCTTCCATAACTATGACCTGAAATGAGAGTCTCTATACTAAATAATAGAATGAGGAGATCCATGAAGATATACAACCTACCTCATATAAAACCTTCCTAGTGAAATTATCATGAAGATATCTCACATATTTAAGAATTTTGTGACTTTATAAAATGATCAATGAAAACCCACACTATGTCGTTTCCATAGGTGATCTAGGTAGAAACGTCTAGAAATTGATTGAAACACCATCCCCTTTCTACTCTGGAAAGAAAAACTGATGTAAACTCTATATTAGATGCGTATGTTCTACCATCACCTGTGGATAGGTGAAACAATAAAAAATAAATGTTCTAGTCTCATGTTTCCTACAAATTCACCAATAATAGTTTCGATGATATCGATACAACTTAATGACACTTAGGTGAACCTACTATATTGAGGCATGAAATTCTCACATAATCTTTTCTATGATGCTTGTTGGGACCCATACACACCAATGGATGTTTAAGGTATGATTCCCATAAATGGTCCAAAAAATGATATATCATCATTTGAAATACTCCCTCTTATGAAAAGAAATATGGGATCAAATAGTTATCTGATTCCCACACGTTCTATAATAGAAGATTTCATAGCCAAGGCTATTAGTGTAGTCTGGCTAGGATCCTCCTGAAACTAAATATGAATCATAGAGAATAACTCCATGAGAATACATTATCAACTATATGCATGGACCACCTATATCTGAGTCTTTATAATCATAACATTGACCATAGAATATCCTTTACCAGGTGTGTAGGAAAGCTCGAAATCAAATGACTCTAGGTACTCAAAAAACCAACACTACTAGAGATTTAGATCTTGGGGTGTAAAGATGTACTTAAACATATTTTTATATATGAATACCATAAAATTAAATCCATGTAAATAAGTTCTCCAACAACTTATGGCACACACAATAATAGCGAGTTCAAGGATGTGTGTCGGGTAATTCCCTCATGAGGCCTCAACTAACGAGACCCATAAGCGAAGAATTGATCATCCTATATTAGAAATGCTCCCTAATAAATTCTAGGTGCATCGTAGTAAATGGTATAACTCCTACCTAGATCTAAAAGAATTATTATTTTCACTAAATTCAGATGGCCCTTCAATACCTTAATGTGTGCATCATAAGATTATGGTCATTCGAATTTCACACCATTCTTTTTCAAACCCATATGTGGCACTGAAAGACATAAGAAATATTGGATAGACTATCCGTAATACATGACTTGACACATGAAACATGATATGAAAATAATGGTTTTGGGATTCCCCTAGGAAACTACAACTCTCACATTTTCTAAGTGTACAGAAACTCTTGACCCTAATATTATTTATCTAGGAAGTGGACTTTTTCGATCCAAAAGTGGCATTCAGTGAACTTATCCTAGACCTATGGATCTATAAATTTATTGATCATGATCACAAGAGTATTCCCATAGACATGTTTGGAGTGTGAATACACTATGATTTCATCAAAAAATACTACCATGAATAAATTCATATGAGGAAACAAAACACAATTCATAGTATCTTGAAATATTGAAGGAGAATTTATTAGTCCAAACGACCTGATTATCTACTCGTACTGAACATAATTTCTCTTTAAAGTCATTTGAGGTATGTGAAATGCAATAAAATGCACCTGATTATAGCTCGACCTCAAAAATATCATTTAAAACAATCTAACTCATTGGATCAGATGAAAGTGGTTTTCTATTATATGAAATAGTTATCAATTCGTTATTGTGAACTGATTCAAATAATTTTAACCCATAAAAATAATGATGGAAGCATTCACCTTATCAGAGAAAAGGTCTTGTGAACCCCGTGGAAAAGTGTAGAGGTGTTTGAAGAGCTTATCCTCTAAATCTTAAATTACTTATTAAGTTCCAGAGCCTCTTTAAGTTCCATCGTGTAATGTTGAATGGTCACTAGTGATGCACCTAGTACTAGATCAATGGTAAAATATACCTCTCTCACTGGAGTTAGACTTAGTATGTTGTCCGGAAATATTTCCCTACATCAATCCAGTATAGGAGAAAAAAAAATGGGGGTGTAACCCCTGGTCATCAATGAAAAGAGTAGAAATATGAGCTTCCACATTACCGTGCCTCTACTTCTTGGGTCCATCTCTAGTTATGCTAACATCTGATTCACACTTATACATGAACCTTCTACCGTCTGGAGATATATTTGACACCCTCTAATGATAGAAGTCAATTTGGGCTTGATAGAGAACTATTCATTCCACCCCGATGATTCCTTCAAATTCATTCATGATGAGGATCAAAAAATTCCAAAAAAATGTAATTGCATATATTAAGTGGGAAATATTTACAATGGAGAACCCAATTTGAATAGTTACCTAATGGGGTTTCTAGCACAAAAACACTATATTAGTTATTAATCTAAAGGCCCAAACACTTAAGTATAATCTTTGATATAAAATAATGAGATGTTCCTGGGTCAAATAATTCTAACACCAAATTGAAGGCAACCAGAATCGTGCCTTATACTATAGATGGTATGGTGCACTACTCTTCTATCATTATATGGACAACAAGTTACTTGCATGTATCATTTTCCTGAGTCACTACATGAATTTCCCAAGCAAGACGACTCCTCTAGAACTGAGAATCATAAACCTGACTACCTCTTCTTCAACTACCACCTTGGCCAAATTAGCTGGGGTATACCGGCTACCATCCAGTCCCAGTACTAGTGGCCCTTCTCCATAATATTAGTAGGTGTAGATCACAATCTCTAAGAACTATCGCGATTGTCCAACAAAATCATTGGATCTATTCTATCCTTCCAAATCCTTAACACTCTACAATATCCTGTTATAATTTTGGTTTATTAGGCCTTTTATTCCTACACTAATGACAGATGATAAAAAATATTCATGAGGATCATACCTGCTAAAACCTCCATGAGTATCCTCATAACACCTCTTCCACCTAAAATAAGAAGTAATGATATATTTTTGTGTTGAACTACACTAAATATCACATTTATCATCCATCAATTCATTCATTTTCATAACGTATAGTATGAAAAATATTAGAAATTATAATCAACCTAAAAACATTGACATGTGATTTTAATGAGGTACACCATCCCATCCTATAATCACTTATCAGTCATGATATCTTCTCCTACAAAGGTATGTTATAACCTCTACATCTCAGTGAAATAATATGATAATTCCATACTAGAAAAAATCAATATATTAATGTTAATGAATTATGTGAGTCTTTCAGCCCTCAGAGTCTGGGGAAATATGTAGTTAGAAAATATGGACTGAAATTATTTCAAGACCATATCACAATATCGAACATCCTGGGTGATTATGTCCCACATCCAGTTGGTTTTTGTTATTTTTGTTGTCGGAAAGGCCACTGGACCACTACATGCTCTCGATGTGGGAGGAGAGGTCGCAAGGGAGCAGAAACTCAGACCAATGTTCCCATATACCCTATGATTACTGGCAGTATGCCTCGTGCTAATGTCTGGATGAGACCAAGATCGTCGGGTGGTAACCAATCCCCTTCGGGCGTCCATCGAGGTCTGACCACTTTGATCCCTAGAAAACCCTCACCTTATGGTCTTCCAGGTTTTTCCACTCATGCACCTTCTTTTTTTCCAAGGACACTCGAGTTGGGGGGTGACAGGAAGGTTAAGGGAATCATTACTATTGTTCCAGGTAGAGTCGGCCATTCTTATGCCAATGTTTTTCGTAGTGTGGTGGTTAACCCTACTCGGAGTGACCCACCTCTGCAGAGTTCCCCCATGACTGATGCTATTGTTGGTTCATCTGGGGATCATGTGGTAGCTTTTGCTATGACCTAATCCACATCTGAGGCAGGGATGACCGATGCCATGGGGGTTCAGGTTGAATTGGATGCCCCTGTGGTCACCCACAACCAGTTTGATATGATTGGAGGTGACAATAAGACAAAAAGAAAGACAAGATTGTGAGGGAAGGCAAGGGAGTTTTCCAACTGGGGTGTTTCCTCGTTGGTCATTAGCATACGAGAGGTGACAGGCAGACTGGGTAGGATGCGTACTCGCTCCATCAGCCACCAATCAGGTATCATATCTCAGTATTCTGTTCTTGATTCTTAGAGAGAATAGGATGTTTTCGAAGTTATGTATGATGATGATTTTTGGGTTTAACTTTTGTCGCATGGCTTGTAGTCGCCAGGTGTTTGTCCATTGGTTTATCACTTTTTCCTAAAAAGTGTTTGTATAAAAAAAAATAAATAAATAAAAACAAAAAACAAAAAAAAAGTTAATTTTTAGTTAGTCCCACATCCAGTTGGATGAAACACATATCATATTGGTTGCAAGATTGAATCTCCACTATAGAGGAATCTCCAGATTCTCAAATATTGATCTGATATCTTTGATCCAAGAATCAATAGAAATTGTTCTAATGTACCCTAAAATAGTGGGATGATGCTGCTACTGAAACTCATTAGTCAACACTTCCATGTTCGAGAAAAGATGAAAGACATCTTCTATATACCTAAGGATGCAAATTAATCCCTGTTTAATCTAATTATTATTTTCAATATTTAGAATTTGAAGAGTATCCCTATGTGTCAATATGAGAGGAATCCCCGGTGTCTCATGGCCTACAAGCTCAGGTATCTGGTCCTTACCTCCATTAGGGTTTGCGACTAGAGGACATTATGGGGAAAAATTATAAACTGACAAAAAAAACACCTCAAAATAGATTTGAATATCTAAAGGTGTTTCAGATAATAAACTATGATATGTATAAATCCTTCCAATAAGAATTATCATGCCACTGTTCCTTGTCAACAAAATGGGTATGGATGATAGAATAAATTATAATAGACTATATGAATGTAAGAGATAAACCACTACACCCTAAGAAGGTTGTGATTAGGTCTAAGTATCTATGATGGATATATATAAGATGTTTATTTAATTTATAATTCATATTAATTTTAAATATTCCTTTTTCATGTATTTAATTTTCTTTAGATAGGTTGAATTAAATAGATTTCAATTTAATGATCCATCAGGTCCCATACACCTTATGAACAAAAGTATTCCATCCACATAACCCAAACAATAACACGTTCCAGCCCATGAGACTAGTGTTCCATAGGTAAACATTCCATAATTGACTAACTAATGTGTCTTCTTTAACCTATTCAAGAAAACACTATTAAATTAAGGTAGAAACTTTTATTCTGAATTTTATTTCCAATCCCTATAATAAATTCCAACAAAATTCAATACATATTCAAAAAAATTTAATATCTGACAAGAATATGCATTCTAAAAATAAAAGTGTCCTAGAAAATTATTGGCCTATTAATCAGTTTATGTCTATAATGATGTACGTACTAATGAAAATCCCTCATTTTATCACTTCATAGTCAATAAATATTCATTTTAAACATACCAATATCAATAACATCAAAAATGAAGTGCATCACCAAACATTGAAGACCTATAAACTATAAAAAGAAAAATAAATAAAAGAAATTACCCATCCCAGGTAATTTGGGATTCCCATATACATGGATTAGCTACGTCTTAGCATTAAGTCAATTCCACACCCCTTTAACACTTAGCCTCTTATATAATACCTAAAAAGTATGAAAATGGAAAATTTTACTCCACTGATACCACTTTGTAACAACCCATATTGACGTTCACATAACCCGTTCCCTAAGCCGGTAGGTCACATGGCCTCAAGAGCAACTCGCCATATTCTAGAGGATAGTGAGTATCATTGAGGGAGTAAAGGTTGTATAGTGGGGAGAATATACCTTCTTATTAGAGTATCATAGTGGAATCTTCAGATAACATCTGATATCGGAAGTAAATAAAATCATATAGATTATAGTGTTAACCAGCCGAATAATAATTTATTATTGGACCATTGGTAATATAATAATATGTTGTGAAGGTAGTGTCTGATACATGAATGCATGGAGTGCTCAAACAAAAGGGTGTAGGGGAACATGAATATTCAAAAATAAAAACCAATGGATTTTTTTCATAGAATCTCAATATAATGTTTCGTCCTCTTCTCCTAAACCAAATCTGAAATAAAAACACATCATAAACTAGTGGAATGTTACATTCCATTATCAATATATGCAGAAAACTAATCTTCTCAGGTAATCATGGAATCTAGAGTAGGGTGTGAGGTAAAAATCGTAGTAGGCCACCACCCACATTGCCTACATGTAGTCCAAGTAGTTCTGATAACTAAATACTGTGAAATTATAAGATGAATAGTTTAACAAATATGAAATAAATAACAATCCAAATGATGTTCCTATAAAACACCTGGTAGGTCTTCCTACATCAACTCATGGCTGGAAATGGAGGATAACATTCACTGTATATATAGTTTTTGTATATATATAATGTGTATAATTATAGATATATAAATATATATATTTATTTAATCCACCTCTGTATACCAATTACATACAAATATAAGTTTCCATATATATGGAATACTTGTTATAGATATACAGGGTCATAACTCAAACATCCTTGACCAGTATAATGAGCCTATAAGCTCAAAAATATGGTAAATTATCTACATCACAAGTAGAGTGTGATACATCATAGATGGCACTTGGGGTGGGGATTGATCCATCATGTCATCACATAAATTATGGAATGTGTCATGTAAATACCAATTCCCATATAGTATCACTGGTTGGAGATTCCATACACAACACCTGATGTAAGGAAGTTTGATTTTCCACCATTCTCAACACCCCTTACCATCATACAATGTTTTTATAAAGTCATATTCATAATTATAATTGGAATGTGGAATAACCTCCCAGATTATTTTTCATCCAGTCCATATACTTTTAAAGGATCCATAATCATATTTATTAAATAATATGTGATTTAAAACATCCCATATATCTCTGAAGTGAATGTTTATTTATAGTAAGGAATTATATTTCAATGTTTTTTTCAAAGCATAACCAATGGTGTGTCCTTATCACCCTCAACGAACCATTTCATTCCAATTCATCCAATATATTGAAGATGTTAAACCACCTTGCATTATCCAGTTTACCTTATTAAGCCATTCACTATAATCAAACCATTATATTGACTAGGACATGAAAAGTATATTCATATGGCTCTGTATGTCAATTTTAAGGTATCATGGTCTATTAGGAAAAGGCCTACATGAAAAATTCCAAATATTGGTTGATCCAAACACCTAAGAGGTGATTTGGGTCCTATAAAAATCTATATAACAATGAAATTTCTACCTTGTGTCTAATCCCTAATCTGAAGTTGCAATCTAGGCATAAGTGAATTTATTAAAAATGGGAATTTCTACTTGACACACCCATGGAATGTCAATAAATGAGGTAACCCTCTTATAAAAAACTAAATAAGACTCAATAAGCCTAAACAAAGATAAAAGGGCCAAATTGATATGAAGGACTCAACCAAAATGTGAGGCTTGTTAAAATCTATAATGTGACACCCTGGAATAGATACAAATCTTCGCAAATTTTTTTGGAAAATTATATGACCACCTAACTCAGGGATATAGATGATGCCTCACTCGATATCAGCATAATGTTTAGATATGGTTATAAAAAATTTGAGAAATGTTCCAATAACATGAATATGGGGAAAATGTGGTTGAAACAAAAAAGTGAGATGGATATGAAGGAAAACATGAATAAGAGGTCAAAGGAAGATAAATCATACCTCAAGAACTCTAATGCCTTAATCTTATCGTAAAATAGGTACCTTATTGAAATGTTATAAAAAATCCTAGACATGGTTGGATTTTGATCTTATAGGAGAAGGAAGGCAATTTCAACCTATGGATAAGAAGTGAAAAAAGGTACTAAGAGTTAGAAGATGGTCAATATTTCCTTTTCACCCAAAATGCGGGGTTTCAAGGTTTAGGAACTTGGTTTATGAACTATTCACAAACCATGTGATAACCCACTATCCAAAAATGAATAATTCATTCACAATTGGGATCCTAGAGTCACATGATTGTAGAGAAACCATGTGTCTCCTAGTGCACCTCTATTTTCCATGCCCAATTAATAACTACTATGCAACCTGGAAATCGTGCATTATTATAACCAGGAAACCTAGTCTTTCATCCCATGTTTTATAACTCTAATCATGAAACAATCCCTAGAAACTTGTGAGACCTTCCTTAGGCTTTGTTACACATTTTCCATGTTTATGAAAAGGATTAAAAATAAAAAACAAATGATATATACCTCAGTGGAATGATGGGTTGTTACACATATAGTGGAATATATAAGGAATAATAAAAAATACACTATATTTAAAGGTAAATAACAAAAATACATTCCATTTAGACAATAAAATAATCATATTATGTTTGGAATAAAGGATGGTCAAATAATCCATATAAACAATCACATAAGCACAAAACTTATAAATATATATTCTAACAAATCTAATAATCACATTGAAATCAATAAATAAATTCATAATGATGGAATCCATAATTCTTGACATCTGTGACATACTATCAAGACCTCATACAAACACATATTAAGTAAATCAATAAGGCTTCATCCCATACTCAATATAATTTGTATCGTGATACCTACCAATGATTATAGGGGCTATAATTTCCCATTTTATTTAGTTACAATGTCAAATTTATTCCTCACATGAATTAAAATTTCTACTAGATCAATATTCCTTAACAAAATAAATAAGAGTCTATATTGGATGAACTAGTACTAGAAAATATCAATAGTTTCCTCATTTTAATTGATCATAAACCATCCAGTCAAATATGATGAATGATATCATTAGAGTATATCCTGAATATAATATTCCCTAAATACTGCTTCTATATATGAAAATAATTTAATGTGAATACTATAATATTTCAAGATTGAAAAACCCATTTTACATTGAAAATAATTATTAAAATTTTAAAAAATGAACATAATAATCAAATAATTTTCATAAAAAAAACATTTTAAAATTTAATTGAAATATTAAAATCATTTATGATTCATAATGATAAGAAATTATGAGAATTAAATATATATTAAAAAATATTCCTTCACACTTTTGTAGGAAAAATAAAAAAATTACTATGTTTGGAAAATGATAGGATGCTTCCTTTTAAAACATTTTTTAAAATTAAAACAAGTTAAAAAATAAATATAAAGATTTATTGGAAAATAGTTAAAACATATTTGAAAACAATTTTAGAAAAGATGGACATGGATGAAAAATAATCTTCACGTGAGTGTTAAAAATACTTAATCCCTTGTAATTTGGGTAGTATGAAAGAAACCCTTAACACATGGTTTTATTTTGAATTGCAATAACCATGAATTATATAAATTAAAATTAAATATTAAGAACCATGGATAAAATAATATTCATTATATAATATATCTAGGGGTAGTCTATATGAAACATAAAGAATAAGTGGTGACTATTTAATATGACTCACTAAAGTAAAAGTGAGACGAGAAACCCTTACCTAATGTTTGAATTTCATAATATGAATTAACAATTTTTTATAATAAATAAATATTTATAAAATATTCATCACAGAAACATAATCATATATATTATACCATATTTTATGTAATAATAATATTTTATCTACCCTTTATTATCAATTCATTGTTAAAATCATTATTTCGTTTGGAAACATCTTCATTTTTAATATATGATTATAATAAATAGTATTAATCCATATAATATGATCAAAGTTGAATAATATTGAGAATATTTTTCATGGTCTAAATATAATATATATATTCAATAGACATATAATTAGATTCGTCTAATAATAATAGAGTAATAAAAATGAATTACACCGTTCATGGAGCCAATAGGCCATGCATACACATGAATGCTATTTTCACATTTTAAAAAATGGAACAAATAGATGTAAATGATTAATTATTTTTATAGAATAATTATTATATATTTTATATCTAATATATTCATTAAATGTATTCTTATAACAATATATTTAATGAGTAAATGAAAAATGGATCACAACGCTTCGTGGAGGTGGTAATCCATACGTACAAACGAGGGACGTTGTCATTTCCCAAAGGATTGGATGGTAAGAAGGTATATAGGATATTATAGTTATAGAATACTATTTTTTTCATATATAACAATAACATATATATTTATTACCATCCATTTAATGTGGTGAAAAAATGGATTACCCTGTAATGTAGAGATAATAAGTCATACATACGCACGAGGGATGTTATCAATTCTAAAAAATAGAATGAGATGGAATATGGTTGTACCATAAACATAATAACATCATTTTACACTTATTATATTGGTTTTTTTATTTTATTAAACTTACAAAACAATAATATGAATTATAATAAAAAATAAAATTGAAAATGTCGGTAAAGATGATTACCTCTTCTTTGATGGGACCCCATTATTTATCTTATTATGGGACCAGGGATTTTTATTTTGGAAGGTATATAACCACAATGAAATTTATATGTTTGTTCAGATGATTAATTAGAATATTTTTGGGGATATATTTGGCTAAATTTTGTGTAACTAAGTGAAGTAATGGGTGCCCATTTATAATTGAGGAGTGGAGAATTCTTAGAATTTCTTAAAAAAATTATTTATCATATGAAAATGGATCCAAATTTATATTATTAAAATACATTATTTATATAATTAGAAATTTTATCATTAAATAAAACTTGGAAAAGTTTTATATATGTTTTTCCCTTATATTTTAGTTTTAACCCCTTATTTACCCTTTTGATAGTTACTATACAATTAAAATTTTCAACACTCAAAGGTTCAATAATGTTACAATAAAAAACAAAATACTCATAAATATAAAATTCAGATTTAATTAACTATCCCCTATCAATATGGATGAATATATTTTTTTTATGAATTTTATATTATTTAATAAAATATTATTTATTATAAAATATCAATATTGTCAATTTTGTGAACTATTCATTACAATGACATAAATAACATCCATATAAAACTTATACATTAAACCAAATTCTTCATTATATAACTAAGATTTCATGGTAATCCATAAAATTCTGGGAGTATATTATTTTTCACAAATTATATTACTTTTAATATATTTATTATTTTTATTAATTGAATAATTACTGTGTCATTATTGTGTAAACATTTAAGATAATTATTTCTACAAAAAAATTACCATGATTAAGGTAAATATTTTATATTTTAGAAGAATATTTATATTAAACCATATCATCAAAATGACCCCATATTAAAAATATTATACTTATTAAGAAACAAGAGTGTGACATGTTTTAATTTTATTGAAATAAAATACTATAAAGGATATAGTCTAATCAAAGTGGACATAAAATTACACATAACCAAATATTTGAT
This sequence comes from Viscum album, assembly GCA_963277665.1. NCBI lineage: Eukaryota > Viridiplantae > Streptophyta > Magnoliopsida > Santalales > Viscaceae > Viscum > Viscum album. The sequence continues at coordinate 1,967,286,625 of OY728161.1, forward strand.
GAGTATGGTAAAAATTTACTCACAAATTAATATTAAAAAAAGTTCTATGGTTATTTATTACTCCATATAATATTTTTTTATATTAATTACTTGATTTTCCATTACACCATTCTAATAAAAAATTCTTATATTACAATTCATATTGACCAAAAATAAAAGGAGCCGATTTAATAAATTTGTAAATCTGGAATCTAGTTATTTAATCAATTTTTAAATTTTCAACCAAATGTAGCATAAAATAATTTAAACATAATCTAAAAAAACCCAACTCAAAATGCTTTTGAAAAATAACAGCCTTTCAAGTATAAAAATGTTTTTTACATATTTAAACCATAAAATTTATTTCAATTAAATTAGTTAGTTTTTTAATAATATAAAATAACAAATTTTAAAATATTATATTTTAATACAAAACGTCACTTTTAAAATTATCGAAATAAAAATGTAGTTTTTAAAAATACTAGTTCCTTTAAATACTCACCAGAACATAAATATTTTCTAAAAGATATGAAAATGTCACCATAAGATAATTTTGATATAATGATTTGAAAAATTATATTACTTTTATAAAGCAAAATTTATATAATTTATTATAATTAATAATAAAAATTTCCAAGAAATATCAGAAAATGTTTATTTTTAAATAAAATATATTTCTAAAGAATAAAATAACATTACGGAAAATTTCAGTACACAATTAATTAATCAATTCATTTGTATTGAATAGTTATTTTATATAGAAATTTAATAATTTAGTTAAAATTATTAACATCATCCAATTAAATGTCTAAGTTATTACAATAATATTTATGTATTTATATATTGAGGTTTTTTAAATATTCGTGTTACATTTTTTATATGATATCAAACATAGTTTCATTTTACAATATTAGTGTTTCGCTTGGGTGGATGGAGAATATTTGACTATGGGGATCTTCTAATAGTTACCTTGTTATACTAGTTTCTAATAGTACACATAATCATGTCCCAAAATATACAACTCGAACTTTGTAAACATTGGACATTGAGAATTTCTAAATCCTTAGTGTGTTAACTTTATTTTATGTCTCTTTATAATTAATTTAATATATTTTTAATCATCCCCATGATAGATATATGATCAATAATATGAGCATATAAGGTTTTTCCCCTATTGTATGGATTCCTATGTATATCCTTCTAATATCTTAGAAGATTAAATCTCATTCAATCCACATCATGGATAATATTATATGATATTTTTTACATAAAAATTTCCTACATTTTTCACATTTCATATAAAAAATGTATTGAAGATTAATAATATTGGATCATATCTAAATATATTTTTTGACTCAATTTTATCTTTATCATTGTAAATATATATGTTAAAATTTTATTTCCCATATATATATTTAACTTCATCCTTCATATAGATAATACCTCCAAATAATTATTGTTAATATTACCACATATTACCCCTTATCAGGTGTTGGATAATTTTTTCTCATTAAAATTTAACTAAATTTAGGTTCGATATAAAAATTTATCAATTTTTTATTTAAAAAACACAAGCATTTCATTTTGAATTATTTTCTACCAAAAAAATTCATTGTAAAAGGGTATTGTGGGAAAAGATAATCTGATTTGACTCTTCTTTAAGTCTCTAAATCTATCTTCACATTCAGACATCCATAAAATCCGTACTTCTTTCTAACTTATATTGTTAGTGGTTTTGAAAATTCTGACAATTTTGTAACAAATATTTTATTTTAAATAGCTATTCTGAAAAAATGTATATCCATTTCGGATGTTGTTCTAGTCATTCCTATATCTCCATTTTCAATGAAGGAAATATAGTTTTACCCAATTTTGTGATAAAAAGCCCAAAAAATGTGACTTTATCCATAAGAAAGTTGTATTTTTTCTTTTTCACACTACTCAAATTCTAACAATGTCTTTAACATAGAACTCAAATTCATCTTATATTGTTCCTAGATTTTGTAATATATGAGCAAAACATCAATAATGACCACTACCAATTTAGAAGGGTTTCTCTAACAATTCTATTCATCATGTCTAAGAATATTTATTGAGAATGTATGAGTCTAAATGCAATAACTATGAAATCATAGATTGAATATTTTCTTATGAAATGAATTTGGAAGAATATCATCCATTATTACCTTTAATTGATGATATCACAATTAAATTTCCACCCATTCAGAGTATAGATGAGAATGTAGTTTTTATAATAATACATTAATCCATGATAGTAGATACTTTTTCTTTATAATAATATTTATAATATTATAATATTCATGGAAAATACACATTATGAAAACATATATTTTTTTTAAAAAAAAGAGGATTATGGCACTCCATGTTAAGGTACTGGAGAAAAAATAACAATTTTTTCCGGTTTTCTTATAATTTATACATCAACTTCTCCATATAATTGAGAAATAATTTATAGGGGATATTTTATGTGGGAACATATTTAGTAATAAATTCTATTGAGAATGGATCATCTTGATCTGGATGTAGACTAGACATCTCTTTACGAAATAAATTCATATATAACATCATAATGGTATATTTTTTAAGTTGATTCTTTCCATTGTCTTAATAATTTTATCTCTATATGATTAATAATATTGAAAAAAATATCCATGATTTAAAATTAGTTTCCAAAGGAGATTCACCATTATCCTTACACTTGTATAGAATTATAGGATTGTATGGGATATGTAAATTTACTTCACTCTCCCATGAGTTGATATTATCAATATATAATGAAAATTCTTCCATGCCTAATATAGAATTGAATTCTTATGAAATAAGTATATATATATATTTATTAATAAATTTATCACATTAATAATAATTATGGATTATTTACCCAAATGATATTTATATATTTCACCACTCATTATTTTTACTGATAACTCTACCTTTCTGTCTTGATGTTGTGTTTGAATATTTCTTTGAAGTTTTCCTGATATTAATGAATATGTAGAATTTGAATAAAAAATAAATTTTTTCCAAAATAAAAAAATGATATTTTTACCAATTAATTTTCACAATCCACTTTTTCAGTAGTGATATCTAAATCTCTAAATTTTTTCTTTTCCTTATTAGGGTTTTATTGTTAGTTATCATCATGTTTACTGGCCTTAATGAAGTAACATTCAAATTATCCACGTTCCATGTAGTTCAATGATTGGACCATTGGTTGAGGATTTATATTAAATAAATTTTCTTTCATAAAATTTATTGGATTCATTATATCATTTTTGAATTAATTATATTGATTCCCTTGATTTCCATACTTTAAACATCTCTATAGCCCTTTTAAAAAATTTATAGGGTTACTCTTCCCACACATATGATATGTAGTTAGTTGAATCTTATTTAATTTTTTATATTTATTCAATTAAACATATAGAGTTAAACCCTATTATTATTAATTTTTTACTACCTCACATGACCATAAAGGATCACCAATATTCATATCAACATTATAGAAACATTTAACAATATCCTCACTACCATCAATGTGTAGAATTTTTATATATTTTTTAATAATTAAATTATAGAAACTAAATAAATATCTAACATTGATTTAAAGATCATTAAACTGTATAGTGGTATAAATTAAAATCCTTGTGAGGTTATCCTTATAAAACATAATTGACTCAACTTCATTTGGTTGTAGATTATGAAATAACCTATATATTTATTTTAAGAATATTTTTTCGAGAATACTTGGTAAAAAATAATTTTTGTTGTTTTTTGATTCAAATGATGCAATTTAATATTTGGGATTTGTGTTATTAATTATTTTCCACTACTAATAATCTTCTCCCAATGTACAATATAGTGAAAATATAACCATTTCTTACTAGTATCATTCTATTATTGAAAATATCATCTCAATAAAATTAATTCACTTCATCCTTACTATAAGATCAAATAATCTATAAAAACATAGTAATAATTTTCACCTAAAAAACTCATCAAAAATTAATGACACAAAGTAGTATAAGGTTTAGGAACATGATTCAAATTATTATTCATATCTGTAGTTAATTAGACATGTATAATAATGTCGTTCTCAACTCTTGTTATGATAATATTTGGGATCTCATTATGGAAATCAATAAATTCATACACACCTCAGATGATGAAATGATTTATCTAATTTATATCCATTTTGTAAATTAGTAGATATTTATGTATTTTAGTTGTAAATTATTTATCATGTAATGGAAAATAATAAATTTAGAAATAATAACATAAAAATCACCTATATATCCGAAAATATTAATTTATTGTTTTTAATCATGATAATATACTGTTTATTTACAATTAGGTTCACAAAATTAATACAAAAATATAACTTGACATTTCTCTTATACCAATTTTAATTACCTACATTTCATAAACATAACATTACAATATTTTTCTATAAAATATCCTAAAACAATCTTAGAAATCTATAGAATTGATGCCACTAAGTAAATAGAAACATAATAAATGAACATAAAAATAAACCATATTTTTTTTTGAATATCTTCAAAAATCCATAAATATCATCACAGTTACATCAATTAATGGTATAATGTAGGGAAATATTTAAAAAATGAGCTATGTATAAATCCCTGTTAGGGGAAGACATATAGGTAAGATGGGAAGAATAATTATCATGATATAAAAGGATAAACATGAGGAATAACATGTAATAATAATAATGTAAATATTAATCCAAAAATCTTGTAATAAGAGAGAATTAATCATCGATGTATAGAAGAAACATAAAACCTAAATTTATAATTATAATTCAAGTCTCACATCAATGACAACATAATATAGTGTTATAGGATCATTAATCAAGAAACATATATGTTATCTCGTGAGTTAAAAAACCTGTTATTTTTTGGGTCATATAAATCTAGTCCATAAATCATGTAATAATATATACATGAATATGTGTTCCAAAATAGGAAAAATAATGTTCTTCAATCAAATATATAATAAACTGTGTTAAATAAATGCGTAAAAAATCATTTCATAAAACACCATCATCTAATAGTGAATAATGAATCATGTAGGATCAAGTGATATGAGAGTAATATTATAGTTTTTTGTGTGATGAAAGGGTTATTCCTAAAGCAATGAAATTTTATGGATGTTAATGAAAATTGATGTTCATAAAGAATAGAAACATTAGAGTAGTATCGTTATCAAAATGAATACATTGAAATGGGGTTTTGAATCAAGAATAATGGTGAGGTATACATAAAAGCCAACTAAAAGAAGAAAAATTACTATTATATATATATTTTTCAAATATATAGATTCAATAAAAGTGGGTATAAAAGGATGATAAATCATACATTTAAGAAGATAACTATTCATAATTTTCACTTTACACACTTTGTAGATTTAAATTTAACAAGAATATGAAATGGGTTAAATAATTTGTATAAATAATACAATCTATTAATTAAATAATAAGATTAAATTAGTTTATAAGTTTATTGAACATTAACATTGAAATATTGGAAATAATAATGGATATATAAACAATTAAATGAGTTTAGAAGGGAATTCCTTGTCCCTAACTTCGTGTTTCCTTATAATAAAAAATTATGTTTCGGAATGATTAAATTTAATTCATTAGTTACTAGTTTTAGATTCTTTTTCATTCTTATTACTCTTATTATTATACTATTACATCAAATAATTATGAACACATTAGTTTTTAGGTGTGACTTGAGTGTGGTAGAAAGGTTGTTGTAGTAATGAATTTATACTTGTGTTTGATTTAGATTAAAAATGAGAATATTATAAATTGATATGATTTGATTATCGATTTACATAGTGGAAATAAAATGAGTTTTGTATGGTATATGAGGTATTTGAGAGGGTATGATGTGATCTTAAGAATTTAATAGTGTTCATATTATTTCTTATTAATTTTTACATCACTAACATTAGAAAAATTCTGTAAAAAATATTGACTAGAAAATAAATGTGGATTTAAAATTTTTTTTCTAATTATTGAAAATAATAATCATCATGATTAATAGAGAAAATGTTTATATTAATGTTATATTGTCTTGATATTTAATAACATAGTAATATTTTTTAAAATTTTATTATTTCATGTGATTTTTGAGAGTTAAGAAAACTTGTATTAATTTTATATTAAAAGGGTTGATACTATTTTGGAGAATTTTTTTTAATGGATTGATTAAGATGACATTAAACAATTTAATTAAATAAAAATGATCATCATAATGATATATTTTTATGATGATTATAATTCATTAACCACTAGATACATGTTATTTTATTTTTAATGTTTCAAATAAAAATGATATTTAGGATTGAGAATGTCAATAAACATTTGAGTGTATATTTACGGGTATGTATGGTAAAGGGATAAAATAGTAGTGTAAGGTGGTATTATTTTTTAAAATGTGTCACATATAAATTTTTACGTAATTTAAAGCTATGTTTTTTGGTCAACCTGAATTATAAAATGTGTTAGGTATTGAAATATTTTTATTTTGGAAGGCATTGTGATTGATCAAGAATTATAGATAGTTCATTTGATATATAATATTTTTTTGGAATAACACATGAATGGAATTCTTCTAGAAATCCTCAATTATTTTTGGTGTATATTTATTTGAGGGTTTTCTCCTTGATTTATTTTCCGTTTGTAGTGAGAATACTGTGAGATTTTAGAAATTTCAACAAAGGTTTATTGAAATATGGGATAGTAGTGGACCTAGTTTTCTTGAGTTCAAATTGCAGTATAAATGAATAATTAATGGTGATATGGGATCTCAATATGATGAGAATTATATATAAATGATAATTTTAATGTTTAAATGAATTTGTATTATGAGTGTGGTATAAGTTGAACCGGTCATTTCTAAACATGATGGTATGGAATATGAATGGTGTACCACCATAGACCAGTAATTAAAAATCAAGGGGCTAATATAGATAAATTTATTCCCTCTATTTTATGATAAATTTTTCCAAAATACATTTTAACATGAAATGTATTAAGAATTTATAATGGTCCTAATTCTTCGAAAATCATTCGGAAGGATTGTTTTTAAATTTGAGAGGTTATTTCATATCATATTGACCTTTGAAGGAAATAAAATTATAAAGTAATTTTATTTGGATAATGTCATTATGACTCTAATATAGGTATATATTATATCGTTTTTTCATGATGCCTATATAGATTTAATGAGGAAATCATTGGTAATATTAGTCATAGGTTTCCCTACCACTTGTAGTCTCTCTGATTAATGTGTAGATTAATTTGGAGAAACAATAGTTCAACAAGAACCAGGGTAATGGAGTTTATATTAGTATAAGGGGTAGTTATTCCCCTGTATCACCTAGATTAAGTGTCTTTTTTAATGGTGACATCATTGAATAATGGGTAACAAGTGTTCTAGGAATAAAAGTAATCTAAAGAAGTCTCTCAAAATAGAATAGATGTGGTATATATGATGGTTTTATAAATTTTCTCAAAGAATGGAATGAAGTCTATTTTTGTGGTTAAATATGAGCATCACGTGGTTGAAACTACATATTTCTAACCTTTCAGGAATGAATTGAATGATCATCTTTATTTTTGAGGCTTAAAATATATTTAATTATTTTTTTCTAGTTTTCTTTATATTCCTGTTTTCACCCATTTCCATTGTGGTATGGATTCTAATGGTGTTTATATATGGAACTATAAACATTGAACGACTCTAATATCCATACTAACTCATCGGAATTCAATTCATAAGAAATCAGTAATTGAGGAATTTATCCAAAAACATTTAAAAACTCACATTGGTTGAGAGTATGGGAGGTTGGGATCCTAAAATCCTTTTTGGGAAATTATTTTCTACTCCCAAACTCTAGTATATATTTATGAAATATTCATGAATCCCATTTTGAATTCCAAATATTGTACTAATAACCCCAATGTATTAATAATTAATTATTAACATGGGGGGATAAGAAATCATCTATTTTTATTTAATGTTATTTATATATTAAACCATATGTGCATATTATATACTCTCTATTCTGATTCCTTTATATATTTTACAATACATGTTTTATACCACACAGTTAGGCTCTTTGGAATTTATTTTTTTCCATGGAGAATGTAGTAGTTTCAATGATGGGATTGGGAAAATGATAGGGGATTAATAAGTATCTTCATGGGAGGAATAAGAAACCACCTAGTTTAGTTCCACTAAATGGAAAACATCATACCTTTTTATGTTATGTGTTAAGGACCAAACCATGGTGATTAATACCTTGAAAAAAGGATGTCTATGAAATGATTCCAGGCAAACGATTGTGTGTGACTTATTCCCAAATGACCTAAGGGAACCTGAGGAAATATAGCTTCCAATTATAGAAATGAACCTACTAGGAATATTTCCATATACATATGGTGATTTATGGTCTTTAAATTAATATGGACCTCTGATTTGGATATTACCATACTAAGATTATAGCCAAGAGAATATTAGGTTGAGTTTGGGGTGCTAGTGTTGATCCACTCATAGGATTCCTACATATCTCATGGGGTCCAGAACAAAAACCCATATAGTTTTAATTGGTTGGTTCTTAAACCAATGGGGGAGGAAAATTTGGTTTTTTCATTGAGAATACCAACCTTTTAAGATATCCCTTGTGGGGAAAATATCCCTTTCAAAAGATAGTAACACGACTTTCAGGATTACACATAGAAGGAGGCCTAATAATATTAAATCATACTAATGAAATAGTAAAAACAAATATTTAATTCCATGTGATTAATTTTGTGAAACACCCTAAGATTTTTTTGAGTTAATTAAATTTTGTCAGCAACATGCATTACATGGAACACTGAGTTTTAAAGAATTGTAAAAAATAATTAATATTATTATTTAAATATAACCATTATTTTTTGGAAGATAAACATGGAATAATGAATAAAAACAACAATATTCAAAAAAAAATATATAATTCTTTTATATAAAGAAAATATATTAATAAGAATGTAATTAATGGTGGTAAATTTTTATTATGTTTTAAATATAAAATTTTATCATAAAATTGTTTTTTATGAATAACATTATAATTAATTTTTAAATCATTTATAACAAACTTTAAAAAAATAAAAATATTTCTTTAAAATAATATTATAAATATTTACTTATGTTATAATTTTGGGATTCTTCCTAAAATATTGATTTTTCATTGAATAGTGAAAATACCATTTTTTGGAAAAAAAAATGTTATTTATATTCGTTAGATTATTTAATTCAAAATTTAAATTATGTTTTTCCTATTATTTAAACAAATATAAGTATTCATTATTTATAATTTTTCCACTTAATTAATTTTTAGTCAAAATTATATTATGTTTTAGTATATTTTTATTTGTTGTTCTAAAAAAGGTTTTTATAAAAACTATTTTAGTGACCAAAATGTTAATCATTCTTAATTAATTTTAATAATCCCTAATGAGTAATTTTTTTCAAATAAATTTATATAATATATATCATTAAATATTAATTTATATTCTAAAAATATTATTATTCATAATGTAAATATAAAAACTTCTTTTTATAGAAAAATAAAAATCTTGAATATCGGTGTTTCATTATGTATGTGCATTTTATTAAAATTAAAATTTTCCAATTAGGGGAATCTTATTTGAGAAAATGTATTAAATATTTGTAATAATAATAATTTAAATTATTTAATACAATTAATTTAATGGTTTTCCCTAATTAATAGTGACAGTAGGAAAACATTTATCACAGTTATAGTGAAAATGGGTTTTAGAAGGGATAAAGTAAACATGTAAGGGCCAAATTTCCTTTAAAATTTTTAAAAACCCATTTTTTTTCCATATGGAAACCATATTATCTATTAGTTTCATTAACGGTTCATTTTAGTGCCCTTTTCATGTGAAAAATGTTTGTACACATTTTTCGTTTCAAAAATTACAACTGTTCCACTCACCTCGCTTTTAAAAGGACTCCCTTTTCATCTTATCTTCAAACACCGAAAACCATTTCTTTCTTAAATGGCCTTCAATATTTTTCTTACTAAATTCTATCATATCTTTATATAATCCTTAATTTTTCATAAATATATCTTATGAATCGTTATAGTGGAAAACAAATGAAATTGTTTGATAAAGTGGTAATGTCCATTGCCAAGCATTATATTTTATTTCTACTGACATATATATCAATTATTATTAAGCCATGATGATTTAATTAAATATTTATATTCAATATAATTATAATTTATTATTATTGTTTTATATCCAAAATAATTTTCATTTTCTATCAAATGGGATATGAAATCACCATTTGTGTGTACGATGGACTTCCACCACATGAACTCGTGTTATTCATTTTCCATCACCACCTATCACATATGGATATGGTTTTTTATTTAAGGTTTTTATAATATATTTATAATATTATTATACATTTTTATTTATAATAACTAATCTAACTTCTTAAATCCCAACCCATTAGAAAATAGTAAGGTCGCTCATGTGTTTGGAGGATTACCAACTCATTAACCATTTTGAGGTGCCTTTCATTTTTAATTTACATTCATTATAGTATGATTATAATAAATTAATAAATATGATATTTATAATATTATTATACTTCTTTAAATGTTATATTCGATATAATTTCTTTCATTCTATTATGTGAGGTAGTATATAATGTTGTTTGTGTGTATAGTGGACTACCGCCTCACAAAGCTATATGATTCGTTCTTCACATACGCCATAAAAGGAAGGTAATAATGAAATATTCAAAAAAATATCTTTTATATATGAAATAAAATTTATTTCTAATTTTTCTATATTATTTACTATTATATATTCAAATAAGTTGAGAAAATGTAAAGAATGTTCATGCGTACGAACGACCTATTTGCTTTATGAACAATATTTTTTTTTCTATCTCTAAATTTTATGGACTACTATAAATAAACATATACTGAATATATATTCTATTTATATCATGTTTTAAATGATATTTATCATGTAACCATGATAAAATTAATAGGTCCAAAAATAAATAACAAAAACATACATGAAAAGCAAAGCATTTATTACCCCAAATGTTATTTTAACATTGTATTGTTAATAAAAATGTAATAAACGTTTATAAATAAAACATATATTTTATGTTATATATAATTAATCCTCCTTAATATATTTATAATTAAATTATATTTATTATATATGAGGTTTCAATTAGTACAATGGAATTTGAGACTTATAGTATTGGATTTCTAATCTCTATTTTATTTCAGGGAAACATAGGAAAATTCACCACTCGTTTATTTTGTGTGGTGTATATACTAGTCATTTGACATGCTATAACAAAAATTTATTTATTTTAATGATTTTAAATTTTAAATTTCATGTTTTTATTTATTTATTATAATGATTCAAAATATTACCAAAGCAATAATGAATTTTTGTCTCCATTTTCATTCTTTGAGACATAAGTGAGGTTATGGACCCTTATTATTTTATTTGGTGTATATACAACCCCTTTGACAAGTTATATGATGAATATAAGTATTTACATGATAAGTAGAAGATTCATTTGATATTATTATTTCATAGATATTATGCTATTAATGTTACCAAAGTGTTAAAAAGTTTATGTTACAATCCCATTTTTTATCATGATTGTTTATGATTGTGATTATACTGAAGAAATATTATGATATATCTCTAAAGAAATAATTTTTTTATCATCATCTGGTTAGGTCTTAATAGTTTATGTTTTCCCTTATTTTTTCCATCTTCATGTACTCAATAGTTTAAAATAATGTTTTTTAGATAACAGTTATCCTTGTTTCTCTCTTCTGTCAAAAACCATTTTATTTTCAAAACATTATTTTCTAAAAAATTTATTATAAATGTTTTTAAAATTCCTAAAATGACTTATTAATGATGGGTTTCCCCATGTTTTAACTTTGAAAAAAATTATCTATTGAATCCTCATTTCATTTTCCAAACACGGCCCATTTAGATTCTACCAAAAATGTGAAAAGGATCATTGTTTCAACATGTTTGATATGAAAGAAAATTTTTAATATCATAAAAATTATTTTGTTTTAATATTAATTATTTTGTTTATAGGGCTGTTTTTTAAAAAAATATACCTACATTATAAATGAATATTTAGTGTTAAAAAACTGGTTTTCAAAGAAATGACGTTTTTCTCAAGACTTATTCCAAGAAATTTTGTTTTTCAAAATATTTTTCCACATAAAATGAAAACCTATGATATTACTTATGATTTACAAATGATATGATCCAATAATTCCATTCTTATTATTTCTATGAATGGTTTATTCTTGTAAAGAAAATATGTTAATGAAACTCGTTTCTCTTCCATGTTTTATATAATGATTAAATAATTACGAAACCTGCTTCTTTTTCCTTGTGTTATTTAATGATTAAATAATTAGATTATTATTAAAATTGTTCATTTTCCATACGATATGCAATGATGGAATTTTTTTTGAAACTCTTTTATTTTAATGGGTACTAATATGATTAATTGTTTATGCTATTTTTGGAACATATATGTTTTCTTTTTGATATGTGAAGGTCGGACCATATCTCCCTCCGCTGAATTGGATAAAGTGTGATATCTCATAATGATAAAATGGATTGGAATGGGGAGTAATACCAGTTCAGTAAGATTATTTGTTCACTATAATAGTCTTGGGAGTGTACCCAAAATACTACAATAGTTAATGGATTTAACCCATTCCACTATGATATTTTATCATTGAGTTGTGACTACTAAGGAAATGATTTTACTATGTTTATGTGTATTCCCCAAATATATTTATGTTATCATTTTTTATGTTATTTAATTTAATTATACATAATATATTATTAATTTCAATGATTTATGAAATTACTAATGTTTAAGATATAGTATTTTCATGAAATTGTTTTTGAATGTTATTATAATGTTCTCATACCATTACGATCAAGATATTTTGATATCAGTTATTTACCCTTACTGAACATATGATCTTACCATTTATTATGCTCTTTCCCTATATTATGATAAACTGGATTATGTGTTTTATGTATAAGAAGGGTTATATTTATAAATAACATAGTAGGAGATTATGTATCTCACTTACGGAAACGTTTTTCATGTGTACTATTTCTAAAGGAACTAGACCTAAATTATTATGGTGTTGATTGTTATGCTATATTGTTAATATTCATGTATTAAGCTGTAATGTTTATGTATGTCAAGATTGTATCATTACAATTATATCATATCATGTAGTATTTAACATTTAAAATTATAACTAGAAAACATTAGTTTTATCCCGAATGATATGATTAAGGATAAGGTAATGGATGAGTCAAAGTATAGGCAAATGTCCTGAAATTGTGTTAATGGATCAAGAAATTTGTTTCCATGAAATTTAATCCCTATATAGATACAATAAGTTGTTGTGTATCTAAAATATATTTACCAAGGGGAAATTAATATAAAAAAGAAACATTGAGATGCACTCAATCATCCTTTAGTGTATGAAAATGGGCCTTATTGTGCACCTTGTTTGACACTGTTGGAGGATATGCATTATGAATTTAAAAACTCTTTAAAACCAATCATTAAAGATATAAATAGATTATTTATATGAAAGACCTAGGATAGACATATGGTTAAACATATTAAAAATAAGATTTCATGATTGAGACATATTATAAGTTATTATTCATTATTATGTATTTCCCAACTATGATTTCGATTTCATATAGTATGCTATTTAGTTCTCGAAAATGGTTGGAACGCGAATGAATAGTGTTAATGATGAGTTTGATTGGAAATGTAACGATCTTCCTACTAATTAGTCAAATGATATGATATATGTAATAATAAAAATATAATTTCTTTTGTCTGTGAACTTTACCATGTTATGAATCATGATGAACTTACAAACATACCAAATAGGGAAAAACATTTTATTGTTTTCATCATAAGGAAATTAAAACCTTTATTCAGCTGTTTTGTTGATCCTATATCGGATTATAAATGGATCAACACTAAAAAAATTATATTTTAAATTCTCTTGTGTTTAGATCTTGAAACAATCATTTTAGTTTTATATCATTTAAAATGAGAAATAGGTCAATAGTTAAATCTCATCATGAATATAATTAAACATGATTTAATTGACTCTATGGAGTGGTATGAGTTTAATTTATTATTTTTCAGTAAGTAATTTCAATTTAATAATTATAAAAAATATAGAAGTAATCCCTTAAGCTAAATTAAAAGGATGGTGAATCTGTTTCATATTATAAAAAAAATTGTACTAGACTTATGAGGCATGATTTTTGGAATTATCATCCCACCTCAAATTAAGGTTGATTTATTATGTGGTGGTTTAAAACCATGTCTCAAGAGTAATTTATCCGTAAGTCACTTCTTTATCTATGAGTATGTCATTCAATGTGCTCTCAAGGTAGAAATCGAGATCGAATTCATCTATAAATCCCATGGTTTTGACAAGAAAATGAATTTGTAGTTAAAATGAAACTCTAAAAACCATAAATAGAATAAAATGATGCTTTCTTCATGCTTGAAGTCTGGAAATAAACAAAGAGGTAACTGTATTAAGGGTAGTTATAAATGTATCATATATGGAAGGGAATTTTATCATGAAATCAAATTCGAAAGTGACTTTAATAAGTTAAATAATGTTGTTAATGGATTGCATGCTCCATTGAGTTCACCACCCACACTCTAGTGTTTCAAATACAATAAATATGGTCATTATGCTAACATGTTTCCATATAAAATGGTTAATGATGATTATTGATACTAGTTACCTATTAATATGAGAGAAAAATATAAGTCTCATTTGATCACTATTTCTGATGTGGGTTAAAATAATGGCATACTGAACAGTACACATACCATCCACAATAGGACTACAAATGTATTATTTGACTCTAGATCTACCCATTCATTAACATCTAATGAATTTTTAAAAGGGTATTAGTATTCTATCTAAATTATTAGATTAATAGTTCCTAGTGATCGTCTTAAACAGTATTATGATCACATGTCAAGTATAGGATTCCTCTCTAGTTTAAGTTTTATGGAATGTGCTTCCCAAAAATCGTAACATTCTTCCATTTGTATAGTTTTATCATGTATTAGGAATCGATTATCTTTCTCCACATAAACCCACGTTAATTTTTTAAGCGGGGAATTTATGATCAATATTCCAAATAAGCCAATTTACATTTATCTATGGGGAACGAAATATGAAATTTCAATGTAAATCACATCCATTGTAAGGGTATTAACATTTATAGACATGTTTTTATCTATAATGGTGACGGAGTAACTCAACATCGATTATATGAATATTTTTATAGATTATTTGTTGTCTTTTTTGGGATATTTTAAATTTCATAAATTGAATCTTAAATTGGAGTTTTCAATAGAACACATACATGGTGCCACACCAATTGCAATTAATCCTTATATGATTCACCCAATTTAGTTGTAGGAATTGATTAAGTAACTCTAGGAGAACCATTGAAAGATATTCATTCAGACATGTGTGTAACCTTTGGGTGAACTTAATCTTTGATTAAAGAAGAATGTATTGATATGACTCTTCATTTATTATCTGGAATTGAATAAGATCACAGAAAAATAATAAGTATCATCTTCCCTATATTGATAACCTATTTCTAAAATATGAGTAGCTAAAAAAAATTCTATGATTGGACTTTGTTCTAGATATCATCAATTGTGGAAAAAAGGGGATATACTGAAAACATAATTTTATACAAGATATGTATACTTTGACTATATAGTGTTATCATTAGGAATTTATAATTCCCTAGTTATCCTAATGGATATAATGAATTGAGTCTTTAGTATTTTCCATGGTCAGTTTATGGTAGTGTTGAATGAAAGTATTCATATCAATTTAGAGAGAAAGGAAGAGCAAAAAAATCATGAGAGAAATTTAGTAAAGAACCTAAAGAAGGAGAAAGAATTTAATAAATTTATAGAGATTGAATTTTTTTCGAAAAAATTTATTTTTGGGTCATATTATATCAACATTGAGTATATCGGTAGATCTATAAAAGATGGGGATATTGAATAATTTCCCAAACCATCTGTGGTGATTGAGGTCCATTAGTTTTTGGATTTTTATGGATATTATCAATGATTTTTTAGAACGTATCATCACTTTCTAATCCACTAACAATGAAAACTTATACTATATCAAAGTTCTTATAGACATATGAATATGAGAAAATTTTCAAGGAAATGAAAAGAATATTAGTCAACAAATATGTTCTTATATTACCCTATGGTTGGGATTGGTCTGTACTATATATTGATACATCTATAAATTGATTGGGATGTGTTCTCATGTAAAATAAAAATTTTATATCTTATATCTCATAAAAATTGAAGATCAACACCAAAAATTACCCAACTAATGATTTGTAGTTAGGTGATTTCCTTTTACATTAATGATACAAAGGCTATCATTATGTATAATAAATAGATAAATATATTGATAACAAAATTTAAAATTACATATTGACATAGAATGAGTTAAATATGTTCTAGATAATATGGTAAGATCTAACTAAATATTATGGCCTCTCAATACATTACCATTGTGGGCAAGTGAACAAGGTAACAGATACATTGAGTCAAAATAATCAGGCCACCTTATCCATCATTAGGAACACAAAACATTCGATATTTGTAGATTTCCATAGTATGGATTAAGAAATCAAGAATCAAGGGGAAAAACATATCTTTATCAATTTATTATACAATAATATATCCATATAATAGTTAAAGAGGCATATAAGGAAGTTGTAGAGTTTTAAAAGAAGGTAGGAAATGATCCTCTGTTTAACATTGATCTTGATGGAATGATATGAATTTTTTAATTGTGATTCTATTTTTTCCACACCATATTTTATGAAATAGTGTTCATAGGAAGATCATTTTTTTAATTGCCTATTAATCCTAGAAGTATGATTAATTATAATGATTAGAAATAGTACTAATTATGGGATGGAATGAATAGAGTAATCAAAAGCTCTAATCTAAGTTATTTGTAAGTTAGTATGTTTAGATATATAGAAAAAAAGTCTATTTTTTGTTACATATATCACCAATAAAATAATTTAAATGTGATAACATCACTATGTATTTTATATTCTCAATCCCAGAAAAATACATAGGTAATAATGATATATGGGTTGTGTTCAATCACCATACTATGTCAGAACACTTCATCACTATTAGATAATATTTCTCTTTAGACCAACTTTCCATGATATATATTAATGAAGTGTTAAGGTTTCATGGAGTACCATATTCCATTGAATCTAATCGGTATATGAGGTTTACCAAAAATCTTTGTAAGAGTCTTTAAAAATATCTTGATATAGAATTAAGTTTCATCACTAGGTGTCATCCACATATACATGGTCATCTAAAAAGAATATTCAAAAAACTGAGGGATATGTTGAGATCTTGTTCTATGCACTTCAAAGGTGGTTGGGACCATCACCTTCCTCTAGAAGAGTTTTCATACAATGACAGCTTTCAAAAGACTATTTAGAAGGCTCCTTTTGAATAACTCTACAAAAATATGTGTACAGAATCAACATATTGAAATGTATATGGAGATATAAATCTAATGAGACTTAATATTGATGATGAAATGGAAGATAAGGCTATATCTATTCAACAACACATAATGTTAGAAAATATATATTCATTTATGTTTTTATGATAATCAATGGAGTGATCTAGAATTTTTAGTTGGTGAAAATTTGTATCAAGGAATTTCTCGAATCATGAAAATTATGATATTTATAATGAAATAGAAAATATAAACTATGTATATCGGCCAATTTGAAATTATTGATCATATCAAAACTATATCACATCTATTGTCTCTTCCACCAAACCTCTCCAATGACCATGATGTGTTCCATGTATCTCTCCTAAAGATGTACATACCTAACCATCCACTTCTACTGAACTTAAATGTCATACAGCTAGAGCATGATACATCTTATTATAAAAATCCAATGGTGATTCTATATCTTATAGAGAAATTGTTATGATATAATACGACTCACTGCGTCAATGTTTTGTGGAGAAAACACCATTTTGAGGAAGCTGTGTGGGAACTTGAATATGTGAAGAGGCAGAAGTATCATAATTTATTTATGTCACTATGAATGTATTTTTGGGTGGAATTTATTTTAATGGATATAAAATATTATGACATGTTATTTTATAGAATATATATTTTCAAATATTTTAAAAAATTTATCGATAACTAGCGTTACACGCAATAACGAGTTTTAATGAACCACGATAAACTATTAATATTATTATTTTAGCACTACTATTTTTACCTAGATGTTAAACATGGTGGAATGAATATGAAAAAAATACATTTTAAATATTAATTATAATTGTTTTATGTTAATAAAACATTTTTATAAAAAAGTAATTATTTTTTATTAATGTCTCTATATGTTTTGAAAATACTATTTTATCAAGAAATTGTTTTCTTATTTTTATAAAAAATATTAATATTAATTTTTGAAACGTTTAGAAAAAAATTGTTTAAAAACATTATTTTTTAAATCATCATTTCAAATTTGACATTGGGTGAAACTTTGGCATTTTTTTGAAAATATTGATTTTTATGTGTATAATGACAAAATATTATTTTTGTAAAAATGTCATTTCTTTTCAATAGATTAAGTAATTTAAATGTCCAATTATATATTTAATATTATTTAATGTAATATAGGTATTATTATATTATTATTAAATCCAAATAATAACTTTTTGATGAGCTTAATATTTAATTTTAGGTCTATGTTTATTTTTTGGTTTAAACCAATTTTTTAGAATATTATTTTAAAGTATATAATGTTTCTCATTTTTAATAAATTAAAATAATCCATAAGGAGTTATTATTTAAATATCATATATAGATTATAAATCATTTAAAATTATTTTATATTCTTTCAATTTTTATTATTCGTTATAGAGATAATATAAAATCATATTTTCCATTACAAATACACTTCATGGAAACCCCTTTTCTTCACATCTATGAGTTTTGTTTTAAATTATATTTTTACATTTATTTCAGTAGAATTTGTTAAAATATATTTAATATTTACAATACAATAATTTAAATTATTTAATATCATCAACTTAATTTTTCACCATAATTAATAATGATAATAGTAAAAATTGATTACCATAGTTGAGATGAAAATGGGTATATTAGGAGGTAAACTAAAATTAAAATGAGTAGAATGACCTAGAATGTTTTCCAAAGAAACCATTTTTGTACATATTTCAACCTTATCACCTCTATATTATTATAATGGACAGTTTTTATACCTTTTCAGGTGATAACGGTGGGTACACCTTATTATTTTCA
Source organism: Viscum album (assembly GCA_963277665.1). NCBI lineage: Eukaryota > Viridiplantae > Streptophyta > Magnoliopsida > Santalales > Viscaceae > Viscum > Viscum album. Next base: position 1,967,306,203 of record OY728161.1, read on the forward strand.
AATATTATAAGGGTGCCAATCATCTCACTTATAGACGGACACCCTTTATAATCTTCCAATAATTAATCTAAAACACACATTTCTACTAATACCTACCCGAATTTATTAATAAATTCCATATTCTAATCCAATAATAATTATTTTGGTCAAAAATCTTTTTTAGGAGGCCATTTCTTGCAAAACAAATGAAGTTATTTAAAGAATAGGCAACCTATATAACTAAGAATATTATTTTATTTATTCCTCCACCTATTTTAATTCTTTTTAAATGAGGATGTCATAATAAGATCAGTATATCCTATAAGAATATATCTTTTATGTTAATGGAATTACCTAAATCATTATCTTTTTGCATCAAATGGGACACCAAGTTATCATTCATGTGTATAGCAGACTACAACCCCCTAAACTGAAGTTAATCGTCCTATATCACCACTTATGTCAAAATGATATAATGATGTATTATGTTTTTATATATGTTATGAATGAAATTATTATATATATTAAATTATAATAATAAATATACCTCCTTATATATTAACAAATTGGAGAATAATAATGACGCTCATGTTTACAATACATAACCACTGCATGAACCGATGTGGTGGGTTATTAATTTTTGTTTTAATGATATGGTAATAATAATTAAATAAATGAATTCATATGATATTTTTAAAATAATTATACTTACAAAATTTTTTCATCATATATACCTTCTTACTTTCCATTCCATTGGGGTTACAATAACATCATTTCATTGTACAGCAGACTTCCTCCTTGTGAACCGATGTGTTACAATAGTAAATAATTCCTTACATGTAATTAAATTAGGATAGAGTTCAAATAAAAATATTAGATATATAAAACATAAAAATGATTTTCAAAAGTTATTATATTATTTTCCTTTCTTTCTTTCAACTGTTTGGGAAAATTTAATTAGAGTTCATGCGTATACACGGTCCATTGTCTCCATGACTAGTATATTTAATTTTTTATCTCTATCATTTATAGAGTACACTAAATTAATATATACATAATATATATAATATTTATTTAACAGACCAATTGATTATGTAGTCAATCTTATTGGGGTGAATCTGGTGTGACATGTTTTTACTAAAAACATTTTTATTCATAAACCCCTTAAAACCTCTATCACATATTAGGATGGGTGGATAACATATGAAATGAATAATGTAAATGGAATATGAAACACAACATTTATACAAGATTTGGTACAATTACCTACATCCTTTCTACAACTAGTATGTAAAGAACCGAAATTTTGAATAAATTTTGTTTCCAAACATTGTGTGCTATTTTATTTTATACTCCACAAAACTATTTCCCTTAATAAAATGAGTATAATTAAAATAAGACTATTGGGTTTCGATTGTTATATGGACATTGGTCAAAAAGACCGTTGGAAACTAAAAGTTACAATTATTGTCTATAAATACACGTTATCTTGATTAATTAATATAGAAAGAATATTTGATGGCCCCATCTATTAGTCTCAGGATGATCGAAGCCCATCTGACGGAACATGGGAAGGATGTAGATCCTTTAGGCTTTGCTCTGGACCGAACCCAAGATGAACTTCATCATGTGAAGCTGGAACAGAATCACCTTCACGAGAAGTTCATGCTGACAGAAATCACTACTCTGGCAATGTTGGCCGAGCCTCCCCAAGATTCTATCACCCTAGAACACCTTACTCTTAGGTCCTATGCTAGTGTTATAAGGGGTTATGTAACGAGACCATAACTTCCTTGTGTTATCCTTTCATTTAAATAAATATTATGAATTCTTCTTATGGTGAAGTTTGTGAATTTTAGAATGTCCAGATAAATATAGTATGTATAGTATGGATGAATTTTAGAAGGATATTTTTAAAAATATTTATGTAAACCTTAAATAATTAATAATGTGTAATGATTTTCAAAATATAGTCTTCTAAATATATGTTCAGCAATAAATTTATAGTCTAATAAGATCAACATAATTTTTTATGAATAGTAAATTAAGAATAGTGATTTTACTCTTAGGATTAGTAATGTGACCAAATGGATTATTAATCTCACATAAATAATGTATTAATATAATTTAGTCACCTTGATTAAGTAATGTGATTCAATAAAATAGGTAAATAAATTTTTTAGAAACTATTATTCAAGTATTAGTTTTTTCAGGTGAATAGTGTTTTTAATTAAAATTTTAATTAAAAATATTTTGAAAATAATTTTTATAAAATGGAGTTTATTTTTGAATTCAGAGCATCGATATTAGGTTCTGGTGATATTTGGTAATTTTTATGAAAAAATAAATATTCAGTGAATAGTTTTTTATATAAAAAGTAAATTAACAATATTTAGAAAATTAATTTCATAAAATTGAGTTGATTTTTGAAATCAGAGCATCGATATTTGGTTAAGGTGGAATTTTGGGATTATTCTGAGAAAGTTGAATTTTTTGTGAATAGTGAAAATACAGTTTTTGAGTTTCAGGTGTTTAATAACATCATTAAGGATTTAATAATTATGTAATAGTTCTGGTCGACTTATGAATAGTAATATGATGTATTATTCATCCCAAGTGGCCAATATCATGGGAAAATACCATGCTCAAGCCCATGTTTTTTCCAATACCACCTATGAGGTGTCCCTTGGCCATTAACGCATTGTTCCCTCACTTCCCCTATAAATACCAAGCCATTGTCTCATCCCTTAAATTCAAAAATCCTCTTCTACGAATTTATGGTCTCCTAACCTCCCAAGGAGTCCTCTGAATGTCTCCCCAAGCCTCCAAGGTCCCCACTATTGAGTTTTAGGACTTACATTTTAACGTAAGGGATCCTACCTCTCACATTTTTTTCAAGTACTCTCTTTTATGTCATTTCTTTTAATCTCTATGTTCTTATGTTGTTGATTTTATTTTATATTCATAAAGCTGTCCTTTTCATGTTCATATTATGAGAAACCCCTTATTTCTCTCATCAATACATTTTAATACTTTTTAAGTGGCACTGTTAGGCTGCCGAATTTTTGTAAGGGATTCTTTCACCCTTCTCATTTTAAAGTTCTATTTTCAAGTCAAGTCTTTAAATTTACTTTTTATTATGTGGGGGTATGATATCTATATACATAATATTGTTATTTTATGTTCATATGATGATATACCCTATTTTATCTCATCAATTCATTTTTTTATGTTATAACTGTTGTCTTTAGGCTGCCGAATTTTCAAAAGTGAAATCTTATTTTTGTCTTCCTACCATGTTTTTAATTTCATATGGTAAGTCTTTCAAATTTCATTACCATGTTCTTATATCCTTTATATTCTGTCCATATACTGTTTTATGGATCATTTATGAGTGGTTGACCCATGTCCCCTCTCTTTTTAATATTTTCTAAAACCCCGTAACATAGACGTTATGGTGCAGATTTTTCGTCTCAAAATCTCTCTCTCCTTTTCTCAAATTCTTTTATTTTATTAATTGAATACTCAAATCTCTTTCTTATATATGGGTATTCACATATATATCAAAATTTTATATTTTAATTCTGGGATTTACATACATGAAACCTGCTTTCCTTTTCTGTGGGTTTAAAGTGACAGAATGATCATGTCTTCAAAGTGGTTTCCAAAAGGTCATGATTATGAAATGAAACCAATTTATTTTATTCTATATGCATTATTTATGAAATGTTTCATGACGATATATATGGATCACATGATAATAAATACAAATTAAGGGTGCTCCCTGATAGAGCTCAAATGAATTGGGTAATGATGTAATATCTAGGGATTACAATTTTAACGATACCTTGGTGGATAACCTTGGTAATGTTTTTTAAATGACACCTTGGGGATGGACCTTGGTGATATGTTCATGATTGTCTAAGTTAAATGTCGTAGATACATCTTCAAGTTATAAATCATGTTATTTCCATTATGATATGCCTCATGAACTCTTTCTCATGTCTTAATGCTATTTATCATGACTTTATTAATGTATATCAAGTTCACATGTAAAATGATTCTCTTGTTTCCCTTACTGGGCCTTCTGCTACCCTTTCCATTGATGTATTCTTCTAGGTTATGAGAAGCTGTAATGAACATAGGAGGACCAATGAAGAATCCTTTCATGTGTTTAAGAATACTATTTTATGTTTTCACGTGTTAAGTTCCTGGTTTCCAAGACATTAAAACTTAATGACCCACAATTTTGTATAATGTAAGGAAAGTTTACAAGATAAAAAGGCGGGATGCTATAGTTGGTATCAAAGGAAGGATTAATTATTTATGGAAATTAGGATATGAAAAAATTAGGAAGAACCCTGCAGAAAAGTTTAAATATAGGAAATATTCTTGGTATTTTGGTGAATATTGAGTAAGTGATTTATCATGAAAATATATCCCTGTCTGGATACAAGCATGTAGCGGTGGCTCTGGCAGAGATGTACATAGGGGTAAAACCTAAAAACATCGCTTTGAGCTAGACTCGAATGGGAACTGGTTCCCAACAACGGGCCATGCTGCACTCTTGGTTACTACACTCCAAAGGGACATGATTGGTTAATCACAAGCTTTTTATGAATCATTATGATGGAATTATAGAAAAATGTAATTGTCTAAGCATGATGTTTTAAGAAATACAATCCTTTTTAGTTAAAAGACTCTTAAATGAAATATGTTCCTCACGAAGTATTTATTATTCTAGAAAATTCCCCCATCGTCTAGGAATACATTAATGTATTTCTTGAGGAGTTACCCAGACCTCCCCCAGAAAGAGAAGTAGAGTTCTCTATTGAACTCGTACCTAGATCTCATTCGATGTCAAAGACCCCCTATAGGATGAAAAATGTGGAGCTAAAGGAATTAAATAAAAACTCCATGGCCTTTTGGAGAATGGGTTTATCTGACCAAGTGTGTCTCCTTGTGGAGCGCAAGTCCTCATTGTGAAGAAGAAGGATGGATCGATGCAGCTATGCACTGATTATAGAGAACAGTATGGGATCATAGTGAAGAAAAAAAATACTATCTTCCAAGAATTGATGACTTATTTTACCAACTTCATTGGACTCAATTCTTTTCTAAGATTTATCTTCATTCTGGTTATCATCAATTGAGGGGGAGGAATGATGATATTCCAAAAAAACTGCCTTCCAATAAGGATATGGGAATTATGAGTTTGTTTTTATACCATTCGGACTGAGTAATGCACCTACTATTTTATGGATCAATAAAAAGTGTATTTTGGAAACATATGTTTTATAAAATGGATATTCTTTTTATAGGAAAATGATTCGGTGATTAAATGATAAAGGTTATTTTGGACGACGTTTTCTCTTTTGGAGTACTATATGCCTAAGGGAAATAAAATAATACAGGATTTACATTGAAGTGGAATGGTTGATTTTTTTGTAATAATTTATGTATTTTTTATGGATATATGTTGATTTGGGTTATTTTAGGAGAATTATGAACCTAGAATAGAGAATATGTGAATAGGTTAATTATACATTAGTATGAGACTTTAATAATAGTCGATGTTATTTGGGGATAAATGTTAAGATTTATTATGGAAGACTATTTGATTAAATCCTTTTGAGTTTGGGGTTTCAATCCTAGTTTGGATTATTTGGATGAATTTTAAGGAATATTTTGTATTGAATGGCCTTTCATGATCTTTGGGTAATAGTTGTTAAATTTTGGAGATTAATAGTAGTTTTTTGTAACGTCCCGGTTCCGGAAGCCACCTAGAGGTGCCCCATACCCGGTTCATCACAAGGCCTCAAGCGCATTTCCCTAAACTCCAGAGGCTGCCGACTAGCAGCAAGGGCTTTGGGTGTGATAGTGGAGAAAATATGCCCTCATTAGCAGATTACATATAGGAAGTAAACAGAGCAGACAATAGTAGTAGCAGTAAATATCCAACATCAATAAACAGCGGAAGACTAAAACAATAAACAACTAGAGAACACATGTGTATATGAAATAATGCACGATACATATGTCTAGGAAATCAGCCAAACAAGTCACATTTATGTACAAAATACTAATCCATTTACAAAAGAAATGTAAATAAGCAACTCCTCAGCATCTCAAGCCTTGGCTTGGTCCCATGCTCTCCTGATCTAAAGAAATCAAGTAACAGAAGTCGAAGGGCGTCTGCTATTGTATATACCTACAACAACATAGTCTGTTTGGGCCCAAAAGAATGACCCAAACATGGTGTGCGACTAATCCCAGTAGGCAACCACCTGATGATCTGTGCCTTACAGTCAGTGAGGATATAGAATATAATAGTACAGTGAATAGTAAATAATAACATTAAATAGCAGGCAGTAAACAGTAAGTATTTGTAGAGTGATATACAATAGTAATAAATCCCCATAACAACAAGCAGCATAGAAGAAAAAGCTAACCACAATAGGAAACCCTCTGGGAAGTACTCGCAGCGAACCCCTCTGGTCCTATCCAAGAAGTACCCACAACCCTCACTATAGTTCACTTAGCCTAACCCCTCAGGTTTGGTCATACGAAATTATAAGACTCTCTGGGGAAGCTCGCTCTGTCAATTCCCCTTATATTTTTGGGTAGTTAGGGACTCTTTGGGGAAGATCACACGGTCTAACCCTCTTATCGCCCCAAGGTCTAGAAACTCTCTGAGGAAGCTCGCTCGATAAATTCCTCCTATAGTCTCAGATCTACCACAAACTCTCTAACGAAGCTCTCTCAGTCAATTCCTTCTCTATCCTGGAAAGGTTTTAAATAAATTCAATCATAGTAAATACTATCTTAGGAAGCTCACTTATTCTAACCTTCTGTATTCTATAATAACCAAGACTCTCTGGGAAGATCACTCGGTTTATCCCCTATAGTCTATAATGTCTAAGAATCTCTGAGGAAGCTCACTCATTCTACCCTCATGTAGTCTATAACACAAGGTTCTCACGATCTCGTGCCAGTCAGTGTATAATAATGCTATAAGGACAAAGTACACCTACAGAGCTACTTGTCTAACTAGTCTATAACATAACAAGCATGTCCAGAATATCATCCCATCCTATGGACACAAGGCATGGAAAACAGGTATAACGACCAATGGCTAACAAGAACCAAAGATTGTAACAAGAATAAATAATGGGAAAAACATCCAAGCATAATAATTATCCACAAACATGATCAATTTACCTCTATAGAAGTATACATGCATGGGAGGAAAGCAACAGGGGAAAACGGTAAACACGCAATACCCCGTTCACGGCTATTGGTGGAATTTGCTCATAAAACTCAAATACTTCTAAAGGTAAGGCACAAACCACCTACCTTGATACTAGGAGATCAATATACATTGACCACGAGGCTTTACTCTCTTTATAACTACGTAGATCTACAAAAACACACAAAACATTCCACCCATGATATCTTGAGAAAAAGGAGGAATTGGGAAACAAAGCTCTAGGACAAGGAAGAGCTTACCGCTTCAGTCCCAACGTAATCGACAGTGGTCAATTCGGAGAACAGATGGAGGCTCTGGGGCTCGGAGGGTGTTCACGGCTGTACGGGTGCTCTCGTTCAAAGAACCTGGAGAAGAAGATGTTTTGCATCGATTAGACTCAACCACGGTCCATTTAATGAAAAAAAATTACATGGCGTGTACTTCTGGGGTACACAATGTGGACTATGCCTTTCCGTACATTGCTTTAAGCGGCCTCCACATCACCCCTACACACCATGTGTGTGGCACGACCATGACTAGCACACGTCCTGGCATTGCATCTAAGTACATGGTGTGTACTTATAACGTACACGACGTGTACTTCAAAAATTTCTAGATTTTCATCTTTTTCACAAAAATAACCAGAAAAGGAAAAAAAATACATGGGATGAAGATCCAGGTTCTTACAAACTTCCCCCATTAATTAAATTCATCCACGAATTTCCCTAGTGAGGTATAGAAGAAGAACCCCCAAACAGCTCCGGCCAGTGCGATCATATATCGGCCTCCCTCTCCCAGCTTTCATCCTGTACTCGCATGTGCTTCCATTGCACCCGTACCAGAGGAACATACCGGCAATAGAGAACCTTTGTACTACGATTGAATATCCAGATAGGATGCTCCTCAAACAATGCATCGGCTTCAAGCTCAACCTCCTCAGGTTGAATGACATGAGATGAGTTTGAAAAGTAACGTCGTAGCTGAGAAACGTGGAAGACATCGTGCCTAGCCTGGAACCCTTGAGGTAACTGCAACTGATAGGCAACAGGACCAAATCTCTCCAACACCTCAAATGGCCCGACGTACCATGGTGAAAGCTTACCCTGTCTATGAATCCTCTTGTGTCCCAACCTCGGTGTGACACACATGAAGACCTGATCCCCGACCTCGAACTCTAGAGGTCGTCTCCGCTGATTAGCATAATACTTATGTCAAGACTGTGTTGTATCTATCCTCTTCTGAATCAACTCTATCTTCTCTGAGGACTCCTGAACAAGATGAGGTCCCAGCAAAGCTGCCTCTCCGGCCTCCATCCAACATAAAAGTGATCAGCATGGCCTACCGTTCAAAGCCTCGTAAGTTTCCATCTGAATAGTATCTTGAAAACTGTTGTTATAGGAAAACTCCACAATAAGAATATTCTCCTCCAAAGAACCACTAATGTCTAGAATGCAAGCTCTGAGCATATCCTAAAGCACCTAAATTTTATGCTCGTACTGACCATCTATCTGGGGATGGTATGTTGTACTCAAAAGTACTTGTGTACCCAAGGCCTTCTAAATCCCCTACCAGAACTGAGAAGTAAAACGTGCATCCCTGTCTGAAACAATAGAGTATGGAACTCTATAGAGACGTAAAATCTCTCAGATGTACAACCGCCCCAGCTCACCAACACTAAAGGTCACCTTGATTGGAAAGAAGTGAGCATCCTTAGTAAGCCTGTCAACGATAACCCAAACAACATCACTCCCTCGAGGTGACCTCAGTAACCCAGTCACGAAGTCCATCGCGACATCGTTCCACTTCCACTTGAGGATTGTTAACTACTGTAAAATCCCTGCTGGTCACTGATGCTCTGCTTTCACCTCCTGACAAGTAGAACATATCATGACGAACCCATCAACATATCTCTTCATACCTAGCCACCAGTACTGGCAGTGCAGATCACGATAAATCATGGTGACATCAGGATGAACTGACCAACTGAAGAATGAAAATATCACATAACCTCCTTGTGTATGGCTGCTTGAACCGATACGCGTCCCTGGGAACGCAAAATCTCATCCTCACCCATTGTCCATCCAGGAAGAGGATCCTATATTGATACACTCCCCCACTAGACCAGGACTTTTGAGTCTGATAGCTGGCTCATCCGTACCCGATCAAGAAGAGTTGATGTAACAGCTAGAGAAGAAGGAAAAGTCAATCCCTCTCTATCGTTCACCTCGAAGCGAATCTCAGAGAACAGAGCCACAAGATTCCACTCAATGCTAGACTCTTGAACTTCCTGAATATGAGTTCTCCTACTCAACGCATCAGCCACTACGTTGCACTTTCCCGGCGTATAGTAAAGCTCAATGTCGAAGGACTAATGATACTCAAACCACCTGTGCTGTCTCAGATTCAGATCTCACTGAGTGAAGATGTACATGAGACTCTTGTGGTTGGTGAAAACCACAATGTTCTCTCCCAGAAGATAATGTCTCCAACAATGTAATGCATGAACAACATCTTCCAAATCTAGATCGTACGTCGGGTAGTTCCTTTCGTGTGGCCTCAACTACCGACACCCATACGCAATGACTCCATCTCCCTGCATAAGCACAGCTCCCTAACCTACACCTAAAGAATCAAATAAGATTTTATAGCTCAATCCTAGCTCTGTAAAGTCTAGGTTTAGTGCTCATTGTCATCCTCTCTAAAAGCTCCTGAATGGATGAATCACAGGAATCTGACCATAATAACTTCTCCCCTTTCTTGGTTAGACATGTCAGAGGTGCTGTAATGCGTGAAAATTCCTATATGAAATGCCTATACTATCCAACCAGCCCGAGAAAACTCTGCACCTCAAAGACATTCTTTGACTTCTCCCAGGAAACTACCGCTCTCACTTTCTCTAGGTATACTGATACTCTTTTCTATGAGATAATGTGACCCAAGAATTGAATATGATCCATCCAAAAGTGGCATTTCAAGAGCTTAGCATATAACTGATGCTCTCTTTCTGTACTCAGAACGATATCAAGATGGGTAGCATAGTCATGTCGAGCTTGAGATTACACCATGATATCGACCATGAAGACCACCACGAAAGAGTCCAAGTATGGATGGAACACTCGGTTCATCAGTTCCATAAAAACTTCTAGTGCATTCATGAGACTGAATGGCATGACCGTATACTCGTATAGACCATACTATCTCTTGAAGGCTGTAAGAGGTATATCAGACGGTCTAACACAAAAATGATGATAACTGGACCTCAAATCGATATTCGAGAACAGCCGAGCTCCTCGAAGATGATCAAAAAGGTCATCGATCCTTGGAAATGGATATTGGTTCTTTACCATCAACTGGTTCAGATTATGATAATCCATGCAAAGCCTAAGGGTGCTGTCTGCCTTCTTCACAAAAAGGACAGGCGAACCCCAAGGTGAAGTACTAGGTCAGATGAAACCCTTTTCCTGCAACTCCGCCAACTGCTTCTTCTACTCCTACAACTCAGGTGTAGCCATATTATAGGGAGGAATGGACACCGGTGTCGCCCCTGGAATGAGCTCAATCAGGAAGTCTAACTCACGCTCCAGTGGAAGACTGGAAAAGTCCTCTGGAAATACATCCCTGAAACGATCCACCATGGGAGGAAAGCCTAACTGTGAAGTCCCCTGGTCATCTAGATAAAGACTGGAAATCTTAGCTATAACTCCCTCTAGCTCATGATGCTCTAGTCCATCTCTACCCACCTGTACATCCCAGTCGCCTCTATGAAGAAAATATCTTCCCTGTAGTGATATGAAACTCACCCTGCATTGATAGCAATCGACGAATGCATGGAAGGGAACTAACCAGTCCATACCGAGAATGACATCATAGCCTATCATCTCTAGGATAGAGTGGTCCCATAAAAAGTGACACCCTGAAACCTCAAGAGGGCACTCTCTGCACTGACATATGATATATGTCCTCATTCCCAATGGTGTATCAAGAGTCAACATGTCGGTAGATAAAAAGTTACAAAACCCAAGGCTCTCCATAACAGAAACAGAGATAAAACTATGCAAAGAACCAATATTGAAAAGTGTTGAAGATAAAACTAAGGCTACTAAGATCGTTCCTCAAACTATAGAATGGTCGGGATCCTTCCCTTGATAGGTCTTCTTCATGGTGAATGTATGGCCTTTACCGCGGCCCTGTGCCCCTGGCTGACCACTCTGAGCTGATCCACTCTGTTCTCGCTGATATCCTAGTGACTGACCACCACGACCATGACCACTACCTCTGCCCGAACGGTCGGAGGAACTCTTGTTCCCAGACTGGTGAGAATCCGTCGATACATCTCATGTACACAGGGTCATTGAAGAACCCCTACCACTAGCTTTAGGCAAGAATATCTGACAAAAACGCTGAAGATGGCACATCTTGCAGTAAGATCAGTACTCCATCGGGTCTCTATGTCACTGAGGCCTAGTATGCCCACTCCTATCACCCTGGTAGAATACTACCTGGGTGCCCAAAGATGCATTCTTCCTACCCTGATCTCCTCGAGCTAACTCCCTTTGGCGCTTACTGCTATCAGTAGAAAGAGCACTGACTCTGGATGTCGAACCGCCCCTGCACACTGCTGCAGTATCTCTCAGATTGTGCTTTGGGATCAGTGTCTAGTTAATGATAGAGGATATCGAATTCAACCTGATGATATTCACCTGGGAATGGATATCCTGCCAGAGACCATCCTCAAACTTCCTATCAAGGAGCAACTCATCGCATTCTGGAATAGTCATGAAGCACTGCAGCTCGGTAAAACGAGGCGATTACTCCACAACAGAAAGAGTACCCTGCTCGAGACTCATAAAATCCTAGGATCGATTGGCCCTCAAGGTCTCCGGGTAAAAGTAATAATAGAAGATTCACCATAACTCATCCCAAGTCATACTCTGTTGGCACCCAGACTGTGATATAACCTTCCACCACCTCTTGGCGGTGTCTCGGAGAATATAAGTAGCAAGCTTTACCCTTTTCTTTGGAGGTATCAATAGATGCTCGAAGATCGTCAGTGTGGCCTCTAACCATGACCCTGCAGCCTTGGGTCCTCCATCCCCTGAGAAAGAAGGAGGATGTTGCTGCTGGAAAATATGCATAAACTCATCCATCGACGGGGCAGGAGGTGGCGCTCCCTGAAAGGTCTGCATCATCCATAGGAATTCGTCCCTGAAATGCGCATCGGTTCCTGGAACGGGAATAAATACTGGTGCCACGGCTGGCATTGCAGTAGGATCTGCAGAAGGTCCCTAATCGGCCATATCTGGTGTCTGATCACCGTCTCGTAACTGAAGTACAACTGGAGGACGTCTTGAAAGCATAGCTCTGAAAGATAAAAAGCACACCTTAGATCAGGATTATAAATGGCAGAGAACACAAGAGTACAAAATGGGAAACAGGAGAAAGAAACACTTATTTTTTACCAAACAATACTACATGGTGTGTATAAAACTACATGGTGTGTTACTCTGGAACCTCTGGTCGTGTAACAACCTAGACTACATGATGTGTTGCCCCAACACACGGCGTGTACTTGAACTCTATTCCCCTTCCCGAGTCTCATTACACAGCTAACTCACATGGTCTTCTTAACCATATACTACACGACATTTTCACTAAGGAAACGGCATGTGCTAGACAAGCCTCGGTGACCCGTGTTGTTAATAACATGGCCAGGTACATGGCTGACCCTTACACGGAGTGTTCCGAACAAACACAACGTGTATAAGAGAGATGACACCGAACCGTGTTGTTCGTGAAACGGCCGGGTACCTAGAATAATGCTACATGGTGTGTTCATACCAAACACGGTGTGCACGACACGAGCTTCCCCGACCCGTGTTGCTAGTGACATATCCAGGTACACGGCTCACTACTACATGGTGTGTCATGACCGTACATGGCGTGTTCCTGAAAAAAATTTCACCACCCCATGTTTCTACTCACACAATCAGTGACATGGTTTAAAACTACATGCTGTGTAGTGAAGGACATGCCGTGTATTCTGGGTTTTTCAAGGCAGTAGCTCAGAAACTGCACCGAAGCCCAGAAAACACTGAAAAAAAAACATGGAGTTTCCAAATTCCAATCTGTGAGGGCCCATACACCCCGCGAATCAAAAATTACAATATCATACAGTCATATACAAGGTAAAACAAGTCAATGATCCACCATGTTCGGATTCATGAGGTCCCATAACCCATCAAGAACCAAAATTTGGTGTTCATTTAAGTAAAGTTATGATACAGACAAATTCTCTATTAAACCGCAGGGATTCTATCAAACATCTATGAAAACAGCATGCATAATCTACACAACGTCTATCACAACAACATGCAATAACTAATGCACCCTATATGGCATGCTAAGAATGAATGGAATGTGATTTCTAACAAGTGCTTATATGATGAATGAGATGGCATACCCTCATCTCATCTGGCTGTGACAGAGATCGAACCGCAATAGCACAACCATAATAACACAAGGCATGTGAATCACTCTAGGTGAAATCATATCAACTGTAAAATCTCAAAACTAGAAAACTACAAAAAACAGGGTAGATTGTCTTTTCCCTGTACATGGGTTAGCAACACCTAGGCATAGATTTTTAACAAGTACCGAATCTGTCTTATCTCTGCCTAAAGGATCCAAATAGTAAATCAGGAGAACAAAAATCCTCTGATACCACTTTGTAACATCCAGGTTCCGGAAGCCACCCAGAGGCACCCCGTACCTGGTTGGTCACATGGCCTCAAGCACATTTCACAAAATGCTAGAGTCTGCCGACTAACATCAATGGCCTTGGGTGTGATAGTGGGGAAACTATGCCTTCATTGGCAGAGTACAGATCCGAAGTAATCAAAGAAGACAATAGCGGAAGCAGTAAATATCCATCATCAATAAACGGCGGAATACTAAAACAATAGACAATTGGAGCACATAGGTGTATATGAAATGATGTATGATACATATTTCTAGGAAAGCAGCCAAAGAAGTCACAATTCGGAACACAATATTAATACATGTACAAAAGAAAGGTAAATAAGGAACTCCTCAGCAACGCAAGCCTCGGCTTGGTCCCATGCTCTCCAGCTCCAAATCAATGAAGTACCAGAAGTAAAAGTGTGCTTGCCCTTGTCTATACCTGTAACAAAATTGTCTGTTTGGGCCCTAAATCCTGACCCAAACAGGGTGTGAGACTAATCCTAGGAGGCAACCACCTGATGATCTGTGCCTTACAGTCAGCGAGGATATGGCCGATAATAGTACAGTAAGAAGTAAACAGTTACAGTAAACAGCAGGCCATAAACAGCAAGAAGTAACAAAGTGATATATAATAGTAATCAATCCATAGAACAACAAGCTGTAGAGAAGAAAACAACTAACCACAACAGGAACCCCTCTAGGAAGTACTCGCAGCCAACCCCTCTGGTCCTGTCCAAGAAGTACCCACAACCCTCTGGGCAGTGCACTTAGCCTAACCCCTCTGGTTTGGTCATATTGAATTATAAGACTCTCTAGGGAATCTCGTTTGATCAATTACCCTTATGGTTTAGGGTAGTAAGGTACTCTCTGAGGAAGATCACGTGGTCTAACCCTCTTATATCCCCAAGGTCTAGAAACTCTTTGAGGAAGCTCACTTGGTCAATTCCTCCTATAGTATCAGGTCTATCATAGACTCTCTAAGGAAGCTCGCTCAGTCAATTCCTTCTCTATCCTGGAAAGGTTTTACAAAAATTAAAACAAAGTAAAGACACTTTGAGGAATCTCACTAAGTCTACCCTCCTATAGTCTACAATAACCATGACCCGCTGGGAAGCTCACTCGGTCTATCCCCTATAGTCTATAATGACTAAGACTCTCCAAGGAAGCTCAATCGGTCTACCCTCTTGTATTCTATAACACCTGGTTTTCACGGTCCCATGCCTGTCAGTGCATAATAATGGTATAAGGACAAAGTACACCTAAACAGATAACTTTCTAACCAGTCTACAACATTACAAGAATGTCTAGAATATCATTCCATCCTATGGTGAAAAGGCATGGAAAACAGGTATAACGACTAAAGGCTAACAAGACCCAACAGTTGTAACAAGAACAAGGCATGTGAAAAAATCCAATCACAACAATTATCCACAAAAAGGATCAACTTAACTCTACACAAGAACACATGCATGGAAGGAAAACAACAGAGGCAAAATGGTAAACACGCAATACCCCGTTCATGGGTATTAGTGTAATTTGCACATAAAACTCAAAGACTTCTAAAGTTATGGCCCAAAACACCTACCTTGATTCTAGGAGATCAATATAAATTGACCATGGGGCTTGATTCTCTTTATAACGGCGTAGATCTTTGAAAACACACAAAAAGTTTAACCCATGATAAATTGAGGAAGATGAGGAATTGAAAAAAAGCTCTAGGAGAAGGAAGAGCTTACCGTTACTGTCCCAACACAATAGATGACTGTCGATTCGAATAACGGAAGGAGGCTTGGGGGCTCGGAGGGTGTTCGCGGTCATACGGGCGCTCTCGGTGGAAGAACCTATAGAAGAAGACATTTTCTTCAATTATGCCCGACCCCTGTCTATTTAATGAAAAAAAGAAAGTACATGGCATGTACCTCTAGGGTACACAATGTGTATTTGGCCTTTCTGTACTCCGCTTTAAGTGGCCACCACATCGCCCCTACACACCGTGTGTGTGGCCCGGACATGGAAAACATACGTTCTGACATTGCATCAAAGTATACAACATATACATATAAATTACATGGCGTGTACTTTAAAAATTTCCATATTTTCCTATTTTTCTCAAAAACGACCAGAAAAGGAAAAACATACCTAAAATAACGATCAGGGTTCTTGCATTTTTTTATAAAGGATTATCCTTTTGGGGGATTATATGATCTCATTATAACCATTTTAGTTTTAGTTGATGTCTAAATATTAGGTAAATATATAGTTATCCTTTTGTGGATTATGTGATTTTATAGAAGATGATTCTCGTGCTTTTGATTTGACCAAGTCCTTTTGAAAGATCATCATTTGGAGAATGGATTAGTTTTGGTCGAAACTTATTCAAGGATGAAACTATACTTGAAGGTAAGTATATTTCATTATTTTTTTATTCTATGTAGTAAATGAATTCCTCAAAATTATGAAAAGGAATGTAAAAAAAGGTTTTTGGTTTACATTTCATACTGTGTAATCAAAGACCATTTACACACATCATATGTTTGTGATTTTCTTGTGGATAAATTTCTCCTAATCATGTTTTATATCACTCTCCATCAAAACATAACCCTTTTTTTCTCTTCCATTTACATGTTTCCCTACATGGAATCCTAGTATGGGTTAACTCAGGTGCCTTTGTACTTCCATTTTTTTCTTCTAAAGTAATATTTTTTACTGACTCTTTTTCCAATTTGGGACTTTCCATGAAATTTCCAAGCCCAATTTTTTTAAATTGTGAGGAAATAATTTCTTAAGGGGGGAAGAATGTAACGACCCAAAATTTTGAATAAATTTTGTTTCCTAACATTGTTTGTTATTTTATTTTATACTCAACAAAACTATTTCATTTAATAAAATTAGTATAATTAAATTGAGACCGTTGGGTTTTGACTGTTATATGACCATTTGTCAATAAGACTGTTGGAAACTAAATGTTACAATTATTGTCTATAAATACAAGTGATCTTGATTATTTAATATAGAAAGATGATTCTAGGGCCCCATTCAGTAGTCTCAGGCCGATCTAAGCCCATCTGGCGGAACTTAGGAAAAAGGTAGCACCTTTGAGATTTTCTCTGGACGAAACCCTAGATGAACTTTATCATGTGAAGGTGGAATGGAATTTCCATCACGAGAAGTTCAAGCTGATAGAAATCACTACTCGGGCAATGTTGTTTGAGCCGCCCCATGATTCTATAACCCTAGCACACCTTACTCTTAGGTCTTATGATGGTGTTATAAGGGCTTGTGTAACAAGACCGTAACTGCCTTATGTAATCCTTTCATTTAAATAAAAATTCTGATTTCATCTTATGGTTATGTTTGTGAATTTTTAGAGGTCTGGATAAATATAGTATGCATATTGTTGATGAATTTTGGAAGTATATTTTTAAAAATATTTATTTAAACATTAATAAATTAATAATGTGTAATGATTTTCAAAAAATGGTCTTCTACAGTTATGTTCAGTAAATAATTTAGAGTCTAATATGATCAACATATTTTTTGATGAATAAAAATTTATGAATAGTGAATTTATTCTTTGGATTAGTAATGTGGCTAAATGGATTAGTAAGATCACTTAATGAAAGGATTAATATAATTTAGGCACCTTGATTAAGTAATGTGATTCAATAAAATAAGTAAATAACTGTTTCAGAAATTATTACTCAAGTATTAGTTTTTTCAGGTGAATAGTATTTTTTAATTACAAATTAAATTAAAAAATATTTCGAAAAATATTCTTATTAAATGGATTTCATTTTTGAATTCAGATCATCGATATAAAGTTTTGGTGATTTATGGGGATTTTTCTAAAAAAATGAATTTTCATTGAATAGTCTTTTTAAATAAAAATTAAATTAAAAATATTTAGAAAAATATTTTCATAAAATGTATTTCATTTTTGAAATCAGAGCATTGATATTTGGTTAAGGTGAAATTTGGGGATTTTTGTGAGAATGTTGAATTTTCGGTGAATAGTGAAAATACAGTTTTTGAGTTTTGGGTGTTTAATGACATCATTAAAGATTTAATAATTATGTAATAATTATGCTCGACTTATTAATAGTAAGATAAGGTATGAGGTGTCCCAAGTGGCCAATACCAATGTAAAATACCATGGGAAGCCCATGGTTTTTCCAATGCCACCAATGAGGTGTCCCTTGGCCATTAATGCCTTTTCCCCTCACTTCCCCTATAAATACCAAGCCATTCTCTCATCCTTTCCATTCCGAAATCTTCTTCAACGAATTTAAGGTCCCCGTACTTCCCAAGGAGTCCTCCCAAGGTGCCCTAAAGCCTCCAAGGTCCCCCAACTTTGAGTTTTAGGACTAACATTTAAAGTTAAGGGATCCTACCTCTCTCTTTATTTTCAAGTACTCTGTTCTATGTCATTTCTTTTATGCTCCATGTTCTTATGTTGGGGATGCTCTTTTATATTAATCATACTGTCCTTTTCATGTTCTTATGATGTGGTACCCCCTCTTTATCTCATCAATTCATTTTAAAATTGTTTATGTGGCGTCGTTAGGCTGCCGACTTTTTGTAAGGGATTCTTTCACCCTTCTCATTTTCATGTTCTATTTTCATGTCAAGTCATTGAAGTTCCTTTTTATTATGTTGTGGTATGATATATATATCCATAATACTGTTAGTTTTTGTTCATATGACAAGATACACTATTTTATCTCATCAATTCATTTTTTGATGTTTTAACTGACATCGTTATGCTGCCGAATTTTCATAAGAGAAATCTTATTGTTGTCTTCCTTACATGTTTTTCATTTCATATGGTATGTCATTAAAATTTCATTAAAATGTTCTTATATCCTTTATATTCTATACCTATACTGTTTTATGGATCATTTATGAATGGGTGTCCCATTTTCCCCCTATTTTCAATATTTTCTAAAACCCTGTAACATAGTCATTATGCTGTAGAATTTTTGTCTCAAAATGTCTCTCTATTTTTCTCAAATTCATTTATTTTATTAAGGGAATACTGAAATCTATATCTTCTATAGGGTTATTCACATATATATAAAAATTTTCTATTTTAACTCTTGGATTCACAAACATGAAACTCACTTTCATTTTCTGTGGGTTTAAAGTGTCATCAAGATCATGTATTTAATGCAGTTTTTAAAACGTCCTGATTATGAAATGAAACCCACATCTTTTATGCTATATTTGTTATTTAGTAAATTTTTTGATGATGATATATGTGGCTCAAATGATAATAAATAATAATTAAGGGTAAACCCTGATAGCACCCCATTGCATTGGGTAATGATGTAATCACCAAGGATTATAATTTTAACGATACCTTAGTGAATAACCATTGTAATTTTTTTTAAATGACACATTGGGGATGGACCTTGGTGATATGTTCATGATTTTCTAAGTTCAATGTTGTATCCACATATTCAAGTTATGAATCATGTTCATTTAATTATGATATTCCTCATAAACTATTTCTCATTCTTTAAGGCTATTTATCATGACTTTATTGATGTATATCAAGTTCACATGTAAAATGTTTCTCTCTTTCCCTTACTGGGCCTTCTGCTCACCCTTTTCGTTCATGTATGCTCCTAGGTTATGAGATGTTGTAATGAACTTTGGATGAACAATGAATAAGCCTTTTATGTTTTTAAGAAGAATGTTTTATGTTTTCATGTATTAATTTCTTGGTTTCCAAGACACAAGACCTTAATGATCCTCTATTTTGTATAATATAATGAAAGTTTATGTAATAAAAAGGCGGGATGCTATATAGTAACCACCACTAGGTATATATTTTTCACTATATATAGATAGTTACAACCTGTAAAAGTCTCATTACCATCGACACTGAGTCCCATAGTTTCCCACTCTAGATTCCCAATATAATTTACATGTTCTATCATATACTAGTGACACCTAAGTCCCATAGGTGGAACTTTATACTGAATCACACAGTGTTACCAGCATCCCATCAGCCTACTCCAGATTCCAACTAGAGAGTTACCCTTCTTCAAAGTCCCACTAAGACTTCATAATCATGAGTCACATAAGATTTTATCCATTGATAGGCTGAGTTGATAATCTCCACCATGGTCTTCCTGGATCAAATAGGCCCTTGTACAATTCAAGAACTATTGCACTAGTGCTGATTTTTTCCAAATGAAATATGATCATATGTAGGTGGTCAGCTACCTTAGTATAACACTTCTTGGGAAAATCCTTCATCAACTGAAGACTCAACCTCACTAAATACTAAAAACATCAATACAAAAATTCTTATGAAACACTAATAGTATAATTATTCCATCTTCAGTCTCACAACTTTGCACAATAATTATGTAAAAAATATTTCATGTTCACTTATTTATATATCATGCATCAACACGAAAGCATGGATGCCTCACATTATTAATTTAAATAATTTCTTTTAATGAAAACACCATTATAAATTGTATATTTCTTTTGAAAATACACACTGCCTTGTTTCCTCATGTTATTATATAATCACCTCTGCACTAGAATTCACAAGAATGCATACATGCATTGCCTCAATTTCTTATTTACTAGTCAAATTTATACAAAAATATACACTCTATCTTCATTTAAAAAATGAATACATCACATTTTCCATGCACACTATTTGTATCTCAATATATGAATCCTCAAAAATTCATTGAACTACGCATTAACTCAATACTACCTCTATGCATACAAACTGGAATATGTATAAACAATATAAATGTATTTAATTTTTAAAGTATTTGTGCACACACATTACCAATATCTAATGAATGAGTATCATTCATGTAGATATGAACTATATCTTGCATTTGTTGCATGATTAATTCTATGTCAAGAAAAAAGTATACACAAATACACACTGTCTACAATTCATACACGCAAAAAAGATGAACACACACTTTATGTGCACATGGTCTTCATGAGATCCTATTTATGTAATCACTATAACAAGGTTCCTCAATTTTTTAGTTCAAATTCTAGTGATAAACACATAATAATGTCAAGTTATCTCAGTTTCTTTGTGGAACACAATTATTTTTAGGGGCTAATGACTCTTAAGAGAACATATCATTTTAATCATGGTAACATTATTCTTCTTTGCTTAAAAAATGTAGTAGATAGTTCTTCATAAAATATATCTATTCATGAATGCTTAACTTCACTAGAAAAAATAGATTATCTCATAATCATTATCAAGTAAATCAAGATCCTCAGGTGGTATTTATAGACGGCCATAAATTTCTTGGCTCTTACTTTTATGATAATAGATACATTGTCATCAAAAAATTAAATTTAATCCAAGCTTAGTTTCTTCAGTTTTATCCCCAATTAATCATGAAATCAACGTTTCATCAAATTATTATCAAAATTAGATTTTTATAATGATGGAATTTTGATCTGAGGATATGGATTAAGAAACTATCAATGGAGTCATGGATATCTAATAAACATAAGCTTCTAAAACCATCTCCTTTATTGGCTTTCCAAATAAGATGGGGTTTATAGGTTGATCAAATAGATTAGTTGATTATCAAATATATCTTATTATTGAGGAATGTAGTTAATAATTTCATAGCCAGGATAAAATTTTCAAGGTCATTGGATGAATGATATTCATTCTACACTATTTATTTTAACCCCACATTTATATAGTTTGGCGCCCAGTTCTCCTTTATATTACGATATGTGGCTCAAAAAACTGAGAAGTATACACTCCCTCCTATAATACATATTCATACTAGTTTCTGAGGGTGGGCTTCTGTAGTCACTGTTGTCACCACCATGCTATCCCATACTGTGGTTCTTTTTTTCTCCCATGTTCCCCTGTCGGTGTGATCATGCATTGCATCAGTTGCTACTATGCTTGCATGTTAAGGGTAGACATGGATTAACTTGTGCTACTTCTCCCCTGAGATGACTTCATGTGTTTAATTTTTTAGGTATGGACCATATAAAATTTTCCCCAAATTTCTCATAGAATATAAAATAAAATTATTCTACAATAAAAAAACTATATTCATGTAAACCAAAAACAACATATCTTCAACTTACCTCCTCATCTGGAATCCAACCACTATTTCAAAAATTTTGCACTTATCATATATTGTAAACAATATATCACTTAAAATAAACAAATACTCGTGTTTTATAAAATAATAAACAGTTATGGAATCATAAAAATAAAAAATCAATGGCTTTTCATCATCTAAATTAATTAAAAAAAATCAACCTCAAAAAATCCCTTGGTCTCTTCAATATTCGTCTTAAGATTTTTTGTCAATACATACATTATTTTATAATTAAATTATATCACCCCATTATGGAAAATAATTTCAAAGATAAAAGTGTTGGAGGAATTAGAATTTTAAATAATTCAATTCTAAATATATCATCATCTATTCTAACACATATAGTCTGATTTGCTTATGAGAAGGATGGAATCAAAACTAAAATAAAAAAGATATAAAATCAAGAAAATATAAGTATGTGTGAGAAATTCTATATGTAGAGAAAAATAGTGATCTTATTTTTCATCAATGTTGTTAATTAAATTTCAGAATGTGATACCAATCACGAGAAAATCATATCAGGTGTTGTTCAAATAATTTCCAACAAATCATCTACATACTTGTCAACAAAAAAATAGAAACATTCAAGTACAATTATGTATTCCCCCATTCAATTTTTTTTCATTATGTGATAAATCTCTCCCATTGGAATTCATTTATTTTATATGAAAAAGAACAAATGTAATCAATATACCTCAATGACGATAAGATTCATCTTACAGACATTTTTTAAATTGTGAAATTTTTACCTCTATAGAACTTCTGATATTCATATGATGCCAACTATGATAGAAATATCTGATGGATGATCTTAGGTTCTACCCGTCAATGGATTCACTCAAAAATCTTCCTCAGTATTGGATTTCTTTAAGAATAAATTCCATGAATCTTTATATAATAATTTTTGAATTGTTTCCAACAGACACCATAATGTCAATAGTCTTTCCATATGAATAAATATTATAAATTTAGGTCTCCCATAAATATATACTTAACCTTCAATTAACTGAAAAAAATATAATATATATGAAACAAATTTAGTTTTTTATTACTCCTTAGTTAGATAAATAAGGATGAGATTTTCTTCTCAAACAAACAATATAATTAGATGAAAATGGATTATCTATATTTGATAGAAATGCCATATCATTTCTCTATTATTACTCCACCATTCTTACCTCTTCTAACTATTCTGTCCCTATAATCAAACACTCTTTAGGAAAATGCTCAGTCATTACTCTATGTGTAGAATTCTATTTCTCAATACCAGATTCTATATGTGTTATTCAATTATTTTTCAATAATTATTTTTAAGAAGATAACAATGTAAATTTTTTTTACTGGAATGTCTGCACACATTTTACCTATCATACTCATTATTAGAATTCAATAAGATACCTATTGTTGGAAACTTTTCATATTCTCAATCATTAATGTCATTATCCAAATAAATCTTGTTTTTTTTATCGAAATTGTTTCTCTATTTTATTTTGGATTTTTTTATTCAATATCAATGTTCATCACCAATTAATAGTGATCTATTATGTGACATTTTTTTCATAATAGAAAAATATTTTAACCAAAAAAACTCATTCACAGGCAATCCCACTACCATTTATTAAGATAAAAGAAAGGTATAGTAAGCATACACAACAATACAAAAAATACGATTACATATCATAAAAGTCATACCTGTCAAAACGTCTGTGATATATCACTTCCTCCATAGTGGTCGATTCCCCTTCTGAAGATTCATAGTGTTTTAGGATCATGGCATATTTCCTTCTAAGGATCAATTTATCCAATGATATCAAATACTTTTAAGATTTCTTGATTGAGGAAATAATGGACATTGGCTTCGGAAAATCACAGTATTATTTCTTCGGCCTTCAGTTTTTTGTTAAAGAATCCCCATTTTCAAACTTCTTCTTCCCATCCTTGAAAATATCACTATAGGATGGCATAACCATATCATTATGATTTTCCATTACATTATTTGAGACATCACCCAATTTTATAGGGACAAGAACATCTTGGCATGCATTAATCATCCTCCGATCCAGCTCATATCAACAGTTAGAATCAATCATGTCCAAAAATTGTGGATTCTCTATGAACTCTTGATTAGAATTCATCTACTTCCACATTGTTTCTTATAAAACGAGTTGAATATTGTTACTTTACTTAATTTTAGAACTCTCCTCCACATGAGATATCTCTTAATGATTCAACTCTTGAAATCAGTTACAAGTAGAAACTACAATAATCAATCCACCATCGGACTGTAGCAGCAAATTATTCTCTTTAACAGCCAGACATAGAAGAGTTTCATCATTGGTTTTCCCACCATAGACTAAATTGAATTTCATCTCACCCTCCATAGGCTTTAGAATCATCATTTTTTATCAATCCAACATCTTCCCTGCTAACAGCACACTGCTCAGATCAACTTTTTCCATGGTTCGGTGAATCCCCTATAGGACCTGCCACTCTAGTATTGACGCCATGTCTAGTAATGCCTCCAGGATCCACTGCCTGTATAACAGCATGATTAACAACACCCCCAAGATAATTCCATGCATCAGTCTATCAATCACCGCATTCACTGTCATATTTGAAGGTATCCAAGCCTATTTTTCTATGGTTGAGCCACCCAATCCAGTGAGAGACTTATAAGAATCAACAATTCTCTGTCCCTAGCCAAAGACCTTACCAATCCTCTTCACCGGTGTAGAAGTCTTGGTTCCACTGTGACACTTATCTGCTAGATGACCTAGTCGGTGGCCGGTCGGGTTGTAATCAACTCACAACTCAAAGACAACAGCTTTCCACTCTCATAATTTCTTGCCAACCATAATCCATATAAATTTAACTAGAGAATTAGAAACATCCAACTCAACACAAAAGTGATGATCAATAGGATGACTCCCATAAGATGTGTGGGCATCGTAACAAAGGAATCAACCCACCAAATTACCTAACATACAAATTATTTTTTGATTTTAAAACAAAAATGGAAGGTAAGAAAGGCTTACCTAGGTCATGACAGAAGGTGAGTCCCGATTCATACAATGATTAAACAACCATCGAAGAAGAAATAACTTACATCTGTTGAATCTCCAAGGAGCTCTGGACCATGTGAAAATTCAATCATCCTCTGAGGAAAAACGTATCATCAGATGGAATTTATCAATCAATCCCACAACCACATGATATGGAAAATACCATTTACTAAACACGAAGTGGTCAAATTCATCAACTGAAGGCTTTTGATGATTAAAGAGAACCATCAGGGTCAAATCTAGGAAACTTGAAGCCTGAAGAAATTCAAATAATGAAATTAAGAGTTAATGATCCTCAATATGAATATATAGAACCTTTGGGATTAAAGATATCTATGTGAACTCATGGAGAAATATGGGGTTAGACAAATGTTCAAAAGATTCTCGTGTAATAGGAGGTGGTGGAACCAAAACATCCTCTCCCTCCATCCTCTAGGAAGGGGAGATCCGTCCTCAACAAGCAGCTACGATTCATCACTGAGAGCCATCACCAAGAGCTCCTAAACCTAAATTCAAACATGTTTTTGGGTAACATGGTATTGGTGTGGCCTCCCCACCTATTCACCACATGTCCCTACTAAGGCCCAAGTGGCCAACCCTTAGGAATAGGATAGTTCCCAATGGGGTAGAGGGGCCCACAAGAGGTTTGTTTACATATATCGTGTGTTTCCTTGCACGAACTCGAACCCATAACCTCAGGGTCAAGACACCATCTCCATTAGCTAACTCACCTGTGCCCTATGAGAGAATGTGTTTTTGGGCAATGAGGTATTGGTGTGGCATGCCCACCTGCACACTACATGTCCTCAGCGAGATCCAAAGAAGCCATCCCTTGGTCTCAGGCCAGTTCCCAATGGGGTAGAGTGACCCTGAGAGGTTTGCTAGAATTTATTCTGCATTGCCTAGTGAGGACTCAAACCTGGTACCTTGGGGTTAGGATGCCACCGCCTTTTACCATCTCACGCATGCCCCACGGGAAAACATGTTGTTTGGTAAAGAGGTATTAGGGTGGCCTCTCCACCTGCATGTCACATGTCCCCAATGACGCCCAAGGTGGCCAACCCTTGGGCTTATGCCTGTTTTTAATGGGGTAGAGGGGGCCATGAGAAATTTTTTAGTATATAGACTGTGTTTCCTTGCAAGCACTCGAACCTGGAACCTCGGGGTCTGGACACCACCTCCTTTAACCAACTCACCCATGCCCCACCAGAAAAATGTTTTTATAGGTAATGAGTTATTGTGGTGGCCTCCCCACCTGCGCATCACACATCCCCAGTGAGGGAAAAGGTGGAAAACCCTTGGGCTTAGGAAATTTACCAAAGGGGTAGAGGGTCCCGTGAAAATGTGTTGTTGGGTAATGAGGTATTTGGGTGGCCTCCCCACCTTCAAGCCATATGTCCCCAGTAAGGCCCACGGTGGACAACCCTTGAGCTTAGGCCAGTTCCCAATGGGGTAGAGGGGCCCACGAGGGGTTTTTTAGCATATAGTTCAAGTTACCTTGCAAGGAATTGGACCTGGAACCTCGGGGTTAGGATTCCACTACCTTTAACCAAATCACCTATGACCGGTGGTTAAAATGCGTTGTTGGGTAATGTGCTATTGGTGTGGCCTCCCCTCCTGCGCACCGTACGTTCCCAGTGAGGCCCAAGGTGGCCAACACTTGGGATTAATCCATTTACCAATATGGTATAGGGGCCTATGAGAGGATTTTTAGAATATAGTGCGCATTTCCTTGCGAGGATTGGATCATGGAACCTTGTGGTTAGGAGGCTGCAACCTTTAGCCAACTCACCCGTACCCTGTGGGAAAAAACTTGTTGTCAGGTAATGAGTTATTGGGGAAGACTCCCCACCTGCACACCTCACATCCCCAGAGAGGCCTGAGGTGGAAAACACTTGGGAATAGGCCAGTTCCCAATGGGGTAGAGGGGCCCATGAGAGGTTTGTTAGGATATTGAACACATTTACTTGTGAGGACTAAATCTCGAAACCTCAGGCCAGGCTGGATAA
This sequence comes from Viscum album, assembly GCA_963277665.1. Lineage (NCBI taxonomy): Eukaryota > Viridiplantae > Streptophyta > Magnoliopsida > Santalales > Viscaceae > Viscum > Viscum album. The sequence goes on from OY728161.1 coordinate 1,967,333,372, forward strand.
AAATGTTTTTATGTAAAGAGGTATTGGGGTGACCTCCCCACCTATGCACTACGTGTCCCCAGCGGGCCCTATGGTGGATAACCCTTAGGGTTAGGGAAGTTCCCAATGGGGTAGAAGGGGCCACGAGGGGTTTGTTATCATATAATGCCCTTTTCATTTCGAGGAATCGATCTCGAAACCTCGAGGTCAGGATGCCACTTCCTTTAACCAACTCACCCATTCCCCACAGGCCTTTAAACATGTTGATAGGTAATGAGGTATTGGGGTGGCCTCCCTAACTACATGCTGCACGTCCCCAGTGAGGTCCAAGGTGGCCAACCCATGTGCATAGGCCAGTCCCCAATGGGGTCGAGGGGTACACGGGAGGTTTGTTAGCATATAGTATGTATATCCTTGAGAGTACTCGATCTCAGAACCATGGGGCCAAGACTCCACCACCTTTAACAACATTCTTATTTTTTTCACATCCCAAGGTTCACTTGTCAACTTTATATCAGACCTAATTCACTTTCTGTTGTCATTTTCTATTTTCATCAACACATGATTCGTACATTATTGGTACATACCAACACTTATCATTATAATAAACACTTTGGTTTCAATAATCACTAAAATTTTTAGTTTAATCATATCTATTCATGATAAACTAATTTCATTTATATGAATTATGGTACTTTTGTATAGGTTTAAATTCCTTTTAATCCTTGATTCCCCAAAATGAAGGCATTATGAAATTTTCATTAAATGGAATATTATTCAATAATTTAGTTTCCTAATTCCCAAAAATCCAGAAACGCAAACAATAGCCAGCAAATCTAGACTTATTATTCTAATAAAAATTATTAAAATCTTTGGGGTTTTTCTGCTTATGGGTATCAAATTTCTTTTTCTATAATTTCATTAGAAAAGAATAATTTACACACTTCTTCTAATATAACATTGAAGATGTTGTGGAATACATATTATTTTTCTTCACCCATGTTTTTCCAATTTAAATGGTGATTATGCACTAGACAACAAGAATACATTAGTACATACATATTTTTCTAGAAAAAGGGATACCTTTTTCAATGATTCTGCAATATATTTATCGTAAGATAATCTCAAGTTGTTCTTAACACTAGATTTTATCTATTTGGAAATGAAAATTTTATCAGATGAATCCTTGTCAATACATTTTTCTCTATAAATTTGGATGTCTTAGATTGTGTCTCTTCTATATTTTTTAGTTTCACATCTATTTTAATACATTTTATGTTGAGGGATATATTATCATCTTCTACTAATTTATGCCTTATTCTCACTGTATCATCATATTCTAGATATAATCTTCCTATATATTATTTTCCTTTAGTAACAAGTTTTCAATATCCTTAATTTTTATGCACTATTTTTCAGATGATATTTTTTTACAATCACATATATATTATGAATCTTTTCAAGTGCATGGATAACTTATTTATACATATTTTGTAATCTTATTTCCCAAAAAAATATCTTTCTAATTATTTAAAATCACAAACATATCTTTCTTTGTAAAAAGTTTTTATTTCTAACCTTTCTTTCATATGTTTTGTGAGATTTTTGGTTACACCAACCATTTTAATGAATCCTTATTCCATTGCATTTTCTCTTCTTCTAGCTGTAATATTTTATCCTGAAGTTCCTTTGAGACTTTGGTAATACATGTGACCACTTATTTGGAATACTTCTCTAGATGATTTCTAATTTCATAATTGATCATGAAATTATCCCAACATGAATATTATTCAAAAAATTATGTTACTAACAAAATTACACTCTGATTGCATTTTGATAGAAGTTGAGTTTCGTTCATCGTTGAATTCTTTATTAGATTTTTTTCCTCTATTTTTCTTCCTCTGTTTCTCTGATTTTAATTAAACATCAAAAGTAGATATAGTATTTTCCACATGATGGTCTTAATAATTTTCATAATACCCAAATATTAACTTCATATAATTATAATATAAAAACAATTGGAAATTATATTATATCCAATCATAAATGGACTATGTATCCATACCAATTAATGTTTCCAGAGGATCTTGTTGTCACAAATAGAGGGGTTGAATCAGGTGTGACTTGTTTTTAATAAATTATTTTCATTTATTAAACCCATTAAAAACTTGTTTACCTTTTAGGATGAGGGTATTTTTTTAATGCATAATTTTAATGAAACATGACAGACAGTATTTTTACAAGGTTCGGTACTAATTCTTACATCACTGTTTCAGGCGGTGATCAAACATGGTTACATATTTTTCAGTATATGTTGATGGTTAAAATTAGGGATAGTCTTATTCTCGTAAACATCAAGTCTCACAGTTTTCCACTATATAGACCCACTGGAGTGTAAAACATCTAACCTAAACTAGCTACTCTGGAGCCCCATAATAGGTTCTTTATACCACATCACAAATTATTACCAACATCCCTTCAATGTACTATACAGTCCCATATGATTCATACACTACATAAAATACCAATTGAAGACCTCATAATATTGTGTCACATAATATTTGATCTTCTAATATGATGATTTGATAGTCCAATCCATGATCTTACTAGATAAAACTAACCCTTATATAATTAGAGAACATTTACAATGGTGCTGGTCTTGGTCAAATTAAATATGATAACATAAAGATGGTCATCTACCTTAGTATAACACTTCTTAGGAAATTAATTCTTCTACTGAAGACACAGACTCACTCAATACTGAAAACTCAGAGACAAAAATTATTCTAAATCTCAAAAAAATTGAATTGTTCTGGCCTCAGTCTCACAACTCTGCCCACAAATTAACTACAAAATATTTCATGTGTGCTTTTTTGAACCTCATAAAAGAACATGAATTCATGGATGTCTTAGTTTATCAATTTTATTAAATCATGTGCATAAAAATAGTTTTATAAAATTTATATTACCTATGAAAATAAAATATTCTACATTTCCTCAAGTAATAAATTAATCACATGAGTATAAGAATACACATGAATTCAAACATGCATTTACTTGATTTTATTCTCCACTATTCAAATTTATGTATGGATATACACACCATTCACTTAACCAAAATGAAAACATTACATTTTCCATGCACACTATTTTTATCACAATATATACATCCTTATAACTATATTGAGTTGTGCATTAACTCTATATTTCCTTTTTGTGTAAAAACTAGGATATGTATAAACATGAAGCACACAATGTCTTATCAAAATATTTACACACACTACTAATATTAAATACAAGAGTATCAATAATTTTCATATGAACTATATCTTTCATCTATCACATGGATACTTCTACTTCCCACAATTGGTGTTGACACTTACACACTGTCTACACTTCATACACATAAAATTGGATGAACACATACATTATGTGAACAGGTTCCTCCTTAGGTGTTGTTCTTTAAAACATTGTCATGAGGTTATTTAATTTTGTTCACAAAAACATCAATAGATAAATTAATAATAATATCATGATATCGTGGTAGATTTTAGAATATGTTTCTTCTCAAGGATAATCAGTGAACAAAGCATATATCATTTTCATCAAGTGAATTTTCTTCTTCCTTGAAAAACAAATTTTCAAGGAATCCTTCCTAATTAAAAGAGATTCATGGAATCTCAACTTCACTTATGAAAATGGATCCTCTCCAACTCATCAAAAAATTAATCCAGATCATCATGTGGTATTTATAGTCTATGAACACTATATTATCTCTTTCTTTCTCGATAACAGAAACACCATCATTAGAAAATAAAATTTTATCCAATATGAATTTCTTTGGATCACTCCTAATATCTTCATCAAAATCATGGTTGTATTACATTTGGATCAATTTTAAATTTTTATAATGATGATATGTTGATTAGAGGACATGGATCACATAACAATAGATGTCTTCCTAGAGTTTTGATGAACAAAAGCATCATAAATCATCTCATTCATTGTATTTCTAGATAAGATGAGGTGGAGAGGTTGATCGAATTAATTATATGATCATCAAACATAGCTTGTAGTTGAGGAATGTGGTGAATGATCAGATGGTCAGGATTAAATGATTGAATGCAACAGAAGGTTGATATTCATTCCGAGCTATTTTTTTAATCCCTCGTGGAAATGGATCAGATCTCGAAAATCATTTATATTTCTAAATGTGGCTCACTCAACTCATAAATATCCTCTCCCTCCTCTACTACCTCTACATAGAGGTTTTGTGGGCATGCTTCTACACCAACCTATGTCGCCGCTATGATGCCCCAAACAATGGTTCTCTATTTATCCCATCTACCCCTATGGGTGTCATCATGGAATTCTTCAGTTGCTACTATGTTGGATAGCTTATCGTGGATCTGGGTATCCCTTTTGATGCTTCTCCCATTAACTGGAAAGATTTGTTCCATTTTTTTAAGTAAGAACCATATATAATTTTCACCAAATTTCTTTTAGAATAACCAATGAAAAATATTCATCAAAACAATAAAATAGTACTCCTTTAAACCAAAAACATCATAACCACATTTTTCATCCTCCTATAAAATCCAACCAATAATTACGAAACATTTAACTTCTTTTATATTATAAATAATTATACCCATAATATGAAAAAAGAGCCATGTTTTATGATTTACTAACAAACTCTACAACCCTTAAAATTAATGTTCATTTACCTTCCAACTTTTAAATTCATTAAAAATATTTTCAACAATAATAAATATATTTTTTTCTTTGATATACCCCTTCAGATTTGTTTTCAATACCTACTTTACATTAAAATTATATAGTACCCTTTCCCCCTAATTGGAAATAAATCCAACAATAAAAGTTTGGGAAGGAATTATCCTCTTGAAAATTAAAATTCTAAAATTATCCTCTACTCATATGAAAAATATTTTCTATTTTTTCTATGAAAGATATAATCACTAATAATATAAAAAATATATTAAATCAATAAAATATCTATCTATCTTAAGAATTCTCTATGTATAAAATAAGAGTGATCATATTTAACAACAACACTATCAATAAACATTTACCGTGTGATACTAATCACTAAAACTTATTATCAGGTGTTGTTCAAATGATTTTCAACAATTATTTTTCATAAATCTCACCAAACATATTAGAAACATTCTATTACAAGAATATATTTCACCTTTAATTTTTTTTCCATTTTTCTATAATATTATCAATATCTCCCTCTAGAATTGATTTTTTGTCACTAAAATAGGATAATGTAATCAACATACCTCAATGATGAAATGATTAAACTTCCAAACATACTTTTAATTATCAGATATATACCTCTCTAGAACTTTTCATATTCATATGATTCCAACTAAGATAGAAATATTTGATGGATGATCATCTGTGCTCCCCTTAATGGATGCACTCAAAACATCTTCATCATTGTTGGATTTATTGAATAATAAACTCAAGAAAAATCTGATAATTTTTTTTAAATGTTAAAAAGAGATAAAATAATAACAATAGTCTTCCATGATTAATAAATATTATATATTCAGGTATCCCTTTCATATATTCATCACCTTGAATTCCATGCACGAAAGACAAACACAGTATATATAGGGAAAAAATGATTCTTTAATTCTCTTTATTTAGAGAAATAGGTATGATTGTTGCTTCTTAACCCAAAAAATATTATTAGTTGAAAACTTATTCCTAATATTTTCTAGAAATATAGTTTCATTTTTCTCTACATTGTCAAAATTTTATGCATCTTCTATCTATCATGGCCATATAATCAAACACTCTATAAGAACATGATTAGTATTTACTTTATGTGTAGACTTTTGTTTCACTACTAGATCTCATAGATATTTTTCCTTTATTATTTAATAATTATTTTTAACCCTATAACAAAGTCAAACAATTTTTATATGAATTTATTGACATGTTTCACCTGCCACACATAACTTTAGAATTCAACAAGTTATAACTTTTTTAATACTTTCCATATTTTTCATTTGTAATGTCATTCACCAAATTAATCATGTTGTCCATATTATGAATTGATTACATATTTTTTTCATCTTACTTTCATAAAATATAATTTTCACCAAGAATTCATGGAGATCCCTTATGTGAAATTTTTTACCACAGTTTTAATTTTTTACTTTGTTGAGAAATAATTCACTTCATTCTTCACAAACATCATGAAAATTATTTATTTGAAAACAATTTTCTTTTCTTCACATACCAAGGTTGAACTCTCAACCTCATATATTAACTCATTCCCTTTATGTAGTGATATTAAATTTTCATCAATAGATGATTTGTGCATGATTGTTACATACCATCACTTATCATAATAATGACCAATTTTGTTTCATTAATCAATTAAATTTTAATAGTAATCATAAAGGATCCTAATAATCTGATTCTATTTTTAAAAATTATATTTATATTATACAGGTTTCAATTCCTTTTCATATTATTTCCCCCTAAATGAATTAAATATGTAATTTTCATTCAGTGAAATAATTTTCAAACAATTAGTTTACAAATGCTCAGACTACATAGAACACCAACAACACCAATAATTGCCAAAAAATATTGAATTATTATTTTGTGAAAAATTATGACTATCTAAGACATTTTTATACTTATGGGAGTCACATTTTTTAATCAATGATTTCATTATAGAATAATTATTTCAACACATATTCACTTAAATATTGGATGATGTTGAGGAGTCTTGAGTATTTGTATTCACCAATGCTTTTGCAGATTTAAATGTCGAATAGGCACTAGTCAAAGAGACAACATTAGTACATACAGATTTATCAAGAAAACAGGTTACTGTTTTCAATGATAGTGAAATAGATTTATCCTTATAAAATAAAAAGATCTTATTTCCACTACAATGAGTCTTCTAATCAATAAGACTCGTATCTAATGAATCCTTTTAATTACTTATTTTATCAGAAACATGGGAATTTTTAGCTTGTGTCACTTTTATATTTGTCAGTTTGACTTCAATTTAAATAAATTTTAACTTGAGGGATATATTATCATCTTCACATGATTTCATGCCTTCTTCCCGTGGAATATTTTTCTTCTAGATCTCATATTGATCCCTTTAATTATATTTTAGTATTAGGATTTCATGTTCTGATATTTTTTCTTCTCTATCATTTAGTTGAACTTCATTGATAACCATTGAAATATTATGAATCTTTTCAAGTTCATGTAATACATCAATAGAAAAAATCTCAAAAACTAATTGCACCAAAATTTCATTCCAATTATTTAATATCATTAAAAAATATTTCTTGGAAAAGAGTTATTGTTTCTTACTTTTCATTCAAATTTTTTTTGAGAGTGTTGGTTTTTTCAACCTATTTTGTGAATAGATCTTATATAACGACTTCCTATTTTTCATTCTATAAATTTTCATCACTATGATCCTTGATTTTTTTTACATATATATGAAATATTATTTGGGTTGTTTCTTTTGATGCTTTCTAATTTTATAATTGATCATAACATCATATCATATTGAACATGAATAAACAACTACATTCACTAAACAATTTAAACTCTGAGTGTCTTTAGATACTAGTTTATAATCATTAATCTCTAAATTATTTATTATATTCATTAAAAATCTTTTCTACAATTTATTCTCTGATTTTACTAAAACATAAACATTTCTAACAATATAGGAATAAATATGATTTTATAAATTATGTTATTCTTATTTTTCTTAAAAATGAAATCTAAACTTCATATACTTTTGATATAAAAAAAACTAGACAAGTATATTATATCCATTAATAGGTGGGCTATGCTCTAATAATGATTAAAGTGTCTAGAGAATCAATCATTCATAATGAGAGGGGAGTGAATCAGTGGTTACTTATATTTAGTAAATTATGTTCTCTTCATAAACCCCTTTTAGACTCTATCACCTATTACGATAAGTGGCTCGGGTTTGCAATACATAATGTAAATGAAACATGACACACAATATTATTATAATGTTCGACTCTAAGACCTATATCTTTTATAAAACATATAATCATCCCTAGTTATTGATTTTTCACTATATTTAGATTTTTACGACCAAGGAAAGTCCAATTCCCATCAACAATCCGTCCCATAATGTTCAAATCTAGAGTCCCTATAGAGTTTACATGTTCTCACATACACTAGTAATTATTATTTCCTACATGAAAGTCTTTATACTACATCGCATAATGTTACCAGCATCCCAACTGACTACTCTAGAGTCCCACTGGAGACTTACACTGCTTCAGAGTCCCACTAATGACTTAAAAATATTGATTCAAACAAATTTGATCTAATGATATGATTATTTGATAATATCCTCCATGATTTTTTGGATCAAACTAGACTATGCACAATTCAGAAACCTTTTCAGTAATGTTGGTCGGGATCAAATAAAATTTCATCACCTAAAAATGGTCATTATCTATAGTACGACACTACTAAAAAAAATTTCTTCTTCTAATGAATACTCAGCCTCACTCTATATTAAAAAGTTGGATACAAATTTTTTTTGAATCACTAATAGTCTAACTATTTCGGATTCAGTCTCAAAACTCTGCACTCTAATTAAGTAACAAATATTTCACATAAACTTCTTCAAACTAAATCCATGAACACGAATGCATGGATGTGTCACTTTATGTATTGAATTAATTCATGGCCATTAAAACACTATTAAAAAATTTATATTCCCTAGTAAAATACACACTTACCTTGTTTCCTAAAGATATTATATAATCACATGTGTAAAATCATACACATGCATGCAGATATGAATTGCTTCTATTTTCTTCTCCACTCCTTTAATTTATCAATGAATATACCCACTATTCAATTCACCAAATAGAAATCATCACACGATTCATGATATCTTTTTGTTTCTCAATATAATAATACCCATAAATTCATTGAACCATGCGTTAACTACATACATTCAATATGCGTAAAAAACAAAAAAAAAGTATAAACATGATGCAAGAATTGTATTCTCTAAAGAGTTTTGCACACACACTGCCAATATTCAATGCTATAGTATCAAGCATGTTCATATTATCTATATATTTCATCTGTCACATGTATACTTCTCCTTTAAGTAATATGCATGCACACATACACACGGTATACACTTCTTACACACAAAATATGATGAACATATACATAAGGTGCATATGGTCTTCGTGATATGGTATGTGTTTAAACACGTTCAAAGGGTTCCTAAAACTTTTTTCAAGCAAATACCAGTAGATAAACACGTAGGAATATCAAAATATCTCATTTTCATTGAATAACATAATTTTTTATAAGGCTAATTCATTTGAAAAGAACTTCTCATTTTCATCACTATAACTTTCTTCCTCTTCATGAAAAAAATTCACATGAAATCATTCACAAACCAGAGTGATTCATAGATTCTCAACACCACTTAAAAAATTGGATCTTCACAATACAAATCATCAAATAAATCGAGAGCCTCATGTTTTATTTATAGGCCATAAAAATTTTATTATCTTTTGATTTCACAATAACAGAAACGCCATCATCAGAAAATAATATTTCCTACATGATTCTCTTCTTTTATTAGATCCTCATTTTATCATGAAATCATGGTTTCATCACATTTAAATCAAATCCAGATGTTTAGAATGCTGAAATATTGATCATGGGACATGGATCAAGAAACTGTCAACGTCGTCATGGAGATCCAATGAATAGAAGCATCTCGAACAATCATCTTTAGTGGATAACTAGAGATGATGAGGTGGATAGGTTCATCGAATGTATTAGATGATTATAAAAAATATATTATGGTTTATGAACATTGTTAATGATTGTATGGTTTAAATAAAATGTTCGAACGCATCAAATGACTAATATTCATTTTGCGTTGTTTTTTAAATACCACATTAAAATATCCCGGTTCTTAGATATACATTATATTACAAGACACAACTCACTATAATCTAAAATATTGTCTCCCTCATTAGGTACCTCCCTGTAATAGTTTGTAGGTGTTCTTCTACCCCCACCTTTGTCGTTGTGGCTCACCATGCACGATGGTGGTCTATTGTTCCCAATCATCCATGTGGGCATACTCATGCATTGAATTAGATATTAATATATTGGATAGCTGAGGGTAGATCCTGAATGACATTTTGGTTCTTCTCCCCTAATCTGGATTTTTTATCCTATTTTTTAATTATGGACCATATAAAATTTTTACTAAATTTCTCATCGAATAGACAACTTAAATTATTCCACAAACCGCAAAACAGTATTCATGTAAACCAGTAACACTATAACCTCAACATACATAATCATATTAAATCCAACCAATAATTATAAAACATTGAACTTATATTATTTTCTAAACAACCTGTAACTTCATATTACCAATGACACATTTTCTATTAAATACTAACAAGATCTAGAATTTTTATAATTAGAATTCATTGACTTTTCATCTTACTAATTAATTGACCACAATTTCAACCTCAAAAAATTACATTGTCTCCTCAATTTATATCATGGATAAAATTATATATATTATGGAATAAAAATCAATTTTGAGTGACCAAAAATATGAAATCAAAAAATACGTGAAAAATAATGTAGTTATTAAAAAATGTGATTTTAATAAGGATTTGTTGACAATTATGTAATAAATTTTCATAAGAAAATCTTTTATGGAATGTTATATTTAAATATATTTCTATGATATATTTATAATGAATTAATATTTATTATATAATCATTTTGAATGTGTACAATATCATTCATGTCTTGTGTTAAGGTATTTCTAGTCTCACTTTTATTTGTTGTAGACAAATGAAAATTCACGAGTAGTTTCTTTGGTGTTGTGTATAAAATACACATAAACATATTATATAGTTAATATAATTACTTTCATGATATTTAATGTTTTATTATATTTCATTCTTTATTGTCACTTAGGATTCAAAATATTACCAAAGTAGTAATAGATTTTTGTCTCAATTTTATTTCATTAATACGTTTGTCTTGTTATACACCAATATTATTTTGTGAGATTCTTATACAGAACCTTTGGCATGTTATAACATGAATATACTTATGTTAATTAAATTTAAATGTATCATTTGATGTTATTATTTCATTGGTATTCTGCTAATTTTTTTTATCAAAGTGTTAAATACATTATGTTACATTCTAATTTTTTATTAGGATTGTTTATGATTATGAATCCAATAGTGAAACTATAGGATCTATTAATCAATAAAATATTTTATTTTCTTACCATATGGTTATTTCCTATTAATACATGGTTTCCCTTATTTTTACTCTCTTTATGTAATAAAATGATAACAACAATGTTTTTAAGAATAAATATATTTTATTTCCCTCTTGGGTCAAAACTCTTTTTTCTTTAAAAACCGTGTTTTATAAAGATGTTTTGAATTTTTGTTAACTTTCAACAAATGATTTATTAAAAAAGATTTTCCCATTATTTATTTTTAAAAGACAATTGTATGTAATATTCATTTATTTTTCCAAATAAGGTTGGTTTGGATTTTAAAAAAATGTGAATGAAATATTTATTTTTACTCATACGAGATATATGAAATTTCCAAATCTTATGAAAATTAATTTATTTGAATCATACCTTATAATTTTACCAGTATATTTTCAAATAACATTATTTTTATGTAACACCCCAAGCAAACATGATACATTTCTCTTTGAATAATTCCATAACTTGCATTGTACGCAACTTAGAGTTCTAACACCCCATGACCAATCAAACTTGTTGTTATGAATATTAATACCCACTTTTTTAAAATTTATAAATTTTATTTCTCAAAACTAAGTTCATTTTTGTATTCATAATATCAAAATTAGATTAGGGTTAATTTTTGTATTTTTCTTTAAACATTCATTTTTTGATGAATAGTGAAAAACAATGCATTATTGTTTACAACCGACTTTTTGTTTAAATAAATAGTTATTTTATTTAAATATATTTTAGGTCATAATAGATACATAATACCTATTTATGTTCAGTTTAATTCATTGGATTCATTTTATAACAAATTTTGATGTATATAATGTTATTGAACTTTTAAACGTCTTTTACCCACCTGCTAGGCACTTTAGAAAATTTCCATAAAACATAATTTTACAGCTTTTATGAATTGAATTTCAAAAATATGAGAGACATAACTGACATAAGTATGTAAAATATGGTTCAATAAGAGGAAAATTATTTTTGGTGAATAGTAACCCTTGACTTTTATATACCATGTTTAAAAGAAAATATGTTAATTAATGGTAAAAAATGATATTATAATTCCCCTAACATATGTCCTAATTCTATTGGTTAAGTGTATTTAGACCAAAATAAACCATAAGAATAAAATATTATCCTTTGGGTCCACTTGGATTAGAATAGGACATTTATTATTATTTTATTTAAAGAATAGTTAAAACTGTTAAATTCGAATGATAATAACTAAAACATTTTTAATATATGGTAATACATAACATAAATTCTACTATTAGAACTATTAAGAAATATAAAGAGTTTTCCTACATTTTGGTATTTTATTTATAATTTTTTGACATTAAATAATTATATTTATTTACAACACAATGATGATGTAGTAATTACTTTATTATTGAAGGATTAATCTAATTGATATTATTAATATGAAAATAATTTTTAATTGATAATTTTTATGTATTTTATGAATTTTATAGGTTAATATGAATATTTGGTGCTGATTAAAGTTTTTATCTAAATGATAATGTTGTTATTACTTTCACAAAAACAAAATACTAAATAGTTTCAAAATGGACATAAATGAGTTTTAAAAAAAATACTATGTTATTAATTGAAATAATATTTCGTAAAATCTATGGATCAGGAAAAGGAATAAGATAAGGTTATAAATATCAATAATGAACCACTTGGGGTTTTTTTGATTTTTTATAGTAATTTTATTAACCATTTATTATAATAGTATCACAATACATGGTAAAAGTTACACTATTGAACTAAGAGTTAAATCTAAATGATAATTTTAATATAAAGACATAAACATTTTTTTAAACCTATTGTTTGAAGATTTTTTTTTGACCCAAACTACCTTAGCCTCGAAATTAATTCTTTTTGGAGCCATTATAAACCGAATAAGACTGTATAATAAATTAATATTTTAATCTTTTCCTTATGTGACCCCCCACCTATCTTATAAAAGGGTAATTCCCTTCTCTCAAAATGACACCACCAATGTTAATTGAATCGGACAAAACCTACTCAAATACTCTCTGATCTACCCTCACTTCATCTTAAAGGACTTACTTTGATCTGAAAGAAAATATAATGATTTATTTTGATCAAATCAAAAGGAATCACCCAAAGAAGAGGTAATAATTTCATCACCTCTTCCAAAATTATTTTCTTCTTCCAATTCCTCTTTCTTTATTGTTTCCATTCCGAAATAATAACTCTAGTACCTTCTACATACTATGATGTTATTAAGAATATGTTACAACCATATTCATTATTATATCCATCCTATTAATGAAAAAATCAGCATACTTATGTACGTACGGCTTACCATCTCCACGTCGTGGTTTTGTTTATATACAACTCTTAATTATTTGTATGGGAATAATAATGAGTACAATTGATTTAAATAATAAATATAACATGTCAATGATCTTGTATATATGATATACCATCCAATTATATACAATTTCACCATGAATTGACTGATATTGTCACTCGTGTGTACGTACAGATTTATGTCTCCACAAATCTGATGAGATTCATTCCCCATCGTAATCATTCAAGAATAATTTTCATTTTATTGTTAAAAGTAATGTTTATGAACATAATATCATTATGGATAAATATAAAATACATCATATCCATAATAAACATGACTTACGTAACAAAATAATTAAAGTAAAATTAATCAGTTAACACCCGAAACAAGGATTCTACTGAAATATAATAACAAAGAAATATTATAAGATCATATATGATATCATACTTATGTATGTGGTTCATGTATAATTTAATTACAATTAATTAACTATTTTATATGAGTTTAACGTACCCTAGATCATTTAAAACTACAAGTTAATGGTTAATTCTGTAATCTCTTTATTATCTGAGGTATTTTATACGTGAGTATCTACTGGGACCTCTTTATCAGCCACATCAGGGTTTCTTAAAAGTGTATATCAAAACATTTTTTTATTTCCTAGAATATTGGCTAAATTCATTTATAAACTTGTTTAACTTTTTATAAAAAATTTATAAAAAATTCTTTAGGTCATTTTCCAAACAAGGTCCTTTACGAACTTTTCAACAAAATTATAGAAAGAATGTTTTTTAAACTTATACAGCAACTGTGGATATTTTCTAACATTATAACACCATATAAGCATCACATACATACTTATAAAAATATTTCCAAAAAAAATGTTTTTATAATTTCATGACATTTAAATGATTTCCAAATTGAAAAAGATATTTCTCTCAAATAGTTTTGATTTCATCTATGTCAACATCCATTGATGGATTTTACACTTGTCTAAAGTTTATTTATTATGATATAATATTCCATATTTTATTGAAGTTTTTGTGATATTATTTACTGTGGATGTGTTATTATTATACCATTTAGGGTTTATGGTTGAATTATTAACATTTCTTATGCTAGTTTTAATACGAATGTTTATGTTATGTTTCAACATTTTCTTATGTGGAATGAATTACACTTAGTAATTGATGGGTGGAGCCCACTATAGGTCCTCGATACATCAGTAGGTCTCATGGGAAAAACTAGTGTCTTGGCACAAGGACTTGAAAAAAAATATGATTTTTAGTCCTAGCACGAGGCCTTGACTATGTGGTTATGATGTCTGACATTATGTGTTCCATCTTTATGAAATTGGATATTGATATTACATGTGATTATTCGACTAGTAAAATATCCATTTGAATAAGTAAATGTAAATAGTTGATTTATCTTTTCCATATTATGTTGATTTTTATGTTTAAAATGATTGTGTTTTAGAATTATACATTGCCTTAAATTTTTATGGTTATTTATGAATGTTTCTGCTGTATTGTTATCCTAACTGAGCACTTGAGCTCACCTCTTTCTATATTTTATTTTCCCCTGGATGTGAAGAAGTATATTATGATTGACCTACCAGGATAGTCTAAGAGAGATTAATGTGTTAAAATGAGACAATGTTTTTTGTTTTTTAATTCATAATGTAATATAAAATATATTTTTGAATCTAGTTCTTCCATGGTTACTAAACATATCGGTATTTCAGGATTTGATTCCATGTAGTCATGCCAATTTATGTAATAATGCACCGATTCTAGGAAACTAGGGTCGAGGTGTCACAGTTTGAATCAGAGGGAGTTTAGAAATATCCATGGAAACTAGATTTAGCGAAACCAATATTTGATAACATTACCCTAAGATAAACATTGAGGATTAGTATATAATAACATCATATAATTTTTGTAATGTAGAGATTTTGTAAATTTTTTATGAAATACATCAATTTTTGGATACGAGTATGTAGAGGAGGCTTTGGTAAAGATGTACCTACTAGGGAAAACTCCTACAAGGAGATTTGGTCTTGACTCGGGGTATCCTTGGACATGACAATGGGCGTTACTTAACTTTTGGTTATGACACTCCTCGGGGATATTATTAGGATAACTCACATTTTCTTTACAAACCAATATAAAGGATTCCTAAGGAAATACTTCCTCAAAGAATACATTTCGTATGATTATGAATTATATGCATGAACTGTTCAATTTTTGATAGGTAATTTACTAGATTGGAATTATGTATTATGATTCATACAGTAATCTAGTGTATGCCATTTTTTAGAAATGGCGCCTAATGGAAGGAATAGAAACTGTATCAATGCATGTAATTTGTTTAGATATTTCCCTCCTACTCTAGATAATTATAGTGGAGATGGTGATTAAAGGGGTGATGAAAAGCATATAACCATATTGTGACAACTCACTCAGGTTATGATTAATAACCTTACCTATATGGAGAAGTATGATCCACAACATGGAGGATCAATGTTAAACTGATTCAAAAGGAAAAAAACACCAAAAATCCATAGGACTACAAATACATTTTTAGCTGAGCAATGGATAAGTTCCCTAGAGAAAATATTTCAATATTTGGTGTGTAGAGAAACAGAAAAAGTTGTCATGGAAGTTTATCACCTCATAGGAGAAACAGATCAATGGTGGTCAATAATTCAAAACAAAAAAGAGGATGAATAAGTATCAAAAATGGAATAGAGTGTGTTTAAAGAGATCATAATAGAAAAATATATTTCCCATTACCATCGAGCTGATATGGAAAGAAAATTTCTGAGTCTAAGGAAAAAAGACGATGGGAATGCCGCAATGTATGAGGCTAACTCTACAAGGTTATCAAGTCATGCTGCAGATTTAATAAATAACCCAAGGAGTAATATTGATCGATTATTTGATATTTTAAAACAATTCTCCATTGATCATGTCTCACAGTAATCCTAATCATATGAAGATAATATCTAATGTTTTGTTTTGACAGAAATGGGATTCTCAAAGTCTTATGACTTTAAAGAAAATCAAGAGAAGAGGAGACATGTGGAACATTTTAGAAATGAAAATAAGGGGAAGAAGGGAAAAGTTGAATTTCTATGCTGTAGTAAATGTGGGATGAAACACCCCGGTATCTGAAGGGAATTGGATTCTATTACATGTGTTGTGAAAAATGACACCAAGAACGTTATTTTAAGGGTAAGAATGAGGCTATAAATGTTGAATGCTACAATTTTATAGAAATGGGGAATTATAAAAATGAATGTCTCAAGCGTTAGAGACACTTACCTCATAAAAGGATAAGGAAGTAAAGCTAAGATTTTGCGATCACTATTGCGGAGGTTGAAGCTCTGAATGACATTGTGGAAGGTAATTTAATTGTTTCCTCATATTTACCCAATGCTTTATTTGACTCTGGATAATCACATTGTTTCATATCTTCTCAGTTTGCTATAAAAATTAGATATTACCAATTTTATTTAACAAGAGAGTTATTAGTCGAAATTATAAGGGATGTATCATCGCAACAATCTTTTGTGAATCAGTTCCCATTGGAGAATATAAATGTGCTTTATCTGCTAATATCATCTCCATACCGATGATTGAATTTTATATAATCCTAGATATGGATTAGATCCCGAACCCTAATGCAAAAATTTTCTATAAGAAGACAAATGTAACAATTTTCAATGATAATAAAGAGTACCTTATCTTTAGATTAGAAACTTCACCTCATGATTTTTATCTAGATCCACCCCCAGTCGGTCTACTAAATTAAATTATTGGGGAGTAAGATTAATAAATGACTATGTGTGAAGAATTGAATGTTCAAATAGAAGACGTACCTATTGTGCCAGAATATGTTGATGAGTTTATAGAGAATTTACCTGGACATCTACCATAACGAGAAATTGAGTTTTCCATTGATTTAATTCCTGCTTCGAGGCCCAAATCAAAGACCCCTTATCGAATGGACACTTAGGAATTATTGGAACTAAAGAAAAAACTAGAGGAATTGAGTAAAAGGGATTTATTCACCCTAGTGTTTCTCCATGGAGAGTGCCTTTTTTGTTATGAAAAAAGATGGATCTATGTTTTTGTGTGTTGACTACATGGAGATCAATGCTATAACTATACAGAAAAAGTATCCCCTATATCGCATTGATGATTTAATCGATCAACTTTGAGGATCTCAATATTTTAAAAATATTGACCAACAATCTGGATATCGTTTGTTGTGTGTGAAGAAGGAATACATTCTAAAGATAGTATTTTGTACCTGGTATGAGAATTACGAGTTTACAGTAATTCCTTTTGGACTAACTAAAACAACCTATGTCTTCATGGATTTAATGTATAGAGTTTTCAAGTAATATTTAGATGACTTTTTAGTGGTATTTTTTGGATGATATCTTGTTATAAAAAAAATATATGAAGATCATGAAAATCGCTTGTGCACTATTCTAAAGACTCTTGTAATAAATGAATTATATGGAAAGTTTAGCAAATGTGAATTCTAGCATTTGGAAATTTATTTTCTTGGACACATTATCTCTACAGATGGAATCTATGTTGAACCTTCTATGACATGAGAAATAAAAGAATGGCCAGCACTGACAAGTATAACTGAGGTACACAATTTTGTTGGTTTAGCTGGTTGTTATCGGTGTTTTGTCTAAAATTTGGCCTGATTGGCTAACCCATTAACCAAGCTCATGCGTAAAGGGGTTAAATTTGTCTGGAAAAATGATTTTGAAGAATTTTTTGAATAACTGAAATGAATATAATTCAATTCTTTTATTTTGACTCTACCATCAGGGAATGAGGTGTTTGTTATTTATAGTGATGCTACAAAGAAATTACTTGGTTGTGACCTTACACAGAATGATAGATTTATTACCTATGCATCAAAACTGCTAAAAATTCTGGAACAAAACTATCCAACTCATGTTATTGAGTTAGGAAATGTAATATTTTCCTTGAATATATGGATACACTAACTATGTGGTGAAAAATGTGAGATATATACTGATCACATGAGTTTGAGGTATATTTTCTCACCGAAATAACTCAACATGAGGCAAATATGATGGCTTGAACTACCCAAAGATTATGATTGCACAAGACACTCCCACCTTGGGAAGGAAAATATGGTGGCAGATGATTTGAGCAGAATGGATAATGGAGTTTCGAATAATATGTGAGTTGAAAGAGATCCTATGTTCCTGTATCTAGTAAATATAGATATACTAATAATCATGGAAGTTGAAACAAAAATACTTTATCAAATGGTTTTCAAAACATCATTACTAGAAAGGATAAAATGTTCTCAGACTGATGACAAGGAGTATCAATAGAAAATTAAATCATTGAATGATGGGATATTGGATGACTATGTATATGAAGATGGAATTTTGAAATTTTGGAAGAGAATTTTTGTTCCTATTATACCTGATCTAAATGGTAAATTTTTAGAAGATTCTCATACCACCAATTTCTCAATACACCCTGGTAGCACTATGATATATAAATATTAGGGAACATTTTTTTCGGGGACAACAAGAAGGTAGAGGTTTCTTATTATGTGTCATGATGTATGGTTTGTCCACAGGTTAAGGCTAGAAAAGAACATCTTGGAGGAGTCATGCAGCCTCTTACCATACATGAGTGGAAATGGGAAGACATTATGAAATAATTATCATGGGGATACCAAAGACTTCATAAAAGGAATGATGCAATATGGGTCATTGTTGATCATGTTACCGAGTCATCACATTTTCTAGCTATAAGAGATGATTTGCCACTTGAAAGTTTAGAATGACTATATATTAATGATGTTGTCAGAATTCATGGTATACCCATATCAATTGTTTCTGATCATGATCCCTTTTTTACATCAAGATTATGGAAAAGTATTCAGAATTCCATAGATACTGAACATCATTTGAGTACTTCATACAACCCTCAAACTGTTGGATAATCATAACAGACTATTCAAACCCTAATAGACCTATTGAGATCTTTCACACTAGACATTAATGTTATGTAGGCACAGTATTTACCTATGGTAGATCTTTTCTATAACAATAGCTTCCATTCAAGTATTCATATGGAACTATGTGTAGCATTTTATATAATGAGGTTCCACACACCAACTTGTTGGGATTATATTAGTAAAAGAAAACAAGTACGCCCATAACTTGTTGTGAAATCAATGGAAAATGTGAATGTTATCCAAACCCACATCAAAGCACCTCAAATTAGGAAAAATAGCCATGCAGAAAACCAATGGACGGATTAGGAATTTCAAATAGGAGATCATGTTTTCCAAAAGGTATCTCCATGGAAAGGAGTTATATGATTTGTTAAAAAGGTTAAATTAAGTCCTAGGTACATCAGACATTTAGAAATTCTAGAACGTATTGGAGTTGTAGACTAACATTTATCAAAGCCACCTAGTCTTTACAATGTTCTTGATGTGTTCCATGCATCACTGTTGAAAAAATACATGCCTGAACCAACCCATGTACTCACCAAAAAAGAAATATAATTGGAACCAGACCTGTCTTATTGTAAAGTGCCTGTCAAGATTCTTGATACAAGATAACAAGTGTTGAGAAACCAGAAGACTCGTCTGATAAAAGTTATGTGGGAAAACTGTAAGATGTAAGATGAAACGTGGGAACCTGAGGAACACATAATGAAGAACCACCATAATATTTATTTTTAGTAGTATTCTAGAAATTTACATGATGAAATTATTTGAAGGAGGGAAGAATGTAACACCCCATGCTTCTACGATACAATTTTAATTGAATAATAAAATAACATGCTTTTATACAACTTCATGTTCTAGAACCCCATGACCAATCAAACTAGCAGTTATGAATAGTAATACCCACTTTTTTATATTTTTTAAATTTTATTTTTTCAAATTGGACTTCATTTTTGGATTCGATAAATCCAAATTAGCTTAGGGTGAATATTTATTGTTTTTCTTAAATCATTCATTTTTTTGATGAATAGTAAAAAAACATTTCATTGTTGTTTAAAACTGAAATTTTATTTAAATAATTAGTTAATTTTTTAGCTTTATTTTATGTCAAAATAGATACATAATATCTATATATTTTTATTGTAATTCATTGGAGTCATTTTACAACAAGATAAGTTGTATAAAATTTTATTTATTTTTAACATCTTTTACCCACCTTTGATGTACATTAGAAAATTTGCATGAAACGTAATTTTACCACTCCTCTGAATTGAAATTCAAAAATCTGAGAGACACCATTGACATCAGTAAGTAAAATGTTTTTCAATAAGATTAAAATAAATTTTGGTGAATAGTAAATTTTGACTTTTATTTACCACGGTTAAAAGTAAATAGGGTAATTGAACGTACAAAATGAAATTATAATTACCCTAACACATGTCCTAATTCTATTGGATAAGTTTATTTAGACCAAAATAAACTTTAGGAATAAAATATGATCCTTTTGGTCCACTTGGTTTCGATTAGGACATTTATTATTATTTTATTTGAAGAAGAGTTAAAAGTGTTAAATTTTAATTTTAATAAATAAGTCATTTTTAATATACAGTTACACAGAAGATAAATAGGACTATAAATTCTCATTAAAAGATAAAAATATTTCATAAATATTGGTTTTTTATTTATAATTTTTAGACATAAAATAATTAAATTTATTTCTGATACAATGATGATACAGTAATTACTTTATTATTGAAAGATTAAAATAATTGATATTATGGATATTAAAATAATTGTAAATTGAGACTTTTTATGTATTTAATGAAATTTATAGGTCAATATGACATGTTAGGTTTTATTAAATAATTTATTTCTATAAATGAAAAAAAAAATTATGACTTTCAGAAAAACCAAATACTAAATATTATCAAAATTGACATAAATGAGTTTTTAAAACAAATACTATATTATTAATTAATATATTATTTCTAAAAATATACGGTTCATCCAAAGTATGTAGATATGGTTTGATATATCAATAATATTCTACTTGGGGTTCTATTGGCTTTTTATAGTATGTTTATTAATCATTTATTATAATAATAAAAGAATAAATAGTAAATGTTAAACTATTTAACTATGAGTTAAGTCTAAAATATAGGGTTCATATGGTGACCTAAAACTATAAAAAACTATTGGTTGAGAGTTTTTCGACCCATCCCCACCTTAGCCTCAAAATAAATATATTTGAAACCATTATAAACCAAATATGATTGTATAATAAATTAATATTTTAAGCTTTCCCTAAAGTTTCCCTCACTTCTCTTATAAAAGTATACTTCCCCTTATCACAAAATCACACCTCCAAAGCTATTTGTATCAGCCCACAACTGCTAATATATCCTCCCAAATACCATAACTTCATCCTAGAGGCCCTAATTTTATCATAATTCCAACTTAAGGATCCCTTTTGATCAAATCAAAAGGAAGCACCATAAGAAGGAGAAATAATTTCATCACCTCTCCCAAAGTTATTTTCTTCTTCCACATACTCATCATTTATTGTTTCCATACCAATATAACAAATCCAATACATTTTACATAGTGTGATGTTATTATAAATATGGTACAACAATATTCATTATTCAATCCATCATATGAATGAAAAATGTAACCATATGTGTGTACATACGGCTTAGCGTCTCCACAACATGTTATAGTTTGTTATTCAACACATCATTATTTATATTGGTATAATAATGAGTATAATTTATGTAGATAATAAATATAACTTGTAAATTATTCTTTATAAATGATACACTACCAAATTACAATCTATTTCACCATCAATAGATTGGTAATGTCGTTTGTTCGTACGTATGGATTGTCGTCTCCACAAACACGATGGGATTCATTACCCATCATAATCATTCATGAATTATTTTAATTTTATGATAAAAAATAGGGTTTAAGAACTTAATATCATTATGGATATGAATCAAATACCTCCTATCCATAACAAACATGACTTACGTACCAAAACGTATAGTGAAAAAATGAATCATTTAACACTCGAAACAATGATACTACTGCAATATTATTAATAATAAAATATTAAAAGATCATATATGATATAATATTTATGGATGTGGTTCCTATATAATTTAATAATAATTATTTAAATATTATACCTGAGTATAATGTACCCTTGATAAAAAAAGTACAAGGTAATGGTTAATTATAAAATATCTTTATTATCTGAGGTTGTTTATACGTGAGTATCTACTGGGTCCTCTTTCTCATCCGCAATAGTGTTTCTTAAAAATGTCATTCAATTTTTTTTTAATATTTTCTATACTATGGTTTAAAGTCATCTATAACCATGTTTGTATTGTTATAAATTTTTTAAAATGGATTCTTTTCATCATTTTCCAAACAAGGTCCTTTAGGACCTTTTCGACAAAATTATTGAAAGAATGTTTTTTAACTTATACGGTGAGTGCATATATTTTCTGCCATTATAAAACCATAAAATCTACCATTACAAGATTATAAAAATATTTTAAAAATAATGGTTTTCTTTTGTAAATACATGACTTTTAAATGATTTCAAAATAAAATGATATATTTCTCTCAAATAGTTTGGATTTCATATATATCTACATCCTTTGATGGATTTTACACTTGTTCGAAGTTGATTTATTATGATACCATATTCCATATTGTATTGAAGGTTTTTTGATATGTTTGACGGTGGTTGTTTTATTTTTATACCATTCATGATTTATGGTTAATGTATTAATATTTCTTCTGCTAGTTTTAATAGTAATTTTAATGTTATGTATCATCTTTTTAATATGGGGAATGCATTGGACTTAGTATGTGATGGGTGTAGCTCACTACAGATCCTCGATGAATAATTAGGTCTCATGAGATAAAGTAGTGTCTTGGCATAAGTCCTTGATAAAATCTTATTAGTTATCCTGGCACAAGGCCTTGTCTATGTGGTTATGATGTACAACATTATGCATTCCATCATTATGAAATTGGCTATTGATATTACATGTGATTATTGGACTAGTATAATATCCATGTGAATAATTAATTAGAATTATTTGATTTTTTCTATTTCATATTATGATAATTTTTTGGTTTAAAAGGATATTTTCTGTCTTATACATTTCCTTAAATATTTATGCTTATTTATGAATGTTTTCTCTATATTGTTATACTTACTGAGCACTTGATCTCACCCCTTTCTACGTTTTATTTTACCCATGATATGAATAAGTATAATATGAATGGCATACAAGGATAGTCCAAGGGAGATGAATGTGTTAGAATGAGACACAATTTTTTTATTTTTCATTTCATAATGTAATGTAAAACATATGTTTATATCTAGTACTTCGAAGGATACTAAACCGATTGGTCTTTCATGATTTGATCCATTGTGATCATGCCATTGTTATATAATAATGAACTGACTCTTGGTAAATAGTGTCAGGGAATTGAATTTTCTAATGTTTTATGATTTTTTATCTAAAACATTTTTTTTCTAATAAATGATATTTTCCTCAAGAAATTTTCCATGGTATTTTTACTAAAAATAATTTTAAATGTAAAATGACATCCGTTGATGCCACATTTTATTTACTAGGGATATAATCCAAGGATAAAATTCTTATTATTTTTCAAAATGGTTTATTATTATGATGAAAAGTTGTTTATGAATCTCATTTCTCATCCATAAGTTATATAATGATAAAATTCCTGTGGATCCTAGTTCTTTTCCCATGGGTTATGATATGAATAAAGGATTATGAAACCAGTTCATTTTTTACATGTTATGATATGATTAAATTTTTATGAAATTCATTTCCTTTTAGGGGTTCTAATATGATGAATGTTTTATGATTACGTGGTGCATGTTTTTATGATTTTAAATATGTTACGGGTGGAACCTATATCTCTTTTCAACGCATTGGGTTATGATAGATATGTCATGAGATAAATATGACTGGAATGGAGAGTATACCATAATCCGTAATGGAATCTAGCCACTATGATAGTATCATAAGTTATCCTAGAATACTACAATGGTTTGGGGAGTGAACCCATTCCACTCTGATAGTTTTGGAAATATTTCTCGACTACTTAGGAAATGAATTTAAATACTGATATGTATTCCAAAATTTAATTAATTATGCAAATATTTTGTTTTCATGGTTCTTGTTCTATGATTACATTATGATTCATCTCTTATGAACATACATTAATTATGTCATAACTCATGTTTAGGATATAAAATATATAGGGTATTGTTTGTGAAAGTCATTATCATATTCTAATACCCTTATACTCATGATATGTTGATATCTTAATTTCCATAATCATATGATGTCACATTTTCTTCTATTTATTCCCTATGATATGATGAGATTAATTTTGTGTTATATGTCTAAGAATGGTTCTAGTTATGAATAACATAATTGTATATGACAGGTCCAACCTGTAGACTATATTTTTATGTGTCCATGTTTCTAAAGGCACTAGAACTATCCGATTATGGAATAGATCATTATGATATGTACTGTATATTCATATATTAAGATATAATTATTATATATGATATGGTTGTACCTTTAAATAATCATTGTTAGAAACATGAGAATGTGATGGATTTTAAAATCTACACAATCACTTTTTTTCTATTGGGGGATGAGGTTGGGGGAATGTAAGGAGCGAAATATTCCACAATGAAAAGACTAGGGGATTATTTTATAATGGATTGCCTAGATTTTTCACTTCTAATAGGTGGAATAGAAAGAAAGGGGAATATAGAGGATGACAAGGGGACCTTATATTCTTATTATCTTTACATTTCAGGTAACAAATGAAACATATCAACATAAGAAGTCATCTATCACAATACCTATGTATGAGATCCTCATTAATATAGGAATTAAATATTTGTAACATTACAAAGTTCCCATATTCCAAGGTGTTTGAATATAGGACTTCTATTTATAAGGTAATTTTGTTTTGGATGGGGGAAAGGATGGTGTGTCCTTCCTTTAGGATAAATGAATCTGTCAGCTGTGGTGGATGTCTTAGTGAATTAATTCCTATGTTTTTGTATAAGGGACAAAAATACATTTGAACAATTAACGAAGGGGCCAATATGGGGCCGAATATTATCCAGAAAGAGGGAAGTAAGGCCATAATGGATAAATACCCTATATATACCCTATTACACATAAATACTTTTTTCTATGTGGGATAAGGGATTGAGAAGGGTAATATTCCCTGTAGGGGACTACTTTGTGTTGAGCACCCATTGATGGTGCATGGATTCCCTTTTTGGGTGAATAAGTAGGACCTATCTTGAAGGATCCCTTTTATAGGTCTCCCTTACTATATGTGATAGGTGAATTACCTATGTAAGTATTCTATAATTTTATTCATTGTATTTACTTCTTTAACCCCCTATTTTTTTATCCTTTATAGAAAAGATATATATATGGACGGTAAATAACCATTTTCACAAGATGGTAGGTCGGATTCATAGTATAAAATAATCCATGAGATTGATTAATAAAATTATCTTACATAAATTATTTTCTTTTGTTTTAGGGGTGGTAAGGTGACTTCCTAACACCTCAATATGAGAATTAAATTTTGGGGCTGTGAAAAGGATGATTAATTCTATAAATTAATAATGTTTTATGTGGGGAGTGATGAATAATTTCTTCACCCTTTAAAATAATTTCATTTTTGGTACTATGAAAAAGGAAACCTCATGACCCAGTAGAACAAAGAGATAGTTTGGAAAGGGATTTGATTTCACATACTTAAATCAAAAAATATAAAAGGCCATATTCCAAGGGGTTTTAATTTAGTGCTTCTCTTTAGGGGGGATTATTTCATTACCATATCCACAGAATGAAATTTTATTTTTGTGGATACATCATTACTAACATTCCCCACAAATTTATGTTTTTATGGAAATTACATGTGGAGTGGTGGTTCCAAAATTTATTTGTGAGGGACACCTTTTCATTTTTGGTTACATTATGAATTTAAACACCAATAATATTTTAACAAATTTTATTATATAATTTTCTGAATTCATAATATCTTTCTTAGATTATTTTCGAACTTTATCATAATAATAAAATTCCCCCATCGAAATGATGTGTGATTTTCCGAAAGGGGAGTCAATTATGATAAAGAAGTATTCCCAATTGATAATTTTTTAGGGTACATGCAGACCCATAGGAGCAATGAATCCTATAAAAAGGTGTAAGGAGGGCTCATTTTTTACCATGAAATTTACCAGTGATTCTTAAATCGTCTTTGGCTTTAGACATGTCATCCTTCCCTGCATAGTGATTTCCCCTTTTGAAGGGAATTTTCCACAAACTATATATTTTCTATCTATGAACCAGTATCCCCAATAAATAGTTACTTATCTTCATGGAAAAATTAACTCTGAATCAGGATTTAAAAGTCCACATATTAATTTTGTCTATTTTTCAGTTCACATAACATGTTGCATGTTTCACACAAAATGATATGTGGGATTTTTAAATTAAATGAATCTGATATATGTTTAATGACATTGTAAGGACTCAGCCCCAGTTTCCCAAACTCGATCCCTTATTTAATTACATTTGCATATAAACAAGGAATATGCATCCTGATGGGAAACGTAGTTTAGAATGTTTTAGAAAAAAGATACATATATAGGTTTAACATTATGTCTTTAAAGGATATAACAACACTAATGTATTCCATTAGATACATCGATGCCTCCTAGATTATTTCTGATATTCACACATAATATAATTCTTCATATCCACGGAAAATGAAACATATGAAACAGGTGAGGTCAAATGATTAGTAAGAGTAAGTTATACTAGTAAAATAACCACATGATAATTCCATTAAAAGAAAAATAATGATGTAAGTTCATATGCCAGACATTCTAAAAAATACCATCAAATCCTTATCCAAGACATCTAAAAATGATTAATGCCCCACCCAAAACCATATCTCAAATAGGCAAGGCCTCGGCCAAGTCCATGCCTATTTATCTTGTGAGTCCTACTGATGTATCGATGGGATATAGTGGGCCCCACCCATCACATACTAATTCCAATTCATTTTTCATATGAATAGGTATTAACTTAAACAAAATATACATTCATATTTAAATTCACATATGAAATGTAAATAAGTTTCCCCAATCTTTATGCTTAAAGACTAAACGTTCGGAGTAAATTCAGTGAATGGTTTTAAGATAGCACATCCAAAATTAATCTAGTGATGGACCAAAAAATTAAATTTTTTATATGAAATCATAAATTATTAATTCCAATTATACATAATAATCAACAAGAGTGTTGATATTGATGAAAATACTTTTATAAAATCATAATGTAATTCTCGAGATAAATACTCTTCTATTTTGAAAGGAATAGTTCTTTTTAAAACAATTTATATAATAAAAAATATGAGGTAAGATAGTATTTCAAAAATAAAATTAGTTATTTTATAAAGATAATGGTTCCTATAAACATATTATAGAGTTCCCTTCAAATTTGGTTTGAATTTGAGAAATTCCTTTGAATCGGGCTTGTATTTCAGAAATAATTTTGAATATTCCTTTCAAAACGTAAAACTCCCAATAACATACGGAAGGATTACAGTTGGTAAACATATATATAACACTCACACAAAATTTATTAGGATTAAATAATAAAAAATTAAAATTTCATTGAGGTAAATAGACAATTAAATTAACACAAAATAAAAATTATGGTTTGGGTGGAAAACCCTTACCTAAAGTCAAAATATGTTCCGTTATTAAAATTATGGTCATAGAATATGAAATTAGAATGATTAATAACATAATTAAAAACCTTTTATACATTAATTTACTTTATTATGATTTTATTAAGACAATTATTTTCTTATGTGTTAGTTATAATATTGAATTCTGTCATTCCCAAGTGTTTGTTTTCTTGATTTTTATAATCAGTTCAATTATTTTTACGTAACAGAGTTCATGTGGAATGGATGTAAATATCTAGAATTTTATTTAAGAATTATTTATGAAAATAAATAGGTGTTAATTTTTATTTATATTAGTTTTTTACACGGAAAGAGGATGAATCATTTGATTAAATATTAATGACAATCACATAGATTTTTTTAGCGGTATTTTGATTATTAGGAAATAGTTTTGTCATATGAT
Organism: Viscum album; assembly: GCA_963277665.1. NCBI lineage: Eukaryota > Viridiplantae > Streptophyta > Magnoliopsida > Santalales > Viscaceae > Viscum > Viscum album. Next base: position 1,967,362,328 of record OY728161.1, read on the forward strand.
TTAATATTATGTACCTATACTATTTCATGAATATTAAATTGGATAAAATACATATATTATATTCTTTTTAAACCATAAAAATGGATTCATGACCATTACTGTAGGATAAATTTAATAACAAAACATTGTAGTCCCTGAAGGTTGTAAATTGAAATATCACCGACTATGATTTCATTTATAAAATAAAAGAGAAGGAGAGTAAGAATATTGATGATGGTTCTTACATTAACATGATATAATTCCATTATATAGATGTTAATGTAGTTTTAATGGTCATTTGGAAAATTTTATGAGAGGAGAAGATAATAATAGGATGGAACATTAAATTAAATTGAAAGAAATAGAATGTGAATTTACCTCTTGAATCCACCTCCTTGAGAATCTCTTTAAGGGAATTGGTTTTGGTCTTTTGGAATGAACAAGAGCTCATGGATGTGGGGAGATACTAGGGAAGGGTATTTGGGAATAAAATTGAGGATTTTAATGTTTTAGATGAGTGAAAATAATAGGGAATGATGGGGGGTTTTACAGTGGATGAGAGGAGTGAATTTTGAATATTTTACTCATTATTTTATTATTTCCCTCAAGAAAACTAATAATGTTGTTTAATGTGGACCTTAATAGTAATAAGTGAATTTATGTTTTAACTAAGGGTCCTTAAATCACTCATGATGACATAAATATTGTATTTAAATTTTAATTTTTATATACATTATTTTTCCGTATTTTATTAATCATCAAAAATTCAAGAATATCAAATAAATACAAAACATTAACCCATACCATTTATCGATATGTAGAATTCAAAAATGAACTCCATTTTTTTGAAAATAGTATTATAAATATTATAAATTTCATTTTTAAATAAAATCATAGTTTATTCGAAAAATAAAAAATTATAAACTGTATTTCATTTTATATCACATTTAAAATTAATCAAGATCTCATTATATTGTAACCTTTAGAAAATAAAATAATAATAATATTTACTATTCATAAAGGTCACATTATTATTCGTATTACTATTCATAAGGGTACGTTACTATTCACCAAAAATCATGTTGGTTCAATGAGAATCCAAATGACATACTAATCACAACTCTAGAAGAATGTTTTTTGAAATTCAAGACATACTTGCGGAAAAGTTGTTTTTTATAACTAGATTATAAAATATATTTTTTTCTAGGGACTAACTATTTCATGCACTCAATATTTATTTTCAAGACCATGGGTTGTTATATTCTCCCCTCCTTACAATAATGCCATCCTAGAAATTCACAGAATGTTACCTCGCAAAAAGATTTGGGTAGGTCTTCAACATAAGCTCCTTAGGCTCCCATGTTGCCCCTTATATTTTATGATTTCTCCATAGTATATTTACCAGAAGATTCAATCAATTCCTCAAAACTTGTTCTTTAGTGTCCATAATATGTATAGGATATTCACAGTATAATAGATCATGTTCAAATTCTATACCTTCAAAAGTAAGGACATGCGTTGGGTTTGGCGTTACTTTCTTAGAAATAAGACATGAAACACATTTTATACTCTGGACAGGCTAAGAGGAATAGCCAAATGATATGAAATAGTTCAAATTCTCTCCATAATTTCAATGGTCCCAATGTACCTAGGGCTTAGTTTCCCTTTCTTCGCAAATCTTATAAAACCCTTCCATGGGAATACATTCAAGAAAATGTGATCACCCACATGAAATTACAGATCCTTCCTTAGATTATTGGCATAGATCATTTGTTCTATTTCTATTTATTTTGATGTGTTATTGAATATTATTTACCTTGTATGTTGTTTCCTCCATATGTTATAGACCCACAAGCGTCCATTCTTCAACATCATCCCAACAAGTTGGTGTATGACATCTCTGTCTGTATAATGCTTCATATGGAACCATTTGAATACTTTAATGGAAACTATTATTAAAGGAAAACTCCACTAAAGGTATGTATTGATACCACATACCGAGTAAGTAAAGTGAACATGATCTCAACTTGTCCTCTATGGTTTGGATCATCCTCTCGGATTTCCCATTATTTTTTCTGTAGTATATAGAACTCAATCGAAGTTCAGTATCCAATTCATTCAGAAGAATTTTCTAGAACGTTGATGTAAATAATAGATCATGATCAGAAACTATTGATAGAGGTGATACATTATGTCTCACTACATCATTAATATAGACTCGTTCTAGGAACATCGGTGTAAAATCCTTGATTATATTGAAGAGTTTTGTTGATTTTGTAAGCTGATCCACAATTACCCATATCACATCATTCTTCCTTGGATTTTTGGTTAATCCAGTGAAAAAACACATAGTGGTGTCACCCCATTTCCACATAATAATAGGTTGAGATTACAGGATGCGTTTTGGGTGGTTCCTTTTGGTCGTCACTTATTTAAAGACTAAACATCTTGAAACATAATATTCAATTTCCCTCTTTATGTTATCCCACTATAAATGTTCCTCTAAATCATTATACATCTTAGTTCTACCATGATGTATATAGAAATTAGGAATATGGGCATAATCCAATAACACCATTTTTAGCATGAGAATATCTTTACCACAGGGCCTCTTCCTAACATTCATAATTCCATCTTCACATAATAAGTCAGCCAACTTCCCCTCTTTCATAGAATTAATTTTCTTTTGTAGGTTATCATCATTAGGATGAGAACTTTTATTCCATTCTAATAATAATGGTTGGGAATCCAAAAGAAATATTTTTGATGTTTAACCTTCTTGGATAATTTCTATATCCATCCCCACTAGATCTATGAACAATGGATCCCTTTCGATACTCATTTTGTTGATGAATCCATGATCCTTCATTCTTAATGCCTCAGCTACCTTGTATTCCTTTCCTCAGAGGTAGTGTATAGTACAATATTAATCCTTTAGTTGTTCAATAAATAACTTTTTCCACCTGTTGAGTTCTTTATTTGAGAAGATATACTTGAGACTCTTGTGATCTGTATATATCTCACATTTTTCCCCATAGATATAATGTCTCCATATCATCAGAGAAAAATTACCACATCTAACTCAAGTTCATGAGTGGGATAGTTTTGTTCATGAACTCTTAAATGCCATGATTCATAGGCAATAACTCTATCATATTCGATAAGGAAACAACCAAGTCCTTTATTTTATGCATTTCTATAGATTAAAATGTATCATTCCTTAATGGTAGAGTTAGTATTGGTGCATTAACTAATATCCTCTTCAATTCATCAAAACAGTTATCACATTCCTTTTTCTATATGAACATAACCCCTTTACGTGTATGCATGGTAATTGGGTTGGATAAATTGGTGAAGTTCTAAACAAATTTCTGATAATAATCTGTTAAACAAATAAAACTACGTACCTCATTTATGTTCATTATAGTAGTCAGTTCTTGCATAGTCGTTGTCTTCACAGGATCAACAGATATTCAATCCTTAGGTACATTGTGGCTCAAAAAGAAAACTGAGTGAAATAAAAAGTCACACTTTCTAAACATACCATATAATTCATTTAATCTATGAGTCTTCAAAATATCGAGCAAGTGGTTTTCATGACCTTCATTTCTTTTCGAGTATACCATGATATCATCAATAAATACCACTACAAAGTCATCCAGACTTTCCTTAAAAACTATATTCATTAGAACCATGAAAATAGAGTGTGCATTAGTTAGTCGAAAGGCATTACTGTAAACTCTTAATGCACATACCTGGTATGAAATACTATTTTTGGAATTTCTTCCTTCCTCACAAGAAACTGATGATATCCAGATTGAAGTTCAATCTTTAAAAAATATTGATCTCCATGAAGTTGATCAAATAGATCGAAAATGAGAGGCAGGTGATACTTATTTTTTATTTTTATAGCATTTATCTCCCTGTAATCAATGCACAACCTCATAAATCAATCTTTCTTCTTAACAAAAAAACCAGGGCTCCCTGTGGAGAAACTCTATGGATAATAAATCCTTTATCACACAATTCATATAGTTGTTTATTCAGATCCACAAATTCTACAGTGTCCATTGTATAATGAGTCTTTGATATAGGTCTTGAATCAATAATTAATTCAATCTAAAACCAAATTTCCCACTATAGAGGATGACCAAGTAAATCCTATAGAAACAAATCAATATATTTTTTCCAAATAAGTACGTCCTCTATCCAAAAATTCCCTTCCCCACCCAGATATATTGCATTTTATTCCTACAAAATAATTGAATTTTGCAGATCTACTAGGGGTGGATCTGAAGAAAAATCAAAGGGTAATGTTTCTATCCTAAAGATAAGGGATTCAACATCCTCCTCAAAAACTGTATCCTCATTCCTCTAGAAATAAATGTTTGTATCATGGTTCAAAATACTATCTATAACAAGGATTATATCAAATTCAATCATTGGTATGATAATAAAACTTGAACATAAACAAATTTTAAATTCCATAACGGGGACTGCCAGACATAACATTGTTGCAATGATACACCACTTAATAGTTTCAACTGAAATCTCCATTAATAAATGAAAATGAAAGTATCTAAATTTATTGGTAAAATGGAATGATATGAAAGAATGTGATTATCTATTATCAAAGAAATAATTGTCTATGTTTTAGGAAATGATTAAAGTACCTTACACCACATAATTAAGAAATTCAATATCAGCTGTTGTGATCACATAAAATTATCCCTACTCCGTTGGCCTTTTCTATGGAAAGTTTCCTTGATGAATTGGACAATAATTATCATATTATCCCATATATAAACAATTATATCATTTAATATTAATATAATCTTTCTTCCCCTTGCAATTAGTAACAAGATGGCCTTTCTTTCCACATTTGTAGCACTCTTTTTTTCCATTAATATAGTAACAAGTGTATTTACTTCCACAATTATCAGAGGGTGGAAATTCAACACTTCCCTTCTTCCCCATTTCATTACATCCTTTTATAGAGGTTTTAGAAACCCTCTTCTTCTCATTATTTACATTAATGTCGTAAAACATTGATAATTTTTTTTTCTATCTTGATAGTACACAAACTATATCTTCATATAATGAAAAAAATTTGGAGACAAGTGCCTATCATAGGAATGGTGTTATGCTAACAATGAGTAGATAAATATTTCTTCTTGGATTTAATATATAGTCCAAAACATGAATTTCTAAACATGTGAAGTTAGCTTCATACTTTGAAACATTCTCGTCTTCCATTTTCCAAAAATTCAAAAACTTCCTTTTCGTATCTGCTCGTTGTTCAGGAGGAAAGTATTTCTCTATGAAGATTTCTTTAAAGTACCTCCACCAATCTCTTCTATCTCTTCCTAATCCATTGTGTTTTGGATTAACGACCATCACTGATTCGCATCTCCCAATATATGATAAACATCCATGATGACCTTATTTCATTCATTACATCCCAATGCAAGAAATATCTTCTCTTGGAAACTGATCCACTTCTCAGTTGAAAATGGGTTCGTAGTCCCATTGAATGAAGGAAATTTTTGTTTCATAATGTGCTCTAACACTGCTCCTCCACATGGTGGATTAGATGCTCCACATGGGTAAGGTTATTCTTTATAAACTGATTAAGTTGTCTCAATGTAGTTATAAGTCACTTCTCACCAATTGTAGCACCAGATCCAACATCATTTTCTTGCATTGGAGGGAAATCCCAACATAGGATATGCGTGTTTAAGTAATTTCCATTTATTCCTCTAGACTTCATTTCTAGATAATGGAATACATTAGATTATTTTATGAATCATAATTTAGAATCATAACATAACAAAAAACATTTCATAAATTGAAAACATATGAATGGATAATCCCATAATAAAAAACGTGGGTTCTTTGAGAAAAAAAATTACCTCTACGTCCTTCATAATGGATTATAAAGAAAATGTGAATTATCCTAAGAATACCCCCTCATATTTTCAATCCAGGTGTGCAGTAAGGCCCATCTTTATGTACCAAGATTCCCTGGGTCGAGATCTAAACTCCTTGGCAGATTTTTCATTATTAGGTACATTTGTTCCATAACCACATCCACTTGTTGTATCCAAAAATAGATGTATTATCCAGAAATATCCACATAATCTATTCCTTACCAAAATACATGGATGTTCTTGTTTGTTTATCCTCAATTACTATCTTATGGATTTATTCCCTAATCCATGTTTTCTAAATATAGTCTCCAAGTTGTCTACAAAACATCCTTTGATACCAATTATAATGACCTAATCCCATTTTCCCAGATTCACAGCCTTATTTTATTACATAGTAATATAAACAAGGAATTTGAATTCTGAATGACCATGTAGTTTAGTCACTTTTGGAAACAAGATACATATATAAGTTCAACATTACATCTGCAAGGGGAAAACAATAATTTATTCCATTAGAAACATCTATGACTTCTAGATTGTGCCTTCAAGTCACTCATAACATACTTCTTTACATCCTGGTAAAATGAAACATAAGAAAGTGTTGAGCTCAAAAGCCCCATAATAGTAAGAAATATAGTGGATGATAACATAAAAATAAACATTAGGTATGGTGAATAATTAAAAACACATGCCTTTACAAATAATAAAATTATATACATTATGTAAGGAATATGTGTTAAGTAAATAATTCCATAAAAAACATAATCATGGGTATTATAATAGTTGAATAATCACATTTACTTTCAATTACTATCTCCATAATGAGAGGAGTGAATATTCTATATATTCTGAAACATATCGTCAAGGCCTTGGCCAAAACCATATCTCAAATTTGGAAAGGTCTTAGCCAAGTCTAGGTCTATTTTTTTCATGAGACCTACTGATGCATCTAGAGGATATAGCGGGGCCCTACCATCACATAATAAGTCCAATTAATTCCTCATATGAGTAAGGAAAAACATAAAGAACATATATATTCATATTTAAATTCACATATGAAATTTAAATAACTTTCCCTGAACATTAGGCATAAACACTAACCATTCAGTGTATATTTGGTGAATGTTTTTAGGATATCACATCCACAATCAAAATATTCATAAAAAATACTATTATATATGGTAGATGAAATACTAAATCATTAATCCTAATAGTACTAAAAATCAAAAAGAGTGTTGAAACAGACAAAAATACTCTTATAAAATCATTAAATAATTCTTGAGATAAACACACTTTTTTTTGAAAGGAATAATTGTTTTGGAAAATTCATTGCATAAAAAAGGAATTGAAGTAAGAGGGTATTCTGATAATAAAATAAGTTAATTTAAAAAGATAATGGTTTATTAAAATAGATTATATAGTTCCCTTTAAATTAGGTAATAATTTTAGAAATTCCCTTGAACCGGGCTTGTATTTTAGAAATAATTTTGAGTTTTACTTTTAAAACATGTAAATCCCCATAAAATAAGGAAGGATTCTATTTAGTAAACATATATAAAACACTCAAACATACATTATGATGAGTACATAATAAAAAATAATAATTTCATTGAGGTAATGATAAAATAAAAGTAACCCGAATGAAAATGGATGTTTGGGTGGAAAACCCTTACCTTAAGTCTGAATGTGTTCCTCTCTAGACCATAAGGTCCTAGAATATGAAATTTGGATTATTAATAAATTAATTAGGAAATTATTTGATATTTATTTATTTTATCAGTATTTTATTATGTCCATTATGTATTCATTGATTAGTTATAATATATAGTTTCATAGTTCCAGGGTGTTCGTTTTCATGATTTTCATAATCAGTTAAATTGTTTGTTTGTAATGGATTTCATATGGAATGGATGAAAATATATTTAACTCAATTTAGATATTATTTATGAACATTAATAGGTGTTAATGGTTATTTTTTTCATTTATTTACATGTCATGAGGATGAATAATTAGATGAGATATTTATCACAATCACTTCGATTATTTTAGTTGTATTTTGATGATTAGGAATAAGTTTGGTCATATGATTTAATATTTTATATGTATACAGGTTTATGAATTTTAAATCTTTCATAATACATATATTATAGTATGGTACAACCATAAAAATGGTTTCATGACTAGTAATGTAAGTGAAATTGAAGAACAAAACTTTGTCATCCATGAAGGTTGTAAATTTGAACCTCACTAACGTTGATTTCATTTATAAAATAAAAGTGAGGGATTAAAAATATTGATGATGGTAAATACATTAAAATTATATAATTCTAGTATATATATGATACTATAGTTTACATATTAATTTTGACATAGGAGGTGAGGAAAAGATAATAATAGAAAGAAACTTGAAATGAAATTGAAAGAAAAAGAATGTGAATTTACCTCTTGAATCCACCTCCATGTAAATATCCTTAAATAAATAGGTTTTCGACTTTTGGAAAGACCAAGAGCTCTTAAAAGTGGGAAGAGACTAGGGAAGGGTATTTTGGTCGAACATTGAGGAGCATCAAGGATTAGAGGACTGAATAGAAGAGGGAGTGATAGGGGGTTTTATAGTGGAGGAGAGGAGTGAATTTTGTATATTTTATTCAGTATTTTATTATTTCCATCAAGACCACCAATAGTCATGTTTCTTGTGGACCCTAATAGTAAAAAGTGTATTTTAGTTCAAACCATGTGGCCATACATCACTCATGATCTGATAAATAGTGTATTGAACTCATAATTTGTATATACGGTTTTTTGTCGTGTTTCACTATTCATCAAAAACTAATGATTTTTAGAAAAAAACAAAAAATTCACCCTAATCATATTTCAATGTGTAGAATTAAAAAATGAACACTATTTTTTGAAAAAATAAATAAAACATTATTAATTTAATTTTTAAATATTATATATTTTATTCACAAAATAAAAATTTTAAAATTATTACTTGTTTTATATCACATTAAAAAATTAATCAATATCTCATTATCTTGTATACCTAAGAAAATAGAATAAAATTATTATTTTCTATTCATAATTGTCATATTACTATTCATAAGGGTATGTTACTATTCATGAAAAATAATTTTGGTTCTCTCAGATTCCATATGACTTACTAATCAAAACTCTAGATGATCGTTTTTGGAAATTCAAGACATTATGGTGGAAAAGTTTGGTTTCACAGCTAGATTATAAAATGTTTTGTTTTGTATGGACTCAATGTTTCATGATTTCAATATTAATATTCAAAACCTTGGGGTGATATAGACTGTATTTTCAAGAGGAATAAAATGACCCATTTTTTATTTTTTATTTCTTCTGAGAGGAGAAAATCAATGATCAAAAGAATTAATGAAAGTGCGAGACATAATGTTAGCCCATGTCATCAGTTCTTAGTGGATATCAGTGGTGCTAGACTCATATATCATATTTGTTACCACATTATGGGCTTGGACTACTTTCTGACATTAGTAAATTGGAACTATGTCACAAAAATAAACTTCATGCTTGGATAAGTAGATTTAGATATGTACCTCAGTCGAATATCTAAGGGAATTGATTTTTATAATCATGAATATTTTTTTGGAAGGGGTTGTTTTATGTTACACCATTTATAATTACAGGAATAGGTGTAATCCCAATAATTGGATACCTAATACAATCACTCGATTCTATGAATGTCGATAGTCCATTAAAAGTATCGATGGTGGTTGAAATGGGATCTTCAACCAGGAGGAACATTAGGACTTGATTGGGGATGTCATTTTGGGTTTTCCCAAGATGTGAAAAATTCAAGGATGAGTTTAATGTCTTAGTACTATACAAGAATGGTTAGGAGTCATAGACCTTTTCTCATCGAAATAGATTTAGCATCCCACAAATTCTCATTTAGTGGATCTGAAATTCAAATAAATTCCATTTGGTGCATATGAAAGTGGATATAATATTTTGTGAATTTCCTATAATTACGAGAGCACTAATCATGGAGGATATGTATGACGAGTTTCCTCCACCATCCATTTTCTGTGATGATAAATAGAAAACCCCTTCACATAATAGGGATCTATATTACACATCAAAGAATCCTATCGATGATTAGATTCATCCCATATAAAATTCCCATTTTTTAACCTGATTGAAATTTTTGTCACATCAAATGTTCATGATTCCCATTCGACGCAACTGTGGACATGTCTGAATCATAGAACTCGAAGTCGTGTTGGTTTTTACTAGCTTACAATAGTGTAGGGTATCTTTAATGAAAATGGTTGGAATTTCCCCTAAGAGGTTGATTTATTGGTTAGAATGATATATTCCTTGGGGTTTCAAGTTGTTAGATATTAATAGTGAAAAATTCAAGTACTGGTGTTTGGGTAATATCCATTTCAATATCATCCTAGTTAGAGATTGGGGGATATGTTAACCTAGTTTTCCTAATATTGGGCGAAAAATATCATCTGTTGAGATGGATTAGAATTTAAATCCACCATAGAGGCTCTCTTTCTTGTTCCAACTACTGTAGTGATGGGTAATATCTCACATAGGGGGATATGAGAATATAAACAACTACAAAGTTTTAGTTTCTCGATTCAGGACCTACTTTTAGTTTATATGAAAGGAGAATCAGTTCATGTTAGAGCCAAGATTTGTAATAAATTGGATCAACTATAATGAATTTTTTTTATATTCCCTTTACACTTATACGAAGGGAAGCCTAGTAAATGGCGTTTCTAGTTATAATACTAGTTGTTGGTACCTCATTTCATTGAGGGAAGGAGTTCTTGATGTAAGAATTAGCAGAAAACTAATATTTTAAGGGTATTCACCATGAATATTTGGGAATATATTCCATTTAATCGAAAATGAGGTGTACTACATCAATTAATACAATATTTTTGGAAATATATATGATAGATACCGATCAAATTTGGTTGACATTCTCACAGGAGGATGTGGGATCTCGAATTGAACTCTCACCCAAAAACATCAATCTCCCACTTTTAAAGTCCTATATTGAATCTTGGATCTTATCATACTTCAATGGTTAACCAGAAATATTAGAACCCATTAGTGATGTTATTCTTATGAATGATTTTTTAGAGGGTGAGTTGTGTGAAAACAACGAAGTTATATTTAGAAATGGGGTCACACTAGGAAAAACAATTATCTCTATAATTAAAAAGAAAACGATGAAAATCCTATGTTTATACCCATGAAACCTTGGTTTCCAACAAATGTTATAAACTATGAAACCATATACCCTAGTCTTCTTCATCATATAGGCTATATATCCCATGGCTTAGTGGGAGTGAGACCCATGGAGAAATTATATTCTTGTTAAGGGAATACGATGTTTCCTTTTGGTGAAGGAATACATTTTAAATGGACATAAAGGTGTTTCTACACAAAAAACAGTTCTTATACATAGAATCCAAATTTGGTGGATGATTATATCTAGGATCTCGAATATTCCATTCACTCACATTATGGTCAATTAATATTATCAAGATGGGTACTTGAGATACTGAGACTATATTAATGTGAGAGTTAAGACCTTGATAGTTCCTTATTGGAAATTGATGAGGAATATTCATTCATAGGGACTTGAGTTGGGGAAATTCCATCTTCTTCCCAAATAGATCCTTAGAAGCATGCATCTCTAAGTGGAGTGGTACCTGAGATATTAAAGAAGTTGGTGTGATGACTTGATCCCACACTATATACTAGGTTTCCCCCCACACATTATCTATCCCCATCATAATAGAATTAAATAGGCATAGAAATAATGGTATTATTAGAAATAGAATATCTTTTTTGAATAAATCTAGGGAGTGCTTCAAGAAGAGGAGAAGGATTTTCTTAGACTCATACATTTTGATACCCCTGAGCATATCATCTTTTTAGAAAAATGTAATGTCTTGATATGACTTACCACTAAACTTTTAGCTGGACCTATCACCACATTGCCTCAAGAATTCCTCCCTATATTTTAGAGATTTTTGAATAGCATTGAGGGTCTATTGATTTTATAGTGGTGAGACTATAACTTATAGATTAGATTCTCACATCGATATAATAATATTTAAGAAAAAAACCAAAGTCGCGGAATCATAAATAAAGAAATGACTAGAGAAGGAAGACAAATATATAAATTTTAATAAAGTTACCAACACCAATACCATAATATGATTCCTATAATATCAGGTTTCACTACAAAATACACATAGTAAAATATAAAAAACTTATGAAAACCCCTATAGTCAACATCATGATCATCTTAAGAATGAGCCTAGTCCTATGCTCCCTATCTCTCATGTACACACCACATCCTCAAAAAACAATCCAAATACATGTGAGTAATAATATATAATAGAGTGTAAAATAGAGCACAAATAGGGTGTGTGATATAAATATCCATAGGCCGACACCCAAAATGTCTAGGAAAATCCATCTATTATAGTAAAAAAATATGCAGTGTGCTAGTATGTACCAATGCGGAGAAATTAAAAAATTAAATAATAAAAATGTTGTTTGAGTACACAAATGGACACACATCCCTTATCCCCTTCTTCATCCTAACCCATAATTTGGAATAGGGTACCTAATAAGTCCATAATGTGTATACAACATCCAATGTAAACAAAGAAAACCAGGAAGAGGTACGTCTCAAAGATTCTTCTTAGGCTTGTGTTTTAATTCTGACGTCTTGAATCATGTGTGATAGTAATCAATAGAGAAACGTTACAAGATCATGATAGAATTTTAATTGAAGAAAATGGTATAATATAATAAATTTTACCAAAGGAATCAAACAATGAAATTCAATTAGTATATATAATCTAGTTTCGAGTCTCATTCCCATCCATGTAAATATAAATATAATCCAAAGTATCTCAATGGAAACATTTGATAATCCAATACTACCATGTCTATCCACAGAAATCCGTAATAAATCCAAAGAATTACTCAAGGGATGGTAAACACTGAGTTTATCCCATTTATCTCACGTCGGGGTTCGAGTATCACCAAATGTATGCAATAACCATACTGTTAATGATTTTATCCAAAGTATCTTACATATGGAACTATTATCACTCTAGATTATAATAAACTAAATGGGAATCCCTCACATAGTAAGAAAATGTATCTCCCTTGACATGTCGGTTTGTAACCCATTGAGCACGTAAAGGGCATCCATGAGTCCTTAATACAGAACATGTGTTCTCCCCCAACCCGTACCAAGTGAACCATGTATCCGAGAACATCATTAGGAAAGTCATATATATAATTAATCATAATCCTTCAAAAAAATTTGTTCCACAAGATATACAAGAAATCCATGGAATCCATTGGTGGAGTCACAAGCCCATCAAATGCGATATATATCGAATCCCATGTATCGCAGTTGGAACATCCAATAGTCTAATACTACCTAGTCTATACAACCTGATCCATATAAAATCCCATGTATCACTCAAGTAATATTAAACATTGAGTCTGTCTTAGGTATCTCATGTAGGGTATCGATTATCCCCCATGACATGGAATAACCATCTTTTGAAGGAGTTTATACATCTTTTATCTCTTAGGGAATCAATATCACTCAAGAGTATAATAAATAAATAGATTACCCCTCATATTGAAATCCAAATCATAACCCTTATCATGTTGGGTCATAGCCTATCATGCATGGAGAGTCCATCAGAGAGTCATTGATACAGAACCCGGATTTACTCTTGACCCAAACCAAGTAATCCATATCAACAAATCACATCACACAAAAAAGAGTTTATATAATGTTAAACCATTAAATCTCTTATAATTCCAAAATCTATCAATGTATACATTTATCAAAAATCCAATATAAAAATACATTGGTGTTTAGAACAAAAATGAGGTAGTGCCCACATTATTTTTCAATTGAAGACCACACACCACATCGATTAGTGTTATTAAGCAACAAGACATTGTATTTCAAAAATTCATTTAATTAAATTTAATTTGATCAATTAATCTAAGGGGTAATGTATATAACATATGGCACAAGTTAATGATGAAATATAATACCTAATGAAAGGAAGAACATGATTAATAACTTTATGATTTGAAAATGTTGGATGGAACATGATATAAGGTATAATTTAAAAAGGTTTATACAAAATGGGATAAGCATGGAATCTTACCTCAAGAGAAGAACAAGACTTGAAGAACACTTTGGCACTTGATGTTTTTGGTGGCGACCACTTTAAGTTTTTCCTTAACACCTCCGATGATATACACCTTCGCATATAAAAAACACATCTATCCCCTATCCTAATATTTATATGGCCAGGAATATGTCATATAGGTTCTTTGCATACATTATCATATATCAATATACCCATTAACACTCACACATGTATGAATTTTTTATATTATAGATAGAAACACGTATCGATATTTATGTATATTCACTTCCATGGATGAATATACATATAATGGAGGGGGACTTATAAATTTATATGCCCACTTATTTATAAGCAGTATGTCACCTTTGACAATAGAAATGCCAAACCTACCTCATGGAAAACCAAATAAATTAATAAAATTTTTTCGAACCCTAAATCACCAATGGGACTTAAAAGAAAAGTTATAAGTAAAAGAGCGGAAGAAAACCCTTACCCTAAGCGGTGATGTAAAGATGAAAAGAACCAATCCACTCTGCCTTCAGTAGAGGATGTTGTAAGGCAAAAAAGGATAATTATATTGACCCCTCTCACATCCTAACATCGAAAGAGAACACAAACAATTAGTAAACCAATTACATAAGGTTTGGCTGAACCGCATCTGGTGATGGGGAGATGGAAATGATGGCCAACCAAAAGAAGAGGAAGGAGATATGGGTATTAACATGAATAATCAAACTGAAATTAGGAGGAAATACAGTGGAAACTTTATGAATAGTAGTGGATCCAATTAGGGTTATTTCACATATCTAGATTACCCCAGGGGGTGTGTCGTGTGATTAAGAGGGCGAGAGGGTTGATCCCAATTTATTTTTTTTCTTGAAAAATAAAATTTAAAAAATAATCATCATTCTAATCATAATACTATTAATATAACATTATTATAAATATTATTAATTTTAAATAATTTAAGTTTTTTAGATTTTATTTTTATTTATTTAATTAATTTTCATTAAACTGCCACAGTACATAGTTTGGATCATACTGTAGTCCAATTGTGTGACAACTATGTAGTGAGCTGTGTGGACATAATTCCCAAAACACTAATCATGTAGGCTTGGTGAACCTTTTAGAAATCCATGCCCAGCCTGTGTGCACTACCTTCGCCCACCTGCTACAGGTCATATAGTTTTCCACTAAGGGACGTGCGATTTTAGGAAAACCATTCGAGCTATAAAAACCCCTTTTAAAACATGAGTTTCTTGGTCTGGAACTCTTGAAACTTCTCTAGACACCTGAGAAAATTATTAGGTCTTTACCCAAGTACAAAAACAACATATTGAAGAGTTAAAAATCTCAGGATTAATTACTGAAGCTAGGTTTTTAAAACAGCATGTCCTATAAAACCCAAAGTAAAAACTCCCTTGGAATAATTTTTTGGTTAAAAAAACATAATGTTACCACCTTGCCACCTTGAAACATCTCATCCTAACGAAGATTATAGAAAAAAAAAAGATCACCGAACCTATAATGGTCTCGATGCATTGTTCAAACAGTCATGATGAATTTCTAAACTCTCAATGAACCTTCGAGCATTATTTACGCACCTGACACTTAAGCAGTAAAACTAGAACTAATGATCATTTTCTAACCATACACAAAGAATTCACTTACCATAGATCATTCATCTAGATGCATGATCACATAAAAAAACTCATTAAACAACTTTCCATAAGGTAATTTCTACAATATGCTTTAATAATACATAGGGGAAATTTTGATCCACAACACTTCCCAACATCAGAATTTCCTATATAAATCACCTCTAAGTGTTCTGACAATAATTTTCACAATATTTATTTATTAGGGAATAGCTGATAACATCCATGGTCGTATCAGAGACCTCATTGGGATGGAACTGTCAAATCATGATTGAATTAACTAAAACTAGTTGCAAAATCTTTCCCCGGAAGACATTGTCACCCTTAAACCACAATCTCCTTAACCTAGAGACGTAATTTTGGTTCCCCACCACCAAAACACATTTAACAAGAGGGATAAATCCCATGTCATTTTGACTCACTTGTCCTAAGAATGCATGGCAAAGATGGAATGTGTATTGTAATAGAACTATAATTTCATCCCCCAGGTAATCCAGTGTAACAACCCAGGTAAATATAGAATATGAAATTTTCACATTTATCCATATTTGTGAGTAAAATATTAATATAACTTTAAAAAGGACGCTATGATCGATGTCGTACCCAATACGCAACAACGAGTTTCTTGGGAATCTTACGTTGCACTCTAATAATAAAATAATATTATTTTAAATTGTAGTTAATGCCTAGCCATTGTAATGGCGGGAATGATCATAACTAACTACAAAATGATTATATATGTTTTTAAAATATTTTTACATTTTACAATAAATGTTAGAGGATTAAAAATGCGAATGAATCCAATTTTAAGCGCAAACATTCAAATATTCTTTAAAAGGTCGATTAACCGCCTTTTGATGACGAACCTATTTTAAATCCACTTTTTGAAAATTTTATGTGTCATATTTGACTTCTTCTTTAGAATCGTGACATCAAAATTTACTTTGTGTAAATGTTTGGTATTTTTCCGATAAAGTTCATTTTTTAATGAATAGTGAAAAATATTGTATTTTAATTAAAAAACTCTTTTTAATCTAATTTATTTATATGATTAGATTATCTTTTATATTAGTTTTAAAATTAAATTAGAATATATTTTTACCATTTAATCCAATAGTGGTCGTTGGAATTAATTTCATCTTGAAATTGAACTTAAACTAGTGTTAATCTTTTGATACTTATTGTTTCATAAAAACACGCTATTTGCTCTCACAGTGGGAATTTATTATTAAATTAATTAATGTAACTTATATTTTTTCAATTTTGTAAAATAGAAATCATTTTTGAATTCGGAATATCAAATATATCCTAGGTTATATTTTTGGTAATTTTCTGAAAAACTTCAATTTTTGATGAATAGTGAAACCACTAAGTGGTAGTTAAAGAAATTGATTTTTCGTTTAAATGAAACTTTACCACTTCTGTCATTTGAATTTCAAAAATCCAACAAACATGGTTGTCATTAAGAAGTAAAATTTGGTTCAATGGGATTAAAATAAATTTTTGATGAATAGTAACTTTTAAGTTTATTAATCGCGATTAGAGGTAATTAGTGTAATTTAAGATAAAAATAATGTTTTAACTATATGAAATGACATAGAAAAATGTCCTACCCTCATTGGATGTGTCATGGCCGACCACGAAAATCCATGGGTCAACTTGGGGTCCCCATGTAGCAACTTTGGTTGGCAAATGACATTAATACCTTTTTATTTAATGTTAAAATTAAAATGTAACAAACATGTTTTGTTTTACTAAAAAAAATTTATATGAGGTTATACAAGTCATCATTTTGACTATAAATATTCATTGAAAATCTAAAAAGATTTCCTACATCATATTATTTTTTTTTATAATTTTTAAACTTTAAATAAATTAAATTATTTATGACACCATGATGATGCAGTGATTACCTCATTATTTAACGATTTAAATAAAATCGAAATATAATGTATCATCTAAGACCTAAACATGTCCAAAACCTATTGGATGAGTTTATTTCGAACCATTATCACCTTATACTCGAAAAAAATCAATGTGGGACCTTTAAAATCCTAAACTCATTCTAAAATAAAGTAACATTTCCTTAAATTCCAACAGTGCCCCTCCCCTCCTCTTATAAAAGGCCCCCACATATACCTCCTTACCCACACCTCTCAAGCCTTTTTCTCGGCAGAAACATGACCATTTCATCTCTACACGTCCCTATATTCATCATTGAAGCATAAACATGGGCAGAATCCTTTCCAAGGAAGCCTTTGAGCTCAAATCAAGAAGAGTTACCCGATTTTAAGGTAATGTCTTCACTTGTTTTCTTTTGTTTTATTTTGCTTCTCCAACCCCCTAAACTATTTTTATTCATTTATTTTGTAACAAATCCAGTATCTTCAACATATTAGGATGTTTTTATAAGAATAATTCGAGATACACTTACACTCACCTACATCTAATGGTTAAAGAACATACCGTTTCTATGGATGGCGAATTTCTACCTCACAAATAGATGATTGTTCAACACTCATATGACAACTTCATAGGGGGGCATTAATATCTCACTATATTTATATATGATATATAATATGTTTATGTTTTAATTAAGCTTCTGTATTTTTCTTTTGTGTCATACCTTTATGGTTTCCATTGTGGGTAAACACGATAATTTCATTTTAGGAAGTGCGGACTACCACCCCCTCAAAGTGATTTGATTCGTTAATTCCATATGTGGGATGTATAAATAATGGATTTAAAGTTATTATATATGATTTATGTTACATATAAATGATGAATATAATTCTGGAATTAAATTATACATAACTATCATTTGATTTTAATTCCATTAATATGACATAGAAATGAAAGTAGCGTTCATGCGTACGTACGGCTTACCGTCTCTATGAACGGTGCATTTCATTTAATACCTCTAAATGATTATGTAATATTATAAATACAAGTATATTATGGATATATATGATATATATGATATCCAAATCATGAATATTATTCTGGATATAATGAACCTTTGACCACACGAACAACATGTAATTGTAAGAAGTCCACTTTCGACTTAAGAACCAAATATCGACAAAACAAACATTATTAACTTAAATGATTAAATAATGTTTATAACATGGAAATAAGTGATATAAAAGGAATAATTAACTTTAAAAAGGTTCTTAATCAAGTTTAAATTAACTCAAGTTTATTATTCAGGACGTTAAAGAACGATCGAGTCAAGTCGGACCCGAGGTAAGGGATCCAACCTCTCTCTTTCTTTTTAAGTACTCTCTTTTATGTCATTTCTTTTAATACCATATTTTTTCTGTTTTAGAATGTTATTTTATATTCCTCATAAATTAAGTATTATGTTATTATTATGAGAGACCATATTTGATCTTATAAATCCAATTTTGGATGTTTTAAGTGGCGTCGTTAGGCTGCCGAGTTTTCGTAAGGGATTTTTCATCTCACTTTTATTCCCGTAACATTTATGCTACATTTTCCACTATTTCGTTTGAGTGGTGTATGAACTTCCCATTATTATACACTTTGTGTAGTATAATTTCATTTATGGTTATTTTCATATTCATTGTATGACCCTTCTTCCATGGGGTGTACATTTCAAAAGTTACCTAACTCGGTAAGGGGACCTTTCACCCTCCTTTTTTTAAAAGACTTATTTTGTTATGTCTTTTAATTCACATACTATTATGTTGGGATATGTTCTTCTATATCCTTATTTAAGTAAATTTTATGTCCAAGTGATGAGATCCCCTTTATCTCTCTCATCAACCCTTTTTTGTAAAACTTTATGTGACGTTGTTAGGTTGTCGAATTTTACCAAGGGAACTTCTAAACCCAATTTCGATTTCTTTGGGTTCAACATGTAGTTATTGAATATGTAATCCTTTGAATATGTGTGAATGACCTTTGATTTATTTAAACTTAATATCCACTTATATTGGGTGTATTTATAATTGTCACAGATAATTATGAGATTGATTTATCCTTAATTTAAGGATACCTTCTTTATGTTGGATTTCATCGCATTTTACATTTATTTTGAGACTTCATTGTTTCTATGCACAAATTCACTCTTATACGGTGTGTATACTATCCTTTGACATATTATATCATGAATCCATTTATTCTCATGATATTATAATGTTTGGATTAAATGTTATTCCGTAATTATTTTTATTCAAGAGTCTCTCATTTTGTTAAAAACTCTTTAACAAAAATATCGTTTTAAATGTTTTAAAGATTTATTATACTAAATATTTATCTTTAATGTCCATGTTTTAAAAATTGTTTTCAGTATTTATTTATATGTACATTAATGTTTTAAAATTTTAATTCCAATAAAAGCTTCAAAGTGGTATGGGACACTTTGATTTAAAAATCTATTTTAAATGATTTTTGAAAATGGATTGATTAATTCAATATCATGGAATTAATTATTGAGATTTAAAATGAAATTTTATTGTTGAAATGATTATATTTTCAATATTTTATGTGTAATTATGGTACTTGGACATTTTACGGGTGGTTACATGATAAACCATATGACGGGTGGTGCCGTGAATACCAGGACAGGTGGTTACGTTATAACCTCTAATGCATTGGGTATCGAAGTCGGTCGTAGGGCTATTCCATTAAGTATGTGTGGAAGTCGACCATATGGTTATTCCATTAAAGTATGTTTCTGTCCCAAGTTACCTTTATATGTTATGTGTTCTTTATATGGGTTTTATGGTAATCTTTTGGTTACAAAAGGGTAAGTAATGATATTTTATTTAGTGAAGAGTTTTTACTACTTTTTAAAGGTGAACGGTATTACTTTGATAAAGTGTACATAGTTTACTTGTTGCTTTGAAAAACTAACTATTTTCATTCTTTGTGTATCCCTTGATGAGATTTTTATGCTCACCCAAAGTTCTTTTGAAATGTTTTTCATAGGACTTAATGTGGAATAGGGTCAAGGATGGGATCAAGGGAAATTCATGCTATCTAATACATGGAACTAGTCATTTTCTTTTTAAGAGTTTTTTATTTTATGGAAATTTAGTAGAAGTGACTACTTTGTAATCTTTTGAGATGTAATAGTTATGTCCTAATACTCTAAAACTCTAAACCTGAAAAAATCCTCAATGTGAATTACTTATTTAATTCAATATTAAGTAAGGTGTAATGCCGGGGCCTTATAGTTTCTATCAGTGGTCGGTTTAGATAACTTTAGAGGTTAGTGTATTCTCTAAGCATAAGTGACATTACCATAATGGTTAGGATTTCAGAAAGATTCATAGTTTTGATAAAGTGAATGAGTAATTATATCTTAGTGTTTATCTTCCTCATTAGTACATTATGGTTTTGTTGATATACTCACACTGACATTTCTGTTTTTAGTGAATGGATGGATCTAGCAGGCACCAAAGTGAAAATAGGTTTGAAGGAAACTGTGGTGGCTCTCTGATTAAGAGACTGGATGAAATGGGGGATTCAATGCGGAAACTCGTGGTTGTTCTAAACCAACTATCAAGGAGTCATGATCTACCACTTGTACCTTGGTATGTTCTGTAATGCATCATGTACGAGATGACCAATCGATGTTGAAGTTCAGGTAATCATTATAAAGGTAACCACTAGGGTTTATTTGATCCTTACTTTTGACGTAATTATGGGTTATTATATGTTATGATGGAAAATTAAAGGCATGAGATAAACTTGAGGTTAAAATATTTTATGATTATTTTTGATGATTTTATCTCTTTTTGGGGAATGATTTGAGAATTTTATAGTTTGGAAAAAGGATAACAATCAGACCATGTGACAACCTGTCGCGTCGGACAACGCTGCGGGAATCTAACCCACAACCAAAGTGCGACTGGTATTTATCGCCTACCACTAGACTACGTGAAGTCCCTGGTTAGTTTGACTAATTCTTTTTAGTTAGATGATTTTAGGAATCAAGAGTAAGTTTATTTTGGGTTATCTTTGGAAATGATTAACCTAACATCGAGGATATGTGATTAGGTTAATTACTTTTCAATATGAGAATTTAAGAGCAACTGATGTTATTTGGAGATAAAAGTTAATTTGTACCTTGGAAAAATATGTGATTAAAACCATCAAATTTTTGGGTTTCAATCATAGATTGGTTTACATTGAAGAATTTTATGGACAATTGTTTATCGAATGGTCTTTGTTGAAATTTGGGTTTTTGTTTTGGACACATTTTGGAGATTAAGAATAGATTTTCCTTTTATAAAGGGTTATCCTTTTCTGGAATATCTGATCTTGTACTAACCTTTTTGGTTTTGGTTTTGGTTAAAGTCTAAGGACATGAAAAGTATATGATTATCTTTTGTGGATTAGGTGATTCTCTAGAAGTTGATTATTGTACTCTTAATGTGAACAAGTCTTCCTAAATACTCGTCTTTTGGAGAAAATATGAGTTTGTGTAAGAAATCTAATAAAAGTTGAAAGTCAACATGATAAGTAATTATGTTTCCTTATGAATAAATTTCTTAATAAAAAGAAACTTAAAACAAAAATGTTGCCTATTAAATTTTCCTACTGTAGAATCGAATACCGTTTAACCCATCACAAGTTTGTGATTTTCTTGTGGTTAACTTTCTCCTAAACATGTTTTCTATCACTCTCCATCAGAACATGAACCTATGTTTTCTCCTCCATGTCCATGTTTTCCTACATGGAATCCTAGTGTTGGTTAACTCGGGTGACCTCTGTACTTCTCTTTCTTTCTTTTAAAGTGATTGTTTTACTGACTCTTGTTCCGATGTGGGATTTTCAATGAAGTTTCCAAGCCCAAATTTTAAAATTGTGAGGACGCAATTCCCAAAAGGGGGGAAGGATGTAACACCCCAGGTAAATAAATAATATGACATTTTCACATTTATCCATATTTGTGAATAAAATATTAATATAACTTTAAAGGGGACGCTATGCTCAATGGCATACCCAATATGCAACAACGATTTTCTTGGGAATCTTACGTTGCACAGTAATAATAAAATAATATTATTTTAAATTATAGTTAACACCTAGTCATTGTAATGGCGGGAATGAACAGAACTAACTACAAAATGATTATATATGTTTTTCAAATATTTTTACTTTTTACAATAAATGTTAGAGGATTAAAAATGCGAATGAATCCAATTTTAAGCGTAAATATTCAAATAATCTTCAAAAGGTTGATTAACTGCCTTTTGATGAAGAACCTATTTTAAATCCACTTTTTTATAATTTTATGTTTTATATTTGACAAAACAAAATTCTTCTTTATAATCGGGACATCAATATATACTTTGTGTAAATGTTTTCTATTTTTCCGATAAAGTTCATTTTTTAATGAATAGTGAAAAATGTTGTATTTCAATTCAAAACCTCTTTTTAATATAACTTTTTTATATCTTTATATTATCTTGTTATTTGGTTTTAAAGTGAAATTTGAATATATTTTTACTATTTAATCTAGTAGTTGTCTTTGTAATTAATTTCATCTTGGAATTGCACTTAAACTAGTGTCAATCTTTTGATACATATTGTTTCATAAAAACACGCTATTTGCTCTGACAGCGGGAATTAATTATTAAATTAATTAATGTAACTTATATGTTTTGAATTTTTTAAAATAGACATAATTTTTGATTACGGAATATCAAATATAGCCTAGGGTAAATTTTTGTTAATTTTCTGAAAAACTTAAATTTTTGATGAATAGTGAAACCACTAAGTTGTAGTTAAAGAAACTGTTTTTTCATTTAAATGAAACTTTACCACTTTTGTGATTTGAATTTCAAAAAACCATCATAAATGGTTTTCATTAAGAAGTAAAATGTGGTTCAATGAGATTTCAAATTTTTTTGGTGAATAGTAACTTTTAAGTTTATTAATCGCGATTAGAGGTAATTAGTGTATTTAAGATAAAAATAATGTTTTAATAATATGAAATGACATAGAAACATGTACTACCCTAATTGGATGTTTCATGTCCGACCAAGACAATCCATGGGTCATATTGGGGACCCCATGGAGCCACTTTGGTTGGAAAATGTCATTAATACCTTTTTATTTAATGTTAAAATTAAAATGTCACAAACATGTTTTATTTTACTAAAAAAATTTGTATATGAGGTTATACAAGTCATATTTTTGACAATAAATATTCATTAGAAATCTAAAATTATTTCCTACATCATATTATTTTTTTTATAATTTTTAGACATTAACTAAATTAAATTATTTATGATACCATGATGATGCAGCGATTACCTCATTATTTAACGATTTAAATAAAATGGAAAGATAATGTAAAATCTAAGACCTACACATGTCAAAAACCTATTGGATGAGTGTATTTCGAACCCTTATCACCTTATCCTAGAAACACATCAATTTGGGACCTTTAAAATCCGAAACGCATTCTAAAATAAAGTATCATTTTCTTACTTTCCAAGAGTGCCCCTCCTATCCTCTTATAAAAGGCCCCCTCCTCTACCTCCTTAACCACACCTCTCAAGACTTTGGCTCGGCCAAAACCTGCCCATTTCATCTCTCCACATCCATCTATTCATCATTGAAGCCTAACCTTTGGGCATAATCCTTTCCAAGGAAGCCTTTGAGCTCAAATGAAGAAGAGTTACCCGATTTTAAGGTAATGTCTTCACTTGTGTTCTTTTGTTTTATTTTGCTTCTCCAACCCCCTAAACTCTTTTTATTCATTTCTATTGTAAAAACTCCAGTATCTTCAATATAATAGTATGTTTTTATAAGAACAATTCTTGATACACTTAAACTCACCTACATCTAGTGGTTAAAGAACATACTGTTTCTGTGGATGGCAAATTTCTGCCTCACGAAATGATAATTGTTCAACACTCATATAACACCTTCAAAGGTGGGAATTAAGATGTAACTATATTTATACATGATATATGATATGTTTATGTTTTACTTAATATTCTGTATTTTTCTTTTGTGGCATACCTTTATGGTTTCAATTGTGGGTAAACACGATAATTTCATTTTAGGAAGTGCGGACTACCGCCCCCTCAAAGTGATTTCATTCGTTAATGCCGTATGTGGGATGTATAAAGGATGGATTTAAATTTATTATATATGATGTATGTTACATATAAATAATGAATATAATTATTTAATTAAAATATAAATACCTCTCATTTGGTTTTAATTCCATTAATATGACATAGAAATGAAAGTAGTGTTCATGCGTACGTATGGCTTACCGTCTCCATGAACGGTACATTTCATTTATTACCTCTAAATTATTATTTTATATTATAAATACATGTGTATTCTGGATATATATGATATATATGATATCCAAATCATGAATTTCATTCTCGATATAATGAACCTTTGACCATACGAACAACATGTAATTGTAAGAAGTCCACTTTTGACTTAAGAACCAAATATCGACAAAACAAACATTATTAACTTAAATGATTAAATAATGTTTATAACATGGAAATAAGTGATATAAAAGGAATAATGAACTTGAAAACGTTTCTTAAGAAATTGGAAATTAACTCATGTTTATTATTCAGGACGTTAAAGAATGATCGAGTCAAGTCGGACCTGAGGTAATGGATCCAACCTCTCTCTTTCTTTTTAAGTACTCTCTTTTATGTCATTTATTTTAAGCCCATATTTCTTATGTTTGGGGATGTTATTTTATATTCATCATATTTTACTTTTTATTTTCATATTATTAGAGACCCTATTTGATCTCATAAATCCAATTTTGGAAGTTTTAAGTGGCGTCGTTAGGCTGCCGAGTTTTCGTAAGGGATTTTTCATCTCACTTTTATTCCCGTAACATTTATGATAAGTTTGCCAATATTTCCATTGAGTGGTGTTTTTAGTGCCCATTATTATACAATTTGTGTAGTATAATTTCCTTTATGGGTATTTTAATCTTCATTTTATTACCAATCTTCCATGGGGTGTACTTTTCGAAAGTTACCCAACTCGGTAAGGGGACCTTTCACCCTCCTTTTTAAAAGACTTCTTTTGTTATATATTTTAATTCACATACTATTATGTTGGGATATGTTCTCGTATATCCTTATTTATATAAATTTTATGTCTAAGTGATGATACCCTCTTTATGTCTCCCGTCAACCCTTTTTGTAAAATTTTATGTGACGTCGTTTGGCTGTCGAATTTTGCCAAGGGAACTTCTTAACCCAATTTCGATTTCTTTGGGTTTAATGTGTAGTTATTGAATATTTCATCCTTTGAATATGTGTGAATGACTATTGATTGTTTTACACTTAATATCCACTTATATTGGGTGTATTTATATTTTTCAAGCATAATTATGAGATTGATTTATCCTTAATTTAAGGATACCTTCTTTATAATGGATTTCATCTCATTTTACATTTCTTTTGATACTTCATTGTTGTTATGCACCAATTCACTATTATATGGTGTGTATACTGTACTTTGACATATTATATCATGAATCCCTTTATTCTCATGGTATTATAATTTTCGGATTAAATGTTATTCCGCAATTATTTGTATTCAAGAGTCTCTCATTTTGTTAAAAACTCTTTAACAAAAATATCGTTTTAAATGATTTAAAGATTTATTATTCTAAATAGTTATCTTTAATGTCCATGTTTTCAAAATGGTTTTCAGTATTTATTTATATGTAAATTAATGTTTTAAAATTATAATTCCAATAAAAGCTTCAAATTGGTATGGGACACTTTGATTTAAAAATCCATTTTAAATGATTTTTGAAAATGGATTGATTAATTCAATATCTTGGAATTACTTATTGTGATTGAAAATGAAATTTTGTTATTGAAATGTTTATATTTTCAATATTTTATGTGTAATGATGGTACTTGGACATTTTACGGGTGGTTACGTGATAAACCACATGATGGGTGGTGCCGTGAATACCAGGATGGGTGGTTACGTTATAACCTCCAATGCATTGGGTATGGAAGTCGATCGTATGGCTATTCCATTTAGTATGTGTGGAAGTCGACCATATGGTTATTCCATTTATGTATGTTTATGTCCCAAGTTACCTTTATATGTTATGTGTTCTTTATATGGGTTTTATGGTAATATTTTGGTTACAAATGGGTAAGTAATGATATTTTATTCAGCGAAGAGTTTTTACTACTTCCTAAAGGTGAAAGGTATTACTTTGATAAAGTGTACATGGTTTACTTGCTGCTTTAAAAAACAAACCATTTTCATTCTTTGTGTATCCCTTGCTGAGCTTTTTATGCTCACCCCAAGTTTTTTTGAAATGTTTTTCACAGGACTTAATGTGGAATAGGGTCAAGGATGGGATCAAGGGAAAGTCATGCTATCTAATACATGGAACTAGTCATGTTTCTTTTTATGAGTTTTTTATTTTATGGAAATTTAGTAGAAGTGATTACTTTGTAATCTTTTGATATGTAATAGTTATGTCCTAATTCTCTAAAACACTAAACCTGAAAAGATCCTCAATGTTAATTATTCATTTAATTCAATATTAAGCAAGGTTTAAGGTCGGGGTCTTATATCTAGCATTTATAACCAACATGTCCATCGAATCCCATACCTAGATTTCAGTGATGTTATATGATCAAAACATCACCTAGCCAATTAAAATGGAATTCCCTCTCATGTAAAAGGGTAACCTTGATCCAACCCATTAGAATCGTCACCCTTTAAGAAGCAACTCAAAGCTTGATAATAAGTCAACGGTAACCTCACTTTCACTTGACCTAGATTATTTGGAGCTAAAACATGGTATCCATAATCTATGTTTACAATAAAAATGTTGGTACATGGGAAAAACTCTAATTTTATATAATTTATTTATCCAAGAGCGGCATCTATATAGCCGTCAAGCCATAGGAAATGGTGGTGCCCAAGAATCCATCCAAGTAATTTATATATGGGAATCCCAGTCTCACACAGGACTAGCCAAACCTCAAAAATAACCACACATATAACGAACATATTTAGAAACCCACCAAAATAATCACAAGATCCATTAAAACATTAGTACATAATATGATTTAAACTCTCTTAGTGAATCAAGGATGATGTCAAGATAAGGGTATTCTAATTTCAATCAAGACTACACTAAGAGGATTTGAATAATTTCTAGTCAATCATACCAAATTACTAGAAGGAATATCGGTCGAACCAATACTTTTCGACATCAAGAAATTGACTCAACTTTTTTTGTTGGTTCACTATTATTAACAAATTAGAATGCCTTTACAACTTGAGGTATCTCATTATCATTTAACCTTATGCACCGAAGTCCTCTAATACCATCAATTTTTCAAGAGGTTTCATACATTGCCAACCACATGCAATATAATAATGCTGAGAAAGAATTGACATGATTTTAGAATTATAAGTCATAAGGGAATAAAATCAAATATTACCATTTCCAAATGGTCCCCTTAGTATTTTTTTTCAATATCTCTATATTTTGTGAATTAATTTTTTTGAAATAATTTATTCTTTTTGATATTTCTAATTTCACATAACATTGAAATAGATTATTTTGAATTAAATGTCTATGTTTGGCTTATATTCACTGTAAAAAAACATAAATTTTATCTTTCTATACATGGAATAATGAGGATACATTACATTACACACAACAATGTATTTCTTCAATGGCTTGGGTAACAAGCATGGCCAAGGCTTAGCGAAAAATAATATAACATTAAAATAATATGTAACATAGTAGTTAAATTAGACTTTACGAATATTATTAAATAAAATATAAAAATATATGGTTTTCATAGAATATAAAATGAATTAATTGGATACAAATTATTTAAAAATTAATATAACAACCAATTAAATATACAGGGATTATTTTTATTGAAAACTGTTATTATGCTCACAAGTTGTTTTAATACTAATAAATTAAATTGATTACAATTATTATATAATTTTACTATAATATATAGTTTAAATATATAATTTAATATTTTTGATATTTATCCTATATATTTTATCGGAATAAGATAATAATAAAACCAATTTAACACCTAAAACCTAATATTTTAATTAATGTAGTTTTTCCACCTTTTTTGGGAGAACAAATTATGAATCCAAATCTTGAAACCATTATAAATTTAAAATGTAAAAATAAACTTCATATTTTAAGTAAAAACAATAAAATTTGTCTAGGAAATTTTTTTGGTGATTTACTATAAGGTTTAATGTTTTGATAAATATTTAAATATCCAGGATTTTAATTCAAAACTACTTTTTCATCAAAAAATTTATAAGGATAAATTATTTATTTTAATTGGTTTTAAAGGTTAGTTACATGATATGTTTTTCAATAAATCTAATTAAGTTCATTGGAATAAAATTCAAATTTAATTTAGATGAAAATTCATTTCAAACATTTGAATGTTTCACTTTAAAAACCCGTTTTCATTTTATCTGTGCAATTATTTTTAAATTTGTTTTTTTCAATTATATTAATTGAATTAGGTAAAATAGATTATATATTTGGAATAATAATATCCAAATTAGCTTATAAGGTAATTTTTTTATTTATAAAAAATTTACCATGGTAAAAAAATTATTTACCGTTGTATAGGTAATATTGTGACGAGGGTTAACGTTCAAAGGAAAAAGATTAACATACCTATAAATTTAAACATTTAATGGTTGGATGAGGTGTTTCTTGACCATAACCATTATAAAAACCGTCAATTTAAATTATAATTATTTGAAATTAATGCGACCTATATGTGGTTATCATTAAATATAAAATAATCAATAATTTAATCACTTGAACCCACCACTCCTCAAGTATAAATACCACCACTCACCTCCCAATGTTGACCCAAAAAACCATGTAGCTCCTAAAATATCTGAAAAACCCAATAATACTCACTCTCCTCATATCTATTCTCTTATAGTACCACCAAAATATCAAATTCAAGGTCCCCAATGTCTTTAAATCATATGAAATTCCAGAGGTAATTTTCTCAAAGTACCTATCATAATTTAATTTCGTTTTCTACTTTCTCATCACCTCCTTCACAAATCAATGAATAATAAATCCTTAATCATGTATATAATTTATATTTATGTTTATAATTCAATCTATCATATACATGTCTTTTCTCGTCTCCACTTACTTAAAGAAACAAAATTTTTGTCCAGGTTTTGACGGTTAACGGACTCTATAAATATTTTTTGTTCTTTTTCAATTACCACATTAATAGATGTTATTAAAAATATTTTTATAGCTAAATAATGTTTTAATACGTACATTATAAACTATTATATATTCTTTAAATTTTATATTAAACATACCTTCATGCCATCTATATTGTAGATAAATGATAACATTATTTGTGGAAGTGTGGACTACCGCCCCCTCAAAGTAATGTGATTCGTTCTCGCTATACGTGGAATGTATTAAAGATAATTTCTATAAAAATATGTAAAATATATGACATATATAGGATAAAATAATTATAAAATGAATATAAATCATTCAATTTTCATTATATTAATATGAAAAAGAAAACAAAGACCACATTCATGCGAACATACAACCTACCGTCTCCATGAACGATGTATTCCATTCCATTTGTCTATATATTATATATTTTTATATACTATATATATATGATATATAAGTCAGTTTTTACATTACATAGGTCATTAAATAATGATCTAATTAATATTATGAAGACTAACATGTGAAAACATGAACGATAAACAAATGAACTATTACTCGTAATGTTTGTTTAAAGTATAATTATTAATAAATTGGAAATATAAAGTCATAAATGATATCATAAATATTATTATTATTATTTTATAAGTTTATAACATGTTTAAAACCTTTATAAATTATTTATGGTCACATTTAGAGAGTATCAAACCTAAGGTAAGGGAATTTCGTCCCACATTTAATTTTCCTAAGATATAACCCATGTTCACACATATTTCATGTCTGTGGTGTATGTAAATCCAATATTATATTTCATATCTTGAATATATTTCACTTAATGATATTTCATGATTCATTTGAAGATATATGGATTGTGATTTTAATGTTCAAAATGGTATGGGATTCTTGAAATGTTTAAAGAATTAATCCTTTCTCCATTTCAATATTCTTGATATTATTTTAAATAACTATTTATATAGATATAAAGTGATTATAATAGAACTTTTATATCTTTATATATATATATATATTAAAATATTTCAAAAATTAATCTTTTTAAAGTATTATATAGGGGATAAGTTTTAAATCTCATTATTATCCAGAATTTTACATACTTAAGTATTTACTATGGTTTATTTATCATCTATGTCCAAGTTTTCTAAAAATTATTTCATAAAATGTTTTCCAATTATAATATGGATGATTAAATACCTTTTTACCAATTTTTTAATTTTAACTACATGGTTTGAAAGGAATATTTATTTTATTTTCCAAACAATGTACTTTTTACATTTCAAAAAAATATGATAATAATGTTTTATTTTAACTTATAATGAATATATGGATTTTTAAACATTCATTACACCTTATTTACATGAATATTACCTTAGAATTTATAATGGTTCTCATCGATGACATTATTTTTGTCATATTTTGTGGCATTTTAACAAAAGAAAACATTTTCTAAGAAGAAATGATATTTTACTGATGAATTAATTTTAAGTGTTTTATAAAAAAAAATCCATATAAGATGATATTACATAGTAATATACATATAATTACTATAGTTGGATTATTTTTATAATATTTATGAAGTCCATTTGTTTTCCCAATATTATTTTATGATGGTCTTATGTGTATGAAACCCAATTAATATTTTAGGGTACGCTATGAAAAATGATTTGTGTTTTTTTTGGAACATGTAAGGATGATTTCATAATAAGATAGGTGGGACCTATATCTCCTTCTATTGAATTGGGTAAATATGGATACCTCATGAGGTATGTATGTTATATGTGAACCTAATTTCATGCTCACAATTCTATTTATGGACCTAGTTTTCATATCCATAACTTATTGATTAGACCTAGTTTCTTTGTCCCTATGTGTCTACAAGGGCCTGATTTCATGTCCTTAATTTAAAGGATGAAACTGTAACTATTTATACATGATCATAATGTAATATGTTTTTTGTGTATGCTATAATTTCACACCTTATGTCAGTTTAATGATCTTATATATTATGTTATTTGATTTACCTATGATCTAAGATTAAATTTAATATGAAGATCAAGATCATCTAATGTTATAAGCACACTCTCATTCCCTTTATTCTAATGTTTAAGATTACATATCACCCTCGATTACTGTTACTGAGCATCTGAGCTCACCGTTTATTATTATTTTTTCTTTTTTTTCAACAGGTTATAAAGAAAGGTTTTAGGTAGGAATACAAGAAAGGGAAGATATTTATGGGAGACATTGATGATAATTCGCTTGAATAGAAGTTTGTGTTCTATGTTTTGAAAAGGAACTAAACTAATACAGTCATTGGGAATCTATATTTTTAATTTATTTGATATTTCGAAAAATTAATATAACTTCAATATTCATAAAGCTTGGGTATTTACATTGTTTCTTGTACATGGATGGACTCAATTACCACCTGAATGGAATGAAGCTACCAACCTCTATAGTTTCTCCATCATAAAAAATATATATAGATTATCATCTCATAAGATCTCTAGTTTAGATTCACATTAAACGCATGTGTGATTCACGCCCAACACAAGTATGAAAAAATTTATGAATTTAGCATGAAAACCAAAACTGAACCAGCTAACGTGTAAAAAAATGAGTCTCTAAAAAGTCGTACCAAGTATTTGGATGAATTAGATTGATTTAACTCATAGGTCACTCTAGTAAATAGATTATCATAGTTTGTACTCAACAGATGAAGAATCAACTATCCAACCAAACTCAATCTGTTCAACACCATATTTAGAAACTCAAAGGCTACCATATATATCAACTCATAATTCAACGATTATTATAAAACAAGAAGATAGACCATCGATACTATGTATAAAATATCAACCCTATATACCCTAGTATCCAATTTCATATATAGAAAATAGGATGAAGTCATTTTATTTCATACAATTATCAAATGGGTTGACTACCTCCTAGTCCGTCCCAAGAGAAGATATAGGGTCATGAGGCATAGGATGAAAGTAAACATGCCTGATTCTTTTATAAACTATAGAAACCCATAAATCCATATTCTCATTCCCATAAAAAAGGTTCAAATATACTATGACCACTAATAAAGCCCCACCCCCTGATTCCTACAGCCAGTGCATTATTTCATTACATTGACGTGATTACAAGGAATCAAATCCCAAAGGACAATTCAGTTTAGTAGTCTTGTAAATTCATATTACATAAAATATACACATAATACTTTAGAAAATATGAAATAAAAAATGATATATAACAAGATGAAATAAATGGCCTCATTGAATGCTTATTCAAGGATTTCTTCTTTATAACCTGGTGAATGAAACATAATAAGGGTCAGCAAAAATGTGTAGTAAGGTTAAGTAAAGGGGAAGAAATAATGAATCTGTGATAATATTTCAATATGAAATAGTGATGAACAGAAAACAAATTCCATTCAATAACTAGATAAGGAAAAATAAATATGGAAATGTAAGGAATTGTAACACATGCCATTTAATCAATGAAATGAAAATGAAATTGATCCACATATATGTCAATAAAAAATCTCATGGATCCTTAATAACTAAAACGAAACTAGTGAAATTATTTCTTACTACATTTCATGTATAATTTTCAAGAAAACGTATAACATCAAGACCTTCAAGAAGATGGTTTTAAACTACAGATAAGAACATATTAATTATGTCCATCTTATTAGTCTCATGAGAACCCGTCAATACATCAAGGAGAGACATAATATCCAGGCACTTCCCATAATTTCCAATCCAATTTATTCCTTATTAAAAATTTTATAAATAAATAATATTTCTTATTGAATATTCATATTGAATAAAGAATATAAAATTATCAATATTTTCCCATATAATAAAATAACTATCAAAGTTGATATCATATGTAAAATGGTATAATGTTCAGAAAATACCGATATCCATTGTATGATAATATTGATATTCAAGTAAATTTACAATGAACAATGATTACAAAAAATTTATATTTTCATGTTAATGTTAACAATCACAAAATTAAGTGATATTTAAAAGATAATCATTATGAACAATCTTATAGAGAATAATAATTAAACATTCCAAAGTGTGTCATTCCACATTGAAAAATTTAAATCAATTTAACCCAAAATGTATAATGTTAAATGAAACATAGAACATCATTAGAACCTGAGGATTCACTATATAACAATAATAAGGTAGTTTATACACAATATAAAATTGAATTGTCACATAATAAAAAATATTTCTCAATGAAATGTTAATTGAGAAAAAATTCCTTACATTATCCTACATTTCTGTTGACTAGTCTTTAGCCTCCTATATATAATGTTTAAATATAAGTTACTATATAATATAAAGACTATAATCAATTGTTTAATTAAATATTTTAACTTCTTATAATATCTCATTACCAATTTGTTAATAACATTCCTTAGTTTCAGTTTTTTGGGTGTTAATTGCTGAGTTTGGTCGAGTAAGTTTAAACTTGTAATTTATTATTATCATTAGTTACATAATGGTTTCATCATCTACGGAATGTAAAACAAAACATAATTATAGTTTATATAATTATATTTGTATTTATATTAGTCTATTATATTTGGACATTAGAAATGAAGTGCACTATTCATGGAGATAGTAGGTCATGTGTACGCATGAAGACTACATTCATTTCATTATTGTAGTACAATAATGAAAAATAAATGATAAATATGTACATTATAATTACAGTATCATATAAATGTATATATGTTACATAGGTTTATTAAAATTATCCTTTATATGTTCCATGTATGGAATTAATGAGTCATATCACTTTGAGGGGGTGGTAGTCCACACTTCCTCAAATGCAATTATCATATTAACACAACATGGAAGGAATTAAGTTATGTGATAAATAAAAAATAAATAAATATAAAAAATATCATCTATATATCATATATAAATATTTTTTTTTCATAATGGCCACCATTGGGGGTCGTAAGAGAAAAATGATCAATAATTGTTTCATGAGGTAGTAGTTCATTGAACACAGAAATAATATTCTCATTACCCATTATATGGATGTGTGAGTGATTGTAGGTCTAACACATATAATAACAACAACTCATTATATTTAGGATACTATATTTGTTACATGATAATGGAATAACCCTATTTTAGGGTGTGTAGGCTTGAAATAAAACTAAAGAGCTTCAGAGAAGATGTTAACTCTTAATCCGGTAACTACTTTTGGTTCGTACCAAAAGGCATCCATAGAAGGATTTCTCCCAAATGTGAGGATTCAAGGTCGTGGGTAAGGATGGTAGAAATATATATGGGTAGATAATGGCCTATAATTAGTGTTTTTGGGGGGTTTGAAGAATGTGAAGAGTTTGTGACCTTTTATAGGAGAGAAAAACAACTCACATGAAATTTTTGAAAAGAAGTTGGGTGTACCCACCGTTTTACATAACAAGAGTCTTACAAAAACAAAATAAATACATTACGGTTCATGGATTATTTATTTTCATATAATGGGTTTTGGAAAAGGGATAGGTCATTTGGTCCCTAAAGTTAAATGTTTAGTCCTTATTAAGCTTAATTTTACATTAATAATTGCAATTAATATTAATCACTTTCACTAATATTTGAGGTCAGAAACAAATTTTTCTAGTATTAGATGTTAAATATTATTCTAATTAATAATATGTAATCTGTTTAACCAAAATTTAAATACATATATGGCTGAAATTAATATAAAATTCATCTCGTATGTGGGATGAAAATGTGGGTTTTAAAAGTAAAAAATGTCAACGCTATTGATAAATTCTTTTCATTCAATTTCAAAGTGAATTTATTCCTATGACTTAAATTGAAAAAAAAAGATAAAAAATTGGTCTAATTATACATTAAACCCAATATAAAACATAATTCATCTTTATATATAAATAATTTGAAAAGGCAGTTTTGAACTAAAATTTAATAGTTTTCTCTATTCATTAAAAAAATGAACTGTTTCCGAAAAATATCAAAAACTAACCCTAACATAATTTTTATGGTTCTATTTTATAGATTATGTTTTTTCGGACATATTAAATCAATTAAAATATCGAAATTCATATTAAAAATGTGTTCCCCATTAAATGGATGTAAAAATGCCATTGTAAAATTATTAGTTTTTATGTAAGAAATGGTGTTTGTTCTTATCAATGCCAACAATACCTAATTTATTAATATAAAAAAATATTGAATATATAACATATATATATCAATAAAATTATTAAATTATTGTAATTATATAATTTTTTTAGAAAAAACTCATTTTGAAGCATAAAATAAAAATATTTAATTTTATATCAAATGGGGTCTTATTTTCATCATTCAATATATGGTAACCAATGAATTAATTTTATTGTTATATAATGAATTAATTTTCATAAATTAGTAAATTGTTTTCCTAAGAACAAACATAATGGATATTTTATATAATATTATGTTAAATTATATTATTTTAATAGTACATTTTTATTTGGTGAAACTCAGTCATGTGTGTACTGTAAGATATCATTGGAGTACTCTATTCCATTTAACACAAAATGACTCTGTTTCCTTAATTAATAGTTGAAAAATATATTATATTTATTTAATATGATAAATATATTGTAATTTATCGTGATAATGTATTCCATTTTTACACTTGGTGTTATGTTTCATAAACACTCTTTAATGTAATGTTGTGACTTTGAATTTTAGGGTGTTACATTCTCTCCAACATAATTTAATTGCATCTTAACAATTTAAAAATTATCTAAGAAATCATGGGATTGAAATTTGAAGAAATATATTATTGAAAAAAACAGCATAAAGTGGGTTAATAACACATCCTCTTAATAATGGATAAATGAAATTACAATGGTCACATAACTAGGTTACATAGTCAGAAAACATAGGTGCGAAATGGAAACATAGATACCAAAGAAAAATATAACCACCATGTTTGGATTTATTGTTATATAACATGGTTAGGATAGAGTTAACGATTAAAAATATATAAATTTTCAATAATCTAAGGGGTCGTATGATTCATTAGAAATGAAGGTACTAGGACAATATTTTTTGTTTCACTATCACTTTTACTATATATGAGGAATTATTTAACTATCTAAGAATATAAGTAAATATATGTTTCTATAAACATGATATTTTCCATTGATTACACCTTGAACTATTTATATACTATTTATTAGAACATGATGCATCATATGGTTAAGTATTATAAAATTTATAAAACCATGACTAAAGATCAAATTAATCAATTTCAGAAATGGTTATATTTTCCAAAATATTAGGATCCAATACTTTATAAAGAGGGTAACTAAATTTCCAAAATGAAATATAATTTTCCTTTAGTCAACATGAAGCCTCTCAAAATTTTCACATTCCAAACATGTGAACAACTACATCCCGTATCCTTTTAGAATATGGTAAAAACTCAAATTACCATTAAACTGTATTAGAAACATGCATTCTTTCTTTCTAATTAAGTAAGACACATGTTATTGGATATATTACTTGAATCAAAAATTGTTTTAATATCCATCAATGATAGCATGAATGGATTTCTTTTAATAAATCCTTAATTAGTTCCAAGGTAGTCTTCACATTTTCAAATCAATCATTTCTTCATCATTATGCCATCATCAGAAACATATTGAGGTTTTTTGTTCCCTCAATCATGTGTTTTATAAAAAATTAACTAAATAACTTTTCTTGGTACCTTCAGTTTGTGATCTCAAATCCTTAATGGAAAATTATACTAGTACAATATTTATAAATTACATTAATCATAAGGTGAGAACCACAGAAATAAAAAGAATTTAAAATTTATTTTGTAGATCCAAATACTGAATTACGTGATTCATTCCACTTCATTTGTGTTAAAAACAGATGATTGATCTTGATCCTATATCTTTTTTATCGTTATATTCCCTTCATACATGGAGAATTGTTTTGCAAAGTGACCCATATTGTTGTTTTTGTAACATCGAATATCTGAATTTTCCTTATCTAATTTTTATTTTCTTTTCTTGTTGAACCTTTTCTATACACATATTAAAATATCCCAATCCTTTCAAGATTTTACCTAGGTGATTCTTCCCAAAGTTCACCAAAGTTGGAAAATCAATCTTACCATTTTTCTTCATTGACGCATTCTATTTTTCATGTTTTTTAGTAGAACTCTTCTCCTTTTTGTTTCCCTTGAATACATATGTTCTCAAGAATTTATTCTCTATTTTAATGGAATATAACACTATCTTTTATTCAGATGAGAAAATATTTGAAACAATAATCCTTTTTAGATTTATCTTAAGGCCACCAAAGAATAGGTAAATCATGCACTCTGTGTTGCCTATATAATCTGTGACATAACCGGTTAACCTTGTAAATGTAGCTTCATAATCTATAACATTCCATTATTACTTTTGCTTAATACTACAGAACTTCCTTTTCCTCTCAATTTGCTGATCAAAAGGAATGTATTTATCAAAGAGTATCTCCATAAAGTTCATTCATTCCATGAAATCACTTTCTTCTTCATCCCTTATACATTGGATAAAAGACCCCCAATAATCATCATAAACTTGGAGATAATAGCATGAAATTGGAAAATTTTCATTTTCGTTGCATTCCAAGGTAATAAATAACTTCTCCACATGCATAATACATTGCTCATCTACAATTGGATTAGTATTTTCTCAAAATGATTGTGGTTTCTTCAACATAAAGCGGTTTAGCATAGGATATTCTCTCCATGGAATATGTTTCTCCATTTAGGAAATGTGATTTATCATAACATGAATAATCTTCCAAAATATATCTCTAATTTATTCAATTCCAATACCAACTATATTGATATTTTTTCTGAGAAATATCTACATTTTCTACGAGTATGAATATTGTTCACTCGTATTTTTTTCTATTTATAAACAATGGCTTATACTAGATTAGGCCATAAAATTATGGACATTATAAAATTTAAAATATGGTATATAACTTAACATAAATTTGTACATTGTAAATAATACAATCATAATAATTGGCTACTTTAAGTAAATAATTACTTTCAAATCCTTCGTAATGATACATAAAAGAAATTTGAACTATCCTAAGAATATCCCTTGGGAGTGTCAAACCAGGTGAATAGTAAGTTACATTTCCATATACCATGGTACCCTGAGTCAGGCCCAGAACACTTTTTAGGAGTTATTAATCCTAGGTACATCTGTTCCATAACAAAATCAACATGTAATATCCAAAAGGGGTGTACTTCTAGGAATACCCACATAATATGATCTTTACCAAAATTCTAGGATGTTCTCCTATAATTAGCCTCAATATCTATCAAGGTTTTTTCTACATAATATATTTTTTATAAATCATGTTTCCAACGACGTTTCTAAACATCATTTGATACCAACTATAAATCCTCTACCCTAGAAGCATGTACCCAATGCATTGTTTTATAACATTAACTTTATTAAAAGGAAAAAAATCATAAATGACTGTTTGATCTAGTTGTATTGGAAATCCATATTACATACATAATACCCATAATACATTAGGAAATAGTAAATACAAACATGATACGTAATAAAATGAAATAAACTACTTCCTTGAATAATTATTCAATTAATTATTCATCATTACCTGGGAAAAGAAACAAAATAAGGGTGGGCTAAAATGCTTAGTAATGGTATGTAAAGCAGACGAAATAATGAATCCATGAGAATAAATCAACATAGAAATGTGAATAACTAAAAAACATTCCATTCAATAACTAGATAAGGCAGAATCAATATGACATGGTGAGAAATTGTAACACATTATATTTAATCAATGAACTAAAAATGAAAAGTATCTATAGATATGTTGACAGAAAATATGATGGATGAGTAATAATTGCTAAAAAATGAGGGAAATTCATTTTAATGGATGTCTTATCCGAGGGACATGAAAACCTATACCATCAATACCTTTTATAATTCAATTTAAAACTATTGATAAGAAACCCATTTAATATGGCCAAAATATTTGTCACATGAAAACTTATTGATTCATCGATGTACTATATAAATTATGGGATTCTGCTGTCATTATATGTCCAAATAATTCCCCATAAATATAGTCAAAATAAATAATATTCCTTATCAAATATAAATAATGGATAAAAAAATATGTAATTATTAATGTGTCCCAAAATAATCAAATAACATTAAATGTAGATACCAAATGTAAAATGGTATACAGTTTAGGTAATATCAATATCCATTATAATAGAATACGGATATTAAAGATAATTTAAAATGAATTTTTTTAAATATACTTTTTTAGATAAGGATAATAGTCACAGAAGGAATTTATATTGCACTGATAATCACTAAGAAAAATATTGAGGAAAATAATATTTAAACATTCCAAAGTGTCTCACACCACTTTGAATCATTTAAATCATAATATCTAGAAAGGTATGATGTTGAATGAATCTTATAATATCTTTAGAGTAAGTTGATATCAGATTTAACATGAAAAAGGCCGAATATACACCAAATAAAAGTGAATTGGCGCATAATAACAAATAATTCTCAAATAAATGTAAATTGAGATTAAATTCCCTACATTGTCCTTTTTTTGTGGTTATTAGCCTCCTGTATAGTGGTTTAAAATATGTCACTAACTAATAACATAACCATAACCATGATTATAATATCATATATTAACTTTATAAAATATCATAATACCCGTTTGTTAACAACTTTCATTAATTTCACTTTTTGCGGTTTAATAACCTAGTTTTCTCAAGTATGTTTTAAATTATAAATTATAGTTATCATTTATTAGATAACAGTTTAACTGTCTCCAAAATTAAAATCATTTAATAACTATCATATATAATCTATAAATATTTATTTGTTACCTACCATTGTATTTCGATATTGGAAATTAAGTGCACCGTTCCTGGAGATGATAGGAAATACGTATGGACGAAATATACTTTCATTTCATTGTTGTATTAAATAAATAAATACTAAATTAAAAATATATATATTATAATTCCAATATCATATTTTTGTAATATATGTTACATAGGTTTTTTAAAACCATACTTCACATGTTCCATGTATCGCATGAATGAGTCATTTCTCTTTGAGGGGGCAGTAGTCTACACTTACTCAAT
The DNA here is from genome assembly GCA_963277665.1 of Viscum album. Lineage (NCBI taxonomy): Eukaryota > Viridiplantae > Streptophyta > Magnoliopsida > Santalales > Viscaceae > Viscum > Viscum album. Next base: position 1,967,403,591 of record OY728161.1, read on the forward strand.
CGAAATTATTATATTTACACAAGATGGAATGAATAAAGGTATGTTTTGAATAAAAATTATTTAAGCATGAAGACATTAAAAATATCATATATATATATATATATATATCATATATTAACACAATTTCTATTATAATGGTCACTAAGAGACGTGTTAAAAGAAAAAAAATAATTGTTGAATGAGGTAGTAGTTCATCCTACATATAAACATTATGTTTGTTAACCAATATATAAAGGTGTGTGTATGTGTAGGTAGAAACCTCACTATAAAAAATAATAGTTTATTGAGGTTATAGGTGTTATTACATGATCATGGAATAAGGATATTTGAGGGGTTGGAGAATAGAAATAAAATTAAAGAGCTTGAGAGATGGTGTTACCTCTTAATCGGGTAACTACATTTGGTTTGTACCAAAAGGATGACTTAGAAGACTTTATACCCAAAGTGATGCTAAAAGTATTAGGTGAGGGATGATTGGAATCTATATGGGTTGATCATGGCTGAACATATGTGGGTTTAGAGTTATGAGGATTGGGGATAGGTTGTGGCCTTTTATAAGGGAGTAAAATGACTGATTTGGTATTTTGGAAAATAATTTATCTGTACCCATGTTTTTACAAAACCAAAGTTTTAAAAAACCAATACACTCAATAATATAATGTGAATGGATGACATATGGCTGGAAAATGTGTTTTTTACAAGTTTCTAGCTCAATTGGGATTTAATGTTAATGGTTAAGTCCATTATTAAGATTAATTTTACATTAATAATTGTAATTATTTTTTATTTCATTCTCTAATATATTTGGTCAAAAATAAATATGGCCATACTAGGAATTAAAAAGTATTCTTATTCAATATATGTAATCCAATTTTCTAAATTCCAATTAGAGAAGTGGCATAAACTAATTTAAAATACATTCCATAGGTGGTACGTGCAATACTTAATATGAAAAAATATCTATGATTAATTTGATGGAAATTTTTATTCAAAACAGTTTCCAAATCAGAAATATCATAAAATATTGTTTAGTTTTATGGGTTACTTAACTCTAATTACAAATCACCCATAAACAATACAAGTTAGAGGCACCTCCCATCTAATTGAAAACATTTTTTATCCAAGGAAATTAAATATTTAGTATCTTAGATTTTATATAATGTAATTTATGTGTATTAAGTGAATTTAAACTCGTTAGATTATATTTGTATCACTTTCTGACAAATAATTTGTTCATATTACTTATGAATTTTAAATTGACTATCATTTAATCACAACTGGAAAGATTCAACATATTTTAACAAGAATATAATAATGAAAATTAAAAACTATCACACTAATAAGTATCCTAAATATGATAAGAGATCACACATGCCAAAATAATCTGATGTCAAAACATGTAAGCATGGAAGGGAACCAAATGGAAATTAGAACACAAGGCACTTAAAAAATTTAAAACAATCCGAAAATGAAAACTTTATGGGAAGAAAAAGATATGGAATGTGAATTCCAATGTACCTATATGATGAATTTAATGTTATTTCCTTATTGTACTAGGAAAATGGAAAAATTAAATAGAACTCATAAATCAACAAGCTGCATAAAGTACACCAATCACTGGAGGTGAAATCAAATAAACATTAACATCGAACCGTAAGTATAATAATTATAACCCTACAACTTGGTCATTTATCCTTGGGTGGGGTGATTATTCTCATAACCCATTATTTTTCATGTTGTAGCACATTCCTAGTATCCTTCCTACAAGCCAAAAATAGTAAGATACATGAAAAAAGAACTCCTTTGATACCACTTTGTAATGTCCTGGACTAACTAACCACTAAATAGGTCATCATACTAGTCACCACATGGCCTCATGCGTGGCTTTCTATATGCCAGAGGATACTCAGTGAGGGTCTATATATAGTACGATGGGGAGACTATACCCTCTAGATTAAATATTCATAGTAGTATAATAATATTAAAAAAAATAGTAGTGGAATAATTAATAATCAAATTACAAGAAACATAAGACAACTATAACAAATGAAATAATGTTCTGAAATCTAATTACATATAATGATTCATGTAATGTGAGGTGTCTATATAATGTAAAACAAGTAAAATATAACAAAATAAAATAAGAACTCAAAAGTCCACTCTACATTCCTCTTGTGAACAATCCTATTTCTATTCTCCAAAGCTCCCACATGCATAGCATAACACAACAAATGAATCTAAATACATGTGAAAAATATGATCTAATTGGGTTCCAAATGGCATCCAAGAAGGTTGTGAGATATAAATCATAGTATTCCAGAAACCACTGTGTCTAGGAAAATCCATATCATGCAGTAAATAAATAATTAGTGTTCTAATATGTATGAATGAAAAGTAGTAAACAAACTAAATAATAAAAACATAGTCCAGGTTCCCAAACTGACACCCGTCCCTTATTATCTTTTTCACCCTAAGCCAGATGTCTTAATAGGTTACCTATACAATCCATAATGTGTATACAACAGCCTAAGTAAAAAAGGAAAACAAATAAGAGGTACACCTCTATTCATGGGATTAGACTTGGGGTCTAATTCACAAGTCACCATTAAAGTGTTATAGTAAGAAATATAGGTACATCACAAGTTAATGCATTAATATTAGTGGAAGTAAAAAGTGTAGTACCAATATTTTAACCAATGAAATATAACAATTCAATTCAATCAATCCATAAAATCTAGTGTGGATTCATATGCTCATCTTATGAGATCTGGAAAGAATCCCACCTATCGCAACAAGAACATACAATTAAAAAATACCACCAAGTCCTTCCACAATGATCCATACCAAATCCTGAGTATCACCTAAGGCGTGGTAAACACTGAGTTTGTCCCAAGTATCTCTTATAGGGGACAGAGTATCACTCATGTCTTGGTGTATCAATATTTACAAATACTTCATCCATGTTTGTTTTTCTAGGGATCTAGTATCACATAAGAGTATAATAAACCACTTGGGAAGTCCTCATCCGGGAAGACAAAGCATTGACCCCTATAGCATCATTTCATAACCCATCAAGCATAGTGATTATATACATGAGTCCGTAATATGGTATTAACATTCTCTCTTGGCCCATAGTAAGTGAATTACATATACAATCACATTACAATGAAATAATAAATAGTTAATAATAATCAATCAAATAATCATTTCATTTCACAAGATAAAAAATTAATCCATCAAATACATTGGGGGTCTTGTGAACATACTTGATTATATAAAAAATACCATGTGTTAAAATGGGAACATCAAATAATCCAAAACCACTGATTCTATCAAATGTGATCCATACAGAATCCCATGTATCAGAGAATCCCATGTATCACTCAAGGCATGGTAAACATTGATTTCATCCCAAGTATCTCACATAGGGGACTAAGGATCAACCAAGTCATGGAATAAACATTTTTTAAATGATATTGTCTATGGTTACTCCTTTAGGTAACAAATATCACTCAGAATAATAATAATCTTCCTGAGAATCACTCTCATAGAAGGAAAAAATCACATCTCTCGGTGTGTTGGGTCGTAACCCATTGAGCACGAAGAGTCCATCCCTAAGTCCTCAATATATAACCCATGTTATCTCTCAGCTTGTACCAAGAGGACTATATCCACAAGGAACACCACAAGGAAAATAATATATAAAATTTCACTCTATTAAATAAAATCAAATTCCAAATTCTATCATGATATTCATGTATTAGAAATCACTTATAAAATTGAACAAGGCATTAATCACCAAACTACAACGAAGTGCACACATTATTTTTCAATTAAAGATAACAAAAAACATTGAGGGGTTTTATTAAAAAAATATAAAATTGTATTTTAATAATTCATTTGATTAAATTTAGAGAGATGAATTCATTTGAAGTTGTATGTTATATACTATCTGGAACAAGGTACGGGTGAAAGTAATAACACAATGAAAATAAAGAAGATGATTAATAATTTAACAACTTGAAAATTATGGATTAGACATGATATAAGTCATAATTTATATTTTAATAAAAAAAATTCCATATGAAATGAATCCAACCTCTTGAGAAGACCAATCCATGATGAATAGTTGCGTACTTGTCATTTTAAACAGTCACCACTCGAAGCTGTTTCCTCCCAATTCTAAGAATAAACAAATTTTCATATAACAAATCACCTAGACCATACGTACATGTTTTCATAGGAAATAATATATGGAAAGGTACTCTTACATACATGCTAATATATGCATATACACATTACCCCTCATGCACGTATTAATTTTTCTTATTATATATAAGAACACCTAGCCTCATATATTTATATTTACTACTAGGGATGAATATACATATTACAAAATGAAAATACGTATACATATACCTACCTATGAATACATTTGTATGTCACATTTGGAAGCATAAACCCCAAAACCTCCTCTAGGATGACCAAACACACTATACACAATTTTTATGAACCCCAAATCACCAAAAGGACCCAAAAGAAAGGTGATAAACAAAACAGTGGAAGAAAAACCTTACATCAAGCGGTGACGACATTATAAAATGAACCAATACACTTCACCTTTGGTGAAGGACATTGGAACATGAACTATGTTGACCTGATAAACCCTTCGTAGAGCCTAAAATCTAAGGAAAGCACCAAAAATAGGTTTACACATGACCTAAAGTTAGTTCAAATAACACATGGAGATGGGTAGAAGCACAAGAGGTGAACCACGGTAAGTATATGGAGATAGGGGTCTTACCTTGATGAATCTATGATAAACCAAGAAGAGATTTTGTGGAATATTGATGAATAAGAGAGATCTATGGAGGGACATTGCATGTGGCCCAAGAGCCCCATGGGGGTGTTGCATGATTTGGAGGGGGAATGGAGTGAACCCCTCTAGGTTTTTATTAAATCCTAAACTAATAATATGAAACATAATAATAATAATATTATTATTAAATAATTTATTTTATTTTATTTTTTTTATATTTAATTAAATATTATTATTTAAAATAACACACTACACGGTTTTGGTCACTCAGTTAGCCAAAATATGTGTCAACCAAGTTTTTAATAATTTTGAGGTACTACCCAAAACATTGACCATGTGGTTTAGGAAAATGTTCTAGAAAACCAAGGGCACAACTTCCTCCAACATGCTATAAGTCACATGGTTTGTTGTCAATGGATGCACTATTTCATACATTCCGTGTGCCCTATACAGACCCCTTTTAAATGATTTTTTAGGTCTAGCACTTCTTAATATCCTTAGGAAACCAAGGAAACTACTTGGGCCTTTACCCAAGTACAAATACAACAGATTTAAGTGCTGTAACACTCTAAATTAAGTTCTAAAGATCATTTTTAAAAAATCAAATCCGGTGAATACCACGATTCAAATTTGCATCGAAATTTTATCTTGTTCAAGATAGGAAATGTTTCAAAAATATTGTGGAGTTTGTAATTTATCTTGTATAGAGGGATGTTTCCATACAATCCACCAAAGGTTGACTCAATTGTTCTGAATGGGTGAAGTAATGGTTGTTTGTGATGGTTTATTGACTAATTTGTATTGAAAGGTAGCATGAGATAAACTCTATTTTCACTATTAATGTAATCCTTAATCCTTATTCTATCACCCTTTTTATGAGGATATGGGTGATATAGCATCCATTCATTCTCTATAACATATCTAGTGTTAAAACACTATTAGGATGAATTCTCCTACCGACAAAAGGGTTGTAGAAGATGGATCTCATGTGGTAGACATGTATATGAAGGATGTATTTGTAGACCAAAAAGTAGCATTCCATCCCATCCTACACCTACTATATTACATACAAGAAAATATTAATAGAAAATAATGAGTTGTAGGGAGGTGAGGAAGATAAAAATTCATATCTAACCATGGATGGAAAGTGAGTGTTATACCCCCTAACTTAATTTTTTTCCTTTATATCCCACGGTATTGATGTGTCAACTAGTGCATGAGTTGGCATAGGTTCTAAAAATATGGACGTATGAACCCTTTTAGATAGGGTTTCTCCAAGGTGTTCTATATTATATAAGGATATGAGTCCAATTTTTGACAATATGTTGATTCTGATCCATAGGTTTTCCACTCCCCAATATGAAATGACCTTTACTTCCCATTAGAATAGGTGATTGAGAAATTTGGCACTTCTTTAGGGCACACAGATCTCACTCCTCTAGAATGAATAATTTTAGAGAAAGTAGTGACTTATTCCTAGGGAGGATCGAGCACAACTATCACTCTGAGTTCATTTATTTTCAATCCTATGGGATCAATGTTTGTAAGTGTCCATTTATAGGTTACTGAATTTTATAAATAAACACATGTTTCACACACATCCCTCGAAGAATGTTAGTAACTCTAAAATATTTCATGATATTTATTTCAATTTGGATTATATTTTACTTTATTATTCATCTCATAATAGTTAAAAATGTCAAACCATGTGTTTACTAAGAGGCCAATACGTAGTATGAAGTTGTCGTACTTTAAGCCCCTAACATTGAGGTGATGAAAACCACCGAGACCAGTGTTATAGTACATAAAGGGGTATCCCTCATCTCTTTTTGATCATTTCTTCATCTTTTTGTTCTGGTACTTGTTTATCTAAATAATACATTCAAGATTATCTACAAAGGTATCTAGAATTTTATATTCTTCCTATTTTGAAATAGTTTAGGCTTCTAGGATATCAAAATATATATAGCCTTCCCATTTTAGAAATGCCGAATATGGAAATTCTCTCATCGATTTGGTTCTTGAATATTTCCTCCCTTATTAATGTTTTTATAAAAAATATTATAAAACCCTTATAATTTTCATTGTTCTCTAGTAAATGGTTTAGAGGGGTATGTGGACGGTTTTTTTTGAACCCCATTGTCATGTCTACCAACAAAATTTCCCAAGCTTTGTCGCATGATCTATTTGATTTATTATTGGGGTTTTTTCAACTGCTCTATACACACCATGGTGAAAGTGTTTTTTTCTTATGAGAGGGGAAAATTTTTCTTCCATATCATATCACAACACTTAAGTTTGTGTCTTATTTTTCTATAACCAAGAGTATCCATCTTGATGAGACCTCTATGGAAGCTAGAGTATCCACCTGACACTAGAGATATGTTGAATAAATATATATTCTTGGTATGATTTCCCAATCATGAGTTAAAATATATATTTAAATAAATGGGTCATGTTTAATTAGTGGATGATATGGAAAAGTCAAGTGAATGTGGAAGATAAATCCAGGCTAGATGTTGTTGAGAAAGGAAAATCATTGTGGGATTCTATAAAATTAAGGGTTACAATATTTTCTAGACTATATCGAGTTGTCAAATACTATACTATGGTATTGATTAATCTAAATGAATCTGCATAGAAGAACTTATAATAGCTTAGGTTTACTTGTGTGGGGAGGATCCTAAATGTTGGACTTTCCACATTTCCAAATTTTATAAAATGAATGAAAATATAGTTGTTCTCAATTTTTTTTATTCATATTATCCATTTATATTAGTTTTCTATGTTTAAAAATGGGGAAATTCAAGATACAATGAATCATTTGACTATTTAGTAACAATAATGATTTCAATTATGAACATTATGGTTTAAGTAATATGTTTTTTCATGGGGCATGCATCCGGAATGTGTATAGGTATAATTTAAACCAAGATAACACCATAGTTTTCTTTATTGAATGAATAAATAACATTACATTAGAATATTTTTTAAATTTATGATATGAAATGTAATAATAGGTTATTTGTCACACTGTAATTTTTTCCTGGGTAGAGGAACCTAGTGAGTGAAATTTTATTGTTATTTGAGTCACACTATAGGCCCTTATACACATTATTCCTTTATTTTCACCAACCTAACTTTGTACTATGTTTGACATGAAGAAAAATTATATTCAATGAATCATATTATTTAAGGGTCCCACATTGTGGGGTTTTAAACTGATTTGTTTTATGTCGCCTTCCATTGGTAGATTACGGTCTTAAGAGCTAGACCAATGCAGTTGTTGTTTTTGGTCGAACAGACTTTAAAAAGAATTACCTAGAGAATTATTTTTAGTTAATAATAAATTATAATTTTTTGATGGGGGGACACAGATCATAAATTATAATCATGGGGCTCTCAAATCTAGAAAGGATACATGGGGGAATGTATGCAAGAACTATCCATGTACCATGTGAAAATGGAAAACTCCATTATTATTTTATCAAAGCATTTTGAAACAAAACGATACTATAATAGTATTGAAGACTCATATGGTTGAAGATAGAAATTTATGGAACACATTTTACAAATCCACATCTGGGAAAATTATGCCTATTATGAATATCCATGACAATGTTTTCCTTCATTTTCTGATGCTCATATAATCAATATCCACGAAGGTTTTTTTAATTTGAGTATCCTAAGATAATGGAGTGAGGTTTTTGAAAAAGTGGATGCATCAATGACGTATGATGGGAGGAATATGATTAAGCATTGTCCATGGGTCATAATCTTCTAACAAAAAATTGATTTAAACGATGGGATGCAATTTTCCCTAATCTCATGTTTTCAAGTGAGGCAACCCCATGGAGGGATTCCATACATAGATAGGGATTTTTTTAGTGGATAGTCTTTAAATTAGGAATTCAAGTGTAACTACATATCATATTGGGATGAGATCTAGACACACATAATGATATGAAATAGGTTATGTATGTATATTTTACACATATATAAGGAAATACTAGACAAAGGAATCCCCTTTGTATAATTTATAGTCATGCAGGAGAGACTACAAATTCACTAACATTGGATGTAACATTATTTGATCATATGAATTTGAATAATCTCTCAAAATATATAATCTCACATGATCCATGATCAATGTGAGAAATAATTGGAGATCAGAGAACTATTTTGATTATTGTAAAATGATTGGTTTTTATTAAATTCCAATGGGTTTTTCATGGATTATTATTGTATGGTGATGAAACCACCCCACAAATCTTGAAATTTTTAGGTAGTAGAAAAATTTATTTCATTATAGACCATTCATGAGGGTAATGAAGTAAATAAATTAATAAATCATGAATTTGTTCATTCTTGGATTCTAAAGGGTGATGTGGGGAAAACCAAAATGGGATAAGACATGTCAAATTCTAAAATTTGTTTTCATTATGATGGAGTTAGAGTGTATGAATATAAAAAGGGTTCCTCAGATGAAAAATTATGCCTCTTATTGATGGGATTCATTTTTGGCCCACATTATGAAGATCCACATCTGGGAAAATTATTCATATTATAAAAAGTTCCCTTATGAGTCAGGAAATTCCATTCCTAATAGTCAAGAGAAGATTATAGGGATATTAGTTTCCCATGACATGAAGAGTGATTTGGGAAAAGAACAGATCTGGATTATGATGAGGAAATTTTAAAAAAAATTAGATCATGACTAAATAGAGGTGATTCAAATATACCTTGATTTTATTTAAAATACGATAATTAATGTTGGGTTGATGGATGATAATGAAATGAAATATTTAGGAATCACTACATATCTCATTTGTATGAGAATCATGAAATATGTAGTACTAGAAAGATGGAAATTCCCCACCTAAATTTTAATTCTTAGACAAGGAAATGAGAATATTATTATTTTTGGTAGTATATTTGGTTCTGGTTTGAGATACATAAGCACCACTATGTATATCATTGTGATGTGAATGAAGCCATACTTAGTTTTGGAATAGTATTCATGTCACATGCCTAGAATATTTTCCAGGAGATAATTTTTTGGAATATGGTTTCATGAATGAAATGATAACACATACGAGACTCTCCTATGTGAATCTGGCTTATACACAAGAGAGTGAGTGTTTTTTTGTTTTTGGAATGTTCTATGTTTAAGTATCCAGGTGCCACTATACATCTCATCATAGTGTGTATCAATCCACAAGTAGTTCTATTATGTAGGGATCATTTTTATCATATAATGTTTGGAAAAATAAATAAAATCCAAGAATCACTATGTATCTATTCATAATAATAATCAGACATCACATAATTGTAGAGTCAAGGTGCGTTGAGATGTCAGTATATGTAACTATGTTCTATTCATGTGAGGACCCCATCAACATGTGTTTTTACATCATATGATAAGGACATGGACTATGAAGATTAATGTTATACATCAAGGATGTGTGGTAAACTGGAATAATAAAGAGTATGAGGATTCATAATGTAATAATGCATCTGGAAGAAATATATACAATTTAATATTTTGATTTTTAGATCTTGAGGTGACCCAACCGTGTGAGGAGGCCCTTATTAAGATTCCTAATCCCATGTAAGCTATTCTCTTGGTGAGAAAAGGGGAATAGTTAGGGTTTCCCTTATCACATGTGGGTGAATAAAATAAATTTGGTAGATATAATGTAAAACACTATAATCCAATGTACTCTATGGTGTTGTAAAAAACACATGGTTTTATGTTATGAAAGAGGGGAACTCAACCATGAAATTTAATGCCTCATGGTTAGGTCATTCAATGTTCCTTTCATGTTATTAAATATAGTTCCAAAGTGTCCCTAAAGGAGATGAAATAGGGAATGTGTGGATTATGTATTAGATATGCATAATAATTCATGAATTAATATCATATGAAAAGCATCTCCTAGTAGTTTTTCATGTCTTCATGTGATTTTGGAATTGGAATTCCTTTGTTTGGTGCATTGGGAAATACTACATTTTAATGTCATGTGCTGAATACTTTTTCAAATAATTAAACATCATATGATAATGAAATTATGGATAATTCCTTTTAGGTTCATCCAATAAGGACTATTCTATATAGTTTAACATCATTCTGTAAGGATGCATGGTGTATAGTAGTTTTAGGCCATATTACTAGGACCACCTATCATTAATTATGTTCAATATCTCTTGAATGAATTTTTTTGGGCTAATAATATTCTCATTGCCTATACTGATCCACAAATACGCTCCATTATAACAAACCATCTTGATGAAAATTGGTCGTTCCCATTTGTATTCAATATAAAGAGGTTTCTTCCCAGGTATCGTTGGGATCTGGATGACCAAAACCATCCCTCATACATAAATGGGTGAAAGTGATATTTTTTTTGTTGAAATCCTAAACAATTTGGTTTTGGTGAACCCATAAATGATGAATGGTATTAAATTATTTCTCATGCATCTATTCCAGTCCTTTGAAAAGATTCAGGGACTTTATTTATAGAAAAAATTGATTATAGATGGAAAAGATGAGAAAAGGAAATTTAACACCTTTGGGAGAACATATTTTATCCCATATACTAGTGAATGAGAGGACTTATTTGTAGTCGTATGAGTCATGGTATAGTAGGCCCAAAATTCATTTAGAAGGATTTCTGAAGAGGATTTATTTTTCATCTCCACTATTTTTAGAGTATATTTGATAGGGTTTATTGAAATCAGTTGTATTTCCATTCTCCACTACAAGTGTGTTGGATGAATTGTTAGATTCAATGGTATACTGTTACATCCCATGATATCAAAAAAGATGTTTTATTAAATCGATTTGTTTATAATTAAAATAATCCAATGATATTTTTGTTTTTTTTCTTAAAAAATAGAAATGGAAGTTGGTTGTTTTTAATTAATTATATTATATGTTAATTATGATACTTAAAATTAATTAAAATTATTATTTATATTTTTTAAATTTAATTTAAAGATAAATATGTGTTTCATTTTTTTAAATAATTTATTAAAATCACTATATTTTTTATATATTTTTGTATAATGGAATTTATTTTTATCAAAAAGATTACTTAATACAATATTTTAATGATAATACTTCTAATTAGGGGTAAACAATTTTATAAAATTATTATTATTACACTTTATATAATATATCTTATAAATATATGAGATATATTATGTTTTTGTTTTATAAAATTTATAATTATAAATAATTATTAAATTATAAAAAATAAACATTATATATTTATTATTTAAATAAAAATTCGATTTGATTCATTTGTTAATATATATATAAGTATATATTTAAATATACATATAATTATCTTATATATATATATGTGTGTGTGTGTGTGTTTTATTTAATTTTCTAAATATGTATTTATTGTTTATTATTTATATTTGTTATTTTATTATAAAAAAACACCCTTTTGTATGTTTTAAAAAAATTAAATATATATATATATATATAATTCTATAATTGTTTGTGTTTTAAATAAAATATTTAAAAATTGATTAAAAATTGTAGAATTAAAATATTTTAAAAGAAAATGATAATAGTATATAAAATAATGAATATATTGTGACACATAGTGGAATAAAATGATATTAAAATTATCTATTCCAAAAATTGAAATTATTAACTTGATTCAAATCACTAAAAAGCCTAACAAAACAGTAAAGTGAAATTATATTAAAAAGAAAATATCAAATGAGAGATAATTAAACTATTTATCTCCTCCCTCCTCAAGTTTGTGTCGCTCGATTTCTTATTGCACAAGAGGTTGACCAAAGAGATTCTTTTCATCCTCCTCATATGTACTTCGTCATACCTAATAAAAAATATAACTAAACCCATGATGGCCCTTCTTTTATCCATTCATTTCCACTATCAAATTCACCCTCCTTCCTTGGCCATTTTGGTTTTTTCTTCTTCCAAGTGGATTTGAATAAATTGTAAATAAATCCTTTTATCATCTACCTAGATTCCCTGGTAAGTCAATGAAATAAAAAATAAATATAATACTAATTATAAATAGTTTCCATCCAATAATGGATTAAAAAAATATATTTAATTATTTTCAACTAAAAAAATTTGTCTTTTCACCCCAATAACACCCAAATAATCTAAATCTCACTTGTTATTCTCTTCATTCTACTCAAATTTATATAAGTCACAACCTCTCATTCTACCCAATTCTATTAAGGGTTTAATGTATCATCCTTGTTATACTAAGGGTTATATATATATATATATCTGTGTGTGTGTGTGTGTGTGTATAAATATCAAGAACTATCTATTTATAGTATATATGAAATGGTTATTTGTTTAAAATTTATATTCAAATCCTAAGGCTTGTAAGGGAATTTTTTTTATTTTTTAATAATGATTTATTTAAAAAATATATTTAAATATTTAATTTTCAAAATCATGTAAGGGTATTACAATTATCAATTGTAAGGATTTAATTGTGTGATAAAATTATGTTGTTATACAAATTTTTACACATACATAATTATGTAAGATAGTATCTTATAAATAAAATTGCATATATGAAATGTTTTATTGACATAAAGGAAATATTTATAACATATTATAATTATATGGGTTCATTTAGTTTTGAGTTTCAGATTTAACGAAATATATGTATACGTATGCATACATAAAAATATATGTATCTTACTTGGTTAAAGAATGTTTGATGAAGGATATTTGTTTTAAATTCATGTAATAAGAAAATCAATTTGTTTATGTTATAATTCATCAATACTTATATATATATATATGTATTCATTTGTATAAATGGTTATATGTGTATATATTTGTGTATTCCCAATTTTATATATATATATACCTATTCCCTTAATAGTCGATGATAAATATTTATTAAGTTTTATTAATGCCAAAAATATTTTATACCATGACACTATAAGGGATCAAATTATTTATTTATAAGGTTATACCATTTATTCTTTGCACTTATGGGTTTATATAGATACACATATATATATATATATATATGCATGTATATATATATATATATACAGCTGTGTATAATATTTTCAGAACAAATAATGTATGAGTGGATATTTATTTTGTCAAATTTAAATTTAATTTGGAATAATGGGATACTAATTCTGGGTACGATTCAAAAACCATTATGCCAAATATATGTATGTTTTAAAGAAATATTATGTTTTAAATTTGATTTCACAATAACTCTTCCAAGTTATATTCTCATTTATCAATTTTTTTCTTGAAAATGATTTTATTCTGCAATAATGAGCATTATAAATTCAATATCACATTTAAATATATATATGTATGGAATCTTTATTTTCATTTGATATCGGTTTTGAACTAAATGGTTATTTCTAAGAAGTATCATTTATAAATGATAAAATATTTTGAACCAATGATAATTTTATATAGATATATAAATATACATGTATAGATTTATACTCATGTGAGTAAATGTTATTGTTTCTTTGTATTTTATTTTTCTAAAATATAACTTAAGTATTTATGTTTTGTCAAATTATTTTTGTTCTACACAGGAGTACATATAAATATGTACATATTTTATGTATGTATGTTTATATGATGATAAGTTTGATCAAAATTAAAATTACAGTTTCCCCGTGTAGTTATAATTTCTAATCTATGATGGTGAATAGTAACAAAACATTGTTTTGTTGTTGTGCATCTTCAAATTTTAAAAGGGTTATCATTTTGTTTTTGAAGTTATTATTTTATGTTTACATATGTGTATATATATTTTTTATTAAAAATTTTTATTCTCTTATTTCCAAATCAACATGTAGATTTAGGATTTATCAATTTACGGTATATTGTTATGACTAACCTAGTTTTAAAATGAAAAATAGTTATCATTTTTTGTGAGAATACTAAACAAGTTTCTATTTTTTGTGTGTAAGATATCTTTTCATTTGTGAAACTGCATTCACCCCTCATGGTATGTCATGAAAAGTTAGATATGAAAAATGTCTAATTAATAAATGAAATTCAATGAATTTTATAGATCACGTATGTATTTATTTAATTATACTACTTATTTGCAAAATAAAAATATAGAAATTTATTTCAAGTATGAGATTAATATTTTTCTAGTATTATATGGATTAAGAATTAATATTTTCAAGGTAGTGTAGGAAACTTTGGATTGTTTATTATTATGCCACTCAATAATTTATCATTTAATTTATTTTCATATATGATTAAGATTAAAATAAATCAATGTGGAATGGGATGCTATGATTTAAATAAATATTTTTATCATACATTTGAGATATATTTTGGATTTATTATGTGAGCAGTGAGGCCCAATATATCCTATCAATGCATTGGTTGGTCTCATGAGACAAAGTATAGTCTTGGAATGAGGCCTTTAAAATATGATTATTTATGTTTTTGGAATAAGGATTTAAGTGTCCAGTTATGGTGTTTGAAAGAAGGAATCCCCTCATTATGAGATTATTACTTGACCTTTCATGTAATTATTTGACTAGAAGAATGTCCATGGATAAGAATTATTTTCTTATGAAATTTTATATGGATTTAGTTAATGATATGCACCTGGTATAATGTTTTATATATATGTATATAATAATATAGAAATTTATTTCATCTTAAATATATAAATATAGGTTACGAATTCACCTAAAATTTTATAGTTTTCTTTTATGTGTGAGATGATTATTTCTATCAATTTTTGTGAAAATTATGAAAAGACATTATTTCATGTGATTATTTGTATCCTCCTCCCTAAAATTTCTTACATATTTAAGGATAGTCATTATATAATTTGTAAGTTGAATTTCATGAATTTGGTTTCATGTTCATGCATATTATATAATTCATTGTATTCGTAACTTTTAAATTAGAATAGAATTTATTGATCATTGGTTTTCCATAATAATAATTTCTTGTAAATCTCAAAAATGTTGATGACATGATATGAGAAATATCATGTTCCATTTAAGAAAATGATATATATATATATATATATTATTAAAGAATTATTTTTAAAAGAATTTATAATTTATTTTGAAACCCCTTACAAGGAATTGTAAATGCTCACCCTACACTTTATTTCATTTCTACAGGTTGAGTAGATATATCAGTGACATTCTTCACTTTGTGGAGGAATCAATCTGAAGTTTATTTCTATTAAATTTTGAGGAAATGTAATAGCTGTATCTACTTCTCCAAAACCTAGACTGGTAAAGATCATAGATCATGTATTAGGTTGTGGGATTTTTCAGTTCATTTTATAAAAAAAATTCCAAATCATATTTTATCATCAGCTTCTGTAAACTATGGTCGAGGATTTATAGTATGTATAAGAGGAATGGTCAAGACAAATTTGGAAAATAGATATAGTCGATTCTATGATTTTCTAGGTTACTATTCTACTATTCTAAAAAAAGAAATTTATCATTATTTTTATTCTAATGAAACGAATTTTGATGATGAAATTCGGTTGAGGGGGAAATAATGCAACATCCTATGATTTTCAAGATTTTATATTATATAAATGTTTTATTAAATTTATAAGTTTATAATTAAAAAAATAGCGATATTTTTGTTATGTTTTTCATTAAAAATAAAACTTTATATTTCTATGTTTTTAAATAATTTTATTATATGTTAATTATGATACATGTAATTAATAATTATTATTATTTATAGTTCATAAATTTATTCTAAAGACAAATAAGTTTTCTTCCATTAAAAAAAATATTTCTAAACAACTATATGTTTGTAAAATAGAATTTATATTTTTAAAATAGTTTACTTAATTGAATATTTTAATGATAATAATATTGAATAAGGGTAAAAATGTTTACAAAAAATTATTATTACTCTTTAGATAATATATTTTATAAATATAAGAGATATATTATGTTTTTATTTTATAAAATTTATAAATATATATAATTATTATATTTTGAAAAAATGAACATTATATATTAATGCTTTAAATAAAAATGAGATTTGATTTATAAATTAAAAAACAATTAATATTTATAAGTATATATTTATAAATACATATAATTATCTTATATATATATATTATTTAATTTTCTAAATAATTATTTATTGTTAATTATTCCTATGTGTTATTTTATTATAAAAAGAGAACACTTTATATATGATAAAAAATTCTATTATATATATTTAATGCTATAATTGATTGTGTTTCAAAAAATTAAATGAAATGATAAAAATTGGGGGAATAAAATTATTGTGAATGAATATGATAGGAGTATATAAAAAAATGTATATATCGTGACATGTGAAGTAATAAAACGATTTTAGATTAATCAATTTGAAAGAAATGAAATGATTAACTTGATTTACATGACCAAAAATCCAAAAAAAAAATTAACATTAAATCAAATTAAAAAATGAATATGAAATGAAAGGATAACTAAACTATTCATATCCTCCCTCCTTGATTATATGCTACTCCAATTCGCATCGCACTAGAAGATTTTTCTAAGAGATTAATTTCTTCCTCCATATATGTTATTATTAAAACCTATGAACTGATAGATATTATCCCTAGATTCCCATATTTTTATTCATTCATTTACACTGTTGAATTTTCCCCCTTACTTGGTCATTTCGATTTTTTCGTATTCCACATTGAATTGAATAGATTATAAACAAATCTTTGTATCATCTCCCAAGATTCCTCAGTAAGTCATCCATAAAAAAAGAAATATAATACCAAATATCTATAGTTTCAATCAGTGAATGGATTAAAATAATATATGTAATTAGATTTAGTTTATAAAAAATAACTTTTCACCAGAATAACACCCAACAAAAATAAATATCCCATGTTCTTCTCTTCATTATGCTTGAATTCATTGAAGTATTAGTCCCTCTTCCTATCCAATTAATGTAGGGGTTTATTTTAACATCCTTATTCTACTAAGGGTAATATATATCTCTGTGTGTATATTAATATACATATATAAATTTCTATTTACAGAAAATATAAAAGGGGGTTTTTAAAAAAATATTATTTTCAAATCCAATGGTTTGTATGGGAAAAACGTATTTGTTTTTAAATATTTTTTTAAATCTATTTAATTATTTCATTTTCAAAATCAAGTACGAAGAATATTGTTTTCAATTGTACAGATTTAATTTTTTGATCAAATTATGTTCTTATAAAAATAATTACAAATACATAAGTATTAAAGATTGTATCTTCTAAATCAAATCGCATATATGATATGTTTTCTTAACATAAAAGGCCTATTTCTAAATTCATATAATTATAGGGGATATTTTATTTTTTCATTTTAAATTGAATGTCTTATATATATATACATATGCGTATATAAAAATATATGTATCTTTCATGGTTAAATAATTTATGATGAAAATCATTGTTTAAAATTCATGTTTTAAGGAAATCAATTGGTTTTTGTTTGATTACATTAATACATAATTATATTTATATGATTTTATAGATAGTTATATATATATATATGAGTTTATAATGAATTGTATATATATATATACCTATTATGTAGAATAATTGTTGATGATTAATATTTATTAATATTTATTGATGCAATAAATATATTATACCATGAAACTATAAGGGGAGAAATTATTTATTTATTATGTTATATAATTTATGATTTATTCTTAAGGGTGATTATTCATATATATATATGTATATACATATATATGTATATATATATATATCAATATAATTAAAATATTTTCAAAAAAAATAATGTATGAGTGGATATTTATTTTGTGAAATTTAAATATAATTTGGAATAATGGGATATTAATTCTTGGTATGGTTCCAAGACCATTATTCCACTTATATATATGTTTTCAAAAAAGTTTATGTATTAAATTTGATTTCACATTAACTCTACCAAGGTATAATCTCATTTATAGATGTTTAGCTAAAACATGAATTTATTCTGAAATAATGACAATTATAAATTCACTATCACATGTATATATATATATATAAGTATGAAATGTTTATTTTAATGTGATTAGGTTTTTGAGATAAATGTTTATTTCTAAGACATATGGTTTATAATGGATAAACTATTTTCAATTAATAATATTTTTATAATGATATATATGTCTGTGTGTATATATATTCATGTAGAGATTTATACACATTTGAATAAATGTAAATGTTTCTAGGTATTTTATTTTTCAAAATTAAAACATAAGGATTTATGTTTTTTCAAATGATTTTGGTTCTGAAACAGAGTTCATATAAGTGTGTACATATTTTTCATATATATATATAGAGGTTGAAAATGTTGTTCTAAATTAAAAATCTATTTTTCCAATGTGTTTATAATTTTTGACTATAATGTCAAACAATATCAAAACCCTGTTTTTTTATTATTCACCTTAAACATTAAAATGGTTATCATTTTGATTTTACAGTTATTATTTCGTGAATATACTTATGAGTATATCATTTTTTTTATTAAAAAATTTTATTCTCTTATTTCCAAATCAATATGAAATTTTCATATTTTACAACTTATGGTATATGGTTATGATTAACTTAGTTTTTAAAATAAAATAGTTATTAATTTATGTGACAAGACTAGACAAGTTATTATTTTATATCTTCAATCTATCATTTCATGTATGAAACTTCATTCTCCACTCATGGAATGTCATGAAATGTTTTTTACTGCCAACATCAAATTTATAAATTACATTCCATGAATTTTAGAGAGCATGCATGTATTTTTTTCATTATATTTTTTATTTTGACTTAAAAATAGCCTCATTTATTTTAAAAATGGTATTAGTCTTTTTATTGAGTTATAGGGATTAAGAATTAATCTTTTCAATTTAGTTTGGGACACTTGGGATTTTTTAAAGATTATGTACCTCACAAATTTATTAGTGAATTTATTTTAATATATGATTAATATTAAAATATATCAAATAGGTATGGAAAAAATTGATTTAAATACATATTTTTATTAGAAATATGAGGATATCATTGGACTTATTATGTGATGGGTGAGGCATGTTATAACCTCTTGATGCATTGGTATTTCTCATTTGAAAAACTAGATTCTTGGAATGAGGCCATGAAAATATGATTATGTATGGTCTTGGCACAAGGCCTTGGTGGTGTAGTTATGATGTATGACATTATGCATTCTCTCATTATGAGATTTTTACAAGACCTTCCATGTGATTATTTTACTAGTATAATATCCATGTATAATAATCATTTTCTTAAAAAAGATTATATGGATTTATTTAACCAACTTCAAATGGTATAATGATTTATATTCATGTATATAAAAATATAAAAATTCATTTCGTTGTCAATATATAAACCGTGGTTAAAATCTCATTTATCATTTAATGGTTTTCTTTCACTTGATAGATGATAATTGATATGAATTTATGTACAATTCTTAAAAAATATATTTTCATTTGTAAATCAATATTCGCACCTCAAATAATCGATACATAGTTATGTATGGTCATTATCATACTTGTAATTCTAATTGAATGCATTTTTGTTCTTATGAATTCATAATATATATTTAATTTTTTTCATAACTTTTAAATAAGAATAGAAATTATTGGAACTGGGTTTTCCCTATAAATAATTTCTACTAACTCTCAAAAAATGATGATTTCATGCTATGAGAAATTTTATTTTCCTTTTAAAAAAATGATTTAAGTACGTATTTGTATTTTTAATGAAATATTTTGAAAACAGTTTATAAATTCTATTAAAACCCTTTACTATGAATTTAAAATATGCACCCTACATTTTAAATTCATTTCTAAAGGTTGAGAAGATTTTTTGGTGACATTATTTACATTTTGGAGGCATCTCTTTGTAGATAATTTTTTTTAGTTTTGAAGAAATTTAATAGTTGTATCTGATTCTCCAAAACCTATATCGGTAAAGATCTTAGACTATTTAATGATTTGTGTGATCTTTTAGTTAAGTTTATAAAAATAATTACACTACATATTTTCAAAATGGCTCTGGCCAAATGGGTTCGGGGCTTTATAGCTGGTATCAGAGGAAAGAACAAGTCAACTTTGGAGAATAGTTATTATAGAGTCTAGGAGTTTATCGATTACTGTTCTATATTTATAAAGATATAAATAATGAATTTTTTTTGTCTGACGAAACAATTTGCAGGCACACAATTCTGGTTAGGGGTGGAATAATGAAACATACAAAGAATTCCATGTTTCTTTATTACATAAATTTTTTTATTAAAACAATTAGTTTATAATTAAAAAAATTATGGATATTTTTGTTTTGTTTATCTTTAAAGATAGAAATTGAAATTGAGTTCTCTTATTTAATTTATTTTATGTTATTTATGAAACATATAATTAGTTATAATTCGTATTTATAGTTTTTAAATTATTTCTAAATAAAAATACAGTTTTTCATTGTTTAAACTAATATTTTAAATTAACTATATTTATTTATTTATTTTTGAAAAATAGAATTTATTTTTATCAAATATTTTACTTAAAGTAAAATTTTAATGATAATAATAGTAAATAAGGGAAAATAATTTTATAAAATTATTATTATTTCACATTAGATATTATATTTTATAAATATATAATATATATTGTGTTTTTTTAAAAACATTTGTAATTATATATAATTATTATATTAGGAAAAAATTCACATTATATATTTTTACTTTAAATAAAATTTTTATTTTATTTATTTATTAAAAATTGAAATATATATAACTATATATTTATAAATACATATAATTATCTTATATATATATATATATATATATATGTGTGTGTGTCTTTTCTTTAATTTTATAAATATGTATTTATTTTTTATTATTTATATGTGTAATTTTATTATAAAAAGAACACACATTATGTATGCTTTCAAAAAACTAACATATATATATATATATATCACTTGAATATTTTGTGTTTTATAAAAACATTCAAATGAAATGATTAAAAAATATGAAAAAACGATTTTAAAATAAAATGATAATAGTATATAAAATTATGTATGAATCCTGACTTATAAAGGATAATTTTTTTAAAATATTATATTTTAAAAAATTGAAATGATTACCTTGATTTAAATCTCTCAAAACCCAAAAAATGTAATGTGAAAACAAATTAAAATTGAATATTAAATGGAAGGATAATTAAAATATTTATCTCATCCCTCATTGAGTTTGCGTCGCTCCAGTTCGAATCGCATAAGAGGTTGATCGATGGAATTCTTTTGTTACACCCCATATATTCTTATTTAATCCTACAAACGAATAGACATCAACTCGTGATGCCCCTCCTTTTCTCCATTCATTTCCACTTTTAAAGTCACCCTCCTTGGTCATTTCAATTTTTTCTACTTCCAAATTGAATTGAATAAATTGAAAATAAATCATTTTATCACCTCCCTATCTTCCTTGGTAAGTCATAATTATAAAAATAAATATAATATAAATTAGCTACATCTTCCATATCATGAGTTGATTAAAATAATACACGTATTTATTTCCATTTTATAAAAAATTTCCTTGTGCACTAATAACTCCCTAAAATAATAAATCTCCCATTTTCTTCTCCCCATTCTTCTTGAATTCATTGAAATATTACCCCCTTTTTCTATCCAATTCATTTAAGAGTTTATGGTATCACCCTTATTCTACTAAGGGTTATATATATATATCTGTGTTTGTGTTTGTGTATTTTTGTGTATATAGATACATATATAACTTTCTATTGCAGTATATATGAAATGGTTTTTTTTAAATCAAATCTTCTAGTTTGTATGGGAAAAATATTTTTATTTGATTGTTAATATTTATTTTTTTTAATCTATTTAAATTTTTAGTTTTCAAAATCGTGTAAGGGAATTATTATTTTTAATTTTAAATATTTAATTATTTTATAAAAAAATTTGTTCTGCAAAGTAATACACGTATATAAATATATAAGATCATATCTTTTAAATAAAATAGCATATATGATTTTTTTCTTCACATTATTTTCATTTTTCTAAAATAAAATAATTATAGGGACTCATTTAGTTATGCATTTTCAATTGTCAGACATATAAGTATACGTATGTGTATATAAAAATATATATCTTTATTTGTTAAAGAATTATTTATAAAATATATTTGTTTTAAATTCATGTTTTCAGGAAATCAATTTGTTTATGTTTAATTTCATCTATACATTAATATATGTATATAAGTGTATACAAGGTTATACATATGTATATTTTAGTGTATACACAACTTTGTGTATATATATACCTATTCCACTTAAGAATCATTGATGATAAATTTTTATTAAGCTTTATTGATTCAACAAATATTTTATACCATGATACTATAAGGGATAAAATTAAATTTTTATTAAGTTATACAATTTATGCTTTATTTTTTAGGATGTATATTCACACACACACATATATGTATACATAGATATATATATTTATATATATCCAACTAAGTATAATATTTTAACAACAAATAATGTACGGGTGGATAATTATTATATCAAATTTAAATTTAATTTAGAATTATGGGTTACTAATTCTATGTAGGATTCCACAACCACTATTAGACTAATATATATGTTTTCAACAATGTTTATGTCTTAAATTTTATTATACATTAACATTAATAAGGTATATTCTCATTTATCGAATTTTTGATAAAACATGAATTTATTCAGCAATGATAAGAATTATAAATTCTATATCACAGGCATATACATATACATACATATATATATATATATAAGTATGAAATGATTATTTCTATGTGATAAGGGTTTTGAACTAAATGGTTATTTCTAAGATGTATGGTTTGTAAAAAAAAGACTATTTTCAACCAATAATAATTTTATATAGTTATATATATATATAAATATATAGATATACACATGTATAGATTTATATATTTGTGAGTAAATGTAATATTTTCGATGTATTTTTTTGAAATTAAAACATAAGATTTAAAATTTGTCGAATGATTTTGGTTCTATAATTTAGTACATAAAAATATGAACATATTTCACATATATATGAATACATGTTGAAAAGGTTTTTCTCAATTAAAAATATAGTTTCCACAAGGGGTTATAATTTTTTATCGATGATGGCGAACAATAAAAAACCTTGTTTTGTTATTGGGTGCGTTAAAATTTTAAATGGGTTATCATTTTGATAGTGCAGATCCTATTTCATGTATATACATACGTGTATATATTTTTGTTTATTAAAAATGGTTAGTCTCTTATTTCAGAATCCACAAGAAAAGTTAGGATTTATCAATTTATTGTATATGGTTATGAGTAACCAAGTTTTTAAATGAATATAGTTGACATTTTAAGTGATAAGACTAAACAAGTAACTATTTTATGTATGCGAGCTGTCATTGCATGTTCAAAACTGCATTCCTCCTCATGGTATTTCATGAAAAGTTATTTATAGATAACTTCTAATTTATAAATTAAATTCCATGGATTTTGGAGATCATGTGTCTATTTATTTTATTATACTAATTATTTTTTTCATTACAAATAGTGACATTTATTTCAAGTATATGATTAATCTTTTTATGGTATTATATGGATTAAGAATTAAACTTTTTAAATTTGTGATGAAACATTGGAGTGTTTAATGGTTATGTATTACATGAATTTATCAATGAATTTATTTTCATCTATGATTAAGATTCACATTAATCAAAGTGTTATGGGACACTTTGAATTGAAGATGTATTTTTATTAGAAATATGAGGAATTCATTGGAATTTTTATTTGATGGGTGATGGATGTTATAGCTTCTTGATGCATCGATATGTCTCATGAGACTAACAAGAGTCTTGGAATGAAGATTTGATAGTATGATTATGTATAGACTTGTCACGAGGCTTTGACAGTGTAATTATGATGTCCATCATTATGAATTCCATCATTATGAGATTAGTACTTGATCTTCCAATTGATTATTCAACTTGTAGAATATCCAAGGATAGGAATCATTTTCTTATTGGTGTTTATATATATATAGATAATCATATGAACTTGTTATAATTTTTTCTATTTATGTATATACTAATATAGAAATACATTTTGTCTTTAATCTAAAAGAAGATGTTATAAACCCATCTTCAATTTAATGGTTTTCTTTTATGTGTTAGATAATAATTGATAGAAATTATTGTGGAAACTATGAATAAATATTATTTCATGTATAAATCTGAATCCGCACCTTTTACATGTCATACATATTTAAATATGGTCATTATCTAACATTAATATGGAATTTCAGAAATTTTTGTTCAAGTGTGTACATATTATATAATGCGTTTTGTTCATAACTTTTAAATAAGAATAGAAATTCCTGAGCATGGGTTTTCTCTAAAAAAGATTTTTAGTAGCTATCGAAAAATCACGATGACATTCTATGAGAAATGTTATTTTCCTCTTATGAAAATTTATTTAAGTACGCAAATATAATTTTAAATGAATGTTTTGAAACAAATTTATTAATTATTTTAAAATACCTCAATATGAATTTTAAATTATCACCCTCCATTTTGAACATATTTTTATGGGTTGATTATATTTATCAGTGAAATTATTCACTTTTTGGAGGCTTCCCTTTAATGTTTATTTCAATTAAATTTTGGTCAAATGTAACAGTTTTATTTAATTCTTCAAAACCTAGACTGGTAATGATCCTCGACTATTTAATGTGTTGTGTGATTTTTTAGTTCCTTTTACAAAAAATTAGATAACATATTTTAGCACCAGGTCCCGGTAACTGGTTTCAAGGCATTATATATACTCCTTCTATAGCATTTTCAATTTTGAAGAATAAAATTTGGTGATATTTTCCCTCATTATTTTAGGAGTTACACCAAACCTAGTGACAATGTTGTACTTCATGAAATTGATGATACTTTTTTGATGGATTCATTGATGGGTATTTATTCTTTCCAATTAGAGAATAATTTCATCTTAGTGTGGGTGTATTTAGACACCTTCACTATAGTTTTAGGCTTTGGACCCATAACATCTATTCCCCAAACACAATAAAACAAGAAATATTTCAAAGTATGAAACAACTTTGGGGTTTGGTGGAAGGAATTCTAATTCATTTGATAAGGATGATAATCTTTGGTGAATTGGGATTAATAATTTATCATCAATGGGTAAAAAATATCCAAGCCTCATAATTTGGTGGGAAATATATATTCTTAATTAATAGGAACCATTTTCAAAAGTATGAAATTATCTCATAGTTGTGATATTCTCTTCTCTATTAAGGAATATGAGGAAAACTCTACCAAATATACATTTATATATGACCTTATGATAACTTGGACTACCGTATATAATGTAGATAACTTCCCATCATGAAATTTCCTATTTCCTAGATTTTTTTGAGGGAATAATCCCACTCTAGATGTAGACCAATAGGGTCATCATTGAGATATTTACATGATTATCTAGTTTAATGGTAATTTTTTTCTAGTCTCCTAATAGATATTCTTAAGAAATAGTGTTGTTATTCTATGATTTGTAATAGTGATAGTTTATTCTTATCTATAAAAAACTGAAAAATCTATATACTAATTTTCAAATGCGTAATATTAATCATTATATGGTCCCTTGATGTCAGACACTATATGTGTCGATGGTAATTATTCCAGTAATAGTCAGACATAATCTATAAAGGGATTTATCTCTTTGTTCATGGTAGTGTAATCACCATTGACATTCTTGATATCCAGCTCTAAGTCACCTATGATATTTAGATGGGTCATTGGTAATTATATCATTTTCTATGCCTATAAAGAGTGACTAATGTTATGCCTCATTTTTAGTGTAACCTTTTAAAAGTATGTAATAATTAGGTAGGATAACGTTTACAAGATAAACATGAATGACTCCCAAGATGACTCTCTTAAGCCTAGGGGTTTCTATTCACTTTCCCATTAGGATTATAGACAAGCCATCAAGATACATCTACAATGTTCTAATGGAGTCTTGTACAGAGAATATTTATTCATCCCGAAGATAAGTATTCATATTCCTTTCTATTATATAATGGTTCTGTATAAGTAAATATACTAAAGATTTCCCCAGTATTGCATTATGAGGTATGATCAAAAAGTCAAACTTTTTTAGGATGACCACCCACAATGTCAAATTTCTAGTCATCCTAGGATATTTTAGGATGTACTTTAGTGAATAAATTCAACAGACCAAATGGACTATGTGATGCAGTAATTATTGCCTCAATTTTGAAACAATAAATATTACTTTGAGATATTTATTCTTGATGTCTTAGTAAATATTCTCGATATCAATCATGATTATAATTTATAAATGGAGAATATTGTCATTTTCGATATCATTATTTTCTGCGAGGAAATAAATTCTTGATCTTTATAAATATTTTATATATAAGATGAGTGAATATCCTTTTAAATGTAGCATTATAGATTTTGAACTCAATAATTAATTATTGTTACTTCCAAACTATTTTTGATAGTCATTATTAGAATTATATGTGGCCCTATTTTTTCATTAACATGGTGTATATCAAGAAATTTCCAGAATTATTTTCAATAAAGCATTGAATTCATGAAATTCATCCTTATATTTATGTCAAATAGTTGTGTTTTCTAGGAAGTGACATGTCAAGGAAAGAATTTATCTTTTACATATGAACTTTTATTCCTTGATTGTGTACTAGGGAGCCTAGAAATTTTCATTAGGTAACACCAAATGCACACTTAGAGGGTTCATTTTTAGGTTATGTTGTCGATGTTTGTTGAAAATGGTAAATTTCAGTATAATTGTTAGTACATTGCTATGATTTTACAATGAGTTCATTGATATAGTAGTCATCACACCCTCCAAAAAATATTTTAAATACACAATTCATGGAATACTAGTATGTAGTTCCAGTATTGATCATAGAAAAAGGAATCACCCAGTAGTAATATACTCCTTGGGGTACCATAATGGTAGTGGGTTATTCATCTTCAGATACTATTTAGATTTAGTTATTCAATGAATATCCATCCATGAAGGAGAGGTCTTTATTGTTATCCCTTAAATCAGTTATATGTTTTGTAATTGAAACTAATAATTACTCTTTTGGATAGTTCATGTTGAGATCTCTAAAATTGATGAAAGCTCAAAATTTACCACCTTTATTCATGACTGAGACTATATAGGTTTTCCATTTTGTGTACTAAACTTCCCAAATGAAGTTATCTTTGTTGATATTATCAACTTTGACTTCAACATTAGAAGAATTGGTTAGATGTGCCCTTATGGATGCTTGCTTGTAGCCATGATGGTCTTCTACAGACCCAGGTGGTGGTTGGCCCCATCGGGATATAGGAATTAAATTTATCTATAATTACAAGATAATTTATATCACTTAATACATTAATAACAAAGTATTTGATTCATTCTATTCTATGGGATGAGCATCACCAATCATTTTAGGTTGTGGATCCTCCTCAGTGCCCAAATTCAATAATTTTTTTCATTAACTATGATAGAGACACCTTCCTCGAATGCATGAGGAGTGTCTTTGAAATTATCCTCCCCTTCATCTTCCTCCTCCACTTCCTCTTACTCTTCCTCAAATTCCACATTAGGGTGGTTGAGTGAAAATTTTGAATTTTCAGAGGGAGTTAGAGGATCATAACTCTATGATTTAGAGGCATATGTGTGTTTATATATATATATATATATATATCAATTTTTTATTAGTGACATAATTATTAATTCATATTTTACTGATGATGCTAGGGCCTACAGAATTCATAATGATATAGAGAGGGATATTTTACTAAATTTTCACTTCTAAAAAAATTATTTTAGGCATATTTATTACAGTTTAATTAAATTGACACGACTTATATCTTGAGGGTTTTTGTGTACATGACCAATTTTGAGTTGACAACTTCGATCCAATTGATGGGTAGAATATATTCATTAATGAGCTCTGGGAAGGGGTTCAATGGGGTTGTTTCTATACCATTCAAGGTGGTAACATGAGAAAAAACATTGGTTATGGGTTTTATCCCTTATCCCCTATAAAATCATTAACTAATATTTTGAACCTCACAATATTAAAATACAGATTAATCACTATATAATATCACACATTTCATATTCATATATTTCCAAAAAAAATTAGTGAGATGATGAATTGATTGTTTATGTTGGGGCAGCCAAGTCCCCCTTATAAGAAAATTGAATGTTTAATCTTCATAGACAACTTGGAATTGAAAACAAGACTCGAGGTCCCCAAATTGTGTTTTGAGCATGATCTGGACACTCACATATTGTTTCATCATTTTTTGTCCATTGAGTGTCAATGGAAACAGAGATAAGTCAGCCTTATTGTAACCCACATGACGAAAAATTGGGATTGGTATTATATTGACACCTGATCCGTTATAAATAAAATCTCTTATAAAATAAATTTCATTTAGTGTTCCCGATATATACTAGGGTTTGATGTTTCCCGGGATCACAACATAATTTTCTCATTCTTTAAAATATATAAAAATATTTTATTCTTCATGGTCAATCTCTACCTTGTATACCTCGGTATTAGTGACCTCATTTTTGAATTTTGAGGGATTAATAAAGAATCTATATGTATTTTCCATACATCTATTAATATGGTTAAGAACAGCCAAAATTTATAGAATCACTAAGACTACAACCAAATAATTTAGTATTTTATACATCTGAGTAAGCTGGGTTTTTCTTCTTGTGGGGATTGTTTCCATAGAAATTATTTTAGAGGTTGATGTTCCCAGGGTTGGCGACTTAGGTGGTTGAGCAGATGTTGAGGGAGCATTATCTACTATTGTATTAGGCTGACATGGCATGGCTAACATCCAAGGGTGATAATACTACTATACCCCTTCCATTAAATCATTAAATATAATTGTTTCTAAAATACTTTTAGTAAATGTGGGTTTTTTTAACTTCTCTTTCTAGGCTCACTGAATGGATCATCGATGAGTCTTGGTAGTGATAATTTCTATGTTAAGGGTATGGTTAGAATATTTGGTTTGTCCACTATTACATCTTCCCCTTCCTCCCAATACCCTTTAGTATCTTCCTTTGGTTCAGCAATATTTCATAGGAAACCCTTATTCATATGTTTTGATAGCATGACAAAATGAATCCATTATGTGGTTGAAATTAATAGAACAAACAAATAATTCTTGGTCTGATGAGGATTCTATATAGACAGATTATTCTTACAATACTATTTTGTAAGGTGGTTACCATTATCACAAGATTGGATGTAAAAAATTGGAGAGTTTCATGATTTAATTTTGAATCCATATAGGTTCACATTCCTTTACAAGATTTTAACGGCTTTGGGTATGTTGAATCTAAGAAGATTGAATATTGAAAGTTTATGCATCAAGAGAATCTAGTTGTTCCATAGAAGAAGAGACTAAGGGCATAGTTATTTGGATTAACTAGTCATATATGATAACACGATTCTGCTTTATTATCTTCTTGTGCATCCAATCAATTGAATTTTTTGAACCCACAATCATAACTTTTTCACCCAACTTCTTCTTCTAGAATGGTTTAAAAAAACCCATTACACTTGTGGTTTTGGTTTCCCCAAGATCACCTTCAAAGAATCAACTATCTTTTCCTGTAAGATATCAATGAAAATAGAACCCCGAATGGTGTTCCACAACACTCAATGAAAGGGATAGTAGTTTGGGATATTATAGATTCCAATTTTATCATACCTTATGACGGCCCGCACATTACATATAGATTTTACAAAAACATTGAAGAATATTTGTTACATAGCATAACAAAATCCACGCTAAGACCATATATGTTTCATGTCTCTAGAAACTGAGAAACATAAACAACTGGTTCATAAAACATCTGCATTGTCTCCCACTTATTTCTTCATAACAAGAATCCTTTTTTGACATATGATACTTAATAACTTTCTTCATGGCCTAGAGAGAATAATCATTTGAAAGGGTGAGCTCAGATGATTAGTATGGGTAAACAAGGAAAATATCAATCATATTATAATAATAAGAACCTAACACTCAAAAATATTATCCTGCATATAAGAGATCCTAATATCACAAAATAAGATAAATAATAAAAGTGAATTGTAGCCCAGTATTCATAAAATAAGACAAGAAATTTCATGGAATACACACATAATCATTGAAAATCATTTTATATTAGTCAAGGATAATTGACAATACCATCATAGTAGACAAATTCCATTACATAACTATGTTCACTCATTGTTCCAGCACTGTATTACTGAATGTGATTTATTTTATGTTCTAGTCATGTCGATATAGTGAGATATAAATCTTTACCTAATTCATTGTAGGGATATATAGGTCCCATCCATGTCATAATGAAACCATTCTTACGTGTGCCACAAAAACATTATTATATTCACCATAGCATAACCCATGAAATATAATGGGTTTATTAAACATATTTACAAAAAAAATTATTTTATAAATATCATTCCATGATAAACATAATCAAATCATAGTTAAAATTGGTATATGAATATAAACCTATTTATATAGTGTCATCTTAGTTGAAAAATAATATTTAGAAAACATTGGAAATTATTTCCTGGGGAAATACCCTTTCTTCTTCAAAAACGTTTTAATTACTCAAATTGCCAAATAATTTTAGGACAATTCAATTTATGTGAAAATAAAATTTTAAGCTTATAGGTGAAGGTTCAATGAAACAAGTCATTTTGAATGTGTAAAAATCCATTTATGCCGTACAGGTTAAAAAAATTATTCTCATAGTTTTGCTGAAAATGTCAAAAGTACCTCACACTAAAAACGACCAGAAATTCCATTAATACCATTTAGTAATCATTCAATATTGGGTAAAATTGTATTTAAAAAATTATATAAGGATATAATGAATTTTTTTTAACTACATATTTAGTAAACATGGACGTGGATGATAAAAATACCCCATGAAATACATAAAAAAAAATCACAGATAAAAATGAGATTTTCCAAATTATCCCATACCTTAGTTATGATATGATTTATATGTATCTGAAACTTCTGTATAATGATTTAAGTAATGTTAACGAATTATTCAAGAATCATAATCATTTTTATGATAAAATTTATTATCATATTTTAATCTGTTTGTTCGTAACATTTCATTGGTACTTGTTATTCAGGTGTTAATTACTTTATGATCTTATTCATGTTTTGTCAGATAAGTTATTATTAATATTTTTAGGTTATAGATACATCATTTCTATAATGGTATTAGTATAATATATGTCATACTTATTCAATAAATTTATTTATATAATCATTCTTCCATGAAGATTATATAGAACGAATCTCATTGCACCATGGAGACAGTATGCAGTACATATGTACGATTGACGATATCGTTCCCAAAATTGTAGAAAGGTATTAAAGTGGATGGTGTATAGTATCATAGAATAAATATTATATTATATTATATATATATATATATTAATTCCATAATTATACCCATCTATGTAAGGTGGTGGTGAAAAATAGATGACACCATGGTGTGGAGACGGTAACTCGTATGTATGCACGCGTGGTGATTTAATTTTTCATAGGATTAGTAGAAGGATGAATATGGTTGTTTCAAAGTCATAATAACCTCTTAGTATATAATTACTATTGTAGTTAGTAATTTACAAAGAAATAAATCATGAGTTGGATGTAAAATAAGAAAGAAGTTTGAAAGAATCAATAAATGATATTATATATCCTTCAACATGCCTCCTCTAAATCACCTCTTAGAGCACTAGAGTTATTCTTTCAATAATAACAAGAGCTATATAATGTTTCTAGTGAATTTGAAAAGAGAAATGGGTGGGGTATTGTCATTATTAAAGGATCAAAGTAAATTTAAGATTTGAGGGAGGATGTTCCCCTTTATAATTGAGGTGGGAGGCACTTTTAGAAACCTCAAAAATATTAATTTATAATAAATTCAAACCAGAAATTTATGGGAATTGGGAGAAGGGTACTATAACAGTACTGTATAGGTACTGTAGAAGAAGTGTTACTGTAGATCGGTGGGTACTATAGCGGTGGCATGGCACTATAGCAGCGGCGATACTGTGTGGGTACTGTAGCAGGCAGGTTACTATTCACAGAATGGGCATTGGGCCAAAAAATTGGGTCAAAATGCTATGTAATGGGATACAAGACCAAAATTACTTTGGGATATATAATGGGTCTCCCTCTGCCTTGTTAAAAGAGGTATTTTCTTTGCTTTAATAATAAAATGAGTCTTCGACCCCAACCTTTAAAAAAATTAATTTTTAACTAAGGTACCCAATAATTCAATATTAAAAGGGTGAAGTATTTACTTATTTGAAGTCAATTAGACAATAAATAAATAATATAGAAAATTATAGGCTATATCAGAGTTATTATATATTTTTAAAATATTATTTTTAAATATTTTACGAAATCCTTATTTTGAAAAAATATCAATAATATCAATTTTTACACAATTTATTTCATGTGTTTTTTAAATTAAAAAAAACAAGTGAACCTAGATCCAAATATTTTATTATATCCCATAGGGAGAGAGGTGATATATTAAATTCATTATACATAATAGTTATTCCAAATTATATTTATTAAAATATATTTGATTACATTTCTTTGATATTTTCATTAAAAAAATAATTATAACCTCAATTTTGAGTAATTATTAAAAACGATTTTACTTAATAAAAATGAAAAATAAAATAATATGATGAATAAAAATTCACTAGTGATCATAATAGTACTCTTAGTAGAATTTATCTTCTCAAAAAAGCAACATTAAAAATAGAATACACATTTAAAACATGAATGTGAAAAACTTATTATCACATTCAATAAAACTATATAAGTGTCATAATCTATTATTAAATCTTCAAAATGATCAATAAGTCATCACATAGATGATTATGGTTGTGAAATAATTGACCAATAAGTTTTAGTCAAGTGTTTGAGCCTTTTTTTAATATTTTAATAAAAATTGTTTCAATGATTTCTCATCAATTAATTAATTTTTTCATCATCCAAGTATAAGTCTTTAAGATGGTTATTAATTTCCAAAAAATTACAAATTATTTTCCATGATAAATAAAAACATTTTTTCATTAAAATTAGTATTTATTATCATCTTTATCTTCTATATAGCCTTATATTTATAATTATTTAATTTGTAAATTGAGAGTGAAACATAATTCAATTTTCTTTAGATAAAATAAATTAAATGTCCTTATCTCATCCAAGTGGATTCCAATGGGTACAATTTAAATCCAATTATGTTTTAATGAATATTAAAATTATCCAATTATATTAATACAAGTGTTAGGGTGGTTTTACAATACTATTTTTACACTTAATTTCCGGATTTACCCTTGTACCTTATTAATAAAATTTACCCAAGTTACTATTCATTTTTCTCGAAAATAAAATAATGCACTTTACAAAATTTGAACCAACTAATTCAAAATATAGAATCAATTTTTCAAAATTTAAAATACACAACTTTCATTAGTTAATTTAAAATTTATCACGTTGATGAAATGAGAAAATGGGGGTTTATGTTAAAATATTACAAAAAATTGTAATATTTATTTACATCTAAATTTAATGTAAAATTAGTTTCAATGAACTAAATTTCATTTAATGATAAAACAATATTCTATTTACACTTTGAAACCATTAAGTATTATAATTTAATACTATACATTATTTCATTGAAAAAACTTATTTCTAATGAAAATTAGCATATTTTTACCATTCATCAAAACGTGAATGTTATCAGAAAAATATATGAAATTCATCAAAAGTAAATTTTTACATCCCACATCCAAATAACATGTTTATATTGTAATATTAAAATTATTGATGTTTAAAAATCATAATTTAAAAGGGGTTCTCCATTCAGTGGTGAAAAATTAGCCTTTTTTTAAATCGGTTTTTATACATCAAATAAGGTGTTATGCATACCCAATGACTAAAATAGATGTTGGATGAATATATATATTTTTTATTTATTTAACACACATAAATCTCATTAATTTAATTACCAAACATAATTCACTAAAAAATACAGATATCTTTTTGGTCAATATTTTTCATAAATAATTTATAGACAATGAATACACAATGTTTTTTCATAAATTAGTTATAATTATTCCCGCTAACCTAACAACTAGGATATAAAATTAATTTTATAATAACATTGTCTTGTAGTTCACTTAAACTTAAAATTTCATGAAAATAAATCTACTAAATAAAATAAATTATTTAAATAATAAATTTCATAAAAACATTCGAGTGTTATATTTTACCTCCTTAAACTGAATTTTTCCCTCATTATTAATCACTTTGAAACAAAAATATCATGATACCTCTCCCTCATCATATCCTAAATTTCACATGTTTCTTATGAAAATTAGTGGTTCCTCCATAAAACATTAACTAATTTATTGGTCTTGTTTCATAGAACTTTTTCGTTACGATCCAGATTATCTATCGGTTATTATTCAAAAGAATGATCTTGCTCTAGCGGTATGACTTCTGAGCTTAGTAAATGCAAAGGATCGGTAATGTACTTTGTCAAGATATATACATGGAACACATCATTAACATGATATGTATTCAGTGTAAGTTCCAATTGGTAATCTACCTTCCCAACCTGATCAGGAATTTTAAAAGCACTGATATACCTAGGGCTCATCTTGCCATTATTTCCAAATCTTAGTACACTTTTCTAGGGAGATATTCGTAGAAACACCTTCTCCCCCAATTCCAAATCTAGGTATTTTTCTTTAGTTTTTAACATAAATTTTTTATCACTTCTAAGCTACTCATATCATTTGTTCAATAGATTTAACATTTTCTACCATTTCCCCAACAAGATCAAGTCCTAATAGATTTCTTTCCCCAAATTCATCCTATTGATTTGGTGTTTTTCACTTATATCCATATAGGGATTCATAGGGATCCATCTGAATAATGTAGTGAAATCTATTGTTCTATAAAAATTCAAACATAGGTAGGTTTTTTTCTAAACAACCATTGAAATATAAAGAGATATATCTCTACATGTCTTCCGGAATTTGAATTCTCCACTCAGACTAACCATTTATCTAAGGATGATAAACAGTGTAGAAACATTACTCTGTATCTAGATCATATTGAAGACATTTCTAGATCTTTGAGGTAAACCTCAAACCCTGATCAGATAAAATGTAAATTGGTACTCCATGTAATCTTACCACTTCCATTGCATATATCACGGAATGAATATCCATAGATAAATCATATCTAACATCAATGAAGTGTGCCGACTTTGTAAGGAGATCAACTATAACCCATATAGAATTGTTGCCATTAGTTTTTTTGGTAATTCCAACAATAAAGACTACATTTTTGTCATCCCATTTTTATTCTGGTTTGGGTAATGGTTGTAACATCCCCATAGACTTCTATCTCTCGGCCTTAACTAACTGAAAAAAAAAGCATTGAGAGACATATTCAGGGATATCTCTTTTCATGAAATCCCACCGGAAATACCCTTTTAGGACCCAATACATCTTTGTATGTATAGGGTGAATAGAGAACGAATATCTTTGAGTCTCATCCAATAGTTACTTATTTATTTCAAGCATGGAAGGAATTCAGGACCTGTTTTAATCCATATTGTATTATCATAACCAAGGTTCAATTCAGGAACATTTTTCATCTTTTTTTGTAGCCCTATATCTTTCTTTTTAGACTATTTGAAATTTACTTGAATAGATTGTTGATCATTCATTTGATAAATATAATATTTCTCCCCTTCCATTTAAATTTCAAGATCCATCCTTTAAAAATCCCAAAATGGTGGATCTTTTGGATTCCCCATAATGGATAGGCGTTCATGGTCTTCTTAACACAAGGCATCTTCTACCTTGTTTTCTTTCCCAAGGAGGTAATGTATTGACAATTCATAATCGTTAATAAAATCCAAGAAACTTCTTTGGTTCATATTCATATTCTTTTCTTTGGTGAAAATATAATTTAAACTTTTATGGTCAATATAAATATCTTACCTTTCATCCAATAGATAATGCCTCCATATCATTAATGTAATGATTGTCAAAGATAACTCTAAATCATTAGTTGGGTAATTTTTTCCATGTATTTTCTACTATTGGGAGGCATATGTTATCACCTTATATTTTTTCATGGGAACACATCCAATACCCTTCCTGAATGTATCCTTGTATTTCAAAAACATTTCTCTTATACAAAGTAGTGTTATGATAGGTGCACTGGATAACCTTCCTTTTAGATTATTGAAAATATCTTCATATTCTTCCATCCAAATGAACATAACTATTTTTCGAGTCAACATGGTTAGTGGATTATATAATTTTGAAAAATCATTCACAAAATATCAATAATGTCCAACCAAACAAAAAAAACATTACATCTCAGTTACAGTTTTTTGGTCTCTTCCAACATTCATCAACTTTTGGGTTTGATGGATCCCGAGATATCCCTTAACTTCAATTATGGGACCCCAAAATGAAACCATTTGAATCCAAAATTCAAACTTCATAAATTTAACATAAATATTCTCATTTCTCAATTTCATCAATACAATTCTCAAGTGGTCTTCGTGTTCTTCCTTTATCTTCTAATAGACTAGAATTTCATATATTAAGACTGCCAAAAATTGATTGATATAGTCTCTAAGGACTCTATTCAATAGATCCATGAAGATAGTGGGGGAACTAGTAATACCTAAAAGTATAACTTTAAATTCATAGTGTACATACCTTGTACAAAATGTCATCATTGATATATCCTCCTTTTGGACCCTTAATTGATGATATCCTGAATTGACACCAATATGGGAAACGTATTGAGCTCCACGTAGTTGGTCAAATAAGTCATCAATGTGGGGAAGAGGATATTTTTGCGGAATAGTGTTCCTATTAAGATCTCGATAATCAATGCAGAGTCTCATTGATACATATTTCTTCTTAACAAACAGAACGGGTGCTCGAAAAGGTGATAAACTAGGGTGTATGAATCTTTTATCAAGATTATCATTGTGTTTCTTCTTTAATTCCTACAACCCAATCGGGTCTCTTATATAAGATGTATTTGAAATAGTCATAGCATCCAGTATTAGATATATTGATTACTCAACTTCAAGATTTAGTGGAAGACATGGAAATTCCTCTAAAATGACACTATCAAACTCTCACACAATGAGTGTATTCATGATTATAATTTTATAACCAACCATTTGAGATAAATAAAATTCAATTATAGGCATCAATACCCCTAATATGGAATAAACATATACTAGAAGGTTATATTCATCCTTGCATCAATAGATGATCATTGATTGATTTGGAATATGATATGTGACTTCACTTCTTTGGAAATTTATATGACCTCAATATAGATAAATCCATTACATGCCAAGAGTCACATCAAATTATATTATAGGAAGGATCAAAAGAATTGTGGGAAGAAATTTCCCAAAAACATCAACCGGAGAAGAAATATAAACTTTTGATTCAACATTTGTTCTATTCGGAGTTGTCACATCTAACTCAACATCTAATTGTTTATTTAATACGAAAAATCCATTATAATATTCTTCAAAAATAAAATAGTGGGAGGATCTGGAATCAAATAAAACATTTTCATCATTAGATTGGATGTTAAGTGAACCATTCACCATATTATTATCGTACTCCATGTCCCGAATAGTGTTTCTATGTGACTTTCCATTTTCATTGTCCTTATGTTTTTGTTGACATCGATCATCATCAATAACCCTTGGATTAGGGAATCGATTGGCATAATTCCCTATTCACATTAACTTGTAGCATTGAACTGTAAGAGGTTCATTCTTGGTAGAATTTTATTTGATCACGTCATTAGAAATATTTTTCCCATAAATTTGGCACACAACTGCCCGATGACCATATTTTCTTCACTTAAAACATTAACTAGTAACATGAAGACAATTCCCCCCATGTTTCTTTCCACACATTGAGAATAAGGAAAAATAAACTCATATTCAGTGTGGTCTTTAGATTTTCCTTTGAATTCCATTTTTCTCTTCTTATCAAAATGATATGACTGATGGGTTACCCCAATCTCTAATTAAACTGTGAGAGAACATTTAAAATTTTCCTTGTAAGTCCATTATGTATAATTCCATTCAGAAACATGGTTTTAAGCATCTAATGAATCGACCAATTTTACTCTTAGGTTGGATGATAATTCCCGAAGTGTACCTTCCAAGTCTTGTAAACTTTTCATCATAGGTACCGACAGATTCATCATCCTTTTCTTATGTTCAAGGAAACACTTATGCATCTTTTTTTTGAAGAGTAAGAGGAAAGTACTTAATGAAAAATAAGTACATTAACTCTTCTGATTACATGGATTCAATTTAATCTCTATGCCTTGTATTCTTGATAATATTCGACCATTGATCTGCTACACCATCCAAATGATA
Source organism: Viscum album (assembly GCA_963277665.1). Lineage (NCBI taxonomy): Eukaryota > Viridiplantae > Streptophyta > Magnoliopsida > Santalales > Viscaceae > Viscum > Viscum album. Next base: position 1,967,443,103 of record OY728161.1, read on the forward strand.
TACTGCTAAGATATTTTATCATGTTCAGAACATTTAATAACATAAAATATCTTTTCATTTGTATTGATCCATTGTTAATCCACTAATAGATTTGAGGACCCACAAAATGAAGTTGGATACAACCTCATAATGGATTCAACCAAATGTTGCTCCCCAGTTTTCTTGTTTGGAAGTCTGACATGATTTATAGCTTGAGAATGTTATGTGACCATGGCTATAAGATTTTTCATTCATGCTCTCATAAAATTTGGTCTCTCAGGGGGACAATCATTGAATTTCTTATCGCATTCATCATTAACATAGTTCCTCTATGTTCCAGGGATAGACTAAAACCAAGAATCCTAGTTTGATAAAGACTAATCATATTGAAAAAACCACGTAATTCAAAAATAAAATTTCAATTTAGGAGGCTTTAGTTTTTATCCAAGTTTATTTATGAAAATCTCTATAACACTAATATATGATTTTAACCAATACTTATACATATCCTTAAATATCTTACTAAGGTTATCTCAACTTAGACTCCTGAAAAAAAACAACCAGGACTATATAGGCTTAGTTTCTTCAGAAACTGGGAATCATAAACAACAGGTTCACAAAACATCTAAATTTTCCCTCTCTTATTTCATCATAATTAGAGTCCATTTCGACTTATCTTACTTAATACCCTTATTCATAACCTGGGGAAAAGAATCATATTAACGTGTGAGCTAAAATATTTATTAAGGGTAAACAATGAAAACATCAATCATATAATAATCATAAGAATATAACATTTGAAAATATTCTCATGTATATTAAAGATTATAAAATCATATCATAGGAAAAATCATAAAAGTGAAATGTAATCCCAATAGACACAAAATAAGACGTGAAATTTTCTGAAATACACACATAATCATAGAAAATAAGTTCCTTTTAATCATGGATCTTTACCAAGACCATCTTAGAGGACAAATTCTATTACTAGATTGAGTTCACTTCTCGTTCCAACACTATATTACTGAACTAGATTTACTTTCTCTTCTAGAAATTTCTATCTCCTAAGATATAAATCTTTACCAAATGTATTGGAGTGATATATAAGTCCCAAATTTCTCATAATTAAACCATTCTTACATGTGCAAGAAAACATAAAAATAGTCACCATAGCATATCACATGAAATATATTGGTTTTATGCACATCATTCCTAAAAAATGTATTTACTAAATAACATTCCATCATAAACATAATAAAATAATAGTAACAACAGAGATATAAATATAAATATTATTAAATAGAATCATCTTATATGGAAAATAACTTTGAGAAAACATTTGAAATTAATTCTTGAGGAAAATATCATTTCTTCTTCAAAAATGTTTTCTTTCATAAAAATGAAACAATATTTTAGTAGAAATAATTTTATGTGAAAATAAACATATAATATTATTGGGGAATCTTCAAATAAATAATTCCTTTTGAAATCCTAAAAACATGTTCATGCCATACAAGTTAAAAAACTTTATTCTTGTAGTTTTTCTAGAAAATTCAAAAGGTACCTCGTACTGAAAATGACAAAAGATTATATTTATACCATTTAGTAAACATTCACCAATGGGTAAAATTGACATTAAAATATTATAGAAGAATATAAAGAATATTTTTAAATACATATTTATGAATCATGGATGTGTATGATAAATATACCTCGATAAATACTTATGAATAAAGGATCTCAGATAAAAACAAGATTTGCAAAATTATCCCTTACCTTAGGTTCGATATGATTCTTATGTATCAAAACCTCTTGTATAATGATTTAAATAATGTTAATGATTTATTATATAATCATAATCATTGTTATGATAACATTTATGATCATATTTACATCTTTTTGTTAGTAACATTTCACGGTTACTCATTACTCTTGTATTAACTGATTTATGTTCTTATGCATGTTTTATCGGACAAGTTCTTATTACAATGTTTAGGTTTTATTTATATAATTTATAGAATGATATTAGTATGACATATATCAAATTTTTTCATTCAATTCATTTATATAATTATTCTTTATGAAGGTTCTGTATAACAAATCACATCGAATATTGGAGACGGTAATCTATACGTACGCACAAGCGACGATATCATTCCCATTATTGTTGGATGATATTGAAGTGGATGGTTTATAGTATCTCAATATAAATATCATTTTATATTAATCATATACATAAATATATTTATTAATTCCATAATAATACGCATCCATGTAAGGTGGTGGTGAAAAATATATTACACCACGATGTAGTAATGGTAAGACATACGTATGCACGTGTGGTGATTTTATTTTTCATAGGATGGGTAGAAGGTGGAATACAATTGTTTAATAATAATAATATCCTTTCATTATATAAGTATTATTTGATTTATTTCTTAAAATTAAACAACTCATGAGTTTTAAGTACAAGAAGAACGTAGTTTGATAGAATTGGTAAATGATATTACATCTTCTTCGACGGGCATCCTCTAAATCTTCTTTTAGGGAACTAGAGATTATATATGAAGAAGAAAAGGACCTATATAATGTTTCTAGGGAATCTTATAAGGGATATTTAAAGAATATGGTCGAGCATGAAGGTTCAAAATGAAGTGAAGAGTTGAGGAAGTTTCCTTTTATAATTGAGGTGAGGGGCACTATTGGAATCCTCAAAAATATTAATTTATAATAAAATCAAAAACTACATAAAAACACCCAAAATTTTCCAATTTCAAAGCTGATATTATATAAGTTTGTAATTGAATCAACCCAAAAAATTTAGAAAATATTTTATTTCAATTTATGCACTATCATTTTAATTAACAATTATTTATTCTATTTAATTTTTAACAAGGGTAACAAATATTTCATTATTAAAAGGGTGAAAATTTTACTTATTTAAATTTTATTAGACAATAAATGAATAATTTAGTACATTTTAGTCCATATAATAATAATTATATATTTTTTAAAATGTTTTATTATTTTTATATAATTTAATAAATCTTTATCTAGACAAAATATTAATTGTGTAAATTGACACTATTAATTTAATGATTTTTTTATAAAAAATGTGAAACGAGATACAAATATTTTATTAAAAACATATAGGGTAATGTTAATCTATAAAATAAATTTTAAATAATAATTATACATGAATTATATTTATTAAAATATTTTTAGTAACATTTATTTTATATCGTCATTAATAAAAAAATTACTACATCAATTTTTAATAATTATATAATATACGTATTTGTTGAATTAACATTAAATAAAAACTAATATCATGAAGATAAATCCATTATATTTATTAAGAATACTTTTAGACTAATTTATCTTTTTAAAAAACCTACATTAAAAATGCAGTATTCTTTTAATACAAGAATGTGACAAATTTATCTTCACATTAAATAAAATATTATAAGTGCCATAATATTTTCTATAGGCCTCAAATTGATCAATAATTCAACCCTTGGATGATTATGGTAGATATATACTCAAAAAATATGTTTTGGTCAGTTTTATAGGCATATTGACGGTTATTAATATTTTTATAAAAAAGATTTTAATGATTTATCATCAAATAATTATTGTTTTCATCATCAATATATGAGTCTTTAAGGTAACTATTTATTTCCTAATAACTAAATATTTATTTTAATGATAAATAAAAAAATTTAGTTTTAAATGAGTTCTAATAATCTAATTTATCATTTGTATAACATTGTATAAAATGTAATTTAATTATTAATGTTTGAGTGACGGATATTTTATTTTACTTTAAATGAAATAAATTAAATATCCTAATCTCATCCAACTGGGTTCTAATGGATACCATTTAAACCCATGCATATTTTAGGGAAAATTATAATCATCCAATTATATTAAAATAAGTGTTAAAGTAGTTTTATATTATTATTTTTACCCTAACTTATATGATTTACCCTTTTTCCATGTTAATAAAATTTAACGATGTTACTATTAATTTTTCCCAAAAATATAATAAATCTATTAATATAATTTGGACCAACTAATTTCAAATACTGATTCCATGTTTTAAAATTCAAAACTCATAATTGGTAAAAATTAGTTTAAAATTAATACCGTTGTTGAAATGAGAAAATAGATTTTAAAAGTTAAAATATTGCAAAAGATTGAAATGATTTTTTAATCAGAATATAATATAAAATTAATTACAATGACCTATATTATATTAAATTGTAAAAAGTTATTATATTTTTACTTTTAAACCATTAAATAATATAATTTATCAATATAAATTATTTTAATGAAAAAAATTATTTTCAATTAAAATTCAGCATATTTTTACTATTCATCAAAAATTGAATGTTATCAAAAAAATATTCGAAATTCATCATAAGAAAATTTTTGTGTCCCACTTCCAAAAAATATGTCTAGTTTTTCATATAAAATTTTTTAATGTTTCAAAATCTTATTTTAAAATGGGTTCCCTATTCAAAGGTGTATAATTAACCATTTCAAAAAAATAAAGTTTTATATATCCAATATGGTTTTATTCATACTCTGTGACTAAAATATCTATTGGCTGAATATAAAAAATATTTTATTAAGTGTATAAAACACATATATATCACATTAATTTCATTAGAAAAAGTAATTCACTCATAAATGAAAATATCTTTTTGATTTATATTTTTCATAAGTAATTGATAGCCATTGAATTCAAAATACATTTTCATAATTTAGTAGTAATTATTATCGCTAACCTAACGGCTAGGATATAATGGTAATTTTATAATATAGGTGTCTCATGGTTCGTTTAACCTCACTATTGTGTGGAAATCAAGCTACTAAAGAATAAATGTTATTTAAAGAAAATATTTTCGTAAAACATATAGGTGTTACAAACCTCTTTAGATCTTGTAGTCATACTATATAGTTTTCCATATCTTCTATAATGTTACCAAGAACTTTTTCATCTCTATGTAATAAACATTTTTCATCCAGTTTTCAAATAGGGATCATTAATACTCCATTACCACATCTTAATGGTGGGATTTTTTCTAATTTCTCCATTCCGATAAAGGTGTTGTGTGATGATGTGTGGCATTTAGCACCAGAGTCGAGATAGAGTCTAGTTTTAATGTGATGGATTTAGTTTACACTCTTCCTATTATTTTTTTCTAAGACACTGGAACTAGTCTTAATTTCGATCTAGTTTTAAAAAAAGAATCTTCCAACCACTATGAAACTATAAAAAGATCTTAGAACTAATATGGACACTTTACCAGGATAATTTGAATTTATAGCACATCATAATGGGTTCCAATAAAACACCCAACAATTCATCATGTAAGTGTTGATTTTTTGGGGGAGTAATTTGACCCAACAACATTGTGATAAAATCCATGACCCTAATGGTTTCTCATTATTTTCTAATTTACTGTTCAAGGAATGCTTTCTTCTCCAATGTAGAGCTAAATTGATAATGAAACTGTTGGTGAAAATATTCCAACCATTTAACCAGTCTATCTAATAAAATGGTTTACCAAATGAAGTTGGATCCCTATAAGGTCATAAATATCACCTCATCATGGATTCATGTAAATACTCTATAATTTCATTCATATGACCACATTGAGACACAAAGTGTGTAATATTTTATTAACAATCCCCTGAACCTTTGAACATAGAAAATATTTGATTACCAAAATTTAGTAAGGGATGATATGAATCCACCCATTAAAGGTAAGGATTCCTCTCTAGTTGTAATGTTCCACATCAACCTTACATAGATTACAATCAGGCTTTCAATGAATCATTTGTACTGAAAGTATCAGGAGAAATGGCTAGTAGAGCATGATCCTGAATATTTGTACCAAAAATTTAACCTAGGTATGGTGGCCCTGCCTCTACCCATAGATGCTGACTTTTATAGCATGATATATGAGGATGTATTTGACATAGCTCTGGTTTCACCCCTACTATATGGAATTATAAGTATGTCAATTCCATGGGGCCTAAATATTTGGTTTTCTAATTTCTATGTAGAGTGAATTCTTTGCCTCTAAATTTTTATCATGATGAACTCTCCATGATATGGTATGTTGGATATGAGAGTGAGATGAGTATCTTCTTAAAGAACATACCCAATAGGGATTATTCCCCTAAGACATACCACATTAAATTTCCCTATACTATTCATCTGTTCTTCATAATAAGAAAATATTTTCTCTAGTGTAAGCGGATTATCCTATTTGAGTGGTGGATGATGTGTGGCCTCTCTTTTACCCATTTCCTTTGTTGATACTCACTGTAGAGATAAAAGTGAAGCATTTGAGGTAGTCCCCAAATTCTTATCAATCCTTAGTTTTCTATTACACACACCTTATTTAGTCATATCTATATGAACCATATTTTGGTTGGTAACATCATACTCTTGGTCCCCTATATTTGATTCATGTTCCATAATGCCCATAGGGGTGGTACTAATGATGTTCGATAATGTGTAATGCAGTGTAAGTGTCACATTGGCAACAAAAAGATAGGATGTCAGACTAATATGATGATATATTCTAGGAATGAAGTGATCATTCAGAGTAGATTTACTCTAGGTATATTTATTTTTATTCGGACAACTATGGGTTTTATCATTCTCTTAAAGTAGATTTGTTTGATAAAGGGTGATTCATAGGTAATATCCTAATATTATTATCATTTACATGACCAATTAAGAAGTGGGATCATGTGGTGTGAGGAACTAAGAGGTTCCAACCTATTGAAAAATCCTAAATGGGAAATTATTGTTATCCATTGGGGAGGAGGTTGAGGAATAAATTCCCCCAACCTTACACGATGGTTCTCTATTTGATCCATTTATGGATCACATTGAAATATATTTATCATTTTTTAAAGTGGTTTTTTCTAAAAATTACCCCAATATTATGGGATTGTGTTTCCCTTTATTTTTAAATCTACGAATAATGTAGTATCCATTTTTATTTTGTGGCGCTTCTTTCATACCTGAGACTATTGTATTGTATAATTTTATTAACAGATAATTTATTTTTATGGCCTATATAATGTTTAATTTTAATACTTCCTTAAGTGATATACTTTATCAACCTTCTCATATGCTTCATGAAAGTGTCTCTCAATGGATAGCTCTTGTGAGACCTAATGTTTCTGTGATTTTTTCTTCGGTATTTCATACTGATCATTCAATATTTCATGAAATAAATGTGATCATGAAAATATAATTTGTGTGATGACACTACATGCTGTAATCTTTTGTATTATTTTATAATCAGGGAGAGGGCTTATGTGAAACAAACCATCCTGAACACAACCTGTGATATGAACACTGGGTGGGGCATCAATGATCTGGTAACAAAATATTTTCAACGCATCAATACATATTCACTGGAGTCCCTATATTAGTTTTCCCAATTTTTAGCATCATTTATTTCTAAAGGTAGTTATGTTTATTTGGAGACAATGTTATTTTAAAGAATTGAGAATATTTGCATAGATGTCATATCAAACGAATTTATATTTCAAGTGGTGGGAATTTTTCCATATGTTCATTCAAATTTCATGAACAAACTCTTATAAAAACTACACTAAAATTATATAATAAGGGGTTTATAATGAAAAAAATAGGACCCGCATGTTATATTTAACAAATTTCATCCAAATTTGAAATGCATATTCTTTTTCTTCTAGAGAAGACTCCTCAACCATATTTGACCAATGTAGGTGTTTCTGAGAAACATTTTTGGTAAGTGGGAATATTATTGGGAATGTATTTTTCTATGTTATATGGAGGAGGATCAAAAGTGGGTTTAGATAATGCAGTTTTCTTTGTGCTACCTTCTAGTTTATAAATGATATCAGTTTTTATTGATAAGGCATTAGGTATGACGACCACATGTTTCCAAGTTACTCGTGATATGAGGGATTTAACATCCTTGAGTCACTAAGGGGAGTCCCATCTTGTCTAAATAAAATGTAAAAAATAATGAGGATCTTCACAATGAATTCCATTATGGTGAGTACTACCATTAGGGCTTATCATCATACAATAGGATGAGTTCTTAGAGAATATTCCAAGGTGAGGGCCTTTAGGGAGGACAATCGAATGGGGAGGGCCTTCTTTCCATATGACCTTATATTCATGAGGAGGTATTTTATGACTCTCATCAATAGATATATTATCATTTTTGATCATTTTAAAACCAAAAAAGTTACCTTCATGGTAAATATTCTTGGGAGGACTTCTAGAGTTGTTTGTAGAAATTTTGTGAGGGGGTCCCTTGAATCTATAACCTTAACATTCTTAATTTAGTAAACAATTAGTAGGATCATGGTCTATCATTGATAGATATTTTATAGAATAAAAAATAATTGATGAAATTAGGATTTTATGCCAACTAATGGATTTATAATTACTATTGGGGAGACTACCATTTAGATGTTCGTTAGAGGGCAGTCAGATTCACATGCTATGGACAACAACATTCACACATGGTTGAATGAATAGGAATATCTCTTGTGGGTTCCTGATTATTCTGAAAGGATTTAGGATTTTTGAAAAGTATGTATTTATTACGTATATTTTTTTAAAGTGTACCAATAATCTAGAGTTTTAAAAGTTGTGTGTTTCATATCATGTTGTCAATTTAGCAACGGATTTTACCGATAACCCACATGGAAGGGAGTAGGAATATGATTTTTCTCCTAAGTGACCATCATATTATGTTGATTAGCTACTTAAAATTCATAGGTGGGGTTATTTTACTAAATCATATCCACTAGTAATGAGATTATTATATCTTTTCTACTTATATAATATGGATAGGAAGAGAATCATTTCCTTTCGACCATTACCAGGATGTAATTGGTGGCTTTTTGCTGTTAGAGTGAAAATATATTCTCTTTCTATGGATAGATAAGGTATATTTATGAATACATTCCTCAATTTACTATTCAAACATAACAATATAATTAATTCATGGAGAATGGGGTATAGATCCACCCCTATTAGGTTTCATGGAGTTTTGGAGGGTCTCTCCAGTAGCTGCAAAACTATGTGGATATACATGATGTATGTGAGAAAATATATGGATCTTCTTGTATGATTACACCATTTTTTGTATTTGGGTTCCTTTTGTGGGATCATTGGTGTGTTGTTATTCTATGTTGTTTGATCTCCCCCCATGGAATGGTGTATTGGGTGCTCAGGTCTGAATGACCTAAGTTGGAGCAAGTTGGGAGTCATCCCCATCAAGCATAGGACATGGAACTGAGTAGTATTCAATGAAGATTTTTCAAGAAGAACACATTTGTAAAGACACATATAGTTTTAGGAAAATTAAAATAGAGACCCCATGGTTCACGTCCCCATAATAATGGTGTAACATGTTGTTGCATTCCATAGAAAGGATCCCAAGATGATTAGATACCGTGATGGGTGTCATTACGTTTATGTCACTAACCATCATTGAGTGGATGGTTATTTGTGATTCATGTTTTTGAGTTATTCTCATGATGCCTCCATGGTTGAGACTATAACCTTGATGTGGTAATCCTGAACTAGTGATTTTGAATCCCATCAATGAAGATGCATGTTTGGTGATGGGATCCTTGGACTAGATGAGTACCCAGCTTGTTACAAATCTAAATCATGAGTATTTTTTAGTTGGTAAGATTCCATTTAATTTGATGAAACTTAAATAAAATATTCCTAAATATTTATATATATATATATAATACAAAGTAACCCATCAAATTAGAATCAAAATAGATGAACATATGTGCAATTGATTATCTAAAGGGACCTTTTTTCGACATCAGTTTTTTTGAAAGTATAGAAGGGATTAAATTGTCTGTGACACATGTATTTTTTTTAAAAAATGATTCCCATTAGGTTTACCATTTTTTATTCACATCTATTTTGATAGAGGTTTTATTTCCAATGGGGTTGATTCTTTTAATTGGAAACACCAAAAAAACTAATATCCATGATAGATTGTGTTCATCCTTTCCAAATGATGGTAGTCATTGAGGAAGTTAGCTAAAAATGATTAATAAATCACAATGGTTAATAGTATGGGAGGTTGGTCTCATAATAAATTTATAGGTATAATTATTTCTTTAATTGGTAAACTCTAATATATTTATGAAATGTTCTTAAATACTTTTTGAAATTAAAAATCTTGAACTCGTCACCCCTGTGTATTAATAATCAATTATGTCGTGTATGGATAAGATCCCATTTTTATATATATTTGGTTCTCTATAAATGCAACCATTGTTATATATTATAGTTACTGTATCAAGGATATATTTTTTATTTTATGATTCTAGTTTTATGAATAAAATATTTTCATTCTATAATTTTTTGTTATCCAATGAGATAAAATCTCTTTCGATGTTGGTATCGGGCCAATGATCAGGGCTTCCTATGTATCGTCATGGGAGGAATAAAAAATGCATATAGGTAAATTCCACATATTAGGTCACATAATAACTTTTAATTTCAATTGATAAGGAAAAGACCACATAGTTTAATATCATACAGAACTGATTTCTAGGATAAATATTCCAAGAAAATGATGGTGTGGGAATTACATAAAAATGAACCGATAGACCAAGAAGTAATATTCCCTACCACTATAGATATTACTCGCATAGGTAAATGATAAAATTAGGATATTAATGGAGGGATCCGAAAGGAATATGGACCTCTTTGTTTGATATAAAACTATTGGGAATATATCCCATATAAAAATTAGGGTGGATTGGGGTATTGCATGTGAACCGTAGGGAGGATTTCATTGTCTCACATTTAGATATGAATGAAATAAAATGTTGTTCAAATTTTTTAGGTCTTAAAAATAAGTATAATGTGAATTTGGTTGCTTCATTAGTAATATTACCATTTTATTATTTGTATAATTAGGAATATGCCCTGTTTAGAAGATGGTATCATGGTTTCAATGATTACACCTTGTAGGAAGCTCAATAATATTCATTCATGATGATGAAAAAATGGAAAATAACCTATCATCCCAAATGCAACAAGATCAGTGTTAGAATTAATTGGAATTGAATGGTCTAGAGAACTGATTGATATCCTTTAGCTGCTATTGGATGAGGGTGTGGGTATAGAAGGCAAAGGATGTCCCACATGAAACACTAGGGACTTACTTCACGAGAGATTCCCCCAATGGTTTCTTTTTTGATAGATGGATGTGCCATTAGAGTGAGGTAGTGGATGAAAATGGGATAATTTCACCTGATTCTATTTACACTTTTGGCAAGAGATGCCACAACCGAGCCTGAGAATCCATATTCCACCATATTTATGGTTAAGGACCTCATCACCCTGATAATGAAAGACAATTAAAATTTTGAAGATCCCACCTATCAGAGTTCTTAAATAGAGCACTTTTAATACCATGTCATTGTAAGGGTGTATGGGAGAGATGTTTTCATTTCTTTCCCCTAGGTTAAGACAATCTAGTGGTTATAGTGGGGTACTTAAAGAACTAATTCCCATGTTTTTGTATATTGTACATGAAGACATTTGGACAGTTTTTTTATGGGACCAATATGGGGTGGAATGCTACGAGAAAAGTGGGAAGTAAAGGTAAAAGTTAAAAATATCGTAAGGATACCTTATTCCACATGTTTTCTTTTTTTTTTATGTAGTATGGGATCAATAATGGTGTTCTATCTTGAAGGGTACTACTACTTGATGAGATCCTTTTTGGGAATTGGGATACGTTTTTCATGTGTCCAGGTATGTCCTCACATGAAGGATCCATTTTTTAGGTCTCCTTCATGAAATGTGGTAGGTAAATTACCTAAAAAAGTATTATCCAGTCATCACCACTATCTATATGATCATTTTCCCCCTCTTTTATTCTTTTTGTACTGGTTATTTGTTGACATTGTAATAATTGTTTCCCTAGGAAGACAAGTTATCCACAAAGTATATCTGATGCCATGAGTATGAGTAATAAAAGGGTTATCAAAATAGGATATTGTTTTTCTATGTTTATAGGGTGACCACATCACACCAAAAAATAATAAGTCATTTGTGGGATAGTGGAAAGGACACCTCACATTGAAAATGAATAAAATCATTTATGGGGGTTGTTTGTTGAATTTTCACTTCTACCTACAAATGATTTTTGTTTTTGATGCTATGAAAATGATTCCTTATGGAGTTAAATAACAACATGATCATTGGGGCGGTTTATTTCACAACCTACAAAACTAAATGATAAAGGTGTCTTTATACGGGTTGTGGATTTAGAAAAACTCTTTTTCAGGGGATCATTTCACCACCTTCTCCCAAAAATGTAAATTGTTTTGGGGCATATCATTACCACCTCAACCTGAAAATTTAATTTTTTAGAGACTTACATGTGAGAAAAGGTCCTACATAGAGTGTGTGTAGGTCACTTTCTGGTTCTAGGTAGAGTACTGATTTTAACTCCATAAATAGCTGAACCAATTTGATTATAGATTTTCCTAACTTCACATGAGCTTTCTTAGATGATCCTTTGAATTTAAAGGGACCAAAAATATTTTTTATATATTATATTTTCTAGGACCTATATTTTATTGTTACCAATATTTTTTAAGGATGAATTGTCTTTGATTTTGGATAGATTATGATGCTAGATGATGTTGATATAGATAACCACAATCTCCTTAAACCTTATAATATGGATTGTAGGTTGGTTTATTAGAGTTTTATTGATTTTACCTAAAAGTTATTGGTTTTCATGTGATTTTATAGTTTTTAAATATTATTATAAGTGGAAAAATTATTTAGGAAATATTATGGTGAGGATAAACCAATTGGTTTATCAGCAGTAATGCACTTGTCTTCAGGTGGGATAATAATGATTCTTGGGTAATTTTGATGAAAATTAGGTAGTAACTTATTGTTGTTTTATGTTTTATACTTAAATATGATATGATATATCTCATTTTTTTGAGGAATAACATATTTTGAAATTGATCGTTAGTGTTAAGGAAAATTTAGTACATATAGTAACTAACAATGTGTGATTTTTGATGAATAGTCAACAGTGTATGATGGGATTGAATAATGTTGTTACTAATAATAAATTTGAACTATAAGATTCAATGTTTTATGATTGGTTTAGAGATATAAATATTTTATAGATTATAATGATATGAGTGATATAATAGATTATTCTTTGGTACACTAATCAAGGATGAGAGACTAAATAGTGGGATGTATTCAAAATAATACTATCTTATAGTGTGAGTTTTAATTCTAGATTAAGAAATTATATGTGTAAATATTATAATAAAATGAGGTAGAGGATACAGGGAGTTGAAAATTAATAAAATATATTATAGTTTTCCATTTCATGTGACATGAGTAGTCCAAAAAACCCATAACATAAGACAATATATATTGTTTTCGGTTAAGAGTCATTGTATCACGACAACTACTTTCTCCATAACTCTAGTGGAAGCTATCAAAAACTATGTATACCACTAGATTTCTAGTGGGTCCCATATCAATTAATGTGGAATATCAAAATTGAATGCATCAATGGAGGTTGTTGGTCATTTTAGATTATTTTTTTAATAAAAAAATGGTTTCACTTATTCTTCTTCTAGTATGTTGAATCATGGAAACCATTCATCTATTTCTCTATTTTACGTTCTTCAACATCACCTTATATATTTCATATCAGGATATCGATCAAATAATTATTAAAGGAATTGAAATTTGATCACTGGAGATAATTTAAATTTGTTTTAAATCATGTTTTTCTATCAATATTTGGTAGCCACTAATCCAAAATCCATAAATATGGTGTTTTTATAGACTATTTAATATCCCTTAACTGTGGAAGGTTTGAATATTGATATTTTAAGAATAGTTTTATATCATTTAAATTTGGGTTATTGTGAATCAATTTCATGGTTTATTATGTTTTTCACACATGATATATGATATAAATATGGGTAATCTAAGCCATGTAGATCCAATTAAATCTTATAGGGTTCAAATTTGTGTGAGAAAATAGGTAAATCCTATTAAAATTGTGACAAATGACTCACATGAGATAGTTATATTATAGGGTCACTCTGAAAAATATGAGTATTTAGGATCCATAAACTAGAAATTTGTTGAACGACCCAAAATGAGTGATTGGGTTTGGGATAAATTATGAGGTACAAGATAAATCTCTAGATAGTATGATAAATGGTCTAAAAAAGTGGATTATATGATTGATGGTCCTGTGATAGGACAACCTCAAGATTTGATATTAGGAATAAATAATCTATGTCATATGAGAAAAATGTTCAACTAAGATGTGTTTTTTGATCTTTGAATGAGATAGAATGTGAGCAACCTAGTGTGGTGCAATGTGATAGGAAGTTATAACAGACTAAGGGTAGGATGTCTAATTGATTATTTAATGATCAATTCAACTAGAGAATCTGAGTATGAAATTTATAAGTTGAAACTTAATGACTTTTTTCTATTTGAGAGTTAATTTTGACTTGAGTGAGTTATTCATAGTGTAACTAATCATTGACATGTTGATATTGGGATGGATGATGCATGAGATGTGATTTCTGTTAGTTAATGGCTAGGATATTAGGTTATGTGATCCCATATTATTCTATTGTTTATTTTTGACTATTGATATAATATTGTATGGATGTGAAATGAAATAGGGGTCTTGGTATGATTCCTAGATCCTCCAAGATGTGGATTATTACAATAAATAGAGGGGATATAATGTTAATTCACCCAATGATGTGGATGTTATTGATGAAAGGGATATCAGTTTGTGTCTTGGATCCATCATGGTGTGGATAATAAATCTGACATCGTGTATTTATTTGTTAATAAAACTTATGGGCTGAATTATAAATATATAGGGGGTTATTATAAGACATGATTATTCAATGTTTTATATGGTTTTTATGATTCGGGACAATTGTATATCAATGCACAATGTAGTATTCGTGTTTCCATTACTATGGGGTTTTAGTCTATCATTCTAGATTATAGTATAGGAAATGACTATTTTTATAATAATAGTTATAGTTTTATCTCATGGTATGAAATATTTATTACCATTATGATTATTTACATATATTAATTATCAGGTTTGTTTTTTTTGGACTATACAAGGACCTCCTCTCTAATGGAATTTTTTATAAAAAATTAAACTAAAGGTGGTAAAATACCTCATATAAAATAAAAAAACTTACATAAATTTTCATCAAAATACATTATGAAAATATGTACGTTGTTATCATGTTATACAATGTATTATTATTTTTGTACTTATTGTGATTTATTTAAAATGTTCAAAACATATCAGATGAAAATATATAATCCTATTTCTAGATGAACATCATTTTCTCAACATTATTTTTCATTGAATTTATGCTCACTGAATTTTATAGAGACAACTCTCCTTCATTTAAATTTTCAAGGACATCACAAAATTTGTGATAATTATATATAATAACTAGGTGAAAATTTTCTTTTCATTCATAACCTTCTATATAATATAATATAAAAACATTATAAAAGGAAACATGAATTGGAAATCCACTTCTGATATCCTCCAACAGTAACTTTTTATTCCTTTTTCATTGATCCATTACATAGCTCTACACAAACATTATAGAAAAGGAAGGAGTTACAATCGATATAGTGGTAATTTTTAGAGGGGTAGCCACATTTTTTATTGATAAAAACACTTTATAATGTAAAAACCCTTGAAATATAAAACTAATCCCAAATAATCGAAGAAAGAATTCTTATAATTTGTATAAGGAAGATCATCAAAACCTTTTCTTCCATGATCCTTATATTATTTTTAATCTTTTAGAAGAAATAAAATAAAAAAAAATAATTATATCTATTCATAGAATCAAGTTAAGCTTAATCATTAAAAATAGGATCAAAAATATTTTCAATAGGAGTGTATAATAATATACAACCTTCAATCCTTGATAAGTGTGGGTACAATTATTCCTAAAATTATAGTTTTCAACTGTGTAACCTTTAAGGTGATAGATTGGTCATAATATAATCCTCAAATCATACTAATATTTATTCCCAGAATCTATCTTCACTACTCATTATCAAAATAATACATTAAGGAGACTCTTTTAAAGTTTCCATATCAACATATATATATATATATGTCAATATTGGATATTTCATTCTTATGTCTCTAAAATAATCCCATAAAAAATATCCAAGAATGTCACCCTTCCATGGACTACTTATGGATTTCATAAGAAAAATAAAATCATCCAAAGATGAATCTATAGGGATTTGGATTTTTTATCTCATAGTTTTTAAAATCTAATATTGAATAGAGAATTTGAAATAATTATTTTAATAAATGATAGTGTTTTATGTCCAAGAATAATCATAATCTTCATTTTAGAATATAAGGATTTTTATGTGTTTAAGATCATGAAGTGTAGTGAACTATTTAATAATTATATTAATTAATATATATTGATGATTTTAATTATAGGATTAATATATGAAAACAGGGGCTTGTTTAATGTAATGTATGTTGATTTAGGGGTATTTTTGTGATGATCAAACTTAAATTTTGA
This sequence comes from Viscum album, assembly GCA_963277665.1. Classification (NCBI taxonomy): domain Eukaryota; kingdom Viridiplantae; phylum Streptophyta; class Magnoliopsida; order Santalales; family Viscaceae; genus Viscum; species Viscum album. The sequence goes on from OY728161.1 coordinate 1,967,459,771, forward strand.
TGTTAATGGATGTAATTGAAGCTGTTATTACAGTATTTTGAAGGTTTTAGGGGTTTCTATAGTTTCAATTTAATTTTTTGAGGTGGTTTAATTTTAAACCAAATGCAATAGGTCGTATTACGTACTCAATAAAGGATTACCAAGAACCCGAGGGGTGAAAGAATGGGGGTGGTCATAGTGGACTATTAATAACACAATAGTGGGGTAAAAGTTACTCATTGATCCTAAACTAATTTTATTTTTAAAATTGGGATCATTTATCCTTTCTTTTATGACCACTATCATCCTAATTTTAGTTACTTTTTAGGTATTTATTCAATGAGGGACATATACAATAGAGTTTCTCCCATTAAAATATCCTTAGTACATCCCTTTTATTCCTTGATCAATATTATTCATGGTATATTTCCTTCACCAAATCAGGGGATTATTCTTTCCTTCCACACTTATTCCAAATAAATTCCTTATCATCTATTTAATATTATTCTAATTAGGGAGATTAATCTATGATTTCACAAGGCAATGATTAAATCACTGTATGGATTTTGGATTTCAGGTGTATTAGATAGGGGAATATGAGGTTGATCTTATGAACACTGATCATCGAAATTTTGATGAGATGTGTTTTTTCATTTATTTCATATATGGATTTCATAACATTAGATTGAAAATATAGGTTTTTAGTTTATCTAAATTTGGTATTTTAGGTGTTTTAATGTCCAAATTACTCTTTGAGTTATTTGTTTTGGTTTGTTATGTTTCGGTATTTCATTAACTATAGAAGTTATTAAATTAGGTTCATTGGATATGAAATATTATTTCTATATTCTAAAAATATACCTAGTGGTTATATGGATAGTGATATCTTATTTTTGGAATAATTTTATTTTTGATATTAACCAACTAGATGTTTATTTAATTTATATTGGTTATGTGGCTTACATTTTATATCTAAATGATTCCATATGTTAAAAAAATTTATTTTCAAATTATGAAATTTTAGTTTTCAATAATTATTTTTCAATACCAAACTAAATATTATTATAGGAATGGTCATGGAAATTGTGAGAAACTCATGATTGATTAATTTACTTCTTAGATTAATGATATATTTATATTGAATTTTTAGTTTTTATAAAAAAATTATGATTATTAATACATATAGAACTTTAAGTAAAATGATTACTATATTACATTTTTATGGAAAATTTTTCCTTCTTGGAATTTCCTTGACTAGATAACCATGAAAAGTATCCCTATATTTATGATTGGATTTGAACAAATATTTACATGATTAATTTTTATATCAATTTCGATTATATATTTTATTTTTTAATTTTTTAAATAATTTTGTCTTCAGGTATTCGGTATACTTGATATAGTTTTTTAAAAATTGATGAAAATAATAAATATGTGTTTTTCATTAAGAATAGAAATTGAATGGGTAAATTGGAAAACCCATAATATATGTGTGGATTGAGAAAAATGATATATTATTAACATGATCTTGGTATAAATTAGGTTGGTTCACATGTATCTATTTATAAGAAACATTATTTTCAATAGTAGATATTGGTATTTTCATGATTGGATAAGTTATAAAGGTTAACTGGTTATAAATAAAGGGTTTGAATATAAAATCATATGACTGGAAAGTGGTTTGGACAAAAAAATGAATTTCAATGAAGTAATAATTTTTAGTTAAAGACATTTATACCATTTATTTACAGTATTATGGTAGATTTACATTATTTTTACATGATTATTTTGTTGATTCATGATAGTGATGATAACAAAGTAAACATACTATGTCTTAGTTATTTATTAACCCATGATCTGTATTCTATTTGACATATTACTTGAATATATTTGGAAATTATTATTCCATGTTTACTATTTACTTTTATTAAAACATGATTTTTTATAATCATTATACCATAATTTTTTATTGGATTATTCAACTGCATATTTTCTAAAAGCAAGTAATATTATATTTTAACATGTTTATATTGTATTAGTATTATATATTTGTGAAAAAATAACACCATGTTTTTATTCAAAATTATATATTTTATATGGATTGAATTGTTTCCTTGATATAGAATCATGGATTTTAGTATTTTTTTTATTAATATAATGACTTATATAAGTGTCTCTGTATGTTTGTGTGTGTTTACTGCAATATTATTGAGAAAAGGTTTCTGAATATTTCAAAGGCCAAGTTTTGTGCACCAACTACATTTAATATTCTTTATTTATTAATATTTTATCCATGTTATTTTTATTCTTCCATCTTTGGTATTGGCTAAGAGAATGAATTCCCATTCCTATTAATATTTTTCCTCCTTTAAGAAGTTATTGACCAAACATATTTGATTTTGGTCTACTCTGGTCTGACTAATATGGTACATTATAAATTTTGGATTATATGTTATTCTATAAGGTTTTATACATATTTTTGTACCCACTTGGTATATTAAGTAATACATTATAGTTTTTTATTTATTTGGAGTTCATCTATGTAAAATTATTGAAATAATTTGACTCCCAATTGGAAAATGTCATTTATCATTATATATATAAATTTGTAGGAACATTTTAAGGAATAAACATTTTTATTATCTGTGTGAGTAGAGATATTTGGTTGCGCTTACTGATTCTTCATACACACCAACCATGCATGTGAATTTTCATCGATAAGCATCTTTATATGTTATATTTTAGGTATTTATTAGTATTTTGTTATCTATTTTAGTGCTTCATGATTTTTATAATCATGGATGTCACATTGGCATATTTGATACACTATGAGGTACTTGAGAATTTTGGATTATCTTTGGTTAGAGGGGTGTATCTCTATATTCATTTGGTTTATTGTTTTATAAATTTTTTAATTATATATATCAGCTGAATTCATTTTTTATATGATTAGGTTGTCTTCATGAATTTTTGATTACATTAATATAGTTATTTTTTTATACTAATTTTTTTTATAAATGTAATTTAATGTGTATAGTTTTCTCCACAAAGTTCACAAGTCCTATTTTATATTTTGGAAATGTATAATATATAAAATTCTAATCCTTGAATTTTGATAGAATTCAACATTAAAATATTTTATTGAATCCTAAGAGTATAGAATATCCCAAGAAGTATTTATGTTGCGCAATTTTAATCATGTCATGAACCCTACTCCATTGGCACCCATCCTTGGGTTAATAGTGATGAGAATGAGTGGCTCGTAGGCCCACCTCAAATAAACCATGGGTTAGATACTATCACTATTGGGTTAAAACACATGGATGGAAGGAATTACCCTCAATAAACCAAGGATAATAATATTAAAAACCCAACACTACCCCATGTCATATATATATATATATATATTATCCAAAAACCTATAATTAATTTACAAAATATAATAAAAACCTCCAAATAAAATAGTACCAAGGGAAATACCAAGGTAGGGTCTCCATAGAACCTCTAACCTCTATGAAAGTGATATCCATCCTGGCATCTAAAATCCTCTTAAAAGCATGAAAAATTGTTCTTATATGTGTAGGGACAGGATAAAATTAATACTCAATAGGATCATACCCAATGCATATCATGAAAAGGTAAAACGATCTTACCAATTCACAAGTGAGTAAACAACATGAGTAATAGGTACCAAAATATGAAAACTAGCCAACCTAGCCTCACTAAGGCCCACTCACAAAATAACACACCAAAAGTAGAAAAAAAGTATCAAGGAAAGAACATATAATTTAAACTTTAATTTACATCACTATTTAATTTCTACTCTCATACTCCAGTAGAAAATATCAGGTGTTTATATTCCTTCCATATATACCAAAAAACCATGTATCAATCCATTTCTGGTATGGATCGAGTCACAACTGAACCTACACTAACATATCATAAGGCCTCCAATCATGTGTTGGAATCAGTCAATATCCATATATCACATGATGCTTCCACATCATTCAATCATCTATAGCATCACATATCTCATTAGAACCTCAAATCCAGGGTTATAGGGTTCATGAATGTGAATGACATCAACTTTATTCCCTCCTACCAGGTAGTAGGGTGTCATGAATGTGAATGACTTCAACCATATTCCATCCTCTTACCCTGAATGATCCCAAACAAAAATATGGTCCTCTCATCAAAAGTCATGTCCAAAAAATATTCCATCATCATTCAATACTCCTCAATAACCAGGTAACAGAACAACATACAAATACTATATGAATTTCAAATAAGAGAAGATAATCAGTCATATGTTCCCTCATCAACCAAAATATTGGTGAAGACACCCCACAAAACATTTGGGCTTTGGCATTTAGTACTCGACACAGGAGGGATACATGTTGAAATTACAAGAAAATATAAGTATTCATGATGTAAAAAATACCCGTCCTAAATGTTCTCATTAATTAGCACTAGTGTAGACCATAGATCCATTACATCACCACAAAAATCCACCACCAGCTACTACCACCACTAAATGTAACCCAAAAAATAGTATAGCCACAAAACGGCCCAAAATATACTCTATTACATCATTTAAACCAATTTAAAAATTAATAATTATACTAATAGTTATTCATTTTCTAACAATTAAAATTCTATATTTAAATAAAACACACTCTGTTCATCACCCACTTGTATTCCAATTCATTTTTCAACATTCAATTCAACAATCAATTTTTATGCCTCAATTTTATAGCCTATAGATATTTACTTCATTTTCATCATTATCAATACATTCTATAACCACCTGTAATATAAATTAAGGATATCAAAAAATAAACCCATCGTATCATAATAATAACCACCAACTAACCACTGAAAACTATCCCTTAAAGACCAAACAACCCCATCAAAATCCATTTATTTGAGATATTTATAAATTTTGTGATTCATCTATTGGTTCGACATTGGATATTCTGTGGGAGGAAACAATATTGTATTATCATTATAAAATTTTATAGGATCTTTTCTACTAATAACCACCTTTTGATATTTGATAAAGTTCTAGATCCATGATTCTTATTTTCATGATTCATAAGTCATCAAATACATGGGATTCTTTATATAATCAGAAGAAACCATCCACTAAAAACTCTTCATGCTCGTAAATCCTCCATTCATTACAAATAAATATCCAGTATATGATTTCATATCATTTTGATTTATTTTTAAACTAGTATTAGTATATCCTCTAATGACTAGTTCCTCATCTCCTCCATATACCATGAATCAATCCATATTGTGCCACAAATAGTTAAGTATATTCTCAATAAACAATAAGTGTTCTTATAATAGATAGTACTAATATATACCTTTCATTATTAAATCGTAGGCAGCATAAAGAATAATATATAGTATTGAATACATGATATATCATATTTTAGGTGTGTATGGGGTCTTTCTTACTCCCCCTCTATCTTGTTTTTTCTAAGGGCATGTTTTATTGGTGATATGTGTACAATGTAAAAATGAAATTGATCAACTCATGGATTGTTCTATAATAAATATATTTAGTAGTTATTCAATTTATTTACATTTAATTATCACAATTATCCATATTAATCTATAATTAATGATATTTTTCCATGGTTACAAGGTTTTTTCACCTATGTACTTCATGGTGAAGTACTTGTTTAACCCTTTCTTAACTAAGAGTATGTAATGGGTTTCACTTTAAATATATAATATTACATTAATGTAAACTAATTAGAATATGAACTCACTCCCATTAAAACAATTATAATCACATGTCTTGAATTATTTCTTTATGAATATTAAATATATTACTGCTTCATCAAATGAAATATTCCATGAGCTAGATGATTTATTTTACCCATTAATGGACCTATAAATCATTTATATCTTATTACAATATCATAGAGAGAAAAGTCATCATGTTCTTAAGTATATAAACTATATTTTAAATTTCCATTACGGGAAGTTATTTTGAAATCCATCTGCTAAATATCATCTTAATAGAAAGCTTCTGAGGCCAGTGAAATTTTGGTAGATTTAAACATCGAAACATGAGAAAAGGATTCATCATAGAGAATAAATTGATATTATTTAAACCATTTATCTAATATACATTCATTATAGGTTCTCACATTACCTTCCATGTCCACTTGTATCTTCAATACTCGTTTTAATACAACAATATTTACATCAACTGCTGAACTAACCAGAACTAAAAAATGTTTCTGATTCATGGAATCTATCTCAGAATTTATGGATTCATACCATATTAATTCTTCAGAGATGTAACTTACCTCCATATATGAAATAGAATCATTATTTCATCCAATAATTATTCACCATATCTAATAAATATAATATAATATATTCATATCTATTTAACCTCTATCGTGATCCTATATAGTAATTGTGTTTTAGAAACCACAACTGTTATAGGGACTTCTGGAAAATATTCCTAAAAAACTCTTGTCTCTTTTAGGAATCAAATTCATTAATGTAATTCGTGATCCTCCTATCCTTCTTAAATATGTTATCCATTTCAATAAATATGAAATTCATTGTAATAGTAACTTTATTTACAAGGGGATTTATACATAGTATCACCTTGTTTCTTGGGAAACCTTAGAGTGATACAAATCATGGATTGGTGTTCGAGTTTATTTCCATAGAAGGCCTCAACAAATTTCTCTATACCCTATACATAAAAGTTTTAAAAAATATTTAACTCTATACATTAAATTTTAGGGTTTTCCATTTTTTTCATTAGTTGGAATATGGTTTAGTTTGTATAAGAAAATGTGTAATACATATCTATAAAATTATAACTGGATACATTCATAGATAATCATTTAACAAACCATGTCAAACTTGGTATGATTTCTCCATTAAATGAAACTATTCCAGATTTTATTAAGGGGTATTGTGTTAGGATAATATTCCACTCTCTCATTGAAATTTCTAGGAATTCATGGTTAAGATACTCACCACTAAAATCAGAACAAAAAAAATTTATACTCTTACCAAGAAGATTCTCCATTTCATTTATGAATTATTTTAATTTCTTAAAATATTATGACATATAAACCATTAATTATACATATACATATCTACTTGAGTCAAAAATAATTGTAATGAATTAATAATAATCACCTCTAACCACTACAAGAAATAGTCAACAAGCATCATTGTGTACCAGTTTTAGAATTTCTGTCGCCCTTTTAACTTGTCCTCCAAAAGGATATTTAGCGATTTTTTATTATAAATAATTTTGACATTTTTTATGTGATTTTACCGCAAAAGGGCCTAATAAACCATCATGATAGATAATTTCCAATTGATTCTCTTCCAAATGATCAAAATTATTGTCCCATATCTAGGTGTTAAATGATTCATGGGAACTTCATTCATTATTAATTTCAAATAATATGTTTTCATAATTTAATAAATAATAACCATTATTTAAATGTTCCATACCATAACATATGATGTATGATTAAAATAAATATATTATATATATATAATTATAAAATACCATATTCATCTAGTTATAATATTGAAAACGTGTTTTTGTTAAAAGTTGGTACACAATAATAATCTATTAAATCAATGAACATACATGTTCCAAACTAAAGGTGGTAGTATCAAATTTCTATAAAAGCTAGACTTCAACCATTGATATCCCATAAATAATCATCTCCTATACATATATTTCTAAATATAATTTGTTTATATTTTTTAATATGTATTTTAAAATTATTTTCTATATGAAATACCCAATGTGTTAATATGAAAACGTTTCACTAAAAAATGATCATTAAACAACCATATTATTCTTTTACTCGGTGTAGTTCTTCTTTCAGTGGCCTGACATTCCATATGAAAAACATAATTCAATATTTTTCTTTTTTTAAAACATTAGATGTTCCTTTTATTATAATAACACTGATTGAGATCTTTATAATTGGTATAAGTCTTATGTCTCTTTTACTTGGTCTTCCTCGTATTCACCATATAGACTCTTGGCTTTTTGCGCTCAATGTATTTATCAACATGGAAATTATGAGTAATAATTTTTGAAAAATTCTTCTCACTAATATTCATATTATAATTCACAATAAAATTTTGCAAAAACTTTGGTTGTGAATATTGAATTATATATGTTCACAACTAATTTAGGATTTAAATTCCTAATATGTCCAAGTTCTCATTATAGCCAATCATTGCGACTACATGAGGCATGGATAGTTTTGACTCAGGATTTCTTCACATGAATAATATATTAGAGATATTATATCGTTATTATATAACCTTCTCTTGATAAATATATTTAATGTGATATATGTTTCCATACGTATCCATATACTTGTGTATCATTAAAATCACATTGGATATAAATGAAAGCATGAAACATTGTATATTTCTAGAATAAAACAAATGTTTCATATAATGTGATAATTATTAGTCACTAGAATCTTTGTAAAGAACAATAAGAATTTGGTTTTTTAGTATTTAGAATTTTCTTTCATAGAATAATATATCTCTTAATCTCTTATACCATTCTTAAAATTTGAGTTATACGATGATTATCCTTCTCTATAAAGGATCATAGTGATATATTCAAATTCATTTGTGTATCCATCTATAAATTAAATAAGAAAATAATATTAGTTCTTTATATTGAAAAATATTATTTAAAAATTTTAATTTTGTTTACTAATATCCCAAAACAGTTTAGAAACCTAGTTTCCCTCAAAATTAGTTTCAAAGTATTTGATCATATGGATATTCTAGTGTTAGGGGTCCCTATACACCTTCTCATAACCAAAGAAATGTATTGTTTAGTTACATGATTGTATTTAGGAATGTGTAGTATAAAACCTACATTGATTTGTATCTCCTTAATATGTTGAGTGGAATTCCCAATCATAAATTCTTTTGTTTGGATTTATAAAACACGTTTCCCCCAAATGTACGCCAAATATACTAAGGATTCTTCTCTTTAGGTAAAATTTGTTATGTTGACAAAAACATCATTTATAACTCAGTGTTAAATCGTAGTGTCCGAATGAGCACAAGATCAAACACTATAATATATTTCATCTATTCTAAATTAGGTAATGGGAGTTTATACCATCTTAATATATTTTTTTGATGGTTTTTTCATCATGATGTGTAAACTTCCAATTTAATATTTTTACAATCTAATTAATATTATGTAGATTTTACATAACTGAATAACCATGGATAGATAAATTTTTTATATATTATAATATTTATTTTAATTCAAAATTTAATGCTTTCTAGTTAATTTATTTAATTATATAACCATCACTATGTAATTAACGATTAAATTGGAAAAATAAAAATAAATAAAGTGTAATGACCATGATCCTATCTAATGGTTGGTACGTCTAGTGGATGAGAAACCAACTCTTGAACCTGGGGAATTTACTCCCATAACAATTCCTTGTGTGAATTTCATTGTTCCACCTATACTTGTGTGTACCTCCTGGATTAGTTTCACCTCAACTCCAAACATAAGCTGCCTCTATTTACCTTAGACCTCCATCTATTACATAATTTTAATTAGACATATTTGGGTGGAAGAAATTGATAGGTTAATGGGGGTTAACAAAAATGATATTTTTCCATTTGGGACATTACATTTTGAAAACATATGAATATCTTGTAGGACATAATTTAATTAAATAAATCACTATAAAAACAATAAAATAATAAATTAAATAATCCAATGACATACACATACAATTTTAAACCCATGGTCATCCAAATAACTCAATAAAAATATGAAAAATTACACTAGCGAGATTTTTCATCAATATGTTTATTCATATAAAAGCAAATGAATTAATTCAATTAATAAATTAAATAATTATACGCCTTTATATTATTGAACATCATAATTCTATTTTATATACACATCATAAATATAATATGAAAAATATATTTATTGACTATAAATTGTAGATAAATATATGTAATTAATTAATAATTAATTTATTCTCTAAACCTTTATTTTATAAACCACAGGTAGGGTTCAATAGTGTAATTCGATTTTTAATACTGCAATTATTTATTTTTCCTAAAATGTAATTATATTTTTTACTAGATGATTACATGGTGTGTACAAATGAGATACATTCCATGTTTTTTAATTTCCCTTTATACAAGATAAATTCTAAAGGACTCAGTGTGTATCTCACCCATTATACATGACATTTACTAATAAGCTACAAACCATGTGTTCTTCTTATCATGTGTTCATGTAACCCTCCTATAGAGTTAGTATATTCTTCAAAAATAATAAATAATGATTCAAGAGGCATTTAAACCATTTAAATATCTGGTATCTCATTAATGATACTATGTTTTATTCTCATGATAGTTATGTCGGGTATTTCACCACATGCTTAGTAGAAATTTAAATTCTAAACAGCATACACTATGAGGTGTGTTTTCCATCTACAAGCCACATGGTTTGAAAATCCATATACCAAGACGGCCCGGTCAATACATTGTTTGAAAAAATAAACATTCTATTATTTCTTTTTCGTGTTTTTTGTATCCCCAAACATCTCTAGATGCAGTGAACTTGGGAATATGACATGTACTTTTTGTCGCATGCTGTGTATATGGGACAACCCTCCCAACTCTGGAGCATCTTCAAATGGAATCATCAAACATTCTTCATCTGTTATTAAACTATTTATTATGATATATGACCTGAAAAAACAATATTAATTTTTAATAATTATGTGATACAAATTCACGATTTAGTAAATAAAAAATTTGAGGGAAAATATCAAAAAACCTTGATAAAATAAATCAAAAAAAATAATTATAAAATATTATGTGACCCTATTGATACCACTTTAAGGATTCAGGGTGCATTCTAGTAGTGTCGGGAATTTTGTAACAAAATATTTTTTTTCCAGTTTCTTTAAATTTATATATAGTAGTACATAAAAAATACTTTCTTAGAATCTACAATGATGGAATCTGTTGAAATATAAATTATAATTAATTTTTTTATGTAATGAATTATGTTTCTTTGGATTATTTCTTTATCAATGAATTGGTAAACTACTCATTACATTTCCTATTTTTAACAGAATCATGTTTATATTACTTCTAGTAGTGATCTACATGTTCTCCATAAACATATAATCATCATCATAGAAATATTTGGGTGATACATTAGATGAATCTAAAACTTATGGTGATCATAGTTGATTATAACTAAGTCCTTCCAAGGGATAAATATTCATTATATTAAATGGGGAGAATTTATCTATATTATTGAATGTGTTATATGGATGTAAATCTATAGGGAGTGAGAAGATTCTCATTAAAAATCATTTTTCACAAAGATATAATGTATATCTCTTATAGTAAATTTCATAACCAGGTTTATGTGGTTCTTCTATTAGAAAACAAAAATTATAAAAGTTCCCTTATTTTTATCCAAAATCTCTGAGAACCCCATGGATTAATAGAAATGTTATTATTACAATTTACATGAGTTTTTATGAACCCAAAGATAAAAAATATATTATTTTCTTACATAAATAATTATTTATTTATCCACAATATATTAATATGAAATTCTTCACCAGACCATTAAAATGGTTCTCCAATCCTAATCAATATTTGTCAATCCTTGAGTAATGTTTATTTATTTAATTAAATACAAAACACTCCATTATTCACACATAAATATAAAAATATAATTGTCAATGAATTTTGTTAAAAAATATTTATTATATATTATTGAAACTTCATAAATAAATATTTCTTCCATTATGAATTAACCTAAATATAGAAATATTTCATATTCACATAATTAAATAAATAATTACATGGTGAATAAATATTATTAACTATTAAACTAAAATAAATATTCTCCCAAATAATTGCTGATTGAATATTTTCAATCAATCCAATATGAAAATTTATTAAACCATGTATGCGAATATTATTTGTCGAATATGATTAGTGCATATAATATTTAACTGACATTTTAAATAATCTTAGGGTGTTACCATGTTGGTCCCTTTCTTAGTAGAACAAAGTTAAACTTCCTAAAGTATGTGGTTCACATCTAGAAATATTAAAAGGAACTCATAGATAAATAATTTAATGTCACAATGACATGTAATAACCCTTGAATGTACACAATATAATATAATCCATTTATCAATATATCTCTAATTATGGAGGTTTCATTATAGTGTCATTGTCCAATGTGGTTGATGTCTCATTATATGAATTTCTATAGATGAACATGCTCACAACACTACCATGGACATGGACTTAATCTGTCTGTAATATTTAGATCAATTTTTCTAAGATATCAAATACTGTTAAAAATAATATAGGGGAGGAAATATTTTCTTTTATTATTCATTAATACAGCTTCACTCAAGATGCACCAAACATATCCTACCTCCCCACGAGCATATAGCCTCACAATTTTTTGCAATATATAAATTTTTATGACTCATGACATGAATACAAAATAATCATAATGATTTAATATCATTATACAATTCAATACATAATAATTTCCAATGATATATTTAAATTTTGATTTCTTATTGGAGGATCATGTTTTTATAATCATTTACAATGAATATAACCAAGGGAATAAAACATAATAATTTTTCTCATTGTACTATGAGTCTCATCCCCTGGTACCCTATATCATTTGTGTCCAATCAAATGAAATTTTTCTATAGAATTTAAATTTATGAATACAATCGTGAAGCTTCTATGATCACATCATTGCGTGAAACTAATGTAACCTTTTGGTGTGACTATTACATGTAGTAAATTATAACAAAATATGGAACATAAAATAACAATCATGATGTGATAATATATTTTATTAATATTTAAATACATAAATACAAGTAATATTAAGTATATAGAATTGGGTTCTAGTGAATGAAATCTAACAGAATGATCAAACCTTTCATTAATAACATCTATTGAAATGAAGGATTCATGGATCCTTCTAGAAACCAAAAGCTCTTAAAAATGAGAGACTTTTTGGGAATATAATAGGGTATATATTGTTGATGAAACCTATAGATAAAAATTTGGTTTCATGTGGTTAGATGTTGGGTCCTTTTATGTGTGGGAATATGTTTTTTTGTAAATACTAATTCATTTCTTTAAAATAATGTAATTTTGAATGTAATAGAACCATAAAAGATAAAATAAGAAAAATGGGTTGTGACTTACATCATCCAAAAAATTATTTTATAATATTTAAAGGTATTTATAACATTAAAAATCATTTTTACTATTTAAAGAATTTTATTTTTTACCATTATTGGTCAATAATTACCACAGAAACGTATTTTTTCACAAAAAAATATATATTAACCCTATTAGATAATTTTTATTACTTCTTTAAAAAACATGATATCTACTTTACTAAAATAAACCTTTAGTATTAATTATAATTTTCTAAAAAATAAAAGTTATACCACTCGAAAAAAAAATTTGTTGTACAAATATTTCGCTAATTTTTATATTATGATTTCATACCTTTTTAATAATCTTAAGTTGATCATTATAGCATATTAATTTATATCTGTATTTTTATTTAATATTTATCAATTTTATTTCATAAGATAATACCACGCAAATACAAAAAAAAATTTCCTAGAGAAATATCACTTTTTAATATTAAATTATATTATTTATATTTAATTATTTATCTAATGACCATTTGATAAATTTTATTAATAATGATTTATAAAAATTGTTTTAGTTATATAGATATATTTTGTTAGAGAAAATAATTAATAAGTACTAAATTTTATTTATAATAAAAAATATAAAAAATACACACAGTAATAAAAATGCATATTTTTGTTGTATAATTTATTAAATTAATCATTAAATGTTTATTTCATGATAAATTATAAATATAAATCCCATAAATACATCTATGTATGTCCTAAAATTTATATTATCAATGGTTGTAGTCATGAGTAGTGATAAATCTAGTGTGGACCCCATTGTGATTTTCATGAGCACAAACTATTTTCATATAAGATTCAAATAAATCCCTTCTTTTGGGAGTTTAGTTTTGGATTACTGAAGATAAACCCTTATATACTCTACCTCCCTCCCATGCTCAGGAAAATGAAACATTTATGAAATACTTCAGCTACTTTATTTCATAACATTTATCTTTCAATATAAATTTGAAAATGTTGTTAATGATATTTTTACCCACTAAAGCAATGAATATAATAAAATAGCCTCTTATCATAATTTTTTAACTGTATATTAAATATTATGTCCAATAACATATAATAAATTAATCTGTCTCATTAATAACTCTTCAATTCAATAAAAGTAAACATCAATTGGTTATATGTTCCCAATCACCATATAATGACCACATTTCCCTTTTCTGTTAGTATAATTTATTTTATATATTTATATAAAATAATTTATCATATTCCCTCATTTATTTATCAATATGTTCATCATGTTTATAGTGTTCTTCATTCAACATACCACAATCATTGGTTGGATGATCATTGTTTGATATTGTGATGATGAATATTTTAAACTTATAGTATTTTTATATATTTATATTTTTTCCTAATTATGTTTCATTTTATTAATTTTTAAGGTATCATAGTTTATTAAATTGTATATTCAATCTTAATAGAATATGTAATTATTTATGTTAGTTTGGTGTTTTATATAAGATAATTTGTCAGACAAGTGGGATTTTCTAAAGAGAATTTCACACCGCAAATATTGGTTATTATAATAACTATACATGTATGACTCATATTAAGAGAATTATTATGGTTTTGTAAATTATGTTAATTACATGGTAGTGATTGAGGTGATTTTTAGTGGATGAAACTAAAATCTATAGTTAAAACTATGGGAAATTAGTAAGGTGATTTCATGATATTGTTGAGTTCAATACATTTTCAACTATTACAACAAATTTGGTGTTTTGATGATGGGGTCTTTAATGTATTAGAGAAATTTCATGCATCACAAGATCAACATATCATTTTATCATGAAATTTGAGTACAATGTGGTATTATTTTTATCAAATATATCATTAGAGAAATGATGGGTATGCAATATTGGTCTATGTAGGAGATTCTACAGAAGACAGATGACTAGGTAGGGTGTATGTATAATATCCAGTTTTGAACTAATAATGAAATGTGGTGAAAATTTTTAGTTGATATAACATAGGTTAGATGATTCATGAGGATTATTATTGGGACATGAATGTTTTTGATGGATAGAATGTAATAACATACATCATTGTGTATTACTGGAATTAAAAATTGTATTGAACTCCCAATGAGTTGGTGCTAGTGGTATTTTTAATTGGGATAGATACATTGTGAGAGAGACAATTGGATATTATTATAGTATGATGATTTATGTTCTCGAGAAGGATGTGTGGGATAAAAAAAATAGATTTAGTTTTTAGGGAATATGTAATAAAAATATATTTCATAAGTTTCATCAAACCCCATCAGAAGGATAATGGGAAGGACAATGGAATTATGCCACTTCTCATGCCATTAGTCCACTTATCATGTCATCGGTAACCATGTATCATGTTATCAGGATACTAGTGGGATTCAAGACTTTGGATGAGGGACTATCGATAGACAAATTTTTTGTATAATTCCCTACTTCAAGTGGGTGGAATTGTATTCATTTCAGTTACTCCTATTTCAAAATTGAATTTATATCCTTTCTTTGTTATATTCCATCTAGAAGGGTCACTATCCCCTCTATTATCTCCTTGATCCTCATGATTCTTCCCTGTCGTGATGTGTTATCTCTTATCTGATTACCTAGTAATCTATGATAATAGAATCATATCGATATGGATAATATATATACCCAAACATCCTATGATTTTTTCCATTAGTAATACTCATAACTAATTCCTCTAATTTTTGGGGTTTTTGATAATTTCATAATTTTTTATCCATTGACTTAAAATAATGTTATAAAATTTCCTAGGTTAGTTTTTTCTTCCATATCGATAAATATGTCATGTTATATGTGTTAAATATCTAATACATGCATGAGTGATTGGGTTAAGGTGAATAGAACATGTTCCAATAGGGTTAATAATTGATAGATGAATTATATAGAGCCTCATAGTGTCATAAAATATATCCCTCATATGGTTTAGAGAATTTAGGACTATTTGATGACTATAATTTTGGAGGTCTGTAAAAACATTCATGTTTTGAGAATCCAATGTGTCTCAATGCACGAGATAAAATGTGAATATCCAAAAATGGGGTCTCAAGGGTTAGTTAAATTTTGAATAGCCAAATATGGGATCTTAAGGTTTAGTTTAATGGGTTTAGTGAGTTTAATAATTTTTTCCGACTAGTGTGGTATGTGCTTCACCTTGTGATTTATTGAGAAACTACCATAAATGTATGGACGGAAACATATTATTCATTTTGATCAGGATAAGACCTTTTGGGGATCACTGTACCCAAGTGAAGTGGTTGAATTAGGGTAATCCTATTGGTTGATCGTATGTGATTGATATAGCATATATCAACTTTGAGAGGAGACTGTGGTATTGAGATTCATGTGTCTTAGTCTCACTTTTTAGAGAAATGCTAGGGGTATTAAGGAATGTGTTTGTGGTCAGAGTCGTTTGTTACGTGGAAAGAATGAGTGAGTTTAAAACCTTAGGGATGGTTGACAGTTGGATAGGTTATTGGTTTAGATATATTCTTAGTGATTTATTTGGTATTTGGAAAGTCATGTGGGAATAATAATCACCAAATATGTGTTTTTATATTTTGATGTTGTTAGGAGAGTTTGGGTAGGTCATTCAAGACCACACATGATGGATTTCATGGTTTAATGAATTATCTTATCAGTTCATATTGGAATGACTATTAATTTGGAAATTATATTATATATTGATCATAGTTCATGGGTTTTTAATAGATTATAGTGTTTTTGGTGAGATACATTAGTGATGGAAGATATAATTAACATAAGATAGTACTGGAAAGAACATACAATTTGGGATAATATATTAGAGCATGAAATTTCATGTTGTGTATCATATATTATTTTTATTTATAGTAATTTTCATATAATATGACATTTTGGTGATTTTTGATTCCTTACCTGATATTGTTTCCAAGGGTGTGGTTTTTATATTCTCCATTCATGATTTTTTGTGGTACAAAATTGGTTCTGAAAACTAAGGGTCTGACTGTTTCACCATGGAAACTACCTAATATTATTTCCCAATAGAGAATGTTATAATACACCAATTTTATTATTTAAATACACTAATTTACATTTTTGTGATTCATGGTTGGGTCAGTTGTTATATTGGACTGGTTACCACATAACAAGTTCACTTGATTTCTTTCATGTCAATTGTTATCACAATATTTATTTTATTATATATAAACACCAAATAAATATTATGATATATATTTTCTCCCATTTTGGTGTTTTTTATTCTCACAACCTCCACTAGAACCTTGGGTTATGTTCATATGTAATGTTTGATATACAAATCAATGTAAATATTTGTGTAGGTACTCAAGCTAGAGTATCAATGCAGTGTTATGGAAATATGATCGAGGATTGGTTTGTGTTTTTTTTCTTAGACTTCATATTTATATTTTGGTTATTCTATTTATATATGTATACAATCGACCATATATGTGACCTTAATTTTTTTATGGTTTACTTGTAAAGATGATTTAATTCTGGTATACAATTATAGTACATATGTAATTTATTATAGTAATCATTCCATTGTATTTCCATTTATTACTGTGACATTTTTTTTATGAAAGATGATATTTTTTATTCATTATTTTATGTTAATGATATTGGGAGTGTAGTCCCCTCATTTCCTATATTAAACTATCACCTTAATAAGATATCCTATGGTGTATATGGATTTTTTTTCTTGGGATTAGGGATTCATTGGATTTGTTTGAGAAAATGATGTCAATTTGGAATGGAAAATGAACATATGTGACAAATATTGGCCTAGGACGATATATACTCATCATAGTTTATACATTTTTTAACACATGAAAAACATTACAGTTCTAACCCATTATCCATATGGGTTTGCAAATCCCATGGGATGGTTAGTGTGTGTCTGTGTGGGTCTGTGTGTTGATGATGTGTGGGATAGTGGTTGCGTCTCAAAGTCTTTATGTGGATGTATTGTTCTTGAGAAACTCTAGAAGGTTCTTTTTCATAATCAATATGAGAATTTCGGAGGCTATGTGTCTAAAAGGGATCCTTTATTAAAGGGTGTAATAATATAGTAAAAACCATATTGTTAACTCATTGTTGGGGATCATGGAAATCCAGTACCGACCATCCTCATATCATCATGAAATTACCATCCACCACAGCTATGATGGATCTACCTCTGGATTGGGAATTGGGTAAAACCCCCTGTGGAGGTGTGATGATATAATTATTTTCTACTTTTTAATAAATAATGATAATATATATATATATATGTATATGTATATGTATCAATTTACAAACCAAAAAAGGTAGTGGTTGAGTGGTTATAACTTTCCAAATTTTAAAGAATAAATGGTACAAAAAAACATTTAAAAATATAACAACTACATTAAAAGAAGATTTTTAATTAATTAGACACTTATTCTAATGAAAAAAAATACGATTTATAAATTATTGTTTACTGGAATGATATTATCATATAATTTATATGAAATCATCACATTTTTTCATGTAACTCCCCGAATGGAAAAGTTTATTTCTTGATGAAAGCCACCTCCCCTACCTATTTCCTTAAAAAAATATACAAAGCATAGATTTTCACTATAACAGACAGAAGGGGATGGTTGGAAAAATCTGTAATGGAAAACAACGATATGAAATCCTATAAGATATTCATCAACTTTTTGTTTCAAACTATTAAATTATTACCATCTAATTAAAATTTTATATTTTTTCCAACTATCATGCATATTGAAATGAAATAAAATAATTAAAAAATATATGCCCATTAGTTTAAAAAATGTATAATGCTTTAAAAAAATGAATCCCAAGGGTTTTTTGTCAAAGTTGTAACTCTATGGGTATTCCCACACAGATATATACCTATTCTAATATACATGTTTAGGATCATTTTAAAAAAGGGAAAAAAAATATGCGTATCCCTCAATTTATCTATAGATTTTGCACAAATCTCATAAACTCATTTTGGCATGTTTATGGTCAGTATATTACAACATTATTCCTTAAAAAATATCCATCCTCAAAAATAAAGAGAGAATTTATTTATAAAAATCAATTTAATCTGCTACATCAGATATTATAAAAAATATTGGTTTCCAAAATTTAATTAATTAATTCATCCTGACCAAAGAAAATTTTGGTACTAAAATCTATAGTTATAAAATTTTCATGATAAAATTTTGATAACAAATAATAATAACACATCATACATGAATAATGGTTTCAGTCTACCGTTGACTTATAAAAATTAAATATTTTTTAGAATTTAAATGGTAGTCATGTTAATTTATTTAAAAAATATTGATAAAGGGTTGTGTGACTTGTTGATGTCTCCATACATGGAAAATGATTAATTTCTAATATAAATTATGTTAAAGGCGTGATGTTTCATCTCATCGACAATAGTGAGTTATGTGATAAGAGATACTTGGTAAAATATTGAAATAACAAATGTAGCATGTGAAACTTATAATAAGTGATGATATTATTTTATAATCAACTAGATTATGTGCATACCTTAGAATTAGAAGTACCATCATGATATAACTGGTATGATTTAAAATTGAAAAAATATTAAATAAATCCAATAGAAAGTTTCTAGAGAAGAGGGCCTTACCCCCAATAGTTCTAGAACACACCAAGAGAGATGCTAAGAAATAAGGCATACCTTAATTTTGGTATCATAATAATAATTCAACAAATATATTATTGATTACTGGAAAAGAGGAGATCTTGAGAGGGGAGAGAGGGGAGATAATGACATGATGAAGATGAAGGTTGGGACAAGAGAGTGTGGGGGAGGAGAAAATAATTTTTTAAAATAATTTGTAGGTTGAAATAATAGAAATCCCTTATTATTAGTTATTTTATTAAGTATACCATAAAAACTCAAGTAAATTACCATTATAACATCATATTCCATCTGAACTGTAATGGTTCCTACTACTACCCACCGTATTCCGTTTTCTAATCTTATATCCAAATTCCAACTTTATACTCCCCTAAATCCCCATTTTTAGACTTACCAACTCTATTGAATTAATAAAATCCAAAAAAAAGTAAAATATATAAAAATTATACTCACAAATGTTTTGCAATAACAACCTAGAAATGAAAAAATCATTGATTAAACCATCCTATAATATCATTTTAAAATTACTTTTAAATAATTTATAATTCATAAATAAAATTTATTATATTAATTATGTGTATCTCATTAGTAACTACATTTTTAGTGTTTTACAATTAAAATATATCATTTACCACTTATCCACTAAAATATAAAACTATAAAATAAACAATAATTTTGATAATTTTTTAATTATATATATATATATTTTGTAAATATATATATTATACCATACAAGTCCTTTTATTTCATGATATTTAGGATAGGATCAATAAAATCTACATCCTATTTTTTTTTCAAAGACACTTTCCTTGAGAATATATGAAATCATGTTTTCATTTGGACCAGGATGAATAGTTATCCGCCCAAAACTAAGCACTGTAACACACGACTCAATTAATTGTTCGACTTTATCTGATATGTCTTTGTTGGATCAGGAAATCACAACAATCATCATATATTTCATAATATATTTTTTTCATTCTTTTTTAAATTAAAGTATGAATATATTATTTCATTGATAATGGGAGAGATGATTATTCAGAACATCCCAATGTTACAAATTTGTGCCCATCTACCTATTATTAATTAGTTTTAATTTGTATAATGGAAATTTTTATAAAGTCCTAAAAAAATAGAATCATTATTTGTTTCATTTATTTGTGTTTATAATTCATGGAATTTCATTTTTTTCATTAACAAGGTTTCCTATCATCATTTTTTAAATTTTATTTGATATATTTATAATTTTTTTTAATTATATCAATGTTTTAAGATTTTTTCTACAAAAATGAGAATATTTCATTGTTGAAACTATATTTCAATTATTACCAAATAAATCAATTATATGGACCTAGATTTCCCCAAACCATTCCTTTATTAAAATATAGTGTTTAGGGTGTCTTGGGAGGTAATGGTATCCCTTTTCAAGAGTTTTCAAAATTTCAAAATTTCTAGTTTTTCCAATTTTTTTTACTTTCACCCATGTGATGTGTTTTTCTCTGTTTAATGAGAACATATCAACTCTTATCCATTTCTATTTCCTTTTCTACTATTCCCAATGGGAGTAATTAAATCTTAATTATACCCTAATGTGTTACGACCTTTGCAACCCCCAAGCCATGTCGTCAAACCATGACCCTAAATTTAAGTATTTTGAGATCATATCGTTGATTTTAGGATATAGAATTTTCTTAATATGAGACCATCTCTTCTTTAAAACCTTTTAGTTTTCCATTGGTGTACCTAGCGCTTTTCCACTCCCCAGAGTCATGCATCTAGGCAGAAGTCTTTGTTGGGTTCTCATGGAGTTCATTCTTGTTAATCATGAAAGCCCCTATTTTGGTCCATAGAGGAGTTTTGGTTTCATGTTGTTTCATGTAGGAATTTCTTCTGCCTATCATTAATTTTTCATCATATTGGGTGGTTGTATTAATGATTCCTTGTGAAGAACAGCTGAATAAGTTTCCTAAAGATTGTAATTAATAAGAAATTAATATTATCAAAAGAAAATAGGGTTCAATAAAATAATAGGTTGGGAGTGGTTTGATGTTGATCACCTTTTATATTTAATTCTATTATGGTTTTTTGTGGCAGTATTTCTTTTCAAAATCATAGCCATTGGTGGTCTTTTCTTGTTCATTGGTGATTATATGTGTTTTTGTGATGCTTTATTATGTGGATACAATATGAAATCAAATTAGTCACGTATATTTGGTTAAATAAATGGATACCCCATGATGAAAAACCTTGTGTGATCACCCCTGTTTATCAATGCAGATTTACACAATAGAGTCTATCATATCTGAGTACATCCTTGTTGATAGGTGTGGTTGCATGCTATGTTCTATTGGGTTTTGGTATTTTGTGTCGGTTATGTGGTGCTGATATTAGGAGATTAATTATGGGACATGGGTGGAAAGAGGAGTTGGTTCTAAGGTAATGTTGAATTATGTGTGTGTGGTAGGTTTGTGGTTTAATGGTAGTTGGTATAGGACTTTTCTATGGGGTGGTAAAGTGGGTGTTTTGGAATCTCAGGTTGAGAGACAGATTGACTATGGAATATATGGACTTATAGGCAGTGAGACTACCTTTTTTGTGTTGTGGCTATCAAGTGACATCTGGCAGTGGGACTGCAATGTTGTTATGGGAATGTTTTGAAGAGGGACTGCATCTAGGGAATGTCTGGGCAGTGGGGTTGTAGGGTTTTATTGAGGGGTAATGATTATGTGTTATAACATTGATTAATGACAGTTATCAGTGGTTGATTGTGTGTCTTGGAAAAAGGAGGTGTGCAGTGGGACATCATTTTTTTATCTATTGGCTTTTTAAATGGGTGATAAAATGGATTTCCTTATCTTGGTCCCTACTTCCTTGTTTTCCTTGGCACTGTATAGTGGCCTTTAGTCTTCTGAATGTGGTTGCAGCTGTGTTCTTGGTAGTTTCCCTGGGTAGTGTTGGAATAAATTAATGTAAAACTCATAATTAATGAATGGATAGTGGTTAAATAAAAATGGGTTAGTCTTGTGTTTTATTGTGGATTTTTTTTGTAGTTGTGCATATAGGGGTTTCAGAAAATGTGGTTTTTCTTTGGCTAGTTTTTTTTTCGTTTTGGGACCTATAGGTTGGGATGAGTGTCTGTTCACTTATATGTATATATTTTAGTTCCTTGTGATTTATATATCCACCAACCCCTTTTTGAGAACCATGTGTCACACACCCATATTTCATGGGGAAGGGTGTTTTTTCCAATATCCCTATTGGAGGATGGATGGATGGTTACCGACATTATTCCTCGCACCCACTTCCGGGATCTTACTACTCAATCATATTTGGGATGGTTGTAAATTCTTGAGTCTTATCATATTCTAATTTTCTATGGGGTATGTCTGTTGTGGACGAGGGCCTAAGGTGTTTAGGCACCATTTTTGTTTTCCCAACTGTCTTCGGGATGAGGCCCTGCTGTCTTTGAGAAAGAGGCATGGGGGTTGTGTCCAAGGTGTCTATGGATGAGATGTGTGGTGTGGTTGAGGCCCAGGTGTGTATGGGTAGGTTATGCTAGTGGTACTGCATTTTGGAAGAGTGGTGGAATCAAGATGTTATCTGTTATGAATAGTACTAAACTGGTGGGAAAGTGGTGAGGGGTTCCAAAATGTTTATGTTCATATACTACTACTTTTCTTGATATTCTTTTGTTAGTGAGTGTGAATTGGTGAGGCTGGGATGGTTCATACTTCTTGGTAGGTTTTTTGAGGTTCTACTTATCTTTAATAGGGGAATTAGTATGCTCCCTCATTTTTTCATGGGTGGCATTAGTTTTTCTACTAGGTATACCTGTATAATCGCTCAATGTTTATAAAAAAATTTCATGTTTCTTGGAGGACTTTGAGGAATCTTCTAGACTTTACTATCTTGGGAGTCGAGATAGTTTTTTTGTTGCTACATAGTTTCTTTCTTTTAGTACTTGTTTTAGTACTTTGTTGGTACTTCACTCAAATTTTACATTTAAATCATCCATGATATGGATTGGGTTATTTTATATATATGTTTGGATTTCTATGGTATTTTACAATCTTATCTCTCAATCTTATTTTCATCAAAAGTGTACTGCCTTACATTTTCTATGAGATTGTATACCCTTAGATCTATTCACCACTCAAGGGCCTATTGAAGGTTGGACTTAGCGGTCGTGATCTCTCCTTCATCTTGAAGAAGTAATGGATTTGCACTTTGCTTCCCCTTCCCTCATCATGAGAAAGGCGGGTTGTGACAGAATGGTATCAGAGGCAGGTTGAGTGATAGGATGGGGATCAGAGATAGGAATATTGGGGATTCCCTGGGATGGTAGGGTAATGGTTTAAGGTGATCTTGGTGCATCATAAATACCAGGGAATATAGGATAAGACCCTAGATTTTAGGGGCCCCCTATGGTACGATGTAAAGACTCTGAGCCTACTAAATTACCAAATGGGGCTACACTGATTATGGGATAGACACCCAAGGAGAGGTACATGGATCATGATAACTTGTGGTCTAGTTTTTATTGGGCATTTGGGGTTTTAATTTAAATAATGATTTAAGATAAATCATACGAGTTTCTTGGTTACCCATTTCAGTTAGGACACCTGGTTGTCGCCCACATGTGGTATGAGAAGTTGTGGCCCAGTAGGATAGCATGGTTGATCAGTGGAGGTCTGATCAAGATGGGGAAGATAAATTGAAGTAAAATAACCTTCATTCATTCTAGACACAGACCTTGAGAATGTATGATGGTAGTGTTTTAGACTCAGAGATGAATAACTTTGTAGAGAAGATGAAAATCACCTTTACTAGTATATTTTCTTTGAGGGAGTACAAGGTTCCTCTAGTAGTGAGCCATATGCAAGAATCATCACATCATGGGCAGACACATTACCTCGGGGAGAGGAATTAGATCAATGTATCATGAGATAACTTTGAGAAGGAGTCTTTGGAAGAGTTCCTTTCCTCGATGATGAATTATGAGAAAAGGTAGGAGTTGGTCTCCCTCCAGCATGGGAGTATATTAGTGAGGTAACTGGGGATCACGTTCAAGGATCTCATATAATTTTTTTCATATCACTTTCCGTATAGGGAGTCGTGGGTGAGATTATTGGAGGAGGCACTCTGACCTTCCCTTTTGTATGTCGTCACTCCAATTACCATACTGAAACACATAGAAGTTCAAAAGAAGGAAATATTATTTCAGAGGATACACTCCTAGGGTGGTGTACCATGAGAGGGGAGCCAGCCAATTTCATTGAAGGGGATGGTAGTCAGTATTTATTCAGTAGAATTAGGTCATTCCTAGGTTTGGCTTGTGGGAATTAGTCATCAGTAGTTCTGGTTCTGATATCCTAGTCTTTTCTTTTTCCCCATGGGTTTGGGACCGAGTTGCCTTATTTGTGGAGGCTTTGTAAATCATCAAAATAAGTTACTAACTTGAGCACTGTATGGTGGGGGTGGGAAGATTCAACTCCCACCTGAGCAAAATTTTTTTTTGATCAGGCCTTTCCAACAGTAGGGGCAGCAGGCTCCCACTCCACCGAGCGTAGATTGTGAAAAGGAGGCTGACCTCAGGGTGCTACTTAGGGAAGTCGACCAGGGCGTGTTCTAGGAGGTGTTAAACAACATAAGGGTATAGGATCTATTTGTGGGTAGTTTTATTCCATCAAGGCAGCAGGTCTACTCAAATATTAGGTTGATTGAGGTATGATTAGTATGTTTTGTACTAGTGAAATTGATTTGTTTGATTCATTAGATTCACAATCCTTTGATGCACCCAGTCTAGACCATGCCTTGCGACTAGATGTAGAGAGACATTCTTGGCCCCTAGTGTTGAGTATGCTAGTTGGAGGTTAGACCAATATGTTTGATGTATTTCGGGGTTGTAGACTAATGTTGGGGCCACATCAGTCTAGTGGGGATATTATTCTTCTAATAATGAAGCCCTGTGATCTCATCATAGGCATTGAATGGTTTTTTGTGTATACTTTTATCAAATACTTATATAGTGGATTCTCATTTTCAGACATGGATGGCCTATGTGTAGTGTTCATTAGGGACTGGAGTTGTTATGTGGTTAGTTATTTTGTGGAGCCTTTCCTCCCCCTATTATCTAAGATGTCAGTAGGAAAATTATAAATAGAGATGTTTGAGGTTATAGGGGTTTTCATAGAGTTCATGGATGTCTCCTAAATTAGGTTGTAGCTCTACCCCCTTGACGTGAAGTTGAGTTCAGAATAGTCCTGCTACCCAATACCCATCTGATTTCAATGGCTCCCTATTGGATGGTGCCTTTTGTGTTGTGGGAGTTGAAGATTAAAGTTTATAACCTAATGAATATGTGATTTTTCTTGCTGAGTTTCTCACATTAGGTTGATCTCATCGTGTTCATGAAGAAGGAAGATGGTGGTCAAAGACTGTAATATACTAGTGGAGACTGAATCAGTTGATGGTCATGAACTATTACCCCCTCTCTAGGATCGATGACCATTTTGAATTGTTAAAAGAAGTAGTTTGGTTCTCCAGTATCGATCTGCAGTCTGGATATCTCTAGTTAAGGTTCAAAGAAGGTGACATCCCAGAGACTTCATTCAGGTATAGGTATAGACACTTGGAGTTTGTGGTTATACCCTTCGGTGCTACTAATTCACAAGTTGTGTTCATAGGACTCATGAACTCTTTCTTCTGCATGTTCCTAGACCAGTTCATCATCATGTTAATCAATGACATCCTGATCTACTCAAAGTTCGATGATGGTCACACCAAGCATATAAAGACAATATTAGAGATCCTCTCACACAACCAGCTCTAAGGGTTGTTATTCAAGTGAATGTTTTGGACACAAGAGGTGCGCTTCCTTGGACACATGGTGTGTCAGAAATGGATACCATTGTACCCATCAAAGGTCAAGGTGGTTGTTTCTTGTGCAACACCCAAGAACGTGGAAGAGGTGCATAGATTCTATGGTCTAGAGGTCTATAACCAAAAGTTATTACCCGAATTCTCTAGAGTTACAACTATGTTGGTAGCTTTGTCAAGAAAGAACTAGGCCTTCATTTGGAGTGAACAATACAATGTAGTTTCCAGAAATTTGAAGGGGATGTTGGTCAGTGATCATGTTCTTAGGTTTCTGGAGGAAGGGTTGGCATTAGAGGTGTTATGTCATGATTCTAGTATAGGCTTGGTATGTGTGCTGATGTAGAAGCTGGGAGTGGTCTCTTTTGATTCTAGTCAGTTACATCCACAAAAACCTAACTGTTCCACCAATGATATGGAGCTCATATCAGTCATGTTTGTGTTGATGTTGTGGCGAAAGTTTCTCATCAGTGGCCTCATTATGGTCTTCACGGATCACAAGAGCTTGATATATATATTCTCCCAGTGAGAGATTATTTTATGGAAGTGAAGGTGAATGAGTTTCTCCAGGTATATGACCTTGAAATCTCATAAACTTCATGAAAGTGGAATGTGGTGGTCGATTCCTTAAGAACAATGTCACTAAAGGATGTAGTTTAGGAATTCACAGATTCAAGGAAGGTAATGGAAGAGTTGGTTGTTTAGCCTCTAGATGTGAGAGTGGATGGCGGTTAAGGCATCAATTTTACAGATGATAGTCTAGTCTTCCTTAAGGCTGTAGGTTAAGGATTATCAATGGGGATACACATATTCTAAAGTTATTTGTGATCATGTTTTCCAGGGTGATGCTCCAATGGGATAGTCGGGGGATACTCAGAATCAGATGTTGTTCCACAGGAAGTTGTTTTTTCTAGTAGCAATGCACGAGGGATTTCCCTGTGAGTTCCATAGACCACCCTTAACAGTGCATCCATTAGTTTATAATATGTATTGAGGAATAAGGGCACTGTTTTGGTGGCCTGGGATGAAACGTGAAGTGGAAGATTTTGTGGAAAGGTGGGTATTGTGTTAGTTCGTGAAGGCTTAACATTATTTTCATGGTGGTATGTTTCATACCATAGACATTACTGAATAGAAGTGGGATGAAAGATCAATTGATTTCATCAGATTCTTACCCAAGACATATAGAGGATGTGATGCTCTTTTGGTAGTAGAGTATTGGTTGATTAAATCATATCACTTCTTGGTGATATTAGAGTTGAAGGCAGTGGATTCCTTAGCACAGAGGTATGTGGATGAGGTGTTGTGGCTACATGGAGGTCAAAGAACCATTTTCTTGGATTAGGATACATGTTTTACATTTTATGTCTTAAAGGGATTTTAGTCTGATTTTGGAACCCAATTACACCTTATCACTTATTTCATCCCACATATGGATGGGATGATAGAGAAGACCATCTAGACATTGGTGGATATGTCATGGCTGTGTGTTCGAGATTCGAGGGATCATGGGTATTCTCCTCTTGTAGATAGATTTCTTAAAATAATAGTTATCACTCTACCATCAGCATGAAACAATTCAAATCACTATAAAGAATGGTTTTTCATTCATCCTTCTACTGGACGGAAGTTGGGGGAGGCATATATTCATGGTCCGAACATGGTTCAAAATACGAAAGAGAAGGCATAACGTATTTGGGAGAGGGTAATGGTAGCATAGGACCTGTATAATATGTATGTCAAAAATTGGAGGATGCCTTTGGAGTTTGAGGTTGGGGCCATATTTTCTTAACGGTTTCACCTCAACGAGGGAAGTGGAGGTTTGATAGAGGGAATAAGGTTTCTTCCACGTTCATTAGACTTTTCGAGAAGTTGGGACGAGTTGGAAAGGTTGAATATCATCTGGTGTTTCAAATGTGGTTGGAGAGGATAAACAACACCATATATATCTCTCAACTCCATTAGTACCTTCCCGATGACTCTTATATAATTAACTTGGGAGAGTTGGATATCGAGGATGATGCGATATTTGTGAATCAACTAGTAAGAATCAATGATCTTGATGAGATGGTTCTTCATGGACAGACCATCCCTTTGGTCTATGAGTTATGTAGGCATGGTGGCCTCAAGAAGATTTCTTGGGAATTAAAGGCATAGATGTGTGCCCAATACCCAGATCTATTCTTCATTTTGTTTCTATGTTTTACTTCTGTTCATCATTTTAGGATGAAATACTTATCTTTGTTCACTATCAGATGAGTTGTTTCTCGGATCCATTAATGTGTGTGATAATTCACGACATTGGGGAGGAGATGACCTGATCCCTAAACAAGATGAATTAATGGGGATTTTATTGAACCTATGCGGGCATGTTAGTGTCACCCAAAGATGATATTATCTTGACATGGGAGAATGTTATCCCTAATCCATGTGTCTGGATAGTGTGACCTTTGGTGTTAGTGTGGTTGTTTGGGGTAGTGGGGCCATAGTGTTCAAACATTTTTTCAAGAGATGGATTTCAAGGAGGTGTCCATGTATTTTGAGGTTTGCACATTCGCATTTGAACAACACAAGGGTGGTTTTTTCTTGAGAGGTATCTTAAGGGGTGGTTATTCGGACCTATCCTTTCTTGGATTTGTTTTTAAAATTCTCAGGGATGAGAATAGATTGAGAGGAATCTGATGTAATGAAGTAGATTTCCTCGGGCCATTCCTTTGTGAAAATATTTATTTAGGGTGTTCTAGGAGGCATTGGTAGCTCATTTCAAGAATATTACTAATTCTTACTTTTTCTAGTTTTTCCCTATTTTTTGAGTTTCAGCCATGTTACATGTTTTCTTAATTAAATAAGATCCAATATACTTTTAGTCATTTTGAACACCTTTTCCACCATTTCATAGGGGAATAATTAAATCTCAATTATTTCTTAATGTGCTGAGACCATTAAAACAACCCAGTCTCCTGCTCAACCCATTATCCTAAAATTAATTATTTTGTAATTGTATCCCTCATTTTAGGATCTAGAGTTTTTTAAATATAATAAACTCTTTTCCTGATACCCTTTTAGTTTTCCCTTGCTGTTCCAAGAGATTTTCACCTCCCTGAAGTCGGGCATCTATACGGAATCAGTTGTTGGGTTATCTTGGAGTTCTTTCCTACAAGTCACGTGATCCCCTATTTTGGTGCAATGAGAATTTTTGGTCAACTGTAACGCCCCTAACCCAGTTACATAGAGTTGGTGCATTATTTTAATACATTGGAATGATTACATGGAATAAAGTCCCTAAGGTCCAATCAGTTTAGTAGTCATGGAAAATAGATTACATATATGTACGTTACATTACATTATAAAATGAAAAACAGTAACAACATCATCTCCATTGACCACATTCTTATCCCTTAGACTATCCTTGCAGGTCAGTCATAATATAAATCTTCACATCCTAGGAAAAATAAAACATTCGAAAGGGGTGATCTCAGATGCTCAGTAAGGATAACAATATAATTAATACATTCATAAATAGGCTTCAAAATTTACGGCAATGTATAAAACTAAAACCAAAGCCTTTTAAACTTAAACTTAATCAAATTGGGAAATGATAAATCTAATAATTTCATTTAATTATTCACATGGATATTCTACTAGTAAAATAATCACATGTAATATTAATATCTAATTTCATGATGATGGAATTTATAACGCCAGACTTTATAACCACATAGTCAAAGCCTTGTGCCAATACTAAAAATATGATTTTATCAAGGCATTGTGCCAAGACACTAGTTTGTCTCATGACACCTAACAATGCATCGATGACCTATAGCGGGCTCCACCCATCACTTACTAAGTCCAACTCATTCCATATATGAAAATGTTGAAACATAACAAACACATTTTTATTAAAACTAGCAAAAAAATGTTAATACCATATCCATAAACCATGAATGGTATAAAAATAACATACCCATAGTACAACATATCACAAAACCTTCAATACAATATGGATGATTTTTATCATAACAAATCAACCTCGATCAAGAATAATATCATGTAATGGGTGTTGACATAGTTGAAAATGATCAGTAAAAATATTTTAGAGAAATATCCCTTTTTTCATGAAATCATTTTAAAAGTCACAAAATTTATAAAGGAAATCATTAAAAAGATATTATTGAATCAAAGTGTCCCTTACCACTTTGAAACTTTTAAAAGTAATTAATATTTTAAAACATTCATGTCCATATAATTAAATCGTTAAAATCATTTTGAAAACATGGACATTAATGAGAAAGGTTTAGAAGAATAAATCATTAAAAAATATAAATTATTTTTTTAGTTAAAGAGTCCCTTAAAAATAATCCTTTGAAAACTCTTTTTATGAAACATGGACATTGATAACAACTATTTCCCAGTAAAAAGGGGGTTCAAAACCAAATCGGTGCAGGTACTATAGTAGTATTTTTAGCAAACTATAGAAGTTGTAGGTCACTTTAGTGGCTATAGGTCACTGTAGTGGTGGAATGCCACTATAGTGGTGGTAGTTCACTATAGCAGTGGTGGTAATGTAGCATTTCTATTAACAAAATGGGCCTTAGGTAAACAATTTGGGCCTAAGGGCCATGTAATGTGTAAAATTCCCACTAGGCCATCTGGTTATGTAATGGGTCTCCCTCTACCAAGTTTAAAGGGGGAATTTCTTTTCTTTTATAATAAATGAGGATTTGGTGCCAACCTTTTAAAAAAAATATGTATTCCCCAGTAAAAACTTTCACATATACAGTCTCGGATAATAATGAAATTGATGAATTAACCCTTACCTTGCACTTTCCTTTCGTCGAGGGTATGTTTAACCTCCTGTATGATGACCATAGTATGTTATTAAATTATATCAGAACCATATTCATTTTTATTATATCATACATGATTCATTTCTGACTTTATACTACCCATTTAATAATAATATTCATGTTAAATTAATATTTTGGGTAATAACCGCTTTCTTTATCGTACATGTTTTAAATTGTTATTTTTGATCATATCTTTCAGAACATGATTTAAATACATCCAGAATACAAATATTAATTGATATATCATATATATTTAGAATATAAATATTTATAATATATAGATACATGAAATGGAAGGCACTGTTTATGGAGACGGTAGGTCGTACGTATGTATAAACGTTGATTCAGTTTTCATATCATATTGAACAAAAGTAAGTGAATAAGATTTATGTAAGTACGTACATATATAAATATATATATATCTCTCCAATAGCTTTATTATTTCATATATTACATAGTTATTATTAATATATATATTTATTTATAATCATATTTTAATGGTGAACATGGAAATTAATCTCATCACGTTGTGGAGACGGTTATCGGTACGTACACACGAGCAAGAATATCATTATATTAATGGGGAAATCGTATTTAATTGGATGGTATAACATATATAAAGAATAATTACCATGTTCTATTTATTATTTACTTAATTTATACTCATTATTATTCCCATCAAATAATTAAGTGTTTTCATAACAAACTACACCACGCCGTGGAGATGGTAAGACATATGTATGCTCGTATGGTGACTTTTTCATTTAGAGGATGGTTATAATAGAGAATATGGTTATCATATTTATAATAAAATCAAATTATGTAGGAGGTACTGGATTCATTATTTTGGTATGAAAACAAAAAAGAAATAAGAAGTGGAAGATGAATAGAACATGAAAGAGGTTGGTGAAATTATTACCTCTTTTTTGGGTGTTTCCTTTTGAGTTGATCAAAAGGGTTACTTAGGTTGGCTTCTTAGCCAAATTAAGGACTCTAGAGTGATTTTAGGGAAGTTGGGATGATATTTGGGCAGGTTTTGTCTGAGCCAAATGGGTTTGTAGTTGTGATATTGAGATAAGGGGAAGTACCCTTTTATAAGAGAGGTGAGGGGTACCTTAGGAAAATATTGAAATATTATTTTATAATAAAATCATTTTAGGTTTCTTATGGATCCAAAATAATTTATTTCTAGTCTAAGATGGTTATGGATCAATAATCACACAACCAATTGGTTTTAGACTAGTTTGGGTCACCATATTAACTTTATCTTTTAGATTTAACTCTTAGTTAAATAGTTCAACTTTTACCATGTATTTGGTATTATTATAAGAATTGTTTAATAAACTTACTATAAAATGACAAGAGAACCTTAAGTGGTCCTATAATTATATACCTATCATTATATAAGTTATTTTTCAGATCCTTATAAATTTAGGACTATTATATAACTTAATAATATAATATTTCTTTTAAAAACTCATTTATGACAATTTTGACACTATTTAGTATTTGGTTTTTTTGAAAGTCGTCACAACTTGATTACTTCAAAAAACTCATTGAATCAATCCTAAAATTCCATATTCTTCTATATAATTCATGAATGGCATCTAAACATTAAAATTATATTTATTTTAATATGTACAATACCATTTTTTTATTCTTTCATTAATAAGGTAATTACTACATCATTATTGTATCATATATAAATTTAATTATTTAATTTCTAAACATTATAAAAAAATTATCATTATGTATTAAATAGTTTAAGCTTTATAATGAGTATTTATATTCGAATAGATAGCCTATATTACCTCATGCAAAAATTGTTTTACTAAAAGATATGTGTTTATGTCATTTTATGACATTACTTTTAATTAATTAATTTAAAGTGTCATTATCACTCTCTAGTGGATCCATGGGCTCCCAAAATCGGCCCAAGGATTTCCATGCTCGGACATGTATTATCTAATAGGAGTAAGAGACATTTTATGATAAATTATAATTATTAAAATATTATTTTTTCTCAAATTTACTAGATTTTCCCTTTTACCATGGTAAATACAATATTTAATGAAGTAAATAATCATAATGTCTAAAAATAAAAGTTAACTAATTACAAAATTTTGAAATCTTGATTCTAGATATTAAATCCATATTTCAAATTCAAAACACAGAAGTGGCAGAAATTAATTTAAAATTTATTCCCGTTGTTAAAACAGAAAGCGAGTTTTTAGAAAATAATAATTATCAAAAGATTGACACTTTTTTATGTATAGTTTAAATTTAAAATTACATCCAATGACCTAAATTATATTAAATGATAATAATTTAGTATAATAATACTTTAAAACGTCTAAAATTTATAATTTAACACTAGAAATTATTTTGATTAACAATGCTATTTATATATAAAATTTAGTATTTCTTCACTATTTATCAAAATATGAAATTAATCCGAAAAGTACCAAACATTTATCCAAACAAAATTTTTTTTCCCTATTCTTAATAATAATTTCTTTCAATAAACGGAAAATATAAAAGTTTCAAATATTGGATTTTAAAAGGGTTCTCCATTAAAAGGAGGAAAAATGTCATTTTTTTTGAAAAATAACACTTTTATCATAAAAATAGAATTTTCCCTTATATTATGTCTAAGAAACCCAAAATATGATTTCTAAAATTAAATGGAGTATATAAAATTCAAAATTCAGTTAATACTATTCTTAACATGTTTTTTAACATCTAGTTTGTAAAGTCATTGTGCACTCAAACTCAGTGTTCCGTGTATTGCAAGATATTGAATTACTTTAATGAGATAACATACTATGAAATCATTGGGTGTTACATCACCTATTGTTTCAAGTAGAAATTTATTTTGTCTATCTTTAATTGTGAATCATGTAGTGTGGGTGTAATAATGACTCCATGTGAAGTACATGTGAATAATTTTCTTAAAACAAGTAATAAATAAGAATGTAATATGATAAAAATATAATAGGGTTCAATAAAATAACAGTCTAGTAGTGGTTTGATGTTGATCACCTATTTTATTTGATTCTTTTATAGTTTTTGATCAATATATACCTTCTAAAAATCATAATTTTTAGAGGTATTTTCTTGCACACTAGTGATGATCTCTATTTTATGTGATGGTTTATTAGCTGGATGCTATATTAATACCAATTAATCACATATATTTTGTTAAATAAATGGATTCCCCAGTATAAAAACCCTTGTGTGATCACCCATATTTTTCAAAGTAGATTTAAAAATAGTGTTTACAAAATTTCAATACATCCTATTTGAGAGGTGTGGTTCTGTGATGTGTTCTCATGGGTTTTATGACATTGAGTGGGTTGTGTGGGGTTGTTGGTGAGAGAAACGTTATGGGTAGAGGGGTGGATAGATGAGTTGATTCTATGGGAAGGGTGTAGTAGGTGTGTGTGGCAGGGTTGTGGTTTAATGGTAGTTTCTATGGGCCTTGTTTATGGGTTGTTATAGGGGGTTTCTTAGAATCTCATGTTTAAAAAATAATTAATTATTGAATGGATTGACTTGTAGGAAGTAAGAAATACTTTTTTTAGGTTGTGGCTATGGAACGATGTTGGGTAGTGGGACCACAATGTGGTTATGGGATTTTTATGTAGTGGGACTGCATCTTCGGAATGTTTGGGCAATGGGGATGTAGGGTTTGGTTACGGGGTCATGATTTTGTGGTATAACATTGAAGAATGACAGTTGGACGAGGTTGAACCAGTGTATAGGAAATATGTGGTGTGCAGTGGGACTGCACGTTGGTTTTTCTCCATTTGTTTTTTGAATGTGTGTTAAAATTTATTTCCTTATCTTTTTTCCAACCTTCTTATTTGACTTGTAAGTGTTTAGTGAACTTTTCCCTTTTGATAATGGTTACAGATGTGTGATTGGTAGTTTCCGTGGGTAGTGCTGAAATAAATTAAATTGAACCCCTTAATTAATTAATGACTAATGGTTAAATGAAAATGGGTTAGGCTTGTATTTTATTGTGGTTGTTTGTGTGGTTGTGCATATAGGGGTAACAGTAAATGTGGTTATATATGGGATGGTTTCTTTTTTGGGACTTGTAGTTTTGGATGAGTGTTTGTTTACTTATATATATATATATTATAGTTCCTTTGGATTTCCATACTCACCCCACAATTGTTGATCACCATGTTTTGAACAGCCCCATTTCATGGGGGAGGGTGTTTTTTCCAACATCCTAGTGGGAGGATGGGTGGCTTGTTACTGACATTATTCCTCACACACTCTTCCATGTTCTTACTTCTCAAGCGTATCCAAGAAGGATATAATGGGTTAAGGCTTACCATAGTCCAAGACCCTTCGGGCATGTTTTTTGTGGATGAGGGACTCAAGTGTTTGTGGGCTAGGTTTTCTTTCCTAAGTGTCTTCAGGATGAGGCCCATGTGTCATTAGTCAAGAGGTATGGTTTCTATGGACAATGTTTCTCCAAGAATGAGGTGTGGTGTGGTTGAGTCCTAGGTGTGTGCTGGTGGGTTGTAGTAGTGGGAAAACATTTTGAAACAGTGGTAGCAACAAAATTTTAGCCAATAAGGACACCAGTAAATCTGTGGGAAAGTCATGTCGGTACCCAATTGTTAATGTTCTTATAATACTACTTTACTTGACTTTTATTATTTGGTGAGTATGCCTCGGTGAGGCTGGTACAGTTAGTACTCCATGGTATTTTATTTGAGGTTCTAATTTTATCTCAAAGGGCCATTAGTATTCTCCCTCACATGGGCATGGGTGTCATTACTTTTCCTAATGGTTATAATTATATACACACCCTACATTTGTAAAACAATTTTTAGGTTTCCAGGAGGACATTGAGGACTGTACTGGACTTTACTATCTTGAGAGTCGGGATAGTTGTTGTGATGCAACATAGTTTCTTTCTTTTAGAACTTTTTTTATTACTTCATTTGTAATTTTGCTGCAGTTTGAATTTAAATAATGAATGGGATATATTTTTGTTCTATTATGTAAATGTCTTGAGTTTTTTGGGATTTTACCAACTTATTTTCAGATCCTGCATTCATTAAAAATGGTAACCCCTTCCATTTTTTTCGCAAATCTATACCCTTGGTTCTATTCGACACTATCGACCCAATTGAAGGAAATACTTGGGGGGTCATTATCTTTCCTTCATCTTGAAGAAGGAAGGGCTTGTAACATTGATGTCCCTTCCCACATATTTAGAAAGATGGGTCATGAAATCTATATAATAATCTTTTTTAGATTTTAGGGTTCGTTTTGTAATGTAACTTCATTGATTACATAAAAAGTTAAGTGAGTTTAAATAATAAAAAATCTCGTCTATAAAAATAATTTTTGTCAAGATGAAAATAAAAATCCGTGTCAGTGTTATATTATATATTCTACTTCAATAATTTTAATTTACATTGGGTTCATGTCATTGAATGATAAGTGAAAAGGAATATTAGAAAGAAAGAAATAATGACAAAATCATGTGATTGGATCGTTTGGGTAATGTGGAGGTGGGATATCTATATTTTTTACTCCAATTCACTTTTAATCTAAAAAATAAAGTTTAAAGGCACATTTTCAATTCAGAAACATGTTTTTTGACATAAATATAATTATTATTTTTAATAATAATTGAGTAATTTTGTTACAAAAATTGAATGGGGAAAAAGATTTATTGATTCATTAATTATAGGTGATGGAAAAAATTCATGCCATATCTGGTCAAACCATTTAATATACGGGTTAAACTGATCAACACCATCATGACTCGTTCATTAAATGAGTTATCATATCGATAATCGGGTCACATATTATTTATAAATTTAATTATTTATAAATTATAAATATATAATTTATTGAAATTTATATAATTATAATATGTAATATTTATCTTAAAAAAATTAATTTATTAATATATTAAGATATTAATATATATATATACAGACACATACACACATTCATATATATTTAAATATTTTATTTTAAGTAAAATATAAAATATTAACATAATTATATATATATATATATAATTAAATAATTTAAATAATAAGTTAATTCATTATGTTATTGTGTCAATTACCCTAAAACCTATCCCGAATCATTTAATAATCATGTCATTATTTCTATTGGTGTTATCAATTTAGGTCTGAAATTTCCACCTTTATGTATAAGGGTTCTTAGATGTGGGTGTGTAGGTCAAATTGTACTAATCAAAATTAACTAAACTTAACAAACATGAATTATAAAGGTTTTGTGAATTAGGTAATATTAATTATTGAATAATATAATTCATTGTTTTAGTTCAACTTGGATTTTATAGTATTAATCATTCTTATCCAAAATCATCTGATTAAATGATGTACATAAATATTTTTTGAAACCTAAAATAATAATTATTTTTCTTTGATTTAAGTTGACCACAATAAAAATACTCCGAATTTATTTATTGTAAGGAAGGAAATGTACTAATTCTTAAATTATATGAAAAAAAATCATTAAGTTAAAGTTAAAAAAAATACAAACTCAAGTTCAAGTTGGTTCAATCATTTTAAATATTTATTGTTAATATCAATATTTTCTAGAAAAATTAAGATACTGGATGAAATTTTATTTTATATTTTTTTAGTTATTTGTGTCTATTCCCATATTTAAATATTTTTATTTGAGATCGTTGTTTTTTTATGATCTTTTATTTTTTACTAATGATTTTTTTGTATTTTTTAGATATTTTTTATATACAAATGATGTTTAAAAATAGACATATATATTTTATTCACTTGATTACCTGACCATACTTCAATTCTTAAGTGATATATAATTTATCAACAGATTGAAATCAATTTGTATTGATATGAACCAATCTATTGAATGTAAATTATTTTTTGAATAGATTGTTGGTTGATTTATATTTCTATATTTAACCAATTTATTTACAATTTCCCAAATCAAATTGGTTTTCTTAAATAGTTGAACCCAATTTTTCATATCCATGTTTTGATTGAGAATTTTGTTGAAAAAATGTTATCACAAATTATTTGATTTTCTAGTATTTATACTGTATATTTGTATATAACACAATAGATACTAAAAATAGCATATTATTAATTTTGAAAATAATAATCATTTGAATTTTCTATAATAAATAATTTAAAAATATTAATTAATAACAAAATTATGATACTTAACCATAATAAAATAATTATTTACAACTACTACATTTTAGGATAGTTAAGTTATAGATGTTGTAACCCATGAGACTTTCTATGGATAAAAGAGATTTTCCCCCTCATGGTAGATATGTGTGAGCCTATATAATAGGAGGTAGTAATGCCTTACATTTTTTTGTTCTTGTGATATTAGGTATCTTTCTTAGTAACGGTTATATTAATATCTAAATTTGAAATATCAAATGATTAATGGTAAATCAGAATAATAATTCAAATAGGAATAACTAAATTATTAAAATAATAAGTTTAATAGATCATTTTAATTAAAAAAATACATTCAAATTTTATCAAAACTAACCATCATGTGGTGGAACTCTTCAACATCCATTTTTATAGCTATACTAAATTATGAACATCTCATTGGAAGAATCATAAATTTTGGAGCCATATTTTCAAACTACAACACAAACTATTATAATGAAATGGGCACCAAGATATATATCATTAACATTAATATCTTCCTACATTTTAGTTATTGATAGGCTAATCATTAATACTGAAAAATCACCAAATAGACTAAATATGTCACCTCTCTAATAAATAAAACATTTTTATAAAAAATAATTAATGGAATGGTAGATTCTTGGGTGTTTTATCTATAAAAGTTTCCAAATTAATATTATATTTGGTATTATAATACAACATTTATCTAAATTTTTATCACTTTATTCAATAAACATAATTTTACATAGATATCAAAAAAAATATCTTTTTAATCAAATTTATACAAAAAAAAATATCAACAGGAGATTAACAATCCCAAATCACCTGAATCTTTTAAAACTATATAAAATGTTAAATATAATCTTTCATACTAATAGAAAAACTATTTTAATAGTCATAGTCAACAGAGTCTAACCATGTCCTTTTAGATTATCATAAACCAATTTTAAAGGAAGGGAAATTTTCATGAACCCTATAATCCTCGTATATAAAAGAAATTAAAAAATATAGTCAATTAAAACCCCCTTAAAAATTACATTACTTCTTAAATTATTTCACCACTATACCAAGGATCCTTCTGATATTTTAAATGTCTTTTATGATAAAGATATTGAACTAAATTGACTATATACACACATTAAAATAGTTTAAAACCTAAATATACAATATATTCAATTCGAAATCCTATATAGATAAATCTACACAAAATAAACTTATTAAAAATTAGAATATGAATATGACATGATATAAAAACATGAAAATAGGTATAATAAATATCCCACTAAACAAAATGCCTCTTATATAGATGATATCAGTGAAAATGTAAAGATAAAATTCAATAAAAATTGTATATTTAATTTTAGAATGTCTATTTCTATGTATACATTGAAATTTAATAACAAAATTTAATAAAATAAATATCAACTAAAAGAAAGTATAACTGAATAATGTAAAAAACTAATCATTCCTTGCCACAAGTATAAATATCACTGACTAGAAGGAAACACAATAATTACAATTATAGTGAATGATATTGAATAAATACCATAGATATTGTTAGCTTAAGTAAGAATGTGCTAAAAATATAATTTTTACATTGATAAAGGAAGATCGACTTCCAAGATAATTTAAAAAAATCATGGGTTTCTCATGATCGAATGAAACTCATTCAAAAAAATAAAAGAAATCAGAAACCTAAAATTCACATTATCCCCATGAATGAAATCTGAAACTATATACATATATATATAATGAATAAACTATGTATGTCATACACAATTTATGGATAATCGTCAATAAAATACAATATGTTTGATCAGGATCCCTTAGCGGTAGAAAATTAAATTTCTCCTATGTGAAGTATCCATGGGATGATTAGATAACCCAATACTCAAGAATGATTATTTTTTACTCAACAATATTCTAGTATCTATTATGGTAATATGGGAAATAAGATGATACATAGTAAGCAAGAAGGATTGACTACAACCATACAAGGTCTTGAACAACTATCTAAATGGTGTATGCCTCCTTATATAGTCATCATCAATTCTATTTAAGATTTTGTGACATTTATATATATATCATATAAGTAAATGAGTTCTTTTGAAAAAATTTTGAAACCATTTTCCATTGAAATAGCCATGTGTTTAATCAAATTACACATATATAATATTTATATAAAAGATAAGGGATATCTAAACATTAGGGTTTAATGTTCTACTAGATTAGAAAATCATCAAATAAAATTCATGAAGAATAATGAACTATGATATCAATGTATTATATAACAAGAAATGGAATATATAATAGTTATATATAACCTTAGTTCATATCTAATGATATACCTTCAATATATATGATACATTCTCAATATAATTATATCTTACATTAAAATATACTCAATACGATCAACTAAAATATATGGAAAAAAATGTCCTATAAATTTATTGATTTTGGGTATATATTTATCAATATATTGCTTAAAATAAATATTCATAGTCTTTGTGTTATTTCACAATACAATTTAACATATACAATTACATGAAAAACCATATCACAAAGCCTATTTTTATATCTTCCAAAACATTGTATTGAAATTATCTTAAATTCCACCTTGTAATACAACAGCTGAAATACCTTTTGATTACCTATCACATCCATGGTTTATGGTATGTAATTTTTATCTATGCGGTGGTCTATTTTGGGTTTTATATTCCTTGGTTGTTTTCCCATGCATTAAAAGAGATTTTTCAATTTCTAGGTTCAATATGGTCTAAACCACACTATTTTTAAAGTCATATAAATCTCGGTGATTACCTGTGTACCATAGAAAAATCCAACCCAAACAATGTATGTTGTAATCTTATGTATGGGGCATGAGGAATCTGCTTGTGCACCTCATCTAGTCTGGAATACACCATGCCCCGGTGTAAGAATTTCTTAGTTAAATAATTCATATTTTATAACCATATCATGGTTAGTCATCATCTTAGCCTCCTATGTGTGATGAGATCAAGACCACAATGAGTGTGCGTAATTCCCACCACATTGTAGGGTGAATCATTTCAAAATTTTTAAATATTCAATTAGTTGTTCGATCATAAGGGGGAGTTATTACCAATAACTGGGGTTGTTTTCATTCATATATAAAAGGTGTTAAAATTTATCTTTGACTATATTTAACCTTTTGAATTCCTAAATTTCATTTATCCTAAATTCCTATGGAAATTTCCTTATAAACATCCTATCTTCTCCATGGTTGATCATTCATGCTTCATTATGTCTTGATATTGGTTCATTAGGTAAATATCTCCTATAATCTTATCCATGTGTTTCCCATGTTATTCTTCCATGTTCTATAATATTATAAGCTATGATTTTTTCATCTAATATTTAGATTTATTCCTGATTGGGAAATTCTCAATGTCCTAGGGATTATTTGGAGCCTCCTTTTCAAAATTCTACTATGGTTGTGTTATAGTTTATTACCTTCATATTCCTTGAATATAATAAAATTTGAGGCTGGTGTCCCATTTATATATTATTAAAAATGAACCTTAGATTTCTCATTCATTCCTCATGGTACATTTATTTTTTAAATTGATCCTCTTATACTATTTTAGATATATTATTGAATTATTTTTTCTTGAGATTTAGATACAACTGGTATATTTGGGTTTTTTATGATTTTATATTTACACTTTCTTAAGGGAACAATACTTAAATTTTAAAATTATAACATCCAATTGTCTCTTGATAATTATTATGAAAATTATTTACAATTTTCATTTCCAAAATGATTGGGAAGGTTTCATTTTCCAATAATCAGGTGGGTTGGGCCTTTTTTAAATTATTCGAAAGTTTGTATTTATTTAGGAGATTAAATGATTTATTTTGACAAAAAGGGGAGAAAAAGTACATGTCCATATACAAAATGGAAAATATATTCTTTAATATATTGAAAAGGATTGATAAATTTTAATGTTTTTACATTGGGTTCATAATTTTTAATTCCAATAAACACACCCATAGGTTCCAATGTCTGTAAGAAGCTATGGGCCTACTCTCCAAATATTGGTAGTTAATTGTGTTTTCTTAACTAGTAAAACATGGGAAATGGAATTGGTCAGAAGAATGGAAGGTGGGGTTATCATACCCATTTTGGGGGAATTTATTTTACTATGATACTCTTTTATAGATTTATGATATGATTGTGAGAATTTCCCAAATCCTGATATGATACAAGTTATTGTAATATAGCAATCAGGTATTGACTTAGTATACATGAAAGAGGATGGTCTATAAGTGAAACCATTTATATGTATCAAGGGTTATACATTTATCCCCTACTACATCATTACAATAAGGGTGTGATTATGTATTGAAGTCATACGAATAACAACTTCACAGTGTTTTAGTATCCAATAAGGTGATTGGAGTTTTACGAATTGGATTAAACATCAAAGAGGCATCTGATGTATCCTTTGAGTATAAAAATAAAAAAACACATGGTTCATTTAAAACCACACCATGTAATTTAACATCCTGTGGGAAGGACCTATGGGATATAATTTTAGCATTGGGTGTGGAGATCAGGACTTA
Source organism: Viscum album (assembly GCA_963277665.1). NCBI lineage: Eukaryota > Viridiplantae > Streptophyta > Magnoliopsida > Santalales > Viscaceae > Viscum > Viscum album. The sequence goes on from OY728161.1 coordinate 1,967,503,265, forward strand.
AGATGGTGTCATATGTATCATATTTATAATAGGAATCAGATTCCTCATATTTCAGATAATTGTCTTACACATTAAGGTCACCTTGATATTTGAGAGTGGTGTACACACTAAGCCTTCCCCGATTGGGAGATGTTTTTTATGCAGGTGTAACAATCGTTTAAAATCCCTTATCAAACAAAAATATTGTTTTATGTTAGAATAAAGAGATTTCAATGGAATATGTTAACTTCCTATTGGTACGAGACTCACATGTTGATGTAGCCCTAATTTAATATGATTGGAAACATTTTGGAGGATATGACCTCACAAGGAAAGGTAAGGTATTCATCTTTAATATGGATTATTGGACTTGGTAAGAAATCATATGTATCCTCTTTAAAACAAGAATATGTGTCCTCATAGTTCACTTTCCCCTTATACTACTAATGGATGAAGAAAGATGGTGGACCCAAAAGAGATATGACCTATGAGATATTGTAAATGAAATATTGAGGGACTTTCACCATGATGGATCCCTACATCACATATAAAACCCCTATCCTCTAGAATAACGAGTAGGGACCTTGGTTGTTCTATTGTGTGGGAATAGATGGTATGAGGACTCCTTTAAAATAGGTGGAATGTTTTTAGTTTCATGAGTATGTCACCCAGAACCATTATGGACGTTCTCTATGAAAAGTGAGTACTTTTTCAAAGAGTCATTCTTGGTATTTCAAATTGAATTATGGGTTATACCCAAGTATACTGAATTTATATGGATGACATGTTTAAGGATATCTACATTTAATGTAAGAGGATGTATGTCTGACTTTTCTAAGAATGTCTGACTAAAATGGTTCACATGTTTGAGTATTCCTGTATGATAAGGATTACATTTTTATGGATTTCACATGATTATGTTGACATGACCAAAATCCTTCAGATGAATCTATATAAAATGTACAAAGTTTATCATGTGATCAAAAATAATATATCCAAAGGATTTTGGATAAACCTAGATGACATGTCTATATTTTTCCATGTGATCATGGATGACATGTTCCGGTGTCTTCACATGAACATGGATAAAATGTCTTGAGGTCATCATGTAATTAAGGCTGACATGTTTGATTTTATGTGAATGATCTTTATGACATGTCTATAAGATGTTAAATGATACAATTATACATTTTTTAGGGTTGTCATGTGAACTAGTTTACATGTCCCAAGGATGTCTCATTAATCATGAATTAATATTTTAAGGTCATCAAATAGATTTGTCCAACATATCTAAAGGTGGTCGTGTAAACTAGGTTTATAGGACTGGATGTCATCACATGATCAATGAACATACCACATGAAAAACGTGACACCTTCATATGAAAATTATAGTATCTTTCTTATAATGAATCTTCTATATTTTTTTATCTTTTTTAACATGAGAACATTACTATATTTTATGAATTTACCTACTATGTCATTGTTTGATCAAGATAACTCACCAAAGAAGATTCATCTAATCCATCTAATATGTATTATATTCATTATGTGATCAATGAAATGATCATGTTAAGCACGTAACCCCACATTTTACTCCCTCAAGTTACTCACCGAACATTTTAGGATGGTGATTCCAGACATCATGTAATCCTTCAATGCATAATGTCTTATCTTGCCTTCATCACTTTTTTATGCTTATTGTATGTTAATGGTGTGTTATTAGATTATATTCCCCATATCTACACCCCTTTGTAAGGTATTAAGTCTCATATCCCATTGGTAGTTTGTGGATAGAACATTATCATATGATTTTTATTTACCATGTTCTATGCATGATCAAGATGAATGATGTCAATGATGATGACCTTATGTCATATAAAAAACAGTTTCCATGTGATCACTCCATCCTTACTAGATTTCTTGAACCCATTACGTTCCAAAGATCAATAATGTGATCACATAGATATGTCCGAGGCTTTTCAAAAGATCATGATAATTCATCTGAGAGCATTTTCCTTAATGTTATAGGGCCTTCACAGGATCCATGTTGGCATGTCTAATGGAATTTTCATGATTGTTTTAGAATGTCAAAGGGCTTTTATATGATCAATGTACTGATCATGAAATGGGTGAAATCCCATCACATGAAAAATAGTATAATGTATATTGAATAATGATCCTATCATTTTCAACATTCTTTATGTAATCCCCAATGGAGTTTGTAAAATGGTTTTCCACTATTTTTATGGCATGGTATTGAAAGATCAAACTGAAATGTATGAGGTCTTTCACAAAAAGATACCAATATGTTTAGTGGATTTCAGGAGATTAATGAACTAATAATGTGAAAAATTTGATTCATTCACATTAATATCCACATAAATCACTTCACATAAGGATCCTATCATTTTTATCTTTTTTAGTATGTACATCTCAATGGGTTTCCGTTGTTTTTCCACTGACATAGTGCATGATTAAAATGAAATATATGATGAATTTAATTTATTAGGAAGACTCATATGAGGTGATTTTCATGATCAATAATATTTTTATGATGATATTATGATTGATAAGTGAATAGATCATGCTAAGAGTGTAAACCCTTCACGCGATGTTCCTAACTCTAGGAAAATAATGTTCTTAATAAAGGCCACATGACTCACGTTCTTATAGAGAAATATTTGTATCCATGATTCTTACTTATTTACTTTGTGTGATAATAATAACTATGCTTGGGGAGTTTCTTCAAATCCAAATTTATTGATACTCATTTTTCGGTAATCTATAAATACCCCTCCTTAGATATGAAGTCTAGATTGGAGAAGGAATGAGGAAATAATTCTATGGAATTATATTGCCACATGAGTCCCTTAGTCTTCTACGGGTTGGTATTCTAACCATCTCTTAGTATTCCAAGAGACCATTGGTATTCGGTGAGGTACTCTATTAATAAAAGGTGGTTGGGATATCCCTTCCATTGGTGATTCATAATTTTGTGGAGATCTCAAAAAATTATTTCATGTCAACACTTCTCTAGACATTGTCATGTTAAATCATTGAAATTACCATTTGCGTGATCTGATCACTAGATCACATTGTGCAATGACTTTTTCTAGAAAACTCTTCCATCCCGGCTTCTATCGATCCTCGGTTAATTTTCTTGAACACCATCATTCATCCTTGGTTACAGGGCTTATTTTCATAATTTAAATTATTTTTTCAACTCACATGACCATACCATGGTCATGTGTTCATGAGTTTTCCAATGTATCATTTATTCCTAATACATTATATGGGTCTCAGGATTACAATACCCACAATGGTTCACGAACTCCATTTAATTCCATACAATTCACAAAGATTCATTTTACAAATTTAATAATTCCATCCTTTTTCTAACACATTCTTTTATTATGTGTATTATTAGGTGGTTTCCGGTAAACATAAATCATTAAATAAGTTCATTAGTAGGGATATGATATCTCAAACTCACAATGTTGATCCTTAGAATTAGCTATTTTCTGGAAACAATATTATTAAGGTTCTACTTATGATCATTCTTCAGTACTGTAATCTTATATATAGAATTCCTCTATATATATTTTGACTTATGGGGAATTTCTACATCCCTTCTCCCAACCAAAATATTCTGACTTATTGGTATTCATCTACCTTTAATTACAACTTGTTTATGGACTTTAAACATATCCAACTAATTCGGGAACTATTATATGGTTTATCCTACTCACTGAATCACTCTTCTCTAAGCATGTATGGTTGTGATATTTCTCATCAACTGATTTACCAAATTTCCTCGATCATACTGGTATCCTATTTTGATAAATAAAATATGGCTGGAGTTTAAAATGGTATCCCTATAATGGTGTAATTTTTCTTATGAATGGGTCTGGTCATTCTAGGATAGAAAAATATGTATAGAATTCTTAGATCATTTGAAAAAAATCCACCTCTATGAGGAAACATGTATTATTAAATTCCTCATGTACCATAAATCGGAAACTCCATAGATTGCTGACAAATCAATGGTTTAATGGAACCAACTAGTTTCATATAAACCATGGTGAGGTAGAAATTTGAATGTGATATATATATTAGATCAGTATAATACATACTCATGGGGAGATGTAGAATGCATTCCTCTATGTCATGGAAGTCTGGGATGACACACAATTGAATTAAACAGGGGTATAAGATATGATCACCATTGTAAAAAAGTGGATGAAGAGGGAGATAAAACTATGACCTACCATTTCATTCAAGTATTTTATATAAAAATATTATCAATAGGGGCCTAAGAAAGAATGATACAACTAAATCACTTCCCTTCTCAATAGGTTTGTAAAAGTTTGGGATCTTATTGGGACACTCTAGAGTTTGAGGAGTATACTTTATGGGGATATAAAGTGAATCATGGCATGTATTTGAGTATCATGCTAACACATTTTTATCAATGTATTTAAATATATGGATTTTATTTATTGGATATTACTATATTATAATATGGGTCAGTACATTGGTGATTGGAGATTAACTAGAATAATTTGAACCTCTCAAAATAGTTCTGCCAACCCTTTCCCAGCTTTATCATCTTCTCAACCATTTTTCTCAAGGTAATACCCCTTATAGTATTAGTGGACCCTTCCTTTTTTAATTTATCAAGATTAGTGACAAATTAAATTTTTAGGGATACAAAAATGTGACTAAAATTATTCATTCCATATTCATCTCTCATCTATTAAATGTATATGTTGTTGACATAACACTAATATTTGTCTATGAAGCTGTCAACATCTAGATAAAACATAATTTTTTCAATTTTGTTCCATATAATGCACTATCTAGGCTATTCATTAATGATGTCATTGGTTCAACAAATGATAGGTCATATAAATATTCGTTCCAATATGATGTTCTTGAAACCCATTTTGATGAACTAATAATCTTCATGTCATATTATCTATATAGATTTTCATTTTAGTTTAGCTTCATTAATTAGGTATTATCCTTCCCCTTTACCAATGTACGAGTGGAATTAAATCACATGATTATCTATTAATTATACATGATGTTGAAATGTGAATATACTAGGGCTAAGATAATCCTACAATTTGAAAATGTTTCTAGTAATTTATTTTGAGAATATTCTTTGGATTGGATGGAATCTGACCCATTTGGAGTACTTATTCCACTTGATCAATGGGTAGATAGACCCTTATAACCCCCCTGAACTGCTTCTTCATATACCTAATGAAACTAGATCAATAATTACAAATATTTATAATAAACACCCTCATCATAAAAAAATATTCCTCTAATGGTGAGGTAGAGTTTTTAGGGAAATTGGTCCCTAAAATATCGATAGTTGGCGATGTGTTTATTGGGGTAGGGTCAAGGAATGTCCCTGGTGAAAGGAGAGTAGTACGTGCCATATTTTTACTTATTCATCAACTAGTTGAGGACCAATTTTGAAGAATCTGTTACATAAATATATCCCAAACTATGTTCCTCTTGTCAATATAACCTCTAAAAACACTACCAAAAAGGGGATTTCTTAAAGACTAATTTGACACCAAATTCATGGATTAATTATTGAGACTTATTTTGAAGGATTTCATGGTTAATTATATCATATATTATATATTTTTCACAACCTATGGTTAGGTGGATTCAATAATCATAAATTATATGAAATCCTATGGTGAATCATTGATATATGATAAAAATTGTCTGATTGTGAGAAAGAGATACATGAAATTGAAAAAACATGTCATGATTTAGTCTATGAGGGTTACCTGAGAGGTTTTTGATCAATAACATCATATAGTCACCCAATTACATAATCAGATGAGTGACTTAGCCACAAAAATAACATAATATTATGCGATCATAGCATTCATAGAGGATTATTTTAAAAAATTGTCCCTTTTTTGGATTTCCACAAGAAAATTGGACTATAAGTCAAATTTTTATATTGAGGCACTTCATCCAAAAGTAGTGGCTGATGAAATAGAGTTAGAAATGATACAAAATTCAATTAAAAACTCTCATTATATTTTTTCATAATGAGGATTTCTTATAATACTAATTTTGACAATATTCTTGTTGTATTCCCTCTAGAGGACTCTAAGTGAGACTCCTGACTATGGAGATTCCTCCATCCATTATACACTATTAATGAATAAATATTTTTAATTATACAACTTTATATCAATATTTATTTCATTTTATCATTTTAATAACATTTCATCAGCTTAGTATCACATATATCATCAGTAAAATTTCTATTTTTATAATACCAATTTTTCCCAAACACGTGTTCAATTTCATCACTGATAATAGACATTCTGGGAGAATTTCCCATGAATGATCAATGACAAAAGTTTCTTCATTGATGTATCATTTTCCATGCTTCAAATATTTTCTGGTTCAAATGTATTATTTGGATAAACATGTATTAGAGGGTTGGTGATCTAATTTTTTTCTAATTTAACAAACCTAGAGAAAGTATCTTGATTTTATCTAGGACCAGGTAATAATCAAAGAATCTTTAAATATCTTATCTCTGGTTCAAAAAATTTCCTAAGCCATTGAAGGAATGAATTAATAGATTAGACTCATCATTTTCGCAGGTTTCCAGTTATTAGTTTTCAAATTGGTAATTTTATTTCTTTACCAATTCATAAGTGCTAAATTTTTTCAAGGTCAAATAGGGTGTTTGTCTAGTGAGTAGATACTTGACTTTTTCTTGGTATCCGTTTTTTGGATTTCATCCTTGTGAGAATTGTGTCTCTTACAATTTTTATTTTAAGATCACGAATATGGGATTAATGATGTGTTTTTATTTATTTTTTTATAACTTGGGAAAACTCTTTCTTTATTTTAGGTTCCTTTAGAATTTACTTTATGGTGACATAATTTAGGGTCTTCTAGTTTAGTCCATCTACTCATGTAATTTATGGTATTATTGATCAAAATTTTTGTTTTCATAGTTTATGTAATTCATGATATAACGTAAAATTATTGTTGTTTATGGTCATATATCTAGGACCCTTTGTTGTTTTAGTTTTGGGTTTCTTGCTCAAACCTTATAAAGTTGAATTTTTGTGTCTTTTACCTCGAAACATCTGTTATTTTTTTAGTTCCTTAGAGCATGGATTGACTGTTGTTTTGGTTCTTTAGGGTCTTCTATATCAGACCTTCGTTTTTTATAGTTTATGTTATAGTTTCTCAAATGTTATATTTGTGTAGTCTAGGTTCTTCCGGCGTGGACCTATTGATTCTGTAGTTTAGGTACTTTAGCTCAAACATATTATGGTGGTAGTTTAATTATTTATTTATCAACCCTTATGTAGTTTTTCTTTAGGTTATTCTAGAATTGATTTATTATTAATTCCAACATTGATGGCATGGATGATGTATATTTATGATTTGTTCTAACACCCTATATATTAGATGATATTCTTAAGAAAGAATATTAATGAAGTATCCAGACACCCTGCATTTTGGTAGAGATTCCAAAGAAAGAATATTCATGAAGGGTTCGACACCCTTTATTCATATTGAGGTTATGATTTATAAATATTCATAAAATTTTATAACACCCCACATAATTTCTTAAAGGGTTCATTCTAGATGGTGACATAATTTCATGGATATCAAATCTTATTAGTTGGTTGTATTGTGGGATGTGTAAAACAAAACACCAGAGTGTGAACTAGTGGTCGTGAGATGCAGCTTTCACGTCAGGGATGATCGCAAAACACTAGGAGGTGTTGAGTTCCACTATAATGTTTTTTGGTCTCATAATAATTTCATATTATTTCATTAAAGGTGGAGACTTGACTAGTTGATTATAACACCTTAAGATTTTATGAAATATTTCTTTAAAAAAAAATTTCTTTGATAGCTTATGTTACAAGAAATGCTATTTTGTAATGATCCACAATATATTATTATTTAAACATAACAGTTATAACCTATATATTAAATTATTTAGTAAAAATAGGGAAAAACATTTCTAATTGTAATTATAGCATTTTTATGTAAATTAAACATATTCATAAAAATTAAATAGTTTTTTAATAAATACGTTATATACATAGAAAATAATTTTCATCTTAAAAAATTAATTTCATTTCTATTTTTGAAAAAAAATTAACTTTTTCTAATTATAGATAATTTATTTCACCAAATTGAATTGATTTTTGGAAGAATTATATCAAAATTATCATCAGGTTAATTTTTCCAAATTCCCAAAAAATAATAAATTTTCTACTAATAGTAAGAAATACTGATTTTATGAAAAATGTTTTTTCTATATAAATCAATTCCAATTTACATTTTTTAGATGGTATTAAAAATAAATTAGAACAAATATATTAACATTAATCAAATTTATGTAATTTTAATCAATTTTATGATGATTTTATAAATAAAAACATTTTATACTTATGAAAATGTTTTCTTTGGAAGAAATGTTTTTCTATTTCCGCTATAGGTTTAGTTTTAAATTTAATTCTTCCACATATTACAATTGAATTTTATAAAATTGATTAAATGTTTATAATATTATTTATAAATATTATATTTTATGGGTAAAGTAAATTTTTTCATAATTAATAGTGAAGTAAATATTAATTAATTATTGTAGTTAAGGATAACATGGGTTAACTGGGAGTCAAAACAAAATATTATGGTGATTTTTTCAATTTACCGTTCAAAATCCAATTTTTTGACAATATTTATAACTTATACTTTCCCAAAATAAGATCTATAGTCCTATAGATTCATTTTTATATGTAATGACTTTATCATTTTGAAATAATTTGGGACATTTATATGCAATTTCCAAGAAGGTCCACCTCCCCACTTATATATAGTTAAACATAGACCTCTTCTATCCACACATATATTTGCTTTTGTATTATCCAATAAATTCCCAAATACAGTCTTCAGATCCCTCAGAATTTCATATATTCCATATCTCGATTGGGAAACCCTAATACAAAGTTCTTAGTTGTAAACCTAAAGGGGTTCTCTAAAGGATAGTTATAGACCTTAACCATTCGTTTTCATTTTTTTCTCTGTCCTCCTCTATAAAATATTCTCAAAAAATATTTTTATGTAATATAATTATTATCTGTAATATAATTATATGTTATTGTCTTAGTGAAAAGATCTATATTCATTTACTCTTCCATCAAAAAATGAAAATGAACCCGTCGATTTTGTGTAGAGAGGACTACCACACCCACAAACCAATGTAATTAATTTTCCATCACCACATATCCCAGGTTGATATAATGATGGATTTAAATTATATATATGATTTCCACAGTATAATTGTACTTATTTAATTATAATATCACTTTTATATTTTTACCTTCCATTCTATTAGAAAATGATAACATCGTTTCAGCATATATGTTGACTACCGCCTCCAAAAAGTGATGTGACACATTTTAGATTTTATTTTTACATGGATGGTAATAAGAATGAAGTTAATAAATATATTTTATAAATATTATTCAAAAATTAATTTTTAATTTTTAATTAATATTTAACTATTTTCATTCCATCTATAGAAGAAATATAAACAATGTTTATGTGGATATACATTTTAACATCTCCTTAAATGGTGTAATTAACTTTACTATATATGGATTTTAATGAACATTTAAAACATTATTAAAATGAAGATATATTATAATTATAACATTATTAAAATTCTATATATTATGGTACAATAATATAAGTATAAGGACCAACACTACTGAACTGAAAAATATATGAAAAACATAGCAGTTATCACCATGAATAGTTATTTTAATAATGAATTATTAATAAATGGTCAATAAAAAGTTATATATTAACAATATATGATATTATACATATTATTATGGTGAAATAATAGATTTATAGTAATACTATTATTATTATATATGATTTTTGAACTTGTATGAAGAAAGTTAATACTTTTGTTAAGTGATTTTCATCTGATTTTTTATTTCTATTTGACATATTAAATATGAAGCAATTATTTTATTTTTGTGGGGTATATAATTCCCATGAATTTTTTAATTTTTATTTATATAAAATTTTTAAGGATATGCATACCCATATATGGTTCTTTATTTTATATAGATTTTTATTATAAAGATACAAAAGTAAAAAAATGGTTCTTATGTTTTAATTTTATTATTTATCAGGATTCTTTATGAGAATTATTTATTTAATGAAAACATATGATTTATCTCTCAATAAATTCATTACATTTCTCATCCTATAGTTATATGTTAAAATGTCATTTTTTCCATTCATCTTCCTTTCTTTAGGATCTAAAGAGACCAAAATGATATTTTTAGAAGAAAATCAACTTTTTCTTTCTCTTTAGTCAAAAATTATTTCTCTTATATGACCATGGTTTCTACAAATGTTATTAATTTTCTATAAAAATTTAAATTTTTTTTACCATTTCTTTCCTTTTAAAAAAAATATAAATATAGTTAACCCTCTAATCACCTTGTGAAACTATGTACATTAGACTTTTTACCGAAAATGTGAATGAAATATTGTTTTAATGTACATGTAATTAATGAAATATCCAACCCCAATGACCAATATATTATTGGATAATTCCTTTAAAATTTTTCATATTTTTTTTAATGAATGATTTATAAATATTTGGGAAATTATTAGATTTAAAATAGGTGGTTTAAAAGTGAAAAGGATGTTTAACTCAAGTAATGTTATAAGTGATAATTTAAAATAATTTTACATATAATATGGAATCATTTTCTATTGAAAAATTGAAAGAGTAATAAAGGGATCTTCCTATAAATGTTTTAAAACCAACAAAAGAAGAACTTAAAAAAGAATGGTTCCTTGATTTCACAATAGATCATTCTAAAAGGGTCATTTGAATGTGAGGTTGATTCCCATCTATCATTTATCCTTACTACCTTATAGTACATAAATGATGAATCACACAAATATAGGGTGAAGTCAAATTCATATATTATTGAAGAGGTTCTCAGAAAGAAATTTTTTAATTTAATATTAAGAACTAATGTTTTTTAAAAAAAACTATAATTAATATTATATAGTTTATATTAATAATTAAATAACACCTCCATAATATTTGGGATATGTTCAAGATTTTCCAATTTTCAATATTATATACACATAACCCCTTATTTTATTATACCAATATTCTCATACATTATTTTTCTCACAGTTTTTTATTTAAATAATTTTTATAAAAATTGTTTTGATGTTTTTTGTATTATATTTAATATAAAGATTCCAATAACATTTCTAAGGATTAAAAACTATTATAGTTTATTGTTTGATAAAATTTAATATTTTTTTCATTTTTTTATGTTTAAAATTTTCAGATGTTTTTATCATTTCAAAATAAAATTAAGAGGTAGGGGATAACATAATTTTAATGTTAATCTCATATAGTTTTTCACTTGAAATTAAAATTTCCATGATTTTCATATCTGGTCACTTAAATTTTTTCCCTCTATATTGTTCATGAAAATAAATTTATCCTATAGTGTGAAAACATAATGAGAATGATTTCATAAAAAATATAGTAAAAACTCAATTTTTTCTATGAATATATATTTGGGAAACCAAAGTGTTTTTCGAATGAAAAAATAATGAACATTGCTTTAGAAAAAACTTTAAATATCAAAGTGTCCATATCATGGAGTTTTCTGTATAATTTTATTCCATTTTTTATATTTTACATGATATAAAACTATATTTTTCTGTTTTAGTGAATATTGAGAGTTTTTTCAAAGTGTTTTTTATGATGAAATTGTTAGGAAATTATAGTTATTTTTCTATAAAATCAGATATTAATTATGTTCTATATTTATAGTTTTTCATGCTTATTTGCTTCATAATTATAAATCTTTTTTAACCTTAAATTAATAGCATGCATTATATTTTTAAAATATGAATATGCACTAAAAAATTTATAAGGTAGCTATATGAATAATAATTTTATGTTTTGAGTTATCTCCATTAAATATGTGTTCAATAAAATTATTGGGACTTTATTATGATAAATGAACATGATTTTGCACTACTAAATTGAAAAAAAATTTGAACATAAATTGTTTTCATTATTAATTTCCTCTTGAATTTAATCATTGGTTACAATGTTGGGCTTTAAGTATTGGGTCCATATTTGTGATAAACACTATTTAAATGAGTGAACATCAAAAATTCAATAATTTTTAAAGAATGAATATTGATAGTAGTATTTTTTATTCTTATTGGCTGAAAATTTTCAAAATTTCGAGAATATTTTCTCACATTGAGTTTCTTAATCATTTATTATCCTAATGTTTTCAATATGAAAATATTTTTTCCTTTATCTTTTAATAAATTGGTGAAATTTTGGGAGTTTTTGTTTTATTTTTGTTTGAATTTGATCTTCTTTATTTGATATAAAATAATACTTTTCATTAGATGGTTTTAAAATGAACTCTTAATTTAGATTGAGTTGTTTTTGTGATGAAAAAAATTTTTTAGTTAAATTATGATGATCAATTATTTGTTATTTTTTCTCACACATCCATCAATTTTTTCATTTAATTAAGATGAGATGTTATGTTATGCTAAATTTTTTGTTTTGTGTGTTCCTATTATGGGAAAATTTATATTTTTGGGAAACAATTGAATAAAAAATATGGTTTACTAAAATAAATTTCAAATTTTCAAATTTAGTCAAATGTTTCAATTAGAAACAATACTTTTTACAAATATTTTCTTTTTTAGATGGAAAGCATAAATTTTTACTTGAGAGAGTCAATAGAGGAATAAAATTTATAAAATAAAATCATTATTGAAATTATAATCCTTCATTATTGAGATTAATTAGAAATTATTTAGTGTGAATATTTAATTTTTTAGGGAAATTAATTAATTAAAAATTGGTGGATTTTATATTACTTAATTTTCATAGTTTTTTTCCACATCTATCTTCTAAAATTTTAATTTTTTGAATTTTTTAAAAGTTGTTTTACTTGAGATATATTCAATATTGACCAGTATTAAATAAACTTTTATTCTTTTACTAGTTTTTTAAAATAGGGAATTTTTTCTTTTTTGGTCAATATCCTTTTCTTTAATTTTCATGCATATTTGAAAAATATTTTTCTGTAGAATTCAATGAATTATTATTTTAAAGATACTTTAATGTTTTAGTTTTAAGGTTCGATATTTTAAATGTTTTATGTTTTTATGTTAAATATATTTTATAGGAAAAAATGTAATATCATTTATTGAAGTGGAAAAAATATTATAAGTATGGTGTAAATATTTTTTATCTTTTCAATTCATTTAAATATATTTTCATAGGGTTTTTATGTATTTTTACTGATATTCATTCAAAAAAAGTTAAAAGGATTCATTGTTAGAGTCATCTATGGGGGTTCTGGGGGTACTTTAATAGTCATAATGACCCACATTAGAGTAAATTTTACTTTGTATGGATAATTCTACGTGGAAATATATTGAATTTAAAATATTATTCATATAATAAGGTTCAATTAAAACCATTATAAGAGTCAAATTCATTCTTGAAAAATCATTATTGTCATTTCAAAAAATGTAATAATAATAATAGTAAATTATTTTTTACTATGAACATATTAGTAAATATGTTTTTATATGAAAATTACTAAATTATATTTATATACCACTATTACCTAGTCTCAAAACATAAAATAATTACAAAATTATGAACAACATTATAAAGATGATTATTTTGGAAGGCCTTAATTAATGAATCAATATGGGAATGCTTCTATGTATACATTACATAGATTCGAAGCATGATGCAATTAGGCTGTGAATTATTTTAAAAGGGTTTGGTAAATCCCAATAAAGGAGACAATGAATAGTTACGAGAACCACTTGGAGATCTTGGATGTAAACATAGAGTAACTGACTCTGATAAAAGGCATTGGAGAATCCATTAAATATATGGTGTAGATTTGGTTTAAGATATTTATAGAAAAACTATAGGTAAACTGAATGATGATAAAAAAACCAGGGATTTCACCAAATGGATCATATTTTTTGTTTGATAGATTCTTTAATTTCTTAAAATTTTATAAAAAATTGGAATTTCGGGTGAATTGGAGGATTGGTGTATCGTTTTTTCATAATTTAAACATTTTTGTGTGTAACTGTATTTTGTAAAAAGAATTTGTAGTGATTCACTTATTCACGGTGTACCTCAACCTTCATAAATGTATATTGTAACACCCAAGGTAAATAATGAATATGATATTTTCACATTTATCCATATTTGTGAATAAAATATTAATATAACATTAAAGGGGACGCTATGCTCGATGGTGTACCCAATACGCAACAACGAGTTTCTTGGGAATCTTACGTTACACACTAATAATAAAATAATATTATTTTAAATTGTAGTTAACGCCTAGCCATTGTAATGCTAGGAATGAACAGAACTAACTAAAAAATTATTATATATTTTTGTCATATATTTTTACTTTTTACAATAAATGTTAGAGGATTAAAAATGCGAATGAATCCAATTTTAAGCGTAAACATTCAAATAGTCTTTAAACGGTCGATTAACCACCTTTTGATGACGAACCTCTTTTAAATCAACTTTTTGATAATTTTATGTGTTATATTTGACAAAATAAAATTCTTCTTTAGAATCGGGAAATCAAAATTTACTTTGTTTAATTTTTTGGTATTTTTCAAATAAAGTTCATTTTTTTAATGAATAGTGAAAAATGTTTTATTTTAATTCAAAACCTATTTTTAAACTAATTTATTAATATGATTAGATTATCTTTAGAATTGGTTTTAAAGTTAAATTATATTATATTTTTACCATTCAATCCAATACTGGTGGTTGGAATTAATTTCATCTTGAAATTGCACTTAAACTAGTGTCAGTCTTTTGATATTTATTGTTTTATAAAAACACGCCATTTTCTCTGACAGCGGGAATTAACTATTAATTTAATTAATGTAACTTTTATGTTTTTAATTTTTTAAAATATACATCATTTTTGAATTCATAATATCAAATATAGCCTAGGGTAAATGTTTGGTAATTTTCTAAAAAACATCAATTTTTGATGAATAGTGAAACCACTAACTGGTAGTTAAAGAAACTGATTTTTCATTAAAATGAAACTTTACCACATATGTGATTTGAATTTCAAAAATACAACATACATGGTTGTCATTAAGAATTAAAATGTGGTTCAATGGGATTAAAATAATTTTTTGGTGAATAGTAACTTTTAAGTTTATTAATCGCGATTAGAGGTAATTAGTGTAATTTATGATAAAAATAATGTTTTAATAATATGAAATGATATAGACACAAGTCCTACCCTCACTGTATGTGTCATTTCCGACCATTCAAATCCATGGGTCAACTTGGGGACCCCATGGAGCCAATTTGGTTGGAAAATGACATTAATACCTTTTTATTTAATGTTAAAATTAAAATGTCAGAAACATGTTTTGTTTTACTAAAAAAATATTTATATGAGGTTATAAAAGTCAGATGTTTGACTATAAATATTAATTGGAAATCTAAAAAGAATTCTTACATCATAGTATTTTTTTATAATTTTTAGACATTAACTAAATTAAATTATTTATGACACCATGATGATGCAGCGATTACCTAATTATTTAACGATTTAAATAAAATGGAAAGATAATGTAAACTCTAAGACCTACACATTTCCAAAACCTATTGGATGAGTGTATTTATAACCCTTATCACCTTATCCTCGAAACACATCAATTTGGGACATTTAAAATCCAAAAATCATTCTAAAATAAAGTAACATTTCCTTACTTTCCAAGAGTGCCCCTCCTCTCCTCTTATAAAAGGCCCCCACCTCTACCTCCTTACCCACACCTATCA
The DNA here is from genome assembly GCA_963277665.1 of Viscum album. NCBI lineage: Eukaryota > Viridiplantae > Streptophyta > Magnoliopsida > Santalales > Viscaceae > Viscum > Viscum album. Next base: position 1,967,519,217 of record OY728161.1, read on the forward strand.
AGCCTTTGGCTCAGCCAAACACTTCCCATTTCATCTCTCCACATCCCTCTCTTAATCATTGAAGCCTCACCTTTGGGAATAATCCTTTCCAAGTAAGCCTTTGAGCTCAAATCAAGAAGAGTTACCCGATTTTAATTTAATGTCTTCACTTGTGTTCTTTTGTATTAATTTGCTTCTCCAACCCCCTAAACTCTTTTAATTAATTTATTTTGTAACAAATCCAGTATCTTAATGATACTATGATGTTGTTATAAGAATAATTCCAGCTACAATTACACACACCTACATCTAATGGTTAAAGAACATACTGTTTCTGTGGATGGAGAATTTCTGCCTCCGGAAACGATGATTATTCAAAACTCATATAACACCTTCAAAGGTGGCCATTAATATTTCAATATATTTATATATTATATATAATATTTTTATGTTTTACTTAATCTTATTTATTTCTCTTTTTTGTAATACCTTTATGGTTTCCACTATGGGTAAACACGATAATTTCATTTTAGGAAGTGCGGAATACCGCCCCCTCAAAGTGATTTGATTCGTTAATTCCATATGTGGGATGTATAAAGTATGGATTTAAAGTTATTATATATGATTTATGTTACATATAAATGATGAATATAATTATGTAATTAAAATATACATACCTCTAATTTGGTTTTAATTCCATTAATATGACATAGAAATGAAAGTAGTGTTCACGTGTATGTACGGCTTACCGTCTCCATGAACGGTGCATTTCATTTCTTACCTCAAAATGATTATGTAATATTATAAATACACATATATTCTGGATATATGTGATATAAATTATATCCAAATCATGAATATCATTCTGGATATAATGAACCTTTGACCACACGAACAACATGTAATTGTAAGAAGTCCACTTTCGACTTAAGAACCAAATATCGACAAAACAAACATTATTAAATTAAATGATTACATAATGTTTATAACATGGAAATAAGTGATATAAAAGAAATAATTAACTTTAAAATGGTTCTTAATCAAGTTTAAATTAACTCAAGTTTATTATTCAGGACGTTAAAGAATGATCGAGTCAAGTCGGACCCGAGGTAAGGGATCCAACCTCTCTCTTTCTTTTTAAGAACTCTCTTTTATGTCATTTCTTTTAAGACCATCTTTATTATGTTTGGGGATTTTATTTTATATTCCTCATAATTTACTTTTTATGTTCATATTATGAGAGACCCTATTTGATCTCATAAATCCAATCTTGGAAGTTTTAAGTGGTGTTGTTAGGCTACCGAGTTTTCGTAAGGGATTTTTCATCTCACTTTTATTCCCGTAACATTTATGCTATGTTTGCCACTGTTTCCTTTGAGTGGTGTATGTACTTCCCATTATTATACACTTTGTGTAGTATAATTTCATTTATGGGTATTTTCATCTTCATTGTATGACCCTTCTTCCATGGGGTGTACTTTTCGAAAGTTACCCAACTCAGTAAGGGGACCTTTCACCCTCCTTTTTTTTAAAAGACTTATTTTGTTATGTATTTTAATTCACATAATATTATGTTGGGATATGTTCTTATATATCCTTATTTATGTAAATTTTATGTCTAATTTATGAGATCCCATTTATCTCTCTCATCAACCCCTTTTGTAAATTTTTATGTGGCGCCGTTAGGCTGTCAAATTTTACCAAGGGAACTTCTTAACCCAATTTCGATTTCTTTGGGTTCAACATGTAGTTATTGAATATATCATCCTTTGAATATGTTTGAATGACCTTTTATTGTATTACACTAAATATCCACTTATATTGTCTGTATTTATATTTTTCACACATAATTATGATATTGATTTATCCTTAATTTAAGGATACCTTCTTGATAATGGATTTCATGTCATTTTACATTTCTTTTGAGTATTTATTGTTGTTATCCACCAATTAACTCTTATATGTGGTGTATACTATCCTTTGACATATTATATCATGAATCAATTTATTCTCATGATATTATAATGTTCGGATTAAATGTTATTCCGCAATTATTTGTATTCAAGAGTCTCTCATTTTGTTAAAAACTCTTTAACAAAAATATCGTTTTAAATGTTTTAAAGATTTATTATTCTAAATCATTAACTTTAATGTCCATGCTTTAAAAATGGTTTTCAATATTTATTTATATATACATTAATGTTTTAAAATTATAATTCCAATAAAAGATTCAATTAGGTATGGGACACTTTGATTTAAAAATCTCTTTTAAATGATTTTTGAAAATGGATTGATTAATTCAATATCTTGGAATTACTTATTGTGATTTCAAATGAAATTTTTTTATTTAAAGGTTTATATTTTCAATATTTTATGTGTAATGATGGTACTTGGACATTTTATGGGTGGTTACGTGATAAACCATATGACGGGTGGTGTTGTGAATACCAGTATGGGTGGTTACGTTATAACCTCCAATGCATTGGGTATGGAAGTCGGCCGTATGGATATTCCATTAAGTATGTGTGGAAGTCGACAATATGGTTATTCCATTTAAGTATGGTTATGTCCGAAGTTACCTTTCTATGTTATGTGTTCTTTATATGGGTTTTATGGTAATCTTTTGGTTACAAAAGGGTAAGTAATGATATTTTATTCATTGAAGAGTTTTTACTACTTCCTAAAGGTGAAAGGTATTACTTTGATAAAGTGTACATGGTTTACTTGTTGCTTTGAAAAACTAACCGTTTTCATTCTTTGTGTATCCCTTGCTGAGCTTTTTCTGCTCACCCCAAGTTTTTTTGAAATGTTTTTCACAGGACCTAATGTGGAATAGTGTCAAGGATGGGATCAAGGGGAAGTCATTCTATCTAATACATGGAACTAGTCATGTTTCTTTTTAATAGTTTTTTATTTTATGGAAATTTAGTAGAAGTGACTACTTTGTAATCTTTTGAGATGTAATATTTATGTCCTAATTCTCTAAAACTCTAAACCTGAAAAGACCCTTAATGTGAATTATTAATTTAATTCAATATTAAGTAAGGTTTAAGGTCGAGGCCTTATAGTTGGTATCAAAGGTCGGTTTAGATAAATTAATAGGTTAGGGTATTCTCTAATCATAAGTGATATTACCATAATGGTTAAGATTTCAGAATGAGTCCTAGATTTGATAAAGTGAATGAGTAAGTATATCTTAGTGTTTATCTTCCTCATTAGTACATGATGGTTTTTTTAATATACTCACACTGACATTTCTATTTTTATTGAATGGATGGATCTAGCAGGCACCAAAGTGACACTTGGTTTGAAGGAAACTGTGGTGGTTCTCTGATTAAGCGACTGGATGAAATGGGGGATTCGATGAGGAAACTCGTGGTTTTTCTAAACCAACTATCAAGGTGTCATGATCAACCACTTGTACCTTGGAATCTTCTGTAATGCATCATGTACGAGATGGCTAATCGATGTGGAAGTTCAGGTACTAATTATAATGGTAACCATTAGGGTTTATATGATCCTTAATTTTGAGGTAAATATGGGTTATTATATGTTATGATGGAAAATGAAAGGCATGAGATAAACTTGAGGTTAAAATTTGTTATGATTATTTTTGATGATTTTATCTCTTCTTGGGGAATGATTTTAGAATTATATAGTTTGGAAAAAGGACAACACGCAGATCGTGTGACAACCGATCGCGTCGGACAAAGCTGCAGGAATCGAACCCACAACCAAAGTGCGACTGGTATTTATCCCCTACCACTGGACTACGTGAAGTCCCTGGTTATTTTGACTAATTCTTTTTTGTTAGATGATTTTAAGAATGAAAAGTAAGTTTATTTTGGGTTATCTATGGAAATGATTAACCTATCATCGAGGATATGTGATTAGGTTAATTACTTTTCAATATGAGAATTTAAGATCAACTGTTATTATTTGGAGATAAAAGTTAATTTTTTTGTTGAAAGACTGTGTGATTAAAACCTTCAAATATTTTGGTTTCAATCATAGTTTGTTTTACTTTTATGAATTTTATGGACAATTGTTTATCGAATGGTCTTCGTTGAGCTTTGGGTTTTTTTGGACAAATTTTGGAGATTAAGAATATATTTTATTTTTATAAAGGGTTTTCCTTTTCTAGATTATGTGATCTTGTACTAACCATTTAGGTTTTGGTTTTGGTTAATTTCTAAAGACATGGTAAGTATATAGTTCTCTTTTGTGGATTAGGTGATTCTCTAGAAGTTGACTATAGTACTCTTAATGTGAACATGTCTTCCTAAATACTCCTCTTTTGGATAAAATATGAGTTTGTGTGAGAAATCTAATAAAAGTTAAAAGTCAACATGATATTTAATTATGTTTCCTTATGAATAAATTTCTCAATAAAAAGTAACCTAAAATAAAAATTTTGTTTATTAACTTTTTTTACTGGGTAGTCGAGTACCATTTAACCCATCACAAGTTTGTGATTTTCTTGTGGTTAACTTTCTCCTAAACATGTTTTCTATCACTCTCCAGATGAACATGAACCTATATTTTTTCCTCTATGTCCTTGTTTTCCTACATGGAATCCTAGTGTGGGTTAACTCGGGTGACCTCTGTACTTCTCTTTCTTTCTTTTAAAGTGATTGTTTTACTGACTCTTGTTCCGATGTGGGATTTTCAATGAAGTTTCCAAGCCCAATTTTTAAAATTGCAAGGACGCAATTCCCAAAAGGGGGGAAGGATGTAACACCCCAGGTAAATAAAGAATATTAAATTTTCATATTTATCCATGTTTTTGAATAAAATATTAATATAAATTTAAAGGGGACGCTATGCTCGATGGCGTGCCCAATATGAAACAACGAGTTTCTTGGGAATCTTATGTTGCACTCTAATAATAAAATAATATTATTTTAAATTGTAGTTAATGCCTACCCGTTGTAATGGCAGGAATGAACAAAACTAACTACATAATGATTATATATATTTGTTAAATATTTTTACTTTTTACAATAAATGTTTGAAGATTAAAAATGCAAATGAATCCAATTTTAAGCGTAAACATTCAAATATTCCTTAAAAGGTTGATTAACCGACTTTTGATGAAGAACCTCTTTTAAATCCACTTTTTGACAATTTTATGTGTTATATTTGACAAAATAAAATTCTTCTTTAGAATCGGGACATAAAAATTTACTTTGTGTAAATTTTTGGTGTTTTTCCTATAAAGTTCATTTTTTAATGAACAGTGAAAAATGTTGTATTTTAATTCAAAACCTATTTTTAATCTAATTTATATATATGATTATATTATCATTGGAATTGGTTTTAAATTGAAATTAGAATATATTTTTACCATTTAATCCAATAGTGGTCATTGGAATTAATTTCATCTTAAAATTGCACTTAAACTAGTTTCAATCTTTTGATATATATTGTTTCATAAAAACACGCTATTTGCTATGACAGCGGGAATTAATTATTAAATTATTTAATGTAACTTATATGTTTTAAATTTTATAAAATAGACATCATTTTTTAATTTGGAATATCAAATATATCCTAGGGTTAATTTTTGGTAATTTTTTTGAAAAACTTCAATTTTTGATGAATAGTGAAACCAATAAGTGGTAGTTAAAGAAACATATTTTTCGTTTAAATGAACCTTTACCACTTATGTGATTTGAATTTCAAAAATAAAACATGAATGGTTATCATTAAGAAGTAAAATTTGGTTCAATGGGATTAAAATAATTTTTTGGTGAATAGTAACTTTTAAATTTATTAATCGCGATTAGAGGTAATTAGTGTAATTTAAGATAAAAATAATGTATTAATAATATGAAATGACATAGAAACATGTCCTAACCTCATTGGATGTGTCATGGGCGACCAAGAAAATCCATGGGTCAACTTGGGGACCCCATGGAGCCACTTTGCTTGGAAAATGACATTAATACCTTTTTATTTAATGATAAAATTAAAATATCACAAACATGTTTTGTTTTAGTAAAACAATTTTTATATGAGGTTATAAAATTCATATGTTTGACTATATATATTCATTGGAAATATAAAATAATTTCCTACATCATAGTAATTTTTCATAATTTTTAGACTTTAACTAAATTATATTATTTATGACACCCTGATGATGCAGTGATTACCTCATTTTTTAACGATTTAAATAAAATGGAAAGATGATGTAAAATATAAGCCCTAAACATGTAAAAAACCTATTGGATGAGTGTATTTAGAACCCTTATCACCTTATCCTTGAAACCCAATAATGTGGGACCTTTAAAATCTGAAACTCATTCTAAAATAAAGTAACATTTCATAACATTCCAAGAGTGCCCCTCCTCTCCTCTTATAAAAGGCCCTCACCTCTACCTCCTTACCCACACCTCTCAAGCCTTTGGATCGGCCAAACCCTTCCCATTTCATCTCTCCAAATCCCTCTTTTCATAATTGAAGCCTCACATTTGGGCATAATCTTTTCAAAGGAAGCCTTTGAGCTCAAATCAAGAAGAGTTACCCGATTTTAAGGTAATGACTTCACTTGTGTTCTTTTGTTTTATTTTGCTTCTCCAACCCCCTAAACTCTTTTTATTAATTTATTTTATAAAAAATACAGTATATTAAATATAATAGGATGTTTTTATAAGAATAATTAGAGCTACACATACACACACCTACATCTAATGGTTAAAGAACATACTGTTTCTGTGGATGGCGAATTTCTGTCTCACGAAACGATGATTGTTCAACACTCATATAACACCTTCAAATGTGGCCATTAAGATGTCACTATATTTATATATGATATATAATATGTTTATTTTTTAATTAATATTCTGTATTTTTCTTTTGTGGAATACCTTTATGGTTCCCATTGTGGGTAAACACGATAATTTCATTTTAGGAAGTGCGGACTACCGCCCCCTCAAAATGATTTGATTCATTAATGCCATATGTGGGATGTATAAAGGATGGATTTAAAGTTATTATATATGATGTATGCTACATAATAATGATGAATATAATTCTGGAATTAAAATATACATACCTCTCATTTGATATTAATTCCATTAATATGACATAGAAATGAAAGTAGCGTTCATGCGTACGTACGACTTACCGTCTCCATGAACGGTGCATTTCATTTCTTACCTCTAAATGATTATGTAATATTATAAATACATGTATATTATGGATATATATGATATATATGATATCCAAATCATGAATATAATTCTGGATATAATGTTCCTTTGACCACACGAACAACATGTAATTGTAAGAAGTCCACTTTCGACATAAGAACCAAATATTGACAAAACAAAAATTATTAACATAAATGATTAAATAATGTTTATAACATGGAAATAAGTGATATAAAAGGAATAATGAACTTGAAAAAAGTTCTTAAGAAAGTTTAAATTAACTCATGTTTATTATTCAGGACGTTAAAAACGATCGAGTGAAGTTGGACCCGAGGTAAGGGATCCAACCTCTCTCTTTCATTTTAAGTACTCTCTTTTATGTCATTTCATTTAATCCCATCTTTCTTATGTGTGGGGATGTTATTTTATATTACTCATACTTTAATTTTTATGTTCATATTATGAGAGACCCTATTTTATATCATAAATCCTATTTTGGAAGTTTTAAGTGGCGCTGTTAGGCTGCCGAGTTATCGAATGGGATTTTTCATCTCACTTTTATTCTCGTAACATTTATGCTACGTTTGACACTATTTCCTTTGATTGGTTTATGTACTGCCCATTATTATACACTTTTTTTAGTATAATTACATTTATGGGTATTTTCATCTTCATTTTATGACCCTTCTTCCATGGGGTGTACTTTTCGAATGTTACCCAACTCGGTAAGGGGACCTTTTATCCTCCTTTTTTTAAAAGACTTATTTTGTTATGTCTTTTAATTCACATACTATTATATTGGGATATGTTCTTATATATCCTTATTTATGTAAATTTTATGTCCAAGTGATGAGATCCCCTTTATCTCTCTCATCAACCCTTTTTGTAAAATTTTATGTGACACCGTTAGGCTGTCGAATTTTACCAAGGAAACTTCTTTACCCAATTTCGATTTCTTTGGGTTCAATATGTAGTTATTGAATATGTCATCCTTTGAATATGTTTGAATGACCTTTGACTTTTTTACACTTAATATCCACTTATATTGGGTGTATTTATATTTGTTACACATAATTATGAGATTGATTTTTCCTTAATTTAAGGATACCTTCTTTATAATAGATTTCATATCATTTTACATTTCTTTTGAGACTTCATTGTTGTTCTGCACCAATTCACTCTTATATGGTGTGTATACTATAATTTGACATATTATATCATGAATCCCTTTATTCTAATGATATTATAATGTTCTGATTAAATGTTATTCCTCAATTATTTGTGTTCAAGAGTCTCTCATTTTGTTAAAAACTCTTTAACAAAAATACCGTTTTAAATGTTTTAAAGATTTATTATTCTAAATCATTATCTTTAATGTCCAGGATTTCAAAATGGGTTTCAGTATTTATTTATATGGACAGTAATTTTTCAAAATTATAATTCCTATAAAAGCTTCAAAGTGGTATGTGACAGATTGATTTAAAAATCTCTTTTAAATGATTTTTGATAATGGATTGATTAATTCAATATCTTGGAATTACATATTCTGATTTCAAATGAAATTTTGTTATTGAAATGTTTATGTTTTCAATATTTTATTTGTAATGATGGTACTTGGAAATTTTACAGGTGGTTACGTGATAAACCATATGACAGGTGGTGTCGTGAATACCAGGACGGGTGGTTACTTTATAACCTCCAATGCATTGGGTATGGAAGTTGGCCGTATGGCTATTCCGTTAAGTATGCGTGGAAGTCAACCATATGATTATTCAATTTTAGTATGTTTATTTCCCAAGTTACCTTTATATGTTATGTGTTCTTTATATTGGTTTTATGGTAATCTTTTGGTTACAAAAGGGTAAGTAATGATATTTTATTCAGTGAAGAGTTTTTACTACATCCTAAAGGTGAAATGTATTACTTTGATAAAGTGTACGTGGTTTACTTGTTGCTTTGAAAAACTAACAGTTTTCATTATTTGTGTATCCCTTGCTGAGATTTTTATGCTCACCCAAAGTTTTTTTGAAATGTTTTTCACAGGACTTAATGTGGAATAGGGTCAAGGATGGGATCAAGGAAAAGTCATGCTATCTAATACATGGAACTAGTCATGTTTCTTTTTAAGAGTTTTTTTATTTTATGGAAATTTTTTAGAAGTGAATAATTTGTAATCTTTTGAGATTTAATAGTTATGTCCTAATTCTCGAAAACTCTAAACCTGAGAAGATCCTCAATGTGAATTATTCATTTAATTCAATATTAAGTAAGGTTTAAGGTCGTGGCCTTATAGAAATCTACCCAAAGAACAATTCTGGAATGTATAAATTTATTTTTTCCAGATATATAAAAAATAATAATCATATCATTTTCTTTTCCCTCAATTATTAGTGATAGTGAAGTTGGGAGTTGCAATGGAATGATCACTCTCAAAATTTATTTTTTACTCTCCTACCCTTACTCTATTTCCCTTACATTATTTATTCCATTAGATACAAGTGAGGAGAGTGATTAAGTGTGAATTGATGATCGTATATATTTTTTTATCATTGTAACAGAACATTTTTTAAGTTACTATTTTGAGTTTTTCTTGTTATAGTAGGAGGAATACATTCTATATTTTTAGGCATAGTTGTATGAGTGTCCAATATTGTTGAAATAGGGGTGGAATCAATTGAGAAATTTACCATTACACTGAGTGAGGTTATATTTTTATGATTTAATATTTCCATTGGATGATGATGTGCACAAGAAAATTATCCCAACTAAGGAATGGTATATTTTATTGAAGATTATATTTATTATCATCTAGCATCTATCTTTTCTTTTTTTTCTTTTTTTTTAAATCATTCTTTCTATATTGTGGTTTTTCAAAAATGTATAAAACCCAAAAAATAAAATTTAGGATTAACTTATGAGCACTATTTTCCCTTGAGACAACCTCAAGTATATCCATTATAATATATCTAGGGAGTTTATAAACGATTTTGTTTAGTATGGTGAGTTGGTTGAACAAATTACCTAAAAAGAAAGGAAATAAATGTATTCAACTAAAATATGTTAAAAAAATAAAAATTAATCCAACCAAAAAGTATAAAAATAATGGATATGGATTTCATGAGAACATAAAATGTGCTCCCTAATCTCCCAAATGTTCATCTCATGTTATTAAGGGACATATAGTGCATAACTATGTTGTAATTAAGATTCAAAATCTATGTTTAATTGACTAGGGAGTAAATATGAATATTATCTTGTTAGGATACCTAGGATGTGGGAGAAATTGGGGTGGAGGGATGGTTAGAAGTACTGTCAAACTCTATTGGATAGTTAACCATCGTAGATGGAATACATTATATTTTATCTACACCAAAAATGGTGTTCAGAGCTTAAGTTCTATGTGTTGTTGGGTGTGTAGATTAATTACCACATATGGGAGTATTATGATTATATAAGCCTATAGGAATTTCTTTAATAAAGATTTATGTATTTAGGAATGACATGTTCTCTTTGAATGGTGCCTCAAGGGGTGAATCTAGCATCTTCCCCTTACACTTCTGTTAGGAATAAAACTCCAACAGAGGACAAGATCATGGAGAAATACTGAGTCACCTTAGGTTGTGCTTCACTAGGATTCATCCATTATGTGAAATCATAGGGAATTTTAGGTGGGAAGATTCACATGGTGTACTCATAGGGGGTTTTAAAATCAAATATAAGGTTAGGAATGAATGTAGAATCATCCCCATTGTGTGGAAAAAATGGGTGATGTGACATCTAGATATTTTATACCCTTTAAATTAATATTATCATCAACATCTTTTTCCATAAGAAACACCAAAATAACCCACCACCCTACTAAAATTAACCATGATATACTAGAACTAAATAAATAATATATTTAATTCTCTATAAAAGTATAATAATCAATTAAAATAGTTATATATTATCCTTCAAATTGAATAATATTTTAAAAAGGATGTTGTTTAAAGAACCATTTTAAAAATAGTTTCGTATATTACCTTAATAAATAAAATTTTTATAATTTAAATGTATATATATTATGTTACAATTATATATTAAATCTATTATTTAAATACTAATTTCTTAAAAATTTATTTGAAATAATATTAATGACACATGATATTTAAGAATTCATTTTTCAATTAAAAATATATTTTCCTTATATTTTATATTTTTATTTAAATATATAAATATTTATATTTTAAAATTTTAATTTGAGAAATAGATCTTTATATTTGAATATATAATATAAAAAAATTACAATTAATATTTTATATTTTTTAAAAAAGATTGATTTTTTTATATTTCAAAATAAATTTTTAAAAAATAACATGAATTTATTGACATTATCATCATATATGTATGAATTAAAATTTTATTAAAGCTTTTAATAAGACCATATATTTATTTAATAAGTGGAATTAAAATTTTGAAAATGTTTTTTTAATTTACAACAACATATTTTACATTTTACAACTAAATTCTTAATTTCTAAAAAATCTAATAAATTATACATTTTGATATTTAAAATTAAATTTATCACTTTTACCAATTGAATAAAAATATCGATTTAAAATTTTTAATTATTATATTGATATTATATTTTACATTACTATTTATTTTTCATCATAAAATATAAATTACCTAGTTAAAATCTAGTTACTACAGTAAAAAACAAAAAAATGTAAAAAAGAGTAATCTAAGATGTAAAGGGCCCAACATGTTAATAAAAATTATTAGCTTTTGTGGATTTTATAACCCTTATATATTCATCACTCCATTATTTCTCAATTTTTCTCACCTTCCTTAATTATTACTTCCCATTATGGAAACATTTTCGATATTTACAAAAATTTCATCCATTTTACTTATAAATGGGGAACTCATCTCCTCCCTTATCCTCACACCATAACCCAATTATTTTAAAACAATAGACCCAAATTTCTTTGAAAAATGACTATATATATTAAATTATTTATTTTATTCTAAAAAGTATCATTGAATAGTTTATTAACCCATTCGTGAAGGAGATAATTCAGGTAGTGGGATATAAATTTCTAACCTTTTATTTTCTATTTATATTTCTTTATGTTCAAACATTCAATATATAATTTTATTAAGCTATATTACAATGTTAAAATGATTATAATTAGTATACATGTATGTTATTAATATAATTTTAGAATAATTAACCACATTTATCTCTTTTTTGTAAAGAAAAAAATAAACTAATAACCATGTGTAGTGAGGATTGCCGACTCCATGAAGTAACATTCTCATTTTCCTTCAATGCCTTTAAATGATAGTTCTAATAAGGGATTTAACATATAAGTAATATTTTTTATAAAAAAAATTATATTATTAAAAGATAAACTATATTTCTATTTTCCCCATTCTATAGAAAATGAGATCATCATCCATGCGTACATGTGGACTACCACATTTATGGAACTATTCATTTCCATTTTTCATTTCATCGTAAACTTTAATGTATGGTCAAGAGAATTAGTTTATTGGATAAATATGATTTTAAGGAAATTATTATAATTTTAGAAAGATAAATTAATATGCTTTTAAAAATAAAGGTAATAAATAATTTTGGTAAATTCAATCATCCAAAGGAGCATTCTAAGAGAGAAAACTGTGTTCATTATACTATTAAGAAACATTACATTGGTTATCCTTTTTTGATAATCATTTATTATTTTTATATAACACATTAATTAAGACTAAATAATATAAATATGATTATTCTATAATGTTATTACAATTTAATTACTTCATTATCGTCTATTAATTATGGTATATTATTCATTTTGTTGGTTTAACCACAAATATTAGTAATTCAGTAAAGTAATATCATTGATGATAATGAGAATTTAATTTCATGTAATATATGATACAAATTGTTAAATAATTTGTTCTTTGTGTTCTAGAAAATTAATATAGATATTTATCTAATTATTTAAGAAAACACCCTTGGGTCTCTAATAATATTTGAAATAATCTCATCACTGAATTCATAATTGATGAAAATAACCAAAATATTATATAATGGAATTATGACTTTAAATACTGTAATAAAACATAAATTATACTTCCCTGAATTATCTTTGGAATATTAAATTTTGGGATATAAATTAATTACAACACTATTATTATAAAATTAGTTAAAAACCCAATAAAACTACCCTCGCATAATATTTAAAATATGAAAATAACTAACTAACATATATATATTGTATAATTATAAATTTCAACACCCTAGTATTTTAGGAAATAAAAATTTTTTCAAATAAATTTATCCTTTAAAATATTTAGTTTAAAATGAAAAACTATTTTTTTTCTTTCCGTACATATTATAATGAGTTTAGCTTATGTTACACACAACTCTAAATTTTTCAAAAAAAACATGAAATATTAATAGAATATTATTATATGATAGTTACAAAATATCCATTATAGTGGTGGGTATGAATAGTAAAATGTTTTTTGAATATATGGTTTAAACATGTTTATTTAATAAATTATTTGGTGACAAATTATTTTTAAATAAAAATAGATGGAAATATTTTTTAAAAAATTATTTTCTCTGCCAAGTGAGTTTTATGTATATAAATTAAAAAATAAATATTATTTAATTATATTAATAAAATTAATTTATTATATTTTCAATATAATTTTTAACATTCATCTTATAGGATTTCTAGAAATGAGATAAAATAAATCCAATTTTATTGATAAAATTGTATTTTTTTTAAAGTAGTTTTGTTTCATTTTTTGGCAAACTTATTTTAAAATTATCTTTTTCCACTTTTAGAAAATTTATTTTAAAAAACATAATTTTTTAAATAGTAGAATAAAACTACACTAATGGTGAATTTTTTAATTTTTTCTGAAAAGTTTCGTTTTTTGATGAATAGTAAAAAATAGAAATATTTAATTGAAAACAATTTTCACCTATATTATTTTGAATGGTAAATTATAATTTAAATTGTTTTAAAATTATAATTATTTAAAATAGAAAACTAATAATCCAGTTTTTTAATTTTAAACTAATTAATATTGAAAATGTAAATAAAAACGTTTTTATGTTTTGAGCACTTTCACTTAAAAAAACTTCTTTAACATCATTCCTATGAGATTAATTTTAAATTAAATTATTCTAAATATTTGAATTTTATTTTTAAAAAATTGTTTAAATATTTTGAATAAAAAATTTATATTTATAAATAAGGTAAAATTAAATTTTTACTATTATTATTAATGAAAAAATTAAAAATTGACTACCACGATTAAGGTTAAAACTGAATATTATGCATTACATGTTTTTGGATTAAAATTATTATTCAAAAAACATTGGATTTTTATTTAATTAATATTATTTAATATTAATAATAATTAGGTATAAATTCAAAAATATTTTTGTTGTTAGTATTATTCTTAAAGGTTAAATTACCTAAGTGAATAAAAAGAAATAATTTCCGTTAGTAAAAACTATAATGAAGAAATTGAGAAAACATAAAGGCTAAGTAATAACATCACAAAAAAATTGTTTCATTTTTTTAGTGGATGTTATTATTGATAAATTCATCTATACTCTCTGTTATTTATCTATTTTTTTGGTACATGACATAATAGACACCTCCAAATAGTGAATACTTATGGGTATTTTAAAAGATTCCCCTCCTCCTCCATTAAAAGTGGCGTTCACTCTCCCTGCCCCAATTGACACCTATCAATACATTTTTATTGAAGAAAACAAGAAATTTTCACTTAAAATATTCCATCAACTAATACTATAATCCTTATTTTGGATATAAATCCTTCTAAATTAGGATTTAATGAAAACCTAAGGAGGATACCCAAAGAAGAGGTAACATTTATAAATAGGTGTTTTCATTTTATTTCCTCCCCCACCCCATTAAAATTTTATTATATGACGATTATATAGTAAAATAAGTACCTTCCATATATTATTATCATTCTAGGTTAATGATATTACCAACAACTGTTGACACTTATATCTAATGGGATATGAAATCATAGTTTATGTATACAGTGGACAACCACCTCACGAACCGGTGTCATTCATATTTTTTATTACCACCTTCATGATAGATTATATTGATGGATTTATAGTTTATATATAATATTTTTGTTATTTATGATATTTATTATGTTATTATGATTCTAAAATTTTTATATCACTTATACATTCACGCCTACTATTTTTTGTTATATGATAACATTATTCTTGTGTATAGTACACTACCGTCTCTTGATTAGGTGTCATTTTTTCATTATTTAAAATGAATTTATTAATTATGGTTTTAAAACAAAATTGTGATATATGTAATGTAAAAATTTTTATTTAATGATAATACATATCTTTTATCATTCTTTCTTTCATCCAAATTGGAAAATGGAGAAAACAGTGTCCATGAGTTTGTACGATGTACCGTCTCCAAGAAAGATGTATTTAGTTTCCTATCTTGAAATTTTATGGATTAATATAAATAAATATAATGAATATATTTTATTTAAATATATTTCTTATAATTCATGAGATTATCAAATCACGATCAATTTTAGTGGAAAAATTAACATATCAAAGCTTATACAAAAATTGTAGTTTTTACCTGAGATATAACTCTAAAATGATATTGTTTATAAGTGGGTAATAAAAGGGAAATAATAAATAATATATTGAATAATATAATTGAATATGGTTCTATAATACATTTAAAATAAATAGATATTAATTATAGATGAGTTTTTAATGATTGTGACAAAATTCAAGAATAAATATAAGGTATATCTGTATCACTTTTTACTTTTTTGAGACGCATTGAATATTTACATAAAATCATTATATGTGGTTAATATACTCAACATTAATTTAAAATATTATTATTATACTTAAATGTTTTTTACATATCCATTTGACGATCTCTCTTAATTGTGGTTACATCTAAAAAATTACTCAAGAAGTGATGGATTTTTGTCTTAATTTTCCTTAATTGAAACTTATGTTATGTTATGTACATAACTTATTTTATGAAGTTTATTTAGATACCCCTTGACATGTATTATCAAAATTATTTTAATCCTAATGATATTTATGTTTTATATTAGTTTATTCCATAGTGTGGGTTATGATTCAATGTTACCAAAGTGATAAGGATTTTATTTTACACTGTATTCACTTATGAAAATTGTTTATGATTAATTATGCAATGTTAAATTATAATTATCTACCTATAAATAAATATAATTATTTTTATTGTCATTTTTATTCATTACAAAATCAAATAATGGTACCATTTTTTAACTTTAAGGTACTTAATATATTTATGCAAATTTTTTTATGAAAATTCAACATAATTTATCTCCTCGGTTTGGAATCTATTTTATTACAATGTCATGTTTTCTAAAAAATTCTTCTAAATATTTTTTTGAATTATATTTTAATAACATTTTAAATTAAATGGATTTTGAAAATGTTTTTTTAAAAGAGTTTTAAATGATTTTCAATACTCTTTGTCTATTTTTTCAAATGTTTTTTTCAAAAAATAATTTTTTTCAAAAATGATTTTTATTTTAAAAAGGAAATTTTAAATTTGGATGTATATTATACACAAGAAATGTTTTAAATTATTTTCATATATTATAATTGATGTTTTCATTAGAATTATTTTGAAAAAAATTAAAAAAAATATGATTAAAAATCATTTTATAAAGTGGAATGGATATTTTCATCTAATGTTTTAAATGATTTTCAAATCATCCTCTATATGTTTTCAAATATCATTTAAAATTAAAATATTTTAAAAATAAATTTCTGTTTTTAAAAAAAATCAATGTATAAAAAATGTTTTCCTCATGAAATGTCTTGAATAAATTTTAAAATCATCATTTATAAGTTTGAATGTTTATTTTAAATGAAATGTATTTTCATAATGTTTCATGTTTAAAAATTGGATTTTAAAAGAAAATATATATTACCTTACGAAATTTCAAAAGTAGAATTTAAAAAATATTTTCCATCTATGATGAAATTATTTGAGGTTACTTATGATTTATGGTGATATGTTCTATGAAAATAATTCATATTCCTTCTTAGAATGGTTTATGTATTAATGAAATGATTTTTATGATACCCATTTCATTTCCACAAGTTATACCATCATAAAATGAAAATTAAACGATCTTTATTAATAGATTATTATGTGATTAAATTATTACGAAACATTTCTATTTTACACAAGTTATGATATGATGAAATGTTTATGATACCCATTTCATAACATGTGTTATCATGTGATGAATGTTTATGATCTTATGGCACACAAATGTATGATTTATTATATCCAAAAGGTCATATCCAAGAACGCTTGAACCACCAAATTTATTAATAAAATGAAAAGTGCAGAGATAGCAGAGAGGAAAAGGGGGAGAGAGGTTTCAAGTCATAATAGTCATAGTCATCACACCCATACCTGGTCATGTCGTCAGCATCAGCCGATTACCATTATGATTAAGTTTCATACTGTTTGATCAGCATCTTATAAACCTTCCTTTTTTCCAGTTTCTCCATAGATAACTTCTCGGTATCCTTCATAGCAGATTACTTAGTGGCCACGGTCCTCATAACTGTAGAGTAGTCTTTCCTTGGTTTCCTTATAACTGGGGCAGTCCTAACACCCTCACTTTTAGAGACTCTTTTCATTTAATTATATGATATATGGGACCTATATCACCCTATAATGAAATGGATAAATAATTATATCTCAGGAGATAAAAAAAGGTTGTAATGGGAATTGAACCTTGTACAGTAATGTGTGTTATCCATTATGATTATTTAGAGAATGAATCTATTCAACTTTAAGAAAAGGGATAAATTGAGGATGGTGGTTTGTCCCACCAAGTAGGTTTAGCCACCATGAAGTTCCATGATATGTTTTGGGGATGATCCTTGACATCTAGGGAATAATATTATATTCTTATGTGTCTGATTCCATTCCATTTATTCTTCCTATGTTATGATCTCGTGGATTAAGCTCTTGATTCCCTTATAATTATTATCTTATTATATTTCAATATATGTTCCATGACTCAAGATTATGATATTAGATATCTGTTGTATAATCATAAAATTTAGTTCTCATGTTCTCATACCCAAATATTCATGTTATGAATAAGTATATAATTTATTTTCCCTTACTAAGAATCTAATATAACCGTTCATTATGTTTCACTTCCCTATGTTATAAATAAATGATTAAATTAGGAGTACTAAATGGTATGATATTTGTGGGAATTTTTTAAAAGATTTCACCAAAATTTAGGATTGGGTTCTATGTTTCTAAAGGCACTAAAATATTATGGAAATATAGCATGTATTTTTATAATGTTATGAATATTAATCTAAAAATATGTAACATCCATTTATGATAATCCTCGGCCATTATAGTTGGAGGAAGACCTAATGTTTAGTTAGCCATTGGAATATAGGATAAAAACCTTATTGATATCCCTAGGGATATTTCGAAGAATATATATAGGGATGGCTCAGAGGATATGCCTAAGGAGTATTTAAAGAAGAGTAAAATTTCCTAGAATTTTGGTAAATTATAGAGCAAGTTGTTTTTCAGAAATTACATCTCATTCTAGATTGTATAAGTGGTTGTGTATTTGGCCCATATGTACCTAGGGTTAAAAACTCTAAAAATATTGTATTGTTCTAGACTCGATTGGGAACTAGTGGGTGAAAATAGCCCTTGATAAACACATGGTTTGTCTCTATTGCGGTATATTATTTGGGAATTCACAAACTCATTACAAAAAATCAAGAAGGATTTAAATAGATGATGGTTATGAATAACTTAGGATAAACCTATGGTGTTAGAGATTAAAGAAGAATGTGTCATGATTTAGACATCCAATAAGTGATTTTAATAATTATTTGGTTTTTAATTATGATTAATATTTCTCACACTATGATTTTTGTTGATGGTGTGGGAAAATAGAAGTGTTAACATCGAATGAGATATAAAATTTAGCTATGAGAATCCAATTGTGATTATTATTGCAGTAAATTATTCTTTGTTAATTACTAATCAATTTTAATGAAACATGGTTATTAATATTCTTCTTATAAATCTCTTGGACACACCATATAAGAGAAATATTATGTTTAATGAGAGATCAAGTAATGTAGACCATGTAGGATAAAATATTCAATTTCATATATGTCAAGAATGTGTGAAGAAAAACTCTAGGGGGCGTATCTGAGAGATGGGAAGATGTTTTGATTTTGGAAAAGAATGAAACAAAGAAATAAATTTAAAAGAAAAAAATGAAATTTACAGACAATGAAATGGATGAGAATAAAGGTCTTCCTAAGGTATAATTGTCTGTGGAATTTTTTTAATGTGTAAATAAGGGGAATTGTGAAAATCATTGTCTGAAGGGGAAGCTTGTGAAGTGAATTAGCAAGTTTGTATGAGTACTGGTTTTTATTTTGTTGATGAAGAAAATATGGATTAATTATAAAAGGAAAGAGTTATCATGTAATAAAATGAGGAAACATACTAAATATTTTGATAATAAAGAGGTAAGATTGAATTATTTGGTTTTTTAATTCATGAATTATGAAACATATATGGATTGTTCAGTATATGTTTTTTGTTAGTTATTTTAAATAATATGTTCAATGATGTCGATGACCATTAAATTGATTTAATTACAAGGATATTTTTTTGGAAGACATGTGATATAAGGACGGTAAGCCTTATTAAGTTTCTAATGAAGATAAAATGATTATTATTCTTCATAAAAAGATGTTGGATAAGAATAATGTAAAATAGATAATAATGATTACCAAGGAATAGATTAATAATTTTTGGAAAAAGCTGTTTATGCTATCTTGGAGGGATTTTACATCACATTTAAATTTAAGGAATATATATAATAATTAGTGTTCTATGTAAATAATGAATAAGAATGTATGTTTCAATATTGTTTTTTTGTAATTCAAGTTATAACCATTTTTCAAGAGATATCATAATTAATGTATCCACATGTTTGATATGTGAAAATATACATAAAATTTATGGTATATATTGATTAATAACAAGTTCATTTTTTGAAATTAAATTTCATAATTTCTAAAGTTTTGGGGTTTTAATATTTTTAGGGGTCATATGGCTAGCCATTTATTGAAAGGTTTATGTTATAATTTTAAAGAGGCTTTATATCTTAATTTATTAATTCATAATATGAATATTTATGCATATTGGACAACCTATTCTAACCTTTATTTAATTGTAGTTGATGATAAATATTGTGAATTAAAATTATATCCATAGATATTATGATATATTGGTGTTTTTGGAATAAAAAACACACCTTTATTTTTGAGAGTAAGATGTGTATTTATATTGATCAAGGCACAACTTTAGTGTGATATTTTTGTTAAGAAGTGGAATGGAATCATGTAATTATATCATCTTCTAAATATTTTTCAACTTTAGTAAAATGATCTTGAAATACAATTTTATTCTGTTATCATCATATTTTATGATTCCAAATACATTGTTCATGCATATTTGGTATAAGGTTTTGTGATGACGAAAATTATCTAGATCAACCACTTTAATTTAATTTGTGAGCCTTATCACTCCCTATAATTATTTACACTTTTCTTCAATGGCCATTTTTCACTTCCCGCTAATGTTCTCTTATGTGGAAACCTAGTTTTGACTTACTTTGGGAATCAATTATGTTTCCAACATTACCTCTATAAATGATGTGTTATTATTTATTTGTGAAATGTGGGTTTATTTTAATGAAATATTTTAAATTTCAACCATTGATGACCAAGTTGAATTTCAAGGGTGAAATTCATTTTAAGGGGGTAGAATGTAACACCGTGAGATTTTGTAAAATATTTTTTTCAAAAGAATTTAAAATTTTAAATATTTAATGTTAGATGAAAAATTAAATATTTATTTAATTAAAAGAAACAAATAGTTTAAATTTTTAGAGATGAAATGATTTGTTTCTCCTGTGATTCACATAATATCGAGTTTATCTTGAATTACACAAAACACCAAGTCTAAATTAAATGTGACATATTATTATATGATTTTTATCACCCAGCCATTAGAATAGTGGATATAAATATTATTAAATGAATTATGAAAATAATTTTTAAAAACTTTTATATAATGAATTTTTTCGTGACCAATTAATTATAAATGAAAGTAAAATCATTTTAAAAATAAAGTGGAATCTTTTTTTGAAAAAAAACTATTTTTATGTGGGAAATGATTTTTATAAAAATAAATCAAAAAAATAACTTTTAGTTAATTAAATTAATGGAAATTATATAATATAAATTTAATATATTTTTTAACATTATTTCTATTTGTTTTCTAGAAAAGAGATAAATGTAAATCCTATTTTTTTCTTAATGTGTATATTTTTCAAATAACAGTTTTTCCGCCTTTTTTGGCACACTTATTTTAAAATTAATTTTTATCAATTTTATAAAATTAATATAAAAAATTATACCTCATTTATAAAAAAGGAATATAAAAATTATCTTAGGATTAATTTTTGGATTTTTTCCAAATATATTCATTTTTATGGAATAGTAATTAAAATTGAATTTTAATTAAAAATATATCTTCACCTAAAATATTTACATAATTAAATTTTATTTTAAATTTTTTTAAAAGTATAATTATTTCAATTAGACATATATTATTATAATTTATTTTATTTTAATCAATTTAATTTTAGAATTTTAAAAAAAAATTACAAACTTTTCAACATTTCCACTTTAAAATAACATGCTCTCTTATTACATTTACGAGACTAATTTTAAATTAAATTATACCACTTATATGAATTTAATTCTGAAAATGGATTCCATATTTTTAATAATAATAATAAATAGCATCTAATCAGTTTAAATTATTTTTTAACTATAACTACTAGTAAAAATAGATACTATTAATTACCGTGATTAATATTAAAATCGTTTTTTGCATATTACATGTGTTTATATTAAAACTAATATTACACAAACATTACATTTTTATTCAATATGTTTAATGTAATATTTATGATAATTAGTTATTAATTATATAATAACTATCTTTTTAATCTTATTTTTAAAGGATAAATTACCTTGGTAAATAAAAATATACAAGTAACCTTAGTAAAAACTATAAGGATAAACTTGGGTAGACATAAATAATAAGGAATAAATTAATTAAAAAAGGATATTATTTTATGTGTTAGATGTGTTTATAGACAAATTAATACCTCCCCTATATTATTCATCTATTTAGGAGGCATATGGGGTCAGGGAGACCTCTCAATAGTGAATAATTTTGGGTAATTACAAGTATTCCAGTCCTCCTCCACTATAAAATGCAATTCACTCTCCCCCATTATTCACACCACTTAATCTATTTTTATCAACTCAAACCTTCAAAAATAACTTCCAAAATTCCCTCCCATGATCTTTTATGACTTATTTTGGAATTAAATCAAATGAAGAAAGGCTTTAGAACAAACATAATGATGATACTTGAAGAAGAGGTAATGTTCATCAAGAAGTGTTTTCATTTTATTTCTCCATCCACCCACTTAAATCCATGATTATATAATAAAATAAGTATAATACACATACATGGTTTTCTATATGTTATGTGTATGAACTAGAAACACAAAAAATTATATCAAATGGGTGAATAATCATCTTTTGTGTGTACGATGGACTACCACCTCATGAACCAATATGGTTTGTTTTTACCATTACCACCATTCATGATTGGTAATACTTATCAATTTACTGTTTAATTACAATATTTATCATATTAATAATGTTATTATTTTTTATTAACTGTTATATCACATATTTCTCTATCTTTTCTAGTATATGGGAATACGATAATGTCGTTCGGGTGTACAGTAGAATATTGTCTCGCGAAATGATGTTATTTAGTCCTGATTTTCCTGGAATGTATTAAATGTTATTTTAAAAAGATTTTATTTTATAAATATTACATATCCATGATTTTATAATGATAATTTTTATAATTTATATTTTTATTTCAATGTAAAGAAGAAAATGGAAGAATATAGTTCTCATTGTATGTGTGACCTACCATCTCTATGAACAATGTACTTTATTTCATATTTCTAAATTTTTTGGATTAATATTAATAAATATATTATTAATATATCTGACTTTAATATAATATTCTTTTGTATTTATATTATAAATTCCTGATCTAAATAGTAGGACAAAAATTTACAAATCGAAAATTACATAGAAAACAAAGTGGTTTTTACCAGTGATGTAACTCCACATGAAATCTTTAATAAAAGAGTAATAAAAGAGACCTGAGAGAATCATATATGTTATTATATATATGAATATGGTTATATAATAGATTTATAATAAACATATTCATATTATAAATAACATATATATGATTCTAATGAATGTCAAGACATAAGGTAAGGGATTTCTGTCTTACTTTTTACAATTGTTAGGCACGTGATTTATTCACCGCCCCTTTCTTCTATGTACTGTATATAAATTCCATGAATGTAATTTTGGATTATTATTGTTAAATATTTATTTATGTAGATATCCTTTATAAGATATCTCTTTTATGTTTCCATGAGTTCAAAGATACCAAATATGAATGGGGTTTTTTTCTAAAGTTTTATTCTTTCAGACGTATGTTATGTTATACAATTATCCTCTTTTATGAGCTGTATATAAAAACCATCATTCATGTAATATCTTGAATTTATTCATCCTTATGATATTTTGTGTTCATTTTGTATTTATTTATTCATGGTTAATATGATTAAATGTTACCAAAGTGGTAATTATCTTCTAGTACAATGTCATCAGATATCATAATTATTTATGGTCAAGTGTCTGATGTTAAAATATCATGATCTAACTCTCATTAATTATCATGATTTTTATTCTGTAATTTTTATTCATGATATCTTAAAATAATGTTTTCATTGTCACACTATTTTATTCTTAAAATAATTAAGAATTATTTTAATGATATCTAAATATATTTATCTCATTAGTCATGAATTTGTTTTCTTGCAAAAAAAAATTTTCAAAAAATGTTTTCAAATATTTTTAAAAGATATCTTTTAAGATTATTTTCAAATAAAATGATTTATAACAAAAATTATGTTTTTTGAATGATTTCAAATTATCCCTTTATAATTTTTCATATTTATCTTCAGTGAAAGAAAATTTCAAAATAGTTTTATCTTTTAAAAAAATTCAAAGTGGAAAGGATATTTTCCTAGATAAATATTTTTAAGAATTTTAAAAGATTACTTTATAATTTTTCAATTTTATATTCATATAAAATGGTTTCCAAAATAGATTAATGTTTTAAAAATTAGTTTTCAAATTAAAAAATTATATTTTATTCAGAAATGTTTTTAAATGATTTTCAACGATTCCATTAAAATATTTAAAAGTTGTTTTAAAAAAAATGTTTCCAAAAAATTATTTTTTAAATATTTTTTTCCAAAAAAACATATTTTTCTCTATAAATGTTTTAAATTATTTTTAAAATATTCCTTTAAAATTTTTAATAGTTATATAAAATGAAAATGATTTTTATAATGTTTCATGATAAAAGATTTGTTTTCAGTGAAAATATATATTAATTTATTAAATCTCCCATATAGTATTTCAAAACCATTTATAAAATATTTCCTTCTTTAATGTTACTTATTATTTATTGGGGATATGATTCAAGGATATAAATAATATGATTTCTTTGAATGGTTTATGTTTTGATGATATGATGTTTATGAAACTCGTTTCCTTTCCATAGGTTATACCACATTAAATTGATAATGAAATACAATTACTTAATGGGTTATTCTATAATGAAATTATTATAAAACCTATCTCTTTTACGTTGGGTATTATATGAAGAAATGTTTATGATACTCATTTCATCTCACTGGTTATTATATTAAGAGTCATTATGAACTTATGGAACAAATATGTATGATTTAATTATATGATTGGTGGGAACTATATCTCTCTCCAATACATTTGGTAAATATTTGTATCTCAAGAGATAAACATATTTTGAATGGGGGTTAAAAGCTATATAGTGTGGACTTTTCCATTTTTAAAATTTGGGGAGTGAACCCACTACACTATAATGGAATGGTTTCTACTAGGGAATGTGGTGTGCCCCCAAGTAGTTCTATACCCAATAAAGTGCCATGATAATATTTGGTAATGTGACTTGACTTCTAGGTAATGATTTTATTTACTTTCCTATCTACCACAATTCCATATCTTATTCCAATGTTATGCTCTCATGTCTTTTAATATTTATTACCTTATGTTTCATGACTTCTGATCTTCCAATATTTATGGAATGCCTCAATATTATGATCTTTTAATTATAGGGTATGATGTTATATTTTTATTATAATATTCTCATGCCTTTACGATCAAGTTATGATTGCACATATCCTTTATTAAACCACACTGAGTTTCTGAGATCACCCTTTCTTTTGTTTCTTTTCCCAATTTTATGGATAATTTTTTATGTAAGAGTACTAAATGAGGATATTTTTATGGGATATATTTAAAATATTTCACAAGATTAGAATAATGTGTTCCAACTTTTCAAATGATCTAAACAATTACGGTCTTAATGTGTCTTTTTTTATAATGTAATGAAGATTTATCTAAAAAGATGTGATATCAATTTTTGAGAAGACTGGATCTCTAAATCAATTAATTTTATAAATGTTTATGGACATGAATAATGTTCTAAAATAGGTTATTAAGATGTTTATATGTTTTATAGAAGTTTTTAGTGTGTGATCAACTATGCAATAATTCAGGGAAAGGTTCTTTTTATATCATTTTAAATCCCATGAGACATATTTGATATTACATACACTAATTTCTTTTATATAGTTTATAAAGTAACCTATATCTTTTAATTATAAATAAATCACGTATTTCATGATAATTTAACTTCAATTTCTTTATAACACTATTATCATTACTTTACCATTACTGTAATTGTTTTTGGAACGTTAATTATAATTCATTGAGTTATAATATGAAGCACAAAAAGTTTTATAGGTCCTTATTATCACGATATGTATGTGATGGGAGGGACCATAACATAAAGCATTGAAATTTTTTTATTCACAATATGAATCATAAACATCTTTTTTGTCTATGACATGAATCATGGGAATTTGGTTTGTTCATAACATGAATCATTGGAATTTGTTTTGTTCGTTACATGAAGCGTGGGTATTTTTTGTTCCCAACGTGATGAGTAGAAATATTTTCTAGAATGTTATCATTTCTATATGTTTTTTTGTATTCCAAATTTCGTTGATATTTTTGGTTTCATAAGAACGATACCATATAACACTGACTATGCTCTCATGGCCCATGGTTATTGGATCATGCTTTTGAACTCTTTTTATTCTTGTACTATGATATTCCAAGAATTACTCTATGATATGTAATCCGAAACTTTTTTAGTATAGTATTATTATATATATTGACTATACCCATATACTTATTTTATGGTCACTTATGATATTTTATTTCAAACACATATGTTTAACCATAATGAGCATCTTAGCTCACCCATTTAATATATTTCTATCAACCATGTTATAAGTAAAATAAATTTATATAATTTATTGGATATTTAATTATGAATATATTTTATATGGGTTATTGAATACTCATTATGGATTAAAAAGTTTCTCATAGTTAAAAGGGATAAAATCTCCATTTTCTAAAATTGAATTAGTTTTATTAGTTTATGTTTTATTCTAATTCATTAAAATTATAAAACAAAAATGTCATTGGAATGTATTGTAATAAAATATTTTCTTTATGTATTGTAATTTAGAAGGTCACGCTTACAAGCTACTATAGTTGGTATCAAAGAGGGGACTAAATAAAATTATCTATTAGGATTTTATCAGTTGATTATAATGTAGGGGTTAGAACTTTTATGAAAGTTTGATAAGTTATATTTGATCATCATTTCAATGGTATATATATCCCTTTGGGTTCACTAAGTTAACATTGAAAATTTTGGGATTATGATATGTGTATATTTTTTAAAACTAAAGAGATAATTCTAAAGGATAATTATATGTATAGAATGACATCATGATGTTTTTGGTAGACCATTGATTATGTAGTTCTCCAAGTAATTACATCTATATTAGGATATTGGAAGATGAATGTGGTTGTGGAACATATGCACCATGTGGTAATCACCCTAAAATATGATAGTTTAGAATAGATTATATCTTCATTGTAGTGAATATTGAGTGGGTCTAAGACTACACACCTTGATCTACACTTCATGGGGGATAAGATTTGGTCATCCACATTATCTTCTAACACCATCATAGATGTTTTATTTCCTAATTAATTTAATGTACGAGATAAGAAGTATGAGATAACAAAACATAATGTAACCTAGCTAGAACCAAGAGAGTTATTGGATGAAAAAAGGGTGATATAGTAAAAATGAAAGTATCATAGGTTGAAATGATTGTTTCATTAGAGGAGATGTATTGATATTGTGCTTTCCAATTCATATGATCATTTACAATGAAATTATTAGATATTATCTTAATATTTTTTAGTAATTGGTTGCAAAATGATCAAAAATGAAGACGATAAGGATACATAGACAAAAAGTAATATATAATATAACTAAATAAAAGGAACACTTAAATTGTTTATAACTCTATTATGTAGTAGTTATGATGGAAAAATGTTAGTTTTATTATCCTACCTAAGGTAGTGAGGTTGATAGACTATTATAAATTAAATTTTATGTGTCATAGATATATTCATTACTCATTCATATTAATTTATGATATTCTGGTATGTTCTTAAATTTATGATGATTACATCAAATTTCTATGGATTTTTATTATGTAGTTTTTCATTAATGGTATTGAAAAATATATTAAATTTCACCAATAAAATTGAATAGAAAATTTTTCATAAGGTTTTCATTTTGGGAATAACTATTGGAGAATTAATCATTCATTTATGGATAACTCCTTTGTCTAATATGTTCTTGATATTTAGTTAATAATTGGCTGGTTAATTTTGAGAATGATTTTTAGATTGTATTAATAACCCTGTAATTGAGTATTGATTTAATTAAAAAGTGATTTATTACATTTTTTTGAATTTTATCTCATTTTAGGGATCATGATACATATAGAATATTATGTGACATAGTGAAATTGTTATTCAAGATAATATTTTTTTTGAAAGAATATAAAATTTTACTACTCTTTAATATCATGGAGATTCAAATGTTTTTTAAAGGTATGCAATAGAGAACATATGGTTATGGTATATACAAATAGGTGTATAAAACTGTATGAATGATTACATATCTGTGACAAAAGATAAATAACATGTTATAGTTAAAGAAACTGAGATGGTTGTCATATTAAAATTTATGTCCTAAAATATGAATATTTCAATAACACTCTCACCTACGTTCATCAATGATTAAAAATTAAAATTATATAGGTAAAACTTATTTATTGTGATAGAATTTAACAACTCGATATTTTAGACCTTATAAATTAATATGGTCATTAATATCTTTTACCACACGCAACACAGGACTAACGTAATACCAATAAGAAATGAACCATGATATATTAATATTACATGAATAAGACAATAATTATTATATAAAAGTATAATAATGAAATAAAATAACTAAATATTATTGTCCTATTTGACTAATATTCTAAAATGGTTTCTTTTTGGTGAACCATTTTAAAAAACTATATAGTATATTTTGTCAAAAAATTAAACTGACCACACTTACAATATTATTAGAATAAGTAATAATTATATTTTTAAACTATTTTTTGAATAATAAATTTTTTATAAATTTATATGAAATAATATTACATACATTTGACGTTTAAGAATTCATTTCCCAATAAAAAAAATTATTGTTAATTAAATTTTTTAATTTTTTTAAATAAATAAATTTATAAATATATAATTTTAATTCGAAAAAATGACTATATCTTTTTAATTTATAATTAAAAAATTATCCTCCTGGTTAATTTAAGATATTTTTCTGAAAAGTTTTATTTTTATGTGAATTATGTCAAATAGTGTTTTTACAAATAACATTACATTTCTGACATTATTAGTATATATTTATGAGTATTAAATTCATGAAACCATTTTTTAAGACCAAATATGTATTTTATGTTATTAATTATGAAACTAATTTCTTTTACATGGTCCATTCTATGATGAATTGATGAAATTCTTGTGAAAAACATTCATTTTCCATGTGTTATACACTGTGGAAATGATTATAAAAAAATTTCATTTTAATGTTTCATTATATAATGATTTATTTAAAATAGTATTCCATATGTTGGTATGATTTTAATTATTTGATTAGTGGGACCTATACCTCCCTCCAATTGATTTGGTAAATATTTGTATCTCTTGAGATGAATAGTACTTGGATGGGGAGTGAACCCAGTTCAATAAGATGCTCTGTACAATATGATTATATTGGGAGTGAACCTATAATAATATGATGGTTTTTAGAGTGAAACCATTTGCTTATGGTATTCATGGAATGTATCCTTTACAACTGAGGAAATGTTTTTCTTTTCTTTTTTGTATGCCAAAAATATATGTCTTATACCATGTCATGATCTTATGGTTAATAATAATTTATTCTACTATGTTCTATGTATTATAAACTATTTAAATATATTCCATGACTCAATTTTATGGTTTATTAAATATATGGTGTTGTTATAATATTTTATTCTAATGTTTTCATACCATTATCATTATGTTATACTTATGTGATCTTTGATATCTCCCTTTTTTACCCTTACTAAACATCTGAGGTCACCCTTTCTTATATTTCTTTTCCCATGTCAAGAAGAAATTAGTTGTGTATGATATTTATAAAAAGGATCCATGTTATGAATAAATTATTGGTAAGTGTTTTACTTCACATATAACCCAGTTTTTTACATTTCTATGTTTCCAAAGTACAACACATGTACGATTCGGCCGTGTATCATTATGTTAACTAATGAATTATCATCATTTAAGAGGTAATATATATTTGTGAAATGTGTTGCTAACTATAGTTGGTATCAAATAAAATATTTAGTTATCCTTTGGAAACTAGGTTGAGAAAGATTTATTGAAAAACCAATATATAAATTTAAGTATAAGTGAAAATATATAAAAATATATTGGAATTTTTAAGAAGGATACAATGTACTTTTTCCATGCAATGTCTTCACTGTATGGATATTATATGTGGATTTGGATCTAACAAAGTTCTATATCAATTTAGTAACTCTGAAAATGGTGCATTGGCCTTTAACTTGATTGTTACATGATTCTTGAGAGGAGTCCTCACTACACACCTAGTTTGACAACCCGTGGGAATATGTTTTCAAAATTCAAAAACTGTTTATGTACCATTTTGAAGGAATTGAATAGATGATGAAAATGAATGACCTAGATTAATTCTAAGGTTTCATAAATTCAAAATATGGTGTTAGGAATAATAAATCCTATAAAATATTTTTTAGGATAATGTGGTATAATAATCTAAAACCACCCTTTTAGATATTGTACCGAAATACATAAATTTACATTATAGGCTTTGATGCTGATAATTTTAACCCAACATTGTTAATCTAAACCATAAAAAATATAACTAGGATCACTTTAATTCAATAGTACCTTTTAGGTTTAAAATTTTCGAAAATTAGGAAAAATTCTTACATAGAAAATTTAAAATTCATAAAAATATCATTTCTCTTATTTGACCCAACTTTTCATATTTCACAATAGTTAATCGACATCATCCTTCTGAAAAACTTTACAGATATAAATTATTAAACACCAAATTTTAATACCTCTATAAAAGGAAACATAATAAGGGTGATATTATATTCTTATTATGGTTAGACATTAGCATTAATAGTTAAATTTCAATAGTGAGAATAAGACTGAATAAGGATATGTTGAAATAATAAAAGTTCATGAATGAATCATAAAGGAACACATACCCATCAAAACCTGAATCATCAAACATGAATCCATTTAAAATAAAATATTCATTAGATAAAATAATCATGATTCATGTGATATCAATATCTATCATTATAATCACTATAAACCCATATAATGAAGAAACAAAACTTGTATTTTCTAGAAACATCATTTTCCCATTACTCTTTAATTAACTCTAGGAAATGGAATAACTAGATGTTCAACTTACATACCAAATTCATTGGAGGGATATTGTGGACTCTCATATCATTGGTTTATCACATAACCACCCATATAGGTCTAATCATGGGACCACTCATTTTTGGGTTTTTATGTAACAACATGTTAAATGTCTAGGTACCATTTTAGAATAATAAAACATAAAAGCTTCAATTTCATCATAACTCAAAGGAAAAAACATTATCTATTTTTTAACATTATAAAACCATGGAAAAAAATTGTTCCTCTACCAATATCTTCATAAAATTATTAACCTATAGAAATTAAATGGGTGCATAACAATCTGTGGAAGTATGAATAACCAGCAGAAAATAAATGGGCTCTATAACAATATCATTGAAACATGAACAACCCATGGAAAATAAATGGATTCCTTATTAATATTTTGGGTACATGAATAACAAATGGAAGATAAATGGGTTTAACAAAAACATATTTTAATCATGATTAACCAATAGAAGAGAAATAGTTTCAATTACAATCTCCTAGAAACATGATTAATCTTTGGAAATGAAATGGGTTCCTTAACAATATCTTTTAAACAATCATAATGCATCCATAGAAATATTAGAGATTGTATCGATGAAAAAGATCCCCAGTGGAGTATAATTAATAAAAATGTTTTTCGGATTTGAGGAATTGAAATACTATTAGAAAGATCATTAAATTCATTCTTGAGTAATATAATATTTGAAAATTTCAAATATTCTCAATCCACATTGAGAAATTTAAATCAAAATCTCCATGAATATAATAAACATAAAAGAAATTTATAATATCATTAAAATAATGATAATAATTATATAACATGTCAATGGAATGCTATATATACCTCATAAAAGAAGATAGGTGTATAACATAACAAATTTCTCAATGAAGAAAAATTATGACAAAAATCCATTACCTCTTTGGTATCATTGAAACCATAGACCCCATAAAAGATATATCATCAAATATATATATATATATAACCCAATAAATTTATGTTTAATAATAGAAAAATATGGTCTTGGGAAATATATATATCTTACAACAAAAATAAGTGGTTAATGTGGAATATATCTCAGAAAAATAAAATTGAGACAAGAAAAACCCTTTCAAAGATTGTATTATTAGAGTGAAAATAATTCGTGAACCAACTCTAATCAACCCCGAACTGGGCACCCGAGCCGCTATGTGGTATGGCCCGAATGGAGTTTCTGATCCTCGTGGGTTGGAAACTAGTTCCAAGAAGCAATATAGTATAAATGGGGAATCATTCTACCCAATAAATAGACAAGAATTAAAAATCATAAACATAAACAAGTTTTCCAATATATATATATATATAAACTTGAAGAAATATCTTATACATAAAATTAAATGGTGCAATAACTATAAAATTAATCCAACTACACTAGAAAACCACTCTATCTCTATGTGACCCTGTGGGTTACTCTCCTACATAATGGTAAATTGTTTCCCCAGGCGATCAATGTCATGTTGAACCTATATAAGGGCTAAAAGGGGAAGAAAACTATTGGAGTGAGTATTAAAACTCAGTATGATATCATGATATTCTATTTTCCATTGAAATTTATTTAAAATAAATGAATCATAAATTTATAAGTTTTAAATACAATTTATTAAATTATGATTTTTTCTATGATTTACTTAAAAAAAGTACAGGAAATTACCCTTATTCATTTCCAAAACCAAGTTCAATCGAATAGTGAATTTCTATAATTTTAAAAAGGGAAGTGATGCTTTCATTTTTTCTAATGAGAAGAAGAATTATAAAGAACATTAATTTAAAAAAACGAATCATATATTTGAAACCACACATTACTATTAAGAAAAAACTATACAATATAGAACCATAATAATCACAAAAACAAGGGCAATATAAATATGCATATAGGTAACATAGAAATTTCTACAAGAAGCTAAAATCCAATAGACAAAGGTGGAACAATGAGATTGGGAATAATCTAGAAGACACCAATACCTAAGACCCAACCTATAATATCATTCAAAAAATGATGAAATCAAAATGCTCTTTATTCTCAACAACCCTTTCTCAAGACAAACTGAGAATAAATCATATAGTAATGAACCCAGCATATCTGCCTATTATGGGCCACTAGTCAGTACCAGGACCTATTAGTGAAGCTATAATTCTTATAATATTCTCTCAATATACTAGTTTCCTATGTCTGAATAATTTAATGTGGGTGAGACAACTGATTCCAATGAATTATCCAGCCAGAGTATACATATGTAATCCTAATTCACAATAAGCCTCGTCTCGAGTCTCTCTATTGATTAATCGCATGCCATAAAATAAATAGAACACAAAGGGTCCAAACTAGGATCCTTAATAATAGATCCCAAGGATTCCTATATAAGGACCCCATCCATTATATATAGATGACGCATGAAAAACATCCAACATCGGTTTTTATAAGAAACACTTCGATCATTTTCTCAAAGCATTCAGATGAACCTTAATTCTTCCACAAAACCATCCGTTATCAAAATGAAATCCATTTTTGAAGAATATCCTTTAAACACACTTTTTAGACCTAAAAATATTTATAAAACACCCTCTATAACATTTCTATATCACATTCATACAAAAACATTTTCTAGAATGTGAAAAACTGGCTACATTTCATAATCATATATCAAACATATTTCAAAGGTCTAATATAAACTCCTTTTTAACTCAAAACCATTTAAACCGCTTTCTAGATACCCCAAAACATCATTCAAAATGTTACACGTTTATTAAAAAATCCAAACCACACTTTCAATACCATGATATACTAAAAAATAGAATTGGGCATTTCATTGAACACTTGGTGTGCATTACATAAAAATACAAGGTTAAATATTACAAAACAGGGCTTAAAACTACCATTATCACACACAAAAATTATACCAAATAACATATACACGTTTTTTAATAACAATGAGGTTGAAAAACACAATAAATTAATGATTTTTTAAAAAAAATTAATGTGAATGGGAAAACCTACATTAGATCAATGGGGCCATAACAACACACCACCAAAAATTCTCCACGGGGGTTCCATAACCCTAGATTTCCCACAATGAACCCTAAAAAACAAAACCCCTAATATAAATCAATGTAAAATGGAACCATAAGTCGGAATAACCATGGGAGATAAGGAACTCAAGAGAAAACAAGATGAAGAGCATGAGGGAGAAGATGTTGACTTATAAGATCTTGCCAAAACCTTGAATAAATCCCTTATACACAC
This sequence comes from Viscum album, assembly GCA_963277665.1. Taxonomy (NCBI): domain Eukaryota; kingdom Viridiplantae; phylum Streptophyta; class Magnoliopsida; order Santalales; family Viscaceae; genus Viscum; species Viscum album. Next base: position 1,967,554,064 of record OY728161.1, read on the forward strand.
ACACTAGAAAGGAGGAGAAGGATTGGGAAGCAATGGGAGATCCCCATAGGGTCTCATGAACTATGAGAGGGGGCTGGGGATAGATTTGGTTTAAATAGCCCCAGGAGGAAAACCCAGAATTCTCTCAATTTAAAAACTGTCCAAATCTCGTGGTTAAGCTGCATGATTTGTCAAACTGTGTGGTAATTGTGCGACAGCCACTTTCATCGAATGGATAGCCACACAGGTACCTAGAACCGATTGCACCGTTAGGTAGAAACTATGTGGTAGGTTGTGTATCATATCTCATGCTTTCCTAGATGGGCCACATCGTTATCACTACCCATGTGGTAACCATGGAATGGGGTCTGCCTAGGACAAACAATCGTGTTTTCTCCAAAAACACCCAACAAAACCAAGTATAAACTATGGTGGAAAACATAGACAAGGATAAACTTATAACTCAGCAACCTCCACACTTCTAACCCAAGAAAAAGTAGAAAAACCCACCGAACCGGAGCACAAGCCAGAAATGGAAAAACCGTGGGTGAAAATTCTCCCCACTAATAAATCATTCTTCTTTAGGAAAGCCAATACAATTTCAATATGATTGACCACTTACTAAGAATTCCAAGTCAACATGATATAACATCTTAAAAATTATAATTTTTCTCTCACCAATGACCAAACTCTAACCACTTTCATGAAATGAAACAATAACTTCAACCAGTTCCTAAAAACAATGGTAATGATCATACTCACACATCTCCAAAGCGACTCAACACTTCCCCAAAAAAAGTGGAAAATAGGGAATCAAAAACCTATAAATAAATATATAATAATTGGATTAAATCAAATTAAAACCAAAAATAGATCTCAAATCATAGTTGAAGCCCGAATGAACTCTGTTCCATTAAAATTCAACTAGTCTCTGACAACAACTTAAGAGAAAACATAATGAGAACTATAGTGGGTCTCCCCACCATTAAGAATCATCTAACAACAACCAACTAGGAATAAAAAAAACTATATTTGGGCCTTTCCTCAGTGGAGTATATGTAACAAAAATGGGTTTTCAATTTCATTAATTTAAATACCATTAAAAATATCATTATTAGCATTCCTGGCGAATATAATATTTTATCATTTCAAAGTTTCTCATACCACATTGAAACATTAAATAAAATTCCCCAAGAATTTAATAACCTTAAATGAAATCTATAATAACATTATAATTAGGATATAAATTATATAAATTTTTAATTTTGTGGTATGTACACCTCATAAATTAAGTTAGGTGTATAACATATCAAATGTCTCCAAGATGGAAAATGTGACAAAAATCCATTATTGCTTTGGTAACATTGAAACTGTAAACGATATAAAATATATATTTTCCAAAATATATGTAAAACCCAATATATTTAAGGATAATAATCATAAAATACAAACAAGTAAATTATATATACGACACAACAAAAATAAGTGGTGAATATGTAATATATTTCATAAAAAATTTATGCCGAGAAAACCCTTGCAAGTCATTGGTGTGAGAATAAATCAATGAAACAATTTTGTGTAAAAAATTATATTCATAAAATAAAAGTTTAAATAAATTATAAAACAATAAATTTCTATTTCATAAATATTCCAAGCATAACATAACCAATGACGTAGAAGCTTAACCCAATTAATGGAAATTGAGTTAAGAAATCCCTTACCTTGAGTCTGATTTATCATGATTGTCAATTATCATTTAGAATAATAAAATTAAGTTCATTATTAAAATTATAAATATCCTTTTACTAGATTTTTATTAATATTATTTTACTTATTAACAGGTTTTTTTTCCTAATCAATAATGTTTATGTTGGATATTTTGACTATATTCAGATTATTTTCCCAAACAGGAGTTGATATGTCAACTATGATCAATGAGGTTTTTATTTAACCATCCCAAGAAAAATAAATATGAAATAATTATAAATTTTTTTATCAATTATAAATTTAAAATCATATAAGAAAATGGTTATGAAAAATTAATCAATGTTATTATCATGAAGACTGTAGGTCATATGTATGCATGAGTAACATTCCCATTTTTAATGATCATTATAAAAAGAAGGTAAGTATAATTTATCATTATATAGTGAAAATTTTATCAAAAATAACATATTATTTAATTATATAAAATTATATATATCATTTTTCTGATTTAGTGATGAAAAAGAAATAATGGCCTTGCTTTGAGGAGGCGCCAGTCCACACATCAATGAAAGACGTAATCACTTTTTCAGTATATGAAATGGATAGAATAAAATTTTATGTTATATTTAAATTTTTTTAATCTGTTCATTAATATCATAAAATTTTAATTCATATCACATATTTTCATTAAAACCATCCTCAATACATTCCACATAATGTTTGAACGTATGTCCCCGCTTTGAGGAGACATTACTCTATATATCCCCAAACGATGTTGTTTTACTTCCAAAAAATAGAAAGCATGAAGGTATGTGTTATATAAGATTTAACAAGGCATAAATAAATTATAAATATCATATATATAATCTATAAACTATAAATAAATCCATATTCCCAACCATTGAACAAGATAATGGAAGAATAAATGACATTGGTTCATGAGGCGATATCCATCGTACACACGAATATTGATTTTGTACCACATTTATTGGAAGTGTGTGTGGGTATAAGTCAAAACCTTAAGGTAAGAAAATATAATTATATTTAGAACATTTATGGTATTATATTATCAAATTATTAGAAGAATATAATATTTGGATAAATAAATGAAATAATAGCTCTCATTAAGAAGGATTCCTCTTCTTTAGGTAACTATGTTCAGTTTTCACCAAAGGAATTACTTGGATATATTTCATTACAAATTAAGTATTTTAGAATGGAAATATTAATTTCTTCATATTTTATTTTTTAGGTTTTTTATTTCCATAAGGTTTGATAGGTGTAAATTAGTGGTGGGGTTGAGTGTCTTTCTATAGTGGAGTTGGAGTGGCATTCTTATAAATATAAAAAGGAATACAATATGAAGGGGTATCCCTTAAATAATTCACCTCCAATAATGATAACAATTTTTCAAAAGTTGTAATATAGTCGAAATATTAGTATAAAATGGTTTTTGGAGAAGTTTCTTAGCCATTTTTCCTCATAAGAGTAATGTTTAACTAACAAGTAAACTCATTTTTACATTAGTGCCTATAATTAATTTTAATTTCATTCACTAATATTTTTGGTGAAAAACTAATTTAACATTATTAAAAATTATTAATTACACTTATTCGAAATATTGAATCCATTTTTTCATCTTCCAATCACATATGTGGAAAAAATTATATTAAAATTAATCCCGTAAGCTGGATGAGAAATTTGGTTTTTTTAGTAAAAAGGATCAAATGTGGAAATGTGTTTATATCCAATTTCAATGTAAAATTGATTAAAATTTCCTTATTTGTATTAAATTATTTATATTTTATCTAACTAAACATTAAAACTAATTAAAAATAATAATTTACCTCTACAAATTATTTAGATGAAAACCCCAATTTTTCATTTAAATCAAATATTTTTTCACTATTCATTAAAGCATGAAACTTCCCAAAAAATACCAAACAATCACCCAAATTAAATTTTGATATTCCAATTTCAAAATAATTATTTAGTTTCTAAGATAATAATTTTTAATTTGTCGATGATTAGTTTTAAAACAATTTTTCTGTTAAAAGGTTGTAAAAATGCCTTTTAAAAATATACATCTTTTATGCGTAAATTGGATATGTTTTTATCTTTATCATATCAATCATATTGGATTAATTTAAAAATATTAACCATATAAAATATAAATTTCATAAATATTTTACACTAATATTGATTAATTTAATTTATTAATCTTAATTTTTATTTGGTCCATAAAAAAGGTTATTAAAAAATACGCATCCTTAATATTCAATTGGTATATATTATTGATTTGTAATTATTTTATAAAAAATAAATTCATTTTATAATCATTTTTAAACTATAATTTTCATAATTTAGTTAATTTCATTTTTTCCACCCATTCCAACAGTAAGGTGATAACCATCATAATTAAATTAATTTTTAATACATGTCTGGTAAGACTCGAGATTTTGGGTAAAAGAAGTCATCAATAGAACTCAATATTGTGTGCAATGTAAGATAAAAAGCATGTTTTGTGTTATATAATTTAAAATATGTATTGAGTGTAATTAAATTTATTAAATAATTTAAATTATGTTGAAAGATGATATTTCATAAAATTTCAAAATGTTACATCCCACCCCCTTGATATGATTTATGCACTTGACATTCATCTAGTTTTTTAAAATATTAACATTTATAAAATTCAATTTTTTAATACCAAATAGTATGAATGAAATAAGAAAAAAATACCATAAAAGGAAAATTGAGATTCATAAAGGTCACCTGAAGTCAGGAAAAACAAGGATTTCTAATATGGAGAAAATCAGTGGGAAATTAAAAAGAATTATTTGGATGGAAAAAATAATTCACAAGGGTTATTAGATAATTATATAGAACATAGTTAAGATTAATTAAATGACAATAAATTACAAACCTAATATTTGGGTAAAATTTTATAGATATCATTAGAAATTATGGTAATAAGATAAAAATTTATTTCATGATCATTTTCCTAAATTTGTAGGATTTATTTGACCATGTTGAATGAAAACATAAAGAAATATACATACATGAGAGTATAATTTCATCTTTTAATAAATTTCCACCATAATAACATATTTTTCTCCAAATTATGAGTATTCAAGAAAAAATATATATTCCTAAATCACTAAAATCAACTTTTAAATACACAATATCCATAAAAGTTATAGGTAAGTTATTCCACATTCCTTTATAATATAACAAAATCCAAAATGGTTATCACATAGAAATGTAATAATCTAAATGAGTAAAATAAAAAAGGAAACTCTAATATTAAAAATTAATTAGTAATACCCAATGTTGAAACTAAATTGTTCCCTAAATAACTATCCTTCAAATTCTTTAATCAATTCAAGACCAAATTGAAATCCAAAAGATTAGAGGGGATTAATTATACATTCTTCCAAGATAAATCACTTATTATTACTAAAATAAAAACCCATGTGTTTATAACATAATATTTACATGTTAAAAATGTCACACTGACTAGGAAAACATTTCAGTTAATGTTAGTGCATGAAACCCTTATCTTTCTTTAGTCAGGAGTTCAAGCCTCACTACCTAGCCACACTACTAAAAACGGCCTATATCAGCACTCTAAAAGGGCTTTAATAGTGCTAAAAAGTGTTGTAAAGCTCAGTGCTAATATAGGGTCTCCCTTTTATCAGTTCTCTGAAAAGCGCTGATAAAGGTCAAATAAATAAAAAAAATAAAAAAAATTAAATATAATATGGGGGAGTGCTTTTATCAGCGCTTCACACCCCCTTTATCAGAGCTAGGAGGCCTCCTGCGCGCTGCCCTTCCCGCGCATCCTCATACGCGCGCACCCCTTTCGCTTCCACCCGAACTCGAACCTGGGACCTCCCCCCTTTTGTTGTTGCGCCTTTACCACTATGCCATTTCATTTTGATCTCTATTTAGTGACATATCTATCTATATATAGTTATATTTATTCATATATTGATTCATATATTGCTATAGATTCATATTAATATAAATATATTTATTCATATATTAGTATATATATATATTAATTCATATATTAATATATTTATATATATATTTTTAGTTATAATTTTTTATACGTATTTTTATTTTTATATTAATATATACCTATAAGATTTGTTTAAAATACATTTACAACAAAATATGTTTTTTATGTCTGTTTATATAAAAATAAATACATGCATACATACATAGATATATACAACACACATACATATATATATATACCACACAGAGACACACACAAAGACACACACACACACACAAACACATTTATATTTATGAATAAATGCATTTATATGTGTATTTGAAAAGCCATAGAATATACATATAAGATTAGTTTTAAATGAATTTATGAAAAAAAATATGATTTTTATGTGTGTTTATAAGTAATTAAATAAATAAATACATATATACAGCACATAGACACACACATAGAACCCCACACACACACATACACATATATATTTACGAATAAATACATATATAGGTGTATTTGAAAAGCCATAAAATGTTAAAACGACCATAACATATAATCTAGAATTCCATTTCAATGCCACAACTAGTCAAATCTAATAAAATGAAACAATCTTCGATATGATATGTGGTACAAGCCTAACAGACATCCAGATCAAAAGTTATACTTGTTTGAATGTTAAAAAATAGGGGTATCCCGACTAATAACTATGTTTTGGACGAATTATGGGCCTTTTGTGCTCCAAAAACGTGACTGAGGCTATGCCTCAGTCACTACCACGTGGAGATCGTCGTAGGCTTCGGTTTGATATGCTGTAGAGCTCAGACGGACACCCGAATCAAAAGTTATGGCCGTTTGAAGTTTGAGTTACATTTTCAACGTATTTTAGATCTTTTATTAATTGTTTTGATTTTTTGTGTCCCCAAATTGTAATTATATGATTTTTAATCGATAATAATTAGAAAATTATGGATTAATAATATTTTTTTTAAAATATTTTGAAGCCATTTTCTCTAGAATTATTATATATTAAATGTAATTGTCTATTTATAAGTATCTATAACATATTTAAAAAATAAATATTATATTTATATCAATATAATTAAAATTATATAACAAAATATTTTTTTCATGAAAAAATATTTTTTTTGAAACTCAACATTTATCAGTGCTCGATAAAAGTGCTAATAAATACCCTGTTTATCAGTGCTACTAAAATAAGCGCTGATAAAGGGGTTCCCTTTATCAGCGCTTTTTTTGATCCCTGAAAATGGGGTAATGCTTCTCTTGCCAGTTTTTGGCATAGTGCCGGATGTGATGGGTTGTCAATGATAATACGTGATTTACTTTTAAAAATAATGAAAACGCATTCCTACCTTGAAAAACGTCATATTTATGCAAAGGGTATAAAATACATAATCACAAAAATTTTCTCAAAAAATAACATCAATATCTCATCACATAACACTTCATTGAGGTATCTATTAATTTGAATATATGACCATCTATTATAGGATAAATAGCCTTTTCAGATGGGGTATTCTCGACGAGGTTAATTCCTCTAGAAAATGATCCATCCCAGGTGTTATTTGTGATGAGATTTGGGGTCTCGTCGCAAAAAGTAATGCACGGTTTGGCCTGGGATGCGCACCAAAGTGAGGGATGATTATTTGCGATGGGGGGTCCCCCATCGCAAATAGTGTGGTGGTCGGAGGGTATTTGCGGCGGGACCCGTCCCAAATACTAGTGGCGATAAATGAGTTTTTGCACAGGGATTTGGGGTCCTATAGGAAAAGGTAATGCGCGCTTGGGTGTAAGGTTATTTGCGACGGGGGTGGGGGTCCCCCATCACAAATAGTGTGGTGGTCGGAGGGTGTTTGTAATGGGTCCCGTTACAAATACCGGTGGTGGTAAATTAGTTTTTATGACAGGATGTTGTCCCATCACAGAAGGTGTATTAGCTGGTCACTTTTTTTCGATGGGACCCGTCGCAAATAACCTTTTAATCGCCGCCTATAATTAATGCAGTCGAAGGTTTTTGTGATGGGTCCCATCGAAAAAGGTACAATAAGCAACGGGAATCTCGTCGCTAATAGACCCATCACAAATAATATAACCTATATATACCCCTCCGTTTTTCCTTCCCTTCATTTCATTTCCCACTTTCTCTCTCTCACTAAACTCGAATTTTAGAGATAAAATTTCTCTCAGCTAAATTTTTTTTACGGAGAAGTTGTAAAGCCACTTACATCAATAAAAGATCAAGTTTAAATGTATCTATATTTTACTTAATTTAGTAATTATTTAATTCTATTAATGTTAATTTCAATTATTGTTGATTAGTTGTAATTAAATTAGATTGAAATTGTTTTTTATATCATTTTTTGTAATAGATAGTAATAATTAATAATAATTAGTATTAATTGATGGTAATTGGTACTAATTAGTAGTAATTGGTAGTAATTAAGAATAAGTATAAATGATTAGAAATAAATAGGAATAATTAGTAATAAATAGTAACAAAAAGTAATAAATAGGATTAATTGGTAGTAATTAGTACTAAATAGTAGTAAAAAGGAATAATTAGTAACAAATATGAATAATTAGGAATAATTAGGAATAATTAGGAATAATTAGTAATAAATAGTAATAATTAAGAATAATTATTAATAAATAGAAATAATTAGAAATAATTAGGAATAATTAGTAATAAATTGAAATAAATAAGAATTATTAGTATTAATTAGTTATAAATAGGAATAAATAGTAGTAATTAATAATAAATATTAGTAATTAGTAATAAGTATTAGTAATTAGTAATAAATAGAAGTAATTAGTAATAAATAGTAGTAATTAGTAATAAATAGTAATAAATAGGAATAAATATTAATAAAAAGGAATAACTTGTAATAAATAGGAACAATTAGAAATAAATATGAATAATTAGTAATAAATAAGAATGATTAGAAACAATTAGAAATAATTAGTAATAATTAGTAATAATTGTGAATAATTAGTAATAATTATGAATAAATTGAAATAAATATGAATAAATATGAATAAATAGGAATAAATAGGGATATATACTGATAAATAGGGATAATTATGAATAAATATGAATAAATAGTAATATATATGGATAAATAGGGATAAATAAAGATAAATATGGATAAATAAGGATAAATAAGAATAAATAGGCATAAATCGGAATAATTAGTAATAATTAGTCATATTTAGTCATAATTATTCATAAATATGAATAAATAGGAATAAATAGGAAAACAAAAATCAATTGTAATAAATTGCAATAACTTGAAATAACATGGAACTATTTCTAGTGGATTGAAGACACTCCTTTTGCTCAATGACTCATGTCCTTTCAACTTTCACTAACTCATATCATTATGAAAAGTATGTTTCTACATATGCATATCCAATCTTGTATACACGATTTGGAATATGCATTCGTAGGACCACATTTTTCATAATTTGTTCAGGCGGTGACAGTTTTTAGAAGATTATTCATGAACAAAAGGGGGCTCTTTTGTCCGACAGCTAATTTACGTGCAAGTTTCTCACATAGAAATCACAATGAAGAATCTGCTCGGAGGTATGCTTATACATTCTCGTATGTACGAAAATTAATATGGGCACATATGAAAAGATTCTTCATTGTGATTTCAATGAGATAAATTTTCAGGGTAATGAGTCGTCGGACAAAAGAGAAGTCATCAATCCACTAAAAAGTGTTTCGCCTCAAATTAGTATTTATGACAGAACCTTTTGCGACGGGATCCCATTGTTAATAATATAAATTAAATTTTTATTAACAGTATTTTTAATGGGCCTGTCATAAATACTATTTGTGATGGTCCCATCTCAAAATGTTTATATATATAATGTATATAATCGAAGGCTTAGTTGCGATAGGGGATTTTCCCATCACAAATAGTATTTGCAACATCCCATCACAAATAGTTAATTTATATATATATATATAATGTATATAATAATAGGGTTATTTTCAACGGGTATATTTCCCATCACAAATACTTTTTTTACGATGGCCTCGTCATTAAAAAAAGTATTTGCTACGCTATGTTCTACAATGGGCTATTTCCCACAGGGCCCTATTGCTAAAGCCTATTTGCGATGGGATCCCGTCACAAATAGCCAATCACAAATACCTCTAATTATAGTAGTGATACATAAGATTATGGAAAAATTAAGGTATCCATAATCCCCATGATGATTGCATATGAAGACATTCTAATCTCCAAAGTTATCTAAACTATGCTTTTGTACTAACTATAATATCCCAATACCCACGCTCATGGATCCAGTGCTGAAATCCATAACATTAAATTCCATTCTTTGATGTGAAAATTTTGAACAACATTTTTCATCCGAAAATTATAACATAAAAAAGGAAAACTAAGATCACTTACATTATAGAGGACCATTTCAATTTATTGTTTTATAAATTTTGTAAAAACTCTAACATAAACAATTCACAAGTCATTAATAGAATATGTATGCCATTTAACACAAATTTTATTCTTCACAATTGGTCATCTACATCATCATTGTGATATCCATTATAGACATAATTTTTTTAACATTGTACGTTAAATTGAAGGGAAAAGGAAACATATGATGAATGGTCTCAAATTCTTCTTAAGGTTAAACATGAGTCTTAAAAATTATGTATCATCAATGAGGATATGATTACATAATAGTATGATGACCTAAAAAAGTGAATGAGTAAATCATAATGGAATGGATACCCATAAAAACCTAGATCATCAAATCTGAAAACATTTCAAAGGAAACAACCATCAGAATCAATAATCATGATCCATGTGATATAAATCTCCATTATCAGTTATTCTATAAACTTGTACCATGTATAAAGAAAACATGTACTCACTTGGGACATCATTTTCACTCCACTCTTACAATCACCCTTACAAATGTAATAACCATACAGTAGACTTCCATACCCAATTAATTTGAGGGATTAAACAGACCCACTCATCATTGTTTTATCACATAACAAACCCTAAATGGATTATCAAGAAACCACCCATCATTATTTAATCATGTAACCACCCATTAAATTTCTAAGTACCATTATAAAATCAAAACACAAAAAAATTTAATTTCATCATAAAATCATAGGAAATCCATTATATATTTTATAACATGATTAAACCATTGAAAAAATAGCTTCTATAACAATATATTTGGAACATGATAACCTGTAGAAAAGAAATGGGTTTTGTAATGATCTCTTTGTCACATGAATAACCCATAGAAAATAAATTATTTTTATAACTATATCCTTGAATCATGAATAACCCATGGAAAATAAACAGGTTCCACAAAAATATATTTGAAACATGAATAAAACATTTAATGAAATTGGTTCAATAAAAACCTCTTTGAAACATGATTAACCCATGGAAAAGAAATATGTTCAAATACAATCTCTCAGAAACATAACTAAACTCTCAAAAATAAATCAATTCCATAAAAATATATTTCAAAAAAAATAATCCATCCAAATAATGAATGAGTATGGTATCAATGAAAAATATACCTGGTGGATGATAAGTAATAACAAAGATTGTTGACATTGATGAACCAAAATACAATAAAAAATACCCTTAAAACATTCTTGAGGAAAACAATCTTTAAAAATTCCAAAGTGTCCTACACCACATTGAATCATTTGAATAATGGTCCCCCTGAATGTAATAACTTTTAACCAAACGTATAATATAATTAGAATAAGTATATTCATTATATAAAATGTTAAATACCCATATATAACCCTTATAAAAGTTTATTTGTTTTATAAAATAAAAAACACCTCAAAGAAAGAAAAAATATTACCAATATCTGTTACCGCTTTGGTAACATTGAAACCGTAAATCTAATGAATGATATATCTTCAAAATGATATTAAAAAACACATATATTTAAGTATATAATAATAATATAAATTCATGGTATGTATAGAAACCACAAAACTAAAAGAAGTGGTGAATGTGGAATATATCACACATAAATAAAAGTTAGTTGAGAAAAACCCTTACAAAGATAATATCATTAATGTGAGAATAAATAAATGAAATAATTAGTTGTGATAAGTCTAAATAAACAAGTTAACATTTAAATATTCTAAAAACCAATAATATATTATTTCCCTCATATTCATGGATTAACATAACCAATGAAACATAAGTTTATCCTATTGAATGGAAATTGAATTAAGAAATCTCTTACCTTGAGTATGATTCATCATGATTGTCCTCTATCTTCCAAAAAGTAAATTTATGTTAATTATTTAATTTCATAATAAACATATAGAATTTTATTATTATTTAATTTCACATATAAATAATTTATATATAATTACATAATAAAAATGATTAAATCATATGTTTTGATGATATTCCTTTATGTTCCAAAAATCACATTGATACGTCGACTATGGTTAATAATGTTACTATTTAATCATATGTAGAATAAAAACCATGAAATAATTATCACATTTTAACATATATTATATTTTTAAGATCACATAAGAAATATGTTTATGAGAAATGAATTATAATTACTTTCACGGTGACGGTAGGCCATATGTATGCATGTGTAGTGTTCTCATTTTTAAATGATAATTATGGAAAGATGTTAGCTAAAATTTATCTTCATAGAATGGAAATTATATAATAAATTCCAAATAATTTAATTTTATGTACTTACATATATCATTATTTTTATTTGGTGATTCAAAATTTAGAATCACGTCACATCGAAGAGGTGATAGTCTACGCGTCCATGAATGACGTTATTACTTTTTATGTTTGTGAAATGTAAAGAATAAAAAGATATGATATTTTTAAAAATATATGACTATGTCATTAATATCATAAATTAGTCATTTATATCACATGTTTTTGTTAAACACATCCTTAATTCATTCCATTTAATGTGTGAATATATCACAACCATTTGAGGAGGTGGTAGTCCACACATTGACAAGTAATCTTAGTGTATTGCCAGAAAATCCAAAGAATGAATGTATGTATAATATAATAATTAAATAAAAATAAATACAATATAATTTTCATATATATCATATATAAACTAATTTCCTAATTATTACCAACCTTGAAAGGTGATAACGGAATGAAATATTACCTCAGTTCATGAGTTGGTAGTCTGCTGTAAACATGAACGATAATTGTTTATCATATTTGACGGTTGTGTTTGTAGGGGTAGGTAGTACCCATAAGATAATTATTTTTCATATACTTATTATACTAATTTTATTATATAAGTATGATATATTTATATATATAACTGAATGGGTGTATAATGAAATAAAACCAAAGTTCTTATTGATGAAATATACTTCTTCTTCGGGTAACTCTTTTTGGTTTTCACCAAAAGAATTCCATGGATTTATTTATTATGAAATTTATGTTTATATTATGAGATTATATATTTTTGGAGATTATTTTTTATGTTTTCTGGGAGTAAAATGGATTGATAGGTGTTCATAAGATAGGGGTGCAATGCGTTTTTATAGTGGATGGGGAGTGGCATTCATGTAACTATAAAAAGTTGAACACTATTTTGAGTTTTCACATAAATAATGTGCCTAATATAATGATCATAATAATATAAAATTTGTTATATTGTATAAATTGTTCCATAATATATTTTTTGGAAATGTTTTGAGGCCATTTGGCCTCTTATGATTAATGTTTAACCACTAAGTAAACTCATTTTTACCTTAATAGCTTAATTGATTTTAATTTCATTAAAAAACAATATTTGTGAAAAAATTAGTTGAAATTTAAATAAATTATAAACTTTTTTCTTTTAAAATATTTATTCCATTTTTTTAAATTAAAATCATAGATGTTTCTGAACATAATTTAAAATTAATCCCGCAGACAGGGTGAGAAAGTGGGGTTTAAAAAAACAAGTTCAAAAGTTTGAAATTTTTTTATATGTTATTTAAATGTGTGAATGATTAAAATTACATAAATTGGATTAAATTATATAAAATTGATCAAAATATACTTTAAATCCAATTAAAAACATAATTTCACTCTTTAAATGTTTTATATTTAAAAACGATGTTCTCAAATAAAATCTAATATTTTTCATTTCATCAAAACATGAAATATCTCATAAAAATACCAAATAATAATAAGAAGTAAAATTTAATAATAATAGTTAGAAAATAAAGATTTATTTTTCAAATAAAAACAATAAATATTTCAAAATTTATTTTGAAAATAATTATTCCAGTAAAAGGCTCTAAACCTGAATTTTTATAATATAGAACTTTTATGCGTAAAATTGGATTTGATATTTTCATTATACTATAAAATATATTGGATAAATTTAAAAACATTTTATTAAATATATAACATATAAATTACATTAATATATTTCACAAATAGTTATTAATTTAATTTATTAATATAAAACTCCATTATGGTCATGAAAATTGTTCTTCATAAATACAGATCCATTAAATCCAATGGGTCATTATTTTAATTTATAATAATTTGGTAACCAAGGAATTAATTTTATAAAATGTGTAAACTATAATTTTATTAATTTATCTAATCTCATTTATTCCATCAACTTTTTTTCTAGGCAATAACAATCATAATAATATTAATAGTATATTTTTGTGTGGTCCGACTCGAGATTATGTGTAACATAAGACATCAAAGTAACTAGATGGTTTATACAACACAAGATAAACATGGTTCTATTTGGGATGAATGTTAAAATAATTATTAAATGTAATGCAATATATTAAATAATTTAAATTATTTTTAAAGAATAAATTTTATAAAATTTCAGTATATTTAATGTGGTTTCCCTCTATGATTATTGTTTCTCACACTATGATTTTTTGTTTTAATAAATTATGGATCCTGAATGAATAAAGTTAACACTGAATGAGGCGAGATATGAAATGATTTTATTCTTGATAAACCAAATTTTATCAGATATAAAATTCAAAATATATTTTCTATACACACCCAACATTTTCAATCTATAAATATTTCTCAACAACCAAAAAAAGAAAAATTGGGAATAATATTCTATTGAGACTTTCATAAGGTAATATCCGCCTTCATTTAATGGATCAATTTATCAATAAGTTTTTGATAAGTATAATAGTACCATTTAATAGATACTTTCTTGTCCTCTTGTTTTTTATCCTGAAAAAATCATTTTGGTTCTCTATCATTAAGAAGGTTAAGCATATAAATGGTGAGCTATTATCATGAATACAATGAAAATTATGTAATTCACACCATGTAGTAGGTTGTATTAAATATTTTATTTTTCAATAAGTACATTCCCTATATTTCTTATAAAAATGGATAAGGAATTACTCAAGTAAATGCAGAATTATGATCAATCCATTGGTACCTATGAGGAAACATTTTCAAGACTTCTAAAGAATTCTTTTCATATTATAATACAACAAAAAAGTAAGGTTGATCGATTATACAATAGATTATAACCAAACCATTAGAGGGTTTCGTCCATAAATTACTTCAGAAGCTATGAAAAAAATCATTCAATGTGCTATCAATGTGGAAATGTTCATCATATTTACCCATAAATATCATGTCATTTATAAGAAAATAAAGAACTAATCTGAAGGAAAACCAAGGAGAAAAGAAGATGAGTTATCCTTCATAATTTAAGTGTAGAAGGAAACATGGATGAAATTGCCTTAAGGAGACTGGTAAATGTATAATGTTTGTAAAGGATGTATATCATGAAATGAAAAACTAGAATTAATTGTAAAAATTTAGGTAAAGATACATATGGAGATAAATATGCATAGAATTCTATATCCAAACTCTATTGTTTCAATTTCATGGGTTATAATAATTATTCTAACCTATTCCCAAATCTATGGGTTAATGAAAATGATTAATGTGAAAAACCTCTTAAAATCAGTGACAAATTGGAATGTCATCTGATTACTGTTTATGATTATGGATATGAAAACCATGTAGTTAGAGGTACATATACCATCCACTCCAAAACAGTTAATTCCATATTTCATTGTAGATCTACCAATTCTTTTATATCAAAAGAATGTGATAAGGGTATTATAAATACACCCAAATTATTAGATTATGAATTAGAATTGAAAACCCTAATGGTTCGAGGATCAGATCCCATGTTTATGATTCTTCTTTATTTGAAGTTTATTAGGATGGTATTCCTATAAATCTTGTTATTCCCTATTTGGTTGAATTTGATATTATCATAGCCATAGAATGGTATTCTCTACATAAATGACACATTAATTTCCTTGGAAGGGAAGTCATTTTTGATTATCCACAAAAACCTATGATTTTCTATTAGTTAGATGATAAATATGAACTTCCAATAGAAATCAAATCCATTTTGTGGTTCTTGATTCATATTCAGAAGGGGTTTTTATCTTAGATGATTAGGGAGAAATTTAAAATTATTGATGTGCCTATTGTGCATGAGTTTTTTATTTCATTATGGATTTGTTTCTTATACTTCCATCGAATCATGAATTAGAGATCCAAATACAACTCATATATGGTCCCACAACTATTTAATAAATCCCTATAGAATGGTCGTGATTGAGTTTCAGGAATTGAAAAAGGAGATCTAAGATAATCTTTGAAAGTGATTTATTTGAATAATTTTTTCACCTTGTTGTAGACCTGTTCCTTTTTTAAAAAATAAATATGGATCGATGAGACTCTAAATTGATTATCCGAAGATGAAAAAGATCAAATTTAATAATTGGTGTCCCATTCCACATATTGATCACTTGTTTGTTCAATTGAATTAAGGGAAATATATATCTAATATTTCACTAAAAGTTTTGTTATCATTAATGTTGGTTCCTGAAATAATAATTACTAAAGAAAATATTCCTTATAATGTATGGACACTATGAATATATAGTGATTCCATTTTGTCTTACGAATTCCCTTGTAGTCTTTATAGATTTAATGAATGGAGTAATTGGAGATTTGCTTACAATGTTTCTAGTAGTCATTATAGACTATATTTTTATATATTTGACGAGTAAGGAAGATCGTGATGATCTATTAATAATTCCATCAAGCACCCAAAGGTATGAGAATTTTTATGATAATTTTACCGAGTGTGAATTTTGGATACAAAATGATTCATTTTAGGGTCATATAATCTCAAGAGATGGTATTTCTATTGATCATTCAAAGATGGTAACTCTGGAACATTGTCCTATAACAACAATGGATACTAAGATCCAAATTTTTCTTTTCTTGGGTGGATATTATAAATTATTTTTTAAAAAACATTCATGATCATCCAATCCACATACAAACATAACTTGAATGGGATCCATGTGCATTTTCACATATGAATGTGAGGACAGTTTCATGGAACTCTAAAGAAGGTTACATATTTCATATATTCTTATATTACCCTACAGTGGGTAATAATTTTTAATCTATTGTGATTCATAAAATAAGGGATTGTGATGTATTCTCATGTAGAATACTATGGTGATAACTTATTCCTCATGAATGTTGATGGTTCGTGAAAAAAATTACCCAAATCAAGATTTTCAGTTAGTTATTATAATTCTTATTCTAGATTTATAGAGGCATTATCTCTATGTATTAATGTGTGATAAATAAACTAATTAAATTATTTTAAATAGTTTATTCACATTTAATGTGTTGAAAATGGATTAGAGAAGTTCTTTAGAGATAATTAATTATTATTACTGCTCAATAAATTTCCACCCCAGGAAATTGAACAAGATGGTTGATTCTTTAATTCGAAAGGATACTGCTAGATTATATATGATGATTATAAAAAATTATTCAATATTTTCATACTTGGAAATGATGGATATAGAAAATTATGAATTAAGAAGAGAAATATTATCTATCTAAAATGAGTGTTTGACCACCTATCTTGGTAATTATTATAGAGTCCCAGAAGGAAGATGTAGTGTAGGAGAGGAATTTGTGAAATGTTATCGATTTTAAACATGATTCTGACGGAATGATAAGGTTTATGCACCGGGTACATATTCCATCCATACCAAATTTGATGAAGGAACTAATATGGGAGGCTCATAGTTACTCATTTTCAATTTATCATAGAATTACAAAAATATATAGAGATATGAAATAGTATTTTCTCTGGGAGGACATGAAGGGAGGTATTGTGGATTTTGTATCGAATTTATTGTAATTTTATCCAGTTAATGCTGGGAAAAAATAAATATAAGGGGTTATTGGAAATATTATACATTCTAGAATGGAAATGGTTAAAATGTTCGATGGATTTTTAAATCCGACTCCACAAAACATCTAAATAAAATTATTCAATATTGGTTAAAGTCGATCACTATTCAAAGCTAGAACACTTGTTCTCTATCATATAATTTTCATCGATGGGAAAAAATAGGATATACATTAAATAAGTGGTAATGATGTATAGGGCACCACACTCCATTTTGTTTTTATTGTGACGTGAGGTTTACCTCAATGTTCTAAAAAAGCCTTTAGAAAGATCTTGATATATAGTTTAGTTTCAACATTGGGTGACATTCTGAGACAAATATTCAGTCTAATATAAGAATTCAAACCATAGAAGATATTTTTACAACTTGTTCTATAGATTTAAAATGTCATCAGGGTCAACATATTTCCTCTAGTTTGGTTTTTATACAACAGTATCTTTCACTCAAGCATTCATATGGATCATTATTAATCACTCTATGGAAAGAAGTGTGGAACTCCAATGTTTTGGGATAATGTTAGAGAAAGAATGATATTGGGACCATATATAGATTAAGAAATAGCATATAATTTTATATCCATTATGTAACACATATTTGTGGCAATAAATCAATAAATCATTATAGTGATAATCATCAATTTGATAACAAATTTGATGTTGGTGAAAATGTGTTTATAATAATTAATCCATTTAATAATTTTAAGACATTTGGAAATAAGGTAAATTTGATACCTAGGTATATTGTCCCATTTGATATTTTTGATTGAGTATGGATAGTTTCTAATATTTTATTTCATCAACCGAACCTCTCTCAAGTATGTGATGTGTAACACATATCACTTCTAAAGAAGTGCATACCTGGTTCAACACGTGTAATGAACATGTAGATCATAAAACTAGATCATGATCTTTCCTCTGAATAACTCCCTATAGAGATTTTGGATCATAGTGAAAAATCGATATGAAAAAAGACAACACACTTTGTCAATGTTTTGTGGTGAAACCACCAATTTGATGAAGCTATGTGCATGCATGAGGATCTAATGAGGCATAATTGTCCTCATTTGGTTATATCGTGGTGAAATAATATTCTCGGAGAAGCTAATTTTATTGGGTTTATAATATAACAACCCGATATTTTAGGAAAAAAAATCAAATAAATTTATTTTCATCAAGATCATGTGTTATATGGAACAAAAAGTTGTAATGAACCACAATAAAATATTATTGAAATATGATAATTATAAACATGCCATAAAATTTGGATTTTTCAATAGGAATAACCACATTTTTAAAGTTAACAATAGTGGTTTAATATAAATAAAAAATATTAATAAAAAATAGTTATTTTTTAGTAAGGTCTTTATATAAATTTAAAATACATTTCTTCTCAAAAATGATTTTCATTAATTTTTTGTGAACAAATAATAAAAAAAATAAAATTTATTAAAAATTTATTTCATTTTTTGAATTAACATTTCAAAACTAGGTTATTTGTTATTTAGAATTTCCTAAAAAGATTAATTTTATGATGAATAGTGAAAATGGTAAATTTTAATATAAACTACATTTCCATTTAAAAAATTTACATGTTAAATTTTTAAGAATATTTTAATAGAAAAAATTGTAAAATTATATTATTTTTAATCCAATTTAGTTTATTATAATAAATTAAATATTGAATTTTTATATTAGAACTATTTATACATATTATTATTTTTTCTTTGGGAAGCTGATTTCTCATCATATTTCTGGGTTTATTTTTAAATTAAATTATACCAATTCTGAGAATTAAATTTGGTAAATTTGATTCCATAATTTTTATTAGAATAATTAATATTATATAATAGGTTTATAATTTTTTTCATTATGAATAGTGAAAATAATATAAATAAATTATTGTGGTAACGGTTGAAACAGGTTCACCAAGGGTATCAAATCCAAATATGAAGGTAATTTTTCCAATTAAACATGTAAAAATATTTTTTCCTGTACATATTTTAACATTATACTACCCCTATTATAATATAATTTTATTTGGAATCATTTTTCTTAGAAATTACTTTATCATTTTGGTTTATTTTGGGAAACATCCACGTAATTTCCAATAAGGTCCCCTCCCCATCTTATGAAAGAACACCCCGCACCTCTTATCTTCACTCCATTATATCCTTTTTGTTCAACCGATACCTTCCCAAATTCATTACATAATTCTTTATGAAATTCATATAGGCCATAAATTTATTATAAAACCCTCTTAAGAGGGGGTCTGGTGTAAACCTCGGGGGGTTCACCAAAGAAGTGGTATAATCCTTTACAGTAAGATTTCATTTAATTTATTCTTCAGAATCACTTAAATATTAAAAATCATTATATAATAAAATCATTATATAAAATCTAAAAAGTATTTATTATGTTAATTTAGTAACCTATATTCATATCCTCTTCCTACAAATATGAAATTAGCCCATTGATGGTGTGTAAGGTGGACTATCGACTCACTAAAAGATGTAATTCATTTTTCCTCACAACCTCTCATGGTTGGATATAAAGATGGATTTAAAGTATATATATGATATTTATGATGTAATTAATCTTATTTTCATTTAAAATAAAATCTACCTTCATACCTTTCAATCCATTTGAAAATGAATATACCGCTCGTGTGTGTGTGTGGCTACTACATATATGAAGAAATGTGATACATTTTTCATTTTAATTTTACATTCATTGTAATAAGGTTATATTTAATGAATATATATCAAATATAGGATATAAAAAAGAATTTTATAAAGTTGAATTAATATTCACCTTTATTTTATAACAATTTTCATGAAAATGGAAACAACTTTCATTCGTATATACAACTTACCATCTTAATGAACGATGTAATTCATTTTCCTGACTATAATTTTTTGGATGAAGCTAAAATTAAATATAATTATTATTTATGATACTTATATAATGATCAAAATTCCTGATATTAATAAACCATAATCAATATACATGGTCCAAAACCAATGAACTGAAACATATTTGAAATGTGAAGTGTTTATCACCAGGAAGTGTGATTTTATCAAATATTTATTAATAAAATCATGATAAAAGCATATAATTAATTCATATAAGATATTATACATATTATTATGGTAACACCCCAAGGAATTAAAAATATATTTAATATTTAATTCATGAATCATTGAGTCTCTAAAAAAAACAACTTTGTTACAACCTAGCAAGTAAAAATAAATTTTCCACCTATTTTATTTGAATATTGAAAAACTGACATATACGGTTACATTCTGTAAGATATTTAGAGTCTGATAAGACACACATAATTTTTGGTGAATAGTATCATACCCTTATGAATAGTAATATGACTCTTATTAATAGTAAATCATATTATAATTTTATTGTCTTAAGGATATAAGTTAATGAGATCTTGATTACTTTTTCATGGTGATATAGAACAAATTATTGTTCTAAAATTGTTATTTTTCGAATAAATTATGATTTAATTTAAAAATTATATTAATAATATTTTGAAAATTATTTTTAGAAAATGAAGTACATTTTTCAATTCTATAATTTGAAAAATTATTAGGGTGATGTTTTTGTATTTTTCTTAAATACATGAATTATTGGTTAATAGTGAAATTTGATAATTTACAAAATATGTTGAATGATTAAATTAATGAATAATTATTAAGTTAAGGATAATATAAATGACCATTTCATTATACTCACATGAACTTATTATTATATTTTGTCACAAGAATCAACATTATTGGTTGTCTTGGGCATAATAATTAAATAATGCTTGAAATAATGGGAAACCCCTCCTCTCCTCCACTATAAAACCCCCCTCACTTCCTCTTATCTTTAATTTTATCAAGACATATTCCTGTTATAAATTCTATTCCAATATTCTACTAATCTCCTTCCCCACGTTCATCAGCCCTTGGTCTCTTATAAAGATCAAAATTTCTCCCCTAATGTGGTTTTCAAGGAAGATTACATCAAGAAGTAAATTCCTCTTTTCATTTCTTTTATTTTGAGTTCATTTTTTCTTTTTATTTCAACACCTCCTTTTATAAAAATGTTATGATGACTCTAATACATTAAATGTACTATATTTTTGTTATGATAACACATGAATTCTTCATCATATCTTCTTTCCCTACATTTTATACTAGAAATGGAAACACCTTCTGTGATGTATTAATCTATCACATTCAAGGAATTTGGATTTTTTGTATCTATTACCATATTCAGTTATGTTCATGAAACCATTTTTATGTTTTAACCAGAATATAATATATTTATTATTACTTTAAGGGTCTTTAATCTTTTTGAACACATGATATTAATTGATAAATCTAAATGACTTCATTGCGGTCAAAACCAGCCAAATAACTCATACAAATTGTCATTAATATTTTATATAATGAGTCATCTTCTCGACCGTTGTGGCGCCGGCG
Source organism: Viscum album (assembly GCA_963277665.1). NCBI lineage: Eukaryota > Viridiplantae > Streptophyta > Magnoliopsida > Santalales > Viscaceae > Viscum > Viscum album. The sequence continues at coordinate 1,967,576,597 of OY728161.1, forward strand.
ATCCCCCCTGACCCGACGGACCGGCCTCCTTCATCGGTGCCCCGTACGGCTTGCGCGCCTCCAAAACCCTCGCTGAAAGAGATCCTTCTCAGATCCCCTCTGGTTCTACCTCCATTTCAGTTACTGGAGGTCAGGATGGCTTCTCCCATTGTGGACAGAAGGGGTGACATTCTGGTCCTCTCCTTCTCACCCGCGGCCTTTGAGAAGGCTTCCCCGATGATCTGTTGGTCCCTTGTCACCCGGTTTGGGATTGATAAACCTCCGCTGGTCCACTTCCAGGATTTTGTGCAGGGGTGGGGCTTGGATCGGTCGGCTGGGGTGTCATAACTCAGCAAGAAGACGTACCTCATCGTTCTGGAGTCACGAAAGGACTTCATCCAAGCCTCGGCTCGGAGCCCCAAATCTCTTGACCGTTGGCGCTTTCATCTCTCCTGGTGGCCCCTGGATGTCCACCGTGGCTGGGAGTCCCCGGAGTCTATGGTTTGGGTTATCCTTCCCGGCCTACCCTTAGCTTTCCAGAACATAGCCTTCTTAGAGGTGATCGGGAACTCTCTTGGTGAGTTCCTGTGCGCGGATGACCAGAACCTTCACCTGCTCGACACAGCTAGAGCCCGGATCTGCGTTGCTGTGGATCTCTCATCTCCTCCTCCGGCTCAGATTATCCTCCATATTGGGGCTTCCCTGGATTGGAATCAGCACCTCTTCTACCCTTCGGCACCTCGTTTTTTCGGCACCTATCACATCCATGTCCATGCGTCCTTCAATTGTAGGAGGCACTCATCCCACTGTGCTCCTTTAAAGAATCTGAAGCTTTTCGAGAAAGGTGAATCTTCTGCAGTGGCGACTTCTCATCAACCACCTGATTGCCTGGTGGACCCTGCTCTGAACTATCCTCTTCCCCCGGTCCTTCCCTCTCCTCCTCCGTTTTCTTCTCCCCCTCCCCCACTTCCTCCCTCCCCCCTTCCCTCCTCTCTGGCGCCCCCATGCTTGGCCCTGGTTCTCGTTTTGGATTCCCCGCCCCCTCCATGCCATCCCCCTCATTTCCCCTAGGTCCCCTTGGCCCTCCTCTTCCCTCAGCACCCCTCCCTTCATGGCTCTGGTCCCTATCTTTCCTGGCTCCCCCGTCCTGGATATTTTTTCTCCCAGCCTCGGTCATGTTGAATGGCCATGCCCTACTGATGTCTCTGATCCCCACTGCCAACTCCTTCGTGGCCTTATCTACTATGGCGGACAGCCCATCCCCTAGACATTCGTGCGGAAGGAGAGGAAGCCTTGCCCGACCTGGATTTGAAGTCTCTTCTAGCCCTCCTTCATCCCACAGATCTTCATCAAGAATGATGGTGACCAGATCGCAGACTAAAGGTGCTCTATCAGCTTCGATGGAGCTTTGCCCACCAGCTTCATTGCCTGGGGCCACTACCAGGCCCACGCTGTTCCAATTATCTCTCTCATTATATGGGACACTCGTGGTCCTGGGGCTAGGGTGAAAACAAACTTCCTCTCGTCCCATGTTTCTCTTTATAAGGTTTCAATTGTTGTTGTCTTAGAGCCCAAACAGTGTCCTTTCAAGATTGGGGAGTTCACTAAGCGAATCAGCTTGCCATTTTTCATGCATGGCAAGCCGGTGAGTCATCACATCTAGATCTTCTGGAGCTCTAGTTTGAAGATCGACCTTCTTGAATCATCATACCAACACCTCTCGGTCAAGGTGTTGGATGGGAACTGGTCTTGCTCATGCTACTTTATTTATGATAACTGTGATGCTAACCTACAGGATCAACTCTGGACGGACCTCAGGTCTTTCAATCCGGGAGTGGAGCCTTGGATCGTGGGCAGAGACTTCAACACCATCATGCACCCATATGAGAGGATGGTGTTACGACTCTCCCTCTCAATGAAAGGTTGGATTTTTCTTCTTTCGCTGCATAAGAGGGACTTCTGGATCATGGATTTACAAGCGACAACTTCATGTGGTGCAATAACCAATGGGGAAATAGGAGAAATTGGTGCAGACTTGATCGCTACCTGGGCAACCTCCATGCTATCTCATCTTTCCAGAATATTGAGGTCCATCATCTGGTCCGCACTGTGTCGGACCACTCCCCCTCTTTATTCATATGTGATCAAGCTCCCCTTCTCCTGGCCGGTTCTTCTTCTCTAAGCTATGGTATCAAAACCCTGGGTTTCTCGAGGTTGTGGAACATTCATGGAACTCCCCTTTTAATCAAAGTAGTTGGGTCCGCCTCCACACCAATCTTTGGTGCTTGAAGTAGGTCCTCCTGGTCTGGTCCACTTCATAAGAAACGGACCAGCTGATCATTGAGGATACTGTGAAAGACATTGAGAACACTGGAGTGTCTTTCAAATATCAGTGGGATGATGAGTTTTTTGCCACTCTATGTATCAATAAACATCGGTTGAATGATATTATTCTTGAACAGGAATGATTCCTCCAGGAGCGTTCCTGTATTTCCTTACATAGAGAGGGGTATCCTAACACAGCTTTTTTCCACGTGTGCCTGAAGGAGAAGCAGCGAGTCTAGGTTCCCAATATTAGGCTTGAGGATGGGAATTTCTCCAGTGATCCAGAGCTGATTGGTGCCATGTTGTGCTCCCAATTCAGATCCCTTCTCTACATTCCTAACCCCCACTTCTAGAACGGCTATCCCATTGGAAAGGCGGAGCTGTTTGACTCGATCCCATACAGTGTTTCCAGCCATTCGAGCGACATTCTTCGCAGTGTCCCGAATGAGAAAGAGATATGGGAGGCAGTGATCTGCCTCAACCCTAATTGTGCACCTTTCCCATATGGCTTCTCGGGATCCTTCTACACCTTTTCTTGAAACATTATCAAACGTGACCTATCTGTGGCCATCCAAGATTTCATCAGAGGTGGCTTTCTCCCGTGCATGGCGACTGCTACCACCACGATCCTGATCCCAAAGGTTTTCTCTCCCTCCTCCATCTCGCACTATCAGCACATCAGCCTGTGTAACTTTACCTATAAGATTTTGGCTACCATCATGAATAGTAGGCTCTCCTCATTCACACATCAGTGGGTCTCGGATGAGCAGCATGCCTTCATCTGAGGGAGATCAATTCAAGGGGTTTTGGGGGTCACCCAGGAGATGGTTTGGGATTTTAACAGGATGGTTGTGGGTTCGAATGTGGTTATCAAACTGGATATGGATAAAGCATATGACCGTCAAGAGTGGTCCTTCAACATTCGCACCATGAGATGTATGGGCTTCTCAGAAGCTGTCATTGACATATTTTTTTGCTTCTATAGTTCCCCCTGGTTTGACATAAACTTGGAAGGGAAATAGTGTGGGTTTATCAAGTCTTTTAGAGGCCCGCGACAAGGTGACCCCCTCTCCCCAACCTCGTTAATTCTATCCCAAGACGCCCTTACCAGGTACTTCTTGATGTCCATGCAGCAAGGCACTGTCTGCCCATTCCACTGTCAGTCTCAGGTTCCCAGTGTTTCCCACCTTCTCTTTGTGGATGATGTGATGTTATTTATCAATGGGAGGAGTCCCTCTATCAGGAGGATGGTGAGGATCCTGAACAAATATGCTCATTGGAGTGGGAAACATATCAACTGGGAAAAGAGTAGTGTGTTTCTTCCTTCGAACTGCCCGAGAAGATGCAGTGCTATTATTGAAAGAGTACTTAGGATCCATGGGAAGCAGTTTCACATGACCTATTTGGGGTCCCCTATTTCTCTTGGGAGGATTTGAGTTCAGCACTTTGAGGATCTTTCTAACAGGGTTACTAGCCGCATCAACAATTGGAAGAACCGTTTCCTATCCTTTTGGGGGAGGATTTTTCTCTTTAATAGTGTGATGTCCTCTATACCCATGCACATTATTTCTATTCTGAAGGTCCCTCATTTAGTCATCAACCTGCTAGATTCCATCCTCAAATCCTTCCTTTGGGATGCTCATGGTGATGGTCATTGTAGATGGGCCACTTGGACCAGATTAGCAAAGCCTCTGGAGCATGGTGGTATCAACGTGAGAATCCTGGGAGAGTCAATGTTCTTCTTGCAAGGCAAGATGGCATGGGAAGTTATCAAGGGCCGGACATTGTGGAGTCACTTCGTCAGGGGGAAGTACGGCTTCGGGCTCAAGGATACTAGCAGGAAACCTTCCCCCCTCTGGAGCTCCCTCTACACCCATGTTTCCTCTCGTTGGGAGCAATCACATTGGATTATCGGGTAGGGAGCCTTAAATTTCTTGGAGTGCAACTTGGGCAGCGCCTCTCTCAGCTTCTCGGGATGCCCAACCCCCCACCTCTCGATTAAGGAGGACTCTCTCCATCCTTCCTTACTCAAGGCCATCCTCATCCCCCCCCCCCCCCCAGGATGCTGGATTCCATGAAATCTATTTGGATGAGTCCACAGATAGGTGCATCTTCAAGGGTTCTTCTTCACGAAGATTCTCTGCAAGGGACTACAGAAATGACTTTCCTAGGAAGCCAGTTAGTGATCCTTGGGGAATCGTTCTCTAGTGAATGTTTATCACATCCAAGTTCAACTTTCTAATCTGTAGGGTCTGATCCAATGCTATCCCAACCGAGATGGCTATCAAGACAAATTCTATTCCTCTTTCCTCAAGATGTTGCTGATGTTCAACTCCCAAGGAGGAGACTTCGACCCACCTCTTCTTTCATAGTGACTGGGATGGCCAGTTGTGGACTACTTTGGGGGAGCATATGGAGTTTTTAGGGATGATTCCCTACTTTGTGGAGCTCTTACAGCACTAGTACAACGGGGCTTCCACCAAACATGATGAGGACGGCCATTCAATTATTCTCCCTGCTAGTTGTTTGAGCATCTGGAAGGCGCATAACCATGTGAGGCATCACGAGACTCGCCCCTCTTCCCACGGTTTGATCCTTTGGGCCAGGCTGTTAATTGCCGAGCTAGCCTCACTCCATAAGCATCATAAGGTATCTCCCTCCCTCAGTCGCTACTACAACGCCCTTAGATCACCGGGTCCCCCTCCTCCTTCTATGCCCGATTCTTGGGTAAGATGGAACCCTCCTCCACACGGGATTAAGATCACCACTGACGGGGTGTGCGGCTAGGGGGGATGAGAGGAGGAGGGGTGGTTCGGGATACAGCTGGATCTATTTTTCTTACTTTCAACGCCTCCTACAGAGCTGGTGAACCTCTGGTGGTGGAGGCCGAGGCCATGCTCAGCGTCTTAGATCTTTGCTCCTTGAAGGATCTCCTGTTGTCTATAGTGGAAACATACTCGAAGATCATTTGGAGCTCCCTCAAATGTGACATCTCTCCCCCTTTGCAGATCACCTATATCAAATGAAACTGCAAGGCTCTTCTTCCCTGTGAAACTAAGATTCTCCACAAATGGCGTGAGGGTAATCGTCTTGCTGACTTCTTGGCATCGAGGGTGGCCCCCATCCCCCATCTCTTGGTATTCAATTCCCTAGGATCCCTTCCCCTGCGCGGTGTGAACATCGCTATCGGGGACGCTCTTGGTCTTCATTTCTTCAAAACTCCTTGATTTTCCTGTCTTGGTCTTTAGTTTTGGTTTTGGTTGGTTTTGGTTTTTGGTTTTGGTTTTGGCTTGGTTCAAGTTTTGGATGTGGGGTCTCTTTGGTCTTGTACTTGTTTTCGTATTAATAAAAAGTAATTTGGAAAATGAAGAAAACGCTCCCATACAATGAAATAGAATATCCTAACTCCTCAAATGGCCTTGATTGGGCCTAATAAAGTTATTCTAAAAAAATTACATGTAGTGTATGTTTTAAAATTATTAATTTATGAACCAAAATTTTATTACTCTGGTCATTAAGATCAAGTGAGAAATTCCTTCACACATAATGTAAGTGTTTTCCACCCGAACCTCCGTTTTCATTCGGTTTACTTTTATTGCATACTTAACTCATTGATTTTATTATGTATTATTATATAATACTCATAAATTATGTATTAGGGTTAAATATATTTTTACCAAAAATAATCATTCTTTATTTTATGTGTACATACACGTTTTCAAAGGATCCTTCAAAATTATTTTCAAAATACAAGCCCGATTCAAAACAATTTCTCAAAATCTTACCTATTTTCAAGGGAACTATATAATCTATTTTTAGAAACTATTTTCATTCTAAAATCAATAATTTTATTTTGAAAATAATATCTTACATCAATTCTGGATTTATACAATGACTTTTCAAAAAGAACACCTCTTTTAATTGTAAAATTGTATTTATGTCAAGAATTACAGAATGATTTTATTAGAGTATCTTCATCAATTTCAAAATTCTAGTTTAATTTTATGAATTATTGGGATTAATAATTAATGAAATATCCTAACATATTTAATTTAATGGTTTATGATTATTTTTATGGTGGATTTACTCTCATAAAAACATTCACCAATAGACTACAGATGGTTAGTATTTATGCTTAATGTTCAGGAAAAATTATTTAGATTTCATATGTTAGATTCAATCTGAAGGTATATGTTGTTTATGTTTATCCCCATTAATATAAAGAATGAAGTGGAATTATTATGTGATGTTTGGGTCCCTATATATCCCCTTGATGCATCAATAGGTCTCATGATATAATTAGATATGGACTTGGCTAAGGCCTTGCACATTTTTAGATATAGTTTTGGTCGAGGCCTTAATCGTTTTTAGATGTATTCGATGAGGTTATAACGATATGTTTCTAAATTTATGGAATATGAATCTCCCTCATTATGAAGATATAAATTCATATTTCATGTGGTTATTTCACTAGTATAATACCCATGATTATGTTTTGTTATGGTAATGTTTACTCATCTCATATTCTTCCATAATGTGTTCAAGTTTATTATTATATTAAAGGCATGTATTTTAACTTATTCACCATTACTAATGATTATGTTTATGAAATATTCCAATGTATTTCTTACCCTTACGGAGCATCTCAGCTCTCCCCTTATTATGTTCCATTTTTTCGAGGATATGAAGTGTTATATTATGATTGACATGCCGGGATAATCTTAGAGCGGTGGATGTTACCAATGGAACATTTTATTGTTTTAATTTCAAGTTGTAATTTTAAACTTATGTATGTCTCTGGATTTCCAAATCTACAAAAATATTCGTTCTGTCGAGACATGACATTCTTAAAATTAAGCTAATGTAATGTAATAAGGCACTGGCTCCGGGCAAATAGGGTTGGGTGTTTAATGTTTGTATCTGAGGAAGTTATATAGAATACTTGAAAGATATATTTACTAAATATATATTAGTGAAAAAAAGTCTAAGATATACTTTTAGGATATGTATATTAAAATATCCATGAATTTTTATAAGGAATATATTAGTTGGATCTTTCTAGAAAATACATCTATAACTGGATATTATATATGGATGTGGTTCTGACCCTAATGTACCTAGGAGTGAAAACTACATCAAGGAGTTTTGGGCTTGACCTAGGGTATCCTGGTATATGACCATGGGACATACTATACACTTGGATTAACACTCCCATGGGATATACTTAGGATAATTTACATTTTCTTTTAAATTTATTATGATGTATTTAAATGTAATTTTTTTCTCAAAGAAACCATCTTTATGATTATGGGATTAGCCATGAATAGGATTTCAATTTATGTTATGTATTTTTCTATGGTGAAACAGTACATAAGGATTCATAATATAATCTAGTGTATGCCATTATTTTGAAATGGTGCCTAGTGAAAAGAATGGAAAACACTTGAATGAACGTATCCCATTTAGGGAATGCCTTCCTATGCAAGATAATGATATTGGATTTGAAGATGTGGGTAGTGCAGAGAAACTTATAACTATTATAGGATAGATTACTCAAGTTATAAAGAATCTCCTTACCTTTATAGAGAATTTGGATCCACAATGTGAAGGATCTATGTTATATCACTTTATGAGACAATTGTCTCCATCATTTAATAGGACTATAAGCCCATCTATTGCAAAAAAAGTGGATAAGTTCCTAAGAGAAGATATTTCTTATCTTGGGATGTAATGAAAGGGAGATGGTTTTTATGGATGTTTATCATTTATCAGGAGATGCTGATAAATAGTGGTAACTAATTAAAAACACAAATGAGGAGGAATAAATGGAATACATGGAATAGAGTGAATTTAAAGAACTTTTCGTAGATAAATACTTTCCTTATGAACAATGAGTGGATATGGAAAGGTAGTTTCTGAATTTGAGGTAAAACGAAGATGATAATATTGAAAAGTATGAGGATAAATTCACAAGGTGAGAAAGGCATGTTGTGGAAAATATATTTAATCCAAGGATAAATATTGATCGACTATTTTATGACCAAAATCCATTCCAATGACGTGCACTGGTGTTCCAAAAATTCTCATCATATGAAGACATAGTACCTTGTGCTATCAAGATGAAAAAGGAGTTCTCTAAGTCTTATAGATTTAAATGAATGAAAGGGAAGAAGGTGTCTACTGAAAAATCTGGAAAGGGAAGTAATGAAATGGGGAAGAAGGGGAGATTTGACTTTCCACACTGTGATAATTGTGGAAGGAAACACCGTGGTGATTTCTTAAAAGGAAAATTGGTGTGATACAAGTGTGGATTGATAGGCCATAAATCTAGTGATTTTAAGGGGAAGAAAGAAGCTATAAATTTTAAATGCTATAATTTTAGGTATAGGGGAAACTATGAAAATGATTGTAAAAATCAGCAATGAAACGTGATACAAAAAAATCCATGGGAGCAGGGACAAGCTTATACGATCACTACATCTGATAGTGATGTTCCTAATGATGTGTTGGAAGGTACATTAATCATTTATTCAAGCTTATCCAATGGCATATTAGATTTTAGATCATGCCATTCTTTCATATCTTCTCAATTTCCAAAGAACATTATATATTTCCAATTTCATTTAATAAGGGAGTTGTTTGTCAAAACACTTAAGGTAAGAATAAGTGCAATAAACGTGTGTCTGAAAGTTCACATTAGGCATATAAACATCCTTTATCTATTGATTTAATTATCATACCCATGATTATCATTGATATAATCCTCAGTAGGGATTTTCTTTCAAATAATGATGTGAGAGTCTTTTTCTAGAATAAAGATGATATATTTTTTTAGAATGATGTAGAATCCCTTATCTTTAGAGAAGAAACATCATCATATTTCTCTTATCTATATCCACCACTAATATCTTTACTTAATGAAATTCTTGTCCAGGATGAGAATGAAATATCTATGGGTGAGGAAAAAAATATTTAAATTGAGGATGTACCTATTGTGAAAGAATTTATTGATGTTTTTCTGGGGGATTTATCTGGACATCCTCTAGAGCGGGAAGTTGAATTCTATATTGATTTAATTACTAGTTCAAGACTGATATCAAAGAATCCTCATAGAATAGCCATTTTGGAATAAGTATAAATAAAGAAAAAACTAGAGTAATTGAGTCATAAAGGATTTATTCACCCTAGAGTTTCTCCATGGGGATACCCTATTCATTTTGTTAAGAAGAAAGATGTATTTATGAGGTTGTGAACTGACTACATGGGGATCAATTCTTTAACAATAAAAAACAAGTATCCCCTAACTCGGATTGATGATTTATTTGATCAACTTCATAGAGCCCAATATTTTTCAAAGATTTATCGTCGATCTAGATATCATCAGTTGCGAGTGAGTAAGGATAATTTTCTAAAGACATCATTTCAAACTAGGTATGGGCATTAAGAGTTTACAGTAATGCCTTTTGGTCTCACTAATCACCCACTATTTTCATGGATCTAATTAATAGAGTTTTCAATGAATAACATGATGACTTTTTGGTTATATTTTTTAATGATATCATGGTACAATTAAAAAACAATGAAGATCATTAAAATCATGTTCGCACTTCTCTAAATACTCTTGGAAGAAATGAATTATAAGGGAAGTTTATAATGTGTGATTTTTTGATCCAATCTGATTCCTTTCTCAAAAAAATTATCTTTAAGGATGGATTATATGTTGATCCGATAATGAAAAAGGTTTTACAATAATGTCCTACTCTAAAAAACATAACTTAGGTATGTATTTGTATTAGTTTAGAAGGTTATAGACAGTTTTTCATTTAGAACACTACTCATTTATCCAAACAAATAACTAATATTACATGTTATGGGGTTTTTTTCATATGGGAAAACAAATGTGAGAAATGTTTTGAAGAATTGAATAGGATATTAGGGAATGATCTATTCCTGACTCTTCCATCATGGAATGGTGGATTTATGATCTATACTGAGAAATCAAATAAAGGACTTGGTTGTGTCCATATGCATAATGATAGAGTTATTCCCTATGAATAAAGGCATTTAAAAAATATATGATCAAACATATCCTACTCATTATCTCAAGTTAGCAGCTGTAATCATTTCTCTAATGATATGGAGACATTATCTTTATGGTGAAAATGTGAGATATATATGAATCATAAGATTTTGAAATATATCTTCTCACAGAAAGAACACAACATGAGGGAAAAAATATGGATTGAACTAATTATGGTCTATTATTTTGTGATACACTACCACCTAGGAAAGGAAAAAAAGGTTGATTATGCATTAAGTAAGAAGGATCATGGAGTCTTATACAAAATGATAATTGAAAGGGATCATGTGTTTATGGATATAGTAAAGATAGGTATATGAATTATCTAAGAAGGTGAAACATCATGACTTTTTTATTTGGTTTCCCGACCATCTATGTTTGAAAGAATTAAAACTTCTCTGTCTAATGATGAGAATCTTAAAAATAAATTTTATAGATTGAATGACGGGAAGTTGGATGAATTTATGGGTGAATATGGAATTCTGAAATTTGGAAAGAGTTTATGTGTTCCCTCAATACCCGAGCTGAAAAGGGAGTTATTGGGTGATGCTCATAGCTCAAATTTCTCTATACACCCAGGTATCACTAAATTGTATAGAGATTTGAAGGAACATTTCTGGTGGACAATATGAAGTGGGAAATAACTGATTATCTATCAATATGTCTAGTATGTCAACAAGTAAAGTCCAAATGAAAACTTCCTAGTGTATTCACGCATCCTCAAACTATTACTACATGAAAATGGGTTTACATCACCATGGATTTTGTCACTAGATTACACAAAACTCCATGGATGAATGATGCAATATGGATAATTGTTGATTAACATATGAAATTTTCATATTTCCTCTCTATAAGGGAGAATTTTCCACTAGAACACAAAGTATGAGTCTATATCAATGAAGTTGTGAGACTTCATGGAGCACCTCACTCAATTATTTTTTATCATGATCCATGATTTACAATAAAATTCTGGGAATGTCCTTATAAATTGTTGGATACCAAGCATAGATTGATTACTACTTATCACCATCAAAATTATGGGAAATTAGATGGAATTATACAAACCATAAAGACATATTAATATCATGTTCACTTTATTTCATGTTATGTGGGATCAATATTTAACTTTAGTGATTTTTTCATATAATAATAGTTTCCATTCAAATATTCTAATTATACCATAAGAAGCATTGTGCGGGAAGAGTTGGCATACGTCAACATGTTGGGATGAGGTTGGTGAAAGGGAGCATGTGGGTCCATAGGTTATGCAGGAAACAATATCAAAGGTAAAGACTATTCAAATCCATATCAAAGAATCTCAAAGCACAAAAAAAATACCTATGCCGATAATTGAAGGAATGATTTAGAATTTCATGTGGGAGATCATGTTTTCTTGAAAGTATCTCCATGGATGGGAATTATAAAATTTGGTAATAAATGGAAACTAGTCCCCATATATAATGTCCCTTCTTAAATTCTAGAGAGAATTAGAGTTGTGGATAATCATTTGGAAATACCTCCTAGCCTATCTATAAAACACAATTTTTTCGATGTATCACTGTTGAGAAAGTACATGTTAGACCCAATGCAGGTCCTCACTTCTGAAGGTATAGAATTTGAACCAAATTTATCTTATAGTTAAGTGATTATGTGGATTCTAAACACTAAAGAACATGTGTAGAGGAATTCGATGACATGACCTATACAGTTTCACTGGAAAAATTAAAAAATTCTAGAAGAAACATAGGATCTTGAGTACTGTGTGATAAAGAACTACCCAAATCATTTTTGGAGGTAACATTCTGCTAATTTTCATGACAAAATATATGTAAGGGGGAGAATGTAACATCCAAAGGATTTGAAAATAAATTTAATATTTAATTCATGAAACACTGAGACTCCAAAAAACTACATTGTTATAACCTATCCAGTAAACAAAATTTTTCCACCTCTTTTATTTGAATTTCAAAAACTCGACATACACGATTGTCTTCAGTATGATATTTAGAGTCTCATAAGAAAAACATAATTTTTTATAAATAGTAACATACCCTTATGAATAGTGCAATGAACCTTATGAATAGTAAACCATATTATTATTTTATTATCTTAAGGCTATAAGATAATGATATCTTGATTAATTTTTCAAGTTGATATAAAACAAATTATAGTTTTAAAATAGATATTTTTTTGATAAATTATAATTTTAATTAAAAATTAAATTAATAATTTTTAGAAAATTATTTTCATAAAATGGAGTCCATTTTTCAATTTCAAAAAACTAAAAAAAATTAGGGTGAATTTTTGTTATTTTTTTTGAAATACATTATTATTTTGGTGAATAATGAAATTTGGTAGTTTACACAATACTCTAAATAAATGAATTTATGCAACATGCTTGAGCATGACTGATGTGAATGATCATTGGATAAAACATACATACACTTATTACTATTTATTTCACAATAATAAACACAATTGGTTCTCTTTTGAAATATAATAATATAATGATTAGAACAATGGGAAAACCCTCCTCTCCTCCACTATACCCCCCCCCCATCACTCCCTCTTCTCTTCACTCCTCTTAAAAATTATTCCGTGTTTAAATTCTACTCCAATCTAGTACAAAGCTATTTCCAAACGTCCATGAACCCTTGTTCTCATAATAAGTCCAATAAGTATCCCCTAAATAGGTTCTCAAGGAATATTATTTCAAGAGGTAAATTCGTCTTCTCAGTTCTGTTATTTCAAGTACCTTTATTTTCATTTCATTTTCTAAAATCCTTTCATCAAAATGTTATGATGAATTTATTACCTTACATATATTGGAATTTATTTTTTAAAATAGAATTTTTCTTCATTATCTCTCGTCTCCACATCTTTTATACTAGAAATGAAAACACCATCTGAGATGTATTAATTTATCACATTCAATGACAACAGGTTTTCAATTTCAATTATTGTATTCAATTATTCCCATGAAACCCTTTTTATGGTTTAATAAGACTATAATGTATTTATTATAAAATATTTAATGTTCTAGAATCCTCTTTTACAGATGCTATTAATTTATAAATCAAAATGTGGTTCTTGTGATCAAAAACCACAAATTAACATAAACTATTTTCATTAATGTATTATATAATGATTCATATTCTCACCCAATAAACAAATTAATTTTAAAAACATGTGTAACACCCCGAGATTCCATGATACGCTTCTCTTTCAATAATGCAATAGCTTGCATTGTACGCAAGTTCGAGATTCTAACACACTGCGACCAATCAAAATGGACATTATGAATAGTAATACCCACCTTTTGAAATTATATATATTTTATATTTTAAAATGGACTTAATTTTTGGATTCGGAATATTGAAATTAGCCTATGTTGAATTTTTGGTATTTTTCTGAGAACTTCCATTTTTTCATGGATAGTGAAAAATACTTAAAAACAACTTTTTGAATCAAAATAATTTATAGTGATAAATTATACTATTTAGTGGTTTTAAAGTGTCATTAGAATATATTTTTACCATTTTATCCAATGGTGATCATTAAAATTAATCTCACTTTTAAATTGGACATAAACAATTGTCAAACATTTGATATATATTGTTTCTTGGAAACACGCTATTTGTTGTGACAGTGGGAATTAATTATAAAATTAATTAATGCAACTTATATGTTTGGAATTTTTTAAAATAGACATAATTTTTTAATTCAGAATATCAATTATATATTAAGTTAAAATTTTGTCATTGTTCTAGAAAACTTCAATTTTTGATGAATAGTGAAACCACTAAGTGGTAGTTAAAAAACTGATTTTTTGATTAAATGAAATATTACCACTTCTGTGATTTGATTTTTAAAAATCTGACATACATGGTTGTCATTAGGAAGTAAAATGTGGTTAAATGGGATTAAAATAATTTTTTGGTGAATAGTAACTTTTAAGTTTAATTATTCGCGATTAAAGGTAATTAGTGAAATTTAAGGTAAAATTATATTATATGAATATTAAAATACCTTTACACTTGTCCTAACCCTATTAGATGAGTCATGGCCAACCAAGACAATCCATGGGTAAACTTGGGGACCCCATGGAGCCACTTTGGAAGGAAAATGACATTAAAAACATTTTATTTAATGTTAAAATATAAAATGTCAAAAATATGAGTTGTTTTACTAAAACAATTTTTAAATGGGGTTATACAAGTCATATTTTTGACTATAAATATAAATTATAAAGATAAAAATATTTTTCTACATGATGATATTTTTTTTATATTTTTTAGACATTAAATAAATTAAATTTTTAATGACACAATGATGATGCAGCGATTACCTCATTAATTAACGATTTTAATAAAATTGAAGTACAATGTAAAATATAAGAATTACACTTGTCCAAAGCCTATTGGATGAGTATATTTCAAACCCTTATCACAGTATCCTAGAAATATATAAGTTTGGGACCTTTTAAATCTGAAAATCATTATATAATAATTAACATTTCATTACTTTCCAAGAGTGCCCCTCCTCTCCTCTTATAAAAGGCCCCCACCACTACCACCTTATTCACACCGTTCAAGCCATTTGGCACAGCCAAACTCTGCCCAAATAATCTCCCAACTTCCCTATCTTACTTGTAGAAGCCTCACATTGGGCAGAATTCTTTCCAAGGAAGCCTTTGTCTCAAATCAAAAAGAGTTACCCGATTTTAAGGTAATGTCTTCTCTCATGTCCTTTTGTTTTATTTTTCTTATCCAACCCCCTAAAATCTTTTTATAATTTTCTTTTGTAACAACACCAGTATCCTCAATATACTAGGATGTTGTTATAAGAAGGATTCGAGCTACAATTACACACACCTACAGATAATGGTTAAAGAACATATTGTTTCTGTAGATGGCGAATTTCGGCCTCATGAAACGATGATTGTTCAACACTCATATAACACCTTCAAAGGTGGACATTAAGATGTCACTATATTTATATATGATATATAATATGTTTATGTTTTACTTATGCTCTTGTATTTTTCATTTATTGCATACCTTTATGGTTTCCATTATGGGTAAACTCTATATTTTCATTTTAGGAAGTGCGGACTACAGCCCCCTCAATGTGATTTGAATCGTTAATGCCATATGTGGGATGTATAAAGGTTGGAGTAAATGGTATTATACATTATATTATACTTTAATTATAGTATACCTTTATATAATTATAATTTCATTCCATTATATATGAAATAGAAATGAAAGTAGCGTTCATGCGTACGTATTGCTTACCGTCTCGATGAACGGTGCATTACATAACTTACCTCTAAATGTTATGTAATATTATAAATGAATGTATATAATAGATATATATTATATATATTATATATACATCATGAATATAATTCTGGAGATAATGGATATATTACCACATGAACAAAGTGTAATTATAAGAAGTTTATTTTTGACTCAAGTACCTAAGATCGTCAATACGACCGTTATTAACATAAACAATTACATAATGTTCATAACATGGTAATAAGTGATATAAAAAAAATAATGAACATGAAAAAGATTCTTAAGAAAATATAAATTAACTCTAGTTTATTATTCAGGAGGTTAAAGAACGATCGAGTCAAGTCGGACATGAGGTAAGGGAATTTCTTAACCCAATTTCCATTCTTTGGGTAAATCTCCTACTTTAAAATTATGTCATGATATTATTATGTCTTATTTTTTATTTTTACTTTCATTATGTGTACTTATAGTGAATACACATAATAGATCTATTTTATTTTAAAAAATTATCTTTGTAAGGACTTCGTCTCAATCTCCTTTCATTGAGGCATATTTTGTTTTATACACAAATTTCTTTTATACAGTGTATAAACCCCTTTGACTTTTACGTTTATTCAAAAGGAATCTTTTTTTATGAAATGTTTTACTAAACGACAAAAAGGAATGTTTTTCTTGTCGTATGTATGCGGCGACAATGACTTCTCCACCATTGTGACCATTATTTGAGTTCCAGCTTCCTCTATAAGCCTTAACATTTTTTAAAAATGAAAAATAAATATCAAGTTTTAATTTTCTTTTATTTTGGTATTGAAAATGGTTTTGAAAGTGTTTTTATTATATCAATGTGTTGTATTGATATCTTGTGATTGAAATGTTGAAATGTTATGTTTCCTTTATGCATATTTTATGTGATATGATTATGTTATGGTTTATGATATGTTTAAACCTATTCATATGAGGAATGAATTGGACTTAATAAGTGACGGGTAGAGCCCGCTATAGCTCCTCAATGCATCGGCAGGTCTCATGAGACAAACTAGTGTCTTGGTACAAGGCCTTGACAAAATCTTATTTGTGGTCTTGGCACGAGGCTTTGGCTATGTGGTTATGATAGTCTGGAATTATGCATTCAATCATTATGAAAGTGGTTATTGATATTTCATGTGATTATTCGACTAGTATAATATCCATGTGAATAAGTAAATGGCATTATTTCATTTTACAATTTCCATATTATGTTGAAGATCAAGTTTAAAAGGATTTTTTTAGTTATACATTACCTTAAATGTTTGTTTTTATTGATGAAAGATTCCGCTATATTGTTATCCTTACTGAGCATCTGAGCTTACCCCTTTCAATGTTTTAATATTTTCTAGGATGTGAAGAAGTATTTTATGAATCACCTGTAGGGATAGTCAGAATAGGATATGAGTGTGGACTATAGAGACTTTTTTATTGTAGATTTTCAATTTATGATGTAATGTAACATTTATGAATGTATCTAGTGTTTCCAAGGCTACTAAACTAATCGGTATTTCGAGACTTGATCTTTTGTGATCATGCCAATGTTACGAAGTAATGAACCGACTCTGGGTAACTGGGGTCGGGGTGTTAGAGTTGGTATCAGAGGCAGTTTAGTACTAACCTTGGAAGCTAGATTTAGATAAATCTGATTAGAGCACATAACCCGAAGATAGACTTTGAAGATTAGTATAGAAGAACTTCCTAGAATTTTTGTATTATAGAGATTTTGTGATTTTTCCGAGCAATACATCCCTATCTGGATACAAGAAGGTAGAGGCGGCTCTAGCACAGATGTACCTAAGGGTAAACCCAAAAAAAACCGCTTTGAGCTAGACTCGAATGGGAACTGGTGCACGGAAACGGGCCTTGCTGCACTCTTGGTTACGACACTCCCAGGGGATATGCTTAGGATAATTATCATTTTCTTTACAAACCATTATGAAGGGTTTATGAATATACTTCCTCAAAGAAAACATTTCATATTATGATTATGGATTATATAAATAAATAGTTCAATTTATGTTAAGTGTTTAACAAGTATGGAATTATGTATTTTAATTCATAAACTGATATAGTTTATGCCATTTTATAGAAATGGTGCCCAGTAGAAGGATTGTGAACTCCAGCAATATGTATGATCCAAAGAGTAATAAGGATCATATCTTTCATGGTTTTAAGCCAACATTTAGAAGGAAAATAGTCTCCCGTGAATTCTAGACATATGAGGAAATAGTATCATGTGTTAATAAGATAAGTAAAGAATTCTCTGAGTCCTATGGATTTGAAGGGAAGCAAGAGAAGAAAAGGATGATGGATAAAGGGAAGACGGAAAATAAGATTTTTTCAATACGTGATAACTGTGGGAAGAAACACCTTGGGACTTGCCTGTAGGGAATGGGAGTTTGTTATAAGTGTGGATAAAAAGGACACCAAGTGCGTGACTACAAGGGTAAGAAAAAGTTTTCAAATGTACAATGCTTCATCTGAAAGGACTGGGGACACTACGCAAACTAATGTCCAAATCATCAGAGTATGCCCCAAATGATGTTATTGGATAATAATCATGTTATGATACTACCACAGATGAGGAGGAATGATTAGAGTTCTTATGTTGTTATTAAAGAATTTTGTCATTTGAGTGTTGTATCAATGATGTATTGGTTATAATAATTATGGAGTATATAAGGATTGTACTGCTGTACTATTTCATCAAGGACTTGAGATTGTGTGGAACCAAGAAAAGTGACTCCACAGCAGGTTAAATTTTTGTAAAATATATGGTTGAGAGAAAGATAAACCATAATATGGTTTTGATACCGAGATACTGATTTTGGAATAATACATGATTGATTTGGATAAATTATATTGGATATTCTTAACTTCCTTGAAACTGATTAATGATTTGTATACATTTTTGGATAGAAGGAGTATATCTAGTAATCTATAAGGAATAAGGGATCATGAATGTAATCAATAAGGATTTATGGTAATTCAGGATGTTTCACTGTTTTGAAAGAATACATGATGAAGGTGTTCACATGTTATTATGTGGAAAAAGGATCTTCATTATGTTTACCTTCCTTATAAAATTTCAATTGTGAGTTGGACAGAAGTATTTTGGATTGCTATAAAGGTTGGAATGGATTAATTTGAACCTTGGATAGTAGTGTTTAAGTTTAAAACATTTCTGAATAATATTTTTGGAATATTATAATACTATAGTTTTAAAAAAGGACAACCTGTAGGTTGGGGGATAACCTGTCGCGTTGGATAAAGCTGTAGGAATCTAACCCACAACCATAGTGTGACAGGCCTTTATTACCTACCACTAGCCTATAGGAAGTCCCTGGTTATTAAAAAATATTTTTCCTAATCTAAATGGTATGTTTTAATATTATTAACCTTATACAATAAGGATAAATAGAATATTTTTTAGTTCTATTACCTTTTAGAGTGAATGATGGGTTTGTGGTAAAAATTTATTAAAGAATTAAAGTCTACCTAACAAGTATGTATATTCCCTTACGTTCTTAGTAAATCTTCTAAATAAATTCCTCAACTTTATAAAAGGTAACTTAAAACAAAAATGTTGCCGGTTAACTTTTCCAACTGGGGATTCAATGACCGTTTAGCCAATCACACATTTGTGATTTTCTTGTGGTTAACTTTCTCCTAATCCATCTTTCTACAACTCTCCATCAGACCTTGATGGTTTGTTTTTCTTCCATATCCATATTTTCATATAATCCTGTTATGAGCTATCTCGGGTGACCTTTGTACTTATCTTTCTATCTTTTAAAGTTATATTTTTATTAACCATATTTCTGATGTGGGTTTTCCACAAAGGTATATCCTATCTTCAACCTTTTATTTTCAAAGAAAAATTTCAAATTGTGAGGATGCAATTTATTGAAGTAGGGGAGAATGTAACACCCCAAGCTTCCACGATACGCTTCTCTTTCAATAATGCAATAGCTTGCATTGTACGAAAGTTTGAGATTATAACACACCGCAACCAATCAAAATGGCTATTATGAATAGTAATACCCACTTGTATAAATTATATAAATTTTATATTTCAAAATGGATTTCATTTTCGGAATCGGAAAATTGAAATTACCCAATGTTGAATTTTTGGTATTTTTCTGAGAACTTCCATTTTTTTATGGATAGGGAAAAATACATAAAAACAAATTTTTTAATAAAAATAATATATAGTGATAAATTATACTATTGAGTGGTTTTAAATATTTATTAGAATATATTTTTACCATTTTATCCAATGGTTTTCATTAGAATTAATTACACTTTGAAATTGCACATAAACAATTGTCAATCTTTTGATATATATAGTTTCTTAAAAACATGTTGTTTGTTGTGACAGTGGGAATTAATTATAAAATTAATTAATGCAACTTATATGTTTTTAATTTTGTAAAATAGACATCATTTTTGAATTCAGAATATCAATTATAGATTAGGGTGAAATTTTTGCATTGTTCTGGAAAACTTCAATTTTTGATGAATAGTGAAACCACTAAGTGGTAGTTAGAAAACTGATTTTTTGATTAAATGAAATATTACCACTTCTATGATTTGATTTTCAAAAATCTAACATACATGGTTTTCATTAGGATGTATAATGTGGTTCAATGGGATTAAAATAATTTTTTGGTGAATAGTAACTTTTAAGTTTAATTAATCGTGATTAAAGGTAATTAGTGAAATTTAAGGTAAAAATGATATTATAAAAATATGAAAATACCCTTACACTTGTCCTAACCTTATTGTATGATTCATGGCCTACCATTAATATCCATGGGTCAACATGGGGACCCCATGGATCCACTTTGGTAGGAAAATGACATTAAAAACTTTTTATTTAATGTTAAAATAAAAAATGTCACAAACATGAGTTGTTTTAGTAAAACAATTTTTAAATGGGGTTATACAATTCATATTTTTGACTATAAATATTAATTATAAAGATAAAAATATTTACTACATCATGATATTTTTTTATAATTTTTAGACATTAAATATATTAAATTTTTAATGACACAATGATGATGCAGCGATTACCTCATTAATTAATGATTTTAATAAAATGGAAGGATAATGTAAAATCTAAGAATTACACTTCTCCAAAGCCTATTGTATGAGTATATTATAACCCTTATCACATTAACCTCGAAATATATAATTGTGGGACCTTTAAAATCCGAAAATCATTATATAATAAAGTAACATTTCATTACATTCCAAGAGTGCCCCTCCTCTCCTCTTATAAAAGGCCCCCACCACTACCACCTTATTCACTTCTTCCAAGCCATTTGGCTCGGCCAAACTCTGCCCAAATACTCTCACAACTTCCCTATATTACTCCTAAAAGCCTCACTTTGGGAATAATTCTTCTCAAGGAATCCTTTGGCTCAAATCAAAAAGAGTTACCCGGTTTTAAGGTAATGTCTTCTCTAATGTCCTTTTGTTTTATTCTGCTTCTCCAACCCCCTAAACTCTTTTTATTCTTTTCTTTTGTAAAAAAACCAGTATCATGAATATACTAGTATGTTTTTATAAGAAGTATTTGAGCTACACTTATACACACCTACATCTAATGGTTAAAGAACATACTATTTCTGTGGATGGCGAATTTCTGCCTCACGAAACGATGATTGTTCAACACACATATTACACCTTCAAAGGTGGACATTAAGATGTAAATATATTTATATATTATATATAATATGTTTATGTTTTACTTAAGCTTCTTTATTTTTCATTTATTGCATACCTTTATGGTTTCCATTATGGGTAAACACGATATTTTCATTTTAGGAAGTGCGGACTACCGCCCACTCAAAGTGATTTGAATCATTAATGCAATATGTGGGATGTATAAAGGATGGAGTAAATGGTATTATATATTATATTATACTGTAATTATATTATACCTTTATATAATTATAATTTCATTCCATTAAATATGAAATAGAAATCAAAGTAGCGTTCATGTGTACGTGCGGCTTACCGTCTCAATGAACGATGCATTTCATTTCTTACCTCTAAATGTTATGTAATATTATAAATGAATGTATATAATGGATATATATGATATATATGATATCTAAATAATGAATAAAATTCTGGAGATAATGGATATATTACCACATAAAAAAAGTGTAATTATAAGAAGTTTATTTTTTACTCAAGTACCTAAGATCGTCAAAACGACCGTTATTAACATAAATAATTACATAATGTTCATAACATGGTAATAAGTGATATAAAAGAAATAACGAAAATGAAAAATATTATTAAGAAAATATAAATTAACTCTAGTTTATTATTCAACAGGTTAAAGAACGATCGAGTCAAGTCGGACACGAGGTAAGGGAATTTCTTAACCCAATTTCCATTCTTTGGGTTAATCTCCTACTTTCAAATTATGTCATGATATTATTATGTCCTATCTTGTATTTTTACTTTATTTATATGTACTTATAGTGAATACACATAATCGATCTATTTTATTTTAAAAGATGATATTTGAAAGGACTTCGTCTCAATCTCCTTTCATTGAGGCATATTTTGTTTTATACAGAAATTTCTTTTATACAGTGTATAAACCCCTTTGACTTTTATGTTTATTCAAAAGGAATATTTTTATACGAAGTGTTTTACTAAACGAAAAAAAGGAATGTTTTTCTTGTCGTACGTATGCGGCGACAACGACTTCTCCGCCGCTGTGACCATTATTTGAGTTCCGACTTCCTCTACAAACCTGAACATTTTTTTAAAATGAAAAATAAATATCAAGTTTTAATTTTCTTTTATTTTGGTATTGAAAATGGTTTTGAAAGTGTTTTTATTATATCAATGTTTTGTATTAATATCTTGTGATTGAAATGTGGAAATGTTATATTTCCTTTATGCATATTTTATGTGATATGATTATGTTATGGTTTATGATATATTTAAACATGTTCATATGAGGAATGCATTGGACTTAATAAGTGACGGGTGGAGCCCGATATAGCTCCTCGATGCATCGGCAGGTCTCATGAGAAAAACTAGTGTCTTGGCATGAGGCCTTGACAAAATCTTATTTGTGGTCTTAGCACGAGGCCTTGGCTACATGGTTATGATAGTCTGGCATTATGCATTCCATCATTATGAAAGTGGTTATTGATATTGCATGTGATTATTCGACCAGTAGAATATCAATGTGAATAAGTGAATGGCATTATTTCATTTTACTTTTTCCATATTACATGGAAGTTCATGTTTAAAAGGCTTTTGTTTTAGTTATACATTTCCTTAAATTTTTATGTTTATTAATGAAAGCTTCCGCTATATTGTTATCCTTACTGAGCATCTGAGCTTACCCCTTTCAATATTTTAATATTTTCCAGGATGTGAAGAAGTATTTTATGAATGACCTACAGGGATAGTCAGAAGAGTATATGAGTGTGGACTACAGAGACATTGTTATTTTAGATTTTCACTTTATGATGTAATGTAACATTTATGAATGTATGTAGTGTTTCCAAGGCTACTAAACTAATCGGCCTTTCGAGACTTGATCTTTTGTGATCATGCCAATGTTACGAAGTAATGCACCGACTCTGGGTAACTGGGGTCGGGGCGTTACAACATGTAATTTTATGGATGTTAAATAATAACATATAACTTCGATTTTGAACAACCATTATCATTCTACATTTTTATCCATATATGAATATAAGTAAATTGGTCTTGAAAACCAAGGACAAAAACACCCAAAAACAATGAAATTCAATCCATTAACCCATCAAAAGTCCATGAATGAACTCAATAAGGTTATACTAAATTAATAAAAATTAAAATAGGTTAATGAATTATTAATTAATGACCCTAAATTTTATTATTCAGATAATTAAGATCAATTCAGAATACCTTCATACTTTAGTAAGGGTTTCCCACCAGAACCCCCCTTTTCATTTGGGTTACTTTTATTGACTACTTACCTCAATGATTTTTTTATGTATTCTTATTTAATAATAATAAATTATGTTTGAGTATTATATATATGTTTACCGACTATAATCCTTCTTTATTTTATGGGGAGACAGTTTTTTTAAATGGAATTTTGAATATTCTTTCTGAAATACAAGCCCGATCTAAGGGAATTTCCCAAACTCTTACCTATTTTAATAGAAATCTAAAATATATTTTTGGAAACCATTATCTTTCTAAAATAACTCATTTTATTATGATAATACTATATTAATTCAGTTCTAGTTTTATAAAAATACTTTTCCAAAAGTACTATTCTTTTCAATGTAAAAGAGTATTTATCTCAAGAATTACTCGATGATTTTATCATATTCTATTCATTTCTTTCAAGACTCTTATTTATTCTTATGTATTATTGGGATTAATATTTTATGATATATTCTGCCATATTTAATTGAATGGTTTATGATTATTTTGACTATGGAAGTTTTATCTTAAAACAATTCACCAATTTACTCGGAATAGTTAGTGTTTATGCTTAATGTTCTGGAAAAGTTATATATATTTAATATGTTATTTTCAATATGAATTTCAATGTTTTTTATATTTATCCCTATTCATACGAGGAATTATTTTTTAATTGTTATATGATTCGTGGGTCCCACTATTTCCCCTTGATGTATCACTAGGTCACATGAGATATCTATATATGTATTTGGTCGAGGCCTTGAACATTTTTAAATACGGTTTTGGCTTATGACTTAATAATTTTTATATGTATTGGATGAGGTCTTGATGATAAATTTCAGAAGTTCTGGCATATAAATTTCCCTCATTATGAACATATAAATTCATATTTCACGAGGCTATTCTACTAGTATAATACCCCTGATTATGTTTTATTATGGAAATGTTTAATCATCTCATATTCATTTCATTATGTGTTAAATATTATTATTATTTTAATGGATATTATTTTGAATTATTCACCATGCCTATTGTTTATTTTTATTAAATCTTTGGCTGTATCATTTACCCTTACTTAACATCTAATATCACCCCATCTTTGGTTTCATTTTTCCCCAGACATGAAGTGGTATATTATGTTTTACTTTTTGGTATAATCTTAGAGTAATGGATGTTCCCAATGGAACTATTATGTTGTTTTCATTTCAATTTTTAATGCTAAACTTATGTATGGGTCTTTATTTCCAATCCTACAAAACTGTTTGTTCCATTGGTATATAACTTTCTTTCAATTATTCCAATGTAATGTAATAAGATACCAGCTCCGAGAAACTGGGGTTGCGTCTTTACAATTATGGTTCTTGAATACATTTACTGTAAACATATATTTGTTATATTGGATTATTGAACATGTATGATAAAATTCGATACTTGAGGTAAGGTATTTTAATCTTACATTTTATGTGAGACATACAATATTTAAATCACTTAATCATTTATTTGGAGAATATAATACCAAAAAATTTATTTTATTATGATTATTATGAAATTAATTGGTATTTATATATCTATATTAGGTTCTTTCATTCAAGGGGTTTGTGATTTAAAAGTTACAAATCGGTTATGGTTTTAATGTTATAATCACAGTTTTTATTTGGACTATTTGTGATTATGTTTTGAAGGATGGATCATATGATCTATCTCCCAAGAAACTCATTAGTTTTCTTATTCTCTAGTTATCTAGTTAAATCTCTTGATTTCATTTCATTTCCCTATATTAATAAACTAAATTTATAAAAGGGATATTTTAAAATAAAATCAAATTTTTATCTCTCTATGGTCAAAAATAATATCTCTTGTATGTATATGTTTTCTAAAAATGTTTTAAAGAGATATGTTACTATTCAAAAAATATTTTTTGAAGTCTTTTCTTCCTTTTATGAATTTATAAAAAAAATGCCTAAATGGAATTTTATTTTCATATGATGAAGTAAGGTAACATTTAATTTTTAATGAAAATGTGAAAGTAAAATTTGTTTTAACATACACGACATGAATAAAATTTTCTACTTCATGACCAATCCATTATAGGAGGTCGGCTATACATGTTTTTAAAATTATTTAAAAAAAATATATTATATTTAAAAATTGGGAGATTATTTATAACAAACCAGGTACATATAGAATAATTTTTTTCACTGTGGAATTAAATAGGTACATTTATTATTAATGTATAATGAAATTAGTGGTATTCATAAAATTAGGGAATCAATATTAATGGAATATTAACATGGCCATTAAAATGGTAATGTGAACATTAGTAATATTAATTTAGACATTAGAATAATAAACTCACCTATGAATGTTTAAATAAAATTTATGTATATAATAAATGAATATTCAATATATTTATACCATGTAATATGAAAATAAATATTTTTAAAATGATCAATTAAGTGTTCATATTTTTATGAAATGTAAATGTCTATTTATAATTTTATAATTACGATAATTATTTAAAAGATAAATTATTTTCATAAAATAGATTCATAAAATATTATTTTATTGTATTGTAATTATAAGAGTATTTTATGAGACCTTATTTAATTTTTCAATGTTTTGTGAAATTGGTTATAATATTGAAATCAATATTTTTTAGAATAAATGGTGATTATAAATAAAAATAATATTTCTTATATTTTGAAAATTAATTTAAAAAATAGAATCCTTTTTTTAAATATAAAAATTGAAAAATGGTCATGGTTATTTTTGTTATTTTCTATAATAGTTGATTTTTTGTGAATAGTGTAATATAGTAATTTTCAGTATAATTAAATAAATGTATTATTGGGTCATTGATGATGTATTTTTGATGTAATAACCCATTATTTTGAATCTCACATTCACTAGTTACTATAATTATTCCCAATAATCAGAACTATTGATAGTATTGATCCAAAATAATAAGAAAATGAATAAAATATTCAAAAACACCCCTTTTCTCTATATATATATACCAAACCTCGCCGCCCCTTCTCCACACACCTCCAAAACCTTGTAGCTCATTTAAATTATACCTAATTCCAATACCAAGACTCTTCCACACATCCAATTCCTATGTTTCCCACTAAAAGACCAAAACCATGTTCCATAACGAGGTTCATAAGGAGAAGTTATTTCAGAGATAAAGTCCTCCTTTTTTCTCGTTAAAATTAATTCTTTCTTTCATTATACCTTATCCAAAACTACCCTATCCAAAATGGAATTATAAATGAAGTATCATAGATATACTATAATATTATTTTGATAATGTAAGAACCATCATCATACCTCTTCTCTTCTACTCTTATTCTAAAAAAATGAAAACATTATCTTTGACGTGTCGATTCATCGCATACTTAGACAATGAGTTTTCATTTCCCATTACCACCATTATGGGTTATCATAAAACCATTATTATGGTTAAAAAATATTTTAATATTTGTATTATAACTTTTAATGTTTTTTAAGTAATTCATATACATAATATTAAATAAAAAAACTAGATTGTAATGGTCGGAAAAAACATCCAAAAATGAAATAATTAGCATTAATATTTTATCTAATCATTCATATTTATTTATGGAAAAATGATAAATTAGATCATTTAAAATTATGTAAAAATATTAATACCATTTTTTCTACATCTATTGTTTTTAATATAGTTGAATAGAACTCCCATTATTAGAGTAACGGGAACCAACTATAAATCCCTGAAATGAATATTCATGGAACAATGAATAATTTATTTATAACTCGAAGAAATGGTCATAAATGAACTTGATAAAATAGTAATAAATAAAATATATATGTAAAAGGTTTTGAATTAAGTAATTAATGAATCGAATTTGAATATTATGGACATTAATTATAAGTGAGGAATGATTTCAGGCATAACGTAAGGGAATTGTTAACCCAATTTCTATTCTTTGGGTTAAACTTCTACTTCAATGATTGGGTGGTGATACAGTTATTTTTTAAATGAATTTTAATTATATTAAATTTTATTCTGGTAATTATAGTGTATACAGTTATTCCGTTAATTTTATTAATTCTCAATTCAATGATATGATATTGGTAAGAGACATTATTTTAAAAAAAATCAAGTTAAACTCTGTTTTTAAAGAAATTTTTTTCACTTATATGGAATAAAATGATTTTCCCAATTTATAGAAGAAATATTAATTTTTTTCTTATTTTTAATGTATAAAATTTTATTTTCAATTAAATTAGTTTCATTTGTAAATATGTGACTTCTTAAAAATTAATATTTATTTCAAAATGGTGAATTTATTTTCCTCATGAATGCTTATTTTATGTATGATTTATGTGTTATAATCATGTTATGCTTCCTATGAATTATTATAATTATGGTTTGTTCAATGATAAATTTAGGGTGAGTGAGCCTATTATATCCTTTCAATTAATTAGGTAAAGGGATAGAGTTAACTGATTATGTTTACCCTAAGAGATTATGGCAATAAATTACGATGGTTATTCCATGTGTATCCATGAAGCTCACACTATATATAGACAGGAGAGCTACATTATATGTAAGACTTGTATGAAAATGATTTTATAGGTTATGTTTTTTATTATATATTTTATTTATGGTTTTACAATATACTTATGATTTCTAAACATAAGATAAATATATTATGTTTTATGTGTAAAATTTATATCATTTTGAAAATGATTTCATTCATGGACTAATAGTTTCTTTCTTCTATTATATATTCCATAATAATATTTTTGCGATCATACAATATTTAAAAATTGATCTCATAGGTTTTATAGATGGGTAATGGAAAACAATAATACATGTTTAAAGTTAGGATGTTTAAAATGGAAGGAGATAATGATTTATTTTAAAAGGAATATTATTGGGAAAAAATGGATTTTTTGTAGATGTGTAGACATTTTAATATATGAGTTTCAATATATGAGGTTATATCATAATTCTCAAAAAACAATTAAACCTAAATTATCTATCAGTGCGTATGAAAGTAAATTATAGTTGAATTAATTAGATTATGTAATATTTAAGGCCGGTTCCATATAGTTGATATCAGAAAAAAGTTTATATAGATTTAGTGGTTAGGATAATGTTAATAGAATACTCAGAAATTATTTTTTACAATGTGGTTAATTTCAAAGAATGATTCAATTAAATATTTCCACATTTATTCATCTAATATATTTTTTTCAAAATGGTTTACCTTTGAAGAAATAGGGATGTTGAAGTAGGAAGTTGCTGAGAGAATGTCATCCTTCTAAATCTAGAGCATGAAATGGAGAGAATTGGAAACGAGAAGTTAGTGATAACAATGGATTTGTGGACATAGTCCAAAATTGGGGTGGAATCCATTCAAGATATCATCTAGTTAAACCACAAAGAAATATGTTTGTGGTTGACAATTTAATGACACAACAGCCCCAAAAGTTTAGTAGATATTTAGATCTAGTGGTAATGAATAGTTGATTGAAGCACTAGAATATTTTTTCTATGTATTATGGTGTTCAGGCCATCAAACGTTTAGTCTTTCTCTTTATAATTTTGATGTTAAATCCAACCAATGGGGGTGAATGGTAAATAATGTCATTCATAGTGAGAAAATTCATTCATTATAATGAGATGAATTGAAAAATGTGATCCATGAGAATTATTTTCCTAATGATACATGATATGGGGTAGAAAAAAATTCTTAGAACTGATATGGGTGAAGGATTTAGTGGTTTCATACAAATAAAAATTCTCTTTATTATCAAGATATGCTCAAAATTTTATCCAAGATCATGATATTAAAATAAATCATTTCTGCTCAAAATTAATGCTAAAAAATTAGAGAGAATTGGATTCTTGTGAATTAAAAAGTCATTATTATTATTTTTTGATGTTTGGAGAAAGTTGAAATGAATTTTTCCTATTATCATACGGTGTTTGAAAACAAGTAAGAAAAAAGGTCTTGGTTATAGGAAAAATAAAATAAGGCATCAAAGAAGTTTGACGTTTAGAAACTTTTATTTTCAGTTGGTGAGATTTGTGGTCAAAACACATTGGGGGATGCCTTCTGAGGTCTGTTGAGTGTTTCTGATGGGGTATGTTTAGGCATATGTCCTGTAATTTCAAAGAAAAATATCACTGTAATGTTATGAATAATTATTATATATAGACAGTAAAATGTTTCAAATACAATGAGATGGGTCATTTTGAAAATGAGTGTCTAAAGAGGAACCTGAATGACGGGAAGTAGCCAGACTATACGAATAAATGTTTAGTGTAATCCTATAAAACTACTTTATAAGTAATTGGGTTATTCAATGAAGTGGTATTAGGTACATTTCTTTTTACTTATATTTTGTTAATGTATTTTTTGATTTGGGATCTACTCATTCTTTAATATCTAAATGGTTTTTTGGTAAATTCACAATTCCATATAAATAAATGAATCCATTATATATGGTTAAAATAATTGGGGAGAATATAAAGTAAAAATGAAATTATATGAATCTTCATATCGATGTTTTTGGAAATAATTTACCTACAAATCATAATGTATTCCCCCTAGTATAATTTTATCTTATTCTAGGTATAGATATCCATTTTATACCATGCTATGAATTATTATAGAGGTAAAGATGTTGTTTTTCTGAATGAGTTTTAGTTTTTATATAATAATAAACCAATTCCACTGAAAACATATCAAGAATATGATGAAAAATTAAAATATGGAAATAAATGTTATCTTTCAAATATTATTGAAAATAAAGAACTATTTATATTAATGTCTTACTGGTTGTAAAGGCATATATGGATATTTTTCTTCATGAGTTTCTTGGTATTAAAACCGGTCAAGAGTTGAGATCATTGTTGATGTAGTCCTTAGTGCTAGACCTATTTCAAAACACCCTTATCGAATGGCTCAACTAGAAATTATAGATTTGAAAAGTCTTAGTATTGTAAAAATATCCTATGAAAATTGTTTTTAACCATTAATAATGGTCCCAATGCCATTGGTACAACCTATACCAATGGTTTGGAGGGTCATTGGTTGATTTTTCACTAGTATAGACCTATACCGATGATTTTAGGAAAATCATTGGTATTGCACTATACACATGATTTGAAAACCCATTGGGATATGGCTATACCATTGTTTTGGAAAATCTTGTGATACGTCTATACCAATGGTTTGAACCAATGGAATTGGCCTGTACCAAACACTTGGGATAGACCTATCCAAAAGGTTTTACGAAAACCATTAGGATATGTAATGTAAAAAAAATGCAGTAAATATTTGAATCCATGACAACTTGATTATATATTAATGTCTTACCCACTATGACACAATTATTTATGTGAATACTAAAGGATAAATAAAATATATATATATATATATATAATTTATATACTAACTTATTTGATGGTATTTGACAAAATAATTCATAAAGAATCTGGATACCAATACGAACGGTTCTAAAAACCATTGGTGTAGACCTATACCTATGGTTTTTAGAACTGTTGGTATAGGTACCCAGATTTTTAAGACCTATCCCAATGGTTTTGAAAAACCATTTGTATAGGGTCTTTAAATGGATGTTATACCAAAATTTTTTGATAAACTATTGGTATAGCCATTACCTATTCAAACATTTTTTGTAAAATAGTTGGTATAGATTCATTATATGATATCAATACCAACAGTTTGGAAAAATCATTGGTATAGTTCCAGTTTCTAGTAGTGGTAGTTGTAGGATTTTCTAGATAAAGGCTTCATTTATATAAGTATTTCACCTTGGGGTGATCCTTTTTTTTCAAAAATAAATATTTTTACATGGGTATTGTCATCGATTATATATAATTGAGTAATATTTTTGTTAAGAAATAGCATACTTTTCCTCATATGGATTATTTGTTTGATCAGCTCAAAGGAGCATAGTATTTCTATAAGATTGATCTCAGGCCATGGTACCATTAGTTGAAGGTTAATGAGAATAACATTCCTAAAATATCATTCCATACTACATATGTTCATTATGGGTTTTTTTATTCCCTATTTATTGAAAAAGATCCCTTATGAATAGAATCTTCCATGAATATTTGTATAAGTTTCTTTTGGTTTTTATTGTTGATATTTTAATTCTTTAAAAAATTTATTAGGATCATGAAATATATATAAGGATTTGTCTTCAAAACCTTTAATAAATGATGTTATATGGTAAATTACTAAAATTTTATTTTTGGTAACAAAATATTTATTTTTTTAGGCACATTTAAAATATGGATGGAATAATAGGTAATACCATCCAAACAAAACTGATTAATGAATAGAAAATACCTACAAATGTAATTGAGATTTATAGTTTTCTGGGATTATTATGCTATTAATGATGTTTTTTTAAAAACAACTTAACAGTTATCTATCCCACTAACTATTTTAACATAAAAAGGGGGTTAAATATATTTAGACAAAATATTATGATGCGTTTTTTCAAGAAAAAAGACATTTGTGACTATCTCAGCTTTGGAAAAATAGATATTTTCTCTTATATTATGATTATTATATAAAGGTATTGGTTCTGTCTTGATTCAAAATGATCTGGTAATTTCTTATGCTTTATGACAACTAAAACCTCATGAATTAAATTATCCCACACATGATTTCTAATTATATGTGGTGGTTTTATCTTTCAAAATTTTGATGCAACATATATATGGATTAATGTTTGAAATATATATTTATCATAAAATTATTATATATATATTCACTAAGAAGGAATTGAACTAGAGGCATATAAGATGGATGAAACTGATAAACGATTATTATGGAATGATCAATTATCATTCTAGAAAAGAATATAAAGTGTGTGGTGCTTTGATATGGAGAAATAACACTAAATAAATCATGTTACATTTGGAACAAAACCCTATAGTGAATTTTTTGGTGAATTTTGGATTGGAATTTATTAGTGTATGAAATTCCTCTATTTTTTTAGGAGTTATTGAAATCGTATCTGTCAGATAGAATTATCAAGTGAATAAGTAGATCATGAGTTATAGAAAATTATATAATTTGTTAATAAGGGTATGTTTCAATACTTTAACATTGTTAAATATTTTTTTGATATTTGGTAAGAGATTATGTGTTCTATATGCTTCCAAATTGAACAAAGAGTTATTAAGTGAATCTCATAGTTCATTATTTTTAGTTTATCATTGAAGCGCTATAACATATAGAGACCATTAGGATTATTATGGTGGTATATAATAAAAAATATTTATTTTTGAATTTACCATTAAATGTTTTACTTGTAAACATGTAAAATAAATATGCCATTTACCAGGGGATGCTTCATCCTTTTTGAGTTCCAGAGTTGAAATATGAAAATATATTCCGGGATTTTGTAATGGGATTACCAAAACCTTCTCGAGGTAACAATTTTATTTTCGTTATTGATTATCATATGAAAAATATACACATTTATTCTTATTCGATATAAAATATCTTTAGATAATATCTCTATTTTGTAACTCAAAGATATATTTAGGTTACATGGAGTTACTCTCCCCATTGTATCTGATCATGATCTCATGTTCTATTATAACTCTTTTAAAGGACATTCGAAGTCATTGGGAACAGAATTAAATTTCAAAAAATTATTATCATACCAAATTTTATGGACTATCAGAGTGAAAAATCCAAATGAAGGAGAATATTCTTTGAGATTGTTAAATGGAGTAACAAGGACGTTGGGATAACTATATTTATTTGGTTCTGTTGTCTTATAATAATTATATTCATTCTATTATATAGATGGAAGCCGTCAAATTATTGTATGGAAAATGAATGTAAAAATGCATCATTTTGGGATGAAGTAGGTGAAATAAAGATTGTGGGACCTTATTTTTTAGAGGAAATAGAAGAGAAAGTCTATATTGTTTAGTGACACCTGGGAAAATTTCATAGGATATAGATAGGTTATGTACATAAATGAAGGATGGATCTTTTTTTTCCACGTAGGTGATCTTGCCTTTCTCAAATTTTTTCCATTGAAAATTGTGATGTATTTGGGTAAGAAGGGCAAGGTGAGTACATAGTTCATTGGAAATTATAAAATTTTTAATAAAATTGGATCAATTTTCTAAAGATTGGATTTTACTATGATTTTTTCCTTGGTAGATAATGTTTTTCATGTTTTGATGTTACGAAATTATGTGCCAAATTAATCACATGTTCTAAGACTTAAGATTGTTCAGTTAGAATATAAAAATTCATACTAGGTAATTCTACTTAATATTCTACATTTTAGATAGAAAGTATTATGGAATTAGGTAACTTATAAGGTTATGGTTTTGGGGAGAAATAACATTATTTAAGAAAAAACATAGGAATCTGAAAATTATATGGGGAAAAGGTATCCTCACATGTTTAATAAGTGAAAAAAATTATGATGACACAATTACCAGAATGGGGATAATGTAATAACCAAGGTACTTATATAGTAATTTTTATTAATTTTATAATTAAATAGGCGAATTTATTATAAATTTATTATGAAATAAGTTGTATTTATTGAAATCAGGCAATCTATAATAATACCAATCGCACGGTCCATAGCACAGAGTGCAATCTCCTTTGGTGCCAATGGTTGTGGGGATTGATTATGTCTCCCATGATCCTTTCATCTGTATGAATGAGGAATCCTATAAATGAGTTTTGATTTATCTGATTAGAAATCCTCATGTAGTGTAAAATCAAGCTCCAAATGAGGGTGTTTCCCATATAGTTAAGGTGTGTGAGCCCTCAGAGTCATGCCTTCATGAGATGGAAGAGCTTAGTAGAAATCATAATCTATCTCTAAAGTTAAGTAATTGGTAAAATGGGTTAGATGAGGATGGTTCACTGTAGATACTATGTGTGGTTCAATAGTAGGAGTCCCATGTGGCAGTGGAAGTGAATACAACGGTTTTTTCTAAGATTGGTTATGAGGAAGATCTATCTAGCCAGATCTTGGTGGATATTATAGAATAAAATAGAGTCATAGGCCATCATAGTCTATGAAATAATAAGGTACATAAGATGAAACATGATGTGGGGGAATGTATTGTTGTTAAGGGGCAGTAACCCAAAGGCATGAAGGACTATTCTCATCGGCTGAAGCTGATGAAAACAATATCGACTAGTAGGGACAATGTTATGTCCAATGGAACAACATACCCTATTTCGAAGACAAAGGTTCTTAAAAAATGAAAACAAAAAAGGAATATAATTTAATCTCAAAAAATAAGATGGATAAATCTATAAATCTAGAAGAGGAAAATAGAAATTTACATCTAGAGCTTCATATCTCTTCAAATGAAGAAATTATGGATGTTCTCATAAAGATTATGGACTCATAAGAGGAGAGGGGTAGAATCATAGAGGGAGAAAATCTACGAGATTATAATAAATAACAATGGGATTGGATAAACAAACATTTCTATATTTTACCATGTGGATTCAACGGAATGATGATTAATGTGAAGTAGTACATCCAAACATGGGGCAATCTCACCATTCACTTTGAAGACATTGTAAAAGATGACCTAGGCACATAAGACCACGACCTTCATTAGGGGATATATTAGGTAAGGAATTCCATTGTTTATAGTATCATTTTTAATAAATTTTAGATATCATACTGTATCAAAATCTTTCATCCATAAACTTGAATGATTTCCCACTTATCGTCCAAATTGACTTTGGAAATAAAAATTTAATCATAGAGGGAGTCTATAATAATTGGATAATAACATGACTATTAGAATATAAATGTGACCATTAGGCAGAGTATTCCATACAATAGAATAATAACCTCACCTATAAAATTTGTAAATAATATTTAGGTATCTCATAATTGAAAATATGATACATTTATATCAGGGAATATGTAAATAAATGTTTTAAATATAATAAATTAAGGGTTAGTATTTCAATGAAACATAAATTTTTAATTATAATTTTATAATTTATATAATGATTTCGAACAAATTTTGTTTCATAAAATAGATTCATAAAATAATACTGTATTCTATTGTAAATATAAGATAATTTTATAAGACATTATTTAGTTTTTCAAAGTGTCATAAAATCAATTATAATATTAATATTGATATTTTTTGAATAAATGATTATTTTAAATCAAAATTAAATTTATCATATTCAGAATTTTTTTTAACAAATGGATACCATTTTTGAAATCTACACATTGAAAAAATACCACGGTTAATTTATGGGTTTTTCCTAAAATAGTTTAATTTTTATTGAATAAGAAAAAAACGGTAATTTACTATATAATTAAATAAGTGGATTATTGAGTCATGGATGATGTATTATATATTTAATCACCCAGTAAATAGAACTCCAATTAACTAGAAACATTATTTAGTCACAAAAATCAACACTATTGATATTCTTGATCCAAAATAATAAACAAATGAGTAAAATAATAAAAAACACACCTCACTTATCCCTATAAATACCACCAATCACTACCCCTTCTCATCACACCTCCAAATCCATGTTTCTTTTCTATACTCTTCCAAATTCCATTATAAATACATTTCCTCATTTATAATGCCAATTTTAGTAACTAAAATACCAAAATCGAGTTCCATTATGGAGGTTCTAAAGGAGATGATATTTAAGAGGTAAAATCCTCCTTCATTCTCTTTTAAATTATTTATTTATTTATTTCTCTCTACCTTATCCCCAAATCCCATTTAAAAATCGTCATAAAAACTCCATTATCATGCATATACTCTAATTTTATTTTTTTAAATGTAATTTCCAATATCAAAACTCTTCTTTTATCCTCTTAATCTAAAAAAAATGAAAACAACATTTGTGATGTGTCGATTTACAACCTTCAGGGATGAAAAGTTTTAATTTTTTATTAAAACCTTAAAATATATTCATAAAAATATATTATTATTAAAAAATATTTTAATATTTTTATTATAACTTTTTTAATTTTATGGAACTCATTTATAAAAATAATATTAAATGAAACGACACTAGTTTATGATGGCTGAAAAACAACCCAAAACCAACCAAACATTTATCCTTAATATTTTATCTAATTAGAAATCCTTATATAAAAATAATGATATATGGGATGATTTAAAATTATGGGAACATATAAATACCATTTCATCCCACTTTAGGGTTCTCACTTCCATTTTAATAGAACTTTTTTAATTATAATTAAGGGAACCAACTATAAATCCATGAAAAAAATTCTCCAGGAATGATGATTTTGATATTTTAACTCATTAAAATGGCTATAAATGATGTTAATAAAATGGTAATAAATGAAATTTTGGTTTACAATAATCTAAATTTTGTAATTAATGATTCTAATTTCAATATCCTGGTCATTAAGTGCAAGTATAGAATGCAGTCGGATATAAGGTAAGTGAATTCTTAACCCAATTTACAATCATTGTTTTAACATTATAATAAATTTATTTTGTTGGGATAAGAATATTTATTAATATAATTTTTATTATATTATGTTTTATTATATTTATTTACATCTTAAATACATATTCCATTCCTTTAATTTATTCTCATTTCAATGATTTGATATTTGTGGACTTTCTTTTTAAAAAACCTCTTATCAAGTTATAATTTTTTTAAGAAATGGTTTTTTAGTTAGACGATGTAAGAAAATTTTACAACTTTAATAACAAAATATTGATTTCTTGTTTCCATTATGATTTTAAAATTTTGTTTTAAAATTATAAAAAAATCATTTATAATTGCGTAGATTCTTAAAAATGAAATGTGATTTCAAAATATTAAATTTATTTTCCTAAATAATGTTTCTATTATTTAAGATGTATGGGTTATAATCATGTTATGGATATTGGGACTTTTTTGTGATGTTTGGTTCTAGGATAAACTGAGGGAAGTTATCCCATTATACCTCTTGAATTTACTGGGTAAAGGGGTGTAGTTAACGGGTTAGGTCTCTCCTAAGAGATTATGTGAATATACTATAATATTTATTCCAAGTGTAAGCATGATGGCCTCTCCATGTGTAGCTGAGAGTGCTAATTTATCTGAATAGGGATATGAAAATGATCTCATAATGCACCTTTTATGATTTAGGTATGATTTCTATAGTTTTTTAGGAAACATAGTATTTCATAAGGTAAGCTAAATAGAATTTTTCTTATGTTTAAAAGTTATAACTTTGTGAAAATGATTTCATTCATGGACTAACATTATATTTCATAAATTATATGTCCCTTTATATGATATTGTTATCATCTAATGTTTAAAAAACACGTATTTTATGTATGGGTAAAGGAAAATAATAATCCATGTTTAAATTATGGAAGTTTGTTATGAAATAAAAGCATGTTTTGTTTTTAAAAGTTTCATATTGTAAAACAATAGATCTTGAATAGGAGTTTCAAAATTGTAATATATTAGTATCTATGCATTATTTCATGTCAAAATTATGTAATACTATAAACCTAAAAAATCTTTTGTAAAGTATGATGTTTTATATTTGTTTAATTAACTAGATTATTTAATGTTTCAGGATGGATCCATAAATTTTTTATTCTAAATAAGTAATTTCAAAGTGAAAATGATTTTTTATAAAGAAATGTTCCAAAATGATATTTTAATATAATTATCCATATCATATGAAATCCATTAATATTAAAAATTCTTTACTAGGGATATAATCCAATGATACCATCCAAATTATTCATTTTTATGGTTTATTATTATGATGAAATGATGTCTGTGTGACATGTTCCTTTTTCATGAGTTATACTATAATGAAATTATGAAGTTATTATGAAACCCATTTGTTTTCCATTGGTTATTCCATAATGAAATTCTTATGAAACCCATTAATTTTCCTTTATATATGGTTTTATGAATAGATGAAATGATTTTGAATCATATTTATTTTTCATGAGATATGTTATGATGAAATGATTATGAAACTAATTTATTTTTCATGTGTAATGATATGATTAATTATTTATGATCTTTTGGAACAAATATATATGATTTTAATTATGTGATGAGTTTGACCTATACCTCTCTTCAATGAATTGGGTAAATATTGGTACCTCATGAGATAAATTGGACTGAAATGAAGGGTGAACTCTATTCAATAAGGGATATTTTCTACTATGATAGTTTGGGGATTCAATATTGTCCACTAGAAAGTTTGTGGAGTGAACCAATTTGAAAATGATAGTAATTTAATTATCCTCAATTAATAAGGAAATTATTTTCTATAAAAAAATTTATTTAAAAAATCTATGACTTATATGAAGGTCATGATATTGTGGCCTATGTTATTTGATTCATTTATTATTCTCGTCTTATCAATTGAAAATATTTATTCAATAACTCTATTTTATGATCTATGATATGTAGAGTATGGTTTTTAAATGTAATTTTTATGTTCTTAAATCATTATGATCATGTTTTTCTTATCTGATCATTGATATATCTCTTTTTTACCCTTTCTATCAAATAAGCGCCCCCTTTCTTGTGTTTCCTTTCCCGAGGTTATAAAGAAAGGTATTTTGTACGATATATCTAAGAACGGTACTAGTTATGAAGAACATAGTGGGATATGATGTAGTTCACCTATGAACTAGTTTTTAACATGTTCATATCTATAAATATGCTAGAACTAAATTATTCTGAGAAGAATGGTTATGTTATGTATTGGATTTTCGTGTTTTATGATGTTATATCTATGTATGAAAACTTTGGGTCACTATATTTATTAATTTGTGCATGGTTTAGTTAGCTTATGGAATCTAGGATAAGAAAACATTAGTGAGAAACCTGATAATAAGTCTAACGACAAGTGAATGTATAGAAAAATGTCATGTAATTTTTGTAAATGGCATAGTGTGCGGCTTCTATTAAATTATATCCCTATCTATATTCTACAAGTGGATGTAGCTATGAAACAATTGTACCAATGATGATAAATTCCTAAAGGCTGCATTGGGATTTTAATCAACCATTACCTAGTGTAAAACAACGGGCCTTATTATACACCTGGTTTGACACCCTTGTGGGATAAGTTTTTTAATTCAAAAAATAATTATAACTCACCATAATGGATTTTAATAGATAATTCCCATTAATGGCCTAGAATAAAACTAATATTTTATATACTTAAAAGAATGATTCATGACTTAGACATCCTATAAACTATTTTCCATGATTATGGGGTTTCCCAATATGATTATCATTACTAAAACTATGATTTTTTGTTTTTTTATAACATGAACTCAAATGAATCATGTTCATGTGGTAAAAAATTGAAAAACAATCATCTACCACCTCAGCAACCAAATATTTTGATTGATATAATGAAAAATATAATTTCTATGTTAACAAAAATTTCTTAATATATGAATCATGCTGAACATCCAAACCATTAAAGGAGAGAATAAAATTCTGTTGAGTTCTTTATGGGGAAACATCCTCATTCCTTTAGTGGTTATTCCAATCCACTAGTTTTTGAGAAATGGATCAGTGACATTTAAAAGATATTTTTTCTTCAATGTTTGGAGCATGAAAAATTCATTTTTTTCCGATCATTTGGAAGGGTAACTGGATCAATGGAAGATTCATATCAAGAATAAATTGAAATATATTGAAGCCCTGGTTTCATGTACTTGACCCTTTATCTATGAATATTATGTATATAAAATGTTGTGGTATCTTTTTAACAGGTTTACTGATGTTTTGTAATTCCTTGTAGGTTGTTTTGGAGATGAGCAACTTGATAATAGTTTCTAAAAACATTTCAAGATCTCCAAGATACCATGAAAGGGAAAAGGGTGGAAACAGGGAAGGCAAATGGTTAGTGCATAGTTTGGAAAACCCATGAATATTCCTAGGATAAGTTTTTTACATTGAGACAGTGGGGAAAACATAGTTGGAGCATGATTTTTCTAAATAAGAGATTAATCTATGTAAGGAATGGTTTGAGATAGTAACTCATGAATTGATAGTGAAGGGAGATTCTGAACGTGCACCCAAACTAAGCATAGTACAGCTTTAGATCCCAATATTAAAGAGATAATTTGAATTATATCCTTAAAAAATCATTTTTCCCTAATACTCAATTAATATGAATTAATTTTCCTAAAAAGGCATAAAAGGTGATTCCCTTTGTTCTATGAAATAGTTTTTCGCGATCCAAAGTTGGTTGGAGAATAAGATTATTGAATAATTTCAATTTATTAATTTATTTCCATATATATTTTGTCCGTATCTCTCTAATAACCATAGATCTAATCCTTTAGGGAATGACCTAGGTTCAATGTTGTATTTCATGATGATATTACAGTTAATTGGTTTAAGGTAACAAGATCTAAATTTGGATTTAGAATATCTATGATGGTCATTTGAGGTTGTTGTGTTCTTCCTCATTTTAACCAAGGTTATAGAGGTAGGTGTATTATTTCACATATTAACTTGATTAGAATATTAAGGATTATTTTAAAATTGAGTTAATTTATTTAAATTATTGTGAAAACTTTCTATTATTTGATTGAAACAACTTCAGTGATGTTTTCTTGGAAATTTTTGAAATTAGATAGTTTTGTGTAAAGTGGATTTTGTTCATAATTTTAAAATGGTCATTTTAAAATTATTTCTTGGTATTTATAGATGTAAAATAAATTAAAATATTTTAATGAAAGTATTTTTTATGTGGAGAGTTTACATAAATACTTTTTGAATACATTGTGGTGCATTTTCATGTTTCATTTTACAAGGCCTAGTTGAAATATTGCTTGTTGCGTGGTGAAAAATGTGTAATGGAACATTGGATTGGTTGCATTTGGAAGACTTGGTTGATCGATGATAGTCCACTCATGAGTATGGAACACTCTACTATGAATTCATGCATGGATTTGTTCATGTTTGTAATTTTGTAATTGGTATGCCATGTGTATTTGATAAATGTTTAAAAATAGGTTTGATTTTTTTTGGGTTTTGGAAGCTATTTTGGATTTGAAATATTTTTTATTCTATGTAAAATGATGTTATATTTGATATGAACTATTTATTATTTCATTTAAACTATTTTATATAAATTTTTAAAAAAAAAATTATTCATGTGTAATGAGTTGAGAAGTCATTGGGAAAATCCTACTAAGTTTAGGTTAACCCCATCATGGGGCATTACTATGCATTTAAATATGTTATCTATCAAGAACCAACAAAAATCGAGGTATATTAGTTATTTAGTGATGAATCTTGATAGCATGGGAATGGATTATCCTGTTGAATATTGGATAATTCTAGTAGTTTTTAGTTGGATTTATTTGGCGACATTTGGTTTTTGTTGTCTTTAGTTTTCCTTTTATGCTACTTCTTGGATTCTATTTCTACTTTGGTATAGTTTTTGGTTGATTTGGTTTTGTTTGAGTTGTTTTATGTACACATGCATCATAGAATGTTTTGTTTTTAATGTTTATCTTTTATTGGTTATTTTATCTTCAATGGTAAATTCATCCCCAAAATGTTTATGAATCCCTTATAATTTATTTCAATCTATTGGTTTCTTAGGGATGTCACCTGAGGCCTAGTAACACCCACCACTCTTCTTATGCCAATTGGTGAGTGGTGGTATGTTACAAATGTTACCATCTGGTTTGAGCCTTGATATGTGTATACGTTCATTCTATCTCTTAGTATGGTAGCAAGGAGATAAAATTTTCAAAACATGAATTATAGATCATAAAATGTTGTAGCTAACCTATTTATGATAAAAATAAATTTTATTGGGAGTTTCAGTATATGAGTGTTTTTAGAAAACTCTAAGTGAGTTTCAACTAATCTTCATGGGTTTCGATGAAGATAGTTTCATGAGGTGCATTGATAGAATATATTCCCACTAGGACTTCATTTCTCATTGTTGATCTAATGATTTACGAAAATGGTTATATTGTATTCATTATGAAAAATATTTATGAAATATTCAAATGTGGATTTTAAAATTTCATTATAGTGGTATTTTGAATATGTCTATAATGGATTATTATGGAAAAAATTATTATTGAACTTATTCAAATGGTAATTTAAATTATCTAATCCTTCGGTGCTAGTAAGTGAGATTAAGTGGTGTTTCTTTTTGTTATTGAGTGTGAAACTATATATGCATTATTGAATCAAACAAAATAAGGTTATTGAGAATGTGTTTCCTCCAAATCTATATGTTAATGAATATTTGTTCTAGAGTATTATCTAGGCTTTTCAATATATTTATAGAGTGAATTGAAAGGATGAACCGATGAAATTTGATTATTATGTTCAATTCTAGAAGAAAGACTCACCCACCTTTCAATTGGATTCTGAACAAGAATTAGTGGATGTGTTGGAGAATAGGATGAAATGTGTATTTAATTTAATTTTCACACCAATTGGGATAATTGTAAATTTTTAAACATATATTCTATATGATTTATCACGCAGGTGTTGGAATTTATCATTTTAGTCAAAATTGGACCATGGCATGGCATAAGAGGATTTTGAAGAATTATTCAAAAAAAAATTCTTATCAAACATTTTTAATTTCTAAAACTGTGGATTTATTCAGTATGATGTTTGAGAATCTATCGATAATCTATTATATAGATAAATTTATGAATTATGTTCTCCTTCCAATGAAAATTTCAAAAAGTTCATCCTTAAAGGAATGTAATTTTTAGTCATGGTTGAAAAAAAAAATTAGTTAAGCATTTTCAGGATTTGTATAATGGATTATACATATATGGTAAATAGATTTATGGTAGTAGAAAGAGATATCTATGTAAAACTATTGGAGGAAAATTGTTTATCCTTAAAATAAATGGTGGGAACTCCAATTATTGAAATAATAAAATAAAGGTAACCTATTCTCAAGGGGGTGGTATTTCTCAAAATCAGATAATCAGGTTGGATAACCATCCTCCTCAACCAAAAATAATGAAAAGATGTTTTGAATATAGTTATTTTCTATATATAAATAATTATTTTATAGAACCACCAAGATCATGTCACGACATTAAAAAGATGGGACATCTTCAGTGCTATTATTTGGATTCTCCCAGATCAAGTGTTGGGGAAACAACCCCTGAATTTTAGTCATCATATGCTTTCAGAGTACATGTTCAAAAAATAACTCTCTTAAATAGAACTTAATTTGATATGGTGATTCTAATAATACCATGAATCCCCAACCATTTCAATCCCAATTGGTTGATAAAGATAACTGTTCAAGAATTAAGAAATTTTATGTAGCTAATAAATAGATAATGGATGGTCAATCATGACCTTCGATGGTAAGTGGAATGATTCTTTTGAATTATAACCTTATATATTTTTTTGATATGGGTACATATCATTCATTAATTGTTTCTTGTGAAATTAATCTTCTAGGTTTACATGTTGAGATGATGCCTTTTGTTTTAAAACTCCCAACACCTTTGGGAAAAATATGATGTTAGGATTTGAAATGTATAAAATGTTTGATGTTAATCAATGGAATAGAGATTTTATGGGATTTCTCTATGATAGATAAATATTTCTATGAATAAATTCTGGTAATGGACTGCATAATAATATTTGTGGTCTATATATCTTTTTATACATGGGTGGTGACTTCGAAATCTTCAGATTGTGATAAGAAAATATTAAAACGAGATTGTGTGGATTATGTATGAATATCAAGACCCTTGATACTAGTGGTTTGATCTATATCTTATTAGTTGATTACAATTTCTTTGGAATTAGTATATTAAATAGATAATAAATATTTTCCAACCATATTGGAGCAGTTACTTGTTGTGTTTTCTAAAACTATCATGGCGTTTCCACCCAAAAGAGATGTTGAGTTTACGATTAATATCATGTAAGGGAACAAACCT
This sequence comes from Viscum album, assembly GCA_963277665.1. Lineage (NCBI taxonomy): Eukaryota > Viridiplantae > Streptophyta > Magnoliopsida > Santalales > Viscaceae > Viscum > Viscum album. The sequence continues at coordinate 1,967,621,274 of OY728161.1, forward strand.
ATTTACCTTCCACATTATCAGATAAAACCAATATAATTGAGGGAATTGAGGGATCAGTTGGAATATTTGGAAAGTGTAGGTTTCATCTGACTGATTACATCTCCATGGGTAGTGCCGGTTATTTTTCTGAATAAGGTGGCTAGGACTCTTAGAATTTTTATAGATTATGGTATGCCTATAATATTTATGATAAATAGTATATATACTCATCCATAAACTAATTATTGGTTTTATAAATTATGGATATCCCGGTGGTTCTCTAATATTGACATACATTTGGTATATCACCAAATGCAGGTTCAGAAAAAGGATATTTTGGAAATAGATTTCCGAAGTAGATATGACCATTATGAGTTTGTTGTTATGCCTTTTGGTATTATGAATGAACTACACATCTTTATAGAATTTATGAATCATATATTTCAAAGGTATCTAAATTCATTTTTTGTGTTATTTTTTGAGGGTATAATTTTTTATTGTAGTACAAATGTGGAACATGAGAAACACTTTTCTAGAGTGTTGGGTATCTTACAGGAGAATCATATATATCCTAAGTTATCAAAATGAGATTTTTTGATCCAAGAGGTATGATTACTTTTCCATGACACATAAAAAATAAATTTATATATACACATAAAATATATGAGATATTATCTCATACTAGCTACCAAATAATGACTTTTAGATATGTATTTTCCTTAGATATTTTGGATACTACAGACATTTTGTATATGAATTTTCCCTATTGGCAGCATCGATGATAGGATTAAAAATTAAAGGTGTTCCTCTTTAGTAGAACAAATAATGTTTTATATACTTTCATGATCTTATGGGTAGGATTACATTTTCAGATATCCTTATATTAGATAAATCTGGATAGGGCTATATAGTTTATTATGAATAATTAGGATTAGGATTGGGATTCATTCACATGTAGGCTGATCATGTTATTTCTTATGGATCACATTACTTGTGGATTAATGAGAAGAACTACCCAAAACATGATTTGGAATTAGCTATTGTAGTACACTCTTTTAATACTTTGAATAATTATTTTATTGTGCGAATTTGGTGGTGTTTATACACCATAAAAATATAAAATGAATTTTCCCACAAAGATATTTCAATCATTTTCAAATAAGATGGATATAATACCTTAAAATATTTGACATCAAAATGATTTATAATTCAGGTAAAGTAAAATCAATTGCTGATTTATTAGGAAGGAAATCATATAATTAGCTGGATAAAGAAGCATTAGATTAGGTAAAACTGATGTTGATGATAACCGACATACATATGGATTTTACAAACCAAGTAAATTGTGTATTTTTCTTTCTAGTTTCATTTGTTCGTAATTTGGTTCATCATGTGAAAGAGGCTGAATAAAATGATTTTCGTTATGTTTTTTTAGGATAAAAATCAATGATGGGGAGACTATTAAGGAATAGAAGATGGGTGGGAGTTCAGTTTTTTACATAGAGATCATATCATGGAACCATTTTATTTTTAAGAATAAATTTGTAATGCATACCAACATAAAAAATTGGATATTCATCCAGGTATTAAAAATGTGTATTGGGTGAAAACATAATAGTTTTGGTGGGATTCTTTGAAAGTTTTAGTGGCATAGTATGTTATGATATGTCACACATATCCGTAGGTTAAGGTATAACACCAGCAACCAAAAGTAATGTTGCAGTATTTACTGATTACTATATGGAAATGGGATCATATAAATAAGGATTTTATGACAAGTTTCCCAATAACATTTAGGAATCATGATTCCATATGGATTGTAGTGGATTGACTCATGAAGTCTGTTCATTTTTTCCTATTCAAGATTCTCATATAGTGTAAGACCTATCTAAAATCTATATCCAAGAAGTTTTAAATAGGAATGGAATTCTAATATCAATTATATTACATCATGATTCAAGGTTTATGTCTCATATTTATAAATACTTATAGAAATCCCTTGGTACATGGGTGACTACGAGTGTGGAATATCATTCTCAAATAGGTGGACAATCTGAGAGGATTATACAAATATTTTAGGATATTCTTGGGACTTGTGTAATAGATTTTATCATTTCTAGGGAGGAGCACTTACAAATACTTAAGTTATTATTCCACAATAATTATAAGGTCTCTATACATATGGAAGCTTTTGAATTTTTGTATGGGAGTCCTTGAAGTTCTCCACTTTGTTGGGTGGAAACAGGTGATACTTCACTAGATGGTCCAATCCTTGTAAAAGAGATACTGGATAAGACTTAGTTGATAAAAATGAGGATGGATCAAAAATCAAATGCACATCATTATCAATAGATATTTCTTATTTGAGGTGAGTGATCATGTGTTTCTTCATAATACCTACAAGGAATTCCCATCATCATTTTGGTAAATTGGAAAAGATATATCCTCGTTATATTGGACCTTTTTTGATATTTGAATGATTTTTTGAGGTGAAAAATTTGTTTGATTTCCCACCAAGGATTATTATAGTGCTCAATATGTTTCATAAATCTCAACTAAAAAAGTTTCAACATGATCTTGACTATATGATTTGATGGTATCACATTGTCTTAGACAATGATACCTTGTTTATTCATGTGCTATTAGAGACTTTGGATAGATAAGATAAAGTATTTTATAGGAAAATAATTGTTCTATTGTGAGTTTTATAGTGACATGGTCAGAATCATGTCGAAACATTAGAGAATAAAAAGGAATTGTTGGAGAAATGACATGAACACTTCCAAGGTAAATGGAGTTTTCTAAATTCCATGTATGGAAAGGATAATGGTGGGGATAATGTAGTACCCCTGATTTTAGGTATTTGACACTCAATTTATTTATATTAACAATATAAAAATTTCAGGTTATATTTTGAGAGGTTTGGAGTGGTTTTGGAATGATCTGAAGTATATTCTATTGGAACATGATTTGAGAATAGTTTCTAGAAATCATGAAACACCTCAAGAAATCCATGAAAGGGAAAATAGTGAGAACTAGGTAGGCACACAATTGGTACATGGTTTGGTCAATATATACAAATTCCTAAGAGAAGATTCTCACTTTAAGATAGTGGGGAAACACATGGTTGGTTCATTGTTTTTCAAATTGTGTGATCCAATAGTGATAGGTTTGGATTTTGGTAGTACCCCATGCATGGTTAGAGAAAGGTTTTTCTATCCATTCCCCTTAACCTTGCATGAAATGTTTTAGAATGAAAAAATGGGAATCTATTTCAAATTAGATCCTTAGTCACTCTTTCTCTCTGAATACTCCATTTACATGAATTTCATTTTCTCTCAAGGATTTATAGGCATTTAAATTTGATTTTGGAGAAATATTTAAGAGATCTAAAGTCTGTCAGTGATCTATATTCGCTGGTAAGTGCTTGTTCATCATCATTGTCTTTAGATATTTTATCCTCTGATTTCTTAGAAGGTTAGATAAAATATTCTAGAGATATATCCAGGTTATTTTTTGTATTTCATGATGAAATATTTTTAACATGTTGAAGGGAACAATATCAATGTTTGGATTTGAAATATATAAGCTATGTTGTTGAAGTTGTTTTGTTTTTCCTCATTTTTTTCTAAATTTTGAGATGTTGGTATATTATTTCTCATTTTCACTTTACTATTATTTGAGGGATTGGTTTCAAATTGGTTGAAATTTATAGATTTGTTGTAAAATACTTCTTTATTTTATGGAAACCTTTTTATTAATGTTTTCTTTTAAATTGTGGAAATTTGATGGTTTTATGATATGTTCTTTTTTTCATAATTTTAAAATGATGATTTTAAAACTATGGATTATTTTTTATGCATGGATAATGTTTCATGAAATGGTTAAAATAAAATAATGTTTTATGATAAATGGTTTTTTTAGGATTTGGGTATACATGGTTGTGTGTGGTCATGTAGCATTTTACATGTTCTGGTTGAAATATGACTTGGTGATCGATGACAAAGGTGTAATGGAACATGGGATTGGTTACCTTGTGAGGACTTGTTTGATCGATGAGAGACTTCTCATTAGTATGGTACTATCATCTGGTAATGTATGTGTGGACGTGTAGTTTTTGTAATTATGCAATGGAGATTCTAGATGGATTTGAGTAATATATAAAGTATGGCTTCATTATTTTGTCTTGGAAATTTTTTTTGTCTTCGAAATTTTTTGACTTGGAAAACTATTTTGGATTTATTATAAACTAATTTAAATTTATTTTAAACTATTTTATATAAATGTGCTCACATTTTTTATCCTACTGTAGTGATTTGGGGTGTCATTAGTGAAATCCTACTAAGTTTATACTCCACTGCTTCTTTGGAATTGTTGTACATTTTCAAATTTTATCTATGAATACATATGTAATGGAAAGGTATCTATGTTATTTTAGGATTTATCATGATACCATGGTCCTCAAAATTTCTATAATAGTACCTCACAAATATATTCGTCTGGTTCTTTATCATAAGTTCCTCTGGTTTCCACGTTTCCTCTTCCATCTTATGGTTTCTCTATAGAACATTTACCAGAGGAGTCGTCTGGTTTCCCAGAACTTGTTCTCTTGTATCCAGAATTTTAACATGGTCTTCAGAATAAGACAGATCAGGTTCCAGTTCAATTTCTTCATAGGTGAGTACTTGCATTGGGTTAGGCATGTATTTTCTCAACAGTGACACTTTGAACACATTATTAACTTCAGAGATACTTGGATTCATTTCCAAATGATAAGATATAACTCCAATTAATTTTAAAATTTATTAATATCTGATTTACCTGAGAATTAATTTACACTTCTTACGGAAACGTATAATACCCTTCCTTGGAGATACCTTCAAGAAGACATGATATCCTACCTGAAATTACAAATCCTTCCTTCGGTTATATGAATAGATCTTTTTCCCACATTGAGATTCTTTGATGTGGGTTTGGATAACCTTCACCTTTTCCATCATTTCCTTTTCAAGTTCTCAGCATTGGAGTTTTCATTCACCAACATCATCCCAACAAGTTGGTGTGCGACATCTCTTTCCATATAATGCTTCATATGGTGCCATATGAATACTTGAATTGAAGCTATTGTCATTGTAAAATTCTACCAGAGGTAAATATTGATCCCACGTACCTTGAATGTCAAGTGAGAATGATATAAACATGTCTCCTAATATTTGAGTAGTCCGTTATGATTGTCCATCAGTTTGATTGTGGTTGGCAGTTCTTAAACAAATTTCAGTATCTAGGGCCATCTGAAGAATTTTCCAGAATCATGTTGTAAAACAGGGATCATGATCATAAACAATTGATATGGGTAAACCATGGAGTCTTACAACTTAATTAATATATATTCTTTCCATACGTTCAATTGGTAAATCTTCTCTTATAGGAAGAAAATTTTATGACATGGTAAGACGATCAACAATGACTAATATTGCATCATTCTTTCTAGGTGTCTTCGGTAGCCCCATGACAAAGTCCATTGTAATATTTTTCTCATTTCCACTCAGTTATGGGAAGAGGTTGTATGAATCCTTCAAGCAGTCACCTTTCATCTTTCAATTGTTGACAAACTATACATTTTGACACCAAATCAGCAATCTCCTTCTTCATGTTGTCCCAACAAAAGTGTTATTTCAAATATCTATAAATATTTGTTTTTATAGGGTGTATAGGAAAATTAGTGGTATGAGCATCATCCAACAATTCCCTTTTTAGATCAGGTTTATCGAAAACACAAATTTTCTTCCAAAATTTCCAAATTCCATCTTTATATACAAATTTAGTCAATCTCCCAGTGTCCATAGCATTAATTTTCTTTTTAAATTCTTCATCATCAGTATGAGAACTTTTGATCCATTGTAGTAAACATGGTTTGGAAACCTTTTGGAAAAGTATTGAAGTTTCACCTTCCATGGTTATTCCCATATCTATCATTACTAGATCCATGAAAATAACATGTCTTTCAAATCTCATCTTGTTTAAATCTCCATGATCCTTTCTGCTCAAAGCATCTGCCACCTTATTTGCCTTCCCTTAGTGGTAGTACATTGTGAAATCATAATCCTTTAGTAGTTCAAGCCATATCCTTGTCCTCATGTATAGTTCATTTTGTGAGAAAATAATCTTCAACCTCTTGTGATTAATATAAATTTCACATTTTTCACCATAGATATTGTGTCTCCATAATTTTAGAGAAAATATTACAGCTGATAACTCAAGTTCATGAGTGAGATAGTTTTTCACATGAATTTATAGCTTCTGCGAAGCATAAGAAATAACTCTATCATTCTGCATAAGGACACAACCATGTCCTTTATTTGAATAATTAATATAAATAAGAAACTCATCATTCCCCTATGGTAGAGTAAGGGTAGGAGAATTAACTAATCTTCACTTCAGTTCTTTGAAATATTCTTCACAATCTTTTTTCCAAAGAAATTTAACCCCTTTACGAGTGCTCTTGGTTAATTGGATAGAAAATTGGGAAAAATTCAGGACAAAAAAACCAATAATAACCTACTAAACCAATACAACTATGTACCTCTGTTATACTCGTCGGTTCTGGGCATTCATGGATTGCCTTGGTATTTGAAGGATCAACATGGATTCCATCCTTAGAGATAATATGACTAAGAAAATAAATCTCCTGAAGCTAGAATTCACACATGTTAAACTTCCAATATAATTCATTTCTTCTAAGCATTTTTTGAATAATGCGCAAGTGATTTTTATGATCTTCATAGAATTTGGAGTATACCTAGATATCATCAATTAATATCACCACAAAGTCATCAAGATATTCCTTGAATACTCTATTCATGAGATCCATGAAGATAGAGGGTGCATTATTCAATCCAAAAGGCATTATTGTAAAATCATAATGCTTGTACATAGTTCAAAATGTTGTTTTTAGAATTTCTTCCTTCTTCACACACACTTGATGATATCCATATCAAAGGTCAATCTTTAAAAGATATTGAGCTCCATTAAGTTGGTCAAATAAATCATCAATGTGAGGTAAGGGATACTTTTTCTTTATTGTTATAGCATTGATCTCCATGTATTGAATGCATAGCCTCATAGATCTGTCATTCTCATAACTAAAAGGACAGGGGATCCCCATGGAGAAACACTAGGGTGAATAAATACCTTATTACTCAATTCATGTAGTTGTTTCTTTAGTTGCACTAATTCCACAATGGTCATTCTATATGGGGTCTTCAATATGGGCCTTGAACCAGGAATTATGTCAATGGAAAACTCAAATTCTCATTCTGGAGGATCTATAGGTAAATCCCTTGAAAACACATCAACATATTCTGGAACAACAGTTGTGTCCTCTATTTGGAAATTCTTTTCCTCACCCATAATTATTTCATTCTCATCCTCCCCAATAATTTAATTTAGTATAGCTACTGGGGGCATATCTAGTTAAGAATTAGATTGTGACATTTTTTCTCTAAATATAAGGTACTCATTCTCATCATTGATAATTGTAACCTCATCCTTATTACAAAGAATTTTCACATCATGGTCTTAAAACTAATCCTTACCAAGGATTATATCAAATTAAATCATGGGAATGATGATGATATCAGCAGATAAAGAACAATTATATGCCCTAATGGGAACTAATTGACAAAACGTTGTTACGATGATACATCCCTTAAGAGTTCTAACTAAAACCTCCCTTGTAAAATCCAATTTTAAATATCTAATTTTCTTAGGAAACTGGGAAGGTATGAAACAATGTGATGATATTTAATCAAATAAAGAAATGGCTAAACTTGTGGAAACCATTAAATTAACTGCTACCACATCTTTCAGAGCATCATCCTTAGCAGTAGTGATCACAGAAGGTTAACCTTGCTCCCTTGGCCTTTTCTGAGATAATTTCCCTTGGCGTTGAGGAAATTTATTTTTATAATGACCCTTTTCTCTACTATTGTACCATTCAACATTGAAAACCTCTTTTGTTCCCTAGAAATCATGAGTTTGGTGGCCATTTTCACCACACTTTTAATAGACTCACATTCCCTTCAAGCAAGTACTGTGGTGTTTCTTCCCACATTTACCGCATGATGGATATTCAACTTTTCCCTTATTCCCCTTATTTCCATTTCCATAGTGGTCAATAGATCTCTTCTTCTCCTACTTTTCATTAAAGTCATAAGTCTTAGAGAATTATTTTTCTGTCTGGATAGCACATGAGACAATATCTTCGTATGATGAGAAGGATTGTGAGACTAATTCTTGATGGAGAAATGGTTTTAACCCATCAAATAATCGATCAATCTTACTCCTTGGCTTACATATATAATCTACTCCATTCCTTCCTATCCTTGTAATATTAGCCTCAAACTTTGCGACATTCTCATCCTCCTTTTGTCTCAGACTTTGAAATTATATTTCTATATCCACTTAATGTTCACGGGGAAAGTATTTTTCTATAAAAATATCTTTAAACGCCCTCCATTAAATGTTTGATACTTCTCCATATTCCTTTTTGTTTTGAATCAATGTCCACTATTTATCTACATCTCTTGTGAGGTAATAAACTGCCATGACAACTTTTTCCCATTCACTACTCCCCAAAGCATGAAATATTTTCTCTAAGGAACTGGTCCATTTCTCAGCTACTAACGGATTTGTACGCCCATTAAATGTGGTGGTTGTTTCCTCATGAAGCGGTCAAAAATTGATCCTTCGCATTGTGGATCAGAGTGCATCATACATGTGAGGTTATTATTCATATCTTGAGTGAGTTGTCCCAGTGTAAAGACAAGTTGATCAGCACCAGTTTCATAACCAACTCCACTATAATTATCTTGATCATAATGTAAGTCCCTAAATAGATTATGTGAGTCGATACGGTTTCCATTCCTTCCACTAGGCTCCATTTCTAAACAAATGAATAAAGAAGATTAGTTTATGAATTGAAATAAATAATTCTGAACTTGTAAAACACTTAAAATAAATTGAGCAGTTTATGGCTATAATCCATAATCATAAAAATATTTTCATTGAGGAAGTATATTCTCATAAACCCTACATAATGGTTTGAAGATAAAATGATAATTATCTTAAGCATATCCCCCGTGAGTGTCGTAACCAAAAGTATAGCAAGGATCATTGTCGTGCACCAGTTCATGTTCGAGTCTAGTTCAAAGTAGTGTTTTCGGTTTTACCCTTAGGTACATCTAGGCCAGAGCCGCATCTACCTTCTTTTATTCAGACATGGATGTATTTCATGGAAAAATAACAAAATATTTAAAGTTCCAAAATTATAGGAAGTTCATCTATTATAATCCTCAAAGTCTATCTTAGGATAGTGTTCTCTAATAAAAATTTTTCTAAATATTGTTTCCAAGGTTTGTACTAAACATCCTCTGATACCAACTATAAAGACCTGATCCTAGTTACCTAGATTTAGGGAATTATTACATAACATTCTCATGAAACAAGGAAACATGTCTTGAAAGACTGATCAGTTTAGTAGCCTTGGAAGTACTATATACATTCATAAGTTTTACATTACATCATAAAATAAAATCATCAACAATATTTTGTCCCCTTTTGAACACACTTATATCCATAGCCTATCCTTGAAGGTCCACCATAAAATACTTCCTCACATCCTTGGAAAAATAAAACATATAAAGGGGTGAGCTCAGATGCTCAGTGAGGATAATAATATAGCATAATCTTTCATAAATAAGCATAAACATTTAAGGAAATTTATTAGACTAGAACGAAATCCTTTAAAACATAAAATTCTAAATAGCATAGAAAACATGAAATCAAATAATTCCATTTACATATTCACATGGATATTATAATAGTAAAATAATCCCATGAAACATCAATATCCACTTTTATAATGATAGAATGCATAATGCAAGACTTCATAACCACATAGTCAAGGCCTTGTTCTAAGACTACAAAAAATATTTTTTTCAAGGCCTTGTTCCAAGACACTAGTTTGTCTTATGAGACCTACCGATGCATCGAGGAGCTATAGCGGGATCCACCCATCACTTACTATGTCAAATTCATTCCTCATATGAAAAGGTTTAAACATTACATAAACATTAGTATTAAAACTAGCATGTGAAATGTCAATACATTATCCATAACCCATGAATGGTATGATAATAACACTTACACAGTCAAACATATCTCAAAACCTTCAATAAAATATGAAATATTTGTATCATAATAAATCTACTTCAATAAAGATTAAAATCTATCAAATGGATGTTGGCATAGATGAAATAAAAACATTTTTTAGAGATATATCTCTTTCTATTTTCAAATCATTTAAAAGTAATATAATTATAGAAGAAAATATTTATTTTTAAAATATTATTATAATCTTGTAAGAGAAGCTTTGAAGATGTTATAATGGTAGAAAATAGTTGGACATGCCGTATAAGTTAAAAAAACATTCATACCTTAATTTTATCGAAAAGGTCATAAAGTACCTTGTTTGGAAAACGATGGAAAGATTCCTTTCATAACATATATGTTCAAATAAAGGTATAAATGACTTTAACCAATTTTCTATTAAATAGTAAAAAGGTTTTGAAATACATTTTTAGGAAAACACAGATGTGGATGATAAAGAGGTCCTAGTAGATACTTACGTAAAAAACAACCTCAGATAACAAAGAGATTGTGGAATTAACCCTTACCTTTTACTTTTCCTTGGTCGAGGGTACGTTAACCAACAATATAATTGTTAAATAATTGTTATTAAATTATACAAGAACAATATACATATATATGATATCATATATGACCCTCTAATATTTCTTTGTTAATAATATTTCTGTAGTATCATCGTCTCATGTGTTAATTGATATGTTTTCCTTCATATGCTTGGTTAAGTAAGCCATATTTTTTATGGATAGGACGGATTTCATTCATATAAAAAATGATATTATGTTCATAAACATTATTTTTAGTCATAAAATGAAAAGTATTCAAGAATTATTATGATGGAGAATGAATCTCATCGCGTTTGTGGGGACGGTAATCCATACGTACACACGAGCGATAATATCATTATATTGATGGTGTAATCATATGTAATTGGATGGTATATCATATATACAGAATCATTAACATGTAATATTTATTATTTACATTAGTTATTCTCATTATTATACCCATCCAAATAATGAAGTGTTTGAATAAAAAACTACACCACGATGTGGAGTAGTTGGGGTTTGTCTTAGTGGTAAGAACCCCTTAATTCTACGTGAAAAAATGTGGGTTCAAACCCCATTGGGAACAGGTTATTGTAGTATTACTCTAGAAGTACGGTAGTAGTGGAAGCACTGTAGCAACGGCAGGCACTGTACCGGCGGCAGGTCACTGTAGTGGTGGCAGGGTACTTTAGCAACGGTGGGTACTGTATGGTACTGTAGCAGCGTGTTTACTGTAGCAGTACTATTCACCGAATGGGCCTTGGGCCAAAAAATGGGCCTTCGGGCCATGTAATGGGATAAATTCCAACTTTTCTTTTGGGATATGTAATGGGTATCCCTCTACCCAGTTAAAATAGGTCTTTTATTTTCTTTAATAATAAATGATGCTTCGATCCCAACCATTAAAAAAACTACACCACGATGGGAGACGGTAATACGTACACACGCACGTATGGTGACTTTGTCATTTATAGGATTGATAGAATAATGAATATGGTTGTACCATATTTATTATAACATCACAGTATGTAGAATGTACTGGATTTATTATTTCAGTACGGAAACAAAAAAGAATGAGGAAGTCGAAGAAGAAAAGAACTTGAAATAGGTGATAAAATATTTACCTCTTCTTCGGGTTATTCCTTTTGATTTGATCAAAAGGGCTCCTTAGGTTGTCTTTATGACAAATGATATGACTCTAGGATGAAGGGAGGAAAGTTGGGAGGATATTTGGGTTGGGGATGGCCAAGCCAAATGTATTTGGGGGTGTGAAAGTAAAAGATGCAGAAGTTCCCTTTTATAAGAGAGGTGAGGGTCACTTTAGGAAAAGCTTGAAATATTAGTTTATAAAAAAATAATTTTCATTTTATCATGGTTCAAAAATGAATTATTTCAAGGATAAGGTCAGGATGGGTTGAAAAACTTTCATTCAACTGGTTTTAGGCAGGATTAGGTCATAATATTAACCTTATCATTTAGATATAACTCTTAGTTAAATAGTTTGACATTTACCATGTATCTTTGTATTTTTATATTATATGGCTAATAAAAATACTATAATCAGAAAAGAGAACCCCATGTGGTAAATTATTAATATATATAACCTTATCTAATTCCTTTTTCCAAAACTTATATTTTTTTGAAAAATATATCAACTAATAATATATAATTTGTTTTAAAAACTCAATTATTTCAATTTTGACACTATTTAGAATTTGTTTTTTTTTGAAAGCCATAAAATGTTTATCACTTCGAATAATATTCATTTAACCAATCATATCATGTTATATTAACCTTTAAAATTAGTGGAATTCATAAAATGTATCAATTTACATTTATTTAGAAATTTATAATATTAATTATTCTAATATTTCATTAATAAGGTAATTATTGCATCATCATTATGTCATAAATAAATTATATTATTTAATTTCAAAAAATTATAAATAAAACACCATTATGTAAGAAATATTTTTATATTTATAGGGAATATTTATAGTAGAATTTATATTGTGTGTAACCCTATATTAAAAATGGTTTAGTAGTTAATCTTGGAATTTAACACTTTTAACTCTTCTTTAAATAAAAGAATAATAAATGTCCTAATCTAATCCAAGTGGACCAAAGAGGATAAAATTTTATTCCTAAAGTTGTTTTTGGTCGAATTATACTTATCAAATAGAATTAGGACATGTTTTAGGGTAATTATGATATCAATTTTACCCTTAATTACCCTATTTACTTTTAACCATAGTAAATAAAAGTCAAAAGTTACTATTCACCAAAAATTATTTTCATCTTATTGAACAACATTTTACTTACTTGTTTTAACCATGTCTCTCGGATTTTTGAAATTCAACTCACAGATGCAGTAAAATTATGTTTTATGATAATTTTCAAATGCTCCTTAGAGGTTGGTAAAAGAGGGTAAAAAGTTCAATAATATTTTTATATATCTAAACATATTATAAAATAACTCCACTAAATTAAATTGAACTTATATAGGTATTATGTATCTATTTTTATCTACAATAAATTTAAATAATGTAAATAATTTTTTAAATAAAAAGTCGGTTTTAATTAATAATGTAGTGTTTTCACTATTTATCAAAAATTGGATGTTTTTAGAAAAATAACAAAAATTATTCCTAAGATAATTTTGATATTCCAAATTCAAAAAATGAAGTCAATTTTGTGAAATAAAATTTATAAAATTTCAAAAAAGTGGGTATTATTATTCATAATGGCTAGTTTGATTGGTCATAGTGTGTTAGAATCTCAAAGTTGCGTACAATGCAAGCTATTTCATTATTCAAAGGAAAATGTACCGGGGAAGCTTGGGGTGTTAAATTCATCATGAATTATAAATTAATTGACGATTTATTTAAAATATTTCATGGTTATTTTTATGAAAATTGATTTCTTTAATATTTTGGAAATTTTTAGATTATAAATAAATTATCACAATTTTAAAAATATGTTTTCCTCAATAAATGTTCCAAGTATTTTTATAAAATAATTTTCTATTTTTGATGACATCCATTTTTGTTACCTAAGATTCACTAGGGATCTGATTTAATCATACCATCATTATTCTTTCTCTGTATGGTTACTTATTGTTTTGAAATGATATTTATGAGACCCATTACTTTTATTTGGGTAATGATATGATGAATTGATGAGATAATTATTAAAACCCATTTCTCTTCCATGGGTTATTCCATAATTAAATATTTATGAAACCCATTACATTTCTATTTTTTACTTAATGATTAATTGATGAAATGGCTAAAAACCCTATTCCTTTTTAGGGTTTATTCTGTGATGAAGTGATTATTAAACCCATTTCTATTTCATGGGTTATGATATGATGAATGATTTATTATCTTGTGGAACACATATGTATTATTCTAATTAAGTGATAGGTGGGACATATATCACCCTCCATTTTATAGAGTAATCATTTATATCTAATGAGATAAATTTCACAGGAATAGAAAGTGAAACTAGTTCATTTTGTGATTTTTTCCACTATGATAGTATTGGGAGTGAACCAGTACTATTATGAGGGTTTGGGGGTAAACCCATTATACTAATATAATCTCATTTATGATACATGACTATTAAGATACTTATTTTCTATGATTATTTTTATGCCAAAAATCTGGGCCTTATGACAATCTCATGCTCTCAATGCTTATTTTCTTTGAATCCATTATTATTTATGTCTTATACACTACAAATATATATAACATTACTCAATTTTAAAATCTATTATATGTTATTTGTGGTTTAGAAATTTATTCTCTCTTTATGATACCCATATGTTAATTTTATTCATATGTGATCATTGATATCTCACTTTTTAGCATTTATAATAATTCGAGCTCACCCTTTCTTGTGATTCCTTTCCCCTTTTTATGAAGAATGGTATTATGTATAATATGTCAAATAAGGGTTATAGTTATGAAATACTTCGATAGAGATAATGCATTTCCCATATAAACCAGTATCTTGTGTGTCCAAGATTCCCAAGATACCAATGCTATAAAATTATGGTTTGGATAATTTTCTTTTTTATTGAATATTAATATTTTAATATTTCATATCGATGTATAAAATGTGTGAGTTTCTAAATTGTAGGGTCAATGAACATTATGAATGAGACTATATGGGATTACATTCATTATTTAATAGAGGTTTCCGCACTCGTTTCCAAGGGTCATGGATGATTTGTGTAGCTTCAAACATTTGGATGATAAAGTTGGATATGAGGAAAAGGCTATAAAAGAAGGGTTCTGGATCCCTTGGGGAATTTTGGTTTATGGTTGTGAAGCTCCATATGTATATCACATGATTCTAGGTCAATTGATGAGGGACATCAATAGGTTCAAGAATTTATTACAACATCCTTGCTTTTAGAATGATTACAATACATGGCGGCATAACATTGTGGATGTCAGATCCACTTGAATTGTCTAGTCATGGGAATTGTAAATCTTGTTCCATGAATTTTTGATACAATGGGTAATGGATATTGGTGAGTAATGGTTGAAACTAATGTCTTATTAAACCAAGGTAATAGAATATGGATTTAAATGTGGCCTTTATTTAGGGACCAAAACATCCACTAGGTGCAAGCTCTGAGGAGTTGTGTTTTTCACCCGAAAGTACTAATAGGATCTCTTTTAAGAAGTCAGAAATTATTTCCAATACACTAAAGGGAAGAACCAATTATAATAAATCAGGTATTTGGGGAGCCTGGAAAGTATGAATACATGAGAAAATGAGTTGGATATTTACTTGGACTTCAAAGGAATGAATGTGATATTTGGAAAATGAATTATTAAAGAAGGTTTTGAGTACCCTAAACATTGTTTCACCTCCTAATAAGAACTTTATAATTTTTAGGGGATGTGATAAATGATGTCTTAATAATTTTCCAACACCATAAGGGTTTAGAAAGAATGTATCAACTTTTAATATGGAAATATTATAGTCCCTATGGAATTTCATCCTTTTAATTAATCTTTATCCTTTTCCTAAGACATAGAGATGAAAATTTTAGCATGTTGAGACATGAATTTTACACAGAATGATTTTATTGTTTTTCATCCATAAAATTTTTATATCACTTACACTAGTTTTTTATGTTAATTCAATTTTTACTTAAGTGGGATAGAGTATTTGGTCATAAAACGTTTAGAATAGTGCATACGGTTTAAGGTCATCATGAATATGGGCCTAGTATTAGGTGAGAGTTATTAAGTAGCATAATTTGGATTCCCAAGTTCAAGAGTAATAAAAAAACCTTTTGAGTATGGGATTTGAATGATTTAAATCATGGATCAAGGTTCTTGGATCATGAGTAAAGGTGTAGATAGTCATTACAAAGGTGATTGTAAATCATTATGTGGGGATGAGTTCCACTATGATGATTTAAGAGCTCAAAAAGATCATAAGTCCATTTTTACAAGACCAAAACATCTCTAGTTGATGTTTTGGAAACCCTTTATAGATCTTACTCTTACATGTTCATATAGTGGGATCTTTTCTCCTTTAACAAGGTTTGGGTGAAATTTCTGTTAACTCAAGATACTGAAGATAAAAAATCCTAATTTTTGGAATGAGGTTCATAAAAAGGTTATAGAAGAACAACCAAATTTGGAATACCAAGGTCATGTTAGTGTGGTCCTCGATAATTACTGATGATGGATTATGTCAACATGGATTAACATAATGCATTAGGGATGTGCATGTCATTCATTTTAACATCATGTGACTTTGACATCTTCCTTGCAGTTTAACATCATACTATAAGGATGTGGGAACTGATGTGAAATTATGAAAATTATCTTTAGATAAATCATTCCTCATCTGGGGTATCTGAATTTGGGTTGAATTATCTATCCATCTATAGGTTTACTGTTGGGTATCCATATATTGGAGTAACTTTTGAATAGACGTGATTCATGAACAAACCATCCATATCTAGATCTAATTATTGTGAAGGTATATATATCTTATAAATCTCATTGATCCTTAAACAGTTTAAGGTCATTTAATTTATACCATAGCCTAGGGTCATATACTACATTAATGGTTGTGAATCTTTGGGGTTTTCTTATGCATTTTTATGGGAAAGAATTAGTGCATATTCGACTCCTTCTCATATATCCCTTAAGTACATTTGGATAATATGAAAATGGGGGAAGAACATTTTTCTATTTTATTTTTTTCTTGGGTCTTAGTTTGAAATATATTGTGTGTCACTATGTGTCTTGTTACAATAGGAATCAAGAAAAATTTAGTTCTACAGAAATTGTCAATCCACTTACATCAATCTGACACCTATGTAGGGGATAGGGGAATATTTTCCTTAAATAATAATTCACCCACTATCATATGAATGCATGTTCTATAAACATTAATGATACCATAATGGTAAAAGGGATCTGAGATTAGAAGAGGCTTTCACTAGTGGGGGGACATTTACATCCTAATGACCAAACATTATTGGAAGCTTTCAGTATGGATCAACCATCGGGGAATGTTGTGATAGTAGAAAATGTGTGGTTGAGATAATGATAATATACTCGGATGTCACTATGTATCCATAAAGGTCAAGAATCAAGATGCATGTAGATCTCACAAGGAGGACTCCATATATTATCTTGCTCATAAATCGGGAGGGGGAAGTATTTTTCTTCCCTTGGGGAGCCTTGGCATTGAATTCGGGTAAATTTTCTTCTTTGTAGACCTTGGAAATATATAGGGGAAGGGTTCTTCTATATCCAATCCCGGTTTTTAGGTGAATCATTCATCTCTACTATATATTTATAAATAATATAGATCATATTTAATGAAGTTTTATGGATAGTACATCGTATTTAAATCATTTTGTGATCTTTCTAGGATAGACTATAATTAATGTAATTTAACATCATGGAGCCAATAAATATCACCAAGAGGAATGAAATACTCGGGGAATTTGGATCATCACTAGAGATAAATACTATATAATGAGAGGGTACAAGGGTATAATGATATAATATTTCTTTTTTAAATGGGTATGAAGAATAGATGGGTAACATCAAGGGAATATAAATCCACTTCAATATTTCAGTTATTTTTTGTTTAAATCATAACCAAATAATATCTTATTCAATGGGAGATGAAGACCCATGGGTATAGGTCAACCATTAATAATGAAAAATATATATATACTTCTCCTAGTTAGTCTAATGTCTCTTGGATTTAAGGAGGTATTTCCTTTAGAACCAAATTTTCTATGAGGAATGATCTCTATTGAACCATGTTATTCACCAGTGAATCCATGTTGGGTTCCATTTTATTATACAATTCCTATTACCAATTATCTATAGGGGTTATCTAAGAGTTTGTGGGATAAAATCCAATGGGGTTCCAAGATAAGTGTATGAACTCATGAAATTGGATGGTATTAACTCTGATATAGAAGCTCTAATGTTGTTTCACAGAGAACATAATATTCAAGAAGGGTTTAAGAACCCTAATGACTATGCAATTGTGTATTGAACACATTCTTGGGTGAAAAGGGTTAAGACATGAAAATCCGGATTACTCAATCACTAATGAATAATCTATTCAATGTGAAGTATTATTAATGTGATTTTTTATATCAAATGACTTGGACATGGTCATACATTTCAATGTCTAAAACTATGATCTATTTACCGATCATTGAATAGAACAAAACTCAATTACACTGGTCTAATAATCATTCCAAGGACTCGAATCTCACATGAGTCGTGCTTGGTATGAGAAATAAGAGAAAACTATGTAGTTGATTGATCTGTGTGAGAGTTTATGATAGGGAATATGTGGTGCCTCTACAATTTGGTATGAGCAGGAATCCCCATAAAAATAGAGATCTTATTGAGGAATAGAGTTAAAAGTAAAAAATATCTATGTCCATGATAGAAATAAATGATACATCCATCACTATGTATCATGTGATGATTGGAATCAATCCTCACATAGTTCTCATTTCGAAGAACTCCCTATAAATGAATAAACCATATGCATGGTGAGGGGTATATATATATCATAAATTTTTTAGTGACCCTCACTTTTCATTAATTAAAATTACATAACTTTTAGGAAATTCTTAATACATTATATAAATATATTCCCAAATATTGTGCTAGTTTAGTGCCTTTAAAAACATGGAAACATAAACACTGATACATAAATGAGCTATAATATTTCCCACTATGTTATTCATGACTGGAACACTTCTTCAACACATAAATCATAATACTTATAATCATTTCTTGGGGAAGGAAACAAAAAAAGTTTTGAGATCTGATTCTTAGTAAGGGTAAACAAGGAAAATATGTAATCATAATCATGAGCATGATGTTATGAGTACATGATCATGAAAATGGATGATCATACCCTACATATGAAAGATAATATACATGAAACATGGACTAAATATTTGAAGTTCATAAGACATGAATCAAAAATAAATAATTAACAGAAATTGTGACTATATAAAATAGGAATAAAACTTGTAATTGTGGAGAACACAAAAGTATATAATATTATTTCCATAGTATCAAAGTCATCACTTCCAAGAAGATCTTAAAAGTTTGGTTTCACACCCCATACCATCTAGGTATTTATGGATCACTCCCATGGACATTCTTATAGAATGAGTTCACTCCTCATACAAGATGGGTAGTCATGGTCCACTTACATGTCCATCTTAATAGTTAAGGTTCACTCCCAAGATAGTATTATTCTATCTCGTGAGATATTAATCTTTACCCTATCTATTAGAGGGAGATACAGGTCCCACATAACTCGTAATGAGATCATACATAAATGATTCATAAGATCATAAATAATCATATCATAATTCATGAAATGGGATGGGTATTATAAACATATAATCATATTATATATGTGAAAAAATACATTCTTTATTATAATTTCATTATAAAAATAACCACTAAAAATAAGTTGGTTTCCAAAGCATATAACCATTAAAGAGAAAGGTGTTTCATAAAAATCCTTCAATTAAAATATAATCCATTCAAAGAAATAAAATGAATATAATAATAGAAAAATTCCCCAAAAAAATTAGTAACAACAATGTATTTTATCATAGATAGGAAATAAATTTTAAAGATCTTTTAAAAACATTTCTTGAAGAAAATATCCCTTCTACATTGAAAAATGCTTTGTAAAACAAAAAACTTTTGAAAACATTTTTTATTTTTAAATATCGTTAAAACATATAAATTAATAATTGAAAACCATAAAACTATTTTAAAATCCTTTTTCGTCAAAAATTAGCTTCAAATATATTTTGGAATAATTTTTCAAAAACACGAGTTTTCAACACAATAGATTTCTAACTAAAGAGAGATACAGTAAAATTTTACATAAAAATATTATAATAAGTTCCAAAGAGTTAGAAAAGATACTAATACATGAGTATATGATGAATACTCATAGGATAATAAGAATCATAATTTTTCTTGAGATATGGATCAAGATACTTCATTAATTGATGCATAATTGTAGACAATCTCAAAGAGCGATGAGATTGTTTCAATAAACTCTTATCACATGATAACATGGGATCATACTCTCCATGTATGAAAATTAAATTAAATGAATCTTAAAATATTAATAAAATAATTATATTA
Source organism: Viscum album (assembly GCA_963277665.1). Lineage (NCBI taxonomy): Eukaryota > Viridiplantae > Streptophyta > Magnoliopsida > Santalales > Viscaceae > Viscum > Viscum album. Next base: position 1,967,641,708 of record OY728161.1, read on the forward strand.
ATTAAATAACATGTAAAATTGAAGTATATACACCTCAAAAAATAATTTAGGTTCATAACAAAACCCGAGTCTCAAAGAAGGAAAATAGAGATAAATATATTTTACCAATTTTGTAACTTTTGAAACATAATCCCAATGTAATAAAAAAAATATTTGAGTGCCCATAAATATTATTATAATATATATAGAATAAATTCATGTGATGTACATACACTACACAAAATAAGTGAGTGGTGAGTAAGGCGTGTATCTCACAGAAATAAAAGTGAGATGAGATTCCCTTACCTTGTATCTTGAATCTCATCGTACGGATTAAAATCACATGTATAATAAATATAAATTCATTATAGATATTTTACAGAACCATATGACTTTATATAATACCATATATGTTTGGATTATGACTGTATATTACCATTTTTTTAATAATCATATTATAAGGTTTCGCATCAGGTAATATCTGCTTTATTCTTCACATGTGTCTTAATTTGTTTTATATTTTATCCTTATATTTATATAATTATTTCCCTAATGTACCCTATATAATTAATATCATTTATATTCTGTATATTAATATTATAATAATATTTATAATATATAAGTATGAAATTGAATAGATCGTTCATAGAGATGGTAAGTCGTACGTACGCATGAACATTGTTTCTGTTTTTATTGTCATATTGAAAGAAAGAAGGTAAATGAAATATGTATATATATATATATGTTCCTTTGTCTGTGTGTGTATAAATCATTATTACATTATCATTTTTATATCATTTATATCATATAAGTTCCCTAAACCATCCTTAATACATTCCATGTAGTGTGTGAATGAACCACATCGCTTTGAGGCGGTAGTAGTCCACACTTCCACAAACAAAATTATCAAATTTACACCAAATATAAAGTATGAAGATATGTTTGGTAAATAGATTAAAAAATCATAAATTCCTAATAAATATAATATATTATATATATAAGTATAGTTTCTATCATAATTTCCACCATGAGATGCAGTAAATGAAAAATGAACAATCATCGTTTAGTGAGGTGGTAGTGTTCCATACACATAAACAGTATATATGTTACCCATTATGTGGAAGTTTTTTTATGTTTATTTCAATAAATTTTCATAAAAACTTAATATTATATTTAAAATAATTTTTTAATTCAATCCTGGAATAAGGATAGTGGAGGGGTAAGGAATGAAAATAAAAGAAATGAGCTTGAGAGAAGATGTTGCCACTTATTAGGGTACCTCTTTTTGGTTTGTGAAAAAAGGCATACTTTGATTGATTTCAAACAAAATATATTCTTAATTAAGTAAGTGAGGGACTTTGGTATGTGTATTGGGAATATATTGGCCAAACCTAAGTCGTTTTAGAGGTTTGATGAAGAGGGAGGTGGTGTCCTTTTATAATGGAGGAGTGGAACTCTTGTAATATTTAGGAAAAGGGAAACCCCACCCATTTTTTTTATTGAAAATAAATCTAATAATGATCCAATGTAAATAAAAGTGAATATATGGTATAAATATGGCTATAAAATGGATTTTTTTCAAGTTTATATGGTTTTTGGACTTAGGGATATGATTTAGTATCTTATTAAGCTTAATTTAACCTTAATCATTGTAATTAATTTTGTTAACCTTCATTATAATTTTAGTTAAAAATTTATGTTGAACTTATTAGAAATTATAAATTATTATGATTGAAAATATTTTTTCCATTTTCCAAAATTCTGATCACTTATTTTCTAGAATATAATTTTAAATTAATCATGTAGTCAAGTCGACAATGCATGGTTTTAAATTAAAAACATCCAAAAGTTTGCTATGTTTTTTATAGCCAATTTTAACAAGAAATTGATAACAATGAACTATTTTTTATTAATTTATAAAAATATTACATAATTATAATTTGAAACTTGATTAAAATATAATTTATCATTATAAAAAAATTAAACAATAAGAAATTTTTTAATTAAAATACAATATTTTCATTATTCAACCAAAAAAGAGGTTTCTCACAAAAAATCCCAAATTTTATTCCTAATCTAATTTAGATATTATGAATTAAAAAATTATTTTTAATTTATGAAATTAAATTTATAAATGTGTCTAAAATTAATTTTATTATTTTTCCCAGAAGGGCATTAAAAGTAGTTCATTTTAGAAATTGTATTTTTAAACATATAAGCACTTTACCAAAATTAAATCTTTCATTATCAATATGTTTTTTATATAAAACAATTATAAAATATTTTGGAAAAGTAGTTATTACTATTCATATAACTATGTTTAATGGATATGTTATAATTGTCCCAATTTAATAATTATAATAGTAAAATGATTTATCGTACAAACATCGGTGTTGCATGTAACATATGCCAAGTCATTGTTGCATGTAACATATGCCAAGTTGATGTTCTAGGTAAAATATTCTGAGTTATTGTTTCATGTAATATACACCATGTTGGATCCATATAAATGTAATGTTTGACTTATTTCATTGAATGAAATAAATGAAAACTGAATTTATTTGGGGAAAAGGTCCATAAAAACTCTGGGTGTTACACCATCTTAGGATTTCAGATCTGGGTTTCATTATATATCAAGTGGTAATAAGAATCAAGATTCATGTACTTATTATATGGAAAATCTATGTGTATTCTTGACCTATATACAGAGAGTTCTAATTTTCCATTTATATTATGGTAGGGCCTAGGATTTGAGATCTAGGTGTCACTTTGTATCATGTGGTAGTCAGAATCAATCAATTCATACTTCTCATATATGATTCCTTATGTGGATCTGACACTCACATAAGGATGATTCATTTAATTCTCTCTCTTTTCACTAGGTATGGTCCCTTTTTTCAAGGTATTGGATATTTATATATATCTATCCCTTATATAGGGGATAATTCATGGATGTTCCTAGGAAAGTGAATCAATGGATCAATATGTGTCCCAAGGGAATGATAATCAACCCACATGTATCTGTGGTATATGGTCTATATATAGATCTGATGCTTAAAAAATTCTAGGGGGGTTCTTTTTTTAATGCCATGGTTGGGACTAAGATTAAATGATTTGGTCATCACTACATATCCTATAGTATGGGCATCAATCCATACATAGTTCTTGTAGATAAAACTCCCTACAAAAATTTAACCCATATATTATTAGAGGGTATTTATTTTTCTTTACCCACTGGCTCAGATCTCGCTGCCATGTAGGTAATGAACCCCATGGGGTAAAACACCCTAACAGTTTTAAAATATAATAGATTACAACTAAATATTCGGCCTTTGAGAGTGCTATACTTTATCCGTGATAGCAAAAAGGGCGAATAAAGGCCCCCTTTTTTAGTGCTAGAAAACTTTCACATAAATCCAGCCTTTATTAGGTCTAAAAACTATAATGATAAAGGTGGGTCTTTATCAGTGCTAAAAATAGTGTTGATAAATCCACCTTAATCAGTGATAATAAAAAAGTGTTGATAAAGGCATTCCCTTTATTAATGAAAATAAAATATTATTGATAAACTGGGTCCATTATTAGTGCTAGAAAAAAAGCCTTGTTAAAGGCCTACGTTTATCCTCATTTTTTATAGCACTAATAAAGGGTATATTTATGAAAAAAATTATTTCATTAACAATATTAATAATATATAATTATAATTAAATTGATATACATATAATATATTATTAAAAATAGGATTTAGATAAATCTAATTACGCATTTACATTTGATATATATGATATTTAGTGAAAATTATATTATAAATTAATTTTCAAATAAGATTAATTATTAAATTGATTATTATTATCATGTAATAGTAATTTAATTAAAATTTGAAGACATAAAAATTAAATTATATAATTATGTGTCTAAATAAGTTTAAAATATGACAAGAAATTAAAATGGACACAACATTTGATCTCTGTCTCCTTTTAGGCTCTACCACATATCAAATTGAAGCCTGTAAAAATCTATATACCCTGATGACCTAGTGGAACCTCTAGTCACATTTTCAAGGAAAAAAAGAACTAGAAGGCCTCCAAAAGTGAGTTTTTAGTTGGGGTATCCAAATTTTAACATTCGATGGAATTTTTTCCCCGTTTAAGGGGTATTATTTTATTTTTTCAATGGAGAATGAATTTATTCCAAGGTAATAAATTCATATAGATATTATGAATTTGAAATTTTATAATTTTTTAGGATATAGTTTTATTTTTAATTAAATATATTCATATACTCTAAATTTTAATTATTATAAATCAATATTGTAAACACATATTTTAACATATTCACATAAATATATATTTCTAAAGTGTATAAAATAATTTTTTATTATTCACTTTATTTAAAATAAATAAATTAACCAATTTATTTACCTTAAGAAAATAAATGAATACGTATATATAATACCTATATATACAGATGTCTGTGTACTAATAAAAAAATATATTTATATATGTATTTATATTATAATATATACAAATGAATTCTAATATATAATATATTTAAATAAATATAATTGTGTTTGTATATATATCACACATTTCTATATTAATACAAATAAATCAAAATGTCGTAATATATAAAACACAACACACATAGCAGAGTAGTAAAAAGAATCATGCCACATTAGAGAGGTACTGATATCAAATACAAGTGCATGCCTATAATGATATGGAAAGGGGTGCATGATGGCCATCAAGGGATATAATTTACAAGATAGGACAGGTAGTGGGTTATGGGAAAATAATATTTTTTTGAAATTTTTAATAGTGCTAAAAAATGCTGATAAATGCTGACATTATCAACCCATTTTTAGTGATGTTAATGGATCTCTTTAATATAGATAAAAATAATTGTTAAATTCACCCTTTTTAAGAACTTAAAATTCTCTATTAATACTAATACTTATTAGTGCTGAAAAATGATAAACTAGGCCATTATTAGTATTTTTTAGCACTGATAAAGGAACCCTTTATCTGTGATTTTTTAGTGCTTCTGAAGGGTTTATTTTAACATCGCTCGCAATATCAGCGATTTTTAAGCAATGATAAAATTATTTTACCAGTGTTGTTGAATCCTTAGTTATCTATAATTCATAGACCATATATTACATAGTTTAATGTCATTTTACTAGGATGTTAGGTAATCGTATGTTATTTTCGTTTGATGAGAACCTCAATGTGAATCAATTTAAATTCTTTCCATAAGGACTTTGAATATGAAGGCACAAATCACTGATATGTTGTTTATACATCTTGTCCATGGGTAAATAGATGAGAAAAATCATGTCCTTATAATCATTTGACCTAGATGATTGTTTGATAATTGGTCAGATTAACATCATAACATTTGAGAAATTACTTATTGAGTTAAGAGGGGCCTTTACTCCAGTACCAAAATATCCACTAGAAATAAGGTCTTTAGAATTGTGATATTAGTAAGATAATTCTAGAATATGTATCTTCTAGGAAAAAAATACCCTAGGCAAAAGCTCTGACGTGTTGTGTTACTTATCAGAAAATGCAAGTGGTGTTCTACCAGAATTGTTCAATCCCTATTACCCTTATTTTTCATGGGAGAACATGGAGGATGTGGACTTAAGTTCATGAAATTCCAATATAATATGCACTCAATGTATCTAGTTATTGAGACAAAAAAGTGGGACATTAATTTTTAAATATTAAAATGGGGGAGTCTAAATGGATTTAGAGAATAAATGAAAATGGGCCTTCGTTGGAGATACATGCCCCGTATTGTAAGGGTATAAGAATGAAATGTTATAACCATTCTTTGATATTTATTATGATTCATAGATTATAAATATAAAAAGAATATGAATCCTATTTACTTTTTGGGGTAGGAAAAGTAATAAATCATAACCCATGAATATTTTAGTCAACAAGAGAAGAGTAATAGTGTATTGTCTGATCATTATTAATAATGGAATCATGTATCATTCACAGTTAGGAAAATAGTTCCTAGATTTAAGGAGGTTCTTTACTAAAGGGAAAAATCTATAATTGGAAAAATCAATAAAGAATTATTTTTTTTCAAGAGAACACTATAGGGGTCCCTTCAGTTCAATTGTTCTACATTACTAGTGAATTATATGGGGGATCGAAGATTAAATGGGCTCAAGGATCATTAGGTTCCATGATAACTATATCAACTCAAGTAATTTGTTGGTAATAACTCATATATCAAGGATATAATTTTGTTTATTTATAAAATAAAATTCAATAAGGGTTCAATCACCCTAAATTTTATTCCAATATCTATTTAACCCATTTTCTAGGAAAAGGGATAAAACATTCAATTGTTTAATATAGGGTGAACTGGGGAATGAACAACTCAATGTGAAGACCTCTTATCATGAAGTTTATTTTCATGAAAATAGGAATTGGTCATACAGTTATTTGTTAGGTTAATACAACATGGAACCATATCATTAAAGAGAACATACCTCGATTTCACTAATTAGAGGAGATTTCTAGGGTCCCTAATCTCACATGAGTTATGCTAAGCATGATAAACAAGGAATTACTATGAAGTTGATTACACTATATGAGAATGCATGGAAGGGGATAATTTTTTTTGGAATTTTTAGACTTTAATGAGGACTAAATATCTACACTAATCATATTCTCATGGAGGTACATGGTTGAAAATGATGAGAACTCATGGATAGGCCTAAAGGTGATTATCTATGTTTCATTAAGTATCCTCTGGAAATAGGAATGAACTTGTACATAGTTTTTATGATAAAAAATGTATCTATATGTCTGAAACATATGCAGAGAAAATGGTATTCGTTTCATTTATATGTTGTGGTTGGGACTAGGATTTCAGATCTGGGAATCACTATATATCATTTTGTAATAGGAATCTTGTCACAAACTATTCATATAAGGGAATCCCATGTGTTGGTATTACCCATGTGCAATGAATGAGGAATTGTTTATTATGGTTGGTCCTAGAATTTAAGATCGTATTTTCATTACATATCATGTGGTAATAATAATCTAGGAAAACATAGTTCTTGCTAAATCCCCTTGCATTAATATAGACCATATACATAGAGGTGGAATTTCTGTCTCTTTTTCTTCTATATCATGGATAGGATTAGAATTTGAGATCTATGTGTCACTATATATCCTACGGTAATAGGAATCATTCCATATGTAGTTATGATATATTAAAACTTCATACACAGGTCTAACCCATACAAAAGGATGGGTACATTTCTCTTTTATTTAATGTGGCTAAACCCATGGATTGAGATCCATGTTTCACTATGTATCTTGTAGTGAAAGGAATATGTAGATCTTTGATGTGATCACTTATATGGATCTAAATTTTAGATAGGGATGGAGACACTTTGTTTTTATTCTTCTACAAAAATATGAATCTTGTGTAGTGAATTTTGAATGAAGTTATTTTCTATATTAAGGAAATTTAAAACCTAATGGGTGAGGTTTTAGTATCGTGGTCAAGTGAGACTACATTATACTCATGATGGGTTTTGGTAAAGACTCAGTGTGAGTTGGAAAACCCATACCCATGACAATATCTATGTATATCATGCTAATGAATAGCATAAATTGGTGGTTTCCATAAGTTGACCACATGCTATGTTGTTTATGATCATAAAACCAGTACATGCACCTTAAATTTTTGACATAATGTGGTAATGATGTCTTTCATTTAGTTTAACATCACATGGTAAGGATGTATTTCATTTAGTTTAATTTTATATGGTACAGACATGAGATTTTGTGAAATTTAAATTCATTCCACCAATTTCTTTCCACATTATGGTATTTATGCTAATTATTTCTATAGAATCCTCATGTTTGTGGGGGAATATATTAACCATATATTTTGGCCAATGATTTGGCCCCATTATGGTATACTTTATGTATTACATAAGGGCCTTCCCATATGAGTCCTAGAATTTTTTGTCTCTTACCTAGTATCATTGGTTTTCTTAGAACCAATACCAATTATTTTTTAAGAAACAGTCATAGGAAAACTTTTTTGTTAAATTCTCATGAAATACGATTCTGATAGACATTGTGGTTGTGTAGTGTATGAAACCATTTCTCATTTGGCAGTTCCAACTCATCCAGTCTCTTCTATGATTGTTCTTTATCTTAGATTTGTCTACAGATAGCTATTCAGAGTGAGGTAAATTATAATAAAATGGGTAACACTGCCTCTATTCTATAAACTAGTTAATATAAAGTTTCATGCATGTCATTGTAGGTTGTGGTATGGTAGTCCCTTAGAGCATGTAGGAGCTTATCCATCCACTACCACTTGTTTTTTCCACCATTTTTTAGATTACATTCGGCAGAGTGTTATTGAAGGCCTCTATTTATCCATTTTTTACTAATTTATATTGAGATGGATGGTTGGACAGAATATTACACTCCTAATAGATATTCTTCAACTTGAAATAATATAAACTGGTACCATTTTCTATTAATATCATGTAAGGTACTCCGAATCTAGTGATGATGATGTTATTGATACTTATTTTCTTGATTTCCTTGAGGTGTTTAGCCTCAATACATTTGGAAAATAATTCAGTATCAGTAAGGATGTATTTGAACTAATTAGTTGTAGTTGCGGGAAATGGGCATATAATATCCATTCAACATATAGAAAATGTGTAGGAATTACTAGAAATGTGTAGAAATTCCAGGGAATGATGGATGAATTTTGTAAGAATCTAGCATCTATTACACATCATATAGAATTCAACATAATACCATTTCATCATCTTCTAATAGTAACCAAGACATCTAATTTTATGGGAGAGCCTGATTCTAAGCTAGTGAGAGCCGTAAGATCTTCCATGGACCTCCTTCATGATTGAAAGAGCCATTCCTGAAGAAACAAATCATAGGAGGACTCCATTGATGCCTTTTTTATAAAGGTATGTATATTTATTTGGACTATCGTGATGGGTGAGGCTTAATTCCTAGCATCGAATCTATTCCCTTTTGGCTTGACCTGATGGGAGGGTCCAATTGATGAGTTCATATATTATGGGATCCATCCATACAAGGATAGATATTATATCATCTTACTCTATGGAAGCGTTGTTCTAATTAATTTCCACCATTTAATAGATGAATACTAGTGATACTACCCATTTGTGTGTTATGTAGAAGAATACCTCATTTTTATCAGGATTGGCCACGATTTTTGGATGCATTAGCCATTGCATCAACACTAGTATTCTGTGATTGAGGGGAAATTTTGAGCATTGGTTTAAAAGGGAACTCCTCCATTAAACCTACCACATAAATGATGTGGGGGGACAATTGATACTTCTTGATGGAATATTTGTCATTGATCTATTTGATGACTAAATTTTAGTTTCCTTTTACAATCAGGTAATCTATTTAAAGTTGTAAGTCTATCTCGAAACATGTAATAAGGGATTTTTATTATTTCTAATTTTTAGTGAATCCTTTGGATAATGAGAGGGATTATGATAGAATTATTTTTCAGTGGAAACCAATTTAATCCCTAAAACAAATTTACAGAACATCAGGTTTTAAATTTTCCTTCCATTTATACTTTAATAATATACATAAAAGTACATCTCCCATGTTCAGGTAGTGTCCTGGGAATAGAATAATTATCCACTAATAATTTTATAGTCTATTGGTGAATTTTATAGGGCAATATATGAATTAGGAAATCATCTATTATCTACCCTTTTATTACCTTATGGGACAAAAATTAAATTTTATACTATAGTAAAATAACTACCTATCAGTCCAAATTCTCATTTAGTATATGGTCGAAAAGATATACTTGAGTGGTTAGATATGAGAAACCATGTGGAATTTTGGTAACTATAAGTAATGACTCATATTTTTCACTTTAAGGATGAGTGTGAAGTGGTTTTACATGATTCTAGAATATCAAACCTCGATATCATTCATAGTTTATATGAGATAGTAGAAACTCGTTTTGTTCCTCGTATTATTTTTCTATTCAAGGAGGGAGCCATGCAACTGTTACATGGTTTCTAGGTATTACATAAGTTGATTTCCTTCTAAAAATGTAATTAATATTTATGAATTTATCATACACTACTAAATGGTATCAAAATATACTTAGAAGTCCTCATCCCAGTTATATGCCACTACCAGTTTCATTAACTTAGTAAAGGGGTAACTCTTATAGCTAGGTTGTCTATGAAATTCCTGATATAAGAACCATTGGATACCCCTTAATTTTTTATGATTTTTAGGGGTGGAATTACTAGGATTGGATTAGTCTTCAAAAGTACACTTTAGAGGGTTTATATCCAAAGTGTTCTACTGTAATTGTTTTTTAAAAAAAATTTAATGTCAGCGAGGTGATCAAATTTATATCATGATTTAACCATCAATTCATCAATTTATCACTTTATGGATCACCCCAATAAGTGTTTAATGATATTATTCATGAAGCCTTGATAAGTTTCACCATCATTATTTAGGGCGATGTGTGTGACATACTAGAAAAATATTTTCTTATGCACTCTGAAGGACATGGATTATTCAGATTTATGGGTCATCATGATCTGGTTAAACCCTGAATACCCATATATAATGTAAATGGACTGGAATCCAGTAAGTCTACTAATCAAAAATTATGTTATTTTTACTATGAAATAAATATTCAATCAGTGTCAATTATGGTCCCTATAATTAATGAAGAACGTGATCTTCTCATTATTATTCTTCATGTGGAAAATGTAGAAATACATTTTTGGTACTGGAACTCTTAATGAAAATGTGGATTTGATCAATTTTTCAACCTCAGATTATACCATAGTAGCATGAGAGGGGTTCATTCTCCTAGATTCATAATTAAAACATTTTTGGTCATCTATAAATCCAAGATGATTAGTTAACACATTTAGGTTCATCCTAAAAATATCTATATGGTTAGAATATAACAAATATTTATGCTCTTTTATAAAGGAAATATACATCACCTATTATTCGAGAGGCATGGTGTTAGTAATCAACATAGGCCACAATACTTCTTTTATTCCAAGATTCACATACATGATCTAATCGATGGTGTTGGATACAACTTTCTCAAATATATTATGGGAGTTCCAGAGGTCATCCCATTCATTATCAATCTTTGTGTATATGAGGGTATCTTCATGTATGGTGGATAATTATGAGGAATATCTATCCATGTTGAGGTACTAGAGTGCCTTTGGAGAAACATTGACATCGTAAATTTCTAAATTTGTTATAGGGGGTTCTAGGGATTCTTTTCTTCATTTATGCTATTTTAAGTGGTAGGAGAGGAATGGAAATCCAATGTTATATGGCATTTCATGGAAGAAATTTTCATTTCTTTTAGTTTAGCACAATAATTTTAAGACCTTTATAGGGAATTAGTTTGGATATATATTAATGAAACAACTTCATATTGGGTGATTTTTATGACAATCACATAGGATGATGATGTTTTTAGTTCATAACAACTCTGTGGGATTGAACCATAGACTTGATCTGGATTACGAGTAGTGCATAATCCCTACTAGGCATACTCTAGGGATTTATAGGTTGGTTTCCAATCAATCAAGAGAAACAACATTTATGTCACCCTCTTTCATTAGTTTTTATACTTCTATGTTTTAAAAACATAATTAAAAATATTCAAATTCAATAAATTCCAAGGGGGAATTATGACAATATAATGTGATGGACATTCTATTGATGAGGTGTTTCAAGCATTTATGGAATATTAATGGAACCTCTACATGGATTTGTAGCTATGGACTTTTTAGAAAAACATTGTATTTTGTGTCCTAAAAGATGAAAACAAACTCTATGTTAGACATGAGGTCCCTAATTCTTTTCATTGATATTGGCTTTTCTGGGGGTATTTATCTTTCTTTTATTGTACATATGAATTGATATCTTCATTGGAGACAAATCCTCTACATTTTATCCTCAAAATAAAAGGGTCTGGACACAGATGAGGATGATCTCAAAACCATTTTCATCCATATACCTATGACTATAAAAAAAATTAAACCTTACTAAACAAAATGGGGTCTAATAGGTCCATGGATAGAGTGTTCCTAATCTTACTTTAGGAATGAAAATGTGGTGAGAAATTCTTCTTGAGTAGTTTCCACTTAGTAAACCTCATATTTCATGAATTATATATCAAAATCTTGGAAACTCCATAGGGACTTGATTAATAACAATATAATTATTTTTAATGATAGAGAGAATCCAAGAATAAGATTTTGGTTTGGACTTCCCCTATCTATTTTAGAATGTCATATTTATGTTCAAGAGATCTGTGCTTCCCAATGTGGGGTTTCTCCATATAATGTAGATTAGAATATAATGTGGATGATGTGGATTAACCATGTTCTTAGGAAAAATATTAAGGAGAGTCTTTTTCTTATGGTCTATTTTGCTCCAGCGTTACCCTCTATTTTGGCTGATTATAGAGTTTTACCCTAGACAGCTAGTCATTTAACATGATTGGAATTGAATGACAATTTCAGGTATTTGAAGTATCTCTAATCTCTTTTCGGTATTTCTAAATTTCTCACCATTGGGTCTTGGATGGTTATATGGATTTTGTTGGGATGTGACCATCGTATTGGTTTTTACCATGACTATGTTTCCCCCTGTACACTCAACTTCTTCAAGCTCCCCCTAACCCCCATTTATGAAATCAAAACTCATTAATGGAAGAATATTCGTCATTATAAAACGGTTTAGTTAAGTGGGAAATGTTAATATAACTAAAAATGACCTATTTATTAAATAATTAAATTTTTTGGTGGGTTGGTATCTGTTCTCTAGATGCTGAAGGAATGTAATATGACAATTTTAGATCCAGTATGGGAGTTTGATATGGCTATTTTTACAATTACTTTTCAAATATCTAATGACTACATATAACTCTGATAGGAGGAATCAATGTAATATCTAAGGTTCTAATTTTTTTAATACATTATGAAGTTGTGCTCAAGGGGTTACGTGAGCTACGTCAATTATATTTTAAGTCATCCTGTTATTCAATTTCAATTAAGGAATATCTAGAACAAATTAAAAAAACCCCATTATTACTATTGAGTGGCGGTCAGAAATTTCACCTACATATGGGTTCTCCCAATATCATCTATCATGAATCAACCTTGCCATATAGGATTTCCTTGAAGGTAAAGCAGTTCGGGTTTCCATGAACGAACCTCTTATAAAATGGAAAATAATAAGCAGGTCATTATAGTTAACCTCATTGGGTTTCCTAGGCTCCCTTAGTTTATAAATTTTATTTTCCATGACTATAAGGAAATGACTAGGAACATTTTCGTTTTTTTGATGAAATATACATTATCCATTGATTTCTTTAATCGTCGGTGGGCCCGATCTCCTTTTACCAATATCTGAGGGCGGTTTTGTTCATTTTAATTTTCAGTTGGAGGAACCTTGTAATTTTGGGCCTTATAAGGTGATCTAGTATACATAATTACTAGTTTTAGGCTGGAAACATCAATATCTTATCTTCACTCCATTTTCCATGAGTCATGGGCACGAGCTGGGATTTGGCCTCAGTTCCTTCATGGGGATCTTTTATGCATTATTCCATTTTCTTGAACTCCTAGAATCCACGAATGTATTTAATTGGGGTAAAAGGTTTTTTAAACTCAAGAAAAAGGTTCTTAGGAAAAAATTCCAAAAATTAATCTTACTAGAGTGGGATACGGAGTGAGTACATCATACTCTTCCACCTAAAGATAATGTCATATACCCTCTCATTATTTTTATTTTTTGAAATTGGTGATGTTGAAAATTTTCATTTTCCTTATAATGGGTGAGAATTGATAAAATAATTAATGAAAAGGGTCTTAATATTCCTCCCTAGACACTAATGGAAAACTATTGTACAAAATTAATGTTGACCCAACTTTGGTCTTTAAAAAGAATCTTAGTTTTTTCATCTTCTACTGGTCATGTGGGGCCATCAAAGGACCACAACAATACATGACGTGTGTGGGATACTATTCTTGGTCCCTTGTTCCATCAAATTTATAAATATTGGGTTACTAAAATTGGTTTAGGGGAAAAATTTATCTACTCATTCTGGGTACAGCTTCAATTGGGGTTGTACATGGGATGGGGCACATTTCCCCTCCATAGCATCCGTATGAGTAGTTAGGGACATAATAGCATTGAAGAGTTATATGGGTACAATAATATAGATGAATTCATATGTATGGGGAGTGGTCAAGTCTTGATTTAGTTTTCCCGGTTTATAATCCTATTTATTTTCAATATATGTCATGGCCAAATGGTCACCTTGATAAAGATGATATTTTCATTATAAAAGTGGAAAAAAATGGATGTTTTAAACTAAAACATTTGAATAAACAAGTTTCTTGGATCCAAATATAGACTGATGATCAAATTTTACCCTTAAAAGTGGATTCGATCTCTCCTATTGGGTGAAAGGTGGGACATATGTTTCCACTCAAAGACGATACCTGATAGGGATATTTTCCTCAATTAGTTCCTTTTTGAGATATATGAGGTATTGTATCTCATTCTCACACATGGGTAGTTGTTCCAATGTGGAAATGATTTAAGACCTTACAGGTTTTGTGTTGGTTGTATCCATTCCCTCCCCGTTAACCTAAATATAATTCCATCGAAGAGGTTGAAACTCATCACTTGGAGGTTTAAGGTTTTGGTTACTCCTCTAATTACACATATGTTTAGCCTTAGTTTGTGTCACAACACCAGCTACCTCACATGTTATCATTTCAATGTCATTACCCTCCTTATTTTCATCTAAGTATACATTATTTTCTAGATTGATGGTGGAAATGTTCACTAGGAAATATTGGTGATAGTTTTCACCACATCATTTAACAAATAGTAGGGAAACATTAATCCACCCATTTCCCCATCGTGATTTATATTGTGGTCATTCCCTTAAACTTATTCTTATTGGGACCCCTTTTTATATAAAGATTGTTTATTTTTATTATCATTTTAAATGTTCCCCTTTCTATAGCATATTAATATCGACCATGAGGAATTCTCCAATTTTTCATTCTGAATGGACCCTAAATAAAAGCGGTATGTCTTGTGGTGGGAGGAACTGGTGGGAATTTTTCCATTTGAATTTACCCTACAACTTTGAAAAGACTGGTTTCCTTTGAGATGATGATAAAAATTAACCCATCCCTATGGGATAGGGTTGATTTGGTGGCATAATTTTTGATATTTTATTATATTTTTGAGGATATGATGACTCAAGGGATTGTGATCAAGATAAATCCCCCCCATACCTTAAAAGATGGTTGACATGGATCCACTACTGATTTCTTGAAGAAGCTCTTGGGGATTTATGACTCTACGGTAGGTGGTGGTGGTAAAAAAAACCCAATAATGTGGGATAGGTTTTCTCCTCGCTCGCTATTATGGCAGCTACCATTATGATCTACTTGATTGGGAATAGTTTTGTTCCCATGTGAGCCTGATGCATTGGTTGATTCTGTTGGGATTGACATACTTAGTGGGGCTATTTGGTGGTCTTTTATATAAGTTTCCTTATTTTTAGATGTTACCACTTTGTTAAAATTCATGTATTATGATCCTTTTGGTGTCCTTATATTTCTATTCATGGAATCATTTCTTTCTTAATGTGAGTAATTTTCATTATATTATACCAACTGGACCTTGTGCTACCTGTTCTTATGATTAATCAAATTGATTTGACATTATATAATGTCATGCATAGAGAGATTTTATATTCTATGGATTTGGTTATATTGAATTTTGCATACATTCACCTCCTTTGTTATGGATGTCACAAGCGACATTAGTGATTAATTTTCCAAAAAGATTCCATTTTATAGAGGTATGTGTGTTGTAGGCTCTAGTTGTGCCTTTACAATCTTGGGTCTCAAGTCATAGTGAAATAGGATTTTTTTATCTAACAATAAATCATGCTCATGTCATATAAGGTCCCCTTATATCCCTAAAATGGTATTTTTCTATCTTTTAACCACTAAAAGCATTCTCACATGTTCCGATGAAATTACAGCACAAACACTTCTTTTAGAGCAACTGCACATTAATAATAGGATGTAGTGATCATAAAAAACATGGTTGGAACGTTTTCACTAACAAAAAATCTCTTTATATCCATGTCATTAACTTTATCATCAAGGTCATATTCCTCCACTAGGTCATACCATAGAGATCTCTTCTCTGGGTCACCTGCTGACTTCGGTGAGGTGTTGTAGGAAATTGATGGGGTACTCTATATGGTTAACACCAGTGTTTTGAGATCCTCTCCCTTTGTGGTGTCTTCAAATGGTTTTTTACTTATATTTGTGAGATATCACCATGCGGAGTTTTTCTACAACAGATGTCAGAAATAAAGTTCTCATAATCTGTCTCTATACTAAAACAGGGGAACTATCATGGTATTTATCACCTTATGATTAAAATGAAAATTCATAAGACCCTAGAAGTGTTACATATATTCATTGTATATCCACAAGGACATTGGAATTTATTGGATAATGAATAGGATCCTTTTACTTCATCATGGATGGAATATTATGACCGGACTTTTAGGGTTGAGCAAGGGTATGAGCCTATTATACGGTGGTAACCAGAATATTTCAATGATTACCTGTTATTATAGGAATATAATACCACTATTGAGAGTATACTATAGTATACTAGTGATCTTATCTATGGTCGGGGGGGATATGATCCTTCCACGGAGCGGTTTTTTGAATATATCGGACAAACTGATCAAATAAGGGGTATGATCCTTATTTTAATATGAATTCCCCACCAAAAATGTTTATAGTCCTTAATAATGGAAAAAGGGATATGTGCCTCTTCTTGTATAGATATTTAATGATTGTGTTGTATTCTTTCAGGGGTGGGAAATGAATGTGATCCTAGACCCTATAAACTATTGGAATATGTAAACTAGCTACATTGGTAGGGATATGAGCCTTCATTTAGGTATTTTCCAAATCATGATAACAAACCAAAATTGGAAAATGGATATGGGCCTAAAAATGGTTTCAATTTGGAATAAGAAACATGATTACTTTAATTGGAATGTGATCCTGTCTTGAGGTGATTTCCAAAAAAGGTTTGTGGACACAAATCAGAGAGTTAATGTGAGCATGGTCTTGTTCCACTTCCTTTACCATAATAATTCGATAATCCTCTTGTATGGGAGAAAGAATATTTGTATACTTTTTATTATCCACCTATTCATGTTGATTATGGTGATATGTTGTAATGGATATTGGGTTAGGTATATTTTTGCATCCAAGTATTTGTACTAGTGTAAGAATATTTTGGCGGAGCGCTTCATCCATTTCCAAAATATAGTGGAACAATAAAAAATTATATGTAGGTGTTGGAATCACCTGTTTTGATAATCCCAAATCATGCTTAACCATTGATTATGATATATTAAAACCTTGCATTAATCTTATTATTCTATGATTAAACGTATTTTATTCTAAACAGTTCATATTCTTACAGTAGTACTTACAGTAGTATTTACATAAGTTTAGTATTGTTAGCTAACAGTCAGAGTTTTCTTTTCAAAGTCACAGTTACAGCTAACTGTCACCTTAAGTTACTGTTGCAATAAGTTCACAGTTACAAGGTTATAGTCGAAGACTAATACAAGCTTACAGTCACGAGTCTACCGCTATCTATTGTCAAAGCTCACAGACGAAGGTCACAGTTAAAAGACTTCTGTTCAAAGTTTTCTCTGCTCAAGTTCGCAGTCGAACAAGTCTACAGTCATAAGCCTACAGTCAAGGTTACAGTTAGACAGCGTTTGTCGACTAAGTCTACTGATGATCGAGGTCTACAGTTGATAAAGGTTACAGTTCTACAAATTTTGATATTACAAGTCTACAGTTAGAGAGGCTACAGTCACATGAAGTAAAAGCTGCCATTGCAAGCCTACAGACAGCAAGCTTTTGTTGAAGTCAGCAGTCAGAAGGAAGTCCACAGTTGGAAGACCACAGTTGAAGTCCACAGTGACATACATTCTCGACCATTTTATTATTATTATATTTCAACTTTTTCTTTACCAATTTGATTAATACTAATATAACGGTCATGTCTAGACAAATTGATACACCTAACATTATTTATTGATATTTGCAGACATATCAAGAAATAATACAATGTACGAGGAAGATCGCACGTGCAACTCCAGACTATTTATCTTATCGGCCTCGGGTGAACAAAAAGGGCATATATGGAGGAGTATAAAAAGAAGAGAGAAGCATTCAAGAACAAGTATGAATGGAACAAAAAGAACAGTGACATACACGAAGACACACAGAGTCTAACATCTACAACTGAGAAGGAGATACGTCTATACACAAAAAGAAGAACTCTCGAGCATTCTTTCTGAAGAACAAAAGAGTCTCAAGTGAACCGACTGAAAGAACCGTCTCCTAAAAGCCATGCTGTGAAGCACCCAAACTCAAAGAAGCTGATCACTTGAACATCTGGAAGTCTGGAAATCACGACACTCTGTTTTAGTGTCAACTTACAGAAAAAGGACCAAAGCTTCAAGTCACTCATTCCTACGAGTCCAGAACTGATCTGCCAACACTATAGAGCACTCTAAACCTCCTTCTTTCTATCTCTTGCTCTACTGTGTTTTAGTTTTCTACATTTTGAGCAGTGTGTGTTATCTGCTGTATTAAACACACACACTGACTCCTGTACTTTCACTGGAGGATCTGTAAATCCTCAGCAAACCCTTTTACACTTCATTTCCCACTGTGGATAGTGGTAGAGGTCTTGTGACCTGGACAGCTGGCTGCTGTTGTTGTTTTCCCACGAAGAACTGTGGTAGAGGTCTTGTGACCTGGACAGTGGATAGTGTGTTCACTGTTGTTAACCCCGATCCAGGGTGTGGATCATTTTTATATAAACTTTTGAGAGGACTAAGTCTCGGCTTGAGACTGAACCTCTTGGTTAATTTTCTGTGTTTGTAGTTATACTCTATATCCATACTATACATATTTATTTCATATTCCGTTGCTATTACTTTGAAATATAATCTATCTTCAATGCTACTTTGATAATTAAATTAGCAAGTGTTTATATTTGTTATAAATCAGTAAGTTAGTTTCAAAAGTTAATTTAATCATAAGATTAAGTTAACTGAGAATTAATCAATCTTTGAGAAACTAATTGAACCTTTATAATCTATATAAATTCACTACAGTTTAATTTGTTTTTGAAATTGGGGGATTTTAATAGAAATTGTTTTTAACAGAAATTTTAATTGGAACTCAATTCACCCCCCCTCTTGAGTGTCCACTCCGACCAACATTTGGTATCAAAGGATGTGTTTATCTCTGTTATACTTGCTCAAAGTTTTATTTTAACTCTCTGTTTTTAAACTGTGATTGTAGTTTTATCTAAAAGATCTTAAATTTCTGTTAGTTCTAAATTTTATCTCTTTAAAACATCTTCTAAAATTTCCTTATGGACAATAGACTAGAAGGTGCTGCTACTAACAGGCCACCCTTCTTTAATGGTGTAAATTATGCCCAATGGAAACTCAAGATGAAAATTCATTTGGAAAGTATGGGTTTTGATATTTGGACTGCTATAGAGTCTCAATACAAGATTCCAGAAACTGAAAGAATAACTTGGGATGAACCTACTAAGGTAGCTTACAATAATAATTGTAAGGCTGTGAATGCTCTCTACTGTGCTCTAGGAGATGAGGAATTCAATAGAATTTCTGCCTGTAAAACTGCTTTTGAAATCTGGGACACCTTAGCTGTTTCTCATGAAGGAACAACTAATGTCAAGGAAATGCGGTTAAATACTTATACTATCAAATATGATAACTTTAAGATGAAAGCTGAGGAACCTATTTCTGATATGTATCTCAGGTTTAATGAGATAGTCAACACAATGAGATCACTCGGAAAGATTATTCCAACAAAGGAGCAAATCATGAGATTATTGAGATGTCTGCCTGACAGATGGAGAGGCACATCCGTTTCAATTAGAGAATCCTGTGATATTGGAACTTTGCCTGTCAAGGAGTTAATTGGTAAGCTGATGATGTACGAAGAAGAGCTCAAGGTAAATAAAGAGGAAGATGAGGAACCAAAACGAAAATCTGTATCTTTTAAGTCTACTGCATCAAAGAGCAAAGACAAGGAGAAAGTGCATATACCAACTGAAAGCTCATCTAGTGAAGACTTAGATTCTGACAGTGACGCCGAGATGGCACAAATAGCAAGGAGATTCAAGAAGTTATATAGGAAGAAGAATTTCTTCAGAAAATCAAACTACAAGGGTAAGTATGATAGACAAGGTAAGTGGAAGAAATATTGGAAGAAAACTGATAAAGAAGAAGACATAGTTTGCTATGAATGTAAAAGGAAAGGACACATCAAAGCTGACTGTCCTAAGTTAAAATTCAAGAAGAAATATGAGTACAAGGACAAGAATTATAAAAAAGCTATGAAGGCCACCTGGAGTGCTTCAGAAGACAGCACAAGTGAATCAGAGTCCAGTGATTCTGAAAGAAATCGTGCTAATATGTGTTTCATGACAAACACATCTGAGGAAATCTGTTTGAAAAGCAATTACAAGAAGGTATGGTACTTAGACAGTGGATGTTCAAGACACATGTCTGGAGACTATTCGTGCTTCAAAAGCTTAATAAAGGTTGATGGAGGCTATGTCACTTTTGGTGATAACTCAAAAGGAAAAATCATTGGCTTAGGCCAGATTGGTAACACTGACTCAGTATTAATTTCCAAAGTTTTATTTGTTGATGGACTTAAGTACAACCTACTTAGCATTTCTCAATTGTGTGATGATGGTTTTAATGTCAAGTTTGAAAACAATTCTTGTGATGTTTATAATTCCAAAAATGCTTTAATATTTTCTACCTTAAGAAATGAAAATGTTTATGCTGTTGACTTAAACACTTTTGCTAAACATAATGTTACTTGCTTAAATGCTTTTCATAAAGAGTCTTGGTTGTGGCATAGGAGATTAGGACACCGCAACATTCACTCACTTAGAAAACTCTCTAAGAAACACCTAGTTAGAGACCTACCTAAGCTTGAATTCCCAAATGACAAAGTGTGTAATCCCTGTTAAAAGGGAAAACAACACAAAGTTTCTTTTAAACCAAAGAAAGAAGTTTCAACTTCTCAACCACTTGAACTGGTTCACATGGATTTGTTTGGACCATCAAGAATTTCAAGTCTAAATGGGAAGCACTATGTTTATGTTCTTGTAGATGACTTTTCTAGATATACTTGGGTATACTTTCTAGCTCACAAAATTGAAGCCTGCTCTTCCTTTGTTAAATACTCTAAGTCTGTAGAAAATCATAGTGGACTTAAGATTAAGACCTTGAGGAGTGATCATGGCCGTGAGTTTGAGAATCAAGAATTTGAATCTTACTGCTCACACAATGGCTATACTCACAATTTTTCTGCTCCTATGACACCTCAACAGAATGGTGTAGTGGAAAGAAGAAACCGAACCCTACAAGAAATTGCAAGAACTATGCATAATGAATATGACCTGCCTGTTTACTTTTGGGCTGAAGCTGTAAATACAGCCTGCTATGTTATTAATAGAGTCTTGATTAGACCGGTTCTTAAGAAAACCCCTTATGAAGCCTAAGGTTAATTACTTTAGAGTTTTTGGTTGCAAAGTCTTTATTCTGAATACTAAAGATAATCTTGATAAATTTGCTCCAAAAAGTGATGAAGGAATTTTCCTGGGTTACTCTATGTCTAGTAAAGCCTATAGAGTGTTCAATAAGAAAACCAAATGTGTGGAAGAATCTGTTCACATCAAGTTTGATGAGACTGATCCACATGAGTCTAAAACTTCTCTTGAAGATGTTGAAGAAGACTTATCTATTCTGGACCTAAATGACAAATCTAAAGAACCTGTAATCAAAACATCCAGTTCTGGACTTTTTCCAGAATCTTCCTATGTGGAACCCGAACCTATAAATGAACCTGAAATCTCTAGTCCAACCTTTACCAAACTAACTAGGATCCTAAAGAATCATCCTCTAGATGCTGTTGTTGGTAATCTTGATAGAGGAACACAAACTAGAGCTTCTCTAAGAAATCATGTTGAACATCAAGCTTTTCTTTCACAGCTTGAACCCAAAAATGTCAATGATGCAATCAGTGATGAATTCTGGGTAATGGCTATGCAAGAAGAACTAAATCAGTTTGAAAGAAACAAAGTTTGGGAATTAGTGGAAAGACCTAAAGACACTCTTACCATAGGAACTAAATGGGTGTTTAGAAACAAAGTTGATGAGTTTGGTAATATAATCAGAAACAAAGCTAGGCTAGTTGCACAAGGGTATATTCAGGAAGAAGGAATAGACTATGAGGAAACCTTTGCACCCGTGGCTAGACTAGAGGCCATTAGGATATTACTTGCTTATGCTGCTCATCTGAATTTCAAACTATATCAAATGGATGTTAAAAGTGCTTTTCTAAATGGATATATAATTGAGGATGTATTTGTGGAACAACCTCCTGGTTTTACAAATCCCCATTTTTCTAATCATGTTTTTAAACTATCTAAAGCTTTATATGGTTTAAAGCAAGCTCCAAGAGCTTGGTATGATAGGCTCAGCTCTTTTCTTATTTCGAAAGGATTTACTAAAGGGATAGCTGACCCTACTCTTTTTATTAAATGGATTTCTAAAGATGTCTTAATAGTACAAATTTATGTGGATGATATTATTTTTGGATCTTCTAAAAATTCTTTATGTGTTGATTTTTCAAAAATAATGCAAAATGAGTTTGAAATGAGTTTAATGGGAGAACTCAAATTTTTCCTTGGATTTCAGATCTTTCAAAATAAAAATGGTATTATTTTGAACCAAAGTAAATATATTAAAGATCTTATAAAACGTTTTTCTTTGGATGGCACCAAAGGCAGTGACACACCTATGAGCACCACTTGCAAGTTGGACAGTGATGAAACTGGTGAACCAGTGGATCAAACCAATTACAGAGGTATGATAGGTAGTCTACTGTACCTTACTGCCAGTAGACCTGACATCATGTTCAGTGTATGCATGTGTGCTCGGTTTCAAGCCAATCCAAAAGAGTCTCATTTGACTGCTGTTAAAAGGATTTTCAAATATCTAAAACATACTCCCAATTTGGGATTATTTTATCCAAAAGGACAATCATTTGATTTATTAAGTTATTCTGATGATGATTTTGCTGGCTGCAAGTTAGATAGAAAGAGCACCTCTGGAAGATGTCACATTTTAGGCAAGTCACTAGTATCTTGGTGTAGTAAGAAGCAGAATTCTGTTGCATTGTCTACTACCGAAGCTGAGTATATAGCTGCTGGAAGCTGTTGTGCACAAATCCTGTGGATGAAACACACTTTACTAGACTATGGATATCAATTCAAACATGTCTCTATAAGGTGTGACAATACAAGTGCTATTAACATTTCTAAAAATCCAGTATCTCATGCTAGGACAAAACATATTGATGTGAGACATCACTTTCTGAGGGATCATTATCAAAAAGGTGATATCACTCTTGAGTTCATTGGCACTGAACATCAGTTAGCTGATATTTTTACAAAGCCTTTGAATTCTGAGAGATTAAGCTACATCAAACATGAGTTAGGTATGATTAATTATAGCATAGTTGAAACCTCACAGTTGAAACCTCACAGTTGAAACCTCACAGTTGAAACCTCACAGTTGAAACCTCACAGTTGAAACCTCACAGTTGAAACCTCACAGTTGAAACCTCACAGTTGAAACCTCACAGTTGAAGCCTCACAGTTGAAGCCTCACAGTTGAAACCTCACAGTTGAAACCTCACAGTTGAAACCTCACAGTTGAAGCCTCACAGTTGAAACCTCACAGTTGAAACCTCACAGTTGAAACCTCACAGTTAGACCTCACCGGTGTACCTCACTGTTACATCTCTCTGTAGGCTGTTTCGCTGTTTAACCTTATTTTATTTTTGCGGGAATTCGAACCGTTTCTTTTCTTTATTCTTTTATTTCTAAATCCCTAAATGATAAAACTTAGAACATCGAACATATCTCAATCCACTCATCTCGACCCTTGCTCTCTCAAGTCTTAAACCCTAAACCTTCAACCGAACCTCGAAACCTCATTCAGTTCCAATGGCCAGAACAAAGCGACCCCCGACTGTCAATGAAGATGCGCCAATGCCAAAGAGGACCCAAGTAGAATCCAGTGGCACCGGGAACGCCTCGATAAGACCTGTTAATCCACATCTGACTAAGAGAGAAATAGTTGCTGAGAAGGAGCTAAGTGAAGAGTGGATTTTATCGAGCAGATCTTTAGTACTTGCAGTGCTTAATGAGAAAGGATGGACCGAATGCTTCGAAAACAATAATGGAACGTACTACCCGAAGCTAGTGAAGGAATTCTATGAATATCTACAGTTCGAGGAAGAGGATGATCTGCATAGACTGGTATCCAGAGTAAACGGCAATGAGGTCAGTTTTTCATCCGTTGAATGGGCTGCATGTTTAAGAGTTCCTCATGAGGGTATTTACAACTACTATTCTGGAGCGGCTCCTCCAAATAGTAGAATCTTTGATCATGAGACGGCTCTGGAAGAACTGACAGGCAATGGCACAGTAAGAAAGATTATTGCTGCTGAAATGAGTGGAGAGGACAGGCTTCTGTTTAAGTTTATTCAGCATGTACTGAGTCCTAGAAGAGGAGATTTTGCAACTCTGAAGCACCAGGATATTTACTTGATGTACTTATTAAAACATGGAAGGAAGGTCAACCTTTGTAGGTTGCTGATGGCTCATATGGAGGACATGATAAAGGCAAGCTCAAAATCAAGTGCCTTGTTTCATGCTAAACTCATTTCGGTAATGTTGAAAGTGAAAGGTGCAGCAGGAAGTCAGGAAGAGTTGATAGTGGAAAAGAACAGTGTATGTATCTCGAAAGTAATCTGCAAATTCATGAAGATCAGTTGGAATCCCTGGAAGAAATCATGGGTGAATGATGAGGAGAGAATCTATGAGAAATTTAGCCCTTCTACTCATCCCTCTAGACCGAGAGATAGGAGAGATCCAGGCTTAAAGCCTGATGAGCCTGAACCTGTATACTCAGATGATGAACAGACTGCAGTAGTTGGTGACTCTGCAAGAGAGAACACCCCAATTGATGAAGGGAGTGATCCTGATACTACTCACAGTCCTGTCAGGACAGTGACGTTTGGAGCTGCAAGCCCTCCAAAAGAACTACCTAGTAGAGAACCTGTTCTAAGAGACAGTCAGACTGAGACTACAGAAGAAGAAGAAGAATCTCAATATTTTGTCAAGGACACCTCTGACGAGGGTGATACAGTCAAAGCAGAAGAGGCTGGAGCTTCAAATAAAAATCAAGAAACTGTTGCAGAAGATGAAGAGGAGATCAGTGGTGAAGAAACAAAAGAACTTTGTATGAGCCCTCTGATAGGGTATACAGACAAGTCAGTGTCTGACCAGGAAGCAGGAGTGGTCTCTACTACTGTTGTCATGAAAATGGTTGATGACTCAACAGAGAGGGAGGCTAACCTCACTGCTGAACCTACAGAGGAAGCAAGTATGGAACCTTCTAGAGCTACAGAAGAGGACTTAGAGTTACCCAGAGTCGAGCAGATGGTAGAAAATGTTCAGGAAGGAGCTCCAAGTGAGGGGGAGCGTTTTGGTTCAGTCTCTGTACTATATGATATAGAAGGATGGACCTCAGATCCAGGATACATGGTGTTAGGACTCAATTATGAGGATTCAGATGAGGAAAACCAACCACCAAGAAATCCAGTTATCCTAACTAACAGCTCTCCAGTGTTAGAAACTGAAAAATTGGCCACTAAGGAAGACCTTGAATCCTTAAAGAATGAAATGAAGGAGACCATCAGATAGTCTGTTGCTGAATTAAAAACCAGTCTTTTTGATGAGCTGAAAAATGTAGAACAATCCTTAGAATTATCTCTAGGATGTGTTGTGGGAAGTCCAATCAAAGAAGTGATGGATGAAATGAAAGTGTGCCACACTCAAATTGAAAGCTGGACTGGAGCAGTAGTGGCCCTCAGACAATCAGTTTCTTCTTTAACTGCCCTGAGCAGTTCTCAGACACAAGTGGCCAGTGATATTCGATACATCAAAGAAGTGGTCAAGCAGTTTGTGGAAGTATTTGAGGCTTTCAAGAAATCAGTAAAAGAACACTTTAGCAATCAGGATGCTGTCATTCAGAAAGTGATTGGAAATCTGACTCAGTCTTTCAAGGAGACAGTGGAATTCTCAGTCAAGTCCCTTCCTTCATCTAGCTCTCCTGTGGACCTTGAGCAGTTTAGAAGCCTGCTCAGATAAAAGCTTACTCAGGCCCGTGCAAATGACACATCAGACCTACAGATCCTTGCTACTACAAGAGAAGTCAGTGGCTTTGTTCGTGAGCACCTGCAGGCTGCTACTGCTTCTCAGGACGCCATCAAAAATAAAGTAGATCATTACTTTGATCGGATTTTCACCAAGCATCAGTTGAACCATCACTTCAAGCTCATGCTAGAAACTATGAAGCTGTCTCCTGTAACTCAAGCTTTCAAAGAACAAGTTAGCAAGCTACGAGAGTTGACCCCGGCTTTGGATAAATTCTTGGAAAACAAAAATGACTTCTTATCTTCCATGGACAGAGGAGGAAACATCATCATGGATTTCAGAAATCTGCTCCTACCTTTTCTTCATATGGACTGCACACCTGTTATAGTTCCTCCTGCCCTACCTGTCTCCAACCCCAGTGGTTCTTCAGTAATGTATCCTGCTGATGCCCTCAGAAGCTTCAGACCACTGATACCTCGGCAAGCTACTCACTACAGGCCTTCAGGAGCATCTGTTGCTGCCCCTCCTGACATTCCTGTTACAATTCCTAAGCCTGTTGATCTTTCACCTGCTGCTCCATCTTCTTCCTCCAAAGGAAAAGATCCCTTACCTACAGATGACGAGGCTTGAGTCTGTTTATGTTTTTTTTATAGGGATCATGTATTCACGTTTTGGGTCATGTGCTGTACTGATTCTTAATACAATGTTTATTTTCTCTCTCTCTGTCTTTCTTTTTGTTAATCACAAAGGGGGAGAAATAGTGAGAAATAGGGAAAACTCGGGAGAAAAATGAACCTATACAAAGAGGGATAAATCCTTGAGGATTATACCTAATTTTTGTGCTCATATTGCTAATACTGTGTTTTGCACCCTTCTCTCTGATACATCCATATTTCATTCCATACTGACATAATTTGTGATTATCAAAAAGGGGGAGATTGTTGGAATCACCTGTTTTGATAATCCCAAATCATGCTTAACCATTGATTATGATATATTAAAACCTTGCATTAATCTTATTATTCTATGCTTAAACGTATTTTATTCTAAACAGTTCATATTCTTACAGTAGTATTTACATAAGTTTAGTATTGTTAGCTAACAGTCAGAGTTTTCTTTTCAAAGTCACAGTTACAGCTAACTGTCACCTTAAGTTACTGTTGCAATAAGTTCACAGTTACAAGGTTATAGTCGAAGACTAATACAAGCTTACAGTCACGAGTCTACCGCTATCTATTGTCAAAGCTCACAGTCGAAGGTCACAGTTAAAAGACTTCTGTTCAAAGTTTTCTCTGCTCAAGTTCGCAGTCGAACAAGTCTACAGTCATAAGCCTACAGTCAAGGTTACAGTTAGACAGTGTCTGTCGACTAAGTCTACTGATGATCGAGGTCTACAGTTGATAAAGGTTACAGTTCTACAAATTTTGATATTACAAGTCTACAGTTAGAGAGGCTACAGTCACATGAAGTAAAAGCTGCCATTACAAGCCTACAGACAGCAAGCTTTTGTTGAAGTCAGCAGTCAGAAGGAAGTCCACAGTTGGAAGACCACAGTTGAAGTCCACAGTGACATACATTCTCGACCAGTTTATTATTATTATATTTCTACTTTTTCTTTACCAATTTGATTAATACTAATCTAACGGTCATGTCTAGACAAATTGATACACCTAACATTATTTATTGATATTTGCAGACATATCAAGAAATAATACAATGTACGAGGAAGATCGCACGTGCAACTCCAGACTATTTATCTTATCGGCCTCGGGTGAACAAAAAGGGCATATATGGAGGAGTATAAAAAGAAGAGAGAAGCATTCAAGAACAAGTATGAATGGAACAAAAAGAACAGTGACATACACGAAGACACACAGAGTCTAACATCTACAACTGAGAAGGAGATACGTCTATACACAAAAAGAAGAACTCTCGAGCATTCTTTCTGAAGAACAAAAGAGTCTCAAGTGAACCGACTGAAAGAACCGTCTCCTAAAAGCCATGCTGTGAAGCACCCAAACTCAAAGAAGCTGATCACTTGAACATCTGGAAGTCTGGAAATCACGACACTCTGTTTTAGTGTCAATTTACAGAAAAAGGACCAAAGATTCAAGTCACTCATTCCTACGAGTCCAGAACTGATCTGCCAACACTATAGAGCACTCTAAACCTCCTTCTTTCTATCTCTTGCTCTACTGTGTTTTAGTTTTCTACATTTTGAGCAGTGTGTGTTATCTGCTGTATTAAACACACACACTGACTCCTGTACTTTCACTGGAGGATCTGTAAATCCTCAGCAAACCCTTTTACACTTCATTTCCCACTGTGGATAGTGGTAGAGGTCTTGTGACCTGGACAGCTGGCTGCTGTTGTTGTTTTCCCACGAAGAACTGTGGTAGAGGTCTTGTGACCTGGATAGTGGATAGTGTGTTCACTATTGTTAACCCCGATCCAGGGTGTGGATCATTTTTATATAAACTTTTGAGAGGACTAAGTCTCGGCTTGAGACTGAACCTCTTGGTTAATTTTCTGTGTTTGTAGTTATACTCTATATCCATACTATACATATTTATTTCATATTCCGCTGCTATTACTTTGAAATATAATCTATCTTCAAAGCTACTTTGATAATTAAATTAGCAAGTGTTTATATTTGTTATAAATCAGTAAGTTAGTTTCAAAAGTTAATTTAATCATAAGATTAAGTTAACTGAGAATTAATCAATCTTTGAGAAACTAATTGAACCTTTATAATCTATATAAATTCACTACAGTTTAATTTGTTTTTGAAATTGGGGGATTTTAATAGAAATTGTTTTTAACAGAAGTTTTAATTGGAACTCAATTCACCCCCCCTCTTGAGTGTCCACTCCGACCAACAGTAGGAATATAGGTCTTCATGTTCTTAGTCTCTAGGATATTCTAGAAAATTTATATGATTAATGTGTGTATAAAATAACACCCATATACTCTTTCTTCCATTGGAATATTCTAATGGGTTTAATGTTTAGGAGAGGGGATGTATGACTCCCCCATGCTTGCTTCTGAAATTTATGTCTAGACTTGATATGGGAAAACATAGATATGAATCTTCTTCTTAGTCACCACTGGGATATACCAGTGGGCCTTGTTGATTGAGATGGTGATATAAGCCCACATCCCATGATTTGAAACTTTTAGTGCCTGGTGATATCTCCTTGGTTCCTGGGTATAAGTATCTATAATGGTGACCTTTTGGGAAGTTCCCTCAGAAAGTGACTAGGTGAACTATTGGGATGGTTCTAACAGTGTTTATTGATATGATATCTCTTATGAATATCCTAAACTAGGATAGAGTTGTAGTTGACCCCTTGATCCACCTTGCCAGGGTAAAGGTCAAATTTATTGTCTCACTCTAGGGATAGGATCCTAATGTGGTTAGAAGTGGTGATATGCATCACCAGATTCATCACATCCTTCCTTGAATGAGGTAGTCTTGTGGAAATCAGTTTCAGGAAAACTCTGCATGTGAACTACTATTTCAAGATCATACCATGTTTGTGGTACTCCATTACCAACATGTTCCCTAACCGATGATGAAGGTATCAGGTGGGTAATTTTGTTTTTTGTTCAATGGAGGATTCTATCACAATTTTGGTTCTGAAATGGTTTCCTAATGACGAAAAAAATAAAAATTTAGTTTAAATTTTTGATTACATTATTTGTAATCACAAGAAAAACAATAAACACATAAAATAATTAGTAAAAAATTATGAGTATGATATATTATTAATAATCTATGCATAGTGAATTGATTTGTTTATATTATTTATCATTTAATCCATTTTATTTTTTTAATATACATAATGGCCCATCTATGGGAAATGTAATTAAATTTAATAGTTGAAGGATTCACTTTGGGTTCACCATTTTTGTTTCTAAAAAATGGAAAATAAAAATTAAATGGACCAACCAAACTATAAAATCTATCCTTTATATTCATTAATGGTTTAACATTGTTTAAAGGTTCTACATTGGGTTTATAATTATTTTCCTAACGAAAAATCCCAATTCTATTCATATTCACAATAATTTATGGGTATACATTCCAAAAGAATATAATCATTTAGGGTTTGAAACCCAATGATATAATAGAACTCACATTGGTCATAAGGATTAGAGGTTGGGCTCATCACACCCTTTCGGTGGAAATTATTTCATATTCTAAGAATCTATTGTAAATTTAGTATATTTTCATTAATGTTTCCTAAATCGTGATACAAGAATATGTTACCCTAGGAAAACTATTGGGTATTAACTTCTTCAATATAAAAGATGATGTTCTATTAATTACACCTTATGTAGGTATCAAATATATTCCATTTTCTTATATTTTTTCATAAAAATGACGGAATTCATATGTTTTGAAGCAATATATCAAATTACTCTATATATTTCATCTATACAAGAAAATGGCTGATGTTTTGGGATTTGGATTTCACTTATGAGAGTTTTCTTTAGTATCTTGTGACAATTGAAATCAAAACCCAAGTTATTCATTTAGAACCACATTGTCTAGTTTAATATCTGAAAAAAAAACGATATACATGATGTAATTTGAGAATTGTGTATGGATATTGGGACACTGGAAGAATCATTAATATCCTATCTATAAAAATAATTAGATTACTCAGAGTCCTTTTGTCGAACTTATAAACTGAGGATTCCCAAATATTTGAGACGGTCTTATACATTGAGCTTTCACGGATTATGGTATTTTTATTATACTAGTGGGATGATCATTTCAAATACCTATGCTCACATGATCCCTGATTTTTGTGAGAAATAATAGATGGCATGGGATTAGATTCATTGTTTATAAGATCAAGAATTATGTTTGGAAGCATCCTTGAAGGAATATGATTTGAAAAAGTGTGAAGGATATGACCCCATAAGGAAATGTATGATATAGATGTTTTATATGGAGATAAATTCTTATGAACATGTCTTATATATCCTATTTATAACCATAATTAGATTCCTCATATTTCACATTTTTCATAACCTGGTGATGGATGAATAAAGATGGTTAACTGATAAGAGATGAGTCTTTTGAACTAGAGTAAATGGAATGTCTATGGACTTATACCAAGGTGGATATCCATGTCACATATCAAACCATTATCCTCTAATTAAATAAGATTGGGGAATATGAGAGGTCTGTTTAGTGGGATAAAATGTCATGAGGATTAATTTTAAGGATAATATATATGTAAGGTTTCATGTGTACATCAC
Organism: Viscum album; assembly: GCA_963277665.1. Taxonomy (NCBI): domain Eukaryota; kingdom Viridiplantae; phylum Streptophyta; class Magnoliopsida; order Santalales; family Viscaceae; genus Viscum; species Viscum album. The sequence continues at coordinate 1,967,673,477 of OY728161.1, forward strand.
CCTATCCCATTATATGCATTCCTCGCAAAATGGGGTACTCGACCAAAGTCTCATGGTTTAGGGTTCACATACTTGAAGGGATATACCCATGTGTTCCTTCTTAATAGAGGATAATTTCTGAGTTTTTCTACTAACATTTATAAATATGTCAATCTAAAAAGTTTGACATGTATGAGGATGTACGTAAAATGAGGCAAACAAGTTTTAGGATTTCTATCTAACCAGGTTAACAATTATGTGCGTGCTGTGTGATCCGGATAACACATAAAACATTATTCATGTGAACCTAGATAAAATACCCAGATGTTATCAACTGATCAATTTTTACATGTATAGGGAATTTCCATGAACTTGGATGACATGCCCAGACGCCATCACATGATCAAGGATGACATATTTCTATTTCTTTTCATGAACCCACATAACATGTTTGGTTGTTGTTGTCTGATCAAGGTTTCCATATTTGTGTATCTTCGCATGATCCGGATAACATGTCTAGAGGATTTTTTATGAACCAATTTGACATGTCTAAGGGATATCACGTGAACTCAGTAAAATTTTTAGGGGTTATTTCATGATCTAATAGGACATGTCTTAAGTTCGTCACATAGACTGGTCTGACATGTCCAAAGTTCATTTCATGAATCTTGACGACATGTTTAGAAGTCATTTCTTGATTAGTGAATAGACCGTGACCAAAATATGACCCTTTGGTTTCAAAATAAATATATCTTCCTTCATAAAAAGATTCTTTCATTTTCATATTTTTTTCATGTGAAATCCTCAATGTTTTTCAAGTGTTCACCTACTAAGGCATCACATGATTAAGCTGACACACTGAAGGACCATCACATGATTTGACTTACATGTCAAAGACCCTTCCCATAATCTAGATAACATGTTAAATATTATTCAAATTATAAATTAAATGATCACACAAAGTGAATAACCATATTTTATAATCCCTCACATTTCACATTAAAATTTTCTGGTGGAGACTCTTAAGATTCCTCAATCCTTGAATCCAGGATGTTTTCTATTTCACCCACCTCAATGTATATTTTTCATGTCTCAGGGGGTATTTTATAGGAATATTCATCCCATATCTATGTCTCTTTTTATAGTGATTAAGTCTCGTGTATTATCCTGGGTGAGCAGAGGGAATATTTATATAAGTTTCTAAGGTATCATGAAATTTTTATGATCGACCCACATGATATTAAGGACATCGCACTTGTGTCACATGATAAATAGTGTTCGCATGATCATGTTGTAATTACCATCTCCCTTAAACAAGATATTTTCAATGGGCATCAATGTGATCCCAAATACAAGTTATAGAGCCTTCACTTGATCAGGATAATATGTCTCAGAGAATTTTTAAGATCAGACTGCATATGAGAGGACCTTCACGCTATCCATGTTTTCATGTTCAAGGGATTATATATGATTATGTTTGCATGTCATAGTTACTTCCCATGATCAATGTAATGGTCAAGATAAATACATAATACCATCATATTACAAAATATGTAACATCCATCACATAAGGATTATGTCATTTTCATTATTCTTTGCACGATACCAATTGAATATTGTCAAACGGGTTTCTTCTAGGGAATCAAATAAATGAGTTTACATGTCGGAGGTCTTTCTCATGATAGGACTAACATGTTTGGTTTCTTTCACATTATCAATTACGTGATCAAGTGGACCTTGTCATCCATTCACATGAATATCAATGTTAATTTCTTCATTTAATGATATCATCATTTTTAGCTTTTTCCACAAATAAACCTCAATGGTTTCCAAGGGTTTATTAACTAACATATCACATGATTAGATAGAATTTAATAAGGTATTATCATGTTGAAGAAGACTCATTTGATTGGATTCCCATGACAAGGAGGGCTTGTATGATAAGGCTTCGTAGGATCAATAATCATATCACACAGAGCACATAACACCTTCGCATGATGTTACTAGGGTCATGAGATTGTGAGTCCTATTGAATTTCACTCAACACATTTGACCTAGTAACATGATCTACAACCATGAATCTTCCTTATTTATTTTGTGGGATAGAAAAACATGTGCTTTCAGAATTCCTCATATCCAATTTTTTTTATACTTATTTAGTAGGTCTCAACAATAATGAATATTGAGTTTGTTTAATAAAGGGATTTTTATTTCCTTATTTTTTTTATATTATGACTCTATGGAATGATTGGAACCTTAAATGGATAAATTGGAAAATAAAAACCCTTCAGAAATATACATTTATATATAAATGAAACTCAGGGATATTTTTGAGACTATGGGATAACTACACCTATAGAGGTGGATGTGTTGTAAAATATAGAACTCGTGGTTATTTTGGACACAATGTGATAACTACCGATGTAGTAGTTGTTCTGTTATATTATTACACTTGGATATTCGATATGTTCTTTTGTATTTTATTGGAGTTTGTATGGAGATAGATAGTTATTTTCTGATATAGTTATCTGAATTAAATATTTCATTAAAATGATCACATCCATTTTTTATATTTCAAGGGATGAATGAGTTGTCTAAGAGGGTATTGTTTCTATATATTTTCCAGTTTCGAATTATTACCAATAAATTCCCCAATGTGGTACATAGGTAAACATATGGGGTGTTTCCCATCAATTTTTTCAAAAAGGGTTATGTTTGGTGTTTGGGTAGGGTCGATCGATGTTTTATTATTTTCCGATATGTTTAATTTTCTTCATTGATTAACGTTTTATCTATATAATATATTATTCTAATATAGAACCCATGATTCAATAATGAGGTATGTATTTTCCAAATTTATATCACTCAGAAAATGGGGGGAGATGTTTTATTTTTTCTTTAAATTTTCTTTAAAAATTTAAATGAAATTTATGAATGTTTTTGTAAAAATATATACTTTATTTCTTAATTTAGAATTGAATCCTGATTAATAGAAATGGGTGTTTTCAAGGAATACTATTTGATATGTTTTTTGTACTATTAGAACATGAAAAAAAAAATTATATCTTTATTTTCAAACTTTAAAAAAAATTGATTTTCATTTAAAGTGTTATAATATGGGTAAGTGAGTGGAAACATATTAAGATTTTTAGCTAAAACTTATATATTATAGGTTATCCAATTTCTTTAATGTAGTGAATGATCATATACCTCTTAGTTTAGGTTGATGGGGGTGAAATTGGAGTTATTTATTTTCACATGGACATTGAGTAGTGGTATTGTTTTGTTTATTTCATTTTTTTAGACAATTGTATTGTCTATATACAATGTATTTTAGGATCGTGTATTCCTAAGTGTTTAGTTATTTTATTTGAGTTCTTCTATCTGCCTTGTTTTTTTATTCTAACAATATTTATTTTTTATTTTTTATGGTTGAAATTATTCCAATTATATTCTTGTTAAAGCTGAAGCACTTTTTTCTAGGCCATGTGGATAAAGAACACCCTTTGGACCTTTCTACGGGTGGATTGGGTATATTTACCCAATATTTTCAAACATAAATATCACCTATTATTATATAAATATTAAATTCATGACATTATGATCCACAAAATAATAATATGTTTTTATTTTCTTTGGAAACATGGATGAATAAACAACCTATTAATAAGAGATCTAGGTCATGTCCTACTAATGTCTTGATAACTATCATCATTCTCATACATATCATACTTAAAATATGTCTTCATAACCTAGTGAAAGTAAATATAAAGAAGGTTAACATTAGGTTCTTAGTAAGAGTAAAAAATGGAGATATAAATGATTATTTATACTTAAAATGATCATATTGGTATTAGAACATGATATTAACATTATTAAACCATATAATATATGTAAAATTTAATAATTTTGATTGATGTTAAAAATCTTGAAAGTTCATGATAGATGAATCCAAGAGGAATCAAAGAAAATTATCTATGAAATCATAATATTGGATTTAAATATATGTTTTTGGAATAAACATAAACATGGTAAAATAATTTCCTTAGTCAACGCTCACTACCAATACTATCATAGTGGATTGGGTTCACTCCACACTCTAAAATATACTTAGTCAGGTTCAAAATAAACACTATCATAGTACATATAATCCCTTATTGAACTAGGTTCACTCCCTATTCTAGTCATTATTTTCTCATGAGATATTCACTTTTTCCAAAAGAATTTTATTTCTATATAATTTAATTCCAACTAATTGTATAATTATTATCAATTCATATGTGATCTATAATATAATAAATTCTTCATCATATATCATAACCATTGAAATTGAAATTGTTTTCATAAACATATCAACATTTCATTATAGCATAAAACAGTGAAGATAAATAGTTTCATAAATATCTCATCTTCATAGTCATAAATCATACACATAAATAACAAATATTGTATCCTTGGATAGTATCCTCATTATATCATAAGTTAAATCAATTGATGTTATCATAAATTTTTATATCCTTAAAATACCAAGTATAATATTTCTTGATGAAAATACCATTTTTATTTTGGAATCAATTATTTAAAATCTAAAAAAAATCCAAATTATTATAAGAAGAAAACATTGAATATAACCTTGGAATATTATAAAAGAGGATTAAGTTTATTTATTGTTCATGATGGGGGAAATTATGATCAATCCAAGTATTTTAAAACAATGATTCTTTTCAAAATTAACTCATTAATAAATGTTAATAATATTCCTTTTAAAAAAATTTACAAAAAAAAATCTTTAGTGAAAATGATTTTTTAAACCCTAGGTTAATATTTAACTAATTCTTGTAAACCTATTAAGAAAACATGGATATCAATGAAAAAATATTTCTAACAGAAGTCCAAAATAAAGTCGGGTTTCCTTCAAAAAAATTAGTCTCATGATTTCATAAAGAGAAGAAGAAGAAATAAAAACATGTAATATATAAAAATAGACAATTTATAATAAAATTCATGGGATTCTTGAGATATTTTTCAAAAAATAATTTTCAAAAACTTGATCATATGAAATCCTGATGCACAATGAGATTATAATATAAATCTCTTACCACTTTGGAATCATTGGGTCAAAACATCATAAAAGAGATAAAGATATAATTATTTATAAATACATATAATATTCATGAGAAAAATCATGAAACATATTAATTGGTATTATAGTTATCATATAAAAGAAATAAGTGGTGAATATGGCATTTATCTCATAGAAATAAATCTGAGACAAAAAAATCTTCTCCATTTAGTAAATTTTGAATCATACGCCCCGTGAAAGAATACCTCCAATAAAACTATATAAACCCTTATAATAATAAGATTAATTATATAAAATGTAAAATGATCTTTATATACACCTCTATAAATAATAAATGTTTATAACATAACATATATCTCATAGAAGTCAATTTGAGATGATAAACCCTTATCGTTAGTATGATTTTCTTCGAAAGTGCTCTTGGATCCTGTATAATTAATTTAAATTTATTATAATTATATACCATGATCGCATAAATAATAATAATAATATCATATTATATCCACTTATAACATTTTAAATCCCATTTATTAATAATTACTTATTAAAATAAAAATTTCTAGGTGTTAATTATTTTATTTTCCAAGTTAATTTCAGTTTGGTAGTTTTAGCCCGTATACACTGATTGTGATTCTATAATATCCATAATATTAATCATGATATATTTATTTTATATATTCATTATATATATATTTATTTATATTCATCCATAAAAAGTAGTGATACAAAAATGAATTACACTGTTCATGGAGACAGTAAGTTGTATGTCAGAATGAAAACTGTTTAACTTTCTAACAGATGCATTGAAATATGATTAAATAATAATTAAACTTTAAAGAGTCATAATTATATAACTTATATTATATATATTAATTAAATATACCCTTATTAAAATCTATGTAAAATATAAATGAAAACTGAATCACATCGTATTGTGGAGGTGGTACTCTTCATGTACGAATGAGCATCATTATCATTATCCAACAGATTATAAGGTATGTAGGATGAAAAGATATTAAAATTATAGAACAATGGTTATTTAATAAATATATTGTGTAGAATTTAAGCCCATAATAATTATCATACATCAAATATGGTTATGGAATATGGAGTATATTTTTATGTTGTGGTTGTAGTCCACATGTGTGCACTATCGATACATTCACTTCTAATTTTATGGAATACTTGGTAGATATTTACTGTTACATAATCATAAAAATATTTAAATACACTTTTTTACAAAATAAATTTATTTTGATGAATACTATAGATTTATAAGTGGTATATGAAGAAATTAATTGAAATAGGTCGGTTAAGGGGATTACCTCTTCTACAATAGGCCACCTTTAGATCCCTTTTTAATGACTATTGGAATGGTATTTGTAGAAGAATTGGACCACTAATTCATGGATAAAAATTTTAGAAGACAAATAGACTTTTGTTTCATATAAATATTCCTCAAACTGATGTGAAGAATATAATGGAGGGGTTTCTTTTTATAAGTGGGGGAGTGGACATACTTGGAATTTATTAAAATATTAAATTAAAATAAAGACATATTAAATTAAAATTCCTAAAAATGGATATATATTCAAATGTGGGATAGAATAATATTAAAATTTATAAATGAAATATTATTTTTACAATTTTAATGATAATAATTCCATTTAATTTTAGCTTAAGACACCCCGGTAAATATATTATAACTTTAACCACGGTAATAAATTTTCACCCTTTTTTATTTTCCATGATGACCAAAATTTAAGGTGGTAAAATTACATTATATTAATTATTATAATTCTAATTATGGAATAAATTTTATATAATTCAGTTCAAATAATTGGTAAATTTTAATTTTAATTTAAACTCTCAAAATGCAATAAAAACGGGTTTCTAGAATAAATTAGTTAAGATAAAAAGTGTTTATATCAAAATTGAATATAAAATTGATTAAAATGTACTAAAATTAATTATTAATAATATAATTTACCTAATTATACATTTAAACCCCTTTTAGAATAAAATAATACTTCATGAATTCAGTATACCAACAAATGTTGTTTTTAATAAAAATTACTATTTTCACTATTCATCGGAATATCAAACTTTTAAAAAATATAGAAAATATCTCTAATATAAATATAACATGATGATTTAAAATATTATGTTAATTGTTTCAAATAAATTTACCAAAAAATTGCAGAAATGAATTTTAATAAAAATGATAAATTACAACGAAAACAAGTTTAGAAAAATAAATGTGCTTTATGCATAAAATTAACTTATAGCCAAATCATCAATATTACTGATTACAATTGAAATAATTATATTTTTATAAATAAAAATTATCATGTGTGATTTAAATAACAAATCCAGAATATAATGGTACTTTTAAATTTCTTGATTTTATTAAATGAAATGTAAGTATTTGAGAAATGGTATTCTTCTCTATTAACTGAAAAAATCAATCATTACAAAAAATACCAAAATTTCACCATAAGTTATTATTTATATCCTTATTAAAAAAATTAAATATAAATTTTTTAGAAGTTTCATTAATTAAATATATTTTCTATACACAGAATACTATAAGAATAAAATTTTAAGAAAATACATTTTTAAAGCATAAAATGACTTTATTAAAAAACATGCATTTTTCTCTAAGAAAAAGTAAATAAAATTGAATTGAGTAAGGAAATTATATATATTTTTTATAATTATTTTACTCATATTCATACCTACCAATTCAAAAAATATGTCACATCAAAAAAATATTTTTTTTAGTATATCTCAATTTACTTAAAGTTTAGTGTTGTGTGTTAAGAATGATATCAAGAATAGTATTATTTTAAATTAAATTTATTGGTGTTAAATTTTCCCCTCTAAATAAATTTCCTATAATAATTTTATCTCAATCATAAAAGGGTGAATATTTTGAAAATAGCTTCATTGAAATTCCACATCATACAAAGGGATAATACAACTTCATTGAAAGGGGGAAGTAGGTAATCACTACGGGAAATCATACATATACCAACGCCCTTTTACCAACTATTTTTCTAAACTTATGGGATAGATATTTTTTCCATATAGTTTTTAAAAACTGTTGGGATATAGTGATTTAGTGTATTCATTCCAAAGAGTTTGTGTAAACTATATGGGTATATGGATTTTTACCAATGGTTTATGTAAACAGTTGGGATATAATGGGGTTATAGTGATGTTTCTTAACAGTTTTTTAAAACCATTGGGATATTTTTCCCCCAAATAAGCCTAATACCTCACTTCCCTTTCCAAATTCAATCGATTTATTTTTTCCCAACCAGAGCGGTGATGTCTTCCCAGACGGAGACCCCTCTCTTCTAAAGATCCATCCTAGTTGTTTCCACATCAAATTAGTGGGTGAGAGTTATATATTATGCCTATATTTATTTTTGTTTTTTATATACCACATTTAGTTTATTTCCTCATCCATTATAATATCTCATCATTTAGGGTTTTTGTTTATTTGTGAATTTCAAATTGTTATGTTCTTAATACTTCTACCTACACATAACAATGAATTTCCCTTTAAGATCCACTACCATCACAATTTTTTCAAGGAGTGTTACACAATATTAGTGTTGTAGGGGTACTATACTTTCTCCCACTAGTGTGGGGGGGGGGTAGGTGGGGGTGAGGTGGGGGAGTTGTGCAGGTGGGGGTGGTTTGTGTCGGTCGGGGGGGGGGGGGGGGTTGTGTAGGGGGTTCTTCTAGGGGTGAGGTAGGTGTTTTACATGTGGGGTGGGGGGGTGATGTGCTGGTGGGGGTGGGGGAGGGGTTGTGCAAGTGGGGGGGGGGTGCAGGTGGTGGGGGTTTAGGGCGTGAAGGTGGGGGGTGTGCAGTGGGTGAAGGGGATGTGTAGGTGGGGGGTGTGTAGTGGGTGGAATCTTTTGGGGTGTGGTGGGGGGTGGGAGGTATAGGTGGTGGTGGGGTTGGGCTATGCAGGTGGGGGTGGGGGAGATGTTCTAGTGGGAGGAGAAGGTGGGGGAGGGGGTGTGAACAAGTGGGGGAGGGCGTTGTGAAAGTGGGGTGTGTAGGTGGGGGTGTAGGTGGGTGGGGGAGGGGGAGTGTGAAGGTTGGGGTGGGTAGTGCAGTGGGGTGGGGGGAGTGGGGGATGTGCAAGTGGGGGGTGCAGGTGGGGGTGCAGTGGGGGGGGGTGTAAGTGGGGGGGATATGAAGTTGGGGGAGGGGGTGTAGGTGGGGGGTGTATAGGTTGTGGGATGTGCAGTTTGTAGGCGGTGAGGGTGGGTGTGCAGTGGGGTGTAGGGGGAATATGCTGGTGGGGGGTGTGCAGGTCGGGGGGGGAGGGCTATGCAGGGAGAGTCTGTTGGGAGTGAGGGTGGGGGCTGTACAGTTGAGCGTGGGGGGGGGGGGGGGGGGGTGGGGGCTGTGTAGGTGGGGTGGGGTGGGGGATTAGTTGGGGGGAGGGGGTTGTGTAGTGGGTGGGGGGGGAGGGGTGTGAAGGTGGGGGTGTGCGGTTGGTGGGTGGATGTGCAGTGTGCAAGTGGGGAGGAGGTGTGCAGTGGGGGTGGGTTGTGTAGGTGGGGGTGTGTAGATTAGGGGGACAGGGGTTGTGTAGAGGGAGTCTATTGGGGGTGAGGTGGGGGGATGGGTTGTACATGTGGGGGGGGGGGGGGTTGTTTAGGTGGGGGTGTGGGGGGGGGGGGGCTGTATAGGTGGGGATGCGGGTGGGTGGTTGTGCAAGTGGGGGGATACATGTGTGTGGGGGGGGGTTGTGCAGTGGATTGATGGGATGTGGGTGTGCTGGTGGGGTGTGTAGGTAGGGGGATGTGCAGTGGGAGGGTGCCGAGGGGTGTACAGGGGGGACGGGGGCAGTGCTATGGGGAGTTTACTGGGGTGAGGTTGGGAGGGGGGGCAGTGTAGTGGAGAGGGGCTCTAAATTAAATCAGTGCGGGGGATATAACCTCAGTATCAATAAATACATGCTTAAATAATTACTCAGTAATTGGATCTCTCACTACTATCACTAGTTTACAATAAAAATGGGTACCATGTGAAAAAAAATACTTTTCATTCCCATATTATCATGTGTATTAGGTCAAAAATCATGATCCACGAAATATATCATCCAACCGTGCTCTCGAAGTCATACCTCACTAAATTAAAGTGACCATTCTCTATGAAAAGATTTCATTCCATCCAAGAGAAGCCTTAGAACTCCTATAAAATATCATGCACTTTACGTGTGGCGTGATCTATCTCATTATCACCCCATGAGACAGTGTCATTGCATAATTGTATTAATTTCTATATTCACTAAGTATTACAATATCATCCAAATTCTTATCCACAAACTAACACCACAAAAACAATGAACAAATTCCCTAATCCCACTATGCCCTTATAGGCTTTATATATAAAGGACCACATACCTCATCATAGACTTAAAGGATAATGGTTGATCCAGTCTATGAATGTTTAATTTCAATATACATTACATGTTTCATCAGTAGCTAGCATGAAAAGGACCACCTCAAAATACCCTCTTCATAGGCCTTTATACCTATTTGGTTTACTGGAAATTTTTCTACTATATTTTTTTCTTTTTATGTTTTATATGGTTCGTCATTACTTTCATCCACATATGGGTTATTAAACCTGGACACTAACGTTCGCAAGTTTCCTATCAGGAAGATCAGATCAAGGTATTTTTCTTAGTCCATTTTGACCCCAATGGTGACCAAAATTGAAGGAATCATCACTTGTGTACCCTTTTCAACCACAAAATCAACTTTAGTTTTTTTTATGGTGCATATATAGAGAGGTTTATTTTTATCTCTTTCTCTTCACCCCTTTATAATTAAGAGAAATTTACCTAAGCCCACCCATATTCTGAAAATATGGTTTGAACAAGGAACTAAAAATCAACTAGGATTTGATAAATTCATATCCATAAACATGATCCACCATCTTGCCTTGTTCAACATAGAAAATTCTAATGATTCATAATAAATATTTCCATATATAAAATTTCAAAGTTGATGATATAATTCAATACCACTTACACTACTAAACTTTTTCATTTCTGAATTACTGGATAGACATCCATCATAAATGCCCTTACCCAGAGTTTGAGACATGGGACCCTTACAGATTTGATATATCTATTTAGGTACATATCTTATAAGGATACCAAATTAGTGTACCTTTATATATTAATGATAACCACCCAACACTACTCATCAAATTTTCCATCTTCCATAGTTCTCTAATAATCATTGGTAAGTGATCACTTCTAAGGATTTTGATAGGTCTGAGGCCTCTTTGGTTTTTTTCTTTTCTAGTCATATTGATGAGTAAGGAATCACATGATCTAAAAGTGGAATAAACCATATGATGAATTCTTTCCCCCAAAAAAATTCTTCTAGAAATAATATATCCTTGGAAGTTGTTTGGAGCCTTTTATAATCCTTTCATATAGAGAATAGGGGAGGAAATTCCCATATATATCTACCTAGACTAGGTACCTACTACCATACGCACATCCCATATTCATAAGACTACCTCTCCATGTATTAAATGAATAGTTATTTTATCTAGACTTCACCTTCTAATGACATCCTATATTTGACTCGAGATTTGATGAAACAAACACTAATGAATCCATAAAACTTTATATAGGAAGACACCCTTAATCACAATGCCATGATGATGAAAATCCTTAAAAACTCATTACCATACATTATATCATTCCTAATAACTAACTATAGATATTCACAAACCTGTATTTCTTCCACCATAATTAAATTTCCTAAAATTTTCTCAATTCCAAACTTGATACTATCATGTTATTAAGTCACCAATCCTACAAAATTAGATTTTCACTAAAAAAATACTACTCTAATCCTTAACACTCGTCGTTTGTTTTTAATAACATGAATAATAACCCAATTAAATATCATAGCTATCTATCACACTTGAAATGTGTTAGTCAAACCTTCATTTACTCCTAGAAAACTTGCTCGGCCTTCTCACTATAGTTCTAGATTAATTTTCCCAATCATGATGTCTCAAAATTCATGAAATTTCTCTTTTACTCCACCACCTAATAAAGATTGAAAAAATATTCATAACCATGATACATTATCTTTTATTACATTGCATAAACACCCAGTTAACTATAATATATTTTAACATCCTCTCCTTTTGAAACATTATAGAGGTATTATTCTGACGGATCTCTCTCTTGGTTATTGGGTGAAATAAAGAAAAATAATTAATGTTCTATGATTGTAATAGACTGATGACACTTAGTAAATAACCATCCCACTAAAAATTAAATTTCATTACTACATCTTGTAATTTTTCTTAAATTCATTATATATCTATTCAAGATCACCTAAAAATGGATAGATAAATTATCCAAGAATCCCCATATTCCCTCTCATTTATTTTGTTTTTGAGGTTTCTCATTTGTTATCCTTTTCTAATTACTTTTATATATGTTTTCAAATGCAGGAAATGCGTCCAATTAAAGAGATGATGGACAACAATCATCCCATGACTAAGATTGAAATTTCACCACCAGTGCATATAGTGAGTATTTTATTTCAAATATATATATTTAAATAATATATAATGTAATGTGATTCATTTTTTTAAAAAAAATGTACAGGATCCACCAATTTAGAAATTGTTATTTTATGAGAAGCCTAGTAGTGGTCCCAGTACTCAGGGTGTTCGTATGAGGGGGTGGTATGAGAGAAAAACAATCTAGTCAGTGTACCTGATTAGACCCTGCCCCTCCCACTAACATACCATCTATCCCACAAATTGATCCTGGTGTGTCGTTAGGGACACACGGTATATTTAGGCCTCCCATGTTTTTACCACCCTTTACGTCTGAGCCTACCCCCTTTCATTAACATATCTGATGATGATTCCCACTCTACATCCAACATTCGACCAGCCATCCATGTCATCATCTTTTACTTATGCTTCCTTCTCTATGAGAATTAATATTCCATCTTCATCGACTCCTTCTCCACAATAGTCTATCCATGCGGAGCAGACAATGGGACCCACTACACCTATATGGTTTCTATGGATCCAGTGGCACCCATTGATCAGACTATCACTAGTATACTTATACAACCCAACCAATTTTTTATGCCATTATTTATTTTCATTATAACATATATTGATTAAATATTTGTTTTTCTTTTATAACAGATACATCAACTAATAAGAGGCTAGGGCGGGGGCATAAACGCATGTGTGCGGTGTAGAACCTCAGTACACAGTTGATGGTGGACTACAATGAAGATAGTCAAATGATTGAAAAACATGGGTAGCAATGTCGTAGTTTTATGGAGATGCTTGAAAAATACTACGACATCATTCATTTCAGCCCGCTCTCATGGTGCCAATTTCAAACTTAATTCAAGGATAAATCTTGGGCAGAGACATGGGTAAAAAAATCTGTTGTGTTTAATGCGATATATTATTATTATTTTTTATATGATTTAAAATTTTGACGTTATCTATGTCTAAATTTCCCCGATGGCGAGGGTGAAAAGCCCACATGTCTAAAATATTTAGGTGAGATTCGAAAAACCATGGAATGATTGAGTGGGCACAGTGTTAGAGGTAGTCCCTGTCGGGGATGATTGCCCGTTAGAACTGTATTAAAAGACGATTACTCATTATAAGACTATTCAGTTTATGGTATTAATCACATTTGAAGTATTTAAATGAATAATTTCATGTTATTCATTAATACTAGTTATTGAATTTTATATAGGAATCATCAGGAAGAAATAAAAAGACATTGATGCTAAAAAATACCTCCACACATTGGGACGTAATACGAAGACAGCTCATCATAGGAAGAATGTATGACAATTTATAATTTTCCTTTACGACTTTCACTTTCTATTGCTTCCTCTATAATTTATTCAATTGGTAAAGTTGTTATATAAATATAGTTATGAAATTAAAAATTGGTATCATATTTTTAATTATGGTTTCCTATATTTATATTCATTGTAGAGGCATAAATTGCATATAGAAGGACGTGTTCCTCGAGAAACTTGAGTAGAGGGAAGAAATATGGAAGTTCGGTTAACAAACCAACTCAGTAGAAGGTTGTATGTTTTACATTATTGATTTAAAATTTTATTCTCTGTTTTGTAACATAATTATCTATTTATATTTGTAACAGGCTACTCTAGAGACCCTTGATGACCAGGAAGCTAACAATTTTGGTTCAAACAATCACTTAAATCTGGTGTTAGAATATGAGCACCCTAGTATAGTATGATGGAAACATGGGAAGAGTATAGTTATGATGAGGTATTGGCCCTCATCATGTACGATTTTTAGTGCCACTGAAATCTAGCAAGTTAAGGCACTTCCAGAACATGCTGAAAAAAGGGCTACAAAGACTGCAGAACAGTCTTTTCGGGAAAACACTGCATTTATGAAACTGATGGATGTTTTATGTCAAACACTTACACAAGTGTCTAAAAAAATTATGATGAATATATGTATATGAGGAATTATATATATGGTGAAAACGGTGTATGTTCTATTAGTATTGAAGATGATGGTGAGGAGGTGTCCAGGGTAGAGGAGGAGGAGGTCGAGGAGGAGGTCAAGGCAGATGAGGACGGTGATGAGGAGGCCCAGGGAGAGGTGGAGGGAGATGAGAAGGTCGAGGTGGAGTAAGAGGGAGAGGAGGAGGGATTTGAGTATGGCGGGTGTGATGATGGGGATGATGATGAGGATGAGAGTGAGGCTGATAATGATGGTGATGATTGAGAGGGCGATGAAGGACAGATTAATCCAAAACATTTTTTACTGATATTACTGACCTTTTATGTTTGTTGATTTGGTGTTACTAAATATATGTGTGATTAGGTAGGTCAGGTTATCTTTATTTATTTATATAAAAATAATAAACATTGAAATGATGATTTTATGTGACTGATTCGCCCCTACCCTGGACACCCCCCATTCCTGACACACCCTGGACACCTCATACCCCCTGGACAGCCCGCCCACCCCTTGGACACCCCGTACCCACATGGACTGTCTTCCCACCCCACCCCACCCTAGACACCATTTACCCCAGGGATACCCCCCTCCCCCCACACCTTTTTGGATATCCCACCCACCCCTTGGACACTCCCACCCCCTGGACACCCCATATCCCCCCAGACACCCCTAACCCCCTGGACACCCAAACCCCCGTGGGCATCCCGCTACCCCATAGATTGCCCCCACCCCTGGGACCCCCACCCTTGTGGAAACCCCCCACCCCCCAACAACTTTGGATAGACCGCTCACCCCCTAGACACCCCAACCCCTGGACTACTCCCCCCCCCCACCCTGGTGGACAACCCGACCACCCCTTGGACACCCCCTACCCCTTTTGGACATCCCCGCCACAAATGTAGACCGCCCACCCCCCCCCCCCAGATAGCCCCGCCACCCCTGTGTACTGCCCCCCTGGACACCTCGTACCCTCCTGGACTGCCCTACCACCCCCGTGGAAAGCCTACCCACCCCCATGGACACCCCTACCCCCACGGACACCCCTACCCCCCATGGACAACCCTATAGCCCCGTGGACAGCCTTTCCACCCCCTGGATAACCCCTACCCCCTGTACACCCCCCCCCCCCCACCACCACCCTCAGGGACAACCCCCACCCTGAGACAACCTGCCATCTGGACAGCCCCCTGACCCCGGTGGATAGCCCGTCCACACCCCTGGACACACCCTACCCCCCTGGACAGCCCCTCCACCCCCGTGGATAGCCCACCCACGCCCTGGACACCTCATACCACCTGGACAACCCCACCACCCCTGTGGACGGCCCACCCACCCCTTGGCCACCCCTTACCACCATAGACATCCTCCCCCCCCCCACCCCACCCCCATGGACAACCATTTCACCCCCCCCTGAACACCTCATAACCCCTGGATAGCCCTCCACCCCCATTGACACCCCCACCACTGTAGAAACCACGCCACACCCTTAGACACCCCACCCCCTGGACCCCCCACCCCACCCCTATGGACACCCCCACCCCAGAGGATAGTCCCCCCACCCCCGTTGACATCCTACCAACCCCCCTGGACACCCCTACCCCCTGGACAGCCCTACCACCCAAATGGATAGCCCACCCAACCTACTTGACACGTCGTACCCCCTGGACACCCCCCACCCTCGTGGATAGCTCGCCAACCCCACTAGACACCCATAACCCCTGGACAGCCCTGCTACCCTCGTTGATAGCCCGCCCACCCACATGGAAACCCTGTACCCCTGGATATCCCCTCCACCCCCGTGGACGGATTGCCCACCCCCTATACACCCCATACCCACTGTACACCCCCCCCCCCCCCCCACCACCACCACCACTCCCTGGACAACCTCAACCCCCTTAGACATCCCCCAATCCCCTGGACAGCCCCCAACCCTCAAGACGCCCCAACCCTGTGGACACCGCCTCCATCGTTGATAGACTAGAAAGCCCATGGACACCCCCTACCCCTAGATATCCCCCACCCCCGTGGACAGCCCGTCCACCCCCTTGGACACCCTCGACCCCCCAGGAAGGCCCCGACACCCACGTGGACAACCCGCCCACACCCCATAGCCACCCCGTACCCTCTTGGAGAGCCCCTCCACACATGTGGATAGCCCTCCCACCCCCTAGACACCCCCTACCCTTGGAAAGCCATGAAACCCCCGTGGATAACCCCTCCAACCCCGTGGACTGCCCACCCACCCCTTGGACACCTCGTACCCCCTAGACAGCCCTAACACCCCCGTGGACAGCCTGTCCACCCCATGGACACCTCATACCCCCTAGACAGCAATGAAACCCCCTTTGGACAGCCCACCCACCGCCTTGGACACCCTGTACCCCATGGAATTCCCTCCACAACACCCCCATGGATAGTCCGACCCCCCCCCCCCCACTTAACACCCCCCCAACCACCCCTAGAACCCCCCCCCAACCTCCCGGACACCCCCACCCCCTGGAAAACCCTAGCCCCCTTGGACATCCCCCAACCCCCTGGAGATCCCCCCCAGCCCACCCCAACCTTGTAGACCCCCCACCCATGTGGATAGATGGCCCACCCCCTACACACCCACTACCCCCTGGAAATCCCCCCACCCACGTGGAAAGCCCGCCCACCCCCTAGACACCCCTACTCCCTTAACAGCCCCGCCACCACTATCGACAGCACACCCCCCCAAACACCCCCTACCCCCCCCCCCCCCCCGAAATTTCCCCCACCCTCGTAGACCCCCCCCCCCCCCCCGGACACCCCCCCCCCCCTGGGATGCCCCCACCCCCCTAGACACCACCCCACCACCTGGACACTACTACCCCCCCATACTGAGATGCTCAAAATGTATCTCTTACTATCAAGGGCTCTCTGGAATGTGAGTGTCCTCTCACCATTATGATATGTATACACCAATTTAATTGAAATGGGTTAGTTGGAAAAGTGGTTATCATGTGAAAGTTGAAATTTGGAAAAATATGTTTTCTTACATGTCATGGTTGAAAGTGTCTGTTTTTTTATGTACAATTTCAGGTTTTATTCTATTTTAAGTGTTTTTGTTAGGTGTGTGTGTACTTTATATTTTAAGTGGTGTTTGTAGGAGTGTTTTGTAGGTGTATGCAATGAAGGGGATGGGTGGATATTGTGTTGTTTTCTGAAAATACACTATACCAGCGGTTTAAAAACACTGTTAAAGTATATTTTGAGAATAGTTTTACCTAATTTTTGAATAATTCATCGCTAATACACTATACTGATGGTTCAAAACTGTTGGTAAAGTGTATTTCTAGAATTGTTTTACCAAATGTTTTAAAGAAATATTGCTAATAAAATATACCAAAGATTTCTAAACCATTGGTAAACTATATATCCCAAAATTTTATTAACTATTGGTATAAATTATACCAATAGATTCTATAAAATAGTTGGCATGCTGAATCTTACACTGCCATAGACCAACGGTTTGAGAATAATCGTTGGTATATGCCTTTCCCAACACCTAATTAACCAATGGTTTTCAAAACCAATGTTATATATTATACCAATGGTTTTGATTCATATACCAATGATTTGAAACTATTGTTATATGTTGTATTTCAATTAGTGAATAGAAATATTACCCGAAATAACACATAATCGGGTTCATGAATAAGGATAACATCGGTGGGATGTTAAAATATATGCATGGATAAGAAAATTATTATCTAGTGACTAACCCAGAGTGATATAGAACATGGTTATGAGAATGTTAGTGACCAAAAATTCACAAATCTATTAGGGGTGAGAAGATCATAGATTCATCAGAAAAGAAAAGAAAATGATAATATTTATATATCAATACCTCTTTTTTATTTTTGAGGGGTTATTTTTTCAAGAATAGATAACACAAGAAAATAATATTACTTGATATCATATTACTTCATAAACAAAATTTCATTGTTTGGATGTTATTTGATCAATTTATATGTTATCCTTCAAATAAATAAATGAATTTCAAGGTTCTTTTTTCTTACATGAACCACAAAAATTTACATTTAATATATCATAAAATACAAAAATTATGACAATTGATTTATTCTTTCTTTAAATTTTTATCAAAACAAAAATGGTTTTCAAAGATATCTAATGTGGATTAATATAATATATTAGTCTCCAAAACCTAAACAATAACCCCTAAAGATCAACTTAATATATTAAATAAATATTGAACATTGAGACTCCTCTAAAATATGTGTGATAACATTTTGACATCAAAAATCTAAAACACATGATCATATAGATGATTTTAGATAAACATGATCATTTATGCCTAAACAACATAAAGTAACTCAGAATAACACATACCAAACATGTTAATGCCTTGATCATATATTATCTTATAATATACTAGTAACATGAATCACTATAAAAGATCAATAGAAACACATATGGTACTAAAAATTAACAAAACCCTTATTTTGAAAAAAAATCATGGATTATCAAATATATTCCATAAATATAATAATGAAATAAACATCATTAAATATGACATGAATCATGTGGTCATTATATCACAATAAAAATTAATGATCAATAATTCTATCTCATTTACTTCATAAATTTCGATAATATATCTATCCCAACTAAAAATTATTAACATAATATCATACTCATAATTTGAGTTATCTTTCCCATAATTATGTGTTCTCCAAAAAAATCACCTTACCAATAAATCAGTTTTCTTTGTTATTGATACCATCCAATATATATTTTTAAATATTTAATGAAAAGTTATTTTAGATTAATCCATAAATGTTTCATTATTTTTTTCTAATGTCTCAGACCACTCGGGTCCATTTTTTTGGGAAAATATAGTGTTTGAGATGTTCTGGGAGGTCATGGTGACTTATTGCTAACAGTGCCAAATTTCCAGTTATGTGACTAGTGTATCCAATTCTATGAAAAATTTATTTGATGCGACAATTGTGAATAGTTTCATTGGTGATACATTTGTGAACAATGTTGTTGGTGAGAAATTTTTTAACATTTTCGTCGATGACACATTTGTGAACAGTGTCATCCATGATACATTTGGGAACAATTTATTTGGTGAGACATTTTTGAATAGTGTCATTAGTGAGACATTTTTAAATAGTTTCATCATTGAGACATTTTTGAACAGTGTCTTCAGTGAGACATTAATGAATAGTGTCCTTGGTGAGACATTTTTGAATAGGGTCATCGATGAGACATTTGTTAACAGTTCCATCGGTGATACATTTGATAATATTTTTGTCAATTCAACCATTGTGAATAGTGTCATCGGTGAGATAGTTTCGAACAATGTTGTTGGTGAGACATTTGTGAACAGTGTCTTTGGTGACAAATTTATGAATAGTGTTGTCATTGAGACATTTGTGAACCATGTCATTAGTGAGACATTTTTAAATGGTTTCGTCAGTTATAATTTTTGAAGGGTTTCATTGGTGAGAAATTTTTTAACGGTGTTGTCGATGATACATTTTTGAACAGTTTCTTTGGGGACACATTTTTTAATAGTTTCATCCGTGAGACTTTTCTGAATAGTGATTCTAGCTTCCTAGAGTTTCACTCCTTTAACATTTTTGTTGATGTTAAACACATTCCAATCCTTGTTTTAATGTATTTAAGGTAGATTCAAGCCCATTACTCCTATCATAAAATTCCTATGTCTCTAGGTTCCTTTGCTTAGTCAAACCATGTAGTCTTGACCAGATCCACCTTTAATGGGAAATCTAAACTGTATCTAAACTGCTACTCCGTTTAGATTATCAAAAGGTCCATGATCCATTACTCCTTGTTATTTATTCTACTTTATCATGGGTTGAGGCACCATAAACCATTTTTACAAAGGATTTGTGTGATTGTGCTATCTTTGGATCACTTCCCCTTGAAGTTTTTTCTACTGGATGAGCACCCTCTATCTTGGGGAAATCGAAAAGTATCAATCTGTCTTCGATATAAGGTATGAAATACCTCTATTTTTCTAGGTTCCTTGATCCATTTTCTCCTATTATACATTATATGTTATGAAATGTGATCTCCATGTTTATAATTGGACTTTATAGTGTGTTGGTTGATGCTGTTGTACCACGACATCCTCAGCTGGATGAAGTCGTTGAGGGAGATGTGGTCGTGATCCATTGTGTTAGCCCATTCTCATGAAAATAAAGTCAGAAACCTTTTGAGGTAGGGGATTCATGGCTTCTCTATTATTTTATGTGCAGTCATAGAGTTATCATGGTTTATCCTCTAGATCATAATGAAATTAAAATAATAAATATTTGAACTATATTAATGAATCATTATCAATTTCTTAGTGATGTTATTTCCTCTTGATTTTCTAGATCATGTGATAGTTATGCTTATCTTTTTTAGAATATCATTCTTGATGGTAATTGGTAATAAACCTAATGTTTATATTAATTATAAATTAATTGGATACATATAAAGAGACGTGTTTAATGAATTAAGTTCTTGTTGTTGTGCTTGGTGATAATCATATGGATGAAATTATGCATGTTCAATTGAATAGGTTAATTAAATATGATATAAAGGACATGTTGTGTGGTAATTATAATTATTTAAAGGGTTATTAGTTAACCTATTAATTTTAAATGACAAGAACCTTTTTCATTTCAGCTATGAGTTCTCATTCTGTGTGAAAAAATAATTCCTTATTTAGGTACAAGATCCCAGTTTCCATGTTTTTTTCTGCGGCTAGTGTTTTGGTGTGGGAATGAGAATACTGGGCCAGGAGGACTATTGTGGAATATAAGGGTAGGGAGTCCTAGTTTTGGTGGCCTAATGTGATTCCTAGAGAGGTGATATTCATTGGTTTATGGATGTCGATGTTGGGGGGTACACAGAGAATGATGGAAAATGTTGATGTTGTTCTTACCTGTTGATATAAAAGGGGTTGTTGTTGAATCTGATGTTTTTTCTCTCTCTTTTAATTTCCCCACTAGTTGAGGGAGATGGTTTAGATTACCCTCCTTCCAAAAGTGGTAGATACTCATAGGGTTATGCCATATGAAATTTGTTTTTATATTCTTGAGGATGGAAGAGCTCGTGCTCCAGCTATAGGTGAAAAAGGCTCGACGGGTATTTCATCAACTAATTAGGTTGAGACCCTTGTATTTAGAATCGTAGAATACTTTTCTATCATACATTTAATTATGAAAAAGTTATAATGTTGTTAATAAATGATTTAATAAATTATGTTAACTTATGGGGATGGATCTTGGTGGAATGAAATTCGTATGTAAAATTTCTAAGAAGTTGTCGAATCGGTTTGGTTATGCCTCGAGTGCATGGATCATGGTCGGAATGGTAATGGGATGTAATGTGGTAAATTTTTATGGTTAATAAATTGTTAAATAATTAATTAATGTAAAGCATAACAGATTAAAAGGGATAAAGTAACTTGATGTATCTCTTCAAATAGTTATGTGCTTATAGAATATCTTGTCTTAACAGTAGAATCTAGGAGTCCAAGAGACGTTATCTCTAGTTGAGTATAATTCTATGTTATTACTATATTTTGGTTGTGATCTATATTATATTCTATACATTTTGTGTTTCTATATGCTACTTAACATTTTTGGTTAGGGAAAATGACACCCCATAGATTTTTATCCCTAGGGGGTGTTTTCCCCATCATCTTAATGGGAGGATGAATGGATGACTAACCCCTTTGGTCTATCTCTCTTCTCTTGGTAGTTACTTGTGTTGGAAGGCATTGTGGTTATTGTTCCACATATATGTGTGTAGAGACATGTAATGGATTTTTGTTATTCACACACATATTTTAAGGATATAGTTTCTTATGGACTACACTATGTATAACATGTATAGGCCATAATGGATTGATGATCCTTACTCAGTGTATGTGTTGTAATGGATTGAGTTATAATAATTGATGTATGATACATGTTATTTGAGATGTGGTTGCTCCAAAAAACTACCTAGTTACTTTGTTTATATAGATGTGGTGGTTGTTTTTCATGAGGTTCACGTTGTGGGGATTTGCCTAGTTGTCTACAGGCGTGTCTTTTTAAAGAGAGATTCATATGACATAAGACATTGGGGAAAATGTAAAACTAGTGGGGAAGTAGTAGCTGGGTACCGTTGATACTATTTATTATATTATATACTCTTATACATGATCCTTGGTGAGAGTATCCCTAGTGAGGTTGGAAACATAGTATACCTGTTAAGGTGGGGAGTTGGTATCACTTATTGTTCAGTGTTCTTTAGCATTCATTCTTTACTTTTTCACAAGAGGATATGAGGAGGATCCTACTAATTATACTGTTATAATCACCCTACATATATATATATATACTTTTTTCCATTTCATCTGGAGAAGGTTGGATATCTTGTTGGTTACTACTAGTCTAGGGTTGCAGGATTTTTTTTGAGATTTGTGGTTTATATTGTTTTACTTACTTTTGGTATTTTTAGTTTTCCCTTTCAGTTGTAGTAGTTAGTACATGGAATTAAATATGTGTACTTTATATGCATTTTATATCATAGTATGAGTAGGTGTTAGTTGGTGTTTGTCTTATATCTATTTTTTTCATGTGTTCTCTTAGACGGTAACACCTCCCATTTGTGTGTTTATTATACCCTTGTTGCTAGTTTCAAACCCATGTCCTACAAGAGGAGGGGCATTGGGTCTATTATCTCTCTTCACACATTTTCATCCTAGGAGTGGTAAACTTTGTGGGTAAGGGGTCATAACAAAGTGTTATTAGAGGTAGGTTGAGGGATATAGTGGAGTTTGTAGTTAAGCTTATGTGAGGTAACATGGGTGGGTAGGAAAACAATGTCATCTATGATTTGAATGCACTACAAACAGATGAGACTGTCTAAGACAAGGGTATTTAGGGACACCTATGATATGATGTGTGAGCCATTAAGAGTACAATATCTCCTAAATGAGGTGATACATTATTCATTGTACAGACCTAGGAATGTATCATGCATGATTATTCATTACGTCGGTGTTTGAATGGGTATAATGTGGGATAGGTTAACCTAAAAATAATAAAAGAAAAAACTAATTGATGTTATGTATTGCATATTCTAGTTTTAGGAGATCTAAACTTTTTATCTTTTTTAGGCTTGGATCGAGGTTGATGTCCTCATCAGAATTGTGTAGAAGATGTTTTGCGAGATACGCCAGAAGATTGTCGCGGAGTATAGGTTGACGATGACAACACTATGAAGTGGAAACTATAAGAGTTTTATCTCTGGAGTATCTAAAAGTATGAAAGATCTATTTCAAATGTAGTGATGGAAGATTTTTTGGAGGAGGTTGATATAGATTTCATTTTGATATGTTCTCAAAAGGACTATTGAGTTTCATTGCCTGTGATGATTCTTCTTGGGGCAATGAGGTAGTGGTGTTTCTTGTTCCTCAAGGATCATGCGGTGTCTGTAGTCTCAATGGAGGAGTTTTGAGACAAGTTCAAAGTCGAGTATCTTTCTTCGACTATGAAGTTTCAAGTCATCAATATATACTTACTATTTGAAAAGCGAGTTCCAGTGTGTGAATGTTTGGAATCTATTTTATAAATCTTTTGTGATATACTTCGGACCTATTTCCATATGAGGAGGCTATGGTGATGCATTTTGAGGAGTCTTTTCATCCAGTGATCCAGCACTAGGCCACCCTATTTAGCTGATGAAATATCTTGAGGTGATGATAATGGTAGAGGTCATCAAGAGAACATTATCCATAACTAGATCATCATGAGAGGGGAGTCATCAGGATTCCTCTCAAAGAAGATATGTGTTTTGGGGTTCCCAATTTTTAGGGTAGAAGAGTTATCATCCATTTGGGGGAAGTTACCAGCCCTCAGTATCTCGTTTCCATGGTGGAATTGGATCTTAGCCCTTTTCTAAGGTATCAGGAATTTTTTTATTATATAGACTAAGTTCATCATCCATGAGATTGCCTAAACTTTTGATGTGGTCAGCGTGCTCCAGGTGTTCCTCTTCAAGTTCTTATATTGAAGTAGTTTTAGGCGAGGTAGTAGAAATAGTAGGTTGTACCATCTTTGGATCAGTAGAGAGAAGATGGGGCTGGTAGAGGATAGCCTCAAGATTCTCCCTGTCCTCAAATATAAGATCACATCCATGGTAATGATCATCATCAGGGTTAGAGATGCCATGGAACATGTCATCTTAAGCTTCAAGCTTTAGATTTTTTCAGCTCCAGGTGATCCAGATTTCGTTATAGGTACCCATTTCTTGGTTTCTACATGGGTGTATTCTTTATGTGAATCAAGAAGGACACACTCCTACATATCACCAACCTTTCAAAATTCCATAGGACATGTGGTTGAGAGGATTGCAGTGCCCTTGTCATTGACTACACCAGTTAGAGGTTGGGTTGACTTGTCAGAAGTAAGTTGAGATTATAAGCTTGTGATGGGGCTTCACCACTCTAAGGGAGTTTTAATATGTTTAAAAATAAAACCAAAATATTTCATCCTTGTAATATATTGGTTGTATTCGGTGTAGGCTATCAGGTACTACTTTTGGAGGTAGGTTGTTTTCTTCGATGCTAATGGAGTGATAGTAGTGCTTGTTAAATAGAGAGACCCTATGATGGGTCATTGTCATGTTCTTTCCTTATCATCATTTATGGTCTATTTGATGTTAATTATTTCATAGGTTCATGATTTGGTGTTTCCTAGGGCTATGGGAGAGTGCATTGATGTCTTCTCAGAAGAGGTTGTAGCCTTACCCCCATGGTGAGAGATCGAGTTCAGTATCTAGAAATTACTAGGCTTGTCTCCAATATTGATGTATACCTATAGGATAGATCTTTTTGAGTTTTGGGAGCTGTATATTCATCTTGATGGTATGTTATAGTTCGGTTTTTTTTGTCCAAGCATGTCATCGTGGGGTGCACCAGTTTTATTCGTGAAGCATTCTGATGCCATTTTTCGGTTGTGTGTCGATTATTGTTTCTTGAACTGAGTGACAATGAAAAATCATGATCTACTTATGTGTATTCAAGGATTATTTGATAAACTAAATGTTAAATGTTGGTCTCGAATATATAATTGCATCTTGGATAGCATCATATTCATGTAAAGGAAGAGGATATCCTGAAGACGTATTTCTGTTGTCATCATGGTCATTACGAGTTCTTGGTGATGTCATTAAATGTGATAAATTCTCAAGCGGTGTTCATGGGGTTGATGGATGATTTGTTTGTTGAGTTCATGGATTAGATGATAGAGGCCTTAATCAACGATATCCTTGTGTACTATGTGTTTAAGGAGGAGCAGCAGAGCATCTACAAGCTTTTTTGGCATCCTTCATCGATAATATCTTTTTTTGAAGTTGTTGAAGTGTACATTTTTGGATCAAGAAGTTTGTTTCCTAGGGAATGTTGTATCCCGGCAGCAATATGATATGTATCCATAAAATATATAAGTAGATGTGTCTTGGTAATCCATGAGAGAGTGGCATAGGTATGATGTTTTCTTGGTCTTAAAGTCTATTACAGGAGGTTTGTAGCCAATTTATCTCAGGTTGAGACTCCTCGGACAACATTGACCATGAAGGATCAAGTGTTCATGTGGACTAATTTGGGTCAGGTTTCTTTCATGTAACATAAAGAGTATTTGGTTAGTGTTCTCTTTCTTTATCTTCTAGTAGATGGAGTTCAGTTTGATGTTTTATGTGATTATTTGTGTCAAGGGTTAGGGTGTGTTCTGATGCATCATAGATCGGTCATTTCTTATGGGTCTCTGTAGTTGTTTCCCCACAAATGTAACTATTCCACCCATGGTATAGTGTTGGTAGTAGTGGTTTTTTCCCGAAAGTTATGGAGACAATAATTCATCAGAGAGTCTTTGTAGTCTTCTCCAATCATAAAATCATGAGGTATGTTTCCTCCAATCACGACTTGAACCTGTGACAATGTTGGAGGATATATTTCTTATAGGATTACTACTTAAGAATATTTTATACACCAAGTAAGAGGAATATTGTAGCAGATTCACTAATCAACATTTCTTGTAGTGATATAGTGCATGAATCAGATGATTCCTAGAGAGTAATGGAATAACATTCAACATTAAATCTAGATATGAAAGAATTTTGTGATAGAGGATGTCTTTTTAGGATGATGGTGTAGTCATATTGGTGAAGAATTTGTAAGAGTCCCAATTGGGGGATCTTGAGGTGGAGTTCTAGAGAGACCAAGTTGTTTTTGGTGAGGCCCCAGATGGTTGGTTTGAGGATGTACAACACTGAGTATTGTTTCAGGGAAGACTTTTAATTCCTTTAGAAATGCATGAGATGGTTCTCATAGAGTTCCATAGTTCTCCCTTAGCGGTATATCCTATCATGAAAAAGATATACCATGCTTTGGGGAGTCATTTTTGTTCCCTAGGTTGAATCATTTGGTTTTAGAGTTTATGTCTTCATGTTTGGTGTTCTAGAAGGTGGATACTAAGCATAGTGATCCCGGTTGGTTGCTCCCGTTGTTAGATGTTCCTCAGTGAAAGTGGGAAGAAATATCAATGGACTTTGTTACCGGTTTACCTTGAGATAAGGTTCACTATGAAGTTATATTTGTAGTATTGGATTGTTTGAAAAAATAAACCCACTTCATATCAATCAAGAAGACAAGTTGAGTGGAGTTTTTATTGAGTAAATATCTAGAGGAGGGGTTGAGACTCCGCGGGTTCCCTTGGATGATCGTTTCCAATCGATATCCTCACTTTACCTCTAGTGTGTAGAGAGGTTTACAACATGATTTTGGTTCTAATTTATGAATTACAACTTCTTTTCATTTCTTGACGGATGGTCAAACAGAGCTGACCATCCATACTCTTGAAGACATGTTTGCACTTATGTCCATGATTTTGGAGGTTTTGTAGATGAGGCACTTACCCTAGATGGACTTTACCTACAAAAATAGTTTCTAATGCACCATTGGTATGGTACTATCTGAATCCTTGTATGGATGACCTTTCTATTATCCTATGTGTTGGAAAATACTCTAAGAGTAAGAAATTCATGGGTCATAACTAATACAGAATACGATCGAGATGGTTCAGGTGAATCATGAGAAGATGAAGGTAGCATAGGGCCGTCAGAAAGTCTATGTTGATCATATGATGAGACCTTTGGAGATTGAAATTGGGGATCACATGTTTCTGAATGCAATGTCCCATTATTTACAATGAAAGTTTATTCGTCAGAGTAAGCTTTCTCTCCAGTTTGTTGGTCTTTTTGTGGAGTTGGATTGTGTGGGAGTTATAGATATCAGGTAGCACTTCTCCTATATATTATCAGGATACATGATGTTTTTCATTTGTCATAGATCCTTCTTTATCTTCAAGATGACTCTCATATCATCGATTGGGGTGAGATCGATGTTGATGATGTTGACACCATTGAGGATCGACCTATAAATATCCAAGACCACAAGGAGAAGGTGTTTTGTTTGTGTGTTATCCCCTTGGTTTGTGTCTTGTGGTGTCATGGTGGAATGGAGGAGAGTACCTAAGAATGTAAGTTGCAGATATGCACTCAGAAACCTAATTTGTTTGATGTTTATCTCTATTCTTATAATGATGTTTGTTTTGTGGTTGTAGACCTTTCCTATTTATGGGATGGATTTCTCTTGTTTATTCTTATTCATTTCTCTCATTTGAGATGTATCTCCCCCAAGAGAGCTTTTTTGAGCTGGTTGTGGTGTTTTGTAACTTTATGTGTGTTCGTTTAGGGAGGTGGTTGAGCTCCATTTGGTGAAAAGATCCATCAAATTTATCTTGATGGGTGGTTTTTTAGACCTCTTTTCTGTTTCCTCTATAAGTTAGTTTTTAATTCTCGATGACAATATTGTTTTGAGATCTATCCAATTTAATGGAATAGACCTATCTAGTCCATTAATTAGTGAAAATCTAGTGTTTGAGGTGTTGTGGGAGGTCAAGGTGACTTATTTATAACACTTTGACAAATTTCTAGTTCTGTGAATAGTGTCATCAATGCGACATTCATGAATAGTGTCATCAATGAGACATTTGTGAATAGTTTCATCGGGGAGACATTTGGGAACATTGTAATTTATGAGACAAGTGTGAACATTTTCTTTGTAATGACATTTGTGAATAGTGTCATCGGTGAGACATCTATGAACAATGTCATCATTGAGAAATTTGTGAAGATTTTCTTTTGTGAGACAATTGTTAACAATGTCGTCAATGAGAAATTTGTGAATGGTGTCATTAGTAAAACATTTGTGAATAGGTTCTTCAATGATAAATTTGTGAACATTTTCATTAGTGAGTCAGTTCAGAAAAATGTTGTATGTGAGGCATTTTTTTATAGTTTCATCAGTAATACATTTGTGGATAGTTTCATGGGTGAGACATTTTTGAATAGTGACATTAGTGTGGCATTTTTGAACATTGTCATCACTAATACATTTTTTAACTGTTTCTTCAGTGAGACATTATTTAACAGTGTCCTCAGTGAGACATTTTTGAAAAGTTCTGTTCACAATACATTTTTGAACAGTGTCCTCAGTGATACGTTTTTTAATAGTGTCGTCAGTTAGACACTTTTGAATAGTTTCATCAGTGAGACTTTTGTGAATAGATTCATTAGTGATAAATTTGTAAACAATGTTTCCATCTTCCTATAGTATCTCCCCATTGATGTTTTCTTTGATTTTAAATGCATCTGAAGCCTTATTTTAAGGTATTTAAGCCGAATTTTAATCCTATAACTCCTATATTAAAAATACAAAGTATATCAGTTCCTTTACTCATTCAAACCAGGTATTCTTGAGAAGATCTTGTTTAAATGTAAATTCTAGACCGTAACTAAACCGCTCCTCAATTTATATTTTCAAAATGATCAAGAAACATTCTGTCTAGTTCTTTCTTCTATTTTATCTTGGTGTGATGCACCCCGATCCTTTTTCCCTGAGGGAATTTCTGATTGTACTATACTTGGATCATTTCATCTTAGAGTTTTTCATACTTCATGTCCACCCACCATCTTGGAGAAACCAGGAATTGTTGATCCTTATTTTATATAATGTATGATATCTCCCCATTCTTCTAGGTTCCACAATCTGTTTCCTCTGATTCTCCCTTATATGTTATGACATGTGATCTCCATGTTTCTAATTGACATTTCTTGGGTGTTTGTTGACGCGGTTATGCTACGAAGTCCTCAGGTCGATGTAGTCATTTTGGGAGACGTGATCATGATCTATTGTGTTGGCTCATTCTCTTTGAAAAGAATGTCAAAAACCTTTTGAGGTAGGGATTTCATGGCTTCTCAATTCATTTATGTGTAGTCATAAAGTTAGCATGTTTTCTCCACTGGATCATAATTAATTTGACATAATAAATACTTGAAAAACATTAAATAATTGGTATCAATTGATTAGTGATTTTATTTCCACTTTATTTTCTAGATGATGTGATATATATGAATGGATTTTTTATCATGTCATTATTGATCGAAATGGGTAAAGAACGTAAATAGAATTTTTGTGATAAAGATAATTCTTTAAAGGGTTATGAGTAAATCTATTAATTTTAATGGTCATGTAACTTATGATTTGGAGATGAGAGTGCTTATTGTGTGTGATGACTGGATGCCTTGTTTAGCACCAACATCCCAATAACAATGTTGTTTGTTTCCTACTTCTTGTGTCATGGTGTGAGCCTAGGATGGCTGATCCTAGAGGGATATTGTGGTATTTCAGGGAAGGGAGGCCTAGTGGTGGTCGTAGAAATTTAATCCTGGTGGAGAGAAACACATCAGTTTATGCATGTGGGTGTTGGGGAGGACATTAGGGATGAAGGAAGAAGTTGAAGCCGGACTTACCCATTGAAATGAAAGTGGTTGTTATTGAACCTGGAGTTTGTTTATCTATATTAATTTTCCCACTACTTTAGGTATATGTTCTTGGTTACCCTCCTTCCAAAAGAGGAAAAGACAATTGTGGTATTCCATGTACTTTCTTGTTTAGCTTCTTGATTATGGATGGGCCTACGATTCATCTATAGGTGGAAAAGAATCGATGGGTAGTTCATCTACTCACATTACTGATCCTGTTGTGTTTAAAAGAATATAATTATTTTATAGAATACAAAGAATTATAGATAAGTTTTAATTAAGTTAATAAATGATTGAATAAATGATATTTACATATGGGGTTGGATCATGGAGGAATAAAATTTCAAGGTAATATCTTTGAGAAGATGTGAACATGGTTTGGTTATTCCTGGTGGGCATGGATCTTAGTTGGAATGGTAATGGGATGTGACGTGGTAAATATTAATGGTTAATAAATTGTTAAATAATTAATTAACATGATATAAAACTGCTAAAAAGGTATAATGTATGATAATGTATCTCTTTAAATGGTTGTGTGCTTATAGGATATTTAGTTTTAGCAGTGGCATGTAGGAGTTTGAGAGACATTGGCTGTAGTTGAGTTTATGAATCATTTATTCCCATAGTGTTGTTGTGAGCTATATTATATTCTATATTATTTCTATTTCTATATTTTACTCCACCCTATTGGTTAGGGAAACTGACACCCAAGGGATTCTGACCCCTAGGGGGAATTTTCCCCAACATCCTGATGGGGGGATGGATACCCCATTTTTTCCTTTTGTCTTATCATGGTAGTTACTTGTGTTCGTAGGAATAGTGGTTAGTTTTCCCCATATATGTTGGTAGAGGGTTGTAATTTTTTTTGTTTATTCACACATATATTATTGATATAGTTTTTTATGGACTACTATAGGTGTAACGTGTATAGACTATGATGGATTGAGGATCCTTACCCTGTGTTTGGGTGGTAATGTCTTGAGGTATAATAATTGATGTATGTTACATGTTAGGTGAGTTGTGGTGGATCCTAGATACTACATAGTTACTTTCATTACGTGGAAATTGTGGTTTTATTACATGATGTTCATATTGTGGTGCTTTACAAAGGTGTCTACGAGAAATCCTTTTTTGAGAGGGATTCTTAGGACATGCGAGGTTGGGGTAAAGCGGAAAACCAGTGGGGAAGTGGTAGTGGGGTACCCTTGAAAATATTTTTTATATTATATAATCTTGTATGAGATACTTGGTGAGAGTATCCATGGTGAGGTTGGGACCTTAGTATAACTATTTAGGTGAAGAGTTAGTTTCACTTTTTTCACTGTGTTTTAGCATGAATTATTTACTTTTGCGCAAGAGTCTCTCTGGAGGATCAAATTGAGTGTACTGTTATACTCCCTCTTCATATATATAAACTATTTTTTAGTTAAATTTTATTAGGTTGGAGATGATTCTAGTTATTACTATATTGGGGTTATAGGGGTTGTTCGAGATTGATGGTCACTACCCTTTTACTTTCTTTTTGTACTTGTAGTTTCACTTTCAGTTGTAGTGGTTCTTGCATGAAATTACATATGTATACTTGGGATTTATTTTATATAATACTATGAGCATGAGTTTGTTGGTGTAAATATTATCTCCCTCATTCACATGTGTTCTATTATAGGGTAATACCTCTCATTTGTGATTTTACTATACCCTCGGTGCTAGTTTCCAACTCAGTGCCTACTGGATGTGGGATTTGGTTGTCATTATCTCTCTTCTCAATTTTCTGACCCATCAGAGGTACATTTTTTAGGGAGGAGTTAATGACACTTATTAATAGAGTATCACTAATATAACACTTTTATGATATAATTATCCAAACCTAATGCATAAACACTTCAATACTTTCACATAAATGATTTTAAAAGAATAGTTCCTTCCATGGTCTAGTAGTTAACACTTGGATCAAAGAAATTACTTTGATAATTCCCATGTTATTAACACATAAATCATTGACCTATAAATTGTACCAAATAATGAATTTCATATCCCTCCATTGATCTCTTCAACATTCATTAGTAATTACTTTCTCATTACCCATATTATTCACACATAAAACATCTTCTCATTCCCTTGAGACATTTCACTAAGTACGTCTTCACACATACATGATATGTGTGATACTAAATCTCATCCCATCCATGGTCTTCAATAACTCTATTTTTATCTTATTATGTGGGTTAATAAACTCACCCATGTTGATATTATTAATCATATAAGGATTGAGTTGATTAGGCATAATCACAAGGTTTCACCTTCCATGTCTCATTTTATTTGGTTTCACATGATGAGAATCATTCAATTTTCTATCACAACCAATGTAATCACATTTACTCTACATTCTAGAAATTGAATAAAACCAAAAATCCTAGTTTAAGAAATAGTAATCATTGTAGAAAACTACATAATTATGAACACATGTATATTATGTATAAATAATGACACCTTATTTTCAATCTATGAAACCTAAGGTTCAACCTAAGTCATTCATGGTCATAAACAATTAAAATCATTAATATTGTTTTATAAATAAAACATGAGTTAACCGGAACACATCCCATGGAGGTTTCAGATCAGTTTTTTAGTAAAGGAATACTCATCGTTCACTAAAATCATTGTCATGATATACTGAACCAAGTATTTATAGGGTTATCACCCCAAAATGCATCTATAAGAAAACCAAATTCACTTAAGGTTGTAAGAATATGGGTTTTATTTATTGTATGGTTCCTTCAATTTTCAGTTTAATTCCTTATTTATGACATAGTTTAATCCCTAGTAAGTCTATGGAGGAAATAAGGGTGTCCTATGCTTATTTAAAGCCCAAAACCCAGACTAGTGGAGGAAACATCTAAGCCTTAGGGTTTATAACAACTGTGTCACCTAGTCCATATGACCCCTCCTAACTCTTTATGGGGTTTTATTGAGAAGTATTAGGCCACATAGTTTTCCATAACTATGAAACCCATACCTCATTCTCATAAAATAACACTACGGTTTTTAGAAGATCCATATAGCATGGTTTGGGAACCATTTCACAAACCATTTCACAAACCATTCAAGTCCCTTCCTTGGATAGTAGACCATACATGGTTGGCACATAGTTCTTCCAACCATATGGTCAAACCATGAGACCCCTTTAAATTTGTTCAAGTTTACACTTTTACAGATAAGGCTTTATTACTTTTAATCCTCATCTTATTTCTTACTACATCAAACAAAAACCTCCACATTCTCTTGTTAGAAGCACCCTAATTCATCATAATAATTTTTCTTAAATAATATCACCATCTGACCTCATAATCTAGATCCATTCATCTCATTTGATTCCTTTCTTTATGTTCTCTAATCCTTAGACACCTTTCTTTATTTTTATTTCTATCGATAACTCTATTTTTAAGAATCATATATTCTCTATATTTAGGGTGTATGTATATTCATACATTTTATTTTAATCCATGCCAAACTAAGGGTCAATATTGGACTAGGAATATTCTACAGAAATATGGTAGGTGTTCTATGACTATTACCTAATATTATCATTGGGTACAAATTGTTTCTTTTGTGTGCATGTATGCTTCACTTTGTGTTTCCTCTTTAATTCATCTTCTTTAATTTATTTTTACTATTATGTATTCATTTTCACTAAAAACATCACATGAAATCATTGAATGTTCAAACCCAAAGGTTAATGACCCCATGTAGGGTGAGTTCCTTATAATTTTTTTGGTGACCCAAGTTGGGTTTGCATGTAACACCGTTTCGGTTCCATTTACTTGACCATGTTGAGGTAATTTTTTCTTTATAATTATTAAATATTTAAATTAATGTTATGAAAATTATATATATATAATTATCCCATTTTATTGGATAATGTAATTAAATTGATATTGGTTTCATGTAAACACATCTTATCATGCTCATTCAATAGTAATGGAATAAACCTATTAAATAATTCTGTAATTGGATATATAATTGGTTTCATTTCCTTAATTTACCTTGTCTCGTATGATAAAAGGTAATGGAATGAACCTAATAAATTTATATTGGAATTATTATTACATAGTCTATGAGGATATATTAATATAAATGAAATGAACAACATGTTCCTATTTCATTAGATATTTTTTATCTTTATAAGGATGGTAAGACATGAGGATGACTTGTATTCCTAAGATAATTATTTGATCACTCATAGGATACAATTATAATTCATTGATCTAATTTCCAGGGAGATACACAACACATATTTTTTCTCTTCATATTACATGAATTCCTTGGAGATGTATTAATGATTATCATGAAATATTTTTTATATATTACAATGTCATGGATACACCTCTTTATTTTTATGTTGATATAGATTAAATACTATATATTAAACGGTTTGTTTGGGTTCCTATAGTCATATGAGAGGATTCAGTGCAATAATTCCATGCTTATCAATGGTTAGTGCACCTAGGTATGTCCATGAAGTATCTTGATAAGTTTTTTTAGTATTAGTGATTTGGGATGTAACATCATATAATAAGTTTTGTCACAAGTCATTCCACATGTTAGAAGGTGAAAGTATAGCACCAGTGGCCTCCTAGAATATTACATCTGTTAACAGTCCTAGAATGGAAATTGGATTATGTCACAATGAATGATGTTATTTTTTTTATTGAGGAATCCTAAAGGAAACAATGCAGTTAGGATATTCGTGTATTGATTGATAAATATAACCGACTTCCATATCATCCAGAAGAATTTATCAGTTGATGAGATTTGGAGATTTTATATCTTTTAGATTATAATCATACATGGGGTCCCTTTTACTATCATTTTTGATAGGGATTCTCATTTCCCATCAATGTTTTGGATGGGGTTATTGAGATATTTGAGTAAATCGGTTATTCTGAGAACAACATTTTATTCTCAAACTGAGGGAAAATTATAATGGGCTATACATGTTTTGAACGATCTTTTATAGGAATGCATCCTTGATTTTTTAGGTTTTTTGGATAAACATATCCATCTCATTGTGTTTTTATACAGTAATGTCTTTCAGGAAATGAATCATATGACTCTATATGATTCCTTATATTTTAAGACATGATGTTCACCATTATGCTTAATAGAGTAAGGGGAGGTCGTGATACAATGTCCTCTTCTTGTGTAGGAGACTTTTGATTAGGTTTAGGTAATCAAAAAAAGTGTTTCTAATGATCAATCTAGACCGAAAGAATATTATGGTCATCATTGATGACCACTAAATTATGAGTTCATGGATCATGTTATCTCTAGGGTATCACTTAAAATTGAGTATATATGGATATATAATAATGAAATGTTATTCATTATGTTGTTGGTCCTTTTGAGATCTCAGAGAGAGTCGGTCTAGTAGCCTATTGGTTGTTATTACCTCAGTTGTACTATTCCATTCACAATGTCTTCCATTTTTCATAGCATCACCTTTACCATGAAAACCCATCTCATACTTTTGATTCAAAGGATGTTGAATAATATGCTGATAATTATTTTGGGGAATATCTCATTCACATCATTTATTGGAGAATGAAGTCCTTCCATGT
Organism: Viscum album; assembly: GCA_963277665.1. Classification (NCBI taxonomy): domain Eukaryota; kingdom Viridiplantae; phylum Streptophyta; class Magnoliopsida; order Santalales; family Viscaceae; genus Viscum; species Viscum album. Next base: position 1,967,709,660 of record OY728161.1, read on the forward strand.
ACAATATTTCCCTTTGGTGAGGGTGTTTTTGTAGAATATCCATTTTGAGGAAGAGCATCATAAACTAGCCCAGGTACCCTCGTAACATGATAACTAATCCAGTCCAAACTTTTCATAAAGGGTGATCCTGATCCCCACAAGTTAGTGACTAGGACCTGGCATCATTCAAAAAAGAAAGTGGGAAATATTTTTTTACTAACAATAAAGAAGTAAATGAGACAAGTTAGTTATGCATATACAGAAAACTCCCCTGGGAAAACAATACTAGAATTAAATTAGGAAAACAGCCCAAATTACTACAGCTAAGTACGGGAAAATTGGAAAAACTACCCCAAGTCCCAAAGGGGTAACTCCCCAAGTTCACAGACCAAAACATAGAGCCGCTTCTAAGTGGTGCTTTATCCCTACTCGAACATGGAATGAGCTAATCTACCAACACCCTAAGGAACATGTATGGCGTGAGATAAAAATCCTAGTAGGTTATCAATAAGGATTCCATAACAAATTACAATATTAAATTAACCATATATATATTTTAATTTTTTTAAAAATAGGTTTCACATTTCATAATCATAAGGAAAACAATTCATGCTTCACATTTCAAAAGATGGAAATAGTTTATTGAAATGATTTACTTTTAAATTGATGGAAAATTTCTAAAACAATGGAACTTTTCAAAAATTTATTAAATTTATACTTTTATATAAAATAGTTCATATAAATCATAAGGCATTTAAAACAATTTATAACGATGGAATATATTCATTTAAATTACAAAAAAGAGAGAAATATGCTCATATTTCTAATAATGTATGATAGTTCCAAGCTATAGGGACACCAAAATCAAGGTGACACAGTAATATGTACATACATCCCTTTGAGGTCAAGTAAAAGAGGACTCATAACCATCACCTAAGGGATGTAACATGCTGCATTTATGTTTTGGAACATTGTAAAGCATAAAGTGTTATCCAAATAACTCACTAACTACATAATTATTTCATGTACTCCATTATAAAAAATGATGACCAATTTATTTCACTTGGCCTTAAAATACAATTAATCTCATTATCCATTTCAAACATGACCATTTCCATTTAAAAACCATAAAACTGGTTTTTAAAAAAACATTCCTTTTTCCAAAAAAGAACCCAAATGTTCCTATCAAAATGATTTTTATCCATTTTCAAAATATAAGAATTTGAAATCATTTCCCAATTCAATTTTACAATCCACATTCATAAATTAATTTCAACAATTTAATTTTTCACAAGATTCCATCAATTTCAAAATAAACCCCCAATTCAATAGAATTGAGTTTTCTCAAAATATTTCATCAAAACCGAAATTTATATTAAAATTATAATAATACATGAATTTCCTTAAACACACCCTAATATTATGTAATTGGGGTTTTTCCAATTTCATTCCAATACCCCATTTAAAACCCAAATTAAATGGAAATGGTTTTTTCCAAAAAAACAAATTGAAATCACTTAAATTAAAATAATTCACTTGAATTCAATTAAAATAATTAAAATTAATTAATAAAATTAATGATTATCAAAAATTGGGAATCATTACTAAATCAACTAACTCAGGATTATGGGATCTCTAATCCAAAAGTTTTAAACATAAAACTATAATAGATAACGATGAAAAAAATATTTTATGAATCTAAACAAGGTTTAGATTCACTATAGTGGGTATTATATTCAAAAATAAAATTTTTGATTCATAAAACACTAGGGAGAATAAGATAGATCATGTGAGAATGACAATGGGAAGAGGAAACTAACCAAAAAATGATCAAATGGAATTCCTCAAGCTTATAATCATTTCATGGAGGGATCTAAGGGGATAAGAAATCTTCATGGGATATCCAAGGAAGAGATAAATATCTCATGGGACGTTTCAGTTGGATAGGGACCTAAAAGGGGTGTTTGGTGAATTTTAGTCAATATTTAGATTAATAATAAACTCGTAATCATAGTTTCCTTGGAAGCGGGGCATGATCTTGAAAAATCGTAAGAAATCCCTACCTTTATTTAAAATGGGCCGCACAGTTCCACTTAAGTGGGTGCACTTTTTAACTTACCATGTGTCAACCATGCTAAATCCCACCACCTTGGGTTTCATTGTTTACTTTAAGAGGGTGTATGGTTAGGGAAAACCATGCTCCAACAGTATTGTAGCCCAAAATTTTCTAAAAAAATAAGATTTTCAACATGAACACTCCCGTAAAAAAATAAAACCAATGAATGATTAAAAGGAGGGGTTTATGAATAACTAAAAATTTTAAAAGGATAATACAAACTCCCAAACAAGGAAACTGTTTTCCCTAGAAAGACTATGAAGAAGATTCCATGCCAAAAGATGATCCAATGCTTTCTCATCAGTGCCTCTATCACTCATGTCTCATGAGAATCAAAACCATACTACCATAGAACATGAACCAATGGTATCATCCACCAATGAAGTACCTTAGTTTTAGAGTCAACTATTCTGATTGGTTTTTTAGTCATGTATAAATTTGGTTCAACCTCAAGATCACTCCAGCATAGAACATGAGATGGATCAGATAGATACTTATAAATTGGAGATAAATGAAACTTATTTTGCGTCGATTTTAGAAATGAAGGAAGTTATTAATGGTATGAAACTTTTCCCACCTACTTAATAACCTCAATAATCCCTACAAAACTAATATCATGTTTCCCTTACCTCCCAAGCCATTGATGACACAATTGGGGTCAAACATTAAAGAATACTTGGTTATCAACAGAGAATTCCAACAGTCTATAGAGATTATTAACATAATACATATATTGGCTCTGTGTCATCACCATTCTCTAACAAATCAACTAGATCTTTTTTCTATTCTCTTACACCATGCTCTGTCCAACCAAGGAACTTTCACCAATATTTGACCAACTAAATGGAGATTTACAAGGCCGACCATAGAAGGCATCAAAAGGTGTCATTCTGATTGTAGACCGGTAACTATTGTTAAAATAAAACGCAACCATCCCCCTGTGATCATCCAAATATCTAAAAACGTTTAGATCATTTTAACAAATAATATCCTCCAGAATCTGTAAATCCCTTTTTATCTATCCATCCAACTGTTGAAGGTATCTCATACTCAAATGGACTTGAGATCCCAATGCCTCCTGAAGGCCCATCTAAAAGTAAGAAGTGAATTGAGTATCCCTATTAGAATCAATAGCATAAGGAACTATGTGCAAACTGACAGTATCTTTCTCATAGATATTCCACAACTCCTCATATTTTGTTCTATCACAAATAGGTATAATGTCTAACAATTTAGTCAGCATGTTAATCATATCACATATTGCTTATTCCACTTAATGTTACATATAATCCCAACCATATATTCCATAGAGATTTCATTCCACATATGAGTAGGTATTGGAAGTTTTTGAAGCAAACATAGAGGTTTATATTGCTCCTCCTTAGACTATTGGCACATATAAAAATTAGAAACAAACCAACCAACGCCATGTATCATACCTAGCAACCAAAATTTACACCACATGTCACTGAACATATTCATTGTTGCTAGGTTCACTACCCACTGGGAACTATAGAAATGACCCACTATATATTTTCTTACCAAAGACAGTAACATAAAATAGTTCTGAAATCATATAATTCCCTCTTTGAATAATTACCATTCAGGAACAGTCTCCCCAACATTAAGAGAGTCTCTATTGCTATGGAACACAAAGAAGATGTCAACTAAAAACTTGCTAAAAAAACATCGACCCACGATTCCTAGACACCTATATTAAACTGTGCAAGTAGAGCCATCATGTTCCACTCTTCGTATGATTCTTTCACTACCTGGGTGAGAATTTTTCTTATCCATGCATCTAAAATGACATTTATTTCCCCCATGTTATAGGGGATGTCTAAGTGTAAATACTACAAGTATTCCACCCGATACCTCTATCGAATATATAAATTTTTTAGAGAATATATAGGTCATAGTTTTTGATATAAATATATGGTAAACCATTCTCTAAAAAGGTAATGACACAAACTTTTAAGCACATTAATCATAGCTTTAATTTCTAGGTAATGGGTTGTATAATTATTCTTATTTGTCCTAAGATAATGAGTTCCATAATTAAAAAAATATTATCCTTCAAAATAACATAGCTTAAGCCTAAACCTGATGCATCACAAAAGACCACATATCATTTTCTGACCTTTGGAAGAGTCAACACTAGCATAAATGTCAAAAGGTGTTTCAACTCAAAAAAAATAATTTTGACAATTCTCATCCCAAGAAGACATTTCTAACTTCTGAGTTATCATAGAAATCAGAAAATCCAACTTCTAGAAGTGCTTCATGAACCATCAATAATATCCATCTAAGAACAAGAAATTCTGAATATCGATGAAGTTTTGTGCTTTCTCTCATGTTTTAAAAACCTTAACCTTATTAGGATCAGTTCATATTCCTTGTTCCGAAAACATGTGTCCCAAGAACCTTTTTTCCTGATTCCAAAATCACATTTGAAAATCTTTGAATTAATTCGATGAGATCTCATAAAAATCAGAACTTTACTCATATGATGCACATGGTCATCCTAGAATTTAGAGAAAATTAGGATGTCATCGAAAAAGACTATGAAAAAAGTATAAAGATACTCATGGAAAATCCAATTCATCCAATCCATGAAAAGTATAGTCACATTGGTTAGGAAAAATGGTTGGTCAGGTTCCTCGTAATGTTTTTACATAATTTTAAAGGCAGTTTTCTTAATGTTAGATTCATTTATATTCAACACATAGTATCTAGGAGAAGATAAATATTCAAGAACCACTTTTCCCCTTTTAATTGATCAAAAATATCCTCAATACATGGAAAATAATACTTTTCATTTATCATAACTCGATTGATATTTTGGTAGTCAATGCATATGGGAAATGAACCATTAGCTTTCATAGAAAGTAAAACTAGTATTGTCGAAGATGACACACTACGGTGAATGAAGACTTTCTCAATAATGACATCCAACATGGATATCAATTGTTGCATTTCAACCGGTTCCATATGGTAAGAGGGAATAGAAATTGTTTGAGTAACATGCATTATGAGAATAAATTACTCTACATATCTTACCCGTGGAAACCTAGAGATGTTATAACGAAACACGTTAGGAAACTCAATGATCACTGGAGATAGACCACAACTCAAAGATTATCTCTCTGGATTTAATGAAAATATGGATATCACTTTCCTTAACTATAAATAAGAAGTATTGTCCCTACTTGACCTTCGGTTCCATTCTCTATGAAATAAATGAAACACACCATCAATTATAGTAATGGAGACCAATCGAAGATGGCAATCAATTTTGTTTTTATTAGTAATGATCCAATTCATCCCAAATATTATGTCAAATTTTTTAATGTTGAGAACTAGAAATCCCCATGAAATCACAACATTTGTAAGAGAGAAAACATAAGATGGATTATAGAGACCCAACTATCACTTCATACTAAGAGGAATAGTAATATCCATTGCACATGATAAAATCACCATAGACAAATTTAGAATATTAAAAATTCAGGTTTAAAGAAATGAATGAGAAGAAACAGTATCAAAAATAGTATTCACTAATGATGAATCTATTGTTATGGTACCTCTCACGGTCACTGGACCGATATTCTCTTCCTCTAAATACTCATAAATTGTGTGAAGAATCTTCATTTTGAGTGCATGTGGATGGATCCTTTTTTCATGTGAATAATTTTATTGTGCCACTTTTTTATAAGGTGCTTATGATCTTGTTTCACTATGTTGCATGAAATAAACATGAAAGAATATATTTTAGGAACCGAAGAATCTATAGGGTCCACGTTTCTTGGGTTCCTTAGTGAAAACCCTCTATTAATGTCCTGATGTGCCACACTAGTAACAAACTAAAGGAAATATTCCCAAAAATGAAGGACGTTTAGAATGTCCCTGCTATCGATAACCACCATGAGAATCAACAAACTTACACCTTCCATTATAGTAATTCAAATTGCCACTGGGAGAAAAGAAACTCTTGATTACCCTAACATTCCATCTAGGTCCATCTCAACCAATAGCACTCTATCCAACACATCAGCATAAGACGGAATCTTCAGTAAGAAAATCTGAGAATGACTATCCTGTCAACATACCCACTCAAACCTTCAAGCCTTTATCTTCTCATTCGATACAATATCAGGTGAAAACTGCACAAGTTTAGCAAAACTATTTTTATAATTTTTTACGGTCCTATCAGCCTACTCAAGATGGAAAAACTTAGTTGATTTGGCCAATAGCATTGAATCTGGGTAGAAGTAGATAGTGGAAAGAACCATGAAGTATTTCCACTTGAATCCCTCAAGTTTCTTTTCTTCCACCATCATGTCCCACCATCTCCAACTCAGTACTTCCAATGTGAAGGTGCCACACTTCACCTTGATTTCATCATGTATGTCCAAGAACCCAAACAAATTGTCTATTATAAAAAACCACCCCTCAAACTCTTCAGTATCAATTGAATATTTGAATGATGCTGTGTTCTGGATAAGTAACTCTTGACAATAAATCTTGAGAACATCTCTCTTAGGATGCATAGCTAGTTCCTAAATGGGAACTAGAGGTGGTGCCTATCCCAGAACTTATAGTGTGTACACAATCATCTCAACTCGACTTGGGTCCAGGAAAGGATCAGCACCCAGTGGTTAAGTGGCATCTTCCTGGTAGATCTAATTGACGAAAACTCTCAGAGGAATGATGCTACACAATATCAGCAAACAACATAGAATACATCTTATTAACACTCAAACTGAGTTACAAGGGAACATTAATCCCAATATATAGACAAATAATATTTGGATCTCACATATCCAAATCAATGTAGGTAAAAGACTATAACTAGTCCTCAAGACATCATTCCCTAACCACCCATGGTTACTTAAGGTTTATTATGGTGTGAGATGACATAGAACTTAATAAAAAATTCTTCTTATGTCCTAAAAAGATTAAACAAATTCTTACTAACATAAATACAAGAATATCAACCACCGTTTAATACAACATTTTCATGAACTAGCGTAGGAACCCTGGTAACCCATTAATCGAACTAGTCCTGACATATCCCAAAGGGAATTACCAATCCCCAAAGTCTAGCGACTAGTACATAAAATCATATAAAAAATAAAGAAAGGGGGAATGAATTTTTCCACTAACAATGTAGAATTAAAAAAGGCAAGTCCACAATTATAAAAAAGTAAAATCCACTAGGATAACTATACCAAAATTCAAACATAAAAAACATCCCAATGTACTATAACAAAGTACTATAAAAAAGGAAAAACTTATCAGGTCCCAAAGTATGCGACTTGCCATGTCCAAAGATCAACACCAAAAATGACCTCCAAGTGTTTCTTTACCCCTTCTCAAACCTAGAACGATATAGTCTATAAACAACCAGAAGAACAGGTATGAGGTGAGTTAAAAATACTTATAGGGTATCACCATGGATTCCATAATATATTAAAATGTTAAATTAACCAAAGAGATATTTAAATTTTACACAAATAGTATTGGAATTTCATTATAATAATTAAAACAATTCATGATTTAAATTTTAGAAGAAGTAATTTAAATAAAGGCTTTACTTTTCAATTTATGGAATATTTCAAAAATATTGGCACTTTTGACAAATATATTAAATAAACACTTTTATATAAAATAGTTTATGTAACACCCCAACCCTATATTCCCAGAGTCGGTGCTTTATTTTAATACATTGGCATGATTACAAGGAATCATGTCTTGCAAGACCGATCCGTTTATCAATCTTGGAAAATAGATTGCATACATGAACATTACATTAAACTTTATAACATACAATACTAAAAGAAGTTGTTTGAGAATGAAATTATTCCCATAAGCTTAACCCTGCATATCAATCATAATACACTTTTTGGAATCCTAGGAAAATAAAACATAAGAAAGAGGTGAGCTCAGATGCCCAGTAAGGTTAAATAATTGAGCGGAAGCTATAAATTTTTAAGGCAAGATGTGTGATAAAAAAATATATTTTAAACATAAACTTGAATAAAATATGAAAAAAAACCAAACATTACCATATAAACATGATCTTGGATATTCTACTAGTCGAACAATCGCATGTAATAACTAATTTCATAATGATGGAATGCCTAACACCAGACATCATTTCCACATAGTCAAGGCCTTGTGGCAAGACTTAAAATACAATTTTTGTCAAGGCCTTGTGACAGGACACTAGTTTGTCTCATGAGACCTACCGATGCATCGAGGAGCTATAGTGGGCTCCACCCATCACTTACTAATTCCACTGTATTCCTCATATGAAAATGTTGAAACATAACAAAAACATTCATATTAAAACTAGCATATGAAATGTCATTACATTAACCATAAACCATGAATGGTATAAAAATAAAACATACAGAGTCAAACATATCATAACTCATTCAATACAACATGGAAGATTGTATTATAATAAATCAACCTCAATCAAAAATAATATCCAGTTAAGGATGTTGACATAGTTGAAAATGATGAGTTAAACATTTTGAGCGAAATATCCTTTTTGTAAAATTAATTAAAATTAACACATTTATAAAGGAAGTAATTTAAAATAGATTTCTGAATCAAAGAGTCCCATACCACTTTGAAACTTTTGAAAATAATTATCATTTCAAAACATTCATGTCCATATAAATAAATCCAGAAAATCATTTTGAAAACATGCACATTAATTAAAAATATTTAGAAAGATAAATCATTAAAACATTTAAAATTCTGATCTTGATAAAGAGTATCTTTCACAAATATTTAAAATATTCATTTTGAACACATTTTTATGAAAAATGGACATGGATGATAGAAATTTCCCAGTAAATACTTACACATAAATAATCTTGGATAATAATGAGATGAGGAATTAACCCTTACCTTGCACTTTCTATTAGACGAGGGTATGTTTAACCTCCTGTATGAAGATCATAGTATGTTATTAAATTATACCAGAACCATATTAATATTTATGAAATCATACATGAATAATTTATGACTTTATACAAACCATTTAATTATAATATCCATGTTAAATTAACATTTCGGGTAATAATTGCTTTCTTTGTTGTACGTGTTTTAGCTCGTTACTCTTAATTGTATCACTTATATAAAGATTTAAATACATCCATAATATAAAAAATTATTCATATTTCTTATATATTTATAATATAAATATTAATAATAGACATATATTTGAAATGAAAAACACCGTTTATGGAGATGGTAGTCCGTACGTACGCATAAATGTTGTTTCAGTTTTCATATCGTATTGAACGAAACTAAGTGAATAAGATATATGTAAGTGCATATATATATATATCCAGTATAATTATTATGTAATATATTATATACTTATAAATAATATATATTATTATAATCATCTATGAATGGTGAACGTGGAAATGAATCTCATTGCGTCGTGGAAATAGTAATTCGTACGTACACATGATCGATAATATCATTACCATAAAGTTGTGGAATTGGATGGTATATTAATTTTACAGAGAAATTATCAAGTTATTTTCATTATTTATAAACATATTAGTCATCATTATATCCATCCAAATAACATAGTGTTAAATAACAAATTACACCACGGCATGGAGACGGTAAGCCGTACTTACACACGCATGGTGACATTATCATTCATAAGATGGATAAAATAATGAATAAAGTTATTCCATATTTATAATAACTTAAAAATATATATAACATACTGAAGTTATTATTTTACAATAGAAACAACAAAGAAATATTAAGTGGAAGAATAAGAGAACTTGAAAGAGGGTGGTGAAATCGTTATCTCTTCTTCAGGTTCTTCTGTTAGTTTTGATCAAAAGTCCTTCTTAAAATGGATTCCTGACAAAGGGAATGCATATAGGATGAAGTTAGGATAGTTGGAAGGATATTTGGGAAGGGTTTGGCCGATCCAAATGGCTTTGGGGGTGTTAGTTTGAGGGAAGGAGAAGTTCCCTTTTATAAGAGGGGTGAGGGTCACTTAAGGAAAATATTAAAGTATTAATTTATTATACAATCCTATTAGGTTTATAATGGTTCGAAATGAATTTATTTCGAGACTTATATGGTTATGGGTCGAAATCCACTCAACCAATAGGTTTTAGATCAGTTTAGGTTGCAATTTTGACCTTATCTTTTAGATTTTACTCTTAGATAAATAGTTTAACTTTTACCGTGTCTTCTTGTATTATTACTCTATATGGTTAATAAACTTACTCTAAACTTCCAATAGAACCTCAAGTATCTCATTAATGACATATATAATATTATTTAATCCCTATGGTGGAACCTTACATTTATAGGAATATTATATCAAACAATAATATATTATTTGTTTTAAATATTAATTTAGGTCAATTTTGACATTGTTTGGTATTTTGTTTTTGTGAAAGTCATAAAAACATTATTAATTCAAAAAATATACATTTAATCATCCCTAAAAAGTCATATGCACCTATAAAATTCTTTTATTTCATAAAAACATTGAAATTATATTTTTTTAATATTTATAATACCATTTATTTGATTCTTTCATTAATAAGGTAATTACAACATTATCATTGTGTCGTTAATAAATTTAATTATTTAATCTCTAAAAATTATAAATAAAATATCATTATATAGGATATATTTTTATATTTTTAATGAATAATTTTAGTCAAATTTTTCTTTTGTATTACCCTATATTAAATTTTTTTTACTTATTAAACTTTGATTTTAACTCTTTTAACTCTACATTAAATTAAATAATAATAAATCTCTTAATCTAATCCAAGTGGACCTAAAGGGTCATATTTTTTTCCTAATTTTTCTTTTGGTCGAATTACACTTATCTAATTGAATTAGGAAATGTGTTAGGGTAATAATAATATCATTTTTATCCTTAATTACCCTATTTACTTTTAACCGTGGTAAATAAAAGTAAAAAGTCACCATTCACCTAAAATTATTTTCATCTTATTGAACCAAATTTTACTCCTTGATATTAACTATGTCTATCGGGTTTTCAAAATTCAGCTCACAGAATTGGTAAAATTATGTTTTATGTGAATTTACAAATTCTCCTAGGAGGTGGGTAAAAGGCGGTGAAAAGTTCAATAAAATTTTTATATATCTAAAATTATTATAAAATGACTCAAATTAATTAAATATAACTTATATATGTATTATATATCTATTTTGACCTAAAATAAATTTAAATAAAATAAAAAAATATTTAAATAAAAAATCGGTTTTAAACTATAACTCAATGTTTTTCACTATTCATCAAAAATTAAAAGATTTCAGAAAAATACCAAAAGTTCACCCTAAGATAATTTTGATATTAAAAATTCAATAATGAATTATATTTTACCATATTCAAAACATACAAGTTGAATTTATTAATATAAAATTAATTCCCACTGTTGAAACCAAAAGGCACATTTTTAAGAAATAATAACTATCAAAAGATCGACACTTGTTTATGTCCAATTTCAAAGTGGAATTACTCACAATGACAATCATTGGATATTATGGTAAAAATAAAATATATTTATACATCCAAACCATTAAAATTTATAATTCAACACTATAAATAATTTTGATTGAAAAATTTGTTTTTAATTAAAACATAGTATTTTTCACTACTCACCCAAATATGAAAGTTATCATAAAAACAGAAAATAATTATTGAAACTAAATTTTTTTTTCCCTGATTCTAAATAAGAAGTTTATTTTCTCAAATTAAATATATAAAAGTTTCAAATATTGTATTTAAAAAGGTTTCTCCAATAAAAGGCGGTAAAATTTCATTTTTTGAAAATATAATTCTTTTATCTGAAAAAAATGTATTTGTTCTTACATTATGTCCAAGAAACTCATAATAAAAATTCCAAAATTATAAGGATTATATAAAGTTAAAAATTATGTTAATAATATTAATAACCACTTTTTAACAGCTAGTTTGGTATGTCGTGGTGTGCTTGAACTCAGTGTTGCGTGTAGTGCATGTTATTGAATTAATTTGAAAAAATAACGTACTAGGAAATCGTGGGGTGTTACATTCTTCCCTCATTCAATAAATTGCATCCTTGCAATTTGAAATTGTTCTTCGAAAATAAAAGGTTGAAAATAGAAAATACCTTTGTGGGAAAACCCACATCGGAAATTGGGTTAATAAAATTTAGTCTTAATAAAAGTAAAAAATTATATATATATATATTTACATATATATATATATATATATATTTGACAACTAGATTCTCATCCTTCAACTAATTCCTACCCCAAACTCATATTCAACTCCAAATGATTTAAAAAATAAAAAAAAACTATTTATAAAAATCGTATAAGTTTCCAAAAATAATGAATTTATAAATTATTTTTCAGACTATTTAAAAAAAATTATACAAACCAGTACATCACGTAGTCTAGTCGTAGGTGGTGCACCTTTGTTGCTCTTTGGTTGCTGTTTCAAGTCTCGCGGCCTTTTCGGATGCGACTAGTAGTCATCCAACCTCTAGGTTGTCCTTTTTATAACAATCCAAAAATAACCTTAATAATAGCATCCAATTTCAAACTTAATGCATTCCATCCTTTAGAATTATCCAAAATACTTATATCCAAACTCTCTTTCCAAAATTTATAAGGAATTTAAACATAATGAATATCCTTTTTTTCCAGGTAATAACATGTGAACACCTTCATCATGTATTCTTTTAAAACACCACAACATCTTGAATTACCATAAAACCTTATTAATTACATTGACACTCCATTATTCCTTATAGAATACTGGATATACTCCTTCTATCCAAAAAAAAGTTGTAAACTCCAACAATGATGGAATCATTAATTAGTTTCAAGGAAGTCAAGAATATCGAATATATTATATCCAAATCAACCATCTCTTATTCCGAAATCACTACCTCATTATCAGGACCATATTAAGGATTACCTTTCCTTCAACCATGTATTTTCCAAAAAGTGTGGCATACTATTAAGTCACTTTTCTTAGAACCATATAATCTAAAATCCTCAATAAAATAGTGTTGCAGTACAATCCTTATTTATCCCCATAATTCATATAACCAGTATATTGTTGATACAACACTCAAATGAAATAATTTTATAATAACAACATAAGAACACTAGTCATTCCTCTTCATATGAGGTAGTATCATAACTTGATTATTATCCAATAGCATCATTTAAGGTATACTCTGATAACTGGGACATTGATTTGTGTAGTGTCCCAACTCCTTGTAGATGAAGCATTGTACATTTGAAACTTTTTTTTACCCTTGCAATCAGGTACTTTGTGTCCTTTTTCACCACACTTATAACAAACTCCCATTCCCTTAAAGCATTTACCATGTTGATTCTTTCCACAGTTATCACATATGGGTAGATCCTTCTTTTTCCTCTTCCCTTAATATATATTTATCTATTTCATACTTTTCTTGTCTTGATTCCCTTAAAATCAATAGGTCTGAGAGAATTATTTACTTATCTTATTAACACGTGATATTATTTCTTCATATGTTGAGAATACATGGGAGACTATTTCCCTTCTAAATTTTGGCTTAATACTATGAAAGATATGATCCTTCTTACTCTTTGGATCATACATATTGTTGTAGTTCACATTCATTCTATTGGGAACCATTTATATACAATGGAATACACTAGCTCTATTTATGAATCGCAATTCATAATTCCAAACATGTAAAATACCTAACGTAAATTGAAAAGTTTATGGATATAATCCCTAAACACAAAATTGTTTTCTTTGAGGAGGTATATACTCATAAACCCTTTATAGTGGTTTGTAAATAAAATGATAATTATCCTAAGCATATTCTATAAGAGTGTCATAACCAAGAGGGTAGCAAGTCCCATTGTCGTGCACCAATTCTCGTTTGAGTCAAGCTCACATCAGTGTTTTTGGGTTTTACCCCTAGGTACATCTATGCCATAGCCACCTCTACTTTCTCGTATCTAGAAAAGGATGTATTTTCTTGGGGAAACCCACAAAATCATTACATTACCAAAATTTATAAGAAGTTCTTCTATACTAATCTTCAAAGTCTATCTTGCGGTAATGTGCTCTAATTAGAGTTTATCTAAATCTAGTTTCCAAGGTTATTGATAAACTTCCTATGATACCAGCTGTAACTCCCCAAACCTAGATTCCTAGAGTCAGTGTATTATTTTAATACATTGGCATGATTACAAGGAATCAATTCCGGAAATACTGATCAGTTTAGCCTTCTTGGAAAATAGATTTCATACATGAACATTAAATTACACATTATAACATACAATAAAAAATAGTTCTTTGAGAATGCCATTATTCCCTTTAGCTTCACCCTGCATATCAATCATAATACACTTCTTGGAATCCTAGGAAAAAAACATAAGAATGGGGTGAGCTCAGATGCCCAGTAAAGGTAAATAATTGAGAAGAACCTATAAACTTTTAAGGAAAGATGTGTGATAAAAACAAAATCATTTTTAAACATAAACATGAACATAATATGAAAATAATACTTCAAACATTACCATATAAACATGGACATGTATATTCTACTAGTCTAATAATCACATGTAATAACTAATTTCCTAATGAGGGAATTCCTAACGCTGGACATCATTACCACATAGTCAAGGCCTTATGCCAAGACAACAAATAATATTATGTTTTCAAGGCCTTCTTCCAAGACACTAGCATGTCTCATGAGACCTACCAATACATCGAGGAGCTATAGCGGGCTCCACACGTCACTTACTATGTCCACTACATTCCTCATATGAAAAAATTGAAACATAACATAAATAGTCGTATTAAAACTAGCATATGAAATGTCATTACATTTACCATAAACCATGAATGGTATAAAAGTAGAACAACCACAATCAAACATATCATAACTCATTCAATACAACATGGAAGATTGTATTATAATAAATCAACCTCAATCAAAAATAATATCCAGTAAAGGATACTGACATATTTGAAAATGATGAGTAAAACTTTTTGGGGGAAATATCCTTTTTTAAAAATCATTTAAAAGTAACACATTTAATAATTTAAAATTAATTCACAATTCAAAACAATTTTTTTCCATTTTCACCATATAATAATTTGAAATTAATTCACAATTCAATTCCGCAATATTCTTTCATAAATTATATTAAATTTTTTAAATTTTCATAAGATTTCATAAATTCCATAATAATCCCACAATTTAATGGAATTGAAGCTTTTAAAAAAATTACATAAAATCTAAATTTTAAATTAAAATATTTATATTTTAAAATTTTCCATAAGCACACCCCAATTCAATAGAATTGGGTGTTTTCCAGTTTCTTTCCAAAAACCCATTTTAAAACCCTAATTTAATTAAATTGGTTGTTTCCAAAAAAATTGAAAACTATTTAATTAATATCAATAAATATCCTTCATTTCAAAAAATGAAATTAAATAAAGTAACCTGGGGTTAACAAAAATTTGGCATCATGATGGAACCACCTACCTCAAGATCATAGGATCTCAAATAACAAAGTCATACATGGAAAAATTCAATGGAGAATGACAGAAACAAGGATCTATGAACCAAAACTAGGATTAGACCCAAAAAAATTGGGTATTATACCCAAAAATCAACCCAAGGATTCATTGTTCCCTAGAGAGTAGAATATAGATCCCAAGAGAATGAGTGCAAGAAGAGAGAAATAAATTTTAGAAGATCCAAGGGTTTTCTTCAAGCTTTGAATATTTTTAGGGAGGGATCTGAGGCTACAAGAACTCTTTTTGGTTTCTCCAAGGAAGGGAGAAATCCTATATGGGTTGTTTTGATCCTCCGTAGATGTAAAGGGGGGGGGGGGTTTGGTATTATTTAATCAAAATCCAGATTAATATGACATTATTCTTATTAATAGGGTGAATGACTTTAATAGACATGGATCAACCATTCCCAATCTCACTACCTTGGGTTTCATGGTTTTCTATGAGAGGGTGCACGGTTTGGGAAAACTGTGCACTGACCTAGAATTTTCTCAAACATTCAAAATTTAAACATGAACACTCTCAAATGAATACAAAAAAACATGATTAAAAATTGGGCTATAAGAATAACTGAAAATAGTAATAGGATTTTTCAATTAGACTTGGGAGTGGGAGGCTAACATACATGAAGAGTGTCCAAATATATTCTTAGAAAGCATTATACCACCCTTAGAAGGGAAACTCGAGGAAGAGTCCCTTTAAGATGGGATGACTTTAAGGCCCCATTTTTTGGAACATGTATAGATCCATTAATTTTAAATTAAATTCCTTGGATTTGATCTCATATTAATATCTAGAAAGGATTTGGGGGAAAATAAGATTTTTGGGGATTTTTTGGAGCTCGAAACCCTAATTGGGGGAAGAAACAGTTGGGCCTCAAATTTAGTATAAATTGCATGTCTAAGTCTTTATGGTTACACCTAAAAATATTGGATAGTTTAGTTAGTAGAATTGGGCTACACTGATTTCACCAATAGTGCAACCTATGCTGCATAACCGTATGAAAATACTACTTTTTTAATATAGAAATATTGCATGGTCTGAGCAGAATTTCCCAAACTATGATCATAAACCATGTGACTCCCCTCTTTGGATAGTATGCTATGTATGGTTAGTGCATAGTTTGTCCAACCATGTGGCCAAACCATTTGACCCATTTAACGTGGGATAAAATTTCCATTTTTCCTTTATGGATTTATAACTTCAAACCCTACTCTTATTTATTCCTTCAGTGGACATCAACCTCTATTTTATCTTATTGGAAGAACCCTCAAGAATACAAAGATATGTAATTTGATAATTTATCCATATGAACTTTTAATTGAGATCATTTCAACTTTTTTTATTCCTATCGGTAAGTGCTCCACTCCTTAGTCTCTTTCTTCATTTGACTTTCTATCAACAATTTTATTTTGATTGAAGCTCATATTCCCCTTTTCAAGGTGTATGTATATTCATGTGTTTTTAGAGGAAAAACATAGTTTCAATACTATGTGAGGATTATTATATTGGAATATTTTAGGGGTTATATGATATTTTCCCAAAATTCGTTATGTTTATAAATTCTTTCTATTATTCACACATAAGTTTCAGTAGATATTTCCCCTTCAATTCATCTACTTTAATATAGTTAGTCTATAATTATTATATGGACTAATAACATCAGTTACAACATTCAAGGTTGATAACTCAATGTTTACCACCCTATATAGGGTGAGTTCCTTGTTATTCCTTTGGTGGACAATGTTGGGCTTATCCACGACACTGTTTTGGTTCCTTTTAATTTAACTTATTGTGGTAAGAGTTTATTCATAATTATTAAATCATTATATGGAAGTTATGGAAAGTATACAAATATAATTACTTCTTGGTATTAGATAATTCAATTGAATTGATATCGGTTAAAATTCCATAACACAACTTTTCATGCTCAATGAACATTATTGGGATGAAACTATTAAATAATTATGAAATTGAATTAATAATTGGTTGAATGTACTTAATTTACCTTATTTTGTGTGATGAATGGTAATGGAATAAACCAGATTAATTGATATTTGAATGAGTATTAAATGTCATATAATGAAATATTTATATAAATTAAATGAGTATAAGGTTTTTATTTCTTTATAAATTATTTATCATTACAGGAATGGTCAGACATGAGGATTCATTAGATTCATGAGGGAATTACTTGATCACCCAGAGGATTCTATTGTAATACATTGAGATGATTAATGTCGGAGATACCCACAATAGAATATATACATTTTCATATTATGTGAATTCCTTAGAATTTTATATATGATTCACCTAACAAAGTTTCTAGATATTATAATGCCTTGGATACACTTCATGGGTTCAACTTAATGTCTACGAACACATGGAACAATATATTTACCCCATCGGGACTAATCTTAATTATCTTATGATTACTATAGATGATATCCATGGACATGGTTTGACTATTTTATAGTGCAATTCCTTGGGTGTACCACATTAATTACACTCCGACCCCTACAGGTATACTACATTAGTTACTAAAAATATTTGGTTGACCTCTAAGGTAAAGGATTCCTTTGTTTCACCTTGAATCCTCACATATTATAAGTATGTCATTTTTCAGTGATTTTGAAACCTTCATGTGATCTATATATAAAAATTGTATTGTAAATTAGTTTAGTAAATCATTATATGTTCAGATACCAACTCAAGATAAAGTGTGTATGGGTTGTTTAATTGTACTACATTATTTTTGATATACCTACAAATTGTGCAATTTATATACACAAACTATTTTTTATAGATTTCATTGGTGGTGTCCTATTGAAATTTATCTCACAACCTATTCGGGTAATTGTGGGTACTTGGGAAGATTATATGATTTTAGGTGAGGATAAGGGGAAGTGTCCTTCTTTAAACACCTAACTTTCTTTCTTTAATACCATAGATGTGTAGTAGATGATTGATCCCTACCTCAAGATGCTTGGATAATTCATTCTTATTTTTTATTAGTTTTTTATGTCATGTATTTGACTTTATTACAAATTCCATGTATGAATTCACTTCTTTTATATATACATGGCATCATCGTTTTTTATATGTTATAGTTTTATTTGATTATTGTTGTTAGACGGTTATGTTCATTTTTACAACCGGTTTTATTCAACATTATGCTCCATTTTCTATTAATTTTTTCACCAATTTTCTCTACTCTAACCAGAGGGTGTTTTGTCCACATAGAAACACCCTAGGTCCACATTGATATTCTGCAGACTCTGGCATAAAGGGAGGCATACCTGTAGCCCTGTGGCCAACCAGTTTCATTTACTCAAGACAGAACCAGGTCCAGGATGTCATAGTAATATCCAGATAAAAAAAAATTCCTAGAAAAATACACTCTTTAATTACTATAACAAAGTACATTCTAATACACATAGGATTATAATAAGGGTTATCACCAATTTATTATCATACAAGTTTCCAACAGTTAATATGCCTTGATCTCATACCAACTATAGTGACCCATAATTTTTAAAAATAAATATCAAATCTTATTAGATGAATATTCAATATATAATGATATCATCCACACAAAATTAATATAATTTTAGTGTCTTTAAAAATATAGATACATAAATAAATTTTTCATAATAGATATACATCACCACCCGCTATGTTTTTGATAACTAGAACCCTTCTCAAACATATAATACCTAAAACCATTTTCATAACCTGCAGAAAGGAATCATATGAAATGGAAAGGAAAAAAATGCTAGATAGAGGTAAACAAGGGAGGTAATAATGATCAATTAAACATAATATGGGAATAAGGGTTTGAGAACCTAATAATAAAATTATAAAACCAGAACCTAAATGTAAAAAAACCTAATATTTATTCGTGCTAAAAATCATGGCAGTTCATAAGACATCAATCAGACATGAATTAAAAAATATGGTCTATGGAATCATAAAATTGGCATAAACCATAGGTATGTGGAACAAACATAATAATGGGAAAATAAATTCCATATTCATGTATCATTTCCAATAATATCATATCGGATTGGGTTTAGTCCCCATTAAATCATATCCTTAGTCAAGATTAACTCTCAATAATATCATAGTGGACAATGTCCCTTACTGAATTGTGTTCACTCCACATTAAAGTCATTATTATCTCCTGATATATCTATCTTTACCCAATTCATTGGAGGGATATATAATTCTGGTCCCACCAATCAAATAATAATAATCTATTAATATGTGTACCACAAGATCAAAAGTCTATCAGCATGTATCACAACTCTAGAAAAGGAAAATTGTTTTATAAACATTTCATCATTTCATCGTAGCATAACACATGGAAAATAAATGGGTTTCATAAAATCTCGGCATTATAGTCATAAGCCTTATAGATAATGAATTATAATGGTATCTGGGGATAATATACCTAGTAAACTATATTTGACATTAAAGTATGCTATCATAAATGAAAATTATTTTTAAGTGTCACAATTAATGTTTCTTTAGGAATATAACTTTTAATTATGAAATCAATTATTTAAATAATAGTAAATTACAAAATATTAAGAAAAAATATTCCCTAAAATGATTTTTTGTACCTTGTAAATAAATCTACAAATCATTGAGTGTCATTTAATGTGTATATTATTTTCATGAAATGTACGTTAATTTTTTCACATTTTCATTAAAAAGTAAAATGAACCTCAATCATAAAATAGCATGAAGATCAATTTTAAACATTTTTTAATAATTAAATCATTTTTAAAATGAATTTATTCAATAAAATGAGAATATTAAAAAGGTTCTTGAATTATTTTTCAGATAAAATGGAAATAGAAGAAAAAGTATTTTTAACTGAAGAGTGAAATAATGTCATATTTCCTTAAAAACATTATTTTTTTATCTTCTGTTATTAAATGGAGTAAAATTAAATATAAAAAATTAATCTATAGAAATAAATATAGTATTAAAAAATTTATGTCATTCTTGAGAGATATTTTATAAAATTTTATTATCATAAATATGATCATAAACAATACCAATAAATAATAAGATTCTAAAATAAATTTATTACCACATTGGTAACTTTCGAATAAAAACCTCATGAAGGAGAGAAACATGGATTAATATGAAATTAATTTTAATGTTAATGTGATTCATTATAAAATTCATTCATTTTAAGTATTAACCCCACATAAAAAATACATGTTGTGACTATAGAATGTGTATCATAGAAATAAAAGTGATACAGTAAAAACTTGCAACTTTGGTAACTTTGGAATCACAAGACCCATAAAACACTAACTAAAAATGAAACTAAAAATATGATGATAATAATTATATTCCTAAAATAAATTGTAAAAATTGTTTCATTTACTCCTCATAAAACAATAATGTTTTATAACATAACATATGTCCAAAAGATGGACGTTTGATACGATAAACCCTCCCCTCAAGTTTGACATACAATGAAAGCGCTAAGGCCTCATTTAGAATAAATCTAAATTTAATATAATTATATAATAGAATAATTTATATTTTTATATTATCATATATGATCCAACAATAACATTTCAACAACCATTAATAAATAAATCCTCAATAAAATCATTGTTTACATGTGTTAACTGTTTTGTTTTTCATGATAATATAGGTTCGGTGGCTCCAGTTCCTGTAATTTAATCTTGGTTCCATCATATACAAAATTAATATTGATATAAATATAATATATATTAATTATATATATATATATAATAATCCATAAAATGTAGATATGGAAACATGAATTACATAGTTCATGGAAACTATAGGTCGTAAGTACACATGAACAATGTTTTCACTTTTCGACGGATGGAATGAAAGAGAAGTAAATAATAATTCACAAACATAGATTTTTTATTATATAATATATATTATACATATTCATCAAATCTATCCTTATTAACATCCATTTATATTATAAATGAAAAACTAATCAAATTTCTTTATGGAGGTGGTAGTTCACATGTACGCATGAGTGACATTCTTCTTTTCCAATGGATTTGAGGGTGAAAATGTCTATATGATATTTTAATTAAATAATTTTAATAATTTCATAAATAAAATATATAAACTATAAACCAATAATAATAAACATCCATGAACTTTTTTGGTGTGAAATTAATTATATAGAAATGTGGTGGAGGTAGTCCACGCATATGCCTGAGTGATACATTCCCCTCTGATTTGATGGAATATAGGGTGGATATTGGTGGTTATGTAATCATAATAAATTTTTAGAATATATGGGATGATTAATTTATTATTTTATTATTCATATAATCTTTTTATGTGATTAATAATGTAAAGACCCAAAATTCCATGTAATTTTTTGTTAATTAAATAGGAATTTTACAAGTCCACAAAAATTGACGGCACTTGATTCTAAGGCCAAGAGTTTCCAGAGTGAATTTCTAAACATTTAATCAGGTACGTTCAATAAATGTGCGAGCTGGGTTTTTTAACATTTGAACCGGTGCTCGGAATTGAAATATTAGGGCACTGTTGAACTGGAAGTGCCGGTATTCGCTTAAGGAGACCTTCATCTCAACCACAGTAGGTCAAGGGTGAAAGATAGAATTTGTATTTTTCATGAAAGAATAAAATAAAATAAAGTTTTGTAACATTTTACTTTCTTTGGAACACACATGTGGATTTTGAGAGGTAGGGACCACTATAACAAAACCTCCCATGTGAGGTTACGGAGGTGGGGACCACCACAATTAACCTCCCATGTGGGTTATGGAGGTGGGGACCACCTGAGACTAAAACCCCCTTGAACTCCCATCTTTATGTGAGAAAAACCTATTGAACTCCCCCACTTTATTTTTTCCACCCCCATAATTAATTATACCATCTCAATTAATTAATTAAGCAAATTTGAAATTATGCCCACAAATAAATAGATAACATAATATATTATATTGGGATACCTTTTCATTTAGGTGGAATTGGGAGGGGAATCTTTGGAGGATTATTCTCCCCAACGAAGAACATGTTCTCCAATGATGAACGTGCTCCCCAATAAAGAACGCTCTCACTGACGAGGAACATCTCTAATGACGAACGAACCGGCGATCGAGGAAATGCTGATGTCACCGACGTCCGTCTATCCCCAATGACTTCATCTCTTTCTGCATGACCTTCATCGAAAAATCTCTGAGGTGGGTGTTTAGTTGTGTATGTTTATATATTCCCATGTTCTTACCTTCTAAAACAAAGAACGCATATCAACTCTCAAACTATTTGATCTGCACATTATTTCTTTTGCAGGTTTGGGAATATTCAATTGTGGGAGGTTTTAAAGTTTGATGTTCTTCTTTCTATTTTTTGTTGAGCCGCTTGCTATCACTCTAATGCGAAGGGTGCGGGCAAAAAAAATATGGCCCGACCCCTCCACCTTTCTTCCTGAATGGTGTATCCTTCACGATGGAAGATGGCGACTTTGTGCCACGAGGTCGAACGGATGTGGCAGTCGGCACCACCGCCGGCCACGACAAAAGCGAAAAATGGAGGATGGCCAGTCAAGCTAGTCACCGGTGAAGGTACATCGCGCGACCATGCCTCATGGCCTGCCGCAGGGGATTGTCGCCCCACAGCCTCACCGCGCTGCCCTATAGCTTTGCCACCCGCAGCCTCCGCCGCACTGCAGCCTCAATGCACGTGGCCTCGTTGCTCGCATCCACCATTGTAGAGACCCAAAGCTTAACGTACATAGATATTACATTACTTTTGCGGAATACTTAGTACGTAACAAAAACACACACACAAGGATCGTAATAGTTTAGTGTCTTTGGAAACTCAGAATATAATCTTCAAATCCTGGTGAAAGATCTTCAACATCTCCCATAAAGATCTTCATTTTTTTATACCTAAAACCTTTATTTATATCCTGGGGAAAAGAAAACATAAAAGGGTGAGCTCAAACGCTTATTAAGGGTAAACAAAAGAAATATAAATCACATCAAGCACATAACTTTTGGAAATCTTAACCTGCAAAAGAGATCATAATTTCATAACATGGGATAAATCATGGAAGTGAAATGTAATCACAATAATCATAACTTAAAACATGAAACTTTGTGGCATACACACATAATCATAGAGAATCATTTCTTGTTAGTCAAGACTCATTTACAAGACTATCTTAGTGGACAAAGTCCCTTTCTGAACCGAGTCACCCTCGTTCCAGTCCTGTTTCACTGAACCGGTATAACCTACCATTCCATTCATGTCTATCTCATGAGATATAAAATCTTTACCCAATGAATTGTATAGAGATATAGGTCCCACCCTTCTCATAATGATACCATTCTTATGTGTGCCACAAAATCATAAATCATACATCATTGCATAACCCATGTAATACAAAAGGGAATCTTAAACATCATGACATCATAAATCAATTCATATAAGATAAAGGAATTCATAAAAATAATTCCATCACAACATGATCAAATCAATGTAATAATAGGGATAAAAACAGAACCCTTTATTATCTTATATGGAAAATAATTTTGATAAAACACTTGAACTCCATTCTTGAGGAAAATATTGTTTCTTCTTCAAAAACATTTTTCCTTTCATAACATGTCATACGACTTTAAAATAAAAGAAGTTGATTAAAAATAAACTTGAAAACTTGTAAAGGAAGCTTCTTGGAAATAATGTTTTTAAAAATCCATTCATGCCGTATAAGTTAAAAAACATTCTTCGTACTTTTGTCGGAAAAGTCAAAAAGTACCTCGTACGAAAATCGACAAAAGATTCCTTTCATATTCTTTACTAAAAACTCACCGAAGGGTAAAATTTGATTTAAAAAAAATTGAAGGTGGATGGAAATAATATTACATATTGATGAAACATGGATATGGATGATAAAATACACCCTAGTAAATTTCAAAGTATAAACAATCTCGGATAAAAATGAGATTGTGATATTTCCATTACCTTAGGTCCGATTTGCTTCGTAAGTGTCCGAACCTCCTATATAATGATTTAAATATTGTCATTGACTTATTACAGAATCATATTCATTGTTATTATATCATATATGGTTCACTTATGGCTTTATATTACCCGTTCTTTTGTAAATTCCATATTAAAGAGCGTTTTGGGTAAAATCGTTTCATTTGTCGTCCGTGTTTTGACTTGTAATTATTCATATGATTACTTAGATCATGATTAGTTAATTCCAAAATATAAAACATGATTTATATATATATATATATATATTCATAATATACATATATATATAATAAATCATTAAATGGAAAGAAATACACCGTTCATGGAGACGGTAGTCCGTACGTACGCATGAACGTTGTTTTCGTTTCCTTATTGAATTGAATGGAATTAAGTAGATGACATACATATAAATATAAATAAATACAGTATCATTATTATGTCATATATTTCATTATTACTTACTATATATACTTTATAATCATTCATGAATGGTTAATCATTGAGAATGAATCTCATCACGTCGTGGAGACGGTAGTCCGTACGTACGCACGAGCAATGATATCGTTCCCATGGTCGTGGAATTGTGTTGAAGTGTATGTATACTATTTCAGTATCAATATCACTTTATAATAATCATATATAGTTACTCATTACACCATTATACCCATCCAATTAAGGTGGTGGCGGAAAATAGATTACACCACGGCGTGGAGACGGTATTTCGTACGTACGCACGCGCGGTGATTTCCTTTTTCCGTTGGATGGATAGAAGGTTAATTAGAGTTGTTTCATATTTATAATAACATATCAGTATATAATAAATACTGATGTTACTACTTTATCATGAATCAATTAAAGAAGAAGAAGTTGAAGAAGAAAGAAATTGAAAAATATCGGTAATGGATATTACCTCTTTTTGATGCGCCTTTACTTAACCTCCACTTAAAGAAATAAGGATGGTCTTTGAAGAATACCAGGACCTCTAGGATGATACTAGGGAAGTGGAGAAGATATTTTGGCAGGGTTTGGCCTAGCTTGAATGCTCAAATTGGTGTGAGGAGGAGAGGGAGGAGGTGCCCTTTTATAAGGGAGGAGAGGGGCATCTTAGGAAAATATCAAAATATTATTTTATATTAAGGTCAAATTCGGTTTATAATGGTTTCAAATGGTCTTATTTAGAAGATAAAGTGGGTATGGGTCGAAATCCTCTCATCCAATAGGATTTAGACAAGTTTAGGTTATTATTTTAACCTTATCAATTAGATTTAACTCTAAGTTAAATAATTTAACTTTTACCGTGTCTTTTTGTTTTCTTACACTATATGGTTAATAAACCTACAATATGAAGACAAACGAACCCCAAGTTGTTTATTATTAATATATATATCCTTATCTAATTCATTTTTCAGAACCTTATATTTTTAGAAATTAAATAACAATTAATAATATAATATTTGTTTTAAAAACTAATTTATGTCAATTTTGACACTATTTGGTACATGATTTTTTTCAAATTTCTAACAGAATTATAAGTTCGAACAAAGTTACTTAAATCAACAATAACATGTCATATTAACCTAGAAAATTATTTTAAGTCATAAAAAGTCTCAAATTACATTTATTTGGGCATTTATAACATCAATTATGTTAATATTTTCTTAAAAAGGTAATTACTGCATCATCGTTGTGTTATAAATAAATTAAATTATTTAAAGTATAAAAATTATAAATAAAATACCATTATGTAGTAAATCGTTTTAGATTTCTAATGAATATTTACAGTCTAAATTATATTATGTATAACCCTATATTAAAAATGTTTTAGTAAATAAACTTTGATTTTAACTCTTTTAACTCTTCTTTGAATTAAATAATAATAAATGTCCTAATCTAATCCAAGTGGGCCTAAATGATAATATTTTACACTTAAGGTTGTTTTTGGTCGAGATACACATGTCCAATAGGATTAAGACATGTGTTAGGGTAATAATAATATAATTTTTACCCTTAATTACCCTATTTACTTTTAACCGTGGTAAATAAAAGTAAAAAGTTACTATTCACCAAAAATTATTTTCATCTCATTGAACCACATTTTACTTACTGACATCAACCGTGTCTCTCGGATTTTTGAAATTCCATTCACAGAAGCGGTGAAATTAATATTTATGAAAAAAAATTAATTTTTTTAACTACCACTTAGTAGTTTCACTATTCATCAAAATTTGAAGTTTTTCAGAAAAATGCCAAAATTTCACCCTAAGCTATAATTGATATTCCAAGTTCAAAAATGATTTCTATTTTACAAAATTCTCAACATATAAGTTGCATTAATTAATTTTATAATTAATTTCCACTGTCACAACAAATAGCGTGTTTTTAAGAGATAATAACTATCAAAAGATTAACACTTGTTTATGTCTGGTGTAAATGTGAAATTAAATCCAATGACCAACATTTTATTGAATTGTAAAAATATATTCTAGATATACTTTAAAACCACTCAAATTAATAATTTATCACTATTAATTATTTCGATTAAAAAAGTTGTTTTTAATTATAATTTAGTAATTTTCACTATTCATCAAAGTATGAAAGTTATCCGAAAAGTACCAAAATTTCAACTTAGGCTAAATTCGATACTCCGAATCCAAAAATGAAGTCCATTTTGAGAGATAAAATTTATAAAATTTTAAAAGGTGGTTATTACTATTCATAACGGCTAGTTTTAATAATATTTTAATAGCATATCGTTGTTTAGTGAAACTCGGTATTGCGTACTACACACGCTATGGAGGAAGGTCGCGATTGTGTGTAATACAAGGAAAGTCAAGGATGCATGTTGTGCAAGCTCCTTTTGGTGTAGCGTACAAAAAAAGACATTAGTGAAATTAAAAATAATATTTTTCATAAAATCTTGGGCTGTTACATTCTACCCCCCTTAAAATGAATTTCACCATCAAAATTCGTCGGGGTTATAAATGGTTTACTATTCGAAAGTTTCTTTAATAGAAACTCACATCGTAAAAAGGAATACCAAAACCAATATTTAAAAACGAATGTATGAAACGTAACGGTTACCCAAATAAACTAATCACTGGGTTTCCACATAGGTGAAAATATGGATATGGAAGAGAAATCTAACCATCATATTCTGATGGAGAGTGGTAGAGAACATGGCTTTGGAAAAGTCAGTAATCACAAATCCATAAATTTGTGACGATCTAAGGTACCATCTGATTAATCAGATATAAGAGCACTAGGACAACATTTTTGGTTTTCAAGATCGTTTCCCTAAAGTTGAAGAATTTGAATTAGAATAAATACTTACATTATTTTGGTACAATCTCACTGTTGTTTGTGCCTTGAACAATTTCCACTTCATCTCTTAAATAAATGAAGTTGAATTTGTTATTCGTGAAGTGTTAGCAGATCATGTGATAGAATGACGGGTCATTCCATCTATCTCAAACAAAAGGTTAGGAAAAGTTATTAAATATACAAAAGTCAATCTTTAGTGATATTAATCATATATGGTTCCTAAAATGGACTTATACATCATATATCATACTGCTTAATATAATAAAACTAGTTTCTACTAAACAGGGACTTCCTGTAGGCCAGTGGTAGGCGATAAAGTCCAGTCGCACTTCGGTTGTGGGTTCGATTCCCACAGCCTTGTCTGACGCGATGGGCTGTCACACGTCCTGCAGGTTGTCCTTTTTCTAAAACTATATTACTATAACGTCCCATCAATAATATCTAAAAAACTTCTATCCTTAAACAATACTAACTTATGTCCAACATAATCCATTCCAATCTTTAGGCTTATCCATAATACTGCAGTCCACTCTCATAACATAGTGAAAACAATTACCAGAGATTTAATACCATCGTTGATCCCCATATATCATAAGATATGTTTTGTTGGTCACATTCCAAACATTCAAAGTCCTTAATCATGTATTCTATTGAATACCCATTGAACCTTAGTGAAAACATGAATGCAGTTAAAAGTTAACACTTTCCACATACCAAAATCCTCAAAATTCTATATACTCAAACCATGATATCAATTAGTCCTTATATCAATCATGAGCTCATGAATACTATTAAACATTTCATTTTCTCGTTTTCCCTTCATTATGCTCATAATATCTCAATCCCATTGAATACCACATTAGACCAATACATAAATATTCCAATGCTCCATGATACAACATTATTTTGGAATCCCATTATATAAACACTTAATCATTCCACCACATCATTGTCATATTCAACATTGCCAATAGTGATCGCATGTGACTTCCCTTTGTCCTTTTCCTTAAGCGGTTTCTCATGTCGATCATCACTAACCCTTGGATTTATTAGTATAATTCCCCATTTCCTTGCACTTGAAGCATTGAAGTGTTGGTGGTGCGTTCTCTACAGTGTTTGCTTTATTCACATCATTAGAATCCATTTTTCCATTACTTCGACACTCAGCTGCTCGATGACCTTCTTTTCCACACTTAAAACATTTTCTAGTCCCTTTAAGACAATCTCCACCATGCTTCTTTCCACACTTTGTGCATAAGGAAACATTCATCTTCTTTTCACCATTATACTAAGATTTCTCCTTGAACTCCATCTTTCGTTTCTTGTCAAAACCTTGAGATGGATATGTAACACCAACTTCAATTTCTACCTTGATAGCACAACGCACAATTTCTTCATTGCTACTGAAGTCTCTTATAGCTAATGCCCTTTGAAGACTTGGTTTTAAGCCACTGAAAAATCAATCAACTTTACTTTCTGGTTGGATGATAAATCCAGATGCATTCCTTGCAAGCCTTTGTAAAATTCGCTTCGTATATACCAAAAGATTCATCATCCTTTTGATTTAGTTCAAGAAACTCCTTCTCCATCTTTGTTCGAAGAATACGGGGAAAGTACTTATTGAAAAATAAGTTCTTGAACTCGTCCCATTCCATTGACTCAATTTCATCTCTTTGCTTCGTATTCTTGATAAGATTCCACCATTGATCAGCTTCACCTTCCAAATGATATACTGCTAAGATGAATTTATCATGTTCAGAACATTGAAGAACTGAAACTATCTTTTCAGTAGTACTGATCCATTTTTCAGTAACAAGTGGACCAGAAGACCCACTGAAAGAAGGTGGACGTTGCCTCATGAAGGACTCAATAGAATATTGTTCCCTTCTCTGCTCATTTGGATGTCTAGAATGATTCATAGCTTTTGTAAGTATAGCAATAATATTTTGCACTCCATCTCCCATAACATTTGTTTGTTCAGGAGGACAATCATTGCATTGTCCATTGCATTGATCAACAAGGTTCCTTCGAGTTCCAGCCATTGTCTAAAACCCAAAAAGAATAGTGTGAGAGGAAAAATTCATGCTAGGGAAAACAACATAATAAAGGGGGAGTAACTTCAATACCTAATATCTTAGGTTTAATTCTATGATCGTTAGCGTAGTTCTAGTACTATAACCTATACGTATACTTAACCTTAGGGACATCCCTAGACATACCTTAGAAATATATCTAGGGATCTCACTAATGTTTTCGCATCCTAGTTTCCAAAGGATGACTAAACCTTTCCTCTGATACCAACTATAGAGACCCGAAGCTTAACATACAAAGATATTACATTACTTTTGCGGAATACTTAGTACATAACAAAAACACACACACAAGGATCGTAATAGTTTAGTGTCTTTGGAAACTCAGAATATAATCTTCTAATCCTGGTGAAAGATCTTCAACATCTCCCATAAAGATCTTCTTTTTTTTATACCTAAAACCTTTCTTTATATCCTGGGGAAAAGAAAACATAAAAGGGTGAGCTCAAACGCTCAGTAAGGGTAATCAAAATAAATATAAATCACATCAAACACATAACTTTTGGAAATCTTAACCTGCAAAAGATATCATAATTTCATAACATGGGATAAATCATGGAAGTGAAATGTAATCACAATAATCATCACATAAAACATGAAACTTTGTGGCATACACACATAATCATAGAGAATCATTTCTTGTTAGTCAAGACTCATTTCCAAGAATATCTTAGTGGACAAAGTCCCTTTCTGAACCGAGTCACCCTCGTTCCAATCCTGTTTCAATGAACCGATATAACCTACCATTCCAGCCATGTCTATCTCATGAGATATAAAATCTTTACCCAATGCATTGGAGGGAGATATAGGTCCCACCCATCTCATAATGATACCATTCTTATGTGTGCCACAAAATCATAAATCATACATCATTGCATAACCCATGTAATACAAATGGGAATCTTAAACATCATGACATCATAAAACAATTCATATAAGATAAAGGAATTCATAAAAATAATTCCATCACAACATGATCAAATAAATGTAATAATAGGGATAAAAACAGAACCCTTTATTATCTTAGATGGAAAATAATTTTGATAAAACACTTGAACTCCATTCTTGAGGAAAATATCATTTCTTCTTCAAATTTTTTTTTCTTTAATAACATGTCATACGACTTTAAAATAAAAGAAGTTGATTAAAAATAAACTTGAAAACTTGTAAAGGAAGCTTCTTGGAAATAATGTTTTTAAAAATACATTCATGCCGTATAAGTTAAAAAAACATTCTTCGTACTTTTGTCGGAAAAGTCAAAAAGTACCTCGTACGAAAATCGACAAAAGATTCCTTTCATATTCTTTACTAAAAACTCACCGAAGGGTAAAATTAGATTTAAAAAAAATTTAAGGTGGATGGAAATAATATTACATATTGATGAAACATGGATATGGTCGATAAAATACACCCCAGTAAATTTCAAAGTATAAACAATCTCGGATAAAAATGAGATTGTGATATTTTCCTAACCTTAGGACCGATTTGCTTCGTAAGTGTCTGAACCTCCTGTATAATGATTTAAATATTGTAATTGACTTATTACATAATCATATTCATTGTTATTATATCATATATGGTTCACTTATGACTTTATATCACCCGTTATTTTGTAAATTCCATGTTAAAGAGCGTTTTGGGTAAAATTGTTTCATTTGTCGTCCGTGTTTTGACTTGTAATTATTAATATGATTACTTAGATCATGATTACTTAATTCCAGAATATAAAACATGATTTATATATATATATATATATATATATTCATAATATACATATATATAATAAATCAGTAAATGGAACGAAATACACCGTTCATGGAGACGGTAGTCCGTACGTACGCATGAACGCTGTTTTCGTTTCCTTATTGAATTGAATGGAATTAAGTAGATGACATACATATAAATATAAATAAATCCAGTATCATTATTATGTCATATATTTCATTAGTACTTACTATATATACTTTATAATCATTCATGAATTGTTAATCATTGAGAATGAATCTCATCGCGTCGTGGAGACGGTAGTCCGTACGTACGCACGAGCAATGATATCGTTCCCATAGTTATGGAATTGTGTTGAAGTGTATGTATACTATTTCAGTATCAATATCTCTTTATAATAATAATATATAGTTACTAATTACACCATTATACTCATCCAATTAAGGTGGTGGCGGAAAATAGATTACACCACGGCGTGGAGACGGTATTCTGTACGTACGCACGCGCGGTGATTTCCTTTTTCCGTAGGATGGATAGAAGGCTAATTACAGTTGTTTAATATTTATAATAACATATCAGTATATAATAAATACTGATGTTATTACTTTATCATGAAACTACTAAACAAGAAGAAGTTGAAGAAGAAAGAAATTGAAAAAGATCGGTAATGGATATTACCTCTTTTTGACGCGCCATCACTTAACCTCCACTTAAAGAACTAAGGATGGTATTTGAAGAATACCAGGACATCTAGGATGATACTAGGGAAGTGGAGAAGATATTTTGGCAGGGTTTGGCAGAGCTTGAATGCTCAAATTTGTGTGAGGATGAGAGGGAGGAGGTTCCCTTTTATAAGGGAGGAGAGGGGCATCTTAGGAAAATCTCAAAATATTATTTTATATTAAGGTCAAATTCGGTTTATAATGGTTCCAAATGGTCTTATTTAGAAGATAAAGTGGGGATGGGTCGAAACCCTCTCATAAAATAGGATTTAGACAAGTTTATGTTATTATTTTAACCTTATCAATTACATTTAACTCTAAGTTAAATAATTTAACTTTTACCGTGTCTTTTTGTTTTCTTACACTATATGCTTAATAAACTTACTATATGAAGACAAAAGAACCCCAAGTTGTTTATTATTAATATATAAATCTTTATCTAAGTCATTTGGCCGAATCATATATTTTTAGGAATTAAATAACAATTAATAATATAATATTTGTTTTAAAAACTAATTTATGTCAATTTTGACACTATTTGGTACATGATTTTTATGAAATTTCTAACAGAATGATATGTTCGGACCAAGTTACTTAAATAAACCATAACATGTCATATTAACCTAGAAAATTAGTTTAAGTCATAAAAAGTCTCAAATTACATTTATTTGGGCATTTATAACATCAATTATGTTAAAATGTTCTTAAAAAGGTAATTACTGCATCATCGTTGTGTCATAAATAAATTAACGTATTTAAGTATAAAAATTATAAATAAAATACCATTATGTAGGAAATCTTTTTATATTTCTAATAAATATTTATAGTCGAAATTATATTATGTATAACCCTATATTAAAAATGTTTTAGTAAATAAACTTCGATTTTAACTCTTTTAACTCTTCTTTGAATTAAACAATAATAAATGTCCTAATCTAATCCAAGTGGGCCTAAATGATAATATTTTACACTTAAGGTTGTTTTTGGTCGAGATAAACTTGTCCAATAGGATTAGGACATGTGTTATGGTAATAATAATATCATTTTTACCCTTAATTACCCTATTTACTTTTAACCGTGGTAAATAAAGTAAAAAGTTACTATTCACCAAAAATTATTTTCATCTCATTGAACCACATTTTACTTACTGACATCAACCGTGTCTCTTGGATTTTTGAAATTCCATTCACGGAAGCGGTAAAATTAAGATTTATGAAAAAATTAATTTTTTTAACTACCACTAAGTATTTTCACTATTCATCAAAATTTGAAGTTTTTCAGAAAAATGCCAAAATTTCACCCTAAGCTATAATTGATATTCCAAGTTCAAAAATGATTTCTATTTTACAAAATTCCATACATATAAGTTTCATTAATTAATTTTATAATTAATTTCCGCTGTCACAACAAATAGCGTGTTTTTAAGAGATAATAACTATCAAAAGATTAACACTTGTTTATGTCTGGTGTAAATATGAAATAACATCCAATGACCAACATTGTATTGAATTGTAAAAATATATTATATATATACATTAAAACCACTCAAATTAATAATTTATCACTATTAATTATTTCGATTAAAAAAGTTGTTTTTAATTATAAATTAGTAATTTTCACTATTCATCAAAGTATGAAAGTTATCTGAAAAGTACCAAAATTTCAACTTAGGCTAAATTCGATACTCCGAATCCAAAAATGAAGTCCATTTTGAGAGATAAAATTTCTAAAATTTTAAAATGTGGTTATTACTATTCATAACGGCTAGTTTTAATAATATTTTAATAGCATATCATTGTTTAGTGAAACTCGGTATTGCGTACTACACACGCTATCAAGGAAGGTCGTGATTGCGTGTAATACAAGGCAAGTCAAGGATGCGTGTTGTGCAAGCTCCTTTTGGTTTAGCATACAACAAAAGACATTAGTGAAATTAAAAAGAATATTTTTCATAAAATCTTCTGCTGTTACAACCATTGCTTCGTCGCCTTGCGGCCCCACGGCCTCTCCGCCTCATCGTGCCTCATCACTTTCCTCAGTGGCCTCACGTCCCCTTGTGACCTCCATATCCCCCCTCGTGGTCCTCCACGGCCCTCTGCGGCCTCGCGGCCACTTGTGACCTCTGCGGCCCCCCTCGCGGCCTCCATGCCACCCCGCGTCACCCCGGACATGCCACCCAGTGCAGGCCAGGCTAGACCCAGTGGTCCAGGCCGCACCGCGGGTCGGTCCGGAGCCAATGGGTCAGGCCGAACCCAGCGGGTTGGGCTAGGTTGACCCAAACCGGGTTGGCCCCGGACGGGTCGGACCAGACCCCGAACCACTTCGACCCATTTATGCACTTTCAGCCATATCTTTGGCATCAAGTGTCCATTTGAAGAACTATATGTGGTGCCAAAATCCTTTGAGTGAGATGGTTTCTTTGGTATACCCCACTGGATATTTGGATAAATTTGGGGAATAGTCGGGTTGGATCGAGCACGAATCCAACTAGGCCCTTGGGACTAAAAGGATAATAACTCACAGACCGAGCATCCGATTGATGTACCGTCTATTGCGTTGAGACACCTATGAAATGTCAGTCTTTTGGGATACTTCTTCGCAAGAATTCATAGAATTTGGAGTATTTACCATAGGCATGAGGAGAGGACCCTCCCGGAGAGGAGTAGGCCTAGTGTGGGAACACAGTAGCTATCTTTGACGTGAAGAATGATGAAAGATCATGTTTGGGTCAGCACCCAGAGATCATGTGTGGTTAAACACTGAGCAATCCTATGTGGGTCAGCACATAGCAATGACGTGTGGGTCAACACTGATTGATCCTGTCTGAGTCAGAACCGATTGATCCTGTGTGGGTTAGCACCAAGTGATGATGTGTAGGTCTGAAGCAAAGCCTCTTAACTAAGTAAGATGAATTAGTAGTTAAATAAAATAATCTCTACTATGGTACTTTAGTTAAACCTGGTTTGATCTATGTTCATGCCTGTGTGGTACTTTCCTTCATGGTAATACCTAGGTGGTATTATACTGTGTGGCGTCCCTGTGTGGAACTTATCTTTGCGGTTTACTTTCCTTTGTGGGACAGTTGAGCTCTGGGATTTTCGGTTAGACCATGTGTTTCCTCATGATTGATATGGGTATACATGATAACTTAGTTATATGTATGGGAATATACCTATGTAGGGTTTTCAGTTGATTGCATGCCTTGTGGTTTATCTTTGGTGGATTTTATGAGACCTTGAGGGTCTCGGGGTCACTACGGGGTATCATTATACTCACCCTTACATGGGCTATGCCCGCCACTTGTTGTGTTTGGTCTAGAAGACGGACATCGTAGGTCGATGCTAAGGTTACCAAGGATAGACGGGGCCCGGAGGTGGACCATATGGTGTGGCGGTACATAGAAGAGATGGGTGGACGTGCGGTGCTGAGGAGGTGATCTATACCTACCCTTCAGGTTGGAACCTTGGAGGAAGTCCTACTAGCAGCCTTTATTCTTCTCCAATTGTATTGTATTTCAATTGTACTTGTACTATTACTGTTGGGATTGTATTCCAAAATTTTTTTACTTTATGAACTCCTTTTTGATTTACAGTTGACTTGTCTTTGTATTCTGTTGTGTGCTTGGTTTCGTGTGTTTATAGTTTATAAAGGTAATCCCTTCCCGTTTATAGGTAATACGCCTTTCGATGCTAGTTTCCAGCCCATGTCCTATGGATGGTGGGCATGGGCTAGTCACAGAACGGGCCCTGGGGGACGGGTTGTGACATATAAGAATAAATAAATTGAAATAGGTCATCTTATACAATTACCAGTTCTTTGGTAGACCTTCTTTAGATCCTTTCTTAAGGATCCTTGGAATGGTAATATAAAAATAAAATCACCTCAAGTTCATAAATATAAAAGATTATGTGTGATTGATTTCTACTTTTTGCGCTATATAGCTCAATGTGGTATGAATAATAGAAAAGAGGGGTGGCCATATATATGTGGGGAGAGGATGCGCCTAGGATTTCTTTAGAGAAAAAAATATAATAAAGTCATTTTCATTTAAAATTATAATAAAAGGAAAGTGAATAAATTTTTTTATAATATTTGGTATATACATTTCACTAAAATAGGGTTTATACATGTTTGGTGGGTATGAATTCTCTTATATCTTGGTTTAAACCACCACCCTGATAAAACTGTTATTACCGGAACACCGGTAACAATTTTTTACCTTTTTTACTATTAATTTTGAACAACATTTATGTTTAACATATGAAATAATATTAATTATATGTATTGCAAATATGGAATCTATTTTATTAAATTAAATTTAAGTAATTGTCAAATTTTAATTTAAAATTAATCCCATAAAATACAACAACATGTTTTCTTCCAAATAAATGCTTTCTAAAGTATAAAATGTTTTTAAATTAATATTAGACATAAAATAAATTCCAATGAACTAAATTGTATTAAAAATAATATAATTTTACTAATTATAATTTTAAAATCATTTAAAAAACATATAAATTTTTAAATGATTTAAATAAAATGGGGGGTTTTAATATACATAAGTATTTTTCACTATACGACGAAAAAAAATCATTTCATAAAATTATCAAATTTACTATATAATATAAGATTGATATTATGATTTGAAAAATTAATTTCATTTTTTCAAATAAAATTTCTAAAATTTGATGAAATAAATTTCAATATAAATTTTTAAATTGCAATGAAAATGGGTTTTATAAGAAAAAAATTGTTTTTAAGAATATAAATTAACTTATATCAAAATCCATAATATTTTTGATTCAAATGTTATCAATAAGATTATTATAAATAAAAACTATCGCATTAAACATTAATACAAAATAAAAAATATAATTGGACTTTTAAATTACTCGATTAAGTGAAAAGAAATGTGAGTATATGATAAATCAGTATTTTTCTCTATTCAATGAAAAAATAAATCATTTCAGAAAAATAAAAACATTTCAAAATATGTTAATTTTGTTATGGTGATCTAGAATATTATTTTTAATATTTTAGAATAAATTTAATAAAATTTGAGGCAATCAAAAATTATATTCATTTAATAAAATACAATTTCTAAATATGCCAGAAATTAATTATAATTTCCATACAAAATTCAATAAAATTAATTTTGTAGAAAGTTATTTTTTAATAAAAATAATGAATTAACTAAAAAATGAAAATTATTTTCTGAGAATTAATAAATAATTTTTTTTACTATGACCATTATATATATATTTCATAGTGAGGTTAATCATATTTATACACAGCTGTTCAATAGTTGTGTCACATATAGATGACAATATTTTTATAATAAAACTCAATTCTCTTAAAGCTCAGTATTTTATCTTAAGAAATCTATAAAGCTCTTTATTATTTTAAAATATAATTTTTGGTTGTTAAATCAAGTATCTTATTTGGGGATGAATTTTATTGGTTCATGGTAATACCCATCCAAGACTCCTTTTAGATACATTATGTAATACTAAAAGCGAATATCTCGATAATTTGTAAAAATTAATCCTCAATCAGTCAAAAGAAAAGAGTTAAGCCATGTGTTTTTTGGTTTGGAATATTGATTCATTTACATATATAAATACTTAATTGAGTGACATATAGATGAAAAAATAGTTTTAGAATGTTGATAGTGGAAGATCGGATTCTCTCGTATAGGTAGTTTGATGGAACATGGTTTTGTGTCTGATAGAGGGGTACATGATAGTGATGAGATTGTTGGATGTGGTGGATGTAATTTTTACCAATGTTAATGGAAAAGTTTCAAATTCTATAATGTATTAATAGTCATTGATATCTGATTATGGAACATCTAAGAATTTTTTATTGTGGTGGAATAGGATGTCTAGTTGTGCCCCACTATTAATGTAGGGTGGGCCCACTCATATGGGTGTGGGTGTAATGTGGAAAAACTAAGTAAATATTTTGTCAGCCATCGTGTTCTAATTAATTTATAAAAGTTTTATTTCCAAAAAATTAATAAAAAAATGGAAATAGTGTTCTCCCATGGAACAATGTCTTAATAGATCAAACCACATTAAACCAAATCTTTAATTACATTCTATATCTTATCTTGTTTGGTTGTGGTGAGTTGTATTTATTGTGTTTATATTAGGTGAAACATGGTGTGGTGTGGTGTGTATAGTGCATTGACTACTAATATAATGACATGGTAGGATTATTGGGTAATATCTAATATGTGTATAGTGAGGATCATAATATTCCGTTTCACATTGCCTGTAAAGGAAGTGAATCTAGGGGATCGTTGGGGAATTATAACCCCAATAAGTGTTATAAAGGCCTGGTTCAGATCTCTTTAATTTAAACCTGAAACAAATTCAGGTATATTACTCTTTCCATTTGATGATTTTAATTTTAATTAAGATTTTTAGAAGGATGGAATAAAATGATTTCCTGTTCTTAGATATTATGTTCAATGGGAAATAATTTCTATTTTCATGAAATCTGATATTATATTATCTCCTCAAAAATACCTAGAACTTATTCTAACTTGAATAAATCCTAATAATATAGAAAAGTGGAATGATATAGGCTAAATTGAATGTAATTCAGACTCATTTGGATGTAATTTTCTAATAATACATCCTTTAACATCCATGAGGTGAATATATAACTCATGTTCATGAAAACATTTTTTAAACAAATATGATAAAGTTATAATAATGAAAAACGTTTTCATTTTGTGCAGACAATTCAGAATGAGGTTTTTAGAAGATTGGTCCATTTGTGACCATATAGATGACATTAATATGATTTAAAGTTATCTAGAATCTATTATAGTTACATTCATAGAATATATCTAAGTACTATTATTATTACCATCCCTATTAAAGAGTTGGGAAGTGATGGTAAATGTCATGATAAATTCATTCCGGATATATAACTTATTGTCTAATGATGTTTTGGGGTCTTGTTGTGAATAAATAACTTAGAAACATAAAGGATAAAAAATTATTCAATATTACTCTTAAGGTGGATATAATAGGATAATCACCTCGTCACAAGATAAGTTATAATAATTCAGATGATAACTCACGCTGAAGGAGCTGAGGTAAGTCGGTAGGTACTAGCCTAGCTTATTGGCATTGTGGTATGAGAGTTTATCTCAAGATATACTATATGGAAATGAGAGGTAAATATATATGTAAATAAATTTTTAGAACTAATTTAGTTAGTATTTTTGGTAACATAAGGGAGTAGTATCTCACTAATGGGTGTGCATGTTCTATTGAAATCATAGATAATTTATTTGGTAGCATCGTTGAACTCTGTGAAATTTAGGTTGACCATGGAGAAATATCTGTATGAAATTCTATTCAATGTATACATATTGGATAATAAAGATATATAAATCAAGGTAATAGGATATGTGAAGATCGTAATGAATAATTATGTTTTCCTTTATCATAAGGTCATTTGAAACATACATGGGTTGTAGAGAAAATAATTTTCCATTGGTCATCTGAAAGAGTTAGGGTATGAATGAATTATTTGAAAAATAGTGTGGAATGTCACTCCGGGATCAAGGGTTTTATCTATAGGCATAAAGGATTTCACTTCTTATCTGAAAAAATTGATTGATAGAGTGAAAAAAATTGGAATAAAAAATTCTGATAGCTTAGAGTTATAGAATTTCCAACAAAGAAATATTAGTGAGAATATAATTAGTTTTATAAAATATAAATAATTTTTTATACTCTATCATATAAACATAAAATTATTTAAGAGTTCTGCACTCATGAAGTAATAGACATTATTTTTAATTTTGAGTGGAATATAACAAAAGAATTGGATGTTAGATCATTTTATCATAGATTTTTAGGGGTTATCCACTATCCATTATCTCATTGGGGAATATTAATTTGTGATATTCATTGATGATTCCATGATAAAGGTATGGTTTTAATTTCGTAAAAACAAATATATTGTATTTGAAGTGTTTTTTCAGTGGTAGAAAATACTAGTGAATGACACCAATATAAATCTAATTTATTTATGATCATAAAAAATTATGTATATAGTTGAAGTGTCTTCCAAGAAACCTACAAGCACAGAGGGGTAAGACATGAGAATACTTTACATTGAATATATGGTAAAATGGGTGTAGCTAAAAATGAATCAAATATTAATGGATAAGTTTTATATAATAATATTTCACTGAATAATTTCTAAATATGTTTGGGAAGAAGTGGTAAATTTTGTACCATAATTAATAAATCAATTCTCATCAACATTAATGGGGTAAGAAATTATGGAAGCTCATTATCCAGGTAAATAAATAGATATCAATCACCTAAATTTCTTTTGGACTCTTTCATATGTTCGTGTTGATTTTAATGATCAAGATAAATTGAAGGAATGTAAAATACATAAAAATTTATATGATATAGAGATAAAACTATGTGTTTTGAAATTAGTGTGATGACGAGATAAAAGTCATCAAAATATAGAATGCACTCTTCAATGATCATGTTTTTTTAGAAGAACAGAACATGAAAGGGAAATAATTTCAATGAAAATTTATACAATAAATAATAAAATTTTAATTGAATTAGATCTTTGTATGGAGAAAATTTCCAAAGAATTCAAATTTTTGCACCAAAGGTGTTGATATTTTTCATGTGAAATATGTTATAGAGAGATCAAAGGTTCCTGAGGCTTTAGTGATAATTTCAAATGATGGGTATTCTTACATCAGACAGTAATATGAGTTAGTTATAGAAAATATGATTTCTAGGTTAATTTTTAAAGTTCTTTCAAATATATATAACCAGTTTAGTGGTATGTTCATAAATTACACTACTTCTAATAGACATGGAGAAACTCGATATCCCAAAAGTAGAAACCAATCAATGTGGTTTCACTTTGTGTTATTTATATATTAAGGATGAGTTAGATTCACAACATGTGAATTATACTTTGGTGATAATATTTTTACCATAATTCAATCATACACTTTAGAATAAATAGGTTTTTCATTTAAAATAATATGATGTTGGGAAATATTTGTACAAATAAAGGCTTGGGGTTAAAATTTTCTAAGTAAAATTAGGGACATTATAAATTTGAACTATTTTTACCAGTGGTCAAACATGCCATTATCCAAACAGTTCTCAACATGGTTTTGGATTACTATTTTCACATATATAAAATGGATATAAATACAACATTTCTTTATGGATATTTGGAGAATGATATTTATATGAAGAAACCAGAATGTTTCCTAGATCAATAGAATAAGGAAATGGTGTGAAGGATTGACATAATTATCTTTGTCTTGAAACAATAACCTAAAGAATGAAATCAAAAAATAAATTAATTAATGTTTTAATATGGTTTCATGTGGAGTAACATGGACCACTGATACTACAAGAAGATGTTTAAAATTTGGA
Organism: Viscum album; assembly: GCA_963277665.1. NCBI lineage: Eukaryota > Viridiplantae > Streptophyta > Magnoliopsida > Santalales > Viscaceae > Viscum > Viscum album. Next base: position 1,967,751,713 of record OY728161.1, read on the forward strand.
GTTTCATGTTAGTGTACGTGTATATGGATGATATATTTCAAACTGGTCTAAACAATAAGTGGATTCAAAATATGAAACATCAATTTTTGAAATACCTTGAAATAAAATATCTCATGCAATATAGTTAGATCATTTGGATGATAATCGAGATATATTTGAACATTTAAATATTATTTTTATGTTATAGGGATTATGCATGGATGATTTCTAAGAGATTCAATATATCCATATAAAATCCATTTTTCAAACTTCTTATTGGACACTACAAGATTTATTATTATTATTTTGTGTGAATTTCGGATGTTGGTGAGAAACACATAGAGAATTTGATTCTTTTATTAGTGATTTCTAAATGGATGTACCTTATAGGTTTCACTCACATGGACATGACACATCTAGTGGTTTTCATAATTTATTTCTTTTCTAATCCAAAGAAAACTACACTACAAATTTATTGAATGGGTCATCTGGTATCTCATTGAAATGAAATATATAAACTTCTTCTTTAGGATGTTTGATCCTTTACATGGGTATGTTGATGTATACTTTTGGGTCTATTTGGATACTTGGACATGTATGAATTGTTTTATATTCACATATGGATGAATTAAATTGATATAGATGTCAATATTACAATTAGTGGTAGATTGTTTCTTAATTGAATAATGATATATAGTAATAATAAAAGTGGAGAATGATTAAATTTTTTTAACATGTATTTTCTGAGGAACATATAATAGAGAATTGTGGTGAATTTCCCTTATATAATAGTAATAAAAGAATTCACTTGGCACAAATCCTGATATTCCATGAATGGAAGAAGCACATCAACATTAAATATCATTTAATTTTGGATTTATAGGTATGGAATATATTCAAGAATAAAATCGAGTAAACATATTCATTTAGAATTTATTCAGAAAAAACATGCTGCAACATTTTTCCATAGTGATTCTTGGTTGAATAGATATGGGAGGAGGCACTATTATAGGTGAGTTCAGTGAATTTTCCATTGTGGTTTTCTATAATGTATTATTCACTTGCGATATTTTTTTGTTATAAATCTAATATAAAATTTTCCTAAATCTATAAGATGAAGTGAGATCCATATGATAAAATTGTTAAGACTCCAAATCCATTAGCCCAGAGCTGGTGGTTCCTTTATAACATTGGAATGAGATACATGAGATAACACCCCAAAAGGGATGACTATTTTAATTATCTTAGTAAACTAGAAACATACTTTAATATCACATTACAAGTGAAAACATGAAATATAATACAGTGAAAGTAAATATTCTATATTCTTAAACACATTAAAATGTTCTTTCTTCATATGTTATAGAAAGGAAATATATAAAGGTGAACTCGTAATCTCAGTAAGGGAATGGTAATGGTGGAATATATCCTGAAAAAATAAGGCATAATCAATATATAAATTTAAATAACAAAAAACACATTCCATTTAATCAATAAAATGATGGAAAAAATAATATATCAATAATTAATAATGAAAAAATAATTCCATATAAATAAGGGTATGAGGTTTAAACTTATCCATGGATATAATTATTATTTAAATAATCATATGTAAATTAAACAATAATTTTATAATGATATATTTCATAAATTTGGACACCCTAAACTTACTATTCAGACCTTGTGTAAAGACATCTTACATAAATGGGTAGGGCCTCAACCAAATACAAATGTTTTTTGAATTATGAGACCTACCAATTCATTGATGGGTATAAGAGGCCACATATATCACTTACTAAGTCTAATAAATTCTCTATATGAATAAATCATACAACTTAATCAACATATCATAATAATCAAAAAACGACTATATAGGAAGACCTAACAAACCGTATGGGAATACATTCCCCAATCAAACTGACAATAAACCATCTAGATAAAAATAATAATGGTATCATTACCACATATCACTAGCATATCAAATGTAAAATAAATTGTTTTTCTCATTGAGGAATAAAAATTTCATAAAAATATCATAAAAACATTCTTTAAGAAAATACCCTTTTCAGTTTGAACTTAAAATTTTACGAAATTATAAAACTATAAAATTTTAGAAAAAATTATTTCTTTAAAAGTAATCATGGAAACTTATAATGTAATATTTAAAGCCTTAGATGTTTATAAAAGTGGAAAATCATATTCATGTTGTATATGTAAAAAAATATTGTTTTCACATTTTCAATAAAAATTAAAATGTATATCATCTAGAAATTGAAAAGAAGATTCCTTTTAAAACATTATGTAAAACATAAATCAAGGTTAAAAATTTATTTAATAAATCATTGAATAAAAGTAAAATTAATATTAAAAAAATTTAAGTAACATGTGGACATTAAATAAAAATATTCTCTATTGAGTAGAAAAAAATTGCTCTTCCTAAAAACATTATTTCGGTGTCTTGGATACATAAAGATAAATAATGAAAGTAAAATTTTTAATTTATTTAAATAAAAAAGAATAAAATAAAATAAATTGGGTTTAAGATAGAAATATCAAATAATTTCCCCAATGAATAATGGTGATATTGTGAAATAAACCTGTATAGCTTTCATTAATATTTAATTATAACCATAATGATAGAAATAAATTAAAATGAATATTTATATAACATTAATATAAATATAATCATGATATATCATGTCATATGGGTAGTACACCACCTAAAATATTCAATTGGGGAATACAGCATATGTCTCTAAAAAACAAAAGTGACATGGGAAAACTCTTATCTCAGGTCCTACTTTTATTATATGTTTTCAAACTAAATATAAAATAAATATGGATTTATTATAATTATATTCTTGAACTATAATCATATATATAATACCATATATTATTTACATTAACTTTTTATCATCGGTGTATTAATAATTCATAATTAAAATCACTATTTCTATTGATAACAGCTTTGTTTTTCTTGAATATTTCATTTTTATAGTTTATGTTATTATTCATTGATCATTATTATAAAATATCCAGAATAATTATCAGGATATAAATATATTATATATTCATTATATACATTTTTATAATCACCCATAAAATTTTGGGAATGAAAAATGAATTATATCGTCCATGGAGACGGTAGGTCAACGTATGCATTAACGTTGTTTTCACTTTTTGAATGATGGAATGAAAGAAAGTTAAATAATAATTTACCTCTTTAGATTCATTATTATATCATACATAATCATTAAATCTATCCTTATCACCATCCATTTTAATCAGAAATTAAAATGAATCACGTCACTTTTTGAAAGTTGAAGTCCACACGTACGCATGAGTGACATTATCATTTGCCAACAGGTTGGAAGGTAAGAAAATATATATGATATTATAATTATTTAAGAAAATTTATTTCATAAATATGATATATATTAATTACTTATAGTATTATAACTATACACATAATGTGGTGTTGAAATATGAATTACACCTCCATGTGGAGATGATATGTGGTACATATTCATAAGCAATGTTTTCACTTTTCATAGGATGGAAAAAGAGATGAACAATACATATAACATAATCATAATAAAAAATAGTAAATTTAAGATATTTGAGTTTTTATTTTAGGATGGGTACAATCTATTTAGAGCAAGTATAAGAAGAAATAAATTTTAAAGAGTTGGTAAATATGATTACCTCTTCTTCGGTAGACTTCTATTTGATTCATTCTTAAGGACCCATGGAATTGTCATTTATGAAGACTAAAACCTCTATATAGTTTATAGGTAAATAAAAATAGAAATGGATAGTCTTTGGTCAATATATATTTTAACACTATGATATTTTAAAATATTAAAATTATATTTTATGGTTTAAAGGACATGTAATACTATGTTCAGCTTTCGTAACACAAAACACATAGTTTAGCTTACCTTACATAAAAAAATGATTTTAAATGAAATGTGAAAAATTACTGTTATAAAATAACCATTAAATTGCTGAGTTTGAATAGTACTTATTAAATTATGACAAATATTTTTTTCTTTTTATTAGTATTAAAAGAATAATCATTTAAAAGCAAAAGAAATTTTTTCTCAAAAAATATTTTATTTTTTGAAAATGGTTTAATCATTCATGGAACAAATAATTTAAATTTTTTTTTCCAATTTTAAAAAAAATTAAATAAATTAAATAAATTTTTAAAATATGAATATTAAAATTTTCTTAGGGTGAATTTAAGTTATTTTTTCTGCAAATTTCAAATTCTTGATGAATAGTTAAAAATGATGAATTTTAAATAAAAACATCCTTTTCATTTAAAGAATTTAGAATATTAATTTGTATTTTAAATTTGATTGAAAGTAAAAATAGTTCATTTTTATATAAATTATTCCAATTTAGGCCATTTTAATCTTTTTCATATTTTATTTTTGTATGAAACTTTGTAAACATTTGAACATTAAAAATCGACATTCTCATTGCGTCTCTGAGATTACTTTTATGTTAAATAGTTCCAACTCTATAAGTTGAATTTTTTCAAATAGATTCAATATTTAGAATCAGATTAATTTATATTATATAATAATTTCAAATTAATTTTTGATCAAAATTATTAGTGATAATAGTTAAAATGAATTACCATGATTAAGGTAAAAGCAAGTTTATCAAGGGTTAAACTTAATAGATAATGGGGGAAATGACTTAAAAACCATTCAAACACCCATTTTCTATCAATATTTCAACACATTTCACATTAGTCTCAATTTGTATGGGTTATAGGGATACTATTTCATGAAGTTGACTTTTAAAATAAGTTATGTAATGAAATATGAAAAATATAAACCTTTATTACCTTTAATATCTATAAATCATTGGGATAGGGAAAAAATTCATATGTTTAGTCATAAATAATATTTTGAAATATTTGTGAGTGGTGTTTAACATTATAATTTATTTTAAAATTTTATACATTAAATAATTACTTTAAATACTTAAGAAATGCCAATGTAAGAATTATTGGATAATAATTAATTAAAATAAATGATACTAAAAATGTTAAAAGTGAAGTAAATGGAATGAATTATTGTGTTACATTAATTTTTTATATTCTTATATCATATCAACCAGGTTTTAAAATAATATATTTTAATTCCATTATTTTCTGGATATTTTTAAACTCAAAATAATTAATTTAGAATTGATATTATTGTTATTTTAAGGAAACTAATATTTTATTAAATGATTTACAATAACTAAAAATAATATATTCACATTTTTGAGTTTTAAATATTAATAAATATAAAATATATACCATAAATGGAGCAATTTATCTTTCTTAATTACTATATACACTGTTAAATTGTAAAAACTATGTTAATATAGTTAAGGTTAAAACATAGTTTTGTGTATTATATGCATTTGTATTAATATTAATTTTACACACAACTATGATTTTAATTTAATAAATTATATTTAATTGTTAGAATAATTATTTCTAAAGTATCTAATACATCTCATTTAAATTTTATTATTACATGATAAATTAAATAATTAAATTAAAATATATTGGTTACTGTGGAAAAATCGAAAAGGTTAAAATTGAGTAAACTTAAATAATATAGAATAACATCATACAAATTTTTTTATTTTTTTTATTTTTATTTTTATTTCGACCATAAATTACACACACTCTGTTATTTGTTAATTTGGGTTGTATGTGATGTAATATTGACTTCCCAATAGTGAATACTTTTGGGTATTTACAAGAATGTCACTTCTCCTCAACTATAAAAGGGCATTAAATCCTGTCACTTATTCACAACTATAAAGCTGCTTGGATCTACCAAACCATGTAAAAATAAATTCCCAACATCCCTATCCTCATCCTAGAATCCTTATATTGGTAATTAATCCCATATAGTATTGTTTTTTGTCAAACCTATAGAGGATACCTGAAAAAGAGGTAACGTTCGACTATGAGTGTTTTTGTTTTATATCTTCGTTCACCTCATTTGATTATTAATATACCATGGTGATATAATAATATTAGTATCTTCCATATAATGATATTTTTTTTTATTTTTTTCATTAATATACTACCTCATTAACTTCCATAAAATGGGTTACAAAATCATCCTTTGTGTGTATGGTGGACTACCGCCTCCCAAAATGATGTCATTCATTTTTTCATTAGCACATATCATTGTTGGTTGTGATGATGGATATAAAGATTATATAAGATATTCCAAAAATAATTATACTTTTCATTAAATATATCATACATATCCTTTTGTGTTCTATTTCATAAGGGATACAATAATGTTACTCGTGTGCACAACAGACGACTACCTCATGAAATGATTTTATTCATTTTTCACTAACACGTTACGTGGAAGGTAATAAATGTAAAGATAATAAATATTTGTGATATAAATGAAAAATTTATGATATTAATGGAATATTTATATTTATATATATATATATAATATAATATTCTTCTAACCTTTTCACATAATGAAAAAAATGATAACGTCGTTCATGGACGTGCGGACTACCGCATCCTCAAAGCGATGTGATTCCTTTTTTCACTGCCACATCACAAGAATAATATAAATAAGTGAATATAATTAAATAATATGGTATTTATTATATTATTATAATTTTGTAAAGATAATTTTTTTTACCTTCTTTCTATAATGATAATTGAAAATGGGAATGTTATTCATTCGTGTGTACGACCTACCATCTCCATCATCATAACATTAGTTCATTTTTAATAACCATATTTTGGGATTTGATTTAAAAGTTTAATTGAAGTAAAAATAAGGTTATTATTTAATTATTATTATATATATGTTTAAATGATTTCCATGTTGACCATAGTCAACCTACCTTAGTTGTTTTTGACATAGAAGATTAATATTGTCAAAAACATCTGATGAAAACATAATTGATTATGTATTTATTTATATCATTAAAATTTGAGAAATAAAATTTATAATAAAATTTGATAGTTTATCAAGAAATTAAATAATTAACATAATTTTATTATTATGTAATATAAATACATCCATTACAAGTTGGACTCAAGGTAAGGGTTTTTCTTATATCAGTTTTATTACCATGAGATGTATTCCATATTAACCACTTATTTTTGTTCTATTGTGTATATAATTCCCATAAAATTATTTTATGATTATTTTATATAGTTTTATATGGATTACATAACCATTTTAGTATCTCTCTTTCATCATTTTTTTGTTTCAAAAGATTCTGAAGAGATAATGGATTTTATTCTCAATTTTCCTTCTTTGATATGTATGTTATGTTATAAACATATATTATTTTAGTATATGTATATAATGATCATTTGTAATGTTATATCATAAATATACTTATTTTGATTATATTATAATTTTTATTTAATATTATTCATTCATGGGTATTATAATTCAATGTTACTAAAGTGGTAAGAGCTTTATGTTTCAACCTCATCGTTTGTCTAGATTGTTTATGATTTTTTTCCAATGATTAAATTTTATTACCCATATATCAAGAAACTCGTGAATATTGGTATCCTATATTTATTTGTTCAGAAAAAAAATTTCCCTAAATTTTTTCTCCCTTTATGTACTCTAGAGTTAGAAAGAATTTTTTTACCAAAAATCAATGTTTTGGTAGAAAATAATATTCTTCTTTTGAAACTATGTTTTATAAAAATATATTAAATGATTTATTAAAAAAATTCAAAATCAAAACGGTTATTTTACATGATAAATATTTTAAATTATCTTGAAATCATCATTTATAAATTTTCATGGTTAATTTTAAAAAAAAAAATATTTTCAAAATGTTTTAATTTCTTACAATGAATTGTCAAAATGAAATGTATTTTTTTCTCAAGAATGTATTTAATGATCTTTTAATGGTATATAAATAAATCAATATCAACAAACCTAGTTGTTACTTATCCTCTACTTGGGATATTTGTTATTTAGAACATACCCAGTATTTATTTTCAAGGATTATGATTATTTTAAATAGATTATTATAGAACCTATTAATTTTTATATGGTTATGGTTCTTGGAGATCATTTATAGTTCTGCGCAGTATTGTTATAAACAAGGGATGGGTGGTTTTGTTGTTAACCAATTATGGTTTTTCCGTGATATACCAATGATGGGTGGTTTTATGATAAAATAGGGATGGGTAGGTTCATTATATCCATTCAATTAGTTTGGTATTGAAGTCGACCAGATGGTTATTCCATTTCTAAGATTGATAGTAAGAGTGAGATAGAAATGATTTCCCAAGATACCAATATGTTTTTCAATGACTCTATGGGTTTATGATGTTTCATTCTCTGATGATAGATATCACATAGATATAATTTTTTATTCTTATGACTATTTGTTATTTTAAAACCATATTGCATGTTTTAATGTTTTATTATCCATGTATTTATGTGTATGGATATTCTTATTTCATACTCATGAAATTTTATAATGTCATGATATCATTAAGTTATTTTTACTCTCAATAATGAAATTTTTTTAATTCTATGTTTTTTCCTTACTAATCATTTAATTTACCCCTTCTAATGTTTCCTATAATCCATGTTGAGAAAAATGTGGTTAAACTAATTAATTCTATAAGTTATTTCAACTGTATTATGATGATGGATTAGTGTCAAATAACAATATCATTGTTAAGGTGGATAAATTATCATTTTAATATATGGGTATTGTTTATGTATGAGTTTTCCCTAATTCTCTAAAAATATAACCCTAAAAGGTCTTAAAGAATATAAGTGGTCCAATTGTTCCTTTTGATTTTTAAGGTTTGGATGGAAAAAATTGGTCCATAATTATCAGCATCAATGTCAAAAATGTAAAATTTATAATTTTGTCATCGAATCTTAAACTGTGGGTTCTAGGGTTTTATAGTAAGTTTCAAAGAAAATGTTTAGATGATTTTTGAGATTATGATGTTTTAATGCGAGGTTATATTAATAGTTATGGATACCATATTATTTCAATAATATTAAGGTTTATCATAATTTGAATGACGTAAACACCTCCTTGAGGGTTTTAAGTAGTAATAATTTTAATGTTATTAATGATATTTTTGGAGATATATTTTGGGTTGACGTATTTTTAACCTTAATAAAAACAATAAGTGTTATTTAGGGAGGAATTATTTATCATGTTTAATGGGAAAAACTGACAAGACATATGCTGTGTGACAACCCATCGCATATGGAATGATGGTGGGGTCTTAAACAAATGATTAAATAATGATAAGGGTTTGGTACCTACCACTAGACTACATGATGTCCTGGTTAGTATGACATATTTATTGGTAATTATTATGTTTATTTCAGAAACATATATAAATTTATATTAAGAATAGTTGTTGATTTATATTGGAATAATATATATTCAAATCCTTCTGATCAGTAGGTTTTGAATATAGTTAGGAAATGATTGAATAATTTTAAGGATAATTACTTATGGAATGATTTGTTTGGAAATTTGGGTATTAATATTTAGAGATTAATGTATAAAGGTTTTTTTAAGAAATTTTCTTACTATTTTCTAACTATTTTTGTTTTAGTTAATATCAAAATATTGAAGGATTAACCTATTTTTATTTTAGGGGTTATGTGGTCCTTTTAAATTATATTTTAGTGAATTAGGGATAAAAAAATGATCCTCAATACACATCATTTGTAGAAAAATATGATATTGTGTTTAAAATTCATAAAAAGTTGAAATTTTACTAATAAAGTAAGTATATTTCCTATTTATATTAGTCTAAATTGTATGAGAATTCCTAAACTCTATAAAAAGGATCTTGAAAAAAAAATCATATTACCATCACTTCTTTTGAACCAATAGTATTTTTATCATCATAAATTTATGGTTTTGAGGACCTTAGCATTACATTGATCATTTACATTCTTGGGATCAATGACTAAAATCATTCTATATAATTATTTACAATTTTCCTTTATTCTCATATATATTATCCTATTTGGAAACCTAATGATGTTTTATTCCATGTGACCTTTTAACTTCCATTTCTATCTTATTAATAAGATATTTTATTAACACTTTTTACTATGAGGTTTTACAAAAAACGTATATTCAAATATTAGAGCTTTGTTTATGGAAATAAAGTTAAAATTTCAAGGAAAAAAATTCTTATGGGGAGGGGGATTTTACAACTTTAGATATTAAAAGAATAAAATTACCTTTGATGGTGTACAGGACATCAAACATTATATTTAGTTTGCGTTATGAAAATGCTTTGATTAACTTTAATTACACTAACACTATATTTAGTTTGCGTTATCCACACACCAATTTTAAAAGAAATATGAAATATTATCGTTACAAAAGAACTATTAAATTGGAAGGTATGAATAGTACTAAAAAGATTGAAAAATATTTGTATCTTTTAAATATTAATACATTAAGAATCATTTTTAAAAAAATCATGTTTTCTGAAAAATGTAATTTTTTTCTAAATTACTATTTAATTGTGATTGGTGCACAAAATTTAATATCACTATTTATCGATTTTTGAAGAATCATTTGAAAAAATAAAATTTATTTCTCAAATTCTAATACCAAAATTAGAAAATGGTTTTTTTGTATTTTTCTAAAAAGATTCATCTTTTGATGAAAAGCAAAAAATTAAGAATTTTAATTAAAATTGCCTTTTTATTTAAATAATTAATAATGTAAAATTGTATTTAAATGGGTTTTAAGGTAAAATTAGTTATTTTTTATATTAATTAATCAAATTTAGGTCATTTTAATATTTTTCATATTAAATATTGATACAAAACATTATAAAATTATCAACATTTTCACTTTAAAACCCAACTTTATCATCGGGTATATAGGGTTAATTTAAAATTAAATTTGCTCAATTATGTGATTTGAATTTTTCCAATTGTATTAAAGTTTTTGAATATTAATAATTTATATTATATAAAATGGTAAACATAATTGTTAACCATAATTAAAAATGAATATAACCAAAAATAATTGCCTCGATTAAGTTAAAAATGAGCTTAGCAGGGGGTTAAACACAATAGGTATGGGGTAAAATGACCAACCAAAGTGTCCCAAACATATTGGATAGAAATATCTCTACCCTTATCACTTTAATCTCGGTTTTTGGAGTTATTGGGATACTATTCAATGAAAGTGACCAATATAATATGTTAAGTAATGAAGAAGACAAAAGTAACATTTCTTACCTTTAATATTTAAATTGATTGGGGAATGTAGAAAAAAATAATATGTTCCATTATAAATAATATTTTGAATAGTTATTAGCTTTTATTATCATGATAATTTTTTTAAAATCTTTATAGTTGATAAAATTACATTAAAAGCTTAAGAATTCCCAATGCCTGATTATCTAGTTAATAATTAAAAAAATAAATGATACTAAAAATGTTTAATATGAAGTGAATTGGATGAATTATTGTGTTAAATTAATTTATTATATTATTATATTTTCTCCTAAAAATTTTAAAATAAAATATTTGATGTCACGACTTATCCCTAGGGACCATGTTGTCACTACCCCAAGCTCGCCTTCTTTAGTTCTGGGGCAAGAGACTAGCACAGAGTATGCATATACCAAAAAAAGGAAAGGCATTTCCTTTAAACCTATACATATGCACAAAGTTCAAACTGATGAAAGTAAACAAAAAGTGAACCACAACAGACACAAATATAACTACTAAAAGGATAGTAAAAACTGAAAGTACAAAGGTTCCAGAATGCAGGCCCAACATCACAAAGGAATGTACAACTGCAATGGTCTGTCAGCTCGAGACCCTACCTGAAAGGTAGGTAAAGGGTATATGCCTATATCTGTAGTGGTATTCTAATATATCCCATATCACTGATCACCACCTAGTCCTGGACCACCAATTTCCTCGTCGAAGCGTCGATCACCAGCACAAGACTTGACATTTGCAGGCGAAGCCCCTGCAGGGGTGAGTAAAACAATACTTAATAGGGACCCCAAACCACAAAGGAAAGACCCCAAAGCAATACCAAAAAATAGATGTAGCTCACAATAGGTATAAATCTTTGTATAGAGAGTAATATTATCAATCGTAATGTTAGATCGTCTTGTACTACTCAGGGACTCATCCCAAATGAGTCTCAAAGGTTCACTTAGCTATTGGACCACTGAGGTCTGCTCTGCTACTGGACCACTGAGGTTCGCTCAACTGCTAGACCACTAAGGTCCGCTCGGCTACAAGACCACTACGGTCCACTCATCTTCTGGACCACCGAGATCCGATGAGCTACAAGACCACTGAGGTTCACTAAGCTACTGGACCACCGAGGTCCCGCTCTTCATATCATTCGGGTCACAACCAGTCGCAGGATTCCCGCTCTCTAGCACACATGGTTCCGGGGAAATATACTCCATAAGACATCTGTCATATCTCTAATACCATGAAAAGTCACTTAGATTATTCCCAAAGTACCATCTCATCGCAAGGGTCCCAATTCCATAGACGAAACGTCAATCGGATGCCAGGTCTGAAAGAAATTGTCATTTTTCTAAACTTGGGCATGTTGTGTCTGGGATCTATCTGACGTGGTCAGACCGACCTTGTCTACTCGGCCCAAGAATCCGGCATTACCTAACCCAGCCTGACCTGGTTGGTTCTGGACCGACTTGTTCTAGCCTAGACTAGTGGGCCTTGCTGGACCCATCCCAATTTGGTCATGGGTCTATCCCTCTGGGTCACCCAATGACTCGGTTCTCGTCATGTCTAGTTTGACTTAGTTGTACCAGTTCTGACCAACCAGGCTGCACAATATCCTAGTTTTTTATTTGGACTCGCCCACATGGTAGCCCGACATCATAACAGCCAAGATGCCCTTCAGGCATCCTGTTCATGTAGTTACGTGGCCAGATAAGGCTGGCTGCCTCCCCTCCACATGTGGTCCAACGTGGACCACGTGCCAGCTAATGCCACGAATTGCCTCTTGGGCCAATCCACCTAATGTGGCACCCGAACGGAACTTCCACCCTTCACTACTACATCCTCTACCATCTCGGAAGGCCTCCATGGCATGCTGCCACCCTCTCACGACTAGATTTGGCACAGGAAGACTCTTCTACAGGCCAACGAACATGCTTCAGTGGTCTGTTTCAAAATATTTCTATGATTCTGGGATTCTAGGGGAGTCACCATCACTACTGCGAACTCCTCTTAATTTTTCCATTGCTCCTGTGGTCCAGTCTCATTTGGAATCCCCTACAAAGGATATAAAATGACCTTATGGGTATGTCGGAAAACAATAAGGAGAGAGAGAAAGTCTGGGAATCACAGAGAACAACCAATGAACAAACATGCCATTTGTTAATGTTAGGCCCTAATTTTTCTTATTAATGGGATAGTGAAGAATAATTTAAATTTCAATGATTTTATTGCTGATATCAAAAATGAAATAAAATTTCCCAATCCTGTAAAAATAATTCATCCACGAATCAACTAGTTAGTGTGTTGACCCACATTATTCAATTATAAGGGAGGAACAAGGGAAAATTACTCAAATTTAAACCCCTTAATAGAATTGCATTGCTCCTCGATGAATACAGGAGTCTCTCCACTGTCATTCATCAAATTCACAATCCAGAACTCTCATTGATTGTGGGATCCTTCGAAGGGGATGGAAGGAACTTATGGAAATCCATCCTTTGTCATTGTTTTCCATTTTCGAATGTCACTCTTCTAGATCCTAAGACCCACAAATAAATGGAGGAAATTTGTTTCATCATTTCTGTTATGCTAAGTCATCGCGTCATTACGCTATTTTATTTATGAAATGAAACATCATTTCAATTATTCTTGAGTTGTAGCATCATTACATGGTTTCATTTGTGAAATGAAACAGCTGGCTTGACATTGCATTGCAGCAAAACATTTTTGGATAAAATAAACTTTCTTAAGATTATTTTTTTTAAACTCCTAAAAAGATAACATCTTCCCTCGATCTATGATGGACGAGGTTATGTCCTAGTTAAAGAAAAAATCTCATTATAAACTTAGTGGTGGTCCTAGATTTTCAATCCAAGAAACTGTTTGAAGGATATGGGGATTCAAAAATAAAATAATTTTTTATTTAAATTATTTTACTTATGGTTATGTCTCAAAAATCAACATTCCATGTTAGCCTGCTCCGGTTGATGTTAGGCTTTTTCGAAGGAAAGAATGCCCTCACGAGCTCAATGGTGGCCTCATATTTTCAATTCGAGTTACCATTTATGAGTTATTTTAAATAAAATAATCATTATTTAATTATTTTATTTACAGAAACGTCCTAAAAAATACTTTTCACAATTGGCCTGCGTCGGTCAATGTTAAGATCGGCCTAAGGAAAGAATACCCTTATGAGCTCAGTGGTGGTACTGGAATTTTAATCTGAGGTATCATTTTTGAGTAATAAGGACTTGAAAAATATATAAATTTTATTTAATAATTTTATTTACGATTATTCCATTTTTTGGTTTTATCAATGAAGACCCACTCCAACTAAACTGAAGTAGTATCTAGGATAAAACCGCTTCTCTAAACACAATGGTGGCCTTGCATTTCTCATATGGGCACCAGTTAATGAGTTATTCATGTTTTTTATATAAATTTCTTATGTTTTATATTTAAAACATAACATTTTTTACGAATCATTTCGGGCACTGTGGGCCTCATAATTGCATGCAGTCTCTACACCAATTCTTGAAGTAGTCCCATATAATTTAAAAAAAATGGAATTTTATAAAATTAAATTACCCCACATTTAGGGATTTACATCCTCCTAAGACAAAACATGGGCTAAACAAACAAATGGGGGTACTGAGCTTGGGTCTGAGCCTCCCGCTCCCAAGTGCTCTCTTAGAGATTATCATGCTACCATAGAATGTACTCTAGAGGTATTGACCATCTATGACAGATCTACTCTTGTAGATCATCAATCTCTACTGGACACTTATCAAATATTTCCCCATCGTCAAATTCTAGCTCACCCCAATAAAAACTCCAGCACGTAGAGCCATCTCGATCCCTCTATTAAACTCTTCTATTGGGTAGTAAAGAATTGGGTTGACTTAGTGAGTCAGTCAAGGATCACCCAGATGGTATCATGTTCCAAGAATCATGTAGAAAATCCATCATGAAGTCCATTGATATCCCTTCCCACTTTCTTCCCAATACCCCCATAAGGAAAAAAAAGAAACCCATGAAACTGATTCATACAAGAATTCAACATTTTATCTCAATGGGTAATTCTAGCTTCAACTCGTTCTGTAATCCTCCATTCCTGCCTTGACTCCCAGTCACTTACCACGATTAATCTCACCACTATAGGAGGAACTAATACAATTGTGTATCCTCTAAAAAGAATAATTTTCTCCCCACCTTTCGAATGTCTATTAGGGGTATTCCATGTGGAATACTAAGCACGTAAAGGCTCACAATTAGTTTTACTGAGTAATTCCGCACTGACTCATTTAAGATTGGATGGTAACAACCAATAACTATAGATAAGATGATTCATCCCCATCTAGGAAGGATAACCATAATGAGGCCAAATGTTCCATTCCATCATTCAATAACTATGAACTGGATCTCTTACTGGGAGAATATTTTACCATGTTCCCCTTACCAGGATTATAGACTACTGTGAATTTGTTGTCCTAGAGAAACTCCAGCCATCTTCATGGTCTCAAGTTAAAATCCTTATAAGAGAATATAAACTTGACACCCTTGTGGTTAGAGTAGGCAGAAATCCTTTCACCCATTAGGTAGTGTCTTCACATCTTCAATACAAAGACTACCACTTCTAACTAAAGATTGTGGGCTGCATAGTTCTATTCGTGTGGTATCAATTGACATGAACCATAGGCAATCATCACTTTCCTCTACATCAGTACAAAACCAAGTCTTGTCCCTAATGTATTGTAGAAAACTACTTACTCAACTTCCTCCTCTAGAAACCTCTATATTGAAGAGCTCGTCAAACTTTTTCTTAACTACTATAAAGCCTACAGGCACAATTCCATCCACATGGACAGTTTCCCCTTTCAACTGATTGAATCGTTCATCACCCATTTTGTAGGGGGTACTCATTATCCAAAACCACTTGGTTAAATTCCCAGAAATACATATATATTCTCAAAAACTGGGTCATAGTTTGTCTTTTTTCATAAAATACCCTAGCTACACCCTCAACTCATGAGGCTTTGTGAAATCCATCTGATATACTGATACTGATATTGGTGTCATCTCTAGGTGTAGAATGATGCATAATTCTATCTATATACGGGGAGGTAATCCTAGAAACATCTTTGGGAAAGACTTCCACATACTCTACAACTACTACTGTGAAATAGAAATGCAAAAAATCTACTACCACATGGGTAAGGCTGTTCTACTCAAGTGTGACTGTATGCACCCTCGTATGTATGAGTTTATCCCTTCCTGCATGGGTTTCCTTTTTCACAAACCAAGGAAAACTCCATTCCAATTCTATAGATGTACCAAATCCTTTTTCATAAAATAGTCAATCTGTGTATGAACTGTGGATGACCAGTCCATACCCAAACTAATGTCATAAGGCCTCAAAACGACAACCAAGAGGTTCCAATAGAAACTCTCGCCTCAAGGTTCATATCACACCGTCATCATAAGTGTGATTATCAAGTCTCCTCCAATAGGTATGTCTATATATAAGGGTCAATCAAACAGTTTAACTAGAATCTCTAGGTATTGATCAAGATTGGTTAAAATAAGGAATGATTAGACCCTATGTCTATTTAATACAGGAACAATGAGTAGACACAGACCATACCTTGAATCATTCCTAGAGCCTTTGGGTCATAATCCTTCGTTTCATAAAGCTAGACCCTTCCACTTTCCCCTATCTCCCTGAGTCTGGTGTGGCCCACATTGGGGTTGTGGTAGTAACATATCAAAATATATACCACCACCTGCTACTCTCCCAGCTCCTATGCCATGTCTTTCGCCCTACAATTTCATTTTTTTTTCCTGTCCCTATCACTGCCCCGATGTCCCATTCACTATTTTACTTTATGAAATACGGGTTGGTAAATATCTAGAATGATGTATCCTATCATATTTTGAGAATAATTACCTCTTTCTTGGCCCAGTGGACCAAACCAATAATCCTTGAGCTGTAGATCCTCTATATTGGGACTTATTCTCAAAACATCACACATATCTATGTCTATGAGACTGATTTCAGCTTCCTGTTTCCCAACTATTAGAATCCACTTTCTATATCTACTCATCCAAAAGGCATACAACCACAATGTTACTCTCTAACATCCTAGAATAAGTAAGAAGATATATTGGAGTAGTGCTAGCTCAAATGTCCCAAAACACACATCGCTCAGAGGTCCAAGCCATGAATCATTGGTCATGTCATATACATTGAGTACCTAGAATTGTCGGTATGCCTCGTTAATACTCATCTATCAACATGTCATTAATCCGAAGATATAAAATCTCTTGGGCACACATATCCCATAACTTTTACGGAAATAACACCTTCTCTATGAAATGTTCTCAATCTCCCTCTATGGAAGAGTCACCTCATCGTAAGACTGGGTAGTCTAAACCCTGACATCAACCTACTAAGCCACGTAGAAGGCTCACTACTAGGACCACCATATAATTTAATGGTTTCCTGACTAGGTGGATAACTCGGTCACCACCTCAAGCCAGTCCTTCTCCGCCTGTGAGTTGTGCTCACCTCAGAACCTAATGGGTGTTTATTGCTGAAACTCGTGAAGTGCACTCAACCCACACATCTCATTAGTTGGTATTATGAGTACCATGTGCTACTCCATTGGTGGTGGTATAGCTAGTACACTATCCTATGGTGTTGTATCTGTTATGAACCCATATACCCATATTGTCACCTCACAGATCATCATCACGATCCCATAGTGGGATCTTGACGGGCTATCTACGTTGAAGCATCATGAAACAAAACAAGATGTACCATGATCAATAGAGTATACCTGGTGAGCAGACTCAAGAATGACATGGAAAACTCATCACATTCTTATACAATGCATGTACCATCATTTTTTCATGCAACCCGTGTTTTTATATACCAAGTAAAAAAGATGAATTTAGGGTCCAAATGTATGGATATGTGAGCCATTGCAGCAACACTAGATTCCGTGTCCTGAGAACCAAACATGAAACACATAACAATGATTCCCCAAACCAACCTCATAGACATTGGGTTATTAAGGTTGAACTAACCTCCTTTGATACCACCATTCCATGACCTGCCCCCCAGGGATTGTGTCGTGACTACCCTAAACCCACCATTTATAGGATATGAGCTAGAGAATACCACTGAGTTGGAATATCCCAAAAAGAGAATAAATTTCTTTTAAACCTATATACACACACAAAGCTCAAACACTAGAAAGTAAACACAAAGTGAACCACAACAATCACTAGGACAACTACTGAGAGTATAGTACAAACTAAAAGTACAAAGGAGGAAGAATAAAAGACCAAATCCACAAAGGAAAGCACAACTTCCATGTTCCATCCACTCAAGATTCTACCTGAAGTGTAGGTGAATAGTAGCAGGAAGTATCCATAGATGTACGCTTGTCCTTTCTACCTCACTGAGAACCACCTGTTCTCAGACCACCAAGGTCTTCGTCGAATCATCGATCACCTTCACGAGACATGAAATGTGCAGTCGAAGCCTGTATATGGGTGAGAAATAAAATACTCAATAGGGACCTAAAAACACAAAGGAAATACCATCATGCAAGACCGAAAAGAAAAGACAGCTCAGAATAGTTATAACTTAATGTACAGAATGTAAGATTATTAGTTGAAAAGTTGAATCGTCTTGTACTGATGAGGGACTCATCCATGATGATCATAGAGGTTTGATCAACGACAAGACCATTGAGGTCTACTCAGCCACTGGACCACTAAGGTCTGTTCAGCTACTCGACGACATAGGTGTGCTTGGATATTGGACCACTGGGGTCCGCTGAGCTACTCAACCACTGAGGTCTATTCGGATAATAGACCACTGAGGTCCACTCAAGTATTGGACCACTAAGGTCCCTTTAGCTATTGGAAAACTAAGTTACACTTGGAAACTAGAACACTAAGGTCTACTGAGCTATTGGAACACCGAGTTCTACTCTGCTATTAGAGCACCGAGGTCCTGCTCGTCATATCCTTCGTGTCATAGCGAGTTGTAGGATTCTCACTCTCCATCACGCTTGATTCTGGGGGAATATACTCCTAAATAAATAGGTTGTATATTTATTACCACAAAACTCACATAGAGTATTCCCAAAGTACTGTCTCATTTCAAGGGTCCCAACGCCGAATCTGGAGCATCAATCAGATTCCTGCTTTGAAGGATATTGGTATGTCAGTAAACAGGGGTTGGTTGCATAAACCTCATGCCAACGCCACACATCTAGAACCTTAGACCCAATCCAGGATCATGCCAATGATCCCTTATCTCTCTTAAACAATTAACTTGAGTAAATAAATTTCACCATTTCTGTTACACTGAGTCGTCATGTCCTTGTGATTTTTCATTTACAAAATGAAATAGTGTGCCTTTTACCCTTGAGTTATAACGTCATTACGCTATTTCATTAGGGAAATGAAATAGCTGGGTCAACATTGCATTGTATGGAATCATTTTTGGATAAAATAAACTTTCTTATATTTATTTTATTTTTCATTAAAAATCCCAAAAAATAAATTTCTTCCTTTGACCCACATCAGTCAAGGTTAATCCCTTTATAAGGATTATATTTTATTGAAAAATCAATAGTGGTCTCACATTTTCAAGCTGGGTTATTGTATGTGAGTTATAAGTATTTGAAAATAATAATAATTTATTTTATTTAAATTATTTTACCTATGGTGGTGTTCTAAAAATCAACTTTTATAGCTGGCCCTCGCCAACCGATGTTAGTCACCACCTATGGAAAGACCGCCCTTACGATCTCAATGGTGGTGTCAAGTTTTTAATATGAGTTACTGTTTATAAATTTTCGGAAATAAAATAATCTTTATTTGGTTATTTTATTTACGGTAACATTCCAAATCTACTTTCCACAGTTACCATGCGCCAACCAATGTTAGCCTCCGCATAAGGAAATCACAGCTTTACAAGCTCAACGGTGGTCTCAGATTTTCAATCTGAGTCACTATTGCTGAGTTATAAGGACATGAAAAATAAAATAAGTTTATTTAATAATTTTATTTACAGTTATTCTATTTTCATGTTTTCTCAATAAAGACCTTCACCGACTTAACTTAAGTAGAGCCTAGGGTTATTCCACTACTCTAAATGCAACAGTGCCCTCACATTTCTGATTCGATAACCTTTTTAAGAGTTATTTCACTTTTTTTTGGAAAACTTCTCATGCATTCTATTTTAAAAAAACCTTTTTCGACGGATCATTTCAGGCACTCGGGGCCTCGGAATCACACACCATCTCAACACCTGGTCTCAAAATAATCTCATATAAATTAAAAAATATTACATGCAATTCCAGGACATTAAATTTGAATTCCATAATAGTCTTGATATTTTTAAAATCAGAATAATTATATAAATTCAAAATATATATCAATGTTATTTTATAATAAATAACATTTCATTAAATTATTTAAAATTAAAAAAAATATAATTTTATCCCAATTCAGTTTTTAATGTTATTAAATATAAAATAATTTCTGTTAAAGGAGTTATTTTTCTTTTATAATAAATATATTGATCCCTAAATAGTAAAAACATTGTTAGTGCAGTTCAGGTTCAAAGAGGGTTTTGCGCATTACATGTGTATGTATTAAAATTAATTTTACACACACCTATGAATTTTTTTTAGTAAATTTTAATGAATATTCTGAATCATTAATTCTAAATTATCTAATAAAATTAATTTTAATTGTAATCCTAAATGATAAATTAACTAGGAAAATTAAAATATACAATATAATATGGTAAAAAGTAAATGGGTAAAATTGTGTATAATTAAAGACTAAGGAATAATAAGATAAAAATGATTTTATTTTTATGTGTTGTGAATTTGGAATGAAACTAAATTCACAATAATCCATTATTTGTCAATTTTAGAGTCATATGAGGTAATATTGTCCTCTTAATAGTGAATACTTTTAGGGATTTTGAAGAATCTCACTTCTGCTCAAATATAAAAGGGAATTCACTCTGCTCACTTATTCACACCTCTAAATCTATCTGGATAGAAAAAACCTACAGAAATAACTGACCAAATTCCCTCCCCTATTCCTATAATATTTATTTTCTTTCATAAATACTACCTAGAATGATTATTTTGCAAACATAATAGGGATACCGGAAGAAGAGTAAACGTTTATCCATTAGTGTTTTTATTTTATATCTTCCTTCACCTACTTCAATTAGTATTATACCATGATGATATAATAACCTCAATATATTCCATAAACTTTGATGTCTATTTTTAATGTTAATAACTACTACCACACACACTTCCATCAAATGGGTTACAAAATCATCATTCTTGCATACGACATATTACCACCTCACGAAACGATGTCAAATATTTTTTTATTATCACTTCTTTCGGATGGGTACGATAATAAATATAAAGTAAATATAGGATTTTTATAACATAATTTTACCAATTTTTTCATTATATCATATATACTATTTTATATTCCATTCTGTAAGGGATACAATAACATTACTCATGTCTATGGTGGACTACCACTTCATGAAGCGATGCGATTTGTTTTTTACTAACACATTACGTGTAATATATAAGGGTAAAGATAGTAAGTATATAATTTATATTATAAACATATATTATATTAAATAAATATTTATCTTTCTATAAATATAATATATCAGTTTATTTTCCTTTTCACTCACTGAAAAAAATTATAATGTCGTTTGTGGGTGTGTGAACCATCGACTCCTCAAAGCAATGTGGTTCCTTTTTAATGACTACATAACAAGAATTATATTTATATATATGTCAATATATTTAGTTAAATAATATTTTATTTATGATATTATGATCATTAAATAATGATAAAGTTTAGTTTCATTTCCATAATTATCATTGAAAAATTGATATGTTACTCATGTGTGGGTACGACCTACTGTCTCCATGATCATAATGTTAGTTCATTTTTCATAACCATATTTCATGATTGGTTTTAAAGTTATAACTAATATAAAAATATTATAATTATTTAATTATATTATTCTGGAAATTTTTAAATAATGAATTCATTGAACATTTTATCATACTTAAGATTTTTTTAACAAACAAACCGAATATGGTCAAAATATCCGGTGAAAACTTAATCGATTAAGTAATTGTTTAAAAAATAAAAATAAGTGATATAAAATTGATAATAAACATGAAAATTTTTATCAATTAATTAATTAAAATACATTTATTATATATAAAGATAAATACACACAAGACAATTCAGACACGAGGTAAGGTTTTTTCTCATCTTACTTTTATTTCATTGAGATATATTTTATATTCACCAATTATTTTTATTATGCGGTGTATATTCATCCCATAAATATATTTTATTATTATTATCATTAATTTAATATAGATTTAAATATCTATTTTAGGATCCCTATTTCATGGGTTTGGTGGTTTTAATGTTACTAATGTTGTAAGGTATTTGTTTCTCAATTTTCATTCTTTGAGGTGTATGTTATGTTAAATACATCTATTCTTTTATGAGTTGTGCATACTTATCCTTTGAAATGTTATATAATGAATATATTTATTTTAATGAAATTATAAATTTTATTTAATGTTACTATTTCATGGGTATTATGATTCGATGATACCAATGTTCTAAGAGTCTTATTTTACAATCTCATTTTTATTAGGTTATTTTTATGATTGTGATTCCAATGATAAAATATTATGATATATATCTCAAGAAACTCAAGAATATTATTATCATCTGTTTATTTCATGAGAATGCATGTTTTCTATAAATTTTTCTTCTCTTTATGGATTGATTACCTGAAAATAATTTTTTTATTAAAAGTCAACATTTCAGTAAAAAAATATTTTTTCCAAAACCATGTTTTCTAAAAAAATCAGAAATGTTTTAAAAAATAATTTCAAATTCTAATATATATTTTCTTTAATAAATTTTTTAAATTACTTTTAATGACTCCTTCAAATAAATTCAGGATTATTTCCAAAGAAAATGATTTTTAAAATTTTATGTTTTAACAACTGATTTTCAGAATTGTAATGATATTTTCCATAAGAATGAATTTAATGATATTTTAATGGTATTCCCATTCTTAACCATAAACATCACTTGTTTTTACTTATCCTACACTGTTAATATTATGTTTTGATACCATCATCATTATTGTTTGGACGGATTTTGATTGTTTAAAAGCGATTTTTGTGGAACACATTTCTTTTCGATGGTTTAAAAAATTTTCAATGATATTGTTATAAAAATAGTTTCATTTCCATGAGTTATGTTTCTTGAAGATAATTTACATTGATCGGTAGTTCCATTATAAAAAAAGGATGACTGATATGTGCTTATATGACAAAAGGATGACTTGTGGTTCTGTGATAAACCAAGGATGGGTGGGTCTATGATATCTATCCAATTAATTAGGGATAGAAGTAAAATATATGGTTCTTCTAATAATAATAGTGATTATAAGAGTGATATGGAAATTATTTCCCAAGATACCAACTTGCTAGTACTATGCTTGTTATAAGTTTATGATATTTCATTTTATCAAGATTAATATCACATGGCTCAAGATTATTGATTCTTATGACTATTTTATTTTTCAAATTCTTATTCCATGGTTTCATGTTGGATGGTCCAAGTATTGATGGGTATTATTTTTCTTATGTTATATGCGTAGACTTTATTTATGTCATCATACCCATGTTCTCTTCTTATGCTCATTGTTGACATTCAATTGTTAATTATTACAGTTTCCCTTACTGAGCATTTGATCTCACCCTTAATATGTTACCTTTTCCCCAAGTTATAAATAATTCATTTAAATAAATGATATCTAGAAGGTATTTTCTATGGATGGTGATGGTGACTTATTGATAAATAAGAAAAATAGTGTTAAGTAGGAGAAATGTTTATTTGAATATATCATTACTGCTTATGTTGGAGTTTTTCTTAATTCTCAGAAACTCAAAACCTAAAAAATCCACAATAATTTAATTGATATAGATGTTCCTTTTGATTTTGTAAGGATTGAATCAAAAAACAGGTCACACTTATCATAATCAAATATAGAAATGTAAATTTTACAGTTTCACCACCAAATCTGGGACTACAGGTTCTAGGAAGTTATATTTGGTATTAAAGGAATGGTTTATATAACATTTGATATTATGATGTGTTCATTTGTGGTTATATTAAAAGTTATAGATATTATATTAGGTCTATAATATTGAGTTTGATCAAAATTTAAATGTCAAAAACACCTCATTGAGGGTTTTAAGTAGTAAAACATTTGATGTTACAGAAGACATGTTTTGATATTTTTTAATGAATTGAGGTATTTGTAACCCCTAGGATCAACATGAAGTTATATTTAAGGTTGAATTATTTTTCATTTTTAATGAAAAAATGATTACCCATATTTTGGGTGACAACCCGCCGCATCCAAAAGGCGGTTGGTCTTGAACCCATGACCAAAGGACGATAAGGAATTTTGATATACCACTTGTCTACATAATATCCTGGTTAGTATGACATTTTTATAGTTAATGATTGTGTTTATTTAAAAACATATAAGATTTTAGTTCTAGAATAATGGGTGATTTATCTTAAAGTAATATACAATCAAATACATCTTATATTTTGGTTTCATACTTTTTTATGAAATGTTTAAGGAATTTTATGGATATTTACTTACAAAATTATTGGGTTTGAATGTTTGGTGTTATAGTCTGGACATTAGTTTGTGATGTTTTATTTTAGAAATTAATTTACTATTTTCTAACCATTTTCATATTGGTTAATCCCTAAAGAAAAGAACACAATATTGTTATAATTTTTGTTATTTTATTGTCTTATGATGTTTATTTTATTTATTCTATAATTAAAAAAGAAATTTATCCTCAATACACTTCGTTTAGAGAAAAAGATGATATTTTGGTAGAAATTGATTAAAGGATTAAATTATAAAAATCAATAACATATATTTCCATTTACTTCTATTCTATAGGGTTAGATAATTTCTCAACTACATAAAAAAAGATGTTGAAACAAAAAATATATCCTGGTACCATCAATTCTGTTGAACCAATGGTATTTTAAATCATCATAAATTTATGGTTTTGGGGATGTTAAAATTCTAATGATCATTCACTTTCCTATGATCACTGACCTCCATCACCCAATATAATTATTTACATTATTCCTTCATTCCTACATATTTTATCATTTTTCCTAGTATTGTATGATATTTTCACTTCCATTTCTCACTAATAAGGAGTATGATTTATTAACACTTTTTACGATGTGGTTTTACAACATAAGTATTTTCAAATATAAAAACATTGACTAGCAAAAGGAAGTTAAAAATATGATGTTGAAATTTATTAATGGGGATGTAACACCCTGATATTTTAATTGAATAAAATTGTGTTCAATATCATAAAATACACGCTACAATATGTTCTTCTTTCATTATACACAACACTTAGTTTATCTTTTATTATATGAACCACCAAGATTAAAAAAATTAGAAAATTATAGTTATAACCTAGCCAATAAATTTATAGGTATAAATGACACTAAATAAATTATGAAAAATATTTTTATCTTTTTATTAGTAATAAAATAATAATCATTTGTATGGAAAAGAAATGTTTTCAAAAAAAATATTTTTTTCTAAAAGATGGATTAATTGTGCCTACAGAATATAATTTGAAATTAAATTTTAAGAATTTTAGAAAATTTATTAGAAAAAAGAAACTTAAATTTTGAAATTTTAATAACAAAAATATCATAGGGTCAATTTTTTTCTAAAAAATTTCAATTTTTTATGAATAGTGATAAAATGGTTTTTAATTGAAAACTTTCCCTTCATTTAAATAATTTATAATGTTAAATTGTATTTTTATTTGGTTTTAAGGTAAAATTGGTTAATTTTTATATGAATTAAACGAATTTTGTTAATTTTAATCTTTTTCATGTTGAATTGTGATATAAAAACATTTTAAATGTTTCAACATTTTCACTTCAAAATCCTCCTTTCTCTTTACATCTATGAGATTAATTTTAAATTAAATTTTAAAAAAAAATTGATTTGAATTTAGAAAAATGGATTTCATATTTGGAGTTAGAATAAATTATATTATCTAATAAGGTCAACATAATTTTTTTCTATAACTATTAGTGAAAACTATTAAAATTAATTACCGTAATTATGGTTAAAACTTGTTTATCAGGGGGTCAAACTTAATAGATTAGCTATAAAATTAACTACCAAAATTTATAAAACCCATTTTATTGAAATATTTCGACCCCTATAAACTTATGCTCTATTTTTAGGATTTATTGGGATAATATTCCATGAAAGTGACTTTTATAGTATGATAAGTAATGAAGGATACAAAAAAGGAACCTTATTTTCCTTTAATATCTATAATGATTTGGAAAAGTGAAAAATAAAATTTTCAGTTATAAATATTATTCTGAAAAATTAATGATTTTTTATTCATTATTATTTATTTTAAATTTAAAAATATAAAATAATTACTTTAAATACTTAATAAATGCTAATAAAATAATTATTTAAATAATAATTAAATAAACAATTGATGTTGAAAATGTAAAAAGTGAAGAAAATTAAAGGAATTATTATGTTCTATAAATTTTTTAGATGATTATATCATGTAACACCGGGGTGGAAATAATATATTTTAATAAAATCATTGTCTTGAGATTTTAAAATTCAAATTAATTTAACAGAGACGAAATTGGAATTAATGTTGACTTACAATAAATAATATTTTATTAAATGATTTAAAATTACTAAAAATACTATATTATAAAAAGTGAGTTATAAATGTTAATTAATATAAAATATTTTAAATTAATGGACTAATTTTTCTTTTATAATGTATACATTAACCGCTAAATTGTAAAAACATTTTTTGCGCAGTTAAGGTGAAAATCTAGTTTTGCATATTACATGAATTTTAATTTAAATATATTTTAAACATACCTAGGATTTTTATTTAATTAAGTGTATTTAATATTTATAATTAGTGTGAAGATATTATCTAATAAAACTCATTTTAAATTTATTCTTGAAGTATAAATTTCTTTGGTAAATAAATAGATACAAGTTACCGTTGTAAAAAATAAAAGTGTAAAATCAAGTAATCATAAAGACAAAGAATAACATGATAAAAATGTTATTATTTTTTGTTGTAAGTGTGGATCAATCATAATTTCCTTAATCTATTTTTTTGTAAATATTTGAGTCACATAAGGTAATATTGAACTCCCAATAGTGAATAAGTTTGGGTATTTACAAGAATGTCACTCCTCAACAATAATAGGTCATTTACTCCCCTCACTTATTTACACATCTTGATCCATTTGGATCAATCGAACCCATAAATAATCAACTCCCAAATTACCTACCCTGATCCTAGAATCATTATTTTGGGATTAAATCCAACCTTGGAAGTATTTGGGGGAATTTCTATAGATGATACCAAAATAAGAGGTAACGTTTATCCAGAAGAATTTTTGTTTTATATCTTTATTCACCTCCTTAAATTTTTCTAATACCATTTTGATATAATAAACTCAGTATATTTCATATATTGAGATTTTTTAATGTAATTTTTATGACCTTCTCCCACACACACTTCCATCAAATAGGTTATGAATCCATCATTCATGTGAATGGTGAACTACTACCTCACAAAATAATGTCATTCATTTTTCAATTAACTACTCTCACAATTGGGTATGATGACAAAGAAAAAAATGTTTACAATATTTATAACACAATTATACTTAGGTGTTTATTATATAATATATACCCTTTTTTCCATTCCTTGAGAGATATGATAATGTCGCTCTGGTGTATAGCTAACTACCCCCTCGTAATGAGATTTGATTTGTTTTTCACTAACATGTTTTATGGATGGAAATAATGGTAAATATAATACATATATGTGAAATAAATAAATTTTTGGTTATAAAAATTACATATTTATCTTTTTGGAAATAAAATATTAATTTTTTATTTATATTTTCACTCACTAAACAAATTATAATATCGTTCATGGACGTGTTGACTACCACCACCTCGAAGCAATGTGCTTCTTTTTTTCACTACCACATAAAAATAATGATATATATAAGTATATTTACATATATAATATAATATTTATGATATTATTATAATTTTTTTAACATAAAATTTATTTACCTTATTTCAATAATGATGATAAAAAATGGAAATGTTACTCATGCGTACGTATAGCCTGCTGTCTCTATAATCATAACGTTAGTTAATCTTTCATAACCATATTTTATGATAGGTATTAAATGTATTATTTAGTTATAAATATGTTAATTAATTCATGATTATTATTTTTTTTATTATTATTAAATAATGAACTCTTTTTCCATAGTAAACATACCAAAGTCATTTTGAACACATGTACCAAATATGGTCAAAACATTTGATGAAAAATTAATCAATTAAGTAATTTTATGTAACATTCTCATAAGTGAAATAAAATTAATAATAAACTTTAATAAGTTTATAATGAAAAACATAGAAAAAGTTTATTATTCTGAAATATAATGATATGTGTGACAAGTGCAACTCAAGGTAAGGGTTTTTTTCAATCCACGTTTATTTTTGTGAGATATATGCCATATTACCCAAATTTTGCGGTGGGTATAATTCACATAAATTTAATTTATCGTTATTTTAATAAAATTTATTGGGATTTACATATACATTATAGGATCTATATTTCATGTGGTTTATGGTTTCAAAGTAACACAATTTTTAAGATATTTGGGTCTAAATTTTCCTTTTTTAGGACCTATATTATGTTATACCACCATATTATTTTTTGAGGTGTATTTACTGGTCCTTTTACATTTTAAATCATTAATATACTTATTTTATTGATATTATAAGTTTTTATAGTGGTATTTATTCATGGGGATGGTGATTCAATGTTACAAAAGTTGTCAGGGTTTTTTTTCTAAATTTGTCTTCTTTGAGACGTATGTCATGTTATACACCCATATTCTTTAAGAGGTGTATATACTAATCCATCGACATGTTATATCATTAATATAGTTATTTTTATTATATTTTAAGTTTCATTTACTATTATTATTTCATGGGTATTGGGATTCAATGTTGCTAAAGTGGTAAGAGTATTATGTTACAATCTCATAGTTTATCAGGATTATTTATGATTATGAATCCAATGATATAATATTATAATATATATCTCAATAAAATCATGAGAATTCTTATTATTTATTTATATATTGAGAATAAATTGGTTCCCTACATTTTTCATCTCTTCATGTACTGAGGGGTTCATAAAAATATTTTTTCTAAATCATCTTTTCCCTCAAAACACTTTTTCATATAAAACCATGTTTTACGAACATATTATTTAAAAAAATTAATATGTATTTTTAAAGAAAAGTGTATATTTCACTAAATATTATTTTTATGATTTTTGAATCCTCATTTATTAGTTTTTAGGTTTATTTTTAATGAAAATTATTTTCAAAATGTTTTATGTTTTAACAAGTGATTTTCAAAATAAAAAGTTATTTTAATCAAGAATTGTTTTAATAGAATTTTAATGTATTTAATTTCATCAATTACATCAAATATTATTATTAATTATCCCCCACTAAATATATTCTATATTGACATTATCCTCATTCCATTTTTCTATGGATTTTGATCATTTTAAGGAGATTGTTATGGAACTAATTTCATTTCCATGGGTTAATCAAGTTTCAAAAAGATTGTTTTAGAACTGATTTCTTTTCTATGGGTAATGGTTATTAAATATTATTTAAATTGATGGGTGGTTCCTTTAAAAACAAGGATGGGTAGTTACATTGTTAACCAATGATTAATGGTTCCATGATAAACCAATTATAGGTGGTTCTGTGATAAACCAAGGATGAGTGGGTCCATGATATTCCTTGAATTTATTTAGTATAGAAGTAGATCTTTTTGATATTAAATATTCCAGAGTTACTGTAAGAGTGATATAATAATAATTTTCCAATTGATCAAAAAAATTGATAATTATTTATATGGTTTTATGACATTTTATTTGATCGGGATTGATATAATCTGGCAAACAATTTTTGATCAGTATGTTTATTTCCTTTGTTGAACCCTGCTGAAAAGCATTCATGTTTGATGATTTGGATATTTATGGGTATAAGTATTCTTAATTTATGCTCATGCACTTTGATTATGTCATAATACTATTATTATCTTCTTATTATCACTGATTAAATTATTTTTTAAAATATTTTGTTTTCCATTACTGTGCATTTGAACTCAACCTTTTTATGTTCCTCTTTCACATGGTTGTAAATAATTATGTTGAATGAATTATGTCTATAAGCATTTCATATTGATGATGATTATGACTTAATTTGTAATAATAAATAATGTGATCATTTTTTAGGGTTTTATAGAGTTGCAAAAAACTCTTCAAAAACAATACCCATGCCATCATGTGATTATTTTTCCTATTATAACAAACTTTTATTATTTCAAAAAAATCCGCCAATATATCCCATAAAATTATTCATTCTTGAAATCTTTCTAAACATAAATAATCTATATCATTCTTCATATCCCAAGGAAATGGATAAAAGAAGTATGAGATTAAACAATCAGTAAGGGTAAACATAAGTAGTAATAATTGAATTTAAATAGTGTTCATAAGATGATCATATGTGTATAATAACATAATCAATGTGAATGAGAATGCCAAAATAGAATTCATAAAATTCAATACCTGGATCATTAATCATGTGATAGGGTATAAAGACTTATTAATTGAAGGAGTTATGGGAATCAATATTCATGATCTATGTGATGTCAATTTTGATCAAATGAACCATTAAGAATTCATAAAAAGTTAAAAAAAATTGTTGGGATTGTGGAACCTTGTCTTACTCACTCATGTTTTTATGACTATAAAATTAAACTATACCCACCATTTAGAACTGTAGATATTTCCCATAATACAATTTGTATAGGCTATTCCCACGGTTCATAGAACTATGGTAGATTAAGTCATCAGTATAGATTTGATCTATAACCATGATTCGAAAATGAAAAACACCTGATTATGAACCATGGGAATAGGTGTATGCCACCATTCCATTAACCATATACTAACAGTTTGGAAATTGTGGATATAATATTTAAAATATTTCTTACCATCAGTTTCGATCCCTGAACTAACAGTATACAATTCACATTCTTAACTACTACACCACATTTTGTTATCAGTTTATAAATATTTATCTATATATATATTTATCTAAACCATGGTTGTAGGTGTAAACCCATGACAATAGATTTTTCCAGGGAAAATTTTTTTATCTGTGAAATTTTTTCCATCCCTATTGTGATAAATATATACCCACAGTTCTCCAAAACTGTTGGTATATACATGACATATAACCATATTTTTGGAAAATTTTGGGTATACTTCTTGAACCAAACCCTATACGCACAGTTTTGAAAAAAAATGGGTATGGGTGATAATTTCACACACATACCAACAATTTTCTAAAAATGTGGGTATAAGTTCCCAAAAAATCCCTATACCCATGATTTTTGGAAATCCATGGGTATAGGATTCAAATATACCAACAGTTGTTTCCAAACCCATGGGTATAGGGTGATTTTCCACTAGTGATGATCATGTCAGAAATAACTAGTGCTCAATTAAATACATTAGAGAAACATCCCTGGTTAACTACCACATTCTTTCCTTAAAATAAATAAAATTACAAAATTCATTAGAGATTTATATCCGGATCACTTATCATATAATATGTATCGAACTCACCCATCATATGTAAGTTATATTGGGCTTACCAAGAATATAAGTTATATCAATTGCACCCTTCATCATCAGTAATTTCAAAGTTCTATATATGAATATAACATATAGAAGACTTTATTCCCATCGTAAATCTTTTAACAACAACATAGATAAATGTATAAATTCTTTTTCTGTGGAAACGAAATGGTGTTCATGGTAATATATTTAAAATAATCATTGTAATCCATTCAGATAAAGAAGATGGATGGCATCAAAATTTCATATTCTCTATAATGTTCTAATAAATTACTCTATTACTTAGAAGGAATTTTTGTTTATACTGTTTTCTATAAATAAGTATATAAAATAATTAATAGGGTTAAAATTCATAGTCTTCACTGGAAATTTTTATTTGAAATACTTATTTTCCAAAAATGAGGCCAAACCAATATGGATTATATGGAAAAATTTGTTGCAGGAATTAGATTTAGAGATCAAGGATAAACATGGTGATGAAAATATAGAGGTAAAACAAATTTCTATGTTTTATAGTAATGCAATCTATGATCCTAGGGAGATTAGTTATTAATTTATATATGAAAATTTTCTTATTTTACCTATCAAAAAATCTTTTTGTTATGTATAATTTTATAATTTTTTGGATTCTAGATTCATTCTAAAATAATTTACACAGAAAAATAAAGAAGGTCATTTGTAGTCTAAAATACTATTGTTGGTATGACCCTTTACTATTTAGGAGGTGTGTTGATGGTATTGTAAGGAGTTGTGTGCCTAATGAAGATATTATTCTCAATATTGAAATCATATATTCTAAACCATAGGGTGGACATCATGGTAAAAATAGGACTCCTCAAATATTTCTTCAGGATAATTTATATTGGCCCACACATCTCAAGGATATTAGGAGTCTCTTTTTTTATGATGATAAATGTCAGAGATTGTGTGATGATACTAGGAATCATGTGTTTACGCAAAAGGTTTTTTTGGTTTTAGAAATGTTTTGTATTTGGGGATTTAACATTACTGACTGATTTCCATTTTCTTATGGGAATGGGTATATATTGTAGTTTATAGACTATGTTTCTATGTGGGTTGAATTAGTGCCACTTCCAAACAATAAAGCTAATAGTGTAATAAAATTTATTTATAAAATTATATTTTTAAGATCTTTAGTGACCAAGATTATTTTCATAGACAATAAAACTCATTTAAAATTTTTTAGTTTCAAATATTCAATAAAAATATATATCTCTTCACAAAACAAGAAATACTTACCATCAACAATTTATTATACCAAATGGAATCTGAAACACGGATCTTAATTAAACATTATTTAAAATTTTGTTCGCTTCCATGAAATACTAGTCTTTCAAGCATGATGAGTCATTGTTGGTATATATAACTAGCTTTAAAATTCCCATAGTAGTGTTTCCAAATAGACATAATTTGGGGGAATTTTTTCATTTTCTTACAGAGTTGAAACTTAAATCTTTTTGTGTAGTAAAGTCCTTGATATTGATTTTAAAACTAAAAGATAAATTATATTTCATTATTTTAGTGAAATTAGTGAGATTATAAGATATTATAATAAAAATTCATGATTCCATTGTCCATATTAGATATTTTAATTTTGGTTAAAATGTCATGTAGTTTGATTTTATTCTTACATTATTTCTTAGAAATCATAAATCGAGGTTGTCTGTTCTATTCACCATCCTTTTAGTGATGAGAAATTGATCTATAGATCTTATTATATAATAAAATATACCATTAATAGTTAATTTTTAATGAATTAAGAATTACTTTAAGAGGTAGAAAAATTATTCTTTGATATCTTTATCACTGAATATTGGTAATCGATTGATCCTAACTGAGGAATACAAACTCTATGCTTCATGGGAGCCAACCCAAGGTCATTATTTTTATTTTAATTTTTTTTTGAATACTAATAAGTAATATTGTTTAATTTCATGGGTTATACATGTTTGCCTATTATTCTGTATGAAGTTTGTGTATTTTTATAAGTACATCATTGGTAGAACTTTCAAACACTAAGAGTGGATTTAAATAATTATCATTATAAAGAGGAGTTGTTGGTTTTATTTTTCATTAAATTTACTAAGATTTATAAATTATTATATTATTTCTGGATTTCTTGATTTTGTAATATCTTGATCATCTTTTCATTTTGTAGAAGTTATAACTTACTAAAAAAAGTAATCTACTTCAAGGGGGAAATAGCAGTGTTTGAATAAACTCAAATAGTAATCTATTCACTATCAAGAGTGTTTTATTTTCATTTCTCAATATAATATTATTGTTATAAATATTCTTGCATGATTCCTTGATAGTATTAGATATTATGAGTATGTCTATTTCTATACATTAAGTATGGGGGAAATTGAATGGAATTTTTATCTTTATTAAGATTGAAATAAATTTTACGTTGTTTTTTTCTACTGTATTAAATTTCCAAAATTTTGTATCCTTAAATAAATTAAAACTTCATTTATCTATGAAAAAAATGAAAAAATGAATGTACATTTTCAAATTTATTTTAATGACACATTTGAAATTGTGGAATCATGTTTTCTGAACTACATTGTAACCCTTAAACGTACTTTGGAATTATTCAAATTCAAATATTTTGTAACATTAGTTATTTGAAAATGTTTTTCCCATTTGAATAATCATTATTAGGGAAAGTTGAAAAATTTAAATATTGGGGAGGGGATACTCAATGTGTTAAATTGTACTTAAATTTAGAATATATAAAAAATCCATAGAGATTTTTTAATTTTTGTATTAGTCATGGTATTATTTTCATTTTTTATTGGTAAATGTTTTAATTATGATTTATTATTGTGATGACCCTTTGAAGAGGTCAATTTCAATTACTCTATGGATTCAATTGAGTACATAATTTTATTTCCCTTATTAAAAAAATTATTATGCTACCATTTTGAGATTATATCTCATAATATTCATCCTCTTAAACCTTTTTTGGTTTAAATTAAAAACATAATATAATAATCTAAATGGATTATGAAATTATGATTCCAATTCTAATTAATTTTTAATTTTTTTATTAAAAAAAATGGGTTAATTTTTCTTTATATTTAATTATTATTCCCACCCATCTATTTGGTTGTTCCAATTTAATCACTCATTAATTATATTTTTTTATTCAATTAGAGGTAAAGAGAATATTGTAAGTTTCCGTTGGATTTGAATTTATGTATGCTAAATTGTTTTCATAGTTCATAAATTCAATAATTATTATGAAACATCAAACAAATTTTCCACTAAAACAATTAAATTTTAGTGGGTTAATGGAATTTTCACCTTGGGAGATTTCATGGTAGAAAATTAATTAGAAAACTAATTCCCTATAGAATTTCATTTTTCCATGCTTCATATTTATTCTTTTCCACTATTTTTTTTTAATTTATTTTTTGAGTAAAAAATATCTTAAATGTGGTGGAACTTGATCTGATGATAGTTGAATATTTTTTACACAAATAATTTGTCAAATTAATGTTTCCTTTTTGTAAAAAAGATATTCAATTGAATAATTATTAAATTATTGTTGATTTATGTTAAACTAATAATTAATTTCATTATTTTTATAATATTGTTTGTTTTTTGTACTCAATTGACAGAATTGATCCTTGGTTTTATGAGAATATATTTTTAATATTAAATACTTATTTCATTAATATTTAAATATAATTAATAATCAATAAGCAACACATGATTATAGTCGAATTTTTTTTCACTCTCTGAAATTTTATTTGAAATATAATTTTCAATGTTTTTTGGTTGTTTATTTTAAAAATTTTAGTTCCATATTTTATTTACAAATATTTTTTATTGGAATAATTTTTAATCATTTATTCCCATTATAAAAATTCATGATTCATCATGTGGTAGAGTTATTATTTTATTTTAAATTAATTTTATTTCATTTAATAGAGATAATTATTTTGATTTTAGTTTTAGGTGTTCGTGTATAAATTTTAAATATGGGTAAGAGTTTTCTAAAATAATTTATAAGATAAGTTTTTGAATTTAGACCATAATACTTTTACCTTTTCAAAATATAAAAACTGTAGCACATATTATATTTCAAATACTTTATCATTGGTAAAATATCCTATGATCCTTAATTATATGATATTTTTGAAGTCTCATTTTACATTTCCATTTTCTATATTTTGGAACTTTTAAATTGTAACTGATTCTTGCGAATGAAACTTTGAACACTTTCAAGATTTATAATGTGAAGAGAATATGTTTGAGCTACTTAGGGGAAATCAAATAAAGGTTGAATATGTGGAAGTGAGTTTCAATTTGGTTGATGTAGAAATTGAGATTGATGAACCAAGGGTATCTACACAAGAGAAGACTGACTTTTGAAGGATAAAGAACTATCATCAAACCATATATATGGATCAAATTTTTATCTAGTTGAGGGCCTACTAGGATCTACTTATTAATGGTAACAGAAATGATATAGATTTATGATATAAACTATATTTAATAAAAATGTTATCTTAGGCATTGAGATTTGGGTATAACTCTATAAAGATAGATTTATATTTGATGATAATCATTTAAATATGATTAATCTTTATTGAGAAATGGCTTAATGGGACCATACGTTAATGTATATGTGAGATTCATTTTTTTATTATATCATTTCAATCCCAAGATGAGAAATTTGGGTGGTTATTGTGTAGAGAACAAAGAAGAAATCTTGAACCAAGGTCATGCTTATTCTTTTATGAGTTTGAATGAATCATCTTGAAGAATATTTAACATGAATGGAATAGTTGGAGCTAATATTTTAAAGATCATAAAGATCCCATTGAATCTCAAGAAATAATCTTATGACATAGCATATCTACTAGAAAATCAGAGTGGATTGAAGGAAACCTAACTAAATTAGATTTTGTCTCTAGTGGAGATCGTGGACGTATGTTTCTACACTTACCATGGATTCCATGATTTTGATAGCTAATTTAAGTTGAAAGGAAAATATGTTGAAGTGTAGAGCTCAATAAAATATATAGGAAATCAATCCATTCTTGAACAGACCCGAGAAAAATGAGACAAAAGTTTTGGGGTTAAATAAATGTTATCCCTTTGATATCTCTATTTTTAGGTTTAAGATTAGATGATAGTGATGATTTAGGTTTTCCCAACTATTTTAGTTTTGGTAGTATAGTTTCATGCAAAGAAAGTTTCCATGTAAATTCTTATGAGAAAATTAATAATTGAATAATATGATTCTCAGATCATTGAAGTTGAGCATTCGATCTATCAAAGAATTTATCTATGTTATCCATTGAAGGATATTCTTGTATTAAGGCTGTATAAAATATAGTCATGGAAGAATACCCATCATTAAGATTAATCCAATTTGAGTAATACATTAACTGAAACAATTGGATTGAACTAATATTAAAGGAGTGTTTTTATATTGATCTATGAATAGGGTTACAGATTAATAACTATTGGTCTTTGAAGGACATGTATTGGGGATGGAAACAAACTAAGACTCACTGTTGAAGAACTCTAACATGAATTCAATTAATTTTAAAGCAAGAACTAAATCAATAAAGTAATGAATAAAACTTTTCGTGTTTTTATAGTTGTGTTGAAGTTGTTATAATAGGATTATTAGACAGGTAGAAAATGTGAAAGAGCTTATGTACGAAAGCATAGTTTGAATTTAAGGAAGTTTGGAAATTGGGGGAGTTGAATATTGTCATTTTGGGGGTCCATGTTCATGTTGAATTAGATACACATGTGATATTAATTAGTCTTTATGGGTTAAAATTATAACACATGAATTTCACAAGAAATATATATTTAATACATAGATTTTCAGACACTAAGAAAAAAATATTATATATTTCAAATCACCAAAAAATAAAGGTTCAAAATTATTGAAAATTTTGATAAATCTCAGACTTATCAAAGAAAAAAATATCTAGTGGAGAGGATATTGAGGATGATCTACTTAATACCAATTTTTTTGAAAAAGATATAATTTGGATGTGGATATTAAGACAAGGTTACTTAAGTTGTTTTATCACTAAAATCTCATCGATTCAATAAAACATTATCTATATTTTTTTGTAATAAATAGAACATTAGACTAAACTTTTATAGGGTAAATAATACTAAATTGGGTTCAATTATTCATCCTAATTTGTGTTTTCATTTTTAAATTGAATAAAATACATTTTTCGTCATAATTTATGGAATTTTGTAAGTGATGAACATCAAATTTGTTAAATTACCAGCCAATCTTCTTGAAAAGGCTTTTGGAGTCTCATTTTTTATTAATAAAATAAATTTTATTTTCATAAATTAATATATATATATATATATTTAAACCTATCAATAAAATTTCCCCCAAGTATCATCCATTTTCGTTCTCTAATATCTTGTTATCGTACAACTATTTGTGCCCTATCTCATCTAATTCATCATTATATACACATCTAATATATTTTTAATCATCACTATTTGACTATTAATGATTTCATTTTAGTCATATTTTCATATTTTGAGTTTTTTACATAGTACGTATACTATTTCACCTTCCTTGAGAATAAATTCCATATTTTCCATTGTATAGGTAGTTTATATGTTTCAAAATTTGATATATTGAATGATATATGAATTATCATGATTCAAAGTTGATTTTATTTTCAAAATATATCATTTTGAAGTTCCATTAAGGCCTTATAAACATTCTATGAAACCAATTTATAAAAAATAAATTGAAATCATAATATATAGATTCATAAATAGAACATATAAAATATATTAAAGTTCTATTATATCAAATTAAATCATAGTAATCTATTTTAAAATCCATTCATTAATTTCTCTAAACACACACTGAGATTATGATTTCAAAACTTTTTTAATATAAAATTTTTAGAGGGAATATCTTCTTGGAAATTATGGTGAAATTAAGATAACATAATTTATTTTGTCAATAATAATTATCAATTTCATATATAATTTTTAATACATTGAAATAATGTGACGAAAATAGAATACAAATCATATATTTTTTTAATTATAATTACATTGATATAACTACATTAGGCATGTAACCTTGAAAAATGATAGCTCTAGACCACGTTAATAAGTTCAAAAGAGAGATAGAAGACCAAAAATAACCCTAGAGGCAAGAAATCCCCAATTAAAATTTTAATTTTTGGAAAACCATGATCACTTATACCTTCCTAAAGTAAGAAAAAATATGATTTGAGATTAATTATATAAGGGAATAAGGTTTCTGATATACTACCTTGGAGAATGATGCTTGAATATTGATGAAACCATGAGGATTTTTTACAGAATGCGTAGAAATTGAGGGATTATAAATACACGAGTTAAGGGATTTAATTTTCAACTACTAATTATCTAAAAAAATTCCATGCATTATCCACATTTTTTTTTCAATCCATTAACTAACCATTCAAGCCTCACTTGGGGATTTGGGAACCCACATGAGCAAATTGTATTGATTAAAAAACCTTACACCAACTACATAATTTCACAGTAACATAATTTAATGTCTTGCCACATGGTCGATGTGTGATTATTACTAATATTTTTCTGTAACCATGAAATGTGTACTACACCCCCCCCCCCCAATTACTCTAAATTCTATGAAATTCAACCCAAAAGGATATTGAGACAATAAGGACTCAAAAATAAATGAAATAATAGAATAAAGTCTACCAATCCTGAAATTTCTACCCATAGAAATTACAAATAGTGAAGGTTGATCAAGGATTAATATATAATTTAATCCCTGAATTTTGGACATGTGTAAAAGTCTAAAAAAGGAAAAAAAACTAATCATGTCCACTATCGATACCCAATCATCATTATGAAACATGAGTTCACGAACGAACCTAGATCTTCAAGTACACATGGAATTTTCTAAGACACTAAATTAAATCAACAAAAAAACTAAAACCAACAAGATGAAAACTCTTGAAAAGAAAGAAAAAGAATGGAATCTCTATAGAAATGGTCCCAAAATCATAGAATAGCCTGACCCATCGAAATATACCAGTTATATGCTATAAAATCATATATATCTTGATCATAATCAATAATTAATGTTCCATGATCTTTTACTGTGGTTAAGGGTAAGGATAAATCCAAAAAACAACATGATTCACCCCCAATACAAGGACACAACTTAGTAGAAGAAAAACTACAGAGCTAAGGAGACTATCCTTGAAGAACCTAATTAATCACCTAGATAAAATTGATTATACCCCTTGAACTAAATTATTTGATATAGAGGTCATCCCAAATGGCATAAAACGTCTACATTAATGACTCATGTATAATTATTAGAATATGGTGGTCTGTAAACCATATTAATGATTCCCCAAAGGCCATCAATTTTAAAATAGAGATCCCCCTATACATCTACCAAAACCATAATATCTAACTAGTGGGTATAAATGGTTACATCAAGAGGAATCTTAAATGGATGTCGTATAAATGATAGGTTCAATAGATTGTTCCTAAATATCATATATAGAGATAGATCATGCCTCGCCCTTATATTTATAAACTTGTCTATATAAAATGTTATGATGGACTAGATGAACAAAAGAATGATTTTCATTCTGGGTCTCCTAGTTGAATGAATTCTTGTTTTTCCCTTCCAATAATGATGGTACACCCATGTCTCAATCCGAGATGAACTAGGTGATAAGAATAACAATGGCCTATTGATACCTCTACATGATTGTCCAAAATTATCTGAAATCATTTTTTTATCTACTATATCTTCCCCCACATCCTCTTGGAATAGTGGATACATTAATATCCTCTTGAATCATAGTAATAATATATTTCAATCTAACAGCCCCATTCACAATCTCTTCATAAGTATAGAAGCTATGGTAAGACACTACCAACCTAAAATCTCATTGAATCCCTCTCCTAAAATACTAATAATTTATGGATTTTTCTATGTATATATATATATAAATGGATCATAAAAACATTCATAATATTCCATCACCAGTCTATGACCTTATTTTAATAAATAGAATTCTATTTCCCATGGAACTTTAACAACATTGAGGGGGTATCTATAAATAAATAGTTCCAGGAATATCCTCAAAAAGATCCTTTATGACCTTAAAAATGAATTACTTTCACTAATTTCAACTCATACCATCCTAAATAAAGGTTTCATAATTTATCTTGAGAGACTTGAAAAGATCAAGTTAATAAGGAATCAATTCAATATCCCTCAATAAATAATTTTATCAAATGGTGTCTCAGTGTCCTAGGAAATGAGGATGATTCAAATTTTGGGACTCCCAAACATAATCCCAATATTCAGAAAAAAACATTAAGACCACTATACCTTATGACTAGAGTATATGGGACAATCAACTCTAATGGGTCTTGATCAACCCTATGGAATATAAGTGGTGAACCTCTAGTAAATCCCACATTAGAATCTATTAATACCATTGGTTTTGTAATATAAAATAATAAAAATAATGCTCCAAATAAAAAAACCTTAGTCCAAAACCATATAAAATAAAATATGAATTTTTAATTCAAATTCATATTCTAAAATAGAAGCTACAGTGAATATTCCATAATTTTTACAAAAACTCCATTAAAAATAATTATCATAATTTAAATCATCACTTTGATACATTTTATTACAAATTTGAAAACCTACACTTTTCATAAAAAATATACAAAAAAATATCCCAAAAAAATCATTTGAACATTCTTAATAAATTTTGATAAATATCCATTTTATCATGTGATAACAATTATTAAACCAAATTTAATTTCGATTTCAAAAAATGGAACAAAATACCTTCATGTTACATAAATTTAAAATATCATTCGAATAAAAAATTGTTTTTTTTATAAAAATAAAAATTATATCAATCAAAGTTCCCTGAAAAAATCAATAATAATACTGCAATTTATCCCAAATAAATTTGAAGAAATGGAAAAAGAAAACTCAAACAAATAAAAAGTAAAATGAAAAAATACTGTAAGAAGTAACAATTTCAATTAGACTGGCTACATAGTCTACCAATCCATGTGTTAACAGTGTGAATCCTATAGAAATCCTTTAATTTCTAGATTTCATGGTTAGAACATGATTTTCCAAACCATGAATAGTAACATTTCGCCCCTTAGATTCCTTCCATATTTTACTCCAAATATTGTAGCTTCTCAAAATAACTCCAAATATTTTAGTGAAACTCAAAAAATATAATATAAATAGTCAAATATAAGACAAATTGACACCCAATTATAAAATTTGAGATACACTCATTTTATATAGAAATGGTAACACATGGTTTATCTCAATAGTGTTCATCGTGAACCTACTCATGACTAATCACTAGAATTTTTAAAATCCTAACTCTTATCTAATGAACAATCCAAAAAGACATGATGATTCTAAAATATATTCCTTATTAGTATCATATGATCTCATACCATTTTATAATGAACTAACCCTTTCCACTACTGATATGGGATCCCAAAATATTCTATGACATAGCCGAGGGGAATTTTTAATCCCACCAAGTCAATGATTAGTGTCATAGAATCATGATAAACATATGTTAATTATATCACCCAATAAATTTGTTTAAAATTAGAGGATTTACTCCTAGAAATCTTGTATGATCATTACATACATTATAAGTCCTGGAAATAGAATATGCTAACATACTAATGAAATAAAACTAGGGTGTAAAAAATTCATAATGTTAAATGGAACATTATAATAAACATCATGAAACAAGTCAACAAATAGAGACTAAGATAAAGTATAAAATGAAGGTAAAATTATACAATATATAGGGAAAAAAAGATATATGTATAAAAAACTACAACAACCCATCATCATATTAAATAATGTCACCTCAACTGCCACCCCCATCAACATGAACCACAACCTCGAGACCAAATTCTAAAACGAAGGAATGAGCTTACATGTAATATAATAGATGTGAGAATATAATGCCTATTAGGTACCACCCTACACCACAAAAATACATTTAAATAGAAAATCATTCCATTATAGTTTGAAATAAATTTATAGATTAGGTTTTTATTTTATATTAAAAAATTATAACATGAAAAAATGTTTCAAAACCCATTTACATTTTCCTTTTAATATAAAAATATAACAAAGACTATTTTAGAAGAGTCTGTTATAAAACATCTTTAAAAAATAACATATATTACAATAAAAACAATTTAAAATGGACTGTAAGACATAATACTAAATAACATTAAAGAAATTTTCACAACGAAATGGACAAAATAATACTTACAAAAACTATCAATATGGGGACCTTGGTTCTCATAGAAATTCTATGAAAGAATTATCAGTAACTTATACAAGGATAGACCAATGAAAGATAAAAATAAAATGATACTAAAAATCGGACCTTTAACAACACTAGAAAAATGGATGTATCAGTGTTATAGATGTTCTGATAATATAGGAAATGTTAAATGATTAGCTTTAACAACGCTCGTAAAAACTTCTGATAAAGGCCCCCTTTT
Organism: Viscum album; assembly: GCA_963277665.1. NCBI lineage: Eukaryota > Viridiplantae > Streptophyta > Magnoliopsida > Santalales > Viscaceae > Viscum > Viscum album. Next base: position 1,967,795,571 of record OY728161.1, read on the forward strand.
AATAGTGTTAAAAATGATGATAAAGGGGGTCATTATTAGTATTTGTTTCACTGATTATGGGGAATTTATCATTAATTTTTTTACTGTTATTAATGGACACATTTACGATCACTTTTTTAGTGCTATTAAAGTACAGCTTTATCATCACTTTTTTTAGCATTGTTAAAGGCCGCCTTTAATATTGCTAAAAATGATGATAATGGCCCCGCTGATAATGGGTATAATTTTTTTTCACACACCACCCCACCCCACCCCCCATAATTGTTTCCCTATAATGACCCATACTTTACATACATTGTTAGTACTTCAAAAATGAAGTACACTTATTACAAAATATAACAAAACCATGAAAGGACCGTATAGGTATAGTGTCTTTAGAAACTGGGAAACATAAACAACTGGTTCATAAAACATCTACACTACCTCCCATTTATTTCATCATATCTAGAGTCCCTTTTTTCATATCTTACTTAATAACCTTCTTCCAGGCCTGGGGAAAGAAAACATACAAAAGGGTGAGCTCAAATACTTAGTAAGGGTAAACAAAAGAAATATCAATTACATCATATTCATAAGAACATATTATTTTGGAAATCTTAACCTGCAAAAGAAATCATAATTTCATAACATGGGATAAATCATAATAGTGAAATGTAATCCCAATAATCATAAGTTAAAATAATCAACATTGTGTCATACACACATAATAATATAGAATCATTTCTTAGTAGTTAATACTCATTTCCAAGACTATCTTAGTGGACAAAGTCCAATTCTGAACTGAGTTCACTCCTTGTTTCAGTCCTGTTTCACTGAACCGGTTTAACCTGCCATTCCAGCCATGTCTATCTCATGAGATATAAATCTTTACCCAATTTATTTGATGGAGATATAGGTCCCACCCATTTCATAATGATACCATTATTATGTGTTCCACAAAATCATAAACCATACATCATAGCATAACCCATGTAATAAAATGGGATTCTTAAACATTGTGACATCATAATTCATATAAGATAAAGGAATTCATAAAAATAATTCCATCACAACATAATCAAATCAATGTAATAATAGGGGTAGAAATAGAACCCTATATTATCTTAGATGGAAAATAATTTTGATAAAACATTGAACTCCATTGTTGAGGAAAATATCCTTTCTACTTCAAAAACACTTTTTCCTTTCTTAACATGTCATACAAATTTTAAACTAAAAGAAGTTGATTAAATATAAACTTGAAAACTTGTAATGTAATATTCTTGGAAATAATGTTTTGAAATCCATTCATGCCGTATAAGTTAAAAAACATTCTTCTCGTACTTTGGCCGGAAAAGTCAAAAAGTACCTCGTACGAAAAAAGACAAAGGATTCCTTTCATATATTTTACTAAAAACTCAACGAAGGGTAAAATTGGATTTAAAAAATTGTAGGAGGATAGAAAAAATATTACATATTGAGGAAATGTGGATGTGGATGATAAAATACACCCCAGTAAATGCCAAAGTATAAACAATCTCGGATAAAAATGAGATTGTGAGATTTTCCCTTACCTTGGTCTGATTTTCTTCATAAGTGTTTGAACCTCCTGTATAATGATTTAAATAATGTCATTTAATTATTACAGAATCAATATCATTGTTATGATATCATATATGGTCATATTCTTAGCTTCTTATTAGTAATATTTCATTGCTACTTGTGTTTATTACTTTTTGTTCTTATGCGTGTTTTGTCGAATAAATTCTTATTCTTTTTTTTAAGTTCTAGATACCTCATTTCCATAATGGTATTATTGTAATATATATCATATTTATTCACTCAATTCATTTATGTAATCATTATTCAATGAAAATCATGTAGAACAAGACGCATCACATCGTGGAGACAGTATTCCGTACGTACGCGTGCGCGGTGATTTCATTTTCTATAGGATGGATAGATGGTGAAATAGGTTTGTTTCATACATATAATAAAATATCCATATATGAGTGATACTGATGTTATTAATTCATAATGAAACAACTAAATAAGAAGAAGTGGAATAAGAAATAAAGTTTAAAGAATCAGTAACGAACATTACCTCTTCTTTGAAGCGCCTCTTTGAGACCTCCTTTTAGGGAACTAAAATTGGTCTTTGAAGAAAACTATGACATCTAGGATGTTTCTAGGTAAGTGGAGAGGAGAAATTGGTAGGGGTTGGACGATCTTCAAGGCTCAAAGTGGTGTGAGGAAGAGATGGATGAGGTTCCCTTTTATATGGGAGGAGAGGGGAACCTTTGAAAAAAGTAAAAATATTATTTTATTATAAAGTCATATTCGGTTTTAAATAGCTCAAAATTGATTTATTTCGAAGCTAAGATGGGGATGGGTAGAAATACTCTTATCCAACAGAATTTATACAAGTTTAGGTTTCTATTTTAACCTTATCATTTATATTTAACCTTAAGTTAAATAATTTTACTTTTACCGTGTATTCTTGTTTTCATACACTATATGGTTAATAAGCTTACTATAACAAGACAAACGAACCCCAAGTTGTTTATTATTAATATATATAACCTTATCTAAGTCATTTGGTCGAACTTTAGATTTCTAGGAATAAAATAACCATTAATAATATAATATTTGTTTTAAAAACTATTTTATGTCAATTTTGACACTATCTGGTAATTGATTTTTGTGAAAATCATAACAGAATGATTTGTTCTAAAAAAGTTAATTAAATCAATACTAGTATGTCATATTAATATATAAAATTATTGGAATTCATAAAAAGTCTCAAATTACATTTATTTGTGTATTTATAACATCAATTATGTTAATATTTTATTAATAAGATAATTACTCCATCATCATTGTGTCATAAATAAACTAAATTTTTTATTGTGTAAAAATTACAAATAAAATACCATTATGTAGGAAATCGTTTTATCATTCTAATGATTATTTATAGTCGAATTTATCTTATGTATAACCCTATATTAAAAATTATTTACTTATTAAACCTAGATTTTAACTATTTTAACCCTTCTTTAAATAAATTAATAATAAATGTCCTAATCTAATCCAAGTGGGCCTAAATGGTCTTATATTATTCCTAAGGTTGTTTTTGGTCAAATTAAACTTCCAATAGAATTAAGACATGTGTAAGGGTAATAATGATATAATTTTTACCCTTAATTACCCCATTTACTTTTAACCGTGGTAAATAAAAGTAAAAAGTTACTATTCACCAAAAATTATTTTCATCTCATTGAACCAAATTTTACTTACTGAAATCAATCGTGTCTCTCGAGTTTTTTAAATTCCACTCACAGAAGCAGTAAAATTATTTTTTATGTAAATTTTCAAATTCTCCTAGGAGGTGGGTAAAAGACGGTGAATAGTTCATTAAAACTTTAATATATCTAAAATTATTATAAAATGACTCCAATGAATTGAATTGAACATATATAGGTATTATGTATCAATTTTTACCTAAAAAAATTTAAATAAAATAAATAATTATTTAAATAGAAAGTCAGTTTTTAAATAGTAACCTTGTGTTTTCACTATTCATCAAAAATTGAAAATTTTGAGAAAAATACCAAAATTTCACCCTAGGATAATTTCGATATTACGAATCCAAAAATGAAGTCCATTTTGAAAATTAAAATTTACAAAATTTCAAAAGGTGGTTATTACTATTCATAACAGCTAGTTTTAATAATATTTTAATAGCATGTCGTTGTTTAGTGAAACTCGGTATTGCGTACAACGCAAGCTATTGAGGAAGGTCGCGATTGCATGTAAAGAAAGCAAGCTAGTTTTGTGTGTAGTGAAATATTCCTTTGATGGTGTATATAACATAAAAACAAAATATTTCTTATAAAAGTCTCGGGTGTTACATTCTACCCCCCTTAAAATGAATTTTTCCCTCGAAATTCGTTACTTTTAACAAACAGATGAGGATAACTCTCCCTCATCATATCCTCAAGATCCCATGTAGCTTCTTCTAATTGGTTGCTCCTTCATAAAACTTTCACCAAGCGAGTGGTCTTGTTCCCTAGGACTTTTTCGCTACGATCCAGAATCTCTATCGGCTGTTCTTTATAAGAAAGATCTTGCTCCAGCGGTATAACATCTGAGCTGAGTACATATGAAGGATCAGGTATGTACTTTCTCAGGAGATATACATAGAACACATCATGAACTTGGGAGAGATTCGGTGGAAGTTCCAATCGGTAAGCTACCTTCCCAACACGATCCAGTATTTTGAATGGACCGATATACCTAGGGCACAACTTTCCCTTCTTTCCAAATCTCATTACTCTATTCTAAGGAGATATTCGTGAGAACACATTATCACCCACTTAAAACTCTAAGACTTTTCTTTTGTTGTCGGCATAACTTTTTTGTCGACTCTGAGATGCTCTTATGTGTTGTTGAATCGATCAGACCTTTTCTTCCATCTCATCAACAATATCAGGTCCTAAGAGCTTTCTTTCCCCAACTTCATCCCAACAAGTTGGAGTCCTGTATTTTTTTCTAGAGAGAGTTTCATAAGGATCCATCTGAATACTAGAGTGAAAGATATTATTATAAAAAAAAAATTCCACCAAAGGTAGGTGTTGATCCCAACCACCTTTGAAATCCATTTGGCAAGCTCTCAACATATCTTCTAGAGTTTGAATCGTCCTCTCAGACTGACTGTCTGTCTGAGAATGATAAGCAGTGCTGAAACTCAACTCTGTATCCAGAGTATGCTAAATACTTCTCTAGAACATTAGGGTAAACCTCGGATCCCGATCAGATATAATAGAAAGTGGTACTCCATGCAATCTTACCACTTCCTTTACATATATCCTGGCAAGCTGATCTAGAGTGAAATCTTCTCTAATAGCAATGAAGTGTGCAGAATTTGTAAGACGATTAACTATGACCCAGATAGCATTATTGCCATTGGATGTTTTAGGATGTCCGGTGACAAAGTCCATAGTGATGTTTTCCCATTTCCATTCTGGTATGGGTAATGGTTGTAACATCCCCTTAGACTTCTGTCTCTCAGCTTTAACTTGCTGACAAACCAAGCATCAAGAGACATATTCAGCAATATCTTTTTTCATGTCATCCCACCAGAAGTAATCTTTCAGGTCCCTATACATCTTCGTGCTTCCAGAATGAATAGATAATGAAGAACTATGAGCCTCATCTAGCATCTCCTTATTTAATTTGGGGATTGGAGGAACACAAACCCAATTCCTGATCTTTATTATCCCATCATAATCAAGGTTGAATTCATGAACATTTCTTACCTTCTTTTGTAACTATACATCTTCTTTCTGTTCCTCTTTAATCTTCACATGTATAGATGGTTGAACATTCTTTTGAGAAAGATAAGATTTTTCCCCTTCCATTATAATTAAAAGATCTATCCTTTGTAAATCCATAAATATTGGATCTTTTGTGATCCTCATCATGGATAAGCTAGCATCGTCTTGTCGACTTAATGAATCTGCCACCTTGTTTGCTTTCCGAGGGTGGTAATGAATTGAGCAGTCGTAATCCTTAATTAGCTCCAACCATCTTCTTTGGCGCATATTAAGCTCCTTTTGTGTGAAAATATACTTTAAACTTTTTTGATCAATATAAATGTCACACCATTCCCCATAAAGATAATGCCTCCAAATCTTTAATGCAAAGATTACCATAGCTGACTCCAAATCATGAGTTGGGTAATTTTGCTAATGGATTTTCAACTGCAGTGAGGCATAAGCTATCACCATATCATTTTTCATAAGAATGCACCCCAATCCCTTATTGGATGCATCAGTGTAGATCACAACCCTTTCTCCACTACAAGGCAGTGTGAGCACAGGTGCACTGGATAACCTTCGTTTCAACTCCTTGATATTCTCTTCACATTCCTCCGTCCAAACAAACATAACTCCTTTCCGAGTCAACATGGTGAGTGGATTAGATAATCATGAAAAATCTCTCACAAAACTTAGCTAATATCTATCCAAACCAAGAAAACTTCAGATCTCAGTTACTTTTGTGGGTCTCGACCATCTTTTTATAACCTTTGTTTTTGCTATATCCATAGATATCCCCACTTTTGAGAATATGTGACCCTAAAATGCAACATTTTGAAGCAAAAATTCACACTTGGTAAATTTGGCATAAAGCTTCTCCTTTTTCAGGGTCTTCAATACAATTCTCAAGTGATCTTCATGTTCTTCCTTTCTCTTTGAATACATCATAATATCGTCTATAAATACTACCACAAACTGATCAAGATAGTCATTAAAGACTCTATTCATTAGATCCATGAAGATAGTAGGGGCATTAGTAAGACCAAATGGCATCACTATAAATTCATAGTGTCCATACCTTGTACGGAAATCCGTCTTTGGTATATCCTCCCTTTTGACCATTAATTTATGATACCCTAAACGAAGATCAATCTTGGAAAAGTATTGAGATTCACGTAGTTGGTCAAATAAGTCATCAATGCGCGGGAGAGGATATTTTTTCTTGATAGTGATCTTGTTAAGTTCTCGATACTCAATGCAGAGTCTCATTGATCTATCTTTCTTCTTAACAAATAGAATAGGTGCTCCCCAAGGTGACACACTAGGGCGTATGAATACCTTATCAAGATTCTCTTGGAGTTGCTTCTTCAATTCCTACAGCTCAATTGGGGCCATTCTATAAGGTGTCTTTAAAATAGGCAAAGCACCCGGTACGAGTTCGATTGAAAACTCAAATTCATGATTTGGTGGAAGACCCGGAAATTCCTCCAGAAAGAAATTGTCAAACTCCCATACAATGGGCATATTCTTAATCGTGAGTTTCTCTCCAACCATTTTAGATAAATAACCTTCATTTAGTGGAATCAAGACCCATATGATGGAAGAAATTTCCACTGGAAGGTTATGTTCATCCTTGCATCGATAGATGATCATAGATTGATCTTGAATATGAAATGTGACTTCCCTTCTTTGTCAATTGATATGAGCTCCATATAGGGAAAGCCAATCCATGCCAAGAATCACATCAAATTCCACTATAGGAAGGATCACAAGATTTGCAGGAAGCACTTTCCCACAAACATCAATCGGAGAAGAATTATAAACTTTTAATGTGATTGTTCTTCCATTAGGGGTTTTCATAACTAACTCAACATATAATTGTTGAGGTAATACGGTGATACCCTTTGAAAATTCTTCAGAAATAAAAGATTGGGTGGATCCAGAATCAAATAAAACAATTTCTATTTTAGATTGGATGGTATGTGTACCTTTCAACACTTCGCTATCGTACTCCACATCACTGATATAAATTGCACGTGACATTCCTTTTTCTTTAGCCTTAAGATTTTTTAGACGTCGATCATCATCAACAACCCTTGGATTAGGGCATTTATTGGCCTAATTCACCATTTCCTTGCACTTGTAACATTGAAGTGTAGAAGGTGAACACTGTGTAGCCTTTTCATTGTTCGCATCACTAGACATCTTCATCCCATCATTGCGGCATTCAAATGCCCGATGACCTTAATTTCCACATTTGAAACATTTACTTATCCCATTAAGACAAATCCCTCCATGTTTCTTTCCACACTTTGACCATAAGGGAAAACTCATCTTCTTTTCAGTGTGCTCTTTAGATTTTCCTTTGAATTCCATTTTCCTCTTCTTATAAAACCCATATGATTGATGGGTTACTCTAATCTCTATATCAACTTTGAGAGCACATCGAATGATTTCCTCATAGCAATTGAAGTCCCTTAGGGATAACTCCCTTCGAAGACTTGGTTTTAAGCCACTAAATAATTGATCGATCTTACTCTCGGGTTGGATAATAATCCCAGAAGCATACCTTGCAAGTCTTGTAAAATTTTCTTTGTAGGTACCAACAGATTCATCATCCTTTTGCTTTAGTTCAAGAAACTCCTTATCCATCTTTGTTCGAAGAATACGAGGGAAGTACTTATTGAAAAATAAGTTCTTGAACTCTTCTCATTCCATGGACTCAATTTCATCTCTTTGCCTCGTATTCTTGATAAGATTCCACCATTGATCACCATCTCCTTCCAAACGATACACTGCTAAGATGACTTTATCATGTTCAGAACATTGAATAACTGAAAATATCTTTTCAGTAGTACTAATCCATTGTTCAGTAACTAATGGATCAGTATACTCGCTAAATGAAGGTAGACGCTGCCTCATGAAGGATTCAACAGAATGTTGCTCCTTCATTTGCTCGTTTGGAAGTCCTGTATGATTCATATCTTGAGAAAGTTGTGTGAGAATGGCTACAAGATTTTTCATTCCATCTCCCATAACGTTTGGTTGCTCAGGGGGACAATCATTGCATTGCCTGTCGCATTCCGCATTAACATGGTTCCTTTGGGTTCCAGCCATTGACTATAACCAAGAAGAATAGTGTGAGCAACACTAATTATAATAGAAAAAACACACAATTAAGAATAAAATTTCACACTTAATGTCTTATCATAAATTTTTCATGGACATTTCTAAGATTGTGTTCTATTCTTAGACATATCCTTAGGTTTCTTACTAAGTCTTTCACATCCTAGTTTCCAAAGGTTGACTATACCTTTCCTCTGATACCAACTATAACGACCCATACTTTACATACATTGTTAGTAATTCAAAATTGAAGTACACTTATTACAACATATAACAAAACCATGAAAGGACCGTATAGGTATAGTGTCTTTAGAAACTGTGAAACATAAACAACTGGTTCATAAAACATCTACATTTCCTCCCATTTATTTCATCATATCTAGAGTCCCTTATGGCATATCTTACTCAATAAACTTCTTCCTGACCTGGGGAAAGAAAACATACAAAAGGGTGATCTCAAATGCTTAGTAAGGGTAAACAAAAGAAATATCAATTACATCATATTCATAAGAACATAACATTTTGGAAATATTAACCTGAAAAAGAAATCATAATTTCATAACATGGGATAAATCATAGTAGTGAAATGTAATCCCAATAATCATAACTTAAAACATGAAAATTTGTGGAATACACACATAATCATATAGAATCATTTATTAGTAGTCAAGACTCATTTCCAAGACTATCTTAGTGGACAAAGTCCATTTCTGAAACGAGTTCACTCCTTGTTTCAGTCCTGTTTCACTGAACCGATTTAACCTATCGTTCCTTACAAGTCTATCTCATGAGATATAAATCTTTACCCAATGAATTGGAGGGAGATATAGGTCCCACACATATCATAATGTTACCATTCTTATGTGTTCAACAAAATCATAAACCATACATCATAGCATAACCCATGTAATAAAATGGGATTATTAAACATCGTGACATCATAATTCATATAAGATAAAGGAATTAATAAAAATAATTCCATCACAACATAATCAAATCAATGTAATAATAGGGATAGAAACATAACCCTATATTATCTTCTATGGAAAATAATTTTGATAAAACACTTGAACTCCATTCTTGAGGAAAATATCCTTTCTACTTCAAAAACACTTTTCCTTTCTAAACATGTCATACAAATTTTAAAATAAAAGAAGTTGATTAAAAATAAAATTGAAAACTTTTAAAGGAAGCTTCTTGGAAATAATGTTTTAAAAATCCATTCATTCCGTATAATTTAAAAAAATATTCTTCTCATACTTTGCCCAGAAAAGTAAAAAATTACCTCATACGAAAAACGACAAAAGATTCCTTTCATATCTTCTACTGAAAACTCATCAAAGGGTAAAATTGGATTTAAAAAATTGTAGGAGGATCGAAATAATATTACATATTAAGGAAACATGGATGTGGATGATGAAATACACCCTAGTAAATACCAAAGTATAAACAATCTCGGATAAAAATGAGATTGTGAGATTTTCCCTTAACTTAGGGATGATTTGCTTCGTATGTGTCTGAACCTCCAGTATAATGATTTAAATAATGTCATTGACTTATTTTATAATCATAATCATTGTTATGATATCATATATGGTCATATTCTTAGCTTCTTATCAGTAATATTTCATTGCTACTTGTGTTTATTACTTTTTGTTCTTATGTTTGTTTTGTCGAATAAATTCGTATTCTTCTTTTTTAGGTTATAGATAACTCATTTCCAGAATGGTATTAGTGTAATATATATCATATTTATTCACTCAATTAATTTATGTAATCATTATACAATGAAAATCATGTAGAACGAGTCACATCACATCGTGGAGACGGTATTCCGTACGTACGCACGCGCGGTGATTTCGTTTTCCATAGGATGGATAGATGGGGAAATAGGGTTGTTTCATACTTATAATAACATATCAGTATATTATTGGTACTTATGTTATTACTTCATAATGAAGAAACTAATGATGAATAAGTGGAAGAAGAAATAAATTTGAAAGAATCAGTAACGAACATTACCTCTTCTTTGAAGTGCCTCTTTGAGACCTCCTTTTAGGGCACTAAAATTGGTATTTGAAGAAGACCAAGACCACTAGGATGTTTCTAGGGATGTTGAGAGGAGAACATGGAAGGGGTTTTCCGATCATGAAGGCTGAAAGTGGTGTGAGTAAGAGAGGGAGGAGGAGCCCTTTTATAAGGGAGGAGAGGGGCACCTTTGAAAAAACTAAAAATATTATCTTATTATAAAGTCATATTCGGTTTTAAATAGCTCCAAATTTATTTATTTAGAAGATAAGGTGGATATGGGTATAAATAATTTCATCCAATAGAATTTATAAAAGTTAAGGTTTCTATTTTAACCTTATCATTTATATTTAACTTTAGGTTAAATAATTTTACTTTTACCGTGTCTTCTTTTTTTCTTACACTATAAGGTTAATAAACTTACTATAACAAGCCAAAAGAACCCCAAGTTGTTTATTATAAATATATATAACCTTATATAAGTCATTCTTAAGAACCTTATATTTTTAGGAATAAAATAACAATTAATTATATTATATTTGTTTTAAAAACTATTTTATGTCAATTTTGACACTATTTGGTAATTGATTTTTGTGAAAATCATAACAGAAATATTAGTTCGAAAAAATTTAATTAAATCAATACTAACATGTCATATTAACATAGAAAATTATTTTAATTCATAAAAAGTCTCAAATTACATTTATTTGTGTATTTATAACATCAATTATGTCAATATTTCATTAATAAGATAATTACTGCATCATCATTGTGTCATAAATAAATTAAATTTTTTATTGTCTAAAATTTAAAAATAAAATCCCATTATGTAGGAAATAGTTTTATATTTCTTATGAATATTTATAGTCTAAATGATCTTATGTATAACCCTATATTCAAAATTATTTACTTATTAAACCTTGATTTTAACTATTTAACCCATCTTTAAATAAATTAATAATAAATGTCCTAATCTAATCCATGTGGGCCTAAATGGTCATATTTTATTCCTAAGGTTTTTTTGGTCGAATTACACTTATCCAATAGAATTAGGACTTGTTTAAGGTTAATAATATTATCATTTTTACCCTTAATTACTCTATTTACTTTTAACCTTGGTAAATAAAAGTAAAAAGTTACTATTCACCAAAAAATATTTTCATCTCATTGAACAGCATTTTACTTACTGAAATCAATCGTGTCACTCAGATTTTTGAAATTCCACTCACAGAAGCGGTAAAATTATGTTTTATGTAAATTTTCAAAATCTCCTAGGAGGTGGGTAAAATACGGTGAAAAGTTCAATAAATTTTTTATATATCTCAAATTATTATAAAATTACTCCAATAAATTCCATTGTACTTTTATAGGTATTATGTATCAATTTTTATCTAAAATAAATTTAATTAAAATAAATAATTATTTAAATAAAAAGTCGATTTTCAAATAGTAACTCAGTGTTTTCACTATTCATCAAAAATTGAAAGTTTTCAGAAAAATACCAAAATTTCACCCTAGGCTAATTTTGATATTTTGAATCCAAAATAGAAGTCCATTTTTAAAAATAAAATTTACAAAATTTAAAAAAGTGGTTATTATTATTTATAACGGATAGTTTTAATAATATTTTAATAGTATGTCGTTGTTTAGTGAAACTCGGAATTGCGTACAACGCAAGCTATCAAGGAAGGCCGCGATTGCATGTAAAGAAAGACAAGCTAGTGTTGTGTGTAGTGAATGATTCCTTTGATGATGTATATAACATAAAAACAAAATATTTCTTATAAAAGTCTCGGGTTTTACATTCCCCAACCCCTTTATTATCACTTTAGATAATCCTCCCCCATCATGTGCCCCTACCTCCAGTGAGTTTCGAGCCTGAGACCACTAGCTTATACACTAGTACATTTTCGACTCCCCTATACTGGTTTTTTATCATATTATGATGTATCTATATTTTTATAAATATTTCATTGTATTTTTTGTCCATGTACATATATATATATATAGTTATAAATATTTTTTAAAATACATATTTATTTATATATATATTTTTTTAAATGGATATTAACTCTAAAAGCCATTAAACCACAAAAAAATGTTAAGAAACTCCAAAAACCTGAAACCCCCTAAAACGATGAAATAACCATTAATTATAATTCAAAAGTACATTATAGTACCAAAACTAGTAATATCAAAAATCATGAAAATATCTTAGATATGATATGTTATACATGCTAAACAGACCCCCGAAAAAGAAGTTATAGCCATTTTAATTTTAAAAAACTGAGGTCACCAACAAAAAACCCAGTTTTGAAGAAATTTTGGGCCTTTATGTGTGATAAAAATTTTAAAATATCATATAACACAATACTAGATCCTCTTAGCCATATATCTCATTGAAAGATTCGATTGGATATTTAGTAGAGCCCAAATGGACACTCAGTTCAGAATTTATGGTCGTTTTAGGTACAAGTTTGATTTGTGACTGTTTAAACTATAATATATTCTATTCTGTGGATTATCACGTGATTTAAATATGATTAGGTTTTATATCAATTCGTAATCTTCATTTTGACTAGTTTTGGAGATCATACAGACTCCCAGATCGAAAGTTATGATCTTTTCATAGTTTTTATGGTTTTAGGGTTTTAAGGGGTTTTGACAATCGACCACCTTTCAGACGGTCATAACATCTGAACCAGGTTTCCATTTTTCCATTACCAAATATATAATCCTATAATGAAATGAGTTCTATGGAGAAGTAAACCCTATAAACCCTTGATCACCACTATTTAGGTTAAAAGAACCATAGGGCCCCCAAATGGTCATAACATCTACTACAACTGTCTGTTAATTTATTTTTTTTTAAATATAGCATTTATCAGTTCTTTTTTAGAATAATTGATAAATGCCTATTTTGTTAGTGATTTTTACTAGTGATGATAAAGGGTGGAATATTTGAGCACTTTTTTACTTCTTTTAGTAAAGATCTCCTTTAATAGTGCTTTGGTTTATCACTGTTAGAGACCCCCTTTAACAGCAATAAAAAAGAACTTTTAAGACCGCATTTAACAGTTGTCTTTTTAGTGCTGAGAAATGGGGGTTTTAACAACACTTTTATCAAATTATTTTAAAACCCTAGTGCTAGACGAAATCATTTTTGTATTATTTTAACCTTCCCTAACACTCAAAACCTTCCAACATAACTGAACTAAGGGTCCAATCCCATTAGTCAGATATATTCCAACTCAGGGACACTTATCAGAGCATGATACTAAATTAGTGTAGTATATGTAACTATACTACCAGAATATCAATACAATGTTTCCCATGACATGTAAATAATAGTAATTATGTTAAAAATATATATATACATATAAAATCATAATAAAAAAATATGTTTTCCCCCACCTTCAAACTCCCATAAAGAAAACTGCAACTTTTTAAATTCAACCCATGTAATACATACCACATCCCCTACCAAGAACCCTTAATTTATAATGAAATGGTAAAAAATTTGTTTTTTATAACACAAGGGTCATTATAAAAAAATATTTTGTTTTTCAAAATAGATCATTTTAATTTTCTAACTAGGCCTCATAATAATTATTTCAATTTGATTTGTATGAAATACAATGAAATAAAAATACATAGATTCATAAATTGAACCTATATAATCAATTTTTGATCTATGGTATCACATTAATTATTGTATTATCTTTAAAAATTAATTTATTAATTTTCCCCAAACACTTATTGAGCTTGAAATTTCAAAATTAATTTCAAATAAAATTTTTATATTGAAGATGATGTTGAAATTTTGGTGAACAAAAGAATTTTTTTTTCAATAATGACTACATATATTGTATACAATCTATAATATTAGAAAACATGTGATTCAAATAGAAAAAACAAAGTAGTGTTTATGTTTAAATATGAATACATGTAGTAACCTTTCATATACATGTCACATTTACAAATGAAACTCAAGTGCACCTAAAAAAGGCCTAATGAGGGAAAAAAGACCAAAAAACCTAAAATTAATAAATAAAAAATTAAAAATAAATATGGAGGAAATTATATGTAACTGGGTCCTTTCCAGGGAATGAAAAAATATGTGTAAGGGGGAATAAAAGAAAAGGAGAAGGTTTTATAGAGACTGTATTATAGAATCACATTTTAATATAGAAGAATCCATGAGTAATTTACATAGAATATAGAGAAAATAAGGGAGGAGGAATGGACAGGAAAATGGAGTCAAATGAGGGGGGATATGTGTGTAAAACCCTTGGTATTTGGTACTTTCCATGTTACATTAAGTTTTTTATTCCTTTTTATGGTTTTATATGGGTTATTGGAGCTTTGGGGGGTTTCTTATTGAGATTAAGAGTGTTTTTTAATTCCTAGTTACACTATGTATAGTAACACACCATGGTGGAGGACATGGTGTGTTGGTATTTCACATATGAAACACAAGTAGATCAAAATTCCCACGATAATTTTTAGTCTCTTGATGGATTTTTGTGTGTAAAAATGGAGATCTGGTAGCAGAATATGAGGGGAACAACCTAACCAGGTCATCTTACAGTGTTTGGGGGGGGGGGTCCAAAAAGTCTTTAGGTTTTACAAAAATCTATAGTGTGGCCACTTTGGTGAGCATGGATCGAATTTCACCACTTTCATAGTAGGCACACCACACTATTGTGTTTTTCTGAACATATTTTCCTTAAAATGACAAATTTGAGTGTTGATGATGGGTTGTAGAGATTTGGGCATTATAGAAATATCATATGTGATATTGTGGGGTTATTAAATTTTATTTTAAATCTATTTTAACCTATATTATAAAGTGTTATAATCATCCCAAACTAGGATCTCGATTTAGGGCTTCTTAAAGGTGAATCTATTTGATATTTACCCCATTGATAAATACTTTTCATTCAAAATACATTACGAGATCAGTTTTATAGATTATTCTTCCTGCTTGGATATTTCTAAAAATCATAAGATGTGGGTAGATTTTATCTTTTCTCTACCTATTCTAGAACAAAAAGGCTTAGTTTTCTAAATGGTTTTTTTCTTTTCAAATAAAAAACTCTATGATTTATTATTATAAACCCCTCTTTGTTTAATTATTTAGAAAACCATGTATTTTTAAATATTGGAACCAATTATTTTCATTACTATAAATTGTGTGAATTTTTTTTTTCCAATCCATTCTTGGGTTTTTCAAGATTCTCTCAAGAAATGTTTTTTATAATTCAGAGATATGTTTTTAGAAAATGATGTTTTACCATGTAAAGGCTAAAATTTTCCTGAAGGGGTGAATAAGGTTCTAAAACATTCACACAATTGATGTGTTAGGATCATCATATCAAATTATGGAAAGGAAAAGAAACATGTGAAACATTTTTTATTTTATGAAAGATAGGTTTACATGATAGGAATATTTTCATGCAAAGTAGAAGACGTGAAAGGAACTTGTTCACTAATAGCGACATCAAAATGAATAACTCATCATAGTAGGAAACTAGTGCAAACAATGGATAGCATGTATGTTACATGCATTTATGTTCTTCCTTGTCTATAAATAGGTGTCTACCCCCATCATTTAAAGTATATTTTTCCAATGAAATCTTGGTGCCTCTACCAAACAAAAAATTTGTGTGTCTTAGAGTTCCTCAATAAAAACTTGTTCACATAATGATTTTTATGTATAAAATGATCAATGGAAACTTTAGATTTGTTTTTTTGAAATATATAGTTATTTGGAATTTAAAAATTCATGAAAAAACAAAAAATTCAAGCAATAATAGGTGTAGCATTATATTTCTCGAGTTGTGTGTCTTGAAGGTTTTGATTATCTGATTTGATTGAACTTTTATTTCAAGTGCATAAATTAAGGACTCTATTGCAAGAAGCGTTTCATTCTAATTAGGGACAAAGAATAAAATTCCCAAACTATTGAAGTTACCTTCAAGTCATTAAAATGAGTAAGAATTTACCCTAGGCAGTGAGCAAGGGGGAGTTGACAAAAGTGTTCTGATGAAGGATGTGTGATTGGCATAGAGATACTATATCTAAATTTCTATATTCCACAACAAATAGTAAATATTTGTGGATTAATTTATGACCAAAACAATTTCAAAATATTCTCCTTGGACTAACCCTTAATGGTAAAACATGTAAAAATAATGTGTTTTCTCTCTCAATGTTATTGTTTAATAACTACACAATTCCATCAAATAGGTTTTAAAAGTTCTTTAATAATGTACCAACAATATAAATTAATTTAAAAGAAAAATTTTACACCATGATTCACCCCTCCCCTCTCATGGTTCTCTAGGGTACTATAATTGGGATCAGGGCATACTGATTACTAGATTCGAATCTATCCTATGTGGTTTCATAGATAATTTAGTAAATATTAGGGGAGTCACCTTGATTGACAATGAAACCTCCAAAATATTCTGTACGTGATGAGATATCATCTAATATCTGTTTTAATGGATGCTTTTTTACAATTCTCTATGCATTCATGTCACTAATGTGACAAGTCAATTTTTGACTAAAATGGACATGAAAATTTTTGATGTAGATGCCAAATCAAAAAATGATCTTACTATATCACTTATGATTAAATATATTTTAATGTAAATGTTTTCACTACATCTAATCCCATGTGGGATAAATTGAAAAATATATAAGAAAAATATAAAAAAAAGTAAATGTGGCTGAACTTAGAGTCTTACAAATTCTGTTTGATGGTTTGAAACTACTTTTATATAAAACACATATTTCTTATTAAAATTCATAACTGAAGTAGTTGAATCTATTCTAGGACTTAGGGAATAAATTAAGGACAATTACTCTATGAATAAAATCCTAAGAAGTCACTCATCTATGTAAAATACAAAAGTTTCAACTCATGAAGAAAGATATTTGAGTAACATCTCCATTTATGATTTTCTAAGATATCTAGTGGATTATGAAATGATAGGCAATCCAAAATATGGATCCACTCAACTGATAAAGGAAAAATTATTCAAATCCTTGAAAAAAATTATATTTCTAGAGTTTGTGATGATGATGAATAGGAAATCCTTTCTCTTTTTTCCAAGAAATTGAAGAGAGGAAAATAGAGATTTGAAGGCAAGCTTCTATTGGTTTGTTTTTTTTTTGTGGTAAAGTTGGGAACATTACCTCTCAATTTCCAGGGAAAATTGATGATATAAAATTTGAACAATAAAATATGATGAAACCTCTGAATAGGTTCTCAAAAAACTGATACCTCAAATAAGGAAATGAATTTTAGATAAATATATTCATTTTCCAATAAGAAAAAGATGATAATGATTTTTTATAGTGTGTTGAACCAATGTTTAAATATAATCTAGAAGCATCCATGATGGATAATGTTTAAATCGACGAACCTATAAAATATGATGATAATCAATTTCATAGTGTTTCTGATCTCGATTTGGAACATGAGGGTTCTAATGATGAGATCAACAATCAAAGAAAGAGAAATATGAAGTTGAGATTTGTGTTGAAAGATTCAAAGTAGTATATTGATCAGTTTTAAGATGACCTTGATCATCTATAAAGATAGGAAGAAGTAAATTTCAAAACTCCTAAAAGATCATAAAGATGTTATGGAATTTAAACTTGGTATTTAAGTGTACTAAAAAATCATCAATAACCATATATCGAGATTAGACGAAAGGTTAATATGGCTAATGTACCTGAAGTATAACTGTTTACTCTAAGGAGTAAACTATAAAGTCAATCGAAATATAAGAAAAAAAATAAGAAATTATACTTTGGAATATTTTTAGATATAAATCTGCAAGATAGAGATAAATGTGGTTCTAAATTAGTAGAGAAGGATTTGAATAATCAAAGATCCCAAACTATTAGAAAAAGTGGAATTGGTTGTGATGTAGAAACAATAAAGTCCGGAAATGGGATGATCCAAAATGAATGGAAGTAAAAAAGTTAGATATATCATAAAGGCACTTGATATCAAAAAAATAAAGCTTCAAATAAAATAGAAAAGTGTGATGAAAATTATCCTCATGTATCTTGAGAGGATTGATAGTCAAATAATATTAAAAATGAAGTGGATAAGAGTAGGAATGAATTTGATAATACATTTCCTCTTATGAAATAAAACATTTTCTATTTTTTGGGCCATACCATATCTTTCTGTAAAGAGGTAAGGAGTTACCTAAATTGATAAGTTATTAGAATCCAAAAAAATGATATTGAGACCATATCCTTCATCATATTTAATAAATATTATATATGGATATTTTTCATTCTTCAAACTATGGTCCTAAAGTGATTCATTGTAATAAGAGTAAAAGATTAAAAAATACCTACAGAACTCAAAGACAATTCAATACTTATCAACTAAGAATAGTTACTCTTCAAAATAGGTATTCTATTCTGGAAGAAAAGTATGAGTATGATGAACTAATTCATAATAAAAATATATTAAAAAGGACATCATTTCCACCACTCAATTAGATGTCTCATGGAAGGAGAAGAAGAAAATTTATAAATCCAATCTTCCAGAAATATCTCTCAAAGATATAAAGAATAGTTTCACATAAATTCTTAATAGAAGATGTTAATACCACATGAATGGAAATTCATATTTAATGAATAATTTTAAAAAAATGTTGATGAAATTGTGAGATTCAGAAAAACAATTCTTTAAAGATCAAAAGCGGTGGAAATATATAATTATAAATTAATGAACTAAGGAGAACTGATTTTCTCTACATTGATGATTTTCATTACAATCTCCTGACTGTGATTCAACTCTGTGACTTGAGATTCATAGTGAAATTTAATTAGAATGGGTTCACTATCAATGGAATGATGGATAATTCTATTATGAAAGGATGTAGAACATATGGAAATTTAAACTAGGTTGATAGTAAAGAGAAAATTTATTACGTAACTATTAAAGAAGAAAATTAGTTGTGGCACCATAGTTTGGGTCATATTAATTAATTGAGAATGGAATGGATATCTATTTTTATGATAGTTTTTGAAATTAAAAATATGAATCATGATCGATAAAATACTATTGATAGAAGCATATAAGGAAAGATTTTTTATAGTTAATATTGACCAAAGAACTAAAGGGAATCAAATATTCTTGATCTTATCCATAAAGACATATATGGACCAATGAATGTCAATAGCAGAAATCCAGAGTGGTAATTAATTATTTTTAAGGATTATTATAATAGAATGTATTTTCTAATTTCTATGGATATGAAATGAGAATTTCTAGATTACATAATGATTTATCATCGAAGAGCTAAGGAAGAAACTAAACACACAATCAAGATACTAAAATGAGGCAATGGAGGATAATGCACATCCATTGAATATGAAAATTACCTCAAAACACATGTGATAAAGAATGAGGTGTATTCAGTGATAGTATATCAACAAAATGGGATTGTTGAATGTAGAAATCAATAAGTGAACAATATATATAGAACTATGCTTATTGAGAGCAGTGTTCCTCATTAGTACTGGAGAGAGGTTTTTTAGGTAGTATTGTACACTCAATGTTAAATAAGTTTTTTATGGGTGGAAACAAGACACCATATGAGATATGGTATGGAAATAATCCATATCTAAAGTATTGTTTTGTTTTTTGATGTAAATGTTACATCATAAAAAAAAGAATGAAATCATGGAAAATAAGGTGATGTTGTAGATGATGGAATATTCCTTACACATTCAACGAATAGTAAATCCTAAAAATGTTACAATAATCACATTCGAAAGATTTTTGAAATCATGGTTGTCCAAATCAATGAGAATAGATTCATAACTACCTTAAGAATCTCATATGTTGATATGATTGAAGATGAAGAAGAAAGTGGACAAGGGAACAATTCACATGCATAAATAATTTAAGGCATGAAAAACATTTAGGGATCACAAAATTAAGATGAATCATAAGAAGAATTAGAATAGGAATCCATTACTAAAGAAATATCATCATAACATTACATGGTAAATACATGAGTATAAATTGAACAACCAAATATCATTGGGGATTGGACTGCACCTACACAGACAAAGAGAATGGGTAATTTAGAACAATATTACTTTATATCAATTGTGGAATCAAACTCATTCGAATAATCCATTAAGGTTGAATCATGCGTAGATTCCATGAATGATGAAATATATCACATTAAAAATAAATTGAAATTGGATATTGTTAAGATACCTAAAAATCATAATGTGGTTGGATCAGTGTGGTTCTTTAAAAAAATGAGAATGAAAATGTGATCATAAATAATGAATGCTTGATGTGTAAAGGTTATGCTTATATTGAAGACATTGATGTGGAAGAAACATTTTTTCTAGTGTCTAGAATGGATTTTATTAGTATATTTATTGATATGGAAATTCAAAGAGCATAAATAGTTCATCAGATGGATGTAAAAATGGATTTCATAACTGGTGTTCTCGAAGAAAATGTTGATATAAACTTTGAATAACCATTGGAATTTTTGATTGTAAATAATGAGACTAAGGTTTTTAGATTAAAAATGGCTCTCTATGGTCTAAATCAGGTACCACAATCATGGTATTATCAACTAGATAATTATTTGAATAAGACGGACATTAAAAGAGGAGCTGTCTACTATAAACATTGTGTGATTAATTATTAGACAGATCAATATATGGTTCTTTTATGTGTGGATGATATTATTTTTAGTGGAATAAGGTAAGGAATAGTTGTAAAATTTGATAATCACATGAAATTATAATTGTAAATTTCCATGGTTGTGGAACTAAAATACTTCTTAGAGATAAAGGTGATTCAAAAGAAGGATTACACCTATATTTCATAGGAAAAATATAAAACAATTCTTTGAATGAAATTAAATATGCATGACTCCAAACCAAGGTCAACTACATTATTGGTTGGAAAAAACATGGAAATAAAGAGGATGTGACATATTTAGATCCCACCATATATAGGATAATCATTGGAAGCTTACTGTACTTAACTGGAACATGCCTAGATATTTTCATTACAATATTCTTAGTGGCATGATTTCAAATTAATCCAAAGGAAGAGAATTTGGAAGAATATAAAAGAATCATGAGGAATATTCAAGGTAATTTCAATTTTGTGTTATAATTTACAGCAGTAAGAAATAATTAATTATTGATATTTTTTTATTTTGATACGGCTAGAGATAGAGTGGATAAAAATTCTACTAGTGGTTTTCATTTTACATTAAAAAATTGTGTGGGCCGGTTGAGAAATAAACAAGAAAAAAATTATTTTAGCATTGATGATGAAGAATATATCTTTGCTATAAAGGATTTCACTCAAATATTTTGGATGAATTAAAAAATTAATGGTATTGGTTATGAGGTGAAATATCCAATGGTGATTCACTTTGAAAATGGGAGCACAATTGATCTTAAGATGAATTTGATTTAGCAATCTTTTCCCAATAATATTTTTATTAGATATCACTTCATAAAAGAAAAAATAAAACATTGTGTGATTAAAATTGATCAAATTTTATCAGAATACCATGTGAATAAAATTGTGATAAATTCATTATAATCACATATATTATTGAAATATCGGTTTAACCTCGGTGTTAAGCTAACTCACAGTGCATGAGGAGGTTACAGTTATTCCCCAATCCCCTTCTCAGTTAACTATTTTATTATTTTTTCTGTAAGTGACGTAGGTTTATAGGGGAGATAAGATCTAGGGGAGTTATTTTGGGAACTACAAGTATAAATACATATTCTTTGGGTTTATTATCAATGTATTGGATAATTGAAATTAAATTAGTGTTTATTTTGAATGATTGGTTATAGAACTATTTGTTGTTCTAATGTGGC
Source organism: Viscum album (assembly GCA_963277665.1). NCBI lineage: Eukaryota > Viridiplantae > Streptophyta > Magnoliopsida > Santalales > Viscaceae > Viscum > Viscum album. The sequence continues at coordinate 1,967,817,941 of OY728161.1, forward strand.
ATAATCCTCATTTTTACTTATAGAGGAATGAAATAATCTTTGGAAACTCTTGTTTTCAACAGCAATCTTTGTTCACATATACTTAGGGTGATGGATGAGTAATTTCACGCTTATCAGGTTTTGATGAGGGAGCCTGTTTTTTTCATATTAATTTGAAAATTCCCAGTAAACTCGAAGTGGTAGATTGTTGGAACCAAGGATTTTCATTTTATAAATGGAGTGATTTTTTTTCAATAAACACCATGTTTTATCAAGAATATTTCATGAATATATTTGTATTATAGAGAAATTCATTTTTGGAAAAGGAAGGTTTTTTACCTAAAGGCTAAAATTTTCATGTAAGGGTGAAGGAAGTTCAAAGGATTAGGTGCATGTGAAATTTTAGGATCGTCACACCAAAATATGGTAAAGTAAAGAATCATTCAAAATATTTATAATTTCTTAAAATATGGGTTTACATGATGGGATCGTTTTCCTGACATGTAGAAGGCATTCAAGGACATTGCGTTATAAAGTCGCCATCAAAATGAGGAGTTCATCACATGAGGAAACTTTCACACACAATGGAAGGAATTAAATGAACTTGTTTATATATTCATTCATGTCTATAAATATGAATTTACCCCTTCATTCGAAGTATTTTTTTAGCAAACATTTAATACCACGAATTTGTAATGTAAAAGAATTATTTTTTATATCATGTATGATAGACAACACCAAGTATAGAAGGGAATATAACAACCTGCGACTTTACCATATATTAAAAATTATAATAAAAATTCAATATATTTTATATATTATAATTAATTTGATAAAAACTTATATTTTGTTACACACAACAAATAATTACTTTGACAGCTTGCATTATATCCAAGACCGAGTTTTACTAAATATTATTAATATTATTATTTAATTTGATAAGACATAACCTATCCATTAAATTACTTTTTTCAAATAGTATTAGCTAACTTATGGAAATATATGGCTTAAAAATTATAAAATTAATTAATTGGTAATAAATTTATTATAAATTGTAATAAAATCTAATTGAATATAAAGGAAATGTTCTTATAAAAACACTATTTTTATTCTCCCAAAGGTGTTTTGACATAATAAATTAAATTAATTTCTATTAGTGAAAGGTATTAATTAATTATAAATATTCTTTATTCATTTAAAAAAATTAAACACATCATATATATTTTATAGGCATGAGATAAGACCAAAACAAATTTTATAAATAAAAAGCTATATTTTACTAAAGGTTGTTTTTCCACCTTTTAATAGTGCAACTATTTTAAATCCAATTTTTGACACTTTTATACATTATATTTGAAAAAATGGTCTTAATATTTTAATAAATAATTTAATAATTATCTTAGGGTAAATTTTCGATATTTTTTCAGAACTTTCATATTTTGATGAATAGTTAACAGTAATGAATTTTATTTACAAACTATCTTTTCATATAAATAATTTATAATGTTAAATTATATTTTTAATTATTTTTAAAGTGAAATTATATAAATTTTATATCATTTAATTCAATTTATTTCAATATAATAATTTTAATATTTATTTTATATATAGGAAAATGGTAATCTTTTGGAAATGATTACATTAAAACCTGCTTTCCCGTCACATCTATAAGATTAATTTTAAATTAATTTCTTCCCCTCGTGTGATTTTAATTTATAACAATTGATTCCATAATATTAATAATAAAAAAATATAATTTTTACTTTGTTTAACATATTTTTTTACTAAAATTATTTGCAAAATAAATTAAAATTAATTACAGTGATTAATGTGAAAATGAGTTTACTTAGTGGTTACTCTTTTAACTTTAGTATAAAAATAACCTATACACTTTCCCAAAACCTATTAGATGGAAATATATATATTTTATAACACCTTTTATATATTCATTTCATTACTAAAGACACATGATGTAATGTATACATCCCAATATTGTTGACCATTTTATATTTATAAGAATTCCACCCCTCTCCCACTATTAAAGGGAACTCATCCCCCTCACTTATTCACACCTCTAAATCTATTTGGATAGTACAATATATTCCCAAATAATATTGTAAAGTCACTCCCTATATCTTATAATTATCAATTTTTCATAAATATAACCAATAAAATCATTTGGATCAAACCAAAAGTCGTTACCAGAAGAAGAGGTAATGTTCTTTAATGAGCACTTTTGTTTTAATTCCTTATCCACCCCTAAAATTAATTTCATGTAATGATTATATAATAACCTATGTATCATAAATATACTGATATTTTTTTATGATATGATTTAAACCTACAATTTCACACACTTCTATTAAATGGAATACGCAATCATCGTTCGTGTGTGAGGAGGACTACCGCCTTACGAACCGATGTTGTTAGTTCTTCCATTAAAACCATTCAAGGTTCGAATTTATGGTTTATTTATATTTTATATATGTTATATATGATATTAATAACTTTTTTATTCTTTTTTAATTATTATTTAACACATACCATAATTCTTTAAATTTTTTGAAATATGATAACACTGTTAGTGGACGTGTGGACTACTGCCTCCTCAAATCAATGTGATTCATTCTTACATTACATGGAATGTATTAAGGATTATTTTAATAAAAATATGTGATATATATGAAATAAATAGGTTAATATAATTATAATATAAAAACATATAATTTAATTTTAATTATTTTAATGTGATAAGAAAATGAAAATAGAGTTCATTCATACGTAAGGCCAACTGTCTCCATGAACTATTCATTTCATTTCCTATATCAAAATTTGATGGATTTTTTTAAATAAATATATAATGAATATATATTATATTTAAATAATTTTTTATCTCCATGATATTATGAAATAATGTTCTATATAGAAGAGGGAAAATAAAAATTCAAAACATACATGAAAAACATTATAATTAACACCTAAAGCGATGAAAATAATGAATGATTATTAAAAAATAAGAAATAAGATATTATAAGATGATGATATATGATATTATAAATATGATTATTGTTCTTTTATAAGTTAATAACAATCTTAAAACCGCTATACATAATTTTAAGGGATGTTCACCCAAAAGGAAATGTACGGTAAGGGATTTTGACTCAATTTCATTTCATTAAGGCATAATATAATGTTAAATTTCTAGTTTATTTTATACGGTGTATATAATAATTTTTGAAATTTAATATCCTGAATAATTAATTCATAGTGGTATTTTTAGTTTTAATATGAATTATTTAATCTAAGGGGTTTTTAACTTGAAGATACCAAGTGCTAAAGTAATTTCATAAATCTATTCATTTTCATTAGGTTATATTACTTACTAATTTTCAATAATATTATATTATTATATTTATAATTACTTTGAGTATATATTTTTGTATTTAATCTTTTTATATGTGTATTTACAATTTATACAGTTAATAAATTAATTGATTAAGTCACAATTAGACGTTGTGATCATTTTAATGGTTTATTTAAAAATATCATTATTATCAAGATTTTTTATTATTGGAATTACATTAAAGGAATTTAAATGACCATTTTTTAACAAACCTTTTTATTTTATTATACTCTAGTAATCCATGACCTTTATTATGTAATAATACCATTTTTCACTCTTTGGTACTCAACATATTTTAGAAAACATTTTTAAGAAAACCTCACATCGTTTAACTCTTCTGTTTGAAATATTTTTTTCTCACAAAACCTTGTTTTATAAAAAAAAATCAAAAATGTTTTTGAAATTTTTAAAATGAATTGTTAAATAAATTTTTACCCCTTTTTTAATAATGTTTTCAATCTAATCATCTATTTTCTTTCTCAATAAAGAACTTTTAAAATCTCTTTATCTTGTAAAAAGAATGTTTTTTTGACCTTGTAGGATATGTAAAATATTACCTCCATAATTTATTTGAAACATTATTTTCAATTTTTCAAATTTATTTTAATATAATTTTTTTAAAATAAATTTAAAATTAAAATGTATTTTTAAAAAATAAAAATGAAAATTTCATTTTCCCCAGTTTTATGTTAAAAATATTTTTACAATATTTTTATGCATTATAAAAAACAACCCTTTATCCTTACTCTACATGGGATAATTTTTATTAATACCATAATTATACTTCCAAGGGATGCTTTATGATTTATTTGGCCAAGTATTGTATTAACATTCACTACCTTGATTGTTTTTAGTCCCCTTGAATTATTTAATTTTCTACGATCACTAAACATTAAATTTCTGCAAAATATATATATTATTTATTATGGATATGTTTATTTCTTAAATAATATACCATTTTCATGTATAGTGTTTAATTTTTATGTTAATTAATTAATTGGGGAAATATTGATATATATTTACCTTTTACTCAATAAAGATATTTTAAAAGGTACATTGTTTTTAATTAAGTTGATAATTTGATATATGAGGAATTATTTGAACTTTTAAGTCACAGTTTTGGTAATGGTTAATGAAATCCCCGTGATGCAGTATTATTCTCATGGGAAAAATCATTTTTATAGAATAAGATAATTGGTTTTAACCCAATATGTTTTAAATTATCTTTAGGATAGATATTGTTAGTAATGGTATCATGTGCTTAGGAAACATGATGTACAATAATTAACCATTGCCTTCATTTTGGTTCAATTATTAATATCCATTGGATTTCCTCTAGGAAAAAATATATAGATTCATTTTATTCACATTTTATTGATTAAATAGTATATGTTTTTAGTTATTTACTTTGCCATATTGTTTATGCACTCCATATCAGTTTAATGATTATATAGAATGTGTGTTAAGTTATTTACCTTTTGTAATTGATTATTCTCACTAATTAATTATTGTTTTTTATAATTTCCTTTACATAACATTTTAGCACATCCTTATTTTTTCATTTATATGGGAATCAAAGAAGTGTACTACAAACAATATATAGGTATATTCTACGATGTAATAAATTTATCCTAGGAAAAAAATTATAATATAATTAGTGTACTCATTTGTAATACAATAATCATGTATGTATATGGTTTAAAAATACTACTAAACTATTCAGTCATTAGGTATTTGATACTTTTTAATCAAGACAACGTATGGTTGAAGACACTAACTTTAGCCATACTAATGTCGGGTCTCTACATTTGGTATCAAAGGGAGGTTTAGTAGGAACCTTGGGAACTGTATTTGGGAAAACATAACTATAATGTATAATTTGATGATATATATTTAGAACTTCCTAATGTCTCAGTTAGATATAAATTTCGTGGTTTTCCTAGAAATACATCCCATTCTAGATACAATAAGTGTGTGTGGTTCTATAAGAGATATAAATCGGGATAATAACTCCAAAAATGGTGCCTCAGTCTTGACTCAAGTGTTACCTAGTATTTGATAATGGGAATTATTACACACTTGGGGTTACACTCCTAGAAGATATCCTTAGGATATTTCACATATTCTGTATAAACTATTATGAAGGATTTTAATAGATAATGAAAATGAAAAAACAAGGTTAAAAAATGTTTCAATAATTACACACCATAAAATTAATTATATGGTTTTCCACTCTGATAATTTTTATCACACCATGCTTTTTGGTTTTATTCAATTATTGGAACCTGAAGGAATCATGTTGACATTGAACATGAAGGATGAGTTAGTGGAAATGATTAAACAAATAGAATGATGATATGAGTGAAATATATTATGTTCATTCCTAATTAGACTTCCATAAATATGATTAAAAACAAATACCTTAACCAACTCTTGGAATCACCGAAGAAGAGAATGATGTATTTTTATAAGTGTTTTAGTGGTCCAGACCAGTGAGAAAAAATGGAATGAATTTCATCATGCAAGAATTGTGTAAGTATACAAACAATAATATGTCATAATTGAATGGGTAAATGATTTATGTGTGGGATGTAAGGACATAAAAAATGATTTCTGAGGAAAAATGAAGAGTATAATGGAAGTAAATAAATCTCATATGAAGGATCCATTTATTGTTGTTGCCTTAAATATTGGAAACCTGAGCATTACTGGAACCAATTATCTAAACTAAAGGATAAACTGTAGATGAAGGATGGGCATATGTGGAAGTAAATGGATGTAGTATTTATGTATAGGGGATGAATTTTGGTTATAATTGTATTTAATGATTAAATTCAATGAATGTCTATCAGAGTTATTTAAGAAATTATATTAATATGGTTTTAGAAAAAGGACAATATGTATGTCGGGTGAAAACCTATTGAATCCAGTGAGGTTGTGTGGCTTGAACCCCTCACCGAATGATGATAAGGGTTTTACACATACCAATACCCTTTATGATATATTGATTAATGTCTCATTTCTTTTAGCTAAACAATTTCTCCAATAAATTTTAATGATGAACCAATTATATTACTTTTTTGGTTTATAGATTAATGTATTAACTATATTAGTATCATAAAATATCTAGATATATAAATAAAGACTAATTTTATGGATCTTATAATCTATAAAAAGTAAATTCTAGTGCTTCATGAATAAATGGAATATTTTTAGGATATCCATTTTATAATGTAAGGGGTGAATTAGAATTTTGTTAATCACAATAAAAAATTGAAATTGATCTTCTGAAACAGAAACATATCAAGTATATATATTTTCATATATACCTAGGAATTATATTAATGACTCATTATTAGGATTATTATCTTGAAAAAAATGTTATTCAATTTCCTTAATTTTTTTGAATCGATGGTCTTTCAAATCATCACAAATTTATGGATTTAAGGCCATCAATTTTCTATTGATCATTCAATATTTGTGATTGTTGGTCAGATTAGTTTACTCAAGTGGGGAGGGGTGAATTGAGTAACTATAAATTTTTTTTTGTAAAAAATATTTCTAAAATGGTTTCCCCAAATATTAAATACATCCCAGTTAGTCAAGGTTATATTGTTATAAGAGTTTGACTGTTTAAGTAGCTTCTTAGAAGATTGATTAATTCTCAATAATCTTCATTTGTGTTATTAATAATAATTTTGAAGTTATTCGACAAAGACAATCCAGTTATATCTTCTTTCCAAGACTAACTATCAAAGTGAAATAAGATATTTCTGAATTATATAGTAAAGAAATAAAATTGAGAAGACTAATTTAAGCACCATAGTAGATATGAAACAAGTGGTTCAGTTTCAAGCCTAGACCTAATCCACTCAACATGGGAATCACCTTCAACCAATAATTTTATATAAATAAACATTGATCCACATCCTGGATCAGGGTTAATAATAGTTCATAGACTATCCAGGTCACGCAAGTACCTCTTCCACAGTTTTCATGGGTAAAAAATCACCAGGCCACACAGGGACCTCTTCCACACTTAACCGTGGGTATACACAATAGTAAAATAATTTTTGAGTAAGGATATATTGTATTCTTCAGATTAAGGCAAGAGAAAGTGTGTTTCGTTCTATAGGTACACTCTCTTCTCAAAAGGTATTAAATAGATACAAAATAGAGCAGAAATATGAAGATGGGTTTAGAAGTTCTCTAAGTGTATCTCTTTGTAGATTTGTACTTATGAGATGAACTAGATGTAGAGTTTGAGTCCTTGTCTATAAAACAGAGTGTCACGATTAATCTTGTGTTATTTGTAAGGTTCAACAAAGCAAATTTGTTCTCTTAGCTTCAAATATTCTTTGTGTGTTCTTCAATAGTGTTACGTTGTATGCAACAGACATTTTTCCTTTGAACTTTGCTCTAAGTGTGTTCTTCGTTTTAGTGCTCATAGCCTTGCTTTTTGTTTGTATATCACACTCATTTGATTATTTTCCATACATCACATTTATCTTGGAATGCATGTGTTGGAGCTAACAGGTTTCATGTTTTCTTCACCTCATACCTCGTATTGTCCGATTATATGTCTATAAAGAATCATTAATTATGTTAGTGCTTTAAAATCATCAAATATGACTGTTAGAAATTAAATTGAAAGACGACAAACTATTTTAAGAAATGGTGTCACAATAAGTCATGGAAACAATGTCTCATTCACATGGTGTATAGATTGATCATGGTTTTTGAGTGTCATGGTGTGTCATGGTAATGGTGTCTCGAGGGCATGATGTCTTGTTCCATGGTGTCTGCTTCACAGTGTCTTGCTTCATAGTGTATCGCTTCGTGGTGTCTGCTTCACGGTGTCTTGATTCACGGTGCCTGCTTCACGATGTCTTGTTTCATGGTGTCTGCTTCATGGTGTCTTCTTCACAGTGTCTTAATCACAGTGTCATGCTCCACAGTGACTTGCTCCACGGTGCCAGAAAGACGTAGCCAGTGGCAGACTCACGGTGTCCCAGACTTTTCAAAGTAACTGTGTTCAGACATAAGTAATGACTATAATAGATTGGATTAGACTTAAGAATTTTTCAATGAAGGTTGAATTTTTCAATGAATTTATTATGAGAGTAGATATAAGATAGTATAAAGTAAGTAAACTAAATGTAGAGAAATTAAGATCTTGCATGGCTCTTCTTAAAGCATGAGAATACATTAAGCATTAATATACATGATTGGATATAATTTATAGGAGTTAACTAGGTTGAATAATATTTTTGATCATTAAAATGTGATTAACACATGAGGAGTCCAACAATATCCCCCTTTTTTATGATCACAAATCATGTAAAGTTAAAGTGTATATTGGATTTCACTATAGAGATAAATGGATAACATATAGAAATTTCTCCCCCTTTTGGGATTATCAAAAATATGGAATAAGAGAAGTCAAAAAAAGCACATTCCATTAATGGTAAACAAGGTTCAGTAAAAAACATAAGGGCAATAAAAAAGGAAAAGAATCCCTAACAAAAAAGAGTAGTCACTGTCCTTCTTCGTGGGCTGGCCTTCTCATTTCCTTTAGTAGAAAGGGCAGAAGAGTAATCCATAGGGGAAGATGTTGAGGTAGAAGAAGGCAGTGAGGTGGTTGATAAAGAGGGTAAAGGAAGGCATTCAAAGACCGAGGGAGCCAATGTAGAAGCAGTATAATATCTAGGAAGTTGTTGATCAAGAATCACAGGCCGGATCTAACTTAGTGTTTGGCCAACAGACATAGTGGTTGAGGCTAGGGAAGAGGTGAAGGTAGGAATGTAACGACCCAAAATTTCATTAATAGAAAATCCCTCTTGATCCAGTTAAATGTTTCTTTATGAAAAATGTTTTTATAAGATGTCAACTTCTTTAGTTTAACGTTAAGATTTGTGACCGTTACTTTTATAGTCGTTGAACAGTGATCATCTGGGTAGTTTAAATATAAGGCTTTAACGAACCAATTTTCTACTCAGACAAAGGAAGCGATGGCCTCATCCAGTAGAATTGCCCCTTACGAAGCCCATTTGTCGGAGCTCGGAAAGGAGGTGGCGTCTTTGGGCTTTTCCCTTGACCAAGCCCAAGCTGAGCTTTATCAAGTCAAGCTCGAACGTGATCGTCTACGGGAAAAATGGAAGTTTATAGAGATTACCACTCGAGCAATGTTATCCGAGCAACCCCAAGAGTCTGTCACCATCGCACACCTTACCCTTAGGTCTTATGCGGCTATTTTAAGGGGTTATGTAACAAATAAGTAGCACCATGTTCATGTACATTATTTTTTTATATAATAATGAATATAATTTCTAGTCATTTTTTATACTTTGTAATTAGTTTTTAAAGTACAAACGGTGTTTTTAGTTATTATTTAATTAAGAATTATATTTTATTAAATTAATGGATTTTTGAATTAAATAATATTTTAATAAAATATTATTATTAATATTAAATTAATTTTTATTAAATATAAATTATCTTATAATTTTATGAATGCAATTAAAATTTTTATTAAGGTTTGAAAGCCATTTCTTTCAAAACCCGTGAATTTTTTTATAAATGTCGGTTTTTATTTTAAAAGTGAAAATTCACATATTTAGAAAATTAGTTAGATAAAATAAATATTATTTTTGGAATCAGGACGTCGAAATTATCCAACGGTGAATTTTTCATAATTTTCTGAGACAGTCAAATTTTTGGGTAAAAATTAAATACCATTTAAATATATAATGTGTTTTATGACATCATAATGACCCAATGGTGATGTAATAAAATACCATAATACTTGTGTTCGGCCAATATATGTTTTATCATTAAAATAATGAGGTTTTGGGTTTGTTTGAGTCACTTTTCAAAGCATTAATGGAGCCCTCAAGACTTATTCAACACTTTGCCTTTTTAAATTAATTTCCATGGGAGTGTGACTCACCTCCACATAAGCAACCCTAATTTTTTAATAAGTTCGGACCTTGGACTTGTAAAATATTGTTTTCCTCTTTACTTTTCCATAAACCATGGGCAAATACCATGGGATGGTTTGTGGTTTGGATTATTTTAATATAAGGGGTCCCAAACCTAAATAATAAAGAATTCTCTCACCTTTCCTATATAAACCCACCCAAGCTCCCACTTCCTCCTCACCCAAAGCCCTTGAAGTTCGTCCAACCTCTGCCCTACTCTCTCTAGAATCTTCCCAAGGTGCCCCAAGCTCCCAATAAGCCTCTCACAAGCCTCTCTCTAGCCTTTGGAAGCACACTTCCAAGTAAGGAGATTTCTTCCTTTCTCATTTTTTTGTCAATTTTCTTTAAGTTGTATTTCCCTTTTTATTTCAATTATGAATGTTGGGGTATGGTTTCACACCTCCCATGTACTGCCCTCTTATTGTTTGAATTATGGGAGAACCCTTTCTCTCTCATTAAATTCCTCCCATGTACACCCGTTACTATGCCGAAATTCCGAAAGGAACTTCTCTCTCTTCTTTTACATTCAAGCAATACTTTTGTATCATGAATCTAAATTCCATTTCTATTGTTGGGACATGTATATATATTATCTCCTTACTGTCCATTACATGTAAATATGATGAGGAACCCCTTTCTCTCTCGTCAACCTTTTTTATGAATTCTTATGTCACGCCGTTATGCTGCCGAAACCGCACCGATTTTCTAAGCCAATGTCTTTGTGTAGTGGATACCATGCCCATTTCTCCATCAAGGGTATTCACCTTTATTCACATTTACATATTGATTATAAAGTTTCATGTATGAATTCCACTTTCCTTTATCGTGGAAGAAATGATTATGTTTTATGAATCCATGTTTTATGATCCATGTGGCACACTTATGCATGAAATGAAATGTTTAAGAAGGGTGCGCCCTTTATAGCGCTCCAATGCATTGGGTAAAGTATAGTATCATGATACGTAATGTGCAATGAGTGTTGTCTCATGATAATTCAAGTGCAACGAGGGTTTACTCGTGCTTCAAGTGCAGTGAGGGTTTACTCATGCTCCATGTGCAATGAGCCTTGGCTCATGCTAATTCAATGTTAAGTGTTGTTGCCACATTTCCATGTTATGATTATCATGCTTTATCATGCCTTTATGTTCATGTCTCTCTTATGCTCTATTGATATGCCTATTGCCTAACATGTATTGTACTCCTCATGTTTTTCATTATGTACTCCCTTACTGGGCTTTATAGCTCACCCTTTTCTTATGCATGTCCTCAGGTTATCCCATGCAATGCTAAGTACGAAGGAATGTAGTGGTCATGTAAAGGAAGCTTTCAATAAGGATGTTGTATTTCAAGTTTAAAGTTTTTATGTAATGATCCTAAGCCCCAAAGACACTAAACCTCTCGATCTTCTTTGTTGTATCAAGTGAAGTTTTATGTAATAAAGCATGTTTAAGTTGTAATAAAAAACAGGGTTGTCATAGTTGGTATCAGAGGATAGGTTTAGTTATTTTTGGGATTAGGAAACCCTAGTAAAGCCTTAGATACAAGACTAAGCATAATAAAAACATCCCTAAATTTTGGTAAATACTAAGTAAGTGGTTTATCAAACAAATACATCCCTGTCTGGATACGAGCAGGTAGAGGCGGCTCTGGCACAGATGTATCCTAGGGGTAAAACCCGAAAAAACCGCTTTGAGCTAGACTCGAACGGGAACTGGTGCACGACAACGGGCCTTGCTGCACTCTTGGTTATGACACTCCCGGGGGATATGTTTTGATAAATTCACAATCTTAGTATGAACCCTTATTAAGGGAAAAATGCCCCTAAGAATATATTTTAGAAGGATGATCATGAAAAGCCTGGATTGAATCCTATAGACTCATGAGTTAAAGAGATTAAAGTTTATTTATAAGTCATCAACTTTTGTCTTTGGATTAACCTTTATGTGTTACCCCTAACTTTATTTTATTCCAGCCAATGGCCGGTAATAGGAGAACTCGGGCTAACAACCGTTGTGAAGATCAGTGTGATGATTGTACTAATGAGATGCCCAATCCGATGGGAGCGGGAATCGCGAACTTTGTCACGCTTCTCTCTCAGCTAACTCAAGTTTTGAATAGAAACACTGGTCAAGAGGAACGTTCAACCCCCCCTAAGAAAGAATAAGTCGCTATTGAAATCTTCATGAGACAACGGCCTCCTACTTTTAGTGGATCATCCGATCCCACGATTGCTGAACAATGGATCAACTCCATTGAAAAGATATTCTCCATCCTCCAATGCTCTGAAAAAGAGAAGGTTCTCCTGGCGGCTTATCATATGGAGGGTGAAGCTGATCAATGGTGGACGTTGATCAAAAATACGAAGCCTGAGGAGGAGATCGAGGCTTTGGAATAGAAGGTAATCCGGAAGATGTTTTTTGATAAATATTTTCCACGCACCCTCCGTCTTAAGATGGAAAGGGACTTCCTTTCCCTCAAGCAGAAAGATGAGGAATCTGTGGGAGCGTACGAGGCAAACTTCACAAGGCTTGCACGATACGCTTCCGGCTTTGTCGTTACCCCCGAATGCAAGGTTGACCGCTTCTTTGGTGGGCTGAAGCCTAGCTTGCGGAAAGCATTAGCGATCCGTGACTTCGACAGCTATGAGGAAATTGTCCGATGTGACCTCAAGGTTGAAATGGAGATCGGAGAATCACAGGGGTATCATGGGGACAAGAAGCAGAAGGTGGACTTCAATGCTGGTGGTCCGATGGATAAATCCAACGGCTCTAAGAAATTACAGCACCCCACTTGCCAAAAGTGTGGAAAGAAGCACCCTGGAAATTGCCTTAGGGGGACAAGAAAATGCTTTAAGTGTGGAAGAGAAGGGCACCTAGCTGTTAACTGTCAGCAAGAAGGACCCGCGGCTGCGACGGAGGGGAGGAACGCTCCGTTCGAACCTCAACGCGTTGTTCAATGCTTCAAATGCAAAGAACTGGGTCATTTTGCAAATCAGTGCCCTAATCCAAGGGTTATCGGAGGCAATCAACAACCTCCAAGACAGCAAGGAAGATCTTTTGCCATCACTTCTGCCGAAGTGAACCCCGAAAACGAAGTGGTGACAGGTACGCTAGTTATTCATTCAAGAATAGCGAACGTACTTTTTGATTCAGGTTCTACGCATTCTTTTATATCTCAAAAGTTTAGTAGAATAAATCCTGCACCACCACAAATCATGGATGTAATGATGTCGGTGAGTACGGAAAATGGGGCAATCATTGCATCCCATGAGTATAAGTCCTCCCCTGTTATAATCTGTGGATTGAATTTCCCGGCGAACCGCGTCATACTCCCTTCGGTGGAATTTGATGCAATTCTTGGCATGGATTGGCTTTCCTTATATAGAGCCAACATAAATTTTTAGGGGAGAGAAATCACACTCCATATGGAGAATCGACCCCCGATTCTTTACAAGTGTCAGGAGGAAGATGAATCTCCTTTAGCTCCATCATCTCAAGCATGGATATTACTGCCTTATGAGCACGCATATCTGGCTCAGATGATTGAGTCCAAGGACGAAACCACCCTTGAAGAAATGCCTATTGTGAGGGAATTCGCTGAAGTATTTCCCGAGGAACTTCCTGGTCTTCCTCCAAGAAGAGATGTTGAGTTCTCAATTGAACTTATACCTGGGGCGCTACCAATATCCAAGACTCCATATAGAATGGCTGTGGTTGAGCTTGAAGAACTGAAGAAACAACTACAGGAGAATCTGGATAAAGGGTTTATACGCCCAAGTGCATCACCATGGGGTGCACCAGTCCTCTTCGTCAAGAAGAAGGATGGGTCAATGCGGCTTTGCATCGATTATCATGAACTTAACAAAATCACGATAAAGAACAGGTATCCTCTCCCAAGAATCGATGACTTGTTTGATCAGCTGCGTGGAGCTCAATACTTCTCCAAGGTCGACTTGCGGTCGGGATATTATCAAGTAAGGGTGAAGAAGGAAGATATCCCCAAGACTGCTTTTCGTACAAGGTACGGGCACTATGAATTCATAGTAATTCCTTTTGGACTCACCAATTCTCCAGCAATATTCATGGACTTGATGAATAGAGTCTTTAGAGACTACCTATATAAATTTTTGGTAGTCTTTATAGATGATATTCTAATATACTCCAAAACCAAGGAGGACCATGAGGAGCATTTAAGAACTGTACTGGAGACTTTGCGCAAGGAGAAGCTCTATGCCAAGTACAGCAAATGTGATTTCTGGTTGAAGGAGGTCTCATTCTTGGGCCATATCATCACAAGAAATGGGATATCTATGGACCCCTCCAAAACAGATGCAATTGAGGGATGGCCGAGGCCAACATCGGTAACTGATATCCGTAGCTTCTTGGGGTTAGCTGGATATTATCGACGATTTGTGAGAAACTTCTCACAATTGTCCAACCCTCTTACCAAGCTAACTCGAAAGGGAGTAAAGTTTTCTTGGAGTGATTAATGCGAAGAAAGCTTCAAGGAGTTGAAAAGGAGGCTTATCACTGCACCTGTGCTCACTTTACCCACAAGTGGGGAGCTTTTTGTGGTATTCAGTGATGCTTCGAAGAAGGGATTAGGATGTGTGCTGATGCAGAATGATAAAGTGATATCCTATGCCTCAAGATAGTTGAAAATCCATGAGCGAAACTATCCAACGCATGATCTGGAGTTGGCGGCGGTAATCTTTTCCTTGAAAATCTGGCGGCATTATCTCTATGGAGAGAAATGTGAGATATATACTGACCACAAGAGTCTTAAGTATATATTCACGCAGAAATAGCTTAATATGCGCCAGAGAATATGGATAGAGCTCATAAAGGATTATGACTGTTCAATACATTACCACCCTGGGAAGGCGAACAAGGTGGCGGATGCCCTAAGTAGGAAGGATCCAGCAATTCTATCAATGATGAGAATTGAGAAGGATCCAATCTTCTTAGACTTGATGAATATTGACGTGGGAATCATAAAGAAGGGAACATCATAAATACTTTCACAAATGATTGCTCAACCATCTCTTTTGAAAAGGTTAAAGGATGCTCAAAAGGATGATGCGAGAATCCAAGAAAAAGTGGAATCTATCAAAAAGGGAAAATCCTCAGAGTTTAATGTTAATGAAGAAGGAATTGTGCGGTTTGGGAAAAGACTATGTGTCCCATCAAGTTCGGAGCTGAAGAAGGAACTTTTGGATGATGCACATAGTTCAAATTTCTCTATTCACCCAGGGAGCACAAAGATGTATCGAGATCTACGAGAAAACTTTTGGTGGGATAATATGAAGAAGGAGATCGCCGAATATACATCAAAGTGCCTGGTGTTTCAGCAAGTGAAGGCAGAGAGGCAGAAGTCTAAGGGGATGATGCAACCATTGCCCATACCAGAATGGAAATGGGAGAACATCACCATGGACTTCGTCACTGGACTTCCAAGGACATCCAAAAGAAACAATGCAATCTGGGTTATTGTGGATCGTCTTACAAAGACTGCACACTTCATTGCTATTCGAGAGGATTTCTCTTTGGATGAACTGGCACGGATATATATCAGGGAAGTGGTACGGTTGCATGGATTACCACTATCTATTGTGTCTGACCGAGATCCAAGATTTACCTCTAAGTTTTGGAAGAGTCATCAACATGATCTGAATACTGAACTGAACTTCAGTACGGCCTATCATCCTCAAACTGATGGCCAATCCGAGTGGACTATCCAAACACTTGAGGATATGTTGAGAGCGTGCTCAATGGACTTTAAAGGAGGATGGGATCAACATCTTCCTCTAGTTGAGTTCTCTTATAATAATAGTTTCCACTTGAGCATCCAAATGGCACCATATGAATCCCTATATGGGAAAAGGTGTAGAACACTGGCATGTTGGGATGAGGTCGGTGAACGTAAGCTGCTTGGACCCGAAATGGTCGAAGAAATGGTGGAGAAGGTGAAAACCATTCAGCAGCATATCAAGGCAGCCCAAAGTCGACATAAGAGTTATGCAGATAATTGTCGACGAGACCTTGAGTTTGAAGTCAGAGACATGGTGTTTTTACGCATATCTCCGTGGAAGAAGGTCATGAGGTTTGGAAAGAAAGGGAAGTTAAGTCCAAGGTACATCGGCCCCTTCGAGATTCTTGATTGTGTTGGGGTTGTGGCCTATCGACTAGCACTTCCACCTACTATGGCCAAGGTGCATGATGTCTTCCATGTATCCCTCTTAAGGAAGTACATACCAGACCCTTCACATGTACTCTCTTCTAAGGTGGTACAATTAGAAGACTATCTTTCTTATGAGGAGCAACCAGTGAAGATCTTAGATCGTAGAGAAAAAGTTCTACGAAATAAGACAATGCCCCTCGTCAAGGTGTTGTGGAGAAACCACAAGTTTGAAGAAGCATCTTGGGAGTCGGAGGATATGATGAAGCTAAGATACCCACATTTGTTTTAGTGTGGGAAAAGGAAAATTTTGAGGGCGAAATTTCTTAAGGGGGGAATGTTGTAACGACCCAAAATTTCATTAATGGAAAATCCCTCTTGATCCAGTTAAATGTTTCTTTATGAAAAATGTTTTTATAAGATGTCAACTTCTTTAGTTTAACGTTAAGATTTTTGACCGTTACTTTTATAGCCGTTGAACAGTGATCATCTGGGTAGTTTAAATATAAGGCTTTAACGAACCAATTTTCTACTCAGACAAAGGAAGCGATGGCCTCATCCAGTAGAATTGCCCCTTACGAAGCCCATTTGTCGGAGCTTGGAAAGGAGGTGGCGTCTTTGGGCTTTGCCCTTGACCAAGCCCAATCTGAGCTTCATCAAGTCAAGCTCGAACGTGATCGTCTACGGGAAAAATGGAAGTTGATAGAGATTACCACTCGAGCAATGATATCCGAGCAACCCCAAGAGTCTGTCACCATCGCACACCTTACCCTTAGGTCTTATGCGGCTATTTTAAGGGGTTATGTAACAAATAAGTAGCACCATGTTCATGTACATTATTTTTGTATATAATAATGAATATAATTTCTAGTCATTTTTGATACTTTGTAATTAGTTTTTAAAGTACAAACGGTGTTTTTAGTTATTATTTAATTAAGAATTATATTTTATTAAATTAAAGGATTTTTGAATTAAATAATATTTTAATAAAATATTATTATTAATATTAAATTAATTTTTATTAAATATAAATGATCTTATAATTTTATGAATGCAATTAAAATTTTTATTAAGGTTTGAAAGCCATTTCTTTCAAAACCCGTGAATTTTTTTATAAATGTCGGTTTTTATTTTAAAAGTGAAAATTCACATATTTAGAAAATTAGTTTGATAAAATAAATATTATTTTTGGAATCAGGACGTCGAAATTATCCAACGGTAAATTTTTCATAATTTTCTGAGACAGTCAAATTTTTGGGTAAAAATTAAATACCATTTAAATATATAATGTGTTTTATGACATCATAATGACCCAATGGTGATGTAATAAAATACCATAATCCTTATGTTCGGCCAATATATGTTTTATCATTAAAATAATGAGGTTTTGGGTTTGTTTGACTCACTTTTCAAAGCATTAATGGAGCCCTCAAGACTTATTCAACACTTTGCCTTTTTAAATTAATTTCCATGGGAGTGTGACTCACCTCGACATAAGCAACCCTAATTTTTTAATAAGTTCAGACCTTGGACTTTTAAAATATTGTTTTCCTCTTTCCTTTTCTAGAAACCATGGGCAAATACCATGGTATGGTTTGTGGTTTGGATTATTTTAATATAAGGGGTCCCAAACCTAAATAATAAAGAATTCTCTCACCTTTCCTATATAAACCCACCCAAGATCCCACTTCCTCCTCACCCAAAGCCCTTTAAGTTCGTCCAACATCTGCCCTACTCTCTCTAGAATCCTCCCAAGGTGCCCCAAGCTCCCAAGAAGCCTCTCACAAGCCTCTCTCTAGCCTTTGGAAGCACACTTCCAAGTAAGGGGTTTTCTTCCTTTCTCATTTTTTTTGTCAATTTTCTTTAAGTTGTATTTCCCTTTTTATTTCAATTATGAATGTTGGGGTATGGTTTCACACCTCCCCCATACTTCCCTCTTATTGTTTTAATTATGGGAGAACCCTTTCTCTCTCATTAAATTCCTCCCATGTACACCCGTTACTATGCCGAAATTCCGAAAGGAACTTCTCTCTCTTCTTTTACATTCAAGCAATACTTTTGTATCATGAATCTAAATTCCATTTCTATTGTTGGGACATGTATATATATGATCTTTTTATTGTCCATTACATGTAAATATGATGAGGAACCCCTTTCTCTCTCGTCAACCTTTTTTATGAATTCTTATGTCACGCCGTTACGCTGCCGAAACCGCACCGATTTTCTAAGCCACTGTCTTTGTGTAGTGGATACCATGCCCATTTCTCCATCAAGGGTATTCACCTTTATTCACATTTACATATTGATTATAATGTTTCATGTATGAATTCCACTTTACTTTATCGTGGAAGAAATGATTATGTTTTATGAATCCATGTTTTATGATCCATGTGGCACACTTATGCATGAAATGAAATGTTTAAGAAAGGTGCGCCCTTTATAGCGCTCCAATGCATTGGGTAAAGTATAGTATCATGATACGTCATGTGCAATGAGTGTTGTCTCATGCTAATTCAAGTGCAACGAGGGTTTACTCGTGCTTCAAGTGCAATGAGGGTTTACTCATGCTCCATGTGCAATGAGCCTTGGCTCATGCTAATTCAATGTTAAGTGTTGTTGCCACATTTCCATGTTATGATTATCATGCTTTATCATGCCTTTATGTTCATGTCTCTCTTATGCTCTATTGATATGCCTATTGCCTAACATGTATTGTACTCCTCATGTTATTCATTTTGTACTCCCTTACTGGGCTTTATAGCTCACCCTTTTCTTATGCATGTCCTCAGGTTATCCCATGCAATGCTAAGTACGAAGGAATGTAGTGGTCATGTAAAGGAAGTTTTCAATAAGGATGTTGTATTTAAAGTTTAAAGTTTTTATGTAATGATCCTAATCCCCAAAGACACTAAACCTCCCAATCTTCTTTGTTGTATCAAGTGATGTTTTATGTAATAAAGCATGTTTAAGTTGTAATAAAAAGCAGGGTTGTCATAAGGAAGTCCTGGTCTAAGAGGTGTAGTCGCTAGAGCAAAAATGGTTGTACTCTGGACATGAAGAAAGGGTCCCAAGAGTATGATGAAATTGGTAATGATCTCTCCACCATACTTCATGGATTTCTCAACAAAAAATCTCAGCTAGGGGATAAACCCCTGACCATTTATGAAAGTAAAATAAAAGGACAGTAGTCAAGCATTAAAAGCTAAAAAAGAAAGGAAATTACATGTCATATAAACCATACTGATCTCCACAATCCTCCTACACTATAGTTTTTTACCATTCTTATCTTTCATAATGCTTCAGAACCTCAGCATATTTCCTTCGCAGATCCATCCGCTCCAAGGATAAGAGCTCCTCGTTGCCACCAGAGGACCTAGTGGCTAACGGCTTTGGAAAATAAGAGTAATCGTTCTTTTACATGCGTTGCAGTGGAGCAGTCAAGACTTCTTGATCCCCAATCACCTTCGCCTTCCCACCTTGGAACACATCACTAAAATAATGTTTGATCATACCACCATAGTTTTCTTGTTCACTCTCATATAAATTCCCCCACTTTCCATGGATAAACACCTGCTGAATACTATCATCCCCTCCACTACTCTTCTGGAATTGACCATTGGTGTCAATCACAGCAAGACTCCTTGGCTGTTCTTGGGACTCCTGATTGACTAAAGTCCCCTGCGGAACATCTTTTGATCCATTACCACCCTCTTGTGAAGGATACTCATGCTGCAACTGAATCATTGAAGTGCCTACCTCTACAAACTCTTTTTCCAAATCTTGGAACCGATTGGCAGTAGCAACTGTGAAGCCCACCTCCCCATCAATCACAACCCTTCCTTGCACCCCATTACTAACATCTGAAACCCACATAGTATCACCACCTCTACCAACATCATCCAGCATTCCATTTACCACAACAACTGCTTCCTTACACCAATTACCAGCCTTTTCTATAGGTACAGGAACACACACCTCATGCTGCAACTCCCTCACAACAGTGTTAGCACCTGCGGTACTTTGCCCTTCGCCAGAACCAGATGCCTCCTTGGAATTATCATGCAACACCCCATCACCCAAATGCAATTCATGTCAAAGCCTACTGAACACAGCAGAAACTTCTGGATTTAAAGGGGCCTCTGTACAGCTCATCAAAGGTACTGCTGGCCAATTCTCTGCATCATCTGCAGTTCCAGAAGCCACACCTCCATCAGACATCAATCTTGGCCTAGAGGACTCATCTACCCTCTACCTATGATTAGAAGACCTTATGTTTAGCACCTCAGAGCAATAGTTTGACGATGTATGCCCCAGACGATAGCAGGTATTACAGTATCCCACCCAAGATTCAAAAACCACGGGCTACCTCTATCTGAACTCCTCACCAACGGTAATCCATACCCAATTTACTGCGGGCCTTGCAATTTCCACCTCCACACAGAGACGAGGATTAACCAGATGACTTACGGTGGACATTCGGACATCAAAACAGAGATATCTCCCCACCATATTACCAATCATTAGAATAATTGAAAGATTTTGAAAAGGAAGAGGGAGCTGTAGAAGACTAACACAAGCCGTAGTGGTTGAAGGATCACAATTAATGTATAAATCAAATGACTAGCGAAGGAGGATGAACCGGAATCTGTTGCATCTACAAGGGGCACTGGACCAGGCGCGGATCAAATCATCCTCCAAGGAAAATCAAATCATGAATTTTCAACTGTCGAGAATCCCAACAACAACGTGTTGTTGAAAATCCAACTTTCCGAAGATGAAGCGGTCGAAATCATCGACCGAGGGCCTTCTCTGATCGAACCGTGCTACCATCTTTAAATCCATGTGACTCGATGCTTCAAAGAACTCAGATGAAGAGATCAGTAGCTGAGGATCACCCTGATGAAGATCAGGAACTTTTTGGCATAAAGAAATCGTCGGGAAATCTAGGAGGTAACTAGGGTTTGAGAAAGGAATTAAAGGCTTCCGCGGTGTTGGAGGCTATGAGACCCGGTCCTTCGCCTCTGTCCAACATCTTGGAAGCGGAGGGAAGTAATCCCCAAGCTTCATCTAGGGTTTCAGTGCCACAAAATGACAGTGCCAATTTGTGGGTCACCGCGAGTCGCCGTCACCATCTCCGCAGAACGCCATCTCTCACACATCATGGCTTTCTCAAAATTGTCCTTATTCTCCATAAACTTTTCCAGCAACTGAGTAAAATCTGTGAGCTTCTGGACTTGGGTCTTTAAAGCTTGAGTCACAAGAGGAATTTTCAGATTTTATACAAGATACTTGAAATGGTTTGTCATATCGGCCTTGGAGAAGATTCTGTTGAAGTAGAAATCCACTTTCTTGGCAATCTCTTGTTGAACATCATTAGCAATTTTGGAGTGGATTTGTACTAGGTAAAGTACTATATCAACATTCTTGAAAACATCAGATAGAGAAGCCGTATTGAAATGACTGAGTACATCCTAAAGCTCATCATTGAAAATAGTCTTGAGAAGATCACTATCTAAGGAGGGTTTAGAGGATTTACCAGATGCTTTAGAGGCATTGACTTTTGTGTTTAGAGATTTGAGTTGATTTAGCACCATTTAAAGACACCTGGTATATTCAGTGGTGAGTTTGTTGAGATTTACAACAAGCTCTCTCATCTCCAAAACAATTTGTTTGTTCCTTTCAGTGATATTTTCATCTAATGAAGCTACATAAGGTTGAATCTGAGACACAACAACCTGTGGAATTTGGGGAGAAAATGGTTCAACAGGAGGAGCAACAACCTCAGATCTCGAATGAAGCTCTCTCTGTATGTCTTCAACCATACTTCCTAGGTCCTTTACTTCATTACTGAGAAACTTATTTTCAACTCTTACTTCTTGAATCTCATGAAGCATCTTAGGTTGTATTGTCCAAATAAGTTTCTCCAATAATAGTGAGGCATCTCTCTCACTTAAATTGTTCATAGGAAATGTTTTGGTATTCATGAGTTTCTCAACTCCAGTCAAGATGGTAGCACCAAATTCCTTCAGATCATCCTTACTCATAAAATATGGTTTTTCAGATAAAGTTTCAGGAGTAGGAACTGGTACAGGCTCAAGATCCTTCTCAGGTGTGATATTGGAGACTGATTTCAACTAGAATATAGAGGAATGATCATGTATGGTTTCTATAACCTGCTGAGATTCATCGACATCATAGAAACTATGAAACTTATACTGAGTGGCTACCGGACTTGACTCAGTAAGATGTGGAGCTTCAATATACTCATGATTTTTATTTTTCTCCCCCTCAACTAGTGCCTCCTTCTCAAGACTGAGAAGCCTAGGATCTCGGTCTAATTCCACATACTCAGCTCTAAGTTCCTCACTCATTTCTTGTCTAGCTAGATTAAAATCTTGATCCATCCATTCTTCAGCCGAGGGGATTATTTTAAGAACAGATTGTTCCACTAGGATTTCCTCAAGAATGACCTCTTGAAAAATAGGAGGCTCTTCCACTATAGGATATTCCACTATAGGCTCTTCCACTATAATATCTCCTATGGAATGCTTTTCAAATTCTTTGAAAACAGATTCTATTTCAGCTTCAGGTTGATTTTCTAGATTAAGAGCTTCTTTAGGTGCAAGAACTTCTTCTTCAAGAACTTTAGGAGGAACAATTATACTATCTTCCTCAAGAGTAACATCTTCCCTGGGTGGCACATTAGCCTCTTCTTCCTCTTCTTCAGGACACTCAACAATCTCATCTGGTTCTAAACCAGGATCAGAAAGATTTATTGGTCTTGAGGGATAATACACTGGATTTAATTTCACATAAATTCAATCATTGTCTTCCACCTATTCCTTTTTCCAAGGATTCCAGTTTATATTAATTCTTTTGATAGTGGATTTTGAGAAACAAAATTCACAATCCTTAATCACTTCTTCATTAAGTCCAATCATACCTTTGGCAAGAAGCATGGCTGAGATTAGATGATATTAAAATAGGTAAGTTGACTTAGATGTGACTTTGATCAGCTAATACATATAATGAATGATATACTTACACAGGTTGATCTTATGCCCATTTTTCATAAGGTGAATTAGAAACATATCTTGATATTTTAAAACAGAAAAATACCCTTTTCTTAGAATAACCAAATTCTATATAAACATGAATAGAATCCTTTATTATCCTTCTATTTCATCAGCAATAGCTCTCCTATGGGTGCCATTTCCAATTAATTTTTTTAGGTCATATTCTAAATCAATGAATTCAGTTTAAGGTGGAGGTCCTCTCTAATAATCCTCATAGATTCCTTAATGATGTATTCTAAGGAAAGCAGTAAATAAACTCAAAGAGAATGAGAATCTCTCACCATTGACTTAGCTTCTGGCAACATACTATCACTATAATCGAATGAGAACTGTACATACTGGTAAAACTGAGCCACTAACCTAAGGTAGATGGGTTTATCTTTATTCAAGAACCACTCTCACCAACCTTGCTATTCTAACACTTTCAATACAAGAGACTTACTAGACAGAAGCCATTTAGGGAAAATCTCTTTCTCAGGTACAACAACGCGGTTTACCATATTTTTATTTAATGGTCCTTCAGGTTTCATCTTAGGTTCAATATTCTTCTTCTTCGAGTTGTGCTTCTCAGATGTCAACGATGAAGGACATTTCATTCATGGAAATCACTGAAGGTTCATGCGAGAGAAGGGTTGCATGAATGATGAGGGGTTCGAAATGAGTAATTAGAAGAAATCCCGAGTGAAGAATCGAGTGGTGATTTCTTTATTTTATCATTTAGTAATACCAAATGTCACAAAAAATAAAAACACAGGAAAATAAGTAAGGGAAAAGAATAATTACCATGATACAGGTTTTACAGAAAAAAAATTATAAAGAATTTTTATGGTGAGACTGTGTCTGGTCTTTACAGTGTGATAGTAAATGCATGTTACAATGAGACAGTAAAGGCATGTTACGGTGAGATAGTAGACGTATGTTACGGTGAAAAAGTAAATGTATATTACGGTGAGATAGTAAATGCATGTTACGGTGAGACAGTAAGATGATCAACTGTAATCATGAAATATTAAAGTACAAAATAGTAAGATATCAAATAGTAAGACCAAAAATAGTAATAAGTAAGGTATCTATTTGAGATTTATCATGCCTAGTGCATTTATGATGTATTCTATTTTCTCATAATTTAATGCTTTGTTGAATATATCAACATGTTGATATTTAGTACCAATGAATTCCAAATTGATTCCACCTTTTTGATAATGATCTCTCAAAAAGTGATATCTTACATCAATTTACTTTATCCTAGAATGTGAAACAGGATTTTTTGAGATATTAATAGCACTTGTGTTGTCACAATTTATAGGTACATTTCTGGATTAATATCCATAATCTAGTAATGTGTGTTTCATCCACAAAATTTGTGCACAATAATTTTTAGAAGCTATGTATCCATCTTCTACAATAGATAATGCAACCGAATTTTGTTTCGTACTACACCATGATCCAAGTGAATTGCCTAAAAGGTGACATGTTCCAGAGGTGCTTCTTCTATCTAACTTACAGCCACCGAAGTTAGCATCAGAATAACTAAATAATTCAAATGATTTTCCTTTGGGATAAAACAGTCCTAGATTAGGTGTTTGCTTGAGGTATTTAAAAATTATCTTTACATCATTTAAATAAGATTCCTTAGGGTTTTCTTGAAAATGATCACACATACACACACTAAACATAATGTCAGGAAGACTGAAAGTTAAGTAAAGTAAACATTCAATCATTCCTCTATAAGTGGTTTGATCAATAAATTTTCCATATTCATCAGGATCCAACATACAAGTGGTACTCATAGGAGTGTCATTACTTTTAGTGTTATCTAGTCCAAAAGGTATTAGAAGATCTCTAGTATATTTACTTTGGGTTAAAACAATTCCATCATTATTTTGAACTATTTGAAATCCAATAATGAATTTTAGTTCACTCATTAAACTCATTTCAAATTCGTTTTGCATCATTTTAAAAAAATCAACACCTAAACAATTCTTCGAACATCCAAAAATAATTTTATCTACATAGATTTGAACTAAAATATCATTGGAATTTCATTTTATAAAAATGATAGGATCAGCTAATCATTTTTTAAAACCTTTGGAAATAAGAAAAGTTCTCAATCTATCATACCAAGCTCTTGGAGGTTACTTTAAACTATATAATTCTTTTGATAGTTTAAAAATATTATTTGGGAAATGGGGTTTTGTAAATCTTGGGGTTGTTTAACAAAAACTTTATCAGTTATATACCCATTTAAGAATTCACTCTTAACATCCATTGGATATTGTTTGAAATTAAGATGTACAGCATTGATAAGAAGGATTCTGATGGCTTCAAGGGTGGCTACTAGTGCAAAGGTATCCTCATAGTCAATTTCTTCTTCTTGACTATAGAATTTTGACACTAATATAGCCTTGTTTCTAACTATGTTACCAACTTCATCTACCTTATTTCTAACCAACCATTTAGTGCCTATAGTGAAAGTGTCATTCGGTATTTCAACAAATTTCCAAACGTTGTTCCTTTCAATCTGATTAAGTTCTTCTTGCATAGAAATCACCCAAATTTAATAATTGATAGTATCCTTAATGTTTTTAGGTTCCAGTTGTGACAAGAATACTTGATTGTGATAAGAAGACTTGATGTTCAACCATATTTCTATGAAAAGCTCTAGTTTGAGTTTCATTGTCTAAGTATCCTATAACATCATATAAGGGGTGGTTCTTAAGGGTTCTAATAGTTCAAGAAAAATAGGGACTAGTAATTTCAGGCTTATCAACATATTCAGGTTCATTATGACTTGATTCTAAGGAATTTCCAGAGCTGGAATTTTTCACATATTTTTTCGTATAATAATTTTGTTGATTTTGAATTGATGTTCAGATTTGATACGTCATCCTCCAGATTCCCTAGGATGGTTTTAGGCACATGGGGATCTATTTCATTAATTTTGACATGAATAGATTCTTACACACATTAAGTTCTTTATTGAACACTATATAGTCTTTACTGGACATGGAATATCCTAAAAAGATACCTTCATCACTTCTGGATGAAAATTTGTCAAGATTTTCTTCGGTATTAACAATATAGACTTTGCAACCAAAACCATTGAAGTAGCTGAATTTGGGTTTTCTATTGATCCATAATTTATAAGGTGTGCTCTTAATAATTGGTCTGAGAAACACTTAATTGATTATGAGGAACGTTGTATTGATAGCTTCAGCCCAAAAATAAATAGGTAGGTCATATTCACTAAGCACTGTTCTAGAAATTTCTTGCAGGGTTTTATTTTTTCTCATACAACTCCATTCTTCCGAGGTGTTCTAGGGGAAGATAAATTTTGACTATAACCATTTCGTGAGAAAAAGGATTAAAACTCTTGATCTTCAAACTCACAACCATGATCACTTTTTATGGATTTTATTCTATGTCCATTAAGATTTTCTACAGAATTGGCATACTTCGTAAAATAAGAGTAGGCTTCACTTTTTTTAGCCATAAAGAAGGTATAAGTATATCTTGAAAAGTCATCTACAAGAACATAAACATAGTGCTTCCCATGTAAACTAGAAACTCTAGATAGTCAAGAAAAATCCATGTGAACCAGTTTGAGAGGTTGAGAATTTGACACTTCTTTTATTGGTTTTGAAAGAAACTTTGTGTTTTTTTCACTTTTCACCGGGATTACACACTTTGTCATTTGGAAACTCAAGTTTGGGTAAGCCTTTAACTAGGAATTTTCTAGATATTTTTATATGGGAGTAAACATTACAGTGCCCTAATCTACTATGCTAGTTATTAAATACACATAAGTGTGAAGAATTTTGAGAAGCTAAAGAATCTAAATTAACATAATAAAGATTTTCATTTATTAGTGCAGAAAATACTAATTCATCTTTATAGTTAAATATATCAAAAGAATAATTTTCAAATATAAAATGAAATTCATATCACATAATTGTGTGATACTAAGAAAATTTTATTTTAAACGATCTTCAAATAGTAATTTAGAAATTAAAACTGATTTAGAGTTACTGATTTGGCCTAGGCCAATAATATTTTCTTTGGAATTGTAACCAAATGTGACATTTCCTCCATCTAATTTTATATGGTTCTTGAAGAATGTGTGTCTCCTGTCATGTGCCTTGAACATCCTCTTTCCATGTACCATAAATTTTTATAAGAGCTCTTTATGAAGTTTTCCTACAAAAAGATTAGGCAAAAACAGATTTTGGTACCCATAATTGTTTAGGTCTAGTAATATTAGTAATAAGTGATTTATGAACCCATATTTGCCTCATAGGTTTCCTATAAGCATTGTGTAATGTATTTGAAAATAAATTTTACTCGGTCTAGAACATCTTGAAATAGTAGAACATGTATCATGAATTGATTTAGTTGATTTAAGTCTAGAGCTGGGATTAAAACTATATGTCCTAGATATTGAAATAAACTTTGTTCTACCAAGATTTCTTTTGCCGAGTTGATAACCAATGCCACTGTTGTATTTAGTTGCAATCTATTTTCCTATCATTTGATTGAGGGTAATTTTATATTAGTAAACTTTTCATAAATCACTATTTAATTGCTCAATAGATATTTTTAACTCATTTTTTTCTTTGAGAAGTTGATAATTTTTATTCTTTTCTGTAGTAAGTTCAGATTTAACATTTATAGTGAGAGCATGTTGTTTATTCAATGATTTATATTTGTCTTTTAGTTGATTGCATGTCTCTTTAAGCATGTTATAGTATTCAAACATTTCTTCATTTTTCATTTTTTTAGAGTCACTTTCATCTTCAGAATAGTATGAGTTATGTATAGAAGAGTCTAGTGTTACCTGAGATGTGTTTGTCATAAATCACATATTGGCTTTTTTAGCCTGTTCGTTATTTGATGTCTTTGAGTTGCTTGATCTATCCTCAGAATCACTCCAAGTTTCTTTTAATGCCTTTTTGTACTTCATGTCCTTGTCCTCATATTTATTTTTGTATTTGAGCTTTGGAGAGTCATACTTTATATGTCCTTTGCACTTACACTCAGGGAAGACAATTTCATCATTCTTGTCACTTCTTTTCTAGTCTTTCTTACAGTTTCCTTTTTGTTCATACTTTCCTTTGAAGTTAGGATTTCTAAAAAATTTATTCTTTTTTTAGAATCATTTCAATATTATGGATAGTTGATCCATCTCCTCATTACTGTCAGATGACGATTGTTCACTGGTGGAGCTTTCTATAGAAGCTTCCAATTTCCCCTTGCCTTTGTTCTTATAGGTCATGGTCTTGAATGCAATAGATTAACTCTTTGGTTAATCCTCCTCTTTATTAAATTTCATCTCTCCCTCATACATCATCAGTTTTCCAATGAGTTCCTTTAATGGTAGTTTTCTAATGTCACATGATTCTCTAATAGAGGTATAGGTTCCCCTCCATCGGTTTGTTAGACATCTAAGGATTATCATGATCTATTCCTTGGTAGTGACTTCTCTTCCAAGATAAATCATTGTGTTGACTATCTCGGTGATCCTAAGATACATGTCAGAAAGAGTCTCATAAAGTTTCATTTTAAAATTATCATATTGGATAGTATAAGTTTTAAGTCTCAATTCTTTTACACTATATGTTCCTTCATGTGAGAAAGACAAGGTATCCCAAATATCATGGGTAGTATTACAAGAAGAAATTATATTAAACTATTCATATCATAAGGAAGAGTATAAATCATTCATAGATTAGTAATTATTATTATAGGTAGTTTTGGTAGGTTCATCCCATGTGATTCTATCAGTATTAGGACTTTTGTATTCATCTAGAATGGATGACCAAATTTCAAAACTCATACTCCCTAGATGCATTTTCATTTTAATTTTCCATTGAGCATAATTGGATCCATTAAAGAATGGTGGTCTATTTGTTGCAACACCTTCCAATCTATTATCCATAATAATGTATGACATTAAAAGAGCTGTAAATTTAGAATTAACAGAAATTTACAGATCTTTAATGTACTACTACAATCACAGTTGAATAAGATTACACAGAGTCCAAATAAACAACCTTTGATACTAAATGTTGTTCGAAGTAGTTTACTCAAGAGGGGAGGGTGAATTGAGTAACTATAAAAAAAATTTCAAACTATATTTCTAAAAATGATTCCCCAAAGATTAAAGATAGCCCTGTTAATCAAGGTTATACTGTTATAATATTTTGACTGTTTAAGTAACCTCTTAGAAGATTGATTAATTATTAGTAATCTTAATTTGTGTTATTAATATTACTTTTGATGTTATTGTACTAAGAAAGTCCAGTTATAACTTCTTTCCAAGATTAAATATAAAAGTAAAATTAGAGATTTCTGAATTATATAGTAAGGAAATAAAACAATGAAGACTAATTTAAGCAGCACAGAAGATATCAAACAAGTGGTTTAGTCTCATGTCGAGACCTAATCCACTCAACTTGGTGATCACCTGCCACCAAGAAGTTTATATAAATAAAATTTGATCCACACACTGGATCGGGGTTAACAATAGTGCACATACTATCCAGGTCACACAGGGACCTCTTCCACAGTTTTTTTGGGTACAAAATAACCAGGCCACACAGGGACCTCTTCCATATTAATCTGTGGGTATACACAATGGTAAAAGAATGGTTGAGTAAAGATCTCTTGTATCCATCATATTAATGTAGGAGACAGAGTGTGTCGTTATACAGGTACACTATCTTATCGAAAGGTAATAAATAGATACACAACAGAGCATAAATATTAAGATGGATTTAGAAGTGCTCTGAGTGTTTGTCTTTGAAACTTTGGACTTATGAGATGAAGCTGATGCATAGTTCGAGTCCTTTTCTGTAAAATAGAGTGTCGCGATTCAGATTGTGTTCTTCGTAAGTTTCAACAAAGAGAAGATTTTTTCTAAGCTTCAAATACGCTTCGTGTGTTATTCTCTAGTGTCGAGTTGTATGCAGCATGCCTTTTTTCCTTTGAACTGTTCTCTAAGTGTGTTCTTCATTTTAGTGCTCACGGCCTTGCTTCTTGTT
This sequence comes from Viscum album, assembly GCA_963277665.1. Lineage (NCBI taxonomy): Eukaryota > Viridiplantae > Streptophyta > Magnoliopsida > Santalales > Viscaceae > Viscum > Viscum album. Next base: position 1,967,848,596 of record OY728161.1, read on the forward strand.
TGTGTAATGTACTCATTTGATTCTTGGCTATACTTTACTTTTATCTTGGACTGCATGTGTTGGAGCTGATAGGTTTCATGTATTCTACACCTAGTACCTCGTACTGTCCAATGATATGTCTACAAAGAAACATTAATTATGTCTATGCGTTAAAATCATCAAATATGACCGTTAGAAATTAAATTGAAAGATGAGAAAATAGTTTTAAGAAACGGTGTCACAGTAAGTCATGAAAATGGTGTATCCTTCACACGGTGTCTAGATTGATCACAATGTTTGAGTGTCACAGTGTCTCACAGTCATGGTGTCTTATTTCACAATGTCTGCTTCACGATGTCTTGCATCATGGTGTCTGATTCACGGTGTCTTGCTTCACGATGTCTGCTTCACAGTGTCTTGCTTCACAGTATATGCTTCACGGTGTCTTGTTTCACGGTGTCTTCTTTAAGGTGTCTTCTTCATGGTGTCTTGCTTCATGGTGTCTTGCTTCTCGATGCCAGAAAGACATAGACTGTGGTAGACTGACGGTGTCTCATACTTTTCAAAGTAACTGTGTTCGGACATAAGTAATGATGATAATAGAATGCATTAGACTTAAGTATTTGTCAAAGAATGTATTTTGAGAGTAGATCAAATATATTATAAAGTAAGAAAACTAAATGTAGAGCAACTAAGATCTTGCATGGCTCTTCTTAAAGCATGAGAATACTTTAAACATTAATACACATGATTGGATATAATTTATATGAGTTAACTAGGTTGAATAAGATTTGTGATCATTAAAACATGATTAATACATGAGAAGTCTAACAGTGATCAATGAAATCAATCACACCCTAGTATTATTTATGCTTTTCCACCTTGTCCAAATTTTCACTTACCACTATTGTTATCATACTTAGGAACCTCTTTATATGTTATTACATGTACCCTTTATTCTTCCCTTTAACTATTATTAAGATGATATGTTTTTAACAATTTTTATAATGTGTAATTTCAAAAAAATGAATTTTCAAATATAAAACCCTAGATTACCAAGACAAATTTTAAATTGTGAGGACACAATTAATTATGGTGGGGAGAATGTAATGTCCAAAAATTATAATGTAAGAACATTGTATTAGATAGCATGTATGACATGAAACACCATGTGTAAAAGGGAATATAACATCCCAATAATTTATAATATATTCACTTTTTTAAAATAAATTCAGTATATTCTGTATCTTATAAGAATGTTATAATTATTTAACTTTCATTACACGCAACAAATACTTTCTTCGATATCTTGCATCAGACGCAAGATTGAGTTTTACTAAATAATATTAATATTAATATTTAATATAATAGGATATAACAAAGCCATTAAATTTATGGTTATGAATAGGATCAACTAAAATATGAAAATATATGGTTTAGACAAATATATATTAATTCATTGGTAATCATCTTATTATAAATGAAAGTAAAAACCTAATTGAATTTAAGTGAAATGTTTTAATAAAAACAAATTTATGTACCCAAGCTATTTTTGTATCAATAAAATAACTTACTTACTATTAGTGAATGATATTAATGAAATATATATAATATTTATTTAATAAAAATATTTTTTACATTCATCCAATAGATTTATTTTCATATGATAAGAACCAATTTTACGCATAAAAACAATATATTTCTAAAGTTAGTTTTGCTAACTTTTAATGACCTACCTATTTTAAATCAAATAACTCAATATTTTATAAATTTTATAAGAAAAATAAACTTATTGTTTTTAATACATAATATAAAAATTATATTAGGAAATTTTTTTTGTGTTTATCTAAGAACTAACATATTTTTACGAATCGTAAAAAATAGTGAATTTTAATTGAAATTTTATATTTTGTCTAAATAATTTATATAGTCAAATTATATTTTTAATTGTTTTAACGTATAATTAGATAAATTTTATATAATTTAATAAAATTTAAGTCATTTTAATGTTTTTAATTTTTATTTAAGACAAAATAAAGTAGTAATCTTTTGGACATTTTCACATTACAAACATGATTTCTCATTACGTATGTGATATTATTTTTAAATTACATTATTCCACTTATATGATTTCAATTTTGAAAATAGGGTTGAATATTTTTAATAATAATACTTTATAATATATATTTTTCTCACCTTTTTTGGACCAAAAATATTAGTGAAGACAATTAAAATTAATTACAAAAATTGAGGTGAAAATGATTTTATATATTGGTTAAACATTAATCCTAAGTGAAACTATTACCTCAAATTTTTTCCAAAAAATGTTTTAAGAAAATATATAGAACATATTATACCTTTTATATAATTTTTTTCATTTTTAGAGGAAAATGATGTAAATAATACCTCCTGATAGTTTTTATATTTTTAAATTTACAATAATTCTACTTCTCTGTTATAAAAGGGCACTCACCCCCCCTCACATAATCCCACTTATCAAGAATCTTGTACCATTGAAAATATGAAAACATAATCTATTAAAATATCTCCACTCATCCTAAAAGCCTCACATTGGTAATAAATCCCACTAATGATGTATTTTGATGAAAACCAAAAAGAGTTTCTTGAAGAATGGGTAATATTATACAATAAGAACCTTTCTTTTATTTCGTTATCCACCCCTATAATTATTTTAATATAATAATTATATAATGACCTTAGTATCATAAATATAATGATATTTTTTTTGTTACAAAATTTCTATCTACACATTCACACACATCCATGAAATGAGATACACAATCATTGTTCGAGTGTACAGTGGACTATCACCTCACGAACTAACATCATTTGTTCATCCATTATCACATTTAAAGGTTATAAATAATAATGAATTTATAGATTATATATTATATTCATAATTTATTTATGATTCTAAAATTATTGTATAAGAAATAACTTCATGTGGTCAATTTTTTGGAAATACAATAACATCGTTTGTGGATTGTGGACTACCACCTCCTCAAAGAGATGTGATTCGTTAACACGTTAAATGGAATGTATTAAGGATGGTTTTAATGAAAATATTTGATTTATATGAAATAAATATGATAATTTAATTATATTATAAATATATTTCATTCAGTGTTAATTCTTTTAATGATACAAGAAAATGAAAACAACATCCATGCATACGTACGGCCTATCATCTCCATGACCAGTGCATTTCATTTCTTATATAAAAACTTTATATATTATTATAAATAAGTATATAAATAATATATATGTAATTTAAATAATTATTTAAATAATATAAATTAATAAATTATTATTGAAGTAATAAGAACAAAAATAATAAGTCAAATCATTCTAGAAAAACGTGACAATTAACACCATGAATGATGAAAATAATGAAATATTATTAACATACTAGTAATAAGATATTATAAGAATATAATATATGATATTATAAATATTATTATAATTTTTTTATAAGTAAATACATTCTTAAAACCATTATACAAGAGGTTAATTTATGTTCAACCAAAAGTAAATTCAAGAAAATGTATTTTGTCTAAATTTCATTTCATTGAGCTATATTATAATGTTATGCACCAAGGTTATTTGATATGGTTTATATAATTCCCCTTTGAAATTTAATATCATGAATAATTAATTATTAATTGTATTTTGAGTTTTAATTTGAATTATCTCATCAAAGGTTATTTGATCATAATGTTAACATGTGGTAATGAAATTTCATAAATCAATTCATTTTCATTGGTTTATATTAATTTATATTTGTCATTAATATTATATGATTATGTTTATAATGACACTAAATATATATTTATGTATTTAAATATATTATATAAATATTTAAACTTTATAAACATATTTAATTCATTGATTAATTATGATATCAATATTATGATCATTTTAAGGGGTTATATCACAATCTCAATCTAATCAAAATTACTTTTTATTGAAATTTATTTAATGGAATTTATATTATCATTGGTCAATAAACCCTTTGATTGTATTCTCATATGGTTATTCATCACCTTTTTAAATTAATAGTACCATTATTCCAATATTTTGTACTCAAAATGTTTTATTAAATGTTTTTAAGAAAACATGACAACATTTCTCTCATCGGATGGAAATAAGTTTTCTCTTAAAACCATGTTTAATAAAAATATTTTCTAAAATGTTTTTGATCTTTTTGAAATGGTTTATTATATAATTTTTTACCAATTTTTTCTATTACAAATTTTTTCAAAGTAATCTTAATAACTCTTTCAAAAGAATGAACTTTTATAACCTTTTTACCGTGACAAAGGAACGTTATTTTTAACTTTAATGTCATTTATATAATTACCCATAATCATTTATTTTATGCTTAATTTTATATTTTTAAAATATTTTTTAAACAAATATTTTTTGAGAATTTATTTTAAAAATAAATTTGTTTTCAAAAAAAATTTCAAAATGAAACGAATATTTTTCTCAAGAATGTTTTAAAAAAATTACTACAGTATTTCTAATCATCAATTACAACAACCCTTTTTCCTTACTATTCATGGGATATTTTTTATTAACACCACCCTTATTATTGGTCTGGATGGTTTATGGTTTCATTATCCAAGGATATTATTTACATTTACTACCTTGATTTTATTTATTCCTCTTAAAATACTTAATTTCCTATGATTAATAGAAATTAAATTTCCCTTCAATATCCATATTATTTATCTTGTATATGTTTATTTCATAAACCATAATTTGTTTATATGTATGGTGTTAACTTTGAATTTTATTTGATTAAATAGATAAATTTTGATAGATCAGTATCTTTTACTTAATATAGATATTTGATAAGTCATATTTATTTTGAATTTTTCAAATTATTTGATATATGATAAATGATATGGACATGAATGGAATGAGTTGGGGACTGATTAATACAACTCACATGATAAATTTGTAGTCTCATAGGATGAGTCTGTTGACTAGCCTCAACTAATAAGGTTTCACCTAGTATATTTTAAACTAACTTGAGGATATATAATGATTGTAAAGGTATCATGTTCCTGGGAAACATGAAATCCAATAATTAAACATTTCTTTCATTTATGTTTATTTATTATTATCCTTGGGATTTTCACTATGAAAAAATAGATGGATGAATTTAATTCTCATTTTTTTAATTACATGGAATATGTTTTCAGTTATTTAACTTTCCCTAATATTTATGCACTCCCAATAAGTTTATTGATTTCATGGAATTTGTGTTTTCCTGTTTACCTTTTCATATTGGTTCATCTAATTGATTCAGTGTGGTTTCCAATATACATTAATCTTACTCAATATTTGAGCTCACCCTTATTTTTTTCACTTCACCTAGAATTCAATAAGTTTACTAAGAATTATATGCAAGGATATTCTAAGTGGGAATAACTTTATCCTTGAAAAAAAATATTTTTTAACTATTTTATTCATTTATAAAACAAGACTCATGTATGTATCTGGTTTACCAAGACTACAAAACACTTCGGTCCTTCAAGATTTGGTACCTTGTCATAATGCCAATGTAATGGTAGTAGACACTAGTTTTGGGATTACTGGGAGTTTTAGTAGTAACATTGGGAACTAAATTTAGGAAAACATAGACTAAATAACATAACCATAATTTAGAATTTGAGGATAAGTATAGAAGAACATCCTAAAGTTTGGGTTTGAAACATATTGCATGGATTTCCTTGTAATAAATCACTATCTGGACACTACAAGTGGATGTGGTTCTATCATAGATGTACCTAGGATTAATAACTCTAAAAAGGGTGCATTGGGCATTATTTTATTGTAACCTGGTATACAACAATGGGCCTTACTATGTACCTAGTTATACACACATGGTGGATAATCATAACATAATTCAAAATTTCATTACAAACCATTGTGAAGGATTTGAATAGATAGTGAAAATGAATTCCAAAGGTTGAATCTGAGGTGTATTCGATAAAAAAATATCATTTTAAGGCTTGGAAACACTAAAAATTATTATATGTTTTTTCCACTATTATAGTTTTTTCTCACACAATGCTTTTTAGTTTTAGTCTATGGATTGAACTTGAAGGAACTATGTCAAAATTGAACATGAAAGGTAAGGTGATGAAATTCATAATCCAAATGGGATGTTAAAAAAATTTAAAGATATTGTGTTCAGAACTAACCAGGTTTCTTGAAATATTATTAAGAACATATACCTTAACCAACTCTCAAACTCACCAAATAAAATAAGGATAGAGTTTTCTAAGAGATCCAGTTGTGGAGACCATAGAGAAAAATCTAATGGATTTCCGTCCAACAAAAAATGTTGAAGGAGATTCCTAGGAATGTGTATCAATGGAATATGGAAATTTTTTATGTGTGTGATGTAATGACATAATCAAATAATTTCTGACGAGAAATAAATTTTAAGAGGGAATGGAATAAATCTCATAAAAGGATCCATTTATAGTTATTTTTCTTAAATTTGGGGAACCTAGGAACTACCTAATTCAATTCCCTCATCTAGAGGATAAAATATAGACAAAGGACCCATGTCAAAATAATTGTATGAAGTATTTATGTCTTGTTTTTTCATTAAAAACATTTGTTAAAAGGATATATAATGATTAAATTTAAAGTATTCCCATTATTTTATTTGAAATTATACTTATATGGTTTTAAAAAAGGGATAAACTATATTCTGGGTGACAAAGCATAAAATATTTCTAGGTGGTGGGGCTTGAACCCATGATTGAAGGATGATAAGGGATTCTCACCAACAACAGGCCCATGTTATATCCCGGTTAATCTTTGATTACTTTTATCAAATAAATTTTACAAATAAATATTAATATTGAACTATTGATAACACTTTTGAGGTTTTGATATTAATGTATTAATTGTATGGGTATTAAAAAATAGTTAGATATTTACATAAATATTTTTTTAGGGATATTATTATCCGTGGAATGTAAATTTTAGTTCATCTGGAATAAAAAAAGTTATTTTAGGATATCTATATCATAGAGTAAAGGATGAATTATAATTTTATAGAAGAAAAAAAAGGATGAAATTGTTCTTATTAAATTGAAACATATAAATTAATTATATTTCTATATATACATAGGCGGTAAAATAATTTTCAACATTAAGAAAATGATCTTGAAATAAATTGTTTTCTTAATTCATTAATTTTTTTAACTGATGGTCTTTGAAATCACTATATATTTACAAATTTGAGGCCCTAAACATTCTCTTTATCATTCAGTTTTTTGTGATCAATTAACATAATCATTACCTATAATTATTTACACTTTTCCTCGAAGCCCATATTTTCACTTGCCACTATTGTCCTCCTACTATGAATCCTAGTTTTATGTTATTCTATGTGACCCTTTTACTTCCCTTTCTATCTTATAAAGAGGATATTTTTTAACCCTTTTACGATATGGGATTCCAATAAAGTAATTTTCAAATATCAAAACTTAATTTACCAAGATCATGTTTAAATGGTGAGGATGCAATTTAATTTAGGTGGTAATAATGTAAGGCTGTGAAATTCTAATATAAGAATATCATATTTGATAGCATGTATGAAACTAACCCCCATGTGTGGAAGGGGATATAAAATTACAATACATTAAAATATATTCACTATTTTAAAAAAAATTCAACATATATTATATCTTAAAATTCATGATATATTGAGATAGCTTGAATTACACCAAACAAATACTTTCTTCGATAGCTTGTATTAGACACAAGATTGAGTTTTTTTAATACTATTAATATTATTATTTAATATAATAAGATATAAACTATATGTTAAATTAGTGGTTATAAATAGTAATAACTCACTTTTAAAAATTTATGGTTTCCAAAAAATATAAAATTAATTCATTGGTAATCAATTTATTAGTAATGAAAATAAAAACCAATTGAATATAAAGGAAATTGTTTTATTGAAAAACCATTTTTAAGCCCTTAAAAGTTTTTTGTTTTAATAAATTAAATTTATTACTATTAGTGAATTACATTAGTTAAATATAAATTTTATATATTAAGTAAAATATTTTTTACATTCATATAATCTATTTTATAGGCATATGACAAAAAAATCCAATTTTTTTGCAAACAAAGCTATATTTTTATAAAGGTAGTTTTTCCGCCTTTTAATAGCATACCTATTTTAAAAAAACTAAATTTTATCATTTTTATTTGAAAATATGAACTTCATCTTATAATATGGAAGTTAAATATTATATTATGGTGATTTTTTGGTACTTTTTTAATAACATTTATATTTGGATGAATGGTAAAAAATAATGAATTTTAATTGAAAACTGACTTTTTGCCTAAATAATGTGTGGTGTTATATTATATATTTAATTTATTTTAAAGTATAATTAGATAAATGTTATAAAATTTAATAAAATAAAAGTCATTTGAATCCTTTTAATGTTGATTTTAGTACTAAAAACCTAGTAAACTTTTGGACATTTTCACTTTTAAAACATGCTTTCACATCACGTTTGTACGATTAATTTTAAAATATAATATATTTTATTCATTTTATTATCTCATGATTTAAATATAATGGGGTTTTATATCCTTTTATCAGATTCTATTTTAATTTTTTTGAAGCTGAAACAGACTCCCGGATTGGAAGTTATGAACTTTTTATGGCTATTAGGGTGTTTAGGGTTCTAATGGGTTTTAAGGGGTTTTACTATTCAACATCCTTTCAAATGGATATAACATCTGAATTGGGGGTCTATTTTACCTATACCACATATAAAATTGAATTTTGTGGTGATTTGTACATCTCACTAACCCAAGGGAACCCTCAGTTGTAACTATTTAGGTTAAAAATTTCTATAAGGCAACTAAATAGCATAACTTCTGCTACAGGTGTCTGTTAGTGAAGTATAATTTTTATTTTAATATACCATTTATCAATTATTTTCAAGAAGTTCTGATAAATTCTAATATTAAAATATGTTTTTTACTAATGATGATAAAGTTACCCCATTAATTGTGCTAAAAAAGAACTCTTAAGGACCCCCATTAACAGTGCCCTTTCTAGTGGTAAGAAAGAGGATTTTAAACAGCACCTTTAGCAAGTGCTATTAAAATGCCATCACTATATAAAACTGGTTTTTTAGTATTTTAACCTCCCCTAACACTCATAATATCCCTACATATCCTAAATGATGATCAAATTCCATAAGTCAAAAATATTCCGACTCTGGGGAAATTTTCATAGAATGATACTAAATTAGTTCAGTATATGTAACTAGACTACCAAACTAGAAGTCCAATTCTTCACATGACACGTAAATAATGGTGAGTATATTAAACTAATTTATATATTTATAATCATAATAAAAACATTTTTCTCCCTCAACATAAAACTTTATGTAAAGAAACTATAACTTTTAAAATTCAACCAATAGAAGAAATACAACAGCCCCTACCAAGCACCATTCATTTATAATGAAATGGTAACACATTTATTTTTTATAACAAAAGTTGAATTCTCCAAATTTATTTTAATTTTTAAAATAGATAATTTTAATGTGCTAATATAACTCATAATAATTATTTCAATTCAATTTATATAAAATACAATGAAATAAAAATATGAAGATTCATAAATTGAACCTCGAAAATCTATTTATAATTTATGGTATCAATTTAATTCATGATAAAGTCTTCAAAAATATATTAATTTATTTCCCCCAAAAACATATAAAGATTGGAATTTCAAATTTTTTATAAAATATAATTTTCATATTGAGAATGATGTTGAAATTATGGTGAACTTAAGGGAAACCAATTTTTTTCAATAATGACTACCTATTTTATATATAATCTATATTATTATAAAAACATGTTATGAAAATAGGTACTAAATAATAATATTTAATTTTAAATATGAATACATGTAGTAACCTTCTTTCTACCTGACACATTCGCAAATAACTACTCAATACCACCTCAAAAAGGATTAATGATAGCTAAAAGACCAGAAAACCATAAAATAAATAAATAGCCAATTTAAAATAAATATGGAGGATACCCTATGTCCCTGATACCTTTCCAAGGAATGAAAAAATAAGTGTGAGTTGTAATAAAAGAAAAGTATTATGTTTTAGAGAGACTACCTTATAGAATCACATTTGAGTCTAGAAGAATCTATGAGTAATTTTGTTATATTGGAGACAAATTAAAGGAGGAGGAATGCATGGGATAAGGGAATCAAATGAGAGGGGATTGGTGTGTAACACAATTGGTTCTAGGTACTTTACATGTTAAATTATGTTTTTTAAATTGTTTTTATGGTTTTATATGGTTTTGGTGTTATTTAGTGGGTTTTTTAGAGCGATTAGGAGTGTTTGTGAATTTCTAGGTGCACTATGGGTAGTAACATGCCATAGTGGAGCACACGGTTCATTAAGAGTTCACCTGTGAAACAAAGGTAGGTCATAATTACCATAATATTTTTTGGTCACTAAATGTATTTTTGTGTAGATCAATGGATATCGAATTGGGGAACATTAGTGGAACAACCTAACCATGTCGTTGTATAGTGCGTGGTTCGTCAAAAAAGCCTTTTATTTTTAAAATATGCTATAGTGTGGACACTATGGTGAGCTTGTATTGAATATCACCTTGTGCGTAGTGGAAACACCACACCATGGTGTTTTTCTAAACTTTTCTTCCACTAAACGGTTGATTTGAGTGCCACTAATGGGGGAGAGAGATTTGGGTATTACAAGAATATCATATGTGAGATTTTGGGGTTATTAAATTTTATTTTAAACTTATTTTTACCATAAATTTACTTGTGGTCTCACCATCCCCAACATGGATCTCTATTTATAGCTTCTTGAAGGTGAATCAAGTTTAAATTTCCCCCTTTAACAAAGATTCATTATTCAAACATTATTATGAGATCAGTGCCCCGGATTATCCTTACTTCTCGGATATTGCTCAAAATAATAAGAACTGGGTAGATTTTATGTGTTCTCCACTTGTTCTAGAACATGGAGGCCAATATTTCTAAATGGTTTCTTATGATTTTTAAATAAAAACCACTTTTATTTATTATTACTAACCCCAATTGGATTATTTATTTAATAAACCATGTATTTTTAAATTCCATAACCAATGATTTTCATTTCTAAAAAAGGAGTGAATTTTGTGTTTTTTTCCAATCCAAATTAGGGTTTATAATGTTTTAAAAAAATGGATAATTAAGAATGTTCTTTTTGGAAAATGATTGTTTTCCATGTAAAGGAAAAAAAATTCATGCAAGGGTAATGTAAGTTCAAAAACATGCATGAAATTGAGGTTTAAGGATCATCAGATCAAAATATGGAAAAGAAAAGAAACACATGCAGGATTTGTAATTGAATGAAAGATATGTTTTCACGACAGGAATATTTTCATTCAATGTTGAAGGCATACAAGGAACTTTTTCTCTAAAGGATACATCAAAACGAGGAGGCCACCACATGAGGAAACTAGTACACACAACGGAATGCATGAATGTAACTTTCATGTAGGTACTTCCATGTCTGTAAATAGATGGATACCCAATTCATTTTAAGTATATTTTTTCAATGAAGGTATAGTGCCACTGCGGTGCAAAAGAATTTTTTTTCCGCAAAGTTCCTTAATAAAATTTTGTGCACATAAAATTTCTTATGTATAAAAAGATCAAGTAAAATTTTATATTTTTTTGTCTGAAATACACAATTGCGTAGAAGTTAATATTTCTTGAAAAAAATAGGAAAAAATATGTTTTGCATGATATTTCTTGTGTTTTATGCTTTTAGGTTTCGTTTATCGGGTTTGATTGATCAGTTATTTCAAGTGAATCAATTAATGACTCTGATGCAAGAGGTATCACATTCTAATTAAGAACGGAGTCTAAAATTTCCAAAAATTTTAAGAGACCTTTACATCATTATTCTGAGTAAGACTTCACCCAAGGTAGTGAAAAAGGGGGAGTCGTAAGAGTTGTTCTGAGGGTGGTAGTGTGCAATACCTAAAATATCATAAATGCAGTGTGCTTGGAACAGAGGGACTATGTCTATATTTCAACATATTCTCCTTGGACAACCCCTTAGTGGTGAACCCGGTAAAACTATTGTCTTGTCTTTCTACATATTATTTTTTAATAACTACATGATTACATCAAATTGGTTTCAAAAAATCTTACCAATGTGGAAACAATATCCATTATTTTAAAAGAAACAATTGACACCTTAATTCAACCCTCCCCTCTTTGGGCTCTCTGGGGTCCTATAAGTGGGACCAGATCATATGGATTATTGGATTTAAATCGATCCACTAATGTTTCATAGATAAGATAGTGAATGTGAGGGGATTCCCCTATTTGATGAAGAAACCTTCAAACATTTTAGAACATAATGTGATATCTTCTAATATTCATTTTAAATGATGTTTTTTATGCTTCTATGGTCATTCAGGTCACTAATGTGATAGGTCTTTTTATGAATGAAACATACATGAAAATTCATGATGAAAATTCCAAAGAACAAAATGATCTTACTATAGAACTTATGATAAAATATATTTTAATTTTAATATTTTCACTATATACAATCCCATGTGGGATAAATTGAAAAATATATAAGAAGATGATAAAAAAGTAAATGATCCAAAACATCATGTCTTACTAAATCTGTCTGATGTTCTAAAAATACATCTAGATAAAAACAAAAATAGCTTCTTTAATTACATAAATTAAGTCGTTCAATATACTCTAGGACTTTGAGGAAAATTAAGTATATTTAAATTGTGAATAAAATCTTGAGAAGGAACCAATATCTATACAATCCAAAACTTTCAGCTGATGAGGAATAATATTTGACAAAGCTCACTCTTGATGATCCGCTAATATGTTTAGTGGATTATGAAATGAGAGGAAACCTAAAAGATAAACCCACTCATATAAGCATGGAATTAGAATTCAAATCCATGAAAACAAGTTATATTTCTATAGTTAGTGATTATGATGAATAAGAACTCTTTTATCTTTTTTCTAAGAAAATCTATAGAGGTAAATAGAGACTTGAATTCAAGATTCTATTGGATTGTTTTCGGTGTGGTAAAGTTGGAAACATTACCTCTCTATGTCCAAGGAAAATTGATGATATAAAAAGTGAATATGAAAATATGATAAAACCTCAGTATAGGTTCTATAACAAAGGAGACATCAAATCAGGAAATAAATTTTAGAGAATCAAATTCATCTTCCAATAAAAAATAGATAATAATGATTTTTTGTAGGATGATGAGCCAGAGTTTTAATATAATATGGAAGAATCCATGATTGAAATATTTAAAAAGGAATAACCTAAAAAATATTATTATAATTAGTTTTATAGTGTTTTTGATCTTAAGGTGGAACATGAGGTTACCCATGATGAGCTTGAAAATCAAAGAAAGAGAAACAGGAAGTTGAGAGTTGTGATGAAAGATTCAACATAGTATGTTGATCAGATTGAAGTTAAATTTGATCATTTATAAAGAGGGAAGTAATGAATTACACAACTCCTAAAATCTTATAATATCTTGTTGAATTTAAAATTGGGATTTAAGAGTAGTAAAAATCCATCAATGACCTTACAACGAGACTGGAGGAAAAGATTAATATATTTGAAGTACATAAATAAGAAGTTGTTACTCTAAGGAGTGAACTAAAAACTGAATAAAAATAAATTAAAACAAAAAATAAATTATAGTTTTGAAGATTCTCAGATATTTATATTCTAGAAAGTTATAAATTTGGTTGAAAAATAGTGGAGAAGGCTTTGAATAATCAAAGATCCACAACTATTAGAAAAAAGGAATAGGTTTTGATGTAGAAATAATATATTCTTGAAATGGGATGAGCCAAAATAAATAGAAGTATAAAGTTGTAAATATCAAAAAGGCACCTGATTTCCTAAATAATAAACCTTAAAATAAAATAGAAAAGATGGATAAAAATTATCCCCAGGTATCTAGAGAGAATCTCTATTCAAATAACAATACAAATGAAGAGGACATGAGGATTAATGAATGTGTGAATACATTTCCTCTTATGAAATAAAAATTTTGTGGTTTTATGGGCCATACAATGTCTTTCTGTGAAGAGGAAAGGATATATCTAAATGGATAAGTTCCTATAATTCAACAAAGGTGATTGAGAACAAGTCCATTATCATATAGAATAAATAGTTTCTGTATATATTTTTTCATTGTTCAAACTATGGTCATAAAATGATTCATTTTAAGAAAAGGAATAGTGATAATAATACCTACAAAACATAGAGATAATTAAATACATATCCACTATGTAGATTTAATCTTAAAAATAGGTATTCTATTTTAGAAGTATATTATGAGTATAATGAACCAATTCATAATGAAAAAAAATATATTTTATAGTCCATCATTTTCATTCACTAAATTAGGTATCTCATGGAAGGAAAAGAATAAAATAGAGAAATCCAATGTTACAAAAATATCCATCAAAGCTATAAAGAATAGTAACACTTAGATTCTTTATATAAGACGTTAATCCCACATGAAATAAAATTAAGATTTATTTAATAATATTAAGAAAAGGGATGATAAAATAATTAGATTCAGAAAAAACCCATTCTTTAAATAACAAAGGTAGTTCAAATATAGAACTGTAAAATGATGTGCTAATGAAAACTGAATTTCTTTATATTTATGGATTTTTTTCACAATATATTGAGTTTGATTCAACATTATGACCCAAGACATGTAATAAATTTAATCAGAAATAGTGCACTATTAATGTAATGATGGATATTTCTCTCAATAAAGGATTCATAATATATGGAAATTTATAATAGGTTTAAAATAAAGAGAACATTGGTTACTTAAAAATCTAAGAATAAAATGACATGTGGAACCATAGGTTGGGTCATATTAAATACCATGTCCTAGAATGGTTATCTATTCTAAAGATAGTTGTTGAAATTCCCAATATGAATCATGATTATGAAGATATTGTTGATGCATGCATGTGAGGAAATATGTTCGGTAGTTCATATCGACTGGAGAAAAAAAGGAACCAAAACTTCTTGATCTTATCCACATAGACATATATGGCCTAATGAAAGTCGATAGAAAAAATTCAGTTAGGTACTTGTTTATTTTTATTGGTGATTATAGTAAAATGGATTTTTTTAATTTATATGTAGAGGAAATGACAAGTGCTTGACTGCCTAAAGAGTTATCATTGGAGAGATGAGAATGAAACTAAACGCACAATGAAGATTCTAAAATGAGACAATAGAGGAGAATACACATCCATTGAATATGAAAATTACCATGAAAACATCGGATAAAGAATAAGTTATCTTTATTGAAAATCCACTAACAAAATGGGCTTGTTGAATCCATAAATCAACAGGTGAACAATATATCTAGAACTATGTTTCTTGAGAGTAGTGTTCCTTGTAATTAATGAAAAGATTATTTTTATGTAGTATTGTACACTCAAAATTATATATGTCTTTTTTGGTATAAACCAAGACACCATATGAGATATGGTATGGAAATAATCCATCTGTAAAGTATTTTTTTGTTTTTTGTTGTAAATGTTACATCTGAAAAATAAAGAAATCAAGGAAAATATTGTTATTTTGTAGATGAAGGAACATTCCATTATATTTAATGAAGATTAAATCCAATAAATGTTACAATAATCATCTTATAAAGATTTTTGAAATCAGGGGTGCCAAGATTAGTGAGGATAAACCCATTAACACCATACAAAGATCATATATTGATATGATTTAAGATGAAGAACAAAAGTAGAAAACGGACCAATTCACATGAAGAAATAGTTGAAGGCTTTTAAAAACTTCAGGGAAGAAAAAATGATGATGAATCATAATAATAATCAGAAAAAGAAACCATTATTTAATAAAATTCATTAGAACCTCACTAGATAAATAAAAGATTATAAATTGATCAATCCAACATCATTGAGGATTAGACAATACCTACATAGGCAATGAGAATGAGAAATTAATTACAATATTATTTTCTATCAATTGTGGAACATACCCCATTTCAAGAATCTATGAAGGATGAATTAGGGGTTGAGTCCATGAATAATGACCTTGGTAACATTAATTATAAAAGTACATTAGATCTTATTAAGACACCTGAAAATCATAATGTGATTGGGGAAAAGTGGGTATTTAAAAAATTGATGCGAATGGAAATATGATCCGAAATTAGGCATAATTAATGTCTAAAGGTTATTCATAGATTAAAGGAATTGATATTGAAGAAAATTTTTAACTAGTGGCTAGAATAGATTCAATTAAGATATTTCTTGAAATGGAAATTCAATGAGAATAAATTGTTCATTAGATAGATATAAAAACACCATTCTTAACTGGTGTTCTTGAAGAAGAATAATAAATCAACACTAAAAACCCATTTGGATTTCTGATTAGAAATGATGTGACTAAGGTTCTTAGATTAAAAAAATACTCTATGGTATGAAGTAGGTACCAAAATCATGGTATTATCAACTAGATACTTATCTGAAGAAGCTAGAAATTAAAATTGGATGTGTCTATTCTAAACATTATGTGAATAATTATTAGAAAGATCAATATATGGTGTTTTTATGTGTGGATAATATTATTTTCGGTGTAAAATGTAAGGATCAGTGGTAGAATTTTATAATAACATGAAATTATAATTTGAAATGACCAAGATTGGAAAACTTAAATACTTATTAGGGATGAAGGTGATTCAAAAAAAGGATTACACCTTTATTTCATAGGAAAAATATACAACATGGATTCTGAAAAAAAAATCTATATAGATGACTCCAAACCTACATCGGCACCAATTGTAGTTGGGAAAAAACATGCAACGCATGTGGATGGGACATCTATAGATCCCACCATGTATAGGATAATCATTGGAAACTTATTATACTTATCTGGAATAGGTCCATATATCTTTTTTTCAATATAGTTAGTGGAATGATTTCAAAGTAGTCTAATGAAATAGTAATTGGAAGATTATAAAAGAGTCTAGTGGTATATTCAAGGTAACCTAAATTTTTAATTATAATTTATTGCAGTAAGAGGTAATGAATTATCAAAAAACATTGAACATAGAAAGTCTACAGATGTGGTGGATAGAAATTACCCTAGTGGTTTTCATTTTACATTAGAATCAAATGTGTGGGAAGGTTGAGAAAGAAACAATAAAGAACTTCTCTTAGTATAGTTGAATTATAGTATATCTCTACTACAACGTCTTTGACCCAAATACTATGGATGTGGTAAAAACTAAGTGATATTGGTGATGAGATGAAATATCCAATGGTGATTCACTTTGACAATAGAAGCATGATTGATCTTAAAAAGAATATGGTTCAGCACTCTTGTCTCAATCATATTATGATCAGATATAACTTTATAATATAATAAATAGAACATTGTGTGATTAAAATGGGGTATATTGGTCCTGATGAACAAGTGGATTAAATTTGTACTAATTCATTTGAAGCACATATATTCACGAAACATTAGTTGAACCTCGGTATTTATCTACCTCCCAGTTCATGATGAGGTTATGGTTATTCCATGCTCCCCTTTTGATTAAAATTTTTTATTATTTTTTTCCAAGTGATGCAGGTTTATAGGGGAGATAGGATTAAGGGGTATATTTTTTATCACTAAAGTTACAAACACATATTACTTGGTTTATTGATAGTGGGGTATATATGTGAAATTTAACAAATGTTTAGTTTGAAGGATTTGTTGTAGGACTGTTCGGTGGTCTATGACGGCATAAAATTCTATTTTACCTCTGGAGGAAGTAACTCCTCTTTGGCCACCCTGGTTTTCTACACTAATATATGTTCACATTTAAATAGAGTGATGTATTAGTTATTTCACGCATATCAGGTTTTTATCATGGAGCGTGTTTTTATTGAATTTTTTTAAAAATTCCCAATAACCATAAAGGTGGATATTATTGGATCCAAGTATTTTCATTATAATAAATGAAGTGAATTTTTTATTCAATCTAGGCTAATGTTGTTCAACTATTTTTCAAGAAAAAAAATTATAATAGTGAAAATCATTTTTTAAAAGGACGATTTTCTGCGTTAAGGATAAAATTTTCATACAATGGTAAATTTGATTCGAAAATTGGGTGCGGGTGATGCTTCAGGATCATTTCCGAAAATATGGTAAAGGATAGAAGCATTCATAAGAGTTATATTGGGGTAAAATATGGGTTTACATTATAGAAAGACCTACAATCATTATGGACAGTGAGCAAGGAACTTGCGCGCTAAAGGCAACGTCAAAATGAGGAATTCATCACAAGAGGAAACATGCACACACAATGGAAGGCACACAACGAACTTGTGCACAGTTTAATACATGTCTATCAAAAGTTGGATACCCTTTCAATCAAATTATCTTTTTCCAATGAAGATTAAACTACATCAAATTGTAATGTAAAAATATTGTTTCTGATAGCATGTATGACACACAAAACCAGGTGTAGAAGGGAATATAACATCCTAATACATTACAATATATTAAAAATTTTAAAATAACTTCAATATATTTAAAATATTACAATGAATTGATACTGATTTATCTTATGTTACACAGAATAAAGACTTTCTTTGATTGCTTTTTTTAGATGTAAGACTGAATTTTGCTAAATACTATTAATATTATTATTTAATTTAATAATAGATAACCTAGCCATTAAAGTGGTGGTTATGAAAAGGATAATGTAACTACCAAAAGTTTTAAATGGATATTAATCTCTTATAAATATTTCATATAATCACATTAATTCACAACATCATGAACTGCTAAGTGCTATGTGACCTTTAAACATAAGTTTGTCACTTCTGTGTTTTAAATTACAAAAATCTAACATACATGCTTGTGATCAGTAATTTATTTAGAGTCTGATAAGAAAAACATAATTCTTTTACAATATTAACCCACCCTTATGAAAGTTAACCTACCCTTATAAATAGTAATATATCCCTTATGAATAGTAAATCTTCCAAAATAACAGTATCCTTACCCATGAATAATTAAATAAAATTTAGGCATCTTAGAAATTGACTATTTGACCATAGTAAAAGTATTGGTATTTTTTTAAGTAATAAATAAATAATTATAACTAATTAATTAATTTAACATAAAATTTATTTTCTTAAAATTTGTTCATAAATTAATAAATCTGTGTCTTATAGTTTTTTGATAATTTTATAAGTCCTTACATAATTTTTACAGCATTATAAAATTAGTTAAAAGTTTAAAATCTGTATTTTTCAAGTTAATTATGTTTTTAATAAAAAAATAAATTAATCATATTTGTAAAAAAATTGAAAAATGGACTTCATTTTTTGATTCTACACATCGAAAAATGGTTGGGGTGAATTTTTGGGATTTTTCTGAAATACCTGAATTTTTGGTGAATAGTAAAATACTTTAAGTTACCATATAAATACATTATAATTTAAACCCATTATTCCTAAAATCACAAGTGATGTTAACACCAAAATATCAAACTAAAATTCCCTCTTTACTATTCTTGGTCATGTAATAGTCATTATTCCTTTTTTTATGGGGAAATAATAAATTAATAAAATGTTTATTGAGAAATCTCCTCTCCCCTCCACTATAAATACCACCCGTCACACCCTAATTTCCTCACACCTCTCAAGCTTCAATCCTTGTCTAAACTCTACCCAAGAATCTTCCATAGCCCCTCCCCCGCATCCAAGAGCTTGTGGTCTCATCAAAAGACCAATCCTAGGTCCCTTAAGGAGGATCTCTAGAGGAGGATTCAAGAAGTAATTTCTCTCCCTCTATTCCTTTAATTCCCTTTCAATTTCAAGTTATTTTGTTATTATATCCCCACCTATTTTCATCCAATTGGTATAGTAACACAATTATGTTACATATATTTGAATATTATGATACTAATGGGATATTATACCATCCAACCACCTTCTTCTCTTCCTTTTATTTTATAAAAGAAAATGGTGTTTGTGAGGTGTTAATCAATCACCTTCAAGAACGACATGTTTTCAATTTCATTTAAAGATTTTAGATCCAGTCATTATACCATTTTAATTGTTGAAACAGATTTTATTATATGTATTATATACTATTTCATGTTATTGAACTAACTTATGTACATATTACTAAATAATTAATCAAAACAAGTTCATTGTGGTCGAAAAACCGCCCAAATTAACCCAAACAATCATAATTTAGTTCTTATCTAATGATTCATCCACATAGTATATCATATAATTCATTTTAATATCATTTTAACTTATTTAAAATTATTAATAACATGAAATATCAGTTATTTATGTTTATCCATGTTCTAAATGAACTTTCATTTATGAATACATGTGAACCGCTCAAGAAAACCATAAAAACAAACATTCTTTATTGTTTCAATGTGACAGGTGCGCCCAGAATTATACAGTGCTTTATTGCATTGGGTAAAGTAATGAATCTCATGAGGAAATGTGAAATGATGTGTGAATAATATTCTATCTTTTTTCACAACAATGTGTTTTAGTTAACCACTAAAACATGATGTTTCATTTTTTATTCATTTCCATATTTGAAGTCTTTTATTAATGATTCCTCTCAAGTTCAGAATCTTTTGCCTAACTTATGGTTATTCTCAACCCATGATATATTTTTCTTATATATCCTCTTATTGAGCTATTATATCACTCCTTTTTATATATATCTGTAGGTGACTACATGTACTAAGGAGAGGTCAAGTTCCAATAAGAATCTAGAGAAGAGGAAATTAAATAAATTCGTATTCTTGATGTTGCAATTGTTATGTATAGTCCTAGTTTTCCCAAGACATTAAACCTTTGGATCCTATATGTCTAATACTATTATGTTTTTCATCTTTAAAATTATTTAATAGTAATTTATGAAAAGGATGGGTCTCTATAATTGGTATCAGAGGGAAGGTTTAGTGAATTTTGGAATTATGATTAGTGAACCCCTTAGAAAATATCTAGCAAGAGACCAAGTACAAATATGCACAAAAGAATATTTGCATAGGGATACCATATGTTTTTCTTTTAATATAAATAATGAAAATGAATAAGTTATTCATGAATTGTTGACTTATGTTTTGTTTTATCCTTTTCTATTTTAGAAAATGATTGCAACCAGGAGAAAACAGGCCAACAACTCGTGTGGGGGCCAATGCAACGATTGCCCGAACGAAATCCCCAATTATTTAAGAGGTGGAGTTCAAATATACATGGTGATGCTTACACAACTATATTAGGTTATAAAAATAACCATAATAATTTAGAACTTCATGCCTCACCAAAGAGGGAGCAACTAGAAATAAAGTGTTTTATGAGGCAACGATTACCGATGTTTAGTGGATCTTCCAATCCACTAGTTACGGAGCAGTGGGTCAACTCCATTGAGAATGTATTTTCAGTGCTCCACTGTTTTGAGATATAGATGGTGACCCTAGATTTTAATCATCAAGATGGAGAGGCTGATCAATGGTGGGATTTGATTAATAACACCAAGCCAAAGGAGGAAATTGAAAATATTGAATGGGAAGACTTTAAGATAATGTTTCTTAACAAGTATTTTCCAAGAGCTATTTGCATGAAGATGGATAGATAATTCATAGAGCTCAAGAAAAAATAAGGATAATATGTCACAACCTTTGAAGATAATTTCACAAGGAATTCAAGGTATGATTCTGGTTTTGTTATCAATAATGAAAGAAAAATTGATAGAATCTTTAGGGGACTAAAAACACACCGTAGAAAGTCTCTTTCAATTCAATACTTTTGGAGTTATGAATAAGTTGTTCGATGTGATCTCAAAGTGGAGATGGAGTTTGGAAAATAGTCCAATAGATATGGTAATAAGAAACGAAATATGGGGTTTCAATCTTGTGGGTCTGATGAAAAAGGTGGGAAGAAAACTCAACGACCCACATGCCAAAAATGTTGGAAGTTGCACCATGAGAACTACCTCAAAGGGACGGAGAATTTATTCAGGTGAGGGAAAGAAGGACATCATGCTCAAGAGTGTCAAAAAGAAATTAAAAGGAAGGATAATGTAGCAGATGAAAGGATAGAACCACCCATGGTTCAATGAAACAACTATAGGGATCTAGGGAACTATGCAAGCAGGTGCACTAAACTTCGAGTTCTCATCAGTAATCAGCGTTAGCAGCCACCAAAGCCAAAGGAACAAGGGAAGGCTTATTCCATCACTACTGCAGAAGTGGATAAATATAATTAAGTCTTACTAGGTACAATTACTATTCACTCAAGAATAGAAAAAGTCTTATTTGATTCTGGTTCTACACATTTTTTTATATCTTGAATTTTTCCTATAACTATAGAACCAAAGCCATGAAACCTTGAAGTATAGATATCTGTAAAAACCCAAAGTGGTGAAATCATTATAAACTAAGTGTTTGACTCTTCTCTTATTTGTGTATGTGAGAATATTCTTCCAGTGAATCTCATAATACTTCCCTGGGTGGAATTTGACACTATAATGGTAATGGATTGGCTCTCGTTATATAGAGCACATATCAATTGTCGAGAAAATAAAATTTCTTTTCAAATTCAAAACCATCCCATGATCCTCTTCAAATGAAAGGAAGATCATGAATCTCCTTTTAAAAATCCTTCAATGGTGTGGGTTTTGATTCCCTGTGATGTATAATACCATACCCAAATGGTTTAGTCAAAGGATAGTACCAACCTTGTGAGAATGTCCATCTTCAGTGAGTACGATGATGTATTTCCCAAAGAGTTACCCGGAATTCCCCCAGGTTGGGAGGTAGCGTTCTCAATAAAACTCATAACCAGAGCTACTCCTATCTCAAAGTGTCCAAAAAGGAGGCTCCTATCAAACTGTAGGAGTTAAAGAAGTATCTTCAAGAGCATCTGGACAAAGGGTTCATATACCCTAGTGCATCACCTTGAGGTGTGCCAGTGCACTTTTTGAATAAGAAGGATGGAACAATGTGGCTATGTATCAATTACCGGGAACTCAACCATATCACAATACAAACAAGTATCCTCTTCCTAGTATTGATGACTTGTTCGATTATATTTGGGGATCTAAATACATCTCAAAGGCGGATCTTCGTTCTGGATATCATCGGGTAAAGGTGAAGAAGGAAGATATTCATAAGACTACCTTCGGTACAAGGTATGGGCACTATGTGTTTTCGGTGTTACCCTTCGGACTTACTAATGGCCCTACAATATTCATGGATTTAATGAATAGAGTCTTTATAAATTACCTAGAAAATATTTTGTTGGTGTTTATTGATGATATTTCCATCTACTCCAAGAGCAAGGAGGAACATAAAGAACATCTAAGACTTATATTGGAGACATTGAGAAAGGAGAAGTTGTATGCCCAGTTCCTCAAGTTTGACTTTTGGATGAATCATGTCACGTTCTTGGGAAATGCATTAACATGTGAGAGAATTTCTATATACCCTTACAAAAAAGGTGATTGCGTAATGGCCCAAGCCCTCTAGTGTCACAGAAACTTGTAGTTTTCTTGGATTAGCTGGGTACTACCAATGTTTTGTGAGAAAGTTCTCATGATTTTCAAGACCGATAACTATGTTAACAAGTAAAGGGGTAAAGTCTGTCTAGACGGGAGAATGTGAGGGAAGATTCAAGGAGCTAAAGATAAGCCTTATCACTTCACCTATACTCACACTACCGAAAAGTGGAGAATGTTTTGTGATATACAATGATTCTTCAAAGAAAGTATTGGGTTGTGTACTCATGCAAAATGACAATGTGATAGCCTACGCCTCATAGTAGTTGAAGATCCATTAGCAGAACTACCCGAAGAATGATCTAGAGCTGGTAGCCATGATTTTTTCCTTGAAAATCTTGAATCACTACCTTTATGATGAGAAGTGTGACATATACACCGACCACAACACCCTAAAGTATATATTCACACAAAAGGATCTCAACATGTGTAAAAGGAGATGGTTAGAGCTAATCAATGATTATGATTACATTATTCACTATCATCCTGGAAAGGCAAACAAGGTAGCTGATGATATATATAGAGAAGAACTATCTACTCTATCCATGTTAGGGATTGAGAAAGACCTTGTCTTCTTGGATATTCAATGGATGGATTTAGAAATCACAGGGGTATGGGGTAAATCCTACCTTGCATAATTGATTGGGCAACTATCCATCCAAGAGAAGATTAAGGAAGCATAAAGGGGTGATGTGGATATTCAAAAGAGGTTGAATGCAGTAAAGAAAGGGAAGCTGCAAGAGTTCCATATCGACGATGATGGTTTGATTTTGTTTGGAATGTGGAATTGTGTGCCTTCATCACCTGGGATAAAGAAGGAGATATTGGATAATTCCCATAGCTCAAAATTCCATATCCAACTTTGGAGTACCCAAATGTATTGTGATATATGATAACACTTCTGGTGGGATAACAGGAAGAAAGAGATTACGAAATATATATCAAGGTGCTTGGTATGTCCTCAAGATAAAATAGAGTGAATAAAGTCCAAAGGAATGATGCATCCATTGCTTATACCCATGTGGAAATGTCAGAATGTCACTATGGATATTATCATAGTTATCCTAAAGACATCGAAGGGAAATAATGTGATATGGTTTTTTGTTGACCGACTCCCCAAGACTACCAATTTTATCACTATTCAGAAAGACCTCTCACTTGAACAACATACAAAGATATATGGGAAGGAATCGGTGAGACTACATGGCGTTCCACTCTCTATTATCTATGGTTGTGACCCAAGGTTCATATATGAATTCAAGAGGAATATCCAACATGATTTGAGTACTGAATTAAATTTCAGCACTGCCTATCACCCCCAAACTAATGGCTAATCTAAAATAACTCTTCATATTCTTGAAGATATGATAATATATTTCTCTATAGAATACAAAGGTGGATGGGATCAGCATCTCAAATTGGTTGAGTTCTCATACAACAATAGCTTCCACTCAAGTATTCAGATTGCTCCATATGAAGATGTGTATAGAAAGTGATATAGAACTCCATCCTATTGGGATGAAGTTGGGGAAAGAAATATACTTGGACCTGATCTTGTGAATCAGACAACAGAAAAGGTTCAAGTCATCCAGAAACAAATAAAAGCTTCTTGGAGTCAGAAAATGAGTTACGCTGACAACTGCAGAATGTATTTGGAGTTCGACATTGGTGATAATGTCTTCCATATAATATTACCATGGAAGAGAGTATTGTTGTTTGGAAATAAAGGTAAGATAAGGCCAATGTACATTTTCCCCTTTGAGATCCTAGACTACATAGGAGTCGTGGCCTATCATCTTAAACTTCCACCAAATATGGTTCACGTTCATGATGTGTTTCACATATCACTTCTGAGGAATTACATACTTGATTCCCCACAGGTACTGAACTCAGAGGTTGTATAGCTAGAAGATGATCTCTCTTATATGGAGCAGATAGTAGAGATTTTGGATCAGAGAGATAAGGTTCTATGAAACACGAAAACCCACCTTGTCAAAGTGTTATGGAGGAACCATATGTTTGAAGAAGAAACTTGGGAACTGGAAGAGGTGATGAAGGAGATGTACCCTCACCAGTTTGTTAAAAGTGAAATTTCAAGGGATAAATTTCATAAAGGAGAAAGAATGTAACAACCCAATGTTTTTAATGGAAATTAATCTCTTATAAATATTTCTTGTAATCACATGAAAGCATAACATAATTAACTACTAAGAGATATATGAACTTTAAACATAAGCTTTTCACTTCTGGGTTTTGAATTTCAAATATCTAACATACATGTTTGTGATCAATAAGTTATTTAGAGTCTGATAAGGGAAACAAAATTTTTGGTGAATAGTAACCCACCCGTATGAATAGTATCCTACACTTAGGAATAGTAATATTACCTTTATGAATACTAAATTGTCCAAAATAAGAGTAACCTTACCTATGAATATTTTAATAAAATTTAAGCATCTTAGAAAGTGACAATTTGACCATAGTAAAAGTATTGGTATTATTTTAAGTCATAAATAATTAATTATTATTAATTAATTTAAAATAAAATTTATTTTCTTAAAATGTGTTCATAAATTTAAAAATCAATGCCTTATAGTTTTAAAATAATTTTATAAGACCTTACATAATTTTTTACAACATTATAAAATCAGTTTAAATTTTTAAAACTATATTCATAAAAAATTATTTTTGAAAAATAGACTTCATTTATGGACTCTGCACATCAAAAAAAGGTAAGGGAGTATTTTTCGGATTTTTCTGAAATACTTTAATTTTTGTGAATAGTAAAATACATTAATTGACCATATAAATACATTATAATTTAAATCCACTATTCCTAACATCACAAGTGATGTAAGCATCCAAATATCAAAGTCACATGCCCTATTTACTTTTTATGGTCATGGAAGACTCTCTATTCCATTTCTTGTGGGGAAATAATAAATTAATGATTTTTTATTAATAAATCCCCTTTCCCCTCCACTTAAATACCACCCTTCTCACCCTCATTACCTCACACCTCTCAAGATTCAATCCTTGTTTAAAATCTTCCCAAGCATATTTTCTATATGTTCCCCCACGTCCATGATCTTATAGTCTAATCAAAATATCTATCCTAGGTCCCTTATAGAGAATCTCAAGAAGAGGATTTAAGAGGTAATTTCTCTTCATCTTTTCCTTTAATTTCATTTCAATATCATGTTTTTTTATTTTATCCCCACCTATCTTCATCCGAATGGTATGGTAACACCTATATCATACATATACTAGAGTGTTATGATGGTAATGGGATATTATACAATCCAACACCCTTCTCCTATTCCATTTATTTTATAAAATAAAACGTTGTTCGTGAGATGTTAATCTATCACCTTTATGAACGACATGTTTTCAATTTCCTTTATAGAATTCATATCTAGTCAAGAAACCTTTTTTATAGATGAACCATATTATATTATATATATTATATCCTATTTCATATTCTGGATCTAACTTTGGCACATATTACTAAATTATTAAACCAAACAAGGTCGTTGTGGTTAAAAAACCTCACAAATT
This sequence comes from Viscum album, assembly GCA_963277665.1. Classification (NCBI taxonomy): domain Eukaryota; kingdom Viridiplantae; phylum Streptophyta; class Magnoliopsida; order Santalales; family Viscaceae; genus Viscum; species Viscum album. The sequence continues at coordinate 1,967,875,865 of OY728161.1, forward strand.
AACCGAAACAATCCAAATTTAATTCTTATATAATGATTCATACACATGGTATATAATATAATTAATTATAAGATCATTTTAACTTATTTAATATCATTAATTACATTAAATATCTGTTTTATATGTTTATCCATGTTCTACACAAACATTCATTTATGAATACATGTGAACCGCTCAAGAAAACCATAAAAACGAACATTCCCGAATAGTGTTTTTTAAACTCTATAACTCATCCCAAGGCCCATAAAATAACTTAATGAAACCATAATGAGCCATTTTAATGTACACAAGGTTCTTTAATGGTAAATTAATGAATATAATGTGGTTATATAGGATATTAAAGCAAAGAAAGTGCTCGGATACAAAGTTTGGGGAAAATCCAGAACCCAACTTTCTTTCTTAGGGTTCTACCTTTTTCACTCCATTTTTTGTATAGTAACTCCTCAAAAATCATTTTTTCATCATTATATTACCTTTTCTAGGATATAAATGTCTTATAATAGATTATAGTTCAAACAAATGTTTTCCAAAGGAATTCTTCTTTCAAAAACACACCTTTTACTTCTCACTCATGGATGATAGTTATTGTATCAAGTATGTTATTCCCACTTAATTTTGGGAACCCAATGTTTATGAATATGTTATTAAGAGATAAAACCCATTTCTTTACATAGGTTATTTGTCTTCATTTTATATATATGTTCATTGTGGCATGAATGATAAATGATAATGTTATGATGTAACGGGTGCCCCCAGAATTATATTGTGCAATATGTATATTTCAATGTGATGGGTGGGACTAGAATTATACAGTGCTGCAATGATTTAGGTAAAGTGATGAATCTCATTAATTAATGTGAAATGATGTGTGAACAATATTCTAGATTTTTTCACATGTTTTTTTGGTAGTTAACCACTAAGAAATTATGTTTCATTTTTTATGTATTTCCACAATTCATGTCATTTATTAATGATTCTTCTAATATTCATGATCTTTTTCCTATGTTATGATTATTATCACCCCATTCTATATTGTTCTTATATATCTTATTACTGTGATTTTAGCTCACCCCTTTTTATTTATATCCTTAGGTGACTACATGTACTAGGGAGAGGTCAAGTTCCAATAAGAATCTTGATAAGAATAAATTAAATAAATATTTAATCTTGATTTTTTTAATAATTATGTATGGTCCTAATTCGCCCAAGACACTAAACATTATGATCCTCTATGTTTAATACTATTATATTGTTTATCATTAAAATTATGTAATAGTAATTTATGAAATGTCTGGGATGATATAAATAAAATGACTTATGAAAATATATAGTATAAAAAAAATAAAATTAATTCATTAGTAATCAATTTATTATAAATTAAAATAAAACCCAATTGAATAAAATGGAAACATTTTTATAAAAATAGCTATCCTTATTCTTTGAAAGGTGTTTTAACATAATAAATTAAATTAATTACTATTAATGAATGGTATTAATTAATTGAATATTTTATTTATTAAATTAAAAAATATTTGATATTCTCCCTATAGATTTTATTGGAATGAGATTATAATCACCCAAATTTTATGCATAAAAAGCTACATTTTTCTCAAGGTATTTTTACCACCTTTTAATGGAATACCTATTTTAAATCCAATTTTTGACACTTTTATAAAAATAATTTGAAAAAATAATCTTAATATTTAAATTCATAATTTCCTAACTTTATTAGGGTGAATTTTTGGTATTTTTTTGAGAGCATTCATATTTCAATGAATAGTGAAAAATAATGAATTTTAATTACAAACTAAACTTTCATCTAAATAATTTAAAGTGGTAAATTATATTTTAATTTTATTTAAGTGTTATTAGATAAATTTTATATCATTTAATCCAATTTAGATCATTGGAATCATTTTATTATTTATTTTATATATAGATACATAGTAATATTTTGGAACTTTTCAGTTTAAAAACTCGCTTTCCCATCACATGAGTGGGATTAATTTTAAATTAACTTCTACAACTTACATGATTTTAATTTAGAAAAATTGATTCCATGTTTTTAAAAACAATAATTTAAATTTTTTATTATGGTCATATTATTTTTTTACTAAAATTATTAGCAAAGTAAATTAAAATTAATTACAGCGATTAATGTGAAAATGAGTTTACTTAGAGGTTAGTATTTAATCTTAAGTGGAAAAACGTACCTATAAAAATCTCTCAATCCTATTGGATGGCCATATTTCAACTATACGATCCCTTTTATTGATTTTTTTTCATTAATGTAGACACATTATATAATGGAGAAGTCCCAATATTGTTGACCTTTTTATATTTATAAGAAAGCCACTCCTACACCACTATAAAAGAGAACTCCTCCCCCTCACGTATCCACACAAATAAGTCCATTTGGATTGTTTAAAATCTTAAAAATAATATTCTAAAGTCTATACCCATATCCTATAAGCCTCAATTTTTTTATAAATCTATCCAAGAAAATATTTTGTTGCAATCCAAAAGGTATTACACGAAGAAGATGTAATGTTCTTCAATGAGAACTTCTATTTAATTTCTTTATCCAACCCTAAAATTATTTTCATATAATGATTATATAATAACCCATATATCCTAAATATATTTACATGTTTTTATAATATGATTCAGACCTACACTTTCACACACTTCCATCATAAGAGATACACAATCATTGTTCATGCTAATAGAGGACTATCGCCTTACGAACTGATGTTATTTGTTCTTAAATAACCACCTTTAATGGTTGGATATAACGATTGATTTATAGTTTATATATAATATATATGATATTAATAATGTATTTCTTCTTCATTAATTATTATATGACATATACATTCATGATTTCCATTTTTGGAAATATTATAACACCGTCTCGGGATGTGTGGACTACCGCTTCCTCAAAACGGTGTGATTTTTTTACATGTTACATGGAATCTATTAAGGATAGATTTAATAAAAAAAATTATATGAAATAAATAGGTTACTATAATTATAATATAGATATATACCATTTACTTTTAATTCTTTTAATGTGACAATAAAATGAAAATAGAGTTCATGCATGTGTAAGGCGTACTGTCTCCATGAACTATTAATTTCATTTCCTATATCCAAATTTTATGAATTATTATAAAGATATATATAATGAATATATATTATATTAAAAATATTTTTTATATCCTGGATATTATGAAATCATGTTCGGTGTAATAAGAACAAAAATAAAAAGTCAAAATATACTTGAAAAACATGATAATTAACACCCGAAGCGAAGAAAATATTAAAAGATATTTAAAAAATAGGCAACATGATATTATTAGATGATGATATATGATATTATAAATATTCTTATGGTTCTATTATATGTTAATAAATTTTTTAAAACCATTATAAAATAGTTTAAAGGACGTTCACCCAAAAGGAAATGCAAGGTAAGGTATTTCATCTCAATTTCATTTCATTGAGGCATATTGTAATGATATGTTTCTAGTTTTTTTATATGGTGAATATACTAAAATTTGAAATTTAATATCCGGAATAATTAATTCTTCAGTTTATTTTTAGTTTCAATTTGAATTATTTAATTTATGAGGATTTGAACTTGAAGTTACCAAGTTCTAAACAAATTTCATAACTCAATTCCCTTTCATTAGGTCATATGTAGAATTAATGTTTTTGTCCTAATAGGCCACTTTTAGGGATATGTGGCAATCGCTCCATGTGTGATTACACCATACATATTCAAACTCTAAAATGGTCCAAAATCAAAATTCCAAAACAAAATCCACTACTGTGGAAACCTATTCCCACAAATACTACTACCTCTAGAAATCATGTTGTGTCATTATCATCACAACATAGTAGCCATCATCACAGCATCACCATCCCTACCAAATTATCCATCACCTCCTAATTCACTCACCAGAGATAAAAAAAACACAAAAGCACATCCCACCATTACTACACCCGCTCCATCGTCAAAAAATCCCTTACCACTTCAAGTCATCATTAACCATAGATCCTTGGCTTTATCACTCATCACAAAACTGTATTAAGTTATAACTGGAGCCATAATAAAAGGATGAATACAAAAGAATATTGAAACTAGAGAAATTGACCACATGTCGTGCCACTCAGGAACTCGTATCGCCCCTCTGACACGTCCCAAAACATCATTGGAATATAATTCACCCAACCGACCTAGAAGGGTAAAGGGAATAGAAAGTCAGAGTAGGGAGGTGCTTCAAATAAGGTGAAAGGATGAAAACAAACAACCATAGATTGATATAGAGAACCACTGGGTGAGAAACCATAAGGGAAAACATATATTGAAACATATAAACTGAAGAAATTTTAATTCCTTTGTGGGAATAAAAATAGAAACCATAATAAGAAACTATTATTGAAACCCTATTGAGAAACCCCAAACACAATGAGAGAAAATGGGGTCGGAATCCATTAAAAATGGAGAAAACGGTGATGCCCTTACTTCCACATCCACTATCTCAAACCCATCTAAAAAACCAACACACATAAACAATATTGGCTTGTTTGTGTCCTTCTAGATTGGAATAGAAGGTATATAAGAGGGGGAAATGAGACAACTCCATAGAACCTGGAGATAAAAACCCTATAAAGAAGAACCCTGAAGCATCAGAAAAAGGAGAAAGGTCCCATTGTTATTGAGGAGACAATGAAAACCAAATAGGAGGATATAAAAGCTTAAAGATGAAGAATCCTAAGGAGGAGGAGATATCCATCACGGGGGGAGAAATCAAAACCCTGGGTGGTGGAGCATGAAGCCAATAGCTAGAGATAGAGCTGAGAGCATTTGCTGGTAGATTGAGGCTCCATCAAATTGGAAAACTGAATAAACTAACTTTTTCATTTAGGTTATATTACTTCCTCATTATCATTAATCTTATGTGATTGTGTGTATAATTAGTTTGAAAATATATTTACATATTTCCACTTTTTATATGGGTTTAAAAGTTTATACACGTAATCAATTAATTGATTAATTCTCAATTAGACATTGTGATAATTTTAAGTGTTTACTTAAAAATCTCATTCTAACTAAGATTTCATAATATTGAAATTCCATTAAAGGAATTTATATTGTCATTTTTTATAAAATATTTCATTATATTCTTCTCTAGTTATTCATGACCTTTTTCATGTAATAGTATAGTTTTTTCACTCTTTGGTTCTCAAAATTGTTTGGAATACATTTTTAAGAAAACCCGGTTTCTTTAACTCATTGGTCAGAAATATTTTTTCTCTAAAAACAATGTTTTATAGAAAAATTCCAAATGTTTTTTTTCTTTTTAAAATGATTTATTAAATAAATTTTTTCAATGTTTTTCTTTTAATAATGTTTTCAAAGTAATCTACTTTTATCTTTTTGAAAAAGTGACTTTTTAAGCACTTTACCATGTAAATGGAATGTTCTTTTTTACCTTGTATGACATATATAGAGTTACCACCCTCATTTATATGAAACATAACTTTCAACTTTTCAAATATATTTTTAAATAATTTTTTTAATGTAATTTATAAATAAATGGTATTTTCAAAAAATCAAAATGAAAATTTTATTTTCCTCATGTGTGTTTTAAAAATTTTTTTACTGTATTCCTATTCTTTAATGACAATAACAATTTATCCTTACTCTACATTGGATAATTTTTATTGTTACTATCCTTATTCTTCCCATGTATGGTTTATTATTACATTAACCAATGATTATATTGAAATTTACTAGATTTATTCATTTTTGTCCCCTTGAAATATTCAATTTCATACGATCATTAGACATTAAATTTCCCCAAAATATCCATATTAATTGTTATGGATATATTTATTTCTAAAATGGTATATAATTTCCTAGTATGATGTTTACCTTGAATGTTATTTAATTAACTAGGGAAATATTGATATATATTTATCTTTTACTCAATAAAGATATGTGAAAAATGCACTTTGTATTTTAATTAAGTTGATTATTCAATATATGAGGTATTAGTTGGAGTTTCTAGATATATGTTGGGGAATAGTTAATGAATTCCCCATAATTTAGTAGTATTCTCCTAGGGTGAATAATTTTTATGGCCAAAGATAACGGGTTTCCAAAAAATATATTTTAAACTATATTTAGGATAGATCTTGACAGTAAAGGTATTATGTGACTGGGAAACATGAAATACAATAATAAATCATTTCCCTCATTTAGGATCAGTTGTTACTATCTATTAAATTCTCTCTATGATAAAAAAATCTATATATTCATTTCATTCTAATTTTATTGATAAAAAATAATATGTTTTTAGTTATTTACCTTTCTATATTGTTTATGAACTCTATCTCAATTTATTGATTTTATAGCATATGTGTTCAATTATTTACATTTCTATATTGATTATTCTCATTGATTAATTATAGTTTTTTATAATTTACCCTTATCGATCATTTGAGCTCACCCTTTTTTTAGTTTCAAAAGGAAACAAATAAGTGTACTAATAAAGATATATAAGGGTATTATATATTGTAATAATGTTATACAAGAAAAAAATCATATTGGAATTTGTGTATTCATTTGTAATACAAGACTCATGTATGTATATGGTTTTCAAATACTACTAAACTCTTCAGTCATTCGGGATTGAATTCCTTGTAACCAAGCCAATATAATAATTATAGACACTGACTTCGGGCTAACTATGGTCAGGTTGCTATAGTTTGTATCAAAGAGAGGTTTATTAGAAACCTTAGGAACTATATTTAGGAAAAAATAGTTTTAAAAAAATTACCCTAATGTATAATTTGAAGATATGTATATATATAACATCCTAAAGTTTTAGTTAGATAGAGATTATTTGTTTTTTTATAAATAAATACCTTTTTGGATTCTAAAAGTGGGCATGGTTCTAGAAAAGATAAAACTTGGGGTAATAACTCTAAAAATGTTATATTAGTCTTGACTCAAGTGTTACCTAGTACATGAAAATGGGCCATACTTCACACCTAGTTTGACACTCCCATGAGATATCCTTAGGATAATTCACATTTTCGATACAAACTCTTATGAAGGATTTGAATATATGATGACAATGAATGTCCTAGGTTAAACCTGAGCTATCATATATAAAAAAAATAATGTTACAATATTTAGAAACCCTAAAAATAATTATATGGTTTTTCCACTATGATAATTTTTTCTCACACAATGCCTTTTGGTTTTAGTAAATGGTTGTAACCAAAATGATTCATTTTGACATTGAACATAAAGGACAAGGTATTGGAAATGATCAACCAAATGGTAAGTTTATAGAAGTGAAAGATATCATGTTAATGCCTAATTAATTTTCTAGAAATATGATTAAAAACATATTACTTAACCAACTCCTGGACTCACCAAAGAAGATAAGGATGTTGTTTTCTAATAGCTCGAGTAGTGAAGACCATAGAGGAAAAAGGGATCAATTTCCATCATGCAAGAAATATTGTAGGAGACAACTAGGAAAATGTCTCAATTGAATGTGTAAATACTTTTTCTGTGGTAAGTAAGGATATAAAGAAAATTATTGTTGAGTAAAAATGAAGAGTGATATGGAAGGAAATAAATCTCATCTGAAGGATCCATTTATAGTTTGTTTCCATAAATGTGGGAAACCCGGGAATTATTCAAGACAATTCCATATACTAACAGATAAATTATAGACCAAGAAAGGACCTATGTTCAAATAAATGGATGAATTATTTATGTATTGGGGTTGTATTTATATCCTTGGTTAAAATTCTATTTAATGATTAAATTCAAAGGAATTCCATAATAGTCCTTTTGGATATTATATTAATATGGTTTTAGAAAAAGGAAAACATGTAAACAGGGTGAAAACCCATAAAATCCAGTGAGGTAGTGGGGCTTGAACCCATGACTGAATGATGATAATATTTTAACACCAACCACTAGTCTACATGATGTCCTAGTTAATGTCTTATTGGTTTTAGATAAACAATTTGATGAATAAATTTTAAAAATGAACCAGTGATATGAACTTTGTGGTTTATTAATTAATGTATTAACTATATTAGTTTTGGAAAATAGGTAGATACATAAGTAAAGAATTGTTTTATGGATCTTATGATCAAAAAAATTAAATTTTAGTGTTTAATTAATAAAAAAGAATAATTTTAGGATATCCATTTTATGGAGTAAGTGGTGAATTAGAATTTGATTGAACTACCACCAAAATAAGAAATTTTTTATATGAAATTAAAACATATCAAGTATGTATATTTCCTTATATAAATAGGCATTAAATTAATTATCCAACATTAGAAAAATGATCTTGAAATAAAAAAATTTCCAAATAGCTTAATTTTTGTAGAATTGATGGTCTTTTAAATCATCATATATTTATGTCATTGAGGCCATATTTTTTTTATTAATCATTCACTTTTTTATATCAATGAACTCAATCACTCCTTATAATTATTTACAATTTTACACCAAGTCTATATTTTCTTTTACCACAATTGTTCTCCTACATAGGAACCTCTTTATATGTTAATACATGTGACCTTTGTTCTTTCCTTTCACGCTTATTAAGAATATATTTTATTAACATTTTTTATAATGTTGGATTTCAACAAAGTAATATTCAAATATCAAACCCTATATTACCAAGATCATGTTTAAATTAAGACAAAAAAATTTAATTAAGGTGGGAAGAATGTAATGTCCAAAAATTCTATTGTAATAACATTATATTCGATAGTGTGTATGACATACTACACCAAGTGTACAAGGGAATATAACATCCCCATAATTTACAATATATTCACTATTTTAAAATAAATTCAATATATTTTATATCTTATAATGAGTGTGATAATTAGTTACCTTGTATTACATGAAATAAATACATTCTTTGATATCTTGTGTTAGACACAAGAAAGGATTTTGACACAATGGGATGGGGATATATTATACATATTCTCCTCAAATTTGGCTTCAGTGAGGTGTTTTTTCAATGGATCACAAATTTGATGGAATATTCCCACATCTCAATTATTATTAATGGGTCACCAGAGGGATATTTCACTTTTTCAAGGGGTGTGAGCTAGGGTGACCCCCTCTCTGTAGTCATTTTTGCAATGGAAAATGACTACTTGTGTAGGATTCTGATTAACATGGTGAAAAACGGGAAACTTGCAACCATAAAAGTAGCTAGGAGTCTCTCCGCTACCTCTCATTTATTTTTTGCTGATGATAGAGTCATTTTTATGCAGGGTGATATAAATAACATCACTCATCTGAGGGAATCACTTTTTAATTATGAGAGTGTGTCAGGGAAAGAAATAAACTAGAGAAAATCCATTATCTACTTTGGAAAGAACATCACAATGGAAAGTATGACTCACCTAATGAATTATCTTGTCCTTAGGGAGTGATCGCTGACTTTTATGTATCTTGGTGTTCCCTTGTTTTGGGGAGAGCCTAGAGCCTCCCACATTGCACAAGCATTATCCCAAATAAGGAAAACACTTCCATCTTGGAAGGTAAATTCTCTCTCAAGGGTAGGACGACTATTCCTTGTCAAAAATGTGGTTATTTCAAAACTGGTTTATTATTTCATGGTCTACATGGGGCCTGCCTCAATTGTGAAAAAAAATAAACTTCATGAAGAAATTTTTATAGAGTGGAAATGTGATATAAAGGAAGATCATAAATACTAAATGGAGAACATGCTGCATGCTTACCAAGTAGGGAGGTTTAGGAATTAAGAATTAAAATTGTTTTAATCAGGCACTATAATTCAAACTTATCTAGAATCTTATTCACAGAAACTATGTCTCTCTAGATTTCCTAAGGAGAATAATTATTCCAAGGCTCATTGAATGGAAGCATGGATACATGGATACATCAATCTATACTAGCCTACGTTTGGTGTTCAGCACAATCATGAGGCACTAACATTCGGTGGTCAATGCGAATTCATGTCCAAAATTCTGGTCCACCAATTGGACTGGAAGACCACTTATGGAAAGGTTAAACACGTAATAGAATAACATTGACAATATCTTATCCATCAAAGAATATCTTCAATGCAGAGGTGACATTTCCGATGAAATTTTCTCCATTATTGACAATTATGATTTTATAAAACATGAGGATATATTGTAATGGGTAGGGTCTCAATCTAGTTTGATGAACTCTCTAAGCTGCTACAGATACCTGTTGAAGGGTGAGTTAAGTCGGATTGGTTCACTGAACAAGAGATGGATACTTGCCTCTAGATTTTCACTCATCTGGAGGCTTTACCATAACAAAATACCAGTGGATGTGAACATTCAAAGGGTAGGGATTTCATTATTCTCATGATGTGCACCATGTGGTCTGCATAGAGAATATTTCAATCAATTGTTCTTGTCCTATAACACGGATTATTCACTATAGAACATAGTTCTTAACATATTTGAGCTGGACCCTCTCAATACTCCCTTGATTATACAGTTCATACATTATCTACTTAGATTTTAGCAATCCAAATAACTAAACACAGCTTTGGAAGCTGAAATGATGGAGCTCATAAGCACGGTGGATACCTCCTACCAACGAAATTAGAACAAAATTAGGTTTGACTGTGACTCAACCATGTTGGTTCATGTAATTAAGATGGGACCGACAATATTTTTAAGGAAACTAATAGGTAATTGGGTAAATTTCATTGATAAAATCTCTTCACTAAACTACTTTATCACACAACCCTTCTGGGAGGTGAATTACATTACAGATGGCCTTGCAAACAATGGGGTGTTGAAAGACAAGATCATCCACATCTAGACTATTAATATTGAAATGGTCCCTATTCTTTCTTGGGACAATTTTAAAATTACTTTTTTCTGTCTTGTGTAGTGTTTTAACATTATCAATTTAAGATCCTTCGTGCTCATTTTTCTCAAAAAAAACATGCCTTCCCGTCATGTGTGTGAGATTAATTTTAAATTAGTTTCTGCCAATTTTATGATTTTAATATGGAAAATTGGGCTGAATATTTGGAATAATAATTATAATTCCCCAGCCTTAAACATTACTTAATCTTGAGTTATTACAAGATTACACCTTGAGGATCCTTTCAGGTTTAGAGTTTTAGAGAATTAGATCATAAAACATGCATTAAATTCCACATTTAAACAAAGTGGTTACATAAAAGATAGTATTCATTTTTTCCATAAATGGAAACATATTTAAAATAAAACATGGATTCTTTCTTGACACTTCCTTGACACTATCATCATATCATGTACCTTTCCCTTGACCTGTGAAAAACATTTCAAAAACTTGGGATGAGCATAAAAAGCTCAGTAAGGGATATAAAAATATGGAAAGGAAACATGGGTACATATATACATAAGAATGAAACCATACTTTACCCATAAAACACAAGAAATTTAAAATACCTCATCAAATCATGAATAAATCATAGAAATCATAAGACATAAAGGTAACTTGAGGCATTCATAACATTATTACATAGGGAGTAACCCTCTTGGTTACGTTTGGAATACCCATCACAGTATATTCCCTAAATCTCTTTGGAGAAACCTTAACATTTCACTCATTCGCATTACCCAATGCATTGGAGATCTATATCGGGCTCACCTGCCCTTAGTTTATCACAGAACCACCTGTCTTCATAATAATTCCCAAGAACCACAACATAATCATATCACATAAAACATGCATAAAGGAAACATAACATTTACACCTTTCAATCAAAATATATCAATACAACACATTAATATAAAAAGATTATGAAAACCATTTTTAATACCAAAATAAAAGAAAAGTAAAACATGGTATTTATTTTTCTTTTAAAAAGAAGGTATGGCTTGTAGAGGAAGCTGAAACTCAAATAATGGTCACGGCGGTGGAGAAGACGTTTTTGCAGCATACGTACGACAAAAACATCATTTTTTGTCATTTAGTAAACTCTTAGTATAAAAAAATATTCCTTTTGAATAAACTTAAAAGTCAAATCGGTTTATTCACCGTATAAAAGAAGGTTTTTTGTAAAACAAAATATGCCTCAATGAAAAGAGATTGAGACGATGTCCCATACCTCGGGTCCGACTTGACTTGGTCATTTTTTAATATCCTGAATAATAAACTTGAGTTAATTTCTACTTTTTTAAGATCCTTTTTCAAGTTCATTATTCCTTTTATATCACTTATTTCCATGTCATGAACACTATGTAATTATTTAAGTTAATAACGGTCGTTTTAACGATCATTGGTACTTGAGTCAAAAATAAACTCTTTATAATTACAATTTGTTCATATATCCATTATATCCAGAATGGTATTCATGATTTAGATATCATGTATATCATATATATCCAGTACATTCATGCATTTATAATATTATATAACATTTAGAGGTAAGAAATGAAATGCACCGTTCATGGAGACGGTAAGCCGTATGTACGTATGAATGCTGCTTCCATTTCTATTTCCTATTTTATGAAATGGAATCATAATGATATAAAGTTATATTATAATGCTAGTGTAATATCATATATAATATCATAACTCCATCCTTTATATGTCCCACATATGGTATTAACGAATCAAATCACTTTGAGGGGGCGGTAGTCCGCACTTCCTTAAATGAAGATATCGCGTTTACCCATAATGGAAACCATAAAGGTATGCCCAAAATGAAAAATAAAGAAGATTAAGGAAATCATAAGAATATTATATATCATATATAAATATATTTTCATATTAATGTCCACCTTTGAAGGTATTAAAACAATGTTGAACAATCATCGTTTCGGGAGGCAGAAATTCTCCATCCACGGAAACAGTATGTTCTTTAACCATTATATGTAGTTGTGGGTAAGTGTAGCTCGAATCCTTCTTATAAAAACATCCTATTATATGGAAGATACTGGTTTTGTTACAAATGAAATGAATAAAAATGTTTTAGGGGGTTGTAGAAGCAAAATAAAACAAAAGAACACAAGTGAAGACATTACCTTAAAATCGGGTAACTCCCTTTGGTTTGAGATCAAAGGCTTCCTTGGGAAGACTTATGCCCAAATTGAGGCTTCAAGGAGTAATATAGGGAAGTGGGGAGACAAAATGGGCAGGGGTTGGCCGAGCCAAAGGTTGTGGAAGTGTGGGTAAGGAGGTAGAGGTGGGGGCCTTTTATAAGAGGAGACGAGGGGCACTCTTGGAAAGTAAAGAAATATTACTTTATTTTAAAATGTGTTTCGGATTCAAAAGGTCACACATTTATATAATTATATGGTAAGGTGATAAGGGTTCATAATACACCCAGCCAATAGGTTTTGGACATGTGTATATCATAGATTTTACATTATCTTTTCATTTTATTTAAATCCTTTATTAATGAGGTAATCGCTACATCATCATGATGTCATAAATAATTTAATTTATTTAATGCCTAAAAATTATAAAAAAATATCATGATTTAGGAAATATTTTTATCTTTCTAATGAATATTTATAGTCAAAAATCTGACTTGTATAACCCCATTTAAAAATTGTTTTAGTAAAACAACTCATGTTTCTGTCATTTTAATTTTAACATTAAATAAAAAGATATTAATGTCATTTTCCTACAAAAGTGGCTCCATGGGGTCCCCATGTGGTCCCATGGATTGTCTTGGTCGTCCATGACACATCCAATAAGGGTAGGACATGTGTCTAGGTATTTTAATTTTATTATAATATCATTTTTGCCTTAAATTGCACTAATTACCTCTAATCGCGAGTAAAAACATAAAAGTTAATATTCACCAAAAAATTATTTTAATCTCATTGAACCATATTTTAATTCTTAATGACAAACATGTATGTCAGATTTTTGAAAATAAAATCACATAAGAGGAAAAGTTTCATTTAAACGAAAAATCAGTTTCTTTAACTACCACTTAGTGGTTTCACTATTCATCAAAAATTGAAGTTTTTCAGAAAAATACCAAAACATCACCCTAAGCTATATTTGATATTATGAATTAAAAAATGATGTCTATTTTAAAAAATTCAAATCATATAAGTGAAATTAATTAATTTAATAATTAATTCATGATGTCATGACAAATAGCGTGTTTTTATGAAACAATAAGTATCAAAAGATTGACACCAGTTTAAGTCCAATTTCAAAGTGAAATTAATTCCTATGACCACCATTGGATTAAATGGTAAAAATATATTCTGATTTCACTTCGAAACCAATTCAAAAGATAGTCTAATCATATAAATAAATTATATTAAAAAGTGGTTTTGAATTAAAATACAACATTTTCTACTATTCATTAAAAAATGAACATTATCGAAAAAATACCAAAAATTCACACAAAGTAAATTTTGATGTCCTAATCATAAATAATAAGTTTATTTTGAAATAAATAGCTTATAAAATTTTCAAAAGATAGATTTCAAAATGGTTTTCCATCAAAAGGGAGTAAAACAATCTTTTTAAAATATTAGTGTATTACATGCTTAAGATTGGATTTATTCTCATTTTAAGCCACTAAAACACTATCTAATTCACTATAGACATAGATAAAAATATCTATTATTCATTACTTACTTGGGATGTTACATCCTTCCCCCCCCCCTTTTAGAAAATTTCCTCCCCGCAATTTAGTTACTTATCGAATAAATGGGGGTACTTATCCCTCATTGCATTTTCAGATTCCCATGTTGCCTCTTCCATCATGTGGTTTTTAACAAAACCGTTAACTGATTAATCACCTTATTCCATAACACTTGATCCCTGTGGTCAAAAATCTGGACTGGTTGTTCCTTATAAGATGGGTTCTCTTCCAGCTGAACTACCTCTGGACTCAAAACATGAGAAGGATCTGGCATGTACTTTCTCATCATCGAAACATGAAAAACATTGTGTACCTGAGATAAACTCAGAGGTAAAGCCACCCGGTATGCAACTGATCCAACTCTCTCCAGAATTTCATATGGTCCAATGAACCTTGGACTCAGTTTTCCTTTCTTACCAAATCGCATCACACTTTTCCATGGTGAGACTTTGAGAAAAACATGATCACCTACCTCAAAAGATAGATCCTTCCTCCTGTTGTCTGCATAACTCTTCTGCCTGCTCTGAGCTGTTCTCATGTGCTTTTGTATCAGCTGAACTTTTTCTGCCAACTCTTCTACCAATTCCGGTCCCATCAGCTTTCTTTCACCCACTTCATCCCAAAAAGATGGAGTTCGACACTACTTCCCATATAACGCCTCAAATGGTGCCATCTATATACTGGAATAAAAATTGTTATTATATGAAAATTCAACCAAAGAAAGATGTTGGTCCCAAATTCCCTAATAATCCATCGAACAAGCTCGTAGCATATCCTCCAAGGTCTGAATTGTTCATTCTGACTGACCTTCTGATTGAGGATGAAAATCTGTACTAAAATTTAATTCAGTACCCAACGACTTCTGAAGGCCTTTCCAAAAGTTAGAAGTGAACCTGGGATCACAGTCAGATACAATGGAGAGGGGAACTCCATATAACCTGACTATATCTTTAAGATACAAACGGGAAATTTGATCTAGGGAAAATGTATCTCGTATAGCAAGGAAATGAGCAGATTTAGTCAAGCGATCAACAATAACCCAGATTGCATTATTACCTCGAGGGGTCTTCGGCAATCCCAGAACGAAGTCCATGGATATATTCTCCCATTTCCACTCTGGAACTGGTAAAGGATGAAGAATCCCTTTCAGTAACTTCCACTCTGCTTTAACCTATTGACATTTCAAACAATTCACAGTAAAATCCGCAATATCTCTTTTCATTCCATCCCACCAGTAATACTATCGCAGATCTCTTTACATCGTAGTACTACCATGATGAACTGAAAATGGAGAACTATGAGCTTCACATAACAACACTCCCTTCAACTGTGAATCATAAGGAACACACAATCTCTTCCCAAATCTCCAAACGCAATCATTATCAATGTTGAATTCAGGCAACTTACCTTTCTGAACCAGCTCTACCTTTTTCTGCAACTCACTATCTTGCTTCTGTGCTTGCTTGATTCTGTCTGATATAGAAGACTTCACTGATACTTGAAACAAAACAGAAGAACATCCTGCACCACCAACTTCTATGCCAAAGTTCATCAAATCCTTAACCAAAGGATTACGTTCCAAATGCAACATTGCTAATGAAGCATTACCTTTTCGACTCAAAGCATCAGCCACTTTATTTGATTTTCCTAGATGGTAATGAATTGTACAATCATAATCCTTGATTAATTCTAGTCATCTCCTCTGTCTCATGTTCAATTATTTCTGAGTGAATATATACTTTAAAATTTTGTGATTGGTATATATTTCACAATTTACTCCATACAGATGATGCCTCCAAATTTTTAAAGTAAAAACAACATCAGCTAATTCCAAATCATGTGTAGGGTAATTTACCTCATGAGTTTCCAACTGTTGTGAAGCCTAAGCAATTACCTGATCATTCTGCATTAGGACACAACCAAGTCCATTCAACAAAGCATCATTGTAAATAACAAACTCCCCATTCCTGGAAGGTAGTGCCAAAACTGGAGCATTCACCAATCTTCTTTTCAATTCCTGAAAACAATCATCACATTCTTTTGTCCGGATAAACTTAACACCCTTTAGAGTTAGCTTAGTCATTGGACTAGATAATCATGAAAAATTTCTAAAAAACCTTCGGTAATAGCCTACCAAACCAAGGAAACTACGAATCTCTGTTACATTTGTGGGTCTTGGCCATTATTCAACAACCTTTGTTTTTGCAGGATCAACAGTTATCCCATCTTTAGAAACATTGTGACCAAGGAAAGAAATTTGTTGCAACCAAAACTCACACTTGCTGAATTTCCAATACAATTTCCTTTCTTTTAAGGTTTGCAAAATAAAACTTAAATGTCTTTCATGATCCTCTTTACTTTTAGAAAACACCAAAATATCATAAATGAAAACCACCAAAAACTTATCCAAGAACGCATGGAAAATTATATTCATTAAGTCCATGAATACAGCATGTGCATTGGTTAGCCCAAAAGGCATTACTACAAATTCATAATGGCTGTATCTTGTACAAAATGCAGTCTTTGGAACATCTGATTCCTTTACCTTCAACTGATGGTACCCCGATCTCAGGTCAATCTTTGAAAAAAACTGAGCTCCCTTGAGCTGATAAAACAAATAAATGATATGAGGCAAAGGATATTTGTTCTTAACAGTGATGTTATTCAAGGCTCTATAATAAATTCAAAGTCTCATAGAACCATATTTCTTTTTAACAAATAAAATAGGAGCACCCCAAGGTGATGTGATAGGTCAAATGAAACCTTTCTCTAATAAATCTTGCAATTGCTGCTTCAACTCTAAAAGTTCAATTTGATCCATTCGATAAGGGGGTTTTGGAACTGGCTTATCATCAAGAACTAAGTCAACAGTAAATTTAACTTCCTGATCTGGTATTATTCCAGGCAACTCATCAGGAAAAACATATGGATACTCATTAACCACTGGCACATCATTAATCTGAATAGTTCCCTTGTTTTCAACAATATGTTTAAGGTAACATTCATTTCCATCTTTTACAAGTTTCTCATCCTCTTGATAGGTTATCAACAGTAAGGGTTCATTATTATACACAAACTGAAAGTCTTTATGAAAAGAAACTTCTTTATCTCTACAGTCAATCTTAGCTTGGTAAATAGAGAGTCAATCCATACCCAGGATAACATCAAACTCTACTAGAGGTAGAACAATAAGGTTTGCAAGTAGGTTCTTTACACAGATAAGGATTGGAAGATTCTTATAAATTTTTTTTCCTCAAAATTCCCCCCCATGTGTTTTTACCACAAGTTCAGGAGTAATTTCTTGAGATGGTATTCCCATTTTACTAGAAAAGGTTTCCGAGATGAAAGAATGTGTGGACCCCGAATCAAACAACACACTAGCATAATCTGAAAAAACAAAGTACCTGATACAACTTCATTTGATGGCCCGACATCTGTTGAAGTAGTTGCAAAGGATTTCACCACCCCTTTCTGCTTGTAGTCTAACTGCTTCCCATCACTCAAGCTCTTTGTCGGACACTTGTTTGCATAGTGACCCATCTCATTGCACTTAAAACATTTCACTAACTGTAAATAAAATTTGGACTTACCATCACCTTGATCTTTTTCAGTGCAATCACGAGCCTTATGTCCCATCTTACCACATCGGTAGAATTTTCCAGAATTCAGAACACATTCCCCAGCATGCCTTTTACCACATTTATCACAAACTAGAAACTTTGTTTTCATACCATCATAATTTTTTGAAGAATTCTTCCCTTTCTCCTGCCACCTTGGTCTCTTGTTCTGCTGGTTGTTATAGAACACTTGATCATCGGAAAACTCCATTTCCACCTTCTCAGCACATAGAACAAGGTTTTCATAACTTTTAAACTCACGAGAATCTAATGCCCTTCGATATTTTGGTTTTAATCCTAAGTAAAAATGATTGATTTTACTATCAAGGTCTTGAATAAAATTTGGAGAATACCTTTCCAATCAAGTGAACCTTTCTTCATAGGCAGCCGTTGAGTCTTCCTCTTGCCTCAATTACAGGAATTTTTTTTCCATCCTAAGTCGAACAGCCTTAGGAAAATACTTTTAAAGAAACATACCTTTGAATTCATCCTAGTCAAGAGCATCAATCTCATCAGCGTCCCTGATATTTTTAACAATCGACCACCACTGATCTGCCTCACCCTCCAAATGGTAAATAGCAAGACTAACTGTTTGATTGTCTGGACACCCCATGACATAAAAAATCTTATCCAGTGCTTTAATCCACCCTTCGCTAACACAGGGTCAGATGATCCTCTAAATGATGGGGGATGTTGCCTCATGAAATGTTCCACCACTGACATGTTCCTCTGCGGTTGATCTGGCTGATCTCGTGCATGGATACCACCACCATTTATCGCTTGAGTCAACTGTGCCATTACTGCAACAAACTATTCAGTTCCAATTCCGATCATCTCTAGATGCTGATTGGGAAGGTTATTTCCTTCTGTATGTCTTCCTAGCACTGCTTCCCTGTTTCCTCTATGGAAAACCATTCTGAACAAACATGTCCTAGATGAAGCAACATGGTAATCTTCAAATGCTATATCATTTCAAAAGAAATATTTTTAGATAATCATTTAATAGGATTCTAACTCCTAAAGTTATCTAAACCGACCTCTGATACCAACTATAAGGCCCCAGCCTTAAACATTACTTAATCATGAGTTATTACAAGATTTCACCTTGAGGATCTTTTCAGGTTTAGTGTTTTAGAGAGTTAGATCATAAAACATGCATTACATTACATATTTAAAAAAAGTTGTTACATAAAAGATAGTATTCATTTTTCCCATCAATGGAAACATATTTAAAATAAAACATGGATTATTTCTTAACACTTCCTTGACATTATCATCATATCATGTACCTTTCCCTTGACCTGTGAAAAACATTTCAAAAACATAGGATGAACCTAAAAAGCTCAGTAAGGGATATAAAAATATGGAAAGGAAACATGGGTACATGTATACATAAGAATGAAATCATACTTTACCCATAAAACATAAGAACTTTAACAAACCTCATCAAATCATGAATAAATCATAGAAATCATAAGACATAAAGGTAACTTGAGGCATTCATAACATTCTTACGTAGGGAGTAACCTTCTTGGTTACGTTTGGAATACCCATCAAAGTATATTCCCTAAATATCTTTAGAGAAACCTTAACGTTTAACTCCTTCGTGTTACCCAATGCATTGGAGAGAGATATCGGGATCACCCTCCCATAGTTTATCACAGAACCACCTATCATCATAATAATTCCCAATAACCACAACATAATCATATCACAAAAAACATGCATAAAGGAAACATAACATTTACACCTTTAAATCACAAGATATCAATACAACACATTGATATAAAAACATTATGAAAACCATTTTCAATTCCAAAATAAAAGAAAATTAAAACATGGTATTTATTTTTCATTTAAAAAGAAGGTATATCATGTAGAGGAAGCCGAAACTCAAATAATGGTCACGGTGGTGGAGAAGTCATTGTCGCCGCATACGTACGACAAAAACATTCCCTTTTGTCGTTTAGTAAACGCTTCGTATAAAAAATATTACTTTTTAATAAACATAAAAGTCAAAGGGGTTTATACACCGTATAAAAGAAGGTTGTGTATAAAACAAAATATGCCTCAATGAAAAGAGATTGAGACGAAGTCCCATACCTCTGGTCCGACTTGACTCGGTCGTTCTTTAATCTCCTAAATAATAAACTTGAGTTAATTTCTACTTTTTAATAACCTTTTTCAAGTTCATTATTCCTTTTATATCACTTATTTCCATGACATTAACACTATGTAATTATTTAAGTTAATAACGGTCATTTTAACGATCATTGGTACTTGAGTCAAAAGTAAACCCTTTATAATTACAAGTTATTCATGTATCCATTATATCAAAAATGGTATTCTTGATGTAGATATCATATATATCATATATATCCAGTATATTCATGCATTTATAATATTATATAACATTTAGAGGTAAGAAATGAAATCCACCGTTCATAGAGACGGTAAGCCGTACGTACGCATGAACGCTGCTTCCATTTCTATTTCATATTTTATGAAATGAAATCATAATGATATAAAGTTATATTATAATTCCAGTTTAATATAATATATAATATCATAACTCTATCCTTTATACTTCCCACATATGGTATTAACGAATCAAATCACTTTGAGGGGGCGGTAGTCCGCACTTCCTTAAATGAAGATATCGCGTTTACCCATAATGGAAACCATAAAGGTATGCCCAAAATGAAAAATACAGAAGCTTAAGGACAAAATAAACATATTATATATCATATATAAATATATTTTCATCTTAATGGCCACCTTTGAAGGTGTTAAAATAATGTTAAACAATCATCGTTTCGGGAGGCAGAAATTCTCCATCCACGGAAATAGTATGTTCTTTAACCATTAGATGTAGGTGTGTGTAGTTGTAGCTCAAATACATCTTATAAAAACATCCTAGTATATTTAATATACTGGGTTTGTTACAAAATAAATGAATAAAAAGATTTTAGGGGGTTGGAGAAGCAAAATAAAACAAAAGAACACAAGTGAAGACATTACCTTAAAATCGGGTAACTCCCTTTGGTTTGAGGTCAAAGGCTTCCTTGGGAAGACTTATGCCCAAATTTAGGCTTAAAAGAGTAAGATAGGGAAGTGGAGAGACAAAATGGTCCGGTTTTGGCCGAGACAAAGGCTTTTGAAGTGTGGGTAAGGAGGTAGAGGTGGGGGGCCTTTTATAAGAGGAGAGGAGGGGCACTCTTGGAAAGTAAAGAAATGTTACTTTAGTTTAAAATGCGTTTCGGATTCAAAAGGCCCAATATTGATATAATTATAGGGTAAGGTGATAAGGATTCTAAATCCACCGATCCAATAGGTTATGGAAATGTTTAGGTCATGTATTTTACATTATCTTTTCATTTTATTTAAATCCTTTATTAATGAGGTAATCGTTGCATTATCGTGATGTAATAAATAATTTAATTTATTTATTGTCTAAAAATTATAAAAAAATATCATGATTTAGGAAATCTTTTTAGCTTTCTAATGAGCATTTATAGTCAAACATCTGACTTGTATAACCCCATTTAAATTTTTTTTTAGTAAAATAACTCATGTTTGTGTCATTTTAATTTTAACATTAAATAAAAAGATATTAATGTCATTTTCCTACCAAAGTGGCTCCATGGGGTCCCCAAGTTGACCCATGTCTTTTATTGGTCAGAAATGACACATCCAATAAGGGTAGTACATGTGTCTAGGTATTTTCATTTTATTATAATATTATTTTTTCCTTAAATTGCACTAATTACCTCTAATCGTGATTAAAAACTTAAAAGTTACTATTCACTAAAAAATTATTTTAATCTCATTGAACCACATTTTACTTCTTAATGACAACCATGTATGTCAGATTTTTGAAAATAAAATCACAGAAGTAGAAAAGTTCCATTTAAATAAAAAATCAGTTTCTTTAACTACCACTTAGTGGTTTCACTATTCATCAAAAATTGATGTTTTTCAGAAAAATACCAAAACTTCACCCTAAGATATATTTGATATTCTGAATTCAAAAATGATGTCTATTTTACAAAATTCAAATCATATAAGTTACATTAATTAATTTAATAATTAATTCCCGTTGTCATGACAAATAGCGTGTTTTTGTGAAACAATAAGTATCAAAAGATTGACACCAGTTTTAGTCCAATTTCAAAGTGAAATTTATTCCAATAACCACCATTGGATTAAATGGTAAAAATATATTCTAATTTCACTTCAAAACCAATTCAAATGATAATCTAATCATATAAATAAATTAGATTAAAATGAGGTTTTGAATTAAAATACAAGATTTTTCATTATTCATTAAAAATGAACTTTATCGGAAAAATACCAAAAAATAACAAAAAGTAAATTTTGATGTCACAATCATAAATAATAAGTTTATTTTGAAAAACATAGCTTATAAAATTGTCAAAAGATAGATTTAAAAATGGTTTTCCTTCAAAAGGAAGTAAAACAATCTTTTAAAAATATTAGTGTATTACATGCTTAAGATTGGATTTATTCTCATTTTAAGCCACTAAAACACTATATAATTCACTAATAGACATAGATAAAAATATCTATTATTCATTACTTACTTGGTATGTTACAATAATACTTTATAATATATATTTTTCTCAATTTTTTTGACAATAAATATTATTGAAAGTAATTAAAGTTTATTATAGCGATTGAGGTGAAAGTGAGTTTACATATTGGTAAAACATTAATATTAAGTGAAAAAAATGACCTATAATGCTTTCAAAAAAAATATTTGATGGAAATATATATACTATATTATACCTTTTATCTTATTTTTTCATTATTTTATGCACATAATGTAAGGAATACCTCCTAATATTTTTTACATTTTTATATTTACAAGAATGTCACTCCTCCTCCAATATAAAAGGGAACTCATCACTCTAACTTAATCACACCTATCAAGACTTTTTTCTCATTTAAAATATGAAAAAATAATATTCCAACATCTCTCCACTCATCCTAAAAGCCTCAATTTTGTATGAAATTTAACCAGGGATGTATTTTGGTGCAAACCAAAAGGAGTTTTATGAAGAGTATGTAATGTTTTTCAATGAGAACATTTCTTTTAATTCCTTATCCAACCATCCAATTATTTTCATATAATGATTATGTAATAACCTCATTATCTTAAATAAACTGATATTTTTTTATTACAATATTTATACCTACACTTTCAAACACTTCCATTAAATGGGATACACAATCATCATTTGAGTGTGTGCCCAAATGTCGCCTCACGAACTGATGTCGTTCATTATTCCAGTACCACTTTTCAAGGTTTTAAATAATGATGTATTTATAGATAATATATTATATTTATAATCTTTTTACTCTTATTTAATTATTTTATAAAAAATACCTTCATGCATTCCATTTTTTGGAAATACAATAACTCATTTGTGGTGGTGTGGACTACCACCTCCGCAAAGAGATGTGATTCATTCACACGTTAAATGGAATGTATTAATGACGGTTGTAAAAAACATGTTTAATTTATATGAAATATATATGATAAATTAATTATAATATAAATATAGATCATTTAATTTTCATTCTTTTAATGAGATAAGAAAATGGAAATAGTGTCCATTCATATGTATGGCCTATCATCTCCATAAATGGTGCATTTCAATTACAATATCCAATTTTTTTTATTATTATAAATATATATATGATTTTTATATATGATATTTAAATATTATTTTAAATAATATATATTATTAAATCATTATCAAATTAACAAGAACAAAAATAATAAGTCAAAAGATGCTAAAAATATGACATTTAACCCCAGAAATGGTGAAAGTAATGAAAGATTGTTAACATGCGTGTAATAAGATATTATAAGAATATAATATATGATATTATAAATATTATTATATTTATCTTATAATTTAATAACATCATTAAAACCATTATATATCAGGTTAATGGATATTCACCCAAAAATAATTGCAAGGTAAGTTATTTTGCCTACATTTCATTTCATTGATGCATATTTTAATATTATGCACCTAGATTATTTTATATGGTGTATATACTTCCCCTTTGACATTTAATATCATGAATTGTTAATTATTCATGGTATTTTCAGTTTCAAATTTAATTATTTCATCTAAGGTTATTTGATATTAATTTTGTCAAGTCGTAAAGAAATTTCAAAACTCAATTCATTTTCATTGGGTTATATTAATTCCTCATTGTCATTAATATTATATGATTATTTTTATAATGACATTGAATATATATTTATGTATTTACACTTCATATATAAGTATTTAATGTGGATATACATAATAATTTCATTCATTAATTATCACTTCAACTTTTTGATCATTTTAAGGGTTTATTTTATAATCTCATTATAATCGAGATTAATTATTCTTAAAATTGTATTAAAAAACTTTATATGATCATTAGTCAATAATACCATTAATTTTACACTCCTATGGTTATTAATAAAATTTTTAATGTAATTGTACCACTTTTCTACTCTTTGGTAATCAAAATGTTTTACAAAATGTTTTTAACAAATCATGACATCATTTCTCTCTTCAGTCGGAAATCCTCTTTGTCTCAAAACAATGTTTAATAATAATATTTTCAAAACTATTTTTGAACTTTTTCAAAGGATTTATTATTTAAATTACGACCCATTTTTTCATTTATAAATGTTTTCAAATTAATCTTATTATCTATTTCAGAATAAGGCACTTTTCTAACCTTTTTACCATGAAAAAAAGAATATTATTTTTACCTTGTATACTATGTATGAAATTACTCGTCGTCATTTCCTTGAATATTAATTTTTAATTTTTCAAAAAAAATTATGGAATTTTTTTTCAAAAAGTAATTTTAAATGATATTTTATATTCAAAATGTTATTCAAAATGAAGAGTATGTTTTCTTTAGTAGTTTTTTAAAGATATTTTTATAGTATTTCTGTTCAACAATGATAACAACCCGTTGTCTTTACTCCGCTTGGGATATTTTCTATTAACACCACCCTTATTTTTCATCTGGATGGTTTATGGTTTCTTTTAAAATAGATTGTATTTACATTCACTATCTTGATTCTATTTATTCGGCTTGAAATTCTAAATTTTTTATCATTAGTAGAAATTAAATATACCTTCAATATTCATATTATTTATCATGTATATTTTTGTTTCTCAAACTATATGCACTTATATGTACAGTGTTTAATTTGAATTTTATTTGAGTAACTATATGAATATTTATTAATAAGTACATTTTACTCAATATGGATATTTGATAAGTTGCATTTATTTTTAATTAAATAAAATATTTGATATTTGAGAAATGATTTGAATATTCAAGATATGATTTGGGGATTGGTTAATACAATCCCCACGATCCATCAACAGTCTAATGGGATGAATTAGTTGGGTTGCCTCAACTAATGGGTTTTATCCTTGTGTGTTTTAAACTGTATTAAGGATAGATCATGATGGTAAAGTTATCATGTTCTTAGGAAACATGAAATCCCATAATTAAGCATTTCTTTCATTTAGGTTTATTTATTATTATTCATGGAATTTTTTCTATGAAAAAAATCTATAAATGCATTTAATTCTTAGTTTATCGATTACATGGAATGTGTTTACAGTTATTTTAATTTCCATATTTTTTATACACTCCCACTCAATTTATTGATTATATGTAATGTTTATTTATATTTTTACATTTATATATTGATTATTCTTACGAATTCAGTATGGTTTTCAATGTACATAACTATTACTGAACATTTAAGCTAACCCTTATTTTTTTCATTTCCACATGAATCCAAAAAGTTTAGTACGAAATATATACAAGTATATTCTATGACGGATAATTTTATCTTTGAAAAAAAATATTTTTTTAATTAGTGTATTTATTTGTAATACAAGACTCATGTTTATATCTAGTTTAGCAAGACTACTAAATTCTTCAACCCTTCAATATTTGGTTCATTATAATCATTACAATGTAATACTAGTTGACACTGGCTTAGGGCTTACTTGTATTTTTAGTTGATACCTTGGGAACTAGATATATGAAAACATATATTAAAGAACATAACCCTAATATTGAATTTGAGGATAAGTATTGAAGAACAACCTAAAGTTTAGGTTAGAAAGTGATTGTGTGGTTTTAATTCTAGTAAATCTTTGTCAAGATACTAAAAGGGGATTTGGTTCTAGAACAGATGTACCTAGGGGTAATAACTCCAAAAATTGTGCATCAGTCTTGACGCGAGTGTAACATGGTACACAACAATGGGCCTTATTGGGCACCTGGTTTGATACATCTGGGGGATATGCTTAACATTATTCAATTTTTTAAAAAAAATCATTTTGAATAATTTGAATTGATAATGAAAATTAATGACCTGGGATAAAACTAAGGTGTATTAGATAAAAATATCATGTCAAGGTTTAGACAGCCTAAAATGATTATATGGTTTTTCCACTATGATAATTGTTTCTCACACAATGATTTTTTGTTTTTAGTGAATATATAGAACGTAAAGGAATCATGTTAACATGGAAAATGAATGGAAAGGTTGTGGAATTGAGAAACCAAATGGGATGTTAATAAGGGTGAAATTTTCATGTTCATTCATATTCATGTTTCTCAATATATGAGTAAAAACATATATCTTAACCAACTTCCAGACACAGCAAAGAAAATAAGGATGGAGTTTTCTAAGATATTGAGTGGTGGAGACCATGGAGAAAAATGGGATAGATTTCTATCATATAATAAATTTGGAAGGATACAAAGAGAAAAGTGTCTCAATGGAATCAAAAAATGATTTTTGTGTGGGATGGAATGATATAAAGTATATAATTGCTTATGAGAAATAAATTGTAAGAATTAATGAAATAAATCTCACACTAAGGATTCATTTATAGTTTGTTTCCTTAAATTTGTGGAAACTAGGAACTACTTGAGTCAATTCCCTCTTCGAAAGGATAAAATATTGGCAAAGGAAGGACCTATATGTAAATAAAGAGATAAAGTATTTATGTCTTGTGGTTGTATAGAAAACCTTAGTTAGAAGGTTATTTAATGATTAAATTTAAAGGATGTCCATGATACATAATTTGGACATTATATTTATATGGTTTTAGAAAAATGAAAACCTATATTCTGGTACCAAACCATTAAATCCTATAGGTCCATGGGGCTTGAACCCATGACCAAAGGATGATAAGGGTTTCTCGCCTTCCACTGGCCTATGTGGTGTCCCGATTAATCTCTCATTGCATTTTTATAAAAAATTATACAAATAAATGTTAATTATGAACAAGTTATATCACTTTTGAGGTTTAGATATTAATGTATTAACTATAATAGTTTTAAAAAATATTTAGATACATATGTAAAGACTTTTTTGTGGATCTTATGATCTGTGAAAATTAAATTTTAGTGCTTTAGGAATAAAACAAAATTGATATATCCATATCATGGTTTTTGTGATGAATTTAAATTTGATCAACTCACAAAAAATGATGACATTTTTTTATGAAATTGAAACATATCATGTCTGTATATTTACATATATAAATAAGTAGTAAAATAATTTTCAACATTATGAAAATGATCTTTAAATAAAAAGTTATCATAATACCATAATTTTTGTCAAACCGATGGTCTTTTAAATCATCACAGATTTATAGATTTCAGTCTTTAAACATTCCATTGATAATTCATTTGTTTGTGATCAATGACCATAACCATTACCTACAATTATTTACATTTTTCCTCCAAGTACATATTTTCACTTTCCACTATTGTACTCCTACTTAGAAACCTAGTTTTATGTTATTCATTGTGACCTTTTTACTTCCCTTTCTCTCTTATTAAGAGGATATTTTTTTAACCCTTTTATGATATGAGATTTAAAAAAATTATTTTTTAAATATTTGAACCCCATAAATCATGTTTGAATTATGACAACACAATTTAATTAAGGTGGTAAGAATTTAAGACTCCAAAATCCTAATGTAAGAATATTTTATTTGATAACATGTATGACACGCAACACAAACTGTAGAAGGGGATTTAAAATTCTAATACATTAAAATATATAAAATATTTTAAAATAAATTAAATATATATTATAGGTTTTAATTCCCACAATACTGAATTTTCTTGAATTACACCAAACAAATACATTCTTGGATAGCTTTCATTAGACACAAGATCGAGTTTTTTTAATACTCTAAATATTATTATTTATATAATAAGATATAACATAGATGTTAAATTATATGTTATGAATAGTAATAACTAACTTATGAAAATATAAGGTTTAAAAAAATATAAAATGAATTCATTGGTAATCAATTAATTAGAAATTAAAATAAATATCAATTGAATATAATGGAAATTATTTTATAAATTTATTTTTATACTCCCAAAGGTGTTTTGTATTAATAAATTAAATTAATTATTATTGGTTAATGATAATAATTAAATATAAATATTATATATTATATAAAATATTTTTTACATTAATAAAATAGATTTTATATGCATAAGATTTGAGCAAATCCAATTTTATGCATTCAAAGCTATATTTTTTTAAAGGTAGTTTTACTGCATTTTTATAGTGAACTTATTTTAAATAAAGTTTTTGAATCTTTTATAATTTATATTTTAAATAATAAACTTAATATTTTAATATGGAATTTAAAATTTATATTAGGGGGATTTTTTTGGGTATTTTTATATGAAATTTTATATTTTAATTAATATTGAAAATAAGGAATTTTAATTGAAAACTGATATTCCATCTTAATAATTTATGGTGTTAAATTGTATTTTAATTTTTTTTAAGTATAATTTGACAAATTGTATATAATTTAATTAAATTAAGGTCATTTGAAACATTTTAATTTTGATTTTAGTTCTAGAAACTTAGTAAACCTTTGGACGTTTTTACTTTTAAACCCTTTTATCTCATCATATCTATTAATCTAATTTTAAACTATAATATATTTTGTTTCTTTGATTATCACATGATTTAAATATAATCAGTTTTTATCACATTTCATAAGATTAAATTAGAATGGTCGTGGTGCTAAAACAAACTCCTGGATCGAATGTTATGATCTTTTTATGGTATTTAAGGTTTTATGGGGTTTTAAGCGGTTTTCGCATTTTATAGTCATTCAAACAGCCATAACATCCAAACTGGGTTTCCATTTTGCCTCTACCACATAGAAAATAACTTCTTATAATGATTTATATGGCTCAATGACCCATAATAACCCTTTATCACCATTATTTAGGTTAAAATGTCCATAAGGCCTCCCAACAACCATAAATTCTGCAATGTGTGTCCGTTAATAATTTTCTTTTTTTGAAATATACCCTTTATCATTGATTTTTTAGAAGCATGGATAAATGTGTGTTTTATCAATGCTTTTTACTAGTGATGATAAATGGGGGGCCTTTATGAGTTCTTTTTTACAATTTTTGATAAAGTAACCCCTTTAACGTCACTATTGTTTAGTGCTGTTAAAGACCCCTTTAAGTGCGCTAAAAACTCATTTTAAAGACCCCCTTTAATAGCACTTATTCTAGCACTGAGAAAGATAGATTTTAATAGTGATTTTAGAGAGAATTGTTGATACCCTAGTGCTAGATAAACCCATTTTTGTATTTTTGTAACCCTTTCTAAAAATTTTAATTTCCCTACATAGCCTAACTGAGGGTTAAATTCTATAATTGAAACATATTCCAACTCATTGAATATTATCTGAGTATGATAAAAAATTAGTGCAGTATGTGTATCTAGATTACCATCCTATCAATATAATGCTTCTCATGACATGTAAATAATGGTGATTATTTTAAACTAATATATACATATAGAATCATTATCAAAAAAACATTTTTCTCCCCCACCTTCAAACTCCCTTAAAAGAAAATTCCATTTTTTAAATTAAACCCATTTAATAAATACATTATCCCCTTCTAAGAACCATTAATATATAAAGAAATGGTAATATATTTATTTTTTATAACACAATGGACATGCTCCAAATATATTTTCCTTTTCAAAAGATATCATTTTAATGTGATAATCAGGCCTTGTAATAATTCATTCAATTCTATTTATATAAAATTAAATGAAATAAAAATACATAGATTCAAATTAAATATAGAAAATATATTTATAATCTATGGTATCACATTAATTCCTGGTAATATCTTTCAAAATACATTAATTCATTTCCCCCAAACACATATTCAGCTTGAGATTTAAATGTTTTTTAAATACAATTTATATACGGAAGATGATGTTGAAACTTTGGTAAACTTAAAGAAAACCAATTTTTTTCAATAACCACTATCTATTTTATATATAATATATTATATTATAAAAATATGTGATGAAAATAGACAATAAATAATACTATTTTAGTTTTAATATGAATACATGGAGTATCATTCCTTATACAAGTAACATTCACAAAAGACAACTCAATCCCACCTCAAAAATGCCAAATGAGAGCTAAAATACCAAAAAACCCTAGAATCAATAAATCACCAATTAAATATAATTATAGTGGAAAGCCTATTTAACTAAAAAATTTATGGGGAATAAAAAAATAATTAGAAGGAGGAATTAAAGAAAAGGATAAGGTTTTAGAGTGACTATATTATAGAGTAAAATTTTAACCTAGAAGAATCCATGAGGGATTCCCATGTAATAGGGAGAAAATAAGGGAGGAGGAATGGACGGGTTGAGGGAGTCAAAAAAGAGGGTATAAGTGTGTAACACACTTGGTTTTAGGTACTTTTCAGGTTACCTTATGTTTTTTAAATCCTTTTGATTGTTTTATATAGTTTTGGGCAGCTTTAGTGGGTTTCTTAGAGATATTAGGAGTGTTTGGTATGTTCTATGTGCACTATGGGTTGTAACAAGTCATGGTGGAGGGAATGGTGTGTTGGCAGTGAACTTGTTCAACAAAAGTAGGTCAAAATTACCACGATAAGTTGTGGTCTTTCAATGGATTTTCTGTGGAATAATGGAGATATGGTTGTGGAACATGAGTGGAATGACCTAACCATGTTATCATATAGTGTGTAGTGGGTTAAAAAGGCTTTTGTTTTCACAAAATGATATTTTGTGGCCAATTTGGTGATCTTTGATTGAATATCAACACAATAATAGTGGACACACCACACCATGTTGTTGTTCTGAACATTTCTTTCCCTCAAATGACCGATTTGAGTGATAATGATGGGGGAGATCATTGTACATTATTGGAATATAATATGTGATATTTTGGAGTTATTAAGTTTTATTTTAATTCTATTTTTAACCTAGATTAACATGTTTTATCATCATCCCGAACTTGGATCTCGATTTAGGGCTTATTAGAGGAAAATCTAATTGAAATTTCCCCCTTTGAAAAAGATTCATCATTCAAGCTTTATTGTGAAATCACTGCCAAAAAATATTCTTACTTCTTGGATATTACTGAAAATCATAACAGGTAGGTAGATTTTATATTTTCTCCACTTGTTCAAGAACATGAATTCTTAGATTTCTAAATTATTTCTTATTCTTTTCAGATAAAAAACACTATGATTTATTATCAAAAACCCCAATTTGTTTAAATATTTATCAAACCCTATATTTTTTAATATTAAAATCAATGTTTTTTATTACTATAAATGGAGTGAATGATGTTTTTTTAATCCACACTTGGGATTATCAATTTTTTTCAAGACAAAATTTGCATAATTAATGATTTTTTTTTTTTGAAAATGATGGTTTTCCACATAAAGGATAAAAGTCACCCACAAGGGTAAAGGAGGATAAAAAACATGCACTTAATTTAAGTTTAAGGATCATCACATAAAAATATGAAAAAGAAAACAAAAACATGGAAGATTTGTAATTTCTTGAAAGATATGTTTGCACGATTGGAATACTTTCATGCAGAGTTGAAGGGGTGAAAGGAACTTATGTGTTAAAGGCGAAATCAAAATTAATATCTCATAAAAGGAGGAAAATAGTGCACCTAATGGAAGGAATTCATGTAACTTTCATATAGCTTCTTCCATTTCTATAAATAGGTAGCTACCACCTTCATTTCAATTATCTTTTCCAATAAAGTTATCGTGCCTCTGTCATTCAAAAAACATGTACACCATAGTGTTCCTCAATAAAAACATGTGCACAAAATGTTTCATATATATATAAATATCAAGTGAAACATTCAATTTGTTTGGGAGAAAGATAAAACTTTTTAGAATTAAGACTTTCATGAAAAAACCCAAAAAAATAATGTAATAACAAGTGTTGCATTTTAGTTTTTGAGTTGTGTGTCTATCTGGTTTTTTCTATCTTGTTTTATTGATTAGTTCTTTCAATTCCATCAATTTAAGACTCTAGTACAAGAAGTGTCTGATTCTAATTAAGAAAGAAGACTTAAATTCACAAACTTTTGAAGTAAACATTAAAGTGGCATGTAATCCATAAAATCTGTTAAAAGGCAGTTTCCATGGCATATAGGGACAATGTCTAAATTTATATATTCCAAAACAAATAGTAAATATTAGTGTATTATATTATAACCAACACCCTTTCAACATATTCTATATGGACTAACCCTTAGTGGTGAACCATGTAAAATTGTTGTGTTGTCTCTCTATATGTAATTGTTTAATAAATACAATATTTAATTAGATAGGTTTTACACATTGTTACTAATGTGGAAGGAAATATCAACTGTTTTAAAAGAAAACATTGACACCCGGATTCACCCCTCTCCTCTTAGGGTTCTCTATGGTCCTATAAGTGGGATCAGAGAATACCGATTATTGGATTTAAATCTATCCTATGATGTTTCATATATATTTTAATGAATGTTCGAGTAGTCCCCCTATTTAGTGGAATAAACCTCTATATTTTTTGTAACATGATGAGATATCATCTAATATCCCTTTGAAATGATGTTCTTTTATGCTACTTTGGGCATTCATGACACAAATGTGACAAGTTTCTCTATGATTGAAATGGAAATGAAAATTCTTGATGCCGATGTCGAAGTCCAAAATGATCTTACTGTAGTACATCTAATAAAAATATTTTAATTTGAGGATTTCCCCTACATCAAATCCCTTATAGAAGAAACTGAAAAATATATTATAAGGTGATAAAAAAGTAAATGAGGACAAACTTCAAGTCTTACAGAATCTGTTGGGTGTTCTGAAAATTTATCCAAATGAAAACAAGGATGGATTCATTAATTACATAATTGAAGTTGTTGTATCTGTTATAGTACTTGGGGAATAAATTAAGGATATTTACATTGTTAAAAAAAAATTTAGAAGCCACCCATCTCTATACAATCCAAAAGATTCAACTCTTGAAGAATGTTATTTGATTGAGCTCTAGATTGATGATATGTTAAACTTTACAGTGTCTTGTAAAATAAGAGGAAACCCAACAGATAAATCCACACATCTAATCATGGAAATGGAATTCAAATCCATGAAAATAATTAATATTTCATGAGTTAGTGATAATAATGAATAAGAACTCATTTCTCTTTTTTCTAAGAAATTCAAGAGAGAAAAATTTATATTTGAGGGAAATCATCCATTGGTTTGTTTTTTATGTGGTAAAGTTAGAAAAATTACCTCTAGATGCCCATATAAAATTGATGATATATAAATTTAAGAAGAAAATATGAAGAAACCACATAATAGGTTCTCCAAAAAAGGAGGCTTGAAAATAAGAAATAGATTTTAGACAAAGATCTTCATTTTATAATAAGAACAAGATGATAATTATTTTTTATAGGATATTGAACCAAAGTTTAAATATAAACTAGAATTATCCATTATGTCTATATATCAAAAGAAAAAACCTAAAAAATATGATGATAATCAGTTTCAGATTGTTGTTGATCTCAAGGTGGAACTTGAGAGTGCTCATGAAGAGCTCAATGATCAAATCAATAGAAATAGGAAGTTAAGAGTTGTGCTAAAAGAATCAATATAATATGTTGATCAGATTGAATATAAACTTGATCATCTATAAAGAGAGGAAAAAGAAAATTTTACTACTCCTGAAAGCTCAGAAGATGTTGTGGAATTTAAACATGGGATTTATGAGCAGTACAAATTCATCATGGACCATACTTGGAGACTAAAGAAAAAGGTTGATATGGTTGAAGAACATGAAAAATAAGTTGTTACTCTGAGGAGTAAACCGGAAACTGAATCAATGTAAAGGGAAAAAAATAATAAATTATGGTTTGGAATATTCCCATATATATAGTTGCTAGAAATAGATAAATACGCTTCTAAATGAGTAGATAATGCTTTGAATAATCAAGGATCCACAACTATCAGAAATGGTGGAATTGGTTATGATGTATAAAAAATAAAGTCTTGAAATGGGATGATACAAAATAAATGGATGTAGAATGTTGGACATATCACAAAGGCACCTTATATTCTAAGTAAAAAGATTCAAATCAGACAAAAAATAGAGCTTAAAATTTTTCTCATGTATCCAGAGAGGATCTCTTGTCAAAAAACATTACAAATGAGGGGGACAATTGGAGGAATGAATATGAGAATACATTTCCTATTATGGAATAACAATTTTGTAGTTTTCTAGGCCATTCCATTTCTTACTGTGAAGAGGCAAGGAACTATCTAAATGAAGAAGTTCTTAAAAGTCATCAAAGGAGATTGAGACCATATCCTTCATCATATATAATAAATAGATTCTATGGATATTTTTTCATTGTTCAAACTATTTCCATAAAGTAATTCATTGTAAGAAGAAGAAAAGTGGGAACAATAACTATTGAACTCAAAGACAATTCACTGCCTATCAACAAATTAGATATACTCTCCAAAATAGGTATTATATTCTGGAAGAAGAGTATGATCATGATGATTCAATTCATATTGAAAATATATTATAAAGATTGTTATTTTACTCTACTCAATTAGGAATCTAATGGAAGGAAAAAAAGAAAATCATGAAATCCATTCTTGCATAAATATCCCACAAGGATATAAAGAATAATAGAACATAGATTCATGATAGAGTATTCTAATCCCACATGAATGGAAATTCTGATATTTTAAATAATTTTATAAAAAGGGTTGATAAATCAGTCATATTTGAAAAATGATTCATTAAAGTTCAAAGGTAGTGGAAATATGGAATTGTAAAATGATGAGCTAATGAAAACTGAATTTCTCTACATTGAAGGTTTGTGTCACAATAGCCTGATTGTGATTCTACTTTGCGACTTGAGACTGATATTTAAATTTAAACATAAGGGGTGCATTATCAAAGGAATGACAGATAATTCTCTCAAGAAAGGATGCAGAACAGATGGAAATTTATAATTATTTATAGTAAAGGGAACATTTGTAGCTTAACAGTTGAAGAAGAAAATGACTTCTGGAACTGTAGGTTAGGTCATATTAATTAATAGAGCATGTAATGGGTATATATTATTAATATAGTTATCGAAATTAACAATATGAATCATGATCATTAAAAGGTTTTTGATGCATGAATCCAAGGAAATATGTTCATAAGTTCATATCGACCAAAGAAAAGAATAAAATCAAATCAGATTTATCTTATCTACATAGAAAAATAAATCCAAATCAATGTAGATAAAACAAATTCAGATAGGTAATTAATTATTTTAATTAATGATTATAGTATAATGGATTTTTTAATTTCCAGGTTGAGGAAATGACAAGTTCTTTATTTCATAAACAGTTATCGTCGAATCTGTGAGAATAAAACTAGAAGCATAACCAAGATTCTAAAATAAGACACCTGAGGGTAATACACATCCATTAAATATAAAAATTACATTGAAAAACAAGTGATAAATAATAAGGTGTCTTTAGTGATAATCCCTCAAAAAAATGGGCTCATTGAATACAAAAATAAACAGGAAAACAATATCTCTAGAACTAATATTATTGAGAGTAGTGTTCTTCATCCTTATGAGAAATATGATTTTTAGGTTTTATTCCACCCAAAAAATCATATAGGACTTTTTATGGGAGAAACCAAGACCCCATATGAGATATCTTCAGGAAATAATCCATCTATAAAGTATTTGTGTTTTTTAAAGTAAATGTTACATCCGAAAAAAAAATTAATCAAGTAAATTATGGTGATTTTGTAGATGAGGGAAAATTCCTTGGATATTAAGTGAAGAGTAAATCCTACAAATGTTACAATTATCATCATTGAAGGATTTTTTAAATTAGGTGTTTAAAAATAAATGAGGATAAACCCATAAATACCCTAAGATGATCATATGTTGATATTATTGAAGATGAAGAATAAAGTGTACAAGGGACCGATTCACATTTAGAAATAGTTGAACGATTGTAAAACATTCTAGGATCACAAAGTGATGATGAATCATAAGAAGAATCAGCACAGGAAACCATTTCTAAAAAAAATCATCAGAACCTCACAAGAGAAATAAGAGAGTATAAATTGATCAATACAACATCATTGGGGATTGGACTACACCTACACAGACAAGGATGATAGGGAACTAACAACAATCATCCATCCCATAAATTGTGGAACCAACCTCATTTGAAGAAACTATAAAGGTTGAATAATGGGTTACGACCATGAATGATAAACAAGATTCCATTAATAAAAAAGGAAATTAGATCTTACTAGGACACCTGAAAATCAAAATGTGATTAGAGAAAAGTGAATCTTTAAAAAATAGATGAGAATGGATGTGTGATTAGAAATAAGGAATGTTTGATGTGTAGAGGTTATGCAAGGATTGATGGTGTTGGTGTTGATGTTGATGAAACATTTTTTCCAATGGCTAGAATGGATCTTATTAGGATCCTTCTTGATATGGAAATTGAATGAAAATAAATAGTTTATCATACAGAAATAAAAAGGGAATTCTTAACTTGAGTTATTGAATAAGAAGATGAAATCAATATTGAACAACGAGTGGGATTTCTAACTGGAAATTAGGAGTTTAAGGTTTGTAGATTAAAATAGGATCTCTATGGTCTAAAATAGGTACCACAATCGCGGTATTATCAACTAGATAGTTATTTGAAGAAGATATAAATTAAAATAGGAGGTTTCTACCATAAATTTGTGTTTATATTTATTAGAAAGATCAATATATGGTTTTTTTGTGTTTAGATGATATTATTTCTGGCAGAAGAAAGTATGGACCAGTGGTAGAATTTGGTAATCACAAAAAATTATAATTTGAAATGTATATAATTAGAGAACTCAAATACATCATAGAGATTAAGGTGATTCTAAAGAGGGATGAAACCTTTATTTCTCATAAAAAATATATAAAAGAGCTTTTCAAGAAATTCAATATGCATGACACCAAACTAATATCGACTCCAATTTTGGTTGGGAAAAAACAAGGAAATCATGAGGATGGGTGATATGTGGATCCCATCATATATTGGATAATCATTAGAAGCTTATTATACTTGACGAAAACACACCTATATATCTTCTTTGAAATATTATTAGTCTCCGAATTTCAAATTAATCCAAAGGAAAAGCATTTGGAAGAATCTAAAAAAATCATAAGGTATATTCAGGATACTCTCAGTTTTGGATAATAATTTAGAGAATGAAGAGATAATGAATTATCAACATTTTTTATGCTGAAAGGTCTAGAGATGCGATGGATAGAAAGTCCCCTAGTGGCTTCATTTTGAATTTGAAATAAATGTGGCGGCTGGTTGAGCAACAAATAGGAATGAACTTCTCTTATTATAGCTAAAGTAGAGTATATCTCTGCTAAAAAGTATTACCCTCATATATTATAGATGAAGAAAAAACTAACTGATATTTGTGATGAGGTGAAATATCCATTAGTGATTCATTGTGGAAATAAGAGTACGATTGATCTTAAGAAGAATCCAGATCAGTACTCTCATCCCAATCATATTGTGATCAGATATCTCTTCATAAAATAAAAAAAATATTTTTTTGATTAAAATCGAGTATATTGTACTTGATGACCAAGTGGATAAAATTTTGACTAATTAATTGGAATCACATATATTTTTGAAACATTGGTTGAACGTCGGTGTTTGGCTACCTCCCGGTGCAAGAGGAGGTTACGCTTTTTCCTTTCTCCCCTTTTGAGTTAACTGTTTTTTTTTGTTTTCTAAATGATAAAAGTGTACAAGGGAGATACAATCGATGGATAGTTTTTTGGGATCTACAAGTACAAATAAAAATTCTTTGGTATTAATTTCAATGGGGGTACATAAGTGAAATTCAAATATTGTTTAGTTTTAAGGACTAGTTTTAGGACTGTTTGGTGGTTTATGGTGGCATAAAGTTCTCTTTTACCTATGTAGAAATAAACTCCTCTTTGTACGTACTTTTTTTATACAATGATATTTCTTCATATAAAAAAGTGATGGATGATTTATTTCATGCCAATAAGGTTACGATTAAGGAGAATTTTTTTATTGAATTTATCAAATATTTTTCAAAACAAAAATTTGTATAATAGATAAATTCTTTTTTAGAAAATGATTTTATTTCTGCATAAAGGCTAAAATTTTCATGAACTGGTTCAAAAAATTGGGTGAAAGTGATGTTTCAGGACCGTTTCCCCAAAATATGTTAAATAAAAAAGAATTCATAATATTTATAATTTCATAAAATATGGTTTTACATGATGGGGATATTTTTATGAAATGTAGAAGTCTTGCAAGGAACTGGCACGCTAAAGGAGACGTCAAAATGAGGAGTCCATCACATGATGAAAATTATACACATAATGGATGGCATTCAAGGAACTTGTGCATAGTGTTATCCATGCCTATAAATAGATAGATACCCCTTCATTCGAGTTATCATTTTCTAATGAAAATTTACCACCACAAAGTTGTAATGTAAAAACATTGTTTTTAATAGCGTGTATGACACACAACACCAACTGTAGAAGGGAATATAACATCTTAAGAATTTACAATATATTAATTTTTTTAAATAAATTCAATATATTTAATATATTACAATGAATTTGATACTGAGTTATCTTGTATTACATGCAATAAAGATTTTCTTCGATAACATGATGTAGACGCAAGACCTAGTTTTACCGAATACTATTAATATTTTTATTTAATTTAATAATACATAACCTAGACATTAAATTGGTGGTTATGAATTGGATAAAATAACTTATGAAAATATATGGTTTAAAAATGAAAATTTAATTAATTTTTAGTAAATTTATTATAAATTAAAATAAAAACGAATTTAATATAAAAAAATTGTTTTCATAAAAAAACTATTTTTATTCTCCCAAAGGTGTTATGAAATAATAAATTAAATTAATTAATATCAGTTGATATTATTAATTAATTAAATATATTATTTATTCATTAAAAAATTTGAAATTTATCCTATATATTTTATAGGCATGAGAAAAGAATAAATCAAATTTTACATATAAAAAGCTTTATTTTTCTAAAGACAACTTTTCCTCCTTTTAATGGAGCACCAATTTTAAATCCATTTTTTTACACTTTTATGAATTATATAAATAAAATCTTAATCATTAAATACATAATTTCATAATTATCTTAGGGTGTATTTTTGGAGTTTTTTTACAACATTTATATTTTGATTAATGGTGAGAAATAATGAAATTTAATTACAAACCGATATTGCATCTAAATAATTTACAGTGTTAAATAATATTTTCAATTATTTTTAAAGTATAATTAGATACATTTAATATCATTTATTCCAATTTATTTCATTATAATAATTTATATATATATATATAGAAATGTAGTAAAATTTTTTAAATTTTCACTTTAAACCCCCACTTTCATGTCACATCTATAGGATTAATTTTAAATTAATTTCTGCCACTTATGTGATTTGAATTTAGAATATTTTATTCCTTGTTTTTAATAATAATATTTCATAATTTTTATTAATTTCAACATATTTTTAAACCAAAATTATTTTCTGAGGAAATTAAAATTAATTACACTAATTATGGTAAATATGAGTTTACTTAGAGGTTAGTCATTAATCCTCTGTGAAACAATTGACCTATAAACATGTGCAAGACATATTTTATTTACATAGATAGACCATATCATACCTTTTATAGATTTATTTACATTATTGGAGACACATGATGTAATGGAGACCTCCCAATAATGTTGAACTTTTTATATTTAGAAGAATTCAAATCCTCCCCACTATAAAAGGGAACTTGTC
Organism: Viscum album; assembly: GCA_963277665.1. NCBI lineage: Eukaryota > Viridiplantae > Streptophyta > Magnoliopsida > Santalales > Viscaceae > Viscum > Viscum album. The sequence continues at coordinate 1,967,916,517 of OY728161.1, forward strand.
CCCCTCACTTATTGGAACCCTAAATACATTTTAATAGTCCAAAATCAGGCCAAATAATCTTATAAAATCATAAACATTATACAATATTCCTCAATATTAGCATAAATCTATCCAGTAAGGTCTTTTGGTGCAAACCAAAAGGTTTTACCCGAGGAAGAGTTAATGTTCTTCAATGAGAACTTCTATTTTATTTCCTTCTCCACCCATACAATTATATTCATATCATGATTATATACTAACATAATTATAATAAATATACTTACATGTTTTTATTATATGATTTAATCCCACACTTTCATGCACTTATATCAAATGAGATACGCAATCATCCTTCCTGTGTACGGAGGACTACCGCCTTACGAACCTATGTTGTTAGTTTTTCAATTACCACATTTTTTGGTTATAAATAATGATCTATTTATAGTTTATATAGGATATATATGATATTTTTAATGAATTTATTCTTATTTAATTATTATGTAACATATACCTTTATGTTTTCCATTTTATGGTAATATGATAACATCGTCTGTGGACGTGTGGACTACCGCCTCCTCAAAGTGATGTATCTCATTCGCACGTTACATGGAATGTATTAATAATGGTTTTAATTAAAATATGTGATTTATATAAAAGAAATAGGGAAATATAATTAATATATACATATATATCAACTAATTTCAATTATTCTAATTTAACAATAAATTGAAAATATAGTTCATGCATACATAAGTTCTGTTGTCTCTATGAAATATTCATTTCATGTCCAATCTCAAAATTTTATGGATTATTATAAATAATTATATAATGAATATATATTATATTTAAATAATTTGTTACATCCAAGATACTATAAAATTATTTTTGATTTAGTAAGAATAAAAATAAAAGGCCCAAACATGCTTGAAAAACATGATAATTAACACCCGAAGAGATAAAAATAATGAAAGATTATTAAGAAATAGGAAATAAGATTTCATAAGATGGTGATATATGATATTATAAATATTATTATGGTTATTTTATAAGTTAATAACATGATTTAATTAATTATATATGAGGTTAAAGGATGTTCACCCAAATGGTATATATACTAAATGTAAAAACTTAGTATCATAAATAATTAATTCTAAATGGTATTTTGATTTTTATTTTTAATTATTTAATCTATGTGGATTTAATCTTGAAGTTACCAAGTGGAATATAAATTTCATAACTCAATTCTTATTCATTAGATCATATTACTTTTTCATTGTTATTTATATTATATGACCATGTTTAAAATTAATTTTAATATTTATTGATTTATTTCCACTTATTATATGTTTATTTACATTTTCTACATAAAATAAATTCATTGATTAATTCTCAATTAGACGTTATGATCATTTTAAGGGTTTATTTAAAAATCTCATTCTAATCGAGATTGCTTATTCTTGAAATTACATTAAAGAAATTTATATGATCATTTTTATTGAAACCACTAAATTATTTTAATATGTTTATTAATGATATTTTCCATGTAATAGTATCATTTTTTTTACTCTTTAATACTCAAATTAGTTTACAAAAAAATTTAAGAAAACCCGAATTCATTGAACTCTTTTGTCAGAAATATTTTTTCTCTAAAAACCATGTTCTAAAAAGAAGATTTCAAAAAAATTGGAAATATTTAAATGAATTATTAATGAAATTATTACCACTTATGTATTTTAATAATTATTTTAATGTTATCAACTTTTATTTTTCAATACAATTAACTTTTCTAAAATTTTTACTATATAAAAGGAATATTCTTTTTAACTTGTATGACATGTACAGAATTATGTCCATGATGTATTTGAAACATCCTTTTAAAATTTATTTTTAAATAAAATGTTTTTAAAAGTTATTTAGGGATAAAAGGTATTTTCAAAAAAAAATTTATTTTCTTCATGAATTTTTTAAAAATATTTTTACGGTATTTCAATTCATTAATGAAAAAAACCCTTTATCCTTACTACACATGGGATATTCTTTATTAATAACATCCTTATGCTTCCCATGGATAGTTTATAATATCTTTTACCAATAATTGTATTGGAAATTCATACCTTGATTACTTTTAGTCCCCTTGAAATATTCAATTTCCTACAATCATTAGACATTTAATTTTCACAAAATATCCATATTATTTATCATGGATATGTTTATTACTTAAATCATATACCATTTCCATATATGGTGTTTACTTTGAATTTTATTTAATTAACTAAGAAAATATTGATATATAGTTATCTTTTACTCAATTAATATATCTTGAAAGGCACATTGTATTTTAATTAAATTTATTATCCAATATATGGGAAATTCTCTGTACATTCAAGACAGAGGTTGGGGAATGGTTAATGAAATCCCCAAGATTAAATAGTATTATCATGGGGTGAATCATTTTTATAGCCTATGATAATAGGTTCTCACCCAATATATTTCAAACTATCTTTAAGATAGATCTTGATAGTAAAGGTATCGTGTGCATGGGAAACATGACGTATAATAAATTGTCGTTTCCTTCATTTAGGTTCAATTATTATTATGCATTGGATTTTTTCTATGAAAAAAAATCTATATATTCATTTAATTATAATTTTATTCATTAAATATAATATGTTTTCAGTTACTTACATTGCCGTATTGTTTATGCACTCCATCTCAATTTATTGATTACAAGGAAATATGTTAAGTTATATACCTTTTCATATTGATTATTATCATTTCTTAATAATTTTTTTTTACTTTAATCTTACTGATCATTTGAGATCATCCTTATTTTTTTATTTCTTCAAGAATCCAATAATTCTACCAAGAAAGATATATAGGGATATTATTTGTTTTAATAAAGTTATCCAAGAAAAAAATTAAATTTTAACCAGTGTATTCATATTTAATACAAGACAAGTGTATTTATATAGTTTAAAAACACTATTAAACTCTTCAATTATTAGGGATTTTATTTATTTTAATCATGAGAATGTAATGGTTGTAGACACCAACATTGAGCTTACTGAGGTCAGGTCGCTGTAGTTGGTATCAAAGGGAGGTTTTGTAGAAACCTTCGGAACTGTATTTTGGAAAATATAGATTATAAAACAAAACCCTAATATATAATTTTATTATATGTATACGTAACATCCTAATGTTTTGGTTTGATAAAGATTATGTATTTTTCATAAAAACACATCCCATTTTATATACTAAAAATGGGTGTGCTTATAGAATAGATATACCTTGGGGTAATAACTCCAAAAATGGTGCATCAATCTTGAATAAATAATTACCTAGTACACGACAACAAGATTTACTACACACCCGGTTTAACACTCCCAAGAGATATCCTTAGGATGATTCACATTTTCTTTACAATCTATTATTGAGGATTTGAATAGATAATGATAATGAAATTCATATATTAAACCTGAAGTGTCTTAGATAAAATAATGATGTGTCAATATTTGGAAACCCTTAAAATAATTTTATGGATTTTACACTATGATGATTTTTTCCTACACTATGCTTTTTGGTTTTAGTCAATGGCTGGAACCTAAAGCAATCATGATGAAAATGAACATAAAGGACAAGGTGATGTAAGTGATCCACCAAATGGTATGTTGATATGAGTGAAAGAAATAAAATTCATTCCAAATTAGTTTTCCATAAAAATTATTATAAAAAATATACCTTAACCAACTCTTGAACTCACCAAAGAATAGAAGGATGGAGTTTTCTAAGAGCTCGAGTGATGGAGACCATAGAGAAAAAAGGAATCGATTTACATAATGCAAGAAATGTGAAAGGAGACAACTAAGAAATCATCTCTATTAAATTTTTAAGTGCTTTATGTTTGGGAAGTATGGGGAAAAATAAAATAATTGTTTGTAGAAAAATGAAGAGTAATATGGAAGGAAATAAATCTCATCTGAAGGATATAATTATAGTTTGTTACATTAAATATGGAAAACCAAGGAATTACTCGAGACAATTACCTATTCTAAAGGATAAAATCTAAACTAATGAAGGATCTGTGTGGAAATAAATGGATGAAGTAGTTATGTATTTGGGTTGCATTTATAACCTTGGTTAAAATTATATTTAATGATTAAATTTTGAGGATGTCTATAATAGTTATTTTGGAAATTATATTAAAATGGTTTAGAAATATAACAGCATGTATCTTGGGTGAAAACCCATAAAATCTAGTGAGGATGTGGTTTTTGAACCCATGACTGAATGATGATAAGGGTTCCATGCCTACCATGAGAATATATGATGTTCGGGTTAATGTCTTGTTGCTTTTCACTAAACAATTTAACAAATAAATTTTAATAATGATACAAAAATATGAATTTGGTTGTTTATAGATTAATGTATTTACTATATTAGTTTTTCAAAATAGTTTTACTTATTTAAGGACTTCTTTAATAGATATTAAGATCCAAAAACGTAAATTTTAGTGCTTCTAGAATACAAATAATAATTTTAGGATATCTATTTTATAGAGTAAAGGGTGAATTAGATTTTGAATGAAGCACAACCAAAAGATGAAATTTTTCTTCTAAAATGGAAACATATCAAGTTAGTATATTACCTTATATACCTAGGCATTAAATTAATTACTCAACATTAGGAAAATAATCTTAAAATAAAATTTTATACTAATACCTTAATTTTTGTTGAATTGATGGTGTTTTAAATCATCACAATTTTATTGTATTGAGCGCTACAATTTTCCATTGATCATCCATTATTTGTAATCAATGAACTAAATCACTCCCTATAATTATTTATTATTTTCCAAAAAGTCTATATTTTCCATTAACACAATTTTTCTCCTACATAGGAACCTCTTTATATGTTATTATATGTGACCTTTATTCTTCCATTTCACTATTATTAAGAGAAGATTTTATTAACCCTTTTTATAATGTGGGATTTTAACAAAGTAATTTTAAAATATCAAACCCTATATTAATGAGATCAAGTTTAAATTGTGAGATCATAATTTAATTAATTTAGGGAGAATGTAATGTCCTGAAATTCTAATGTAAGAACATTATATTCGATAGCATGTAAGACATGAAACACCAAGTGTAGAATAGAATATAACATCCTGATACTATATAATATATTCACTATTATAAAATAAAATAAGTATATTTTATATCTTATAGTGAATGTGATACTGATTTACCCTGTATTATACGCAATAAATACTTTTCTTGATATCTTGGACTCAGTTTTACTGAATAAAATTAATATTATTATTTAATATAATAAGATATAATATAGCCGTTAAATTAGTGGTGATGAATAAGATCAAATAAATTATAAAAATATATGGTTTACACAAATATAAATGAATTCATTGGTAATCAATTTTTTATAAATGAAAATAAAATACAAATGAATATAAGGGAAATATTTTTTAAAAAACAATTATGCACCCAAAGGCATTTTGTATAAATAAATTAAATTAATTAATATTAATTAATGATATTAATGAAATATATTCTATATATATAACTAAATAAATTTTACATTAATCCAGTATATTTTATAGTCATAAGATAAAAAAAATCTAATTTTACACATAGAAAACTCTAATTTTCTAAATGCAGTTTTGCCAACTTTTAATGACCCACCTGTTATAAATACAATTTCTCATATTTTTTAAATTATATATTAAAAAATAAAATTCAAATTTTAATTCAGAATATAAAAATTTGTTTTTGTTAAAATTTTGATGTTTTTCTAAGAACTGTCATATTTTTATGTATAGTGAAAAATAGTGAATTTTAATTTATAATTGAATTTTCGCCTAAAACATTTTTAGTGTGAAATTATATTTTTAATTGTATTTAATGTATTATTATATCAATTTTATATAATTTGAAACAATTTATTTCATTAGAACCATTCAAATTTTTATTTTAGATAAAAATAATTAGAAAACATTTGGTCATTTTCACTTTCAAAACATGTTTTCTCGTCTCGTATGCGAGATTAATTTTAAATTAGTTTATGACAGATAAATGATTTTAATTTCTAAAATTGGGTTGAATTTTTGGAACAATAGTTCTTTATAATACACATTTTTCTCTTCTTTTTTTGACGAAAAATATTAATGAAGGTGATTAAAATTAATTACAATGATTGAGGTGAAAATGAGTTTATATAGTGGTTAAACTATATTATTAAGTGGAAAAATAACCTATAATGTTTTCCAAAACATATTTTTTGGAAATATATAGACCAAATTATACGTTTTATTTAATTTTTTACATTATTGGGGGCACATGATGTATGGAAGGCCTTCTAATAGTTTTTACATTTTTATATTTACAAAATGCCACTCCTCCTCTACTATAAAAGGGAACTCATTCCCCTCACTTAATCACACCAATAAAGACTTTTAGCTCATTGAAAATCTGAAAACATAATCTACCAAAATATCTCCCCTCATTCTTAAGCCTCTATTTGGTAATAAATCCAACCGAGGATGTATTTTGATGCAAACTAAAAGGAGTTTCTGGAATAATAGGTCATATTCGTCATCAAAAACATTTGTTTTATTTCCTTCTCCAACCATCAAATTATTTTTATATAATGAGTATATAATAACATTAGTATCTTAAATATACTGATATTTTGTTATTAAAATATTTCCACCTACACTTTCACACACTTCCATCAAATGGGATACACAATCATCATTCGTGTGTACGACAAACTACAGCCTCATGAACTGATGTCTTTCCTTCTTCCGTACCCACATTTCAAGGTTGTAAAGAATGATGAATTTATTTATTATTTGGGAATTACTTTATAAAAAAATTCATTCATTCCATTTTTTGGAATTGTTATAACTTTGTTTGTGGATGTGTGGAATACAACCTCCTCAAAGAGAACTGATTTGTTCACACATTACATAGAATGTATTAAATATGGTTTAAATAAATATATATTATTTATATGAAATAAATATGAAAATTTAATTATAATATAAATTTATATCATTTACTTTTAAGTCTTTTAATGAGACAAGAAAATCAAAACAACATCTATGTATACGTATGGTGTATCATCAGCATGAATGGTGCATTTCATTTCCTATGTCCAAATTTTATGGTTTACTATAATAGATATATAATTAATATCTATGATATTTAAATAATGGTTTAAATACTATATATTATTAAATTAGTATCTAAGTAATAAAAATAAAAATAGCAAGTCAAAACATGCTCGAAAAACATGATAATTGACACCGGATATGTTGAAAATAATGAATGATTGTTAAGATATAGGTAATAAGATATTATAAGAATATCATATATGATATTATAAATATTATTGTTATTTTATTATTCAATAACATGCATAAAACCATTATATTGGAGGTTAAAGGATGTTCACCCAAAATTAAATATAAGGAAAGGGGTTTTGCCTAAATTTCATTTCATTGTGGAATATTTTAATGTTATAAACCTATATTATATTATATGGAATATATAATTCTGTATTTAAATTTAATATCATGAATAATTGATTCATTGTAGTATTTTAATATTCAATTTGAATTATTTCATCTAATGGTATTTTATCTTAATACTACCCAATGGTAAATTTATTGCATAACTCAATTCATTTTCATTGGGTTATATTACTTTCTCATTGTCATTAATATTATATGATTTTTTTTATAATTAAATTGTCTATATATTGATGTATTTACACTTCTTATATAAATTTTTAAATTTGATACACATTTTCAATACATTGATTAATTATCACTTAATCATTATGATCATTTTAAGGGTTTATTTCACAATCTCATTCTAATCGAGATTACTTATAATTTAAATTTCATCAATGGAATTTATATGATCATTGGTCAATAAACCCTATAGTTTTATTTTTCTATGGTTATTCATCACATTTTTAAAGTAATAGTATGATTTTTATACTCTTCAGTAATCAAAATGCTTTATAAAGTTTTTTTAAGAAATCACAACATCATTTTTCACTTCAGTTAGAAATATATTTTCTATAAAAACCATGTTTCATAAAAATATTTTCAAAAATATTTTTGAACTTTTAAAAATCATTCACTATTAAAAAAATTACCATTTTTTTCTTTTCCCAATGTTTTCAAAGTAATATTCTTGTCTTTTTCAGAATAATTCACTTTTTGACCTTTTTACCATGAGAAATGAATGTTCTTTTTACATTATAAAACATGTACAGCATTACCCATCATCATTTATTTGAAGATTAATTTTCAATTCATCAAATATTTTTTTATTGAAAATTTTATGAAAAGATATTTTAAAATAAAAGTTACTTAAAAAGATTTTCAAAATGAATTGTATATTTTCTTCTATAATGTTTTAAATATATTTTTATGGTATTTTGATTAATAAATGATAACAACCCTTTAACCTTACACTGCTTGGGATATTTGGTATTAACACCACCCTTATTCTTTATCTGGATGGTTTTTATTTTCTTTGAACAATGATAGTATTTTTATTCACTACCATGATTCCATTTAGTCCCCTTAAAATACTCAATTCTCATTTATTAGGATAAAATAAATATCCCTTCAATATCCTTATTATTTACTATGTATATGTTTATTTCTTAAACCATATGCCATTTATATATATGGTGTTTAAATTGGATTTTATTTAATTAATGAGAAAAATATTGACAGATTAGTATCATTTACTCAATATGGATATTTTATAAGACACATTGATTTTTAATTAAATCAATTATTTGATATATAAGAAATTATTTAGACATCAGAGACATGAGTTGGAAACCATTTAATAAAAACCCCATGATGCATCAATAGTCTCATGGGATAAATTATTAGGTTGGGCTCACCTAATGGGTTATCACCTAGTATGTTTTAAACTATCTTGAGGATATATCATGCTGGTAAAGGTATCATGTTCATGGAAAAAATGACATCCAATAATTAAGAATTGCCTTTATTTAGGTTTAGTTATTATTATCCATGGGATTTTCACAATGAAAAAATATTTAGATGTTTTTAATTCTTATTTTATTGATTAAATGGAATGTTATTTTAGTTGTTTTACTTCCGTATTTTTTATGCACTCTCTATAGGTTTATTGATTACATGGAATTTTTGTTTAGTTATTGACCTTTATATTTTGATTGTTCTCATTAATTCAGTATATTTTCCAATGTTTATAAGTCTTACTGAACAATTAAGCTCACCCTTATTTTTTTCATTTCCCTAGGAATACAAGAAGTTAACAAAGAAATATATGCAAGGATATGATAATTGAGGATACGTTACTCTTAAAAAATAATTTTGTATTATTGTAGTCATTTTTAATACAAGGATTATGTATGTATCTCATTTACCAATACTACAAAACACTTTGGTACTTTGGGATTTGGTTTCTTACAATCGTGTTAATGTAATGGTAGTAGACACCGGCTCCGGGATTTCTGGGAGTTTTATTAGAATACTTTGGAAATAGATTTAAGAAAAAATATATTAATGATCATAACCCTAATATAGAATTTGAGGATATGTATAGAAGAACATCCTAAATTTTATATTAGAAATATATTGTGTGTTTTTCCTTGTAATTAATCTCTGTCAAGATACTTAAAGTGGATGTGGTTCTAGAACATATGTACATAGGGGTAATAACTCTGAAAAGGGTGCAATATCCATGACTCGAGCATAACCTGCTACACAACAACGATCCTTATTGTGAACCTAGTTTGATACACATAGGGAATATTCTTAGTATAATTCAAATTGAATTACAAACCATTTAGAAATATTTGAATAGAAAATAAAAATGAATGACAAAGGTTGAAGTTGGGGTATATTTGATAAAACAATAGCATCCCAAGGTTTGGAAACCCTAAAAATGATTATATAGTTTTTCAACTATGATAATTATTTCTCCCACAATTCTTTTTGGTTTTATTCAATAGATGGAACCTGAAGGAATCATGTTAACATTGAACATTAAGGTAAAGGTGGTGGAATTGAGAAACTAAATGGGATGTTGAAAAGTGTGAAATATATCATGTTTATGCCTAATCAATTTTCTCGAAATATTATTAACATCATATACCTTAACCAACTCCCAAACACACCAAATATGAGAAGGATGGAGTTCTCTAAGAGATCGAGTGGTTGAGACCAAAGAGAAAAAAGGGTTGGACTTCTATCATATAAAAAATTTGGAAGATGGCACCCAAGAAAGGTGTCTCAATTGAATAGGAAAATGATTTATGTGAGGTAAGTAATGACATAATGAAAATAATTACAGAGGAGAAATTAATAGTTGTATGAAATGAAATAAATATCATAGTAAGGGTCTATTTATAGTTATTTTCCTAAAATTTAGAGTGCCTAGGCACTAACTAATTCAATTACCTCTCCTAAAGGATAGATATAGATGAAGGAAGGGTCTATGTGGAAATAAATGGATTAAGTATTTATGACTTGTGGTTTTATTGAAAACAATAGTTAAAAGGTTCATTAATGATTAATTCTAAAGGATGTCTATAATATTTATTTTGTAAATTATTTTTTTATGGTTTTAGGAAAAGGAAAACCTATATTCATGGATCCAAACCATAAAATCCTACAAGGTGGTGGGTCTTGAACCCTTGACTAAAGTATGATAAGGGTTTATTGCCTACTTCTAGCATATGTGATGTCCCGATTAATATCTCATTTCTTTTATCTAAACAATGGGACTTGTAAATGTTAATGATGAATGAGTGATATCAATTTTGAGGTTTATATATTAATGGGTTAATCATTTATGTCTTGAAAAATAGTTATATATATATGTAAATACATTTTTAGGGATCTTAAGATCCATGAAAAGTAAATTTTACTGGTTCGGAAATAAAAAAAATTATTTTAGTATATCCATATGATGTTATAAGGGATGAATTAAAATTTGATTGAAGCGAAAAAAATAATGAAATTGTTCATATAAATTTGAAACATATCAAGTGTGTATATTTATGTATATACATTGGTAGTAAATTAATTTTTAACATTGGGAAAATGGTCTTCAAATAAAATGATGTACTAATACATTAGTTTTTTATGAACCGATGGTCTTTCAAATCATCACAGATTTATGGATTTGAGGCCTTAAACTTTCCCTTGATCATTTACTTATTTTTGACTAATGATCGTAATCATTACCTATAATGAATTAAATTTTTCCTCTAAGTCCATATTTTCACTAGCCATTATTGTCCTCTTACTTAGAAACCTAGTTTTATGTTATTCTATGTGACCTTTTTACTTCAATTTCATTCTTATTAAGAGGATATTTTATTAACCCTTTTATGATATGGGATTTCAAAAAAGGAATTTTTAAATATCAAACCCTAGAATACCTTGATCAAGTTTAAGTAATGAGGATACAATTTAATTAAGGTGGGAAGAATGAAAGGCTTCAAATTTATAATTTAAGATCATTGTATTTTATTGAGTGTATGACATGCGACACCAAGTGTAGAAGGGGATATAAAATTTCAGTACGTTAAAATATAATTAATATTTTAAAAATAAATTCAATATATATTATGTCATGAAATGATCATGATACTCATTTAGATTTAATTACACCAAACAAATACTTTATTCAATAGCTTTCATTAGACACAATATCATGTTTTTTTAATATCATTAATATTATTATTTAGTACAACAAGATATAACCTATATGTTAAATAAGTTGTTATTAATATAAAAAAATAAGTTATGAGAATATATGGTTTACAAAAATATAAAATTAATTCATTGGTAATCAATTTATTAGAAATGAAAATAAAAACCAATTGAATATAAAGGAAATGTTTTTTATAGAAAACTATTTTTATTCTTCCAAAGGTGTTTTGTCTTAATAAAATAAATTAATTTCTAATAGGGAATAATATTAATTAAATATAAATATTATATATTAAGTAAAATATTTTTAAAATCATGCAATATATATTATAGGCATAATATATTAACAAATCCTATTTTATGAATACTAGGACATATTTTTCTAAAGGTTGTTTTTTGGCATTCTAATAGCGCACCTATTTTAAAAAAATTTATTTAAAATTTTATAATTTATATTTGAAAAAATAAACTTCATATTTTAATACATAATTTAAAAATTATATTTGGGTGAATTTTTGATATTTTTCCAAGAAGTTTTATATTTTGATTAATAGTGAAAAATAAAGAATTTTAATTGAAAATTGATTTTTCATCTAAATAACTTACCATGTTAATTTATATTTTAATTTTTTTTAAAGTATAATTAGATAAATTATATATAATTTAATAAATTTAATGTCATTTGATTCATTTTAATTTTTATTTTAGTTCTAAAAACATACTAAATATTTTGGACATTTTCACATTTAAACTATGCTTTCCCATCATAAGTGTGGGATTAATTTTAAATTAATTTCCTCCACTTATACGATTTTAATTTTGAAAATTTTATTCAAAATTTGGAATAATAATAATTTATAGTATATTGTAATTAAAAATTAGTTTTTGACCAAAACTATTAGTTAAGAAAATTAAAATTAATTACAACGATTAAGCTGAAAATGAGTTTACTTAAGGGTTAAAATTTAATCTTTTATGAAGAAATCTCATATATTATTTTCCAAAACATATTTCATCCACATATTTATACTATATACTTCCTCATATAAAATATATTTCATTTTTTGAGTCCCATTATGTAAGGTATTCCTCCCAATAGTGTTTTCCTTTTTATATTTAAATGAATTCCTCTCATCCTCCACTATAAAATAAAACTCATCCCCCACACTTATTCACACCAATAAATATATATTTATCATAAATAATTATGAAAAACTAAAATCCCATTATCCCTACCCTAATCCTAATAGCATAAATTTATGCATAAACCCAACCAAGGAACTTGTTTGGTGAAAACCAAAAGGAGTTACCTGAAGAAGAGGTAACGTTCTTCAACGAACACTTTTGTTTTATTTCCTTCTCCGTCATAAAATTATTGTCATATCATTATTTTATAATAACCTCAGTATCTAAAATATATTTATATTTTTTATTCTAAGATTTAAACTATCACTTTCATACACTTTCATCAAATTGGATACGCAAATATCATTCTTGTGTATGGCCGACTACCATCTTGCAAACTAATGTTATTTGTTCTTCCATTACCACCTTTCAAGTTTGGAAATAATAATATATTTATATTTTATATATAATATATATTATATTTATAATTTAATTATTCTAATTTAATTATTATATAACACATACCTTCATTCTTTAAATTTTTTGGGAATACGATAATATCATTTGTGGATGTGTGAACTTCCGCATCCTTAAGGTGATGTGTTTCAATCACATGTTACAAGGAATGTATTAGAGATTGATTTGAAAAATATATTTTATTTTTATGGAATAAAAATTATAATTTAATTATAATATCCAAATATATCATTTACTTTTCATTCTTTTAATTCAATTAGAAATTGAAAATAACGTTTATGCATACGTACAACCTAGTATCTCTATTAAAAGTGCATTTCATTTCCTGTCTCCGAATTTTATGGATTATTATAAATAAATATATAATAAATATATATTATATATAAAAAATGGTTTAAATAAGATATATTATTAAATCATGACCACTATAATAATAACAAAATATAACAAGTCAATATATACTAAAGAAAACATGAAAATTAACACTCGAAACGATGAAAATAATGAATGATTTTTAACAAATAGGAAGTAAGATATTATAATAAGATAATATATGATAGTATAAATATTATTAAGGTTATATTATAAGTTAATAACCTGATTTATACTATTATACATGAGTTTAATTTACTTTCACTGAAAAGGAAACAAAATTCAAGGGATTTCATCTCCATTTCATTTCATTGAGGTATATTGTAATGTTATTCACCAATTTTCTTTTATATGTTGTATACAATTCCCATTTTAAATTTAATATCATTAATAATTCAATATTCATGATAGTTTATGTTTTAATTTTAATTATTTCAGCTAAGGTTATTTGATCTTAAAGATAGAAAGTGGTAAAAAAGTATCATAACTCAATTCCTCTTAATTGGGTTATATTACTTCCATGTTGTCATTAATATTCTATAATTATGTGCATAATAAATTTGAATATATATATATATATATTTAAACTTATTATATTTTTATTTCAATTTAATAAACATGATGAATTCATTTATTAATTCTCACTTCAACATTGTGATCATTTTAAAGGTTTATTTTACAATCTCATTCTAATCGAGATTACTTATTATTGAAATTATATTAAAAGAATTTATATGATAATTTTTAAATAAAACATTTAGTTTTATTCTCCTCTAGTTATTCATTAAATTTTTCTAGTAATAGTGCAATTTTTCCACTCTTTAGTACTAAAAATTTCTTTTAAGAATACCCGAATGGATTTCTCTCTTAAGTCAGAAACCTATTTTATCTCAAAACCATGTTTCATAAAAAAATTGGACCTTTTATTAATTATTTAATAAAATTAATTTTACCACTTTTTTCTTTGAAAAATATTTCCAAATGAATATTCTTCTCTCTTTCTAAAGAAGGCACTTTTCTATCCTTTTTACCATGAAAAATGAATTTTCTTTTTTATTTTGTATGGAATGTAAAAAATTACACGCTATAATTTCATTGAATATTCCTTTGAATTTTCACAAAGATATTAATAAATAATATGTTTTAAAAATTTATTTTAGAGGGAAATGGATTTTCAAAATGTTTTTCAAAATGTTTTTCAAAATTAAAAGGATATTTTCCTCAATAATGTTTTAAAGATTATCCTTTGGTATTCTTATTAATATATAATAATATACCTTTATACTAACTCCACATGGGAAATTTTGTATTAATACTATCCATGTTATTTCTTGGTATTTTTTATGATTTCATTGAATAAGGATAGTATTTACATTCACAACAATGATTTCATTTTGTTCCCTCAAAATATTAAATTTCATATGATCATTAGAAATTATAATTAAACAAAATATCTATAGTATTTATCATGGATATTCTTATTGGTTAAACTATATACAATTTATATAAAAGGAGTTTAATTTGAATTATATTTAATTAACTGGGGAAATATTGATAGATCTATATCTTTTACTCAATATGAATATTTGATAAATAACATTTTTTTTAATAAAACCGATTAATCTATATATGAGGAATGTTTTGGAAATACAAGACATGGTTTTTGGACTAATTAATACAAGACCGATGATCAATTGGTAGTGACATGGGATGGATCATGTGTTTAGCCTCAACTAATGGGTTCTCAACCAATATGTTTTAGATATTCTTGAGGATAGATATTGATCATAATGGTATCAGGTTCCTAGAAAACATGACCACCAATAATTAATAATTTCACTCATTTTGGTTTAGTTATCATTATCAATGGCTGTCACGACCCACCTTCACCAAAAGGAGGGAAGAGTCAGCGAACTGCCAGGCCCTTCCTTCTTTAAGATGAAGGAGAGATAATGACCCCCGAAACCCGCCTTCAATAGGTCCCGGAGTGGCGACTAGCACCAAGGGTATAGAAAATTTTCGCAAATGGAAGGAATTACCCTTTTTATTATTTAGGATCGGGAAAAAGGACAAGTCGACCTCCCAAAAGGGAAAAGAAGCAAGTTTATATAAATGAACCCAAATAAAGTCCCCATGCATGTTTAAACAGTTTACAATAAGGTACAAGTACAAAAGAAAAAGAAAGCTCTCAAGTACAATACCAAAAGAAAACAAAGGTACGACAACAGCGACAACTCCAACTGTCCGACTAATAGGGTCCCGCGCAGCCCTGGTAGTCCTCCTGGAAACCTGAAAGTAAACGTAGGGTGAGCATACAAGTACACTCAGTAGGGAAAACCAAGACTCTCGTGCACAAGTGGGGGAACGTACTAAAGTCCCGTGAGAAAAGAGTGAACCAAACAGCTAACAAGGCAAACTATCCATCCCAGGCCTCACCAAGGCTCACTCCCCAAATAACGCAAGTCAAGTAATATATATAATAAGAGCACATCGATGTTTGGGTACCCCGCGCCACTTTCCCACTGGTTATTGAGACATCCTACGCATCGGACCAATCCCGCCATTCTCACCGCAGTCCCACTGCCACACCCGCCCGCACACACCTGGGCCACCACCACACGCAGTCCCACTGCCAAATCCCGCCCGCACACACCTGGGCCTCAACTGTCACAAGTAACCATGCCTGCAAACACCTAGGCCAGAACAACCACCGCTACACCCGAAGACACCTGGGCTAAAGGATCCACTGCCACGCCCGAAAACACCTGGGCCTCGTCCCGAAGACACTTGGGAAACCACCTGCCGCACACACCTGGCCAACCACCACAACACCCTGCCCGATGGTTCTTGGGCTAATAATGGACTTCAGGCCATCACAGCCTGCCCGAAGGTACTTGGGCTATCCGGGAAAGGGAGCAGAAAAGGAGCTAATAACCAGCCACTAAGTATAGTGTTGGGAAAAACACCCTTCCCCCATAAATGGGGGTGTTCGGTACTAAGTGCTCAACTTGGGTGGGGCGCGAATAAGAAACACAAAGCTACAAGTATAGATATAGGTAACAAACACTCACCCAAAACTTAGGTTTTCCTAGCCAACCTACAGAACACAATACCACAACGTCCGAGTCACAATTCACGACCCTTGCCCACAAAACCATTTGTCCCATTCTTGTTTCACGTTCAGTCAAATGTTCAATTAATTTTAAGCACTACTGGGCAACTACCATAAGCATAACCAAGGAAAACGTCAAAGCATAGATCAACCAAGACACTCACACCCGGTTCTGCCAACAGAGGATCTCTCCCCAATTTGTGATAAAAACTCACAACCACTGAAACCATGCCAACAGGAGATCCCATTCCCCAAATTCACACAGCCACCGAGAGTATAAAAGAACAGGGGATCCCATCCCCTCCCACATTTCCAGAAAACGGCCCGAAGGGAAAACAACCACTAACCACTACCAACACAAGTCAGGGATTTTCAGATTTAAACGATTTAACACACTCCATGGTTTCAAATTCCGTGTGTTCTAACCGGGAGTTATCACAGAAGGGCCGATCCTGGTGCTTTCAATTATTCAGCCGGGTATACGTGGTTAACCAATTTTCACAGCAGGAGTTCACAATTTCAGCAACCCATTTAAAATATCATGAGGGGATTCAAGTGCACACACACACGACCACCAACGGCCTCAATTTTCAGAAAACATAAACCAGTACAACAAAAGGGATGATCACAAGATAAAGCATAACAACGATCACAACCCCTTCCCCTTCTTCCTTTAGAACTTCGTTTATTATCTTCATTAGGGTTTGGTTCAACCAATTCCATAGGAACAAAAGAAACGCCCACCCCGCATGATACACAAAAAGTGAGAGACGAGAGAAATTCCCTACTTGTTGATAGATGATCGACGTTTAGGCCGGGGGCGCGGAACTTTACGGATAACGACGCGGCGGTCCCGATGCACCAGAAGAGCCACGATCGAAGAAGGGGGAAAACCACGGCCTAACCCTTAATTATAAGGGCTGGGGACGGTTGAGATGAAACACAAACCCACGGAAGACGAGGGAGTCGTGGGTTGACCACGTGGCTTGACTCATCATTAATGGCACTGGGTGGGTTTTAACCGACCCATGAATTAATGAAGCATTTAATTAAAACCCTTGTGCGCGTTTCGGATTCCCAAGACATTTTTAACAAGGCAGAATAGGGTTTAAAACCCTATTTGCGAAAAAGGAACGTTACTGGAACAACCTGGCAAGGCCGGCCGACGTCGGCCGGTCTCACCGATCGGTCGCACCGATCGGTCGCACCGATCGGTCTCACCGATCGGTCGCACTGATCGGTCGCACCGATCGGTCTCACCGATCGGTCGCACCGATCGGTGTCACCGATCGGTCTCACCGATCGGTGGCACCGATCGGTCTCACCGGTCGGTCTCACCGATCGGTCTCACCGGTCGGTCTCACCGATCGGTCTCACCGGTCGGTCTCACCGATCGGTCTCACCGGTCGGTCTCACCGATCGGTCTCACCGGTCGGTCTCACCGATCGGTCTCACCGGTCGGTCTCACCGATCGGTCTCACCGGTCGGTCTCACCGTTTGGTCTCACCGGTCGGTCTCACCGGTCGGTCTCACCGATCGGTACCCCGCAAGGAAACCGGATTTTTGGCAAAGGAAGGGACCAAGGGGGGTCTGGGTCATTACATCAGATACCTCTTAAACGATTCTCGTCCCCGAGAATCAAAACAAACCAGAAGGAAAGAGAGGATCCGAACAACCATCTTCGAAGATACCTCTTAGGAGTGGACCCCCGCTAATTGAAAACACTCCCTGTCAAGAACCAAGCAACATACCACGCAAAACCGCCCGGTCATGTGGGTTTGGGGAGTTCCCCTCCCCCATGTCAAGATATTATCCGCTTTGGGCGGCACTGACTCGCCCGCACGGGTTTAATCGCATCCACCTTAATGCGTCCTGATTAGGGGTCGGGTTTCCCTTCCCTTTAGCCGGGGCTTTCCACACATAACAGAGGAAAGGAACTAGCACATTTCATAGACAAAAAGGTCAACGTTCTGTCACAACAAGCACCAACGATTCAAAGCTCAGAACAACTCGGGGTACTGGGCACGCATCTGTGCTTCCCTCTCCCACGTGCGTTCTTCGAGGCCGCCATGTCTCCACAACACACGAACCAGGCCGACGGTTCGTCCACGGAGCACTTTCTCCTTGCGATCCTCGATTCTGACTGGCCGTTCCTCGAAGGTCGCGTCTCCTCCCACATCTAGCTCTCCCAAGTTGATGACATGAGAGTCATCATGTATGTACTGACGAAGCTGGGAGACATGGAAGACGTCATGGACCCTCTCCAACTTAGGTGGTAGGGCCAGCTGATATGCTACCTCGCCAACTCGCCTCAGCACCTCGAAAGGTCCGATGAACCTAGGGGAGAGCTTACTCCCCTTTCCGAACCTCCGCTGCCCCCGTTGAGGGGAAACCTTCAAAAACACATGATCTCCCACCTCGAACTTCAGGGGTCTCCTCCGACGATCAGCATAAGATTTCTGCCGATCCTGAGCTGCTTTCATCCTCTCCCGCACTAGCTGGACTTTCTCTGTGGTGCTCTGCACTACTTCTGGTCCAAGAGTACCAGTCTCACCAACCTCTTCCCAGCATAAGGGTGAACGACATGGTCTTCCATACAAAGCCTCAAAAGGATCCATGCCAATAGTAGAGTGAAAACTGTTGTTGTAGGAAAACTCTACTAAAGGCAAGTGTCGTACCCATGATCCTCCGAAATCCAGAACACATGCTCGCAGCATGTCCTCCAAGGTCTGGATAGTCCGCTCTGTCTGCCCATCAGTCTGAGGGTGAAAAGCAGTGCTAAGGCGTAGTTGGGTGCCAAAAGCATGCTGTAACCCCTTCCAGACTCGTGAGGTGAAACGAGTGTCCCGATCCGAGACGATCGTTTTCGGAACTCCATGCAAACGCACCACCTCATCCACGTACCTCTGTGCTAAGGTACTCACGGGTCCTGACTCCTTGATAGCCACGAAGTGAGTAGATTTTGTCAATCGATCCACCACTACCCAGATAGCATCATGCCCGCCCTGAGCTCTGGGTAGTCCCATGATGAAGTCCATCGAGACGTCGTCCCACTTCCACTCGGGAACATCTAGAGGATGCAACAGACCACCAGGAACACGGTGTTCAGCCTTCACCTGCTGACACACCAGGCATTTAGCCACGAACTCTGCCACTGCCCGTTTCACCCCGGGCCACCAAAACTGTCCCCTCAGGCCTTGGTACATTTTCGAAACACCCGGATGTACTGCCAAGGCTGAGCTATGGAACTCACGAAGGACTTCATCACGCATCACCTCTGGGACAAACAACCTCCGATGAAAGAGCATCCGACGTCGGCTGTCCTCCGACCATCCTTCCGGGGCGTTCCCCTGATCGATACGATCCCGCAACACCTCCACCTCAAGATCTCCCCACTGAGACTCTTCCACTTGCTGCAACAAAGAGGACTGCACCGTCATCTAAAACAAACAGCCTCTAGCACCTTCCACCCTTGCATCCAAGTGCAAGGCATCCAACTCCCCCATCACCTTCCAAGCATCAGCAGATTCCCGAACCACCTCCTGATGCGGCTTCCTTCTCAGGGCATCAGCCACAACGTTTCCCTTACCTTCAGTGTATGAGATCTCGAAGTCGTAGTCCTGGAGAAACTCGACCCACCTCCGCTGCCGCAAGTTCAAGTCACGCTGGGAGAAGATATAGCGCAAGCTTTTGTGATCGGTGAAGACCACAAAGCGCTCCCCAAAGAGGTAATGTCGCCACAGCTTTAATGCGAACACTACCGCTGCAAGCTCCAGGTCATGGGTGGCATAGTTCCGCTCATGGGGGCGTAGCTGCCTGGACCCGTAAGAGATCACCCCTTGTCGCTGCATCAATACGCACCCCAGGCCCTGTCCCGAAGCATCACAGAATACCTCATAGGCCATCCCTCCTTCTGGCAATCTCAACACTGGGGCACTAACCAGTTTTTCTTTTAGGTAGCTGAAGGACGACTCACACTGCTCGCTCCACATGAAAACCTGGTCCTTCTTGGTCAAAGCCGTCAAAGGGGATGCTACCCGGGAGAAGTTGGGTACGAATCTCCGGTAGTAGCCCGCCAGTCCGAGGAAACTCCGAACTTCCGCCACATTCTTGGGTGCTGCCCAAGAAACAATTGCCTCAACCTTTGATGGGTCGACTGCTACTCCCTGCTCAGACACTACATGTCCGAGGAAGTGCACTTCTCGTGCCCAGAACTTGCACTTTGACAACTTCCCATAGAGCTGGTGCTGTCGGAGGACCTCCAAAACCGTCCTCAGGTGCTCTGCATGGTCCTCTTCTGACTTTGAATAGATCAGGATATCGTCGATGAACACCACCAAAAACCGATCCAGGTACTCCCGAAAGATGGAGTTCATAAGCCCCATGAACACGGCCGGGGCGTTCGTAACACCAAAGGGCATGACCACGAACTCGAAGTGCCCATACCTGCACCTGAACGCTGTCTTCGGGACGTCGCTATCCTTCACCCTCAGCTGGTGGTACCCGGATCACAGGTCGATCTTCGAGAACCATCCTTCCCCCTTCAGCTGGTCGAAAAGATCATCTATCCTCGGAAGAGGGTAGCGGTTTTTGATCGTTACCTGATTCAGCCTCCTGTAATCGACGCACAACCTGAGGCCACCATCTGCCTTCTTTGCGAACAAGACTGGGGCACCCCACGGTGATGCACTTGGACGAACATAACCCCTCTTCATTAGATCATCAATCTGTATCCGCAACTCCCGTAGCTCTGAAGGTGCCATCCGGTAAGGAGCCATCGAGATTGGTCGAGAGCCGGGCTGCAGGTCTATCCCGAACTCGATGTCACGTCGAGGGGGTAGAGTTGTCACCTCCTCAGGAAAGACGTCCACAAATTCACGAACGATCTCTGGTACTTCCACCATTTCCTCATCTTTTGATTCTATCGTCAGTTCGGTCAACAAGGAGAGGAGAGGTTCCTCCCTCCTGTTTCCCTTCGGACAGCTCCGCTCGCCGGTGAAGGTAACACGCTGGCCGTCCAAACCGGAGAACACCACCCTCCCTTGGAAACAGTCGATGACGGCGCACACAGAAAATAGCCAGTCGATGCCTAGGATGACATCGTACGGCCGAATCTGTAGCAGAAGGAGATCCTTAACCGACTGATGTGGCCCCAACATCAGTCTACATCCCCGACAAACGAACAGCAAGTCGGTCTGACCTCCAACTGGTGTGCTCAACACCAGGGGCACTGGAAGTCTCTCGGCATCTAGACCCAAGGCGCGGGCTAGACTGGGTGCAACAAAGGAGTGCGAAGCTCCGGTATCGAACAAAGCATAAGCAAGAGTGCTAAACACACTGATCGCACCTCGAACAACCTCTGGCCCTGCTGGAACTGTTGCTTCTGCGGCGTGTAATTGTCCACGCCCAGCTCCCCTGCCCCTCGGCTGTCGGCCACCTCCCCGACCACGCCCCGGTCGAGGTCCCTGGGGAGCGCCCTGAGGTCGGCCTCCCCCTCCTATGTCTGTCTGCGGAGGAGCGGGAGCTCGCTGTCCCTGCTTCTGCTGCTGGAAGGGTCTGGCTGGGAACTGCTGCTGCGGCGGACGCTGGGGATGACTGCTACTGCTGTACTGCACCCGATCGGGGCACTGACTCCGAAGATGTCCAGGGCTCCCGCAGATGAAGCACCGTGGTCCCGAGCCTAAAGGAAAAGAACGTGGGCCAGGGGATTGAAACTGAAACTGCTGCGGCCTGCTCCCTGCGGGTCGGAACCTGGAGGGTCCCGATGCCGGAGGCCTGGTGCTGACGGCCTTCCCCTTCGATGGTCCCAGCTGGATCCCTTCTCGTGACAGTCTGCCTAGAGCGTGCATCCTTTCCACCACTTCGGCCTTCTTCGGAACCTCTAAGTATGTCGAAAGGGTAAAGGGGGTAACAGCATACTGGAGGGAGGGTCGGAGCGCCTCCTCCAAACGTCTTGCCCGAGACTCCTCATCGGGAAAGAGGTCCGGGGCAAAACGCAGGAGGTCCTTGAACTTGATTCCAAGTTCCCTCACGGACATGATCCCCTGCTGGAGGGAGAGTAGCTCCTGCCTCTTCTCCGCCTTCATTGTCGAGGAGAGGAACTCCGCCCGGAACTCCCTCTCGAAGTCCGCCCAAATAACCTCAGACTCCTTCCTACTCCCCAGGTGAAGCATCCACCACTGACGTGCCGCTCCTCGCATCTGGATAACAGCTAGAGGAACCCAGTACTCCGTCGGGGCCCGAATCAGGCCGAAGGCTATGACTAGCTCCTCCAGCCAGCCTTCCGTCTTCATGTCGGAGGTGCTGCCCTCATATTTCTCGAGGGTCTGTCGCTGAAAGGCTCGAAGAGTCTTCTGCCACTGGTCGTCCTCTTCCTCCCGATCAGCTCTCTGCCGATTGGCCAAGGTAGTCTCAGGAGTCTCGATCGCCCGTACCACACGTGGTCGCCTTCCAGGTGCCATAGCTGCAAGGTAAACAAGGAATGCCTAAGCCCAGTAGTGCAAAGAAAACCGTTCTCAAAACTTATTAAGATTTAATTTATTCTCAATTTCCCAAGACATCCCAGAAACACAAAAACACAAGTCATTTATGATGCACGTACCTTTCCTAGGGTCTCTACCCTGCAATCAGTGTGGCCTCACTTGGTCGTTCGGTAGGTCCATAGTCCTTGCATCGGATCACGGGGGGCCCTAAAATCCCGTGTCCTAGCCGGTCCTCCCTGGCCTAATTCACGCACCAAGGTCACCCAACGCTGTTGCCTTACCATCCCATGCAATCCTTACTGTGCCTAACTCCAGACTCTATCCTATCTCTCAACCTCCTTTGATACCATTCTGTCACGACCCGCCTTCACCAAAAGGAGGGAAGAGTCAGCGAACTGCCAGGCCCTTCCTTCTTTAAGATGAAGGAGAGATAATGACCCCCGAAACCCGCCTTCAATAGGTCCCGGAGTGGCGACTAGCACCAAGGGTATAGAAAATTTTCGCAAATGGAAGGCATTACCCTTTTTATTATTTAGGATCGGGAAAAAGGACAAGTCGACCTCCCAAAAGGGAAAAGAAGCAAGTTTATATAAATGAACCCAAATAAAGTCCCCATGCATGTTTAAACAGTTTACAACAAGGTACAAGTACAAAAGAAAAAGAAAGCTCTCAAGTACAATACCAAAAGAAAACAAAGGTACGACAACAGCGACAACTCCAACTGTCCGACTAATAGGGTCCCGCGCAGCCCTGGTAGTCCTCCTGGAAACCTGAAAGTAAACGTAGGGTGAGCATACAAGTACACTCAGTAGGGAAAACCAAGACTCTCGTGCACAAGTGGGGGAACGTACTAAAGTCCCGTGAGAAAAGAGTGAACCAAACAGCTAACAAGGAAAACTATCCATCCCAGGCCTCACCAAGGCTCACTCCCCAAATAACGCAAGTCAAGTAATATATATAATAAGATCACATCGATGTTTGGGTACCCCGCGCCACTTTCCCACTGGTTATTGAGACATCCTACGCATCGGACCAATCCCGCCATTCTCACCGCAGTCCCACTGCCACACCCGCCCGCACACACCTGGGCCACCACCACATGCAGTCCCACTGCCAAATCCCGCCCGCACACACCTGGGCCTCAACTGTCACAAGTAACCATGCCTGCAAACACCTAGGCCAGAACAACCACCGCTACGCCCGAAGACACCTGGGCTAAAGGATCCACTGCCACGCCCAAAAACACCTGGGCCTCGTCCCGAAGACACTTGGGAAACCACCTGCCGCACACACCTGGCCAACCACCACAACACCCTGCCCGATGGTTCTTGGGCTAATAATGGACTTCAGGCCATCACAGCCTGCCCGAAGGTACTTGGGCTATCCGGGAAAGGGAGCAGAAAAGGAGCTAATAACCAGCCACTAAGTATAGTGTTGGGAAAAACACCCTTCCCCCATAAATGGGGGTGTTCGGCACTAAGTGCTCAACTTGGGTGGGGCGCGAATAAGAAACACAAAGATACAAGTATAGATATAGGTAACAAACACTCACCCAAAACTTAGGTTTTCCTAGCCAACCTACAGAACACAATACCACAACGTCCGAGTCACAATTCACGACCCTTGCCCACAAAACCATTTGTCCCATTCTTGTTTCACGTTCAGTCAAATGTTCAATTAATTTTAAGCACTACTGGGCAACTACCATAAGCATAACCAAGGAAAACGTCAAAGCATAGATCAACCAAGACACTCACACCCGGTTCTGCCAACAGAGGATCTCTCCCCAATTTGTGATAAAAACTCACAACCACTGAAACCATGCCAACAGGAGATCCCATTCCCCAAATTCACACAGCCACCGAGAGTATAAAAGAACAGGGGATCCCATCCCCTCCCACATTTCCAGAAAACGGCCCGAAGGGAAAACAACCACTAACCACTACCAACACAAGTCAGGGATTTTCAGATTTAAACGATTTAACACACTCCATGGTTTCAAATTCCTTGTGTTCTAACCGGGAGTTATCACAGAAGGGCCGATCCTGGTGCTTTCAATTATTCAGCCGGGTATACGTGGTTAACCAATTTTCACAGCAGGAGTTCACAATTTCAGCAACCCATTTAAAACATCATGAGGGGATTCAAGTGAACACACACACGACCACCAACGGCCTCAATTTTCAGAAAACATAAACCAGTACAACAAAAGGGATGATCACAAGATAAAGCATAACAACGATCACAACCCCTTCCCCTTCTTCCTTTAGAACTTCGTTTATTATCTTCATTAGGGTTTGGTTCAACCAATTCCATAGGAACAAAAGTAACGCCCACCCCGCATGATACACAAAAAGTGAGAGACGAGAGAAATTCCCTACTTGTTGATAGATGATCGACGTTTAGGCCGGGGGCGCGGAACTTTACGGATAACGACGCAGCGGTCCCGATGCACCAGAAGAGCCACGATCGAAGAAGGGGGAAAACCACGGCCTAACCCTTAATTATAAGGGCTGGGGACGGTTGAGATGAAACACAAAACCACGGAAGACGAGGGAGTCGTGGGTTGACCACGTGGCTTGACTCATCATTAATGGCACTGGGTGGTTTTTAACCGACCCATGAATTAATGAAGCATTTAATTAAAACCCTTGTGCGCGTTTCGGATTCCCAAGACATTTTTAACAAGGCAGAATAGGGTTTAAAACCCTATTTGCGAAAAAGGAACGTTACTGGAACAACCTGGCAAGGCCGGCCGACGTCGGCCGGTCTCACCGATCCGTCTCACCGATCGGTCGCACCGATCGGTCTCACCGATCGGTCGCACCGATCGGTCTCACCGATCGGTCGCCCCGATCGGTCTCACCGATCGGTCTCACCGATCGGTCGCACCGATCGGTCGCACCGATCGGTCTCACCGATCAGTCTCACCGGTCGGTCTCACCGATCGGTACCCCGCAAGGAAACCGGATTTTTGGCAAAGGAAGGGACCAAGGGGGGTCTGGGTCATTATAATGGCATTTTCACTATGAAAAAATATATGGATGAATTTCATTCTAACTTTATTGATTAAATGGAATGTTTTTTTAGTTATTTTCCATTAAATATTTTTTTCACACTCCCCCTAGTTTATTGATTATATGGAATGTTTGTTTAGTTATTTACTATTTTATATTGATTACTCTCATTGATTCTTTATTATTTTCACACAACATAACCCATAGTGAGAATTTGAGCTCACCCTTATTGTTTTCCTTTCTACAGGAGTCTAACAATTTTACTAAGAAAGTTTTGTAAAAATATTCTAAGTTATAATAATGTTAGACTTGGAAAAAAATAAGTTTTAATTATTATATTAATTTTTTAATACAAGAATCATGTATTTATCTTGTTTAATAAGACTAATAAACTCTTTATAACATTGGAATTTGATTCCTTGTAATCATGCTAATGTAATGGTAATATACACCATCTCTAGGATTACTAGAGTTAGATCACTATAGTTGGAATTAAATTGAGGTTTATTAGAGACCATGGAGACTAGATATAAGAAAAAATAGATTAAAAACATAACACTAATATAGAATTTGATGATAAGTATATAATAACTTCCTAAAATTTTAGTTATATAGATACTATATTGATTTCATAGAAATACATAATTATCTAAATACAAAAAGTGGATGTGGTTCTGGAACATATGTACCTATGGGTAATAACTCTAAAAATGGAACAACTGTCTTGACTCGTCCATAGCCTGGTATATGAAAATCCTCCTTACTGTGTACATGGTTTGACACTCCTAGAGGATATTCTTATGATAATTCACATCTTCCATCCAAACTATTAACAGGGATTTAAAAATTTCTTCCAACGTCCCAAAAACCTTCAATTTTTTTATTATTATTGAAAAGGCCCCTTTTAATGGAATAAGGGGGAAACCCAGACATCATAGACATAGGATATTCAACAAGCTAAAGGTCAAAGAGATAAAAACCAGACAAACAACATGGAGGAACCCCACCCTAGCAATTGAAAATTATGAATCCATTCACCTTTACATAGCAGTTCAGAAAGCAAGTGTCATGTGTCAAAGCACAGGCCCAATCCGATGGCTGACGCCATACCCTCTCAAAAAACCAAATCCGAAAATCTCCGCAAAGATGAACAGCCATCTCTAAATATTCTCACAGGTTGTTCCATATGGTCAGATCCAACTGCACCCACTGACTTCAAGTTCAAAAGCAAGTCATCCACCATCAGAATTCCAAATGAAAACCACCACTATCATCGATTCTAAGTATCCTTCCAATCCAAAAATTATTATATGGTTTTTTCACTATGACAATTGTTTCTCGTACTATGATTTTTAGTTTTAGTCAATGGATGGAACCCTAAGGAATCATGTTAACATTGAACATGAAGGGAAAGGTGGTGGAAATGATAAACCAATTAGGATGTTGATAAGATTGAAAGATATCATATTCATTCGTAATATGTTTTTTCAAAATATGATTAAAAATATATACCATAACCAACTCCTGGACTCCCCAAAGAATATATGGATGGATTTTTATAAGGTATTGATTGGTGGAGACCCTAAAGAAAAAAGGGCTCAATTTTCATCATGCATGAAATGTGAAAGGATACACCTAAGAATGTGTCTAAATGGAATGGGAAAATGATTTATGGGTTAGGAAGGAAGGATATAAAAAAAATTCTGAGTAAAAATGAAGAGTATGATAGAAATAAATAAATCTCATCCTAAGGATATAATTATAGTTCATTGTAATAATTGTGGGGAACAAAGGAATTGCATAATTTAATACCCTCTTCTAAATGATAAAATCTCGAATAAGAAAGGACATACATGAAAATAATTGAATGAAGTATTTATGTGTTGGGGTTTATTAAAAACCTTTGTTAAATGGTTATTAAATGATTAAATTTCAATGATGTCCATAATATTTATTTTGAAAAATTATATTAATATGGTTTCAAGAAAAGTTGAAATGTATGTTGGGTGACAACCCGTCAAATCCGATGAGGTGGTGGGCCTTGAACACATAGTTGAATTATGATAAGGGTTTTATTACCACCATTATCCTACGTGATTTCCAATTTAAGTTATCATATCTTTTAGATAAACAATTTGACAAATAAATGATAATAATGAACTAGTGATATCCCTTGTGAGGTTTAGAGATTAATTTATTAACCATATTACTTTTCAAAAATTGTTAGATACAAATGTAAAGACATTTTGATGGGTCCTATGATCCATAAAAATTAAATTTTAGTTCTTCAGGAATAAAAAAAGCACATTATAGGATATCCATTTCATGTAGTAATGGATGAATTGGAATTTTATAGAATTTAAACCAAAAGGTGAAATTGTTCTTATGAAATTAAAATGTATCAAGTTAATAAATTTCCTTATATAATTAGGTAGTAAAATAAGTAATCAACTTTAAGAAAATGATCTTGAAATAAAATTTTGTCCAAGTACCTTAATTTTTTTGAACTGATGGTATTTTAAACCATCACATATTTATGGTTTTGAGTCCATTAACTTTTTGATGATCATACCCTTTTTTGTGATCAATTACAAAAAACTCTCCCTATATTTATATACTCTTTTCCTCAAACTCCATATTTTCACATTCCATTGTTTTTATATTACTTATAAAGCTAGTTATATGTTATTCCAAGTGACCTTTTTTATTCATTGTTTCTCTTATTAAGAGGATATTTGATTAACCCTTTTATGATGTGGTATTTCATCAAATTAATTTTAAAATATCAAACCCTAGATTATCAAGATCATGTTTAAATTATGAGGATGAAATTTAATTAAGGTGGGGAGAATGTAATTTCCTGAAATTATATTATAATAATGTTGTATTTGATAACATGTTTGGTATGCAATACCAATTGTAGAAGGGAATATAATATCCTAATACTTTACAATATATTCTGTCATGAACCAACTCAGGTCGACCCTGAACAGATCACCCTAGTCAATCCATGAAAAGGCTTGAGAGGCATTCATGATCATACTGGGCTAGAGGCAAGAACTAAGGTTATCAATAGATAAAAGGGGACTGTTTTCACCCAATAAAATAATCAAAAATGTCTAAAAAATCAAATATCTTCAAAAAAAATAAGGTATTAAATCTTTACATCATTTACACTGTAATAAAAGATTCAATAAAAATACCAGAAAAACCAAAAATAACTTGACACCCAAGACATATCTATGTTACCATGAGGGTCACCATACAATCCACAACCAACCATTGCTCAAGGTAATCAAACCTAAGATGGAACACGCAGTAGCAACTAAAAACAAGAAAATACTATAGGCATGAGTTTTAAAAGTCAATAGGTAGACCGGAATAATTCTATTCACAATAAACAAACATTAAATAAAGAAACATTGAGTAAAACATTTGAACATTGTTCGTATTAAAAATATTTGGATTTATATACTCGACCATATTATTTTTCAAATATAAAGAAATTATAATTCTAAAATCTTTGAAATGTCTTGATGATAATATATTTTCAAGAAAAATAAAATCAATTTTTTTCTAAAATATTTTTTTCAATAATTGATTTATATTTTTCAGTTAATCTAAAAATTATATCTAAATTTATTTTTTCTATATATCTTTGATTAGTTATTTTGTTCTTACTAATAAAATATAAAATTATAGGTTTTTTCACACATTTAATTTTTAAATAGACAATCACAATACATTTCCCTCAATACTTTCAACATGGCCCAAGGGAATAAAGGGAAAGGGAAAACAAATAAGTGTTCATTTTTTCATAAAGGTGAAAGGAACAGAAATGTGATCATTCATTCAAAACATTATTATTAAAAACATTTTTAGATAAATCCATTCACTCACCATTTCACAAGAATATAAAAAACCAAATACAAGGAATATGATCCTACATAATGAGGTAAATTTCACTAACTGTACTAGAATTTTACAAATAAGGGAAGAACTAGGAACATAGATGAGAAACTGAACATACAAATACATGAGACAATTTCCTTAGTAGCATAACATACATGATGAAATTAAAACACCCAAACTCCCAGTCACCCTAACTCAGGACTGACCAAGGGGCCTAATCCAATAGAAATAGACCCAAATATCCACCTACTTTGGGGAAATGGTCACTGTGTGACCTACTAGTGTAGCAAACATTCTCATAATTAATATTTTATTTTCTAGGATCCTATTCTATTTTCACAAAGGGGTGTGTCACATATTCCAAAAAACAATACCTATATATACTACCACAAGAATCACAAAAACTGGCACCACCCCAACCACCTCACAGAGTAGTCCTTTCATTAAAATGACTATTACATAAGGGTGGTCCCATACCGAGGAAACTCTAATCTCATGATCAAACAACAAGGCATGACTCACTCGTGAATGGGTTTTACCAAATGAAACCACTTTAAGAAAAATGGAAAATGTGCCTCATAACATTTTCACACATCAAATAGTTTATAATGAACTACACACATACCATTTTCAATACAAAACCATCTTAAAATCTTCCTTGGAAACACCAACAACATTTTGAATACCAAAATATCATCTAAAAAATAAAACCACACATTTATAAATTAAAAAATTTCTAAAAATACAATAGAGTAATTTCACAAGCATTTGGTGTGAAAAACCAACCAAATCCACATCACATGTTCAGTGAAATTAAGAAAAAAAATTATTTTACAATAAACAATCATTCAGAGCATGAAACATCACTATTTAATTGTTAATAGATGTGTGAAAATCAATAATTGAATGAAATCATAGCTTTAAAGAAGAGGTGAAAAGGTATCCTACCTCAAATGTCGAAGAACATTCTGTATCCGATGCAAAAACTCAATCGTACCTCAACCGCACAGAAGGGAGACAATATCCAACCTAAAACATCAAGATGAAACCCAAAATTTTACTTTTCAACCCTAAAAATAAGAACCCTAGCTAAGGGAGAGTGGGAACTCCAAGAAATTGAAGAATACCATAAAAATAAGGGAGAAATTGAGGTAGATAAGACCTAGATGATGATCCAGATGAGAAAGCTCCCCCAAACACCCCAAAATTGAGGTATGAACGACAAAAGGGAATGGGAGGAGGAACCTAGGGTGGAAGAACCTGAATGGGGGTGGTAAGGGTGTATTTGGGTATAAAACTCAAGTATACAGAAAAGTTTTAAAAAAACATGACAAGTCGCATGGTTAGTCCACACGATTAGTCAATAAAGTCTATCAAACTGTGTGGATACCATGAGAACACTACTACTGAGAAATAGATTGACCGCACAACCTACACAAACATTATGACTAATTGTTTGATATTTGTGTTGTAGCTAATGTCTCACCCAGTATCTTTAACATGGTTACCTAGGCCATGGTGCACTGTTACTATTAATTGTAGACTAACTGTGTGTTAGGGCCTTCCCACCCCAAAAACACCCATTTCCACCTAATATAATGGGGGAAACCAAAGAAGAAAGTTAGTAAGAGAATTGAATAAATAAATACTCCAATAACACAAACCCATCACACCCATTTCATAATGAAATAACCAAAAATATAACCTAAACTGGGACTGAAGATGAATTCCAGAACCCAGGAGTGACAATTCTCCCCACCATAATTCTTTCTTCCCCCAGAAATAGAATTTGAGGCTTATATCTAATGAAAATCCATCTACTCCTATTAGGTCCACTATGATAGATACCCTGAGAGGAGGGTGAATCAGGGTATGACAAATTAAAATAACTACCTCTTTTGATCTTGTTTTTTTGTTTGACAAAACTCTCTTCTCTTTCTCATTCTCGTTGTAAAGTATGAATGAATCTTAAAGAATGCACAGGACACGACAATTTTTCTTGGTTCACACTCACTGGGCTACGTCCAAGGATCTTACACCAGTGATGTGCTGATGTACCAAATCCACTATAACTGCACTACTGTTTACAAATTCAAAGCGGAATCATTGTCCCTCAAGGTTTACAGCCACTCACAATATAAAAGCTCATTTCTCTCTCAACTGAAGTATGCTCACTGCTTCTTCAGAAGATCCACTCACGGTTTAAAGACTTTTAGGTCCCTTCCGTATAACAAAAGAGTGAATCTTCCTCTATATGTAGATTCTCTGTTGATGTTTCACTTTCATCCATTAATGAATAAAACTTCACCACAGATGTAAAAGGCAATATTCCAACTTTTCATGCAACCCTAGAATGACCGAAATGCTTCTCTATGCCTGGAATGCTTCTCTAATACCTAACACTCTTATTCGATATTTTCGTGCAAGTGTAACCTAACCACTTGTGTGACACTCCCTTATTCAACCCAAAACATGGGAGACTCAAACCCTTTTATGCCCAAACCAGTATTGGCGCACAAATATCAATTGGCGTACAACTTCTGAATATCTTTATACTTGCGTGACCAAACCACCACTTGCACGCCCAAACCACCTATACGACTAGATCTCTAATTTTCCCTAAGTATTGAACTCCACTACAAATGGGGAGGGGTAGCCCTCTATTTATAGGCATTTGGGGAACCCTGAGTGATGGTGCACAAGTCTCCTCTTGGTGTTCCAGTCCAGCTGCCTTTTCCTCTATCACCCTAGTCACTTGCTTGCGTAAACCAAAACCTGGGTGCCCCTATTTTCATTGACATATTTTTATGTTCTCATCATGAAAAATATTAGGTGCATAAGTTTCCAAGCTTCCAAGACACCGGAAAACATGTCCCATTTCCAAAAACAATTTTCTCCATCTATCGATTTTGAAGCCTAAAAATTTGGCAAACACTGGAAAGTAGCACCACCTTGTATCTGCTCTTTTTGTACCGCATCTAGATCATCCATTCCATTGTCTAGGTTCTTAAATCAATCATGTATTGTTAACAACATCCCTTGAACTTGACATGTCACCATGAAAACCCCCTTTTTCAACAAATTTGTACATCATGGTTTGGTTTGTCAACAAACACAACACGGAGGCCCACTTTTTCAACAAACACAGTCACCTAAAAAATGCTTCAATGATACCTTGAGGTATTCTTGCCTGAAAACTCCTTTAAAACTCAAGGAGATTTAAAACTAATGATAACCTGAGGATTTCAAAAACAATACCAATAAAGAATATATAACAAAAATAACTCGGGAGACCAACTGGGCTCTCCACTAAGTGCCACCTTCCCTTATAAGTTTGAACATATCTATTTGATTAGTTTAGAGGATATTGAACCATCACGATCCATGAACCAACCTCAAAACATAATCACCATAAACATCAAAAAGAAGAACTCAAGATATCCACCCATAACCGAAGAAAAAACCTAAACCACCTCTCTTAAATGATTTTATAACCATACTTAATAAAACCATTGGAAACACATCCATCCCAACCACTACACAAAGGAAGAACATAAAATTTATTGGTTTTGTACGAAATAATCTTCCACCTAATTGATACTAGGAACGGAACCATGATATCAACATGGGGATTCCCGAATGGGCTACCCACCATTAGAAACTAACCAACACATAAGATGAAAACAATGAATAAACTAGGATACCAACACGAGGAGGCCTAAACGGACTACCAACTATAATATATAGGTCCACACCGCTTCATTTTGAGAAATGTTAAGGACAAACATAGTGGTTCTCCCCACCATAAGAGCTATCGAGGTTAAACGGACTAGAGAACCTTCCCAGAAGAACCAAAAATCCCCACTACATAGGGAGGGGAGGGAAGGTCCCAACTAATGGACCAAGAAAACCATAATCAACAAGACACCCACACTCCACATACCTAGATAAATACAACCCATCCATACTAGATTCATGTATATGGGACACATAAGGTACATAAAAATATAAACTCACAGTCGGTGAAACACAACCACTGAGAGTTTAAGAAGACAAAACAACTACACCTTTCTATAACCAAGGGAAAACATGTACACCCAAGTGAGTCACAAATTGGAAATGATTTTCCCACATAATTTTCCTCTGAATGGAACAATTAAAACCTTGATAGATGCACCGGAGGCATAAACTACCCCCTTAATTTGTGCTAAGGATAGAGATTAAAAATATCCCTTTCAAACCACTAGAGTTCTCTTAAATACATGATATCTTCTGTTATGGAGATATAGATAGAGATCTTATGATTGAAGCATCTCCTACATCACATTCAGGCTTCAGAAATCCCCGAACATAACTTCCCCTTCTTGTGCCATAAGAATCCATACTACCTCCCTAAAGATCCATTACAACCCATCATACCTCAAGGTTCACTCTACCACAATAGGTCACTTTATCATGATAGTGATTTAGAAGATGCACGTGCATCATCATTTTCACCTCGAACGGGGAACAATGAATAAAAGTATACAAGGGAAAACACTTCCATCAGAAACTAAGAAGTTCAGAATTCCTGAAGAAAGGACACGCTTCTGTCAAAATAGAATTCCTAAAAAGTTTCCACAACATTCACCTTTTCTTTTAATATAGGACATAACACTACTAAACAACACCAAACATTGACCTTTCAACTAAAAATAACATCACATGAAAAATATCTTAACCAAATAATAGAGTCCTTACTTTGATCAACTGGAGGATTTGATAATAGAGAATCACATATTGATGCACTTCAATTATGCACTTACTCTTTATGGGTGTGTGCACTAGAAAACCAAGAAAACTAAGGACCCATACCGAAATTGTCTATTGGTCAAGATACCCCACAGAAAAAAACCAAACACACAAAGGGAAATCACTATAAGGTCTTCGCAAAACATTTCCTAAAAAAATCCACTAATCGTCATCCCAAAACAAACTCACCGATAAGAACTCGATCTTGAATCGATCTTTCAGACAAGAAGGACTAACAACTCAAAACACCTCACAAAAAACATTATTAAATCATAAGAAGATATATAACACGAACACTAGTTATCAAAAGACCCCGTTATCATTAAAATATTATTTGAAAAGGAAAATTGCTTAAAGGATTACACACCCACTAATAGTGTCCAAGTAGCAATACCCATTCATATTTTCGGTCCATACCAGGAACCCATCCACTTTCTTACACACAACTATGAAGTTGTTCACTCACAGGAACACAAAAGGTTAAAAAAACGTTTTCCACCTTTCAAAACAATGTATTCAACCCACATCTCAATTTCAAAAATCAAAAAGCCTCTTTTCAAAAACCACTAACCACAAATATTCAAAACCTATTTCAAGAATCAAAAAACCTTTACAGAAAATTCCATAAATTCAATTAAAATACAATTTCCAAAATTTTCACACAAAATCCAAGACATTTTACTCATTTAAAAACACTTATAGTTACACAAAAAACACTATTTCATAAATTTCCATTTAATTGATAACTCAAATAGTCTCATTTAATGAAAGTTACCAAAAACCCCTTTTTGAAATCAAACTTCCATTTCTTAAATAATTATTTCTTAATAAACCATGAATCTTTTTTCATAAATACCCAATTACATTAACATCGCTATCATTTTACACAAAGACCATTTCATGAAAACCCATTTTTTTAAAACGCATTTTCCACATTTTAGAAATCAAACTACTTTAAACCCACCTTTCCATATATTCAAAACAAGAGTTTTGTAGACAACATTCATATTATATAGATACCTTAAATGACTCACATAGGAAAACTTATTTCTATGGGTGACTCAGGTATATTGTTGACAGCCATAGGCCAGTCACACCACATTTAAAAAGAGCATTCTATGGAAAGGTCCGCATCTTCAGATGGTTTTCTAGCCCCTAAAAGCTCATAGAGGCCGCTTTCCAAACCCCATTTTCATTTCCCTACACCAAACAATCCTCAAAATCAAACACACCGACAATCCTAAACAACCCATGATAACCTGAGGTTCAGAACAAGCAAGGGTTCATGAAGTTCTTCTTGTTCCTAAACCTCATGCATGGAATTCCTACTCCTTCTACCATGAAATCCCCAAATAATAATGGGTGCTCTAAAAATCAAGGTCCTAAAAATAACTAGCCCCTCTAAACCCATTTTGTCACAAGCCAGCCTAGGTCAAGCCTGAACCAGTCACCCAAGCCGATCTGTGGAAAGGCCCGAGAGGCATTTCCAAACCACTTGATCTGGCAATAAGTGATAAGGGAATCAATATAGATAATGAGAACAGTTTCTCCCATGAAAATAAACAAAATTATCTAAATAAATCAAAGATAAACTAATCTAAATAATAATTTAAATATTTACATCATTTAAACTATAATATAATATATAACAAACTATAACAGAAAAAAATGGAACCTAACACCCAATACATCTTCATGTGACCCCAAGTGTCACCCTCCAATCAGCAACCAACCATCACCCAAGGTGATCGAACTAAAGCTAGATCCTACAATAGAAACTAAAGAAAATAAAATACTATATGTGTGAGTATTAAAACATAATAGGTATTCCAAATAAGTCTTTTCCCAAAGAACATCCTTTAAATAAATAAGCATTGAATAATGTTTTTGAAATAAAATATAGAAGTAGAGGTTTTTTCACACTTCGAATTTTAGAGCAAACAGTCATAATCCATTACCCCCGTTATTTCAAACAAGTCTCAAGGGAGGAAATGGGAAATAGAAAAAAAAATTAATATTTTAATTTTTTCTTAAAGGTGAAAGGAAGATAAAAGTGTTTTTTCATTGAAAACATTTTTATTAGAACCCTTTTTAGATAAATCCATGTACTCAACATTTCAAAACAAAACACCAAAACCAAATATATGAAATATTATCCTATACAATAAGGGAAGTGTCACTAACTATACTAGAATAGTAGGAAGATAGGAATACCTTTGAACACAGAGGATAACTAGAACATATTAATACAAGAGACCCTATCCTCAATATCAAGCCACACAAGATGAATCAAAACACAAATATTCTTGGCCACCCAAACTTAGGATAGACTGAGGGGCCCAACCTAGTAACCATAAACCCATATATCCACCTATTATGGGACATTGGTCAGTACGTGCACTACCATTGCGGCTAACAATATTATAATTCCTCTTTAATATGTTAGGTTCAAATGAAATATTTTAAAAGAGGTTTTCCACACATTCCAAACAAAAATCCATATATATATATATCACCATACACATCACAGAAACTGGCTCCTCCTTGGATACCTCAAGGATTTTTCCTTACCTTAAAATAGTTATTACATAATGGAGGTCTCATACTAAGGACACACCCATCTCATGATCATCTAACAAGGAAAGACTAACTCTTGAAGGGGTTCTCCTATAAGAAACCATTTTATGAAAAAATTTAAATGGGCCTCATGAAATTTTCACATATAAAATATTTTATAAAGAACTACACATAATCCATTTTAAATACCAAATAATCCTTGAAATATACCTTAGAAACACAAACCACCATTTGAATACCAAACCATCATTTATAAAACCAAATAATTACTTTAGAAATTAAAAACTACATCGAAATCCCACTAGGCAATTTCACAAGAATTTAGTGTAAAAACCCCACCAAATCCACATCACATGTTTAAAGAGATTAAGAAAAAACTTATTTCACATGAAAAAATCTCTCAGATAATGAAACATCACAATTTAATAGTTAATAGTTGTGTGAAAATCATGAATTCAATCAAATATTCACTTTAAAGAAGAGGTGCAAAGGGATCCTACCTCAAATGTCAAAGAAATTCTAGAATATAGTAAAAAAAACACAATCACACCTCAGGTGAACCTAAGGGAGACAAGATCTGACCTAAAACATCAAGATCAAACCCAAAATTTTAGGTTTTAACAATAAAAATCAAAAACCTAGTCGAGGGAGAGAGGGAACCCCAAAAAACGGAAAGAAGGCCCTTGAAAGAAGGGAGAAACCAAGGGAGAGAGGAATTACATAATGATTTAGAGGATAAATTTTACTAAAAATGGTGGCCCGGAGGATCCAAGGGAAGGGGTAGAGGTGCCTAGGGTAGGTGAACCCGAATGGGGGAGGTAACGGTGTGTTTGGGTATACAAATTAGGGATTGAGAAAAGTTTTTAAAAAACTAGTTAGGCTGCATAGTTATTTCTCACCATCTGTCAAACCATGTGGATATTATGTAACCACTACTACTAAGAAATAAATCAACCACATGGACTACCTATATGGTATGACTAACCATGTGGTAGCTTCCGCCTCACCTAGGAGCTTCTGCATGGTTACATGGGCCAAGGTGCGTGGTTACTACTAATAATTATCTAACCATGCACCAGGGCCTGACCACCCTAAAAACACCCATTTTCACAAAACCTTAAGAGGAAACCATATAAGGAATATAATCCAATAATGAAGAAATAAACACTCTAAGAACTCAAACCTGACAAACCCAATTCTGGAAGAAATTATCGAAAAGCCGACCCGAACAAGAACCGAAGATGAATTCCAAAACCCAGGTGTGACATATTTTCTATTTTAAAATAAATTTATTAAATTTATAGCATAAAATGAATGTGATACTGATTTATCTTGAGTGATACACAATAATTATTTTCTTTGATATCTGGTATTAGATGAAAGACCGATTTTTACTAAAAAATATTAATTTCATAATTTAATATAATAATATATAACCTAGCCATAAAATTATAGTTTATGAATAATATTAAATAACATATAAAAATATATGGTTTAAACATATATAAAATTAACTCACTAGTAATCAATTTATTGTAAATGAGAATAAAAACCAATGGAATATAATAGATATGTTTTTTATAAAAAAACTATGTTTATAATCCCAAAGGTGTTTTCTGTTAAAAAAGTAAATTAATTAATATAATTGAAAAAATGAAAGAAATATATATATAGTATATATTCAATTAAAAAATTTCATTCATTTAATATATTTTATAAAAATAAGATAAGAACAAATCAAATTTTACGTATAAAAATATATATACTTCTAAAGGTGGGTTTTTCCTACTTTTAATGGAACTCCTATTTTAAATATAATTTTTACACATTTATAAATTTAATTTAAAAAATTAAACTTCATATTTGAATAAAAAAATTCAACATTATCTTTTCTTTAATGTTTGTAATTTTTTTAGATCTTCATTATTTTGATGAATGGTGAATTAAACTAAATTTTAATTGAAACCCAACTTTTCATATGACTATTTTATAGTGAAAAAATATATTTTTATTTGGTTTTAAAGAAAAATTAGATCAGTTTTATATCTTTTAATACAATTAATTTCGTTTTAATCATTTTAATATATATTTTATATATAAAAATTGAGTAATCTTTTGGACATTTTCACTTTAAAATACTTATTTCCCATCATGTCTATGATATTATATTTAAATTAATTTCTTCCACTTATGTTACTTGAATTTAGAAAATTTTATACCATATTTGGAATAAAAATATTTTATATTTTCTAGTTATATCAACATTTATTGCCCAAAAATATTTGTGAATACAACTAAAATTAATTACTGTGATTAAGGTCAAAATGATTTTACTTAGTGGTTGAAATTTAATCTTAAGTGGCCAAATCAGTTATACACTTTTTGAAAACCTATAGGATAAAAACATTTATACCATATCCTCCAGTTTAAAAAATTGTATTCATTATTGGAGACACATTATGTAATAGAGACCTCAAAATAGTGTTTACCTTTTTATATTTTCACAAATACCACTCCTCCTCCACTATAAAAGGGATCTCATTTCTTCACACCTCTCAAGCTCTATGGATCATAAAAAATATTCCCAAATAAGATCCCAAATTCCATATAATTATTCTATAATCATAATGTTTTTAATAAATATGACTAAAGTATTATTTTGGTGCAAACCAAAAGGAGTTACCCAAAGATGAGGTAGAGATATTGAATGAGCACTTTTTTTATTTCCTCCTCTACACCTACAATAATTTTCTTATCATGATTATTTAATATCAACAGTATCTTTAATATACTATTATATTTTTATTCTAATATTTCAACATACACTTT
This sequence comes from Viscum album, assembly GCA_963277665.1. Taxonomy (NCBI): domain Eukaryota; kingdom Viridiplantae; phylum Streptophyta; class Magnoliopsida; order Santalales; family Viscaceae; genus Viscum; species Viscum album. The sequence continues at coordinate 1,967,956,945 of OY728161.1, forward strand.
CACACACTTCCATTAAATGGGATGTGCAATCATTGTTCATGTGTTTGGTGGACTACCGCCTCGTGAACCGATGTCATTCGTTCTTACATTACCACCATTAATGGTTTGAAATAATGATTTTTTATAGTTTATTTAATATATATATGATATTTATAACATATTTATTCTTATTTAACTATTATATAACATATAAATTCATGATTTCCATTTTTTGGAAATATGATAACATCATTTAGGGATGTATGGACTATTTTCTCCTCAAAGTGATGTGATTTGTTCACACATTACATTGAATGTATCAAGGATGGTTTTAAAAAATATATGTTATTTATATTAAATAAATATGATAATAAATTAATATATATATATATATATATTTTCATTTATTTTCATTCTTTTAATGTCATAAAAAAATGAAAATAGTGTTCATGAATATATACGGCCCACCGCCTCTTTGAACAGTTCATTTCATTTTCTATCTCCAATTTTTATGGATTATTATAAATATATATATATAATGAATATATGTGATATTTACATAATTTTTTACATCCTAGATATAATTAATTCATAATCTACATAATAACGACAAAAATAAAAAATCAAAGTATACTTGAAAAACATGACTATTAACGTTCGAACTGATAAAAATAATTAAAGACACATAAAAAATGAGTAATAAGATATTATAAGAAGATTATATATTATATTATAATGGTTATTTTATAATTTAATAACATTCTTAAAATTACTATTCATGATGTTAAAGTATGTTCACCCAAAAAGAAACGCAAGCTAAGGGATTTCGCCTCAATTTCATTTCATTGAGACATATTATAATTTTATTCACCCAGTTTTATTTATATTGTGAATATAAAAACCCTTTGAAATGTAATATCATCAATAATTCAATATTCAAGGTATTTTTAGTGTCAATTTCAATTATTTCATCTAAGGGTATTTTAACTTAATGTTTCTCGATTGTAAATAAATTTTTTAACACAATTTCTTTTCAGTAGGTTATATTACTTCCTCATTATCGTTAAAATTATATGATTATGTGTATAATTAATTTTAATATATATTTATTCATTTAAAATTATTTAATTTTTATTTAATTTTTATTTTTATAATCAATTCATTGATTGATTTTCACTTCGCTGTTATGACCATTTTAAGGGTTTATTTCGCAATCTCATTCTAATTGAGATTACTTATTCTTGAAATTACATTCAAAGAAATTTAATTATAATTGTTCAAAAATCCTTATAATTTTCTTCTCCTTCGGTAATACATGACCTTTTCAATTAATAGTACCATTTTTTCACTATTTGGTACTCAAATGTTTTTATAATTTTTTTAAGAAAACATGACTTAATTTATCTCTTTAGTAAAAATCTATTTTCTATCAAAACAAAAATAGAATAAATTCCAAAATGTTTTCAATATTTTCAAAATGATTTATTAAAGACATTTTTCACTTTTTTCTTTTATATTTTTTTAAAATTAATATTCTTTTCTATTTTTGAAAAAAAAACATTTCTAATCTTTTTACCGTGAAAAAACAATGTTCTTTATACATTGAACTGTATGTATGGAATTAAACATTATCATTTATTTGGAGATTACTTTGAATTTTTTCAATCACATTTTTAAATAATTTTTTTTGAGAAATTTATTTTAAAATAAAAGGTATTTTCAAAATGATTTCCAAAATTATAATAATATTTTCCTCAATTTATGTTTTAAATATCATTTTACAGTATTTATATTCATCAACAAAAAAACCCTTTATCTTTACTCCACTTTATATATTTTATAATTATACTATCCTTATTATTCCTATGGGTGGTTTATGATTTATTTGACCAAGAATATCATTAAAATTAAATACCTTTATTTTTTTATTCCAATTGAAATATTCAATTTAATATGATCATTAGATATTAAATTTCCCCTAAATATCCATATTATTTATCAGGGATATGTTTATTTCTTGAACCACATATCATTTCTAAGTATGGTGTTTAGTTTGAACTTAATTTTATTTAATGGGAAAATATTGATAGATCTATATCTTCTACTCAATACAGATAATTGATAAGGCACATTACTTATTTAATTTAATAGATTATTCTACATATGAGGAATGCTTTATACATTGAAGACATTGGTTAGGGATTGGAAGATGAAAGCCCCACGATGCATCGGTAGTCTCATGGGATGAATTAGTTGGATAGCCTCAGTTAATTGGTTTTCAAACAATAATATTTAAACATTATTGAGGATATATCTTTATGGTAAAGGTATCATGTTCATGGGAAACATGATATCCAATAATTAAGAATTTACTTCATTTAGGTTTAGTTATTATTATCCATAGTAATATCACTATAAAAAATTATATGGATTTATTTTATTCTTATTTAATTGATTAAATATCATGTGTTTCCAATTATTTACCTTTCCATATTGTTTACACACTATCTATAAGTCTATAAATTATATGTAATGGGTGTTCAGTTTTTTACATTGTCATGTCGATTATTCTCATTCATTCATTATTTTTTTCACTGTACATAATCCATAATGACCATTTGATCTCACCATTATTTTTTTCCATTCCCTAGGAATCCATTAATTTTACTAAGAAATAAGTGTATGTATATGCTAAGCGGTAATAAATTAATCCTCAAAAACAAATTATGTTGTAATTAGTGTATTCATTTATAATACAAGACTCATGGGTATATCTGGTTTACCAAGAGTAATAAAATATTTGGTATTTCAGGGTTTGATTAATGGTAATTATTCCAATATAATGGAATTAGACACTATATTTGGTCTTATTGGAGTTGGTTCTCTATAAAATATTTGGTGCCTATATCGCATGAAATAATTACACACTATAGAGTTCCAAGATGAAATATTATGTGTAAACCAATAATTGTATATAAAAATATCAATTTGACATTTTTATTTAATTGTTTGAAATAAATAGTTGTGAAAAATTTATCCTTTCACTACAAAACCAAAATGTTTCATGAACGAACAGGTGTTGTGTGCATGTTCTTGAGTTTCATGACTAGCAGGTTTTGTTTATCTTATTTGGTTGATCAATGATTTTTAGTGCAACCATTCAAGACTCTAGTGAAATAAATGTATCATGCTAATCAGGGACAAAGACTTAAATTCCCAAACTATCAAGAAACCATTAAGTCATTATATTGAGTAAGACGTCACCCAAGTCAGTGAACAAGGGGGGTTCGGTGGAAGTTTTCTGAGGGATTCTTTGTGTTATCCCTACAATATTGTAAAGCCAATGTTTCTTACATAGAGTGACTATTTATTAACTTCTATATTCCAAATACACTATTTAATATTAGTGAATTGTGGTATGACTTAGACACTTTGGATGTATTCTCCATGGAATATCCCTTAGTAGTGAACCAAGTAAAACTATTATGTTCTCTCTCTGGATGTGGCTGTTTAATAACTAAAACAATCCATTATAGAGGTTTTACAAGATCCTTCTAAATTGGGAAAAAGTTTCATTATTTTAAAAGTAAAATTTGATACCATGATTCTCCTCTACCCTTTCAAGGTTCTTTGGGGTCTTACATTAAATGTTCTTGGTAAAATATCATTAGTTTTATCATTTAAATTATTTACATGAATTAACAAATTTAATGTGTTTGATGAAATTACTTAATGAATTGTTTTATTTAAAAAGTGATTTTTAGAATAAGAACATATCAAATATAGAATGGTTTGTGTTCATATTTAGTGGATGGGACCTTGTTGATTCAGACATGGTACCCAGTTCCACTTGTTTTAAGTAGAGTATTATCACAAATGACTAGCTTAGTGGATGAATAAGTTACCACTCAAGAGTATTGGTACTTTTATTGAATGAATGTGTATGGGATAAAGATATTTATTGTTTAATGGTTATCCCATGTGGAATAAATAAATAAACAATTTATACTAATTAAGATTAATTGAATTAATTTATAAACAACTTTGGATTTCCTCTCGTTTTTTATTAATATTTTGAAGAGTGAGATAAATTATTATTTTCCAAGAGGCATTAGTTGGAATGTCTCTTGGGTATTTTTTTATTGGGTTGTATACCTACATATTCACCTTGGTGTGTTTCTAGACATTTTTTTCTTGACATGGGTAAGTAAAAGTATCTTAATTCTACAGTAGATCATTAAGATATCACATTTTCTAGCTAGTGGTTGGAGCACAGAAATGTTCATGTAGAACTGTTAGAGTGATTTGACACCATAGTTGTTGCATCATGATGTATTTTTGTTTTTGGTTGGTTTTTTTATACATTTTTCTTTTAATATAATTTTCTTAGTGTTGTATTTTTTATGTTTTATGGTTTACATTTCATGCATCATAAAACTTTTATTATTTTGTTTTTTTTACAGAATTTGTATGTATAAATTGAAAATTATCACCAAATGATTTAGTAATCCCTTGGAATTTATTTCCATACTTTGGTGCCTGGAGGATGTCACCTATGGTTAGTGACATCTAATCTTTTTCCAAACCAATGGTTTGGGTCATATTGTTACAAATGGTATCTGAATGGGGTTCATCCATCATATTTGGATGGTAGCAAGGATATAGGACATGTCAAAACATGAAATTTATTGTTTAAAAAGATATATCTAAACTCTTTATGTTGAACTTCAAGTTAGAAAGCTGTTATGGATACAAAAATGTATTTTTAGACACCTATAAGAGTATTTTCACCTTAACATTGTGGGTTTAGATAATGAGTGTATCATATCATCCCTTAATAATGAGACTTATTATTTAGACTATGTAGTCTATATTATGTTTTATCTTTCTCAGAAACATGTTTTAATTATATATGTTTTTGATGGTTTGGAATATACTAATATTTCAGCTTAAAAGTTAAGTAGTGAATAAGTGGTTCTTTTATCCTAACTATAGAAAAATGGAACTAGTTATATAGCCTCAGTACCCACAGAAGGAGATTGTAGAGAATTTGGTTATAATTGAACTATAGGTGAACCAATATTTTGTTCAAATCATTCTTCAAGCATTTAAACATTGTGGTAAAGGTAATTAATATAATAAATCGTGACATATGTATTATTCTATGCCATTTTAGAAACATAATCCACCATCTTTTCTAGGGGATTTCGGACCGGAAAAAACATAAGTATGATTTCGTAGAATAAAATAAATCTTGTATTTCCTTGGAACCGTGGATGATATAAAGGTTAATTAAGTATTATAAATGATTTACAATCTCTTACATCAGTGGTAGGACTTATATATATAACAAAAACTAGACCATGGTCTTATGTGTGGGTGATTCAATTAATTATTCAATAAGAAATTCTACCCACAAACCATTATAATAGCTAAAATAATGGATTACTTCATTCTTGATCAAGAAAATCTATCAGTGATGGAATATGTAGCTAATTTCATAATCATATTTTAGTTTTTTCTATAAGTGTCTCCCGAAAGGGATATATATTATAGTCTAGACTATGACTACAAATTTGTTTTAAGAAAGTTATTATCATCATTATTGATAATATATGCATGATAAATTGAGAGATTGTTGAAGAATGGGAACTTATTTTGAATCCAACTGGAGGAATTAAATTCATCTATATGGGTATAGGTGGTAAATCTAATACTTTGAACAATCATAAAAGGTAAACCTACATCCATGGAGGCATAGAATCTTTTAATCTATCCACGGGATCGTTTTCATTACCTTAACACCCCATTAACAAGCAATGGTTTTTTTAATGTGTTTCACTCAAACATAAGAAGTGGGATTATACATCACCACCCAAAGTATTCCACAACAATAATAAGATGATGAATCTTTGATTTTCTTACCGTAATTATCCATATTAATCTTCTAGGAAGATCTCTCACATGTCCCAAACATATTATACTCTAACTGGGCGATCACGTTGGAATATTTCTTATTTTTAAAACCAAGATAACCATGTATATTAGAAAAAATACCCCAACTCCTTAGATAATCCAAATATATCATGGATATAAGGAATATAAGGAAATGAGTAATTAGTTATATGGTGTTGACAAAATTTCTATAGAGAATCAATTATTTTTTTCAATTATATACAGTAAAATACCTTTTATCTCATCTCTTATGAATGTTTTATATTATATTGGTGAATCCCACTATTTTATTACTTTTGATGTTATTCATAAAATGGGGTTACAAATCAAGGTGACACCACAAGTGATGAGTATCCTGAAATCTCTTGGGTAGAAATATTAGAGAGGATTTAAGTGTTAAACATTTTCTATAACCATTGATTGTGTCCTTTTTTTTGTTAATTTTCTACTACAGAAATAGATATCTTTGAACTAATCTTGTGAAATGATTCATTTGTTTCATTCAAAGACCATATCAATTTTTAGGCATGATGATTAAATTTTTCATCTCTAGATAGAAGGTTACATCTCATTTCAGTTGATCAAGATGTGAGTTCTAAAAGAGCAATACATTCAGTACGGATGGTTGGAATATCTTCTTTTCAATTGGTAGTATTCTCTATTGTGAATAATGATATAATATGAACTATAAATTTACCTACCATTTTATATTTTTATTCATATTTATTTTCTAAAAATTTCTATAGTTTTCTATCCAAAAAAATTGTAATTTTTTATTAGTATCCTTTTTGAGATAAGCCTATTTCAATTTCATTATATAGAATAGTACCGACAATAATTGAATGGTTTTAAGGTCTTGTTGGAGGAATTTGAATGTAAAGGTTTTATATGATCAAGTAAATCACCATAGTTTAGTTATGTTTTCATTATAAAGAAGGAAAATGATTTTTTCTGATTGTATTGATTATCATAAATTGAATTAAGTTAAAATAAAGAATATATAACCTCTTTTAATAATTCATGATTTATTTTATCAATTAAAAGGATCCTAATAGTTCTCCAAGACTGATTTATGGGATAGATATCCCAAACTCTATATTAGTAAAGTTGATATTCTAAATATATCTTTCATAATACATCATTATCATTATGAGTATATTTTCATACCCTTTGGTCATATGAATGAAGCAATTGTTTTCATTGAATTGATGAATCACATATCTAGACTTCTTCATTGTTGTATTTGTGGATGAAATTATAGTTTATTCTTAAACTCTATAAGAACATGAAAAACATTTAGAATTTTTTTTATCACCTTGTATGAACATCAATTTTATGAAAAATTCATGAAATTTCATTTCTATATACAACAAGTTTACTTCCTTGGTCATGTGTTATTTTAGAAAGACGTATTGGTAGACCTTGAAAAGATATATCTTTTCATCTCTTGAAATTTTTAAAATAACTTCTATTATATTATTACCTCTATGGGATTAGTATGTTACTATAACTACTTTATCCATGACTTATCATGTCTTAGATATCCTATAACAGTGTTGATGATATATATAACTACATTCTAGTGGAGAGAAGATTATCATAAATCATTTTTTGAGTTTAAGGATAGACTCATTTCAACACCAATTATTATATTACCATAAACATGGAATGGTTATGTGGTATATTATGATGTGTCTAGGTTTGGAATCAGATGTTTTCTCATGCAAGGAGATCATATCAAAGATTATGGATTACAATAATTCTAAATTCATTAATGGAGTTACCAGATCCCTGAAATAGAATTGTATGTGGTGGATCATTATTTGAAAATATGGTGTCATTATCTCTTTGGTGATAATTTTAATATCTTCACTAATCATAAAATCTTAAAATGTTACTTATATAAAAAATGACTTGGACCTAATGTAATGATGTTGGAAATAGTATCTCAATATTTTTGGCTTCCACCTGGTGTATACACGAAGGGAAGAAAATATTGTGGTTTACTACTTAATTTGGAAAACGTATAATTAATTATTAAATGAATCTTATCACTAATGGAACTTAATGAGCATTTTTATTGACCTAAATTTAGACTATGTAAAAAATGAAAATATGTCTTTCTTCCCAGTCAATTTTGTTCTTAATTTGATGGATTTAGTCATAGATGATCAATGATAAAATACTGACTAAATTGACATTAGGTTAAACCTAATTATTTTGGAGACCAATGATAGATGTAAAGACGATGAATCTCAAGATTTCATTTTCAAAAGTGAATTATGGTACCCCAGTCTTGTCAGAAACCCATTTTTTCTGCAAACCACCATAGAAAGTAGACTATTCACACTAGCACTCAGAAAATGAGTAATCCAATGAAATATCATTTTTGGTGGTAAAGTATTAAAAGAAATATTTCATATTAAGTTATGAAAAATCATAATTTTAAAAAATTAAAGCTTTAGAATTAATGTTCTACTAGTATTCTAAAATATATTTCAATACATATTTGAAAATGGGAGAAAAGATCTATGGAATTCTATACAAGAATACTAGGATGCTACAAAAACATGATGTTATTCAGGTAATTTTGGATCGACACAAAAATTCATCACACTTTTCCCCAATTTGAGAGTCCAACATCATAGATGATCTGAAAAAGTTATATATTTTTGAATTGGCTAGGTTCCATGGAGTACCAGTATAATTTTTCCCTAAAATAAATCATGTATTTAATTATCTATTTTTAAACTCTTTAAAATAGACTCTTTGAACCTAGTTAAAAATAATCTTGTCATATCATCCTTAGATGGAAGGTTAGTCAGAACATACTATTTAAATATTGTAAGATATTGTTATATTTTATTTCATGGACTTTTATTGATCATTGGAAGATTATATGACTTCAATATATTTCTTATTGAATAAAATTTACAAAAATATGATGCATTTGGATCTATTTGAGGAAATTTAGGGTCATCCTTGTTGGACTCCTCTATTTTGGATTGAAATTAGGGGAAATTCACTAATTTGACCTATTCCACAATCCATTTTTTTATTTTATAAAAACCACTTTTTTGGAAAAGTGGAAATTGTATATAAAGATCCACAACCCAAGTCCCCCTTAAAACAAACCACAAATAAAAATACCCCTTTCAATGTTCAAAATCCAACATTCAAATTCCACAAAAAAATAAATTCAAAGCACCACTTATGCCATCCACGTCGTTCAGTCCACCACTCCACATTGCCGCCAATGAAACCAAAAAAATCCATTTCAAATTTTGAAATTCAAAAAAAAAACCGTGAGATCGTCATCACTACCTCAGTCACCGAACTGCCTCGAGACACACAATCTTACACAGAAGAGTCGGTCATCAGATCTCCAATAAGATCCATCCACCGTAAATCCCCATCACAACCTTGAGCATCATTGTCGTCACCATAGAGTATCAACATAAACCATCAATGGCATCGGTGAGAACACCCTTGTTGCCATCGTGAGATACCATCACCACAGGCCGAACCACCACCACTAGTATCTTCACCATAATAACCCACAGAACTGGAAACATACACCACTGGTCATATCCCCCGTAACCGCGTACCGCTCCCCTAAAACAACTCAAAACCTCCATGGTAACCGTCTCACCCAACCGACCTGGAGGGGAATGAGGAGGAAGGGCCATCGCCGTCGAGGAGAGCATGATACCCTAAGAGAGGCGGAGCCGAGAGCGAACGCCAGGAGAGTGGGGCGCCATCCAGAGGTGTCCACACTAATTTGACCTATTATTTTCTAGGAGACTATTGAAAAAAATCAAATAATCATGAATTATATGGATATGTACTATATCCAAAAGAACTCATATTAAGATAAACATTATCTCCAATTATCTTTTGATATTGGTTACCATGTTAATCTAAAAGTTTCATTATGGTTAAGTCATCTTCATTTGGAAAATCAGGGTAAGCATACTCTTTTATATGTGGAACTATTTGTGGTTTTAGAACATATTAACAACAATTCATATCGATTAGATTTACCACTTATATTTGAAATTTTATATAATGTTTTACATGTCACTCAATTGAAGAAGTACTAGTCAGATCTTAGTTAGGTGATTATCCCAGATCATGATAATCTTGAAGATGATGCAAAATTTATCCATGAACCAATTCAGATTCTTGATAGATAGGAAAATACCTTTCAATATAGATCTATTTTCACGGTATGGGTGTTATAGAAACATGGTTAGATTCAAAAAGAAACATGGGAAGGATAGAAATACATGATAGAGAAAATGATAGAACTCCTTAAATACACCCTCAACTTATTCCTTCTAAATGAATGAAACTCCAATAGTGGCAAGAATGTAACACATATAGGTTGTGTTACTTTCCATGTTCTCTGAATCTTTTTTAAAGTATTTTTAGGTTTTTAATTGGTTTTGGGGATCTTTGTTAGAATGATTGGATAGGTTGGTAGTGCTTATATTTTTTTGGTGCACCACAAGTATCAACATGCCATGGTAGAGGGTTTGTTTAATTATAAATGAACCATTATAACATTGGAGAGACAAAATTTCATAGGTATTCAATGGTCACTGAGTGGATTTTGACATGTCACAGTGGGATTCTGGCTATAGAACATGGTCATAGAGACCTAACCAGGCCATGGTACATGAAGTAGTGTGTCCAAAATATCATAGTTTTTTACAACACTTCATAATGTAGTCTCTGTTATGAGATAACATGTTCTTATCCTTGTGGAATTATTTTGGAATCTGATTAGTAATTTTCTCCAAGGAATTTTACACACCCTTGTATAAACTCGTTAATGTGTTTGTAAACATTTTTATCATGACATGAGTAAAGAAGAAGTTACCTTATTCTCTAGTGAAGCATCATGATTCTTCATTCTTGACATGGTGGTTAGATCTTTTAGATATTCAATTAGATTGGTTTGATTGATTCCACATTTTTGTTTTCATGTTAGGATTCATTTTAGTTTTTTGTTAGGTATTTTGTTCAACTTTTTACTATTACACTAATTTTTTTAGTTTTTTTTTAAGTTTCATTGTTTACATTTAATGAATCATATAGATTTAGATTAGTTGTTATTATTATTTTCTATACAGGTTGTATTTGTTTAAAGGTAAAATAATCCACCATTGATTCAGTAATCCCTTAGAATTTATTTTCATTATTTTGTGTCTAGCGTATGTCACCTAAGGTTAGTGTCACCTCAACTCTTTCTAATCCAATGGTTAGTGTTGGGTAGTTAAAAGGTGTGTACTATGGGTTATAACTATAAATGGGTATCATGGTAATTTGTTACTTTAAATGACCTAGACATAGTGCAAGGTTTTGTTACGTGATTATCCAAACCATGCATTTACCATGTAAGATTCACTGGAGGATTTGGTTGGACACATGATTAATCCACATAGTTTGCATAATACTACACCAAAAATAAAAGTTTGCATTGACATGGGTTTTGGTTATGTCACATGGCCACCAAAAGTTAGTAATAATAGTTTTATTAACCTTATGACATGTCGTGTACCCCCAAATTCTCCCAATTTGAACAAAATCGACTAAGGAAGAGAGAGAAACAATCATGACTCAAAAATAATTGATGTAATAAAATATAATGAGTTTGGTTTTTGATAATGTTAATATAATGTGGAGTTTTTTCTTTTGAGTTATATATATGTAGTAACATTAAGAACCAATCTAATCTCATGCATCCCAACTAGAATTATTCTAGTCATACATAACATCAAATTTTATCATATTGAAATTAGTCTCATGTATTTTCCTTTCTGTTAGGTTTTTATTAAACAAAAAATTACCCAAGTGGATTTATCTTACATATATTGATTAAATCATATATATTTTTAGTATCACTCACTTACAGTATATATTATTTTGTATCATATTACCCACCCTAATTTTTCTTACATAGTGGATCAGGTCGCTGATGTAACGACCCGTGTTTTGGACTAGGTTCAAATTCAAGAGAATATGAATTTTCTCATTTCTTAAAGAGATCATTCTATGAACATGAAATTGGAATGTGGTTACAAGTATTTAAAATTAAAACAATGATGTTTTTGGGTGTATTTTATTTTTCAGGGGTTTGGGAAGGTATCGAAGGGAGAAACGGTAGGTGGGATAATGAAAATAGTTTCGGCAATATTTTCATGTCATGTTTTATTTACATGACATATAATGGTTTTATGGGGTGCGGCCTAGAAGATTCACAGTGTACAAGGCTCAAAATTATTTCCTAAGGAACACATGACATGAATGTTTTATACATCATGAAACTATTACACAATATTTAACAGTTACACACTGTGTAATGTGCAAGCTACTTTTTTTTAAATGGAGACATGGGGTTACTCCCACATTTTTTTTGTTAGGAAGGAGGTGTGAGGGACCTCTTGGTCAAAGATCCACCTCCCTATGTTCTTCTCCATTTGAGGAGATCTCAAGATTCTTTAAATGGAATCTCTATATAAGATCATCTTTCATTACCCTTCTCCATCGTTTCTTCCCCCATCATTCTAATTTTGAGAGCTTAACATTATGCATATTAATTGGATTCCATTGAAGTATGGTGGAATCAACCATTTCATTTGGTGATTTTTCTCTTCCTAGAATGAGGTCATCCTGATAGGTTTTCTACTCTTATCCATATATCATTTTGTTGAGGTTTGTTATCATAGTATTTTTCTAAATATTTGATACATTAAACAAAATTCCTGAGAATTTGTTTTAATTTCATTGGTTAGAGATTTTACCAAGAATGGTCTCAGGGGTAACTAGTTGACAATATCCATATGGTTGTTCAGTTTTTCATCGATTGATAGGTTTCTAGTGAGATATCACCTATTATTAATTTTTGTTTTTATTTTTATATTAAATTTTAGATTATGTAACTATATTTTGGGCTCTCCTTTATTTATCCAATGTTAGGTAGGATCTTGGAATATGATGTAGACTGGCTCCGACATCAGCAATCATGGATGGGGTTGTCGTGGGCCATTCATACACGTGTTAAAGCTTCCTAAAGGTAGGTGGTCAGACATACAGTCCCTTTAGTAATTATGCATGTTTATTGTATTATGTGGACAAATGGGTTTTCCCTTGAGGGTGATTCCCCAGGTTTAAACTCATTTTAAAAAAAAATAATTAAATTTAATGGTTATATGGTGATGTATGAACTCATGGGGTCACTTAAAATCCCAGTGTACTAGATTCATATTTTAACTTGAGACTATGACCGAGGATCCCCTTTGGGATGCTTCTAAATATTTCTTTCATTAGGATACTAATATAGATTCAATGTCTATATACTAACCTTGAGGTTCCCTAGACAGATTCTTCCATAGTGATTTTACAGGAAGGACATAGTGGGTTCCTCAATGTTTTAATAACCTCGAGATAATATGTTTGGTCTGGGTAGATATGGTACCAGGTGTTACCTTAGAACCCATGATGAACTTGTAGGCATGAGAGGATCTGGTAGTAGTGGTGGGTTTGGAATTGAACCAACCTCACTATTTTATTTATATATCCACATGTTTACTAATGATAGAGGAATGATTAACAAAGGTTCTTTATGGTGGTTGATGATCATGAAATGATGTTTCTCTCTTTTTATTGGTATTCCCAAATGTGTTTCCTATGATTCATTTGTGATTAGTGTTGTTATTTTTATTGTTGGAAACCCATAGTAACTAGTAATTATCCAATGGTTGAGCCCATATGACCAATTATAATATTATTTCGATCTCCAGAGGTGCTTCCTAGGATCTAGGTTCCTGCCCTGTATTGATTATGATATACAGGCATGGCGCCCCTAGTATCGATACTTGTGGATGATAATGATCTCCTGAGTTATGAGGATTATTCCACTATACTCTAATTGGAATGTGATGAGGATGATTATAATATCATCGATCTGGTCATATTCATGGATTATTATGCTCTATTGAGTGTTAGAGATTATTACACTCTCCCTGGTCAATTACTTGACCGCAATGTCGGACATGCCATTAAACATTATTGGATGTTCATAGATGATTATTCTCTTCTAATGGATAGGTATTATTACACTCTCCCTTATCAAAGACCTCATGGGTTAGTCATGACGTCTTACTGGTGAGATCATTTTGTAGTTCACCTAAGGGTCCGACCCTTATGGTTCATCTGAGTTCCAATTTCATGACTTCTTATGGATCGGGACCTAGGTCTTAGACATTAGACCAGATTTTTAGGGCATGAGTGGCATGAAATCCATCTCAATGACCATATTTGCAAGATGTCTATATTCATTTTCTAGAATCCTTTATTATAGTGATTGGAGACAAGTACAGGTGAAGCCAAGGTTTGTAAAAGTATCCCCCTATGGTGACATGGATTTCATAGATACATTTGAGATGTTAGTCAAAGAAGGTATTGTTTATTGTTATTATGACAGAAATTCCTGAAGGCTTCAATTTTTATTAATTTTGGATAAGTCCCCTTTTAAAGACAAAGGAGGAAACCTTACATGACTTAAAGGATATACAAACATCAACATTAAATGAATGTAAAATCCCAAAATAAAGCTACTAAGAAATACCCCTCCCCAGCATCATTATCAGTACGGAACCTCCAACAGTTTGTGACAGTTCAGCAAGTTGTACCGTGCAGAGGTGCATGGGCCTGGTACCGATGGCAGAGCCATACCCTCTCAAACTACCAAATCTGAAAGGTCCAACATGATGAAAGAACCTGCTCTAATCCTCGTCTGGAGAAAATCCTAGTAGAAAGTATGGGAGAACCATCCAAAATTCATAAAAACTTATTGCTCAGATTCTCTCACACTACAAACAGAACCAGAACATCGTATCCATGGAAACAACATCACTTCACATAATTAATCCAAACAACACACAGCACCACCTTCACTGATCAACACAAACTGTATATCCAATCACTTGAATGCCAGCAGCTCACCCTAGAAGAACGAAATCCAGAAACAAAAGTGCACAAAGGCAAAAACCCAGCATCAATATGCCACTAGCTGGTCCAAATCTTCATCCAAAACAACCAGAAACTGAAGCAAAGAAAATATTGAAGATCATACATCCAACCAGCACCAAAAACTCAACTAGAACATGAATCAAAGCCGACGCAAAAATCAAGCCGCACCCAAAACCAAATATAAAATCCAGAAACAAAAAAAGGAAAGACATCACCAGCACTTTGTAGACCTGCTGAAAGCCAAATCCCATCGCCACCATCCCAGTCCCACGTGGAGATCACGACGAATGAGACAACGCACCCGAGGAAAACGAGGTGACACCCTCAATACACAGAAGTTGGACCTCGGTCATGAACCCACACCATTCCGCCTTTCGAAACCCTATCTAGAGAAAAATGAGTTGGGCAAGGAGAGGCAAGCAGCGATGCGAATGATTGAGATGGCCCAGTCCTCGAAGTCATTGTCACTACCGAGGATCTGCTGCCCTGAAACCCACTACGTACGAGGAAGGAGGCACCGAGAAAACCCTAGGTTAGGGATTGACATTAAATTCAATCAGATGTTCATCCAAGGATTGACTATGGTTTGAGTATTTTATGTTATTTTTTCATCTCTTAGGTAGGTATATAGTTGATAACATGTATCTATATATATTTATAGTGACATGTATATATATATCCATAGATATACGTATATATAATGTAATTGTGCCCAGAGGTTTAGGATTGTGAACCTAAGGATTTGTTTTGGACCTATTTTTTTATTTTGGTTATCTTTTCAAATTGGGTCTTATCTAGGTTGAGCACATTCCAGGAGAATTCATGGTATGACTTGTTTCAAGGTTTATTTTTAGTATTTAATATTACTATTATTTTTATCTTTATGAGTAGCTCACACTTACATATACATTGTATTACTGGTTATGCATGGGACCACATTGGTGGTGCTCTACTGAGTTATGTATGCAAACCTATCTCGAGACTCCATTAATTTGGGGTGCCATAGAAGACCTTCACATAGTTTTGGGAAAAGGTCTGGGCTGAGGCATGGGACTGATCAAGCTGGATGGATCAGATATGTGTGTGAAGATTGGGTATTTGTTTCGGCATTGAGATAGCATTGTATCCATATACTTTTATGTAAGTTTTATTTATTTACTCCTATATATGAATGGTCATCCCAGTGAGTATTGTATGACATATTCATTTTTTATTTTATTGAAATTTATTTTTTATTGTAGCATGTTATATTTTAGTTTATTTTCTACTTCCACACTCTATTTATTATAGCTTAGATGTTATCTGGTTATTTTTATTATTGTTTACTCTAATATGAGGGAATAATCACTCCACATGAACACCCTAGGAATTGCTAATAGTCAGTATCCTCTGCAATAATGAGAGGGGAACTAAATTCCTCATAACAAAGAAATTGATATCCCATTTTTAGTGTCATCCATGTTGGGACGTTATAAAGTGGTATCAGATCTGTTTTCTTTTATTGTTGTATTAATATTATGGATGTCATAGATAAGATTATTTTGGAATGTATTAGAAGATATTATAGAAAACATATTGGTGCATTGAGAACTAATATTTTGTTGAGAATACCAAGTTTCTATGGGTACAATATTGTTTTTTCAATCAACGATGTTAAAGTTGTTTTTGATTTTTTCTTCCAGTGATGAATATATTGTGTGTATTTTATGATTTGTTGTGGATCTATGGATCTCATCCAGTTGGAGAGAGTTCATTGATGGATTTATATCTATTTTACCATTAATAATGTTCCAATTATTGATTTTTACTCTTGGTCAATGAAGGAAAGAGGTGTATCGTGTATCAAATTTGGAATGTAGGATTCACATGATATATGCCTATTAGTGTGTGATTATTACTGATGATAGATTAAAATTTCATAAAGTGTCAAAAAAAACTTAAATTGTGGTTTCCCATATTAGTTTTTAGTGAAATTCAACCCAATTGATCGGACATTCATGTATATTTCCTTCTTGATAAAATGATATGTGTATCTAAGGTGATGTGTTTGAGGGTGAGTTTTATAACCCATTCCTCATGCATGAGAGGTGCAGCGAACCTAGTAGGTAGATAGAGAACATTATGTCTAAATTTTTAACCCATCATAGGTTATTATTACATAGTGTTGGTTATTTAATGTTTTAATAACAATCTATATGATGTTTTTATGCATATATTGGAATGAAATTCTTCTTAAACAAACAATATGATTATGGTAATGACCTGTACAGGTCAGTATCAGTAGTTTATGATTCTATATTACGCACTCTGTGGGTGTATACATTCATTTATAGTTATCTAATTGGGACACTTTTTATGATGTTGATAGAAACCTAAAAGTTTATTGTGAACTGGACCTTGAGGGGGTATTACCATATACAGATTCCCGGTGAGTGTCAGTTCATCATTATCTTCCATTTTGGAATCATGATACTTCATAGATAAGTTCCCAATGAGTATAATTAGAGAGGATCAAGAATTTAGTATGCTGATTCTTGACAGTTTTGACCCCTATAGGTCAATTTTGTCTTTGCCTACCTTGGAGAGGTTCGAATTTTTAGGCTAGGTGGTTAGGCCTAATTACCCTATTGTGAGACTTGATCAGAATGGATATGTGGGATACCTAGAGACCATTAGTTGTAACTCATAACCATTTAGGTCGATGTTCAATTTGATCAAGGGAAGACTATGAGAGGAGGTATCCTGGGTTTAAATAATCTTTTCAGGGAAGTAGGCTTGGTTATACACTCATTTTATGATAGATTCATGGGTATTGATCAGTTTTTTCAATATAGACATGTTGATAAAATAGGATTTTATCAATAACTTATGGTAATTTATTTTCAACATAAGATTTTTTAGGTAGGACTATTTGGGTTTTTGACCCTTTTGACTAGGGTTTTTTTAAATGTAGTTGGATCATGGTAAGATGATCGTGACTGGAACGACATCATGTGACTGGTGGTTGTGGAATATATCACAAAACCAGTAAGTGATTAGTTTTGATGAGGCATTCCAAGTAATTTCTCATATATAATGATACTAAAGTTCCATGTATCAGAATCATCATATCCTTGTGTTTAATGACTCACGAAATAAACAGTTGGGTGATAAAGGTACACGTCTATTACACATGGTTCAATTTAAATCATTGATCAATGAGTGTTTGTGTGTGAGCCAGTCACTGATGTTTTCAATTAATATATGTGGGAATGTTTTCCCAATAGTTGTGTTTAAATTATGAATATCCCTATGTGGAAGAGAAAACATCAAAAATAAATCAGTTTCTATCAAACCGTTGACTTGTGGAAAGACCTAGAATCACTTTTTCAAAGACATATTGTCAGGTTTTGGTTAATGGAAAGTTAGTCTATTTGATGTAAGAATGGATTAGATAGAGATATAAAAACATATCTATGGAATATTTTTGTACTCTTAGTTAGATATGATCATGATCTGTCTTCACTTCATCATGAGTATGCTGAGATAGCGTCATCCACACACAGGTCTCATTTTCGATTAAAATTTATTTCCTAGTTGATGATGAAACCTATTAAAGTTGTTCTTTACTAGTATTAAAATTTGAACCATATAATGTGTGGTACACTATTTTCCATTTAAGGGTGGTTAACCTCATTGTTTTCTCAAATTTCTTATTTTTCTATAGGTATCATTTTAATGGATTAGGAACAGGTGACTGGTAATGTTTTATTTGATGATCAGGTGTGAGTGAGTTTCTTTATATGCTAATTATGTCTATTATTGGATGTGCATGGGATACTGTCACCATGGTTTCATATTTTCAGTGAGTTAATCAAGATACTCCTATGGTGGAGAGTGAGGTGAGACTTGCCTTTGGACAGTCATTTGGCCTTTAGATTCCTTGGATAAATGGAACTGTGTAACCCTAAATTTCTCATGAAATGTTAGTTCCATGTTTAAATATAGACTCAAGTGGATTCTAAGTGTGTTCATTGGACTAGGAAAGATTATTAAAATCCATGGGTTTGGGATAAAAATTTATTAGTGTTTGTGAGGTTGCATGACAATGGGTTTCGAAAGGGGATGGGTTTTCCATGATATTTCATTGTAATTTGGATATATGACATGGTGAGAATGCTTAGAATAATCTCGATACTTCTTGTTATAGATGCTTTGGGAATCTATTTTATTTATTTATCTATTGTTAAAGACAACCATTTTCTATATTAATCATATGGAAGTTGTTCGACTTGTTTGTTTTTTGTATAACTGGATGTGGTCGATGAAGAACCACATTGGTCATGCTGTTTGGTTTACATGGGTTCATTCTAGGGGGTGGTTATGGATTTTTCAAAGAAACTTCAGGGTGGCCATGATAAAGTGGGTTGATCATAAGTCAATCATTATAATAAAATTAGGGAATTGTAGTGGTTTCCATATACATGATCGAATTTAGAAGGGTGAGAAACAGGTTGAATGCATCAATATAATGTTGTAGATTTTCATTATAATAAATTCTAACATTGGGGGTACCATGACTCATAACTAGAAATTGAAACCTATATCATGTGGTGAGGATAACAATAGTTCATTTTATTAAATATAAAAAGATGTGATCATATCTAGGGTTAGAAGGGAATGGGTAAGCATTGTCTTGATGTTCCGGCTTTAGGTACAAGTGTTGGATTTAGTTTTAATGGCATATGTATTGCATGTTCTATGTAGTACTTGGAAATGTGTTGGGAGTTTAGAGATGCAATATGGTTGTCTAAGTGGAAATTCAAAATACATGTAGTTCAGGTGATGTTTCTTTCTCAATTTTTCCTGAGGATGATAAGTTTTATAATGGGGAGGTTGTAACGTCCCATATTTTGGACCAAGTTGAAATTTGATTGAAATAGTAATTTTTCTTCTTTGTTAATTGGATTGTTCTATGAACTAGAAATAAAAATTATGTTATGAGTGTTTTAACATCCTAAAATTATGTTTTTGTAAATGTTTTATATATTGGTGGATGTCTCGGGGGGTCGAGAAAACACTATAGTAAGAATGGTCAACTGGGATGCTGAAAATATTTTCTTCAAGATTTAAATGTCTTGTATTATTTATACAATATGTAATCAAATCATGTGGTGTGGCATGGGGGTGGTGAGGTTGGGTTGGGGTTTGGGGCATGTTCATGAGGTCAAGTGCTTAGGATAGTGGTTTATTTGCATCTTTGTCATAGCATCATGTGCCACACTTGAAGTTGTACCCAATTGAAATAAATAAAGGTGAGTGACCTGGAAGATTTACAACATACATGGCTCAGGAATCTTTCCCAAGTAATACATGTCATGTAAGTATTTCTAATTATTAAATTAATACACAATGTGTAATATTTTCATTTCATGTGATGTGAGGGATGCATATTAAAACAAAGGTGATAGAGGGAACTCCTACCCCACCCCCTTTTTGAGCAGCAAGAGGCATGGGGGAGATCATGGCTAATTATCTAGATCCCTATATTCTTCACAATTTGAGGAGATCTCATATGTGTTTTAAAATTTCACAAGGTAAGATCTTTCTCCTTAACCCTTATATGTTTTTTCTTCTCTCATAATTCTAATTTCAATATTTTCCATTTATTTTTCTTCATCATATTCCACTAAAGCATGGTGGAATTTACCATTTTGATTTTGGATTTTTCTCTTCCTAGGATGAGTACATCCCAATAGGCTATATTCTCTTTGACATGTTCTATTTCATTGAGTATTTTAATCATGGTGTTTTTCTAAAACTTTAATGATTTAAATAAAATAGGTTAATATAAATTTTAATACTATTGTTTAGGGATTTTTCCATGAATATTCTTGAGGGTACCCAGTTGACCCTCTGGATGTGGTTTCACAATTTTCCAATGAGATAAAGGTATCTGTTGAGATATCAACTATTATTCCTTTTTGGTTTCATTTTTATATTAATTGTTTAAGGATTTAATTTGTGATTTTGGGCTCTACTTGAGCTTCCAAGTGTTAGGTAGGATCCTGGAGGTCAGTGTGTCTTGGCTCAGACATCAGCATGCTTGGAGGGGGATATTGAAGGTTTTTACTAAATGAGTTACGGAATTGTAATGATAGGTGGTCGAATGTACCCTCCATTTAGTAAATATCAATTTTTATTGTGTTATATGGAGTCATATTATTTCCACTAAGGGTGACTCCCCTTATTTAAATTCATTTTGATAAAATTGATTAAATAAAATTAATAGTAAGATGTTACTATTTGAATGCCCGAGGTGACTGACATCACAATTGCACTTGTTTCATCATTTGATGTGATACTATGATTATGGATCCTATGTGGGATGCCTCTACTTATTTATTTATTTATCATACCAAGAGGGATTCCATGTTTATATATGAACCTTGAGGATACCTAGTAGGATTTTCTTCTAGTTCTTTAAATGAGGGACCTTGAGGATTTCTTTATGTTTGACCAACCGTGATTTAGTACATCAGGTTTGGGTAGATATGGTAGTGGTTGTCACCTTAGAACCCATTCCAAACTTATAATCCTAAGAGGACAAGGAAGTAGTGGTAGGTTAGGTGTTTTTCCATCCTCACTATTTTATTTATACATTCACATGTGTACTGTCGATGTAGCGATGATTACCAGAGGTTCTTACTAATTGGTGGATGATGAGCCTAATGTAGTACATCTTTCTTTTCATTGGGATCCCCAAAAAAATTCATGGGATCTAGATTCTGAGTTGGGTTTTTTTTATTTATTTAATTCCTAGACGTACTACCTAGGTTATGTACATTGAACCTGTATGTTTGATTATCATATTATTGGGATCTCTAGAGGTGCTTCCTAGGATCCATCTTCTTATCCTATATTGATTATGATATGAAAGAATGGTGTACCTAATAATGATACTCATGAATGATTACAGTCTCTTGAGTGATGATGATGGTTCTTATCTTTTCTAATTGGATAGTGATTAGGATAATTACGCTCTCTTAAATCTAGTTATAGTCATGGATGATTATGATATCCCGAGTGATAGGGATAATTATGCTCTCCCTAATTAATTACTTGACCATGGTGTTGTGAATGTATTTTAACATCATTAGATACTTGTGGATGATTAGTCACTCTCATGTAACATGGATGATTGTTCCCTCTGTGATAAAATACCTTGATTGGCAACATGGTTATGGTTTATCCATGTTCCAATGTCATGACTGCCTACAGACCGGGACCTAGGACTCAAAAATTGGATTAGATTTACATGGAATGAGTGGAATTTCCTCTAGATCAATTTCTATATTTATAGAATTTCTGGTTGTGTTCCCTAGAATTATTTTTTATAATGAATGGAGGTGATTATGGGTGAACCCAGGGTTAGGACGAGTATCCCTTAATGGTGATGTAGCTTACTCAGATATATTTATGAAAATATCCAAAGAATGTATTTTTATTGGGATTATGTCCCAAAAAATAACTTAATTATACATAACTTTATTGGTATGACATCCAACTCAATTCCCTAGTCATAGAATGTCCATTCCATCATAAGTTCATCTAGGTATTTACTATGGTTTGATTATTTTATGTTATTTAATCATTTATTATGTAAGTATGTATATGATCACATGTTTCTATATATATTTCTGGGGATATAAACATATACATTCATAGACATACTTATATATGATAGTAGTGCATCAAGAAGATTAGGATCACCGACCCAAGGATTGGTTGTAGACTTGTTCCTTTTATTATATTTATCTTTTCCAGTTGTGTATCATCTAGGATGGGCACATTCCTTGAGCATGCCCAGTACCACTTTCCTCTTGGTGTATTTCCATTATTTATTGTTATTTTTTCTGTTATCCAAATGAGTAGCTCAAACATCCAAAAATTAAATATTACTGACTATGTATGGGACCACATTAATGGTTCACTACTGAGTTATATACTCACACCCTGATCCGGCCACCATTTTACTGGGGTACCCAAGAAGATGTTCACTTAAATTTAGGAATAGGTATGGACCAAGGCCTGTAACTGATCAAAATAGATGGAACTGATATGTATGTGGAGATCAAGTATGAGATTTGACTCGTAGATAGTAGTGGAGCCCTTTACTTTTATTTCAGTTTCCTTTATTCACTATGGTATATGAATAGTCATCCTAGCTGGAGATTAGTGTTGTGTGACATGGTATTTGGGGATTTTATTTCATTTCATTTATAATTACAGCATGTCTTATTTAATTTTTTTTGTTAATTTTGTACTCTATTTATTAAATATTTGATATTATCTAGTTATTTACACTATTTTTTACTATAATATGAGGGAATTGTCTCTCTACATAAATAACCTAGGTCCTCACTGCTAGTCATCATCATCCGGCATATGGAGATAAGTGGTTGACTCCTTAAAACAAACTAGATCAAAGCACTAGTTTAGTGGCATCTGGGTTAGGATGTTACAGTAGAGACTATCTTATATAGCATGGTGCTGAGTTAAAATATATTATATGATTTTTTTTATTCACACGTGATCATTGGGAGCTAGATTTTTTCATATGTTGCTCCTTGGATATGTGAATTACATTTTTCCCTTTAGATGTAATATTTGATCATACATGGCTATTTTTTCACCAATAAATATCAAAATTCCCTTGATTTAATATAGGCTTACATTCAATGTGTCCTAAAAATGAATTACATTATTTAAAAATAAATAGTTAAAACTTTGAAAATAAATTATAAAATTAATTAAAGTAAAAAATATTATGTCATTTATTTATACCTAACGTAAAATATAGTTTAAAATATTATAAGTTCGAAAAAAATGAAAAATTGTTTCTTGATCACTCCCACACAAATAAATAGGAACTTTTCTTCAAGTTCACAGTAGTCCCACTTATTTTAATATCCGTGATTTGGTTCAATTATTATTGTAATGAGATAAATTAGTGGAATTAAAATCGTAACACGTGTAAAGTCAGTTGTCTCTCTCTCTCTCATTTACATCCCCTACACCATTTCTCTATTTCCTACTTATTTGATTAAAAATATATAACAATTGAGTAACTTATATTATGATTCTTTAATTTTACTAAAAATTCCCATAAATATTTTATTCAAATTGTTATATATCTCTTATTAGATTTTTCCTAGTCATTATAGTTATATATATCACTTATTAGGTGAGTAGTGCAAATATAGAACTGGTAATTACAAACAGAAGACATCCCATAAGGTGGTTTGTGATAGTCTAAGAATGGAATAAGTGACTGTAAAACCGGCTCAAAATTTTTTATGACTCTTTATTAATGGATTAGTTAAAAAATGTTATTTTTAATCTAAAATAAATTTACATATCATAACTCATCCTTTAATTTTACTATAATTCATGTGAATTATCAAAAAAATTATGGTTGGATCCCTGGGGTGATTCTTTTTTACAGTGGCTGAGTTACCCAATTTCAAGATCCTGAATCAAATTTATAATGTTACTGCCTCCATTGTGTGATTCCAATAACGGTTATGCTATGAGGTGTTATAAATTCAAAAAATGGGACATCATAATTTACAATGTCCCAAAATATAATTAAGAGATCTAGTAATTATAATTCTTAGTTCATAGAATTTAAAAGGTTTTTATTATGTTGTATGATAGAAAAAAGATATATGACTTCTCTTGAATGCATTTTTTCATATATTATCATGTGATTCATTTGGTTATGAATAAATAATTTTGATTTATTTTTAGACATTCAGGCATGATATATTCACTTAAATAATTGAAACAATTTATAACATATCAATTGGAAGTAACATATCTTCTTCCATGAGATTACAATTGATATATCCAATGCTCTAACTCCCATCATTCAATTAATATTATCTGTAAAAGTGATGTGATGCCTATTATTTATGTTAACTCAATATATGGAAGCTATAAATTGAATCTTTATTTATCCCAAATCATATTTTTTTAGAAGATGTTTCTACAAACCCTTTAGTTATTTAGGATCCACTCATTACAAATGAGTATCCAAATGTTAGTGTAATCCCCTCATATATAGGAGTCATTTGGTTATTGTGATGATTATCCCCATCAAGCATGTTCTTTCAAAGTGTAAAATATGGTTCTTTTGTTGTAAATGTATTCTTGTAATTATGTTATTTTTTATTCTTGTTGATATGTTTGAATATATATTAGGAATTGTGGTTTTCTTCCTATATTAAGTTTATTCAATGAACACCCTAAATCTAACCATTGGTATCCGAGGATTTATCTTTAATAGGCCAACATGTTTTCCTATTTTTTCAAATAATATGTTATTGTGAGGTGTTTGGGGTGATATCCTATCATATGATGAGTAGAAATTACTCTCTTTATTAGTTAAATAATTTAACTACCATATATTATATGGTATTATATTTCAAAAACCCATGGATTTGAGTTGTACCAAAACCTAGGACATCTGATGTGGTAAGCTATGAATGAACCCTAAATTTCAAAAAAAACAGACCATTGGGTCGTATTGATGATATAGGTGATATCGTCAAATATGATTGGGATCTTATGTCATATCCTCTTTTATGATATAATATCAATCATATTTTACAATTGATAATTCCCCATTATTAATCGTAAAAATATGATACAGCTAAAAATGTTAATATTTTAATTTTTTTCGAGAATTAATTATAGTTTTTAAATTTTTTATAAAATATTAATGTCTGTAATTGTAAAATTATATTTTTTATGCCTAAATTATGTGTGAAATGTTTATATATGTGTATCATCTTTTAAAAAATAAATAATGTATTTAATTATTTGTGTATCCCATTGTAATATTCATGTATATATATTTTTTATAAAATAGATGTTGTATGATTTAATTTATGTGATAAATTACATCTTATAAAATTTTATTGACTTGTATTTCATTATATGTATGACAACATAAGGTTTAGTTTTTATCATCATTTAACTCAGTTTGTAATTAAATTTATTAGTTTTAATTTATTTATTAAATATAGTTTATACATATTAGGTTTTATAGTTATCATCAATTGGATTCTCTATTGAGTTGTGTATACATAGGAAGAGGGGTTTAGGGTCAGATTTCTCAATGGTCAGGAGGCTTATTCCTTATTCATGAAAGGTGCATGTTGTCTATCTATAGATCTAAGATTAATCATGTAGATATTATCAATATCATATAATTATAAACATTTACATGAATATTTAATATACCTTATGCGTGGTATGAATTTGGATATATATATAAATATGTTGGATTCTATTTCTAGGTGAGTAACACAAAATGTGGGTTATGTAAAAATTTACACATTAATATAGTTTGAATATATTAATTATTGGATGGAAGAGTCATTCCAAAACTAAATCATTAAATACAGGTTTACACAAAGGAATAAAACATGTTATATTAAAGATTTCATATTATATAATTGTTTTGAATTTAATATACATGTGATGTTTGTTAAATCGATTAGACTTTTAAGAAAAACCCATCAAATAATAAGTGTGATATTCCTCCCAAAGTTTTAAATTTCAAGACCTAGATCATTAAGTATAGGTGACAATAACCAACAGTTTCCCATGAATTATCATGTGTAAATAAATAATGTAATGAGGTGACCATAACAATTAGGTTCCTTATTCATGATATTTTATTTGGGTTACAATTATATAAGAAACCCTTTCCATCAAGATAGAAAAGGAATATATTTGATTCAATATATATAATTGATTAGGATAAATATTTATCCACTCAAATATCCATGAATCCTATATGATATGATTTACAATAGTCTTCTACTAGATAGAGTCAATTCTTATTTGCATGATACCTGATGTAAGTCACGATGAAATATGGGTCTTAACTCAATAAATAGATATGACGTATGGGGAAATAATTTTTTTATGTAGTACATACAATAAAATAACTTGATGAAAATATATAAAACCCAATAATCACCCATAGAAGTATATCTTTATAGAATATTATGGAATATATCATGATAATCATTTTGAAATCACCTGTAAGTATGAAATATAAAATAATTCAATATTTTATTTGAAAGTTGTGAAGTGTACTTAAATATATAATTCTAATCATCTATATATGAATGTTATAGAAATAAATTTCTCTAACTAGGGATCATGGGTATTAGGTATTGAGTGTGTTTCATACATTTTTTTAATAAAAACAAACTCAAAGATAAATTAGAATTGAATCAGGGAGAAGTATATCTTCATTTTATAAATGTAGAAAAAGTTTATGCATTAGATGTTTCACTTATGATATATTTTAATCCAGTGTATTAGTTATGAAATTAATTTATTCTTATTATGATCTTTCTTTAAACAAAAATTTAATTTCTATATCTTGGTTGGACAAGATGGTTTTTTTATTCATTATAAATAATAAGAGTTTTTCTATCTATATTAATGAAATTTTATATGGAATTGGTAGTATATTAAATAGCTCACATATTAATGATATGTATAATAATGTTTATAAAATAAAAAATAAAAAATATGGTTGATTATAATCTATTCAACCTTTGGAATTATCACCTTGGACATATAAATGAGAAACACATCATAAGACTCCATTAATAAAGATTGTTGGAATAGTTCAATTATGAATCCTTTTTTAAATGAATTTTTTTTATTAAATAAGATGACCAAATAACTTTTTAATGGAATAGGTTAAAGAGTTATTGGGTTCTTGGATCCCATACATTGTGTATTATGAGGACCTATGAGTACAAAATTAAGTGTTGTTTTTAGGTAATTTTTTCTCTTTACTGATGACTTTAGTTAGTATGGTTATGTGTTTCTAATGAGGCTTAAGTTTGAAACTTTTGAAAAGTATTAAACTATTTCATAATAAATTGTAGAATCAACTAGGAAAAAGTTTTAATATTCTTCAATAAGATCATGTTAGTGATACTTTAACCAAGAATTCATTGATGATTTGATAGATTATGGAACTATTCCATAACTCACTTCTCATAGAATAATACAATGTAATAGTGTGTATGAGAGGAGGAATCATACCGTGTTATACATGGTCTCATCAAGGATGAGATAGTGAAACATTCCTATTAAATTATAGGGTTATTCTCTAGAGACTATTAAATTACAACTTTACTATGTTTAATCTAATGTAATCATAATGACACCTTATGATATATATACTAGGAAATGACCCAATATATATTTTATGATATTTTGGGGGTTCTGAAAAATATGTACGAAATTTTTATTCCTAAAAAAATATTACGTAAATTATAAACATTCTTATTTTTTTATTATCCCAAAGTGACCATGGGATATTACTTTTATAATCCTACTGAACATGAAATTTGCATATCCCAAAATTTTGTTTTCCTTAAAAAGAAGCATATAAGTCATGTATTAGATGGGAAGAAAGTTGAAAATAGATAATTTTGAGACCAATATACATTAATTGTTCTTGATATGGATGTTGAGTTAGTTCCACAAATTATTATCGAAGAAGAAATCACTCATGTTACACAAAAACCTCAATAGTCTGGTAGTATTCATCAGGATCCCAAGAGATATGGATTTCTTTTAGAAAATAATGATGGTGTATTACTTATAGGATATGATCCTATTACTAAAAAAGAATCCATTAAGGGTATTGGTTCTAGGAAATGGTTAAAATATATGCAATCTAAAATTGAATTCATATAAACTAAAAAAATTTAGATCTTGGTGGATGTACCCGAATGGGTGATACCCTTAGAAAAAATGTGGGTTTTTCATAAAAATATAGCATGGATGGTAGAGTGTCTACATATAAATCATTATTGGTGTCCAAGGGTTATAAAAATTAATGTTATTGACTATGAATATATCTTTTCACATATTTTAATGATAAATCCCATTCTGATATTACTTTCCATAATAGATCATTTTAATTATAAGATATATCAAATGGATTTTAAAACCAATTTCCTTAATAGATATTTATTAATGGTCATATATATGATACGGGTTTATGTTTTTGAATTTACAAATGAATCTAAAAATATATTAAAGTTGCAACTATCTATTTATTAATTAAAGAACGACTCTTAGAGTTAGAATATCTAATTTAGATATTTGATCAAAAGTGTTGGATTCACTAACTATTCGTATGATTATATAAAATATAATTGGATTACGGGGAAAATTATAGTATTTTTGATATTGTATGTGTATGAAATGCTTATAGTTATTAATGGTGTTTGGACTTTACACTCTATAAAGATATAGTTAGGAAAATGTTCCTCTATGAAATACAAGGGTGAAGCGGACTATATATTCAGTATGAATATATATAACTATTGATAAAAGAGGATACTTATATTGTGTCAGCACACATACATTGGTAAAGTTATAAAATGGTTTTTCGTGGATATATTTAAAATTGGTATTTATGAGTGTTACCTGACATTAATATTAGGTAGATTCAATATCTTTCTAAGGAGTTGGAGATGATAGATTTAATTTCCTGTGTTTTTATCCTAGAATGTACCATATTTGAAATGTTTTCTATAAGACCAGATGTCACTTATGATTTGAAAATTAATTTTTTATTTCAATTCATTCTAGTTGAGGGATACTATATTCTTAGTAAGAAAATCCATAAATACTTTACAAGAACTTAGTATGTATTCCTAGTTTTTTTAGTGGAGGATAAGCTTCGTGTAAGGTGTTTCACTTATAAAAGAGTCCAGTCTAATAAAGATTATATGAGAAATCAATAGTGTTTTTTGTTTTTAAAGAATAATGGATTTATAATTTATTAGAGTTATAAGTAAGAAACCATAGAAAACCCAATAATAGATGCAGAGTACATCATTGTATTGGATATTATGGAGGAATTTTTTTGTATCAAAACTTTTAATTATAAACATTAAGTGGTTCCTAGAATTGAAGGTGCAATCAATATTTACCTTAAAAAATAGCTCTATTAGTTAGGACATGGAATATAATTCTCACCAAAGGACCAAACATATCCTTTAAAAATACCATATTATATTATAGATCATTAAGAGGAGTGATGTTAGGATCTATTGGGTTGATATAAAGGAAAATTAATTGAATCTATTGATAAAAACATTACCATAGTAGAAGTGTGGGGTTGATGTTGAATCTCTTGTTATACCTTATAGAAGATATTGAATTTAATGGTTTGAAATGGACCATGATTTTATAATAAATTAAATTTTTGTTTATCATTTTTTCATGTGTGCTTCAATTAATTTTATATGAATGGTAGAATTATAATATCCCACCAAATTATGACATAAGTGTTTCCATTATAGATGATCATCATAGAGTATTATGGTTTGTGATGTTATATTAAGGATAAAATGAGGTCAATAATGTACTCAATATAAATAATTATATGAATGATATGAGTAATAGACTCATGAGGTAATATTTAAAAACATATTACTTGTATTGTCCTTCCAAATTATGTCTCATGGAATTTCATACAATAATTGATATACTTATGGGTGTATGATTATATCAATCCACATTAATAGAATTATAGAGATACCTATAATGATAAACTAAATACATCGTTGGTCTTATTACACAATCCTTTGGGATTAGCTAATTAAGAGGTGGATGGGTTTGTTAAAATCATTTTATTAATTAGATCCCAACCGAGATAGGATTTGTCCACTTTAATGATGAGAAATGAAATTTAAGACCGTGATAGAATTATATAGATTAAATTAATATCCACGCTTAGTTGAGTTTCATGTGATGTTCTTAACCACATGGATGAGGGATAGGTGATGTTATCATCTACAAGATGAATGACATGTGATCTAATCATTGGCTTGGTTAGTCTATTTCATAAAATCATTGAAGGAAAAAGTGTCCTATACTTGATTGACATGTTCCATGTCTAATGGTCACTTGATGTCAAGGAGAGATGTATTATATTGGTATAAAAATGATTTATATGATATATCTTATTGTGTACATGTTTATATGAAGATATGTGTATCTTTGATTAAGATCAAACAATACCCCTTTATATCTTGAACAACACTGATGCTTTTATAAAGGCTTCTATTTTGTTACATTTTTGTAATCAAGATTTTATATTTATTTTCAACATTATAATGGACAATAGGCTTATATATGTAGGAATTTGGATAGATATAATGTTTTGTACAAAGTGTTTGTTCTAAAATGAAGAGATATCTTGAGATACTTTGTGATTTTTTTTCTAAAAAAGTATTGTATTTTTTGAAAATATATTTTTTTTAATAATATTTTTTTAATTTGTTAAAGAAAGAAACATAAATATTGTTAAGAAATTTTTCTTTGAATATTTTGTTATGATGTTTTTTTAGGAAGTTTATGGTGTCTTTTTTACTTTTTTAGAAACATTATA
This sequence comes from Viscum album, assembly GCA_963277665.1. Classification (NCBI taxonomy): domain Eukaryota; kingdom Viridiplantae; phylum Streptophyta; class Magnoliopsida; order Santalales; family Viscaceae; genus Viscum; species Viscum album. Next base: position 1,967,988,410 of record OY728161.1, read on the forward strand.
AAAAAGTATGATAATGTTATGTAGACCTCAAATTTCTTAACATTAAGTAAAATCTCATGGTAAAATATTTTGATAAAATATGGGTTGAAATTTTACAAATAATTTTGTTTAATAAGATTTTATATGGACATCATATGTAAAAAGGATGAAGAAATCATACATAAAATCAATGTGTGGCCATAAACATATTTTCCAAATTCTTAGAGAAGTTTTATAAAACAAAAATGCTACAAAAAGTTCAAAATAAAGTTATTTAAGTGGAGACTTTGTACACTACACAAAATTTTCTAAAATAATAAAGACAAAAAATATATTTGAATACATATATAGGAAATATTTTTTCATAAATCCAAAAGATAGACCAAAATGTAGGTTACTGGAAAACCATCCAAATGGAGTTTGTGAGAATAATTTAGTGATTTAAAACATTGAATGTACCAAAAACAGAAAATAAGAGAAACATTTATTTGTTGAATTAATTTTTTATGATTCTATTTATCTTCATAAAATAATGGATTAGTTAAAAATTGTACTGAAAATAAAAAGGGGTTATTTTATAGTTTAAACAAAGAGTTTTGAGGTGGAGAATTTTGCATGGGTAAAAATATTTAGAAGTTGCAAAATGCTTTCAACAATTATCAGTAATTAGAGAAAAATGTAAAAAAGGCATATGTGTTTTTATAGTTAAATAGTGTATATGAAGTTTCAATTCATAATGATTTTTTTTACAACATGTTTTTAATTTTAATGTATTGAATTTATGAAACATTCTACAAAGAAAGTTCATTTGATGAAATTTCGGGAAGAATTTCATTATATAATTTTAGTTAAGAAAAAAATATATAATTAATATTTTTTCATTAGAAAAAACAGATCCTTTAGATAAAATGTTCCAATATATATCATTGAATATACAATTTCATCGATGGAGCTTTTAAGAGGATATTTTCATAATTTGGTAATGTTTAAAATATGATGATGTTAATTTTATAAATTCAATTAGTTTATGATATCAATTGGTTTCATTTATAACTAATATAAGAAAAGTTAATAAGATCATTAACATATATATTATATAATTATACATGAAGAGGGTTTGATAGATGGAATTTTCATGAAATTTCATGAAGATTCAAGAAGGCTCTTGAATACTTTAGAAGAGTTCAGTTAATTGTTTTGAGAAGAATCAAATGATTATTTTCTTACCTATTCTATTATGGTAAAACCTATATAAAGGGGTAAAAAATACATCATATATAACACTATGCATAGATACAAAATGTTGATACACTGAAAACCTTGTGTCAGAAGTGATTTTCCAATAGAGATGTGTTTCAAAATGAAGAAAGTTATCGAATAGATAATTTTGATCAAATAATTAGAAAGAATTTTAGTTTAAAGAAACTAGATAGATAAATATGATACAAGTTCCAAGAATAGTTTTTATTTATATAGTTTCTGATAATCATATAGAGTTTAGGTTATATATCAGACACATTTTTCCATGACGTGCAATAGGTGGACATTCACTGAATGTTCAAAGGGCACACTGGATGGACACTTCAAGAAAAATGAAACTAGAAAAACATTCCCAAAAATAATTTCCAATATATAGTAATAAATTTTCATACTTTTTTAGGATCATTTTTAAAATAATAAAATTTTAAATTTATAGGAGTCAGTATAATCATACCTATTGGGATATTTAAGGAGTCAAATGGGATTTCACTCAAAGTTTTATACAAAGATGAATATAATTTATCACAAGATGAATTTATTAACTTTATTTTTTCTTATGAGATTAGAAAATATATAGAGTTAAAAAAGAGGATCTATGATGAAAAGGATTTTAGGGAAATGAGAAAACTAACAACAAAGAAAATGATATTTTTACCATTGTGATTCTCCAGATAAGAAATATGTTTATATGAATGAAATTATAATATCTGTTATCTCCCAAAATATTCTAAGAGGTATAGGGAAGTATGGAGTAAAACTCCCACATAAATGTTTCGAGTGTATAGGAGTTGGGAATCATGATATGATTTTTACAAAGAATAATATTGTATAATAATAATATCATTCTTAATAAAACACTTAGTGGAAGAAGTTTAAAAAATATATATGGATAATAAAAAGAACCCCAGTGGAAGGAAAACATTCTTGGGAATCTAAAGAAGATTGTTGAGTAAGAATGTTGAATATGACTCAACTAAAAACAATTATTCAAAATATTAATGTTAATAATAATTTATAACCTTATTTTCATATGTTCATAAAAATGAATATTCCTCAAACAGTGAAGAAGAAGAAGAAGAAGGTGAAGAATTTGAAGATAATATCAACTCAAATATGAACTTTTTTTTCATCAAGATCAAATCAAAAAACTCAAGAAAAAATAAAATTATAAATAATTAATGTGTGAAACAAAATTAAGGAAGTAAATATTTCTTTAAATAGAAATATGAGTACATATAGAAGAATATAAATATTAAATTAAAATTAGATGAATGGGGAAATATGTTGGAAAATCTTAGAAAGAAACTTGAAACCAATGAATATAACGTTTATAAAACCCAATAAAGATTTTTAGAGATTTAAAGAATCTCACGAAAGATTAATTAAAATTTTTAAAATACCTCAGAAGTAAAATAAGAATCATCTCAAGCTATATAGAAAGATTACTCTAAGAATTAGGTGAAGTCTTCACCCACAAACTGTAAAATCTCATTTGATTTTAATAACAATTTCTATGTTGTAAAAAATGTATAGAAATAATTGATTGAAAATGGATTTGATAAATCCATCACATAAATAAAATATGAAAATAAAATTCATAAGAAATTTTCCCCATTATGAGAGTAAAAAAATTTATAAAGATATTATATGACTGTGAAAAAACTCTTTAAAAAAGATCATACTTCTATACCGGACAAAGATATTTCAGTTTTCTTTGGTACTATGGACTTTATGTGCACAAATCATACAACTATTGGAACTATATTTATCTTCTTAGAAATAGGAACTAACTAAGGAGGATCTATAGTTGAAGAAAAGTTAGTATCTTTCCTAATCCATGGGAAGTTGAAAAATAAAAATCTCAATATGTTACAAAGTTTCCAATGAAAACCCAATTTTATTTCTTGGGATAACTTAGTGGAAATTTTTACAAAATGGGTAACCTTTATGAATAATTTATAACTACTCTTCTCAAAAAAATGTCAAATACTAGGAAATAAAAAGAAGTTTTAAATAAGAAAATTGAATAAAGGCACAATATTTTTGGGACATCTCTGAATAAAAGAAAAAAAGAACAAACCATGTATTTTTTAAAGTGATTTTTCCATACCCATGATAGGTGATATAAAAAAATTAAATGATATTGAAAATCATGAAGTATGAGGAGTCACATTTCGAACTTACAATTCTTTAAGAATCAAAGGAATATGAATTGCTGAGATTGAAGTTCAGAAACTGAAATCCAAAAAAAATATGTTTATGGGCTAAAATATTACTTTGTGTAACTAAACATTCTCAATATAGAAAGGAATTGATATCAAGAAAGGATCATGTATCCATAAAATTGTGGAAGATGTTAATTTCGTTACAATGGGAGAAAGAACCAACGAAAATCTATTTTAGATTATATAACTTTGTAACTCATGTTGTTTGAGTGTTAAAGATGAAAACATTTTTCGGCATCATAGGCTTGGGAATATAGGATAAAAAATTATGAACAAACATTACAATGTATATATTGTAAGAAACATTCCAATTATTAAAAGTAAATAATATATTGTTTATATAATATTTCAAATAGGGAACATAGTTAGTAGAAAATATAATAATGTTGAAATATAATCCAAAATAGCTCTTGAGATTATTCACTCAGATCATTGTGGACCGACGAGACATCAATCAAATAGGATATTTAATTTATCACTTTTATAGATTATTTCATTTGGATGACCAACATCATGTTTCTAAAGCATAAATCAGTGGTCAGATATATGTTTAGATATTTCAAAAGGAATGTTTAGAGGTAAATGTGTGTTTATATTATAAATTTAAGAAATAAAAATGGAAATGGGTTCATAAGCAACGATTTAAATCCATTTCTGAAGAACTATGGAATAAAAAATAATGTAGTTCTCTATATAATCCACCAAAAACTGTTGGAAAGTAAGAAAAATATAATTTTAGTAGAAATGGGAAGAATTTTGTTGGCTAAGTATAAAATTTTTATGTTTTTATAGACAGAACATGTTATTACTATTGTACATGTAAAAAACAGATGTTTGTTATGCCTATACTCTGAAATGACATCCTGTGAAATGTTGTATAATGAAAAAAAATCAGTGAAATTTTTTATGGCTTTGGGGAGTACTTTCTTTCAAAATATAAAAAAATTAGATCTTGTAAAATTTTATGAAAAAGTTAAGGATGTAATTATAATGGGATATTCATCAAAGGGAATAAGTTTTAAATGTTGGAACAAACATTCACAAAATTTGGGGGATTATTATGTAGTGAAAGTTGTTGAAAACTTTAATTCTTTAACAAATGTTATTAAAAATGTTTTGGAAGATAAATTGAATAATTCTAAAAAGAATAAAAAATTTAAAGACACAAGTGATCCAAAACAATTGAATGAATATTCAAAAGAATTAAGTGGTGAGGAAAGAGAAATGGGATAAAAATTTAGGAAATTTTATACCCCATAAAAATAGGATGAATATGAAAACATTATTGGAAATATGAAATATTTGGTTTAGAAAATAATATAGCTGATATTAGAAACTCAAACATGACTTATTTCATATGGTGAATAGAAATAAATTTTAGATGAAGCTGGACATAAATAATGGGTAGATTCTATAAATTAAGAGTTATATCAAATATAAAAAAATGACACCTAAGAACTTTTTTTACACCCCGAAGGTAAGAATATTATTATGAAAAAATGGGTATTTAGAAATAAATAAATTGTACAAGGAAAAGTTTTAAGAAATAAATAATTAGTTTTTTTAAATGATATTCATAAGTTGAAGGTTTGGATTTTTAAGAAACCTTTCTCCCTTTTTACAATATTGGAATCTATATGAATTTTTTTAGTAGTGGTTTCACATCGTTCTTAAAACGTTTATCAGATAAATGTAAATTTAGCTTTCTTAATCGGTGAGACTAAGGAATAATTTTATTTTGAGAAACCTTGTGGATTACTACTTGATAATGATGGAACCAAGGTTATTTATTTGAATAAAGGCTTCAATGGGTTGAAACAAGATCCATGATATTGGTACTCAAAACATTTTAGTTTCTTAAAAAGTTTAATTCTTTTAAAAGGAAAGCCAACAATAATATATATATGAAGCAGATGAACTCATGTACCCAGATTGTTATTTTTTAATTTGATAAAATAATTTTTATAGTGGATAGATAAAATTCTTATAAAGAGTTTACTAAATAAATAATGAAAAAAATTTGAAATCTCAATGCTTGGATAATTAATTTTATTCCTCGGTTTATAATTTTAAAAAACATAGAGATACATTTTTATATATTAGGAAAAGTATTATATGGATTTGTTACAAAATTTTATAATACATAATTCTAAATAATTTTATACTCATGTTTCAATTAGAATTAAAATTAGTAATGATGGAGATGGGAAGAGTTTTAATCGTGAATATTTTCATAAGTTAATAGGAAGTTTTATGTATATTGCTTCATTAAGGACCAACATATTTTATATTGTGAACTTTTATGAAATATATCAAAGTTATCCAAAATAATCAGATATGTTGAAAGTAAAAATAATTACATAATATTTCAAAGGAAAATATTCTTATGGGATGTTATATATAGGAAGATGTGAGGTAAAATTTTATGGATAGATAGATATTGATTGGTATAGAGATTGAAAGGACAGAAAATGAAATTCAGAAGGAATATTTTTCTTTGGATAATGTTTTTTGGGATTCCATATTTAGAAAGAGAGTTCAATAACATTGATTATAGAAAAAGTGGAATATGTTTCCACCACCCATGTTATTACACAATTGATTTGGATGGAAGTACATTTAGAAAATTTCAAAGTGAAATTTTATAAACCAATAAATATTATTTGTGATAATTAGAGATGTAATGATATTTCCAGAAATCTTATTCAACATTAATGATTAAATATAAATAATATTATGTATCATTTCATAAAGGAATGATTTTTTAGGGTAGACATTATGAAGGAATATATTTTATAAAATTATCAAATTGAAAAAGTTTTTATCCAAGCTATACCAAAAGGGAAATTTTTGGAATTGATGTTGCAACTTGATGTTTAACCTCTAAAAAATACAATCTAGTTATGTTGAGGAAGTATAATTCCGTGATTTTTATTTTGTTAAAAAAGGTGGAGAATATTAAAAAAAATTCTCTAAAATGGGGATATTAAAATTTTTCTTTAAATGTGAGAGTAAGTACCAATATTTCAAAAAAAATCTGAAGTTTTGGTTACCTTTAAATGGAAGAGAAAGAAAAATTTATAGAACAAAAGTGAGGGGGCTTATCATAACATGAAAATAAAATTGTGTGTGATCAATGGATAAAATTTCATAAAATACATTACTTTATCTAGTAGTGTGGTGTTAGGACCCTCTTTTTGAGAAAGATTGTGTTTTGATAAATTTTGATAAATAGAGTGTTTTCATAAAAATGAGTTATAAAATTTCAAGGGAATAAAAATGATGAATTTTAAAAGAGGATATTGAATGTCCTTAATAAATCCAAAAATATCCGGAGGTTTAGTTATAAATTTTCATAATTATTGTGCATTATTTTTGTAGTAAAAACATTTTAAACTTGAACTAGTCAGTATAATCATACCTATTGGTATATATAAGGATTATAATGGTATTTCACTCAAATATTAGTTTACTTATTTCAAATAGTGAATTTTCATTGACCCATTGGAGTGGTAATGGAAAGGATTTAGGTTCTAACACTGAAACAAAACCTTTAAAATATTTTATTCCTTGTTTACTTTCTTATCATCTCATGCTTATGAGTTTTTTAAAAATTGATAAATAAATAACTCTAAAATGTTTTAGTGTTTAATTTTCATAGATTTTATAATTTTTAAACGTTCACCACTTACTTAGCCCCCCCCCCCAATTATTTAAATATTCTTTAGGATATTCAATTTCTATCGAGGAAAATATTCCCCAGTTGAATATTTTTCATGGAAAATATCACTTTAGTAAAAATTAGAGGTATTCCTACTTTAAAAAAAGCAAATTATCAGGGTTAAAACATATAATGATACACTATCTTCTGTCACTTGTTTTTAAAGTGATTTGTGCAACAAAAATTGGACTTCCATCCATTAAGAAAAAATCACATATGAATTTTTCTGATAAGATAAATATTGATATTGATGAGAAATATAGAAATTTTATTCTTATGTGTTTTTTCATAAAAATTTTTCATGAAGGTAATGGGTCACAAAATAGAATTGGAAACATGGGACAAACTCAAAAGTAACATTGAGGGAAACACGAAAGTGAAAGATGAAAATTCAAAAATCTGGAGAATATTGTTGGATAAAGTCATAATAATATATAGAGAAACTAATCATGATAATTTCACTAGAGTTAATCATGTTTTGTGCGACATTCGAGTTTTTAAAGATGTCTTGGGATATTCTATCATTGTAAAGAAACTCGTGATAATATTCCCTAACATGTTTGAATCTAAAATTTACTACTTATAATATGAGAATAATTTATCACCTAATGAATTTATTAACATTATTTTTACTTATGATATGAGAAAATATCTATCATTCAAAAATAGGATCAAGGATAAAATATATTTTAGAGCTATAAAAAAATAAAAAACAGATATAAGGATATTATTTACCATAGTGATTCTCAAGATAATGAATATGTTTATATTAATGAAATAATAATATCTCTTATCTCCAAAAATCGTCTAATATGAAAAGGGAAGTATGGAATCAAAATCATACAAATAATTTATGAGTGTATGGGAAATGAGAATCAAGATATGATTTTTATGAAGAATAATATTGGATAATAATAATATAATTCTGAAGAAAACACTTAGTGGAATATGTTTTAAAAAACAAATAATTATGATAAAAAGTACCCTAGTGGAAAGAAAATTTTCTTGGGAAATAGAAGAAGCATTTTGAGTAAAAAAGTTTAATATGACTACTAAAAACAATTCTTCAAAATATGATAGTTCAGAATAATTTTTAACCTTCTTTAAAAATTTTAATAAAAGGATAATTCCTCAAATAGTGAATAAAAAGAAGAATGTGGAGAATTAAAAAGACAATATCAACTCATATATGAACATGTTTTTTTATAACAAAAAAACTCAAGAACCAATTAATAATTATAAATAATTGAGGATTGAAATAAAATGAAGAAATTAAATATGACTTTAAGTAGGAATATGAGTACATTTAGGAGACTGTAACCCTTAAATTAAAATTTGATAAATTAGGAAAGATGGTGAATTATCTCGGTAAGAAACATACAACTAAGGAAGATGAGGTTTGTAAAACCCAATCATGATTTTTTGAGATTGAAAGTGACCCAAGAAATATGAATTAAAATTTTAAAAACTCCTTATAAGTAAAATATGAATCATCTCAATCTATAGAGAAAGATCACTCTAAGAAGATGGTTAAGTCTTCACCCACTAATTGTAAAATTTAATTTTATTTTAATAACAATTTTGGTGTTGTAAAAAGGTTTAGAAATACTGGATTGAAAATGGATTTGATAAATCCATCACATCAATAAAATATAAAATTAACCTTCATAATAATTTTTCCTCATTACAAGAGTAAACAAAAATATAAATATGTAATAAAATTAAAAAAAACTCTCTATAAGGTAAGATATTACTTCTATATAAAACTACGATATAATGGTTTTATTTGGTAATATGGATTTTTTTTTCAAAAATAATAAAACTATTGGTACAATATGTATCTTATTGGAAGTATTCATGAACCAAGGAGGATCTATAGTTGAAGAGAAGTGAGTATCTTTTCTAATCCATAGGAATTTGAAAAGGAAAAATCTCAACATGTTACAAAGTTTCCAATGAAAAACTAATTTTATTTCTTGGGGGGTGTCTTTTGAAGATTATACAAATTGGGTATCCTTTTTTAATAATGTATTACTACTCTTCTAGGACAAATTTCTTATGAAAGGAAAGAAAAATAAGCTATAAAGAAGAAAATTAATGAAAGTGAAAAAGTTTTTTAGACAAATCTGAATGAAAGAAAAAATATCAAACCATGTATTTTTTATAGCTATTTATCTTTACCCTTGATAGGTGATATAAAACTTTTAAATATATTTAAAATCATAAAAAAGGAAGAGTCACTTTCTTAAATGATTGTTCCTTATGAATCAATGGAATATGAACTAATGATATTGATGATTAGAAAATGAAATATAAATAAGTTTTATACGCCTATGTGCTCAAAAATATTACTCAGTGTAATTAAAAGTTTTCCATGATTTAAAGGAAGTGATATTAAATAAAGGTTCATCTATCATCCGAATCCTGTAATATATTAATATTTTTATCCAAAGATACAGAACTAGTGGAATATTATATAACTTTGTAACTCATTTTATTTTAGTGTTAAATATGAAAACCATTTTTTTCATCATACACTTGGGAATCTAGGTTATAAAATTTTGAACAAATATTCCAATGTAGATTTTGTAAAAAACATTGCAATGTTAAAAAATAAATAAGATTTTGTTTACACAATATTTCAAATAGGAAATATGGTTAGTATAAAAATTAACAATGTTGAAATCTAATCCACAAGAGCTCTTGATATTATTCACTCAAATCATTGTGGACTGATTTGGAATCAATCAAATAGGAATTTTACTTTATTACTTTTATTGATGATTTCATTTGGATAACCAACATCATGTTTCTAAAGAATAAATCAGAGGTCGTAGATTTTTTTAGATATTTCAAAAGGAATTTTAAGAGAGATATGTGTTTTTATATTCTAAATTTAAGAATACAAATTGGAAATTAGTACACAAGTAATTATTTCATTCCCTATCTGAAGAAGTATGGAATAAAAAAATAATATTGGTCTCTATAAACTCATAAAATAATGATTAACAAATAGGGAAAAATAATTATAGTAAAAATTGGAAGAATTATTCTAGGTGAGTATAAAATTATTATGTTTTTATGGACAAAACATGTTATTAGTATTGTACATGTTCAAAATAGATGTTTGTTATCTATAGACTCCAAAATGAAATCATATGAAATGTGATATAATTAAAAACATTCATTGAAATATTTCATTGTTTTGGGGAGTCCTTTATTTCAAAATATCAAAAACCTATATCTTTTAAAATTTGATAAAAAAATGTAATCATGGAATTTTCGTGGGATATTTATTAAATGCAGGAAGTTATAAATGTTGGAACAAAATTTCACGAAATTTGGGGGGTTATTATGATGTGAAAGTTGTTGAAAACTGAAATTACTTAACAATGTTTATTGAAAATGTTTTGGAATATAAATTGAATACATGTAATGAGAAAAGAAATGAACAGGAATGTGAGACAAAAAAATTGAATGAATATTCAAAATAATCAGGTGGTGAGGAAAGTGAAATAGGATAAAAACTTCTATAATTTCTTCCCTATAGAAACAGGTTGACTCTGAAAATGTTATTGGGAAATCTGAAAGCTTTGGTTTAGAAACAAGTAATGTTGATATTAGAAAATAAAACATCACTTATTTTATAGGTTGAATAGAATAAAAATTATAAGAAGGTGGACATAAATAATTGGTATATTATATAAATAAAGAGTTAGATCGAATAGAGGAAAATGACACCTAAGAACTCATTCCACACCCAAAAGGTAAGAATATTATTAGGGAAAAAATGGGTATTTAAAATAAGTAGAATGTACATGGTGAATTTTTAAGAAGTAAATAATGTGTTTTTTGAAAGGGATATTCATAAGTGGAATATATGGATTTTTAAGAAACCTATTTCCCTTGTTATAATATTAGAAACTATATAAATGTTCGTAGTATTAGTTGCACATTGTTGTTAAAAAGTTTATTAGATATATGTAAATTTCGTTTTCTTAATTAGTGAGATTGAGGATAAAGTTTATATTAAAAGACCTTGTGGATTATTACTTTATAATTATGGAACCAAGGTTTATAATTTGAATAAAGGCTTGTGTGAGTTGAAACAAGCTCCATGATATTGGAACTCAAAACATGTTATTCTCTTTAAAAAGTTGATTTCATTAAAAGGGAAAGCTAACAATGACATATATGTAAATGAGATGAACTTAGTTACCTTTATTGTTATTGTTTATGTTATTGAAATACTTTTTATAGTTGATTGATAAAATTCCTATAAAGAGTTTTCTGAATAAATAATGATGAAATTGGAAATCTCAATGCTTTGAGAAATAAATTTATTCATGGGATTATAATTTCAAAAAACATAGAGATACATTTTCCAATCCTAAAAAATGTATTCTATGGATTTTTTACAAAAGTTTATCATCTATAACTGCAAATAATTTTATACTTCTATTTAAATTGGAATAATTATTAGTAAAGATAAATCATGGAAGATTGTGAATCAAAAATATTTTCAAACGTTTATGGGAAGTTTTATCTATATTACATCTTTAAAGAGCAAAATATTTTATATTATCAACTTTTGTGAAATATATTATAGTTATGATAAATAATCACATATTTTGGAACTAAAAATAATTCCACAATATTTCATAAGAAAATATTTGTACGGGATGTTATATATAATAATTAGTGAGATAAAATTTCATGGATATATTGATATTGATTATTATGGAGATTTAAATGATATAAAATAAAATTCAGAAGGTATATTTTTCATGGGGTAATGTTTTGTGGGATTTTATAGTAATAAATATAGTTCAATAATTTTTACGATAGAAATTTAGAATATGTTTTCACCACCCATTCTTATTCAAAATTGTTTTATATGAAAGTACATCTTGAAAATGTCAAAGTGAAATTTCATACACCGTTAAATATTATCTATGGTAATCAGAGTTCCAATGATTTTTCTAAAAAACTTATTCAATATTCATGATCAAATCACAATAATATTAAGTATCATTTCATCATGTAAAAAGTTTTTAGTGTTGATATTATGATCGAATATATTTTAACAAATTATCAAATTGTTGATGTTTTTATCAAAGTTATACCAAAAGTGAGATTTTTTAATTGATAATGAAACATGATGTCTATCCACCACAAAAAAATTTATAATGTTTTTAAAGAAGCCTATCACCATGATTTGTATTATATTGACAAAGTTGGAGAATGCGAAAAAAAATCTAAAATGGGGAGATTAAAATTTATCATGAAAAGTGGGAGAGTAAGTACCATTATTTTAAAAAAATATGAATTTTTGGTTATCATAAAATTGGGGAGAAAGAAAATTGAGATAATAAAAGGGAGGGGGTATTATCATAACATAGACATAAACTTTTTGGTAATCAGGGGATTAAATTTCATGAAGTCATTACTTTTTCTAGTAGTGTGGTTTTAGGACCCACTCTATGAGAAATGAGGTGTTTTGATAAATGCTGAGAAAAATAGTGTTGCTATAAAAATGATTTATAAAAAAATTAAGTGATTAAAAATGATTAATTTTAAATGATTTTATTGAATGATTTAAATAAATCCAAAAAATGATTGGAGATTTAGTTAAGAAACTTCATACTTTTGTGTATAATTTATGTAGTAAAAATATTTTAAACTTGGAGGAGTCAATATAATCATACCTATCAAGATATATAAAAAGTCTAATGGGAGTTCACTCAAAGTTGTATTCACTTATTTTAATTATTTAATTTTCATGGACCTATACGAGTTTTCATGGTAAGGATTTACATTCGAACATCGAGACAAAACCATTCAAATATTTTTATTCCTTGTTTACTTTATAATTATATCATGCTTCTGAGTTTGTTAAAAATTTATAAAGAAATAACTCTAACATGTTGAAATGTTTAAGTTTAATAAGGTTTAAATTTTTGAAAATTTCTCCACTTATTCAACCCCCCTCTCCCCAATTAGTTAAATGATCCTTAGCATTTTCAATTAGTATCAAGGAAAAGCTTCCCCAGTTTAATCATTATCATAGAAAATTTCCATTAAATCAATAGTATAGGTATTCTTACTATAAACCAAAAAATATTATCCGGGTTTAAAAATATAATGATATGCTATATTTTTTCACTTGGATTGAAATATCTTGGTGAAACTAAAATTGGGTTTCTATACATTGAGAAAAATTAATCTGTGAATTTTTATGAAAAGATAAATATTGAGATTGATGGGAAATATGGAAATGTTATTATTTTTTATTTTTCAGAAAAAATTTTCATAAAGGTGATGGGTTACTAAATAGAAATGGAAACTTGGGAAAAACTCAAAAGTCTCTTTGAGGGAAACACTTATGAAAAATTTGAAAAGTCACAAATATGTAGAATAATGTTTGAGGAAATTAGAATCCTAGATAAAGAAACTGATCAAGAGTAGTTCACTTGAGTAAATCTTGTTTTGTGAAACATCAGAGGATTTGGATATGTCATGCAATATTCTTTTATTGTAAAGAAAGTCAGGATAATCTTCCTTGAAATGTTTGAATATAAAATTTACTCCTTATAAGATGAATATAATTTATCACTTGATGAATTTCTTAATATTATTTTTTCTTATGAGATGATAAAATCTTGATAATTCAAAAGGAATATCAAGGATGAAAAGGATTTTAAAGATATGAGAAAACTAAAAATAGAGATAATGATATTTTTTATCATAGTTATTCTCGAGATGAGGAATATGTTTATATGGATGAAATGATAATATCTCTTAACTCCAAAAATAATTTAATAGGTATAAGGAAATATAGAGTCAAACTCTCATATAAATGTTTTGAGTGTATATGAATTTTGAATCATGATATGATTTTTATGAAGAATAAAATTGGATAATAATAATATCATTCTGAAGAAAACATTTAGTGGAAGAAGTTTAAAAAAATCTAAGGATGATAAAAATGTACTCTAGTTGAAATAAAAGGTTCTTGGGAAACTAAACAAGTATTTTGAGTAAGAAAGTCAAATATGAATCTAATAAATACAATTGTTTAAAAGATAAAAGTTCAGAATAATTTAGAACCTTCTTTACAAATGTTATTAAAAAATGAATATTCCTCAAAATAGTGAGGAATAAGAACAATGTGAAGAATCTAAATGATAATATCAACATAGATATGAACTTTTTTTATCATGATCAAAACCAAAAACTCACAAAAAAATCATAATTACAAATAATTAAGAAGTGAAATAAAATGAAGGATGTAAATGTATCCTTAAATGGTAAGATGATTACATCATGGAGATTTTCAACCTTAATTTAAAAATTGACAAAGGATGAAAGATGGTAGAATATCTCAGTAACAAACTTTAAAATAAGAAAAATGAGGTTTATAAAACCCAATCATGATATTTTGAGATTGAAAGAAACTTAAGAAAGATGAATTGAAATTTAAAAAATTCCTCCAAAGTAAAATATGAATCATCTCATACTATAAAGAAAGAACACTGCATGAATCAGGTGAAATCTTCACCAACTAATAGTAAAACTTCATTCGATTTTAATAACAATTTTGGCATTGTAAAAAAATGTTTGGAAATTTTGTATTGAAAATGGATTTGATAAATTCATCACATCAATAAAAGATAAAAATAACCTTTATAATATTTTTTCCCCATTATAAGATTTAAGAATAATATAAATATGTTATAAACATCATAAAACACTCTATAAGGAATGATCTTACTTTTATATAAAACTATGATATTATGGTTTTCTTTGGTACTTTGGATTTTATGTGCATAAATCATACAATTATTGGCACAATATGTCTCTTATTGGAAATAGGCATGAATTAAGGAGGATTGATAGTTTATGAAAATTGGGTATCTTTCCTAATCAGTAAAAAGTTGAAAAATAAAAAACTCAATAGGTTACAAGGTTTATAATGAAAACCCAATTTTATTTCGAAGGGGAAGTTAGTGAAAGATTTTAAAAATCGGGTAACCTTTTTCCATAATGTATGACAACTCTTATACAAAAAAAATCTTATCCAAGGAAAGAAAAAGATACTAGAAAAAAATTATAGAAATAGATAATTTTTTTAGACAGATCTGAATGAAAGAAAATAGAACAAACCATGTATTTTTTATAGTTCTCTCTTATTACCCATGATAAATGATACAAAAAATTAAATATATTTAAAATCATGATGTATATGGAGTCACATTTGGAAATGATACTTCCTTAAGAATCAAAGGAATATAAATTTTTGATATTGAAGCTCAGAAACTAAAATCCATAGAATTTTTATATTCTTATGTTCTAAAAAATTACTTTATGTAATAAAACTTTTTCATAATGGAAAGGAGTTGACATTCAAGAAAGGTTCACGTATCAACAGAATTGTGGAAGATGTTAATGTTGTTACCATGGGAGAAAGAACTTGTGGAAATATATTTTAGATTAAATAACTTTGTAATTTAGGTTTATTGAGAGTCAAATAGGAAAATAATTCACGGAATTATAGACTTGGGAATCTAGATTAGAAAATTATAAACAAACTTTCTAATGTAGATGTTGTAAAAACCATTCCAAAGTTGATTAGAAAATAAGATAGTTTTTACACAGCATTTCAAATAGGGAACATGGTTAATAGAAAACATAATAATGTATAAATCAAATCCACAAGTCCTCTTGAGATTATTCACTCAGATCATTGGGGACCGATGATACATTAATAAAATAGGATTTTTTTACTTTGTCACTTTTACTGATGATTTCATTTAGATGAAAAACATCATGTTTCTAAAGCATAAATCAAAGGTTGTAGATATGTTTTGATATTTTATAAGGGATATTGAGAGATAAATGGGTGTTTATATTCCAAATATAAGAACTAAAAATGGAAATGGGAACATAAGTAATTATTTCAATGTCTATCTAAAGAAGTATGGAATAAAAAAATAATATATTTCTCTATATACTCCTCAAAAAAATATTGGAAAATAAGAAGAATATAATTTTAGTATAAATTGAAAGAATTATGTTGGATGAGTATAAACGTTTTATTTTTTATGGGAATAACATGTTATTTTTATTATACATTTATAAAACATATGTTCTTTATGTCTAGACTCCAAAATTATTGCCTATGAAATGTGGTATAATGAAAAATATTTGGAGAAATATTTCATTGTTTTTGGAGTCATTTCATTCAAGTATCATAAACCTAGAACTTGTAAAGTCAGATGAAAAAGGTAATGATGTAATTTTTATTACATATTAATCAAATGGAATAATTTATAATTTTTGGAACAAATGTTCACGAAATTTGAGGGATTATTATGAAGTGAAAGTTTTTGGAAACTCGAATTCCTTTACAAATGTTATTGAAAATGTTTTGGATGATAAATTTAATACTTAAAATGAGAATAAAATAATTGAAGATGAAAGTACGGGAAAACAATGGAATGAATATTTAGAAGAATTAAGTGGTCAGGAAAGTGAAATAGGATGAAAAAGTTTAAAATTTTATACCCTATAGAAGTAGGTTGAATCTGAAAACATTACTAGAAGTCAAAAAGCTTCGGTTCAGAAAAGAATAACATTTAGATTATAAAATCAAACATCACTTATTTGATAGGTTGAATAAAAATAGTTTTAGTAAGTATCTAGAAATAAAAAATTGGTAGATTATATGAATGAAGAGTTAGACCAAATAGAAAAAAATGACACCTAAAAACTCATTCAATACCCTGAAGGTAAGTATATTGTTAGTACAATTTGTTATTTATAAAAAATTTCAATATAAAATAAAATGTTTTAGGAAATATATAATGAGTTTTTTGAAAATTATATTCATTGGTGAAAGGTGTGTATTTTTAGTTATCTTTTTCCTTTATTAAAATATTAGAAACTATACGAATGTTCTTAGTGGTGGTTGCACATCATTGTTAAAAAGTTTATCAGATAAATGTAAATTTAGATTTATTAAATAGTGAGGTGGAGGAGGAAGTTTATATTGAGAAACCTTGTGGATTCCTACTTGATAATTATGGACCAAGATTTTTAATTTGAATAAAGTATTGTATGGGTTGAAACAAGCTCCATGAGATTGGGACTCAAAACATGGTAGTTTCTTTAAAAAGTAGAATCCTTTTAAAGGAAAAGCTCACAGTAATATATATTTGAAAAACATGAACTCAAGTACCTTGTTTTTTATTTTCTAAGTAGATGAAATAATTTTAATAGTGGATAGAGAAGATTCTCATAAATAGGTTTATGAAGTAATAAAAAAGAATTCTAAAATCTCAATACTCAGAAATTTAAATTTATTCCTAGGATTATAATTTTAGAAAACATAGAGATGAATTTTACTCTCTTAGGAAAAGTAATCTTGGGATTTGTAAAAAAATATAATATATAATTATAAATAATTTAATACTTATGTTTCATTTGTCATGAATATTATTAAATATAAAGCTAGGAAAAGTGTGAATCAGAAATATTTTCAAAAGTTGATAGGAAGTTTTGTCTATATTACATATTTAAGGACCAACATCTTTTATTTTGTTAACATTTTTGAAATATATTAGAGTTATCCCAAATAAACACATAGGTTGGAAGTAAAAATAATTCCCCGATATGTCAAAGGAAAATCTTCTTATAGGATTTTATATAAATGAATTTGTGAGATAACATTTTATTGATACATAGATATTGACTGGGATGGATATTGAAATTATAGAAAATAAATTTCAGAAGGAATATTTTTCATGGGATAATGTATTTTGGGATTCCATAGTAAGAAATAGAGTTCAATAACTTTGACTATAGAAAAATTGGAACAAATTTCCACTAACCATACTTCTACATAATTTATTTGGATGAAAGTTCATGTAGAAAAATTTAAAGTGAAATTTTCTACACCATTAAATATTAGTTGTGATAATCATAGTTCCAATGATATTTCCAAAATTTTATTCAACATTCATGATCAAATCACAATAATATTATATATCATTTCATCAAGGAAAATTTTTTTAGTGTATATATTATGATGGAATATATTTTAACAAATTGTAAAACTGCTGATGTTTTTATCAATGTTATACCAAAAGAGGGATTTGTGGAATTGATGATGCGACTTGATGTTTAGCATCCACAAAAGACCTTAAAATTTTGTTAAGGATATATCCCATCATGATTTGGATTATTTTGAAAATGGTGGATAATATGATAAAGAATTATCTAAAATAGGGAGATAAAAATTCATCTTGAAAAGTGGGAGATTGAGTACAATTATTTAAAAACAAATATGAAGTTTTTGTTATCATAAAATGGGGGACAATGAAAAATTTAGAAAATAAAAGTGGGGAGGTTTACTATAACATGGAAATAACATTGTTTTTCATCAGTGGATTAAATTTCATAAAATAAATTACTTTATCTAGTAGTTTGTTGTGAGGACCCTCACTATGAGAAAGGTTGTGTTTTGAAAAAATTTGAGAAAACGAGTGTTGTTATAAAAACGAGATATAAAAAAATTGAATGATTAAAAATGAATAATTGTAAAGGATGTTATTAAATATTTTCAATTAATCAAAATGGGAAGAGTTAATATTATTTTTTATATTTTCCTAAAAATGGATTTTATTTGTTTACAACTACCTTTTGTTAATATTTTCTTTTTTAAGAGATTAAATAAAAATATAGAAACTTTGATAATAATGTTTTTATGAAACTTATGTAATGAAGTTATTGAAGGAAGTTAAGTAATTTTTTCTATGTTTTTTAAGAAAATTTATAATAAATTAATAAGATTATATTCTTAACTATAAGTTCTTAACATCATGGAAAATATCATGTTATGATATTTTGATCAAATGGGGATCAAAATTTTACTAAATAACAATTTTTAAGAAGATTTAACAGCACTGTCGTACATAAAAAGGCTAAAAACTGGACAAAAAATCTCTTTTTAAACATAAATTGTTTTTTGAGATAGTCAAAGAAGGGTAATCAATTAGAAATGTTAAAAGATCCTAAATATTAGTTACTAAAGTGGGTAATTTATACACTTGAAAAAAAATTCAAACAAATAATGTTTTTGTGTCTGCATATGAATATTTTTTCTCAAATTCACCAAACAAACCTAATTGAAGGTTTCCAGAAAAACATTCTAAACATAGTTTTTGTGAGATGAAGTTGGAGGTCCAGAACATCATATGTACTAAACATGTAACTTCATAAAAAATAGTTGAATTAGTTGTTTTTGTCTCTAAAAATTCTTAAATTGATGAAGTAATTCAAAATGTAAATGAAAAAAAATTGGGGAGAGTTCATTTGATGAATCCAGAGTTTTTAGATGATTAATTTTATTGTGAAAAATATTTATAATTTTTTATAAGGTTTCCAACTATATCAAGTAGTTAAATAGAAAAATAAAAAACTTGGTGTGTTTTTTTTCGATATCCATTAGATATGAAATTTCTACTCATAAAGAGTTTCTTTGAAAAGTATATTAAAAGTTTGATGTTTTTATGTTATGAAATATGCTACTAATAAAGTTCATTTGATAAATCCTTTTGATTATTTTTATCATTAAAAGTCATCTGAATGTAGAAAAATCTTGAAGGGAAGCTTTCTCATCATGTGAAGACGTACCTATTAAAAATTCTATTCCAAGTTATGTCATCACAAAAAATAATTTCACCGTATTTGGTTTTTATGAGGAACATTTCATAACATTGTAAAGTCCAAAACATAAATATTTTGATTGCTTTAATTTAATTAGTTTAATTTCTAGCTGAGATAAGAAAAAAAATTGAATTTCTTTAACATTTAATGTTATGTAACATACACAGAGAAGCTTGAGGACACTGAGTTTTTATGAATTTTCAAGAATATTCAAAAAGACTCTGGAATACTTAACAAGTGTTCATAAAAACAATTGAGTGGGAAAATGAGTTTGGTATCCCACCTTATCTATCATGTGAGTACCTATATAATGGGTTATAATGTACATTATATTTAACATTGTTTATAGTGACAAGACACTAATATTTTATGGAATGTGTGTTAGAAGTGAGTTTCCATCCACTATTGGTTTCTATTTAAAGAAATCAATTATATAGATAATTTCAATCAAAGCATAAAAAAGAGGATTATTTTAGAGAAACCAAATAGAGTTTCTATGAAAAAAATTTGGTGCATAGTTTTTGATAGTCAGATAAATCTTAGGTTATATATCAGGTTTAGTTTTTAGTGAGGGGAAATTGATAGACATTTATTAGATGTATAATGGTTACATCACATGGACACTTCCAGATTGAGAAAACAAGAATAACATCCTTAAAAAAATTGGGAGATGAAGTTAAAAAGTTTAATACTTTTTCTCTATCTCTGTTTTATAAGAGAAACGTTTTAAATAGATGAGATTAAATAAAGTAATACCTTTTGAAAGATAGTTTGATTCTAATAGTATTTATCTCAAATTTTATTCACTTATTTAGAATAATAAATTTCCATAGACCCACAAGAGTGATATTAGAAGGATATAGTTTTTCATATTTAGGTTGAACATTATAAATATTTTGTTTCTTATTAACTTTCTTATTTTTCCATCCTTGTGAGCTTATTAGAAATTGATAAAAAATTTACTATAACAAGTTACAGCGGTTAAGTTTCATAAAAATTAAAAAAAATTAAAAGCTCTCCACTAATTCAATCCTACCACCTACTAAGTTTTTGAGGATCCTTAATAATTTCAATATTGATAAAGTATATCCAAATGTTTTATTTATGGATTCATAAAGAATTACACAGATTTTTATAATGTTCTTATGGGTTTTTTATACAAGTGGGGGATTTTTCAGAATGGATAAAAATAGATATCATATTTTATGAAATCCTTGAATTATATTGTGTTATTTTGGTATCTTGATTCTTGGTTCATATCATACAATAGGTTTTATCAAATTGTATGATATGCATATAATATTTTATTTTTCACGCAAGTATTCTTTTATATTTTTTCTTGTGGTTCATTTGGTTATGAATTAATATGATTGATTCATTTATAACTATTAATTTATGATAAATTCATTTAAATAATTAAAATGATTTATAAAATATCAACCGGAAGTGATGTATCAATTACCATGAGATGGCATCTGATACCTCTAACCCACCTGCTCTCTTAATTAAATTAAAAGAGTTTATAAAAGGGATGTGATTTCTCCAGTTAAAGTTAACTAGATGTATACAAGATATAATATGAATCTATATTCATCCCAAATATTTATTTTCCTTTGAGAAGAATTTTTTAGAACCCCTTTAGTGATTAATAATCATATTGTTATGAATGAGGATCCAAAATCTAGTGTGATCCCATTAAAGGAAAGAGTTGTTCATTTTTTCTACAGTCACCCCCATCAAGCCTACTTCATTGAAGAGTAAAATATTGATCTTCTTATTATTAAGTTACGCCTATAATTATGATCTTAATTATTATTTATGTTTTTATTTTTAAAATATATTTTCAATGATAGGTTTCTTTCACTACTATGTTAATTCAATGAACACCCTAAAATTCATTATGAGATTTTTGGTAGTGGAAAATATAGATATTCAGGGTTTTCCTCCATTCCTGCATCATTAACTTAATTTTTATGAAATATTGTGTCCATATTATCTCTATATATTTGAGTGAGTAGTATAGTCAACTCTTATCATGTTTTTTTATATTTGTTCACCTCTTACATTGCCTTTTTATATTCTCTAAGGTCAAGAATGGGTGGTACTAATTCCACAATTTCAAAATAAAGAAGATAAATATATAAAACAGATTGTGTGAAATAAAATTAAAATGATTTAAAAGTTTTATCTACTCCCTCATAGATTTAAAATTAAAGTTCTTTATTTTCTTGATATTCCCTTGGGATACCACTAATAATGCTTTCAAGATATGTTTCTTCAATTATTTAGTCAAATTAAAATCCATATATTTTAATTTCATTATCATAGTTATCATCAAATTATGTAATTATTTTAGTTGAATATATATTTATTATATAGGTTAAGTAAATTTATAATTAATTTTGAATAAAATTTAAGTAAAATAATTTTAATTTAGAGTTATCGCCCTCTTAGATGTCAATTTTCAGTCCAATTTCTATAGTAAATTCCACTACTAATTCATTATAAGGACTAAAAAGTTATTTTTCTCTTGAAATTTTTCCTCAACTATTAATGGTGAGAATATTATAGGTTTTACTTTAGGTTATTCTTCTTAAAACACTTCTTAATCGTCCTATTATTTTTTTTATTAATAGCATTTAAAAAATGGAATTTAATTAATCTAACTGGTTTTTAAATTCATTCATATTGAATTCTTTTCGAACATTCATTTCATTCACTTGTGGGTGGAAATTCTTATCAGTATAATTATTATTTAGAATTAGATCAAAATAGTTATGGTCTCATCAACCCCATTTAATTGGGAATAAGAATAATATTTAATTATGAAGTAAATAGACTATTGACTTTGCTCACCCCAATACTAGAAATCAAACAGAACAAGAAGAATGAATGAAAATAAAATAAAAAGAGAAATAATACATGAAATGCGTAAAATAATGAATGATTTAACTATTCCCCCTTAAAAATAATTCCAGATATGATAGAGGGTTATTATGGGCCTCTTAAAATAATAATTTGTTTCCTAGAGGAATGAACCATAGTGGAACAACCTTGGTTTCAATCACTCGAGGAGGGGTTGTTCATTCATTCAACTCACAGTTATTCTAAAAAAATAATTATTTTATTTTTAAATAATAAAGTAAACATTGTGTAGTTTTAGTGAAGTTATAGGGTGTTAAAAACTAATAAAAATAATAATGGAAATTCCTTGAATACTGTACCAACCACTCTATTATAATCCCTTCAAAACAAACCCCCTCCCTTTCTCAACTCCTTATGTTCCTTGAAACCTCAGACCACTCACTCTCCCTTGGTGAATTTGGATTAGGTACAAGAATGAAATAAATAGTCAATACATTATATTCACCTCTCATATGTGATTAGGAATCCTTAGTCACCCCTTAACCACAATTAAAACTCCCACTAATATGTAAATTAAGAATATCAAAGTAAAATGTGTGAAAAAAAACCAAGAGAATTAATCTGTGAGATATGAACAAACATAGTGATAACTATAAACTGCTCTCAAGAATACACACAAATCCTCATGGATATCAAACAAGATGAGTTCATATTATAATTAAAATGAAATAAAAAATTGGGTATAGGTAAAGACACTTTATATATCCATAAGTGGGCAATGATTTCATCATTAGAGAGTACCGAGTGAAATAAAAATAAATAAAAACTTCCCCCACCTATTTTAGATGGTGAAGTATACTTTTAAATGGATAAAATGAATATTCAAAAAATTATACCAATGATTTATAATGATGTCATCATATAAATATTCTATAGTATCCTTCCCATTATAAATCATCCCTTATGGTACTTGTTATTAACCCCAAATCCTTATGTGAGCATGATGAGTACAATATGCAAAGATCTCTTTCTACTTTAATGGTTTATAAAAACACATAGAATGGGAATATTTATTTTTTATTAATCCATGTTCATGACTTACATGTGTTTATTAATCTCATAAATGGATTCATATATGGTTCTTGACTATTTCTGGGTGCTTCTTGAATGATCCATAAATCTCATGTACATACAAGGCTTCATAGTTTTTCAAGATTGTATAAGTCTCACAATTATTAAAAATAGAGGATTATGGACCCTAAGTTATTTTAGTCTATCTTAATTGATAATTCATACATATAATATGACTTGATACTACCTCATATATGAAAAATGTAGTAGGGTTTAGTCATACATAGGTCCCATGAAGTCACATTAATCTGGAATAGTAGTTTTTATTCAATTTATTCATATGAAAAATCATTTAGAACTGGTATAATCTCTTGTATCCAACCGAGAAATCAATTTAATTATATACATCATCAATCTTTTTATAAAAAAGTTAATCTTATATATCTTCTTCCCCATTAGTTGTTTCTTAAAAAATATCTTACCTATATGAATATATCTAACATATCTCGATTTTTTCATGGAGGTACATAGTAGCACTCACCCATGATATATTTATTTATATATATACTTACTCATCATAATGTCTATTACACAACTAATAGATCCACAGAGACTATTTTACATAACATGTTACCTATATTCTAACCTCTTAGATCTTATATTATTTTCAGCATATCAGGTTATGACACACAAGATCCTTTATTTTTTGGAAATAACATATATTTCCCTTAGCTGTAATATTAAGAAATAAACTATTTATCCATATCATATATGGTATTCTGTGTGTTTGTGGAATTATTTTGAAGATAAGAATTTATTCTATAAAATATGTCACTAAATGGTAGATGGGTCATATCTCCCATATTTTAACTAACATCTAGATAAAAACTTTTATCTTGGATAAAAAAAATTATTTGTATAAACTTGTCAAACAAGTTATAGAATCGTATAAATCATAATCTATTTATATTAAATTAATCATATCATATATTTTTTAAAAAACTAGTTATTAATATTTAAATTATATTATCATATAAGAGAAATATGATGAAAACACACATCCTGCATATCAAACCATTTGAGATTGATATTTTTCATTTTATTTAAAACTATTATTTAATAATCTTTTCTCGATCATGATTTAAAAACCCTTTTATTTAATACAAACTATATGTTTTTTAAAATTATTAGAATTATTATAAACTCTTATATGTTTATACCATTTTTAAAATATAAATGTGGTTTCATATACACTAAAACATTTAAAATTTTATTTATATAACATCGATACCCTACACGGACTTCCTACTGATGTTTAAATACCCTTTCAAGTATCCTGGATAATTACCATTCTTTGAAAACATTACCCCTCTTTCCTAACATTACCTTTTGGTTTCATTGACCTTTTTTTAAAGAAACATTTTGGTGCATTCCAACTAACTTTTTTTATTTGGATTTGAACTTTTATCCACTTATACAATCAATACAATACCAAAACATGCACAAATCATGCATAGTTCATCTATCATTTATATTTTTAGAAAATTTTTAAAAAAAATATAGAAATTATTTACACTTAGGAATATTCCCAAAAATAATCAAAAAATTAAGTTAATAGCCAAATTCGACATTAAAATAATCCTTTAGTCTCTACAAGTAATTAACATACAAAATCACGTTAATTATGAGTTTATACTATTGTTCGTATATCCATCATGCATATAATACTTTTGATACCTAAAGTGAATAATTTTTTGCTTCTAATAAGAATATAGATTCAATTATTGAAAAACTTAAATAATTAGTCACTTCAGAAGGTATAACTCTAACACATAGATTTTTCCATGATTAATAAAAATTATTAAATATTTTTACTAGTATAATAAATTTATAGCATTAACATATTTACTTTTAAGGATTGATCTCAAAATTTAGTAGTATGATGATGTTTTTATTTATATATATCAAAATGTATTATCATCTAAGTATCATTTTTTATATTAATCCATTAATTAATTTAATTAAATTTTTCCCACTAAAATGATGTTCCATTCTAAAATACATGTGGGCCATGATATATATTTCACTAAAATTTAGGTTTATTTAGTATTTATTCCATCACATTTATGTTTAAGTAATATATCATTCTAATCCTGTCATATATGACCCTTTGATAGTTGAGTAGATAAATATTTACCCTGATATATCATATAGATAAGCCAAACTCTTCTCATTTGGTAATAAAATTATAATAGGGCCTCTCTATAATAACCTAAAATCTAGTAACATAGTGTCAATATGTACTTTATTAAATTATCATATCTTACTAGGGACATAATCCTAAATAACAAATCAGTTAATTATTCTTGATGAACAAAATATAAACATTCTTCTCGTATTACATTGGAATAAAAATATAAACATAGTGAGAGTAAATATTATGCATCCTTAGACTCATTCAAATATTCATTATTCATATCATAGGGAAATAAAAAAATAGGTTGAGATAAAATTCATAGTAATAGTTATGTATAATGGAATTTATAATGACTAAATGAAGAATATTTAATATACAAGGGTAGATAACTGAAAATGCATTCCAATTAATCAATATCCTGGTCATGAAATTCATCCATGGATAATGTTATTGAAATAATATAATGGAGAATAATAAATGAATTATTAATGAATGGAATTAATAATAATGGATTTCATGATCCTTAACATCATGATATCTTTACATTCAAGGCCTTGATGAAAGATAGTTTAAACTATGGGTAGGTATACACCCAAAGTCCATTTAATAAATCTTGTTGACTATTTTGTCTCATGAGACCTATCAGTGCATCTAGGGGATATATAATTTTTGGACCACCCTTACTACATATCCAATTCATTCCTCATTTATTTAATAATCAATTTAATTCATAAATAATATTCTTTATCAACTAATTTCTATATTTATTAAAAAAATATCAATATTTTCCCATCAAATCAAATAACTTTCATACTATAACACTATATGTAGAAATGGTATATGATTTAAAAGAAAATCATATACATGATAAAATGAATATTTATATTTTAAAAAATGTATCTACTAGTGAAACATGATCACAAGTGTAACACCCTGACCCTAGTTACCCAAACTCTGTGAATTATTACATAACATTGGCATGATCACAAGGGATCAAATCCTAAAAGACCTATCTATTTAGTAGCCTTGGAAGTACTAGAAACATTCATAAGATTAAAATTACATTATAAAATGAAAATAAAACAAAAATATTGTCTCCATTGACCACATCCATATCCCTTAGACTATCCTTGCAGGTCAGCCATAATATACTTCTTCTCATCCTGGGAAAAATAAAACATAGAAACGGGTGATATCAGATACTAAATAAGGATAAAAACATAGAAAAAACTTTCACAAATAAGAATAAACATTTAAGGGAATGTATAAGACTAAAAAACAAGCCTTTTAAACTTAAAATTCAGCATAATATGGCAAATATAAATCAAATAATGTCATTTAATTTTTCACATGGATATTATACTGTCAAATAATAATATGTAATATCAATAGCCAATTTTATAATGATGGAATGCATAATGTTGGACATCATAACCACATAGTCAGGGCCTCATTCCAAGACTACAAATAGGATTTTTTTCAAGGCCTTGTTCCAACACACTATTTCGTCTCATGAGACCTACCGATGCATCGAAGATCTATAGAGGGCTCCACCCATCACTTACTAAGTCCAATTCATTCCTCATATGAAAATGTTGAAGCATAACATAAACATTCATATTAAAACTTTCATATGAAATGTTAATACATTAACCATAAACCAAGAATGGTATAAAAATAACATATCCACAATCAAACATATCCCAAAACCCTCAATACAATATGGAAGATTTGTATCATAATAAATCAACTTCAAACAAGTATAAAATCCATTAAAGGATGTTAACATAGATGAAATCAAAACTATTTGAGAGAAATATCTCTTTCTCTTTTGAAATACTTTAAATTTAATGTACTTATAAAATAAAACATTTATTTTGAAAATATTCTTATAATATTTTAGGGGAATCTTTAAAGGTGTTATAACAGTGAAAAATAGCAGCATCTATCGTATAAGTTAAAAAAAGACATTCTTACCTTAATTTTTTCAAAAAGGTCACAAAATACCTTGTTTGGAAAATGATGGAAAGATTACTTTGAAACATTATCTCGTCAGATAAGGGTTTAAATGACTCAAAACCATATTCTAGTAAATATTAAAAATTATTGGAATTACATTTTTAATAAAACACAAATGTGGATGATAAAGAGGTCCCAGTAGATACTTATGTGTTAACAACCTCAGATAAGTAAAGAGATTGTAGAATTAACCCTTACCTTGTACTTTTCCTTGGTTGAGGGTTTGTTAAACTCCTGTCTAATAGTTAAAACGTTGTTATTAAATTATAAAAGAACTATATACATAAATATGATATCATATATGATCCTCTAATATAGATTTGTTAATAATATTTCAGTAGTATCATCGTTTTGGGTGTTAACTGATTCATTTTCCTTTATATGGTTGGTTAAGTAAGACATGTCTATTATGTATAAAATGTATTTGATTCATATAAATAATTATATTATGTTCATAAACATTATTTTTAATCTTAAAATGAAAATTATTCTTTAATTATTGCGATGGGGAATTAATCTCATCGCGTTCGTGGAGACGGTAATTCGTACCTACGCATGAGCGACAATATCATTATATTGAGGGTGAAATTTTATGTAATTGGATGGTATATCATATAAAAAGAATCATTAACATGTTATATTTTTTATTTTCATCAGTTATAATAATTATTATACCCATCCAAATAATGAAGTGTTTGAATTACAAACTACACCACGACGTGGAGATGGTAAGTCGTACATATGCACATATGGGGACTTTGTCATTTATAGGATGGATAGAATAAAGAATATGTTTGTACAATATTTATAATAACATCAAAGTTTGTAGAAGTTAATAGAGTTATTATTTTGTTATGTAAACAATAAATAAAGAGGAAGTGGAAGAAGAAAATAACATGAAAGAGGGTGGTGAAATTATTACCTCCTCTTCGGGTGTCTCCTTTTGAGTTGATCAAAAGGGCTCCATAGGTAGGATTTCTGATCAAAGTAAGGAATCTATGATAAATTTATGGAAGATGGGAAGGTATTTGGGCAGGGTTTGGCCGATCCAAATGGCTTTGGTGGCGTGAAATTGAGATAAAGGGAAGTACCCTTTTATGAGAGAGGTGAGGGTCACTTTTGGAAAAGCTTGAAATATTATTTTAAAATCAAAAAAAATTCGGTTTATATTAAATCAAAAATAATTTATATATAGGATAAGGTGGTTATGGGTCTAAAAACTTTCAACCAATGGGTTTTAGATAGGTTTAGGTTACCATATTAACCATATCTTTTAGATTTAACTCTTAGTTAAATAGTTTGACATTTACCATGTATCTTTGTATTTTTATATTATATGGTTAATTAACATACTATAAACTACAAATAGAACCAAAAGTGGTTAATTATTGATATATATAACCTTATCTAAGACTTTTGGCCTAACCATATATTTTTAAGAATATTATATCAATTTATAATATAGTATTTGTTTTAAAAACTCAATTATGTCAATTTTGAGACTATTTAGTATTTTATTTTTTTGAAAGCCATAAAAACATTATAACTTAGAATAAAATTTTTTTAGTAAACTCTAAAATGTCATATTAACATATAAAATTATTTTAATTACTCATAAATATCCATTTACATTTATTTGTATATTTAAAATATCAAGTATTTTTTATATTTCATTAACAAGTTAATTATTGTATCATCATTGTGTCATAACTAAATTAAGTTATTTAATGTATAAAAATTATAAATAAAATACCATTATGTAGGAAATATTTTTATCTTTATAATTAATATTTATAGTCCAATTTATATTGTGTGTAACCCTATATTAAAAATGGTTTAGTTATTAAATGTACAATTTAACTCTTTTAACTCTTCCTTAAATAAAATAATAATAAATGTCCTAATCTAATCCAAGTGGACCAAAAGGATCAGATTTTATTAATAAGGTTGTTTTTGGTCTAATTACACTTATCCAATAGAATTAAGACATGTGTTAGGGTAATTATAATATCATTTTTACCCTTAATTACCCAATTTACTTTTAACCGTTGTAAATAAAAGTCAAAAGTTACTATTCACCAAAAAATATTTTCATATTATTGAACCACATTTTACTTTCATATTTCAACCATGTCTCTCTGATTTTTGAAATTCAACTCACAAAAGTGGTAAAATTATGTTTTATTCAACTTTTCAAATGCTCCAAGAAGGTGGGTAAAAGACGGTAAAAAGTTCAATAAAATTTTATATATCTAAACATATTATAAAATGACTCCAATTAATTAAATTGAACATATTTAGGTATTATGTAGTTATTTTGACCTAAAATAAATTAATATAAAAATATCTAATTACTTAAATAAAATTTTAGTTTTAAACAATAGCGTAGTGTTTTTCGTTATTCATCAAAAATTGAATGCTTTCAGAAAAATACCAAAAATTCACCCTAAGATAATTTTGATATTTAGAATTAAAAAATAAAGTCCAAATTGAAAAATAAAATTTATAAAATTTCAAAAAATGGTTGTTACTATTGATAACAACTAGTTCGATTGGTTATGGTTTGTTAAAACTCCAAGTTGTGTACAATGCAAACAACTACATTATTCAAAGGGAAACGTATTGTGGAAGCTTGGGGTGTTACATACTATCCTCCTTAAAATAATTTCATCCTAGAAATTTCTATAATATTACTGCATAAAAATATTTTTATGCTTCTTCATCATAAGTTCCTTGGGTTCCCAAGTTGCCTATTCCATCTGATGATTTCTCTATAGAACTTTCACCAGACGAGTCGCCCAGTATCTTAACATTTGTTCTCTGGTATCAAGAATTATGATAGGATTTTCCCAAAAATACAGGTCAGGTTCCAGTTCTATTTCATCATATGTGAGTACATGAATTGGGTAAATCGTGTATTTTCTCAACAGTGATACATGGAACACATCATGAAATTTGGAGAAATTTGGAGGCATTTCCAAACGATAAGCTACAACTGCAATTCATTCTAGAATTTTGAAATATCTGATGTACCTGGGACTCAATTTACCCTTCTTATTGTATCGTATAACACCCTTACATGGAGACACCTTCAAAGAAAACATGATCTTCTACTTGAAATTCCAAATCCTTCCTCCAATTATCGGCATATCTATTTTTCCTACTTTGAACAGCTTTGATGTGGGTTTGGATAATCTTCACATTTTCCAATGTTTCCTCAACAAGTTTTGGTCCTATTAGTTTTTTTTCACCAACATCATCCCAACAAGTTGGTGTGTAACATCTCTTTCTATATAACTCTTCATATGGTGCCATCTGAATACTTGAATGGAAGCTATTGTTATAGAAAAATTCTACGAGAGGTAAATACTGATCCCAGATACCTAGAAATTCAAGTGAGCAAGATCTCAACATGTCTTCAATTGTTTGAGTAGTCAATTTTGATTTTCCATTAGTTTGAGGTTGGTAGGCAGTGCTCAAATGAAGTTCAGTATCCATGTCCTTTTGAAGTCTTTTCTATAATCTTCATGTAAAACGGGGATCACGATCAAAAACATTCGATAGGGGTACTCTATGAAATCTTACAACTTCATTAATATATAGTCATGTTAAACGTTCAAGTGGTAAATCTTATCTTATAGCAAGAAAATGAGATGACATGGTAAGATGATCAACAATGACTCATATTTCATCATTCCTTCTTGGAGTCTTTGGTATCCCCATGACAAAGTCTATCGCAATATTATCCCATTTCCACTTAGGTATGGGAAGAGGTTGCATGACTCCTCAAGGTTTTTTCCTTCTAGCTTTCACTTGTTGACAAACCATATATCTTGACACAAAATCAGCAATCTTTCTTTTCATGTTGTCCCACAAAAAATTTTCCTTCAAATATATATACATCTTGGTACTCCAAGGGTGTATAGAGAAATTGGATCTATGAGCATCATCCAATAATTCCATTTTTAGATTAGGTATGTTAGGAACAAAAAGTCTCATCCCAAATTTAAAAATTCCATATTAATATATGAAGTCACTCAATCTCCCATCATTCACAGCTTTAATCTTATTTTGAAACTCTTCATCATCGGTTGAGAACCCTTTTTCTTTTATAGTATATATGGTTTGGAAACCATTTAAAAAATTATTGACATTTCACCTTCAATGGTTATTACCATATCCATATTTACTAGATCCATGATCATAGGATCCCTTTCAACTCTAATCTTATTCAAAACTCCAGGATCCTTTCTGCTGGAAGCATCTTCCACCTTATTTGCCTTCCCCGGGTGGTAGTGTATAGTGAAATAATAATCATTGAGTAGTTCAAGCCATCGTCTTTTCCTCATGATGAGTTCTTTCTGTGAGAAAATATACTTCAAACTCTTATGATCAGTATATATCTCATATTTTTCACCATAGAGATAGTGTCTCCATATCTTCAAAGAAAATATTACATCTTATAACTCAAGATCATTTATGGGATAGTTTTGTTCCTGAATTTTTAGTTTTTGTGACGCATAGTCAATAACTATATCATTTTTCATAAGGACACAACCAAGTTTATTCTTTGAAGCATCACTATAAATAACAAACCCATCATTCCCCAATTGTAGAGTCAATATAGGATCATTGACTAATCTTCTCTTCAGTTCTTCGAAACATTTTTCACACTCTTTTTTCCAAACAAATTTAACCCTTTTACATGTGAGCTTGGTTAATGGAGTTGCAAATTGGGAAAAAATCTAGACAAAACAACGATAATAACCTACTAAACCAATAAAACTATGTACCTCAGTTATACTCATCGGTGATGGCCATTCTTGGATTGACATAGTCTTTGAACGATCAATAGAGATTCCA
Source organism: Viscum album (assembly GCA_963277665.1). Classification (NCBI taxonomy): domain Eukaryota; kingdom Viridiplantae; phylum Streptophyta; class Magnoliopsida; order Santalales; family Viscaceae; genus Viscum; species Viscum album. The sequence continues at coordinate 1,968,021,339 of OY728161.1, forward strand.
TACTTAGAGTAAATATGGCCAAGAAAAGAAATCTCTTGAAGCCAGAATTCACACTTTCTAAACTTCCCATATAATTCATTTCTTCTGAGGGTTTTCTGAATAGTGTGCATGTGATTTTGATGATCCTTGTAGATTTTTGAATATACCAAGATATCATCAATAAATACCACTAAATATTTTTCAAGATATTCCTTGAAAACTCTATTCATTAGATTCATGAAGACATAGGGTGTATTAGTCAATCCAAAAGGCATTACTGTAAACTTGTAATGCCCGTACCTGGTTCAAAATGTGGTTTTTGGAATTTCTTCCTTCTTCACACACAACTGATGATATCCAGATCGAAGGTCAATCTTTGAAAAATATTGAGCTCCTTGAAGTTGGTCTAATAAATAATCAATATGAGATAAGGGATACTTATTCTTTATTGTTATAGCATTGATCTCTTTATAGTTAATGCACAGCCTCATAGATTTGTCTTTCTTCTAAACAAAATGGATAGGGGATCCCCATAGAGAAACACTAAGGTGAATAAATCCCTTATTACTCAATTCCTCCAGTGGTTTCTTTAGTTCCACTAATTCCACCATGGCCATTCTATAAGGGGTCTTTGATATGGGCCCTGAACCAGGAATTAAATCAATGGAAAACTCAATTTCTCGTTCTAGAGGATGTCCAGGTAAATCCTCTAGAAACGCGTCAACATATTCTTGCATAATAGATATTCTCTTTATTTTAACATTACTTTCCTCACCCATATTCATTTTATTCTATTCCTCCCCAATAATTGAATTTAGTAGAGATACTGGGGGTAGATCTAGATAAGAATCAGGTGGTGAAGTTTCTTCTCTAAAGATAAGGTACTTCTTATCATTATCAAAAATTGTAACCTCCTTCTAACCATAAATTTTCACATCATGGTCTGAAATCCAATCAATACCGAGCAGTATATAATATTCAATCATGGGTATGACAATGTGATCAGTGGATAAAGAACATTTATATTATCTAATGAGAACTGATTCACAAAACATTATTGCAATGATACTTCCCTTATTAGTTTTTACTAACAAATCCCTTGTTAAATCAAATTAGAAATATCTATTTTTACTAGAAATCTAGGAATATATTAAACAATGTGATGATCTAGAATCAAATAAAGCATTGGAAAAACTTAAAGAAACCATTAAATTACCAACCACCATGTCTTTCGGAGCTTCATCCTCATCAGTAGTGATCGTATAATCTTGGCCTTGATCCCTTGGCCTTTTATAAGGTAAGTTTACCTGACGCTTAGGACACTAATTTGCATAATTTTCTATTTCTTTAAAACTGTAGCATTCAACATTGATAGCCTATTTCTTTCCCTTGAAATCACGAGCTTGGTGGCCTTTTCCACCACACATGTAACAGACTCTCATTCCCTTAAAGAAAGTACTGGGGTATTTCTTCCCATATTTACTGTAGGATGGATATTCAATTTTTCCCTTCTTCCTATTATTTTTATTTCCAGAGTGTTTTGCAGATATCTTCTTCTCTTGCTTTTCTTTAAAGTCGTAAGACATAGAGAAAATATTTTCTATCTTGATAGAACATGAGACAATATCTTCATATTATGAGAAGGATTGTGAGACTAATTCTTGATGGAGAAATGGTTTTAACCCACAAAATAATTGATCAATATTACTCCTTGGGTTATGTATATAATCTACTACATTCCTTGATATCCTTTTAATGTTAGCCTCATACTTTGCGACATTCTCATCCTCATTTTCCCTCAAACTCAAAAATTATATTTCAATATCCACTCAATGGTCATGAGGAAAGTATTTCTCTAAGAAAATCTCTTTAAACTCCCTCCAATCCATGTTTTATATTTCTTCATCTTTCATTGTGTTTTGGATTAATGACCACCATTGATTTGCATCTCCTGTGAGGCGATAAACTACTATGACAACTTTTCACCTTTTGCTACACCCCAAAGCATGAAATATTTTCTATAAGGAACTTATTCATTGCTCAAATACTAATGGATTTGTACTACCATTTAATTTTGGTGTTTTTTTCCTCATGAAGCATCTTAACATTGATCCCCCGTGTTGTGGATCAGGGTGCTCCATATGGGCAAGGTTATTATTCATAACCTGAGTGAGTTGTTCCAGTATGGTGATAAGCTGATCAGTACCAGTTGCATCACCAGCTCCACTATAACTATCTTGAGTAGGAGTGGAATCCCTACATGGATTATGTTCATTGATATGGTTTTCATTCCTTCCATTAGGCTCCATTTCTAAATAATGGCATATAGTAGATTAGTTTATGAATCACAATACATAATTCCAAACTTGTAAAACACATAACATAAGTTGAACAGTTTATTGATATAATCCATAATCATAAAGAAAATTTCTTTAAGGAAGTATGTACTAATAAATCCTTAGTAATGGTTTGTAAAGAAAATTTGAATTATCATATGCATATCCCCTGGGAGTGTCGTAACCAAGAGCGCAGCAAGGCCCGTTGTTGTTTACCATGATACTGTGGGTCAAGACCGAAACTCCTTGTCAGATATTTCACTCTTAGGTATATCTGTTCCAGAGCCACCTCAACCTACTCATATCTAGATAGGTATTTATTTCTTGTAAAATACACAAAATCTCTATGTTACAAAAATTCTATAAAGTTCTTCTATAATAGTCCTCAAATTCTATCATAGGGTAATGTGCTCTAATAAGAGTTTATCTAAATCTAGTTCTAATGGTTTATAATAAAATTAATCTGATACAAAATGTAATGCCTCGACCCTAGTTACCTAGAGTCGGTGCATTATTATGTAACAATGGCATGATCACAAGGGATCAATTCCTGAAAGACTGATCAGTTTAGTAGCCTTGGAATTACTAGATACATTCATAAGTTTTACATTACATTATAAAATGAAAAACAAAGACAACATTGTTTCCATTGACCAGATTCATATCCCTTAGTCTATCCCTACAGCTCAATCATAATATACTTCTTTTCATCCTGGGAAAAATAAAACATAAAAAGGGGTGAGCTCAGATTCTCAGTAAGGATAACAATATAGAGAAAACTTTCATAAATAAGTATAAACATTTAAGGAAATGTATAAAACTAAAACATAGGCCTTTTAAACTTAAACATTAGTTTAATAGGGAAAATATAAATCAAATAATTTCATTTACTTACTCACATGGATGTTATACTAGTAGAATAATCACATGTAATATGAATATCCAATTTCATAATGATAGAATTCATAATGTCGGACATCATAACCATATAGTCAGGGCCTTATGCCAATACTACAAATAATATTTTTTCAAGGCCTTGTGCTAAGACACTAGTTTGTCTCGTGAGACCTAAAGATGCATCAAGGAGCTATAGCGGGCTCCACCCATCACTTACTAAGTTCAATGCATTCCTCAAATGAAAAGGTTGAAACATAAAATAAACATTCATATTAAAACTAGAATATGAAATGTTAATACATTAACCATAAACCATGAATGGTATAAAAATAACACATCCATAGTCAAACATATCACAAAACCCTCAATACAATATGTAATATTTTTATCATAATAAATCAACTTCAAACAAGTATAAAATCCATTAAATGATGTTGACATAGATGAAATCAAAACAATTTGAGAGAAATATCTCTTTCTATTTTGAAATCATTTAAAAGTCATGTAATTATAAAGGAAAACATTTATTCTGAAAATATTCTTATAGGATTTCAAGGGAATCTTAAAAGGTGTTATAACGGCAAAAAATATATGCACCCATCATATAAGTTAAAAATACATTCTTACCTTAATTATATCGAAAAGGTCATAAAGTACTTTTTTGGAAAATAATGGAAAAAATCATTTAAAAACATATATGGTAAAATAAGGGTATAAATGAATTTATCCCATAGTCTAGTAAATATTAAAAATGTTTTGAGTTATATTTTTATGAAAACATGGATGTGGATGATAAAAAGGTCCTAGTAGACACTTACGTATTAACATCCTTGGAAAAGTAAAGTGATTGTAGAATTAACCATTACCTTATACTTTTACTTGGTTGATGGTATGTTAAACTCCTATATAATAGTGAAAAAAATTATATTAAATTATACAAGAACTATATACATAAATATGATATCATATATGATCCCTTAATATTTCTTTGTTAATAATATTTTAGTAGTATCATCGTTCCGGGTGTTATCTAATTCGTTTTCCTTTATATGCTTGGCTACATAAGCCATGTTTGTTATTGATAGGATGTATTTGATTCATATATATAATTATACTATGTTCGTAAACATTATTTTTAATCATAAAATAAAAATTATTCCTGAATGATTATGATGGATAATTAATCTCATCGTGTTCGTGGAGACGGTAATCCGTACGTACGCACGAGCGACAATATCTTTATGTTGATGGTGAAATTGTATTTATTTGGATATTATATCATATATATAGAATAATTAACATTTTATATTTATTATTTACATCATTTATAATCATTATTATACCCATCCAAATAATGAAGTGTTTGAATAACAAACTATACCACGACATGGAGATGGTAAGCCATACGTACGCACGTATGGGGACTTTATCATTTATAGGAGGGATAGAATAACGAATATGGTTGTACAATATTTATAATAAAATAATAGTATGTATAATTTACTAGAGTTATTATTTTGGTATGCAAACAACAAAGAAAGATGAAGTGGAAGAAGAAAATAACTTGAAAGAGTTTGGGAAAATTATTACTTCTTCTTCGGGTGTTTCCTTTTGAGTTGATCAAAAGGGCTCCTTATGTTAGATTTCTGATCAAATTAAGGACTCTAGGTTTACGTTAGTGAAATTGGGATGGTATTTGGGTAGTTTTTGGCTGTTCCAAATGGATTTGGAGGTGAGAAATTAAGAGAATGGGAAGTACCCTTTTATAAGAGAGGTGAGGCTCACTTAAGGAAAATCTTGAAATATTATTTTATAATAAACTCATTTTCGTTATCTAATGCATTAAAAATGACATATTTGGAGGATAAGTTTGGGATGGGTCGAAAACATCTCAACCAATAGGTTTTAGACTGGTTTAGGTCACCATATTAAGCTTATCTTTTAGATTTAACTCTTAGTTAAATAGTTTGACATTTATCATGTCTCTTTGTCTTTTTATATTATATGGTTAACAAAAATACTATAAATTGGCAAGTGAACACCAAGTGGTTCATTATTGATATATATAACCTTAAATAAGTCCTTTGGTTGAACCTTATATTTTTACAAATATTATATCAATTAATAATATAGTATTTGTTTTAAAAACTCTATTATGTCAATTTTGACAGTATTTAGTATTTGATTTTTTTGAAAGCCATAAAATCTTTATCACTTCGAATAAAATTTATTTAATCAACACTAACATTTCATATTAACCTATAAAATAAGTTTAATTCATCATAAATCTCAATTTACATTTATTTGGATATTTATAATATAAATTATTTTAATATTTCATTAATAAGGTAATTATTGTATCATCATTGTGTCATAAATAAATTAAATTATTTAATGTTTGAAAATTATAAATAAAATACCATTATGTAGGAAGTATTTATATATTTCTAATGAATACTTATAGTCGAATTTATATTGTGTGTAACCCTATATTAAAAATGGTTTAGTTATTAAACATTAAATTTAACTCTTTTAACTCTTCTTTAAATAAAATAATAATAAATGTCCTAATCTAATCCAAGTGGACCAAAAGGGTCATATTTTATTAATATGTTTGTTTTTTTTAATTAAACTTATCCAATAGAATTATTACATTTGTTAGGGTAATTATAGAATCATTCTTACCCTTAATTACCTTATTTACTTTTAACCGTGGTAAATAAAAGTCAAAAGTTACTATTCACCAAAACTTATTTTCATCTTATTGAAAAAAGTTTTACTTACTGATTTAAATCATGACTCTCAGATTTTTGTAATTCAACTCATAGAAATTGTAAAATTATGTTTTATGCAAATTTTCTAATGCTCCTAGAAGGTGGGTAAAAGACAGTAAAAAGTTCAATAAAATTTTATATATCTAAACTTATTATAAAATGACTCTAATGAATTACATTGAACTTATATAGGTATTATGTATCTTTTTTGACCTAAAATAAATTAAAATAAAATAACTAATTACTTAAATAAAAAGTCGGTTTTAAACAATAACGTAGTGTTTTTCATTATTCTTCAAAAATTGAAAGTTTTCAGAAAAATACCAAAAATCCACCCTAATATAATTTTGATATTCTGAATTCAAAAATTAAGTCCATATTGAAAAATAAAGTTTCTAAATTTTTAAAACGTGGATATTACTATTCATAACATCTGGTTCGATTGGTCATGGTGTGTTAAAACTCCAAGTTGCATGCAATGCAAGCTACGACATTCTTCAAAGGGACACGTATCATGGAATCTTGGGGTGTTACAACAAGAAAGTAAATATTTCAAGAGAATTTTAATGAAAAAAGAATTAATGAGAGATAAAATATGGCCATCTATTCATTATCAATATATATTTTATTATATATTATTTTATTTTAGAGAATAAAAGAAAATAAAAACTATGTTTCCATAAAATAGTTTTGTTTTTAAACTATTGAAAACCTGTACAAGAATCTAAATATTGTAAAATGGATATGATAGTAGGAAAGCTTCTTAACGTCATATTTGTTAAAAAGAAACATTCCTTTTAAATTTTTGAAAAGAAATTCAAAAATAAACCTTTGAAAACATTATAAATATTCCTATAAAACCTTTTAAAAATTAAATTATAGAATAAAATTTCCTTAATAAATCGTGATTAAATGAAAATAACTTTTAAAAAAATTGAAAAATATGGAATGGAAGAAAAATATACCCAATCAAAAAGAGAAATAAGATTATATTTTCTTTTAAAAATTCATTTATTTGATTTAAGTTCCAAAGTGAGTAAAATTTTTAATAAAACATGGGAACTCCTTAAATATCCATATTATAATAAAATTTATTATTTTTGTGAAGAATATATTATTATATTCTTTCATTGAGAATAAGACCAGTCTTAAAAAATGAGACTATAAAATAAATTCTAACCTCTTTGATAACTTTTAAATTGTAACCCATTCAAAGAGTAAACATGAATTTAGAATTTAATATACATTAAAATATATATATTCATATTAAATAAAAAAATCATATTATATTCATCACATAAAACTAAATAAGTGCATAATACTAAAATAAGTCTAAATAGAGTAGAAATTGAGATGAAATCCATTACCTCATTCTTACCCTTAGTTGAACATGATTTAACCTCCTATATAATGGTTTTGAGCATGTTATTAATTTATTCTAGAACCATATTCATATTTATAATGTCATATATGATCCACTTATAACATTTTATCACATGTTCGTTAAAAATAATTTATTATTATCATTGTTTTGGGAGTTAACTACTTAGTTTTCTCATGTATGTTTCATCATGGATACTCCAGGTCATATGAATATGTTATAGTTTCATCATATTTATAATTATATTAGTGTTATAAATATAATATTTATTCATTAGATACATTTTTAAAATTATTACTAAAATTTAGACATGAAAGTGACTCGCATCGCTTCATGGATATGATAGGTTGTATGTATGCACGAGAAATGTTATCATTTTATAATGTGTGAAAGATCAATTAAGTATATGATATATTAAATTTAATAAATAATTATTATTTAATAATTATCATATATATTCTATAATTTTGACTAGCCATGTGAGGTAGTGATGGAAAATAAATTACATCAGTTTGGGAGGTGGTAGTCCGCCCAACACATGATCGATGGTTTTGTTTCTATTTAATAGAGAAAGCGATAGAAAAATTTTATGAAATAAAAATATTAATATCTCATTATATGTGACATACTAGTGTTACTATATTGTAATTTTTAAGACATAATTAAGTTGGTAAAAGAATAATTAAAAAAGAGAATGGTTAAGACAATTAACTTATCTTAGATAAACCTCCTTTGGATAACTTTTTAAGGACCCAAAGGTTGGTATTTATAGAATTAAAGAACATTTAGAACATGTATAAGGATTTTTTGGAGAGATTATGGTATGTTTTTTTGAGATAAATGACTCAAGTGGTGTGAATATGTGAGGGGAGTAGGATCCCTTTTATAACTGAGGTGAGTGGAACACTTGTAATTTTTAAAAGTTCTAAAATATTATTAAGTCAATTTATAATAAAATAGATCAAAAATGACTCATATAAAAAGGTGATAATGGTAGAGTTAAAATAAAACCAGAAACTATGGTTAATAATGTTTCTAGGTCATTTTATCCCATATCATTTTGGAATAATTCCAGATAAACCTATTTTAACATTAACCGTGGAAATTGATTTTTACACTTTTGACTATTCATTATGAAAAAAATTAAGTTGAACTTATGAAATCATATTAATTATTTCCCTTAAAACTATATAATCTTTTTTATCAAATTTTATTCACATAATTGGTATAATTTAATTTAAAATTAAACCTCCAAAACGTGAAAAAATGGGTTTTCAGGAAATGCATTTTTCATGCATAAGACAATATCATATTGACTATATAAACAGTAATCACAATTATATTTACTTAAATTCATATTTTTAGATATAATATATAAAATTCATTTAAATTTTTCATTATTAAATTCTATTTTAATTAATTAAAATAGAAAAAAATTATTCACTTAATAATAATTTTTTAAAATATATCCATTTTACCTCAAAATGATCTTATATTTATTTATATCAATTTATTAATAAATAAATTGTTAATTGTACATATTATAAAACATTATTGAAAATAAAATGGCAAACAGTTTAACACTAAAATTTTAGTAATTCACAGAATATTATTTCTAAGGGAAATTTTTATTCAAGTCTTATTTTGAACTACTAAGTTCAAAATTGATATTCATCCTATAAAATTAAAATTTTTGTGTCATGAAATAATAAAATTTAAATTATATTATAGTTTTATTGAAATAAAATTTTCACTTACAATAATTTTCTCTCATGTATTACACTCTTCCCTCCATCATAAACTTTATACTAGAAATTATCATGGTTGTTACTTTCTAAAAATTGAGTGTGGTTCTTCATAACACCTTCAAGTTACCACATCACTTCCTCCATTTTATTATTTCTACAAAATACATTTACCTATTGAATCATTAAATTTTTTTACACTTAATATTTAGTTTCAAGAATCTGTATAGGCACTTCACAAAAAGATAAATCAGGTTCTAATTTTATTTCTTAAAAGGTGAGCACATGTATTGGGTTTGCAATATACTTCCTCAATAATGAGATATGGAACAAATCATGTACTTTATACAGTCTCTATGGAAATTAAAAATGGTAATCCATAACTATAATTCATTCCATAATTTTAAAATTTCTAATATACCTATAGCTCAGTTTTCCTTTCTTATTAAACCTTATAAAACCCTTCTATGGTGAAACCCTCAAGAAAACATGATCTCTCACATGAAATTCCAAATTATTCCTTATATTATCATCATAACGCTTTTTCCAACTTTGATCTTATTTAATATGAGTCTAAATATTCATCACCTTTATTGTTGTATCCTTCAAAAATTTTGGGCATTTAAGCTTCCTTTCACCAATGTCATCCTAATAAGTTTGAGTATAATATATCTTTCCCTATAATGATTTATACAAACCCATTTGAATACTTGAATAGAATATATTGTCATATTAAAACACTACTAAAGGTAAATACTAATCCCATATAACATTAAAGTTGTATAATAATGACCTAAACATGTATTCTAATTTTTAAATATCCCCTTTAGACTTTCCATTAGTTTGAGGATGATATGAGGTGATTAAATGATGCTCATTATCAATAGAATTCAAAAAAATTCTATAATTTTAATGTAAATAGTGGATCAAGATCATAAAATTTTGAAATAGTTGTGATATAATGTCTTAATCATTATTATAACAACTTATAAGGTTCTCAATAGGTAAATATGCTCTTATTATGAGTAAATGTGATGGTTTGGTAAGGATATCAAAAATAAACCATATTGAATCATTATTTCTTAGAGTCTTCTGTAATATAGTGATAAATTCCATAGTAATTTTAAACCATTTTTATATATTAATAGGTATTAGTTTCATGAATCCTCAAGAAATTTGACTCTCAACCTCAACTTATTGATAAACCAAGAATCTTGATACATAATCGAAAATGTCCTAGTTTATATTATCTGACTAAAAATAATTCTTTTAATATCAATACATATTAGTCCTACCATGGTGCACAGTTAAATTCAAGTTCTTATAATCCTATATTAATTCCCTTTTTTATCTCAGGTATAGGTGGAACACATAGCCTCTTTCAAAATTTCATAACACCATCTTCATATATGAGGTCTTATAATTTCCCATCATTTATGGGTTTAATTCTCTTTTTAATATTCTCATAATTAGGATAAGAATTTTTTATCTTTTCCAATAAGCATTGTTTTGAAAACATTTTAAAAGGAGTGAATGTTATCCTTCCTTAATCATTCCCATATTTATCTCTACTAAATCTATGAACATGGGATCCCTATTAATCCTTATTTTGGTCATAACTACATGATATTTCTTAATTAGTTTATCTGTTACCTTTTTTACTTTCCTTGTGTGTTAATGTATTACTAAATCATAATCCTTTATTAGATCCATTCATTAGCTTTGTTCATATTGAAATCTTTCCTTGAAAAATATGTATTTCAGACTCTTATCGTCTGTGTATATCTCATATATTTCACTATAAATATAATTCCTCCATATCTTCGTATAAAATATTTTGGCTATAAAATCAGGATCATGAGTTTGATATTTCTATTCATGGGTATTTAATTTCCTTCATTCATATAAAATAACTAGATCATTATATATAAGGACCCAACCAATTACCTTCTTTTATGTATCGCTTGATATCACAAGTCTATCATTTATTGATGGTAAATTCGATATTAGATCATTGACCAATCTACTCGTCAACTATTCAAAACATTCTTCACATTAAATTGTTTATATTCACCCCATTACATGTAATCTTGGTTAATGGGTTATAGAATTGAGAAAAAAATTTGAGAAAATATCCTATAATAATTTGTAAAACTAATGAAACTATGTACCTAGGTTATTCTCATTAATGTAAGATATTTTTTGATTGCCATTATCATTATAGTATCAACTAAGATTCCATTATTTGAGAAAATGTGGCTGAGAAAAAAACATTCTTAATTTAGGAATCCCACATTAAAAATTCCCCATATAATAATTTCCTATAAATTTCTCAAGATTGATTCTCAAATAATTACATGGTCTTAATACATTTTTTAATAGACTATGTTAGCATCAATAAATTCCATAAAAATTTATCAAGATATTTCTTAAATACTTTTTTCATTGGATCCATAAAAATAAAGGGTGGATTAGTTAATAAAAATATAATTACTATAAAGTAATCATATATATACCTCATAAAAATTATTTTCTTCAAAATATATTCCTTCTTTACTCAAAACTGATGATTCCCCTAAAAAATTTCAATCGTTGATAAATGTTGATCTTAGTTAAGTTGTTCTAACAAATTAACAATTCATGGTAAAGTATTCTTGTTATTTATCATAATAGAATTTATTTCCTTATAAGAAATTAATAAACTCATATATACATATTTCAAATGAATGAAAAAATGGGGTATTTACATGGTGAACCACTAGAGGTTATAAATATATTATTACACAACTCATATGGTTAGTTTTTTAACTCAATTAAATCCATATTTTACATTTTGTAGGTTTTATTTAATATAGGTCTTCTGTTATAAATTAAATAAATGGAAAACTAAACTTCTTGTTCTAGTTTATGTCCAAGTAATTCCTTAGAAAATACCACATTATATTCTATACAATAGGTACATAATCAATTTGAATATTACCTTTTCTATCTATAGATTTTTTATTCTCTTATCCCCTAAGAGTCTCACTCATAACAGCTATCAAAGGTGGATATATACATGAACCATATAATAAAATCTCCCCTATAAAGAAAGTGAATTCTACAGCATCATCCTAAATCATAAATTTTTTCTCTTGAAAATAAAATTTAACATTATATTTTGAAATTCATAATATACCAATAATAATATAAAATTCAACCATAAGTATAATAATATAGTCTTTAAATAGGGCATGTTTATGTGCCATAATGGGAACTGAGTGGCACAATCTTGTTATGGTAAGATTTCTCCTAGGAGTCTTGACTAACAAATACCTTCTTAATATTCTTGGGAAATATGAATTTTTATTAGAAAACATGGAAGAAAAAAAATGAGAAAAAATATCTAAAATCAAATAAAGATTATTGAAATTTGAGGCTATGATTAAAATACCTTCCAACACATCTTTAAAACATTAACCATAGTTGATGTGATTGTATAAGCTTGGCTTTATCCCTTTAGCCTCTTCTTTGGTAAGTTCCCATGATTCGGGGGACATTAGTTTTAATAATGTACTATTTATTTATAATTGAATCAATAGATAATATTGGTATCTTTATTTACCTTGAATTAATTAGATCTAAGACCCATATATCTTCACTTGTAACAAACTCCCATGACATTAAATCATTTTCTTGGATGTTTCTTTCTACAATTTTGATATTATGGAAATTGATTAATTATCTTAATCCTTTTTGACTTGATTCATTTTTCATGGTGTTCAAATATTCCTTCATTTTCTTGATTTCCCTTGAATATAGAGGATCTATAAATTTCTTCCCCTCTTTTGATGCCACACAAAACTTATTTATTCATATGAAGAAAATGTTTCAGAAACCAGTTCCCTTTAGAGGCTTGGATTAAGCCCTTAAAATAAATAGTCTATATTTCTCAATAGATTTTATATGTAATTAAAATCATGCTTTTATATTCTTAAAATGATAGCCTCATACTTCAAAAAAAATTCCTCTCCCTTTTTCTTTAAGTTGAGGAGATTTCTCTTCATTTTTGTTTATTGTTGATAAAGAAAATATTTATTGAAGAATGTTGCTTTAAAATATCTCCGCTCAATATGTTATATTTCTTATTCCTCCCTACTATTTCAGATCAAGAACCACCATTGATCAGTATATCCATTAAAAAAATATACATCCAGTATATCCTTTTTTGTTTCATTATATCTATTGCCTAGAAATATCCTTTTAAGAGAATTATTTTATTTGTCAACTACCACTAGATTAGTAGTTAAAATAAAAAAAGGTAGTGTTATATTGCATGAAAAAATTAAATATAGGTGAATCATGTTGTGGAACATCATGTTTCTTCATATTTATAAGTTTATTATTCATAACCTGGGTCATCTTCCTTAATGTGAACATGATCTACTCCACTCCAATGCTATTTGAATTGGTTTTATCATTAAGTAAATACATATATTTATCATGAGTATTGATATCATTCTTTCTACCAAGATCCTCTTATAAATAATGGTATTTACTTAATTATATCATTAAAATATAAATTTTAAAACATAATATATAATTATAAATATGGTGTAACCATTAACATAAATTAAAAATTTAGATATAGCTAATCCCATAATAATAAAATTTGTTTCTTAAACTCATTAAAATATTTTCAAATATTGTATAATTATTCATAAAGAAAACGTAGATTAACCCAATAATTTCCCTTGATATTGTCAAAACAAGTGTGCAGTAAGGGAACATTCACTATGCATCAGAATTATAGCTGAGATATAATTGAAAAATTATTTTTAGAGTTGTTAACCCTAGATGAATAAGTTCTAAAACCATGTCCACATATAGAATTTATGTAGGGATTTATTTCTAGAAAACTCAAATAATATCCACCTTTCCAAAAAATTTAGGATATAATCTTATAATTAGACATATCCTCAAAGAGTATCATTGGTTTATGTTCCCAAATCAGTGTTTTAATAAATCTAGTTCCCAAAGTTTCTACTAAACCTGTTATGATACCAACTATAATGACTATTACTCTATTAACCTATATATGATGTCTACTTTATTACATGGGAACTTCATTACCCTGATTCATAAGAAGGAGAATGCAATTGATGTTAAAGACTTCAAGCTAGTTGCAATTGGGAATATCACCCCCAAAAATTATTAGTAAAATCATGACGAACATATTAGGGGGTTTAATCAAGGATCACATCGCTCCTAATCAGTATGGATTCATACTTGGTAGAAACATTCAGAACTGTCATTTTACTTCATCAGAAAGTATCAACCTGATGAAAAAGAAGGAAAATCATGGAAATTTTTTCCTAAAATGGACATATCCAGGGCCTTTGACACCCTTAAGTGGAGATTAATCTTTGATGTTCTCAAGAGATTTGGTTTCTAAAGTGGCTTCATCAACCTTATCATAAGTATCCTTACATATACAAGGTTGTACATTTTAATTAATGGATCTCCCATGGATTATTTTCACTGTACCTAAGGAGTTCGACAAGGTGATCCACTTTTTGGGATTCTTTTTTCCATTGGTGAAGAATATATGCATAGATATCTTAATGATCTATACCAAATTTTTATTTTTAGACAGATAAAAGCTAGTATGGATAACATTATCCCATCTCATTTACTATATACTGATGATATTCTGATTTTTAGGGAATCCTTAAAGAAATTGATCTCTATGATCAAATATTTCTTCACACTTTATGAGACTATTGTTGGATATCATATAAAATAGATAAAAACCTTTATTGTTTTTGGTGATAGGATCACTGTTGGGAAAAAAATAGGGTCACCAAGTCTCTTGGAGTCAAGAAAGGGTCTCTACATTTTATTTATCTTGGAGTTCCAATAATTTGTGGTAAGATACGTAGGTAGTACCTTGATGGAATTTACTCTAGTATCATTAATCATATGGATAAATGGAAGGGTAAATCCCTATCTCAAACTAGGAGGGTGTGCCTCATTAACTCGGTGATCACCTCAAAGTCTGTCAACTCCTTCTCACTTTATAAATTGCCAAAAACTATGTTCATTGCACTTCAGTGCATGATGAAGACTTTTATCTGGATATGATCTATTAATCAAAGGAATTTTATCACCATTGCTTGGAAGGATTTCATTAAACCCATTGAGTTGGGTGGTCTTGGAATCAAGGACCTTCAGATCTTCAATGAGGGACTTATTAAAAAGTTCACATGGAATATTTTAACCTCCAATGACTTGTGCCTGGATTTTATTTCATGTAGGTTCAAAATGAAGCTTATTAATGGTTACCCCAATTATATATCATCATCAGTATGGAATTACCTTCAATAATACTTCAATGATATTATTTATAACTCTAAATGGCTTGTTTGAAGACACTCTGGCCTCAACTGTTGTGATAAACTATGGCTATACTACCCCTTGGATACTTGCGATATCCCCTCCCACCTTTTGGACATGTCTATAATAGATTTTATGGATCATTGTGATAGTCTTGAAATCATGGTTACTCCTCAGGCTAAACATGAAATCCATACATACTCTTTCTTGGATAGTGATATCCTAGTATGGAAGTCTAACAGGAATGGACACTTTAATCTCAAAGAGTTTTACAACATCAATCTGGATGGATCCACATAAGAACCCTCTTGGTTACATAGGTTTAGAGTGACTTTCATCTAATCCTCCCAGATTATTCTTCTATGGAGAATGTGGAGGAACTGGCTACCAAAGCATGATCAATTAAGGAAGTCTGGTCAATGTATTGTGTATGCCTACTTTCTATGCCGGAATGAAATTGAAACTCTACAACACCTATTCATCTACTATCCTTTTTCTCAGAATCTATATAAATACATTGGAGACATCTTCAACATGGATTTCTAATTACATAGATTTTTGGAAGACTTGATGATGTATATATCCAAGTCTGTAAGGATCAAGCAGGTCCAGAATTTGTTACTGGTTGCTACAGTAGCTATTTTCACGCCATCAGGACATCCTGGAACAGCCTCTTGTTTGAAAGTAAGGCCTCGTTCTTTCATGCTATTGAAATGTTGTTTCATCGCGACCTACAGGTGTCCAATGCTATACAAAATGGCTGAATGAATAATTATTGGTCATATTTAACTACATTGTGGTTGCCTGTAATTTCAGGTAAACTGGAAAATCAATTGGTGGTTAAGTTTATTCATTAGATCTCACCGATCTTTCCATGTGTTAAGGTTAATGTTTACGGAGCTACATCTGGAGTGCTGGTTAGATTGGGTTGTGAAGGTTTCTTCCATATGCATCGTGGCTTCATCAAGGTTTTTTTTCATCATTTTATTGGGATGGGAATCACTTATGAAGCAGAATTATGGGCCATTATTCATGCTGTTAAGCATACTATCTATCATAGATAGAATATTTTATGGATTAAATAAGACTCTGAACTTTCTGTACATGCTCTCAAGATGATAACCCAAGATGATCCATGTAGAATATTTCCTCACTGTATTGGATGTCTTTATCAATTAAATCATCACATCTTAATGATAACTCATGCCTGTCGGGAATCTAATCAAGTGGATGATGCCTTGTCCAAGAGGACAATCATGGAAATGACAAACATGTGGTCCTTTCAAGCTCCTTATTTTTGTGCATGTTTTGTAGAGGCTGATATGAGGGGATTGTCCCACTTCTAGATTTGTAAAACCCCTTGCTCTACCGAACATTTTGTCTTTACTATTTCATTAATATTTTTTGGGGACGGTTTAACTAGACCTGATTTTTCTAGTATTACATTGGAATAAGATACAAAAGATCTCATCTTGAAGGTCCGATTAGTTTAGTGTTCTTAATGAACTATATGCACACATCCTTCCCATATTTCATTGGAAGTAAAATATAAAACATATTCAAAGTAAATATTATTTATCCTTAAACTCATTAAAATATTATTTATTCATATATAAGGGGATGGAAAAAAAATAAGGGTGAGATCAAATGATTAGTAAGGATTATGTAAAATGTAATTTATCATGAGTAAATATGGTATAATCAATATGTAATGGTAGATAACTAAAAAAATTCCATTTAATCATTATCTTGATCATGAAATGATCCATGGAAAATATCAATTAAATAATCTCTTGGATAATAATAACGGAATTATCAGTGTAGGAAATGTATAATGTTGGACGTCATAATCTTAGAAAACATGATATCTTTATAGCCTTAGCCCTACAATATACTAGTTTAAACTATGGGTTGGTATAATCAAAAATCCCATTTAATATGGTTATCCAACTAGTTTGTCTTATGAGACATATTGATGCATTGAGGATCCATTTAATTATGAGGCCCAACCATCACTATATGTCAAATACATTACTCATATATTTATTAATCAATTAAATTCTTAAACACTATTCCTTATTAAAAAATATCCATATTAAATAAAAAAACATAATATCAATATTTCTCCAATCAATCAAATAACTTTCACAGTAAAACATTTTATTTTGAAATGGTATGTGATTTAGTCAATAAGAAAGTCCATGATACCAATAATATGGATCTTTTAGAGAATTTTAATGTCCAGTGAAATATTATTACAAGAAATTGAATGTTTCAAGATAAAGTTAATAACCTTAAAATTAATAATATATAAAATATGACCCTTAATTCATCATAAATAAAGGTTTTTAAACAATTCATCTCTTTTGGAAAATAAAATAAAATGAAAGTGAAACATTAAAATATGTTTTCATTAAATTTTTTTATTTATAAACCATTTTAAAATTCTATAAGAAGCTAAATATTCTCTAATTTTTATAGTGGTGGGAATGTCTGTTAAAATCATATATGCATGTTTGAAAAACATTCACTTTAACTTTTAATAAATAATGTTTAAATGACCTTTTCAAAAAACATTATAAATATTCCTTCTAAAACTTGTAAAAATTCATGTATAACTTCAGATTTATTTAATAAATAATTTTAATATATATAATGGACTTTTGTAAAATATTTTTAAGAAATATGGACTTTAAAAAAATACCGTACCAAAAGGAGAAAAAATTAGATTTCGTTTTAAATTTTTTTTCTTGATCTAAGCCCAAAGAAAGGATAAGTAGAATAAGACATGTAAACTTATTAAATATCCATAATATAAGTAAATAGTTGAATTTTTTGAAGTATATATTATAATATTGCTTCAATTAAAATAAGATCAATCCTGAAAAATTAGATTGTAAATTATATTCTTACCACTTTTGTATCTATTAAGATTTGACCCCTAAAAAGTGTAATAATTAATTAAAAAACTAATAGAAATGAATAAATATATAATACTTTTATTTACATAAATTGTTCCATATATACACCCTATAAAATTTAGTAGGTTCATAGTACTAAAATATTTCTCAATGGTGTGGAAATTGAGACGAAATCCCTTACCTCACATTTCCAATTAGTTGAACATGTTTTAATATCTTGTAAAATGGTTTTAAACATGTTATTAATTTATAATTGAACTATATTCATATTTATAATATCATTTAATATCCACTTATAACACTTTATCACCCTTTCATCTAAAATCATTCATCATTATAATTTTTTCGAGTGTCAACTACCTAATTTTCTCAGGTATGTTTTTTCATGAATGTTTTAGTTATTGTGAATATGTTATAAATTAAAAATAAAAAATTTGTATTTATGTTTTAATATCATATTTATTAATTAAATAAATTTTTATAATAATTTATGAAAGTAATATGTAGAAAATAAATTATGTCATGTCATGGTAAAACTAGGCCATGTGTATGTATGAGCGAAATTATCATTCTTTAATGGGTGAAAGAGTTTATTACAAAAGGTTTGAGGTATGTGACCCTTGTTTTGGTTCTTTTTTGATTTTTGAAGTGGTTGGTTGATGTTTGGACAATTTTAGGAAAAACTTTTAAAGTTGTGGTGGTTGTGCAGGGGCGTACGGTTGGCGCATGGTCTGAACAAACCATGCATCTAGCCCAGGAAACCGTGCAACCTTGATAGTGGGCTCTGCATGGGCAGTGCACAGTTTTTTAAACCGTGTGGGCAAGTCGTGTAAATTGCCTTGGTGAGACAGTGACAACCGTACGATTGGCACACAGTTTTCCAAACCGTGCGGGGTAACCATGCGGCCACTTAAAGTTTGGGTTTTTAAGTATCAGACCACTTGGTATTTCCCATTTTTTTCCACATTCTTCCTCCCACTCATGGATCACATGGGAGTTCCGGTTTTTAGAGGTTAGGGGAGCTCCTTAGCTCATTTTAGTGGAAAATCGAAGGGGTTTCTTGGTGGATCGAAGGCGGTTCTCCTCAGGCAAGTCCCTCTTTTGGTTTTTTGAGGTTTGGGTTAGGGTTATCCTTCTCTCTCTCTCTTATTTTCCTAGATCTACCAAGGTTGGATGTAGATATAGGTTTTTGATGCCTTTGTGTGTTAAGGGTTGTGCTTTTTGATGTTAGGGAAGGGTTTTTAAGGTGGTTTTGAGGAGGCGTTCACCTGGTTTGAAGTGTGTTTGGGAGAAGGGTCCATTTTGATAAACCCTAAGAGGTAGGTGGATTCTCTCCAAACTCTACAAGGTTGAAATGTGAAGTTCATTTACAATTAATTTGGTTTCTATAATTTAATTGTAAGCATGTCATCTGAATTTTTTTGGAAAATCAAATGGGTGATGATTTGGGAGTTTTGGAAAGAATTTGGGGTTTTTTGAAATGAGATCAATTGGTTAATTTTAAATTGGTGATTTTAAAATGGTAATGATTGTGGGAATGAGTATTTATTTCAATAAATGGGTGATATTGAAATGTGTTTGGCATGGGAATGGTATTTGTTGGTATTGAAAATAATGAATGATTATTGTTGTGGCTTGTATGGAAATGGGTGATATCATTGGGTGGATGATGTTGGGACATGGTGGAGTGGACGAGGAAGTGTCACTATAAAAAGGGGATGGATAGTAGATGGAAGGTCCACCATCAATATAAAGTGGGTGGGAAGTACCACTTGAGTGGATTGGTAATGAATGGTTTGGACTAGGAAGTGCCACTATAAAAAGGGGTAGGATAGTGGACGGAAGGGCCACCATCAATAGAAAGTGGGCAAGAAGTACCACTTGAGTGGATTGGTAATGAATGGGTTGGACAAGGAAGTGCCACTGTAAAAATGGGGTGGATAGTGGATGGAAGGGAAAACATCAATAGAAATTGGGTGAAAATTACCACTTGAGTGGATTGGTAATTAATGGGTTGGACAAGGAAGTGCCACTATAAAAAGGGGATGGATAGTGGATGAAAGGGCCACCATCAATAGCTTTTGGGAGGGAAGTACCACTTGAGTGGATTGGTATTAAATGGTGTAGACGAGGAAGTGCCACTATAAAAAGGGTATGGATAGTGGACGGAAGGGAAACCATCCATAGAAAGTAAGCAGGAAGTACAACTTGAGTGGATTGGTAATGAATGGGTTGGATGGGACGTTCCACCATGGTTTGGTGTGTTCTTTGTTGGTGATGTTTTTAGATGGGGCTTGTGACTGAAATATGAAAATGGTAATCGGATTGTGGCATGGTTGAATTGGATTCCTTGCATGGCATGGTTGATTTGGCTTCCTTGTGTGGCATGTTTGGCTTATGGCATGTTTTTCTTATAAACAATTGGTGGCTTGGTTTTTCATTATATAAAAGGTTTTATATAAATGTGCTAATGATTTTGTCTTAGTGGCTTGTGTAGGGAATTCTGTTGGGGAAATCCTACTGAGTAGTTGTACTCACCCCCTAATTTGGCACTTTGGTGTCTTTTCAGATTTTGTGTACCATGATGTGGGCAATGGTAAGGTATCACCCTCCTTTAGTGGTGCATTGTGATTTTTTGGTGGAGATTGGAGCTTGGAGCATGGTGTGGAGTTGTGGCAGTGTCATGGCTCGTGGTGTTTTATTAATTAGTTTCTGATTTTTACTATGACATTTTGTGAACATGTCTTGTTGAATGGTTTTGGGGTTTGTGATGGAATTGTTACTATCACATGGTAGGGTTTTAAAGTGCATGTGTCTTTAGTTTTTGGATAGTTGAGTTGGGTTATCTTCTTAAGGGAAAATTGTTCCCCGCTATTAATTGACACCTTCCGAATTTATTTCCAGCATTTGGCGCCTTGGGAAAATCTCTTAAGGCCAAGTAACCCTCACCGCCTCCTCAATCCAATGAGGTAGGGGTGAGGTGTTACAAGTGGTATCAACTTGTTCGGTCCTTTGGAGTTTATTCTCGTATTTGCAGTTGACATTCGTTGTGGTATATTCCTTTAGTCGGGATGGTATCAAGGCGTAGGAATGTCGGAACATGGAATGTATAGCATAAAAGGATATAGCTAACCCTTTTATGTTGAACTTAATGTTACCAGGGATTTGGGTACATAAGAGTTTTTGAGATACTTATAGGCATTGGTAATATCATTGTCATGGGTGTATCCAATGATATGTGCATGGCATATATGGTAGAAATGACTTACCTCTAGGATGCATATTTCATTGTGCATAATGATTTATGGGATGAACTGAGAAATGGTTTTTTAGATGTTTTAAATTGTAATGTGAATAAATTTGGTATTTCGAAAATGGTTTGGTTTTCAAAAATTGTGAAACATGGAAAATGTGGAAAGGTGGAAAGCCTCGTTGTGATAGTTTTGTGTAATGAGATTCGAAATGGGAATTCTTGATGTCTATGGAAGTGAGACTCATGGTTGTTTGTGTTCTATTTATATAAATGGAACCGGGTAGGAATCGTAGTGACAAACCAGAAGTGGTTGATGAGAACTTGGTTGCACCTGAGCCCTAGGTGAACTAGCAGTTATTCCAGAAAATAATTCAAGCTTTCAAGCTATTGGAAGTGTGAATCGAGCATCGGTGGCTGAGCAGGATCTGTTGGGGGCTCCGGACGGAGGAAGCATGGTGGTACCCATGGGGAATAGTGGGATCTCTAATGTTGGGTTCAAGAGGAGGAGGGACACTTATTCCCAGGGCAGGAGTATTTCACATAATCCAACGGTAAGATCAGTAAATCTTTCTATGAAGCCCCAGAGAAAACCGGGATGTTTTTAGTGTGGTTCAACGTCACACATAAAGTGGAATTGTATGGAATAACCTTGAGAATGTCACAATTGAAAGTAGATGGGGAATCCTTAGTGCTATTGTAGGAATTCTCCGAGGTCGGGTTCACGTGACACTCCTTAGGGATCGCAGACATCATATGCTTCAATGGGATGGGGATAGCAGCATACCCCTCGCCAGCAGAGCAAAGTTAGTCATGGTGATTCTTAGAACACCACAACTCCTCAACAAGGCAATAAAGAGTATAGTTTAGCAACCAAAGTATTGTTTGGAGCCAAGCAGGTTGTGGTGGATGATCAGTCGGGACCATCCATAGTGCTAGGTACTATACTTATAAATTCTACCTTGATGCACGTGATTTTTCATACGGGTGCTTCACACTCATTTTTTTCTGCACGTGTGGTTGAGTTGTTGGATTTAGGGATAGAAATGTTGCCTTCAGTTTTAAAACATCAAACTCCTCTGGATCAAAGAGAGTGTCAAGCCTTCTTGTGTAGAGCATGTTGTATCATTGTGGGTGAGGTTGATATAATGTGTAATTTCTCAGTGATTGAGATAGATGGGGATGATTTAATCATGGGAACGGATTAGATGGTGGCGTTTAAGGCCCACATCGACTGTAATGCGTGAACAGTGGCTTTTACGAAACAATATGTTGTTAGACATCTCTTTAGATGAGAGAGGCATGAAAGGCAGGGTGTAATGGGTTTGTTGGCACCATCAGTGGACAAGTTATCATATTTGTTGGTGGTGTTGGCATTGTAATCGGTATAGAGTGTTGAGTAGAGTATTTTTTTTAGCAGTGGTGGATCATTTTATAGATGTTTTTTCCGAATAATTCTTTGGGTTACCTCCCATAAGAGAATTGGAGTTTATGATTGATATCCTTCCAAGGACCATTCCTATCTCACTTCTATCATACTAAATGCCACCTACTAAATTGCAGGAATTGAAAGTACAGTTGGAAGAGTTATAAAACAAAGGGTTTATCGATCCTAGAACATCTTCGTGGTAAGCACCAGTGTTGTTTATGAAAATTGAAGATGGAACTTTGAGGCTCTGTGTTGATTTTCATAGACTTAACCAAGTTACAATAAAGAATAGATATCCACTTCCACAAATTGATGATTTTTTTGACTAGTTTAGGGGAGCCCAGTGGTTCTCCAAGATCTACCTGAGGTCGGGATATCATCAATTGTGGGTGAGGAAGGACGATATTCCTAAAACAGCTTTCAGAAGTAGATATGGGAATTATGAATATTTTGTTATTCCCATTAGTCTAACGAATTCACCAGTGGTGTTCATGGAATTGATGAATTGTATATTTCAGAGATATTTGGATTCATTTGTGGTGGTTTTTGTAGATGATATTCTAGTGTATTCAAAGACAAAGGTGGAGTATGATAAGCACTTTGTGACAGTGCTAGGGATCTTAGGGATCATTAGTTGTATGCCAAATTGTCAATGTGTGACTTTTGGATACAGGAAGTCTGTTTTCTTGTCCATGTGATTTCTGAAAGGTGTGTTTTAGTGGATCCAGAAAAGTTTGAGGTTGTTATCTCTTGGCAACCGTGAAAGAATGTGTTTTAGGTACGGAGTTTCCTCAGTCTAGATGGGTATTATCAGCATTTTGTTTGTGATTTTTCATGTTTGGATTCACTGATGATAGATTTGACATAAAAGAATTTTCAATTATAGTGGAATGAACAGTGTCAGTAGTGTTTCAAAGAGATAAAGGGTTGCCTTACATCAACACCAATCTTGGATTTTCTAGAACCTGTAAAAGGGTACATTGTGTATTGCGATGCATCAGGATCAAGGTTGTGGTGTGTTCTTAGGCAAGGGAATCATGTGGTTGCATATGGATCACTGCAGTTGAGGGTGAATGAGAAGAACTACCTAATTCATGATTTGGAATTTGAAGTAGTGGTCCATGATTTGAAAGTGTGGAATCATTATCTCTTTGGGGAGAAATTCATGGTATATACAGATCACAAGAGCTTGAAGCAAATTTTCTTACAAAGGGGTTTGAACTTGAGACAAAAGAGATGGGTGGAATTTCTACAGATGTTTGATTTTGACTTGATGTACACACTAGGTAAGGTAAATTCACTGGCGGATGCATTAAGTAAAAAATTATATGCTCAGGTGGTGAAACAGGCATCGGACCAGTGGCAGTTGATGTCGGTTATAACTGACATGTGGTTAGAATGTGAGGACCAAGGGGATAGAGCGGTCTTATTTTAGTTTTTGTTGATTCTTGAATTTGTTGGACTAGTTAAAGAGGAACAGATATCGGATTCAGAGTGTGTGACCATGAGGTCGAAACTCAATGATGGGGAGACCATTGAGGGTTGGCAACTGAATGGAAATTCAGTTTTGTGTTTTTGAAATCGGATGGTTGTACCAGGTGCATGTCAGAAGGATCTTCTCTAGGTGTATCATTATTTTAGGTGGGTTGTTCATCCTAGAATTCAGAAAATGTATAAATTGTTGAAATCCTAGTTCTGCCGGGCTGGTATGAAAATAAGAGTGGTTGAGTTAGTTTTGAGATGCATGAATTTCCAGCAAGTCAAGGCAGAGCATCAGAGGCCAGTGACAATGTTGTAGTATTTACTAATCCCTGTTTGGAAGTGGGAGAAAATAGCGATGTATTTTATCAAAGGTCACCTAAGAATGGTTAGAAAGCACGATTCCATTTTGGTGATAGCTGATCGGCTAACAAAGTCATCCCATTTCATTCCAATTCGGGAATCTCACACAGTGGAGGATCTGTCCAAAATCTATATTCGGGAGGTGGTAAATAGGAATGGTGTTTTAGTTTTGATCATATCTGAGAGAGATCCGAGTTTTACATTTTGTTTCTGGAAATCCTTATAGGAAACCCTTGTAACTATGTTTACCATGAGTACGTCGTATCACCCTTAGACATATGGTCAATCCGAGAGGATGATACAAACTTTTGAGGATATTTTTCAAGCTTGTGTCATGGATTTTGGTGGCTTGTGGGAGAAGAAATTTTCATTGGTTGAGTTCTCTTACAATAACAGTTATAAGGAATCCATACATATGGCTCCATTTGAAGCATTGTATGGGAGTTCGTGTCATTCTACACTATGCTAGGTGGAAATGGGTGAGTCCTCGATGGTTAGACTAAGCCTTGTTCAAGAGACTACAGAGAAGATCAAGTTAATCATGAAGAGAATGGAGATGTCATAGAGTCATCAAAAGACGTATGCAGATCATCATCGATGGCCTTTTTCATTCGAGGTGAGTGATCATGTTTTCTTGAGGATCTCTCCTAGGTTGGGACATCGTCAGTTTGGGGAGAAGGGAAAGTTATCTCCGAGGTATATTGGACCTTTTGAAATTCTTGAGCGGGTTGGTGAGGTGGATTATCATTTGGCTTTTCCACCTAAGTTTTGTGTGGTGCAAAATTTGTTTCATGTGTCGCAGTTGAAAAATTATTAGCTGGATCTGGGCCATGTTATTGGATGGGATCTTGTTGAGCTAGATTAGGATGCTTCGTTGGTGCACATTCCAGTGTGGGTTGTGGATATGAAAGATAAAGTCTTGCGGGGTAAAAGCATTGGTCTGGTTCGGGTATTGTGGCAGCATGGCCAAATCCAAGAGGAGATTTGGTAGAGGGAGAAAGAGATGGTCGAGCAATGGCCTGAGCTCTTTCAGCAAAGGGTGGGTTCACTACTTTATGAGGATGGAAAATTCAATGGTGGGGAAAATGTAGTACCCCCAGTTTGAGGTGTGTGACCCTTGTTACAGTTCGTTTTTTCTTTTTTAAGTGGTTGGTTATAGTTTGGACAATTTTGGGAAAAACTTTTAAAGTCGTGGAGGTTGTGTAGGGGCTCATGGTTGGCGCATGGTCTAAACAAACACTGTGGCCAAATGCGAAAACCATACACCCTTGGCAGTGGGATCTTCATGGGTGGTGCACGATTTTTCAGACCGTGCGGGCAAGCCATGCGATGTCCAAGGGTGAGACAGTGGCAACCCATGGTTGGTGCACAGTTTTCCAAACTGTGCGGGGTAACCATGTCGCCACTTAAAGATTGTGTTTTTAAGTCCCATCCCACTCAGGATTTCCCATTTGTTTCCCTCATTCTTCCTCCCACTCGTGGCTCACATGGGAGTTCTGGTTAACATAGGTTGCGGTAACTCCTTAGCTCATTTTGGAGTCAAATTAAAGGGGTTTCTTTTTGGATTGAAGGCGGTTCTCCTCGGGTAAGTCCCTATTTTGGTTATTTGAGGTTTTGGTTATGGTTATCCCTCTACCTCTCTTAGTTTCCTAGATATACAAGGGTTTCATGTAGATCTAGGGTTTTGTTTCCTTTGTGTGGTAAGGGTTGAGCTTGTTGATGTTAGGGAAGGGTTTTGAGGTGGTTTTGAGGAGGCGTTCACCTGGTTTGGAGTGTGTTTGGGCGAAGGGTATATTTTCCAAACCCTAAGAGGTAGGTGGCTTCTCTATCAACTCCACTAGGTTGAAATGCGAAGTTCATTTACAATTAAATTGGTTGCTTTAATTTAATTTTAAGCTTGTCATGTGAATTTTGTTGGAAAATCAATTGGGTGATGATTTGGGGGTTTTGGCATGAAATTGGGGTTTTGTTGAAGTGGGATCAATTGGTTAATTTTAAATTGGTGATTTTAAAATGGTAATTATTTTGAGCATGAGTATTGATTTCAATACACATGTGATATTTAAATGTGTTTGGTATGGAAATTGTATTTGTTGGTATTGACAATAATGCATAATTATTTATGTGTCTTGGTGGAAATGGGTGTTATCATTAGGTGGATGATGTTGGGATGTGGTGGAGTGGACGAGGAAGTGTCACTATAAAAAGGGGATGGATAGTGGATGGAAGGTCCACCATCAATAAAAACTGAGCGGGAAGTACCACTTGAGTGGATTAGTAATGAATGGGTTGGATGAGGAAGTTCCACTATAAAAAGGGGGTGGATAGTGGACATAAGGGACACCATCAATAGAAAGTGGGCGGGAAGTACTGATTGAGTTGATTGGTAATTAATGGGTTGTACGAGGAAGTTCTGCTATAAAAAGTGGGTGGATAGTGGATGGAAGGGCAACCATTAAAAGAAAGTGGGCGGAAAGTTCCACTTGAGTGGATTGGGAATGAATGTGTTGGACAAAGAAGTTCCACTATAAAAAGGGGATGGATAGTAGACGGAAGTGCCACCATTAATATCAAGTGGGTGGGAAGTACTACTTGAGTGGATTGGTAATGAATAGGGTGGATGATGAAGTACCACTATAAAAAGGGGATGGATAGTGGACAGAAAGGCCACCATCAATAGCCAGTGGGTGGGAAGTACCACTTGAGTGGATTTGTAATCAATAGGTTGAATGGGAAGTGCCACCATGGTTTGTTGTGTTCTTTTTTGGTGATGTTTGTAGATGGGTCTTATGAGTGAAATATGAAAATGGTAATCATCTTGTGGCATGGTTGAATTGGCTTCCTTGCATGGCATGGTTGATTTGGCATCCTTGTGTGGCATGTTTGGTTTATGGAATGTTTGGCTTATAAACAATTGGTAGCTTGTTTTTTCTTTATGTAAAATGTTTTATATAAATTTTCTAAAAGTTTTATCCTAGTGGAGTGTGTATGGAAATGAGTTGGGAAATCCTACTGAGTAGTTTTACTCACCCCCTAATTTAGCACTTTGGTGTCTTTTTATATTTCGTGTACCGTGACATGGGAAAAGGTACGGCATAACTCTCCTTTAGTGGTGTATTGTGATGTTTTGGTGGATCTTGGAGCTTGGAGATTGGTGTAGAGCTGTTGTGGTGTCATGGATCTTGGTGTTTTGTTGTTTAGTTTCCACTTTGTACTCTGATGTTTTGTGGACATGTCTAGTTGAATGGTTTTGGGGTTTGTGATGCAATTGTTAGTATCACATGGTTGGGTTTGAAAGTGCATGCATCTTTAGTAGTTGATTGGTTGAGTTGGGTTATCTTCTTAAGAGAAAATTGTTCCCCACTGTTCCTTGAATGCCTCGGCATTTATTTTCAGCCTTTGGTGCTTCGGGAACATCTCTTAAGTCCATGTAACCCTCACCGCCTCCTCAAGCCAATGACGTAAGGGCGGGGTGTTACAAAGAGAAAGAATATATATTATATACTAAATTTAAAGAATCAATGTTATTTCATCAATATCATATATATTCATCATATAAACCATTATAACTATGCATTTGAGGTGGTCATGAAAAATTTGTTACATCAGTGCACCAAAGTACACAGAGTGATGGGTTTGTTTCACATTTGATAGAGAAAGATATGGATAAATATTATGAAATAAATGTAATGACATCTTATTATATAGTAGATACTAATTTTATTATATTTTAATTGTTAGTAAATAACAGAATGTGGTAAAATAAGATATAAAAAATGAAAGATCTTGGTTAAGATGATTACCTTCTATTATAGAAAAATCATTTAGATATATTCTTAAGGACCATGGGTTTGGTATTTTGGGAAGAAATAATACCTATAGAACATGTAATGGGATGTTTGGTTGATATTTTTACAGATTTTGGTCAAGTTAAATTGCTCAAAATCTTTAAATAATTGAGGAAAGGAGGTTCCCTTTTATAATTTATGTGAGTGGAACACCGGTACTTTTTCAAAGTTTAAAAATATTGTTAAGTGATTTTTTAGAAAACAGATTAAAATGAATCATATTTTAATTTTATAAGTTTAATTTTAAATACAACCCACTAATGGTGATTAAGAAAGTTTTTTTGTCAATTTGACCCTTATATTATTAGATTACCCCCCCCCCCCCTCATAAACCTATTTTATCATTAACCGTGGTAGTAGATTTTTACTATTTTTACTATTCATTATGAAAAAAAATTAAATTGACCTTACTAAATATTATTTATTTTGATAATTCAAAAAATGGAATATATTTTATCAAATCTAATTTATATAAGTGATGAGATTTAATTTTCAAAAACCCCATAAAATGTGGTGAAAAAAACCTTTTCAAGAAGTGAATTTTTTAAGTATAAGATGATCTTATGTTAACTATATGACTAATAATAATAATTATATATATTTAAATTCATATATTTAGATATATAATCTATAAATTTTATTTAGATCATTCATTATTATATTTTATTTTAATTAATTAAAATATAACAGCATTATGCACTTAAATATAATTCTATAAAAACCCATTTTTAGCTACAAACGATCTTATCTTTATTTCTGTGAAATTGATATTAATACATTGTAAATTATAAGAATTGTATAATTTTATTATAAATAAAATGGGTAATATTTAAATACTATACTTTTAATTATTTATAAAATCTTATTTATAAGGGAAAATTTCAAAAATTTATTCTAGGCTTATTTTGACCTAATAAGTTCTAAATAGATATTCATCCTATAAAATTATAATTTTCATGGAATGAAATATTAAAATTTTCATTGTATCATAGTTTTATTAAAATATAATTTTCACTTATTATAATTGGGGCTCAAGTTTTTCACTCCCCACAATGTGTAACTTAAAGAAAATACTAATAAGGGGGACCCATTCCTTTTGGGTCACCCATTAATCACTTGAAATACATAATATAATCCTAAAATAATAAAAAAATAAAAATAATTACCTATATATAAGGTCAAGATCTTGAAGATTTATTAATTTAGAAGGTATCTTCCACTTAGTATTTTTAAATGGGATTTAATGTCGCTATTTATCTCATGTTATTCCCTTAACATGTGTGAATGATTATGATGATTTATTTTATAATCCTTATTACTTCCAAAAAATTAACATGTTTAAACATTATTGATGTGTAACACTTTACACACATATTTTCTAATCTTACTAACCTAAATTTTGAGTTAACCGTATTCAAACATATCTAAGTTCATCTCATTCATAATGTATATAAAACCATCTCATATAAAGCTTTAAAACCATATGAAATATAAAATACACATAATATTAATCATAGGGAGATAGATAATAAACCCACAATATTTTAAAAAGGGTATAATCTACTAGTCCAGTGAGTAGTCCGACCTAAAATAACTCTATACAAGGGAAATTTACTCAATAAAGACATCAATTACATCATAATTTTAATACATAATATGTAGAAACTATAATCAACTTCATAATTCAAACTCATAACCTAGTACAAGAACAAGTCAGTAAATAATTAAACTAATTCAATTACCATACTTATCATCCAAATATTTATCTTCATGTATGACTATTTATAGAAGTAGTTTAATACTAAAAAATAAAACATATAATAAACCCAAACATAAACAATTTATATCAAAAAATAAAATGGGGAATGAAATAAATAAATAAATAATTCATATATTTAAATATGAGTTAAACAATTTATGGAAAATTCATAAATAAATAAATTATAAACACTTTATAATTTATCCATACATTGTGTGGATTCCCTAATTAAATAAATATAAATAATATATATATCTCTTTAATTTGAATCCTTTATATTACCATTTTATTAATAATTATCCTTATATATATGATATTAAATAAAATATAAAATATTTATATTCAATGTCTATCATGTAAACAATTTAGATAATATAAATATAAAGTATTAAATTAGAGTGTCCCTCAAGCATTGTCACCTCAATAGGGATTTGGTTGATTTATATAATATTTAATTAATGGGATCCTAATCACTAAAAATAAAAAGAGTGCGGTATAGGTATTGTAACTCTTGAGGTTGGTCCACTAGAAAAAAAATAATCACATACTATCTAATATTTATTCAATTTTTCATACATCAAATTTTGGTGAATATAATATGTGAGAAAATATTTGGGAGTGGAAAGAGTATCAAAAATGATAGGCGATAAATTAGGTAAATTGAAATGAAGATGGTCTTTATTAATTAATTGAGATGGTGGATTAATTACAGGGGATATTTTCAAAGTATTTGTGATTACAATGTATCATGAATCAACATTATCGATTAATTCAAAGGATTATTAAGGTGATTAGTCCCACATGGTTAGTTAAAACAAAAACTATTTAAGTCTATTTAAATCTTATGGTAAAATTAATCTAATAAGTCCTAGATTTATTTTGATCTATCTCATTGAAAAATAATAATTAAGGATAAATATTATAATCTCATCCTCATATATCACTTTAGATTCCAACCATTAATTTCCATTACTCTAACTAAGACACTAAGGGATAATGTTTTAATCATTACCATTGTGATACTAATATAAAAAATTCAATAAACAAAGAAAAATAATCATTTTTCTTAACATATCATCCTCATATTCTTGATCTATTATACCTTAATAATCTACTCACTCATGATAGAATATTCAAAAATCATGAATAAATGAGGTTTCTTTAGGTATTGAAGAATCTCACACGTGGAAAGAAAGGGGAAATTACACAAAGAAAAAACTAAAACTTAACTACCATTCACACTAATATTTAATCCAAAAGTAAGTAATTAATACATCAATGTTCTTTAATATATGGTTAGGGATTTCCAAGATAGTATACCTTCAACTATACTCCTTTAACTATTCATTATCTTCTTTGAATTAATCCCAATTAAATGTTAAAGATCATTAATATTATATAGGAACAGACTTATCCCTGAAACATCTATATGGATTATGGAATAACATATTAAAATTATATATTTATCACCTTATATCTACCAGATTCATTGTAACAAATCACAGAATTTATAGTGGATGGAAATATACCCATTTTGAAATCTTGGGTATCCCAAAGATCCTGATGTGGTCATTTGGATTTTCTGGATATTCGTTGAACAAATTCATATAATCTTCTACATAGATATTTAATATATTAGGTGTTTTATTATGAAGTTATTGTATCTAAAATATTAAATTTCTACCATTTTTCAACCCTCATGAGCATGGTGTCCATGTTAAAGTGAAATAACCACTCATCTCCTTTAAGTTAATATAACATAGTTGTATTATGGTGTGGTGATCAAGACCACAGTACAATGGCCCCAAAACTTCAATCATGATAATTTTTATATAGAAAAAGTTTTAACACAAGGCTTCAGGTTGAGTCAGGGAGTTGTTATTCAATTCATCCTCCGGCGTATTCAAGTGGTTCTGATTTAATCTAATACCAATATGAGTTAGTTTTATTTAATCATATGTGACTAATTTCTATTCATACATGAGATTAAATTCATTGTTATATAGCCTATATTGTGGTGTGTTCTCTACATTCATGGTACATGATTCCTCACCAAATCTCTAGAAAAGTAAATAATCTATCATATCATCAATTCTACCCAAATTTTATCTTACATAACCAACACCAATTATATTTTAATATTACATAACTGTGGTTATTTCTTAGAAAATCCCTTGACTGCTCAATATTTCCTTCAACTATTTACATTAATCTAACACAAGTTCCAAAAATTGTCTTTTGTTCCTTTGATTATGGGGGTAATTATATAATTACATCAAGGTTTTTTCCATTTTCTTTCAAAATCTTCAAAACACATCAGATCTATATTCCATCTATAATTTAGAAAAAACATTGAAAAATAGAACATGAAACAATATTTGATCAATTAAAACATTTATATTGTATCTAAATTTCATTCATGTTTTTGGCTCATCAAGTGTCCCCACACTTGAATATATTATTCCATTAAGAAAAACCTCCAAAAAATCATAGAGGAATAAAATATCATCTAGGGAAACACTCAAATCAATATATTCATTAATAAAAATTCATAATGGGATTTTTCCAAAACTATACAAGCCATATAATCAAGAGTTACCTAATCATACCACATTTATCACTATATTTAAATATTTCTCCATTTTTACTTACCTTATTCGAGGTCTATTAATTACCAATTGCATTTACGATAAACCTCACCTGAAATTCAATTCACACATCTCTCAAGACGTGTTATTTTAGAGTTATTCTCAATATAATTTTTATGCACTCTATTCATAGGTTTTCAAGTCATATTCATCCCCACTTTTAAATCAAACCACACTATTAAAGAGGAAATTCATAAATGTTAAAATGTATTTGAGGTTGAGGGTTGGTGGGTAATAATACAAAGAACTACTAAATTATTATTGAAAAAAAGAGAAAAACAATAATGTATAATGCATGATTGGAATTTTTCTCCATGATCAGAAGCTCTCCTTATCCTTAATCATGAATCAGTTCCACGTTTTTTATATCTAGTTTTCCTAATTGGGATACAAATTCATCTTTCTACAATGATAGATTTATTCATTTCAAAACAAAATTATTTTACTTTTTTCAAATGGAATTTCTAAAATAATGATTCTCACACCCAATGAAGTAAAATTATACCACTTCCTTTATCTACACCATAAATATCATCCATAAAATATTTTTAATAATAATTACAATAAGGGAAAATCTGTCTTTTCATTCTCCAATACATGGTATTTCATTTTCTCACTATTATTAGAATGATCAAGGATCAATAAATTGTATCCACACATAAAATTCCTTAAATTTTTCTTCTAAAAATCAATAAATCAACCTCACTTTTTATTTAGACATAATAATATTCAACCATTTCATTAGATCACTAATACCCACCTCTATCCCAAATTAAGATCATGCAATCATACACAATAGTTTGTGTAGGATGTAAAATTTGGCTAGTAATGTGGATTTATATAAAGAAAAGTTTATAGTTTTGGTGTCTTAATAGAAGATTGAATGTAACAGTATTTATTGAGGTTAAATGGACTCCAATATTTTCAATTGTTTTCTTTAATATCTTAATTTGTTTTAAATTCATCATTTTTTGATAAGAAAAAATAATCCAATTATAGTAGTTATACAAATCTCAATAAACTCCCAAAAAAATTTGGTATAAGTAAGAATATATTAAAATAGGTTTACATTGCCTCTTGAGAATGGGAAAGTAAATTTTTATAGAAAAATGAGGTCAATGTATGGAAAAAATTAACCATTCTACGAAATTAAAATTTTTTGGAACAAAAAACTCACAATAAATTCTATAGTCCTTTTGAAAACAACTGAAAATTTTAATTGGATCAAAATATTCATCTAATTTTACTTATGTATTAATTATTTATGGATATTGGTAATGATTTTTGCAAATATTAGTAAATTATTTCCCTAATTAATAATTTAGCCGAACTTAACCAATGAGAAAAGGTCAAATGATCTCTAAGAATCTATCCCATTAACTTGAAGTAAAAATTTCCCCCAATGTTCAAAAACAAATTGAGGTAGATACATGAAAAATATAAATGAAATATTTCAAACGTTGGATTCATGAAATAAGAAACAAAATAATTATTCACTAATTGATGCAACATATTTTCCTTGATCCATGGATGGATTTGATTAATTTAAATCCATGCATGATGGTGTATTTTTTTCTTCCATAGTTAACATTATGTAGTTGTTTTTCATGTTATATCACAAATTATAAAACAAAGGATTTCATAAAAAATAAATTGATTCTCAAAAATAGTTCCATGTAAAGTCATCAGGTTAATACAAGAATAGTTTTTAATAATCTCAAATGTGGTCTCATTTTGATACATGTTTTCCAAATCAATTTTATGAAATTTTAGTGTTTTTTTGATAAAGTTTACTTTTTTTTAATATAACATTGTTGGTGAAATAAAGGTATTCCTTTAATATTTTAATAAAATGTGAGTTTTTATGATTTATGGGTAAATAATTATTTATTTAATTTCCATATTTATTTGAACCATATTTTGGTTTAAAATTCATTGAAATAATATTTTGAATTTATTTTTATGGTTTTACTTTTAAGGTTTAATTTTTTTAAAGTTTCAAGTTTTTATTTGAAATATATCACTTTTTAAAAAGAATTAAAATATCATTTATTAAAGTTTCAATAATAATAATGAATTTTTTGTGAAGTTTTCTTAAGTTTTAAATTAATTTAATTTAATTTAAATTGATTTTAATAAGTGTTTAATATATTATTATAGAGGTTCATATGTAAAAATCATAGGTTTGTAGCATAAGAGACATCTCTATGAATTTTGTAAATTATGTAAGATCCATAAAGACCTTTGTAAAAGATAATTTCACACTATAGGTGTAATGTTTTGTAAACAGATAGAAAATTTAGGTATTTCTTCATTTAATAAGAGTCATTTCCAATATTTATAAGAGTAAAATCCAAAGATGATAGATGAAAAAGTGTCATTTTCCATATGGTAATAGTAATTATTGAATAGTTGAAATTTTCAAAAAATTAAAGAATAAACTATTACAAAAATGAGTTTAAATCAAATTAAAATGTCATAGTTACCCTAGTATCACAACTAAAAAATAAAATCTAAATGAGGTTGGACCTGATGAATCTGAATACTTATGAAGACACTACAGATTGAATCAATTTGGTAGTGAATGGAAGTAAAAATTAATTAGATCTGAATCATAATGAATGTGGTGGATTAAATTCTATTTGAAGGGTTTTAATGAGTCACTATGAATGAGATGACAGATATTGATGGGAACCATGTGGAGATCTAGGATATAATCTTACAGTAATTTCCTAAGAGGAAATTCATTGGGGATTCTTCTAATTCAATGATAGGATTCATTTTGAGATATTCCATGAATCATTAGAGTTAAACTAAAGAAAGTATGAGAACATATAAATCTCAATCCATGTGGATTTTATTTCCTATTACATAGACTTTTGAATACATTCTATTTTTTTTTTACAAAGTGGGAGTATGAGGCAAGGGGGAGGATTGAATTTTGGGTATTTTTTAATTCTGGTATTTCTATGTTTAAATGTTTTCTATTAAATTTTTTTGAGGCGTTTCTATTCTACATGGTGTTCTTCAACCTTTATAAATGGAGGTATAAACTACTAAACAGTACTAAAAAGTAATTCATTATATTTTTTGTAGATTCTAATACCAAATGATCATTTCATTCTTCTTCAATATTAACCAAAATTAATTGTGAATTGGGATTTTAAATATCGCATTCACTCCCATAATCAATTTTCTACTCTCTTACCCTTACTGATTTTCCCCTTATTCATTTGATTCATTCATTATGAGTGAGGTGAGTATTGATTCTAAACTTTATGATCAAAAATTGATTGTCGTTTATTGTGATAAATCATTTTTGAAGTGATTATTTTGAGGTTTTCCTATTAGATTAGGTATAGTACTTCATCTATTGTGTTATATCCGTGTATTAGTGTTCACTTTTTTAAATAAAGAGGTGATTTGAGCTGAGATATCAGTCAATTCACTGATTAAGGTTACATGTTTCATTATTTGATCTTTCATTAGGTCAATTATCTATAGTACTTAAGTAGAAAAAATTAGGACTAGTATATATTTTTACTAACTATCTTCCCTATATTTATATATATATATTTCCATTTTATTAGCATTATTTATTACTTTATATCACAATTAATACCTAATTTAATATATTAAAATTAAAAAAATATCTCAAAAAAATAAGGATTCACTTGATTAACACTTTTCCTTAATATGGCCTATAGGTTATAAACTTTTTTATATCTAGAGATTTTATAAATAAATTTTTGAACAATCCCATGACAAGGCCACATAGAAATTGGCATCATTGATGGGGAGTATAGTAATTTCAGTGAATGTGAATTTTTATTTTAATTATTAGTAACTAAAATGACGTACTTTAATGGTTTCAAATCAATTTCATTGTTATATTACTCACCTGTGTAGGAACATTAACAAATAATGGTAAATTTTAATATTGTCAACAAATATGACAAGGTAAAGTTCCCACTGAATTATAAGTAGTTACAAATCTGTGCTTGTTGTAAATTTTTTAAAAATAAGGCAATTAAATTCACTAGGTTTAAAGGAGGGGAGAATCACTTCAAAAAAAAGCTTCTTAAGAATGGATTTTTTATAAATAAGAATATTTATTTGAAGAATATATGTATTTTCATATTTTTCAACATGAAGTGCCCATTGTCTCTAAGATGTAATGACATGATCAAATTTTTGAGAGATATATTAGGGAATGGTTGGAAACAAGTCATGATGAATTAGAAGATGCAAATTTTTATTAAGATTAATTGTCTTTGAACATAAATTGGGTTTATTTTATTTATAATAATATTTATAATTATTTTTATTTGTTTAAATAGGTTTCAACAACAAAATAAATCTCATTTGGTTCCTTGTAAGACTCTATTTATGAGGTGGTGAACTATTATGAGAGGTTGGAGGAGATTTATTACCTCTATCTTATCCCAGACATACTCCCAAGAGCACTAATTTTTTCAGATGACCAACAAGATGAATATTTTCAGAGAGATGATTTATTTTTATAAGAGGATGCATTTTTATTTGATTATGAATACGTTGAGTATGATCTTGATATTTTCTATTTTTTATAGGTTTAATTGAAATTCATCATTTTTTTTATTCTTCTGGAGTGTAATGATGAAATTAAAAATACACCTTTTAAGGAATCAAAGGAAGAATTATGATATAATTCTTAAGAGGAATAAAGTGATCTTCTTCTACATGTTTCAAAACTATTTAAAGAATCACATAGAAAGAATGGCTCCTTGAGTTCATTAGAGATCATTATGAAGGATCATTTTAAAATGAGGTTAAGGCTCCTCAACCTTTTCTCATGTCTACCTTAGAGTACATAAATGTGGTATCACTTAAATATAAGGTAAATTCTTATTGATAAATTATTGAAGGGTTCCTCAAAAAATAAGTTTTTGATTTTAATATTGGGAACTAGTGTGTGTGATTCTGAGGCCCGGTGTTCTTGGAATAAATGATTGAAATATATTTAACAGCACACATGCACATTTTTTTAAAAAATGTGGAATAACTCATTTTCAGAGGCCTAGATCAGAAATCCTAAGTCAATATTTAGTTTATAGCATGGGTTTTACCTTAGTTGTGACATAATATTTTTCATTGTGGGATGATTGTAAAAAATTCATTATGGGAATAATTAAATGAAATGAATTAAATAACTAATTTTTGTTGTTTAGTTTTTTACATAGATATTCTTCCCCCTTTAAATGCATAGTTCTATAATTTCCTAAGGTTTGGCCGCTCAAAACCTTTAGATTCATAAAAACAATTGGAGAAATTTTCTTGGTGGATGATGATGGATCATGGATCATCATTCCAAAAGAGTCTTTAGATCTTTTCAATAATGGAAACATAAATTTTCTTCATCAATTATCTATCCAAACATGAGGAAGGATTTTTTTTATTGGTGATTTTCCTTCCCATTCATTAATCCTAGAAGAACACAGATCAATTTCATGAAGAAAATTGATTCATGCATCACTAGTAGATTTAATTTGATGGAATTGATTAATTTTTCACTTATTTATCCCTCTTCATTCAACCTTTCTAAGATAAAATATTGAATCCTAATAAACAATTTCCAAGGTTCATTCCTCAAATTTTGTGGCTTATATATTTCTCTCCCCATTATTCACACATTTATCTTGGGATTTTTATTTTTTCCTACAGTTCAATGAAAACTTATAATATGATCATTGTGTTCCCATTCTTTAGAACAATGAATCAATATCGTGGGTGTAGTTTACAATCAATAGTGTTATTGAGGTGCGATAAAATGGGCGGATGATTGGCAGTGGATTAGATCAGTTTTTCATGTTTTGTTTATCCAAATTTTGACACTAGAGGACAAATGTCTTAGTGGATGGTTTTCTTAGTAGATTGAGGACACATATCCCAACTAGTAGGGATAAAAAGGACCGTCCAACCTAGGATCTATAGTTTTCATAAATGGTGGTGGCTCTAGTGAGATGTAACATGAAATATAAGTAGATATGGAAATCTCTAGAAACACAGGATGTATGTTGGGTTACATGTCTTGTGGGCCCATAGTTACAGTGCTAGGGTTTCATCCAGAGTTAAGGATCGCATGGAGTGTGACCCCTTAAATGTTACTCAGATTATACATCATATAGTACCTAGAAAAGTGTAAAATTACATAGGCAAATAACATGTAATGTACTTTAAATAGACACAGATTGGTGTACATGGGTTGTTACATGGACATGGATATCATACACAAACATATCTAGGAAACACGGGAAGGATACTGTGTATCTCTACATTCTATGTAATCCTTAAACATGTTGTGTATATGGAGACTATATGTTATGCGGGGATCTTCAACATGGGAAGGTATGAGGATAGCTGGACACACAATGTACCCCTTGGTACACATTTTGTACCCCCTTCAAGAGTGCTTGTGGATCTTTGTTTTCTTAGTTTGGACTAATATAGGTTGAGTTTGTCACCCTTGCTCCATTCCTTCAAGGTTATAATGTGAAATACATCCATATCAATGGATTATGATCCCCTCTAGAGGGTGATTCTCAGATAGAGTTGTGGTGTCCCTTCTTGAGACTGGAGAGTGATCATCAATCATATTTTGTTCCATATATAGGGTTTTTGGAATTGGAATGACCACCCTGAATAAAGAATTGGCCCCCATGTACCAGGCCCTATCAGTGGGGTTTGTGGTATAATTGAAATATTTTCCCCTATGTAGCAAGTTGATCTTGATTGGGTTCATGGTGTCCCCCCAGTGGTTCTTGGCATGACCCCTTATATATGTATCAGAGTCTTCTTAGAGCAGTGATATTTCATTGGGTGGGGCCCAATGAGTTGGACCTCTTCGTCAAGTGTCTCGGATGATTGCATGGATCATGGAGTAGATTCTCCCATAAAGATTATTGCTTCGAGCCGAATCCTATGGATAGAAGTTGGTTATGACCACCTAGTGGTGTGGTGTATTTTTTTAATATATCTGGGTTTTATATTATACATTTATTGTTATATCTTATATTTAGCTGAATAAACTTTGTGGTTCATATTA
The DNA here is from genome assembly GCA_963277665.1 of Viscum album. Classification (NCBI taxonomy): domain Eukaryota; kingdom Viridiplantae; phylum Streptophyta; class Magnoliopsida; order Santalales; family Viscaceae; genus Viscum; species Viscum album. Next base: position 1,968,061,607 of record OY728161.1, read on the forward strand.
AGTGTTTTATGGGTTCCCTGAAAAGTATTTTTATACTCACCCATGCATGGTATTTTCCTACACATGTTGTGTCTTATACAGACGACACCCATTTGATTGTATCCTTGGAGGACATTCAGCGTGTGGAGTATAGTTGGAACTTTAAAGACTGAAGTGTTTTACCGAGAGTATGGATTTGACTTAGTACTGAACCTTAGAGAATGTAAGACTTTAACAGTTTGTTTTTGGGATTGTATTTATCCCCCTTTTTTTACACTTTCATTACTTTTTTGTCCTAATTTGTTGTGGGGTCTTAGATATATGCATTCATTATTTCAATAGTTTTACATTTCAGCATTCTGTAGCCTTGGAGATGTGTGTTTCTGTACAGGTATTATAGGATAATGTCATTCATTTATTGGATATGACTACTCAGTTCTGGTCTTCATCCCTATCCTATTGAATCCAAGCATGGGGTAGTCATGGGTTGGATCTCATTGGGTCAGATTGTGACATATCTCCTTTGAAAAAGAGATAATCCAAGTAGTAAGGTATAAATTTTTAACTGCTTATTTCCCATTTCTATTTCTTTATGTGCACACATTATTCATAAAATTGAATTACACCATATTAAAATGATAAAATTAGTATAATTAGTATACTCGTATGTTATTATAATAATGTTTCAATAATTAACCACCTTTCTTCCTTTTATATTATGAAAAATGAAACTGATAACCATGTGTTGTGTGGACTACCACCTCCATGAAGTGATGTGTTCATTTTCATTCACGATCTTTCAAGGATTGTACTAATTAGAAATACAATATATAAGTATTATTTTTATGAAAAAAAAAATATTTTCTTAAATGATAAATCATATTACTCCTTTTCCACATTCTATGGAAAATAAAATCATCATCCATATATACATGTGGACTACCACCTTTATGGAACTATTGATTTACATTTTTATTTTCATCACCACCTTCCATGTATGGTCATGATAATTGTTTTAATGGATGTATATGGTATTAAATAAATTATTACAGTTCTGTAAAGAAAAATAATAAATCTTATTAACAAAAATAATTAATAAACAATTTTGGTAAATTCAATCATCCTAAATCGCATTCTAAGTGAAAAAATATTTCTTCATACTATAAAGTGTCTTCACATAAGTTATCCTATTCTTATAATCCTTTATTATTTTAATATCTCACATTAAGAAGCATTAAATAATATTCTTATGCTTCTGTTATAATGTTATTACTGCTAAATCACATCATAATCATCTTTTAATTATGGTATGTTCTTTTTTGGGTTGGTTTAACTACCTAATTGAATAATTCTATATATTTATATCATGTATGACTATTAAAATTTAATTTATGGTAATATATGATATAAATATGTAAATAATGTATTTTTATTTTGAATGTTAATATAAAAATTTAACTCATTCTTTAGGAAAATAGCCTTTATTCACTGATGATAATTTAAAGAATATCATCATTTATTTCATCAAGGATGATCATAACCAAACAATTATGAAATGAAATTATAAATTTAAAATTATCATAAGGAATAAATTATAGTAACTTTTATTATCTAAGAATTGTGAAATTTATGATATTAAAGAATCACAACATTGTTATTATGAAACCAGTTCAAAATGAACAAGATTACTCACACTCAATATTGAAAATAGTTTATAACTAACTAACATACATGTAGGGAATAATTATAAATGAATTTTATAAAATGTTATAGACATGAATAAGTTTCTCAAATAGGTTATTAAGATAATTTTTTATATAGTAGGTTAGAGTTTGATCAACTAAGAGGTAATTCAAGGTAAAGATCTCTTTGTCTTGTATTAAAATCAATGAGACATGTTTGATATTACACACCAATTTTTTTATATATTTTTCATTAACTACCCTATTTACTTCAATTATAATTAATATCTCTTATTTTATGATGATTTAATTTCAATTACATGGTAATCCTATTATTATTACATTATCATTACTATAAGTGTTTTTTGAAACTCAATTCTCATTAACTGAGTTATAATTGTTCTTTTTGAACATATTTTATATAAGTTGGGTAAATTCTATCCTTTGAATGTATTATGTCATAATTTATATTTGTTTTGGTTATTTAAATTTTAACCACATAACCCTTTTCTAAATGTCACTTTCATCATGGGTTATGACATCTAAAAGGGATTTGGATAACTTGAATTTCATGTCTTTGAATTAAAATGTTATGGATTGAGTGTAATTATTCTATTTTTAATAAATCCATTGATTTATTATTTCATAATATATTTAATCTATTATATCTAGGTATAATTATTTTTTAACTAAAATATTATTTAGAAGTTAATTTCATTCTCCTAAAAATACAACATTTATAAGAAAAAAATATCATATCTCATAATGATGGACTTTCCCCCATTTATAAGTTAATTATTAACATATTTTTCCCTTCATTATATTAAATCCAAAATATTATTTTACTCATATATCATCCATATTTCCCTTATCATATTTTAAAATGGATGTTTTACTACCAATTTTATAAAATGGATTATTAACAATGTCTTTTCAAAATATTCAAATGGTTTTCCATCCATTAAGAATTTAATGTTTTATATTCCAATACATACTTAATTTTGATATAATTTATTTCATTATGAGGATTTATTATTTAAGTTTAGTTTTTTAAGTAAGTATTTTCCAAAGCTTTCACATCACATTTTTGAAACCTTTATTATATTTTCATGGATCTTTTTTAAATATTAATTTTTAAAAGGTAAATGTTTTCACATAACCTTTTTTAAATCATGATGTCATATTAAATGTTAAATTGTTTAATATATCTTTTAAAATAATTTTTTTTAAATATCAATAAATTTTCAAAAATAACATTTGATTATAATCTATAACTTCATCTTCTATAATAATGATTAAAATATTTTATGAAAACTCTTCAATGGTTTCACTTTTAGTTTCCTCATTATCATTAAAAGCATTATTTACTTGGAAGTTATTTTTCAAAAACCATCCACTGAATTATATTATGAAATAATCATTTGGGTGATTGAATCTTAGTTATCTACCATTTACATTTTTGAGGTCAATTTTTGTGATACCATCTAGAAATGTTTTGAAACAAATTTATCTTTATTGGGTTCTTTATAATGTGTTTAATTAATTTTTTTTCTAAAGGGAACAAATGTATGTTTAACTGATTTTTGGTGTATTATATATCCCTAAAATTGATTATTAAAGGATTAATATCTTAGGAAACAAGGATGTTAGTACTGGAAATTCTATTTTTTTGAATCATGCAGCATAATCAATTTTTTATTCACAATTTCAAGCTTAAACATTTTGTTTACACAAAAAGTGATGTTTGGGATTTTTTTTGATCACAACATAAAATCTGGGCAATTTTTTTGTTCAAAAAATGAAGTGTGAGAATTTTTTTTCACAATATTCCACATGGAAATTTTTTCATAATTTTATAATTTCCTTATACTTATGTTTATTCCAATGTTTTTTATTTTTTTATTTCATGGTCCTCATGCATTTCCAGGTTATATGCTTATGTTTATTCTCTTATAGATCATGTTTATTTACTCGTGTTTCCACACTCTTTTGATTCATGTTCAATGATATTACAGGACATATCCCATGATTTATAATCCATAATTATTTTATTATAATTTTATTATATATCTTGACTATACCAATATGATCATTTTATGCTCACTTGTGATATTTGATTTCTAATGATTATATTTCTTTTTACCGAGTATATGATCTCACCCCTTTCTTATGTTTCCATCCCCTTAATTTATAATGAAAATAAAATTATGTGATATCTATAATATTTTCTTATGTAGAGATGTTATGGGTGATGTTGAATACTCGTTATTGATTAAATAATTTCCCTTAGTGGAAAAAAATAAAATGATCAATAGTTAAAAGGGAATGAATTTTTTTAGTTGATGTTTTTTTTTCTAATTATATAAAATTATAATCCAAAAATTTCTTGGGAATGTATTGTAATGAAATTTTTTATTTAAGTCATATAATTTAGATACTCACACCTATGATAAATTATAATTGGTTTCTAAAATGGGTTTAGAAAACTTTAGATATTAGAATGTTATCATTTCAATATAATTTTGGAGTAATAAATTTTATCAAAGTTTTATTATAAGTTATATTTTTTCATAATTGGAAAGTTATATATATCCCATTAGGTTAATTGTGGTAATATATAATATTTTATTGGGTTAATATAAGATTAATTTATTAAAAACCTTATATATAAGTCTAAGGGATTAGCCTAACTATAGGGTGACATCATGATGGTTTGTTAAAGTATAAATTGTGTGTTTATCCTAGTAATTACATCCATGTTAGGATAATGGAAGGTGGATGTGGCTTTTTGTATAATAAAAAAGGTTAAGTCACCCAAAAACATTTGATTTAATCATTGAATCGATCTTCACTTTGGTGTATGTTGAGTGGGCCTAAGACTACATGCCTGGATAGACACCCCCGAGGGATATTATTTATGTCATTCAAATTCTATTTATGAATCATCATGGAGGATTTTATTCCTAATTACTTCAAGGGATTGGGCTAGGAAGTATGAGAGAACACAACTTAAAGTAACATAGGTGGAACCAATAGAGTTATATGATGAAACAATTGTAGCATGGTTAAAATTAAAGTATCATAGGTTGAAATTAATTTTTCATTAGAGAAGATATATTGGGATTGAGATTGTATATTCATATGATCATTTACTCTAAATTTATTATATATTATCATATTAATATTGGTTTTAGTTTTTGGTTGGAACACCATCAAAAAAATAATTTGAGGAATATATGTAGCCAAAAACTACAATGTCTTGTAAATTAATAATGGAGAATATGTAAAAAGTAGAAAATTTTATAATACTCTTTTTATGATGAGAAAATGAGAGTTTCATTATCTTACCTTAGTTTGTGAGGTAGATATCTTATTAGAAATTCAATCTTAATGGTCATAAATATTTTTATTTGGGATTAATATTTATCAATGATATTCTTCTATATTCTAAAATTTATCAATATTATGAAAATTTTATAATGATTTTTTTTAGTAGTTTCTCTTTAAAGGTATAGAAAAAATATATTAAATATTATCAATAACCTTGAAATTTGAATTTAATGTAAGGGTATATTTTTGGGAGTAACTATTGAAATATAAATCATTGAGGTATGCATAACTTTTAGGTTTATTATGTGCTTTATATTTAACTAATAAAGGGTTGATTTATTTTTATAATATTTATTTAGATAGTACTGATAGCCTTGGAATTGATTATTGGTTTAATTAAAAAAAGTTATACATGATATTTTTGGGGAATGTTATCTCATTTTTTGGATCATGATATATTGACTAGTGTTTGACATTTTGAACTTGTGGTTTAAGTTAATATTTTATTTTTTAAGGAATATATGATTTTAATATGGTTTAATATATTGGATATTCAAATGTTTTTTGGAATGGTTTGAAATCCAGAATATATGATTAGGGTATATATATACAGGTGTATATGATTGTGTGAATTATTAATGTTGTTGGAGGAAATATAAGTAACTTATATAGTCTTATTAATTAATATGGATTTCATATTAAAATTTATTTCCCAAATTATAAATATGTTAATAGTACTATTACCTACTTTTATCAATGGGTAATAATTAAAATTGTGTGTTTTTAATTTATTTAAGTGGGTAGAATGTAACGACCTGGGATTTTGGACCCTTTAAAATAATATTATCTTTAATATCTTCTGTCACACATAACACTGAACTAACATAACACCCAACTAAAACAAACCATGTCATATTAAAACTGTATGTTCTGGGTATAGTATAAGCATGCGATGGGTCATGCCCAACATTTATTTTAACCATGATCGATGATCAATCCAAGATTTATGCAATGACAAACATTGTGATCTATGGAATTGAATCAAATAAGGTATAAAAGGGATAAAATGGTTGAACCAAGTGAGAGGATCATCACATATTATTTATAATTAATTCAATCAAATAAATAAATACATTGATGGAATTATTTCTTCACTGATGAATCTGAAAATAGATCTACATTTTTTCATCATTTAATTGCGGTAATCAATGTAAATTCCCTCCATTGGTGATCCACATGTGTTTCAAAAATCTCTAATTGTCATCATGGTAATCTCCTCGTGTTATCACAATAGATCTTAGAACTTTCGTCTTTAACCTTTAATCACCTTGAGAATCACTTCCAAATCATTATCCTAGATCTCTATTAACTTGAGAGTGGGAGGTTGAGGAATATCACTATCCATTCTTGGGAGTGTTTTTGGAGAAGGGATCTTTCTAGGTCTTGAGAATATTCCCCAAAAAATTTTATCACCTCCAAACAAATGAAATAACTTATTTAGAAAATAATATATTTGGGTTTATATATTGTTAGGATTAAAATGAAAAATATTACACAAGTGGAATTTATTATTTATTTAAACCCTATGGAATCCCATTTCAAATAATAACAATAATAATAATTCTATACATGTTCTAAACTTGAGAAATAAATTAAAAATTATTTAACAAAATAATATTTATTATTTATTATTTATCACTAGTCCAATAAACTCAGTCTGATATTCCTCCATAATATTTAGCAGGCCTTGAATAATGATGTTTTATTTATTAAATAAATATCATTGCCTTATTCACCAATAAATATATAAATATTATATTCACTAAATAGAAAATAAATATTTATATGTGATCAAGCATACAAGAATATTTATTAAACCACATCCAAGAATAGTATTTATTCAACTTGTTAAATAATAAATAATAATATATTATTTAACTCGACTTTTGGATACACTTTGTGTGTGACCATCTAGGTATCTTTCTTAGTGGAACTTTAGAGAAACAACCTAAAGTCTCGAGTTAGCCTCTAGAAACACGCAAATTCACCCATATAGAAAGATTTTAATGCATCAAAAACATGATACCTCATACAAACTTTTACTCTGTAATATAATCCATTTACCATGGTATCTCAAATCAACCAGGTTGCATACTGGTTCCATCAACCTATGTTCTCGATGTCTCTTTATTTGACTTCCCTAAAATTTAACTTGCCTATTATTTGCCATAGAAATGGATTTATTAGGCCTATATAATTTCCATAAAATTGAATGACATATAAAATTTTGTTATAGAAAAAAATAGAAAAATCCTTTCTCATGTTATTCATTAATTAAATATTACTCACGATGCACCCATAATAACTTACCTCACTATGAACATATTTCATCACTGTTTTCTTCAATACATAAAATTATATGGCTCATAATGCACATTAATAATAATATTATAGTCTAAAGACTAAAAAACACTTCCATATATAGGAACATCCAATGAAACATATAAATGTTGATTTTATACTGGAGGGTCTTGTTATTATAAGATCCTACTAGATATTACCAAGGGATTACAACATGAGAAGGTGCCTCAAAGTCCTATAATTTTCCAACCTTGATAGCCTGTATTGTTTTTTTCCACCAAATAATATCATTTGGCTATAGAAAATATATTTTATAATTATGTCATATCACTTTCAGGTTCTCATCATATCGAGGACCTGCTATGATATTTTAGTGAGATAGCTACTCTTGGTACATTATCATATACTAATTTATGTATAAAAACAATCATGATGTGATAATAAATTTTTTATATTCGAAAAATATGAATAAAATTTATCATAAAGTACACAAAGGTTGGTCCTAGGGCACCAACATAAACATACTCCCACTTTCACTAGATCTAACTGCTAATAACGTTCAATCCTATAACTCTCATATGATACTCATGCTTTTACTAAGATAGGTCATTATTCAATGGTTCAACCATGTTCTCTTTTTTGGGAAATTTGTTTACTATAACTTCACCCCTCTAATGAAAATCCCTCAATAGGTGATAATTACTGAGTATGCTCTTTATTCATTGGTGTGACCTTGGATATTTTTTAAGAACCACCGCTCTAGTATTATCACAATAAAATTTGATATGGTATTTACTATTAGGTACCACATAAATCTCTTGGAAGATGTTTTGAATTCAAATATATTCCTTGGCTAACTCAAAAGTCTTTTTATATTCAGACTCCACTATAGAATCTGGGAAAACTAGCTTCTTTGAACTCTTCTTACTCAAAAATCCTCTGTTGAGATAGAAAACAAATCCTAATTATGAATTCAGATCATTTTGATCTGTCTAAAAACTAGAATCATTATAATAACTAATGACCATTTCCATTTCTCATCCATACACTAGGCGCATATCCTTACTTCTTCTTGGGTACTTAAGTATTACCTTAATAGTAGTCCAATGTAGTTCTCCGGGATCTTCTCTATATATACCTATCATTCTCAATGCATATATGAGATAAATTATATTACATAACATGGAATACATGATTGATCCTATCATAGAAGCATATGGGATATTTATCATTCTCTCTTTCTCTTGTTTTTTTGGGATACATTTTATTAGAAAGATATAAACCAAGTGACACTATAGTCAATACCATCTTGTATTATTCAATACTAAATATATTTAGTATCTGGTCAACATATGTAATTTGACTTAGTCTAAGTTTCCCCTTGAATCTATCTTGAATGACATTGATCCCTACAATATAGGCTACTTCACCTTAGTCCTTTGTGGATAAATACTTATTTTACCAGTCCTTAACTGACTATAAGATTGGTATGTCATTTCTAATTAGTAATATGTTATAAAAATATACTACTAGGATAATGACCACATTTCCACTAAACCTCTTGTAAACACACAGCTCACATTCATTCTTCATGAAACCAAATTCTTTTATGAAATCATCAAATCTAATGTTCCATAACCTGGATACATGTTCCTATCCATAAATGGATCTCCATAATTTGAAAATCTTTTTAACATCACATGGAGTAACTAAACCTTCTGGTTGTGTCATATAGATATCTTTCTGAAGGCTCCCATTAAGTAATGCAGATTTGACATCCATGTAAAGACCTCAACCTCAGTATCTCATAGCTAATTCATTAATTTATTACATTAGAATATATAAAAGACTCAAATCACAAAGTACATATCAATATTATTATTTTGGAAAACTAGATACATACATAAGTTTTACATTACATATTGAAAGGAAAAAATAACTTATCAACTCCATTGGAGACAACCATAATCTCCTAGATTATACTAGTTAGTCATTCATAACATACAACTTCGCATCCTGGGGAAAAATAAAATATAATAAAGGGGTGAGCTCAAATGGTAATTAGGGGTAAATAATATAGAAAAATCTATCATAAAGATAAACATTAAGGTATGGTGAAGAACATAAACACATACCAATAAAACAATATATTAAGCATAAAATGGAAGTAATAAAAATGAATAAATAATTATTTATAAATAATAACATGAAACTTAACCGTGGATATTCTAATAGACTAATAATCACATGATTTATCAAATAGTAATATAATAATGAGTGAATTTATATGTCATACATCATAAACATACCATCAAGTCCTCATCTAAACGTTCTAAAAATAAATGGTGAAGTCCTCGGCCAAAATATATTTCTTTTTTGTCTCATGAGACCTATCAATGCATCGAGGGGTTATAATTGGCCCCTCTGATCAATTACTAAGTCCAATGCATTCCTCATATGTCTAATAATAGATTTAAAAATATATCTTTAAATCAAATTGTCTTATAACAATTTGAAATATTTTAATCATAATCCTAACTGAAAAATAATCTAATATAATTATTGACAAATTCTTGAGAGAAATACCCTTTTACTTTGGAAAGAAGTGTTATTTTTGGAAAAACATTTGTATTTATCATAAAATAATATTATAAACATGAATATCCCAGAATAGAAATGGAAATGAAAATTAAATTATATTTGAGTCATAAATTATTTCCATCTTAAATGGAAACATGTAAAAATAGTTTTAAGAAACTTTAGAAATGAGCCTCTTTAATGCGGTTTAAGGACAATATTAAAGAGTATTTTAAATAGAAAAGTCATAATTGTTTGTATAAAACTAGAAATGAGAAATGATATTTTTTTAATGATAAAAATTTTTATTGTATAAAATTATTGGAATTTTAAAATAGATTATGGTTGGTACATGAAAATGGGTAAGAAATCAGAAGGTTCCCTTAAATCAGGCTTGCTTATTGAGAATAATTGAGAAGGGGAACTTATAAAACATGTATTTTCCCATAAAAAAGGAGGAAATGATATAGATAAATTAGTTTGGAACATATTAATATAATTTATAATGATTCTTTAAAAATAAAGAAGAATTGAATTGGTGTAAATATCGATAAAGAGTAACCTGAAAGAAAAATGGACATTTGGGTAAAATCTCTCACCACTTTATAATCAATCGAATCATACAAAAAAATAATCATAAAATGAATCATTTAATAAAATTAATATATATAGATTCATGATATTAAATATCAAATGGAATTATAAAAACACCACATATAAGAAATAAGTGGTGAGTAGTGGAAATCACGAGGAATTAAAATGATATGGTAAACCCCTTATCTTATGTATGAATGTGTTATACACTTGATCTTCATGTCTAGGATATTAATATTAAATACATTAATTAATTAATTAAGAAACTTTTATACATGTATTTTATTTATAATAAATTTATTAAGTTTATTTATAGCTCTTTTGATGATTTATAAAATAAAATTTTATCATTGGGGAGCATTCATTTCCTTGGTTTTCATGATCAGTTTACTTGTATGTGACTATGTAAGTTCATATAAAATGGGAATACATATCCATAATTTAATGTATATGTTATTAATTAACATATAAAATAATAAATTTTTATATAATTCATTTGGATATTTTGGGTGAATATAAATCATTAGATAAAACGTTGGTGATAATCATTTGGATTATTTTGGAATTTTTTCAATAAAACAAACTAGTTTTGTTTAATAAATTAACATCATGTGTATATAATGGTTCCAAAACATTAAGTAGGTTGTAATACATATATTGTAATTTGGTTTAACAATAAAAATTGTTTTATTACAATCCTTAATGGTGTTAATGGGAAATGAAAATTCATAATCCATGATATCAGTAAATTGACACATCGCCAAAGATGTCTCATTTAAAGAATAAAAGATAGAGATAAAAATGAGTTTGATAATGGATATTATATTAACTTTATATAATTATAGTGTATAAATGATACTACAATTATCATGTATCTTCATATTGGTTAGGTTAGGGAGGGATTATAGCAGCCCATACTTTACATATAGATATTACTTAAACATTAAAGAATATATATTACATAACACCACAAAAAACATGTCAGGACTGTATAGGTTTAGTGACTTCAGAAACTTGGAAACATAAACAACTGATTTATAAAACATCCAAATTTTATCCCACTTACTTCTTCATAACTATACTTTTTTTTTGACATATTTTACTTAATACCCTTCTCGAGGACCTGGGGAAAAGAAACATATGAAATAGTGACATCAAATGGTCAGTAAAGGTAAAAAAAGTAAATATCAATCATATCATAATCATAAGAACATAACACTTGAAAATATTATCCTGTATATAAAATATCATAATATCATGTCATGGGATAAATCGTAAAATTGTAATGTAATCCCAATAGTCATAACAATAAGGCATGAAATTTGGATTCATTCACACATAAGAATAGAAAATCATTTCATATTAGTCAAGGCTCATTTCCAAGACTAACATATCAGACAAAGTCCATTACTAAACCAAGTTCACTCCTCATTCCAACCATGTATTACTTAACTGGATTTACTTGTTGTTATATTCATGTCTATCACATGAGATATAAATCTTTTCACAATGCATTGGAAGGAGATATAGGTCCCACCCATCTCAAAATGAAACCATTATTATGTGTTCTACAAAAACATAAAAACATTCACCATAGCATAACCCATGAAATAAAATGGGTTTCTTAAACATCATTACATCATAATTGATATAAAACAAATGTATTTCCTAAATTACAATCCATATTAAAAATAATAAAATCATAGTAATAATAGGGGTATAAATATAACCCTATTTTGAGAGTATTATCTCACATGGAAAATAATTTTGAGAAAACACTTGAAATTACTTCTTGAGGAAAATATCCTTTCTTATTCAACAAATTTTTCCTTCCTCAAAATTCCACACAATTTTTCAATAAATCATTTTATGTGAAAATAACCTTTTAATATTTTGTCGGAATCTTCAAGGTAATAAGTTTTTATAAAACTGTAAAAATCTAATCATACATTATATGTTAAAAAACATTCTCCGCGTACTTTTTTCTGAAAACTCAAAAAGTACCACAAATCGAATAACACCAAAAGAATCCTTTCATACCAATTTATAGAAATTACCCATAGGGTAAAATTAACTTTAAAAAATTTATAATAATATAAATAATAATACATAATTGGGAAACCTTGATGTGGATGATAAATATACCCCAGTAAATACTTATGTATAAATAATCTCGAATTAAAATGAGATTGTAAAATTATCACTTACCTTAGGTCAGATATGATTATTTTGTATTTGCACCTATTATATAGTGATTTAAATAATGTTAATGATTTATTCTAGAATCATAATAATTTTTATGATAACATTTATGATCATATTTTCATCCATTTGTTAATAACATTTCATTGTTTCTCATTATTAGGGTATTAACTACTTTATGTTCTTATGAATATTTTGTCGGATAAGTTCATATTTCTCTTTTTAGGTTATATTTATATCATTTACAGCATGGTATTAGTATAATATATATAATATTTATTCATTAAATTAATTTTCATAATCATTCATTAATTAATATTATGTAGAATGAATTGTATCACAACATGGAGACAGTAAGTCGTACGTACGCCTGAGCAACGATATTGTTCCCATAATTATTGAATGGTATTAAAGTGGATGGTTTATAGTATCTCAGAATCAATTTTATATTAACATATATATATATATATATATATATAATAATTCCATCATTATACCCATCCATGTAAGATGGTGGTGAAAAACTTATTACACCACGGTGTGGAGACGGTAAATCGTACGTACGCAAGCATAGTGATTTTAATTTTCATAGGAAGGGTAGAAGGTATAATATTGTTGTTTCATAATCATAATTAAATGTCATTATATAAGTACTAATGGATTTATTACTTTATAATGAGATAACTCCTGAGATGGAAGTAGAAGAAGAAATAAGTTTGAAAGGATCAGTAAATGATATTACCTTATCTTCGACGTGCCTCCTCTAAATCTCCACTTAGATCACTAGACATGGAATTTGAAGAAAACCATGACCTATATAATGTTTCTAGATAAGTTTATAATGGAAATGGGTATGGTATGGTTGAGCATGAAGGCTAAAAATGAAGTTAAGAGTTTAGGGAGAAATTTCCCTTTTAGAATTTAGGTGAGGGGTAATTTTCGAAACCAAAAAAATATTAATTTATAATAAAATCAATCCCCACTTAAAAAACCACAAAAATGTTCCAATTTAGAAAATGAGCTGAGATAGAGTTTTAATCTCATCTACCAATAAATTTTAGAAATTTTTTTATGTCAATTTAATCATTATCATTTTAATTAACACTTAGTTGTTCTATTTAATTTTTAACTAGGGTAACAAATATTTAAATATTAAAAGGGTGAAATATTTACTTATTTTAAGTAAATTAGACCATAAATGAATAATTTAGAAAATTTTAGACCATATAATAATTATTAAATATTTTTAAAAATGTTTTATGATTTTTAACTAATATAAGAAAAACTTATTTTGATAAAACATTAATAGTTTCAATTTTGACACTATTTATTTCACAGATTTTTAAAAGTATAAAAATAAGAAGTGAACCTAGATAATAATATTTTATTATATCCCTAATGGGTAAAGATAATCTAGGAAATTCATTTGACATAATAATTATCTGAAATTATATTTATTAAAATATTTTTAATTACATTTATTTGATCTCTTCATTAATAAAATAATCACATCCTCAATATTGTGTAGTTATTTAATAAACTTATTTGAAGAATAAAAATTAAAAATAAAATAATATGATTAAGATGAATCCCTTATATTTGAGAATAATTCTTTTAGATGAATTTATCTTCTGAGAAAACCCAATATTAAAAATTCTATACCCTTTTAAAACATGAATGTAACAAATTTATCTTCACTTTAAATAAAATAATATAAGTATCATAATCACTTTTATAAGCCTCCAAATTTTCGGTAATTCTATCCTTGGATTATTATGGTCGATATATACTCTACCAGTATGGTTTGGTCATGTTTTTGGGTCTTTTATTGTTATAATATTTTAATAAAAAAATTATTGATTTCTCATCAATTAATTAATTTTTTCATCATCCAAGTATAAGCGTTTTTTGTAATTATCTATTTCCTAAATATTAAAAATAAATTTTCATGAAAAATAAAAACATTTTATCTTTAAAATTAGTATTTATAATTGAATTTATTTTATTTATAACATTATATTAAAAATTATTTAATTATTAAATTTTGAGTGAGACATATTTCACTTTTTTTAAATAAATTAAATTAAATGTCACAATCTCATCCAAGTGGGTTTAAATGGAAACTGTTTTGACACAAGTATGTTTTAGGGAAATTAATAATCCTCTAATTATATTAAGACAACTGTGAGGGTAATTTAATAATATTATTTTTAACCTTAATTACCTGATTTACACTTTTACAGTGTTAATAAAATTTACCGAAGATACTATTCATATTGACCAAAAATAAAATAAATTTATTTACATAATTTAGACCTAATAGTTCCAAATATGAGATCCATTTATCCAAATTGAAAAACCATAAGTTTCTGTAATTAATTTAAAATTAATCCTGTTGTTGAAATGAGAAAATGGGTTTTAAAGTTAAAATATTGCAAATTATTGAAATGTTTTTACATCAGAATTTAATGTAATTTTTTTTCCAATAACCTAAATTATATTAAATAGTAAAAATATATTAAATATATACGTTTAAACCATTCAATAATATAATTTAATAATATAAAATATTTCAATTAAAAAAGTTTTTTTCAATTACAATTTAGTGTATTTTTACTATTCATCAAAACATTAAAGTTTTCAAAAAAATATCAAAAATTAATCCAAAGTAAATTTTTATATCCCACTTCAAAATAACATGTTTATGTGGTCATATTGAAATTATTAATGTGTCAAAATCTTAATTTAAAATGGGTCCTCAATTCAAAGGTGTAAAATTAACCTTTTAAAAAATAGGTCTTTATACAACAAATAGGGTTTTATTCATACCCTATGACTAAAATATACATTAGATAAATATAAAAAATATTTTATTAAATATATAACACATATATATCTCATAAATTTAATTACCAAAATAAATTCATTCAGAAATACAAATATCTAATTGATTTATATTTTTCATAAATTATTGATAGCTAATGAATTCACAATGCATTTTCATAAGTTAGTTATAATTATTCCCATTAACCTAACAGCTAGGATATAATGGTAATTTTATAATAATTTTATCTCAAAATTCCTTTAACCTCATAATTTCATGCAAAAAAATATACTGAATAATAATTATTATTTAAAGAAAATATTTCATAAAACATATTGGTGTTATATTCTACCCACCTTAAACTGAATTTTTCCCTCAAAATTTGTCACCTAAAAACAAATAGATGAGGATACATATCCCTCATCATATCCCCAATTTCCCATGTAGCTTCTTAAAATTGGTGGTTCCTTCATAAAACTTTAACCAAGTGAGTGGTTTTGTTTCATAAAATTTTTTCGCTATGATCAAAAATCTTTATTGGTTGTTCTTCATAGGAAAGATATTGCTCCAGTGGTATAACTTCTGAGATTAGTACATGTGAAGGATCTGTTATGTACTTTCTCATGAGAGATACATGGAACACATCATGAACTTGAGATAAATTTAGTGGTAGTTCCGATTGGTAAACTACCTTCCCTACACGATCCATAACTTTAAAAGGACTGATATACCTATGGCTCACCATGCCCTTATTTCCAAGCATCATTACTCTCTTCTTGAGAGATATTCATAGAAACACCTTATCACCCACTTAAAACTCTTGTTCTTTTCTTTGGTTGTCAGCATAACTTTTTGGTGGACTCTGAGCTTCTCTTGTCACGACCCGACCCGTATCAGGGCTCGAGCCTCAACTACCCCAAGCCCTCCTCCAAAGGCCAGGGTTTGGCAACTAGCACTGAAGTCACAACAAACTAGGGGAGGCCATTTTTTAAGAAACTATACACACACATGTTTCCAACTCAATGCAAATGTTCAGAGAAAGGAAAGCAAGATACAACAATTCTATAAAAGGGGAACCAATATACATGCATCGACCTCTCAACAGTATAAGAAAAATGATGAAATGTATGGAGAAGTAAACTGAACAGTAAAAGGGGAAAAACACGCGCCCAACCAGAAAGGTGCCACAAACCCGGTAACAGGTAAAACAAAGGTAAACCGCTAGTGAGTCTCACACCCAAAAAGTCTTGTTATAGCCATTGAATACATCCCAAGCTCTTATATCCTCTATGCTCCTATGTAGTCTCGACCGACCTGTCCTTCGTCTACAAGGGCACACCAAGTGCGGGCAAAGCCCAAGTAGGGGTGACTATAAAAATACTCATTAGAATGCCCTGAAAGCTCAACGAAGAAACAAGGGAGGTACTAAAATGGTGAGCAGTACACAGAGCAAAGAATAGTGTAAGAGTGAAAAAGAGAGAGAGTGAAAAAGAGAGAGAGTGCAGCTCAACCCAATAAGAGAAAGGAAGCAGACTCGTCCAGATGCAAGGAGCTAGAGATAGTGAAAAGACGAACTTCTTGTCGAGTCTTCGCTACCTATTGCAGGAGAGTAGACTCGTCCAACCAAGAGAAGCTAGACACGGAAAGCACGTGGCATACCCCACGCATCTTCTCCCCTTCTTGAATGAGAGTAACCAAACCCAAGGAGTGCTAAAAATAGTGGGGTGCGTATATATATGCTCAATGAGAAACCCAAATGAGTGTGTAAGGGGATCTCTATCTCCAAGCTCAGCCTATGAAGAGTCACCAACAGTTCAAAGGATATCCAACACTGAACCCAAACGTCCTGCACATCAACCTTGGAGGTAAAATTCAAGGGGATCAATCACTGCCCCTCGATACTATCCTCTTTGGGCAGCACTGACTCGCCCGCATGGCTTTTAGGTCACGATGCAGGGACACTTCTCGGTGGGAAAAGTGCCCCTCGTTCTCATATTTCCTAAGGTCACGTCAAAGTGGTCACATCACCGATCCATACAACCAAGGACCCCGCTTCGGTAGTCACGGAGAAAAAGTCACTAACTAACCTCATAGATAAGGATTGATTCTAAAATTCCAACAGGTGATCCACTGCCCCACCCGACTGGAGGGTAAACCTTGATAACACATCACCTGACCCACTTCCTAGCCTCGCTGGAGGGTAGAACCTAATAAGTTGACAGGAAACCCACTGCCCAGCCATGCTAGAGGTTAGACTTGGAATTAGTCGACAAGTGACCCACTGCCCAACCCTGCTAGAGGGTAGACCCGGAATAAGTCGACAGGCGACCCACTGCCCAGCCCTACTGGAGGGTATACCTGGAATTAGTCGACATGGAACCCACTGCCCCAGCCCTGCTAGAGGGTAGACCCGGAATAAGTCGACAGGCGACCCACTGCCCAGCCCTGCTGAAGGGTAGACATTGAATAAGTCGACAGGCGACCCACTGCCCATCCATGCTAGAGGGTAGACCCTAATAGGTCGTCAGGCAACCCACTGCCCAGCCCTACTGAAGGGTAGACCTGGAATAAGTTTATAGATGACCCACTACCCAGCCTTACTGGAGGGTAGACCCTAATAAGTTGACAAGTGACCCACTGCCTAGCTCTGTTGGAGGGTAGACCTGGAATAAGTCGACATGCGACCCACTGCCCAGCTTTACTGGAGGGTAGACTCGGAATTGGTCTGACAACTCCGCACTGCAATGGACATCACCGGGTGTTACCAACATTTCTACAGTGCATTAGTTCAGAGTGCATCAAAGGGACCTCCGTCTAACACCCTTTCATGTTTCCACATTTAATAAGATCTCAAACGAGGATCCACATCCCTGAACAGATCACACCATCGCAATCCCCACAGAAAAAACACATGAGATAGACCATTTACTGGCCCAAAATGGCCAACCGGGGAATATGGTACTATTCACTATAGCAAGCATGTGTGGAGCCCACACCAAGATCATGAAACTAAACAAACGGATCACACCACTACAACCCCCTTGGAAAAACACATGGGATTGACAACGCAATCTCCCAAAAAGGACACCTGGTGAAAAAGGTATTGTTCACTGTAGCCATCTCTGGTGGGACCTACACCACAATCCTGAAAAAGGTCGGGCGAACTACGCCATCGTGATCCTCTCAGAAAAACACATCAAAACGACTATTCATTCTCCTTTAATGGACGTCTGATGAAAAAGTCACAGTACGCTACACACCGTATAAAAGATGGCTCATGGGGCCCACACCTCAACTCCAATTTAGGTGGGCATAATGCGCTGTTGCAATCCCCTCAGAAAAACACACAGAATGTAGTGCTCAAACACCCCAAACGGATGTTGGGTGAAAAAGTGGTGTTTCACCGTAAAACGTGTGAAATAGGCCCAGTGGGTCACGCACATTGTCTCCAACCCGAGCACTTCTAAAAGAATCTCAAAAAGTCCGCATGAGGACTAGGGTCTGGATGCCGCTGACGGCACGTCAATCAGACATCCCAAGAAGGAGTTAGGTCTGATGCAACAATTAATTAATTAATTAAATAATCAATTAAATACTCATATAGTGTTTCATGCCACGGAACAAATAAACCAACCCGTAAAGGTTCCGAACCGACCTTGGAAAGACCGCCTCGGCTCTAGGGTCACCGATCCTCTGACAGCACATCAAAAAGACGTCCAGCTCGCGAGCCACGTCCGTTGCAACTTTAATAATAATTTATTATTATTAAATTAAAACTCCTCAGGTCACCCGCCGTCGGGTGCAGAATCCCAAAAACTCTGAAACTCACTTTGAAATGTCCGTCTCGCCGACACGAACCTGCAGCCACAGATGGCTCATCAAACGGACGCATTGTTTAGAAGATATGGCCCCCTGAGCGCAAGGGGGCCTAACCGGGTCGGTTCACCCCGACCGGCCTGTTCCGAACCCCCGGCCAGCGGCCCAGCCGCGGGTCCGGCCCATCATGCCGCGGCCTACCCAGCAGCACCGGACCTGAGTGGGTCCGGTTCTCCTCATATGACTGGCCTTTTAGCTGGTCTCTGTCACATCGCTCAGCAGGACTCGAATTCGGCGGGTCCTTGTCTTCCCCGCAACAGACCATCTTTTGTCGGTCTTTGTTGACATGCTAGGGTGACTCTTGCGGCATGGGTCCTGGCTCTTCTGAATTCCTGAGGCCATGCCTTGGGCTCCCATTGATCGCGACGGGTCGTGCCCCCCGGCCTCCTGCATCACCGTCGCGCTACGATGCACCCTGCACCGCGTGACGCCGCGACCGCATGACGCCATCGCCCCGGCCACCTGTGCCACTCCGCTTGGGGCTCCCTGCCCCGCCAACGAGTAGCCGCTCGACCGACGCCTCCTCCTGCTGCCGCATCACACCTCCACACTGCCCCGACAACACACTGCACCACCTCCGGGATTCACCCACTGCCCCGCCGACCCGGCTTCACCAGCCACACGAACCGGCAGCACCCCGCTCGGGCCTCCTCCGCACCGGCTCGCACCCCCGGTCCCACTCGACTCGCCGCGGCCACTGCACACATCCTCTTCTGCTGGACCACTCTGGAGGTTCCTTCCGCGGACCACAGAGACCTCATCGGAGGTCCGATTTCAATTCCGAGGCCATAATTCGGGCCCTTGGTACGAGGCCTTCATAGCACCGCCCCTTACTCGTCGATCTGTTGAGAATTAACATGTCCGAAATTTGGACGAAGAATGCCCAAGAATGGAATATGGGACGGGGCTTGGTCGATGGTCATGTTCTTTCATCCATCGCCCCAAATTCAAGAATTATAAAATTTAAAATGATGAAAATTGATGAAAACTCTAGAAATTAACGAAGGTGTAGAAATTAAACAAGAATCCTACCTCGATTTCGATGCGTGTCGTAGGTGATGCGTCTGTGAGGCTCCACCTTTGAACTGCCGAGGTTTCGGTGAAAATCTCTCCTTATTTCGGCGAGGAATGGTGAAGAACGACTAGAGAGAGGGGGAGAGGAGAAGGGTGAGAGAGAGAGAATAAATTGGTTCTCTCTTCCAACACTTAGTGAATTTATAGAAATTCACTAAAACTCTCCCACTGGGCATGGATCATGAAACCTCCGCGCCCGCCTATTTTAAACCGCACCTAGGTAAAAATCCCCATTTCAAACTTAACTGTAGTCTCAGATTTCAATTTTGAGACTTCATTCAAAAGTTATTCGAAAATAAGGCCAGTGATAAAAATCACTAAGTGGTCATTTCGAAATGACCATTTTGTCCCTGGATGACATCTCTCACAGAAGGCTCGCGCCCACAACTTTTACACCCCACCTAGGGTAAATGACACGCTTCGGACTCAACGGTGCCCTCGGTATTACCATCTGAGCAACCATTTAGGATTTATTCAGGTTTGATCTATTAAATGAATAATTTCATAACTTAATCATCCATTTAGCACACCGCCAACGAGCGAGGGGTCCGAACATCCCACGCCGACTCATTTTACGCCACGCCTACGGTAAACACCGCATTCTGGACCCAACCATGGTCTTGGATTTCCGATCCGATCAACCTTCTAAGAGATATCACATTTTCTTTAGTTAACCACACGTGCGTAATATAAAAACACTTAACAATTTTATATAATTAATTCCGGGCACACCGGGCCTCGGAATTGCACGTCGTCTGAACTCCCTACTCTGGAATGACATTAAGAAATTTTCAAAGTCTCAGAGTCCCAAAACTTTGGTTCTTACATCATTCCCTCCTTCAAACCTTTTGTCCCTGAAAAGAAAAACTACGAAAAACAACTCGAGATACAGAGCTCACACCTAGCTATCTCGCGCCCAAGAAAACTTGCACATCACCATGCTAACACAACACGCGAACCAAAGGGATGGTTCCTATAAGGTTTGCTGCTCTCAAGGACATGCGTAGGAATACGCACGCACCTCATCAGTTGCGACACGTGGAAGACACCATGTTCCCACTCCTACTGTTGGGAGGTTAGGGCAAGACGGTAGGCAACCTCTCAACCGTTTACACGATTCCCAAACGGCCCAAAGAAACATTGGGGTCCTTCCTGGCCACACCTCCACTTTCCACATCGCGACTGAAATCACGGTTTGTTCCTAGAACATGGTCTTGTGATTCCCTCTTTCAGAATACCCATCTTGATGAAACACCCAAGGATATCCGGGCACACAAGTTTTCACAGTCGGTGCATCACAACTGAGACTCTCTTACACGCTCAACCAGTGAAGGAGTCGTCTACATCAACTACAGACAAGCTGTACCCTCCAGCAGAAACTCCAGCCTGCACCATCATCTCTGGTTCAAGTCTCTCTATGTGGGGATTTAGCTGACAAACTGGTGGTCTAAGAAAAATACAAAGCTCTCTCCCCCAAGATAGTGTCTCCACATTCTCAAAAAAAAAAGATCCACCACCAACACCAACACAGGGTTACACCAACGCCCCGCATCACCTTTAGTAACCCCTCGAGCAAGGAGTTAGCTGAAAGAGTACCTCACATAGTGTCTAACATGTTCTACTGAGAAAAGTATAAAAAGACATAGAGTGTACCTCTTATCATCACTTGCGCTGCAGGATTGTAAACATCCACAGCACACAGCCGCCCGCGGCCCCGTTCGTCAGCTCCCTGAGCCTAACATGGGATGACTAGTGGTGGTGGAAGGACCAAGAAACATCTTCGTCCAACCACATTTCTTCCTTCTTTCTTCCAACACCGCCTCCCTGGGGACCACCCTGTCGTCACCTATGATTTCTCTTATCATGACACTGCCTTTCTCGTGGCGGTGCATCTACCAACTATCTGGAGGACTCAGCACATTTGGTCGAGTAGTCTCACGCCATGTGATCTTGCACATTATAAACATAGTACTAGTCCTCCCTGGGCTATCTCAGTGCTATACATTGTCCCTGAACATGTGCATGAGTCTCATCAAGGGGAAACCTCCGGTGTCGAGGTCCCACCAATTGATGTCCCTCTTCCATAATTTTATCTGTCACCAGTGCCTTCTTCAATAACCTGAGATGGGTGAGGATGCACAAGGGCACTACGCTTGCATGAATCTTCTCTAAAGAGATCTCGTTCAAACATCTGTGCTCAGAAGTTTCCATCATGGACCACATCCAAAGAGTACCGAGTAAGGTATGTGAACTTAGTCGTGTACCCATACATTACTATCACTCCCTGCTGAAGGTCTAGCAGCTCCCTAAACCGAAAAAAAAAACATATGTAGGA
The DNA here is from genome assembly GCA_963277665.1 of Viscum album. Lineage (NCBI taxonomy): Eukaryota > Viridiplantae > Streptophyta > Magnoliopsida > Santalales > Viscaceae > Viscum > Viscum album. The sequence continues at coordinate 1,968,084,441 of OY728161.1, forward strand.
GGGGTATTACTCCTCAAGAAACATCTACAATAAGTCATCCCACGAGAGTACCAACTCATCATGCATCTGAGTAACCCTGGATCTACTATGTCAAACTACATGGTGGAAAAAGACTGGTTGTCAAAGCCACCATCTAACCTGTCAGTACCCCAACAAGCCTGAAGAGGCAGACCCCCGACTCTAGCCAACCCTTCACTATCTAAGGGTACGGCTCTCCGTGGAACCTCAGCAGTATCTGACATTGGAACTCATGTAGAGCGCCCAAAATACGCTCGTCAGCGGCCCTCACTACTGATACTATCCTCTACTCCACAGGTGGAGGTGCTACTACATGTCCTCCTGGAGAAAGGGTAATCGTATGATTGATCTTGAACTGAGGCCTCTTATCTCACAGAATATTCATCACATACTGGAGATAGTATCCTGGATGGCTATCATCACGAAGACATCCTGAACCTGATCAAGGAGCACCATGGAAAAATGAGCATATATATAACAACAACGATGGGGAGCTGACTTAAGAAGGACAGTCAAAGACTCAGTCCTATATGATGCATGAATCAAATTCCTGGAAAAAAGTGTCTCAGTGTGCCGAGTCGACAAGCGGGTTATCAGGGTCCTCATGAATGGATATGTTGGCCGCTGCACCATCACTGGACTCCCTGACCTAAGAGCCGCTCTCGAGACACGTTGACACTATTGACCCAAAACTCAACCAATTCCTTTTTAGGTACGTCTAAACATCACCCCAAGGAAGGAACCACCTCTGATAACACTTTGTCACGACCCGACCCGTACCAGGGCTCGAGCTGCAACTACCCCAAGCCCACCTCCATAGGCCAGGGGCTGGCGACTAGCTCCGAAGGCACAACAAACTAGGGGAGGCCTTTTCCTAAGAAACTATACACACACACGCAGCCAACTCAATGCAAATGTGCAGATAAAGGAAAGAAAGATACAACACTGCTACAAAAGGGGAACCAAAATACATGCATCGACCTCAAACCAGTACAAGAAATGTACTGAAAAGTACTGACAAGTAAACTTAACAGTAAAAGGGTCAAAACATGCACCCAACCAGAAAGGTGCCACAACCTGGAAAGAGGTAAAATAAAGGTAAACCACTGGTGAGTCTCACACCCATAAAGTCCTGTTATAGCCACTGAACATAGCCCAATCTCCTCTTTCCTCTACACTCCTCTATAGTCTCAACCGACCTGTCCGTCGTCTGCAAGGTCACACCAAGTGCGGGAAAATCCCAAACAGAGGTGAGTGTAAAAATACTCAGTAGGATGCCCAACAAGGGAGGTACTAAAATGGTGAGCAGTAGACAGAGAAAAGAACAGTTTAAGAGTGCTAAAGATAGAGAGTGAAGAAGAGAGAGAGCATAGATCAACCCAACAAGAGAAAGGAAGCAAACTCGTCCAGACGCAAGGAGCTAGAGACAGTGAGAAGAAAAACTTCTCGTCGAGTCTTCGCTACCTATAGCAGGAGAGTAGACTCGTCTAACCAAGAGGAGCTATACATGGAAAGAACACGGCATACCCCACACATCTTCGCCCTTCCTATAAGGAGAGTAACCAAACCCAAGGAGTGGGAACAACAGTAGGGTGTGTATATATATGCTCAACGAGAAACCCAAATGAGTGTGTAAAGAGATCTCAATCTCCATGATCAGCACAAGAAGAGTCACCAATATTTCAAATGATATCTAACACTTAACCCAAATTTTCTTCACGTCAACCTAGGAGGTACAATTCAAGGGGCTCAATCACCGCACCTAGATACAATCCTCTTTGGGCGGCACTGACTCGCCCTCAAGGCTTTTAGATCGCGACGCAAGGACGCGTATCGGTGGGAAAAGTTCCCCTCATTATCGTATGTCCTAAGGTCACGTCAAAGTGGTCACATCACCGATTCGTACAACCAAGGATCCCGCTCTGGTAGTCACGGAGAAAAATTCACTAACTAAAATCATAGATAATGACCGAGTTTGAAATGCCAATGGGTGAACCACTGCCCAACCCGGATGGAGGGTAAACCTTGATAACACATCAGGTGAACCACTTCCTAGCCCCGCTAGAGGGTAGACCCTAATAAGTCGACAGGCGACCTACTTCCCAGCCCTGCAGGAGGGTAGACCTGTAATAGGTCAACATACGACCCACTACCCAGCCCTGCTGGAGGGTAGACCAAAAATAAGTCGACAGGAGACCCACTGCCCAGCCCTGCTACAGGATAGATCCGAAATAAGTTGACAGGCAACCCACTGCCCAGACCTACTAGAGGGTAGACCCGGAATAAGTCGACAGGCGACCCACTACCCAGCCCTGTTGGAGGTTAGTCCTAGAATAAGTCGACAAGTGACCCACTTCCCAGCCATTCTGGAGGGTAGAACCTAATAAGTCGACAGGCGACCCACTGCCCCGCCCTGTTGGAGGCTAGACATGGAATAAGTTGACAGATGACCCATTACCCAGCCTTGTTGGAGGGTAGAGCCTAGTTAGTCGACAAGTGACCCACTGCCCAGCCCTACTAAAGGGTAGACCTGGAAAAGGTCGACATGCGACCCACTACCCAGTCTTGCTAGAGAGTAGACCCGGAATTAGTCTGACAACTCAACACTACGACTGACATCACCGGGTGTTACCAACATCGCAACTGTGCGTTGGTTTAGAGTGCATCAAAGGGACCTCCATCCAACACCCTTTCATGTTTCCGCATTTAATAAGATCTCAAATGAGGCTCCACATGCCCAAAAAGATCACACTGTTGCAATCCTCGCAGAAAAAAACGCAAGATAGACCATTTACTCGCCCGAAACGGCCAACCGGTGAATATGGTACTATTCACTATTGCTAGCCCGTGTGGGGTCCACACCAACTTCCCGAAACTGAAAAAACGAATCACACCACTATGACCCCCTCAGAAAAACACACGAGATTCACTACTTAATCACCCAAAACAGACACCCGGTGAAAAAGGTATTGTTCACCGTAGCCAGCCCAGGTGGGACCTACACCACGATCCTGAAAAAGGTTGGATGAACTGCGTCATCGCGATCTCCCGGAAAAACACATCAAAATGACTATTCATTCAACTCGAACGGACGTCTGATGAAAAATACGCAGTACGCGGCAAACCATTTAAAAGATGGCTTGTGGGGGCCACACCTCAACTCCAATTTAGGCAGGCAGAATGCATTGTTGCAATCCCCTCAAAAAAATAAATAGAATGTAGTTCTCAAACACCCCAAATGGATGTCGGGTGAAAAAGTGGTGTTTCACCATAAAACATGTGAACTAGGCCATGTGGGGCCCACATATTGTCTCCAACCCGAGTGCTTCGAAAAGCATCTCAAAAACTCTGCATGAGGACTGGGGTCACGCTGCCGCTGATGGCGCGTCAATCATACATCCCAAGCTGGAGTTAGGTCCGACGCAACAATTAATTAATTAATAAAATAATCAATTAATTACTCACATTATGTTTCATGTCGCAGAGCAACAAAACAACCCCTTAAAGGTTCTGAAGCAACCTTGGAAGGACCGACTCAGCTCTGGGGTCACCGCACCTCTGACGGCATGTCAAACGGACGTCCGACTCATGAACCACTTCCATCGCAACTTTATTAATAATTTATTATTATTAAATTAAAATTCCTCGGGTCACCCACCTTCAGGCCTAGAATCCCAAAAACTCTGAAACTCACTTTGAAAGTTTTGTCTCACCGACACGAACCCACAGCCGCAGACAGTGCGTTAAACGAATGCATCATTTAGAAGATATGGCCCCCCGAGCGCAAGGGGGCCTAACCGGGTCGGTTCGCCCCGGTTGGCCCGGTTCGAACCACCGGCCTGCGGCCCAGCCATGGGTCTAGCCAGTCACACCGCGGCTCGCTTTCCGCGGCCTGCCCAGCAGCAACGGACCTGAGCGGGGCCATATCTCCTCAACCGACTGGCCTTTTGGCCGGTCTCCATCGTGTCGCCCAGCAGGACCAGCATTCTGCAGGTCCTTGTCTTCCCCCCAATAGACCGGCTTTGTCCGGTATTTGTTGACACACCAGGAGGACACGCGCGGTGTGGGTCCTGGCTCCTCCGCACGCCTGATGCCAGGCCTCGGGCTCCCTTCAACCGTGACAGTCTGTGGCCCCCGGCCTCCTGCAGCACCGTCGCGCTACGCCGCACCCCACACCACCCAACACCACGACCATCGGACGCCATCACCCTGGCTGCCTGCTCTGCTCCTCCTGGGGATCCCTACCCCACCGCCTAGCATTCTCTCGACCGACGCATCCACCTGGTGCCGCAGCACCCCTTCGTGCTGCCCCGACCACACACCACACCGCCACCGCGCTTCACCCGCTGCCCCGCCGACCTGGCTTCACAAGCCACACGAACCAGCAGCACCCCGCTTCGGCCTCCTCCGCACCGGCTCACACCCCCGGTCCCGCTCAAATTTTTTTGGCCGCCGCACGCAGCCGCCGGCTGCTTCCACTGGCCCACTCTGTTGGTTCCTTCCGCAGACCACCGGGACCTCATCGGAGGTCTGATTTTGATTCTGAGGCCGGAATTTGGGCCCTTGGGATGAGGCCTTCAAAGCGCCACCCCTTACTCGTAGATCCGTTGAGAATTGACACGTCCGAAATTCGAACAAAGAACGCCCAAGAACGGAATATGGGACGGGGCTCGGGTGATGGTTGTGTTTGTTTGGCCATTGCCCCAAATTTCAGAATTATAAAATTTAAAACGATGAAAATTGATGAAAAGTCCAGAAATTAACGAAGGTGCAGATATTCAACAAGAATCCTACCTCGATTTCGATGCGTGTCGTAGGCGATGCGTCTGTGAGGCTCCACCTTCAAACCACCGAGATTTTGGCGAAAATCGCTCCTCGATCTGGTGAAGAACGGTGAAGAACGGCTAGAGAGAGAGGGAGAGGGGAAGAGAGAGTGAGAGAGAGAGAGAAGAAATGGGTTCTCCCTTCCAACACTTAGTGAATTTATAGAAATTCACTAAAACTCTCCCAATGGGAACGGATCCTGAAACCTCCATGCCCGCCTATTTTATACCACACTTAGGTAAAACGCCCCATTTCAAACTCAACAGTAGTCTCGGATTTCAATTCTGAGACTTCATTCAAAATTTATTGGAAAAGAACACCAGTGATAAAAATCACTAAGTGGTCATTTCGACATGACCATTTTGTACCTGGATGACATCTCTCACAGCAGGCCCGCACCCACAACTTTTACACCCCACCTATGGTAAAAGGCATGCTCTGGACTCAACGGTACCCTCGGTTTTTCCATCCGAGCAACCATTTAGGAGTTATTCATGTTTGATCTATTAAATGAATAATTTGATAATTTAGTCATCCATTTAACACACCACCAATGAGCGAGGGGTCCGAACAGCCCGTGCTGACTCATTTTACGTCGTGCTTGGGGTGAACACTGCATTCCGGACCAAACCGTGGTCTCGTATTTCTGATCCAATCAACTGTCTAATAGATATCACATTTTATTTAGTTAACCACGCGTGTGTAATATAAAAACACTTAAATTTTTTATATAATTAATTCCGGGAAAACCGGGCCTCGGAATTGCATGCCATCTGAACGACCTTCTCTTAAAGGACATCAAGAAATTTTCAAAGTCTTAGAGTCCCAAAACCTGGGTTCTTACAGCTCTTATGTTTTTTGAATAGATCTGACCTTTTTCTGTCATTTAATCAACAAGATCTGGTCCCAATAACTTCCTTTTCCCAACTTCTTCCCAACAATTTGGAGTTCTACACTTCTTTACATGTAGTGCTTCATAAGGAACCATATGAATATTGGAGTGAAAGATATTTTTGTAAGAAGATTCCACCAAAGATATTTGTTCATACCAACCACCTTTTAAATAAAAAGAGAAATCTCTCAACATATCTTCTAGAGTTTTAATTTTCCTCTCAGACTGACCATCTATTTGAGGATGATATGTATTACTGAAACGTAACTTTGTATTCAAAGCATAATAAATAATTATCCATAAATTCAAGGAAAACCTTGGATCCCAATAAGATATAATATAAAGTGGTACCCCATGAAATATTACGAAATCATTTACATCTATTTTGGAAATTTGATCAAGATAGAAATCCTATCTAACAGAAATGAAGTTTTCCAACTTCGTGTGTTGATCAACTATAAACCATATAGCATTATGGACTTTAGAGGTTTTTGGAAGTCTGAAAATAAAGTACTTAGTTATGTTTTCCCATTTCCATTTTGGTATGGGTAATGGTTGTAACATCCACCTAGACTTCTGTCTCTTAGCCTTAACTTTCTGACAAACCAAGCATCAAGAGACATATTCGACGACATCTATTTTCATGCCATCCCACCAGAAATAATCTTTCTCATCCCTTTACATATTTTTTCTTCCCAGGTGATTATAGAATAAAGAACTATGAGCCTCATCAAATATATCCTTCTTTAATTTTGGGATGGGAGTAATACAAACCATATTCCTGAACCATATTATTTCTTCACAATCAATGTTGAATTTAGGAACATTTGTAACCTTCTTTTGTAGATATACATCTTTCTTCCATTCCTCCTTAATCTTCACATATATAGATTGTTGAGAATTCATTTGATAAAGATTATATTTCTCCCCTTACTTTAAAATTTCAAGATACATACTTTTAAAATCTATAAATATGGAATCTTTTGTGATCCTCATAATGGATAGGGTAGCATGGTCTTGTTGACTCAAAGCATATTCCACCTCATTCTCTTTCCCAGGGTGGTAATGCGTTGAGAATTCATAATCTTTAATCATCTCCAACCATCTTCTTTGGTGTATATTTAGCTCCTTTTAAGTGAAAATATACGTTAAAATTTTATGATCAGTGTAAATATCACCGATTTCACCATAAAGATAATGCCTCCATATCTTTAATGAAAAGATTACTGTAGATTACTCCAAATCAAAAGTTGGGTAATTTTTCTCATGGATTTTCAACTGCTTTGAGGCATAAGCTATAACCATATCATTTTGCAAGAGAACACATCTCATCCCCTTCTTGGATTCATCACTATAGATCACAAACCTTTCTCTACTATAGGGTAGTGTGAGAACTGGTGCACTAGTCAACCTTTTTAGATCTTTGAAATTCTCTTCGAATTCCTCTATCTAAAAGAACTTAACTCCTTTCTAAGTAAACTTGGTTAGTGGATTAAATAATCGTGGAAAATCATTCATAAAACGTCAATAATATCCAAGAAAATCATGAAAAATTTGGATATTAGTTACCGTTTTTGGTCTCCGCTGAATTTCAACAACTACGGTTTTTGATGGATCCACAGATATCCCTTCTCTTGAGATTACGTGACCCAAAAATGAATCTTTCTGAATCTAAAATTCACACTTAGTAAATTTCTCAAAAATCGTCTCCATTCTTAGGGTCTTTAGTACAATTCTCAAGTGATCTTCATGTTCATAATTATTTTTTGAATAAACAAGAATATCATCTATAAAGACTACCAAAAATTGATCAAGATAGTCTCCAAATACTCTATTAATTAGATCTATGAAGATAGTGGTGGTATCAGTAAGATAAAAATATTTCATTATAAATTCATAGTGTCCATACCTTGTACGGAATTCCATTTTGGTTATATCCTCCTTTTTGACCCTTAATTGATGATATATTAAATGAAGATCAATCTTATAAAATTATTAAGCTCTATGTAGTTGGTCAAATAAGTCATTAATATGGGGAAGGGGATATTTTTTCTTGATAGTGATCTTGTTGTGTTCTTGATAATAAATGTAGAGTCTCAATGATATATGTTTCTTCTTAACAAATAGAACAGGTGCTCCCCAATGTGACGTACTAGGGCATATAAATCCCTTACCAAGATTATCTTTGAGTTGATTCTTAAATTCCTACAACATAAATGGGGACATTCTATATGGCATATTTGAAGTAGGCATAGCACCTAGTTTAAGTTCTACTCAAACTAAACATCAGGGTTTAGAGGAATTCCTAGAAATTCTTCCAAAAAGACATCATCAAACTCTCATACAATGGGTAAATTCTTAATCTCAAGTTTCTCCCCAAGTATTTGAGATAAATAACCTTCATTTATAGGAATCAATATCCATAATATGGAATAAATTTATAAAGGAAGATTATATTCATCCTTGCATCGATAGATGATCATAGATTGATCTATAATATGAAATGTGACTTCCCTTCCTTGGTAATTGATATGAGCTCCAGATAAAGAAATCCAATCCATGCCAAAAATCACACCAAATTCCACTATAGGAAGGATCATGAGAATTGCAGTAAGTAATTTCCCACAAACATCAACCAAAGAATAATTATAAACTTTTTATGCCACTGTTGCACCATTAGGAGTTTACATAACTAACTCACATCTAATTATTGAGGTAATATAATGATACCCTTAGAAAAAATTTTAGAAATAAAAGAGTGGGTGGATATAGAATCAAATAAAACATTTTCTACTTCAGAGTGGATGAAAATTATACCTTTCACTACTTCATTATCGTACTCTACATCACTGATAGTGATTGCATGTGATATTACTTTGTATTTTTTCTTAAGAGTTTTTTATGTTTATCATAATTAATAACCCTTGGATTTGTTAATTTATTTGAATAATTCCACATTTCCTTGCCCTTGTAGTGTTGAAGTGTAAGAGATGCATTCTATGTTGCCTTTTTTTAGTTTTCATCATTATACATCTTTTTCCCATCACTTTGGCATCCAACTGACTGATGACCTTCTTTTTCACACTTAAAACATTTAAGAGTCCCTTTAAGACAATTTCATCCATGTTTCTTTCCACACTTTGATCATAAGGTAAAACTCATATTCTTTTCATTATGGTCTTTATATTTTCCTTTGAATTCCATTTTTCTCTTCTTATCAAACCCATATGACTGATGGGTTACTCCAATATCCATCTCAAACTTGAGATAACATTGAAAAATTTCCACATAGTTATTGAAGTCACTTATGGATAATTCCCTTTGGAGACTTGGTTTTAAGCCACTATAGAATTGATCAATTTTACTCTAAGGTTGGATAATAAATATAGAAGCATGCCATGAAAGTCTTGTAAAATTTTATTTGTAGGTATCAACAGATTCATCATCCTTTTTCTTAAGTTCAAGTAACTCCTTCTCTATATTTTTTCAAATAATATGATGAATTTACTTGTTGAAAAATAAGTTCTTGAACTCATTCCATTCCATAGACTCAATTTCATCTATTTGCCTCATATTATTGACAAGATTCCAGCATTTATCATCTTTACCTTCCAAATGATATACTCCTAGGATGAATTGATCATGTTCAGAACATTGTAGAACTGAAAATATTGTTTCAGTGGTAATAATACATTGTTCAACCACTAATGGATCTGAAGACCCACTGAATGAAGGTGGGTTATACCTCATGAAGGATTCAAAAAGAATTTTGCTCCATACTTTGCTCATATAAATGTCATTCATGATTCATATCTTGTTAAAGTAGTGCGAGCATGGCTATAAGGTTTTTAATTACATATCCCATAACATTTGGTTGATGAGGGGGACAATCATTGCGTTTCCCATCACATTCAGCAATAACGGGGTTCATTCGAGTTCAATAAATTGACTAAAACCAAGAAACATATTGTGAGAAACACTAACCATAATTGGAAAACAAAATAATTATAGAATAAATTTCAATTTAGGACACTTTAGGTTTTATAATTTTTTATTCATGAACATCTCTAAAATACTAGGATAGGATCTTAACTTATACTTAGACATATCCTTTGGGTTCTTACTAAGGTTCTCTCATCCTAGTTTCCAAAAGATATCTATACCTTTTCTCTGATACCTACTATAATGGCCCATACATTACATATAGATATTACTTCAATATTGAAGAATATTTATTACATGACATAAAAAAAACCATGACATGACTATATAGGTTTAGTGTCATTAGAAACTAGGAAACATAAACAATTGGTTTATAAAACATCCAAATTCTATCCCGCTTATTTTTTCATAAATAGACTCCTTTTTTATATATCTTACTTAATAGATATATTCATGAACTAGAGAAAAGAAACATATGAGAGGGTGGGATCAAATTCTCATTAAGGGTAAAAAATGTAAATATCAATCATATCATAGCCATAAGAATATAACACATTAAAATATTATCCTGTATATAAAAGATCATAATATTATTTCATGGGATAAATCATAAAAGTGAAATGTAATCCCCATAGTCATAAAATAAGACATTAAATTTTGTTGGAATACACTCATAACAACAGAAAATAATTTCATATTAGTTAAGTCTAATTTCCATGTCAATCATAACAGACAAATTCCATTACTGAACTAAGTTCACTCCTCATTCCAGCCCTGTATTACCGAACCGGATTTACATGTCATTCCAATCACGTCTATCTCATGAGATATAAATCTTTACCCAATGCATTGGAGTGAGATATGGGTCTCCCCTATATAAAAATGGAACCATTATTACATGTTCCACAAAAACATAAAAATATTCACCATAGCATAACAAATGAAATAAAATGGGTTTCAAAAACATCATTCCATCATAATTGATATAAAACAAATAAATTTCTTAAATAATATTCCATAATAAACACAATAAAATAATAGTAATAATAGGGATTCAAATATAACCCTATTTAAAAAGTTTCATCTTAGATGAAAAATAATTTTGGGAAAACACTTGAAATTAATTCTTGAGTAAAATATCATTTCTTCTTCAAAAACATTTTCCTTCCTCAAAATTACACACAATTTTATCAAAAACCATTTTATATGAAAATATACTTGTAATATTTTAGGAGAATATTAAAGGAAATAAGTTTTCATGAAACCATATAAATCTATTAATGTTGTATAAGTTAAAAAACACTTTTCTCGTACTTTTGCGGGAAAATTCAAAAAGTACCTCAAATCGAATAACAACAAAAGATTTCTTTCATACAGTTTCATAAAAATTTACCATAGGGTAAAATTAACTTTATAAAATTTTAGTAGAATATAAATAATTTATATAATTACGAAACATGGATTTGGATGATAAATATAACCTAATAAATACTTATGTATAAACAATCTCAAATAACAATGAGGTTCAAAATTATCTCTTGACTTAGGTCTGAAATGCTTCGTATGTATTTGAAAATACTATATAATGATTTAAATAAGTTTACTGATTTATTCCTTAATAATAATAATTTTTTTATAACAGTTATGATCATATTTTCATCCATTTGTTAGTAACATTTCACTATTACTCATTATTTGGGTATTAACTACTTTATGTTCTTATGCATGTTTTGTTGGATAAGTTATTATTACTCTTTTTAGGTTATATTCATATCATTTAAATAATGGTATTAGTATAATATATCTCATATTTATTCATTCAATTCATTTATATAACCAGGCTTTAATGACCATTATGTAGAATGAATCGCATCGCACTGTGGAGATGGTAATCCCTATGTATGTACGAGCGATGATATCGTTCTCATAATTGTTGAATGGTATTAAAGTATATGGTCTATAGTATCTCAGAATAAATTTAATATTAATCATACATATATTAATTCCATCATTATACCCATCCATGTAAGGTGGTGGTGAAAAACATATTACACCACGGTGTAGAGATGGTAAGTCGTATATACGCATGCGCAGTGATTTCATTTTTCATAAGATGGGTAGAATGTGGACTATGGTCATTTAATTATCCTAAAAGAACTATCATTATATAATCACTAATAAATTTATTACGTTATAATGGAACAACTCATGATGTGGAAGTAGATGAAGAAATAAGTTTGAAATAATTGGTAAATGATATTACCACTTCTACGACATGCCTCCACTAAATCTCCTCTTAGAGAACTAGAGTTGGTATTTGAAGAATACCATGACTTATAGAATTTTTATTTGTTATTTTTGAAGGTAAATTGGTATGGTATAGTTGATCTTGAAGTCTCAACATGATGTGAAGAGTTGATCGATGAAGTGTCCTTTTATAATTTAGGTGAGGGTCACTTTTGAAAACCAAAAAAATATTAATTTATAATAAAATAAAATCCTCTTAAAAACATTAAAAATATCCCAATTTCAAAGATGATATGATATAGGGTTTTAATATCATCAAAAAATAAATTTTAGAGAAGTTTTTATGTCAATTGAATCATTATTATATTAATTAACACTTAGTTATTCTATTTAATTTTTAACTGGGGTAACAAATATTTCAATATTATAAGGGTGAAATATTTACTTATTTTAATTAAATTATATAATAAATGAATAATTTATAACATTTTAGACCATATAATAATTATTATATATTTCTAAAAATGTTTAATTATTTTTAAATAATTTAAGAAAACATTATTTTGAAAAAATATCAAAAGTGTCAATTTTGACACTCTTTATTTCATGGATTTTTAAAAGTATAAAAATAAGAATTGAACCTATATAGAAATATTTTATTGCATCCATAAGGGGTCAAGGTAATCTATAAAATTCATTTTACAAAATAATTATCCAAAATTATATTTATTAAAATATTTTTAATAAAATTTATTTGACCTATTCATTAATAAAATAATTCTACCTCATTTTGTGCAATCGTTTAATATACTTATTTGTTTAATAAAAATTAAAAAAAATAAAATTATAGGGATAAATCAAATATATTTCATAATAATAGTTTTAGTCTAATTTATATTCTGAAAAACCCAACATTAAAAATTATATACTCTTAAAAAACATGAATGTGGCAAATTTATCTTCACTTTATATAAAATAATATAAGTTCTATAATCACTTATCTATGCCTCCAAATGGTCCATAAGTTGACACTTGGATTATTGTTGTCTATATATACTCGAAAAATAAGGTTTGGTCAAGTTGTTTGGCCTTTTGAATGTTATTAATATTTTAATAAAAAAATTTTTCTGATTTATCATCAATTAATTAATTTTTTCATCATCCAAGTACAACTGTTTAAGGTAATTATTTATTTTCTAAGTATTCCAAATAAATTTTCATGATAAATAAAAAATATATATATTTAAAATGATTATATATAATTCAGTTTATTTTTTGTATAACCTTATATTAAAAATAATTTAATTATTAAAGTTTGAGTGATCCATATTTCACTTTTCTTTAAATAAAATAAATTAAATGTCCTAATCTCATCAAAGTGGGTTTCAATGTAAACTATTTTGTCCCAATTATGTTATAGGGAACTTTATAATCATCCAATTATATTAAGACAAGTTTTATGGTAATTTTATAATATTATATTTACCCTTAATTACCCGATTTACCCTTTTATCGTGTTAATAAAATTTATCCAAGTTACTATTCATACTCCCCAAATATAAAATAAATAAATTTAATAAATTTATTCCAAATAATTCCAAATATTGAATCCATTTTTTAAAATTCAAAACACAGAAGTTGTAGTAATTAATTTAAAAATAATCTCATTGTTGAAATGAGAAAATGGGTTTTAAAAGATAAAATATTACAAAAGATTGAAATGTTTTTACATTTGAATTTAATGTAAAATTTATTCCAATGAACTACATTATATTAAATGGTAAAATTATATTTTATTTATAATTTTATACCATTAAATAAAATAATTTAACCATATTAATAATTTCAATGATAAAAGTTATTTTCATTTAAAATTTAGCGTATTTTTACTACTCATCAAAACATTAAGTTGACAGAAAAATATAAGAAATTCATATAAAGTAAATTTTTATATCCTGATTCAAAATAACATGTTTATGTTGTCATATAAAAAATATTAATATTTCAAAAGATTATTTTAAAAGGGTTTCTCCATTAAAAGGTGTAAAATTATCCTTTTAAAATTTTAGGTTTTTATACATGTAATAGGGTTTTATTTATACCCTATGACTGAAATATACATTGTATGAATATCAAAAATATTTTATCAAGTATATAAAACATATATATCCCATTATTTTTATTACCAAAATTAATTCACTCAAAAATACAAATATATAATTGATTTATATTTTTTTTAAATAATGGATAGCCAATGAATTCACAATGAATTTTCATAATTTAGTAATAATTATTCCCGCTAACCCGATGGCTATGTTATAACAGTAATTTTATAATAATGGCATCTCAGAGTTTGTTAAAAATCATGATTGCATGCAAAGTAGCTACTTAAGAATAAAAAAAAATTCAGAAAATATTTCAAAAAAGATTCTAGGTGTTACAAGGATAAGAAAATAAATAAAATTAAAAAGAAAATAAAAGAAAAGAAAGCGGATTTTTACCTCTTTAATTCTCCTCCTTGAGAACCACCTTAACGGATTTGTTTTTGTCTTTTATTGAAACCAAAGGCTATTGTACATGGGTGAGGGGATTGGGAAGAGTATTGGGTAGAAATTTTACAATGCTCAAATATTTGAAGGTGTGAGGAGAAGGGGTGATGAGGGGTTTTATATATAGTGGAGGACAGTGGTGTTTTTGAATATTTTATCCATTTGTTAATTATTTTGGCTCAAGACTATGAATAGTTTATATTATTAAGAATAATTATAGTAAATAGTGCCTTTGATTTCTAACCAATGGTTCTTAAATCATCCATGACTCAATAAATATTGTATTTTACTTATAATGTATATATTCCATGAATTATTGTATTTTACTATTCACCAAAAAATCATGGATTTTAGAAAAATATCAAAAAATCACCCTAAATGTTTTTTCAATATATATAATTAAAAATTTTAAAATGTTTTATGAAAATAATATTCTAAATATGATAAACTTAATTTTTAAATAAGATCATCATTTATTCAAAATATATTGATTTTAAAATTATATATATTTTATAATAGTTAAAAAAATTAATTAAGGTCTCATAAAATTATCTTATAATCATAAGACAGTAAAATTTTAATTTATGAGTCTATTTTAAAAAATATATTTTTTTTAAATCATTTTATTAATTATAAAATTTTAAATAAATATTTATCACTTATAAAAATACCAATGCATAATTTATCATGGTTAAAATATTAATTTACTAATTATATGATATAAATGTACCATATATTCATTTTTAAGATACCTAAATTTTATTTATGCTTTAATATGTGAGTTTGTTGTTCTAATGGCTAAATTACTATTCCTAATGGTAAAATTATTATTCCAATGGTAAAATTACTATTAATAAGAAATGAAACTTATGAGAAAAATAACAAAACATTAACCAAAGTAAATTTTAATATTATGATTTCAAAAATAATGTTTATTTTTTCAAATATTATTTATAAAAGTTTCAAAATTTAGATTTAAAATATTTTCTCCATTAAAAGGTTGTAAAACAAAGCTCAGAAAATTATAGCCTTTTATTTGTAAAATTGGATTCATTCTTATCTTATACCTCTAAAAATATTTTTTATGGATGTAAAAATATTTGGTTGAATAAATAAATTTCATTAATATATTTTAAAAATAGTGATTAATTTAATTTATTAATATAAAATTTCATTTTGGGCAAAAAAATAGTTTGTATAAAAAGGCATCATTTATATTCAATTTGTTTTCATTTATAATTAATTGATAACCAAGGAATTAATTTTATAATCCTGAGTCATCTATATTTTTATAATTTACATAATATCATCCATTATTTCCATTCCAATCATCTAGGAGATAACTATAATAATATTTAATTATTTTTTAATCTCGTAAGCTACCTAAGAGGTTAACTTTTTTAAAACAAAAGGCATACCATAAAATCATGGGGTGTCGTAATCCATCTTTCAAATCCTATAGTCATGGTAAGATTCTATAGAAAGTAAAATTATTATGGATTTAAACATGTAAACTAATGAAAATTTTCATCGTAGTCAATTCCTTGACACTTTTTAAACCCTTTAGAAACTAGACTTTTTTTAAATGTATTTACTTTACCTTCCATGTCCAGTTTCCTCTTGAATAACCATTTTCATCCAATGGGGTTTACATTAACTATCTCATAGACTAGAACCCAAACATGGTTCTGATACATGTAATCCATTTCAGAATTCAGGGCTTATTTCCATATTACAGCTTATGATCTCTCTACTTCCTTCTTATAGGAGATAGTTTCATCATTTTTTACCAATAATGAGTCACAATATTTAGTGACTAGAAAACACTATCTCTCTGGTTCTCTTACCTCTATTATTCTCCTACTTGGTACTTATGTTTCAAGAACTACTTCTTCTATGGTGACCTATAGAATATATTCTTGTATGAACTCTTGGGTATCTTAATAATCAACTTCATTGAATTTTATCTTTCTCCCATTATTCTTTTTTGAGGATGTGTGCCCTCTGAAGAAATACAGCTTGTCTGAAGACAGTCAATTTCTTATCTGAGTGGTTTTATAGGTAGTATCCTATTATTTATTTGGTATATCAGTTAAAGATACAATTTTTCCCTAGGGTTGTAGTTTGTTTCCTGATAAGGATTTTAAAATTTCCTCACAACCCATACATGTGTGTGAGACAAAACAAGTTTCTATCCACTTCATATCTCGAAGGTAATTCGATTTGCCTCTTTATTTTGCACAAATTTTAATTTTTATGTTATAGTTTGTAATGCATATCCCAAAACAGATAATGGATGATCTGCATAATTCATCATATACCTTAAAATTTTTAACAAGGTATGGTTCCTTCTTTCACTACCAACATTAAACTATGGTGTGTAAGGTGGAGTGAGTTGGGATAGAATCCAAAAATACCATAGAAATTAAATGAAAAATTGGTTGATATATTCACCACTATGATCTGATCTAAGTTTCTTTATATTATTTTTAGTTATATTCTCTACTTCATTCTTGAATTCCTTGAATTTCTCAAATGACTCGGACTTATACCTCATCTAGTAGATATATACCGATCTACTCAAGTCATCATTAAAAGTTATGAATTACGAATATCCACCTCTATCTTTACTAAAAATGGTCCACACACATCATTATTAACTAATCCTATAATATCTGTAGCACTTTTACCCTATCCACAAAATGGTGGTTTGATCATTTTTCCTTGTAAAAATGAATGGCATATTTCAAGTGGTTTTAGCTCAGATGAGTCTAAATAACCATCTTCATAGATCTTTTTCAAACACTCTTGTTTATATGACCAATATGGTTATGCCAAAGTTTGGAATTATATAAGTCATGTGAACATGATTCATTATCAATTTATAACACTTGGTTTTCATAATTTAATACATAAAGGATATTATTTAAATGTGTCATACCATAACAGATATTTTCCTAACAAAAGAAACAAATTTTATTTTTAAACATAAAAATAAACCCATATTTATCTAGGAATGATACAGAAATTATGTTCGTGGAAACCTTAAGTTCATAATAACAATATTTTAAAACCAAAATCATTCTCGTTAGTAATGAAAGGTGGTATTCACAAATGTCTAGAGAATCCAGCCTCGCACCATTAACAGCTCTCAAATCCACTTCTCCTCTAGAAATATTTCAAAATATACTTGGTTCCTACATTTGGATATAGATGTGAGCACCACAAGCTATAACTAATACCCAATGTGTAGATATGGAAATATTACACTCGATAATTAATGAAGAATTATCTTACCCTAGATTCTGGGTGTAGTTCCTTTTCTAGTGGTCAGGCTTCCCACACACAAAACATACTACCTCATTATTCTTACCTTGCCTCTGGATCTTCCTCTTCTTAGAAGGATGGTTCTTTAGGGATTTAGACTGTTTATAGGTCTTGGTACCCTTTTCCTTTTTCTTCCTTTTTTTATTCACCATAAGGAATTTGGGTTTATCATTCCCCATGTCTGTATCCACATGGAGAATCAAAGTAAGATTTTCTAAAAGAATTTTCTCATTATCAATCAGGTTGTAATTAATAATAAAACTAGATAAGGTTATGGTACATGATAAACAAATGAGATATGTACCCAACTCATATTGTAATTTAATCCCAAACTTGTCTAAGTGTTAAATTTATCCATTAATCTTGACTACTCATGGACTAATTGGCACAGAATCTATAAGATTAGTTGTGAACAAAAAATTGGAGATCTCGTACCTCTCTTTTCTCACCTTCTCTTGATAGTGATCTTGAAGGTGAGAAATCATGATATATGTATCCATGTCCCTATGTTTCTTCAAAATATCATTAGAAATGTATGATAGCATGAAAAATTGAATATCTATGGAATCGTTCAAATTTTTCTCATAAAGTTTTATCTCTTCATCACCAGCATCATTTCCATAAACTTTTAGAAAATGTTCTTCCAGCACATATAATTTCCTTTCATGGAGAAGGATGAAAATATGTTCCTTTTTTCATTCTTGGAAATTTTTTGTTGTTGAGAAGGTTTTCCTTTTCATGTATGGAACACAATCATATGTTTGATTTCATTTTAATGTTGTTTCTATAAAATAAGATAAGTATAATTGTAGTACTTTATCTGATAAATTTATATAAATAACTAAATATTATATTTATCAATCATCCACTATTTTATTAAAAGCCAATATCCCTCACCATTAGATTCTAAATATCACGATTCTTGTAAATCCTAGTGTCATGGTTCCATATTCCCTTTCTCATTACCCCAACTTTGGTTGGTCATGAAACATGAATGGTTTTAGGTAGGAATTCCAAATTCTACCTGCATTAACTCATAGTTCCTTAATCCGCTGAGTGGACTCCCCAATCCTAAAATTCTTAAATTATATTTCCTCATTTTTTTCCTCTCAGTTACACCAAGTCTTGGTTTGGCAGTCAACCCTTTACATGAACTAAGTTAATTCAACCAAAAACTTCAAGTTATAATTCCCTCGTAATTGAAAGCACCCCAACACTGGCTGGTCAAGAACTTTGAACTATGGTTTGATTTTAATTTAAGTAGTGTAAGGTTATACCGACGTAATATATATAATCGATGGGTTTTATCATTTTATGTGTTAATTTCCAATAATTATATTTGTTATATGCTTGTTAGTATTAATTGGATATAATTAAGTGATTTACCAGGTCTGAGATAATATTCACGTATAAGAAAATTTATTTTAGTTCTATCTTTCTTGCTTATTAATTTCATTAATTTTTTGATCATGAAAAAACATCCATGATGTAATAACCATGAAACTTGAAAGAAATAAAATAATAAAGTAGTATGGTCATGAGATTTTACTAATGGTTAGTTTATCTAGAGGTTGATAAAATAATCGTTGACCTAGGGAGAAATCACCGTGAACCAATTAAGGTCTATGTTGGATATTTTCACCTGCTTACCAATGCATATCTCTTGGATTGGTTTCTCCTTGGCTCCAAACTTAAATCCCCTCCACCATCTTGGGATCTCCATCCATTATATGGGATTTTACTCACATATGGGTGAGGGAAATGGGTTTACATAGAAGAAACCATGTACACTCATCCCTTACATAATAAGAGGATATAAGGCACACATGACAACAAATTAATTTATTTATAAATTAAATGAAACCAAACACATACAAAAGTATGGTCTATGCTCATGATCATCCACATGAATGTAACGAATTACACATTTAATAAAACTAGAATTAAATTCTTAAGAGTTATTATTTAAGATAAATTTCCATCAAATCAATTAATTATTATCTTTAATTAATAAATTATTTTATCTTAATTATCATCTAAATTTCCTTGAGATTCTCATCCATTTTAATTTTAAGAAAATTAAATTAATCTATTTAAAATTTATTGTGTACATAAATGAACCTTGGAGGTAACACGGTGAATACCTATCTGAATCCACCCAAAATGTTATATACTCGTATAAAAATTTACATTTTTGATGTATATAATACATGAATTATCACGTATTTTCATGATGTGTATTATCAACTTAATGATTACATGAATTACATGATTTTTCAGTCACAGGTTATGATTCCATTCACGTAAAGTAACAACTGTAATACCACTCATACATGATATGAAGATCAAAACACTAAACATATATTAATTAAACATCTGTATATATATATATATATTAAAAAGTCGTCACATGGTGTGTTATATAAACATAATTACCACACACAAGAACTTGTCTTATGTTTTACACAGTATAATAAATAAATTTTAAATCTACACAATTTTTTATAAGTACATAGCATGTACAGGTGAGATACACGACGTGTATATCTCTCATCGTCTATCTAAGGTATACACATAGGGAATTTTTTTGTAACTAATACATTAAAAAATGGAGTATATAGAATTTAAAAGGTACTAAATGACATGTGGTCTCTAAGTTACATGGTCACCCATGAGGTAGTTCGTGTATAAAAATCACATCCCATCAATGACTCAAATAGACTATATGCCATGTATGTGGTCTACATAGTGTGTAATATGATTGATTGTGTGTCAATATGGCCTTGTCAATTCATGGTTTAAGAATTAAGTACACCATTTGTCATCAATTCACACACATTAAATTAATTTCTAAATAAATTCATGATGCATTGAACACAAGTACACGACATGTGACTTCGGTTACATAGTGTGTACGCCTTTTTTATCCAAAAAAATCCTTGTAACCTCCAAATGAGTTCTTTGATTTTATTTCATTCATAAAATTAATCAAATTTGTTTGATATATGAGAAATGGAGGAAGAAGTAGATCTTACAATTCATATTATAATAATGATTAAAATTAAATTGAAAAACTAAATCAAAAATTAATAAATCAAAAATAATATGTAAATTATTATAAATAAGTATGTGACCTCTATGATACTAATTGTATGTTCCTGACATAGTAGAAGCATAAGATGGGTCATTCCGAAATATTCTTTTTTCTATGATCAATGATAAACCATGGATTTACACAACTATAAACATTGTGATCTACATAAATGAATCAATGAATACATACAAGGGAACGAATGATGGAACTAAGAGAGGGGATCATCACATATTATTTATAATTAATTAAATTTAATAAATAATTACCTTGATGGAATTATTTATTCATTGATGGATCTGATAACAAATCTGCAGTGTTACATCATTGTGTTGTAGGAATAAAAGTAGATTTACTCTAGCGATGATCCACACGTGTTCCACAAATATCTAAATGTCATCATAGGAATATCCATCTATTAGTATGGTAGATCCTAGCACTTTAATAATTCTCCTTTGATATCCTTGAGAACCACTTCAAAATATTTCTCCTATATTTATCTTAACTCGAGAGTGGGAGGTGAAGGAAGATATCTCTCCATTCTTGGGACTGTTCATGGAGAAGGGAGCTCTCTAGGACTTGAGATGATTATCCAAATCTATTGTTCATAACCAAACAAATGAATTGGATTTTTGGGAAAATAATATTATTAGGTTAATATATTTCTATATTTAAACTAATAAAAAATCACAAGTTCCATTTATTATTTACTTAATCTCTACAGAACCCCTTGTCAAATAATAATAATATTATTATTATTATTTCTTGACATGCGCTTAACTTGTGAATTAAATTAAATATTATTTAATTGAATAATATTAAATATTTATTGTATCTCATCAGATTGTTAAACTCGGTTCACTATCCCACCATAATATTTATCGTTCCTTGAATAGTGACAATTTATTTATTAAATAAATATCAATGCATTATTCTCTTATAAATATATAAGTATTATATTAAATAAATATAAAATAAATATTTATATGTGATCAAGAATACCTGAATAATTATTAAACCACATTTGGGAATAATATTTATTCAACTTGTCAAATAATAAATAATAATATATTACTTAACAGAGATTTTAGATACCCTTAGTGTGTGACCCTCTATGCCTATTTATCAGTGGCATTAGGCGAAGCAGCCTAAAGTCCAATGCTAGCGTTTAACAACACACCAAGGTACCCATAGAGAAAGAAGTTAATTCCACAATGACATGATACCTCATCTGAAATCTTACTATGTAATATAATCCCCTTATCATGATATCTCAAATCAAATAGGTTTAATGATGGTGCCATTAATCTATGTTCTTGATGTTTCTTTCTTTGACTTTTGGAAATAGAACTTTCCTACAATATATCATGGACATGGGTTTATTTAGGCTATATCATTTACATCAAACGGCTTTATATATCAACTTCTTTTAAAGAATTAAAGGGACAAATCCTTTCTCACATTATTCATTAATGCAATATTACTCTTGATGCAACCAAAGTATCCTACCTCCCCGAGAACATCTATCATCACGGTTTTTATCAATACATCAAAGTATGAGACTCATAATACTCATTAATAATAATCTTAAAGTCTAATGAATAATACAAAAATTTGCAGATAGGAACATCCAATGACACATATAAACGTTTTTTTACTGGGGTTTTTCTTCTCATAATATCCTACTAGATATTGCTGAGGG
Organism: Viscum album; assembly: GCA_963277665.1. Classification (NCBI taxonomy): domain Eukaryota; kingdom Viridiplantae; phylum Streptophyta; class Magnoliopsida; order Santalales; family Viscaceae; genus Viscum; species Viscum album. Next base: position 1,968,107,033 of record OY728161.1, read on the forward strand.
CATACAATGTGAAAATGTTCCTAAAAACCTTATGAGTATCCACTACTGATAGCCTATATCATTTGAGTTCATCAAATGATATCATCTAACAATATGGTGTATACTTAAGAACAGTGTTTTAGTACATCCAAGATCTCATCATAGCAGGGAACTGTTATGAACTTTTAGTGCAACAGCTACTCTTGGGACATTATCACATACTATGTTATGTAGAAGAGAAATCATGATGTGATAAGAATCATTTTAATATTAAAAAACTATGAATACATGTTATCATAAAGTACACCGAATTTGGTTCTAGGGAAACAAATCCAACAAAAATTACATGAATAATAAAATCATTTATATATAATAGGATAATAATCTATTAAAATAATTATATATTATTATTCACTATGATTAATGTTTTAAAAAGGATTGCTTTTGAACAAAAATTCAAATAAAAGGTATAGGATATTTTCTTAATAAATTAAATTGATCAAAGTTAAACTATAATTATAAAATCTAATAGTTATATTTTTAATTATTTGTTTAATTATCATTTATTTATAAATGTATATGAAATAATATTAAATAAATTTAAAGTTTAAGAAGTCATTTTTCCATAAATTATAGTTTTTATTTATATTTTTTATTATTATTTAAATATATATATATATATATATATATTATAATTTTTAATTTGATAATAATGACTTCATTCTTGAATTTAAAATTAAAAAAAATTATTTGGGTCATTTTTTTGTATTTTTTTTAAAATATTGTTTTTAGGTGAATTATAACGACCCAAACTTTCATTAATGGAAGTTCCTCTTGATCTAATTAAATTTCTTATTATGGTTATATAAAATGTTAACTTCATTGGTTTTATGTTTCTGGATTTTAAATTACCATTATGAATTGTGACTATTGTTAATAAAGTCGTTGAACAGTGATCACATGATTAGTATAAATATAGGGATTTAACAAATCCAATTTACTCGGAAAAAGGAAGTGATGGCCTCATCCAGTAGACTTTACCCATAAGAAGACCATTTTTCAGAGCTCTAAAAGGAGGTGGCTTCATTGGGATTCTCTCTTGACCAATCCAAAGCTGATCTTGAAAACGTTAATCTTGAGCGGAACCAACTATGGGAGAATTGGAAGTTAAAAAAGATTACCACCTGAGAAATGTTATCTGAGCCACCCAAAGAGTCGGTCACCATTGCACACCTTAAACTTCACTCTTATGTGGGTGTTATAATGGGTTATGTAACAAGACCCTTGCAGTATGACTATGTACATTTTTTTTGTATGAATAATGTGCATTCATTTTATTATTGTTACTTTGTAAATATTTTTTAAATCACAGATAGTATTTTTAGTTAATATTCAACTAAGAAATCTACTTTAATGAATTAATATGTTTTTGAATTAAATAAAATTTTAATAAAATTTTATTATTAATAATTTACTTTTTATTAAATATATATTATCATATAATTTTATGAATACAATTGTAATTTGTGTTATGGTTTGGAAGCTGTTTCTGTCAAAACCCTTGAATTTTTGATAAATGTCGGTTTTTATTTTAAAAGTAAAAATTCACATATTTAGAGAATTATTCAGATAAAATGAATTTTATTTTTAGAATCATGACTTTGAAATTATCCAATAGCGAATTTTTCATAATTTTCTCAAACAATCGAATTTTTGGGTAAAAATTAAATACTGTTGAAATATATAATGTTTTTTATGACATCATAATGACCCAATAGTGATGTAATAAAATACTATAAACATTATTTTTGGCCAATATATTTTTTACCATTAAAATAATGTGATTTTATATTTTTTTTATTTATTTTACAAAGCTTTAGTGGACCCTTCAAGGATTTTAAAACATTTTGTCTTTTTAAATTGTTTTCCTTGAGAGTGTGACTCACCTCCACATAAGAAACCCTATTATTTTAAGAAGTTTGTACATTGTCCTTATAAAATATTGTTTTCAAATCCCCTTTTTCAAAAAAGACGTGAAAAACCCATGGGTTGGTTTGTGGTTTTGATTAGTTTAATGTGAGTTGTCCCAAACCTAAATAATAAAGAATTCCCTCTCCTTTCGTATATAAATCCACCCAAGCTACCACTTCCTCTTCACTCAAAGTCGTTTTAGTTTTACTAACCCCTGTCCCCCTCTCTCTAGAATCCTCCGAAGGTTCCCCAATCTCCAAATAATCCTCTCTCAATCCTCTCCCAAGCCTTTGGGATCACACTTCCAAGTAAGGGATTTATTCCTTTCTCATTTTTATCCAATTTTCTTTAGGTTGTTGTGCCCTTTTTTCAATTAAAAATGTTGGGGTATGATTGTGCACCTCCCCCAGACTTCCCTCTTTATGTTTGGATTATGGGAGACCCCTTTCTTTCTCATTAATTCCTCTAATGTACACCTGTTACCATGCCAAAATTCTGTGGGGGGTTTTTCTCTCCTCTTTTACATCCAAGTAATTATTTTGTATTATGCATCTAAATTCCATTAAATTTTTTGGTACATGTATCTATATGAACCCCTTACTGTAAATGTCATGTACATATTAGTATAATCCCATTTCTCTCTCATCAACCATTTTTATGAATCCTTATGTCACATCATTATGCTGCCGAAATTGCACCACTTTTCCCCAAGACAAAGTCATTGTGTAGTGAACACCATATCCATTTATCAGTCAAGGGTGTTCACCTTTATGCACATTTACATATTTATTATAGAGTTTCACGTATGAATTCCACATTCCTTTATCATGGAATAAATTATTTCTTTAATGAATCCATGTTTTATGATCCATGTGGCACACTTATGCATGAAATGAAATGTTTAAAGAGGGTGTTCCCTGATAGCGCTCCAATGCATTGGGTAAAGTATAATATCATGATATGTCATGTGCAATGAGTTTTGACTCATGCTAATTCAAGTGAAACAAGGGTTTACTCATGCTTCATGTGCAATGAGGGTTTACTCATGCTCCATATGCAATGAACCTTGGCTCATGCCAATTCCATGTTAAGTCATGTTGCCACATTTCCATGTTATGATTATCATTCTTTATCATGCTTTTATTTTCATGTTTCTCTTGTGCTCTATTGATATCCCTATTGTCTAACATGTATTTTATTCATCATGTTATTCCATGTTTATTCCCTTTCTGGGCTTTATAGCTCGCCCTTTTCTTATGCATGTCCTCAGGTTATCTTAATCAATGCTAAGTATGAGGGAATGTAGTGGTCATGTAAAGGAAGTTTACAATAAATATGTTGTATTTAATGTTTTAAGTTGTTATATAATGATTCTAATCCCCAAATACACAAGACATCTTGATCTTCTATGTTGTATCTAGTGAACTTTTTGTAATAAATTATGTTTTAGTGTGTAATAAAGAACATGGTTTTTATAGTTAGTATCAAAGGATTGGTTTAGTTATTTTTTGGATTAGGATTAAAAAATCCTAGTGAATACTTAGAGACAAGAATAAGTAAAATAAAAACATCCCTAAGTATTGGTGAGTATTGATTAAGTGGTTTATCAAGAAAATACATCTCTCTTTGGATAAGAGCCGGTAGAGGCGGCTCTGGCACAACTATATCCTAGGGGTAAAACACAAAAACACTACTTTAAGCTAGACTTGAACTGGAAATGGTGCATGATAATTGGAATTTATTCACTCTTGTTTATGACACTCCCCGGGGATATTCTTTGGTAAATTCTCAAGCTCAGTAGGAACCCTTATTAAGGGAATTAAAAAAATTCCTCTAAGAATATATGTTAGAAAGTAAATCATGAATATCATAAATTGAAGTCTATGGATTCATAAGTTAAGGAAATAAAAGTTATTTATAAGTCCTATGTTTTTTCCTTAGATTACCCTTTATGTTTTATACCTAACTTTCCTTTTATTCCAGCCAATGGACAGTAATAGGAGGACTCAGGCTAACAACCGATGTAAAGATCAATGTGATAACTATGCTAATGAGATCCCCAATCTAATGGGAGAGAGAATCACAAACTTTTTCATGCTTCTCTCTAATTTAACTCAAGATTTGAATAGAAACATGGGTAAATAGGAACGTTCAACCCCCCCCCCCTCCCTAATAAAGAACAAGTCGTTATCAAGAGATTCATGAGACAAAGGCCTCTTACTTTTAATGGATCATCTAATCCCTCAATCACCGAACAATGGATCAACTCCATTGAAAAGATCTTCTTCATCCTTCAATGTTTTAAATAAGAGAAGGTTCTCCTAAATACTTATTGTATGGAGGGTGAAGCTGATCAATGGTGGATGTTGATAAAAAATACAAAGCCTGAGGAGGATATCGAGGCGTTGGAATGGAAGGATTTCCAGAAGATGTTTTTCGATAAATATGTTATGCGCACCCTCCGGCTTATGATGGAAAGGGACTTCCTTTACCTAAAGAAAAAAGATGACGAATATGTCAGAGAGTAGGAGGAAAAATTCACAAGTCGTACATGATACACCTTCGGCTTTATCATTACCCCCGAATACTAGGTTGAACGCTTTTTGGTGGGCTGAAACCTAGACTAGGGAAAGCGCTGGTGATCTGTGACTTCGACGGCTATAAGGAAATTGATTGATGTTCCCTCAAGGTCGAAATGGAGATCAAAGAATCTCATGGGTATCATGGTGCTAAGAAGCATAAGGTAGAATTCAATGTTAGTGGTCCGATGTATAAATCCAATGGTGCTAAGAAGATCTAGCACCCCACTTTCCAAATGTGAAGAAATAAGCACCATGGAAATTGCCCAAAGGGGACAAGGAAATGCTTTAGGTTTGGAAGAGAGGGGTACCTAGCTGTTAACTGCCAACAACAAAAACCCGTGGCTGCAACAGAGGAGAGGAACAATCTATTCGAACCTCAACACGTTGTTCATTGCTACAACTACAATGAACTAGGCCATCTTGCAAATTATTTCCCTAAGACAAGGGTTTTCAGAGGCAACCAACAACCTCCAATGCAGCAAGGGAGATATTTTTCTATCACTACTGCTGAAGTGAACCCTAAAAATGAAGTGGTGATAGTTATGATAATTATTCAAGCAATAATAGCGAACGTACTTTTTGATTTAGGTTCTACGCATTCTTTTATATCCCAAGAGTTTAGTAGAATAATCCCCGCACCACAAAAACTCATGAAAGTAAAGATGTTGGTGAGTACGGAAAATGGGGAAATCATTGCATCCCATGAATATAACTCCTCCCCTATCATAATCTATGGAATGAATTTCCCATAAAACCTCTTCATTCTACCTCTGGTGGAATTTGATACAATTCATGGCATGGATTGGATTTCCTTATATAGTGCCAACATAAATTTCCATGAGAGGGAAATCACTCTCGATATGGAGAATCGACCCCCAATTCTATACAAGTGAAAGGAGGAAGATGAATCTTCTTTAGTTCCATCATCTCAAGTGTGGATATTACTACCCTATGAGAATGCATATATGGCTCAGATGATTGAGTCTAAGGAGGGAACCATCCTTGAAGACATGTCTATTGTGAGGGAATTCGCTAAAGTGTTTCCCGAGGAATTTTATAGTCATCCTCTTAGAAGAGATGTTGAATTATCAATTGATCTTATACCTAGGGTGTTGCCAGTATCCAAGAATCTATATAGAATGGTTTTTGTAGAGCTTGATGATCTGAAGAAACAACTACAGGAGAATCTGGATAAAGGGTTTATACACCCAAGTGCTTCACCATGGGGTGAACCAGTCCTCTTCATCAAGAAGAAAGATGGTTCAATGCACCTTTGCATCGATTATAGTGAGCTTAACAAAATCACAATAAAGAAAAAGTATCCTCTCCCACGAATCGATGACTTGTTTGATCAGCTGAGTAGAGAACAATGCTTCTCCAAGGTGGATTTTCAGTTAGGATATTATCAAGTAAGAGTGAAGAAGGAAGATATCCCCAAGACTGATTTTCGTATAAGATACGGGCCCTATGAATTTATAGTAATTCCTTTTGGACTCACTAATTCTCTATCAATATTAATGGACTTGATAATTAGAGTCTGTATGGATTACCTTGACAAATTAGTGGTAGTATTTATAGATGATATTCTGATATACTCCAAAACCAAGGAGGATCATGAGGAGCATATAAGAACTGTAGTAGAGACCTTGTGGAATGAGAATCTCTATACAATGTACAACAAGTGTGAGTTCTGGTTGAATGAGGTCTCATTCTTGGGCCATATCATTACAATAAATGGGATATCTATGGATCCTTCTAAAACAAATACAATTGAGGGATAGTTGAGGCCATCATTGGTAATGGATATCCATAGCTTCTTGGGGTTATGTGGATATTATCGAAGATTTGTGGGAAATTTCTCACGATTTTCCAACCCTCTTACCAAGCTAAATCGGAAGGTAGTAAATTTTTCTTGGAGTTATGAATGCGAATAAATATTCAAGGAGTTAAAAAGTAGGTTTATCATTGTGTCCATGATCACTTTAACCACAAGTGGAGAACTTTTTGTGGTATTCAATGATGCTTTAAAGAAGGTAATGTGTTGTGTGTTGGTGCAAAATGACAAAGTCATTGCCTATGTTTCAAGTCAATTGAAAGTTCATGAGTAGAATTATCCAACACATGATCTGGAGTTGGCAGCGATGATCTTAACTTTAAAAATTTTGAGGCATTATCACTTTTGGGAGAATTGTGAAATATATAAAAATCACAAAATCCTCAATTATATATTCACACAGAAAGAGTTGAACATGCACCAACGAAGATGGTTAGAACTGATCAAAGACTATGACTGCTCAATCCATTACCACCCTAGGAAAGAGAACAAGGTGGTGGATTCTCTAAATAGAAAGGTCCCAGCAATTCTATCACTGATGAGAATTGATAAGGATCCAATCTTCGGAGATTTGATGAAGATGTACATGGGAATCATAAAGAAGGGAACATCATCAATCATTTCACAAATGATTTCTCAAACGTCTTGTTTGGAAAGGTTAAAGGATGATCAAATGGATGATTTTGGAATTAAAAATAAAGTGGAAGCTATTAGAAAAGGGAAATCCTTAGAGTTCATTGTTAATGTAGAAGGAATTGTGAGATTTGGGAAAAGACTATGTGTTCCATCAAATTTAGAGGTGAAGAAGGAACTTTTGGATGATGCACATAGTTCAAATTTCTCTATTCATCTAGGAAACACAAAGATGTATCAAGATCTCCAAGAGCATTATTGGTGGGATAATATGAATAAGTATATCGATGAATTTACAACAAATTGCCTGGTGTGACAGCAAGTGAAGGCTGAGAGACAGAAGTCTAAGGGGATTATGCAACCATTACCCATACCAGCATGAAAATGGGAGAATAACACCATGTACTTTTTCACCAAAATTATGAATAAATCCAAAGGAAACAATGCAATATGGGTTGTTGTGGATCATATTACAAAGTCTGAACACTTCATTAAAATTTGGGAGGATTTCCCATTGGATCAACTGGCACAGATATACATTAGGGAAGTGGTACGGTTGGATGGAGTACCACTATCTATCGTATCCGATCAAGATCCAAGATTCACCTCTATGTTTTGGAAGAGTCTTCAACATACTCTGGATACTAAGCTGAACTTCAGTACGGACTATTATCCTCAAACTGATGGCCAATCTGGGTGAACTATTCAGAAACTGGAGGATATATTAATATCATGTTCTATAGACTTCAAAAGGAGGGTGGCACCAGTATCCTCCACTGGTTGAATTCTCCTACAATAACAGTTTCCACTAGATCATCTAAAAGGAACCTTATAAAGACCTGTATGGGAAGAGGTGTAAAACACCAGCATGTTGGGATAAAGTTAGTGAACGTAAGCTGTTGGGACCAAAAATGGTCAAAGAAATGGTGGAGAAGGTGAAACCATTCAGTAGTATATCCAGGTAGCCCAAATTCGACAAAAGAGTTATGTAGATAACTGTTGACGAGACCTTTAGTTTAAAGTTGGATACATGTTATTTCTATGCATATCTCCATGGAAAAAGGTCATGAGGTTTTAAAGGAAAGGGAGGTTTTGTCCTAGGTATATCAGCCCCTTCGAGATTCTTGATCGTGTTGGGGTTGTGGCTTATCGACTAAAACTTCCACCTACCATGGGCAAGATACATGATTTCCTTCATGTATCCCTTTTAAGGAAGTACATACCAGAACCTTCACATGTACTCTCTTCAGAGGTAGTGCAGCTAGGGGATGATCTTTCTTACGAGGAGCAACTAGTGAAGATCTTAGATCGTAGAGAAAATGTTCTACAAAATAAGACAATTCCCCTCGTCAATCTATTGTGGAAAAACCACAAGTTTGAAGAAGCGATGTGGGAATCCTAGGAAGTGATGAAGCAGAGTTACCCACATCTATTTTAGTGTGGGAAAAATAAATTTCAAGGGAAAAATTTCTTAAGGGGGGAATATTTTAATGACCCAAACTTTCATTAATGGAAATTTCTCTTGATCTAATTAAATCTCTTATTATGGTTATATAAAATGTGAACTTCATTGGTTTTATGTTTTTGGATTTTAAATTACCATTATGAATTGTGACCATTTCTAATATAGTCATTGAATAGTGATCACATGATTAGAATAAATATAGGGCTTTAACAAATCCAATTTACTCAGAAAAAGGAAGCGACGGCCTCATCCAATAGACTTCCCCCATTAAAATCCCATTTTTAAGAGCTAGGAAAGGAGGTGGAATCATTGTCATTCACTCTTAACCAATCCCAAGCTGAGCTTGAACACTTTAATCTTGAGAGGAACCAACTACAGGAGAAGTGGAAGTTAATAGAGATTACCACCCGAGCGATGTTATTCGAGCCACCCCAAGAGTCTGTCACCATCACACACTTTACCCTTCGATCTTATGTGGGTGTTATAAGGTTTTATGTAACAATACCCTAGCACTATGACTATGTATATTATTTTTTATAATGAATTTTCATTCATTTTATTATTGTTACTTTGTAAATAGTTTTTAAATCATAAATATTATTTTTAGTTAATATTCAACTATGAAATCTATTTTGTTAAATTAATAGATTCTTGAATTAAATAATATTTTAATAAAATTTTATTATTATTAAATTAATTTTTATTAAATATAAATTATCATATAATTTTGTGAATGAAATTGTAATTTTTATTAAGGTTAGAAAGTTGTTTTAGTCAACACCCATGAATTTTCGATAAATGTCGGTTTTTATTCTAAAAGTAAAAATACACATATTTAAAGAATTATTTAGATAAAATGAATATTATTTTTGGAATCAAGAAATATAAATTATCCAATGGTGAATTTTTCATAATTTTCTGAGATAGTTGAATTTTTAGATAAAAAGTAAATATCGTTTAAGTATACAATGTGTTTTCTGACATCATAATGACCCAATAGTGATGTAATAAAATACTATAAACATTATGTTCGGCCAATACATGTTTTACCATTAAAATAATGTGATTTTAGATTTGTTTTATTTATTTTACAAAGCTTTATTGGACCCTTCAAGGCATATAAAACATTTTTTCTTTTTAAATTGTTTTCCTTGAGAGTGTGACTCACCTCCACAAAAGCAACCCTATTATTTTAAGAATTTCGGCAATTTTACATATAAAATATTTTTTCCACTCCCCTTTGGCAAAAAACATGGTAAAAAACCATGGGTTGTTTTGTGGTTTTGATTAGTTTAATGTGAGGTGTCCCAAACCAAAAGAATAAATAATTCCCTCTCCTTTCCTATTTAAACCCACCAAAGCTCCCACTTCCTCTTCTCTCAAAGCCTTTGGAGTTCTACCAACCCCTTACCTACTCTCTCTATAATCCTTAAAAGGTTCCCCATTCTCATAAGAAGCCTCTATCAATCCTCTCCAAATCCATTGGTACCACACTTCCAAGTAAGGGATTTCTTCCTTTCTCATTTTTTCCAATTTTCTTTAAGTTGTTATGCCCTTTGGTTTTCAATTACAAATGTTTGGGTATGATTTCACACCTCCCTCTTACTTCCCTCTTTATTTTTTTATTATGGGAGACCCCTTTATCTCGCATTAATGCCTCCCATGTACACCTGTTACCATGCCGAAATTCTGTGGGGGATTTCTCTCTCCTCTTTTACATCCAAGTAATTCTTTTGTATTATGCATCTAAATTCCATTACATTTTTTGGTGAATGTATCTATATGACCCCCTTAATATTAATTTCACGTACATATGATGATACACCCATTTCTATCTCATCAAACATTTTTATTAATCCTTATGTCAGGTCGTTATGCTGCTGAAATTGCACCGCTTTTTTCCAAGCCAAAGTCATTATGTAGTGAATACCAGGACCATTTCTCTATCAAGGGTATTCACCTTTATTCACAATTACTTATTGATTATATAGTTTCATGTATGACTTATACATTCCTTTCTCATGGAATAAATTATTATTTTTAATGAATCCATGTTTTATGATCCATGTGGCACACTTATGCATGAAATGAAATGTTTAAAGAGGGTGTGCCCTAATAGCGCTCCAATACATTTGGTAAAGTATAATATCATGATACGTCATGTGAAATGAGTTTTTATTCATGATAATTCAAGTGCAACGATGTTTTACTTGTGCTTCATGTACAATGAGGGTTTACTCAAGCTCTATGTGCAATGAGCCTTGGCTCATGCTAAATCGTTGTTAAGTGTTGTTGCCACATTTCCATGTCATGCTTATCATGCTTTATCATGCCTTTATCTTAATGCTCCTATTGTTATCCATTGATATGCCTATTTTCTAACATGTATTTTATTCCTCATTTTATTCCATGTTTATTGCCTTACTGGGCTTTATAGATCACTCTTTTCTTATGCATGTCCTTAGGTTATCACATGCAATACTAAGTATGAGGGAATGTAGTGGTCATATAAAGGAATTTTTCAATAAAGATGTTGTATCTCATGTTTTAAGTTGTAATTTAATAATCCTAAGCCCCAAATACACTATACCTCTTGATATTCTATGTTTTATCAAGTGAATTTTATGTAATAAATCATTTTTTAGTGTGTAATAAGGTCCAGTGTTGTCATATGAATAGTGTAAAATAACATTTTTACAAATAACATGACTTTTATGGCATTATTAGTATATTTGTATGAATTTTAAATTCATTAAATCATTTAAAAGTCCAAATATTTATTTTATAATTTTAAAAAGTTGTTTTTAATTTATATACCCTATTTGAAATTTTAGAACACAAGCTGTTTTTTTCAAAAAAAATTATTTTTAATACATTATTAATTTAGTATTTTAAAATTATTTTTTATCACTTTTAGAAATTTAATATTTTTTTAAAAAAAATAGAATTATTAGTTAAAAATTATATAATAAGGACCATTTTATTTTTGATCATAAAGGATAAATTAACTAGGTAAAAAATAATTACTATAGTGAAAACCAAAATGGTCCAAATGAGTAACCTAAGATGTAAAGGTCCTAAAATATTAAAAACATGTTTTTAATTTATTTTTTTAGGTTTAGGTTGACTTTATATATTTTCCACTGCCTTATTTTTCAATTTTAAAGCTACATTACTTGAGGGGGACTTCTCAAACACTACTAAAAATTCTTATCAACAATCCTACACACCCTAAATAGGTTACTGTATTCTCAAAAGTTCATCCATCAAAGGTTTAACCCCCTTCACAAATAAAATAATTCAAGTAGTGAGGTATAAATTTATAACCACTTCTTTCTCATTTATATTTCTTTATGTTGCACTCCTTCTTCCTAAAAATCCATTACACCATCATAAAATGAAAAAAAATCAGTATCAGTTTTATACTCTTATGTTATTATAATGATGTTACAGTCATTAACCACCTTTCTTTATTTTCTATTAAGATAAATGAAATTGATTTCTATTTGTTGTGTGGATGATTCCCTCAATTAAATAATGTGTTATTTTTCCATTATCATCTTTAATGGAAATTCCTAATAAAGAATATAAAATATAAGTATTATTTTTATGAAAAAAATTATTATGAAATTATAAACCATATTAAACCTTTTTCCCATTCTATGATGAATTAAATCATTATCCATGTGTATGTGTGGAATACAGCCTCCATAGAATGGTTGATTTTCATTTTTATTTTCATTGACACCTTTCTTGTATGGTCATTAGAATGGGTTTAATGTATAAATATGATTTTTATAATATTATTAATGTTCGATTAGAACAAACTATAAAACCTATTATAAATATGAGTAATAAACTATCATGGTAAATTCAACCGTCCAAAAGAGAGTTCTAATAGAAAAAAAGATTTCTATGTACTATAAAGTAACTTTTTATATGTTATCATATTATTATAATTCTTTAAAATTCTAATATAGCATTCTAATAGAAACAAAATAGGGTCATTATGATTTTACTATAATGATATTACAACTAAATCACTTCGTAGTCATCCATTAATTATGGTATGTTCATATTTTTGTTGGTTTAACCACCTACTTGAAAAATGATTTAAATTTATATAAAGGAAGACTATGAAATTTGAATCTATTTTAATTTATGATATAAACAAGAAAATAATTTTTTTTAACTGTAATAAAAAATTTGATTCATTATTTAAGAAAACAACCTTTGTTCGCAAAGAATCATCAAAACAAGCTCATCATTAAATTCATCATTAAAGATCATAACTATAACACTCATAGAATCAATTGTGAATTTATAAAATATAATAATACATAAATTAATATACCTTATATTACCTATTAATGACGAACCTTTTTACAAGAATGAATAATAATATCTCTATTATGAAACTAATTTAAAACAATCAAGATTACTCACACATGATATTGAAAATAGATTATAAGTCACTAACATGAATGTAGAAATTTATTGTAAATCAAGTTATAAAATATTATATAAATGAATAAGATAATTAAATAGGTGATTAAAGTGTTTATGTTTGTTACATTGGATGACAGAATTTGATCAACTAAGTGGGAATTCAATGTAATAGATTCTTTGTCTCATTTAAAAATCTAGGAGACATGTTTGATATTATGAAAAATAATTTATTTTATATGGTGTATTCTTAGAACTATTTAATTCAATTATAATTAATATCTCTCATTTCATTAGTATTTAATTTCAATTTCATGGAAATCATCTTATTCTTGTGTTACCATTACCGTAAGTGTTTCTAGAAACTCAATTCTAATTCATTGAGTTGTGATTGTTCTTCTTGAATTTGTTTCATATAAGTTTGGTAAATTATACCCTTTGATTGTATAATGGTTTAATTTCAATTTATTTTATATTTATTTAAATTTTTATCACATAACCCATTTATAAATTATAATCACTTCATGAATTATGACATCTGTAATGGATTTGGTTAACTCAAATTTTCTTTCTTTTAGTTACAATATTTTTTCATGAGTGTAATTATTTTATGTTTGATAAATCCTTATATTTACTATTTCATAAGATATATCTACTTCTATCTCTGGTAAAAATTATTATTTTTAACTCAAATTTGTTTTATTAGTGAATTCTCTTCTCATAAAAGTGAAATTTTTTTATGAAAAAAATATCATCTCCTTTAAAAATTATCTTTCCCTAAATTTCATGTCCATTATTCCCAAAAATGTTTTTCCCATATTATTTTGAAACCCAAATATTTTTTTACACATGTGACCTCAAAATTTCCTTCATACCATTTTTAAATTGAAGTTTTACTACATCTTTTATGGTTTTGGTTTTCAATAAAGGCATTAAAAAATATTCAAAATATTTTTCATGACCTCAAATTTGAATGTTTTATCATCCAATTCACATTTATTTTTTATAAAATTTATTTCATTTCATGGATCTATTATTGAAGTTTATTTTTAAAAAATAATTAAATGTTTTCCCATCACCTCTTTTAAAGCATTATTTCTTTTTTAGGGATGATTTTTTAATATTATTTGTTTAAGGTAAATGTTTTTTAAATTTATTCATGTAAACTTTTTGAAATATTGATGTAATTTTAGAGGTTAAATTATTCAATATTACTTTTAAAATTAATTTTTTTTCAAAAAAAAATTAACTCACATTTTTTAAAATGACTTTTTAATTTGATCTACAAATTCATATTTTATGATAATGATAAAAACATTTTATAAAAACTATTTAGTGGTTTCACATCCATTTTCTTATTTGTATTTAAATTTATTATTTCATTGGAAGTTACTTTTCATGAACCACCAAAAAAAATTAGGAAATAAACTTTCTGTTTATTGAATTTAGGGTATCTAGTTTTTATATTTTTAACACCAATTTTAGTGATCTTATTAAGAAATGTTATAAAATCCATTTTTATTTTCATGGGTTCTTTATGATGTGTTTAATGGATTTTTTAAATTGTAAGCTTATGTGAGCATGCTTTTTGTGGGGTATCATATATCTCCTTCCAATGAATTGTTCTCATGATACGAGGATATTATGTATGGATATTTTATTTGTTTACAACCTGAATAGGGAACATTTTTTTATTCGTAATAAAAAGTGTGAAATATTTTTTACTCACAACATGAATCATATGAATTTTTTGTTAACAACATTAAGAATATGAATTTTTTTGTTCACAACATAAATTGTGGGAATTTTTTAATTCATAATGTGAAGAATGTGATTTTTTTGTTTAAGGATTTATAATTTCTATATATTTATGTTTCTTCCAAAGTTATTTGTTATAATAGGTTTCAAGGGCATATTACATTTTCCTGACATATTCCTATGATTATTCTATCAAAGATCATGTTTATTGACACATGTTTCTAAACTATTTTTATTCATGTTTTGTGATATGTAATTTATTGTGTCATGGTTTATGATTCATTCTATTTTGGGTATAGGTTTCTTATATATCTTAATTATACCCATATCATCATCGTATGCCCACTTATGATATTTTTTTTATAATTATTATGTTTACCCTTACTGAGAAACTAATCTCACCCCCTTATTATGATTCAATCCACCAGGTTATAAAGATAATAAAATAATGTAATATCTTGAATTGTTTCTTAAAATAGAATTTGTGGGAGATGTTGAAGACTCATTATAAATTAAGCTATTACTCTCATAGTGGAAAATAAATAAAATGTATTTTATTTAAAAGTAAATGATTTTTGTTATTTTATTTTTTCCTAGTTATATAAAACTCTCAACCAAAAAGTTATTGGTAATGTATTGTAATGAAATAATTTATTTAAGTTATATAATTTAGATAGTCATGTCTATAGGCTTCTATATGGGAGGCACCAGTGATGATGACTATAGTGGTATAGGTGGTGCCTCAAATGGGAATCCTATATTGTCATAGATATGGTTAAAAATCATAATTAGATGCTAAAACATTGAAAAAAAAACATATTACACTTATCCTATGGAATATATCAGTATTGTTCCTACACTGGTGTTACAACTAGTCTCTAATGAGGTTATTGGGTTTGAGAGGTTTCTTCTAAGTGGTTATCCTCATCCTTATCCATTCATAACATATATGAATAGTATTAAACCAAGATGTAATGATAATCATCCTTCTATATTAATACCATGTTTCATAATTAATGGATTCTAATAAAATCTATCATTATAGGAGATTCATGTGGCTGAGATGAAATATAAACATCCAAATGCTTCTCAAAATGGGTTATAAGGCCTCCTCCCATGATTTCACATATTTCCATTTTTGTTCCCTTCAAATTTAGGGGAAAATAGTGATGTTATTTTTCATTTATTCTAGATTTGTAATGAAAATATAGTCATCTTGCCTAATTGGTTTACAAATCCCTGTGAATCGCCTATTTTCATCCAAGAATGGGTTATCTTCCAAATAATAATCCTAAGATGGTATTTATTAAGTTAATTGTTTAGGTTCATTTTAGAATAATGTCATGTTGTGGGTTTTACTACCAAGAACTTCCATTTATTAGGTAAATCAGACTAATTAGAATCAAGTTCCAAATCTATAAAATATTTTTTCTCCACAAAAACTAGTACTACAAACTCATATTAGCAATCCAAATTCAGATAAATTTGGAAAACACTACTTGTAATCCAACTAAAAAGAAATATCAAAAATTACAATATCTAAAGTGGTTATACAATAAAGTGTCATTTCCCTAAAATCTTGCTCACATACCAGAATAACATTTTAAAATACATTTCTTAAAGGGTATCTATAACATTGGCCTACTACACAATTTGTCTCATCACCTCCAATTCTATGGGTTTTTTGGTCATGATACTTTTTTATTATAACTTTTCAATTCTCAATTAGTGGGTGTCAATATTGAAAGAAATGCATTAGTGATGGTGGGTTTGATATGAATGAGAGTATTATGAATATTTTGGGGTATGGTAAGAGGATGATAATGGTAATGGATTAGTATTTGGGTTATATGTATGTTTCATTGGTGGGATATTAATTTTTTTGTTTTTTGTATAATCTGGTCATTTAGGTGGTGTGGGTTTTTTTTCATTCGTTTTTCATTTGGTTGTGTTTTCGGGTTTTGGAAATATTTTGGGGTCTGGTGGATTTTTGGATTTTTGAGGATTTTGGGTAAATAGAGAAGAATAATTGTTTAAGTGAGTGTATGGAGAGGTGGAACTATTTAAATGAAGCATGTTAGAGAATAAAAAATGGTGGTTAAAAATGGAACAATTGATTGTGAATGTTTATGAGTGGCTTTTTGTGTGAGTGGTGATTGTTTTGGGGGAAGCATAGGTCTGAGGTTTCTATTTGGGAATCAAGATGGGAAAATGGTGTGGTAACTTCTTGAGAATGGAAATAGATTAATAAATAGAGGAATTGGAGTTCCTACCAAGGGGAATCAAGGTTTAAATAATATATTTGAGAATTTTGGGGCCAATTCTTCAGATCCCTTAAGTATGGGATATATAAGTTCAAAGAGTGAATCTAGGGATTTAGTCACATAATTATACCATTTTTAGTCCCTTGTGGAATGAATTTATGAATTGTGACATGGAGTGTCAAAATTTTATAGGCTTTTGGATTTTTTTTAATATTAATTGTAGTGGATTCTTCACTATGGTCTTTATTGGTGTTGTGAAATCTATCTCAAAATTACCCTTAGGATTTCTCTTTGCATAGCGGCGAATCAGTTGTAGAATAGAGGTGCCAAAAATTTTAGGAAGGCCTAATGTTTTTTTCCTTTTGAAAATGGTTATGCATTATTTTCCCTTTTAATTTTGGAGTGTTTAATTCTATATAAGATATCTAATTTATCCATGATCCCCCTTTATATCATGGAATAATCATTTTTCCATGAAAAGCTATAATTTTAAAGAGAATATGAGTTTCTAGGGCCAAGACCAAGTTGGTCCTCACTACATGTCAGACTATCAATGTCATGTGTAGTGAATATGTAAATATTTATTTTTATAAATTTTTACCCCTTTATAGTGTGTTTAGATGATTGTGATTTGGAGTATTAGAAATATCTAGGATGTTAAACTTCTCATTTCATAATTCCCCAAACATTGTGGTGTTACGTCTACATTTAATCATGGAACATCCTTCCTTTTAAAATTATTTTCTAATCCTTTAAACAATATCTTTCACTTCTCTAGCACACTTTCTTCTTTCTTTATTCAACATTTTAGGGAGAGATGAGGGGACTAATGGAGAGCATTTAGAGAGAACACTTAGGATCCTCTATGAATTAATCAGTTATCCTAAAGAAAACTAATCTATAAACTAATAATTAATAATGTAAAAAAGTAATGAATAAACTTACCTGGGTTTCCTCTCACTCATCTTCCCAAAAATATGTTTTATATCATTATTTTAAATTTCCACTTATCCCCTTATTTTTGGGTGATATATTGTAGTTATGTAGTAGTGAACCCCATACTTATCCAGCATGAATATCAATAAATTATTATCAAAATGTTTCCTATAATCAATAATAAGTATCTATATAACTAAAAAACAAAAAAGTATGTATTTTTATAATAATTTTTTAACTAACATTTAGTTGTAAGAAATGGTGGATTTGGCTTCAACCCATCTTGAAACATAGTAAACACAAACAAAAATATATGTTTTGTCAAATGAGTTGAGGAAAGGTCCTATGAATCTAATTCACCACAAAAAAATCAATGATCAGGTATCATTATATTTTATGTTTTTCTCAATGTTTCTTGTACATTGATAATGGCCACACTCTATAATAAATCTCCATGAATCATTATATATATTTGGATAGAAAAATCCACATTGTAGGATTTTAGATTTAATTATTTCTAGTCCCTAGTTTCTTTCTATTGCAGAGGAGTGATAAAAATCTAACACACTTCCATTTTAATATTTGGGTACACATATCTAAATCATCATGTATTCTCACTACATAGATAACAATGGAAGATCCCAAAAAGAGTTATGGGATAAAGTTAAAATTATTTTACCCCGTTTTTATGAAAATTGTGGATAAATTGTTTTAGTTTATAAATAGTTCTTGATGTTGGAAAACAAAGGTCTATATATAATCATTGTTATAAATAGAAATTAATCTATAAAATCATCATTAATCATAACTTATTAGTCTCAATTCATGTAAGGAAAATACATCCTAAAATTATAGTTATAAACAATATTATTTGAAACCTTATTATCCTTGGTTTTAATATCAAACTTTAGGAACAAAAGAATCCAATGAATCAAGTGAGCTTTAACATTATTCTTTGTTAACAAATAGTTATCACTGTTAGATCACTGTCAATTTCCACTTTATAGTGCACAAGTTACGATCTGAAATTATTGAAATAAAATATCATTGTAAGTAACTGCTTCCTTATTGAGGTGAAATTTAACCAGAATCTTTCAGTGTTTTACTCGTATAGTAAATTGTTTGGAAAATTCTATCCACACTTTATTCAAGAACTACCCCTACCACATAATCACTACACATAATCTCAAATGGTTCTTCCCAATTGAGCAGTAGTATAATTGGGATAGTGATCAACCTCAACGTCAATTATTCTAAATCCTATTTTCATTCTTTCTCAAAAATTTATTCCACATCCATTGATAAGAGGTGAGTGGGGATCCAAGAAACTAATTAAAATTCCTTGTCAAATCTTGCATAAAAACATATTGGTTAAGAAAAAAAATTAATTTTCTTAATATATTTTAGATCCTAAAACTATTTAATCACTTTTATTTTTTCTAAGTTTAAATATCTTCTTTATTTTGAAATTTGGTGACTAAGAATGATTCCATTCATCACCATTAAATAGAATTTCTTCCAATTGAGAAAAATGTAATTCTCTTCACATCATTCCAAAAATTAATCTATAATCTCAAGAAAACCAAAAATGATCTCCAGTAAACTAAAAATCATATATAAATACTTTAAAGAAATACTATAACTTCTTGTGAAAAGTGTGTTGTATGCACCACTAGAAATTTGGGAGTGTGTTACACTTGACAAAGTGAATTAATTCGTATACAAAGGTTACGTAGGGTCATGTAAACATTTTTTTCTTAATCTATGGGTGTCATGGGTATTTTATTACACCCATAATAACTATATTGGAAATAATAATATTCATTCCTGGAAGGTCTCTAAAATTTATGATTGATAAATTGTAGAGGGAAATTATCCTTCATTTTCACATCATTGAACATCCTGTAGTAATCACAACCCCTTCATTTTATCACTATTTATGGGGAAATAGACCCATAGATTAATAATGGTAATTCCTCAATACTTTTCAATAACTTGAATTGTAATCAACCATTAACTATTTTATATAGGATAGATAGTTCCAGAGTCAATAAATTTTAGAACATCCTTCTTCACTACCTCATTCATGGGATGGGTCAATCTCCTTTGGGGTTATTGTTTCAGATATTTCCCTTATTCTAGCATCACTATGTGTGTGAAGATGAAGGTATATATACATATATATTATGAAAGAAATACTCCATGAAATAAATTTCCTTTTTTTCTTCAATACCTCAATCAATCAATTCGATTGTTTTTTGGAAGCCTTGGAATTTACAATCACTAGAAAATCCTCTCCTCTCCTTAAAATTGATAAATCGGGTTTCTTAAAATATTTTGTATCACTAGTTTTGGATATTTTATAATAAAGGTGATCGATTCTAAAAAATAATCCCACGAAATTTTTTCCACAACTACAAAATATTCTTCTTTTTCTAACTCTGCAATATTTTCCTCATTTTTCTCACCTACCTCTTCATACATGGTTTCAACTTCCTCAACCTATATCTTTAAAAGATAATTTATTTATCTAGTGGTAGTGATAATTTTATGATCCATCCCTTTTAAAAAAATCATGGGTTTATAGTGAATTTGATTTTTCCCTTGAATACTACCTCCAATAGGAAATGGGTTATTAACTAACATTAAGGTTATTTATCACACATATGGGAGGAATTTCCAACATAATTCCTGGGGAAAATAAATTGAATCACCAATAAACTCAATATACATACTGAAAAGGCTACATTTCCCATTACTAAGATAACTCTACATGGAAACATATATAATACAATACAGTTAGGTAAAATTCATGACCATCCTCTTAAGGATCCACTCTATCTACATTAAGAGAAACACCCCCAATCTCCCTTAAATTATCCTATAGAACAACATAGGAAAACTATAGAGGAGTGAGAACTAGGGATTACTCTGTAGGATTATACTTCTAAATAATTAAATATACATGTGAAATAAATGTGTCTAGATTGACATTTTGGAAATTAAATAAATAGAGGAAAATTTGGAATAAATAATATGTTCTAGAAAAATACTAATAAATGAAAGAATTTATAAGACTTCTGGATATCATAAACATCACATAAGCTAATTTCCCTCTAACCATCCCTTTATGTAAAAAATAATATACCTTAATCATTGAGTGAAATATCATTATAATATAACAATAGAAAAAGTTCCCATAAAATTAAAAATTCTCTTACCTATTAGTTTAGAGGTTGTTCCAACTCAAACTAACAATGATCTAGTAGGAAATCCCCACACTAACCAACCAGTAATCCAATAATGAAATAATAATAATATCAATATAGTATACCAACCATTATATCATCATTACCAAAACACATCACCATAGCCACTATATCACACCTCAAATATGATTTATTTTATCATTTTATTTATTTATTGTCTTTTAATTTTCTTATTCAGTTTAAGGTCAAATGGGTTTGAGATTTTATGATTGTTGAGATTTTATCAATAGTGCATAGTTTTCACACAATTAGTAGAAATTTTTTGGTTACCATGTCTATATATTTATATCTTGATAGTGTTATTTCACAAAGCAATTACATGGTTTCACAAACCCTGTAGTCAAACTTTTCTAGTTCCCTAGTATACCCAGTAAAGTGTGAATAGTTCGTGTATATTTTGGTAAACCATGTAGAAACCATTCTTCATAACTTTTTTTATCATAAATTCAAAATTACAACTTTTCCCTCAATAAAATTAAAACCCCCGCTCACCTATCCCATCACCCCTCTCATCTAAGACCCATGATTCCCCCATGGGGGATCTCATATGCAACATATCTCCTCCTTCTATCCTCTATTTCTAGTCATTATTTCTTGTGGTTTATTATAGGATCACATCAAGTTAAGTTTTCATTATCTCATCTTCCTTCATCTTCCTTATTATTCCTCCTTTTATCCTCCTCCTTCACTATGAAACACACTAGGAAAACCCCTAGGCGGGGTCTTAGTTCTAATTCACCTTAGTTCTTATTTATATGGTGTATAATGGATTATTTGGGACTTACTACTTATGTAATCATAATATCTGGAAATTTCACATCATCCGAACTTATTTTAGGTAGATGTTTCCATGCTTTTATTGTTCCCTCATATGCCTCACGTAATTTTACATTTCAAATTAGTCTTATATAAAATTATAAATGATATTTTGGTTTAATTTGATTTATAAATCCATATTTCTCAAGTTTTTTTAGATTATCCAATTGTTTTCCAAGTGGGTCCTTATGAACTCCCTATGTTTACAGTCTATACTTTCAGGATAATTTATTTTTTTTACTCATAAAATATCTGTGGTGATTTTCATAAATGATTTGGGTGTCTTAAAATTATCCTAGTATTTTAATAAAATTTTACAGGGTGACATAAGATTTCAAGGTATTAAAAAATTGTGGTTTTATTATTTGGAAATTTTATTAAATATATTTATTTTATCCTTATGTTATTTATTTAGGTCTGTTGTTCCATGTGTCTCTTTTCATGTTTGGTGATTATACACATATGTATGGGTGTATATATGTAAGAATTTTCACATATTCACATAATAATATTTGAATGTGTTCATTGATAAATTTTTATATATATATATATATATATATATATGTAATTATATTTGGGTGTAATATTAAAAGGGAAGTATTGAAAGTTAAACTTGAGGTTTAGATTTGCTATTTAAATAAGTTTTCAAATATGTGAGTTTTCTAAAGTATGATCTGAAGGATCAATTAGAAATATGAGTAAATGGTCATTTAAATTCTAAAAACCTTTTTCAAAATCTCCATGTAATTATGTCTAACATATTTTATATAATGGATTGATGGTAGATTATATATCTCATGATGGTTTAAAGTGTTTACCTTGGATGAAAAAATGAGATGGTTTTAAAGGTTTGTTTGATTATCTTAAATAGGAATACTTTCAAATGGAATGTGATATGTCTGAAATAGAAATAGAACATGGGAAGATAGGTATCTAAGAGGGGAAGACTTTATTAAATATCACTTTGGATTACACCACACTAAACAAAATTGATACTTGTATAAAGGTTGTGGTGTCATTTATTGGTATCCCCACACTTCTAAGCCAAGGAATGTAATCCTTATTGGTTGGTCTAAGGTGGTGTTATGGTTGGACTAAACCATGCCACTAAGCTTGGGAGTATTATCCTTAGAGGTTATAGCATGCATTGGATTTTTGATCGATTATATCATACTTGGATCTTGGGTGACCATAACCTTATATGACTGTAGGTTTTCCCATGATGATTTCATTAATGTATTGAGTATTGGTTTTTTCTGAAACTAGATTTACATTATATTACCTATTATAACAAGTTTTTTATTAGATATTTTCTACTCATACTTCATTTTTTATTACTTATTTTTTATTATTAAACTATTATAGAATGACCCATTATTATTATTATTATTATTATTTATTTCAAATTGTTTCTAGAAATAATTAAAAAATGGATGTTCCAAAAAGGGTTTCGAAAGTGGTTTTCAAATTAGGTTTTCCAATAGTATTTATAGAAACTAGGTCAAGTTGATAGTATAGGAACCTTTACTTTTTAATATATTCATCAGGTAATTCCCCACCAATCACCCCTTGTTTCCCTAAAGACGCATTTTGTAACCACCTAAGGCCCATCCACATTCCTAAACCGATCATCAGACTAATGAATTTCCCTATAGAAAAACACATGTTATTTAACTTTACTTTTCCCTTACTCACACACACCCTAGGAAACTTACCAAGAGGACACTCATCTTGACATTACTCCAGGATAATCTCACTTAACTATAGAGTTCTTATTATCTATGTTCCTAAAAATAAAGGCACACCATGTAAAGATGGGTAATATAATTTAGTCTTTTAAACCTTTAACTTTTTAGGGTGTTACATTCACCCCCCCCCCCCCTCAGGGAAAAACATCCTTATTGTTGGCCCTATAATTTTAACCTAGATAGTTCCACCACACTTCTGGATGGTTACCACTCAAATACCACTATAGTAAATAGTTTTCACTAACAATATATTCAACCCACCATTTTAATATGTAAATTGGGTCTTGGCCCACTAGTCCCCACTAGTTTTCCCACAATAAATTGTTATTCCCCCTAAGGCCCACCAAAATTTCCAAAAAATCATCAAACTAATGATTTTACCCATAAGAAAATTATTTTACTTTCAGTGTACTTTTTTCTTAGTCAAACACAGCCTGGGAAACTTCCAAGGAGTTCACCCAACCTAACACTACTCTAGGACAAGCACACTTAACTATAGAGTTATAATAAAGTAGGCTCCTAAAAATAAAGGTGTAAATTTTTACATGGGTAGTAAAATTTAATATTTTAAACCTTTAACATATTAGAGTGTTATAATAACAAAATAGGCTGATGAGTTTTTTTCTAAGTTTTTTTTCATTTAAAAGAAAAAAAACTAGAAATTTATAAAGTTTAATAATGTGATATTGGTTTTTCTTATCAAATTAAAAAATATATTTTCTATTTATATTTTCAAACAAGATTATGTGGTTTATTTTGGAAAATAAAATGCATAGAATCAATATTAATTACCTATTGGGTAGTTTATACACACATCCCACTCACACCAGTTGGTTTTTATAAACTGATTGCATCTTACAGGTTCAAGTTTGGATCATATAAATTCCACTTAATGGGATCTTTATCTAGGCCAATATTATAGAAGGATTCCATATATAGGTTGGAGAGTGACCATGGGTCACATTGAGTATGATATTTTTATTTTTATTCCTAAGTTCCATCGGCCAAAACATCCACCCCTTTAATGTTTTCCTTTTCATTGATTGGTAGTGCATTATATATGTGTATACTAGGTAATGAATCGTATGGATTGTTTCAACAGTATTAATTAGAGGTGAGATGATCAAAAATTTCCACTTTATATTTATTTTATTCCTCTTCTATTGTTTAAAATTTTATTTCTTCTACTTAATTGATTTTGGAATGTATTTCTAACATATGGATGGGTCATGTTAAAATATTTGAAGAATTTTCAATGATTATTTAATATTTTTAATGTTAAAATAATCCTTAATGATTTAATTTGATTCCAATGGTTCTTTTCATCATTTTAAATGGATAATGGATAACCCTCACTTAATTTATGGGTTGACTCGAGTTCCCTGTATAGGGATATCATAGGCTAGTTCATGTAAAAATGGTATCAAGGCCTTGGTTATTAAGATGTACTAGGATTTAAAACTCCATTTTTTATTTGTATTATGATGGTATATTATACATAGGATTTTCAAAGCTCGATTGAGTGGTAACAGAATGGTCTATTTATCCCTTTCTCATACTAAAACGTGAGTTTCCATGGGAATTTAAGTTTTGAGTCATGGATTTTGGTTTTTAGTCTATTTTGGTTTATGTTGATATTATATATTATTTAAAGGATTATATGTTTTGAGGTATGATAATGTATGTTGAACAAATTTTACATGGTGAGCTTGCATGGCTAAGAAAACCATATGAAGCCTGAGTTAATGGTTCTATATGACTTCTAGTGGCATTCACGTGACTATAACATGGTTTGGTAAACAATTAGGCCCTTTCGAAGATGAAGATATAATTTGTTCTGGACAACTCCCTATCTTTCTTGATAGCATGAAAAAATAGAGATCATGGACCCTTGAAAGTAGATAATTTCCATGATATACCTATTGTGGGCCTAGACATGACTTTTCATGTGGTAGAGTGATCCTCACAGAACTACTCCATAGACTTTTTGAGTTCACACAAAGAGAAGTTACCTTTATGAAACCTTGATCTACACATAACTCCAGTACTTGAAAGCAACTATGCATCTTAAATCCATAAGTTTCCATTTTTTTTATCCCACTACTAATGAAACTTTTGTGTGAAACACAAAAAAAAATTCATACAAAAACTTCATGGTCCCCTACATGACATTCCTTATTCTTCTAGAACAGTCATTACCTTACCTAATTCTACAAGGAATAGGTACCCTAATTCCCATTTCTCCTATGCATAGAGACCCTAATGTTGGATCTTCTGATTTACACTCCTTCAAGGAAGTTCCAATGCCATTTACCATACAATTGTTCATGATAAATGGTCATGTAATCTCTATAGGTGGCATCTTTGAGGGAAAATGTTCACCTATCTTGGTTAAGGGTCCCTATGTTGGATCTTCCTCTCACCTTGACATGGTCCCCCTTAAAGAGTAATCCCTTCCACATCCGATCTAAATGATATAAAACTTACTAGTTCCACATCCTAGTCTTATGACATTTAAATACATGAAAACTTCTGAGCTACATGATGTAAAACATCTTAGCTCCAAATCCTTTTTGTATAGTGTTAAAATACTTGATTATGACCTCACTACATGATGTGAAACTATATCCTTGTCCTGTGTTATGAACACAAGATTACCGATGTATGGTCATCATGGAATTACACCATATCCCCCATCATGGGATATGATCAACCCATAGTGGGTAGCTTCCATGTATAATATCAATACCATCCTTCATCAACTCCCCTTTCATGATAAGAGCATCCTTAGCACATTAAATTAAACTGCATGAATCATCTTGTCACATGAGCTTAAACAGTAGCATAGAACTACTTGGGTTTTGATAATTTTCTCTTAAACAGGGTACATAAGATGCCTCATTGAAGTTTAATCCATACAACCATAACTTCTAGGTGTGATATCTTTCATTCTAGGTACACAACTACTTGATATTCCTCAATAGGGTTTCATAATCAACCATCTTGCATCTACCTCAATAGGGAATCCTGATCCACCATCCAAGTGTTATATCATCCCTCCTAGGGACACATATCCTAGATCCTTCACAATATGGAATCCTGATCAACCATACTTGATCCAACACTATATGGAATCTTGGTCCACCATCCATGTGTGATATCTTCCCTCCAAAGGACACACCTCCATGATTTACCTCAATAGGGCATCCTGATCCTTCACCCAAGTGTGACATATTCCATACTATGAACATACTTCCATTATGTTATTTAATTCAATGTCTTGATCTTTCTCTATCAGTCAATAAATATGTGGGAAACCCCCCTTCACTCAAGTTTGAAATCTTCCCACCTAGGGACACACATCCACGATCCACCTTAATTGCGTGTTTTGATCCGTCTCCACAAGATGTTAAACTATAAAGACATTCCACTTCACAAAAGTGTAACATATTCCCTCCTGGGGATATACTATCATGATGTGTTTCAATAGGGAATTTAGATCCATCTCAATGAGATGATAAACCTGCAGGACCCATCCCTTCACCTAAGTATGACATCCTTCCCCCTAGGGACACGCTTACATGATCTACCTCAATAGGGATTTTGGATCTATCACTATGAGAAATTAATCCTATAAGATATTCCCCTTCACCCAGTTGTAACATATTCCCCCTAGGTAAACAATTCCATGATTCACCTCAATATAGATTTTTGATCCATCTTTATGATATGTTAAAGCTGTGGGACACACTCATTCACCCAAGCTGGACATCTTCTCTCTTAGGTGCACACTTCCGTGATCCACCTCAATAGAGAATTATAATCCATATTTGTGAGATGTTAAACCTATGGGATACACCCCTTCACCTAAGTGTGACATCTTCCCTCATGGGGTCATACTTCCATAATAAACCTTGATAGGGTGTTCTGATCCATCTCCATGAGACGTTAAACCCGAAGGACCCATTCCTTCACCCAAGTGTGACATCTTCCCTCATTGGGACACACTTACATAATCCACATCATTAGTGATTTATGATATTTCTCTATGAGATGTTAAACCTATGGGATTCACCACTTCACCAGAGTGTGACATCTTCTCTCTTAGGGAAGTACTTCCAGATCTACCTCAATGGGTCCTTCTGATCCATCTTTATAATATGTTAAACCTGCAAGACATGACCATTCACCCAAGTGTGACATCCTACCTCCTAGGGACACACTTCCATAATCTACCTCAATAGGGAATTATGATCCATCTATGTGAGATGTTAAACCTGTGGGACACACTACTCCATCTTTTCCTTACAATACATTAACCATGTTCCCATCAACACAAGATGTTAAAAACATGCCTTGGTATATAATACCTAACCCATGATAAATGTGGGATGACTGAGGTAAAAATACATGGAAGACTAGAGTCCCAGTAATTAAATACCTAATGATCAAAACAGTATTCTTTGGGTTAAATGCCTAAGATACCACATAATAAATTCCCTCCAAAACAGAAATATTTACAGGTTTCCAATATACCCAATTTCCAAACATGCCCAAAGATTCCCAATATAACTAATATCTTGACTAAATGTTTCTTCCCAAATCAAGATAGAAGAAATGTAGTTAACTGGAGTCCACATTGAGATTTCACTAGGAATGAGTTCCATGAGATTAACTCAAATATTTGAGGGAGACCTGGACTGGGAAATGAGCTACAAGGAGGAATAAATGGAAGGAGGAACTTACATCACAACTCCCCATTACAATCAAGAAGTATACATCACTGATGAAAGTGAGGAAAGTTTCCTACCTTTGGAAAGAGGGAATGTAGGGAAATGAACATGAACAATGTACGGTCCTGAAAAAATGATTAGAAATTGAAATTCTGAAGCCAGTGTGAGAATCATATCCATGACATGGATACTATTATCATTTGGGAATCAGTGTATTGTCATGTCATCAGATTCAGACATCTAGTGTTAGGTCCCACCAAGAAAATGGTGGGGAAAACTTGGAACTTACCTTTAAATTGGGGTAGTTAGCAATGGGAATCCTTGTTCTATGACATCATTTGTAGGGATCGTTATCCATATTCAGAATATTGGATGAATTTAGGGTGTTAGTAATAACTTTCCCTACACTTTTACTAATGAATGAATCCATATTCCTTACATGAATAAGGCTATGGTAAACCAAAAATCCAACACTCACAGGCATCGGGGCAGAAGAAACCATGATGTGGTAATCTCACACAACAATACTCCTGCCATAACTTTGGCCTCACCATTAGCTTCAAAGTTCCCACACCCCATCTCACTCTCTTAGATTGTATATAGGAGGGTGATATACTCCTTAGTGAACCGATAGGAATATTATGGTTTCATTCTCACTAGGTACATGGCTTTCTAGGTCCAAGAGGCATCGAAACCTCATTGACACTACCTCCTTTGAAGTCTAGGTAGGTAAAAACCACCCCTAATTCCAATGGTGAACCACTTCAGGAGACTCTTCTAAAAGTTATAGAGTGACTCCCTCCCCTAAAATGATGAGTTATGGGATATTCAAGTCATATCAGAAGTGAATTCCACCTAGAGGCCTCCTTTACAGGATCCCACCAAGCCTTATTAGTGTCAGTACCAACCCATCCCATAGGCTGAAGAGAATTTAGGCTTCACCCCTGCTCTGCCTGCCTCGATCTAGTGCACTCGATGTGAACATCAGGGTAAATCCTAGGAAACCACCTAATAAGGGTAATCACCTATATCTCTAGTGGACCCAATCATCACTGATGTATCCATATTTTATTTATTGGGATCAAGACCTCATCCACCTCACAGGAAGTCTAGATTGAGTCTCTTGATTATTGGTTCCACTGATAACTATTACAGGTCCGTCTATGATGATGATAATCAGTGAGGAGGACCTCCCTACATCATTATTAACTAGAGAAGTGGACCTCCATGCTCCTTCAACAACCAATATAGATTTTCTACCCATACTCTCACCAGTCAGCTTAGAGGTCATCCTTATTCCATCAATATCCAAAGTGGAGGTCCTTTCTGCACAACCGTCAACAAGAATAGAGGCTATCCCCATTCTCCCACCACCATCCGACATGGAGGACCTCCTCAAGTCACTAAAAAACAAAGTTGAGGCCCTTTGCACTCTATCAACCAAAGAATAGGTCATCCCCACTCCCACATAAACTAGCATGGAGGTCCTTCCATTGTCAAAGACAGACTCTTCCCTAAAGAACCATCCTGGGGAAGGTGGAAGAACACATGCCATCGGAGGCAAACCCAAAGAATTTCCACATATTTGTTGACCTCGTTGACCTCCCATCTTAGAAGGTAACAGATGAATCAATGATATAGATTCCACCCCAAAATCCATAGTATGGGGAAAATCCTAGAAATTCTAATTTTCAATCATAGAACCTAAGGTCTATAGGATCCCCAGATCCATCTATAAGTACTTATAGGTGGAGGATGTTATGGCTCCCCTCTAAGGGCTCATAGTGCATTTGTCTTCATTTCCATTGGTTTCCCTCCTCTCCACCTCAACCCAAATAGTGGGAGATATGTTATGGTCTGGGATAACACCTTCATATGGTGAGCATTATATAGATCCAAATATGGATGATGTCACCCTCTCACATGAGGCAGTAGTGACCACCCCATACTATAGGGATGTGATAATGTAATTTGAACCACTCCCAAGATACATTTCATCATGTAGTATATGATTGAATCACGCAGCGACTCATATCATAGTAAAGTATTAGAAAACCCGGTCTATATTGATTCCATCACCCATATCTCAGCTGGCACTAATCGAGGCCTAAGGAGACCAAGATCCAGAACCTTCTTCTAAGAAAGAGGGAATGTGGGAGGCCTTGGTTGAAGACCATATATTATTGGTGTACTGGCCACCTGCAACTCCAAACATTAACATCTAGAGTCCCTCATAGAGTATGTTTCCTCCAAATCATTTGAGAAACATTTCATCACCTCTGAAATCATTAGATGACCTACCCAAGGATTCATGAACACCACACCTCCATTGAGTATTAGTGAAAGAGATTCAATATTATTGTGATCTTAGTCTCTCAATGCCCCATGTCATTGGGTTACCTCTACAACCCTTAGAAAACATATGTAAAGATCCTTATAGTTATCTTTCAGGTTATGGAAGAGGCATCTCTTCATATACATATTAAAGGCTAGAGATAGTATGGTGCTCTCAATTTCAGCCCTATCTTGTGATAGTATTGCCTCTCCATTGATGATGAAAGTTCAAATTTGGGTACATTAATATTAAACATGATCATCCCTGACATTATAGAGGAATTAAGGGACAAGGGAACTAACATAAGTCATGATAGAGAAGATCCACCTAAATGGGTGATTCATTTCCAAGTATACCCTCAGGAAGAAGCCCCACAACGAACTTGGTGGACCCGCACAAACCGATCAAGTCAGAATCAATGGGATACGTGAAGATAATGATGTACAAGTCACCAAACCCTATCCATGAAATGAAATTATCCTCATTCGGAGATAGTCTATGGTTCTCTAAAAGTTGACAAGCCCTATCCTCAAGTAGATGATCCTATCAATGCATTAGTGTTTTTAGACCCACAAAAATATTAATTGATAGCTACTCTCATAGCCCATCTTATATTCTTATAAACATGATACGTCATGATCCCCCCAAATAGAAAGCCATACCCAATATGGGTGGAAAAAATTTGAGAACCCCTGAAGTTTGGGAATCATAGCATCACTCGGTTCAATGGGATTAGTGAACTTGTGTATCACCTATACCACTTTATTTCAATGTGTGAAACTATGTTAGGGGCCACATAATATAAGGAGGTCACCAAGATCAGATTTTTCATGTAGACACTGTAAGGACCCATATTCTTCTAATAAAACTTGTTGAAAGTAGGTTCCATTGCTGGTTGGGATGACCTTTGTAGCTAGTTCCTCTAATAGTTCAGATCTACCATGTGTAATTCATGTATTTATTGCCTCTTCAAAAGAAAATAGGGGCCTGGTGAGTGAGTTGCAGACATTGTCTCCCAGTGGAAAGGCCTCATGTATTCACTTGATATGTCGTTGTCTTAAGAACAATTGACAACAATGTGTGTGGGGAAAGTTAAGAGAGATATAGTCCCAACTCTAATCACCCATAACTACCCAGGAGTATTTAGGGAGTTCTATGAATAGTATAAATTTCAAGAATAATCCTTGTAACTGACTAGAAAACAGTCACACAAGTTTCCTCTTCTAATTCCTATAAGAAGAACTTCAAAAGTATAGACTATAGACATCATATATGCAGAGGTTCTTGAGTTGGAAAAGTTATTGAAACCTTTGATGGAAAATATTCACTAAGTGCATCCCTACCAAGAGTATCCTCACCCATTGTAGAACCATCAGGAACCACCTATCCAAGCACAGCTGCCTCAATGCAAGAATGTGGATATGGCCTCCCATCAAGGCTAGGATCCTAGAGTTCCTTTTATAGATAGAATAAACTAGACCTACTACTTAAAGGTTTCAAAAGTCCTCAGATATTTCATATGTGCCTTGGATAAAAGAATTCTAAAACTTAGAGAGTATAGGAAACTCAAGGAGGCCAAACTCACAAGACTTTCAGATCATTTCACATACCACGGGATCCCCAGATACACCATCAAGGATTTTTTCATGTTCAAATATTTTATCTAGGACCAAGTGGATCATATACTAGTCAAATTGGGTGAACTTCTGGGGAAAGTGACACATTACTATGATGACCACAATAGAGATATTGATGGCTCTAGTGAAAGGAAATAGGTTCCTTATCATTGGATACTAAAATATGATGAATGGTTGAATCGCAAGGTAGTCACTCATAATCATCATGTCTTTTTTTATCATTTTAACAAGCCAGAACATCCTATTGTTGTTGTGCCCCCACTAATTACCTCTTCCACATCTACGTCACAGCCTTCCAAGTCTCATAAGAAATGACACTGATGATGCAAGTGAAATCAAAGTCCCCTATCAGTGCTAAATCCATATCGTACTCTTAGTGACTTTATGCCTCCAAAGTTATGACATGCAACCAGAGTACATCAATTTAAAAAATAATCCACTGATGATGATTAGGATTATTCCTATGTGAATTTCATTGAGCTGGTATACCACTTAATGATTCTCTATAGTGAGTAATTCCATGACAACCCCTTGGGTACCTCTATTCATTATCGATGAAGGAAAGTCCAAGGGCATGAAATCCTCTAGAAAGCTCAAGCAAACTGGTTTTTCCATGATAAAAAGACTAGAAAATAGGGTTTTCATAGATATTAACAATAATGTTCCTCCCAGTTTACTCTTTCATGTGCACCTCATCAGCCAATGGTGCTAGTTGACAGAGCAACTCAGTTATGATAACACCATGATCAGCCAGGTCTAGAAAAATCCTAGCCTTATCCAATAGATAGTCAGCCAAAAGTTTTTCAGAGCGGGTCATCTTACATGAAAAAAAATATTTCAAAAACTATTCATACCATGGTGATTCAAATAGTAGCATATGTTATCCCACCTTCTAAGGAGATACCCTCTGTGGGTAAAAACTTACCCTTATCATGGAAGTATGTTGTGTTGAAGCACCTCGTTAGCGTGCCAATGAGAATTTTGATCCATTAAGCTCTCTTATTATCCAAGGAAATATGTGAAATCCTTGTAGAATCTTTTAAATTCCCCATACAGTTCATGTTGAAATTATTTTTTATTGAGTCATACTATGCTGAGGATTCCAAGTATGATAAATGTCATGTTTTCATCTCATTTTTTTAAGTAAGAAGAGGATTTCATCATGTAGTGGAACATCTTCCCAATGTACATCATAAGACAATTTAGTGGCATGGATGTATGTCATTGCCTAGTGGATATGGGTTATGGGATCAATATCATTCTGACCTAGATGCTCCATGAGATGGGACTAAAATATTTGATCTGACTCCCTCCGACCTAACGATTTAGGGTTATGATAACTGAAATCAGAAATCATGTTGAAAGTTTCAGAAGAATATCTAGTTTTGTGGATTGATATCAAACACTTAATTATTGGTAGTCTCATAGGATAATGTCTACAACATGCTAATAGGAATACCATGGCTTCATCTATATGAAGAAATACCCTCTTCATATCAACTATTTCTCAAGTACTCCTTTAATGGTTGTGTAGGTGTACACTAGGGTGATTCATCCCCCTATGACTCTTATGAAGCTCACTATCAAGACATCGGTTCCTATAAGAGAGAGGGGAATCATGTTTAAACTAGGGGTTGAGCACATCAATTCTCCCAATGATCTAACATCTAGTACAATCAATCCTTGGTAAGACTTGGATGATAGCTTCATTCTCTAGATTCATCTTTTGGGGGACACAATGCTATCCTGGGGGCGTTTTATTGCCTCTAAGAAAAAAGTTTTTTACATCCCCAAGTAAAAGGAGTTCCCATATATTACCTCTTACTAATACACTACATAGGCTTGGGAGATACTATAATCCCCTAATCTAGTGAAGTACCAAGAAGTTATCCATGTGTCCATCAACTTGGGTCACTCCCAGATGTTTGGTAGAGTAGGGATGAATTGGTGAAAATAAACTTTCCACCATTACATTGACATCTAGGGTGGACCCCATGGTCAGAGAACTGATGTAATTGGATCAACATATTTTGTCTACAAAGTCTCGGTAGAGCAATATCCCCTCACTGAGGATTTTGTGTCCATTAAAGCAGGAACCATTCCATCCCCTTATTTTCCCATCCTAGAATATACACCTCTTCCTACTAATTATCCTATCTTAGATAATGAATATGAAATTTAATATTCCCCTTATTCATTTGAAGTGGGTGTCTCCACAACTATTTATGAGTTAACCCAGATAAACCTTAGTATTAAGGAAGATCTGAGACCAACAAGGATCAGTGTGTTTATGCCTCCAGAGGGGAAGCATCAGTATTTGACCTTCATGAAGTAGCATCATGATATTTTTTCTTGGAGATATGGTGAGATGTTAGGGTTGAACCCTCTAGTCATTCTTCACCATCTCAACCTCCCAACGAGCCATCGCAGGTTCAAGCATCCTCTTAGAATGATGAACCCCTCTCACAGTGTTATGGTCAAGGCTGAATTTGACAACCTTATCAAATCTAAATTCATCAATGAAGTTCAATACCAAAGATGAATATCCAACATCATCCCAGTCATGATGAAGAATGGGAATATCATATTCAATATATATTTCAATGACCTTAATTTTCATTGTCCAAAGGATAATTTTTCCCTTTCAATGACAGATTTATTGATCAATGCAATTATAGGGCTATTGGACCTCTCTTTCATGGATGGAAAATTCAAGTATAACCAGATCTAGATGGAACTTGAGGATGAGGATTCTATAGCATTTAGGGTTCCCAAAGGAACATTCTACTATCAGGTGATTCCCTACATCATGAAAAATGCAAGAGTCACCTATCAGTGAGCCATGAACCACATCTTCAAGACAATTCTTGGGAAATTGGTTGAATTCTATGTAAACAACTTGGCGGTAAAATCTCACATACGTCAAGACTTTCTAAAGGACCTTGAGAAAGTGTTTGTATTCCTCTTTTTATTTATATTGAATATGAACCCATTAAAGTGTGTATTCAAGGTTACCTTTGGGAGGTTTCTCAGATTCTTCATAAGATACAAAGGCATCAAGATCGATCAAGATAAGATTTAAACCATTAGACAAATTCCTCCCTTGAGAAATCTCTAGGAGTTATGATGCCTCCAAGGTAACTAAGCCTACATAGGCCGATTTATCAAAAAATAGGCTTTCAAGTGTAAGCCCTACTCAATGGTCTTGAAGAATGGTATCATTTACCAATGGAGTGTCTGACCATGTTTGAGGATATCATGAAATTCATGCTACAACCTCTGGTCCTGATTCCACACA
The DNA here is from genome assembly GCA_963277665.1 of Viscum album. Lineage (NCBI taxonomy): Eukaryota > Viridiplantae > Streptophyta > Magnoliopsida > Santalales > Viscaceae > Viscum > Viscum album. The sequence goes on from OY728161.1 coordinate 1,968,142,737, forward strand.
TCTCTAAGAAACCATTGATCCATTATGTGACCACCTGAGAATGATCAGTTAGTTTTATTATCATCCAAAAGAATAATGATATAAAAGAAAATAGTTTATATTATCTAAGTCAGATGCTCCTCGACATAGAAACCAGATACTCCCCCATCGAGAAGAGATGCCTCACATTGGGTTTTTCAATGAAGAAGTTGTGAAATTATATGTAGAATCATGAGATACAATTGGTGTCTTGAGTAGACCTACGGAAACATATCATTAATCTCACTATGTTTATAGGATGATTGGTATATTGGGTAGTGAATCTCTAATATTTCAACATATGTTTTTTCCGGAATAAGTTTTTCAAATTCCATAACTTGGAATATTTCTTAGCTGCTCATACGGACCCTAAATAACAGCCTTTGGATATTTATTTTCCAGATTAGACTATCTTCTTAGTGGATTAGGTCATTCTTTGTTGGAAGATTCATTTTGATGGTGCCTCTAGAATCACAACTAGTATAAATCTCAATAATTCCAAACTCAGTAGAGTAGTATTGAGGATCATCTTTATCGCACCAACCTAGGATGTCCTACTGTAATCATTCTTATTATAATAAGGCCACATAAAAAATGATGCCGATTATTAGGATTTCATTACTGGTATCAAGATATCCATTGATATTCAATTTCCACACTTTCATCTAAATAGAGACTCTGAGTTACTCATCAATTAAATTAAGGGTGACTAAATCATCATAAAGCAAGATCTTGTGCCCCTGCTAGAGCACACCTATCAAATGATGGCCCAGATTCCCACTCATCTAGAAGTGACTCATTTCCCTTGGTCATAGAATGGTTGATCTCACAACTTTTAAATTTTATCGACATCTCTTTTAGAGCCTAACTAGAATAACCTAATAATTCATCTAGACCATCAAGGGGTTATCACCCCTACCAATTCAAAATATAGAGACCAGTAGGTAAAGGAGTTGATTACTGTTACTTCCATGTTAGGATCCTTAAGTCCCCCTATAGTAGAGGAAGCACCCAATTGGATAAACCCTTTTATCGAGTATCTATATCTTGGTGTTATCCTACCATATAGAGATGAGCATGATCAAATCCATTTCCATGAAGCATAGTTTAACCTCTAGAGTGGGACCAACCTTAATCTCACCCTTTATAGATGTGGGTTTGATGGAACTATCCTTTGTTTCATCCAATTAGATAAGATACATCAGGTTATGCAGGAGGTCCATGTCATTTCATGTGGTTCTCATCAAGTGGTATTGAAGCTCTCCCACTAGAATTGGATTCAAGTCTAGTTTTGGCCCACCGTTTTCCATGATTGCATCAATTTTTCCAAGAGGTTCCATGAATTTTAGATCTATTTCAACATTTTTAATTTTCCACTAGAGCTTCTCCATTCAAAAAAATACACTTGTCTCTTTGAAATATGGGAACTCGATGTTATAAGAATATACTTGCTAGTGACAGCTCACTAGTGCATGTTTATTATGACCACAAAAAACTTCTTCTATATGTGAGAAGAAGTGATTCATCTAAAATAATTAAAATCTTGTTTCATCATTTATATTTTTATATCCCATTTCATTCACCGATTTGGAGTTCCTTACACAATTAAAACAGGAAACAAAACCAACTTTTGGGCTGCTGAGTTTATGAAATTGTGCACCAAGTAAAATATCCAGTTCAACCATACTTATCACTACCATGTGCAGGAAAATGATAAAATTTAAGAATTAAACAAGATCCTCTCTAACAATTTATAGAATATGGTGGGCTAGAACGAAAGGATTTGGTTTGACAATCTCCCCAATGACCTCTAGGCCTATCAGATGAAAACTCATAATTCCACCCAGGTGACCCCATATTCCCAAGTGTATAGAACCGAGGTAGTCTTTCCCATTGATTTTTATTTTCCATCACTCTAAGAAGTTATCTATGACTATCATACCCTATAAATAATTGAATAATTATATCTATTTGTGTTGAAATCCCTTAAATATAATGGGATCTAAGATTTTCATAATCTAAGGTGGTGCCAGAATAGGATAGCAAGAGTGTTAAACAAGAAGGATCACCTCTGATCCTTCCTCTATAGTGACACAATTTTGGCTCATAGAATGGAAATGATACCTGGAAAAGGCCTCCAAAGGATCCCAAGTGGTAAGTACATTACATCATCCATAAGGTCTATTCTAATGGATTATACTCTTGATCACCATGTATGGAGAGAGTATCACACCTCCCACCAATGGTAAGTTTCTCCATTAGTATTTCACAAAAGGAATCAATCCCTAGTCTAAGTGGTATGACCTTAAACGACTTGAAAATGGTCCATGAATTATGACCTTAAATTTCATGAAAATGATCCATATGACATGACCTTAAACTTTTTTCAAGGGTCTAAGTTTTATGACCTTAAAATAATATCCACCCCATAGTCCAAGTATTATGAACATAAAATATATTCAATTGGTCCATGAAACATGAATTTAAATTATTCTGAATGATCTAGAAAGTCTGACCTTAAACTATTTTCAATATTTCCATGAATTATGACCATACACTATTTATACCACATAGTTTGAGTTGTACAAATTGAAACAAAAAATAATAATGTCCTCAGGTAATGACATTAAATTACAATCTTAACCCATATGGAACTAGGATACCTCTTAATAAGAGATAATATTACCCCATATAAACTGGGACGCCTCATATGAAAAGTATGAGATGGTCAAAAACCTTACCTCATATGAAATTGGGATGCCTCATGTGATATGAGATGAAAAAAAATAAATTCTCTCAACACATGATTTAAAATTGTGTCCTTACCCTTGGTTATAAGCATGGGATTTCCCACGGAAAATGTGGGATGATTCAATTCCATTGTCAGAGAGGGTTTCCCCCACTACTGAAATTGTTCTCCTACCATTCCATGTTCTATAACTATGTGTGGATTGATTCCAATACTCACGGGATATGTAGAGACACCTAAATATTAAATTTTCTGGGCCATCCATAAATTTATCAACCATTCAGCCCTTAGTCCCCATTTATTGTCCCAGCATCACCCCTTTAAATTGTGTGCAGTTCTCTATAAGGTTTTTATTTGGTGTTGGGCCTCCTTGGATCCTTTCACAATGGGTCTTACCTCTTTAGTTCCACAAAAATACCCTTGATACCAACATCCTCCTAATCCAATCATCATTACATTATTCTATTTTACTCCTTCTTTATGGTCCAAGAATTATAACCTTAAACTATCAACCAATTATTTCCTCATACTTTTTCGGTACGCGAGCCAGAATGACCTCCTTTTCCAGTGATTTATACCTATTTTGTCCATGAAAATACACTCTAATAACTCTTTAATAGTCCAATAATCCTGACTTTGAATGATTCTCCAATAGTCCAAGCATCATGACTTTAAACTATTTTCCAAAGTCCAGGTCATACTACCATAAACTATGTTCAACCATCTTCGGGATTGATTCATGTGGTGCAAGGCGTCCTTGGATCCATTCACGTTAGGTTAGATCTCTTTTTTGATACATAAACCTCCTTGAATACCCCTCCCCATCATCCAAGAAATATGACCTTAAACTATTTGAAATTATTCCAAGATCTATGACCTTAAACTATGATCACTGGTCTAAGAACTATGACCCTAAACTATGTTCATTCACCCATAATTTCCATAGATTTTCTTCATACAAGGGTTTTCATAAAGACTCTGCCTTCACCCTCTTTACAAAACTCTATATGGCATGATTCCTACAATTATGGGATTTGTAGTGATTCTTAGACCTTCTGTCTTTGGTCCCAACTACAGATTCACTACAAAACCATCCATTACCTATAGTGTTATCACCCTAAAAGACCCTCATGGCCCTCCTTTTTGGGTATAAGCCCAATTAATTTTCCTTGACTCATCGGCAGGCCAAGATTCCCTCATAGAATGATATGAGGTAGAAAATAATGGTAAGCTCCAAGTGTAATCCCTTCTAATGTCCTCATCACATGGCGTTAAACTATAGAATTACCATGTATTGAACTAGGATGCCTCTTAATGAGAGATAATTTACCTCATAAATAACTAAGATGCCCCATATGAAAATTATGGGATGAATAAACCCCAATTTCCTCAACACACAATGTTAAACATTATACATACCCCATATAAATTTAAGATGCCTCATGACATAATAGGATATGATTAAGTATCCTTGTTAACGATGATATCACCTATTGGTTCCAATCCCCTACCACACTACTTCCTAAAAATATGTGCAGCTTGATTCCCATCCTTATGAGATATATTGTGAGGTATGGATATTTCATCATATACCTTACCCTCTCATTGAATCATTTTAGGGTTTTATCTTCCCTAGAAGCATAGGGTCAACCTGGGGTATCATCTATCACATTTTGTGTTGTTAAGGGTCCATTTTCCCCTCCCACATTTGGTCATCACTCTTTCATGCCACACAAGACCCCTTTGGACTTATTTTCTCCCTCCTGGTCAAATTTACATGACCTTAAACCATAAATAACCCCTAAATTATAATATATATGATTTTAAAATAGTATAAAACATAGTCCATGTTGTTTGACTTTAAACTGAAAAGCCTAATGTCCTCATTGCATGATGTTAAACTTTGATATTGTCCCATATTAAACTGGGATTCCTCTTAATGAGAGATTATTTTAATCTTTATAAAATTGGGATACCTCATATGATGAGTATGATATGAACCACACATTACACCATATAAAATTAAGATGCCTCCTAATATGAGATGATTTGATATCCTCTCCAGAGAGCATGTCACCCTACCATCATTGGTCTCCTACCACACATGTCCTAGAACTACATGTAACCTAATAACAATTCTCATGGGATATGTAATGACTCCAAAATATTTCATCTTAATCCCAGCCTTTACATCAATTCACTTTAGGTTATTTCCCATTCGGGCTAGGCTTGACTCTCACCAACTTGCATGGCCATCCAGCACATTTGAGTGCATGGTGAAATAGCTCCCAAGGAACCCAATTTACCCTATGAGACATTCCCCACTTAGGATTCATTATTTTTTATTTTATATGATTTATATAGTCATAATACAACCATTATAAATAGTCTTCTTAATGGAATAGAGACTGATAAAATGGATCGCTTACCATCTAAGGATTATGGATCAAACGATCATCAATAAAAAAATTGTGATTCCCAAGTTTTGAACTCATTCAGCATTTGATCCTACATTTTTTCACCCCATCTCTAGTCAACGCATATATTGAACCATTTCTTTGAAAATGATCAATAGTTTTTCCTCACCCATCAGTTATACCCCTCTCTAATAATCCAGGTCTTGAAAATTAAAATTTCCAAAATGAGATTTTTTTCCTACTTATTCCCCTTGTTGTGTTCTCCCCTATAAACAATGGTAAATCCATACCACTCCTTGTTTCTTACACCGAACATGAATCATATAGGCTTAGGGGTTGGGAGGAGGTTCTCATGAAGAATGTTTGAGAAGTGAGAGTGCCCCGTTGGTCCAAACACTATGACCTTAAACTAGGAGTCCATGTCCAATCATCATGACTTTAAGCTATGTTCAAGCCATATTGTGAGTGTGTTGTGTGTTATTGGGCTTCCTTGTCCCTCAATTCAAGATGGTTTGGTCACTCCTCCAAAATACAAATATTTTTTTGAGATTCTCAACCATATCAAAAGAATCATGACCTTAAACTATGTACAAGTTGTCTCATAGATGTTTTGTGTAGAATCAGGTGGCCTTTTAGGCCCTCCAATCATGTTGGGTATCCTTTTTTCATTGTATAACATGTTTCTTCAAGACACGACACCTTGCGGTCTAAGCATTATGATCTTAATATAAAATTTAATGTCTAATCATCATAACCTTAAACTATATGAATGTTTTCACAGGGATGTCATGTGCTTCTTTAGGTGGACTCTTAGTCCCCTCCTTTCACATTGAGGAACCTTTTCAATACTGTACACATTCTTTCAATACCCAAAGCCTGATGGTCCATGAATTATGGCCTTAAACTATTTTTAAATTGTACTATCTCTATGACCTTAAACAATAATACCCAGTTCCCAAAATCACTACCTTAAACTATTGGCATCATTCCCCTTATGTTTCATGTGGCATAGGTCTCCTTGGAACTCCATTAAAATCATGTTACTACCCTTTCATGATGTGCCAAACACTTTAGGGTTCACATTATTATGAACTCTATAGCCCTAAACTAAGAGCTAATATCCATTGGTCCAAACTCTATGACCTTAAACTAGAATCCCAAGTCCCCACATCATAACTTTAAATTGTGTTCCAATATTCTTCATAATCAGTTTTGTGGTGTTGAGTAACTTGGGCATATTTTTACATTGGTTTGTTACTTATCCACACTACACATAGCCTTTTAGGACGTTCACCCTATAGTCCAAGATTTATGATATAAAAACAAAGATTCATGGTCCAAGAATCATGACCTTAAACTATGGGTTATTCACCTAAGATTGTTTTTATTGTAGGGTCGTCTAAGCCCCCCTTTAATTGTAAAACCCTCTAGGGAGTTCCCCTATTGTTCCACCCTCATACACCTCCAACCACTTTGGTTGGTCATTTATAATTCACATTGGTTCATCATCCAAAACACATGATGTTAAATTGTGTGATACACCATCCTCACTCTATGAAGTGAAAATTTATGTCCAACATCCTCACTATATGACATTAAACTACATGTCCAATTTCCTAACCATAAAATGTTAAACTTCATTTCTATAATCTAATTGAATGATTTAAAATTGAAATGTGTATTAATCCCTTATCATAGAATCTCTTTCGATGTTGTACAACTACCGTATTGTTCATGTTATTCGACAATCACTCAAAAACCAAGAGGAAACTTCCCCTAGAAGATGATTTTAACCTTTTTCGGAATGATTAACCTACCTGGCATTCTCAAAGTATTGGTGGTGTGATTATAATATTTTTTAACTCCTTTTGAACATTCCATCACTTTATTTCCATGCCTCGCATGGTTTTTTATTTGGATCCTCATCCTCCTCCATGTCTGAATGGGCCCCCGTAACGACAATGGTTCCTAACCACAATGGACCACCTATTGTCTTGGGTATAAACTTTGACAAAATTTGGATGACATTTTGATATAGGTCCCATGTTTTGAACATGGTTATCGATCAAAACTCATTTTCCCCTTCCTTAGAAAAAGGATAATGGATGTTATGTTTTGAAAACAATCATCATTTATATTCCATCATCATGACACCTCCATTATATTCTATATCTCGAGAATCATGATTCACGCCCTCCATTCCCATTTATTTTGGTAGATTTTAAATCCCCTAGAATTACCCCATTCATTCACTAGTGCACATTGGAAAATAAATTCATCTACTTATAAATCTAGGTTCTCCATACCTAGCCTCGCTTAACCCAAAAACTCTTGATGGTCAGCTAGAAAGTATGGGACTTGAGTTATTGATGATTCTCTAACACTCTTATATAAATTAGTGATCACATGATTGTCCCTTATTTCTCACACTGACCATGACTCATGTGAGATTAAGGATTGGTCATTGGTTGTATCACAGGTATGATTGACGTGCTATAATAAAATACAATAAAAGAAATATGTCCATGCCTAAAATAAGTTGTAAAACAAAGAAACATTATCAATTGGTGAGGTCCATACACACACTGGAGTCTCTCTTAATTCCTAAAAAAATACTCTACGGTTCGGCCCCGACAATTGAATGTTCCAGTCCATCCATCCTATGGTTCATGGCCTTAAGGGTCTACTATAGCCTTTTGAGCTCTTATTTCTCCTACTTATCCATATGAAGAGTTTCATCAGCCCTAATCTAAACCTATTCCTACTCAATTTGGTATACATATATATATGTGATACTACCTACTTCTCTTGATCCTAAGTTTTCGACAGTTGAGCGTTCAACCAGAAGATGACCACTTCTTGAGAATTGAGGAAGGATGCACACTCATTCACCAACTCCTCCAGGTGTTGAGTTTCTAGATCATCCTTCTAGAGCTTATGGGTTCTATCAAATTTCTCTCTATACTAAGAGACATCCAACTGTTGAATCTTTATAAGAAATCTCTCTACAAGGTTGTCATGGGCCAGCATGTAGAGAGAATGAGAATCAACCCCTCTAGTGACTAGGTTTCATATCCAATATTGAAGGGACCCCATCTGGATCACCATGTATATATACAGAGTATGGGTGATGAAATTATACATTATCCTCTATACCCTACACTGGACAATGTGGTTCTCTTCATAAATGTTATACCTGGAGTCTTCTTGCTCCTCAAGTGTTGTGGGATCATATTCCAGGAAGGTTATGAGGATAATAGCGGTAAGGTCCTCCTCTAGGATCCTTTTGGTTATGTCAAGAACCATGTCAATAGGTCATCCATATTCATCTAACCCTTCTTCAATAGCTTTTTCTCATCTAGCCTCAAGATCTTCCCCTCTGGTGGAATCACCCTTAACTGTTGAAGGATGTCTTCATCTGACCAATATCAGGTCATTGTGAATGATCGAAGAATCAAGAACTGGCATAACCATCAAAGAATATTTATCAGTTACCCCAACCATAGTCTCTTACTAGAAGAATTCCCTCTTGAGTGCTTTTTGAAATGAGATCGTGACAATTATTTTGATCTATGATGACAGGTTAGACAAACATAGATCATATAAGGATTAATTAATTAAATAGAATGAGTGTTTGAGTAAGGATTGGTACTAGAAACTTCAGAGGGATCTCTAACACAGGAGACCCCTCGATGCCAGTCAGAACTTCGATGGCAGGCATCAAACACCCCAATGTTGTTTGAGTGGGAGATGCATTGTAACAAACAAACAGATTGATGGTTCAAACTCAAAATCTCCATGAATGTTTGAAAAGGACTATATGGACTAAGATTCAGTCTTACCTTGAGGTATAGGGATGTTGATGATGAGCTTCCCTGAGATACATGCTTCACCAATAGTAGATTCCACCATTAGGATGCTAGGTCATGGTCCCCCATAGATGACTGGGAGGACTATAGGTTCTAATGTCTCCACTATGACCTCCTTGATAGGCCATAGAGTTATGGAAACCATTACCATAGTTTCCAGATCATTCTCTCCAACAATTGATGGAGCACCCTCATCCCCTAAAATAGGGGAATCTTGTCCATATTCTTCCTACACTTGCATAACATAGATCCCTATTAGAGACACGAAAACAAGAGGTGGTACTAGATGATTTTAAGGTAATAATCATAGATCGACGAGTTCGACCAAGTAAAAATCATGTGTATGAGTGACTTATTCACTCTCCTGGGGACTCAACTATTCACAGAATGATCCCCAGAATTTTCCATCACTAGAGTATTACATGTTATGATCATTTGATTTTTCCTCATTTGATTCCTCAGGTGGCCTCTCCTCATGTTCTGGATCACTTAAAAAGATCACCCGTACTAGGTTGGGTGGAATATCAAGTCCACCACACTAGAAATAGAAGACATCCATGGCCTCTAGGTACTCAAACCTCTTATGGAAGTGCACCTTGGAAGTGATTATAGTGTTCTCTGCCTCTGGTAGCTCAATACCAACCTAAGTCATCATTAGCCTCAATTTGTATGCAGGAATGTTCATCCTCAAAATTCCCTAGGTATCCCAAAGCATGAGGAAATAATCATTAGTGGTTGTCTATACTTTATCTTTTTCTAGTATCTTCTCTTCATCTATTGATTCTAACATGATATCCCCTTGTTTTCTCCCATGACCCCTTCTAGGGAAGGACCTTCCCCTCCAAAAGGCGGGGGTGAAATAGTTCCTTGTGCCTACCCTGTTGTAGCTCTAGCTAGAGCTACCCCACACACTTGATCACCCCTAAAATAGTAGGCCACCTGCCTTCTTACTATTTTAGAACCTCTCTCATCGATGCAATAAACTTTATTAATTTACACAAGATCATGCCTGGATACACCTTTACCTAGTTTCTAGAATAATTTTGAGATAATCCAGTGTTTTGATTGGTAGGATATAGCATGATGGTCTCTCTCTAGCCCTTTCCTATGAAAATACACCACAGAGTATGAAGTATATAGAGATTTCCCTCTTCACAAACCCCCATGTATACTCTCTTCATCATCTATTGGATGCATTTGAAATGTCAGGAAAACCATGATAGAGTGTATGGATTACATTACGTATTTCCATCAATTATGGCCACTAACACTCCACCCTAGAAGGTCTACAAGTATTCCCTCTACTTCAATGTCCCCTATAGTTTGTCCAACTTCATGAAAACTGGTGTTTAGAATGGGTGGAAGTTGAATTTATCATAGTCTTCAATCCTAATCCTGACCCCGACTTCGTTGAGTGCTACTAGCCGAACCCTAGTGATATTGAGAAGTGAGGGCCATGGGAAGACATTCATTGGGATTATGGAATTTGGAAATTCATAGACATAGAAGTGCTCAATAATCTATCTGTTTAATAGCTTTAAATGTACATGGATCCTTTTGGGAATATTCCCTCTCACCACATTTCCCATTTTCCTATAGAGATAGGTCAACACTGGTACCTCTAGATTCACCCAGTTACTATCCACCATGGTTGTTGTCACCACAAGTATCTCTAGGCATAGGCTCATGCATGCTTCTTTGACTCATATTAGATAATCGCTGAGGAAGGTGGCCAAGAATTAAGTGTAGTGGACTAGTGGCTACCAGAATTTTACCATGTTTTATACCCAATGTACATACTTGCCTTTCTCCAAGATAAACTAGTAAGATCTTGGCTTATTCATTTTTAATTTCACCAAAAACTACTTCAATTGCCCTAAAATTTTCACTATTATATCTTTCTTCAATAACATTCCCAACCATGTCTTGAATGTGATGTCCTTATGGATGGGGGGAATGATCCAGCTTTGTCTTCAATGCCTTCATAAGGTGTTGTGTTGGGAGAGAAGTATGCTTCCTATCACCCTAAACATTTGGTGATTATAGAAACTCATCATACTATAATCCATTTACTGTTATGCCACCAATTTAGTGCACATACCATAGGTTGATATTCACTTCCCCATAGTGAAGGTGGAAAGTGTTGGTATCTAGAGGCCAATATCTAAAGAGCTCTAGAAATAACTCTTATTGATGGTATGTTTGGAACTGGGATGTCCACACTACCTCATACAATCCAATATGGTGCATCTCGACCCTATACTCTAGGTAGGTGTAGTTTATCTAGTGCACCCAAGAGCATTCATCTATAAAATTTTCTTCATCTCATAGGTCCAAGTCTTTTAACCATCCCTTGTTTTTGTTTTGGATACTACTCTCTATGATGGTAACATAGAAGTTTGGGAACTCTTTAGCCTCTAGTATCTCCCTATTAACTATTCTTATCCATCCACTCCACGTTTAGCCATCAATGTCCTCAGGATCTTAATAAGGGTGACCTTGAAAGATGATGTTCTAGTATGAGGACTCATCGTGGTGACTGAACCAATAGCACAATGTTTTTACTTCAATGACTGCAGTTTCTACCTCATCCATCTATCCAAATTTATACAATGGAAGGAAGTTATTTTATAAATAGTTCTTTTGGGATTCATTTAGCATGCCCAAAAGCATCGATTTGTTAGAAACAACCCTCCTGCATTGAAGGGTCTCAAGGTTCCTTGCCATTTTATCCCTCTAGGTGGCGGTATTAGGATCAATTTTAGCTTGGTTTGGTTGCTATCCATTTTGGGAAAGTCTTGGGGTTATAAGGTAGATGCGTACAAGAAAGTTTTATAGGAGAAAAAAGATCAAAATGGTGTTCAACTTTGGAAGAATGGGCGCAAAATCACCCATTGATCATAGAAATAGTTTTTTAAAAGTTGAAGTGGTGTTAAAGACGTATCCAAGGCATAGGTTTTCATGAAAAGGTTGGGTTCCATGCATGAGAGGAAATCTTATCATGTCAAAAGTTAGAGTACAAATCCAAGGGGCCCTAGACCTATATATAGACTCTTCCCACTGGGTTTCACATAGCATACAAAGAAGTTGTGTGACTAGAAACAAGAATTGCATGACTCCACTAAAAAAGTCACTCTCTTCAGTGTTTCCCTTCAATGTTTCCCTTCAATGCTTCCCTTGGAACCTAACCTTCAAGTCTCCTATGAGATCAGATTTTGAGGGGAACTTATTGCTACTGAAGTCTCATTTTGGACCTAAAATGGTCAGTTTTGGATGAAACAAACATTAAACACACTACAAAATAACATTTTGAGGCTTAAGAGTAGGTTTCACGCAAGTTTCAGTGAGTACGTGCAATTATGTAACTTCGTGCACAAAATAAATGCCTATAAAAGGTGATGAGAAGTTTTGGGAGGCCCCTAAGTTTAAACTCATGGACAAGGCCCATGTATGTAATAATGAATTTCTACATTTAATAATGTATTGTTTCAAAAAAACTCATTTTAACATCCCTCCTTCTCCCCAATGGCTTGAGAAGGTGGGGGATGCTACATAGCCTTAGAGACTGGCAATAAATGCCGAAGGGATTAATTAAAAAGTTGGGGGATGATTTTACCTTAAAGAATGAAAAAACTAACCAATAATTCATAAAAAAACATACCAATATATGATGAATGATAACCATGAAATACAACACAACATTTCATACATGAAAATAATACTCAAATCAAGTTCCATAGTAGAAGACTACAGCATCAATGTAAATAGTAGAATACAAACTGATAATACTCCAATAAAACTATAAGAATCCATGTTCCACAATCTCTATTCTCCAACTTCACCAAACATCCCAAGTATCATGAGGTAGTGATAACTAAATGTGATACTTTACCTTTTCCCATGTCTCAGTAGATGACATCTGCAAAAGCACCAAAGTTCCAAAGAAGGGGTGAGTACTAAAACTCATTATCTTTTCCCCCAATGACTTCCCAACTCACGCCAATATGATATAAGGGTTATCATCATTTATATAAAACATTTTATATAAGACAAGTCCTAAAAATGTTCATATCAAAATATAAAAAACTTCAAAAATAGTTTATAACTAAATATAAACAAGTTCTATATCAACCAATTTTCTAGAAAAAATTATTTTCAATAAAACAACCAAACCATACTTTAAAACCATTTCACAAGTTTCATTTCCCATAACCAATCCTTTCTACATATTCACACTCCCCAATAGGAATCATTTGTTATGAAAGTTCCATACTCATGTGTGGTCTCTCATTGATCTATTATGTCATCACAAGGTAATTATTTCCTAAGTTCCATTACACCTTCGGTATCGAGAATAAGTTCATATTCCAACCAAGTCTCATAAATGAAATATGAAAACCCATACCAATTGTGCCCAAAAATATTCCAATACCAACAAGACCAAAACATTTCAATATAAAAATTTATTGAGAAAAATTCCCTAACAAATCATTTAAAAAATCTATCAAATACATATTTTAAAATAACCAATTTAAAATCAAGAAACTAAATCAATTTTCACAATAATTCACCATAATTCAAAAATTTCAACAAAATCCATAAATCATCACTAAATAAGATTTATATAATTATTTTCACGAAGATATAAAAATAAATTTCAATCAATTAAATCAATTTGAAACTAAACTAATCAATTATAGAAAGAGGAGTTGATATTCAAGCCACCTACCACAAGAGTTTGGAGAAAATGATCAATGGTATGAAGAACATCCCAAAAATGGGTTGAATATCCATGAACCTACCTTAGATATATTCCTATAACATAATTAATAACAAATATAAGTTTATTTGGAATCCAAAACCATATATCTACCCACAATAGGCACGGATATAAGAAACCAAGAAAAGAGAAAAAGTTGATCCAAGAAATGCATCAAGAATGATGCAGAACAGAGCCTTACCACAAGAATCAGGCTTCAACGCACCAAGGTGTGGCTCCAGATCACTTCCAAATCACTTAAGAGAGGTTCTCAAACCTTTGAGAGGCCAAAATCCTAAGTTAGGGCCATTTTGGAGCAAAAATGAGTGGTTAAAACCTTAAACTGGCCTAGATCTACTTTTTAAGGATCTATGTTTGACCATGTGCACTGTTTAGTCACACAATTAGATAAAATGTGTGCTAATCGTGCTCAAGCTTCTGTCTTAAGAAATTCCTCACACAGTTAGCTCACACAACTTTCAAACCCTATTTCAACCATGATAAATCTCTCTATGAAAAAATTTTCACCACATCACATGGTTTCTCCATAGATTCCACACTGTTTGGACAAACCATGCACATCTTGTAAGCATCACCTTTATTCCTTGTCTAATTGTGCATGGTTTTTTTCAAGTGTTTCATAGTTTACAAAAACTTTTTAGTACTTGTTCACCTATATAAAACTTCCAAAAAACTCTTTAATGTTTCCCCAAACTCTCCCACACTTCACCCTTATGATTTATGTACTTAAAATAACAATAAAAGGGTTACATACCAGAAAAAGGAGGTGCTACATTATCCCCACCATTGGTGTTTTTCCCCATAAAGTAGAAAACCCTCATTTCCTTGAAAGATTTATGTTCACTTCTCTTTCACTCCCTTCTCGCATTCCTATGTCTCTTCCTAAATCTGACCATGTTTCAATAAAACCCGCACAAGACAAATGCTTTTTCTACACAAGACTTTAACTTGCCTATCCAAAATATGAACCAAGATATGTACCAACAAAAAATCAGGATCTAGGTTAATGTGATCCCATCTAATCACATGGTTAGTATCTAGTTGATACTTTTATAACTAAGATATGTGGAATACGTAATGCACAGAACTGAATTGTGGTGGAAATGCCAACTGATATTTTACCTCTGCAACCCATTCTAGTATCTCAAAAGGGCATATGTATTGAGGATATAACTTTCCATTCTTCCAAAAATGTCAATTTCTAATACTTTTATAGATCCTCAAGAATACATGGTCACTAATAATGAATGAAAAAGGTTGTAGAAGATGATTCGTAGAGTAATTTCTATTGACTTTGTGTTATCTCCATTCGCTTCCTGATCAAATGAATTTTCTCTACAGTTTATTTGATAAGGGTCAACCCAACTAGTGAAGTTTCACTTGTTTTTACACAAAAAAGTGGATAAAAACAAGGACATACATTTAATTCTTCAAAAGGATCCATATTTATCGAGTCCTAATAGTTTTTGTTATATGAGAACTCCACCAATGGCATGTTCTCTTCCCATGAGCTACAAAAATCCATTACACAAGCCCACAACATTTCTTCCAATATATATATCATCCATTAATATTTTTAATCCATATGAGGATGATATGCTATACTTATAGTCAACTAAGTCCCAAGGGATTATTGTAAGGATTTCAAAAGGTGATACGTGAACCTCAGATCTCTATCTGATACGATCGAAACCGGTATACCATGTCTCTTTACCACTTCTTGGATATTGATCTTGGATAGATCCTCCACCATATGATTTTCACAAATAGGGATGAAATGAATAGACTTGGTAAGACATTAACCTATCACCCATATTTAATCATGTTTCTGAACCATTCTTGGGAGACCTATAACAAAATCCATCTCTATCTACACCGATTTCAAAATGATGATAGGTAAATATTGTAAGATGACTTCTAGTCGCTAATGATCTACTTTAACTTATTGAAAATTTAAACACTTTAAAACAAACTCATCCACCATTAATTTCATACTGACCCACCAAAACTATATATTCAACACCTTATACATCTTCTATATTCTAGGATGAACTTCCCATCTCGAATGGTGGTAAGCATGAATAAGATTCTCATAACATGACATAGGTACAACCTTCTGATTCCTAAACCACAACAAAGAACTCGCATTCAACTGCCATCCCTCAATGGTCTCCCCACCATTGAGTATTGAAATCATTGTCACACATTATTCATCAGATGTTTGTTCTTCTTTAACCATCTTTACCAAATCAGGAATAATGGAAAATGAAAATAAAACTACAACATCACCTCAGTCTTCAAATTCCACATGAATATCATCTAGGACCAACATGAATTGCCACTCATCTAAAGCTTATTTTTTCAACAGAGCGTATGAATTTCTACTTAATGCATCTACCACCAAATTTCCTTTTCCCAGTGTTTACATCAATTCTAAGTTGAACATTTAAAGATAATCCATCCATATTCTTTACCTCATACTCAAATCCCATTGAGTGAAAATATGTTTCAATCGCTTATGATCTGTAAACACAATAAATTTCTCACCAAAGAGATAATGATTCAAAGTAATTAAGGCATGGAAAACTGTGGCTATCTCCAAATTGGGTGTTGGGTAATTTTTTTCAGGAACCCTCAACTTCCTTGATCCATAGGCCACAACATAATATCCTTGCGTGAGAATGCACCCCAACCCAGATCTTGAAGCATCACAGTACACTATGTACCCTTTTCCAAATTCTGGAAAAATCAATATTGGTGAAGATGTAAGATGATCGTTTAGCTCTTGAAAAGACTTCTAACATTCCTTGGTCCATTGGAATGGAACATTATTCTTTTTCAAAGATGTAATTGGTGAGGATAGTAGTGAAAATTTACAAATAAATCATCGATAATAACAAGCTAGACCAAGAAATCATGTATCTCAAAGACATTATTTGGTGGTTCCGAAGAGATAATTGCTTATATATTTTCTAGATCGATAGAAAAACCTTCTTCACAAATCTAATGGACAAGAAAGTATAACTGTTTTATCCAAAAATCACACATTGATAATTTGGAATAAAAATTATGGTCCCTAAATATTTCTAACACTATCGACAAGTGTTGTGCATGCTCATCCCTTGATCATGAATACACTAACATTTCATCCATAAACACCACAACAAAATAATTCATATATCTCTAAAATATCTGATTCATCAATTAAATAAATACTAATGGTGAATTTTTAAGACTAAAAGGAATTACCATATATTCATAAGGGCCATATATTCTTTTGAAATCTATTTTTAGAATATCCTCCTTCTGAACTTGCACTTGGTGATATCTTGATCACAAGTCAATTTTGTACAACCATTTATCTCCACTAAATTGATCGAATGTATCATCAATGAGTATAAGTGGATATCTATTATTTATCATAACTTGGTTAATCTTATGATAATCAACACACAACCATAGATTTTTATCAACTTTCTTTAGGAACAGGATCGGTTTTGCCCACATAGACGTGTTCGGCCAAATGAGACACTTTCTTTCTAGATATTCCAATTATACCTTTAGTTACCTTAATTTTGTTGGTTCTATTCAATAATATGTGTGTGATATAGGACTGGTCCCCAAAATGAGATCAATCATAAACTCTACATCCCTTACCAATGGTAACCCAGAGAAGCTCTTGGGAAATATATATAGAAATTGATTCATGACTACTGGGAAACTTTCATCATTTGTTTATTACATCGATTCCTAATTAGATTCCACCAACTAGTAAGAGATCATTCCCAATGATGGTTCCAACAAGCCCATTTCACCTATCTTCATAACCCTTTCACTTTTGAAGAGATGGTTGGCACCATCCTTAGTCAAAAAATTAATTGTTCTACTATAACAGTTGATGTTAGACTTTAACATTGTCAACCAATCCATACCCATGCTTACATAATAAATATCCATCTCCAACATAGATAAATACCATTTGATCTCATCTTCATCAATAGTTGTAAAACATTCTCTACATAGGAAGGCTCGACATTCTCTTTCCCCAAAATGAGTTTTGAGTTTTATCATATAAGGAATCATCTCAAGTTTTAAACCTAAAAATTCAACACCACAAGAATAAATAAAGTAATGTGATACACTATTATCAAATAGAACTTTCATAACGGTAAAATTAAAAATAATCATACCTATCATCATAAATGGTCCAGGCTGATCATCCACAATCACCTTCTCAACTCCATATCATATCTTTGTCTTTACACTCTACTCCTTGTTTCCTTGATGATATTTCCCTTGATATGGAGTCTTGGTATTCTTGGAATCACCATGGATACCTATTATCTACTACCGAGATTGATTCTGATGCCCTCACCCTATTGAATCATACGATGCATGCGACACCTGAGAAGTGTCTTCAGCATTTGACCTCAGAGCATTGTGACAATAGCTCTTAATATGTCCCATCTTATTGAAATTATGGCATGATCTTGGTGGTGTGGTACCCTATCTCTTCATGTGGTCAAAGGAACCACATTGGAAACATCTTCCTTTTTTATGGGTCTTAGAGGAAGATTCATTGATCCAACTATATGATTTTGACTCCCTCTCGCACCCTGGAAGGAGTCCCTCTTCTGCTTGCTCCCAGCATTAGAGTTCTCACTAGTTCCTATGGGTGTCAATATAATTACTCTTATAGTACCTCCTGAGATGTCCCATTCATCCACTATTTCTTTATTCACTATCTCTGTATAGTCAGTAATATAGAGTACAACTATCTTTGACCGAATATCCTACCTTAGCCCCGATTCAATGATACTTTCCTTCAATGATGCGTTAGAAAAAACCATAGGTGTAAACCACACTATATTCATTAATTTAGTCACATACTCTATGAAAGATATAATTTATTGCTTTAGACTAAAGAATTATGTCATTCTATGGATCTTAAAAGTTCAAGGATAGAATTTTTTATAAAACAATTCATCAAAATACTACCAATTAAGGCCTTGATCCACTTTAGCCTGCACCGCTAGATCCCACAACTAGCATGAATGATCCTCCAGCATATATTTTTCTAGAATGAATTTAAGATCTACTGGTGTGCTGATGAAATCAAATATATGAGTCATCTTATTCATCCATTCCACTATTCTTTCTAGTTCGAAATCACACTGTAAGATGGGTGGATTATGTTTATGGAACAGGAAATAATTATCCACTTGTCCTGGTCCATACCTATGGTTCTCTATGTCCATAGCTTTAAATGATTATAAGATAATTTGAACTAGTTTTTGGTTCACTAGTGGATTAGTTTCAACCACATTCTCCGCATCTTCTTCCAGTTGGTTTCTACGATGCCTATTGGGCGTCGTTTTCTATAAAAAAACAAATTCTTTAAGTCTCACTCTCTTGAATCTGAAAAATTATCATTTAAAATTTTACCACATCAATTATCACAACAATTCTTTCCAAAACCAAACTTTTCAATTTTCAACCATTTTTGAAAACTTTCAACCTACTTTTGAAAATTAAATGATTTTCAAAATACCACAACCAAGCTCTTTTTTAAAATCTTTAATTTGAAAATGTTTTCAAAGTTTTCAAAAATCATCACTTTTGCACAATATTATAAACCATTCTTCGAAATGATTTATACACACTTTGTGGGAAGTCCTACCTCTAATGCAAGTCATGATCGTCTCATTTGATAAACCCATGATAATGATATTTCAAACCTATAATTGTCTCCAAAACACTTATGTAACCGACTCCTTGGTAACTTAAAGTTTAGAATAAAATGTTAGCAACATCTTTTTATGCACTACAATTCATGTCCCAAAAATCATACTCCTTTCTAAGATCCAAACACAAGGAATATACAAGAATTAATTCAACTTCAAAAACCAAGAAAACTGATTATTACTTGTTCCACAAGGAAAGGAAAAAGGCTGATACCATTTATCTGAAACATGATTTTAGACCAAACAAATCTGATATCTTTTATCATAAATATTCTTTTGGACTGAACAAAAGAGATTCCATTTGTAACATCCCCCCTTCTCTATATTGTCTAGAGAATGTGGGAGGATGCTACTTGGCCTTAAGTTACATCCCCATGATACCAAAGGCTGGAAATAAATGCTGAAGGGATTCATTAAACAGGTGGGGGATGATTTTCCATTAAATAATTAAACAACTAACCAATAATTCATAACCAAACATACCACTATATGATGCATGATAACCATAAAATACAACTCCATATTTCATATATCAAAATCTTACTCAAATAAAGTGCCACAGTTGAATACTATGAAATCAAAAGTAAAAAATGGAAGACAGTCTCATAAGACTCTAAGACAACTACATGACTCTATGCTCCACAATATCCATGCTCCAACTTCACCAAATAGTCCATGTATCATGAGGTAGTGCTAAAGATGTGTGATACTTTACCTTTTCCCATGTCCCAATATATGAAATCTTTAAAAGCACCAAAGTTCCAAAGTTTGGGTGATTACTAAAACTTAGTAGGTTTTCCCTAATGACTTTCTAACTCACACCACTAGGATAGAAGAGTTATCATCATTTATTTAAAACATTTTATATAAAAAAAATTCTAAACTAGTTCAAAACTAAACATAAAAAACTTCAAAAAAAGTTTATTGACTAAATATAAACTTGTTTTATATGAAACAATTTTCCAACAAAATCTATTTTCAAGAAAACAACCAACCCATGCTTTAAAACCATTTCAAAGGTTCCATTTGGCATAACCAATCCTTCCCAGATATTCACACTTCCAACCATGCTTTCTTTATTATGATAGTTCCATACTCCTCAGTGGTTTCTCATCGATCTACCATTTCCTCACAAGGTAATTATTTTCCATGTGTCATTACACCTTTGGCACCGAGAACAAGGTCATATTTAAACCAGTCCTCAAAAATACAATATGAAAACTCATACCAATTATGCCAAAAAACTATTTCATTACCATCAAGATAAAAACATTTCAATAACACAATATTTTTATTGAAAACATTTCTCCAAAAAAACATTTCAAAAATACGGCAAAGGCATATTATAAAATCACTATTTAAAAATCAAGATACTAAA
The DNA here is from genome assembly GCA_963277665.1 of Viscum album. Lineage (NCBI taxonomy): Eukaryota > Viridiplantae > Streptophyta > Magnoliopsida > Santalales > Viscaceae > Viscum > Viscum album. Next base: position 1,968,163,692 of record OY728161.1, read on the forward strand.
TCACTTTGCACAAAAATTCACCAAAATACAAAAATTTCACCAAAAAATAAAAATCATCACTAAAGAGGATTTATATCATGGTTTTCACAAAAATAACACAATCAATTTCAATCAATTAAATCAATTTGAAACTAAAACAATCAATTATAGAAAAAGGAGTCGATATTGAAGCAACTTTCCATAAGAGTTTTTGAGAAAATGATAAACGGTACAAAGAACATCCCAAAAATGGGTGGAATCTCCATGAATCTGCCTTAGATCTCTTCCCCTAACATAATCAAGAACAAATATAAACTTATTTGGAATCCAAAACCTTATATATACCCACGCCAGGTGTAGATCAAAGTAACCAAGATAAGTGAATAAGTATATCTAAGAAACACATCAAGAACAATGATGAAAGAATCCATACCACAAGAATCAGACTTCAACGCACAAATGGATGGCTATAGATTGCTTCCAAATCGCTTGGGAGAAGTTCTCCATCCTTTAAGAGAGAACAATCATGATTTAAGGCCATTTTTGGTCAAAAATAGTTGTTAGAAACTTAAGTTGACCAAGATCCACTTTTTAAGGATCTATGTTGGACCTTGTGCATGGTTTAATCACACTGTCAGATAAACGGTGCTCTAAATTTTATCATGTTTTTGTCTTAAGAAATACCTCACACAGTTGGATCACACAACTTCCAAACTATGCATCAACTGTGTTAAAGCTCTATGTCCAACATTTTCACCACACCACATGGTTCTCCTAGGTTGTTGCATGGTTTAGAAAAACCTTGTGCATCCTATGCGCCTCACCTTTATCCCATGTCTCACTATACAAAGATTCGTACAAGTGTTTCATGGTTTCCAAAAACCATGCACCACTCGTGAACCTGTATAAAAGTTCCAAAAAACCCTTTAATGGTTCCCCAAAATCTCCCACACTTCACCCTTTTACTTTATGTACTAAAAAAGCATAAATAAAGGGTTACATAACTGAGACCAATGGTACTACAGCCGTCATGTGGCCATCTAGTAGTGCACTAAAGGTGAATTCAATCCATAATTATTTCACACCCAAGCCCCAGTGGAAAATGACTAATAAGAATGAAACATATTTATACTCTAAAGGATTTTTTCACTAACATACAAGGATTTAAGCTATAAATATACCCCCCAACCTGAGGGAGGCCCTTTGGAAGATGAATCAATACTTTGTTGTGGGAAATTCCCTATCATCTTTGATAGCATGCAACACTAGAGATCATAGACCCTCAAAGATATAAAATTTGTGAAGAAGACCTACTATAGAACTAGATAATACTTTTCATGTAGAATAGTGATCCTCGTGAAACTACTTTTAAGTCTAGTTGGGTTCACGTAAAGAGAACATGCCTTCATGTAGCCCTGATCTGCATGAAACTCCAATACTTACGTGAAAAAATGCCTCTTGAATCCATAAGATTCCCTTATTCTAGATCCACCTTCTCCTGAAACATGTTCACATAACATATCAAAGTTTTACACCACAACTTTCTTGTCCCCTTCCTGATGTTTTGTGTGCCTATAGTGAATCCATTACCCTGATTGTTTCTCCTAATAATAGGTGCCCTACTACCCATTACTCATAACCATAGTGACCCTAAAATCAGACCTCCTGGTTTCCAATCCTCTATGAAATTTCCAACACCATTTCCAGCCCAAATACACATGAAAAGTGGTCACATAAACCCTAGTGGTGGAATATTCAAGGGAAACTATGCACATGTCTTCATTGAGGGTCCTTATCTCGAATCTTCCTCTCACCTTGACATGGTCCAACTTAAAGAGTAAGCCATTCTACATCTAAGATGCGTGAAATAAAACTTCCTATTTACACATCCTAGTCATATGATGTTAAAAAACATGACAAATTATGAACTTTTTAATGTAAAATTACCTAGCTCCCTGTCCTTGTCATGTTACATTAAACGTCATAACAACATCCTCAAAACATAATTTAAATTGTATCTTTAACCTTTATAATGAAGATAGGATACCCCATGTACAATCATCATGGGATTCTACCCTCTCCCCCACCATGTGATATGAGCCACTTGTAGTGGGAAGCTTCCATGTGTAAGACCCACACCATCACTCATCAACACTCTATTCGTGACATAAGAATCCTTACTACTTCATGTTAAAATATATGGATCGATCCTGTCACATGACCATAAATTGTGGCCTTGAACTACATGGGTTTTTATCCCATTATCTTAAATAGGGTACATATGATTCATCCTTGAGGTTTAATCTCAAAAACTATCAATTATATGCATGGTATATTCCCTCCTAAGGACATACCTCCTTGATCCAACTCAATAGGGTGTCTTGATCAACCATCCAGGATCCACCTCGATAGTGTGTCCTGATCCACCATCCTAGTGTGATATATTCCCTATTAAGGACACACCTCCTTGATCCACCTGAATAGGGCATCTTGATTAACCATCCTAGATCTTCCTCAATAAGGAATATTAGTCCACCATCGAGGTTTGATATCTTCCCTCCTAGGGACACACCTCATAGATACACCTCAATTGAGAATTATGATACTTAACCAAAGTGTGAAATCTTACCTCCTAGGGATATAGTTCCATGATCTACCTTAACTGGGTGTTATGATATTTCTTCATGAGATGTTAAATCCACAAGATATACCCCTTCACCCAAGTGTGAAATCTACCCTCTTAGGAACAAACTTCCATGATACTATACAATATAGTGTTTTTATCCATCTTCGTGAGATGATAAACCCATAGGAAACACCCCTTCACCCAACTGTGACATCTTCCCTCCTCAAGACACACTTCCATAATCTGCCTCGATATGGTGTTTTAATCCATCTCTGTGAGACATTAAACATATGGGACACACCCCTTCACCCATTAGTGATAGATTACCTCCTAGGGACATGATTACATTATCCACCATAATAGGTAATTATGGTCTATCTTTATGACATTTTAAACCTATGGTCCGTACCCCTTCACCCAAGTTTGACATCTTCCCTCTTATGGACACACTTCCATGATCCAAATTAGTAGGAAATTTTGATCCATATTTATGAGAATTTAAACCTATAGGACACACCCCTTCACCTAAGTGTGTCATCTTCACTCCAAGAAAAACACTTCAATGATCCACCTAAATATGTAATTTCAATTTGTCTCTATGAGATTTTTAACCTGCGGGACACACCCCTTCACCCAAGTGTGAAATCTTCCCTCCTAGGAACACACTTCCATGATCCTCCTAAATAGGGTGTTATGATCTATATGTATGATATGTTAAACTAATGGGATTCACCCCTTCACCCATGTGTGACATCTTCTCTCTTAGGGACACACTTTCATGATCGGCCTCAATAAGAAATTATGATCTGTCAATATGAGATGGTAAACTTGAGATACACACCCCTTCACCCAATTCGTCATATTCTCTCCTAGGGACACACTTCCAAGATCCACCTCAATAGGGAGGTATGATATATCTATGCGAGATGTTAAACCTATAAGACACACCCCTTCACCCAAGTGTGAAATCTTCCCTCCTAAGGACACATTTCAATGATCCATCTTAATATAAAATTCAGATCCATGTTCATGAGACATTGAAACTATAAGACACACCCGTCCATCTTATCCACAAAATAAATTAACCATTTTCATATCTCAACAAGATGTTAAACTCATACCATATTACATAATACCTACCCCATGATAAATGTGCAATGTCTGACATAAAAATCCTTGGAAGAATTACACCCTTGGTGTTAATTAACTCATGAACAACAAGGGATGACTTGATTTCCATAAATTAGATCAATCATATGAAATTACCTCCCAAAATGGAATATTTATAGGTTTCTAATATACCCAATATCTAGACATTCCAAAATATTCCCAATGTGACTACTCATTTAACCAAAGGTTTCTACCCTATCAAGACAGAAGCAATTTAATTAACCAGAATCCACATTGAGATGGTATTAGGAATGAGTTCCATAAACATGAATACAATATTTAAGGGAGGTCCAAAAAAGGAAACAATATCAGATGAAGAATCTATGGAAAGGGGAACCAACATCCAATCATCTTATTTAAAATAATGACCATACATCATCGATGAAAGTGAAAAAATTCATTCACCTTTGGAAAGTAAAATGTGGGGAAATGAACACAAGTGATGTGTGGTCCTGACGAAGGATTTAGAAACAATTAATATTAGTATTTTAAATTGAAATAGGTTATAATTTATAAAGGTTTTAATGGTATTTTTTTGTGAGAATTTTTTTTTTGTGATACTTGTGATTTGGGAAGGGTCTTTCTTAAAGATGAATTTAAAATGTGGTTTTATAGTTAAAAGTGAGTATATGATTTTTTTAAAGAGACTTGGTAATTTCAAATTGGTTTTCATTTAGTAATTTTAGGTTTTAAAATTATAGTTGATGATTTTGAAGTGGTTTGAAAAGAATGATTTGATTTCTTTCTTACCTTATTTATTTTTATTGTAGAGGTGATTTATTTTATTGTATTGGAATTTTGAGTTGTACTTTTATTTTTTTGGGTGTGATTTATGTTTGAGTTATTATTAATTGTGAATATGTTTCCTTTTTGTTTTGAGAATTCATCCCAAAAAGGTCTTGACTATTGTTGGTCCTAGAAGGTTTTCTATTATTGGGCTTGTTAAGATTCCAATTGGGTGTGATTCCTTAGTTATATTCATAGTTACTTCTTATAGATAGCTATGTTGGGGGATTTATTATACTATGTTAATGTGAATGGGTATTTGAAGCTTTTTATTGGATTAATTGGAAGTGATTTCTTTGGGTGGATTTGTCGGTAATGGAGAAAACTCTGGGTGTTTTCTTTCTATCATTAGGACATATGGTGAACTAGTTGAGTTTATACAGTAGTTTATGATGGTTTTATTCTTACTAGGATGACCATATTTGAATCCCTATATTGGAGGTCCAATGACTCTCTTCCTTGTTCTTTAACCTAGGGTGAGAACCCATGTTGTTATTGATAATAAATTTATATGTTTTATGCCACCTCCCTTGTATATCCCAATTTGAGAGGATAGTAGAGACCATTGTGGTGCTTTTGGTTTATGTTTTATGGATCATTATTGAGTTTATTCCTTTTATTAGGATTGATTCAATCAATTTTTTAGGATATTATATTACTTTTTCTTTTCTTTTTTGATTTTTTGATATTAGGTTTTTACGTATTTTTCTATCCATTAAATAATTTTTTTTAATATTTCCTTGATCTCTTCCATTTCATTCTAATTTTCTTCTCTCTATATATTTTTCATGTTGATATGTAGCTTGTAATTTGTGAATTATGAGATTTTGTGTCAATTTAGAGAAATGAATGTTTTTTCCTATAAATTATAGATTATTTATTGATTGGGTGATCAATTTGAGTTCCTTTGGTTGGGATTTGAGGATGTGTTTGGTGGTGGTCCTTTAGAGTGATTCATCTTGTTGGTTCATCATGCTAGTTGATTATTTAAATGGTGGGGAGATATGATTGTATCTTTAAATTTTATATACTCCCTTAATTAGTCATGTGTGAATTTTGGGGGAAAATTTCATTTAATTTATGGTATTTCCAATTGTTCTGGGATGGGATTGAATATTATCATTTTGAAATTTCGTTTTTTCAGTTTGAGAGTCCTTGTCACTTTTATCCACTTGAAATTAGATGAATTTTTAGGGAATAAATTTTTATTGCGGGGATTTATATCACACCCCAATAATTATTTAATTATTATTTTATTTATTATATTGGTTTTTAATTTTTCCATTTATTTTTGGGCCTAATATATTCCAAATTTTGGGATTTTTGAGATTTCTTCATAGGTCCATGGTTTGTACACAGTTAGTAGAAATCATGTAAAAATATGGGCATGTGTCTGTAGCTTAATGGTGTAATTTTTCAAGTTCAATTCATGATTTACCATGCCATTTGGGTTTCATAATCTTTCCAATAAGGGAACATGGTTTGTTAGACCATGCAACAAGCGTGCATCATTCCTATTTTTTCAAAAAATGCAAAATTACAATTATATCCACCTACAATTTAAAACCACTAATCACCATAAACCTCACCCATATTGACTGAGACCCATGATTCACCTAGGTATGTATATAATTTTTGGCCTCCCTCCCCCCCAACCCTGGTTATTCTTCCCTCCAATTTCTTTTAGGATCTCCTCCAGTTAGGTTTTTCTCGTATTCTCTTCATTATTCCACATTCTTTTTGTTTTTCTCCTCCTCCTTCATTGGAAATTACCCTAGGAAAAAAAACTAGGTGATATATTAGTTTTAATGAACTTATGTTTTTTATTATAGTGTGTGTGATGGGTTATTTGGCCTCTCTACATCTAAAATCATTTTATTTGGGGGATTCACACCATCTTCACTTGTTATAGGTAGGTATTTCCATTTTTTTCTTTTCTCTAGTCTGTCACATGTGTGTGGCCATTTCTAATTATTATTATCTAAATTTATATATTCTATATGGGTTCAATTTTATTTATAATTTCATTTTACTAAAGGTTTTTGAGATATTCTAATTTATTTCCAAATGGGTCATTATGGAATCCCCCTGTTTATGATCTGCACTTAAAGAATAACATATGTTTATCACTAATAAAATATTTATGGTGGTTTTAATATAATATTTGTGTGTTTTAAAATTATTTTGGGCTCTTTATAAAATTATATTGGGTAACACATGAGTTTAAGGGATCGATAAATTAGAATTTTCTTATTTTGAGAATTTATTAAGTCTATTTATTTCATCCTTGTATTATTTTTTTGGTTTATTTTTTTATTGTATCTTGTCATATTTGGTTCTTATACACATATATATGGGTATATATATATATAAACATATGAAAACATTCACATGATAATATGTAAATATATGAATTGAGTGATTTTTATATCTATATGTGTCTGTGTAATTACATATGGGTATAATGTTAAAAGGTATGTGTTTAAATGTAAACTTGATTTTTGAATTTGGTTTCTAAATAAGTATTTAAATATGTTAGTTTTATAAAGTATGATTTAAAGGTTCAGTTGAAACGTTGAGTAATTTTTCATTTAAATATTGTGCACCCTTTTCTAAATCCCCATGGACTTATATTTGGTATGTGTTTTATGATGGATTGGTGGTTAATTATATATATCGTGATGTTTAAAGTTATATCCCTTGGTTGGAAAAATAAAATGGGTTTAAAGGCTTGTTTAAATATATAAATGTAAATAATTTAAAATGGAATGTGATATGTTTTAAATGGGAATGGCACATGGGGAGTTGGGTATATAGAGTTTAAGGCTAGATAAATTGTCACTTTGGATTATTCGACACTAAAAAAACATTTAGACATGTGAAAAGGTCATAATGTCATGGATGGGCATAACCACACCGCTATGACAAGTCATATAATAATTAGTGGTTGGTTGGGTGTGGTGTCATGGTCATTTGTAACCATGCTACTATGACAAGGAATGTTATCCTTGGTGATTAGTACACACATTGTATTATTTCATTATTATATCTCAAGATGATATTAGGATCTAATATTCACGTAACTTTAGGTGACATAAGTTTTTCTGATTATTCTTACTTTAAAATATTTATTTTGTGGTTTTATCTCACTCTGGTTTTACTTTATATTTCCCAAAATTATATGTTTTTAATTACCTACTATTCAATCATACTTTAGTTTTTCTTACTTATTATTTATTAGTATTACATTATGGCATGTCCATTTTTTTGTTCTTGTTTTTTATTTTCTTTCAAATTGTTTCCAAAAAGATTTAAAAAGTGATATTTCAAAAATATTTTTTAAAATGGTTTTCAAATGGGGGTTTTCAATAATAGTAGAATAGGTTGATAAAATGTTTTCTAAGTGATTTTTTTAATTTAATAAAAAAAGAAAATATAAATTTAAAAAGGTCGATGATGCAATATTATATTTTCTTAAAAAATTGAGATCCTCTTTTATGTTTTTATTTTCAGACTAGAATGTGTGGTTTATGATGGTAAAGTAAATGAATAGACTCTATGGTGATTGCCTACTGGGTAGTTTATGCTCACATCCTACTAATACCAATAAATGTTTTTAGATAAAGTGGATCTTTTAAATTATGTTTTTGACTTAGAAGAGTGATACTTTATGTGATATTTCTCTCAACTACTCTTTGAGTGGGACTCAAAATATTTTATGGAGAGTGGCCTTGGGTCACACTAGATATTTTAGTTTTAGTTTTATTCATATTTACTATTAACTAAAATTTTCACCCCTTTCTTGTTTTCCTTTTATATAATTAGGTATGCATTATATATGTGGGTAATGGTTAATGGTCCCACGGGTTGTTTATATAGTCTAAGTTGGAGGTGAGATGATATAATTTTTCAATTTATTTATGTCTATTTTATTCATATTATATTTTTTAAAAAAAAATTTTGATTATTTTATTTTTTAATGGATTTTTAACATATGAATGGGTCATGTAGGAATTTATTCAGATGTTTTTCTGGTTAATAAATATTAATTTATGGGGAAAATAATCCCTACTAATTTCATTTAATGCTAATGACACTTTTCATTAGCCTGGGGGGTCTAGAATTCCCCTCAGGTAATTCTTAGACTGTCTCAGGTTCCCAGTCCAAGGGTATCCTGGGATATTTTGTGATATAATGGTACCATATCTCAATATTTTCACCAACTATATCTTAATGAAACAAAATACGTGATCCATTATAGCCAATTTCCACATAACTTCATATCATATGATCCAAGAAACACTATATATCAATATCAATCCATATATGAGTCAATCATCATAACCATGGATAATCAATATTTACTAATAAATATAGATTGTGATAAAATAAAAATCAAAATAATTATTTCGTCCAACAAGATATCATAGAAAATATAATATTCATTATCCCCATGAATATTCCCTTCTTATCAATTAAATCATCTACTCATTACATTACTCATTCATATTACATAACTCGTCTGCAATAATTTAAATATCTCATAATATTTCCAATTATTACATTCCTTGTCACATTACCAATATTTCAACCCATGCATGAATTGACACTTCAATTATTCAATTTCTTATGACACTGTGCTATGTAGTAAATTCATTTAATTATTCCACTTCTATATTCACTTAACTAACACTAAACATTGACCCACATCTTCAAACAACTATGATATACACCTTAAAATAATCATGTAAGATCTAGGTTAAACTAAACACAAATCCTTAACTTCATAACTCTACAACCCACATTACCTATTAAATACCAAGAAGAAAACACATTCATATCTTACTTCTAAAACCTTTCACCTTCTATACATAAACATACCCAAATTTTATAACAATATAGTTTTATGCCCCTATTATATACTAGAATTTCACACGACCTATATTTTAACCATAACTAGTAGCTCCATCCAAGAAATAAATACTTGACCACCTCCTCTAAGGAAAATTGAATTCTCACCATTAATCCAAAAGTGTAGACATTGATATAATGAATTGAAGGAATTATAAGAAAATGACCACACATAAATAGGTCCACAGAAACACTACCCTTACCACCTATGGGTTATAAATAGACCTATATAATTTACCAAAATTGAATATACTGATCTAGTATCGATCCTAACAATCCTCAAACTCTACCAAAAAATAGCTTATAATATAATAAGAACTCTATTAAATTAAGAGATTTTTCAAATCTATGAAAACCCAATTTACAACTATTTAAATTCAGTAATCACATTTCATTTTGAGACATTCTCTAAATTAATTCTTCAATATCATTTATTTTGATGAATCACCATAAACTTTGTATTAATCCTTGATTTAACTTGATTTTTTTGTGTGTTTTTTGTAATGTGAATATTGAATGAATAATAATTTAACTTCTATATAAATTATCATATATATCATTGATCTAGTACATTGAGTAGATACAATGATCTATATCATCAGACAGTATAGTGTTGTGATGGTGTGATCATTGTATGGTAGAGTTAAATCTTACATCTATCGAATGATGGAGTGTGGCATCTGATTCAGTTGAAACCATAATCAAAGATAAAATAATATGACCATTGGATTTTCTTACAAAAGAGGTAATAAATTCAATTAAGGTATTTTAGTAATATGAAGTTTTGAATGATTTTGAGCTTTATTTCATTCTTTTTGAAGTTGGAATCATCTCAATGTCTCGAGTGCTTTCGATTGTACTTTTCCCACCAGTACATTTTATCTAAGATATACCATTGTGTGTGGTATTATTGTAAAGTAATTAACTTCCCTTGTAATTATTAATTTTTGATCAAATTTTGTTGGGGAGGTTCTGATATTGGAACCTTTTATGATTTTGATCCCTTAAGATCAATGAGATTTTAGGGATTGAAGTTTTATTTCCCAAAACATCATGTTCAAAGAATTATTGTTTTATAATTATTATCCATCATTAGATTAAGGTGGTGATCATAGATTGAGTGAATTTTTTCTATTCTTCTTAAAATATTCTCTTAGTGCGGAATTTTTTTATTTTCCAATGATCTATTGTCAAAGTAGTTTCAAGATTGGAACTTTATACCTTCTAAAAATTCTATAATTGAATAAGTTCATTTAGTACTTGGATACCTTGGTTTAGGTTATCAAACTACCTACTTCTTTGGTTTAAATGTAAATAATTACTTGGATCATAATTTTTATGGTAATAATATCCATTTGAGGTTTCAATATTTTTATTCATTATTTTGAACATTATTTTAACATTGATTTTTTATTTTTTATTTTGTTTGTGTTATCACTTTTATTGGAAAAAATTTACTTTCTAATTAATATATTTCTAATATGTCTGTATTGATTTTACAAATTTACTTTGACACTTTTATTTGATCAAATTTTTTATTGTATAATCAATTAATTAACTTGAATGGAATAAAAATTTTAGTTTAAATTTAGACTACAATTCCCCCCCCCCTCCCCTTATTATAGTGCCACATCTATCATAAATAGGGAAACATTTGGTATAAAAACAATTCTCTTGATATATGAGCTACATTTAGTCTTCTAGGTTTCTTATTTTTATATTATTTATCATAATTTACCTATTTCCTTATATAATTCCCCGAAATAGATCACTATAAAATGTAACCAACCCAATTTTCCACAAGACCTCAGGTATGCCCCCCCCCATATGACATATATTTGTGAATAGTAGTATGGGTATATAAAGGTAATTGGGGGAGACTATACCCCATATACTATAGTGTGAAACCATAAAATAAATAAATAAATAATATAGAACATGTAAAACAAAAAAATAAGATCATTCTATAAAAAATGAAATTCATCACACAAACTCGAATGGTAATGATGGAAAAAAATTAAAGACACTGAGACTCCATAAATACCTCAACCCATTCTCCCAACCATCCGAGTAATCCTACTAAATCATGTAATATTTTGAATTGGCCTTACTAGAACCTGAACCAAGTAAATTACACTCGGGAACCTTAGTACAATGGTGGCCCAAGAAGGATGTGAGTACATAACCTAGTAGGGAACCACCAACGTGGTCTTGTATTATACCATTAATTCAGTGATATAAGTATGTGACAATATCAGAATACATAAATCAATTATTGGAAAAAATAAATAAACCAACCACAATGCATGATTTGTCTCAAATTTAGAATTTCTCTAAGAATGTTAGGATGACTATTCCAACCAGTAACACCATTTACTATCGGGAAAGCTCATATATCTTAGGGAAATCCCAATCATCATCATTGATCCTCAGGTTCGTGACCTTGATCAACCATACCTACCTCATCTCATATTTTAGTGTCTCTAAGAATGATCATCATCTTAAGGGAACCTTTTTCTAATCACTAAGGATTTCATGATCTCACCTCCATCACGATGGGTAGAGAACCTAAGCGAATCACCAGGAATCCCTCATCCTTAAGACCTCACGCTAAACCCCACAGTAATACTTGGGTGTTCTCAATGTCATGATGATGTCTAATTCTAAATATGGGAGTCCCTAAGAAATCCTATATATCTAGTCATGTGAATGATTATTGTATGACCCAATAAATCAAATGGAATACCCTCACTATATCACAAGGTCAATCTCTTGGGTATCCAATAACTCATGACTTTTTAGCTAAAATATATCTAGTGCACCCACTTGATCCTATGGGGTATTCTAGGAATTGATCAAGGGGATCCGACAACACTCACCCTTGAGATATTTAATATCTTTTCTTGGGGATATACACCCACCTAAAACTTCATACTACTATTTGAATCCTTGGAATCATGGAATTCATAGTGGTCTATTAGTATCTATATTTTATTCCCGGCACTAATGAACTCACAATAATATCACAATATCAAAGAAATCCCTTCCATCCTAGAAATACTTATATACATTGAAACGCATGATATGATACTATATTTTAGGTAACACCTAAGTAATCCTCTCCTACATCAACCAAGTCACTATATGATAGTCAAGATAGGAATTCATACCCAATATACTATGAGACCAGATCCTAAAAATACTATGTATCTCAAGGTCACATCCATGTCCATAGGTGATTCTTGGGAATCCTAAGCGATCAAAATAGTTATAGGACCAATGGTCGATTCCCAATCATCTTATGCAATCCCATAGCATATCAAAATAAAATAAAATATATCATGGGGTGGATGAATTCCCACACCCAAAATTATCATCACATCCCCATGGATCTTAAAATTATAGTATAGTTTCTCAGTGACACCTACTACTATATCTACCCATATCCACATACACTTTATTAGTGGAGGTAGCCTAATTGGGATCCATGTTCACAAATTTTTTGTCGAGCCAATTCCCATTACATAGAGGACATCATATCCCTTACCATCATCAAAGTCATCTCACGGTCTCATAGGCCTCAGGAGTATGCCACACTTGAGATAGTAGTGAGAGATGGATCATGTCACATATCTATGTCTAGGGTGACACCATATCGAATACACACCCCAAACCAAGTTGACTATGACTAAAGTCTATCCACAAAGGCTACACACCTCTCAAGGGTCCTCATTTATCCTACTCTATTCATCCATCTCAAGTCATGTAACATCCTATATTGGAGGTGTTCAAGTGTTGGTGTGTCATCTTAGTCCTAGAATTGGCCATAAATAGCCAAAGCATAAATTTGGTGCTCAAGATTTAACATATCCATGGAAATTATTTCATTAAAGTTGATTTAGTTCTAAATTAAACAATTTATTTCATTACCAAATAAACAGAATTAAACTGGTCAACATTGTTGATGGTGTGACCCAAAAATCATATAAATATAAAAATTTCATAAATCCATAGGGCTAGTATAAGGACATACTAACTCATCTAAGAAACTTTTCCATTTAATCCTCATCCAAGAAACACCCTTCTCAAGCTCATCCAATATTAAGGAATCACAAAAGAACTTATCTCGAGTCATAAACTAGAATTGATTAATTATTTAATTTAGACCCAATTTTTATAATCTTCAATTAACTCACTGAGATTCATAGTGTCACCAAACCCTCGGCCAACCACACCTCAGGGATCACAACACACCCCCTAACACCAACTCAAGAAAATATACTAACCTGTGATAGATAAACAATTACCAAATTAAATTAAATTTAATGGAAACCCCTAAATAAATCTACAGTGTGACATACCCTTGGAAAAATGATAAATGGTGATAGGTGGGTGTTGTCTCAGTACACCCCCTATGAAAACAATATTAAATGCCTACTGATTATGGAAATTTAATCCATTATCCATTGGAAATAATTTAATGATATAAACCAAAATCAACCAAATTATTTAATAATTAAAATAATTAATAGTGTAGGTAGAACCTTACCTAGAACATCCACAAAACGCTTCTAAGAACCACCCTAATCAAGGGGTAAGATATTTGGGGGAGATATGGTCATAAACTCTCATGTGAATGTCCCTTGTTAGAAAAAAGAAGGGGTGATCCCCCTCCTTTTATTTTTTAAATCTCAAGAAAAAATTCCATGGTGTGAATAAAGGGTTTATTCCCTGAATCCTCCTAAGCATGGGTTCGGCCACCTACCTTGAAATTTATTTTCATGAATCCATTATTTATAGTATTAATGGACTACAGAAATATCCTACTACATCCTAGCCTCTCCAGCCTTTAATTGGTGGCCTCCAAAACTTCCAAGTCATCAACTGGGCCTTGAACCCCATCTGAAAACACCCTTTTGGTTTTATAAAAACCTCAAAATCAAGTTCTAATTCATGTTTCCAAAAAACCAACCACCAAAAAAATCAAATTACCTCCATGAGTTTATAACCTGTAATGATGTGGGTTGTTAAAAACTCCCCGCCATAAAATGTCTCATCCAAAAAAAGTGATTTTTTCCATTCAACTAATAAAACTAGCCTACTCAGATCACCAAACCTTGCTCATGTCATCATGTTCTACTCTATAATGTTGAATTATCTCCCACTTCACAACTCAAAACATGAGGTGCATATTTTATCCAAAATTGATCCACCACTATAATCCTCTATAAATCACTCTCTGATGCATATATTTCCTAAGACACCATGGTGTCATGAACCAATTGATTATCAAAAATATTACACTCACTGTTATAGTACTTGATTTTTAATAGCAGGTTCTGCTCTAAGATACTCCCCATTATTGGAACATCCTACTAAAACACATCATTTGATATTATACTAACCTTCTAATTGTGTCCCATATGATGCTCCCCACATAGTTCCCTCTCACTATGACCAACCTCAAACAAAAGTAACAATCAAACTGCCTATAGCTGACATCCTTTGTTTCCACTCAATTGTACCTCCCAAAACATCATCAACAGATATATATATCCCTCCATCCTATAATATCCAAAAACAACACCACACATAAGGTCCTTTGTGTACTCCAAGACCAACACCGGATCTACTTACTTCCAACTCACTTTCACCCAAAACAGAACATTAATTACTTACAATCACATGATTTACGCCATGAACCATGCAATGAAACTAGGTTTCACCCCTTGAACCATGTCATGAAATTTTTTCACCCCTTAAACCATGTAATTAAATAGGTTATAACCACTTAAAATATGTTACAAATTTGGTTCACCCCCTAACCATGTCAAAAAATGGGGTTTCTCCCCTTGAGGCATGTCATAAATCCTTGATCACCCAATGAATCACCCTTAGGTAACACTGAGGTCAACTAGATTCTAATGCTAATGCACTGACTCCACTAATTACCTCATATTAATATCAAATATGGAACTTACCCTATAAATAGTTAAAATCATATTCACTTACTCATATCGACCATACTATGAATGGTCCTAGCACACCCAAAACTGTAATTGTCCAGTGGTTCACTCCCCACCATATTTCTTCACTTATGACACTCCTTGATCACAACCTCATTAAATAAATACATAATAATTCATGTTCTACTTATTTTAATACATTCACATTAAATCACACTAGAACCCATAACCCCTCATCTTTCACATGTTCATTACTTATTCTAACTTAAATAGTATCATACATAAATAGTATACGCACTGGCTTGATATTATCTAAAAATGAATGGGAATATGGTTCAATACTTCCAAATAAATAAAACCCAACTCATTATCTCATGGGTTTCACATAACCAAACTAGGTTGATCATGATTCATGGCATGTCATGTAACAACTCCGACCCCAGTAGCCTGATACCGATGTCTTACTTTATTACATTAGCATAGGTAAAATGTATCAAATCATGGAGGACTGATGATTTTAGAAACTTTGTAGAACCAGATTCATACATGGTGCACATTTTACATTGGGAATAGAAAATGAACATAATACAAAAAAATTAACTACATCCCTGAAAACTCATTCTAATAATTCTAATTCATATCCTAAGGAAAAGATACAAAATAAGGGTGATCTCAAATACTCAGTAAGGGTAAAGTAAAACAAAATCTATCATGAATCAATAATCATAATACCCATAGAAAGGTAAAAACACCCAAATTATGTTTAAATAACTTTACTATCATCATATGATATGGAATAATCAATATGGTAAGGTAAATAATTAGAAATATATTACATTTAATCAATGACTGATAATTAAATGCATCCATAGATATTTTCATCGTGAAAATATCATTGATAATAAAATTAAAAAAAATATCATTGAATTAATTTATTAATTATAGTAATTTATGATCTTCGGAAACATGATACATCTACCATCAGGCGATTTAAAACTACAGGTATAAACCCATTTAATTTGGCCAACTAATTTGTCTCATAAGACCTACTGATACATCTAGGGAATATATAATTATAATCTCCACCCATAACTACATGATTGAATCATTCCTTATTTATAAAATAATAAATTTAATTAATGAATAATATTCTTTATTAATAAATATTTGTACTAAGTAAAGGATGCGAATTTATCAATATTTCCCTAGTTAATCAAATAACCTTCAAAGTATACGCCATGTGTAAAAATGGTATACAGTTTAGGAAATAATAAAATCCATAATATAGTAATATTTATATTTAATATAAATTCAATTTATTATGAAAATTGATCATAGTAAAATGATTTTTTCAAGATAATTTTAACAATCACAAAATAAAGGGATATTGTACAATAACTTCTACTACTTAGAAATTTTCAAGTTAAATCCCCTTTAATGAAATAATTAAAATTGAAACTTAAAATAACATTAATTTTGAGTTAATAAATATATTACAGTTTAAATGGTATTTATATACACTATATAAAATAAATTAGGGGTATAAAATTACAATATTCCTCAATGAAGGGAAATTGAGATGAAATCCATTACAAAGATCATATCATTGAAGTGGGGACTAATCGATGAATTAATTATGTGTATAAAATTTAAATACACAAAAAAATTGGAAATACAATATAAAATAATCAAAGTTCATTTAACACATAATCTTTTCATGACATAATCTATAAACTAAAATTTTAACCTAATGAATGAAATTTGAATTAAGAAATCCCTTACCTCAAGCTTCCATTTGGATTAACATTATTTATCCTCTTGTATAATGGTTTTAAAAATGTTATTAATTTATACAATAATTGTATTCATATTTATAATATCATATATTATCATCTTATGATATCTTATAATCCATTAATTATTAATCGTTCATTATTTTCCTTTTTTGGGGAGTTAATTACCTTGTTTACTCATGCATATTTTATCATGAAAGTTTCAGTTCTTATGAATATTATATATTTTAATCATCAAAATAATAAAAATAATGATATAAATGTAATATTTACTCAGAAAAACATTATTATAACCACTCTTCAAATTTGGTAATGGAAAATGAATCACATCGCTTCATGGAGATGGTAGGTCGTACGTACGCATGAGTGACGATATCATTCTGATAATGGGTGAAAGGATATGGAATTGGGTGATACATTAATTTTATAGAATCTATATCAACTCATATATATCACATATATTAATTAATTTTAACCTTATTACACTCCATGTAAAATTTAAGTGAAAAATGAATCACATCACGTCACGAGGTGGTTGTCCTCTATACACATGAGCGATGTTATCATAATTGAAACAGAATGGAACATAAAAATTCTCTATGATATTAAACATAAATAAGTATAATATTATCATAAATATCATATTCATGTGGTAAATATATCATTTTATCTATACATAAAATGTGGTGATAAAAAAAACTACATCGGTTCATGAGGCGGTAGTCCTTCGTACACATGATCGATGATTTCATCTCCCATTTGATAGAAGTTGAGATGGATAATTATTATTTCATAAACATAATAACTTATAAGTATATTATATATACTTATTTTATTATATTATAATTTTTATGAAATAATATAATGTAGAAAAAGAATAAAGAAAATAAAATATCTTTGTTAAGATAATTACCTTCTCTAAGAAAAAAACGCCTTTGGATCACCTCTTAAGAACCCAGGGGGTGGTATTTTGAGAGGAACATTAACTCTATAATGTTAATAATTATGTTGGGTAATAATTTGGCTATTTTTGGTCAATCCAAAGGTATTTTTCTCTATTACTAAGTGGTGGAATGGAGTTCCCTTTTATAAGTGGGTAAAGGAGACCGCCTTGTAAATTACTTGGAAATTACTTGGAATTTCCCAAAAGAATCCAAAATGATAGTGATTCACATTAAAAAAGAATCCAAATGAAAATAAATTTTAACTTGGGAAGAATAAGTTGTAAATATGGCCATAAAAAAGATTTTTAAAATTTTGGTAGGTTATTTTTAACCCTTATCTTAGTTTAAACCCCTAGTAAACAGATTTTTACCTTAACCATGATAAATATATTTTACTATTTTCACTATTAATTTTGGTAAAAATTTATGTTGGCTTTATTAGATAATATAAATTATTTTTATTTAAAATATTTAATCCATTTTTAAAAAAATACATTCACATAAGTGGAAAATTTTAGTTTAGAATTAATCTTACCGACGCGATGAGAAATTGGGTTCTCAAAGTGAAAATGTTCAAAATTTTACAATGTTTTATATCAAAATTCAATAAAACAATGATTCAAGTTTCCTAAATTGGATTAATAGATATATAATGTAACTAATTTTACTTTAAAATTACTTCAAAATATAATTTATCTTCAAAAATAATTTAAATTATAAGGAAGCTTTTATGTATAATTTAATATTTCTCACTATTTATTGAAAAATGTAATATTTCAAAAAAATCACAAAAATTAACCGTAATATAATTTCGATATGAATATTTAAAAAATAAATTTTATTTTCTCAAGCAACTTTTATAAAATTTTACAAATTAATTTTAAATTTTTTTCGTAAAGTGCGACTAAACCTCCTTTTAGAAAAATACAATTTTTCAAAAAACATTTCTTTTTATTTTGGATGATTCTTATATTATTTATAATAAATAGATAACCATAATTTTCATAATTTATTTATTAGTATTAATACACATAAATTTAATGGTTATGTTATAATGTTAAACTATATTAAATTTTATTTCAACTCAAGGTTGTGTGTTCCATAAGCTATCGAAGAGATTAAATTTAAAGAAATATATTTCATGGTTTGTTTAAGATTAGTGATTTGTTTCACATATGATATCAAAGAAATGTTATTCTTTTAAAATATCATGGTGTTACATTCAACCCAACTTAAATTAATTTCATCCTCACAATTTAAAATTGATCTCAATAATCTGGGGTTTGATATTTGTAAAAACCATTATTTAAAAACCCACATCATAAAGGGGTTAATAAAACTACCTCTTAATGAGAGAGAAAAGTAAGTACGAAGGTCAACTAGAATAACACATAATTAGGTTTCCAAGTATGAGAAAATATGTGGGAAATGAAAGCATGTACATGTAATTTAATACTAATTCCCAAGGATTAATAGAGATTGATAGAGATAATTGATCATAATAAAGTGGATGATGAATGGAAAGATAAGGACCTCAAAAGCATAACTCTATGATGATTTAAAATATTATTTTATTCATCGAATATGCAGTTAATGGGATGAAATTTTTATTTATATATATATATTTCCTTAATAAGAGGAATTATTTTATTGTTTAAGAATATAAAGTAATATACTCATTTGATATGCTTCTATTTTATAATTATAATTGTGATTGGATTAATTTCCAATTAATTGGTTCCTCTAAGAAATGCATATCCAAAAATAAATTTTTGTATTCCTGAATCACTAAAATTTACCTTTAACATATCATATGGTACATAATATAATGATAAGTAATTCATTAAATATCTAGTTATTATTATAACAAAATTATTAGTATAGGTTATGCAATATACCTAAATCTTCATAGAGTGAACTAATACATTAGTCTCCAAAACCTCATCCAAATTTAAATAAGGTCACTAAATTTACAAAATGAACTTATCTTAAATTCCCCAAAAAACATGAAGTAGCTCTTAATTGTCACATACCAAACGTGTGAATACCTTCATCATGTATTCTTTTTAAACATGGTAATAACAAAAATTACCATAAAACCTTATTGAAAACATGAATTATTCCTTATTTATTAAATAAAACATAGATTATTGGTTATATTCCTCAAATCCAAAAATGTTTTTAACTCCATCAATAATAGCATAAACCACATTGTCAAAAAATCATTAATTAGTTTCAAGGTAGTCAGTATTATCCAATTTACATTATCAATATAAATCATATCTTCATCCCGACATAATTTTATCAACATTAGGAACATATTAAGGATTATTTTTCCATCAATAATGTTTTTTCCAATAAATTTATCTTTCCACTGAATCCTTTTTCCTGGTCATTGGTATCGTTCAACATACACTTTCAAATACTTAATGAAAAAGTATTTTAGTACAATCCTTAAATATTTCATAATTATTATCACCATTATATCAATTATATAATACTCAACTGAAATAATTATTACATTCAAACAAAATCGCATTTATAATTCCACTTAATCTATGGTGATATAAAAATCTTGACCATGATTCATTAGCTACTTTTTAGGTATATTCCTTAGATTATTGGGGAATTTATTTGCGTAGTTTCCCATATCCTTACAATTAAAGCATTAAACATTGGAAACCTATTTGTTTTCATTTAAATAATGAGGATGGAGGAATTTATCTCCACACATGTAGAAAAATCCTATTCTCTTTAATCTAGTACTAGGTTTTTCTTTCCATAATTATTACTTGTGATAAAATCCTTTTCCCTTCTTTAATTTATATTTTTTTTCTTTTTAATCATCTTATTTTTCTTCCCTTAAAAGACACACTACTTATAGAATAATTTATATGTCTTTTTATCACATAATAATGTTTCCTCATATGATGATGATTTTAATAGACCATTTCCCTTCAAAATATTATCTTAATACTATCAAATAAATGATTATTATTACTCTTTTCATTACATGCATTGATGAAGTTCTCATTCTTTATGTTAGGTTCCAAATATAAATGATGTAAAACACAATATTATATCATATAATTTTGAAAAACAATGAATAATTCCAAAAATAGTGAAATACTTAAAATAAATTGAAAACTTTATGCATATCCAACTCATAATCCTAAACATGGTTTCTTTGGGGATATCATTATTTTAAAATCCTTCATAGTGGTTTATAAATAAAATGTAAATTATCCTAAGAATGTATACTAGTATTTTCAAAATAGGTAAACAATATAGACCATTTTCATGCACTATGTGGTGATCAGGTCAGGCCCAATGTTCTCTTTTTAGATTTATTACCCCTAGGTGCCTTTATTCCAGGTTCATGAAAATTTTTAGTATCTAGAAAGGGATGCATTGCTAGGAAAAACTACATAATGCATTCCTCACCAAAACTATAGGATGTTATTATATACTTATACTAAATTTAAATCATAGGTTTATGTTTCTAAATCCAAGTTTACCTAATTCTAGTTCCCAATGTTTCTACTATAAGTCATCTAATACCAACTATAACAACCCCAGCCCCAATAGCCTTGAGCTAGTGTATTACTTTATTACATTGACATAGATACAGGGCATCAAATCCCAAAATACTGACCAGTTTAGTAGTTTTAGAGAACCAGATACATACATGATACCAATTTTACATTAGTAATAGAAACTAAAAAATAATACATAACTAAAAGAAATGAAATTCATCCTTGAAAACTCTTTCCATGAATTCTTCTTCATATCCTGGGGAAACGAAACAAAATAAGGGTGATCTAAAATTTTCAATTAGGGTTAAGTTTAGTGGAAGTTATCATGAATCAATAATCATGATCAATATGGAAAGTAAAATAACTAAACACACATTCCATTTAAATAACATTACTATCACTATAAGATAATTCATAATCAATACAGTATGGTAAATAACTAAAAACACCTATTATTTAATCAATAACTGAGAATGAAATGAATATATAGAAACTATAATTAAGAAAATATCATGGAAAATAAAAATAAATAAATTATCAATGTATTAAATTCTTAATTATTTTATTTCAAGATATTAAGAATTATTATATACCATCTAGACCTTACACTATAAGGTTTAACACTACAGGTAGAAACCCATTTAATTTGGCCAACAGATTTTTCTCATGATCCAAGTGATGCATCAATGGGAGATATAATTATGGCCCCCACCCATCCCTACTTGTCCAAATCATTTTTAAAATATAAAATAATTTATTTCATTCATGAATAATACGCCTTATCAATAAATATCATAATTTATTAAAGGATACAAATTTATAAATATTTCCCCAGTTAATCAAAAAACTTGAAAAGTATAAACCATATGTAAAAATGGTATATAGTTTATAAAATAATCATAAAAATAAAAGATTAATATGTAAATTTAATGTAAATGTAATTTATAATGAAAAATAATCACAAAAAAGTTATTATTTTAAGAAAAAGTTAACAATCACAAAGGAAAGTGAGATTGTACAAAAACTTTTAACACTTGTTAATTTTAAATTTGAATCCTATTGGATAAAATAATTCAAATTGAAACTTAGAATAATTTTAAGTATGAATTAATCATGATATTACATGTCAATTTTCAATATATACATCATATAAGATAAATTGAGTGAATAACATTACAATATGCTTCAATGAATGGAAATTGGGACGAAGTCCCTTAAAAAGATCATATCATAGAAGTGGAAATTAATCGATGAATTAATTATGTGTATCAGATTTAAACACATAAAAAAAAGTTTAAATAAGATATAAAATATTAAAATTTCATTACACACATAATTTTACTATGATATAATTAATGAAGTGGAAGTTTAACCAAAAAAATGGAAATTGAGTTAAGAAATCCCTTACCTCATGCTTCATTTTGGTTGAACATGTTTTAAAATCCTATATAACAGTTTTAATAATATTATTAATTTATATAATATCCATATTAATATTTATAATATCATATATTATCATATTATCACCCATTTTTATTAATATTTCATTGTTTTTATTATTTCTACTATTAATTGCCTTGTTTTATCTGGCATGTTTTGTCAAGAAAGTTCTTGTTATTTTGAAAATTATATAATTTCATAATAAAAATAATAATCATCATTTTATAAATATCATATTTACTCATTATATACAATATTATAACCACACTTAAAATTTGATCATGAAAAAGTAATCGCATTGCTTTGTGGAGACTGTAGGTTGTACGTACACATGAGCGAAGATATAATTATCGTAATGTGTGAAAGGGTAAGGAAGTAGGTGATATATTAATTTTATAGAATAAAAATAATCTAATATATATCATATATATTCATTAACTTTATCATTATGACACTCCAGGTAAATCATAAGTGAAAAATGAATCGCATCACTTCGTGAGGTAGTAGTATGCCGTACACATGTGCGACATTATTATATTTGAAATGGAATTTAATGTAAAAAAATATATGTTATATTTAAATTAAATAATTATAATAATATAATAAATATAATTTAAAAATGGTAAATCCATTATTATATCCATCCCTAAAAGGTGGTGATCGAAAATGAAATGCATCGGTTTGTTAGGTGGTAGTCTTTCGTACACATTAACAATGATTCTATTTTCCATTTTATAGAAATGAAGATGAATAATTATTATTATTATAACATAATAACATATAATTATAGGGTAGATAATATTTTTATTATATTATAATTTTTAATACATAATTCAATTTGGAAAAAGAAGAAATAAAATGAAAAATATGTGTTAAGATATTTACCTTCTCTAAGAGAAACCCCGTTTGGATCTCCTTAGGGATGGTATTTTGGGAGAAACATTAGCTCTAAAATGTAAAAAGGGATTTATTATAGATAATTTGGAAGGTTTTTGTAGATCCAAAGGGCTTGGGATGTTTCAATAAGTTAGGGGAGGGAGTGCCCTTTTATAATCGGGGAAAGGGGACCTCCTTGGAAATTACCTAGAAATTTCAAAAAATAATCAAAAATGATAAATTCATTCACATGTAAAAAAGAGTAAAAATGACCCTATATTAGAAATAGGGATGTATAACGTGAAAATATGGATATAAAATAATATTTTTACAAGTTGTTAGGTCATTTATAACCCTTATTTTTTTAGTTTAACCCCCCAATTAACCCCTTTTTACCTTACCTGTGGTAAATAATTTTTTCTATTTTAACTATTCATTTTGGTAAAAAATTAAGTTGACCTTATTATATAATATAAATTATTTTTATTAAAAATATAGATTCCATTTTTCAAAAATAAATTCATAGAAGTGTAACATTCTAATTTAAAATTAATCCCACAATCATGATGAGAAATCAGGTTTTCAAAGAGAAAATGTTCCTAATTTTACAATGTTTTTATATCAAAATTAAATATTAATGTAATAACCCTGACCCTAGTAACCTGGAGCTGGAATAGTACTTTATTATGCAGTAGTAATATTTCAGGAATCGTAAACTTAAGAACTTAATTGTTTAGTAGTCTTGATGAACTAGACACATACATGATTCACATATTACATTTGAAAACACAAATTACCACATAATTTTTTTTTCTGAATAAAATTATTCCCTCTAGAATATATTTTTTTATAAAACATAGTACACTTAATGGATTCCTAATAATGTAAATGAAAGAAGGGTGATACTAGATGCTCATTAAGGGTTAATTATAATGTAAGCTATCATGAATCAACAAGTATAATCAAATTGTAAAGGTAAATAACTAAAAATTCATTACATTTATGTAATTTTATTATCATAATAATATAATTCATAATCAATATGGAAAGTTAAAAAACTGAAAACACATTTTATTTGACCAATAAATCAATAATGAAAATAATTCAAAGATAATATCATTGTGAAAATCTCATGGATAATAATAACTAGATTCATAATGAGGAAAATAATTAATTATTAGAATTCATGTCTAGATCACATGATACCTCTACCATCAAGATAAATCCTCAATATAGTTTAAAAATAATGGGTAGAAACCCATTTAAATATGGTTATCCAACTAATTCTTCTCATGATACTCGTCGATGCATCAAGGTACTATATATAATAAAGCCCCACCCGTTTCTTCTTGTCCAAAGAGTTACTCACATATTAAATAATCGATTTAATTCATGAACAGTGTGCCTTATCATCAAATATCTATATTGAGTAAAGATTACAGATTTATAAATATCACCTAGATAAATAAATAACTTTCAATTTAGAACAAAAAATTTATAAATGATATGTGGTTTAAGAAATAAAAACATCAATGATAAATAATATATATATTTAGGTTAAATTTAATGTCAATTGATCATAGGTAAGTAAATATTTCAAGGGAAATTTAATGACCATAAATATGAATCAAGAAAGTGAATTCCAATAATTTGCTTAGTCAAAACGATCATAAACCAACCACATAAATAATAATTATAGTATCAATATAATATATACCCATTGTACTAATAATAAATGGTTGTTTACATTGATTAATAGAAATACCATAAACAGATCTTAAAAACATTCTTAATGAAAATATCCTTTTCATTTCGAAAATAATATTTTAAAACTAAAACTTCAAAAAATATTTTTATAATTCTTTTCTTTTAAAATATATTTTTAAACCTATAAATAATATTTAAAACATTTTAGTGGTCCTGAAAACTGTAAATTATATTCATGTTTTACAAATTAAAACAAATATTCCTTTCAATATTTTGAAAAAATCCAAATGAGCATTGTTTTTGAAAATAAAATAAATATTACTTTCAAAAAAATAAAAAGTAAAAATTGTTAAAATTTTATTTAATAAATCATTTAGAAAATTTTAAAAAAATTATAAAACATTTTTAGAAAATATGGTTTTGAAATAAAATGGATTTCTGACCGAAGAGAGAAATGAAGTCATATTTTCTTAAAAAAAATCTCAAAAAATTTAAGTACCAGAGAGTGAAAAATAAAATTGTAAAATTACTTTAAAATATCATGAATAAACATAGGACGATAAAAATAAATGTTTTTATTATAAAAATATCATGTAATAAACAATCTCTATTAGAATTATAATATGAAATAAACCCTTACAATGATCATAACATTAAAGTGAGAATTAATCAATGAATTCATTATGTGTAAGAATTTAAATCCACATAAAATAAGTGGAAATAAAATATATAATAATAAAACATCACTACATGAATAATTTTATCATTACATAATCAATAAAGTATAATTTTAACTAAACAAATGAAAATTAAGTTAAGAAAACCATAACCACTTGGTAACTTTTAAATCAAATAAAATTGGATGAAATAATTAAAATTAAAACTTAAAATACCATGAATCATTAAGGAATCATTATATTACATGTAAAATCAGTAGTATATACACCATATAAAATAAATTGGTGCATAACATACAAATGTGCCTCAATGAAATGAAATTGAGACAGAATCCCTTACCACGTGCTTACTTTTGGTTGAGCATGATTTAACCTCCTATATAGTGGTTTTTAATATGTTATTAATTTATAATATAATTTTACTAATATTTATAATATCATATCTGATCATTTTAAAACATATTATCACCTTTTCTTTAATAATATTTCATTATTTTCATTGATTCGTGTGATAATTTCCTTGTTTTCTCATTTTCTATTTGTCATGAAAGTTATGATTCTTTTCAATATTATATATTTTAATCATATCTAGAATAATAATAATGAAATAATTAACAATTTTATATATCAATTATAATTTTAATTAAAATCATGATTTTTTTGAGAAATTAAGTATGTTGTCATCAAGTAGATGGTAGGTCGCACGTACGTAAGGGTAACGTTTCCATTT
The DNA here is from genome assembly GCA_963277665.1 of Viscum album. Lineage (NCBI taxonomy): Eukaryota > Viridiplantae > Streptophyta > Magnoliopsida > Santalales > Viscaceae > Viscum > Viscum album. The sequence goes on from OY728161.1 coordinate 1,968,190,833, forward strand.
TCAATGATAATTATAGAAAGGATGTAAGTAATGTTTTTTTACAAATTTATAATAATATAATAAATAAAATATTATTTCTTAGAATATTATTATATATATCATACATGTGGTGTGGTGATGAAAAATATTCACATTGCTTCGTGGTGGTGGTAGTCTACACGTACACATATGATGTTATCATCTTTATGTGAGTGAAAATGTAAGAAATAAAATTATATATTATCTTATCAGAATGATAAATATTTTATTAATATTATAATAATTTCATTTTTATCACATATATTAATTAACATTATCTTGATTACATTCCATCTAAAGTGATAGTGAAAAATGAATTGCATTGCTTCGTGAGGTGGTAGTTCGTCGTACACATGAGAGACATTATCGTAACCCCTTTGGAATGGAAAGTAAAAAAATTATATATTATATAATGAATATAAAGGTATAATTATGTTATAAATATCATATTTTTACTTTATATCCATCGTCATAACCAATCATGATAGGTGGTAATTGAAAAATGAATAACATCGGTTTGCGAAGCAGTAGTCCACCGTACACATGAATGATGATTTCAAAACCCATTTGATAGAAGAAGATATGGTTGTAGGTAAATATATTAACATAAAAAATCTTAATAAATGGATTATTCTGAGGCTATTATATCACCATGTTTTAATAATAATTTAATGAGGTAGAGGAATAAATAAATTAAAAATGATCATTCAAGAATGATACCTCTTCCTCGGGTAACCTCCTTAGGTTTTAATAAAATCCATCAAACGTTGTTTTAATTCCTAAAACAAGAAATATTGTATCATTGTAGGTAATTTTTTAAGTGATTTTGGTATGGATTTTCCAAAACAAAATTGTTTTAATGTGTGAAGAAGGGATGATAGGGCGAGGCCTTTTATAAGTGAGATGAGTGGCACACATGTATTTTTTATAATAAAAAGGTGTACCCACGTTTTTTGAATGAAAAAATGGTCAAAATGGAGTATTCCCAATAATTAGACATTATGGGGTAAAAATATGTCCATAAAATATACTTTAGACAAGTTTTTAGTTCATTTTAACCCTTATATTTTTAGTTTAACACCCAGTATATCCATTTTTTCCTTAACGAGGGTAAATAAGTTTTACTATTTTTACAATTCATTATAGTCAAAAAATAAGTTGACCTTGTTATAAAATATAAATTTTTCTTATTCCAAATATGGAATCAATTATTCCAAATTATATTCAAATTATTATTAAAATTTAATTAAAAATTAAACTCAAGGACATGATAAGAAAGAGGGTTTTCAAAGAGAAAATGTTCAAATGATTACATTGTTTTTATATCAAAATTTAATATTACAATTTTTAAAATGACCCCAATTAGATTAATATATATATAAATAAACTAAATTTAATTTAAAAATAGTTAAAAATATAATTTAACTTTATAAATAATTTAAATCAAAAGGTGGTTTTTAATTAAAATTTCATATTTTTTACTATTCAACAAAAAATGAAATATTTCTTAAAAATCCAAAATAATTACCCTAAGATAATTTTTATATGATGATTTCAAAAATTAAGTTTATTATATAAAATAAAGATTCTAAAAATATTAAAAATTACTTTTAAATTATGTGTGCAAAGAGTGAATAAACCATCTTTTAGAAAAAATACAGTTCTTATGAAAACATTTCTATTTCTTTTAAATGATTCTTATTTTATTTATAATCAATATATATCATTAATTTTCATAATTTAGTACGTACTATTCATAACTACCATTTTAATGTTAGGGTAATAATGGTACACTATATTATGTCTCATTTTGACTCAGGTTTGTGTGTTTCATAAGCTATTAAAGAGATTAAATTAAAAGAAATATATTTTGTGGGTTGTTTAAGCTTAGTGTTGTGTGTCACATTTTCTATCACAAACAATTTTTTTCTTTTAAAATCTTAGGGTGTTACAATAAAAATAATTCCGATGATCTAAATTGGATTAATATTTATATGTGTATATAATTGATCTAATTTTACTTTAAAATTAATTCAAAATATAATTTAACTTCATAAATAATTTAAATGAAAAGACATTTTTCAATTAAAATTTAGTATTTTTTACTACTCAATGAAAAATGAAATATTTTAGAAAAATCCCAAAAAGTTACCCTAAAAAAAATTTATATTCTAATTTAAAAAAAGAAATTTATTTTTATAAATAAATTTTCTAAAAGTGGTAAAAATTAATATAAAATTATGTTATCAAAGAGTGACTAAACCATCTTTTAGAAAAAAAGTACAGTTTTTTATAAAAAAATATTTTTCTTGTAAGTTATTATTATTTAATTTATAATGAAAAGATTACCATAATTTTTATATTTTAGTTAGTAATACTCATACCAGTCAAATCAATGGTTATATTATAATGGTATACTATATTAAAGTTCATTTCGACTCTGAGTTGTGTATTCTGCAAGCTATCAAAGATGTTAAATTTGATGAAATATGTTTTCTAGGTTGTCAAATCTTGGTACTTCATGACTAATATTTTATCAAAAACAATGTTATTATTTTAAAATCTAAGAATGTTACATGTCAATTCATCAATCCAATTATATGTTTAGCCACCACTAATCATTGTACCAATGTTATTCAGGGAACCATCGTCACATGTTTTGGTTATGTTTATAATCATTATAATCTATAAAATAAATCATTGTATAGTTTATCACTAACAATTTAAGTAATTTATGATGATTAATAACAACCTACTAGGGGCTTCCCACTAAGGCACCATGGGAATCATTGGATTTTTAGGGTCACCTCATGTAGCATACACCGAGGGTCCATGTCATTGTTATCGACATGTGTCTCACCATAGATCCACATGACTTTCCATTAAAAGAATATATATATATATATATATATATATATAATTTTTTCTATATGATTATAATAACACCAAGTAATTAAATAGTAAATTTATATATGATAATTTTTTGAGACTTTAAAAATTTTACCCTTATATCAGTGACAAAAAACATATTATCATGTCCCTATATGTCATGTGAATCCTACAAGTTAACTCATGATGCATGAGACGCCTCTATTATCTATGGGATAAGATTCAAATCCATAATCGGTCTCTTTCCAATGGGATAAGAGACAAAAATCCATAATAAATAATAAATTGAAATTCCATATTAATTACTCATGGTGAAAATCAAATCAATCATAACATCACATACCAAGAATAGAACTCTCAATACCCTATAAACATGGACATCCTATTGGTGAAGGTGTTCATGATACACTGTCGTGGTATAAATTATTGGCACTAATACCTTCTTATATATCATGGATATCATATCTTGAATATTAAGAAAAAAGAAAAAAAATATCTAAAACCACTTTGTAATACCCCATCCCATGTCACTCTGAATAGTAACTGCACCAATTCTCCATGTAACCTCTCGCATGTCTCCCCATACACAAGAATCTTCCAAATCTTAGCGAGGGTCTATAGATGTATGTTGGTAGACTATAACCCCTATATCAAAGTGTGAAATAATAAAATAAATAACTAAATAATAAAGAACATGGGAACTATAAATTAATATGATAATAATATAAAAAAAATTAAATATAGAACACAAAATCAAATGGTCATTCTCATAATAAATAAAGACAATGAGGCTCCATAAATACCTCATCCCAGCCTCTCAACCATCTGATCCATCTTGGTCGATCATGCAATATTGGGCCTCAGCCCAACCAGAACCTATAACTAAGTGAAGGTCGATCAAGTAACCTAGTCCAATTGTGGTGCGTACAGGGTGTGAATATATAAATTAATAGTGAACTACCAATTTTATCATTTACTATACCAACAATGCAGTGATATATGCAAGTTACATGCTCGGAATAAATAAATAAATCATGAGGAAAAATAAATAAACCAATGATAATAACTAGATCAGCCCAATTCCAGAATTTCTCTAAGAACATCATGATGGATGTACCTAAAAATAACACTATTATCCCGTAGTCATGCTCTTATATCCCAATGGAATTCCAATAATCATTTTGGATCCTCAAGTCCAGGACCCAGATTGACCATACCTTCCTTAAAAAAAATTGAGTGTCTATGAGAATGATAATCACCTCAGGGTATCCTCTATCCACTGAATAGGGATTTACACACACACTCACACCTCAATCATGATGAGTATAGTTCCCTAGGGAATCACTAGGAATCCATTATCCTTAATCCTTCATGATGAACCCCATGGTAATACCTGGAATTCTCTATATCAGGTCGATTTATAATTCCTAGGATGGGGAGGCCCTACTAAATCCTATAAATTCAAACATGACCAATTACTAGTAAAACTAGAAAATTAAATAGAATACCCTACCTAGATCCCATGATCAATCACCTTGGCATCCAATAACTCCCAACTCCTCAGCCAAACTATTTCGTTTGTGTACACCTGATCCTAGGTGGTATCCTAATAATTGATCAAGGGATCCAATAGTCACCCTCAGGATGTCCGACATATGTTCTTAGGGGTATGTTCCCACTCATTAACTCATACCTCCATTTAAATATCAAACATTTTGGGAATTCACAATGGTCTACTGGTATCTCTATTCAAATCTCAACACTCATAAATTTTAAATGGTATCATAATATTAGAGTAATCCCTTTTATATCATGAAATATTGTATGTGTGGACACACATGCTCTGATGTTGGATCTTATATACCACCTATAGGAATCCACTCCTGCATTAACCAAATCATTCCATGCTAGTAGAGCTAGGAATCTGCACCCAATATACAAGGAAATATAATCCCAAACATACCAATCATCTTAGAGTCTCGTCCTTTTCAACAAGTGATTCCTTATCATTACAAACAATCACAATAGTTCTAGTCCCAATGAAGGATTCCCAAGAGTTTGGGGAAATCACATATCATATCCAAATAATATAAAACATGTCCTGGGATGGTCGAACACCCATGCCCAAACTTATCATCAAGGCCCAATCAGGCATACAATTTTGGTGTGGGATCTAGGTGACACCCACTACTATTACTAACCATTTCCGTATACACCTGATCAGATTAATCTTGCAATGGGGAACCCATGATATTCCACCATGTCATCACTATATTAGAGGAATCTCACTCAAGATCCTTGATCACAACTGGTCTCTCGGTCCAATGCCCAAATATCTATGGAAATCCCACCCCCAGCATCATCAAATTCAACCCACATCCACATAGGCCTCAAGGGTATACCACACTATAAATAGTCTTAATATATTACTTAGGTCCCATCTCTATGTCCAAGGTCACTCAATACTAGTCAACACACCCCAACCCAAGTTCATTTTTTCCTACAGTCTATCCACTTTGGTTCTGCATGTATCAAGGGTCCCCAATCAACCCATGGGTATTTCTATCTCAAATCATGACGCATCCCCCTCTTGGAGGTGTCCATGTGTTGGGGAATCATCTTAATCATAACATCATCCATTGTATGTCAAGCCATAAATCTAGTGTCCAAGGTCCAACATATCCTTGTTAATTTGTTCATTCAAGGGGATTTAGTTCTAAATTAAAATTTTTATTTAATTACCAAATAAATGGAATTAAAAAAGTCAAAAACATCTATAGAATCACCCCAAAACTACATTCATATAACATTATTTATAAATACATAGGGCTAGTATAAGTAATACATGTCTCACTTAAGTGCCTTTACCATTTTATCCTCAACTAGGAAACTTGCTTCCAAATCTCATCCATGCCTAACGCATCACCTGAGCACCTATATCAATCCATATGCCAAAAATAATTAATTATAAATAATTATAATTATAATTAATTAATTAATTTAAACCAAACTGAAATAATCATTTAACAGATCATCGAGCATCATCGTATCAGTAGAACCTTGACCAAACGCACCCAGAGGTCCAATAGTATACCACCAACACTAACCATAGAAAATGAACTAACCCATTACGAAAACAAATTATCAAAATAACTTAATGTTAAGTAAAACCCATAAAATATAAATGATTTTTTTTACCCTTGTAGAAAATACAAACAAAGATATGTGTACATTGTCTTGAAGCATCCTCTACACAAGCAGCATGAAATCCCCATAGATCGGGGTGATTTTCACCATGCTCTTGTAGAAATCACTAAAAACCCTAACCAAAATCATCCAAATTGGGTAAAAATAAAAATAATAAAAGGAGAATAGATAAACTTACCCATAACCTCCACAAAAAACAACCAAGAACCATCTCATATCATATGGGAAGAAATGAGGGGAAGAGTCAGTCTTTCCCTCTCCTAGGGGCACCCTATGTTTTCCAAAATAAGGGGTTTTGAGCCCCCTCATTTATTTATAAAAACCCCAAAATAGGGTTTCACTAAATAACCAAATGTTTCACCCCATGAATCCCATTGATAAGGTTTTTGTCCCCCTCCCATAGAATTTCACATCGTGCACCATACTTCACATCATAAAGGGTCCACAGTAGGCCCCTATTACACCCCTACCCCTCCAGGGTTCTTATGACTACCTCTTGAACTCCTAGTTCATCACTAAATCATTCAATACCATCTAAAAACATATTTTTGATTTACAAACCCCTCAAAATCCTATTTTGAGCCCAGGTTTTGAAAAAAAATTACATTCAAATGAAAAATTAAAATTCCATGTGGAATTTTTTAACCTTTAAAGATGTTGGTCATTATATCTTACACTAACTACATAAAATAGAAAAAATACTTTGTATTATATATGGAAAGAATACCAATTGGATAAAATAATAATATAAACCTGAACATGAAACCAATATTTGATTTTTATGATTGTGAATATTAGAGTGATCGTATGGAGACATATATTACTAACACTATTATAGATAATTACCTCATGCTGACCAAAAATTATAAAATTCATGTGAAAGAAGATTCTAGTTTTACTTGAGATGAAGTAGTTAAATTTAAAATTTCCATTCAAGTCAAAAATAATTTGATTCATTCTATCTATGAAAACATATATTTTCATCTTTCCTCATGTCATACAACATAATGAATTTTGAAGAAATTATAAGTTACTCACTTTGGATCTTCTAAATTTCTATGGAAAAAAGATATATGTTGAGAGCATACTATCAATGTTTTGAATTTTTCATGGGTGATTCCATTACAAAAAATCACCAAAGTTTCATGAAAACCATGAATAATCTTCAATATCATGGAGATAATAACTATCAGAAAAATCAACTTGTAGAGAAATTATTTGATATTTTATCAAAAGAGTGGGAGTCAAAGTGGATGGCTATTGATGATACCAGTAATATTACAAAGATAATTTTAGATTATCTAATTAGAACTCTGATGAAATATATGTCAATTATTAAAAGAAATGTCGATAAATAGAGAAAGAATAATGGATTTTTATTTTCATCAAACTTTAAAGTAAATATCTTAAAGTAAATTACATCTAAGAGAAATTCTAAAAGGATTTCGAATGATAGTGATTTGGAACCAACAGATGATAAACCTAAAAATATTATGTGAAGGGTTTTTAGAAAAAAAAATCTAGAGACATTACTAGAAGTATAGATGAGATAAAAAAGGAAAATTATGACAATAATTATTCTTCAGACACTATATTATTTGAGTATAAGAAGACCTATCACATCAAACCGAACTATCAAAGATTCAAAAAGGAATGAGAAAGAATCAAATATTATTTCAAATAGGAAATAGATAATATAATTTATATCTTCAACTAAAACTTGTGGAACTAGTTAGGATTTGTTATTTTCCTATGGTAGTGACTCGTATAGTTACAATAATATAAATAATATTTGTTTTTACATAAGAGTTCCCAAAAGTGAACTTTAACTTATGGGAAAGATGTTAGAAGAAGCATTGTATGATTTGTATTTGAGAGAAGATTTTTCATTTCTATCAGATAGTGAATTGAAATATGATTATGAGTATGTAGTCCATCAAACTTATGAAGAAATGAAATATTATATGGTTAAGTATAAAGATATGTATCCAAAGCTTAAAAAACTATAAAAATATTAAAGTATAGCTAATTGAGAATAAGTATTGTATTTTTAAGGAAAAATGATTAGGATAAGATGAAAAATAAAAATTTTCAGATCAAATCAAGTTTATATAATTCAAAAAATAAAATCTCAAAGTAAAATTCTATGAGTAATGTAAATTAAATATCATTTTAAAAATATAATATTATAGTTGTTAAACTCAAATAAGAAGTCTAGAGTTAAAATAAATTATTGTTTCACTTCAATAATAGAAGAAAGTATTTCAAGAAGTCTTAAAATCAATTGAGGCATGAAATGATGACTTTTAGACTAGGTCATAAAACCACTAGAAGAAGAAATTATCAGAATTTTTACTTCATGTCAAGTAGTGCATCATTTTGTATAAAATTCCATCAAGGTGGATAGTGTAGGAAGATATGTTCATTGAGTAAAGTTTATTCATTTAAAACTTATTAATAATGCATTGAAAAATAACTTACATTATAGATCATAAAAGAGCTATAAGGATATGGGTTCCAAAATTACTCTCTTCTAACACATTTGGACTGAATCAGGTTTGGATTCTTTAGACTTAATCCTGGATTAATGAAATTTCTACATACTGACAACTAAATTATTTTCCCCAGTACTTGGTAACATTTAATTTTTTATGTTTAAAAGTTATTACTATTATTTTTTAAAATTATCATAAACTAACCAATTTTATTAGGTTTTTATCTTATATATCATGAAAGGTTTTTACTTTTTTATAAGTTTTTTTATTTAAAGTTTTTCTATAACTTTTAATTTATTTTTCGAAGGGGATTTGTCTTATATGTATAAATTTTTGGCATAAAGATTTTATAATTTTTCTAACATTAAAAAATATATGAGATAAGTGTTTTATAAAAAAAATCTAAAACCATATTCTATAAGATAATATAAAGTCCTTGGGATGTAATATATATTCCAAGAGGTTCTTTTCATTTATTCTGGTCTTTTTTTAGTTCCTTAAATATCAAAAATTATTTATTTTACTATGTGAAAATTTTACTTATACTTAATTTAGCCAAAAATATTATATTATATTATATATATATTGATAAATTCACATGGATACATAGATTTAAGTGAATCTTAAGGTAATTTATTTCATTTTGAAAATTTCAAATTTAATATTTATAAGAGATTTGAAATTGTGTTTATTTTGGTTAGAAAATATTTGGAACGTTAGATCAAAATTTATCAATAACTATGAGAGTTGACTATATAATGGCATGTGGACCTAGGTTTAGTTTTAGTTATTGAATATAGATATCTACCTTTATGTAATGTTAATTTCTATTTTTTATTTTATTATTTTATGATTTAGTATTTTATCATCTGATGAGATTGCAACTAGAGAGTTTGTTAAAGAATAATGAAGGTCATGATGAAGTGTTGTGGTAATGAAAGATAACATGCCATAGATGTGGTTTATGTATCTAATTATATATCTAAAGAGAATACTTGTCAATAAGATCAACTGGTTATCAATATTGAAGAATATTCATCATAATATTTATCTTTTGAACCCATAACTATAATAAAGAATATGGAAAAAATAAACACTTTTTGAACAATTATTTAATATGACTAACTATATTCAAATTATACCTGAAATGAACACCAAATTGAATATATGCATGACTGGTATATATATTTTCATATTTCACAGTTTTAGATGTATATTTTTGATGTGTGGGTGATAATTAAGGATACCATGTTCTAGTTTAAAAATAATGTGAATCTTAGTTTGGAAAATTGAATAAAGAATCGACTTGTATCATGGAACTTTATATTAATTTTGGATATCTGGTGGGTGATAATATAAATTTAAAATAAGAGATTAAAAATCATAATATGTTATCAGAAAATATGACCAAGTAGTTATAGGAGCATAAAATATATTTAAAATATTCTAGAAGCTCTTATGACTAAATCTCACAAAAATCATTGAAATAAAAGAAAATTCCTTTATTATATTTAATTTTGTTCCATATTGTAACTTTCATAATTTATGATGATGAATTGCCTCTTTTTTATCTACACTAATTAAGTACTATCAATGGATTCTTTGAATTGTCATATGATTGTTTTTAATCTTCCTACGTTATGGACTAATTATTATTTTATTCAAAATGATATTTCTTTAGTATATAATTAACTTTTTATGTTTTTCTATGAATAAATGTTTTATATTTTGAACTTCATGGAAATATATTTTCTGAGTTGTTTTTCATGATTAATGTTTTTTATTTTTGAAATAGAAGATTACATTCCTGAGGGAGTTTGTCCCAAAGGAAGATATTCCATATCTTTTATTAACTTTCGTATACTTTAACCACTTTCGATTTTTTAAAATTTTAAAAGGTGGGAGGTTGTAAAACATATAGAAAATAATAATTGTTCTATAAATAGACTTGTTTTTTAAAACATCCAAGGAATAATAGGGTGTTTTACTTTTCACAATTTTCCAACATATTTATTATGGGCCTTATGATTTTTAAAATGGGGTAAATTTTTGAGACATTATCTTAATGAATTATTCTATATCATTTGTTATGAAGAATCATAATATACTTTATATTATTTATTTATTTAACCCTATTAATATTGTTCTATTTTTTTGTGGTTATTTAATATCTTATGCTTTAATATACAAATGACCTATACTATACACCTATGTTCTATTACATTGAAAATATATATTTATATGAATTATTGTACATTATAGTATTATGAGAACATGATATTTGGATGATAGAGTTGTATATTATATCCATATAAATATGGAGTGATGTATATGATATAGTTGAAAAATATATTAAAGACCTCAAAATCTAACCATTTGAGTTTTTCAAATAGGTGGCTATAAATTGAACTATGGTATTTGAATGATAAAAGGTGTTGAAATATGATGAGCTTTATTATAGTCATTTTTATTTTTTCATCATATTGATTCTTTGAATTCTTTCAATTGTACTTTTTATTTCATTGGTTTTTAGATAATATTTTCCATTTTTTTAGAAAATATTGTAAATATATTAGCTTCCCTTGAAATTTTTCATTTTATGAACTTATGTGAATGAGGTGGTTTCATGCTTAGAACTTATACATATTTTGATCACTCATTATTGATGATCTTTTGTAGTTAGAAGAAACCCTCATGTTTGATAAAGTCCTATTGTAGACTTCTTGTTGTTCATTATATTTAGAAGGTTTATAGGGATAGAGAACCCTATGTCCAAAATTTCTATTGAATAGATTACTAGTGTAAAATATATTTTTGACAAGAATCATTTGAAGAAGTTACATGTTTGGAACTTTATACCTTTTGATAGATCTGTAGTTAAATAATTTTCTTTTTGACATGGATACCTTATTTCAAGTAATCTAAGCACCAAGGGATTTTGTTTAAAATCAAAGAACTCCTTTTATTATAATTTTTTGAAATGATATAATTTAGGGGTTTTTTTATTTTCATATAGAACTCTAAACATTGTTTTTAAATTTCATTGTTCTTATTAATTTTTATCTTCCTATTAATTTTATCAGAAAATATTTATTTTATGATAGTTTTATTTACACTATACTTGTGCTCATTTTATAAATTTTCATTGGAACTCTTATTTTATCAAAAAATTTATTATATAATCAATTTATTAACTTGAGTGGGTGAAAAATTATCTTTTAAAGTATGACTATAATTGACCCCCTCTTGTAGTTCCATTTTCTCCTTTACTTGTACAACACTTCCTACTAAAATTTTCATTCTCAAGGTATTTTATATCACATTGATTCCAATTTTAGATTTATTTTTTCATCCTTATATCTATATTTCATAAATATTATAGCATAATTTTATCTATATCAATTTATTGTAATATATAAACATAAATTAAAAAATTAACATATCAACATGGAATGCAAAGGGAGACAGTCATCATGGTCAACTTTCCACTTCTAGTTCATAATCAAGTTAATGTATTATTTAAAATGATTTACATAATAGTTTTTATATAAAAACATAATAATTTAATAATATTTTATAAATTAAATCAAACAAGAGAGGAATTATAATATACAAGGAATAATAAGTCTCAAGAAATACAGAAAGAGGAAGCAAAAAATATTCCCTTCCCCCAGACCAAATCCACAACATCAGGCTAAAGAGAAGGGATTAATGAAATAAGTGGAGGAATATATTAACCCATTTCCCCTAATAAAAACAATAATAAATATCCTTAGGTAATAGTTAGATAATGAAAATCATAAAGTAAATAGAAAACCCTTCCCTCAGAAAAAACCATCTCCACTAACCCCAAGGGAAGAATATAAATTTACCTTGTCAAAAGAAAACTATAGGGTTTTGAAAGTTGATAAGATTTTAAAGTTTAGAGTGGTAAAAGGTTTCATGGATCATAGGGTTCAGTGGGAGTATTTTAATTAAATATAATTTTGGGGAAAAAATTTATGTGGACTGTTGTAAAGGGCTCCAATCATTAGAATTAATAGGGTTAACAATTGAAGGGATTTAGGATTAATAAGGGTAATTTAGAAGGTTTGAAAATATATTAAGAAAAATAATATTTCAAAAGATATAATATAGGAAAAAAATACTCTACCATAATAAATTCTTGAAATTCCATGTTAATATAACTAAAGTTAATCACTAATAAATCCACAACAAGATTCCATGAACCAATATCATCAGATTCATCACTAATCTGTTAACCATAATCTACCAAAACCAAAAACAAATACCTATTACATATTTCCATTGAATAATAATAAGAAATAATAAAGAATAATATATGATAAGAGAACCTCAAGTCAAAGGATATATAAAAATAAAATTTAACTCTTTAAGGACTATGAAAATTACATCTAATATTTTCCAAAGTAAACCCCTAAGATTCATAGGGTTTGTGGGGAATGAAGGATGTTGAAACAAAGTGATTGGAAACCTTAAATTTATAATGTAATTTTGGATTCATGTAATAATGGCGAGATAGAAAGAGTCACTGAATAATAGATCGGTTTGAAACGTGATGCCAAGGATCATGGTGTGGTCCTCTTAGGTGCCCCCCTTTCAAAACTCAATTAACTCTCATAAATTTGATATGAATAAGGAAGGTCATTAAATGAAAAATATAACCACATAGAAATTTTTTACACATATTAAATAATAATGAAAACTTATCACAACCTCCTTAGATCCAATCATCCCCACACTAAGCTCATATCACAATAAGATCCCAATGATGTGATGGATTTTAAAGAGATGGATCAAAGGAACTCGACCACCAGATCTTCATAGTGTGAAAAATATTCTTCACACCATGACCATAAAATTATCAAGTTCAATATGTAGGGGTATTAACACATATGTAAGGGTATTATTTCAACATGTAAGGGTTTATAATTTACTAAAATTTTGTTCAATAAACTTCACACAATGACCGAATCCAGTCATGGTGGGACCAAACTTCAAACTTGAAACAGTGTGCCACTAAACTCTCATGAATTATTCCCCAAAGTCATGACACATCCTAACACCATGGCACATCTTCATGGGGGAAAATCATAGTGTGACACACAATACCATATAGTGGAATACCTCTTTTTAAATGAAATACTATATTAAGTAACTCGTCATTTATCCCAATATCCAATACTATGAAAAAACATCTTCAAACATAAAAAATTCTTAAAAATTAAAAAAGGATGTTTTGGGAAAATCTAGGTTGTTATATAAGATACCTCTCAAACTATTTTCATCATCAAGAATAAAAATAAATATAGATAAAAGGAAAAACTAAACCAAGTAAATGAATAAGGAAAATCATACCTTCATATTAAATTACTCTCAAATGATTCTCATCCTTGAGAATCTAAAAATACCCAAAATAAGAAAATACAAAATATTAATATCCATTGGTAGAAATCTCTAAAATAGGACATAAGGACAACCATAATTTTCCTATAACATTAATTTCCTTTGATTTCATAAATGTGACACCCTCTCAGTCACAATTATAGTAAATTTTTAACTTGGTGTATCTATTTTTAGGTTTGTGAGCTTTTTAGGAGTCATAGGTTGAAAATTGGGAGATTTAGGGAAAACAATCTAGGAAAATAGTTTGAGTGAATCATTAGTACCAACAAAGTGGTAAACATGAAATATGGAACTGTGAATTCTAGTGGAATTTTTAATGGTTTAAGAATTATTATTCTAATTGTATGAGTCACCAAAAAAACTATGTAGATGTTTTCTATTTAGTCTAGAGGTTATTGCCTGACTTGATCTTGGTTTCTAAAATCATGTAGCCTTATCTAGGAAACTATGAAATATAGTTTTCCAAGGATATTGGAAACCACATGGTCAGTTCATGATTTTCCAAACAATATATCCAACCCCTATGTCCAGTTCAAAAAAATAGATATTTATACCATTTTACTTTTTATTTTAACCTCTAACCACCTATTAATTTCTCATTATCTCAAACCAGCCCCTCCATGGCACTCTAATAATTTCATACATTAGTTAAATGGTGAATCACTATCGATATTGATGGTTATTTTCTAGGTATGTATACTAATATATTTGTTTTATTCTCCTCATTCTAGATATAGCTATGATCTCTCATCTTTTCCATGTATTGAAAACATATATGGTGTTTGGTGACCCGGTCTATGGTTTTGACAGAGAATTTATGGTTTTATATTGGATCTAGGATTGTGAGGACAAGATCTCTTCATTTCACACCATTTATTTTGGATTCAATGTTTTTTTCATCATTCTTGAGGTAGGAGACTCTATCCTATGGTCTATACCTTGAATTCATTAGGTTATTTGAAATTAATTTGGTCTTAAATTGTGGAATTAGTTTTTTAAAATACATGAGATTTGATTGTAATATTTAATGGATTTGAAATGTTTTTAGGAAATTTTTTATGGAAACTGAGCTATGCATATAATTTTTTTGTTTGAATGACTCAAAGAT
Source organism: Viscum album (assembly GCA_963277665.1). NCBI lineage: Eukaryota > Viridiplantae > Streptophyta > Magnoliopsida > Santalales > Viscaceae > Viscum > Viscum album. The sequence goes on from OY728161.1 coordinate 1,968,205,977, forward strand.
GAAATTAAAAATGGAAATAGTTTTTCAATAATTAAAGTAGTGCGGATCATTATTGAAAACATTTTCTAAATTGTGGGAATTAATTTGAAATGGAATGGGTATTGGAAAATGATTTATAAAACTTTGTTTTTTTAATTTAAATGTAATGTAATGGAACACTAGGGATACCATAGGGTTCATTGAAAAACTAAACAAAGATGGGCCCTAGTGAAGTTATCTATCAATAGGGGTGGTTACCTTGATTTCATGGAAACTAGGGTTAGCCTTTATTTGGGACTAAGGCTCCCAAAATTTGGGATACATGTATGTTGGCTAGTGTTCTTTTGATTTCTTAGTGGACTGGTTGTGTACACTCTTATGTCATGCTTCTCCCTCTTTGTTACTTTGAGATTAAACTACGTGTATGATATTTCAATGTACTTATTTACCACTTGTTCTTCTTATATTTATTGATTCCTGAAAAATATTTTAAATTATAATTTTATTCTATTGGAAATGTGATATGTCATATTGTTTGATTTATTTGAATATGGCCTAATTTTGAAAGGAATTTAATGTTTTTTAAAATAAAACCCAAGGGAATATTTTTATATGGAAAATGATTTCATGAAAGGTTTTTTGGAGAAATATATAAAACATGAATTAATGTATTCATGTGGATAGATATTGTAAATATTATTTGGTGGTATTTTACTGGTATTTAATGATCACACTCTACTTTTTCATTTGGTAGTTTGTAACTTTGGCCTTATAAGTTATAGGTAGAGGGAAGAGTTCCATGTATAGGATATATGTCCTAGTTTTTTTCGTTATGGTGGTTTTTTGATGGTGGGGACTAATTTTAATGTGGATATGGACCCATGGTTTCTTTGGGTTCTATTTTGTTAGTCTTCAGATTTAAACCTTATCATACTCTTATTGGATGTGACCTTTTATAGTTGTCTCTTTTTGACATATAATGTATATTTGATATTTATAATGATATTTATTTTATTTATATTTTTTCATATTTATAATAATGGTGAAATCATTCCCATGTTATTTTGTATAATACTCAAGTTCTTGTTATTATCCCTTAATGATTGGGAATGCACTTCAAGCCTTATTTTCAGTTAATTCATGAAACTTTATAGGTTAACCCAATCAGTTCTATTTTAAATTTGTATCAAAGTGTCATTATATCAAGAAATTATGTTCTCATGCTCGTGTATCACCCTCTCATGTCTGGGTATTATTGGTAGATTATATCTATGACTTATCAAGGTACAAATAGTACATTTTTAATATTTTCTTAATCATTATCTTTTATGATTCCCCTTTATTTTCCATAGAAATTAAGGGTTTAATTTTAATTTTGTTATAGATTTGGGGTTTAACAAAGAATATTAAAGTTTTGTGTCCAACTTTGATGGACATAAAAACCATTCAGTGATCAAACACTTGATTTTGAAATGTTAAGGTGGTTATGACATACATGACGCATGCTCCTCAACCATGTGGCTAAGTTGAGAAGGACTCCAAATCCCTTTTTCTTTTTTATTTAAAACCTATAATATTTGAATTTTTTGAGTGAATCCCATTAATAGGAAAATAATCTATGTGTTTTTTTGGATATTTTGATATCAACAACTAGTTTTATTAATATTTGTGACATGCATTTATTTATAAATGTGTAGTATATATGGATTATGTGTGAAAAATTAATTTCATGAAAAATTATTTCAGTTTTAAAAGTGAATATTTATTTATTTCCTATAAAACTATGCTTAATTATTTCTAATTTTTTTAGAGATTTTTGTTTAATTATAAAAACTTTAAAATATTTTATTTTTCAAACTAGTTAAAGATATACATGAAATAAGTTTATATTCTTGAAAAAAAAATTAATAATATTAAAATGTTTTAAGAAAAATGGTTGTTTATCATGAATTTGTAAAGGGAGGATTTTTTGTTTTATATAAAATACGATGATTTTATTCAACATGTAACTTATAATATAAAATGGTTTTTAAAGAGGAATGATAAATAAAAAAGAGATTCTTATTTTTAATAAAAACTATTTTTATAACTTGATTGGTTCATGAGAATTGATGGTTGTTTGAACTGGTGGTTTCTTTTAAATAATTTCAAATATAGATAATATAACTCAAGATGAAAATGAATTTTTTTATTATTTTTCATGAAAGATAAGAGGTTTCATCATGTAATTAAAAAGTTTTGAAACATTTTTATTTTATATTTTCTCTAAATTAATGAAATATTCTTACTCATAAAATGGTTTATTTATAAAAAAAATTTAAATAGTGTTTAGATCTTTTTATACTGAATATTTTTTTAAATATGTTTATACTCTAAGTTTTTTTTGAAACATCTATAAAGGTGTTTCTTGCTTTGTTGATATTCATGACTAGTCTAACTCTTTATTATGTGTAGGGGTTATCTAATGTTTTTTAAAGGACATAACCAAATGGGGTGATCGTCCTTTTTAGTGTGAGTATGTATTTCATAGATTTCATGAGCTTAAGTGATATGATTTCCTTGAGATTAGTCCTTTTATCTTATCTTTAGTCTCTCTAGGATCTTAATGGAGTAGAAGGTTCCATCTTCTCTCTCAACATTTTCTCGTAGATTTGATAGAGAACTATATAATTTTCTCTAGGTATTCAATTATGTATGTAATAGTTTCCTTGTATCCTTAGTGTTTCTTAAGAGGATTGAAATCTTGAGTTCATATTGTGATTTGTGTGTTAATACATTCCAGTTCACACTCAATAGTTTTGGAGCAGTTGTGGTTTTGGGATAGCCTTGTTTTAAGTGTGACTTTTAGTATCTTATTTGGGTTTATCAATTTAGATTAGTGGGCATATCAAATGTTCCAATGCCTCATTATTTTACATCACTCTATGAACTATGTTTCTAGGGATAACATTATGAAAAAATATATTCCTTAGGTTTTGGCATACTACTCTGGACATGGTGAACCCTAGGTGTGTGCATGGGTAGAAAGGTTTAGTTTAATGACCATTTGGCTAAGAAATCTATTTGAGATATGTTATAATGGTTGGATATTTGGCACCACCAATTTGGGAACTCTAAACCTAAGTTACCATATTTTCAGTATTATAACCCAAGACTAGAGCCCTGATGTTTCTCATTGAGGCATGTATTTTTTTGAACCATATCTTAGTTTTGTGAGATATGGTGGATCTAGTGATCTATTTTGTTTCTTTATAATGATCTTTGAGTTGGTCTAATCTGATGATATTTTAATAATTTATTTAAGTTAGTTCTATTACATAGGCTTAATCTAGTTTCTTTTGTTTGGATGCACCTTATGAGAGATTAGCATTTTCCTTGGTTTTATGTAGAAACCTTGGGGGTATCCTTTATTTGAAATGTGAAACCTCTGTTATCACATTGATTCTATCTTTTATCAATGTAGTTTCATACTGTTTTAAAATTATATATATAATCTAAATTTTTGGGAGACTAGTGTTAGGTATATATTCTTTTAGAGCCTCATGTTGGATAATCCAAAACCTTTGACTCCTTTGAAGGGTCAGATGTGAGGATAACTTAGCACCAGTGTTATTTTTTCATGATAATACAAGTTATAAATTAATGATGTTACTATGAAGCCTCAATAATAGAGTTGGGATATGTATTGATGTCAAAAAATGGGTGATGACCTAAAGCTTTCCTCAGTTATTCCTTGATGGAAGGAAATTATCTCATTATGACAATGAGTTGATAACAGTTGTGCATGAACTCAAAACTTGGTGGCATTATCCCATTAGAGATAATTGTATGATATATTAAAATCATCGAAGATCGAATTGTACTTTTACCTAGAGTAATAAGATCCTATGATATAAAATCTAGGTTAAGTGATTTCAAATATTTGATCTCGATACTATTTAAACTCTCAGTATATGATGTTTGGTCAGAGATTCATTGAGCAGATAATTACCAATACTAGCTATAAAGGAATCAAAGGAGTAGGGATCATTGGTGAACCTTTTTGAAAAAATGATCTAGGTTGTGTTTGAGTATATAATGTTCTTGTATACCCATCTTTAGAGAAATAAATTTCTTTCCTATGCAATGGATTTCAGCTTAAGAAAGTTGTGGATGTTGGTTAACAATGTTTTAATGAAAGATTTTATTATGGGACGACCTTAGGTTTCTAATTTCAATCTCTTGATGGTTCTTTATATCTTTTAAAATGGTATTTTATTCCAAATTCTTTGAGTCAAAGATTGATGGATTATGAAGATAGATCTAGTTGATTCATTCACTCTGAGAGTATGAGGATGTCTCATGATTTGATAAATTAATGCTATTAGCCTAGAGTAATTTGGTCAATTGCAGAAATTATTTCACAATTCCATGCCTACTATAACCCGGGTTAATAAGATCACCAAAGACCTACCAGTTTTGTATATACTTATCTATTCCATTCTATAAGTTGGATAAAGGACTCTTGGACCTTGTAATTTCACTACCATAGACTCTCAGTGGGAATGAATATATGATTTGGGTAACATTAATTGATTCACAAAATCCATTCACATCTTCCCTTCTAAGGAGATAGTTATGTTAGATGATTTTGAACATTTGTATATTCGATGGGTTGTAAAATGTGATGCGTTCTTGTTTGAAGTTTATCATGACATTTAATATTTATATGGATTTTCATATTAGACAAATCATCCAATTATTAAGGATACACTTAAGGCTTATATGCTTGATCTCAGTGGATTTTGGGTTTAATATCTTCCTAAGTCTTCAATTAATGAGATACACTTTTATGTGTTATATGAGTGGCCTTGTAGATATATATTTTTTAAAGGATTATTGAATGGTATTTTTTTAAGACTGAGTCTTGTGTAGGGGCAGTGGAGATGGTGTGGTTATCTCAATAAAGGGTTCAAATCAAATCTGATCCACCAGAAATGTTATGTAGACTGCCATCATCATATGTTGGAGTTTGAGGTGAGTAATCGGGTTCCCCTCAGAATTTTGACATAGTTGGGACAAATAACTATAGATATTTAGGATAAGTTATCATCAAGCTATGTCAGATAATTTGAGATTGTGAATAGACTTATTAAAGTATCTTATCGATTAAATTAACCTACTTGTCTAACTTCTGGACATGATGTGTTCCATGTTTCCCAACTAAATACATATAAACTAGACCCACCCAATATAATAGAGTGTTATTATTTTGAAATTTAACACATCACCTCATTTTTTGAAATGCATATTCAGATACTAGACTGGTAGGATGAGGTGTTTTGTGGAAAGATGGTCCAATTGGTTTTAGTGAGATGGCAGTGTGGTAGGAAAATACATGAGACATGGGATTTAGAGGCCTTATTGATGAATTAATTTCCTTATATATTTGTAGTTTTGTGATTCATATCCTTTATAGGGACAAAAATATTTTATGATGTGATGAATTGTGGTTCCATCTAGATCACAAGTGTAATCAATATTGTCCTTGTCTATCCATTTTGAGGATCAAGAGGTTTTCTGGTGTCAAAGTTTAAAAATTTTAATATTTAGGGAAAATAGTACAGGTTCACAGTTTAGGTACATAGTTAGTAATAATTATATGGTAACCATATGATATGGAACTACGAGTTCTAGTAGTTTTTTTCATGGTTCGAGCATGGTTTGTATAACTGTGCGAGTCACTAGGAAAACCATCCATATATTTTTGATTTGGTCCTAGGGATATCACATGAATTGATCGTGGTTTTTCATACCATGTATCCCTATCTAAAAAACTATGTTACATGGTTCTCCAAGAACAATGTCTACTTCATGATTAAAAAATGGTTTTCTAAACAGTGTGTCCAAACTATGCATCTAGATCCAAACTTTTTAAAAAATGAATTTACCCTTATTCCCTTGTTCATTTTAACTTATAATAAACTTTAATAACTAATTATCTTGATATATACCCTATGTGACTCTCTATTAAGTTCTCTACTTAGTTCCATGGTTAATCTCCATTGATCTTGATGGATCTCTTTGAGGTATGTGTGCTTTTCTGGTGGTTTTCTTCTTCTCATTCTAGATCTACCTTTGATCACTCATCTTCTCCATGACATGAAAACCTATGTAGGGTATGGAAACATAATATATGGTTTTTATGGATAATTTATTTAGTTATCCAATATCTAGGATTTTGAGGATTGGGTCTCTTCATTTTCCATCACCGATTTTGAATGCAACATTGTTTTCATCATTCTTTAGGTAAGTGTCTCTATCCTATGATATAACCCTTAGAATGACTTATGTTCTTTGAAATTACTTTGGTCATTATTATTGAAATTAATTATTTGGAACCCATGATTGGATATTTTAATCTTTGATGGATTTGAAAAAAAAATTCTAGGAATGGTTTTTTCATGGAAACCAAACTATGAACATGATGGGTTTATTTAAATGCCTCAAATATGAATTAAAAAAATGATTTCACAAGCATTAAAGTAGTATAGATCACTATATAAAACATTTTATAAAACATGGGAATAAATTTTAAATGTTTTGGGCCATATAAATATTTTATGAAACACGTATTTTTTTCCCTGAATGTAAATGTAGTTTACTAGAACACTATATAGAACTTAGGGTATAGGGAAAAACTAAATACAAGCTCTAGTGGAGTTAGATATCACTATGGGAGGTTACCTTGATTTCATGGAGACTTTGGGTTGCCTTTATATGATACTTATGTGTATGGAATTTTTAAATCATTTATGTTAGCTTGTGTCCATTTAGATGTCTTAGCGGTTTCATTATGTACACCCTTGTGTCATGTATATTATCTAGTCTTCCCACTTGTGATTTTTTTTATTTAATTATTATTGAAAACTATTTTATATTATTGTTTTATTCCATTGTAAATGTGATATGTCATATTGTTTCATTTATTTGAATATGGATTTATTTTGAAAGGAATGGAATGTTTTTTAAAAGAAAACCAAAGGGTTTATTTTTATAATGAAAGTGATTTCTTTCAAAATGTTTTAGAAATCTATTTTAAAAAATAATTGGTGCATGTTTATAGAAATTATATAGATTCTATAGGGGTATCCTACTGATATTTAGTGCTCACACCCTACTTCTTCTTTTGGGAATTTGTAACCTTCATCTTTGAGGGTACAAGAAAAGATAATAGGGTTATGTAGATGATGGATCTCCTAGTTCATGTTTCCTTTTAGTGGGTTGGGATGGGGGTAATTTATGTTCACATAGAGATAGATCCATGGTTTCTTCAGGTTCCATTGTTTTGGTCTTCAGTTTTAGATATTATCATATTCTTTTTTGATGTGACCTTTTAAAGTCGATTATTTTTGGCATATAATGTATCTTTGATATCTGTAATTATATTCCTTTTTTTTCTATTTCATCATATGTCTATTGTGGGTGAAACTATTCCTACGTTTCTTTTTATAATACCCAAGTGCTTATCGGTAGCCCATGGTGATTGGTAACATGCTTCAGGTCTTATAGCAGGCCAATTTGGGTGACTCTATAGGTTGATTCATGTTTTTCTATTAAAATAGATAACTAACCATTGAATATTGAGAAGCATTTTAATCCCCAAAGAAATCATATTGATGATATACTACTATATTACAACATAAATAGATTAACTCACCTAGAACATGACACATTAATGTCCCAAGATGAGCATCACATCATAGCTGATCACTCTGTGTCACCCCAACCCCATCCTTAATAGGCAGGGCTCAGTCATCTAACACTTCAAAATGATATGAGGTTCACTTATTTCATCCTTTCATAGACTCGTCAGGATATCATCCCCAACTCTCAACCTGTGTGGTATCAGGAATGACACACACCATCCTCCACATTTTTTGGGAAACTTCCATTTCTAGTATAAGGAAAAACTACATTAACTACAACCTTGTCTTTTGTTAGTGTGGGATAAGACCCCCATGATTGGGTCATGACATTATCCCACCACCATTACATACAAGCCCTTATTAAAACAAGATTGTGGCATTGAGTGTGTCTATGAAATGGTCTACTTCCAACTAACTGGCTTCTATATGTAGACATGGGGATTCTTAATTCTTTCCATTGGCTCCATGTTCTACACTTCGCCTGAGTCTCAAATCAAATATCTCATCAAAAACCATCCTCCATAGTTTCATTTCTACATCTTACATTTACACTTGATTAAAACCATCTCTATAATGTCACCACCACCATGACACCCCAAGACTCCACTCCCACCACCAAGGCCTAACCAACAGTATGTCATGGTCACTTATTTGACTAATGGTTGTCCCCACATTCAAGTACATGTTATTTTAGTGTGATTTTTCTTCAAAAACACACACCCTAGGAAACTTCTTAGAAGGTCACCCATCCTAACCACTAATCCAGGTCTCGAATGCTTAATTGTGTGGTTCTAATTAATAAACCTTCTTAAAATATATGTTCACCTTGTTGAAACCCCTATACCTAGGTATTACACATCTTCATTATATGGATTTAGTGTACTCACATCGAAGACTGGATGAATATTCATCTTGAGTTGTTACTCCAAGAGATATGATAACTTCCCAACTCAGTTCATGACTTCATATGGTCCCTCATATCATCTTATCAAGCCTCTGTGTTCCCTCTTGGATTCTTTGTGCTACTAAAGAAAGAATTTCACCACCACTTTATCCCCAGGATGGAAGCTCACACCCCTTATCCACTTATCATCCCACTAATTCATCTTCTTGGAAGCCTTATGAAAGTATGTTCTTGTCAATTTTTCCTCATCTTTTCAGATCCCATGCACACATGCACCTGTGGAAACACCCTTGGTGTGACCAGGTGGTACTCCTCAATCACACTCATGGACTTCCACAAGTTGTATATAGGTTACCAGGTTGCCTCACACTCAGGTTATCCCTTTCAATTGATAAATTACTCCTTTATTTTTGGAACTCCATGCCATCTAACTATCCAATCATCGAGTATCATATTCACCTCCTAGTCATATGACTCGATAATCATGGTAGGCACCCTTAATGGGTTATACAAATCCTTTGATCTAATAGCACGAGAAGATAACTATAACACCATAAGATTTTGTGATTTTTTTTCAAATACATTTAATCATTTATATAATTTTCATTACCTAAAAAACTAATTTTAACTTATGTGACACACAACATTGAGTTTAGATTTTGTTACACATAATTCTGAGTTTAAAAGAAACATGACTTATTATTAAAAATTATTATTTAATATGATAGTTATCTTCTATCCATTGGATTGGTAGGTATTAATAGGATTAAAAAATAATAAAAACATATGGTTTTCACAAAAATATAGAATAAATTATTTGGTGACCAATTAATTAAAAATTAAAATCCAAACTATTTGAAAATAATGGAAACCATTTTCTAAAAAATAGTTTTTATGAAAAAAAACATGTTTTACCTCTGTAAATTAAAAAACACTTCTGGTTAATGATTTTAATTAAACTTATATAGTATATATTCAATAAACTGACTGACATTCAACTTATTTGTTTTTTATAAAAATATAATAATAAATCAAATTTTATGCTTAAAAACTGTATTTTTCTAAAAAACGGTCTTGTTGCCTTTTTGTGAACTTATTTAAAAAAATATTTTTAACACATTTAGAAAATTTATTATAAAAACTAAAATAATTTTTTAAATAATAATATAAAAATTATCTTAGTGTTAATTTTTTATAATTTTCTAAAAAGATTAATTTTTTATGAATAGTTAAAAATATTGAATTTTAATCAAAAATTGTCTTTTCTTTTAAATTATTTATTAAGTTAAATTATATTTTAAAATGGTTTTAAAGTAAAATTTGTTCAATTAAATATATATTAATAAAATTTAGGTTATGAGAATTAATTTTATATTTAAATTTGAAATAAAAACTTTGTAAACTTTTGATCATTTTATCTTCGAAAACATACTTTCTCATCATGTCTATGGGATTAATTTTAAATCACAAAATTTTTAATTATGTGAATTAAATTTAGTTAAATGGATTAAATATTTATAATAATCATAATTCATATTATATAATAAGTTCAACTTAATTTTTGACAAAAAATAATAGAGAAAATAATAAAAATTAATTATTGTGGTTAAGGTAAAAATGGGTTTACTGGGGGTTAAACTAAAATTATAATAGTTAAAATTATCTAAAAAATCGTATAAAATCTATTTTATAGCCATATTTTGACCCTATAACTTATAAGTCTTAATATTGAACCATTTTGTATTCTTTTTTCTGGTGAAAAACATGGGAATTCCTTTTTCTTTTAAAAAATTGCAAGTGTGCCACTCACCTCACTTATAAAAGGTCACCCCCTCTCCTCATATCTTCATACCTTCAAACTCTTTTGGTTCAGAAAATAAATACCAAAATAACTTAAAAAATTCCATATTCTCATCATAAAATCCTTATTTTTGGAATAAATGCAACCTAGAAAGTCTTTTGGTAAAACCCTTTTGAGGTTATCCAAAGAAGAGGTAATGTTATTCTATAAGAATTTTTATTTTATTTATTCCTCTACCCCCTTAAATTTTTATTATACAATGATTATTTAATAAATTAAGTATATTAACTATAATAATATGTTTTTATTTTAATCTAATTACATAAAATCACCTCTAATTCAATCAAATGTGTTAAGAAATCATCGTTAGTGTGGATAGAGGACTACCTCCTCGTGAACCGATGTCATTCATTTTTTCCATTACCACCTCTCATGATCCAGTATGATTATGGATATAAAGAATATATATGATATTTATAAAATAATTATACCTATTTATTAATTATATCATATATATATACCTTTTTTTACTTTTCATTTCATAGGGGATATGATAACATTGCTAGTGTGTACGGTGGACTACCACCTCATGAAGCGAAGAGATTATTTTATCACTATCAATTTACATTGAAGATAATATATATGTGTGTGTGTGTGATATAAATGAAATAATTATAATATTCATTACATATTTATAATTCTAAAAATAAAATATCTCATTTTATTTCTTACGTTTTCACTCACTGAATAATGAAAACGTCATTTGTGTACATGTGGACTGCCACATTCACAAAGTGATGTGACTCTCTCTTTTCAACACCATGCCAAATGTATGATATGAATCAGTATATATAAAGAAATATAATTATATTATTATCATTTTGGAAAGATAAAATTTCACTTCTTTTAATAATGATGGTTGAAAAATGGAAACGTTACTCATGTGTGTGTATGACCAATCGTCTCCATGATCGTAACATACTTAATTTCCCAAAAAAAAAATTTAATGATTAGTATTAAAACTATAATTGATGTATAAATATGATATTTTTTTTAATTAATATTATTCTAGATATTATGGAACCATTATCAAAGTAAGATTACCAAAAATAACAAATCAAAACATATATGAAAAACAAAGCAGTTATTACCTGAAATGTGATTTTAACAAGGTTTTGGTAACAAATGGGTAATGAATTTTATAATTAAATCATATATGGTATAATATTTATAGGTATTCTTCTTAAATGTATTTATAATAATCTTATATTTATTATATAGTAGGTTAAAATGTGAACTAAGGAAGTCGATACCTAAGGTAAGGGATTTTTATTCTCTCTTATATTTTTGAGAGACATATGAAATTTTACCAATCAATTATTTTTTATGGGGTATATACTACCCCTTTTACATGTTATATCATAAATATAATAATTTTCATTATATTCAAAGTTTCATTGTATTTTATTCTTTATTGGGATTACTATTCAAAAGTTTTCAAAGCAGTAAGGGATTTTTGTCTCAATTTTCCTTCTATGAGACATATGTTATGTTATAAACCTATCTATTTTATAAGGTTTATATAAAAACTATTTGTAATGTAATATAATTAATTTATTTATTTTAAATATTTTATAATTTTCATTTAATATTAATATTTTATGGGAATTATTATTTAAAATTACCAAAGTGGTAAGGGTTTTATGTTAAAATCTCATTGTTTATCGAGATTGATCATGATTATTATTAAAATGATGAAATCATATGATATATATCTCAAGAAACTCATAGATTTTTTTATCCCCTATTTATATAATGAGAAAATATATTTTCCCTTTATTTTCCTCTCTTTATGTACTCAATAATTCAAAAATAATGTTTTCAAGAAAAAAAATGATATTTTCAGTTGAAAACACTTTTTCTTCTCAAACCATGTTTTCTAAAAATGTTTTCAAAAATATTTTTAACATTTCTCAAAAATGATTAATTAAGGATATTTTTACCCATGTGTATGATCTCATCTTTTTCTAGGTATTTCCCTCTTTGATTTTTTTTATTAAACCTATTTTGTTTGGGCATTCCTTTGTTTTTGAACCTTTGTTGTCAAGTCTCATTCGGAGACTGAGAGATTTTTATTGTGGAAATAACCTAAAGTTTAGGGATTTTTTTTAATTAATGGAGTTTATTTATAAACATTTTAAATGGGATTAAGAGTGGTTCCCTTACGTTTAGAAAGCTTCAATGGTGGTTTGGTCTCTTCTATGAAATTTGGGCTTGAAGCTATCTATAGGAAATTTATACGCCATATAAATATATTACACAATTTGTAACTATCACTAAGAATATTCCATGAAAAGGATACAATTCATGAACTTATTTATGATGTGAGTTGATTTCATGACATGAAATTATTTACATGACATTTAATGGTATATCATTGTTAAATTTAGTAGAGGTGATGTGAACTTTTTTGTACCTCATAATCGAAACATACACGCCCTGAAATACATTTACACACCGAGTATTTATCAAGTTGGGCAGTTTTAAAGCCATCATGGGATTATTTTATTCAATCCTTCTACATGAATCATTCATATCTCAAGCCTTAAGTTATTTCTGATTTCCTTCATCTATTATGGATGTCCTTATCATGCATCTTATCCCCAATGAGTTTTTTTTCAATGTTTTATTCTCTCCTCCACTTGGTTCTCATTATTGTGGGGTAATCCTTTGACCACCATGGAAATAGGTGTTGATCTTGATATTGTTTGATCTAGGTTTCTTCTTATTCTCTTCGGTACCTTCATTAATATAGGTGTTGCATGTTGGAAGTATTGAGTTGATTTTAGGTTTAAATTAGGTAGTCTAGAACAAAAACATAATATCTATTTCATTGTTATATATGTGCAATTTTATGATTTCACTAACATAATGTGTGCATTAAATAATTGACTGATGAAATATGGTACATCATGGATTGGATTATTTCTCAGATCCCTTCATATTCAATAGTTTTGCAACATGGATTTTAGATACGAGTTGGATGAGTGAACCCTTGAACAATAATAAATTGGATAATGGATTAAAGTGTGTTTAGCATGATATGAGAACCTAAGTGATTTCTTGATATAGAATAACTTTGATAATGGATTTTGTTTGTCAAAATTACTAGCGATAATTTGATATGAAAATGAAATGTGTAATTTAAATTAAAATGATGATTAGAAAAATTAATCATTGAGAATATGATGTCATATTGAGATATCCTTATTATCATCACTTTTGTTATGATTCATGTTGTAAATCTTATATAGCGGTCTTGGCCCTGTTTCATGTTGTAATTATTATATAGAGTTTTTAGCCCTGTTTCATGTTATAATGCTTATATTATAGGTTTGTCCCAATTTCATGTTGTAATTATTGTACAGAGGGCTTGTCCTAGTTTCATGTTGTAATTCTTATATATCATACTTGGACTAGTTTCATATTTCAATGCTTATATAGAGGGATTGGACTGTGATGTTGAAATGCTTATATAGAGGGCTATTCCCTGGATACTAAAATTCTTATATACAGATCCTGGACCAGATGATGAAATGAATATATAGAGGGTTCTACCAGCTTATTTGATTATGTCATGGATATGTAGTTATGATTCATATGGTTTTCCTATATGCTCAAAGATATTTAGGTATGGTTTTGAAATAGTTTGATTGTTATATTATATTAATTGATTAATTAATACACCTGGTTATCAATTTATTGCATGAACTTATTATCAAACTTATTTTATTTACACATGGTGGTGTCGACCTACTACATTATAATCACATCAGATTTGGTCTACTGTTTACTACCAAAGAAGATTACTTGGATGAATGTTTGGACAAGGTAAAATGAACATGTTGTTGATTGTTTCTTATTGTATGGGTTGGAGAATGGAGGTGAGACCGATATGGGGTTTGGTGATAGGGTATTTTGAGTTTAGTTTCAGATTGTTATTTTATTTTTATTACTTTAAGTTTTACATTTAGATACATTTCAACTTGTCATTACCTGATTCATTATTATTTGTTTATTGGTTCCCCCTTTTTCTTCCCAATTTTATGTTTTACTATTTACACCTTTTTTCTATTACTTAGATGTTTATTTATATTTTTTGATTATTTTTTATTGTAATTATATACTAGGGGTATAGTATCCCCATTTTTCATCACACCCCCATAGCTAATTTTTAGTATCTGGAATAAAGGGAGTAATTTTTGATATCCCATAACCAAACTAATTTGGCCATGTGAGAGAGTTTCAGATCGTGGGATGTTACAAAGTGGTATCAAAGGAGTAGGTTTTTATTTTCTTTTAACTTTCTAATTTGGGAAAGGTAGAAAGGAGAATTGGATGTGTTAGGACTTGGTAATGAGATTTTACATAAGAGTATTTAACCCATGTAGAGGGGAAAATATGATTTCTCATGTATGGGACTATTTTTCAGGATGTTCACTTGTTACATTTGATATTATTTTACCTAGGTTGATTCACATGTTTTGTGATGTTATTGTTTCTTTATATTTACACTCATGTCCGGGTATGGTGTGAGATGAGTATACATATATCATGATAGGCACATAAGGATATATCTTGACATGAATTGTTCATGATATGGGAATATTTATTTCATTTGATATATACTTTTCTATATGAACTTTGAATGAGATATATGTTATATCTTATAAAGAATAAATTAAAGTACTACTATGTCCTACTAAAATACTTGTAAGCCATGTTTAGAGAGACCTTGGGCCAATGGTTCTCTGTTGTTGTCCCCTTTTGAGGTTGAAATTTTTTTTAGCTCATGTTCTAAGGATTTTTTTTGTATTATAAATAAAATTCCTCATATTCATCTTGAAATTGAGAATTATGATATTAGAAATCATCACACTCATAACACATTGGAGTTGGAACTTTTTTTAGATTTTGAGGATCATATGGATGTCTATCTTTGTAATAGCTTCCTAAGTATCATGTGATACATGTAAAGGTATAATGTTCAAACCATTCCATTGATGTCTAAGTTAATGAGACAGTTTTAGTAGTATCATCCACCTATGTTTACTAGGGAAGGAGTCCCTCAGGCAGTTGAGTTCTGGATTGAGTTACTCCAAATGATCTTAAAGAACCACATGACACCCGTGGGTAGGAAGGTGAAGCTTGTTGCATATATGATTCATTTACCTTATAAGAATTCATGGGACATTATAGAGAAATATTTTTAGAAGGAGGAGTTATCTTGGAACAAATTAGAATATATGTTTCTAATATACTTTAATCCATAGACATTGAGGGATGGTAAGGCTAAAAAGTTCATGCACCTGACGTAGGAGGGCATGTCAATGATGTACTTTGATAGACATTTCATTATTACACAACCTTTAGCTATTGATGGGATCTCAAGGGTTATATATTTTTTGGATGAGATTCACTATGAGATCATACCACATGTGAATGTATTTCACTTGAGTAGATTTTCAAATGTGATAAATTAGGAACTCGTCAAGGAAGGGAATCTAAGAGAGGGCTTGAGTAGTGGCCAGGATATTTTAGTAGGGAAAATTGGGAGTTCTTATTCTCATGTAAAAAGCATCACTATGATATTTATATCTAAGGAAATAGTGGGAAGAGTATTCTAGGTAGTGGTAAACCATCTCAGGAATATGTTTCATTGTGGTGATATCAGTGTGGAATGTTGGGTCACAATTAGCTTTAATGGATATACCCCACTTTGTAGTGCCACGTGTATTGTAGTTTGGGTCATCTTTATAAGTTTTGTAAGAAATTCTCATAGAAGAGTAGTGGCATGGTATCAAGACATATACTAGAGTCTTAAAATGACTTCTCTACCCTTCAACAGATGGGTATTTGGAGTTCCACTGAATGTTCAGGTTGAGGTAGGGGGCATGGTACACTAGTGCATGAGTGGTAGTACCAGACAGAGGGAATAACTCAGAGGAGTCGTACTTGAGACCAGGGTAGTGGGGAAAGTCAACTACATGCTATGCAATCTAATCTAGCTAGTGTGGATGTGAGACCTTCTACCATCAGAGGTATGATTCTTGTATCATCTACCCTTTCTTGTTTTTTTTTGATATTGTATCATAGTATTCCTTTTTATCTACTCTTTTTCAAAATATTTTGGGCTTGGTTTTGGAAATCTTGGATGGTGTTTTGACCATAGATACATCATTGGGAGTGCTAATAGAAAATATCGAATATTGTAAGGTGTTTTAATTAGAAATTAGTGGTTACCATTTATTTTGGGAACCGTTTATTCTATAAATGAAGGGTTTATACTTAATTATTTTTATGGATTGGTTAATTATATACCAAAATCATGTCGACTATTACTATAGGATAATTACCTTTCTATCTCTAGAAGGAGGAAGTTGCTTTCACCATGGTGAGTGGGATCTTCAGGCTGGTTGTAAAGGACCAATTCATTATTGGTTGGATTATATTATGGTTCATATAACACTATTTTTTATAGATGATTTGGGAATTCAATAGGATACTTTTCCGCCAGTTGTAGTCCATTTTCAGGATTTCTTTCCTAATAAGTTATATGACTTACCACATAAGTGAGGGATTGAGTTCACGATTGAGTTAGTGTCTGGAGAATAGATATTTTATATCCCCCAATATAGGATGGTACCATAAGGGAATAAATATTTTAATGTTTATTTATAATATTTAGAATATAAAGCTTTCATATAGCCTAGTATGTCTCCATGGTGTTCTCTAGTTTTTTTATGGGACATTGTGCTTATGTGTGGACTATCAGATATTAAACTAGATGATGTTCAAAACCGGTATCCTCTTTTGTGCATAAAAATATATTTTATTATTTTATTGGTTATAATATCTACTATAATATTTATTTGATATTAGTATACCATCAGTTGAGGGTGATACCATCAGACATACCTTGTTCTGCTTTTAGGAGAAGATATGGATTTTATGTGTTTATAGTGATGTTGTTTGGTTTGAAAAATTAACATATATTATTAATGTATTGTCTTATGGGGGTTTTTATCGATAAAATATTATTTTACTCCTAGTCAGTAGATGGTCTGGTCCAATATCTTGACATCATCTTGACTACATTGAGTGAGCATCATCTTTATTCCAAGCTAACCAAGTGTAGTTTCTGGATTGATAAAGTGTAATTCTTGGGTCATGTCTTCTCATAGGAAAGATTGTAAATGTATCAAAAGAATTTTTGATCCATTGTATCTTGGGAGTTTCCCAATAATGTCTTCAAGATTCAAAGATTTGTGTGTTTAGTAGGTTATTTCCAAAGTTTTATCTTGTAATTCTCCCATCTTGAAGCATTAAAGTTAATGCTGACGAAGAAAGGACTGAAGTTTATTTGGTTATATTATTGAAATATAGATTTTATATAGATGAAGATAAGGATGACTTCAGATCTTTTCCTCACTTTATGTGTGCCAGCTAAATCATACACTGTAGATTTTGATGAAGCCATAGTTCGACTCAAAGAAGTTCTGATTCAAGAGAATCAGGTGGTTTCTTATAGATCCAGACATTTGATATTACTTGAGATGAATTACCCTACTCATGATTGAGAGTCATATGTGGTGGTAAATACCATGATATGTTTGAGAAACTATCTTTTGGATGAGATGTTTGTGTTGTAAACAGACCATATGAGCCTCAAGTATATCTTTTCTCAACATAGCATAATCCTTCAATAGAGGTTGTGGGTCGATTATCTATAGTATTTAAATATTGAGTTCACATATACACAAATTAAGGGAAAAATTATTGTCAATTACTTGAGTCATAAGATATAGACAGATCTAGTACATGAGTCTTGTGACGAGTAGAGGATGGTGGAACTCTTTGCAGACATGCATCTAGGTGATTAGAAGTCCCAATGGTGATTAGTCCTCACTTAGAAATCTGTTATACTCGTTCTTCTTGATGTGATCAAGGTAGATTAGTTATCTAATCCATTGGGATTAGTTATGAGAGATATCATACATGGTGGGGAGCCACCAGAAGGATGTTCTCTTTGCAATGGAAATTCTCTTCTTTTTTGTGGCTAAATATGGGTTCCTACAAGCTTGCATAAGGAGATGATGAGAGAGTTTCATGATTCTAGATAAGCACAAAATCTAGGTTTGAGAAATATGTATCATTATCTCTATAAAAATTACTTGTGGTCATGAATAAATAATAAGATAGTGGGATTTTTTGTGATATTTTTCACCTTTTAGTATGTGAAAGATGAGTATCATAATTCTGCTGGGCTATTGCGTCTTCTGTCCATTCTAGAGCTGAAATGGGATGATGTCACTATGGATGTTTTGATAGTTTTACCCAGGTCTCCTTATAATAATGAAGTAATATAGTTGATCATATATTGACTAAAAAAGGTATCCAAATTCTTACTTATCAAGAATACCTACACTATTGATGATCTGGGAAGTATTTATGTGCATGAGATAGTTCAATTTCATAGTGTTCCGAGGAGTATCATTTCCAATAGATATTATCATTTCACTTAACAATTCCTATTGGGTATACATAAAGCTCTGAGATCATAGGTTCTTCGGAGTATAGACTATCATCCTCAATCTAATGGTCAATCTGAGTGGAATATTTAGATTCTGGAGGATATGTTATGAGTTTGTGCTTTGTATTTTGGTGGTTCATGGGAGTATCACATATCACTCATGGATTTTTTTTATATAGTAATGACTTTTAGGCATTGGTCTAGATGGAAAATTTTGAGGATTTGTATGGTATGATATGTCATTCGCCTCTTTTTTGGTTGAATGTTGGTGATTCAGCACTTGTTGGACCTAGTCTCATGTAGGAGACATCTGAGTAAGTCCAGTTGATCAGGAGATAATTAGTGACCACACAGAGCATGAATAAATCTTACGTTATCCATTGAATATGACCTCTAGAATTTGAGTTTTGTCATCATGTTTTTCTTCATGTGTCTCCTAGGTTGTAGAAACACCATATTAAGAAATAGAGAAAGTTATCTCTTGGGTTTTTCCGATAGTTTAGCGATAGTGGAAAGGTTCATTCCATTTTCGTACTGATTATCCCTTCTATATCACTACAGTTCCATCAATGACATGTTTCACATGACTTGGATTCAAATATCTCATCATGCCCCCTCTCATGTGGTATACATTGAATATGTTTAGATTTATGTAGATTTTTTCTTTAAGGATCATCTGATGTAGATTTTATACTATAGTGAAAAGTATATATGGGTTAGGACCGTACTTTTGGTTCAAGTGAAGTGGAAACATGGGCATGTTCAAGTGGAGAACTAGGAGAGAGAGAGTCTGATATGAAATCAAAATGGCCAGAATTTTTCATCAATACCCCAGAATGATTCTTGGAGTATCTCGGGTATGAGTTGTTATATAGTGGGGAGGTTGTAAGATCTTATCTTTTTTCAAGTATTTCCAACATTGAGTTTTTCATTAAAACTATTTTTTTGGGTTTTTCATTACTTTAAAACCTTGGTGGTCAAGTCTCATTCAAATAGAGAGATATTTTTGGGGAGAAATGACCAAAAGTTTGTGGGTGTATATTTTTTTTAATTAATGGATTCTGGGTATAAATGTGTTAAATGGGATTAAAAGTGTTTCTCATGTGTTTATATGTATTTGAAGGTGGTTCAGGATCTTATATTGAATTTAGGATTAAATTTTTCTACATGACATTTAAATTCCATTTATATATATTACACAATGTGTAACTATCTCTATTAATATTCCATGAAAAGGATATAGTTCATGAACTGGTTCATGACATAGATTGGTTACACGTCATGAATCTATTTACATGATGTGTAATGTTAAAACAGGGTTAATTTCACCCAAGGAGATAAAAATTTCAGTGTATATAATAATAGGGAATTACAAGTTGTGTGATACATTTACATGACATGTATTTCTTAAGTTGGGTAGTTTAAAAGACAATATGCTGTTATTTTTTCATTCCTTCCACATGCAGCCTTCCTCTCTCAGACCTTAAATAGTTTCCAAGAAATTTTGGGGTGCCTTAATCTATTTTAGATGTCTTGATCATGAGTCTGATCCTCGATGAGTTATTTTATTATTTTTTCCTCTCTCATCGTATTTTTTATCATTATCATAATGTAATCCTTTGACCTTTATAGAATCAAGTGTTTATCTTGATCTTTTTTGATCTAGGATTCTTCAAATGATCTTCTATGCCTTCATTCTTGTTGGTGTTACCAGATGGAAACATTGTGTTGATAACCAGTTTAACGTGTTTTTTCTAAAACCTAACTCAATGGCCAATTAAATATTTAATTATTTAAAACTTTGTGAATGCACCAACATAGTGTTCACATTAATTAATTTATTGATGAAGATGGTAAATCTTGGATTGGATTATTCCTTGGATCCATTTGGATTCAATGGTGTTGCAATCTAGCTTTTGGGTACCCATTAAGTAAGGGAGATCTTGAATAATAATGAATTGGATAATGGATTAAATTTTGTTTAGAATGATCTGATAACCCATGTGATTTCTTGATATTGAATCACATTGATAATAGATTTTGTTTGTCAAAATTACTAGTGATAATTTGATTTGAAAATGAAAGTATAATTGCAAGAAAAATGGTAATTTTCATAATTAACCATTGAGGCTTATGATGTTATTTTGATATATCCTTGTTATAAATAATTTTATTTTGATTCATGTTGTAATTATTATTTAGTGGGATTGGACCAGTTTCATGTATAATGCTTATATAGTGGGCTTGGACCAATTTTATGATATAATTCTTATATAGCAGGCTTGGCTTAGTTACATACTATAATTATTATATACCATTATTAGCCTAGTTTCATGATATAATTATTATATATAAGCCTCATCATAGTATGTTAAAATTATTATATAGAGGGCTATTCCTAGGATGTTGAAATTCTTATATAGAGGGATTGGCCCGAATACTAAAATACTTATACAAAGTGATATTTAGGGTTATTTGATTATTCCATAGATATTTGTTTATGGTCAGCATGGTTATACTGCATGCTTAGAGATATTATGGAACTGTATTAAAGGAGGTTTATTTTTGTATTATATTAATTGATTAATTAATACACCTGGTTATCTTTGTATTACTTGCACCTATTATCAGACTAATTTTGTTTAGGCATAGTGGTATCGAGCTACTAAGTCTTACTCACACATTATTTGGTCCATAGTTTGGTACTTGGGTAGATTACATAGATATAGGTTTTTACAAGGCCAAAGAACCATGCAGTTTATTTTTTCTTGTTGGATGGGTTGGAGCATGGAAGCGGGATTGACGTGAGGTTCAATACCGGGGTATTTTGAGTTTATTTGTGTTAGTTATTTATTTTATTTGTATTACATTAAGTTTGATGTTTATATTCATTTCATCCTATCATTACATGATTCATTTTTTTGTTTATTGGTTCCTCCTTTTTCTTATAAGTTGTATGTTGTACTATTTCCACTATTTGTCATTACTCTAATATTTATTTATAATGTTTTTTCCACTATATTGTAATTTTTTACTAAGGGGTATAGTCTCCCCACTATTTCATCATACCCCTAATACTAGTTAGAATACTTTGGTTTATGTTGAAGTGTGTTTGAGGTCCCGTAAGCAAACTAATTTTCCCATGTGAGAGAGTGTTGGATCATTAGATGTTAACATGTTAAAACTTTTACAGAATTTTTTAAAAGGAATATTCATGTGGTTTTTAAAAATAATTCATATTTGGATTTTACTGTAAATGTGAAAGGAATCTTTGATCATGTCATAAAAAGATTTCCCATCATCATGACCATTATTCTCTGGGATGTTTCCTTTATAAATTTTCAAGGTTATTTTCAAAGGAAATGATTTTCAAAATGTTCTAGGTTTTAAAAATTGTTTTCAAATTTAAAAGGATATTTTACTCAAGAAATGTTTTAAATGATTTTTAAAGATTCATTTATAAGTTTTCAAGGTAATTTTAGAATAAATGTATTTTAAAAATGTTTTATTAATTTTAGTTTTTAAAAAATTCAAATAAAAGTTATATTCCTTAAGAAATGTTCTCAGTGATCTTTCAGAATCATTCTCCATCTAAGATTACATCCTCTGATGTAACTTATGTGTTTCTGGGGATATAAACCAAGAACAACTTTCTTATTATTTCTCTAAATTTTTTATCATAACAAGATGTTAATGAAACCCATATCTCCTCCATGGGTTATACCATGATAAAATTATTATGAAACCCATTTATTTTTCCAAAATTTATTCTATGATGAAATGATAAAATGATTATGAAACCTATCTCGTTTCCATAGGTTATGACATGATGAAATGTTTATGAAAACCATTTCATTTCATGGTTTATATTATGATGAATATTTTATGATCTTATGACACACATATGTCTGATTTCCATTATTTGAAGGGTGGGACCTATATCTCACTCAAGTGAATTGGGTAATGATTAATGAATATGAGATCAAAGGGTACACAGAAGGTTATCTCATGCCTAAAACAATAGGGAACATGGTTTTTTATCCCATGTATAAAACAAGAGGGTACATATGAGGTTATCCCAAGCCTAAAATAAGATGGTACATGGGAGGTTATCCCAGTCCCAAAACAAGAGGGTACACGGGAGGTTATCATAAGATTGAATCAATTACATAGATGATTATCCCAAACCTAACATATTATGAATTTCTTGGTAGATATCATTGACATAATATTTTCTATACTTATGTGTATTCCATAATTATATGGTTTATTCCAATGTTATTCTCTCATGGATCATGTTCTCTGATTTACTTATGATTCATGTCTTATGAGCTACTAATCTTCATACCATGACTCAATATTACGATATTTTATTTTCAAGGTATGGTTTTCAAATGTTAGTATCATGTTCTAATACCCTTATTCTCATTTTATTCCTATGTATCTCCCTTATTTACCCTTACAGACAATTTGAGCTCACCCTTTCTTAGGTTTCCTTTCCACGGGTTACAAATAAATGTTTAAAGTAGGAGTAATAAAGGGGAAGATATTTATGGGAGAAATTAAAGATCTTTCATGAATTGAGAATATTTTGTTCCAAGTTTTCAAAGGCACTAAACTATTATGGTCTTTAGGAAAGTGTTTGTGTAATGTAAAGAATATTCATTTAAAAAGATATAATATCAATGTATGATAATCCTAGGTAATTATAGTTTGTATTATAAGAAAGGTTTATTTAACCTTTGTAACTTAGGATGGAAATCTTTAGTGATATCCCAATGGATATTTATAAAAATATTTCTATATGTGTCTCTAAGGATAAGTCTAACGAAGATTCAAAGTATAGGAAAACATCCTCGAATTTTGTTAAATGATAGAGAAAGTATTTTCCATGAAATTAAATCCTTATCTAAATACTACAAGTGTATGAGGCTCTAGTATAGAGGTACATAAGGGAAATAACTCCAAAAAGGGTGAATTAATCTAGAATCAATGGTCACTTGGTGTATGGAAATGGGCATTACTTCACACCTAGTTTGATAATCCTGGGGGATATGATTTGGAAATTCACAAAATAATTATGAACCATTATGGAGAATTTAAATATATTATAAATATGAATGAAATATGATAAATATAAGTTTCTATGGATTAAAAATATATTGTAATGATTTAGACATCCTATAAGTGATTTTTCATGATTATGTGGTTCCCCACTATGATTAGTGTTTCTCATACTATGATTTTGGTTTTATTAGATGACTTTAACCTAAGGAAATCATGTTAATGATTAATATGATGGATAATTCAATGATTTTCCTCCTAGTAAATAGAATTATATGATAGCTGCAATGAAAAATATCATTGTTATTCGCACACAACTTTCTTAATATATGAATCATACTAGAATTAAAAATGATTAAAGGAGGGAACAATATTCAGTTGAGTCCTTCATGAGACAATGTCCACCATATTTCACTGAATCTTCTAATCTAATACTTTCTTAGAAATTGATCAGCATCACTAAAAATATATTTTCCATCCTCCAGTGTTCAGAACATGAGATAGTTATTTTGGTTATCAATCGTTTGGAGGGTGAATGTGACGTCCCGGACCCAGATGCCACTTAACGAGTACCCTGATCCCGGTGGGCCACATGGTCTCAAGTGAATCTCCCCAAATTATAGAGGCTTCCGACTAGTAGCGAGGGACTATGATGTGTCTGTGATGAAACTATGCCCTCATTAGCATAGTGTAGCACAGTGGAAGGATTTAAATTGTAGTAAACATCGGAATTAATAAAAATAAACAGTGGAAGAAAACTGATAAAATATAAAAATGAGAATAACAATAATTGTATCAACTATAGAAATGATGATTTAATGACATGTCACTAGATTACTAGAAAACATTGATACGAGACAATAGGCATAACATGTCCCACAAATTAAAAGAAAACAAATACTAATCCAAGTATCCTAATATCTAAATCAGTTATCCTCTATAAATCTCCATCCTAAACAGTAAGAAATATAATGTTTAAAGTCTTATTCTTCCATTTTTCAATACCTTCAACCATGTAATCTACTTCAGGTACCAAACAGCGCCTGGAGAGGGTGTGTGATAAATCTTAGTGGGCCACCGCCAACAGTGTCTATAAAATCCGTCCCTTGTATTGGAATATATTAGTGTGTAGGCATTCATATATAAAGAAAAGAAAACAATACATTATAACTAAATACCCAAGTACCTTCTCATCCCTAGGATGGTGTCTGAACATGTATCCAGTTCATTGATTATGTAGTTACCATTTAATGTTAATAGGTCACGTGAGGCATAGTCATCACTAACATCACCTTGTGATAGTATAAGTAGTGAAGTTCCCAAGACATAACAAGGAAACCTGAAAATGATATCCATTGAGGGAGTTGCTGGGTAACAACCAAGGTAACGTAGAGATCATGGAATGATAATTCATTAGTATCTGAGTCTAGATAAATGGTAATAGTTTAATCCAAGGAGCATAATCCAAGGCATTCCACAATAATGCGCCTACTGAGTCCAAGGTGATCGAGCAAGCTAAATGGGGAAAATAAAGGGCAGGGACCTTTGGGCTTTCACCATGGAACATACTAGTCGATGATGGATTCATGGAGCATATCTGAGTTATCTTGTAACAATGTAAATGACCCAACCGTAGTATACTGTGAATCTAAGGAATAGACAATAACTAGAGTCTAGGTGGGTTTCAACCTAATAAAACCACATCCTTGAAACGAAATGGGGTTCCCAAAACCCAAGGTATTCTCCTCTCAAAATACAAGGTGATCTCTAGTTAGTCCATTCCTATTTGATATTCTAATCATGTAATCATTCATTTGGTTCAATCCTTGTCTTCCATTAGTGTGGATAGGCCAAGTAGTGTTTCAACCATTTAATCAAGTCTTAATTAACCATTAAGGCATATTCAATTATATAGGTTTACTCTGCTACCTTCCATTGATATGGAAATGGGTGATATGGACATGTAACCTTTATTCAATCTCATTTGATAAGTCCAAGTTATATACATAGTCTACTTCTCATTTCACATTTCACATTTAATGAACAAATTGAAGCACTTACCTTAGGCGGATCAAGTGGTGAGCATATATATTACATTCCATTATGCAACTCTAATTAAAAAACAAACCATTTATTATAGAAGGTATGACCTTTAAGAAGGTCATGCAAAGTTACACCCGAACATTTGCTTAAACATGCCAAAACACTAAAACCCAAATATGGCATAACCTTTGATATGGGGCGGATTGAGTTGTGGGTGTAACCACTAACAACTAATCACACATTTATAAAGAGCATAACTATATGGTTCTAATGTGTATAATCATGGAATGTAAATATAATAAATGGATTTTGATGAAATTGGTGGGCCTCACATGAATATTGAAAAATCAACAAACTTTGGAGATGAATTATAGGCCACTCACCTTAGTGTTTTATGACTCTCCTCATTTAGTATCGGCCCTAGATTTTCCTCGGATAAGAGTAGATCTACAAAAAGGTGAAAATTTATCAAATGAAGATATCTAGTTTGAGAGTAAGAGAGAAGAATAAATGATAAAGAGGACTTGAGTACTTACCATTACATGTCCAACATGACAAGCAGAAGCTTGATCAGATGTTTGACGAAGGAGATCTCCTTATCCCTTGATTTAGCCTTCAAAAAGCTCCAAAATGAGAGGAAAATGGCTTAATACTGTTGGTTCATATATTATGGGGGAAGAGGGGGTAAATAGATCATTAAGGGAAAACTGGAGATTTACCTAAAAGTTTAGCCTACGCACATTTTGTCTGCATGGTTTGTTAAACTGTGCATAAACCGTGCAAGATGGTTCTGCCCAAAAAAATATCTTTCACCCAGTTTAATCAAACCGTGCGCAAACCATGCACGAGTACCTAGGAAAAAGGGGAATTCACATGGTTAGGCCACATGGACATGCACCAACCATGCAATGTGGCTCTGTCCGAAAAAACACAATCCACACTATTAGGAAAATCGGGCACTAACTGTGCGCAAACCATGTGACTTGTCCTATTTTCTCCAAAAGATGTGTTCCAAGATCTAAACAAGCCCCAAACACGCTAGAACCTTTTCTAACTCATTATAAATCCATATTAGTTCCAAATTAAAGATTTAGACCAAAAATTAAAGGATATATACCTAAGTAAAAGACTAGATTCTTACAGTCTTCCCCCCTTAAAAAAACTCACCCCCGAGTTCTCCTTCTAAGGGTAAATAAACATTGTCTAAGAATAACTCTAGCCATTGGGAATGTATGTTGGATTCTCTCTCCCAAGTCTTGTCATGTACTTGGTTGTGCTGCTATAGCACCCATATGAGAGGGACATACTGGCCTCATAGAGCCTTTATGCTTTGTTCAACGATGCATACTGGATATTCCTCAAAAGTAGCATCGCCATCAAACTTAACTTCCTTAAGATCAAAGGTATGAGATGGGTCGACATGATATTAGAGAAGTTGTGAGACATGATAGACATCATGAATGCAACGGTACCTCTAAGGTATTAGAAACTAATAGGGTACCTGCCCAACTCTCTCTAGAATCTCAAACGACCCGACATAACAAGGCGAAAACTTTCCATACTTCTGTAACCATCTATTCCCTAGCCTAGATGAAACCTAAATAAAAAAATGTTCCCCAACCTAAAACTCTAGAGTTCTTTGATGGAGATTACCATCAGATTTTTTTCTAGAATGAGCAGTATTTATACGCTTTCTAATCAATTGAACTTGTTCTGAAGTATCATGAATGAGACAAGGAACTAGTATGGATGCCTCAACTACCGTTAACCCACACAAGGGTGAATAGAATGGCATACCATATAAGGCCTCAAAAGGATCCATCTGAATCATTGCCTGAAAAATGTTATTATAAGAGAACTTGATGAGAGCGATATGCTTCTCCCAAGAACCACCTAAATCAAGTACACATGATCGGATCATATCCTCTAGAACTTGTATTATTCATTCTGATTATCCATCAGTATAAGGGTTAAAGATTGTTCTTAGAAGAACCTAAGTCCCCATAGATTTTTGTAAACCTTGTCTGAACCATGAAGTGAAACGAGAGTCCCAATCTGAAACAATAATACGAGGAACCTCGTGTAGTCATATAATCTCACAGACATAAGGTATTCCCAAATCATCTACTAAGAAATTCTTCTGAATAGGAATGAAGTGGGATGATTTCATTAGTCGGTCAATGACTACCCAGATAGCATCGCTACCCCTTGAAAACCTAGGTAATCTAACTTCAAAATCCATAAAAACATCTTACCATTTCAATTCTAGGACTATGAGTGGTTGTAACAAGCCTGCAGGTCATTGGTTCTCCCCCTTCACCTGCTTATAGGTGTAACACCTAGTGATTAAGCCTGCAATATCATATTTCATTCCATGCCACCAATACTGGTGTCATATATCTCGATACATCTTCGATATTCTGAGATGAACTTCTGAATGAGAAGTGTGGGAATCCCTAATCAACTCCTCTCTCATATCTATAGAAACCCAGATACATCTACGTAGATACAGGATGTCATCTCTGCCCATAAACCAATCTGAAGCAGGGTTATCTCCTGATATACTCTCACAGAGAACCAAACCTTCATGATTTGAAAACTACCTACTCTTCACCTTATCAAGAAGGAAAGGTGTAACTGTTAAGGTTGAGAGGCAAGACTACTCATGACTATCATGAAACTTTATATGAGGTTCAAAAAATAGGGCCATTAACTTACATTCATCACTGGCTTCCAGTATGGCTTGCATTTTAGTTTTTTGAATTATTGCATCAGTGACCAAATTTCCCTTTCATGGTATAAGAGCAAGCTTAAAATCAAAGTATTGTAGATATTTGACCCATATTATTTTTTTGAGATTCAAGTCACGCTAAGAAAAGATATACTTGAGGCTCTTTTGATCTTTATATACCACAAAGCACTCACCCAACATATAATTTATCCAGCAACATAAGGCATGGACAACTACTGCTAGCTCAAGGTCATGTGTCAGGTAATATAACTCATGAGGCCTCAACTGCCAAGATCTGTATGCAATGAATTTTCCTTCCTGCATTAACACTGATCCTAGGATAATTTCTAATGCATCGCAGAAGATGATATAACTTTTACCTAGTTCTGAAGGATCAGAGTCGGTGCTGAGACAAACCTCCCATTCAGTTCCTGAAAGGCTTTATCTCATGCTTCTAACCACAGGAACTTAACATCCTTCTTTATAAGTCTAGTAAGAGGTGAACCAAGACATGAGAATTCATGCATGAAACGCTTTTAATATCTAGCGAGCCCTAAGAAACTCATGATATCAAATGCGTTCTTGGGATGATCCCAAGAAACTACAACAGAAAACTTTTCAAGGATAATATATTTTCCAAATTCTGAAATAATATGACCCAAGAAGTGGATCTTGTTGATCTATAAGTGGAACTTAACAAGCTTGGGATAATGCTGATGCTCTCTCATTGTACTCAGAATGATCTCAAGATTTTTTTCATGGTCATTAGGAGTGCAAGAATACACCAAGATTTCATCCAAAAATACCATGACAAAAGAGTCCAAATAGGGGTGGAAAAACCTATCCATCAAAGCCAAGAAAATGGAAGGTGCATTCGTAAGACCGAATGACATAACAAGATACTCATATAGACCATACTTGCTATTAAGAGTTGTAAAAGGTATGTATAATGGTCTGACTTGCACCTGATGATAACATGATCTCAGGCCAATCTTAGAGAACACATTTTCTCCTTGGATCTGGTTAAAGAGATCATCTATTTGAGGAAGTGGGTACCAATTATTGATCGTAAGCTTGTCCAACCTTCTGTAATCCACACATAGACGTAAGGTTCCATCCAACTTCTTAGAGAAAAGCATGGGTGAACCCCAAGAGGATATACTAGGTCGTATAAATCCATTGGCCTCTAGGTCCTCTATCTTCCGCATGAGCTCCTAAATATTAGTAGGTGCCATCCTGTATGGAGGAATGGACACTAGATCTACTCCTAGAACAAACTGAATTGTAAACTCTACCTCTCTCTTAAGAGCTAATCTAGAAAATTCATTAGGAAATAATTCCCTAAAACGATCAACTACTGGAGGGAAATAAGTTTGAAGAAAACCCTAATCCTCCATGAAATGATTTTCAATCTAGGTGGTCACTTCATTTATCCCATGATGATTCAGTCCAGCTCTCCCATACTAGACATTCCACTCACCTTTGAAAAGATAACTACTTCCTTCTGTTGATGTAAAAGATACCATGTGGCGATAACAGTCTAAAAAGGTGTGATAGTGGACTAACTAGTCCATCCCAATAATGACATTGAAGCCTGTCATGTTGATAAAAAAGAGATTCCACAAGAAAGGGTAACTACTTACCTCAAGGGGATAGTCCCTACACTAGCATATGCCCTACTTATATATTCCCAATGCCATATTGAGGGTCATTACACTATAGTGATATTGTATATCTAGTCAGAGACATTCCACGATAGATACAAAAATAAAAGAGTTTGAAGCACCTATATCAAACAACGAAGAGACAATAGTGGATGATAATTGAATTTTACCTTGTACTGTAGATGGTCTCACAGCCTAATCCTTGGGTATTGGCTATAAATCATGTAACTAACCTGATCTATGTCCCTGTACAATAGATGGACTACCACGATCATGATTTATCTACTAGATCTGCTAGTGATCAGGGGTAGGACTACCATAGACATGACCTCTTTTTCGGCCAGACCTACCGATGTTATTCCATCTTCCCGCCTGACACGGCACAAAATAACTCTCTCTTCTAGGTGGAGTAGATTCTGATCCTTTTCCACTTGAATCTGGTTGAAAGGTACTCAAAAATGTTGAAGATGATCCATATGGGCTCAATCCCAACACTCCATAGGGTCTCTATCGCATTGGGGATTCTTATACCCTAGTCTTCCACACTTATGACACACTATAGAGATATCAAACTGAAAACACTAACTACCACTATCCTGATGAGAAACCTTTAAGGAAAATCTCCTACCATTAGAAGAACTAATGGCCTAACATGACACTAATCCTTTAAACTCGGTACTTGTGTTGTCCCTCAGGTTACGTTTAGTGATAAGGGTCTGATCAACTATTTCAGAAAAGGTAGGAAGGAAAAAGGCATTCACCTGGTTTGGATGGCGTACTATAGCCCATCCTCAAAACATCTAGCACACGAAATCTCATAACCAGCCAAAAGTAGTGAAAAGAACTGAAAATAAGTGAAACATTATGATTATTACATAACTGACATAAAACCTTGCTCGAGATGCATGAAATCTCTAGCTTTTTCATATCTCAGTTCCTGAGGAAATAACTAATCATAAAAGGTGGTATGGAAATCAACCCATAACATGCCTTGATGATGACCATCCTAGGTAACCACATCCCACCAAATATTAGAAAAATCCCAAATAATGTATGTATCAATATTGAATCTCTTCTATGGAGGCATTTCTAGATGCTCAAAGATAGATAGCATGGCCTCTATCTAAGACTCAGTAGCCTGAGAGCCGACATCCCCTGAAGAAGTAGGAGGATGCTGCTACTGTAACTCATTGGTCAGATCATCCATCGTAAGTGCAACATGTGGATAACCATGCATGGACTACATCAAATGTAGGAAACTATCATAGACTTGACCATCGGTGATCAGATCAGGTACAACAGGTGGTGCCTCAAGTGGAACTTCTGGAGGTAAGACTGGCGGCTCAGGGCCCACCATGTCTAGAGCATGATCATTACCACCTTCCTAGTGAATGACCTGAGGACGTCGTGGTAGTATTGGTCTATAAATTCCAAGAAGATGCCTCAGAACAAGATTAGAAGCACAATATAGCATCACTAGCAGAAACTGAATGTAATAAAACTCACTACCCAAGTCATACTACCCAAACTACCCGCTTAGATAGCTAGGTATCAGTAAGTGCTCAAGTATAAGTTTCTTGTCATTTTTCTGTTAATTTCCAGGTTCCCTCCTTTACATTTAATAAACATGAAAAGGCTGGATAATGATGTGAAACGAATTCATTTTTGATTTTAGGATTCACTTTATAATGGATATCCATCTCTAGTGAATCATTTCCCATACACCTACCACCAGAAATGGAACCCACTTTCTTATAGCATAATGTATTTACTTGGTATATTACTCATCCCAACCCATGAGAGCCTATACACCTCATGAATTGAGATATGAATTCACTCAATCACAGCCAAAGTCATACAAGTACAAGTAAACTATCTCAACATCACTAAATAATCCCAAGCATATCAAGCAATGAAAATTGGTGAAATACATTTATATGGAATGGAAATATAGGTGATATGTGAATTCTATGTGCCTATAATGATGCATGTAACAATGCTCCATGCCCTCATATCATCGGGAAAATTATAAAATAGATTAATAATTAAAAACACCACACAACATGTGCATCACCCAATAGTGAAATAATATCAACTGTAATAGGAAAAAGTAGAATAATAATTATAATTTAGGTAACTTGGTTTTTACCAAGAACATTGGTTCGCGATGCCCAAGCATGGATTATAACCTAGTTCTAAACATTCTTATTCTCTAATATATTATATCCAAATAGTAAGTTAAGAAAAGAAACCACCTTTGATATCACTTTGTGACATCTCGGACCCATATGCCACTTAAAAGGTGCCCCGAGCCTGGTGGTCCACATGGCCTCAAGCACATCTCCACAGATGCTATAGGTTACCGACTATAAGCAAGGGGCTAGGGTGTGTCTGTGGGGAAACTATGCCCTCATTATCAGAGTGTATCATAGTGGAAGGATATAAATAGTAGTAAAAAATAGAAGTAATATAAATAAACAATAGAAGAAAACTGATGCAATAGATAAACAAGAATAACAATAACTGTATCTACTAGAGCAATGACGATGTAATGAAATGTATCTAGAAAACTAGAAAACATGGATACA
Source organism: Viscum album (assembly GCA_963277665.1). NCBI lineage: Eukaryota > Viridiplantae > Streptophyta > Magnoliopsida > Santalales > Viscaceae > Viscum > Viscum album. The sequence goes on from OY728161.1 coordinate 1,968,239,032, forward strand.
ATACAATAGTCATAACATGTTACACAAAGTAAAATAAAACAAATACTACTTCAAGCATCTCGAGATCCAACTTAGTCATCTGCTATCAATCTCCATCCTAAATAGCAAGCAATGATGTGTTTGAAGCTATATTCTTCCCTTTGTCAATACCTGCAACCTTGTAATCTAATTCTGGTACCAAACGACTCCCAGAGAGGTTGTGAGATAAATCTCAGTGGGCCACCACCAACAGTGTCTATAACATCTAGCCTGTTTAATTGAATATAGCAGTGTGAAGTCATGCATATATAAAGTAAAGAAAACAGTACAATATAACTAAATACCCAGGTACATGATTCAGCCCTTAGATGGTGTATGAACATGTAATCGATTTTTTAATTAAGTACTTTCTATATAATTTTAATAGGTCATATGAGGAAAATCCATCATTGACATCACCTTGTGATAGTATAAGCAGTGAAAGTCCCAATACGTAACATGGAAACATGAAAATGATATCCAGTGAGGGAGTTCCAGGGTAACAACCAAGGTAACGTAGTGCTCATGGAATATTAACTCAATAGTATCTGAGTCTAGATAAATGGTAAGAGTGTAATCCAAGGAGAATAATCCAAGGCATTCAATAATAAGACACATACCGAGTCCAAGGTGATCAACCAAGGTAAAATGGGGCTAAGCAAGGACAAGGCCCTATGGAATTTCACCATGGCACCTACTAGTCAATGAAGGATCCACAAAGTGTATTATAGATATCCTATAATAATGTAAAGGACCATATTTTAGTATACCGAGTATCCAAATAATAGAAAAGAACTAGAGTCTAGGTGGGTGTCAACCTAAGCAAACTGCATCCTTGAATCAGAATGGGGTTCCTGAGACCCAAGTTATTCTCATCTCAAGATCAAAGGAGAGATCAAGTAAGACCATTCCTATTTTATTTTATAATAATTTAATCATTCAATATGTTTAAGCCTTGTCTTGAATTAGTGTGGATAGGCCTAGTATCATTGAAACCATTTAATCAAGTCTTAATTAACCATTAAGGCATACTCAATTATAGAGTTTCACTCCGCTTCCTTCCATTAATATGAAAAGGGGTGATACAAACATGTAACCTTTATTCAATCTCATTTTATAAGGCCGAATTATATACTTAGTCTACTTTTCTTTTCAAATTTCACATTTAATAACCAAATTAAATTACTTTCTTTGGGAAGGTCAAGTAGTGAGCATACATGGTACATGACATTATGTAATTCCCTTTAAACAACAAACCATTTATTGTAAAAGGGATCACCTTTAGGAAGTTCAAGAAAAGGCACACCCAAATAGTGGCTTAAACGTGCCAAAACACTAAAACCCAAATATAGAATAACCTTCAACATGGGGCAGATTGAGTTGTGGGTGTAACCACTAACAACTAATCACACATTTGAAAAGAGAAAAACCATATGATTCTAAAAAGTATAATCATAGAATGGAAATTTAAGAAACGGATTCTGATGAAATCAGTGGTCCCCACACTAATATTCCAAAATCAATGAACATTAGGGGTGATTAATATGCTACCCACCTTATGGTTGCACGACTCTCCTCCTATGGTATCGACCCTTGATTTACCTCGGACCAGAGTATATCTAAGAAAGGGTGAACAATTATCACATGAATATATCTAATTATAGTTCAAGAGAAAATAAGAATGGATAAAGAGGACCCTAATACTTACCAGTGTGCATCAAATGTGATGAACAGAATCTTGATTGGATATCAGACGAAGGAGATCTCTTGATCCCTAGTTTTGGCCTTCAAAAAGCTCCAAAATGAGTGGAAAAGGGATTAACCCCATTGGTTCTTGAATTAGGGAGGAAGAGGGGGTAAATAGACCATTAATGTAAAAACTGTAAATGTACCCAAAAGTTTAGCCTACGCACAGTTTGTCTTCATGGATTTTCAAACTGTTCCAAAAGCGTGCGAGATGGTTCTTCCTGAAAAAACATCTTCCATATAGTTTGATCAAACCATGTGCAAACCATAAATGATTACCTAGGAAAATGGGGAATTATCACAGTTAGGTTTCACGGTCATGCGCCAACTGTGTGAGGTGGGTTTGTCCAGAAAAACACAATCTGCACGGTTAGGCAAACCGTGCGCTAACTGTGCGTAAACCAGGCGACCTGGCATGTTTTCCCAAAAGGATGTGTTCTGTGCTCCAAACAAGTCCCGGACAACCTGAAACCTTTTCTAACTCATTAGGTGTCCATATTATATCCAAATTAAATATTTGGACTTAAAATTAAAGGATCCATACCAGATTGAAAAACCATATTCTTATAGTGAAGCATATCAATAGTAGACTCTTATTGATAATACGAGGCAATAATATGAAATTGACTCTAAAAATTGGGATGGGTTCAAGAACTTATTTTTTAATAAGTATTTTACTCATATTATTCATATAAAAATAGAGGAGGTCCTTGAGCTAAAGAAAAAAAATATGATGAATTTTTTGGTACCAATGAGGAAAATTTTACAAGACCTGAAAGATATGCTTTTGGTATTATCATCCAACCTAAAAGTAAGATTGATCAATTATTCAGTGGATTAAAACCAAGTCTCCAAATTGAATTTTATATAAGATTATTTTTTAGATATGAAGAGTTCATTTCGTGTGTTATCAAGGTATAAATATAGGTTTTAATTACATATCATTAACATAGTTTTTACAAGAAGAGAAAAATGTAATTCAAAGGAAAATCTAAAAACCAAAGATGGAAGAAGATGAAATTTTCTTTATTCTCAACATGTGGGAATAAACATAGGGGGATTGTATTAAGGGAACTTTTAAATGATTTAAGATTGGAAGGGAAGGTTTTCAGGAAATCAAATTCCAAAGTTATGGGAACAAGTTAACTAATGATGAAAATAGAGAAAAATATGCATAGAATGCACCACTCACACTCTAGTGTTTCAAATGCAAGAAGTATGGGAATTATGTAAATCAATTCCACAATCCAAGGTCTAATGAGGATGATAATCCAAAACAACCTCTAAGGACAAAGGAAAAAATGTAAATTTTATGCAATCATGATGGTTTAAGTGAATCATGATAATTAGGGAACACTTATCCTCAACTCACTACTAGGGAATTTTATGTTTTATTCTATATAAATGATCCCTATGAAAATATTATTGTTTATCCTTTAGTAAAATTTATTATAATTTTGATAATTTATTATCTCCTTATAAATGGATTATGGAATAATGAAATAACATTTGATATTCTATCAGTACAATGTTGAACCCAAGCTTCTAATGGAGATTGTTTTTGTATAATATAAGATCTTATTTAAGTAATAAAGGGTGAATTGTCTTTTTGATGAATATATTTTTCTATGAAATATTAAATTAAAATTTATATATACTATCATGGGTTTATTATTTTAAGTTTTATCATAAGTTCAAAGTCATTGAAACACCTTTTGAGGTTTATGTGATGGTTGTTTATCAAGATTAAGGATATTTTAAGAGAAATTTATTACAATAAAACCCTTTAGTTTTACAGATTTTTTTTATGACAAAGTAATTTGTGGAGTAACCCCTTTAAAACTTTTGGACATATGATTAAAGTTACTGAAACCCTTTATGGTTTTTCTTATCTTTGATGTTGAGGTAATTATGGGTTGTAGTTGATCACATTACAATGTCAGAAAACTTCATTACTACTAGAGAAAATTTCCCTTTGGATACTCTTTCCAAAATATAAATTATGGAAGTGGTAAGGTTTCATGGGATACCACATTCAATTATATCTGATCGAGATATGAATTGTACCTTGAATTTTTTGAGAAGTATTTAGCAGGCTCTTGATATAGAGTTCAGTTTCAACACTATAGATGGTCAGTTTGAGAGAACAATTCAAACTCTATAGGATATGTTAAGATCTTGCTATGTGGATTTAAAATGTGGTTGAGATCACACCTTCCTCTAGTTGGGTTTCCTTACAAAAATATAATTCACTTAAACATTTAGATGTCTCTTTATGAATTCCTTTATATATATTAGAATGAAGTTTCATAAAGAAATATATTATGACATAAGCTAGATGGTGAGATTTTAGAGATGTTTAGAGTCATTTACCAACATGTAAGGACTTCATAAAGTTTATAGAAATTTTATTTTGATAATCATTAATGTGTTCTATAATTTGAAGTTAATGAGAAGTTCTTTCTATAATTTCTCTATGGAAGAATGAAGGGAAAACTAATCCCTTGATATATCAGTCCCATTAAAATACTTGATCATATTATGATGGTATATTATCATTTGGTGATTCTATATAACCTATCATAGTTTCAATATGTGTTCATATATCTCTCTTGAGGAGGTACATGCCTAATCCATCACATTTAATGAACTCAGAGGTCGTACTGTTGGAGCATTAGATTACTTATAAAGAACAACCATAGAGATTACATATTAGATAGATAAGGTTATAAAAAAATACCACTTACCTTGTCACCGTTTTATGGTAAAACAAAGATCTTTAGGAAGCCACATCTGAACCTAAGGACATAATGAGGCAGAATTATCGTCAATTTTTTGTACCAAAGTAAAGAATTTCGAGGAAAATTTTCATTTTAAGGGGGATAGAATGTAACACCCCTAGATTTTGTGAAAAAATCAAATTAGTTTAATCATTTATATATTTTAAATACATTAAACACTAATTTTATCTTACATGACATGCAACATTGATTTTAACTGGTGTTACACATAACATTGAGTTTAAGCGAAACATGACTTATTATTAAAATATTATTATTTTATATGAAAGTTATCACATAGTCATTGGAATAGAGGGTATGAATAATATTAAATAGATTATGAAAATATATCATTAAAACATTTATATAGAAAGAATCGTTTGGTGACCAATTAATTAAAAATGAAAATCAAAAATATTTGAAAATAAAGGAAATCTTTTTATAAAAAAATAATTTTTGTTAAAATAAACATATTGTACCTAAATAAATTAAAAAACCTATTTTAGTGAATGATTTTAATGAAATTTATATAATATATATTAAATAAACTAATTAAAATTCAACTTATTTTTTTCTAGACAATAGATAGGAATAAATCCAATTTTACACTTAAAATTGTCTTTTTATAAAAAGTAGTTTTGTCACCTAATTTGCACACATACTTAGAACAAATTTTTTAAATTTTTTAAATTTTATTTGAAAATAAATAAATAATTTTATAAATCATCATATCAAAATTATGTTAGGGTGAATTTTTTATAATTTTCTAAAAAGATTAATTTTTTTATGAATAGTGAAAAATACTGAATTTTAATTGAGAACTGCATTTTCATTTAAATTGTTGTTAAAGTTAAATTATATATTAAATTTTATTTAAAGTAAGATTTATTAAAATTATATATTTATTTATACAATTTAGTTAATTAGTATCAATTTTATATTGAAATTTTATACAAATACTTTGAAAGTTTTTGAACATTTTCTCTTTGAAAACCCGTTTTCTCATCATGTCTGTGGGGTTAATTTTAAATAAAACTTTATCCACTTTTATGAATAGGATTTTAAAAAATGGGTTCCATATTAGTAATAATAATAATTTGTATTATCTAATAATATCAACTTGTGTTTTTGACCAAAATGAATAGTGAAATTAATAAAAATTAATTACCATGGTTAAGGTTGAAAATGGGTTTACCAGGGGTTATACAAAAAAATAGGGGTTAAAATATACAAAAAACTTGTCTAAAATATATTTTATAACCATATTTAGACCCTATAATTTTTTAGTATCTTAAATAATCCATTTTGGATGCTTTCAGTATGATAAAAACATTGGTACACCTTTTTATTTTTAATAATTTCTAGTGTACCACTCACCTCACTTATAAAATGTCATCCCCTATCCTCTATTATTCACACATTAAAACCATCTTAGTTCAGAAAAGACCTAAAAACACATTAAAACTATCATCTTATAATCCTAGAATCATTAGTTTGGTAATAAATCCAACCTATGAAGGCTTTTGGTGCAAACCTAAAGAGGCTACCCAAAGAAGAGGAAATTCTCTTCAATGAAGTTTTTTATATTATTTATTCATTCAACAACTTAAATGATAATTAAACCATGATGATATAATAAAATCAGTATCTTCTATATACTAATATGTTTTAAGTTAAGTTAATGACCTAATGACATCTCAAATTCTATCAAATGGTTTATGACATCATCATTTGTGTATACGGAGGATTGCCGCCTTGTGAACCGATGTCATCCGTTTTTCCATTACCACCTATCAGGGTTGGGTATGATGATGGATATAAAGTATATATATGATATTTATAACATAATTATACCTCTTGAGTCATTATATCATATATACATTTTTAATTTCTATTCCATAGGGGATATGATAATGTCGCTCGTGTGTACGATAGACTACCGCCTCACGAAGTGATGTGATTCGTTTTTCACTAATGATTTACATGGAATATAATAAGGATAAATATATGTGATTTATATGGAATAATTATGATATTAATTATATATTTATAATTTTTAAAATATAATATATCTTTTCATTTAATACATTTTCACTCACTAAATGATGATAACGGCATTCGTGTACGTGTGGACTATCGCCTTCATGAAGCAATGTGACTCTCTATTTTCATCACCACACCAAATTTATGATATGTATGGTAATATTTAAGTAAATAATATTATATTATTATAATTAATAAAATATAAAATATTATTTAACTTATCTCCATAATGATCATTGGAAAATAAAAATATTACCTACGCGTACATACGACATGTCGTCTCCAGGATCGTAACATACTTCATTTCTCAAAACCAACTTTCATGATTTCTATTTAAAGTATAATTTTTGTATAAATATTAGAATTATATATTTAATATTATTATATATATTATTAAACCATGATAAAATTAATAGGTCCAAAAATAACAAATCAAAACATATATGAAAAACAAAGCAGTTATTACCTGAAATGTTATTTTAACAAGGAATTAGTAATAAACAGGTAATGAATGGTCATGAGTAAATAATATATGGTATAATATATTTAATTAGGATTATATAATATATATATATAATAAAATTATTTTTATTATATATTAGGTTTTAATGTGTTTGGAGGAAGTTTATACTTAAGGTAATGGATTTATATTCTCTCTTTTACTTCGGGCAGACATATGAAAATTCACCACTTGTTTATTTTGTGTGGTGTATATACTACCCCATTTAAAATTTTATCTCATTAATATTCTAATTTTTATGATATAAAAATTTTCATTTGATGTTATTATTTATTTGAACTTACTATTTAAAAGTTACCAAAGCAGTAAGGTATTTTTTTGTCAATTTTCATTCTTTGAGACATATGTTATGTTATGAACCAATCTATTTTATAAGGTGTATATATATACACTTTGACTTGTAATTTAATAAATTAATTTATTATCATGATATTATATGTTTAATTTAATGTTACACTTTTAAGGTGGTTATGATTCAAAGTTACAAGGGTGGTAAGGGTTTTATGTTACAATCTCATTGTTTATTGGGATTGCTCATGATTATGCTTAAAATGATGAAATAATATGATATATATACAAATAAACTCATAAAATATATTATCTTATAGTTTTCTTGTGTTAATACATGTTTTAAATTAATTTTTCTCTCTTTATGTATTCAATAATTCAAAAAGAATTTTTTTAATAAAAATCGCATTTTTGGTCAAAAACCCTTTTTATTCCCATTTGAATTTTACCAAAAATGTGAAAAGAATATTTGGGTATTGTATGAATGGAATTTCCTTCCAAAATGACCATTATTTTCATTGAAGTTTACTTTTTAAATTTTAAATGATACTTCTAAAGGAAATTATTTTCAAAAAAATTACATTTTCAAAAGTGTTTTCAAAGTGGAAATAATTTTTTCCTCAAGAAATGTTTTAAATGATTTTAAATATTCCATTATAAGTTTTCAAATTTAATTTAAAAGAAAATTATTTAAATATATATATATATATATATATATTTTATTCTTAAAAATTAATTTTAAAATAAAATTTATATTCCTCAAAAAATGTTCCAAGTGATCCTTCAAAATCATTCTCCTTCAAAGATTACATCCTTTGATGTAACTTATGCTTTATTGGGGATATGATCCAAGGATTACATTATTATTCCTTCTATGAATGGTTTATCATGACAATATTTTTATGAACCCCATCTATATTCCATGGGTTATAGCATGATGAAATTATTATAAAACCCACTTCTTTTTTCCATAGGCTATTCTATGATGAAATGGTTATGAAAATTATCTATTTTCCATAGGTTATGATATGATAAAATGTTTATGAAACACATTTCATTTCATGGTTTATAATGTGATGAATGATTTATGATCTTATTTCACTCATTAATATGATTTTCATTATTTGATAGGTGGGACCAATATCTCCCTCCAATGCATTGGGTAATTATTAATGTTATATAATCTCAAAGGGTAAACAAGAGTTTATCCCAAACCTGAAAAAAAGGGTACATGGGATGTTATCCTAATCCCTAAATAAGATGGTACATAGGAGGATATTACAAGCCCAAAACAATAGGGTATATGGTAGGTTATCCCAAGATCAAAAACAAGAGGGTACACTAGAGTTATACAAATCCCTAAACAAGAGGGTACATAGGAGGTTATCCCAATCCTAAAGTAGGTACATAGGTAATTATACCAAAACTAACATGTTATTAATGTCTTGGTTGATAAAATTGACATAATATTTTCTATTCTTATGTGTGTTCTATAATTCTATGTCTTATGAAAATTTTGTTATCTCATGGATCATGTTCTTTAATTTCCTTATGATTCATGCCTTAGGAACTACCAATATCTATTCCATGATTCAAGATTATAATATTTGATTTTCAACGTATGGTTTAAAAATGGTATGATCATGTTCTCATACCATTATTATCATCTTGTGCTTACATATCTCCCGTGTTACCCTTACTAAGAATCTATGTTCATCATTTCTTAAGTTTCCTTTCCTTGAGTTATGAAGAAAGGTTTTAAGTAGAATTTATAAATGGGAATATATTTATGGTACACATTGAAGATATTTTGTGAATTAATAAGATTGTGTTCCAAGTTCCCAAAGGCACTAAAATATTATGGTCCTCACAAGTGTGTTTGTGTAATGTAATGAATATTCATATAAAAATATGTAATATCCATTTATGAGAAATATAGCTTAATATAATAACTTCATCCTTCATAAATGAATTCTTCTATTTCTTCGCATATAACTCATTCTTCCTCAATTCCTTAAAAACGATTCATAAGTGATCTATATATTCCACCATTGTTTCACTATAGATAATAATTTCATCTAATTAGACTACCGTGAACTTGTCCAAGTATTTAGAGAAGACTTTTTTCATCAAGTTAAAAAATATAGATGGGTATTTATTCAAACAAAATATCATAACAAGGAACTCATGGGATATATACCTTATCATGCATGTAGTCTTAAACACATCCTCCATGGCTATTCGAACTTGATATTATCCCAATATAAAATACATCTTTTTTAATACCCATTACTTGAAAAAATTATCAAAGGGATTCGCTATCAATGGGATATGAGACTTATTCTTCAGCGTGACTTCATTCAATTTTTGAAGTACACACAAATCCTCAAGGAGACATCATGTTTATTTTTTAATCACACGGGTGATCTATGTAGAAACTTCAATGGTTTTATTTTCTCATCATCCAAAATTTACTTAAATTTCTTATTTAACTCATCCAGCACGGTTGGATCTATATGATAGGGTTACATGGGGGTCTTATCCTACACTAGTAAGAACACAAGGCTGCAGTTCATGTAGTTTGTCCTTATATAGGATATTTAAGTTTCCCTAATAATATAAAGGATGGTGTGTGTTAGTCCTGACACCACACTAGTTGGTATTTGGGTTTTCTCTCCTGATGAGTCCATGTAAGTATTAAACTAGAAAACCTCACATCATTTTGATGATTTGTAAGGTATAACCCTACCCACTGTGGAGGGGGTTGGGGTGTCGCATAGGTGATTTGTTGTGTTGGGACACTCAACTCACAACAACTAGTATCATAGATACCTCATTATGTTAGTGGAATGTTGTCAGTTTATCCTTGGTGGTATGAGTGGGGTCTCTAGGTGTCATGGTGTAGGTGACATGAAAGAGACAGTTTCACTCAATTGTTAATGCCTAAGGAAGAAACACCACTATAGAGGGTGGTGTGTTATAATATATAGGGTTTATAACCCATAAATAGGAGGGATATAGAGCCATTGGAAAGGATTGATTATCCCCTTTTTCATGCATGGTATCTAGTTAGTTTTAAGTAGATCCTTTGAAAAACAGACTCAGGGCCACGATCCATCATGCATGAGGGCATGCATGGAATTGTAGTGGGATAATATCATGACGCAATCACTGGGGGTCTCATCCTACACCAGTAATAACACAAGGTTGTGGTTCATGTGTTTTATCCTTATACAAGATATGGAATTTTCCCCAATAATGTGTAGGATGGTGTGAATCAGTATTGACACCACACTAGTTGGGATTTAGGACCACTCACCTGATGAGTCCATGGTAGGAAAAAACTAGTGAACCACACATCATTTTGAAGAGCTAGACGGCTAAACCCTTCCCACCGATGAGGGGGTTTGGGTGCCACATGGGTGATATATTGTGTTGACACAATCAACCCATGAAATTAATCTATTCAAACCCAAATATCAAATTATTACTCTTACTATAAAATATTTCCTTAATATCCTCTTCAGTTGACCCTAAGATACACAACTTGTAGTGTTTATCTCAACCTCTCTTGAAACTCAAGAAGGAAATTTACTATAAACTTATCTCATGGAAATTACTCTATATATTATCACTTCTCAATCTATCACTTATTCCCAATACTATATCTAAAATTCCCCAAAAAACTATAGAATCAATGGCTTTAAGGAAGTCTAAAAATTTTGTGCTCAATCTTCAATTCTAGTTGGGAAAAGTGGGAACTAACCAATCAGGTCCATAAAATGATTACCAAATATGTACAAACTATCTTCCCCTATTCTGATCTCTTTAATATCCTTTATACATATATCTATTTTCATGTAAGAGATAAAATCCTTCTTGAATATTATAAGAAACTCTTTCCAAGGAATTTCATCATTGTGCTTTATCTCCGGCCATATTTGAGCCACTTTCTAAAACAATACATCCACCAAATTAACTTTGAATTTATATTGAGTCCTCACCAACTCAATGAAAACTTCAATATATTTAATCTATTTATTAGGCTCATGGATAGATCCTCCTTTGATGAAATTTGTTGTTTTTTATCACAAAAACTTCATGAAATATTCATCTCAAGATTCCTATTTCTTCTTCCCCCATGTAATGTCTCAATGATGTTTCAATGGTATATCTTTGGAACAATATAAAATAAATAGGTTATCACACATCACATGAATCATGAAAATATCACATAGAATATCATATCATGTAGGATAATATATTCACTATCATGAAAATCTATTATCCCAACACTTCATTTCCATATAAAAACTAAATCATCACCCTATATAATTGATCCCCACACATTTTACATCAAAATATTCCCACATAATATCAATTCCTACTCAAGGGTAACATTCACCACATTTTATCATATCAAATAATATCATAGATATTAATAACTATATCTTAACAATTCATTCCACACTACATTATCAAATCATTACAAACCAATTACTATTTTGAACAAACATTAATTTCAAAAAAAAACATATTATCATTACATAACTAATCATGACATGATCATTGATACAACACATAATATCCTAACAGTATTACCATTAGTGTTTCATGGGGAACTAATTACTTAAATATATTTATTTCCTCTACCTTGGAAAAATTACCATACTTGGATCATATTAATTTTCTAATAACATCATAACATTCTTCTTATATCTACCCTAGAATTATAACATTCTTCTCTTTCAAAAGTTATACATAAATAGAACATGATATGCTTATAGGATTACATAATAAAATCTAAATAGTATTTTTAACATGTTATCCTTAACGTAAAATAAATAGAAATCAACATGTCATATATCTTAAAATGCTTTCATAACAAATAATTTATATATTTTAATAACCTTGGACACATTTTATATAGTAATTGTCTCAAAAATTTATCATTAATTCTCTATTTAAATACTGAATCAAGAATTCATCCTAAGAGAAATATATAAGAGGCATGAATCACACATTTTTATTAAGTAATACATGTTAAGTAAGGGGAATTTATAAATCTAATATTCTCTTAAATAAAATTAACTCATACTTATAACTTTCATTTACTTGCAATAAAACTCCTAGATCATTAGTTCTATTTAACACGTAGGATGAAATTTCATATTAAGATACGTTAGAATCTAAAATATAATTCTCAATCATTTCATCTAGAAAAAAATTAACATAATTTATCATCAATATATTCCTTGATATATGGAGATTCTAGAAAAGGTTTATTTATGGTAATAATGATCATTCAGACAAGATTCATCATTAATGAAATCATATTAACATGCCACTTATATAAAATTTAAAAAACACTTTTCATTCCTAACATGATCTTAAAATTATATAATTATAATGAATTAAAATTTAATTCGTAAAACTAAATATGGAATATTAATAAAATCAAGAATCACATTATGGGAATGATTTTATAAAAATTCATGTTTAAATTATCATGAATCGGTATATTAAAATTGGTTGAAACATAATTATAAATACAAAATCATGTCAATTAGAATAAATAAACACACTAATAATAATAATAAATAAAAATATCTAACTCAAATAAAACCTGTCATAATGATACATGAATAATTTCATAATTGTTTACCCTCCAATCAGTGCATTTTCATCTTGAACATGCTTTGTAGATCATCAAGGTCCTTGTGTTGGACCATATGGGGGCCCAAATACTTGTTTCTTAACCAGTATCCTCTACCTACATAACATGACAAGTTTATATGATATTTCATCCATACTACAACCAGTCAATGATCACTTTTTTTATTATCAAAATTCATCTTATCTATTAACCAAAGGGATTGATACCACTTTATCATGAACCAACCCTTCTAAAACCCCTCTTAGGTTGGAAGTAAAGATGATCATGATACCCAATGCTTGTATATAATAAGACATTAGTTATAAACTATCATCAATGATGTCTTCCACACATATTGGAGGAATTACTCTCAAAATTCCCAAAAAAAAAGTGGAACCACCAACTCTATATATATACAGAAAAGAATATATTCCCCTTCTTAAGTTATATATATATATAAATTTCTAAAATAGAATACAATCAAGTAAAATGCAAGACCATCTTCCTATATATTCACTCCAGTAACCCAAATAGAAATATCTCTAATCTCCAATGAAATATCCTATAAAAAATTAGGAATTTTTTATAGGGGTGAGGACTTGGGAGTACTCAAAAGGATAATAAATCTAAAAAATTCAACATCCATGTGAAAGAAATTGAGTTGGGATAAATTATGTGAAATAAACTAAGAAGAGGAAAAGTTGGAATCAATAATAGGTTCTAGAAAACCACTTATAATCAAGGGAATGTTTAACAATCCTAGATGTCATAAACTTTATAATAAACTACTTTCTCTACAACCATCTCGTTATATAAAAAAATCATATCCCTCAATCATCTATGGAAATATACTTATAATATAATAAGTTAAAAAGTCCTAGAAAATTACCACCACTCTTACCAGTTAGCTTATAGGTCATTACAACACAAATAGGTTGTGATCTAGTATGAAAACCCCTCAAAAATTGATCATGAAGTAGAGTATAAAATATAAATCATATCAACATAATATCTCAACCATCGCATCATAATTACCAAACCATATCACCATAAAAAATAAAATATCCCTATCTCTATAACATCTGTTTCATTGTGAAATACAATACTTGGGCCATTATAAACCATTTCCATATAACATTATATCATATGATATAAACCACACATCATTTTAGTATTAATACCCACATGAAACGGTCATCATAACCATGGATAATCAATATTTAATAATAAAGAAACATGGTAGAAACAATCCAAACCAAACTCATCATGAAATATTACATTATATCACAACCAATTCAATATTCATTTCCATCATTAATATTTTCATCTTAACAATTACATAATTTATTTATAACATTACACATTCATGTAACATAATTAATTCACTATCATTTAAGAATCTCATAATATTTCCAATTATTTCATTCTTCAAAACATTACAAATATTTAAACCCATATCTAAATTACCACTTCATTTATTTATTTAAGAATAACATTATATTAAATAGTAAATAAATTTAATTATTCCACTTCTATATTCATTTAGTTAATATTAAAAATAATCCCATATCTTTCGATAGTTACAACATAAACCTTAGACTAATCATGATAACTTTCAAAGAAACCTAACCTAGAACTTAAACTTTTTAACTCTACAGGACACATAACCTATTAAATGAAAAGAAGTATCCCCTCTTAGAAGTTAAATATGAAACCTTACTCCTCCAACACTCACAATTTCCCAAATTTCTTAATAACACACTTGTACATCCATATTCTATACTAAAAATCACAAAAATAATATTTTAAGCATAACCAGTAGAACCACCTAAAGAAGAAACACTAGCACACCTCCTCTAAGGACTATTGAATTCTCATTATTTAACCAAAACTCAAGATATCATTATGAGTAAGGTAAATACAAGGAAATAACCACACCAAAACAATTCAACAACAAAAAA
Organism: Viscum album; assembly: GCA_963277665.1. NCBI lineage: Eukaryota > Viridiplantae > Streptophyta > Magnoliopsida > Santalales > Viscaceae > Viscum > Viscum album. The sequence continues at coordinate 1,968,254,044 of OY728161.1, forward strand.
CCATATCCTACCTAAGGGTTATCACTAGACCTGTATAACCTAAAATATTAATTGAAATAAATAGTATTTAATTTTAACAAGCCCTAAAATATAACATAAGACAAAAAATACAAGGATATAAGATCTTTATTGACTTCAGTGACACCCCAATTCTATAATCACCCAAATTAAAATTATTTAAATTAATTACTCACAATAATTCCTAATTACCATCCTTTCCCCATTTCCATTCTCAAAGTATTTTATATCGCATTAATTCCAATTTCATATTTATATTTTCATCCTCATCTCTATCTAACACACATATTATATCTCAATGTTATCTATATCAATATAGTATAATATATAAATATAAATTTCCAAATCAATATATCAATATGGAATTTTGAGGGGGATAATCATTATGGTCAAATTTTTAGTTCAAGTTCATAAACAAGTTCATGTATTCTTTAAAATAGTTTTCATAATAGTTTATATAAAAAAATAACAATGTAATACTAGTGTATTAATTAAATCAATAAGGATTGAAATTTTAATAAACAAGACTTAATCAGTCCCAAGAAATGCAGAAAGAAGAATTATATAATATCCCCTTCCCATTGACCAAACCCATAACACTGAGAGTAATATAAAGGATCAATGGAATAATATAAATTATACATTAACCCTTTCCATTTGAATAAAACAAAAAAATATATCCTAAAAGAATATTCGGATAATAAAAAGTATAAAGTTAATAGAGAACCCGTCACCCAAACTAAACCATCCTTCCAAGCTTTGGGGAAGAGTATGAACTTACCATATTAGAAAGGCATATTTATGGTTTTTAAAATGAGGCAGATTATCAAATTTTAGAGTGGTATAAGGGTTCATGGATCATAGGTTTCAGTGAGAGGGTTTAAATCAAATATAATATTGGTAAAACATATTTAGGGGTACTAATAAAAGTAGTTTCAATCATTAGATTTGAAATAGATGATAATTAATGGGATTTAAATGAACATGGATAAATTAAATGGTTTGATGGTATATCATGAAACATAATATTCTAGAATATGGAATAAAGTATTAGAAATCCCCTACCTTAATGAATCTAAGAAATTTTATATCAAGTGAATTGAATTCAAGCATAATAAATCCATGAAAAGAATCCTTGAACTTATAACAACACATTTAACACCAATACATTGATAATAATTTACAAAAACTGAGAAAAAAACACTATTATAATCATCCCTTAGAATATGAATAAGAAATAATGAGGTAAAAGTGAAGATAAGGTCACCTAATATTGAAGGAGAAACAATATTCAAAGATAGTTCTACAAGAACAATGAAAGGGTCCTAAAATGATCTCCAAAATAATCCCATAAGTTACCCAGGGTTTGAGAGTATTAAGGAACTTCAATCCAAAGGGATGAAATACCCTAAATTTATAATGAAAATTAAAATTAATGGAATCATAGTGTGGAAGATAGAGTCAGGACATGATATCTTGGTTTTAAATGCACTTCCAAGGATCACATCACAATTTTCTAGGCAGTCACCCCTTTAAAAATTATTAAACCCTCTTAAATTTGATATAATGGGTGAAGGTCATGACATGAAAAATATAACCACTCCACAATTTTAAAATGATGAAAAATAATGTTGGGAACCTCATGTGACCACCTTAGACCAGATCAACACTAGATAAATCTCACAATTCAACATGACCCGCATGGAGTTGTTCTATAAACTGATTGCATAGATACTCTTTTAGGATTTGGATTTATTATCCCATATTTTGTAGTCATGTTAAATTGAAATTATTTAACACTATATACAAAATCTCAAAGAACCTTCCAAATTTACAATATCAAATCATGCATGGAATCAAGAAACTTCTCACATATTGAATTTTTAGTGAAATGTTCCACTACACAACCACTAAAAATTTATCAATCAAATAATTTATTCCCAATTCCTATATTTTCTTATTTTTTGATAGTAGATCCATGAAAAATGTGGTATATATTGACATTTTTGAAACTTACTTAGAGAGTGGGATGTTACTAGTAAGTTGTTTGAAATTTTTAAATAACTTCATGTATTTTTATTCCATTTTACCATGTCTTATTCTATATAAAAAAGGAAGGAGTGGTTGATATATTTGAACTTCAAGATGTTTACTATAAGGACCCGACATTATTATATACATAATCTTGAATTTAGTCAAGAAAAAACTTCCTTTTTAATTGAGTATCTTTTCAAGTTTAGAGATCTAGAGAATTAGGACATAACATTCATAACATTACACATTGTTACAGAGTGGATACCATCAAAATGGTTTCCATTTTTTCAAAATATAAAAAATTAAAACTTAAAACAAGACTCCTTGAAAACTCTTAAACATTTTACATGTCTTCCTTACTTTTACTACACATCCATTAACCTTTTAAAAATCATATAAAACTTGGGATGCGCAAAAAAAACTCAGTAAGGGATGAAAAAGGAAGAAAAGAGCACATTAGTCCATGAATACTCGTTATGTATGAAAACATTTTCAGAATACATGCTTGTCACTAATATATACTTAATTTGTGTAACATGAGATTTACATAAGATACACATAAAACATGAGAACATAAATATAATCATAGAGGTATCTTGGGGAATTACTTACATAATCTTGTAACCATTCTTGGCTACCTTATAATTTGTAACCCTCACGGCTACCTTACTTTGTGTAACCATCGCAGTTACACTTGGAGTAACCATATGGCCGACCTCCAACATACACATACCCAATGCATTAGAGGGAGATATAGGTCCCACCCTTAATCATAAATAATTCTGAAGAACCAAAACATAATCATAAAACATGAATAATTCCATAAAAACATTACTTTGGAATTTCGTAAAACCGAATTTTAAAAGAGAATTTTTAAATAAAAGCCCCTTATAAATATCATACAATTGAATAGAGACTTAAAATAGTGGATGTAGTATGTATATATACTGTAAATACAGATAATAAAACATAATATAAATATAACTCATCAAACAAACAATTTAAATAGAACATAAATAATGAAGTAGAAGGTTAACCCAAAGAATGGAAGTCGGGTTAAGAATTCCCTTACCTCGGGTTTGTCTTACTTCCAACTTGTTTAAACCTTCTGTATAATGGTTAAAAGAGTGTTATTAATATTTTACATAAATATTTTAATTTTTATAACATCTTATATGATCATTTAATAACATCTTTTCACCCTTAATTGTTAGTATTTTCCCCTTGCACTGTTTTTGGTTGAATTCTTTACATGATTTCTATGATTGGTTCATGGTGGACATTCTTGTCGATTGAAAGTGAAACTCTAAAATTGGAATGGAGTATTATTTTCATATAACCAGTTACATACATTATTCAATTTATCATTTTGAATTATTACATTAGGATGATTCATATGTTAGAATATTAATGATGTTCGTTTAGGTCCTTTTAGTGGTTCTTTGATAATAACAACTCTGTTTTGTCTTATAAATTAGAACCATGAGTACAAAAGAATTCCAAAACCATGGGTGAGTCATAAAATATATATTATAACCTGGTTAAACCATATAAATGGTTTCGTGACCAGACATGAAATAATTAATGGAAATTGAAATCACACCGTCCATGATGTCGATAATTCGACACAAATGGACAATGTTTTTATTCTTTAAATAAGTGGGAGAGGAGAAGAATAATGATGAGAAATTTTTTTATAAACAAGATAAAATCTATAGTATACATGTTTTCTTAATATTTCATGCCTCTTGGGTAAGGATATATGAAGAAATAATAAGGAAGGAACTCAAAATAAAGGAAAAAGTGAGAAATCTCTTACAAAAAAATCGGCAGCCTAACGGCTACACAACATGGTTTTAGAAAATATTAAAAAGAGAGGGGAAAAGGGTCACACATCCAGAAATTAATCATAATATATAGAAGATCAAGAGTAATAATGAAATAAGAACATGGTATGGAAACTTTAAAATTATACCACATAAAAGAGAATTTGAAAGGAAAAAGAAAGAAATTGATAATTTTCTTACCTTCTAGAGTAACCCTTAGAACTTGAAGTTTGGGACCTTGGGGGCATGAGGAAACCTTTTTCAGACTATTATGAAGGTAAGGAGTCTAGAGATTTGTTGAGGGAGAATTGGGAATTAATTCAACTAAGGGAAGAGTTGGTATTTATAGGAAAAGTGAGGGATTATTTTAATAATTTTCAAGGGACACCTCATGAGTGGTATTTACAAAACCATGGGCTTGCCCATGGTATAAGATACTTGGGAAACCTCACATATTATTTAACTATAAAAAAGTCAAACAGATTTATTACATAATTATTATATCATTAATGATGTCATTAATACACCAAAACTAAAAATTGTACTTTTTACTATTCACCGAAAAATCAACTGTTTCAGAAAAATTCCAAAAATTCGCCTTAACTATTTATCGATTTGTAGATTTCAATAATAAAGTCCATTTTTTGAAAATAAATTTCAAAATATTATTAATTTAATTTTTAAATAAAAGAATACTTAATTCAAAAATTAACAATTATAATTTTGTAACTACTTCTATATCACAATGAAAAATTAACCTAGATGCTATTATCTTAAAGCCTTAATAAAATAAAATAATAATAAAATATACTATTCATTAGGGTCATATCACTATTCATATTACTATTCATAAGGGTATGTTACTATTCACTAAAAAACAAGTTGGTTCCAATATACTCCAAATAACATACTGAATACAAATGTAGATGATAGTTTCTTGAAATTCAGAACATAGAAGTAGAAAAGTTATGTTTTAAAGGCTAATTAAAAATATCTATTTAAAAAAAATTCCATGCATTTCTATTTATTTTTTAGAAAAACTTGGGGTGTTACATTATCCCCACCTTCTTTAAATTGTGTCCTCGCAATTTTATTTACTTATTAAACAACTCAGGATATTTTTCCCTCATAGCATTTTCAGACTCCCATGTTGCTTCTTGAACCATGTGGTTTCTCCACAAAACCTTTACCTAGTAGATTACCTTATTCTGCAATACCTGTTCTCTTTGATCAAGAATCTAAACCAGTTTCTCTTCATAAGAAAGGTTCTCTTAAAGCTGAACTGCTTCTGGGCTCAAGACATGTGATGAATCTCGCACACACTTTCTCAACATCGAAACATGAAAAACATTGTGTACCTGAAAAAAACTCGGAGGCAAATCTACAAAGTATGCAATTGTTCTAACTTTCTCTAAGATTTCAAAAGGACTGATGAACCGTGGACTTATCTTTAATTTCTTACCGAAACTCATCAAACTTTTCCAAGGAGAGACTTTAAGGAAAACATGGTCACCTACCTCTAAATATAAGTCTTTCCTTCTGTTATCTGTATAAAATTTCTACCTGCTCTGAGTTGTCCTCATGTGCTACTGGATCATCCTCACTTTCTCAGCAACTTCTTCAACTAATTATGGCCCCATCAACATTCTTTCACCGAATTCATCCCAAAACGCAGGAGTCCGACATCACTTTCCATACAAGGCCTCAAAAGGTGCCATCTAAATACTGGAATGAAAACTGTTATAATAAGAAAACTTAACTAATGAAATATATTGATCCCAACTTCCCTGATATTCCATTGAACAATCTTGAAGCATATCCTCTAAATTTTAAATCATTCATTCTGACTGCCCATCTGATTGAGGATGAAAAGTTGTACTGAAATTTAACTTTGTGCCCAACGTCTTCTAAAGTCCCTTCCAAAAGTTAGAAGTGAACCTGGGATCTCAGTCAGATACAATAGAAAGAGTAACTCCATGTAACCTAACAATCTCCTTGAGGTACAATTGTAAAATCTGATCCAAAGTCATTGTATCTCGAACAGAAATAAAATGTGCAGACTTTGTTAGCCGATCAACAATAACCCAAATTTCATTGTTACCTCGAGAAGTCCTTGGTAGTCCCACCACAAAGTCCATGGATACATTCTCTCATTTCCACTCTGGCACTGGAAAAGGCTGAAGCATCCACTTTGGTAACTGCCGCTCTGCTTTAACCTGTTGACACGTCAAACATTTCATGGTAAAATCAGCAATATCTCTTTTCATTCCATTCCACCAATAATACTTCCAAAGGTCTCTTTATATCTTAGTACTACCAGGATGAACAGAAAATGGAGAAATATGAGCTTTTCACAACAAGTCTTTCTTCAAATGATAATCACCAGGCACATACAACCTTTTTCCAAATATTAAAACACAATCTTTATTAAGATTAAATTCTAGAAACTTACCCATTTTAACCAATTCTACCTTTTTCTGTAGCTCACGATATTCCTTTTGTACCTAATTAATTCTATCTAACAACGAAGACTGCACTGAAACCTGAAACAAAATAGAGTTATTCCCAGCACTAACAACTTCTAAGACAAAATTCATCAAATCATTAATCAAGGGACCATGTTTCAAATGTAGCATGGTTAATGATGCATGATTTTTCCGACTTAAGGAATCCGATACTTTGTTTTCTTTTCCGAGATGGTAATTGATCGTGCAGTCATAATCCTTTATCAGTTCTAGCTATCTTTTCTGCCTCATGTTTTATTCCTTCTAAGTGAATATATACTTTAGACTTTTATGGTCAGTATATATTTGGCATTTGGTTCCATATAGATGATGCCTCCATATTTTCAAAGAAAAACCCATAGCTGCCAATTCCAAATCATGTGTGGGATATATTAGCTCATGAGGTTTAAGTTGTCTCTAAGAATAGGAAATTACCTGGTCATTCTTCATCAAAACACAACCAAGTCACTTCAAAGAAGCATCACTGTAGATAACAAACTCACCATTCCGGGAAGGTAAGGCCAAAACTAGAGCATTCACCAATCTCTTCTTTAGTTCCTGAAAACAAACATCACATTCCCCTGTCTAAACAAATTTAACCCCTTTCCATGTTAACTTTGTTATCGGGCGAGATAACCATGAAAAGTTCTTAACAAACCGTCGATAATAACTTGCTAAGCCTATAAAACTACAAATCTATGTAACATTTTTGGGTCTTGGCCATTCATCAACTACTTTTGTTTTGGTAGGATCAACTATTATTTCATCCTTATTTATAATGTTCCCAAGAAAAGAAATCTTTTTCAACCAAAAATCACACTTGCTGAATTTTCCATATAGTTTCTTTTTTTTAATGTTTGTAAAACAACCCTTAGATTTTTTTCATGCTCCTCTTTATTTTTAGAAAATACCATAATGTCATCAATAAATACAACCACAAAATTATCCAAGAACTCACGAGATACTCTATTAATAAGATTCATTAATACAGTAGGTGCATTAGTTAATCCAAATGGCATAACAACAAATTCATAATGCCCATATCTAGTACGAAAGGATGTTTTTGGGATGTCATATTCCTTCACCTTCCTCTGATGGTATCCGGATCTCAAGTCAATCTTGGAAAAGTACTGAGCTCCCTAGAGCTGATCAAAAAAGTCATCAATATGAGGCAAAGGATACTTGTTTTTAACAGTGATGTTATTCAAAGATCTATAATCAATGAAAAGTCACATGGAACCATATTTCTTTTTATCAAACAAAATAGGGGCTCCCCATGGTGAAGTGCTAGTACGAATGAAGCCTTTTTCAAGAAAATCCTATAACTGATTTTTCAATTCAGGAAGTTATATTGGACCCATACGATATGGGGGTTTTGAAATTGTCTTAGCCTCAGAAACTAAGTCAATTGTGAATTCGACTTCTCGATCAGGTATGAAACCAGGTAAATCATCAGGAAAAACATCAAGGTATTCATTTACCACTAGCACATCATTAATTTGAATAGTTCCCTTGTTTTCAAAAATATGAGCAAGATAAATTTCATTTCCATATTTCAATAGTTTCTCAGCTTCTGGATATGTTATCAATTGTATGGTTTCATTCTTGTATATAAACTGAAACTCTTTCTGAAAAACAACTTCTTTAGCTCTACAGTCAATCTTATCATGATAATCAGAAAGTCAATCCATCCCCAGAAGAACATCAAACTCAAATAAGGGTAAAACAACAAGGTTTGCAGGTAAAGCCTTTCCGCAGAACACAATAGAAAAATTCTTATAATTCCTATTTGCTATAACATTTCCCCCGGGTGTTTTAACAACAAGTTCCGGTCTCATTTGTTGAGGTGATATTTCCAATTTACCAAAAAAAATCTCAGACATGAAGGAATGTGTAGACCCTGTATCAAACAAAACTTTAGAAAAATCTGAGTGAAAAAACAAATTACCTGATACAACTTCGTTGGATGGACCAACATCTGCTGACGTAGTCGCAAAGGATCTCACTAGACCTTTCTACTTGTATTCTGGATTCTTTTCATCATTCGGATCTCTCTTTGGGAAGACGTTTTCATAGTGACCCGTATCACCACATTTAAAACACTTTACAGTTTGGTTATCAGGATTATTCTTAGGACCATTTTCATTGCAATCTCGGGCCATATGTCCAAACTTACCACATTTAAAACACTTCCCAGTTTTGATAAGACATTCCCCAGGGTGTTTCTTTCCACACTTTTCACAAAATAGAAATTGGATTTACTTAACATCATATTTCTTTGGTTGATTCTTACCCATTGGTTGCCAACTGGACCACTTCTTCTCTTTGTTTCTAAAATTCACATGATCATCAGCAAACTCCATCTCTACCCTCTCAAGAAATCGGAAAAGTTTCTCATAACTTTTGAATTCACAGGAGGCCAACGCCCTTTGATACCTTGGCTTCAGTCCTTAGTAAAAGAGATTGATTTTACTATCAAGATCCAGAATAAGATTTTGTGCATACCTCGCCAGTCGGGTGAAGTTTGATTCATACACAGCCACTAAATCTTCCTCCCTTTGTTTCAATTCAAGGAATTGCTTCTCCATTCTAAGTCTCACCACCTTAGGCAAATATTTTTCAAGGAAAAAGATTTTAAATTCATCCCACTCTAAGGCATCAAAATTCTCTCTACCCATGATATTCCTTTCCACTGACCACAAATGATCAGCTTCCCCTTCAAAACGATAAATGGAAAGACTTACCTTTTGATTTTCTGAACATCCCATAACATCAAATATCTTTTCAAGGGATTTGATCCATCCTTCAACTGCTACTAGGTCATAAGATCCATTGAATTCAGGAGGATGTTGTCTCATAAAATGTTCAACTACTATCATATTCCATTGTGGTACCTCTATTGGTCCTCTTTCATGGATTCCACCACCATTTATTCCCTGTGTTAGCTGAGTCATTACTGTCACAAACTGCTTGGTTCCAATCCCTACCATTCCGGGCAATAGTTCTAGAAGGATGTCATTATTTCAGTGCCTCTCCTCTTCAGCATCCTTGTTCCTTCTACGTACAACCATTCTGAACAAACATATCTTAGATGAAGCAACACGGTAATCTTTAAATGCTATAACAAATTAAACATAGAGTGAAAATCATTTATGGTATTCTATTAACATCACCTTAACCCCTAAAGTTATCTAAACTATCCTCTGATACCAACTATAAGGACCCGACATTATTACATACATAATCTTGAATCTAGTCAAGATAAAACTTCCTTTTTCATTGAGGATTTTTTCAAGTTTAGATCTATAGAGAATTAGGACATAACATTAATAACATTACACATTGTTACAGAGTGGATACCATAAAAACAGTTTCCATTTTTTTCAAAATATAAAACATTAAAACTTAAAACAAGACTCCTTGACAATTATTCGAAATTTAACGTGTCTTCCTTACTTGTATTACACATCCATTAACCTGTGAAAAATCATTTAAAACTTGGGATGAGCACAAAAACTCAGTAAGGGATAAAAAAGGAAGGAAAGAGCACATTAGTCCATGAATACTCATTATGTATGAAAACATTTTCAAAAGACATGATTGTCACTCATATATACTTACTTTGTGTAACATGAGATTCACACAAGATCCACACAAAACATGAGAACATAAATATTATCATATAGGTATCTTGGGTAATTACTTATATAATCTTGTAACCATTCTTGGCTACCTTATAATCTGTAACCCTCACGGCTACCTTACTTTGTGTAACCATCGTAGTTACACTTGGAGTAACCATACGGCCGACCTTCAACATACACATACACAATGCATTGGAGGGAGATATAGTTTCCACCCTTCATCATAAATAATTCCCAAGAACCAAAAAATAATCATACAACATGAATAATTCCATAAAAACATTACTTTGTAATTTCTTAAAACTGAATTTTAAAAGAGGATTTTTAAAGAAAATCCTCTTATAAATATCATACAATTGAAGAGGGGCTTAAAATAGTGGATGGAGTATGTATATATACTGTAAATACACATAATAAAACATAATATAAATATAACACATCACAAAAACAATTTAAATAGAACATAAATAATGAAGTATAAGGTTAACCCAAAGAATGGAAATCGGGTTAAGAATTCCCTTACCTCAGGTTTATCTTACTTCTAACTTGATTAAACCTCATTTATAATGATTAAAAGAGTGTTATTAATATTTTACAGAAACATGTTAATTTTTATAACATCTTATATTATCATTTAATAACATATTTTTACCCTAAATTGTTAGTATTTTTCCCCTTGCACTGTTTTTGGTTGAATTCTTTACATGGTTTCTATGATTGGTTCATGGTGGAAATTCTTGTCGATTGGAAGTGAAAATCCATAATTGGAATGAAGTAGTATTTTCATATAACCAGAAACATAAACTATTCCATTTATCATTTCTAATTCTTACATGAGGATGATTCATAAGTTATAACATTAATGATGTTCGTTTAGGTCCTTTTAGTGGTTCTTTGATAATAACAATCTCGTTTTATCTTATAAATTAGAACCATTAGTAAAAAAGAATTCCATAACCATTGGTGAGTCATAAAACATATATTATAACCTGGTTCAATCATATAAATGGTTTCATTACCAGACTTGAAATAATTAATGTAAATTTAAATCACATCGTCCATGATGTCGATAATTCGACACAAACGGACAATGTTTTTATTCTTTAAATGAGTGGGAGAGGAGAAGAATAATTATGGGTAATTTTTTCATAAACGTGATAAAATCCAGAGTATACATAATTTATGAATATTTCATGCCTCTTTGGTAAGGAGATATGAAGAAATAATAAGGAAGGAACTCAAAATAAAATAAAAAGTGAGAAATCTCTTACAAAAAATTTGGCAGCCAAACGGCTACACAACATGGTTTTAGAAAATATTAAAAAGAGAGCGGACAAGGGTCACCCATAAAGAAATGAATCATAATATATATAAGATCAATAATAAGAAGGAAATAAGAACATGGTATGGAAACTTGAAAATTATACCACATAAAAGAGAATTTGAAAGGAAAAAAGAAAGAAATTGAGGATTTTCTTACCTTGTAGAGTAACCCTTAGAACTTGAAGGTTGGGACCTTTGGGGCTTGAGGAAACCTTGGGAGGACTACTATGAAGGTAAGGATGCCATATCTTTATTGAGGGATATTTGGGAATGAATTCAATGATGGTAAGATTTGGTATTTATAGGAAAAGTGAGGGATTATTTTAATAATTTTCAAGGGACACCTCATTAGTGCTAATTACAAAACCATGGGCTTGACCATGGTATTTTCCCATTATATAAGAGACTTGGGACACCTCACATATTATTTAACTATACACGGGTCGATCAGATTTATGACATCATTATTATATCATTAATGACGTCATTAATACACCGAAACTAAAAACTGTATTTTTTTCTATTCACCGAAAATCAATTATTTCAAGAAAATTACCGAAATTCACCCTAACCAATTATTGATGTGTAGATTTCAAAAATGAAGTCCATTTGTTGAAAATAATTTTTTAAATATTATTAATTTAATTTTTAAATAAAATCATACTTAATTCAAAAATTAGCAATTCTAATTCTGTAACTACTTCTATATCACTATGAAAAATTATCCTATATGCTATTATCTTAAAGCCTTAATAAAATAAAATAATAATAATATTTACTATTCATTAGGGTCGTATCACTATTAATATTACTATTCATAAGGTTATGTTACTATTCACCAAAAAAACAAGTTGGTTCCAATAGACTCCAATTAACATACTAAATACAAATGTAGATGACAGTTTCTTGAAATTCAGAACATAGAAGTATAAAAGTTATGTTTTAATGGATAATTAAAAATATCTATTTAAAACAAAGTTCCATGAATTTATATTTATTTTTTTAGAAAAACTTGGGGTGTTACATTTACTATATTCTTATATATTATTTCTTCTTATTTCATTCAGTCTTTATTGGTTCTCTGATTGGGTTCTCTCTCTCTCTCTTATCTACCTTTTTGTACACTTGTTATTACCTCTTAGATTTTGTTTCCTTGGACTTATGATCATCATTATCTTACATATCTCTTCCACTATATAATATAATGGAATTTTTATCCTCTTATATTACCTAAATTTTTCTTGATGGATGATCAATTAGTATCTTGGTCAGTTTTTATGAATGATATCCCAAATGACTTTTCATATTTTAGAGTTGTCTTTGGTGATTTAATAAGTATTTATTATGTTTTTATAGGGTATTTTCTACTTAATAAAGTCTCTAATAATTCTTATTGATATATTTTTTAAATAATTCATCAAAATAAGGATAGGTTTCTTGAAATTATTTCTAAAACTACTAATGATTTTTATAAAATAATTTAGGCCTCAACACTTGAAATTTATAGCTAATTGGATTTAGTGATTACTATATTTGGGGAAAACAAAGAGGAATTTATGAAAAGGTTTTATTTTTTCCTCCTCTTTGTCTTGATAAATTTTTTTCGAGTGTTCGACATTTCTTGTTTCCTAAATTTATTTTGATTATAAATTTAGGTTATAGTGTAAATAAAAAATTTCATGTATCAAGTTGAGTTATCATTAAATCCCAGTTGGTAGTCTTGAAATGGTTGTTGTACTCCACACATCTTACATGAAATCACTTTTTGTATCTCTAATGTTGATCCATAATTATGGAGGAAAATTAATGTCTCTATCTTCTTGGATATATCTTTGAATTGAGAAGCCGACTTCATTGTATCTTCCACCATATATACTCTTCAATTTTGGGATCCTCTCTATCATTTCCATTGTGAGATATTGATTATAACATCATCTATAATTTCTTGAGCCTGTATAGGGTTCTTTCTTATCAATCCTCTTCTAGAAACTAAATCCACCATTTTTTGATATTTTTTATGTAATTTGAAGTATAAATTTTTATATTATATCAAAAATTTACCTCTATAATATAGGAATATTTATAAAAGTACTATAAATCACTCCTGATATTCATAGGTATACTCACCATACAGCTATATAAAATTCTAAATTTCACTCCTCAACTTTATCATCTTTTTTGGTGTAAAATAGTTCTCTAGAAATATTTTTTCAAGATCATCCCAAGTAATGGATGATTATTTTGGTTGATATTTAAATATTTATTTTTCTCATCCTAGTAATGAGAACATGAATTCTAAAAGTTGTGTGGTGTAATAGTTGACTCCATTTCTCTTGAACATTTCATATATCTATAAGAAATTTGAGATATGACCATGGGGTTCGTCATTCTACATCCCCCCAAATAATCACATATTCTAAATCATTTAAAGAACACTCATATTCAACTCAAAATTATTTTTCTTGAATTGGTTGTCAAATAATCCTTAGAGTAGATCTGTCAATGGAATGCATTCAATAATCCATTAGTTTCATCTCATGTGTTTCTCACCGGGATCCAAAAAATATGTTCTCTAGATCTTCATGTGTCGTACGTCATACTTTTGTAACACACCTGGATTTTATGATAAATTTTTTTTAAAATAAATTTAATTTCTTTGATACCTTTCTTTACACAATAAAAATGAGTTTAAACAAACCATTATATACTATTAAAATATTATTATTTTATGTGACATTTATCATCTAGCCATTGGATTTGAAGTTAAGAATAGGAATAACTAAATTATGAAAAAATTATGGTTTACGAATGTATAACAATAATTCATTGGTTATCAATTGATTAGAAATGATAATAAAATCATTTTAAAGTAAAAGAGATGTTTTTCTAAAAAACTATTTTTATATGTGTAAATGTGTTTTTATCTTAATAAATTAAGTTAATCACTATTGGCGATTAATTTTAAAGAAATTTATATATTATATATTCAGTATAATATTTTAACATTAATCTAATTTTTTTTCTAGGCATGAGATAAGAATAAATCCAGTTTTATGTTTAAAAATGCATTTTTCTAAAAAACCATTTTTATCATAGTTTTTACACTTATTTTAAAATAAATTTATGAAACTTATATAAATTAAACCATGAAAAATGGATACCATGTTAGGAATTTGGATATTAAATTTTTTAAAATAGTCCTCGTTTATTTTGGATCATTATGGATAGTAACATTGATAAATGTTTGTCACTTTGGTAAGGGTAAAACTGGTAAAACAGTGTTAAATCTTCGGATGAAGGCATTAAAATTCCTCAAAAACTTGAATTTATCTAGTTTTATGAGTGTATTTAGACCATTCTAATCCAATTATTTAAATTATTGCAACTTTGTGCCATTATTCTTTGATTACGACCTTTATATTATTTTAAGAAAAGGATAAATATAAAATGTTACTCTCTTGACATTAATAAATTTAAATTTTTATTAAAGGGATAAAAAGAGGATAATAAAATTTATAAATTTTAATTTTAAATTTTAATTAATTATTTTATCATAATAATTTATTTATAATTTTTATTGATTGAATAATTAATTTAAATTCTTATGTAACATCGACATGGTATTTATTCCATTAATAGAAAATTAAAATAAATGATTTTAAAAATATTAAAAGTAAAAAAAAAATGGTGACTTTTTGTGTTACATAAATTTTTTAGATAAATATTTAATATTAGGAATTTTTGAAATTTTTATATTCTAATTCATTTTATTTCATGTTGTCTTTCAAGTCAAATTAAATTAATAGTGTCAAAAATAAAATTAATGGAATTTTATGTTAAATAATATTTTATTAAATTATTTAAGAATCATAAAAATATTAAAAGAGGGAAAGTAAGATTATAAATTGTCAAAAAAATTATCCCTTGTACATTTTTGAGTTAATTGTTACCTTCTATGTAAAATTATAACCCTTTAATGTTTAAAAATACATTACCATGATTAAGATTAAAATTGGTTAACCAAGGGGTTAAACCAAAATATAAGGTTTAAAATGACACCAAAACCTTTATAAATTTAATTTTATGATTATATTTTTAAATTATATGTCCATTTAAATTATTATTTTTTAGAATGACTTCATTATATTTTAATATTCTTAGTAATTCCAAGTGTGTCATTTCCCTGCCTTATAAAAGGAAACATCTTATCTCATTTTTTACACCACATTGATCCATCTAGCTCAATAAAACCCTATAAAATTATCTTATCAAATTCACTAGTTACAAATTATAGGTTCTTGTATTCTTAAAAGACTATTTTAAGGATCCTTAATATATTATCTAAAGGAAGTTTTCGGAAGAAGAGGTAATCGTCTTACCCGATGACTTTCAATTTATTTCCTCTTATACCACATATAAATATATAGAAATAATCATAAAAAATAAATTTAGAGTAATAAATATATTTAAATGTTATTATGACCATTAAATCACCATTATCCACCATATTTTTTCATCAAATGGCAACTGAAAGTATCACTGGTGCGTACATGTGCACTACGACCTCCTTGTGGCGATACGATTCATTTCCAATCAGCATATTTCATGGATAGGTATTGTTATGTATTTAATTTTTATACATGATATTTATGTAATTATTATGATTATGGAATTTTAATATCATATAAACCTTTTTACCTTCCAATTCATTGGAAAACTATAATACCGCTCGTACGTACATGTGGACTACCACCTCCACAAAGCGATGTGGTTCATA
The DNA here is from genome assembly GCA_963277665.1 of Viscum album. Taxonomy (NCBI): domain Eukaryota; kingdom Viridiplantae; phylum Streptophyta; class Magnoliopsida; order Santalales; family Viscaceae; genus Viscum; species Viscum album. The sequence continues at coordinate 1,968,270,170 of OY728161.1, forward strand.
TTTTGTTTTTACTCTAAAAGAATGATAATAAGGATTGATTTAATTAATATATATGATATAATAATGATTATATAAAGGTTAATTATTATTTACCTTTTTTAATTCCATCTATCAAAAGGTGAAAACGGCCTCCATGCGTACGTACGACCTACTATCTCTATGAACGATGTAATACATTTTTCTATCTCTACCTTTAATAGATAATTCTAAATATATATAAAATGGGTGTGTATTATATTTATATCATTTTTAAAATTATTTATATTATATAACCAGGATTAAAGTTCAAGTAATAAAAATATGAAATAGAAATTATTATGAAAAACAAAACAGTTAACACCTAGAAATGAAGATTTTAACATGGAATTATAAATAAATGGGTGTAGAAAGGTTGTAAGTGGATCATATATGATATTATAAGTAGGTTCATGACTCTAGTATAGAATTATAATAAATTAAAATTTATTATATATGAGATTATAGTGGATTTGAAGCAATTCGAACTTGGATTAAGGGATTTGCGTCTAAATCTGATTTTATTTAGATGGTTTATGCATGAATTTTGATTATGGAAATTATATGATTATTATATGATAAATATGTTTAATTTTTATTATACTATGTTTTCTTATATATAATACATGTTTTCTTTTCATTTTAATCTCCTTAATTACTCAATATACTGAATGAAGTTTTTTACAAAAAACCTAATATATTTTACTATTCGGTCAAAAATATTTTTCTTCCATGTCCATGTTTTATTTAAAATGTTTTCAAGAATTATTTTGATTATTATGAAATTCATTTTAAAATTAATTTTTACCCATTTTTTACTTTTTATTAAAAAAAATTAAATAGGAATCTTATTTTCATTCCCTGAATAAGGTACTTTTGACTTTTTACCAAAATTGTAAAAGGAATGTTTTTTTTAACAATCACAGAATGAATAGGATTTCTGTTCAGTGGATCTATCAAATATTTGAAACTTTTTTAACAATTTTCCAAGGTTATTTTCAAAGAAATTTTTTTCATAATATTTTATAAATATTTATATTTTAAATAATTGATTTCAAAATTAAAAGGTATTTTCCTCAATAAATATTCTAGTGATACTTAAAAAGGATTTTCATCTATAATAACATCCTTTGAAGTTAATTATGATTTAATAGGTATATGATCCAAAGATACCATCATTATTGTTTCTTTGGATGGTTTATGATTATGATTATGAGATTTTTATGGAACCTATTTATTTTCTATGGGTTATTCTATGATAAAATGAGGAAATTTTTATGAAACTTGTTTCCTTTCCACAAGTTATATTATGATGATATGATAAATGTTTCATGATCTTGTGTAAAGCATGTGTATGATTTTTATTATGTGATATTGGGGAATATAATTTTATAGACCTCTAATACATTGGGTAATGTTTTATATCTCATGAGATAATTATTAGACGCAAGTCGATATGCTTGATCTAATATAGGAAACAAGTGGTGATGTACGATCCTTTATGATATGGGAAATAGGTGTTGTTTCTAATCCACTATGATTTGATCATTTAAATAGTTTCAATTGACATATGAAATGGTTTCAATACTTATTATAGCTCTACACTCTTATTTTAACACCCCAAGATTTCATAGTACGTTATTTCTTCAAAGTAATGCAATAACTTACACTACGTGCAACACTGAGTTCAAGCACACCACGACTTACCAAACTAGTCGTTCAAAAGAGGTTATGAATAGTATTAACTTAATTTTAAACTTTATATAATCCTTATAATTTTATAATCGATATTATGAGTTTCTTAGACATAATGTAAGAACAAATTCTTTTTTTTCAAATAATAGAATTATTTTTCAAAAAATGTAATTTTAGCACCTTTTAATAAAGAACCATTTCTAAATACAATATTTGAAACGTTTATATATTCAATTTGATAAAATAAACTTCTTCTTTAGAATCGGGACATAAGAATTTAGTTTCAATAAATCTTTGGTGTTTTTCTGATAACCTTCATATTATGGTGAATAGTGAAAAATACTATATTTCAACTGAAAACAATTTTTTTAATAAAAATAATTAATAGTGTTGAATTATAAATTTTAATGGTTTGGAAGTATAATTATATTAAATTTTTACCATTTAATCCAATTATGGTCATTTTAAGTAATTTCACTTTAAAATTGGACATAAACAAGAGTCAATCTTTTGATAGTTATTATTTCTTAAAAATACGCTTTTTGGTTTTGACAACGGTAATTAATTAATGCCACTTCTATGTTTTGAAATTGGTAAAATAGAATTCATTTTTTAATTCAGAATATCAAAATTATTTTAGGGTGAATTTTTGGTATTTTTCTGAAAACATTCAATTTTTGATGAATAGTGAAAAACACTAAGTTATAGTTTAAAACCAAATTTTTATTTAAATAATTATTTATTTTATTTAAATTTATTTTAAGTCAAAATAGATACATAATACCTATATAAGTTCAATGTAATTCATTGGATTCAGTTTATAATAACTTTATATATATATAATTTTTATTAAACTTTTTACAGTCTTTACCCACCTCCTAGGAGCATTTGCAAATTTACATAAAACTTAATTTTACCACTTTTGTAAGTTGAATTTTAAAATTCAGAGAGACATGGTTGATATCAGTAAGTAAAATGTGGTTCAATAAGATGAAAATAATTTTTGGTGAATAGTAACTTTTTACTTTTATTTACCACAGTTAAAAGTAAATAGGGTAATTAAGGTTAAAAATGATATTATTATTACTCTAACACATGTCCTAATTCTATTGGATAAGTGTAATTAGACCAAAAACAACCTTATGAATAAAATATTATCCTTTAGGTCCACTTGGATTAGATTAGGACATTTATTATTATTTAATTCAAAGCAGAGTTAAAAGAGTTAAAATCAAAGTTTAATAACTAAAACATTTTTAATATTGGGTTACACATAATATAAATTCGACTATAAATATTCATTAGAAATATAAAATTATTTCCTAAAAAATGTTAATTTATTTATATTTTTTAGACATTAAATATTTTAATTTATTTATGACACAATGATGATGCAGTAATTACCAAATTAATGAAAGATTAAAATAATTGACATTATAAATATCCAAATAAATGTAATTTGAGACTTTTTATGAATTCCACTGATTTTATAATTTAATATGACATATTAGGTTTGGTTAAATGAATTTTTTTTATGTAATAATGTTGTTATGAATTTACCAAAAACAAAATACCAAATAGTGATGAAATTTACATAAAAGAGTTTTTAAAACAAATATTATATTATTAATTAATATTATATTCTTAAAAATCTACGATTTGGAAAAAAGACTTATATAATGATAGGTGTCTCATTAATTAACCACTTGGGGTTCTATTGGAAGTATATAGTAAGTTTATTAACCAAATAATATAAAAATACAAAGAGACATGGTAAATTTCAAACTATTTAACAGAGTTAAATCTAAAAGAAAAAGTTAATATAGTGACCCAAACCTGTATAAAATATATTTTTTGAGTGGTTTTCAATCCATCCTCACCTTATCCTTTAAATAATCCATTTTGGAGCCATTATAAATCGAAACTTATTTTATTATAAAATAATATTTCTAGATTTTCCTAAGGCGCCCCTCACCCCTCTTATAAAAGGGAACTCCCCCTTCTCTTTAATTCACACCTTAAAATCAAATTGTATCAGACAAACCCTACCCAAATACCCTATAAACTTTCCTAAATTCATCGTAGAGGCCTTCCTTTAGTCATAAATCCAACCTAAGGAGCCCTTTTGATCAAATCAAAAGGAAGAACCCGAAGGAGAGGTAAATATTTCATCACCTCTTTCAAGTTCCTTTCTTCTTCCACTTCCTATTTCTTTATTGTTTCTATTCTAAAATTATAAATCTAGTATCTTCTATATACTGTGATGTTATTATAAATATGGTACAACCATTTTCATTATTCTATCCATCCTTTGAATGACATGTCACCATACATGTGTATATACGGCTTACCGTCTCCATGTCGTGGTGTAATTTCTATTCAATACATTATTTGGATGGATATAATAATGATTTTTAATTGATATAAATAATAAATATAACATGATAATTATTCTTTATATATTATATACCATCCAATTATATATTATTTTAATATCAAAATAATGATATTGTCGCTCGGGCGTACGTATGGATTACCGTCTCCACAAACGAGATGAGATTCATTCCCATTCAAGATTAATTTTCATTAGATGATTAAAAATAATGTTTAAAGACTTAATATCATTATGAATATGAATAAGATACATCCTATCCATAACAAAAATTACTTACGTAACAAAGAATATAAAGGAAAATGAATCAGTTAACACCTGAAATGACGATAATACTAATATATTATTAACAAAGCAATATTAAAAGATCGTATATGATATCATATTAATGTATATGATTCTTGTATAATTTAATAACAATTATTTCACCATTATATAGGAGTTTAACCTACCCTAGACCAAGGAAAAGTACAATGTAAGGTTTAATTTCACAATCTCTTTATTATCTGAGGTTGTTTATACGTAATTATCTGCTGGGGCCTCTTTATCATCCACATCCATGTTTCTTAAAAATGTATTTCAAAACGTTTTTAATATTTACTAGATAATGGGGTAAAGTCATTTATACCCTTATTTAACCTTATATGTTTTTAAATGAATCTTTCCATCATTTTCTAAACAAGGTACTTTATGATCTTTTCGACAAAATTAAGGTAAGAATGTTTTTTTAACTTATACGACGGGTGAGGCTATTTTATGTTGTTATAACATCATCGAAGTTTTACAAGATTATAAGAATATTTTAAAAATTAATGTTTTCTTTATAATTATGTGACTCTTAAATGGTTTCAAAATAGAAAGAGACATTTCTCTAAAAAAGGTTTTGATTTCATCTATGTCAACATCCTTTGATGGATTTTAAGATTATTAGAAGTTGATTTATTTTGATACAAAACTTCCATATTGTATAGAAGATTTTGTGATATGTTTGACTGTGGATGTGTTATTTTTATACCATTCATGGTTTATGTTTAAATTATTAAAAAAATTTATGCTAGTTTTAATACGAATGTTTATGTTATATTTCAACCTTTTCATATGAGGAATGTATTGGACTTAGTAAGTGATGGGTGGAGCCCGCTATAGCTCTTCGATGCATCGGTAGGTATCATGAGACAACTAAACATAGAATTGGATGAGGCCTTTCCCAATTTGATATATGGTTTTGGCCAAGGCCTTAATCATTTTTAGACGTCTTGGCTGAGGCCTTGAAAAAATGGTTCAGAATGTCTGACATTATGCATTCCCTTATTATGAAAATAATATTGATGGTTCATGTGGTCATTCAACTAGTAGAATACCCATGATTATGTTTTATTATGGAATTATTTACTCAGATCATATTTCTTCCATAAAAGTATTCATGTTTATTATTGGTAAAGGCATGTGGTTTAAATTATTCACCATGATTAATATTTATGTTATCTTCTGTTATATTGCTTACCCTTACTGAGCGTTTGATCTCACCCCTTTTTTATGTTTCATTTTCCCATAATATGAATAATTTAGTTATGAGTGACTTGTAGGCATAATCTAGGAGGCTTGGATGTTTCTAATGGAATAAATTCATGAGGTATTTCTTTTCAAGTTGTAAAGTTGAATTTATGTATGAATATTGTTTCCAATAATACTAAACTAATCTGTATTTAGAGGCATGATTTCATTGTGATCATGCCAATGTATTAAAATAATGCACCGACTCTGGGCTTCTGGGGTTGGGGCATTACACTTATGACATGTTTTCATTCTTATTCTCTAAACATATAGTTCATGATTTATTTATAATTATTTCTCACTCTTATGATTCATGTATTTTGAAATGATAAAGTTTTATACAATGATTTATGCTTATGATCTATGAAAGATTGGGTATTAACTTTATAATTTATGGTCATGATCTTATACCATTTTTCATATCTTATTATTTTATATTATCATCAATTAATATCTCTTGTGTTTACCCTCACTGAATATCTAAGATTTTCCTAAAAAGGATATTTATGTATCTAGTTTCCAAAGACACTAAACTTATATGGTTCTAGAGTGGATCGTAATTTTTTGAAATAAATATTTATCTAATAAGATTAAATATTTATATATGAAAAGTAAGGGTTGTTATAGTTTGTATCGAGGTAGGGTTTAATTAATATTTGAATATTAGGGTCAGAAAATTTGGGTGAGAGCCCTAGGGATAGGTATAAGTATAGGAAAAAATTATAAAGTTTTGGTAATCACGATTGATAAACCAGGTTAAACCTAAAGTTCCATAGACTGATAAGAAGGTTTTATGATTTAGACTTCCTTTGAATGATATTTCATGATTATATAATAGCTCACTCTGATTATTATAGCTCAATGATTACACATTTTTTTGGTTTTAGTCAATGACTGGAACTGGAAGACATTATGATAACAACATATGTGTTGTATAATGAAATTATTTTTCACCTGGGTAACCAAATTCTATGATAAATAGAATACAAAATAATGTTTCTTTTCTCACTCAAATTTCTCAATCTATGAATCATTCTGAGCTTCCAAACGATTAAATGAGGAAAAAACATAGTCTTGAATCTTTCATGAGGAAATACCCACATTCTTTTAGTGGTTCTCACTAGTGGCTAAGAGATGGACCAGAACCATTCAGAAAATATTTTTTGTTATCCAGTGCTCAGAATAAGAAAACTTTTCCCTATCCATTTATTTTTTGGAGGTAAAATTATATCAATGGTGGAATCTTATTAAGAATATCAGGAAAGATGAATTAATTAACTACATGGAATGGGGTGAGTTTAAAATGATATTTTTTATTAATTAATTCCCTCGTATTCTATATAATAGAAATAGAGAAGGAATTCCTTGAGCTTAAGTAGAATGGTGATGAGTCCACTGGTACCTATGAGATAAATTTTAAAATAATTGTGAGTATTTTTATGGTTCAATCCTTATACATAAAAGAAAAATTAATTGATTATTTTGTGGATTAAAACCAATTTTCTCAAAGGTGTTAGATATAAGATACTTTAGTAGCTATGAATAAATAAATTTATTTACACTCAAGGTAGAAATAGAAATTAGATATTCCCACCATTACCATTATTTTTATAGGAAATATAAGATAGAGTCTCATGAAAATGCAAATAAATCACATGGTAGAAAGAAATTATACCCATATATATGCCAAAAATGTGGTAAGAAAAATCAATAGAATTTATTGAATAGAACTATGAGGTTTTTTAAATGTGGAAAGGTGGGTCATAAATCCCATTAATGTTAAAAGGTGATAAAGAGGCCAGTTGATTAAATGGAGGAAAAAGAGATTCCAACTAATACACCACCCAAGATCTAATACTTAAAATTCATGGAGTATGGGAATGACAGTAAATAGTACACAAATCCAAAGGTTTTTTATGATGATCGACATTAACTACCTCTTAATCCCAGACACAAATAAAATCTCATATTATCATGACTGCCGAAGTGGGTTATAAGAATGACATGGTAAAAGGTACACTTATCATCTAATTTAGAATAGATAATGTCTTATTTGATTCTATCACTACCCACTCTTTTATATCTAAGGAATTTTAAATGGGTATTGAATTTCCACCTCAATGATTAGATGTAGAGTTAGCGATGAAAACTCCTAATGGTATGATGGTAATATCCTAAGTCTATTATTCCTCTTTGGTTGAATATTTTGTGAAATTACTTCCTATAAATATTATGATTATCCCATTATTTTAAATTTATGTGTTTCTTGGAATGGATTGGATTTATTTATATAGATCCCATATCAATTATCTATGAAGGGGAGTCATGTTTCATATTCCAAATGAACATATTATTTTTAATCAGTGTGAGGATGAATACGATCTTCCATTAGAAATTACTTATATCTTGTGGGGATTAATTATTATATATGAAGGGTATTTATCTCAAATGGTTGGTGAGAAACTGAAAATTGAGGACACACCTATTGTTTGTCGATGTTTTTCTTGAATAATTTCATATTCTTCCTCTAAATTGTGAATTTTAGTTTTCAATAGAACTAATTCCAAGTGAAAAAATCTATTTCAAAGACTCCTTATAGAATTTACTTAATTGATTTGTAGTAATTGAAGAAGAAACACTTGGATAATATTGATAAGGTATCCATTTGTCCAATTGTGTCACCTTAGGGTGCACTGATTCTTTTTATTAAGAAGTAGGATGGATCAATGTGTATTTTCAATTATTATTGGGAACTCAAAAATATTACCATAAATAAAAAGTATCTTATACCACATATTGATAAAAAAAATTGTCAAATTTGTAGAGATAATTAGTTTTCCATGATTGATATTAAATTTTCTTATCATGAATTTCAGGTAAATAATAGGGATATACCCATGAAATCATTCCACATAAGGTATGTACACTATGAATTTATAGTGATTCCATTTGGCCTTACCAATTATATTGTTATCTTAATTGATTTAATGAATGGAGTCTTTATAGATTACCTTGATTTTTTTGTGGTAGTCCTTATAGATAATATTATTATATATTCAAAGAGAAAGGAAGAGCATGAATATCATTTTAGAATTGTGCTAAAGACCCTGAGGAAGGATAATTTTTATTAAAATTTTAACAAGTGTGAATTTTAGATTCATAAAGTTTCATTATTGGGTCATATAAACTCATGTGTGGCTATATTTGTGGACCCTTCAGAGATATAAGTTATTGAACAATGAATCAGACCAACCATAGTAATCAAAATACATATTTTTCTTGGGATATATAGATACTAATGATGTTTCTTGAAATATTTATCATGACTATATAATACACTTTCCAAATTGAATTGGAAGAGGGTCAAGTTCTTGTGGATAAATTTATATGAATAAAATTTCAAGTAACTAAATAGAAGGTCAGTCAGTAAACCTATGATCACACAACCCTGTAGTGGAGAAGGGTTTGTGATATATAGTGATGCATTAAATCAGGTAATGGTATGTTTCCTCATGAAAAATGATCTGGTAATACCATATACCTCATTCTAATTGAAAATTCATGAGAAAAAATACATAACTCATGATTTGGATATGTAAATAGTAAATTTTTGCATTGAAGATATGGAGAAATTATCATTATAGTGAAATGTGTGACATATATACAAATTATAAAAGTTTAAAGTATATCTTCCCACATAAAGAGTTTAATATGAACTAGATAATATAGTTGGAATTGATTCAATATTATGACTACTCAATAAATTACCACCTTTGGATGATGAACAAGGTGGTTGATTCCTTAAGTCAGAAGGACCATGTTAGTTTTTTCATGATGCGGATTCAACTTGAAATATGACAGATCTTAACTTTATCTAATTATTATGTATTTTTAGAAGATATAACTTTAAATCATAAGGAAATTAGATAGATCTTGTATTTCTTATATTAATTCTTAACCATCTATCCATGTTAGGTTTAAAGAGGCATAAAAGGGAAATGTGGAGATATAGAATAAGGTTAGGAATGTTCCTAAATCCAATCAAGAATATAATGGAATGATAAGGTTAAAGAACTGAGTATGTGTCCTATCAATAACTAAATTGATGATCGAGCTATTAGATGAGGTTTATGGTTTATCATTCTCTATTCATCCTATATGTATGAAAATTTATTAGTATTTAAAAGAGTATTTATGGGGGATAGCATGAAGAGAGATATTGTAGAGTATGTATCTTGATGCTTAGTATTTCATAAATTTAAAGCTTGAGATAGAATTCTAAGAGGATTTTACAACCATTACCAATACAATAATGAAAATGGTAAAACATCACAATGTATTTTTTTTGGACTCTACAAATCATCTAAAGGAAATAATGTTATTTGGGTTGTAGTCAATCGTAATATAAAGTCATCCCACTTTATTTCCATCACAGAATATTTCTCTCTTGATCAAATTTCCAAAATATACATTAAATAAGTGTTAATATTTTATAGAGTACCGCATTCTGTTATATCATATTGGTATATTAGGTTTACCTCAATGTTTTGTTGCAGTCTTTAACTAGATTTTGATTCAGAGCTACACTTCAGTTCTTCTTATCATCCTCACAAAAATTATCTATTTGAGAGAACCATTAAAACCCTATATGGTATTTTCTTATCTTTTCCCTATATTTCAGTGTTGGTTGGAATCAAAAACTCCATCTGGATTAGTTTTCTTATAATAATAACTTTCACTTGAGCATTTAGATGGCACCTTATGAAGCCCTCTATGGAAATAAGTGTGTAACTCCAATGTGTTGGGATGATGTTAGAGAAATAAAACTATTGTGACCTAATAATGGTGAGGAAATATTAGAGAAAATTATATCTATTCAGCATAACATCAAGGTATATCCAATTAAATATAAATGTTATGCTGATAATCATCAGTGAAATCATGAATTTTAAGTTGGTGAGAAGGTATTCCTATGAATATCTATATAGAATAAGGTGATGAGATTTAAAAATAATGTAAAGTTGGTCCCTATATATATTGGCCCCTTTTAGATTCTTTATTTATTAATGATGGTAGCTAATCACTTGGAAATTCCACCAAACCTCTCTCGAGATCATGATGTGTTCCATATGTCCCTCATACAAAAGTACATACCCAATCTTTCACATGTACTGAACTCAGAGGTCATACTGCTAGATCATGATCTTTCCTATGAAGAAAAATTGTTAAGAAACTTGGATAAAAGAAATATGTTTCTATAGAAAAATATTGTAAACCTGGTCAAATTTTTTAAGAGGAATCATAAATTCAAAGAAGCTGTTTGGGAACCTAAGGATGTGATGAAATAGAGATAACCACATTTTTCTGTATCAGAGGGATAGAATTTAAAGGGATAAATTCATTTTTTTAGGAGGTAAAAATGTAACACACTGACATTTATGATATATTTATTCTTAAATAAATTGAATTTATTTCATATCTTGTTTTATACATAACATGAAGTTTAAATGAACCATGATATACTATTGATATATTATCATTTAATGTAATAGTTATCGTACAGTCATTGGATTAGAGATTATAAATAGTAATAACTAAATTAAGAAACATTTATGGTTTATACATGTATAAAATTAATTCATTTGTTTTCAATTGAATATAGATGAGAATAAAAATCATTTTAAAGTAAAATAGATGGTGTTCTAAAAAAAATATTTGTATTCTCACCAATAACTTTTTATCTTAATAAATTAAATTAATCACTATTGGTGAATACTTTTACTAAAATTTATATATTATATGTGAACTAAAAAAATTTAACATTCATCGAATTTTTTTCTAGTTAAGTGATAAGAATAAAATTATTTTTATGCTCAAAAATGTCTTTTTCTAAAAATACTTTTTTCATCACGTTTTTTGTACTTATTTTAGAATGAATTTTTACCACTTATAGAAATTAAACCATAAAAAATCTATCCCATATTTTTAATTAGGATATTAAAACTTGGTAAATAATCCCATTTTAATTTTTTTCATTATGAATAGTAACCTTAGAAATTTTTTGTCACCTCGATAAGGGTAAAATTGGTAAAATAGAGTTAAAACTTTGTGTTAATGCTTTAAAATTCCTCTAGTACTTGTTTTTACCCTACTGGATGAGTTTATTTCTACCATAATCAATCAAGTCTAAAAAAATGGTCACTTAGCACCATTTTTCATTCATTATAGACTTTATATTATTTTAAGAAAAGGATGAATACAAAATGTCACTCTCTTAACTTTAATAACTCTAAATTATTGTTATAAAGTTAAAAAAGTAGATAAGTTGGGTAATAAATGTTTATTTAAAATATTTATTAATTTTTTAATCCTATTAATTTATTTATAATTTTTAATGATTTAATAATTACTTTAAATGCTTATGAAACTCTGACATGGTATTTATTCAATTAATAGAAAAATAAAATAAATTAATATAGAAATATTAAAAGAAAAAATTTGTTGAATTTTTTTGTTACATGAATTCTATAGATAAATATAACATATTAGTAATGTGTGAAAATTTTATATTCTAATTTCTTTTTTACCATGTTGTATTTATAGTCAAATTAAATAAATAGTGTAAAAATGACATTGATGATATTTATATTAAATAATATTTTATTAAATAATTTAAAAAATATAAAATTTTTAAAATATGACAAGTAGAATTATAAATTTTCTACAACGTCATACCTTATCCATTTATGTTCTAATTTTTACCTTATAAGTAAAATTATAACCCTTTGATATTAGAAAAGTCCTTACCACAATTCAGATCAAAATTGGTTAACCAAGGAGTTAAACCAAAATATAATATTTTAAATGAAACTAAAACCTTTATAAATATCATTTTATAATTATATTTTGTTATCAACCACTTTTTATTTGAATATATTTCCATTTTGAAGCATTTTTCTTGAGAATGACTAAATTATATTTAAATATTTTTATTAATTATAAGTGTGTCTTTTCACTCCCTTGTAAAAGGGCCCTCCCCCATTCTCCTTTTTCTTTACACCACTTTGAGCCATATATCTTGACCAAAACCTATAAAATTCGCTTATAAAATTACATAGTCACAAATTATAGTTTTTCTTCTTCTTAAAAGATCATTGTAATGGTCCTTATTAAAGGATTTAAAGGAGGTCTCCCAATTAAGAGATTATCTTACCCAACCTATTTCATTTTATTTCTTATTCTACCTCCTATAGATATCTAGTATTCATCATGAAATAATAAATTCTTTATCATAAATATATTTAAATGTTTTTATGATCATCAAACTTCCATTATCCACCCTCTTTTTCTATCAAATGAGATGTGAAAGTATCGCTAGTGCGTATGTATGAACTACCACCTCCATGTAATGATACAATTCATTTTTCATCACCATATTTAATGTATGGAGACTATTATGGTTTTAATATTTATATATTATATTTATGAAATTATTATGATTATATAATTATAATATCATATATAACTTATTAACTTTCAATCCATTGAAAAATGATAACATCGCTCGTGCATACGTATAGACTGTCACCTCTACCAAGAGATGATATTAATTTTTCATTTACTATTTATATAGATGGTAATAAGGATTAATTTAATAGATATATATGATATTTATTATATAATAATTATTCTTTAAAGGTTAATTATTATTTACCTTTATTTTATTCTATCTGTCGAAATGTGAAAACAATGTTCATGCGCGTGTACAGCCAATCGTCCCTATGAGTGGTGTAATTCATTTTTCTATCTCTGACATATATGGATGATTATAAATATTTATATAATAAACCTATATTTTATTTATATATATTTAAACATACTTTATTTGATTTAACCATGGTCAAAGTAAAAGTACTGGAACTACTAAATAGAAATTCTCATGAAAAGAGAAATAGTTAACACTTGAAAACAATGATTTTATTAAGAAATTATTAATAAATGGGTGTTGAAATATTAAAATTGGATATTATATGATATTATAAGTATGTACATTACTTTTTATATAATTATAATAAATTTAAATTTATTAGTAATGAGGTTATAGTTCCTTCGAAGAAAGTAAAACTTGAGGTAAGGGATTTACATCTCAATCCCATTTTATTTAAGATTATTTATACCTGAATTTACTTTAAGTAAATTATATGATTATATCTAATTAATACCATTAATTTTTATTATAATCTGGTTATTTATATATAATCAATTTCTTCCTTTAATTTTACACACTTTAATTACTCAAGAGGAAGAATTATTTTTTTTATAGAGAACTGATGAAATTTTATTATTCGGACTGGAATCTTTTTCTTATATATCCATGTTTTCTATGAAATGTTTTCATGAATTATTTTGATTATAATATGGTGATTATTAAAATTATTTTTCTTATGTTTTAATTTTATGAAAAAATTTCAAATGAATCTTCTAGTTGTTTTCCAAACAATGTACTTTTGACATTTTACTGAGAATTTGAAAGGAGTATTTGTTTTAACATGCACAGCATGAACAGAATATCTCGCCATCATGACCAAAAAAATATTTGTATATTTATTTAAAATTTTAAAATATTATTTTCAAGGAAAACATTATCCATAATATTTTATAAATATTTGTATTTTAAATAATTTATTTCAAAATTAAAAGTTAATTTACCTCAAGAAATATTCTAGTGATCTTTAAAATGGATTTTCATCTATAATAACATCCTTTGACGTTAATTATGGTTTATTAGAGATATGATCCAATGATATCATACATCTTCTTTCTATGAATGGTTTATAATTATGATGATGATATTTTTAGGAAATCCATTTTTCCCATGGGTTATGCTATGATAAAATAATGAAATGTTTATGAAACTCATTTCCTTTACATGGGTATGTTATAATGATATGATGAATTTTTTATGATCTTATGGCACACTTAGGTATGGTTTTACTTTTATGATGTGGGGATCATAATTTTATATCCCTATAATTCATTGGGTAAAGTTTTATATCTCGTGATATTATTATGGCATGCAAGCTGATATGATTGATCTTATATGGGATACAAGTTAATACGCTTGATCCGTTATAGGAAATAATTGATGGTGATTAATATTTTATTATAGGGGAAATAGGTATTGATTCCCAATCCACTATGGTTTGATGGTCTCGATAGTTAACCTTGACATATGAAAATATTTCTATACATATAATGGTTCCACACTCTTATGATATGTTTTCAATCTTATGATCTAAAATTATGGCTTGTGATTGGTTTTTGATTATTACTCACTCTTATTATTAATATATTTTGAAATGATAAAGTTTTATGCCATGAATCAGGTTTATTATCTATGATATATTGGTTATGAACTTTGTAAGTTAGGGTCATGATCTCATACCATTATGATTTTTTTATTCTTTCATATGATAATCTATTGATATCTCTAATGTTTACCCTTACTAATAATTTGAGATCACACTTTTTGATGTTTCCTTTACCCTGATTATAAAAAAGGTTTTAATTAGGTTATGTCAAGAAGGGTATAATGTTATAAATTCATTATGAGAGGGGATAAAGAATGTACCTAAATAATTTTTTTATGTATCTAGTTTCCAAAGTCACTAAACCTATAAAGCTTTTCAGTGGATATTAATGTTATTTAAAGATTTTTAGTGGATCTTAATGTTATTTAGTAACTATTCATCTAATAAGATTTAATATTTATGTATGAAAGGTATGGGTCGCTTTAAATTAGTTCACCATCACTGTGATATGTTTTTTCAAAATATAGCACTCGGTCTTATGATTGAACTCAAGTGTTTCCTTACAACCCAAGTTCCTTAATCAAGTACGTGGAGAGTGGTTCATACACCCAAATTCTTTAACAAGAAAAAAAATGAATAATCATTCATGTTAAATAGAACAAAAATTGAAAACAAAATAAGAAGAAGAAAATAATGGAATAATAAACTTGTAATGATCATTTATGTTAGTTTTATAGTGGATTTCCTCAAGAATAATTCCAAAAACTTAACATGCCTCTGAGTATCATTACCTCCCAAGGAAATTGGCTCAGAGTAAAGAATTTTTAATACAAAATATCTTGATCAATGAAACTAAAAAAGTATATTATATGAATTTTAAGTCTCATGTTTCATCTAATAGGATCATAAGGAACTTAACCTAGTCAGCCTTTCCCAAATTTTTGGTCTATTTAATTTGGGGGAAAAGAAAATTTAAAAACATGTTTTGAAGAAGAAACATGATTAATTAATGAAATACATTAATGATGAATAGATATAGTAGATATATTTCAGAATATATGAGTTAAAAAGTTATTATTACTTTGTCTTGTAAATTAACACTATCGATTAATTATGATACTTCATCCAGTAATTATTTACAAAAGACCAGGAATGAATAAAAATACCAAATACCATTCAACTATCATAGTTATAGTAATATAATAAGACCTAGATTCATTATGATCTATCTCAAATCAAAATAAAAATTGAGGATGACTCTCATGATCTCATCATCCTTTCCCACATTGGAGTTTATCCCTAAATCTCCATCACTCTCACTAGGCCACCAAGGGATATAGTTTGAATTAATCAAAATGAGATACTAATCTAACCAACACAATCCATAAGAAAATTTTATAATTTTCCTTAGTCTATCATCCTCTTACTCTCAATCCACCGTACATTATGAAATTACTCATGAATGATGGAATGGTCGACTATCCTGAATGAATGAGTGTTCTTAATGGATGGAATAATTTCACTCATAGAAATAAAGTGAAAATAATGTATATAAGAAAATTAATAAAACATAACTACCACTCATAATGATATTAAATCAAAAAGTTTAGAATAAATTCATTAAAGTTCTACAAGATTTTTTTAGGTCACTACAAGAATTTTTCCTTCTATTTTTTATCCTTTCTCTATTTCATCTCTCCTTAAAATGAATCCCCTTTCAAATTCTAACATCATGAATATTAAATAGGCTAATACATAACTATGGAACTTCTATATGGATTATGACTCAATATATTAAAATTATGTATTTAAAACCATGTGTTTTCCATCTTCATAGTGAAAAAATTAAGAGATTAAGAATAGATTAAAATATATCCCTTTTAAAATATCAATTATCCTGAAGATCATGGAATGATCCATTAGATTTTTCATTGTTTAGTTGACCATATTCATAAAACCTTTGAGTAGGTTGAGTTTCAGATTAGGTGTTGTGATGTGAATGTGTTTAAACTTAAAGCATATAGTTCTATCAATTTTTTACCCTCCATGATGTGGTGACCATGTTTTAGTATAGTATTCACTCATCATATTCAATTTAATCTGACATGATTTCATTGTGGCATGGTGTTAAAAAATATGGAGTAGTGAACCAAAATCTTGAATCCTAGTTATTCTTAAATGAAACCAACTACAGCATGGGGATTTAGGTTATATTAAAAACTAGTTCTATAAGTAATCCTTGAACATGCTCAAATGGGTTGGATTTAATATAACATGATTATGCGGGATTTTTAGTTAATCTAACATAGCCAATTTACATTTATACACAAGATTCAATTCATTATTCCATATAATAAATTATGGAAATCTTTCTACCTTCACGGCATAGGCCTCCTCACCAACTCTTAATAAAAACTAAATAATCTGATGTATCAATAATTCACCCTATAGTATATATTATATAACCAACATAAATTATATTTTAATCTTCAACAATCCTAGTTACATTGTGATCTCTCTATTTAGGGATCAACATGTCCCTCAACTTTCAATATTAATCTTTCACAACTTGTAATTTAATCTTTTATAGCTCTTATTGTGGTATGATAACCATGCTTGCTCCATAGTTTTTTCTATTTTCCATCAAAATCATAAAAACACATAAAATCCATCTTCAACTTGAAATTTACTAAAAAAAATTGAAAAATAGCAACATGAGACAATATTTTATCAATCAAATCACTAAAATTTTGGATTAATTGTATGCTTGTTTTTGGATTATCATTAATATTATTTTAATTGTAATCATATCAATTATCAAAATCCATTTTGATATAGTTAAAATAATTTTTCAAATAAGGCCCTTTTTGTAATGCCCCGAACCAAGTTACCTAGAGTCGGTGAATTATTACATAACATTGGCATGATCATAAAAGATCAAGTCTCGAAATACTGATTAGTTTAGTAGCCTTGGAATCACTAGATATATTCATAAGTCTTACAATACAATATAAAGTAAAAAACAACTACAACAACATCTTGTCTTCATATCCCCTCATACTATCCCATCAAGTCATTCATAAAATACTTCTTCACATCCTGGTAAAAATAAAACATTGAAAGGGGTGAGCTCAGATGCTCAGTAAGGATAACAATATAGCAGAAACATTCAAAAATAAGCATAAACATTTAAGGAAATGTATAACTAAAACAAAAGCCTTTTAAACTTGAACTTCAGCATAATATGGTAAAGATAAAATGAAATAATGTCATTTACTTAATCACATGAATATTTTACTGGTCAAATAATCACATGAAATATCAATAACCACTTTCATAATGAGGGAATGCATAATTCCAGACTATCATAACCACATAGTCAAGGCCTTGTGCCAAGACTACAAATAAGATTTTGTCAAGTCCTTGTTCCAAGACACTAGTTTGTCTCATGAGACCTACTGATGCATCGAGGAGTTATATCATGCTCCACCGGTCACTTATTAAGTCCAATGCATTCCTCATATGAATAGGTTTAAACATAACATAAATATTCGTATTAAAACTAGCATATGAAATGTCAATACTTTCTTCATAAACCATTAATGGTATAAAAATAACACATCCACAGTCAAACATATCACAAAACCTTCAATATAATATGGAGGTTTTGTATCATAATAAATCAAATTCAAATAAGCTTAAAATCCATCAAAGGATGTTGACATAGATGAAATCAAAACTATTTGAGAGAAATATCTCTTTTTTCTAAATAATTTAAAAGTCACATAATTATAAAAGAAAAAATTTAATTTGAAAATATTATTATAAGCTTGTAAGGGAATATTTAAAGATTTTATAATGGCAGAAAATAGTTTCACCCTCCGTATAAGTTAAAAAATACATTCTTACCTTAATTCTGTCGAAAAGGTTAAAAAAGACCTTGTTTGGAAAATGACGAAAAGATTCCTTTATAAACTTCTTATAAAAAGTCAGCAAGGGTAAAAATGAATTTAAACCATGGTCTATAAAATAGTAATAATGATTTAAAATACTTTTTTAATAAACATGGATGTGGATGATAAAGAGGTCCCAGTAGATAATTACGTATAAACAACCTCGAATAATGAAGAGATTGTGAAATAAACCCTTACCTTGTACTTTTCTTTGGTTGAGGGTAGGTTAACCTCCTTTATAATGGTGAAATAGTTGTTATTAAATTATACAATAATCATATACATTAATATGATATCATATATTATCTTTTAACATTTCTTTGTTAATAATATCTTAGTATTATCGTCGTTTCGGGTGTTAACTTACTCAATTTCTTTTATATGTTTTGTTACATAAGTCATGTTTTTTATGGATAGTTTGTGTCTTATTCATATAGATACTGATATCAAGTCCTTAAACATTATTTTTAATCATAAAATGATAATTATACTTGCATGGATACGATGGGTAATGAATCTCATCGCGTTCGTGGGGACGGTAGTCCGTACGTACGCACGAGCGACAATATCATTCTTTTGATATTAAAAATATAATTGGATGGTATATCATATATAAATAATAATTATCATGTTATATTTATTATTTACATCAATTACACATAATTACCATACCCATCCAAATAATAATGTTTTGAATAACAATTACACCATGATGTGGAGACGGTAAGCCGTATGTACGCACGTATGGTGACATGTCATTCAAAGGATGAATAGAATAATGAATATGGTTATACCATAATTATAATAACATCAAAGTATATAGAATATACTGGAGTTATTATTTTAGAATGGAAATAACAAAGAAATAAGAAGTTGAAGAAGAAAGGAACTTGAAAGAGGGTGGTGAACACATTACCTCTTCTTCGGGTTCTTCTTTTTGATTTGATCAAAAGGGATCCTTAGGTTGGCTTTATGATCAAACTAAGGCCTCTAGGTTGAATTGAGGGAAGTTGAGAGAATATTTGGGTAGGGGTTTTCTGAACAAAAAGGCATTGAGGGTATGAATTTGAGAGAAGGGGGAGTGCCCTTTTATAAGAGGGGTGAGGGGAACCTTAGAAAAAGCTAGAAATATTATTTTATAATAAATTTATATTCGGTTTCTAATGGCTCCAAAGTGGATTATTTAAAGGTTAATGTGGGTATGGGTCGAAATACTTTCAACCAATAGATTTTGGATAGGTTTGGGTCACTATATTAACCTTATCGTTTATATTTAACTCTTAGTTAAATAGTTTGACATTTACCATGTCGCTTTGTATTTTTATATTATATAGTTAATAAACTTACTATATACATCCAAGATACCCCCAAGTGGTAAATTAATCATACACCTATAATTATATAAGTCCTTTGGCCTAACCTTAGATTTTTAGAAATAGAATATCAATTAATAATATAATATTTGTTTTAAAAACTCTTTTATGTCAATTTTGACACAATTGGGTATTTTGTTTTTGATAATTTCATAACAGCATTATTACTTCAAAAAAAATTTATATAACCAGTAATAATATTTCATATTAACCTATAAAATTAGTGTAATTCATTAAAAGTCTCAAATTACATTTATTTTGATAATTATAATATCAATTATTTTATTATTTCATTAATTAGGTAATTATTGTATCACCATTGTTCCAAAGATAAATTAAATTATTTAATGTCTAAAAATTATAAATAAAATACCATTGTGTGGGAAATATTTTTATATTTCTAATGAATTTTTATAATCGAATTTATCTTATGTATAACCCTATATTAAAAATGTTTTAGTAATTAAACTTTGATTTTAACTCTTTTAGCTCTTCTTTGAATTAAATAATAGTAAATATCCTAATCTAATACAAGTGGACCTAAATGATAATATTTTATTCCTAAGGTTGTTTATGGTTGAGATACACTTTTCCAATATAATTAGGACATGTGTTAGGGTAATATTAATATCATTTTTACCCTTAATTACCCTATTTACTATTAATTGTGGTAAATAAAAGTAAAAAGTTACTATTCACCAATAATTATTTTTATCTTATTGAACCACATTTTACTCCTTGATATTAATCGTGTCTCTCGGATTTTTGAAATTCCACTCACAGAAGCAGTAAAATTAAGTTTTACATGAATTTCCAAATTCTCCTAGGAAGTGGGTAAAAGACGGTGAAAAGTTCAATAAAATTTTTATATATCTAAAATTAATCTAAACTATCTCCAATGAATTACATTTAAATAATTTAGGTATTATGTATATATTTTGAACTTAATTAAATTTAAATAAAAATTTGTTTTTAAACTATAACTCAGTGTTTTTTCACTATTCGTCAAAAATTGAAAGTTTTCAAAAAAATACCAAAAATTAACCCTAAGCTAATTTCGATATTCCAAATCCAAAAATGAAGTCCATTTTGAAAGATGAAATGTATAAAATTTCAAAAAGTGGGTATTACTATTCATAACGACAAGTTTGATTGGTTGTGGTGTGTGTTAGAACTCGAAGTTGCATACAACACACGTTACTGTATTATTCAAAGAGAAGCATACCGTAGAAGCTTGGGGTGTTAAATTCTCCCCTATTTCAAATAATTTCTTCCTTGAAATTTATAGAAAATTACTGTATAAAAAGTCTCAGGTGGTTCTTCTTCATAATTTCCTCGGGTTCCCACGTTGCCTCTTCTATATTATGGTTTCTCCATAGAACTTTTACCAAATGAGTCATTCGGTTTCTCAGCACTTGTTCTCTTTTATCAAGAATCCTGACGGGATCTTTGAAATAAGAGAGATCGGGTTCCAGTTCTAATTCCTCGTAGGTGAGTACATGCATTGGGTCAGGCATGTATTTTCTTAACAGTTATACATGGAACACATTGTGAACTTTGGAGAGACTTGGCGGTATTGCCAAACGGTAAGCTACAACCCCAATTCGTCCTAGAATTTCGAAAGGTCTGATGTACCTGGGACTTAATTTGCCTTTCTTACTGAAACGTATAACTCCCTTCCATGGAGATACCTTTAATAAAACATGATCTCCTACCTGAAATTCCAAATCCTTTGGTTATCGACATATCTCTTCTGCCTACTTTAAGCTGCTTTGATATGGTTTTAGATTACCTTTACCTTTTCCATCATCTCCTCCACCAGTTCTGGGCCTACCAGTTTTGTTTCACCAACGTCATCTCAACAGGTTGGTGTGCGACATATCTTTCCGTATAACGCTTCATATGGTTCCATCTGAATACTTCAATGAAAGCTATTGTAATAGAAAAATTCTACCAGAGGTAAATATTGATCCCACATACCCTGAAATTCAAGTGAGAAAGATCTCAACATGTCTTCTAAGGTTTGAATAGTCCGTTCTGATTGTCCATCTGTTTGAGGGTGGTAGGCAGTGCTCAAATGAAGTTCAGTATCCAAGGCCTTCTGAAGACTCTTCTAGAATCATGAAGTAAAATGGGGATCATGATCAGAAACAATCGATAGGGGTACTCCATGAAGACTCACAACTTCATCAATATATAGAATTTCTATATGTTCAAGTGTTAAATCTTAAATTATAGCAAGAAAATGTGATGACTTGGTAAGACGATCAATAATGACCCATATTTCATCGTTCTTTCTAGGATTCTTTGGTAGTCCCATTACAAATTCCATCATGATATTATCCCATTTCCACTCAGGTATGGGAATAGGTTGCATGACTCCTCCATATTTTTTCCTTCTAACTTTCACTTGTTGACAAACCATATATCTTGACACAAAATCAGCAATCTCCCTCTTCATGTTGTCCCACCAAAAATTTTCCTTCAAATCTCTATAAATCTTAGTGCTCCCAGGGTGTATAGAGAAATTGGAACAATGAGAATCGTCCAAAAATTCCCTTTTTATATCAACTATATTGGGAACACAAAGTCTCCTCCCAAATTTCAAAATTTTATCTTCATACACAAAGTCACTCAATCTCCCATAATTCACAACTTTAATCTTCTTTTTAAATTCTTCATCATCGGTCTGAGAATTCTTAATCCTTTATACTAAATATGGTTTGGCATCTATTTGAAAAAGTATCGATGTTTCACCTTCCATGGTGATTCCCATATCCATCTTTACTATATCCATGAAAATAGGATCCCTCTCAACTCTCATCTTGTTCAAAACTCCATGATCATTTCTACTCAAGGCATCTGCCACCTTATTTGCCTTCCCCAGGTGGTAGTGTATTGTGCAATCATAATCCTTGAGTAGTTTAAGCCATCTCCTTTGCCTCATGTTGAGTTCTTTCTATGAGAAAATATACTTCAAACTCTTGTGAACAGTATGAATCTCACAGTTTTTGCCATATAGATAATGTCTCTATATCTTCAAAGAAAATATTATAGAAGCTAACTCAAGATCATGAGTAGGATATTTTTGCTCATGAATTTTCAGCTATCGTGATGCATAGGCAATAACCCTATCATTCTACATAAGGACACAACCAAGTCCTTTCTTTGATGCATCATTATAAACAACAAACCCATAATTTCCTGATGGTAGAGTCAAAATAGGAGCATTGACTAATATTCTCTTTAGTTCTTTAAAACATTCTTCACACTTTTTTGTCCAAACAAATTTAACCCCTTTACGTGTGAGCTTTGTTAATGGGTTAGCCAATCAGGAGAAATTATGGATGAAACGTCAATAATTACCTACTAAACCAATAAAACTGTGTACCTCAGTTATACTCATTGATGCTATCCATTCTTGGATTGCTCCTATCTTATAAGGATCAACGAAAATTCCATCCTTAGAGACAATATGGACAAGAAAAGAAATCTCCTGAAGCCAGAATTCACACTTGCTAAACTTCCCATATAATTCATGTCTTCTCAGAGTCTTTAGGATAATGTGCAAGTGATTTTCATGATCTTTGTAGCTGTTGGAGTATACCAAGATATCATCAATAAATACCACTACAAAATCATCGAGGTATTCCTTGAAAACTATGTTCATTAGATCCATGAATACAGAGGGTATATTAGTCAATCCAAAATGCATTACTGTAAACTCGTAATGCATGTACCTGGTTCGAAATGTTGTCTTCGGAATATCTTCCTTCTTCTCACACAAATGATGGTATCCAGATCGAAGTTCAATCTTTGAAAAGTATTGAGCTCTATGAAGTTGTTCAAATAAGTCATCAATGCGAGGTAGGGGATACTTCTTCTTTATTTTTATAGCATTGATTTCCCTGTAGTCGATACATAACCTCATAGATCCATCTTTCTTCTTAACAAAAAGAATAGGGGCTCCCCATGGAGAAACACTAGGGAAAATAAATCCCTTATTACTCAATTCCTCTAGTTATTTATTTAGTTCCACTAATTCCACAGTTTCCATTCTATAAGGGGTCTTCGATATGGGTCTTGATCTAGGAATTTAATCAATGGAAAACTCAATTTCTCATTCTGGAGGATGTCCAGGTAAATATTTTGGAAACACATCAACATATTCTTTCACAATAGTTACATCCTCTATTTTAACATTCCTTTCCTCACCCATAGTTATTTCATTCTCTTCCTCCCCAATAATCTAATTTAGTTGAGCTACTGGGGGTGGATCTAGATAAGAATTAGGTGGTGGTGATTCTGCTCTAAAGATAAGGTGTTCCTTATCATCATCATCAAAAATCGTAACCTCCTTCGTCTTACAATAAATTGTTGCATCATAGTCTGAAATCCAACCCATACCAAGGATTATATCAAACTCAATCATAGGTATGACGATGAGATCAGCAAATAAAGAACATTTATGTGCTCTAATGGGAACTGATTCACAGAACATTTTAGCAATGATACTTCCCTTAGAAGTTTTAATTGAAAACTCCCTTGTTAAATCAAATTGGAAATATCTAATTTTCTTAGCAAACTGGGAAGATATGAAACAATGCGATGATCCTGAATCAAATAATGCATTTTCTAAACTTAAGGAAACCATTAAATTACCTACCATCACGTCTTTCGGAGCTTCTACCTCAGTAGTAGTGATAGAATAAGCTTGGCCTTGATCCTTTTCCCTTTCCTAAGGTAAGTTCCTCTGAAGCTTAGGAAATTCATTTTCATAATATCACATCTCCCTGCAGTTTTAGCATTGAACATCTGTAGCTTCTTTCTTCCCCTTGCAATCACGAGCTTGGTGGCCTTTTTCACCACACTTGTAACTGACTCCCATTCCTTTCAATAAAGTTCTGGGGTGTTTCTTCCCACATTTACTACAGGTTGGATATTCTACTTTTCCCTTCTTCCCCTTATTTTCATTTTCGGAGTGATCAACAGATCTATTCTTCTCTTGCTTTACTTTAAATTTGTAAGACTTTCAGAATTCTTTTTCTGTCTTGATTGCACATGAGACAATATATTCGTACAATGAGAAGTATTGTGAGAATAATTATCGACAAAGAAATGGTTTTAACCCATCAAAGAAACGATCAATCTTACTCCTTGGGTTATGTATATAATCTGCTGCATGCCTCGCTAACCTTGTAAAGTTAGCCTCATACTTTGCGAAATTCTCATCCTCCTTTTGTCTGAGACACAGAAATTGGATTTCTATATCTTCTCAATGGTCATGAGGAAAGTATTTTTCTAATAAAATCTTTTTTAACTCCCTCCATTCCATATTTTATACTTCATCATCTTCCTTGGTGTTTTGAATCAATGACCACCATTGATCAGCATCTCCAGTGAGGTGGTAAACTGTCATGACAACTTTTTCCCTTTCACTACTCCCCAAGTCGTGGAATATTTTCTCTAAAGAACTTATCCATTTCTCATCTACCAATGGATTTTTAATCCCATTGAATGTTGGTGGTTGTTTCCTCATGAAGCGATCTAACATTGATCCTCCACATTGTGGATCGGGGTGCTCCATACGGGTAAGGTTATTATTCATAAACTGAGTGAGTTGTCCCAGTATGTTTATTAGCTTATCAGCACCAGTTGTATCACCAGCTCCATTATAATTATCTTGAGTAGGAGGGAAATCCCTACATGGAGTGCGTGCATTGATACGGTTTTCATTCCTTCCACTATGTTCCATTTATAAACAATGGCATAAACTAGATTAGTTTATGAATCAAAATACATATTTCCAAACTTGTAAAACACTTAACATAAATTGAAAAGTTTATGGATATAATCCTTAATCATAAAAATGTTTTATTTGAGGAAGTATATACTCATAAACCATTCATAATGGTTTTTAAAGAAAATGATAATTATCCTAATCATATCCCTTGGGAGTGTCATAACGAAGACTACAGCAAGTCCTGTTGTCGTGCACCAGTTCCCGTTCGAGTCTAGCTCAAAGTGGTGTTTTTGGGTTTTACCACTAGGTACATCTATGCCAGAGCCGCCTCTACCTGCTCGTATCTAGACAGAGATGTATTGCTCGGAAAACTCACAAAATCTATACAATACTAAAATTCTAGAAATTTCTTCTATACTAATCCTCAAAGTCTATCTTAGGGATATGTTCTCTAATCAGAGTATATATCTAAATCTAGCATCCAAGGTTTGTACTAAACATCCTATGATACCAACTATAATACCCCGACCCCAGTTACCCAAAGTCGGTGCATTATTACATAACATTGGAATGATCACAAAAGATCAAGTCTCGAAAGACCAATTAGTTTATTAGCCTTAGAATCACTAGATATATTCATAAGTCTTACATTACATCATAAAGTAAAAACAACTACAACAACATCTTGTCTTCATATCCCCTCATACTATCCCTGCAGGTTATTCATAAAATACTTCTTCACATCCTGGGAAAAATAAAACATTGAAAGGGGTGAGCTCAGATACTCAGTAAGGATAACAATATAGCGGAAACATTCATAAATAAGCATAAACATTTAAGGAAATGTATAACTAAAACAAAAGACTTTTAAAATTGAAATTCAGCATAATATGGTAAAGATAAAATTAAATAATGGAATTTAATTAATCACATAAATATTCTACTGGTCGAATAATCACATGAAATATCAATAACCACTTTCATAATGATGGAATGCATAATGTGAGACTATCATAACCACATAGTCAAGGCCTTGTGCCAAGACTACAAATAAGATTTTCTCAAGGTCTTGTGCTAAGACACTAGCTTGTCTCATTAGACCTAGCGATGCATCAAGGAGCTATATCGGGCTCCACCCGTCACTTATTAAGTCCAATGCATTCCTCATATGAATAGCTTTAAACATAACATAAACATTCATATTAAAACTAGCATACTAAATGTCAAAACTTTATTCATAAACCATTAATGGTATAAAAATGACACATCTATAGTCAAACATATCAAAAAACCTTCAATACAATATGGAAGTTTTGTATCATAATAAATCAACTTCAAATAAGCTTAAAATCCATCAAAGGATATTGACATAGATGAAATCAAAACTATTTGAGAGAAATATCTATTTTTTTTAAATCATTTAAATGTCACATAATTATAAAAGAAAAAATTTACTTTGAAAATATTCTTATAAGATTGTAAGGGAAGCTTTGAAGATTTTATAATGGTGGAAAATATCTGCACCCACTGTATAAGTTAAAAAATACATTCTTACCTTAATTCTGTCGAAAAGGTTAAAAAGGGCCTTATTTGGAAAATGACAGAAAGATTCCTTTATAAAATTCTTATAAAAAGTCAATAAGGGTAAAAATGACTTTAACCCATAGTCTATAAAATAATAATAATGATTTGAAATACTTTTTTAAGAAACATGGATGTGGATGATAAAGAGATCCTATTAGATAATTACATATAAACAACCTCGGATAATGTAGAGATTCTGAAATAAACCCCTACCTTGTACTTTTCCTTGGTTGAGGGTAGGTTAACCTTCTGTATAATAGTAAAATAATTGTTATTAAATTATACAATAATAATATACATTAATATTATATCATATATGATCTTTTAACATTTCTTTGTAAATAATATCTTAGTATTATCGTCCTCTTGGGTGTTAACTTACTCAATTTATTTTATATGTTTTGTTACATAAGTCATGTTTTTTATAGATAGGTTGTATCTTATTCATATAGAGAATTATATCAAGTCCTTAAATGTTATTTTTAATCATAAAATGATAATTATACTGGCATGGATACGATGGAGAATGAATCTCATCGCGTTCGTGGGGACGGTACTCCGTACGTACGCACGAGTAACAATATCATTATTTTGATATTAAAAATATAATTCGATGGTATATCATATATAAAGAATCATTATCATGTTATATTTATTATTTACATCAATTACACATCATTACCATACCCATCCAAATAATAATATTTTGAATAACAATTACACCACGATGTGGAGACGGTAAGTCGTACATACGCATGTATGGTGACATGTCATTCAAAGGATGGATAGAATACAGAATATGGTTGTACCATATTTATAATAACATCATAGTATATATAAGATACTGAATTTATTATTTTATAATGGAAATAATATAGAAAGAATAAGTTTAATAAGAAAGGAACTTGAAAGAGGGTGGTGAAAACATTACCTCTTCTTCGTGTTCTTCCTTTTGATTTGATCAAAAGGGCTCCTTAGGTTGGCTTTATGATCAAACTATGGACTCTAGGTTGAAGTGAGGGAAGTTTAGAGAATATTTGGGTAGGGTTTGGCCGAACCAAAATGCTTTGAGGGTATGAATTTGAGAGAAGGGGGAGTCCCCTTTTATAAGAGCGGTGAGGGGCACCTTAGGAAAAGCTAGAAATATTATTTTATAATAAATTCATATTCGATTTCTAATGGCTCCAAAGTGGATTATTTAAATTTTAATGTTGGGATGGGTCAAAATCCTTTCAACCAATAGATTTTATATAGGTTTGGGTCACTATATTAACCTTATCATTTATATTTAACTCTTAGTTTAATAGTTTGACATTTACTATGTCTCTTTGTATTTTTATATTATATAGTTAATAAACTTACTATATACCTTCAATAGACCCCAAAGTGGTCCATTAATTATAAACCTATCATTATATAAGTCCTTTGGCCGAACCTCAGATTTTTAGAAATAGAATATCAAATAAATAATATAATATTTGTTTTAAAAACTCTTTTATGTCAATTTTGACACTATTGGGTATTTTGTTTTTGATAATTTCATAACATCATTATTACTTAGAAAAAAATTTATATAACCAATAATAATATGTCATATTATCCTATAAATTTAGTTCAATTCGTAAAAAGTCTCAAATTACATTTATTTTGATATTTATAATATTAATTATTTTATTATTTCATTAATTAGGTAATTACTGCATCACCATTGTGTCATAAATAAATTAAATTATTTAATGTCTAAAAATTTAAAATAAAATACCATTATGTATGAAATCTTTTTATCTTTCTAATGAATGTTTATAATAGAATTTATCTCAGGTATTATCAGATATTAAAAATGTTTTAATAATTAAACTTTAATTTTAACTCTTTTAACTCTTCTTTGAATTAAATAATAATAAATGTACTAATCTAATCAAAGTGGATCTAAATGATAATATTTTATTCCTAAGGATTTTTTTGGTCGAGATACACTTGTCCAATAGAATTAGGACATGTATTAGGGTAATATTAATATCATTTTTACCCTTAATTACCCTATTTACTTTTAATTGTGGTAAATAAAAGTAAAAAGTTACTACTCACCAAAAATTATTTTTATCTTATTAAACCACATTTTACTCCTTGATATTAACTATGTCTATCATATTTTTTAAATTCCACTCACAGAAGCGGTAAAATTAAGTTTTACGTGAATCTCCAAATTCTCCCAGGAGGTGGGTAAAAGACGGTGAAAAGTTCAATAAAATTTTTATATATATAAAATTATTCTAAACTAACTCCAATGAATTACATTGAACTTATATAGGTATTATGTATCTATTTTTACCTTAATTAAATTTAAATAAAAATAATAATTATTTAAATAAAAATTCGTTTTTAAACTATATCTTAGTGTTTTTTCACTATTCATCAAAAATTGAAAGTTTTCAGAAAAATACCAAAAAATCACCCTAAGCTAATTTCTATATTCCGAATCTAAAAATGAAGTCCATTTTGAAAGATAAAATGTATAAAATTTCAAAAAGTGGGTATTACTATTTATAATGGCTAGTTTGATTAGTTGTGGTGTGTGTTAGAACTCGAAGTTGCATACAACACACGTTACTGTATTATTCAAAGAGAAGCATACCGTAGAATCTTGGGGTGTTACACTTTTAATTTGAACCATTAAAAATAAATAATTATGAACAATTTATAATTTAAATACAAAAACATTTATACATTGCCTTATTTTTTTAATATTTAAACATTTTATAAATTAATCAAATAATGTCCATGTAAACATTTTACATCCAGATTATATGACATGACATATATCTTGAAAATGGTATTTAAATATTAATTATTAATACTATGGAATATTTATTTAATAATTGTTTCATAAAAATTTATTAACTAATTATGAAAAATTTATCAGTTATTAATTTATAAAAACATTATAAATTAAATAAATATCCTAAAATACCTTTTTCATTATTTATAAAAAAAATATAAAGTTTTTAATTCAAATCATAATTAGAATTTTAATAAAGAATAAAATTTTCCTTTATATTGTATTCAAGGATATATACATATATTTGTAAATGGTTGATAATTCATGCTATATTTCAACATTTTAGGAATTTTCAATAAAAATTTATTATTGATAAACCTCTCATGGATTATCACCACTTACAACATACTATTATGTAACAATAACACAATGCACGAGACCAATGTAAGAATAACTCATGAAAATTATCCATATAATGATTTATGTTTGGATTTTTTAACATAAACTCTAAACTAAATAATATTATCCTACAATTTTCAGCAATTGTGGCTTATGATAGGCCCTATGTATAAAAATCTATCCTCTATCCATTATGATTTATTACATGCATCATATCACTATTACGATATGATGATTTATTTAGTGTAATATATTTAGTATAGATCATTATTATCGCCTCCTATGATGTAATCATATCATACATTATTATATAGAGAAACTAAAGAAATTACACCACCAACTATGATATATTATATCTTATAGGGTGATTGTGTCACTATTTACGATATCCTATAACATAATGTACACTATAGACCAAAATTTAAATCATATATTATGATAGCCAGTAAAATATCAATATGATTTCCTCATTTTAAAATAAAATTTTATGAATCATAAATAATGGTGAATCTCTAATTACACTATTGGGTTTTTAAAGATTAAATAACAATAATTCAATACAAAAAAAGTAATCTAAAACCTAAAATTCCCATGAACACCATGTATGAAATCCAAAACCTCGTATATATATAAAAATTTGAGAAATAGTGTGTACCTTATTATGTTGATGGTTGATACTTCTTTCTTCCATGATATTCTTGATAAATGTTACCTAGAGGAAGCCAATTAACTCCCTCCCCCATAGTGTATCCATGGGATGATTGAATCACCAAATTATTGAGTAGTATTCATCTTCACTACATGATATCCTAGTATCTATCATGGTAAAAGAGTAAGAATAAGAGTGATATTGGTCATAGATAATTCGTTTGATCCATATAATATCTTTAACAACCATCTAAATAGAGTATTACTCCTCGTATAGGCCTCAAAGATTCCCTTTGTTCCTTTGTGGCATTTACTCATATGTTACAAGTAAATGCCTTTAGTTATAAACATTTTATAACCTTAATCCAATGTAACCCCCAATTGTTTTATCAAATGAAACATATATAATAATGATATCCAACGTAAGGTAGATCTGGATGTTGAGTTTTAACATTTCGCATCCTTTAATAATCATCAAACACGAATAATGAATTATGATATCAATATATCATAAGGCATGAAATATAAAAGGAATTAGTGATATCATATAGTTTATCATATTCAATGGTATTACCTCAAGGCATATGATATATCATAAATAAAATTATGTCATAAATTGCAATATACTCTATATCATACACTATGTTATAGGTCTAAAATACCTATTATGGATTTATGGATTTAGGGAATATCTCTATAAAAAATAAGATAAATATTAAGAATAATTTTTTAACAAAAATATGGGAGAAGAACAAAAAGGTAACAACCTAAGTACTAATAACCCCCCATGAATTTATTACCTAAAAGGAAAAAAAATTAATAATGCATTTTCAAGGCAACCTAAATTGATTATAACCAACAAAAAAATTCAAATTACTTAATTTAAACTTAAAATTTCATTATGCCTATCCCCAAAATCAATGGAGAATTATGGAAAAATAAATTTAAAAATCTAATGAGTGATCAGGTAGTGTAAACTAGAAGAAATTATTTGAAATAAAAATAGATTAGGTATTAAAAATGTAAAATTGTATCTATTGATAATAAAATTAGTAAGATCTAAGATTACATTATGAAAATTCATAAGTGATAATGGTGATGGAGATGAGTGACATAGGATTCATGTATGAACATGGAATAACAGGAAAGTTTATTTTTTGATAAAATAAATAAGAAAAAATCATCATTCAAAACTATCACAATAAATAAAGTATATTAAAGTTATAAAAGTTTAATGATTACTAATCTAAAATTTAATAATTTATCATAATTTATCATTTAAATCTAATAAATTAACCATCTATCGGTGTTAGTTTCACTATGCTACCACAATAACATGCCCTACTATGGTGCCCCAAGTTTTGGGTTTTCTTTTCAACCATTTGCAGTGAGATAGAAATAAAATTTATGATTATTTGAAATCAAATGGTCACATAAAATATTGAAAGGAAAAAATCATGAGTAAATAGTAAAAATTTTCTAGCTTGCATTGATTGGTCATAGGACAGTTTATTCACATGTTCAACCACTCCACACATCATTATTGTCAACTCTTCTTTAATATCCATTTTTTCATGGTCCCTTTTTTTAATAAAAAATCATTAAAATGTTATTACATTAAGAAAATATTTATTTCAAAAAAATATTTTCACAATAAAAAAAATCATATTAACAAAAAAATTATACAAAATTCATAAGTATTTTTTGTTAACATTTAATAATTTGGGATTTTTAATTCATCACACTTTAATTAAAAAATAGTAAATATTGATTCAAAATAATCATTTTAAATTAAAAATATATATATATGAATGAATTATTTCAAGAAATCATACTTTATTATTCCACCATTAATATTGAAACTCTTATAAAACACATCAAACTATAATTTATTTAGTTTTTTATAAACCTCTCATTTATGTTACCTAAGATAGTACATCAAAAAAAAATTAGAATAAATGTATGATTCAGTTAATATCTTAGTATCCTTATAGGTGGAAAGTTTAAATTTTCCTTTGATCTGAAACCATAGATCATTCAAAGGTTATATGAAAATAGGCCTGAAAATTTTGCAAAGTAAAAATGGTGTTATATCAATATTGGAACATTTAATTACCATATAATGGTTATGGGTATACATATCTAGGTAGATATTTTTAGAAACAAATTAATAACTATCCATTTTTATCCCTAAAAAAGTGTAGAATGATTAAAAAAGTAATTTTTCATAAGTGGTTTTTTATAGTAACAAAATATTAGGTTTGGATTTTTATTTTAAATCACTAGAAATATGTTTTAAAAATATTTTTAAATAATAATAATTAATATTAAAGATGATGGTTAATGTGGTTAAAATTTACCATGATATAAGATCTTAATTGAAAATTAAAATTCCCACCCTGATAAAAAACACATCAACATAATGTATCTCAGATATTAACTCCTAGAAAAGACTTTCTGAAATTAATTTCCAAGTAAATCCCATTAATAGAGAAACTGAGATTATAAAGGCTTGAATGGGGAATTTTATTTAAAAATAATAATTCTATCATAAACACTATGAAACCGAATACATTTATATCAAAATGAATCAAGTTTATAAATTAGTTTCATGTAATTATTCAAACCATGCTATGAATCCTAATGAGAATGAAAATCAAGTTTACATTGAGAATGGATTAGGTTTAGATATAAAGGGGGTAATATTTTTTATAGGTAAAATCTAGTTTATATATTGTCATTAATGACATGGATCTAATATGTGTGGGTTGATCTGCTTCATGAAATGGGACATATCTACTTCAGCTTTAGCCAATGGGTTTGTTTGTCTATTTTTTCTTCAATCGATGATCTACTTCATGGTCAATAGGAATCTATAATCTAATGAAAAAATGATAAGTAGAATCGATATAGGTTGGAAATTTTGGATGCACATTTAAAACAGTTATTAGGTTAGGTATATATGTTCATAAGAATAAATTGGTTCTAATAAAATATAGAAATAAAAATCGAAAAATACTTCAATGAAAATCACATGTGAAGAACCCATGAAATTGTTGAAACGATGTTTTATTTTTTCAATTTTGAGTTTAAAAAATTGGAAGTTTTTTATAATTTTTTTGTACTAATAAACATGACTATAAAGTAATTTTATATTAATTTTAGTGACTATGGTTTCTTGGAGTTGAGTTGAGAATCCTTACTAGAGAATACTATGACATGTTATGTTTTTTATATTGTATATAATTTTTTTCTTACTAATACTTAATATATTACAATGTATATGAAATTTATTTGAATCATATAGAAGATATATGCTAAAATGTGGTAAAAAAACCACACTATGATACGTCATATATTTTGATCATATGGAATATTTTCTGGTCAATATATAATATTTCATAGGTGGTATGTAATATCTTCTAAATGATATGTAAATTTTTTAAAATGATATGGAAGATATTTCAAAGAAAAATTTGGCAAATTATTATAATTTTTTTGACACATAATATATTCTAGGTGATATGGATGATATACTATATCATTCATAATATTTATTCCAGGATATGGATGATACTTTGGAGCATGCAGAAGTTGTTTTTGAGGATACATAAATTTTTTTGAGAACTTCCATAGTATGTGTAAAGTTTATCTATTTGTAAAAAATATGATATTTTTTAAAGACTTTTTTGAAGAGAGAATTCAATTAGACGATTATTTTATGATCTTCATATAATAAACACCATGATACTAAGGATTTGAATTATGATTCAATTCAAATCATAAGTGGTGATTTTTTAGAATATTTTAAGAAAAATAATTTATTTATTATTATGAGGTTTTTAGGTATAAATATTTAAAGATCATTTAAAGAGATCAAATATGGATACATTACTAGAATATTTTATTTTCTGGTTTAAATGATAAAGTTATTTAATTTTTGGAAATTGAGCTCAGGTTCATAGATAGAAAATGGATGTGATTATTTAGAGGGATAAGATCATGGGAAACAATGT
Organism: Viscum album; assembly: GCA_963277665.1. NCBI lineage: Eukaryota > Viridiplantae > Streptophyta > Magnoliopsida > Santalales > Viscaceae > Viscum > Viscum album. The sequence continues at coordinate 1,968,305,632 of OY728161.1, forward strand.
TAATAAAATTCTTTTATAGAATATTCCATATTTCTTAAGTGATTAATTTTCTATAATTTTTATAATTTTGGATTATTGAGTAATTTATGGGTATTTTTTAAAATATAAAATTAAAAAATATGAGATAATTTGCGGTGTTAAATATATTTTAAAAATTATAAGTGATAATTATCAAAGGAAAAGATATTGATATTGAGTACAATATTGGTGATATATCATATCTTATTGAATAATCTAAGATTCAAGATCTTAATGAAGAATAAGACTAACATTTTTTAATATCCTAAAGGCTTGAAAAACACCTCATGTTGGTGTTAACACCTCCATGAGATTTTTTATGATCATTTTGATCCTTGTTTGAATTATTATTATAAAATGATGGGATACAATTTAAATAATATTCAGGAGACTGATTTGTTAGGGGATATCTATTATATGTACTTTTTATATTACTAATAAAATATATGTCTCAAACTCAACCCAAATACAAAAAGTATGTAGTCACCCACCTTGGGGGTGAAACTTTTAAAAATCATATGTTCTCTATTTCTCATTAATTACTTTACGTATATGGGTGAGGAGGGATTAATGAAGGGGATCTTGATCTAAAATCGTAAAAGAGGTTTATTTATAATATTAGATAAATTATAAAAGAAAGTAACAATGATTCAACCCTCACCCCCATCTTATTATTTCACAAATGATTAATGATCATTTTAAGTCGTATTAGATCTAATTAATGTTCCCTCTAAGTGATCCATTAATATTGAAGATAAATATGTAGAATCTAAATTCCATCAATAACAAAAGTGTTCTAATATTTTATGGAAATAATTATCATGTCTGAAAAAATATGATGATTCCTTAACTTTTTAATCTTGTCCCGGAAGTTGTTGATATTCATACAATGGGTTTTACTCTAGTTGAGAGATATTATCTTATAAATTTATTTTATAAAATAAATTTGTATATTGATGGAAAAAAAAGAAAAAAACTTTTATTTCCTTATTTTATGAAAGATACAAAGACTCAAAATTGTAAAATATATTTTTTATAAGATTGAAAATATTTTTAAAGGGAATTTAAAAGTGAAATAAGTTTATTTGTAGACGTGGTGGGTAAAGTTTAAAGATATTAAAATTGATTATTATGAGCCTATTAATGAATATTTCATAATGGTGAATGAAATTTTCAGAAATATCAGTGATTTTGGAGACACTTTTGAATATTAAAAAATTTTCAATAAGTTTATGAGAAATTTCAATAATGTATTTGATGCAAAGGTTTCTTCTCTGGAGGATAGAGATGACTCACCTCTCAATGAACTTAATAATTTTATTATTTATTATGAAATGAGAAAGAAATATATTTTTAAGAAAAATATTCAATAAGAGAATGAAATTTAATTTAAATCTATAAAATATCTTCAGATCAAATTGAAAACGAATGAATTGATCTCAAAATATTAATATGGTAAAGAAGTAGATGAAGAGAATAAGAGAATCATGATTTATATTTTAAATAATTTCATAAAATGAAGAGGATAATATCATGGTAATATTTATCTAAAATGTTTTAATTGTGGTGGAATTTTAAATTTTATAGTTTATTTTCCAAAGAATAAGAATGGTGAAATTAAAAATGATGAGAAATAATAATTTGTTCCCAAAAAGAGATGGGGAAAATAAAAATTATTGTTATTATAAAGAATAAGTTCCCAAAAAGTATGAGAATGAATTTTATTAGTAAATAAGAAGATGATGAAGACTCACCATAAAATAATTTGTAGTGGATATTCTTAAGTTACTACTTAAAGAACATGAAGTCACTTCAAGAAGTGGAGATGTGGATGAAGAGAGTTATACTTAAAATATGTTGAAAGCTAAACTTGAAGAATATTTTAATCAAAACACCAATATCAAGAAAATAATCAAAATACTTGAGAAGGAGAGAGAATTTTAAGATGAATTAATCAAGAATAATTATTACTAAATTGAAGAAATTAATTATATCAAGGTTATAATTTCATAACAAGATAAAATGTTGAAAGATATTGATGTTAGATTTTTTACAAAGAAGTAAGAGTTGAATAAGACACAATATAGGTTTATTAAAGAAAAAAACCTTAAATAAGATGGTATAATCCTATAAAACAACTATGTATACTCATATTGAACAATATCATTTGAATTTCATCCCAGAGAAGATGGTACAAAATTATCTTGTTTACTCTCAAGTTACCAAAAAAATTGACCAAACAGTGCAGGTCTTAAAACCAAAACTAGACCTGTATGGTTTGATAAAATTCAAGAAAACTTCACTTTTATATCAAGAGAATTTAGGGTTAATTTTATAAGATATATTTCCCCAGGAAAAATAAAAAATGAATTTTATAATACGTCTATACACTAAGGATATTTTTACAAACAAACTTATCATTTCTATAAATGATTGATTTTTAATGGAAATTATAAATGTTGTGTCATATATGGGTTAAAAATTATGTTTTATGGTATAAAATTCCATTTATATGGAGTCAAATAATGAAATAATTGAGGTATATCTATTCAAGTAATATGATAAACAATTCTAAGAAGAATATATTTGTAGATACAAGTTCATCAAGTATGTTTATTCAAAAAAGATTTGATTTTATGAAAGTAATTTATGGAATATGTGACCAACATGGTCATTTTGAATAAAAGTGTATGATAACACTTCTAGGGAAAAAATTAAGTTATTAGATTTGATAAATTTCAGAAGATAGATAATGGAGAGAAGTCACTTCTTATTAAAGAGTCTCTTAAGGCAAGAAAAAGAGGTAATTCATGGATACTTGATAGTGGTTGTTCATATCACATGATAGAAAGAAATAAAATATTTAAGAATATATAATTTTATAATGTAATTTCATTTAATTTTTTTAATGAGAGCTACTTGAAAATCATAGGAGTTGATATAGCTAAAATTGAGCCCCGGAAATTGAAATAAAATGAAGTTTTAACTCAAGAAATATTTTTTGAGTGTTATCCAAATTTGTGATGATGGGAATAAAGATATTTTCATAATTAATTAATAAAAATTATGTTCCTTAAAATATGTAATATTGGTCAAAAATGGATAAAGAACTAGTAGAAACTTTTTTCAAGTTGGGGATTCAAGTGATACTTGTTATTTGAGCTCAAAATATGAGAAGAAGTTATGAAAAAAAATTATATGTTAGTAAAAGTATTTTTAGATATATTTTAGGAGGATGTGTGATAATAGACTTACCACAACTTAATATAAAAATATAACATATTTTTAAACATGTTAAAAATAAAAATAATATTAATAGGTCACAAGAGAGTGGAAATATAGTCTACTAGTCTTGTTAAATTTATTTACTCAAATTTTTATTGGATAATGAGACATAAATACTTAAGATGAAATTATTATTTCATAACATTAATTTATGATTTTACAATAATTACTAATGTTATGTTTATGAATCAAAAATCAAAAAATTTATAGGTGTTCAAAAATTTTATAAGAGATGTTAAGAAAGAGTTGGGAGTTTATACCAAGAAGTTGAGAATATATAATGAAATTGAGTATATTATAAATTCATTTAAATATTATCTTGATAATCACATTATCAAGAATAAATATATTTCTCCATATAAACCTTATAAAAATGGGTTTTCATGGAGGAAAAATACAATCCCCGTTGAGATAGGAATAACCATGCTAGTAGAATTCAATATTTCTTAAAAAAATTAGAGTGAAGCATTGATTACAGCTATGAACATTAAAAATAGGTTCTTGTTTAGACCTAAATAAAACATGAAAGCTTATGAAATTTGGTACAATAAAAATACTACTATAAGTTAATTCAAAGTTTTTAAAAGTTTATAATTTCTAATGATAAAAATTTTAGATCTATGAAAATTTGATGAGAAATATAAGGAAGGATTATTTATGGACTATTTATCTAATGGAATAGAATAAAAGAACCAAGAAAAAATATATAGAAATTGGAATATAGTAATTATGTAAATATTATTGAAAATAAACCCAATTTTGGTGTGAAAAATGAAGAAAAGTTTGAAAATATAGATGTGTATAGCATGCAGATTTCTTGAAAAATGAGTAAAGAAATATCTAGAAATTAATCTGATGATTTTGATATTGATTCATATCATAACAATGATTTTAAAGGTTCTAATAGAGATGATAAATTGAAATATAAAAGTCTAGAGAAATATATATAAACTAAAAATATTATTGGAAACTAGAATTCACCTGTTCAGATAGAAGAAGACCGGAGTGTAACAACCAAATAGATCTTGTTTCAAAAATTAATCCATAAATAGTTATTGAATTTTTGAGCACAAAGAATGGATAAATATAATGAATAAGAAGCTACATTATATTGAAATTAATGCTACTAGGGATATTATTATAATACCAAAAGATAATAATGTCACTGAAACCAAGTGGGTTTTCAAAAATAAGATCAATAAAAAGGTGATGTATTAATAAACAAAAGCTAGATTAGATTTCAATGGCTAATGTCTGGTTAAAGGAATTTATTTTTAAGAGAAATTTTCTTATGTTTAAATACTTGAATCCATATTAATGTTTCTGGTTTTATAGATCATAGGCATTATAAAATCTTTCAAATGTATTTGAAGTATACTTTCACAAATAAAGAATAATAAAAACAAGTTTATATGGGACAAATTGATGGTTTTGTTATAAAAATGATGGAAACCTGGTGAAAAAAAACTGAATAAATAACTATTTATTCAAAAAAACCCTAGAGTTTGGTATTCAAAGTTGGATAGCTACCTAGGAGAGATGAAGTTCAATAAATATATAGTTTATAGAAATCATTTTATAAAGGAGATGAGAACATGTACTCTTATTTTCATTTTTTTGTTGATGAAATATTTTTTTCAATATACAAATAGCATTCTTGTGAATATTTTTCAACGAAAATGAAAATAAATAATTAATTTTCTATGATTATATAGATAAGTTTCTTCCTAATATTCAAGTTGTTTAAAAATTAGATTTTATCTTTATATCCCATGAAAACAAATCCAAGGAATTTCTAAATATGGTTATCATGGATGATTCCAAATTGTTTTTCACACCCATAATAATTATGGGAAGATAAGAAATGATGATGTATAAAATATTGTGAATCAAAATGAATTAAATAATTTGATTAGAAATTTTCTTTATCTCACTATATCTAGTCCTTATATTGTTTATATTGTAACATTATTTATCATGTATCAAAGTCATTCAAAAGAATCACATTTGATGTTCATAAAGAGAGTTATTAAATAAACCAATGGAATTTTGAATTTTGGATTGATGTATATAGAAGTCACCGCCTAAACCTATTTGGTTACACTGACACTAATTGGGTTGGAGATTATGATAATAGGAAATCAACCTTATGTGGTATATTATTTTTGGAAGAAATTTTTGTGAGTTGAAATTACAAGAAGCATAACTATGTGACTTTAATCACCATATAGGTTGGGTATGGGGTTGTTACACATGAATTTTCATGGATGATTTTTATGAAAAAGAAACAAGAATACTTTAAGGTTAGAGTTGAGAATCCATTAAGAATTATATGTGATTATCAAAGTGTAATTGGTCTTTCTAAGAATCTATTTTAGCACTCTAGATCTAAAAACATTGATGTAATATATCATTTTATGAAATATATGGTCGTAAATTGATATTTGAGGCTAGAATTTATTCTTACTAGGGATAAAATTACTGATATTTTCACAAAGTATATACAAAAGAATATATTTAAAGACTCTTGGTTTAATATGCATGTTAAAACTTTCCCCCTCACTTGAGGAATTTTTGGAATACCCCATGTTCCTTTGGATTATATTTCTAAATATTTAGAAAGGTATATAACTTTTTTTACCTGATTTTGAATAAAAAGGTAGTTTTATTGAAAAAAATGAGAGAAGTCAGTGAATTGACTGGCATAGAAAATTAATGAATTTCATTTTATTTATATTTCATTTATTTTATTCCCTTATATTTATTTATAAGTTAATTTTTAAGATTTTTTGGGATTAAAGTTTAATTTCATTTCATTTTGTTAATAATTCTAAAAATAACCAAAATTCTAAACTTAATAGATTTATTTCATTTTTTGGAACAAAATGAATGACTAGATATTGATAATATTTTTTATTTTATTTTTGAAGGAAATATTTTTACTAAAGTTGTTGAGTAAATAATAATCTGGATGCAGTAGTGTGTGAGGAGTGTGGATAAGTCCATATAAATGAGTCTCTTTATAAATAGAGTAATCGTTAATAAATGTAACTACAAAGTATTTGAGGAAAATTGACTATGTATTGGGATGCATAAATGTAAATCTCCATATGTGTAATAGTCTCTAGTAAACTCACCATAGTATTTAATAGATATTTTGACTCTGTATTCAAATATTTTTGTCCTAGAATACATATGAGTCATTCTTCTCAATGCATAAAAATAATTCTAAAGCAATGAAAATAATTTGATAAAGGATTTCCATGTGTAAAAGTAAAATGTTCCTTATGTAAAAATAATTACCTTTTATGTATGAGTCCGCTTGGAGTTGTATACTAGAAATGTAGCAAATTATTGAGCTCCCAAGTAACATGTAAGAGTTATTTTGATTTTTTAATCAAGAACTTGGATAATTCTGGTATACATAAAGGTCTCCTCAGCCAATATAAAATGGTTATTTCGGCACACTATGGGATATGTAAATCCCATACCATTTGAAAAATCCATAGAAAAGTATATTAAGTGGGAAAAGATAATTTTAAATATCCAAAAGTAACCAAGACCATAAATATAATTTAGATACCATATAGTGCTTATATATATAAGGAATGCTCGAGAAGAATCTTTGAATTGGGCAAATATGAATCTCATAAAGTCTAACTATTCAATGTGGTAGGGAGAAAATAATTGGAAGATTTAAATTCATTTCAAGACTAAAATATCAGGAAGGATATTCAAATTATAAGAGGAGACAATATTATGGGTTTTGATCAATAAATAAAGAGTAAAGGAATAAAATGTTAGGAGATAAATGCTGAAGAAGGAGGGGGTCGATCTAATTTTTGAGTTTTTGTTTTCTATTTCTACTATAATTTCTATTTTTGTTTTCCCCATTATTTATAACATTTAAAATAGAGGGATAGACATATTTTGGTTATTAGTTTAGATGAAGGAGAACCATTTGTATATGTTAGAGTATTTTATTAATTAGATAATGTTCATTTTTATATTAATTGATTTCTTTATTCAGTAGTTGGATAAAAGTTTGAGTGTGATTGAGTTCAAATATATTGTTTTTGATATTTAATCACCACCTCAGTTGATAATCATAATTATCCTTCAACTTAGTTGTTCTTATATTTGATGGAATAATCATGGTTTATTGGTGAGTACCCAATGATTACTGATATGTGTGTGAAGGCTGTGAACTATCCTTGAATTTCTTAGAAGAAAATATTAAAAATTAAGTTTTCCCTGAGTAGTTTAGGGTGGTTTTATTATTTTGGTTTAATTTTAATATCCTAAAAACATAGTGAGGTTTGATCAATAGTAATTATCATTGATTAATCCTCAATATTGTTTTCAATATAGGGTAAATGATGGAGTGACTATGGATTCTTTGATTTATCAACTAATAAGAAGAAGGGGTAACCATTGATAATAAAATGATAAAATTTAAACTAGTAATACAACCTTTAAACCAATAATCTCTCAAAATACTCTTATTTAAACTTTATTATTAAATCTCTTAATCTAAATTCACCAAAAGCAACCATTTTTACTAATTATGAATGCTGAATTTTACACCCCTCTTAGGAGACAACCTATGGTTTCTATTATACTATATATATATATATATATAAACCATGGGTTTAAAATAAAATTTTTTAAACCCAAAATGGTTATACCAAAAACATAGTGTCATTTTTGAGGTAGTGTTGTCAAAATTTATGACATTTAATAGTATTAACCATTCTAATTTTGATAAACTTTCCTCTATTGATATTGATATTGAGAGTAATTTGCTAAAAATACTTAGGAAATTAAATTTATAAACTAATTTTAAAGATGTTTTGATATAAAACTCTAGAAAACTATTAATATTCACTATGAATCTATAACCATGGAAGGGGGACCTAACTAGACTCTAATATCTCTATACAAACCCCCACTTTTTTAATCAAAACAAACATATTGCCATGCCTAAATTACAAAATAAATTTAAACTTAAAACTGATTTTATCCAATTAATACCTAATATAATTGCATATGAATACCCTAATAAACATATCAATTAATTGACCTTGGAATACTCCACACTCAAGAATAAAGGAGTAGATTAATAAAAGGTTAAATGAAGGGACACTACATTCTCTTTGGAAGGAGCGACTAGGGAATGGTTATACAATATATAGTGTGTAATGGTAAATTTTTGGGAAGATATTTATATAATATTCTGCTAGAGATTCTCCCCAACTTCAATAAGTACAAAAATAAGAAATGGGCTTCCATAATACAAGAATTGATAAATTCTTTTATAAGTATTATGACTGATTTAAGAATTTGTGTGTTGGTTGTCTCCACCAAGCCATTAATGTCATGACCCCCTCCCCACAAAGTGCAACCCTCCGAGGCTGGTAATGTGAGAAGGGAGATAATGACCCTCGATTCCCACATCCAGTAGGCCCTGGGTTGGCGACTAGCACCAAGGGTATAATAAACACACAAATGGGAGGCATTACCCTCTAAGAGAACACATGTGAAAGAGAGAGATAAGATAGACACCGATCAACTCCCACTCAGACTTCAATATAACAAAAACCCAAGTACACATATGAAATGCCATGAAAAAGTACTACAACTGAAAGGGAAAACTAAAAGTACCCAAAAGAAAGTAAAATGGCAGCGGCCATAAGCCCGAACAGCTCCTCCAACCACAAGCTATTAGTAACCAGCTTGATCTTCAACCTTCTCTAAGTGACCTAAAGAACAGTTTATATATACATAGGGTGAGTATATTAGTATACTCAGTAGGATACTCCCCAAAGCCTCTCGTTTAAAAGTAAAGAAAGAATGCTAAAGCCTAGTGAACAACAAGTGAAACTAACTCGTCACCTAAACAGGTATACTAAGTTCCCAACCTCACCATGGATACTCTAACCAAGTAATGCATACAATAATTAGCATATAGTAAAGAATATAAAGGGTACCCCACTACTACTTCCCCACTGGTTTTCTGCTTTACCCCAACGACATACGTCCTGTGCATCTCTCTCCAAAGGCTTACCCACAGACACATGGGCTAAGCTCCACAATCTGCACCACACGCACCACAAAGGCTTGCCCGCAGACACCTGGGCGAAGCACCACACCATCCTCACAACCAAAGGTAACCAGGTAGTTCCCGGGAGCCACCACAGCTCGCATAACGTGTATCATACCTCGGGTATTATACCTCAAGCCATCACAACCCATACGCCGAGTAAGGATCCTCAAGACATCACAGCCTATACACGTTACACCTATAGTAGTCCATAGGATACTATATCCAGAATATATGTGTGTGAATAACCACAAGCCATTACAGCCCTCTACACATATATATGGGGAAAACTAACCGTTGTGCCTGCCAGCACAAGTATCTACCAAGAGAATAGATCTGAGTCAAAGGGGGTAGTCAGCCATTCATCCTCCCACCGGAATATTGGGGAAAACACCCTCACAGGGCTCAAAATCCAAGAGGTGTTAGTTTCACTTACCGACAGGGTGGAGTATCATATAGAAACACAAAAAGTGTAGAATATATTATACTCACAACCACACTGTGGTCATAACCTAGTCTTAGTCTCAACTGCAGCTAACGTCTCTCGGACTCCGGGCTGCTATTTCTAAGACTAGGTATCCTATAAGAACACAACCAATTAAAGAACTTTATTATATTCCTTCATTACCTTTTTATCAATTCCACTTTACGTTAATTAATTCTTTACACATTAATTAACCATGAAAAATTCCTCATTAAATTTCATTAGCATCACCCCCAATGTCAATTGTTCCATCAAAAGATTACTACATCATCATTATATTTCAGCGAACACCGACCCCATGCGTTAAAACCATTTATTCAGATATTCATTTCAGAATTACTTCCCATATTCCCGGTCATTCTAGAAAATCATTCTATGCTACTAAATATAAGGGGGCTCAACATGGTGAGTAGATGTACTACCCGTCGAGTCTTTTCCGCCTATAGCAAGAGCGTAGACCCATTCTCCTTTGAGAAGCTAGACACAGAAAGCACATGGAATACCCCACGCGTCTTCACCTCCTTCAGAAGAAGGGTAAGCAAGACTAGCTGCCTTGAGCAGTGGGGAAAAGTAAAGCAGATAAGCATTCAATCAAATTCACCAAGCATCCAACAAACACATCCATACCATTCCATCATCACTTGTGTCCTCCCCAACACCCATATGCATAAACTGATGCATCTCGCCACTCTAGGCATCATCCGCTGCCACAACCACAAGGCCTCCCTGCCTCCACATATCAAAACACCCCTCTAGGGTCACATCACAGCACAAGCAGCAGGAAATCAAACATCACATCAAATGGGCTCTTGGCCCTTTAACAAGGCATCCAACCTTAATACATAATGAGAACTCATGGATCTAAAGCATAAGGCACTCGGCCTTACGAACAAGAGGGTAACTAAGAACCCTACCCGGAGTTGTCTTTTATCAACCAACCACTTCTTTAATCCCTTTTGAATTAACAGATTCAATTCATAGGTTCCAATTCTAGGAAACCTAATCAGTAAGCTATCACAAAAGATTTAACATGCTTACTATTCCAATTTGATTAACATCAAATTAGAAAAACTAGAACAACGGAAACAACCAGATTCATTTAAATGCCTCTTTATCTTTAGCCGATTAATTATCAATTAATTCCGGCTTTACGTTCTTTATCAATTTCCAATAATAACAAACAACTAATCAAAGCAAGCATAGATATCACTCTATCTAGAAAAACATGAGGCAAACTATTATCACGGTACAAAGCAACAACATGCGGTCAAACCAATTCTTTTAATCCAGTTCAAGTATTTAATTAGGTTAATTTCATTGTGACCCAATGGGATAAATCATGCTAACTCTACGATTGCACATAAACAATTAGAGAATCCATGAATCCCCTACCTTGAAAAGTTCTTGACGTTCTTTATCCACACAACGGGTCATGATCCTCCTCTCACGACAACTGCATCCAACCAAGGATGGCACGATACGTCCGCACCAAACAAAACCCAAGAAAACCCCATTAGAAGCATGGATATTACATGGTAATATGGAAATAAGAACAAGATAAGATTATCCCTGAAGGAATGATGATAAAATATACCTTATATCGAAGAATGATCGACACAGCTTGGTTGCATCAAAATATATCGGAACCAATCGGAGTAGTAGGGTTTGATTGTGAAACTCCTACAAGAAGGATTGAAAGGTTCTAGAATCTCATAGCTAAGAACAAAGAGTAAGAACAAGGGAGGATGATATCTTGTCCCTTTTGAAAAAATAATGGGGCGACAGTTTAAGATCCGCTTAATTCTCCATTAAAAACGGATCACATTAACCCACGCAGTTTGACCAAGTAAAAACATCCCGGCCTTAAGAATAATTAATATAGGATTTATGGCCTTTGAATCAGCCTTAGAGTCCTTAAAATAAGGCTTTAAATGTATGTTAAGTCAAAGGAAACGTCAAAAGGGGAAAAACTGTAAGAGGCTGGAACCACTGTTCACCTACCGTTACTGTACACCTACAGATCCGTGAAACCAATCTGTGAAACCGTTCTGTGAAATCGATCTGTGAAACCGATCTATGAAACCGATCTGTGAAACCGATCTGTGAAACCGATCAGTGAAAGCGATTAGTGAAACCGATCAGTGAAACCAATCTGTGAAACCGATCTGTGAAACCGATCTGTGAAACCGATCTGTGAAACCGATCTGTGAAACCAATCTATGAAACCGATCTCTGAAACTGATCTGTGAAACGGATCTCTAAAACTGATCTGTGAAACTGATCTCTGAAACTGATCTATGAAATCGATCTGTGAAACTGATCTGTGAAACTGATCTGTGAAACCAATCTGTGAAACCGATCTGTGAAACACCGTACACCTACTGATACTGTTCATAAAACTGGAAACATTATTCACAGAACTAGAAATTTGGCAAAGTGTTGGGGATAAGTCACTTTGACCTCCCGGAACACCTCCAACACCACATTTTCACAAAGTAATGGATCGGAGGGGTCTGGGACATTACGTCATATACCTCTCAAAACATTCTCGTCCTCGATAATTCAAAACCCACCTAAAGAGACAAAAAGAAATGGGGTCCAAACAACCACCCATTGAGATACCTCTCAAAAGATAGAAGGCCACAAAAAAGGAACAAAAGATGTTTATAAATAAATCATGAAAGGTCTAACCACGATGGGAACATCATTACATGAAAATATTTAAACATTAAACAACTTTGGGTATGGAGCACGTATGTGTGACTCACGTTCCCAGGTACTCTCCTCCATGCCACCATGTCTCCACAAGACATGAACTAAGGGGATAGAATGCCCATGCAACACCTTCGCCTTGCGGTCTTAGATCTCCATAGGTCTCTCCTCGAAGGTTGCATCATCATCAATATCAATCTCTCCCCAATTGATAACGTGACAGTCATCATGAAGATAACGATGAAGCTGTGATACATGGAAAACATCATGTACCCGACTCATCTGTGGGGGAAGTGCTACTCGATACGCTACAGCTCTAACACAAGATAACACCTCGAAAGGCCCAACAAACTGGGGATAAAGCTTACTTACATGACCAAACCCTCGCTGCCCATGACGGGGAGTCACTTTCAGAAACACATGATCCCCAACAATATACTCCAAGGGTCTCCTCCGTTGATCATCATATGATTTCTGATGATCTTGCACTGTCTTCATCCTCTCACGAATCACCCGAACCATCTCTATTGTATTCTGCACTAGTTCCTGTCTGAGAAATGCTAACAATCTGACCCCAATCTAGCACAACGGAGAATGGCATGGCTGACCATACAAGGCTTCAAACAGCACCATATCGATGGTGGAGTGAAAACTATTATTGTAAGAAAACTCCACCAAGGGTAAGTTCCTCATCCATGAACCTCAAAATTCAAGAACACAAGAGCTCAACATGTCTTCAAGAGTCTGGATGGTTCGCTCTGTCTGACCATCCATTTGAGGATGAAAAGAAGTTCTAAGGCATAGTTGAGAACCGAAAGCATGATGGAGACCCCTCCACACCCTGGAGGTAAAATGAGGATATCGATCAGAAATGATCATCCTAGGGACTCCAGGAAGTCTCACCACCTCCTCCAGATACTACCTCAACAAAAATTTCACTGAGCTCGACTCCTTGATCACTATGAAGTGGGATGATTTTGTTAAACAATCCACTACCACCCATATAGCATCATAACCTCCCGGAGCTCTTGGTAAACCGGTAACAAAGTCCATTGATATGTCCTCCCACTTCCACTGAGGAATACCTAATGGTTGTAGAAGACCACCAGGAACACAGTGTTCGTCCTTCACCTTTTGGCAGACTAAACATCGAGAAACAAACTCTGCAACTGTACGCTTCAGCCCAGGCCCCCAAAACTGACTCATCAAGGATAGGTACATCCTTGTCACACCAGGATGTACTACTAAAGGTGAAATGTGGAACTCTCTGAGAACCGTCTTGTGCATCGCCAAGGGAACAAAAATCCTTCCATGATACAACACTCGGTGTTGTTCATCCTCCAACCAACCATCAAAGGCCTCACCACAAACAACTCGGTCTCTCCAAACCTCCACCTCTAGATCTCCCAACTGAGACTCTTCTACCTTCTGTACCAGTGATTACTGTACCGTCATCTGAAAAAGACAAAATCTACCCCCAACTTCTCCCATACCAAGATGTAATGCTGACAGTTCTTCCATTACTCTCCATGAATCTCCAGATTCACGCACAGCATAACTACGTGACTTTCAACTCAGCGCATCAGCTACAACATTCCCTTTTCCAGGTGTATACGATATTTCGAAGTTGTATTCCTGTAAGAACTCCATCCACTGACGCTATCGTAAGTTCAAGTCATGATGGAAGAAAACATACCTCAAACTCTTATGGTCGGTGAAAACCAAAAAGCGCTCACCAATGAGGTAATGTCTCCACAACTTTAGCACAAACACCACGGCTGCCAACTCAAGATCATGGGTGGCATAGATACATTCATGGGGACGTAACTGCTAAGACCCATAAGAAACAACTGAACTCTGTTGTATGAGTACACACCCTAACCCCAAATGCGAAGCATTGCAGAAAACATCAAACTGAACTCCCTCATCTAGAAGACAAAGAACTGGAGCACTTACTAACTTATCCTTTAGATACTAGAAATCTATCTGACAATGATCATTCCATATGAATGCTTGATCCTTCCTGGTCAAAGCTATCAGAGGAGTCGCAACTCAGGAGAAATTGGCTATGAACCTCCTGTAGTAGCCTGCGAGACCAAGAAAACTTCATACCTTTGAAACTGTCTTGGGGGTTTCCCAATACACAACTATTTCTATCTTCGATGGATCCATAGCTACTCCCTATTGGGACACAACATGCCCCAATAAATGGAATTCTCAATCCCAGAACTCACACTTAGAAAACTTCCAAAATAGATAATGTTTACAAATAACTCCCAAAATAGCATATAGATTCTCTACATGATCCTCTTCAGATGTGGAGTACACAAGGACGTCATCGATGAAAACCACCACAAACTTGTCTAGGAATTCACGGAACACAGCATTCATCAATCCCATGAACATAGCTAGAGAATTCGTCACACTGAACGACATTAAAATGAACTCATAATGCCCATGAAGACAATAGAAAGCAGTCTTCAGGATATCCTCATCCTTTACATGCTATTGATGATATCATGACCGTAAGTCGATCTTTGAGAACCAACTTGCACCCTTCAGTTGATCGAATAAATCATCAATCCACGGAAGAGGATAGAGATTCTTTATTGTCACTTTGTTTAAGCGATGATAATTAACACACAACCGCAAACTGTTGTCAGCCTTCTTCACAAACAAAACTGGTGCACCCCATGGTGACACACTTGGCCGAACAAAACCACACTACAACAGATCATCAAGTTGTATATGTATCTCTCATAACTCAGAAGGATCCATCCTATATGTAGACATAGAGATAGGAGATTCTCCCGGTTGTAGCTCTATCCCAAACTCGATATCTTGTCGATGGGGTAATGTTACAACCTCTTCTGGAAAGACATCTGGGTACTCCTCCACAACCCTAGTAAATACCAACTACTCAAGCTCTGAAGAAAATAGCATCATCTCATCCATCATGGATGATAAGGATGGAATGTGCCTATGACCCATCTGAGGGTCTCGCTCACCAACAAACACCACTGGCTCTCCATCTGCACCCATGAAGATGACCTTCTTCCTAAAGAAATCCACGATAGCCTGCACTGAATACAACCAATCCATGATGAGTATAACATTATATGGTTATATTCTAAAACATAGGAAATCTCCCCAAGAGTGGTGTTTCCCCAACACTAGCTCATAGTCTCTACATACTTAAAACAAGTCAGCTCGACCTCCAACTGGTGTAGTCAACGCCAAGGGCACTGGAAGCCTCTCTACCTCAAGTCCCAAAGTATGGACAAGGGTAGGTGATATGAAGGAGTGTGTCACTCCTGAATTAAACAAGGCATACACCAAGGTAGAAAACAAGCAAAGGGTACCTCGAACGATGTCTGGCTCTCCCATAACTGGTAACACTAGAGCATGAAGCTGACCATGACCTCCTCTACGGCCTCTCTGACCCTGATGATGACCACCACCATGGACGAACTCTGCTCTTTGAGGACGGGGAGTACCATGGGGTTGTCCTCTGTCTACCCCATCTACCCTCTGCTGATCTAAAGCTGGTGCAACTAGCTGATTATGCCTCGGCGGAAACTGCCACAACGGAGGAACCTGGAGCGTAACACCTGGTGCATGATGGCCACTCTGAAAGGTCGGGAACTCCCTATGTTGATAACCATGACCACTACAAGAAAAAAAGTGCTTGATCCCTTGAAATAGACCTGAGATTTGATGCCTCTATAGAAATTAGATGTGAAGGGCTGGGACCTACCCCCGGGTGAACAGAAACTCTTCTGCCCTGAAAACCGGGAACCTCGGACCACAGCCTTACTTTGTGAGGGATCATGACGATCCCCCTCTCATGATGATCATGTCCTGGACAAAGTCCTCTTGACAACCTCTGCCCTCACCAGCACCTCAAGATATGTCTTCAGCATAAATGGGGTGACCTGGCGCTCGATCTCTGAAAGTAAAGCCTCCTCAAAATGCCTCACTCTAGCCTCCTCATATGGTAGCAGGTCTGAAGCATATCTTAAAAGGTTCCAGAAACGGATTCCAAACTCTCGAACACTAGATCTCCCCTATCGAAGGGTAAGAAGCTCCTAGAGACTGGACTCCTTTGTAGTCGAATAAAGAAACTCGACTCTAAACATGTCTCGGAACTCCTCCCATGAGATCGCTGACTCCTCACGATCCCCGGGGAACAAGAACCACCACTTCCTCACAGCTCCACGCAGCATCATCATAGTTAAGGACACCCAGTGATCCTTCTGAGCATGAATCGAACTGAAGCCTATCTCGACCTCCTCCAACCAGTCTTCTATGAATACATCTGAAAGGGATCCCTTGTACTTCTGAAGACTCTGGCGCTGAAACTCTTGGAGTGTCTTCCTCCAAGTGTCGTCGTCGTCAATCTCTACCCTGCGGAGACCCGCTGGTACAGCCTGCTGAACATCTTATACGTAAACCTGACGAGGACGTCGTCCTGGAGCCATACCTTCAAAATAACAAACACTTAGAGCTCCTAATCCTAGAATATATAAGACTCAACATTAATTAATTAATTGTTTTCTTTTATTAATTTTAGTTTAACCCATCTCAAGGTCTACCCATTCAAACCCAGGAACAAAGAAGAGTGATGCATGATCCTTTCCTAGGTCTCTACCCTGCAACTAGTATCACCTTGTTTAGTAGTCATTGTAAACTTAAAGGTCCGTACATCATATCAAAGGGGGCCCTAAACACCTATGTATCATCCGGTTTCCAGTGTTTACCGCACTTGTTAAACATGAATGACATTGTTTCCCTACCAACCCATGCAACCTCACATGTGCCTAACTCCAAACTCCATCCTATCCCTAAACTTGCCTCGGATACCACTCTTTCATGACCCCATCCCCACAAAGTGTACCCCTACTTTACCAGAAATGTGAGAAAGGAGATAATGACCCTCGAGTCATGCCTTCAGTAGGCCCTGGGTTGGTGACTAGAATCGAGGGTATAATAAACACACAAATGGGAGGCATTACCCTCTAAGAGAACACATGTGAAAGAGATAGATAAGATAGACACCAATCAACTCCAACTCAGACTGCAATATAATGAAAAACCAAGTACACATATGAAATTCCATGCAAAATTACTACAACTGAAAGGGAAAACTAAAAGTACCCAAAAGAAAGTAAAACGGCAACGACCACAAGCCCGAACAGTTCCTCCAACCACAAGCTAGTAGTAACCAGCTTGATCTCCAACCTGCTCCAAGTGACCTGAAGAACAGTTTATATATACATAGGGTGAGTATAATAGTATACTCAATAGGATCCTCCCTGAAGCCTCTCATGCAAAAGTAAAGAAAGCATGTTAAAGCCTAATGAACAAAAAGTGAAACTAACTCGTCACCTAAACAATTATACTAAGTTCCCAAACTCACCATGGATACTCTCACCAAGTAACTCATACAAGAATATAGAATATAGTAAAGAATATCAAGGGTACCCCACTACTACTTCCCCACTGGTTTGATGCTTTTCCCCAATGACATACTTCTTGTGAATCTCTCTCCAAAGGCTTGCCCGCAGACACCTGGGCTAAGCTCCACAATCTGCACCACATGCACCACAAAGGCTTTCCTGCAGACACCTGGGTGAAGCACCACACCATCCTCACAACCAAAGGTAACCAGGTAGTTCCCAGGAGCCACCACAGCTCACATAACATGTATCATATGTCGGGTATTATACCTCAAGCCATCACAGTCTATACGCTGAGTAAGGATCCTCAAGCCATCACAACCTATACACGTTACACCTATAGTATTCCATTGAATACTATATCCAGAATATATGTGTGTGAATAACCACAAGCCATTAAAGCCCTCTACACACATATATGGGGAAAACTAACCGTTGTGTCTACCAGCACAAGTATCTACCAAGAGAAGAGAGTGAGGTCAAAGGGGGTAGTCAGCCATGCATCCTCCCACCGGAATGTTGGGGAAAACACCCCCCAGGGCTCATAATCTACAGGGTGTCATTTTCCCTTACCGAAAGGGTGGAGTAGCATATAGAAACACAAAACGTACATAATATATTATACTCACAACCACACTATGGTCATAACCTAGTCTTAGTCTCAACTACAGCTAATGCCTCTCGGACTTCGGGCTGCTATTTCTAAGACTAGGTATCCTATAAGCACACAACCAATTAAAGAACTTTATTAGATTCCTTCATTACCTTTTTTATCAATTCCACTTTATGTTAATTAATTCTTTACACATTAATTAACCATGAAACATTCCTCGTTAAATTTCATTAGCATCACCCCCAATTTCAATTGCTCCTTCAAAAGATTACTACCTCGTCATTATGTTTTAGCGAACACCAACTCCATGGGTTAAAACCATTTATTCAGATATTCATTTCAGAATTACTTCCCAAATTCCCAAGCATTCTAGAAAATCATTCTATGCTACTAAACACAAGGGGGATCAACACGGTGAGTAGATGTACTACCCATAGAGTCTTTGCCGCCTATAGCAAGAGCGTAGACATATTCTCCTTTGAGAATCTATAAACGGAAAGCATGTG
Organism: Viscum album; assembly: GCA_963277665.1. Taxonomy (NCBI): domain Eukaryota; kingdom Viridiplantae; phylum Streptophyta; class Magnoliopsida; order Santalales; family Viscaceae; genus Viscum; species Viscum album. The sequence continues at coordinate 1,968,324,812 of OY728161.1, forward strand.
GCATACCCCACACATCTTCACCTTCTTCGAAAGAAGGGTAAGCAAGACCAGCTGCCTTGAGCAGTGGGGAAAAGTAAAGCAGATAAACATTCAATAAAATTCACCAAGCATCCAACAAACACATCCATCTCATTCCATCATCACTTGTGTCCTCCCCGACACCCATATGCATAAAATGATGAATCTCCCCACTCTAGGCATCATCCGCTGCCACAACCACAAGGCATCCCTGCCTCCACATATCACAACACCCATCCAGGGTCACATCACAGCACAAGCGGCAGGAAATCAAACATCACATAAAATTGGAAATTGGCCCTTTAACAAGGCATCCAGCCTTCATACATAATGAGCACTCATGGATCTAAAGAACAAGGCACTTGGCCTTACGAATAAGAGGGTAACTAAGAACCCTAACCGTTATTATCTTTTATCAACCAACTAGTTATTTAATCCCTCTTGAATTAACAAATTCAATTCGTAGGTTCCAATTCCGGGAAACCTAATCAGTAAGCTATCACAAAATATTTAACATGCTTACTATGCCAATTTTATTAACATAAAATTATAACAACTACAACAACAGCAACAACTGGATTCATTTACATGCCTCTTTTTCTTTAGCCAATTAATTATCAATTAATTCCGGCTTTACATTCTTTATCAATTTCCATCAATAAAGAACAACGAATTAAATCAAGCATAGATATCACTCTATCTATAAAAACATGAGGCAAACCATTATCATGGTACAAAGCAACAACATGAGGTCAAACCAATTCTTTTAATCCAGTTCAAGTATTTAATTACGTCAATTTCATTGTGATTAAAAGGTCTAAATCATGCTAACTCTACTATTGCACATAAACAATTAGAGAAGCCACGAATCTCATACCTTGAAGAGTTCTTAACGTTCTTTATCCACATAATGGGTCACGATCCTCCTCTCGCGACAACTGCATCCACCCAAGGATGCCACGGTACGTCTGCACCAACCAAACCCCAAGAAAACCCCATTAGAAGCATGTAGATTACATGGTAATATGGAAAGGAAACCAAGAGAAGATGATCCCTGAAGGAACGATGATAAAACATACCTTATATCAAAGAATGATTGACACAGATTGGTTGCATCAAAATAGAGAAGAACCAATCGGAGGAGTAGGGTTTGATTGTGAAACTCCTATGGAAAGGATTGAAAGTTTCTAGTGTCTCATAGCCAAGAACAAAGAGGAAGAACAAGGGAGGATGATATCTTTTCCCTTTTGAAGATTTAATGGGGTGACGGTTTAAGATATGCTTAATTCTCCATTAAAAACGGATCACATTAACCCACGCGGTTTGACCAAGTAAAAACATCCTGGCCATAAGAATAATTAATATAGGATTTATGGCCTTTTAATTGGCCTTAGAGTCCTTAAAATAAGGCTTTAAATGTATTTTATGTCAAAGGAAACGTCAAAAGGGGAAAAACTGTAGGAAGTTGGAAACACTGTTCACCTACCATTACTGTACACCTATAGATCCGTGAAACCGATCTGTGAAACCGATACATGAAACTGATCTGTGAAACTGATCTATGAAACCGATCCATGAAACTGATCTGTGAAACCAATCTGTGAAACCAATCTATGAAAGCAATCTGTGAAACCGATCTGTGAAACTGATTTGTGAAACTGATCTGTGAAACCGATCTGTGAAACCGATCTGTGAAACAGATTTGTGAAACGGATCGATGAAACCGATCTGTGAAACTGATCTCTGAAACCGATCTGTGAAACCGATCTCTGAAACCAATATCTGAAACTGATCTGTGAAACCGATTTGTGAAACCGATATGTGAAACTGATCTGTGAAAATGATCTGTGAAACCAATCTGTGGAACTGATCTGTGAAACCGATTTGTGAAACACTGTACACCTATTGATACTGTTCATAACACTAGAAACAATGTTCACAGAACTGGAAATTTGGTAAACTGTTGGGGATAAGTCACTTTGACCTCCCGTAACACCTCAAAAACCACATTTTCACAAATTAATGGATCAGAGGGGTCCGGCCCATTACAATTAAGAAGCTTCATTTTCTATTATTTTTCTATGAAGGCTTGCTTAATAGTGAGGAAAACATATTAGATGTGTCATCAAAGGTATATTTGATTGAAAAGTATTCAGTAGTGCATATATAATTAATTTAGAAGATAGAGAAAAACTCTCAACAAGTTGGTATAAGATTCACTATAAAAAATTCATTTAGCCACATTTTTATTTGATTTTAGAAATATTTATAAACATCAAAAAATTATTTACTAATGTTTTTCAAAAATATAAAGATATGAGATATAATAAAATCTAATTGAACTTACTCATGCTTTGATAGATAATCGGTAAATCATTTACTACTTACCCATGTTTCTGAAAACATGGGTAAGTATTTTTTTTATAGAATTTAATTTTTTTTCATTCACCCACATACTGATTTTTTATTTACCTACTCCCACCACGGTATCATGGACCTCATGACACCCCCATCCCCAAAACATACTTACCTATTCCCACTGCCACCCCCTGTATATTTTACCTATCCCCCAACACCTTAACACGCCTCATGCTTAGTCCATTATCCCCCCACATCAACACAACCTCCCACCCCATGATAAAATCTAATAATTTTTTATGGGTATTAATACCACAATGGAGTGGAAATAATCGAACATCCCATACCACTCATCTAGGGATTATTATTTTTATGAAATCGTGTAATATTATATTTATATATAATTTAATACAATTATAGTTTTAAATTTATATATTAACTAATATATTAATATATATATATATAATAATAATAATTAATATGTCAATATACTTAAATTATTTTTTATTTTATTTTCTAGATAATCCCTCTTTTTAACTGGGATAATAGGAAACCCATAAATGGATCGAAAGCTAAGAATTCATGGGTTGAAGGCCCAAAGGCATAAAGGCCTAAATAAGTGACCTCAAAAAGGCTCAAACTGTAACAATATATTCCCACTATCATGTCATCTATCCACATTAGCATCATCCTAGGGTTGCATTTTTAGCCTCACCATTACTACTTCAACCTATTATAATCTCTTATAGTCATTCACTTCTGCTAGAAATTGGTTTCATCGTTGTAGTTTCCTCAATGATCTTCTTAAATCTAGTAGACCTTTCTAGTTACCTCTATCTCACCTTATTTCACCCCATACGGCCCAGAGTTGCTCCTATAATGATGTATTGAAGGCCCACTGGCCCAAAGCCCCAATTTTATATATTAAAATCTAATTTTGGATGAAAAATATTGCTGCTACAGTGCCCCACTAGAGTTCCTACTATAGTACTCATACTATTATTGTGTTATAGTACCCGCTACAGTGCATGTGTGTGTGTGTGTGTAAATTAGTATGTATATAATTATAAATTAATATATATATATATATATATTAATGTCATTTATTTACTTATTATTAATTAATATATATATATATATATTAATATAAATACACCTATAAATTTATATATAAGTATATATATATATAAAGGATCATTTATTTAGTTATTATGAAATAATTATAATTATGTTTTAACTTTTTTGTGTTTATATAAGTGTATATATTTATATATATCATATAAAATTTATTTTTAATGTTATATTACACTATTATATATGTGATAACATTCAGTTATTATTAATTAATTATAATTATGTTTTAACTTTTGTGTTAATGTGTTTATGTTTATGTGGATATGTGTATATATATTTCTAAAAATAACATTTTTTTATTTCTATATAATAAAATCATATATGTGATATTATTAATATGTATATATATATATATATATTAATTAATTAAAATATACTTATAATTTTATATATTTATATATAGATTAATATATGTGTATATGTGTGCTACAATAATGATCATTTATTTAGTTATTATTAATTAATTATTACTAGTGTGTGTGCCTGTGTTTATATGTATATATGTCTGTGTATGTATGTATGTGTAAGTGTGAATGTGTATATATATATGAAATAAATACTATTTAATTTATTATTTAATTTATTAATGTTTTAAAAATGTGGTTAAATGTAAATTAGAAACATTTTAAAATGTAGATAAATTATCCATGATTTAATGAAAATATGACTAAACTAAAAATTAGAAAAAATTTAAAACATAGATAAAGAACATATAAATTAGCCACACTTTTAAGAAAATGTTACTAAATCAAAAAGTATTCATGTTTTAAAACACAGCTAATAAACTGCTAAATTTTCAATGTTTTTAAGAAAAATTTCTTAAATTAAAAATTATCTCTAAGAAAATATAGCTAAAAATCACATTTAATTATAAATTTTTATACCGAGATAATATTACTGGATGATTTCATGAGGCAAGATCATTTGAATCACCTCTTATATAGTTTTTTCATGAGGAACTAATCACTTTTGTTAGACAAATGGATCTAAAAAAATAAGTGAATAACAAGAAATGGTAAATGTATGTGGTCCATGTTATTATCCAAACTATTATACCGACCAATGTGTTGAAGTGTAGATAACTGAAAGTTCTGAATCTACATATTAGAAAATGAAATTTTTGTAGCTCAATCAAGGGTGAAGTGACACTTCCAAAGTCCAATATGGATTTGGGAATCAACAAGATCAATCTAGACTGCCTATCCAGTAGTAATATCAACAAACTCCACCATTCCAATAACCATAAAATCATATTTATAAAAAAAATCCTTCTAACCACCACCATTTTAACAAAACAAACCATTTTATTAGCCCTCAACTATTTTACAACCACCAATTCATAACTGTCATGAACCAATTTGGGCTACTCTCGAACTAGACACCCAAGCGAGCATGTGACATGATCTGAGGTGCATTCTTAATCTCAATGGGCTCATGATAAGAACCAAGGAATTAGATACCAGCATATTGGAACTATTTTTCCCAAAAAATATATTTAATAAGCAGTGTCATTCTACCAACATTTTGGCTTAACTCATTCATAATTTGGACATCCATACATAGAAAAATGAATAGGCAAAAAATTTAGAAATAAAAAATAAAACATTAACATAAACAAAATCTATATCAAATAAATAGAATAGAACTGAAATAGGTCTAATAATACAGTAGTAATCTGAGTAGGATATTAAAACTATGACGTAAAATAAAAAACAGATTACCTGATAAGATTTCTATGTGACTTTAAGTCACTATTCATCCTCAAAATAATCAACACTACTTAAAGAGATATCAAAATCCAGAACCTAAACACACAATAAATCCACTTTTTTGATAGACATTGAGTGGTGTAAATATGGTGTGAGAATATCATCCTAGTAGGATTTCACTCAAGAGTTCATGCTTTCCCTTTTTTAAATCATTCCAAAAAACACCAGTTTGAAATAAAATATTTTAAAATAATGTCTTCTTCATTTTAATAAAAATAACTCATATATATTTTCCAAAACCCAAATCAATATTAAGAAACTATAGAAACTTTATTTAAATATTTCATTTAAAATTTACCTTTTAAAACACGTTCTATTTAAAATCATTTCTTTATAAATAATAAATAATGGAATTGGATAATTCAAAAAAAAATTAAAATAAGTTTCTGAAATGAAATAACCATGTAATAAATAAAAAATTAAAAGATTATATATATTCATGGGAAACTCCTAAACATCCAATGATATGATCCCAAAAATACTCTTGTGGAATCATCTATAATCCCATCAATGCATCCCTATCCTATAACTAACTAGATTATCTTAACTAGCCTTCCTAGTGGTACTCCCCTAATGTCACACCTTAGAACATGGTTTTTTGTAAGGAACTCTTTTTTTAGTTTCAACGTTTTGGGTTGTTTTAATTATAGAGAAGGGTTTTGGATTATTGGTGGTAACAGGAGGCCACCTTCTAGCTAGTGGAGGTTGATAGAACCAACTCACCTTTCCAAGTTCCACTGGATTTCTAGTGGAGGGCCTATGGGTGTAGAAATTTTTATTACATCCACTAACCAGCTGGTGAGTCCTAGTCTCTTTTTGGTTATGTCATTGGACATGCATATTTACAAGGGAAATATAGTCATTTTAGTCCAAATTAAGTTTTTAATCTCCCTAATTCAAATCTTACATATCTAACTTGAATTTTTCTTTTATTAGAGGCTCTAAAGAGACATTATTAGCTCTCTTTGGATCCCTAGTGGAAAATATTAATTCTAATTGAAGTGTGGGTCTCTGTTGATCATGATTAAGGGAGTTAGACCTATTTGCTTATATTTTTTATCTTCTTCTCTATGTGTTTGATGCTAATTTATACTAGATAATTATACCTATAATGGACATGGGGACTTGATTTTGTTTATCTTGGATATAGGTCTTCTAGTATCCAATATATTCTTCTCCCATCACTGGTCTAAAATGTGATGTCATTTTCTTTGATCTTGAGGTCAGTGTCTATATCATATGGTATAATCATTGGCATTCCTTATGTTCTTATGATGATTTCCTTTGCATTTAATTAAAAAATTGATTATTAGAAATGGATTTTTTATTTGAAATCCATGGAATGTTTTCAAAAGGGAGGGTTTTATGGAAACCATTTGAGACATTTTGTTAAATTGCCTTAAATATTATTTCTAAAGGGAAATGGTTTTTCAAGAATCAATATAGTGTGGATCACTATATAAAATGTTTTATGATATTTTTCCTTTGATTTAAAATGTATTCTTCCTTGGAAAATGTTTTGCAAAACATGGTTTTGGTTTCTTTAATGTAATGTTAATATAAATCCCATTGGGGGACCTTGGGGTATGGGGAAAACTAAATAAGGAAGAGACCTATTAAAGTTAGCTTTCATTAAGGGTGGTTCTATTAATTCCATGAAGTATAGGGTTATCCTTTCTAAGGGATTGAGTTCTCTGGACTTTATGAGTCAAATATTTTGGCTAGTATTCTTTTTTATGTCTCAATGGTTTGTTTTTGTACACCCTCACATCATGTATTTCCCTCTTTGTCTTCTTTGAGATTACATTATGAGAATGATATTTCAATATAATTATTTTCTCATTTGATCTTGATATGGATATTGATTATTGAAAACTATTTTATTTATCTATTTATGCCATTGGATATTTGATATGTCATATTGAACTGTTTTCTTGATTATGACATGATTTTTAAAGTAATGTAATGTTTTTAAAAAGAAAAACAAGAGATTAATTATAAATAGAAAATTATTTCTTTTAAATATTTTAGAAATTTTTTTATTTAAGAACTAATAGATGCACATAGTTATGCACTTTATAAATTCTTGGTGGTATCTTATTAGACTATTAATCTCACACCCTACTTGTTTCTTTTGGTGTTTGTGTCCATGGTTTTGGAGTATATAGGTAAATATAAGAGCATCACATAGATTATGGTTATCCTAAATCAAATTTCCTTTATGGTGGGTTGGGATCATGGTGACATATAGTCACATAGATATGGTCCCGAGGGTTTTTTTGAGTGTCCTGTTTTTACGGACTTTTATATGTTCATTGAGACCATGTTATCTAGATGTTTGATGTGACCTTTTTGGTTTTTTGACATATTATATATTTTGGTTATTTATTCTGATTATCTAATTGATTATATTATATCATATATATTTTTAGGGTGAAATCATTCCCATCTCCTCTTTATATGATACCCAGGTGCTTTTTGCTAGCCTGTGGAATTTGGGAATGCACTTCAAGCATTATGGTGGGACTCTTTATGTAACTTTATAGATAAAATTGGGTTGGTATATTGTAAATTAGTATCTAATACTCATGTTGTGTTAAATCATGTGCTCATTCTTTTGAATCACCCTCTTTTTTCATGGGGTTTTTTTCAGACTAGAGATAGGACTGTCGAAACTCGAGAGGTAGTGTGGTTGTGTTATTGGTCAGCTCAATTTCACGAAGAACTTTGAGTTTCCGAGAATTTTAAGGTTTTAAAGTGTTCTTATTGATAGTTTTATCCTTTTGGATTCATTTATTTAAACTCTAGTGATTTTGTATTCTGTTGGTGGTGGAATCCAGTGAGGTTTTGTGTCTAGTATTTTGGACAGATTTTGGGTTTTATTTTCATTCATCACTTCCTTGTTTTTGGTCTTTTTACAACCATCCACATCCTATTGCTTCCCAGTTTCATGATTTTATTTGATCTTGGATCACTAAAGTGGCCCTTTTATGGTTGAATATCTACTATTGATTCCATATCTATTACATTAGGATCCATTATGGCTAGATGAAATAGTTTTCATTGGGGTTTTGGGATGTGTTGGTTTTCCACTCACTAGTGTTCCTGGAGTTTGACCCTCGGCTCTACTAGTTTCTTGGGGTTTTACTTCCTAGATGGGTTTTAGTCCTTTTTTATTTTTACTAGTTCTCCATTTGGGTAGTGTGGTTCCTGATATCCCTAGCTCCTCTGGATTTTTTAGTGGTTTTTTGTTTCCATCCTCGATGATGAATATATTGATTGTTGATAGAGTTTCATCTCATTAAAAATGGAATTTTGGTGGTTTATGTTCACTTAGTGTCGATTCCATCAATAGGGTTTGGTAGTCATGTGGATGGTTGTCGGTATTGTTGCCTTTCACCACTCCATATCTTCTCTTTCTCTAGTATTCCACCGATCTTCTCCCAGTCAGACTTTCATGGTGGATTCAAGATGTTTTGGGATGTGCAGTTCGGGTGGTTAATGGAGCTCTAGGTGGAATATCTCATGGTGTCCTCATCTCTGTCCTTTGGTCCCCACTGGGATTGATCTTCATGGTGGTTGTAGATCTACTTCAATTACTAGTTCTCATGGTTTTTATGTTCATTGTTTCTCTAATATGGTGTTTTTTGGTGGCGGTGATGGATTCTGATGGGTGGTTCCCACTGTAGAGTTGGTATTGATAAAGGGTTCAGTCTCGAAAGATCTTGGTTTATGCTGGGGGTGTATTTTTTGATGTGATTATGATGGTATTGATGGGTTGAAATGAAAATAGTGATGGGAGGTCAGGAAAATGGATCGAGGAATTGACATTAATGGTGTCATGGTGATCAATGCCTCCAATATTTCATGGGTGATGGTGATACCCTTATGGATATTTTTTTAATTTTGAATTTTGAATGTGGGTTAATAGGGTCTGTATGATGTAATCAATTGTTTTATTTTTTTTATTCTTTTTTAAATAGGTTTGGTTTCCCACTTAACCCTTTAAAAGTGGTTTATTATAAAAGTACCCAAAAAATCATTTTTGATGGATGGATGTGAGAGATCATCCTAGGTAAGTAGAGTTGGATTCACCTTCACCAGGGGAACTCAGTTTAGACCTAAAATAGAAAATGGGATATGATCTCAACCTCATGATAAGGGTGATTCCCAAGTTGTGTAGAAAGGTAAGGATGAGTTTGGGCATCATTATACAATAAATTGTACACCAGAGGAGGTAGGGGCAGTACCAACTACCATGAGAGGCATGGATTTTATTGCATCTTATATGGTTATGGATTTATTTGATACAGGTTTAACTCGTTACTTTATATTATCCAAGATTATCGATACATTGGGTTTGAATTCAAATCATATGCCTTTATTAATGACTATTTCCACTCCTTTGGTAAATAATTCAAATCAAGGATTTAAATATCTTGAGTGTTGGGTGATGATTGTTGACTGTGATACCATATAGGACTTTTTAGTTTTTGATCATGATATCTTTGATCTTATAATTGGCATGAATTGGATGATAATCTATAAAGAAGAAATAAATTGATATTATCATTAGGTATAGTCTATTTCTCTTGATGGGGCTACTCATATCTTCAAAGGTGAGTGGGATTTGAGATCAGGGAAGTCATGTCCCATTTTTCTAGGTGCCAAGATGATATTTTACTAGTTGTCGTAGTTTTTTCTTAATGTCATTGATCCATATCGTAGTTTCCCTCTTCCTGTGGTGGTGTGTGAGTATACTTATGTTTTTATAGATTATTATCTCTATTATATCCTCATAAGGAAGTTAAGTTCTCTATATACTGGCTTTCAGGGATGATACCCATTTTCATTCCATCGAATTTTATGGAACCCACTAAATTGAAATAATTAAAAGTTAATCTTGGGGATCTTAAGGATAAAAGATTTATTTTTCCTATAATTTTACCTTGGTCATCCCTAATTATATTTACAAAGAAGGAATATAGGAATATCTAGCTTTTTTATCACTAGAAACTCAACCAGCTGATAGTGAAGAATAAATTTTCTTCCTAGGATTTATAAACATTTTGATCAGCTCAAGGGGGCTCAATGGTTTAGGAAAATTGATCTAATATTAGGGTACTATTAGGTGAGGATTCTAGATAAAGATATTACTCATATATAACTTAGGATAAGGTATGGTTATTTTGATTATTTGGTTATGTAATTTGGCCTTATTAATGCTCCTATAGTGTTTATGTCATTGATGAACCAAATCTTCCATCAATTCTTGGATTCCTTTATGGTTTTTTTTAATATATTTTTGTTTACTCAATATCAGATCAAGATAATAATTATTATTTTATAATCATCCTTATAATCCTGAAAATACATTGTATGTACATAAGTATATCCATGTTTTGGTTATGGATTCAAGAGGTTAAACTTCTATCCATGTAATTTTTGAGAAGAGTGACTTGTTGAATCCTAAAAATATCCAGGTGGTGATGCCATGGGAGATGCCTAGAAATTTTTTTGAGAAAAATAGTTTCTTGGAATTATCTAGTTATTACATATGATTTGTTCATAAATTCACCAAATTTACATCCCCTATGATAGAGTATATCTGTAAGGGTGTAAATTTTTCTAGAGTGATTAGGGCTAAGGATATTTTAAGGATTTGAAAGTGATATTGACTTCAACTATGGTATTGATTATTATAGAGATGGGTGTTTTTTATGATGTTTACTATGACACATCAAGTTTTAGTTTGGGTTTTTTTTAAATATAGGGGACATAGGATATGTAATCCCACCTTTTTATTACATAACATTTTATTACATTTTACTAATAGAGGATATTTTAAAGTTTAGTGTCTTGGAAAAAAGGTACATAATGTATGTAATTTAAAATAATTTTCTATTCAAATTGAAATGATTATTCAAGGTTAATCCTAATTTTATTTATTTAATATCATAACCTCAGGATATGAATCAAAGGAAAGGGTGATCATAAGGCCTGGTAAGGGGAAAAAGCGAAACGATTTACATGTGATCTTGAAGAATATCAATAAGAACTTTAGGAAATACATAAAGGCATTAAAAATAGAAAAATAGGCATATAATAATAAAAATAACATGATTCGTAACATTTAAATTTTGATACAACATTTAATTGATTTATTCATAAGAATATAACCAATTTTTATCATCAAGGTCTCATAAAAATTACTAAGGTTATTAACCAAGGTATCATAAAACATTTCATCTCTAAAGATTAAATTCTTTACCCAATGGATTGTAGAACTATCAGGGATCGCCCTTTATATGTATTAATTAATTTTATCCAAAAATATCATAATAAAAATTTTCATAAATAACCCATGGAGAATAAAATAAATGGGTTTCATATAAAAATAATGGTTTTTTATAAAGTGCTTTAAAACAAGATCTTTTTGTCATTTTAAACCCATGGAAAAGGAAGGAAAGTTTCATGTATGATAATCCTATAATTAAATAGATAATTTTGAAATAAATGTGAATACCAATGGTGAAGAAAGATGTTTTGGTATTCACAAAATAAATTAAAATAATTTCTTGAGAAAAAGAGAGAAATTTTGAGAAGTAAAATCGGCAGCATAACGGGTATAAAACGTGGTTTTAGAAAACATTAAAAATAGAGGGAAAAAGGTATTTAAATTAATAAATGAATATTAATATAGTAAATGGATATAATAAAATTTAAATAAGAACATAGTATGGAAATTTTAAATACATACAACAAAAAAAGAGAACTTGAAAGGAAAAGAGAAGTTGAGATTTCCCTTACCTTGAAGAGTGACTCCTAAAAATCAAACATCGGGACCTTGGGGGCTTGAGGACACATTAGGAGGACTCCCTAGGAGGTAAAATTTATAAATATTCATGGAGGATAAATTTTTAATGAATAAAAGGGAATAAATTTGAGGGTATTTATAGAAAAATTGAGGGAGTTTTTTATTAATTTTTGAGGGCACCTCAGTAGTGGTATTTGTAAAATCATGGCCTTTCCCATGGTATTTCCCCATGGTATTGGCCAATTGGGAGACCTATTATAATATTTTAATTCAAAAGAGTAAAATATAATTTTTATATTAAATATTACATCATTATGATGTCATTAAACATACGAAAAACTCAAAACTTTATTTTTACTATTCACCAAAAAACAAAATATTTTATAAAATTATCTTAAATTCACCATAACCTAAAATTGACATTATGAATTCAAAAATGACATTTATTTTTTCATAATAATTCTTTAAATATTATAAATTTAACTTTTAAATAAAAAAATACATATTTCTTAAAAATAATAGTGGATAAAAAATGTATAGTAAACTTTTCAACACTTAAAAAAATTATTCTATAATTTGTAATTAAATAAGAGTGTTTTTACAATACTATTACATTATAATAAAAATTATTAATAAATCATTAGTTTAAAATAATAATTTTAATATCTCTAAAAATACAATTTTTACCCGAAAAAATTAGTTTATCAAATTCCATCTCAATTTTTAAGCAAAACTATTCTTAAAATAGAAATGATGAAATAAAAATTTTATTTAAACAAAGGGATTACATTTTTAGTAACTAGGGAATCTATAAATAACCCTTTATAATAGCCACATATGACCTAAGGGTGAGGTGTGTGATGGTGATAGACTCTTGGGGTGGTTCAGGTAACATCGCACGTGTGGTAATCTCCACTAACTTGAACTTCTCCCATAAGTGATTTAGTTCAAGGTAAACATGTTCGAAGTTAGGATTAGTCTTGGTCAAGATCGAAGCTTAATGATGTGACATCATTCCCAATCTTTGAAAAATGGGCTTCGTAAGGCACAATTATACTACATGAGGTCATCGACTCTTCTTTATGAATTAAGTAACCATTATCATTTCTATTTATAACATTAAAATTATCATTAAAAGTATTGTTTCCAATGGTCATATTGACCAAAAGTCATACTTCACCAATGTTAATATAATGTTCAAATCCAAAAGGTCACATTTCAAATATACTCACTTCATTATTAAGGGGATATATTTTTTTTAGTACAAAATAATATAACAAACATTTTGAGGAAACAATTATCATTCAAAAAGCTCAGGTCATTACATTATTCCCCCCTTAAGAAATTTTCTCCCTAAAATTTAAATTTGGGCACTCAAATGATAAAATTTTTGGTTACTTATGCCTCATTTTTTCCTCTAGTTCCCATGTGGATTATTTATATTTTTGTTTTATCCACAACACTTTAATGAGGTGGGTAGTCTTGTTATATAGAACCTTGTATCTATGGTCCAAGATCTCCACTGACTACTCCTTATAAGAGTAGTCATGTTCCAGTTATACTAGTTCGGTATTTAGTACATGTGATGGTTCGGGTATATAACTCCTTAATAGAGATATGTGGAAAACAGTATGAACTTGTGATAGATTTGGAGGAAGTTCAAGAAGATAGGTCACTGCTCCTAAGCGATCAAGGATTTCATAGGGAAAAATGTACCTAGGGTTGAGATTTCCTTTCTTCCCAAACCTCATGACTCTCTTTCAAGGTGAAATTAAAAGGAATAATTTTTCACCAACATCAAACTCTAAGTCCCTTAGATGGTTTTTAGTATAACTCTTCTACCAACTTTGAGTAGTCTTTATGTGTTATTGGATATAATGAACCTTTTATCTCATCTCTTGCATAAGATTAAGCCCAAGAATCTTTCTCTAACCAAATTCATCCCAAAAATTATGATTTCTACATCACTTCCCATATAGAGAGTCATAGGGTTCCATTTGAATATTTGAGTGTAATATGTTGTTGTATAAGAATTCAACTAATGGGATATATTGATCCCATCCACCTTTAAATTCCATTAATCTTATTCTCAGTATGTCCTCAAGTGTCTGAATAGTTCTTTAAGATTTTCCATAAGTTTGGGGATGATGTGCCATACTAAAATTCAATTCAGTACTCAGATCATGTTTTAGACTTCTCCAGAATTTTGATGTGAACCTTGGATCACGATGAGATATAATAGAAAGTGGGATTTTATACAGCCTTACCACTTTCTTCATTTATATCTTGGCAAGTTGGTCAAGAGATAAATCTTCCCAAATAGAGATAAAATAGTTTTTCTTGGTGAGACGGACCACTATAACCCAAATCACATTGTTTCCTTTTAAATTTATCAAGATAACAGTGAAAAATTCCATAGTTATATTATCCCACTTCCATACTAGTATGGTTAGTGGTTGTAATACCCCTTTAAGAAGTTTTCGCTTTTCCTTCACTTGTTGACACACCAGGAACCCTGTAGTGTAGTCAAAAATATCCCTTTTCATGTTATCCCACCAAAAATTATCACAAAGTTCCCTATATATTTTAGTGATTCCATGATGTATATAGAAACTAGAGATATGAGTTTCATCCATCAACTCCTTCTTTATTTCCAGAATAGATGGAACAGGTATCCTTGTACTAAATTTTAGTACACCTTCTTGATCAATATTGAACTCAAGAAACTTACCATTCTTTATAGCCTCTATATTCTTATGTAATAAATGATCTTCTATTTGATATTTCTTGATCTTCTTTAGTAATGATGGTTGAGAAATCATTTGGGATAGGGTTGATGATGTCCCTTCCCTTATGATTCCGGTGTACATTTTTACTAGGTATTTGATCAAAGGATCTCTTTGAATCCTCATCATTAGCAGCACAATAGGTTTTTTCCTACTTAATGCATCAGTGAATTTGTTTTCTATTCTAGGATGATAATTAATTGGACAATAATAGTCTTTAAGAAGTTCCAAACATCTCCTATATCTCATGTTAAATTACTTTTTTGTGAAAATATACTTCAAACTTTGATGGTATGTGTATATATCACATTTCTCCCCATAAGGATAGTTCCATAATATCTTCATATCAAAAACAACTACATCCAACTCCAGGTTATGTGTAGGATAGTTCTACTCATGAGGCTTTAACAGTTGATATGCATCATCAATCACCTTGTAATTTTGCATGAGGATTCACCCAATCCCTTTTAGAGATGAATCACTAAAAATAATGAATCATTCTTTGATATATAGTAGAGTTAACTTGGGTAAAGTAATAAATCTCTTCTTTAACTCTTGGAAATTTTTTTCACACTCCTTTCTCCAGATGATCTTGACCCCTTTTCAAGTTAACATAGTTAATGGATTATAAATTCATGAAAAAAATACAAACCTCCAATAATATCATGCTAAACCAAGGAAAATATTAATTTTAGTTATTGTTGTGGGCTAAGTCCACTCCTCTAGAACCCTTGTCTTAGTAGGGTCAACTGATACTCCTTTATTGGTTATAGTTTACCCCCAAGAAAGCAACTTGTTGTTACTAAAATTCAAAATTTTTTAAACTTTCCAAATAACCAGTCCTTTCTCATAATTTGAAATATAACACTTAGATGATCATTATTATATTTGAAACTTTTGGAATATTTCATAATATCATCAATAAAAACTACCAAAAAGTTATCATGGTAGTCCTTAAATACTCTATTCATCAAATCCATAAAAATATAAGAATCATTATCCAAGCCAAATGTTATAACACTCATAATTCCCATATCTTGATTAGAAGGTGGTCTTTGGAATATATTTTTTATTCACCCTCAATTAATGATTACCAGATCAAAGATCAAACTTAGAGAAGAATTTATCCCTATGAAGTTGGTTGAATAAATCATCAATTCTTATAATAGGTTATTTATTCCTCGTTTTGATCCCATTAAGTTCTCTATAATCAATGCATAACTGTATTGATCCATCCTTCTTCTTCACAAAGAAAATAGGTGCTCCCCAAGGAGACACACTTGTCTGGATAAACCCCTACTTCATAAGATCTTGTAGATGTGTCTTTAATTCCCCCAACTCCACATTTTTAATTCTATATAGGGTTTTTAATATCATCTTGGATCTAGGAATAAGTTCAATGGATAACTCTACCTCTCTTTCTAAGATAGGCTCAGGTAACTCCTTGGGAAATAATTCAATTTATTCCTGAATGATGGGGAAATTCTTTATTTCTATACTTTCATTTACTTCTTCAACTTCATCAATCATCTCCATAAATAAGGCTATGGGTGGAGATTCTAAACCAAGATCAAGTTGAGATATATCCCCATTGAAAACAACTGTATGTTTTCTATTCATTACTAATGATATTTCCTTGCTTCTTCAGTTGATTTTAGCATTATACTTTAAGATCCAGTCCATCCCTAGTATAATTTTGAATTATAGCATGGGAATGACTATAAGATTTGTGATGAAATTGTGCTCACCAAATTGAATACTAGAGTTTATATACATGTTCATGTTTAGATAATACCTCTATTAGTCTTGATAGATAAATCTTCTTCTAGCTGTTTAGATATTGATTTTATATTATTTAAAAACTTGAAGTAAATAAAAGAATTCATAGAAATATAATCAAATATAGTACTTTATAACTTTGAGAGAACAATTAGAGTACCTTCAACCACATCATTTTGAGGTTTAACTTCATCCATCGTGATATAAAAAGTAAAAAAAGTATTCTTTGGCCTATGTTAAGTCTAATTGTGATTCCCCTCCACTACCCTTGGATTTGTACAGCGATTGGAAAAGTGGACAAGATGTCCAGACTGGAAGCATTGGACTTCAAGAAAAGTCTGTACCATCCTCCCTTTTTCATTTGTGTTGAGAAGTTGGGGATTTACCTCACTATGATAGTTCCAAGAAATATGGCCTTCTCTTCTATTCTTGTAACACTTCCCACTCCTGAGTAGTTAGTTCCTTGAATGTTTCTTCCCACATTTTTTTATGGGGAAATTTGAACTTTCTTTCCTCATCTTACTTGGTCAAAAATCCTCTCCAAGTTTAGAACCAAATATCGCTTCTTTTTTGGATTTTTGAGACCAATACATCTCACCAAACTCCAGTTCAACTTTGATAGCACTCCTCATGATCTCCCCATTGTTTTAATAGTCTTTGTTAGCATGATTATTCTATATATTGTGTCTTATTCCACCAAAGAATCTATAAAATTTCCCATTAGGATCCATGAAAAAGATAGATGTGTAATGGGAAAGTCTTGTGAAGTTCATCTCATAGCTTCCAACAGATTCATTTTCCTTCTATTTAAGCTCTAATAATTCCCTCTCCATTTTCATTCTCATCAAATGAGGGAAATACTTATTAAAGAAGATTCCCTTAAACTCTTCCCACTTCATAGATTCAATCTACCCTCTTAGCCTCATGTTTTTAATCAGTTTCCACCATTGATTAGCTTCTCCCTCTTAGAGGTACATAGCCAGTGTTACTTTCTCTTGTTCTGAGCAATGAATTATGGAAAAGATATTTTTGATAGAGATTATTCACTATTCATCAATCAATGGTTTATTAGATCCACTGAAAGATGGATGTAATTAATGTATAAAGGACTAAATAGAAATTTTTTTCCTTTGTGGTGAATCTAGTATCTCTGCTTGATTCAATTTATTTCCCATAACTCGAGTTAATTGATTCATCTTTCTCATAAAGGTTCACATTTCAGCTTCCATCATAAGGTCATTAGTGTCTGGTCCTTTCCACTCACCATTTACGTAGTTTCTCTTATTTCCCACCATTTACTAAAAGAATAAAACCATACTAAGTAACATTTTTTATTTAATAATATTATAATTACAAGTGAAATTTTATGTTATATAACATCATGCTTAAACATGTTATTCCTTAAAAAAATTAATTTCTTTATAAAGACATCATAAAGATTCAAAAAAAGCTTGTGATTAACCAAACATATCCCTTGGGGTGTTAAACAAAGAGTGAAGAAAGGCCTATTTTCATGCAACAATTCCCATTCTATTTTATCTCAAAGCATTATTTTCATGGTTTACCCCTAGATACATTTGTACCAGAACCACATCCAATTGCCCATATCTAGACATGGATTTATTTTTTCAGAAACCATTTACTTAATATTTCACCAAAATACCATGAAGTTTTCTTATATTTAAACTTTTCCCTAAGGTTCATACTAATGTTTTAAAAACCTAATTTTCAAAAATAACTAAACAGCCCTTTGATACCAACTATGTAATCCCACCTTTTTATAATATAACTTTTCATTACATTTTACAAACAAAGGATCTTTTAAAGTTTAGTGTCTTAGAAAAAAGGTACATAATACATGAAAAATTAAGATATTATTCTAGTCCACCTGAAAGAATTATTAAAGGTTAATCCTAAGTTTATTTATTACATCTCATAACCTAGGTACATACATCAAATTAAAGGGTGAGTAGAAGGCCCAGTAAGGAAAAACAAGGGAAATAGTTTACTTGTGATCTTGAGGAATAACAATAAGAACATGAGAAAATAAATTAAGGCATGAGAAATGTAAAACGAGGCATATAATAATAAAAATAACATGGTTTATAAAATGGAAATGTGGATACAACATTTAATTGAGTAATTCATAAGCATATCATGAAGTTTTATCACTGAGGTTTCATAAAAATTACTGAGGTTTTCACCAAGGTATCATAAAATTTTTCATCTCTAGAGATTAAATTTTTTACCCGATTCATTTAAGAGATATCAGAGATCACCCTTAAATTTTATTAATTCAAGTGATCCAAAAATATCATAACAAAAAATTTCATAAATAAATAATAGATAATAAAATAAATGGGTTTCATATCAAAATCATGGTGTTTTAGAAAGTGCTTAAAAACACGATTCTTTTGTCATTTTAAACCCATAGAAAAGGAAGGATGGTTTCAGAAATGTTAATCATAGAATTAAATAGACAATTTTTAAATCTATTTTAATACCCATAGATAATAAATAGGCCTTTTTATTCACAAAATAAATTAAAATAATATCTTGATAAAAAGAGATAAATTTTGAGAAGTAAAATCAACAGCATAACGGGTATAAAACATGGTTTTAGAAAACATTAAAAAGAGAGAAAAACATGTTTATACCATTAATAAATGACTATTAATAAAGTAAATGGATAGAATAAAATATATAAAATAACATATTATGGAAATTTGAAAGACATACCACATAAAAAAGAGAGCTTGAAAGGAAAAGCGAAGTTGAGATTTCACTTACCTTGAAGAGTGGCTCCTAAGACTTAAAGATAGGGACCTTGGGGGATTGAGGACACCTTGGGAGGGATAATTTTGAGGTAAAACTATTATATATTCATGTAGTATTAATTTTTAATGAATATAAATGAATAAGTGGTTGGGTATTTATAGAAAAAGTAAGTGCATTTTTTATTAATTTCTAAGGACACCTCAGTAATTGTATTTGCACAACCATGGGATTTCCCATGGTATTTGCCCATGGTATTGTCCAATTGGGACACCTATTATCATATTTTAATGCAGAATAGTTTACCATAACTTTATATTACATATTACATCATTATGATGTCATTAAACATACTGAAAACTCAAAACTGTATTTTTACTATTCAATGAAAAAAATATTTTATAAAATTCTCATAAATTCACCATAACATAATATTAATGTTATGAAATAAAAAATGACAATAGTTTTATCATAATAATTCTATAAATGTGAGAAATTTAACTTTTAACTATAAAAATACTTATTTATTAAAAATAATAGTGGGTAGAAAATGCATAGAAAAATTGTCAACACTTGGAAAAATTTATTTTATCATTTATAATTAAATAAGAGTGTTTTTATAATTCTATTTAATTATAATAAACATTATTAATAAAACCTAAGTTTAAAATAATAATTTATATCTCTCTAAAAAGTAAAATTTTTACTCAAAAAATGATTTTATCAAATTCCATCTCAATTTTTAAGAAAAAAACTATTCTGAAAATAGAAATGAAGAAATAAAAATTTTATTAAAAAAAAGAGATTAAAATTTTAGTAACTAGGGCCTCAACACATAACCACTTATAACACCTGTATACAACCTAAGGGTGATGTGTGTGATGGTGATAGACTCTGGTGCGACTTAGATACCATCGCGTGAGTGGTAATCTCCACTAACTTGAACTTCTCATGTAGGAAATTTTGTTCAATATTAACATGTTGAATCTTGGCTTGGGCTTGGTCAAGAGATAATACAAGTGACACTACCAATAGATACCCAATCCTTTTACATATAACATTTCATGATTTATGCATAATTAATCATCAGAGTATAATCCAAGGATCGTTAACTCTAGTGTCTTGGAAGACTATGTACATATAACATAAAACATGGGGCTAAAAAAACTTCTTTATTTAATCTCTATAAATAGATTCTAACTTCCTTTGAGCCCTTACATCTGTATAGGGTACCCTGGGGAACACATGAACAAAGGGATAAGCTAAAAATCCCAGTAAGGGAATGAACATAAGGATACATCTTAAGTACATGAGTTATGAGGCATGACATAATAAAATTTATAAAATCATTTAATATAAGCATGGGATCATATAAACATGGAATCATATAAATTTGTCAGAATCATAAAACATTTCTTTAGTACGGGTCAAGGCTAACTTCCAATCCCATTCCCCATTTTAGTACGGGTCAAGGCTAACCGCCAATCCCGTTTCACATCGCATCTCATGAGACTTATCCTTACCAAATGCATTAAAGCACTATCTGGGCGCACCCATCTCAATATTTTCATGAATATTCTTTCCACATAAAAATTTTTACCACATAAATCTTCTTTCCCTGTGATTAATCATACATAATCAATTGTTTATAAACATAAGGTTACCCATGGAGAGAATTGGGTACCATAATCATGAAAGAAAGCATAACCAATGAGTGTATCATGAAAATGTCCATGAAAGAAAGGGACTAGAACATACATGGACGTTCATAAGGTAATTTAGGCATAAAAAATGGTAGATAGTAACAAATATAAGTGACATCACATAAGAAATGTATTTGAGAGACATTAGCAATAAAACATTTTTGTGCAGTTTTAAGGAAAATACTATAGAGCTTTTAAAATAGTAAAGAATACATTATTTTATATCAAAACTAAATTGAACCAATAAGGTTTTCATAATAAAAATACTGGATTTAAAAAGACAATGGTTTCTTAAAATAGAAGATAGAGTGCACTTGAAATTGGGTAAAAGTTTGGGAGGTTCCTTTAAAACGAGTGTGCTTATTGGGAAGTATCGAGGAGAGATTCACTTAAAAGCATGTATATCCCCGAAAGAGAATGATATATGGATATTATAACATGATTTTTGAGCATATAAACATAATGTTGAAGTTATACATAAAAATAAAGGAAAACTATATTTTGGTAAAAAGAAAGATAGAGCAACACGAAGGAATAAAGGAAGTTCGGGTAGAATCCATTATGGTTTATCGGCATGGTATCGGGTGTAACTAAGAGGGATTGATGATAGAGATAAGGGGTTTATCATCACTTATAAAACATTATGGTAGTATGGGGGAGGCGTATAAACATACCCCATCACTTGGTATTACACAAAAAAGGCATAGCATAGAGAACAATATTGATTAAGAGTGAAAAGGGGAGGATCCCTTACCTTAAATCTGTTGGTGTTCTCCACTTGTTATTAACAACCTGAATAAAAAAATTAGGATTATTAATTAATAAGTCCAAAACATCTTATATATTCAATTTATTTATTATAACCCTTTCTAGTTCATTCAAAGCCTTTTTGATTAGTTACAAGTTTCAATTTCATTGTTCAGGCCCGTTTGTTTACTTGGATTTAAAAGATCGGTTCACTTATATTCAAGTTTGGATTATATGAAAGATGAAAGTGGTCTTCCAGAATTGAAGTTATATTCTTTTTTTCATATCTAGAAGATTACATGGTTTTAATTTTAATTAGGTTACTTAGAGTGAAGTCGAATTATTATATATATAACCATAGTGATAACCGTTTTTGTTAATCGGTGGATTTACTCCGAATGGCTCGAAGGCCTTATTTTTTATTTTTATTATAGATAATACCCCTTTTAAGGGTTGAAGGGGAACCTGTACATGACCTGTAGGCCCAAGAAACAAGGCCTGACATGACCCGTAATACATGACCTGAAGGCCTAGAGGCATACCCTGCCCATACATGACCCGTAAGCCCAGCCCACTAAAACTGCCCCTCCCCAGCTTCTACATCATTGATTTCCTTTAGCTCCCCACCTGCATTGCTGATCAGCAGCATTTCCCTATACAAATCTGCATGGTGCCTGGTCCCGATTGCAGTTTCCATACCCTCTCATTCTTCTAATTCGGTAGCTCTGCTTTTGGTGACTGCTATTGTTGCTCTAATTCTCTTCTGGGGTCTGCTCTATATGACCTGGGCTACTTCATGGTCTTCAATGGCCCTAAGTCCCTATGGACCGAAGGCCTTTGATGGCCCAAAGTCCCATGAGACCCGTAGGCCCAAACCAGTGGCCCGAAGGCCCAAATCACATGAATAGTTCCAACTGCTACAGTACTGAACAGTACCTGCTACAGTACAGCTACATTGCCTGCTATAGTACTAAACAGTATTACTACAGAGCCCCGGAAATTTTCCTCCACCCAGTTTTGAACCTGGGTCTCTTGGATTCCAAGTAGGATCCCTTACCACTTGGGTACGGGCTCGTTGGCTAATAGGTGGATTTGATTACAAAGAATGTGTTTTTCTTTATAACTTAATTCCATTTGTACCAAAGGATTATAGAACAAAAAATAGGATATATTACATATATGATAATCTGGTTAAACCATAACACAAATGGTTTCATGACCATAATTAAATATAATAATAGAAATTGATAAACTATTGTCCTTGAATGTGCTAAATTAGCACATCTCAAACGGAGCTTTCATTTATTTCAAATAAAAAGGGTGGGGAAAGGAGAGAAGATAATGAAATATACCACTAGAATGAAGAAATTCTAGTAAATTTATGTTACTTGATTTATCATACTATTATGGTGAAGGGAGGTGATCAAAGAAATAAAAAAAAGAAAAGAACTTAAAAGAAAAGAAGAAATTGGGAAGAGGAATTTACCTCTTGATACTTCCTCCTTTGAGAACCTCTTAAGCGGAGAGGTTTTGGTATATTGAGGAGGCTGACAGATTTTGGACATGGGGGAGGACCTTGGGGAGATATTTGGGTAAAATAATGTCAAGTCACAAGGCTTGAGAGGAGTGGAGAGAAGAAGGAGTGAAGGGGGGTTTTATAGTGGAGGAGAGGAGGGATTTCATAATATTATAATCATTAATTTATTATTTCTTCCCAAGAAAAGGAATAGTAATTATTCCATGACCAAGAATAGTTCTTTTATCATGTTATCCCAAAACAAGTGGGCTTACATCATTAGAACATCATCGATGACTCAATTAATCCATTATTTAGCATTTATTGTGAATTATCGGATTCTACTATTCATTAAAAATTCAAGTATTTCAGAAAAAATCCCAAAAATTTACCCTAAACATTTTTCGACATGTAGAATCCAAAACTGAAGTCCATTTTTCAAAAATAATTTTGTAAATATGATTATTTTAATATTTAATTAAAATAATAATTTATTATCAAAACCAGTTTTAAAACATTCATTAACTTATTCTAAAATATAGGTATATCGTACTTCCAACTTTAATATTATTTTTATACCACCATAGGTGAAGTTACTATTCATTAGGGTATATCACTATTCATAAGGGTATTTTACTATTCATTAGGGTAGGTTACTATTCACCAAAAATTAAGTTTTCCTTATCAGACTCCAAATAACTTACTGATTACAACCGTGTATGCTAGATTTTCAAAATTTCAAACATAGAAGTGACAAAATTATGTTTAAAGATCACTTAGCACTTAGTAGTTCATTCTGTTGTGTTTTCATGTGATTTTATGACATACTTATGAGAAGGGAATTTCCATTTAAAAACATTGGGTCGTTACACTACCTTCTTTCCAAGCTCTGGAAAATGGTCTTCATATGGAACAATTCTACTGGATGAGGTCCTCGACACTTTTTCTATATTAATTAATCATTATAATTTCTATTCATAATGTTAAAATTATTATTAAGAGTAGTTTTTCCAATGGTCATATTGACCAATGGTCATATTGACCAATGGTCATATTGACCAATGGTCATAATTGACCAACAGTGATATAACAGTGAAATCCCAAAGGTCGCATTTTAATTATACTCACTTCACTATTAAGGGGATATAGTTTTATTGGGTAAAAAAAATAATATAACATACATTTTGAGGAAACAATTATCATTCAAAAAGTCTAGGTCATCACATAGGTAGTATCTTATGGCTCTTTCCTATTACTCCCTCATGAAAAGAACTACCCCACTCGGGATTTGCAGTTAGAGGTGGTTATGCATGTGCTTAAGACTTGGTGATACTACCTCTTTGGGTATCAGTTTATAGTGTATGCAGACCATAAGAGTCTAAATTATATCTTTACTCATAGTTTTATCAACTTGAGATAGATATAGTGGTTGGAGTACCTTCAAACCATTGATTTTGGTATTAGTTACATCCTCGGTAAAGGGAATGTGGTTGTAGTCACTTTGAACAGAAAATTACTGACTTGGGAAGTGAAATAATTAGTGGAAGATTGAAAATTGATGAGCTTATTATATGAGACATGCTTAGATAAAGGGAGAGATGACGGGTAGGTATTCCTATATTTCACTTAGGAAGGGACATTTATGGATGATTATATTCGACTTAGATAGGATGATGATGAAAAGTGTTAGTGTTTTAGAAGGAATAATTATTATAGGGATACCTCATGCGAAGGGTCTCAGTCTCCCAATGGAGTTTTATGCTTCGGATTTATTAGGGTTATTTTGATAGGGTTTAATAGTTAGTTGATGTATTATGGACACTAATCAATTTGTTCTATGCACCCTAGATCCACCAAGATTTATATTGACTTGATACCTCATTGCTGGTGGCTAGGAATGGGATGATCGATTATGGGTTTTGTATCTCAATACCTCACATGTCTAAAAATTAATGTGGAACATCAAACCTGTAGGTTTTCTAAAACCTTTACTCATTCCAATGTGTAAATGGGATGAGATATCCATGGACTTTTTGATTGGGATATTGTTAACTCCAAGTGCTAAGGATGAAATATGGGTGATTGTTGATCAAATTATGAAATTGGTTCATTTATTAAATATAAAGGTGTCGAAAAAGGTATAGGATCCTAATCACTTATATGTGTATGAGGTTATCATAATTAATAGTGTGACATTAGATAACATTTCTGATAGATACCCGCACTTTACATCTTGGATCTAGAGTGGATTGCAGATAGTGATGGGTTCTTAGTTGAAGTTGAGTAAAACTTATCATCCATGGATAAATGGCTAGACTAAGAGAGCAATATAAATTTTTGAGGATATACTCCGGGTATTTATTCCTGACTTCAATGGATTCGGGGAGATTCATATTACCATAATAGATTTTTCCTATAATAATAGTTATTAGGATTTTATCTAGATGTATCCATTATAGGTGTTGTATGTGAGGCCTTATAGTTTTCATATCTATTAGGAAGAGGTTGGGGAATGGTCCTTGGTTAGACTGAGCATCATCCAAGATATGATGGATACCATATAATTGGTCTGGAAGAGGTTATCTAGTTCAGAGTTTCTATAAATCATATGATAATCAGCATCGTCATCCTTTGAAATTTGAGGTTGGTGATCATATTTGTATCATAGTTTCAACTCAATTTGTATATAGATTCTTGGGGAAGCAAGGTAAGTTAGTTCCACGTTATGTAATCCTATTTAAGATTGTAGAGAAACTTCAAAGTGTAGAATATCATTTGGAATTTTCTACTCATTTTATGTTTATCCATGATGTGTTTCATGTTTCCTGGCTAAAGAAGAATCATATGGATCCATACCAAGTGATTGAGTGGGAAGATGTTAAAATCAAACATGAAACCTTAATGGTTAAAAAACATATTTAGATAGTAGGTTGATATGATAAGATATTTTATTGAAAGTTGATCCCATTGGATCGGGTGACATGGCAGTATGGTAGGGACAACCCTGAGACATGGGAGGGTGAGTCCTTGATGATGCATTAATTACCTTATCTCTACTTAGGTTCGTGGTCTAAAACTTTCTAGAGATATAAATATTTTTATAGTGAGGGTAGTTTTCACACCCTGGTGTGAATGATCAGGTAGGGAGATCTTTTTGTCAATTTTTTAGTCTTTTTAAGGTATGGATAATTTTTTTGGCTTATTAGTGGTAGTATTATTCCACCAGCTAGCCAGTAGAGGGCACTTACTAGCTGGTACAGGTTGTAAGTACCAGTTCATCTCTACAGATTCCACTGGCTAGCCAATAGAATCCATGTTAGTTCAAGAATTCTTCTTTCACCCATCAGTTGGTTAGTGGACCACTAACTAGCTGATAAGACCTAGTGGCTTGTCAGTGATTCCACTAAGAATGTAAATTTATAAGGGCTAAATATTCATTTTATCCAAAATTAATATTTTCATCTCTATAATCTGACCATTATGCATCTAAGTCTATTTTTCATTGATTAGAGGCTCCAAAGTGACATTATAAGATCTATCCCTATACCTAGTGGTAAAGATTCAGGATAGTTGAATCTTAAGTCTCTATTGATCATACTCCGGTGAGTTAGACCCATTTTATCATATTTCTTCTCTTCTTATCCATGTATTTTATACTAATTAAGACTAGATAAATGGATCTATCATGTACATGGGTAATTGATGTTATTCATCTCATAACTAGTTTCTCTAGGATATAATCACTTTATCTCCCATCACCAGTCTAAAAGAAGATAGTTTTTATTGATCTTGAGTTAAGTGTATTTATCCTATAGTTTAACCCTTGGCATGCCTTATGTTCTTAAGACTCTTTCCTTTGGTTTTAATTATGAAATTGATTATTAAAAATGGATTTTTTTTCTTTAAGTTCTATGGAAATGTTTTAAAAAGGGTGGGTTTTGATGAAATATCTTTGAGACATGTGATATATTTATTAAATTTCCTCAAAGATGATTTCTAAATGGAAATGAATTTTCAATCATGAAAGCGGTGTGGATCACAATAGAAAATGTTTATGAAATTTGGTCTTGTATTTGAAATGATTTTTTCCTTGGGAAATGTTTTATGAAAAAAGTTTTTGGTTTATTTAATGTAATGATAATATAAATTACTTTGGGGAGACCTTGGGTTGTGGGGAAAAACTAAAGGATGAGCCCTAATGTAGTTATCTATCACTAGGGTAGGTGTTCTTTATGACAACCTATATATTTAATACACTTTATTTCATGATTTATTACATAAAATAACACTTAGTACAACTCATACGATCATGAGGCCTAGTGTCATTGGAAAATTAGGTACATAGATTAAATACTTACAACATAAGTTCACCAACATTATTGAAAACTTCCTTAAGAAATTCCTAAAATTCCATTGTTCTTCTAAAATTATACGGGATAACATGTGGATATACATAAGAAAATGGTGAGATATAAAGCTTATTAAGGGAATAAAAAATAATATCATAATCTTAATACGAAAATGTGGTACAAGAGGCATATAAAGGTAACATAATAGGGTTGAGAATCATAATCCTGAACAATGATTCCAGATGTAACATGATATAATAAAGGCAACATGGTAATGTGACAACAACATATAGCATGACATTATAAAAAAATTCAAGGATAACCTCCAAGAAAAAATAACATAGTGTTATTAGTATAACCTCTCATCCACCATACATGGAATATCATGAGATTAAAACATTACCCAATTCATTGGATGACTATATAATTATGGGCCTAGCTGTCACTTTCATATCATGTACATGCATAAGTGTTCCACATAGATCATACAACATAAGAATGTATTTAATATATTTTAACCCCATGATTAAGGAGTGAGGGATACATAAATCTAGATCCCCAATTAATAAATGGTATTTAAAACTAATTGAATACCCTTTAGTGTAAATAGATATGGGTATTCACTACATAAATGTTTGACATGGAAAATTGAAGGATAATTTTAGTAGCATAATGGGTATACGTAAAGGTTTATATAAGGGGTTAAGGAGAGAAATATTGGTCTATAATTAATTGGTAATCAAAATTATAGTAATAGGGATGTGTAAAAAACATATCCCAACTTGAACAATTGTAAATAAAAATGCATGACATAAATAAAGTGCTTGAATAAAGAGGAGAAGGAAAAGATCTATTATATTGAGAAGACACTTCTAAAATATTGGTAGGAGTTTATTAAGAGATTGGGGGGAACATAGGATGAATATAGAGAGATAAAGTAAGATTAATTACATGATTTAATAGTTTTTAGTGAAGATTCGTGGGATTTTGGGTGGGTTTATAGAGCAAAAGAGAGGATAATTATTTATTAATTTCCAAACATGGGTTTTAGACTCAATATGATAAAGTATTCAAAACCAAAAACCATACCATGGTTTCTATAAAATACGTGTAGTTTTCATTATTTTAAAAGTATAATAACCTAACACATTAAAATAATTCCCTTGGTGTTGTGGAAGTGAGTCATTTTATAAATAATTTATTTTAAAAACTTAAAATATAATATATATTTTTTGGAGGATTCATTAAGTGTTTATAAAATTAATCAAATCACCTAAAAAACACATTATTTTAAAGGGGGGATATATATATATATATTTATATGTATATATATGGTTTTGGATGCATTTTATGGAATATATTTCACCAATTTGGGTTATTAGGATGTTATAATATACATCGTTTATTTATATCGTACTTAATTTTTACCTAAAAATCGACTCTCTAAATATTATGAAAAAAAAACCTTTGGATAATTTCAAAATTATGATTTCAAAAATAATATTTATTTTATCCAAATAATTATCTAATTATGATAATTTACAATTTTAAATAAAAAAATAAAATTTATTGAAACATATTGTTTTTTTTACCATATCGGTTTTCTAACCCTTATAAGAATTATTTTTGACATTTTAAAATTATATTATCATTTATATTTGATAAATTTTTTTAATAATAATATCTTATTAAAATATCATTTATTTCATAAATTATTTAATTCATTAAAAATATTTCCCTTATTGAAACTATATATTTTACAAAATTACAATTTTTGTTTTATCGTATCAAAATCTAATTTTTATCAAACATATTTTTTAATAATTTAAAAAATCAATATTAAAAGGTATAAATATAATAATTATTTTATTAAAAAAATATAAAAATTTAATTTTAGGTTCTAGATACATATCCCTTTATTACACCATTGAATGCTTTAAGGGTAAGATGTGCAATCAAGATATTTTCATGGGGTGGTTCAGTGAACATGGTTTGGGTCATGATCTCAATGAGTTTGAGCTTATCCCATAAAGGGTTCAGTCATGCTTTAGTTATTTAATATTAGCTTGGGATTTTTCAATGATAAATACTAGTGATGTTGTATCCTTTATAAGCTATGATAAATGAACTTTATAAGGTATTACCATATTGGTTGATCTATCACTTTCATCTGTGTCAATTAGACATTATAATAACACTTTATATATACTACTCATATGATCACTATTCTATGGATATATTATCAAAATTTGTGATTCTTAATGGTAGTTTAAATTTTATAAACCATATAATGGTCTAAAATAACCAAATTAGTCCATTTATTTTTTTAAACTTCATTTATTAATAAGTAATTTACTCATTTAAGAAACAATAATTTCATTTATAAATGTTCTAGTCATTACATAATTCCCAAATTTAGGAATTTCACCCTCTAAATTTTCATTTAATACACTAAAACAGGTGAGGTTACTTTTTTTCATTTCTTATTCCAGTTTCCCTATTGCTTTCTTGAACTTTTGGTTCTACCAAAGCACTTTGATCAGGTGGGTTTTCTTGTTTCATATAACTTCGTCTCATGATATAAGATCTTTACCGACAACTCCTCATATGAAAGATCATTCTCCAATGGTACCACCTATGGATTTATTACATGTGAGGGGTTTGGTATGGGCTTCCTCAAGAGGGATTCATGGAACACATCATGCACTTGATATAGGTTCTGTGGGAGTTCTATTCAATAAGACACAACTCTAATGTGATCAAGGATATAAAAGGGGTTTATGTATCTTGGACTAAACTTTCCCTTCTACCAAAACCTCATGAATTTATTCCATGGTGATATATGAAGTAACACATTATATGTAACCTCAAACTATAGGTTCTTTCGATGATTGTCTACATAGATTTTATACTGAATTTATATGGATTTCATATAATGTTGAATGGTTTAAAACTTATCTTTTATCTCTTTTATAAGATCATTTAACACCAGCTTCCACTCTCCAAATTTATCCCATCATGTTGGATTAATACACCTTTTCCTATACAGATTCTCATAAGGTGTCATTTGAATACTATAATGGAAACCATTATTATATAATAACTCCACAAGGGGAATGTGTTGATCCCAACATCCTTGGAAATCCATTGAACATGATATCAAAATATCCTATAGGTTTTGAATGGTCCTTTCAGATTGACCATCCATCTGATTAAGATAAGTAATGTTGAATCTTACTTATATATCCAATTATTGTTGAATACTTCTCCATAACCTCAAGGTAAACCTCAGATCTTGATCAGATACAATAAAGAGTGGAATTACATGGAGTCTTACCACTTACCTTATTTATATCTTGGTGAGTTTTTCAAGATATAAATCTTCCTTGATAGCAATGAAATTTTTCAACTTTGTAAGGTTATCGACTAACACCCAGATGGTATTTTATGTTTAGGTGTCCTAGGGAGTCCTATAATGAAATATATAGTCATTTTTTTCCTTTTCTATAATGGTATGATAAATTGTTTCTTCTTACCCTTAGACTTATTTCATTTCACCTTGACTTATTGGTATACCAATCATCGAGATAAAAACTCCACAATCTCTCCCTTCATTTTATCCCGATATAAATTATTCTTCAAATATATATACATCTTAGTGCTTCCTAGATTAATAGAGAATGATGAGCTATGTACATTATCTAGAATTTCCCTCTTCAGTAATGGTTTTGATAGGACCCATATATGGGTTCCAACCCTTAAAACTCCATCTTTAACAAAGTTAAACATTAGAATGTTTAATACCTTCTTATATAGTAACTCATCATCATTTTGGGAATCTTATATCCTCTCAAGAATGGATGTCTGATCATTTATTTGAGAAAGGTAGGATAAATATCCTTTTATGATTCCCATTTTGATCATTTTCATGTCTAAGAAGATTGAATCACTTGAAATACTCATCATGGATAGGGTTATAGGATCCTTTCTACTCATATCATCTTCTACTTTGTTTAATTTCCTAGGATAGTAATGGATTTAATAATAATAATCCTTGATCATATATAACCACCTCCATTGGTGCATTTTAAGATCCTTTTGTGTGAATATATACTTGAGGATTTTATGATTTGTATATATGTCACATTTTCTCTATATAGGTAATGTCACTAAATCTATAATATGAAGATCACTATTTATAATTATAGATCATGCATTGGTTATTTCTACATAGGTATCTTTAATTGGAGAGAGGAATAGGCTATCACTTTGTCATCTTGCATGAGTACACAACCTGATCCCTTTTTGGATGCATCACTAGAAATCACAATTCCTTCCCCATTAGTGGGTAATGTGAGCATAGGTGCAGTAGTTAGTCTCTAATTAATTTTTTTAATAATTTTTCACATTCATCAATCTAGAAAAACTTGACTTCTTTCTAAGTTATATTTAGTAAGGTGATTGAAAATTCTGATAAGTTTCTCACCAATTGATGACAGTACCCAACCAATCCAAGGAAAATTTGGATTTCCATCACATATATTGGTCTTGTACATCCTTCAATATCCTATGTTTTTTAAGGATCCATATATATATCTCTTTTCTGGTGATAACATACCCCAAGAAAGTTACTTTATCCAATCAAAAATCACATTTACTATAATTTTCATATAAATTTTCCTTTCATAAGGTCTTTAGTGAAATATTTAAATTATCTTCAAGTTTCTCCTTACTTTTGGAGTAGATAAGAATATCATTTATAAATACAAATACAATTTTTTCAAGAAAATTCCTAAAGAATCTATTCATCAAGTCCATGAAGATAGATGGAGCATTAGTGATTCCAAAAGGAATCATTTTGAACTCATATTTCCCATACTTTATACAAAGAGCAGTCTTGGGGATATCATACTTAGTCATTTTTACCTAATAATATCCCAACCCAAGATCAACCTTAAAGTAGTATTGGGCTCTATATAATTTATCTAGGAATTCATCAATTTAAGGCAGTGGATACTTGTTCTTTATCATGGTCTTTTTGAGATCATGATAATAAATTTAGAGGTGCATTGACCCATCCTTCTTCTTGATGAATAGGACTAGTTCACTCCATGGTTAATCAATTGGGTTTATAAACCCTTTATCTAGATTCTCTTGTAATTGTTTCATTAGATCTTCAATTTAGACAATATCCATTCTATATGGATTACAATATAAGAAAACTTCTTGTTTGCGGTGTTTTTTTATTTGGAT
Source organism: Viscum album (assembly GCA_963277665.1). Lineage (NCBI taxonomy): Eukaryota > Viridiplantae > Streptophyta > Magnoliopsida > Santalales > Viscaceae > Viscum > Viscum album. The sequence continues at coordinate 1,968,357,816 of OY728161.1, forward strand.
GTAGTTTAAACTTCCCTTAATTGTTTATGTGATAGTGTCAAAAAACCGCTACTAATGTTAGATTCGGCATCCAACTGGAAGTGGTTCCTTCCATTTAGAAGTGGTTTTTTGTAACCATCATAGAATTTGTAAGAAACCAGATCCTCATTCAGGTATGTTTTCCCTTTTTCTGGAGTTTTTAAGGAAAATAAATTTTCTGGAAATTTCAGAAGTACACACCGTGTACTTTCTAAGTACACGTCGTGTACTCTTCCCTGGCTCGAAGTCGTGTGTTGGCTGTGTCCGGGCCACACACACGGTGTGTAAGGCTGAGGTGGAGGCCAGTTAATTCGGAGTATGGAAAATTGAATTACATGTCGTGTACTCAATAAGTACATGTCGTGTACATTATTTTTTTTCATTAAACAGACTGGGGTCGCGCCTAACCCCCAAAACCATCTTCTTCTCTAGATTCCATCCATCTGAGAGAGACCGTACAGCCGGATCTTCGATGAACTCCTGCCTCTCCATTTGTTCTCTGATTCGAGCATGGTCGATTGCGTTTGAATCGCAGCAGTGAGTTCTTCCTTCTTCTTTATCCTCGTTTCTTGATTCCTCATCGTTTCTAAGTTATCGTGGGATGAATGTTTTGTGTATTTTCCCAGATCTAAGTTGTTCTAAGAGGAATCTTTAATCACTGTTCACGTATATCGATCTCCTAAGATCGAGGTAGGTGGTTTGTGCCTTTCCATAGAAAGTTGATGAATATTTTGTGCAAATTCCATCAATACCCTTGAACGGGGTATTGTGTGTTTCCTGTTTTACCCCTGTTGTTTACCTTCTTTTCTTGATTGCTTTAATAGAGGTTATGCTTGTAAGTAGAGTAATTATTTTGTGCTCAGGTTGCTTTTCCATGCTTGTTGTGTTGTTTAGCGTTGCCAGTTTCCATCACTAGTTGTAGGATAGTGGAACTGTTGTTTTATTATTGCTGTTGAGCTGTAGAATGATAGCCAAGTAGTTCTTGAGGTTTACTTGGACGATACACACGTGCTGAGCATGTTTTACCTTTCACTCAGGACTGTGAGAACCTAGAGTAGTAGACCAAAGGGAGAATTGACAGAAGGGCTTCTCTAGAGTGTCGTTTAATTATGATGCGAGACTATAGGGGGAATTGACGTTGAGTGCTTCCCTAGATAGTTTTTAGTTCCACGACGTAGGCTACAGGGGGAATTGACATTTAGTGCTTCCCCAGAGATCCTTTAGCACGATACGAGACTATAGGGGGAATTGACGGTGAGTGCTTCCCCAGAGAGTCTGCTTAATTACATAGTTGAACCAGAGGAGTGAGACTGTGTGTGCCTCCCAGAGGGTTTCTAGTACTATAGGTTAAACTATAGGGGTTAGACTGTGAGAGCTACCCAGAGGGTTACCTGTTTTCTTCTTGTTGTTGGCTGCTTACTTGCATACTTTACTTGTTAGAACTGTGAATTGTGGTTTCTTGTGCTTTTCTATTTGCTGCATCTTGTTTTATTACTACCATGTATTCATTGACTGTTAGGCACAGATCTTTGGGTGATTGCCTATAGGGATTTTATCTCACACCCTGTTTGGGCCATGCTTTTGGGGCCAAGAAGACTATGTTTCTATAGGTATAGATAAGGGAAAGCGCCCTTCTACTTCAAGTTCTTGATTGCGCTAGAGCTGGAGAGCATGGGACTGGGCTGTGACTCGCGATGCTGAGGAGTTTATTTTGTTTTCCTTTTAACTTTCTTTTCAGTTGTATTCTATCACGTTGTTGTGTTTTCTTCTTTCCATAGATACTTGTACCTGCTGCATTATTGTCATCATTTTTATATATCTACATTGCTTCCGCTGTTTGGTTTCTGTTGTTATGCATGTTGTTTACTGCTTCCGCAGTTTTTTGTTGTTTTCTCACCATGCATACATTAACGAATGAGGGCATAGTTTCCCCACCGACTCACCAAGGCCCTCGCTGCTAGTCGGAAGCCTCTGGTGTTTGGGGAAACATGCTTGAGGTCATGTGGCGCACCGGGTACGGGGCACCAATGGAGGGGCTCCGGATTCGGGTCGTTACAAATTGGTATCAGAGGAGATGTTTTCTCTTGCTTTACTGTTTGGAGACCTTAGCCAGGGATAGGACAGATTCGGTACTTGGCATTAAGCTGTGCTTGGGATTAGCTAACCCATGTACAAGGAAGGGTCATACTACCTCGTTAATTGTAGTTGCTGATTTTGAGGTTTTATAGTTGACCTGATTTCACCTAGAGTGATTCACATGGCTTGTACTATTACTATTTTGATATTATGGTTCTATTTCTATCACAACCCGATGAGATGAGGGTATTCCATCTCATGCATCATATAGACACTTGTAGGAATCACATGCCATGCATTCTAGCCATGCCATCTAGGGTACATTAGAGATTGCATGCTATTGTGATAGACTTTGTGTAGATTATGCATGCTATTGTGATAGTTGCTTGAAAAATTCTCTGTTGTTATGTTAGAAAACTGTTTGTTTTGTTCCTAGATTAATTGAATGCCAAATTTTGGTTCTTGAGGTGTTATGGGCCCTCACGGATCGAAATTTGGCACTTTTTCGCCTTTTTTTTAGTGTTTCTGGAATTCTGTGCAGTTTCTGAGCTACTACCCAAAAAAACCTAGAATACACGGTGGGTACTTTTTGAGAACATGTCATGTAGTTTTCAGGCCATGTCACTGACCGTGTGAGCAGAAAATGGTGTCGTGGAAGTAACTTCGGAAACACGCCGTGTACGGTAGCTACATGCCATGTAAGTTCAGATCCATGTACCTAGTCGTGTCACTAACAACATGGGTCGGGGAAGCACAGGTAAAACACGTCGTGTCCAGAGGGAACATGTCGTGTAGTCCTATCCAGGTACCCGACCGTGTCACAAACAACACGGGTCAGCTTTACCTTCTTTTCCACACGCCATGTTTGTTCAGAACATGCCATGTAGTCGTGTCCAGGTACTCGGTCGTGTCACAAACAACACGGGACAGTGTCACCTTTGCCTATACACGCCATGTTTTTTCGGAGCACGCCGTGTAAGGTTCAGCCGTGTATACGGTCGTGTGCTTAACAACACGGGTCGTCGAAGCCTTGTCTAGTACACGCCGTGTGTGTTAAGAACACACTATGTAGTCTTGGGTTAAGTCGGACCGTGTGGGTTAGCTGTGTAATGAGACTCTGGCAGGGGAATAGTTTTCAAGTACACGCTGTGTAGTTTGAAGTGTACATGACTTATAGGGAAAGAGTACACGCCCATGTCAGTGGTTTAAGAAGACATGCCGTGTAGTTTTATACACGCCGTGTAGTCGTGTTTTGCAATCTTGTGTGTTTTTATTCCCCTGTTTCCGTTTAGTACTCTTGTGTTCTCTGTCCTTGTTTTCTTGATCTAAGGTATGCTTTTGATCTTTCAGAGCTATTCCTATGAGACATCCTTCGGTCGTACTTCTATCATCAGGCAGTGATTAGATGCCAGATATGGCTGATCATGGACTTCCTGTCGATCCCCCAGCCGAGCCAGCCTTGGAACCAATTGTTGTACCAGTTGCGGGTGTGGATGCGCAGCTCAGGGAAGGTTTCATGAGGATGATGCAGTCCTTCCAGGGAGCACCGCCTCCTACCACGTCTATGGAAGACTTGACGCGGGTCTTCCAGCAGTAGCATCCTCCCACGTTCTCGGGGGAGGGAGGACCTCAGGCTGCAGAGTCATGGCTGGAAGCCGTGCTGACTATCTTCGTGCATCTGGAGACGCCTCAAGAGATGTGGGTCAAGCTTGCCACCTACATGCTCCGAGACTCGGCCAAGAGGTGGTGGGATGTGGTCTCATAGGCGGGTCAACAGCAGGCTATGACTTGGGAGGAGTTCCAGCGCGTGTTCTACGACTACTTCTACTCGGAGACCCTGAGGGTTGATTGAGCCCGAGAGTTCATGAGCTTAGAGCAGGGTACTCTATCAGTCATGGAGTATTCTTCTCGTTTCACCGATCTGTAGCATTTTACACCCATTAGGTATGGGAGTGGGGTGTTCTTGGGGAGGAATTTTGAGGATGGACTCAGGTGGGAGATCCTCTCGCAGGTGAACATCTTCCAGCTGACTTCCATCACTTCCATCGTCAACCAGGCATTGATTGCAGAGCGCAATCTGAGAGACTCCAAAGCTGCGAACTAGGGTGGTTCTGCATCCAGAGTTAGCTTTCATCCAGATGACAGCAAGAAGCGCCGTAGGGAGCCTACGCGCGGTGATTCGAGGAAGCGAGGTGCATCATCAAGAAGCCAAGTGAAATTCTACCAGTGTGGCCGGACAGGGCACATGAGGCCGTAGTGCCAGAGAGACCCCATGGAGTGTTGGTCTTGAGGAAAGATGGGTCACCTTCAGCGATTCTGTCAGGTTTTCTCACCAGCAGCTGGTGACCAGGGTTCTTCCATGACTCCTCATTTAGGAGCAGCCCAACCAGTTTTTCACCAGTCAGGAAACTGGAGTTCTTCCGGACGTTTGGGCCGAGGTGGAGGTCGAGGCTGTGGCAATCAGCCACTAGTTCCTCAGCACCAGCAGGGAGGCTCAGCCCAGAGTGGTCAGTCAGGGGCATAGGGCCACGATACAGGCCAGTCTTTCACCGTGGAGCAGACTTATCAGGAGTAGGATCCTGACCCTTCTACGGTTCGAGGTACGATTTTATAGCCTCAGTTTTATCTTCAGCCCTTTTCAATACTTTTGTTATGCATAGATTTATCTATGTTGCTTTTGTAGAGAGCCTTGGACTCTATATCTTTTCTTCTGTTGACTCATTGACACTAGACACGCCTTTGGGAATGATAACATCTAGTGTACGCCAGTGTAGAGATTTCCCTCTCGAGGTTGCAGGGTAATGTTTCTTATGGGATCTCTATGTCCTAGAGATGACAGGATATGATGTCATCCTTGGCATGGACTGGTTGATTCCCTTCCAGGTATTCATTGACTGTTATCGTCTTAGAGTGAGTTTCGTTTCACCATAGGGTGAATCTTTTCTTCATAGAGGCGAATGGGACGTTCGGTCGAGTCAGGCGGGACTCGAGCATCTTGGGCTAGGAGGGGTGACAGCCCAGATTTCTAGTCTTTATCTGGATGATCAGGGGACTCCACAGTTGGACTTTCCTCCAGTGGTGGATCATTTCAGGGACGTCTTTCCAGAGGACTTTTCAGGTTTTCCTCTGGAGCGTGAGGTAGACTTCTCTATTGAGCTCGTGCCAAGAGCGGCACCAGTGTCCATTCCTCCCTATAGGATGGCCACACCTGAGTTGCAGGAGCTCAAGAAGTAGTTAGAGGAGCTACAGGATAAGGGTTTCATCCGACCCAGTACTTCTCCTTAGGGTTCGCCTATCCTGTTTGCAAAGAAGGCATATGGTACCCTTCGGCTTTGTGTAGATTATCGGAAGCTGAACCAGTTGACGGTCAAGAACCGATATCTCTTGCCATGGATTGATGACCTTTTCGATCAGCTTAGAGGATCCCGGGTGTTCTCAAAGATCTACTTGAGGTCTGGTTATCATTAGTTGCGTGTTAGACCATCAGATATACCTCTGACAGCCTTCAGAAGAAGATATGGTCTATACGAGTATACAGTCATGTCGTTCGGTCTCACGAACGCACCTACAGTTTTTATGGCACTGATGAACCGAGTGTTTGATCCTTACTTGGATTCCTTCGTCGCGGTCTTCATGGATGATATCTTATTGTATCCTCACACTCGACACGACCAAGCTACCCATCTTGAGATCATTCTGAGTACACTGAGAGAGCATCAGCTTTATGATAAACTCTCGAAGTTCCACTTCTGGATGGATTAGATTCACTTCTTAGGTCAAGTCATCTCAGAGAAAGGAGTGTCAGTGGACCCAAAGAAAGTAAGAGCTGTAGTTTCATGGGAGAAGCCGAAGAACGTCTTCGAGGTACAAAGTTTCCTAGGGCTGGATGGATACTACCGACGCTTCATTCGAGACTTTTCTCGTCTAGTAGCACCTTTGACAGGTCTGACCAAGAAGGGGGAGAAGTTCTTATGGTCAGATTCTTGTGAGTCAGCCTTTCAGGAGCTGAAATGGAGGTTGACGTCAGCACCGATACTAGTCTTGCCAGATCCAGGCAAGAGCTACACTGTTTATTGTGATGATTCAGGTGTCGGGATAGGAGCTATGCTTATGCAGGGAGAGGGAGTTATTGCGTACGGGTCTCAGAAGTTGAGGCCACATGAGAGGAACTACCCTATGCACGATCTGGAGTTGGAAGCTATTGTTCATGCCTTGTGTTGTTGGAGACACTATCTTCTGGGAGAGCACTTTTTGGGCTTCAATGACCACAAGAGTCTCAAGTATATCTTCACTCAGCGTGATCTGAATCTGATCCAGCGTAGGTGGGTCGAGTATCTATAGTCTTTTTATTTTGAGCTTGCCCATACGCTAGGAAAGTGCAACGCAGTGGCTGATGCGTTGAGCAGGAGAACTTAGGTTCAGGCAGTTTAGGAGGCCAGTAGTGAGTAGAAGATGATGGATCTGTTCTCTGAGATGCATCTGGAGGTGCATGACAGACAGGGACAGACTTACCTTTCTTCTGTAGATGTTACCTCTACACTACTTGATCGGGTACGGATGAGGCAACTATCAGACTCAGAAGGCTTAGTCCTACGGGGGAGTGTGTTAGGAGGGGACCCTCTTCCTATATGGAAAGTGGGAGAGGATGAGATCTTGTGTTTCCATGGACACGTATAGGTGCCGGTAGACATACGCGAGGAGCTGATGTGAGATTTCCATTCCTCTGTTTGGGCAGTTCATCCCGGCATCACCAAGATGTATCGGGACCTTTGTCGCCAGTACTAGTGGCCGGGTATGAAAAAGATGTTGCTAGTTTCGTCATGCGATGAAAGCAGAGAATCAGCGACCAGTGGGGATTTTACAGTAGTTACCCATTCTGGAGTGGAAGTGGAACGATGTTGCGATGGACTTCGTGACCAGGTTTCCGAGATCGCCTCGGGGAAACGATGTTGTGTGGATTGTCATCGACAGGCTTACGAAGGTTTCTCACTACTTGCCGATCAAGGAGACCTTCAGTGTCGATGATCTGGGAAGACTTTATATCAGAGATATCGTTCATCTGCATGGAGTTCCGCACTCTATTGTTTCAGACATAGATGTTCACTTTACCTCTTAGTTCTAGCAGGGACTTCAGAAGGCCTTGGGTACACAAGTACTTTTGAGTACAGCTTACCATCCCTACACTGATGTCCAGTCCAAGCGCATGATCCAGGTGCTTGAGGATATGCTCCGAGAATGCATCATTGACTTTTTTGGTTCTTGGGAGAAGCATATTCATCTGGTGGAGTTCTCCTACAACAAAAATTTTCAGGTGACCATTCAAATGGAACCATACGAGGCTTTGTACGATAGGCCATGCCAATCACCCTTATGCTGGCTGGAGGCAGGAGAGGCAGCTTTTCTGGGACCTCATCTTGTACAGGAGACTTCAGAGTAGATAGAGCAGATTCGGAAGAGGATGGCTACAGCACAGTCTCGGCAGAAGTCTTATGCTGATAAGTGGAGACAACCTATGGAGTTTGAGGTCAGTGATCAAGTTTTCCTACGTGTCACACCAAGGTTGGGGCACAAAAGGATTCAGAGATAGGGTAATCTTTTTCCGCGGTACGTCGGGCCGTTTGAGGTCTTGGAGAGAGTTGGGCTGGTCGCCTATCAGTTACAGCTACCTTAGAGGTATCGGGCCATACACGACGTCTTCCACGTCTCTTAGCTCTGACGTTACTTTTCAGACCTGTATCACATCTTTCAGCCTGAGGAAGTCAATCTTGAAGTGGATACGTCATTCAAGGAGCATTATATCCGGATTGTCGATCGCAGTACAAAGGTTCTCCGCAGGCAGTCTGTTTCTCTAGTACGAGTGTTATGGAATCACGGGAAAGTACAGGACGAGACCTGGGATAGGGAGGCCGATGTACGATCACAGTGGCCGGAGCTGTTTGGGGTTTCTTCTTCTCCACCTCGTTAGGGAAATTCGGGGACAAATTTCTTTAAGGGGGGAAGTTTGTAAGAACTCGGATCCTCGTTCAGGTATGTTTTCCCTTTTTCTAGAGTTTTTAAGGAAAATAAATTTTCTGGAAATTTCAGAAGTACATGCCGTGTACTTTCTGAGTACACGCCGTGTACTCTTCCCCAGCTCGAATCCATGTGCTGGCCATGTCCGGGCCACACACACGGTGTGTAAGGCTGAGGTGGAGGCCGGTTAATTTGGAGTACAGAAAATTGAAGTACACGTCGTGTACTCAAGAATTACACACCGTGTACTTTATTTTTTTTTCATTAAACGGACCAGGGTCACGCCTAACCCCCAAAACTATCTTCTTCTCCAGATTTCGTCTGTCCGAGAGCGACCGTACGGCCGGATCTTCAATGAACTCCCGTCTTGCCAACCGTTCTCCGATTTGAGAACAGTCGATTGTGTTGGAATCGCAACGGTGAGTTCTTCCTTCTGATTTAGCCTCGTTTCTTGATTCCTCCTCATTTCCAAGTTATCATGGGATGAACATTTTGTGAATTTTCTCAGATCTACGTTGTTCTAAGAGGAATCTGTCATCGCTATTCACGTATATCGATCTCCTAGGATCGAGGTAGGTGTTTTGTGCCTTTTCATAGAAATTTGATGAATATTTTGTGCAAATTCCACCAATATCCTTGAACGGGGTATTGCATGTTTCCTGTTTTGCCCCTGTTGTTTACCTGCTTTGCTTGATTGCTTTAGTAGAGGTTATGATTTTAAGTAGAGTAATTATTTTATGCTAGGGTTTCTTTTCCATGCTTGTTGTGTTGTTTAGCATTTCCAGTTGCCATGACTAGTTTTAGGTTAGTGGAACTATTGTTTTATTACTACTGTTGAGCCGTAGAATGATATCCAAGTAGTTCTTGAGGTTTACTTGGATGATACACATGTGCTGAGCATGTTTTACCTTTCACTCAGGACTGTGAGAACCTAGAGTAGTAGACCAAAGGGAGAATTGATGGAAGGGCTTCTCCAGATTGCCTTTTAATTATGATGAGAGACTATAGGGGGAATTGACATTGAGTGATTCCCCAAAGAGTCTGTAGTTCCATGACGTGGGCCACAGGGGGAATTGATGTTGAGTGCTTCCCCAGAGAGCCTTTATCACAATATGATACTATAGGGGGAATTGACGGTGAGTGCTTCCCCAGTGAGTATGCTTAATTACGTAGTTGAACCAGAGGGGTGAGACTGTGTGTGCCTCCCAAAGGGTTGCTAGTACTATAGGTTGAACTATAGGGGTTAGACTGTGAGAGCTACCCAGAGGGTTACCTTTTTTCTTCTTGTTGTTGGCTGCTTACTTGCGTACTTTACTTGTTAGAACTGTGAATTGTGTCTGCTTGTGCTTTTCTGTTTGCTGATTCTTGTTTTATTACTTCCATGTATTCATTGACTGTTAGATATAGATCTTTGGGTGATTTCCTACTGGGATTGTATCTCACACCCTGTTTGGGCCATGCTTTTGGGCCCAAGCAGACTATGTTACTGCAGGTATAGATAAGGGAAAGCACCCTTCTACTTCAGGTTCTTGATTGCGCTGGAGCTGGAGAGCATGAGACCGAGCTGTGACTCGCGATGCTGAGGAGTTTAGTTTGTTTTCCTTTTCACTTTGTTTTCAGTTGTATTCCAGCATGTTGTTGTGTTTGTTGCTTTCCATATATACTTGTACCTACTGAATTATTGTCATCATTGTTATATATCTACATTGCTTCCGTTGTTTGGTTTCTGTTGTTATGCATGTTGTTTACTGCTTCCGCTGTTTGTTATTGTTTTCTCACCTTGCATACCTTACTGAATGAGGGCATAGTTTCCCCACCGACTCACCAAGGCCCTCGCTTCTAGTCGGTAGCTTCTGTCATTTGGGGAAATGCGCTTGAGGTCATGTGGTGCACCGGGTACGGGGCACCAATGGAGGGGCTTTGGATTCAGGTCATTGCAGAATGTATGTTTAGTGGTAGTTTTAAAGGCAAAAAAATGTTGAGTATTTATTAGTGTTTTAAACATCCACAAAATCAACCGTTTTTTTTACCAAACAACCACTTCAAAATAATAATGACTTTATATAGTGATGGTTTTAACCACCACTAAAAAATAGAAATTATGTAGTGGCAGTTTAAACCACCACAAAATAATAATATGAAATATTTAGCAGCAGTTTAAACCACCTCTATATGATGATTTTAAAAAAATGAAATTGTAGTATCTATAGCCCCAGAATATCACTCAACCCAGGAAGAAAATAAACAAAAAATGAATAGTTGAAACATTACATATAAACCATCACAGTCGAAACAATACATATAAGGGAAATAAAAGTATCCCTACCAGAAACCAAAAAATGGTTTCTGAATCACCAAATTAGTGTTAGTTTTTTATAATTTTAGTTTTACATCATTTCCTAATCCAAATAGAACACTAATCACTACCCGATGAACTCTTCTCGACACCCTCTCAATATCTGTCTCCACTTCCTACAACTGGCACTTGCAAGACAATTATATTGAAAATCAAACAATGATTTATATTTATATTTCAACTTAAAACTAATAAAATTTTGTGAACTAAATGATTTTGAAGTTTTTTGAATTACCTGATCACCACCATCCATCGATGCAATATCACCGGTGACAGATCTGGTTGCCTTCTGATATAGATCAATCAATGCTTTCTACAAAGAGGATATATGATTCCCATGTACCTGAATTTTTCATTACATAGAAACAAATTCCCTCTGATCATCTCCAGGTAGGGAGTGACTAAAAACAGGAGTAGATGTAGCTGAAATCTTAAAAGGCCTTCCAAAGTCCTCAGATGGAAATGGTCCCAAACCCATCCCGCACACTCGACTAGGATGCTATTTCCTAATGATTTTACCAACTGGGTTATCCTGGGAGACTGAGAAGAACTATGTTGGATTGGAATCCCATAGTTATTTAATTTTTACTTATAAATCAAATATCAATCATATTTTAAGCAATACATATTAACATAGTGACAACTGAAAATAATTTACTATAATGAAAAATGAGTTCATACCCCAACTTATTTGGAAATATCATTAACATAACTCCCATAAGATTTTATATGAACATCCAACCACAGTTCTGTTCAAGAGACTTGGTGGCCTAAATTATTTAACAGCATTAAACAAAAATAAATCAAAAATTTAATATATGAAATAGAAAATATTTTCTTATAAATATTTAAACTAATGAAAATATTACCAAAGTTGATCGGTTTCAGGAAAAAATCGTTGACCTGGAAGTGTGAGGGATGATTTTCTTAGCACTACTTGATGTATTATTCCTTGAAACATTCTAAAATAAATAACATGTAATGTAATAGTAATGTATTAATTGTCATATCTTTATCATATGTATATATAAATGAAAAATGATATTAATATAATAATATATATTTAAATACCATGTGCTTCTCATGATGATGGATATCAAAAAAAACCTTCCATTTCTCTCTAGTTACCCCTTTGGGTAACTTATCATATAGTTGTTGGGTTTTTAATGATGTATCATTGAATTCATTTCATAATCTCCATTTAAAATCTATCCATTTATTACACAAATTTTTCAATGTCCACTTTTGTTCTATAATATTAGAAATGGTAAATTGGAAAGACAATTGTACAAATAGATTCATTTTTAAAATATTATGATTTAATAACATAAAAACATTTAATTACACCATAATGTATTAAAATTACCTTTATTTATGAATCAAAAACTTTATTTTTTTCAAGATTGAGGCATATGCCTCCAATAAAAATATGTAATAATAAGGGTAACCGGATCTGCCACCAACTGGACTGGAATCTGACCAAATAATCTCACAACATCATTCTTAGGGACCCCACAATAATAAAATGGGACATTTATTTTTCATCTGTTCAGATTCCATACATATGAACTTTTCATATTTCTCTCCTTAGTATCATTTTTTCATATTTTATGAAAAAAAAGTTAGTAGTATAAAAAAAGTAAAACAACTTTTCATATTAAAATTTTTACCTATAATGATCACCCTTCAATATCCATGTGAAAAAAATATGAGTGAAGGATTTCTCCCTTAATACTGAGCCTATTGAATGGGGAGGTGTTGGTTGAGCTGCTGATGGGATACTAAAGGAGGGTCTTCCATAATATTATGGAATGGAGGGTGTGACATATGTTGTAGGGGGAAAGTGGAGGGTATCTTGGATGTTTTATGGAGGGATAACAATAGATCATTTTCTGTCAGTATGGTCGAGGGATCTTCAACTGAGAGTCAATTGGGATTAGTAAAATGCTTCCTCCTTGGAATTATTTTCATTTAATCAAATAAAATTAACTTCAAAATATATATTTCAAAAAATTCATGTAGAAAAAAATTTATAACAGATGCACAGTACTGACAAAAAAAAATATACATAGTTATGATAATAAAGGATTTCAAAAATAACATAAGTGGTTGATAAATGAATAGATGACTACACATACGATCATTTTTTCCTTCAATCATGTTGTTTTCATGCTCCATCATTACTTTATCCACCCTTTCAAGATTAATATTTTCATTATCATGATGGAAAAATAAGTTTGTTTCTTGTTTTTGATGGTATTCAACATCAGAGGTAAAATCTTCCACTTTATCACCCATATCATACAGGTCTATTTATTTTATATGAGAAACTACACTCCACCCTTCATCCACAACATCTTCTTCATAATATACCATTTTTTCTTGAAATGATACAATGTATGGATCATGTAATTCGTGGTTAGCAATATCCATCAAGCAAGATAAGTTCACAGAAGTAAATTTCAAGGAATATCTTTTAACACCCCTGATAATATTGACCCACTTGCATTTGAATAAAATAACTAAAAAATTCCCGTAGTAGTTTAATTGGATAATATCAGTCAACTTTCTATTGTATCCCACTTTAGAAAACATAAATATACCATTATACTATGTTTTCAAACCCTCTTCCCAATTGACTGTACAAATTTTAAATCCATTCACATTATAAGCATAGAATTTTATAGCCTATTTTAGAGGACCTTGAGCAAGAAACTTCAAATATTCTGAAAACTCAGCTCAAGTATCATTATTCATGATCTACAAAAATTAATATACATTATTAAATTTAAAAAATATGTGTGTCAACCTAATATCCATATTCATTTCAATATTTATGAACTTACACATCGTGAAAACCATTCTACAAGATCTTTATTAACATATTTTATTATATCTTTCTCATTTTATGTTCGACATCTCATTCATCTATTTATTTGTATCTTTATATCTTCAATAAATGGATTTGAAATTTCACTATTCATCATCACATAACTATGTGTCTATAATAATCTCATTTCTGTCTATGTAACATTTGAGCACCTCCCAACTGATTGGCTAGTAGCAGGAGAGAATTTTGATTTCCTATTTAGTTGAGATTGATTCATTGTGTCTTCAACACATACAACTTGATTGAATCTTGTCTCAATATCATCCAAGTATCTATAACAAAAGGTAAGACACTCCTCAATCAAATAGCCTTCAGAAATAGAGCCTTCAGGTTGAGATTTATTTTTCATGTATGATTTCAAATTCCCAAGATATATATGAAATAAAATAAATAAAACATAATTGTGTATTTAATAAAGTGCCAATAATTTTTTACTTAAGATGAAAAAAATAATAAATAAAGTACCTATAAATTGGATACAACCGTCGATAATGTATGGGGCCTCCTAATCTATCTTCCTCAACCAAATGCACAGTTAAATACATCGTGACAGTAAAAGAAGTTGGAGGAAAGGTCATATCCATTAAAAAAAGTGTCAATAAAAATATCACCTGAAGGTTATAAATCCCAAATGATTATAGTGTTTTATCACATATTTATTAAAGAATTTGAAAAATTGTAGTACTAAAGCAGTATCCTTTTTTGGTAATAATGTACACAATACCAATGGTAGTAACTGTTGTAACAAAATATGTGAATTTTGACTTTTCAATCCATGTAAGCTATAATTATTTAAGTAAAAAACCTTGAGATGTTACTTTAATACCCATCAAATACCTTCACATGTTTTAAAATTATAAGGAATGTATCTTTTTCCATATTTTTCATTACAAAAATTTCCAGATCATACTTTCCATTCTCATCTGGCTAGAGATCATACTTTATGTTCATTATTTGAAATACTTTCTAAGTATTGAGATGGTCCTTCTATTTTCTATTCTCATCAAGAAATTTGAAGATAAAATTTTTACAAACATTATTCTCAATATTCATAACATCAAGATTATGCCACAATAAGTTAAATCCCCAATATGAAAGTTTACAGAATTTACTTTTTTTTCTTCCATTTTTGTGTTCCAATTTCACTTGATGATGCACTTAGAACTCATTTCCCACTATCATTCAAATTATACACCTTCCCAAATTCTATTTCAACATTTTCAAGTTGTTCCAATATTTCAAACCCTATAAAAAACTTTAGAGTTGGTATATGATCAATAGAACCATTGAGTTTTGACTTGTTCAACTGAAATCTATGAGATGTATCAAGAAATATTTGATGACACAAGAACCACCATTTCTTATTGTGAGGTAGTCATTTAGGATCAAAATCAATGTTACAAAAAGGAAAATACAAACCCATGTATGTTTTCAAACCATCTAAATTCCCAAGTCCATGGAAGTCACTAATGGTTTACATTAGAGCATCTTTCATTTTGAACATTTTTCTAGAAGATTCATCATATGTCTCTAAACTTTTTCTTCATAACTCTTGTAATTATTCAATTAGTGGTTGTAAGTATACATCAATATCATTTGTAGACATTTGTTTCTAGGAATAATCATTGAAATTATAAAAGAAGTTTTTTACATACAAATCCATGGAGGAAAATTATAAGGGATCAAAAAAAACCTTCCAAATGCTATAACCAGTACTAAATGTCTCAAATTGGTTTAATCCATCCACAGCCAATCCCAATAACACATTCTTAGGATCAGATGATAGATATATAATTAATAAATCAAATGTATTACATGATATTGAATCTCTTGGATGTTTCATTAACCCATCATTGTTATTATATATAGAATGTGACTTCATGTTTTTAGTGGTTTTTGATGACATGAATAATCATTGTAATAGAGTCTTTAAAGGAAAGTAACACAAAACCTTTATAGGTGTGTTACTTTTCTTCTTCTTCATAGCAGTATATTGATTCAGAATTTCAACATCACACATTGACTATCATCTAGAAGAATAACATTTTTTACAATATTGTATGCTTGAATCCCCTCCCTAATAAAGTATACAATTTTTTTTAAAGGTTGGGGCTGAAGCCTCAATTTATTAGTTAAAGAAAAGACCTCTTTAGTGTGAGTATAGGGAGACTCATTACATAGCCCAAAGGCCCAAGCCCAAGTTGCTTGAATACAAGTCTTGAAAGACCATTTTTTGGCCCAAAGGACCCCTCGGTGAATAGTACTACTATAGTACTCGTGCTGTTACAATACCTGCTATAGTACAGCCGCTACTATAGTACCTGCTACAGTGCCTCCACCACTACAGTGTCTTTGCTGCTACAGTCTACTGCTGCTACAGTACTACTACAGTTCCCTACTACAGTACCCCGAAATAATGTCCTTGCCCGGATTTGATCCTAGGTCTTTTGGATTCGAATTAGGAGCCTATACCACTTGGTTACAAGATCTTTGGAACCAATAAAGTATACAATCATTGGGAGATGCATTTATTTTTATATAATTCAGACCAGACTTGTTAGAAACTTTTTTCATATCTTAAAAAGTCTCAGAGATCTTTTCTTTAAAAAAATCATCACACAATAATTCCAATATCATGGGAATCACCATATTTTTAATTCCATATAGGCATTTGATATGGTACAACTTCAGAATAAAATAAAGTTTTGAATATTTCAAACATCCACCATACAGCTCTTGATTTCCATCATCAACTAAACCATGAAACACGTTTTTCTTATTAGTGAAGTTTTATCTTACATTAGTCTCTATAAAATCAAGAGGATGATCCAATGATATGTTACAATCTTAATCCAGTTCTCTTATAGTCCCAAAAACACCACTTTCCATGTTGCTATTTATAGCACCCTCAAATGGTTGTTTTGATATGTTTTGATGTTGATGTTAGTGTCTTGTAATGTCTAATGCATCATTTATAAAGTTTTCATTTCATTATCCATTCTTGATGAAGTTGGGACTTCATTATTTCGATTGGCATCAGTACTCAAGCATTCTATAATGTTCGATTCTCCATGTCAAATTCAACAAAAATATTAATCAGGGAATTTCTTTAATATAAAGTGTTTCTAAACTTCATCTCACTTCAACCATCTTCTAAATTTATATTTAAGACATGGAAATATTATTCTCCCATCAAAGGATTGATTGTAAATTGAAAAATATAAAAACTCCTCCAAACCCTTAGCATATTGAGGTGTGTTCCTCAGTAATGTGATCTAGATTTTATCCATATATATCACAATGTGACTACAATTTATTAAAAAATTAAAACACATAATTACTAAAAAGTAGTAAAAGAGATAAATAGAAGTGAAAAAAATAGAACCCAAGTGGTTATAAGAAGATTCATATAATTACTAAAAAATTAAAAGTAAAAAAAAGAGAAATCAATCATGTATGGTATTATATAAAATAGATGCAAAATAAAAAACATAAAATCATTAATTTAAAACACACATCATTGGATAAACACCCTAGGGTAACTAATTTTAGGTGAACCTAGTAATTCTCTATCATCATAGAAGTATATTTAGAGTTCAAACACATCTCTAATAGAGGGGGTGTCACATAATGATTAACTAGTATTTCTAGTGGTGGAGGTCCTCTTTCTATCTAGGTTAGCTTACCCAATAACCCTAGGTTTCTCATAAGGTTTAACAAACAAGAATAACTGATAATAGAAAATATTTTATTAAGCATTAAATGAACAAGTCTCTTTACAATACATATAATCATTTAGAAAACAAAAGAAAGAATAAATATTAAGGTTAAACGTCACTATTTTAATTATTATACCCATTTACATTTACACATTTATGTATATACATATATCACGTTGCACATATTCACATTTTATTAAGTGAATTTGTATACACATTCACATATATGTATACTTATGTATATGTGTTAAACTAATATATATATATATATATATATATATCTAAAAAATACATTTTAAAAACATATAACTTTAATAAACATTTTTAAGACAAGAGATAACCCCACTTTTAAAACAAAAACATCTCTTATAACATTTAAATTATTAATTAAAGGTTTTTCAAGCGTTTAAAAAACATTCAGTGTGTGAAAATAATTAAATTGGGATTTTAAAAAACATTAAATCAGAGAAAAACCTTATAACTACAGTGTAAATTAAGTGAAACTTGATTTCCACATCAAATACCTTTTTAATATAATTATTATTATAATTTTATATCCAAATGAAGGATTAAAAATAAAATCAAGAAACGTTCTAAGATTTAAAGACCCAAAAAAGGTTCAGTTACTTGAAACTCATTATCTTTGAAAATAGTGGCACTATCCCACCTTAACATGGTCTAAGACAACCTAGAGAACAAAGTGAGACCTAAAAATGAAGAAAACCATAATTAAAATCGATCCAAAATGGAATAACAAACCAAAACACAACTTGTAATCAATGGAAATTCATTAGCATCAATTATCATATGAAGGATTGGCCTCAATCAGGGCTCATGAACCTTAGACGCCAAAAATAAACAAATGGAACACCCAAATCAGGTTAGGCTTTGGCTGTGTTGTGTGATCAGTGAAACCTTTGGAAAAAAGTGAAACAGAATCAATTCTCAATGTCTACATAAATAATGTTAATAATATATATTCCAAAGGCTATGTTTCATATACACTTTCTAAAACATGTTGTAAAGTTTCCAAATTTATCCTAATCATTTCTCCTATTAACCATTCACAAGATGCCTCTAAAAACTGAGAAAAATATTTTTAAGATATTCAACACGTTGAAATAGGAATCCCTGAGTATTTAATATGAACCTACAAATCCCAAAAATATTTTTGGTTTTAAAAGAGATGATGTTTTTAGTATATAAATGAACTGGAATAACCAAACTGGTTAATTTTACTTTTACACCAGAAAAAAAATGAACTAGTATTTTTTAGGAGAGAATAAAATTTATGCAAATTATACAAGAAATTAAGAACCAATACCAGTTAAAAAACTCATGAACCACTCCTCCAAGTATCCCAACTTGAAAACCAAACAAAGTTCAAGAAATCATTAACACGGTAAAAAAACATACACAACGAATGATTCCAGAAATATTGAAAGTAAAAAAAACAAATCCAAGGGACACATCAGTTTTGTACATCCAAATGAACCTCAAGAAATAGTTGATTTCAACATAATAAATACAAAACTTGAAAAAAAATGAAATAGAATAAAGATAATCATGGATACAGATTCAATACCTGGTATCAAGAACACTATTTCTTCCTCTGATCATCTTTTTATCAAAGGGATATGGGTTGAGGATCCATGATTGAGGGGGAAGGGGAAGTGGTGATGGTGAAGGGTCAGAGACAAGGTGAATCAGTGATGGCATGGGGGCTAGGGGGAGCAGCGACAGTGATGGTTCGAGGGAGAGATGGTTCGGTAGCTCGGGCTCGGGCTCAGGGATCTCAGGGTAGAAGGGGGATGACAATGAGGACTAGGATTTGGGGGAGTAGGACATGAAGGGGGCTAGTAGAAATGGGCCCCATAGTATCTTAGTGGTGAGGGGGCTAGGGATTGATAGGCTCATGGGGAGAGGGGTGGGGGTGTCAGGTTTGGGGGTCGGGGAAGAAGTTCGCATTTTAAAAAAAAATGTAAAAGTTTTAGCGGAGGTTTTTTAAAAATCGCTACAATATTTTTTCAAATTTTTTAGTGGTAGTTTCTTAAAAAGACACAAATTGCTGATTTTGGTGAGATTATTGTATGATATTGATTGAGAACTCAACCTCATGGCTAGGATTAGGACTAGGAAATTCTTTGGGAAACACAAAAATGAATTCCCTTATAATGGACATGTCATCAAGGATGATCTTTTCTTTAGTATCGATCATTTAGGATAGATACTCTTGATCATAAGGTAATAATATCCATTCTCAAGATGTTGATATCAAAGAAGATTCATCCTCCTCCTTGAAATTTTATATAATTGGAGGGATATTTGCGATACATAGGGTGATTTAATTCTCTTTGAAATTTATATTGGCTCTATACAAGGAAATCCAATCCATACCTACAATGTCATTAAATTCCTATAAGGTAAGTATCATAAAGTTTTTTTGGAAATTTATCCTAAAAATTTGGATAGGTGATGAGTTATATACTTGGGATTAAATAATTGACCCATTGGTCATCTTTAATGATAACTCAAATTCTGTGTTTTGAGGTGGTGTTTGAATAGTTCTGATAAACTTGGGTGATATGAAAGAATGTATAAAACCAAAAGAAAATATTAAATTTTCTATCATTGAATGGATAAATAACATACTTGTCACAAATTTTTTATTAAGATTGTCCTTAGTAGTTTTGATTCCATACACTCTCCCTTCCTCTCTAGTCTTGTAGGTTGTTTCCATCAATTATTATAAAAAACCCTTGGTTTAGGGCATTGATTCACATAGTGTTCTCATTCTTTACAGTTGAAACATTATATAATGAGTTGAGGGTTGACTGGATAACTCCTTTCTTCCATCAAATTATTGGGTTTATCTCATTGTTAATTGTTGGCTAGGTTCCCTTACTTCACACACCTAATGAATTTCCATGTCCCCTTCAAAAAATTTCTAGTTTCCTTTTTCCCACACTTTTAAAAAGTTGGATGATGGAAATTCTTACCCCCATGATATTATTTCATCACACTGCTATAATTAAAATCCATTCTCCTCTTATTATCTCCATTCCCAATAAAACCTTGAGATTCTAATATCTTCATTTTGACTTTGAGGTTATATTGGAAAATTTATTCTTAACTATCACAATCTAGAATAGCCAATAATTTTTTTATATTCCTCTTTATCCCACCAAATAAGCATTAAAATTTACTATTAGGGGTAATGAAAAAGTTTGAGTCTTATCTTTAAAGTCTTGTGAAGTTTTCCTTATACACCCTTATGGATTCATCATCCTTTTTCTTGAGACTAAGGAAATCCCTCTTTATTTTAACTCAAAGACTATGAGTAGAATATTTAACTAAAAATATTTTCTAGAATTACTTCCACTCTATCTCTTCAATCTCCTCCTTGGATTATTATTTTTTACCTACGTACACCATTGATCAAATTATCCCTCTATATAAAAACAAACACCATGAACTTCTATTTCTTAGTGCATTGAAGGATGGATAAGATATTTTTAATGGAGCTGATCCATTTATCCATGATTAAGGGATCATAAGATCTACTAAAATTTGGAGGCTTTTGTTTCTTAAAGGTCTCAATTGAAACTTTCTCTTTCTTAGGGGGATTTGGTAATTCCTCCTAATTTGGGCTTCTATTTAAATCATGATTAAATTGATAAATTATCATCACAAAGTTCATGATTACTTCTCCCACTGAGTTGGGAATCTCATTTGAACAGTCATCACATTACCCCTTGCATTTTTTATTAACTTGGATCTTCATATTTCTGGTCATTGACTAGAAATAAAGGAAAATTGGGGATGATAATTTTTAAATTATTAAATACATAAATGAGAAACCATGAAATTAAAGGGATAACTCAAAATGGAATATATTCCTTCACCTATGAATTTCTAAGTTTCAATCTAAGTTTTCCATGTTCAATTCATTAACAAAAAGTCTTATAGGAATTTTTTTCCCCTTGATAGTGGTTTGTAATGAGATTATGAATTTAACAAATAATAACCCTTAGTATTTTTAAATAAGGTGTGTATTAATTCTTGTTTTCATTCATTGGGTGATGATTGTATGGCATCCCACCTTTTCATTACATTTCTTTTCATTACATGGTACATATAGGGGATCTTTTAAAGTTTAGTATCTTGGAAATAAGGTACATAATACATGAAAACAAAAAAAAAATCTTCTAATACACTTGAAAATATTCTTTATAGATTCATCCTAAGTACATTTACTACAAATCATAACCTGGGGTTATACATCAAAGGAAAGGGGTGAGCATGAGGGCCCATAAGATAAATAGTTTACATGTGATCATGAGTAATATCAATAATAACATGAGTAATATAATTATCAAATGATCAAGGGAACATGATACATATCATAAAAAAATAACATGAATTATAACATGTAAATTTGGTTATAACATTCAATTTATACATTCATAATCATATCAATAAGGTTATTCACCAAGAGTTTATAAATGAAAATTACCAAAGTTATTCACTAAGGTATCATAAAGAATGTCATATCTAGAGATTAAATTATTTACCCAATTCATTAGAGTGATATCAGGGTTCACCCTTCATATATATTAACTAATTTTAGCTACATATATTATAATAAAAATTTTATAAATAACCCATGGAGAATAAAGAATGTGTTTCTTATCAAAATCATGGTGTTTCAAAAGTTCTTAAAGACATGATCATTATGTGATTTTTAACCCATGGAAAGGGAATACGAGTTTCATGTATGTTAATTCCCAAATAAAATAAATCATTTTTAAATCTAGTTGAATACCCCAAGAAAATAATGAGGTTTTTTTCACAAAAAAGAAAATAAAAAGATAATTTCTTAAGTATAGAGAAATTTTGAGGGGTAAATTCAGCAGCATGATGAGTATAAAATGTGGTTTTATAAAAGGGTAAAATGAGAGTGGAAAGGGTATCCCATTGATAAAACATAATTTTTAAGTAATTTTATTACAAAAATGGTAATAAAATAGGGTAAAAATGACATTTATAAGATATATAAAAAATGGTTTTTTAATTGAAGTGAATAGAAGGATAATTCCTTTACCTTGAATAGTTACTCCTAAATCTTGAGGAATGGAACCTTAGAGGTTTGATGAAATCATGGGAGACTCATTGGGAGAAAGAAATACTAGTGATGCATGGAGTATGGATTTTTAGTGAAAGGAAATGTAGGAATGGGTGGGTATTTATAGATAAAGTGGAGGATTTGTTTAATAATTTCCAAATATAGGCCTTGGAAATCTAGGTTGTGTAAAAAGAAAAACCATTCGCTTTCTGATGGTTTTTGCCTATAGTTTTGGAAATTTGTGTCATATTTTAAGTTATTTTAAATCACAAGAACCAATAATTATATTATATTATTTATTTTTTCATGGAAAAGTAAAGTTTTTACAAAATAATGTTTTTAAAGAAAAAGTTTCCATTTTATACTTTGAAAAGTAAATTATAGGTTTGGAAATTCATTAAAATATATTAAAATACTTGATATTAATAAAATAAAATATTTTAAGTCTTGGATTTTGGTAAAATAATTATTCCATAATTATGAATTCATTATGAATTCATTAAACATACTGAAAAAAACCAATCTGTTTTTTACTATTCATGGAAAAATAAAGTATTTTAGAACATTCTCATAAATTCACCCTAACCTAATTTCAACATAATGATTTCAAAATTGATATTTATTTTATAATAATAATTATCTAAGTATGATAATTTTAACTTTTAAAAAATACTTATTTATTACAGAAATAGTGGGTTGATAATGCATAGTCAAATTTATAACACTTAAATTTTTTCAAGGAAATAATAATATTATTTTATAATTTATATTTAAATAAGAGCGTTTTTAACATTCCATTTCACTAAAATAAAAATTATTCATAATACCTTAGTTTATTATAAAAATTTTTATATTTTTTGAAAAGTGTAATTTGTCTCTAAAAAATCAATTTATCAAATTCCATCTCAATTAAACATATATTTTATTAAGAAAAACTATTCTTAAAATGGAATTTATAGAATAAAAATTGTATTTATACAAAGTAATTACACTTTATGTAACTAAGTCTGGGACATGTAACCCATTATAACATTCACATATGACCTAATGGTAATGTGTGTGATGGTGATAGATTTTTGGGGTGGCTTGCCTAACATTGACTGGGTGGTAATTTCCACTAACTTGAACTACTCACATAGGAATTTTTCTTCAAACTTCACTTATTTAAGTTTAACTTGGGCTTGGTCAAGGGAGAACCCCAATGACGCTACCTCCCTCCCAAGTTCTGACAAATGGGCTTCATACGGCATGACTCTACTGGTTCAGGACATTTCTTCTTCTTTATGAATTAATTATCCTTTTTAATTTATTCTTATAAACACTAATTATAACATTAAAATTATTACCAATAGTATAGTTTTCAATGGTCATATTTACCAATGGTCATATTTAACCAACAGTCATATAACGGCTAAATCATAATGGTCACATTTCCCTTTATACTCACTTCATTATTAAAGAGATGTAGTTTTTTGTGTATAATATAATAAAACACACATTTTATTAGGAAAAAAATATAATCTAAAAAGTCTGGGTTGTTACATTCTTCCCCCCTTAAAAAATTTCACTCCCAAAATTTCAACTCGTTTTCTCAATTAAGAAAAGGTGTGGGTACTTATATCTCATTATTTTCTCAGGTTCCCACATTGCTTCTTCATATATATGGATCCTTTATAACACTTTTATGAGTTGGGTAGTATTTTTTCATAGAAACGTGTCTCTATAGTTTAATATCTCTATCAGATTCTCTTTATAAGAGAGGTTATATTTCAATTGTATTGCCTCTAGATTTAATACATGTGAAGGGTTGGGTATGTAATTCCTCAAGAGAGATACATGGAATAAATCATGAACTTGAGCTAGATTTTGTGGAAGTTCTAGATGATGTTACACTACTCCTATGCAATCAAGAATTTCATAGGGTCCAATATACCAAGGGCTAAGCTTTCCTTTATTCCCAAACCACATGATTCTCTTCCATGGTGATATTCGAAGGAAATATTTCTCACCAAAATCAAACTCCAAGTCCCTTTAATAGTTATGTGTATAGATCTTCTATCTATTTTGAGCATCCTTTATGTGTTGTTGGATGGCATGAACCTTTTATGTCATATCATGCACTAGATTAGACCCAAGAAGCTTTCTCACACCAAATCCATCCCAACAAACAAGATTTATACATCACTTATAATATAGAGCATCATAGGGTTCCATATTAATACTTGAGTGGATGGTGTTATTGTATGAGTACTCAACTAATGGGAGTTTTTGATCTCATCCACCTTTAAATTGCATTGAGCATGTTCTCAGCATGTCCTTGAGTGTCTGAATATTCCTTTCAGATTGAACATCAGTTTGGGGGTGATAGGTCATGATGAAATTCAATTCAGTACTCAGAGAATGTTGAATAATTATCCATAATTTTGATGTGATCCTTGGATCACGATTAGAAATGATAGAAATTGGTACCCTGTAATGACCCAAAATTTTGAAAAAATCTTGTTTCCTAATTTTATGTGTTATTTTATTTTATTTTTATACTCAACAAAAATGTTTCATTGGATAACATGTGTAAAATTAAAATGAGACTGTTGGGTTTTGACTGTTATATGACCATTGGTCAATATGACCACTGGAATCTAAACATTTTGATTTTTGTCTCTAAATACAAGTAATCTTGGTTAATTATTATAGAAAGAAGATTCGATGGCCTCACCCAGTAGTCTTGGACTGATCGAAGCCCATCTAACAGAACTTGGGAAGGAGGTAGCACCACTGGGCTTTGCTCTGGACCAAACCCAAGTCGAACTTCATCGTGTGAATCTATAACGGAATCGCCCTCGCGAGAAGTTCAACCTGATAGAAATTACTACTCATGCGATGTTGGCTGAGCCTCCCTCAGATTCTCTCACCTTAGCACACCTTACACTTAGGTCCTATGCTGGCGTGATAAGGGGCTATTTAAGGAGACCATAACTGCCTTGTGTAATCCTTTGTTTTAAATAAAAATTGGGATTTCTTATTATGATAATGTTTATGACTTTTCAAATGACCGGATAAATATAGTATGCATATTTTTGATGAATTTTAGAAAAAAGGATATTTTAAAAATGTTTATGTAAACCTTAAATAATTAAAAATTTGTAATTATTTTCAAAAAATGGTCTTCTACAATTATGTTCAGTACGAAATTTAGAGTCTAATAAGATCAACTTGATTTTTGATGAATAGTAAATTATGAATAGTGATTTTATGCTTAGGATTAGTAATATGACCAAATGGATTAGTAATCTCACTTAAAGAAAGTATTAATATAATCTAGGCACCTTGATTAAGTAATGTGATTCAATAAAATGGTTAAATAACAATTTCATAAATTATTATTCAAGTATTATTTTTTTCGAGTGAATAGTGTTTTTTAATTAAAAATTAAATTGAAAATATTTAGAAAATTATTTTTATAAAATGGATTTCATTTTTGAACTCAGAGCACCGATATTATGTTATGGTAATTTTTGGGGTTTTTTTCTAAAAAAATGAATTTTCGGTGAATAGTTTTTTATTAAAAAATAAAATTAAAAATATTTAAAAAATTATTTTTATAAAATTGAGTTCATTTTTGTAATTAGAGCATCGATATTTGGTAAAGGTGAAATTTTGGGATTTTTCTGAGAAAGTTGAATTTTCAGTGAATAGTAAAAATACAGTTTTAGGGTTTCGATATGTTTAATGACATCATAACTGTGTCATGGTGATGTCATGAGATATTTTAAGGGATGGTCGACCAAAGGTGATGAATTATTGTATGGGGGACCATGTGGCCTAACTTCATGGGAAATATCATGGGAGAGCACATGGTTTTGAGAAAACCACTTTTGAGGTGTCCCTTGGCCATTAATGCCTTGTCCCCTCACTTTCCCTATAAATACCAAGATTTCCTCTCCTCCATTAGACTCCAAAACCATCCTCAACGAAGTTATGGTATCCTTACCTCCCAAGGAGTCCTCCCAAGGTGCCCCCAAGTCCTCAAGGTCCAAACCTTTGAGTTTTAAGAGTTACATTTTAAGGTAAAGGATCCGAACTCTCTCTTTCTTTTCAAGAAATCTCTTTTATGTCATTTATTTTATACTCCATGTTCTTATGTTAAAGGATGTTCTTTTATACTCCTATTACTGCCCTTTTCATGTTCATATAATGAGAGATACCCTCTTACTCTCATTATTTCGTTTTATGAAGTTTTAAGTGGTGTCGTTAGGCTGCCGAATTTTTAAGGGATTCTTTCACCCTTCTCGTTTTCAAGATCTATTTTCATGTCAAGTATTTCAAGTTAATTTTTATTATGTTGGGGTATGATCTCTAAATTTATCATACTGATATTTTATTATCATATTATGAGAGACCCCATTTGATCTTTTCAATTCAGTATTTTGAAGTTTTAAGTGTCGTCATTAGGCTGCCAAATTTTTAAGTGGTTCTTTCACCTTTCTCCTTTTTCAAAGTTCTAATTCCATGTCAAATCTTGAAAGTTCCTTTTTATCATGTTGGGGTATGATCTCTAAATATATCATTCTGATCTTTTATGTTCATATGATGAGAGAACCTATTTGATCTCTTCAATTCAGTATTCTGAAGTTTTAAGTGGCGCCGTTAGGCTGCCGAATTTTTAAGGGATTCTTTCACCCTTCTCGTTTTCAAGATCTATTTTCATGTCAAATATTTCAAGTTCATTTTTATTATGTTTGGGTATGATCTCTATTTCTATCATACAGATATTTTATGTTCATATGATGAGAGACCCTATTTGATCTCATCAATTCATTTTTGGTTGAAGTTTATGTGACGTCGTTAGGCTGCCGAATTGTCATAAGAGAAATCTTATTTTTGTCTTCCTTTCAAGTTCTTCGTTTCATATGGTATATCATTCAAATTTCATTACCATTTTCTTAAATACTTTATATTCTGTTCCCCTACTATTTTATGTATCATTTTTTAGTGGGTGACCCATGTCCCCTCTCTTTTCAATGTTTTCTAAAACCATGTCTCATAGCTGTTATGCTGCATAATTTTCGTCTCAAAATGCCTCCCTCTTTATCTCAAAATTATTTTATGTTATTAAGTGAATACTCAAAGATATTATTTCTACAGGGGTATTCACATATATATCAAAATTTTCTATTTTAAATTCTGGGATTTACATACATGAAACCCTCTTTCCCTTTTCTGTGGGTTTAAAGTGACATAAATATCATGTCTTTAAAGAAGTTTTTAAAATGTTATGATTATGAAATGAAACCCATTTATTTTATGTTATAAGGGTTGTTTATGAAATGATTGATTATGATATATGTGTCTCACATGATAATAAAGACATGTCAAGGGTGCGCCCAGATAGCGCTCCAATGCATTGGGTAAAGACTTAATCTCTAGAGATGACCTTTTAGACTGATACCTTGGTGAATAACCTTGGTAATTTTTAATGACACCTTGGGGATGGACCTTGGTGAAACGAAATGATTGTCAATATTAAATGTTGTAGCCACATATTCAAGTTATGAAAAATGTTATTTTTATTATGATATGCCTCATGATTTCATTCTCATTCCTTAAAGTTCTTTTCATGACTTTATTGATGTATCTCAAGTTCATATGTAAAATGTTTCGCTTGTTTCCCTTACTGGGCCTTCTGCTCACCCTTTATTTTGATGTATGTCCCCAGGTTATGAGATGTAGTAATGAACCTAGGATGAACTTAAGGAGAAGCCTTTAAAGTGTTTAAGAAGAATGTTTTATGTTGTTTTCATGTATTATGTTCCTGGTTTCCAAGACACTAAACCTTAAAGATTTTTAGTTTTGTGTAATGTAATGAAAGTTTATGTTATAAAAAGGCGAGATGCTATATACCCCATTAAACCTCACCACTTCATTTATATAAATTCTGGAATGTCTTTCAAGAGATAAATCTTCTTGAATAGTGATAAAAAGGGAAGTCTTGGTGAGTCAGTCCACTATAACCCATATCGCATTGTTTCCTTTGGATGTTATTAGAAGACCAGTGACAAAGTACATAGTGATATTGTCCCATTTTCATGTTGTTATGGGTAGTGTTTGAAATACCCATTTAGATATTTTTCACTCTACCTTCACCTACTAACATACCAAGCACCTTATAGTGTAATTAACAATCTACCTTTTTACATTATCCCACAAATAATGATCACAAAGGTCCAAATACATTTTTTTCTTCTAGTATGTATAGAGAATGTAGATCTTTGAGCTTCATCCATCAGTTGTTTATTTATCTATAGAATAGATAGAACACATATCCTTGTATGAAATTTTAGTACACCTTATTGATCAATATTGAACTTGGGAAACTTCCCATTCTTCACATATTATATCTTCTATTGTAAAAAAGGATCTTCTCTATGATAATTCTTGGTCTTATCTAGTAATTATGGTTGAGAAATCATTTTGGATAGTATTGATGATTTTCCTTCCCTCATGGTTCTCAAGTCCAACCTTACTAGGTCCTTGATCAATGTATCTCCTTGAATACTTTTCACAGCCATCACAACAAGGTCTTTCCTACTTAATGCATCAGTGACTTTGTTTTCTCTTCTAGGGATATAATGAATTAAACAGTAATAGTATTTAATAAATTCCAACCATCTCCTATGTATCATCTTAAATTCATTTTTTGTGAAAATATAATTCAAAATTTGGTGGTTTTTTTATATATCACATTTATCCCCATAAAGATAGTGCCTTCATATTTTTAGAGAAAAAAATAACTGCATCTAGCTCCAAGTCATGTGTAGGATAATTCTTCTCATGATGATTTAACTCTCAAGATGAATATGTAAACACTTTTTCATTTTTCATAAGGATACACTCAAGCACTTTCAAAGATTCATCACTAAAAATAAATAATCCTTTTCTTATATAGGGTAGAGTTAACACAGGTGTAGTAACCAATATCTTCTTTGGTTCTTGGAAACTTTCTTTACACTCCTTTTTTTAGATAAACTTATCTCCTTTTCAAGTTCACTTGGTTAATGGATTAGAAATTGAAGAAAAGTTTTTCAGAAACCTCTTATAATATCTTACTAAACTAAGGAAACAATGAATCTCCGTTATTATTTTAGGATGAGGCCACTCCTCCATAACCTTTTTCATGTAAGGTTCAAATAAGATTCCTTCATTGGTTACAATGTACCCTAAGAAAGAAACTTTTTGTAACCAAAATTCAAATTTTCTGATTTTACAAATAGCCTCTCTTTTCTTATAGTTTTCAATATAACCCTTAGATTATCCTCATGCTCCTAAATAATTTTGGAATATTTCAGAATATTATCAATAAAAACTACCAAAAATTTATCAAGATATTCCTTAAAGATTCTATTCATAAAATCGATAAATATAGTAGGATAATTAGTCAAGTTGAAGGGAATGACAACAAACTCATAATGCTCATATCTTGATCAAAATGTAGTCTTTGGAATACTTATTTATTCACTATAAAATGATGATAACCAAATCAAGGATTAATCTTGGAGAAGAGTTGACCCCCAAGAATCTGGTCAAATAAATCATCAATCCTTGGGAGAGGGTATTTGTTCTTCACTGTGATCCCATTAAGTTCTCTATAATAAATTCGTAGCCACATTGATCCATCCTTCTTCTTCACAAATAGAATAGGTTATCCCTAAGGAGACACACTTGGTTGGATAAAATTATTCTCAAAAAGATCTTAAATTTTTTTTTCTTTAATTCCTATAGCTCCAAATTTTCCATTCTATATTGGGTCTTTGATATCGTCTTGGATATAGGTATGTGTTCAATATAGAACTATGCCTTTCTTTTTAGGGGATTTCCAGGTAACTCCTCAAGAAATAAATCAATGTATTCATGAATTAAGGGGAAATTTTCTATTATTATAATTTCATTTCCTTCTTCCTCTTCATCTATAATCTCTATAAAGAAGGATATGGGAGGTTCTTTTAGACAATCTCAGGTCAGGATATCTCTCCTTTGAAAAGAACTTTAGTTTTTTCATTCAAAACTACTGATATTTCCATGCATTTGTAGTTGATATTATAATTATACTTTGAGAGCCTTTTCAACCCTAGTATAGATTCGAATTCCAACATGGGAATAACTACTAGATTTATGATGATATTGTACTTTACAAAGTGAATATTAGAGTTTCTATGTACTTTGATGCTTAGATAATCCCTCCAAGAGTCTTGACTAATAAATCTACTTATAGAAGTTTAGGTATTGATTTTATATTATTTTAAAACATGGAAGAAATAAAGGAATGAATAAACCTAGAATCAAATAAAGTACTTTATATATTTGAGATAATAATTATAGTACCTTCCACTACATCATTTGAACCTTATACATCAGCGGTCATGATAAAAAAATGTCTGACCTTTCTCCCTTGTCCTATGATGAGGTTGATGGTGATTTCCATATACTATCTTCTAATTTGGACAGTTATTAGAAAAGTACCCAAGCTTACCACACTTGAATAATTGGACTTTAGGATATGCTTGAACTGTCTTCCCTATGCTGTTTGTTTTGAGAAGTTGAGGGTTCACCTCACTATGATAGTTCCAAGCTATATGGACATCTCTTCCAAACTTGTAACATTTTTTACACCCAAGAAAGAAGTTACATGAAAACTTCTTCCCACATTTTTTTCATGTGGTAAGTTTCACTTAATTTAATCCTCTTAATTATTCAAATTTCTTCCATAAGTTTGTCTCCATTGATCTCTCCTTTTAATTTGATCTATGTGACCATTGTGTCTATTCAAACTCCAATACAACCTTCATAAAACTCTAAAATATCTCCTCATACCTTTTATTTTATCGATTGGATATATTCCTCCATAAATGGGTTCTTAGTCCACCAAATAATCTATCAACCTTTCCCTTGGGATCTATAACAAAGATAGAGGTGTATCAAGAAAGTCTTGTAAAGTTCATGTCATAGCTTCTCATTGGTTCATTTTCCTTTTTATTTAGTTCAAGTAATTCCTTCTCTATTTTCATTATCATAAAATGGGGGAAATATTTATTGAAAAATATTCCCCTAAACTTTACCCTATCTATAGAATCAATCTACCTTCTTGGATTAGTGTTATTAATCATTCTCCATCACTGATTATATTCTCATTTTAAGTTTTTTACTACCAAGGTGAATTTATCTTTCTCTAAATAGAAGAGTACAAAAAAATTATATAGAGCTTATCCATTATTCAGCAATCACTAGGTCAGAAGATCCACTGAAAGAAGGTGTTTATAAATTCATAAATGACTCAATGGAAAGTTGTTAGCTTTAAAGTGAATATGGTCTCTTGACTTTATTCAAGTTATTATTCACTACTTGAGATAGTGGATTCATTATTCTCATGAAGTTTTCTATTTTGGATTACATTAGAGGGTCATCAACGCATCATTTGTTGCACTAATAATTTATGCGGTTTCTCATATTTCCCTATATTTTATAAAAGATGAAAAACTTTGTGAGAAATGTGTTTCATTTAAGAATATTATAATTCTAAACTAATTTTATATCTTAAAACATCATACTTAAATATATTATTATTTAACAACGATCACATTTTCAATTTATCTTTCATAATGGTTCATAAAAAGCTTGTGATTAACCAAACATATCCCCTAATAGTGCCAAACCAAGAGTGAAGCAAGGATCGTTATCATGTACCAATTCCCATTTGAGTCTAGATCATAGATATTTTTTCTGTTGTTACCCCTAGATACATATGTTCTATATCCAAATCCACTTACTCTTATTCAGACAGGGATTTATTTTCTTGGAAACCACTAACTTAATACTTCACCAAAATACCTGGATGTTTTCCTATATTTAAAATTTTCTCTAGGGTTCTTCTTAAAGTTCTAAAATAATAATTTCCACAAAAAAAACTAAAAAATTTTTAGGCAAACTATGTCATCCTACCTTTTTATTATATAACTTTTCATTACATGATACATACAGAGGATCTTTTAGAGTTTAGTTTCTTGTAAATAAGGTGAATAATAAATGAAAACTTAAAACATTGTTATAATC
Organism: Viscum album; assembly: GCA_963277665.1. Lineage (NCBI taxonomy): Eukaryota > Viridiplantae > Streptophyta > Magnoliopsida > Santalales > Viscaceae > Viscum > Viscum album. Next base: position 1,968,390,116 of record OY728161.1, read on the forward strand.
CACTTGAAAGGATTATTAATAGGTTCATACTAAGTAAAATTAATACATATCATAACCTAAGGACATACATTAAAGGAAATGGGTAATAATGAGGCCCGGTAAGGGAAACAGTTTACATGTGATCATGAGGAATATCAATAAGAACATGAGGAATATCAATTAGAACATGAGGAATATAATTATGGAATGATAAAGGGAACATTATACATATCATAATAAAAATAACATGAATCATAACATGAAATTGTGGCTAAAACATTAAATTTATACATTCATAAGCATATCACCAAGGTTAATCACCAAGGTGTCCTAAATGAAAATTACCAAGGTTATTCACCAAGGTATCGTAAAACATGTCATATCTAGTTATTAGATTTTTTACCCAATGAATTGGAGTGAAATCAGGGAATAAACTTCATATTTATTAATTAATGTGATTAAAATATATCATTATGAAACATTTCATAAATCACTTGTGGAGAATAAATAACAAGTTTCTTATCAAAATCATGGTGTTTCAGAAGTGCATAAAGACATGATCATTATGTCATTTTTAACCCAAATAAAGGGAATTTGGGTATCATGTATATTAATCCATGAATAAATTAAATAATTTTTACATCTAGGTTAATACCCATGGAAAATAATTTGGTTTGGTTATACATAAAAAATAAAATAAAAGAGAATTTCTTAAGTAGAGAGAAATTTTGGGGAGTAAATTTGGCAGCATGATAGGTATAAAATGTGGTTTTAGAAAAGCATAAAATTATAGGGGAAAAGGTTATCCCATTGATAAAAAATAATTTGGTGGTAATGGTATGATAAAAAAGGATAGTAAAATAGATTAACCATAATATTTATAATATATAAAAAAAATATTGAATTGAAGAGAAAAGAATGATAATTCCCTTACCTTGAAGAGTTCCTCTTAAATATTGAGGAATGGAACCTTGGGGGTTTTAGGAACCCTTAAGGGGGATACTTGAGAGGAAAAATTACTAGATATTTGTTTAGTATTGATTTTTATTGAAAGTAAATCGTGTAATGGTGGGTATTTATGGCAAAAAATGAGGATTTGTTTACTAATTTCCAAATATTTGTCTTGGAAATCTAGGTTGTATAAAAAGAAAAAACATTGGATTTCCCATGGTTTTATACATTTAGGTCAAATTTTAAGTTATTTTAACTCACAAGAACCAATAATAATATTACATTACTTCTTTTGGAATGGAAAAGTAAAGTTTCCACAAAATCATGTTTTTAAAGACAAAGTTTCCATTTTAGACAATGGAAAGTAAATTATAGGTTTGTAAATTGATTAAAATCTGTTAAAATAATTGATATTAATAACATAAAATATTTTAGATCATGGATTTTGGTTAAATAATTATTAAATAATTATTATATAATTATGAAGTCATTAAAAATACCGAAAAACCCAAACTATATTTTACTATTCATGGAAAAATAAAGTATTTTAGAAAAATATAATAAATTCACCCTAACCTAATTTTCATTTGTTTATTTAAAAAATTATATTTATTTTATCATAATAATTCTCTAAGTATGAGAATTTTAACTTTTAAAAAATCCTTATCTATTAAAAGAATAGCAAATTGATAATGTATAGTCAAATTTCTGACACTTAAAAATTCTCAAGGACATATTAAATTATTTTACCATTAATATTTAAATAATCATGTTTTTAAAATACTGTTTTATTAAAATAAAAATTATTCATAATACCTTAGTTTATTATAAAAAATTATATCTTTTCTGAAAGGTATAATTTATGTATGAAAAATCAATTTATCAACCCTCAAATAAACCTATATTTTATTAACAAAAAAATATTAAAGTGGAATTGATGAAATAAAAATTTTATTTATTCAATAGAATTACACTTTAAGTAACTAATTTTGGGAAATTTAACCCCTTATAACACCCGCTTACAACCTAATGGTAAGGTATGTGATAGTGATAGATTCATGGGGTAGCTTGGCTAATATCGACTGAGTGGAATTTTCCACTAACTTGAACTTAACCCATATGAGATTTTTTTTCAAACTTCATTGTTGAAGTTTAGCTTGGGTTTGGTCAAGGTAGAACTTGAGGGATGCTTCCTCCCTTCCAAGTTCTAAAAAATGGGCTTCATGCGGTATGACTCTACTATTTTAGATCATCGCTTCTCCTTTGTGATTTAATTACACTATTTCATTTCTACATATAATCACTAATTAAAATGTTAAAATTATTATCAAGAGTGCAGTTTCTAATGGTCATATCTGACCAATGGTCATATAACAGTAGAATCCCGATGGTCACATTTCCTTTTATACTCATTTAATTTTTAAAGATATATAGTTTTGTTTTGTATAATATAATATAAGGAGTGTTTTATTAGTAAAAAATATCATTTAAAAAGTTTTAGTTGTTATAGATCAAGTTCATTTCAATGCACCCTTTTTTAGGTTATTACCCCTAGGTACCTTTATACTAGAGTCGCATCCACTTGTAGTATCTATACAAGAATGTATGTACTTTTAAACCACTTACTCTTTAATTTACAAAATTTTAGGCCTTTCTTCATATGTTTAGTCTCAACCCTAATCATTTCACTATATTTTTATAATCTTAATCACAAAAAAAATAACTAGACTTTCCTTTAATACCAACTATGACAACCAATATCATTAATAGACTTTATTTCATGATTTATTATATAAAATAACACTTAGTACAACCCAAAAGATTTTTAGGCCTGGTTTATTTGGTAAATTAGATACATATCACAAAAAAACTCGAAAAAGAATTATAATAACATCATTAAAAACTTCCTTATCAAACTCTTAAAATTCCATCATTCTTCTAAAACTACACGGGATAACCTAGGGACATACATAAGAAAGGGGAGAGGTATAAAGATTGGTAAGGGAGTAAAAAAAGAATTACATAAGGTAAAGAAATAAAATTGATCCTATAGACATATCAAGGTAACATAAGAGGGGTGATGAAATAGCACTGTCATGGGAGCCCTCAAATGATTAATGTGATTTTGGGGTACTTAGGTGCAGCAGAGTGGCTGACCAAGGTCGTCTCTCAAAGGAGAAAGTGAATTAAAACACCTTTCTTGAGGTATTCCAAAAATAAAGTAGAATATAATTAAAACACTACTTGAAATGATGGGGGTGTTTATAGTTTATAAATATATAAGAAGTTTTCTAGAAGAAGATTTCATTTTTTCATTTTTAATTTTGAAATGAAGTTTGATTAAAAAGACAAAACAAAAAGATGTTTTTTTAGACAATATTTAAAAGAAGTAATCGATATAACTATACCTATTCAATAATTTATTAATAATTATAATTTAAATTAATATTCACTTAATTATTATCCCTTAATTTTTTAACCCTATGAGAATTAACATTACTACAAAGATGAAGTGAATTTAACCTTAGGCTAACTTCGGAACATGCAATCGCAACACCCTGCTTTGATTGATGTTCTAAGATTAGATTATGGTCAGTGGTTAATTAAGGAATATTTACCCTCTGGAAAATATAATTAATTGAGTTTAGGGATTATATTTGAACAGTACAAATTGATCCCATGTGGTTTTGAATTACCAATTAAGTTCGCGCTCTCACAATTCAAACAATTCTCGACCTCGCGTGATTTGTGTTTATTGTTCAATTGCTTACTTAGTTTCATTTAAATTGAAAACTAAATTAATATATCATATTAAGTTAATTAAAGTAGATCATTTATTCAAAATAAATGAATGAATAAGGTAAGATGTAGATCGATTACTAAAAGACTACTCTTCCAAGGGTGGCGTAATCATCGTAAAAGCGTTTTGCATGTGCAAAGGTTTATAATGGGTATAAACCAATAACGCTTGTACTCAAGAATTCCAGCCCAAAGAGGAATATTAAGAGAAGAATTAATTTAAACAAAACATAAGAAAAGATAATAAATAAAATAATAACAAAGAATTTTATTAAAAAAACACAAACATTACAACATGAGGAAGAAGAATAGGGCTTCGACGAAGGGATCCTTACTTCAAGAGATACCCTTATTGAATTGCTTGTATAATTGGATTGGAACCTCTTATCCTCTGACATAAACTTCCTAATTCACGTCCCAACCCTTAAAAATGATAAAAACTCTAATTTATAGAGGGGAGGGGAGGATAGTTTACAAGTGGTTTCAAGTGTGAATGTGGAAATTCGGCCAAATATTTTAATCAACATTGAACTGCCGAGTTGACCACCAAAACGCGTGAATTGGCCAGCCTTACAGAAGGATAATATGTGAGTATATGGGTCCTCTATCTCCTATAAATATTTGGGTTCCATCTAAGCCCAGATTAAGGAGTTATGGCCCAAATACAGAATCTTCTCAATTATGGCGAGTCCAGCCCAACTTTGATTTCATGACCCATTTTAAACAAACAAATGCACTATTTAGCTCTAGTGTCCTGAATAAAAGTTGTAGAAAATTAAGTCAGTAATACTGTTACAAAATTTAAAATTCAAATAATAAGTATAAAAATATTTATTTTTGAAATACTACAGTGCACTATAAAGGGTAAAACTGGAATTTTCACCAAATTTTCAAATGAATGATCAAATCCCAAATATTTTATAAATAAACATATTTAACACAATGTGAGGAAATTAAGTCATTTATTATCAATAAAATAATCAACAAAATAGTGTTTTATTAACTCCCCCACACTTACCCTTTTGCACTCCTGGGAAAAACCTCATCAATATCAAATCAAAATAAATTTTAAAACACATATCCTTGAGATCCAACAATTACACACCAAGAAAAAAAAGATATCATGCCTCATAAAAATAATTATTTCAAGTCTCCATTTATATAATTTAATATATTTCCACTTCATTTATCCTCCCATGCACACAAAACACTTACCTTGTATTCATTTTCACTTACCACATAAATGTCAATTTTTTAGCAATGTCTTTATCATCCAAACTCATACAAGGGTCACCATAGGCTTGATAAATTCATACATATCAACCCGATGTGAGTCAAGGACATATGTTTATCATAAGGACTTTTTAGGGTTGTTCTGTGGCTTTTGGTTGGTAGATTTAGATGTGAAAAATTCTGAGGCTGAATAAGGAGAGATTGACTCTTTCTAAAGCAAAATTGCATTAATCTAATTTTCACTTAAATATGGTCTCCTCATTAATCCCCATAGTATCAATTTAGCAACAAAAATTTAAATCTTCTCAAACATTATTTTCTTGAAATCTCCAGATAGGCACAACTTTCTACCTCAATTAGAATCTCTAGAAAAGGCACAGTTTCACTTGTCATGAAAGCTCCAGAAAAGGCACAACTTTCAATATAATGATTTTCTTCAGCAGAAAAGACATCTATTCAAAATTTAATTTTCCACCCAAAGTATCACAGAATGTGGTATCCCAACACAAGATAGCTTCCCCCACACTTAAGCTCAACTAGATTATGAAATTTCACTTCAAGAGATGGTTGGATAGGGAAAATTGGCTTGTAATGTGGCTAACCTAACAGGTTGTGCATGGCTTCTAAGGGCTACAAGGATTAAATGATCAAGGTAGTCCATTATAAAAAAAGTATTATTTGAAATAGGGGCTTTAATACCAAACAAATGCCTCAATCATTTAAACATAAGTTCCTCAAACCCTCAAGTTTTGACATAAATAAATCAAATTTTGGTTAAATCAAGCATGGTTTGGTTCTCTCAAGAAGTGATTTGAATGTAAAGAATATGAAAATAATGGTTCAGAAGCCTCATAGGAAAGTTATTTCAAATATAAAGACAGTGATATGTGGAATGGGATTCAAAATTCAATGTACTTTTCATGAAATTACTAAATATTTCAACTTGAAACAAAGTCATTTCAGCATTCATTTAAGCTCAGTTTCATGGGATAAATTGTTTCACTCATTGATATGCATTTCAAAATTTTTATGAGAATCATTTCAGCTCAAAAATTTCAAAAACACAAAGAAAATTGAAAAATAAACACACAAAATTTAAAAAACACACAAAAAATTGTTTTTTTTAAACAGTAAAACAATTGAAATTACTAAACTAAAAGGTTCCCTCTCCCACACTTAAAATATTGCATTGTCCTCAATGTGAACCCTTGAGATGATATATTCACATGAAATGCAAAATTTTTAAATAGGAAAAATAATATAAAAGTGAAAGGGTTAGGAACATCCTGATGTGCTCAAGTGATGATGGGGCCATGCAGTGTGATAAAATCCACTACATTAGTAGGAAGTCCCTCAATGTATCTCTTCAAACGTTTCCTATTGACTGTAAAGATCCTTGTTGTATCCTCTTGTGTGATCTCCACTGCACCATAAGGAAAAACATTAGTCACAACATAAGGACCTAACCATCTGGAATGCAACTTACCAGGCATCAGCTTTAGTCGTGAACTATAGAGAAGGACTTTCTCTCCAACACGAAACTCCCTTTGTTGGATCATTTTGTCATGAGCTGCTTTTGATCTTTCCTTATAGAGCCTTGAGTTCTCATATGATGACAGTCAAATCTCCTCAATCTCTTGAATTTTCAACTTCCTTTGAATTCCACCTTGGGCCAAATACATGTTGCATTTCTTTATAGCCCAATATTCCTGATGCTCGACTTCCACTGGGAGATGACATGCTTTCCCAAAAACAATCCGAAATGGGGACATACCAATGGGTGTCTTGTATGCTATCCTATAAGCCCACAATGCATCATCCAAGCACTTGCTCCAATCCTTCCTATTTGGCTGCATGGTTTTCTCTAAGATTTGTTTCAACTCACGATTTGAAACCTTAGCCTGGCCATTTGTTTGAGGGTGGTATGGTGTTGATGTTTTGTGTGTCACCCCATACTTCCGAAGGAGGGAAGAAAAGTTCTAATTGCAGAAGTGTGTCCCTTGGTCACTGATGATGGCCTTCGGTACTCCAAACCTGCAAAAAATCTGTACTTTGACAAAGTCCACAACAATATGAGAATCATCAGTCCTGGTGGCCTTAGCCTCCACCCATTTACTCACATAATCAACAGAAACCAAAATGTACAAAAAACCAAATGAAATAGGAAAAGGTACCATAAAATCAATTCCCCAAACATCAAAAATCTCACAGAATAAAATGGGTTGTTGGGGCATCTTGGGTCTCCTTGAAATGTTTCCAGTGTGTTGGCAACGACAGCATGACTTACAAAACACATGGGCATCATGGAATAAGCTAGGACAATATAATCCAGAGTCCAAAACTTTACTAGCTGTCCGTTGGGGTCCAAATTTTCCACCACAAGCAAGTGTATGACAGAATTGAAAAATAGACTCAAACTCATGATCAGGAACACACCTCCTAATAACTTGGTCACTACACATGCGCCATGGGTATGGATCATCCCAAACATAAAATCTTGACTCACTCTTTAATTTTTGGACTTTATGTTTCTTTAAATTTATATGGATTTCAGAGGCAACAAGGTAGTTCACTAAATCAACATACCAAGGATGCGTACCTGAGATGGAATAAATATGATCATCGGGAAAAGTGTCCTGAAGTGGTACTTGGTCCAAGGTGTCATCCTCTAGTGTATGAGTAAGCCTACTCATGTGGTCTACCACCAAATTCGCTGACCCCTTCTTGTCCTTTTTCTCGATGTCAAACTCTTGAAGAAGTATCATCAAATGGATAAGTCGTGGCTTTGCATCTGGCTTCTTTAGGAGGTACCTCAAAGCTTCATGGTCAGAAAAAACAACTACTTTAGAGCCCAATAAATATGAACAGAATTTATCTAAAGCAAATATGACAACAAGAAACTCCTTTTATGTGGTAGTGTAGTTTGATTGTGCTGAATCTAATGTCCTTGATTCATAGTCAATCACATGTGAACGTCCTTCCACCCTCTGAGATAAGACAGCTCCAACCGCGAAGTTGGAGGCGTCACACATAAGCTCAAAAGGAATCTCCCACTGTGGGGGTTGTATGATAGGTAGAGTGGTCAGATGTTGTTTTAGCTCATCAAATGAATTTCTGCAAGAAACATCAAACACAAAATCAGAATCCTTTTGAAGTAATCTTGACATAGGAAGAGAAATCTTACTAAAATCTTTGATGAAGTGCTGATAAAATCCTGCATGCCCTAGGAAATATCTAACATCACACACACATGAAGGATATGGTAAGGATGAAATAATATCTACCTTTGATCTATCAACCTTTATCCCATGTTTTGACACTACATTCCTTAATACAATGTCATGCTCTACCATGAAATGACACTTTTCAAAGTTCAGGACCAGATTCTTCTCAATACAACGATTCAACACCTTTCCCAAACTAATTATAAATTCATCAAATGAAGACCCATACACTGTAAAATCATCCATAAATACCTCCATGTAGGTCTCAATAAAATCAGAAAAAATACTCACCATGCATCTCTGGAAGGTACCTGGGGCGTTACAAAGTCCAAATGGCATCCTCCGATAGGAAAATGTGCCAAAGGGACAGGTAAATGTAGTCTTCTCCTGATCCTCCGGAGATATAGGAACTTGAAAATATCCAGAAAATCCATCCAAGAAACAATAGTGTGTCTTCCCAGCTAGTCTCTCAAGCATCTGATCAATAAATGGGAGGGGGGATGGTCTTTGCGAGTGGAATGATTTAGTTTCCTATAATCAATACACACACGCCAACTATTTTGTACCCTCATTGGAACTAACTCATCTTTCTTGTTTTTAACAACAGTAACACCACTTTTCTTAGGAACAACCTGAATTGGACTTACCCACTGAGAATCTGAAATGGGATAGATTATACCTGCCTCGATCAATTTTTCAACTTCTTTTTTAACAACCTCCAAAAGTGTTGGATTGAGTCTCCTTTGTGGTTGCCTCACCGGTTTAGCCCCATCCTCTAAAAGAATACTATTCATGCAAATGGAGGGGCTAATACCTGATATGTTAGCCAAGGTCCACCCAATTTCCCTAATGTTCTCCCTCAAAATATTCAAAAGTTTTTCTTCATGTTTAAAAGGGATATTGTTAGCAATGATAACAGGTAATTTCTCACCACTCAACAAGTATGATTATTTGAGATTTGGTGGCAATGGCTTGAGTTCCAGTGTAGGGGGGTGGTGTATGGATAGAGACATAGAAGGAACTGAAATATGTGCAAAAATAGCATCAGTATCATAACATACATCATCAAAATCAGAGAATAAAGCATCAAATCCATCAACATAATCAACAGCCATGTAATAATTAGAGTTCACATGATTAACATCAGAATATGATTCCATTTCAAAATCAAATCTTATAGAGTCTTGTTCCTTAGAAACAGGTGTGGAAGTACTTTTAGACATCAAACTAGAACCAATACTCATAATCTCCCTAAGCATAGGACAATCCAATTCCATGGTGTTTTTACTTGGTGGTTCAAAATGGGAGATAACAAACACAGAATGATCCTCTGAGGGGTACTTCATGAAATCCATAACATTAAATATCACAACTTCATCCCCAAATTCCATGGAAAGTGTACCCTCATTGACATTTATGATAGTTTTTGCAGTTTTGAGGAAGGGTCTACCTAAGATAATGGGGGAATGAGAACTTACCTGATCATCCTCCATTTTGAGAACATAGAAGTCTGCTGGAAAGATCATGTCTCTTACCCGGACAAGTACATCCTCAAGGACTCCCGCTGGATATGTCGTAGCTCTATTCGCCAATTGCACCACTACTTTCGTCGGCTTCAACTCACCCACCTATAAAGAAGAGAATACAGAGTGAGGCATCATATTTATGGAAGCTCCCAAATCACAAAGTGCATTAGAAAAGTGCAACTCCCCTATGGTGCAAGGGATGGTGAATGCCCCTAGATCCTTGCACTTTGTCGGCATTGCTAGAGTTGGTGTAATGAGTGCTGACACATTTCTTCCAAGATTGATCCTCTCATCTCCCTTGAGCCCTCTTTGATTGGTGCAGAGTTATTTTAAGAATTTGGCATATCTTAGGATTTGTTTGATGGATTCAAGTAGAGGGATTTTGATCTCAACATGTTTAAATGTGTCCAAAACCTCTTTTTGCATCGCCTCTTCAGCCATATTCTTGGTTTGAACAACCCTGTTTCGAAAAGGAAGGGGTTTAGGAGGAACATAATCAATCTTTTTCTTAACTTTATCTTTCTCCTTGGATTTCTCATCAGTTGGTATGGAATGCGGATTCTCTGGAGTAAAGTTGAATCCTGGTGGAATGGTAGGTACAGATGTATCATTCATTTTCTTCCCACATCTCAATGTGATGGCACTAACATTCCCATTTTGATTTGGAGTGGGTTGGGAAGGTAGATTTCTGGAATTCTTACTTATAAGTTCATGGAGGGTGGTGGAAATCTGGATCATTTGAGTCTTCAACTCCCTCAGCTCCGAACTTTGACTCTTCAGCTCATTATGTTGATTAAGAACAATTTTCTTCAAAATATCATCAGTATTAGAATCTACCTTTGGTGGGGGATTCCCTTGTTGTTGGCTTATTTATTCTTGGGCTTCAAATCTCCTTTGGGGTTGTTGGAAACCCTACTGGTAAGGTGGAGGTTGCTGGAAGTTTTGTTGAAAGAGTGGCCTTTGTTGTTGTCCAGAGCCATACCTCATGTTCGGTTGATCTTTCCACCCTTGGTTGTATGTTGGAGCAAATGAATCAAACTTCTTTTGGGGATATGGTTTTTTTTTGCTGCTGAAATGGTCTCCTTGGGAATACTACTACGCAATCCTCTATCTCTTGTAGTTGTGGGCAACAGTCAGTTGGGTGGCTTGTCTCAGTGTAAATACCACAAGGCCTTGAAGGAGGGGGTTGGGATATATTTTGAGCCAATGCAATCTTCCTCACCATAGTGGTCAATTCATCCAACTTGGTATCAATCAAATGAATTTCAAGAGAAGAAGGACTTACCTGATGTACTCCCCTGACATGTGGTGTACCTCAATCGCCAAATTGTTGGGAGTTTTGTGCCATCTTGTCGATCAATGCACGTGAAGCTACTGGTGTCTTGTCCACCAATGCCCCTCCTGTTGTGGCATCCACCATGCTCCTCTCCATAGGTGTGAGTCCTTCATTGAAGTACTGGATGAGTAGTTTCTCATTGATTTGGTGATGTGGACAGCTTTCACACAACTTCTTGAATCGTTCCCAGTACTCATACATTGACTCCCCTTGTGCTTGCTTGATCCCCGAGATCTCCTTACAAATGGAAGTGGTCCTTGATGCTGGAAAAAATATCTTCAAGAAAATACTTTTTAAATCATTCCAACAAGTTACATCCTTGGGTTGTAAATAATACATCCAATCTTTCGCAGCTCCATCAAGTGAGAATGGGAATGCTCTTAATTTGATTTGATCTTTAGAAACATTTCTTGGTTTAAGGGTTGAGAAAACCACATTAAATTCTTTAAGGTGTTTGTTTGGATCCTAACCAGATAAGCCATGAAATTTTGGAAGAAGGTGAATTAACCCAGATTTTAACTCAAAGTCTGATTCAAGATTCGGGTATGCAATACAATTTGGTTGATAGTTAATATCAGGTGCAGCCAATTATCGAATGGTTCTATTAAGTTCATTTCCATTATTTCCAGCCATTAGTTCCACTTTTATGTTTGAATTTTAATTTCTTCCAATTTCAATGTTTCCAGAAGAGAGGAATTCACCAACTGGTTGAATATTGAAACTTCCCGTAGACTGATAATGTCTGATTCAAGCCCTAAGGCTATGTTCAATCTTAGGGTCAAAATCTAAGAGATCTTTGGGATTAGTTCGTGTCATAAATCAAATAAAAATGAAAAGAAAGAAAGTGGACCATAGTAAAATAAAAATGAGAAGTTTGAGTTGATGGTCCAAAAAGAAAATAAGAGGATGAAAAAAAATGAAAACTTGAGAAAGGGGAAAGATGAAAGAGAGAGGTGAAGAAAATAATAAAATGAAAAATAAAATAAATACCTCTAAATGGTTAGATAAATTACTTACCTCCCCGGAAACGGCTCCAATTTTAAAGAGCGATGCCATGGGTGCCCTCAAATGATTAATGTGATTTTGGGGTACTTAGGTGCAGCAGAGTGGATGACCAAGGTCGTCTCTCAAAGGAGGAAGTGAATTAAAAAAAATTCTTGAGGTATTCCAAAAATAAAGTAGAATAGAATTAAAACACTACTTGAAAGGATGGGGGGTGTTTATAGTTTATAAATCTATAAGAAGTTTTCTGGAAGAAGATTGCATTTTTTTTAATTTTGAAATGAAGTTTGATTAAAAAGACACAACAAAAAGATGTTTTTTTGGACAATATTTAAAAGACATAATCGATCTAACTCTAAATATTCAATAATTTATTAATAATTATCATTTAAATTAATATTCACTTAATTATGATCCTTTAATTTTTTAACCTCTGAACCCTACGAGAATTAATCTTACCACAAAGATGAAGTCAATTTAACCTTAGGCTAACTTCGGAACATGCAATCGCAACACCCTGCTTTGATTGATGTTCTAAGATTAGCTTATGGTCAGTGGTAAATTAAGGGCCATTTCCCCTCTGGAAACTAGAATTAATTGAGTTTAGGGATTATATTTGAATAGTACAAATTGATCCCATGTAGTTTTGAATTACCAATTAAGTTCGCGCTCTCACAATTCACACAATTCTCGACCTCGCGTGATTTGTGTTTATTGTTCAATTGCTTGCTTAGTTTCATTTAAATTTAAATCTCAATTAATATATCATATTAAGTGAAGTACATTATCTCATTTATTCAAAATAAATGAATGAAGAAGGTAATATATAGATCGATTACTAAAAGACTACTCTTCCATGGGTGGCGTAATCATCGTAGAAGCGTTTTGCATGTGCAAAGGTTTATAATGGGTATAACCCAATAACGCTTCTACTCAAGAATTCCAGACCAAAGAGGAAGATTAATATAAGAATTAATTTAAACAAAACAGAATAAAAGAGAATAAATAAAAGAATAACAAAGAAGTTTACTAAGAAAACACAAACATTACAACATGAGGAAGAAGAATAGGGCTTCGACGAAGGGATCCTTGCTTTAAGAGAAACCCTTATTTAATTGCTTGGATAATTGGAGTGGAACCTCTTATCCTCTTCCCTAAACTTCCTAATTCACGTCCCAACCCTTACAAAAGATAAAAACTCTAATTTATAGAGGGGAGGGGAGGATAGTTTACAAGTGGTTTCAAGTGTGAATGTGGAAATTCGGCCAAATATTTTAATCCAACTTTCACCGCCAATTTGACCACTAAAACGCGTGAATTGGCCGGACTTACAAAATTATCATATTTCCGGATATGGTTCCTCTATCTCATATAAAAATTTGGGTTCAATACAAGCCTAGATGAAGGATTTATGGCCCAAATACAGAAGCTTCTCAATTCTGGCGAGTCCATCCCAACTTTGATTTCATGGCCCATTTTCAACAACCAAATGCACTATTTAGATCTAGTGTCCTGAATAAAAGTTGTAGAAAATTAAGTTATAAACACTATTAAAAAGTTTAAAATTCAAATAATAATTATAAAAATATTTATCTTCGAAATGCTACAGTGCACTATAAAGGGTAAAACTGGAATTTTCACCAAATTTTCAAATGAATGATCAAATCCCAAATATTTTATAAATAAACATATTTAAGGCAATGTGAGGAAATTATGTCATTTATTATCAATAAACTAATCAAAAAAATGGTGTTTTATCAGGTGAGAATCATAATCTTTAACAATAAGTCATGATATAACATGATAGCATAAAGGCAACATGAGAATGTGGCAACAACATGTAACATAACATCATAAACATAAGTCAAGAATAACCTAAAAAACAACATAAAATAGTGTGCTTAATATAACATCCCATGAACCATACATGTAATATCATGAGATAAAAACATTACCCAATGCATTGGAGGGATATATAATTATAGGACTACCTGTTACTTTTATATCATGTACATGCATAAGTGTGCCACATAGATCATACACCATAAAGATGTATTTCATAAATTTTAACCCCATGACTAAGATTATATAAATACAAATACCAAATTAATTAATTGTAGTTAAAATTATTTTAATACCCTTAAGTTTAAATGGATATGGGTATTCACTACACAAATATTTGGCACTGAAAATTGCAGGATAATTTTGGCAGCATAACAGGCATACATAAAGGTTTATATAAGAGGTGAATGAGATAAGAATGGGTTTATAATTAATTGGGAATCATAAGGATAGTGAGAGGGATTTTTAAAAAAAAATATACCAACTTTAAAATTTGGAAACAAAAAATTTATGACATAAATAAGGTACTTGAATAAAGAAGAGAAGGGGAAGATCCCTTAACTTGATAGGATGCTTCTAAAAGCTTTGGAGGGTATTATTAAGAGCTTGGTGAACCTTGAGAGGACTCTAGATATGGAAATTCAGAGTAATTTAATGATCTAATTATTTTTAGTGAATATTAATTGGAGTTCAGGTTGGTTTATAGAGAAAAAGTGAGGATAATTCTTTATTAATTTCCAAACTTATGTTTTGGGCTCTATATGATAATGTAATCAAAACCAAAAACTATACCATGAGTTTTCCCTTGGTTTCTATAAAATAGAAGTTTTTTTACTTATTTTATATTTCTATGAACCAAACACATTAAAATAATACCCTTGGTTATGTGGAAGTGAGTCATGTTTATAAAGAATAATTTTTAAAAACTTAAAATAAAATATATGTTTTGGAGGATTCATTAAGGGTTTATAAAATTAATAAAATAACCCAAAAAACACATTATTTTAATGATGAAATATATATATATATATATATATATATATATATTTATTTATTTATTTATTTATATGTATGTATATTTATGTATGTATGTATGTATTTGGATACCTTTTATGGAATATATTACATAAATTTTGGGTTATTATGATTTCATAATACACACTGTATATTTATACTGTATTTAATTTTTACCCAAAAATTTGAATGTCTCTAAAAATTATAAAAAAATCACCATTGGATAATTTAGACATATTTATTTCAAAAAAATATTTATTTTATACAAATAATTCACTAAGTATTATAATTTTCACTTTTAAATCAAAAATCCATATTTATTGAAAAATATTGGTTTTTTTACAACAACAGTTTTCTGATCCTTATAATAATTATTTTTGACTTCATAAAATTATATTATCATTTATATTTAAAAAATATTATTTAAAAAAATATTTTAATAAAATATCATTTATTTTAAAAATTCTTAAATTCATTAAAAAAATATTTTTATTGAAACTAGATGTTTCATAAAAATACAATGTGTGTTTCATCGTATCAAAATATAATTTTTATCAAAATTATTATTTAATAATTTAAAAAATTAATACTAAAAGGGATAAATATAATCATTGTTTTATTAAAATAAAAATATAAAAAAATTATTGTTAGGGTCAAGATTCATATCTTTTTATTACACCAGCGAATGCTTTAAGGATAAGGTGTTTAATCATGAGATTTTTAAGGGTTGGTTCGGAAAACATGGTTTGGATCGTGATATCAATGAGCTTAAACTTCTTCCATAAATGGTTTCTCTCATTATTTAGTTGTTGGAACTCATCTTGGGTCTGTTGAAGGGAAAATACTAGTGATTCTATCTCCCTTAAAAGCTTCGATAAGTGGGCTTCGTAGGGTACGACACTACTGCTTGAGACCATCACTTTTTCCATTTGTTTCAATTTTAATTTATCATAACCCTTTATATATAATACACATATGATCACTATTAAATAGATATATTATCAATTTTTATGATTCTTAATGGTCTTTTAAATTTTAAATACCATATAACAGTCCAAAATAACCAATGTAGTGCATGTGTTTTCTATAACTTCATTTATTAATAAGGAATTTACTCATTTAAAAATAACAATTTCATTTATAAATGTTTGGGTCATTTCACTATTGTTTTCATGAAGGTATGGGGTAGCCTTTCTAAGGGAACAAGGTTCCTGGACTTTAGGAGTCATGTGCTCTAGATAGGGTTCCTTTGTATGTCTTAGTGGTTTGGTTTTTTACACCATCACATCATGGATTTCCCTCTTTGGTTGCTTTGAGATTACATTACATGTATAATATTTTGATATTTCTATTTTCCCACTTGATATTGATATGGATGTTAATGCTTGAAAATTATGTTATTTTTCTATTTATGATATTGGATATGTGACATGTTATATTGCACTTCTTACTTGATTATGACATGATTTTGAAAGGAATGGCATGTTTTTAAAAAGAAAATCAAAGGATGATTTATAAATGGAAAGTCATTTCTTTTAAATATTTTATAAATTTGTTTTATTAAAGAATTAATGATTGTGTGTGTTTTGATAATGTATAGATTCTTGGTGTTATCCTACTGGGATCTTGAGTTTACACTCTTCTTATGACTTTTTCATTTGTAGCCCTAGTTTTGTAGGATACAGGTTAAGGGGAGAGCGTCATGTAGAGGAATCCCCCCAAGATCATGTTTCTTTTTTGGTGGGTTGGGATGGTGGAGACATACAGTCACATGGAGATGGATCCATGGGTTGTGTCAGGTTACATTTTTTTATGGTATTTTTGTTTTTTCTTTGAGACCTTGTATCCAGATGTTGGATTTTACCTTTCTGGTTTGTTCTTTTGAAATATGAAATATTTTGGTTGTCTTCTATGATAATATTATTTATTATATCATATAATATGTATTTTGAGGGTGAAATCATTCTCATCTCCTATTTGTATGATACCCAGGTGATTTTCTCCATATCGTGGTGATCAGGAATATACTTTAGGCCTTATGGTGGGCCTCTTAGGGTAACATTATGGATTGAACTAGGTTGGTATGTTACACACAAGGCCAAGCCCCATTCCATAACAAGGGGATATAGTTCATCTCGTCAGGAAAAGATACTTAACAACTCTCAATATCTCACTTAAATTCCTAGGATCCCCATGTTACTAGTAATAGTGGGTGAGGAAGGATGTGAGCCATATCAAACACACACAAATTATTTGAACACATAGAAAATCATGCACAAGAAAAACCTCAACCCACCCTCACACAACCTTTACACTAAATAACTTATCCCAAGTCATAAAAATAACAACAAATGCATCCTATCATCAAACTAATTCCAATATAAATCTATAGGTCTTTAGTCAATATTGAAACTCATTTTGGGAAATCAATTTACATAAAGTGCCAACTATACCTTGGATTTTCAAATTAAAAATACATTTACAAAACCTTATTTGAAAATCCATTTCCAAATCAATATCATATATAAAATCCTATTTCAAAGTTCCAAATCGGCCTTTAATTTCCAAAATAATAGATATATATGTGTTTTTAGATAGATGGGTATATGTTTGTGTGTGTATAAGTTCACATAGACTTATATATATATAGCTTATTTGGAAAACAATTTTGAATCGAGTGACATTTGAAATCACTTTTGATAATAATAAGAAAACCTTTATTTAAAATGAATGAGATTATAGAAACTATAAAACAATAGGCCACAACATCATTAAATAATTATTAAAGTATCACAAACATGTATAATCAATAGATAACATAAATAAAAATTCAAAATAAAAAAAAATATACTAAATTGAGTTCCCAAACAATAACCCAATAATACCCAAGAAATTATTCCACCTAAACCATTATGAATTAAACAATCCCCCTTTTAGATGTTATTTAATTTGAGAAAAAAAAATTTAAATTTAAACAAATCCATATACGAAAATTATCCAAGAATGAGTTAGTAACCCAACCTATAACCCATAAATTTATTAAAATAAAAGGTAGTAACAAAGTGATGACATGAGGAATAATGTATTTTTATCCAAAAAAGAATCTAGATATTATAAAATGAGAGGGAAGAAAAAAATATAGGTTATCATTCAAGGAAGTAATAGTTTCTCCTCAAAGAACCTAAGAGACATCATCATGATGGAATCACATATAAAGTTTATACCAAGTTGTTTTAGAGAGATCCCATAATCACATACATCTTGGATCTCATCTTGATATTTCCTTCCATTGTGGTTGGGATAAATATTTTTCAACATTATACCTAAGGTAAACCATTCTCCAAATTTTTATTTATAGATCCATGTACACTATCCCTTTTTTTCATTAAGATCAGACACATACAACCTTGAAATTATAGATCATCAGGTCTGTAACCATCATCGTAATCCATTACAATCTCCAATACACTACTTCATAGTAGTAGGAATAACTCCCTACATCACATACCTAGGAGAAATACACTTAATGAATAAATATATTTCACCTTTGAAATATTTAATAGAAATTCATGCAAGAACTATTATAGATATAGAAATAGATTTAAAAAATTGTGTAGGAGATCCTCACTAGAACCAAATTAAATGCATGTAAACTAGAAAATACATTCCATATTAGCTATCACATTCCACCAATACAATTAATATGTTTCATTTATAGATAGAGAAGTTTAAAATAATAGAGTTTTCTTAGGAGAACAAGATACTTCATCATTATTAATGTATATTTTGAAACAACATACCAGTAGATTCATGACACAATCTCAGTACCAATCTTTATCCTTAGTGTATAAATTCAAAAACATTACTTGTGACCCATAATTAAATAATATTAAATTTCCATACTTAATTCAAATTGTTTGATAATTTATTCCCAAGAAATCTAGAGGTAATCAAATTTGGGATTTCATTTGAATTCTAGTTTAATTTTAGATAAAATACATTCATTGATTTGTAAATATTCAGCAATAGTTATATCCACTTTTTGACATATTTTAAATCTTGTAGAATCATTATCTTCAATACATTGATAAATGAATTCCTTAAGATCCCCCTTGATAACCCTAGTATGATTTTTAAGCTTGTGAATATCATCCAAATTATCTTCATCGAATATTGGGAATGTTACCTTCACAACGTCTACTTGTGTAGGGTCTAGATTCACATAATCATGTATTACCAAGGATATAGTAAAAATTGTTCATTCTAATTTTGAATAATCCTTATGCTTCCTCGTTTTCTTAGGGTGAGGGGTAATATACCCATCTGAATACACCATTGTTTTCTTACCTTTTGTTGTGAATGGATGGAAAAATATGCTTCAACTATGTATGAATTATCATATACATCCTACAAGGCTTCAATAGATTCACTGGGTTCATATTGATCCCCCATTATATTGGGGGAAAAATAGTAGGGACACCCATTGTACTATGAACAATATCAACAAAACTTGAGAAGACATCAACCCCAATTGTATGTCTCTCAGACTAAGAACTGCTATGTTCATTGGAAATGTTATGAGTTTTATCTTCAACAGGATTTTCATAAACATATTTATTCCCTATAATATAATACTTATCTCTATAAAGTACAGTGGGGACCATCTATTTCCCTAACTCTATAGTGCAATCCTCTTTGTCCAACTTCTAATTTCCCTTCTCATCCCTATTCAATTTATGAATAGCTGGGTGTACTATTCTATTACTATAGTCTTCGGATGGGTTCCCAAGTTTAAGAAAAAAACTTCTATAAGTAGTTAGGTTTTCATAAATCAACTCTACAAAGAGTTTAGAGTTTCAATTTTGAATCCAAATTTGAGGTGTAAGTGGTTTGGAGATATCAATCTCAACACAAACCCTAGAAACTGAAGGTCTTGAGAGTTTTCTTGTTGAAAAATTAAATTTCAATAGAAAAACAATGAGGATAATAATCATAAAAACAGAAATTTTATTAAATATTTGAAGCGGTAATATAGGAAAACCAAGAAAATAAGAACAATGACATATTCGGTGTTAAGATCAAAATCAGGGGTCCATTTTAGAGCATTCATAGTGCACCCACTAAAAACCCTTGATCTCCTCACCGAGAGCCTATAATACTCATTTTTATATTAAAAATGAAGTGTGTAATTGGATTAATTTATAAAAATAATATAGAATCCAACTAACCTAATAGTATTGAGAAATTTCCTTAAAAAGTTAAAATATGGTCTATGTTTGTTAAGTTTGTCAATGAGAAAAAAGTGTAAATGTGAGAGAGGAGATGTACATCATTTGATGAGTAGGAAATTGTTGAGTGTCGTATGCAGTGAAAAATATATAGATCAATTTGAATCTCAACATATATTACACCATCCACACCAGAATTATTAGTAGTCTTTACAAACTTTCTGGTGACAACATCTGCAAGGGACCAAGGATTAGCATTATAGATCTTTAGTTGATCACCTGAGGGAGGATTCTCCAGCATCTACGTGTTTATTTTTCAAAAAAAACCCATAGATATAAAATTTATAAATAAAAATATTTATTAAACCCAAGAATAACATGTATTCTTAATGAAAATAGAAAATCATGGAAATACTTGCCAAGAATAAGAACAGAAAAAGTGGAACCTATAATAAAAAATATTAGGTTCCCAAGCATGAGTCTTCACACCCAAGGAACCAAATCAACAAATATTTAGAACCAAATCCTTCCATAGATTTGATCTAACATCCCATAAAGCAAAGGGAATATGATAAATTAGTAATAAGTAAATAAAGGAATGAGAATGGATAATATTTGAAGAAACCGCTATAAATCAAGGAGGAGCCTCAAAATCTCATGGGAGGAGGATAAAACCTCCCCTGTGGTGCCTAGGGATGAGTCGAATGATTGGGAGAATATGAGGAGTGAGGAGAGTTTAAATCAAGTAGTTCAAGATGGGAAATTCTTATATTATAAAGTCTAAGTCAGGTTACAGGGTTTTCCAAACTAGGAGTTAACAGTTCACCCTCTACTAAACACAACTAGATATCTACAAAGTTTAGCCAAACCATTTTTCAAATTGTGTAACAATCAAGAGAATGATTATTCTAAAAACCAAAAACCCTATCTCATTTCTTCAATGAGATTATTACTAACCATACAACAATAAATTTTTTTAAAAATTCCAAAAAAAATCAAAATAAATGGATGTGTAACTCAAGGAAAAGGATACAAATAAAAAAACTATAAAGTAAAGTGGTGGTCAAAGTGTGACAATTCTCCCTACCATAGCAATTTTTCCCCCATAAAGTCACTCAGTTTAAAAATTAAATACCCTAAAAATAAGCATAATCAAGAGAAAATACTACCCAAATTATAATATTTGGACTACACTATAACTAATAATAATTGGAAAAACAAAAACCTACTTCAATTAATGAGCATCCACAAATTAGAACTACCACTCACACCTAACCTCCAAAGAAAGATCATATAATGGAGAACACTGAAAGGTGTTCCTTAGTAGGTATCCCCACCATATAAGGCTTTCACATATTATGATGGGTCTAAAAAAATATAGTTCTAAAATTTAATTCCCAAAAAACTACCTAACCTTTCTAACCAAGGAAATACAACACCAATCATGAAAAAAAACACCCCATCCATAATTCCATCAATATGAATATACACCACTCTAAAATATCACATGTTATAGTTAACCTAAAAATAAGAGACATATAAAAAAATAAATAAAAATATAAGGGTAACCTCAAAAGGATAGTGAGATATAACTGGATAACTACAAAAGAGAAATAGGGGGAAAATGAGGAGGAAAATAAAAAAATAGGAAAAGAAGATGGAAACCTCAAAAAATCCCCATTCAAGTCACTACCAAGATTTAGACTATTAAATATTAATTTACAAAAATCATAAATATGAATCAACTAACCATATAGGTGAAAATTAATTATAAAAAATACAAGTCATTTCTAATCATGGGATATAAAGTTCAATTATATCATCAGGGCGTTATCGGTTGTCTCATCAAGAAAGTTAAAACCCAAATGAGAAAAAATAACACTAAGTTCACAAAATAAGTCCATGATATATAAATGAATGTTGATTCAAAGGTTCCTGGGAAAGATCCAATATTCAAGATGGGTTTTGTTCCACCAGTCCACTAGGAGAGTGGTTAGGGTTAGCAACTATAAATAATTACACGCAAGTCCTAGAAGATAAGGTTATGAATAAAACTATAAGTTAATAAATCTCTATGATTCCTCAAGACTCATCTAGGAGGCATGATATAAATAGAAAATGAAACAAAAATCCCCAAAATAACATTTCAAAATGCAAATCACCCGCAATAAAATTTAAACCCCAACTAAAAAAACTAGAAGAATAAATCATAAACACTATAAAATAATAGGAATTTATTTCTAAACCATTTCAAAACCAAACAATTTAGTTTGAATATTAAAGTTCCATTTTTTAATCATTTTAAAACTCTATATGTTCTTTATTAAAACACATAAATTACTTTAAAATTTTTTCTATTCTTCAAATTTTTATATCAAAAATAATTTTATAAGTTTCAAAACATCACTTTTTAAATAATTGTTCAATTTTTTCAATCCTTTATTGAAATCCACTTTGAAATTTCAAAACATCACATTTATTTAAAAACTTTTCAGAATTATATTTAATTAATCTATTTTTACATATTAAAACACCAATAAATTCAATATATGAAACATAAAAGAATCATTAAAATTATCTTTATTAGTTTTAACACCAACTCTCCCATTTTAATAACCAAATTGTAATTAAAAATATCATCGAAATCAAATAAAATGTTACTAGTATACTATAAAAATACCCTTTAATTGTTCCTAAATAACATTTAAAAATAATCCAAAGTAATCAAAAAGAAAATGAAAAAATGAAAAATAAAATTAAAGGGTTTAGTGGATGTGTATATTTTGGTCACACTATTTGATATTCCACACAACAGACCACTCGGATCTCATAGAACCATGCACATGGGAACTGAATGGTTTTTCAGGTTGTATAGGAAAACTTTATGCCTTTGGTTCTTGTCCTTTTTCACCTAAAATATTAGAAAAACAAAAAAAACTTATGAAGAACCCACAATAATCAAAACACCACTAATTCAAACCAAAAACTAACATGAAGAACCAAAAATAAAGCTCATAATCAAGACTCAAATCCTAATATCCCAAGGTAACTCGGGTTTTTTCATGAGAGTTGTTGATAAGGAACTAGCTCATTATCTACCTCCTAATATCCAATTATCCTATATCTCATATACCAAACATACTAAATAACATGGTCACTTCGAGAACTTAGGCCCTCTTAATACCCTTGGCTCTAATGCCATTTTTTCATGAAACAATCTGGTCTACCCTTGAACTAAGTGCCCAGTCCAACCTATGACATAACCCAAGGGATGTGAAACCCCAAGAAATTTTAGTATATTCCTTATAGAATAAGTTTTATTGATATATTTAATTTCACATAGCATTACACTATATTGTGTTATACGCAAGAATGAATTCTTTCGATAGCTTGTGTTACACACAAGACCGAGTTTTACCAAACTACAATATGTTATTAATATTATTATTTAATATAATAGTTATCAACTAGACATTGTAATTAAATGTATTAAAAGGATTAAATAAATTTTTAAAATATTTTTTACATATTTTTATATAATTATTTGGTGTTAGAAATGAATATAGAACCCAACTGAATATAAAGGATGTATTTTTATGAAAAAACTATTTTATTACCACTAAGGAATTTTAACTTAATAAATTAAATTAATAACTATTAGTGAATGGTATTAATTAATTATATATTTTATATAATCAATATAATTTTATTACATTCATATATTAGGTTTGTTAGGCATAAGATAACAATAAATCCAATTTTATGAATAAAAAGCTATATTATTTCAAAGGTAGTTTTTCCACCTTTTAATGGTGCTTCTATTTTAAAAATAAATTTTCGAACTTTTATGAAATTTATAATTAAAAAAAATTATTTTTTAAATCATAAATTCAAAATTATATTAGGGTGAACTTTTAGTATTTTTCTGTGAAGTTTCATTTTTTGATGAATAATGAAAAATACTAAATTTTAGTTGAAAATTGACTTTTCATATAAATAATTTATAGTGGTAAATTATATTTTTAATTGTTTCTAAAGTATTATTAGATCAATTATGAATTTATTAATAAAATATATGTCATTTTAATCATTTTTATATTGAATTTAGATATACAAACTTAGTGAACTTTTGAACATTTTCACTTTAAAAACTTGTTTTCCATCCCGTCAGTAGGATTGATTTTAAATTAATTTATGCCACTTATGTGATTGAAATTTAAAAAATTTGATTCAATATTTTAAATAATAATAATTTATATTGTCTTTTAATTTCAAATTAGTTTTTTACTAAAAAAATTAGTAAAAGTAATTAAAATTAATTACAATGATAAAAGTAAAAACGAGTTTACTTGGTGGTTAATCGTCAAATTAAGGAGAAAATAACCTAGAAACATGTTAAAAACCCATTTAATAGACATATTTCGACAATATACTCCCTTTTATAGAAAATTTACCATTATTTTAGGCACATTATGTAAGGGTGACCTCCCAATAGTGTTTACCATTTTATATTTACAATAATGCCACTCCTCCTCCACTATAAAAATTCACTCACCCCCTCACTTATTCCAAAATATAAATACAATTAGATCATAAAAAATATTAAAAAAATAATATCCCAAGATCTTTAACATCATCCTATAGGCCTCACTTTGGGAAGAAATACAACCAAGTAAGTCTTTTGGTATAAACCAAAAGAAGTTAACTGAAAAAAGAGGTAGCATTCTTCAATAAGCACTTTTGTTTTGTTTCTTTATCTACTCATTAAATTATTATTATATCATTATTATATAATAAACTTATTATATAAAATATATTGATGTGTTTTTATGATAATTTTTCTACCTACACTTTCACACACTTTCTTCAAATGGGATATGCAATCATCTTTCATGTGTATGGAGAACTACCATCTCGTGAACCGGTGTCATTTGTTATTTCATTTCCACCTTTAAAGGTTGGGAATAATGATGGATTTATTTTTTAAATATATTATTTATAATTTATTAATTATTCCTGAATTAATATATAACAAATACTATCATTCTTTCAATTTTATGGAAATATGATAACATCATTTGTGGACCTGTGGACTACCACCTCGTCAAAGCGATGTGATTCATTCACACATTACATGGGGTGTATTAAGGATTATTTTAATAAATATATATTATTTATATGATATAAATATGATACTTTAATTATAATATACATATATATCATTTAATTTTTATTATTTTAATATGACAAGAAAATGGAAACAGTGATCATGCGTACGTATGTTCTACCGTCTCCATGAAAGGTGTATTTCATTTATTATATAAAAATTTTATGGATTACTATAAATAAATATATACTGAATATATATTATATATAAATGATTTTTTACATTTTTTATGTGATTAAATCATGATCTTAGTAATATGAATAAAAAATAACAAGTCAAAACATACTCGAAAAAAAGGTAGTTAACACCCAAAACAGTGAAAATAATGAAATATTATTAACAAATGGGTATTGAGATATAATAAAAGGATAATATATGATATTATAAATATTAATATGGTTCTATTATGAGTTAATAACATACTTAAACCCATTATACATGATATTAAATGTAATTTAACCAAAAGGGAACGTAAGGTAAGGGATTTCATTTCAATTTATATTTCATTGATATGTATTTGTTATTATGCACCAATTCACATTTATGTGGTGTATATACAACCCCTTTTACATTTAATATCATTAATACTTAATTTTTCATGGTATTTTAAGTTTCAATTTTAATTATTTCATCCAATTGGATTTGATTTGAAATTTTCCAAGTTATAATGTTATTGTAAAATATTTTTTGATTTTTAACTTTCTCTGGAAACAATCACTTTATTGTAATTTTTTCATTGGTCATTACATTTATATTAAATATCCATATTCTTTTGTAATGGATATGATTATTAACTAAAATGTATACCATTTTTACCTACAGTGTTTACTTTGAATGTTATTTTATTAATTTTAGAAATATTGATAAATCCATATCTTTTGCTCAATACAGATATTTAATAAGGCACATTGTTTATAAATTTATTAGATATATGATGAACGATTTGGAAATTAATGACATGGTTTGGGGACCAGTTAAAGAAATCCCCTTGATTTATCAGTAGTCATGTGAGATGAATCAACTGTCCAAATTAGATGGGTTTTTACCAAGTATGATTTAAACTATTTTGAGGATAGATCTTGATGGTAAAATTATCATGTTCCTGGGAAACATGACATCTGATAATTAAATAATTTACTTCATTTATTATTTATTTATTATTATCCATGATATTTTCATTGTGAAAAAATCTATGGATGTATTTTATTCTCATTTTATTGATTAAGTGTCATGGTGTTCAGTTATTTACCTTGCCAAATTGATTATGCCTTATCTAGTTATTTAATTAGTATGTGTGTTCAGTTATTTAGCTTTCTATATTAATTACACTCATTAATTAATTATTTATTCCACTATACTTTACCATTATTGAGCATTTTATCTCACCCTTATTTTTTTCCTTTCCCAGAGATATAAAGATAAATTCTTAGAATAAGTTTCAAGGATACTGAGATTTTACTTTATTTATACTTTATTTTATTTTCCCAATGTAATATGGGTATTATGTATGTAATCTATTTTTCCAAAAATATTAAACTATTCATTCCTTTTTTTAAAAAAAATCTTGTATCCATGCACATAACCCTATGATATTATTTGAGGATAAGTACAGAAGAACATCCTTAAATTTTGGTAAGGTGGAAATTATATGGGTCTTCCTAGAAATTCACCCATGTCTAGATACTAAAATTAGAAATGGTTCTGGCATAGATGTACCTAGGGGTAATGACTTTTAAAATGTACATTAATCTTAACTCGAGCATAACCTAGTACATAACAATGGGTCTTACTACACACCTAGTTTGACACTCTCAGTGGATATGCTTAGGATAATTCACATTTTCTTTACAGACCATTATAAAGGATTTGAATATAAGGATGTCCCTAAAGAAACCAAATTTTATGATTCTAAGATTAGAAATGCATAAATTTTTAATTTATGGAATTATACACTATGATAATTTTATGAACTAATTCAGTGTATGGAATTGTTTAGAAATGGTGCCTGGAAGGAAGAATGGTATCAATGATCATGGAAAATTTAGAGATTTACCTATTAAGGAAAATAATATAGATTGAATTAGAAAAAATTAAATTGTGGCTATATTAGGGAATCTTAATTAGGTTATGAAAAATAACCTTGTGTGAATAGAGAAACCTATTCCACAAAGAGATTATCTTATAGTGGATATCTTTATGCAATAGAATCCCCCATCATTTAGTGGGACTACTAATTCTATTGTAGCTGAGAAATGGATTAAGTATCTGAAGAAGATATTTATGGCCTTGGTATGTATTGAAAAGTAAAAGGTTACACTTGAGGTGTATTGTCTCAAGGGTGATGTTGATAAATAGTGGTTGGTGATCTAGAATACTAGGAAGAAAGAAGAAATAGAACTCATGGAATGGAAATATTTTAAGTAGACATTTTTCAATAAATATTTCCCTCATGATAAACAAAAAAAATAGATTCTTTTTTTAAGGAAAAATGAAGAATATAGTGTTGTGAACTATGATTCTACCTTTAAAAGGTTATCTAGGTATATTATGGATTATATATGTAACACGGAGTATAGTATTGACCATTTATTTGAAGATATAACCCAAGTCTCCAAAGGGTATTGGTCTCCCAAAAATTTTCATCATATGATGAAATAGTTTTATACGCCATAAAAATAGAGAATGAAATATCAAGATCTTATATTTTCAAGGTAAACCAAGATAATAATAGGTCTTTTGAACAACATGAAAAAGGAAATGTGTCAAAGAAGAATAAGGGAATGAATTAATTCCCACCTTGTTAGAACTGTGGGAAAAATCACCCGATTAAATGTTTGATGGAATTGGGAGTTTGTTATAAGTGTGTAGAAAAGGGTCATCAGGTTAAATAATGTAAAGGTAAGATGGAAAAAATTATTATTTAGTGTTTTATTAATAGGGATATGGGGAAATACAAAAATAAATACCCTAGTAGTCAAGGGAATCTATCGTAGAAGAGTTCGAGGAGAGATGGACAAGATTATGCAATCACAATAAATGAGGTAGAATTACCCAATGATGTGGTGGTAGGTACATTAATCCTATATTCAAATTTATCCAATGAATTATTTGATTTTTTATTTCCACACTCTTTTATATCTACCTTGTTTACTAAGAAAATTAGACATTTCCCTTTTGATTTAATAATAGGTTTGTCATTCAAAACTCTTAAGGAAAGTCTCATTGCAACAAATATGTGTTGGGAAGTCCCCTAATGAAACATAAATGTGATTTATGTACTGACCTTATTATTATAACTATGATTGAATTTGATATAATCCTTGGTATGGATTGGATCTCAAAATATAATGCAAAAATTCATTATAAGAGGAAGGAAATTATAGTTTCTGAGGAAGATTTTTAATCCCTTATCTCTAGATAAAAAACATCATCATATGATTATTATCTAGATCCACCCCTAATAGCTTTACTGAATAAAATTATTGGGGAAGAATATAAAACAATATCTAGGGTTGAATAAGGTAATTTTCAAATTGAGTATGTAACTATTGTACAGAAATACATTGACGTATTTCCTAAGGAATTACCTAAACACCCCAGAGCATGAAGTAGAATTTTCCAGTGATTTAATCCCTGATGAGAGACTAATATCAAATACTCCATATAGAATAGACATTGTATAATTAGTTTAATAAAATAAAAAAATAGAGTATTTGGGTAATAAGGTATTTATTTGCCTTAGTTTTTCTCCATGGGGAGCCCTTGTCCTCTTTGTTAAGAAGAAATACGGATCCATGAGGTTGCTCATTAATTATAGATAAATCAATGTTATTATTATAA
Source organism: Viscum album (assembly GCA_963277665.1). Taxonomy (NCBI): domain Eukaryota; kingdom Viridiplantae; phylum Streptophyta; class Magnoliopsida; order Santalales; family Viscaceae; genus Viscum; species Viscum album. Next base: position 1,968,419,257 of record OY728161.1, read on the forward strand.
AGAACAAGTATTGTCTTCCTCTCATTGATGACCTATTTGATCAACTTCATGGAGCACAATATCTTTCAAAGATTTATCTCTATTCTAGGTATTTCCAATTGTGTGCAAAGAAGGAATACATTTTTAAGACATCTTTTCAGACGAGGTATGAACATTACGAGTTTATAGTAATTTCATTTTTATTGACTAATGAACTCTCTATTTTTATGAATCTGGTGAACAAAGTATTCATAGAATATCATGATGATTTTTTATGTGGTATTCATTAATGATATTCTGGTGTATTCTAAAATCTATGAGGACCATGAGAATAACTTGAGGACCATTCTTATGACTCCTTGAAATAAAGAGTTATATGAAAAATTTAATAAGTGTGATTTATAGCTTCAGGATGTTTCTTTTATTGTTCATATTATATCCAAAAATGGAATCTCGGTTGATCCTACAAATATAAAGGATGTTAGATAATGGACCGCACCAACAAACATAACTGAGATACATAGTTTCACTGGTTTGGTAGGTTATTATTAGTGATTTGTTCAGAATTTTGTGTGATTAGATAACCTATTAACCAAGATTACATGAAAATGGGTTATGTTTGTTTTGGATGAAGTAATGTGAATAATGTTTTGACAAACTAAATATTAGATTGTCCAATGATCTAATTTTGACTCTACCATATGGGAGTGATGGGTTTGTGATATATGTTGATGCATCAAAGAAGTGACTTGGTTGTATCCTAATGAAAAATGATAAAGTTATTCCATATGTATTAAGAAAATTAAATATTCATGAACAAAACTACCCAACCCATTATCTTGAGTTGGAATTTTTGATATTTTCTTTGAAGATATAGAGACGCTATCTCTATAGTGAAATATGTGAGATATATATGGATCAAAAAAGACTGAAATATATATTTTCTTAGAAATAGATCAATATGAGAAAAAGGATATGGCTTGAGATACTCAAATATTATTACTTTTCAATGCACTATCACCTAGGAAAAGAAAATAAGGTACAAGATGCATTGAGTTGGAAGGATCATGGAGTTCTGACTCAAATGAGGATTTAGTGGGATCTTATTCTCATGGATCTAGTAAAGATGGATATTGAGTTACTAAGTATGGGGAGACATAAATAATTTTTCAAATTAATGTAAGATCATATTTATTAGATAATATAAATAATTCTCAATCTGATGATGATAACTTTCAAAAGAAAATTAAAGTCATGAATGAGGGGAAATTGTCATATTTTTTTGTAAAGATGGTTTTTTAAAATTTGGAAAGAGAATATGTGTTCCATCTATACCTAATATAAAAAGGGAATTATTGGATAATTCTCATGGTTCAAATTTATCTATACACCCTAGTAGCACAAATATGTATAAGGATTTAAAGAAAAGAAATTTTTGGGAAAACATGAAGCAGGAAATTGTTGATTATGTGTCCAGGTGTTTGGTTTATCAACAAGTGAAAGCTATGAGGTAGTATCCTAAAGGATTCCTATAACCTATTCCTATTATTTTTTGGAAATAGGATCATATTACTTTGGAATTTTTCATGATAATACCAAAGACTCCTATAAATAATGATGAAATATGGGTTATTGTTGATCTCCTAACCAAATCATCACATGTACTCACTATAAAAGAAGATTTACCTATTGAGAACCTCGTAAGGATATACATTAATGAATCTTTGAGACTTCATGGTGCACCACTATCAATTTTTTATGATTAATATACTCACTTTACATCAAAATTCTAGAAGTTTCTTCAGAAGGATCTTGATATTGATCTTTATTTGAGTGTTGTCTACCATCCTCAAAGTGATGGATAGTTAGAAAGAACGATTAAAACAATATAAGACATATTAAGGTCATGATCACTCAACTTTCAAGGTATGTGGGATCATTATTTACCTTTGGTAGAGTTTTTCTATAATAATTGTTTTCATTCAAGTATTAAAATTGCGTTATATGAAGCATTATATGGCAAGAGATGTTGAACTCCAACTTGTTGGGATGAAATTAGTGAAAGGAGACTTGTAAGCCTTGAACTTATTGAAGAGAAAACAACAAATATAAAGGCTATTCAATCTCACATTAAATCAACTTAATTTAGAAAAAAACTTTATGCTGATAATCAGAGAAAATATTTGGAATATCAAGTAGGAGATCATTTTTTCTTAAAATTATCTCCATGGAAGGGTGTTATAAGGTTTGGTAAGAAAGGGAAACTAAGTCCCAGGTACATCGGACCCTTTGAAATTTTTTAAAGATTTGGAGTTGTGAATTATCATTTGTAAATGACTCCAAATATCTCAAAAGTGCATGATGTGTTTCATATATCTTCTCTAAGGAAGTACATGATAGATCCAATACATGTGCTCACCTATGATGAAATAGAGTTGGAACTTGATCTATCATACTAGGAATAACCCATACATATTCTTGATAATATATATAAATTATTGAGGAATCGGGTGACTCATATGGTAAATGTACTCTGTATGAATCATAACATGGAGTAAACAACATGGGAACAAGAGGATATTATGAAAGAGAAATACCCTTATCTTTTTAGAAGGTAGTTCTCCAGAAATTTCAAGAATGAATTTTTTATAGGAGGGAAGAATGTAACACCCCAATACATTATAATATATTCTTTATAGAATAAATTTTATTGATAACTATTATTTCATTTAGCACTACGTTATCTTGTGTTATACACAAGAATGACTTCCTTCGATAGTTTGTATTACCTGCAAGACCGAGTTTTACCAAACTACAATATACTATTAATATTATTATTTAATATGATAGTTATCAACTATTAATTTTAATAACATGAATGAAAAGGATTAAATAAATTTATAAAATATTTCTTAAATATTTTTATACACTTCTTTGGGGTTAGAAATTAATATATAACCCAATTGAATATAAAGGATGCATTTTTATAGAAAACTATTTTATGCCCACCAAGGTGTATTATATTAATAAATTAATTTAATCACTATTATTTAATTATATTAATGAAATGTATATATTATATATTCAATAAAATATTTTTACATTCATCTAATAATTTTCATGGGCATAATATTAGAATAAATACAATTTTATTCATAAAAGTTATATTATTATAAAGGCGGATTTTATGCCTTTAAATAGAGAACATATTTTAAAACTAAATTTTGGAAATGTTATAAACTTTATAAGTTAAAATAAAATTCATTTTTTAAATTTTAATTTCAAAATTATATTAGGGTGAACTTTTGGTATTTTTCTGTGAAGTTTTATTTTTTGATGGATAGTTAAAATACTGAATTTTAATTGAAAACTGACTTTTCGAATAAATAATTTATAGGGTTAAATTATATTTATAATTGGTTTTAAAGTATTATTAGTTTAATTTTACATATATAAATAAAATATAGGTCATTTTAATCATCTTTATATTGAATTTAGATATAAAAACTTAGTGAATGTTTGAACATATTCACTTTAAAAACCCGATTTTCCATCCTGTTTAAGATATTAATTTTAAATTAATTTCTGTCACTATTATGAATCAAATTTGGAAAAATATATTGAATATTTTAAATCATAACCATTTATAATTTATAGTAAGTTCAAATTATTTTTTTACTAAAAATACTAGTGAAAGTAATTAAAATTAATTACAGCAATTAAGGTAAAAATGAGTTTACTTAGTAGTTAAACTTTAAATTATGGGGAAATATAACCTATAAACATGTCAAAATATATTTTAGGGACATATTTAGAAAATATAATAAATTTATAGAAAATTTACCATTATTGGAGGCACATTATGTAAGTGAGACCTCCCAATAGTGTTTATCTTTTTATATTTACAAGAATGTCACTCCTCTTCCACTATAAAAAGGCACTCATCCCCCCCTCACTTATTCACACCTATAAATCCATTTTTATCATAAAAAATCTTCCAAAATAGGCTCCCAAAATACCTCACCTAATCCTAGAGACCTAACTTTTGGAATAAATCTAACCAAGGAAGTCTTTCTGTATAAACCAAAAAGAGTTTCCCAAAAAATGGGCAACGTTCTTCAACGAGTACTTTTGTTTTGTTTCTTTCTCTAATATTTAAATTATTCTTATATCATGATTATATAATAACCTCAGTATCTAAAATATATTTATCTGTTGTTATGATAATATTTTTACCTTCACTTTTACACACTTACATCAAATGGGATATGCAATCATCATTCGTGTGTACGTCAGACTACCGCCACGCGAACCGATGTCGTACATTCTTACATTTACACCTTTAAAGGTTGGAAATAATGATGAATTTATTGTTTATATATGATATATATGATATTTGTAATGTATTTATTCTACTTTAATTATTATATAACACATTCCTTTATACATTCCATTTTATGGAAATACGATAGCATCATTTGTGGACGTGTGGACTACCACCTCCTCAAAGCGATGTGATTTATTCATATGTTACATGGAATGTATTAAGGATGGTTTTAATAAAAATATGTGATTTATATGATATAAATATGATTATATAATTATAATATACATATTTATAATTTACTTTTTATTCTTTTAATACGATAAGAAAATGGAAACAATGTTCATGTGTAATTACTGCCTACCGTCTCCATGAATGGTGTATTTCATTTCCTATCTCCAAATTTTATGGATTAATCTAAATACATATTTAATAAATATATATGATATCTATATCATTTATTATATTATTTAGATTATTAAATCATGATCTAAGTAATATTAATGGGAAATAACAAGTCAAAACATACACAAAAAACAAGGTAGTTAACACTCAAAACAATGAAAATAATGAAAGATTACTAACAAATGGGTAATGATATATTATAAAAGTATAATATATGACATTATAAATATTAATATAGTTATTTTATGAGTTAATAACATTATTAATACAATTATAAAATATATTAAAGTGTTCTCAACCAAAAGGGGATGTAAGTTAATGGATTTCATCTCAATTTACATTCCATTGAGATATATTTGTTATTATGAACTAATTAAAATTTATGTGGTGTATATACTAAACATTTGACATGTAATATCATGAATAATTAATTATTATTGGTATTTTAAGTTTCAATTTGAATTATTTCATCCAAGGGTGTTTGATTTGAAAAATTTCAATTGATAATATTAATGTGAAATATTTTGTGATTGTTAAATTTCTCTTGAAAAAAATCACTTTTTTGTAATTATTTTTCATTTTTCATTAAATTTATCTTAAATATACATATTCTTGTCTGATATATATCATTATTTCTTAAACCATATACCATTTTTACATATAGTTTTTACTTTTAATGTTATGTTATTAATTTTGTAAATATTGTTAAATTTGTATCTTTTTCTCAATATGGATATTTTATATGGAACATTGTTTATAGATTTTTTAGATATATGAGGAATGATTTAGACATGCATGAAAAATGTTGAGGAATGGTTAAGGAAATATCCTCAATGGAATGATAGTCTCTTGAGATGAATTAATTATACAAATTAGATGGGGTTTGACCTGGTATGTTTTAAACCGTATTGAGTATAGATCTTGACGGTAAAGGTATCATGTGTCTAAGAAACATGAAATATAATAATTAAATCATTGCCTTCATTCGATATTTAATTATTATTATCCATGATAATTTCACTATGAAAAAATTTATGCATATGTTTCATTCTAAGTTTTCTAATTAAGTGGAATGGTGTTTAGTTATTTAACTTGCCATATTGATTATGCATTATCCAATTATTTAAATGTAATGTGTGTTATGTTATTTAACTTTCCATATTGATTATACACAATGATTCATTATTTCTTCTATTTTACTTTACCCTTACTGATCATTTTATCTTACTCTTATTTTGTTTCATTTACCAAGGATATGAAGATGAATTCTTAGAATGATTTTCAAGGATACTGAGCTTTTACCTTATTTATGATTTATTTTTTTCAGTGTAATATGGGTATTATATATGTAATATTTTTTCCAAAACTTTTAAACTATTTAGTCCTTTGGGATGTGATTTTCTTATATCCATGCCAATGAAAAAAAAGTAAGCACCGGCTCTAGACTACTAGGGTCGGGGAATTACAAGGAGCTTTCCCAATGTCCCAAGGCTTGTGATAATAACTAACTCATAAAATACTAGTATTTGGGAATTATTTTACCCAAAAAATATATATTTAACAAGAATTATAACTCTACCAAGATTCTATGATGGATTTTATATACTCTGGACATACATATATAAACAAAATGAATATGTTCAAAAGTAAGAAAAACTAAATGAAACATATCCACACACAACATCCATCTCAAATAAATAGAATAGAACTAAGGAATGTATAAATATATAGTAGAAAGTTGAGTTGGTAGGTACAACAATGATGAAAAATAAAAAAAAAACTTTATTACCTAGTAAGACCTCTATATCACTCCAAGTCACCGTCCATCCTCAAAATAAACATGACCACTCCATAAGTGATCCAAATATAGAACCTAAAACTATAATAAATCCACTTAGTCTGCATACATTTAGTGGTGTAAGTAGGTTGTGATAATATAATCCTGATAGGATTTCACCAAATAGTGTGATTTCTATTTCTCTAAAAATTCTAGAAACACTAGTTGGAAATACGGTATTTTAAAATAAATTTTTATTCATTTTATGAAAAATAACTCATATGAATTTTCCAAAACCACCTCCCAATCCCAAAACAAGATTAATAAACTTTATAAAGTTTCCTTAATTATTTTATTTATAATATACCTTTGAAAAACCCTTTTTTAAACCATTTATTTAAAACTACTCTAGAAGATACTCAAATAATAAACAAAAGAATCATTTAAATATGTAACTAAATTGAAAATACCATGTAATAAATTAAAAATTATGAGATAATATATAATCATGGGAATCTCAAAAACATATATTGATGTAATATTAGATGTACTTAGGCGGAATCGTTTGTCTGTATGTTGATGCATCCCTAGTCTATAACCAACTAGCTTCTCTTAACCAATCTCACTGGTGGAACTCCCCTAAGGAATTGGCCCATGAAATACCAGGGGGTCTATTATATCTAATCATTATTAGATAATAATTGTCTCTAAAACTCTCACTATTTTTTCTAGGATCCCCGTGATACCAATAATAGAGGTTCAGGAAGGATGTATACCTTATCAGACACACACTAGACATTAAAAGCCTAGAAAACCATTCCTGAGACAAACCTCCACCCACCCTCAAACTCTATTTACACTAAATTCCCTATCCCAACTCATAAAAATAAAAACAAAAAACACATTAAATCATCAAAAATTATACTAACATAAATCCATGAGGCTTTAATCAATAGTGTAGCTCGTTTGGAAAAATCCATTTACATAAAGTACTGACAAGGCTTTGGATTTTAAAATTACAAATACATTTTCAAAACCTTATTTGAAGAGATATTTCAAAATAAATATCATATCAAAAATTTTCTTTCCAGGTCCAAAATGGACCATTGGTTTCCAAACTAACATCTATGTGTGTTTAAGTAGGTATATGTGTATATATATGTGTGTATATATATCGACATATATATATACACACAAAAATATAAAAATTATTTGGAAACCAATTTGAAATCATGTGACATTTGAAAATTCTTTTGATACAAAGAATCAATCCATTATTTAAAACCAAAAATTTTGGAGGGATAATAAAATAATAGGTTGTAACATCATTAAATAATTAATCATGAATCACAAACATTTATAATCAATAGATAACTATAGAATCCTGTGAATTACAAGATAAAAATAATTTAAGACAAGATCAAACAAAGGAGGGTATATGGAGGATGTTTTAAATGATGTTTAAATAATTAAAATGGGACTTTAATACACTATGAGGTTGATCCCATGGGGTTGAGCCCATGGGGTTGAGCTCGTGGGATTAAGGCTTCTAGGTTATCCCATGTGATTGAGCCCAAGGTGTAACACCCCAAGATTTTATGAGATAGATTATTTTAATTTCTTTTATGTCTTGTGTTGTATGTTACACTAATATTATCTTTCACTATACGCAACACCGTATTAGCTTTCAGTATACGCGATAGTATTAGTGGCTTGTGTTGCACACAATTTCAAGTTCTTTTGATAAAATTCATTTCACACAACACTGAGTATAGATTTTGTTCAATGTATAAATGAACTAAGTTTGGATTATGTTATAAGAAACACCAAATGAATCTTTCACTACATGCAACACTGATTTGGCTTACGTTACATGCAAGAGAAAATTTCCCCGATATCTTTTGTTGTACACGATACTGAGTTTCACTAAACAACGATATATTATTAAAATATTTTTATTTAATGGGATATAAACTAGCTATTAAAAATATTATTAACCACATTTTAAATTTTATATAACATTAGTATTAATATTACACATTTTCTAGAACATTATATGAGAATAAAATCAATTTTTTGGATAAAAGAAGTATTTTTCAAAAAATGCAGTTTTACCGCCTTTTGATGGTGCACCCATTTAAAATATAGTTTTTGACACTTAAATAAGTTAAATTTTACAAAATAAACTTCTTATTTAGAAGCAGGACATAAAAATTTACTTTTGTGGAATTTTTGGTATTTTTCTGATAAAATTCAAATTTTAATGAATAGTGAAAAATACTGCATTTTAATTCAAAACTACCTTTTCATCTAATTTATTTATATAGTTAGATTATATTTTTAATTGTTTTTAAAGTTTAATTGGATTAAGTTTTTATCATTTAATCCAATGTTATTCATTGGAAGTAATTTCACTTTTAAATTGGACATAAACACGTGTCAATCTTTTGATAGTTATTACTTCTTAAAAACCTGCTTTTTGGTTTTGACAACAGGACTTAATTTTAAATTAATTACTGAAACTTCTATATTTTGAATTTGGAAAAATTGATTCTATATTTGGAATCAGAACTTTCAAATTTTTTAAATAGGTACTTTTTGTTTTTGGACATTATGAATAGTAACTTCAGTAATTATTTTATTTATCATGGTTAAAGGGTAAATCTGTTAAATAAGGGTAAAAATAATATTATAATAATATTAAAATACACTAACACATGTCCTAATACTATTGGATGAGATATTTAAGACCATGTGCATCCTTGGGTCTATTTTGGGTCCCCATGTATTCACTTGGATTTGAAAATGACATTTTATATGAATTAATTTAAAGTAAATATAATTATAACCAAAACATACATCTTTTACTAAATCAATTTTAATATAGTGTTATATAACTGATATCTATGTCTATAAATAGTAATTATAAATTTGAAAATATTTCCTACATCATGGTAGTTTATTCATAATTTTTAGAAATTAAATTAATAAATTTAATAATGACGCAATTATGATGCAGTGATTGCTTTATTAATAAAAGATTCAAATGAATAATATTATAAAAGTTAAAATAAATGTAATTTGATTATTTTTATGTCATCCACGAATTTTATGGATGATATTTACATATTATATTTTCATTAATTCCTTAAGTTCAAAGGAATTAGGTTGTTAGAATTTTTCATGTATGAATAGTGTCCAAAATAGACATAATTCATAACATAAAACATAAAATAGTTTATTAAATGATATTAAATTCCTAAAAATCTGATATTCATCCAAATGGTTAATATAAGTCTAAATATGTCATAAATAACTTTTTTTGGGTCGTTTTACATGATATGGTAACTACATTAACCCACAATGTGTAAATAACATGATATCACGGTAAGATTAAAAAGGGTAAAATAATTGTTAAACAAAAAAGATAAGGATAAAATATATATTAAAGACTTGTCTTAAAATTATTGGATTATATGTATTCGAACCAAAATCATATTATCTTATAATTAAATAAGTTTTTGCCAATTTTTAATCGAAATTGAATTTATAATAAATTAATATTTTGAGAATTTCCTAAAGTGTATCTCTCCTCTCTTATAAAAGGGCACCTACTACCTCTCCTATTCACTCCATTTTGAGTATTCAAGATCATCCAACCCCTACCCATTTATTTTATAAACTTCCCTATTTACATTCTAGAGGTGTTTTTTTTCTCAAAATACCAACTCTAGTGCTCTAAGAGGAAATTTAAAAGAGGCGCGTCAAGGAAGAGGTAATCTCTTCTACCGATTCTTTAAAATTTATTTCTTCTTCTACTTCCTCTTATTTAGTTATTTCATTATAAAGTATTACCATAAGTATCACTCATATACTTATGTGTTATTATAAATATTAAACAACCTTATTTCACCTTCTATCCATTCTATGAAAAACAAAATCATTGTGTGTGTGTGCGTACGGCTTACCATCTCCACGTCGTGGTGTAATCTATTTTTCACCAACACCTTAATTATATGGATATAATGGTGGAAATAATAACAATATATGATTAATATAACATTATACTAATTCTGAGAAACTATACACCATCCACTTCAATACCATTTAACAATTATAGGAATGATATCTTCGCTTGTGCATACGCATAGCTTACCATCTCCACAGTGTGATGTGATTCGTTATACATAATGTTTATGAAACCATGATTATATAAATGAATTGAATGAAAAAAAAATATTATATATATTATAATAATACCATGCTATAAATGATATAACTATTACCTAAAAATAGGAATAATAACTTATCTAACAAAACATACATAAGAACATAAAGCAGTTAATACCCGAATAACGAGTAATAATGAAATGTTACTAATAAATGGATGAAAATATGATCATAAATGTTATCATAAAAATTATTATGATTATAGAATAAATAATTAACATTATTTAAATGATTATAGAATAAATAATTAACATTATTTAAATCATTATACATGATTTTTGGATACATATGAAGTATATCGGACCTAAGGTAAGGGATAGTTTTTCAATCTCATTTTTATCCGATATTGTTTATACGTGAGTATTTACTGGGGGTATAATTATCATCCATTTTTTCTAAAAAAATCATAAAATGTTTACTATTTTTCTATGTAAGTTTAAATTCATTTTCACCCATTTTTTACTTTTACTACATGGTATGGAATGAATATTTATTTTGTATACCATATAAGGTACTTTTTCACTTTTATGGTAAAAGTACAAGGAGAATTTTTTTTAACTTATATGGCATGAATGGATTTTTATGATTTCATGACACCTTATTTCCATGAATCTTCCTATACACTATTTCAAGTTTATTTTCTACTAAATTATTTTCTTTTAAAATTTCATGACAATTTGAGAAAATAAAAAAAAATTGAAGAAGAAAGGATATTTTCCTCAAGAACTATGTTCAAGTATTTTATCAAAATTATTTTCCATCTAAGATGACACTCTTTAAATATGGTTATGTTTATATCCATATTATTACTATGTTTTGATTTAATTAATTATGTAATGATATTTTATATGTATTATGTTATGATGGAATGATATTTAAGAATCCCATTTTATTTCTTGGGTTATGCTATGATGAAGGATTTATGTTTTTATGGAACATGTAAGAATTATTTCATTATGAGATGGGTGGGACCTATATCTCCCTCCAATGAATTGAATAAAGATTTATATCTCATGATATAGACATGATTGGAACAGAAAGTAAATCAAATTTAGTAATACAAGGCTAGAATGACAAATAAATTTGGTTCAGTAATATGTGGCTAGAATGACAAGTAAACTCGATTCGGTATGGAATTTTTCCACTATGATGATATTGGAAGAAATGCCTTGGCTACTGTGTAAATAATATTATGTTCTTAATAGTTTTCCACAATTACATGTTTTATTCCAATTATATTCTATCATGGTTAATTTTACTTTATGATCTATGCCTTAAGTACTGCCAAGATTTATTTCATGAATCAAGATTCCAATGTTTAAACTTTATTTTCAGGTTTTTACATTCTTATGTTTATGGTTTGTTTTATGTTATCCATGTTCACCCTTACTGGTCATTTGAGCTCACCCGTTTTTATGTTTTCTTCTCCCTAGGATATAAAGAAAGGTTTTAGGTAGGAAAAAAAAGGAGAATATCTTTATGGGATATTTTAAATATCTTTCACTAAGCTATAATAATGTGTTCTCAGTTTCCAAAGACACTAAACTAATATGCTCTTTGGGCATCTGTTTGTGTCATGTATTAATTATTCCACAAAAGTAATGTAACGTCCATTTATTTCAATCTCGGGTCTCTACACATGGGGTAGAGACCATGAGGTTAACCCAGACATTATCACACCATGTGGTCTAACATTTTGGTTTCAGTGTTTCCATTTTTGATGCAATGTATGGTCCAACCTCATAGTATCGAGGCATCATTTTGTGACACTCCACATAGTAAACTTACTGTGAGGCACCATAGCATGCTCTAATCATAAAATTACTTTTTTGTGAACTCCCTTAATGATTATCCATCAGATCTCTATGGACACATTCTATATTAACATTACCATTTATTTCAAGAAACCAATCACCTGAGTATGTCTATATAAACCCCCACTCCTCTTCTAAAAATATACACTGAGAGATACACATAGAGATATTGATGGAGAATATTACTAATTCCTTACACTTCTGTAAATTACTCTCATAAACCCATTGGTAACCAAATAAGGAGACCCTCATAATAAAGAAATATAGAGAATAAGAACCATTAATGTGAAGGAATATACTACAAGGAAACCACATGGAGATCAATCTCATGATGTGGGAACACGGATCCTAAGAAATAAAGACTACCTTATAGAGGTTGATCTAACCTCATAGAAGCGGGTCCAACCTCAAAGAGTCTAATACCATGAGGTGACCATAGGATAGGACCTCATGTAGGCCAAGACTATGATGTAACCACACTATATGACCTCACAAAGACCAAGTACGTGAGGAAACCTTGAAGAAAAAAGTCATTAAAGTCTACCTCGTGAGTCCAATCCACAAATTCCCCTTTTAAAAAGGGGTATCCCACCCAGGACTCTATCCTCCCTCATATAGTGTCAATTTTAAATGGGGATTATATCACCAAGATTTTCCCTTTGGTCCATTCCATTTTGATAGAATTTTCTGGCTTCTATCCATCGAGGTCAAAACCCTGAAAAGGTAAAGGCCAGACCCCCTCAAAACCACTATATCTATATGATCAATTCATCCACATCAACACGCACCCATTTGACTATGTATTACATTAATAAAAGGTTTATATTTGTTATCCTACCTAAATGATAGGTCCCTCAAGGAATATGAAATCTTAAATTCCCTTGATAATAATGATTTCTATCATGGAGATATGAGTGAGACCGTTCCTAGTTCATGGAGTCTAATTAAGCTAGATCCAGACTAAATATAATTGGACTAGGAACTTATTGGATGCTTGAGTCCATTTAGTGAGTGATACAACCAAAGTTAGTGTAAAACCTGCATCTAACCTTACAGTCCCCTGACTAGTATCAAGCCTCCTTTATCTCTCCCATTCTACCAACAAGTAGGAATATAGGAGAAAAATCCTCCTACTAGGTGAAAGCTCTAACTCTCCATTCCTTCACCTAAGTCACTAATTGAGTTAGGAATCTTTAAGAATCCTTAGTGCACAATACCCATTCAAATATAAATGTAAATTTCCATGAAATATGTTTTATATTCTATTATTACTTTTTTCTCCCACAAAGAAAAACTCATGTGGGATTAGAGATCTAGTTTGATAATGCCATTTGAATAATAAAAATAATTCCAATTTGAGCCTCTTCCTTAGTTATAAGACCCAAACCAATCATTAAAACATTAATCACTTCATCCTAATGGTTTTTTAGTGAGTCTCATAAGGTATTATTCAATGCATACACCCCACTCAATCCTATATTGTCACACATTTCAAGACACAGAAATCCTTGAAACATGACATTAAATTGTGTGGTCAGTGTCCTTTCCATGTGATGTTAAACTATAAAACATAGTCCTACCATGTAGCCTTAAACTCTGCAACTCGAATACATGGGATTTCAATACTATTGATCATGATATATGGTACTCTCCCCATAGTTTTAAACCCAAAATCATCAATCCTTCATATCCATCCTCATGGCTCTATATTCCTTATGAAGTTTCTTATGTCCTTCCTCATCAAGCTATATTCCCTATAAGATCGGAAGTCCCTTTCACCAAGTCCATATTCCCTAGGAATTATCCTCATTATGATGTATTATAGATAAAACCATGCCCCCACATGGAGGGATATATCCCCTATGGGTATCAATATATTTCCCTTTTCATTCTATATTCCTGATGAGATCATATTATGTTTGGTGATTCATATTCTTTCTAATTGAATCAAACCCACACTCCACAGTTTTATATTTCTTGTGAGACCAACCTATCCATATTGGGTCATATTTCTATTAAATTCTACTATAAAGGGGAGATCATGTGTAAGTCCCACACCATCCATCACTAGTAATATTTGACCTAGTTATCCTCACTACATGATGTTAAACTACATGGATTAATCCTTGTCACATAATCTTAAAAGGTGTGATTTTCCCCTTTCAGTGGCACCAAACTATATGGGTTTTGATTCTCTTCATGGGGATTTGTAGTAAAATCTTCTCATGGTGTGATCTAAACACCATAAACACCAACTTCCTTCCTGAATGGTGATAAACTTTAGATCGCCTAGTAATTAAGGTTTAAATTAAAGTGTTAAGAACTAATAAAATATACATGAGGAATATATAATATACATATGTTCACATCGATGTATAGTAGAGATAAATTTTTAGAACATGGGTAACTAATCCCATTCTGGGATTTGGGAAGGATCCATGAAGATGGATTAAATCTATAAGAGAGTCTTGGCAAAAGAAATAATCCCCCCCATAAAGGGTGTGATGATCATGACCTTTCAACATCTCGACCAATGTGTATCCTTCATAATCACTGGTCAAGACCCTAGTGATCACCTACCATTGGAAAGAAAGTCCATGGAGGTATTCACATCAAACCATTACAAATGAGAAAGTTTTTATAAGTTTCCAAAATACCACTCAAACCATGTTCCATTAGATACAAAAAAGGTGAACCCAATGTGAATCCTTTAATAACCAATAAAAATTGGGTTTCCCCCACATTAGTTGTGTGTTCCACACAAATAAAAATGGTTAACCTATTAAGCATATTTCAAACTATGAAAATTATTAGTCAAATATTCACTTACTTGTGATGTTTTATTGATGGTATTTTTTATATGTGTTGATTTTGTGTCATAGGTACCCCTCTCAATAGATCCATTTGATATAAATCGATGGATTCTTTATCCACCATATGCTCTTATTCTTCAACCATCATAAAAGACATATCCCTCATAATTGAAGGATGATGTCACCTACCAAAAACTTCCAAATCCATGTGGAAAATGCATTGGTAGGAGAGTATCCTAATTATGGTACCATTTAAATTTTGGAGGCTACACATGAGTAATCTAATAACTAAAACCATGTATCTTATCCAATTAAATGAACATTGTAGTGAATCCAATGGAACCCCTCTCCACCTTTAACTAATTTGGCATCCACTCCCTAAAGACTAACAATTAGTACCTCAATTATCTCAGGAAATAGAATAAAGGGGTTGAACACAACCTCATTGTTTCATAGGAGTCGCCTATAAGGGATCCTTCCACCCACTTTCACTGTTAAAAAATCCATGAAACCCCAGTACTTTAGGAATGCATGGACTAGTTTTCTGCAGAGGCCTTAGTCCCAGCCACTCAGGCCTGGGAACCCCAAAGGAGGTATCATCAAGGAAAATAGACCCAAGGATACTAGTAAGATGACTATATTATTGTTCCCTAGGATGTAATCCATCATCACATACCAATGGAAGATTAGTCCTACATCCCTGCTCATGCCTTTTAAGCCTGCTAGTGTGATCTGATAGCATCATCAGGAGCATGCCATCATACCTTAATAGAAAACAAGAGGAAATACCATATTTTTTCCCATAAATATAATTTTCATCATTATATACCAATGGAAACCAGATGATAGGAGTGGGAACATATCACCACTCCCACTAAATAATGGGAATATATTCTCATTCTTGTTATGAAATCTCATCAAGACATATTGAAAGAAATATGTGAACATGCCTATATTTATACCCATATATGAAAATGATGTCAACACATCCTAATGAAAGAAATATAGGGTGATAGTCATCATTTCAGTATATTTTAGAAAAGACACAAATGTAGGGACACAGCCCTTCTCCCCTTTATCCTAAGGGAGACTGGTGACACAGACCGACGACTACCAAAAGGAAGGCTCATATTCTTGTACATACTAAAGGAAACCATCAGTATATTCTGGTGGAAAGTAAAGGATAGGCCTATATCCTTGTTAATTTCCAAGGATCTCATTATCCAGCTCTGCCAACAGTAGGGGATCCTCCCCCAAAAGACTCTCATACAAAAAGGTCACTAGTTTACCCCTATAAGAACATCTAAAAGAAAATTTCACCAAAGGTATAAAATGACCCAACAACATTCCCATATTCCTACATTGACCAACAATAATATTATTGAGTCCCTACAAAACCTTTTTATAGTATACCAAGATCCTTCATACTCCTTATTAAAAAGTGAGATAATATTCAAGCACAAAGGTCCTCTATGTGATACTCTAATCATTATATTTGGATGTCCTCCAAAGAACACATGATAATAAGGTTCTCCCCAGTTAAATATTATTCTATAATTCCATTATACCAACCAGTGATCAAAGTATCAATTTTGGTTAAACCCATACTCTCAACATGCACTAATTATATTTTTTCTGTATTAACAGATGATTTAGGGTGGTAGTTGGTGTCAGCATCTCCCCTTCCCTATATATATTTTGGATTAATTAAAGAGAATTCAAGAAACCATATCCTATTTTATAAAATACTAGGAAATAAACCATGATGTTCAAATCATGTGGAAGGTTTCCCCTCTAGACATGAGGAGGATGACATGTGAATGTTGAGATAATTGACTGAGGTTGACCTCCCAATTATGTTACGGCCCATTTCACTCTCCAATATAACATATTAGGAATGATGAAGTAGAATGTGTTCCTTTATTACACCAAATTTTTGGGTGGATATTTGTTAGATAAAATCTAAGAGTCTATCTTATTATAAGTATGACAACCATCTCAAAATTATGAGAAAGATTTTTTGTCGGATTAACTTCGCTACTTTCTCAATAGCTTAGAACCCAATATAGGTGAACACTATGAGAACCTATGGAAAGATTCTCTCCATGAGATAAGGGTACTCTAAAATATCATCATCGATTCTCCATTTAACAAACATATATGAGGAAAATTTAAATATATATCATTAAATTTTAACCTATTATTAAGATAGATGAGTCTCCCAAAGAGTGTATCTTGCAGTGTTATCATCATAGGAGAAGTTTCCCCAGACATTTCATATGTCAGTTGGTCTATTCAATAAAATCCTATTGTATCTAAAATGTGAAAGTGGTGTAACTGAAGGGAATGGTTTATTGAGGGGATCCAATTACAATCCTCCCATAATGCTATAAAATTATCTTAGGTGAGAAGGGAAAATCCATTAACCAAAGGATAACCTCCTATAATGATCATCTTACATGTTGACCATGAATTTTACCCAGATCTTGCTTGAGTGAAAGAATGACAAATCAGGAAAACTCTATTGGAAACTACTATAAAAGGAATCTAAGGTAATCCTTATACCATAGGTATTGGTAAATTTTTACCACCACCACCCCTAGGTTTATCAAATTATCAATGGTTTCAAGATGTGTTGGTGGAAGTTCCAAGTCATCCTTATCCCTCAGATATGGGGGCATTTTTACCACCTCCTCCAAGAAATCTAGTATTTTCTAGGATGGTTGGTGACCTTTGATATCCATCACCCTCACCATTCCTTTCTTTAGTTGATACACCCCTATCATATTCTCATGCTTGGTGATTATAGTTGGGGACTCCCTCAGGATATCCATCCATAATTAAATGTTACGGGAGCATCTAATAAAGAATATTATTCCCCATATAGTTCAAAAACCAAGATATCCCAACAAGGAAAGGAACCCAAATGAGGGTTATATTGTTCTTATCAAAGAGGGTACATGGAATTAAAATTTACCCTATTATTCAGATAATGATGAAATGATTCCCACTGCCAGTTATGCATTGATGAACATTGTCATTGTTGATTTGGTATAGGATATAGATAAATAAATGAATTTCAAAGAATTTAATGAATAAACAATTATCTATGATGTGGTTCACACTAAAATACATATAAAAGATGTGTAAACCCAACACTAAAGGAAGAAGACAAATCTGAAAACATCAAATGATTAGTTGCCACTCCCTAAGATCCCTTCTACTAAAGAAAGAGGGAAAGGTGTGGATATATCCCCCTGCCACCCAAAGAGGTTAAATTACTCTCCATGAAAATAAGGTGGAATAGTATGATACTAATATATATAATATTAGATGACTAAATGTCAAATTACTTAGGTGAAATATTTCCACTGAGTATTACCTTTAAGAATAAGCACATTTTTCTCCTCCCACTCAATAGTATGGAGTCACCCATACCATGAGAATAAATTTTAATCACTAGATTGGATATAGATCTAGAAAAATAGTTTATATAAACCTATTATTTGAGGAATAACAAGAATTTTCTTTTAATGTTTCAACAACTTCCCTCATTTTAGGAAAGTCCCCCAGGACCAGCTCGAAGTAGGAATCAATATCCATTACATATGGGGCAAACCCATTAAGCCTCACCTTATACCAGGGTTAAAGAAATAGATTATACATTATTTCCTCTATAACTCATTAGTTCCATCAAGTCTCTTACTTATTTAGTGTAATCATTGAAAATCACAGCATTCATCAATTTATCATGAATGTAAAATATACCTCGAATGGGTGAATTCCACTCCTCCTCTTCCCAACTTCAGGAATATCATCATTCCAAACTTCAATGGTATAAGAGATCCATAGCATCACCTGTCACATTTCGTGTCCTGGTGTGGAACTATGATTGGAACACTCAATCAAAAGGAGTTTAAAAATTCAAATTATTTTTTCATACTCTGGAGGGATCATCCTTCGTTTGGAATAATAGTTTCTAACTGGATCCATTATGATCTTGAAAGACCTTTATCATTAATTACTTTACCAATTTAGCTCTATGATAATAAAAAGGTATTTTTTGACCTCTTTAATTGAAAATAGTATGAAAATTATAGGGTCTCTGATTTCATTTCCATATGGAAAGGTCTAACATACTTTCTCAATATGTAACTCTTGTAGAAGAATCTACTAAATATTTCCATAGAATTTTTTTTTGAAAAGTTACAAACACCATTAATATCATTAAATTACTCTATAAAATTCATGGAGTTTTCAGGCTCAAAATAGAATCTAAAGGATGTTATTTGATGAACCAATTCCAAATCTCAACATTCTCTAACTGTTGAGGTAAAAATTTCTAGCAAGGTAGAAAATTCCACCATCATGCTTAAACCAACACCAACGACAACTGAAACACCCATAAAAGCTCAATATCACCCAACACCTTATACAGAGCAAAAAAATAGAAAAAAACTGTCATATAGAGGTAATAAAATACCATGTTCACTCATGGTATGAGTAATAAATAAAAAAATCTTCTCTTTCGAAAAATAGCAGGTTCCTGGCTATGTCATCATCGCCATAGAAAATAATAACTTAAATCTTTTAAAGGCTAGGAAAACTGATGAATTAGACCTTAGTGATCATTCAAACTATTACCCTTTCCATTAAATATTAGGCCAAAATATTCAATATTTATTTGTATTTAAGTGCATCCTCTATAAAATGGATGATTTTGAAAAGGTGGTATTAGGAAATCCTCTAGCATAGGTAACATATGTCTCCACTACCCAACCGAAGGAATAAGATGGCTAGTTGGATGTTCCATCTAGGAATAAACAAAATAATTATAATAAATCTATTTTTTTATAATTATTTGAACATTTATATGCATATATCTGGATTTTTCCTTGGACTTGGTGTCACTCTTTGGTGTCTGAGGGCCCTATAAATTAATACATTAAAAGAATTAATATATTTTAAATCACATGCACACATCATTTTGATATAAATTTTTTTCTCATTTTTTGTTTCCTTGGATAGTAAATATGTTACCATGGTTGATTCTGGAATACAATTTTTACCCTGGGAAATACCTAACGTTAGTCAGCGTCAAACGTTTTATGAGAAGTGATCATTGGAGTGTGCATTTAATAAAATAAAGAAAATATTTATTTATTTTTATTAAATGACCCAGAACCTAATCCTATCTTATAAATACCAAATTATGTAAAATAAATAGGGTTATATTCATAAACCTAGGTTGATTTGATAGGATGGGAAGTATTCTTCATTGTCATTAGAAAATTTGAGGACTTGGATGGATGAACGGATCGAGGTGGACCATGATACAGATGGTGAACACAGAAGACCTTCATTTATATAGTTATAATATGAATTCTTCACTAATGATAAATCCATAACAAAGGTAGGACTTTATATTTTATGTTTTATACCCTTGTTGATTATTGAGAATGAATTTTTTATTATCTTCTTAATTTATATTTGATCCTGTGAATCGAAAAAACCAAATTAAATCTTATTGAATCCCAATTATCAATTTTATTTATCGTGGAATGATTTACCCATTTTCCCCTATCTTATGATCATTAAACATGATTTAATTTTCCAATGATGTATTTATATCATTCTTTGTCTTTTCACCAATAGTTCATCGTTTTCTTTTTTGTTGGCCTATGGGATCACGATTTGACATTTATTGGGTAGGTTCTAGCATGATCGAACCCCCAGATTCATGGTGGTTTTTATAATGACATATGGATTGATGGTTTTTAGATTTGTTGGGATTCAATGTGAGATTTGGGTGATGGATCCATGGATTTGGGATCTGGAGTGGTGATGGGAGGTGGTGTGGGAGGCGATGTGGATTCACATGGGTGATCGGATTTCATATTTCTAGCCAATAGTGGTCGGAGGCTGGAGATCAATGTTTATTGATGGACCCTTCAACTTTGGGTGGTAAATCAGGTGAGATCTATGGTGGAGAAGGTAGATCTGGAATCCATTTGATGGATCTTGGTTTCTGTAAATTTCCCAACTACATGTCATGTACCCCATAGGAATACACATCATGTAGTTTGGGTTCTTGTGTTGGATCGTAATTTGGCCTATTTAAGGATCACATGTTATCTACCTAGGACCAAACATCATATAACCCTACCTGGGTAAAAAATTCGTGTACTAGTTGTACATACCCAGGTATCCCGTGTGGTCAGACTCGTCATGTCACCTTGGGTATATGTCATGTGGATGTGTATAGTCAGTTGATTTGTGTTCCAGATGTGCATGCCCAAGATTGTAGGTAGACATACATGTTGTGTTCCCATGTGGTTATACCATGTAGTATGACATGCCTTTCCAATCCATGTCTAGGGAGAAAACACCCAGGTGATGAGGCATGGTCACATTCCATGTGACCCCATGTACATGCCATGTACTTTTCCTAGGAACTTATACCTTCTATATCTTCTTCTTATGAACTCAGATTTTGTCTTGTGAGTAGTCTATCCTAGGTGTGTTCTAAATATGATGTGATGTTATTCTTAATTATGGAATGAAATATATAATGTGAGGTGTTCATAGAGCGATGCTTCTTCATGTGAAGATTGACTGATGGCGGTGATTGGGTAGGATCATCAGAGAAATGTCAAGGTTGGTACTCCTCTGTCATACCAGGTCATGGGTCCCCCATACTCATAACATAGGTAGATTTGGTACTCCCCATAGTATAGCAGGGTTTGGATCCTCTATTTATGGATTAGTACTCCCCCTTATTTTATATTTGTTGGGTATTGTTCCCTCCATTATAGTTGTGGCTCCCTCAGTTGTAAAGTTAAGCGGCAAGGTGTGGCCCCCTCCAAACATATTTTTACAAGGTCGTGCCTAATGATAGGAATTGAATATAGACCTTTGGAGCTGAAGTTAGACTCATTATACTTAGCTGGGCTACAGATATGGAGATCCCCTTTCTCTCATATCTGAGTTTCTTTGTGAGCATATATGTGTTGGGATGATCTTACTATTGTTGTTTCTTTTTATTTCTCCCTTTGTGGTTTTTAGTTCATCCTACTGGGTATGTATATACTCACCCCTTCATGGGATTTTCCCACACATGTCTTGTATAATGAAGATGATAGTCAAATAGAAGGTGAAATTGGTAGAGATTATTGATACATGGGTGCATTGATCATGTTTTTTGGTCGAACTTGGAGATCAGGAGTCAAGATCTCTTCATCTTTCTTTTTCCAATTGTTATCAGGTTGGGAATTTATTTCTAGTTTTTCTTGTATTTTTCCAATTTATACTTTGATTTATTTTTTCATACTCTGATTTATTCCCTAGAGGTTATTTCATGCATGTGTGTAATCCATATGTTGTAGTATTTTATTATTCCTATTCATTTTTTCATGGATATGGTTGTGTATGTGTGTGGGTTTATTATTCTAAGGCCTCCCATTTAAGTTTATTCCTTCTTAGTGCTTGTCATTATCCCATAGCCTATTGGAGGTGGGCTTGGGGTGTCACACTCGGCCTTCCTCCATCCAGGTAGGCCCTGATAGGTTGGCTTTTGACAGAGTGGTATTATAGGAGTTTGTTCTCTAGTAATTATTGGAGTAGGACCCATGGTGAGGATTGGTTGGGAACTTAGGTAAATTGTATCAAAGTGTCTCAAGTGTGGATTTTAGACTAGGGAACCCAATGATGTTGTTATATCCAATGTATCCATTTATCTGAACTCTTAATACCTATTTTCTAACTCATCATATAGATATAATGATTATAGGGGAAAAATGGTACATGCATAATATAGGATTGGTTCCTTTGACTATCCTTCTTGAGTCAGCTCCCTATATATTCTCATATAACTTTTGTATGTATTGGTTAATTTTAGGATGCCTCAATAAAGACATCTAGAAAGTTTACCAATATAAGATCGTGATGAAGGTCAGTTGAGTGATACGACCTTATTTCAGGGACCATCTCAAGAGGTGTTTTCTCCAAGTGGGTGGGGAGCAGTTCCACCTTCTATTGAGAAAAGTATAGTTATATTAGGTTAGGGTGATAATGTGTGTAGTATTAGTGTGTTATGTGAGTTACAGTGATAGAGACTAATAATGTTTCACAGTGATCCATACCTACAAGTAAAAAAGGATTGGCTTGAGTTAGTGATCTAAGTATTCATCTTGTTTAGACCCTGATGGAGTAGATAGTTTTTCTTACATAAAACATTATTCAACGGGAAGTAGGGCACTAGTGGATTCTGATGATGCATACCCATGATGAGATGATTCTCTCATGGTTAGAATTCTAACTGCTATTTTTTTATGATTATTACCATTCATGGTTGTTATTGGTGTATATAAACAAGATTCTCAATCTTTAGTAGGGTGTTATTATGGTTTTTTAGTACTCCAAAAGGTTTACTAACCTCATATGTTACTCTCTTGATAAGGTGTGTGATGGTTTCTTTAGAGTATGGAAGATAGAGAAGGGCCTTCATAGGGACATTTGTGCCAGTGTAGTCTTCTTGTGCCTTTTTACTTATGTCAAAGTGATGGAGTGGTCCCTGGTTACAAAAATTTTTCTAGAAGAGGGATGACAGGTGGTTGGGGCTGATAGTGGAAATAATGTGGCTAAGTCATCTGCAGTAACTAACAGGCATCAAACTTTGAGTTCTCATCATAGTTAGCATACTCATACCCCGAATAAAACATGTAGACATGTGTCTTAGGGATCATGTAGAGGATCTAGTCATCTGGGTGAGGAATGATGTTATTATTATGATGAGAAAGGTCAAATGGCTCATGATTTCTTAACCTGACATTCCCTGGAGGGTAGGTATATAGTGGATGGACCACCAAGGTAGAGGAGTGTCATAATTATGGATCTCCCATACATGGTCAGGTTAGTCCATAGTGAAGTGGTGCTGGAGGATGACCAGGTGGAGCAATGGAGGGAGGAGCTATTGTTCGAGGTCGACACTATGAGATACTCCCACTACCACCACCACTAGGTTGCCCGTGCCAAGCTTATGGAGTTGGTGTTCAAGGTTGTGGGTAGCTACAGGCTATGGAGGGATATGATGAGGCTGCTTATGAAATGATTCGATATATAATATATATGTCTGTTCTAATCTTTCTCTAGTAATGGTAGACTCAAGAACAAGTAATTCCTTTATCTTAATATCCCTTATGCAAGATATAGATCTCCTTGTTAATAATTTAGCCTAGAAGTTGAGGTTATAGGTTCCTATAAGGAGTGATTCTTCTATATCCCACATCTGCTGGTAGTGCAAGATGGTGCTTAGTGGAGTGAGTTTCATGTGTGACCACTTGGTTATCACGATGAAACCTTATGATTTGATCTTAGGTATATATTATTAGTCCATAGTTCATTCCCATATTGACTATCATCATAGTTGAGTTAGATGCCCTTGGATGGATGGGAAGAGATTATCCTTTTCGAGTGATAGAGATCTCATGGATGAGTAAGTGGTCCTTGTGAGTAGGAAGTTACAACCCATCACCCATCATATGGTGAGTTTTACCCTTGGAACAGTGGTTACTTTAGGAATCTTGCTTCCATCAGTAGTGGATGACTTTCTGGACATCTTTCCTAGGGAATTTTTGGGAATACCTTTAAGGTGGGAGATGTAATTATATATCAAATTACATCCTATAGCCACACTGATATATTCTTTGGAATATCATATGGCCCCTACCAAGATCCAAGAATTGGTGGTGTGGTTAAAGGACCTTAAGGTTTTATTAGACCCAGTGTGTCCCCCTAGGTAGCTCTAGTTTTGTTCATGAAAAAGGTATATGGGAGTTTGAGTCTTTTCATAGATTGTCATTATCTAAATTAGGTAATGATAAAGAACCAGTACACCTTGTTGAGGATAGATGGCCTCTTTGACCATTTTATAGGTGATATTTGGTTCTCAAAGATCGATCTAAAGTTTATCTGCCACCAGTTTAGGGTTTTCAAGGATAATATTATGAAGACATCATTCTGATGTCACTATAGACACTATGAGTTCCTGGTGACGGATTTCGGTTTGATGAATTCCCCCCAACTATGTTTATAGCTATTATGAATTATATTTTTCATCCATACTTGGACCAATTCATAGTTTTCTTCATCGATGACATACTCATTTACTTTGTGTTAGAGGAGGATCATGGAGAGCATTTAAGGATGGTCCTAAACTTGATCTGGGATCACTATATTTATGGTAATCTATCAAAGTACTAGTTTTGGATTGGGGAGGTTCACTTCTTGGGGAATGTCATTTCTAATCATAGTAAATTTATGGACCCATTGGAGATTGATGTGGTGCTTTCTTAGGAGACACCCACGAGCATATCAGAGGTACATAGTTTTCTTATCTTGGCGGGGTACTACAATAGGTTTTTGGTATACTTATCTAGGTTAGTATCTCTATTTAATTCCTTTAAATAGAAAGGGAAGTAGATTATCTTGACCAAGTAGTTTTAAAGATCCTTCCAGGAGTTCAGGCTGAGGTTGATCAGTTCTCCTATATTGAGACTATTAGAGGAGGGTGTGGAGTACATGGTGTTTTGAGATGCCTCTAGATCTGGGATTGACTGTGTGTTGGTGTATAGGTAGGTAGTGATCGCATATGGGTTATGGTAGTTGAGACCCCAGGAGCAGGATTATGTGACTTATAACCTAGACTTGGTAGAGATAGTTTTCGCTCTAAAAATGTATAGGCACTATCTTCTGGGAGAGTGTTTTATTATTTACTCAGAAAACCAAAGTCTTAGTTACATATTCACTCAAAGATAACTTAACCTAAGATAGAGGCATTGGTTAGAGTTCCTACAATACTATAACTTCAAGATAATCTATACTCCTGTTAATGGAAATGTGGTGGAAAATGACCTAAGTAGGAATTCATATTATTGTTTCATGGAGGAGGTGTCTGAGTAGTTAGATTTGTTATAGTTGACCCTGATAAAGGATAGGGGTGTAGTTTTTCTTCAATTAATGGTGTTGAATCCTCTACTTCTTTAGTATGTGAAATAAGATCTATTGGGAGACATCAACTTTGAGGTTATACATGAACATATGTCTTTAAGAGGTGCACCAGATGGATTTTCTGGAGGGGAGCACATCATCCTTTTTTGGGGATGGAAAGTGGTTCTAGTTATGTTGCATGAGGAGATTTTAAGGGAGTTTCATACTTCTCCCTTGTATGTACATCCCAGTGTGGAAAATATGTACATAAACCTTTAGTAGTAGTTTTGGTGAGATGGAATGAGGTAGAGTGTCACCGAGTTTATCTCTCATTGTCT
Organism: Viscum album; assembly: GCA_963277665.1. NCBI lineage: Eukaryota > Viridiplantae > Streptophyta > Magnoliopsida > Santalales > Viscaceae > Viscum > Viscum album. Next base: position 1,968,445,923 of record OY728161.1, read on the forward strand.
CACATGTTATTAGGTAAAGGCTGAGAATCAGGTTCTAGTGGGTTTGAAACATCCTCTTGATATCCTGGAGTGGAAATAGGATGGAAAATATATGGACTTTGTGATGGTGTTTCCACAAACAATGATATTTCATGATTCTATTTGGATGATTTTTGACTAATGTACCAAGTTGTCCCAATTTTATTTCATTAGGGAGAAGATCCCGGTTGAGAGTTTATAGAAATTATACATGTGGGAGATCATATGTATTCATGGGGTACCCTTAGTGATTATCTACAACTGTGATTATTAGTTTATATAACAATTTTGGAGGGGCCTATAGGAGGATTATGGGACCCATTTGGGGATAATCACAGTGTTTCACCCCCAGACGGATGGGCAGACTGAGTGGATTATCCAGGTGTTGGATAATATACTGAGGGAATGTGTGTTGGACTTCATCCAAATCTAGGAGAATCAATTTACATTGGTATATCTTGCTTATAATAACAATTATCACCCTAATATCATTATGTAACATTTTTAGGCCCTATACAATAAACCCTACAGGTCAAAAATATGTTGGAATTATATTATAGAGACATTTATTATTGGGATAGAGATGGTGTAGACAATGATAGAGAAGGTTTTGGTGATCTATGAGCACATGATAACAGCCCATAAGAGATAGAAATATTTCACATATCAATGTTGTGGGCCTTTGGAGTTTGATAAGGGAGATTATGTTTTCCTAAGAGTATCCCCATGGTGAGGATGGTGGATATTTAGTTAGGGAAGCAAGATATCCTCAAGATTCATCAGAACATTAAAGATCTTGTAAAGGGTTGAAAAGGTTGTTTATCGCTTTTCATTTCCCCCATAGTTGGACTGAGTACATGATGTATTCCATGTATTGAAAATGAGGAGATATGTTCCTGATCAAACACAAGTTATTAACTAGGGTGAGTTTTACATCGAGGATGAATCCACCTTCACAGAATACCTAGTGTAAATCAAGGTTCAGTGGGAGAGGATCCTTTGTGGGTAGACCATTTCATTAGTTAGTGTGATTTGGTAGCACGGGGTCATAGAGGAGATCTTCTGGGAGCGTGAGAGTCATATGTAGGCTCAGTACCCAAACTATTCTATATACCTTGTGATTTTCAAGGAGAAAATCCTTAAAGAAGAGGAGAATGTAATGACCCTAATTTTTTTTGGATTGGTCCTTTGAATATTTTTATGCATATATCTAGATTTGTCCTCAAAGTCGGCATGTTGTTTGGGTGTCTCGAGACCCCAAAAAATAATATATTAAAAAAATTAATATATTTTAAATAACTTGAATGAATCGTTTTGATATAAATTATTTTCTAATTTTTTGGGTCCCTTGATGGAAAATTCAAGACCATGGTTGCTTTTGGGATGCAAGGTTTGCCCTACGCATGACTTAAGTTTGGTCAGTGTTGGATGTTCCATGGGAGGTGACTGTTGGTGGGTGCGTTTAATAAAATAAATTATTATTTTTATTATTAAATAACCCAACACCTAAAATTCTCTTATAAATACCCAATTACAGTAAATCTATAGGGTTATCCGCATAACTATGTGAGTATTTGAGAGGAGAAGGAGGGTTCTTCATTAACTTTGGAAAACCTAATCACATGGATCGACAAATAGATCAAGGTGGACCATGATATGGATGGAGAACACGGTGGATCTTCTTCTACATCGCTAGTGAACGCGTTCCTCACAAAAAAATAAATCTATAATTAAGGTAGGAATCATTATTTTATGTTTTCCTCTCTTTTTTATTATTGATCATGGATTTTTTATTATCTTCTTAATTTATCTTCGATCTCGTTAATCTCATGAACCAGATTAAATTTTATTGAAGCTCGATTATCAATTTTATTCATCATGGTATGATTCACCCCTATTTCACCCATATTATGATAATTTTACATGATCACATGGGTTAAAAATATATTTACCTTGTTATGGTGGTTTCCCCCACCGTTCATCATGTTCTTCATCATTGGCCTACGGGGTCATGTTTTGACATTGTCAGAGCATGTTCGAGCACGATTGAACTCTTAGATTCATTGTGGTTGCACAAATGACATACAAATTGATGTTTTCAGATAGTTTGAGGTTTTATGAAGGATATTGATGATGGATACATGGATTTTGGATCCAAAGTGATGATGGGGGGCACTATGGGAGGCATTATAGCTTTGTACAGGTGAACAAATTTCTGATTTTAAACCACCAGAGGCTGAAGATCGATGTTCATTGATGGAACCTTTTTTTGGTAAGTTAATTAGACATGATTAGAAATGGGGAAGGAGGATATATAACTTCATGAAGGATCTGGATGTTTGAAAATTTCCTGACTACACATCATTTACCCTGGAGGAACACATGTCATGTACTTTGGGTTCTTATAGAAATTAGGGTTTTGTCTAAGTTAAGGATCACACATTGTGTGTTCATTCCCACACACCATGTCACCCTAACTGGGTAGATAATCTATTTTCCATCTATATATTTCCTAGGATTGACCCCATGTGGTCAAAAATGTTATGTCACCTTGGGGAAACGCTATGTGTATGTGCATGGCCAGCCAAGCAATGTGTCAAGTGTCCACTCCCAGGACCCCGGGTAGACATACATGTTGTGTGCCCATGGGGAAATTCCATGTAGTATGACATGGCTTCCCAATCCTTTTCCATGGGAGAACATACCCATGAAATGAGGGAGGGTCACACATTATGTGACACCATGTACACATCATGTACTTCTCCTAGGAACTTCTACCTTTCGTATCTTCTTATTTTATGCTAGGATTTTGGACAATGATTAGACTATATTGAGTGGTTTTATATGTAGGATTCAATGGTAACATTCATTGTATAATTTGAGATATTATGTGAGGTGTTCAAATTGTGATACTTCTCCAAGTGATGCTTGACTGATGGAAGTGATTGAGCAGGATCATCATAGAGATTTTGGGGTTGGTACTCCACCATAATATAGAAGGGAATAGGTCCTCTATCTATGGAATGGTATTAACTATCTTTGAACTTTGGTGGGGAGTGGGTCCTCTACTGGATTCATGGTTCCTTCATCTATGGAGTGTTATGGTAAGGTGTAGGCCCCTCCACATAGATTCTTGTGAGGTTTCACATGATGTTGGGTATCAAATATGAACCTTTGGAGCTACAGGTAGAATCATTGTACTTAGTTGGTCTATGGAGATATAGATCCCTTTATATCTCATCTATTTTTCTTTATGATAATATATGTGTTGGATTAAACTGACTATTTTTGTATCTTTATATTAATCCCTTTGTGTTTTTCAGGGTGTCCTACGGGGTATGTATATACTCACCCCTATATGAGATTTTCCCATACATGTTTTTTATTATGTGGATGATAGAAAGATTTGATGTAACATTGGTGGAGTTTAGTGATACTTGGGTGCATTGACCATGTTCGGTGGTCATACATAGAGATTATGAGTTAGGATCTCTTCAGCTTTTTTTCAGTTATCGTCATGTAGGGACTTCATTTTTAGTTGGATATGTATTTTTTACCTTTATGATTTGATTTATTTTTTCATACTTTGATATATTCCCTACAGGTTGTTTCATGCATGATTTTACTCTAGATGTTTCAGTCTTTTATTATTACTCTGCACTTTTTCATGGAGATGGTTATATACATGCATATAGGTATATTTGGATAAGGCTTCCCATTTCAGTTTATTCCTTCTCAGTGCTTGTTTCTAGTCCCTATCCTATTGGAGGTGGGCTTTGGGTGTCACACTCATCATGTTATCGGTCGGTCAAGCCATGGTAATTCAGGTCATGACATCTTTAATGATTGAATAACCCAAAAGATGGTCAACTGATCCCATACCATCTTCAAGGTATAGCTCAATCAATCAGTTGTGGCCTCAATCCCCACTGAATTATACAAAGTGACATTGTCATCTCTATCCTTTAGAGTCGTAATAATTAGTATAAGTAGATTATGGTGTAGGAAGATAAGCTTCAACCAAATCCCAAACTAGTCTAGAAACTAATGGATTTCCTACCCCCATTATTGAGAACATCAGAACCGCCCCACCAAATAGAACCATCATCAGATGAAGAGTAACAATATGGATTAGTAGATGTCATCCATGTGGGTAATGAGGCATGTAGCAGAAACCAGTGGGCTAGGGATTTAAAAAAATTTATCAGCAGAGCAATGAAACTTTATCATCTCCGATGATCTGAGCCCCTATAGAGGTCCAAGGATATTGCATGAATTATCAAGGCACAAAAATTAAATCAAATGGTTACCTCATTAAAATCAAAGTGTTCTTGACATAAACTCATCATTAGTGATAATTTATTGAAAGATCCAAATATTAACCCATTTAGATCATGAACACACACTTCAACAATTCATGTGAACATCGATTGTCTCATTCTAAGTGCTAGTGCGGAGCTCCGATGATTTATTTGGTGTTGCGTCGATCACCTCAATCGCATGCCTTTGATCCAAGAAGGCTTGATTGGATCATTCACTCAGATAGAGGCTTTCTCTATCTAGTATGCGGGAGGATAGAGGACCTCTCAATCCATTATAATGAATAGCATAATGGAAATAATATCCTCAAGACTTATATTGTGGATGTTAGAAATACCCGGATAAGGTTCCCTAGCCCCCATATATTTAACATACACTAAATAAACAATAATTAAATATTTATGAAAAACTAACTAAATCATAAATATTATTTATATTTTATCACCTACTTTTAATATATAATATATATATTACTTGATAAACCTAAATTGTTCAATTGACTCATAATTGAAAATAATATTAAACGAACCTTGAATATTAAAATAAAAATTCATTCATATAATATTTTTCTTGTATTCACTAAATACCTCATGAATACTTGTAATAAATAAATTCAACCCAATTATTATATACTCAAATAAAAATGAATTTATTTATTTATCAGTGATCGTTAATGCTTGGAAAAATCTCAAACCTTATTGTGGGGCCCACCATGTCCTATATACTTATTCACCAAAATAAGGTAGATTATTGAATACTCTATTGTATATGACCATATAGTCCATTATCTCAATAGCATTGAATACTATTCATAGACCAATAGTAGATTCTAACAACCCATCAAAGACCCCAAAGAGATAATGAAAATTCATAGCAGTGTCAACCTTTCCTACGAACACGCACTATGTAATATAATATCTTTATCTCACGATATCATATAAATTAGGATGCACACATATATCATCATCCATTATTGCTTTATTATTTGTTGATCTAACTATATAGACTTACCTTCTACTGCCTTGTATAATGATTTATGAAGGTTCTACCATCCTGATCAACTAGGCTTGATATATCACTTTCTCAACTCAGAAGCGACAAATTCTATCTTGACCATTCAACCAATGTCATACCACCAATGACACACCAACATAAGGTACCTCTCCATGAATTTTATGTTATGGTTTTTTCATTTCATCAATGTACTTAATCAAATGGTACAAATTGATAATGATCTCAAGTCAAGAGACCAATACACATGTTTGTAGATATGAATGACCAATGAAACTTGAAACGTGTGGTATTCCTATTGGCGGGTCTATCCTCACGATCTCACCTACTAGAGATCACTAAGTTCAAAATTTATGATAAGGAGTCTCAATGATTATGATCCCCACGAGCTGATAGTCAAACATCAACTATTTCCAATCGGTATGATGTATCTAAACCATAGGATATATGCTTAAGATTAATTAGTATCTATATGTTCTCATTATATATTGGTAATAGCTATAACCTTTTAATACAATAATTAATTTATAGACATTACCATTTAAATAGTGTATTAACAAATATCAACACTATAATGGTAAGAGTAAATCAGGCATAACTCATTGTATGCATAATATGGTAATATAAAAGTACTCATAAAGTCGGGTCTAGGGCACCCACTTTTTCAACACTCTCACTTACACTAGATCCAACTTACTAACTATACTTATTAGATATCACATGATAAGATCATAGTTCAGCTAAGTTATAGATTTAGTCATGGGGATTTTCACGTCTTTGTTTCATGGCTATTCTACTATCTGCAACTTTACCTCTTTGATTAATACTTCTCAAGAGATGATATCCCTAAGTATATCCCTTTTTTCTACTATATAAAATAAACATATTGGATATTACTAGTAATAGAATTATTATAATTATAAAACTTAACATAATAGGTGAAATTACAAGAACTAGAACAAATCATTTCATATTTTACACTGCTTCTTTAGCTACCTCATAAGCCACAATTAACTCATTATTTATAGTTATGGCTACCACTTAATTTAATCAGCTTTTATTGATCATTAACTTAGCATAATTTTGATATTAGATCAGATTGATCTATAAGAAGACTTGTTTGTTTCCCCTTGTAACTAACATCCCTTCCTCTCCTTATACCAATTTTATACATTTTATTCCAACTCAAGAACAATTGGATAGTTCAAATTGCTTCCCTTCCAATTCTCCTAGATATAGTTGATATTTTATTATCATAAATTTTATGTTGGTAATATCATTTCATGTACATATCATGGAATATGTGATTGATCAGTTGTATAAGCGTGTAAAATTCAACTCACCACATTAATCTTCTCTTATACCCATGCATGTATTCTTGAAGAGATTTATTCCATGTGACTTTGGAAACAATTCTCTCTCAAATTGTTCCAATTCATATTTTATCAATACTTTGTCATTATATTTACCATTGACTAGGTCTAAGAGTTTTTTATATCTACCACATTAGATCCTATACCCTATAATTTAGGTTGATACTTTAATTCAACCTATATAAAATTAATTCCATTCTATCCTTAACTAACTATAAGACTAATATCTAATTTTTATATATTCTCAAACATATTTTACTTAGAAGCATTAGTACTCCCACTAAAGTCTTATAGACACATGGAAAAAATTTATTCCAAATAAATATTTTATGATCCGGTTTCTTACTTTAATCCTAAATTGGATTTTAGCAACTTTGACCCCTTATTGGAATTCTATGATGTCACCATCCCTTTCTGGTTGCATTGTCAAGACACCTTCCATGATTGGTGGTCTTGAAATATAATTCTCAATAAAATGGTTATATAAAGTAGATATGATATGTAAAATTCTAATGTATTTAGGCATAACAACTTGGTGTTACCAATTAATCCTTATTAGTACCACACTTATACTATCCACGTATAGTTTCACTTGAATACCCACCAAAATATTCAAAATAATGAGACCCTACATTTTGATACATGGAATCCATTATTTAATTTTAATTTATCTTTTAAATTTTATCTAATTTCCATATAATTATTACTTTTAGGATTTATTATTATCAATGTATCACCATTCATGGTGAATATAAAACCAATACCATGGATTTACCCTTTCCATGCAGTATGTGTCTCTAGAATATTACTTTTTCATAGGATCTTGTGGAACTAGTTCTTATGCCAACTATTTGTGTATCTCTAGCATTGAATAAATCTAATTAAATCTTTCTCCTACTATCTCAAATAGAGATGTGTACCCTTTTATAGAAATATAGTTTATAACTTGACTATATTTTTCTATCTTAGGGTTTAAGTAATATACTTAGAAAATTTTAGGATAATTACTTTAGATGCACATTGTATTTATCTTTATGAAAGTTTGTTTATATCCTAACAAAACCATTGAATCTAAACACATATTACTATGACATAATGGATTTATATCATACTATAACTCATATGATATCCATTTTTCATAATAGTTAGCTTATTTTTGTGGTATAACACTATTATTTGCGATGTATGTATTGAAAAATATTGGAAGTTTCTACAAAGCATATTATTTTTAACATTAGTACCCCTTTTACTTACATCATGACTCTGATGTATATAAGGAAATGTGCATTTAGGAATTTCTCCATGCTACATTTTATTGATCAATGTTAGTATTTAATACTCATCATAGATCCTACTTATTATCATCCTAACTTTGATGTGGATAAGGTAATGTGCATTTAGGAATTTCTCCACATTGCATTATAATAATCGATGAATGCTTGGTAAAGATATTCTTCAGCACACCAACACAAAGCACCTCATATATTCTGACCATGCATATTCCATAATTCACTTTCATATTCCTTAATACACAAACAAAAGAATCTAATTAAGTATATTTACCACTTTCTAACACTTGTAATAGTTCATGTTCTCTAGCTGAACTAATTCTAAAAGCTTTGTGGCATACCTTTATTAAAAAGGGTTTCTTTATCCAAAAATAAGTACATAAGTGTGATGATAATACCTAAGGTATTTAACTCCAAAGATTATAAAACCATACTAGTTATATTCTTGAAAGCTATTTATTTTTTCATGACAGAGTATTATTCTTCCATGACTGGGTATATAAGTCTTACATTTTATATTCGTCATGTATTTTCTATGATTCAAGCATCACTGAAAAAATGGTTGAGTATGTGACACCACAAACATAATTCATTCCAAAATGGAATAATGTATCCTTGTGTTCATTGGACACATGTGATTATTGTTTTGGTAATAATTAACAAAATTCCAACTATAACCATTGACTTGGTAATTAGAATTTGTGCAATTATCATCGCTGACTTAGGAACCACTCTTTCTTATCTACTTAGAGAACACACATTAATTTAGGTAATGCTTTATTTATTACCTGGTTATCATATTCAAATGCACATATTCAATTGAAATATTTCATTTCATACCCAATAAGTATAACAGAAAATTTTCTTGAAATTGATGAAATACCCAAAGAAGAAGCAACTGCTTGCTTCTTCAATTTAGTTCATTTCATTTAAACTTTCACATAAATATTTCATGACATGCAAAGAAAATAACATATTATTTAATGTCTTTACTATTTTATTTTAATGACATTGTGAATGTGACTTTGGATTTACTCTTTCCATTGGCCTTTTCACCTTGTCTTTGAAATGGTTCACCATAAGAACTAAGACTTTCTTTAAGTTCTTATTTACTTAGAAGACCTTACCAAAAAGATAATAAAGTGTTTCCTCCATACTAATCATTTTTTATATTAAAAAAACTAGAGTAAATGGGAGAAAATTATATGAGAAAGGGGTGAATTTAAAGTTCATGATTCATCTTTCAATTTACATGAATCCATTATAATCATCATCTATTCATATCTCACTTCATTTTCTCCTTACAATCTTCTTAGAGATGAGAATACAAGTGAAATCATTAATATATTTATTTTTTATCCACAACAAACATCATAAATTTATAATATCATTATGAAATAACCATAATATGCATCATACATGAGTCTCATATAACAATTTGTATCACCCTTGCTTCCTGAGGAGGATTAATAGGTATTGGGGACACTAGCACCTTGAATTTATGATATTGTAATACTTTTCACAAGTGACAATACTACTCTCAGAAACTCATGATAGTTTGACCATTATCTTTTTTCAATAGTTACCATAGTATACTTATGATATTGCATTCCATTTTTTACAAAAATAAAATCTAACAGATTAGTACTTTTATCTGGATTATTGATTAGACATTACCAATTAATTTAATCATCAAATATATCACACTATTTTATCAAACTCTAGAAACCCTCTATATTATAATCTCAATAATTTTTCATTTGATTATTCTAGTGGAAATGATCCTTAAAACCTATCCTCATATTCTAAAATAAATGGCTATGCCACTACACGAAGAGTTCAAGTTAGGATTTTGAATGAACGACCACATTAACTCATGACTCCTTAATCTGTTGAGTGAAGTCCCAGCTTCTAAAATCAAAAACTTGATTTTCTCAATTATTACCTATAAATATAAAATGAGATAGATGTGGATAACCCTTTATATCAAATTAATTTAAGTATACCCATCACTCATGTAAGAACTCCCCAGTAGTATGAGTCACCCTCAACTATGGCTGATGAGAATACTATACACCTGGTTCTATTCAAATTCTAATGATGTAACGTGTTTGTGACATAATATTTCTTTGAGGGTTTTTAAAAATTATCAAAAAAAATAATATCCTTTTATTAAATATGTTCATACTATGTTTTATAACTCACAACTAAACATTAATAGAATATATTCATCGCTTCTTTATGTATTTTTTTTGTTTATTATTTTATGTGCTTCACTCAGACATGCACATGAATAAAATAATAAACAATGCATAAAGGAAATAAAATTACTTGAATGGTATTGAGAATCTAATGTTTTTTGATCCATTTAAAATTAATGGATCAATAATTACCTAGGGGTATCATTCCTAATTCAGGTCTTGACTCATGGTGTATCTTTTCCTCAGTCCAATGTGTTTATATCTCATCTTTGTTTTCTCCATGACTTAGTGTGGTCTATGACTTACAGTTTCATTTTCAATGGTACATCAACACTCAAAAATAGGATAGGGGTTATCGAGAAGTGAAATATACATAAAAATAATTATCAATGTGTATTCCATTATATATATTGAATAAAATAGGACGATGCACAGACCATCATAAAAATTAACTAATTATTACAAACATCACATGAATTTATAATAAATAATTAATTAAAACCAAACATGCATGGTTTATACTCAAGACTAGTCTATATGTAAATGAAATGCATGATAAAAAAATTAAAATGCCATAAATTTAAGTACGGGGGATATTAAATGAATTATTTAAGTTCATATAATTAAATTTTAATTTTATACCTTTATTAATTCAATTTATAATTCCAAAATTAAATAATTTAATTTTAGACCAAAATGAAATAATTTAATTTTAGACCAAAAATAAATTAGTTATTTATAAATTTAAAATTATTTCATTTTTTATAATCCAAAATTAATAAATTAATTTTTATTATATTTTATAAAAATTGGTCCCCAAAACCCCACCTAAACCTATTGTAGTTCAAGTAGGACATGTGCAAGCCCATTCTAGACCAGGAAAACCCCGTGCATGGGTGTTTTAGGCCAGGAAGACCCTCTCTGGACCATTATGGGTAGGGAGGACCCACCCAAAACCATTTTGGGGTGGTTTGGGTCAAATAATACCTACAGAAAGCCTATGGGTCATCCTAACTAGGGAGGGGTACCTCGACAAGGGGTTCTCACATGGTCGGGGTGGTGTCTGGCGATGGAATCTGATGTAAAGTCAGTGTTGGGGACCAATGGTGGTAGTAGAGAGTTCGGTCTGACATGAGGGACGCACAGCGGTGGCAGTCTTGACCATGGAATGGGATGTCATTTGGGAGGTCACAACCTAGATCTGGCCTCTAGGAGAGAACCAAGCATAGGATCTGGTAGGGCTCAGGCATGATGTTTTGGGGTTCACTGGTAGCAGTGATCACAAAAAATAGAACCTAGCGGCTAGAAATGGTGTTCATGGGTGTCGGTAAGGTGAGGCATCAGCAATTGGAGCACACAGTGGCATCTTAGATTAGCTGGGGAATGACACAGTAACCAAGATAGAGGTTGAGGCAATGTTGATGGTTCAAGTGGGAGGTGGCCCATAGTGGTGAGTGAGGTTGGTGTCCGATCAGTCAGATACATCTTGGGAGGTGGCGACACCAAGCATCAGTGGCACACACTAGTCGGTGGAGGATGGTAGTGACTAGGTAGGCTTCATTGGGAATCCTTACACTTTTTACATTTTTTTATTACTTCCATGGTATCCACTCACTTTTAATATTAAAAACAAAAGTGGTTTTTGAATGTGGAAAACAACACCCCAACTTCCTTTTTTTTAATCTTGTTGATATATTTTTTTTACCTAACCCACCATCCACCCATTTTGTGGTATTTTCAAACAGCCTAAAAAATTAGGCTTTAATTTGTTTCAAAATTCCATAATAGTCGTTCAAATCAAAGTGTGCTAGATAACAGATCATCATCGATGACTATTTATTAAATTATTTGAATTCAAAACCCTATAAATATTCAACACATGCTTCAATATTTCATGGAAACAACAATCATTGAATTTTGGGTTCTATCACAGAGCTATGATGATTTCTTTGATGTCGTGTCAATCACCTCAATCTTGTGACTTTGATCCACAAAGGTATTCTTGGATCATTTTCTAGGATAGATAATTTATCTATCTGGGATGTGGAAGGATATAGAAGCTCTAAATCCATTTTAATGAACAATATAACAAAAATGATCAACTACAGACTTATATAGTGGATGTTTGAAATACTCGAAAAGGGTTCCTCAACCCCAGTATATTTAACATCCACTAAATAAGCAATAAATAAATAGTTATTATGAACTAACTGCATCATAAATATTATTTATATTTTATAACCTAATTATAATACAAAATAAATATATTACATGATAAACTTAATCCATTAACTCAACTAATAATTCCTACTAATATTAAACAAACCTTGAATATTAAAATAATATTCGTTCGTATAATATTTTTCATGTATTCACTAAATACCTCATGAATAATTTTAATAAATAAATTTAAACCAATTATTATATATTTGAATAATAATTTATTTATTTATTTGTTGTCGGTCATTAATACTTACAAAACTCTCATTCCTCATGGTGGGTCCCACCATTTCCCATATACCTATTCACTAGAAGAAGGAAGATTCTTGAATATGCTATTATGTATGACCCTCTAGTCCTTTATCTCAATAGTAGTGAATATTGTTCACAAACCAAGAGTGGAGTCTAGCAACCCATCAAGGCCCCAAAAGATATAAGAAAAAGTCATAGAAACAAAAACCTTTCCTACGAACCTACATTGTGTAGTATAATCTCTTTATCTCATGATATCTCACAAACCAGGAAGCACACTTGTTTCATCATCCATTATTATTTTATTATTTTTTTCTCTAACTGTACAGACTTACCTTAAACTACCTTCTCCAAGGATTTATGAAGATACTACCATCTTTAATAACTAAGCTCTAGATATCACTTCCTCAACTTGGAAGTGACAAATTATATCTTTACCATTCAACTAATTCCATACCACCAATGATGCATCCACACAAGATACCTTTCCATGACTTCAATGACATGGTTTTTCCCTTGCATCAAAGTACATGATCAAATGGTACACATTGATAATAATCTCAAGTTAGGATGCCAATACACATGTTCATAGCTAGGAATAAATAATGACACATGAAACATGTAGTGTTCCTATTGGTAGTTCTTTCATCATGATCTCACCTACTAGAGATCACCAAGTGAGAACTTCATGAGAAGAAGACTCTCTACTTATGAGACCCCAACACTTGATAGTAAAATATCAATTTTATCTAGTTAGTATGATGTATCTAGACCATAGTACATATTTTTAAGATTAATATCATACTATCTCAAGGTTATCATTATATAATGGGAATTTATATAACCTTTTAATATGATAATTAATATATGGACATTACTATTTAAATTGTAGATATAGAAATATCAACACTATAATGGTAAGAGTACATCATGTATAACTCACTATATGCATGATATGGTAATCTAAAAGTGATAATAAAGTTGGTTCTTGGGCTCCCACTTTTACAACAATCCACTTGGAAAACCCAATCTCTAATGAAGAACTTGCATGTGAACCTAAACACCCTAACCAAAATTGTGGGTGGAGGGAGGGAGGTCGTAGGGGCCAAGAGGGTAGGTGGAGACTCAATCACAGCCAAGCACTTCACCTAGTTTAAATACCTTTTGAAGTAATATACATAGCCAAAACTCAAGGGAGTGAACTTTAGTGAGCCTAATGGGAGCATGGATACATTCGTGAATCCTCCAAGAGTCATACAAACCTAATTTTCTTGGAATATCAGTTGGTAGGCATATAACTATTTGATCCACCCAGGAATGTGGGCATACCAGCTCAACTTAACTCGTCAATGGAAAACATTCCCTTAAGGTCTGGCCAAGAACAAGGATTATCAACACCAAATTCATTGACCTTAAAGCCTTGGACTAAAGAACACCCCCATATAAATAAGCATTATCCTCTAGCATGGAAGTATGACATATTGAAATAGTTAGACACTATCTCAGCCAAACTTTTAATACTAGATGCTCTTAAACTCTAAAAATATCTCAAGTAAACACTTATCGAGGCTCTTTAGAGCCCCCAATAATTTCATACTGTAATTATTATGCTCGTGGAGTATCATGTGGAGAATAACCCAGTAGAATGTCATGTGGTTATATCATTTATAGAACAAGATTAAGCGGCCACTATTCAAGGAAATATCAAACCTCTGTACCTCTCAAGAGAGCTTGAAAATGACCATGGGTCAATATTATCTTAGTCTAAACACTTCTAAACTTTGTTTATGATGATAATTACTTCTCACCCTCAAAGTTTTCCATTCAAGGGTATAATAAAAGAGATAAAAATCCCCTTAGAAAAATCAAACTTAGAGACCAATTTTGTGATATTATATCTAATTTTGAGTTTATAATAATTGTAAAGTGCATAGTATTTAATGCTTTATTAGGGAGAAATTATCTTTAAAATCATGTAGTAATACCATCATCATACCATCAATGTCTAAATTACCCTATCAATAAAAAGGTTAGGGCACTATGTGATGAGGACACCCCCTTAAAATCTTATGAATCCTAGAATATTGAGGAAAGTTTCTATAAGATATAAGGACAATAAATGAATGATATAAGGTGACATGCAAGTCACTGCTCCCAATACTTTGGGAACTTCCTAAACAAACCCTTGCAACTTACTTGGAAATTGTTATGTATTTCTCATCAATCTAATGGAGGCAATGAACCTAGATCCAGGGATTCATCATAGTCCAAAGGCTTAATAGAAATTATTTACATATTAATAGTAGTTTTATCTAATATTATCATATCAGAAGGTAATAAGGATATACCTGGGGAGAATAAAACCATAGATGACAATAACCCAGTTAATCATGCTCCCTCTTTGTCTTTAAAACCCTGGGGTATTTTTTCATCATCATCATGATTGGAATACACTTCCCCATTTCTATAAAGGTATGAATATTACCTCATATTATCTCTTTAAGATCAGTATTTTAGAACCTAGTATGCCTCTTGTGATTCATTTTCATAGGTATTATAAGAACCTAGGGATATATCCTCATCATACGTTATAGATAATAATTCTCCCATATAATCTTCTAGATATAGAAATCCATCATCATCTTATATCCTTGGATACATTGAGGTGGATGAACACGAGGAGGCTGACCTCAAGGATTACCCTCTAACATTTAAGGAGGGTGTCTATACCATGATTTATGTGCTCAGAAAAATAATTATGGGTACAAAAGATGACTCATGACCCATATTAATTAGTTCCTTCATGTCTCCTGAAGAGTGGGAAATATATATCTCCTTCTTAAAAAACATTATTATGCATTTGCCTAAAATTATATAGAGATTCCTAAACTGGATCCCAATGTTTCCACCTATTATATGAGACTTCTAAATGATCATCATGGTTTAAAATAAGAATCTAAGAGGATGAATCTATCACACATCACTAAAATCAAAATTGAAATTGTTAATCTTATTAAATCCAATTTTATTTGGGAATTTTAGTACTTAAAATGTCTCTCTAGAATCATCCCTATTAAGAAAAATAATATATATATTAGGGATTGCATCAATTTCAAGGATCTAAATCACCACTACTTAAAAAATTCTTAGTCCTGATCAAAAAACTCCTTATAAACAAAACTATGGGATTCCAAGCCCTTCATTTTTTAGATAGGTATTTAGGGTACAATCAGATCAAAATAGACCCTAAGGATAAAGAGGTAACCACGTTTAGAGTACTCCAAGGTATATTTTACTATTATATAATTCCCTTTGGTTTGAAGGTGCCTCCTATCAACACACCATGCATTAAATCTTCAATCCATTTTTGGGAAGGATCATAATATGATATATTGAAGATCCAATGGTCAAATCCTAGTAATGTTGTGATCATATTATTGGCCTTTAAATAGTTTTAAATAAACTTAAGCAACACATCTTAAATATGAACTCCCTAAATTATAATTTCAAGTTGATTTCAGAAAAATTTCTCAACTTTAAGGTACACCACTGTGGCATCAAATTCATCCTTGAGAAGACTATCATGATCCTTGAAATTTCAACTCCTCAAAACCTCAAAGAGTTAATAGGGATTCATGGGTTCCTCACCTATATCATACATTTCATAGAAAATATTTTTAGTGGATTCTTCTACTTTGTGAAGATGGTGAAGAATGAAGTCACTTACCAATAGGATGAATACTATCAATAATACTTCAAAAATCTCAAGTGATATCTATTCCACCCACTGGACCTAATATATCTTATAAAAGGGAATCCACTCATCCAATTTGTGGCCACCATGGAGTAATCCCTTTATTCCATTTTATAGAAAAATGATATAGGTAAATAAAATATTCTCTATTTTCTCATCATAACAATGCTAGATATTTAGACACAATATTCCAACATCAAGAGTAACTACCTCTCTCTAATTATTGTAGTATAAAATTTGAGACACTAATTGTAGCACCATGAGGTATATTTGGTCTCTCACATCAATTCACTAAAGTACATCCTCAACCATATGATGTTAACTGGGTGTTTTGGATCAATGGGTGGTTATCTAGAAGCAGTAATACATTCAATTCATATCAAATAAGGTAATCAATAGGCATATGATAGCTAATTTTCTCAAATCAAAACCTACCCCAGATAGCATACCGGTGAATACCTGGCTCCCAAATGAAGAGGTTTTCTCTATCCACAACACTCCCCATATTTGGAAGATGTAATTTAGTGTTTTATCTTGAATAAAATTGGGAAATTAATAGAAAAATCAAAGGTCAATAGAGTTATTCTCGGGTATTGTCTTTGTCTCCCCAGCTAAGTTGGTTTTACCCTATTCTTTCCTACTACTTGAAGGTTGCACCAATAAGGATAAAAATTACCAATTCTAATTAAGGGCTTAGAGTTATCCCTATAACTAAAATTATACCATTTTAATGTTAATGGTGACTTGAATTTGGTAATTAAATAGATTAATATTGAATATTCTATTAATAGGGAAGAGTTGTATCCCCTCCTTAGTTATATAAGGGGATTGATGGAGGAATTCCCCTTCGAGCCAATCTTAAATCCTAACCCTTGCTTATATAATTTTCATGTTTATTCATTGTATCATACAAGCATGTCCCTATCCAATCCTAACTAGTATGAGACAATCTTAAATATCAAACACCATATGGTGGTCCCCCCAGTCACCATCAATGACATGGAGGAAATCAATAAAGTCATAACTTACCTAGAGTATGATGAGCCAATATCCTCGTCAACTAATACCATTTCTAGATGGATGTTCCCCATAATGTAATATCTCCAAAGTGGGATCCTACCATTAGAACAAACCAAGAAGGAATAGATCCCGGGACTAGTAGAAAATTCCATCCTATATGGTGACCTGAATTAACTAAAATTCCTTTAAAAATGAAGTTTTGTTGAAGTTCATTTAATGAGGAAAAACCCAGGAAATTATATAGGAAGTTCATGTAGGATCATGTGGTGTTAATTTTTTAGGGACTAATATCTCCCATAAAATTAGGATACATGGAAATTTATGGCCAATGATGATATAATATTTCATGGAATTCACCAGTAAATTTCATAATTTTCAAATAAATATCAACATCATCCATCAACCCCTAGAGTTTTTGCATATTTACAAATACTCTTGGTTTTTTCCATATAAGTAATGGATATCATGGGACTTTATCTCTTAGCTACAACTAGGTAGTTAAATTTTGTTCTGACTACCACTAACTTTTTATCCAAATGGATAGAGGATATACCCCTCAAAGAAGTCAATAAAAAGGTATTAATCAACTTGGTAAAGCCCAGCATCATCAGCAAATTTGGTATCCCTCACATTATATTGATAAACAAGGGAACCAAATTTTGTGTTTTTGAGTTAAAATGGTCATATCATGAGTATAACATCCATTATAACTATTCTAACCATTTCCATCTAGTATAAAATGGAAAAATATAGGCATTAAATAAAACCCTATCCAATATTCTTAAAAAGATACTGGATAGAGATAAAAATACATTTCCAAAAAAACTGATGCATTCTTTGTGGAATTATTGCTCCAAAACCTACACTACTATGAAAGTTACCCCATATTAATAATTTTAAATTATAGAAATAGTTTTACCCATCAAGGTTCAATTTTCTTCTCTTCAATATTCAATTTACAGTTATCTCACAGAGGATGAACACTCATAAAAGAAACTCAATGAAATGGAGAAGATTGATGAGAAAAGATTTCATGTTCTACACAACCTCAAAATAAATCATAATTAGATATCTTATTCATTCAAAAATAAGGTCATCCTATATTCTTCTGTGTAAGGAGAATTGGTGTTTTCCCTCAAAACTCTAATGATACCAAGGAAGAAGCCTCATACCTCATAAAATTGAACCAAAATGGGAAGGTCCTTATGTAATATAAAAGGTATATTATAAAAAATCTTAATCCTTGAATATGATGGATGGGTAAAGTGTCATTCCCCTACTAATGCAATATTTTTCAAGAATTATTTTTCATAATTTCACATAGATTCATAGTGTTCTAACTATATGATGTTAAACTGCATAGTCTTGGTCCATGTCACATGACCTTAGACTATATGACACACAGGTACTTATCACATGACCTTAAACTATATTATAATTTGTTCCAAAAAAATTATAATCCTAAACTAAATTCCCCCAAAATTCCACCCTTCATGATGTTAAAATACTCATAGTGACCCACCTTCTATATCCTTATTTTCCCTATGTGAGAGTTTGATCCATATAGGAATTCTTGGTTCATGGTTTGTTCCTTTAATTAGCTTCCACCAAAACCAACCCCTTACATCCTATATATGATCTTGATCTTTATAAGTAACCATTCAAGAACTATTTTCATCTTGATTCCTATCCTTATAGAATACGTAATGATGCTTGGATTTTATCCTAGACCTGGTCATGAATTTCATAAATAAATAATTCCCTTCATATTTGAGAATGAGTGATGTAGGGGTGGCACCATATAAGAACTATGTGTGGCTTGATTACTCTTCATATAGGATATGTAGTGACACCAAGGTATCTTGTATTAGGCTTTTCCATAAATTCAAATCAAAAAAATGAAAGGAAATAAAATTATCATTTCCCCTACATATGATATAGGTCTATATAGGGAATTTATCTTCAAATGATACATGTGGGTTGATTCCTATTACTTCAAGATATCTAGTGACACCCATATCTCCTATCCTGGGTCTGGCCATGACTTTCAACAAATAAAGTTTCCCCCTTCACCTTATTGTGTGGCACTACACTAAGGTGAGGCTTGATATTCTTCCCCTCCACATTAATATGTTCTATATAGAAGAATACTCATGAGCACTATGCATGACTCAATAAAAATTATTCCTCTTCTATGTATGAGCCAGTTCTATATAGGAGTCTTATTTATAGTCCTTTATCTATGAACCCATGCTATAAATTTTTCTCCCCTATGTAAGATCTTATTCTAAGTATGGGTTATTTCTCTATCCCTTGGGGATTAAATAGTAATGTCTATGTTATCCAACCCTAACATCCTAGTTCACCTAACCTTTGATAGAAAATGTACCCTTATATTTAAAAATTATGTGTTCCATTATTCTTTTCCCCATAGTATATGTAGTGACACTAGAATTTATTATTATAGTCCCAAACACAAATTTCAATCAAACTCATTTTTTCCCAATGTTTTTTCCCTTCAATAATATCATGTTTCCATCTATGAATTCATTATAGTGATGAAGCCATATCATTTTGAATATGATCCAGATCTATAAACATGTTTCACATGAAGGCCCTCATCATATGACCCTAAACTACATGACACATGAGTCCTTTTCACATGATGTTAAATTGTATGATATATGTTCTACCTTTTATAACCTTAAACTACTTAGAGTGGTCTTAGTACATAACCCAATTTTTCAACATGAGATATAGATCCATATAAGGGTTCCCAAAAAACAGTAGTTCTATAAAAAAATTATTAGGATAAAATTCACCGTTCTCAACATTATATCCTAATGTTTATATCTTTCTCTACAATATCAAAAAATATGTATTTATTAATTCCTATTCCTATAGTACATGTAGTGATTACTGGATCCTATAGTTCAAAATCATCCATAAATCTTCACCACACTCAACCATTTTTCTCCCTACATGAGAGCCAAATACATGTAGAAATTATCATTTTCATCATTATTAAAATTTCCCTTATCTTCCCTATTGTGTGATCACGTGTGTTCTGAATGACCTCTTAGTTATCTCTTATTTATCACCTAATCATGATATACATATGTTTATAGGTTATTATGGGTCACTCAAATTAGTGTGATCATGATACAATGTATCTAAAGGTGGGGAAAATAGTCTTGGTCGTATGATGTTAAACTAAGAAACATAAGATCCATCATACATGACTTCCCAAACTACTTGAGATAGTTTTTTTATGAGACCCATTTCCCCTACTTGAGATCCAGATTCATGTAAGGAATTTTGGTGCATTTAATTAATTTTAAATGAAATACCTCAATAAATAATTGTGTGTGACTTGATTCATACTCTTTTAGGATATGTACTGATACCTAGTTCCTCTATCATAGGCCTGAAAAAAATCCTATCAACGAATAATTCCCTTTTCCCCCTTAATTTTAACTCCTCCCTAGCTATATAGAGCTTTCTTAATGACCCCATGTTAAGGTGAAACATAATTCTCTTTCCCTTCACATGATTTTGATCTATGAGGTAGATTTATAAGAACTATGTGTGGCTTGATTATTATTATTTCAAGGAATACATTGATGTATAGTCTATATATCATGGACTCAGCCATATAAAATCAACCATTTTCAATCCTTTCAAAATGACCACAATGTACTAACCATGTTAAACTTATTTTAATAATACCTCAATCACCTTTTTTGAACATCCATTATTATAAGTCATACTTCGTGTCTTGGGTGTCTTAAATTTCCACAAACCTTTCATGGATATCGGTAATGAGTGCATCCAGTTTCAAAGTATATCTCTATTTAGTTATGAGTAAATTCCCTAATATGGCTCTACATACACACCCCCAATTTGGCCTACTAACGAGAGGCATGCTTACATCCTAAGAAAAAGTTCCTCTAATCATCATATTTCCTGAAAATATCAACATAGAACCCATAATTTGAATATAGTCAGTGGCCATCCCTTAAGTACCAATCCCATATCATCACCTATGATCAAAAATGATATAGTTATGATTTAAAACATCATTGTTCCCTTTTTAAAAGGTGCCAGGGTATTCTTATCCATCATAACCCAATTAAGCTATTATGTTACATTTCCTCTTCAAACATGGGTACACGTATCATGATCTTAAACTTAGTGCACAATTTCTTGAAACAATCTCTTTCAATAATGATCATATCATTCATGAAAAAAAAATTATGGCTCATGTTAGATAAATTATATCACCTTTTTTGTCAATTTTTTTCATCCTTAAACCCCAGAATCTTTATTCCAAGCATCATGACTTTAAACTATGTGAACCCATTTTTGAGACAACCTACTATCACAAGAAACTCTATTCACACTAGGTTTTGATTAATTATTACTATAAAAACTATCTCTATAATTGGTCAAAGTTGTATGACATTAAAATCAATGCTTTTTGGTCAAAGTTATACAACCATAAACTCTATCTCTCAACTGGTCCAAACTGTAAGACCCTAAACTACAGGTGAAAAAAATTTAAAATGTGTCAGGATAAAAACATTTAAAGGGAATCCTAATAAATATTCAACCCCATATCTTCAATCCCCCCACTTTTAGGTCTTGATAAAAAAATAGATCATAAATAGAAAAATCAAAAATATTGTAGGGCCCACCATAGGGGCATAGAAAAATTTGATCCATGCTCATTGAACCTACTAGACCAAGAAAAGGTTAGAAAGATAATATATCATATCTCTTAACCTTGATTTTTTGTTCCATACATGGTGGTATAACCGTTAGGGTTCTAGAATCCTTCTTGAATATTCCTTTCTTCCATAAACCTACTTCATTTGACAAGATTTTGAATCCTCGCAAACTTTTCATGACTATTGATGATGATAATATTCGACCCAAAGGAATGATTCTATTTAACTATGCATACATTCCCCTAATATTTCTCTACATATGTGCCCCTAATATAGCCTATCAACTAGATGTATCTGAATCATAAGGTAAGGATCCTCTAATTATCATATTCCCTTGAACCATTGTAGTGGAACCCATCATTTGAATGTTTCCAGTGTCCATACCACCATACTCATCCCATATCATCACCCCTGATTCAAAATTATTGTGTTATGATTTATATGTAATTACAACCATCATTACGAGTTATGAATTCCCAAGGGAATTTGAACTTTTATTTTGGTAAAGAGTTATTCTTAAGAACGGGAACTCAGACAGGTTTTATGAGCACTTGAATGTCATTAGAATGTGATTTTTGATAGGTTTAAAGGCCTGGGTGCTGTCGTGGGTGTTTATAAGGATATCAACTGAGATCCAAAGTGGTTGGGAAGGAAAGGGGGTATTTTTTCAGGGGGGATTCATAGTGTGAATATAGGTTCATTCCATGAACCATGCTAAGAGGTTATTTTAAAGAGTCAAGGGGGTTTCAAAATTATAAACCCCTCTAGTTATATTTGCTTGGTTAGTTTCTAGATAAGGGAGGCCAAACATCCCTCCCCTAATTCCTTCCTCCTAACTCTAGGTGATTTAGGGATGGTTCATCATGATGATTCACTATTGGAAAAATACCCTATAACAACGGTTTGGAACCATTGGTATAGGCCTCCAAACCATTGGTATAGGCTATACCAATGGTTTGGAGAACCATTTCCATGTAAGCCGTGGGGATAGGACTATACCAGTGGTTTTGGGAAAACCGTTGGTATAGACCTATACCAATGGTTTTAGTAATATGAAAATCTATACCAACGGTTCCATAAACCATTGGTATATGTAATTCAAAAAATAATCATTCGGTTGGTTTTGATCCCAGTACCTCCCATTTGTGATTGAATGACCTAACCACTAACCTAACTTAATTTTGTGAACATAATTTCATAAATATATATATGTATTATCATAATTATTTTAAATTTTGATTTATTTAATGTCCTATGTAAGAAGATTTTATTAAAAAAACATTTACCTATACCAATGGTTCTCAAAACTGTTGGTATAGACCTATACCAATGGTTTTGAGAATCGTTGGTATAGGTTCTTTTATTTTGGGACATACACCAATGGTTTTGGACAAACCGTTGGTATAGGTCCATATAAGTGACCTATACCAATGATTTTGGCCAAACCGTTGGTATAGGTCCAAATTAGTGAACTATACCAATAGTTTACCCAAAACCGTTGGTATAGATCATATTTCCAGTAGTGATTCTTGATGAAACCTCCTCTTTCTTCCCCCTTGTTTCTCTTCTCCATTAATTTTTTATTTCCATTCGATTTGGATAGGGTTTGGATGAAAAATTTCACTAGAGAATAAAAAATAATTTCACTTGATGGGGCTTCCATGAATAGATCATAGAGGATGTCCCAATAGGGTGTATTTAAGATGGTGTTCACTATTTTTTATAAGTTATTCCTACATATGATTTGATTTAGTTTTTTGGTTGAATTTATTTAAAATTATCCATTTATTCAAGTATTAATTTTGATTATTATTTTATTTCTAGGTTTTGGAGTGTGTTAGGAGTAGACTGCACCCCATTTCTCATGATTTTAGTGTTGTTGAACTTCCCAATGACTTTATCATTGAATATTACATTGTGGGAAAATATTTTTAATTATTTAATTTATTAATTTAAAGATATTTATTTATGATAAAGGTGATATTATAATCGGTATAGGTTGGTACAATCTTGGTATAGATTATTGGACCAATTTTTAAGGTAGGGCCTTGTATATATTTAATTTACTTGGTTATTTGGTCATGTTATGTTTACATACCTTCATTAGAAAATATTCTTGTATGTTTCATGATTTTTGGTAGTTTAAAAAAAGGTTTTGGATGAGCACACATAATCCCAATTGTCAACATTAACTATATATCTTAATAAATGGTTTGATGGTGGTTCACTGTTTAAATGAGTGTTGGTATCCCTCTTTATGGATTGTTTGGTGTTGTGTGTTAGATTTAAAAGTGAAAATGGTTTCTTTTTAAAATGTGTTTTAGAAAAAAAAATGGCTTAAATGGAAATTTTAGGATAAAATGGGAGGTTTTAAAATATATTTAAAATTTTATTTCAAAAAAATTATTTTATAAATAATGTTTGATGAAAATTTATCCAAGGGCCTGATGTGAGTAAAGAAAAACATGGTAAATTTTTAAATGGTTTTAAAGGAGGATTTTACTTGGGTTTTAAAGGGAATATAAAATGTCTAGGATTGACTTATTTTGTTCTATTTGTCCTATAATTACCCATAATTTTATCAATGGAATTTATATTTTCATAATTGTTTCATAATTATTAAAGTAGCATAATGTACATGCACCACATGATAAAACCAAGTACAATTTATTATATTTAAAATTAAATTTAGATAATAAAAATTGCCATAAGAATTTAAACTATTAAAATGGGATAGAAAATATAAAATAATATAACAAAAATATGAAAATTTGGATATGCTCGATCCACCAGAATAACTACACTCATGAACAATTCTATAGAAAAAAGTAGAATATTACTAATGTGGTATTCATATTGAAAATTAAAGAATATAACCTTGAGATAAAATATAATTGAATAAATAATTAATAAAACATAAGGTATTTATATAAATTATGTAACCCATATTCCCATTACAAATCTGACCACTGGAATGGTACTAGCTATTAGAATAGTAACATGATTGTTGGAATACTAATCAAACCCTTAGGAATAGTGACCTAGCTGTTAGAATAGAATACTCACCTATATAAGTGTAAATTAATATTTAGGTATCATATAAAATGAAAATACTATATATTTAAACCATGTTACATGTAAATAAATGTTTTAAAAATGATAAATTAAGTATTGTTATTTTTTTTAAACATAAATGTTTCAATTGAACTTTTATAATAAATATGATGATTTAAAAGAAAGTTTAATTTCATAAATTGGGTTTATAAATTAATTTTATGTTTTATTATAATGATAAAATAACTTTATGTAACCATAAGTAATTTTTCAATGGGTGAGAAAATTGATCAAAATATTAAAAATGGTATTTTTCGAATAAATGAGGATTTTATTTAAAAATTAAATTTATTGTATTTAAAAAAAATTATAAAATTAATTTCATTTTTGGAATATACATGTCCAAAAATGGTTATGGTGAATTTTTTTTAATTTTTAAAATGTTTTAATTTTAATTAATAGTGAAATATAGTAAAATACAATATTTAACATTATAAGCTAAATGCATGAATTTCTAAGTCATGGTTGATGTAAAACCCCATTATTTCAAAATATCATGCACCATTTGCTTTATATAGTAATAATAATCAATACTATTTGTATTCTTGGTCTAAAATAATAAACTAATGAATATAATATTCAAAAACACCCCTCTCCTCCCCTTATAAATATCACCCCTTCTCCTCGCAACTTTTAAGTCTTGGAGCTTGCCAAATTTATTCACAAATATCTTCCAAAAAACTCTCCACCATATCCTACTTCTACTAGACTTATCTAAAGACCATTCTAAGGATCATTAAGGGGTATCTTAAGAGGATACAAATAAAGGAATGGGTAAGATTCTTGACTAATCTCTTTCATGTTTTGAAATAAATATTTGTTCATAATTTTGATTAAAATGAATCTAGTTCATAAAGGTTGGTAAAACCACCTAAATGAACTTACCACATAACATTAACATTTTTACTCAATGATTCATCCCTATTTAAGAAAAAATATGGATACTTGGGTCTATTTTAATTTTTTAATGTTCATGAATATCATTTCATATCACTTATGGAGTTTTGGTCCCATTTGAAAAGAATTTAAATAATTATCCATGGGTGATATGACCTTGGAACCATGAAATGAATGCCCTCAAAATAGTGAAATTAAACCTTATATCTTATAGAAATGGTTATAAATGAACATAATAAAATTATATTAAATAATATATATATGAAGAAGGTTCTAAATTAATTGATTAATGAATCTAATTTGATTATTAATAATTTTAATTGCAAACGCATAACAATTCTAGAAAATAAGGTAAGGGATATCGTAGAACTATCCTTTTTCTTTAGGTATGACCTTTCTCCCTATAACTCACATTATGTCTATATTTAATGTTATTGAATGCTTCTAAAATATTTATATATGTCTCTCACATATATACTTATCTTTTTTTTTCTTACTTTAATGGGATAATACATGACTTACATTCATTTATAAATTTCCTTATTTAATAAATCTCTTTTGATTATGATATGAGGCAAGATTATGAAACCCATTTCTTTTAATGGGTAATTCTTATTTTTATTCCTTATAATTGGTTTTCTTTTTTGGAATGCATAAGCATGTACATTTTATTATGGGTTCTCCCATATATTTCTACAATGCATTGGGTGATTTTTTTATCTCATGAGACATTATGAATGGTATTTGGGAGTGAACCTAATCCACGATGGGAATCTATCCACCATGTGATGTTGTCTTAGAATTTAGATTTTACTTATAATTATTTCGTGTTTTATGATTTTTTCACTTTACTATGTTTCCATGATCATGTGATACCATTTTTTATTATGTTATTCTCCCATTTTATTATTCATGATAATTATATTTTATGATATCATTTTATGTCATTTGAATCACAAGTTATGATTCATTATCATGTTTATACCTTAACTGGTATTTTTAGTTCACCCCTTTTATTTATTCCTCAAATTATCCTATGAAGTTTTAATAGCTCAAAGGGATTTAGGATCTCATTATGGAGATTAAAATAAATTCATTTTAGTTTAGTTTCACTTTGATGTATAATAAACCTAGTATTTTAAAGGAACTGGGATTTTCAATCCTTTGGTTGTATTTAATTTATATTTATGATAAAAATCATGTAATAATATTAATAAAAGATTTGGGTCACTATATTTTGTATCAGAGGATGATATATTTATTTTTGGGGATTAGGACTATAATACTTTAGTGGTAACCCTAGGAATATTTCTAAGTATAGTAAAATGTCCTGAAATGTTGTTGATGTATAGAGTGAGTGGTTTCCAAGAAATTACATATCTATCTAGATACTAAAAGTGGATGTGGCTCTAAAATATTTATACATAGTTGTAATAACCCCAAAAAGGGTTCATTGGTAATTAACTCGATCATCACCTAGTGCATAACAAATAGGCCTTACTGTACACTTAGTTTGACACTCCTTGGGTATATGCTTTATAAAATTCTTAAAATCCTTATAAACCATTATAAAGGACTCAAATAGATTAGTAGTTTTGAAAATATAATAGGAAAATTACTATGGATAGCTTGGATTAAAACCTAGAGACTATAAATTAGGATATACTTTTTATTTAAAATTTATTCCTTCTAAGTTAATAGTTTTCATTTTATATGTTTATTAGTTAAAGTATTCTCATTATTTTTTTCCTTTATTTTTTATAATGGATATAAATAGGAGGATCCATCACAAAAATAAATATGGTAGGAAATTTGATGATTGACCTAATTATATTCCTAACCTTGTGGGATTGGGATTTGAGAACTTCATGTTAGTACTGGCCTAGTTGATTCATGCTATGAATGATGACTTGAATCATGTGGAACATCCTCTTTCTCCTAATAAAGAGAAATTTGTAGTTGAGTCCTTTATGTGAAAAATTCCTCTAACCTTTAGTGGATATTATAATACCCTCAGCATGGAATAATAGATTAACTCCATTGAGAAGATATTCTATATTATCCAATGCTTGGAAGAAGATAAATTCATACTGGTTGTTTATTATATTGAAGGGGAACCCGGTCAGTGGTAGACACTGATCAAGAACATAATGTCCAAATAATAAAATGATTCAATGGAATGGTAAGGATTTAAGAAAATATTTTTCAAAAAATATTTTCCTTGAACTATCCATCTTAAAATGGAGAGGGAGTTCCTCATACTAAATAAAATGGAAGATGAGTCTATCGAGGTGTAGGAGGAAAACTTCACCAGTCTTACATGATATGTCTTTGACTTTTTCATCAACACCGAAAATAAGGGGGGCCACTTCTTTAGTGGTTTAAATATGATTCTATGAAAATATTTAATGATTTGATACTTTTAAAGTTATGAAGATATTGTTTCTTTTTTCCTTAAGGTTTAGATGGATATTGGAGACTCTCGGTGGTCTCGTGGTCCTGGAGATAAAA
Source organism: Viscum album (assembly GCA_963277665.1). NCBI lineage: Eukaryota > Viridiplantae > Streptophyta > Magnoliopsida > Santalales > Viscaceae > Viscum > Viscum album. The sequence continues at coordinate 1,968,474,633 of OY728161.1, forward strand.
ATTATAAGATGAAATTTTCTTTGGGTGGATCAATAGATAAATCTAATTTTGTAAAGAAAACCCAAATTCCCATGTGTCAAAAATATGGTAATAAGCATCCTGAAAACTATCTCAAAAAAACAAGGAGATTATTCAAGTGTAAAAAAGAGGTTCAATGGGATAATCAATGCATAAGGGATATAAAGAAACCCACTAATTTGATGGAGGAAGAGTAGGTTCAAATCAATACTTAGTATATAGTATAGTGTTTAAACTGTAAGGAACATGGACATTATGTGAACCAATAACCGAATACAAGGGTTTTCGGATCTAATTAATGACAACAAACACCAATGCCTAAAGACCAAGGAAGGGAATATGTTATCACTATTACTGAGGTGGATCCAGAAAATGATGTGGTGATAGGTATTCTAGTTGTTCATTAAATAATAATGAATGTACTTTTTGATATTGTTTCTATGTATTCTTTCATATCTTTCAAGTTTATTAGAACTATTAAAACACTACCTCAAAACATGGGGGTTAAGCTATCTATGAGAATAGAAAATGGAGCAATTATTACATCCCAAGTATATAACTCTTCCTTACTCAATGTTTTTGGAATAAAACTCCCATAAAATCTTATCATACTTACTTTAGTGGAGTTTGATACTATATTTGGAATTGATTGTGTATCCTTATATAAATCCAACATCAACTATTATGAGAGGTAGATCACTCTTCACATCCTAAGTCATCCTCTGATTATATACGATTATAAGAAGAGGGATGAATCAAATTTTTAATCTTTATCTCAAGTGTGTATATTATTGACTTATGAGAAAGAATATCTAGCTCAAATTATTGAGAAAAATGGGATAACATTCTCAAATACATACCTATAGTGATGGATTATACTGATGTATTCCCTGAAGAGTTTTCTAGTCTTCCTCCTAAATAGTAGGTTGATTTCTCAATAAAACTTATACCTAGATCTATAATCATATCCAAGACTCCCTATAGAATTACCATTTTTTAATTGGAATAAATATAGAAGAAATTACAATAAAATATGGACAAGGGTTTTATACACCCAATTGATTCACCATGGGGTGTGTTAGTCCTATTTGTTAAGAATAAGTATGGATCGATGAACCTCTTCATTGATTATCATGAACTCGATAATATCATTATAAAGAATACGTATCCTCTATCATTGATAGATAACTTGTTCAATCAACTATATGGGTTCTATATTTCTCTAAGGTGGACCTTTGGTCAAGATATCACCGATTAAAGGTGAATAAGGAAGATGTCTTCAAGACTATCTTTCGAACAAGGTATGGACACTATGAGTTTATAGTGATTCCCTTAGGAGTCACTAATTCTATATAAATATTTATGGAATTAATTAATATTGTCTTCAGAGATTACCTCAAAACAATTTGGTAGTCTTTATAGATAATATTTTGATATACTTCAAAATGAAGGAGTATGATAATTATTTCAAAATTGTTCTAAAGACTTTGAAAAAGGGAAAGTTATATGAAAAAGTATAATAAATGTGATTTTTTGATGGAGGAAGTATCATTCTTGGTATTTTTTATCAACGGTAAAGGGATATTTTTGGACCCTTCTAATACAAAGGCAATTGAGGACTGGCCCATACCAACATTTGTATCAGAGATCGGTAGTTTTCTCGAACTGCTTAGGTATTAACAATGATTTTTGAGAAAATAATCACAATTTTAAAAACCAATAACCAAGATGACTCATAAGGGAGTAAATTTTTTCTAAAATGATGAATGTGAATAAATCTTCAAGGAGTTGAAAAAGAGGCATATCACTACACCATACCTCAAACTTCCTTCAAGTAGGGAACTTTTCATGGTATATAATGATGCTTTAAAGAAGGGATTGGATAGTATATATGTGAATAATGATAAATAGATAGCCTACACCTCAAGGAATTTGAAATTACATGTGAAAAACTCTCCAACACATGATCTAGAGTTGGATGAATTGATCTCTGCATTGAAAATATAGCGATATTATCTCTAAGGGGAGAATTTTAAAATATATACAAATCACAAGCGACTCAAATATATATTCTCATATAAGGAGCTTAATATGCACTAATTAATATGGTTAGATCTAATCAAGGACTTGGATTTCTCAATCCACTACCATCCTAGGAAAACAAATAAAGTAGTGGGTGATCTAAGTAGAAAGGATATAGAAAACTTCTCAATGATGAGAATTGAGAATGATCCAATATTCTTATACTTTTAAATGATATAAATGGGGATCATAAAGGAAGGAATATCATCATTTCATTCACAAATTATTTCTCAATCATCCCTTCTAGATAGGATAAATGATGCTCAAATAGATTATGTGGTAATAGAGAAGAATTTGGAAGCTATAAGAAAAAATAAATCCTTGAAGTTCAAAATTGATGAAGAAGGTGTTGTAAGATTTGGGTCACAACTATATATACTATAAAATCCTAAGATAAATAAGGATTTGTTGAATTATTAACATAGATTGTATTTCTTCATCCACCCAAGGAGTATAAAGTTGTATCGAGAACTCTGATAGAACTATTGGTGGGATTATATGAATAAGGAGATCAAAGAATGTACATCAAAGTTCCTGGTATGTTAACAAGTGAAGTATGAAAGGAAAAAATCAAAGGGGGTGATGAAACCGTTACTCATACCTATATATAAATGATAAAACATCACCATATACTTTTTCACTAGTCTTCCGAAGACATCAAGGGTAAATAATGTATATTGGTTGTGGTGGGTTGTCTTACAAAGACTGCCCATTTTATTATAATTTGAGTGGACTTTTCACTTGATAAACTTGTAAGGATATAAATCAAAGAAGTGGTTAGGCTACATGGAACACCATTATCAATTGTATTAGACCGAGATCCTAGATTTACCTCTAAGTTGTGGAAAAAACTCTAACATGCTCTAAACACTGAGTTAAACTTTAGTATGGTTTATCACCCCTAAATTGATATCCAATCTAAGAGGACTATCCATACACTTGAGGATATTTTGATATCATGATCGATAGACTTTAAAGGGGGATGAGACCAATATCTTCCTCTGGTTGAGTTCTTGAATAATAATAGATTTAACTCAAACATTCAAATGGATCCATTTGAATCCCTTTATGGGAAGAGATGTAGAACACATGTGTTCTAGGATAAATTTAGATAACACAAGATGTTGATACCTAAAACGATCAAGGAAATGGAAAAAAGGTTAAGACCATTCAACATCAAATTAGGGAATCTCAAAGTTGACAGAAGAGCTATGTTGACCATTATCGATGAGACCTGGAGTTTTTGGCTAAATATAAAGTGTTCCTATGCATATATCCATGGAAGATAATGATGATATTTAGGAAGAAGGGAAAATTAATTCCTAGGTACATCGACCCCTTTGAGATTATCAATTGCATCAGAGTTGTATCCTATCAACTAGCACTCTCACCAACCCTTTATTAAGTATATAGTGTATTCCATGTATCCATATTAAGAAAATACATACCATACCCTTCACATGTACTAAGTTCAGAGGTGGTACATTTGTAAAATGATCTCTATTATGAGGAGAATCTAGTGAAGATCTTTTACTATAGAGATAAAGTTTTGTGGAATAAGACAACTCGCCTAGTTAAAGTACTATGGTGAAACCATAAGTATGAGGAGGCAACATGGGAACCATATGAAGTCATGAAGTAGAAGTACCATCACCTAATTTCACCTTAGTATGTAAAATGAAATTTTGGGTGTGAAATTTTTTAAAGGTTAAATAATGAAATGACCTAGGATTTTATCAATGGAATTTCCCTTCTTATAATTTTTCCATATTTAGTAATGTGGCATAATGCACATACAACACATGATAAAACTAACTATATTTTATTATATTAAACATTATATTTAGAGAATAAAAATATACATGATATTTTAAATTATTACAAGAGGATAAAAAATAGAAAACAAGATAACTAAAATATGAAATTTTGGATCTGCTCGATCCACTAAAATAAACACACTCACGAATAATGTTGTAGAAATAAAATAAAATATTAGTAATTAAATATTCATAAATAAAATGAAAATATATATAAACTTGATATAAAATATAATTTAATGAAGAATGAATAAAATATTATGTATTTATAGAAATTAGTTAACTTGTATTATTGATACAAATCTAACCATTGGAATAGTAATCTGGTTTTTGGAATTGTAACCTAACCATTGGAATAGTTATCTAACAATTTGTAATAGTAGCCTGACCATTAGAATAGTATCATCACCTATTTAAGTGTAAAATAATATTTAAGTATCATATAAAATAAAAATATGATAAATTTAAACCATGTTAAAAGTAAATAAATGTTTTAAAAATGATAAATTAAGTGTTTGTATTTCTTTATAAAACATAAAGTTTTTAATTTCACTTTTATAATAAAGATAATGTTTTAAAAGAAAGTTTATTTTTATAAAATAGGTTTATAAATTAATTTTATATTATATTATAATTATAATATTATTTTATGAGACCATAATTAATTTTTCAAAGGGTTATGAAATCGATCATAATATTAAAATTGGTAGTTTTTGAATAAATGAGGATTTTATTTAAAAATTAAATTTCTAATATTTTGAAAATTATTTTTATAGAATGGATTTAATTTTTTTAATCTAAATATTTAAAAATGGTTAGGTTTAATTATTGGTAATTTTCTAAAATAATTGATTTTTTGTGAATAGTGAAATATAGTAAAATACGGTACTTAACACTATAAGCTAAATACATGAATTTTTTAGTCATGGATGAGGTAAGAATCCATTATTTCAAACTCACATGAAAATTTTACTATATATATTCACAATAATAAATACTATTAGTGTTATTGATCCAAAATAATAGACTAATGAATATAATATTAAAAAATACCCTTCTCATCCCCTTATAAATATCACCTCTCACCACCCCTTATCCTCAAAACTTCTAAGCCTTGGGAATTTCAAAATTTCTACCCAAATATATTCCCAAATATATCCCCCATGTCTTATAGCTTCTGGTATCATCAAAATAACATTTTAAGGATACTTAATGGGTAGCTTAAGAGGATAATACTAATGGAAGAGGTAAGATTCTCAACTAATCTCTTTCAATTTTATTATTCTTTTACCACCCCATATAATCTACATCAACCTAAACATAGTAATTTAAGTATCCTAAATATACTGATATGTTATTATTATGGTGTAATATTCATCTTAAACCCTCCCTTATTTCATTTCTAAAATGAAAGCATTTTTTACAATATGGTTGGTTCATCTTAATGTTTTTACTCAATGATTTATCCCTGAGTTAGAACACATATGTATACTTGAGAATATTTTAATTTATATAAGGTCATTAATCCCATTTAATATAAATTTTGGATTTATATTACCATTTTAAAAGAACTTCAATAATTTTCCATGAGTGATTCGACTTTTTAACTATGAAACGAACGCCCATGGAACAGTGAATTAAACCTTATATATCATAAAAATGGTAATAAATGTACAAAATAAAATTATATTAAATAAAATTTAGATTAAAATTTTATTAATTAATTAATTGGTAATTTTATTATCCATGACATTAAGTGAAAGCACATAATCATTTTGGAACATGAGGTAATGGATCTTTTCAAACCACCCTTTTTCATTAGGTTTTGACCTTTCTCTCTCTAATTCACTTAATATCTCTATTTAATGTTATGGAATGATTCTAAATTCTATATATATGTCTCTAACATATATAACTATATTATTATCTCTTATTTTTATGGGGTAATACATTCCTTACATTCATTTCTCAAATACCTTCTTTAAGAAATCTCTTTTGATTATGATATGAGGCAAAATTATGCAACTCATTTATTTCCATGAGAAATTATTAATTTTATTCCTTATGATTGATTTCCTTTCATGACATTCATAATCAAGTAAATGTTATGATGGGAGTACCTAGATATTTCTATGATGCATTGGGTAATGTTTTTGTCTCATGATACATTATGAATGGGATTAGGGAGTGAGCCTAATCTATGATAGGACTTTGTCCACCATGAGATGTTGTCTTGGTAGTTAGCATTGAATTAGGTTTATGATTATGTCATGTTTTTTGTTTTTTAAAATTTCCTATGTTTCCATGATCATATGATTCCATGTTTATTATGTTATTCTCCCATGTGATTATTCATGGGAATTCTCATTTATGATATCATTTTATGTCATTTGACTCAAATTTAATGATTCATTATCAAGTTTATTATCTTAATGGTATTTTTAGTGCACCTATTTATTTTATGTATTCCCCAGGTTATCCTGTAAATTTTTAAGATCTCAAAGGTATTTAGGATCTCATTATGGATATTAAAATAAATTCATTTTATTTTAGTTTCACTTTGATGTATTATGAACCTAGTCTTCTAAAGACACTAGGATTTTCAATCCTTTAGTTATATTTATGGGATATTTATGATAAAATTCATGTAATAATACATGTAAAAGGAATGGTTCACTATATTACCTCATAAAGGATATTCCCTATTTTTCAAATCTTGTGCGCTTATTGTGTATCTCATTTTTGAGTGCTTATGAATTGTGTATGTTGATACATAATGATGTATGGTGTGTGGGTGTCCTATGAGAGCTTGTTTTGCATGATGATGTATGTGTGTTGTGTGGGTGGCCCTATGAGAAATTTTCTTATGGTATCGAGGTGATGGTTGGTCCATATGGATGTAATGGGACCCCTAGATGTTCAAGATGACTAGTGGGATGTGTTTGAGACATAGGATTAGTTAATATGGGATGAGTGCCCTGGTGGTGAGTTAGTGAGCTGTGAGATGAGTTATGTTCCCTATTTTTTGTTTCATGTGTGTTTTTGATTATGACCTACCCATAGTTTATGGGGATATGTCAGAATTCTTATTTGTAGCATCCCTATAATCGGGTTTGGTTGGCATGCTTAGTTATTTCTTCCCATAGACCATGGGTATGGGTCGACATGCTTAGTTGTAACCTCCTCAGAGTACATGGGGATGGGTTAGTGTGCTTGAGGACCTTGCCTCCAGAGGCTTGGGACATTGTTCTTGTTAGACCTTTCCTTCAGAGTCTTGGGTCGAGAACTTCCTTGGGGGATGAGTCATGGTTTGATGTGATACATAGATGAAATACCTTTATCTAGTGATAAGGCATGGTTTGAGGCTTGTGGACTTATGATCGTGCCATGTTACTTTGAGTAATGGTTCTAGGTTTGGATAATGACCCACCTTGTGTCCTCAGGTGAGGGTTGGACATTACTTTAATTTTCACCCTACCCTATGTCTTTGGGTATGGGTCAGGTTATGTTATGAGGTGACTTCTTCCTTCCAACATGGATTCAAAGTTGGTAGGGTCAGGTGTCATGGTGGTCTATTTAGAACCCAGTGACCTAACTTGTTTGATTTTTTATGCATTGCATGTTATGTTTCTAGGTGAGTGTGTTCCAATAACATGATTGCACCATATATATATATATATATTGTATTCACATAAACTTGAACACATTATCACTTGGTATTTTTAAGGCATGGTGGATTCCTAATGGGTCATTGGACTCACCCCTACCCATATACACAACATGGGTTTTGATATATATGGATAGAATTTATGTTTTCTCTTAGTACTTAGGTATCTATTGGAGCTAGAAATTTGGTAGAGGTTTAGTGGGTTATAGAGGAAAATGATTCAATAGGGAAGGTCGGTGAGTTGGGTCGTGAGGTGATGAGTGTATTTCATGCATATATTTTAGGGCGTTTTAATACATTAATTGGAATAATATAATTGATATTATTTCTAATATTTGGATAGTTTAACTTGTTTTGTGATAATTAGAAGGATACAAAAATATTTAGAAAAGGGAAAAGGGTAATTAATTTGAGGATAAAAGTAAAATTCACTCTACGATGCTTCACATCGCAGCGTGACACCAAAAAATTGAAGCTACAATGGATTCAGGTAGCATTGAATAGATTTGGACAACATCATTTTCACAATATAAAAAGAAGACATCTCATGATGTAGGATGACAATTTGGTGATATCAGGGTTCAAAAGTGAATAACCTTTAAGAAACAAGGCTTTGGAGCTGGAAATTAACATTTCACATCATGAAACACTTATAGGATGTGAAAACATACAAGGTTTGAATCAAATACAGTATGTAAATTCAATTATAAGAGTGCCCAAAACTTTCATGATGTGAAACCCATTCACGTCATGAAACATCCTGGACATACCCGATGGGAAATTTCAATGGATTACTAAATTTATTCCACATACTACCATAAAATTTCATATTTACCTAATCCTCATGATGGGCCACATTGATGATGTATTAAATTAAACCTAATCTCTCTATAGTTATTTAAATAGAAGTCCATGTTGTTTTTGTCAAGGATAGATCCAGAAACTGGAGTCTAGGGAGAGAAGCTGCACAACTACAGGGTCATCCACCACTTTCTCTCTAGTTTTCTTTATGATTTCTTTTTTTATTCCTCCCCCCTTAATCCATCGTCATTATAATGAGGGGGAAACCCTGCCTTGTGATAGGGTAATGTGGTCGAAGGGGGAAGGTGTCATAGGATTTATTTCTTTTATTAAATTCATGTATTTGGTTTTCTATAGATTATTTATCCAATTATAATCTATTTATTTTATTTAATCATGACCATTGGTTAATAAATATGAAAGGAACATTTTAATTTTAAAATTGGTAACCCTAAATTGAGGCATGACCACTTTTACATTCAGGGAAACCAGGTTTAAATATCATATCGAGACAAAATTGATTCATCAATTCCTTAAACTACCTGACCATGAGAAAATGGGGATTGTCAGGTTGAGGAGAAGATACCATGACCATTGGATCAACCACATATCAACTCTAATTTTTCACATAGATTAATTTATTTAATTTTTAAAATCCAATTACACCCAAACCCTGAAACTATATAATCCCAACACACCTTCAAATTTGATTTCAAAACAAATAAATTTGCTTCACCTTCATTTACTGCTTTCTTCAAACTACCTTCAAACCTATTTTTTATTATTTAACCCTTATTTAATTAATCAATAAAATAGTTTTCTTTAAATGTATAATTAAACTAAATCACCATCTTTGTGGGTTCTTCCTTGAACTTTCCTAATACTATATTTTAATTAATCAAGTAGCGCATTTGGAGTTTTTATAAATTCTATATTTTTCTTAGACCTATAGGGAAATAGTTATTCCCTTTAGGCCTATCATGTGACCATTATATTTAATTTTAGTTATTATTTATCTCATATCATCCAGTTATACCTATTACTTAATTTGAAAGATTGTTTTCCATGTGTTTCATTTATTTTCAAAGAAAATATGGCCAATTGAGGTCTTTAAATGATTAATTTATATAATGGATGATGTATTTTTATTTTTTTATTACTTCTCTATTTTTTATTTTTTTCAATATATATATAGTTTATTGTTTCTATTCTAGACTATGGGGGATCATTTGTCTCTCTATTTATTTGTTCATGGGGTTTTGAGATGTCTATCATATGGATGAGTCATGATTAATTTTCAATATATTCAATCATGGACCTTGGGATCATTATTAAAGGGAATAATCTCACCGTGACTATGTTATGACCACACTACTAGTTGGAATCCTCTTGCATATGAGGAGGCACGCATGAGGTGTTGTAGTTTCCCAGCTCAACCATTGTTCAGAAGACCCGTGTTGGGGAATTACAAAATGATATCAGAGTATTTTGGGATGGGATAGTGTTGGTTAGTGATGGAGATATATTTTTAACACTTTTAAGGTATACTGATCACATTCTAGACTAGTATGACTTCTGTTGAAACCCAAGTTTCCAAAGGATGTCCAATTTTAGGACTAGGTACTCTAGGATAAGTGAGGCTTTGGTTTGGACTAATAATCCCAATGTGAGATGAATGAGACTTGAGATTAGTCATAGGGGTTGAATGGGATCCAATGAGTTGTTCATGCATCATGATTATGTCATGTTTAAGGAATTATGCATGTGCCTATGAGTAGTTTTTTTACATGACACCTTGTCAAAATCTATATTAATTAAGAAAAATTATAATATAATAGATATTTTCTTGCATATATTATATGGGTGATTAGATTAATATGGATACAAGTGTATTATTTGATTTATTTTTATTTTTATTATTCTTGTTGGGATATCATAGGGCAATGCTTTTTGGGATGATTGTTTTTTTAGAAAAAATCAATTTTGAAAATAAAATTCATGTTATAGAATGAGGTGTGTGTAAAATGGTTTATAAATTTGGTTTTATTTGTAATAGCTCATGGATTCAATTATTTTTAATTAGGTTGGTATTTTATAGTTTTTAGAAAATATTAGGGAGATGGATTTTGAAATTTGTTTTCATAATGATTTTGGAAATAGAAATAGTTTTTAAGAAAAGGACAGGCTATGTGAGGGTTTTATTGATTTTGGTTTTTAGTAAAACCCCTTGGATTATAAGGGGTTTTTTTAAAACTCAAGTGAGTTTTGGCATATGTAAAATTTTTTGAATAAGATTTTGAATATACGTAAATAGTGCATATGTAAACCGGATTTCTTTTATTTTGTGTGATTGGTCAGAAGTGACTCAACCACTTGATTTGTGTTCTTGGATTGTGTTTTGTGTTTGTTTTGAAACCACTAAGTGAGGTCGTTAAGTGGGTATTCTTGGTTTTATGTGGTTCATAGAGATAATCAAGTTCATATGTAGGTCGGTTTTCTAGATTTTTGATTTTTTATTGGGAGTGACCTAAGTGCAGGATTGCATGCTCTATGAGTATTCCATAGATGTTTCAAGGGTTCCACTTATGTTTGGATCAATATGGTTTCTTTTTAGGGTTCTCTTAAATAAGGATCATGGGTTTTGATGTTGTGATCGAGAAACCAAACATGAGTTGGTGTGTCCTAGGATTAGACCCCCTTATTGTGTGTTTTGATGATTTCATGGGTTGGACTTCTTGATGTGAGTTTTGATGGGTATGTAGTTAGGACTACTAGATTTGTGTTTTTTAGGTGATTAATTCAGTGAGGAGAACCATTAGTTATAATCATACATTGGTAGTGGATTCATATGGTGAGGAGCACCATAAGTTTCAAGATGAGTCGGTTGTTGACAATTTGGTGTTTCATATCGATGTGTGTGGTTGAGCACCATCTTGGTGTTTAGTAATCAGTGTTTCATGTTTGGTTCCCTAGTGAAATCTAACTTGATTTATGACATGTTTTAGGGGATGAAAATTGGTTTATGACATGATTCATAGGGTGAACCATGATTTGTGACATGTTTCAGAGGGTAAACCATAGTTTATGGCATGATTTAAAGGGTGAATAATATGGTGAAGTGTTATTTCAGAGTGCCTAGTATTTTTTTAGACTAAAAATAGAAAATTTATATGAGTAAAGGTAGTTTTCCTTGTTTTTTTTGTGATTACATGGATATATCTAGGAGGAGACTTAGGATCTAGAGTTAGAAATTCTAGTGTTCTGGTGGATATAATTGATCTAGTTCCATAGAGAATACTAGAATGGATATTTAGATGTGGTGATGGATGGATTCCATGTGTAGTGATAGACTTGGGCTTAGTTTTTGGAGTTGTTGCACTGGCATCGAGCTCGAATTTATAGTTAACATGATTCAAGGGTGAATCAGATCGGGAATTTATTGATGCTCGGGGTGGAGTACGATGATGGACATGGTAATTTTGGAAATAGATCAAGGAATTACACCAAATTTTATAGCCACACATGGATGTGGATTTTTTAATGGTGTGATGATACATCTAGATTAAAGGCATTGTGGTTGGGTAACGTGATGATGTGTTGGTGGTTGAGGTCAAGCTCTTTCATGGAAAGTCATTCAGAGAAGGAATAATCATCATTTTGTGCAAAAAAAAGATGCGATGAGTTAGGAAATTCAACTAGAGAATCATTTTGAATGTTTTTGATATGGTTCTAGGATTGAACCATGGTTTTTATAGAATAATCGGGGTACTTGATTTTTTGGTCTAGAGTTGCACAGTGGAAGTATGTTGAGCATTTAGAGATGAAACATTGAGTGTTGGCACTGGTTTTATGACTAAAGTAGGTCGAGTCTTTTGATCAAAGGACTACCATGTCTTCTCAAGGATGATAATAATTATGGTGGGAAATTTTTAATGACATGTTCTATTATGGTTTTGAAATTCTGGTAATTTGAATTTTTATTTTGGTGAAGGGTTCATTTTGAGAACTGGGAATGAAATAAGATTTATAAGTGCTTTAATGTCCTTAAAATGTGTTTTTATATGGGGTTAAAGTCTATAGTGGTGTAATAGGTGTTTGGGAGGATTTTGGGGAAGATTTGAAGTGGTTTAGAAACTAAAAAAAGTAGTTGTAGGGTATTCATAGCCCGAACCTATGGTTTATTCCATGAAAGTTTAGGATAGAGGTAGGGGTCTCTACCTGGGGATTCACAGCATGAACATAGGTTCATGCCGAGAAGCATGATGATGGTTTTTTTTAAATATTATGGGGTTTATAAATTATAATCCCATTGAGGTTTCTTCTCTCATACAGTTACATGATATGGGGAGGCCAACCCCCCCCCCCCAATTCCTTCTCCTTGGTTTTGTGTGATTTGAGGACAGCTCATCACACCAATACTTAGTGAGATCTCCTCCTTATTCCCCCTAATTTATCTTATTTTTTTCATTGATTTACATTTTATTTGGTTAGATTTTATATGAAATATTTCATCATAGAATAGAGAAATTGTTGCACTTGATTGGACTTTCAATTCTAGCTCATAGAGGACATCCTGAGTGGGTGTATTCAATCCACTGTTCATTTTTTATGTAGGGTATGTCTCCCAATGAGTTGATATAGGGTTTTATTTGAATTTAGGTGAAACTGGTTATCAATTTGGGTATTAATTTTTGGTATTTTATGTTACCTTGGTTTAGGGGTGCATCAAGGTTGGACCACACCCCATCGCTCACAATTTTAGCATCATTGAACTCCATGTGAGTTAGGAATCAGATATACAATTTTGAAAAATTGGTTTTAACTATTTAATTTATTAATTTAATTATGTATATTGATGAAATGGTTTCTTTTGGGCTCAATGGAGGTTAGTACAAGCTTGGGATGTATTATTAGACTACTATTAGAGTTAGGGGGACCTTGTATTTATTTGATTCTCTTGGTTATTTTTTCATTTTATATTTTATTGCCTTCATTAGTATATTCATATTCATGTTGAATTATTTGTATTAGTTTTCCATAAGTTTGGGATGGGATCGCATTGGCCTAATAGTCAACATGGACCATATATCTTGATAAATTGTTCGATGGTGGTTCCCTGGTCGAACAAGTTCTGGTGGACCTCCTTATGGATTGTTTAGTGGCATGAATTGGATTTCAAAGAGAAAATGGTTCCTTTTTTAAAATGTGTTCTAGAAATGGGTTTTTGGATTAAAATATAAATTGTGGGAGAAAATAGGTGATTTAGAATACAAATTTTAAATGGTATTTCAAAATGGAAATGGATTTTCTAAAGAATGTGTAATGAGATTTTGGCTAAGGTCCTGACATGAGTAAAGCTACAAGTGATTCCATTTTAAATGTTTTTAAGGGATGATTTTACTTGGTTTTTAAAGGGGATATAGAAGGGCTAGGGTTGAATTATTTTGATCCATTTGACCTCATGAGGGTGATGCTCTATTTTCCCAAGATGATATGCTTGTGTTTCGAATTTGTGAGGGATTATGGGGTGTGCATGTTGATGCATGGTGATGCATGTGTTGTGTGGGTAGCTTGTAGGAACTTTTTTTCATGATGATGCATGTGTGTTTCATGTATAGCCTCGTGAGAAGTTTTCTTGTGGTATCAAGGTAACGGTTGGTCCATATGTGTGTGATGGTACCCCTTGAGGATTGAGATGAATATTAGAACATGTTTGAGACATAGGATGAGGCTCTAAGGGACTAGTTCCCTAGTAGCCAGTTATTAAGCTATAATATGGTTTGTGTGCCCAGTTTATTGTTACATGTGTGTGCTTGATTATGAAAATCCCAGAGTCTATGGGGATGGTTTGGTGTTCTTATTCGTGACCTCCCAAGAGTTCATGGTGATGGTTTGGTTTTCTTGATTGTGACCTCCCCATAGTCTATGAGGATGGGTCGGTATGCTTGGTTGTGACCTCCCTAGAGTTTGCGGGGATGGGTCAGTGTGTTTGAGGACCTTTCCATCAGAGGATTGGTTCATTGTACTTGTTGGACCTTACCTTTAGAGTCTTGCTTCAATATAATTGTTAGACCTTGCCTTCAGAGGCTTGGGTTGAGGACCACACTAGGGACTGGGTCATGTTTTGACATGACACGTAGACGATGGACCTCCCTTGAGTGAGAAGGGATGGGTTGAGGTTTATGGATGCATGAATGTACCCTATTATTTTAGGTAGTGCGAAATGGTTTGGAAGACACCCCATCCTTTGTATTCAGGTGTGGGATGGTCATAGTTTTGGTTGAAACCCTACCTTGTGTCTTCAAGTATGTGTTAGGTTATGGTATATGGAGATTTCTTCCTTCAAGTATGGAGCCAAATTAAGTAGGGTTATGTGTCATAGTGGTCTAGTTAGCACATGATGACCTAAATTGTGTAATTATTTGTTCATTACATGTTATGTTTTTTGGTGGATGTGTTTTACAAACACAATTTTACCTAATATATGTATTTAATTCACATAGACTTGATCACAACATCACTTGGTATTATTAAGGAATTGGGGATTCATACTGGGTCATTGGACTCACCCCCTACCCATATACATGTCATGGGTTTTTATGTACATGGGTGGACTTCCTCTTTTCTCTCTAAACTCAGGTATCACTTGGAGATAAACATGTAGTACAAGTTTAGCAGGTTTTGGAGAATGGGTATTTGGTAGGGAAGGTATGCATGTTATTCTGGGAGTCCATTGCATTGACTTTCAATTATTGTTCATCTCATATCATCCATTTGTGATTGTTAATTGATCTATAGGATGTTTTTATAGATACACTATTTATTTTCATAGAATGTTCGGAAAAATATGGCCTTTAAATGACTTATTTATATGATGAATATTGTATTGTTATTTTCTTTTACTACTTTTTTTTATTTTTCCATCATACGGATAATTTATTGAAACTATTTAGACTGAGTGGGCCTATTTATCTCTCTGTTTATTTGCCTATGGGGTTTTGGGATATCCTTCATATAGAAGGGTCATACCAAATTTTCATAAGATTCAAGCATAAACCTCAAACTTATTATTAGAGGGAATAGTCTCCCCACAGTAATGTTAGGCCCACACTAATAGTCATAAGCCTCTAGAATATGGGTAGGAATTTTTGTGGTGTTATATCATCCCTAATCAGGTGTTGTTTGGGTGTCCTAGATAGTGGTGTTACATACACAACCCATAATCTGACTATTCAAATGGATTTTATACTCTCTATGTTACATACTTTTTCACCATTCCCACATTAAAAGTAGAGATTTTACATATCTACCTTGAATCTTTGATCATACATTGTGGTGTGACCTTAAATCGTATGACATGATGGTCTAAGATTCATGAACATAAACTGTATGTACCTGTATATGAAGTTTTCTATATCAGTACCACTGGGATTTTCTAAATCACATCAATTAAATATCAATCATGTTTCTAGGTGGGCCATCTCACTTTTATTTGTTCAAAGCTATGTGACTTTAACTAAGCAATATTTGGTCAAACTTAGATGACCTAAAATATCAGAAACCTTTGGTTCAATCACTTCGACCCTGAACTATATGCACCATCCTAAGATGTTTTTGGTATTAGTGATGTTTTGGATCTAAATTCATGTCAATTCTACTCTTCCTAGGTCTCCATGCACACAACCACACTTTTCCTTGGTCAAACATGTTCAACATAAAATAATATCCATGTTGGCCCACCTTGCATGGCCTAAAACTACATGAGGAAAGAGACATATAACTCACCAAGTTGAAAACTTGCAAATGGTGGCATGGGGAAAAGTCGGGTCTCTACTCACTACACACACACTTTTCATTATTTAGTCTAAATTGAGAATTTGAAATGGAAGAGGCATAAAACTTATTAGGTCTAAAACCCATAAAGGGTGACCTAAGAGAAATTGGTGTTCTTGACCACTAAGATTCTCCTACATTAAGCATAGGAAAAAAGTTGTGGTGATAAATTAAAAGACTCGAAGCTTGTGGGATCCATAATATAGACCTAAATGAAGTTAGTTTGTGCTCGTTAGGCCCCTTGGCCTCGAAAAAATTTAGAGCATTTTTTCATTCCTCCAAGGTACTCACACCCTTTTTAAACATTGGAATCCCCATTTAAAATTTCCCCTTTGGGATCCTTGTCATATTTAGTATAATAATTCATCTCAATGGACCAACTCTAGTGTTACAGTGATGATATTCATGATTATACCTATTCATGAGCTACAACTGGAAGGAAATCATTCATCTAAATGGACTAATTCTAGTGTTATGGTTATAGTGGTCATGCCTATACCCATTTGTGAGACACACTTAGGAGGAAATCATCAATCCAAATAGACTAACTCTATTTTTATAGTGATGGTGGTCATGTTTATACCCATATATGATCCATGACTAGGTGGAAATCATTCATTTGAATAAACTAAATATAGTGTTATGGTGATGGTATTCATGCCTATACCCATTTGTGAGCCACAACAAGGAAAAATCATTTATCTGAATGCACCAACTCTAGTTTTACAGTGATGGTAACCATTACTACATCCATCTATGAGCTACTCCCAAGAGGAAATCATGCATCTGAGTAAACCAAATCTACTGATGTGGTGATGGTAGTCATGCCTATACCCCTCTTTGAGCCACACCTTGGAGTAATTCATTCATCTGAATGGGCCAACTCTAGTTTTATGTTGATGAAAGTCATACCTATACTCATCCATGAGCTATTACTATGAGAAAATCATACTGACTAAAGTGTTTAAGAACCACGATAAACCTTCAAGTTCAATTTTTAAGAAGATTTAGGTTATCTTTATATTATCCTTTGAAATTTTTTGTAAGTGAACATGAAGTAGAAAACAAAGTGGAATGGTAGTAAAATAAATTTGAAAAATAGTTGAGAACTAAATGTGTTTTCATTAACTAAAATGATGTACTTTAATAGTTTTAATCCTCTCTCCCTGATTGTTATAGGAAGGGAATAGAATTTTATAATTCATGTTCCATAATATCATAAATATGATCCATTGATTTTTGGCATTCATTGACTTGATATTTGAGTTCATATAGCTTGATAGTTTCGGCCTCTAGTTGAGGAAGTAGCTCCTCATCCTTCACAAAAGCATCCATAATTGTTCTCTTGCTTCCTCCATAATTGTTCTCTCTGCTTCCTCAAATAATATTTGATGATACTAAATGTTATTCTTGATTGAAGTAAGGTTATTGTGAAGACTAGATAACTCTTGTTAAATTTAGTCAACCAAATCTCATTCTCCCATGATCTGGTATTGCTACATCACTGTTATTATTACATGTTGAGAAGCTTCCTAGATTTCAAAAACCGTGAGGTTTGAGGCATATAATGATGATTCTAAAGTATAGATATTTAGGACTAATGCCTTTTCACACTCTCTTGTTTGAATGATATCTTTCACTACATCATGGATCACCCAATAATTGAACTCATCATGCCCTAGAGTTGTGAACATACAACAAATATTGGGTAACTTCATCATAAATTCATCTAAATTAGTTTGATAAATGAGTTCTTGGATGATCATACACATGGAATTTTGAGTGATTATACAATCATAGAAAAATTCTTGATTATATATGGAATCACTCTCGGATGGGGGAATGTATTATGAAACCATTTAAAATAGATAAGGTCTAGCCTCAAAACTCCTAGGTAGATATAACATTGAGCCATCTTGTGCTCCCACCATTGTCATTTTTTAAAGAATTAGGATGGTTGTGTCTTATATTTATTCAAATCAAAGAAAATTTAGACAAATAAAACATGAAATACATGTTAGTCAAGGAAGGTAATAATGCATCAGGTTTGAGAGGTATGAACCCTCACCACTTGATAATAGGATGTTGTCATCATCTTTCACCATCACTTCATTAAAAGTGATGGTAGGGGTGTATTCTAGAAAAAATGAATCTTTAAATGGAACCACCAACCTAGATGTAAATCCTTGTATTATCATTAAATTAATGTTACTAAGCATGAATATAAAATTAATGTAAGTTAGCATGATCCAAAGAATAATTTATTATATAATAGAAGAATACCTTTCAGCAATAATGTGTTGAATCCAGCAAGTCATGTTCCAAAATATATGGGTGTAACTTAAATCTTCTTCAAAATATCTATTAGCCTCAGAGGCACCCGGACAATGGATAGTGTATCTAAATTTAAGGCCTATTTTCAAGCCTTTTGAGCCTCATCTCCAGACACTCCTATGGGCACCACTTCCAGATTGTCCCCCACTAAAGGAATAGGGATCACTTACTATTGAGAAGAGGGTTCCATGGAGTCTATAATCCATGTGATATTATCGGATAATCTTGGATATATGAGAATAGTGTTTGGGGATTTCACAAGGTCACCCATTGCCCTTAAGTTGGTAAAAAACAACAAATGTGTCTGGGTGGGAAATTGACTCTAGTTACCTTTGGGAATCGATGGTCACTATACCCAAAAAAGTCCCTCTCGGAGGTTTATAGGTGGTATGCCTTTAAACATACGATGTTATTTTTATCGTTTGACCTCAACCAACCCCTAAAAAATTAATGAGTTAGCATGAAGCTATAGGAAGTGATGTAAAATAATAATAATGATTGAATGAATACTCACTCGTACGCCCCAAAATAATATGGGTTGACAGTTTACTTTCCCACTTCCATTTTATAATATCCTCAAGAGATAGATCTATAGGAGGGATCGTTTGAGGAAAGACTAAATATCTTGGAGGATTGGAGGAAAATACCTCAATTTTTTCTGCTATGTTGGAATATCCTTCCTCCAAAACTTTGGAGTTTGCATCAACACTAGCACCAATCACTGTACCTCTAACTAAGTAATTAGGAGAATGAATGGGTAATTTTTCCTCTATAGTATCCTAAAGCAGCCAGGAGAATGGTTAATGATCAGAATAATATATAAAATGGAAAGTGGAAGAAAGAATTTGCCTTATCTCTTTTGGATTACTTTTTTTGGTTCCCTCTTATTCAGTTGAACCCACTTGGGGCCTTAGCACTACAAGCATACATGCTGAATAGTGGATCCTACCTTTGGTATGGTGAATTATGACCTTGAGTTCTCAAATATAGGCATTAATTTCTTCATAACGATCTTCCCAGAAGATATTCTTTGGGGCATGTATGAATCCAAGCCCCGTGAGATTCCTTTATCTCTTTTAAAGAGACTCCCAGGCCCCCTTAGTGGATAGGGTTCCCCTATAGGATTCGTGTTCCCTCAAATCCATCAAAAAGGTCTCATCCACATGAATAAATGGTTGGGGGGTTTCCCTCAATTATGAAATCATCCTTTTTTAAGGGGAAATGTATGTATGCCTAGATCACTTCATCATCCTATATTTGACCCATTCCTGGGAATAAAAGAAAAAAATAGGCTTTCTTATAGCAAATCCTCCTCTAGGAGACTTAACTATTGTAGGCATATTCATCATTTTTTATGCCTCTCTCTTTCCACTGTTTACACCCAGCCACTATTTCATCCCAAGGTCACACCATTCCACCAATTCACTCCTTACCTCTCACTGTGGCACCGTTTCAGAATCGGTTCCACACTCACGGTGTCACCGTCGCAGCTCCTTTCCTGACTCCATTCCTTCCTCCAGCACCATCATCCCCAACAGCAGCCGCAAGAAATCAACAGAAAAAATAACGCAGAGCAGAACAATTTTGAAGCAACAGAAGAACCAAATTCGAACCAGATTTAACACCAGAAACAATAAGAAATCATAGAAACAAACACACAAAACCACAACCAGCAGTATAAATGCATTTTAAACTCAAAGATGCATATCAAAATATCAAATTCCACAAACCAGATCTGGATGGCTCGTCGGACCGTCGCGCATCCACCTCCTTCAACGTCGTTCGAAACCGAGGCTGCCCCCCTCAGACCATCGAACCACTGCAAGTCACCGCACCTCATCCCCTTCCCTTGTCGTCCGTCTGAGCTGAATCGAGCATCGAACTCCCTGCCTCACCACACCACCGAAAGCCCCAAGCCGCCAAAACTCCACTGAAATCCTCCCTAGAAGCGAATCATTCCTCATTATTTCCCTACCCCGCCATCATCCTTATCCGCCTCCACAGTGAGCTGATTCATCGACCGACCCTAATAGTTGGTTTGGTAGGGATGATGTTGAGAGAAAAGAAATGATATTGAGAGGAGAAACTGGTTTCACATGTTTGACGAGGCAATTTTAAGATTTGAGAAATGATAAGGGGAGAAATGGAGAGAAATAGGTTTCTCTCGTGCTATTTTTTTCAAATCACCACAAAATTGGGATGATTTGGAGAGAAATGATGGTGAAGGGTTGTTAATATTTTAAAATTCCAATTTTATCCCTATTTTCTATATGTATCATAAAAGAATTTCTTTTCTTTTCTTTTAAAAAGATTCACCAAACAAGATGGAGAGAAATCCAAATCATTTTTTTTCTTTTATTAAGTTATTGATCCAAGCACGAGGAGAGAAATCACAATCATTTCATTTCATTTCATTTATTTTATAAAATATCAAATCATTTCTTTTCTTTTCTTTTACTAAAATCTCACCAAACATAGTGTAAGCTTCTACCACCTTGCTCGAGCTATGACCCACCTACCCTACACCGTCACGCTTTACCACCTCCGTTGTCGACCCCAACCCCCTTTCTCTTCCCTATGTCGCAGGAACCCGGCCCCCTGCTCCCCCTTTCTCCCGATTTTTTCTCCCCCTTCCAATTGTCTTCTTTTTTCTTTTTTTATCTTTTTTTTTATTTTATGCTTTATTATATCTATCATATAACATATAATATAATGTATATTTTAATGTATAATAAAATATAAATACTAATTATTGTTATAAATATAATATACATAATAACCACCGGTGTAAATCCCACCAATACCAACACAATGTTCCCAACAATTTAAAAAACCATTGAGAAAAGGATATTATACCAACGGTTATGTAGAACCATTGGTATATTCATATGGTTTTTTTGTTTTCCCAATAATTTAAGGAAACCATTGGGTATAGTGCTAATTAATAGGTTTTTTCCAACGGTTTAAACAAACCGTTGGGTATAGTTTTGAAGAGGTTTTTTCCAATGGTTCTAAACTGTTGGGATAACATTACTTTCCCAACGATTTTTTAAAACCGTTGGGAAAGAAAATCTGAAAATATCAACACCTCCAGGGATCTCGAACTTCATAAGTCTCGAAAGTTTTTCCCTAAAAGAGAGCTCGACACACCATCTCGAATATTTTTTCCTAAACCTCAACCATCTCAAAGATTTGTCCCTAAATCTCAACGCGGACCCTACTTCCCAGCACAACAGGTCAGGTTTCCCAACAATTTGTTCTTCCACTTTAAATCGGTACGTGTGAGTTCATTTATTTTAGATTTTGTCATTACATTTTTCTGAAATGTAGTGTGTATTATGATCCCCTTATGAATAGAAGGCATATATCATTTTAGGTTGCGGTTTGAACCCTACTTCCCAACCTGCTTTCGAGAGTGATAACTCTAATTTCCAACCAGGCATCTATCTTTGATTCAAGTAATTTTTTTTTCTTCCATTTTAAATCGGTACGTGTGCCTTCATTTATTTTAGATTTTTTCATTCCATTTCACATAAATGTATTGTGTATTATGAACACAAGCAATATATCATTTTAGGTTGCGGTTTTGTTGTGATTTATCTGTATAGAATAATTTTGATTGATATTGAAGTGGTAAATATGATCCTTAGTTATTTCATCCTTGTTTTATTTTAAAATTAAGTTCTATTGACAAGATTTTGTTGGTTATACATAAATATAGTTATAAAAATTTTATCCTTAGAGGGACAATAAGATACTCATGCATTATGAATATACCCCTAAATGTTTTCTTTGAAATATCACACTCTAACATTAAGATGATGATACTCGTGCTATAAGTCATTCAATGAAGTGGTGCTTCCACCTGAACCACTAGAGTGGGTTTGAGGTCATTTTCATATGTTAATGGTGATAGAACCAAAATTTACTCTATCACATGATCATTTATTCCTACTCCATCAAGTGGTTTGGCCATACACTTGTAATATTTTTTGAAATTAAAAATGAGTGTTAGGAATCCATGTCACAATTTTCTTAGGTAGTTATAAAGTATTATTAAGGTATTTATATCATTTTCTATCCCTGAAGGCACCCAAAATAAAGGAGTATAAATATCATAGAACTCACCAATGTTGTTCATGCCTATACATTATTTACTCTCTCATATATATCTCACAAAACAAAATAGCATAGTCAAGTGCACGTAATTATTCACCGCTAGTTGATAGTATTGGAAGTCTGTGGAGGTGCACCTGAGGTGTTGTTGTGCACTTTCTTGGATTATATTGTTTTTATTTTATTCTGGGCATTAGGAATCAATAATATAGTGTTTTATTTTTCTTAATATTTGTGGATAATTATATGGTGATAGGTTTATGTTGGACAAGTGAGTCATGAACCCATCTCCAGTAGTAATTATAGGTTAATAGGGTTATGAAATTGTGCTTCTTGATTATCAATGTTAACTGGACCCCCTTGGACAACCCCTACCCCCGTGGACAACACCCCCAACCCCCTGGATAGCCCCCCGCCCCCCTGGATAGACCCCCAACCCCCTGGACACCCCTCGCCCTGAACAACCCCCCTGGACACCCCTACCCCCTTAGACAGCCACCCCAACCCCCTAGACAGCCCCCCCCCCCAAGCCCCCGAACACCCCCACCCCTCTGGACACCACCCCACCCTCGTGGACACCCCCCCCCCCCCCAACCCCCTAGACATCCCCCACCCCCTGGACACCACCCCACCCCCTAGACACCCCCTACCCCCTGTAAAGCCCAGCCACCCCTGTGGACAACCACGCCACCCCCGTGGACATCCCCCACCTCCGTCGACAGTCCTCCCACCACCCTGGACATCCCCAACCCCCTAGACAGCCCCAACACCCCCATGGATATCCCACCCACCCCCCTGGACACCCTGTACCCCCTGGACAGCCCCAACACCCCTATAGACAGCACGCCCAAGCCCCCTGGACACCCCCTACCCCCTTGGACAACCCTGCCACCCCCGTGGACACCCCTAACCCACTGGACAGCCCGCCCACCCCCCTGGACACTCCCTAGACAGCCTCCCCACCCCTGTGGACAGCCCGCCCACCCACCCTGGACACCCCCTACCCCCCTGGACAGCCCTTTCACCCCCGTAGATAGCCCTCCCACCCACCTGGACACCCCATACCCCCCTGGACAGCCCCACCACCCCTGTAGATAGCCCGCCAACCCCCTGGAGACACCGTACCCCCCTCGACAACCCTACTACCCCCGTGGACAGCCCACCCACCCCCCTGGACACCTCGTACCCCCCTGGACAGCCCCCCCACCCCCACCCACGGAAAGCCCCCCTGACCCCCTGGACAACCCCGCCACTCTCATGGATAGCCCGCCCACCCCCCTGGACACCCCATACCCCCTGAACAGCCCTACCACCCCCATGGAAAACCTGCCCACCCTCTGGACACCTTGTAACCCCTTGGATAGCCCCCCACCCCGTAGAAAGCTCCCCCCGACCCCCTTGGATAGCCCCGCCACCCTCGTGGAAAACTCGTCCACCCCCCTAGACACCTCGTACCCCACCCCCACCCCCATGGACAGCCTTCCCGCCCCCTTGGACACCTCGTACCCCCCTGGACAGCCCCTCCACCCCCGTGGATAGCCCGCCCATCCCCTTGGACACCTCGTACCCCCCCTAGACAGCCCCCCTAGACAGCCCCCCGACCCCCTGGACAGCCCCCCCACCTCCCATGGACAACCCGCCTAACCCCACTGGACACCCCCTACCCCCGTGGATAGCTCGCCCACCCCTTAGACACCATATACCCCCTGGACAGCCCCACCACCCCATGGACAGCCCACCCACCCCCTTGGACACCTCGTACCCCCATGGAAATCCCCCCTGGAAAGCCCCCCACCCCCTAGACACCCCTGACCCCCCTAGACAGCCCCACCACCACCGTGGATAGCCCGCAAACCCCCTGGACACCCCTTACCCCTTGGACAGCCCTGCCCACCCCCTTGGACACCACATACCCCCTGGACACCCCCCCCACCCCCATGTACAGCCCACCCACCCCTATGGACTGCCCGCCCACCACCTCGGACAACCCTTACCCCCCTCGACAGCCCCGCCACCTCCGTGGATAGCCCTCCCACCCCTCTGGACACCCCCTCCCCCCTTGGACAGGCCCCCCACCCCCGTGGACAGACTCCCACCCCCTTGGACACCCCATACCTCCTGGATAGCCCCGCCCACCCCCCCTGGACAGCCCCTTACCCCCATGGACAGCCCGCCCACCCCCTGGACACCTCGTACCCCCTAGACAGCCCCACCACCCCCGTGGATAGCCCGCCCACCCCCCTGGACAGCCCCTCCCCCTGCGGACACCCCCCCCCCCACCCCCGTGGATAGCTCGTCCACCCCCCCCCCCCCCCTTGGACACCCATACCCCCTAGATAGCCCCGCCACCCCCGTGGACAGCCCACCCACCCCCTGGACACCCTGTACCCACCTAGACATCCCCTCCCACCCGCCTGAACACTCATACCCCCTGGATAGCCCCCCCCCCCCCCCATGTGGATAGCCCGCCCACCCTCGTGGACAGCCCGCCCACCCCCCCTAGACACCCTGTACCCCCTGTACAACCCTGCCACCCTCATAGACAGCCCTCCCACCCCCCTGGACACCCCATACACCTTGGACATCCCCCTTCCCCCCACCCGTATGGACATCCCGGCCACCCCCATGGACACCCCATACCCCCTGGACACCCCCCCCCCCCCACGGACACCCCCACCCCCATGGACAACCCCCCCCCCCCACCCCCCCTAGACACCACCCCACCACCTGGACACCCCCCACCCATGGACACCCCCACCCCCATGGACAACCCCTTACCCCCTAGAGAGCCCCCCAACCCCCTGGATGACCCCCACCCCTCCTAGACACCACCTGGACACCCCCACCCCCCTAGACACCCCCACCCCCATGGACACCCCCCACCCCCTGGACAACCCCCCACCCCCTAGACACCACCCCACCCAGACCCCCCACCCCCTGGACCCCCCACCCCCTAGACACCTCCTACCCCCTTAGAAAGCCCCCCCCCCCTGAACCCCCTGGACACCACCCCAACCCTCTCCCTGGACACCACCCCACCCCCCTGGACACCCCCCCCCCCGGACACCCCCACCCCCATGGACACCCCCCCCCCACCACCCCCCTTGGACACCCCCCATCCCCCCATACACCCCCCACCCCCTGGACACCTCATACCCCCTTGGACAGCCACCCCAACCCACTGAACAGCCCCCAACCCCCTGAATTCTAAATTGAATTCTTTATGTATTTAATTAACTTATGAATTATGTGTTAATGGTGTATGGGTATACTTATTGTATGGGTATACTTATTGTATGAGTATACTTGCTATAATTACCTTATGAATTATGTGTTAATTTTTTATGTATATAGAGGGTAATTAAATACAGAATTGGAGGTATTCATAATTCTGTATGAATTCATACAAAATTCAGTATGTATTCTGTAGGTATTGAGAATTGTGTATGAATTCTGCATTTAGGAGGCAGGCCCGCTGGTGGAAGCTGGTGGAAGTTATGCATCTACACAGGGGGAGGCTGGATTGCTGCTGCAGGTACATAAAGGCTATGCCAACGATTTACAACCATTGGAATATCTGTAAAAACATAACTTATACCAATGATTTTATGTAAACCATTGGTAAAAGTATATATTAATTATTTGAAAACCGTTGGTATAGGTATTTTTACTTGATATTTACCAATGGTTTGTGGGAAACCGTTGGTAAAAGTCTATACCAACGGTTTACAAATCATTGGTATAGAGATGATTTTTGATATTACTAATGGTTTTAAACCATTGGTAAACATTTATACCAATGGTTTCAATGAACCGTTGGTATATACTCAAATTTTCAGACATATCCCAACGGTTCTCATATAATCATTGGGATATGTCTATCCCCATGGCTCAAGACCCAACGGTTTTAAACCGTTGGTAAAGATAAAGTTTCCAGTAGTGAACATATATAAAATAAATGTAATTAATATTATAATAATAAGTAATATAATTAATTGGTATAGATTAGTATATTAAATATATATATATATATATGTAATTAGTAATATTTAATTTCAATTAGTCAATGTAATTGGGGGTTTTTTTTGTTATTTTTAGTAATAATAATAATTTATATATATAATATAATATAATCAATATAACTAATATATAATAAATATAATTATTTATATATATATATTAATAATTGTAATCATAGGTGTATGTGAGTATCTTTATATAGATGCAGTAGTTTCTTTTTCTATCACACGTGTGTTTTTTGGTGTTCTTCCATAGTTTTTCACAGGAGGAGTTGGATCTCATGGGATAGTGATCAGGTGGTTGTGAGGGATGTGTACAAGAACATTCAGTTGAGTCAGACAGATTCCATAACAATCAGGAGCATTCTAGTGGGTGGGGAAAAATTTCGAAAAACACACGTCATTCCATTCATACCCGAGGGGTGTAAGAACCTGGTTCTTTTTTTGAGGTACGGGTTTCTTCTTTTCTCTTTTCCTTAAGTTTTTTTGAGAAAAAATATGGAAAATGGGGAAAAATCCAAAATTTTGGAACTACACGCCATGTACTTTTCCACATGCTGTGTACTTTTGGTCGTGTGGGATGGGTACACGGGGCGTGTAGCCATGTCGGCGATGAAGGGTGTAGGAACCGACTATACGTTGTGTAGTAGTCCTTTATACGCTGTGTAGTCAGTCGGTAGGCCGAAATAGTAAGGTGGTGGAGCATCCACCAGCTGGGCGACAGTACACGCTGTGTACTCAGGAATACATGTTGTGTACTCAAGTCAATGGATGAACAGTATGGCGGTGCCGCCAGAGGAACAGTTAAATGAAGGAAGTACATGCCGTGTAATTTGAAGTACATGCCGTGTACTTTGTTTTTTTCTCTTAAATCGGAATTAGCCTCCCCTGTTCATAGGGAAGGTTTAGAACCGGAGGAAGGAGCTCTAGAGGAAGGTCGGATCTTCGTGGATCAACCGATCGAGCACTGAGAATCTGATCTCGCTTTCGTCGATCACGTTGGAACCACGCGGGTAAGCCCTATCTTCTCCTAGCGTGTTGTTGACCAATTCTTTCCCTAACATGAGTTATTTTCGTTTAATAGATAAATCTTTTACCTCAGATCTACGCTGTTCTTGGGCGTTTCTGGGATCGACGATCATGTATACCGCTCGTTGGTTTATAAGGTAGGTGGCTTGGTGTTAATTTTTCCAACTGTCGTGTGTTTTGTGCGTTTTTGTGCCAAGAACCCATGTTGGGGTGTCATGTGGCTGAGGCTATTTCTGTAGAACCCCGGGACACCCTGAGATGGGAGGGGTGAATCATGGTGTCAACTTTTTCTTCTTAAAGTTGTGGATCTTGTTCCCACGTTGGTAGGAACTTGTTAAATCTGTATGATGGATATGATCAATAATGAAACATTCACATGTAGAGAGATGACACAACTATTTTTACTTGGTTCACCACTAAGGGCTACGTCCAAGGAGCATAAGCCGAAAAGTTGTCGGTCGTACCTAATTCCACTAATCTTCACTAGTTGTAGATTACAATTGTTCGGGCACAGTCACTCTGTCCCAGGATAACTGCCTTTACAAAGGTTCAGGGATAGCTCACTGCTTCCCTCGGGTCACTCCCATTGGCTCCCCCAGGCTCACTGCCGTTGGTGAAGTCTCACTCAGTTTATAGACGTGAAGGTCTCTTCAATAGATAGACATGAATGTCCTTGTCTCCTGTTCAGCATGAGACTTTTCTTGCATCAGAGTTCTGAGTTGATGCTCTGTTAAAGTCCAAATTCCATCCACTGATGAATACCCCCTTTTCCCTTGTCCACTGGGCAAACAACCTTTGGAAATGGCCTTCACAAAGTACCCTACTTCGCAAGGCTCCCAATTTTGAAAAGCTCAAACAAGCCTTCACGGAGTCCCTGCCTTTTCGCGAAGCTCAATCATGAAGCACTCTCGCGATGCACAAGCCTTCGCAATGCTTGGATATCGTGGAGATCCTGCCTCTTCGCGAAGCTCACTAAGACAACGCAGGGCGCACGACTTTCACGGAGCTAGAATAGCCGTCGCGAAGCTCCTCTTTCACGAAGCACATTGCCTTCGCGAGTGACCTTTGCGAACCGAGAGCAAGGGATTTTCGTTGAGAGCTCTCTCTACTTCTCTCGAGTGGGTCGGCCTCTATTTATAGGTGATTCCACCGACCCTCGAACTTTCCACACGAAGTCAACACCACGTCATCTCAAATCGTGAAGCTCCAAAGTTTCCGCCGGAATTCTGTCCAAATCACGAAGCACCTCGGCAATTTTCGGATCTCGGAGCTCGTCGTAATCGTAGAGTATCATCGTCATCATTCCTACGCGCCTTCGCCGTGAAGCTCCCTCACAAAGCCCTTCACCGCTGCGATGCGCTTTAACTCTGCTGTTCGCGAAGCTTTGACGTAATCACGAAGCCTCACTGCCTCCATTCTTCTGGTCTTCGTGATTTCCAAACCATACATCCTCTCTTCGCGAAATTCATTCCTTTTCCATATTTAATTATTATCTTCATTGAAATCCACTTTTCATGATGCTCAGCAACTTCCAAATTTTGGACCCCAAAAATTTGGCAAACACTGGGAAATGGCGCCACCTTCAATACTGTTGTTTGCTTGAACGGTATGATATCTTTGCTGGTACATGATCCGAACTTCCATTGATGATTGACAACAAACACAAACCATACTCCAAATCATGCATAGAAGACCATGGTTCCAACAATATCCCCCTTTGGGTTTGTTGGCAATAAGAAAATAAATTCAATAGATCTCCATCAATGTGAAAACCAAAAACGCAGGGATCAACTCAGCCAACACTCTAATTCTACGTGAGCAATTCTCGGTGTAGAAAACAAGAGAGGAGGCTTGAATTGGGTTCCACTATTTTCCTTCTCATTCTTCTCATCACAGAAGTTTCATGAATTTATTCCTTTCTCCTTTCTCCCCCATTGACAATAAATCCAAATAACAGTAATTGTTTTTCACGTTCAGCTCAAACCATACTCTCCCTGGATAGTATCTCCCCCATAAACCTGTATCACAGCCATAAACAGATTAAAACAGTTATAACAAATGGGGAGAGGGGAATTCCGTAACCTCCTTATGAACTGGGAGGTGGCCGAACACCGAGGTTTGACCGATGCTTCTCAAACACAACCGCTGACAGTGGCTTTGTCAGGATATCAGCCACTTGCTCATCTGTTCCCACATGATCCATTCTAATCACGCTTTGCTCAACTTTCTCTTTGATAAAGTGATACCTGGTTTCAATGTGTTTTATACGATAATGCTGAACAGGATTCTTCGTAAGATCAATTGCACTCTTATTATCACAGTAAATCACCATTGTTTACTTCACCTCATCACCAATATCAGTTAATTGCTGCTTCATCCATAGCAGTTGAGTGCATGCCTTTGTGGAAGAGATATACTCAGCTTCAGCAGTACTAAGAGAAGTACTTTCTTGTTTCTTGCTCAACCATCCAACACATTTCTGCCCAATATAGAAAGCTCCACCACTAGTGGACTTTCTGTCTACTACATCACCAGCCCAGTCAGCATCAGAAAATGCTGATAATTCACTGTCCCTACCTTCAAGAAAATGTAATCCAAAGTTGTGTGTACCTTGAATGTACCGCATGATTCTTTTTACTGCTGCCATATGTTCCTCCTTTAGACTACTCTGAAAGTAGGCTGCAAGACATGTGGAAAAGACAATATCTGGTCGTGTCACTGTCAGGTACAGTAGGCTCCCAATCATTCTTCTGTACATGGTGGGATCTACAGATGTCCCTTCATCATTCTTTCCAAGTTTGGTTCCAACTACAATCGGAGTTGAGATTGGTTTGGAGTCTTGCATATTAAACTTCTTCAGAAGCTCTCTGGCATACTATTCTTGAGAGATAAAAGTGAAGTCTTTCCTTTGAGTCACTTGCAGTCCCAAGAAATATGTGAGCTCCCCAATCATTGACATTTCAAATTCTGATTTCATATGATTGGAAAATTCATCCATTGATTTCTTCCTGCTGCCACCAAATATAATGTCATCGACGTAAACTAGAACCATGAACTGATCTTTCGAAGAATTCTTCACATAGAGATTGTGATCTACTCCTCCTCTTTTGAATTCCAGCTTCTTGAGGTAAGAATCCAGTCTGGAGTACCACGCCTGTGGTGCCTGTTTCAGGCCATAAAGTTCTTTCTTTAGCTTTCAGACCTTTGATTCATCATCACCAAGAAGAAAACCCACGGGTTGTTCAATGTAGACTTCTTCTTTGAGTACACCATTTAAGAATGCTGTCTTGACATCCATTTGATATACTTTATATCCTCTTTGGAGAGACATGGAAAGAAACAGCCTGATTGACTCTAGTCTAGACACTGGAGCAAAGGTCTCTTCAACATCAACACCTTCTATCTGAGAATAACCTTTACATAAAAGTCAATCCTTGTTTCTGATAACACTTCCATGCTCATCAAACTTGTTCTTGAATATCCATTTTGTTCCAATAACATTGTGACCTTTGGTCTCTGGATAAGATCCCATGTCTGATTCTTGTCAATCTGATCTAACTCTTCATTCATGTCTTTCACCCATGATTCATCCTTTTTAGCTTATTCAAATGAGGATGGCTTCACAACTGACAGAAATGTAGATGGTGTGTTATTACTCATCCTCCTTGTCTATGTAGGTGCATTTTTGTCTCCAATTATGTTATATGGATCAATTTCTGCTCTTTGATTTTTCTTATGAGGTTCAGTTGCATTCTCGCCATCCAAGATTTCCACTTCAAATTCTTTGTCTGAGTCAACATCATGATGTGACCCCTGAGTGTTTTGTACACCTTCCTCTATTTCTGTATTTTTATTTATTCCATGTTCACATTCATTATCATCTTCTATCTCATCAGCATAGGTACTATTTGAATCATTTGGAGTTTTTCCTTCAATGATCTTAACATCATTGCTTTCAACAATCCTCCCCAAGCATTTATTGAAACACTTGTAAGCATTCTTGTTCATTGGATACCCAAGAAAAATTCCTTCATCAGCATTGTCACCATACTTTCCTTGGTTTCCTTCTTTATTCCGGATGAAAAATTTGCTTCCGAAAACATGAAAGTATTTCAATGAAGGCTTCCTTCCATGCCACAATTCGTATGGTGTCTTCATTTCTCCCATATAAAGCCCTGTTCGATTCTGAATGTGCACTGCAACCTCAACAGCTTCCTTCAAGTAATGGCGAGAGATACCACTCTCAATCAGCATAGTCCTAGCCATATTGTTGACCTGTCGATTCTGACGCTCAACAACTCCATTTTGTTGCAGAGTTCTCACAACAGCTACCTCATGCTATATTCCATTTTTTTCTAAGTAATTTTCAAACTCGATGGATGTGTATTCCCCTCCATTTTCAGATCGCAGGACTTTTATTGTCTGTCCAGTATCATTCTCGGCAATTCATCGATAAGTTTTCATATAATCAAGTACTTGTCGATTCCTGTGGATCACCATTACACAAGCCATTCTACTATAATCATCAATGAAAAGGACGAAGTACCTTTCTCCACAGGTTCCAGCAACATTTATTGGGCCACATACGTCTGTATGAATGAGATCAAGAAGATGTGATGCCCTTTTCTTCTTTGGCCGATATGAACTATAAACCAGTTTCCCACGAATACAAGCATCACAAGACTTTTCCCGTTCACGTTTTAGAATGGGAATATCCATGACTGTCTTCATCTTAGATATCTTTTCCATGTCTTGTTGGTTAATGTGCCCCAGCCTTCGATGCCATAAATTGTTTTCTTCTTCAACAGGAAAATAGCAAGAGCTCACTTTGTTGTCAACCTGATATAAGTTTCCATCTGTTCTACAGCCTTTCATAAGAGGATTTCCTGTTTTTACTTTTATAGTGTATCCTTTTTGATTGAAGGTTACTATGAGACCTGAGTCACAGAGTTGACTTACACTAAGGATATTGTGGCGTAGACCGTCCACGTAAAGAACTTCAGTCTTCTTCAACTCCCCGTTGGCGAGAGCAGTATTCCCATTGCCTTTAATCTTCAAAGCACCATCATTACCAAACCGTACTATTCCATCAACCTTATTTTCAATGTTCATCAAGAGGTCAACATTTCCCGTTATATGGGAAGAGCATCCACTATCAAGGATCCAGGTGATGCTTCTCTTTGTAGCTTTGAGTGCTACCTCTGCAAGATTGGATTTCTCGATCTTCTTCTTCTCTTTCCATGAGATATTGGATTGAGAATAGGATACTGGTGGCCTTTTAATACTTTCTTCCACATAATCTGATTCTTCATACCCATAATCTTCTTCCAGAGGGGAAAAACTATTTGTGAGAACAACATCATCAGGAGGATGAACATTGTCCCATCTTTGAGTGTTGTATGAATTTCTCATGTCGTACCGCTGCCTGCAATACATAGCTTTATGGCCAAAGTTAGAACAATTAAAACAGTAACCATAGATGCTATTTCTTCTATAAGATGGAGGATATGAAATCGGTCTCCTTTGTTGACTTCCCAGATCTTATCCATTCAAGTAGCTCCTTGCCTCTTTGCAATATGACATGGTATGGCCCAGATAGCCACAGAACAGACACTTCATGAGAGGGAATGTCTTCTCACCTGAATTTCTCCTCATACCTTCATCCTTGGTAGAATAGTTGAAATGCCTATCATTTCTGAATGTTTGAGGACAATTGTCAGTTCTCCTTCTAGTTTGGATTGAGGGTTTGTTTTTCAGCACTTCAAGCAATGTTTCAACATGTTCAACCTTTGTTTTGTCTTTATTTTGGCTCTCTTTATTTCCAGAAGTTGATGTCTCAGCTTCATAGCCAATTCCACTCTTTCCCATGCAAGCGGGTCTTTGAACACTCAAGATTTTTTCAACCATATCAGAACCACACTTGGCTCTTGCCAGTAATTCTGCATCTGAGAATCTTCTAAACAGTATTTTCTTCCTTCATTCTTTTGAAAATGATTCAGTCTCAAGTTTACTCCTAAGAGTAAAAACTTCCTTCTCAAGACCCTCAGCAGTCTTGGACTTTTCTTCCAGTCTTGATGTGAGGTCATTGATGACCTTTCCCTGCTCTTCAATTCTTAGCTTTAGATCCACTACATCATCATTTATTTCAATGATTTTAGACTGAACTTTCACAAATTCTTCCAGACGTTCAATTTCAGCTTCAAGTTCATCAACATATTCTAATGATTCTTCCACCATTTCCTTCCACTTATTACATCTCTTACATTTACTCTAAATCTTGGATAAAGCATCCTTAATTTGAATCTTTGGATTACCAATAGCAGTAGTCTGATTATATTTGCCTTTATTGATTGAGGATTCTGATATTTCAGTGGTAGCCATCATGGAAGCATGGTTTCCGGTTTTAAATTCTGGTTCTTCTTCCTCACAAAATTCAATATCATCATCTTCTTCTTCACAGAAAAAACTCTTCCTATGCATTTTCTTTCCATATTTGAAGTCACCCTTTTTGAAAAACCTTTTTCGAGGCTTCTTAATGTCTTAAGCTTCTCTCTCATCATCATCTAACTTTCTTTGTCACTAAGAGGAAATGTGCCCAACTCTTCCACAATGGAAACATGCAAGAGGTAGATTACCTCTAAATTTACCTTTTCCCTTTTTCAACTTCTTGGCGATGAGAGAAAGAATTTCTTTTTCTTCATCATCTTCACCACCACTATCTTCTGAAATTTTCAGTTTTTCCATGGCTTTGAATGTCATTTCCTTGCTCACGTGAGTCATGGAATCTTCGGGTTTGACTCTCATCTCATATGCCACTAAACTACTTAACAAATAATCCAGAGATAGTTTAGATAGATCTCTTTCTTCAAGGGATGACACCTTTTCATTGTACATGGGAGGAAGTATTCTAAAGATTTTCTTTACAATATCAATGCCTTTGATTTCTTCTCCAAGACCTTGAATTGCTCCCACTACTTCAGTAATTTGATTAAAAAATGAATCTGCATTCTCATTAGGATGCATATTTAGATCGTCAAACCTGTTGTGTAAAACCTGAAGTTTTTCCTCCTTTACCATGCTATCTCCTTCATAAATGTTTTCAAGTTTATCCCACATAGACTTTGCTGAAGTGAAACTCATCACCTTTAGATAGATCTGATCAGAAAGAGCTGTGGTGAGTGCATTTTGTGCTTTAGCATCTGTATCAAGAATTTTCTTGTCTGTGTCAGTCATAGCCAGGCCTGTTGGATCAGTGACTTGTATTCCTTGCATAGTAGAAAACAAAACTTCCATTCCAAGAGATCTTAGATGAGATCTCATCCTGCTCTTACAGATCTGAAAATTACTTCCATCGAAGAGAGGGACTCCCCTAGCATTGACTACATTCCCCATGATGACAAAGGACAGATTTAACGCCAACAACCAGCCTCTGATACCACTTGTAGAACCCCGGGACACCCTGAGAGGGGAGGGGTGAATCAGGGTTTCAACTTTTTCTTCTTAAAGTTGTGGATCTTGTTCCCACGTTGGTAGGAACTCGTTAAATCTATATGATGGATATGATCAATAATGAAACATTCACATGCAGAGAGATGACACAACTATTTTTACTTGGTTCACCACTAAGGGCTACGTCCAAGGAGCATACGCCGACAAGTTGTCAGTCGTACCTAATTCCACTAATCTTCACTAGTTGTGGATTACAATTGTTCGGGCACAGTCACTATGTCCTAGGATCACTGCCTTTACAAAGGTTCAGGGATAGCTCACTGCTTCCCTTGGGTCACTCCCGTTGACTCCCCCAGACTCACTGTCATTGGTGAAGTCTCACTCAGTTTATAGACATGAAGGTCTCTTCAATAGATAGATATGAAGTTCCTTGTCTCCTATTCAGCATGAGACTTTGCTTGCATCAGAGTTCTGAGTTGATGCTCTGTTAAAGTCCAAATTTCATCCACTGATGAATACCCCCTTTTCTCTTGTCCACTGGGCAAAAAACCTTTGGAAATGGCCTTCACAAAGTACCCTACTTCGCAAGGCTCCCAATTTTACAAAGCTCAAACAAGCCTTCACAGAGTCCCTGCCTTTTCTCGAAGCTCAATCGCGAAGCACTCTCGCGATGCACAAGCCTTCGCAATGCTTGGCTGTCACGGAGCTCTTTCCTCTTCACGAAGCTCACTGAGCCAACGTGGGATGCATGACTTTTGCGGATCTAGAATAGCTGCCGCGAAGCTCCTCTTTCGTGAAGCACACTGCCTTCGCGAGTGACCTTTGCTAACTGAGAGCAAGGGATTTTCATTGATAGCTCTCTCTACTTCTCTTGAGGGGGTCGACCTCTATTTATAGGCGATTCCACCGACCCTCGAACTTTCCACGCGAAGTCAACGCCACATTATCTCAAATCGCGAAGCTCCAAATTTTCTGCCGGAATTCTATCCAAATCGTGAAGCACCTCAGCAATTTTTGGATCATGGAGCTCATCGTAATTGTGGAGTATCACCATCATCATTCCTTCACGCCTTCTCCGTGAATCTCCCTCACAAATCCCTTCACCGCCGTGATGCGCTTCAACTCTGCCGTTCGCGAAACTTTGATGTAATCGTGAAGCCTCACCGCCTCCATTCTTCTGGTCTTTGCGATTTCCAAACCATACATCCTCTCTTTGAAAAATTCATGCCTTTGCCATATTTAATTATTATCTTCATGGAAATCCACCTTTCACGATGCTCAGCAACTTCCAGATTTTGGACCCCAAAAATTTGGCAAACACTGGGAAACGGCGCCACCTTCAATACTGTTGTCTGCATGAACGGTATGATCTCTTTGCTGGTACACAATCCGAACTTCCATTGATGATTGACAATAAACACAAACCATACTCCAAATTATGCATAAAAGACCATGGTTCCAACAATTTATATATTAAATACCTAGAATTGATTAGGTAATTTAAATGTGATATTAAAATGCTGGTTGGGATTGTTTCTTGGATCCAGAACCACCCCGGGGTGTGTTCCACTGTTATCTGTTTGGCTAGGATACCTGAGGGTATCCCTTTAAAGTAGTAATTTTATAATTTCCTTGAGAGGAATTTCTTGTTTAATGCTTATTTACATGTTGGGCATGGCCCGGTTACCTGTTTAGCCTGAGGTCGTTGTTGTGATTAGCCTGTGGGCACTGCACTATTTAGCCTGTGGGCAGTAGTTATTTCGGCCTGAGGGAAACTTCTTCCGTGCTTGTGGGCATCTGATTCTGTGCCTATGGGAGACACTACCTACGCCTGAGGGAAAAATCTGTTATGCTTGAGGACAGATTCTTGTGTTGGATACTCTTTACCTGAGGGTATGGGTTTACATGTCTGAGGACATTAGCTGTTACTTAGAATATTCAGTGTGGTGATATTTTAAATTAAATGATTAAAAAGATATTAAAATGGAAATATAATTGGATAAGTTAGTTACTTTTAGTACTGCTTACTTTTATTGAATTTTACTACTGCACACTATTGTTACATGCTTACACGCAGTTGGGCACGGGCCTTTGGTGGGTGCCTACTGAGATATATTTCTCACACCCTATTTGGGTCATGCTTTTTGGCCCAAACAGATTAAGTTTCTATAGGTGTGGATAGGGTCAAGAGTCCCTATACAGGTACTTGACTGTTGTTGAGGAGTAGAAGGGCATGGGACCGAGCCTAGGCTCGTGATGCCGCTGCCAGCTGTTTTGCTTTGTTTTGTTGTACTCTGTATTTTTTTGTATTGTATTATTGTGTAACATGTTCTGGCTATTTTATAGAATAGTGACATGCTACATCTTCTCATATATATATGACTGCTGGTTCCCTTTTTATCAGTTATCCCTTTTAGTTATATATGAATGTTTATCGCTTCTGCTATTGTTGTATGTTTAATTTAGTATTCCGCTGCGCTGCACTTTGACAAATGAGGGAATAGTTTCCCCACTATCAGACTTGGGCCCTCGCTACTAGTTGGAAGCCTCTGGCGTTTGGGGAAATGTGCTTGAGGTCTTGTGGCGAACCGGGTTCGGGGAACCCGTTGCGTGGCACTCGGAACCGGGACGTTACAAAGTGGTATCAGAGGGGTTCTTTTCTTTGACTTACTATTTGGAGCCGTAGTCAGGGATAGGACGAATGGTAGTTGGTAATAATCTATGTCCGGTCATAGCTAACCCGCATATAGGGAAAAGCCAATTTACCTCGTGATTGAAATTTTATTGATTTTGCAATTTACAGTTGATTTGTTTTCACCGTTGGGTGACGCACTTAAGATTGTGCTGTTTATATTTTATCTTTAGGTTCTATTTAGTTACAACTCGATGAGATGAGGGTATTCTATCTCGTGCATTATATAGGCACATGCTAGA
This sequence comes from Viscum album, assembly GCA_963277665.1. Classification (NCBI taxonomy): domain Eukaryota; kingdom Viridiplantae; phylum Streptophyta; class Magnoliopsida; order Santalales; family Viscaceae; genus Viscum; species Viscum album. The sequence continues at coordinate 1,968,512,732 of OY728161.1, forward strand.
TATCACATGCCACGCATCGTTTCCATGCCATGTAGGTGCATTATAAATTGCATGTTGTTGTGATAGTTTTTGTGCTAGAAAAGCATGCTGTTGTGATAGCTGCTTGATAAATAACTGCTTTTTGATAGGGTATTTTCTTGTGTGAGCCTGTTTATTAAATTTACACCAAACTTTGGTCTCTGGGGAGTATGGTCCCTCATTGACTGGAATTCGGTGTCTCGTTGACTGTTTATTTTGTTATAACACAGATAAGATGTCAAAATTTGATTCGTGGGGAGTATGGGCCCTCACAGGTCAGAATTTGACACTTAGGTGTTGTTTTTTGGTATTTTCTGGGTTCCAGAGAATTTTTTGAGGCATACTATCTAGAAACCCAGTATACACGCCTTGTGGTATATTAAACACGCCGTGTATGGCCTTCTGTTTAGGAAGAAAAATAAAATTTTTGAGTACACGCCATGTACCCAGAGTACATGCCGTGTAGTCTCTTCCCGTGTCACAAACCGTGTAGGCGGCGACATGGGTAAGGGAATAGCTTGGGGGTAAACATGTTGTGTAGTGTTGACCCGAAGTCCGTCCGTGTAACTAACAACACGGGTCGGTGAACTCCTGTACAGAACACGCCGTGTCAATAATGAACACATTGTGTAGTGTGACCTAGGGACTCGGCCATGTAACTAACAACACGGGTCTGTGTCACCTCTCCTTGAACACGTCGTGTACCTATGGGACATGTCGTGTAGTCTTGTCTGAGGATAGACCATGTGGAGTTAGCCGTGTGGCTTGGAAATAAGGTATTGTACACGCCGTGTACGGCTGTAACACACCGTGTAGTTGCAAGCCGAGTAGTCGGCCGTGTCACAAAAGACACGGGAAGTTGGAAAATAACACCATACACACCATGTATATTATATACACACCGTTTAGTTCTGTTCAATGGGATTCGTGGGGCTTAGCTGTGTAGAAGGACCCAGGCAGGGGAAGGGAAGTCAAGTACACGCTGTGTAGTCATTGTACATGTCGTGTAGTCTTGTTTTGAAAATATTGAAATGCCTTCTTCCTCTTGTTCCCTTTGTGGTTCCTTCACTTTCAGTCTTTAATAATCTTGAATCTAAGGCATTTTTTGACATTGTAGTGTCATGCCGCCTAGACGACCGCGCGTTGTTTGTCAGGAGAGCGGCGACAACTATACTCTAGAGATGGTGGGCCATGGGCTACCAGTTGATCCTCCAGTAGAGCCAGATGCGGCGCCCGCTGTTATACCAGACACAGGCGTGGAGGCGCAGTTCCATGAAGGCTTTATGCGGTTAATGCAGACCTTTCAAGGAGCACCGCAGGCTACCACATCTATGGCCGAGCTGACGCGTATCTTCCAGCAGCAGCATCCGCCTATATTTTCAGAGGACGGCGGACCACAGGCTGCGGAGTCTTGGTTGGGGTTGATGCAGACTATTTTCGAGCATCTTGAGACGCCTCCAGGGTGGAGGTTCAAGCTCGCGGCTTATATGCTGCGTGATTCTGCCAAGAGGTGGTGGGATGTTACCACCCAGTCATAGCATCACAGAGACATGGCGTGGGAAGATTTTCAGGCAGTCTTCTATGAATTATTTTTCCCAGAGATGTTGAGGGAAGATAGAGCTCAAGAGTTCATGAATCTGCAGCAGGGCGCTATGTCAGTGATGGACTATTCCGCTCGTTTCACCGAGCTTCAGCGCTTTGCACCTGTGCTGGTGGGTGATGAGATGTTGATAGCCAGACATTTTGAGTATGGTCTTCGTTATGACATATGAGTGTTGGTGAATGTTTTCAGGTTGCCTTCAGTGCACTCTATTGTTAACCAGGCGCTGATTACATAGAGGAACCTACGGGAATCTAGTGGTGTGGTCCAGGGCGGTTCAGCACCAGTTACTGGTATTATTTCTACTGGCAAGAGGAAGAGAGAGATGGAATTCTCTCAGGGTGTCAGTACCAGTCAGAAGAATGCTTCAGGTAGCCAGGTCATGTGCTACCAGTGTGGTAGAGAGGGGCACAAGAGGCTACAGTGTCCACGTGATCCAGTGGAGTGCCAATCTTGCGGCAAGATGGGTCATCTGCAGCGCTTTTGTAGGGCATTTCCACCAGTGGCTAGAGAGAGGGGTTCTGTGCAGACTGTGCATGCGGGAGCAGGACTAGTGGCTTCTTACCAGTCAGGGAACTAGAATATGTCAGGGCATGTAGGAAGAGATGGTGGTCGTGGCTGTGGTAGCCAGACACCAGGATCTCAGAGGCAGTAGGGTGGGACAACTCAGGGTAGTCAGGCTGTGTCGTAGGGCCACGACAATAGGCAGGTATATGCAGTGCAATAGACCCAAAAAGAGCAGGATCCTAGACCTTCTACAGTCATAGGTACTATTCTAGTAGCTTCTGTCTTATCTTCAGTACTTTTCGATACGGGTGATACACATATTTTCATATTTGTACCCGTTGTAGAGAGCCTTGGGCTCTTTGTTTCTTCTTCTTCTGGTGTTATGATGCTATACACTCTGTTGGGGACTAGAACGGATGGTGTGCATCAGTGTAAGGAGTTCCTCCTTGAGGTTGGTGGGTGTCACTTCCTATGGGACCTCTATGTCTTAGAGATGATAGCTTATGACGTCATTCTCAGGATGGACTGGTTGGTTCCCTTTCAAGCCTTTGTAGACTACTATAGTTGCAGGGTGAGTTTCACGTCACCAGAGGGAGGAGAGTTTCTATACAAGGGTGAATGGGATGTTCAGGCGAGTCGAGCTAGACCAGAGCATCATGGGCAAGGTGGAGTCACAGCCCAGATTGCGAGCTTATATCTGGATGATCAGGGGACTTGTCAGACGGATTTCCCTCCAGTTGTTGATCATTTCATGGATGTCTTCCCGGACAACTTTTTAGGTCTACCTCCGGAGTAAGAGGTGGATTTCTCTAAGGATCTAGTGCCAGGAGCAGCACCGGTGTCCATTCCTCCTTATAGGATGGCCACGCCTGAGTTACAAGAGCTCAAGAGGCAGTTAGAGGAGTTACAATCGAAGTGTTTTATCTGACCCAGTACTTCTCAGTGGGGTTCGCCGGTCCTTTTTGCGAAAAAGGTGGACGGTACCCTCATACTTTGCGTGGATTATCGGAAGCTGAACCAGTTGACGGTCAAGAACTGATATCCTTTTCTGAGGATAGATGATCTTTTTGATCAGCTTTGAGGAGCACAAGTGTTCTCAAAGATTGACTTGAGATATGGATATCATCAGTTGCGTGTGAGACCATCGGATATACCACTTACGGATTTTCGGAGCAGATATGGTCTATACGAGTACTTGGTTATCTCATTCGGACTCACAAACGTGCTAGTAGTTTTCATGGCTCTAATGAATTGTGTGTTCCATCCGTATCTTGATTCTTTTGTAGTAGTATTCGTGGATGACATCTTAGTGTACTCTCACACTCAACACGACCATGCCACCCATCTTGAGATAATATTGAGTACACTGATAGAGCATTGGATATATGCTAATCTATCAAAGTGACACTTTTGGATGGACCAGATTCACTTACTGAGTCATATTATCTAAGAGGCAGGAGTTGCAGTAGACCCAGAGAAGGTGAGAGCAGTAGTTTCCTGGGAGCAGCCTAAGAACGTGTTTAAGATACGTAGTTTCTTGGAGCTGGCTGGTTACTACAGATGCTTCATACAGGACTTCTCCCACTTATCAGCGTCATTGATGGGTCTGACTAAGAAGGGTGTGAAGTTCATTTGGTCAGAAGCTTGTGAGGCAGCCTTTCAGAACCTGAAGGGAAGGTTGAAATTAGCATTGATCCTGATACTCCCAGAGCAGGGGAAGATCTATACATTTTATTGTGATGCATCAAGTATTAGGCTGGGAGCAGTGTTAATTCAGGGTGATCGAGTAGTTGTGTACGGGTCTCGGCAGTTGAGGCCACATGAGAGGAATTACCCGACGCATGATCTCGAGTTAGCTGCAGTTGTTCATGCGTTACGTTGTTGGAGACATTATCTTTTGGGAGAGCATTTTGTGGTTTGCACCGATCACAAAATCCTCAAGTATATCTTTACTCATCGTGACCTAAATCTGAGGCAGAGGAGGTGGGTCGAGTACCTACATTCCTTCGATTTTGAGCTTGCCTATACACCTGGTAAAGGTAATGCAGTAGCTGATGCACTGAGCAGGAAGACTCAGATACAGGCAGTGCAGGAGGCCAGTGGTGAGTGGCAGCTAATGGCCTTGTTTTTTTATATGCATTTGGAGGTGCATGACAAACAGGGGTAGTCTTATCTTTCATCTATAGTTGTGACTTCTACCCTCCTGGATAGAGTGAGGATGAGACAACTATCTGATCTAGAAGGCCTAGTTCTACGGGAGTCGGTGGCAAGTGAGGACCCTCCTCCTGGTTGGACGATAGGCGGTGATGAGGTTTTGCGTTTCCATGGACGAGTGTGGGTTCTATGGGATATACGCGAGGATCTGATGCGGGAGTTTCATGCTTCATCTTGGGAAGTTCATCCTGGGGTTACCAAGATGTACCGTGACTTGAGGCGTCAGTACTGGTGGCCGGGTATGAAGAGAGATATAGCTGGTTTTGTTACGAGGTGTTTCACCTATCAGTAGGTGAAGGCAGAGCACCAGAGGCCAATTGGGATATTACAGCAGTTACCCATTCTAGAGTGTAAATGGGATGATGTTGTGATGGATTTCGTGACGGGATTGTCGAGGTCACCTCGTGGCAATGATGTCGTGTGGGTTGTTGTGGACAGACTCATGAAGGTAGCTCACTTTTTTTCGATTAAGGAGACCTTCGTTGTTGACGAGCTCAAAAGGCTGTATATCCGAGAGATCGTACATCTTCATGGGGTCCCTCATTATATCATTTCAGATAGGTATGCCTATTTTACGTCTCATTTCTGGCAGAGTTTTCAGAGGGCACTGGGTACACAAGTGCTTCTGAGCACAGCTTACCACCCTCAGACCGATGGTCAGTCAGAGCGTACGATACAGGTGATAGAGGACATGATGTGTGCATGCATCCTAGACTTTAGGAGCTCTTGGGAGAATCATATACCCCTAGTAGAGTTTTCCTATAACAATAGATTTTAGGAGACTATTGAGATGGCACCATACGAGGCTTTATATGGTAGGCCATGCCGATCACCTTTGTGCTGGTTAGAGGCAGGTGAGGTAGCTTTACTGGGACCACATCTTGTACAGGAGACTTATGAGCAGGTCCAATTGATTCGGAAGCGGATGGCTACCACACAGTCTCATCAGAAGTCATATGTTGATCGCCGCAGAATACCTTTGGAGTTCTTGGTCGGGGATCAGGTTTTATTGTGTGTCTCGCCGAGGCTGGGACACTGGCGGATCAGGAGACAGGGTAAGCTTTCACCGAGGTATGTAGGGCCATTTGAGATTCTGGAGAGAGTCGGGCTGGTTGCCTATCGGTTGCAGTTACCGCAGCGGTACCAAGTCATGCCCGACGTCTTCCACATATCTCATTTGCGCCACTATCATTCAGACTTGTCTCATGTCTTTCAGACTGAGGAGGTTGAGCTGGAGGCATATGCGTCCTTCGAGGAGCATCCGATTCGTATCCTTGACAGGAGCACGAAGGTTCTCCGAGGCTGGTCAGTTCCTCTCATACGGGTGCTATGGCAGCATGGCCGAGTGTAGGACGAAACCTGGGAGTGGGAAACTGATGTGCGTGCTCAGTGGCCAGAGCTGTTCTGAGATATATCTTCGCCACCCTTGGAAGGGAAATTTGGGGACGAATTGCTATAAGGGGGGAAGTTTTTAAGAACCCGGTTCTTTTTTTTTTGACGCTCGGGTTTCTTCTTTTCTCTTTTCCTTAAGTGTTTTTTAGAAAATATGGAAAATGGGGAAAAATCCTAAATTTTGGAACTACACGCCGTGTAATTTTCCACACGTCATGTACTTTTGGCCATGTGGGATGGGTACACGAGGCGTGTAGCAATGTCGACGACAAAGGGTGTAGAAACCGACTACACTCCGTGTAGTGGTCCTTTACACGCCGTGTAGTCATTCGGCAGGCCGAAACAGTAAGGCGATAAAGCAGCCGCCATTTGGGAGACAGTACACGCCGTGTACTCAGGAGTACATGTTGTGTACTCAAGTCGACGGATGAATAGTATGGTGGTGCTGCCAGAGGAATAGTTAAATGAAGGAAGTACACACCATGTACTTTGAAGTACACACTATGTACTTTGTTTTTTTTCTCGCTTAAATTGGAAGTAGCCTCCCCTGTTCATAGGGAAGGTTTAGAACCGGAGGAAGGAGCTCGGTAGGAAGGCCGGATCTTCATGGATCAACCGATCGAGCACTGGGAATCTGATCTCTCTTCCTTCGATCACGTTGGAACCGCGCGGGTAATCACTCTCTTCTCCTAGCATGTTGCTGACCAATTATTTCCCTAACGGGAGTTATTTACATTTAAGAGAGAAATATTTTACCTAAGATCTACGCCGTTCTTGGGTGTTTCTGGGATCGACGATCGTGTATACCGCTTGTTGGTGTATAAGGTAGGTGGCTTGGTGTTAATTTTTCCAACTATCGTGTGTTTTGTGCATTTTTATGCCACGAACTCATATTGGGGTGTCGTGTGGCTGAGTCCATTTCTATATTAAATACCTATAATTGATTAGTTAATTTAAATGTGATATTAAAATGATGGTTAAATCGTTGCTTGGATCTAGAACCACCCCGGGGGTGTGTTCCACTGTTAGCCTTTTGGCCAGGATACATGAGGGTATGCCTTTAAAGTAGTAATTTTAGAATTTCCTTGAGAGGAATTGTTTGTTTACTGATTATTTACATATTGGGCATGGCCCGGTTACCTATTTAGCCTGAGGGAGTTGTTGTGATTAGCTTGTGGGAACTACACTATTTATCCTGTGGGTAGTAGTTATTTCGGCCTGAGGGAAACTTCTTCCGTGCATGTGGGCAGCTGATTCTATGCCTATGGGCGACACTACCTATGCCTGAGGGAAAAATATGTTATGCCTGAGGGAAAATTCTTGTGTTGGATACTCTTTACCTGAGGGTAGGGGTTTACGTGTCTGAGGACATTAGCTGTTACTTAGAATATTCATTGTGGTGATATTTTAAATTAAATGATTAAAAGGATATTAAAATGGAAATATAATTGGTTAAGTTAGTTACTTTTAGTACTGCTTACTTTTATTGCATTTTACTACTGCACACTATTGTTGCATGCTTACACGTAGTTGGGCACGGGCCTTTGGTGGGTGCCTACTAAGATATATTTCTCACACCCTGTTTGGGTCATGCTTTTCAGCCCAAACAGATTATGTTTATGCAGGTGTGTATAGGGGAAAGAGTCCCTATACAGGTACTTGACTGTTGCTGAGTAGTAGGAGGGCATGGGACCGAGCCTAGGCTTACGATGCTGCTGCCATCTATTTTGCTTTGTTTTTCTGTACTCTGTATTTTTTTGTATTGTATTGTTGTGTAACATGTTCTGGCTGTTTTATAGAATAGTGACATGCTGCATCTTCTCATATATATATGACTGTTGGTTCCCTTTTTATCAGTTATCCCTTTCAGTTATATATGAATGGTTATCGCTTCCGCTATTGTTGTATGTTTAATTCTGTATTCTGCTGTGATCCACTTTGACAAATGAGGGCATAGCTTCCCCACTATTAGACCTGGTCCCTCGCTTCTAGTCGGAAGCCTCTGGAATTTGGGGAAATGCACTTGAGGTCTTGTGGCGAACCGGGTTTCGGGCACCCGTTACGTGGAACCCGGAACCGGGACGTTACAAGGGGGATTGCATTAGAGGGGGACTTCACAAACTTCACCGCATTCACCCCGAATCATCCCATCCATCAATCCACTCACTCGATTCCTGGACCCCATCCATTTCATCATCCAGATCCCTCTGATCCATTCCAGATCCATTTTCATCACTAAAACAGAGGCATACAGGCATCGAGCGGGAGATTGGCATCAGAGCAGAAGCTGGAGGGAGGAGCGATATCTTGGGGGATGTTTCTTTGTTCATTTTATGTCTCTCTCTATTTTAATTATTTAATGTGTATTTAATTAAATTAGGGGAATCGGGTTGTAATGAACCGATCATCCATTTATCCATTCTACTTTGTTAATTTGATTGTTCAATGCAATTTTATTGTTCTATTTTCTCTTTAGTTCATTATTAGTATCAATTTACGCAACCAAACAACTGACAGGTGAGATAGTGAATAATTTAACCATGGATCATTGACCTAAGTACCGAGAATTGGAAAAGGTCAATGTATCTCTTCTCTATTTTAAATAAAATAATCCAAGGGTCAAGATCGAAAGATCGAGACTCAACGAAGTTAATCGAGCTATATTAATCCACAGAATTGGAAACTCAGTGGATTATCACCATTTTTCTATGTACTGAGTAATTTACATAAAACAAGTAAGATCGAATAATTTCTTTTCAATCAGTTCAAAGCATCTCGAGGCCCCTGAGTTCATTATTACTGTCTTTTCTCTGTTCAGTTACTTCATCACACCATTCCACACACTCATTTCATGGTTCCTTTCACTGTTGCATTTACTTTTTTTTATTTTTTAGTTTTTGTTTTTTTTAGGTTGTTTGGTCTAGAACAACATAAATCCTTATTTTGTGGTTCGACACCTGACTTTCCACAGTACTAGTAGTAATTAGGTTATATAAATTTTAAATTTGCGCATACTCAACAATGTTCGTGGTCAAATTTTGGCACTGTTGTCTGGGAAATCACGTGCGACAAAGAAAAAAACACAAAAAAATAAATAGAACAACAAAACATAGAAAAGATAAAATCAATATATATATATATATATAACTCAAAAAAACTGTAAAAAAATAAATTCTGTTGAAATTAAATGCACACTGAAGCTTCTAAGTAAGAACTTGAAACATTAATTCAATAAATAAACAAACATTTTTATTCACTTAGAAAACAAAAGAAACTTCAAATGGAAAATTTGGAAGACATTGCTGAAAATCAAAATGTCAATATGCCATAGCCCTTAGTTCCTACTCCTGAGAGACCTAAGCTTAAGGAGATTCAAATTCCTACTATTTCTAGCAATACATCTTGTATCAAGTTGTCCAATAGGTCTAAGAGTTATGAGATCAAATATTCTCATATTTCTCAACTACCATCATTTAATGGTATTCTAGTAGAGTAATCCTTAGAGTTCATTAGATATTTTTATGGTTCTATCCAGTAGCTGCCTCTACGATATCTTAGTGAGGAGTAGTTGAGGTTGAGGTTTTTTTCATTCTATCTTAAGGGGAGGGCTAGAACTTGGTTCCAAAATTTAGATAAAGAAATATTTGAAACTTGGGAAGATGTGTTCAATGACTTTGTATCCAAATTCTATCCCAGGAACACCACCATTGAGGTTAGGCATAAGATCACTGGATTTGTCCAGGATGAGGGAGAAGTCTTTCACGAAGCATGGGATAGGTTTAGAGGTCTTCTTAGACAAATCCCCAACCATCAATTAGCTCCCCATTTTCTTATAGAGACTTTCTACAATGCCATCACCCCCTACAATCAAAACTTAGTTGATCAATATTGTCGGGGTGATTTCTATAATTCCATTGCTGATGAGATGAAACAATTGTTTGATAAGTTTTCTCAAATCTCTCAGCATAAGTTCACTATGAATAGAGTCATCCATAGGGATGAGAAAAATCCTCGGGCTACTATTGTTGATGATAGGGTCCTTAGGGAGCAGTGCTTCCACTGTGGGATGTTTGGTCACACTCATAGATATTGTCCAAACTTTGATCTCCATATTTCATGTGATGAGAGTGCCCATTTTTTCGATTACAAGGCTAGGAATCAAGGTGTCTAGGATCAATTCTCAAATCCATACCACTCTGGATATCAAGGTCAGTCCAATATGCCATGGAGTGAGAAAGGGATCATAAAACAGTTCACTGTCCCAAACAAATAGCCCACTTCTCCAAATTTCCACCCATCACCAAAAAAAACTTTTCAAAATCAATATAGGGATAAATATTATAATTACCAAGGGGAGTTAAATGGGATTATGCAACAAGTTTTCAGTGATATCACCTCATTTAAGAAGGAAACAGATTCTAAAATTCATAATTTATAACTTCAAATGAGTCAAATGGATAACAATCAAGATGGTAGAGAAAAGGGAAAGCTACCCGGCACTTCAAATCCCAATCCAAGAGAAACTACAATGGTAGTAACAACCAGTTCAGGGATTAAACTTCAAGAACCAATTAGAAAACCACCTAGACAAGAGGAAAAAATGTTCAAGCTGAAACTAAAAATGAAAATCTAGAAAATCACAATTCTGGAAATCTAGACAGTGAGGTCCAAACTGAACAGAATGTGAAGACCACACCTAAAAATGATAATGAATTAAGTAAAATGAAGTGTTAATTGATTAAGGAAGAAAATAAGAAAGTTGGGTTTTAGGAGAAGCTAAATAATCAACCTGTTCTAAAACATTATGCCCCTTCCATTCCCTTCCCTAAAAGTGTGAAAAAAAGTGATGAACCTAATTACCTGATATTTTTAAAACTGATTCAAATATTCACTATCAATATGACCTTCTTAAAAGCCTTGGATAAAATCCCTTCATATGTTTCATTCACAAAAAGGTTTTTGAAAAACAAAAATGACTAGAAAAAGTTGGATAAAATTGATCTTAATGAGAATTAAACTGCAATTGTCCAAACAAATATTCCTCCCAAATTGAAGGACCCTAGTGGATTTATCATTCAGTGCCAAATAGGAGGAAGTGGGCAACTAAATTATCTTTGTGACTTAGGAGTGAGTATCAACCTTATGCCTTTCTACTTGTTTAAAAAGCTGGTCTTAGGGATATCCAACCAACTTCTGTTTGTCTTCAGCTTGCTGATAGGTAACTCACATTCCCTTATGGGAGGGTGGATGATCTATTAGTGACTGTAGGAAAACTCACACTGCCCACTTATTTTCTGATCTTTGATATGGAATGTTATGAAAAGGTCTCAATCATCTTAGGCAGACCCTTCCTTACTACTGGTGGAGCCAGCATTGATGTATCCAAAGGAAACTCACTCTCCAAGTTGATGATGATGTGGAGTAAATTTCAGTGTTTGAAAAGCCCCGACATGAGGTTAGTTGTGATGTGACAGATGTTGTTGTGAATCAATATTACAAAATTGAAGTCTAATCTCAGTATGGGTCTTTCTCACTTGAGGTCACAGAGATAAGGATTCCCCAAACCATTGAAAAATTTTCACTGGATTCTGTTCTTTCTCCACACCCTCATATTGATGAGAAAATTCTTTCTTTGAAACCCATTCTAGAGAGTAAGTCACAACTTTTCCCTGAACTTTCTCAACCTTCCTATGAAAGTTTCCCTTGTGAAGTTGACTGTCTAAGAGTTCCTGAAGCTGGAGAAAATTCTGGGTTGAGTCCTACTGAGAAACTTGATGATTTTCACTATGAACAAGTGCATTTCCTTAACACCTTTTTACTTACCTAGTTTGTTGTTGTATGTTATGATCTCCAACCAAATCTTAAAAGGTTTTCAGCATTTTAGTGCTCTTTGTAAATTGAGAGAAATCTATTAGAAGCTAAATTTGATACCTTCTTCTAGGAGTTTTCTAATTCATCTGAGTTGTGAGCTGTTTAGGGACTTACTGGGGTTTTTGTTGATGTGTCCTCTTCTGTTTTTGGGCTTGAGCAAGCATCTAAGTATGGGGGAAGTTTTGAAGGAATTCTTGGCCATATGAGTGATGTGAAGGAATTCTTGATCAGATGAGTGATTTTTATGGGAAATTGTTGAACTTTTTAAGAGTTGATGAACTTGTTTTTGGAGACCTAGTTGAGTTTGACAATATGAACCCTCTTGGTGATCTGGATGAATTTTGGATAATTCTAATTGGTGTTGTAGTTGAAAATGTCTTGAGTATTCCTGCTCTTGATTCCTTAGATAATTTTGAAGTCCCCGCCATTAATAACTCTTTCCCATTGAATGATCATGGTTAGAAATATTTAGAAGAATAAAGTGTGGCTAGGGACTTTAAACCTAGCGTTGCATGTGAGGCAACCCATGGATTACTTTGTTGTCTACTTTAATTTTTAGTTTGAATAAATCACTACTGGAAAAATGGATTATTACGGCGAGTTATTTGTGATGGGATCCCATCAAAAATATTATTTTGTGATGGAACTCCATCACAAATGACCTGTTGCGGAAAATGACATCACAAATATTACTTTTTTCAACGAACTGTTCCAAAAAATTATTAGTTGCGACGGGTAGTAGCACTGTCGCAAAAAAAAATCAGTGAATTTTTTAAGAAAGTATTTGCGATGTCCCAACGAACCATCACAAATAGTTTCCCGTTTTTTACTTTTTTGTGATGAACTGTTAAAATTACTTCTCAAAATATAAAAAAAATAAACCCTTTTGTGAAGGACCGTCGTAATTAGTATTTGCAACAGGCCCGTCATAAATAGTTGAAAAATTAAAAATAAATTAAATAAATTAAATAAAATAATATTAATAATAATATAATATTAATATAAATAAAATCATAATATTAATATTAATAGAATAAAATTATTAATAAAATAATAAATATAATATAATATTAATATAAATAAAATAATAATATTAATATTCGTAAAATAAAATTAATTATAAAATAATTGATTAATATAATAATATTATTATCAATATTAATGAAATAATAATATTAGTAATATAATAAAAACTTGAGTATTTAAAAAAATATAAAAATATATTAATTAATAAAATAATAAATGTAATAAAAAAGTCAAATAAATAATAAAAAACTATAATTTTAGAGACAATATAAATCACACACTATTTAAAACTTTAAATAGTTAATATTACAAAAAAAATACATTCAAATGTTTTATTATAAAATAAAAATACATCACTAAGGGTGAGGGTCGTTTGGAGGAGCTGGAGGAGATGGTGGAGGGAACTTCATCCCTAAACTACAAGTCAGACGTCACATGTACTCAATCTGCTCCTGCTTCTACTCTCGCTGCCATCAACACATCTCATCCTATATCTACTATTGATACTGCTACTAATATAGTAGGAACTCTTTCTGTTGTTGTTGCTTCCACTGACGCATCTCCTCCTGCTCCCTACGAATATTCTTTATAAGCTCACTCTAAGCTCGCAACTGCTCCTGATATTGTGCATGAAATGATGATGACTCTCCATGATCTCCTCTCGAGCTGGATTCTAACATCATAGAGGTTCTATAAAAACCCACAGGGGTCACTTGAGATCCGATACCAACAATTCATCCTTTCTCAAAGCCATACTGGGTCGCTTGCATCCATGTTGCCTCATCAAATTGGGGGGCACTGGTCTGACCATCGGTCTCAGCCTGACTCTCAACATCTTTCTGAGACGTCGCGGCCTCATATGACTCCTTCAATTAAAATTTAAAATTAAAATAGTTAAAATATTATTTTTAGTTAAATTTAAAACTAAAAAAAACTTATACTAACCACAATCTGACGCTAGCGAGCACCACTAATCTCACTAGTGGTTGGATCATTGTACATCCTCCTATAAACATTGTACTCTATAATATCAGGTTGTACGACTGCCTATATGAATATAAAATAAATCATTTACATGTAATGTTATATAAAATATTTTAAATATATATATACTTACCATATGCTCCCTATGTGTACTGAATGTACGACTACCAGCTCGATATGTCACCTTCTGTCTCCCCCGATTTGTCGACCTACTGATGATCTACTTTGAAACCGCTTACTCAACCAATGTGTACATAATCTATCCCAAACCTGAGATGAAATATAATCAGGTCAGTGGACGTGACATGACTCATCAAACTCCTTCACTTCTGCTTTCTCCATTTCTTTCCTTTTCAAATTGTGCAAAAATTGAGTGCAACACTGACGCATGGCTCCCTGCCATGCCTTCCAAATAGCCTTACACATTCTCTCCTCGATGGGATACCATAAACCCTACAGATAATTTATTATATCAAGTTATTAATTAAATTAATTTCAAAATAAATATTATTTATTTACGTACCATCCAATGCTCGAACATGCGCTGCTAAACATCAATGGGAATCTGATCCCATAACACCCATGCATTAGAAAAATAATTGCATAATATAATGATCCCCTGTCCAACAACTATATGCATAAAGCTATGAAAAAAAAGAATAATTAATCAAACAATTATAATATAAATAAATTAATGAAAACTAACTAAAATTCAAAAGTAAACATACCTTTTTGTGCGTGGATCAAACCCAAGATACGGATGTCGCTCGGGGATATGGTTGAGAATCATTAATTAGGCAAGACCATGCCCCCTCTGAGTGCCCCCTGAACTATCAACAGTCTGAGGGTCATCTAATCCAACCTCATGATCTTCCAAAGGTAGATCAGCCTCCTGTAACATATTATACAAATCATCATCCATCTGAAACACGAAATTATTGTTGTTATCAAACAGTTAAAAACAATTAATATATATAGATATATATTATATATGATTATAACCATCATTTTATTGTGTCAATATCCATCTTCATCCACATCTTCATAGCTGTCGATGTCAATGTCTTCATCTTCCTCCTCAGCATCATCAATTTCCATATTAATTTTAGTTTCATCATATCTTGTCATTTCAAATTTAGTTTTAACGTCATTAACATCATCATCACCATCGGCCCTTAACTGTGGGGTGTCATCAATGATATTCTTGTATCTTCTTGAAAAATATGGATTCAGGGAAGTCTCTTGAAAATTTTCAATTCCTTTCACTTCAGTAGAACCACATTTACTTTCAATAAAATGATTCTCTTGAGATTTAATTTTTATTATGCTCCACCAATCACCCAACTCCCTTGAAATAGAATAATAATTTGCAGAATAAATTTTATGTTCCTGATGAGCTAATAAAAATGGTTCATTTACTACAAAAAGAATTTTATATTTAATATCAATGATTCCATGGATCGGAAGAACATTCAAGCCTCTCTCAGTATCCAACTACTGACATTTAAACATAATTATATAATGTTGTCCTAGATAATACAATTCAATGATTTCTTCCAACATGCCATAAAAGTCAAATTCAGTTTCTCTATGATGAGATCCTCTTAATAAAACTCCACTATTCATTATTTTTTCTAATTCCCCATATCCACGTGTATAAAATCGAAAACCATTCACCACATAAGCATTATAAGATTTAACCATTTTAGATGGTGGGTTACTCAATACAGATAATCGATTATCAATTTTATCAACATGTCGAGATACCTAAAAATTTGAAAAAACAATTATCACTATAACAAGCAATAAATTGATTTTTTATGTGAAATTAAAAATAATTTATGTTACCAGTTATTGAAACTAGTAGGAGAAAAATTTGACATCGTTCTTCAAGAGTAGCTACTGTAATTTGTGGAAACTGTTTCTTGAAATTATTATCATATAACCTAAAAATAATATAATATTAATTTATTGTTATAAAAATTATAGAATAAGTGATAGGATCACTCATAGTACAAATGGTGTAATTTCTTCACATTTGAGCAGAATATATGCATGAGCTTTGTGATGTTCGTCATTTGAAATCCATCATTCATGAACTCCACCAAATCCATGTTCGAGCTGATTGAAAACTGATAATTGATTGCTCATTTCATCTTCAACATTTCCCTCATTACAGCTCATGAATTTTTTTTTTTTGAAGGACATTCATATTCAAAGTAATGAGAGTAAAAAAATAAATTTTCTCTTACAAATAAGCTTCTGTAATTGAGCCTTCAACTGATGTTTTGTTACGTACTTTTTTTCAATTTCTGCATGAATCTCTCAAATGGGTACATCCATCAGAACTATACCGGACCTCCACATTTTTTTTGATGGGTCAAATGTAATATCAAATGTTCTATTGAGTCAAACAAACCTGACGGGAAGATTTTTTCCAGTTTACATAAAACTAAAACAACATCTTTTTGCAGTTTTATTATAGCATCATAGTCTATTGTCGACGCAAAGATGTCTCAAAAAAAATATGATATGTCTGTAGGAGTATCCTAAATAATAGGATTTAACAAACCTCTTAATTCAATTGGCATAATTCTTTCCATTAAAACATGAAAGTCGTGACTTTGTAATCTAGTAATATGACCATTTATGACACATCTTCCCAAATTAGAAGCATAAACATCTAAAAGTATCAAATCTACAATCCACTAAAAAAAATAAGTGACTCTCTTTGGAAGTATATAATCTTTTTTTGTCTTCATTAACTTCTATGATCTAACATTTTCAAATAGTTCAAGTTCTGGTCGCTTTCAAATTTGGGAAAGATCTAATTGTGCTTTTACATTATCTTTGGTCTTACCTGGTGTATCCAAAATTGTATGAAATAAATTATCAAAATATTTCTTCTTAATATGAATCACATCCAACATATGACGGGCCAACAAATTAGGACAATATAGAAAATCCCAAAAAATGATCTGTTTTATCTAATTGTTCTCTTTTCCAAACCCATCAATTTTCTATTGGTTTATCGTTGGTACAAATATGATGAGAGGTAATGAAGAGACAATTTATTTTAACTCTGTACTCGAGATAATTTTTAGATGCCCATCTTTTTCAATTGTTCCTTTTCTGAAATGATATTTATTTCTTCGAAAAGGATGATCGGTTGGAAGAAATCTATGATCATAGTCGAAAAAACATGGTTTTTTTCCATTTATGAGAATAAACACTTTTTTGTATCTCATATAGTATGGATATGATTTTGGACCATAAGTTCTCTATCTAGATAACATGTCATATGTTGTGAAGTCACTAATTGTCCAATCAATGTAGCTTTCAGTAAGAAGTTTTGTTTCACCACAACATCATATGTACTGACACTATTATTCCACGGTGAATTCAACTCATCAATAAATGGTTTCAAATAAACATTGATATTCTTTTTTGGATGACCTGGAATTAATAAGGTCAAAAATATATATGGATCCTTCATCAACATCCATGGAGGTAAATTATATAGAGTTATAAATATTGGCCAACATGAATACCGACCACTATAAAAACTAAATGGATAGAAACCATCAATAGAAATAACCAATTGCACATTTAGAGATTCTGAAGAAAATGATGGATGCATTCGGTCAAAAATTTTCCATGAATCACCTTCATAGGGATGATTTAAGCTTTTATTGGTTGAAATATTGGTTTTGTACCATGAAATCAATGATGTTGTGTTTTGAGACATAAATAAACACTTCAATATGGGTGTGAGTGGGAAATATATTAATTGATTTATATGAACAAATCCAGACTTCTCTAGTTGAGCTTCTTTATACCTTGATTGTCCACATATAGGACAACTATCCAACAACTCGTTTTCACCATAATATAAGATGCAGTCACTTGAACATGCATGAATCTTCTGATAACCAAGACCCAGATTACGAACCAGTCTTTTTCTCTCATAGAAATTTGCATACAACATATTTCCTTTAGGTAGTAGTGTTTTTAACAAAGAGAATATCAGATCAAAAAAACTATTTGACATTCCATTATCTGATTTAATAGCCATAAATTTAGAAACTGCTTCAAACTTACTTATCTTGCAACTAGGATATAAGGCATCCTCAGCAGACCTCAACAACTCATATAAATTAGACGGTTCCAACTCAAGATTTAAATCAATATCATCCTGAGTTTCATTTTTTTTTAAATAAGGACCTGCCACATCATGTAAAAAAATTTGAAAGTGTGCTGGATATGGAACCAAATTATTAATATCTTCTCTGGAACTGCGTTCACCATGTTGATACCAAAAAACATAATCTGGTTGAAAACCAAAATGCAATAAATGACATCCAACGTTGCCAAATGTGTCATATGTCCTCAGAGAATATTTTTTACAAGGATACTTAATTATCCCTTCTAAAACAAATTTTGGTTTCGAAGATTCAAATGATAATAAATCTTGAACACCCTCAATATATATAGGATTTAAACTAGAACTATTTGGATTCATGTGCTAAGTTATCCAAGCACAATCATCTAATAATGACTATTGTCGACTTCCTCATTCCATATTTTTCTAAAAAATATGAAATAATTAGTTATCTTGTATAATTAGATATAAGATAAACACTATCCAAAAAATAGAAGACAATTAAATTCTATTTTCTAGAAATTTATAATAATTTCTATTATTTTATAGTTATTTATACTATTTTTTAAGATTTTATACTAATTTATACTCATTTATAAAAATTTATACTAATTACCACTAATTATTATTAATTTTAGGTATTTTGTACTAAAAATTTTTAATTATTGGTGGCATGATTTCCAACGGATTGGCGGCAACTCTTTTGCCCGACGACTCATCCCCTTGCAACATTTTATGACTAAAAGCACTATGAAAAGTCTTCTTTGATGTATGAATATCCATTTTCGTATGCACGAGGATGGAGAGTTGGGTGGCCTCGTCACGCTGCTCTCCATGATCTCATTCATATGAAAATTAATATTCATAAGTCAAAGAAGAGTATTCATAGTGATTTCAGTCGTAGAAAATTACAAGGGGATGAGTCGTCAAGCAAAAGAGCCTCTTTTGTCCGATGACTCACCTCCTTGCAACTTTCTCCGACTTAAATCACTAGGAAAAATATGCTCTGACGTATGTCCGAGAAAAATTTTTATATTGATTTTAGTGGGAGAAATTTGCAAGGGGTTGTGGCGTCGATCAGAAGGAATGTCGCCAATCTATTGGAAATTGTGTCATTTTATCAATGTACTCAAATTTATTATTATTTATTATGATTTATTATGATTTATTATGATTTATTACTAATTATTACTAACTATTACTAATTATTATTAATTATTCCTAGTTATTATTAATTATTCCTAATTATTACTAATTATTACTAACTATTCCTAATTATTATTAATTATTACTAATTATTACTAATTAATCCTAATTATTTCTAATTAATCCTAATTATTACTAATTATTTCTAATTAATCTTAATCATTACTAAATATTGCTAATTAATCCCAAATATTACTAATTAATCCTAATTATTACTAATTATTTCTAATTAATACTAATTAATCCTAATTATTACTAATTATTACTAATTAATCCTAGTTATTGTTAATTAATCCTAATTATTACTGATCATTACTAATTATTACTAATTATTACAGTTTGTTTTACTAATTATCACTAATTATTCATAATTATTTCTAATTAATCTAAATTATTACTAATTAATCCTAATTATTACTAATTAACTCTAATTATTACTAATTATTGATAATTAATCCTAATTGTTACTAATTATTACTAATTATTGATAATTAATCCTAATTATTACTAATTATTGATACTTAATCCTAATTATTGGTAATTAATCATAATTATTAATAATTAATACTAATTAATCCTAATTATTTATAATTACTACTAATTATTGACAATTAATACTAATTATTGATAATTATTACTAATTATTGATAATTATTACTAATTATTATTAATTATTACTAATTATTGATAATTATTATCAATAATTGTTGGTCGGAGTAGAGTACTCAAGAGGGGGTGAATTGAGTATCTATAAAAAATTTTGTTAAAAATTCACTTAAAAAGATTCCCCAATAAAAATGAATACAGGCCAGTTAATCAAGATAATATGGTTATAATAGTTTGACTGTTCAAATAACTTCTCAAAAGATTGATTAATTCTCAGTAATATCAATATGAGTTATTGATACAACTTTTGAAGCTATTCTAATAAGGCAAAACAATTATAACTTATATCCAAGACTAACTATCAAAGTAAAATCTAGTTTTCTAAAATATACATTAAAGCAAAGAAAATCTAAATTAAAAGACAGAGTGGATAAAACAAGTGGTTCAGTCTCAAGTCGAGACTTAATCTACTCCACTTGGTGATCACCTACCACCAAGTAGTTTATATTAATAAACTTGATTCACACTCTGGATTGGGGTAAACAAAGGTACACATGATTGTCCAGGTCACACAACCTCTTCCACCGTTCTTCATGGGAATAAGCTGTCAAATCACACAAGGACCTCTTGCACACTTATCTGTGGGAGTAAACAGATGTAAGAAGATGTGAGAGGAAGGATATCTTGTATCCTCCAGTTTAATATAGGAGATAGTGTGTGTTTTAATACAGACACACACACACTGCTCGAAAGGAAAAAATAGTACACAACAGAGCAAAGATGATAAGAAAAGATTAGAAGTGCTCTAAGTGTTATTCTATGTAGCTCTGGACTTATTGGATGAGGCAGATGCAAATATCGAGTCCTCTTGTGAAAAAAAAAGTATCGCAAGTCTAGTGCTCTGGTTTTTAGTTTGATGATGTGAGCTATGTAGCTCGTGTTCTTCTTTTAGTTGGTACTGCGAAGATACTTGAGGCTCTGATCTACAGTAGTTCAGCCTTCAGGGATCAATAGTGCTTCGTTTTTTCTTCAGTGGTATGTTGTTGCATGCATGAGTTCACTTTTCCACTATTCACTTCTACATACTTTTGAGCCACGCTTGTCTCCCTTTTAATTAAGGGTGCATATGTTGAAGCTGATAGGATGCATGTATTCTGCACCTTGTACCTCGTACTATCAGTGACATGTCTATAAAGAAACATTAATGATTTTAGTGCCATTTAATAACTTGAATATGACCGTTAGAAATGAAATTGAAAATGAAAAAAAAGATTAAAGAACAGTGTCAAAGTTTTTCTTGAAACTGTGTCACTAGGAAACGATGTCATTGGGAAACGATGTCTTCTCCTTTTCCTTTGATTGGTGAGACAGTTATGGTGCTACAACTGCATTGAGATCAGGAATCGGTAGCACAAATGCGGTGTCAGAATCATGGTTTCTTTGGTAGCAGTGTCTAGTCCTTTGTTAAAACTTTAAACGGTGCTTGAGTCGCGGTATCAGGAGTATGGTGTCAGGGTCATGGTGTTTGGGTCACGGTGTCTAGGTCACGGTGTCTGGGTCACGGTGTCTGGGTCACGGTGTCTGGGTCACGGTGTCTGGGTCACGGTGTCTGGGTCACGGTGTCTGGGTCACGGTGTCTGGGTCACGGTTTCTGGGTCACGGTGTCTGGGACTTTTCCAAATTCCAGAACCGGTGTCAAACTTACGGTTTCTCAGACATAGCCAAATATCTGTAAACATTCTTAAGTAGAAATATTCATAGAATGGATTAAACTTAATTTTTTGTATAATAAAACATAATAGAACAAGATTAAGCATAACTTGTGAGATTCTGCATAAGAAAATGATTAGCATAATTATCATGATTTGCATGATTTGTGAGCATTAAAACATGATCAAACAGAAGGATTCCAACAATAATTATTACTAATTATTATTAATTAAATCTAATTATTAATAATTATTACTAATTATTACTAATTATTGCTAATTATTACAATTTATTACTATTTATTACTATTTATTACTATTTATTACTATTTATTACTATTTATTACAATTTATTTCTATTTATTACTAATTATTACTATTTATTACTATTTATTACTAATTATTACTATTTATTACTATTTATTACTAATTATTACAATTTATTACAATTTATTACAATTTATTACAATTTATTACTAATTATTACAATTTATTACTAATTATTACTAATTATTACTAATTATTACAATTTATTTCTAATTATTACAATTTATTTCTAATTATTGATAATTATTGATAATTGTTACTAATTATTATTAATTATTAATAATTATTTTTAATTGTTACTAATTATTACTAATTATTAATAATTATTTTTAATTGTTACTAATTATTACTAATTATTACTAATTATTACTAATTATTACTAATTATTACTAATTATTACTATTTATTACTAATTATTACTAATTATTTTTATTTATTACTAATTATTTCAATTTATTACAATTTATTACAATTTATTACTAATTATTACTAATTATTACTAATTATTACTAATTATTACGATTTATTTCTAATTATTACAATTTATTTCTAATTATTAATAATTATTAATAATTGTTACTAATTATTATTAATTATTACAAATTATTATTAATTATTACTAATTATTATTAATTGATCCTAATTATTATTAATTAATCCTAATTATTACGAATTAATCCTAATTATGATTAATTATTAGTAATTATTACTAATTAGTCCTAATTATTATTAATTATTACTAATTATTATTAATTATTACTAATTATTACTAATTAATCCTAATTATTACTAATTAATCCTAATTATTACTAATTAATCCTAATTATTGTTAATTATTACTAATTATTACAAATTAATCCTAATTATTACTAATTCATCCTAATTGTTGAAAATTAATCCTAATTATTACTAATTCATCCTAATTGTTAATAATTAATCCTAATTATTGATAATTATTTCTAATTAATCCTAATTATTGATAATTATTACTAATTATTGATAATTATTTCTAATTAATGCTAATTATTACTAATTATTGATAATTATTACTAATTTTTTATCATTATTAGTAATTAATCCTAATTATTACTAATTATTTCTAATTATTGCTAATTATTACTAATTAATCCTAATTATTCCTAATTAATCCTAATTATTAATAATTATTACTAATTAATCCTAATTATTACTAATTAATCTTAATTATTACTAATTAATCCTAATTATTACTAATTAATCCTAATTATTACTAATTAATCCTAATTATTACTAATTATTACTAATTATTACTAATTATTACTAATTATTATAGTTTTTTACTAATTATTACTAATTATTACAGTTTTTTACTAATTATTACTAATTATTCATAATT
The DNA here is from genome assembly GCA_963277665.1 of Viscum album. Lineage (NCBI taxonomy): Eukaryota > Viridiplantae > Streptophyta > Magnoliopsida > Santalales > Viscaceae > Viscum > Viscum album. The sequence continues at coordinate 1,968,535,729 of OY728161.1, forward strand.
ATTGTTAATTATACATAATTATTTCTAATCATTACGAATTTTTTCTAATTATTACAAATTATTTCTAATTATTACAAATTATTACTAATTATTACAAATTATTTCTAATTATTACTAATTTTTTTCTAATTATTACTAATTATTTCTAATTATTACTAATTAATACAATTTAATACTAATTAATATAATTTATTACTAATTAATACAATGTATTACTAATTATTACTAATTAATACTAGTTATTACTAATTAATACTAGTTATTACTACTTAATACTAGTTATTACAAATTATTTAAAATTATTACTAATTATTACAATTTATTACTAATTAACACTTAGATATAACTATTCATAAAAATAAATACTGAGAAAACAAATATCTAATTCTAATTTAATTAATTTACATCTAATTAACAAAAATTATAAATAATTTAAAATAAATTAAATTAACTAAACAATAAAAAAATAGATAAATATCTTGAAACTGAAGCTTTCGGAGTATCAAAGTCATAGATAATTCTCTGATTTAAAAGTTTAAACTATAAAAAAAATTAGAAGAAAAATTTTCAAAAGAGATAGAGAGAGAAGTTGAGTAAAGAGTGAAATGTGAGGAAAAATTGATGGCACTATATATAGGTTAGATTATTTGCAACGGGGGAATTTGCGACGGGCTACCCGTCGCAAATGACTTTGCCCGCATTAATTATAGTGGGTCATTAAAAAGTTATTTGCGACGGGGCTTGTTGCAAATGGGTGTCTGCCGACAAAGTATTTGCGACGGGGCAAGTATCCCATCGTAAATACTAAAAACTGTCGCCGGTTATTTGCGACGGGAATAGGAACTCGTCGCAAATACTCTTGCCTGTGATTTGGGGTGTATTTCGTGCCAAACCTTTTGTGATGGGTCCTTACCGCCCGTCGCAAATACTAGTTATTTGCGACGGGGTAATCGATCTGTCTCAAATAATCCCTTTCGACAAGTTTTTTGCGACAGGCCTCTGACCTATCACAAATATCCACTTTTCCTGTAGTTTTTTTTTAAAGGTTGGGGCCGAAGCCTCATTTTTATTAATAAAGCAAAGAAAAGACCTCTTTTCCTGTAGTGAATGCTCCTTGCTCAGTTGTTTGTATCTCTGCTTTGATGAACAATAATGGCTGCATTTCAATGTCTTGTGGTGCAGGTGGTCTGGTGGTCCTGGTTGGCTATGAGAATCTTGTTTCAATGGAAGCCTCATTAGGAACATTCATGGTGGAAGGAGGCTGTTGTTGGAGAGCACTGGATAACACTCCCAAACTCATACTTTGTGGTTGCATTTTACTTGAGTTTTAAATTCTTGAAGACTGATGAAAATTGTTTACTTTTGTAGGAACTTGAATGGAGCAACTAGGGAACTTGCACAATGCAAACATGGGGAAACTGTAGGTTCCGGGCGCAGCGGAAGCGCGTTGGTGGGTTTGCCCAACTTTAATTTTAACGTTAAAAAACGTTCAATCCGAGATCCGTCACAATATAAAACGCCGAATCTTCGGAATAGAACGAAGAACGAAAAGAAAAGAAGAGTCCCGGAACCCTTGAGGAGGATCATCATATGTTGATTATAATTAATTTAATTAATGCATAAGAATTACCTCGTTGGAATTCTTTCTTCGTTGATGTGTCCGGTCACGATTCGGTGATCCGTCGTTGCGTCGTAGAATCCAAGTGTAGGATTCCTCTAGCGGTGATCCACACGTGTGTCACGTATCTCCGGACGTCGTCGAAGGGATCTCCGAGTGCTAGCGCGGAAGAACCTTCGCTTGCGATATCCGCCTTTGACCACCTTGATCCGGTGGAGGATCTTGCTCTCGTAACTTGAGGGCGTTCTTGGTGGAAAGAGAATTCTCTCTTGGCTTGAGAGTATTTCCAAATCCATTGTGCACAACCAATGGCTCTTCAAAATGTTGGGGTTGTGAGGATATTTATAATCATGTTTGAGGTTAATAGAGTTATGACAATAAATAAACGCGTTACGCGTTTTATTTATTTCATTAACTCTTATTGAAACCCCCCCCCCATGTCGAATTATTAATTCCTTGACATGCACCCACGCTGATTATAATAAATATCATTTAATAAAATAATATTAAATCCTCAAAATCCCAACTGGAAAAACTACACGGTGTGTAATAATTAATACACAGCGTGTACTTGTTTTCCATAAAACTACACGGCGTGTATATTTAATATACACGGTGTGTACTTTTATTTTCCATTTTTCTCCACCACATTTATTATACCTTGAGTAATGACTATTTATTTCTTAAATAAATTTAACTGCATTACTCGCTAATAAATATATTATTTCGTCCACAATATATTCTCTCGAATAACTAGTGTCAAAATAAATGCGATCAGACATCCTTAAATAATTATTAAACCACAGTCAGGAATAATATTTATTTAACTTGTTAAATTAATATTTAACCGAGATACATGGACACACTTAGTGTGTGACCCTCAAGGCCTCTTTCTCAGTGGCATTAGGCTGAGCCTGCCTAAAGTCCAAGGTTAGCATCTAGCAACACACCAAGGCACCCATAGAGAAAGAAGTTAACGCCGCAATGACGTGTCACCTCCTACGAACGCTTACCGTGTAATATAATCCCTTTGTCTCGATATCTCCAATCAAGCGGGTTGCATTCTAGTGCCATTAACCCATGTGCTTGATTATTCTTTCTTTGACTTTCCGGAATTGAACTTGCCCATACCTTACCATGGCCATGGATTTATTTAGGCTATATCAATTCCATCAAAGGGCCTGAGATATCTACTTCTGTTATGGAACGGAAGGGACAAATCCTTTCTCGCATTATCTATTAATGCGGTATTACTCGTGACGCACCCAACGTATCCTACCTCGCTGCGAACAGTGTGTCGTCACAGTTTTCGTCAATACATCTAAGTGCGCAAGTTGTAATACCCATTAATAATAATCTTAAAGTCTAAGGATCAATACACACATCCGTAGATAGGAACATCCAATGACACTATGAAATGTGGATTTCCTACTGGCGGGTCTCGTTCTCATAATATCCTCCTGGATATTACCAAGGGCGCACACCATGAGAAGGTGCCTCAAAGTTTTATGAGTCCTCACCCCTAATGACCTGTATTATTTGTGTCCCTCAAATAATATCATCCGGCCATAGAACATACATTCAAGAACAGTGTTATGGCACTTTCGGGTTCTCATCATAGCAGGGATCCGCTACGACCCTTTAATGCAACAGCTGTCCTTAGGACATTATCACATGACATGTCACGCAAAAGAACAATCAAGATGTGATAAGGCTTTTATTTAATGAATAAAGTACAAAGTAGTTGGTTCTAGATCACCAACTCCAACAGACTCCCACTTGGACTAGAGCCAACTGCTAACAACCTTTAATCCGCTAGCTCTCACATGATATTCATGCTTCTGCTGAGATAGGCCTTTAGTCATGGGGTCCGCCACGTTCTCTTCCGTGGACACTCTGCTCACTGCAACTTCACCCCTTTGATAGAAATCCCTCAAGAGGTGATACTTCTGGAGTATGTGCTTTGTCCGTTGATGTGACTTTGGTTCTTTTGCAAGAGCCATCGCTACAGTATTATCACAATACAATGTAATGGGATCTTTACTGCTAGGCACCACATCAAGCTCCTGGACAAAGTTCTGAATCCAAACGGCTTCTTTGGCTGCATCAGAAGCCGATATATACTCGGAATCCACTGTAGAATCGGCGACAACTGGCTGCTTTGAACTCTTCCAGCTCACAGCTCCTCCATTGAGACAGAAAACATATCCAGATTGCGACTTCAGATCATTCTGATCTGTTTGAAAACCAGCATCAGCATACCCTCTGATGACAAGCTCCTCGTCTCCTCCATACACTAGGAACATATCCTTAGTTCTTCTCAGATACTTAAGGATAGTCTTAACAGTAGTCCAATGCTGTTCTCCTGGATCTGCTTGATATCTTCCTACCATGATCAGTGCATAGGCAACATCAAGCCTGGTACATAACATGGCATACATGATGGATCCTATAGCCGAAGCGTATGGGATCTTGCTCATCCTATCTTTCTCCTGTTGTGTTTGGGGACACATTTTCTTAGAAAGATGTAAGCCATGTGACACTGGAACCAATCCCCTCTTGGATTTTTCCATACTAAATCTCTTTAGTATCTGGTCAATGTATGTACCCTGACTTAGTCCAAGCAGCCTCTTGGATCTATCACGAATGATCTTGATCCCTAGAATGTAGGTTGCTTATCCTAAGTCCTTCATGGAGAAACACTTGTTCAGCCAGTCCTTAACTGACTGTAAGGTTGGTACGTCATTTCCAATAAGCAATATGTCATCAACATATACCACTAGGATGACGACCGCATTCCCATTAAACCGCTTATAAACACATGGCTCACATTCGTTCTTAATGAAACCAAATTCCTTTATGGATTCATCAAATTGAATGTTCCATGACCTGGATGCTTGATTTAATCCATAAATGGATTTATGCAACTTGCAAACCCGTTTGGCTTCACTTGGTGTCACAAACCCTTCTGGTTGTGTCATATAGACATCTTCCTGAAGGTTCCCGTTAAGGAATGCTGTTTTGACATCCATCTGCCAAATCTCGTAGTCATGGTAAGCTGCTATGGCAAGTATGATTCTTATGGATTTAAACATGGCAACTGGCGAGAAGGTTTCATCATAGTCAATTCCTTGACGTTGTCTGAATCCTTTGGCCACTAGCCTTGCTTTATAGGTGCTAACTTGACCTTCCATGTCCATCTTTCTTTTGAATACCCATTTGCATCCAACAGGCTTTACATCAACTGGATCATCGACCAGAACCCAAACTTGGTTCTGATACATGGAATCCATCTCAGAATTCATAGCTTCTAGCCATCTTGCATCTTCTGAGCTTTCTACTGCTTCCTTGTAGGAGAGAGGTTCATCATTGTCCAACAATAATGATTCACCATCCTCGGTGACTAGGAAACCAAATCTCTCTGGTTCCCTTACCTCTCTTGAGCTCCTACGCAGTACTTGTGTTTCTGGAACCTCTTCCACGGGGACCTGTGGAACTTGTTCCTATACCAACTCCTGTGTATCTTGAGCATCAACTTCGTCGAAGTCAATCTTTCTCCCACTATCCTTCTTGAGGATGTGCTCCCTCTCAAGAAAGATGGCTTTTCTGGCGATAGTCACTTTCTTGTCTTGGGGGTTATATAGGTAATATCCTTTTGTTTCCTTGGGATATCCTATAAAGATACACTTCGTTCCCCGGGGTGCTAGTTTGTTGCCTGAGAAGGCCTTAACAAACGCCTCGCATCCCCATACACATGTGTGCGACAAAGTGGGTTTCCTTCCATTCCATAACTCGGATGGAATTCCATTTGCCGCCTTAGTTGGTACTCGGTTTAATGTGTATGTTGCAGTTTGTAATGCATATCCCCAAAAGGATAATGGAAGATCCGCATGACTCATCATCAACCTCACCATTTCCAACAAGGTGTGGTTCCTCCTTTCACTAACATCATTCCACTGTGGTGTATAAGGAGGAGTGAGCTGATATAGAATCCCAGACTCCCGTAGAAGATCGATGAACTCTTGGTTCAGATATTCTCCACCTCGATCCGATCGAAGCTTCTTTATCTTCTTACCAAGTTGATTCTCTACTTCATTCTTGAATTCCTTAAATTTCTCTAAGGACTCTGACTTATACCTCATTAAGTAGACATAGCCATATCTACTCAAATCATCAGTAAAAGTAATAAAGTAAGAATATCCACCTCTAGTTTCTACTGGAAATGGTCCACACACATCTGTGTGTACCAATCCTAGAAGCTCTGTGTCCCTTTCACCTTGTCCACCAAAAGGCGGCTTGGTCATTTTTCCTTGTAAACAAGCGTGACATCTATCAAGTGGTTTTAGCTCAGTAGATTCTAAATAGCCATCTTGGCAGAGCTTTGTCAAGCGCTTCTCGTTCACATGACCAAGGCGGTGATGCCATAACTGGGTGATGTATGAGTCATGTGAGTTTGTTTCGTTATCGATTTCCAACACTTGGTTTTTGTAATTTAATACATACAAACCATTATTCAAATGTGCCATACCATAACATACGTTGTTCTTATAAAAGAGAAAACCCTTATTTCCAAACTTGAAAATAAATCCATCCATATCCAAACAAGATATAGAAATTATGTTCTTGGTGACACTAGGCACAAAATAACAGTTTTGTAAAACCAAAATCATGCCAGTTGGAAATGAGAGATGATAGTCGCCAATAGCCAACGCAGCCAGCCTTGCACCATTGGCAGCTCGAAGATCCACCTCTCCTCTGGCGATCTTTCTAAATCTACTTGGTTCATGCATTTGAATACAGATGTGAGCCCCACAAGCTGTATCTAATACCCAATGTGTAGAAATAGAAAGATTGCACTCGATAACGAACGCACCTTTAGCGTCCCCACGCTTCTGGGTGCAATTCCTCTTCCAATGGCCCTGCTTGCCACATGAAAAACACACTGCCTCCCGTTCCTTGCCCTGCCTCTGGATCTTCCCCTTCTTGGAGGGACGGTGCTCGGGGGCTTCAGACCTTTTATAAGTCTTTGTCCCCTTTGCCTTGTCCTTCCTTTTCTTTTTCACTATAAGGACCGTGGGTTTGTCACGCCCCATGTCCTTATCTACCTGGCGAATCAAGGTCAGAAGCTCCGATAGACTCTTCTCATTTCCGATCATGTTATAGTTAACAATGAAGCTAGAGAAGGTCTTGGGCAGTGATGATAGGATGAGATCTGTACGCAACTCATCCGGGAATTTAATCCCTAAGATGTCCAAGCGTTCAATGTAGCCAATAAGCTTGACTACATGAGGCTCAGCTGGCGCAGACTCTCCAAGATTCGTGGTAAACAAAGAATTGGAGATCTCATACCTCTTATGTCTCGCCTTTTCTTGGTAGAGATCTTTAAGGTGAGACATCATGCTATACGCATCCATGTTTTCATGTTGCTTCAAGAGCTCATTAGACATGGCCGATAGCATGAAACACTGGACATCTGTGGCATCATCCATGTGTTTCATGTAGAGAGATAATTCCTCATCACTAGCCTCTTTCCCAAGCGCAGCTGGAATAGGCTCTTCCAGCACATATAATTTCCTTTCATGGCGAAGGACGACGCGTAAACGCCTCTGCCACTCTTGGAAATTGGTGTCGGTGAGAAGGTTTTCTTTCTTGAGTATGGTGCGCAATGATATGTTTGAAGTCATTTTCTTGCCATTTCTACAAATTAAGATGAGAAAAGGTTTAGTACTTTATTATAAAATTGAGACAAATAAATTAATACTTATTAGTCTCCCACTATTTTATCGAAATCCAATAGCCCTCACCATTGACTTCGGAATATTCTGTTGCGTGAATATTCTAGTGGCAAGGATCCATATTGCCCTTTGCATTACCCCAACTAGGGTTGGTCAAGCAACTTGAAGGGTTTTAGGTAGTCATTTCAAATGCCAACTGCATTAACTCGCAGTTCCTTGATCCACTGAGTGGACTCCCCAATCCTGAAATCCTTTTTGGATTTCCTCAACTTTTGCCTCATGGTCACACCAAGTCCTGCTGTGGAAGTCAACCCTTGATGTGAACCAAGTCAAGTCAACCCAAACCTTGAATTAGAATTCCCCGATAATTGAAAGCACCCCAACTAGGGTTGGTCAAGCACTTTGAACTATGGTTCGATTCTAACCAAGATTATGGAAGGCTATGCCGACTTAATATTTATTTTGAGGGATTTTATCCTTATACATAAATTGCCATTTTATTATCTTTGATTACATTCTTGTTAATATTAAGTGGGATATACTTAAGTGATTAACCATGTCTAAGATAATATTTACGTATAAGCCAATTTTATTTTAGTTCCATCTTGCATGCTCGTTTAATTCATTAATTGTGTGATCATGACAACACACCCACAATAAATAAACCATGCAACTGACAGAAATAAAATAAATGGTATGATCATGAGCTTTTCTATTGGTTAGTTTATCTAGCAGTTGATAAACTAACCCAAGACCTAGGGGAGAAACACCTTGAACCTTTCAGGTTCGTGTTTATAGCTTTCCACCTGTCCACCTTTGTATCTCCTTGGATTGGTTTCATCTTGGATCCTGACTTGAGCCGCCTCCACTAGCTTGGGAGATCCATCAATTACTTATGCATTTATCTCACACGCAGGTGAGGGAAAAAAGGGGGTTTTACATAAAAGAATCCTTGGGCGTGCAGGCCCTACATATTAATGAGGAGATGGCTCGCAGGCCAACAAATTTAATTTAAATAAATAAATTAAAAGAAAACATTCACATACAAAGGTCTCGGTCTAGCTCATGATCATCCATACATGCAACGATATTTACGCATAAATAAAACTAGCATTCAATTCTTTAATCGTTCTTGTTTAAGATAAATCACGCTCGAATCAATTAATTATCTTTAATTAACCAATCCTTTTATCTTAAATCCCTTTTCTGAATTTCCTTGAGATTCCCATCCATCATAATTTTAAACAAATAAATTCATTTAAAATTATCCTTGTACACAACTTGTACCTTGGAGGCAACCCGGCGAATTCCCATTTATTACGCAGATGTTTAATTAAACACATATATATAAAACACCTATCACGTGTTGTGCCTCAGCTTTACGCCTGCACCATGGTACACGTCTCAAGGGTTTGTATAATATAATAATAAATTTTAATAAATCTGCGTAATTTGGGTGAGTACACGGCGTGTAGTTCCGACTACACGGCGTGTACTTTTTCTTCACCGTCCATCCGAAGTACACGCCCGGGGATATGGCGTGTTAATGTACTTTGGAAATTTTCGGAGTACACGGCGTGTACAGTGGGACACATGCCGTGTAGTTTTTGCGTTACACGGTTTCCAGGCAGGCAGGCTATGTACAGAGTACACGACCCAACCCTAACCCGAAGGGACTACACGCCGTGTTCATTGGACCACACGACATGTATTCCGGAAACCGTGTGCCACCTGTTTCTGGTCAACACACGGTGTCTTAAATTCTTAGAAATAATCCAATACACGGCCTGATTTGGCGGATCAGTCAATGCATTGAACCTAGACTACACGGTGTGTACTTCCGAATACACGCCGTGTATTCTGGTGTTATACGGCCAGAAACATTTGGCTCCTCCAGATGAGTTCCTCTATTTTATTTTAATCAAAATTAAAAGAAAAATCCGTTTCTGTGAGGTGAACGAGAAACGAGAGAGGAGGAACAGATCTCGATATTCAGATTTCCAGAACGATTAAACATGAATTGAAATAACTAAATTATTAAATGCGTAAATCACCAACAAAAAACTAAATAATTATAACCAATGATATGACTCACTCTGATACCACTTGTAGGTTCCGGGCGCAGTGGAAGCGCGTTGGTGGGTTTGCCCAACTTTAATTTTAACGTTAAACAACGTTCAATCCGAGATCCGTCACAATATAAAACGCCGAATCTTTGGAATAGAATGAAGAACGAAAAGAAAAGAAGAGTCTCAGAACCCTTGAGGAGGATCATCATATGTTGATTATAATTAATTTAATTAATGCATAAGAATTACCTCGTTGGAATTCTTTCTTCGTTGATGTGTCCGGTCACGATTCGGTGATCCGTCGTTGCGTCGTAGAATCCAAGTGTAGGATTCCTCTAGCGGTGATCCACACGTGTGTCACGTATCTCCGGACGTCGCCGAAGGGATCTCCGAGTGCTAGCGCGGAAGAACCTTCGCTTGCGATATCCGCCTTTGACCGCCTTGATCTGGTGGAGGATCTTGCTCTCGTAACTTGAGGGCGTTCTTGGTGGAAAGAGAATTCTCTCTTGGCTTGAGAGTATTTCCAAATCTTTTGTGCACAACCAATGGCTCTTCAAAATGTTGGGGTTCTGAGGATATTTATAATCATGTTTGAGGTTAATAGAGTTATGACAATAAATAAACGCGTTACGCGTTTTATTTATTTCATTAACTCTTATTGAAAACCCCCCCATGTCGAATTATTAATTCCTTGACATGCGCCCATGCTGATTATAATAAATATCATTTAATAAAATAATATTAAATCCTCAAAATCCCAACTGGAAAAACTACACGGCGTGTAATAATTAATACACGGCGTGTACTTGTTTTCCATAAAACTACACGGCGTGTATATTTAATATACACGGTGTGTACTTTTATTTTCCATTTTTCTCCACCACATTTATTATACCTTGAGTAATGACTATTTATTTCTTAAATAAATTTAACTGCATTACTCGCTAATAAATATATTATTTCATCCACAATATATTCTCTCGAATAACTAGTGTCAAAATAAATGCGATCAGACATCCTTAAATAATTATTAAACCATAGTCGGGAATAATATTTATTTAACTTGTTAAATTAATATTTAACTGAGATACATAGACACACTTAGTGTGTGACCCTCTAGGCCTCTTTCTCAGTGACATTAGGATGAGCCTGCCTAAAGTCCAAGGTTAGCGTCTAGCAACACACCAAGGCACCCATAGAGAAAGAAGTTAACACCGCAATGACGTGTCACCTCCTACGAACGCTTACCGTGTAATATAATCCCTTTGTCTCGATATCTCCAATCAAGCGGGTTGCATGCTAGTGTCATCAACCCATGTGCTTGATTATTCTTTCTTTGACTTCCCGGAATTGAACTTGCTCATACCTTACCATGGCCATGGATTTATTTAGGCTATATCAATTCCATCAAAGGGCCTGAGATATCTACTTCCGTTATGGAACAGAAGGGAAAAATCCTTTCTCGCATTATCTATTAATGCGGTATTACTCGTGACGCACCCAACGTATCCTACCTCACTGCGAACAGTGTGTCGTCACAGTTTTCGTCAATACATCTAAGTGCGCGAGTTTTAATACCCATTAATAATAATCTTAAAGTCTAAGGATCAATACACACGTCCGTAGATAGGAACATCCAATGACACTATGAAATGTGGATTTCCTACTGGCGGGTCTCGTTCTCATAATATCCTCCTGGATATTACCAAGGGCGCACACTATAAGAAGGTGCCTCAAAGTTTTATGAGTCCTCACCCCTAATGACATGTATTATTTGTGTCCCTCAAATAATATCATCCGGCCATAGAACATACATTCAAGAACAGTGTTATGGCACTTTCGGGTTCTCATCATAGCAGGGATCCGCTACGACCCTTTAATGCAACAGCTGTCCTTAGGACATTATCACATGACATGTCACGCAAAAGAACAATCAAGATGTGATAAGGCTTTTATTTAATGAATAAAGTACAAAGTAGTTGGTTCTAGACCATCAACTCCAACAGAAACTTCATAAAATGAATGAATGAAAAGCTTCTACATCAGGGGAGTGTTTATTTTAATTCTGTCATATTAAGTCATTCATTTTCCATGTTGTTCAAACTTAAGAGTGGGGACTTCCCCCTGATTTTTAAAAATTATAAAAAAAAATTCATGCTTGGGTGTTAGCATGCTGAAGTCAACTGAGTTGAAAATTATTTTGAGCTGCATTTTGAAACCTTCTTACACCCATTGTTTTCATTCACTTTCACCTTTATTCAACTATTGTTGTTGAACTTCACTACTTAACATGCTATTGTTTGAGCTCATTAAAAAATCTTTTGACTATTTATACTGATTCAAAGAATGAACTTTTCAGAAATTGAACTGAACTTGTTGCTGGTGATGGTTTGTGGGGTTGGGTTCTTTTGTATATGTTTGTTTACGATCTTCTTTTCTTTTCGGTTTGATGTGGCAAAGCAAATTTTTGAACCTCATTGCTACCCCTCTATATCCTTTTTAAGCTGAAATGTCCATCATTTTTTAACTTAAATTGTCTTCCACCTTAGGATTCAACAATAGGGACATTGTTGAGTTTTAAGTGAGGGGGAGAGGGATCATTCTAGTGCCACTTCAAATTCCCCCTTCTTGAACCTCAAGTTTTTTTAAAAAAAATGATGATTTTTTTCGAAAATTGTTTAAAATATTTCAAATATTTCAATTTTTTTCATCATTTGAGGGTCATTGTAGGTTCAGTGGTACTTCAATTCTGTCATGTTTAGTGGATAACTGCTTGCTGGATGTTGAGAGTTGCATTTATTCTGAAACTGTTAAGCTTGAGTGATTACTGAGTGGAATTGTTCATTGTTTTATGGATCTTTTTATTTAGGAACTGAGGATGGGAGTGTGAAAGGATAGGTTTTGTGGAATGTGGATCATGACTTAGGATAACTAGAAGTTTTCACTAGAACCCTAGAGACTCACATTTTTTAACAAATATTCAATCACTTTAGGAAGTCAACTCAAATGATTATTAGTTAAGCCCTTTGTAACTAGAGTAAAATGAGAAAATGGGATCTCACAGTGAGTATCTGAGACAAGGTGCACTGGGTGCATTTCTGTGAATAAATAAAGCCAATTTCAATTTTAATAAGTGCTATGCACAGTTCTCTGCACATGAAATATGGTTGGGAAAACGTAAAATAAAGTGTCATTTTAAAAAATGAACTCATTAAGGTGAGGAGAATTTTGAACCCGGATGAAGAAGGGAGAAAATGACTTGGTTAAAAGTAATTTGAGTTGAATTAATAAAGTGATGTAATTAATGGACTTTAACTTTTGGAACCTAAGAGAAGGTGAGAATGGAAGGTGTCTTTTGTTAAGTTTTTATTTCCACTTATTCTAACCTGTCATCACCCCTTGAATCAGAACTTGAATTGGAAATTGAAGTAGGACAGTTAATGAGTACATATAGGAGGCATGAAAAACTTGACAGTGTATGAGTTTGTGAGACTTTTGACTTCCAAGGAGATTTTGAAGCTAGGAAGGACATCATTTTTTAACACCTTTGAAAAGCCTGACCCACTGTTTAGTCTTCTTCCTCTACGTGTAAAAGATTAGTCATGCACATTTTGAATTGAATCTCACAAATCCTTTGTCTGTTTTAAAGTTAAAAGCATGTACTTGTTTGAGGAAAAACAAAGTTTTAAGTGTGGGGAGTTTGATGTGCCTCAATTTTAACTCTCTTTGCCACATCCTTTTTATAATTTTTAGTAACTTTTTAATTTTAAAATGTTGTTTTTTTGTTAAATATTTAACAACTGATGTGTTTTTGTAGATTTCTGTATAAAATAATCAATTTTAGTGTAAATCATATGTTTTAATATGTTTTTTATTTTAAATAGTTCTTAAATTAAACCATTCTTGTGAATTTAATTTTCATTTTTTATTATTTTATTTTTAAATTACAAATTTTCATTCCTTTTATTTTCAAGAAAATTATTTTATCAGTTCTTTAATTTAATCAATTTTTTATTTTCAATTGTAAATAAATAAATTTTACATTTTAATTTTTAGTCCTTTTAATAATTTAAATAATTTTAACAACTTAATTCAATTGCTTAAATATTTTAATTCTTTGGTGTAGTTGATTTTAGTTTAATTATTTTACTTGCTAATCCTTTAATTAATTAATTTGGTTATTAATTTAGTCAAACTAACACTTTGATTATTAATTATCTATTTTAAATTAATTGAATAAGTTATAATTTGAAATTGAATAATTATCCATTCATTTTGATAACTTATTATTTTTGTGAAATGTTAATTTAGTCAACTAATTTATTTTTAGTAGTTAGTGTTTGACTTAGTGGTAAGCATTCCATAATCCTACATGAAAAATGGAGGTTCAAAACCCATTGGATGCAGGTTTCTGTAGCAGTACTGTAACAATACTGTAGCGGCGGTGGTACTGTAGCTAGGTGGGTACTGTAGCGGCGGAGTCACTGTAGCAGCGGCGGTAATGTGCAGATACTATATCAACTGGGTTACTATTCACAGAATGACAATTGGACGAATCATCGGACCATCGCGCCTCCACCTCCTTCACCGTCATTCGGAACTGAGGCTGCCCTCTCAGACCATCGAACCACCGCAAGTCACTACACCGCATCCCCTTCCCTTGTCATCCGTGTGAGCTGAATCGAGCATCAAACTCCCTACCTCACCACACCACCGGAATTCCCAAGCCGCCGCAACTCCAATGCGTTCCTCCCTATTAACGAATCACGCCGCACTGTTGCCCTACCCCACCGCCATCCTTTTCTGCCTCCACTATGAGCTAATTCGCCGACCTACCCTGAGCTTCCGCCACCTTGCTCGATCCGTGACCCACCTCCCCTATGCCATCACGCTTTCTCTCCACCATCGTCGACCCCAGCTCCCTTTCTCTTCCCTGTGCTGCTGGAACCCGCCCCCTCCTCCCCCTTTCTCCCGATTTTTTCTCCCCCTTCCAATTATCTTCTTTTTTCTTGTTTTATCTTTTTTTATTTTAATATTTAACAATAAGTAATATAATTAATTGGTATAGATTAGTATATTAAATATATATGTGTGTGTGTAATTAGTAATATTTAATTTCAATTAGTCAATGTAATTGGGTTTTTTTGGTTATTTTTAGTAATAATAATAATTTATATATATAATATAATATAATCAGTATAAATTATATATAATAATTATACATATATTTTTAACAATAAACATACTTATATATATATATATATATATATATTAATAATTGTAATCATAGGTGCATGTGAGTATATATTTATATGGATGTAGTAGTCTCTTTTTCTCTCACACGTGTGTTTTTTGCTGTTTTTTCCATTTTTTTGCACAGGAGGAGCTGGAGCTCGTGGGACAGTGATCAAGCGGTTACGAGGGATGTGCGTAGGAACATTCAGTTAAGGTAGATTGATTCTTAAAAAATTGGGAGCATTCTAAATCATCATTCCAGTAGGTGAGGATTTTTTTTTGGAAAACACATGTCATTCCATTCAGAGCCAGGGGGGTTGCACTGGAGAGGGACTTCACAGACTTCACCGCATTCACCCCGAATCATCCTGTCCATTAATCCACTCACTCAATTCCTAAACATCATCCATTTCTTCATCCAGATCCCTCTGATCCATTCCAGATCCATTTTTACCACCAAAATAGAGGCAGTCAGGCATCAAGCAGGAGATTAGCATCAGAGCAAAAGCTGGAGGGAGGAGAAATCTCTCGACGGATGTTTCTTTGTTCATTTTCTGTTTCTCTCTATTTTACTTCTTTAATGTGTAGTTAATTATATTAGGGGAATCGGGCTGTAATGAACTAATCATCCATTTATCCATTCTGCTTTGTTAATTTGATTGTTTAATGCAATTTCTTTGTTCACTTTTCTCTTCTGTTCATTATGAGTATCAATTTATGCTACCTAAAAACCAATGGGTGAGGTAGTGAATCATTTCACCGTGGATTACTGACTGAAGTACCAAGAATTGGAAAAGGTAAATGTATCTCTTCTCCATTTTAAATAGATTAATCCAAGGGTCAAGATCGAAAGATCAAGACTCAAGGAAGTTAATTGAACTATGTTGATACACTGAATTGGAGACTCAGTGGATTATCACCATTTTTTTGTGTACTAAGTAATTAAATTAAACCAATTTGGATCGGAGAATTTCTTTTCAATCAGTTCAAAGCAGCCTGAGGCCCCTAAGTTCATCATTGCTGTCTGTTCTCTATTCAGTTCCTTCATCACACCATTCCACACTCATTTCACAGTTCCTTTCACTATTGCATTTTGTTCTTGTTTTTGTTTTGTATTTGGTTGTTTTTTTAGTTTTCTTGGTCTAGCACAACACAATTCCTTCTTTGTGGTTCGACACCTGACTTGCCATAGTACTAGTAGTAAGTAGGTTCTATAAATTTTAAATCTGCGCGTACTCAACGACGTGCGCATCCAAGAATCAACCAAAATTGGTGATAAACCATGAGGTTCTTTTCTTCTTGCACACTGCAGTGAGGAGTAGGGTGTAGGTTTTAGACATAGTGAAATTTCTGGCTAATTCTACAAGGATTGTAACCTTCATAGATCAGCTCCCCATAAAATTTCCCAAACAGCACACCATCTCGCAAAGATATCAAGTATGATCTTTATTTAAAGGTGTGGGTTTTTTATCTATAATAGCTCTAACAAGCATAGGATATGGCTTGAAAGTGTATCTTTCATGTCGATTCAATGTGGATTTGATGTTCTATTTCTTTAGATCAAAGTTCTTGGCTCTACCCAAGTAGTAAATATAGGGTTCGAATCACACGTTTGGGGTCACTTGGGAATTGAAAAATATATATCCTCCCATATACCCTATAATCCATCCCCAAAGGATTTACAAGGGGCCTATAATCCTAAAAGGGACCCTCCCCCTATAAAAATTTCCAAGGAGACGATATAACTTAAACAATATTGGCACCACCAATTTAACTCAACTTTCAGTGACTAGATGGATTTCCATCATGAATGTCCCAACTCTAAATCTAATGTGAGATTCCTTTAATGAAAGAAGATACTTACTGATGAACATAATAAGAAATTTTGTCGGGTAGAGAATTTTATTGACCTTAGGGAAGACCTCCTAGCCCCAAGTGGTGCAATTCCCTTCCTCTAGTATTGGCCAATATGTTCCCAAAAGACTACAAGAATTATGGGATGGGAAATTCCTTGGTCTCTTTGCCTCATGATCTTGACTAGTGGATTGGATGAACTTTCCATCCCAAGTACTAAATAGGATGTCAGTCTTCAATTAGATCTATTTCTTTAAGATATCCTATATTATTTAGAATAATTCTGTCATCATTAGAGGATATGAAAGTGGGGAGGGGAGAATTAATCATATATGTGCCCTAAAATTGGAGATACACTAATAATTTTCACATTCCATGGGATTATTCCAACCTCTCTATGAATCAGATGGAATGTATTCATGTCTAGATAATGACTCAATAATTTTGGAATGATGTGGCAATTGTGGTGGAAGAAAGACTGTGAGAACCAAACTGCCTTATACAATCTGATAGCTCTAAGTTCCTTCTCAAATTCAGCATAGATTTGACACACCCAAAAGGGAAAACCCCAATCCATATCGAATGAACCATCATATTGGAAGACCTAGTTGGATTCCCAACCCAACTTATGATTTTTCATCAATATCTTCAAAATCAACACATAGTTATTTGTATCCTCATTTGGAACATGTCTCTCCCCTTCCAAAGCTAAGGGGTAATATCCCCAAAGTGTACCCATTGGAATTATTCAGTTCCCAGATCAAATATACTTTTATAGATACATTATCTCAAATTATATCCTGAAAAAAAATGATCTATCTGATTGACGAAGTTGTGTATCATGGTTTTAGATTGGGTGCATCATCTAGTAATCCAAAATGTTAAATGGGCGGCCTATTTAACACCAGATAGGCCTAAAGGGACACCCCCATCAAATACTATAGAAGGGTATATTGTGTGATAATGATTTTATAGTGGAATATGTCAATGTAGGCAGTCATCCTAGCCCTCCTTGCATCGACAGCTTGAGTAACCTATTTTGGAGTCATCTTATGTAGAAAAAAATGATGACAGTGAAGTCAATTTCCTGAAAACAAGTCAAAATTTGGATCCATCCATGATAAAAGGATTCAAAGTCACTAAAAAGACTCATGAAGACTATGATATTTCTATGTTGACTGCAAGGTTTTCCCAAAAACCGTAAAGTTGACTACATGATGGAGAGTGTGAAAAGTAGTGTTTATTAAGTTTGTGGAGTGCTTGAGTTTGTAGGATGAGTTAAATTTTCCAAAGAATTTAACAATCTCGAATTTGGTGAAAGGTGAGAGTTAAAGGGGTCTAGTTGCATATGATCCTCAGCCCTGTTGGTGAGGTCTCTCTAAGTGCATCCACGAGATCCAGGTTCAAAACCAGGCTGAGGCATAATTCTGGGGGTACTGTAGCAGATACTGTAGTAGTACTATAGCAGGTACTGTAGTAGGTGTTGTAGTACCGTAGTAGGTGATGTAGCAGTAATGTATTAGGTACTATAGCAGGTACTGTTCGACATTGTAGCAGTTGAAACTATTCACCTTTGTCCACTGGTTTGGGCTTGGAGTCCTTAAGGACTTTGGGCCACCCAGGCCTTCAGGTCAGTAAGGATTTCAGGCCATTGTAGACCCCGGAAAACGCATCCCAAAATTTTTCCAACAGCTTCCATACATGATCCAAGATCGTAGTCCATTTCTCAAGCTTCGATTTGGTAGGTCGTAGGGCCCGAACGGAGTTACGAATTAGGAGTTATGGACATTTGAAGTTTGGATGGAAAACTGGTTCGCAAAGCCCATTCGAGAAGCCGCCTCCGCGATTGTGGAGCGCCGCCGCAAAGTAATGAGATGAGAGGCTCCGCGAACCCATCTGATGTTCACGAGCCCGTCGCGAAGCTCTGGAGGTAGTACCTCTCCGCGAATGAATTTGACGTTCGCGAGCCCGCCGTGAAGCTCCGGAGGCGGTACCTCTCCGCGAACGAATTTGACGTTCGCGAGCCCGCCGTGAAGCTCCGGAGGCGGTACCTCTCCGCGAACGAATTTGACGTTTGCGAGCGCACCGCGAAGCACCTGAGGCAGCGTGGGAGTTATGCTTCGCGATGCCCTTTGCCTATAAATACCCATCTCACCCCCTCTCTGGACAGACGGCCACGACCACTTCGCCCCTTGGGCGGCCGAGCAGAGCTCCGCATTGCAGCTCCGTGAGGCCATGCTCCGCGAGCAGCTTCCTTTGCGTTGCTGCTTCGCGAGCCGAGGCTCCGTGAGTCCATGCTCCGCGAGCCAATGCTCTGTGATGCTGCTCCGCGAGACCATCCTCCATGAGTCCATGCTCCGCGAGGGCCCTTTGCTCTGCGAGACCCCTTTGCTCCGTGAGGCCATGCTCAGCAAAGCTACTTCGCGAAGACCTATCCTTCGCGAGGATCCTACCTTCGCGCCCACCGGTCCATACCGTAGGGGCTGCGTCCCCACACCCCGCTCTCTGGGCCGGTCCCTTTGCTACCGTCACAGACCCCCATGAAAAATGGAGAGTCGCACCGCGAACTTTTCGGGCCGGGATGCCAAGATTTTCCATTGCGCCCTTATGCACTCCCACCTTCCACCTATGGAACACCATGATTTGAGACACTCCTCCACACACCATGAAACACCTTGAGTTGATGTATTCCTCTTGGTTCGTTTCCTATGTCGTGAGTTGAGGTTTTCATCATCAATTCCCTGAGTACCATGAGTCAAACCATTCCTCAGGCAACTCCCCCAATCCCAATCACTTGGCTCCTATTCCAAGTTGAACCACAAAGGGCCTCCCTTGCATAAGTCCCAACACCAACCATTTCTAGGAACCTTCTTCCCAACAGTCCTTTCTACATGACTCTAAACTGTAGTAATCCCTATCTAACAAATGGTAGGATGCCTCTTGCCCCATACGAGAGATGCCTTATGCTCCTAGCATAAGAAGCCAACAGTCCTACCTACATGACTCTAAACTGTAGTATTCTCCCTATGTTCCAAACATAGGATGCCTCTTGCTCCAAACAAGAGATGCCTCATGCTCCAAGCATGAGATGCCAACAGTCCTTTCTACATGACTCTAAACTGTAGTAATCCCTATGTGCCAAACATAGGATTCCTCTCGCTCTATACGAGAGATGCCTTATGCTTCTAGCATGAGATGCCAATAGTCCTTTCCACATGACTCTAAACTGTAGTAATCCCTATGTTCCAAACATAGGATGCATCTTGCTCCAAATAAGAGATGCCTTATGCTCCAAGCATAAGATGCCTAATGCCATGATTACAGTGGCATAATTCCAACGCCCCTTGGAATTATCACTCTTGCGCACTGGTGCACAGGTGAGGGCCTCAATTCACCAGTGAGTTGGGATGCCCTCATGGCCAGACATGAGGAGGACAATACGGGCAGCTTCCCTGCGTAAGCTCCATTCACCATTACCGCTCCATAGCGGCACCCGAGCAGCTTCCCTGTGTAAGCCCCATTCACCATTACCGCTCCATAGCGGCACCTGGGAAGCTTCCTAGCGTAAGCCCCATGCACCATTGCTGCTCCCTAGCGGCACCCGGGCAGCTTCCTAGCGTAAGCCCCATTCACCATTGCCGCTCCATAGCGGCACTCGGGCAGCTTCCTTGCGTAAGCCCCATTCACCATTGTCGCTCCATAGCGGTACCCGGGCAGCTTCCTTGCGTAAGCCCCATCCACGATTGTCGCTCCTTAGCGGCACCTGGGCGGCATCCTTGCTTAATCCCCATTCACCATTACCGCTCCATAGCGGCACCCGGGCAGTTTCCTAGCGTAAGCCCCATGCACCATTGCCGCTCCCTAGTGGCACCCGGGCAGCTTCCTAGCGTAAGCCCCATTCACCATTGCCGCTCCATAGTGGCACCCGGGCAGCTTCCTTGCATAAGCCCCATTCACCATTGTCGCTCCATAGCGGCACCCCGACAGCTTCCTAGCGTAAGCCCCATGCACCATTGCCGCTCCCTAGCGGCACCCGGGCAGCTTCCTAGCGTAAGCCCCATTCACCATTGCCGCTCCATAGCGGCACCCGGGCAGCTTCCTTGTGTAAGCCCCATTCACCATTGCCGCTCCATAGCGGCACCCGGACAACTTCCTTGAGTAAGCCCCATCCACGATTGCCGCTCCTTAGCGGCACCTAGGCGACATCCTTGCTTAAGCCCCATTCACCATTACCGCTCCATAGCGACACCCGGGCGGCTTCCTAGCGTAAGCCCAATGCACCATTGCTGCTCCCTAGCGGCACCCGAGCAGCTTCCTAGCGTAAGCCCCATTCACCATTGCCGCTCCATAGCGGCACCCGAGCAGCTTCCCTGCGTAAGCCCCATTCACCATTACCGCTCCATAGCAGCACCCGGGTAGCTTCCCTGCGTAAGCCCCATTCACCATTGCCGCTCCATAGCGGCACCCGGGCAGCTTCCCTCCGTAAGCCCCATTCACCATTGCCGCTCCATAGCGGCACCCGGGCAGCTTCCGTGCGTAAGCCCCATTCACCATTGCCGCTCCATAGCGGCACCCGGGAAGCTTCCCTGCGTAATCCCCATTCACCATTACCGATCCATAGCGGCACCCAGACAGCTTTCGTGCGTAAGCCCCATTCACCATTGTCGCTCCATAGCGGCACCCGGGCAGCTTCCCTGCGTAAGCCCCATTCACCATTGCCGCTTCATAGCGGCACCCGGGCAGCTTCTTTGCGTAAGCCCCATTCACCATTGACGCTCCATAGCAGCACCCGAGCAGCTTCCTCGCGTAAGCCCCATCCACTGTTGTGATCCCAATCAGCGGTAAGCCATTGTGATCCTATACAGCGGTAAGCCGTTGACATCCTTTTCCAGCGGTAAGCCGTTGTGACCTAATCCAGCGGTAAGCCGTTGTGACCCCATTTAGCGGTAAGCCGTTCACATCCTTTTCCAGCGGTAAGCCGTTGTGACCTAATCCAACGGTAAGCCGTTGTGACCCCATTTAGCAGTAAGACATTCACATCCTTATCCAGTGGTAAGCTGTTCACACCCAATCCAGTGGTAAGCTGTTGAAACCCCCAATCGGCGGTAAGCTGTCATCAGAAGAACTACGTAGACTTTGATTCCCTGCCACGGGGATACGTAGGAAGCCTCCATGAGGCTCAAGCCCAAAACTATCGTCATCCTTTTCCTCGAGCCTCCACCCTGGAGTAAGTCCCATCACTAATGGGACACCTAACGCATAAGTCCCTCTTCTCTTCTCACGGACGCACCCTTCGTGGCGTGATCGTCAGGTCCTTGTTCTCTCTTGTTTCTCACACCGAGCATGACTCACGTGGGCTTAGAGTTGGCCTTGGCCATGACAATACCTCGTCCAGCATGACGTTAAACTGCATGCCCTCGTCCAGTATGATGTTAAAATGCATGCCCTCGTCCAGAATGACGTTAAACTGCATGCCCTCGTCCAGCATGACGTTAAACTGCATGCCCTCGTCCAGCATGATGTTAAACTGCATGCCCTCATCCAGGATGACGTTAAACTGTATGCCCTTGTCCCGTATGACATTAAACTACACACCCATTTGAACTACGAGGTCTTTGATCCATGTCAAGGCATGGTACGTAGGAATCCTCCATGAGGTTTAAGCCCACCCGTCATCTAATTCACGTCGAGTTCCATTTGCGTCCAACATGACGTTAAACTGCATTTCAGTCCGATGTCAAGCCGTTGTGACCACCCGAACTACGAGTACTTTGATCCATGTCAAGGCACGGTACGTAGGAAGCCTCCCTGAGGTTCAAGCCCATCTCCCATCGGACCAAGGTCCCTTTTTCACGTCGGTTCGCTGACACCCACCACAAGTGGACCCTTGGGTTCACCTTCACGTCGGTTCGCCGACGAAGCCCCTCTGAACTACGAGGACTTTGATCCATGTCAAGGCATGGTATGTAGGAAGCCTCCACGAGGTTCAAGCCCACCACCTGTCGTTTATTCACGTCAGGGTTCACTCTCATCCAGCATGACGTTAAACTGTATTCCAGTCCGACGACAAGCTGTTGTGACCAATCCGAACTACGAGGACTTTGATCCATGTCAAGGCATGGTACGTAGGAAGCCTTCACGAGGTTCAAGCCCACCACTAGTGGACCCCTGGGTCTACTTTCACGTCGGTTCACCGATGAAACCCTTTGAACTATGAGGTCTTTGATCCATGTCAAGGCATGGTACGTAGGAAGCCTTCACGAGGTTCAAGCTCACCACTAGGACCCTCCTAGTCCTCATTCACGTCGGCCTTCCGATGTCCAACCTGAACTATGTGGTATTTGATCCATGTCATGACATGGTACGTAGGAAGCCTCCCAGAGGTTCAAGCCCACCACCCGTTGGTCACTCCGACCTTCTTCACATCGGTTCATCAACACCCGGGCAGCCTAGTGTGTAAGCCCCACAACATCCGAACCAAGGTCCTCACTCATGTCGGTTCGCCGACACACTCATTTGAACTACGAGGTCTTTGATCCATGTCAAGGCATGGTATGTAGGAAGCCTCCATAAGGTTCAAGCCCATCACCCGGTCGTCCCGACCCCATTCACGTCGGTTCGCTGATGATGCCCATCGGACCAAGGTCCACCTTCACGTCGGTTCGCTGATGACACCCATCGGACCAAGGTCCACATTCACGTCGGTCCTCCGGCACACCAACCCGAACTATGCGGACTTTGATTCCCTGCCACAGGGATGCGTAGGAAGTTTCTTCGAGACTCAATCCCAACTTTACTGTCGCCCTTGCGATGGTCCCATTTCATTCCCCCTCCACTTCATTCATCCTTCCATCATCCGCCCTGATTCTTACCCGGGCCGCCACATCCCAGTGGGATCATGCCATCCACTTCCTCGCCGCTCCAAGCAGTACATGGGCCGCTATCCACGCGTAAGCCCCAACATGTCTCTGGGTCATTGTCCTCTGTGTACACCCCGATTCATCACCCCTTCGAACTACGTGGGTTTTGATCCCTGTCCTCTACATAGGGTACGTAGGAAACCTTCAAGAGGTTCAATCCAAACCAATGGTAATCCATGGTGTACCCCATCCTGGGGTGCACTTCCCCTAATCCAACCTCAGTGGTGTTCAGATCAGCCATTATGGTGTGACATTCCCCCTCCTAGGAGTGCACCACCTCAGATCCATCCTCATTGGGCGTCCTAATCTATCCATCTTCTAGGTATTCCCCCCTTGGGATGCACCAATCTAATCCGTCTCTATGGTATGTTCTGATCACCCTCATTCCGTCTCTTCAAGACGTTAAACTCACGGCCTACCTTGTGATAAACATGAGATGCCTGAGGAAAACCTCGGAAGACACGCCTTTGGTGTAACCGTCTCCGCAAGACATTAATCTCGCGGCATACCCTGTGTTAAACACGGGAAGCTAAGGAAAACCTTAGATACATGCCTATGTCATATGATTCCCCGCCCTCGACGCGGGATGCCTCGGGTTATGCACCCTTGAGATGCCCTCTCATGAGGAAGAATACAGGTTTCCCAATGTCCATGCACCCAGAGATGCCCTGACATGCCTGATGTTGCCATCTACTCCGACTGAAGGTCGCTACCATGTCAAGACCCTATGGAAAGTCTTGATGGAAGTAGTGTAATTAACCGGCGTCCATGAAGATATGGCACCGGGAATGAGATTCACGAACAACGTATTAAATCTATGAGGGAGACCCGGACTAGGTGACGAGTTCTGAGGAGGAATCCGCAGAAGGAAGAACCGACATCCCATCATCCCGTTTCGATCAAGGAGCAGACGTCCCTGAACAAGGAACGAATGTCGCCCGCCTTTGGAAAGCGGGAATGCGGGGCAATAGCTGCGCGTCCTCCTTCGCGGACGGACGGATGCGCGCGCCCCAGCGAAAGCGTCGGAAATAGCCACCTTTAAGGCCTTTGAGCCACCTCAAGGCCTTCGGGCCACCTCAAGGCTTTCAGGGCCACCTGATATGAAGATGCCCAGACAGATTATTTAAGGAACCATATCCAGAGGAGGATTCAAGAGCAAGACGCATTCACTAGAGCAGGGCTAACAGATTTAGAATAATGAGAGGGTATGGCATTGCCATCGGTACCGAGCATGTGCATCACTGCATAGGACAACTAGCCGAACAACCATGCAAAGGTGGAGTGCTAATCACAATGTAGATGATGGGGAGGGGTGGTTTCAAGTAGTCATAGTCTATATGATTTCCTTAAGACCTATGGGTACTGTAATGTCTCCAACCCTATGGTAAATGTAATCTCTATGCCTACGGTCCTTGTAAGGGTTCCCCCTAATCCCTTGAAAGGGGGGTTATAAAAAATAAATAAAAAAAGAAGGCCTTTAGGCCATTCAGACAAAAAAAGGGGGGGTCTAGTTAATATATATATATATATATATAGGGTTCCACCAGATAGTGTACTGTATGGAAATGATATAGTCTTTTATACTTCCTTTGAATCAACTATTTATCATCCTAAACGGACCCAATTTGGGAGGGGGGATTTCTTAAATCTTGTGAATTATAAGAAAAAAAATAATTTAATACAATATACGGGAAGGAGGATATAGGGAATTTTTTTGAAAAAATGTTCAAATAAACACAATGTGATTGTAATGTGCCTTGAGGTTGAGCCTGCAAGGTTAAACCTGTTGGATTGATCTCGCAAGGTTGATCCCACTTGATTGATCCCTTGAGTTGGAGACTGTGAATTTAACATGGACTCCATCACACTACATTGTCTGACTTCATAATGTCATATCATCCTTTTTTAATTATCTACATGGTCTAACCTCATGTAATTGAGGCATCAATTTTTGATACTTTTCGTAGCTATAATGCATTAAGGCACCACCACATTCTTCTATTGTAGCCTCGCCTCACCACACAATCCCATCAAGATCATCCACTAAAACTTCAGGGACACATGAAATATTCATGTGTCCGTCTATTTTGGGAAACCAATCACCTGGGTATGTTTATAAAAACCAAACTCCTCCTCTAAAAATAGGCATGTAGAGACATGTAGATAGATACTGATAGAGATGAGAGCTAATGCCTTTTTCTTCTAAAACTTACTCTTGTGAATCTATACGTAACCAAAGAAAGAGACCCTTTAAAGAAAAAAAATAGATAGATAAGAAACACAAAACTCATGGAGTCTAATATTGTGAGGAAACCTCATAGAGTTCAATCTCACAATGCGGCCATAAGCCCGATCACACAAGGCAACCTCACGAAGGACAAGATGGCCTCACAAAAGCTGGGCCAACCTCATGGAGTCAAATCCCATGAGGAAAACACATGGTAAAACCTCACAGAGTTCAATCCTATAAGGTGACCATATAAGAAAACCTCACAAAGAAAATCTCATGAGGCAACCTCATAAAATCCAATCTATGAATTCAACCCCATGAGACCAAGTATGTGACCCCCCTATTGAAAAGGAGTCTCCCACTTGTCCAGTTGGCCTCCCTCACATAGTATCCACTCGAAATGGGGATTATTTAATTAGTTTTTACCATTCATGATATACTAATTTAAAATACCTATCTTGATTCCTTTAACCGAGGTCAAACCCATAAAAATTCCAAGTTGGGACTCCCTCTAAAGACACCTAATCTATATGATCAGGTCATGACCATCACTGCATATCCCTTCAATAATGAATTGACTTGATAAAAGGTGTCTCTATATTATCCTCCCTAACTGTTAGGTTCCTTAGGGAACTTGAAATCTTATATTCCCTTAATAATAAGGGCACCCTTCATTAATAAATTGGTGAGACCATTCTAGGATCATAGATTCTAATCCCTTTAGCCTTGGCCTGAATCCAATCATCATAGGCACTTGGTGGATGATTAATTACATTTAGTGAGTGAGGCAGCCAAAACTGGAATAAGAATTACATCTACCCTTCTAGTCCCTTAACTAGAAGTGGGCCTCCTTTATCTCTCCCCACTTACCAATGGGTAGAAAGAAATAAAAAAGGGCCTCCTACTGGATGTAATCCCTAAATCTACATGCCTTCAGGTAAGTCACTAATTGGGTTAGGTATCTTCAGGAAGCCTTAGTATGTAAGACCCATTAAAATATAAATATAAAATCTCATAAAATATATTGGTATTCTATTATCTATTATTTCTCACACTGATCATGACTCACATGGGCTTAGAGATCTTAGTTTATCATTCCATTAACATAATCAAAATGCTTCCAATTTGGTCCTCCTCCTTTGGTATAAGACACAAAACAATCATTACCTTAGTAATGAATTCATCCTAATGGGTTTTTAGTGAGTTGAATAAGGTAATATCCAATACATAAGCCTCACTCAATCCTCTATTGTCTAACCTTTCACAATATAGATGTCCTCGCAGCACAATGTTAAACTGTGTGTCCAAAATCCTTAACAGAAGATACTAAAATGCATAGCATGATCATACTACATGACCTTAAACCAAGAAACTTTAACTATGTGTATTTTTATAGATTTTAACTAGGATATATAAGACACCTCAAGGAGGTTCAAACCCAATATCATCAATCCTTAAAATCCATATACATGGGTATATATTCCTTATGAATTTACTAAAGTCCTTATTCACCAGGCTACATTCCTTGCAAGACCAGACATCCCTTTCACCATGGACATATTCCTTTAGAACTCTCCTAATTAGGGTATATTCTAGATGAAACCATACCTCCACCTGGAGGGTCATATCCTCTTTAGGTATTACCACATTTCCCTCTTTAGGCCATATTTCTGATGAGACCATATTTATTAGAATTTGTGTCCTATAACCAACTAGTTTTTACTTTAGATTACTGGTTATATTCAAATATTTTTATATTAAATATATATTATAACATATTTATTCTTATTTTACATTAATTTAATATGATAATGTCCTAGGTTACATATTTCATCAAAATAGGTTATAACAGTTCTTCGCTATGATGAGAACCTTGAGATGCTTTGATGATATCTCATAAATATTTTTTCATATGGTCAGGATGATGAAATATGATGAGGCATATAGTTTGAATATTGTTAGGTGTGAGTGTCTGTGAGAGGATGAGGCTTCATCTCATGAATACTGAACTTAGTGATCTCCAAGATGGGAGATTATGAGGATGGAATCATCAAAATAAATTCCATGACCATGGTGATGTTGACATGTTCATTTTGGATAATCAAAGAATTATATATCAAGAATTAAGGTTGATGACACAAGTATGAAACTTGATTGATGAGATATCAAGATAAAGTATTATATTACATAGTCTATACTCATACATGGTTGTTGATGTTGTGGAATTAACTTCTTCCACTTGAGTGACTTGACCTGTTGTTAGATAATAATCTTGGAATTTTGGAAAGCCCACTTAATTACACTAAAGAAGAAGCCTAGAGGGTCACATTATAAGTATTTTTATTGATTTCAATTAAGTTCTAGTTTAATTTAATTATTTTAATAAATTATATTCTCAATTTTAAGGAATAATTTAATTCATGCTTTATTGATTTCATAAATTAAATAAGGATTTATTCATAGGGTACTTATTTGGTTTTTCATATATAGATTATTTATTTATTCAATAATTTTTTAATTAATTATTTTTTCAAGTATTTAATAAATTTCAAGGAGGAAAAGCAGACCAATACAAGTCCCAATGATAAATATTAATTTTCAAGATGGTAAAATAATATTTATTATTACGCCAGTTAGTGCACACCATGAGAAAATAATAATAATATTATTATTACATATCATGGGTTCATTTAAGGGTTTAATATATTATTAAGGGCCTATGTGCAATAAAATAGTATTTTACACTAACTCATAACCTTATAAATAGAATGTTGTGTTTATTTTGTTAGGGTTAATCAATTATTAGAGAATTATTATGCATAATGAAATCTAAAGATCTCTATCATAAACAAATATTGATTTAGGGTTTCTTATCTAAAGCCCAAGAGATATTCTCCTCCCTTCTCTATCTTCTCAAGATCAAGAGTATAAGGAAAATTATTCATGCCCAAAGGAACTATCATAACGATCAAGGAAAACACTACAAGATGATCAATTTGTTATGCTAGCACTCGAAAATACATATATGTTGTTCAGAGATCAAATGATAATGTATGGATTACTGCTAAAGGGAATCTAAATTTGGATCCTACAAGTGCAACAATGGTATACCAAAAGGATTTTAGATGATTAACATCTTCATAGAATAAAGATCTCAAGATTTAGGTAAAATTTCTTCTTATATAATAAATTAATTATAAATTTAATGTGAAAGATCCTCTTGGTCCCGGTGTGTCTATAAAGTTTCATCAGAAAAATTTCATTGGTCATGGCTCCCACATAATGTATCTCATCAAATATTCATTGAATCCAACAATTACTAAGTTGATTCCAACCTTGATAAGTGCTTCTAATTCACCCAAAACCTTTAAGTGGTATCATAGTAGTCATGTTCAAATTAATAATTACTTATTTGAATGTTGATCAATACTCATTTAAAAGTTAAATTTCATTTAAATTTTTAACTCATTATTAATCTTTCATTTATATTTATTCTTCCTCTTATTTGTTTTTATCCCACTTAACCTAGATTGACTAATGATTAGTGAAGAACAATCCAAATAACCCATCTGAAGGTTCCAAGAACTCTAGTTGGATAACATAGGGTTTCACAGTGTGTTCTTCTTTATAACACATTGTGTACCCTTGTTCAATGCACCAAGACACTCGCGTGGAATTCGGGTCATCATTTAATGAATAGAAGATGAATGCAATAAACGCACCATGTATAGGCTAGCTAGGGTGACACATGGTTTTTCTGGACTACATGCTATATAGATCTCCCACACACCCTTTAGTCCTTGTGTTTTATAGGAAAAAACATTGGGTCAAGACACATCATGTAATTAATGAATCATGTGTATTTAATACACGATGCATACCAGTTGGTATCCATAAAACTTGAAGTACATACCATGTATCTTTCCTATACATCGTGTACCTCATAAATGTATGTTTAAAGTACATGTTGAGTCTCTAGGTGTGTAAAATGGACATAAAGTGAATAAAAGTGCACCTATTTACATAGAAATATTAAATTTATTTAATTACTCAATTAAACCACATCAACCTGAGTTTCATGAGTCATTAAATAGATAGTACATGTCAGCTATTAGGTTTTATATTATATTAAATTCTTAATTAATTTCATGTAATATTTGAAACTAAAATTCATGCATGATCATTGAATACTAAAGACTCTATAAGAACTAAATTATATATGCAATGTAATTTTCATATATTTCATGTGTCATCAATTTCATAGTTTACACCATGAAATTATGAAACACACTGTGTATGAAATTTTTTGTGTGAATGAATTGTATAAAACAAGGACCATACTGAGTAGTTCGGATAGGGAATCACTGAGTTTCTTCCAAGTAAAAAGTTGTGTACTATTTTTATTAAATTTTAAATGAAATAAAAATATTTATTTTATTTAAAATCACAAAAGATGGGAATATCCCAGATAAATGGATGAAATAAGATAAAATGAACTAAATGATTAATAAGATAATTAATAGAATTAATTCATGAATATTTTATCTTATTATAGAAAGAATTGAAATGAATTCTAGCTAGTTATTTTAAATGTGTTTTCATTGCATGTGTATAACTGATCATGAGCTTTGACTATACCAACATATGTATTCATTTAATTTAATTTAATTTAATTTAATTTCATGGGTTTGAAATTATTTATTATTAAATTAAATATGAAGGAATGTGTATCATCCCTTCATCCTTTATTATATTTGACATGCATGTCTGAGGTTTTTTATGTAATTCCCTTTAACCATTCTTTTAGTTCCACTCACATACATGTGAGTTATAAAACATATTTAAGAAAGTAATTATTTAAAGGCACGTGGAGTTGGTTCATAGCAAAGTTGAGGACGAGGCAGTCTAAAATAGAACTGAGACAAAACCATCTTGGAAAATACATAGGTGGGTAGGTGGGATACTACAACTCCTTATAAGATGGGTATAATAAGTTTTAATAAAGTTAATCTACTTTTCTTACATGATTATTACATCATTTTAAAGATAAACAACATAAAATGTTACACAACTAGGATCAAAAGGTTTAATATCTTGGAAAAATTAGGACCATACATAAATTTTACATAATAAAACATAAAAATTTATTTAATTCCATCTTTTATAACTTCTTAGTGGCCCTCATGTTCTTCTTAGTATAAGTATTCACCTGATGATATACATCAAAAGAAGGGGTGAGATAAAATCCTAGTAAGAGGATAAATATGAGACATGAAACATGGGTGAGAATAATCATCATCAACGTAACATAATCAAAGGATCATCATCATAATCATGAGAGGAAACATTAAATAAATTCATAGAATGTGGAAATTCATAAAAATGAAACATCACGTCTTATTGGTCAAATACCACACACATAGTTGTGAACAAATCGAGCATCATGTTTATACATATTTCAATTTTTCTCATGAGATACATCACATTACCCAATTCATTGGAGTGATATATAATTTTAGGCACACTAATTACATCATAACATTTAAATGTTCTATATAATTCTGGATACACTCGTCACATCATAACATTTACATAATCATGTATGCCACATATAACATATATCAATCTTGGACATAATATAACCCATGTGAAGGAATGGGTTTCATTTCATAAATAATAAATTCATGAATAAACTTTGGGTTTCCAAAAATAAAGAGTGAATAACATACTTGGTATAAGAATCATCAATCATGAGTGAAGAAGAAACAATCTCAAAAAAATTAAAAGGTGTGTTTTTAGAAATAAGAGTTCTTTTAGAAAACTTTGTGATTGTCATAAAATCAAGTAGAAAAAATTTATATCCCAGAAAAGGAAAATGGATAAAAAAAATAAATGATATTAAAGGATAATTAAATGAATATAGATACTGAAATTTGTTTGAAAGAGGGAAAATCCCAGGAAATGGAGTTGGGTCTGAGAATCTCATTACCTTACGTCTGAATGCTTTCTTCACTTTAATATCCAAGATAATCAAATTAAATTCATTAATTAAAAAATATAGAGACTCTTATAAATTCATTTGATTCATTATAATTTTATTAAGTTCATTAATGGGATTTTTGATGAGTTATAGAGTTTAATTTTACTATTTAGGAGTTTTTTTCTTGGTTTTCATGATCGATTTGCTTGTATATGAGTTTGGAAGTTCATGTAAAATGGGAATAATTGTACATAATTGAAATTATTCGTTATTAATGAAATTAAAAAATTAGTTGGTCTTATATATCATTTGGTTATATATTATGAGGATAATTTATTATATTTAATGTTAATGAAAATGATTTAGTTTATTTGGCGGTTTTTACAACCATTATGAGCTTATCTCTTTTATTTAATATCATGTTTATATATTTATTCCAAAATATTATATAAATTATAAAATGTGTAATAAAAGATTATTTAACTATAATTATGTTTTTATGAATATCCTTGAATGTGGCAGTGAAAAATGAAAATGCATCATCCACGGTGGTGGTAAATCGATACAGCACAGGCGATATTTTCATGTTTAGAAAAAAGGAAAAGGGAAGAGACTTGAAGATAAATTATTCCATTAACATAATAACATTATAGTATATAAAATATAATGGAGTTATCATGCCACTTGTATAGGTTTAGGTTAGGATAGGATAAGAAAATAAATTAAATTGAAAATAAAATAAATGAAATTGAAAAGAAAATAAAAGAAAAGGAAAGAAGAATTTACCTCTTGAATTTATAATCCTTTAGAGCCTCCTTAGGAAAAAGGGTTTGGTATTTTTATGACACCAAGAGAACCTGGATGTTGGGTAGGGACTTGGGAATAGTATTCAGAATAGTTTGGACAAGGCTCAAATCTTGGAAGGTGTGGGGAGAAGAGGTGGTGAGGGGTGGTATTTATAGGGGAAGAGAGGGGTGTTTTCTCATTAATTTATCCATTGGTTTATTATTTTGGATCAAGACTATGAATATTTTTATTATTATAAAAAAATGTTAAAATAATGAAGGATAGTTTTAGATTTTGAGCTTACATCATCCATACATCATCTATGACTCAATAATTCACGTATTTAGATTTTATCGTAAATTATCATATTTCACTATTCATCAACAATTCAAGTATTTTATAAAAATCTCAAAAATTAACCCTAACCATTTTTTAACATGTAGAATTAAAAAATTAACTCCATTATATGAAAATAATTTTCAAAATATGATAAATTTAATTTTTAATTAAAATCATTATTTACTTGGAAAATTCCGATTTTAAAATTATAACTGATTTTATAACACTTTAAAAAATTAATTAAGGTCTTATAAAATTATCTTATAATCATAAGAAAAAAATATTAATTTATGAATCTATTTTATAAAAATAAATTTTCTCTTAAAACGTATTAATTAATTGTAAAATTATAAATAAACATTTATGTTTTATAAAAATACCGACAATTAACTAATAATTTTTAAAATATATATTTACTTATACTATGATATAATTATATCATATTTTCATTTATAATATTCCTAAATTTTAATTATACTTTCATAGATGAGGTTACTATTTTATTTTCTAAATTACTATTCCAAGAGTCAGGTTACTATTCCATCGGGATAAGTTCCTTAATTTCTAGAAATACCTCTTATTTAATTAATTATACACACTACTAGAAAATGGGTCTATACCCACGGTTTTGTGTAGAATCGTGGGTATAGCCCCCCCCCCCTATACCCACGGTTTTGGAAACCGTGGGTATAGGTCCCCCTTACCCACGATTCTCAGAAAAACCATGGGTATAGGTTTTTTTTGAAGACCTATACCCACGGTTTTGCCAAAACCGTGGGTATAGGTGTTGTTCTGCAGACCTATACCCACGGTTTTTGAAAACCGTGGGTATAGGTGGTATATTTTTCAAAGACCTATACCCACGGTTTTTCAAAACTGTGGGTATATCGTTCCCACGTTATGGCAGGAACAAAAAAATCCACGGGATGGAAAATTTTTTTGGGTGAAAAGATAATGTGATATAATATAAATTTATGGCTATGAAATATTAAACCGTATAATATGTTTAGGTCAGTTGGTCAGTTCCTCACATCCCTCCGCACAGGTTGCGGGTTCGAAAACCAGCATATTTTATTTTTCGATTATAACATATATATTAATATAAGAAAATAAAAGTATAAGTATATATCAATTCTGTCGTTACCTCGGTTGGTCGCTGTGATTGTGCAGCGAACATGAAGCATGGGTTCGAAACCCGGCGAACTTTTGTTTTCAATTATAACTGTTATATTAATATATTAAAATAAAATTATCAATATATAACAATAGCGGCGTTAGGTCAGTTGGTCTCATGGTGGGGCGCTGGTTTGGGGCATTGCGGGGTTGCCGGTTCGATTCCCTCCATGCACGAATTTTTAAATTCAAGCACCCCATGGTTTTCAAACCGTGGGGTCTGTTGTGTACCACGCTGGAACAGCGGTGTGGCACACTTTAACCCCCCCTATACCCACGGTTCTCCAAAACCATGGGTATAGGCTGAGACCCCTATACCGACATCGTTCCAGCCCACAGTTCCCAAAACCGTGGGTATAGCCTATACTCACGGTTTTGGGAGCTATACCCACGGTTTTGAACCGTGGGTATAGGTCGTTTTTCCAGTAGTGACATTTATAAAGTTTGTATTGTGCTCTCAAAGTGATATTATGTGGTATATACTTTATGAAATAATTATAATAAGGGAATTTACATTGATAAAATTTTGGATCATTACATTCTTCCCCCTTATGAAATTTCTCCCTCAAATTTTCATTTTACATTATAAGTTGAAAACAAGTGAGGTTACTTCTTCTTCATTTATTCCTCTAATTTCCATGTTTCCTCTTCGTAATTATGGTTCTTCCATAGTAATTTGACCAGGTGAGTAGTCTTGTTACATAGAACTTTATCTCTATGGTCCAAGATCTTCACTAGCTTCTCCTCATAAGAGAGACCATTTTCCAATCATACTACCTCTGTATTTAGTACATGTGAGGGATTTGGTATGTACTTCCTCAAGAGGGATACATGGAATACATTGTGCACTTGAGACATGGTAGTTGGAAGTGTCGGTCGATAGGCCACAACTCTAACTCGATCAAGAATCTCAAAGGGGGTGATGTACTTGGGACTCAACTTTCCTTTCTTCCCAAATCTCATGATCCTATTCCATGGAGATTTGTGGAGGAATACCATTTCTCCAACCTTAAACTCTATGTCCCATTTACGATTTTCTACATAGCTCTTCTATTGAATTTGGGCTACCTTGATGTGCTGCTGGATGGTTTTCATCTTTTCCACCATTTATTGGACCATTTCAAGTCCTAGCAGCTTACGTTCATCGACTTCATCTTAGCACATTGGTGTTCTACATCTTTTCACATAAAGGGTTTCATATAGATCCATTTGGATTCTCAAGTCGAAACTATTGTTGTAAGAGAACTCAAACAGAGGTAGATATTAGTCCAATTCTCCTTTAAAGTCCATAGAGCATGCTCTTAACATGTCTTACAATTTTTGAATAGTCTTCTCTGATTGGATATCAGTTTGAGGATAATAAGTCGTACTGAAGTTCAAATAAATGTTTAGAGCATGTTGGAGACTTTTCCAAAACTTATAGGTGAATCTCAGATCTCAATCAGATACAATCTATAATGGTAATCCATACAATCTTACCACTTCTTTGATGTATATCCATGCAAGTTGATCTAGTGGGAAATCCTCTCATATTGTGATAAATTGATATTTCATTATAATATGATCCATAAAAACCCATATATCATTGTTTCCTCTAAATGTATTCAAAAGTCCAATGAAAAATTTCATGGTGATGTTTTCACATTTTCATGTTGGCATGGGTAATTGTTGCATAATACCCTTAGACTTTTGTCTTTCATCATTCACTTTCTAATATAAAATTCGCTTTTATGTATATTCAGTTTTCTCCTTCTTCATATTGTCCCACCAATAGTTCTCTTGTAGATCTCGATGCATCTTTGTGATCCATGAGTGAATAGAGAAGGTTGAGTTATGTGCGTCATTCAAAATCTACTTCTTTATCTCTAGATCGAATGGTACACATAGTCATGACCAAAATATTACAATTACATCCTCATCAATTTTAAACTATAATGATTTCCACTTTATCATATCTTCCACCTTATTCTAAATTTACACATTATTTCTTTGATCATCCTTTATTTTCTCCATAAGGGATGGTTGAGCAATTATTTGAGAAAAGATTTGTGATGTTCCTTCCTTAATGATTCCCATGACCATCCTTTTCAAATCTAAGAAGATTGGATCCTTCTAAATTTTCATCATTGATAATATTATAGGATCCTTTCTACTTAGAGCATCCTCTACTTTATTTTCTTTTTCAGGATGGTAATGGATCGAGTAGTCATAATCCTTGATGAGATCTAACTATATTCACTAGAACATATTAAGATCCTTATATGTGAATATATATTTTCAGGCTCTTATGATCAATATATATTTCACACTTCTCCCCATAGAGATAACGCCGCTAGATTTTCAATGGAAAGATCACAACTGCCAACTCCATATCATGTGTGGAATAGTTTTTCTCATGAGTTTTCAACTACCTTGAGGTGTAGGCTATTAATTTATCATTTTGAATTAGTACATAACATAAGACCTTATTTTAAGCATCATTTTAAAGAATAAATATTTACCCACTTGTCAGAAGTTTGAGTACTAGTGCGATGATAAGCCTCTATTTTAACTCTTTGAAGAAATCTTCACTTTCACTGGTCCAAAAAAACTTTTCTCCCTTATGATTTAGCTTTGTTAGTGGGTTTAAAAATCGTGATAAGTTATTCAAAAATTATCAGTAATACCCAACTAGACCAAGGAAACTATGGATCTCCATTACAGATGTTTTCCTCAGCCACTCTTTGATTCCCTTTCTCTTGAAATAGTATACAGATATTCCTTTGTTGGTGATAACATGCTCCAAGAATGATAATCACTCCATCCAAAACTCAAATTTACTGTAATTTACCTAAATTTTATCCCTTCGTAAAGTCTTTATCATGGTATTCAAAATCTCCTCATGTTCCCCTTTGATCTTGAAGTATATCACAATATCATCAATAAAGGCTACCACAAATTTTTTGAGGTAATCTCTAAAGACTATTCATTAAATCCATGAATATTTATGGAGAATTAGTAAGTCTGAAAGGCATCACTATAAACTCATAGTGTCCATACCTTGTTCGATAGGTATTCTTGGGAATATATTCCTTCCTTACCTTTAATTGGTGATATCTCGACAGAAGGTCCACCTTATAGAAATACTTGGCACCACATAGTTGATTGAACAAGTCATCTGTCTATGGTATGGGATACTTATTCTTTATCATGATTTTGTTGATCTTATGATAATAAATTAAGGGGTGCATTGATCCATACTTCTTTTTGACGAAGAGGACTTGTTCACCCCATGGTGAAGCACTCGGGCATATAAAACCCTTGTCCATATTCTCTTACAACTGCTTCTTCAGTTCATCCAACTCAATGGCGGTCATTCTATAAGTTTTATTTGATATAGGAATAGATACAATAATAAGTTAAATTGATAACTCAACCTCTAGATCATAATGAAGACCATGAAATTCTTTGGGGAACACATTAGTGTAGTTCCTCACAATAGGCATGTATTCGATCATGATTCACTCCTTTTTCTCAATCATTTGAGCTAGATATGCTTTCTCATAAGTCAATAATATCCACAATTGAGACAATTATTCTGAAGGAGATTCATCCTCATCCTTTCAATTGTACAGAATTGGGGGATTCTTTAGGATGTGAAGATTGGTCTCCCTTTCCTAAAAGTTGATGTCAGATTTGTATAAAGATAGTCAATATATGCCCAAAATAGCAACAAACTCCACCAAAGAAAGTAAGAAAATATTTTTTAGGAGGATTGGTGCACAAACATTAACCAGGGAGGATTTATATACTTTGTATGCAATAATTTTCCCATTTTTTCTTCTTATACATAACTCAACCTCCAAATTTTAATGGGATGTTTGA
Organism: Viscum album; assembly: GCA_963277665.1. Taxonomy (NCBI): domain Eukaryota; kingdom Viridiplantae; phylum Streptophyta; class Magnoliopsida; order Santalales; family Viscaceae; genus Viscum; species Viscum album. Next base: position 1,968,573,532 of record OY728161.1, read on the forward strand.
ATAGTTCTACTAAACTTTCAAGATATGAAATAATGAATAGAACCATAATAAAATAGTACATTCATTGTTCTTGAATGAATAACCAGTGTACCCATCACCAAATCATTATTGTGATTCACCTTAGTAGTAGTTATGGCATAATCATTCCCTTTATCCTTTGTCTTTGGTGGTTGATGATGTTGATTAACCTCAAGGACTCAATATTTAGTGCACTGGATTGTATAGTTCCATTGGTCCCTACAGTTGAAGCATTAAACCATGGATGAGGATCTCCTTTCATCCACCACATCTTCTGAATTCCTAATGTCTCTTCAACATTCATGATCTTGGTGGCCTTATCTCTCAAACTTATATCATTTCCCCACCCCTTTGTGGCAATTCCCATGATTCTTCTTCCCACATTTTTGACATGTGACTGGTTGAGTTTTCTTTCCACCTTTCCCATTAGATCCCCCAACTTGAAACTACATATTTCATTTCTTATCTCCATAGCTATGGAACCATTATCCAAACTCTATATTTACTTTGAGAGAATTTCAAACAACTTCTTCATAACACCCAGAGTCTCGAATTACTAGAGCCTTTCAAAGGCGTGGTTTTAAACCACTAATGAATCTATCTATTTTTCTATCATTTTTTATAACAAAATCTAAAACATACCTTTCAATCCTTGTGAAATTTACTTCATAGGTCATGATAGATTCACCTTTATTTTTCTTTAGCTTTATGAACTCTCTCTCTATCTTTGTATGAAGATTCTAAGGGAAATACTTGTTAAGAAACATTATCTTAAAGTCTTTCCACTCCATCTCTTCAATTTTTTCCTCTGGATTGGTGTTTTTAATCAACACCCACCATTGATCGGCCTCTCTATCTTGATGATAAACGGCCAGATTTACCTTCTCCTTCCCAAAATAGCGGGGCATAAAAAATATCTTCTCTATCGAGTTGACCCATGATTCTACAACAACTGGATCAGAAGATCCACTAAATATTTGTGGTCATTGTCATATAAAAGACTCAATATCCAGTTGATCCCTCTTAAGTGAAGGAGGAAGTTCTATATTATTCGGGTTATTTTTCATAGACTGAGATAGTTGGGTAAGCATCACCATGAAATTTTTAACTCCACCTCTCAAAGTATTGGGGATTTCATTCAGGAAATCATTGCATTATCCCTCACGTTGATTTTTGTCCTGGTTTATCCTAGTTCCCACCATTTTATAAAATAGAAAAGTTTTGAACAAAATATAAGTCAGCAAGTCATGAATAAATAATTTATTCTTTTTTCAATTAAATATAAAGACATATATTGTGGGACCCTATGTTTAGTATTTTCTAAAACAAAGATTCTTGGGTGTTTACTTATACTTAGTCTCTTAATAAGGGTTTTCACTAAGGTTCTCCAATCCTAATTCCCAAATTAACTAAACCATGCTCTGATACCAACTATAGTGACCCTACTTTTCTTACATGATTATTACATCATTTTAAAGATAAAAAACATAAAAGGTTACACAACCAGGATACAAAGGTTTAGTATCTTTGGAAAATTAGGACCATACATAACTTTTACATAATAAAACATAAAAAATTTATTTAATTCCTTCTTCTATATCTTATTAGTGTCCCTCAAGTTCTCCTTAGTACAATTATTCACCTGGGGATATACATCAAAAGAAGGAGTGAGCTAAAATCCCAGTAAGAGGATGAATAAGAGACATGAAACATAGGTGATAATAATAATAATAATCATAACATAAGAAAGGTATCATCATCATAATCATGATAGGAAACATTATATAAAGTCATGGAATGTGGAAATTCATAAAAACAAAACATTATTTCTTAGTGGTCAAATACCACACATAGTTGTGATCAAAGCTAGCGTCATGTTCATGCATATTTCACTTTTTGTTATGAGATATGTCACATTACCCAATATATTTGAGCACTATATAATTCTGTTTTCACCCATCACATCATAACATTTACATGCTCTATATAATTCCATGTGTACCCATCACATCATAGCATTTACACAATCATGCATGCCACATAGAACATATATCAATATTGGATATAATACAACACATGGGAAGGAATGAGTTTAATTTCATAAATCATACATTCATGAATAAACTTTAGGGTTCCCAAAATAAAGAGGGAATAACATACTTGGTATATGAATCATCAATATTGAGTGAAGAATAAACAATCTCAAGGGAAGTAAAAGGTGTGTTTTTAGAAAGAAGAGTTCTTTTGGAAAACATTATTATTATCATAAACATAAGTAAAAAAACATGTATATCCCAAAAAAGAAAAATAGAGAATAAATAAATGATATTTAAGGATCATTAAATGAATATACATATTGAAATTGGTGTGAAAGAGAGAAAACCCATGGAAATAGAGTTGGGTTTGAGAATCCCCTTACCTTATGTCTAAATGATTTCTTCACTTTAATATTTGAGATAATAAAAATTATTTCATTAATTAACAAATAAATAACCTTTTATATATGAATTTGATTCATTATAGTTTTATTAATTTCATTTATGGGCTTTTCAATGAGTTATATAGTTTAATTTCATCATTCGGGAGTGTTCATTTTCTTAGTTTTCATGATCGATTCTCTTGTATATGAGCATGGAAGTTCATGTAAAGTGGGAATAATTTTCCAAAATTGAAATTATATGTCATTAATGAACTTAAAGAATTTTAATTATTATTATATATCATTTTTTTATATTTAATTAGTATAATTTATTAGTTTAAACATTAATGAAAATGGTTTAATTTATTTTGGCAGTTTTTATGACCATTATGAGCTTATATCATTTTATTTAATATCATGTATATATATTTATTTAAAAAAATTATATAAATTATAATATGTATAATAAAATCTTATTTAACCATAATTATGGTTTTATTACCAGCCTTAAATGTGGTAGTGAAAAATGAAAATGCATCGTCTATAGTGGTGGTAAATCGACACACCACATACAATATTTTCATGTTTAGAAAAAATGAAAAAGGAAGAGACTTGAAGATGAATTATTCCATTAACATAATAAAATTATATTATATAAAAGTTACTGGATTTATCATACCTATTGGATTGGTGGAGGTGAGTAAATGATAAGAAAATAAATGGAATTGAAAAGAAAATAAAAGAAAAAGAAAGAGGATTTTACCTCTTGAATTTCTCCTCCTTGAGAACCTCCTTAGGGAAAAGGGTTTGGTATTTTTATGAGACCAAGGTATCTTGGACATTAGGGAGTGTATTGGTAAGAGTATTGTGTATAATTTGTACAAGTCTCAAATATTGTAAGGTGTGAGGAGAAGAGGTGGTGAGAGGTGGTATTTATAGGGGTGGAGAGGGGTGTTTTCTCATTATTTTATTCATTAGATTATTATTTTGGCTCAAGACTATGAATAGTTTGAGAATTATCAAAAAATATATTAAAATAATTAAGGATAGTTCTATATTTTGGGCTTAAATCATCCATACATCATCTATAACTCAATAATTCGTGTATTTAGCTTTTATCATAAATTATCATATTTTACTATTCAACGAAAATTCAAGTATTTTAGAAAAGTACCAAAAATTAACTCTAACCATTTTTCAACCTATAGAATTCAAAAATGAACTCCATTTTATTAAAATAATTTTCTAAATATGAGAAATTTAATTTTTAATTAAAATCATTATTTACTTAGAAAATACCAATTTTAAAATTATAACTGATTTTATAACACTTTGAAAAATTAATTAAGGTATCATAAAATTATATTAGAATCATAAGAAAACAAAATATTAATTTATGAATCTATTTTATTAAAATAAATTATCTTTTAAATCATTTTATTAATTATAAAATTATAAATAAACATTTATGTTTTATAAATATACCAACACTTAATTATTAATTTTTAAAATATTTATTTACTTATACTATGATATAATTATATCATATTCTCATTTATAAGATATATAAATTTTAATTATACTTTCATATATTATGTTTCTATTCTATTAGAATAATTACTATTCCTAATGGTTATGTTACTATTCCAAGGGCCAGGTTACCATTCTATTAAGATAGGTTCCTTAATTTTTAGAAATACTTCTTATTTCATTAATTCTCCATTTATAAAGTTTTTATTGTTTTATAGAAGTGATTTTATATAGTTTATATTATATTAAATAATTATAAGAATGGAATTTCCATTAATAAAATTTCAGTTTGTTACATTTCCCTAGGGTCATAGGTTGATTTATTATCTGCTCAATAAATCAACAATTGGATAAAGCTAAAAAATGTGTCATTTATTCATTTTTTCTATTGTATGTTTTATTTTATGGATTAAGACTGCAATCATATAAATAAAAATACTAATATGAAAATATGTATTTAAAATAAATCAATTATGCATAAATGTTTTATCATGGCATAGTTAATCCCTTAAGTAAAATACACTTAATATTACCAAGGCATATAAAGAATAAAATTAGAAAATTTTAAGCATGATAAATAATATACCTCAACAAAATATTAATTCAAACAAATAATTCCATTACTCGATTAGGAATGAAACCACATAACTGAGTTTTGGTCCAACCCTTGTTGGGATACTTACTTTTATTGGTGAGTTCTTGTGAAGTTTTTGGGTTAACTTAACCATTTTACATCAAGAGGAGTAAACCTTTATATACTTGATGTAACTTGGAGGCAAGTGTTGAGGAAACCCAAGCAAGGGTTTTTGGATTGGGGATTCCACTCAATGGATCAAGGAGCTGAAATCCTGTATTTGGAAAATAATTTCCTACTTAAATACCTTCAAGTAATTGACCAAGACCTTACTTGGGCTATGATAATATGGATCATTTCCACTATAATATTCAAGAAACTAGACATTATAAGTTTAATAGTGAGGGTTTTTGGGACTTGATAAAATAGTGAGAGATATAAAATTAAATTTATTTCATCTCACTTTTGATAATCAAATAAATTATTAATAATCTGCTCTAAATTTTTATAGAATCAAATTAAAATTTCAACAACCACAACACTATCCCTACAAACTATCCTAGATAAAATAATATCCTAACTAATACAAACTTCTAGGAATGGTATAGGAGCTTGCACATAGTATTACACCAAGAATGGAAGTTATGTGTACTAGAGTTCATGGTTCCTGATCTTCCCGTTGTGGAGGTGGGTAAGAAAGAGTTACTTGTCTATGATAAATACTTGGATGATTCGGTTGATGTCCAGAATTTAATGTTATTTTGTATATCCAATGAACTGTAAAATTACATGAGACCACAAAAACATATGTAATGCATGACTATATTTATGATCTTTATTAGGAGAGAGAAAAATAATAACAGCTTGTGATCACCAAGGAACTCTTCACATAAAATCTTAGAGAAGTCACACCATCTATACCTCACATTTTTAAAATGATTGGATACATTGAGTGTCTAGAAATTAATGGGTTTAAACTACCTGATGAATTGTGAACCAATCTCAATATCACCTCACTTCATCAAATATTATCGAATTTTATTATGAATTTAAACATGAATAATATAGATAATTCACTCCCATATCTTCTCACCTTAATTCACTATACTAATAAGGAACTGAACCCTGAAAAGTTTTATATCATTATAGTGAATAATAGGAAAGGAAAAGAAAAGAGCACCAAGACAGAGTCTAATTCTAAATCCCCTATATAAAACCCTTCTAATAATAGGGATATCAAAGGGGGAGTGATTGAGCAGGATGAATTCTATTTTTGATGTGGAAATAAGGGTCACTAGAAGAAAAAATACATGGTGGGAAGGAAGCAAGGTGATGATTCAGGTATGTACATTATCAAGTGTAACATTTCAATTTCTATGAATTGGGTATTGGATACCACATGTGGTTCTCATATTTTTATAAAAATTTAGAATTTTAGTAGATTTAAAAAGGTTGTGAAGGGTGAGGTAGATTTTCTAGCTTCAAATGGAGCTAATTTGGTAGCACTAGCCATTGGTGACTACCACCTCACATTACCAATGAGAATGATATTGGTTCTTCATGATTGTTATCATGTGTCGGGAATTTCCAAAAACATTATTTATGTGTATAAATTATACACAGGAGGTTTCATTTTAAATTTTTGAAATGATAGTTGCATATATTATAAATAAATCATATGTTATGATAAGGAAAATTTACATAATAGTCTTTATGTGCTAGATTATGAGAACCAAGTGGTGGAAATAGATAAAAAAATCTAGATCATATGACTCATGCCACACCCAGACATGGAATCATTGCTTAGGTCATGTAAATGAGAAATAATTAACTAAGTTACATCAATATGGTTATTTAGATTCATTCAAAAAAACCACTTGGTATTTTTCAAGCATGTTTATAAGATAAAATGACCAAAGATCCATTCAGTGGAAAATAAAAAAGGGATATAAATATTCTAGAGTTGGTCAACACTGATGTGTATAGACCATTTTGAGTTGAATCAAGGGTTGGGTACTCATACTTCACAACTTTCACTAATGACATTATTAGGTGTATACATATCCACTTAATAATGTATAAGTTAGAATCATTTTAAGGATTCAAAAAAATCAAGAATGAGGTTGAGAACCATCTTGGTAAGAAGATTAAGAAACTTCACTCAAACCATGGTGGAGAATATCTTAATCAATACTTGATTGATTATTTAATGGAGTATGGGATTTTATCCCAACTCACTCTTACCTACACACCCTAGTGGAATGGTGTAAGTTAAAGGAGGAATTTTACCTTGTTGGACATGGTGAGGTTAATAATGTGCCATTAAAACCTTTCACTGTCATTTTGGGGATATTAATTACAGATAATAGTGCACATACAAAACCAAGTACAAACTAAAGATTAAAATGGTATACCAAGCCAATTATTTAGTGGAAAGAAACTTGTGTTGTCAAACTAACATGTGTGGGGATGCAAAGCATTTATTAAGTCCTCTTTAAGAAAAAAAGTTTCACCTTGAGGAAAAAAGTGTATATTCATAGGATACCCCATGGAAACAAGAGGATATTACCTATATGACCCCTTAAGTAAAAAGGTATTAGTGGAAAGACATTACATGCTTAATGAGAGGAATAACGTATCTAAAAGATATAGTGGGATGGAGATAGACTTCTATGAAGTACAAACTCACGATACAAAGGAGCTAGTATAGGACCAAGTTCCACAAATCCCCATGAAATAAATTATTCCAGAGACACAAGTACTAAATAAGAGTACAAGATAGGTTAGAGAAACTAAAATATATGGTTTTATAGTTAACAAGTATGCTAACTCATTATTAGTTGATAATAATGATCCTCTAAGCTATAAGAAAGTGGTAAGTGGCACAGATTCTACAAATGTAAAGAAGTAATGAATTATAAAATAGATTCCATGTAACAAAACCACGTATAAATTTTGGTGGATCCTTCAGTTGATGTAAAGCTCATTGGTTTCAAATGGGTATTCAAGAAGAAAATAGAAATGGATGGTCAATTCAATACCTATAAGGCATGACTAGTTGTAAAAGGGTATAAACAACATCAAGGCATAGAATATGATGAAACATTTTCACCACTCCCCATGCTTAAATCCATGTGAATTAAACTTTTTGTGGTAGCATACCATGACTATGATATTTGGTAGATGGATTTCAAAACATCTTTCCTTAATAGGAACCTTCAAAAAGATGTCTATGTGATAGAACCCAAACATTTTGTAACTCTAGGTAATGCTAATAAATTATGAAAGTTACATAGATCCAAATTCATATTAAAGAAAGAATCCAAGTCATGGAAAAATTTGATGAAGCCAAAACAGAATTTTGTTTCATAAGAAATGAATGTAAGCCTTTTGTTTATAAATGGTTTAGTAGGAGTGTGGTCATTTTCTTAATAGTATGTGTCAATGGCATTTGAAGTATTTTAAATGAGATACCGGTCTTATAGACCATTAAGACATAGTGAAACGCACGCTTATATTTTAAAGACTTAGGTGAAGTAGTGTATATTCTTGGGATCAAGATCCATTGGGTTAGATCCAAGAGACCGCTCAGTCTAGGTCAGGGTAGATATATTGACAAGATAATGAGAAGATTCAGTATGGAAAAATCCAAGAGTGGATTTTTGCCTATGTCACATGGTATTCATCTTTCTAGGAAAATTTTTCCTCATACACATGAGTATATACATAGAATGGAAAGGATTACATATGCATCATAAATTTTTTTAGTTATTTATTCCATGTTGTATACTAGGTTAAATGTTGGTTATGCCTTAAGTGCAGTAAGAAAATATGAGGAGGATCCAAGACACTGACATTGGATAGATATCAAAACTATCCTTAATTATCCAAGGTGAACAAAGGATATGTTCCTAGTATATAGAGAATATGAGGATCTAATAATCATGGTATATACAAATTCAAGTTTCCAAATATATCAATATGATCTGAATTCGTGGTCGGGATATGACTTCACAATCAATGGAAGATCTATGAGCTGGAAGAGCACAAAGAAAGCGGTGGTTTTTTATTCAACTATGGATTTGGAGTATATTTTCGATTCTAATGAAGTTAAATAAGTAGTATGGATATGTAATTTTATCCAAAATTTGGATTTTTTACCTATAAGTAAAGACCTAATCATAGTTTACTATGATAATACTACAGTGGTGGCTCTCTCCAAAGAACCAAGGTCACATCAGCTGGCGAAGCACATACTATGAAAGTGTCATCTCTTGACATATTTTTCTCAAAGATGTGAAGTTATAGTGAGAAGTATTTCCATGGAAGAAAAAATGGTGAACCTATTAATAAAACACCTATCTCAATAGAAACGTGATCTTCATGTGATAGATAGAAGATTAAAATTCATTATTATTTGGATCTAGGATAAGTGAGAGTTTGTTAAAATTATTTTCATAGAACCAACTGGTATGTACTTTATATTATTGGTTATATTAAAATAAGTGAATATTAAATATATCTTATCATATAATGATCATTGTTATACATGAATTTAATGTGATAATGTTCTAGGGTATCTTTTGTATCAAAATTGTTCATTAGAGTTCCCTGTTATGATGAGAACCTTGAGATTTTATGATGATATCTCTTAAATATTTTTTCTTATAGTCAGGATGATGAACAGTGATGGGGCACATGGTTTATTTACTATTAGGTGCGAGTTATCAAATATTATGAGACTTCATCTCATGAAGTTCACACTTAGTGATCTCCAAGACAGGAGATTATGATTATAAACCTACTAATAGGAATTTTACATGTTTGGGTGTCAATGGATATTTCTATATGCGATCATCTGTAATGGTCCTTAGACTTAGAGATTATTATTAATACATATCATGACTCACATACTTATATATATTAATGAAACCCATGATGCAATATGTTCACTCTAAGTATTATATATTGGCTACATCATGATCAATATGTTATTAATGAATAAATTGAGGAAGGATTTTCCCCTTCAATTTATGGAAGTTAATATCTCAACACTTTGATTGGAATAGAAACTTCAAAATAAATTCCATGGATATGGTGATGAATACATGTTCATTCTGGATAATAAAAGAAATATATATCAATAATTAAGGTTAATGACACAATTATGCAACATTTTTGAATAGATATCGAGAAAAATGAATTATATTACACAATACACACTCATATGTGGTTGTCGATGTTATGACACTAACTTATTCCTATTGGTTTTCTTGACCCATTCCTAGATAGAAATCTTGAAATTTAGGTAATCCCACCTAATTCCAATGAGGAAGAGGCATAGAGGGTTATACACTAAGTGTTTTCATTGATATAAATTAAATTTTGTTTGGATTTAATTATTGGATAAGATATTATTCTCAAGTATGAGGAATAATTTTATTCAGGATTTATTGATCACATAAATTAAATAAATATTTATTCACAAGGTAATTATTTAATTATGAAGATATATGATATTTATTTATTTATTTATTGAATAAATATTCAATTAAATATTTATTTTAGTATTCAATAAATGTTGAGGAGGAAAAGCATGCCAAGATGAGGTTCGGTGATAAATATTAATTTGCAAGATGGTAAAATAATATTTATCATTGTGACGGTTAGTTCACATCATGAGAAAATATTATTATTATTATTACATGTAATGAGGTTATTTAAGGGTTTAATATATTATTAAGAGCCTATGTGCAATTAAATAATATTTAAACCTAACCCATGACTCTATAAATAGAATGTTACATATATTGTGCTAAGTTTAATCGATTATTAGATAATTTTTGTGCACAATGAAATCTAGAGATCTCTATAAATGCCCAAGAACACCCTATGGTTTCTTCTCTCAATCCCAAGAGAGATTCTCCTCCCTCCTACATCTTCTCAAGATCAAGAGTGCAATGATGATTATTTAAGATTGAATAAATCATCACAGTGATCAAGGTGAAAACCATGTGATGATCGATCTTATTTGCTAGCACTCAAAAATCCATATGTGTTATTAGGGGATAAAAGAAGTATGTGTGGATCACCAATAAATGTATTCTACACTTGGATTCTACAAGCGCAAAAATGGTAGAGTGAAATGGTTTTGAAGAATAAATATCTTAATTGAATAAAGATCTCAAGACTGAGGTAAACTTTCTTCCTATCTAATAAATTAATTATAAATTTAACATGAAAGATCCTCTTGGATTAGGTATGTCTTTCAAGTTTCATCAGAAAATTTTCATTGGTTATGGCTCCCATATCATGTACATCGTGGAATATCTATTGAATCTAAAAATTACTGAGTCAGTTCCATCCCTGATAAGTGCTTCATATATGCCCAAAAAATTCAATATTATTCTCAATGGTCCATATTACTACTAAACAAATCAAAACCACAACTCACATGGTTAAATTCCTTGTAAGGATAACCTATCCTCATTAGGTCATATTCCCTTTTTGGTTAACCAAAAAGGTCTAATCATGTGTAATACCCACACCAAAAATCACTATGCATATTTCACCGAGTCATCTTACCACATGATGTTAAACTATATGTATTGGTTCTTGTTATATGACCTTAAAATGTGTGACGTTCCCCATTAAGTAGCAAAAAACCATGTGAGTTTTAATTCCTTTCACAAAGATACGTAGGAATCCCTTCTCATGGGCATGATCCCATCACCATAAACACCAAATTACTTCCTAAATGTTCAAAAAATTAAGATCACCTAGATATTTAGATTTAAACTAAATCATCATGAATTAATAAAATAGATGTGAGGAATCTATAATATACATGTGTTTGCATCAATACATGGTCCATATCAATCATTAGCACAGGGGTAACCAATATCATCCAGGTATTTAAGAATGATTAATGAATAAAAATTAAATCTATAATAGAGTCCCAGATTAAATTATAATTCTTCCTTAAAGTGTGTGATGAACCCAACTGATCACACTCTGATTCAATGTTTTATTTCACCCTTACATCACTATGTTAAACTGATTTTGTATTATAAATTATAATTATTATAAAAAATGGAGCTTCATGATTGATTCATTTATTTTGTGTTTATAACTTTTAAAAATGGTAATTTTACTTTTTTTGATGATTTCATTTTAGGTGTTGGTGATTTGGAGGATCCAGAATTAAGTTCAAGCAAAGCAGTCCAAACTGTACAGGAGCCCAAGAACCCATGTGGACTCAAACACACAAGGAAACTAATTTTTACATTTAATTGGGCTTAAATTTTGTTATATGATAGAAAATTAATTATGATACAACTCTTCTGAAGACACCCAATCCCAATTAATTCATTAAGGGGCCCATATAAACCAATCTATCTAAGGAAAGGAATCTGCTCGAAGTCAAAAGTGGTGTTCTCTATTTCAGCTATATTGAGATATTTGGGACTCAAAATGATTCCAAATTTTCATTGGATATATTAAATATGTGGGGAACCAAGTTTTTAGTTTTTTCAAAAGTGATATAAGAATTTTTAGATGCCGAAAACCATGGGACAAGTGCTTTTACAAAATCAAGATTCCCAAAACCACCTTCCACTTTGCCTATAAATTTCACCTTGGGAACCCCATTTGAATGATCGACCAAGAAGTGGAGTGATACCATTTTTGAGTTCCATAGGATTCCTTTAATCCCCTTATAGGTTATGTATCTTCCTATCCTCATATGGAGTGCTGAAATGAATAAGGAGATCCACCTGAGTTTACTCCTCTTGATGTTGGGCTAAACGGTGGGCGTTCGTTGTGAGGGAGCTACACACATTTCAAGGGAGTTACGATGGTTATATCAGATACTGGTTTGGATTAATTTGGGTGTTAAAACATTTCATTCCATGTGTATTACATTATTTCCTATTTGAATTTTTTTATGCATGTGATTGATATACTCTTAATTTCTAACCAATCGGTGTGAGGTTTTGAGTGTGTGACTTGTGTTTTTTTATTAGACAACACAATAATCCTTTTATCACCAAGTTTATTGATATTTAAATATTATTTGTAATATATTATTCCATAAATAATTTCTCTACCTTGTCAATATGATTGTTATTTCAAGTTATGGTTCTTCATGCATTGATATAAAAGATTAGGAATTTATCCAGATTTCAATCAATCTCAACCAAAGAATTACTCCAAACCTAAATGAATATCTAAGAACAATGAACTTGAAATGTTTTTAGTGAAATAAAAATGAACCCTTTATATCATATTTTTCAAAATACACTTGGTTTTTCAACTATTAAACTCTTTAAATTAATCTATTTTCTTAAAAAAAATTCAAAACTACCCCATCTTTTAGTACTTTTTATTAAAAATGCACACTCTATACCCATCAACACTCCTTGAGTGATGAAATATGGTCTAAACTATTCTATAAAATAATATTTAAATAATAATAAATTTTATGTGTCATGAAAACATGGTCACCAACCTCTTACCCACTCAACCAATATGTGTCCCTAAACATCGCTGGTTAGAAACCCTAGTAATCACCTACCTTTGGAAAAAAGGTCCATGAAGATGTTCACATCAAAACATTGTAGGTAAAGAAGCTGTAAAATTTTTTTGAACTCTCACTCAGCCAAGTTAATTTGGAAACAATAATATAAGGAAAATTTTAAAACACATAAAATTCCACTAAAGTGAATTCTCAAACAATAACCCCTTAATAACCATGAAATTATTCTATATAATCCATTAGAAATTAAAAATACCCTCTTTGATACACCATTTAATTTTAGAAAATGATTTTTGGAATTTAAAATAATCCAAAACATATATAATTTCTAAATAATAACATTTAGGAAACCCAAGCATAACATGTTTTATTAATTAAAATAGAAAAAACATGGAAACACCAACCTGAAATAAGCACGGACAAAGTAGAATATTAAATATCAAAGAGAAGGGGATCAAGGATGAATATGAACATCCTAAAAACCAAATAAAAAAAATATTTAGAACTAAATACCACCCTAGTCTTTGACCAAAAACCCATCAAGGCAATGGAATAATAGAAAACAAGATGAAGGGAGTAAATAAATGAAAAAGAAAGGATAGCCTTTGAAGAAACCACCAAAAATAAAAAAGGGGACTCAAAATAACAAGGCTTAAAATTTATAGCAAAGTTGATTTGAATAGTTATAACATGGTTGTTCTATTCATGTGGCCAAAATACGTGGATATTCAGGTGTGTATGGTGGAGGATGCACAGTTGGTGCATAGTTTGATAAATTGTGTGTCCAAACCATGTGACCTGCCTTGGTTTTTATTTTTTTATGTTTTTATCATTTTAACCTCATTAATTAAGACCCTTTTTAGGGTATCTAATACTATATTCACATAATATGGCTTGAGGGGTCCCTTTTCATTCCCTTATTTTCTTCTCCCTCATATTTTTGGTCTCTCCCGCTTTAGTTTTAAGTGATTTCTCAAGGTAAACCTTCTTTATCCTACCCATTCTCCTTTTTTTCTTATTTCCCACTCTTTTATTGACTTTTTCTCATGTTTATCAAACCTTAGTATGTGTTTTTGGCCTAAAATTATATGGTTGGTGATGTTATGGTGTGTGAATCATTTTTAAGTTTCTTTTACTTTCATATTCAAAGGTTTCACTTTATCTACATGCCAATTGAGGTAGGTATTTCTATGAATTTTCCTTTTCTAAACAAACTAGGTATGCTTAGGATTTATAAAATATTTTTCCATTAACTACATTATTATTTTAAAAATATATGATGAGTTTATATAAATATTATAAACTCATGTTATAGTCCTTAAGAAAATATGTGTATGCTAAGTGTTTGATAAAATGCCAAAAATGGTTTTCTTGAGTATTTTGGTTGTTAAATTTATGTTTAAACCTTTACAACTTTCCATGTGATTTGATTTAAGGTTTTGGGATATTTTTTGACTTTTATTTACACTTCTTATGTATTTTGATGTATTTTTATCATGAAATCTTATGTTTTTCATGTGTTATTTTAGTTTATAAATTTGCAATCGATGTTTCTTGATAGGTTTTCAAAAAGTGTTCTTTATAATTGGTGTTTTGAAATTAAATTTTGGTTTCACATGATTCAAAATGGGTTTTAATATGATGATTAATTTCCAAAATGGTTATCATAAAGGGTTTCTCAAAGATTTTTCTAAAATGAAACACTAAGGCCCATTTGGAACCTTAAAAAGGGATCTTAATGAAATATTGATTTGGAAATGGTTTTCAAGAGGATATGTAAAGGGGTTACTAGTTTTAAATCTTTAGGCCCGATTGGAACCTTTTTATTACTTTTCTATGAACATGTTACACCCTTAATGGAAGCCCCTATTATTTTGGTATGTGTGATCTTGAGGAATAATGTGTTTTATGTTATTATTTTGGGTTCCAAAGAGGTGATTTTAGTTAGTGAGTGTAAGGTGATGGGATGAGAATGTGATTGTATATTTTGATCATGAATGATATTTTATAAATGTTACATCACCTCCCATCACTATCATCAGGCGGGTCTTAGGTTTCTTAGTGAGTTATTGAGAGGTGATTGCTATCTAGTCAGGATGAGACTAACTATATCCCCTATAGTATTAAATTCTATAGGGGACTTCTACCAGTGAGGCTAGGTTAGATAAGTTGGTTGGATATAAATTATGGGTATATCAATAGGTTGGTAGATGATTCCACCTAAGTACATCTAGGATCACCTCATAGGATGTTTAGGAATTTCACATGATTAGTTATCCTTTATTATTTCCTATTTACCACACTTAGTTTCATTATTGTTACACTTTATTATTATTATATCATGATATTTTCTATTGGTTCCACTTTTATATTACCTTTCCACTATACCTTCACTATTTAATATTGTTTTTATTCATTTATTTAGTTGATGTATTTCCATTTAATTAAATTTCTTATCCTTACCGAGTAAGTTTTAATGGTTTTTTTAAAAGAGGTAAAAATGTGTGTTTTAAAAAGGAATAATTTAATGAGAGGGTTTTAAATGTTTCTTCAAAACATACTTTGGGGATTTAAATATTTATTTATGGTAAAGTTCATATACTATCCTCTTAAATTAATAAAAAAATTATTTTCTACTTCTATTTCGAACTAGCATTTATGGTTTGTTTTAGTAAAGGAAGTGCATATACTCTTTGGCGATTATCTACTAGGTTGTTATGCTCACACCCTACCTATACCACCCAGTGTTGGTATAACTAAGTTTTTTCTTCATGTTTAGGTTCAGTATGGGGTTTCTCATGGAGTAAGTTGGTATTGAGGATGGATTATGACCTTATAAGTCACATAGATATTATGTTGGATGTTTTGGGTTTTCGTTCAGTATTGTGGATGCATTGGCCATGTTGTCCCCATATATTTTGGATATTATCACTATTTCACTATAGTTTTATATTTATTTTGAGTATCATGTTTATGTATTTTGGTTGTATTTTGTTTTATTTGTTATTATTTTGTATTTATTTATTTGCGTAGTACATGGATATATAATTCATGGAGTGATCAAGCTGTAATTTCAAGTGGAAGTTTTGTGTCTCGTTTTATTATTAGTAGAAATTGATCCCAATGTTAATACTTTGATTCCCTGGCACTAGTTTCCATCTTGAGGTTATTAGGAATGTGCTATAGGACATGTCATGGGCTAAATCGGGTGGATGGATCCAGTTAATGATAAAAATCCTTGTAGATATACAGACCAAAAATCTAGGAAAATTACCCACTCAACTAGTTCCAAACCCAAAGGGTAATGTGATCCTGGTAGTAACTAAGAGTGAAAAAGTTATTTTCCCTATTTATAAATATGATTCCAAGTATAACTATCCCAAGATTAAGAAAAAAAAAAGAGTTTTAAAAATGATTGGGAATGGTAAAATCAATCTAAAAAATAGTATTAAGATAAATAAGAAAAAATAATGGAAGTGTGGCCTTAAAAGGGAAAGAAAAAGTCATAGAACCTTATACAAAAATAGATGAGGGAAAAGAAATATCTTCCACTACCATTTCCCTCAAGTATTATCCAATCAAAGAGGATATGTGGGGAGGAAATTCCAAATGAAAATTTGGAAACTTTTTAGAAAGTGGAAATCAATATACCTCTATTTGAAGCTCTAAAAAAATTCAAAAATATGCTAAGTTACTAAATGAACTATGCACAAAAAATAGGATTCTTCTAGGTAATGAGAAGATAAATTTTAGAATAATTGTTTCCATATTGATCGAATCGAAACTAGAAACCAAATATTAAGATCCATAGACATTTTATATCCCTTGTAAAAATGTATTTATGTATTTTAAATATGCATTGTGTGATCTTGGAGCCTCTATAAATGTAACACTATAATAAAATTTTCATTTAGCTACATTTTGTTTTTGAATTTAGTCATTTATATAAATATAGTTAATTCATTTACCTATGTCTTGTAAAAACATGCGGTAAATAGTGTTTTAGTAGATTACCCACATTTTTAGACATTTCTAATCAATCGTATTTTATAGAAATATTGATAATTTAACAACACATCATTTACTCGTGTGATTATAAATCATGGGTAAATAGATCTAAATGTGGGTAATTTATTTTTTGGTTATATATAGTGTTCTCTCACTTGCCTCATCCATGTTACCCCTTGAAATATCACACTCTTTCTTACATTACTTATGCTCCACCCCCCCCCCCCCAAATCCCACCCACATACTCCCCCAAAAACCTACCCCCATACTCCCCCTGAAACTACCCCTTCCCCCGAAATCTCTCCCTCATTCTCCCCTCAAAACTAACACCCTAAAATCCAACCCCTATGCACTCATGATTTCCTCACCCATCTACAAGCTCCCCATAAATTCCACCTTCATCCATGAATCCCACTCACCTATCGCTCAATCCCCTGTAATATCTGATAAATATAAAAATTAAAATATACTCCATTAATATTTAAACATAGGGTGCTTAGAAGAAGAGTAAATGACTAGACCACTTTTCCAAGCATGTACATATAAACCTATTGTTTTATATTTATAAATAAACCAATATATATATACACATAAATTTTTATAATTATATACATCTAATATGATAATATATTTTTAATATATTAATATATATATATTTAATATTTAATGTATTTATATATATATAAACAAATATAATTATACATAATTAAAAGGAGTTGGGTTTTAGCCCCTTTATTAAGAAAGAAAAAAAGAGCAAGGAGATAAAATGTGTTAGACATTTCATTCATGCCCTCATTCCAAGATCCAATCTCCAAAAGAAAATAGAACACAAAATATAATAAAACCTCAGAAAACACCATAATCATGACCAAGTACTTTTAGAAAATGATCATAGGATTGAAGACTTGTGTTATGTTGAGCTTCCCAAGCTCCCTGGCCATGAGGATGTCATCCTCATCTTCATTGATTCACAAGGCCCATTTCAAAATAAATAACATCTATGATTGGAAGTAAAGTCTCCTCCACAATATCCTTAATTTCAGATTCCTTCATAAAAATTTTAGGGGCATCAAGTACAACAGAGGAATATGAAGTGGTGACCCTGCACATGGTTTTTGGTGATTTTTGAAACGCATTTAAGTCTTTAATACCCCCTAAACTTTGAAGATCATCCATGCAGGTCAAATAAAAACCATTAAAAGTGGAAACCTGTTATTGCATCATACCTTTAGTAGGTTGAACCATTTTTTCCACTGATTTAATGACCACTTATATCCTCATATGAGCTGTAATTAGATTCAAATGAAGCTAATTTAATATTTTAATCCATAACTCACTTTTCATTACCATGATTAGATTCTATTTCAACTTGACCCCTAAAGTAAGGGAGTCCTCCTGCATCATTAACATGCTCATTTTTTTGCAATACAATATCACACTTCACATTTTGGTCAGGTACAATAATAGGTAAGTTCCTCCTATTATCAAGAGCTATAGGTTGATCCATTCTCTAGGTATCTATAGACATAATAGGCTTAGGAATTACCTTCTCTATTGCCTATTTATCCTTTTAAAGATCATATTTCTTCTAAAGTTGGTACCTCACTTTGGGAGAAGTTGCAACATCAGCAACCAAATAAACTTACTTAAAAAAATAATTATTTCAAGTAGTTTAATTGGGAGCAATAGTAGGATTACCCCTATTTAATCTAATCAAGGAATCAACATCCATTTTTTATTTCCCTTTGTGATATTTAGTAGATATTATCCTTTTATCTTTCCACATTTGATAATCAAACTCCTTTTACATAGTAAGTTCACATTTATATTGACCTTTAACATACTCATTGTTAACTTACACCACTGAATTGGTGATTAGATTATACTTACATGTAGCTCTGTCATGTGGATTTAACCCTTCCTCCCCCATATTATCCACAAACCTTTCAATCTTTCCTATTATCAAATTAAGATAATATTTTTATTTTCTAGGTTGTATGGTCTCATAAGATAAGTGAACCTTATTATAATTCATCTCTTGAATAGTATAAGGCTCTATAGTAAAAATTCTTGATTGATTAAAACCTGAAGCAACAACATTAACCTGTAGTTTCATAAGACTTGATAAATTCAAACATTGACCCTTCTATTTTAAGACCACAACTGGATATGTCCTTTGTCTATCTACAAAAAAAACTCTACTTATCATCCCAAATTTGGTTATTAACATCCCATATTAGAACAACATGAGTACTCTACTTACTATGAGAGGTCCCTAGATGGTCACATTGGGAATGAACATCCTTAATTTTACTTTTCCCCTTCCTATGATAAGTCTGGATATCACGATACTTCAACAAACACAAAGAACAAAATAGTTACAATCTATATTTTTCTTTTGAATGCCCAATTGATTGAAAATTTTAACAAAAATATGGAATTCCTTCATACACAATTTTCAAATCTAATTCATCTTCATTTATTAAAATAACATCAATGTCAATGAGTGTGGAATCAATTTCCACTTTAACATGTACTCTAGCAAACTAACCACACCAAACATCCTCGTTTGCTTTATCAATTTTCATGGGAATTCCTAATGAGGGTGAAATGTCATATAAAATCATATGGTGATATAGTATCCAATTGAGTTCATTTATCCTCACCCAAACATGCACATAATTATTTCTAATAATGAAAGGATTGAATCTAATATCTCATTATTAACTACATAGTAAACTTGTTTTAAGTTCTACTTGGAAAAATTATCATTCCCTCCTTTTAAATTCATCTAACAGGAATAAAAATTAATAGTAACCATGCCCAATCGGGATGCACTTCCAGTCACTGAAGCCTTGGAATCTTGTAAGATGACAGACAAGATCTTTCATCTTTTATGGCTTACCTTTATTATATAGGATCATCAGTGCAACTATCAATTTTTTTTCATAGTTTATGTTGATCTAAAATAGCTTCACTATTCACAAAAATATGCATTGTAGAAGCCCTATAAAAATCCTTTTTAAAGAAATATTTTCTAAGGAAGAGAAATTATGGTGATTATGGTTGTTAGATGTCAATAACCCTTTAATAAATAATGAATAAGCTTTCTGATCTACACTTTAAGGTATAACAATTGACATTAAGCTAGAGAGAGGGCCTTTAGCCAGTAACTTAGCTTCAATATCATGAGGAAACTCCATGTCAGGAGTGAAAGCCTAGTCACCATTAAAATTGCCATAGATGAGAGCTCTCCCAACCTCTATTTCTATCATATATAAATATAAAATAGAATATTTATATTTTTATACATGCGTGTGTAAATATATTTACAAAATTGGAAATTTTTAATATTATTATTTGTATATTCACATATTTATACACACACACACACACACATATTCATATATAAATGTATAATTTTTAATATTACTACATATATTTATATATTTATTAATATATTAATATACACATATATATATATATATTAATCTATATTAATCTATATATTAATATATTTGTGTGTGTGTGATCATTTATTTAGGTATTATTAATTAATTATAATTATGTTTTAACTTCTATGTCAGTGTATTTATATGTATGTATGTATCTTTGTGTGTGCATGTTTATATATATATATATATATTCATCATTTATTTTTAATGTTATGTAATATTTTTATACATGTAATATTATTAACATGTTTATATATATATATATAAACATAAATATATATAAATTGATGTAAATATTCTTATAAATTTATATATACATACATACAAATATACATATATTATTGTATATATTAATTTCATTTATTCTATTATTATTAATTAATTAAAATTATTTTTTAACTTTAGTGTTTATATGTTTATATGTATTTATGTGTGTGTGTGTTAATTTTATATAAATAACATTTATTTATATTTTTATATAGTACAATCATATATGTCATGTTATTAATATGTTTATATATATATATATTAATATTAATATACTTATAAATTTATATATTCATATATAGATCAATATATATATATATATGTGTGTGTTAGAATGATCATTAATTTAGTTATTATTAATTAATTATAATTATGTTTTAACTTTTGGGTGTGTTTATATGTATTTATGTGTATTTTTGCACATGTGTATATATATACATATAATACATAACTTTTAATTTATTATTTAATTTAGTCATGTTTTAAAAATATGGTTAAAAGTAAATTAGCGATGTTTTAAAATGTGGCTAAAAAATGTGACTAACCTAGCCATTTTTTATGAAAATGTAGTTAAACTAAAAAATTAGCAATGTTTTAATATATGGGTAATTTATTTATTTTTCAATATAATAACACATTTTGTTTTTCACTTATATTCCAATGAAATAACATAATCCAAAAAGAGTGGTTGTTTAATTTGTAAACAGATCCACTACATTCCAAGATGGAATACTTAATGATGTTACAATGAGAGTAAAAAATTTGATCTTCCCATCTAATTTCTATGTGCTAGGAATGGAATAGGAAAATACCCCAACTCAATCACATATTATATTGGGTATAACCTTCTTGAAAATATAAAAAATAATAATAAATTTCCATGAATGAAATCTAACTATGGAGTTTTGTGAGAAGGTCATCCACTTCAATATTTTTGATTTAATGAAGTAACCACAAGAAGAGTATCCACTTTTCTCAATGTCACACTCTGAGGAAACTAATCCCTATAAATAATTTGGTATGTTAAAATAAATTTTATGTTTAGGTAATCAATTAATATTAGAAACCTCTGTGAAAAATAATTGATAGAAACTTGGCAACCCTGTGCAACCAACTGAAGATGAGGTGACTTTTAATTTTTTATGGTTTTTATTGTTTATTCAATGATTAAGGAGATGAAATTTCATCTTCTATGTAGGAATCCAAGGCTTTAGAAGTAAGTAGAACCAATATTATTTCATCATTAGTTCAACCCCAAAAATTGGGGTTAAACGTTTTCCTCATGATTTAAAATATATGTTTCTAATAGAAGGAAACAAGCTGATAGTGATCTTTGCTAACAAGATGTCTCCTGGAAAATAAAAAACAATGACTCTTTTGAGGAATAATGTGCAATCTTAGGCTAGAGTTTGGTATATTTTCATGGGAAAAGTCCTAAAATATGCATGAATAAAATTCTGTTGGAAGGATATTTAAAGCTTGTTAGGTAGAACCATATAAGAATCAACCCAACTATGATAGAGGTAGTTAAGAAGGAAATTAAAAAATTATTATAATAAATCATTATCTAAACCATTTATACCTCTCAATGGGTCAATTCCATTAATATGGTGCCTAGGAAAACTAGACTGGCCATAGTAAAGAATGAGAAAAATGAACTAATTCCTTTAAGAGTATAATAGTTGGAGATCCTATATAAAATATAGTAAATTAAACCAGGTTACTAGAAAAGATCATTTACCCACTCCCTTTGTTAACTCAATGCTATAGAGATTTTTAGATAAAAATCATCACTATCTTCTAGATGAATTTTCAAGATACTTTCAAGTGCCTATCACACCTGAGTACCAAGAGAAAACCACATACACATGTCCTTATGGAACCTTGTCTTACAGACGAATATCATTTGAATTATGAAATACATCATGAATATTTCAAATATGCATGGTATTCATCTTATATGACCTTATTAAAGATTACTTGGATGTATTTCTGGATGACTTCAATATTTTTTGAAATTATTTTGATCATCTCTTGATAAATGTAGACAAAGTCTTGAAAACCTATATTCAAAGGAACATGGTTTAAAAAATTTTAAAGTTTCATTTCATGGTTTAAATAGAAATTTTTCTTGGTCATGTAATTTTACAACATGGGATTCAGGTTGGTAAATCTAAAACTGAAGTTATCAATGCATTTCTCTACTTGAATTATGAAAAACATGTTAGATATTTTCTAGGACATACAGGATTATATAGAATATTTATTAGAGATTTTAGTAGTATTGCCTTTCCCTTTTCTATATTGTTTTTTAAAATATTTTTAATTTACTTTTGATGATTATTTTAGGAAATATTTTATGAGTTAAAGTGTTAACTAACTGTACCTCTAATCATGCAAACAACTAATTGGGATCACCCATTTGATCTGTTTTGTGATTCTTCAAGCCAGGATGTTGAAGTTGTTTTGTCTCAAATAATTTAAGTAAGTAATCATGTCATTGCATATACTTTAAGAACACTAAATATAGATCAAAACCATTACAACCCACTGAAAAATAATATTTATAATTTTTTTTCTTTGGATAAATTTAGATTATATCTACTTGGTACTAAGGTGATTATTTTCTCTAATCATACGGAACTTAGATACCTTATTAAGAAGGAAGAATAAAATCCAAGGTTATTGATATTGATGTTGTTGATGAAAGAATTTTATTTGGAAATAAAATACAAGAAATGAGTTTAGGATCAAGTGGAAAACCACTTGAGTAGGCTTCCCCATTCATCTGAGGTGTAAATTCAAGAAAAATAGCTATTAAATAACTTTATTTTAGGGGAGTGATTGTATTTTATTGAAGGAGAAGTATAATGGTATGTTTATATATTTATTTATTTAGTAACCTCTCAAGTTTTATCTCACTTGAACCAAAAAAAACTTTTAAACTCAATGTTGGCTCAAGGTTTTATGTTTGAGACAACCCGTATCATTGAAATATTTATAATAATAAAATGACCAAGAGATGTTTTTTTGAGATTGAGGTATAATATAACCTATAATTTTGTCATAAATTAGAATGTAGTGGACACTTTGGATTATAAATAACTGTAAGAAAAGACTTAGAATCATGCATATATTCTTCCACACTATTTAAAGATACTAATGAATTTTGTAAGAAATGTGAGCAGTGTTAATTCACTAGAATATCTCTAAGAGAAAATAAATTCCCCAAATACTACTAAAATTTTATGAATAATTTAGAGTATGGGAATAGATTTCATGGGAACCTTTCTCATATCATATGGAAATTCTTATATCTTGTTGGTTGTGGACTATGTTTCAAAATTGGTGTTAGCTAAATCCACCAAGACTGATTGCTCTATTATTGTTCATGATTTTTTTAAGACTAATATATTTTGTAAATTATAAGGACTAAGAGAAACCATCAATGATCAAAGAACCCACTTTTGTAATAGGTTTATGGAATCTTTAATGAGTAAGTATGGAGTGAGTCATAAGACAAAAAAACCTTACAACCCATAAACCAATAGACAAGCTAAAGTTTTAAACAGAGAAATTAAAGGAATCTTGGAAAATAATATCAAACAAAATAATAAGTATTGGAACAAAAGGTTAGATAATACATTGTGGGTTTATATAATATATTAAAAAACTCTAATTGTAATGATCCCATACTAGTCAATCTATGAGAAAAGTTTCCATCTGCTTGTGGAGATAGAACATAAGTCCTACTGGGAAATAAGAGAGATGAATTTGGATCTAGAAAAATATGAAAAGGATAAAATTATATAGGTTTAAGAACTATAATAAATTATAAGAAGAGTTTTTAAATTACATAATTTATAAGGAGAATGCAATGGTGTTTCATGGAAAGTTGATTAAAAAAAGAGACTTCCATCCAGAAGAACAAGAGTTTATTTATAACTAAAAACTACAGCTAATTATAGGTAAACATAATTCTAGATGGGAAGATCCATTTATTTTCACTAATATATACCCATTTTTTATTTTATAAATACTTAAAGGGGGTAATAATCAATTAATTATCCATTAACATAGGTTTAAGAAGTATCATGACAATATTCCATAAGAACTAGTGGAGGAGATCACACTCCTCTAACCTTTATACCAATAAAACCCTTAGGTTGTACCTTCTCACAAACTTATACATTACTATCCTTATTTCCAATATGATAAAACTTAAATTTTTATTAGAATAAATTGATAACATGACATCATTCACATGTGGGGGAGGGAAACCTTTGTATTTTTAGTAATTTTAATTTTTTTTGGTTTTTTGGGACTTTATTTTCCAATTTTATGTGTTTTGAAAACTTTTGAGCTAAAATTTAATACCTTTTCAAATTTTGAACCAATACAAATACTGAGAAACTGATTTGACCTAGAAAATAAACTTAAATTAATGCTGAAATAAACTTATTTTCAAAATCAAATTGAGGTAAATTCATGAAAAGACCACTAATTTTTTAATTTCATGCAATTAAATACCATCCTATATTAAAATCACTTACCTAAGAGTCTTTTAAACCAATTTTTAAATATTATTTACAATTCCTTCATTGCTTGATAGAATCATTCCATGATTGAATAACCATTATTTATTGAGTAATCTAATCAAGTCAAAACCTTGGAGCATCGAGGACCATGGGTTGAAATTATTGGGGCATTCTTTTGGTTTAAAAAGAACTATTTCATAAGAAGCTTCTATTATATCCCACCCTTTGCATATGACCCTTATAATACCATAGTGATCATGAATTAACTTTTTAGAAAACCACATTTCAATACCAAAATCTCTAACCATATAGATCTATAATTAATTTCATGATCCTAATTGAACTCATGTGAAGGGGAGGATATTATCTTGTCACAATGACATTAATTAAGATTATTTGTGAGAAGAGTGGCTAAAATGGAAGATATTCTTGTGTTCAGAATTATAAAGAATGTTTTTTCAAATATGAAGTTATAAAAAGCATAAAAATGGAAGGGGTATATTCTTTCATCAATTGGCCATGGGATTTCACAACACTTTTTGAAAATAAAAGATTTATCTATTCCTTCAAAACTCAAATCTGAGTAGTATCGGAAAAAACCATTCAAGAAAATAGAGAAATGAAACATTTGTTTTAATGTTAAATTGTTTTAGGTGTGAACACTCTATGAGATTATACAAGGATATGGGATCTGAATTTTCAAGATTAAGGGGTGATGAATTCCATTCTTGAGTGTAAACTATTATCAATCCTTGTACTTCATTTTAGATCCAAAACCCTCCTTATTC
The DNA here is from genome assembly GCA_963277665.1 of Viscum album. Taxonomy (NCBI): domain Eukaryota; kingdom Viridiplantae; phylum Streptophyta; class Magnoliopsida; order Santalales; family Viscaceae; genus Viscum; species Viscum album. The sequence goes on from OY728161.1 coordinate 1,968,599,665, forward strand.
TTGCTAAGAATCATTTAGAATCATAAAATACCAACCCTTATCCATATAATAACCCTAAAAAATTTTCATGATAAGCATAATTACTCAAATAATTTGGTGTAGATTTATAAACTTATCAAGCCTATGGTGCCCCAAGCATGAGTTTAGAATGAGAAAATCTTTGCTTAAAATTCATGCTTGTGTGATGAGAGAAACACTTCCAAGATAGTAGGTATAAATGAGAATTAGGAGATGGAAAATGTGGAAATTAATTTATTTCAATTCATATATAAAATGAATTAAGAACATTTAGGATGGATAGAAAATATGAATAACATGGTTGTTAAAAATGGAACTCACATTGGCTAGTGTTTTGAATTTTTCTTTAGCAATATTTTTGATGTTCACTTATCCATGAGTCCAAGGATTAAGTGTCAGGGAATTGAAATGGGAAATTAATGAATTGTATTTTATTTATTCCCTTATATTTATTTATTAACTGATTTTTAGGAATTTTTGGGATTTAAGTTTCATTTCATTGAATTTTGTGAATATTGTTCAAAATGGCCAAAATTGTGAACTTAGTTGATTTATTTAATTTTTGGAATAAAATGAATGGATAATTATTGATAATAATTTGTTTTATTATTTTTAAGGAAATATTATTGGCTGAAGTTTTTGAGTGAAGAAAACCTAGATGTAGCGATGAGGGGTGAATATGGCTGAGTCCATACATATGGGTCACTTTAAAAGTAGTGGAATCATATGTAAAATTTAATTTGATGTAGTCAAAGAAAAATGGCTATGTGATGGGATGTGTAAACGTAAAACTTCACATCTATAAGATTCATTTGATAACTCTCTAAATTATGTAAGAGTCATTATAACTTTGTACTCAAAATCAGGAAATCTTAGAATACATATGAATCATTCTGCTCAATGCGTAATTTACTCTAAAGCGGTACAATGAATTTGAAAAAATACCACCATGATTAAAAGTAAAATAATCCATATATAAAGTTCATGAAATGGTACATATGATTCACCTTGGAGTTTTAGGTTAGAAATATGGGAAAGTATTGGGCTCCTAAGTAATATGTAAGAGTCATTTTAACTCTGTACTCAAGAATCTGGCTAAGATTGGGATACATAAAGGTCACCTCAACCAAGTCATAATGTTCATTTTGGAACACCACAAGGTATTTAAGGATTATACCCTTTGTAAAATCCAAATAAAATTATGTTGAGTGGGGGAATATATTTTGAAATATTTAGAAGTAAATGTGTCCATGAAGGTTATACAAATACCACACAGAGCTTATACATGCTAAAGAAACTTAAGAAGGATCTTAGAATTAGGGAGACATGAAACTCATGAAGTCCAACTGTTGACTGAGGCATGGAGTAAATAATTTAAAGATGAGGATTTTATGAAATCCTAAAATCTTTAGACAGATATTCAAATTCAAAGAGGAGAGACTATCATAAGAGTTGACCAGGGAATGAAGAGAAAATGAGAAAGATGTTAAGAGATAAAGGTTGGTAGAGAAGGGATCTCGATCGAGCTTATAAGTTTTTTATTTCTACATATTCTATATTTTTTGTTTTTGTTCTTCGTAATATTTTTTACCTTTCAAATTAATGGGTAAACACTTCTTAGAGATTAGGCTAGGGGAAGGGAAAACTTTTGTATATACTGGATTTTATGCTCAATTAAATAAATTTCTTTTTCTATTAATCGATTTATATATATAATAACTAGAAGGATTTTAAGAATGATTGAGTTAAAATATGTTCTTCCTATTATTTTTCTACTACCAAGGTTGATGATCATAATTCTCCCTCCACTTAATTGTTATTATATATGATGGAATATGCAAGGTTGAGTAGTGTGTACCTAGAAATTGTTGATACGTGTGTGAAGGTAGTAAACTAACCTTGAATTTATTGGGAACAACTTTACCAGATTATGTTTTCCCTCACTATTTTAGGGTGGATTTATTATTTTGGTGTAATTTTGATATCCTTTCACACACACAAGAATAAGGATTGATTAGAAATGATTTTAGTTGGTTAATACACATAATTTCTTTCAACCAAGGGTAAATAATGAAGTGATTGTGTATTCTTTCATTTATAAATTAATAATAATAATAGTGAATCATTTTTAAGATAAGGATACCATTGAAACCAGTAATAAAACCCTTAAACCCATAACCACTCAAAATCTTCTTATTTAAACTACTTTCTTAAGTCTCTCAATCTAAATTCACCAAAAATCGCAATTTTTTATTAATTATGGAAACTGAATTTTACACCACTCTCTAAAGTAAAATGATGGTTTCCATTATACTATATATATAATAACCTTAGGTTTTAAATTACTTTTTTCAAACCCATTATAGTTGTGTGATTGATGAAGGGGGTGTATCAAAATCACTATCCATAAATTGTTTTTCACTAAGGGATTAAATTCTATAAAAAAATTACTTTATCCAATAATATGGTGTTATGGAATTTATATTTTCTAAAGGTTGTGATTTGATGATATTTTTTTGAGATGTTGGAGTTGGAAGTAAATATAAAGGTGGATATTGAAGAAACCATGAAATTTTTGAATCAGTGTTGTATTTGTTGTCAGCTTTGAGTAAAGATCATTGGAAGTTTTTGAGAATATTTTTATGTTTTTAAATATATCCTTGAAGTTATTTGATATGAATTTGAGATGCAGTGATTTTTTGGATTTTATTTGAGAATCCTTTAGAATAATTTTATATTGAAAGGTTTTAGGAGAATTTGGAAAATTATTGGAGCATATTATGATACATAACATTTTGTAGATAGTATGTGATTCTTCTTACCGATAAATAATTTATTTCAGTACATATGAAAGAAATTTGAAGCATATAGAATATATATGTTGAAGTGAATACTGAAATTCAATATAGTAAAAACTACACAGTGATACATAATATATTTTTTACATACAGATGATCATATTGTGATTCAATATTCTTTAACACCCTTATACAACTGTGTTAAACTATTTTTATATTGTAAATTATAAATATAATAATCATTTTAAATTCTAATTTTATTCAGTTAGTTTATATTTATTACTATTAAAATTATTAATTTTAGTTTTTTTATGTTTTCATTGTAGGATGAGGTGATTTGAAGAGTCTAGGGTAAAGTTGAAGCAAAATTGGTCAAACTGCATGAAACCCAAGCATAGATGTCCACTAATATTCACATTCCAAAGAATATTTCTATCTACATGGGATAATATTTTTGTGATTTTATGAAAAAATAAATGGGATAAAATTTATTATAAGACACGGAATCCCAATTTTACCATCTAGTATCCCAATAAAAGTGATCTTTCAATAAAAACTAAACCTCTCAAAGTCAAGAGTAATGTTAATTCTTTTGAAAAATTATCCCAATATAGAAATTAAATGGACTTAAAAAATTTTAGGGAGATATTCAAGATTCCAAAAATTAACTCTTTAGTATTGTTAAAGTTGAGATAAGGGATTTTATCAATCCAAATATAAACCGCAAGTGGTATTACAAAAACAGGGTTCCCAAAACCCCCTTCCTCATTGCCTATAAAAGGTCACCTTGGGTGCCTCATTTGAAAGTTTTAACAAGGAGTTACACTCTCCCATTATGGTGTAATAAAGGAGTATTCTTATCATCATAGTCATTAGATAGTTCCCTTTACTCATAGGAATATCAAGGATGAAGATGGAGTTTCACTCGAGCCACTTACTCCTCTCAATGGCGAGCTAAACGGTGGTCGATCACTATGAGGGAGTTACACATATCTCAAGGGAGTTTTAATGAACCTAGTAGTTATTGGTTTGGTGTATCATGGGTTTTAAAAAATTTCATTTGGTTTTATCTTACTTTGATTTAGATTTGAAATCTTTTTTTGGTGTGAGTGAATGAAATTCTCTTTATTTCTAACCAATTGATATGAAATTTTGAGTGTGTGGATTGTGTTGTTTTGATTGGAAAACACAAGAATCAGTTTAATTTCCACAAATTTGATATTTTAATTTTCATTGGAATCTATAATACCATGCATCCAGGATTTAACTTGTCTACACAATTGTTCTATCAATGTTTGGTTCTACTTACATTGATATTAAGGATTAAAAGGTAACTGAGATTCCAATTGACCTCAACCAAAGACTTTCTCCAAACCTAAATGTACTTTTTAGATCAACAAATTGAAATGTTGTGTAGTAATATTTCAATGATCAACTTATTTTATGTCAAGAACCATCTCGGATTCCCTAGTACCCTCATACTCGAGAAGGCACTAACATAGGTCAAACAGCGTTCATGATCCCCACGGGTTGGAGACTAGCACCTAACATCATGCATGAAAAAAGAGGGAATTTTTTTTCTACAAAATAGAATATGAAGTATCAAAATTTAGTATGATAAACACTCCAAAATGAGAAAGTACTTGAAACCAAATGGATATAACAAAACCCAAAATAGTACATCATCAAAGGACTCAACAACTAGAAAGATAAAACTCAAACATCCCAAAGGAAAAATCACTCTAAGCCTAAAGGATTAAGAACATCCACCAACTCCACGTGACTCTTTCCCTTTACTTGGATCTAGAATAATAAAATCTACAATTACCCAAAGGAAAAGGCAGGGTGCGAGTTATAAAGCCCAGTAGGGTCTCACCAAGTGCTCTATAAAAAATGCCATAATAATAAACCAAATCATTATTTAAATTTAAATAAAATAGAACATTACAGTACATTTTTATATTTAAAAAAACATGATTTTATTTGAAAATGATGTAAAACATTTCAAACATGGCTTAAATAAACATTTTATATAAAATAGTTTATATAAATCAAAAGGAATGAGTAAAACAGTTATAGAATCAATGGCATATATATCAAAACAATCACAACAAGAACCATGGTCATCTTCCCTATGGTACGATAATTCTCAATTATAGGATCCTCACACTTATCATATTAGTGATCATGGCTAATATGTGTACACATATCCCTTAGTCTTAGGATGAATATAAATCATCAATTTCCCATCGGGGATAAGATCTGTAAACTAGGTTTTTGTTAGATTTTTCATCATCAATCCATTGTTGGGGAATAAACATCCTAGCATTCTTGTCCCAAATAACCCAGTAACTACCCAGACTCGCATGTTCTCAATCAATCAATCAACAATGGGAAAATCATCTCATTTCAAATAAAATATCATTTACAATTCAATTTCCCAATTTTCAGTTTCAATGTGCCAAATCAATTTCAAAAACTAGAACATGGGTTTTTCATCATTTCATGAATTTTTCACAAAAAACTAATTATAGGTTTACATAATTTTAATTTAATCCATTTTCTAAAATAAATTATAAAATAATTTCATCAATTCCATCAATTTTAAAATACTCCCCAAATTATAATTCCATTTGAATTGGGGGGTTTTCCCAAAATACATTCCATTTCAAATTTCAATTCCAAATCATATAAAATTGGGTTTTCATAAATCAATTGAAATCTATTTCAAAAAATCAATCAAATAAATTATTTATTTATATGTAAGATCTCAAATGGATCCACATAACTTTAATCATGTAATCAAATAGAAACACCCACAACAGGATCCGCCAATGAAGAACGACAACAAAAGAGATCAAGAAACCAAACCTAGAATCAAGATACATTTAAAAGTAGATTAGATCCATAAAATACATGATGATTTGTAAAAATATAATGAGGAATTAAGGAGATATTTGTGGAGATTAAATGGGAGGGGATCCACTTACTGAAGAGGGATTGGATCTTCCATCGGTGCTTTGATTCGTCAAATGAGGGGGTTATAGGATCCAAAATTGCTTCCAGGGAGCCTTATCAACCCTGTAATTATAGTTAGGTTTTATTGAGGGATTTTGGGATCTTAACCAGGGGTTTGAGAGATTTTAAAACAATTTTCAGAATAAAAAAACCCATGTGCATGGCTAGTTGGGCAGGGTCGTGAGATTAGACAAACCATGCACCCTAATTGTGCTCCCCTAAATTGGGGTGTACGATTTCTACTAGGTGGGTGAATAGTATTTCAAACCATACACCAATTATGAAAACCCACACTATCTATGGTTTCATTATTTTCACCGGTGGTTTACAGTTTAAGAAAACTATGCTCCAACCATGAATAGCCCAGAAAACCTCCATTTTTTTCCAAATTTCATTCGAAGCACCCCTAAATAAGATACAACCAAAAAGAGAACAAACAAGGGTCAAGCAATTCTTGAAAACTTGTAACATGATGTTACAAACTCCTCAATATATAAAATTTTTTCCCTTATAAATCATGTCAATAGGTTTCTATATCAAAGAGACAAGGCCACTGCTCTCTCATCAGTGCCTCGCACTACCAAGTCTCGTGAGAATCAGAACAATGATTCCATAGCACACAAAACAAAGGTATCATCCTCACATGAAGTATCTTTGCCTCAGAATCCAAAATCCTAACTGTATACTTAGTTAAGTATAAGTTAGGCTCAATATCAAGATCCTCCCAACTCAAGACAAGAGATGGGCCAGAAAGATATTTTTGAAGTTGTGATACATGGAACACATTTTGTATTGATATCAATTATGGTGGAAGTTATAAATGGTAATACACTTTCCCCACCTAGTCAACAACCTCAAAATGTCTCACAAAATGAGGAGCAAGATTCCCTTTCCTCACAAGTCATTAGTGACCCAACTAAGGTGAAACTCTCAAGAACACTCAATCACCAACTAAGAACTCCAATGGTCTATGATGATGATCAACATAATATTTATACCGACTCTATGTCATCAACATTCTATGAAAAATAATCATTATCATCTCTTAGAACAAACTTAGTCCAACCAAGAACATTTCTCAAATCTATGACCAACATAATAGATATTTACATGGCCTTCTATGTAAGGCCTCAAAGGAGAAATTCTGGTCGAAGACTAGTAACTATTGTTATAAGCAAACTCAAGCAGTCTCAAATGGTTATCCCAAGATCCACTAAAATCAAGGATGCAAACGCAAAACATATCCTTAAGAATTTGTATATCTCTTTATGCCTAGACATCTATTTGTGGATAATATGTCGTACTCAAACGAACCTGATATCACATCACCTCATGATGGCCTCTCCAAAAGTGATATGTAAAACGATGGTATTTATCAGTGACTATAGCAGATAGAACTCTGTGAAAATGATCAATCTATTTCACATAAATATTTCCCAACTCCTCAACTTTGGTTATATCATGAATGGGTATAAAGTGAGCTGATTTGGTTAACTGATCAATCAAAACCCATATTAAGTTCTTCTTTCTATGGGTACGAGGAAACCCAACCACAAAGTCCATCGATATCTAATCCAACTTCCAAGTCATAACTAGAAGTGGCTAAAGAAAACATGATGATCTATAGTGCTCGACCTTGACCTTTTGGAAAGTATAACAACAAGAAACAAAATCAGCAATGTTCTATATCATACCTGTCCACCAAAATTGTGGCCCCATGTCATAGAAAAACTTTGTGGTTACTGTGTGAAAAAACCATTGGGAATTATGGAAATCCTACATTACAAATTTCCTCACATATAAAGGTACAATGTACTAGTTTTGGAAACATAGGATAACTTCTGTGGAGAAAGACCACTCAGTAACGGTCTCCCCGCCATAAAGAGAGTTCCTAATGCCACAGAATTCATCATCAATCTATTTCTCCTATAGAATCATATCAATAAGGGTGTAAGTTAACTAAATATTATCCAAGATAATAGAGAACCTACTTTTCTTACATTATTATTACATCACTTTAATGGTAAACAACATAAAAGTGTCACACAACCAGGATCTAAAGGTTTAGTGTATTAGAAAAACTAGGACCATACATAACTTTTACATAATAACACATAAAAATTAATTTAATTCCTTATTCTATAGATTCTTAGTAGCCCTAATTTTCTCTTTAATACAAGTAATCACCTGAGGATATACATTAAAGAAATGGGGTATATAAAAGCCTAGTAAGAGGATAGATAAGAACAATAATCAATATAACATGGGGTGAGAGTAATTATCATCATTATAACATAAGTATGGTATCATCATAATAATCATGAGAGGAATAATTAGATAAATGCATGGAATGTGGAAATGCATAAAAATGAAACATCATATCTTAGTGGTCAAATACCACACATGGTTGGGAACAAAGTTAGCATCATGTTCACGCATAACATATGTGCATAATCATAACATAATAATTGTTTTGAAAAAATCTAGCATAATTTTCATGTATATTTCACATTATCACACGAGATAAATCACATGACCCAATGCATTGGATCACTGTATAATTCCAGGTGCACTTGTCACATCATAACATTTACATAATCATGCATGCCACATAGAACGCATAATAATATTATCCATAAAATAACCCATGAAAAGGAAATGGGTTTCATAAGAATTTAATAAAGCATAATTTCATGAATAAACATTAGGGTTCCAAAAATAAAAAGAGAATAACATAATTGGTATAAGAATCATTAATCTTGAGTGAATAAGAAATAATCTCAAGAGAAGTAAAACAAGTGTTTTTAGAAGGAAGAGTTATTTTGGAAAAATATTTTCATCTGCCATAAAATCAGATTGGAAGCATGAATATCCCAGAAATGAAAAGTTAAGTACAATGAAATTATATTTGAGTAATATTAAAATAACATTCATATTGAAATTTGTCATGAAAGAGGAATAACCTAAAGAAATGAAATTGGGTTTGAGAATCCTCTTACCTTATGTCTGAATTCTTTCTTTAATTTAATATCCTGGATAATCAAATAAGATTCATTAATTAATCAATAAAAAACCTCTTATACATTTATTATATTTATTAAATTTTATTAAGTTTTTTTTATATCCATTTTGATGAGTTATAGTGTTTAATTTCATCGTTCGGGGGTGTTCATTTTCTTGGTTTTCATGATCGATTCACTTGTATGGAAGATCATGTAAAATGGGGATAATTATAAATAATTGAAATTATATATTATTAATGAACTTAAATAATTTTAATTTCTATTATATTTTTTTCATATATGAGTATGATTCATTAGATAAAATGTTAATGAAAAGGTTAACATAAAAAGGGAGAGGAAACACTAATAAATAAATTTACAATCTGTTAGTTCCAGAACATAAAAAGGTTATAAAATAAATTTTAAAATATGTTTCATCCATTATAGTGTTTTTATGACCATCCTTGAAGGTGGTAAAGGAAACTAAAAACTTGTCATCCTTGAAGGCGATAAATCAACACCTCGCAGACAGGGTTTTCATTTTTAAAATAAAAGGGAGAGGAGAAGAGGTTTGATGATTTATTATTCCATTAATATAATAAAATTATAGTATATATAAGATATTGTAGTTATCATGCCACTTGGATTAGGTTAGGTGAGTAAAGAATAATAAAATAGAAGAACTTGTTAAGAAATTAAAATAAAGTGGAAGAGGATTTTACCTCTTGAACTTATTCTCCTTGAGAACCTCCTTAGGGAAACGGGATTTGGTATTTTGTTAAGACCAAAGGATCTTGGATGTGGGGGAGGGTCTTGGAAAGAGTATTGGGTAGAAATTGAAAAATATTCAAGGCTTGGAAGGTGTGAGGAGAAGAGGTGGTGAGGGTGGTATTTATAGGAGATGAGAGGGGTGTGTATTATTATTTTATTCATTAGTTTATTATTTTGGCTCAAGACTGAATAATTTTTATTCTCATGACTAAATATATTAAAGGGAGAATGATTGTTCAAGATTATGGTTCTTACATCATCCACATATCATACATGACTAAAAAATTCATGTATTTGTTAAATACCGTAAATTACCGTATTTCACTATTCACCAAAAAATCAACTATTTTAGAAAAATCCAAAAAATTCTTCCTAACCATTTTTTGACATATAGAATTTACAAATTAACTCCATTTTATGAAAATAATTTTCTAAATATTAAAAATTTAATTTTTAATTAAAATCATCATTTATATGGAAAATATTGATTTTAAAATTATAACTGATTTTATAACATTTTGAAAAATTAATTAAGGTCTCATAAAATTATATTATAATCATAAGAAAACAAAATATTAATTTGTGAATCTATTTTATGAAAATAAATTTTATTTTAAATGATTATATTAATTTTAAAATTGTAAATAAATATTTATGTTTTACAAAAATACCAACAATTGATTTATTATTTTTAAAACATTTATTTACTTATACTATGATATGATTATATCATATTATCATTTATAAGATGCATAAATTTTATTTATACTTTCATACATGAGGTTATTATTCTATTAGCCAAATTACTATTCCTAATGTCCATGTCACTATTCCAAGGGTTGGGTTACTATTCTATCAGGATAAGTTCCTTAATTTATTTAAATATTACTTATTTCATTTTTTATTTATGATAATGGTGTTTTTATTGGGATATCCATGATATGTATGTGTTTCATACTATATAACATAATTATAAGAAGTGAAACAAATCCATTGATAAAAGTTTGGGTTGTTACATTCTTCCACATTTTTGAAATTTCACCCTCGAAATTTTGTTTTATATAAACAGGTGTGGGTATTTATCCTTCATCGCTTCCTATGGTTCCCATGTTTCCTCTTTGTACTTAAACTTATGCCATAGTACTTTGACGAGGTGAGCAGTCTTGTTGCATAGAAATTTATCTCTATGGTCTAAGATCTTCACTGGCTGCTCCTCATAAGATAGATCATATTCTAATTGTACCACCTATGGATTCAGTACATGTGAGGGGTATAGTATTTACTTCCTCAAGAGGGATACATGTAATACATCATGTACTTGAGAAATGGTTGGTGGAAGTGCCAGTTGATAGGCCACATCTTCAACACGATTAAGAATCTTGAAGGGGCCAATGTACCTGAGACTTATCTTTCCCTTCTTCCCAAATCTCATGATCCTCTTCTATGGAGATATATAGAGAAATACCATGTCTCTAACCTTAAAATCTAGGTCCCATCGATGATTGTTTTCATAGATTTTCTGTCAACTTTGGGATGTCATGATGTGTTGCTGAATGGTGTACACCTTTTCCACCATTTCTTCAACCACTTTAGGTCCTAGCAGCTTATGTTCATCAACTTCATCCCAACATTCCAGTGTTCTACATATTTTCCCATAAAGGGCTTCATATGGAGTCATTTGGATGCTCGAGTGGAAACTGTTGTTGTAAGAGAACTCAGCCAGAGGTAGATGTTGGTCACATCCTCCTTTCAAGTCCATAGAACATACTCTCAACATGTATTCCAATGTGTACATAGTACACTCAGATTGGACATTAGTTTGAGGATGATAATCCGTACTAAAGTTCAACTTAGTGTTTAGAGCATGTTGGAGACTTTTCCAAAACTTGGAGGTGAATATCAGATCTTGATCGGATACAATTGATAATGATACTCCATGAAAACTTACCACTTCTATAATGTATATTGGTGCAAGTTGATCCAGTGAGAAGTCCTCTCGAATTGAGATAAAGTGACCTATCTTTGTAAGATGATCCAAAATAACCCATATAGCATTGTTTCATCTGGATGTATTTGAATGTTCAGTGACAAATTCCATGGTGATGTTTTCCCATTTCCATGTTGTTATAGGTAATGGTTGCATAATCTCCTTATACTTTTTCCTTTCAACCTTCACTTACTGACATATCCGGCACTTTGATGTATATTCAGTGATCTCCTTCTTCATATTGTCCCACTAATAGTTCTCTCAGAGATATCGACACATCTTTGTGCTCCCTGGGTGAATAGAGAAGGTTTAGCTATGTGTGTCACTCATAAGATCTTTCTTTATATCTGGATTGGATGGCACACATAGTCATGACCCAAATCTTACAAATCCTTCCTTATAAATTTTGAACATTGAGGATTTATCATTTCTCATGGATTCCACCTTCTTCTAAATTTCCACATCATTTCTTTGAGCATTCTTTATTTTCTCCATGAGGGATGGTTGAGAAATCATTTGAGAAAATATTGATGATGTTCCTTCCTTGATGATTTTTGTGTCCATCCTTTGAAAATCTAAGAAGATTGGATCCTTCTCAATTCTCATCATTGATAATATTGCAAGATCCTTTCTACTTAAAGCATCCACCACTTTATTCACTTTGTTAGGATGGTAGTGGATTGAGCAGTCATAATCCTTAATGTGCTCTAACCATCTTCACTGCCTCATATTAATCTCATTATATGTGAATATATATTTGAGGCTTTTATGATCAGTATATATTTCACATTTCTCCCCATAGAGATAATGTCGCCAGATTTTCAACGTGAAGATCATAGATGCCAGCTCCATATCATGTGTGGGATAGTTTTGCTCATGAATTTTCAACTGCCTTGAGTCATAGGGTATCACTTTATCATTTTTCATCATTACACATACTAAGACCTTATTTAAAGCATTGTTGTATACCATAAAGAGTTCCCCACTTTTTGGAAGTGTGAGTATTTGTGCGGTTATAAGACTCTTTTTTAACTCTTTAAAGTATTTTTTACATTCATTGGTCTAGAAAAACTTTTCTCCATTCCGAGTCATCTAAGTTAATCAGTTTTATAATCATGAGAATTTATTCACAAACCATCGGTAATACCCATATATACCAAGGAAACTATGGATCTCTGTTATAGATATTGTCCTATTCCAATCTTTGATTGCCTTTGTCTTAGAAGGGTCCAAAAATATTCCTTTACTGGTGATAATATGCCCCAATAATGATACTTTCTCTATATAGAACTCACATTTAATGTACTTTGCATAAATTTTATCCCTTTGTAAAGCCTTTAGCATGATATTCAAATACCCCTCATCTTCCCCTTTGCTCTTAGAGTATATTAGAATATCATCAATAAATACTACCATAAATTTTTTGAGGTAATCTTTAAAGACTCTATTCATTAATTCCATGAATATTGTTGGAGCGTTAGTGATTCCAAAGGGAACACTACTAAAAAACAAGCCTTTAATAGAGATGGCCTTTATCAGCGCATATTTGTTAGCGCTGATAAAAGGAAACCTTTATCTGCATATTATTTTAGCACTGATAAAGAGTGTCATTTATTAGCACTTTATGTTTAGTGATGATTTAGGACACCCTTTATTAGCACTTTATTTATAGGGCCCATAAAGGAATCCTTTATCAATGCCTTTTTAGTGCTGATAAAAGTACAAATAAAATGAAATAATTAAATAAATAAAAATTAAAAATGATTTTATTAAAATAATATTAAAAAAATTATTAATTAAATAATTATTGATAAAAATAAATAAATTGATTATACTATATATAAATTATAAATAATATATATTAAATATAGACATATGTAAAATAAAAATTAAACAAATAAAAATTAAAAATAAGTAAATTGAGAAAAATATTAAACATTTTATTAGTTAAATAATTAATCATAATGTTAATAAATAGTATCAATTTAATATATAAATATATATGAATGTATATAAATATTATTTATATAATACAAAATATTATTTATGCTTTACATTAAATAGTAATATATTTAGGGAATAATGGTTTGTAATTAAAAATTAATATGAATTAAAAATACCGATTAATTGCATTGAGTAATGGACATAATTGAATGTTGTTTGATTTTTCAATTTAACATAGAACAAACATATTATATTGATTTCACATATGCTTAATTAATGTATTTCTCTATATATACCACAAAAACAAATATTTTTTTGGGAATTTAATCAATTTATATTATTTATTTTCTTTATATTTATTTACTATGTTTTAATATTTTCAATATGTATTCATATTTATTTCAATATATATCCATTTTTTTAATGATTTATATTAATCAAACTTATCCAAATTTTCAATATTGTACTCATTTTTAATTCATTAATTTTACTCATTTTTAATATGCATGAACTTAAAATTAAATATTCATTAATAATGTTAAAAATACATTTGTAAAAAAATATTTATAAATAAAAATATTTATAAATGTATATTTACGATTTTATATATTTATAATTATAAATAAATAAATAATATTTGTTTAAAAAGTATTTATATAATTATAAATAAATAATTATAAAATTATGATAAAATTATTTAAATAATGAATATATTTACTATATTTATATGTATATATATAATTATATAAATTTATATAATGGTATAAATATTATTTTATTAAGAAGTATTTATATAATTATAAATAAATAATTATATATTCAAATAATTATAAAACTATTATTTTATAAAAAGTATTATTATAAGTATTATAATTATATATAATAATTATTTAAAAATATTATTTTAAAAAAAATATTATAAGTATTTCTCAGTGCTAAAAAAAGTGTTGATAAAGATTCATTTAATCAACACTTATTAACTTAGTGCTGATAAAAGGTATCTTTATCAGCACTTTTTTGGAAGTGTTGATAAAAGTGTCATGATCTATTTTAAGAACACTAACCATCATGAACCAGTTCACGATATCCAAAGCTCTCTGTGGAATTTACCTACTATTGGCACTTCTCGTTGTCAAATCCAAGCTCGAATCTAGGCTAAAATCAAGGCTCCAACTATTCCATGGCTTGAATCCAAGGCTTGAGTGATTAAAGGGTTTAACGAAACCAAGGATCGAAGGAAATCTAGGTTTTTCGATATCTGTAATTTCCATTGGTTATCCACTGAACCTTCTCATCCCAAATCCAGGTATCCCAACAAGTCCAGTTGCACTATCCTATAACAAAACAACCCAAAATTCATTGTTTTTTTTCTTTTGAATGAGGTGTGATCTTCTTAAATAATCCTCAATTGTTTAAATTAAAACAAAGTAGAAAATATCTACACTTGTAATCGATATATGTATTTGGTTTGATCTATATATTATTTTCTTTATTTCTATTCTGTAGACATCAATGAAAAATAAAAATGCATATAAGTGGACCCAATAATATATTTCTCAGAAAGCTGAATGTTGAATGAATGGATAAAATATAATCCATTTTTTATCAGTAAGCTATTAATTGGAGTATTGATCAATGGTTTGGCTTAGAATTCCTTATTCTTTTAAGTGTTGCATGTCCTGCTTTCATCTTATTAGTATGCTATACACAAATATAAATGAGAGCGAGTGAGTTTTTCTAGTGAGTTTTTCTTCCAAGAAGAAGAAGAAGAAATATTATACAATCAAGTAAGGGATATTATCCATTTTATTTTTATGTTTATATTTTAATAATAAGTAATTTTTTTATTCTAAGGCTTTATTTTGAAGATGATATTTTTTTAGAATTATAATCTTTGAAAGATATTAATTGTTTATTTATTTTAACATGATTTATTTTTCAAAAGGAAATTTATTTTCATATGTAAAATTTATTCTAATATTTTTTCTTACAAAATTTATATTTCATTTGAATTATAATAATTATATTTTATTAGTTATTTATTCAGATTACATTATTGCAAGTGATTATTTTTTTCATTTTGTAAAGACATATATTTTTCAACAATAATTACAATATCATGTAGATATATGTATATTATATAGATATATGTATATTAAATTATTTTCAAGTTATTAAAATTTTTAAATCATGTTTTATATTTATTCAAGTATTTCTATTTTTAAAATATAATATAATACAATAACAAAGTTTTACTTGTTATTGTTTAGTGTATTTGATTTTATCAAAATATATTTTTATATTTCAAACAAGAAAAGTTTTTATTTTATACCTCTACAATAAATAAAATTTCTTATCATTTTATTTTTATTATTGATATTAAGTTTTAAATAATTAAAACTATCATTTAATGTGTGCAAAGTGCATATAAAATCATGAATGTCATTTGTAATATAATATAAGGTCATCATCTTAACTCATGACATAACATGCATGCACTAGTTTTATTATTACTCAATTGGCACACATTTCTCTAATTTTTATCCTTAATAAACCCATCGGATTTCTCAATGTATACTCCCCCTTAATAACTCCACTGAGGAACATAGATTTGACATCCATTTGGTATAGTTTTAACTACATTTGCACTGAAATAGCCAAAAATCAAGTAGTTTCCAACCGGGATATGAGAGAGTAAATTTATCATAAATATAAATTCCTTTTATCTAAGAGTTCCCCTTGCACACTATCCATTATTTATTTTGATCTACTTTTTCATAGTTAATGATTTTATTATATAACACCCACTTGGTTCTGATATAATTTTTATCCTCCATCCTTGGAACAATTTCCCATGTCACATTGTTCTTATTCAGATCAAGCTCCTCATGCATAGATTTGATCCAATTATTATTCTTTTCATGTCTCTCTAAATTAATTGGGATCTACTTGGAAAAAATGAGGTTTTTTGTAGAGTCTTACTCCTTTGAGTTTTCATTGAAACTATCTGATCATCAATGAAATTTTATTCATTGATTTCATCCTTACTTTTATTTCTTGTAGTTGATAATACCTTTTCATTTTTCTCACCATCAATGTCTTATTTTGAGTCTACCTTAGTCCGGTGTTCTCCCCATATTCTACTCAATTAAACATTAATTTCCTTTGATGTTTCATCATTATTTTAATTATTAACAATCTCCCCATTCTAATTAGTAAAAAATATCTATCAATTTTATCTTCTCATCATAAAAACATCACAACACACCCTTTTTAAGTTATTATTTAATTGTATCATTATCTAATATGATCAATTTTTCACTACCACAAATCAATTTACTCTTTCAATAATGTTCTCATAGTAAAATCATTATCTACAGAGTTAATGTATTGTTTCGTATTTATGTTTAATTTATTTGTTTTAGTATTACTCATATAATTACTATTTTCTTGTAAAAGTGGATTCATTTGTTTTATTTGGGGTGGTTTGTTCAAAGCTTCTCATGCTCATGATGGATTGGACTTTGAGCCTATAATTGAGATAATTACAATAAGGAAATGCGTCAAGAATTCATACAACCATCAAGAAAATGTGAATTCCTACTACTTATTTAATTAATTTTTTAATCATTTTATATACTATTTTTAAGTTAATTTTCATATCATTTTTATCTAATACTTATTTATTTATTTTCACATATCTTTTGGGAATTCATATTTTGATTTCAACTATCTAAAACAATCCACAAAAGAGATAAAATGATTATTTCTACCAATGTTTCCACATTTTCTATTTCCATTTCCTTTATTTGTCAAACTGCCAACACTGCATATTGATTTGATATTATTAGATGAAAAACCTTTCTCATTATTGAAATTCAGAAGAGTATTGGAAGATCATGTGCCCATTGTGGTGACTTCTCATAATATAATGGACACATGAGCTTCCTCTACTCTTCTGACTTTTAATAATGAGAAATGTTTTTTGGATAATAACATCAAGTTAATATACAGTGTCGGTATTTCAATATAAAAACACAATGGAAATGTTGTAACACGGTGAGACAAGTATGAATTCAAGTGCTTATTTTTATTTAAAAATTGAAATTAATTTTAGTAAAAAATACAACTGACCTACTCAAAACTAATCAAACACATTAATATCATTTTGATACTTCAGTAAAATGATCCATAAGTAATTTTTAACATTTAGGAATTAT
Source organism: Viscum album (assembly GCA_963277665.1). Classification (NCBI taxonomy): domain Eukaryota; kingdom Viridiplantae; phylum Streptophyta; class Magnoliopsida; order Santalales; family Viscaceae; genus Viscum; species Viscum album. The sequence goes on from OY728161.1 coordinate 1,968,617,423, forward strand.
CCACACCTTAATAGGATGCATGATGTGTCCAATATGACTCAATGTGTCCATTCTCAGTTTAAAATTGACATTTTAGTTTAAAAAATTTCACTCACTAAAAACTAAGAAAACATGATTATATTGTCTTTATAATTTAGGAAAATGATTTATAAGTCATTTTGACATGTGGGAATCAGTATCACATCAAACTGACACACGATGTGACCAGCATGAGTCAAAATGCATGTTTCTAGTTTAAAATGATATTTTAGTAAAAAGGAAAATTGACCTACTCAAAACTAATAAAATGAATTTGGATTGTTTTGATACTTTAGTAAAATGATCCATAAGTCATTTTTGATCTGTAGGAATCATCCATACCTCAATCTGATACATGATGTGTCTAATATGACTCAATGTGATAGTTATCTATTTAAAATTGATATTTTAGCTCAAAAAGTGTCATTCAATTAAAACCAATCAAATGCGTTCAAATTGTATTTATAATTTATTACAATAATTCATAAGTAATCTTTGAAATTTAGGAATCAGTATCACGTCAAAATGACACACGATGTGACTGGTATGAGTCAAAGTGTATGTTTCTAGTTTAAAATGACATTTTAGTTAAAATTACAACTAACCTAATCAAAATTAGGAAAACACATTTGGATTGTTTTAATAATTTATAAAAATGATCCATAAGTCATTTTTAATGTGTAGGAATCATATGAACCTCAATACGATACATGATGTATCCGATATGACTCCATGTGTCTGTTATCAGTCTAAAATCAACATTTTAGTTCAAAAGTGTCACTCACTGAAAACTAATCAAACTCACTCAGATTGTATTTATAATTTAGTAAAATAATTAATAATTTATTTTTATGTGTAGGAATCAGTATCACGTCAAATTGACACATGATGTGACCGATATGTGTCAAAGTATGTGTTTCCAGTTTAAAATGGCATTTTAGTAAAAAGGACAACATACCTACTCAAAACTGGTCAAATGAATTTTCATTATTTTGATACTTTAGGAATAAATCCATAATTCATTTTTTATGTGTAGGAATCAGCCGTACCTCAATCTGATACACGTTGTGTTCAGTATTAGTTTAAAATTGACATTTTAGTTTAAAAAGTGCCACTCACTGAAAATTGAGAAAATGAATTTGAATTATCTTTATAATTTAGGACAATAATTTATAAGTCATTTGTGATGTGTAGTAATCCATATCATTTCAAATCAACACATGATGTGACTAGTATGAGTCAAAGTGCATGTTTCTGATTTAAAATGGAATTTTAGTAAAAAGGAAAACTGACTTACTCAAAACAGAAAAAAACACATTCTTATTATTTAGATACTTTATAAAAACAATCCATAATTAATTTTTGACATGTAGTAATCTACCTCACATCAATTTGATACACGATGTGTCTAGTATGGCTCAATGTGTCTGTTATCAGTTTAAATTGGAATTTTAGTTCAAAAAGTGTCACTCACTAAAACCTAAGAAAACACACTCGACTTATCTTTATAATTTAGGAAAAAAATTCATAAGTCATTTGTGATGTGAAGGAATCAGAATCACATCAAATTGACACACGATGTGACTATTATGAGTCAAAGTGAATGTTTCCAATTTAAAATAACATTTTAGTAAAAAGGACAAATAACCTACTCAAAACTAATAAAATACATTCTTATTATTTTAATACTTTAGGAAAATAATCTATAAGTCATTTTTGACAATTAGGAATCATTTGCACCTCAATCTGATACATTATATATCTGGTAGGACTCAATGTGTCTATTATCGGTTTAAAATCGATATTTTAGTTCAAAAAGTGTCACTCATTGAAAACTAAGAAAACACATTCAGATTGTCTTTATAATTTATTAAAACTATTCATAAGTCATTTTTGATGTGTAGGAATTGGTATCATGTCAAACTGGAACACGATGTTACTGGTATGAGTCAAAGTATGTGTTTCTAGTTTAAAATGACATTTTAATAAAAAGGACAACTCACCTACTCAAAACTGAGAAAATGCATTTAGATTGTTTTGATACTTTATGATAATGATCCATAAGTCATTTTTGACATGTAGGAATCAGTCTCACATCAATCTAATATATTATGTGTCTGGTATGTCTCAATTTTTTTGTTATCATTTTAAAATTGACATTTTAGTTCCTTGTATGACTCAAATTTTAGTTTAAAATTAATAATTTCTTTTAATTTATTTATTTATATTATTAGTAACATAAGAATTGTTTTCTTATATAGGTTATTTTTTTGCTCGAGCAGAGATCAAGATCAAAAGACAAAGGAAGACTGTTATTTTTTAATGTATGTAATAATTTTTGCTTATGTAATTGTATAAACCAATGTTTGAAATGTTTATAATACCGTTTTTTTTTATTTGTTTTATAAATTTTATTTCATTTAAATTCTATATTCGTACTTGATTTTCTGATTTTGTGGGGTTGCAGTGTGTTTTTACAGTACACTGCACTAATGTTGTAGTGTGTTGTTACCGTACACTATAATATACCCCTTTATCAGTTCTTTTACAAGTGCTGATAAAGGGGCCTTTATCAGTTCTCAAAAAAGCACAGATAAAATACTAGGGCTTTTAATCTCACTCCAATAGTCAGTGCTTCTTTAGCACTGATAAAATCTATTTTTATCACTGTTAAAGGCCTCTTTTGTAGTAGTATCATCACTATGAACTCATAGTGTCCATACCTCATTTAAAAGATATTCTTGGGAATATATTCATTCTTCACCTTTAATTAGTGATATCCCGACTGAAGGTCCACCTTAGAGAAATACTTGGCACCATGTAGTTGATCAAACAAGTCATATATATGTGGAAGTGGATAATTGTTCTTTATCACAATTTTTTTGAGATCATGATAATAAATATAGTGGTTCCTAAATCCATTCTTCTTCTTGAAAAAGAGGGCTAGTGCACCCCATGGTGAAGAACTCAGGCATATAAAACCCTTGTCCAGATTCTCTTATAACTACTTCTTCAGTTCCTCCAACTCAATGGTGTCCATTCTATAAGGTGTCTTTGATATAGGTAGATATCCAAGAATAAGTTAAGTTGAGAACTCAACCTCTCATTAAAGAGTAAGACTGGAAAATTCTTTAGGGAACACATCATTGTAGTGCCTCGCAATGGGAATGTCTTCAAGCATGATTCTCTCCTTTGCCTCAACCATTTGAGCTAGATATACTTTCTCATAAGGAAATAATATCCACAATCGAGATGATAAATCTGAAGTATATTCATCCTCCTCCTTACACTTGTATAGAATTAGATGATGCATTAGGATGTGAAGATTGATCTCCCTTTCCCTATAGTTGATGTTGGATTTTTATAAAGATAGTCAATCCATGCCCAATATAGCATAAAACTCCACCAAAGGAAGTAAGACAAGATTTTCTAGGAGGTTCATCCCACAAATATTAACTGGGGTGGAGTTATATACTTTGGATGCAATAATTTTCCCATTTTCTATTCTCAAAAATAACTCATCCTCCATATTTTAAAGCAGTGTTTGAATATTTATACTAAAATTGTAAGATAATAAAGATTATATAGAACCAAAATCAAATAGTAAATTCAATATTCTTGAATAAATAACCAACGTACCTGTCACCGCATCATTTTTGGGCTCCACCTCAACATTAGTGATGGTATAAGCTTTCCCTTGATCTTTTGGCTTTGATTACAAAGTTATCTTTCTACCCACAGTTGAAACATTGAACTATGGGTGGTGCTCTCCTTTCCTCTACCACATTATCCTACTTCTTTATTTCTCTTCAACATTAATGAGCTTAGTGGCCTTCTCTCCCACACTTGAAGCATTTCCCTGTCCCTTTTAGGCAATTACCAAGATACTTCTTCCCACATTTTTGATATGTGAGTGGTTTAGTTTTCTTTCTACCTTTGTCATTATATCCTCAATCTTGAAACGTTATATTTCATTTTTTATCTCTATATCCATGGGACCATTATCTTAACTACATATCCACTTTGAGAGAACATCGAACAACTTCTTTATAACTCCCAAAGTCTTGAATTTTTAGATCCTTTCAAAGGTGTGGTTTTAAACCACTAAAGAATCAATCTATTTTTTTTATCATTATTGATAACAAAACCCAAGGCATGCCTTGAAAGCCTTGTGAAAATTTCTTCATAAGTCGTGATAGATTCACCTTTATTTTTCTTTAGCTCTATGAATTCTCTCTCCATATTTTTTCGAAGAGTTCGAGGTAAATACATATTAAGAAATATTTTCTTAAAATATTTCCACTCCATATCTTCAATTTAATCCTTCGTCTTGGGGTTCTTAATCAACACCCACCATTGGTTAGCCTATATATCTAAATGATAAATGGCTAGAGTCACCTTCTCCATCTCAGAATAGTGAAGAACAAAAAAGATATTCTCCATTGATTTGACCCACTGTTCTATAACTAGTGGATCAGAAGATCCACTAAACATCGGTGGTCATTGCCACATAAAAGACTTGATATATAGTTTCTCCCTCTTAGGTTAAGGAAGATGTTTTACATTATTAATTTTATTATTTACAGCCTGAGGATGATGGGTAAGCATCACAATGAAATTTTGAACTCCACCTCCCAAGGCATTGGGGATGTCATTCGGGCAATCACTGTATTGTACCTCACATAGGTTGTTGTCCTAGTTTCTCCTGGTTCCTACCATTTTCTAAAATAGAAAAGGTTTGAACCAAACATAAGTCAACAAGTCATGAATAAATAATTTATTCCATTGTGAAATTAACTCTAAATGCTTATCTTATGGGATCCCTATGTTTAGCATTTTTCTAAAACAAATATTATTGGGTGCTTACATATACCTAGCCTCATACTTAAGGGTCTTCAATAATGTTCTCTAATCCTAATTCCAAAATTAAAAAAATTGTACTCTGATATCAACTACAACGAACCTACTTTTCTTACATCATTATTGCATCATTTTAATGCTAAATGACATAAAAGCGTTAGACAACCAAGATCCAAAGGTTTAGTGTCTTGGGAAAATTAAGACCATACATAACTTTTACATAATAAAACATAAACATTAATTTAAATCCTTCTTCTATAGCTTCTTATTGGCCCTCATTTTCTCCTTAGTACAAGTAATCATGTGAGGATATACATAAAATAAAGGGGTGAGGTAAAAGACCAGTAAGAGGATATATAAGAACATGAATCAATATAACATGGGGTGAGCATGATTATCATGATCATAATGTAAGTATGGTATCATAATCATAATTATGATAGGAATCATTATATAAATACATGGAATGTGGCAATGCATAAAAATGAAACATCATGTCTTAGTGGTCAAATACCACACATTGTTGTGGACAAAGCTAGCATCATGTTCATGCATAACATATGTGCATAATAATAACATCATCATAATTATGAACAAAAATAGCATCATGTTCATTAATATTGTACATTATATCATGAGATGCATCACATTAACCAATGCATCAGAGTTCTATATAATTCTGGATGCACCTGTCACATCATAACATTTACATAATCATGCATCCCACATAAAACGTATAACAATATTAGAAATAAAATAACCCATAGAAAGGAAATGGGTTTCATGGGAATTTCATAAATCATACTTTCATGAATAAAAATTCGGGTTCCCAAAAGAAAAATTTAATAACATTCTTGGTATAAGAATCATCAATATTGAGTGAATAAGAAACAATCTCAAGAGAAGTAAAACATGTGTTTTTAGAAGGAAGAGTTATTTTAGAAAAATATTTTAATTTGTCATAAAATAATATTGGAAGCATTTATATCCCAAAAATGAAAAGGGAAGTAAAATAAAATTATATTTGAGTAATATTAAAATAACATCCATACTGAAATTTGGCATGAAAGAGGAATAACCCAAAGAAAGGAAATTGAATTCGAGAATCCCCATACCTTATGTATGAATGATTTCTTCACTTTAATATCCTAAATAATAAAATTATATTAATTAATTAATAAATAAATAACATATTATACATGTATTTTATTCATTATAATTTAATTAAGTTCATTTATGGCCATTTTGATGTGTTATAGTGTTCGATTTCACTATTTGGGATTGTTTGTTTTCTTGGTTTTCATGATCAGTTCACTTGTGTGGAAGATCGTGTAAAATGGGAATAATTATTGAGAATTGAAATTGTATGTTATTAATTAACTTACATCAGTTTAATTGGTATTATATTTTTTTGATATATGAGGATGATTCATTAGATAGAATGTTAATGATAGTCATTTAGATTAAATTTAGCGGTTTTCAATCACAATAAACTCAGTTTGTTTTATTATTTATTATTATCTACATAAGTTAGTTACATAACATAAAAAAGGTTATAAAATAAAATTTAAAATATTTTTCAACCATTATAATGGTTTTATAACCATCCTTGCAGGCGATAAAGGAAAATGAAAAAAATTCATCCTCAAAGGCGATAAATCAACACCTCACGGACAATGTTTTCATTTTTAGAATAAAAGGGAGAGGAGAAGAGGTTTGATAATGGATTATTCCACTAAAATAATAACATTATAGTATATATAATATACTGGAGTTATAATTACACTTGGATGAGGGTATTTGAGGATGTAATAAGAAAATAGAAGAACTTAAAAAGAAATTAAAAGAAAACGGAAGAGGATTTTACCTCTTTAACTTCTTCTCCTTGAGAACCTCCTTAGGGATAATGGTTTTGGATTTTTGTTGAGAAAAAAGGCTCTTGGAAATAGTGTAGGGGGTTGGGAAGATTATTGGTCAAAAAATTTACAAAATTCAAGGCTTGTAAGGTGTAAGGAGAAGAGGTGGTGAGGGGGTGGTATTTATAGGGGGTGTTTTTTTTATTATTTTATTCATTAGTTTATTATTTTGACTCAAGAATATGAATATATTTTTTATTCCCATGAATAAATATAGTAAATGGAGAAGTATTTTTCTATATCATGGTGCTTACAACATCCATACATCATAAATGACTCAAAAATTCATGTATTTGTTAAATATTATAAATTACCATATTTCACTATTCACAAAAAATTCAACTATTTTAGATTAATCCCAAAAATTAACCCTAACAATTTTTTGATGTGTATAATTAAAAAATGAACTCCATTTTATGAAAATAATTTTATAAATATTATAAATTTAATATTTAATTAAAATAATCATTTACTTGGAAAATATCGATTTTAAAATTATAACTGATTTTACAACACATAAAAAAATTAATTTAGATCTCATAAAATTATATTATAATAATAAGACAAAAAAATATTAATTTATGAATCTGTTTTATTAAAATAAATTTTCTTTTAAATCATTATATTAATTTTAAAATTGTAAATAAACATTTATATTTTACAAAAAAATACCAACACTTAATTTATCATTTTTAGAACATTTATTTACTTATACTATGATATATTTATATCATATTATCATTTATAAGATATCTAAATTTTATTTATGCTTTCATAGATGGGGTTACTATTCTATTGACTGAATTACAATTCCTAATGGTCATGTCGTTATTCCAAGTGTCAAGTTACTATTCTATCAGGATAGGTTCCTTAATTTCTTTAAATATTACTTATTTAATTATTCATTTATGAGAATGATGTTTTTATTATTATCTCCATTACATGTATGTATTTTATACTATATAACATGATTATAAGAAGGGAAACAATTCCATTGATAAAAGTTAGGGTCGTTAAAATCTTCCCCTTTTTGAAAATTTTCCCTCAAAATTTCATTTTACATAAATAGGTGAGGGTATTTTTCCTTCATAACTTCCTCTGGTTCCCATGTTTCCTATTCTTACTTATGGTTCTACCATATTACTTTGACTAGGTGAATAGTTTTGTTGCATAGAACTTTATCTCTATGGGCCAATATCTTCATTGGCTGCTCCTCATATGATAGATCATATTCCAACTGTACCACATCTAAAGTAAGTACATGTGAGGGGTTTAATATGTACTTCCTCAAGAGGGATACATGTAATACATCATGTACTTGAGAAATGATTGGTGGAAGTGCTAGATGATTGGCCACGGCTCCGACACAATCAAGAATCTCGAAGGGGTCAATGTACCTGGGACTTAGCTTTCCCTTCTTCCCAAATATCATGATCCTATTCTATGGAGATATGCATAGGAATACCATGTCTCAAACCTCAAACTCTAGGTCCCATATATAATTGTATATATAGCTCTTTTGTAGACTCCGGGCTGTCTTGATGTGCTGTTGAATGGTTTTACCTTTTCCACCATTTCTCCCACCATTTTAGGTCCTAGCAGCCTAAGTTCATCGACTTCAGCCTAGAATGTCGGTGTTCTGCATATTTTACCATAAAGGGATTCATATGAAGATATTTGGATGCTCAAGTGGAAACTATAATTGTAAGAGAACTCATCCATGGGAATATGTTGGTCCCATCCTCCTTTGAAGCCTATAGAACATACTCTCAACATTTTTTCTAGTGTTTGAATAGTCCACTAGATTGTCCATTAGTTTGAGGATGATAATCCATACTGAAATTCAACTTAGTGTTTAGAGCATGTTGTAGACTTTTCCAAAACTTGGAGGTGAATCTCATATATCGATCAGATACAATCGATAATGGTAATCCATTCAGCCTTATCGCTTCTCAGATGTATATCCATGGAACTTGATTCAGTGAGAGGTCCTCTCAAATTGTGATAAAGTGAGATGTCTTTGTAAGATAATCCATAATAACCCATATAGCATTGTTTCATCGGGATGTCTTTGAAAGTCCGGCAATAAAGTCAAGGGTGATGTTTTCCCATTTCCATGTTATTATGGGTAATGGTAGCATAATCCTCTTAAAAATTTTACTTTCAGACTTCACTTACTGACATACCAGGAACTTTGATATATATTTAGCGATACCCTTCTTCATATTGTCCCACCAATAGTTCTCTTGGAGATCTCAATACATCTTTCTGCTCCCTAGGTTAATAGAGAAGGTTTAGTTATGTGTGTCACTCAAAAGCTCTTTCTTTATCTCTGGATTGGATGGTACAAATAGTCATGACCCAAATCTTAAAACTCCTTCCTCATCAATTTTAAACTCTGAGGATTTCTCCTTTCTCATGGATTCCACCTTATTCTAAATTTACACATTATTTATTTGACCATTATTTATTTTCTCTATGAGGGATGGTTTAAAAATCATTTGATAAAGGATTGATGATGTTCCTTCCTTGATTATTTTCATGTCCATCCTTTGAAAATCTAAGAATATTTGATCCTTCTCAATTCTCATCATTAATAATGTTTCAAGATCCTTTCTACTTAGAGCATCCACCACTTTATTTTCTTTGCTAGGATAGTAGTGGGTTGAGAAGACATAATGCTTGATGTGCTCTAACCATATTCACTTCTGAATATTAATCTCTTTCTATGTGAATATATATATTTGGTTCTCTTATGATCAATATATATTTCAGATTTCTCCCCATAGAGATAATGCCGCTAGATTTTCAATGTGGAGATCGTAACTACCAACTCTAGATCATGTGTGGGATAGTTTTGATCATGAATTTTCAACTACCTTGAGGTATAGGCTATCACTTTATCATTTTTCATCAGTACACATCCTAATCCATTCTTTGAAGCATCGTTGTATACCACAAAGAGTTACCCACTAGTCAAAAGTGTGAGTACTGGCATAGTGATAAGACTCTTTTTAATTCTTTAAAGCAGTCTTCACATTCACTAGTCTAGAAAAACTTTTTCTCCCTTCCAAGTTAGATTGGTTAGTGGGTTTTAAAATCGTGATAAGTTATTCACAAATCGCCGGTAATACCCAGCTAGACCAAAGAAACTACAGATCTCCATTATAGATGTTTCTATGGTCCACTCTTCGATTGACTTTTTCTTGGAAGGGTCCGTAGATATTCCTTTTCTGGTGATAATATGCCCCAATAACGATACTTCCTCTATACAGAACTCACATCTACTATACTTTGCATAATTTGTCTCCCTTCGTAAAGTCTTTAGCACAATATTCAAATGATCCTCATGTTCCCCCTTAATCTTAGTGTATATCCAAATATCATCAATAAAGACTACCAAAAATTTGTTGAGGTAATCTCTAAAGACTCTATTCATTAAGTCCATGAATATTACTAGAGCGTTAGTGAGTCCAAAGAGCACACTACTACAAAATAGGCCATTAAAAGCATTGGCCTTTATCAGCACTAATAAATGTTACATTTTATTAATGCCTTAAATCTAGTGCTGATAAAAGGTACCCTTTATCAGCACATGTTTTTTAATGCTAATAAAAGGTAACTATTATCAGCGCATTTTTTTGGCACTGATAATAGGTGTCCTTTATCTATGCTTTATATTGAGCGCTGATAAAGAGAACCCTTTATCAATGCTTTATTTGTAGCGCCCATAAAGGAATCACTTATCAACGCTTTTTTAGTGATGATAAAAGTATGAATAAAATGTAATAATTAAAAAAAATATTTAAATTAAATTAAAAAAATATTAATTAAATAATTATTGATAAAAATGAATAAATAGATTATACTATATATAAATTATAAATATTATATATTAAATATATAAATATAAGTAAAATAAAAACTAAACGAATAAAAATTAAAAATAAATAAATTGAGAAAAATATTAAACATTTTATTAATTATATAATTATTCATAATGTTAATAAATAGTATATATTAAATATATAGATATATATATATATATGAATGTATATAAATATGATTATACAATACAAAATATTATTTATGCTTCATACTAAATAGTAATATATTTAGTGAATAATGGTTTATAATTAAAAATGAATATAAAATAAAAATACTGACTAATTGCATCGAGTAATTGACATAATTGAATGTTGTTTGATTTTTCAATTTAACATAGATCAAACTTATTATATCTATTTCATATATATGTAATTAATGAATATATATATGTAGACACACAAATGTTTTTTTGGGAATTTAATAAATTAATATTTTTTATTTTTTATTTAGTTATTTATTATGTTTTAATATTTTCCATATGTATTCGTCATTATTTCAATATATATCCATTTTTTTAATTATTTATATTAATCATACTTATCCAAATTTTCAATATTATACTCATTTTTAATTAATTAATTTTACTCATTTTTAATATACATGCACTTAAAATTAAATATTCATTAATAATGTTAAAAATACATTTGTAAAAAAATATTTAGAAATAAATATATTTTAGAAATGTATATTTAGTATTTTATAAATTTATAATTATAAATAAATAAATGATATTTGTTTAAAAAGTATTTATATAATTATAAATAAATAAGTATAAAATTATAATACATTTTTTAAATAATGAATATATTTACTATAAATATATATAATGATATAAATATTATTTTTTTTAAAAAGTATTTATATAATTACAAATAAATAATTATATATTCAAATAATTATAAAATTATTATTGTATAAAATGTATTATTATAACTATTATAATTATATTTAATAATTATTTAAAAAATATTATTATTTTTTAAAGTATTATAAGTATTTATCAATGCTAAAAAAAGAACTAATAAAGATTTATTTTATCAGTGCTCATTAACTTAGTATTGATAAAAGGTATCTTTATCAATGCTTTTTTGGAAGTGCTGATAAAAGTGTCACGGTCTATTTTAAGAACCCTAACCATCGTAAACTAGTTTGCAATATTTGAAACTCTCCACGGAAGTGACCTACTATCGGTGCTCCTTGTTTTCGAATCCATGCTCAAATCTAGGCTATAATTAAGGCTTAAACTATTCCATGGCTTGAATCCAAGGCTCGAACTATTCAAGGGTTGAACAAAACCAAGGCTTGAATGAAATCCAGGTTTTTTTATGTCTCTAATTTCCCTCGATTATCCACTGAACCTTCTCATCCCACATTCGTGTATCCCAAAAAGCCCAGTTGCGCTATCCTATAATGAAACAACCCAAAATTCATTGTTTTTTCTTTTGAATGAGGTTCGAGCTTCTTGAAGAAGCCTCTATTGTTTAGATTAAAACAAAGTAGAAAATATTTACACTTATAATCAATATCTATATCGAGTTTTATCTCTATGTCATTTTATTCTTTGTTTATATTATTTAAATGTTAATGAAAAATAAAAATGCATATAAGTGGACCCAATAACAGCTTTCTCACCACGATTCATACTTAATTAATGAATAAAATATAATCCATTTTTTTATCAGTAGGCTGTAAATTAGAGTCTTTCTCAATAATTTCTCTTGGACTTCCTCATTCTTTTAAGTTCTATATGTCCCACTTTTGTCTTACTGGTATGCTACACACAAATATCAGTGAGAGAAAGTGAGTTTTTCTAGTGATTTTTTATACCTAGAAGAAGAAGAAGAAATATTCTACAATTAGTTAAAGGAGATTATCCATTTTATTTTTATGTTCAGATTTTAATAGTATGGAAATTTATTTTTATTCTAAGGATTTATTTTGAAGATGGTATTTTTTTTATAATTATAATCTTTTAAAGAGATTAATTGTTTATTTATTTTAACATGATTTATTTTTTGGAAGGGAATTTATTTTCATATGTAAAATTTTTATTCTAATAATTTTTATTATAAAATTTACATTTCATTTGAATTATAATAATTATCTTTGATTATTTATTTATTTAGATTATATTATTACAAGTGATTATTTTTTCATTATGTAAAGACTTATATTTTTCAACAATAATTAAAATATCATGTAGATATATGTATCTTATGTAGATGTATGTATATGAAATTATTTTCATTTTATTCAAATTTTTAAATAATGTTTTATATTCATTCAAGTATTTTAATTTTTAAAATATAATATAAAAATAACAAAGTCTTGCTTGTTATTGTTAAGTGGATTTGATTTTATCAAAATATATATTTATATTTCAAACAAGAAAAGTTATTATTTTATGCCTCTATAATAAATAAAATTTATCATCATTTGATTTTTGTTATTGATAGTAAGTTTTATATAATTAAAACTATCATTTCATGTGTGTAAAGTGTATATAAAATCATGAATTTCATTTGTAATATAAGATATAGTCATCCTCTTAACTCATGACATAACATGCATGCACTAGTTTATTATTCTTTAACTAGAACACCTTTCTCTCATTTTTATCCATAATAAACCCATCCAGTTTCTCAATGTATACTCCCCCCTTAAGAACTACATTGAGGAACATAGATTTTACATCCATTTGGTATACTTTTAACTACATTTTCACTAAAATAGAAAAAAAATCAAATAATTTCCAACCAGGCTATGGGAGACTAAATTTATCATAAATATAAATTCCTTTGATCTAATAGTTTCCCTTACACACTATACATTATTTATTTTGAGGCACTTTTCTATAGTCAATTAATTTATTACAGAACACCCACTTGGTTCTGATAACATTTTCATCCTCCAGCCTTGGAACAATTTCCCATATCACATAGTTCTTATTTGGTTCAATCTCCCCATGCATAGATTTGATCCAATTATCATATTTTTCATGCCTCTACAAATTATTTAGACTCTTTGGGAAAAAATGTGGTTTTTTGTAGAGTCTAACTCCTTATATTTTTCACTGAAACTGTATGATGACTAATTTCATTTTATTCATTGATTTTATTTCTTACAGTTAATAACCCCTCTTCATTTTACTCACCATCAATGTATTATTTTAGGTCTACCTTATCCTCTTGTGCTCTCCTATATTATACTCAATTCAACATTAATTTCCTCTGATGTTTCATCATTATATTAATTATTAACAATCTCTCCATTCTAATTAGTAAAAAAATCTATCAATTTTATATTTTCATCATAAAAACATCTCAACCCACCCTTTTTAAGTTAGTATTTAATTATCTCATTATCTAATATGATCATATTATCACTACCACAAATCAATTTTCTCTTTCAACAATGTTTTCAGAGTAAAATCATTATCCAAATAATTAATGTATTATTTCATATTTATGTTTAGTTTGTTTATTTTTAGTATTACTCATATAATAATTATTTTCATGTACAGGTGGATTATTTTGTTTGAGTTGGGGTGGTTTTTTCTAAGCTTCTCCTACTCGTGAGGGGTTGGACTTCAAGCCTACAAACGAGATAACAATAAATAAATGTGTCAATAATGCATACAACCATCAAGAAAAGGTGAATTCCTACTACTTATTTAATTAATTTTGTCCTTATTTTATCTACTATTTGTAAGTTAATTTCCTTATCATTTTTATCTAATAATTATTTATTTTTTACTCAGATATTTTGGGAAGTTATATTCTTCTTTCAACTATCTACAACAAACCACAAAAGAGATAAAATGATTCCTCTACTAATGTTGCCACATTTTCTATTTTCATTGTCTCTCTTTGTTGAACTTACAACACTGCGTATTGATTTGATATTATTAGATGAAAAACCTTTATCATTATTGAAATCTAAAAGAGTATAGGAAGATCATGTGCTCATTATGGTGACTTGTTGTGATATAATGGGCACATAAGCTTCCTCTACTCTTCTGACTTTTAATAACGAGAAAGGTTTTTCAGATAAGAACATTGATTCAATATGTAGTGTTGGAAGTTCAACATAAAAAGACAATGGAAACATGGTAACATTGGAAGTTGGGATTTTTTTAGACTTTGGGATGTGTATGGATTAGCCACACCTCAATCAGACACATGGTTTGACCAGTATGATTCCAAGTGCTTCTTTTTATTTAAAATTGACATTAATTTTAGTAAAAAGGACAAATAAACTAATCAAAACTGAGAAAATGCATTTGTATTGTTTTTATACTCTAGTAAAATGATCTATAAGTCATTTTTGATGTGTAGGAATCAATCAAACCTCAATATGATACATGATGTGTCTGGTATAACTCAATGTGTCTGTTGTCAATTTAAAATCAGCATTTTAGTTCAAAAAGTTTCACTCACTAAAAATCAAGAAAATGTGCTCATAATGTCTTTATAATTAATTAAAATGATCCATAAGTCATTTTTGATGTGTAAAAATTGGTATCACATCAAACCGACACATGATGTGACTGGTATGAGCCAAAGTATGTGTTTCCAGTTTAAAATGACATTTTAGTAAAAAGGAAAACCAACCTACTCAAAACTGATTGAACACATTATTATTATTTTGATACTTTAGAAAAATGATCCATAAATCATTTTTGATGTGTAGGGATTAGCCTCACCTCAATCTGATATACGATGTGTCTGATATAACTCAATGTGACCATTATTAGTTTAAAATTGACATTTTAGTTCCAAAAGTGTTACTAAAAACTAAGAACATGAATTAATATTGTAATGATAATTTAGTAAAATGATTAATAAGTCATTTTTTATGTGTATAAATCTTTATCACATCAAACTGACACATGATGTGATCGGTATGAGTCAAATTGCATGTTTCCAGTTTAAAATAACATTTTAGTAAAAAAGGACAACTGACCCACTAAAAACCAAGAAAATGCATTAATATTGTTTTGATACTTTAGGAAAATAATCCATATAGAATTTTTGGTCTGTATGAATCATACATACTATAATTCGATACACAGTGTGTCCGGTATGACTCAATGTGTCAGTTATCAGTTAAAATCGGTATTTTAGTTCAAAAAGTGTCACTCACTGAAAATTGATAAAACATGCTCTAATTATCTTTATAATTTAGTAAAATGATTTACAAGTAATTTTTTTCATTGAGGAATCATTATCACATCAAACTAACACACGATGTGACTAGTATGACTCAAATTGCATGTTTCTAGTTTCAAATGACATTTTAGTAAAAAGGAAAACTGACCTACTCAAAACTGAGTAAACACATTCTGATTATTTTTATAATTTATAATAATAATCCATAAGTCATTTTTTATGTTTAGTAATCATACACACCTCAATATTATACACAATGTGTCCGGTATGACTCAATGTGTTCATTATCAGTTTAAAATCAACATCTTAGTTCAAAAAGTGCCACTCACTAAAAACCAATCAAACACATTCGAATTGTATTTATAATTTAGGAAAATGATTCATAAGTCATTTTTGATGTGTAGGAATCAGTTTCACATAAAATCAATACATGATATGAATGGTATGAGTCAAAGTGCATGTTTCTATTTTAAAATTACATTTTAGTAAAAAGGACAACTGACCTACTCAAAACTGAGAAAATGAATTTATATTGTTTTTATACTTTAGGAAAATGATCCATAAGTCATTTGTGACATGTAGGAATTATCTATACATTAATCTAATAAATTATGTGTTTGGTATGACTTAATGTGTCTGTTATCACTTTAAAATCGAAATTTTAGTTCCTTGTATGACTCAAAGTTTAGTTTAAAATCAACGCTTTCAGTTAATTTATTTATTTATAAAATTAGTAACATGATAATTGATTTCTTATACAGGTGTTTTTTTCTTGATAAGGGGTTAGAAACAAAATACAAAGGAAGACCTATGTTTTTTAATGTATGTAATAGTTTGTATTTATGTAATTGTATAAACCAATATTTGAAATGTCTATAATAGAGTTTTTTCTTGTATTTGTGTTTTAAATTTTATTTTATTAAATTATGTATTCGTACTTGATTTTTCTGATTTCATGGTGTTTTTGGTGTTGTGGTGTGCTGTTACAGCGCACTGCAGTATGCCCCTTTATCATCGCTTTTACAAGTGCTGATAAAGGGGCTTTTATCAGTGCTCAAAAAAATGCTGATAAAATACTAGGGCTTTTAATCTTTCTCCAGTAATCAACACTTCTCTAGTGATGATAAAGGCCATTTTTAGCATCATTAAAGGCTTATTTTTTAGTAGTGGCCTCACTATGAACTCATAGTGTTCATACCTTATTCGAAAGGCAGTCTTGGGGATATCGTCCTTCTTCACCTTTAATTGGTGATATCCCAACCGAAGGTCCACCTTAGAGAAATACTTGGCACCATGTAGTTGATCGAACAATTCATATATATGTGGAAGTGGTTACTTGTTCTTTATAATTATTTTATTAAGCTTATGATAATCAATACAAAGGTGCATCAATCCATCCTTCTTCTTGAAAAAGAGGACTAGTGCACCCCATGGTGAAGAACTAGGGTATATAAAACCCTTGTCCAGATTCTCTTATAACTGCTTATTTAATTCCTCCAACTCAATTGTGGTAATTATATAAGGTGTCTTTGATATAGGTAGAGATCTAGGAATAATTTCAATTTATAACTCAACATATCAGTCAGGAGGAAGACCAAAAAATTCTTTAGGGAACACATCATTGTAGTCCCTCACAATGGGAATGTCTTAAAGTATGATTCTATCCTTTGTATCAATCATTTGAGATAGATATGCTTGCTCATAAGGAAATAATATCCACAATTGAGATGATAAATATAAATTATATTCATCCTCCTCCTTACACCTGTCCCAAATTGGAGGATGCATCAGGATGTGAAGAGTGATCTCCCTTTCCTAATAGTTGATGTTGGATTTGTATACATATAGTCAATCCATTCCCAAAATAGAATAAAACTCCACCAAAGGAAGTAATACAATATTTTTTGGGAGGTTCAGTCCATAAACATTAATAAAGGTGGAGTTATATACGTTAGATACAATAATTTTCCCATTTTCAATTCTCACATATAACTGAACCTTCATATTTTGAGGTGGTGTTTGAATAGTTCTACTAAACTTGAAAGATAGGAAAGAATGAGTAGAACTTTAAACAAATAGTACATTTGATATTCTTGAATAAATAACCAGCTTACCTATCACCACATCATATTTGGGCTCCACCTCAACAATAGTGATAAAATAAGCTTTCCCTTCCTATTTTGGCTTTGGTGGCTGCTGATACTGATTACCCTCGAGGAGTTGAGGTTTAGTTCATTAGCATGCATATTTACCTTACTCTATAATGTTGAAACATAGAACCAGGGGTGGTTCTCTCCTTTCCTACACCACATTGTCCTTCTTCCTAATGTCTCTTCGATATTCATGAGCTTGGTGGCCTTCTCTCCCACACTTGAAGCATTTCCCCATCCCTTTGAGGTATTTCCCAAGATACTTCTTCCCACATTTTTGATATGTGAGAGGTTGAGTTTTCTTTCCACCTTTTTCATTAGATCCTCTAGCTTAAAATTCCATATTTCATTTATTATCTCCAAATCCATGAGACCATTTTATAAAATCCATCTCCACTTTGAGATCACATTGAAAAAAATATTCATAACTCCCAAAGTCTAGAATTTATAGAGTCTTTCAAAGGTGTGTTTTAAACCACTAAAGAATATATCTACTATTTTATCATTATTTATAACAAAACCCAAGTAATGCCTTGCAATCCTTGTCGAATTTTCTCCATAAATTGTAACAGATTCACCTTCCTTTTTCTTCAGCTCTAAAAATTCTCCCTCCATCTTTGAATGAAGAGTTCAAGGGAAATATATATTAAGAAATATTTTCTTAAAATACTCCCACTCCATCTCTTAAATTTCATCATTCATCTTGGTGTTCTTAATCAACACCCACCATTGGTCAGACTCTCCATTTAAATAATAAATAGCTATATTTACCTTCTCCATCTCAAAACAGTGAAGCACAAAAAAGATATTCTCTATTGAGTTGACCCACTATTTTGTGACTAGTGGATTGGAAGATCCACTAAACATCAGTGGTCATTTCCCCATAAAAGACTCGATATCCAGTTTCTCCCTCTTAGTGTAAGGCATATGTTCCAAATTATTCAGGTTATTGTTCATAGCCTGAGGCAGTTGGGTAATCATCACCATTAAATTTTAAACTCCACCTCCCAAGGCATTGGGGATATCATTCAGGCAATCACTACATTGTCCCTCACATGGGTTTTTGGCCTAGTTTATCCCGGTTCCCACCATTTTATAAAATAGAAATTTTTTTAACAAAACATAAGTCAACAATTCATGAATAAATAATTTATTCCCTTGTGAAATTATCTCTAAAGTCTTATCTTGTGGGATCCCTATGTTTATCATTTTTCTAAAATAAAGATTATCGGGTGCTTAAATATACCTAGCCTCATACTTAATGGCTTTCGTTAATGTTCTCTAATTCTAATTCCCAAATTAACTAAACTTTTCTCTGATATCAACTATAGTGACCCTACTTTTCTTACATGATTATTACATCATTTTAATGGTAAACAATATAAAGCGTTAAACAACCAAGATCCAAAGTTTTGGTATATTGGGAAAATTAGGACCATAAATAACTTTTACATAATAAAACATAAACATTAATTTAACTCCTTCTTCTTTAGCTTCTTAGTGGCCCTCATTTTCTCCTTAGTACAAGTAATCACCTGAGGATATACATCAAATAAAGGGGTGAGATAAAATCCCAATAAGAGGATAGATAAGAACATGAATCAATATAATATGGGGTGAGTATAATTATTATCATCATAATATAAATATGGGATCATCATAATAATCATTAGAGGAAGAATTAGATGAAGTCGTGGGATGTGGTAATTCATAAAAATGAAACATCGTGTCTTACTGGTCAAATACCACACATAGCTATAAACAAAGATAGTATCATGTTCACGCATAACATATGTGCATAATCATAACATCATCATCATTATAAACAAATATAGCATCATTTTCATACATATTAAACATTATCTCATGAGATGCATCACATTATCCAATGCATTGGAGCACTATATAATTCTAGATGCACCTGTCACATCATAACATTTACATAATCATGCATGCCACATAGAACGTATAGAAATATTAGACATAAAGTAAACCATGGAAAGGAAATGGGTTTCATGATAATTTTATAAATCATAATTTCATGAATAAACATTTGGGTTCCCAAAAGAAAAATGGAATAACATACTTGTTATAAGAATCATCAATCTTGACTGAAGAAGAAATAATCTCAAGAGAAGTAAAACATGTGCTTTCATAAGGAAGAGTTATTTTGAAAAAATCTTTGAATTTGTCATAAAATCATATTAGAAGAATGTATATCTAATAAATTAAAAGGGAAGGACAATAAATTATATTTTAGTAATATTAAAATAATATCCATATAGAAATTTGGCATGAAAGAGGAATAACTCAAAGAAAGGAAATTAGATTCAAAAATCCCCTTACCTTATGTCTAAATGCTTTCTTCACTTTAATATCCTAGATAATAAAATTATATTTATTAGTTAATAAATTCATAACCTATTATAAATGTATTTTATTTGTTATAATTTAGTTAATTTCATCTTTTTTATGCCTCTCCAAATGATTTAGGCTCTACTTGAGAAAAAATGTGTTTTTTTGTAGAGTCTTACTCCTTATATTTTTCACTGAAACTCTCTGATCGCCAATTTAATTTTATTAATTTATTTAATCCTTTATTCTATTTCTTACAGTTGATAATCCCTCTTCATTTTCCTCACCATAAATGTCTTATTTTGATTCTACCTCATCCTCGTGTGCTCCCCCATATGCTACTCAATTCAACATTAATCTCCTCCGATGTTTCATCATTATTTTAATTATTAACAATCTCTACATTCTAATTAGTAAAAAATATCTATAAATTTTATCTTGTCATCATAAAAACATCTTAATACACCCTTTTAAGTTATTATTTAATTGTCCCATTATCTAATATATTCAAATTTTCCCTACCACAAATCAATTTCCTCTTTCAATAATGTTTGCATAATAAAATCATTATCCATAGAATTAATGTATTATTTCATATTTATGTTTAGTTTATTTATTTTTAGTATTAATCATATAATAATTATTTTCAAGTATAATTGGATTCTTTTGTTCTAGTTGGGGAGGTTTTTTATAAGCTTCTCATGCTTGTGAGGGATTGTACTTTGAGCCTGCAACTGAGATAATGACAACAAGAAAATGCATCAACAATGCATACAACCATCAAGAAAAGGTGAATTCCTACTAATTATTTAATTAATTTTTTCCTCATTTTATATACTATTTGTAAGTTAATTTACTTATCATTTTTATATAATACTTATTTAGTTTTTTTCATAGATATTTTGGGAAGTCATATTTTTCTTTCAACTATCTACAACAAACTACAAAAGATATAAAATGATTTCTTCTACCAATGTTGCCATGTTTTCTATTTTCATTGCCTCTCTTTGTCAAACTTCCAACACTGCATATTGATTCGATATTATTAGCTGAAAAAACTTATCATGATTTAAATCTAGAAGATTATAGGAATCTCATGTGCCCATTACGGTGACTTCTCATGATATAATGGGCACATGAGTTTCCTCTGCTCTTCTGAAATTCAACAATGAGAAAGGTTTTTCAGCTAAGAATATTGAGTCAATATTCAGTGTTATAAATTCAACATAAAAAGACAACTGAAACGTGGTAAAATTTGAAATTATTATTTTTTTATACTTTGGGATGTGTAGGAATTAACCATACCTCAATCTGATACATGGTGTGACTAGTATGACTCCAAGTGCTTCTTTTTATTTAAAATTGACATTAATTTTAGTAAAAATGACAAATGACCTACTCAAAACCAAGAAAACACATTTGTATTGTTTTGATAAATGATCCATAAGTAATTTTTTATGTGTAGGAATCAGTCTCACCTCAATCTGATACACGATGTGTCTTATATAAATCAATGTGTCCATTATCAGTTTAAAATCAGCATTTTAGTTCAAAAAGTTTTACTCACTAAAAACTAAGAAAATGTGCTCAAATTGTCTTTATAATTTATGAAAATTATTCAAAATTCATTTTTGATGTGTAGGAATTGGTATCATATCAAACTGACACACGATGTGACCGGTTTGAGTTAAAGTATGTGTTTCCAGTTTAAAATGACATTTTAATAAAAAGGAAAACTAACCTA
Organism: Viscum album; assembly: GCA_963277665.1. Classification (NCBI taxonomy): domain Eukaryota; kingdom Viridiplantae; phylum Streptophyta; class Magnoliopsida; order Santalales; family Viscaceae; genus Viscum; species Viscum album. The sequence goes on from OY728161.1 coordinate 1,968,639,525, forward strand.
CTCAAAACTGATCAAACACATTATTATTGTTTTTATACTTTAGTAAAATGATCCATAAGTCATTTTTTATGTGTAGCAATCAGCCTCACATCAATCTGATACATGATGTGTCTGATATTACTTAATGTGACCGTTATTAGTTTAAAATCAACATTTTAGTTCAAAAAGTGTTGCTCACTAAAAACTAAGAAAACTCATTTTTATTGTAATTATAATTTAGTAAAATGATTAATAAGTAATCTTTGATGTTTAGAAATCATTATCACATCAAACCAACACACGATGTGACTGGTATGAGTCAAAGTGCATGTTTCCAGTTTAAAATGAAATTTTAGTGAAAAGGATAACTAACCTACTCAAAACCAAGAAAATGAAATAGGATTGTTTTTATAATTTAATAAAACAATACATACATCATTTTTATGTGTATGAATCATCCACACCACAATATGATACATGGTGTGTCCAGTATGACTCAATGTGTCTGTTATCAGTTAAAATCGACATTTTAGTTCAAAAAGTGTCACTCACTAAAAATTGAGAAAATGTGCTTCAATTATATTTATAATTTAGTAAAATGATTTATAAGTAATTTTTTATGTATATTAATCATTATCACTTCAAAATACCACACGATGTGACCAGTATGAGTCAAATTGCGTGTTTCCAGTTTGAAATGACATTTTAGTAAAAAGGACAACTGACCTACTCAAAACTGAGAAAACAAATTCAGATTATTTTTATAATTTATAACAACAATTCATAAGTCATTTTTTATTTTTAGGAATCTTCCACACCTCAATCTGATACATGATGTGTCTGGTATCAATTTAAAATCAAATTTTTAGTTCAAAATGTATCACTCACTAAAAACTGATCAAACGCGCTCGAATTGTCTTGATAATTTTGGAAAAAAATCACAAGTCATTTGTGACATGCAAGAATAAGAATCACGTCAAACCGACACACTATGTGAACGGTATGAGTCAAAGTGCGTGTTTCGAGTTTAAAATGACATTTTAGTAAAAAGGAAAACTAGCCTACTCAAAACCAAGCAAACGCTTTCGGATTATTTTTATACTTTAGGATAATGATCCATAAGTCCTTTGTGATGTGTATGAATCGCCATCACCTCAATATGATACATAATGTGTCTGGTATGACTCAAGTGTCCATTATCAGTTTAAAATTGATATTTTAGTTTAAAATGGACCAGCCATTAAAAACCAATCAAATGCACTCGGATTATCTTTATAATTTAGGAAAATCATTCATAGGTAATTTTTAATGTGTAGGAATCTATATAACATCAAACTTACACATGATGTGACTAGTATGAGTCAAATTGTGTGTTTCGAGTTTAAAATTAAATTTTAGTAAAAAGTAAAACTAACCTACTCAAAACCGAGCAAATGAATTCAGATTGTTTTGACACTTTAGGAAAACTATCCAGAAGTCATTTTTGATATGTAGGAATCATCTGCACCTCAATCATATACACAATGTTTTTGGTATGACTCAATGTGTTCATTATTAGTTTAAAATCTACATCTTAGTTCAAAAAGTGCCACTCACTGAAAACCGAGCAACCACATTCATATTGTATTTATAATTTAGGAAAATGATTCATAATCTATTTGTGATATATAGGAATCAGTATCACATTAAATCGATACATGATATGACTGGTATGAGTCAAAGTTCATGTTTCCAGTTTTAAATTACATTTTAGTAAAAAGGACAACTAGCCTACTCAAAACCTAGCAAATGAATTCAGATTGTTTTGTTACTTTGGGACAATGATCCATAAATCATTTGTGACATGTAGGAATCATCCACACCTCAATTTGATACACGATGTGTCCAGTATGGCTCAATGTGTCTCTTATCAGTTTAAAATCAAAATTTTTGTTCCTTGTATGACTCAAAGTTTAGTTTAAAATGAACACTTTTTGTTAATTTATTTATTTATCTTATTAATAAAATAAGAATTGTTTTCTTATACAGGTGTTTTTTTTGCTCGAGTAGGGGTTAGGAACAAAAGAAAAAGGAAGACTAATGTTTTTGAAGGTATGTAATAATTTGTACTTATGTAATTGTATAAACCAACATTTGAAATGTTTATAATATAGTTTTTTTCTTGTATTTGTGTTTTAAATTTTATTTTATTTAAATTATGTATCCGTACTTGATTTTTCTGATTTCTTAGTGTTTTTGGTACTACGGTGTGCTGTTACAAAACACTTAAGTATTCCCTTTTATCATTTATTTTACAAGTGATAATAAATGGGCCTTTATTAGTGCTAAAAAATGATGATAAAATACTAGGGATTTTAATCTCGCTCCAGTATTCGGCACTTCTCTAGTGATGATAAAGGCTATTTTTAGCATCGTTAAAGGCATATTTTGTAGTTGTGGCCTCTCTATGAACTCGTAGTTTCCATACCTCATTCGAAAGGCAGTCTTGGGAATATCTTGCTTCTTCACCTTTAATTGGTGATATCCTGACTGAAGGTCCACCTTAGAGAAATACTTGGTAGCATGTAGTTGGTCGAAAAATTTGTATATATGTGGAAGTGGATAATTTTTCTTTATCGTGATTTTATTAAGCTCCTGATGATCAATACATAGGCACATTGATCCATCCTTCTTCTTGAAAAAGAGGACTAGTTCACCCCATGGTGAAGAAATCGGGTATATAAAACCCTTGTCCAGATTATCTTGTAACTTCTTCTTCAGTTCCTCTAACTCAATGGTGGTTATTCTATAAGTTGTCTTTAATATAGGCAGAGATCTAGGAATAATTTCAATTGATAACTCAACCTATCAGTCAGGAGGAAGACCAGAAAATTCTTTAGGGAACACATCATTGTAGTTCCTCATAATTGGAATGTCTTCAAGTATGATTCTCTCATTTGTATCAATCATTTAAGCTATATATTCTTGGTCACAAGGAAATAATATCCACAATTGAGATGATAAATCTCAAGTATATTCATCCTCCTCTTTACACTTGTCTAGAATTAGAGGATGCATCATGATGTGAAGAGTGATCTCCCTTTCCCGTTATTTGATGGTGGATTTGTATACAGATAGTAAATCCAAGACCAATATAGCATAAAACTCCACCAAAGTAAGTAAGACAATATTTTATGGAATTTTCTATCCAAAAACATTAATCGAGGTGGATTTATATACTTTGGATGCAATAATTTCCCCATTTTGTATTCTCATAGATAACTCAACCTCTATATTTTGAGGTGGTGTTTGAATAGTTCTACTAAACTTGAAAGATATGAAAGAATTCGTAGAACCATAATCAAATAGTATGTTCAATATTCTTGAATAAATAACTAGTTTATCTATAACCGCATCATTTTTGGGCTCCACCTCAGCAGTTGTTATGGAATAATCTTCCCCTTTCTATTTTGGATTTGGTGGCTAATGATGTTTATTACCCTCAAGGAGTCAAGGTTTATTTCATTGGAATGCATAGTTACCTTGCTTTGTAATGTTGAAACATTGAACCAAGGGTGGTTCTCTCCTTTACTACACCACATTTTCCTACTTCCTCATGTCTCTTCGATATTCATGATCTTGGTGGCCTTCTCTCCCACACTTGAAGCATTTCCCTGTCCCTTTGAGGTAATTCCTAAGATACTTTTTTCCACATTTTTGATATGTGAGTGGTTGATTTTTCTTTCCACCTTTTTCATTAGATCCTCTACCTTGAAATTCCATATTTTGTTTCTTATATCCATATCTATGGAACCATTCTATAAAATCCATCTCCACTTTAAGATCACATTGAAAAACTTCTACGTAACTCCCAAAATCTAGAATTTCTATATCCTTTTGAAGTTATTTTTTTAAACCACTAAAGAATATATCTACTTTTCTACCATTATTGATAACAAAACCCAAGTAATACCTTTCAATCCTTGTTAAATTTTCATCATAAATCATGATATATTCACCTTCCTTTTATTTTAGCTCAATAAATTCTCTCTCCATATTTTTCTGAAGAGTTCTAGGGTTATACATATTAAGAAATATTTTCTTAAAATACTCCCACTCCATCTCTTCAATTTCATTATTCATCTTGGTGTTCTTAATCAACACCCACAATTGTTTGGCCTCTCCATATAACCAATAAATGACTAGATTCACCTTCTCTAACTCAGAACAGTGAAGCACAAAAAATTTATTCTCTATTGAGTTGACCCATTGTTCTGCGACTAGTGGATTGGAAGATCCACTAAACATCGGTGGTCAGTGCCACATAAAAGACTCAATATCTAGTTGCTCCCTCTTAGGGGAAGGTGTATCTTCCACATTGTTCATATTATTGTTCATAGCCTGAGGCAGTTGGGTAATAATCACCATTAAATTTTGAACTCCACCTCCCAAGGCATTAGGGATGTCATTCGGGCAATCACTACATTATCCCTCACATGGGTTATTGGCATGGTTTCTCCTGGTTCCTATAATTTTATAAAATAGAAAAGGTTTTAACAAAACATAAGTCAACAAGTCATGAATAAATATTTTATTCCATTGTGAAATTAACTCTAAAGGCTTATCTTGTGGGATCCCTATGTTTATAATATTTCTAAAACAAATATTCTTAGGTGTTTACATATACCTAGCCTCATACTTAAGGGTTTTCAGTAATGTTCTCTAATATTTATTCCCAAATTAACTAAATCATGCTCTAATATCAACTATAGCATCCCTACTTTTCTTACATGATTATTACATCATTTTAATAGTAAACAATATAAAAGTGTTAGAAAACCAAGATCCAAAGGTTTGGTGTATTGGGAAAATTAAAACCATAAATAACTTTTACATAATAAAACATAAATAATAATTTATGTCCTTCTTCTCTAGCTTCTTAGTGGCCCCCATTTTCTCCTTAATACAAGTAATCACCTGAGGATATACATGAAATAAAGGGGTGAGATAAAATCCCAGTAAGAGGATAGACAAGAACTAGAATCAATATAACATGGGGTGAGAATAATTATTATCAGCATAATATAAGTATGGTATAATCATCATAATCATTAGAGGAAGCATTAGATAAAGTCATGGGATGTGTAAATTCATAAAAATGAAACATCGTGTCTTAGTGGTCAAATACCACACATAGTTGTGAACAGATATAGTATCATGTTCACACATAACATATGTGCATAATCATAACATCATTATCATTATGAACAAATATATCATCATGTTCATTCATATTAAAAATTATCTCATGATATTCATCACATTACCCAATGCATTGGAGCACTATATAATTCTGGATTCACCTATCACATCATAACATTTACATAATCATGCATGCCACATAGAAGGTATGACAGTCTTAGACATAAAATAAACCATGGAAAGGAAATGGGTTTCATGAGAATTTTATAAAAAATATTTTCATTAATAAACATTGGGGTTCCCAAAATAAAAAGGTAATAACTTACTATGTATAAGAATCATCAATCTTGAGTAAATAAGAAACAATCTCAAGAGAAGTAAAACGTGTGTTTTTCAGAAGGAAGAGTTCTTTGAAAAAATATTTGAATTTGGAATAAAATTAGATTGGAAGCATGTAAATCCAATAAATTAAAAGGTAATGACAATAAATTATATTTGAGGAATATTAAAATAATATTCATACTGAAATTTGTCATGAAATAGGAATAACCCAAAGAAAGGAAATTGGATTCCAAAATCCCCTTACCTTATGTCTGAATTCTTTCTTTACTTTAATATCCTTGATAATCAAATTATATTAATTAATTAATAAATCCATAAACTATTATACATGTATTTTATTTATTATAATTTAATTAAGTTCATATTTTTAATGCCTCTTCAAATTATTTAGGCTCTAATTGGAAAAAATGTGGTTTTTTGTAGAGTCTTACTCCTTAGATTTTTCACCAAAACTGTCTGATCACCAATTTCATTTTATTAATTGATTTCATCCTTTCTTGTATTTATTATATTTGATAATACCTCTTCATTTTCCTCACCATCAATGTATTATTTTGAGTCTACCTTATACTTGTGTGCTCCCCCATATGCAACTCAATTCAACATTGATTTCCTTTATGTTTTATCATTATTTTAATTATTAACAATCTCCCCATTATAATTAGTAAAAAATATCTATCAATTTTATGTTTCCATTATAAAAACATCTCAACCCACCCTTTTTAAGTTAGTATTTAATTGTCTCATTATCTAATATGATCAACTTTTCACTACCACAAATCAATTTCCTCTTTCAATAATGTTTGTACAGTAAAATCATTATCCATAGAATTAATGTATTGTTTCATATTTATGTTTAGTTTATTTATTTTTAGTATTACTCATATAATAATTGTTTTTATGTGCAATTGGATTCTTTTGTTCAAGTTGGGGTGGTTTTTTTGAAGCTTCTCATGCTCATGAGGGATTGGACTTCGAGCCTGCAACTGAGATAATGACAACAAGGAAATGCGTCAAGAATGCATACAACCATCAAGAAAAGGTGAATTCCTACTAATTATTTAATTAATTTTGTCCTCATTTTATATACTATTTTTAATTTAATTTCATTGTAATTTTTATATGATACTTATTTAGTTTTTTCACATATCTTTTGGGTAGTCATATTTTTCTTTCAATTATCTACAAAAAATCACAAAAGAGATAAAAAGATTCCTTCTACCAATGTTGCCATGTTTTCTATTTTCATTTCCTCTATTTGTCAAACTGCCAACATTGTATATTGATTCGATATTATTATCTGAAAAACCATTATCATTATTGAAATCCAGAAGAGTATAGGAAGCTCATGTGCCCATTATATTGACTTCTTGTGATATAATGGGAACATGAGCTTCCTCTGCTCTTTTAACTTTCAATAATGAGAAAGCTTTTTTGGCTAAGAACATTGATTCAATATGTAGTGTTGGTAGTTCAACATAAAAAGACAATGGAAACGTGGTAACATTGGTAGTTAGGATTTTTTTAGACTTTGGCATGTGTAAGAATTAGCCACACCTCAAACTGACACATGGTGTGACTAGTATGACTCCAAGTGATTCTTTTTATATAAAATTGACATTAATTTTAGTAAAAAGGAAAACTGACCTACTCAAAATCGAGAAAACACATTCATATTGTTTTTAAACTTTATTAAAATGATTCATAAGTCATTTTTGATGTGTAGGAATTAGTTACACCTCAATCTAGTACATGATGTGTCTGGTATAACTCAATGTGTCCGTTATCAGTTTAAAATCAGCATTTTAGTTCAAAAAGTGTCACTCACTAAAAACCAAGAAAATGTGATCATATTATATTTATAATTTATTAAAATGATTTATAAGTCATTTTTTATGTATAGGAATCGGTATCATGTCAAATTGACACATGATGTGACCGGTATGAGTTAAAGTATGTGTTTCTAGTTTAAAATGACATTTTAGTAAAAAGGACAACTAACCTACTAAAAACTAATCAAACACATTCTTATTGTTTTTTATACTTTAGGAAAATGATCCATAATTCATTTTTGATGTGTAGGAATCAGCCTCACCTCAATCTGATACACGATGTGTCTGATATTACTCAATGTAACTATTATCAGTTTCAACATTTTAGTTCAAAAAGTGTTGCTCACTGAAAATTGAGAAAAATAATTAAGATGTAATTATAATTTATTACAATGATTAATAAGTCATTTTTTGATTTGTAGAAATCATTATCACATAAAACCGACTCACGATGTGATCGGTATGAGTCAAAGTTCATGTTTCTAGTTTAAAATGACATTTTAGTAAAAAGGAAAAATGCCCTACTCAAAACCAAGAAAATGAATTCGTATTTTTTTATACTTTATAAAAACATTCCATACATCATTTGTGATGTGTATGAATCATCCACACCACAATATGATACACAATGTGTTCAGTATGACATAATGTGCCTGTTATCGGTTAAAATCAACATTTTAGTTCAAAAAGTGCCACTCACTGAAAATTGAGAAAACGTGCTTGAATTATCTTTATTATTTAATAAAGTGATTTATAAGTCTTTTTTGACCTGTAGGAATCAATATCATGTCAAACTAACACACGATGTGACCAGTATAAGTCAAATTGTGTGTTTCCACTTTAAAATGACATTTTAGTAAAAAGGACAATTGACCTACTCAAAACCGAGGAATCACATTTGGATTATTTTAATAATTTATAATAATAATCCATAAGTCGTTTTTGATGTGTAAGAATCATCTTCACCTCAATTTGATTCACGATGTGTCCGGTATCAATTTAAAATCAATATTTTAGTTTAAAATGTTTCACTCACTAAAAACTGGTCAAACGCGCTCAAATTGTCTTTATAATTTAAGAAAATAATTCATAAGGAATTTGTGACATATAAGAATTATTATCACATAAAACTGACACACGATGTGAATGGTATGAGTCAAAGTGTGTGTTTTGAGTTTAAAATGGGGTTTTAGTAAAAAGTAAAACTGACCTACTCAAAACAGAGCAAACACATTCAGATTATTTTGATACTTTAGGACAACAATCTATAAGTCATTTGTGATGCGTGGTAATTAGCCTCACCTCAATCTCATACACAATGTGTCTGGTATGACTCAATGTGTCCATTATCAGTTTAAAATTGACATTTTAGTTTAAAAAGTTTCACTCACTGAAAACCAAGCAAATGCACTCATATTGTTTTTATAATTTAGAAAAAATATTAATAAGTCATTTTTGATGTGTAGGAATCAGTATCGTGTCAAACTGACACACAATGTGACCGGTATGAGTCAAAGTGCATGTTTCCAGTTTAAAATGACATTTTAGTAAAAAGGAAAACTAACCTACTCAAAACCAAGAAATTGCATTCAGATTATTTTGAAACTTTAGTAAAATAATCCATAAGTCATTTTTGATGTGTAGGAATCAGTCGCACCTCAATTCTATACAGAATGTGTCCAGTATGACTTAATGTGTTTGTTATCAGTTTAAAATTGACATCTTAGTTCAAAAAGTGTTACTCACTGAAAACTGAAAAAACACATTCATATTGTATTTATAATTTAGGAAAATGATTCATAAGTCATTTGTGGTGTGTAGTAATCAGTATCACGTCAAATTGATACATGATATTACTGGTATGAGTCAAAGTGTGTGTTTTTAATTTAAAATTACATTTTAGTAAAAAGGAAAAGTGACCTACTCAAAATCAAGAAAATGAATTCATATTGTTTTGATACTTTAGGACAATGATCCATAAATCATTTATGACATGTAGGAATCATCTGCACCTCAATATGATACATGATGTGTCTGGTATGACTCAATGTCTCCCTTATTAGTTTAAAATCAAAATTTTAGTTCCTCATATGACTCAAAGTTCAGTTTAAAATCAACACTTTCTATTAATTTATTTATTTATATTATTAGTAACATAAGAATTGTTTTCTTATACAGGTGTTTTTTTGCTCGAGCAGGGGTTCGGAATAAAAGACAAAGGAAGACTAATGTTTTTGAATGTATGTAATAATTTGTAATTATATAATTGTATAAACCAATATTTGAAATGTATATACTATAGTGTTTTTCCTTGTATTTTTATTTTAAATTTTATTTTATTTAAATTATGTATTTGTACTTGATTTTTCGGGTTTCATGGTGTTTTTGGTGCTATGTTGTGTTGTTACAGCATACTGTAGTTTTCCCCTTTATCATGGCTTTTACAAGTGCTGATAAAGGAGCCTTTATCAATGCTCAAAAAATGTTGATAAAATAATAGGGCTTTTAATCTCTCTCCAGTAATCATCAATTCTATAGTGATGATAAAGGTCATTTTTAGCACCATTAAAGGATTATTTTGTAGTAGTGTCCTCACTATGAACTCATAGTGTCCATACCTCATTCGAAAGGCAGCCTTGGGAATACCTTCCTTCTTCACCTTTAATTGGTGATATCCCGACTGAAGGTCCACCTTATAGAAATACTTGGCACCACTTAATTGATTGAAAAATTCTTATATTTGTGGAATTGGATACTTGTTTTTTATTGTGATTTTATTGAGCTCATGATAATAAATACAGAGGTGTATCAATCCATCCTTCTTCTTGACAAAGAGGACTAGTACACCCCACGGTGAAGAACTCAGGCATATAAAACCCTTGTCTATATTCTCTTGTAACTTCTTCTTCAGTTCCTTCAACTCAATGGTGGTTATTCTATAAGGTGTCTTTGATATAGGTAGAGATCCAGGAATAATTTCAATTGAGAACTTAACCTATCGATCAGGAGGAAGACTAAAAAATTCTTTAAGGAACACATAATTGTAGTCCCTCAAAATGGGAATATCTTCAAGTATGATTCTCTCCTTTGTATCAATCATTTGAGTTAGATATGCTTGCTTGTATGGTAATAATATCCAAAATTGAGATAATAAATCTAAAGTATATTCATCCTCCTCCTTAAACTTGTCCAAAATTAGAGGATGCATCAGGATGTGAAGAGTGATCTCCCTTTCTCAATAGTTGATGTTGGATTTGTATATAGGTAGTCAATCCATGACCAATATAGCATAAAACTCCACCAAAGGAAGTAAGACAATATTTTATAGGAGTTTTAGTCCACAAACATTAATTGAGGTGGAGTTATATACTTTAGATGCAGTAATTTCCCCATTTTCAATTCTCATAGATAACTTAACCTCCATATTTTGAGGTGGTGTTTGAATAGTTCTACTAAACTTGAAAGATATTAAAGAATGTTTTGAACTAGAATCAAATAGTACATTCAATATTCTTGAATAAATAACCAGTGTACTTATCACCACATCATTTTTGGGCTCCACCTCAGCAATAGTGATGTCATAATATTTCCCATGTTATTTTGGATTTAGTGGTTACTAATGCTAACTACCCTCAAGGAGTCAAGGATTAGTGCATTGGCATGAATAGTTACCTTGCTCCGTAATGTTGAAACATTGAACCAAGGGTGGTGCTATCCTTTCCTACACCACATTCTCCTTCTTCCTCGTATCTCTTCTATATTCATGAGCTTGGTGGGATTCTCTCCCACACTTGAAGCATTTCCCCATCCCTTTGAGGTAATTCCCAAGATACTTCTTCCCACATTTTTTATATGTGAGTGGTTGAGTTTTCTTTCCATATTTTTCATTAGATACTCTAGATTGAAATTCCATATTTCGTTTCTTATCTCTATATCCATGGGACCATTCTATAAACTCCATCTCCACTTTGAGAGCACATCAAAAAAACTACTTCATAACTCCTAAAGTCTATAATTTCTAGAGCCTTTTGAAGGTTTGTTTTTAAACCACTAAATAATATGTCTAATTTTTTATCATTATTGATAACAAAACCCAAGTAATACCTTTCAATTCTTGTCAAATTTTCTTTGTAAATCATAAAAGATTCACCTTCTTTTTGTTTCAACTCTATAAATTATCTCTCCATCTTTTTCTGAAGAGTTTGAGGGAAATACATATTAATAAATATTTTCTTAAAATACTCCCACTCTATCTCTTAAATTTCATCATTCATCTTGGTGTTCTTAATCAAAACCCACCATTGGTAAGCCTCTCCATCTAAATAATGAATATATAGAGTCACCTTCTCCATCTCAGAATAGAAAAGAACAGAAAAGATATTCTCTATTGAGTTGAACCACTATTCCATGACTAGTGGATTGGAAGATCCACTAAACATCGGTGGTCATTACCACATAAAAAGGTGTGATATCTAGTTACTCCCTCTTAGGTGAAGGTGGATGTTTCACATTATTCAGGTTATTTTTTATAACCTGAGGTAGTTGGGTAAGCATCGCCATTAAATTTTGACCTCCACCTCCCAAGGCATTGGGGATGACATTCAGGCAATCACTGCATTATCCCTTACACGGGTTGTTGGCCTGGTTTCTCCTGGTTCCCACCATTTTATAAAATAGAAAATATTTTAACAAAACATAAGTCAACAATTCATGAATAAATAATTTATTACATTGTGAAATTAACTCTAAAGGATTATCTTGTGGGATCACTGTGTTTAGCATTTTTCTAAAACAAAGATTCTTGGGTACTTACATATACCTAGCCTCATACTTATGGGTTTTCACTAATGTTCTCTAATACTAATTCCCAAATTAACTAAATCGTGCTCTGATATCAACTATAGTGACCCTACTTTTCTTACATAATTATTACATCATTTTAATAGTAAATAATATAAAAAGTGTTAGAAAAACAAGATCCAAATGTTTAGTTTATTAGGAAAACTAGGACCATAAATAAATTTTACATAATAAAACATAAACATTAATTTAACTTCTTATTTTATATATTCTTAGTGGCCCCCATTTTCTCCTTAGTATAAGTAATCACCTGAGGATATACATCAAATAAAAGGGTGATCTAAAATCCCAGTAATAGGATAGATAAGAACATGAATCAATATAACATGGGGTGAGCATAATTATTGTCATCATAATATAAGTATGGGATCATCATCATAATCATTAAAGGAAGCATTGTATAAAGTCATGGGATGTGGAAATTCATAAAAATGAAACATCATTTCTTAGTGGTCAAATACCACACATAATTGTGAAAAAATATAGTATCATGTTCATGCATAACATATGTGCATAATCATAACATAATCATCATTATGAAAAAATCTAGCATCATGTTCATTTATATTGAACATTATCTCAGGAGATTCATCACATTACCCTATGCATTGGAGAACTATATAATTATGGATGCACCTGCCACATCATAACATTTTCATAATCATGCATGTCACATAGAACGTATGACAATATTAGACATAAAATAAACCATGGAAAGGAAATGGGTTTCATGAGAATTTTATAAAGTAAACTTTCATGAATAACCATTGGGGTTTCCAAAAGAAAAAGGGAATAACATACTTGGTATAAGAATCATCAATCTTGAATTAAGAAGAAACAATCTCAAGAAAAGTAAAACATGTGTTTTCAAAAGGAAGAGTTCTTTTGAAAAAATATTTGAATTTGTCATAAAATCATATTGGAAGAATGTATATTCAATAAATTAAAATGGAAGGAAAATAAATTATATTTGAGTAATATTAAAAGAATATCCATACTGAAATTTGGCATGAAAGAGGAATAACCCAAATAAAGGAAATTGTATTTGAAAATCCCCTTACCTTATGTTTGAATACTTTCTTCACTTTAATATCCTAGGTACTCTTACACTATATGAAGAAGCTTTGTTATAGATCCATGTGGCTGGAAGCCCTTTGTTTGTGAAGCACCTGATTTCACCACAATACTTTTACGTGATGATGATCTCATTCCACTACATGAGGCAGAAAAGATATAATATAATTTCTGCAAGTGACCAAAGCATTGGTAGGAACTACAGATCTTGGGTGCATAAATGCAAACCTATTTCAAATGCCCAGGATTGCCACACTAGAAGCAAGTTAAAGGGCCTCTTCCAAGAACTATAGGAGGTCTAGAAGAACCCTGATGTCAAGAACCACCATGAGACTTATCACACTTCCTCTTACCTTAAAGGAACTCATAGAACTACCATTTGAAGAAAAATGAACTCCCATCAACCCTATCTTACCAGCCAGATTGAGATAAACCATCAATTACCTATCCAGCACATCTGCATAAGAAGCGATATTTAATAAGAAAACATGAGAATGAATATTAGCTTTATGATCCATCTCGATCCATTGAGTCTTTATCTTCTCATTTGATACAATCTTAGGTGAAAACTACACAAGATCGATAAATAGGTTCACATATTCTATGATGGTCCTATCAGCCTACTTGAGTTTTAAAAACTCCATAGACTTAGAAATCACAATAGACTATTGATATAATTTATTAGTGAAAATGACTTAATGTACTTCCACTCTAAGCCCTTGTGCTTCTTCGTCATAACCATCAAATCCCACCATCTCTTACTAGGTTTTTCTAGCTTGAAGGTGGCACATTTCACATTAATCAAATTAGAAATTTCCATAAAATCAAAAAAAAATCTATATTTCTCAACCAATCCTCAACCTCTGGAAGATCATTAGAGCCTTAGAACACTTGTGACTTCTGATGAAGGAACTCTTGATCATGATTCTGAAATTTTTCCCTCTAAGGTTATACAATTGGAGCCTGAACGGGAATGGGTGCAGGTGCCTATCCCAGATCTTGGACAACACACACAATAATCTCAATGAGATTTTGGTCCATGGGAGTATTCACTTGTTATGGTTCATCAGTAGCTTCCTCCTAGATCCTATTCACACTTCTTCTTAAAGTCATGATGCTACACAACATCAACAAACAACATTGAAGACATCAAAAGATTACTTGGATTAACAACTCAAACAAGAGCCACATGAATATCAATCCCATCAGATAAGTTTTCAAGATTTGGATTTTTAACCTATCTAAATCAAAAACAGGGAAAAGACTATAGTTAGATAAAATTATTCCTCAAAACACCTTTTCCAAACCACCCATGGTGACTTAAGGCTTTTTACGACGAGAGATGGCCAAATTCTCACTCGTAAATACCTCCTAAGTCCCAATAATATGCCTCAAACTACATATTGGCATCAAGAAAAGATGCTTAACCTACTTTTGTACCAATTTGTCATGAACTAGTTCGGATACCCTAGTACCCTAATACATGATCCAACACTAACATAGTCTAAAGTTTTCACTTGATCCTCATGAGTTGATGACAAAAAACTAACATCATACATGATAAAATAGGGAACAAATTTTCCACCAAAGATCAGAAGATAAAGATTACAAGTCAGTATGCTCAACACTCCAAAAGGAGAAAATACCAAAAACTAAACAACTATAAAAAACCCAAAATATTACATCATTAAAGTACTCAAAACTAGTAATATAAAACTAAAACATCCCAAAGGAAACATCACTCCATGCCTAAAGGATTAATAACAACCACCACCTCCAATTAGAACTTTCCCTTTGCTAGGAATTGGAATAAGAAAATATAAAAAGGCACAAAGGAGAAAAAGAATAGTGTGAGAGATAAAGTCTAGTAGGGTCTCACCAAGTGTTCTATAAAAAAATTCATAATAATAAACCAAATCATGCTTTCAATTTAAATAAAATAGGACATGGAAATACATTTTCATATTAAAAAAAACATACTTTCATTTCAAAATGGTGGAAAACATTCCAAACATGGATTAAATAAACATTTTATAAAAAATAGTTTATATAAATCAATAGGCATGAGTAAAAAAATTCTAGTATTAATGGAATATATATCAAAACAATCATAACAATCACCATGGTCATCTACCTTGTAGTATGATAGTTTCATGTTATAGGATCCTCACACTTCTCATATCACTGATCATGGCTAATATGTGTACATGCATCCCTCGGGATTAGGAATAATATGAATCATCAACATCCCATATAGGATAAGATCACCAAACTAGGTTTTTTTAGAGTTTTCGTCGTTAATCCATTATTAGGGAATCAACATCTTATCATGCTTATCCCAAATAACACACTAACTACACAAGATCGCATGTTCTCAATAAATCAATCAATAATGGGAAAAACATCTCGTTTAAAATTAAACATCATTTACAATTCAATTGCATAATTTTCAGTTTCAATACACCAAATAAATTTCAAAACCCAAAACATGGGTTTTCATAATTTCATGCCTTTTTCATACAAAACTAATCATAGATTTTCATCATTTTAATTTAATACATTTTCTAAAATTAATTATAAAATCATTCCATCAATTTCAAAATACACCCCAAATTCCAATTCCATTGGAATTGGGGGGTTTTCCAAAATCCATTTCATATCAAATTCCATTTCCAAATCATATAAAATTGGGTTTTCATAAATTAATTGAAATATATTTCAAAAAAAAGATCAAATAAAGAATTTAATTATATGGAAAATCTTAAATGGAATCACCTACCTTTAATCATGGAATCAAATAACAACACCCGCAATGAGATCCACCAATGAAGAACGATGACAACAGAGATCAAGAAACCTATCATGACCCAAACCAACTGGGGATCAAGCCACAACTACCCCAAGCCCACCTTTATGGGCTTGGGGGTGGTGACAAGCACTGAAAGGCATATCCTAAATGGGATTCCTTTGCCTAATGTACCTATATGCACACACCTGGTCACCTCAATGCAGAAGTGCAGAGGAATAAAAATAAAAATATGCAATAACAATAAAGTAAAAAAATCATGAAAACCTCTAGGGTGTACAAGATTATGAAAATATAAATTGGAAAAGTAAAGGTTCAAAATACATGCCCAACCAACCTAAAAATACTGAAAAGTAAAAGTGATGAGAGATCCCAACTCCTAATCTCCAAGTTGTGACCACCGTACATGGTCTAAAGCACCAAGTATCCCTAAGATCCTATATAGTCATCATTGGTCTATCCATTGTCCGCATAAGACACGACACATGCAGGAAAATCCCATGAAGGGGTGAGTATATACATTCTCAGTAGGACACCCTGAAAGTTTAAGGGCAATTAGTAAGAGATATGATAGTAATAGAAAGATAATAGACAGTAAATAGATCATCCCAATGAAATAAAGTAACCTCATATAACCAAAGGGATCTCAACATGTTGTATAGGTGGAATAGACATTGCGTCTCTTCCACCCATAGCAAGAGAGTAACAAAATCCATTAACATGGTTATATGTGTGTGTGTGTGTGTGTGTGTTCAAACCAAAGAAATCCAAACAAGAGATAAGGGTATCTCCATCTCATAGCTCATCCCAAGCAAAGAGTTCCAATAGTTTCAAAAGTCTATCTAAGATGCCCAGTATCTCGCACGTCTACCCAACAGAAAGCATCCAAGTTAAGACATACCTCGCCATTATGTCGCAAAATCAAGGGGAATGATCTCTAAGTAGAGGACCCATGCCCCAGTACAATAGGAGGGTGACACTCAGTAGATAGATAGATAACCCATGCTCTGCCCAATAGGAGGGTTCTACTCTGATGGTCGAGGACCCGTACCCTGACTCTATAGGAGGGTTCCAATCAAGTAATCAATATAGGAATCATTCACATCCCAGTTGGAGGGTGCCACTCTAATAGTCTAAAAACCGTGCCCTATCTCTACAGGAGGGTTCCACTCAAGTAATCGGTAGAGGACACATGCTCATTCCTAATTGGAGGGTGCCACTCTAGTAGTTGAGGACCCATGCCCTATCTCTATAGGAGGGTTCCACTCAGATAGTTGGTTGAGGACCCATGCCTTGCCTAGTAATATGGTTACACTTGAAAATTAGATAGAGGACTCATGCCCAAACCAACTTGAGGGTTCCACTTTATAGATAGGTATAGGATCCATTCCCTATCCCAAAAAGAGGATACCACTCTAGAAGCCTCAGATGATTATGTGTGATAATTATCATCACTGAGCATTGCCTAAATAAAATATATGCTTAGAAAATCTCGCATCATATCTCAAAAGCCACTATAAAGTCCACCATTGTGTTCCAAATGGAAAAAACGCTTAGTATAGGCTACTCATGGGCTAAAATATGAGTCCAAACAAAGGATATATGAGAGTTTGAAGTTTCCTCAAAAGGAATCAAGGGGTACACGATGTGTGAGGGAACCCACACGACTTGTTCTCCTACTCCATCATCTGGTCGTATCCTTATAGGTATATGGATCACTTCCCATGTAACCATACATAGTTTTTAGAGGGTCTACATGATGTTTTTTAGCCAACCAGGGTCTTTCCCATGCTCTCTAGTCATGTCTGTGTACATTTCCCATGTTTTTGTACTTTGGAACATGGTGTGTGTCTAGCCGTGCCCATGCCCATGTAATCCTGAAGTATGTGTTGAGTCGCCAACACATGTTTCACACAGAGTGTGGGGGTTACACATGGTATGTGATATTTAACTTGCTTGAAACCCTATCCACCACAACCAAGGCCCTACACGACGTGTGTTCTTCAGACTACATGACGTGTAGTCATGATTTTTTCAGATTGTTAGATCTAGTCTCCACGCTCTAGATCTGATGTCTCTGTCTTCGGATCCATCCTCATCTCCTCCCAAAAACAATGTATCTCACTGTTGTTCACCATTTCAGGCCATCCAGTGGTTAGAAAACGGATTCCATTGAATCTCTCTAAGGCCACAAAAACCTACGTCATCTTGTACACATCCCATCACCACCATGGTTTATTTGGAACCCATTTCAACATATTGTTCACCCACAACTCGCAAAACCAATCGAAACTATCCCTTATTTTCTTATACATCCCCTGAACATGAGTCTATTGTGAATTTGGGGGTATGTTCAAGTTTGGTACCACCCGACAATGTTGAACTAAATCCCCACAGGCCAATAGGAAAATAATGTAAACAATTTGAGGGACAAAGGCACGATAACAGGGGTTTAGCAATTGTTAGCCAAGATTTCTTGGCTAGTGAATACAATTGGGAGATCTGTGGTTAGAAAACAATTGAATAATCAATTTAGTTTCAATACATGGACATATACAAAGTCCAGTAATTGGAAAAGATCAAATAAAGGGTTGATCATACTCAATCCATTTAATCAAATGAGGCAAATTCCAAAAATGAAAATTCTTGCCTAGAGATTGGATTGTTCTTCATCAAATAATGTTCTTACCAATTATTGATAGGGTTCATTACATTTTTTGTGTCTCAATATGCCTTGGCCTAAAGTCTTGTCATTGTCAGTTCTTGATTCGCCAATGGAAGGAAGAGGAAGATGCTCTCAATTCTCCCAAGCAAAAGCGGATAACCCAAGAGAATTTGGAATAACGAGGATTTTATAGATTTATTTTAGTTAGGTTGATTAATTAATTAATTAATTTTATTAATTTAATTAATACACTAAATTTACCACCAATGGCCATTTTATTAGAACACCTTGCACCAACCTATTTTAGGTCGCTCTTAGGGTAAACATTGCATTCTAGACTCAACCATGGTCTTGGATTTCAGACCTAATATTCCATTTAATATTTATCTAAATTTCTATAAAAAAACTATGCACACTCTATATAAAATATATTTAATATATTATAAAATTAATTTTAGGCACATCGAGTCTCGAAATCGCACGTCATCTCAACGTCTGGATCTGGAAATATATATAGAAAAATTTCAAAGTATTACAAAGAAAAAACCAGGTCTCTATATCATTCCCACCATCAATATTTTCATCTCTAAAAAGAAAAAACAAAGAAAAAATTTTGGGATACTAATCCCACATCTAAATCTTCTTCTCCTAGGAGCTCTTATGCATGTTATCGTATTGCCACAACACACAAACCAAGGGGATGGTCTATCCATGTAGGGTCCTCTCCTGTTGATCCTTGATCATCATTGAGTGCTTCAAAAAAGTGGATCCATACTAGATATACATCTCCCCCCAGTCAATAACGTGTGTGGGGTCATGCACATATATCCTCAGCTGCGACACATGGAAGATGTCATACACCCGCTCCAACTCTGGGGGTAGGGTGAGGTGGTAAGCAACCTCGCCAACTCTCTAAAAGATATAAAATGACCTGATGAACCTTAGGGATAGCTTTCCCCCCTGGCCAAACCTCTACAATCCTAATTATGGGGAGACTCTCAGTAAAATGTGGTCTCCCTGCTTGAACTAAAAGGTCCTATGATGGTGATCTACATAAGATTTTTTCCTACTCTAAGCTATCTTTATCCACTCACAGATAACCTGGACCTTCTCCATCGTTGCCTGCACCAACTCTAGACCCACAAGATATGTCTCACTAATCTATGTCCATCTCAAGGATGACCTATAGGGTCTCCCATATAGGACTAGGAAAGGTTTCATGCTGATAGTAGAGTGGTAGTTGTTGTTTTATGAAAACTCTACCAAGAAAAATTGATCCTCTCTACTCTAGCCAAAGTCTAACATGCAATCCCTCAACATATCCTCCAACAGTTGGATAGTGTGCTTAGTCAATCCATCTATCTGGGGGTGAAAGGATATACTCATCCTCATCAGGGTTCCAAATACCTCATGTGGGCCTCTTCATAATCATTACATGAACCACACATCACGATCATAGATAGTAGTCAAGAGCATCCCATGAAGGCGAACAAACTATCATACGTACATCTAACCCAAAATATCAATTGAACTCTACTCCATGATAGTAAGAAAGTGTGTTGACTTCATGAGTTGCTCAAATTTCACCCAGATGGCATTATGGAACTTCATTGTCTGTGGAATCCCTTTCATAAAGTCTATGGATATTTCATCCAAATTTAACTCTAGGATCTCAAGGGGCTATAAAAAACTTGTTGGAACCTGTTAATCAGCCTTCACTTGCTAATAGATGAGGCATCGAGAGAAAAAATCAACCACACTTTGGCTCATTCTGAACCACCAAAACTTCCGCTAAAGGTCTTTATACATCTTCCTCACGCTATGATCTACAGCTAAAGGAGAGGTGTGAAACTCCCTCATCACCTACTCCTGCATCACAATTGGGGATACCATTTGTCCCTGGAAAAGAATGACGTGATTCCATCCTTTATAATATCAATATGGTAAAACCCCTATGGATATCTGGTCATGAAAGACCTCATAGTCGATGTATCCCAATTGGGACTCCCTCATATGCCTGAGAAGCGGAGGATTTAACACCATTGACTAAAGAAAATTTGCACCCTCCTGCGCCACCAAGTTCTGCTACAAGGAAGCTAACTACTCAAAAACCTCTTGCACCAAGAAAGTTTGGGACTTCCTACTAAGGGAATCTATTGCCAAATTTTCCTTCTCCAAAGCATATACTATCTCAAAATCATGGTCATGTAGGAAATCCAACTGACACCACTGTATTAGGTTCAAGTCACTCTATGTGAATACATACCTGAGACTCTGATGGTTAGAGTAAACCAAAATCACTCCCCTAGAAGATAGTGCATCAACATCCTCTAGTCGAAGACTATCACTGCTAGATCTAAGCCATGAGTTGTATAGTTCTACTCATGGGTTCTCAACTATCTTGACCTATATGCGATAACTACCTTCTACTGCATCAACACATAACCAAGCCCATCTATCAAGGCATTGAAGTATACTACATAATCCATGCCCTCCTACGGTAGTCTCAACATGATATCACTTGTCAGCCTCAGCCTCAACTCCTCAAAGGCCCTCTGGCACTGCTCAGTCCAGGTAAAAGGATATCATTTCTGCATCAAGGTGGTCAAAGGGGATGCAATCCAGGAGAAGTTTGTCAAAAAATCTTGTAGTACCCTACCAATCTAATAAAAATTATACTTCTATAACATGCTACATAAAGTTCTATACTCACCAAATTATGGGTGATGGGATACAACCTCATTTTTACAGAACTCACTCATCCCGCCATGAGATATCTCATACCCGTAAAGGTGAATCTCATCCCTTCAGTGCGAAGGCATGTGACTTTCCTATGTTGATAGTAAATTTGGTATTAGACCATGTACAACCAATCCATACCCAATATGTCATCATATGGTTTCATCATGATGACCAAAAGGTCTCACATAAATATCTCTCCACCATGTGATGGCTCACACTACCTATAGATAAATGATATAGAAGAAGCGTTCCCCATAGGAACCTCAAGACAGAGCTAATGGGATAAAGCCTCTATTAGGAGATCCATCTCCTGCCCTATGAGTATAAAGATGAAGGAATTACTTGTACCTATGTCTAATAATACCAAGGAAAGCGTAGAATAAACATATATCGTACTTTTAATAATCTCGTGTGTCACTAGGTCATAAGACTCCATTGCCTACAACTATCTGCAACCCCAACCACTAGCTCCCTAAGCTTGATGTGGGATGCCTATTAGTGGTGGTGGAAGAATCTCAAAGCTTCATCCACCACCCAAAGCTCCTCCTTATAGAGATCCACCTGCTCCTCTGTCAACTCCGCCTCTTTGTCCTCTTCTAGGAGATCCCTGATCGTGGTGTTGCCTCTACCGTGGTGGTCCATCCACTATCAGTTTGTGCTCCTCAGCATGTATGGTTAGGCAGTCACATGCCATGTGACCTCTCCCATCACAAGTATAGCACCTCCCCTATCTGATCTACCTTGATCCTTTGCACTACCCCTAAACACATGCTCAAACCTGATCCTGGGAAGACCTCCTATGCCAAGATCTTGTAGACTGAAGTCTGCTAGCTACTTCAGATGAATCAACCTTGTGATGCCCACTACTAGCTCTAGACACCTGGTTCCCCTCTAACAGGAAGATCTTTGTCACCAGTGTTCGATCCAAACCCCTGGCATAGGTGGGAATGCACAAGGGTGTCACACTGGCATGAATATATCTATAGAGTCCCTACTCAAACCCCTATGTTCGTAAGTATCCATCCCAGATCGTGTTAAGGGAGTACCACATAAGGTATGTGAACCTTGTTGTGTACTATGACACGGTTATCCCTCCCTGTTGTAGCTTCATAATCTCCTAAATCTAAATCAAGTGTAAGTATGAGGGGTAGTACTCCTCACAAAACAACTGCTAGAAGGCGGTCCATGAGAGTGTCGACTCATCATGCATCTAGGTAATAAGACTCCATCATCGCTTGGTTGATCCATGGAAAAGGATAGCTACCCATAAAATCACCTTATCCAATGGGGTTCAGATAAGCCTAAAGGTATGGACCACCAACTCTAGCTAATCCTCTACTACCTGGGGATCCGACTCACCATGTAACCTCAGCGGCCTTTGTCATTGGAACTCATGGAGTACACTAAGTATGCATGCATCCTCAGCCTACCCTACTAGTATGGTCTACTATTCAATGGGTGGGGGTGCTTTTATATGTCCACTTAGAGGAATAATATTATAGGATGAACCCTAAACGGAGGCCTCATCACTCATTGGATCATTATCATGATCTAGAACTATTAACCTGGATGGCTGACATTGTGGAGGCATCCTGAAAATTTAATCAAGACGTACCGTGGTCAGATGATCATATATATATACACACACACAATGGAGAGATGACTCAATAAGGATAGTTAAATACTCAATACTATATGATTCATGTACCATTGATCCCTGTAACCAATGTCTTAGTATGCCGAGTCGATAAGCAGGTAGTCAAGATCCTCGTGAATGGATATGTCAGGTGCCCGTACCATCATTGGGTTTCCTATCCTAAGAGCTACACTTGAGACACTTTGAAATTGTTTCCTTGTATCCTAACCAAATCCCCATAAAGGGACTCCATCAAACACCATCCCAAGGAATGAACTTCTCTAATGCCAATATGTCATAACCCAACCCAATTGAGGCTTGATCCGCCACTACCCCAAGCCCACCTCTATGGTCCAGGGGGTGGAAACAAGCACCAAAAGGTATATCCTAAATAAGAGGCCTTTTCCTAATATACCTATATGCACACAACCAACCATATCAATTTATAAGTGAAGAGTAATAAAAATAAAAATATGCAACAGCTAGAAAGTAAACCAAGCATGCAAAACCTCTAGGGTGTACAAGAGTACGATAGTGTAAACTGAAAAAGTAAAGGGAAAAAATACATGACCAACCAGAAAGATGCCCCAACCTGAAAATATTAAAAAGTAAATGTTTTGACAAATTTCATCTCCTGATATCCTAGCTATGACCACCATACATGGTCCAAAGCACTAGGTATCCCCAAGATCCTTTATACTCATCGTCAACCTGTCTGTCATATACATAAGACACGAAACATGCAAGAAAATACCATACATGGATGGGTATATAAATACCCAGTAATATTCCATGAAAGCTAAAGGAGGATCACTAAGAGATATGATAAGAATAGAAATATCATAGACAATAAATAGCTTAACCCAAAGAAATAAAGCAACCTCATCCAATAATAAGGATCTTAACACGTCGTGTAGGTGAACTGCACGTCACATCTTTGCCACCCATAGTATGAGAGTAAAAAATATATTAACATGTATACAGATATATATATATGTTCTCAAACCAAAGAAACCCAAATGAGAGAGGGGGGATCTTCATCTCATAACTGATCCCAGAGAAAGAGTTTTAGAATTCCATCAATGATGCCCAATATCTAGCTTGTTTGTCCAATATAAAACATACAAGTTAAGCCACACCTATCCACTATGTCTCATATTTGAGGGGAATAATCTCTAGGTATATGACCCATTCCCTAGTACAATAAGAGGGTTCCACTTATTAGATAGCTAGAGGACCCATGCCATGCCCAGCAGGAGGGTTCCACTCTGATGGTTGGGGACCCATACCCTAACTCCGCAAGAGGGTGGCACTCAAGTAATCGGTAGAGGACCCATGTCCAACCCATCTAGAGGGTTTCACTCTAGTAATTGAGGACCCGTGTCATGTATCCATAGGAGAATTACACTAAAGTAATTGGTATAGGACCTATGCCTCAGCCCTAGCTGGAGGGTTCCACTCTAGTAGTCAAGGACCCATGCTCGGTCTCTGTAGGAGGGTGCCACTCGGATAGTCGATTTAGGACTCATGTCATTCCTAGTAGGAGGGTTCCACTCGAAGAGTATATAGAGGACTCGTTACTAATCTAGCTGGAGGTTGCCACTCTATAGATGGGTAAAGGATGCATGCCCTATCTCAGTATGAGGGTTCCACTCTAGAAGTCTCCAGTGATCCTGTGGGATAACTGCCGTCATCGAGCATTGATTAAATAAGAATCATGACTAGAAAATCTCTCATAGTATCTCAAAATTTACTATAGAGTCCCTTATAGTTTTCTACATGGAAACACACTTAGTATAGGTTACTCATATGCCAAAATCTGAGTCCAAACGAAGGAGATATGAGAGGTTGAAGTTTCATCAAAAGGAGTCAAGGGGTACATGGCATGTGAGGGGACCCACATTGCATGTGGTCCCGCTCCATTTTTTGGTTGTGTCCATGTACCTACATGGATCACTACCTATGTAACCGTACATGGAATGTAGAGGGTTTACACGATGTGTCTGAGCTACCTGGGGTCCTGCTTGTTCTTTTTAGTCGTGTTCATGTACTTTGCCCATATTTGTGTATTTTAGCACATGGAATATGCTTGGTCCTTCCCATTCCCATGTACTCCTAGAGTACACGCCGAGTTATAGGCACATATATCACACAGTTTGTGGGGTTCCCACATGGTGTGTGATACTTAACTCACCTGAAACCCTAGCTTCCACAACTAGGGCCTTACATGATGCATGTTCTTCAGACTACATGGTGTGTAGTATTGATTTTTCTAAAAAGTTATATATAGTATCCACACTCTAGATCTGGTGTCTTCACCTTCGTATCCATCCTCATCTTCTCTCAAAAATGGTATATCTCACTATCGTTCACCATTTCTGACCATCTGTTGGCTAAAAAAAGGCCGCACAAACCTCTATCATCCCACATGCCTCCAATCACCTCCATGGTTGATTTGGAACCTAGTTCAACAAATAATTCACCTATAACACAAGAAACCAACCAAATCCATACCTTATTTTTCTATCCATCTGTCGTACACAAGTCCATCATGAATTTGGGGGTCTGTTCGAGTTCGGTACCACCTGGAAACATCGAACCGAATCCTCGTATGCCAATCGATGAATAACGTTAAGAATTTGAGGGAGAAAGGAACAATAACAAGGGTTTAACAATCATTATCCAAGTGTTATTGGCCAAAAAATACAATTGGTATATTCGTTGTTAGAAAAAAAATGAATGGTCAATTTAGTTTCAATACATCAGTGCGTGCAAAGTCCGGTAATTGGCACAGATCAAAGAAAGGGATGATCATGCTCGATCCATTTAATAAAATGAGGAAAATTCCAAAAAACAACAAGTCCTACCTAGATATTGGATCATTCATTATTGAAGAACACACTCACTAACTATTGAGAGGGGTCTTTGTATTTGTTGTGTCTCAGTCTGCTTCGACCTAGAGTCTAGTCATCATTAGATCTTGATTTTCCAACAGAAGGTGGAAGAATACAATCTTGATTACTCCAAGGAACAAGCATCTAACCCTAGATAGTTTAGAATAATAGAGATTTTATAAATGTATTTTAGTTAGGTTAATTAATTAATTAATTAATTTAATCAATTTAATTAATCCACTGAGCATACCACCAACAATCATTTTATCTGAATGCCCCATGCTGACAAATTTTATGTCGCGCTTAGGGTAAACATCACATTTCAGACTCAATCGTGGTATCAAATTTTTTATCCAAAATATAATTTAAGATTTGTCCCGTTTTCTTTAATAAACTATGTGTGCATAATATAAAATATATTTAATATATTTATAAAATTAATTATGGGCACACCAGGCCTTATAATCACACATCATCTTAGCATCTGGATTCGAAAACATATGTAGAAAATTTTCAAAATCTTACAAGGAAAAAATTGGGTCTCTAAAAAACCAAACCTAGATTCAAGATCCATTTAAATAGAGATTATATCCATAAAATATGTGATGATCTATCAAAATTTAAGGAGGAAGGAAATATTGGGAGAGATTAAATTGGAGGAGATCCATTTACCAGAGAGGGATAATATCTTCCACCAAAACATTGATTATTCAAAGGAGGGGTGAGAGGAGCCAAAATTTATTATCTTGTTCCTTATAAACCCTATAATTTGAGTTAGGGTGGATTAAGGGGTTTTGGAATCTTAAACGGGGGTTTAGGGGTTTTTTTAAAAAAAATCGAAATAAAAAAAAAACTTGTGCGCATGGCTAGTTAGGAAAGGTTGCACGGTTAGACAAACGGTGTGCCATAACCATGCGTCCCTAAATTGGGGTCCATAGTTTATAGTAGGAAGGTGAAAGTTTTTTAAACCATGTACTAACTGTGAAAACCCCCACTATCTAGGCTTGTACGGTTTTCAATGGGAGGTGCACGGTTTGAGAAAATCGTGCATAGCCTAGAAAACCTCCAATTTTTTTTCCAACCCAAAGAACCCCTAAAAATATACAACCAAAAGGAAAAAATAATAAAAATATGTTACATTTTAAATATATCAAAACCCAATTTAGATTTTCAACTATTAAATTCTTTAAACTGGTCCATTTTATTTCAAAACATAATTCAAACCCCCATTGTATTCATTTTTCTTTTCTTAAAACTTATTAAAAATCCACACTCAAAAACCTCCAATGCTCCTTGATAGATGACCTAGGTTTATCCCTATGTTATAAATCATTTCTTAAACCTAACTAATTTGACATGTCATGACAACACAGTCAAATTTTGGTGTCGTTTTTGGGGAGAGCTTTGGATTTTAGTGTGTATTTTTTTATAAGATATTTGTGTATTTTGTAAATATATCTCTTTTTTATATTTTATTTTTATATATATTGTTATGTTCAAACTTTTTATTTGTGTAGGTTATATGCATTATGAATTCTAATATGGGAGAAATACTTCCTTTCAAACCTAAACTGAAGAGGATCCTACACTAATAACACCAAAACACACAGAACAACTCGTTGAAGAAGGACATGAAACCCATTGAAAACCATATTCTAAACCATTATTTTTCTAGAACTAAAATTGAAACTGAAACAAACTTATATAAAATGGATGAAAATAATTATACTTTAAATAAACTAAATTTTCCTGATGTTGGTATACAAACTGAATATATTCAAATACATGATGAAGCACTAAACTTTAAACTAAAATCTAGTCTAATTCATTTACTTTCAAGATTTCATGGACTTTCTAGAGAAGGCCCGTACAATAATTTAATGGAATTCATACTGTATACTCAACATTAAAACCTATAAATGTGGATAAAAAGCTCACAAAACTTAGGGATTTTCAATTTTCTTAATAAGACACTACAAAACACTGGTTATACTATGTTAAATCCCCAATTAGATATTGGGAAGACATAAAATGTCTTTTTATCAAAAAAATACTCCCCGATCTCTTAAACTACAAAAATAATAAAAAAATCTATGTCATAAGTCAATTTCTAGGAGAAACACTTCATAAATATTAAGACCATTTTAAAAGATTCTGTACAATTTTCTCACACCACTAAATTACTGACCACCTTTTAATATAATATTTTTATAAAGGTATAATACCAATTGATTGTAGTATGATTGATACTAATGCAATTGGTTCCATAGTAGACAAGTCTCTAATCACTATAAGGATCCTAATAAAAAACATGGCGCAAAGCACTTAGTAGTTTGGTTCGAGGTCCAGTATACCCATAAGAGGAGTCCATGAGGTACAAAGTTCAATTTTTAAGAAGAATGTGGACAAAAAGCTTTAATAGGTAAGTATACTACTATGATAACTTACACTTTATTAAGGTAAATCCCAACCTCCACCTCAAATTCATTATGGTATCTTTGTCGCTAACACCCACTACTTTAACTAATTCCCTCAAATGAAAGAACCTTTTGAGAGTTGTGATGAAATTTTCCCTAGACACCCATACAACCAACCCATTAGATAGGAACCAAACTATCCATCCAACTTTGGATGGAAATATAACTAATCATATATTTAAGGGGGTATTCCAACCAACCTTGATAATCATAGAACCACCTGGGTAGGGTAGTCATCCTCCACCACCACCCAAAAATTATCAATAACATCAAAGGCCTTTCTAATAATGCCCTATGAAATCTGATCCTTTCCTAGAATAATTAATGGTATAAATGGCCACAAATAATCTCTAATTCCAACAAACAAACCAAATATTCATACAAGTCCTAAAAACTCAATTAGAATAAGTCTTTAACTTGGTGGGTGAAATCCAAAGTCATGGTTCGAGTAAAATACCATCTAAATCAATAGTCAACCTGAGAGAAAAGGTAAATTTAAGTATTGTCACCCTTTAGAGTGGTATAAAAATTAAAATCCAAATGACCCCTCCATTATATGCATCCCATCCCAAGGAACCCACTATTCCAACCATCCCTAAAGATCCAAATGAGGAAAATCCTTGTCCTTAAAGAAGTCCCACTAAAGGAAAGAGAGTGTATTTTGTTAAGACATTGAGCCCTACCATTCCTATTACATTATCCCAAAGGGCCACCCAACCAAGGAAATCAAAATAAACTGAAATTCATAAATAAATATTGTAAAAATTTAAAAAAGTATAGGTTAATATCCCATTGATTGATGATGTGAAGAATATTCCATGATATGCCAAGTTTCTGAAGGATATGTGTACATACCAAAGGTGACTTTGGGGTGATAAAAATGACAAATTGGGGAGGAACATCTCAGCATTGATCCAACCATCACTAGTAGAAAAAGGGTATTCAACGTCGAAACTATGACATCGGTCTATTATAAACTGATGCAAAAGAAGTTTGTGGAAAAAAAT
Organism: Viscum album; assembly: GCA_963277665.1. NCBI lineage: Eukaryota > Viridiplantae > Streptophyta > Magnoliopsida > Santalales > Viscaceae > Viscum > Viscum album. The sequence continues at coordinate 1,968,669,020 of OY728161.1, forward strand.
TTACGTCATTTTTAACAAATAACGACGCCAAATATGATATATATTTATTTTTTGGAGTTAGTTTTTAACAAAAACGACACAAAAAATCCACCGAAAAACTTTATGGTGTCGATTTATGTAAAAAACTGACACCATAAATTTTAAAAATAATTATTATTGGCGTCAGTTTTTTGTAAAAAACGACGCTAAAAACATTTTAAAAAACCCCAAATTGTACAACCCTCATTTTTAGATCTCTGAAACACTTTTTCCCTCGAATCACAATGACTATGAATGCCACTCACTGATCCTCGATGGCTATTGTTCTTAAGTTTCTTCAATTTTTATCATCATTTCACGATCAATAGTATTAATTCTTCATCCTCTATCTTTGTTTCTCTATCCATGGAAGTATTTTATCTTTGAAAACAATTTTCCGGATGACCATCAACCACGGTTTGATTTTATTTATTTGTTCTTATTTATTATTCATTTATAAAATCATTTTTATTATATCTTACATTGTTTATTCTTCCAATGAATTTGAGGGAGAAAATTCAGATTGCGGATCAATTTTCCTTGTTGAACTCTGAATTTTCTAAGTTATTTTTTTAATTTTGAAGATAAATTATATATCATTTAGTTATAATTTTTAGTTATTATTTCAAATATTTTTATTCATTTTATTGTTAATTATACATATTTTTATTAAAGTTTTTTTATTTTGATAAATTTTTTATTTGATGAAATTATCAAATTATTTTTCCCAAAAATGTTATATACATATTTATATGTGTGTAAATATATCACTTGAAATGAGTAGTTATGATATTTTTCATTTTTGATTCTAACCAAATTATGTACTTTTGGATTAGCATGACACACATCATGAAAAATAAAAATCTTTAATAGATTAGTTTTTATTTTATTCCTAATAATTGTATATATTTATTATATGATTACCGATCATTTTTATTGAATGTTTTTATGTTTAAAATTTATCTATTTATATATATATTTTTAAATGTTTATATGTTTTAATATATTCACCATATATATTGTGATATCAGTTATTTAATGGATTATAATTTGATAAATTTATGAAGAACCACTAATGAATGTGAAAAAGGAGTTGATGATTTGTTGGAATTTTCTATATGAAATCTTCAAAATATAGATTTGATTTTATGTTCATGTGTTAAGTGTTTGACTATGAGAATGTTAAATTATATAGAAATCAAGTCTCATCTCATTTTCTATGGTTTTATCCTTAATTATACATGTTGGATCTGGCATGGTGAAAGAACTGAAAATTCAACATCTAATGTTGATGACAGTATTAATAATGAGGTAGATAATCGTATTGAAGAATTAATTCATGATTTAGTTTTTGAAACCATTGAAAAAACAACAAATGTTGAAAGATTGTATGGAGATTCTGAGAAACCATTATTCCCAGGTTGTAGCAAATATACAGTGTTATCAGTAGTTTTGATATTAATTAACTTGAAAGAAAGAAATGGGTGGAGTGATAAAAATTTCTCTAACTTACTTAATATTTTAAAATATCTACTTTCAGAAGGCAAAAAGATTCTAGATTCCAATTATGAGGTAAAGAAAATATTATGCCCAATGAGGTTGGGGTATAAAAAGATACATGCTTTCCCTAATGATTGTGTGTTTTATATGAAGGAATATGAATATTTATCAAAATGTTCTATATGTGGGACATCACGGTATAAGATGGATGAAAAATACAACTCGTATTCATTATCAGGTGTTATCATCTAACCTCATACTAAATCAATTTTGTACTTTCTAATAATTACATATAATAATTCCTTCAAATAATTTTGATAAGTCAACTATGATTCATTCTCAGGTACCAGAATCAAACGTCCTGCTAAATAAATTTGGTATCTTCCAATAATTCCTTGTTTGGAGCATCTATTTGCAAATTCAATTGATGCAAAAAAGGTTAAGATGGAATTAATATGAGTGCATATCTGATAGTAAATTACGTCACCTTATTGATTCACCACAATGGAAGAGATTTGATAAATAATTTCGTGATTTTGGAAGTGAAATTAGAAATCTCATAATGGGATTGTGTGCTGATGGAATAAATCCATATTGGAGTATAAGTAGCCAACATAGTTCATGACCCATTTTGTTGGTAGTTTACAACTTGTCCCCACATATATGTATGAAAAAATATATTTTATGATGAGATTGATGATTTCTGGACTAAAACAGATGAGAAATGATATTGATGTGTATCTTTCACCATTGATTGATGATTTGAAACTTCTATGAGAGACAGGTGTTAAAGTTTTTTATGCATACAAGAAAGATTATTTTCTTTTGTGTGCTATGATAATGTTCACTATAAATGAATTTCCTTCATATGTAAACTTATCTGGATATAGTGTTAAGGGGCATAAAGCATGTCCTATTTGTGAATAAGAGACTTCATATTATCAATTGTATAATGGAAGAAAGATAGTGTACATGGGAAATCGAATATTTTTGTGAATTTATCATCCTTATCGTATATTAAAAAAACATTTAATGGTTTATAGGAATACAATCTTCCCTCAATACCATTATTAGTTAAAGAATATTATTATAGGGTGAAAAATATTGATTTGACATTTGGAAAGAAAAGAATTCATGGTCTTCAAAAAAATACATGGAAGAAATAGTTTATCTTTTTTGAACTACCTTATTAGAGATTTTTTGAGATAAAACATAACATTGATGTGATGCATGTTGAGAAAAATATATGTGAAAATTTGATTAGAACTTTATTAGACATAAAATCAAATAAAAAAGATGTATTTCATGATATATTGGACTTGATATCAATGGGAATATGTTTGTAGTTATCTCCCAATATGAAAGGAAACATAACATATTTACCTTCATCTTGTCACACATTAAGTAAGATTAAGAAGATGAATTTTTGTCAGTGTATTCATAGTATTAAAGTAACCAATGGTTATTCTTCAAATGTGAAGAATTTGGTGTTATTAAAGGATTGTAAATTAATAGGTATGAAATTTCATGATTCTCATGTATTAATGCAATAACTTTTACCAGTCACACTGCGTAGTATATTGCTGACAGCTATTAGAAAGACTATCATCAGGTTATGTAATTTTTTCAAATCCATTTATAGTAAATTTGTTGATCCAAATTTGTTAGATGTGTTGGAGAATGAATCTTCTTTTATAGTTTTTCAACTAGAAATGTATTTACCACCTAAGTTTTTTGATATAATGGTTCATCTGGTGATTCATTTTGGTGTGTGAGATAAGAATATGTGAGCCTGTTTATTTATGATGGATGTATCCTTTTGAAATATATATGAAAATTTTGAAGGTATGTATTAAAAATCGTTATCGACGAGAGGCCTCTATTGTTTAAAAATATGTATCGAAAGAGGTGATTGATTTATGTACTGATTATTTGTATGAAGTGGATCATATTGGTCTCCCTATATCTCAAAATATGATAGTTAATAGTGAAGGTAGGGGGATTCTAGGATTAAAGGTAAATTTCATTCCACGTGATGAAGTGATGCAAGCACATTTATACATTTTTAACAACACAAATGAGGTTCAATCATATATATTATCACATATTTCTCAATTAAAGTTATGATATCCAAAAAGAAATGAAAAGTGGCTGATGATTGAGCATGAAAAGACATTTGTTTCATGACTTAAAGAGAAATTCATCACAGATATATCTGCATCAGAAACATTGAAATAGTTATCAGGGGGACCATCTTTTAATGTGATCACATGGTCTAGTTTTGATATTAATGGGTACACATTTTATATAAAAAGGATGGATGTCAAGAGTATTGTTCAAAATAGTGGTGTAATGGTCATCACTGAAGCACTGCATTTTTCAAGTGAAAAAGATAAAAACCCAATTTCTGCATCAATGCCATATTTTGGAATTCTTGAAGACATATGGGAAATTAATTATATTAAATTTTAATTCACCATGTTTAAGTGTAATTGGGTTTCAAGTAATACTGGTGTGAAATATGATGAATATGGGTTTCAACTGGTTGATTTGAAAATATTTAGTTGCAATGGGGAGCCATTTATCATGGATACACATGCAAAGAAAATATTTTATGTCATTGATCCGTCGAATGATCAGTGGTCTGACATTTTTAAAGGGAAAACAATCCATTTGGCTGATGAGGATAAGGATGGTGTTATTGATTTATATGAGGCTTCTTTTTCTATTACACGATTTCTAGATAATAATGATTATAACATAGACATAGTGCATGCAGTACAAAATGATCATGCTGAAGGGATATGAGAAAACATTAAATTAATATTATGATTAATCTGGTAAATATTTGCATTGTATTTCTTTTTTTGAAATTTACATGTGTAAAAACTGTATTTTTTAATAACAATTGGATATTTAATTATTTATATTTGATTATTTATATGATTTTCTGTGTTAAATTGTATATTCTGTGGTTATGGTTAAACATTTTTTCCTTGAAATTACTAATGTATATTATTATATTTTGTTTAAATTTACACATATGAAAACACTTTTTCGAACTTTGATATTTAAATTTATAAATGTTTCTATCATTTTAGAAGTAATGTTTATATTTAATAGTTTACCTTGCATATTTTTTTTAGTTAAGAAACATAACATCATTATTTTTTTAAAAACTTACACATGCGTTCCACTTTTTTTACTTACATATTTTTTGTTTTCCTGTTTTCTAATTATTTAGTTGTCTAATAATATGAAAGTACATAAGAATTTCATTACATTTTCCTGTTTCAATGACATATACATATACAAAGATAGGGGAACATGTACAGAGGTATATTTTTTATATTATTAAATATTTAATAATATAATTATTTAATGAAATCATACTTTTAATTTACAAAAAAAATTACAGGACTACTGATGAGACTTCAGCGGTGGAGTCTTCTGCTTTTACTATTCAGAAAATGACTTCTCAAGTTGGTAAACCTGGAATTACATGTTTACCAAAATTGTCACCTACTTGTGGAGATGAGTAATTTCATATTAGTTTTGATGGTAATAATAATGAAACTATCCCAAATGCAATGCAATTTATCAGCTATATCTCTATGTAGAGTCATTGCAGGATTAAAACTTTATATCCTAATTGGAAGTCCATAGAAAAGATGGTGGTAGATCAGCTTTGGGAGGTCGTAATGGTAAAATATTTCAATTGATTTATTTTATCTCATTTTTCAAATAGTATATATTTTAAATGGCTAATATTTAATTTATTCAATTATAGATGACTTTCAATTTTGAATAAATGAATGCAATTAAGAAAATATGTCTTTATTTAATGATGGTTCGATGGAGTGATTTCAAAACAAAATTGACAAAAAATTGTGTTTTTGGAAAAAAACAAAATGAAAACCCATGCCTCAAGTATGAGTTTTAGATACATATACATGGAAGAAATTTGTTTCCAGTCGACATGATGAAGCATTTCTGGTATGATAATTATTTAATATTGTAAAATTTATTATATATTTACCTAATTACTTAGTAGTTGTTTTTTATATAATAGGCCTCTATAAAATATCATCAAGAGATCCAGTTGTAGAATGTATACCTTCATACCATATCACGTGGAGGGTATCATTACTTAGAGTAAAAAATTATTGAAGAAAAGTTTGAATCATTTAGAGCTAAGTCTACAAGTGGTTCAGATGAGGTGTAGTTAGGTCCTCTATCTCCCCCCACCCGCCATGAAAAATAGAAAAGAGTGTGAAGAAGAAAAAATGAAAAGTATCTTATAGAGAAAGAAAATGAAGTAACTAAAAGAATAGTAAGTAAATAATTTTTATTTTTTATGAATTTTTATATTTTATAAATTAACAACACTAATATACCATTTTCATTTTTCATTTAAGGGTGATATTCAGGAGTAATCAACATAGATCACTTTTATCCCTGAGGGTAGGATGGATATCCTAGCCACTGCTTTAGGAAAGCCAAAACACCCTAGTCACATAAGAGTATATGAGGCGAGTGTTGCTAGTATTCAGAATGTTTTTGTTCATCAAAGTAAGCAATCAATAGACCCTAAAGTTGAATCCTTAAAATCTGAGTTGAAATATATAAAATATTCTATGGGAGATCAAATTCAATCAGTTGTACAGGCTATATTAGAACAATTGACTAGACAGTCACAGTTTGAGCAGCCTACCCAACCCTTTCAGTCAGCTGCACAACCTGTATATCCCACCTAGCCAAACTACCCTACCTAGCCTACCTACTCAGATTCTCAACCTCGTCATTTAGACCCAACCATATATTGTGAGTTGTATGCTGGAGTTCCTCATATAAATATTATAGAATTTAGAGTCATGCATTTTTTGGGGATTTTGTACATTACCAGCCTATATAGATGGGTCAGGTTAGAGTATCAATACATGATATTATTGATCATACCGCTCTACTAACATTTCTTATTGAGGAGGTTATCAAGGTTGGGGATTATATGGGTCATTTTTTACTTTGTTCATCTAGCCTTCTTCATTATCTTTCATACGAGGTATGCGTTTTTTCTAAATATTAATTAAATCTGATTGAAAATTACTTATATTTTTTTTTGACATTTAAATTATATAGGAGTATCTAAAATCAAAAGAAATAGAACAAGGGAAACAAAAGGTTCAGGAATAAAAAACTGTAGATACTTCTGATATTTCTGATGGGATACAAAGATTATCTCAGGATTCTTCTTCCTTGGGTGATTTCTATGAGTTTCAAATGATGTATGATATATGTGGAATAGATTATCCATTGAGAATATTTAGAAAAGATATCACAGATCTGATTGATTTTGAAGAGCTCAGTGTGTCTGTGTTGCAGTTGTTTTCCATGTAAATAAATTGATGTTTTAGTTTTTATTTCTTTAATTAAATATGGTTTTAATTAACTTACTATATTACTTTTTTAATTAGGCATATACACACACTTCTTATTCAAAATTATACCACCAGCATTTATGGTTTTATAGATACATAATTCATTTCAATGGTTGTGCAATATTTGAAGACTAATGATAGAGTTACATATATATGTGAGAGATTATCAAAGAAAGAAATTGAGTGTTGTTTTTTTTCTATTTCTTGATGGGTAGGAACACAAAGATAATTATGAACTAATATTCATTATAATATTATTAATTGTGAACTTTTTATATTATAGGGGCATTGGATGTGAAGCATATTCTATCCAAGTGAACACACATTATATTGGTTTTTCTATTTATTAGGTGGTGTTCGTAAAAAATTTATCACCTTGTTAGATAAGTAAGTTTTTTTAGTTTTTATAAGTTCATGATATTTAATTCTTATTATTTATACATGTATTATTAGTTGATATATATATGAAAATGTAGGTCATGGACAAAATTTAACAAAGACCACTTGTCGATAAATAACCCAAATATAATCCAATATGTGAAAGTAATGATAATTATTTTTTATATTAGATATTATTTTGATTTTTGATATATATATATATATTGGTTTTTATAATCAATTTAATGTTTTATAACTGCAGTGTCATCATCAACAAGGAAATGTGGAATGTGGTTATTATGTTCTATAATTCATGTATGAGATAATCACAATTGGGTTAACAACTGAATTTGATAAGGTTATATATATTAAATATTTTTTATTTAATGTTATAATATTTTGTATTTTAATATTATAATATTCAATGTTATTGTAGATTTTCAATGATGTTGAGTTATATATGAATGAAGAAATTACCCATCTCCGGTCTTTGTTTGAAAACTATTTGTTAAGTATGATTACGATTTCAGGTATGTATCTTCTAATGTTTATGATTAATATTAGATTGTCCTAATAGCAAGTGTTCAAAAACTAATTCTTTTGTTATAATAGGTGTTTGAACCTAATGGTCTCAAAATAATTCTTCAATAATAACTTCCAATGATTATGTTATACATTATTAGGTATGTGTTTTTTAATTTTATTTTATAATATAATTAGATAGATATTTCTTTTTTGATTAAGTTGTTAAATTATGTTTGTTTTTATATATTTTTAGTCTATGATACATGTTTTTTGATTGTTGTATATTGTGTTTTTTATTACAGGGATTCTGATATTTTTGGGGGTGTGATGTATATAATTTTCTAAAAAAAATTATATTTCGACGTCAGTTTTTATCAAAACTGACTTCGAAACCTAAAAAGGATAATACACAAGGTTTTTGGTGTCAATTTTTCTATAAACCAATGCAAAAAACTAGTCCAAAATAAATTTTCGGTGTCAGTTTTATTAGAAAAAAATGCAAAAAATTCAAAAAAAGTGGATCTTCGGCATCAGTTTGTACTAGAAACTGATACCAAAGGTCTTTTTCGGTATCGGTTTTGGTTAAAAATAATGTCGAAAACTGGACCTAAATTTCAAAAAATCAAGTTTCGGCATCTTTTTTTATAAAACTAACACTGAAACCATTATTTTTAATATCACCTTTATAAACTTCGGTTAAAAACCGACGTTAAAACTTGTTTTTGCACTAGTGCATCACTTCCCACAAAATACAATAATCCTAGAACTTTCTCAATTTCATTCGTTATAGGAAAGTATTTGTTTTCTAATGCTTTTATTGATTTGGGTACCTCTATAAATGTGATATCATGCTCTATTTTTTCTTCATTGATGGTTGGGGAGCTAAATCCAACAAAATAGTCATTTAGCTGGAAAACCGGAGTACTGCATGCCCTGATGGTGTTCTAGAGGATGTTTTTGTGAGGGTTAAGAACTTAATATTTCTTCCTAATTTTTATATTATTAAAATGAAAGATGATAATATAAATGGACATATACCAATTATATTGAGGATACCTTTTTGAAAACTTCCAAAACCATGATTAATGTACACAATGGTACATTATCTATGGAGTTTGATGGTGAAAATGTCCACTTCAACATCCTTGATTCCATGAAGCACCTCTCAATAGATAATTCCTCTCCTTTAGTTAATTTAATTTATATTCTCCCTTTCCATATAAAAACATATCTCCATTCACCTGATGCCCTTTTCGAGTTTTTATCATTGATAGACATGTTAGGAAATGATTCATGCATTGATTGTTGTAATGGTATAGAAAAATGCCATATATGTAATTATATTGATGATTGTGTGCATCTTGGGAGTTTTGAAACCATCAATGATTCTTCAATGACTATTGATATTTAATCTCTCACAGAGGAGAGAAACAATGAGAGGATAAATGGCATAAATGAGATTCTTCCCAAAAAATCATTTCCTTTTATTCTTAACCCACCTTCTCTTGAATTGAAACCCCTTCCAAATGACTTAAAATATGAATTCCTTAAGGGTTTTGACCAATTACCAATAATTATTTATAATAACCTCTCTTGAAAGCATGAAATAAAAATGTTTGACATTTTAAGAGAGTGTAAGAAGTCAATCGGATGGACATTGGATGATATCCCTAGAATTTTCCCATCCATATGCATGCATGGAATTCTCCTTGAGGATGAGGATAAAATAGCAAGGAAACCACAATATTGACTAAACCCCACTCTCCTTGAAATTGTTAGAAAAAGTAAAGAAACCTATTAGAAACATGAATCATATATCTAATATCTGATAGTAATTAGGTTAGTCCAATGAAAATTGTGCCTAAAACGTCTTGTCTATGGTTGTTCATAATGAGCATAATGAATTGGTTCCCACAAGAGTGAAAAAAACCCGGAGAGCCTATATAGACTATCTCAAACTTAACCATTTCACTCGAAAAGACCATTTTGCATTATCGTTTATTAACCAAATGTTGTAAAGGTTGGAGGGCAAGTCTCGTTATTGTTTCCTTGGTGGATTATATGGATACCTCCAGATATATATAGCGCCCGAGGATCAGAAAAATACAATATTTACATGCACATTTGGTACAGTTTCATATAGGAGGATGTCATTCGGGCTATATAATGCTCTGACTACTTTCCGGTGTTGCATAGTTAGTATTTTCTTGGATTAGATAGAGCATTTCATGGAGGTATCCATGGATGATTTCACTATTTTTGGTTCCTCTGGTGATGAATTTTTGTTTAATCTTTAGTATGTGATTCATTGACGCGTTGAAAAAAATACCTTTTTAAATGTTCAAAATGTCATTTTATGGTGGAACAATACATTGTTTTGGGTTATGTTGTTATAGAGAGGGTATCCAGGTTGATAAGTCCAAAATTGATGTTATTTCTTCATTACCCTTCCCTAATTATGTTTGGGATGTGCATTCATTTTTGGGACGATATGGTTTATATCATCGATTTATTAAATATTTCAATAAAATTTCACTCTCATTGTTCCAGATTTTGTAAAAAAATGTGAACTTTTTTTTTTATGAAAAATGTAAAGTGGAATTTGAGGGATTAAAAAAGTGTCACACATCACCACCAATCATCCAACCAATCAGGTGGGATATGTCCTTTGAAATCATGTGTGATGGCTCCAACTATGTTTTTGGGGTTGTACTTTCATAATGGGTATATTGTACCTCTCATGTAATTACATATGCATGTCACACTCTATACCCAGTACAAGTGAACTACACTATAACTGAAAAAGAATTCCTTTCCATAGTGTGTTCTTTAGAAAAATTTCATTCAAATCTCATTAGATCGAAAGTAATGGTGTTTTTTTTACCATGCTTCCGTTAAATATTTTTTTGAGAAAGATCGGTGATAAATCACACCTTATTCAATGGATTATCTTACTTCAAGAGTTTGGTATCGAAATTTAAGACAAACAGGGAGTGGAAAATTTAGTTGTCGTCCATATTATCTATATCCTTATTGAACTTGACATTTTATCATCCAATAAATCCAAAATTCCTAAAACCTTCCTCGATGAACACTTTCACTTTGTTCATGATACCATCCCATGGTTTTTTGACTTGATGAACTTTTTGGTTGCCTCACAAACACCTCTGGATATAATAAACACTAACTGTATAAACTTATGAGTGATTTGAGGTATTACATTTAGGATGAACCCTTTTTGTGGAAAATATGTAATGTAAAGTCATTCAAGATGTGTGCTTGACCATGAGTTCACATTTATTCCCACATTCAACCACACTTTTTCTTATAAGGGTCACTTTGGTCCCCAAAGAACTGCATGAAAAGTCCTTGATTATGGGTTATTTTGGCCAACATTATTTCGATATGTCCATGTCTTTTGTAGATATTTTCCTTGTTGTAAAAGGATAGGTAATGTCTCCAAAATAAATGAAATGACACAACAATACTTGCTTTTTAATCAAATTTTTTACTTTTGGGGAATTGAATTTATGTGGCCATTCCTGAATTCATTTAGAAATTTGTACATTCTTCTAACATTGGATTATGTTTCTAAGTGAATAGAAGCATGAGCCACAAAGAATGATGACTCAAAGGTAGTTGTGGAATTTTTGAGAACCCAAATATTCCATAGGTTTTGATTGTCTGGTTTTATCATTAGTGACCTAGGTTCTCATTTCTACAGCCGCACAATGAAATCACTTTTACATCGATATGGGGTTGGGAATCAAGTGTCTATGGATTATCACCACCAAACCAATGGGAAAGTTTAGGTGTCTAATAGATATGTAAAACAAATTCTTGAAAAAATTGTCCAACCCAATAGAAAAGATTGGAGTCTCAGACTCAATGATGCATTGCATTCTTACTATACTTCTTTAAAAACTCTCACTAACATGTCACCTTATCAGCTTGTATTTGAAAAGATTTTTCAACTGCCTATTGAGATAAAGCATCAGGTGTATTGGGTCATTAAACAATGAAATTCTAACTAATCTAGTGTGAGTGATCAAAGGAAATTAAATATTTAGGAGCTATAAGAAACATAAAAAAATTCATATAAGAAATCTAGTATCTATATAAGGAAAGAACCAAGGAAATCCATGACTACCTCATCCTTCATCACCAGTTCCAGATTAGGAAAAAGGTCCTCCTTTATAATTCAAGGCTAAAGTTTCACCCGAGTAAGCTTCATTCTCACCGGTTTGGTATATTTACTATGACTAATGCCTATCATTTTGGGGTTGTGCAGGTTAAAAGGTGAATAAACCCAAAAAAATCATTATCATTGGGAAAATGACTAGATCACTTCCATGAAAATCTCATGGAGTCCCTGATGGAGGAAATCTAACTTCTAGAAGTAATCTATCAGTGACACCCACCAGGTTTTATCCTTCCCTCGTGCCTTCTTTATTAATTATAGTTAGGACACTATATATTCTATGTGTGTGGGATAGATACATTTCTGAGTTATTTATGATTGTTGTTGTCTTTATTCATTTTATCTTTTTTGCTTATTACATGTATTTTTTTGTGTGTTTTTTCTCTCTTTTATTCATTTTTTATTTTCACTTTTTACTAGAATACTCATATTAAATTCCAATTTAATCATGAAATTTATTGAAAATTTATGTGGAATTTCCCTTTTTCATGTTTTTTTACATTTAAAGAAAAATAATTTCACTGATGGCATGTGAGTTTAAGCATAAAATTAACATCAAGAGGTGATTCTAAGTAAAATTGGATATTTTTCAATGATATAAATGATTTTATATCTATAAAACCTTTGAGATGTTGATAATTTTTATGCAAACCTTTTATGGGAAAACCTGTTCATTTAATATCTCCACACCTCATTGCACACAACTAGAAATACGAACCTTTTCTTTATAATTAAAGGTACATATAAGTTAGGTTAATTTTAGTCATCTTTCCAAAATTATTTTTCCATACATTCGTTCCTTATCTGATCAATTTCACTATTGTACCATATTGACTTATTTTTGTATACATGTTATTCGACTATTGTATGTCCACAAAAATAAAAAAAATAAAATAACATAAAATAAATACATAATAAACAACTAGGTGAGTATTTAAATTTACAACATATGGAGATACCTAGGTCTGTATCTTAAGGTTTGAATTTCAAGAATGCTTAAATGAGTGGGTTTTGAAATTTGATTGCAAAGGGTATAAGTAAGGTTCAATGGAAAGAATCAGGTAAGTCAATTTTTTTTAGAATAACCTATATTTATAGGCTAGAAAGTTGAAATATTGGCATGAAATGGTTATCATAGACACACATGGGGATTTAGTAGAATTTTTAACTCATGGATTTCCTTTTATGAAGAATATCATGCATCTCCTTGAATTTTATTTTGATACAATTTATGAGACACTGATTTCCATACTTACTAAGATTGACTCTTTAGTGTGGTTATTCCTTTTCCCACAATGCTACCATTAATTGAATTTCATTGAATTTTAATTCTTAACGAACTAGGGAATATTAGTATGAATCATTTTTTGAAATGTGACAATTCTTAGGAGTGCAAATGTGCAGGTGTGGATGTGTGATTGAATCATAATTCACTATTCTTTTCCACTATTATAACACCATGTTGAATTGTTTTTATATTGTAGATTATAAATATATTAATCATTTTCACTTCTAATCTTATTCAATTATTTAATTTTTATTACTTTTAAAATGAAAAAATTTACTTGTTCATATGTTTTCATTGTAAGAGGAGGTGATTTGGAGAGCCTGGAATGAAGTTCAAAAAAAAGGGCCAAATTTTATGAATCTTAAGCACATGTTTCCACTTATATTCACATTATAGAGAATCATTTGTTCTATTTGGGTTGAATTTTTTTGGTTGATCCAAAACTCAAGGGGATACAACTTGTTATTAGACACCCAATCCCAATTCAACCATTTACTTGCCCAATCGAAGTGATCTATCTAGAAAACCAAAGTTTCTCAAAGTCAAGAGTGTTATTCAGTATTTTGATAATTGATCCTGATTTAGAGGTCAAATGGATGCCAAATTTTATATGGATACATTTAGGAGGATTTAAAAAAACTCTTCAAATTTTTCAAAGTCGATATACGGTTTTCTACCCATCCAAATCTAAACCACAAGTGGTATTATAAAAACTGGATACCCAAAACCACCTTCCACATTACCCATAGAAGGGCGCCTTTGGAGCCTCATTTTCAAGTTTGACCATGCAATGATACTTTGCCATTTTAGTGGTCTAAATGAGTCTTCTTATCATCCTAGACATTCTGGAGTTCCCTAACCTCATATGGAGATCATGGATGAAGACATAGTTCCTCTTGAGCCTCCTCCCCCTCTTGATGGAGAGCTAAATGATAAGAGATAATTGTGAGGGAGTTATGCACATGCCAAGGGAGTTTCTGGCACACCTAGTAGCCGTTGTTCTAGTTTTTTATGGGTTTTGAAACATTTTATTCTATCGTATCTTGCTTTGATTCAGATTTGAAAGTGTTGTTTTGGTGTGAGTGAATGAAATGCTCTTTGTTTCTAATTGATCAGTGTGAGGTTTTGAGTGCGTGTCTTGTGTTGTTCCAATTAGACAACACAATAATCCTTTTCTTTCCCAAAAATTTTAGATTTAAACTTTTTTTAGAATCTATTATACCATGCATCATGTTTGGACCTTGGCTACACGATTATTACTCCAAACCCAAATGTAATTTTCTAAATAATGAACTTAACATGTTTTGTAGCAATCTTGCAATAATCAACTTATTCTAAATATCTCAAAACCCACTTTTGTTTTTCAACTATTAAAATATTTAAACCGGATCATTTTATTTTGAAGCATCATCCAACCCCCCTTGTCTTCATTTTTCTTTTATTAAAACTTATTAAAAATTAACACGTGAAAACCTCCAACGCTCCTTGAGAGACGACCTAGGGTTTTCCCTATGGTATAAATCATCTCTTAAATCTAACTAATTTGACATGGCGTGACAACGTGGTCAACAAACGATATTTAGGTTAATAGGTAATATTTCACATGTGGTATGTAATATATTCCAAATGATATATAATATTTATAAGATGATATAAAAGATATTGCTCAGTGAAATTTGGTAATGTATCGAAAGTGCTATGATACATAAAATATCCCAACTGATATGAAAGATATGCTATAGTATATATAATATTTCATTCAAAACATGGAAGATACTCTAGATCATAAGGAATATATTTTTGATGATGCATAAGTTTTTTGGAGAACTTCCACGTCATGCGTAAGGTTTATCTGTTTGGAAAAAATGTGAAATTTTCAGAAAAAAGTGTTTGGAAGGATAATTAAATCAGACAATGTTTTGTCGATCTTCAAGTTATAAATATCATGATGCTAAGAGATTGAGTCATGATTCAAACCGAGTCAGAAGAAATAATGGATGAGAATAAATTTAAAATAACATTGTCCAATTATTATGGGATTTTCAAGTATGGATATTTGAAATTCATTTATTGAGGTCAAGGTTGGAGCAATTGCTGAAATATTTTCTTGGAAAGTTTAAATGATAAAGTGTGGGTATTTTTGAAAATTGAGTTGAGGATCATAGGGAGAAAACCCATGTGAACAATTAGAGGGAGAATATTGTGGGAAAATAATCTTGATCAAATCAATTGAGATAATATTCTGGAATTATTTGAGCACCTAATTTTCTGGAATTTTCATAGTTAAGGGTTATTGAGAAATTTGTGAGGGTTTTAGAGATATAAAAGGAAAAAAGATTATATGAGTTGAGGTGTTAAATATATTGTAAAAATTTCAAGTGAGAATTATCAATGGAATAAGAGATTGAGATTGAGTTTAAGGATAGTGATCTGCTATATCTTGCTGAATAATATGAGATTCGAGATCTTGATGAAGTGAAAACTTGAATATTATTGAGTATTTTGAAGGTTTGAAGAAGATATTCTATTGATGAAGGAGAATTTTTGAACATGTTGGTGATCTTCTAGATTCTGGTTCGAATTCTTGGTATAAATTGGTGGGCGCCAGTATAAAGAACAGTCAGAAAACTAAGCTTTCAAGAGATAACTATAGTAATCAATTTTGATATTAGTGATAAAGTCCATGTCTCAAACTAAACCCGAAAACAACAATGACATGGTCACCCACTTTGGGGGTGAACCTTGTAAAAATCCTACAAGCTCTGTTTCTCATTCTTTACTTTCTACATATGGGTGAGGGAGAGTTAACCTGAGTGGATCCTGATCTCAACCAATCACAGAGGTTGATTTTTAATGAGAGAAAAATTATAAAAAAAGTAACATTGATTCAACCCCTTCTTAGCGTTACACAATTGATTACTTGGGCATTTCAACATGAATAGAAATCAGTTGATTTGTAGGGAAGATGATAGTGATTTTTTTTGCTACCAGCGAGGTTAGAGTTTTTGACGAAGCTGGTGGAAGAGAAAGAACGAAGAGAGAAATAAAAAGATATCTTTGGTACATGAGGATGATAGGAAATAGAGGAGAAGCATGAAATGGAAAATAGAGAGCATGGGACGTGTACAGGAGATCACATGGTTTAATGTAAGACATTGTCTGGTATGAAGGAAGAGTTTTGATGGAAGATGAAAGAGAAACGAAAACAGAATGAGAATGAGAATGAGAGTGATAATCACATCTAAAAAACATGTTTGGTATGATTAAAGAATTGATGATGGAATAGAAGATAAAATTTTGGAAGTACATAATTATCCTCACCTTCTTCGTCTTCTTGAATTAGTCGTCATTGTTGGCTTCCCCTTCTCACACCCCTGTCTTCCCATAGCCACGATCCATAATGACCTTCTACAAATCGATGACAATGACGAGGATGCACAATGGCTATAAATGAGAATCTTTGGATGAAAGACACATCAGTGGTAGGGGGGTTGCAAGGCAACACATCGAGAGTCGAAGTAGGAGGAAGGTTGGAGGTGGCGGCGTTCCCGAAGGCGCAACGACAGTTGGAGTGGCAGAACAACCAACGACACCCATTGAAGAACCATCCCAACCACTTCTCTGCCCCATCACAGACTTGCTGAACCAGCCTTGCCCCATCGTAATCCCAAACCACCCATTTGCGAACCTCTCCTCTGATCATTGACAAACATGGTGACAACGATGGTGGTCGAACAAAGCTCTGATGGTGGCCCGAAGAAGTAGAGATGAAGTGATGGTTATTGGACACAACAAGAATGTTGGCTGAACAAAGTAGCAATGATGATTGTTGGTCAGATTTGTAGCGGTGGTTGATGGAAGTGGCGTGGTGAGGAAGTAGTGTGATGAGAAAAGGAGGGGTAATCCCATAAAAAAACGAGGTTCCATAGAGGAGGTAGTGTTTCCACTCGATTTGTGGGGAAGCCTTGATTCCATTGTACGATGAAATTCACAGTTTCTTTGAATCATATTCACTCACGCCAAAAAAAGGAGAATGTGAGTTCCTTTCCATTTTCATCGTTTTTTTAATGGGATCACAAAAATCTCTCGAGAGCCGGAATCACCTCCATGCTATGAAGGGTCCATTATATTTTTCTAGACCAAGTTTCATTGAAACTTTGACGGTCAGGTGAAACTTGACTTATAAATTCCATGAAAACTACAAAATATGTAATATTGGGGAGGATAATTTGTGCCGATTATGTTGTCACGTGGGTGTGATTTTATTTGTAGATTTGTAATTCCGCTGTTCGTAAATATTTTCATATTTTATTAATCTACTATTTTTCCAACGGTCGTCTTCCTTTCCACGCACCACGCCACGGGCATGGAGGTGATTTCATCTCCTCTCTCCATATCTAATCCGAGCCCGCGTTCCTCTGCGAAGCGTCACCAGACGGCGGCCTCGGGGCGGCCGTCCACTCATCGGCGGATCCTATCTATTACCGCCCAACAGCTACCGACGTCCGCTCTGAAACGCTCCCTAAAGCCTTCCCAAACGCTCTACCCACCTTCCCAGCAGTCATCAACAACCACAGCAACAACCACCAGCACCGCCTCACCTACACCTCCTCCTCTCAAGAAGGTGTTTCTAGTCACCCTAAGCTCCTATGTCGTGAGTGTGTTGCAATTCAAGCCGGCTTTTCGATTTCTGTCGTGATTGTTTTTGAAGTAGCTGAAATATGTAATGGAATTTTTCGAGACTCGGCAGAACACTGTTTTCTTTCCGCCAGGGAATGGGTTTTCTCCTTCTCCACTATTACTTAATGGCATGTTATCTGCTTTTCATATACCATTTATTGCGCATCTTCATGCCCGTAGGTCCTGGTTCCGATTGGCTATGGCACGGAGGAAATGGAAGCAGTCATACTCATCGATGTTCTGCGTCGAGCTGGCGCGGAGGTGTCTGTGGCATCGGTTGAGTCGCAGCTAGAAATTGAAGCAGCCGGCAGTACTAGATTGGTTGCTGATGTATCAATTTCAGACTGTTTAGACCAGATCTTCGATCTTGTTGCTTTGCCGGTTAGTTTTTTTCGGAAATCCTTCCTTATTTACTCAGGTGGGGGTATTTCATGAAATGCGTCCAAGGTGGCCCTTCGAGCGGGCGACTTCTTTTAACATTTATGTTTTATTAATGCCTTTGAAGCCTAATGCAAACTGATTTAGTGGAATTATTTAAGGGCCTGTTTAAACTGTACCCTTTTTTTTGTTTCATTCTGATGATCCAATCAACTCTGAGGGTGCGAGTGCTTGCTAATGAATTTTCCATTTCCTATTTCATAACGGAACACCTTTGATATGTGGTGACAAGGGTGGTATGCCTGGCTCAGCACGTCTAAGAGATTGTGAAGCCCTAAAAAAAATTACAAGCAAGCAGGCTGAGGAGAAAAGGTTATACGGTGCAATATGCGCTGCCCCGGCCATTGCTCTTTTGCCTTGGGGTCTTTTGAAACACAAATGGGTATTTCATTGCATTCGGTTTGTTTTTGTTCAGTTTGTGCTTTACAACAAACCATATTTCGCTAAGTTGATTGCATTTTTCAATGCAAGACCACTTGCCATCCTGCATTCTTCAACAGGCTTCCCACCTTTTGGGCTGTTAAATCAAACAACATTGTTTCCGAGGAGCTTACCACCAGTCGCGGTCCTGGAACTGCTTTTGATTTTGCTCTTTCATTTACCGAGCAGCTTTTTGGGGAGTCTATTACGAAAGAGATTCGAGATTTTTTTGTAAGTGTCACTAAAAACGCCTTTTCTTCTATCATTTGAATCCCCCCATCCACACACAACACACCCACTCACACACATGTATACGGTATAAGGAGCAGTTTTGGATCACATTGTTTCATCATTGGTAAATTATATCATAGAGTGGTATTGGTTTGAAGATTCATCTGTATAATCTTTTTCTTGTTGCGATAAATTCATTCACTATTTTTTCTTATTTTGTTGCATCTTTTTAGCTTCTACCTACTGATGTTGTTGATGGTGCCCTAAGAAAAGAAGAGTTTAACGAAGTTGAATGGCCTGTCAGTCATACCCCTCAGGTAAGTCTTTATACTCATGCATATTTTTAAGTGTTTTCAAACACAATCTTATTATCTTGAACATTTTTGGGGTTGTGTTGGTGCCGATACTTAGCGTGCGAAGTGCATTCATATAAGAAAGTTTAGGAAGAGAGATCACATTATCATGCAGATTAAAATTCATTTTAGTTTTTATAATTTCATGCACAGTCATTTTTAATATTAAATGGTTCTGGGCATGCCCAAAAAGTATATATTTCCATTTGGGAATTATAACTTTATCTATTTGTGTTTCCCACAATGTTACTTACTTGGCTTTGACCTAGTAGATGCATTTATGCTAAAATCATCCAGTTGAAGTAATTTTCCGAACAAGTTGCTATTTTAGATTCTTTTCAATTTCGACTAAAGAATACCAGTTCCTGTTGGATTTATTGTCAATCAATGGTGGTTGATTCGTCAATTGATGGATAGAGTCATTAGAGATATGGTGCTGCATGGCGATGGTCACTCATACATGGGAACCATACTTGGTGATATGAGGATACATGACATTGACATACATGACATTAGAGTTTGCGGATGAGCATAAACGATCTGGAGAGGAAGCATTGTGCATTGAGTGCTAGATGAGGTTGTAGAAATTGAAAAGAGGTGAACCCAATACCCAAGATGCCACTCTAAGGGAGGCATTGGGGTTATTTTATAATGAATAATAGAGATTACATGATACGTCAAGTCCGATGTGGGACTTGACATAACCTAATCTCTAACACTTCCTCTCAAGCTCGGTGTTCCTAGCTTGGATACATAATAAAATAAAAACAAAGCACAACACTCCCTCTCAAACCCAGACATATATATTTATCATGCCCAATTACACAAAAATTAGACTCGTGGTCCAGACACTCCTTTTGTGAGAACATCGACAAGTTGATCAGAGATGTGAACGTGGCTGAAGGCGATCTTCTTCTTCTCAAAGTTTTCCCGAACGAAATGACAATCAACTTCAATATGCTTTGTCCGCTCATGAAAAACTGGATTTGTGGCATCTTGATAACAGTTTGATTGTCACACTAGATATGTGCTGGTTTCTTGGTCATATACCCAATCTCGTGAAGAATTTGTTGTGCCCAAATAATCTCTGCAGTCACATATGCCATGACACGATACTCCGACTCTGAGATCAAATTTCCTCCAACAAACACTGCAAAACCAGACATAGATCTCCTAGAAGAGAGACATCCAGCATAATCTGCACCACAAAACGCCTCAATATTTGCATGACCATGATCAGAATATAGAAGATCCAAACCTGGTTTCTTTTTCACATATCTAACAATGCGAAGAACAACCTCCCATTGTGTCGTTGTTGGAGATTTCATAAACTGACTCACTTCGCTAACCGCACAAGGAATATCGGGTCGAGTCATCGTCATGTAGTTAAGCTTCCCAACAAGTCTTCAGTATCTGTCAGGTGAAGAAAACATCTCACTATCAGCTTGAGTCATTCCAGTCTCTTGCAGAAGATCAAGAACATACTTCCTCTGAGATAGAAAACTTCCTTTTGGTACATCTGGAGACCTCAACCCACAAGCTAAGCACAACGGTGCAAAAGCACCTGAACCAGGCACGGGGTGACTGCTTGAGGCTATACAACGATTGACGAATGCGGCAAACCTTGGAAGACTCCCCCTGAGCAACAAACCTCGGTGGTTGCTCTATATAAACTTCTTCATCAAGAAAACCATAAAGAAAAACATTTTTCACATCCAATTGATGGAGAGACCAGTGATAAGAAGCGGTAAGAGGGATAAATAAGCGGACCGATGTCATTTTGGCCATAGGAGAGGAGGTGTCAAAGTAATCAATGCCATACATTTGCGCATAACCCTTGGCAACAAGCTGCACTTTGAGACGATTTAGCAAACCATCGACGTTGACGCGTACGATATAGATCCACTTGCACCCGACAACTTGTTTACCCGTAGGGAGAGGGACAAGATCCCAAGTGCAGTTGGTTTCCAAGGACTGAAGTTCATCCTGCATGGCCTTTAACCAACTGAGATTAGATTTTTCCTCGGCAACAGTGCACTGTGTCGAGTAATCAGCCAGTGTCTCAATAACTCGGGAGGTAGTCGTAGATAATCCCTAATAAGACTGACAGGAGCGTGAACCTTTGCGAAGTGCAATAGGCAAATCTGATGACGGAGGATCAAGAGCAGGTGAGTCGTCAGGTGTGGTAGCGACAGTAGGTGGCAGGGTGACAGATGTGCGCGGTCAGCGAGTATATACCTGACCGAATCGTGATCCAACAATATCACTAGGAAGAGATTGGGGTGGTGGTGTATCGAGAGAATATGACAAAATAATTTTGGCATTGTAACGACTCTTTACTTTGCCAGTTTTGGTGGTTGGAGGTGTTCGGTGGAGGTTCCTGGAGTTTTCGATGGAGGCTGGAGCTGCAGGGGTACTGCAGCAGGGACATCGTGTAATGTTTACACGACGTGTAAAGGTGGTTCACGGCTTGTGTAGTCGGTTGGTTCATGGCTTGTAAATCAGCTAAGGGGGAAGCTGTGAGATGGATTACACGTTGTGTAAGTGGAATTGAGGACGTGTAATAAATAAAGGCCGAGGCGACACGTTTTTCGATGAAAGTTGGAAATTTCGGAAAACCCGAGGATTACACATCGTGTAATGGTTACATGACATGAAACCGGCGGGATTCCAGGTTTTAAATTCTCTTCTCGGCTGAACTTTCATTCATTCGACCTCTCGTTTTGGCAGAACCCTAGGCGCGCCCCCGAGGAGGATTTCCAGCCTTCTTCTCGTTTCGATCTGTTGGTTCCGGTGGTTGTTGGTTGACGATCCGTGGTGAGTGTTTTCTCTTTTCCTCGTGGTTTTCTCTCGTTCTTTTCTTAGGGATTCGCTGTGGCGATGTTGTTTCGGTTTGGGGTGTGAGTTGGGTTGCATTTTGATGATCTTTGGGTGCGGTGTAGGTTGATCTGCTGTTTCTCGTGGTGCGGTTGTGGTTTTCAGGCGGTTCTTCTTTGCCCTACAGTGTGCAGTGAGATCATAAAGCTTCTTCGAGGAAGGGAATCCCTCGTTTTTCTTTATTGTATATAATGCAGGAGGAGTTTATTCTTGTTTATCTATGGGTTATGGTTGTGCTGGCTTAATCAAAGAAGAATTGGTTAATTGAAATTGAAGGGGGGAAAAGGGGAATGATTCGTATGCTTTTACAACATTGATATTACTGTGATATGATGGATTGTATGGGCTAAATGCCCCACTGAAAATTGTAGCCGTTGGGGGCTTTGTTTGCACTGATTGTCATGAGTTGTGGAACCTTTACTTGTTATTCTTTGTTTGATATCACCTAAAATGGAAACTTATTGTGATATGATGGATTGTACGAGCTACCCCACTGAAAATTGTAGCCGATGGGGCTTTGTTTGCGCTGATTGACATGAGTTGTGGAACCTTTGTTTGTTGTTCTTTGTTTGATATCTCCCAAAATGAAAAACTGGCTAACCGATATTTGGCTAATGAAATGGTTGCCCCAAGGATTTTAGCTTGTGTGATAACTCCCCTAAAATAAAGTGAAATGTGATAAAAGCCCCTTTGTTAAATCTGTAAAATGATCTTTGATGTGTTGTGGCGTGTGACCATGCTTGTGGGGCGGCGATGTGTGTTTGCGATGCGATGTGCGGTTGATGTGTGAGATGGATTACACGTCGTGTAAGTGGAATTCACGACGTATAATAAATAAAGGCTGAGGTCGACGTGTTTTTCGGCGAAAGTTGGAAATTTTGGGAAACCCGTGGATTACACGCTGTGTAATGGTTACATGACGTGAAACCGGCGGGATTCCAGGTTTTAAGTTCTTTTCTCGGATGACCTTTCATTCATTCGGCCGAACCTTCCTCGCTTTGATCCGTTGGTTTCGGTGGTTGTTGGTTGACGATCCACGGTGAGTAAGTGTTTTCTCTTTTTCCCGTGGTTTTCTCTTGTTATTTTCTTGGGGATTCGCTGCGTCGATATTGTTTCAGTTTGAGATGTGAGTTGGGTTGCGTTTTGATGATCTTTGGGTGCGGTGTAGGTTGATCCACGGTTTCTCGTGGTGCGGTTGTGGTTTCCAGGCGGTTCTTCTTCGTCTTACGATGTTCAACGAGATTAGAAAACTTATTTGAGGTAGAGTCTCTTTATTGTGTATAATGCGGGAGAAGTTTACTCTTGTTTATCTATGGGTTATATGGTTGTGTTAACTTAATCAAAGATAAAGAATTAGTTAATTGAAATTGAAGGGGGGAGAGGGGGAATGATTCACATGCTTTTACAACTTTGATATTTTTTGTGATATGATGGATTGTATGGGCTAAACGCCCTGCTGAAAATTGCAGCAGTTGTGAGCTTTGTTTACACTGATTGACATGAGCTGTGGAACCTTTGCTTGTTGTGCTTTGTTTGATAACACCCAAAATAGAAAATTGGCTAACCACTTATATTTGGTTGATGAAATGGTTGCCCCAAGATTTTGGCTTGTGTGATAACGCCCCTAAAATAAAGAGAACTGTGATAAAAACCCGTTTGAAATAAAGTGAAATGTAATAAAAGCCTTTATTAAATCTGTAAAATGATCTTTGATGTGTTGTGGTGTGTGGCCTTGCTTGTGGGGCGGCGATGTGTGTTTGCGATGCGATGTGCGGTTGATGTGTGAGATGGATTACACGTCGTGTAAGTGGAATTCACGACGTGTAATAAATAAAGGTTGAGGCGACGTGTTTTTCAGGGAAAGTTGGAAATTTTGGGAAACCCGTGGATTACACGCTGTGTAATGGTTACACGACGTGAAACCAGCGGGATTCCAGGTTTTAAGATCTTTTCTCTGTTGACCTTTCATTCATTCGGCCGAACCTTCCTCGCTTTGTTCTGCAGTGTTCAACGAGATTGGAAAGCTTATTTGAGGTAGAGTCTCTTTATTGTGTATAATGCGGGAGAAGTTTTCTCTTGTTTATCTATAGGTTATATGGTTGTGCTAGCTTAATCAAAGATAAAAAATTGGTTAATTGAAATTGAAGGGGGAAGAGGGGGAATGATTCGCATGCTTTTACAATTTTGATATTTTTGTGATATGATGGATTGTATGGGCTAAACTCCCTACTGAAAATTGTAGTTGTTGTGAGCTTTGTTTACGCTGATTGACATGAGCTGTTGTGCTTTGTTTGATAACACCCAAAATAGAAAATTGGCTTACCACTTATATTTGGTTGATGAAATGGTTGCCCCAAGATTTCGGCTTGTGTGATAACGCCCATAAAATCAAGGGAAATGTGATAAAAACCCTTTTGAAATAAAGTGAAATGTAATAAAAGCCTTTGTTAAATCTGTTAAATGATCTTTGATGTGTTGTGGTGTGTGGTCGTGCTTGTGGGGCGGCGATGTGTGTTTGCAATGTGATGTGCGGTTTCTGTGTGAGATGGATTACACGTTGTGTAAGTGGAATTCACAACGTGTAATAAATAAAGGTTGAGGCGATGTGTTTTTCAGCAAAAGTTGAAAATTTTGGAAAACCCGAGGATTACACACCGTGTAATGGTTACACGACGTGAAATGATCTTTGACGTGTTGTGGTGTGTGGCTGTGCTTGTGGGGCGGCGATGTGTGTTTGCAATGTGATGTGCGGTTGCTGTGTGAGATGGATTACACGTCGTGTAAGTGGAATTCACAACGTGTAATAAATAAAGGTTGAGGCGATGTGTTTTTCAGCAAAAGTTGAAAATTTTGGAAAACCTGAGGATTACACACCGTGTAATGGTTACACGACGTGAAATGATCTTTGATGTGTTGTGGTGTGTGGCTGTGCTTGTGGGGCGACGATGTGTGTTTGCGATGTGATGTGCGGTTGATGTATGAGATGGATTACATGTCGTGTAAGTGGAATTCACGACGTGTAATAAATAAAGGTTGAGGCGACGTGTTTTTCAGCAAAAGTTGAAAATTTTGGAAAACCCGAGGATTACACACCGTGTAATGGTTACACGACGTGAAATGATCTTTGATGTGTTGTGGTGTGTGGCTGTGCTTGTGGGGCGGCGATGTGTGTTTGCGATGTGATGTGCGGTTGATGTGTGAGATGGATTACATGTCGTGTAAGTGGAATTCACGACGTGTAATAAATAAAGGTTGAGGCGACGTGTTTTTCAGCAAAAGTTGAAAATTTCGGAAAACCCTACACGCCGTGTAAAGGTTACACGACGTGAAACCGGCGGGATTCCAGTGGTTGTTGGTTGACGATCCGCGGTGAGTGTTTTCTCTTTTCTTCGTGGTTTTCCTTTGTTTTTCTCTTATTGATTCGTTGCAGTGATGTTGTTTCGGTTTGGGGTGTGAGTTGGTTTGCTTTTTGATGATCTTTGGGTGCGGTGTAGATTGATCCGCGGTTTCTCGTGTTGCAGTTTTGAGAATCCCTCGTTTCTCTTTATTGTGTATCATGCGGGAGGAGTTTACTCTTGTTTATGTATGGGTTATGGTTATGCTGGCTTAATCAAAGATAAAGAATTGGTTAAATGAAATTGAAGGGGGAAAAGGGGAGTGATTCGCACGCTTTTACAACTTTGATATTATTGTGATATGATGGATTGTACGGCTAAACGTCATGCTGAAAATTGTAGCCGTTGGGGGCTTTGCTTGTGCTGATTGACATGAGTTGTGGAATCTTTGCTTGTTGTGCTTTGTTTGATATCACCCAAAATAGAAAATTGGCTAACCGCTTATGTTTGACTAATGAAATGGCCCCAAGATTTTGGTTTGTGTGATAACGACCCTAAAATAAAGTGAAATGTGATAAAAACCCCTTTGTTAAATCTGTAAAATGATCTTTGATGTGTTGTGTTCTATGTTGCATGGACACTGACACGCAACACGCGACACGACACGATACGTCGACACGCAATTATCGAAAAAATTGAAATTCCGACACGTTGCGACACGTCAATTAAAACATATTTTTAATAAATAAAATAAGATAAAATTTATAATTAAATACAAAATTATGAAGAAAAATATCATAAAATACCAATTAAATATTGTAATCTCAACAAATGTAAAAAAAAATCGATGAAAAATGGTATAAAAATAATAATCTTTGTGTTTAAAATTAAAATAACCACCTTTGTGTTTAAAAGAAGCCCAATCCCGGTCCTAGCTAACTTTCCTGACGGGATCGGTTGATGGGTCTATGCGGGATCTGCCTTTTGGTGTCTCGGACAGGCTGATGACAGCAGGAACAGGGGAGGAGGCACCCAGATCGGCAGCGTCCCGGGGCGGCGCTCGTGGGAGGAGGCAGCGACGACCTTCCAGCAGGCTGAATCTAGGGACGACTGCGATGGGGCTCCCGATCCAGTCAGCTAGGCGAGCTCGCATCGCAGGTTGGTGGTTGCGGAGGCGGCGTTCCGTCGCGGCGGTCTACAAGTGACGCGAGGAGCCGGAGGCCCCCTGTGGACTTGAACCGAGAGGGAGAGGGGGTTACCGGTGCTCTTAGGGAGAGGGGATGTGTGCCGTCGGGGTTCTGCGTATCAAGGTGCGTCACAAATGGCTCTGAAAATTCTCGACTCTTGTTTCCCGTATCGCGTACGTGTCATCCGCGTGTCAGACGCGTGTCAATGTCGGAGAAGTGTCCGACACCGATACTCTACCCATTTCGACGTATCGGTGCTACATAGGTTGTGGTGTGTGGCTGTGCTTGTGGGGCGGCGATATGTGTTTGTGATGCGATGTGTGATTGATGTGTGGTTGGGGCATGTGGGGCTGATGTAAGATTCCGGACTTCGTGAAGGCGTGTCCTTGTTTAAATTTTGGTTTCAATTCCTTGTTTTAGGTTAATGAAGTGCTTCTGGGGTGTATGAGGGACCTCGGGGGTGTTTCAGGAGTTTGGGACACGAAAGGAAAACCAGACCAACCTGTACAGGCCGCACGGTTTGCGCATGGCTGACGCACAGTTAAGTAAACCGTGCGGGGTGTTGTGCAATTTTGGGCAGTGACATCTCGCACGGTTGGCGCATGGTTTGTAAACCGTGCGGAGTTCTCCAGGTAACTGTGTGACCCAACTTCCCTTGGATAGTGGCTCGTGCATGGTTTGACAAACCGTCTGGCCCGGTAAAGTTTGAAAAAATTACAAAATTGCCACCTCGGGTTTTATGTTTTAACTCGAGATTCTCCTCCATTTCACCTCATGCAACCTTAGCAACCCAAGCTTCCAAGAGGTGGTCCTCCTTCGATCCTAAGCCGTTTGGAGTGCCGTTGGTTGCAGATCGAAGCTCCGGGTGAGTCTAATCCCTCTCTTCCTTCTCGTTTTGGTTCAGGGTTTGCATCTTTCTCTCATCTTCATCCGAAGCTCTAAAACCCTTTTTTCCGGTGGGATCTAGGTTAAGTTAAGGTTTCAAAGGGTGGCTGAATCGGGATCTAAGACTTCGATTATGAGTGCGTTCATCAACAGATTCGTGGTAGGTGGTCTACAAGTTATATCCCATGGTTTTATATGGATTTGTGCATGCAAAGTTGTGTTTTGCTTTCCCTTTGTTGTGTTCTTGGTGCCGTTAGTGAGATTTGACATAATGGGTGTCTAAATGACAAGTTAAACCCCCCTCATTATCCCTGTGGGATGCATGAAGGATGACTCGACCAATTTAGGGCCACCCATGGGGTGCGCCGATCTTTCCGAGCATAGTTAACAGTAAGGTCAAGTGTGAAATTGACTTGTGATGTGATAGGGCTCGAGTTGAACATGTTAATTAGTCAATATAGCGATTACGAAGGGAATATGGGTGGGTAGTTATGCCTATTGGTGGATAATGGTAAGGGATTGTTTGGTTAGGCACGATAATGGGTTAAATGACTTTAGTGGTAATGTGCCAAATGAATTGTGAATTGTACTCGAAATGCATAACTGGGCTAATCCATGGGAAATGCTAAATGTGTTAAATGAATGAACATATGGAAAGGGTTGGATATGTTAACGGGTTGTGCCTATTGGTGGATAATGGCTAAGGGATTGTTTGGTTGGGCATGATAAAGGGTTAAATGGGTGTAGTGGTAATGTGCCAAATGAATTGTGAATTGTACTCGAAATGCATAATTGGGCTAATCTATGAGAAATGCTAAATGTGTTAAATGAATTAACATATGGAAAGGGTTGGATATGTGAATTGGGGTAATGTAGGGAAATTAGTGAATATGCTTAGCGAGTTAGGCATAAGAAATGGGAAATGAGCTAAATGACTGTAATGTAAATGGTAAATATGTTAACAGGTTGTGGCATAATATTAATTCCCATATTGATTGTCATGGATTGTGATATTGCTATTGGTATTGGCTATGGTTGGTTGTGATGTGGTATGTGTGTGGTGAATGGTAATGTGCCAAATGAATTGTGAATTGTACTCGAAATGCATAATTGGGCTAATCTATGGGAAATGCTAAATGTGTTAAATGAATTAACATATGGAAAGGGTTGGATATGTGAATTGGGGTAATGTAGGGAAATTAGTGAATATGCTTAGCGAGTTAGGCATAAGAAATGGGAAATGAGCTAAATGACTGTAATGTAAATGGTAAATATGTTAACAGGTTGTGGCATAATATTAATTCCCATATTGATTGTCATGGATTGTGATATTGCTATTGGTATTGGCTATGGTTGGTTGTGGCATAATATTAATTCCCATATTGATTGTCATGGATTGTGATATTGCTATTGGTATTGGCTATGGTTGGTTGTGATGTGGTATGTGTGTGGTGAATGGTAAATAAGCATATGTACATGACTTGGTAGAGTGGGGTATTGACATGAGGATCTACGCCCACGGGTCGAGTTAGACTGAGACTCTAAACTTCACCCCAAAATGCACGGGTTAGGGAAGGGGGCAAAGTTCTACTCCCCTATCGGTTGCATTCGATGAGACCACATGGACCAAGGCTTCGAGGTGAGTGTGTTGTATGTGTGTGGTGAATGGTAAATAAGCATATGCACATGACTTGGTAGAGTGGGGTATTGACATGAGGATCTACGCCCACGGGTCGAGTTAGATTGAGACTTTAAACTCCACCCCAAAATGCACGGGGGAAGGGGACGAAGTTCTATTCCTCTACTAGTTGCATTCGATGAGACCACCTGGACCGAGGCTTCAAGGTGAGTGTGTTGTATCTGTGATGATGTAATTCTCCCTAGTGAGATAGGGTACATGATTTATTTCTCCCCTATGCATTGAGTTGATGAAAGTGAACTAAGTAATGAAGTTGGTATAAGCATTGAAATTGGGAGTAATGCTAGGAATGACTTAAGTGAATTTGGTTGACTAATGGCACTCAACTTGTCCTTATTTACCTGTCTTTACTTAGCACATGCATGCACTATATATTGACTGAATATTTTGTAGACACTGTTGGTGGTGGCCTACTGAGTTGTACTCACACCCTGCTCGGGCTGCCCTTGGGTACTCGAGCAGACTTCATGCTTGCAGGTCAGGACAAGGGCAAAGTCCCTATGCTAGGGAGTTGAGTTGGGCACGAGACATGCATGGATGTGGTTCCGGATGTGGAGTCAAGACCGTTTTGGGGATTCTGCTGTTTGTCTTTATTTTGGGTTTTGTTCACTTTAGCACTGTTTAGCATGACATACCATGTTTATCTTTGATTGTGAATTGTACCCAGTTTTGGGAGGAGTTAATTATGCATGTTTATTGGTTATTGCACTTGTTTCTGCTATTTATGCTTGTTATCTGTTGTGCTTTACTCTGGTAAAGAGGGTATAGTCTCCTCACGTGACTAATCCAGACCCTCGCTGCTAGTCGGCAACCTCTGGCGTATGGGGATGCGCGCTTGAGTTTATGTGGCGACTCGGCCCGAGGTACCATTTAGTGGCTTCCGGGATGGGGACATTACAAAGTGGTATCAGAGGAGGTTTTTCGGTGACTTACTATTTGGGAATGGTAGACAGAAGGTTAGGAAGATGTTAGACCTTGGCAATGAGCTCGTGCTTGGGAGTAGCTGACCCAAGTACGAGGGAACACCCAAGTCACCCAGGGTGGGAATTATTGTTCTTGTTGTGTGTTGTTACATTTGATGATATTTCACCATTGGGTGATGCGTTTGTTGTGTGATGAGACTGTTTTATGATATTTTGCTCGTGACCGTGATGGCACGAGGATGTTCTTTCATGTATCATTGTAGGCACCTATGCATTTAAGTGGCATGCATCATGGTAGGTACACACGAGATGGGTGTGTGGGGTATGAAGGGTAGGGTGCATTACACTTCCTGAAAAATTTAAGGAAAATGGCGTCTAACGAAATGATGCAAATGGTAGAGCGAAAAAAAAATGTTAAAGAATGGTGTCTAATAAAGGTCTAGACAAGTTGAAATGTGGAATGTAACAAGTTGTGAAATGATGGTAGGTACACACGGGATGGGTGTGTGGGGTATGAAGGGTAGGGTGCATTACACTTTCTGGAAAATTTAAGGAAAATGGTGTCTAACGAAATGATGCAAATGGTAGAGCGAAAATAAAATGTTAAAGAATGGTGTCTAATAAAGGTCTAAACAAGTTGAAATGTGGAATGTAACAAGTTGTGAAATGAGAAATGAGCACAGAGAAAAAGGTTTACCTTGTAAGTATGGAAATAGTTGTGAAATGGTGCCTAAAGTAAGACTTGTGACCATGTGAGTTAGTTACCTTGAGTTAGCTATAGGGTTGGTCGAGGGTAGTGTTTTGAATGTGATAAGGTCCGTTTGGATAGTATATGTGAAATGGTTGTCTGTGGCTAGTGGAGAACCATCTTTATAAATTTGTGAAAGTTGTATGTTATGTGTTCTAAAGATCGTGTTTGGCTTGTAGAGAAATGCCACCACGATGTCAAGTACTAGTTGGGCGACAAAAGGATGTTGCCGAGAATGCTCCTCTAGTGGTGGAGCAAGAGAACGTGGATAGTATATGTGAAATGGTTGTCTGTGGCTAGTGGAGTACCATCTTTATAGATTTGTGAAAGTTGTATGTTATGTGTTCTAAAGATCGTGTTTGGCTTGTAGAGAAATGCCACCACGACGTCAAGTAGCAGTTGGGCGACAAGAGGATGTTTCCGAGAATGCTCCTCTAGTGGTGGAACAAGAGAATGTGGAGATTCAGGATGGTAGAGACTAACTGTTCCGCGAGAATCTTCCACACTTTATGCAAATGATGGAATGGGACCCAGGGCGGGTCGTGCCAAGCATGTTCGAGCTGACCAGGCAGTTTCAGCTGCAACACTCTCCGGCCTTTACCAAAGAGGGTGGGCCAGAGGCAACTGAGTTCTGGATAGAATCCATCCAGACGATTCTTGACCATTTAGAGACTCCCGTCGAGAAGAGGGTTA
Organism: Viscum album; assembly: GCA_963277665.1. Lineage (NCBI taxonomy): Eukaryota > Viridiplantae > Streptophyta > Magnoliopsida > Santalales > Viscaceae > Viscum > Viscum album. Next base: position 1,968,700,837 of record OY728161.1, read on the forward strand.
AGTTGGCCGTCTACATGTTGAGAGGTCATCAGGCGAAGCGTTGGTGGGATACCATGGTTTAGACCGAACAGGCTGAAGGGATGATATGGAAAGACTTGCAGGAAAAGTTTGCTGCGGATTTCATGAGTCTGACCCAAGGGGCGATGTCGGTAATGGATTATGCCAGTCGTTTCACTGTTCTGCGACTCTTCGTTCCAGCATTGGCAGGAGACGAAACAGCTGTGGCAAAACATTTCCAGGATGGGCTGAGACACGTGATCAGGACTCAGGTGAATATCTTCAAGTTGGAAAGATTTGCAGAGGTAATGGATCAAACGCTTATCTCGGAAAGGAACCTGAAGGGGATTCAGGTAGTGGACTTGTGGTGCCAGTTAGTCCATCCAGACGATTCTTGACCATTTAGAGACTCCCGTCGAGAAGAGGGTTAAGTTGGCCGTCTACATGTTGAGAGGTCATCAGGCGAAGCGTTGGTGGGATACCATGGTTTAGACCGAACAGGCTGAAGGGATGATATGGAAAGACTTGCAGGAAAAGTTTGCTGCGGATTTCATGAGTCTGACCCAAGGGGCGATGTCGGTAATGGATTATGCCAGTCGTTTCACTGTTCTGCGACTCTTCGTTCCAGCATTGGCAGGAGACGAAACAGCTGTGGCAAAACATTTCCAGGATGGGCTGAGACACGTGATCAGGACTCAGGTGAATATCTTCAGGTTGGAAAGATTTGCAGAGGTAATGGATCAAACGCTTATCTCGGAAGGGAACCTGAAGGGGATTCAGGTATTGGACTTGTGGTGCCAGTTAGTCGGCAGGTGCCGTACAAAGGTTTTGCAGGAACCCTCGTCAGTTGGGCTTGGATGAAGGTTTAAGGCAGGTTGGGGATCAGCCACCCAATATCAGGCAGGCGGTTGGAGTTCTACGGGTCAGTTTGTGGCTGTTTTGGGTTTAGTAGTGGAGCGTGTGTGTGGGTTTATGTCAATTGATACTCCGTTGAAGGTGCGGGTTGAGAATATCAGTCAATGTAAAGGTTGTGCTTTGGAAGTTGGTGGGTACCGTTTTCAGTGGGACTTGTTATCCTTCAGATGTCAGGTTTGTCCCTTGTGTGATTTTGGGGCTGCTTGATATGCTTCAGGGGACGTGACCAAGTTGTGTTCATGTCTTGCGTGGTTTGATGTAATTCTCCCTGAAAGGTCTAGGGGGCCGCTCCTTTCAGTTTTAACCCCGCCCAGGCTTCGAATGGGATTGGAGCTTGTTGAGCTTGGAGCAGTTGTGGCTTGAGGAAGCCTTGCCCGGTGGTTTCTTGGGTGCTTCGTTGGTTGCTTTGTATGAGCGGTGGTTCTTTTGGGGAATGCTCGTGTCTCATTACCTGGTGTGTTTCTTGTGCATGATATAGACCATGGTTTGGGCTTTAGTTTGTTGGTTTGTACATGGGGAAAACCTAGGGTGCTTGCATGGTGGTTGGGGGTGTGTAGTTTTGTGTTTGGTTGGACTGTGGGTGTTGCCGAGCTGTGTTTTCTATCGGAAATACCGTGGGATGGTGTTATGTGGATTTGGATTTAAGCACCCTCATGTGCCAGTTGTGGCCCTAGAGTTAGAGCCGCCTTGTTTCTTAACGAGGCATGTCTCCCATTGTTTTGCTCCTTGTTTGGTATGCTGTGGATTAGTAATCAGGTTTTGTGGTCCTTTGGGTTTCGAGGTTCTTTTGGCGGTTTTTGGAGCCCGTGTTTTGTGGTTGGCTTTGGTTGGTGGAGTTCTGTAACCTTTGGAGATTTCGGGAATGTGGTTGTTTGATGACGTTCTCTTGTTTTGTGGAAAAGAGGTTTGGTTGTTCCACCATTTTAGCTTAGTTCTAATTGGTGGGGAGACCTATGCTTGGGGATCGGTTGTTGATCAGTTTTCCTTGAGGATGTTCGGTGTTGTTTAAGTCGCCTGGTTGGACGAGGATGTCTCTTTTTCCTTGAGTGCTTGTTTTAGAATTCGTTTTCTTGTATGCTTTGACCTGAGAATTTCTGGAGGTAGAAAGTGGCATGGTGAAGAGCCTGTGTTTTGCTTGAGGATCGGTTGTTGATCAGTTTTGCTTGAGGATGTTCGGTGTTGTTTAAGTCGCCTGGTTGGACGAGGATGTCTCTTTTTCCTTGAGTGCTTGTTTTAGAATTCGTTTTCTTTTGGACCTATGCTTTGACCTGAGAATTTCTGGAGGTAGAAAGTGGCATGGTGAAGAGCCTGTGTTTTGTGGTTGGCTTTGGTTGGTGGAGTTCTGTAAATTCCCTTTGGAGATTTTGGGAATGTGGTTGTTCGGTGACGTCCTCTCGTTTTGTGGAAAAGAGGTCGTTGGTTGTTTCACCATTTTAGCTCAGTTCTAATTGGTGGGGAGACCTATGCTCGGTCTCCGTCCCTTTAGAGCTTCTCTTTGATCAGTTGTTGATCAGTTTTGCTTGAGGATGTTTAGTTTTGTTTAAGGATTCGCCTGGTTGGATGAGGATGTCTCTTTTTCCTTGAGTGCTTGTTTTAGAATTCGTTTTCTTTTGGACCTCTGCTTTGACCTGAGACTTTCTAGGGGTAGAATGTGGCATGGTGAGGAGAATTTTGACACTCACTATGTCACTGTGGTGTTGATTTTATATTATTCTATGTTGATGGCAGTTGTTTTAAGTTTTGTTCTCTTTGAACGCACACGTTTTGGGGTTAGAGTGTTGGCTCACGACTTGTGCACGATTTGGTAAATCGTGCGACAAGCGTGCAAATCGGTTCTGCAATTGACAGTGCCATTTGGCACGGTTGACACATGATTTGTCCAACCGTGCAATGTCTCTAGGTAAACTGTGTGAGTGAGTTTTGCCCCTACTCGAATTAAAGCACCCAACTCTCATTTTCTCCTCCCTCTCGCTCGAATCAGGCGCCTTCTTGGGTGCTTCCTCCCTTTCCCCTCTTCCATTTTTGGCGGCCTTCTACCTTGATTTCAAGTGGGCTTCTCCTTTGTATAAGTCCCTCCAAACCTCTTCCTCTCTTATATTCCTTCTTTTTCCCTTGATTTCTCTCCTTCCCTAGAACCTTATTCTCTATGTTGGTCGAATTTAGGGTTGGGTTGGTATGAATCATGGGGCTTTGGCTTGTGGGAGTATTTTCCAGGGTAGGCGACAACTTCCGGCTTTTTCGCTGTTGAATCGAGATAGGTGTTTCTTTGTTGTCACTTTATATTACATGTCCTTCGAATGCTTGTGGTTTTGAAGTGCTTCTTTATTAAATGTATGCCCTTGTGTGTGTTCTTGGATGGGCAAATGATGTTATCAAATGATTTTAACTCTTGACATGGAATGAGATTCCATGCCAAGTGTTTGTGAAAACGCCTAATGGATTTTAAAGGATGGGTTTGGTTTTAGAAGCAGCAGCGAGCACCGACTTGAGATTTTTAAATGCGTGCTTTACACCATTTGATTTCAAATTGAATCTTTGAGGTGTTTAAAGCTTTGGAAATAATTTAAATGGGTTGTTTCATTTTAAAGGGCGTGTGTTAACCCTTGTGTATGGTATTTGAAACCCCTTTAAACCTTGGTTGATTTCAAAGGTCGTTTTAGGGGAAGAGTGAGTTCCCATTTTGGTTTCAAAATGATTAAATAAAATTTAGTCTCAAGAGTAGATTGGGACGACTTTTGGAAATAATGTGTTGGCTTGGTATTCCAAGCTTGTTTTTGGAAAATGGTCCGTGGTGAGTTGTAATCCTTTGAGGGGATGTTTATTATTTGATTGTGTTTTGATGTAAATGTGGCTTTGCTTCTTTGTGAGGGTGTAGGAGGTGTGGTGTGAGTTATTTCAAGTGCTTTATGTTTGATTATGTCTTGATGTATTTGTGCTCACCTCCATTGACTTGTCATGGTAGACCTTGGAAATGATGTGTTGGCTTGGCATTCCAAGCTTGTTTTTGGAAAAAGGCCTGTGGTGACTTGTAATCCCTTGAAGGGATGTTTATTATTGATGCATTCACATATGCTGCTTGTGTTTTGATGTAAATGGGGCTGCTTTGTAAGGGTGTTGGAGGTGAGGTGTGAGTTATTTCAAGTGCTTTATATTCGATTATGTCTTGATGTATTTGTGCTCACCTCCATTGACTTGTCATGGTAGACCTTGGGTAGGCAGTTGTTGCCCCAACCTAGGTTGATATCTTTTAAGGGACGTTGCCTCGAGACAGAGTGATCCCATAAAGGGGACGCCCCCCCCCCCCCCCCCCGAGATCGAGTGAGCTCATGGGAGGTCTGAATCACGACGCTTTGGCTTCACCATCGTAGGCGACGACTTCCGGCTTGTTCACCGTTGAACCGAGGTATGTGTTTCTTTGTTGTCACTTTATATTACATGTCTTTTGAATGCTTGTGGTTTTGAAGTCCTTTGAACCTACGACTTTCGTCTTGTTCACCGTTGAACCGAGGTAGGTGTTCCTTTGTTGTCACTTTATATTACATGTCCTTTGAATGCTTGTGGTTTTGAAGTGCTTCTTTATTAAATGTAAGGGGTGTGTGTTCTTGGATGGGAAAATGATGTTATCAAATGATTTTAACTCTTGGCATGAAATGAGATTCCATGCCAAGTGTCTGTGAAAACGCCTAATGGCTTTTAAATGATGGGTTTGGTTTTAAAAGCAGTGGCGGGCACTGACTTGGGATTTTTAAATGCGTGCTTTACACCATTTGATCTCAAATTGAATCTTTGAGGTGTTTAAAGCTTCGGAAATAATTTAAACGGGTTGTTTCATTTTAAAGGGTGTGTGTTAATCCTTGTGTATGGTATCTGAAACCCCTTTAAACCTTGGTTGATTTCAAAGGTCGTTTTAGGGGAAGAGTGAGTTCCCATTTTGGTTTCAAAATGCTTTAATAAAATTTAGTCTCAAGAGTAGATTGAGACGACTTTCGGAAATGATGTGTTGGCTTGGCATTCCAAGCTTGTTTTTGGAAAAAGGTATGTGGTGACTTGTAATCCCTTGAGGGGATGTTTATTATTGGAAAAAGGTATGTAGTGACTTGTAATCCCTTGAGGGGATGTTTATTATTGATGCATTCACATATGTTGCTTGTGTTTTGATGTAAATGGGGTTGCTTCTTTGTGAGGGTGTAGGAGGTGAGGTGTGAGTTATTTCAAGTGCTTTATGTTTGATTATGTCTTGATGTATTTGTGCTCACCTCCATTGACTTGTCATGGTAGACCTTGGGGGATGGGTGTGGCTTAGACGGTTGATGCCCTGACCTAGGTTAATATCTGTTAAGGGACGTTGCCTCGGGATCGAGTGAGCCCATAAAGGGGACCCCCCCCCCCCTCGAGACCGAGTGAGCTCATGGGAGGTGGGGACCGAGAGAGCCTAGGGAGGGGTTGAGAGAGCTTCCAAATTTTATATGCGCTTAGTGAGCTCATGGGAGGTGGTGGCAGAGAGAGCCCAGGGAGGGGCTGAGAGAGCTTCCAAATTTTCTATGCACGCTTGGTGCTTAGAGAATTCGCCTCTTACACTCGCCTTCTACATGGTATAGAAGGGTGCTCTCTAACCCGAGCCCTCCTCCCTATTTCCCCCCCTCTCGTCTAGGGTTTTCCTGCAATTCCCCGTGCAGCCCTCCCGGTTCCAATCGGCCCTGCCCTCCCTGCGGACTAACTGTTTTGCTCGGCCTCGCCCTCCGCGATCCCGACGCCGTCGCCTGGCCGCCCGTGATCCTCCTCCTGCGGCGCTTCTCCCTGACGACGCCCCTCTCGCCCGCTTTCCCGCGGCTTCCCGGTCCCTGCCAGTCAGCGCCCTCCTCCCGCGTTGCCCGCTTACGACGCCCCTCCCTTCTTAGCGTCGCTCCCCTGCTCACAACCGACCTCCCGCCCAAGTCCCTCCCTCTGCTCATCCCGCCCCCTTGCCTCCACCGCACGACTCCCTCACGATCGACCCTCCCTTCCCGATCGGTGCCTCCCGATCCAGGCGCGACTCCCGGCTGCGCCCTCCCGTCGACCTCCCTCGCGACGATCGACCCGCCCCTCCCGACGCCTCCCGATCCCGACGCAACTCCAACACCTCCTGCGGCTGCCCCCCCGACACGCCCTTTCTTCTCGGCCACTCTCTTGCAGCACTGTCCGGCCTCGCCCTCCAGTAGCCTCCTCGGCGCTCCCCGGCCCGCCTCCAACGATGCATCCCAGCCCCGCCCTCCTCGGCACTCCTGCGGTGACGTCTCGGTGCCCACCCTACTCGGCGACTCCCGACCTGCCATTCCCCGGTGCTTCCTGTCCCAACAACTCTTCACTGGTTGGCTCAACCGCCCGTGGCCCTCCGACACAATTAAGCTAAGGAGAATTCGCCTCTTACACTCGCCTTCTACATGGTATAGAAGGGTGCTCTCTAACCCGAGCCCTCCTCACTATTTCCCCCCCTCTCGTCTAGGGTTTTCCTGCAATTCCCCGTGCAGCCCTCTCGGTTCCAATCAGCCCTGCCCTCCCTGCGGACTAACTGTTTTGCTCGGCCTCGCCCTCCGCGATCCCGACGCCGTCGCCTGGCCGCCCGTGATCCTCCTCCTGCGGCGCTTCTCCCTGACGACGCCCCTCTCGCCCGCTTTCCCGCGGCTTCCCGGTCCCTGCCAGCCAGCGCCCTCCTCCCGCGTTGCCCGCTTACGACGCCCCTCCCTTCTTAGCGTCGCTCCCCTGCTCACAACCGACCTCCCGCCCAAGTCCCTCCCTCTGCTCATCCCGCCCCCTTGCCTCCACCGCACGACTCCCTCACGATCGACCCTCCCTTCCCGACTGGTGCCTCCCGATCCAGGCGCGACTCCCGGCTGCGCCCTCCCGTCGACCTCCCTCGCGACGATCGACCCGCCCCTCCCGACGCCTCCTGATCCCGACGCAACTCCAACACCTCCTGCGGCTGCCCCCCCGACACACCCTTTCTTCTCGGCCACTCTCTTGCAGCACTGTCCGTCCTCGCCCTCCAGTAGCCTCCTCGGCGCTCCCCGACCCACCTCCAACGATGCATCCCAGCCCCGCCCTCCTCGGCACTCCTGCGGTGACGTCTCGGTGCCCACCCTACTCGGCGACTCCCGACCTGCCATTCCCCGGTGCTTCCTGTCCCAACAACTCTTCACTGGTTGGCTCAACCGCCCGTGGCCCTCCGACACAACATCCGGTCGCCAACTTTCCTGCTAGGTCGCCCCCTTACCTCCAAGGTCGGCCTTCCCGCACGACAGCCCCACACATCATCCATGTGTCTGTGCGCCCGCCTGAGACTGGCAGCTCTACCTACCGCTTGTGTTTCTCATTGACAGATAGCTTGGATGCTTGACTCTGGTGCGTCGGAACATCTCACAGATGACTCCAGTATGTTCACTACCTATCATTCGTACACAGGTGCCTCTACAATTACTGTTGCTAATGGATCAACAATCCCCATCACCGGATTTGGCACATGTCCCTTGACCCTGTCTATTCACCTGGCATCAGTCGCTCATGTTCCTCAAAGCCCATTTAATCTTATCTCCGTCAGCAAACTCACCACAGACTTAAATTGTGTTGCTATTTTTACCTCATCTCGTGTTGTTTTTTAGGAGCGGACGACGAATCAGGAACTTGGTCGAGGTCATCTTCGGAATGAGATTTACATGTTCGATACCCCACCATCTCTTGCTTGCTCATCCACCTCAGCCCGTGCCCTTGAGCTGCATTCTCACCTTGGTCATCCACCGGCTTCTATCCTACATAAACTCTGCCCCCAATTCAGTTCCCACCTATCCTTCCATTGTGAATCCTGCAAGTTTGCTAAATATCATCGGGCGACGTATGTTCCTCGACTGGAACCACGTGCAGCGAATCCTATCGATCTTGTTCATTCCGATGTCTGGGGTTCTTGTAGGGTTCCTAACCAGTCCGGGTACAGTTATTATATAACCTTTATTGATGACTACTCCTGCATGACATGACTTTACCTACTTCGAGATCGGTCTGAAGTGTTTTCTACTTTTCAGACTTTTTACCATAAGATTCATACCCAGTTTTCCATCTCAGTTAAATGTCTCCGCTCGGACAATGGGTGAGAGTATCTGTCCACTCCCTTTCAACAGTTTCTCCAGGCACACGACATCATTCATCAGAGCTCCCGTCCTGATACACCACAACAGAATGGAGTGGCCGAGCGGAAACACCGACATATTCTGGAGACTGTTCGTGCTCTTCTCTTCCACCGACAGGTGCCCCTTCTCTTTTGGGGAGATGCCATCCTTACTGCTACATAGCTCATTAATCGTCTTCCTTCTTCTATCTTTCATGGGGAGACTCTTTCGGATTTTGTTTTTCTCTCTCCCTCCTCACTCACTTCCACTCCATGTGTTTGGATGTCTCTGTTATGTCTGTGACATTCGTCCCGGTCTCTCCAAGCTCTCTCCCAAATCCCTCCACTGCATATTCTTCGACTATTCACGCACTCAGCGCGGATACCGATGCTTCTCTCCGGACCTATGGCGGTATATCATCTATACTGACGCCTCGTTTGTTGAGAGCTCTCCATTCTCACTTTCCTCTTCCCATCCCGACACGGACATCGATGATTGTCTTCCTCTCATCATCTATCCTCCTCAGTTGTCTCCCCCTGCTGATCATCGCTTTGGTACGGTCTACTCGTCGCCCATCGACTGTGCCCCCCCGTTCAGGTCGAGGACACCATCGTCTCCGCTTCGTCCGATGCTCCTGCCCCAACACCAGACAACATGCCTATTGGACTTCGGAAAGGTACTCTTTCTTGCTAGAATAATCCTCTTTACATCTATTCCCCGCACGGTTGGCGATGCCAAATCTCACCCGGCTACAAGCGATGCGGGATGAACTGCAGGTTCTGGATGACAACCATACTCGGGATCTGGTCCCCCTTCCAAAAGGAAAACAGGCGGTCGACTGCAAATGGATTTATACAGTCCGTCTCAATACCGATGACACTCTTCATCGCCTCAAAGCCCGACTTGTGGCGAAAAGCTTTGCTTAGACATACGATGTCGACTATTTTGAGACCTCTCCGGTTGCTAAGATGACCTCCGTCCGCTTATCGATCTCTTTTGCCGCTCATCATCGCTGGCCGCTTCATCAACTGGATGTCAAAAATGCCTTTCTCCATGACTTTCTGGAAGAAAACTATTTGCAGCAGCCCCCTGAATTTCGTGCCTCTGACGCCGACTTCCATGTCTGCCGCCTTCGTCGATCTCTATATGGTCTCAAGCAGTCTCCTCATGCTTGGTTTGACCGCTTCAGCACCGTCGTCACCGCCTTTGGACTCTCGCAGTATGAAGGACCACACCGTTTTCTACCGTATGACGTCCAATGGCTGCATTTTGCTGGCGGTATATGTTGATGATATCATTATCATAGAGAAGCGACTCCACTGGAATCGCCCAACTCAAAGGACATCTTCACCATCACTTCCACACTAAAGATCTTGGTCCTCTCACGTACTTCCTTGGCATTGAGATCTCCCATTCTACGGACATCATCTTCTTCTGCCAACAGAAATGTGCCTTGGATATCTTGCAAGATGCAGGATTGAGTCAGACAACTGCTGTTGACACTCCTCTTGAGCCTGAGGAACGTTCTCTCTATGACGACACAACACCCTTTTCTCACCTAGAGAGCTATCGACGTCTGGTGGGCAAACTCAATTACCTCACCATGACACGACCCGACATTGCTTGCGTTATTGGCGAAGTAAGCCAATTCATAGAGCATCCGATTAAATCTCAGTGGGATGCTGTCCTCCACATTGTCAAATACATCAAGAAAGACCCTGCCCATGATCTTTGGTACTCCCACCACGCTCATCTGAATGTTGAGGCCTTTTGTGATGCTGACTACGCTGGTTGCCTTGTGTTGGATTGGTGTAGCCCGATCCGGTTGGGCCGAATGCTTGTGGCCCGCAACTTTGTTGTAGTCTTTTAGACTTCTAGCCAGCAACCACTGCAACATTTTGACTTGGGTGGCCACCTTTCACTGTAGCGATGTGGACCTCCTGTGCGGTTGGTGGAACAGTGGATCGTCTTCTCCATTTGTAGCCCATTTCGGGCTAGGGTTACTTACTGAAAAAAATCCGTATTTGTGCTTCCGATTATAGTGAATATTCTGTTGGCAGCAGCTTATTTGGAGGACAGTGCCTCCCCTTCTTGTTTGTCAAAGGAGGTGGGCTGGTGGTAGATGGTGGGTGGCCAACCCACCCAATATTCCAGCGGGAGAAGGAAGAGCAGGGGTGAGGGTTGCCTATAAAAGGCACGGGCATCCTCTCCCTTCACAATCTCATCAGCTTCGGCAATCTCATCCCATTCAGATGTTCTTCAGTTATTTGAGCGGTTTTGTGAGGTTTAACCACTTATTCAAGGGAGATTTTACAAGGGTTTTCTCCTTGTAATAAGTGAGGGAGTGTGTACCCACTTTTACCCCATAGTGATCCTTCTATTTGCCCGTGGTTTTTTACCCCTTCCATTTGGGGTTTTTTCCACGTTACATCTGGTGTCCCTTTTATTTCTGCATTTTGCACTTTATTTTATCTCGTGATTATCGCTGCACCGGTGGACCAATCATTTACGGTCCCAACATATTCTACCTCTCCATGGACGTAGGGATTATTCCCGAACCACGTAAACCTTTGTGTTCTTGTTCTTTCTTTTCCCCTTTTACTCTTATGTGTTTTGTCGTTTCTGTTGCTGCAACTCCCGACGTTTCCGCAACAACTGGTATCAGAGGTTGAGTTCAGGATTCTCCAACGATGGCTATGAAAGAAGGGAAGGTGAAGATCGATCGCTTCGATGGAACTGACTTCAATTTCTGGAGGATACAGATCGAGAATTATCTTTATCAAAAAAAGATGCACTTGCCACTTTTGGGTTTGAAGTCAACGGACATGGAACAATCGGAGTGGGAGCTGCTAGATTGGCAGGTTCTGAGCGTTGTGCGCCTTACGTTGGCAAAAAACGCGGCGTTCAACATCAGAGAGGAGAAGACGATGATGAATCTGATGAAAGCTCTCGCGAATATGTACGAGAAGCCTTCTGCGACAAATAAGGTGCATTTGATGTGGCGATTGTTCAACCTGAAAATGGTTGAAGAGAGAATTGTTGCAGACCACATCAACGAATTCAACACCATCATAAGTCAGCTGACATCGGTAAAAATTGATCTTGGTGATGAGGTATGTGCGTTGGTCTTACTATCTTCTTTACCTGACAGCTGGGAAGCAATTGTAACAGCTGTGAGCAATACTTCGGGGAATACCAAACTAGTTCTGAAAGATATACGAGACCTGATCCTCAGTGAGGATATGCGAAAAAGAGAATCGGGCAGATTCTTTGGTTCTGCTCTGAAGGAAGGGGAAGGTATCCACAGTGAGACAATCGTAGAGGGCGATCAAGGTCAAGAGGGAAAAGCCGAGACAAGGCAAATGGGGCTGGTCCTACCTGCTGGACTTGCGGGAAGAAAGGACATGTCAAGGAGTGCAGAGAAAAATGAAAGGGACCTGAAAGCAGTGGAGAAAACACGGCGGTTGAAAGAACTGAGGATGTGCTGCTGTTGAGCGTGGATAGCCCGATGGAGTCTTGGATTTTAGACTCTGGGGCGTCTTTCCATTCTACATCAGAGAATGGATTTCTGAAAAATTATGTTTCTGGAAATTTCGGCAAGGTACATCTTGCTGATGATAAGCCCTTGCAGATTGTGGGGAAAGGAGATGCACATATCAAGACCAACAGTGGGAGTTTGCTGGTTTTGGAAAATGTGAGGTATATCCTTGGCCTATGTGAAGATTGTACTTCGGAAAGTAGAAGAAGTTGTCTTTTGCAAAAGGGAGGCAGAACACCGAAGACTGAGAAGTTGGACCTGGTGCACACAGATGTTTGGGGGCCTGCACCGGTACATTCCCTTGGAGGGTCACAATACTATGTGACATTCATCAACGACTCAACAAGGAAGGTATGAGTTTACTTTCTGAAAAGTAAATCTGATGTGTTTAAGATGTTTCAGAAGTGGAAGGTCATGGTTTACTTTCTGAAAAGTAAATCTGATGTGTTTAAGATGTTTCAGAAGTGGAAGGTCATGGTGGAGAATGAGTCAGGAGCTAAGCTGAAATGCTTGAGGTCTGACAACGGTGGAGAGTATAGCAGTCAGGAGTTCATAGAATTCTGTTCTGATAATGGAATTTGGTGGGAGAAGACTATCCCAGGAACACCACAACAGAATGGTGTTGCTGAAAGGATGAATAAGACGTTGAATGAACGTGCCAGAAGTATGAGGTTACACTCGGGGTTACCCAAGACCTTTTGGGCCGATGCAGTGAACATGACAGCATATTTGATCAATAAGAGTCCATCTGTGCCAATGTGAGAACGTCTACCCGAGGAGCTCTGGTCTGGTAAAGAGCTAAAACTCTCACATTTACGAGTCTTTGGCAGTTTGACTTATGGACACATTGATGCTAACTCAAGGGACAAGCTTGATGTTAAGTCTAAGCCATGTTTCTTTATTAGTTATGGTGCTGAGCAGTTTGGTTACCGCTTTTGGGATGATCTCAAGAAGATAGTCATCAGGAGCCAGAACGTGGTATTCAATGAAGGTGTCACATACAAGGATCGCCATACAGTTGAAGATGAAAATGAGAACATTGAATCTGAGTGCAAAGAGCAAGTGGAGCTTAAAGGTGTACCTGATCACCAGACATCAGAACCGGTGGAACCTACTACTCTAGTGGAGTTGAGGAGATCAACAAGGGTGAGAAGGCCTGTGCAGAGGTATTCACCATCCTTGCATTATCTGTTATTGACTGACGGTGGAGAACCAGAATGCTTTAAAGAGGCAATGCAATTGAAGGAGTCGAGCAAGTGGGAGCTGGCTATGAAGGAGGAGATTTCCTCAGTGCATGATAATAACACTTGGGAGCTGACACCTCTACCACAAGGAAAAAGAGCATTGCAATTGAAGGAGTCGAGCAAGTGGGAGCTGGCTATGAGGAGATTTCTTCAGTGCATGATAATAACACTTGGGAGCTGACACCTCTACCACAAGGAAAAAGAGCATTGCAGAATAAATGGGTATACCGGGTCAAGGAAGAACATGATGACAAGAGAAGGTTCAAGGCAAGACTGGTGGTGAAAGACTTCTAACAGAAAGAGGGAGCGAATTTCACTGAAATATTCTCACCAGTAGTGAAGCTTACCACTATCTGAATGGTTCTCAACATTGTGGCATCAGAAGACTTGCATCTTGAGTAGCTTGATGTCAAGACTGCTTTCATTCATGAAGACTTGGAGGAGGACATCTACATGCAGTAGCTAGAGGGATATGTAGAGTCTGGGAAGGAAGACCTGGTGTGCAAACTTCAGAAGAGCTTATATGGATTGAAGCAGACACCCAGGCAGTGGTACAAAAAGTTTGATTCATTTATGTCTAAAAATGAATATAAACAATGTGATATGGATCAATGTTGCTACACAAGTTCTTTGGTGATGAATACATTATATTGCTTCTGTATGTGGATGACATGCTTGATGTCAAGACTGCTTTCCGGATGGTTCTCAGTATTGTGGCATCAGAAGACTTGCATCTTGAGCAGTTTGATGTCAAGACTGCTTTCCTTCATGAAGACTTGGAGGAGGACATCTACATGCAGCAGCCAGAGGGATATGTAGAGTCTGGGAAGGAAGACCTGGTGTGAAAACTCCAGAAGAGCTTACATGGATTGAAGCAGACACCCATGCAGTGGAACAAAAAGTTTGATTCATTTATGTCTAAAAATGAATATAAACAATGTGACATGGATCAATGTTGCTACATCAAGTTCTTTGGTGATGAATATATTATATTGCTTCTGTATGTGGATGACATGCTCATTACAGGATCATGTATGCAGAGGATTGATGAGTTGAAATGGCAGTTGGCTGAGGAGTTCGAAATGAAGGATCTTGGAGAGGCTAGCAAGATTTTGGGGATGAAGATCAAGAGAGATCGTGCAGTTGGAACCTTGATGTTATCACAGGTTGACTACATTGGGAAGGTTCTGAGAAGATTCAGCATGCTGGAAACAAAGACAGTCTCTATTCCCCTGGCGGGCAATTTCAAACTCTCAAAGGAGCAATCACTGAAAACGGAAGAAGAGGTTGAGTACATGGAAAAGGTTTCATACGCATCAGCTGTTGGAAGCCTGATGTATGCCATGGTTTGCACTCGACCTGACATCGCTCATGCAGTGGGAGTTGTGAGCAGGTATATGGCTAACCCTGGAAAGCAACATTGGGAAGCTGTGAAGTGGATACTGAGGTATTTGAAGGGCAACAATTGAGGCATCTCTGTGTTTCGGCGAAGGAAATTCATTGCAGGGGTATGTGGATGCTGACCTTGAAGGTGACGTCGACAGCAGGGGGAGTACCACAGGTTATGTATTTACCTGTGTAGGAACTGCGGTAAGTTGGATATCACAATTGCAAAAGGTGGTGGTTTTATCCACCACAAATGCAGAATACATTGTTGTAACAGAAGCTGGGAAAGAGATGATTTGGCTAAAGAACTTCTTGGATGAATAGGGAAGAAAGCGAGAGTAGAATGTATTGCACTGTGACAGTCAGAGTGCTATACATCTTGTAAAGAACCCAGTGTTTCATGCCCTGACGAAACACGTTCTGTTGAGGCATCTCTGTGTTTCGGCGAAGGAAATTCATTGCAGGGGTATGTGGATGCTGACCTTGAAGGTGACGTCAACAGCAGGGGGAGTACCACAGGTTATGTATTTACCTGTGTAGGAACTGCGGTAAGTTGGATATCACAATTGCAAAAGGTGGTGGCTTTATCCACCACAAATGCAGAATACATTGTTGTAACAGAAGATGGGAAAAAGATGATTTGGCTAAAGAACTTCTTGGATGAATTGAGAAGAAAGCGAGAGTAGAATGTATTGCACTGTGACAGTCAGAGTGCTATACATCTTGTAAAGAACCCGGTGTTTCATGCCCTGACGAAACACGTTCTGTTGAAGTACCATTTCATTAGGGTTACTTACTGAAAAAACTCTGTATTTGTGCTCCTGATTATAGTGAATATTCTGCCTCTCCGTGGACGTAGGGATTATTCTCGAACCATAGAAATCTTTGTGTTCTTATTCTTTCCTTTTCCCTTTTGCTCTTCTGTGTTTCGCCGTTTCTGTTGCTGCAACTCCCGACGTTTCTGCAACACCTTGCTACCTGCAAGTCTAATTCAGGGTATGCCGTTTTCTTGGTAGGTAACCTCATCTCTTGGCGCAACAAGAAGCAGACTGACATCTCCAGAACCATATCTGAGATCCTCTGGCTTCGTCATCTTCTCTATGAGTTTGGCTTCCCACCGCATCATATCTGGTGTGACAATCAGGCGGCCACGAAGATTGCTTCGAATCTCGTCTTTCATGAACATACGAAGCATATCGAGGTGGACTGTCACTTTCTTCGCCATCATCTTGAGCAGAACCATATCAGTTTCGACCACATTCTGACGGCGAATCAGCTAAACGAAGCGATTCTTGTGGCGATCATCAACGAACGACGCAAGTGTTGGAATTTTCCGTACTAGCACCCGGTGATTTCTACGACACGTTCGAAGGTTCGTTGTGCATGTTTGGATCACTACTAGAGAGATTCTACACTACTTGAGAGGATCTACACTTGAATCCTTCCGCACTCACTGCCCCTCCGCGCGACCCCTAATGTGCTTTAGAGCTTTGCGCTTACTCCTGTCGCGTTGGTCCTCTGCCTAGCCCTAGCGGGTGCCCAATCAGCTTGCGCTCAGGCCCAGGTGACTTACGTGCGAGGTACGGAAGAAAACAAAAAAGTGGGGAAAAAAACAACAAAGACAAGGGGCAAAGACTGCTGACTCAACAAAGCCGCCTAGGCCACATCCCTTTGCTTTGGTTATCATGGCCAACAATGGTGAAATTGAAGTCTCTCTTTCATCTGAATCATACTATGTAAGTATCCCTAGAACAATTTTGGTCGCACCAATAGCGGGTCCTCTGCCTAGCCCTAGCGGGTGCCCAATCAGCTTGCGCTCAGGCCCATGTGACTTACGTGCGAGGTACGTAAGAAAACAAAAAAGTGGGGAAAAAAACAACAAAGATAAGGGGCAAAGCACTGCTGACTCAACAAAGATAAGGGGCAAAGCACTGCTGACTCAACAAAGCCGCCTAGGCCACATCCCTTTGCTTTGGTTATCATGGCCAACAACGGTGAAATTGAAGTCTCTCTTTCATCACTGCTGACTCAACAAAGCCCGCGGCCACATCCCTTTGCTTTGGTTATCATGGCCAACAATGGTGAAATTGAAGTCTCTC
This sequence comes from Viscum album, assembly GCA_963277665.1. Lineage (NCBI taxonomy): Eukaryota > Viridiplantae > Streptophyta > Magnoliopsida > Santalales > Viscaceae > Viscum > Viscum album. Next base: position 1,968,717,152 of record OY728161.1, read on the forward strand.
TTTCATCACTGCTGACTCAACAAAGCCGCCTAGGCCACATCCCTTTGCTTTGGTTATCATGGCCAACAATGGTGAAATTGAAGTCTCTCTTTCATCTGAATCATACTATGTAAGTATCCCTGTTTGCCGCAGGAACAATTCCGCCAAGAGCTGGAACAATTCCACCAACAACAGAAAGAGCCTCGGGTTCTAGATGCTCGCACACCCCACTATGACATTGCCAACCTTGTGTGCGATGGAGCTGATGTCTGTACTCCCACGACGGAAGGCGGAAGACACTAGCTGCTTTCCCTCGAAACGTATCACAACTCGCGCTGAGGGTTGAGCATACCATTATTCGTATTTCTCTCCCTGAGATTATGTTGGACTCAGAGCCAAAATTGAGAGTCGACGGTCACCCAAATTTCCACGATGTTGATTTGGGAAACTTGTCGAACCCGAATAAGGTGAGGCGTGCAGTGTTGAAGCAATGACTATTCAGGAAAGACAACTCTGGCCATCAGTGGAGGTATTTCATCCCACCAGAGCACATGGACCAACAATCGACATAGAACATGGGTAGAGGTTTCGCATCAACGTTCTCGACGAGGTTCTTTCAAGGTTGGCATCACCACAGAGTTTGGATCCATACATATTTTCATTTTACCCAAATGACATTCTTTATCCAACATGACTTGTGGCCGAGTCCTTGTCAAGTGGGGGAGATTGATGCAACCCCGTTTTAGCCTCATTCCCGCAGGCATTGCAGCACCCGCCTGAAGTTTAATTCTTAATTATTTTTTTATTTTTTATGTTGTTTTCCAGCTTTAGATATTTTATGGGTAAATTGGTCTTTCTATGTTTTGGGGTTCTAGTGTTTATAAATTAGGTGTCCGCGTCCATTGTAATAAGTTTTTTGATCATATTATTGAATTTTGTGCGAGTGTGTTATCTCCTTTTGGGTGTTCTACCCCGTTTCCCTCGAGCTCCTCGTTAAGGTCGTTCCTACTCTGCTGCGCTGTATCACCAATCCAGCATACATTTTAGTTCCATCTCTATGAATAGATCCAGTTTTTTAATTTCATGCAAGCTCTTTCACACAACAATCTCCTCTAAATGTGCAATTCTTCTCTTGGTTGTGTTCTCTCTCAATTCTATTCTCCATGCCTTCCAAATCTTCAAAACAAACTCCTTTTATCTCTTCACTAAAAATCTTCGACTTGTCATACTACTTGTTACCTCCTAATTGGTCCTCAAAACCGTCCATAATGGTCAAGTTAAATTTTCCATTTATATTTGAAAATTTTTCAAATATGCAGAATATGCAGATATCTAATAAATCAGTGTAATGTAGCTCGTTATGTTGTAATTGTAGCGACCCGAGTTTTTCTCGATCAAGACTTAGCTCAATTTTGAGTTTAAGAGTCTTGGGACCTCCTCAGGGGTACAACAATAAATTTACCCTAGCACGACCTCAGAAAAATTTTCGAATGGTTTTGTTGTTCTCGGGGTGCGGCGTTTACCCTCGGGCTGAGTCTTGGTGAATTTTTGAGCATGTTGGATTTTAAGGGATTTTTAGTATTTTTTTATTTAAATAAATATTAATCTCGTGAGCATAGATGGTTATATTTTTTAGCGACTCTGGATGTTTCATTTCAAACCTTCAGAGCATTCTTATAATATTTTTGAGGTTGGTCGCTGGGTCGTTTTGAGTTTGGAGCACCGCAGAGGCTTAAAAATAATATATATTAAAAAGGATATATTATTTTTAATCCCATGCGTGTGTTTGTGATGTATGAGTTATATCTCCTTAATAGAGTGTCAGATGGAGTGATGTAACTTTCGTTCGCATTTCAGGCCTTAGGATGGCCCGTCGTCGGTGCATCATTTAATGAAATTAATTAATATTTAATTAGTTAATTTAGTATTAGGGAAACCCTAAGTCCCCCTATAAATCTCTCCTTGTAGCTTTTCTCTAGGGCTAACCGCTATTGTCGTCGACATAACCTTAGATCGAGAGAGAGGAGAGGCTGGATCGTGGAGGAGCCGACATCAGATCGAAGGATCAGATTCATGACGAAATCGGCTATCGTATCACGTGATGATGACGAACGGAACCATGACCAACAACGGATTGAAGCAACGACTGTTGTGCCATGACTGCTCCGTTCTTCATGATTTTGAGCATGAATTATCTGTTCTTGATATGCTTTCTCTATAGATTTTTATTTTAGCCAGAGATTTATGGTTCAACATTGTTTTTCTGCCGTTCTTCACCGTTGGCAAATCCATGCTTGACGAACGGTGCCCAACCTTTTGCGTTTAGACATTAATTAATATGTTCTGGGATTATTCTTTTTCTTTTTACCCTCTTATCCTTTACAATTTCATCGCCGATCGTCGTCATGACTGACGATTCGACGAATCAGATCTGGATCGACGAATTTTGATGCGACAACGAGGACCGGGTGTGTGGGATCTGCGACATGCGATGGGAGAATCGCGGGAAGGTGCAACGATGTGGGCTTTCGGTGCAACGACGCACGAGATTGATGAGGGTTTTGTGAGAACCCCTTCCGATCCATTTTTCGGCGAAGTCACGGCCGAAAATTGACCATTGGAGGTTTGACATCCTTGGGCAAGGCATTTGGGTGCTTGGAAAGTCCATCCTGATTGTTTTTCCACATAGGACGGGATGATATGCTTCTCTTCAGCATCAGAGGTGAGACGTGGGATGATACGGGAAGTTAGTCTCTTTAGCTTTGTAGGGCCGATGGCGGGGTTTGGGCGTGGCGATCAGAGTGTTCTCGAGGTAGGTACCCCTGGCAGCGAGTTTATGTCTTGGTCAAGGTGCGAGTTTCCCTATAGATTTCTTAGACGGTGACGCGGTAATAGTGGACGATAAGTTGCGGTTTTCCCTTGACTGCTGCGCATGCTTTAGCATAGTCTTCCTTTATGGTTTCCTAGTGGTAGAGCATATCTCATACCTTTCTCATTTTCCTCCTGGTTACTCTCTCGTACTGGGGGGGTTCTAGTGAGTATGTTTATATTCACCCCTGCACGGACTTTGTGCCCACACATGTTGTGTTTGTGCAGGTGATGCACAGTTCAGAGATGGTCTTGGTGGGCATGGAGCTGGTGTGACTTGTTCAGAGCTGACACCTGGGGTGTTGGATTGGTGAAGCACTTTTGACTTGGGTGGTCATCTTTCATTGTAGCAATGCGGACTTCCAGCCACATTTCATTGTAACACAATAGGCTTTCTGACGGTTGGTGGAATGGTGCTTTGTCCTCCTTATTAACCCATTTTGGGCTAGGGTTTCATGTGTTAGAAGCTAGGTGTTAGAAACTATGATTCTCTCCTTGTAATTGTGCTCCCGACATATAGTGAAATTTCACATCTCCGTGGACGTAGGTATTATTCTCGAACCACGTAAATCTCTGTGTTCTTATTCTTCTATTTTTTCCCTTTTTACTCTTCTGTGATCTATTTTTCGCTTCGTTGTTCTCGACGTTTTCTGCATAGTGGTTCGTGATGTTTTCTTGATAGCATACCCGATCTCCTGGAGTATCTGTTGTGCTCAAATAATCTCTGTGTTCACATGTGTCATGCCTCGATATTCGGACTCTGTACTTGATCGGGAGATAACTGTCTGCATCTTATTTCACAATGAGATCAAATTGCCTTCATTAAATACTGCAAAACCAGACATAGACCTCCTAGAAGAAATACATCCTGCATAATCTGCGTCACAAAATGCTTCAATTTCTGTATGTTGATGATCTGAATATAAAAGACCTAAACCCGGTTCATTTTTCACATTTCTAGAAAAGTGAAGAATAGTCTCCCATTGCGTTTTTGTTGGAGATTTCATGAATTGACTCACCTTGCTAACTGCACAAGCAATTTCAGGTTCATCGTCAAGTAGTTAAGCTTCCTAACAAGTCGTCTGTATCTGTCAGGTGAAGGGAAGACTTTCACTATCAGTGTGAGGTGACTTCTCTTCAGGTTCCAAAAGCGTGTTAGCCGAGTCAGCTCGAGTCATGCCAGTCTCTTGTGGTAGATCATGAACATACTTTCTTTGAGATAGAAAAATTCTGTTGTCACATTTGGAGATCTCAATCCCCAAGTAATATCGTAGTGGACTCAAATCTTGTGTGTAAAAATTTTGATGAAGAAAAGACTTGAGGTGACCAATACCAGCAACATCACTGTCAGCAATAACAATGTCATCCACATAGACCATCAAAAGAATGATTCCTGCCGCAGATTGATGATAAAAAACAAAAACATCCTTTATGCTTCGGCACATGCCAAAGCTAAGCATAACGATGCAAAAACGATCGTATCAAGCAAGAGGTGACTGTTTGAGTCCATATAATAATCAACGAAGACGGCAAAGCTTAGCGGACCCCCCCCCCCCCCCCCGAGCAACAAACCCGGATGATTGCTCCATATAAATTTCTTCATTAAGAAAACCATGTAGAAAAACATTTTTAATATCCAATTGATGGAGAAACCAGTGATAGGTGGCAACAAGAGAAATAAGTAAGCGAACCGAGACCATGGAGAAAAAGTGTCAAAAGTAATCAGCTCCATATGTCTGCGCATAACCTTTGGCCACAAGCCGAGCCTTAGACGATTAAGAGAGTCATCGGCGTTAACACGCACTATATGGATCCATTTGCAGCCGATCACTTGTTTACCTGAAGGGAGAGGGATAAGATCCCAAGTATGGTTGGTGCACAGAGCCTGAAGTTCATCTTACATAGCCTCTGTAACCAGCTGGGATGAGATTTAGCCTCGACAACAGTGTGTGGTGTCGAGTGAGCAACCAACGTCTCAATAACTCATGAGGTAGCCACATATAATCCCTGATAATACTGTCAGGAGCGTGAACCTTTGCGATGTGCAATAGGCAACTTCGGTGATGGAGGATCAGGAGTAGGTGAGTCGTCAGGTGTAGGCATCGGGGTGGCAGGTGTGCTAGGTCGGTGAGTATATATCTGGCCAAATCGTGATCCAACAACATCATTGAGAAGACATGAGAGTGACGGTGTATTGAGAGAATATGGTAAAATAACTTCGGAATCAGGAACGACAAATGGTGGTTGGAAGTCAGGAATAGAAAAAACTGAGGATTCAAGGAAGGAAACATCGATCGAGACAACATAACGACGCAAATCTGGAGAGAAGCAGTGATCGGGAATGACAAATGGTGGTTGGAAGTCGGGAATAGAAAAAACTGAGGTTTCGATGAAGGAAACATCGATCGAGACAATAGAACGACACAAATCTGGAGAGAAGCAGCCAAAAATGCATAGGGGCAGAGAATGAGGTGATGTTGAAAACAAAGAATGAAATGACGTCTCCCCCCAAAGAACAGACGATGTAAGTCGGTTGATATAGGTGACTGTGAGAATGACATCTCAAAAAATGGTCGGAACTTTTTTTGAAATTAAAGGGCACGAACAACTTTCAACAGATAGCTGTTCTTTCACTCAGCAACATCGTTTTTTTGAGGTGTATCAGGACAAGAAGTCTAATGGATAATGTCATGGTCATTTAGAAAGGACCGGAATGGTCTAGATAAATATTCACGACCATTGTTAGAACACAAACATTGATGAAGCTTAACAGAAAACGGAGTGGTGATTTCCTGATAATAGGAACGAAACACGGTAAAAAAGTTAAAACGATTTTTCAACAAATAAACCCAAGTCATCCAATTTAGATGGACTAGGTCCCCAAATATCAGAATGAACCAAATGAAAAAGCAGTGAATGTGAGGGTGTAGGAGGGCTACGCGATAGTGAGGGGGGGGGGGGGGGTGCAGCGTCGGGGGTTCAGTACAGGGAGGTGGGTGTCGTGAGGGTGGATGGGGCGGCGTCGGGGGTTCAGTACAGGGAGGTGGGTGTCGTGAGGGTGGATGGGGCGGCGTCGGGAGGGTACTAATATTCTATTTCATTTCTGCAGTGTTGTTCGTGAGTTTGATTTCTTGATAATAGGAGCGAAACACGGTAAAAATGTTAAAACGATTTTCCAACAAATATACTCAAGTCATCCGTGAAAAATCATTGATGAAAGTAACAAAATATCGATAACCCAATTTAGATGGACTTGCACTACGTTCCCAGATATCAGAATGAACCAAATGAAAAGGCGTGAATGCGAGGGTGTAGGAGGGCTTCACGATGGTGGGGGGGGGGTGCGGCGTTGGGGGTTAAGTACAGGGAGGTGGGTGTCGTGAGGGTGGATAGGGCGGCGTCGGAGGGTACTAATACTTTGTTTCATTTCTGCAGTGTTGTTTGTGAGTGTGATTATTATGGGGGATCACACAGATCCAAATTTTTCTATTATTATCTTATTTTCTATCGGGGGTCGGTACAGGGAGGTGGGTGTCGTGAGGGTGGATGGGGCGGCGTCAGGAGGGTACTAATACTCTGTTTCATTTCTGTAGTGTTGTTTGTGAGTGTGATTATTCTGGGGGATCACACATATCCAAATTTTTCTATTATTATCTTATTTTCTATTGGGGGTCGGTACAGGGAGGTGGGTGTCGTGAGTGTGGATGGGGCGGCGTGAGGAGGGTACTAATACTCTGTTTCATTTCTGCAGTGTTGTTGTGATTGTGATTATTCTGGGGGATCACACAGATCCAAATTTTTCTATTATTATCTTATTTTCTATTGGGGGTCGGTACAGGGAGGTGGGTGTCGTGAGGCTCGATGGGGCGACGTCAGGAGGGTACTAATATTCTGTTTCATTTCTGCAGTGTTGTTCGTGAGGGGGATCATTCTGGGGGGATTGCACATATCCAAAATTTTCTATTATTGTCTTATTTTCTATTTTTTCCCACTGTAATACTTTCAATTCTTATGACCATATTTATTTTCTAAATCTAATGTTTACATTAATGTAATAAATTCGTTGGTTTTATCATGTGGTGCATTTGCATTTTATAATATTATATTACTAAATATGACAGTTATATATTCAGAAGGAAAATTCCATTGACAAAATTCTGAGTTGTTTACACTGTTGTGCTTGTATTCGATGTCTCATGCATGTATTGTATGCAGTTCAGTTGTTTATATGGATACACTGCGAGGGTGTAGGAGGGCTTCGCGATGGTGGGGGGGGGGGCGTTCAGTACAGGGAGGTGGGTGTCGTGAGGGTGGATGGGGCGGCGTCGGGAGGGTACTAATATTCTGTTTCATTCCTGCACCAAAATTTTCTATTATTATCTTATTTTCTATTTTTTGTTCCACTGTAATACTTTCAATTCTTATGACCATATTTATTTTCTAAATCTAATGTTTAAATTAATGTAATAAATTAGTTGGTTTTATCATGTGGTGCATTTGCATTTTATAATATTGTATTACTAAATATGACAGTTATATATTCAGAAGGAAAATTCCATTGACAAAATTCTGAGTTGTTTACACTGTTGTGCTTGTATTTGATGTCTCATGCATGTATTGTATGCAGTTCAGTTGTTTATATGGATACACTGCGAGGGTGTAGGAGGGCTTCGCGATGGTGGGGGGGGGGGGGGCGTTCAGTACAGGGAGGTGGGTGTCGTGAGGGTGGATGGGGCGGCGTCGGGAGGGTACTAATATTCTGTTTCATTCCTGCACCAAAATTTTCTATTATTATCTTATTTTTTATTTTTTGTTCCACTGTAATACTTTCAATTCTTATGACTACATTTATTTTCTATTGGGGGTCGGTACAGGGAGGTGGGTGTCGTGAGGGGTAGATGGGGTGGCGTCAGGAGGGCACTAATATTTTGTTTCATTTCTGCACCAAAATTTTCTATTATTATCTTATTTTTTATTTTTTGTTCCACTGAACTTTCAATTCTTATGACTATTTATTTTCTAAATCTAATGTTTAAATTAATGTAATAAAATAGTTGGTTTTATCATGTGGTGCATTTGCATTTTATAATATTATATTACTAAATATGACAATTATATATTCAGAAGGAAAATTCCATTGACAAAATTCTGAGTTACACTGTTGTGCTTGTATTTGATGTCTCATGCATGTATTGTATACAGTTCAGTTGTTTATATGGATACACTGCTGGTGTTGCTGGTTATTTTATGTATTAGAGTTATGTGTGTGTTGTTGGTTGATATAGACTATGACCTTTCAGTACAGGGAGGTAGGTGTCGTGAGGGTGGATGGGGCGGCGTCGGGAGGGTACTAATATTCCTTTTCATTTCTACAGTGTTGTTCGTTGTTGGTCGGAGTACTCAAGAGGGGAGGGGTGAATTTAGTTACTATAAAAATTTCTGTAAAAAGTATTTCTAAAAAGGTTTTCCCCAAAGATTAAATACAGCCCAGTTAATCAAGGTTATACTGTTATAAGAGTTTGACTGTTTAAGTAACTTCTTAGAAGATTGATTAATTCTCAGTAATCTTAATTTGTGTTATTAATTTTACTTTTGAAGTTATTCTACTAAGACAAGCCAGTTATAACTTCTTTCCAAGATTAACTATCAAAGTGAAATTAGTGATTTCTGTATTATACAGTAAAACAATAAAACAAAGATAACTAAATTAAGCAACACAACGGATATGAAACAAGTGGTTCAGTCTCAAGCTGAGACCTAATCCACTCCACTTGGTGATCACCTGCCACCAAACAGTTTATATAAATAAACTGTGATCCACACCCTGGATCGGGGTTAACAACAGTACTCAGAATGTCCAGGCCACACAGGGACCTCTTCCACAGTTTTCGTGGGTACAAAATAATCAGGCCACACAAGTACACACTCTGCTCGAAAGGTAATAAACAGATACACAACAGAGCAAAAATATGAAGATGGGTTTAGAAGTGCTCTGAGTGTTTGTCTTTACAGCTTTGGACTTCTGAGATGAAGCAGATGTAGAGTTCAAGTCCCCATCTGTAAAACAGAGTGTCGCAATTCAGCTTGTGTTCTTCGTGAGATTCAACAGAGCGAAGATGTTCTTTAAGCTTCAAATATGCTTCGTGTGTTCAGCAGTGTCGAGTTGCATGCAGTGTGCCTTTCTTTTGAAACTTGCTCTAAGTATGTTCTTCGTTATTGTGCTTATGGCCTTGCTTTTTGTTTTTGTATCGCACACAATGATTCTTGGCCACACTTCGCTTTTAACTTGGAATGCCTGTGTTGGAGCCGACAGGTTGCATGTATTCTGCACCTCGTACCTCGTACTGTCCGATGATATGTCTACAAAGAAACATTAATTATGTCAGTGCATTAAAATCATCAAATATGACCGTTAGAAATTAAATTGAAAGACGACAAAATAGTTTAAGAAACAGTGTCACAGTAAGTCATGGAAATGGTGTCTCCTTCACACAGTGTCTAGATTGATCACGGTGTCTGAGTGTCACGGTGTCTGAGTGTCACGACGTCTCATGGTCACGGTGTCTCGCGGTCACGGTGTCTTCTTCACGGTGTCTGCTTCACGGTGTCTTGCTTCACGGTGTCTGTTTCACGGTGTCTTGCTTCACGGTGTCTGCTTCACGGTGTCTGCTTCACGGTGTCTTGCTTCACGGTGTCTGCTTCACGGTGTCTTGCTTCACGGTGTCTTGCTTCACGGTGTCTGCTTCACGGTGTCTTGCTTTACGGTGTCTGCTTCACGGTGTCTGGATTCACGGTGTTTGCTTGCTTCACGGTGTCTTGCTTCACGGTGTCTGCTTCACGGTGTCTGGCTTCACGGTGTCTGCTTCACGGTGTCTGGCTTCACGGTGCCTTGCTTCACGGTGCCAGAAATACATAGCCAATGGCAGACTCACGGTGTTTCAGACCTTTCAAAGTAACTGTGTTCATACTTAAGTAATGATGATAATAGAATGGATTAGACTTAAGCATTTGTCAAAGATAGTATAAAGTAAGAAAACTGAATGTAGAGCAATTAAGATCTTGCATGGCTCTTCTTAAAGCATGAGAAAACTTTAAACATAAATACACATGATTGGATATAATTTATAGGTGTTAACTAGGTTGAATAAGATTTGTGATCATTAAAACACGATTAATACATGAAGAGTCCAACATTCGTGAGTGTGATTATTCCGGGGGATCGCGCAGATCCAAATTTTTCTATTATTATCTTATTTTCTATTGGGGGTCGGTACAGGGAGGTGGGTGTCGTGAGGGTAGATGGGGCGGCCGTCGGGAGGGTACTAATATTTTGTTTCATTTTTGCATTGTTGTTCGTGAGTGTGATTATTTTGGGGGGATCACGCAAATCCCAATTTTTCCATTATCATCTTATTTTATATTTTTTGTCCCATTGTAATACTTTCAATTCTTATGACCATATTTATTTTCTAAATCTAATGTTTAAATTAATGTAATAAAATGTAGCTGGTTTTATAATGTGATGCATTTGCATTTTATAATATTATATTACTAAATATGACACGGTTATATATTCTGAAGGAAAATTCCATTGACAAAATTATGAGTTGTTACAGTGTTGTGCTTGTATTTGTCATGCATGTATTGTATACAGTTCAGTTTATATGTATACACTGCTGGTGTTGCTGGTTATTTTATGCATTATAGTTATGTGTGTGTTGTTGGTTGATATAGACCAAGGACTTTTATATTGTGTGATATGCCTACTTGGTGCTTGTTATCACCCCTTGACTTATTGAAAGCGGGCTTGTGGTGACAAATTCAGCTTACTGCTGACTTGGGTGGGGCTCTAGTGGGTCAGGTTGTGTCATTAATAAATCTAGATTACCATAATGTATAACATTATGACGTAATGTCTTGTCCTATGCCAAATGAAGGTGTTCAGGTACAGCCGAGTCGGTATGCAGGTTCCAAAATTGATCCTCTGAATGTTATGCAGGTTCTCGTTCCAGTTGCCCATGGTTCTGAAGTGATCGAGGTGGTAACAGTGACTGATGTTTTAAGACGAGCAAAGGTGGATGTTGTTGTTGCCTCAGTTGAAAAATCTGTCCTGATTTTGGCTTCCAGAGGCACAAAGATTGTTGCAGACAAATCAATTGTCAGTGCAGCCGAGTCGGTATATGATATGATCATTCTTCCGGTGAGATGAATGCAGTCAATTATATGCAAATCAATTGGTTTTACTTGCATTTCTAATAATGACATTCTAGGGGGAAAGGGTTTTTGATAAGCTTTTGAATCAATTCTTAAATTCCTTTTATTTTTGTGAGTTCTTAAATGCACCCAGTTGCCCTTGTGTCCCTGCTGTTTAAAGATACACTACTATGTCATTTAGATTATGGGTATTAGAATGAATGAATAAAGTAAAAAAAGTTTATATATAACTTCCTTTTTATTTCATATCAAATTCTCATATATTTCTCTCTTTTTTATCCCCACCCCACATGATATTTGAATATGGCAGTCACTGTTGAATGCTCATTTCATTTTTTTAACAGTGATATGAGAATTAAGATGTTCATTATTATATTTCTTGATTTAGATGTCCTTTGGAGCCTTCATTTGATAATACTTATTGAACTGTTGACAGCACTTATCACTTACGATAAACAGTTTGAAAAAAGTAAGTGGTGTTTTTTCTGTTGTTCAACCTTTTCAATATACAAGCTAGAAGCACTTATCATAAGTGGTAAATATGCATCAAGGCTCCGTGAACTGTTTATAATAGTATGATAAACAGTTTGAAAAAAAAAGCAGCGGTAGTTCTGTTTTTTTTTTAAAAAAAAAACACCTGCACTAAAATTCTAGAAGAAAACCACTTAAACTTAAATAAGTGGTTGAAGCACACTTTTATATAAAATCTAGCACTTATCATTAGTGATAAGTGTTATAAGCAGTTTTTAATAAGTGCTGTCTAACGAAGCCCAAGCATCAACCGAAAAAAAAAACCTTGACGAGCTTAATGAGACTGAAAATCGCTTAGATAAGTGGTACCTACCAATCTGGAAACACCTGTACAGAAACAGTTATCACAAGTGAAAAGTGTTGTAAGCAGCTTTCAACGAGTGCATCAAACATTGGTTCAACTGAAAAAAAAAACTTTACGAGTTTGATGAGACTGAAAACCACATAGATAAGTGGTACCTACCAATCTGGAAACACTTGTACAGAAACAGTTATCAACAAGTGCTGTCAAATGGAGCCTAACATCACTCTGCTTCAGAAAAATGAAAGTCAACTACTTTGATGAGTTGGATGAGACCATTTTCAGGGTGGTGCCATTGGGGCTGGACGGCTGCACAAATCCAAAGTGCTGAAGAGACTTCTCAAAGAACAAGAAGCAGCAGGAAGGTTATACGGTGCAATCTGCTCTTCGCCATCAATCCTCCATAAACAGGGGCTACTAAAGGTGAGCTGAAGAAAGTGCCATCTTCTGAATTTTAAGACATAGGATGATGGGTAGAGCTTATTTTATTGTTCGCTTGCCAAACGCAGGATAAGAAGGCTGCAGCTCACCCATCCGTCACGAGAAAACTCACAGACCATGTCGTTGATGGTGTTGGGGTGGTTATAGATGGCAAAGTTATCACGAGCCGTGGGCTCTCCACTGTTACTGACTTTGCATTGGCTGTGGTGAGTAAGCTTTTTGGTCCTGCAAGGGCAAGGTGTGTTGCAGAGGGCCTTGTCTTTGAGTACCCCAAGAACTAGAAAGATGCCTTTGAATGTTATAAATACTTTTATTCGAGTGTTTCCAAACGCAGCCTTAACATTCCATTGAAAGGAGATGATTATACTCGCAAGTCACTTGATTGCCTGTGATCTTTCATGGGGCAAGGGGACTTTCTGGACTGACTTTAGTTTTTGGGCTGCCACAAAGCCCGAGCTTCTCTCCTTGCATTTGGGTGGGTAGCTTTCAGCTTTTCATTTTGTTATGTATCAGAGAATGTTGAAGTATAAGTGCTTACTGCTGCAGATCCGTGTTTGGTTGGATCCATGGAACGGTAATGGCAAGTTTATGGCATCCAAATCCTTGCGGAAGAGAACTGTTGCTGGGTATTGAGCATGGAAGATGACTTGAGGCTTGGGACTCAAATGTGAGATTTCTATTTAAACTTATGCATTGCTCTATCAAGCTGTGCCGGTTCTTTATTATTGTAGAATGATAAAGAGAGATGGACCCAATACCCAAGATGGCTCTCTAAGAGAGACTTTTAAGTTATTTTATAAGAAATAATAAAGACCACATAAGACCACAAGTCCGTTGTGGGATGCAGACTCCAACACTCCCCCTCAAACTAAGTCTACCTAGTTTGTACACATAATTAAAGAAACCAAAACAAAACAAAGAGAATGACACTTCAGCAGTCCCCCTAAAGCTGGACATACCCAGTTTGATGACAAAACAAGACAAAACAAAAGAAATCATTCGTGATCGCAACTTCCTCTTGAGATGAAAAATGATAGAAGATGTGTTGGATGATATCGATGGTGCGACAAGTTGCCGATGCGCAACAGCATAATCGTGCAGTCGGGGCCGGTCGATGGAGTGTTAGGAAAGTCGCACTGACGGGGTCAGTCGGTGAGGCTTCGGGAAAGCCGCATTGGCGGGGCTGGACAACAGAGCGTCGGGAAAGTCGCACAGGCGGGTCGGTCAACGGGATGCCGGGAATGCTGCACTGGCGGAGCCGGTCGTTGGGAAAGCCGAAGGCGAGGCCGGATGATGAGGGTCGCCTGAAAAACCACACAGGTGGAGGCGCTGGTGATGGGAGGAGGGTGGTGCCGATAGGGGCGGTGGCCGCTTAGGAGGGGCGCTGTGATCGACCCACTGATGACAATAGATTTGGATCACGTGCCTTCATTGCACGCCTTCATCGACACAGAGGTGTCCCGCAAGGGGCCGTTTGGCAGGGTGGAGGGGAGACGAGTCGGACGGGGTTGTCGCACGGGAGGGCCGACAGGGGGCCGTCAGGGGCGACCTCAGACGACTGAGAGAGGAGTCACTGTGGGATCTGGCAGTGCTACAGGAGCTGGCGCACACAGGGAAGGAGTTCGGCGTCGGAGCGGAAGGCGTGAAAGGAAAGGGGGCCGTCGGCCGTCGCACAGGAGAGGGGGATGCCCGTGACGGGGATTCCGCATGAGGCACAATGGTTGATAGAGGTCATGTCCGAAGGATGTCGTCGGGAGGAACGACAATGGCTGGTTGGGATCTGGCGGCGCGACGACAGACAATCGACACCGTCTGACTGGTGGTGCTGTGTTGTTGCGCAGGGATGCCGTCAGGAGGGAGGTGGGCCCCTGGAGACGACCTCACACGAGAGTTGCCGATCACAGAGGGTCGTTGCGCGCAGCAGCAGGGGGGGCCGCCGCCCCCAACCAACAGAGGGGGGGCATCAGTGAAGAATCTAGGGCAAGAGAGGAAAAATGGGAGGGAGGGCTCAGGTTAGAGAACTCCCTTTGATACCATGTAGAATGATAAAGAGAAATCGACCCAGTACCATGTAGAATGATAAAGAGAAATCGACCCAGTACCCAAGATGTCTCTCTAAGGTAGACATTGAGGTTATTTTATAAGGAATAATAAAGACCACATAAGACCACAAGTTCGATGTGGGATTCAGACTCCAATTATCTATTAGGACCATATGTTTCTCATGATTTGCATTTATAATTTCTGCAAGATTATTGTTGTGTGTGATTTGGTTTGATAAAGCATGCCCTAACTTAGACATGCCAAAACAGGCCCGGACCCCACAAGCTTTTTTAATACCATTGTTAATTAACCCTGTGGACTAACAATTTTTGAATGAATAAAATATTATTTTTGATTGATTGATAATTTTTTAATTGAACCATATATATAATTAGGTCTCATTTGAAAAAGTACATGTTAGGTATTCTAGAATTAAGTATCAAACTGGTATAATTGAATGCAAACTCAAATGTATTTTTTGTAACATCTCGACCCATATCATTGGGTCAGAGCTGAAATGTCACATGACATCAGGCGCGTCTCCGTATGTCAGAGGCTGCTAACTAGCAGTGAAGGTTGCGTGTGGAACCATGATGAGACTATACCCTCAATCAGAGAACACAATATCAATAAATAACCCAACATGTAAACAAAATAGAATTAGAGTAAGCGGAAACCATTAGCATATCAACTGTATGAATGTATGCGGAAACAACATATTCAAACCCTATCAAGCATTGAACGCCCATTGGGCCGATCACATATTCAAATAAGGAAAAAATGAGGTGCAAGAGGCTCTGCTCCCACTCCAAGCCACACCTCATCCCGGTCTCTACACTCATAGCGGGCTATCTTGCTAAACAATCAACTCGGGCCTCAATCCAACTTATCAACTGCGTTGGTGGTGTCCTATTGAGGGGTCGTGCACTTACCAAGATGTCACGAGCCCTCAGACATGCATGCTTCGACTCCATGTCGGAAGGATAATCAGAACGGTTGTCAGAGTAAGCAAGAGCTAATCACAACAAGGAGCCAGTTGTTCAATAGCCGTATAGGCCTTAGGCCATCAGGTCAGGTCACATAGACCAACATGCTAATAAACATGCATAAAACCAAAGGGTAGAGTACACGAGACCACCTACCTCAAGGTTGTCGACTTCAAAGTCAGACTTTGACATAATTACTGTGCAATTGGTGACACAATGCTTTGTTTTCTTTATTAGGTCATTTGAGATAGAGTTTTGTGTGTGTAACTCTGAAACCTCCCCGTAATTGTGCTCTCAATTTTAGTGAAGTGATTCTGCCTCTCCGTGGACGTAAGAATTATTCCTGAACCACGTAAATCGTTGTCTGTGTTCATCATCATCATCTTTTTTTGTTTTGTTTTTTCTTCATCTGCAAACCTCTGTCACGAGACTCCACGTGTTTCTGCAACAAAAACTATTCTTTATCACTGTTGATTATTCTCTCTAGAATAATCCTAGATAAATTCATAATAATTATCCTTTATCATTCTGATAATTCTGGGTGATTTAACACTTAAAAAGAACGCTAACCTTTTTCCAAAGAACTTGGAAAACTAAAAACACATACGACAAACATTCCTCTCTGTATAATAAACTTGACAAGCCTAAGATAATAATCTATCTCTTAATCACCTTTTGATAATTTCCAGATTATTATCGTTTCAGAATTCTTTATCCTTAATTCCAGAAGCTCGGAAAGAACAAATAAAAGAATACCCAAAATTTACTCCTTGAAGAATGTTGCTCATGAACAAAGGAGAAAGAGAGGTTTAACTGCGCCTGGAAAATGAAAGGGCTTGGGTCGATTGAGGAGGAATTCCAGATCCTGTGTAAAGGGTCTTTGGGTGCTTGGCCTCAGGAGGTCAACTAAAAATGAAGGTTGCAATGGTCAAATATTTTAAAAATATCAATACTTTTGGTTTACAACGCTGGGAACTGCCAAATTAAATGCACCATTTAAATTTCCATTTAAGCGATTCTTAAATGTGGAGGTTTCAAAGTCCATAAAAGAGGTTACAATCTTAAGAAAAGTCAAAAGAATTGAATCTCATGATTTTCGACATTGAAAACCATTGAAACAAGTTACGGGTCGCGTTGGAGGAGGAGAAAGACAAAACAAGGGTTTTAATTAATTTTCTCCCAAAAAGGGATTTGTGATTTTACCCTTACGTAGTCTACCCTTATGCCATCCCTCTTTACCCTTATGCAGGTATGAACTTACCTTTACCACAACCTTTGAGAACTTGCACATAACCTTATGCAGACCACTCTACCCTTACATAACCCTAAAAAAACACGATTGGAGGTAACACTGAATATGACGAGCTCGATTCCTTTCCAACCCACTGCATTTAGGTTCTTGCGGAAACACTAGCCGAAACATTTTTAACCGCCTTCCCCAAAGTTAATTGGCCTAAACAACCAACACTCCATGAAACACTGAATATGATGCCTTAAACCTCAGAGGCATTGTTAAATGGTCCAACATCCTAACCGAAGTCCGGACATACTTCATAAGAGTTTTCCTGGTTGGTTCACAACCACTTGCACCAGCCACAAGGCTCACATAAGATTTCCATCCAACGCTACATCTGAAACAAACATCAGACATTCAATGCGGAGTCAGATATTCTCGGGTCTACTACACATCGATCTCTGAAGTCACCATGATGGTCCAACGTTCAAGACCATAACCCTTCCCCCAAGGGAAATGTTTCACACGCGACCAAGTTGATGCTCCCCACTATAGGAGTGTCCTTATAGCCACCTCCCAACAAAACATCCAAGAGACGAAACTGAAACCTCAAGGGACAACACATCCAAAACACCACAACAATTCCCAAAAGTGACAACTCTCCAAAGTTCTATTAGGATCCAGCCATTCACAAGCAAGACATAGAACTGACAAAGATTTTTACCTTGTGCAAGTAGTACATTCCCAAGACCTATTCAAGTCCAATCAGAAAGAGCTCGAAACAATAAGGTTAAACAGGGCACTACACTCTCACGGGGAAGATCATCCATCACATCGAGATTGAGCTCTAACCATCAAGGTTAATTCACAAACAGGGCGCTACACTCTCACAGGGAAGACCGTCCATCACATTGAGACTGAGCTCTAACCATCAAGATAAAAACAAGAGGATACCATGGAACAACAACCAACCTGAATGGTATCAAACACCGACTATAGGGAAACACCCATGGAAAGAAGCAACATGAGATATTTAGAAGAACAATAGCCCTAAGCATCTAGAGATTCTCAACATAAGATTCTATTCATCTCCAGGAGCACAATGAACCTTAAGGGTTTCAAAACCATTCACGACGAAGACCGACACCATTCAATAGAACACATCCACAAGGAGTAACAAGGTGTTCTTAGGTAAAGGAAACTATCATCATGATCACAACCAAGGTCCACAAGGGAACATTTACAAAGGACCCAAAGTAAGCCACACGTGATCTCCCCAGAACGAGAAGGTCTGAAGCCACAAGTGATCTCCCCAGAACGAGAAGGTCTGAACCACGACGTCTCCATCGATGACAGCTCATGCTGACCATGCAACGGTACCCCCACTCCACTGTCGACGTCGTCTTCCGCCACAGTGAAACCATTGGGTCGTCATACCTTTTGAGCTTCATGCCTAATGCGCTAGTTGCTAACAACAAGGGTGACCCTAAACCAAATTGACCAGTGGCATACCATTACTGTTTCCTCCAAGTTTGTCCACAGAACAAGGAACATCCTCAACGGTCAGATCACCACCCTGCTTCCAATGATTCAATTGACTCCGCGTGTAACCACCGCATGCTCTCTCATATCCATGTGCGTCACACGTATGACATCCCGCCTTTTTATTATGTAACTTTTCATTACATGGTACATAGGATCTTTTCAAGTTAAGATTCTGGGAAATATGGTACATAATACACGAAAACTTAAAACATTATTCTAAGTCCACTTGAAGACATCTTTATGGGTTCACCCTAAGTTACTTTTATTACATCTCATATCCTGTGAACATACATCAAAGAAAAAGGGTGAGCATGCAGCTCGTAAGAGAAAAAGCAAGAGAGACATATAACATATCAAAGGTAAAGGGTGAGCATGCAGCTCGTAAGAGAAAAAGCAAGAGAGACATATAACATGTGATCATGAGACATATAACATGTGATCATGAGCTATAACAATAAAGCGTGAAAAAGAGGTATATGTCTTAATTAATGAGAGTCACATAGATCATACTAAATCAAAGGAAAAGGGTGAGCATGCAGCTCGTAAGAGAAAAAGCAAGAGAGACATATAACATGTGATCATGAGACATATAACATGTGATCATGAGCAATAAAGCGTGAAAAAGAGGTATATGTCTTAATTAATGAGAGTCACATAGATCATACTAAATCATTTCATTAATAATCCGCGGAGAATAAAGAATGAGTTTCTTATCAAAATCATGACATACAAAAATGCTTGGACATGATCATTACGTCATTTTTAGCTCACGAAAAGAGAATGTGAGTTTCTAATGTGTAAATCCCTGAATCAAATAAATTATTTTTACATTTAAGTGAATACCCATGACAAAGAAAAATGTTCGGGGTATTCACACAAAGAAAATAAAAGAGAATTTCATAAGGAGTGGAGATAAATTTTGAGAAGTAAATTCGGCAGCATGACAGGTATAAAACATGGTTTTAGAAAAGGGTAAAATGCGAGGGGACAAGAGTCTTCCATTTATAAAAGACTATACTTACAGTAATGAGATAATAGAGTGTACAAAAGAATTTAGTTTGGAAATTGGAAGACATACCACATAAAAGGGAACCTGAATGGGTAAAATGAGAGGGGACAAGAGTCTTCCTTGGGGGGCTCCTTGAGAGGCAAAACCGTCATAACTTCGTGGAGGATGGATTGAGAGTGACGTGGAGAGGTGAAATGAGTGTGTATTTATAACAAAAGTGGATAAATTGTTTAATAATTTCCAAATACAGGTCTTGGAAAAATAGGTTCTTGAAAATGCACAACCATTGGTTTACCTATGGTTTTTGGCCATGGTTTTAGACATTTGAGACACACTTCATGTTATTTTAATGCACCAGAACCAAACATCATTTTTTAATACTTCTTTTGGCATGAAAAAGTAAAGATTCCACACTGTAATGTTTTTAAAAATCAAATTTTCCTTTTTAGACTTTGGAAAGCCACTTATAGTTTTAAAAATTGATTAAATCTATTGAAATACTTAATATTAATAAAATAACACAATTTAAGTCGTGGATTGTGTTTAAATAATTATCACATCATTATGACATAAATATGATGTCATAAAATATACCGAAAACCCAAAACTGTATTTTTACTATTCATGAAAAATAAAGTATTTTTAAAAAATTATCATAAATCCACTAACCTAATTTCGATGTGCTGATTTCAAAATATAATGTTTATTTTTCCAGAATATTTATCTAAATATGAGAATTTTAACTTTTAAATATAAAACCTTATTTATTTAAAATAGTAGTTTTTAAGGCACGATTAAATTTCCGACACAAAAAATTTCTTAGGTCATTATAAAATTATTTTATCATTTATATTTAGATGAGAGTTTTAAAAGACCATTTGATTAAAACAAATAATATTCAGAATACTTGAGTTTATTATAAAATTGTATATATTTTCTAAAAAAATACAATTATGTTTTATTTGCGTCCAAAAATCAAATTATCAAATTCATCTCAATTAAAAATATATTTTATTAAGAAAAACTATTATCAAGAGGAATTGATGGAATAAACATTTTACTTATACAGACAAATTTACACTTAACTAAAGTTTGGACACGTAACCCCTTATTATACCCGCATACGTCATAAGTGTGAGGTGTGATAGTGGTAGTTTCATGGGGTGGCTCGGCTAACATCGACTGAGTGGTAATCTCCACTGACTTAAACTTCTCCTGTAGGTGATTTCGTTCAAGTTTCACTTGTTGAAGTTTAGTTTGAGCTTGGTTAAGGGCGAACCCTGGTGACGATACCTCCCTCCCAAGTTCTGAAAAATGAGCTTCAAACGACATGACTCTAATGATAGAGACTATCGATTCTCCTCTGTATCAATTATCATTTATCATTACTTCTTAAAAACACTAATTATAACGGTAAAATTATCAACCAAGGGTATAATTTTCAATGGTCATATTGATCGATGGTCATATTTGACCAACGATCACATTCTCCTTTATAAGAGTGAGGTGTGCGATAGTGGTAGTTTCATGGGGTGGCTCGGCTAACATCGACTGAGTGATAATCTCCACTGACTTGAACTTCTCCAGTAGGCGATTTCGTTCAAGTTTCACTTGTTGAAGCTTAGTTTGAGCTTGGTCAAGGGCGAACCCTGGTGACGATACCTCCCTCCCAAGTTCTGACAAATGAGCTTCAAACGACATGACTCTAATGATAGAGACTATCGATTCTCCTCTGTATCAATTATCATTTGTCATTACTTCTTATAAACACTAATTATAACGGTAAAATTATCAACCAAGGGTATAATTTTCAATGGTCATATTGACCAATGGTCATATTGATCGATGGTCATATTTGACCAACGATCACATTCCCCTTTATTCTTTCACTCAAAATTCACTACAATTCCGCTTAAGGTTATATTTTCATTTTCATAAGATGTTGATTAGTTTACTAATATTTTGTTTCATTTCTATAACATTTGCAGTGAGGGCGATGATTCTAGTAGATTGGGGAGATCCATACTTTTCCATTTTAGCTATTCTATTTTATATTTTTTGTCCAGTTGCAATATTTGACATTTTAATTGGGTTGATAACTGACTAATGTAATGATCTTTATTAATGATATTAAATTTTGTCGGTTTTTATCTATTTATTTTACATGTAATATTATATATAATACACATTTATTCAACAAACAAATATCATTTAAAAAGTCTGGGTCATTACATTCTTTCTCCTTTAATAAATTTCATCTTCAAAATTTCAACTCATTATCTAGGTTGAGAAAATGTGAATGTACTTCTGTCTCATTGTCTCCTTTGGTTCTCATGTCGCTTCTTCATATTTATGGTTCATCCACAACACTTTGACTAGGTGAGTAGTCTTGTTGCATAGAACTTTGTCTCTACGGTTCAAAATCTCCATCGTCTGCTCCTCATATGAGAGGTCATGTTTTAGTTGTATCACCTCCGGATTCAGTACATGTTAGGGATCAGGTATGTACTTCCTCAAGAGAGATACGTGGAATACATCATGAACTTGAGAAAGATTTGGTTGAAGTGTTAGCCGATAGGTCACCACTCTTATGTGATCAAAGATTTCATAGGAGTCAATGTACCTAGGGCTAAACTTTCATTTATTCCCAAATCGCATGACTTCCTTCCATGATGATATCTGAAGGAAAACTTTTTCTCCAACATCAAACTCTAAGTCCCTTCGATGGTTGTCAATACAGCTCTTTTGCTGACTCTGAGCAGTCTTTATATGTTGTTGGATGACATGAACCTTTTCTGTCATCTCTTGCACAAAATCGGGTCCAAGCAATTTCCTCTCACCAACTTCATCCCAACAAGTAGGAGTTCTACATCGCTTCATATATAGAGCTTCATATGGTGCCATTTGAATACTCGAGTGGAAGCTGTTGTATGATAACTCAACTAATGAGAGGTGTTGATCCCATTCACCTTTAAATTCCACTGAGCATGTTCTCAGCATGTGCTCGAGTGTTTAAATAGTTCTTTTAGATTGTCCATCAGTTTGGGGGTGATATGCCGTACTGAAATTCAATTCAGTATTCAGAGCATGTTGAAGACTTCTCTAGAATTTAGTTGTGAACCTTGGATCATGATCAGAAACGATAGAAAGTGACACTCCATGCAATCTCACTACTTCCTTTACGTATATCTTGACAAGTTGGTCAAAAGAGAAATTTTTCTGAATAACGATGAAATGAGCAGTCTTAGTGAGTCGATCCACTATACCCCATGTCACATTGCTTTGGATGTTCTTGGGAGACCAGTGATGAAGTTCACAGTGATATTGTCCCACTTCCATGTTGGCATGAGTAGTGGTTGTAATACCCCTTTGGGAAATTGTCGCTTCACCTTCACTTGTTGACACACTAAGCGCCTTGCAGTGTAATCAATAATCCCCCTTTTCATATTATCCCATCAATAATGATCACGAAAGTCCCTATACATTTTAGGGCTTTCAGAATGTATAGAGAATGTAGAGCTATGAGCTTCATCCATTAGCTCTTTTATCTTCGGGATAGATGAGACACATAGCCTTGTATGAAATTTCAATACACCTTCTTGATCAATATTGAACTCATGAAACTTTCTATTCTTCACAACCTTTATCTTCTTTTGTAACAAAGGATCTTCTCTTTGAGCTTTCTTAATCTTCTCTAGTAACGATGGTTGAGAAATCATTTGGGACAGGGTTGATGATGACCATTCCCTTACGATTCTCATGTCCAATTTTACTAGGCCTCTGATCAATGGATTTCATTGAATCCTCACCATTGCCAACACAATATGGTCTTTTCTACTTAATGCATTAGCGACTTAGCTCTTTCGGGGTGATAATGAACTGAACAATAATAGTTTTTAAGAAGTTTCAACTATCTCCTTTGTCTCATGTTCAATTTCTTTTGCGTGAAAATACACTTCAAACTTTAGTGGTCTATGTATATATCACATTTCTCCCCATAAAGATAGTGCCTCCATATTTTCAGAGCAAAAATAACTACAGCTAACTCCAGGTCATGTGTAGGATAATTCTGTTCACGAGGCTTTAACTGTCGAGATGCATAAACAATCACCTTGTCATTTTGCATGAGGACGCACCCAAGCCCTTTCAGAGATGCATCGCTATAAATAACGAATTCTTATCCAACAGAGGGTAGAGTTAACACAGTTACAATAACCAATATCTTCTTCAGTTTTTGGAAACTTTCTTCACACTCATTTGTCCATATGAAGTTACCTCCTTTTCGAGTTAACTTGGTTAGTGGATTAGAAAGTCATGAAAAGTTTTTCACAAACCTTCTATAATATCCTGCCAAACCACAAGGAAACTACGAATCTCAGTTACCGTTGTAGGATTATGCCACTTCTCTACAACATTTGTCTTCGTAGGGTCAACTGAGATTCCTTCATTGGTTACAATGTGCCCTAATAATGCAACTTGTTTTAACCTGAATTCACATTTTCTGAATTTTCTAAATAGTTTCTTCGTCCTCAGAGTTCCCAATATAACCCTTAGATGATCCGCATACTGCTTGCAACTTTTGGAATATATCAGAATACCATCAATAAAAATTACAACGAATTTATCAAGGTAGTCCTTAAAGAATCTTTTCATCAAATCCATAAATATAACAGGAGCATTAGTCAAGCTAAATGACATAACAACAAACTCATAATGCTCATATCTTATTCGGAAGACAATATTTGGAATATCTTCTTTCTTCACATTCAATTGATGATACCCAGATCAGAGGTCAATCTTGGAAAAGAATTGAGTCCCACAAAACTAATCAAACAAATCATCAATTCTTGGCAGAGAGTTCTTCACTGTGATCTCGTTAAGTTCTCTATAATCAATATATAGCCGCATTGATTCATCATTCTTCTTTACAAAGAGAACATGTGCTCTCCAAGGAGACACACTTGGTTAGATAAATCCCTTCTCTAGAAGACCTTGAAGCTGTTTCTTTAATTCCTCTAACTCCATATTTTCCATTCTATACGGGGTCTTTGATATTGGCTTGGATCTAGATTCGAGTTCAATGAAGAACTCTACCTCTCTTTCTGGGGGAGGTCCATGTAACTCTTCAGGAAATATGGCAATGTATTCCTGAACAATATGGACATTCTCTATCTTTATACTTTCATTTCCTTCTCCCTCACCAATCATCTCCATAAAGAAGACTATGAGAGATGCTTCTAGACAAAGCTCAGGCCAAAATATCTCTCCTTTGAAAATGATTGTAGGTTATCCATTTTATACACTGTTGATGCTAGGATAATCCCTACAGGAGTCATGACTGATAAACTCTACTTCTAGCAGTTCAAAAATTGATTCTATATTCTTTGCAAACTTGGATGAAATAAAGGAATGCGTAGAAACAGAATCAAACAAAGTACTTGCTAGCTTTGAGAGCACGAGTGTACCCGCCACAACATCATTCAGAGCCTCTTCTTCAACCGTTGTGATAGAAAATACTCGACCTTGCTCTCTTGGCCTATGCTGAGGATGAGGGTGGTTTCCCTCTATTATCTTCTGATTTGGACATTGATTGGGAAAGTGTCTAAGCTGCCCACATTTAAAGCATTGAACTTCCGGTTGAGCCTGCACCATCTTTTCTTTGTCATTAGTGTTGAGAAGTTGAGGCTTCATCTCACCACAACAGTTCCGAGCTATATGCATTTCTCTTCCACATTTGTAGCACTTTCCACTCCCAAGAAAGCACTTCCCCGAATGCTTCTTCCCACATTTGTTACATGTGGGAAATTGCACTTTCTTTACTCCTCTTCCATGATCGAAGTTCCTCACGGAGTTTTGGCTTCATTGATCTCTTCTTTTCATTCGATCTATGTGGCAACTGCGTCTCTTCGAGTTCCAATTCAACCTTCATAGAACTCCATACTATCTCCTCATAGCTTTCATAGTCTCGATTTTCTAGATTCCTCCACAGATGGGGTCTCAATTCACTAAAGAATCTATCAACTTTTCCCTTAGGATCCATAACAAAGCTAGAGGTGTATCGAACAAGTATTGTAAAGTTCATCTCATAGCTTGCCACCGATTCATTTTCCTTCTGTTTGAGCTCTAGGAATTCATTCTCCATTTTTGTTAGCATCGAACGAGGGAAATATTTATCGAAAAAGATTTCACTGAACTCTTCTCACTCCATAGCATCGATCTCCCTTAGTTTCTTATTTTTAATCAGTGTCCACCACTGATCAACCTCTCATTCTAAACGGTATATTGCCAGAGTGACTTTCTCTTGCTCCGAACAGTGGAGTATAGAAAAGATCTTTTCTATAGAGCTTATCTATTGTTCAACAATCAATGGGTCGGTAGATCTACTGAAAGAAGGTGGTCGTTGACGCATTAAGGACTCAACGGAAAGTTGTTCCCTTCAAGGTGAATCCAAACTCTCAACTTGATTCAATTTATTGTTCATTACTCGAGTTATTTGATTGCACAAGAGTCTCAACCCAGTTGGTGAGGACTCGCTAGGTACATGCAAGAGACCCGAGATCAAATCCGGGTGGAGGCATATTTTTGGGTTACTGTAGTAGTACTGTAGCAGACACTGTTCGGTACTGTAGCAGTCGGAACTATTCATCCATCTGGGCCTCCGAGAAACCGGTTTGGTCCTCGGGTCCTGTAAGGCTTTCGGACCACCCAAGGCCTTCGGGCCAGTTGATTTTCAAGGCCTTCGACCTTAAGGCCTTAAGGCCACCCCAAGGCCTTCGGGCCACATGAATGCAGGCACCAGACACACTACAAAAAAAGAGCAGCCCTAGAAAAGGATTCAGAGCAGGTGCACTCACCAGAGCAGAGCCAAATGAATTGTCAGAATGAGAGGGTATGACCATGCCATCAGTACTAGCCTGTGCTTGCACGGGAAGCCTAGCTAGACAGTCATGCAAAGGTGGAGAGCTACTATCAAGATGCAGATACTGGGGAGGGGCAGTTCCTTGTAGATAGTCTGGTTGAATTCCCTAAGACCTTCGGGTCATGTAATCTCCTAAGCCTACAGGCCATGTAATCTCTGAGCCTACGAGCCTTGTAAGGGTTCCCCCTCATCCCTTGAAAGGAGGGTTATTAAAAAATCAATAAAAATGAAGGCCTTTGGGCCATTCAGGAGTTAGTTGATTCACCATACTCATGAAGTTTTCTATTCCAGCTTCCATTGGAACACCGTCTGTGCATTGTCCATTGCACTCATTATTTACGTGGTTCTTCCTATTTCCCGCCATTTTTCTAAAAGAAGAAAAACTTAGTGAGAAACATATTACTTTTACGAATCTTATAATTCTAAATGGATTCATGTCTTAACACATCATTCTTAAATATGTTATTAATCTCCTCTAATAACAATTACATTTTCTATATATCCTTCATAATGGTTCATAAAAAGTTTGTGATTAACCAAACATATCCCCTAGGAGTGTCAAACTAGGCGTGCACCAAAGCCCGTTGTCGTGCACCAGTTCCTGTTTGAGTTTAGCTCAAAGTGGTGTTTTTAGGTGTTACCTCCAGATACATTTGTGTTGGAGCCACATCCACTTGTAGTATCCAGACATGGATGTATTTGTTTGGAAATCACTTAATACATACAAAAATATCAGGATGTTTTCCTATATCTAGACTTGTCCCCAGGGTTCTTCCTAAAGTTTTCAAGTCATAATTTCCACAAATAACTAAAGCATCATTTGATACCAACTATGACGTGCCACCTTTTTATTACATATCTTTTCATTACATGGTATAAACAGAGGATATTTTAAAGTTTAGTTTCTTGGAAATAAGGTACATAATACACAAAAACTTAAAAAATTCTTCTAAGTCCACTTGAAGACACCTTCATGGGTTCACTTGAAGTTACTTTTACTGCATCTTATATCCCGAGGATATACATCAAAGAAAATGGGTGAGCATGAAGCTAGTGAGAGAAAAAAAAGAGAGACATATAGCATGTGATCATGGGACATATAAAAAAGAACACAAGGCATAACAATAAGACGTGAAAAAGTGGTATATCATAATAATAAGAACATGAATCATAACATGGAAATGTGACTACGACATTTAAATGAGACATTTGTAAACATATCATCAAAGTTTGTCACCAAGGCGTCATAAATGAAAATTACAAAGGTTATTCACCAAGGTATCATAAAACATGTAATCTCTAGAGATTAAATTCTTTACACAAGGCATTATAGCGCTATCAGGTCGCACCCTTCACATGTCTTAATTAATGTGAGCCACATAGATTATAATAAATCATTTCATTTATAACCCATGGAGAATAAAAAACGAGTTTTTTTATCAAAATCATGGCGTACAAAAGTGCTTAAAGACATGATCATTATGTCATTTTTAGCTCGCAAAAAGGGAATGTGAGTTTCTTATGTGTAAATCTCCAAATCAAATAAATCTTTTTTACATCTAGGTGAATACCCATGGAAAAGAAAAAGGTTTGGGTATCCACACAAAGAAAATAAAAGAAAATTTCATGAGAGAAATTTTGAGAATTAAATTCAGTAGCATGACGTATAAAACATGGTTTTAGAAAAGGGTAAAATGAGAGGGGATAAGGGTCTCCCATTCATAAAAGACTATACTTACATTAATGGGATAATAAAGAGTGTACAAAAGAACTTAGTTTGGAAATTGGAAGACATACCACATAAAATGGAACTTGAATGGAAAATAGAAGTGAAGATTTCCCTTATCTTAAAGAGTTGTTCCTAAAACTTGAGGATGAAACCTTGAGGGCTTGGGCACCTTGGGGGGACTCTCTGGGAGTCAAAATCACTAGAACTTTTAAATATAAACATCTTTATTTATTTAAAATAACAGTTTTTAAGGCACGATCCAATTTCTGACACTTATAAAAAATATCACAGGCCATTATAATTTTTTTATCATTTGTATTTAGATGAGAGTGTTTTAAAAGACCATTTGATTAAAACTAATAATATTTAGAATACTCGTGTTTATTATAAAATTGTATATATTTTCTAGACAAATACAATTATGTTTTATTTGCGTCCAAAAATCAAATTATCAAATTCATCTCAATTAAACATATATTTTATTAAGAAAACCCATTCTTAAGAGGAATTGATGGAATAAACATTTTACTTATACAAAGGAATTTATACTTTAAGTAACTAAGGTTTGGACACGTAACCCCTTGTTACCCCTGCATACGCCCTAAGGGTGAGGTGTGTGATATGTTGACTCGACTAACATCAACTGAATGGCAATCTCCACTAACTTGAACTTATCTCGTAGACGATTTCGTTCAAGTTTCATTTGTTGAAACTCGACTTGGGCTTGGTCAAGGGAGAACCCCAACGGCGATACCTTCCTCCCAAGTTATGATAAATGGACTTCAAACGACACAATTCTATTGGTCATATTGACCAACAGTCATATTTGACCAACAATCATATAACGACCGAATCCCAACAATTACGTTTCCCTTTATACTCTATAAATACCACTTCATTCTTTCACTCAAAATTCACTATAATTCAACTTAAGGTTATATTTTTATTTTCATAAGATGTTGATTGATTTACTAACATTTTGTTTCATTTCTATAGCATTTGCAGTGGGGGTGACGATTCTAGCAGATTGAGGCGATTCATACTCTCATTTTAGTTATTCTATTATATTTTTTGTCCAGTTGAAATATTTAACATTTTAATTGGTTTCATAGCTGACTAATGTAATGATCATTATTAGTGGTATTAAATTTGGTCAGTTTTTTTATATATTTTTACATGTAATATCGTATATAACACACATTTATTCAAGAAAAAAAATATCATTTAAAAATTCTGGATCGTTACAACACGAGGTGAAAACATATGATAATAGTGCAAACCATGAACATCAATCTCATGCCCCGGTCACCTGGGCTTCTCTTAGAAATGGTGTTCGCGATGCACTAGTCCAAGTTTCATCGCAAGATCCGACACATTCCTATGTCGTCAGTCTACTGACTTCCCAAAACAAGAAAAAAGACATCTATTTTAATACCATTTTGTAACATCCCGATCTGACTCATTGAGTTTGATCCGGAATGTCACATGACCTCAGACGCATCTCTCCGTACATTAGAGGCTGTCGACTAGCAGCGAGAGTAGTGTAAAGACCCGTAAATTTCAAGAATTTTTTTTTCTTAATTTTCTTTGGAATTTTATAAGAACGCAGTTTCTAACGGCACCTGATTCCGAGGCCCGGTGTGCCCGAAATCATTTTTCGAAGTTTGGCTTGGGTACGTTCAGTGAACGAACGAGCAGGTTTTTCGAACTTTTGAACCGGTGCTCGGAATCAAATTCCGAGGGCACCGATAGAATCGCAGCGCCGATATTTGCTTAGAAACGCCTCTTCCAGAGTTGCGTTTGCTCGGGTGTGGTTTTTAAATTTTTTTTGGGGGTTAAGTTAAGAAATAAAATAAAGTGTGCGACAACTTTATTTTTATTTCACTTAAAGCCACTTAAAAGCCACTTAAAGCTGAGTTGAAGCGGATAGGGTGCAATTTAAAAATATCCTACCCTCTTGGTAGGATATTTGTGGGGTGGGGCCCGCACGAGCCCCACCGTTTCTTTTCTGCTAAGTAACACACCCGCGAAAACCCGTCATTATGAAAGTCAACTGATGCGTTTTCTTAAATTCTTAACACACCAATTAATTGGGCGGTTAACTTCGTTAAATTAATTCTATGAATTAATTTAATCGTTTCTTAACCTGTTTACAATCCGTTGGCGTAATAATAAAATAAGACCAACGCACGACTTCTTGAGGATTGCTCGTTGAGAGGCTTTTGACAGAAATTTTGTGCCTTCATCCTCCTTCGCGAAGAACGCGAAGAACGTGAAGAACGCCGTCACCCTCGGAGATTGACGATGCTTCTTCCGAGACGTTCTTCCCCGCAACGATCTCCGATCACCAACTGCTTGAGGTAGGAGATTTCGGGTTTCTTCTTTTAAATCTCTTTGTGGGTTATAACAACATCATGGATTTAATTAATATAATTAAATCTTTATGTTCTTGAACCTCGGAGTTCGTCGACGCGACACCGTATTCCGCGACGACGCGACGCCCTTCCGCGACGACGCGGCGCCCTTCCGCGACGCGACGATCACCTCCTTCCGCGACGATCAATTCTGCGAAGAACGCACGCTCGACGACTACGGCGAGGTAGGGGTTTGTTTGTGAAATAATTTATATTTCCGTGGATGCTTCCTCTTAAAACAAAGAACCTGGATCTAGTGCAATTTTAATTTATTAAACTGTATCTTGTTACGTTTTCATATGATAATTTATTCTTCCCGATTGTTATCACCTAACGCGGAGGGTGCGGGCCAAACAAACACGACCCGACAACCCTCCGCAGTTCTTCGTTGATGTGCGGATTGGAGGGCGGCGAAAAAACATGCCGCATAGGTGATTCGTTGTTTCCGCAGTGAAGTACAGGACCTGAGAGGAGCTACGGCGCAGACGGAAACGAAATCGGACCACCGGAGCAACTCTGGTGGCCCGCGGAACCCACCGGCGGCGTGGGCGGCGGCGCCCCGACGCGCCGCCAGACAGGGCCGCCGCGGCTGAAGCCGCCGTGGCGGCGGCCAGTGGACTCGCGGCCGCGCGGGTCCGGCGCACACGGGACGCGGCAATGCCGCGTCCGATGACCAAAGGCGGCCCCCGCGATGGGGGTGGGGGGGGGGGGGTGGGGGGTGTTGACACGCGGGGGGCAGCGCGCCCCCGCCCCGGACTCCGCCCGCTCGGCCGAGCCGAGCCGGGCCGGGCCGCCCTGGCCGGACCGGGTCGCGCCCAACCGGGTCGGACCCGGACTCGGGTCGGGTCGACCCGGTTCGGGCCGACCCAGGGGGGTTGGGCCGGGTCGGTCCGGGCCTAGACCCCCCCGTCTCCAGACGTTTTCGGTCTTTTGCTCATAACTTGAGCTACGGGCCTCCGAACGACGCGCCGTCAGCGGCGATGCAATCCTTGGATCGAGACGGTCGTTTCGGTATATCGCACTCAAGGTTGCGGAATACTTTGGGTTCGGCCGGGTTGGTTCGTACACGAAACCAACCGGGCCCTTGGAGCGGAAACACTCATATCTTGAGCTTCGGACGTCCAATTGATGTGCCGTCGACTTTGTTGAATTCCTCTAAGTGAGACGGATCTTTTGGCTTACTCCGGCCGAGGTTTGGACGCAGGTGGAGTACGGTCGGGTTGGTTTTGCCTTAAAAACCAACCGGGCCCCTGGGACGAAAAAGCCAATATCTCTCAGACCGGACGTCCGATTGACGCGCCGTCTGTTGCGTTGAGTTCTGTTGGCGATACAGAACTTTTTGATACATCAACTCTGGACTAGGTGTCAGTTGATGTATCAGCCTCTGGGCTCGTGGAGCGGACTCTCCCGAACGAGCTTGCTGTGTGCGGGAACCCTAGAGCTGGCTGCGTTTGCGACGATGAAGACTGCTGGTCTTGTATCCTATGTGGGTTCCAGCTTAGATGATTCAGTGCTGGTCTTGTATCCTATGTGGGTCCCATCATAGATGAATCAATGAAGACTGCCGGTCTTGTATCATATGTGGGTCCCAGCTTAGATGATTCAGTGCTGGTCTTGTATCCTATGTGGGTCCCAACATAGATGAATCAATGAAGACTGCTGGTCTTGTATCCTATGTGGGTCTCAACATAGATGAATCAATGAAGACTGCTGGTCTTGTATCCTATGTGGGTCTCAGCTTAGATGATTCAGTGCTGGTCTTGTATCCTATGTGGGTCCCAGCATAGATGAATCAATGAAGACTGCTGGTCTTGTATCCTATGTGGGTCCCAGCTTAGATGATTCAGTGCTGGTCTTGTATCCTATGTGGGTCCCAACATAGATGAATCAAAGAAGACTGCTGGTCTTGTATCCTATGTGGGTCCCAGCTTAGATGATTCAGTGCTGGTCTTGTATCCTATGTGGGTCCCAGCATAGATGAATCAATGAAGACTTCTGGTTTTGTATCCTATGTGGGTCTCAGCTTAGATGATTCAGTGTCTATATCTGACCATCTCTTTCACTTTTTCGATGATGTATTCCTGTGTGAGATGAGTCTTGACTTTCAACCCTTATCATCAAGATGATTGGGTTGTGCTTTCCTGTGTGGACTGAGTTGTGCTTTCCTGTGTGGACTGAGTTGTGCTTTCCTGTGTGGACTAAGTTGTGCTTTCCTTTGTGGACTGAGTATGTTTTTCCTGTGTGGACTAGGTTGCACTTGGGCTCGGATGTTGGAGCTGATCTGGGATTGATAACTTAGGTATATGTATGGGCATATACCTAAGTAGTGTTGGATGTTACTTCGTGATTATATCTTTCCTTTGTGGGTTATCCTTTGTGGATTCTGGGAGACCTTCGAGGGTCTCGGGGTCCCTACTGAGTAGCTTATACTCACCCCTGCACGGGCTATGCCCGCACTACGTTGTGTTGGTTGCAGACGACAGACAGCGCTGATCGTGGTCGAGGTTTGCGGAGCAGGACAGTACCTGGAGGTGGACCACTGGGTGGGGTGTACTCGGAGCGAACGACTGGACCGAGGAGCTGTGGAGGCTATCTATACTCACCCTTCAGGTGGGACTTCCAGAGGACAGCTCGACGCTGCGGATTTTTCTTTCAGTTGCTATTTTTCCCCTTTCAGTTGTACTTTACAGTTGGGCTTGTATTTCCGGCCCCCTTTACTTTCTGCACTTACTGTTGTACCCAGTTTTCTACTAGTGTTTACTTCTTCTGCTTGCTTGCTCTGTGGTGTATGTTTACTTTACAAAGGCAATGCCTTCCCTGTTTACCGGGATTTACGCCTTGGTGCTAGTCGCCAGCCCCTGGCCTATGGAAGGCGGGCTTGGGGTAGTCACGACACAGGCCCCGAGGACGGGTCGTGACAAGTAGCATGTGGAAACATGAGAAGACTATACCCTCACTCAGAGTGCACAATATCAATAAATAACCCAACATGTAAACAATATACAATCAGAGTAAGAGAAAACCAATAACATATGAATGTATGAAGAAACAACAAACTCAAAGCCACACCTCGTCCCAGTCTCTATAGCGGGCTATCCCGCTAGATGATCAACCCGGGCCTCAGCCCAACCTGAACCTACAACATGTGAGAGATGCTTGGGTACCCAAGTGTCATGGTGTCATGACCCAAACCATTGAGGCTGACAAAAGATTGAGCCACAACTACCCCAAGTCTGTCTCCACAGGCCAGAGGTTGGTGATAAGCGCTGAGAAGACATAACTAATATAGGACGACTTTGTTTAATGTACTTGTACGTACACTCCCAACCATATCCATGCAGAAGTGCAGATGAATAATAATTAAAGACAATAACCTTTAGAGTAAAAACCATGCATGTAATAATTTTTAGGGAAAACAAAAAAGTGCGAAAAAGTAAACCAAAATGAAAGGGGCTAAATACGCACCCACCAAGAAAAGATGTTCCAACCTGATAACAACTGGAGAAGAAAAATTGAGAGCCTAACTCTAGATCTCCAAGCCCCGACCACCGTACGTGGTCAAATGCACCAGAGTATCCCTATGCTCCTCTGAAATTACCACCAACTTGTTCGTTGTCTGTATAAGACACGATATATGCGTGCAATGACCATATAGAGGTGAGTATATACATACTCAGTAGGACGCCTTGAGAACTGAAGGAGCAATAGGAGACATGATAAAAGTAATAACCTTTAGGGAAAATAAGAGTGCGATAAAAGTAAACCAAAATGAAAGGGAAAAAATACACGCCCACCAAGAAAAGATGTCCCAACCTGATATTAACTGGAGAAGAAAAGATGAGAGAGCCTGGCTCCATATCTCCAAGCCCTGACCACCGTATGCAGTCAAATTTACCTGAGCATCCCTATGCTCCTCTGAAATCACCGCCGACCTGTCCGTCGTTTACATAAGACGCGATATATACGGGCAAAGCCTATGCAGGGGTGAATATATACATACCTAGTAGGACGTCCTGAGAACTTAAGGGGGAGCAATTGGAGACATGATAAAAGTAATCAACTCAACCCAATGAAAGGGGGAAACGAAACCCAACAACAGATATATATGCTTATATAAAAAACCCAGGTGAGAGAGAAATGAGATCTCTATCTCACAACCAGGCCAAGATGATGAGTCCGCCAACAGTTCTAAAAGGTTCATCAATGCTGCCCAACATCTTGCGTGTCTTTCCGAAGAAGTAACCATGTGGAGGACCCACACATTGCCACTGTGTTGCATAATCAAAGGGGCACAATATCCAAGTAGATGCCCTAGTTCGTTAGGGGGTACCACTTAGTAGATAGAGGACCCATGCCCTGTGTGACGTCCCAGACCCGGATGCTACTTAGCCCATGACTCGAGCCCGGTTGGCCACATGACCCCTGACACGTCTCCCCACAAGCCAGGGGCTGTCGACTAGCAACAGAGGTGTGTAGGTAGTACGACGAGGAGACTATACCCCCCATGTTAGAGTAACACAATGAATACAACAAATAGTAAACAGTTGTTGAAGCATAATAAATCAGATCGGTACAGTAAACAATAGAAGCATACATAGATACAGTGGAAGTCTGAATAATTGAACAAAATAGAAAAAGCCTCACAGGTAGTGTCTGATACAAACATGCATGCATGACATGCTAGTAAAAAAAGGAAATAAAAAATAGACAACAGACATGAAAAACAACAAGTGTAGAAGTGAACAAAAGGCAAAATCTGCTCCATAGCATCTCGAGCCTAAAACCGATCCTCTGCTCCTAAGCTCCATATAAGAAATATGAATCAATAGCCTGAAGAGTAGTGTTTGCCCCTATCCATACCTGCAGGCAAACAGTCTTCTTGGGTGCCAAAGACGGCCCGAGTAGGGTGTGAGATAAATATCTTAGTAGGCCACCACCAACGGTGTCTACGTGTAATTCGAGTGGGCACTCGTAAGTAAACAATGTGCAGCTAACAACAGGAAAGTAAAACAATGCAGAATAAATAATTAACCTCTCGCTCAGGTTCCTAAAGGATACCTGGTGGGTCTAACCGCTTCAGCTCACTGCTAGTATGTCTGTTCAAGTCACTATATATATATATATCGTGAGGTAAGCATGCCTCCCACCCATACACTTATAGAGATTATAACTGGTGTGGGGTAAGCATGCCTCCCACCCATACACTTATAGAGATTATAACTGGCGTGGGGTAAGAATGCCTCCCACCCATACACATATAGATATTATAACTGGCGTGTGGTAAGAATACCTCCCACCCATACACTTATAGAAATTATAACTGGCGTGTGGTAAGAATGCCTCCCACCCATACACATATAGGGATTATACCTGGCGTGGGGTAAAACTGCCTCCCACCCATACATATCATAAGATGGCATTGGGTATGAATGCCTCCCACCCATTCGCATACCATAAGTTCATAAGCATAGCAGTGGCATCACCATTCACATTATATAACATAAGGAAAACCATCTTATATCATTTCAATTTAAACAAGCAACCCATTTCATGTAATGTCTTTATAATAAATTGTAACAAGGGCAAGACCATGCCATCCCTTGAAACCATTCCATTAAAGCCAATTCATCTTTAAGGTTTAAGCCATCTCATCCTAGCCAACCTAAAAAGCCAACCATTCAGTTTGCCTAACATGGAAAATTCATTTCAAGGCAAGGTGCCAAGGTCAAAGTGTTAAGGTTAACTACTCAAATGCCCATTTGGACAATTCCAATTAAAAAGGGGTTAAGTACCATTGATGCACCTTCGTATACATCAATTACACATGGGACAATTGATATTTCAATTAAATGTCAGTCCAAGAGCTAATTTGGGTTCCATGTATTTTGAACCATTTGGCCCAAATTACCATTTTCAAGGTGGCACCCCTATGGGGGGGGGGGTCCATATAGAGTAAGGGTGGTCTCTAAACCCCTAAAAAACCCAATTCACCTCTATTAAGTCACTAGGGTCATTTAGACATGAAGGAACCAACACATCAAGGGAGCCCAACAAAGGTCGGCTCACGAAACGACAGATTAAATATGAAGCGACCAAAACTCAATTGGAAAACTACGTGACCACCTACCTTAAGGCCGTAGATGAAGCCTCACTTGATATCAACCTCAGATTCGAAGCAGGTTGGAAGAGATTTGATTTTCAGTCCAACACCCTGAAAATAGGGTGAATAAGCCTGCATCTAAATAGCACAACCGATGGTGAGATTAACAGAGACAAGAGTAGAGAGATTAGAGAGCCTTACCGTAGGGGTTTCAATGCCTTTGACAGATTGAAGATCGGACACCGGACAGAGGAGTAACAAGAGATCCAAGGAGGAGGAGGGTTTGAGCTCTACGGAAGAGACCCTCTATTCTGTCCACTGGAGGTAGGGGAAAGTGAAGAAAAAGGTTAGATTTTTCATGGGGGTAAAATGATATTTTTTCCCCAAGGCCCTTTGTGCACGATTTACAAATCGTCCGCAAACCGTGCATTAAGGGTCTATACCCTATCTGCAGCATGTCACATGGTTGTGCGCCTGGTTCGCACGGTTGCAGAAAAACTGTGCGGACTTGCAGGTGCCTCTGTCTGCAACCACACGATTTACACAAACCATGTGGCCCAACCTGCAACCCACTTTTCCAGACCTTCGGGATCCGAACTTGCCCTGGACGCTCCTCGGGCCTTCCCTAAGCCTCAATATACATTTACCAATCTTGAACAAGGGATTCAAAATGAAAAAACCAACGATCCGTACCTTGATCAAAAAGTCGGGTCGTTACACCCTGGTACAACAGGAGGTTGCCACTCGGTAGGTAGAGTTCCCATGCCCTGATGCAACATAATGGTGCTACTCAGTAGGTAGAGGACCCATTCCCTGATACAATAGGAGATTGTCACTTAGTAGGTAGATGACCCATTCCCTGATACAATAAGAGGGTGTCACTCAGTGTTGTGAAAAATGTCGGGAGCAATGAAGTGAAAAAAGGATCACAGGAGGGTAAAAGGGGAAAAAAGAACAAGAACATAGAGTATTTATGTGGTTCGGGAATAATCCCTACGTCCATAGAGAGGTAGAATTTCACTATGATTTTGGAAGCACAATTTATAGGGAGTTTTGGGGTTCTCAATCACTAACTAAACCCTAGCCCGAAATAGGCTAAAAAAGGAGGAAGATGATCCACTGTTCCACCAACCGCACATGAAGTTCGCATTACTATAGTGAAAGGTGGCCACCTAAGTTGAAAGTGCTATAGTGGCCGATGGTTGGAAGTCTAAGGAGCTACAATACTGTTGACTCCAAAGTCTGCGCTGCTACAGTGTCTTGTCGGTGTCGGTCGGTCAACTATGCTATAGTGGTTAGAGTTGCTCCAGTGCCCGAAGAATTTGGGTCGGTGGCCTTCAACCTCCGAACCCCCAGAGCAGGGGCGCATTGCCCCCTGCAACCCTCAACGAGCTTACTGCAGAGCTCGACCCGTGGAAGTTGCGATATAGTGTGCAGTATGAGCCAGAAGCATTCAGTCCAAACATCATTTGAAACAGATCTGGCTATACCAATCCAACAGTCCCCTCACCACAAGATCTTAATCTTATCCCTAAACCAAGTTTATATCCTTTGTACATCTTAAGTACTTTAGCAAGTATAACTCTCCTGAATATTCATGATGTTGTCCAACCATACTCAAGGCTTTAGAAATGTAAAACCTATTACATATCATGACATACATGATAGATCCCATCGCCCATGTAGAATGAATTCCACTTATTTGTTTTATTACTCATTTTATGTATTAGTATATTTTCATAGAGAATTAATTCAATGTGACATTGGTGACAATCCACTCTTTTATTGTCCCATTTTATACCTTTTGAGTATGTTGTCAATTTATATACTTTGACATAGACCGATCTTTCTCTTAAATCTACCTTAATAACATTTGATCTCTAAAATATATATTGTTTCACTTAAGCCTTTTATGGAGAATAATTCTTTTCATTATGTCTTAACTGACTATAAACTTAATCTTCATTTCCCATCAACAACATATCATTAATATATAACTATAAGAAAATGATGGTAATCCCACTAACCTTCTTGTATATACATGTTTCACTTCCATTTCTAATACCGAATTTCCTTATGTGCACTTAAAAATGAGCATTCCATGATTGCAATTCTTATCTTAATCCATAAATGGATCATTATAGCTTGTATACCTTTTTTTCATTATACAATATCCCAAACCCTTTTGGTTGTGTCATATAGTCATATTTAACCAATTCAATATTTTGGATTTTTTTGACTTCTATTTTATAAATCTCATAATCATGACAAGTTTTTATTGAAATCTGAATTTTTAATAGATTTCATCATTGAGACTGGTGAAAAGGTTTCATCATATTTTAATTCCTTGACATTTTCTGAAACCATTTTCTATTAACTGTGATTTATAGGTATTTAATTTACGATCCATGTTCAACCTCATATGGAATAACCATATAAACTTAATAGTTTTTTCAATAGTTGGTGGGTCTACCAAAATTCAGACTAGATTTTTGTACATGGAACCCCGTTCAAAATTCCT
Source organism: Viscum album (assembly GCA_963277665.1). Taxonomy (NCBI): domain Eukaryota; kingdom Viridiplantae; phylum Streptophyta; class Magnoliopsida; order Santalales; family Viscaceae; genus Viscum; species Viscum album. The sequence goes on from OY728161.1 coordinate 1,968,755,986, forward strand.
AGCCACCTTCCAATTGGTAGGTTCTTTTCCATCTACTACTTCATTATAGGAATTGTGTAACACCCCACAAACATACTATGTATTTCTTTTCACATTAAAACCCATGTTGAATAAATTATTTCACATCAAACACTGAACTAAAACGAACCGCGATACATTTTATTGAGATAAAATATTATAATGCAATGTAAACATGGGTACATTATGAAAATTCAATATGAAACAACATTAAGAAAACTGCAAGTGGAATAAAACCACAAGTAAATAAAATAACAATGAACATGTAATCCTTGCCCTCATAGTGTGTGTTGAAAATCATAACCCTGATTACAACAATGGAAATAAGTGAATTATAAGTATAATAGATATGTTGAGAGATATGTAAGTGAATAGGATAAATTAATCCAAAGAATGCATGTAAGGCTAAATATAAAAATGAAATTGGACTATTATACATATGGTTGTTGAAAATTTTTCATTGGATATATGGCTATTGGAAAAATAGTCATTGGGTATATCCAATGGTTAATTTGTGTAATTGCAAATAACATAATGAAACAAAACAGAACACTTAATTTAAAATATTTTATTTTAAAAATATACTTTTATGTGTTGCATATTGTTATTACTACTACTATTATTAAATAACAATTTGATGTAATTATAAAATTAAAAGAAATATTTTAACACCAATGGATTGATAAGATCAAAATTTTAGAAGATGATTAAATAATTTTAAAAAATGACATTTTTCAAAGAACTAAATCTTTAGTGTTTTATGTTTCTACCTTAATAAATTAAGTTGATCACTTTTTGATGATGAATCTTATGTAATTCTTCAATTAATAAACAAATAGATTAATACTCATTTAATTGGTAACTTATATAAAATAGGATTAAGAAACCATAAAGTTTAAAAAATTATTTTTTTTATAAAAGAGGTTACATATATATTAAATGTTTTAATTTAAAAGTTCAATTTCCCATATTTAGAAATTGAATTAGATTAAACAGAGTAAAATATTTTAACAATCATGTTGAAATTAGGTAAGGTGATTATTTTCATTTTTAGATATAAAAATAAGAAACTGATGAAGAATTTGTGTTACTACGATAAAGGTAAAATGTGGTAAAAAATGGTTAAGCCAAGTGGTAAAAGTATGAAATATCATAAACCATATCTCTAAATGTGTATTAGGGATTTACTGATCAATAATTATCCCATCTCCATTATTTTATGATTTTTATTCACTTTCCCTTTAATATGACAACCTCACACTTTAATAAATGAATAATTATGAAAAATTGCCACTCAAAACTTACCTATAAAAGTACCCCTCCTATACCCTTCCCAACCACTCAAACCACTCAGTTCTCTCTTGAATATTAACATCATTATACTTCTTAGAAAATGAAGACAATTATATTAATCTATACTCTTGCATTAGTATAACATGTTCTTGTCTGAGTCAGTTCAAACAACGACGCCCTAGACCTGCACTCTTGAGATCAGTGCTAAAACATTGTATATATTTTTTCTAAATAAAATATTTAACATCATTGAATAATATACAGTCTTGCATTACTCATAATCTTTGAGGTCTACAACATTAAAGGATTAGTAAAATTAAAACTTAAACTATCACTCCCAAATATGCGTTTTTTTCCAGAATCTTAATACTTCTATGACAACTCTAGAGCCGCTCTGACTAAAACACATAATCATGGGCCGATTCCAAAACTGCTTCTACTCAGCAAACTTCCTTGTGAAAAATATTTCAAAACATGGGGCGAGAAAAAATCTTAGTAAGGAGTTTTAAAATATAGTTATCCATTTTTTTTGAAAATACCAGGAAACTTTTGGAAAACATTTTCCTTTAAAACCAAAAAAATTTATTTTAATAAAACATTTATAAGAACATAAAATTCAATTTTCCTTTAAAATTCACAAGGGGTTACAAAAAAATACATATCAATAATTCCTTGAAGATACATTAAACTACTAAAAATTTCATTCTTTAAATCAAATCCCATGAATAGACATATTTATGTATAAATACATACAAAAAATAAAGATATATTTTATCATGATATTATAAGAAATTAAAATTCATGAAAATAAATATTTATATTGCGATGTGCTTTTCAAAACATGCATTAAATGTTGATCTGAATAAATTTAAGCATTGTAATTCAATATTTCAAACATCAATGCCATCTGTGAAATAAAATATTTTTAATGGTAAACATGTTTTAAATAAATAATGGGAATGATAGCTATCAAAATAAAATATATTAATCATGAAATGATAATTTCATTACACAAAATTATGAAATAAATTAGAATAGAGAAATTTATATTTGGAAAATATGATAGAGAACATCATAAAACAAATTTTCATTTCACATAAAATAATGAATAATCAACTTTGGATTCATTTATTTTAAATCAGAGTGTCACGACCCCCTCCCTCCAAAGGTACCACAATGAGGGAAGAGAGATAATGACCCCCCTGAGTCCCACCTCCAGTAGACCCCGAGTTGGCAACTAGCATCGAGGGTATAAAAATCTCACAATATGGGAGACATTACCCTCTATTAGTAAACAAGATCAGGAGATAGGAAAAATCAACCACAATCAACTCCATGACATATATAAAAGAGAAACCCAAACCAACCCACATGCATGTATAAATAGAACTGATACAAACACAATAAAGTCCCCAAGGTAAATACCCAAAAGTAAAGATAAAGTATCGACACAACAACTATCCAAAGGTCTGAGATATAAGTGTCCAACACGGTCCACGTAATCCTCCTGGAAACTTGAAAATAGTTTTATATATGTAGGGTGAACATACAAGTATACTCAGTAGGAAAAACCAAAGTTTCTCGTGCATATGTGAAAGGAGCATACTAATTTACTTGTGAGAGAACAACAGAACCAAACACCACCTAAACAGGTATGCTAACCGCCTCAACCTCACCAAGGCATGCTCACCAAATAATGAAAGTCAAGTAATATAATATAGCATGATCACATCGATGATAGGGTATCCCACACTACTTTCCCATTGATTAGCCGCTCTCACACCCCAACAGAAAATGTCACGATGATTCCACCTCTTCCAAATATACCACATCAAATTCCGCCCGCACACACCTGGGTCTCACAACACATCCTGCCCGCACACACCTGAGCCTCACAACACATCCTGCCCACATGCACATGGGCCTCACAACACAGTACATCACATTCTTGCCTGCACACACCTGAGCTATCACAACACATCTCATCCCGAAGACACCTAAGAAACATATCACATCTCATCCCAAATACACATGGGACCACACATCTCATCTCAAAGACACCTGGGACCACACATCACATCTCGCCCGAAGACACCTGAGACCATACATCACAAATCGCCTGGAGACACCTGGGCCACTATCGCCTGGAAGGAGCAGGGAAGAGTGGGTGGCCAGCCAGCCATCCTCCTGCTGGGATGTTGGAAAAAACACCCCCTGCCTGACGATGCGGGTGTTCGGCACATAGTGCTCAACATGAGTGAGGAAAGTATAGAAATCACAAGGAAAATACAAGTATATATATATGATATCAAACACTCAAGCTCAACCTATGAGTTCTCAAAGAAACAACCAACTCACAACACTATCACATTTGATGCTACCTCTAAATGCATTTATTAATACCTACAACAGTCATTTTAGAAGGTGAAGAGCCTTGATAAACAAATACGGCTTTATATTTCCTCCACGTTTAACACCCATTCATTTCATTATTTAGCATCAACCACATTTAACCACACAACCCACCATTTAACATTTCATTAACCACTTTCATCTCACTAACCAAACCAACCCATGTCATTTCAAAATTTATTAAACAATTTCTCATTTATTCCACCACCACTCGAGCATCTAGCACAACACAACTACATTCCACAACCTGCTCAACATACGCTACCTTGCTGCCCAAAAAGCACAGCCCACAAACTATCACCCTGCCACCCCAAAAGCACGAAACACAAACCATCAACCCCACATGCCCCAACCATACATCGCTGCCCCACAAGCACAACCACACATCACAACACATCAAGATCATTTTTTTATAGATTTATAAAGGGACTTTTATCACATTCCACTTTATTTTAAGGGTGTCATCACATAATCCATAATCTTGGGGAAACCATTTCATTAGCCAAGTATAAGTAATTTACCAATTTCTATTTAGGGTGATGCCAAAAAAATCACAACAACACAACAAACAGAGATTCTACAACTCATGTTAAATAGTACAAAAAAAGCCACTAACAACCACAATTTTCAGCGGGGTGTTTAGCTCGTACAATCCATCACATCACAAATAACAAAAAAGATGTAAAGGCATGCAAATCAAACCCAATTTACCCCTTTCAATTCAATTTAACGAATTATTTCTCTTTAATTAAGTCGACACAACAACGATTCACAGGTAAACAGAAGTAAACCCCGCCCACTTGATACAAAAATAAGAAAAATGAGGGAAATTCCTACCTCAAGGAGGCTTTTCAACTTGATACTCATCGCAGAGTGAGGAAGAACGCCCACAAACCACAGTCACACCATGAGGAACCACAGATCATCCTACGCTGCATCCCAAGAAAAACGAGGTTTGGTTTTTGCTGAAAAATGCGTCACCTCTTTATTTTATTATTTATTTTTAAACCCTGAAATATTACACGTCGTGAAACCCTTTTTCACGGCGTTTAAAATGTGTACACATCGTGAAACCCTTTGGACAGGCTGTGAAACCGAATTTCACGTTCTGTAATCCACTTACATGACGTGTAGTCTCCCTGCTTCTGACCTTTCACAACCTAACTTTTCCAGACTCCCTCTAAGCCTCCCCCAAACACCTCCAACAACCAAAAATGGAAAAGTAACGGATCAGGAGGTCGCATACCATGACATCAGATACCTCTCAAATGATTATTGCCCTAGAGAATCCAAAACCAATCCCAGAAGAAAAGGGATCCAAACAACCACCCCACAAGATACCTCTCAAGGATCTCGTCATACCTCAAATATTACCACGAGCCAAACATGCCAAACCAAACAACCACAAACACGCTGTACAACCTCATCACCACAACCACAAGCCTCCTCCTCTCACACAACCACACTGTCACACAACTACTGCACACCTATCTCAACCTCCATGCAGCCCAACCAACAACCGCTATAACCAACGAACCGCACTGTCCTGAACACATGAATCAGGAAATTCTGTCCTCCATGTCAAGATACTATCCGCTCTGAGCGGCACTGACTCGCCCGCATGGGTTTAATCCCATCACAGTTAATGCGTCTCGATTAGGAATTTTGTGCTCCCCTTTTCATATGTGAGGACTTTATCACATATCACAAACCAAGGAAAACCGATTATATCATAAAACAAAGGGATCCAAACATCACATCACAAAGAAAAATAGAGCAAAAAAAAAACTCAAAATAACTCCGGGTACTGTGCACACATCTGCGTCTCTCGCTCCCATGTACTCTCCTCCTGGACACCATGCCTCCACAACATACGAACCTAAGGAATGGTCCGTCCATGCAGCGCCTTCTCTTGACGATCCTGGATCTCCACTGTCCACTCCACAAACGTCGCATCATCCACGATATCCAGCTCTCCCCAGTCAATGAAATGAGAGTCATCATGAAGATACCGACGAAGCTGAGAGATGTGAAAGACATCGTGGATCCTTTCTAACCGCAGGGGAAATGCCAACCGATACACCACCTTGCCAACTCTCCCCAATACCTCAAAGGGTCCATGTGTTCCTGAAGGTTTTCCCTCAACATGGGAAGCATAGACGTAATTGAGTTCCAAAAGCATCCCTCCAGACTTGTGAGGTAAAACATGTGTCCCGAACCAAGATAATGGACCTCAGAACTCTATGCAGCCGCACCACCTCATCCACATACCTCTTAGACAAGACATCAACTATGTCTGACTCCTTAATCGCTAATAAGTGATATGATTTTGTCAAATGATTCATGACCACCTAGATAACATCACAACCTTCCTGAGATCTGGATAACTATGATAAAATCCATTGAGATGTCATCCCATTTCCACTCGAGAACATCCAAAGGTTGCAATAAACCACCAAGAACATGATGCTCGACCTTCACCTATTGGAAAACCGGACACTGATCCACAAACTCTACCACTACCCATTTCATCTCAGTCCACCAATACTGCATCCTCAAACCACAATACATCTTGAAAACCCCTAGGTGTACCGCCAAAGGTGAGTTATGAAACTCACAAAGGACTCCATCACGCATCGCTACAGAATTAAACATCCTTCCATGAAACAATATCCGATTCCGACCATCCTCCTACCATCCCTCTGAATCATCACCATGGCCAATGTGATTGCGCAACACCTCTACCTTCAAGTCTCCCCAAAAATTCCTCCACCTGCTGCATCAGGGAAGATTGCACCATCATTTTAAATAAACAACCTCTACCACCATCCACCCTTGCATCTAAGTGCAAGGCTTCCAACTCCTCTATTTCTCTCCAAGCATCCCCAGATTCCTGGACAACATCATTTTGTGAATTTCTGTTCAAAGCATTGGCCACGACATTCTCCTTTCCTGAGGTATAGGAGATCTAAAAATCATAATCCTGAATAAACTCCATCCACCTTTGCTGTCGTAAATTTAGGTCACACTAGGAAAAGATATACCTCAAACTCTTGTGATCCATAAATATCACAAAGCGTTCCCCAATGAGGTAATGCCGCCACAACTTCAATGTAAACACAACTATTTCTTACTCCAGATCATGGGTGACATAGTTACGCTCACGGGGATGTAACTGCCTAGACCCATATAGATCATTGCCCATTACTGCATCAACACACATCCCAATCCTAGATGGGAAGCATCAAAAAACACCTCAAATATCACCTCTTCCTATAGCAGCTGAAGCAATGGAGCACTAAACAACTTCTCTTTTAGGAAATTGAATGCTGCCTGACATTGATCACTTCATGCAAAATCTTGGTCAAACCTAGTCAAATTTGTCAACAGGGCTGCAACTCAAGAGAAATTAGATACAAACCTCTGATAATAGCCTGCGAGACCAATGAAATTGCGAACCTCTACCATATTTTTGGGTGCTTCACAAGAAACAACTGCTTCAACATTCGACGAGTCTATTGCCACACCCTGCTGAGATACTACATGCCCGAGGAAATGCACCTCTTGTGTCCAGAACTTACATTTGGACAACTTTCCATAGAGCTGGTGACATCGAAGAACATGCAAGACAGTTCTGAGATGCCCGACATGCTCCTCTTCTAAGTTCAAGTAGATTAAGATGTCATCGATGAATACAATGACGAACCAATCCGGGAACTCACAGAACACGAAGTTCATAATCCCCTTGAACACAGCTGGTGCGTTCATAACACTGAATGACATGACTACAAATTCAAAGTGACCATACCCGAATCTGAAGGTAGTCTTCGGGATATCACCCTCATTCACCATCAACTGGTGATATCCAGACTACATATCGATCTTAGAAAACCAACTTTCCACTCTCAGTTGGTTGAAAAGATTACCTATCCTCGGAAATGGGTAACGGTTCTTGACCGTCACCTAATTCAACCTCCAGTGCACAACCTCAGACCACCATCCATCTTCTTTGCAAACAACACTGGAGCACCCCACAATGACACACTGGGCCAGATAAAACTCTTCTGCATCAGATCATCTATCTAGATCCTCAAATCCCACAACTCAGAAGGTGTTATTCGATAATGAATCATCGAAATTGGAGAAGCACTAGACTGCAAGTCTATCCCAAACTCAACATCATGTCGAGGGGGTAGCATCACAACCTCCTTGGGGAGAACATCTAGGAACTCCCTAACAACCCTGAGAACCTCCAATGTTGCAACATCCATTGATTCCACTGACAACTCAGCCAACAAGGGAAAATGGGTTCCACACGTCGACTGTCCACCTGACTACCCTGCTCACCAATGAAAACTACATGTTGACCATCCACATCCGAAAACACGACTCTCCTCTAGAATCAATTGATAATAGCATGTACAGAGTACAACCAGTTGATGCCGAGGATGACATCGTTTAACTGCATCTGTAGTAAGAAAAGATCCCCATGAGACTGATGTGGTCCCATCATCAGTCTACACCCCCGTCACACATCAAACAAGCTGGTTTGGCCTCCGACTGGCATACTCAAAACCAAAGGCACGAGAAGCCTCTCTATGTATATCCTCAGAGCATGATCTAGAGAGGGTGCAACAAAAGAGTGAAAAAATCCTGAATCAAACAAGACACAAACAAGGGTACTAAACAAACTGACCGTACCTCTGACGATCTATGACCCCTCTAGAACCGCTGCCTCCACTGTGTGCAACTGACCACGCCTAGATCTTCTACCTCTCTTCTGAAGAACACATCCACAAACATACTCAGGTCACGGTCCCTGAGAATGAGGAACATCATGAGGTCAGCCTCTACCTGCTCCATCTCCCCTCGGCAGAGTAAAAGCCCGCCTCCCCTGCTGCTGAAACGATCTCACTGGAAACTGCTATTGAGCCTGGAGTTGAACCTGTCCACCTCCACCAAACTGAGCTCAAGGAACCACTGTGCACTGGCTCTGGAAATGTCCATGAACCCCTCAACCAAAACACACTAGCACAAAGCTTCCAGGAAAAGCACAAAAACCACTAGCACTAGAAGGTCAGAAATGATGGTGCTGAGGTCAACTCCCTGCCGGTTGAAACCTCGAAGGTCCTGGAGCCTGAGACCTACCAATGAAAACTCTTCCCCTCGAATAACTCTGTTGGATCCCCTCTCACGGTAACCCTCCTCGTGAGTGCATCCGCTCGATCACCTTTGCCTTCTTCTGAACCTCTAGATACGTCGACAGTGTAAAAAGAGTAATTGTATACTGGATAGAATGAAGGAGTGCCTCCTCAAGATGTCTCGCATGAGACTCCTCATCTGGGAAAATATCTGGGGGAAAATGCAGAAGGTCTTTGAACTTGATTCCTAGCTCTCGCACAGACATGCTCCCTTTCTGAAGAGAAAGAAGATCCGACCTCTTTACCTCCTTCATGATAGACGAAAGGAACTCTGCTCAGAACTCCTTATGGAAGTCGACCCACAAAACATCTGCCTCCTTCTGCTATCCTAGATACAATGTCCAACACTAACGTGAAGCTCCCCACATTTGACTGACTGCCAAAGGGACCCAATACTCTGTCGGGGCCCAGATCAAACTGAAAGCGATCTCGAGCTCCTCCAACCGGTTCTCTATCTCCACATGTGAAACACTGCCCTCGTACTTCCCCAAAGCCTGCCGCTGGAAAGTGGGCAACGTCCTCTGCCACTGATCATCCTCCTCAACCGGATCAACCCTACGATGATCAATCAGATCATCCTGTTGAACCTCCACTACCCAAGGCACACACATCTAATGAATAGGAGCTATAGCTGAAAGGAAAACAAGGATTTCCTAAGCCCAAATAGTATGACATTTTATTAAGATTTATTTTAATTCATTTCATTCATTTTATCCATTTTTAACCTTCCCCAAACAACCCAATTCAAACAAGAACACAAGTCATTTTAATGCATGTACCTTTCCTAGGTCTCTACCCTGCAAGCAGGTCTATATCGCTTGATCGTTCAATAAGATCAGAATCCATGCACTGGATCACAAGGAGCCCTAAAATCTTGTGTCCTAGCCGGTCTCCCTGGCCTATGTCATGCACCATGGTCAACTGGAACTGTTGCCATACCACCCCATGAAATCCTCACTATTCCTAACTCCAAACTTCATCCTATCTCTCAACCATCAGCTCTAATACCAATCTGTCACGACCCACTCCCTCCAAATATACCGCAATGAGGGGAGAGGGATAATGACTCCCAAGTCCCGCCTCCAGAAGGCCTTAGGTTGACGACTAGCAACGAGGGTATAAAAATCTAACAATATGAGAGGCATTACCCTCCATTAGTAAACAAGGTTGGGAGACAGGAAAAATCAACCACAATCAACTCCATGAAATATATAAAAGAGAAACCCAAACCAACCCATATACATGTATAAATAGAACTGATACAAATACAATAAAGTCCCCAAGGTAAATACCCCAAAGTAAAGCTAAAGCAGCGACACAACAACTATTCAAAGGTCCAAGCTAGAAGTGTCTGATATAGTCCACATAATCCTCCTGAAAACCTGAAAACAGTTTTATATACGTAGGGTGAGCATACAAGTATACTCATTAGAAAAAAAAAACCAAAGCCTCTCGTGCACATGTAAAAGGAGCATACTAATGCACTTATGAGAAAATAGAGTCAAATAACACCTAAACAGGTATGCTAACCATCCCAACCTCACCAAGACACGCTCACCAAATAACACAAGTCAAGTAATATAATATAGCATGATCACATCGATGATAGGGTACCCCACACACTTTCCCAATGATTAGCCGCTCTCACACCCCAATGACAAATGTCCTGGCGCTCCCACCTCTTTCAAATGTACCATATCACATCCCGCCTACACACACCTGGGCCTCACAACACATCTCGCCTGTACCTGAGCCTCATAATACATTTTGCCCGCACACACCTGGGCCTCACAACACAACACATCACATTCCAGCCCGCACACACCTGAGCTATCACAACACATCTCATCCCGAAGATACATGAGACACATATCATATCTCATCTCAAAAACACATGGGATCACACATCCCAACTTGCTCGAAGACACCTGGGACCACACATTACAACTCGCCCGAAGACACCTGGGACTCTATCACCTGGAAGAGGGAGCAATGAAGAACGGGTGGACAATCATCCATCCTCACACCGATATGTTGGAAAAAACACCCCCCACGTGACGATGTGGGTATTCAGCACATAGTGCTCAACATGGGTGGGGTGTCTATAGAAATCACAAGGAAAATACAAGTATATATATGACGCCAAACACTCAAGCCCAACTTATGGGTTCTCATATAAACAACCAACTCACAACATTTTCACCTTTGCTGCTACCTCCAAATGCATTTATTAATATCTATAACAGTCATTTCAGAAGGTGAAGATCCTTGATAAACAAATACGACTTCACATTTCCTCCACATTTAATACCTATTCATTTCATTATTTAGCATCAATCACATTTAACCACACAACCCACCATTTAACATTTCATTAACTGCTTTCATCTCATTAACCAAACTAACCCATGTCATTTGAAACTTTATTAAACAATTTCTCATTTATTCCACCACCACTCAGGCATCTAGCACAACACGACCACATTCCACAATCTGCTCAACATACCGTCACCTTGCCACCTCAAAAGAACGACCCACAAACTATCACCCACCACCCCAAAATAACGACACACAAACCATCATCCCCACATGTCCCAACCCACCTTACCATCCCACAAGAACGACCACATATCAAAACACATCAAGATCATTATTTATAGATTTACAAAGGGGATTTTATCACATTCCACTTTATTTTAGGGGCGTTATCACACAAGCCATAATCCTAGGGTAATAATTTCATTAGCCAAGTATAAGTAATTTACCAATTTCCATTTAGGGTGATACCACAAAAATCACAACAACACAACAAATAGGGGTTCCACAACTCATGTCAAACAACGCAAACAAAGCCACCAATGACCATAATTTTCAGTGGGACGTTTAGCCTGTACAACCCATCACATCACAAATAACAACAAAGCTATAAAGGTATGCGAATCAAACCCCATTTTACCCTTTCAATTCCATATAATCAATTATTTCTCTTTAATTAAGCTGACACAACCATGATTTGCGAGTAAACAGAAGTAAACCTCACCCGCATGATACACAAATAAGAAAAACAAGGAAAATTCCTACCTCAAGGAAGCTTTTCAACTTACTACGCACTGCAGGGCGAGGAAGAACGCCCACAAACCATAGCCACACCATGAGGAACCACATATCAACCTACGCTACATCACAAGACCATCAAATGAAACCCAACGCACACCCCAAACCAAAGTAAAACCACAACATCAGATCCCCAAGAGAAGTACAAAAGAAAATGGGTGAGAAGGAGAAGAGAACTCACCACAAATCAACCACAGATCACCAACGAACATCCACTGGGATCAACAAATTGAAACATGGCGTGTAAAATGTGTGCACGTCGTGAAACACTCTGGATAGGTCGTGAAACCAACTTTCACATCGTGTAATCCACTTACACGACGTGCAATCTCCCTGCTTCCGACATTTAACAACCGAACTTCTCCAGACTCCCTCCGAGCCTCCTCTGAACAGCTCAAACAACCAAAATTGGAAAAGTAACGAACCGAGAGGGCGCAGACTGTTACATAGAGGTGTTTGGAAGGTGTAAAAAGGAAATTTTCAAATAAATCTTCCTTGCCCGATATTTTAAAATGACCATTGGATCAAAAACATTTTTTTCATAGAATTGTAATTTTGAAATATGGGTTCCGCTTTCAAAGATAATTTTGGAAAAATTAAAAATAGAGATTTTGGAAATGATTGCACATAAAATGATTGTTTTAAACCCATTTAAAGTAACTTTGATATCAAAATACTTTGAAAAAAAACAGAATCCTCTAATGAGGATCTTGTATTGAAATTTTTAGTATCACTAACATTTTTCCTTACCTTAAACTTGATAATAGAGCCTTCCTTTGTTGAAATCCCTCCACAACACCTCTCTCTCTTCCCCTCTCTCTTATTGACCATGAACCAATGTAGTTCTTTCTTGATGAATCTTAGAAGATTTTTTTACCCTAAATACTCTAAACATCCTTTAATAAAGACAAACTCCTTCTGATTTCTATATATATAACTAACCAAGATTATTTGGGGCACTGTTAGGTGTTGGAGAAAGAGGTTTTTTTGTGACTCTTATACATGAACAACTCTTATATGCTTCTATTTTAGGTGCACCATTGGATGTGGACCCATTAAATATATTATCAAGTGCAAGTAAATTATTCGCCAGTTTATATCTGATAGTGCGATGATGTAACTATTACACTTCATGCAAAATATAGGGATGCCTCGCCTGCTTTATTTTTTATTTCCACTACCACAAAACAGGGCAAGGGAAGCACATCGTTTTATCAACGCTAAGCAGAAAGCGATGGCAGAGGGGACTTTATCAGCGCTAACTAAAAGCACTGATAAAAGTTTTTAATAATAATTTATATACAATTATTATATTTATATTCAAAAATAATGTTTTTTTGTATATATTAAATAAAAAACGCATGTTTATAATTAATATATATTTTTTAATAATTCAAAATACATATATAATGTTTTAAAAAAAGTATAAGATTATAATTAAAAATACATGTGTTTCTAATGAATTTGATCAATTAATATATTGATCATGTGTGCATATATGTTATGTATCATCATGAATGTTCATTTATACATTACCCTCTTATTATTATTCATGTTGTCCATTGATGACTCATTTTTTATTATGTATATTTTACTAGGTGTATATGATTAATTCATGTTACCCATATACTATATTATGTTCTCAATACTTATAAAATTACATTAAATATATTTAAAGAATAAATATATTTATTATATTTATAATTATTAAATTTGAAGTATATATAAATACTTTTTAAATATATTTATTTGTTATAATTATAATAACTATATATATATTTAAATAATTATAAAATTACAATAAATACATATATTATAATTATATATATATATATATTTATAAATATATACAAGAAATTATAAATATATTTTTTATAGTTATAATTATAACTATAAATAAATTTATATATGTAAAAAATTATAAAATTATAATAAATATATTTATTATACTACTTATAAAGTTATAAATATATAATTAAATAAATATATTTATAAATATATATAGATATTTATAAATAAATATAAATATTTATAATTATAATTCTTAAATAAATATAGATATATTTAAATAATTAAAAAATTATAATAAGTATATTAATTATATATATTTATAAAATTATAAATATATTTGTTATAATTTTATAATTATATATATATATTTATAATTACAACTATAAATAATTTATTTATTATAATTTTTAATTACAAATAAATATATATTTATTTATTAGTTATAAATATAAATAAATATATATTTATTTAAATAATTATTAATTCATGAAAAATATATTTATTATTTTAATATATAGTGTTATATATAATTAAATAAATATATAGAAATATTGAGAAATAAATACAAATATTTATATTTATAGTTATAAATAAATACACATATATTTCAATAATTATAAAATTATAATATATATATTAAATATAAATATTATTAAAATTATAAATATTAGAAATATTAATTTGTTATAATTTTATAATTATTTAAATAAATATATATATATATATATTCATATATATATATATTCATTTATAATTATATTTATAAATAAATATATATTCATAAATAATTATAAAATTAAAAGAAATATAGTTATATACATCTATAATTTTATAATTATATATAATTAATATATTTATTATATATATTTCTAATATTATAAATATAATAAGTAAACTTATAATTTTATAATTATTTAAATTATAATTTTATAAATATAAATATATATTTATCATAAATATAATTTTAAAAATATATATAATAATATAAATAAATTATTAACATTATATCTTTATCAACACTATATTTTTTGCGCTAATAAAGACTTCCTTTATCAGCATTTTTTTAGCGCTGATAAAGGCTTATTTTTATCATCACTAAAAAAACGCTGATAAAGACATGTTTTATCAGCACTTTCTATTTTAGCGCTGATAAAACATACTTTTATCAGTGCTTTTTAGCTAGCATTGATAAAAGGTTCATCGAGTTTTATTAAAAAACCCTAACTTCCTCCTCCTTTCTCGCCCCCCTCAAGCTCTCACGGAAGCCGATCGCTGCCACCACACCTCCTCCTCCTCCTCCTCCTCTCCCGCCGCCTCTCCTCTGCCGTGAACCACACCTCCGTCGTGCGCCTCTCCTCTGCCATGCGTGAACCAGACTGCCGTGCACCTCTCCTCCGCCGCGTGCCACACCTCCGCCGCGCGCTACACCTTCATTGGAGGGCTCCTCCGCTGCGCTCCTCTCTCCACCGCGTGCTGAATGAAAACTTCTCGGTGAGTCTTCTCCTCTTTCTCTTTGTTTGATGGTGATGTTATGAATTATATGGGCTAAACGCCCCATTGAAAATTTTGGTTGTTGGTGGCCATTGTTTACGCACTAAATGAATTGCATGTTGGTTGGTTTTTGAAAAGAAATTGATGGTCCTTATTTGCGCACTAAATGAATTGAATATTGGTTGGTTTTTGAAGGGGATTTGATTATTATTGAACTTTGGTGTTCTTTTGTTATCATTTTATGAATCTTATATATTAATTTGATTTAGTAATATGTAATGATATCTTATATGATTTTTGGACACCCTATTATGTATGTTTGATATATTTATGTTCGAATTTAATTCATTTATTTTTTAAAATAGTTGTTTATTAAGTTTTGAATCGTGTTTGGTCTCCAAAAAAGGATTTTATGTGTTCAACTTGGGTGACATATTTAAGGATTTTTTTGGAAAATTCTTAAAAAAAACTCATGTTTGGTTATCAATGAATTCCCAAAGTCCTGGTTGGAACTTTATAAAAAAATATTTTTGATTTGGGAACATTTTTTCTATATTATATTTGGATTTTGATGGTTATATAAAGGGAGTTGATTTTCTTTTGGAATGTGTTATACATGGGTAAAAGGGGTTGTTTCAGTGAAGAGTGTTTAGAGGTGAGATGAATAGTTTTTTTATGTCATTCAGATTTTATGTGATTGACTTCATGATTGATTTTGATCTCCTCCATTTCATTTATCATGAGAACCCCATTTACTTAGGTGGGACCTATGACATGTACTTGCTAGACATTGATCCGCTCTCCCTAGTATGAGATTACATCCCCACACTTACTAGGAATCAATATGCTCTCCCTAGATATGGATAAAAATGCTTCACTTTTTAGGCATTGATACATTCTCATCGAGAACCACTGTTGCACCAAAACCTCGACCAATCATACTCCTTGATCTCTCCCTCTATTACACATCCACCTTTAATGCTCAATATCGTCAAGGCATGAACTTCTTCCCTCTTGGATCCGGATTCTCTTGGACACACATTTTAAAAAAATTTCTAATGCTTTCATCTCATGGTTTCCCATTCTACTAAACACCTCGCTTCTGACTAATTCAAAATCAATGTAACTTTTGAACTCTCCAAGAGTAGGAAGGCCATTTTCCACCAGTCTGAATCTTCCACCATTGAATATAAATCCAAACCTTACCCATTTCAAT
Organism: Viscum album; assembly: GCA_963277665.1. NCBI lineage: Eukaryota > Viridiplantae > Streptophyta > Magnoliopsida > Santalales > Viscaceae > Viscum > Viscum album. The sequence goes on from OY728161.1 coordinate 1,968,772,522, forward strand.
GGCACCACCACTTTGTTACTAGTGCAATTCCACTAAATCATAGAAAACCACTTCACTAGAGGAAACCCAGTAGTCTTGAAACCAAGACTTTCTATCGAGTCTTGCTAAAATAATCACCATATGTTATGTAACTAAGATTTAATACCACTTTTTGGTAACTAATAGTAGAATAAGAAAGAGTTGATACCACTAGTTGGATTTGGTACAAATCAACAATCCTAATGTTAAACCCCAAAACATAAATTAAACCCCTGAAACTTGCAGATAGTGGAAGAAATTTCAGAACATACTTGAATTGAAACAAATCCCCAAACCTGATATACCATAACATAGAAGTAAAGCTACAACTAAGTCACTATATTAGATATCTACCTTTTAGTTCCAGTAACCTCATGGTTTTGAAAATACCTCCCCCAGAGGAAAATGAGCAATAAAGGATAAACACATGACATAAATAGAATAAGCACACCACATGAAATTTATGTTTTTTGGATGAAAATCCTACTTCATAGGGGAATACATTGATATTTTTATTAAGGGATAAATTGAGTTATAAGGGAAACATATCTTTTGTTAGCCCTACCTATCCAAATCTACATGAGACACTTTCTGGACACCCTAGTGAAATAACCATAACAACTCATGTAATGAATCCTTCCACCCGCAAACACTTTATGGTGAATCTCCTCAAAGGGACAAAGGTTATAATTCAAGTTATTATCAAATCATATTTTATTCTTAGCAAAATTTTATATCTAAATATATAAATTATTATTTTATTACAACTTTAACAAATTATATGAATGAATTATTAACTATTGATATTCAATGTTATGAAGTGGTCATGACATTTAGGTTGATGCATCCATTAAAGGTACCAAAACTCGATTTTCTTTATGAAAATTTCTTTAAAAGGTTCTAGACTATTTTGGGACTTGATGTTTTTAACCTCATGAATTCGTTTTGGAGTGGTAAGAATTATCTTGTGACTTATAATGATACTCTCATCACTTTAATTCTAGAGGTTATTGATATGAGTTCAGTTAATAATTTTAGAATGTCTAGTCTTTATAATGTCATTTATAGTCTTTTTTGAAGATTTTAGAAAATAGATAATGGAAAATCATACCATATATTAGTTTAGTACCATAGTTATTTTCTTATTTTGACTTGAGACATGATGTACTTAAAAGGACCAGGAAAGCAACATAGTTTCTTCTAGTGATGAGTGGCATAGGGAAATTCTTTGTGTGAAAGGAATGACACTTGAGAAATTTTTGATTATTTAATGGGTTCATGCTTATAGATTTTCCTAAGTGTATTTATAAAGGAAGGTACCAATAGTACTTCATGTAAGAGACACATACATTGTTCTTGGGGTGTACAACCAATTAATTTGGTGTGAGCTAAGGATCATTGGGATAATGCGGTGTTTGTAGTAAACTAGAACACAAGTGTTTCATGGTTGCAAGTGTGGTCACTAACGATGGAACATATCCATTGGGACTCTGGTGTTGTGGTGAAGGATAATTGATATAACTAGATAATGGAAGCATGGATAAGGGATATCCAATGGTGGGGAGCATAATATCAAATGCTTTTGGAAATTATTATTATTACACCTACCTTTGGAATAATGTGATATAATCATACAACACTAATTGATTTGGGATGAATTGAGGTGTTTTCTATGTATCTTTTATAAAGTGTCTCTATTGGGATCTATGTCTTTGTTAAAATTCCTAAGTGGATCTTTTAAAATGATTCAAGTGTTTTGAAATGTTTCTTAGAGGGATGTATCTCATTTTAAATGATTAAGATTGTTGGGTCATGAAGTTGTATTGAATGCTTAAAAAAAGAATTGTGGTTTTGTGAAAGAGTGTTTGGAACTGATTGATTTATTTTAAAAAGGGCGTGTTATTTTAAAGAGGAATTTGTGTAAATGGTTGTTTTTAATGGGATTTCAAGTGTGATTTTTAAATAGTTTTTAAAGGACATTTGAAATGTAGTTTTTTCATAATATTTTAAGTTTAGATTTTTATAGAATTAGGAAAATCATTACATTATATCAATATTTTGTGTATTTATTTTGTTAAATACTAATATCACCAAATCAAATAGGATGGATATGAATAAAGACTGGATGGATTCCAATCGTTTGACAAGAGAGTATGAAGATGGAGTGAAAGAGTTTATCAAGTTTGTAGAAGATCAAGCATATGACCCTTCTCAAATCCTTTGTTCGTGTTTATGCTGTTTTTATTCAAGACAAGTTAGTCCGGAGGAGTTGGAAGAACACTTGATCTATCACGGAATAGATCGAAGTTATAAATGTGTTGGAGTAAACACGGGGAAAAAGAGAATGTAGCAAGTGGCTGTGATAACAGTGCATTTTATGGATCATATGATATGATTACTAGTGTGTACAATGAAGAAGACCGTATCGAGGATGTGATTACAGATGTGAATGATGATGAAGATCGTATTGAGGAAATGACAAGGACAATTGAAGATGAACTTCGTGATTGCCCAAAATTGTTTGAGCAGTTAAGGAGTTGTGCAAGGACGCCTTTGTATGGTGGTTGTATTAAATATATGGCATTGTTAGCCATACTGAAGCTGTATAATTTGAAAGCAGGTAGCATATGGAGTGACACCAGTTTTACAAAATTACTTGCTCTCTTGAATGACATGCTTCTAGAAGATAATGAACTCCCAAGTCGAACATATGACGCCAAACGAATGCTACGTTTGATGGGTATGATCTATGAATGAATACATGCCTACCTGAAAGACTGTATACTATTTCATAGGGACCAAAAATCACTTAGAGAATATCCAAAGTGTGGTGCTTCTCGATACAAGAGAGATGAATCTGATCCTACGAAAGTTGTATGGTACTTTCCAATCATTCCAAGGTTTAGGCACCTATATAAAAGTGAGGAGACCACATGACAATTGATTTGACATGCAGATATAAGAAATAAAGATGAGAAACTATGTCACCTGATAGACTCTCCTCAGTAGAAGAGAATCGATCAAGAGTATCCTGATTTTGAAAATGAGCTGAGAAACCTTCATCTTGCGTTATCCACAGATGGAATGGATCTTTTTGGTTTTCAAAGCAGCACTCACAATACATGATCGATTATGTTGGTAAATTATAACTTGCCATTGTGGTTATGCATGAAACGAAAACACATCATGCTATCTATGCTTATATCAAAACCAAAACAACTGGGTAATGATATTGGTGTTTATTTGGCTCCATTGATCTAGGATTTGAAATTCTTATGGGATTCAGGTGTTACATTGTATGATGATTATAGAAATTTAGATTTCATGTTGAGATCCATGTTGTACGAGATGATAAATGACTTTCCTGCTTATGGAAATTTGTCAGGATATAACATTAAAGGAAGTCATGGGTGTCCCATCTACGAATAAGGTATACAATCAATTAGATCAAAACATTCATTGAAAACCGTGTTTCTAGGACATCAAAGATTTCTACCCCGACGACATAAGTACCGATCTTGGATGACATCATTCGATGGAAGTTCAAAAGAACGTACAACACCGTCTCCACTACTAGGTGATCAACTGTTTGAGAAAGTAAAAGATGTGGACACTGCATTTGGTAAACCGTTTTTTAAAAACCTAACGAAAACCAATTGGAAGAAGAGATTAGTGTTTTTGAATTACCATAATGGAATCATCTGTACTTCAGACACTTTCTTGATGTTATGCATGTTGAAAAAATGTATGTGATAGTGTCATCAACACATTACTAAATGCACTCAGCAAAACAAAGGATCGAATTAAGGCTAGGTTGGACATGATTGACATAGGAATATGAGAAGAGTTGACACCAGTGAAGGGTGAAAAATGAACTTTTCTTCCTCCAACTGCTTACACTCTTTCTAGGTTAGAGAGATATCAGTTTTTCAACTTCTTGAATGACGTAAAGGTTCCAGATGGGTATTTTTTGAATATCAATAACATCGTGTCAATGACCGATTTAAAGTTAAAGTTTCTGAAATCACATGACCTCCATGTTTTGATGCAAGATCTAATTCCTATAGCTTTCTGTTGCATTTTTCTCAAGAATTTCCATTATACATTAATGAAGCTCTGTTTCTTCTTCAAAGCTATATGCAACAAAGTTATAGACCCGTCGAAATTGCCGAGTATGGAAAGAGAAATTGCTATCATATTATGTGAATTGGAAATGTTCTTCCCACAAATATTCTTTGATATGATGGTTCATTTGATAGTTCACTTGGTGAGAGAGATTTGACTATGTGGTCATGTACACTATAGATGGATGTACCCCATTGAATGGTATATGAAGATTTTGAAAGGGTATGTCAAAAATCAAAGTCGGCTAGAGGGTTGTATTGTGGAGTGATATATTGTTGAGGAAGCCATTGAATTCTGTACCGAATACCTATCCAGTGTGGAAATCATTGGTATACCGAAATCTCGTCACATTGGGAAGCTTGCGGGTGAAGGAATTTATGGAAGAGAGGTTGTCACAATCAATATTACATATCAGAAGTAGACTCAACTTTACATTTTGCATAACAGTTTAGAGATTGAACCATATGTCCAAACCCACAAAGAAATTCTTAGGCATTTGAATCCATCAAGGGATAAAAAATGGACATTAAATACACATAACCAACAGTTTATAGGATGGTTTTGGGACCATATATTTAAGAAGTCAGATGAAAATACAGACTCAATTTCAAAATGACTTCGATGGCTAGCCGGAGGACCAAGTGTGTATGTATTATCTTATAATGCTTATGTAATTAATGATTATACATTCTATACTAATGAACATGATGAAGATAGTACCATGCAGAATAGAGGAGTTTCACTTGCGGCTAGAGTGATGCATGTTTTTGGTGATAAGGATAGAAATCCAATTTAAATATGTCATACATTGACACCATCAAACAAATATGAGAGTTGGATTATACGAACTTCTAAGTGCCGATTTTTCAATGAACGTGGGTTGATAACAGGAGTGCTGTTAAAACAGATGAGTTGGGATTCGTGAAAGTTGATTTCAGTAAGGAAGGGTACAAAGACGGATGATTTATAATGGTATCACATGCAGTACAAGTATTTTAAGTTCTAGATTCCTTAAACTGAAACTGGTCAATTGTTCTGTTATCCACCAAAACTATTGAAGGGTTAGATGGAAATTCAATAGAGGATAACCCTTTCATTGGGATGTTGCAATCATTTTGCAGCAGTCCCAATGTATATGGCATTTTGTATGTCAAAGGAGACCACAATGAAGGGATTTGGATAGTCGATAGAGGGGTCAAATCCTTTCACCCATTAAAAAAAAGAGAGTTCAATAATCAGGTTATATATTTTTTGTAATATACATTGTGTTACCTTTGTTATTATATATTCACTGCTGCTTTTATATAATCTAAATTAAATGTTAAACTACTTCTATAGATAATGACTTTTGCACGTGATGATTCTCCCAATTCTGAGGCACAATAAGTCTCTCAACCTGTTTCTGCTTGCAGTGCAGAGGAACAATAGGTCTCTCAACATATTACTGCTGCTTCTCCCAGTGCAGAGGTACAACCACCATATGCACATGTCGATGCTAGCACTCTGGAGGAACATATTGATGACGTTGAAACCAAGGAAATGGTAGGCAACGAAATACTGGCGACGTAGAAAAAACAGGAGCATCGTAGTTTGACTATGTTAGCAAAAATACTTAATGCAAAAACTAAAGGCATCAAATACAAGGTCAGATGGAATAAGAGGGGCCAACATGTTAACCCAAAAAAGGCCATGTTCAGTAGTTACATTGGAATCATCACTCGGAAATGCGTGCCGATTAATGTAAATTCGTGGCACCATGTTGTCACCAAGCTTAAGACACTGATATGGAGAGATATTATGGTAACATTATGATATCATTTCTTTAATTTACTAAAAAAATAAAATAATGAAACATTGACTTACTCTTCATCATCCCTTGTAGAGTGCATTTAAAGTGGATGACTCAAACATGGACTATGTATTAAGGGTTACTGGAAAGATTCACAGAGGATTTCACACAATTTTAACGAAATGTTATCTTAAAGATGCTGAAGGGAAAATAGACCCACACCCACCTCCTATTTATGAACACCTGATAACCCAAGGTGCGTGGGATGTATTTACTAGCTGTCGTGCAGAGACGTATTTTCAGGTACATTGTGTTTGGTAATACGTTGTTTAACGATACGTGTATTCATCACTTTGATTGACATTTTTTATTTATGAATCAAAAACTGAGTGCTGAAAATAAGGAACGAGCAGCAAAACCAGCGTCCCCCCATCGTAAAGCAAGAATGATGTATGCTTCACTTGAAAAAAATTAGTACATATTTTAAATCTACCATAATACATTTATGTGACATAAAATAACACCATAACTATGTTCCTTTATTTATATGCATATTGATGAATCCAAATCCAATGTCACTTCCATCCCATGTCATGTGTTATGGAAGGAGGCACGTGTAAATAAAGATGCGATACTAATAAATGAAAACACATAAAAAGTGTGGGAAACATGTGTAAGTATGAAATAATAAATATTTGTTTTGATTTAAATCTATATTACATAACAATGATTACTTATTTTCCTATATTTTCTATCTAACATAGTCATAGGAATTAGAAACACCCAAACCGGATGCAGACATACTTTTAGTGGCCTTGAAGCAGCCAGAAAAGTATGGCCGCATCAGAGGTGCGGGTTTTGGGGTGACACCCTGAATATTTTTTGAGAAAATAAAAACAATGGGAGGATCAAAGTGAATAAATAAAAATGACAAGAGAAAGAATAGCTATCCTTGAAGAATATATGCAATTGTAGAGAGAGTTCATAGAAAATATGATGGTGTGGGGAGGGGGGGGGGGTAAAGAGAAGAAACAACTCAAGAACAACCAGCGGATGAAGATCCCACCCCACCCCCACTAGCTTTGAGGTGATCCATTCCCCTCAAAAACCTGTCTTAGATGTGGTAATCAATGTTCTAATAATGGTTTCTGTGAATTGTAAATCAGTTAGACACTAATATCTTTCCTATACTGATATTGTACAGGGTGAAAATGAATGTGATTTATATCTATCAATACCCACCCATCGCCTTGTAGCGAGGGATATGATGTTCAATCCAGAATGTCATGCTACAAAACAGACCACTTCCAACAGGTCATGTCAAAATATTGATTAACGCAACCCATGAGACGAGTGCCGAGCTACCTATTCCAATTGGTGATGATGATATTCATAAGGTCAAAAAAGCTCTTGGAATATCATCGCATGAACATCACAACTTGTAAAAAAACATATCAACAAGGAGGTATTCATTTCCAATTTATTTTTCAAAATAAACCTTTAACATTTAATGAAAAAAGGTATGAACTGATGAATGTTATTACAGACGGATACAAGGAAGTGGGTGAAAAGAAAGAATAACTCAAAACCATCTCAAGGATTAACCAACCGATCAAAATGATCTACCGAAAGCACCTTAAACCCGTCCATTCTATATCCGCATTTGTTATCATTGTAGGCTCATGTGAATACAAAGGTGAAAGACGGTGGGGTTCACATAATTCTTTTTGATGAAAATTTGTATAAAGGGGAAGATCTAGATTTCATTAGTGTTGACAATGTAAGTGAAATCCTGGAGTATGATTGGCTAGGTGGCTTAGTTTTAAATGTATACATGATGTATGTTTTCATGATTTGATTTTCCAAAAGCTGATATACTATGATAATTATGACTAAATACATTTCATATTTTTCATAGGCGTATATATGAAAAACAATTGAATTGATTTCCCCATGAACAAAAATTTGAACTTGTTAGTCCTTACGTCACCTCTATAGAACAAACATATATAGATTCCGAGAAAGAGGGTGAAATAGTGATAGACCTGCTCAAATCGTTTAACAGAAAAATTATGGATGACAAACTCTTCTTAATACCAATGATGTAGGGGGTAAAAATCTACAATTTAATCACATAAAATATATTTTAATTTCTTCAATTACTTATTCCTTTTTGTGTTTTTAGGAATAATTTTATGCTCATTGCAGTCAATCTGGATACTCAAAAGATTTATTTCTTGGATTCAATGCATGAATATCCAAAAACAAAACGACCACACATGATGACGTTTGTCAATTTGTAATACACAACATCCAACATTTTAGAACTAAATATCTATTTAAGTAATTTATATTATCTTTTAATGAGGATTCTGTTATGACAGGGAGGTGCGTGAATATCGTCTACATCATGGAATGAGGCCATGGGAAAAGAACAAGAAACATTATAAGTACTATTACTGGATACAAATTAGGGTATATATAATAATATTTCACTATCCAAACATATATAAAAAAATTAATTATTTTTCTCAATGTTTCTGCAGTGTCTGACACAAACAAATGGAAAAGACTGTGGTTATTATGTTTATAAATTTATGAAAGATATCATATTTCATGAACAAACCAACATCCATGAAGAGGTATTTTCAAATATAATTACTACTTCATTTAAAATATTTATTAATCATTTGTGTATTTATATTTTTTCAGTACTACCATGATTTTCAAAAAGAATCATATTCACAAGATGATATAGATTTGTTTAGAAATGAATGGGAAGCATACCTGATAGAATAATGTACATAAATAGAATGAAGATGTGACTGATATGACTCGAAGTGTCTATTTTTATTTAAAATTGTCAGTATTTTTAGTAAAAAGAACATGTGACATACTGAAAACTGAGAAAACACATTAGGATTGATTTGATACTTTAGGACAATGATCCATAAGTCATTTGTGACGTATAGGAATCAACCAAACCTAAATCTGACACATGGTGTGGCCTTATGACTTTAAGCGTGTATTTTTATATTAAATTAACAATAGATTTAGCAAAAAGAACAAGTGACATATTGAAAACCAAGAAAAAAAATTTAGATTGTTTTGATACTTTAGGACAACGATCCATTAGTCATTTGTGACATGTAGGAATCAACCACACCTCAATCCGACGAACAATGCGATCAATATGATTAAAAGTGTCCATTATCAGTTTAAAATTGACATTTTAGCTCAAAATGTGTCACTCAATAAAAACCAAGAAAAATCACTCCGATTGTCTTCATAATTTAGGACAAAAATTAATAAGTTATTTGTGACGTGTATAAAGCAGTCTCATGTCAAAGCGACGTACGATACGACCGGTATGACTCAAAATGAGTGTTTCTAGTTTGAAATGATATTTTAGTAAAAAAAACACAACTGACATACTAAAAATTGAGAAAACACATTCATATTATTTTTATAATTTAGGAAAATGATCTATAAGTCATTTGTGATGTGTAGGAATAAACCGCACCTCAATCCAACGCACGGTGCGACCAATATGACTCAAAGTGTATCTTTTTATTTGGAATTGATATTAATTTTAGTAAAAAAACACAACTGACATACTAAAAACCAAGAAAACGCATTCATATTATTTTGATAATTTAGAAAAACAACCCATGAGTCATTTGTGACATGTAGGAATCAACCCCACCTTAATACAACACATGATGTGACCGGTATAAACCCAAATGTGTCTTTTTATTTAAAATTGACATTAATTTAAGTAAAAAGAACAATTGACATACTGAAAATTGAGCAAACACATTCAGATTGTTTTGATACTTTAGGAAAATGATCCATAAGTCATTTGTGATGTGTAGGAATCAATCCCACCTCAATTCGATGTACGATGTGACCAGTATGACTAAAAGTGTTTATTATCCGTTTAGAATTTACATTTTAGCTCAAAACATGTCACTCACTAAAAACCAAGAAAATGCTTTCCGATTGTCTTCATAATTTAGGATAGTGATTCTTAAGTCCTTTATGACATGTATGAAGTAGTCTCATATCAAATCGATGCATAATGTGACCGGTATGACTCAAAAAGTGCGTTTCTAGTCTGAAATGATATTTTAGTAAAAAAACACAATTGACATACTGAAAACTGAGCAAACACATTTGGATTATTTTAATACCTTAGAACAACTATCCATGAGTCATTTGTGACTTGTAGGAATCAACCACACCTCAATCCGACAAACGATGTGACCAGTATAAATCTAAATGTGTTTTATTTAAAATTGACATTAATTTAAGTAAAAAGAAAAAGTGACATACTTAAAACTGAGAAAATGCATTCAGATTGTTTTGATACTTTAAGGAAATGATCCATGAGTCATTTATGATGCATAAGAATCAACCACACCTCAATCTGACGCACAGTGTGACCAGTATGACTAAAAGTGTCTGTTATCAGTTTAAAATTGACATTTTAGCTCAAAACGTTTCACTCACTGAAAACCAAGAAAACGCCCTCAGAATGTCTTCATAATTTAGAAGAGAAATTCATAAGTCCTTTTTGATCTGTATGAAGTAGTCTCAACTCAAACTGACGCACGATGCGACCAATATGACTCAAAATGGGTGTTTCTGGTTTGGAATGATATTTTAGTAAAAAACACAATTGTCATACTGAAAATCGAGAAAACCCATTTGCATTGTTTTGATACTTTAGAACAAAGATCCATAAGTCATTTGTGATGTGTAGGAATCAACCACACCTCAATCTGATAAACGATGTGACTGGTATAAATCCAAATATGTATTTTAAATTTGATATTAATTTTAGTAAAAAAACAAGGGACATACTCAAAACCAATCAAACCCATTCAGATTGTTTTGATATTTTAGGACAACAATCCACAACTCATTTTTGATGTGTAGGAATCAACCCCACCTCAATACAATGCACGGTGTGACCTGTATAACTCTAAATGTTTCTTTTTTATTAAAAATTGACATTTTATTAATGTATTATTTCATATTAATGTTTAATTTATTTATTTATAGTATTACTAACATAATATTTGTTTTCTTATGTAGGTGGAACCTTTTTCTTGATTTGGGATGATTTTTTCGACAACTAATACTATGGGCGAACATTTTTGAGAGGGGATCACAGATGTCAAAGGATGAAACATTAATGTTTTAACTGTTTATTGGATAATTGTAAATGTAATTATATAAAACATTGTTTGAAATGTATATAGAATTGTTTATCAAATCCTTGTGTGCGCTTCTTTGTTCTTGTGGGTGCTGTTCAGGTGCTGTTTTGTGTAGGTGGAGTGTGTGTGCTATGCAGGTGTTACTGTTGGGTGTGCTCTTTATATATGCAAGTGCTGCTGGTGGGTGGGCTGTTATATAAATAACACATCACAGGCAACTAGGCCTTTATCAGTGCTATTTCAAGTGCTTATGGGGGGGGGGGGGCTTTATTAACCTTTTTTTAGCATGGATGAAGAACACCCTTTATCAGCGCTTTTTAGCATTGTTAAAGGGGACCCCCCTTATCTTCGTCGAGATTAACATTGCTTTTCTAGCGCTGTTAAAAGCGTTTTCTAGCACAGATAAAAGCATTATCTGCAGTAGTGTTCCCATCGATGAATCATTGGTTACACCCCTTCTATGGAATGAGTGTATATATATATATAAACATATTTAGATTTTTGTTTAAACTTTAAATGCCCGCAATGGCTTGCGTGACACCCACTTTCGGAGCCTACCCGTGATATGACCTCAACATTTCCCCAGTCCTTTATCACCATTGACTAACACAAATAGACCGACCACCATACAAACTCCCCCTAGTCATTGGCATATAGTCCTCCACCTCTTATTCTGACACCCCAAGGCCATCAACTTGAGTAACAGATCCTCGTGATCACAGAGACAAGGCATGATGGGATCCCATGGTTTGTAGGTTCTGGAGGTTGTAGATTTGGGGGATGGGTATGATTGTGCGTTGAGGAAGACAGTGGAACTGTTTCACCATTTCCAATTTCATTATTATTATTATTATTTTAACATTCTAATATATTCCTTAGAAATATATACATTCAAACACAAATTATTTTAATTACTTTTATACCCCAATATTTATTACTATATTTAAACATAATTGTATTATAATTATCACCATAATAATTATTATATTATAGTAAAATTTATAACCAACACCAAATATGCCTTTTTTAATTAATACACTATTTTTATCCATCTTATATATTAATACCTTATATATATATATATTAGTATTTATATATCCAAGAAATTAATACAACTTACCTTATAGTATTTTTAATGTTATTTCCCTATATAATTCTATATATATCACGCATATATATATACAAATATATAAATTAATTAACTTACAATATGTTCTTGTCAATATTTTCTATTCCATGGTGAATTAAACTAATTTAAAATTCTATATTTTTTTGTATCATATTATAAAAAATTAATACAATATATAATTTATAACAAGACCATAAATAGATTTTAATATAATCTTCATTTCATTTCTTAAATAATAAAATATTCATACATTAGTTGAATATTATTATTATCATCATATATTTTTTTAAATTACCACCACGATAAATGTTATCTTTCATGTTCGGGAAAACCATTACTTAACTATATCTATCTCTAATTTGTTTAATTATCTTATAATTGTAATTATCTTAGATAAAATTAGTCACATTTCTATATACATTAATATTTCTCAAATTATCATTGAAATATATATATTTATTTTGATTATGTGATATATCACAAAATATATTTAATTATTATTTCCTGACAAATGTTATATTACTATTGGATTTTATATTCTACCATTTATTGATGATTTTTTTCTAAATCACTAATGAATAATATAGTACCCATAAGTTCCTAGAAAATAAACTACTTAATATATTAATAAATATAATTATTATTCAAATATAAGTTTGATAAACAAATATATAGTTTTTAGTATTTCATTTTATTTCTTTAATGCAAAAAAATTAAAATATACATGTGAATATATACTAAAAATATGGGTTGTTAAATTCTCCCCTCTTAAAAAAATTATGTCCTTGCAATTTTAATTACCTAGGAAAACTTTTACTTCCTAATTAATCACAGAATAAATTTATATATTTTCTTTCTATTTAAGATCATATGATAACTTATCTTAAGAATCAACCTAAAATATAATCTCCTAAAACCTTAAAATAAATTTATAATTTTTAATTTATCCTTGAAATCCTAATCTCCAAGGTTATCTAAACCATTTCCTTGATACAAACTATAAGGCCCCACACATGAAATCCCTTGTTCAGTGTTAAAACATTTTATTTTTTCAAAATAAAATATTTAACATCAATTAATAATATACAATCTTACAATTCCAATAATATTTTAAGCCTAAAGCATTAATTTTTTTGGAAAACATAAAATCTAACTATCACTCTCAAATATTCAATTTTTCATAATCTAAATATTTCTATGAAAACTCTAGTTGTACTCCAACTAAAACTCATAATCATAAACCTACTCCAAAACTCCTTCTACTCATCAAAATTCATTTTAAAAATCATTTTAGAATATGGGGTGAGAAAAAGGATCAGTAAGGGGTTTTATAATATAGTTATCCTTTTTTTTAAAATACTAGGAAACATTTTGAAAATATTTTTCTTCAAATCCCAAAACATTGATTTTAATAAAACATTTGTAAGAACATAAAATTCACATTTCTTTTAAAATTCATAATGGGTTTTCAGAAAAATAAATATCAAGAGAACTCCTTGAAAATAAATTAATCTGTTAAAAATATATTTCTTTAAATTAAATCCATGAAATTATATAAAATAAATAAAAAATAATTTATTAAAATAAATACAAACTGATACTATTTAAAAAAACTCAAAATATATCCAGTGATTTTTAAAAAATGGTTTGCATACTTGAAGAACAAATCCATGAGGAAACTTGAAACATTGAAGGATATATAGGGCATACCTGTCATATTGTAGATAAATTCCCTTGAGTATTGGGTTCACTTCCCATCCCTTATCATGTTTACAAGCTCCAAGTGCCAAATTTTATCAAAACATTTCACGACGTGCCCTTTTTTCAATGGAGTTTCCATCAAAACCATGTTTTTTAAAACTCTAGAAATGGAAACACACACACACACACACACACATATATATATATATATATAAGAAAGAAAAATTCATAAAAATTCATATTTATATTGAGACGTTCTTTCTAAAATAAACATGGAATATCAATCAGAATAAATTAAAACATGACCATACAATATTTCAAACATCAACGAAATTCATGTAAGAAAATATATTCAATGGTAAAAATGTTTTAATTAAACAATGAGAATGAAATACATAAAAATAAAACATTTTAACCATGAAATGATAACTTTAAAAAACCAAAATTTGAAATAAATTAGAATAGAAAAAGTTTTATTTGGAAACATTGATAAATAACATCATAAAAAATATCCTTTTAAATAAAATGATAAATTTAAAATATCCTTTGAAATAAAAAGTTTTATTTAAAATATCCTTTTAGACAGGTGAATTGTCATGTGGTAACCCCCTGTCATGTGATTCATCTGTTTTAGCTTTAATTCTAGTTGAATTATCATGTGGTAACCCCCTTTCATGGAGTTTTTTTAATATATAATTTATTAAAAGAAGTAAAAACTGATACTATTTAAAAAAACTCAAAATATATCCAGTGATTTTTTAAAAATGGTTTTCATACTTGAAGAACAAATCCATGAGGAAACTTGAAACATTTAAGGATATATGGGAAAAACCTATCATATTGTAGATAAATTCCCTTGAGTATTAGGTTCAATTCCCATCCCTTGTCATGTTTACAAGCTCCAAGTGCCAAATTTTATCAAAACATTTCACAACATGCCCTTTTTTAAATAGATTTTTCCATCAAAACCATGTTTTTTAAAACTTTAGCAATGTAAACACACACAAACACACATATGTATATATATATAAAAGTAAAATGCATGATAATTAATATTTATATTGAGATGTTCTTTTCAAAATAAACATAGAATATCGATCAAAATAAATTAACACATGGCCATAAAATATTTCAAACATCAATGACATTCATGTAAGAAAATATTTTCAATGTTAAAAATGTTTTAAATAAACAATGATAATGAACGACATCAAAATAAAACATTTTAATCATGAAATGATAATTTTAAAAAACAAAATTTTGAAATAAATTTGAATAGAAAAAGTTTTATTTGGAAACATTGACAAAGAACATCATAAAAAAATATCCTTTTAAATAAAATGATAAATTTAAAATTATATTTATAGTGAGATATTTTTATTCATAGAGGGGTTTGGAAAGTGTAAAATAGAAGTTTTGAATTAACTTTACCCTTACACAAAATTTTAAAATGTCATTTGGATCAAATTTTTTTTATGTATAATATTGTAATATTAAATTATGTTTCCACTTTTAAAGAGAGTTTTCGAAAAATTAAAAATATATATTTTGGAAATGATTTCACACAAAATGATATTTTTAAAACCATTACAACTATCTTTGATTTAAAAATATATATTTTAAACATAATCCACTTATGAAGAGGATCTGGTTTTGAAAAATATTTATGGTTGAAAAATTTAAAACATTTCCCCTAACCTTAAACTTTCTAATAGATATTTCCTTTATTGAACTCCCTCTATAATGTCTCTATCTTTCTCGATGACCGTGAACTAGTGTAGGTATTTTTTGATGGAACTTATAAGAGTTTTTTCCCATAGATACGTAAAAATTCCTTTTATAGAGCCTTCTCTTACTGAATTCTGTATATATATTTGTCTGAAATTATTTGAGGTACTATTAGGTGTTGGATAAAGAGGTGTTTTGTGACTCATATATAGGAACTGCCCATGTCTTCATCTGTTTTTGGTCTATTGTTGGATTCATACCCATTAAATATTTTATAAAGTTCATGTAAATTATTCACCTATCTATACATCCTTCTATGATAGTGTAATTTTTTCACATCATGTAGAATATGAGAATTCTTCATCTGTTTTAGCTTTAATTCTAGTTTAATTTTCATGTGGTAACCCCCTTTCATGGGGTTTTTTAATATATGATTTTTAAAAATTAATTATTTAAATAATTCTAGGTTAAAACTATTTTGAAAACTAATGCGAATAGGCGACATCTTCAATGCCGCCTTTCAACAATAAAAAAAACTTATTTTAAATATACATGTTTTTATTTTTAAAAATATATATGTTTATATATTTATATATATATATATATATTGCGTTTATTTTATTTTATTTAGAATTATGTCTATTAATAACTGAAAGTGAAAATGTTATGTTTTTAAGCAATATATTTTGTGACATGTAAATTATCTTTTACATATTATATTAATGATTTTTGTTTATTTTCAATTATGTTTTATATGTTGAGTTAGTTTTTCAAATATCATTTAGATTGTATTTATATTTTGTAAGTTATACACTTTCAAAATCACCTATATGGGACTTAATAATTTTTGAAGTTTGTGGGTTTAAAAGTCTTTAAATAATAAAGTATAAATAAAATCTAAATGAAATTTGAAACACTTACTGAACATATAAAAAATAATTTAAAATAAAAAAAATTTCATCAAAATAATTAATGAAAATTAATTTTAGTGGAACATTATATTGTTGTTTTAAACCATTACATTTTTATTTACAATTTTTCATTACATTCCTTTCATTTTCAATTATTTATTATATTTATGAAATTATTTTTATTTTCAATAAATTTTTAGATGTTTAGGCTATGTTTTGAGTTTTATTTAGATAGTTTTTGTAGTTTATATTTTATAAGCTTTTAAAGTTACACACTTTAAATTTAATAAGTTTTCCTATGTTTCAAGTAGTTGAGTTTGAATGATTATAAAATGTAAACTATAAGTAATATATAAATGAAAATTAAATCACTAGCTAAACATATAAAAAATGGTTGATAGTAAAAATAATTTCATCAATTTAATAGAAAGAGAATAATATATAGGATAAAATATATTGTCATTTCAAATCCTTTAAGTTAATTGAAAATATATAAATAAATGAGTACAATCACTATCTATGATGAGGTCCTATCCTGCATGATGGTGTGCAAATAGGATGATCGTTTCAAGATCTCCGACCAATGTGTTGGGGTAGAGTATGGTGAGTCGGAGAGGGATCTTCCTCAGGTACTAAAACCTCGAATGTATAATGCTCTTGCTGTGACTCATCCAAAGGAGGTGTCAGCTAGATGTCGTTATGTACACCTGATCCGTCTCCCACTGTGTGAGTAGAAAGAACTATCATCATCATATGGGTGAACCATATAGCATGTGAAGGCCCAAACACGAAAGGTGGAGGCATGAGAAATGACCCTTGATAGAAACTTGGATTAGATGTACCTAAAGAAAACTATAGGTATCTTGAAAACACAAATGGATCTCATGACTCTTGATGCATATCCCTAATCAATTGAGGTTGGACTTCTAGAGGGTCGACCTCTACCTATGGAACATGTGAGGCCTCACGTGCAACATGACACTATCCACATCATCATCATCATGGATCTTCAACATCATCAACTACTGTAGGAGGTTCCTGACTAGGAACCTTCACTCCCTAAGAAGGAACGTCATCTCTATGGGGTGGAAGATCAAAGATACTATCATGTAAAACACGATATGCTGGCATCATCCTGTGCACTACATCATGGTATGCTATCTAGTTAAAAACATCCTCCTCCTTTGGATCAGACATTCAGATAATATGATGTAGTCAAGTATGCTGTAAAGAGATTCAAAATGAATTAAAAAATGTACAAAAAAACTAGGGGGAAATTATTAACTTACCAGATCCTAGATCCCTCTATCACATAGAGTAAGATACAATATAAAATTCATTCTATACCATGGTTTATACTCAAGATACTCTGCTAGAGGGAATCACATAGTATGCATACCCTCGATATGAAATGACACTCATATATGCCAGAGGTCTAGATACTCTGTATGTCATCGACGTCGGTCGACATCCTCCCCCCTATCAGCTTCATGGAATGAAGCACTACCAAATCCAAACTGGAACATGACTCTATCATTTTGGTGCCACTCAATAATGTGAAAGTGAATGAGAGGCACTACAACCATGGAATTATGAATCCCATTAGTGCAGTATGCAGGAATATTGTCTAATAGAGCCCAATATGTAAGCCATTATTAGGAACAATCTGAATATGAAGGTGGTTGTTTTCAAATATTTTCTTTTGTTGTTAAGGAATGTTTTTGAAGAAATAAAATCACCTCACTTTGTATTTGGTGATTGTTTTCAAAATAATCAGACTCATGTTTTCTGAAAAGTCAGACTCACTTTGTCTATTATAATGAGAATAAGAAATATTTTTGATCGGACTCACTCTAGGTATAGTACGGGAGAAGATTGTAATGAGGAATTTTTTGTCATTAGATTCAATCTAGATTAAATATGAAAGAAGATATTTTTTTGATGAAGTATTAGAGTTTGCATGACTATGATAAAATTAAATGCGATGATGCTTTGCTGATTAGTATTTCGTAAATCATAAGTTAATTGGAGAACTTATGATGCAAGATTGGTGAAAGGAAGGGGGAGTGAAAAAGATTCAGGATGGTTGTTTTTAGAGAAGAAAAGGTGTTGAGAATAATAATCAGAATTGTTGTTCCCAGATTTATTGTATTTGGGTGGAAGAGAAGAAAGAGATTCTGTTGATTGAAAAGGAAGATCGTACTCAGGCACTGTAGAATCTGCTCATCCATTGTATGCATAATTTTTTTTCATACCCAGGATGATCGTACTCAGGCTCAGAAAGAAAAATTTCATATCCATAATGATTATATCTAGGCCAATCGTACTCAGGATGATCATATCCAGGCCAATTGTATTCAGAAAAGATCGTACTCAGGTTAAGAAAGAAAGAAAGAAAATGGAATGAATGGAAAGTTACGATACTTTATTATTGAAATATGACAATGCTAAAGCTATTCTAAAATGAATTTAAATTCATGAAGGAAGTCATGATACAAGCATAGGGTTTTTAATGAAGGTGGTTGCTAAATATGAGCTTTGATTTGTCTACAAATTTCTTCATCAAGTTGGTCAAGATTTGAATCACTTTTTTTACTTTTAAAGTGAATTTTCAAGTGATTCAAGAGAAAGAAATAAAAGAGATTATGTGTATTTCAAGTGAGTCGAGATAAGAGGTGAAGAAGTATAAGTGGTCTGAAGAGCAGAAATAAAGAAGGTTGTTGAATGTGCTATCAAGGGGGATCTTGAAACTAAAAATAATGATCATATTTAGCATTAATAAGTGATATAAATTTCTTTATACATTTGATTTCAATTGGTATAGAGATTTTTTTTGAATAAATTGGATTCAAAAAATTAGACCCTTGAATTGAAATGAAATTCTGAAGAAAAAGTGAAGATTTTAGAAGAATCGAGAAGTTTCAAGAAGAGTTGATGAAGTCAAAATTCACCCGAGATTTTAGGGAAAATCGAGATTAGAGTGAATTTGATTAAGGGGGAAATTTTTGGGATTCCCACCAAGTCATCTCGAGGGTCATATATAAAAGGAGAAAAGTATATTGTACTTTTCTAATGACCGATGCACTATTCATGAGAGAGAAGCTATGAGTTTTTGAGAGAAGAAGTTTCTATATTCACTTGTATTGAAGAAGTTTTTACGGATTGAAGTTAAAGAGAAGAGACAATATTGAAATGTTTTATTCAGCTGATCACCGTACTCTGTGATTATCATACTCAGTTGATTACTGTATTCAACTTATCATCGTATTTGAATGATCATTGTATTGGGTTATATTAATTGGATCAGGATTTCCGTATTAGGTTTTCCATACCGAGGAATAATCGTACCGAGCCTTTTCGTACTTAGAATTGAAGTGGTGCCAATTAATCTCTATCATATTCCATCAAAGTTATATTTTTTTAGTGGGGAGAATCATACCAGGAAGTATCATACCAAGAATAATCATATCAGGGAGAATCATACTCGGAGGAATCGGACTGGGAAAATTGGATTTGGTTTTTCCATAACAAAGTACAAGAAGTTCTAACCATCTTCTAGGTAAGTAATTGAAGAAGTATTTTAAATTTAATACATTTTTGGAATTGAAAATAATCACAGGTAAAATGAGTTGTTAAAAATCATTGTATTGCCCTATTTGTGCTAAGAGGGTTCACAGACACTATTGGCATTGTTTACATAGTGATACACGAGTGTAAGGGTATATCCTAATTTTTATAATTCAGGGATTATTTTCTAGTGTATTGTGTGGTATTGGATTAATTCCAAACCATACGAAAGACATATCCATTCTTATTGAATAGTGAACCTTGTAAATACTGTGTTCCTTTAGATGTGTGGTTGAATTGTTTTCAGTAGGGAATTGAATCTTTAATATGAGAAAAATGTTGTTTAAAGGAAACATAAAATAAAAAGTATCACTAATCCACCCCCCTCTCAGTGATATAATCATCCTGACTGGGCTCTTTCAATTTTTATCAGATCATAGGTTCCCTTCACTTATTCTTTATTGATGGAGAATTTAAATTGTGTGAAAAGTAAAGGTATTTGGGTCTTTGATGGAAATAATTATCATATCTGAAAAGATATGATGTTTCCATATCTTAATTCTATTGGATATTATGTTCTTGAAGCAGCAATAGATAGTTTTCCTCCTATTTATTTTAAAACTCCTCTTACATCTGTTGATAAGAGGAATCTTGAGAATTATGGAAGGGCCAAGAATGATATATTATCATCACTTTTAGAAAGTGAATTCTTAAGAGTGAAAGGTGTTTTTACAACCAAATGTATATGGGATAAATTAAAAAATATATATGAAGTCAATAAAAAAGTGAATAAGGAAAAGTTACAAATATGGAGATTGAAATATGAATATTTGAATATGGGTGAGAATGAATATGTTTAGGACTTATTTAATAGGGTAAATGAAATTGTGAGTACTATCAGATGTCTTGGTGAAAATTTAGACAATTCTACAGTGGTTGAAAATATTTTTAGAATCCTTCCCGACAAGTTTGATGAAAAAGTTTCTTCATTGGAAGGCAGATATCCTGAAACATTATCTCTTGATGATTTTCATAGCACTATAATTACTTATGAAATTATAAGGTAGAAAGATAGGAAAAGAAAAACAAAAGTTGATAAATAAATGTCTTTCAAGGTTTCTAAGAAAGAAAAGTCAAAGAATATTCTTATTGAAGATGAAGCTGGTGAATCTAATTTTGAAAATTAGGTATGTAAAAATCTTGACAATATTTTACCATTGTTTTCTAAAAATGTGAAAAGAGGTATCGGTAAATACAAAGGGAAACTTCCCTTGAAATGTTTTGAATGTAGATCCATTGGGAACTTTGCTACCAATTTTCCTTGAATAAATAAAGAAGTGAATAGTGAAGAAGAAGAGAGAAATCCAAGAAGATCACAGAAGAAACATGGTGAAAAAGGAAAATTGTATGTCATGGTGAAAGATTTTAAATTCTTCAACTACAAAAGAAGAAGCTTCTTATCTAAAGATGACGAAGAAGAAGGCAGTGATGTTGAATTCAAAAAATCATTTGTGTGTGGTATTAAAAATAAATTTATTGCAACACTGAATGATAAAAATTTGGAAGCAGTATCTATAAATAAGAAGAAACTCAACTTGAACATCATTTGAAAGAAGAGTTGAAAGAATGTCTGAGAAAGATAAAAAGGCTTGAAAATAAAAACAAAAAGTTAGAAGATGAATGATCTTCAACAAGAAATAAAGAATGCTTTGATAATGAGAAAGTAAGGCTGATAAAATAGATTTATGACTTGAAGAAATCTCTTGAAGAATAAAATAATCTTAACAAGCATCTAGAGGTGAAGATGATGGAAAAAAAGAAGAGTTGAAACTCGTCCAACAAAAAATCTCTAAAGTTTAATTGAGAAATACAAATTTTCAAAACTCTATTACTGAAGTTGGTGAAAGTTCACAGAATGGGAAACCAGAGAAGGTTAAAAAAATTTTACCTTTAAAGGGTGTGGAGAAATATGGAATGGTTTCTAAAATGAAGAATACTGGGAAAGTTATGTATGTGGCTAAGACCAACAATGTCGGAAATTCAGAAGTCTCAAAGAACCATGAGTCCAAAAATGTTTTGAAATAATCTGAGTCTAAAAAAGTTTTAAATACTTATAGTCATGATAAAGTAGAAAAGAAAAGGAAGAAACCAATTGATAATAAAAAGGTTAGTGGCTCAAAAAAGAAATAGAAGAAGGTGGTTGAGAAACGTATTCACAATTCGGGCCAGAATGGTAGTTTCAAAGGCAAATACTCATTCTACAGCTATTGCTGGTTTTGTAGTCGATTTGGAAATATATTAAAAATGTGTTGGTTTAACCAACAATATTACTAGTATTTCACATGTTATGAATGGAAAAGTTTAGGGATAGTCAATTCCTTCAAAAGAAGAAGTTTGAGAAGGTTGTTTTGAAGAAACCTGAGAAAGGTGGAGTAAAAATTGAAAATAGGTTCCAAAATTTGGAAACTATTTATGAAAATGTGAACAACTTGGACACCTTACAAAAGGATGTCTTGTTTTTTTACCAACACAAAAAAAGATTTTTAACAATCCTCCAACTCTGAAGATGAAGAAATAAAAGGAAGAAGGAAAATATCTTGTTGTTGAAACCGCATTGAAATCTACAAAATGAGAATGACCTTGGATTCTTGATAGTGGGTGTTCTTCTTATATTAAGGGATATTAGAAATTGTTGAATATTGTAAAGGCATAGTGACATTTGGCAATGATGAATCCTTGAAAATCAAAGGTGTTGGATCATCCATCATTGGGAAATAAAAGATGAAATCCAAGAAATATTTTTATGTTGATGGGATGAAACAAAATTTTATAAGTGTTTCACAATTGTGTTATGAGGGTAACAAAGTCATCTTTATAAAAGATGAGTTTGTTGTGAAAAGTGATGAAGATGGAAATATTATTACAAGAGGCCAATGCACAAAAAGAAACTTATTTCAGGTTGGTGAAATAAAAAACTATTGTTACATGAGTATGGTGGAAGATAATCAACTATGGCATAAAAGGTTGGGATACATGTGTCAAAGAAACATGAGAAAGTTATAAAAAAGGGATAGTGTCTGAGACATTCTTGATTTGTCCAGAATAAGAGATTGGTGTTGCACTATTTTTCAGAAAGGAAAGATTACAAATGTTCTTCATAAGAAAGTTGAGATTTGTTCCATACAACCCCTAGAGCTAATTCATTCTAACATTTTTGGGCCAATGAGAAAACAATAAACAAATGGAAATAATTAATTCATCACTTTCATTGATTATCATACTCACATTATTTGTGTTATGTATATGAAACATAAATCAGATGATTTGAATTTTTTTAAGATTTTTAGAAGAAAAGATGAGAAAGAATATGGGTATTTAGTAAATAAGTTGAGAACAAACAATTGAGGTGAATATATAAGTGAATAATTCAAAATTTATCTTGAGAATCATAGAATTCGTCATGAGTATAGTTGCTCATACACTCCTAAAAAAATGGGGTTGCTGAAAGAAATAATAGAAGTTTGGTGGAGATGGGAAGAAATATGTTACTTGAACATGGTCTTTCTCATTACTTTTTGAGTCAATCCATGAGTACTACTGTTTATATTCAAAACCATTGTTTCTACCTACCTCAATCAGATATGACTCCATATTAATTTTTTATAGAAAAACTCCAAGTTTGAAACACTTAAGAGTTTTTAGGAGTCCATGTATTATAAAAAATAAAGGTGGGAACTATGGAAAGTTTGAGAAGAAAGGTCAAGATTCAATATTTCTTGAATATTCTCTGAAAGGAAGAGGATTTATATGCTTTAATAAAGAGACAAAAATAATTGTTGATTCTATTGACGTGAAAGTAATTGGAAGAGGTGAGAAAGAAAAAATATTTAAGAAGAAAATAAAGTTGATAAAGTTGAAGATAATAATTCTGATAAGGATACAAATAGTTGTATTCCTAATACATAAGAAGAATCAGACTCAACAATTTTAAGTGATGAGGAAGATATTAAAAAATCTCATCTAAGGCTAAGGAAGCAAGTTGAAGCTTAGAATATAATTGGTGATCAACATCAGAAGGTTCGAAGAAGAAGAACATCACATGCAATTACACATACTTTTTTGTATTCAAAAGTGGAGCCGAATGATGTGAAATAAGCTTTTGAGTATTTGGAATGGTTTTAGGCCATGCATTAAGAGTTGGATCAGATTGAAAGGAATGATACATGGGAACTCATACCCAAGCATGAAAACAAAAACATTATTGGCACAAAGTGGGTTTTATGAAGCAAGCAGAATAAAAAAGGTGAAGTGATAAAAAACAAAGAAAGATTGGTGTGAAAAGGGTATTCACAAATTAAATGTATTGATTTTAATGATACCTTTTCTCTAGTGGAAAGACTTGAAAAAATCAGAATATTTCTTACCATTTTTACACAATGAGGCTACAAGATCTTTTAAATGGATGTTAAATCCACATTTCTGAATGGTGATTGTAAAGACATGGAAATTTCAAGGATTTTTTTTAAATACTTTGGAATTTTACGAGTCTGTGGCTTCTAACGACACTTGATTCCGAGGCCCGGTGTGCTCGGAATCAATTTCCGAAGTTTAGCTTGGGTACTTTCAATAAATGAACGAGCGGGTTTTTCTATCTTTTGAACCGGTGCTCGGAATTGAAATCCGAGGGCACCGATGAACTCACAACGCCAGTAATTGCTTAAGAGGACCTTTACCACGGTTTCATTTTCACGGGAGGAGAAGTTAAAATTTGTGGATTAAATGAGAAGTGAATAAAATTGTGAAACAATTTTATTTTTATATCTAAAGTGGTTATATCCTACATGGGGGAGTTGGGATGGGACCCAAAAGCTCCTAACTACCCATGTGAGGATAATTGTGAGGTGGGGCCCACACTATCCCCAACCCTTCACATTCCATAACTCCTTAACCCCTTTGAACTCCCATGTTAATTACATGGCAACTCCCTTTTTAAATTTTGTAACCTTTTCACTTCCCCACTTAAACTCTTTCCAACACACACCTTAATTAATTAATTGAAACTCTTTCATTAATTAATTAAGTGTTGAAATTTGTATTTTGAAATGCATGGCATGTTCAATTAAAATAAGGGGTGGCCTTATTTTATTTTGGTTGGCTTGTTGTGTGGGGATTTGGGGAGAGAACTCTTGTGAAGAAGAAAGGGGATTCCTACTTTGTTGAAGAATGCCAACTCACCGATGAAGAACATCGACTTGGAAACTGCGGTTATTCATCCTCTTCTTCCTCTGCGGTAAGGGAGGAGACACCTACGCAGGAAATCGCTAACAACAGGGTGCCTTCTATTCTTCTCTCCGTGATAAAAGAGAAGACGTCACTTCCTCAGGTGCACACCGACGATGACGGAAACGACGCCGTCATCCACGGCGCTTGAAAACCATGAACTTATTTTCGAGGTAGGGGTGTGTTTTTATTTGAGAAATGCTGATTCTTCCTTCCATGTTTGTTTCTCTTGACCCGCTTGCTACCAAACTAACATGAAAGGACCAGGCCAAACGAACACGACCCGATCCCTCCGCCGTTTTTGTGAATGTTTGGTGTGTTCTTCGTGTTCTTCATGGGTGATGAACACCGGATCATTGCGAGTTCGTTGTGCAAAAAAACGATCCCAATTTGAATACCCAACATCACGACGTCCTAGAGGGGGTGCAACGACGATAGCGGGAGACAGATCAAACCAGAATGGGAAGGACCGTCCCTCGACCGTTCTTCGAGTGGGTGAATCAAATCGTGTTTTCGGAGCCGATTGAAGGCCCTAAAACACCAGAGATGATTACGTGACATCGGGGAGACCTAGTGTCTGAAGTTTCATGATGAACGGACCATTTGAACAAAGAATGGACATCACGGGAGGCACGCTGGCCGGAGGCGTCGTTTCTGGAAAATTCCAGAATACACGGCGTGTACCTCTGACGAACACGCCGTGTAGTGCAGGAATATTGCGGCTTGAGATTCGGGTTTTGACAAGTAACCCACGACATGTGGCCCCAATCACACAGCGTGTAATCTCTATGCAGAATGGCAGAAGAAGCTTCGTGAGACATGATGTGTATTCTGGGAAATACACGGACACGAGAAACAATACACGGCCAAGAGGCACGACATGTATTCTCTTCACAGAAGGGAAGAAGTGGCTTCATGGGACTCGGAGTGTATCCTGGGGATTCACAAACATGGGGTGGAGTACATGGGCATGTACTCCACCACACGGCCAGACATGGCCAGTGGAATGGGCTACCTTGTGTACCAGTTACATGGTTTGGTGAACAGAGGTTGAGGCCGTGTACATGCACATGGCCAACATACACGGAGCCGACCCAGATGCATGGACACGGCGCGTAACCATACCACACGCTATGTAATTACTTCCTACATTTCCATCCTTTCGACACGGACCGTTGGATGCGGGCAGTACCCGAGAACTGACTACACGGCGTGTATCGTATACCTACACGTCGTGTACTTTTTGGTAAAAGGCTTGGTCATTTTGTACACAGTATCTTGGATACATTTTGTTTGGATTAGACCCATATGACACGGAGGACCTTTAGAATACATCAACTTGAGACTTCGTGGTAGTTGATGTATCGATCCCTTGACTCGAGGAGCGGACCCTCCCAGAATCGAGCATGTTGTGTGCGGGAACCCTAGAGCTGGCTGTGACTGTGACAATGATGACAACTGTTCTAGGATCCTACGTGGGTTCGGCAGCGAGGAAAACTGTACTTGGGTCCTCTGTGGGTTCAGCAGTGATGGGGAATGTACTTGGATCCTACGTGGGTTCGGCATCGATGGTTACTGTACTTGGATCCTATATGGGTTCGGCAGCGACGACTTCTGTACTTGGATCCTACGTGGGTTCGGCAGAGGAGATGATTCAGAGGCTACATCTAATCATCTCCACCCCTCTTCATGAGTAGTATACCTGTGTGAGCCGAGTCTTTACTTTCAATCATTATCTTTGGTATGATTGAGTTCTTTCCTGTGTGGACTGGTTGTGCTTGGGCTTGGAAGTTGGAGCTGTACTGAGATTGTTGACTTAGGAATATGTATGGGCATATACGTAAGTAGAGTTGGTTGATACTTCGTGTTTGTATCTTTCCTTTGTGGATTATCTTTTATGGATTCTGGGAGACCTTCAGGGGTCTCGGGGTCCCTATTGAGTATCGTATACTCACCCCTACACGGGCATCGCCCGCATTACGTTGTGTTGGTTGTAGATGATGGACAACACCGATCGTGGTCAAGGCTTGTGAAGCCGGACGGTATCCGGAGGTGGACCACCTGGCAGGACGTACATGGAGCGGACGAACAGACCCGAGGTACCGATGAGACTATCTGTGCCCACCCTTCACCTGGGATTTCTAGAGGATGACCCGGTGGTTGCTGTTTTATTTATCAGCTGTTGTACTTTCTTTCTTAGTTGTATTGTACTTTCAGTTGGGTTTGTATACCAGCCCATTTACTTTCCAGCACTTAATTTTGTACTCAGTTTATTTTTTGTTTACTCCATCTTGCATACTCTGTTGTGTTTGTTTACTTATATAAAGGCAATGCCTTCCCTTTTATCAGGAATTATGCCTTTGGTGCTAGTCTCCATCCCCTGGCCTATGGAATGCGGGCTTGTGGTAGTCACGACATGGGCCCTAAGGACGGGTCGTGACAAATTGGTATCAGAGGAGTTGATTCTACCATAGAACTCAGGACTCTGATAATCTCTTCTCTGTAAAGTAATAGTGTTAAGAGTATTGAGTGTGGTTTTTAGTCCAGGGAGTCCAGTGTTGGTGTGGTAGCCGACGTATCCATACACCAGGACCCTGACTCCTGATTTCCGACTCAGTGCACAAAAACATTGATTGCACGTGTGTATCAAAATTTTTCTTTGTGATTACTTTGTGTCAGCTCACCAAGTATACTTTTTGACCGTGGCACACCTATTTCTTTTAAGGATGGCCCCATGAAGGCAGCCAGCTAGGGTTCCTAGTTACATGCGTGATTACATCCCTCCGAGCTACGAGGCCTTGGTGCAGGGCCCCATTACAGCGGAGGCACCAGCGGTACCACTACCCATTGAGCCACCAATACTACCAGTCCCAGCAGCAGAGAGTGCATGCCGCCTGAGCGCGTTTCATGAGTTTCAACGATAGAGGCCGCCCAGGTTCCATGGAGAGATGGACCCTTAGGCAGCCGAGGATTGGTTGGAGGCTATCGTCAGAGTCTTCAGATTGGTAGGGACACCAGCTGACCTTATGGTGATCCTTGTAACGAGTCTCCTGCACGCAGCAATAGGTAGATGGTGGATCTTGATGATCTAGGTGCCCGACGAGGTATCTCTACTTTGGACGAACATCGAGAGCCTCTTCTGTTCAGAGTTCATTCCATCCACCCTCCGTGCGGTGCACATCCAGGAGTTACTACAGCTGCATCTGAGTAGCATGATAGTAGCCCAGTACTCGGTGAGATTTACCGATCTCTCGCTCTACTCCACGAACATGGTATGAGAACCATTCTTCCGGGCCCGGACCTTCAAGCAGGGACTGAGGCATGAGATCAGGGATTTGATGGTCTCCCTCAGCATTCCGACACAGGTAGGAATACTAGAGAGAGCCCTTCTTGTGGAGAGCTTCCTTGCTAAGACGACGCCAGCAGCAAGGCCTACCGCGGGGCGATACGCATCAGAGTCTTCTATAGCCGACAGTAGATAGATGTCGCAGAGGTCTAAGCGGACCAGGACATCAGGTGGGAGACCCTAGGATTTTGGTTCGGATGTGCGGGGCACACGCAATAGAGCCAGTCATACAAGAGGCAGGCAGTGCTATGCATGTAACATCCCAAGGTTTTCTAAAAATAAATTGAAAATGCTTGAAATTTTGTTTAAGGTATATATTTATAAGTATCCTTTAAACATAATTTTATTTCTTCTATGTTTTGAATTTCAAGAAACTATCATCTACAATTGTGTTCAGTATGTTATTTCGAGTCTGATGGAACAAACTTGTTTTTTTGGTGAATAGTAACATGCCCTTATGAATAGTAATATGAATAGTAATATGACCTCATGAATAGTAATAATATTATTATTTTATTTTCCCATGGCAATAGGATAATGGGATCTTAATTAATTTTCCAATGTCACATAAAACTAATTGCACTTCAATTTTGTTATTTTTCGAATTAACTGTGACCTTATTTTAAAATTAAATTAATAATATTTAGAAAATTATTTTTGAAAAATGGAGTTCATTTTTGAATTCTAAACGTCAAAAAATGGTTGGGGTAAATTTTTGGTATTTTTCTGAAACTCTTGAATTTTCGGTGAATAGTGAAATACGGTAAAATACCGTATAATCAATTTATCAGTAAAAATGCACTATTTATGACATCATAAGTGATGCAAGGCCACTTGCTTCGAAATCACATGATATTTTCACTAATTAAGGCCACTTGATTTGAGATTATTCATAGTCTTGATAAAAATATTATAATAATAATTAAAATAATCTAAAATACCTCCCCTCCTCCACTATAAATACCACCCTCACTCCCCTCTTCCTCCCACACCTCTCAAGCCTTGAGAATTGTCTAATTTCTGCCAAATTCCCTCCTCAATCTTCTTCCCCACGTCCTAGAGCTGCTGGTCTCACCAAAAGACCAAAATCAAAGCCCTTAAGAAGGATCTCAAGGAGAAGAGATCAAGAGGTAAACATCCTCTTTCATTTTCATTCTTTCCATCCATTTTATGTTATTCTCTTCCTTTCCCTTTGTCTTTTGTTGGGATATTTCATTAAATATTTTCCCTTACAGTCCAAATTTTGTATGATTGATGAGATATTCCATTCCTCTCATCAATCTTGTTTTTATGAAATTTTTAGAGGCGCCGTTAGGCTGCCGAATTTTTTGTAAGAAATTTCTCATGTTTTCTTTATTTCATGATTCCTTCCACTTCTTTCTTCACCCCCTCTTATCCAAGAGGCATGAAATCTCCAGAATCATGTATATTCTGGATGTTTTCATGTTTATGGAAAACTACAAATCATTATTCCTCTCCTCTTTCACTTATTTAAAGAATCAAAAAACATTGTCCATTTGTGTCGAATTACCGATATCGTGGACGATGTATTTTCAATTTCCATTAATTATTTCAAGTCTGGTCATGAAACCATTTATATGGTTGAACCAGGTTATAATATATGTTTTATGAATCATATAAGGTTCTGTAATTCTTTTGTACTCATGATTCAAACTTATAAGACTAAATGAAATTGTAATTATCAAAGAACCACTTAAATTATCTAAACGAACATAATTAATGTTTTAACTTATAAATCATCATCATATAAGGCAACAAAGTGATGAATGGTATAATTTATGGTACTGGAGTTATGTAACTAATACTCCATTCCAATTCTGGAGTTTCACTTCCAATCAACAAGAACGATTCATCATGAACCGATCGTGAAAATCACAAAAGACCTCACCCAAAATAATGCAAGGAACAAAATACTAACAAATAAGGGGTGAAATGAGGTTATGAAATGACCATATAAGATGTTATAAACATGAACACGTTTCTTTAAAATCCTATTAACACTCCTTTAACCATTATACAGGAGGTTCAAACAATTTTGAAGTAGGACAAGCCCAAGGTAAGGGAATTCTTAACCCGATTTCCATTCTTTGGGTTAACCTTCTACTTTATAATTTATGTGCTATTTAAATTGTTTGTGTGATGGGTTCTGTTTATATTATGTTTAATTATGTGTATTTACAGAGTATATACATATTCCATCCACTCAATTAAGTATCACTTCAAGTATATGATGTTTATAAGGGACTTTTCTTCTAAAATCCTCTTTTAAAATTCTGTTTTATAAGATTCAAAGGCAATGTTTTTATGCTATTATTTATGTTGAATGATTATGTTTTGGCTATTGGGCATTGTTTATGATGAAGGGTGGGACCTATATTTCCCTCCAATGCATTGGGTATGAGTAAGTTGGAGGTCGGCCGTATGGTTACTCCAAGTGTAACTGTGATGGTTACACAAAGTAAGGTAGCCGTGAGAGTTACAAATTTTAAGGTAGCCAAGATGGTTACAAGATTATGTAAGTAATGCCCCAATATACCTTTATGATTATAATTATGTTTGTATGGATCTTGTGTAAATCTCATGTTACACAAATTAAGATTTTATGGGTGTAAATCATGTATTTTAAAAATGTTTTCATATGTCTTGTGTATTCATGGACTAATGAGATTTTTCCTTCTTTTTCATACCTTACTGAGCTTTTGAGCTCATCCCAAGTTTTTAAATGCTTTTTCACAGGTTAATGGATGAATAATACAAGGAAGGAGGACATGTTAAATGTTGAAGAATTGTCAAGGAGTCTTGTTTTATGTTTTAATGTTTTATATTCTGAGGAAAATGGAAACTGATTTTATGGTATCCACTATGTAACAATGTGTAATGTTATGAATATTTTGTCTTAATTCTCTAAAGCTCTAAACTTGAAAAGATCCTCAATGTAAAATGAAGTGTTTTCTTGAATAAATTCAAGATTATGTATGAAATAAGTGCGGGTCCTTACAGTTGGTATCAGAGGATGGTTTAGATAACTTTAGGGGTTAAGGTGATGCTAATAGAATACCATAACTAATTCTCACCCTATGTTTAATTTGTTATAGCATTTAAAGATTACCATGTTGCTTCATCTAAGAAATTTTTGTTTAGAATGGTTGTCCGCAGAAGGAACATGGATGCTGAAGAGGATAGGCACCGACAGAATGACATCCTTCCTGATCAACAGCCCGGAATGGTAGGGATTGGAACCGAGCAGTTTGTGACAGTAATGGCTCAGCTAACACAGGCAATAAATGGTGGTGGCATCCATGCAAGAGGACAAATAGATGTACCCCAACGGAACATGACAGTGGTGGAACATTTTATGAGACAACATCCTCCTGCATTCAGTGGATCTTCTGACCCAGTGGCAGCAGAAGGATGGATTAAGGCCCTTGAAAAGATATTTGATGTTATGGGATGTTCATACAATCAAAAGGTAAGTCTTGCCATTTATCGTTTTGAAGGGGAAGCTGATCAGTGGTGGTCAATGGTAAGGAATATCAGGGGTAGAGAGGATTTTGATGCCTTAGTATGGGATGAATTTAAAAGTCTTTTTCTTGAAAAATATTTTCCTAAGGTGGTGCGACTTAGAATGGAGAAACAATTCCTTGAACTGAGACAAAAGGAGGAAGATTTAGTGGCTATGTATGAGGCGAACTTCACCCGACTGGCGAGGTATGCTCCGAATCTTATTCTGGATCTCGATAGCAAAATCAACCGCTTTTACTCAGGATTGAAGCCAAGGTATCGAAGGGCGTTGGCCTCCCGTGAATTCAAAAGTTATGAGAAACTTGTCCGATGTGCTGAGAGGGTAGAGATGGAGTTTGCTGACGATCACATGCAATTTGGAAACAAAGAGAAGAAGAGGTCAAATTGGAAAGCAATGGGTAAGAATCAACCAATGAAATCTGATGGTAAGAAAATACAGTTTCCAGTTTGTGAAAAGTGTGGCAAGAAGCACCCTGGGGAATGTCTTATCAAAACTGGGAAGTGTTTTAAATGTGGTAAGTTTGGACATATGGCCCGAGATTGCAATGAAAATTATCCAAAGACTAATCCTGATAAGCAAACTATAAAGTGTTTTAAATGTGGTGAGATGGGTCACTATGCAAATGCCTGTCCAAAGAGGGATCCAAATGATGCAAAGAATCCATACTACAAGCAGAAAGGTGTAGTGAGATCCTTTGCGACTACATCAGCAGATGTTGGGCCATCCAATGAAGTTGTATCAGGTACTTTGTTTGTTCACTCAGATTTTTCTAAAGTTTTGTTTGATACGGGGTCTACACATTCCTTCATCTCTGAGAAATTTTCTAGTAAATTGGAAATATCACCTCAACAAATGATACCCGAACTTGTTGTTAAAACACCAGGGGGAAATGTTATAGCAAAGAGGAATTATAAGAATATTTCTATTGTGGTATGTGGAAAGACTTTACCTGCAAACCTTGTTGTTTTACCCTTAGTCGAGTTTGAAGTTATTCTGGGGATGGACTGGCTTTCTGGTTATCATGCTAAGATTGACTGTAGAGCTAAAGAAGTTGTTTTTCAGAAAGAGTTTCAGTTTGTATACAAGAATGAACCCATACAATTGATAACATATCAAGAAGCTGAGAAACTACTGAAAGATGGAAATGAAAGTTATCTAGCTCATATTGTTGAAAACAAGGGAACTATTCAAATCAATGATGTGCCAGTGGTAAATGAATACCTTGATGTTTTTCCTGAGGAGTTACCCAGTGTCATACCTAAACGAGAAGTTGAATTCACAATTGACTTAGTTCCTGATGCTAAGCCAATTTCAAAACCCCCATATCGTATGGCTCCAATAGAACTTCTTGAATTGAAAAATCAGTTGCAGGATTTTCTTGTCAAAGGTTTCATTCGTCCCAGTACTTCACCATGGGGAGCCCCTGTTTTGTTTGTTAAAAAGAAAGATGGTTCCATGAGACTTTGCATTGATTATAGAGCTTTGAATAACATCACTGTTAAAAACAAGTATCCTTTGCCTCATATTGATGACTTGTTTGATCAGATCCAGGGAGCTCAGTACTTTTCCAAGATTGACTTGAGATCCGGATACCATCAGCTGAAGGTGAAGGAGGATGACATCCCGAAAACAACCTTTCGTACTAGATATGGGCATTATGAATTTGTTGTTATGCCATTTGGGTTAACTAATGCACCTGCTGTATTCATGAATCTTATGAATAGAGTATTTCATGAGTTCTTGGATAAGTTTGTGGTGGTATTTATTGATGACATTCTGGTTTTTTCTAAAAATAAAGAGGAGCATGAAAAACATCTAAGGGTTGTTTTACAAACTTTAAAAGAAGAGAAACTATATGGAAAATTAAGCAAGTGTGATTTTTGGTTGCAACAGATTTCTTTTCTTGGGCACATTGTAAATAAGGATGGAATAACAGTTGATCCTGCCAAAACAAAAGTAGTTGATGAATGGCCAAGACCCACAAATGTTACAGAGATTCGTAGTTTTCTGGGCTTAGCAAGTTATTACCGACGCTTTGTTGAGAACTTTGCACAGTTATCTAGCCCAATAACTAAGTTAACACGGAAAGGGGTTAATTTTGTTTGGACAGAGGAATGTGATGTTTGTTTTCAGGAACTAAAGAAGAGATTGGTGAATGCTCCAGTTTTGGCCTTACCTTCCCGGAATGGTGAGTTTGTCATCTATAGTGATGCTTCTTTGAAGGGACTTGGTTGTGTTTTGATGCAGAATGGTCAGGTAATTGCCTATGCGTCGAGACAACTTAAACCTCATGAGATGAATTATCCCACACATGATTTGGAATTGGCAGCTGTGGTTTTTGCTTTGAAAATATGGAGGCATCATCTATACGGAACCAAATGCCAAATATATACTGACCATAAAAGTCTTAAGTATATATTAACTCAGAAGGAATTAAACATGAGGCAGAGAAGATGGATAGAACTGATAAAGGATTATGACTGCACGATTAATTACCATCCTGGAAAAGCAAACAAAGTAGCGGATGCCTTAAGTCGGAAAAATCATGCATCATTAACCATGCTACGTTTGGAACATGATCCCTTGATTAATGATTTGATAAATTTTGGCTTGGAAGTTGTTGGTGCAGGGAATATATCTGTTTTGTTTCAGGTTTCAGTGCAGTCTTCGTTGTCAGACAGAATTATGAAAGCGCAGAGGGAAGACTGTGAGCTACAGAAAAAGGTAGAATTGGTTAAAATGGGTAAGTTTCCAGAATTTAATCTTGATAAAGATTGTGTTTTAAGGTTTGGAAAAAGGTTGTGTGTGCCTTGTGATTCCCAGCTGAAGAAAGAATTGTTGTGTGAAGCTCATAGTTCTCCATTTTCTGTTCATCCTGGAAGTACTAAGATGTACAGAGACCTTCGAGAGTATTACTGGTGGAATGGGATGAAAAGAGATATTGCTGATTTTACAATGAAATGTTTGACATGTCAGCAGGTTAAAGCAGAGCGACAGTTACCGAAGGGGATGCTTCAGCCTTTGCCGGTGCCAGAATGGAAATGGGAGAATATATCCATGGATTTTGTGGTGGGACTACCAAAGACTTCTCGAGGTAACAATGCGATATGGGTTATTGTTGATCGGCTAACAAAGTCTGCTCATTTTCTTTCTATTCGTGATACAATGACATTAGATCAGCTTTCTCGATTGTACCTCAAAGAGATTGTCAGGTTACATGGAGTTCCTCTTTCCATTGTGTCTGACCGAGATCCCAGGTTCACTTCTAAATTTTGGAAGGGACTTCAGAAGTCTTTGGGCACAGAGTTGAATTTCAGTACAGATTTTCATCCTCAATCAGATGGGCAGTCAGAGCGAACGATTCAAACTTTGGAGGATATGCTTCGAGCTTGTTCAATGGACTATCAGGGAAGTTGGGATCGGCATCTTTCATTAGTTGAGTTTTCTTATAATAACAGTTTCCATTCCAGTATTCAGATGGCACCTTTTGAGGCCTTGTATGGAAAGCGGTGTCGGACTCCTGCGTTTTGGGATGAAGTCGGTGAAAGAAAGTTGATGGGGCCAGAATTAGTAGAAGAAGTGGCTGAGAAAGTGAGGATGATCCAGCAACACATGAGGATAGCTCAAAGCAGGCAGAAAAGTTATGCAGATAACAGAAGGAAAGACTTCTCTTTCAAGGTAGGTGACCATGTTTTCCTTAAAATATCTCCTTGGAAAAGTGTGATGCGTTTCGGTAAGAAAGGGAAACTAAGTCCACGGTTCATCGGTCCTTTTGAAATCTTGGATAAAGTTGGAACAGTTGCGTACCGCGTAGCTTTGCCTCCGAGCTTGTTTCAGGTACACAATGTTTTTCATGTTTCGATGTTGAGAAAGTATGTTCCAGATTCATCACATGTCTTGAGGCCGGAAGAAGTTCAGCTAGCAGAGAACCTTTCTTATGAAGAAAAACCGGTTCAGATTCTTGATCGAAGAGAACAGGTATTGCGGAATAAGGTAATCCACCAGGTAAAGGTTTTGTGGAGAAACCACATGGTTGAAGAAGCAACATGGGAGTCTGAAAATGCTATGAGGGAAAAATACCCTCAGTTGTTTAATAAGTAAATAAAATTGCGAGGACGCAATTTCAAGAAGGTGGGGATAATGTAACATCCCAAGGTTTTCTAAAAATAAATTGAAAATGCTTGAAATTTTGTTTAAGGTATATATTTATAAGTATCCTTTAAACATAATTTTATTTCTTCTATGTTTTGAATTTCAAGAAACTATCATCTACAATTGTGTTCAGTATGTTATTTCGAGTCTGATGGAACAAACTTGTTTTTTTGGTGAATAGTAACATGCCCTTATGAATAGTAATATGAATAGTAATATGACCTCATGAATAGTAAATAATATTATTATTTTATTTTCCCATGGCAATAGGATAATGGGATCTTAATTAATTTTCCAATGTCACATAAAACTAATTGCACTTCAATTTTGTTATTTTTCGAATTAACTGTGACCTTATTTTAAAATTAAATTAATAATATTTAGAAAATTATTTTTGAAAAATGGAGTTCATTTTTGAATTCTAAACGTCGAAAAATGGTTGGGGTAAATTTTTGGTATTTTTCTGAAACTCTTGAATTTTCGGTGAATAGTGAAATACGGTAAAATACTGTATAATCAATTTATCAGTAAAAATGCACTATTTATGACATCATAAGTGATGCAAGGCCACTTGCTTCGAAATCACATGATATTTTCACTAATTAAGGCCACTTGATTTGAGATTATTCATAGTCTTGATAAAAATATTATAATAATAATTAAAATAATCTAAAATACCTCCCCTCCTCCACTATAAATACCACCCTCACTCCCCTCTTCCTCCCACACCTCTCAAGCCTTGAGCATTGTCTAATTTCTGCCAAATTCCCTCCTCAATCTTCTTCCCCACGTCCTAGAGCTGCTGGTCTCACCAAAAGACCAAAATCAAAGCCCTTAAGAAGGATCTCAAGGAGAAGAGATCAAGAGGTAAACATCCTCTTTCATTTTCATTCTTTCCATCCATTTTATGTTATTCTCTTCCTTTCCCTTTGTATTTTGTTGGGATATTTCATTAAATATTTTCCCTTACAGTCCAAATTTTGTATGATTGATGAGATATTCCATTCCTCTCATCAATCTTGTTTTTATGAAATTTTTAGAGGCGCCGTTAGGCTGCCGAATTTTTTGTAAGAAATTTCTCATGTTTTCTTTATTTCATGATTCCTTCCACTTCTTTCTTCACCCCCTCTTATCCAAGAGGCATGAAATCTCCAGAATCATGTATATTCTGGATGTTTTCATGTTTATGGAAAACTACAAATCATTATTCCTCTCCTCTTTCACTTATTTAAAGAATCAAAAAACATTGTCCATTTGTGTCGAATTACCGATATCGTGGACGATGTATTTTCAATTTCCATTAATTATTTCAAGTCTGGTCATGAAACCATTTATATGGTTAAACCAGGTTATAATATATGTTTTATGAATCATATAAGGTTCTGTAATTCTTTTGTACTCATGATTCAAACTTATAAGACTAAATGAAATTGTAATTATCAAAGAACCACTTAAATTATCTAAACGAACATAATTAATGTTTTAACTTATAAATCATCATCATATAAGGCAACAAAGTGATGAATGCTATAATTTATGGTACTGGAGTTATGTAACTAATACTCCATTCCAATTCTGGAGTTTCACTTCCAATCAACAAGAACGATTCATCATGAACCGATCGTGAAAATCACAAAAGACCTCACCCAAAATAATGCAAGGAACAAAATACTAACAAATAAGGGGTGAAATGAGGTTATGAAATGACCATATAAGATGTTATAAACATGAACACGTTTCTTTAAAATCCTATTAACACTCCTTTAACCATTATACAGGAGGTTCAAACAATTTTGAAGTAGGACAAGCCCAAGGTAAGGGAATTCTTAACCCGATTTCCATTCTTTGGGTTAACCTTCTACTTTATAATTTATGTGCTATTTAAATTGTTTGTGTGATGGGTTCTGTTTATATTATGTTTAATTATGTGTATTTACAGAGTATATACATATTCCATCCACTCAATTAAGTATCACTTCAAGTATATGATGTTTATAAGGGACTTTTCTTCTAAAATCCTCTTTTAAAATTCTGTTTTATAAGATTCAAAGGCAATGTTTTTATGCTATTATTTATGTTGAATGATTATGTTTTGGCTATTGGGCATTGTTTATGATGAAGGGTGGGACCTATATTTCCCTCCAATGCATTGGGTATGAGTAAGTTGGAGGTCGGCCGTATGGTTACTCCAAGTGTAACTGTGATGGTTACACAAAGTAAGGTAGCCGTGAGGGTTACAAATTTTAAGGTAGCCAAGATGGTTACAAGATTATGTAAGTAATGCCCCAATATACCTTTATGATTATAATTATGTTTGTATGGATCTTGTGTAAATCTCATGTTACACAAATTAAGATTTTATGGGTGTAAATCATGTATTTTAAAAATGTTTTCATATGTCTTGTGTATTCATGGACTAATGAGATTTTTCCTTCTTTTTCATACCTTACTGAGCTTTTGAGCTCATCCCAAGTTTTTAAATGCTTTTTCACAGGTTAATGGATGAATAATACAAGGAAGGAGGACATGTTAAATGTTGAAGAATTGTCAAGGAGTCTTGTTTTATGTTTTAATGTTTTATATTCTGAGGAAAATGGAAACTGATTTTATGGTATCCACTATGTAACAATGTGTAATGTTATGAATATTTTGTCTTAATTCTATAAAGCTCTAAACTTGAAAAGATCCTCAATGTAAAATGAAGTGTTTTCTTGAATAAATTCAAGATTATGTATGAAATAAGTGCGGGTCCTTACAATGCATGCGGCGGGCAGGGCCACATGGCTCGTGACAGCCCGACCCGCCATGCATACGAGAAGAAGACAGTAGAGGGACCTCCCAGGCAGAGGTAGAGGTTCGACTGTGGCAGTTTGCAGGGAGCAGGCGGACGAGGAAGAGGAGCTGGCCGAGCAGCGGGTGGTGGACGACGCTTCGAGGCTATACCACCACCACCACCAGGAGGACCACCCCGACCACAGGGAGCTGGCATACAAGGTAAGGCTCATCTCCAGGAAGTCGAGGCCTACGACCACGGTGTACCTGAGATGATTCGAGGTACTATCTGTGTCTACTACACCCTTGCTGCAGTACTTATAGACATATGAGCGATTCATTATTTTATTACCGCTGCCCTTGTTTGGAGCTCGGAGATTTTGACAGAGCTGTTGGATCGATCCTTATGGCTAGAGACTCCTACGGGAGCAGACTCAATGATTATGCACTGGTGCCGACAGTGTGAGCTTACTCTAGGAGGCGAGAGCTTCGGCTGGGATCTTCTTATAGCGGCGTCGAGGCCTTACGATGTCATCTTGGTATGGACTGGTTGTCTATAGTCCATGCTCAGATTGACTACATTAGGCACAAAGTGCGGTGTGTCCGCACAGATGGGAGCAGGTTCACCTTCATCGGTGAGAAGGGAGCCTTTGTAGTGTAGGATGTAACCGGTGAGAAGGGAGCCTTTGTAGTGTAGGATGTAATTATGCAGAGAAGAGGGCATCCGATCACACATCAGTTGGCTAGTATCATCCTCAGAGCAGTTGATGTGCGGAGTCCGAGTTTCCCTGTTGTAGTGGATCAGTATGCGGATGTTTTCCCTGATGATGTTCCAGGACTACCTCCTCATAGAGAGGTAGACTTCTATATTGACCTGTACCCCAGGACAACACCGATATCTACACCAGCATATCGGATGGATCCCGCTGCGCTTCGTGAGATGTGGGTACAGTTGGAGGACTTGCAGGGAAAGGGATTCATCCGAACTAGTGTTTCACCCTGGGATTCTCCGATTTTAGTTGCCAAGAAGGAGGATGGGAGCTTATGAATATGTGTCAACTACCGTCGCCTGAATCAGGTGACCGTAAAGAACAAATACCCACTCCCGAGGATTGATGACCTCTTTATCAGCTCAAGGGAGCATGATGGTTCTCGAAGATAGACCTCAGGCCAGGCTATCATTAGCTCAGAGTTCAAGATGAGGATGTGCAGAAGACGGCCTTCAGGTGTCGGTATGGCCACTACGAGTTCTTGGTTATGCCCTTCGGCGTAACCAATGCACCAGCAGTGTTCATGAGTCTCATGAACAGGATCTTCCAACCTTACCTCGATCGTTTTTTCGTAGTCTTCATCAACGACATACTGATTTACTTGACTACTGAGGAGGAGCATGCCTACCACTTGCGGGATGTACTGGACACACTCTGAGAGCACCCGCTTTATGGTAAGCTCTCGAAGTGCTAGTTCTGGATTCAAGAGGTTCACTTCTTGGGGCATGTCATCTCGGAGGCGGGAGTTGCTTTGGATCCTGCGAAGATCGAGGCAGTACTAGCTTGGGAGACACCCAGGAGCGTGAAGAAGGTGTGGAGTATCCTAGGTCTGGCTGGGTACTATCGAAGATTTTTTCCAGACTTCTCTAGAGTTTTAGCACCACTTTCAGCTTTGATGAAGAAGGGGAAACCCTTCATGTGGTCAGATAGATCTCAGCAGAGCTTCCAGGAGCTGAGATAGAGATTGACTAGTGTGCCCATCTTGAGGCTACCAGAGGAGGGAGTAGGGTACGTGGTTTACTGCGATGCATCAGGGACCGGACTCGGGTGTGTCCTGATGCATGAGCGGGAAGTGATCGCTTATAGTTCACGACAGTTGAGGTAGAACGATCAGAACTACGCTACCCATGACCTGGAATTAGCAGCAGTGGTCTTCACCTTGAAGATGTGGCGACAATATCTGATGGGAGAGCGCTTTATAGTCTACTCTGACCACCAGAGTCTTAGGTACATCTTCTTACAGAAGGACCTGAACTTGAGACAACGGCGATGGCTCGAGTTCCTCTAGGACTATGACTTTGAGATAGTCTATACTCCTGGGAAGGGGAACGTAGTAGCTGATGCTCTCAGCGGGAGATCGGGCATTCAACTACTTGGTGAGGCGAAAGAGTAGCTAGCCGCGTTGCAGATATATTTCATGGATAAAGATGGGGCAACCTTTCTACAATCTCTCACAGTCACTCCTCCACTACTTCAGTGGGTCAGAGAGGCACAAGGAGGGGACGTTGACTGTGAGACACGACGTGTTCAGATTTCTACAGGGCAGACGCCTGATGGATTTTCTGAAGGAGCAGAGCATGTCATTCTCTTTAGGGGATGTACCATGGTACCAGTTGCACTGCAGGAGGAAGTGATGATGGAGTTTCACACTTCCCATCTAGCGGTACATCCAGGAGTGGCAAAGATGTACCAGGATCTCAGACGACAACACTGGTGGCCGGGTATGAAGAAGGCTGTAACAGAGTTTGTTTCACGATGCCTCACTTTCCAGCAAGTGAAGGCGGAGCACCAGGTACCAACAGGCTTGGTACATCCCTTAGAGGTTCTGGAGTGGAAGTGGGATGGGATATCCATAGATTTTGTGACGGGGATTCCACGTACATCCAGGGGACACAACTCTATCTGGGTGATCGTCGACCGACTCACCAAGTCGTCCCACTTCCTACTAATCAGAGAGCAGGGCTCAGTAGAGATCTTGGGATGAATATATGTTCAAGAGATCGTACGACTTCATGGTGTTCCATCATCTATCATATCCGATTGAGATGCTCTCTTTACATCCCGACTTTGGAAGGGGTTACAGGAGGCATTTGGGACGCAACTACACCTGAGCACTACCTTTCATCCTCAGACGGATGGCCAGACGGAGAGGACCATTCAGACTCTCGAGGACATGCTCCATGCATGTTTCCTTGACTTTGGTCGTAGCTGGGAGGATCACCTACCCTTGGTGGAGTTTGCGTACAACAACAGATACCACTCCACCATTGGGATGCTACCATACGAGGCACTGTACGACCGACCTTGCAGATCACCTCTGTGCTGGACTAACCCTGGGGAGTCAGCACTAGTAGAACCAGAGATGGTTCAGGCTACGACAGAGAAGGTGTAGATCATCCAGGAGTGGATGAGGACTACAAAGAGCAGACATAAGTCCTATGATGATAGGAGACGGAGACTACTGGAGTTCAAGGATGGAGACCACGTTTTCTTACGGGTCTCACCTCGATGTGGATTATGGATATTTGGCCGGGGCGTCAAGTTATCTCCACGCTTCATCGGACCATTACAGGTTCTCAGTAGGGTAGGCGAGGTGGATTACCGTCTGGACCTTCCACCTCAGTTGCACTGGGTGCACGACGTCTTCCACGTATCTCAGCTGAGGAGATACGTGCACAACCCGTCGCATATCATCGATCACAGGGAGCTGGACATCGATGATAGGGCTACTTTCATGGAGGTCTCGGTGGAGATCGAGGATCTACAAGAGATGATCCTACGTGGACGGTCGATTCCTCTAGTGCACATTCGTTGGCAGCACAGGAACCTCCAGGAGAGCACATGGGAGTGGGAGGCTCAAATGCATGCACAATATACTCTTTTGTTTCCCTAGTTTATGATGTAGCTTTATGGGGACGTAAATCCTTGAGGTGGGAGTAATGTAAATATCCAGAAATTTCAAGGATTTTTTTTAAAATACTTTGGAATTTTAGGAGTATGTGGATTTTGACGACACTTGATTCTGAGGCCCTGTGTGCCCGAAATCAATTTCCGAAGTTTAGCTCGGGTACGTTCAGTAAATGAATGAGTGGTTATTTATATCTTTTGAACCAGTGCTCGGAATTGAAATCTGAGGGCATCGATGAACTCACAATGCCGGTAATTTCTTAAGAGGACCTTTACCGCGGTTGCGTTTGCATGGGAGGATAAGTTAAAATTTGTAGATTAAATGAGAAGTGAATAAAATTGTGAAACAATTTTATTTTTATATCTAAAGTGGTTATATCCTACATGGGGGAGTTGGGATGGGTCCCACAATCTCCTAACTACCCATGTGAGGATAATTGTGATGTGGGGCCCACACGATCCCCAACCCTTCACATTCCATAACTCCTTAACCCCTTTGAACTCCCATGTTAATTACATGGAAACTCCCTTTTTAAATTTTGTAACCTTTTCACTTCCCCACTTAAACTCTTTCCAACACACACCTTAATTAATTAATCGAAACTCTTTCATTAATTAATTAAGTGTTGAAATTTGTATTTTGAAATGCATGGCATGTTCAATTAAAATAAGGGGTGGCATTGTTTTATTTTGGTTGGCTTGTTGTGTGGGGATTTGGGGAGAGAAATCTTG
This sequence comes from Viscum album, assembly GCA_963277665.1. NCBI lineage: Eukaryota > Viridiplantae > Streptophyta > Magnoliopsida > Santalales > Viscaceae > Viscum > Viscum album. Next base: position 1,968,816,215 of record OY728161.1, read on the forward strand.
TGAAGAAGAAAGGGGATTCCTACTTTGTTGAAGAATGCCAACTCACCGACAAAGAACATCGACTCGGTGACCGCGGTTCTTCATCCTCTTCTTCCTCCGCGGTAAGGGAGGAGACACCGATGAAAGAACTCACTAACAATGGGGCGCCTTCTATTCTTCTCTTAATGATAAAAGAGGAGATGTCACTTCCTCGGGTGCACACTGACGACAACAGAAACGATTCCGTCATCCACAACGCTTGACAACCACGAACTTCTTTTCGAGGTAGGGGTGTGGTTTTATTTGAGGAATGCTGAGTCTTTCTTCCATGTTTGTTTCTCTTGACCCTCTTGCTACCAAACTAACATGGAAGGATCGGTCCAAACAAACACGACCCGATCCCTCCGCCGTTTTTGTGAATGTTTGGTGTGTTCTTCGTGTTATTCATGGGTGATGAACACCGGATCGTTGCGAGTTTGTTGTGCGACACAATAATCCCAATTTAAAGAACCAACATCATGACGTCCTAGTGGGGGTATGATGATGATAGTAGGTGACAGATCAAATCAGAACAGGAAGGACCGTCCCTCGACCATTCTTCAAGCGGGTGAATCAAATCGTGTTTTCGGAGCCAATCAGAGGCCCAAAAACACCGGAGACGATTACAGGACATCAGGGTGACCTAGTGTCCAAAGTTTCATGATGAATGGACTATCATAATGAATAATGGACATCACGGGAGGTGCACTGGCCGGAGGTGTCGTTTCTGGAAAATTCCAGAATACACGGCGTGTACCTGTGACGAACACGCCGTGTAGTGTGGGCGTACTGCGGCCTGAGTTTCAGGTTTTGACAAGTAACCCACGGCGTGTGACCTCAGTCACATGGCGTGTAATCTCTACACAGAATGGCAGAAGTAGCTTCGCGAGACATGGCGTGTATTCTGGGAAATACACAGACACGGGCAACAATACATGGCTAAGAGGCATGGCGTGTATTCTCTTCACAGAAGGGCAGAAGCAGCTTTGTGGGACTCGGCGTGTATCCCGGGGATACACGAAAACAAGGTGGAGTACACGGGTATGTACTCCACCACACGGCCTGGCATGGCCAGTGGCACATGCTACCCCGTGTACCAGTTACACGGTTTGGCGAACACGGTTGAGGCTGTGTATGGGCACATGGACAGCATACACGGAGCCGAACCAGATGCATGGACATGGACTGTAACCATACCACACGCCTTGTACTTACTTCCTACATGACTAGTCTTTTGACACAGACCATTGGATGTGGGAAGTACCAGAGAACTGATTACACGACGTGTATTGTATACCTACACGCCGTGTACTTTTTGGTAAAAGGCTTGGTCATTTTGTACATAGTATATTGGATACGTTTTGTTTGAAATATCCCCCTATGACATGGCGGACCTTCAGAATACATCAACTTGAGACTTCGTGGTAGTTGATGTATAGTTCCCTTGACTCGAGGAGCAGACCCTCCCGGAATCGAGCGTGCTGTGTGCGGGAACCCTAGAGCTGGCTGCGACTGCGACGACGATGACGACTATTCTGGGATCCAATGTGGGTTCGGCAGTGAGGATGACTGTACTTGGGTCCTCCGTGGGTTCGGCCGCAATGAAGACTGTACTTGGATCCTACGTGGGTTCGGAAGTGATGGTTACTTTACTTGGATCCTATGTGGGTTCAGCAGAAGTGACTTCTGTACTTGGATCCTACGTGGGTTTGGTAGAGGAGATGATTCAGAGGCTACATCTAATCATCTCCACCCCTCTTCGTGAGTAGTATACCTGTGTGAGCTGAGTCTTGACTTTCAGTCATTATCATTGGTATCATTGACTTCTTTCTTGTGTGGACTGGTTGTGCTTGGGCTTGGAAGTTGGAGCCGTACTGAGATTGTTGACTTAGGAATATGTATGGGAATATAACTAAGTAGAGTTGGTTGATACTTCATGTTTGTATCTATCCTTTGTGGATTTTAGGAGACCTTCAAGCATCTCGGGGTCCCTACTGAGTATCGTATACTCACCCCTGCATGGGCATCGCCCGCACTACGTTGTGTTGGTTTCAGACGATGGACAACACTGATCGTGGTCAAGGCTTGTGGAGCCGAACGGTATCCGTAGGTGGACCACCTGGAGGGATATACATGGAGCGGACGGACAAACCCGAGGTACCGACGAGGCTATCTGTACCCACCCTTCAGGTGAGATTTACGGAGGACGACCCAGTGGTTTCTGTTTTACTTATCAGCTATTGTACTTTCTTTATCAATTGTACTGTACTTTCAGTTGCATTTGTATACCGGCCCATTTACTTTCCAACACTTACTTTTGTACTCAATTTACTTTGTGTTTACTCCAGCTTGCGTACTCTGTTGTGTTTGTTTACTTATATAAAGGAAATGATTTCCCTTTTATCGGGAATTATGCCTTTGGTGCTAGTCGCCAGCCCCTGGCCTATGGAAGGCATGCTTGGGGTAGTCACAAAACGGGCCCTGAGGACGGGTCATGATAGTGATATTGAAGAGAAAGTTTATATTGAACAACCTTGTGGATTTTTTGTTGGGAAATATGAAAGTTATGTGTGTAGATTGAATAAAGCCTTGTATGGGCTAAAACAAGATCTCAGAACATGATATACCAAATTGGATACATGCTTAACAAAGATTAATTTCAAGAAAGGAAGATTGGATAACAATATCTACATAAAATAAAGTCAATAGTATTCCACCATTGTGATTGTTTATGTTGACGACATTATCTTTTCCAGGAATGATGAAAGAAGTTGTGAAAGGTTTGCTGAAGAAATGAAAAATGTATTTGAAATGTCCATGCTGGGAGAAATGAAATACTTTCTTGGGTTAAAAATACATCAAAGGAAGGAATACATTTTTATTTCTCAAGAAAAGTATTCTAAGGAAATTATTTAGAGGTTTGGCATGGAAAACTCAAAACCTATTTACACACCAATATCAGTGGGAAAAAATTTGTTAAAAGATGGAGAGGGAAAATAAGTTGATTAGAAAGAGTTTTTAAAGTTAATTGGAAGTTTTTTGTATTTAACTACCTCAAGAACTGACATTGTTTATGCTGTTACCTTATGTGAAATATTTCAAAGTACTCCAAAAGAATCAAATTTACTTGCTAGAAAAAAAATTATCAGATACATCAAAGGCACAAAAGAATTCAGAATCAGTTATGAAAGATCAAATAGTATTAAATTGTTTGGGTATTCAAATTCTGATTTGGCAGGAAATATTGATGATAGAAGATCCAAATTTGGTGGAGTATTATTTCTAGGAAATAATTGTGTTAGTTTGCATTCAAAGAAACAAAATTCAGTAACCCTCAGTACAACTGAAGATGAGTATGTTGCTTCCACTCAAGCCACTACTCAACTTATCTGGATGAAAACTCAATTGGAAGATTTACTTATTGAAGTGAAGTTACCCTTTCTCTTGGGTTGTGATAATCAAAGCACAATCAATCTCACCAGGAATCCTGTTCAACATTTTCATTAAAAAAACATTGATATCAAATATCATTTCATCAAAGAGCATGTGGAGAATAATTAATTGAAGTTTTAGTATGTTTCAACATTGGAACAAGTTGCAGACATATTCAAAAAATCTTTACTGAAGGAATCATTCTCTAAATTGAGGTTGAACATGGGTGTCCAACTTCTTTCTCTTTAAGGTTGAGGTATGTGTTTTTCCCCTATCTCATCTTACCTTTGTATTGTTTTTTCAAGGGGTAGAATTGTTTTCCTAAATCAATGTATTTCATGAAAAAGGTGGATTTGTGGGTAAGCTATGAATTTAGAATTTTTTGTGAGTGAACTATTCTATCTATTTGTTAGAGTGGTTGTAGGAAAAGAAATTGTTTTGTATTCTTTAGAGGATGAAGAAAAGTTGAGTTTGAAGAAGAGCTGAGGAAGGAAAAAGAAAAAGGTTTTCATAATCACTATTTTTGGATAGTATGGTTTAGCTGTTAATGATTCTTATTTCCTATAATGAGTTAGCTCACGTAGGATTAGAATTATTGATAAGTAATCCATTGCTTGAGGATCCAAATTTCAGTGATATATGAAACTTGGTTGACAAAAAAAATCCAAAGGGGGAGATTGTTAGGACCAAGCTGAAGATGAAGGTGGTTGTTTTCAAATATTTACTTTTTTTTTCAAGGAAAGTTTTTGAAGAAAGAAAATCACCTTAATTTTTATTTGGTGATTGTTTTCAAAAGAATCAGAATCATGTTTTCTAAAAAATCAGACACGCTTTGTCCATCATAATGAGAAGAAGAAATGGTTTTGATCAGACTCACCCTAGGTTGGGTATGGGAGAAGATCGTAATAAGGAATTTTTTTTCATCGAATTCACTATGGATTCGATATGAAAGAAGAGATTATTTTGATGATGTATTGGAGTATGCATGACTATGATAAAATTAAATGTGAAAATGCTTTGCTAACTCATATTACGTAAATCATAAGTTAATTGGAGAAATTATGATGCAAGCTTGGTGAAAGAAAGGGGGAGTGAAAAAGATTCAGGCCTTTTTCTTTCTGAGAAGAAAAGGTTTAGATGATCATAATCAGAATGATCATACCTAGATTTATCGTATCTGGATAAAAGAGAAGAAAGAGAGGCTACTGATTGAAAAGGAAGACCGTACTCAGACATTGTAGCACCCGATCATCCATCATATGCATTAAAAACTTTTCGTACCTAGGATGATCGTACTCAGGCTCAAAAAGAAAAATTTCATATCCTAAATGATTATATCCAGGCTAATCTTACTTAGGATGATCTTATCCATGCCAATAATATTCAGAAAATATTGTACTCATGCTAAGAAGAAAAGAAAGAAACTAGAATGAATGGAAAGTTACAAATGTATTCATCAAGTGGGTCAAGAGTTGTCAAGTGATTCAAGAGAAATAAATAAAGGATATAAAGTGTATTTCAAGTGAGTTGAGAGAATAAGTGAAGAAGTAGAAGTGGTTCAAATAGAAGAAATAAATGGGGTTGCTGAATGTGCTACCAAGGGGGAGCTTCACACTCAAAATAATGATCATATTGAGTATTAAAAATAAATATCCATTTATTAATACATTTGTTTTCAATTAGTAAAGAGCTTTGTTTTGAAGAAACCAGATTCAAAAAATCAGACCCTTGAATTTAAATGAAAGTCTAAAGAAAACACGAAGATTGTAGAAGAATTGACAAGTTTCAAGAAGAGTTGGAAAAGTCAAAATTCACATGAGATTTTAGGAGAAATTTAGATTAGAGTGAATTTCATTAAGTGGGAAAGTTTTTGGATTCCCTCCAAATCATCACGAGGGTCACCTATAAAAACTAAAGAGTACATTGGATAATGAACCTTGTAAATACTTGTGTTCCTTTGGATGTATTGTTGAATTGTTTTCAGTAGGGAATTGAATCTTTAATAGAAGGGGAATTTTGTTTCAAAAAAACATAAAAGAAAACGTATCACTGATTCACCCCCTCCCCCTCTTAGTGATACAATCATCCTGATTGGGCACTTTCAGCCATGAAATCTAAAATGACATGTGACATTTGTTAAAAAAATTTGTTACTAAAAACTAAAAAATATAATATTATGAAATTATTTAGTCAAGGAAAGACTGTATATAATTACATAAGTGGGTACTAGAATATCCAATATGAGATTATATGTACCCAAGTTTTGCCTCGTTGTCTTGAAAAAGCGGCATGTTTGACTCCACCTGTAATGTAAAACATAGAAAGTGATAAATAATAAGAAAATAAATTTAATAACTCATAGTAGCATAAAATAAATAAAGATAAGTGATCATACCAGTGTCCACGTAGAGCGTCACTCAACACATCTATATAAGGATCCTAACCAGTAACAATAGGGGAGAATGGAGGGATGCACTTCTATACCCACATATGAATAAGGATGACACATCCCCTGATATTCATGAGATCTGATTAGCATGTCGTGTATAATGCTCTGTAAGTGAAAGCCAAATCATGAAGATCCCCAGATGTATCTCCTAGCCTAATCAAAATCCTCAAATATCCCCAGTTACATCATGTTCACATGTATACCTGAGTGATTAGTGCATAGTGTCCCTCCAATGAGTTTCACGGGTGTGATGCATGAAAGTCTACTTTTTAGTGTCAGTAGGTAAGTGTGCAAAGCGCATCTCAAGCAACCTTATAGATATCAACCCGCCATCTGTAGCACCATCATCACCAATAATGTTGATTCCTAGTAATCATTATACAATCTTAGGCTAGTATCCATAGGTGGGTCCTATAACTGCATCACTTGGATAGGAATACCGATTAGAACTTATACACCCTCATGGTTGATTCCACATAAAATGATAGTTTTAAACCCATTTAAAGTAACTTTGATATCAAAATACTTTAAAAAAACATAATCCTTTTATGATGTGGATATTTTATTGAAAATTTTAGTAATACTAAACTTTAATAGATTTTTCCTTACCCTAAACTTACTAAGAGATCCTTCCTTTGTTGAAATCCCTCCACACAACCTCTCTCTATCTCTCTCCCTCTCTCTTATTAACTGTGAACTTGTGTAGGTCTTTATTAATGAATCTCGGAAGAGTTATTTACCCTAAATACTCTAAACACCCTTTAATATAGACAAACTCTTTATGATTACTATATATACAACTGACCAAGATTATTTGGGGCACTATTAGGTGACGGAGAAAGAGGATTTTTTTGACTCTTATACATGAAAAACTCTTATAAGATTTTATTTTAGGTGCACCATTAGAATACGGTGGGGGAGGGGTATGATCATGTGTTGAGGAAGAAAACAACACCGTTTTACCATTTTTGATTTCATTATTATTATTATTATTATTTTAACATTCTAATACATTTTCATATAAATATATATATTTGATTATATATATTCAAACACGAATTATGTTAATTACTTTTATACCCCAATATTTATTACTATATTTAAACATAATTTTATTATCATTACCACCACAATAATTATTATATTAGTATAATTTATAACCAACACCAAATATGCCTTTTTTAATTAATAATCTTTTTATCCATCTTATAAATTAATACCTTATATATATATATATATTAGTATTTATATATCTAAGAAATTAATCCAAATTTCCTTATAATTTTTTAAAGTTATTTCCGTATATAATTCTATATATATCATGCATATATATATATATATAAATTAATTCACTTACAATATGTGTTTGTCAATATTTTCTATTCCATGGTGAATTAAACTAATTTAAAATTCTATATATATTTTGGTATCATCTTATAAAAAATTAATATAAATTAAAATTTATAATAAGACCTTCTATAGATTTTAGTATAATATTTATTTCATTTCTTAAATAGTAAAATATTCACACATTAGTTGAATATTATTATTATTATCACTATATTTCTTTAAAATTACCACCATGATAAATGTTATTTTTCTTGTTTAGGTAAACCATTAATTAACTATATTTATCTATTATTTTTTTAATTATCTTATAATTGTAATTATCTTTTGTAAAATTAGTCACATTTATATATACATTAATATTTCTCAAATTATCATTGAAATATATACATTTATTTTGATAATTTGATATATCACAAAATATATTCAATTATTATTTACTGAAAAATGTTATATTACTACTGGATTCTATATACTATAATTTATTGATGATTAGTTTCTAAATCACTAATGAATCATATAGTACCCATAAGTTCCTAGAAAATCAACTAATTAATATCTCAATAAATGTAATTATTATTCAAATATGAGTTTGATATACAAATATATAGTTTTTAGTATTTCATTTTATTTCTTTAATGACAAAAATTAAAATATACATATGAATATATACTAAAAATATGGGTTGTTAAATTCTCCCCCCTTAAAAAAATTGTGTCCTTGCAATTTGAATTACCTATGAAAATTTTTTATTTCTAATTAATCACATAATAAATTTACATATTTCCTTCTTATTTAAGATCATAGGGTACTACCTTGCAAAAAAAGATCATATGGTACCTTATATTAATAATCTCCCTAAAATATAATCACCTAAAACCTTAAAATAAATTTCTAATTTTTAATTTATCCTTGAAATCCTAATCTCCAAGGTTATCTAAACCATTTCCCTGATACAAACTATGAGGCCCCACACCTAAAATTCCATGTTTAGTACTAAAAAATTGTATTTTTTCTAAATAAAATATTTAACATCACTTAATAATATATAGTCTTACATTTACGATGATCTTTTAATCCTAAAGCATTGAAAAATTGGGAAAATATAAACTCAAACTATCAATTTCAAATATTAAATTTTTCATAAACTAAATACTTCTATGAAAACTCTAGTTGTACTCCAATAAAAACACATAATCATAAAAATAATCCAAAAAATGCTTCTACTCATCAAACTTCCTTTTAAAAATAATTTTAGAATATTGGGTGAGAAAAAGGCTCAATAAGGGTTTTATAATAGAGTTATCCTTTTTTAAAATTACTAGGAAACATTTTGAAAATATTTTTCTTCAAATCCTAAAACATTTTTAAGAATATAAAATTCAAATTTCTTTTAAAATTCATGAGGGGTTTTCATAAAAAGAAATATCAAGAGAAATCCTTTAAAATACATTGATCTATTAAAAATATCATCACTAATGAGTAAAATAGTGCCTATAAGTTCCTATACAATCAACTACTTAATATATCAATAAATATAATTATTATTAAAATATGAGTTTTATATAAAAATATATAGTTTTTAGTATTTCATTTTTTTTCTTTAATTACAAAAATTAAAATATTCATATGAATATATAATAAAAATATGGGTTGTTAAATTATCCCCCCTTAAAAAAATTGTGTCCTTACAATTTGAATTACCCATGAAAAATTTTACTTCCTAATTAATCACAGAAGAAATTTATACATTTTCTTCCTATTTAAGATCATAGGGTACTACCTTGAAAAAAAGAACATAGGGTACCTTATCTTAAAAATAAACCTAAAACATAATCACCTAAAACCTTAAAATAAATTTTTAATTTTTAATTTATCCTTAAAATCATAATCTCTAAGGTTATCTAAACCATTTCTTTTATACAAACTATGAGGCCCCACACTTGAAATCTCATGTTCGGTGCTAAATTTTTTTATTTTTTTATAAAAAAAATATTTAACATCACTTAATAATATATAGTCTTACATTTTTGATGATATTTTAATCCTAAATCATCGAAAAATTGGGAAAACATAAACTCAAACTATGACTTTCAAATATTCAAATTTTCATAATCTAAACACTTCTATGAAAACTCTGGTTGTACTCCAACTAAAACACATAATCATGAACCTACTCCAAAACTGCTTCTACTCATCAAACTTCCTTTTAAAAACCATTTTAGAATACGGGGTGAGAAAAAGTCTTAATAAGGGGGTTTATAATAGAGTTATACTTTTTTTGAAATTATGAGGAAATATTTTGAAAATATTTTTCATCAAAAACAAAAACATTTATTTTTATAAAACATTTGTAAGAACACAAAGTTTAAATTTATTTTAAAATTTATAAGGGGTTTTTAGAAAAAAATCAAGATAACACCTTGAAGATAAATTGATATATTAAAAATATATTTCTTTAAATTAAATCCATGAAATTTTGTAAAATAAATAAAAAATACTTTATTAAAATAAATAAAAATTGATACTTTTGAAAAAAAACTCAAAATATATCTTGTGATTTTTAAAAAATAGTTTTCATACATTGAGAAAGAATCTATGAGGAAACATGGAACATTGAAGGATATATGGGGTATACCTATCATATTGTAGATAAATTCCCTTGATCATTGGGTTCACTTCTCATCCCTCATCATGTTTACAATATCCAAGTGCCAAATTTTATCAAAAAATTTTACAACGTGCCCTTTTTTCAATGGAGTTTTCCATCAAAACTATGTTTTAAAACTTTAGCAATGGATACACAAAAACACACACACACACACATATTATCATCGAATCATAAGAAATTAAAATTCACAATAATTAATATTTATATCTATATGTTCTTTTCAAAATAAACATGGAATATCAATTAGAATAAAATAATGCATGACTATAAAATATTTTAAACATCAACGAAATTCATGTAAGAAAATAATTTCATTGGTTAAAACGTTTTAAAGAAACAATGATAATGAAATACATCAAAATAAAACATTTTAATCATGAAATGATAATTTAAAAAAACCTAATTTTGATATAAATTAGAATAGAATTTTTTTTATTTTGAAACATTGATATAGAACATCATAAAAAGATATCCTTTCAAATAAAATGATAAATTTAAAATTATATTTGGAGTCATATTTTTTTATTCATATAGGGGTTTGGAAAGTGTCAAATAGAAATTTTGAATTAACTTTACCCTTACCTAAAATTTTAAAATGTCCTTTGGATAAAAAACTTTTCATGTATAAAATTTTAATATTAAATTATACTTCCCCTTTTAAAGAGAATTTTGAAAAAATTAAAAATATATATTTTGGAAATTATTTCACACAAAATGAGATTTTCAAAACCATTACAACTGAATTTTATTTAAAAATATATATTTTAGACATAATACACTTATGAAGAGAATCTGGTTTTGAAAAATTTGGTGGTTGGAAAATTTAAAACATTTCCCTTAACCATAAACTTTCTACCAGATCTTTCCTTTTTTGAACTCTCTATATAATGCCTCTATCTCTCTAGATGTACGCGAACAAGTTAAAGTATTTTTTGGTGGAAATTATAAGAGTTTTTTTCTAATAGATACCTGAAAATTACTTTTATAGAACTGTTCTCATATTGAATTATGTATTTATAATTGTCAGAAATTATTTGAGGCACTATTAGGTGATGGAGAAAGAGGTGTTGTGTGACTCATATATAGGAACTGCTCATGTATTCATCTTTTTTTAGTCCATTATGGGATACAGACCCATTAAATATTTTATAAAGTTTAGTTATATTATTCACCTATCTATACATCCTTTTATGATAGTGTAATTTTTGAATGTCATATAGAAGATGAGAGTGCTTCATCTATTTTAGCTTTAATTCTGGTTGAATAGTCATGTGGTAACCCCCTTCTATGGACTTTTTTAAATATATGTTTTTTAAAAAATATTTATTTAAATAATTCTAGGTTAAAAATATTTTGAAAACTAATGCAGAAAGGTAGAATCACCGATTCCACCTTGCAACAATAAAAAAAATTATTTTAAATAAACATGTTTGTGTATTTAAAAATATTTTTTTATATATTGATATATATATTGTGTTTATTTTATTTTGTTTAGAATTATGTCCATTAATATTTGAAAGTGAAAATGTTATGTTTTTAAGCAATAAACTTTGTGACATGTAAATTGGTTTTTACTTATTATATTTTTGATTTTTTTTATTTTCAATTATGTTTTATATATTGAGTTAGTTTGTCAAATATCATTTAGATTGTATTTATATTTTATAAGTTATATGATTTCAAAGTCACCTACATGAAACATAGTAATATTTGAAGTTGGTGGGTTTGAAATTATATAAATAATAAAGTATAAATACAATCTAAATGAAATTTTACACACTTACTGAATATATAAAAAATAATTGAAAATAAAAACATTTCATAAGAACAATTAATGAAAATAAATTTTAGTGGCACAATATATTATTGTTTTAAACCATTACATTTTTATTTATAATTTTTTGTTACATTCCTTTCATTTTCAATTATTTATTATATTTAGGAAATTATTTTTATTGTTAATAAATTTTTAAATGTTTAGGATATGTTTTAAGTTTTATTTATATTGTTTTTATAGTTTATATTTTATAAGTTTATAAAGTTACATACGTGAAATTTAATAAGTTTTCTTTTGTTTCAAGTAGTTGTCTTTGAATGCTTATAAAATTTAAACTATAAGTAATATATAAATGAAAATTAAAACACTATCTAAACATGTAAAAATGGTTGTCAGTAAAAATAATTTCATCAATTTAGTAGAAAGAGAATAATATAGAGGATAAAATACATTTCTGTTTCGAATCCTTTAAGTGAATAGAAAACATATAAATAAATGAGTACAATCACTATCTATGATGATGTATCGTTCCACATGATGGTGTGTGAATAGAATGACCGTATTGAGATCACTAACCTATATGATGAGGTGGAGTACGATGAGATAGAGAGGGCTCTTCCTCGAGCGTTGGAACCTCGAATGTATGATGCTCTATGATAAGTGTATTTCATACATACATTTTTGAGCGTTTTAATGTATTGATTTTGTATTTAAATGAATAATCTTTATAATTTTGAAATGGATTGACTTGTTTTATGTTTTTATGGAAGAAAAAACACATTTATAGAAAATTAATGAAAAGAGGAGAATTTATGAGCTAAAAGACACTTTGCGCAACGAGCTTTTATCGTAGCGCGACACCAGATTTTTAAAGATGGAGAAAGCTGGAAATTTTGAAGTAGATAGATTCCACATCGTGTAATGTAATTACACATTGTGACTTCTTCAAAAGGAATTATCCATGCAGGACAAGTCATGACCTCATTCACGCTATAAAAGACCATTACATGTAGTGTAACTATATTACACGACATGAATTTTTTCGATACCAGTTTTTAGATAAGATTATACCAAGATTCATGATGCCTAAATATTGAAGGAATACACATCATGTAAACCAGTTAAACGTCGTGTCGATGATAGAGATCATACAAATAAATATAACACGACAACTGGTGTTGATGGGTTTTCCTATAAAAGGAACACCTCAGCCGCTTCAAATCGACAATCTAGGAACCTTGGGAGTTGGAGTGACACCGACAGAGTGCTATATGGTAGAGTGACGATCTAGAGTCCTACTTAACCACCATTCTTCACCTCCATTATTTTTTTAGGAACCCATACTTCTTGTTCTCATCATGACTAGCATGGGAAAGTATTTTTCTTTTGTGCTGGGTGATGTGATTATAGGGGGATGCGTTTTTAGGGACTGTTCTTATTTATTATTCATGTGTTAGATTACTGTAACTCAATTTATCAATTACAAATCTCTTTATTTTTCAATTTAATGACCATTTCTTGTGAATTGAGGAGTTTTATTTCATTATATCAATTAATCTCCTAAGTTTGTGTATGAACATTATGCAATCTAGGCCAATTATGTTTAAATAAGGTTTTGGGTCACCTAGTTTTGTGTTTGAACCCAGTATATGACCATTCCAAAGGTGCTGTCATAGGATTAGGATGAGATACCAAGACCGAGGATCCTTTCAGATCCAATTCTGACACCAAACCTAAATAAATAAACTGCCAATCGAATCCCTAGCACACAAACCTAAAAATCACTGAACATGGAATGTCTACCATCTTGATAGTCAACCCAATAAATCCTGATATTTCTTTCACATTTTACAAACAAAAAAATAATTTCATTTTTTTCTTTAATTAATTTTGAACATACAATCCATCCCTATGGGTTCGACACTTGAAATTTCTAGATACTATATTTTTAGTTAGGTTTTCTGAGTTTTTATAAATTATTAAATTTGTTTAGTCCCGTAGGAATTAATGATTCCCTGCAGGATATCACTCTGGATATGACTCATCTAGAGGAGGTGTCAGTAATATATTGTCATATAAACCTAATCCTTATCCCACTATGTGAGTAGAAAGACCTACCATCATCGCCTGAGGGAACCATACAACCTATGAAGTCTCATGTATGAAAGGTTGCAGCATGGGAAATTACCCCTGATAGAAGATTGGATTAGCTATACCCAAAGAAAACTATGGAAATATTTAAAACACAAATAGATACCATCCCTCCTGATGCACATCCCTAATCAGGTGATGTTGGACTGCTAGAGGGATGACCTATGCCTGTGGAACATGTGAGGCCTCATGTGCAACACATCGCGATCTACATCATCTTCATCATGGCTCCTCAACATCAGTAGCTATTAGAGAAGGTTCCTGACGATGAAACTCCACTACCTGAGTAGAAACATCATCTATCTAGGGTGGATGATCAAAGATCCTATCGTTTAAAACACGATATGAAGGAATCATCCTCTACGCTGCAACATGGTATGAAATCCAGCTAAAAACCTCCTCCTCCTCTGGACCTGACATGCAGATAATATGCTATAGTTGAGTATGCTATAAAGATATTCAAATTTAATTAAAAAAAGTACAATAAACAAACTAATGGAAATTTATTAACTTACCAGATCTTGGATCCCTCTGTTATGTAGAGTAAGATACAATATAGACTTCAGTTTATACCATGACTCATACTCAAACTGATCTGCTAGAGGGAATCACATAGTACACATACACTCAATATGAAATGATGATCTTATCTGCTAGAGGTCCAAATAATATGCATGTTGTCGGCACCGATCAACATCCTATCCCCTCTATTATCCTTATGGAATGAAGGGTTGCTGACTATCTCGGTGGAAAGGTAATATGCTAAACAAATCCAAACTAGCGGATGACTTTATCAAGCTAGTTCCACTAAATAATGTGAAAGTGAATGAGAGGCACCACATCCATGACATCATGAATACCATCAGTGTAGTATGCAAGAATTTGGTCTAATAGAGCCCAATATAGAATCCATGCAATCTGAAATGACATATGAAATTTGTTAAAAAAATCTTTACTAAAATCCAGAAAATATAATATTATGAAATTTATTAGTCAAGTAAATATTGAATATACTTACATCGGTGGGTACTAGACTATACAACATGAGATGATATACACCCATGTTGTGCCTTAGTGCCTAAAAAAGTGGTGTTCCTGACTACACTTATAATGTACAACATAGAAAGTGATAAATAATAAGAAAATAAATTTAATAACTTATAATAGTATTAGAAAAAATAAAGATGAGTGATAATACCAGCATACACTCAGAGCATCATGAATCACATCTATTGAAGCTCCTGACCAGAAACAATAGGGTAGAGGGGAGGAATGCACTCCCATTACCACATCTAAATAAGGATGACACATCCCCCAAGATCTATAAGATATGATCAACATGTCATGCATAATGCTCTGTAAGTGCAATCCAAGCATGCAGATTCCCAGCAATATCTCCCATCCTGATAAAAATCTTATAGTACCCCAGATACATCATGTGAACATGCGTACTTGAGTGACCAGTGCATGGTGTCCCTCCAATGAGCCACAAGATATATGAACGGGTGTGACTTGCGATAGTTTGCTCATCAACGTTAGTAAGTAACTGTGAAAAGTGCATCTCAACCCACCTTATAGATATCGACCCTCCATCTGTAGAATCATCATCACCAATAATGTCAATGCCTAGAAATAGTTGTACAAGATCAAGCTAGTATCCACAAGTGGTTCCAATAACAACACCCCCCTGGATAGGAATACCGAGCATAACTTCCACATCCTTAAGGTTTATGGTCATCTCTCCCTCAAGCAAGTGGAATATGTGTCTCAGGTTTCCATCTCTCGATGAATGCAACAAGGAGGTGATGATCAATGAATATAAAATTAGATACATAAATTCCATATAATCTAGCACGACGTAAGTATAGTATAATGGCATTAGGAGGTGGAATGTGATGATAATGGTGTGCTCTATGCACCCTAATCAATCAAACCTCACACCTCGCTAGCACATCATGTGAAACATGCCTATAATGATCAGTGATTAGCATAGTATCTTCCATATCTACATAAAAAAATTAAATAAGTCTTAAGTTTAAAATGTAAATATAATGTTATGGTTAGTAGAATGTTATGATTGATAGATTATATGACATAACATGTCCATTCCCATTATTTTATGAAGTTTTTCTTACCAAATGAAAAGGTAATGTCCTTAGGTTTCTAAAAGCATATTTATAAAGTGGTTTTATATATGATTTTACCTTGGAAAGGGTGTTTTATAAGATATAGTTTTATATATTTATAACAAACCAGATGTGAAATAAGGTATGAATCATCTAAATCATGGGAGTAGAAAATCATGTGTGTTGTTTAGCCTCTTTATCATCCAGTTAGCCATATTTTATCCTATGTTAATTCAACATTAATCCAAAGTTAATCAATATCTAATCATTAATTAGTTATTAGTTAATAATTATTTAATCATTAATTAATCATATATTAATTATTCCTTTATCATTCATTAATCACTATTTAATCTTTACTTCATTAATATATATCAAATAGTTACTTTATATCTAATTATTAGTTAATTAATAGTAAATCATTAAGTAATTATTAGTGAATCATTCTTTAGTCATTAGCTAATCATATATTATTCATTAGTTAATTATTATATAACCATTAGTTAATCATTAGATAATTATATATTAATTATTCCAGAATCATTCTTTAATCATTAGTTGAGCATTATTTAATCATTCTTTAATCATTAGTTAAGAATTCTTTAATCCTTAGTTAAGCATTATTTAATCATTATTTAATCATTAGTTAATCATTCTTTAATCGTTAGTTAAACATTATTTAATCATTACTTAATAATTCTTTAATCATTATTTAATCATTAGTAAATCAATCTTTACTCATTAGTTAAAATCATTTAATCATTATTTAATCATTAATTAATCATTAGTTAGTCATTCTTTAAAAATTAGTTAATCATTCTTTAATCATTAGTTAAACATTCTTTAATCATTACTTAATCATTCTTTAATCATTAGTTAATCATTAGTTAATCAATATTTACTCATTAGTTAATCATTCTTTAATCATTAGTTAATCATTATTTAATCATTAGTTAACAATTATTTAATCATTATTTAATCATTCTTTAATCATTAGTTAATCATTCTTTAATAATTAATTAAACATTCTTTAATCGTTAGTTAATCAATATTTAATCATTATTTAATCAATATTTAATTATTAGTTAATCAACCTTTAATAATTAGTTAATCATTCATTAAGCATTAGTTAATCACTCTTCAATCATTAATTAAACATTAGTTAATCATTCTTTAATAATTAGTAAATCACTCTTTAATCATTAGTTAAAAATTATTTAATAATTAGTTAAACATTATTTAATTACTAGTTAATTATTCTTTAATCATTAGTTAATTAATATTTAGTCATTAGTAAATCAGTCTTTAATCATTCATTAAGAATTAGTTAATCATTCTTTAATCATTAGTAAATCATTATTTAATCATTATTTAATCATTATTTAATCATTAGTTAATCATTAGTTAATCATTATTTAATCAATCTTTAATCATTAGTTATTCATTAGTTAATCATTAGTTAATCATTTTTAATCATTAATTAATCATTATTTAAAATATATAAGCATTAGTGAATCATTCTTTTATCATTAGTTAGTCATTATTTAATCATTAGTTAAACATTATTTAATCATTAGTTAATCATTCTTTAGTAATTAGTTAATCATTAATTAATCATTAATTAATCATTAATTAATCATTAGTTAATCATTCTTTAATAATTAGTTAATTAATATTTAATCATTAGTTAATCGTTATTTAATTTTTTGTTAATCAATATTTAGTAATTAGTTAATCATTCTTTAATCATTAGTTAATCAATATCTAATCATTAGTTAATCATTCTTTAATAATTAGTTAATCATTATTTAATAATTATTTAATCATTAGTTAATCATTCTTTATTTATTATCTAATCATTGGTTAAACATTACTTAATCCTTAATTAATTATGCCTTACTCCTTTATTAATTACATGGTATTCATTAGCTAATTATTATTAGTTAATCATTATCTAATTATTCTTTAATCCTAAGTTATTCACGAGTTAATCTATACTTAATCATTAATAATAATAACTATTATTTATAAATTATATATAACTAAATAAACTGGTAAATAAATAACATATTTACAACTAACTAAAAACAAATTAATTAAATAAATAAATAACTTTAAAATAAATAATAAAAAATACCTCTAAGTGATGCTTTGCAAAATTCGACACTCTTTTTAGGCCACCGAAACCACCTTTCACAAAGGAAGAACCACCAAGCTTATTATAGAGAGAGAGGGAGTGAAACTTCGAGAGATGAAATAAATTTTGAGTGTGGGGGGTCCCTTTTATAGGCACTTAAAGGAAAGGCGATAAGGGCACTATTGACTTTCATCTTTATTTAGGTGAAAGGAGGCATCATGGAAGCCGACTTTGGATTTACTTTAGAAAAAATGTGGCATTGCCCATGCCACCTTTTCCATGACATTTATCCACACTAATGAGAGGCAAATGCGATATTGTATATACCACCTTTCAATTAAAAGGAAATGCGATAGGGCCTCTTTCGCCTTTCTACATTAGTTTTCAAAAAAAAAACCTTGAATTATTTAAATAATTTCTTTTTAAAAAACTTATATTAAAAAACTCCCCTTTTATGGAATATGATTATATACATATATACATATATACATTTTTATTTAACCTTTTAATGCCCATAATGGCTTGTGTGACACCCACTGCCCGAGCCAACCCATGATATCTCCTCACCATTGTCCCAATCCTTTTTCATCATTGACCAACATAGACTAACAAACCACCACATGGACTCCCCCATCAATTACATAGAGTCCTATACCCCTTGTTCTGACACCCTAAGGCCCTCAGCTCAAGTAGCAGACCCTCATTATCATGATGAAGAGGCATGAATGAATCTCCCTTGGTTTGAAGGTTCTATAGGTTGGAGACACATGGGAGTGGTATATGTGTGTGTATAGGAAGATAATAGATCTGTTTCAACATTTTCAATATCATTATTTTTTAACATTTTAATATATTTCATATATATATATATATTCTAACACAAATTATTTTAATTACTTTTATATCACAAATATTCATTACCATATGTAAAAAAAAATTTATTGTAATTATCCCCATAATAATAATTATATTTTTTGAATTTATATCCAACACAAAATGTTCATTTTTTAATTAATACACACTTTTTATCCATATTATCAGTTAATAATATATATATATATATATATTAATATTTATATATCTAAAAAATTAATACAATTTCCCATATAATAATTTAAATGTTATTCCACTATTACATTCTATATGTATGAATGATATATATATATATAATGTAATTAACTTACCATATGAAGACATTAATATTTTTTATTACATGGGGAATTATATTTCTTTAAAATTCTATATTTTTTGTTTATCATCTTATAAAAAATTAATACCAATTCAAATTTATGGTAAATCCTTATATAGATTTAATTACTAAATTCATAACATTTCTTAAAAAATAAAATATTCATACATTAGTTTACTATTAATATATTTATTCTTATTATATTTATTTTAAATTACCATCATGGTAAATATTATTTTTCTTGTTCAGGTGAACCATTAATTAACTATATCTACCTCTATTTAATTTAATTATCTTATAAATATTATTATCTTATATAAAATTATTAAAAAAAATTGTATACATTTATATTTCTCAAATTATTATTGAAATCTATATATTTTTATTGATAATTTTTAATGTAACCAAATATATTCCTTTTTATTTCTTGACAAATGTTATAGTACTATTGGATTTTATATAATATCATTTATCAATAATTAATTTATAAATCACTAATGATTAATATACTACTCATAAGTTAATAAAAAATTATTTATATTATATCTCAATAAATACTATTATTATTAAAATATTAGTTTCTAATAAAAAAATATACTTTTAATAATTTTTAATTATTAATTTAATGACACACATTAAAATATGCATATAAATATATATTAAAAACATTGGTTGTTACACAAACACTTACATGAATGATGTTTTTCCAACATCACCATTTTCACCAAGAATAAGTATCAAGATATTAATACTAATAATATATAATTTCAAAAGTAACATATTTCATGAGTATGGTTATTTAAGGATGACATAAAATTAATGATCATTATAATGTAATTCATAATTGTCAGTAAATTATCTAAAATGTGTTCATCATAGATTATATCCTCACAAACTATACCCATAAATTTCATCAAATGAATAAGGGACTAAATAAATCAATGGAACATAATGGTTTAACAACCTTAACTAATCTGTTAATGATTGACTTGGTATCAAAGATTGGGGGCCGACATCACCACTAAGAAACTTATATGAATCAATCCCAAATTACAAACATGAGATGATGAAAATAAAAAATAAATAATTACTGTATGGGTAATAAATGATTATAATTTAAGTGTATAAAAAGTAATATATATATGAATAAGGTTATTAAATAAGTTATTAATATGATTATTCTTATTATACATGAGTTTAACTTGCTTTCATGGAACTTAAGAGTAAAGGTAAGGGTTTTCCATCTCAATTTTCCTTTTATTAAGACAACTTAAATATTCAACACCTATATTATTTTTTATGGTTTATATAATACCCCATGGATGTATTTTATCATACTTTTAATGTGATTAATATTATTTTAAATTAAATTTTAGGTTCACTCTTTCAAGGGGATTTCATTAAAAAGTTAACAAAATCTTAAGGGTGTCTTTACCAATTTAATTTTGAAATCTAGATTTATGTTTGAACTTTCTTATGTGGAAATAACATGTTCTTCTATATGAACCCACCTATTTTCTTATACTATGTTTATTCATGGGTTTTACATGTATTCCTAAAATTTATTATCCCTTTGGTTTATAATTTTACCAAAAGAACATTTGTAATTATAGATAACCTTACCTTTCCATTTTGGTCTGGAATATTTCTCCTCTAATTCCATATTATATATTTTTTTTATGGATGTCCTTATATCTAATTATATTATTTATTAATCTATCTTTCATTAGAGATGAAAATATTTGTAAAATTATTCCTCTTTTAATGTCTTTGGTATGGTTTTTTCCCACTAAATTTGACTCTCTTTACAAAAGTCTAAAAAGAATATTATTTTTAACAATTTCAACATGAAAACATTTTACCACTTTTATAACCATTTTTTATAATGAATATTTTTTTGAGATATCATGGATTTACATAGGAAATTATATTCTCAATGTTCAGTTATTTTTTTGTTTGAATTAAAAATTATTAAATTATAAATGATATTTCTTGTCATATTTCAAACTAATTTCCTAATGATCTTATAAAAGTGTTTTCATCTCCATCAACACCCATTAAGGATCCTTATGTTTCATTGATGATATAATCTAATGATATCATCTAAATTAATTCTCTATATTTCTTATGATAATAACTTATGGATTTTTTCATGAAACACATTTCTTTCCCATGGGTTAATAAATCTATGATGGGATTAGGAATGATTTTGTGATATTATTGCACATATATGTATGGTATATTATTATGATATGGGTAGGTATATTATATCCCTAAAATTCATTAGGTAAAGCCTTATATCTCATGATATAATACATCTTCGTGATTGAGTATGCTAAAAACTAGATGTGTGGGCATGAGTGGGCTTGATCATAGCTAAATGTGTGGGTTTTTTGTTCACAACTAAATGCATGGGAATTATTGGGTTTTCTCAAAACTAAATTCATGATAAATATTGGGTTTTATCACAACTAAATACATGGAAACAATTAGGTTTTATCACAATGTTATGATTTCCTATTATTATTCTTTTACCAATTCTCTATGTTACGCCCTATTATTATGTTATGATCCATGTATCTTGAATATAGACTTAAATTTACACATTTATATATCTAATTTCATATATTATGTCAAAATATTTGTTCCATGACTCATGTATTATGATCTATGTTTTATTGGGTATGATTATCTTATTTTATGACCATGTACCTTGATTATGTTCTTACACCCACATGCTTATCTAATTTTAGCATGTGATATTTGATTGATATATCTTATATTTACCCTTACTGAGTATTTGATCTCATCCTTTTGTTTTTTCCATTACCTAAGTCATGGGGAAGTGTATTATATATGATCTGTATAAAAGGGTATCATGTGAGAAGGTTATTTGTGGGAGATATTTAAGATTTTGTAATTTTTTTGCTTATTCATCTAATCTCCAAATACACTAAACCTTGTAGTTTTGGGGTTCAATTTATTATGAGATACAAATAATATTCACACAAAATGATGTAATATGTATGTATGATTTTCTTAGGTCATATCATTTAGAATCAAATAGGGGTTTATTTATTTTTTGGGATTAGGACATGAATAATAAGGGAATAAAACCTAAAAAAAATATTGAACTAAAAGTGATGTAGGATTTAACCTAAAATATCATAGGTTGAAATAAAGGTGTCATAAATTAGGATATCATTAGACTAATTTTCACTATCTTATAATTTTATAATCTGTTTATTATTTCTTGATACTCAAACTAAGATTTTTGTTTTTAGTAAATGGATAGAAATGGGAGAAATCAAGTTAATAATGAATGTGATAGAAAATGTAGCGATTATCCTAATTAGAAACCAAACTAAATGGGGGATGGAGTGAAATATATTATGAAATTCTCACCCAACTCTTTGGAGCTACAAACCATAACACAAATTATGTTAATCTAAAAAAATTTCAAGGAAGAAATAACTCACCATTGAGTTCTTCATGATGTGAAATCCACCTTCTATTAGTGTGTCTTGTGACATAATAATTTTGGGCAATGGATCAAAACAGTAAAAAAGATATTTTCTATTCTCTATTTCCGAAAACATAAAAGGTTGTTTTATCTCTTTATCATTTGAGTGTGTGGTAGATCATTGGTGTAAACTAATCAAGAATACAAAGAAAGAGGATTAAATATAATATATGGAATGAGAGGGGTTTAAGAAGTTATTTTTCAATAAATATTTTCCCTAAACTCATAACCCTGAAATAGAGAGGTAATTTCCATATTTTAAACAAATATATGATGAATCTATCTGCACCTATGAATAAATATTTAGAGGAAATTCAAGGTATTCCTCTAATTTATCATTTACCATTAATGAAAAATCAATCATTTATTTAGTCACTTAAAACCAAGTATTTTAAAGGAATTGGATATATTGGACATTGGTAGCTATAGTTTTTTTGATCCACTCTCAAGGTAGAAATTAAGATTAAAGACTCCCATTATTCTCCCATTTTAATGTAAAAAAACATAAAAATTGAGTTTCAAGGAAACACAATCGATAAAACCCATGAAGAAAAAAAATTCATCTTCTTTTATGCAAAAAATATGGGAAGAAGCATGGATATAATTTTATTAATGTAACATATAAATTCTTCATGTGTGATAGAGAGTACCATGAACTATATGAATGTTGAAGGTACATGAATTGGAAAACTAATGAGATGGATATAGGGACAGGTTACTCAAATTACTCAATCACACTCTAATGATTTAATTGTAAGGAATATGTGCATTACACCAAAAAGTGAACCAAAATTAGGGTTAATGACAATAAACAACATTAGAAACCCCCAGAACCAGAGGAGAATAAGAAATCATTTACAATAAAACTACTAAAGTGGTTTATAAAAATAAAGTGGTGTAAGGTACACTCATCATCCACTCCATAATAATAAATGTCTCATTCGATTATGATTCTACCCACTACATTATATCTGTAAAATTTTATATGGGAATCAAATCACCAAATTAACATCTAGATATTTTTTATATTTGAAAACATCTTGTGGTATGATTATTTCATAAAAATTCTACAACTCATATCCTATAATGTTTTTGGAATTTGTTTTATGAAAATATTCTTTTTCTACCATTGGTCAAATTTGATGTGATTCTGGGCATGTATTGGATCTCTCTACATATGTACCATGTCAATTTTTAGGATATACAAATCACATTTCATATCTTGAATCAAATTATGATAATCTATTTATGAAATAGAGACTGTGAAATACTTATGGAATTTACTTACATTATACGAATCTTAATACCCAATCATGAGGGGTATTTATTTCAAATAGTTGGTGGAAAACATGATATCAAATATATTCCTATTTTATGTTAATATTTTGATGTATTTCTAGAATATTTTCCTTGTCTTTCCCCAGATCATGAGGCTGAGTTTTCAATAAAACTCCTACTTAGTGTTATGCCAACATCAAAGACTCCACATAAAATAGAATTTATTAAATTAGAGTAATTAAAAAATTAACTCTTAGAGAAACTAGAAAAGAGTATTATAAGCTCAAATACTTCAGCATAGAGTTCACTGGTTAAATTTATTAAGAAGTTATATGTATCAATTTAACTCTGTATTGATTATCATGAACTTAACAAGATCATGACAAAGAACAAGTATCCTCTCACCTACATTGATGACTGGTTTGATCAATTATTATGGGACCAATACTTATCAAATATTAACCTTCAATATAGATACCACTAGTTAAGGGGTAAATGAGATGATATATCTAAGATGAACTTTGGTACAATATATGGGAACTATGAATTCAGAGTAATTCTAATTGGACTCACAGTTTCCCTAGTTATCTTCATTGATCTAATGAATAGGAACTTTAGAGATTACCTTGATCAATTTTTATTAGTATTTATAGATGTTATTCTCATATATTCCAAGGAAAAGTAAGATCATGATGTTTAAATCAATATTATGATACTGACCTTGAGGAAAGATAAATTGTTGACCAAATCTATCAAGTGTGAATTATGGCTATAGAGAGTATCTTTCTTGGGTCATGTAATAACATGTGAGTTTATATATGTGGATCTTTAAAATATAAAGGTGATTGATAATGAACAATATGCACCACTATAGTAGATATTCATAGTTTTCATAGAAATGATGGATATTATCAAATATTTGTTAGATATTTATCATGAATATCAAATCCAATAACCAAAATAACTTAAAAGGGTGTATAGTTCATATAGATAAATGAATGTGAAGAAAATTTAAAAGTTATCAAGGGAAGGTTGATCACTATATGTAACTACCTCTAATTTTAATAAATGGCCTAAGGTCGATTCTAGAGAAGAAAGGGGGGGGGGTTGAATTGGATTATTTAGGTGTAACTAGATTATATGTTGTCATGATTATTTTGAACCATAGAGACTATGGATAAGGTGTGGTTCAGATAGTGCTACATGGCATATAGTTTTTATTTCTCTAGTTATTTTGGTATAACTATAGTGTGGAGAATAGGATGCAATGTAGAGACTTGGAACATGGGTTTGTGCAATTCTCTAAAAAAATTTATAGCCAAAATTTGGAGTGTTGTTTTTGGATTAGTCTTCTTGTGAGGTCTTAGAGGCTGTGATGTAGTGATATCCATTTCACCGTGGTTACTTTTCATGGTTTAAATTATATCACCATTGAATATGGTGTGTATTCTAGACACAATTTTGACTAAGAACCACTACGGTGTGGCCATCAAATTTTCATCGTAGTCCTTACTGATTTGGGACCCATTGTAGCGTTTCCTTTTGTGTTTCATTGTGATGCTTATTTTTCTAAGTTTCTTATAAATTTTTATGGCCCCATGAACCCAACCTTTTCTTTTACCTTCCTTTCAAACCTTGAATAACTCTAGAGATTATTCAAGTTCACTTCTAGTCCTCAAACTCTTGGATTCCTTCCTAGGGTTATAGGATCAACTCTTGAGGATTCTAAGTGAGTTCCTCTCCCATTCTACTTCATTTTCCTTACTTATCTTGGGGTGAATTGCATATATATTCTGTTGTACTCACCTGTTTTGATAATCTCACTTATGATTAATTATGTTTTGATAATATCACTTATGAGTAATTATGTTTTGATAATCACACTTATAATTAATTATGTTTTTATAATATTAATTATGATTAAATATGTTTTGATAATCCCAAATGATTTTTATTGACTAAATTTTTCATTACTTTAGTTACTGTTTAAGTGCTTAATTTCAAAATATAGATACTTCTAAATATGTTCAAATAATATATCTTTCATTCAAGAACATTCAGTTAATAAAATGTTCATTTACTTTGTAATGTTTTATCCTAATTTAATTTGTGGATAGTTTGCATAAATAGACAAAAAGCAACCAATACAGAAAGGTCAACGGTATGCAGATAAGCTACCGATACAGAAAGGTCACCGGTATGCAGATAAGATACCAATACGAAAGGTCACCGGTATACAGATAGTTACCGTTATACCTGAGCTACCAATAGAGTAAGTCTACCAGTATGCACAAGTCGACCGATACAGAGTGAAAACTACTGTTATGAAGTCTACCGTTACAAGCTCATCGGTATGGGTCACTAGTACATAAGTCTACCACTACTGAGAGATACTGTTAAAGGAATTCACCGCTAGAAGGAGCTACCACTACCAATGTTAACAACTACTGATAGCAAGGAAGAGCTACCAATAGAAGTTCACCGTTATGAACAGCTACCGATACAAGCAAGCTACCTTTATAGAGAGTAACAACCACTGATGAAAGACCTACCATTACAAGTCTACTACTACAAGTTCGCTGATATAAAGAGATACCTATGGAAACCAATCACTGTTTCTCTAAACTCTATCTCTCTTTTTTTTTATTAGCAACAATCATATTGTATGATTTTAATGCAAATAAAATTAATTAATGATGTTTGTTGGAATGTTAGGAACCGTACCTCGTACCTGTAAAAGGTACTAATTCCCATTGTTGGAGCTCAAGGAATAAAAGAATGCCGAGATATTGGAGAAAGGGAGATATATAGACTGCATAAGGTGACATATACAAGAAGATCACATGAAGAACTCGAAGAACACTCATACACATCAAGAACAGAAGTTCGAAGAGAAGATTCAAGTGCTGTAAGGAATACTATCACACTCAAGTTGAACACCTATACTAGAAGTAAAGGAACAAAACCTCGCCACTCTATTTTCTATAGAACTTATAGAGAAGGACTCAAAGCTTCATCTGTTTCAATCCAAAGGAGTCCAAAGCTGCATTGACATCACACAAGAGCATTCTAAACACATCTCTATATTACTGCTCTGTTGTGATCACTTTTATTTACATTTTGAGAAGTGTGTGTGCTCTATATTTTAAGCACACACTGTCTCCTGTGCTGAACTGGAGGATTTCAAAATACTCACTCAATCTTTCCCTTACACTCTTGTATCCCACTGTGGATAGTGGTAGAGGTCAAGTGTGACTTGGACAGCCTATGTGCTATTGTTTAGTTTTCCCACGTAGAACTATGGTAGAGGTCTGAGGACCTGAACAGTCTGTGAACTGTTGTAAAACCCTTATCTAGGGTGTGGATCATAGTTTTTATAAAACTATTTGAGAGGACTAAGTCTCTGCTTGAGACTGAACCTCTTGTTTAAAACTGCTGTGAATTTTTATTTTAGTTAAAAATATTTTGAATATTCTGCTGCTAAGTACTTTAAATATAAATCTATTTTGAAGTTACTCTGATAGTTAAACTAGAAAGTGTTTGTATTTATTGTAAACCAGTAGGTTAGTTTCAAAAGCTAATTTAATCTTCAGATTATATTAACTGAGAACTAATCAATCTCTTGATAACCTAACTGAACCTCTACTCTATTAAAAATTCACTAAAGTTTAGCTTGTTATTTAAATTGGGTGATTTTAATAGAAATCTTTTAAATTAGAAATTTTGAATAGGCACTCAATTCACCCCCCTCTTGAGTATCCAATCTGTCCAACATTTGGTATCAAAGGGTTAGATAAAAGTTTTTCATAACACTCTATTTGTGAAAAGTTTTCAACTGTGATTTTAGTTGTATCTTAAAGATCTAAAAATTTCTATTAATTCTAAATTTTTATATCTTTATATATCCTTTTTAAAAATTAGTTATTATGGATAAAAGATTAGAAGGTGTAGCTACCAAAATGACACCTTTCTTTAATGGTGTTAATTATGCCCAATGGAAAATAAAAATAAAAATTCATTTAGAAAGTATGAGATTTGACATCTGGACTGCTATAGAAACTCAGTATAAGATTCCAGAAACTGTTAGAACTACTTGGGATGAACCTACGAAAGATGCTTACAATAATAATTGTAAAGTAATGAATTCCCTGTATTGTGCTTTAGGAGATGAAGAATTTAATCAAATATCTACTTGTAAGACTGCTTATGAAATATGGGATACTCTGGCTGTTTCCCATAAAGGAACAACCAATGTGAAAGAGATAAGATTAAACACTTACACTATTAAATATGATAATTTTAAAATGAGTCCTTATGAACCTATTTATGACATGTATATTAGGTTCAATGAAATTGTTAATACTATGAGATCACTGGGAAAATCTGTTTTAGAAAAAGATAAAATCATGAGAATACTCAGATGTCTTCCAGAAAGATGGAGAGGCACATCAGTTTCAAAAAGAGAATCATGTGACATAAGTTCACTACCTGTTAAAGAGCTGATTGGTAAGTTGATGATGTATGAAGAAGAGATGAAGGTAAACAAATAATAAGATGATGAACCAAGAAAGAAATCAGTAGCCTTTAAGACCTCTGCTTCAAAAATCAAGGACAAAGAGAAAATTCAGGCTGCAAGTGATAGTTCAAGTAGTGAAGAGAGTGCATTTGATAGTGATACTGAAATGGCTCAGATAGCCAGAAGATTTAAGAAGTTTTATAGGAAAGGAAGTTTTTCAGAAAATCAAATTACAAGGGAAAGTATGACAATAAAAGTCATTGGAAGAAGGATTGGAAAAGGACTGATAAAGGTGATGGCATAGTCTGCTACGAATGTAAGAGGAAAGGACATGTGAAAGCTGACTGTCCAAAGTTAAAGTACAAGAAGAAATATGAGTACAAGGATGAAAAATATAAGAAAGCTATGAAAGAAACCTGGAGTGCTTCAGAAGACAATTCAAGTGATTTTGATTCCACTCAGGATGAAAAATCTCAAAAAGCTAATATGTGTTTCATGACAAACACATCTGAGGTAACATTGGATACTCCTGCTTTAAACTCTTATTATTCTAGAGATGATTCTGATTTTGATTCTAAAAACATGTATAGTAAAGAATTATTTGAATACTGTAACATGCTAGAGGATACCTACAATGAGATGAAAGACAAGTATAAATCCTTAAAGAAATAGCATGCTTTAACTAGCACTATCAAATGTGCATTAGAATTTGAAAAGGAAAAGAATGCTCAACTACTCAAAGAGAATACCGAACTGAAATTGTCAAATTATAAACTTAGGAAATATTTAGAAAAATTTACTAATGAAAAGGAAACTCTTATACAAATTCTAGGAAAACAAGTAGAACCAAAATATACTACTGGTTTAGGCTATCAGCCTGGATAGAGACATATTACAAAGAATAGATTTATTTCTAAATAAAGACAGTATGTTGCTAGTTCTAGTTCTAGAAATTCTTATGTCTCAACTTGCTACTCACATAGTTATAGATCAAACAAAGTTTATCTTTCAAAATCTTTTAAATCTATTTATTATATGAAACCCATTATACAAATCTGGGTACCAAATGTTCTGCTTGCTAACCTGTCTGGACCCAAGAAAATCTGGGTACCAAAATCATTTTCTATCTAAAATTGTGTTGTAGGAAAACTGCTTAAAAAGTTCTTGTAGGAAGACATGGTACTTGGACAGTGGATTTTCAAGACATATGACATGATACATTTCAAGTTTTAAAAGCTTAGTCAAAGTTGATGGAGGATATGTCACCTTTGGGGATAACTCAAAAGGAAAGATCATCGGCTTAGGCCAGATTGGTAACACTGATTCAATTTTAATTTCTAAAGTTGTATTTGTTGATGGAATAAAGTATAATCTGTTAAGCATTTCTTAGTTGTGTGATGATGGGTTTAATGTTAAGTTTGAAAATGACTCATGTAATGTTTTTGATTCTAAAAATGTTTTGGTATTTACTGCATTAATAAATGAAAATGTTTATGCTATAGATTTGAATTCTTTAGCTAATCAAAATATTACCTATTTAAATACTTTTCATAAAGAATCTTGGCTTTGGCACAGAATATTAAGACATTACAATATACACTCACTTAGAAAACTGACTAGGAAGAACTTAGTTAGAGACCTACCTAAACTTGAATTCCCAGATGACAAAGTTTGTAATCCCTGTCAAAAGGGAAGGCAACATAAAGTTTCTTTTAAATCAAAGAAATAATTTTCAACTTCTCAACCTCTTGAGTTGGTTCACACTGATTTGTTTGTACCATCTATAGTTTCTAGTTTAAATGAAAAGCACTATGTCTATGTCCTTATAGATGATTTTTCTAGATATACTTGAGTATATTTTCTAGCTCAAAAAAGTGAAGCTTGCTCTTACTTTATTAAATACTCAAAGTCTATAGAAAACCTTAGTGGACTTAAGATTAAAACCTTGAGAAGTGATCATGGTCGTGAGTTTGAAAATCATGAATTTGAATCATAATACTCACAAAATGGCTACAATCACAACTTCTCTACCCCTAGGACACCTCAGTAGAATGGTATAGTATAAATAAGAAAAAGAACTCTCCAGGAAATTGCACGAACTATGCTTAATGAATATGATTTACCTATTTATTTTTGGGTTGAAGCTATAAATATAGCCTGTTACATTATAAATAGAGTTTTTATTTGACCAGTACTTAAGAAGACCCCTTATGAATTATGGAATAATAGAAAACCTAAAGTTAGTTATTTTAAAGTTTTTGATTGTAAAGTTTTTATTCCGAATACTAAAGATAATCTGGACAAATTTTCATCTAAAAGTGATGAAGGAATTTTTTTGGTTATTCTTTAACTAGAAAAGCCTATAGAGTTTTTAATAAAAGAACAAAATGTTTGGAAGTAGCTATTCACATCAAATTTGATGAAACTGATCCACATGAACCTAAACCTTATCTTGAAAATATTGAAGAAGATTTATTTGTTCTGAACCTTAATAATAAAATCAGTGAACATGTTGTAAAGACAACCAGTTCTGGAAATATTTCAGAATCTGCTGCTGGTGAACCCGAACCTAGAGAAGAACCTGAAACTTCCAGTCCTACCTTTACTAGATAAACTAGAATTCTAAATAATCATCCTTTAGATGTTGTTGTAGGTAATCTTGATAGAGGGACATAGACTAGAGATTCTCTAAGAAACCAGGTTGAACATCAAGATTTTATTTCACAGTCAAAACCTAAAAATATCAATGATGCTATCAATGATGAATTTTGGGTAATGTCTATGCAAGAAGAGTTAAATCAATTTGAAATAAACAAAGTTTGGGAATTAGTAGAAAGACCTAAGGAAACTTTGACCATAGAAACAAAATGGGTGTTTAGAAATAAGGTTGATGAATCTGGAAGCATCATTAGAAACAATGCTAGGTTAGTTGCACAAGGTTACATTCAAGAAGAATGAATTGATTATGAAGAAACATTTGCACCCATATCTAGATTATAATCCATTAGGATCTTACTTTCTTATGCTACTCATCTGAATGTCAAGTTATATCAAATGGATGTTAAAAGTTCTTTTCTAAATGGTTATATAGTTGAAGATGTTTTTGTTGAACAACCACTTGGATTTACAAATCCCCATTTTCAAAATCATGTTTTTAAACTTTATAAATCTTTATATGGTTTAAAACAATATCCAAGAGCTTGGTATGATAGAATTACTAATTTTCTTATTTCAAAAGGTTTTTCTAAAGGAATTGCAGATCCCACTCTTTTTGTCAAAAATATTTCCAAAGATGTTTTGATAGTAAAAATATATGTTGATGATATTATTTTTGGATCTTCTAAATTTTTTTATGTACTGATTTTTCAAATATTATGAAAAATGAATTTGAAATGAGCTTGATGGGAGAACTCAAATATTTTCTTGTATTTCAAATTCTTCAAAATAGGGATGGTATTATTCTAAATCAAATTAAATACACAAAGGATTTCTTAAAACATTTTGGGTTGGATAGTAATAAGGGAAGTGATACACCTATGAGTACCACTTGTAAGTTGGATATTGATGAATCTAGGAAACCAGTAGATCAAACCAATTACAGAGGTATGATTGGAAGCTTACTCTACCTTACTGCTAGTCAACCTAATATTATGTTTAGTGTATGTATGTGTGCATGATTTCAAGCTAATACAAAAGAATCACACTTAATTAATATAAAAAGGATTTTCAAATATCTTAAACATACTACTAATTTAGGTTTATATTACCCAAAAGGACAATATTTTGATTTAATAAGTTATTCAGATGTTAACTTTGCTGGTTTCAAGTTATATAGAAAAATCACATCTGGAATGTGTCATTTATTGGGAAAATCCTTAGTATCTTGGTGTAGTAAGAAACAAAATTCAGTCGCATTGTCTACTACTGAAGTAGAATATATAGCTGCTGGTAGTTGCTGTGAATAGATTCTGTAGATCAAACACACTTTGTTGGACTATGGATATGATTTTAAACATGATCCTATTAATTGTGATAATGCTAGTGCAATCAATATCTCTAAGAACCTTGTATCACACTCTAGAACTAAGCACATTGATGTAAGGCACCACTTTCTAAGAGATCACTATCAAAAGGGTGATATAACTCTTGAATTTATAGGAACTGAATGTCAACTAGCTGATATATTTACAAAGCCTTTAAGTTCAGAGAGATTAAGTTAAATTATACATGAATTATGAATGATCAATTACCTATAAACCTCACCGATAGATAAACCTCACCTATAGATAAACCTCACCGTTAGACACACCTCACCATTATAGAAACCTCACCAATAATATACCTCACTGGTAGTGCTTACCATTATAATCCTCACCGGTAGAATGGTTACCGATATATCACGCTGTTTTAAAATTTTTTGTTTTAAGCTGAGACGCTTTATTATTTTAAAGTATATTTCTTTTATTATTATGTTTAGATTCCTAAATGATATGAGTCGAGTCTAAATCACATTCAATCCACCGCCAACTCCACCCTTCCAAGTCCTCACCTACCCAAGACTCTGAAATCTTGCGAACCCTAAGTTTCTTGATTTGGAAATGGCCCGGGTTTAGCGACTGATAATTGATCAAGGTAATGAGTTGAGTGCAAAGCAACAAAAAGTCAGTTCTGGAGCCACTAGAAGTAGTAGTGGTACTAGTAAAGAGAAAAGAAAGTATGAGAATCCACATTTATCGAAGAGGTAAATAGTGATTGATAAGGATCTTTGTGCTGAGTGGTTGATGTCAAGAAAATCTATGATTTTGAGGATTTTATAAGAGCAAGGATTGCTATATTGTTTTTCAAACAACAATGGGCCTTATTACTCGAAACTGGTTAAGGAATTTTATGAGTTTGTTAGATTTGAAATGAATGAAGATAAGAACAATATGATTTCTGTGGTAAATGATAAGGAGATATCCTTTTCATCTGATGAATGGGATGAAAGTCTAAAAGTACCTCATGAAAGAGATTATGTTTTTTCATCTAAATCAGTACCGACAGATAGTGACCATTTTGAGTATGAGGTTTCTTTGCTTGAGTTAACTGGGAATAGATCACCTAGAAAAGTGATTGCTGCTGAAATAGAAGGATAAAACAGATTGTTGTTTAAGTTCATTCAACATGTGATTAGTCCCAGGAGAGGAGATTTTATAACCCTAAAGTTTCAGGATATATATTTAATGTACTTGTTTAGGCATGGAGTGAAGGTCAATCTATACAGATTATTGATGATTCATATAAAAGATATGACCAGACCTAAATCAATGAAAAATACCTTGTTCTTTGCTAAACTGATTTCCATTATGATAAAAGTCAAAGGTATTTCTGAATCTGGGGATGAAACTGTTGTTGTTAAAGACAATTTATGCATTACTAAGACTATCTGCAAGTATATGAAAGTAAGCTGGAACCCTTGGAGGAAACAATGGGTGAATGATGATGGTAAATTGTATGATAAATTTAATCCTGTGGACCATCCTTCTAGGCCTAAGGATGAGAGGGATCCCGGTCTAGGACCTGATGAAGATGAACCTGCTTATAGTGATGATGAGGATGAAGAGACTTTAGTGGAAGAAGGAAGAGACACTGACCTGCCTCCTAACCCTACACCTCAGAGCATTTCTTATGGAGAGGCTAGTCCTCCAGCTTCTTTACCCAGAAGACAATCTGATTCTGATAGCTCAGATGAGGGTACTTTGAGTTTGAGTCCAGTAATTGGGAGTTATACTATGCCTGTAGAGGATGTTTTGGTTGAGATGACAGAACCTGCACCTATCCCTGATGAGCCTCCTGTTATTGAAATGGAGATGATTGTGGATGATTCTTCTGAGGAAGACCTGCCTGCTGAGGCTTCTATTGATGTACATGTGCAGGAGAATGAAAAAGTTGAGGGGGAGCATTCCACCAGACATGGTACTGTATCAATAGCTCATGAGATTGAAGACTGGACAGAAGACCCTGGTTTTGTAGTTTTTGAGTTGGACTATCCTGATTCTGAAGATGAGACACCCATCAGAAGACCACATGTCAGTTATAATATCCTTTCTGAGACTTTACCTGAGGATTTAGTAAGAAAATATGACCTAGACCAGTTTAAGTCTGATCTCAAGACCTATTTTTTGGAAGAAATGAGAAGAATGAAAACCTCTTTAATATCATCCATTCAATCTGTTATGACTGAATCTGTATCTAGTATTTTGGATGAAGTTAAGACCGGTCAGAGTCAGGTTTCAAGATTGGAATAGGATGTTGAATCTCTAAAGAAATAAGTTGTCTTTGTGGAGTCTTATATGAATACAAGGATTTGAAATTTGTGAAAGGTGTTGTTAGCCAGATGGTATTAGTTTTTAAGGAATTTAAGAATTCCATGAAGCAACATGTCAGCACCCAGGACCTTGTTGTGAAAAATCTCATTAGTGGGCTGACTAAATCTTTTAAGGAAACATTATCTTTTACTGTTTCACCTTTGAGTGCTCCCAGGCCTTCTTTAGATGTTGATCAGATTAGAGATGTGATGAGAGAAGAGCTTGGACAGTCCTCCATCAGTGGCTCTATAGACTCTGCTGCCTTGACCCAAGTGGTGACTACTACTAGGGATATAAGGAAAATTGTTCAGTATTTTATGAGGGAGGCCACTTATTCTTAGAAAGAAGTAAAGGACAAGGTGGATTAATATTTCTAAAGGGTCTACACTAAACATCAGTTGAACAATCACTTCAAAATTTTGTTAGAAAATTTGAAATTACCTCCTGTGAATCAAGCCTTTAGAGATCAAGTGAGTAAGCTCAGGGAGCTGACTCCAGCTTTGGAAAAATTCCTGGAGAACAAGGATGACTTCTTTTCTACTATGGAGATAGGAGAAGGGATTATCATGGATTTAAAAAATATCTTGCTACCCTTTTTTCATGTTGATGCTCATCCAGTGATTGTACCTCCAGCTTTACCTGCATCTGGCTCTACTGCTTCTACTTTTCAGATGACCCCAGCTCATGCTATTAGAAGCCTCACACCAATGATTACTCAAAGGAATACCCACTATAGGATAGGAACAGTTTTAGTTGCTCAACCTCCAGTGGTCATTTCTGGAGTTCCCAAGCCTTCAACCGAAGCTACCCAGCCTGAGTTTACCTCAAATCCCAAAGGAAAATCCAAGGTGAACATTCAGAAAGTGGATTGAGTGGGTCTAGATGAATTTGATAGGGATCATTTGTACCTTGTATACTATTTTTGTAATCCTTACGTACTTTTGACTCCTTAATATACACCTCTTTTGCAATCTCTTTGTCTCAGTGTTTACCTATGCTGCCTACTTCCTTTATTTTTCCTTTACTTTTACACTTGTGTTTTTACCTATGGTTCATACTTGTATTGTCTAATTTCCCTTTGTTACACAACTTTATCTCTTAACTATGATTCTCCATCTATTCTATTCTCTGATATATTTCTTACATCCTTATCTTATACCTCCCTCCTTTTTTCTAATCCCAAAGGGGGAGAAATATTTCCCAAGTGAGAGAAATGATAAAGGGGGAGGATTATTTATTAAAAAAAGGGACAGATATCAGAAATAAGAACAATTTTATTTTAGTCTGATACATTTGGATTTCCTGCCATAATTTTTTATTATCAAAAAGGGGGAGATTGTTGGAATCACCTATTTTGATAATCTCACTTATGATTAATTATGTTTTGATAATCTCACTTATGACTAATTATGTTTTGATAATCTCACTTATGATTAATTATGTTTTGATAATCTCAATTATGATTAAATATGTTTTGATAATCCCAAATGATGTTTATTGATTAAATTTTTCATTAATTTAGTTACTGTTTAAGTGCTTAATTTCAAAATATAGATACCGTTGAATATGTTCAAATAATATATCTTTCATTCAAGAACATTTAGTTAATAAAATGTTCATTTACTTTGTAATGTTTTATCCTAACTTAATTTGTGGATAGTTTTCATAAATAGACAAATAGATACCGATACAGAAAGGTCACCGGTATGCAGATAAGCTACTGATACAAAAAGGTCACTAGTATGCAGATAAGTTACTGATACAGAAAGGTCACCGGTATGCAGACAGTTACCGTTACACCTAAGCTACCAATAGAGTAAGTCTACTGGTATTCACAAGTCGACTAATACATAGTGACAACAACTATTATGAAGTCTACCATTACAAGCTCACCGGTATGGGTCACTGGTACATAAGTCTACCTCTACCGAGAGGTACTGTTAAAGGAAGTCACCGCTAAAAGGAGCTACCGCTACTGATGTTAACAACTACTGATAGCAAGGAAGAGCTACCAACAAAATTTCACCATTATGAAGAGTTACTGATATAAGCAAGCTACCATTATAGAGAGTAATAACTACCGATGCAAGACCTACCGTTACAAGTCTACCACTACAAGTTCACTGATACAAAGAGCTACCGATGGAAACCAGTCACTATTTCTCTAAAATCTATCTCTCTATTTTTTTTATTAGCAACGGTCATATTGTATGCTTTTAATGCAATTAAAATTAATTAATGATGTTTTTTGGAATGTCCGGAACCATACCTAGTACCTATAAAAGGTAATCATTCCCATTGTCAGAGCTCAAGGAATAAAAGAATGCCGAGCTACTAGAGAAAGGGCGATATAGAGAACACACAAGGTGACATATACAAGAAGATCACACAAAGAACTCAAAGAACACTCATACACATCAAGAAAAGAAGTTCAAGAGAAGATTCAAGTGATGAAAGGAATACTCTCACACTCAAGTTGAACACCTATACTAGAAGTAAAGGAACAGAACCTCGACACTCTTTTTTCCAGACAAATTCTGGACAAGGAATTAAAGCTTCATCTATTTCAATTAAAAGGAGTCCAAAGCTGCATTGACATCACACAAGAGCATTCTAAACTCATCTCCATATTATTGCTCTGTTGTGATCACTTTTATTTACATTTTTAGAAGTGTGTGTGCTCTGTATTTTAAGCACACACTGTCTCCTGTGCTGAACTGTAGGATTTCTAAATCCTCACTCAATCTTTCCCTTACA
This sequence comes from Viscum album, assembly GCA_963277665.1. NCBI lineage: Eukaryota > Viridiplantae > Streptophyta > Magnoliopsida > Santalales > Viscaceae > Viscum > Viscum album. Next base: position 1,968,853,933 of record OY728161.1, read on the forward strand.
CTCTTGTATCCCACTGTGGATAGTGGTAGTGGTCAAGTGTGACCTGGACAGCTTGTGTGTTGTTGTTTAGTTTTCCCACGTAGAACTATGGTAGAGGTCTGAGGACCTAGACAGTCTGTGCACTTTTGTAAAACCCCAATCCAGAGTGTGGATCATAGTTTTCATAAAACTATTTGAGAGGACTAAGTCTTTTCTTGAGACTGAAACTTTTTTTTTAAAAATGTTGTGCATTTTTATTTTAGTTAAAACTATTTTGAATATCCCGCTGCTAAGTACTTTAAATATAAATCTATTTTTAAGTTACTATGATAGTTAAACTAGCAAGTGTTTGTATTTATTATAAACCAGTAGGTTAGTTTCAAAAGCTAATTTAATCTTCAGATTATATTAACTAAGAACTAATCAATCTCTTGAGAACCTAACTAAACCTCTACTGTATTACAAATTCAGTATAGTTTAGCTTGTTATTTAAATTGGGGGATTTTAATAGAAATATTTTAAATTAGAAATTTTGAATAGGTACTCAATTAACGCCCCTCTTGAGTATCCACTCCATCCAACATAATCCAATGTAAAAATTTACTTATTGGACCTTATTATAGAATCTCTTTAGCGATGATTTAAAGTTTATTATAAGGATCATTGGTGTGTGGGAATTATATAGTTGGTGTGCATGTTTATTTTTGGTATTTAATCATGTAAAATAATTATATTTAGATCAATACACTTTATGTAGTAAGATAATTACAATATAGACCCCTTGTATATGATTATTGGAGTGATATGATCTTATCTACTTTTTTTTCATTGAGACCCATGAATGAGTTTGATCACATGTGTGTGTGTGTATAGCTCATAAGACCCATGTTTGATTTTGATCACATGTGTTTGTAGGTTTTTATGGATACTGATAATCATTCTTGATAATAAATGTTTAACATATATGTTTTATTCCCTCTTTTTTGTGAATGCATGGCCATTGGGGGTGTTAATTCTGGTAGAAAATGATAGTTGGGACAACATTGCTTGTTTTACCCTTAGAGGTGGATCATGTGTGACATGTGATGATCACAATGATGGAATGAGACATGGGGAAGGGATATTATTCCCTTGTTTCCTAACTTGATCCATTATTGGGAAATGAAAACCATGTGGCTGAACTGAAGGTAATGTTGGGCTATGATGATCATGTTCCCTAACCTGAGGTAGAGGCAAGGGTGTGATGGCCTTGTGTTTTGACCTGTGATTGAGATGGGGAATAACATCATTTTGGTCTTACCCAAGACTCATTGTCCTTGAGGTTACATAGATATATGTGTGGTGGTTATGTGGTCGACCCAAGATCCTGGCCTCTCTTATGAACGTTATTCCATAATTAAGCCGAAGCAGGTATAGTTAGGGTTCCTGGTGGGTTTTTTAGTGCATGACTACTCAACACATGATTGATTTATATTGATTGTTAATTTCTTTATTATCATAGAACATACCTATTATTCATGTTCACTTATGTTAAGGATGTATTGGTGGTGTCCTACTAGGTCTTTACTCACACCCTACATGGGAATCTCTATGCACATAGAGACTTCATGATCATGGATCAAGGTAAGGGAAAGATTCCAGTGAGAAGGATCCAAGGAGATAGAGTATAATGTTCAGAATCATTACTGGTATGGAATATAGAGTGTTTATACAACGTCTTTATTTACTTTCATATTGTTTCTTATACTGTGGTTTGAAATTCCACTTTGGGAGTCCTTAGTTTATAACTTGCATGGCCTGAGATACATTCCATGTCATCTGATATAGAATTATTATTATTTATTTAAGATATTTTATTATTGTATTTTTATTTATATATTTTATGAGTTTGATGTATGAATTTGAATACTAAGGGTATAATCTCCCCATTGACAGCTTTCACATCCTTACTTCTAGTAAAAAACCTCTTGCATATGGGTATGCATGCATGAGGTCATTTGGTACTCTAGCCTAGACAAGGTGATTTGGGTTTTTGTATTTCCAAATGGTATCAAATATGAGGTTTTATGGCATCCCTCCTTTTTATTACATAACTTTACATACAGAGGATCTTTAAAGTCTAGTGTCTTGGAAATCAGGAACATAATACATGAAAACAAGATAAAACATTATTCTAAAACACTATAAAGGCTTAATCATAGGGTCATCCTATATAAAATTACTGCATCTCATATTCTGGAGACATACATCAAATAAAAGCGTGAGCAGAAGGCTCATTAAGGAAAACAAGTGAAACCGTTGACATGTGATCTTGAGCAATATTAATACGAATATGATAAAAGTCATAAAGGCATGAGCAATGGAAGAATAGGAATATCATAATAAAAAGAACTTTAATCATAACTTGAATATGTGGCTACAACATTTCATTTAGACATTCATGAACATATCACAAAGGTTTATCCCCGAGGTGTCACAAAAATTACCAAGGTTATTCACCAAGGTATTGTGAAACTTGTCATCTCTAGAGATTAATTCTTTACCCAATGAATTAAAGCGCTATCAGGTCACACCCTTAGCATATATTTACTTTCATGTGATCCACATAGATCATAATAAAACATTTCATAAATAACCCATAGAGAATAAAATAAATGGGTTTCATTTCAAAATCATGATGTTTTAAAGAGTACTTAAAAATGATATTGTTATGTCATTTATAACCCATGGAAAGGGAGTGAGGGTTACATGTATGTCAATTATAGAATAAAATATATCATTTTTGTGAAACTATGAACACCCATAGAGACGAAATAGGTCTGGGTATTCACATAAACAAAACAAGATTATTTCTAGAGAGAAAGAGATAGAAATTTTGAGATGAAATTTCTGCAGCATAACGGCTATATAACATGGTTTTAGAAAATATTAAAAAGAGAGGGTAAAAGGGTAACCCACTAATAAATAACTCATATTACAATATAAATACAGAATAAAATAGATATAAGAACATGGTATGGATATTTTAATGACATACCACAAGAAAATGAAATTTGAAAGGAAAGAGAAGATGTGATTTCTTTTACAAGAAATTCGTCAGCCTAACGGTGTAACTTAAAAATTCAGAAAACAAATTGATGAGAGTGGAAAGGGTATCTAAAAAATTATACATGAAATTGAAATTAATTAGAACATATAATAACATAACCTCAACATAAATATATGGAAAACTAGAAGACACAACATAAAGGAATTCATGACTTAAAAAGAGGAGGGTGAAAGGATCCTTTACCTTGAAGAGTAACTTTAAAAGATTGAAGTTCAGGATATTGGGAGGCTTGGGGGAACCTTGTGAGGACTCCTTAGGAGGTAAGGAGACCATATCTTCGTTGAGGATGATTTTGGAATGAAATGAATGAGGTAAATGAATTGGTATTTATAGGAAAAGTGAGTGAATAAATTATTAATTTCCAAGGGACACCTCATCGATGGTATTTGAAAAACCATGGGCTTGCCCATGGTATTTGACCATGGTATTGGCCACTTGGGACACCTCATAGCATATATAACTATTCATAAGTCGACCAGAAATCTTACATCTTTATTACATCATTGATGATGTCATTAAACACCTGAAACTCAAAACTGCATTTTTACTATTCACCGATAATTCAATTGTTTCAGAAAAATCCCAAAAAATTCACCCTAACCTAATATCGATTCTTTGAATTCAAAAATGAATTCCATTTCATGAAAATAATTTTCTAATTATTTTTAATTTAATTTAAAAAAAATCATTATTTATTCAAAAAATATAACATTAAAACTATAACTCATTTTGTAACACCTTAAAAAAGTAACCAAGGTCCCATAAAAGTATAGTATAACCATAAGACAAGTAAGTAACAATTTATAATTAAATTTTATGAAAATAAATTTCCATTTTAAATTATTAAATTAATTATAAAATTGTAAATAAAACATTTATGGTGTAAAAAAACACCAAAACTTAAACTATGATTGTTTTTTCACTTTTAAGATGTCTAAAATATATTTATACATTCATGGGTGAAGTTTCTATTTTTTTGGTCAAATTACTATTCATTACTATCCATATGGGGATGTTACTATTCCTACTTTACTATTCACTAAAAACCAAGTTGATCTTATTAGACTCTAAATTTCTCACTGATAACAATTGTAGAAGACCATTTTTTGAAAATAATTTCACATTATTAATTATTTAATGAATAATTTTTTTTTAAAATACCCTTTTTTCCTAAATTCGTCAATAATACACATCCTATATATATCCAGATATTTGAAATTCACAAATTTTTCCATAATGAGAAATAACAATTTTATTTATATAAAAGGATTACACAAAGAAACTAAGGTCTCATTACATAGCCCCTTATAACACCAGCATAAGACCTAAGTGTAAGGTGTGATATGGTGATAGAATCTTGGGGTGGCTCAGACAACATTGCCCGAGTGGTGATTTCTATCAGCTTGAACTTCTCCCTTAGGTGATTCTGTTCAAGCTTCATACGTTGAAGTTCGGCTTGGTCTTTGTCCAGAGCAAAGCCTAGTGATTCTACCTCCTTCCCAAGCTCTGACAGATGGGCTTCATATGGCTCGAGTCTACTGGATGAGGCCATTCAATCTTCTTTCTTTATTAACCAAGATAACCATATTTATAAAAACACAACGTTAAGATTATAATTTCCAACAGTCATATTGACCAACGGTCATATAACAATCAAAAACCAATGGTATCATTTTAATTATACCCACTTCATTAATTAAATAATATAGTTTTGTTGAGTATAAAATAAAATAACACAGAAAATTAGGAAACAAATATAATTAAAAAGTTCGGGTCGTTACAGGTTTACTTTCTCTTATTTTGGGGGAAGAGTAGAAAGGAGATAGGGTATATGAAACTTAGGTAGGGGAGTTTCCATGTTCCTCAATAACTCAAGTGTAATAAACTTTAAAGTTATAGTGATGATATTTCTTTTATAGTTTATGGGGTTTGGGTGTGTTCATGCATCATGAATAAGCACATAGGATCACCTATCATATATACACCTTTTGTGTACTGTATAATAGTAATTTTATAAAATACATTGATTTGTTCTTTGTTTGATGATATATCTGTATTCTCTACTAATTTTATATATCTATGTTAGTATTAGTTTATTTAACTTCTACATTATATTATGAAATATATATATATATATATATATATATATATATGATTGTAACTAACTTGCAGGTATACAGGATTAGGCTTGAGCCTTGGGTTGAACTAGTAGGGTTATACCTTATATGTCAGTATCCTATAGAAAAAGACTTCTAGTATAAATCCCATATGTGTGTGCCTTAAAACTTATTATGTTGTTCTTATAAGAAAGTTAGTATTGTAATTCAAACCATTCAACTGATATTTTAGAAAATTACACATTAGAGAAGCCAGAATACTCCTGTATGGGAGGATGTTCTAGTTCCACCAAAGGATATGTAGGAGGATGCTCCAGAGTATAATCCCACACCTGATACAGTGGTTCAGGAGGTGAACTCGATCCATACCAAAGTCTTGAAGATTGTGTTTTCTTAGAGTGAAGGGGCACAAAAGACCATGTTTGATTATGGCCAAGGCTTTTATCTCTAACATCCACCAACATTATGGAGAAATAGTGATCCACATGATATTGAGGATTGGGATGATTTCATTGTGGGAATCATTGATCTAGTAGAGACTCCTGAGTATTTAATAGTGAATTTGGATACCTTTATGCTTCAGGTACCCTCCCAGATGTAGTGGGGGATTATGGGTTAAGAAACCAATAATTGTGTTCTTACTTGTGATATCTCAAAGGATATGTTCATCAAGGAGTTCTTTCTCGATATAAAAATTCTTGATCAAGAATATAAATTTATAGAGCTTTAGAAGGGGTTGATTTCAGTTTCTACAAACTTGGATAATTTTAAAAAGTTGATACACATTAATCCTCTTTTATATTTTAATGATGTGTACAAGGCTATGAAGTTAAATATTATCATTCTAATGAAGATTATCTATTAGGTTAGAGACTTTGACCTAATGATATATAATGAGTTCCTTCTAAAGTCCATGAGTTTTGAGAACGGTTGGGAAGAGGATAGAGTTTTATCTCTCCTTATAGATCATTGTGGAACAATTAGTGGACATTCAAATTCTATGGTGGGTGCCTATTTTGGTTGTAAGAAGAGGAAGGTGGATGAGTCATTGGATGGTGATGAAATGTGATCATAGTAGAGTAGAGTTTCTTCATCCCCATATGTTGGAGGTGCAAGTCCTTAGTGTTGAACTATGGATGTGTGGGCATTATCTATTTTTACCAATAAATCATACCAATTGTACTGGATATGGAAATATGGGACATATTTAGTATTTCTATTCAAAAAAGTTGAGGAAATACTCTTACAGGAGAATGGGGTAGATGTGGGCTATGAACCATGGATCTAGCTGAGGTCCCTAGAAGAAAACTCTAACCCCACAGACTTCGGTGACCCATGTGAGTTATGAACCTCAATGTAAAGGCCCATGGAACTGGGGTGGGAAGAGACCATGTAGTGGGATAGGTTCCAACTAGCAGTGGAGATAGGCCATCTATAGTTAGTTGTACAATTTCGATTACTCTATGATATCTACTACTTTTTTAATTTAGAAGATTCCTAATCTTTTATATGTACTCAAGTTATTATTGTCCTAAATTTACTAATTATGTCATTATCTAAGCTTAACTCTAATGGAAATAATTTGGGAAGGAGAGTATACCATCTCTAATAATACCATGAATGTCTCTTAGTTATTTCTCACAACAGACATATTTGGGACTTCATAATATTATAGATGACTACTTTAGATGTTATATTCATAATGGACTAGTTGACCAGTTTTTGTGCTTGTATTGAATGCTACCAGATATGTGTATCTTTCACTACACCTAGATGATAAACGTTTTGGTTGATTGGTTATTAGGATATTAGAGTAGTCAGAATGAAACCGTACTTTAGATAGATTATATATTTCATAAAGGAAGTAACTGAATTGGATCTTACCACAAAATCAGTAGTATCTCACTATCATCCCTCCAGTGGGGGATCATTATCAGGATATCCTACCATATGAATTCTCAATAATTTCTCTCTATAAAGGAATTATGTTTGAGATTGATCAGAAGTATCTCAAATATTTCTCTTGATCTTGCGAGGTGGTCTTCCAGGTGCTTTGGGATGTGCGTTTGGGTGGCTGGTGGCTTGTGGTGGATTCTTCTTCATTGGATCCGGGCATTTTTAGTGATGGATTTGTATGGGTTTTAATGTTTTCCTCTTCAGTTATGGTTGGAATTTCTACTTATATCTTTTTGGATGATGTTGGATTTTTTTGATGTTCTTGGTGACTTTTGGTTCTCTATTGGATTGACTACTTTTTTGGAAATAAGTGTTGTTTGGAAAAAGGCTTGGGGTTCGTCGATGTTTGGTTTGATGTTCAACAATGGTGATGACGATGATGTGAACAATGAAACTGTGTTAATGAAAGTGGTGATGTGATGATGGTGACGATGGAGTGGTTGATGAAGCGGTCTCATCTGGTTGCAAGGTTCATGTGTCGAGACATTGATGGTGATCTTTTTGAATTTTGAATAGGGTGTGTGGGACGTTTCAAGGTGCGATGAAGCTGGTACTATTTGTTTTTTCTGAATTTTGAAATCTTTAAGGGGTGAACTTTATTTTTGGAGGGATGTATGATTCTGCAATGAATGTTTCTGTATGGTTCCCACTTTTCTTTAAACTGGATTTTTAATAAAATAAAAAATATGATTTTGGCATATGAAACCAACTATATTGAGAGGGTTGAAAGTTTTGTTTGAGGATTTGGAGATAAAGGTCTTTATTTGACCAAGCATGTCTCCTTGGGGTTCTCTAGTGTTGTTTTACAAGAAGGAATATGGTAGTCTAAAAATCTATTTGAACTTAAAGAAACTGAATCAGGTAACGTTGAAGAAAATGTGTGCCTTAACCAAGATTAATTATCTATTAAATCATTTATGGAGAGACTTGTGGTTTTCCAATATTGATCTTAGTTTAAAAAACTATCCACTACGAGTATGAGAAGAGGACATCCACATGATAGCTCTTATGAGTATATATGGACTATATGAGTATATTTTTATGACTTTTAGTTTTTCAAATTCTCCATTGATTTTCATAAATATCAGGAATAGGATTTTAAATCTATATCTTGACTCCTTCATTATTGTATTCATGGATGAATTCCTAATATATTTAAGAACTTAGGATATGAATTCTAGGAACCTTGAGACTATATTTATTGAAATTCATGTATATTGAATTTATTTAAAAATGTAAAAGTGCCACTTTTGGATTTAGGAGGTGTGGTTCCTCAGAAATGTAATTTACGAGGTAGTAATTTTAGTGGATCTGAAGAAGGTAGAGCCTATGATTTCTAGGTTACATCTCAGTGTTTGAGATTATAAGCTTCCATAGGATTTTGGGGTACTATCAATGTTTCATATAGGAATTATATAATTTAGAAACACTAATGATGAAGTTGAAAAAAATGGGTGACATTTAATTGGACCAATTATAATAAATATTCCTTCCTTAAGATGATGAGAAGATAGCCAAAAACTCAAGTTTTGATCCTTCCATATCCTAGGATTGGAAACACAGTGTACTGTGATACCTCATGTGTTGGGTTGAGAGTTGTGTTAATGTAGTGGGTTCAGGTAGTCTCTTATGGGTCATAATTTTCATGACCTGAGGAGAGGAACTATGTGTGACTTAGAGTTGGAAGCTATGGTTTATGATTTTAAGTGTTGGAGGCATTTTATATTTGGTTAGAGGTTTATCATTTTCATAGACCACAAGAGATTGTGATACATTTTCTCTCAGTGAGATATGAATCTGAGGTAGAGGAATTGGTTTGATTATATTTTGACATTTAACTTTAAGATGGACTATTATCTAAGGAAATGAAATGTCGTTGTAAATTATCTTAGTAAGAAAACAACGAATATGAAGGAGCTTAGATAACGACCTTCATAGGAGGAGTGATATCTGATGAGTTTGATGCCTAAGTGGTAATTGGATGAATATAAGGATCATGGAATCATGAAATTTTTACCATGGGTTATTGTGTCTTATTTAGTAGACTAGGTAAAGGTCATCTAGGATTCATATCCTACATTCATAGTGATGCATGAGTGATTGATAGGGAATGATTTAGTCCCATGGTTTTCCTTAAATGAAAATGAATTGATCTATGTTCATGATAGAATTTTTATGCCATATTTGAAAAGGGAGGATATGATTAGAGACTCTCATTATTTTAAATAGTCATTGTATATATGGTTGAAGAAGATGTACCATGATATACGACATCATTTTTGGTGTCCAAGTATGAAAAATGACATCACTGGTTTTGTTTCATGATGCCCTACATACCAAATGGTAAATTAAAAAAACCAATGTACCAATGGATTTATTCATCCACTTATGGTGTGTTTGTGGTTTTGGGATGAGGTGGTGATAGGATTTGTGATGGTGTTACCCAGAACCCTGAGGAGTCAAGATGCTTTTTGGGTGGTAGTCTATCAGCTGAAAAAGTGGCTCATTTCATGCTGATTTGAGAGGACCTTTTAGTGGATGAGTTGGGAATGTTATACACACAAGATATTGTATGCATACATGGAGCTCCTTTGAGAATCATATCAGAAAAATGTGCATGTTTCACATTAATTTTTTGGTAGGTCTTACATAAGTCTCTAGGTACCGATATCAAACTAAGTGCAATGTATCATCTGTAGACTTATGGAAAATCATAGAGGATGATTCAAAAATTAGAAGATATGTTAGAGGATTGAATTTTGGACTAAGGTAGATCTTGGAATAATCAACTATCCCTAGTTGATTTTCCATGAAAAAAATAGCTTCCATAATTCAATTAAGATGGCCCATTTTGAGGAACTTTATGTTCGGTTGTAACATCCCAAGAAAGTAATGAATAATAGATATTTTTATCTATGTCTATTAATGAACTAGATAGTGTTTTAGAGGCTTAAAATGAAAATAAATCCAATCTTAAGCACGGAATACACTAAAATTTTTAAAAGATTGTTTTACTGCCTTTTGATGGAAAACCATTTTTAAATCTATATTTTGACAATTTTATAAGCTATGTTTGTCAAAATAAAATTATTCTTTATGATTGGGACATCAAAATTTACTTTGTGTGAATTTTTGGTATTTTTCTGACAATGTTCATTTTTTAATGAATAGTGAAAAATACTGCATTTTACATCAAAACTGCTTTTTAATCTAATTTATTTATATGATTAGATTATATTTTGAATTGGTATTAAAGTGTAATCTGAATATATTTTTACCATTTAATCCAATGGTGGACATTGGAATTAATTTCAATTTGAAATAGGACTTAAACTAGTGTCAATATTTTGATACTTATTGTTTTATAAAAACACGCTATTTGCTCTGACAGCGGGAATTAATTATTAAATTAATTAATGTGACTTATATGTTTTTAATTTTGTAAAATAGACTTCATTTTTGAATTTTGAATATCAAATATAGCTTAGGGTGAATTTTTGGTAATTTTCTGAAAAACTTCAATTTTTGATGAATAGTGAAACCACTAAGTGGTACTTATAAAAACTGATTTCCCGTTTAAATGGAATTTTGCCATCATTGTGTTTTGAATTTCAAAAATCCGACATACATGGTTGTCATTAAGAAGTAAAATGTGGTTCAATGAGATTAAAATAATTTTTTGGTGAATAGTAACTTATTAAGTTTTTAATCGCGATTAGTGGTAATTAGTGTAGTTTAAGGTAAAAATAATGTTTTAATAGTATGAGATGAGCTTGACACATGTCCTAACCTCATTTGATGTGTCATGGCCGACCAAGACAAGCCATGGGTCAACTTGGGGACCCCATGGAGCCACTTTGGTTGGGAAATGACATAAATAACTTTTTATTAAATGTCAAAGTAAAAATGACACAAACATAATATGTTTTACGAAAACAATTTTTACATGGGGTTATAAAGATCAGATTTTTGATTATAAATAGTCATTGGAAATATAAAACGATTTCCTACATCATAGTATTTTTTTATAATTTTTAGACATTAAATAAATTAATTTAATTATGACATCATGATGATGCAACGATGACCTCATTAATGAACAGTTTAAATAAAATGAAACGATAATATAAAATCTAAAACCTACACTTGTCCAAAAACTATTGGATGGGAATATTTCGAAGCCTTATAATCTTATACTCGAATTATATCAATGTGGGACCTTAGAAATTCGAAACACTTTTGAAAATAAAATAATAGTTTCCTGATTTCCAAAAGTGCCCCTCCTCTCCTCTTATAAAAGGCCCCCACCTCTACCTCATTTCACACACTCCTCAAGCATTTGGCTCGGCCATCCCCTACCCATTTACTCTCTCCACATCCCTCTCCTCATCCTAGAGGATTTCCTTTGGGAAGAATCCTTTCAAAGGAAGCCTTTAGGCTCAAATCAAAAGGAGTTACACTTTTAAAGGTAATTCATTCTCTCATGTTCATTTGTTTTATTTTGCTTCTCCAACCCCCTAAACTCTTTTTATTTACTTCTTTTGTAACAACACCAGTATATTCAATATAATAGGATGTTTTTATAAGATTTATTCGAGCTACACTCTCACACAACTACATCAAATGGTTAAAGAACATACGGTTTCTGTGGATGGAAAAATTCTGCGTCCCGAAACGATGATTGTTCAATACCCATTTAACACCTTCAAAGGTAGCCATTATGATGTCACTATTTTTATATATGATATATAATATGTTTATTCTTTCCTTAATCTTCTGTATTTTTCATTTATGGCATACCATTATTGTTTCCATTATGGGTAAACACGATATCTTCATTTTAGGAAGTGCAGACTACCGCCCCCTGAAAGTGATTTGATTCGTTAATACCATATGTGGGATGTGTAAAGGATAAAGTTAATGATATTATATATGTTATTATACTGGAATTATAATATACTCTTATATCATTATGATTCCATTCCAGAAAATACGAAATAGAAATGGAAGTAGCGTTCAGGCGTACGTACGGCTTACCGTCTCCATGAACGGTGCATTTCATTTCTTACCTCTAAATGTGATGTAATATTATAAATACATGTATATGATGAATATATATGATATATATGTTATCCAAATCATTAATATAATTCTGGATATAACGAACCTTTGACAAAATTAACAACATGTAAGTGTAAGAAGTCTATTTTTGACTTAAGAACCAAATACTGACAAAATGAACATTATTAACTTAAATGATTACATTATGTTCATAAAATGGTATAAAAGGAATAATGAACTTGAAAAAGGTTCTTAAGCAAGTAGATATTAACTCAAGTTTATTATTCAGGAGATTAAAGAACGGTCGGGTCAAGTCGGATACGAGGTATGGGACTTCGTCTCAATCTCCTTTCATTGAGGCATATTTTGTTTTATACACAACCTTCTTTTATATGGTGTATAAACCCCTTTGACTTTTACGTTTATTCAAAAAGAATCTTTTTTTATACGAAGCGTTTACTAAACGACAAAAGGGAATGTTTTTGTCGTACGTATGCAGCGACAACGACTTCTCCGCCATCGTGACCATTATTTGAGTTTCAGATTCCACTACAAGCCATACCTTCATTTTAAAAGAAAAATAAATACCATGTTTTACTTTTCTTTTATTTTGGTATCGAAAATGGTTTTCATAATGTTTTTATATCAATGTGTTGTATTGATATCTTGTGATTGATAGGTGGGAATGTTATGTTTCCTTTATGCATGTTTTATGTGATATGATTATGTTGAGGTTCTTGGGCATTATTATGAAGACGAGTGGTTCCGTGATAGACTAAGGGCGGGTGAGCCCGATATATCTCTCCAATGCATTGGGTAACGCAAAGGAGTGAAATGTTAAGGTTTCTCCTAAGAGATTTAGGGAATATACTGTAATGGGTATTCCAAACGTAACCAAGAGGGTTACTCCCTACGTAAGAATGTTATGAATGCCTCAAGTTACATTTATGTCTTATGATTTCTATGATTTATTAATGATTTGATGAGGTATGTTAAAGTGCTTATGTTTTATGGGTAAAGTATGATCTCATCCTTATGTATATATGTACCCATGTTTCCTTTCCATAATTTTATATCCCTTACTGAGATTTTTATGCTCATCCCAAGTTTTTTTGAAATGTTTTTCACAGGTCAAGGGAAAGGTACATGATATGATGATAGTGTCAAGGAAGTGTCAAGAAAGAATCCATGTTTATTTTAAATATGTTTACATTGATGGGAATGAAGAATACTATCTTTATGTAACCACTTTGTTTATATGTGGAATGTAATGCAAGTTTTATGATCTAATTCTCTAAAACTCTAAACCTGAAAAGATCCTCAAGGTGTAATCTTGTAATAACTCAAGATTAAGTAAGGTTTAAGGCTGGGGCCTTATAGTTGGTATCAAAGGTCGGTTTAGATAACTTTAAGAGTTAGAATTATATGAAATGATTATCCAAAAGTTTTTTTTATGGTCAAATTGAAATGATATAGCATTTAAAGATTAACATGTTGCTTCATCTAAGATATGTTTGTTCAGAATGGTTTTCCGCAGAGGAAATAGGGAAGCAGTGCTAGGAAGGCATACAGAAGGAAATAACCTTCCGAATCAGCATCCTGAGATGGTTGGAATTGGAACTGAACAGTTTGTTGCAGTAATGGCGCAGTTGACTAAAGCGATAAATGGTGGTGGTATCCATGCACGAGATCAGCCAGATCAACCGCAGAGGAACATGTCAGTGGTGGAACATTTCATGAGGCAACATCCCCCATCATTCAGAGGATCATCTGACCCTGTGTTAGCTGAAGGGTGGATTAAAGCACTGGAGAAGATTTTCGATGTCATGGGGTGTTCAGAAAATCAAAAGGTTAGTCTTGCTATTTACCGTTTGGAGGGTGAGGCAGATCAGTGGTTGTCGATGGTTAAAAATATTAGGGACGCTGATGAGATTGATGCTCTCGAATGGGATGAATTTAAACGTATGTTTCTTGAGAAGTATTTTCCTAAGGCTGTTCAACTTAGGATGGAAAAGAAATTCTTAGAACTGAGGTAAGAGGAAGACTCAGTGGCTACCTATGAATAAAGGTTCACTCGATTGGCAAGGTATGATCCAAATTTTATCCGAGACCTTGATAGTAAAATCAATCGTTTTTACTCAGGATTGAAGCCAAAATATCGAAGGGCATTAGCTTATTGTGAGTTTAAAAGTTATGAAAAGCTTGTTCGATGTGCTGAGAAGGTGGAAATGGATTTTGCCAATGATCAAGTGTTCTATAACAACCAACATAAGAAGAGACCGAGGTGGCAGGAGAAAGGTAAGAATTCTTCAAAAAATTCTAATGGTAAGAAAACTAAGTTTCCATTTTGTGATAAATATGAAAAAAGGAATGCTGGGGAATGTCTTCTGAATTCTGGAAAGTGCTACCGATGTGGTAAGATGGGACATAAGGCTCGTGATTGCACTGAAAATGATCAAGGTGAAGGTAAGACCAAATTTGATTTACAGTTAGTGAAATGTTATAAGTGCAATGAGATGGGTCACTATGCAAACGAGTGTCCGAAAAAGAGCTTGAGTGATGGGAAGCAGTTATACTACAAGCAGAAAGGGGTGGTGAAATCCTTTGCAACTACTTCAGCAGATGTTGGGCCATCGAATTAAGTAGTATCTGGAGTTGAAAAGAAGATTGGTGAATGCTCAAGTTTTGGCACTACCTTCCAGGAATGGTGAGTTTGTTATCTACAGTAATGCTTCATTGAAAGGAATTGGTTGCGTCCTAATGCATAATGATCAGGTAATTGCTTATGCTTCACGACAGTTGAAAACTCATGAGGTAAATTACCCTACACATGATTTGGAATTAGCTGCTGTTGTTTTTGCTTTAAAAATTTGGAGGCATCATTTGTATGGAGTAAAGCGTGAAATATATACCGATCAAAAAAGTTTAAAGTATATATTCACTCAGAAAGAATTGAAAATGAGACAAAGGAGATGGCTAGAATTAATCAAGGATTATGATTGTACAATTCATTACCATCCGGGAAAAGCAAATAAAGTGGCTGATGCTTTGAGTCGAAAAAGTAATGCTTCATTAGCAATGTTGCGTTTGGAACGTGATCCTTGGTTAAGGATTTGATGAACTTTGGCATAGAAGTTGTTGGTGCAGTGAGTTCTTCTGTTTTGTTTCAGGTATCAGTGAGATCATCTCTATCAGATAGAATCAAGCAAGCATAGAAGTAAGACAATGAGTTTCACAAAAAGGTAGAGCTGGTTCAGAAAGGTAAGTTTCCTGAATTCAACATTGATAATGATTGCATTTTGAGATTTGGGAAGAGATTGTGTGTGCCTTGTGATTAACAGTTGAAGAGAGAGTTGTTATGTGAAGCTCATAGTTCTCTGTTTTCAGTTCATCCTGGCAGTACTAAGATGTACAGAGATCTGCGGGAGTATTACTGGTGGGATGGAATGAAAAGAGATATTGCTGATTTTACTGTGAAGTGTTTGACTTGTCAGTAGGTAAAAGCAGAGCGAAAGTTACCGAAAGGGTTGCTTCAGCCTTTACCAGTGCCAAAGTGGAAATGGGAGAATATATCCGTGGACTTTGTTGTGGGATTACCGAAGACATCTCGAGGTAATAATGCAATCTGGGTTATTGTTGATCGCTTGACTAAATATGCTCATTTCCTTGATATACGAGATACTTTTTCCCTAGATCAACTTTCCTGTTTATATCTTAAAGAGATAGTCAGGTTACATGGAGTTCCCCTCTCCATTCTATCTGATCGTGATACTAGGTTCACTTCTAACTTTTGGAAAGGCCTTCAGAAGTCGTTGGGTACTGAATTAAATTTTAGTACAGCTTTTCATCCTCAATCAGATGGGCAGTCAGAACGAACAATTCAGACATTGGAGGATATGCTACGAGCTTGTTCTATGGATTATCAGGGAAGTTGGGACCAACATCTTTCTTTGGTTGAATTTTCATATAATAATAGTTTACATTCCAGTATACAGATGGAACCATTTCAGGCATTATATGGGAAGCGGTGTCGAACTCCAGCTTTCTGGGATGAAGTGGGTGAAAGGAAGTTGATGGGACCAGAATTGGTAGAAGAGATGGAAGAAAAAGTTCAGCTGATTCAGAAGCACATGAGAACAGCTCAGAGCAGGCAGAAGAGTTATGCGGATAATCGGAGGAAGGATCTATCTTTCGAGGTAGGTGATCATGTTTTTCTCAAGGTTTCTCCTTGGAAAAGTGTGATGAGATTTGGTAAGAAAGGAAAGTTGAGTCCAAGGTTCATTGGACCATATGAAATTTTGGAGAGAGTTGGATCAGTTGCATACCGGGTGGCTTTACCTCCGAGTTTATCTCAGGTACACAATGTTTTTCACGTTTCGATGTTGAGAAAGTAGATGCCAGATCCATCTCATGTTTTGAGTCCAGAGGTAGTTCAGCTGGAAGAGAACCTATCTTATGAGGAACAACCGGTCCAGATTCTTGACCACTGGGAGCAAGTGTTACAGAATAAGGTGATTAAGCAGGTAAAGGTTTTGTGGAAAAACCACATGATGGAAGAGGCAACATGGGAATCTGAAAATTCAATGAGGGATAAGTACCCTCATTTATTTGATAAGTAAATAAATTGCGGGGACACAATTTTCTCAAGGGGGGAAGGATGTAACATCCCAAGTAAGTAATGAATAATAGATATTTTTATCTATGTATATTAATGAACTAGATAGTGTTTTAGAGGCTTAAAATGAAAATAAATCCAATCTTAAGTACGAAATACACTAATATTTTTAAAAGATTGTTTTACTGCCTTTTGATGGCAAACCATTTTTAAATCTATCTTTTGAAAATTTTATAATCTATGTTTGTCAAAATAAACTTATTCTTTATGATTGGGACATCAAAATTTACTTTGTGTGAATTTTCGGTATTTTCTGACAATGTTCATTTTTTAATGAATAGTGAAAAATACTGCATTTTACATCAAAACTGCTTTTTAATCTAATTTATTTATATGATTAGATTATCTTTTGAATCGGTATTGAAGTGTAATCTGAATATATTTTTACTATTTAATCCAATGGTGGACATTGGAATTAATTTCAATTTGAAATCAGACTTAAACTACTGTCAATCTTTTGACACTTATTGTTTTATAAAAACACGCTATTTGCGCTGACAGCGGGAATTAATTATTAAATTAATTAATGTGACTTATATGTTTTGAATTTTATTAAATAGACTTCATTTTTGAATTCTGAATATCAAATATAGCTTAGGGTGAATTTTTGGTAATTTTCTGAAAAACTTCAATTTTTGATGAATAGTGAAACCACTAAGTGGTACTTATAAAAACTGATTTTCCGTTTAAATGAAATTTTTCCATCATTGTGTTTTGAATTTCAAAAATCAGACATACATGGTTGTCATTAAGAAGTAAAATGTGGTTCAATGAGATTAAAATAATTTTTTGGTGAATAGTAACTTATTAAGTTTTTAATCGCGATTAGTGGTAATTAGTGTAGTTTAAGGTAAAAATAATGTTTTAATAGTATGAGATGAGCTTGAAACATGTCCTAACCTCATTGGATGTGTCATGGCCGACCAAGAAAAGACATGGGTCAACTTGGGGATCCCATGGAGCCACTTTGGTTGGGAAATGACATAAATAACTTTTTATTAAATGTTAAAGTAAAAATGACACAAACATAATATGTTTTACGAAAAAAATTTTTACATGGGGTTATAAAGATAATATTTTTGATTATAAATAGTCATTGGAAATATAAAAAGATTTCCTACATCATAGTATTTTTTTAATAATTTTTATACATTAAATAAATTAATTTAATTATGACATCATGATGATGCAACGATGACCTCATTAATGAACAGTTTAAATAAAATGAAACGATAATATAAAATCTAAAACCTACAATTGTCCAAAAACTATTGGATGAGAATATTTAGAAGCCTTATCATCTTATACTCGAATTATATCAATGTGGGACCTTAGAAATTCGAAACACTTTTGAAAATAAAATAATAGTTTCATGATTTCCAAAAGTGCCCCTCCTCTCCTCTTATAAAAGGCCCCCACCTCTACCTCATTTCACACACTCCTCAAGCCTTTGGTTCGTCCATCCCCTGCCCATTTACTCTCTCCACATCCCTCTCCTCATCCTAGAAAATTCCCTTTGGGCAGAATCCTTTCAAAGGAATCCTTTAGGCTCAAATCAAAAGGAGTTACACTTTTAAAGGTAATTCATTATCTCATGTTCATTTGTTTTATTTTGCTTCTCCAACCCCCTAAACTCTTTTTATTTAATTATTTTGTAACAACACCAGTATCTTAAATATACTAGGATGTTGTTATAAGATTTATTTGAGCTACACTCTCACACAAATACATCAAATGGTTAAAGAACATACGGTTTCCGTGGATGGAGAAATTCTGCCTCCCGAAACGATGATTGTTCAATACTCATTTAACACCTTCAAAGGTGGCAATTATGATGTCACTATTTTTATATATGATATATAATATGTTTATTCTTTCCTTAAGCTTCTGTATTTTTCATTTATGGCATACCATTATTGTTTCCATTATGGGTAAACACGATATCTTCATTTTAGGAAGTGCGGACTACCGCCCCATGAAAGTAATTTGATTCGTTAATACCATATGTGGGATGTGTAAAGGATAAAGTTAATGATATTATATATGTTATTATACTGTAATTATAATATACTCTTATATAATTATGATTCCATTCCAGAAAATATGAAATAGAAATGGAAGTAGCGTTCATGCGTACGTACGGCTTACCGTCTCCATGAACGGTGCATTTCATTTCTTACCTCTAAATGTGATGTAATATTATAAATACATGTATATGATGAATATATATGATATATATGTTATCCAAATCATTAATATAATTCTGGATATAACGAACCTTTGACCAAATTAACAACATGTAAGTGTAAGAAGTCTATTTTTGACTTAAGAACCAAATACCGACAAAATGAACATTATTAACTTAAATGATTACATTATGTTCATAACATGGTATAAAAGGAATAATGAACTTGAATTAGGTTCTTAAGCAAGTAGAGATTAACTCAAGTTTATTATTCAGGAGATTAAAGAACGGTCGGGTCAAGTCGGATACGAGGTATGGGACTTCGTCTCAATCTCCTTTCATTGAGGCATATTTTGTTTTATAAACAACCTTCTTTTATACGGTGTATAAACCCCTTTGACTTTTATGTTTATTCAAAAAGAATATTTTTTATGCGAAGCGTTTACTAAATGACAAAAGGTAATTTTTTTGTCGTACGTATGCGGCGACAACGACTTCTCCGCCACCATGACCATTATTTGAGTTTCGGCTTCCTCTACAAGCCATACCTTCATTTTAAAAGAAAAATAAATACCATGTTTTACTTTTCTTTTATTTTGGTATTGAAAATGGTTTTCATAATGTTTTTATATCAATGTGTTGTATTGATATCTTGTTATTGAAAGGTGGGAATGTTATGTTTCCTTTATGCATGTTTTATGTGATATGATTATGTTGAGGTTCTTGGGCATTATTATGAAGACGGGTGGTTCCGTGATAGACTAAGGGCTGGTGAGCCCGATATAGCTCTCCAATGCATTGGGTAACGCGAAGGAGTGAAACGTTAAGGTTTCTCTGAAGAGATTTAGGGAATATACTATGATGGGTATTCCAAACGTAACCAAGAGGGTTACTCCCTACGTAAGAATGTTATGAACGCCTCAAGTCACCTTTATGTCTTATGATTTCTATGATTTATTCATGATTTGATGAGGTATGTTAAAGTGCTTATGTTTTATGGGTAAAGTATGATCTCATCCTTATGTATATATGTATCCATGTTTCCTTTCCATATTTTTATATCCCTTACTGAGCTTTTTATGCTCATCCCAAGTTTTTTTGAAATGTTTTTCACAGGTCAAGGGAAAGGTACATGATATGATGATAGTGTCAAGGAAGTGTCAAGAAAGAATCCATGTTTATTTTAAATATGTTTCCATTGATGGGAATGAAGAATACTATCTTTATGTAACCACTTTGTTTATATGTGGAATGTAATGCAAGTTTTATGATCTAATTCTCTAAAACTCTTAACCTGAAAAGATCCTCAAGGTTTAATCTTGTAATAACTCAAGATTAAGTAAGGTTTAAGGCTGGGGCCTTATAGTTGGTATCAAAGGTCGGTTTATATAACTTTAGGAGTTATAATTAGATGAAATGATTATCCAAAAGTTTTTTTATGGTCAAATTGAAATGATATAGCATTTAAAGATTACCATGTTGCTTCATCTAAGATATGTTTGTTCAGAATGGTTTTCCACAGAGGAAATAGGGAAGCAGTGCTAGGAAGGCATACAGAAGGAAATAACCTTCCGAATCAGCATCCTGAGATGGTCGGAATTGGAACTGAACAGTTTTTTGCAGTAATGGCGCAATTGACTCAAGCGATAAATGGTGGTGGTATCCATGCATGAGATCAGCCAGATCAACCGCAGAGGAACATGTCAGTGGTGGAACATTTCATGAGGCAACATCCCCCATCATTCAGAGGATCATCTGACCCTGTGTTAGCTGAAGGGTGGATTAAAGAACTGGAGAAGATTTTCGATGTCATGGAGTGTTCAGACAATCAAAAGGTTAGTATTGCTATTTACCGTTTGGAGGGTGAGGCAGATCAGTGGTGGTCGATGGTTAAAAATATCAGGGACGCTGATGAGATTGATGATCTCGACTGGGATGAATTTAAAGGTATGTTTCTTGAGAAGTATTTTCCTAAGGCTGTTCAACTTAGGATGGAAAAGCAATTCTTGGAATTGAGGCAAGAGGAAGACTCAGTGGCTACCTATGAAGAAAGGTTCACTCGATTGTCAAGGTATGCTCCAAATTTTATCCGAGACCTTGATAGTAAAATCAATTGTTTTTACTCAGGATTAAAGCCAAAATATCGAAGGGCATTAGCTTCTCGTGAGTTTAAAAGTTATTAAATGCTTGTTAGATGTGATGAGAAGGTGGAAATGGAGTTTGCCGATGATCAAGTGTTCTATAACAACCAACAGAAGAAGAGACCGAGGTGGCAGGAGAAAGGTAAGAATTCTTCAAAAAAGTCTGATGGTAAGAAAACTAAGTTTCCAGTTTGTGATAAATGTGGAAAAAGGCATGCTGGGGAATGTCTTCTAAATTATGGAAAGTGCTACCGATGTGGTAAGATGGGACATAAGGCTCGTGATTTCACTGAAAAGGATCAAGGTGAAGGTAAGACCAAATTTTATTTACAGTTAGTGAAATGTTATAAGTGCAATGAGATGGGTCACTATGCAAACGAGTGTCTGAAAAAGAGTTTGAGTGATGGGAAGAAGTTATACTACAAGTAGAAAGGGGTGGTGAAATCCTTTGCAACTACTTCAGCAGATGTTGGGCCATCGAATTAAGTAGTATCAGGAGTTGAAAAGAAGATTGGTGAATGCTCCAATTTTGTCACTACCTTCCAGGAATGGTGAGTTTGTTATCTACAGTGATGCTTCATTGAAAGGAATTGGTTGCGTCCTAATGCAGAATGATCAGGTAATTGATTATGCTTCATGACAGTTGAAAACTCATGAGGTAAATTACCCTACACATGATTTGTAATTAGCTGCTGTTGTTTTTGCTTTAAAAATTTGGAGGCATCATTTGTATGGAGTAAAGTGTGAAATATATACCGATCACAAAAGTTTAAAGTATATATATTCACTCAGAAAGAATTGAACATGAGACAAAGGAGATGGCTAGAATTAATCAAGGATTATGATTGTACAATTCATTACCATCCGGGAAAAGCAAATAAAGTGGCTGATGCTTTGAGTCGAAAAAGTAATGCTTCATTAGCAATGTTGCATTTGGAACGTGATCCTTTGGTTAAGGATTTGATGAACTTTGGCATAGAAGTTGTTGGTGCAGGAAGTTCTTCTGTTTTGTTTCAGGTATCAGTGAGATCATCTCTATCAGATAGAATCAAGCAAGCATAGAAGTAAGACAGTGAGTTGCACAAAAAGGTAGAGCTGGTTCAGAAAGGTAAGTTGCCTGAATTCAACATTGATAATGATTGCATTTTGAGATTTGGGAAGAGATTGTGTGTGCCTTGTGATTCACAGTTGAAGAGAGAGTTGTTATGTGAAGCTCATAGTTCTCCGTTTTCAGTTCATCCTGGCAGTACTAAGATGTACAAAGATCTGCGGGAGTATTACTGGTGGGATGGAATAAAAAGAGATATTGCTGATTTTACTATGAAATGTTTGACTTGTCAGTAGGTAAAAGAAGAGCGACAGTTACCGAAAGGGATTATTCAGCCTTTACCAGTTTCAGAGTGGAAATGGGAGAATATATCCATGGACTTTGTTGTGGGATTACCGAAGACATCTCGAGGTAATAATGCAATCTGGGTTATTGTTGATCGCTTGACTAAATCTGCTCATTTCCTTGCTATACGAGATAATTTTTCCCTATATCAACTTTCCCGTTTGTATCTTAAAGAGATAGTTAGGTTACATGGAGTTCCCCTCTCCATTGTATCTGATCGTGATCCCAGGTTCACTTCTAACTTTTGGAAAGGCCTTCAGAAGTCGTTGGGTACTGAATTAAATTTTAGTACATCTTTTCATCCTCAGTCAGATGGGCAGTCAGAACGAACAATTCAGACATTGGAGGATATGCTATGAGCTTGTTCTATGGATTATCAGGGAAGTTGGGACCAACATCTTTCTTTGGTTGAATTTTCATATAATAATAGTTTTCATTCCAGTATACAGATGGCACCATTTCAGGCATTATATGGGAAGCGGTGTCGAACTCCAGCTTTCTGGGATGAAGTGGGTGAAAGGAAGTTGATGGGACCAGAATTGGTAGAAGAGATGGCAGAAAAAGTTCAGCTGATTCAGAAGCACATGAGAACAGCTCAGAGCAGGCAGAAGAGTTATGCGGATAACCAGAGGAAGGATCTATCTTTCGAGGTAGGTGATCATGTTTTTCTCAAGGTTTCTCCTTGGAAAAGTGTGATGAGATTTGGTAAGAAAGGAAAGTTGAGTCCAAGGTTCATTGGACCATATGAAATTCTGGAGAGAGTTGGATCAGTTGCATACTGGGTGGCTTTACCTCCGAGTTTATCTCAGGTACACAATGTTTTTCATGTTTCAATGTTGAGAAAGTATATGCCAGATCCATCTCATGTTTTGAGTCCAGAGGTAGTTCAGCGGGAAGAGAACCTATTTTATGAGGAACAACCGGTCCAGATTTTTGACCACAGGGAGCAAGTGTTACAGAATAAGGTGATTAAGTAGGTAAAGGTTTTGTGGAAAAACCACATGATGGAAGAGGCAACATGGGAATCTGAAAATTCAATGAGGGATAAGTACCCCCATTTATTTGATAAGTAAATAAATTGCGGGGACGCAATTTTCTAAAGGGGGGAAGGATGTAACATCCCAAGTAAGTAATGAATAATAGATATTTTTATCTATGTCTATTAATGAACTAGATAGTGTTTTAGAGGCTTAAAATGAAAATAAATCCAATCTTAAGCACGGAATACACTAATATTTTTAAAAGATTGTTTTACTGCCTTTTGATGGCAAACCATTTTTAAATATATCTTTTGACAATTTTATAAGCTATGTTTGTCAAAATAAACTTATTCTTTATGATTGGGACATCAAAATTTACTTTGTGTGAATTTTTTGTATTTTTCTGACAATGTTCATTTTTTTAATGAATAGTGAAAAATACTGCATTTTACATCAAAACTGCTTTTTAATATAATTTATTTATATGATTATATTATCTTTTGAATTGGTATTAAAGTGTAATCTGAATATATTTTTACCATTTAATCCAATGGTGGACATTGGAATTAATTTCAATTTGAAATCGGACTTAAACTAGTGTCAATCTTTTGATACTTATTGTTTTATAAAAACACGTTGTTTGCTCTGACAGCGGGAATTAATTATTAAATTAATTAATGTGACTTATATGTTTTGAATTTTGTAAAATAGACTTCATTTTTGAATTCGGAATATCAAATATAGCTTAGGGTGAATTTTTGCTAATTTTCTGAAAAACTTCAATTTTTGATGAATAGTGAAACCACTAAGTGTTACTTATAAAAACCGATTTTCCGTTTAAATGAAAATTTTCCATCATTGTGTTTTGAATTTCAAAAATCCGACATACATGGTTGTCATTAATAAGTAAAATGTGGTTCAATGAGATTAAAATAATTTTTTGGTGAATAGTAACTTATTAAGTTTTTAATCGCGATTAGTGGTAATTAGTGTAGTTTAAGGTAAAAATAATGTTTTAATATTATGAGATGAGCTTGACACATGTCATAACCTCATTGGATGTGTCATGGCCAACCAAGAAAATCCATGGGTCAACTTGGGGACCCCATGAAGCCACCTTGGTTGGGAAATGACATAAATAACTTTTTATTAAATGTTAAAGTAAAAATGACACAAACATAATATGTTTTACGAAAACAATTTTTACATGGGGTTATAAAGATCAGATTTTTTATTATAAATAGTAATTGGAAAGATAAAAAGATTTCCTACATCATAGTAGTTTTTGTATAATTTTTAGACATTAAATAAATTAATTTAATTATGACATCATGATGATGCAACGATGACCTCATTAATGAACAGTTTAAATAAAATGAAACGATAATATAAAATATAAAACCTAAACTTGTCCAAAAACTATTGGATGGTAATATTTCGAAGCCTTATCATCTTATCCTAGAATTATATCAATGTGGGACCTTAGAAATTCGAAACACTTTTGAAAATAAAATAATAGTTTCATGATTTCCAAAAGTGCCCCTCCTCTCCTCTTATAAAAGGCCCCCACCTCTACCTCATTTCACACACTCCTCAAGCCTTTGGCTTGGCCATCCCCTGACCATTTAATCTCTCCACATACCTCTCCTAATCCTAGAGGATTCCCTTTGGTAATAATCCTTTCAAAGGAAGCCTTTAGGCTCAAATCAAAAGGAGTTACACTTTTAAAGGTAATTCATTCTCTCATGTTCTTTTGTTTTATTTTGCTTCTCCAACCCCCTAAACTCTTTTTATTTACTTATTTTGTAACAACACCATTATCTTAAATATACTAGGATGTTGTTATAAGATTTATTCGAGCTAAACTCTCACACAACTACATCAAATGGTTAAAGAACATACGGTTTCCGTGGATGGAGAAATTCTGCCTCCCGAAATGATGATTGTTCAATACTCATTTAACACCTTCAAAGGTGGCCATTATGATGTCACTATTTATATATATGATATATAATATGTTTATTATTTCCTTAATCTTCTGTATTTTTCATTTATGACACACAATTATTGTTTCCATTATGGGTAAACACGATATCTTCATTTTAGGAAGTGCGGACTACCGCCCCCTGAAAGTGATTTGATTCGTTAATACCATATGTGGGATGTGTAAAGGATAAAGTTAATGATATTATATATGTTATTATACTGTAATTATAATATACTCTTATATCATTATGATTCCATTCCAGAAAATACGAAATAGAAATGGAAGTAGCATTCATGCGTCCGTACGGCTTACCGTCTCCATGAACGGTGAATTTCATTTCTTACCTCTAAATGTGATGTAATATTATAAATACATTTATATGATGAATATATATGATATATATGTTATCCAAATAATTAATATCATTCTGGATATAACGAAACTTTGACCAAATTAACAACATGTAAGTGTAAGAAGTCTATTTTTGACTTAAGAACCAAATATCGACAAAATGAACATTATTAACTTAAATGATTAAATTATGTTCATAACATGGTATAAAAGGAATAATGAACTTGAAAAAGGTTCTTAATCAAGTATATATTAACTCAAGTTTATTATTCAGGAGATTAAAGAACGGTCGGGTCAAGTCGGATACGAGGTATGAGACTTCGTCTCAATCTCCTTTCATTGAGGCATATTTTGTTTTATACACAACCTTCTTTTATACAGTGTATAAACCACTTTGACTTTTACGTTTATTCAAAAAGAATATTTTTTTATGAGAAGCGTTTACTAAACAACAAAAGGGAATGTTTTTGTCGTACGTATGCGGCGACAACGAATTCTCCGCCACCGTGACCATTATTTGAGTTTCAGTTTCCTCTACAAGCCATACCTTCATTTTAAAAGAAAAATAAATACCCTGTTTTACTTTTCTTTTATTTTGGTATTGCAAATGGTTTTCATAATGTTTTTATATCAATGTGTTGTATTGATATCTTGTGATTGAAAGGTGGGAATGTTATGTTTCCTTTATGCATGTTTTATGTGATATGATTATGTTGAGGTTCTTGGGCATTATTATGAAGACGGGTGGTTCCGTGATAGACTAAGGGCGGGTGAGCCCGATATAGCTCTCCAATGCATTGGGTAACGCGAAGGAGTGAAACGTTAAGGTTTCTCCGAAGAGATTTTGGGAATATACTGTGATGGGTATTCCAAACGTAACCAAGAGGGTTACTCCCTACGTAAGAATGTTATGAATGCCTCAAGTTACCTTTATGTCTTATGATTTCTATGATTTATTCATGATTTGATGAGGTATGTTAAAGTGCTTATGTTTTATGGGTAAAGTATGATATCATCCTTATGTATATATGTACCCATGTTTCCTTTCCATATTTTTATATCCCTTACTGAGATTTTTATGCTCATCCCATGTTTTTTTGAAATGTTTTTCACAGGTCAAGGGAAAGGTGCATGATATGATGATAGTGTCAAGGAAGTGTCAAGAAAGAATCCATGTTTATTTTAAATATGTTTCCATTGATGGGAATGAAGAATACTATCTTTATGTAACCACTTTGTTTATATGTGGAATGTAATGCAAGTTTTATGATCTAATTCTCTAAAACTCTAAACCTAAAAAGATTCTCAAGGTGTAATCTTGTAATAACTCAAGATTAAGTAAGGTTTAAGGATGGGGCCTTATATCGGTTGTGTCAATCACTTCTATGTTGGACCGGGGTGGATAAGGTAGAAGTTATTGGGATGAGTTTGGTACAATATACCTATCATGGAGTGAAGTTTATACAAAAGTGGTTTTTCACCGCTTAGAGAAGATAGGGATCATATGAAAATAAGCAGAGGTGACCCTTGGAGTTCTCTATGGGCGAAATAGTCTTCCTATGGGAAACTTATCGACTAGGGTATTGATGATTATGGATGTAGGGGAAACTAGCATTGAGATTTTTTAGAACATTTAAGGTTAATAAGTTTTTTGGGAAAGTGTCATACCATTCATATCTTCATTTATGATATGAAGGTATGCACAATTTGTTCCATGTGTCTCAACTTTGGAGGTACATGACAAATCCAATACACGTGATCAAATATGGGGACATTAAGAAGAATCTTGGAATATCATTTATAGGGTGATCAGTGTAGATCATAAGACAAAGTGAAAAATACTTTCATGGGAATATGATACCGCTTTCCAGTGTCCTATGGAAGCATGGTCATATTCAAGAAGATACTTTGGAGTGTGAGTCTAATTATTTGGCACAATGGCTAGATTTGTTTGAGCAGGATTTATATAAACACTTATTAGGGATGAGAAATAATTATAGGGATATAATTCCAACACCCTCTAATTTTATAAAATGGAACAGGGATGGTTATAAAGGAGAAATGGGAAGTTGAATTAGATTTTCAGGTAGAACCAGATTCTAAAGTGTGGTTCTTTTTTTCTCCATAGATTTTGTGGCTATAGTGTGGTCAGGGTACTAAAATTTGGCATATAATTTTGATAGTTATAATTTATTATACATAACTATATTTTGGTTCATCTAATGTGGCATGGGAGCTTGGAATGTGGGTTTGGGAATTTCATCCATTTTTATAGCTATGGTATAGAGTGTAGCTGTAGAATTTCATCCTTATGAGGACTTAGAGGCTATGGAATAGTGATACCCATTGAACTTTTGATCCCTTTCCCTTGTTTATAGGATCTTAACATTGACTAAGTCATGGATTTTAAACATTATTTTTACCAGGAACCAATATGTTTTGGCCATATCATTTAAATTGTAGTTCTTTATGATTTTGGAATCATTATTTCATAGCCTCATGTGATGAATTGTGGTTTCTATTTTTCTAAGTTTCCTATAAATTTCTAACACCCCTTGAACAAAAATTTATTCATACCTTCCTTTCATACCTTGGGAAAATCCAAGGCTTCTTCAAGAGCACACCCATCCCTAAAACTATTGTCTTCTTTCTTGGCATTGGATGATTAACTCTTAGTGATTCTAGGGGAGTTCCTACCATGTTATAATTTTTCCTCCCTTCCCTTGGGGTAAAAATCATATATAATTCAATGTTACAATTCCCTTATGGATCATGTTCTAGAATCTATTTTGTGATGATTGGTATTTTTTATAAGGATCATTTTATTATAGGATTTATCATGTTGATGTGTGGTCATAAGTTGGGTATAGAATCATGGAAAATCTTAATGTTGAGGTCAAAATGATTGAGGTAGGAATATACTCACCATATACAACCCTCCTATATGTTTTTTAACATGATATGATTGTATATTCTTGTATATTTTGAGAACCGTACTTGATTTTGATCTCATGTGTGTATGTGTATAGGCTCGGAGACCCATGTTTGATTTTGATCACATGTTTGTGTGTATGTGTGTATATTGATAATGATACTCATTATTGATAAGATATGTTGTGCCTATATTTGATATTCCCTATTGTGTGTGAATGTTTGAACTTTGAGGGATTTACTTCTGGTAGCAAATTACTAGTGGACCATCATGGATTAGTTATCCCTTAGAGGGGGAGCGTGTGAGACATGTGATAGAAATGATGATGGAATGAAACATAGGTAATGGATATAATAACCTTATGGAATCAGCTGATACATTGTTGGGATACAAAATCCATGTGTTTGGACCTGAGGTAGTATCATGATACATTGACCATGTGGCCTGACCCAAGGTAGAGGCAAGGGTACGCCGACCTTATGTCCTGACCCGTGACAGGGATAGGGCTTGATAGACTTATTAATTGACTCATATTTTTAATTATAGATTGTTAAAGATACATGTGGTGTACATTTGTTCTACCCATGATAAAAACTTAAGTTATTACCATTATTTTAGTTTTGAGATAAAGCAGTTATGGATAGGGTTCATAGTGTCTTGGTTAGATCATGATTTCTCATCACATGATTGATTTTTTCATGATTGTTAATTTTCTTATTATCCTAGAATACACCTATTATGAATTTAAACTTATCTTTAGGATTAATTGGGTGTGTCCTAGTGGATTTATACTCACATCCTTCATGGTCATTGAAGTGTATTTCAATTGTAATCTTTTACATTCATATTTTTTCATATACTCTGGTTTGACCTAGATATTTAGGGGTCCTTGGTTTATTACTCTCATAGATTGCAATACTCACTATGTAATTTGATATAACATTGTTATTATTCATTTCAGTTGTGTTATTCTAGGGTTTTTATTTATATTTATTATGAGGGTGATGTATGAATTTGAATAATGATGGTATAATTTCACCACTGATGATGTTTGGACCCTCATAGCTAGTCAAAAACTTCCTTCATATGGGAAGGCATACATGAGGTCATGTGGAACTCCGGCTTGGACCCGGTGTTTTGGGTTAGAGTGTTACACTACACATGTACTCACATTAACCTAAAATGGAAAGTGATTTTTATTATATAATTATATTTCAAATAATGGATTGATATATTTCCTCATATAGAATGATATGGTGATAGATTGTACCTTATGTCAATTAAGGATTCCTGAGAAAAATTATGCAATGCATGATTTGGAGCTAGTAGTGGTAATATTTTCATTGAAGATATAAAGAAATTATCTATATGGTGAAATGTATGAAATATATACTGATCACAAGATCATAAAGTATATATTAATATAGAGGTATTTAGATAAGAACCAAAGGGGATGATTTGAGCTGAAGAAATACTTTGACTTCTCAATACATTACCACACTGGGAAGGAAAACAAGGTGGTTAATGCTCTATATTGGAAGGACCATTCTACCTTATCCATGATGATGATCAAAATAGACCCAATACTCAAGGATTTGAAATGTATATACCTTGAAATCATGAACTAAGGGGATAAGTACTATATTTACAAAATTATTTCTCAATTATCTATCCATGTAAAGATCAAGGAGGCACATTATGAGGATATAGAGCTATATTGGATGGTAGGAAATATTATGTAGTTCAAAATTTATGACGGTGGAATTATAATATTCATGAAATGAATATGTATTCCATTAATATTGGAATTAAAGAATGATTTTTTGGATGATTCATATAGCTCAATATTTTTTCCATTCTATAAGCACAAAGATGTATAGAGATCTCAAAAATAATTTCTAACGGGACAATATGAAGATGAAGATTGCAGAGTTTGTTTCTCGATGCTTAGTATTATAGAAATTTAATGAGGAATGAGAAAACTTTAAGGTGATGATGGGACCATTATCCATACCTATATTTAAATGAGATAATATCACCATAGATTTAATTGTAGGTCTTTATAATATTTATAAAGTCATTAATTATATTTAGGTTATGGTCATGCCTCTGCTGATATCAACGCATTTAATTTCTATTTGTGAAGATTTATTTCTTGATTAACTCACTAAGATATATATAATAGAAGTGGTAAGGCCTCAGGGAGTACCATCATCATATATATCTGATTGATATATGAGGTTTACCTAAATGTTTTAGAAAAGTCCTTAATAGTAAATGGATAAAAATATGATATTCAGTACTTCTTGTCATCCTCAAATAGATGTTTAATCAAATATCCTGTTAAATGGATTTAAAAGGAGTTTGGGACAAAAAATTCCCATGGTTAAGTTCCAATATAATAAAAATTTATATTCTATCATTCAAATGGAACCATATATGACTCTTTATAGGTAGAGGTGTAGAAGTCCAATATGTTTGGATGATATTAGAGAGAAAAAATTGATGGGACCATATCTTATTCAAGAAATGAGATTAAAAATTAAAACCATTCAGTGACATATTAAAATTTAATAGAGTCAACAGAAGAGCTACATTAGAAATCATCATTGAGATTTTGAGTTTGATGTTAGGGAAAAGGCATTACTTAAAATATCACCATAGAAGAGGGTTATGAGATTCTAGAAAAGGGTAAAGTAAAGACCTAGATATATTAGACCTTTTCAAATCCTCGATTATAATGAGATGGTTGCTTATCATTTTTTTAATTATGCAAAACCTCTTACAAGTGAATAATGCATTCCATAAATCAGTTTTTATGATGTAGCTACCTTACCCATCACATATACTTAACTCAGAGGAATTACAACTATAACATGACCTCTCTTTCATGGAGAAAATGCTAGAAACATTGGATCATATAGATAAAGTACTAAGAATCAAGAACACCAATGTAGTTAATGTTCATCAGAGAAATAAAATGTGTGAGGAAGCAACATGGGAACCCAAATATATAATTAGGTAGAAGAACCCACCTTTTTTCATTAGATTTTAAGAGGGGTGGAATATAAAACCCAATTATTTTTCTATGTTTTTTACTTTAAATAAAAAACTACATTGAATAGATTGTTTCACATGAAACACCAAACTAAAAAAAATGATACATTTTATGAATATTAAATATTAAACTGAATGATAAATATTGGTACATTTTGAAAATTCAATATGAAACAACATTAAGAAAACTACTCGAGGAATAAAACCATAAGTAATAAAAATAAAAAAATATGTAATACTTAAACTCATAGTTTTCATTGAAAATCATCACCCTGGTTGAAAAAAAAAAGTAAATAAAGTCAAGAATTTTAAATATAATAAACATTTTGAGAGATATGTAAATGAATAGGATGAATGATTTTAAAGTATGTAAGTAAGGATATATATAATAATGAAATATAACCTTTATATATATGTTCATTGAAAAAATGGTCATTAGATATATGTTTTTTGGGTATATCCAATGGTTATGTTGTGTAATTGAAAATAAAATAATGAAAAAACATGATAATATTTAATCAAAATATTTTATTAAAAAATATTTTTATGCATTATATATTATTATTATTACAATTATTATTATTATTATTATTATTATTATTATTATTAAAGATTGATTCTATATATCTATAAAAATAAAATAAATATTTTAATACCAACTCATTAATAAAATTAAATTTTTATAAAATGAATAATTAATTTCAATAGGATGTTGTTAAAATTATTTAATGTTAAAAAATGATATCTTTCAAAAACATGTTTTTCTAGTACTATAAATTTATATCTTAATAAATTTAATTAATCATATTTTAATGATGAATATAATTTAATGATTAAATGAATAAAAAAAATGAATATCACTCACTTAATTTTTAATTGAAATAATGTAAGATTAATGACTCATAACGTTTTAAAAATATTTTTCTATAAAATATTTTTCTTATATATTTAATAAATTTTTTAAATATTAAATTTACTAGATTTGGAAATTGAATTATATTAAATGAAGATAAAATTTTAATTAGTAAATCTAAATTAGGTAAGTGTTCAATTTCATTTTAGTCATAAAAATAAGTTACTGAGGTAAAAATTATGTTCCCATAGTAAAGGTAAAATGGGGTAAAGGGGTTTTTTTAACTAAGTAGTAAAGGAAAAAATATTATAAAAGAATATATCTAAATGTGTGTATGAGGTATCTCTCGATTAGACCTTATCCCATCTCTATTATTTTCCACTTTATATGCACTTTACTTTTAAATTTAAAACCTTACACCTTTGGAAATGAATACTTATCAAAATACTACTCAAAATTCAATGATAAAAGGACTCCTCCTACACCCCTTATAAAATAATCAAACCATTTGATTCATTCTTGAATAACTTCCTATTTACTCTCTCTTAAATCCATATATTATTTCTTATAACTTCATATTCCAAGAATGAAGTTTAAATCCTTCATTATGAAGGAACCCTTGTCGAAAAGGATCAAATTCAGTAAGTAAGTATCTAGGTTCTATGCTTATTTTTTAATTTCCTTCACATATCCACCCTTCATAAATTTCATTATCCACTTTAGTGATGTTATATTAACATCATTATTCTTTTGATAAAATTATACTACTATTATATAACTCTATACTCCTATATTAGTATAACATGTTATTTTTTTGGTTGGTTCAACACCTATATGATCGCTGCTATACCGACATCAACATTTTCACCATTAATAATTATCCAAATATTAATACTGATAATATAAGATATTAATAAGTAACATATTTCATGAATATGTTTCTCTAAGTATGACATAAAATGAATGATAATTATTAAGTAACTCATGGTTATTTTTAAATTACCTAAAATCTGTAAATTAGGGATTTCATTCTCATGAACCATAACTATAAATTCCATCAAATTAATAAGTGACTACACAAATAATTTTGAAAAAAATATTCTGCTACCTTGACTAATGTGGGAATGATGAACATTGTATAATTGAATAGAGACTATTATAGCCATTACGAAACATGTAAGAAACAATCAAAAATCACTAATATCTGATGCTGAAAATAAAAGATATTAGACATGAAAAATGATCTAAACATGAGATTAAGATGATTATGTTTATTATACATGAGGTTAAAGTGTTTTAATAAAATTTTGGAGTAAATGTAAGGGTTTTTATTCTCAAATTTCCTTTCATTGAAATTTGTTTCGTATTCACCACCTACCTTCTTTTTTGTGGTGTATATAATACCCCATAGATGTATTTTATCATAATTTTTATGTGATTAAAGGGATTTAAAAACATATTTAATTTTATCTCTTTCAAGGTGATTTTAAAAAAATTATTAATACTATAAGGGTTTCCTTAACAATTTCATTTTTGAAATTGGGATTGTTTATGGTTGAACTTCCTGTTGGGGAAATTATTTTTTCATATTTATAAAACCCATATATTTTCTTATTCTCTAGTTATTTATGGGTTTTAAATTTTTTCATACCATTTATTCTCCCTTTAGATCAAAATTCCATCAAAAGGACATCTTTCTATAGATTAAACCCAATCACACCTTTTTAGTTAGTAATATTTATCCTCTATGTCTATATTCTTTATTTTGTTTTATATTTATCCTTATCCCTACCTATATGATTGATTTAGGTCTTTCATAATGGAAATTAATTTCTTTACAAAAATGTTCTTATTTTAACTTTTTCATTGAGTTTTTCTTCTTCCAACTTTGACTCTCTTTATAAATTTGTGAAGTGAATCATTATTTTTACCACATTCCAAGTGAACACCTTTTCCCACTTTTATAACAATTTTTCCTAATATATTTTTTCCAAGATTTCATAATTTTATAAAATAAATTCTATTTACAATGTTTTTTGAATTTTTCTTTTGACATAATGGTTATTAAAGAATAAAAGGGTGTTTCTTCTCATTTTTGAAATTAATTTCACAATGCTGTCATAATATTTTTTATCTATGCTGACACCCTTTATGATTTCTTATCTTTCACTATGGATATTCTCCGATGATACAATAAAAATTATTTATTTGGATGTATTATGATAATTTATTAGTGAATTTTCATGAAACTCATTTCTTTCCCATGGAATAATTTATCTATGATGTGATTATGAATGTTTTCAAGAACTTGTGGCACACATATTATTGTATGTTACTATGAGATGGGTGGGTTCATTATATCTATCCAATTAATTGGTTAATGTTTTATATATCATGAAATAATTTATGGATATGATCGGGTTTTCTCACAACTAATTATGTGGGAATGATTGGGTTTATTCAAAACTAAATATGTGGGTGTGATTGAATTTTCTTACAACTAAATGCACAACAATCATTGTGTTTAATCATAACTAAATGTGTGGGAATGATTGGGTTTATCACAACTAAATGTGTAGGAATTAATGGGTTTAATCTCAATTTTATAAATTCCAATGATTATCAAGATCATTTGGTAAATGGATAAAAGGATCCTAGAGACTTACTAAATAGAAAAAACAATTATAAGAGTATGAAAATAAGATATTTAAAAGTATATATTATAGATATGTAAAATAGATCCTATGTTAGTCCATCAAACCATGTGAATTCATTACTATAATCTCTCTTATTAACTAGGCTATTGGTAAGAACATTATCTTCCCAAAACATATGCATTTCCACCATACTGGTATAATATCGGTAATCTAAGAAGGGAACTCATTGAGAAGTGATCTAATAAGAGAGGTGAATATTCCTACATCATAACACTAAAACAATGATAGTTGGATAAACTTATATCCATAATTGGAAACATCTCTTTGAGTCAAACATTTGAACCAAATATATAACTTTGATCATCTTAGACTCTAGAGAAAATTCAGATCCACAAGGGGCAGATAATCGTCTAATGATATCCATATAATGGGTTCTAAAAACTGCACCACATCCTGTGGTCTTGGGATTTCCCTTAGAGGAACCATATGAATTTATATTTAAACATCCAACTAGTAGAGGCTACTCTATGATACCCATTATGCCTTTGTAATTCCTACGGATACCTAAAATTACAAGTATCTTAGGAAAAGATATGTCATAAAAAGAATTATCAGTATACCCTCTCTGTAAAGCATTAAAATCCATGATATTAAAAATAAAATTAAATATACAAAAAAATGGAAGTAATATTTCCTTTATAGATTTAATCATTTTAATGGATCTATATAAAATGAAAAATATCATCACCATAACCAATAAATGAGATCTTAAGCTGTATGTAAGATCTAATGCCTATATAGTTTATAAAAAATTCACATATCCCCATCGACTAAAACTTTCATAATTCAATGATATCAAAAATAATATTCTAGTGATAAATATCAAAGAAAAATACATAAATACATGATCATTGTCATCAACATTATAATGGTAGAACAAAAAATCATAGAAAAGGTAAGATCTAAAATTATATGGTAGATGTTTGTGGGGACTATGCTATAGATGAAATAGAAATGTTAAAAATATAGTGTAGTATTCTAAAAAGGATACCACATAAAACAATATACCAAAAAAGTATGTCATCCTGAGGATAAAATTGATAATTATAAAAAAATATCCATAATAGTAGAGGGAAGGTCCTCTATGGCATCAAAATGATTTTTAATTGAAACCTAATAATCATAGATCAAGCCATAGAAAAAATCATAATTATAAAGGGGAATAATTTTGGTACTATCCACCCAAAATTTATGAGATGAATTATCCAAATAAATAAACCATGAATGAATCATAAGATTAGCATGAGATTCCTTCAATGATGGAAAAAATGAGTCCATGTAATTATACCTCCCAGTCTGAAGTCTTTCACTAAATTTTTATTTTAAAAAATAAAGACTATGAGAATAATAAGTTAGAATCCTCCAAGTGAACTGAGCCTGAAAAGACTCATTGAATAAAAAATATTTTTAATTCCCATTCCAACATCCTATAAGAATATTCAATTTCATATGATTATGATTTTTCCATATCTCTATATTATGCCACATTATTATATTATGCTCCATATACCATGATTATAAACTCATGTTTTCACATTTATATGTCTCATTTATTATGTTATGTCAAAATATTTTTTCCATTATTGATGTTTTATGATATATGTTGTATTGGGAATGATTAGATTATGTTATGAACATGTACCTTGATTATGTTCTCTTAACTACATGCTTATCTTAGGCTCACTTATAATCTTTGATTGACATATCTTTTTTTCTACCCTTATAGTGAATTTGACTTCACCATTTATTATGTTTCCATTACCCTAAATATAATGAATAATATTATATATTATGTGTCTAAAAGGGTATCATGTGAGACCAGAATTTGCAAGAGATATTGGAAATGTTGTAAAATAAGTTTGATATGTATCTAATCTTCAAATACAACAAACGTTTTGTCCTAGGGTTTTATTTATTTTTATATTTATTGAATATACATGTAAAATGATATAATATTTATATATGTTGTGCTTGGGTTTCCTCATAAGGGGTTTATAATCCCCAATGAATAATGTGTCTCCTAACTTGGTAATAAGAAAACTACATCTATCTAGTTATCTAACCGCTATAGTTAACCAAAACAATAATTATTTATTAGGAACTTCTTCCATTATTTCTCATAGATTTTTTCTCATACCAACCCCTATGCATATGATGTTTTAACTTTATTGAAGTCTATATTTTTCTATTATTTACATTATAAATATTCTCCATTTCTTGAAATATGGAATGTATTTATGAAAAAATATATATTTTTTTATAAATATTTAATATGTAATATAATTTGGTTTCCTTAAGATATCATATAATTATGGGAGATAAGGGGAAAAAATTTGATATATTCAGGTTTAAACTTTGGTACTCAGGTAAGAATAAATCTAAAAATGGTGTTGGTATTATCTTAGATAAGTCATTAAGAGATAATTTTATGAACCAACCCGGGTCAACCTTGAATTGGTCACCCGAGCTAGCCCAAAACAAAGACCGAGAGGTGTTCCCAATCCTCTTGGTCTAGAAACTAGTGTTGAGCATCAAGAAAACTCAATTTGGGAACATTTTCATGCATAATTTAAACTAAAACAAGGATAAATAAGATAGAGTATGCAGGAAAAACATAAAAAATAATCAGTCATCATAAAGAACACGTAAAAATATCTTGATATAATATACCAAAACAAAAAATAAAACCAATCAGGACCAGATATGATCTCTGTGTGACCTCTTGATCACCAACCATCCACCAGACTAACCCGCACCATTAGAAAACCTGAATGAGATCCAAAAGTTACAAAAAAGATCGAGTATACTAATGCTAAGTGAAAGAAATACAGTGTGAGCATAAAACAAATCAGTAAGTAAGCACCATATAATACATACATTCCCTTTACTAAAACCATCCATAAATTCTAGTTTTAAATAAAATTATAAAATAGGTTTTTATCATTTAAATATCCAATCACAACTAAGATTTTTAAAATATATTTCCATTTTTAAAACCCTATTTGAAACCAAATTCCAAAATAGAAAACATAACCCAGATAATGTATAATTGTAATGAAAAATTTGGACTATATATAAGTAGTATGGACATAGATAAAGTAAAAAATGCATATATAATCATGCATTGGTAAGTAGAAAAAAAACTAAAATACCACAGAACAATACAAGAAATTAAAGATATAAAATCATGGGCTTGTCCTAAACATATTAAGAGGTGACC
Organism: Viscum album; assembly: GCA_963277665.1. Taxonomy (NCBI): domain Eukaryota; kingdom Viridiplantae; phylum Streptophyta; class Magnoliopsida; order Santalales; family Viscaceae; genus Viscum; species Viscum album. Next base: position 1,968,892,646 of record OY728161.1, read on the forward strand.
CTGGATGTACTCGATTTGAACCCATATACCAATGTATTATGAAATCTATAGTCAATAAATAACATGGATTCTCCAACTATCCTCACTAGTGGCATAAACCCCAAGGCTTATCTCACTCTCTAATGGGATCTAGCCCATCTAATCAGAACATAGATATAAACCATAAATCGGCCATCTAGATGATTTCCATGAATCCCATGATAATATTATAAAGGGAATATGGAAAGGTAATCACACACTTGGCATAAAATGTAACCCATAGATGTCACCATGTATGAATTTCTCACTTATCTACATTATCTATGTGAAGGATCTCTCGAAAAGAGGTTAACCATAGGAGAGCCCATCACATATAAAACACTTTACAAGTGGAAACCGAGCCTACACATCAATGGAGTTCAAATAATTTTCAAGAAATTACTCAAGGTTCCAAATGGGACTTAATATTTTAAATTCAAAACCATTTACAAATAATTCACCTTTATTTCTAAAACTACTTCCAAAACCAAAGTGATTATCTAAATATAACTTACAAGGTTCCAAGGTGGCCTACAAGAAGGATGATTATCAAATCATACTTTTAAGGTGCCAAATTGTACAATATTTAAAAACTCACTTGAAATCTATGTTTGAAAGTATTTAAATACCAATGATCCATTTGGAAAACATTTAGAGTTTTATAAGAACATTTGAGGAAACAAGGTTTTGGGAAATGTTAATTCAAGGGAATTTACCATTTATATGCATGAGTACCTGGATATGCATACCCCATGTGCATATGGAAATCAATATATCCCACTAGTATATATATGAATATACATGTGAATGACTAATGTTCATTTTCAAGGAACATAAGGAAAATTGTAATAAAGCACAAGGGTTCACACATAAGTACCCAACCATAAAAGACATGAAAAACCATCCAACCATAATTACACACACATCACTAAATTACAACAAAACTCAAACAAGGTCAAACACCATTTGAAAATACCAAAATCCATTTTTAAATTCACTTGTAATTTTATCAAACACTTCACATACATATTAATTTAACACATATAGGAATGATAATGTAATTCCTTTACAAACCCAATTTATTAGGACACTAGCTTAGAAATTCTATAAAAAATCATAATAACACACTATAAGAAAAAAATAACACATTTGAAATCAATTTAGGAATGATCAATCATTTAAAGACATGCTTCCAAAATGAAATATATGAAAACACAAACCTCAATAGTGTGAAAACATGATGAAACTTTGGAAGAGGGAAGAACTAAGCCTGAGAAAAAAAACCACATTCCATAACATCAGAATAATCAACCAAAATCATCCAAACCTCGCCCTAGGGTTCATCCAAGATAGTAAAAATACAAAAAGAATGAGAATACAAGAGGGTAAGAAAAAAGAAGGGAGAAAACACCCAAAATACAAAGGGACTTACCTTGAAACCATGGAGAAGCATAAATGGAGGAAGATGAGCCAAGGGAGAAGGTTTTGGGAGCCCAATCATGCATGAAGAATGAGTGGAAAGGGAGGTGGGTTGAAATGGGATAAAAACATAAGAGTTAGAAAAGAGGAATTTAATGTTTTTAAGAATCTAGGAAAGTCGAAGGGTTTCGCTACACAGTTTGACAAACAATGTGCACACTACTAGAGAGAAAATACACCTAATGACCTGGATACATGGTTTGGTAAACCGTGAACCAACCATGAAAATTATCTCTATCAAAATGGCACATCCCATCAAAGGCCTGTCGCACGGTTTCCTCTAATAATTTTCAAGCTGTGCATCAGGATTAGAAACCCCAAGAATGTTGCACAGTTACTCCTTTTCCACACATGATTTGGAACAAACCATTTTCAGACCATAAAATATAATACTTGTAATGAAAAAATGAACTAAAAATACCCTTAAATCCACCATTCTCACGGTTTCTCCCTAAACCTTTCACACTAACCATGAACAGGGCCAAAAATAGGCCAAATCATCCAAAACTAAGAAAATTATCACTAGAATCTCAACCCGAACCTAAAAAAAATACAAAACCAAGAAATAAATAAAAATAAATGAAATAAAATAAAAAACAGAGTTTAGGTGTGATAATTATCCCCTCCACAAAAACTTTCTACAACCAGAAAGTCACTAAACTGAATGAGGGAAACACTAAAACTCAAAAATGTATATGGAAAATGAAACCAAAAAGCATGGTGTGATTTTTGAAATCCACAAGTCACACCCAAAAAATTCATTATTAATCCATGATAATGATTTTTGGTAGGTCTTCCCACCATTTAAGTAACCCACTAGCACAATGACACTGACATTGAAAATCCCCCAACACGAGGGGAACCCAAGGAAAGAATCTCAAACCAACATCGAACCAAAATATGATTCATCATTTCCATAAGAAAAAAAACTCCAAACAAGCACCACCCAAAACTAAAATTGATCCACACGAAGGTTAACCATAGATTTTATTACACCCATAAGGAGAAACTCTAGAGGTTTCATGAAACGAGCCTACCAAGATTTTATAAACAAAAAAAGATTTCCAAAACAAAAGAACTAAAACATGGAAAACATAAACCATCCAACTCTAACATCAGAGACAAAATATGGGCACATTCCAAAAAATTCAAATAGTTTTTTTATTTTAATTAAGTACTTATTTTGTTTATAATTTAAAATAAATGTTTTATGGAACTAAAGTATTTTTTTGTAATTAAAATAATCTTTTATCTCAATTATAAAATATTAATTTTTATTTTAAGAGAAATATTTTTATATATTAAGTGAAAATAAACTAATATATTCTTTAAAAAAATTTATTTTTAAAATAAGTCAAAATTATTTATTTAAAATTGTGTTTTAATATGAAATGTTTTAGATATATTAATATTTTTCAAGAAAAACTATTTTTTATACAAAGTATATAAATTCCCTTTTATTTGAAATTATAGGTATAAGTAGGTAATTTGATTAATTTTATTTGCTTTCTAAAATGTTAATATTAGAAATAATATCAACATAAAATGTTATTTCTTTATGTTAAATGTTTTTTAATAAATAATATATATATATATATTTTAATTTTATTACTTAATATATTTTAATATAATTGATTTTCATTAATTATTAAATTATTTTTGTTTATATAAAATTTGTTTTAGTAAATAGTTATAGGTATTTTAATTTAAAAAAAAGATTGATTTATAGTTTTAAAAGTTTAAATTTGGATAAATTAATTTTATGAAATTAAAGGTAATAATAATAATAATAATAATAAAGGGTAAAACATACTTTTAATAAAATTACTATTATTATATTTAAGATAACATATATTATAAATATATGAAATTATAATATGTTTTTGTAAATTTTTTAAATTATAAATATATATAATTTTATAAAAAAAGAGTTTATATACATATAAAATGAAATTCATGTATATGTTTTTTAAAAAAGTAAAATGAGTTAAAAATGAATAAAAAGATTTAAAAAAATGATATTAATATATAATAAAATATTAGAGGTTTTTAAAAAAATGAAAGGGTTAAAAAAAGTGATGTGATGATTTTGGTTAAATCAAATAATAAATAATACGAATAAAGTTAACTTGATAAAAAGTGACATAAGAAACAAAATTAGAGAAAAAAGTGACATGTATTTTTCAAAAAAAGAAGAAGAAAGAAATGGTAAACAAAAAGTGACATGAAAAATAAGAAAAAATAAAATAATGATAAGATAATAACAATAATGCTAATATGACAAAAATAAAAGTGAAAGAGGAGGATTCCTGTTGAATTAATCAAACCCTTCCTGTTCATCATTTAGCTTCCAAGACAAGCTTCAAAAAATAATATATATGTATACCTAAATTCTCATTCTGGAAATCTTGCACATATTCTATGTAGAGACCCTATCTTGACGTACATGTAAATAACATTTCTTTTGAGAAATACTTAATACATGACACAAAAACATTCCCAAAGGCCATATTAGTTTAGTGTCTTTGGAAACTAGAAATATAATATTCTAATCATGGTGAAGGATCTTCGACATCTCCCATAAAGATCTTCCCCTTTTGTTTTACTACCTAAAACCTTTATTTATATCATGGGGAAAAGAAAACATAAAAAGGGTGAGCTCAAATTCTCAATAAGGGTAAACATAAAGAAAATAAAACAAACAATATACATTTGAACATAAAAACATGAACATAAAGTTTAAACATCAAAATCTTGAGTCATGAAATAAATCTTAGCGGTATGTAAGACATAGATCATAAAGGAAAATTATTCATGATAGAATATCATTGGAATAAAACATGTAATTGTGGAAAACTAGTAAGAACATAATATGATTTCCATAGTAGCCAAGACATTACTTCCAAGACCATAATAGTGGACAAAGTCCATTACTGAACCGAGTTTACTTGTCGTTCCAGCCATGTATTACTGAACCAGATTTATTTTCCATTCCATTCATGTCTATCTCATGAGATATAAATATTTAACCAATGAATTTGAGGGAGATATAAGTCCCACCCATCTCATAATGAAATCATTTTTACATGTGCCACAAAAACATAAATCATTCATCATAACATAACCCATGAAATAAAATTGGATTCTTAAACATCATGTCATCATAACATAATCTATATATGATAAATAAACTTAATAAAAAAATAATTCCATAATAAACACAATCAAATAAAATTAATAATAGGGATATAAACATAACTCTATGTCATCTTATAGGGAAAATAATTTTGATAAAACACTTGAACTTAGTTCTTGAGGAAAATATCCTTTCTTCTTAAAAAATGTTTTCTTTTCTCAAAATGCCATGAAATTTTAAAAGAAAGGAATTTAGTTGAAAATAAACTTGAAATAAAGTAGAGAAAGCTTCATGAAAATAAGGTATCATGAAACTGTAAAAATCCATTCATTCTGTATAAGTTAAACAAAAACATTCTCCTTATACTTTTACTGGAAAAGTCAATAAAGTACCTTATATGTTAAACAAAAGAAATATTCCTTCCATTCCATGTAGTAAAAGTAAAAAATGGTTAAAAATGACTTTAAACACACATGGAATAATAGTAAACATTTTATGGATCCATTTTTAGAAAACATGGGCATGAATGATAAATATAACCCCTATAAATACTTACGTATAAGAAATCTCGGATAAAAATGAGATTGCAAAATTATCCCTTACCTTAGGTTTGATTTCTTCTATATGTGTTTGAAAATATTGTATAGTGGGTTTAAAAATATTATTAACTTGTAAAAAACTTTAATAATATTTATGATATCATATATGATTCACTTATGACTTTATATTACCTATTCATTTGTCAATTCAATGTTAAAGCAACGTTTTAGGTAATAATCGTTTCATTTATCGTACGTGTTTGGACTTTTTATTCTTCATATGATTACTTAGATCATGATTTACTTAATCAAAGAATTTAAAAAATGATTTATATATATCTTATATATTAATTATATAAATATATATATATAATAGATAGATAAATGAAATGGAATACACTGTTTATGGAGATGGTAGGGTGTACGTATGCATTAATGCTTTTTTTGTTTCCTTATTGAATTGGATGGAAGTAAGTAAATGAAATATATATATATATATATATATATTATACATAAATCCAGTAGAATTATAATTTCATATATTTTATGATTATTTATTATATATACTTTATAATCATTCTTGAATGGTTAACATGGATAATGAATCTAATCACATCGTGGAGACTGTAAGCTGTACGTACGCACGAGCGATGACATCGTTCCCATAATTGTTGAATGGTATTTAATTGGATGGTGTATAATATCTCAAAATTATTATCATGTTATAATAATCATATATATTTATTATTTCCACCATTATACCCATCCAAGTAAGGTGGTGGTGAAAAACAAATTACACCACGACGTGGAGACGGTAAGGCGTATGTAGGCACACGTGTTGATTTCATTTTTCATAGGATGGATAGAAGGTTAAATAGGGTTGTTTCATATTTATAATAACATATCAGTATATTAGTGATACTTATGTCATTACTTTATAATTAAACAACTAAAAAAGAGGAAGTAGAAGAAGAAATAAATTTGAAAGAATTAGTAGAAGAGATTACCTCTTCCTCAACGTGCCTCCTTTAAATTTTTCTCTTAGGGAACTAGAGTTGGTATTTTTAGAAGATAAGAATCTCTAGAATGTAACTAGTGATGTTTAGAATATAAATGGTTAGGGGTTGGTCGAGCTTTAAGTCTCAAAATAGAGTGAAGAGGAGAGGGAGGAGGTGCCCATTTATAAGAGAGGAGAGGGACACTTTTGGAAAATTCCAAAATATTTATTTATTATAAATTCAATTTAGATTTAAAATGGTCCAAAACTTATTTATTTATAATATAATATAATTATGGTTTGAATACCCATCATCCAATAATTGTTTGACAAGTTTGTAATATTTTATTATCCTTATCTTCTTGGGTTTACCCTTATTTTACCCTTTTTAATCTTACTTTGATATCAAGTTATTTACACATTGTGGGTTAATGTAATTATCATATCATGTCAAACGACCCAAAAAAAGTTATTTATGACATATTTGGACTTATATTAACCATTTTTCCAAATATTAGTTTTGTAGGAATTTAATAACTTATAATAAACTATTTTATGTTTTAAGTTATGAATTGTGTCAATTTTGGACACTATTCATATTTGACTTTTTCAAAAATTCATAAAAACCCGATTCATTAAAAAATAAGTAATTAACTCAAAGATAATATCTCAATATCATCCAGAAAATTCGTGGATGACACCAAATAACCAAATTAATTTTTTTTAATATTTATAAATTCATTTATTTGAATCTTTCATTAATGAGGTAATAACTACATCATAATTGTGTCATAAATAAATATATTTATATAATGTCTAAAAATTATAAATAAAATACAATGTTGTAGTAAATATTTCTATATTTACAATGAATATTTATAGACATAGAGATATGTTATATAACCCCATATTAAAATCTATTTAATAAAAGATATAAGTTTTGGTTATAATTATCATTACTTTAAATTAATTATTATAAAATGTCATTTTCACATCAAAGTGAATCCATGGGGTACCAAAATCTACCCAAGGATTACCATGGTTGGACATATCTCATCCAATAAGATTAGGGAATGCTTTAGGGTAGTTTAATATTATTATAATATTATTTTTTACCCTTATTTTCCAGATTTACCCTTTAACCATGATAAATAAAATAACTAATGAAGTTACTATTCACAATGTCCAAAAATAAAAAGTACCTATTTATACAATTTGAACATTATGATTCTAAATATGGAATCCATTTTTCTAAATTCAAAACATAGAAGTTGCAGTAATTAATTTAAAATTAATCCCATTGTCGAAAAAATGGGTTTTTGTTTAAAACATTACAAAAGATTGAAATGTTTTTAAATATGAATTCAATGTAAAATTAATGATAATGACTTACATTGTCTTAAAATATAAAAATATATTATATTTATACTTTAAAACCATTCAATAATATATTTGATCCATATAAATTATTTTGATGGAAAAAGTTGTTTTCAATTAAAATTTGGCGTATTTACACTATTCATTGAAATATGAAAGTTATCAGAAAGATATCAAAACTTTATCCAAAGTAAATTATTATGGAACAATTACAAAGAATAAGTTTATATTTTCAAATATATTGTACGAAACTCTTAAAAACTAGATTTAAAATAGGTGCTCCATCAAAAGGTGGTAAAATTGTATTTTTTTGAAAAATACTTCTTTTATCTGAAAAATTGATTTTGTTCTAATATCATGTGTAAGATGAATGATAATGTTATATAAAATTAAAATTTGGTTAATAATATTCATAACGTCTAGTTTATATAATATTTTAATAATATATCTTTATTTAGTAAAACTCGGTATTGCGTACCACACAAGCTATCGAGGAAGGTCGCTCCTGTGTGTAACCCAAGACATGTCCATGTTGCGTGTAGTGAAAGTTTCCTTTGGGGTTTCATATAGAATAATACAAACTTAGTTCATTTATACATTGAACAAAATCTATACTATGCGTTGTGTGAAATTAATTCTATAAAAAGAACTTGAAATTGTGTGCAACACAAGCCAAGAATAGTGTTACGTATACTACAAGCTAATACGATATTCCATATAGTACAATATAATCTTGGTGTAGTGTAAAACACAAGAAATAAAAGAAATTAAAAAGAATATATCTCATAAAATCTTAGGGTGTTACATTTTTCATGCTTGTTTGAGCACTACACTATATTCTACACACTTTCTGTTTGCTTCTGGTGTGTCTGAGGCTTGAGAAGAGGGCCCGTTGGTTTATTTCTTTTAGGTAAGATATTAATATTTTATTTTAAAATTTATTTTTAAGGGTTTAATTTTATTCTATCTATTTATGTTTGATTTTGATTTCAATATATCAATTTATGTTTATATATATATATATATCTATCTACTCTTATTTTTTTAAGAATTTATAATTATTTATAAACCTATCAAATTAAGTTTCAAATTTATGTTTAGTAAGGGTTTAGTTTCTAAACATATCAATTTATGTAAGGGTTATATTTTATTTTTATCAATTTTTGTTTGATTTACAAAGATATATATATATATATATATATAACTATTTTTGGAATTTATAGTTAAGGGATTTGTTCAAAATTTTATTTCTATTTCAATCAATTTATATTTTAAAATTTATGGTTTGTAAGGGTTTAATTTTATTCTATAAATTTATGATTTATTGATAAAGATACACACAAATACACACACACACACACACAGACATATCTATCTAATTATCTTATTTGATTTCATAAATTGTAATGTAAAGGATTGTTTTAAACTTATTTTTTAAGGAATTTCTTTTATTCTTTTTTAAATTAATGGTGTTGCAAGAAGTATATTTTGACTAAAAATTTATATATAGATATATATATATATATAATACCACGATTAATTTTATAACCCTAAAATAATATTGGACTTATAAAACCAATTTTCTATTAGTATTTTTTATTTTTTGGAGCACAACATAAAATAATAACAAAACCCTGTTTTGTTATTATTCATCTTAAAATTTTAAAAGAGTATTTAACTTTATTTCAATGTTAATTTATTGTTTCATGTGTATAGTAGTTATAATTTTATGTGTAATTTATATTTAAAACAAATTTAAATAAACGTTATTATTTTATATGCTAAATTTAAATAAAAGTTATTAATTTATATGAAAAAATGTCTTTTCACCTCTATGCATGTCACTCATAAATTAGATATAGCTATCATCTAAGTTATCATAGAAATTCCATACATTTTTATTCAAGTATTGATTTATTTTAATATGAATTTATATTTATGAATTTTAAATATGATTAATTATTTATAAGTATGGATTTATCCTAAATATAATTTTAGAAATTCTAAAAAAAATGATTATGTCATGTTAAGATGTATGTAAGATTATTTTATTTTAAATAAAATTATTTATTTATGTATTATTTTGAAATGTTTTTGGGTTATGATTGAGAAATACATGACCATTAAAATGATTTCTTAAAATTGGCACTAGAGTATCGAATGTTAAGTTATGGTATGGGGAGTGAACTCATGACCTTAAGGGGACATTGTCTCATACGAGACACGGTTAAGTGACCTTAAAGTTCTCTTATGGGCCCCTCAGTATCATAATTAATCCTTCAAAAATTATTATTTTCAAATGGAGAAATATAATGAATTATTTTAAAATGTTATTATTTTGAAAATTTATGGTTTTCAAAATTGTATGAAAATTATTATTTTTCAATGTTTTGAAAACCCATTTCTAAGTATTTATTCATTAAAAAGAAATATTTTAAAAGTAATTACCAATGATTTTAAAACTTCTTAATGAGAAAAATAATTGCTCACCCTATGTTTTAAACTTTTTTTTCACAGGTTTAGTAGATTTATTTTTTGATGTGTATTTTCTTTGAGAATGAAGTGTGCGTGAAGAATTTTATTTAATTTTGTTTTGTACAGTCTTGTTAAGTTTTAATACATTTATAAAATTATTTAAAACCCAGACCATAATTTTTTTTGAAAATGTAAAATTTATTATGTATTTTTTTTACTTTTATAAAAAAATACACAACATTTATATGTGATGAACCCAGAAGCACGGGTTCAGGGATTCACAGTTGGTATCAGAGTAATGGTCTTGATAACTTTGGAGAATATTTGTTATCATTTAAAAAAATAACTTAAGTGGTAGAGTATAGAAGTTTAGCCGTTCAAAATTTTCTAATTCTAAAGATAAAAATTAAAAATTTTCTAGGGTTTGTCGAACGAATTGCAAGGGCCCAATTATTTTAAGGGGATAAGAATGTAACATCACAAGAAATTAAAATAGTTTTTTTATTTTAATTAATTACTTATTTTTTACAATTTAAAAGTAAGGTTTTATGAAGCTAAAGTATTTTGTGTATTAAAAATAAGTTTTTATCTGAATTACAAAATTTTACTTTGTATTTTAAGAGATAAAATTTTTATATCTTAAATGAAAATAAACTAATATACTTCTTAAATTAATTTATTTTCAAAATAAATAAAATTCATTATTTAAAATTATGTTTTAATATTAAATGTTTTAGATATATTAATTTTTTTCAAGATAAACTATTTTTTTATATAAAGTATATATATTCCCTTTTATTTGAAATTATAGGTATAAGAAGATAATTTTATTAATTTTATTTGTATTCTAAAATTTTAATATTGTAAATAATATTATCATGAATTATTATCACTTTATGTTAATTTTTTTAATAAATAATTGAGATTCTTTAATTTTATTACTTGACATGTTTTAACATAATGGATTTTCATTAATTATTAAATTATTTTTGTTTGTATAATATTTGTTTTAGTAAATAAATTATAAGTATTTTAATTCAAATGAAAGAATAATTTATAATTTTAAATGTTTAAATTTGGATAAATTAATACTATGAAATTAAAGGTAATAATAATAATAATAACAATAATTAAGGGCAAAACATATTTTTAAGAAAATTGTTATTATTATATTTAATATAATATATTTTATAAATATATGAAATTATAATATGTTTTTGTAAAATTTTGATAATATAAATATTCATAATTAAATAAAAAACAATTATATATATATATAGAATGAAATTCATGTTTATTTTTTTAAATTTGAAATGAGTAAAAAAAAGAATAAAATAATTTTAAAAAAATGATATTAATTTAAAATGGAATATTAGAGGCGTGTCAAAAAATAAATAGGTTTAAAAAATGTGACATAATGATTTTGGTTAAATAAAATAATAAATAATATGAATAAAGTTGACTTGATAAAAAGTGACATAAGAAACAAAATTAGAGAAAGATGTGACATATATTTTTCAAATAAAAAAACAAAACAAAAGAAAGAAATGGTAAAAAAAGTGACGCGACAAACTACAGAAAATAAAATAATGATAAGAGAATAACAATAATGCTAATATGACAAAATTAAAGTGGGGTTTCTCATTGAATTAATTGAACCATTCTTATTCATCATTCATCTCCCAAAACAAGCTTCAAAAAATTATATATATGTACATGTAAATTCTCATTATGCCCACCTTGTTTATGTTCTGTATGCTTGTTTTAGCACTACACTGTATTCTACACCATTTCTACTTGCTTTTGGTGTATCCAAGCCTTGAGAAGAGGGCCTGTTGGTTCATTTCTTTGAGGTAAGGGATTAATCTTTTATTTTCAAATTTACTTATAAGGGTTTAATTTAATTTTATTGATTTATGTTTGATTTTGATTTCAATATATCAGTTTATGTTTATAAATAAATAAATAAATATATATATATATATGCACATATATATATATATCTAATCTTATTTTTTTTAAGAATTTATAATTATTTATAAACCTATCAAATTAAGTTTTAAATTAATGGTTGGTAAGGGTTTAGTTTATAAAATTATCAATTTATTTAAGGGTTAGATTTTATTTTTATCAAATTGTGTTTGATTTACAAAGATATATATATAAATATGTAACTATTTTCATAATTTATAAGGTAAGAGATTGGTTCTAAATTTTATTTCTAAACCTATCAATTTATGTTTTAAAATTTAAGGTTTGTAAGGGTTTAATTTTATTCTATCAATTTATATTTTATTTATATATATATATATATACATTCATACATACATAAATACATACATACATACATACATACATACATACATACATACATACATACATACATACATACATACATACATACATACATACATATATATATATATATATATCTAATTATCTTATTTGATTTCCTAAATTATAATGTAAAATATTGTTTTAAAATTATGTTTTTAAGGAATTTATTTTATTCTTTCAAATTCATGGGATTGTAAGGGGTATATTTTGATTAAAAATTTATATATATGTATATATATAATACCATGATTATTTTTATCACCCTTGAAAGAATATTGGACTTATAAAACCAATTTTGTATTAGTAATTCTTATTTTCTACCCCACAACATAAAACAATAACAAAACCATGTTTTGTTATTATTCATCTTAAAATTTTAAAAGTGTATTTAACTTTATTTAAATTTTAAGTTATTGTTTCATGTGTATAGTAGTTATCATTAAATGTGTAATTTATATTTACAATAATTCTAAAAAAATGTTATCATTTTATTTGCTAAATCTAAATAAAAGTTATTATGTCATGTGTAAAAATGTCTCTGCACCTCATTTAATGTCACTCATAAATTAGATATGGCCACTTCCTAAGTTATCATTGAAATTACATGAATTTTTATTCAAGTAATCATTTATTTTAATATACATTTATATTTATGACTTTTAAATAAGAAAAATTAATTATATTCATGGATTTTTTCAAAATATGATTTTAGAAATTTTTAAATAAATTATTATGCCATGTTAATATGTGTGTAAGATTATTTTATTTTAAAGAATATAATTTATGTATGTATTATTTTGAAACATTTTTGGGTTATGATTGAGAAAGTAAGGACCATTAAAATGTTTTCTTAAAATTAATACTTGAGTATCGAATATTAAGTTATGGTATGGGGAGTGAACCCATGACCTTAAGGGGACATGGTCCCATATGAGATATAACTAAGCAGCCTTATGATTTTCTTATGGCCAAATAAGTATCATAATTAATCCTTCAAAAATTATTATTTTAAAATGGATAAATCTAAGGAATTATTTTAAAATGTTATTATTTTAGAAATTTATGGTTTTCAAAATTGTAAGAAAATTATTATATTTCAATGTTTTGAAAAAAAATTTCTAAGTATTTATTAATTCAAAAGAAATATTTTAAAAGTAATTACCAAATATTTTAAAACCCATTACTGGGAAAAGTAATTTATCACCCTATGTTTTAAACTTATTTTTCACAGGTTTAATGGATTTACTTTGTGATGTATATTTTTCTTGAGGTTATAGCACACATAAAGTCTTTTATTTAATTTTTTATGTATAGTTTTGTTACGTTGTAAGTGTCACGAACAAGCTTGGGTACCCTGGTAACCCGATAACTGAGCCAACCCTAACATCACTTGAAGGGCATTCTCGATCCCCATGGGTCGACGACTAGCACCTAACATCATATAAAATGAAAGTGGGAATAGTTTTTACAAAAAAATTGTGGAACTAAAATAAACAAGACAATATGAATATCAAAAGAAAATCCACTGGGAGTAATGTACCAGAAGTCAAATAGGTATAACAAACCATTACTACGACTAAGTTCCATAAAACAGGAAAAACTTCCCCTGTCCCAACTCAAAAGCAACTCACAAATTCCATAGATCAATAACTAGAACCACCTCTAAGTGATCCCTTTCCCTTGCTCAAACCTATAAGGAGATAATATACACACCATAAGGCACAAGTAGGCCATTATCTAAAATGTAGTAGGATTTCACCCAAAGATTCCATAACAAGATGCCAATATCAAATTAATTAAGAAAGTGATTGAAATTTTCAAATAAACAAGTTTGGAATTTTGAAAATCATATTTACACAAATAAATATTTATATTTCAAAAGATGGAAATACTTTAGAAATTCATGATTCAAATTTAAAATGATGGAATTTACCTTTAATCTAAGGGTGATTTACATAAATAAAACTTTTCACTAAATGCATTAAATAAACACTTTTATATAAAATAGTTTATATAAATTCACAAGTCATGTAAAAAAAATTACAAAAATGGCATATATATATTTAAAATACAAAAAAATGACCAACATGGTCATATACCTAATTAGGTATGACAGTTCTAGGCTATAGGGACCCAGCATTGTGAAATGAAAAATATGTACATATACCCCTTTATACCTAAGGTAAAGGAGACTCATCACCATCACCTAAGGGATGTGATGTGATGATATAAAGTTTTGGAATGTTGTAATTTGTAAAGTGCCTCCCAAAATAACTCACTAATTACCTAAGGATTTCATTTTCTCTAGCACAAAAAATGTTGTGAAATTTATTTCAAGTCTACTTAAAATAAAATTAAATCTCATTATCTATTTTAAACATACCAATTTTCCCTTTAAAACCATAATAGTCTTTTAATAAAAAACACGAATTTTCAAAAATATGAAACCCTAAGGTTTCAATCAAGCCATTTAATCAATTTTTTCAAAAATAAGGATTTGAAACCAATTCATGAAATTTCACAATCAACTTTCACAAATTAAATTCAATAATTTAATTTTCAAACAATTCCATTAATTTCATAACAAACCCTCAATTCAATGGAATTGGGGTTTTTCACAATTTTTCATCAAATGATTTTCTATAATTAAATTCAAAATTTTAATTGAAACCATTTCTATAAAATCCAAAAATTAAATTAAACAATTTAAATCTCAAAATTTCCACAAACACACCCCAATTAAATGGAATTGGGGGTTTTCCAATTTCATGGAAAAAATCCATTTTTCTTAAAAATCCCAATTCAACAGAATTGAGTTTTTCCAACAAAACAATTGAAATCCATTTAATAAAAAACCAAGTAATTGAATTCAAATCATCTATTGAATTTAAAACAAAAATAAATGTTTATGATGAATTGGGCATCATAATGAAACCACTTACCTCGAAATCCAATGGATCTTGAAACGACAAACCCTAATCAGGATTTTCTGATTAAGAACAAAAATCATGGAATCTGGGAAAACCAAAATCAAACCTAGGTTTAGATCCATAATAGCAGGTATTAGATCCAAAAATCAATATGGGGATCCACAAAACCTGAGGGAGGAGAAAAGAGACAACATGAGATCAAGAATAGGAGGAGGAAACTAACTGTGAAAAGATTAAAGGGCATTCCTCTAGCTTCAAATAACTTCTAGGAGGGGTTTGATGGGCCAAGAACTCTTTTTCGGAGCTCCAAGGAAAGGATAAATCAGTTTGGGTCAAAGGAGGTCCATCGAGGACCAAAAACAGGGGTTTGATAAATTTTAATAAAAATTTAGATTAAGGAAAAACCCGTCTGCACAGTTTCCTAGGAAGAGCTGCATGGTTTAGTCAAACCATGCACAAGCCATGAACCTATTTTATATGGGCTACATGGTTTGAAAAAATGTGTTCTAGTCATGTTCCAACCATGAACTAGCCCATAACTTCCAAAAATTTCAGAATTTCTCCCAATTGAACCCCAAACAAAACCCAACCCAAGAAAGTTCAAAAAATAGGGGTTTAAGAATACCTGAAAATAGTAACAGGGTGTTACATAATGCATGTGTATAATTCTACAAAACCTAGACCGAAAAATGTCATGGAATGTAAATTCTCTATGTATTTTTATTTTATAAAAAAATATACAACATTTTTATGTGTTGAACCTAGAAGCATGGGTTTGGGGATTCATAGGACAATTACCCCAACACTTAGTAGTTATTGATTGTGCAAAAAGATTCACTCTAGGGCCTATGGCTGGAGACTTGGTTCCTTGAAGTATCTTCTTCCCCAAAACCAGAATCTTATAAAATTTGACCGTGACTTCCTATTATGGAGATAAAACTTACATAACTTCTCCATATGACCCAAATGACCACACCATTGGAAAACCATTAGAGGATTACAATAAGATGGCTTCAAATGCTCAAACTAACCACACTGGAAGCACATGATAGGGTGCCCTGATGAATGAGAAGCGTTAATTAAAAAATGAGACTCATAAGGAAAATTTTCACCCAGTTTAAACATTTCACCATATGGGGAACCATCATGGGAAAAAAGAGAAACCAAATTATCACCTTCTATAGACCTTTCTATGGAATCCATCTCAGCCAAAAATTCATCATTTACTAGCTTAGAAAATAGAACTTCCCTGCATGATAGAATTTTATCCTTAATCCCTAGATGAAGTACCCACTTGTAAAGAAGATATTTCAATATATTATTTGATTCTATATCTAGAGAAAAGGAAACTAGCTCTTTGAAATGGTCAACATAAGTCCTCATCATCTATTGACCATGATGAACACCCATGAGCTCTCCAAATTTCTTCACCTTCACCTCCTAATGTATAAACCATTGAATTAATGTGATCTTAAAAACTTCCCAAGGAATACCCACATGAAATGATGATGGGGCTATCACCTTGAACATATCTAAACCCAATCCTGTAAAGGAACCCATAATAGATCACACCTTTATGGCCTCACGTGTTACCAAAACCTAAAACCACTTTCAAATTTCTCAAGCTATTATATAGCCTCTAGTATACCACAATCACCATGTAACATATGAAATAACTGAGAGGATTCTAACTTCTCCACTCCACTAGGAGCTTAGGTAGGGCCAGTAGCTAGAGGAGACTCGCTAGATACCTTTGGGTCATTTATGGGAGACATAATCTATATAATGGAAAAACACAAAACTGAATCAACATCAACCCAAAATTCAACTAAAATAACATTCCAAACCAAAACAAAAAACCCATAAACCAAGCATAAAAAAATATAAACCAAAGATCCTCTTTCAAAAACCACAATCTCCATTCCAAATTAAAAACCATTTTATTCCAATGCCACTTCCCAAATACCAAAACCCATTTCCAAATACATTTCAAACACTAAATCCCACTTTGAAAATTAAACCATGTCCAAAAATTATTTTATTTTCAAAAACCCTTTTACCACACCAAAAACCATCTTCAAAAATAATTCCCATTCAAAATCCACTCACACCAACCAAAATCAAGAAAAATGATCACCCAAACCAAAACACATAAAATTGGGAACTGGTGTTCATGTATAAACCAATCCACATGGTTTAGTAGAGCACACCCTAAGCATTTACCAACCACTGGAATCATTTTAACCATGAACTCAGGCTCCACATAGATCGCTATGCCATGTAAGCTCATCATGTAAAACCTACTCACTTCCATTGTCATCCCCCAATATACACAAACTCATCAAACCAAACGAGCACCAAAATAATGAACCCAAAATAAAAAATGGTAGAATCATATCCTGACCACCCCTAGTAACTCAATACTCATCATAGGTAGTGGTGATCGGACACTGATCCATGAATAACCTCTTGATTCCCTACAGTCCTATCTCTAGTCAACCAGACACCCCAAATATCAAGGGATTATATGATACCATTTTTTTACAAACCAACTTGGATTAAACCCAAACTGGTCACCCAAGATGGCCCATGACATGGCCTAATAAGAATTCCTAATCCTCTTGAGATGGTAACTAGTGTCTCACATCAAAAAAACTCTGTTTGGTAATGATTTCACCCATAATTATAACTAAAATAAGGGGAAATAAAATAGATTATGCAACACAAGACATACACAATAATTATTGATCACAAAGAACACATAAAATAATCTTGATATAATATACCAAAAAAAAAACTAAAACCAAATGGGACCATAAAAGATCTCTATGTGACCTCTTGGTCACCAAACATCCACAAGACCAACATAATCCATAGAAAAACTTTAATGCGATCCTAAAAATGAAAAAAAGTTCAGTTATATCGAAGCCGAGTGGTACAAGTAGGGTGTGAGATTAAAACATATTAGTAGTTAAGAACCATAGAATCCATACATGTACTTTATAAAATAGTTTTTAAATTCTAGTTTGAAATACAATTAGGAAATATGTTTTTATCATTTAAAGGTAAAATCACATAGTTCCTTTTTAAAAAAGATTTTTTTTAAAACCAGTTTGAAACCAAATTCTAAAATTGAAAATAAAAACTTAATCATGCATAAGTATAAGGAAAAATCAAGACTATGTACAAGTAGTAGGGCTATAGATATAGGAAATGATAGAGATGTAAATATACATTAGTAAGAAGAATAAGAAACTAAAGTACCACAAATAAATAAAAGAATATACAGTTATAAAATAATGGGCATATCCTAAACATATTGAGAGGTTACCCTAGATATACTTGGTTTAAACATATATTTCGATCTATAATGAAATCCATAGTCAATAACCAACCTGAATTATCTAACTAGCCTCACCAGTGGCATCACCCACAAGGCTTATTCCACTCTCCAAGGGGATCTAGTCCATCTAATAGGGATATAGATATAAACCTTCAATAGAACCTATAGATTATTTCTAGGAATCCCATGATTATAGTATAAATAGAAAATTAGGAGTTCATCACACTATTGGCATAAAATATAACCTTTATATTCCATTGTGTATGTCTTTACCACTTCCTGACACTATCTATGTAAAGACCCTCTCTAAAAGTGTACAACCATATGGGAAACCATCACATATAAAACATTCTACAAGTTCCAACCAGGCCTAAATGTCACAAAAGTTTAAAACATTTTCAAGAAACAACTCAAGGTGCCAAAAAAGACTTGTCATTTGAAATTCAAAACCATTTCCAAGTAAATCACCTTTTTTCCAAAAATACTTCCAAAACAAAATTGATTATCCAAATATAACTTCCAAGGTGCCAAACAATCCTAAAAGTAGGATGATTATCAAATCATAATTTTAAGGTGCCAAATGGTAAGATATTTAAAAACTCACTTGAAAACCATGTTTAAAATTGTTTATAAACTAATGATCAGTTTAGAAAATATTTGGATTTTTAGAAGAAAATTTAAGGAAACAAGGTTTTGGGAAGCACGAATTCAATGGAATTTACCATTTTTATTCATGCATACCTCTATATGTGCAACCCGTACACATATGTAAATCAAAATATCCCACTGAAATATATATGGATACCCATGTGAATTCTTAAATTCATTTTAAAGGAACACAAGGAACATCATAATAAAGCAAAAGGGTTCACACATAAGCAACCAACCGTAAAGGCACCAAAACCAATCCAACCACAATTACACACACACCCATAAATTACACCAAAACTCAAACAAGGTCAAAAACCATTTCAAAATACCAAAATTAAATTCTAAATCCACTTTTCATTTTATAAAACTCTTTTCATATATATACATTTAATACACATAGGAATACCAATGAAATTCTTTTTTAAACCCATTTTTATCAATCCACAAGCACTAAAAGGACATAAAAATCCTAATAACACACTAAAATCATGAATAAAACATTTGAAATCAATTTAGGAAATCTCAAGAATTTAAATACATGATTTAGAAAGGAAATAGAAAGAGAAACCTACCTCAACGGTGTGTGAATATGATAAAACTATAGAATAGGGAAGAACTAAGCCTGGGAGACAAACCTCACAAACTGACATCAAAAAATAAACCCACATTAGCAAACCCTCACCCTAGGGTTTATCCAAGATAAGAAAAAGCTATAAATAAAGAGGAGATAAGATGGGAAGAATAAATAAGGGAGAAAAACACCCAAAAAGTCAAAATAGACTTAACATGAAACCAAAGAGAAGTATCAAGGGAGGAAGAGGAACCAATGGAGAAGGGTTTAAGAGCCCCTTCATGTTCCAATAATGAGTGGGAAGGTAGGATGGTCTAAATAGGGTAAAAACATAAAGGGGAAAAATAACAATTTCATGTTTTTAAGAATCTAGGTAAGTCACATGATTTGGCCGTATGGCTTTCCAAATGATGCACCAACCGTGTGCACCCTAATAGAGAGACAAGCCACCCACATGGGTTGGCCACACAGTTTGGTAAACCATGCACTGACTATAAACATCAACTCTATTAAAATGATAGATCCCCTAACACGATTTTTGTACAGTTTACTCGAACCATGCACAAGCTGTGCACCAAGCCTTAGACACCCCAAGAAGGTCACAAGATTACTCCTCTTACACACATGTTTTGGGTCAAAACATTCATAGACTATTCGAGAAAAAATATGTAAGAACAAAATAAACTAAAAACACCCTTTCATCCACCAACAACATGGTTTCTCCCCAAAACGTGCACACTAACCATGCATAAGGCCAAAAATAGGATGAAACCCTCAAAACTCAAAAATTATCAATGGAAACTCAACATAAGCCTCCAAAAAAATAGATCAAACACTAAGAAATATGTAAAAAGAAATGAAATAAAATAAAAAATAGGGTTATTGTGTGATATATAATGTGATCAATGACATAATATTAGGATATAGAATCATATTAATTAAGATAGTTGTAGGAAATAAGATGTTCAACTTTGTTAGTTTTTATGCAACTCAAGTGGGTCAATATTTATGACAAAATATATCTTATTAGGTTTATTTATAAACATTTATTAAGTGTTTGATACAAGATGAAAATATTTTTATAGGTGGTGACCTAAATTAAAATGTAAGAAAGGATTTTAGATATCACATATATTTCCATGGAGGGTTTGGTTTGGGTATTTTAAACGATGAAAGATATAATATCTTATAATTTTCCTCTAATTTTGAATTTTTGGTAGTAAATAATCTTTTTAAAAAACAATAGGAACATCTTATCACTTATAAAAACTAATCCATAATATCCCAAATTGTTTACTTCTTAATAAAAAGGTCCGATAAAAGTTATATTAATGATATCAAGGTTATACAAAGTGAAACTCTAACAACCCAACAACATTTATTAATTAAAACCAACAAGTTAAAAATTATAATAAAAATACAAAATAATAATGAAATTCAAGAATAAAATGGAGTCACCTAAATGATAGCCTTATAATTGAATTTAAGAACAAAATTTTGAAATAAGTTGATCATGATGTTCAAGGTACCATCAACTAAAAATGGGATGAGGTGGAAAAATGTTTATGGTATAACTACATATATTCTAGGTGTATCAAAAATGATTTATCCAAAAGTAAAATAATATTGGTGATGGAATGAGAATTTTGGATTAAAATTTAAATATAAACGATATTTTTTTAAATGTTTACACCTTTTAGTAATGAAGATACATGGGATTGACATATTATTTCTCATAAAGAGGATAAGAAAGTAGTTATTAAGGATAAATATTAAGTCATTGAGGATATGTTCCATTAATAATATATTAATGGTTAAATAAAAATATATTATTTAGAAAGAGGTAGAGGGAATAAATCATTAGATTTATATCAAGTAAAGTTGATAAATGATGAATAACGACATACCCATTTTAAGGATGAGTAAATTAAGAAAATATGGGGATTATATATTAATGATCTCTTTAATGAATAGTGGATGGTTTTATTATATTTAGATAATCTATGTATTATTATAGAGGAACTCAATTAATTTTATTATCAAAATTTTATCCATTTGAGGTATATGGTTCTTTAAGAAGAATAAAAAAGGGTAATATAGTTGGGAAACATAAAATCATCAATTATGTGTGTAAATATTTAGGTGAGTTGGGTATTATATATATCACTAGGTTATTTAATGATATTATAAGATATAAGAAGATTTTTATTGAATGGATGAAGATATTTCTAGTACTTGTGTATAAAAATAACAGAGGAATCTTAGATTTTGGGAATAATGAATCATTAAAATTATGATTCATACCATGATACTTGGGGATAGAATGTTTAAATTGAGGATTCACAATGAAATTAATGTTTTCAATAATAAATTAGGTTTTATCACTTTATGTTCAACCAAATTATAAATTTATTTGATTATAGGTCTGATGGAGTATTATAGTCAAAACCCAAGATTTTTATATAGTTTTCATTATTTTTGAAAAGGAATATGGTAATGTTCCTTGATAGATTTTTTGGAAATATATTTAAAGAAAAGGGATGTAGGTGTAATATATTAAACTCACCAAATACTTGTATTAAGGGAATTTGACTAAAGTTATAACTCTAGTAATTGACACAATAGGATTCTCTATCTCGATAAGACTGCATCAAGGTTCAACTTTAATCCCATAAATTTTTTACTTTGGACTTTGATGAACATAATAAACTTATTCCAGATAAGATATATATTTTCAAAATTTTTGTAAATAATATAGTTCTCATCATAGTATCAAAAGTGGCTTTCAATTTAAAGTTAGTGATTTTGAGAGAGACATTAGAATCGAAAGGTTTCTATAATAATAGTTATAATATAGAATATATGGAGTGTATTTTTTGAATTTTTTCCTAGAAATGTTTTGGATGTGACATTATGACACTAATTTATTCAATAGATGATCATATATGATATTTATGAACATTTCTATAATGTCATTGAGATATTAATACATATGTCTCTCATAGGATTCCAACTGGATGAATAAAATGGGGAAATGATTTTGGGGTGCTTTATGATTGTAAAATTTATTTTAAATTGATGGGAAAATTTTATAGGATTTTTGTTAGACAAACTATTCTATATGTTAGTGTGTGTTTTACTATGAAAATATATATTGAACAAAAAATTGGGGAAACAAAAATGAAAATGTTAAGATGGACATGTGTAAATATTAGCTGGGATAAGATTAGAAATTAATGTGTTTAATATAAAATTAGAGTGGATATGATTGATGATAAGTTTATTAAGACTAGATTAATATATTTTTGACTTGTTATAATAAGGCCTAGGTATGAACCTATTAACAGGGTAAACATATTAAAAAACTCACATACTAAAAGAGGTAGAGGTAGGCTTAAAAGGAACTTTAATAAAATCATTCAAGATGATATTTTTCTAAATGGTTTCAATGAAAATATGGTCTTCAATAAATATAATTAGAGACATTCAATCCAACTATCTATCCCCATTTAATTGGGTTTTTTATATTTTTTGTTGTAGTAGTAGTTATTTTTATCACTTAAAGATGCACATTGTGCCTTGTGATATAATATTTTCAATGGGAAAGGTATTAAAAAATGATTCACATCCCTATACACATATATGTGATAATATAATTTTATTTTCACACCATAACTCATATGGAATCCTATATCTCAATTTAGTGGTCACTCAGATATGGGTAAATGTGACTGTTTACAAAGATTATATCCAAAAGTATAATAAAATATTTTATTAACTCAATATTGATGTTACCATGTCTGTAAAGGTGTTATTACTCTATTAATTGGATCCATTCCATTAAAGTGTATATTATGGGGTGAGTTAAGAGATTATCTCACACTCTTTCACATGATTAATGAAAGATTGGTTAAGATATTGTACACCTTATTCTATGAATAGTTTAATATTTTCATTCCATGTATATTCTCTACTTAATTTTATTTATATTTAAACATAATAAAGGAATATAACTTATACCTGATTATATATCCATAACTATATCTACAATGATCATTGATAAAAGTAATAAATTATGATTTCCATCCCATTTCTTCCACTAGAAATGAACCATATATATAGGAATAAATTTATTTTGTAAGTGTTATTTCTCTTCTCCTATACCATTGAAACATGCTTTGGTAATTTTATCCTGTAAATATGTGTGAAATATATCCCCATTTCTTTTAAAAAAATGAAGCATAAATAACCATTTTTATGAAACTTATTCAATATATTTTCATTTACATTACCACACCAATGGTGGAAAAAGAGATTGGGACATGATTCATGTTCACTAGATTTTTCATTGATTTTATACTATGAATTTTTACATTCATGAATGTATATACCATTATTTATATATTTAATACAATAACCTATTTCATTATTATTAATGAAACAACTCTTATTAACACACATGAGATAAAATCTTTTTATTTCCAAACATGAAACAAATATTAGGTTTCTGGTAACTTATGTTATATAATAATATTTTTCATGTTTAAGAACCAATACACTTAGTAAAATAATTTTATAATATTAATATTATTGCATGTTTTAACACCCCATTTAATCTATAAGGTATAAAACCTCTTTAATATAAACTTAATTTTTTATTTTGGCCTAATATGAATTCCTAATGAGGTTGTGGAGGTTTTTAGGGTGTCTGGAGCTTTTTTAGAGCCTGGAGACTCATGTTTTGGAGGAAGGAGGTGGGTCGTATGGTTAGTTTAAACCATTATGCCTAGTTTATGTGATTTACTTAAACCATGTGGGGTGATCCGGTGCACAGTAGAGGCCCACACTACATGAAAATTCCACAAACCATGTTCTAGAGGCGTTTTTTCATGGGTTTCACATGATTAGTCTAACAGTGTGCCTGACCCATGCAAGGGGTTCCCATGGAAAGTGTCTATTGCAAGGTTGGTGCATGATTTTTCCAAACATGAATCCAAAACATGAGACCCTTTTTAAAGGGCGTATTTATGATATTTACTTCCATTCTTATTAATTACCACCCTCCTTTTCCTCTACCTCTACACACAACACCTCATCACCATTGGAGAGATCTCATGCTCCTCAGTTAGGAATTGATCCCTCTTCATCGATCAAAGTTTGAATCAAGTGTCAGCTATAATGTTGGATCACCACTGGTAAGATATTCAATTTGTTACCTTATTTCCTTGATTTCTCTTTCCATCCATTGTGCGATCTTCATGAAAAATATTTTTTCCTATTTTTAGGGTATTCATTTATTTATCTATTTTCTCTTTTTCCAATCTAAATTGGAAGACGATACTGGATGAGTGATCCTATACAACTATAAGGTAGTTAGTTTATACATTTTACCTATGGATTTTTTGTTTATTAAATTATCATCGTTATTTCATTTTCTAGACCTTCCATATGTTTATCCAAAAATTAACCAATGTCTTAAATTAATTGTTTTAACCTTAAATGTGATTCCTACATAGCTCATTGACTTGGTTGGAGTTTTTCAACCACAACCTAAACCACCCCCAAGGTGGATTTGTTCATCTTCCTAAGCAAAGAACCACCCATTTGGGTGTGTGAGCTTTCCAACTGATAGTGTAAGGCTTAAAAAAATTAAATGAGTTAATGAATGGATTAAATAAAGATAGTGAAATGAAGTGGATGATTATACCTAGGCATGGAAACTAACATGGCCCTATATTTTATATTATTTTTTGGATTTTGGATATTATAATATAATACTGATGTTGATTAACGGTATGACACTGGTCTTTATTACAATATGGCACTGATTTGGATTATGGTATGGAACCAATGATGAGGATCAAGGTATATAACCTATAACTACCATATACATTTATATGTCCATATATTATGATGCCTCAACCTTTAGCCCTAGGTTCCTAGCCCATATAAGTCTAATATTATTCCAATATTTCCTTAGATAGTTTCCTTGGAATCAAGAAGATTACCTTGGTCTACATCCTTGGGACCTAAGCCATGTAGGTATGATAATTTTACATTTGCAACATATTCCAGAGAAAGTAGTTACTTTCTTGATTTAATTTTATATATTTATATTCATCATCTATAACATTTTCCTAGTTACTTCCCATGTTCATGGATTTATCTACATCTATCTTTAATTATATGGAATTAGATATTATACCTACACATAGTCATATTTTTTATACATAGGCTAGATTTTTTACAGACACTGTTGGTGCTGGCCCACTAAGTATATTCACACCATTTTTGGGTCACTGATTGGTACCCAAATAGACTTCATGGATGTAGATTAGGAAAATGGAAATCACCCTGTCATGTATACTTCATTTTTGCGTAGCATGGGAGCTTGGGAGCATGTGGTAAAGCCTTTGATCGTGATTTTATTGAAGATATCCTTTTTGGTATTTTGTACCTTTAATATCTATGTATTGTATATGCACCTATATCAATGTATGCCTACCTTTTTTTATAGATCCATGACATACTCATCATTTTGTATATGAAACCACCATTTTCTTGATTATTAATAATTTTTGGATGATTTACTTCTATTGAACTATTTGACATTATTATATTATTTCTATTTATTCTTTAATTATCACCATTATGCTACTATGATCATGAGGGTATTGTATCCCCACTATACCACCTTAGATCCTCGCTGCTATTTGGAAGCCTTTGGCATATAGGGAGGTCTGCTTGAGACTATCTGACCAACTAGGTTTAGTTACTTATCAGTGAACCGGGTTTGAGATGTTACAAATTAGCATCAGAGTTTTATTTTCCTTTTTTACTTACTGTTTAGGTTATTAGAAAAGATACTAGGATGTTTTGAAATTTGGTAATGATCCTATGCCTAAGAGTATCTAATACACATATGGGGAAAAAAATCCAAATTACCTAGGATGTGATTTGATGTTTTGGATTATACCTATTACAGTTGCACTGATTTCATCATTAGGTGATACACACGAGGTGCAGTGTTGAATATTACTATTATTGGTCCTAATTTATCCTTGGTATGGTATGGAAAGAAATAATTGATCATGTATAATTATATGAACCTTAAATATTTATATGATAGGAAGTATTCCATTATATGTAGGTTGCATATCCTAACTTCTTGATGCTTATTAGATATGCCCTGAGTGATATACCTGTTATGCAACTAATATTTATACAAGGAAAATGTATTAAATAATTGGTTATAAAAGTGTATGCATCAACCTAAATGGTTTTTTCCTAAATATTTTGATGATTCCACCTTAATTAACCAATTATCATATGTTTGACTTATGTAAATAAGGTTATATAGACTAAAATGGTAGTTTATTTTGAATATATGTATTTAATTTATAATTTACAAAGTTCATGTACCTCTATAAATTAAGAATGATGATTTATCTAGTCAAATCATCTTATATTACCTATTACATTATGTTTTTGAATGTAAAGGTTTAGAAATAGTTACATGAATCACCAATTTCAATTTATAAAGCATGAAATTTTAAAAATTTGTTATGGGAATTAATTTAACTGGTCTCTGATATAAATGAAAAAATTTATAAATTTTAAATTCTAATATGGTCACTATCAACTTAAATGGTGTTTTCCTATATAAATTGCTATTGAAACTCCATATACCAGGACACCTGACTAAAAAAGAGAGTTTGAACCAGACTAGAACATAGTAGGAGGAAGTAGGAAACGACTTTTGTGATTATTTATAGTCTAATACATTACTAAGACCTATATTTAGGAGTAGGCATAGGGATGTGACTTACTTATAGGATGAATTATATATGTCCTACTCTTTTATATATGACCTTTTGTTATCAAATCCTATCTAAGGTGTGTGATTTTAATTCGTAGAGTTATGCTACTATGATATCCTTGAGTTGTTCTATAGGAGGGTGGTGGAAACCATGTTATGGATGTGGTGGGATCTAATCCACCAGTGTTACCTCTAGTTTCACTACCTATGGAACCTACTACTATTCTTGACATGGGAGATGATGACCAATTTCAATAGGGATTCCTACATCTTATACAGACTATGTAGGGAGCTCTGTGACCTACCTTTTATATGGAATAGTTGATGTGAGAGTTTTAGTATCAGTATCCACCTACTTTCTTAGGGGATGGTGGCCCCAATGTTGTAGAGTTATGACTTGATATTGTCTTGTCTAACTTCAATCATCTAGAGACACCTCCACAAAAAAGGGTCAAAATAAAAATTTATATTCTTCATGGATCCACAAAACTCTAGTAGGATATCCAGAACTAGGTAAATCATCACTGAGAAATTATTTGGAGGTAATTCCAATCTATCTTTCATGAATATTTTTTTCTAAGACTTTGAGGGCTGACCGATCCAAGGATTTTATGCACTTGAATTAGGGAACTATTTCTATGATGTATTACTCATCTTGATTCATATATTTTCATTACTTTACACCTATCTATACTACTAATGAGATGTCTAGAGTGAGACACTTTGAGGATGAGCTCAAGCATCATGTTTATTCTTAGGTCAATGTCTTTTGATTGACTACCATGTTTGAAATAGTAAACTAGGACCTTTTTATTGAACATAAGCTGAGGGATATAGAAGTAAATATCAGAGTGGACCAAATTATAGACCCTGTGATATAGTATCTTATGTTAGGAAGCATTGCTTTGAGACTTATCATGAGGTAAGTACTATTCATAGTCTATATGATGAAAGTTTTGTAATCTGTGACCACTTTGGAAAGTAAGGGAACATGAAACATTAGTTTGAGAGGTCCCCATTTGAGTGTCAAGCCTATGGAAAGATGGTATATTTAAAGAATTTTTTATAATATTCCCTCCATCAGCCAGTGAGAGTGTATCTACACTAACTCTGAGTACTGGTATGAGATCAATGTCTCTATGTTAGGAAGGAGTTGGAGTGATACTAGCTGATTAGGCCAAGGGGGGTAGTCATAGATGAGGGATCCAGACACTAGTGGTATAGTGTTAGCAGAGTAGGCATACTTAGGGAAGTCAAGTTGTATATTAGGTCTATGGATTGATCTAGATTTAGGTAGTGTAGCTTGTATTGGGGGAGCAGAGTCCTGGACTATCTATAGTTCAAGGTATGATTCTAGTAGCATTTACCTTGGAATCTATTTTATTTGATACAGGCGTATCCCACTCCTTGATTTATACAATGATTTTGGAAATTATTTTCCTTGAAATTAAGTATATATGTGGTTTGATGAAATTTGATACTCTATTGGGAATATAATTAGAGTTTGTACACTAGGGGTAAGAAATTCCCCCTTGAGTTAGGAAACTATCATTTCTTATGGGAATTATTCTTCCCTGTAATGATATGATTCAACGTCATTCTCAGAAAGGACTATTTAGTTCTTTGTTGTTCTTATGTCGATTATCATCATTAAAGAGTTTCTTTTACATCACTTGAGGGAATAATAATATTTACAAGGTTGAATGAGTTGTGCATGCAAGTTGAGATGCACCAGAGCATCATGGGATGAGAAAAGTGACAGCCCAAATTGTTAACCATTATAAGGAGGATTAAGGAACACATTAGTGTGTTTTAATTCCTATAATATATCATTTTACTAATGTATTCCTAGTAGAATTTTTTTTATTACCACCTAATAGATATTTTTAATTCAATATTAATCTATTTATAAAAGTATCACTAGTTTCCAATACTCATTATAGGATAACTACCATTGAGTTTCAGGAGCTCAAGAGGAAACTACAGGACTTGGAATCTAAGAGTTTTATATGACCCATTAATTCTACTTGGTGTTTACCCATGATTTTTTCCAAGAAGGTGGATGGGACCCTCAATATTTTCATGGATTATCAAAAATTAATCCAGCTTACTACAAAGAACCGATATCCATTACTTCACATAAATGAACTCTTTGATCAACTTCATGGAGCTTAGGTTTTCTCAAAGATATATTTGAGTCCAGTCTATCACCAGGTATGTGTTAGACCTTTAGAAATACCACATATAGTTTTTCAAAGAATATATAGCCTTGATGAGTATCTGTTTATTCAGTTCAGTATTACGAACATGCCCTCTATTTTCATGAATTTGATGAATTAGGGTTTCCACTTGTATTTGGATTCATTTGTCATGTTCTTCATGGATGATATATTGTTTTATTCCCAAAATCAACATGACCATTTATAAAATCTTTATATCTTATTTAATTCACTAAGAGATCATTGGATGTATGATAATTGTAGAAAATTACAGTTTTGGATCGACAAGGTTAAATTCCAAGGTCATCTTATCTCAGAGGTAGGAGTGTCTATCGACCCAGAGAAGGTGAGTGAAGTTGTTTCATGGGAGTATCCCAAGAATTTATTTAACATATGGAGTTTCATGGGGTTGGATGGTCATTACAATAACTTTATTAAGGACTTATCACATGTAGAAGAACCTTTCAAAGGTTTGACAAAGAAGGGTGTGGAGTTTACATGGTTTAAAGCATGATAAAAAAATACTTTCAAAAGCATAAGGGGAGACTAGATTCAGTGTCGATCCTAAATCTAATAGAGCCAGTAAACATCTATACATTCTATTGTGATGAATCATTCATTGATCTAGGAGTAGTTATGATGCAGGGAGATAGAGTCGGGGGGTACGAGTCTCATCAATTGAATCCAAACAAGAGGAATTACCCGACACATGATCTAGATCTAGTAGTTTTGGTTCATGACTTTCATTATTATAGGAATTATTTACTAGCATAGCATTTTGTGGAGTATAAATACCATAAACTTCTCAATTATATCTTCCCAAATTGTGACTTGAACCTTGGAAAGAGAAGGTGGGTTTAATACCCATATTCCTTTGATTTTGATCTTGCCTATATGCTTGGGAAGGGAAATGTTGTAGATGATTCTTTGAGTCATAGTACTTTTAAATAGGTAGTTCAGGAGGCCATTAGTGAGTGGAAGTTGGTGAAACTATTTTCTGAGATGCACTGTGAAGTCCTGGAGCATCATGGGTAGCCTACCTTTAAATCTTAACCAATGACCTCTTCACTTCTAAAGATAGTGAATATGGGGAATAATTTTGACCCCAAGGGCTTAGTCCTAAGGTAAAGTGTTTCAAGTGAGGAAATAATACCAGGATGGATCATTGATTAGGATGAGTTCTTACACATCCATGGATACTTCTAGGTTCTTACAAACATTTAGGAGGAAGTAATATGAGATTTTTGTGCCTCTACTTGGGTGGTATACCCTAAGATTACAAAGATGTATCATGATCTATGTCACCATTACTGGTGCCTCAATATAAAAAGGGAGATATATGTCTTTATTACTAGATTTTCCATATTTTAACAAGTGAAAGTGGAACACTAGTGACCAGTAGAGATTTTAAAGTCACTTCCTATTCCTAAATGGAAATGGGATGTCCTCACTATGGATTTTGTGATTGGTTTATTGAGATACCCTTGAGGCAATGATGTAGCATGGGTGATCAACAATAGGCTCACAAAGGTGGATAATTTTTTATGTAATAAGGATATATTTTTGATAGTTGATCTTGGAAGGCTCAATTTCCAAGATATTATTCAACTTCATGGAGTTCCATGGATTATTGTATTGGATAGGGATGCTTGTTTCACTTCTCATTTCTAGCAAGGGTTTTAGAGGGCGTTAGGTATGCAAGTTATTTTTAGTATAGTATACCACCATAAAGACAATGGGAAGTCTGAGTAGACAATAAACATGATAAAGGACATGCTTAGATCATGCATCCTTAATTTTGGGTGTTTATGTGAGAAACATATACCTCTAGATTAATTATCTTAAAAAAATATTTCATTCAACTATATAGATGGATCCTTGTGACACCTTATATGGTAGGACATTCCGATTACCTCTATGTTGGTTAGAGGTAGGGGAGGAAATTTTGCTTGGAACTCATATCATTCAATAGAAATTAGAGCAGGTTTAGCTGATCATGAAGCGAATGGCTATAGCTCACTTTAAGTAGAATTAATATGTCGATTTCCATGAATGAACTCTAGAGTTGAGGTTGGGGATAAGGTATTCTTATATATGTCAGTAAAACTAGGGAATTGATGGTTTAGGTGTCAAGGGAATCTATCACCTCGGTTCATCAGACATTTTTGAGATTTTTGTGAGGGACAAATTAGTTTCTTATCATATATAACTTCCCTAGAGATATAGAGGTATGCATTACCTCTTTCATGTTTCTCAGTTATGTCACTACTTCTTAGACCCATCTAATTTTTTCCAGCTCAATGAGGTGGAATTGTATGTTGATGTTTCTTTTAAGGATCACCCTATTCGTATCATGGACTAGAGCATGAAGTCTCTCTGAGGTAGGTAAATTTCATTAGTATAGGTGTTGTAACTACCTAGAATTTTATCAATGGAATTTCCCTTCTTATATCATAAAACACATACATCACATAGAGAAC
The DNA here is from genome assembly GCA_963277665.1 of Viscum album. Classification (NCBI taxonomy): domain Eukaryota; kingdom Viridiplantae; phylum Streptophyta; class Magnoliopsida; order Santalales; family Viscaceae; genus Viscum; species Viscum album. The sequence continues at coordinate 1,968,925,017 of OY728161.1, forward strand.
CCAATAAAAACATTATAAAATATTCATAAAATGATCCAATAATAATTCCAAATATTACAATGAGATAATAATTATAAAATAAGATAATAAGAATAAGATAATTTGGATCCGCTCGATCCACTATAATGACCACACCCATGAACAAAGTTGTGGAAATAAAACATAATGTTAAAAATAAAATATTCATTTTTAAAATGAAATCATATATATATGAATTAATAGAAAATATAAGTGAATGAATAATAAATTAAATAAGAGGTATTTATATAAATTAAAGAATCTATACCATTGGAATAGTAACCTGACCATTGGAATAGTAATGTGACCATTAGGAATAGTAATCTGGTTGTTAGAATTGTAACCTATCCTATGAAAGCATAAATAATTTTTTTTTCATCTTATAAATGGAAATATGATATATTTATATCATGGTATAAGTAAACAAGTGTTTTCAAAATAATAAATTTATTGTTGGTACTTTTATAAAACATTAATGTTTATTTATAATTTTATAATTAATATAATGATTTAAAGGAAAATTTATTTTAATAAAATAGATTAATAAATTGATATTATTTTTTATTATAATTATAAGATAAATTTATGAGACCTTAATTAATTTTTCAAAGGGTTATAAAATTGATTATAATATTAAAATCAATATTTTTTAAATAAATGATAATTTTAATTAAAAATTAATTTTCTCATATTTATAAAACTATTTTCATAAAATGGATTTCATTTTTTAAATCTATACATCAAAAAATGGTTCGGGTGATTTTTTGGTATTTTTCTAAAATAGTTGATTTTTTGGTGAATAGTGAAATACAATAATATACGCTATTTAACAAATACATGATTTTTTGAGTCATGACTGATGTATGGATGATTTAATAACCCATTGGTTCAAATTATACTGAACCATTTATTGTATTTATTCATAGGAATCAATACTAATCACAATCTTGAGCCAAAATAATAAACTAATGAATATAATAATGAAAAAACACCCCTGTCCTCCCCTATAAATGCCACCCCTTATCCTAACACCTTATAAACCTTGTACATTGTATAAATTCTACCCAATTACCATAAAAATCCTCTTACCCACTTCCAAGCACTTTTGGTATCAATAAAAGTCCAATCCCAAGTTCCTTAAGGAGGTAATCAAGGAGTCGATATTCAAGAGGTAAAATCCTCTTTCTTTCTCTTTTAAATTCTTTCTTTCTTCTACCTTACCATCAAATCCACCATAAAAATAATAATTTTCAATATAGTATCTTACATATCCTGTAATTTTATTTTATTAATGTAATATCCATCATAAAATCTCTTCTCTTTTCCTTTTATTCTAAAAATGAAAACATCATCCGTGATGTGTCAATTCATTGCCTTCATGGACGATGAGTTTTTGTTTTCCATTAATTCCTTCAAGACTGGTCATAAAGATATTATTAAGGTTAAATAATATTTTAATATGTATATTATAACTTATTTCATGTTCTTTAACCAATATATAAAATAATATTAAATAAAACAATACTTGTACGTGATGGTCGTAAAAATAACCAAAATAAACTAAACATTTTTCATTAATGTTTTATCTAATGAATCATTATCATATATAAAAAATGATATATGAGACCATTTAAAAGTATGTAATTATATTAATACCATTTAATTCCACTTATTGTGTTTTTATTCCATTTTACAAGAACTCCCATAATTATACTCAATGGAATTGACCATAAAACCATGAAACGAACACTCCTGAGACAACAAAATTAAACATTAAAACTCATCAAAATGGACATAAATGAACATAATTAAATTATAATAAATAAAATATATGTGTATAAGGTTTTTAATTAAGTAATTAATGGATCTAATTTTATCATCCATCATATTAAGTGAAAGTGCATAACACATTCGGGCATAAGGTAAGGGATCTCTTCAAACCTTCACTTTTCCTTTGTGTTACATTTTATCTCTCTTTACTCAAATGTAATTATTATTTATTTTTATATAATTATCCTCAATTATATTAAAATGTTTCAAACATTTTTTTATATATCAATTCATCTTTATTTGATGGGAAAATACATGTTTTATAAGGTTCCCTTCTCAATTCCTCCTGATAAGAAATTCCGAATAAAGGGAAATTCTCCTTTTCTTACCCATTTACAAGTACAATCCATAATATGTTTTAAGCAAAAAATATTTTTATAAAATCACTCATTTTATAATGAAAAACCATTTTAGTTCATTTCTATTTTTATGAAAAAAATTATGCCTTCATCCTCTTTAAAGACTCTTTTTTCTTTTCCCTAAAACTGCACTTAAGTGACACATTTCAAATGTTATCCAACCACTTTTTTTTTCATGATTTCATTTAAGTTATGATTAATTATTCATGTTATAATCTTATTTTTCCTTTATTAATGTCCAAGAATTATTTAAATCCCAAATTTTATGTATACCATTGCTATACGCCACTTGGTTATGCTTTATGACATGATTACGATACCCATTTCTTTCCATGGGCGACCCTCATGTTTATTCCCTATGTTTGATTATTTATATGGAACAAATATGCATGAAAATGTTATGATGGGTGTTCCTAGATAGCACTCCAATGAACTGGGTAATGTTTTAGTCTCATGATATTTCATTTATGGGATTAGGGAGTAAACATAATCCATTATAGGACTTTGTCCACCATGTGATATAGTCTTGGAAGTTAGCATCGACTCATGTTTATGTCATGTTGTATGTTTCTACCACATTCTAATATTTCTAGGATCATATTATTCTATGTTCTATATGTTATGTTTCCATATGTTTACTCATGAGCGATTCTATTTATGTTATCATGTTATTACTTTCTAACTCATGTGGTATGAGTCTTTCCCATATTTATTCCTTTGTGAGGTTTTTTAGCTCATACCTTTTTTCAATGTATTCCTTAGGTTATCCTATATAGATGTAGGATCTCAAAGGAAGTTAGGATGTCATTATGGAATATTAATGAAGATATGTTTTATTATAGTTCCTTTCTTTAAATTTTATGTACGCAATCTTCCAAATAAACTATACATTACGATTCTTGGCCTGTATTTGATGGGTAATTATGATTAAAATCATGTAATAATATGTGTAAAAGGATAGGGTTTCTATAGCTGGTATCAAAGTATGGTCTAGTTATTTTTGGGGATTTGGACTAAATTTTTTTATAACCCTATAAATAATTATACCACCATGGATAACCTAGATTGACCCGAATGGCCTGAAGGCCTTCTTTTTTATTTTTATTATGGTTAATCCACCTTTTAAGGGTTTAAGGGGAACCCGTACATGACCCGTAGGTCCAAGACACAAGGCCCGACAAACCCGCAATACATGACCTGAAGGCCCATAGGCATACCATTCCCAATACATGACCCGTAGGCCCAACCCACTTGAACGGACCCTCCCCAGCTTTATGCGTCATTGATCACCTAGCTCCCCACCTTGCATTGCTGATCGGATAGCATTTCCCCATACAAAGATGCACGGTACCTGGTCCCAATGGAGGCTGCCATACCCTCTCATTCTTCCAATCCAGTTAGCTCTGCATCTGGTGGCTGATACCCCTATTGATCTGTTCCTCTTCTGGGGCCTATTCTATGTGAACTGGGCTACTCCATGGTCTACGTGACCCGAAGGACCTGTGGCCCAAAGGCCTTTGATGACTCGAAGGCCCTGGAGACCTGTAGTCCCAAACCAGTGGCCTGAAGACCCAAATCGGGTGAATAGTTCCGGCTGCTACAGTACCGAATAGTAACTATGGAAACCTAGATTGAAACTTAGGGAATCACAAGTTAGGATATACTTTTCATTTATAAGTTTATATTTCATTGTTAAAAGTCTCCATTTTATATGCTTATTAGATAAATATTCAATACCCCTAATCATATTTTATTTATTTTTTCTTAGTTCGTAGCATGAAATATGAGAACCTATTCCAATAATTAATGTGATATAAAATGTGATTATTTCCCTAATGAGATGCCAAATATGATTGGAATGGGAGCCCATAACTTCATGAAAGTACTGGATCAACTGGCTCAAGTTATGAATAATAACTTGACTCATGTGGAACACTAACCTTTTCCTAAGAAATAGAAAGTTGTAGTTGAATCCTTTATAAAAAAAGGCCTCCTATCTTTAGTGGATCTTGTGATCCTCTTAATGTGGAACAATGGATTAACTCCATTGATAAGATATTATCTATCCTTCAATGATCATAAGAAGAGAAATTCATATTAGAATTTTATCATTTTGATAGGGAATATGATCAGTGGTGGAAACTAATCAAAAACACAAAGTATAAGGTGGATATTTATTCCGTGGATTAGGAAGGATTCCAAAAATTATTTTTAAATAAATATGGTCATCAAAATATCCATCTTAATATGGAGAGGGAGTTCCTCAGACTAAAAAAAAGGAAGTTGAGCCTATCGGGGCGTATGAAGTAAAAATCACAATACTTTCATGATACACCTCCAAATTTTTCATGAAAAATAAATGGAAAGTGGATCTCTTATTTAGTTGATTAAATATGAGTCTATGAAAATCCTTGGTAATCCGATACTTTGAAAGGTATGAAAAAATCTTCTGTTGAGCCCTTAAGGTTGAGATGAAAATTAGAGACTCTTAGTTGTCTCATGGGCTCAATGATTAAAAGAGTAAAATGGAGTTCAATATGGGAGGATCAATAGATAAATACCATGAAGGAAATAAAACCCAACATCCCAAATGTCAAAAGTGTGGGAAGAAACATCATGAAAACTACCTAAGAGGAACTAGGAGATGCTTCAAATGTGAAATAGAGGGTCATCAGTCTAATTTTTTCTAAAGGGATTTTGAAGAATCCTAGAAATGTTGGATAAGAAAGGAAGGTTCTGATAAAAAACCAACCTATAGTACAATGTTTAAACTAAAAATTACATGGTAAATATATTATTCAATTCCCTAAGCCAAGGGTTGTTAGAGGCAATCAACAAAAACAACCTACAAGGTATAAAGGAATGGAATATGTTGTCATTACTACTGAGGTGAAGCCCGAAAATTATGTGGTGATAAACATACTAGTTTTTCATTCAAGAATAGAGAACATATTATTTTGTTATGGTTCTTTTAATTCTTTCATATCCTATAATTTTTTTAAATTTATCCATACACCACCTCAAAATATGAATGTTGAGTTATCTATGAGTATAGAAAATGGGGAAATTATTACATCCAAAGTATATAACTCCAACTTGGTTAATGTTTGTGGGATGAACCTCCCAAAAAATATTGTCTTACTTCCTTTATTGGAGTTTTATGCTATATTTGGAATTTATTGGATATCATTATACAAAGCCAATATCAAATTCCATGAAAGGGAGATCTATAACGACCCAGTCTTCACATATATAGAAATTACATCACTTTTGAAGAATACTTAAAACATTATAAAAATAGATTTCAAAAGACCATATTATTTTAGTACCTTTGGAAACATGGAAACATAAAAATTGGTACACAAGAAAGCTACATTATCTCTCACTAGGTTCTTCATGACTAGAACCCTTCTTAGAAACATCATACTCAATACATATCTTCATAACCTAGGGAAGTAAACATAAAAAGTGGTGAGATCAGATGCTCAATAAGGGTAAAAAGGGAGATATGTAAACATAATCATGGGAATAAGGTTATGAGAAAAGGATCCTTAAAATAGAAGACTATACCTTGTATATCAAAGACCATAAATTAGAATCATGGTATAAATATTGGTAGTTCATAAGACATAGATTATAAGGAAATAAATAACATAATAAAAGAAAGAATATCATATGAATAATACATGGAATTGTGGTATATATAGACATGTGATATAATTCCCTCTAAGTTAAGGATCATTTCTATAATTTATCAAGGCACTTCATAAGAACCACACATACTGAGCAGGACACACCACCATCCCCAGTTGTAGTCCTTTACTTGTAAGGGATCATGTTTCCCCATATTCCAATAGTGGATTGGGTTTCCCCATATTCCAACATCATGGTAGCTACACCTACTAGGTAGGATACACCACCATTCCCAGTCACTGTCCTTTACTTGTAAGGGACCAGGTTTCCCTATCTTCCTATAGTGGATCAAGCTCATTAACTTGATTCACATCATTATCTCATGAGATATAAATCTTTAACCAATGCATTGGAGGGATATATAGGTCCCACCCATATCATAATAAAATCATTCATACATGTTCCAAAAACGTTCATCATATCATAATCCATAAAAATAGATGGGATTTATAAATATACTATCATAATCCCAAGAAATAAAATGGGTGTCATAAACATGTAATTATATCTTAACCTGTGTAAAAAATATAGGTTTTATAATCATTTCATCAAATCCTAACCCATGAAAATAAGTGGGTTTCATAAGAATAAAACCCATGGAAGAGGAATGGGTTTCATAAATATCATGCCATAAAAACATAAACCATTCAAAAAAAAAAGAATATGAATTGAACCTTTTAATCATTTCCCAGAAGGGAATTAGTAACATCAACAAATGTCATCTTAGATGGAAAATAATTTTGAAATATATTTTAAAAAAACATTTATTAAGGAAAATAACACTTTTTCTCCAAAAAAGGTTATTTAAAACATAAAACCATTAGAAAACCATTTTCTTGAAAATAAACTTGAAAACTTATAAATAAATATTTGAAAACATTTTAGAAACATTTTTATTTGAAAACATATAAAGAGAGATTGAAAATGTTTTGAAAATAATTTTACTTAAAAGCTTATAAAAGAATATTGAAAATGTTTTGAAAACTATTTCTTTGAAAATACTTTGAAAAATTATAATTAAATAATTAAAACGTTTTGAAAATTTTTTTACTTGAAAAATAATAAAAGAAGATTGAAAATGTTTTGAAATCTTTTTTCTTTAAAAACTTATGAAAGAATCTTGAAAACATTTTAAAAACATTTTCCTTGAAAACTTATGAAAGAAGATTGAAAATGTTTTTAAAATCTTCTTTCCCTTGAAAACTTGAAATATGATTGAAAACATTTAGATTACTGTTTTCACTTGAAAAATTATAAAATAAGCTTGGAAACATTTTAATTTTTTTTTCTTGAAAACCAATTTTCAAAAATAACTTCCTAAATATTAGGAAATAATTTTATTTAATAAAAATAAAATTTTACTCTTTCAAAGGAATATTTAATGGAATGACAGTCATGACAGAGGGTAAATCCATACATGCCGACCATTCCTTTTTCACCATAAACTGTTTAGAAAAGTTCCTTGATCAGAAAATGACAATAATTTTCATTTTAAAAACCCTTTTGTTTAAAAGGTAAAACAATGTTAAAAATAACTTTTACATATATTTTTAGAATAGTATAATATTTTTTGAATCCTTTTATAAAATAAAGTTTTCAAGGAATTCAGATTTCTGATCGAAGAGAGGGTAAATTTAGGATTTATTAAAAATACTTTATTTACTATATTATGTACCAAAGAATGGAAAAATTGTACCAATATATGAATATATAATTAATAAAAATATAAGAAGAAATTTTATGAGTTTTCTTGAGAGATGGATTATAATATTTCATCAAAGGAAGCATAATCATAAACAATCTCTAAAAGCGATGAGATTGTTTCAATAAACTCTTACAACTTGGTAACTTTGAACCATAGTACCCATTTAATAAAATTAAATTAAATTAAGATTAAAGTATTATGAAAATAATTATATTCATGATATAACATTTCAAAGGTAGTATATACACCTTATAGAAAAATATAGGTGCATAATATGACATGTGTCTCAAAGAAGGAAAATCGAGACAAAATTACTTTACTGATTTGGTAACTTTTGAAACATAAAACCCATGAAATAAAGATAATAAAATTGATATTTAAATACCCATAAATTTAAGTATAATAATAATATAATAAATCCATGGTAATTATGCACACCACACAAAATTAATGGGTGGTGAATAAAACATGTATCTCATGAAAATAAAAAGTTAGATGAAATCCCCTTACCTTGTATCATGACTCTCTTTGTACATGTAAGAACCTCCTATATAGTAAATTTAAGTTTATTATAAATATTTTAAAGAACCATATTATTATATATAATTCTATATATGGTCTAATTATGACTTTATATTACCTTCTTGTTAACAATTCTATGTTAAGGTTACGCTTCGGGTAATATTCTCTTTGTTTTTCACATGTGTCTTAATTTGTTATATCATTAGTCCTTAACTTATATCATGATTTAAAGAATTTAAAACATGATATAAATATCATTAATATTAATTATATTTGTATTATAATAATCTATAGAATATATAAGTATGAAATGTAATACACCATTCATGGAGACGATAGGCCGTACGTACACATGAACGTTGTTTCCGTTTTATTGACGCATTGAAAGAAATAAAGTAAATGAAATATATTTATATATATACATATATATAATATAATTAAATTATAATTATTATTTAATATATATCATATAGTTTCATTAAACATATCCTTAATACATTCCATGTAGTTTGTGAACGAATCACATCACTTTGAGAGGGTGGTAGTCCACACTTCCTAAAACGAAATTATTGTATTTACACAAGATAGAAAGCATAAGGGTATGTTCTAAATAAAAACTAAAGAATAATAAAGACATTATAAATATCATATATGACATATATTAATATATTTTCCATCATAATGACCACCATGAGAGGTGGTAAAGGAAAAATGAACAATCATCATTTCATTAGTCAATAGTTTTCCATACATGTAAACAGTATGTTCGTTACGCATTAGATGGAAGTGTGTGTAAGTGTAGGAAAAACCCTTAGAATAAAAAAATATAGTATATTTATGATAATTATTTTTTTATACAATCATGGGATAAGAAGATTTTAGGGAGTGAATAATGGAAATAAAAGAAAGGAGTTTGAGGGAGGGTGTTAGCTCTTAATCGGGTAACTCCTTTTGGTTTGCAAAAAAGGGATTACTTGGAAGGATTTATGACTAAATTGAGGATTAAAGAATGAATTTACTATTACAAGGAAGTTTATTGGGTATATATTGGATGAACCTAAGTGGTTTTATAGGTTTTAAGAAGAGCGAGAGGTGGTGGCCTTTTATAGAGAACAAAATGGACACACTCGGAATTTTTGAAAACAAGTTTGGTGTACCCATGCTCTTACATAGAAAAGTCATAAAAAAATCAATAAATTAACGTTTTTTGGACTAAATATGTCCATAAAATGGGTTTTGGACAAGTTTTAGGTTATTTGGACCCTTAATTTTAAGGGTTTTCCCTTGTTATGCTTAATTTTACCTTAATCGCTATAATTAATTTTAATTACTTTAACTAATATTTTTGGTAAAAAACTAAGTTGAAATTATTATACATTATAAATTATTATGACTCAAAATATGGAATCCATTTTTTCAAATTATAATCACAGGATTAGTAGAAATGAATTTAAAATTAATCCAACTAACGGGACGTCATTGTGGGTTTTTAACGTAAAAAATCTAAAAGTTTGCTATGTTTTTATAGTCAATATCATAGTGAAATTGATTCCAATGACCTAAATTTTATTAATTGATAAAAATTTTATCTAATTAAACTTTAATAACAAATTAAAATGTAAATTAACCTTATAAATAAATTATATGAAAAGCATTTTTGGACTAAAGTTCAGTATTTTTTATCTATTCATTAAAAAATGAAACCTTACAGAAAAATACCAAAAATTTAAAATATCCTAATTTTTATGTTTTGATTTAAAATATGAAGTTTATTTTGACATATATAATCCATAAAAGTTCCAAAAATTAGATTGAAATTTGGATCTCCATTAAAAAGCGGTAAAAATGCCTTAATAAGAAATATGGTATTTTGTACATAAAATTGGGTTTAATTTTATCTTAAGCCTATCAAATATATTGGATGAATGTAAAAATTATTTTAATGAATTTATAATATATATATCACATTAATATCACTAATTAATTGTAATTAATTTAATTTATTAGGATAAAATAGCTTTGTGGGTATAATAATATTTTCCTTTATATTCAATCGGTTTTCATATTCATTTCCAATTAATTTGTAACCGATGAATTCATTTTATATTGGTGTAAACCATATATTTTCATAATTTAGTTAACCCTTTTCATAACTATTAAATTTACAGCTAGATTATATCTTATTATATTAAATAATAATATTTTTAATAGTATATTATTGTTTGGTAAAACTCTATATTGAGTGTTATGCAAGCCATTGAAGAAATTCAATCTTGCATGTAATGCAAGATAAACTTGGTGTTACGCGTAGAGAAAACTAAAATTTACGTTGTGTGTAGTGCATGATTAACTTAGTGTTACGTATAATGCAAGACACACTTAGTGATTTAAAAAGAGAGACTATTTTAAGTGCTCCATGAAATAAAAATTATCAAAAGATTAAATTAATTCAAAAATATATATTTCACAAAATCTCAAGGTGTTACATTTTAACCCCCTTAAAATTAATTTCACCCTATAATTTTTTTTGTGTTATCAAAGGTTTTAATACCTGATGTAATGTCCCAAGTTTTTGAGTTAGGTTGAAAACCAATCCCGATTTGAGATTTTCAATTAGTGGCTTTGCTAATTTTTGTTTCATTGATCATAAATCAATTAAAAGAGTTAAATTATCTTTATATGATGGTTTTGGGTTAGTCTAGAGGATTGGAGAGTGCCTCAGGTGTTTTAGTTTGGTTTTGGGAGTGTCGGAGGCCAAAGGGCATGTTTTGAAATAACAGGTCAGGGAACACGATTTAAGGTAAACCATGCGGCCCCTTCTAGGTAACCATGTGGCCTAGTTTTGATCTAACACATGGGTTTGATAAACTTTGAAAGCGGGGAACATAGAAATGTGAGCTTGTCCATAGAAGTTTTAGAGATCCACTGCACTATTTGTGCATAGTCAATGCAAACAGTGCAGTGGACCTCATGGGTACTGTCACTTAGGTAGTACTTATGAATTGTAGCTCATACGGTTTGTGTACAGTTTGGAAAAACATGTGAGTAAACTATGTGGCCCCTTTAATGAGTTAAAATTACATTTTTTTACCTTTCCCCCTATTGGCCTTTTCCCTCTCTCTCTTCTTGGTCACACATAGTAGCATGGGAGGCTCTATTTTCTTCCTCCAATGGTTTTTTATCTATCTTCCTCCTCAGTCATCCGTTATTAGATCCTTTGGAGGATATAGAACCCCATCGATAAGGATTTCCACACCCATTATTCCTTTCCTATTTTTTTCTCCTCATGGAGCGCTAAATCCGTTTGATCCATTTCACCTTATTTTCATGGTGTTCAATGAAAACTCAGATCTACCCAAAATAGCTTTGAATTGGAGCTCAATATCAGATATGACTACACCTACGGGTCTAAGGAAGATGGTGCATACCTTGATTTGTGTTTTTGTAGAAATTTTGGTGGAACAACATTTAGAACTCCTTGGTAAATTTAGAAATACCCCTCATGCTTCATATTAAATTGACATTATGGCTATATGGGATGCCTCTAGGAATTTTATAAAATTTTCCATGGATGCAGGGCTGGGTTACAAGTTGTTGACCACTTTGGGTGTTAGGTCGGGATGTGTTTTGGTCTAAATTGAATTGTTTCATTTAAATTTAATTTTTTTAATTTAATTGAAGTGAAATATATATATGTGTGGCATGTTGGTATTAAAGAGTTCCATTTCATTGAATTATTATGTTTATATAATTTGGTCAATTCAATCGCTTTAAGTTGAATTGTCTATTTGAGTTGTTTTATATATATTTGAAATGAATTTGATGATTGGAATGTGGAAAGACCCAAGGGGTAGTGATGGTCTTAGCCTAGGGTAATATTGGGATGGAACATCCATAGGGATTGAGGTGTTGAGATCATCTAGTTGGGCTTGGCCCAGTTTTACTTGAGTGGTATTGACCATAGGATTAGGATTCATGGATGTCGGTTTGAGGTAGCAAGGCTATCAGATTGGGCTTGTCCCGTGATATTGGGATGGAAAGGCAATCGGTTTGAGTGACATGGTCACAAGGGCATGTGGTTCTAGTGTTGATGTGGCTTCAGTTATTTATTTGGTGATTATCACTCTCCCGTGATGTCCAAAGCTCCAAATTGAGTTGTGTGAACACAGGTTGACTCCGTTTATGAGGTGGTTGTGACCACTCAAGTGGGTAGAGGCCCCCAGTATTTAAAACTTTGGTGATTATTGTTTGGGTGTGCTTGCTATAGAAAGTCACGTAGAAGGTGAGGAGCCTTTGGATATTAGTGTTGAGGCTGACAGTTGGGGGATGAGGCTCACCGTGATTGAGTTCGTGGGATTAGATATTTATTTGAGGAAATATTTGTTCATGCCTCTAGTTTTTTGGAACTTGGTATGATGCGTACTTTTGAGAAGGGGTCCATGGGACTAGGTTACTGTTTTCTTGAGAATGCCTTCAGGACGTCGGTACTTATTGAGACACGAGGTGTCAGGAGGCATGTGATGCTGAGTTACTTGATTTGAGGTGGAATATGAGGGTTCACTTGAGATGTGATATCATAGGTAACTTAGGCCATGGGCTAAGGAATATCTTCTATTCTAGGATTCCAGCATTGGCTATATCAGGTGATGGTTTCCTAGTGGATTTCGAGCACCAAGTCAACCTTATTTTTTCATTGCATTGTACCACTTACTTTTCATTATTATGCATGACTTCTTAAACGCATATAATTAGTACATACCATTGGGTGGTACCCTAATGAGATTCATCTTACACCCTGCATGGGTCTTTCAGGATGCATTTAGACTTTATTAACTTACGTTTAGGTAAAGGATCTACCTCATGTTCTGGATCCTAGTAATTTCTTGCATGGGATGATGACATGGACCTTGAGGTCATTCCTAGTAGAGTTTATATTTTAGTCTCATTTCTATATCAGCATGCTATATATATGTATGAATTATACTATTCATCCATTTCACAACCTTCTTTTGTATATTGATATCTATGGCCTATTATGGTTATATGCTTTTTTTGTGGTAGTGATACAAGTGGTATGCTGTCATGTTTTATTTATTCCACCAATTCTGTTTATTATTTGATTTCGCTATTGTATATTGACCATAATTCTACTTTTTAGGTTTGGTTTGAGTCTGCTAAGTCATTTATTCCACTTCATGTTATACATTTTTTACTTGGACCAGTATTAATATTTTTTCCTGGACGATATAGTCTCCCCAAATTGTTAAATTATACCATCTTTTCTATTTGGTAGCCTTTGGTGTATGGGGAGGCATGCCTAAGGCCAGTGGAACCTAACTCAATAGCACTTTTTGGGTGGATAATTAGGTTTGAGATTATATAAGTGGTATTAGAGAAGTTTTTTGACTAGGATTTAGTGGAATATTTGGCTGGTTACTAATGATATCGAGACAAACTTTTCTTTTTTTCCACTGGTTTACTATTTGGATTATGGTAGACTGGAGATTAGGTTGTGGTTGGAATTGGATTTTGAACTCGTGCTTGGGGGCTTGCATCCCCATGCATGAGGGACGAATTGAGTTACCTTTGGTGGGAATGCTATTCTATTTTTCTTTTTGTATAGTTTGTTTAATTTACACCTTAGGTGGATTATTTTGGATGTGGTTGTAATTAGTTGTGACATGTGATCCTTGGCCTGGTGAGGCAAGGATGAAATATAGAACCTTGTCTTAGTGAGACAAGATGTGATTTCTTTTTTGTTGGATTTTGATAGAACTTTTTAGGGTATTTGAATTTTATAATTTCATGTATTCTTTGTAAAGTGTTTATACCACATGATGAATATCAAATTCCATGATAGAATTGCTTTGATATATGCAATGTTATATTCCATGAGTTTATATATATATATATATATATATATATATATAATGGCATGTGAAAAAATTAAATGGGCCTGGATATTATAGGAGAAGGTGGTCACTATGGTTGAGGTGATTTTGATCACCAGGATCAGGAAACTCAGTCGTTGGATTGAGGAAACGATGGTTGTCAAGACAGGAGATGCCTAGAGATTATATTGATACTTGGATTTGTTGAGGGTGAGTAACAAGGACATGAGGTCGGGATTCCATGGTGCATGGTTGCAATGGGAAGGGTAAGGGCAGTGAGATCGATCTTCCTTTTACTAATTTCCCTATTTGCATGTTATATATATGATATGGTTTGTTTGACCATTTGATGGTATTCAGAGGGATACTAACTTGACAGATTGGATGAAGTGTCAGGCATGCGAGGACAGGGTGCCGCTAGAGCATGAGCATCTTTAGACCCCTGAGAGTCAGGTAGAGCATTAGTCGTAGGTACATGCTTTGGTTTAGGATCTAGTACAGGTAGGGAAACTACCAGACATGACTACATTTGGGTCGTGTCACGAAGAGAAACTTTGATAGAGCATGGTACATGTCTTGTAGGGGATCGAAAAAGGTGATCATGGAGCATATCCATACATGGAATACGTTACTCAAGGGTTCCATTCGTATCACCCTCCACTTTTTTAGGGTAAGGGTGGTCCGCAGGTGGCTAAAAAATGGATCAAGAACATGCCTATGATCTTTGAGTAGCTCGAGAAGCCTCTAGTGCAAAGGATAAAATTAGAGACCTATATGCTCAGAGGACTGCCTAAGCATTGGTGGGATGTGCAGGTTCAAGAAGGTAGACATGAGGGACTATCCTGGAAGGATTTTGAGTCTAGATTATTCAATCACTTTTTCCTCGAAAGGTTGAGGGTGTAAAGGGATCTAGAGTTACTAATCCTCTAGTAGGGTGGAATGTCTGTCATGGACTATGTAGCGTCGTTCACTGAGTTGTCACTCTTTGCACCCGACATGGTTAGTGATGACACCTCAAGGGTGAGGCACTTCAAAGATGGTTTACGGCATGCCATTCAGGTGTACGTAAACATATTTAGGTTTTCCTCATTCTCAAAGGTGGTGAACTAGGATCTCATAGACGAGGAAAACCTGATGGATAGGTCATACTCGAGCTGAGTAGTGGCTCAAGGTGATTTCAGTGGCAATAGTTCTGATGGAAAGAAGAGAGGAAAAGACAAGTTCCAACAGGGCGGTCATGCCAAGGAATCGAGTATACTACCTTAGAGTGGATCTTCTATAGTTTTATTTTAGTGTGGGAAGTCAGGACATGTCGGGACTTAGTGTGAGCAGCCTCCAAAAAAGTTTCGGGCATGTAGATAGGTCGGGAATCTCAAGAGGTTCTGCAGAAAGCCTTATGAGATAGCTGACAATCAAGGACTGGGGTATAATCAGGTGTCTAGGGTCAGTTTAGGATCATTATTAGGTGAGGGTAGCTGAGGTTCAACTACACGCAAAGATCATGGTAGAGACATTGGGACCTAGTAGTGGGGTTAGTGGCCAATGGATGGATCAACATCGTAGGACAGTCGGGCGTCATACAATCATGCTTGAGGCCAGCTGCACAATATGGATCTGCCAGGGGATGAGCAGGTTGGTGAGCCGATGATGGTCAGAGGTATTCCTAGGTTGTGGCTGTGATTGTATTTTGTTTTTGTTTGGCATAGTCTCTTGAGTGATGTCTGTTTTGATGCATGAGGTGCATGGGGTATGCAAATGAACTAAATAGACACTGGTCAGTAGGTTGGAATCATATCATATGCAAGTTATATCTATATACGAGGTATGAGACACCAGGTTTTATGATTGAGAACCATGGGTGTGGGATTTTGGGGTTCTTGGAATCATGAGCATCAATGGATGTGAGTTTGTGAGGTGATTTGGCATCGATTCATAGAGGATTCATGACTTATTTGAGGTATGAGGAATTCAAACGCTGATTTGGTGTAGTACTTGATAGAGGTGAGAGGCACTGAGATTGATCTGAGCATCCATAGAGATGTGGGACCTCAATGTTCCCTTGGGTTTCATGGGCATGAGGCAGAAACTGATGCAGTGAAGGATTTAAATGGGTGTTGAGAGTGGAACAGGATCACCTGGTCAGGTGTGGAGTGACAATGCATCATAGGAGCACCATGGGTCTGAGAAATAGGTCTATGGACATTTGTTTTCTTTGAGATTTTGGTTCATTTGAGATCAGGTTAGGAAATTACTAAGGTGGGGAGCCCCCTTGAGGTAAGTTGACCTAAACCCTTGAGACTGGGGTAGTTTGAGTTTATTTCTAACTAGATGGGTATGTTCATTACCATATCTATGTTTCATTTTATAGCTTAGTAATTAGATATGTTAAAGTGGGGATATTGTAACATCCTTGTATTTTGAGTCGGGTCGAAAACCACTCCCGATTTAAGATTTTCAATTAGTGGATATGATATATTTTGTTTTATAGATCAGAGCTCAATTATGAAGGTTTAATCAAATTTATTTGATGGTTTTGGGTTGGTCTAGAGGCTTATAGAGTGCCTTGGGTGTTTTGATTTGGGTTCGGAAGCATCAGTTCAAACTATGTGGTAGACCGCACGGGTAATGACACTTAGGCAGTACTTATGCACTGTAGCTCTCACGGTTTGCGCATAGTTTGGAAAACCATGCGAGTAAACTGTGCGACCCCTTTAATGAGGTAAAATTAAATTCTTTCCCCTTTCCCCCTATTTCCATTTTTCTTCTCCTTTATCTCTTCTTGGTCACACACCACAATGTGGGAGAATCCATTTTCTTCCTCCCATGGTTTTTGATCCATCTTCCTCCTCATTCATCCATTCTTTGATCCGTCAGTGGATATAGAACCCCATCCATAAGGCTTTCAACATCCATTCTTCCTTTCCTATTTGTTTTCAACTCGTGGAGTGCTAAATCGGTTTGATCTATTTCACTATATTTTTAGTGCGTTCAATGGAAACTCAGATCTGCCCCAAACCAATTCAAATTGAAGCTTGATATCGGACGTGCCTATGTCTATGGGTCTAAGTTAGGTGGTTCATACCCTAATTTTTGTTTTTGTAGAAATTTTGGGGGCACATATTTTATCATTCCTTCAAAAATTGAGCAAGACCCCTCATGGTTCATATTAAATTTATCGTATGGCTATATGGGATGCCTCTAGGCATTACCTAACCTTTTCAATGGGTGTGGGGCTGGGTTAGAGGCTGTCGAACCCTTTGGGTGTTATAAGGGGATGTTTTTTGGTCTAAATTGAAATTTTTTCATTTAAATTGAATTGTTTTAATTTAATTGAAGTGAAATATATTTGCATGGCATGTTGTTATTGAACAATTACATTTCATTAAATTGTTATGTTTATCTAAGTTGCCCAATCCAATTATTTTAAGTTGAATTGTCTATTTTAGTTTCTTTTATATATTTTAAATTCATTTGTTGCTTGGAATGTGGAGAGACCCAAGGGGTAGTTATGGTCTTGTCCCGAGATGATAATGGGATGGAATAGCCATCAGGATTGAGGTGATGAGATCGTCTAGTTGGGCTTGGCCCAGTTTTACTTGAGTGGTATTAACCATAGGATTGAGCATCATGGATGTTGTTTTGAGGTGGTGAGGCTATCAGGTTGGTTTTTACCCATGATATTGGGATGTTAAGGCCATAATATTTGAGTGACATGGTCTCAAGGGTATTATGTTCCAGTGTTGATGTGTATTAGGTTATTTATTTGGTGATTTCCACTCACCCATGATGGCCGAAGTTCTGAATTGAGTTCTGTACACATAGGTTAACTCCATTGATGAGGTGGTTTTGACCACTCAAGTGGGTAGATGCCCCTGGTAGTTTCAGATTATGTGATTATGGTTTGGGGTGCTTTCTATAGAAATCCATGTAAAAGGTGAGGAGCCTTTGGTTGTCAATGTTGAGGATGACAGTTGGGGCTTTAGGCTCACCGTGATTGAGGTTGTAGCCTGGATATTTATTTGAGGATAGATCTCACTATGCCTCTAGTTTTTGTGCCTTGGTATGATGTGTGATTTTGAATAGGGTCCATGGGACTAGGTTATTATTTTCTTGGGTGTACCTTAGAAACGTCAGTACTTATTGAGACATGGGTTATCAAGAGGCACGTGGTTCCAGGCTACTTGATTTGAGGTGGAGCCTAAGGGTTCACCTGGGCTATGATATCAAAGGTACCTTGGTCCATGAGCCAAGGACCATTTTCTATTTTGGGTTCTGGCATTGTCTAAGACACGTTATGGTTTCCTAGTGGCTATTGAGAACAAGGGAAACCTTGGTTGTTTATTGCATCATACTACTTACTTTTCATTATTATGTATGTCTGATTAAACACATATGCTTGGTGCTCACTATTAGATGGTACCCTACTGAGATTCATCTCACACCCTACACAAGTCCTTCGGGACACATATAGACTTTTTGAATTTATATTCAGGTAAAGGATTAGCCTCTGGAGCTAGATCTTAGTAGCTGCTTTCATGGTATGATGACATGGACCATGAGGTCATGCCTAGTTGTAATTTCTGTTTTAGTCTGTTTTCTGTATTAGCATGCAAAATATATGTACGAATTGTACTAGTTGGGCATTGCATGACCTTATTTTGTATATCGATCTGTATGGCCTATTATCATTGCATGCTTGTTTTAAAGTAGTTATACAAGTGGTATGCTGGAATGTTTTATTTGTTTCACTACTTATGTTTATTATTTTATTATGCTATTATATATTGACTGTGCTTCTTTTTTGTGGGTATGGTTTGAGTTTTCTGAGTCATTTATTCCGCTACATGTTATACATTATTACTAAGACCAGTATTAATATCTTTTCCCAGAGGGTATAGTCTCCCCAAATTGTTAAATTACACCCTTACTACTAGTCGACAGCCTTTGAAATATGGGGAGTCATGCCTAAGGCCAGTGTCACCTAGCCCAATATCACTATTCAGGTGGATAATATGTTCAGGGATGCTACACCTGAAATTTCCTTTTATATAAAACCACATTGTAAAAATGAATACTAAAACTTACTTTAAAAAAGAATTTTGGAACTATAATGGTTACCCAAAGTAACTAATAACTAGCTTCCCATATAGAAGAACATAGGTGGGATGTGAAAAAATGGACATGGAAGAGAAATCTAACCATAAAGTTATGATGGAGAGTGATAGAGAATAAGGCTAGGAGAAAGTTAACAATTACACAACCATAAACCTACAATGACCTAAAAGACCATCTGATACATCATAAACAAAGGTACTAGGATAATATTTTTTGTTTCAAGATCCTTTTTACTAAATTTGAAGAATTCTCATGAAAATATATACTTGCATGATCTCAGGACAACCTCACCCTTTGTTGTTCCTTGATCCACTTCACCTCTGTCTCCAAAAATAAAGATGAATTTTTAATTTTTTAAGTATTAAGAGATCACGATATCTATGATATTCCATCCCATTTGTCATAAATTATCATTAATACAAATTTTTTATAATAGGTTATGCAATATTCATAAATACTTATGTGGTGAGATATTACTTTAATCTCACAAATTTCATCTGAAGTTTAACTTAATCCCTTCCATAAATGGTTAACCTTTTAGTTCTTCCAAAAGATGAAAATACAAGAGATTATAAAGAAGGTCATGAAATCATCTTAACATTGATCCATTATATATTACAAATTATCTATTGTTTTTCACATATAAAACATGTGAATACCATCATCGTATATTCCTTTAAAACATGGTAATAACCTAAATTGGCATAAATACTTTTGTAAAACATGAATGATTCCTTATTACAATGATTACTAGATACATTATTTAAATCCATGAAGTTATAAACTTCAACCTTGATGGAATAGACCACTTTTTCAACAAATCAATAATCAGATCCAGGGTAATCAGTGCTATACAGTTTACTTTATCCAAATCGATCATCTCTTTATTGATGCTAAATTTTTTTATCAATATCTTGATCACATTAAGGGTTACCTTCCCTCAATAAAAATATCCCTCTTCAATGAAATAACTTTTCTATGTTTTTATCACCATTAAACATGTAATTTTCAATCCTTAATGAAAAATTATACTAAAATACATATATATATTTCATGATTCATATAATATAATCTTTGAATTCCAAAACATAAATACTTTATTCATCCTAATTTATTCTTAAACCATTACTTTAGATTCGTTAAATTATTCCTTAATAAATATTTCCTAGAATATGAAATTTGAATTATGTATTAAGGTTCCTCAACATAAATCTAATAATTCTTTTTTTTAATGAAAAAAATACTGGAAGAACATCACATATCTTCTACATGTCATTTACGATCTCTTTATATTCAGAAGTATAATCAATAATCATACCACCTTCTTGATTTTCTTGATCATATTTCTACTTGGGAAATAGATTTGGGTAATGACCATACATTCCACATCTAAAAAATTCAATGTTAACCATGTTACTTCTAGTTATCACCACTGGCTAAAACCAGAAGGCATAGGGTGAGAAGCACATATCATAGAAGAAAACCACTCAATCATGAAAAATTACTTATAAGATGTATAAATCATGAAGAATATATTTTAATAAATGGCACATTAGGTTTATCCTAGGTTATTTATAGCCAACTTATATTTAAATCCTTCATAATGGATTTTTAAGAGTTTTTGAATTCCCAAAGTATATCCCCTAGAGTGTCAAACCAGGTGTGCAGTAAGGCTCATTATTGTGTACCAGGTTACACTGAGTTAGGTTTGCACACCTTATTATAGTTTTTACTCCTAGGTACATATGTTCTAGATCCACATCCACTTGTAGTATATAGACATGGATGTATTTCAAGGAAACCAACTACTCTATCCTTTACCAAGATTCTAGGATATTTTCTTATACATTTTATCATCCTTATACTTATCCTTAAACATTTCCTTAGGGTTCTCACTAAGGTTTTCTCATCATAGATTCTAAAGTTTAACTAAACCTTTTCTCTGATACTAACTTTAGTGATCCAGTCTACACATACATCAAAATTACATCACTTTTTCAAAATAATTATAACATGATACAAACATACACTCAAATACCATATTAGTTTAGTGCATTTGGAAACATGGAAACATAAACACTGGTACATAAGAGAGATATATTATCTCTCACTGGGTTCTTCATGACTTGAACCCTTATTAGACACATAATAATTAATACATATCTTCATAATCTAGGGAAGGAACATAAAAAGGGGTGATCTCAAATGCTTAGTATGGGTAAACAAGGGAGATATGTAAACATAATCATGAGCATAAGGTTATGAAAACAAAATCATGAAGATCATACCATGCATATCAATGATCATAAACATGAATCATGGTATAAATATTGGTAGGTCATAAGACATGAATCACAAGGAAATAAAGAACATAATCCATGAAATAATATCATAGAAATAACACATGAAATTGTGGCATACATATACATGTGATATCATTCCCTATAAGTCAATACTCACTAATAGAAATTATAAAGACACTTTATGGGAACCACACCTACTAGGCAGGACAAACCACCATCCCCAGTCATAGTCCTTTCATTATAAGGGATTGGGTTTCCCCATATTCCCATAGTAGATCAGGTTTTCCTATCTTCCAACATCATGGTGACTATAACTACTAGGCGTGACACACCACTATCCCCAATAAAATTCCTTTCCTTATAAGGGATCATGTTTCCCCATCTTCCTATAGTGGATCAACCCCGTTAACTTGATTCACATAATTATCCCATGAGATATAATTCTTTACCCAATTTATTAGAGGGATATATAGGTCCCACCCATCTCATAATAAAATCATTCATACATGTTTCAATAACTTTGATCATATTATAACCCATAAAAAGATATTAGTTTTTTAAACATCCTATAATAATGCCATGAAATGAAATGGGTGTTATAAACATGTAATTATATCTTAACCTGTGATAAAATATAGGTTTCATAATCATTTCATCAAATCCTAACCCATGAAAAGAAGTGTGTTTCACAAGAATAAAACCCATAGAAGAAGAATGGGTTTCATAAAAATCATTCCATCAAAATATAAACCATTCAGAAAATTAATATGAATGGAAACTTTGAATCATTTCCTAGAATCGTATTACTAACATTAATGGATGTCATTATAGATGAAAATAATTTTGAAATATCTTTTAAAAACACTTCTGGAGGAAAATATAATTTCTTATTTGAAAAGGTTCTTTAAAAAATAAAACCATTT
Source organism: Viscum album (assembly GCA_963277665.1). Taxonomy (NCBI): domain Eukaryota; kingdom Viridiplantae; phylum Streptophyta; class Magnoliopsida; order Santalales; family Viscaceae; genus Viscum; species Viscum album. Next base: position 1,968,947,376 of record OY728161.1, read on the forward strand.
GAAAAACATTTTCTAGAAAATAAACTTGAAAACTTATAAATAAATCTTTGAAAATATTTTGGAAACCTTTTTCTTTGAAAACATATAAAGCGATATTGAATTTTTTTTAGAACCATTTTATTGGAAAACTTATAAAAGAAGTTTCAAAATGTTTTGAAAACCATTTATTTGAAAATAATTTGAAAAATTATAAATAAATCCTAAAATTTTTTTGAAAATTTTTTTCTTGAAAACTTATTAAATAAGATTGACAATGTTTTTAAAACCATTTTCTTTGAAAACTTACGGAAGAATATTGAAAACATTTTGAAAACAATTTTACTTGAAAGCTTATGAAATAAGATTTAAAATGTTTTTAAAACCATTTTCCTTGAAAACTTATTAAATAATCCTGAAATTTTTTTGAAAACCCTTTTCACTTGAAAACTTAAAATAACATTGAAAAAAATTTGAAAACATTTTTCCCTTGAAAACTTATAAAATAAGATTGAAAACATTTTAAAAAAAAATTTCTTGATTTTTTTTAAAAAAATGAATTTCTAGAATATTATTAAAAAAATTTATTTTTAAAAAATAAATTTTTAATCTTGTAAAGGAATCTTAAATGGAATTATGGTCATGAAGATGGGCAAATATGTTCATATCGAACATTCCTTTTGCACCGTAACAAGTTTAGAAAAGTGCCTGAACCAGAAAACTACAAAAGATTCATTTTTTAAAAAAACTTTTGTCTAAAAGGTAAAACATGGTAAAAAATTTATTTTAAATATTGTAGGATAATATTATAATATTTTTTAAAACCTTTTAGAAAACATGGTTTTTAAAGAACACAGATTTCCGATCGAAGAGAGTGTAAAGTTGGGCTTTCTTAAAAAAACTTTCATAACTATATTATGTAAAAAAGAGTTTAAAAAGGATAAAAATATGTGAATATATCATTAATAACCATAGGATAATAAAATTAATTATTTTTAGTGAGATATGGATCATAATATTTCATCAAAGGAAGCATAATCACAATCTCAAAAAGCGATGAGATGTTTCAATAAACTATCATCACTGGTAGATTTGAATCATAATACCCATTTAAGAAAATTAAATTACATGAATATTAAAATATCATTAAAATAATTAGATTTATGATATAACATTTCAAAGGTATTATATACACCTCATGAAAAAATATAAGTGTATAACATGACATGTGTCTCAAAGAAGGAAAACCGAGACAAAATTACTTTACTGATTTGGTAACTTTGGAAACATAAACCGCATGAAATAAAGATCATAAAATTGATATGTAAATACCTATAAATTTAATTATAAGAATAATATAATACATCCATGGTAAGTATAAAAATCACACAAAAGGAATGGGTGGTGAATAAAGCATGTATCTAATATAAATAAAAGTGAGATGAAATTCCCTTACCTTGTGTCTTGACTCTCTTCATACTCATAAGAACCTCCTGTATAATAAATATAAGTTTATTATACATATTTTAAAAAACCATATTCTTATATATAATTCCATATAAGGTTTTTTTATGCTTTTATATTACTCGCTTGTTAACAATTCTATGTTAAGGTTACGCATTGGGTAATATTTGATTTTTTTTCACTTGTGTCTTAATTTGTTATATCATTGGTCCTTATACTTTTATCATGATTTAAATAATGTAAAATATCATATAAATATCATTAATATTAATTATATTTTTATTATAATAATCTATATAATATAGAAGTATGAAATGGAATACACTGTTCATGGAGACGGTAGGTCGTATGTAGGCATGAACGATGCTTCTGTTTTATTGATGTATTGAAAGAAATAAATTAAATAATGTATATTTGTATGTATATATGTATATAATTTCATTAAATTAGAATTACTATTTAATATATATCATATTCCATGCAGTGTGTGAACGAATCACATTGCTTTGAGGGGGCGGTAGGCCACACTTCCTCGAACGAAATTATCGTATTTACCTAAGATGGAAAGCATAAGGGTATGCTATAAATAAAAATTATAGAATCATAATGACATTATAAATATCATATATAAATATATTTTCCATCATAATTTCCCACATGAGACATGGTAAAGTAAAAATGAACAATCATCATTTTGTGTGGCGGTAGTTCGACATACACGTAAACAATATGTTCGTTACCCATTAGATGGAAGTGTGTGTAATTTTAGGTTGAAAAATTATCATAAAAATATCATATTATATTTATTATACTAGTTTTTTCATAAAATAATTGAATAATAATATTTTAGAGAGTGGATAATGGAAATAAAAAAAGGAGTTTGAGGAAGGGTCTTACCTCTTAATCATGTAACTCCTTTTGGTTTGCCCCAAAGGGCTTCATTGGAAGGATTTATAACCAAGGGTAGGATTAAATGAGTAAGGTAGGGTTTCTGGGAAGTGTATTGGGTAGATATTGGATGAAACTAAGTGGTTTGAGATGTGTGAATAAGAGGGAGAGGTGGTTTCCTTTTATAGGGAAGGGAAAGGGCACACTTGGCATTTTTGAAAACAAGTTAGATATACCCACATTTTTACCTAAAAAAAGTAATAAAAATCAACAAAACTCAATAATGTAAGGTTTATGGGCGAAATATTTCTATAAAATGGGTTTTTTAAAATTTTATGGGTCATTTGTGCCCTTAATTTTAAGGTTTATTCCCTTACAATGCTTAATTTTACCTTAATTGCTATATTTAATTTTAACCACTTTCACTAATATTTTTGGTCAAAACTAAGTTAACCTTATTAGAAATTATTAATTATTTTTATACCAAATATGGAATCTATTTTTCCAAATTCCAATTACATAAGTGGTATAAATTAATTTAAATTTAATCCTGCCGATAGGATGACACTGCAGGTTTTTAGAGTAAAAACATCCAAAATTTTATTGTGTTTTTATAGTCAATCTCAAAGTAAAATTGATTCCAATGACCTAAATTGGATTAATTGATAAAATTTTTATCTAATTAAACTTTAGAACCAATTTAAAATTTAATTTATCCTTATAAATAAATTAGATGAAAAATAAGTTTTGAACTAAAGCTCAGTATTTTTTTAAATATTCATTAAAAAATGAAACCTTACAGAAAAATACAAAAAATTCACCCTAAACTATTTTTTATGTTTAAATTTAAAATATAAAGTTTATTTTGAAATATATAATCCATAAAATTTCCAAAAATTGGATTTAAAATTGGTTCTCCATTAAAAGGCGGTAAAAATGCCTTAATACGAAATATGGTATTTTAGGCATAAAATTGGGTTTGTTTTTATCTTAATAGTATCAAAGATATTGTATGAATATCAAAAATATTTTACTGAATATATAATATATATATCACATTAATATCACTCAATAATTTTAATTAATTTAATTTATTATGGTAAAATGTCTTTTTGGGTATAATAATATTTTTCTTTATATCCAATCAGTTTTCATATTCATTTCTAATTATTTTTTAACCAAAAAATCCATTTTATATTTTTGTAAAGCATATATCTTCATAATTTATTTAAAAAATTTTGTAACTACTAATTTGATGGCTAGGTTATATCTTTTTATATTAAATGATAATATTTTTAATAATATATTATTGTTCGGTAAAACTTGGTCTTACGTGTTATGTAAGCCATTAAGGAAAGTCAGTATTTCATGTAATGTATTCTAACATAGGTGTTCTATGTAGAGAAATCTAAAATCTATATTGTTTGTGGTGCATGATTAACTTGGTGTTGTGTATAACAAAATTCAAACTTAGTGCTTTTAAAAAAAGAGACTATTTTTACTGTTGCGTGAAATAAAAATTAATAAAATATTAAATTAATTAGAAAAAATAATATTTCACAAAATCTCGTGGTTTTACAAGATCACTCTTCACATCCCATAGAATCCTATAATTATATACAAGTGTAAGGAGTAGGATGAATCTCCTTCATAATTATCATCTAAATTGTGGATATTATTTCCATTTGAGCAAGCATATCTAGCTCAAATGATTGAGACAAAGGAGAGTATCATGCTCGAAGACATGCCCATTGTGAGGGACTCTACTAATGTGTTCCCTGAGGAATTTTCTGGTCTTCCTTCTGACCAACAGTTTGATTTATCAATTTATCTTATACGTGGATCTCTACCTATATCAAAGACTCCTTACAGGATGACCACTATTGAGTTGGAGGAACTGAAGAAGTGGATACAAGAGAATCCAAACAAGGGTTTTATAAACTCGAGTTCTTCACCATGTGGTACTCTAGTCCTATTTTTAAAGAAGAATTATGGTTTGATGTTCCTCCTCATTTATTATCATAAGCTCAATAAAACCATGATAAATAACAAGTATCCCCTACCATGGATAGATGACTTGATCGATCATCTATGTGGGGCCAAGTATTTCTATAAGGTATACCTTTGGTCAGGATATTAACAATTAAAAGTGTGGAAGGAAGATATTCCCAAGACTAACTTTTGAAAGAGGTATAAACACTATGAATTCATAGTCATAGTGACCTAGGCTTAACATACCTAGATATTACATCATTTTAGATGAACATTTAGAACATTACAAAAGTAAATGCCTGAGGACTATAATAGTTTAGTATCTTTCGAAACATAGAACACATTCTTTTAATTTGGTGAAAGATCTTCAACATATCTATAAAGATCTTTACCTTTAGTAATCCTACTTAAAAACCTTTCTTCATAACCTGGGGAAAGGAAAAATAAAAAAGGGGTGATCTTATATCCTCAATAATGATAATAACGGATATATGTAAGCATAATCATGAGCATAAGGGTATGAGAACATGATTTTATCATCTAAATATCATACCTTGCATATCAAAGAAAATAATCAAGAGTCATGTTATAAGGATTGACAGTTCATAAGACATGAATGATAAGGTAATCGAGAGAATAATCCATGAAATCATAACGTAGGAAGAATATATGGAATTATGGCACATATATCATCTTATAACATTGTGAATGTGTATAAGTAGAAATAGGTTCACTCATTAAGTTAAGGAAATGAAATCAGGCCCTCACAAAAATTTATGGAAAAGAAACCAAGTCCACACATAACATTATGAACATGTAATTAGGATCACATATAACATTGTGAACATATAATAAGGTTCATGCATAAACTTATAGACATGAAACCAAGACCATGCATAACATTATATGTGAACATGTAATATGGTTCACTCATAACATTGTGAACATGTAATCAGGTTCACACATAAACTTATGGACATTCAATCATGTCCATGAATAACATTTTGAACATGTAATCATGTTCATGTATAACATTTTGTACATGTAATAACGTTCACACATAAATTTGTGAACATTTAATCAGGTTCTTGCATAAAATTTATACTCATGAGTCATCCATAATTACCTAATACATTAGAGGGATATATAGGTCCCACCTATCACATAATAGAATCATACATGTCCCAAAAGTGTATAAAAATCATCATATCATAACCCATGAAATGAAATGGGTATCATAAACATTTCATTATATCATTACCTATGGAAAAGATATAGGTCTCATAAACATTTCATCATAGAAGAACCCATTAAAATAAGTAGGTTTCAATAGCATATAACCCATGGAAGAGAAACTGGTCTCATAAAAATTATTCCATAAAAACATAAGTCATTAAAGAAAAAATATGAATGGTATTCGTGGATCATATCCTCAATAAAGTATAAACTATAAAAAAGTATGTCATCTTCGATGGAGAAGTATTTTAAAATACCACATGGATTATTTATTAAGGAAAATAACATTTCTTTGAAAATAATTTTTATAAAACCATTTCAAAAATATTTTTCTTATAAATAATTAATTACAATTTCATTTAAAAAAATTTCTTGATGAAAATATGTTTTCCACTTTGAAAAATTCTTTTTTTTTAAAACCTAAATCATTTTAAAAATATTTTTTATTTTAAAATAGCTTTAAAAACATATAAAGGAAGCTTGAAAATATTTTGAAAACCATTTTCTCTGAGAACACCTTGAAAAATCATAAATAAAGCTTAAACATATTTTGAAAACATTTTTCTATAAAAATAATTTGAAAAAATAAAAGGAAGGATTGAAATCATTTTGGAAACCCTTTTCTAGAAAATAATTTTGAAAAACTATAATGATAACTTGAAATAATATAAATCATTTTCTGTAAAAATAAACTATTGAAAAATTATAAATTAAGATTTGAAAATAATTTAAAAAAAAATTAAACATATAAAAAATTTTGAAAATATTTTTGGAAAACATGGTTTTGAAAGAACACATATTTTCGATCGAAATGAGAAATAAAGTTAGATTTTCATAAAAATATTCTTAATTATCATAAGTAATAAAGATTGTAAAATGGTACTAATACATGAATATATCATGGATAACCATATAATAAGAAAATTCAGGAGTGTTATTGTGATTTAGATCATAATATTTCATCAATGGAATAATAATCGTAAACAATCCTAATAAATGATGAGATTGTAGCAATAAACTATTACCACTTTGGTAACTTTGAACCATACTCTATATGATTTAATAACATTAAATGAAGATTAAAATATCATTAAATAAGTATATTCATGATATTACATGTCAAAGGTTAGTAGATACACCCCAAAAAAAAATATAGGTTCACAACATGGCATGTATCTCAAAGAAGGCAACTTGAGACAAAAATTACTTTACCGATTTGGTAGCTTTTGAACCATATACCCCATGAAAGAGGGATCATAAAATTGATTTGTAAATAACCATAAATTAAGTATAATAATCATATAATACATTCATAGTTATTATATACACCACAAAAATAAATTAGGGGTGAATAAGGCATGTATCTCACATATTTAAAAAGTGAGATGAGAAAACCCTTACCTTAAGTATTGACTTTATTCATACCCATTCAAGCCTCCTGTATAATAAATATAAGTTTATTATAAATATAAAATATAAAAATATTCCTATATATCATACCATATATTATTCACTTATGAATTTATATTACCCAGTTATAAACAATTCCATGATAAAGCAACGTTTCGGGTAATAGTCACTTTGTTTATCGTATGTGTTTTGACTTGTTATTCTTGATCCTATTAATTAGATCATGATTTAATTATTTCAAAAATTTAAAACATGATTTATATATAATATATATTTAGTATATAAATATTTATAATAATCTATGAAATATAAACATATGAAATGAAATACACCGTTTATAGAGACTGTAGTCCGTATGTACGCATAAAAGATACTTCTATTTTCTTATCGTATTGAAAGAAAGAAAGTAAATGATATATATATATATATGTGTGTGTGTGTATATATATAAATATATATTATAATTATAATATAATTATTATGTAATATATATCATATAAATTTACTAAAATCTTCCTTAATACATTCCATGTAAAGTGTGAATGAATCAAATCACTTTGAGGAGGCAGTAGTCCACACGTCCACAAATGAAGTTATCGTATTTACAAAAAATGTAAATCATGAAGTTATGTGTTATATAATAATTAAGTAATAATTAATAAATCATAAAAATAATATATATAATATAATAAAATAGTTTCCATCATAATTCCCAACCATGATAGGTGTTAAAAAAACGAACAACGTCATTTCGTGAGGCGGTAGTTCATCGTACATAAAAATGGTAAGTTAGTTACCCATTAGATGTAAGTGTGTGTAAGTGTAGGTAAAAACCTTATAATAAAAACATATCATTATATTGAGGATACTGGGGTTATTATATAATAATATAATAATAATATTTTAGGGGGTGGACAATGAAAATAAAACCAAAGAGCTTAAGGAAGGATGTTACCTCTTCTTTGGGTAACTCCTTCTGGTTTGCACCAAAGGGATTACTTGGATGGATTTATAAAATAATGTATGATTATAAGATTAATTTAAGAATTTTGGGATGATATTTGAGCATATTTTTTCTGATACAAATGGTTTTATAGGTGTGAATAAGTGGGATGGTGAGTGCCTTTTTATAGTGGATGAGTGGCATTCTTGTAAATTTTTAAAAAGAGAATCCCACCCATATTTTACCATGTAAATTGGATCCAATAATGGTGAAAATACAATAAAATAGAGTATATGGTCTAAATATTAAAAACCAATGTATTTTTTACAAGTTTATAGGTCATTTTGGGCCTTAAGTTTAAGTTTTAATCCTTTTTAAGCTAATTTTTCTCTTAATCACTATAATTAATTTTAATCACTTTCAATAATATTTTTTTCAAAAAATAAGTTGAACATATTAGAATTTTAAAACTATTCTTATTATAAATATTTAATCCATTTTTCAAAACTCTAATCCCATATGTGACATAAATTAATTTAAATTTAATCCCATAGACGGGATGACAAAATGTGTTTTTATAGTAAAAATGTTCAAAAGTTTGAAATGTTTTTATATCTAATTTCAATATAAAATTGATTAAAACAAAATAAATTTGATTAATTTATTTATAATTGATCTAATTATACTTTAAAACCAAATTAATATGTAATTTATCTATATAAATAAATAATATGAAATAGTAGTTTTGAATTAAAATTCAGTATTTTCACTATTCATCAAAAAATGAAACTTCTTAGAAAAATACAAAAAATTTACCCAAATTAAAATTTGATATTTAAAGTTAAAAAATGAATTTTATTTTTTATATAAAAATTATAAAAGTTCCAAAATTTATATTTAAAATGGGTTCTCTATTAAAAGATGGTAAAATTACCTTTTAGAAAAACATATATCTTTATGTGTAAAATTGGGTTTATTCTTATCTCTTGTATAAAAAACAAATAAGATGAATTTTAATTATTTTAATGAATATAATATATATATATATTTCATTAAAATAATTTATCAAAACTGGTTTAGTTAATTTATTGAGTTAAAATGTGTTTGATTTCATAAATATAGTTTCCCAACAAAAGATTTCAAATATTTTCAAAAGGGTTTTATTTTTATTTATAGTTAATTAGTCACCAAATAATTATTCTTATATATATGTGTAAAACCTATTATCATAATTTAATTAATATTATTCATAACCACCATTCCAATGTCTAGGAAACAACTATAATAATATTTTAATAATAATAATAATAGTATATTATAGTTCCATAAAACTCAGTCTTGCATGTTATAAAAGCTATCGATGGAACTTGGTATTATATGCAACAAAATACAAACATAGTGTTGAGTGTACCATAAGATAATCTATGTGTTTCATGTAGTTCAATATTAACTTGGTGTAGCGTATAATGAAATCTTAACTTGGTATAGCGTACAAAGAAAGAATAACTTAGTGCTTTCATATATCAAAAGCTATATTTAGTGTTGCATGAAATGAAAAATATAAAAAAGGTTAAATTAATTATAAAAATAATAATTCAAAAAATCTTGGGGTGTTATATTTTACCCCCCTTAAAATAAATTTCACCCTCTAAATTCTTCTGGGTTATCAAAGGTTCAATACTTGAAAGTTCCATTCATAAAAACCAACATTATAAAAATGAATACTAAAACTTATATTAAAATACGAAATTTGGAAACATAAATGTTAAACAAAGTAACATGTAAATAGGTTTCCACATTGGATAACATATGTGGGAAGTGAAAAAATGTACATGGAAGAAAAGAATAAATAATCATAGTGGTTGATAAAGATCACTGATCATAAGAAATTGGGTGATCTAGAGAAAGTTAAAAATCACAAAACCATAAACTGAAGAAGTGTGAAAGAGTTAATTGATATCATAAAAATGATAATAATAGAAAAAAAATTATTTCAATTCCATTTTACTAAAGTTGAATAATTTTCATGAGAATATATACTTACTTTATTTCAGCACAATCCCACCCTTTTTTGTACCTTGTTCAATTTCCACTTCATATATTATTCCAATAAATAATGGTGAATTTATCATTCATGAATTTATAATATATAATTAGGTATAATGATAAGTCATTACATATGTATTTAGTTTTAATCACACCAAAATGGTTAGAAAAAGTTATCCGACATACTTAAATACTTATATGGTGAGATAATACTTTAACCTCTAAAACCACATCTGAAGTTTAACATAAACCATTCCATAAATAGATAACCTTATAACCCTTACGAAAGATAAAAATACAAAACAATAGAAATAAGTTCACTAAATCGGCTTAACATTGATCCCCTATATATCATAAATTATCTCTTGGTTGTCACATTCCAAACACGCGAATACCCTCATCGTATATTCTCATGAAAAATGGTAACAACCTAGATTGTCATAAATCCTTTTGGAAAACATTCATGATTCCTTATTCTGAATATTACTATATATATTCCACAAATATAACAAGTTTTAAAATTAATCCATGAAAACATAAACCACTTTGTAAAAAAACCCTTTATTGGTTATGAGGTCATGAATACTATCCAATTTACTTTATCTATACCATTATCTGTTTATCTATATAAAATTTTATTTTCTCATCCTCAGGAACATGTTAAGGGTTACCTTCCCTTAATGTAACCTTTACATTAAATCAATTTTATAGGCCATCAATTTAATTTAACACGTTATTGAAAATACTTAAAGAAAAACTTATACAAACAATCCTTATGTACCTTATGATTCATGTAATTTAATCTTTGAATTCCAAAACATATACACTTCAATCATCCAAATTTATTCTTAAACCATTACTCAAGGTTCATCATCTTATTCCTTAATACCCCTTGCCCTAGAATATTAAATATGAATCATTTATTAGGTTTCTCAACCTCAATATAACCATGCTTCTTATTTTTAATATAAAAAATACTGTTAGAATATCCCATACCTTTCACATGTCATTTTCTATCTCTTTATCTTCAGAAGTATAACCAATACTCATACCACCTTTCTGATCCTCTTAATGGGATCTCTACTCAGGACATAGATTGTATAATGCCCATACTTTCCACATCTGAAACATTCAATGTTAAACTAGTTCCTTCTAGTTCCTAGTATTGACTAACACTATAAAACATAGTTTGAAAAACACTTATCATAGAAAAAACCACATAATCTAGAAAACAATTACTTAGAGGATGTATAAATCATGACACCAACTTATTTAATATATGAAACCTTAGGTATATACTAGGTTATTTATAGTCATCTACTATTTAAATACTTTATGATGGTTTATAAATAGTTTGTTAATTCTCAAAGGATATCCCCCAGGAGTGTCAAATTAGGTTTTCAACAAGTCCCATTGTTGTGCACGAGTTCCTGATCAAGTCTAGATCAATACGGTATTCTCTGTGTTGTTACCCCTATGTACATGTGTTCTAGATCCAAATCTACTTGTAGTATCTAGACAGGGATTAATTTCTAAGAAATCACTCACTATATCCTTTACCTAAATTCCAAGACATTCTACTATACTTTAAAACATCATTAGACTTATCCTTAGAGACATATGTAGATATATTGTTAGAAATATCCCTAGGAATCTCACTAAATTTTTCTCATACTAGTTTCCAAAGGTTGACTAAACCTTTCATTTGATACCAACTATAGTGACCCAAGCTTAACATACATGGATATTATATCATTTTAGTTGAATATTAAAAATATTAAAAAAGTACATGCTCAAGGACCATAATAGTTTAGTGTATTTGGAAACTTGGAACACATTTTCACAATTTTATGAAATATCTTCAACATCTACATAATGATCTTCCACTTTAGTACTCTTGATTAAAAATATTTCTTTAAAACCCAAGGAAAGGAAACATAATAAATGGATGAACTTAGATGATTAGTAAGGGAAAACAAGGAGATATTTAAGATTAATAATGAGAATACAGGTATGATAAAATGATAGCATCATTTAAAGATCATACCCTACATATAAAAGATCATAATGAAGAGTCATGAAATAAAGATTGAAAATTCGTAATGCATCAATGATAAGGTAATTGAGAGAACCATGAAATAATAATATAGGAATAAGACATAGAATTGTGGAATACACATGAACTTATAACATTGTGAACATGTATAATTAGAAACAGGTTCACTCATTATGTTAAGTACATGAAATTAGGCTCTCACATAAACTTATGGACATGAAACTAGGTCCAAGAATAACATTTTAAACATGTAATCAAATTCATGCATAAAATTTTGAATATTTAATGAAGTTCACACATAAACTTATGGACATGTAACCAGGTCCATGCATAACATTGTGAACATGTAATTAGTTTAATGCATAACATTGTGAACATATAATATGGTTCACTCATAGCATTGTGAACATGTAATCAGGTTCACACATATACTTATAGACATGAAACCAGGTCCATGCATAACATTGTGAACATATAATTAGGTTCACACATAACATTTGAATATGTAATAATGTTCACACATAACTTTTTGAACATGTAATTAGGTTCCCACATAACATTTATACTCATGAGTCATATATTGTTACCCAATGCATTTGATGGAGATATAGGTCCCACCCATCACATAATAAAATCATACATGTTCCACAAGATTATAAATAATAAACATGTCATAACCAATTAAATTAAATGGTTATCATAAACATTTTATCATATCATTACCTATGGAAAAGATATATGTCTCATAATCATCTCATCAAAGTACAACGCATGAAAAGAAGTGAGTTTCAAAATCATATAGCCCATGGAAGAGAAATTGGAATCATAAATATTATTCAATAAAAACATAAGCTATTAAAGAATTAATATGAATGGTATTCTTAGGTCATATCCCTAATAAATCAAAAACTATAAAAAATAATGTCATCTTAGATGGAGAAGGATTTTGAAAGACCACATGGATCATTTCTTAAGGAAAATAGCATTTAAAAAAAAATTATAAAACCGTTCAAAAAATATTTTTCTTATAAATAAGGATTTAAAATTTAATTTAAAACATTTCTTGAGGAAAATATTTTTTATTTCTTTGAAAAAACTTTTTTTAAAACATAATTCATTTTTAAAACCTTTTTTCTTCTAAAATAACTTTTAAAAATTATAAAGGAAGTTTGAAAATATTTTGAAAACATTTATATTTGAAAACACCTTGAGAAACCATAAAGAAATATTTAAAACTTTTTTAAAACTTTTTTCATTGAAAATACTTTGGAAATGTTAAAACGAAGTCTTGAAATCATTTTGGAAAACCTTTTCTTGAAAATGGTTATTAAAATTTATAAAGAAAACTTAAAATCATTGAAATACTTTTATTTGAAAAAAAACTTCTGAAAAATTAAAAAGAAATATTTGAAAATCATTTAAAACACCTTTTAAAAACAAAAAATTTTTTGAAAACATTTTTAGAAAACATGATTTTGAAATAACATATATTTTTTACTGAAAGGAGAAATAAAGTCGGATTTTCATAAAAACATTTTATTAATTATATTAAGTAGAAAAGAGTGTAAAAATGTTTCTAATACATGAATATATCATGTATAACCATAGTATAAGAAAATTAATGAGTTTTCTTGAGATATATATCATAATATTTCATCAATAGAAGCATAATCATAAATAATCTTGATAAATGATGAGATTATAGAAATAAACTATTACCACATTGGTAAATTTGATCCATACTCTATATAAGATAAAACAATTATGTAAAGAATAAAATATAATTAAATAATGAGATTCCTGATATAAAATTTCAAAGGTCAGTATATACACCTCACAAAAAAATATAGGTGCATAACATGGTATGTATCTCAAAGAAGGCATCTTGTGACAAAAATTACTTTACCAATTTGGTAGCTTTTAAACCATAAACCCCATAAAATAAATATCATAAAATGAATATGTAAATACACATAAATTTTAATATAATAATCATATAATACATTCATTGGAATTATATACACCACACAAAAATAAATGATTTGTGAATAAGGCATGTATCTCATAGATATAAAAAGTGAGATGAGAAAACTCATACCTTAAGTCTTAAATTTCTTCATAACCTTTCAAACCTAACATATAATAAATATAAGTTTATTATAAATACATGAAATAATAATATTACTATATATCATACCATATATGATTCATTTATGAATTTATATTACCCAGTTATTAACAATTCCTTGTTAAAGCAACGTTTCAGGTAATAACTGCTTTGTTTATCATACATATTTTTACTTGTTATTCTTGATCCTATTACTTAGATAATTATTTAATTATTTAAATAATGTAAAAAATTATTTATATATCATATATATTCAGTATAGAAATATTTATAATAACCTATAAAATATATATATGTGAAATTAAATACACCATTCATGGAGATGGTAGGTCATACGTACACATGAACATTGTTTCCATTTTATTATCGTATTGAAAGAAAGAAAGTAAATGACATATATGTATATATATTATCATTATAGTATCATTATTATTTCATATATATCATATAATTTTACTAAACTCATCCTTAATAAATTCCATGTAAAGTTTGAACGAATCACATCGCTTTGAGGAAGCGATAGTCCACACATCCACAAATGAAGTTATCATATTTATAAAAATGTAAATCATAAAGTTATATATTATATAATAATTATAGAAGAATAAATAAATCATAAATATAATATATATAAAATAAAAATAGATTTTACATCATAATTACCAACCATGTGATGTGGTAAATGAAAAACAAACAACATTGTTTCATGAGGCGGTAGTTCGCAGTACACAAGAATGATTGTTCGTTACCCATTAGTTAGAAGTGTGTGTATGTTTATGTAGAAAAATTAAAAGAAAAATATCTCAGTATATTTATTATATTGATTTTATTAAATAATAACGGATTAATAGGAGTTTAGGTGGTGGATAATGAAAATAAAACAAAAGAGTTTGAGGAAAAATGTTACCTATTCTTTGGGTAACTCCATTTAGTTGGCACCAAAGGGTTTCCTTGGATGGATTTCTGAAAAAATGGATGCTTCTAGAATGAATTTAGGTATTTTGGTATGATATTTGGATAGATGTTTTCTAATAAAAATTTATTTAGAGGTGTGAATAAGTAGGATGGGTGAGTGACTTTTTATAGATGAGGAGGAGTAGAATTCTTGTAAATTTTTGAAAAGGGAATTCCAACCACGTTTTTCCAATGTAAAGTGGATCCAATAATGGTAAAAATATTATTAAAGGTAGTATATGGTAGAAATATGAACATAAAATGGCTTTTAAACAAGTTTATAGGTTATTTTGGCCCTTATGTTTATGGTTTAGTCCTTTGTTAAGCTAATTTTTCTCTTAATAGCTATAATTAATTTTAATCACCTTTACTAATATTTTTTTGGTAAAAAACTAAGTTAAACTTATTATAAATTATAAATTATTCTGATTTCAAATATGGAATCCATTTTCCAAATTCCAATAACATAAGTGGTAGAAATTAATTTAAATTTAATCTCATAGAAGGGATACCAAAGCAGGTTTGTAAAGTAAAAATGTTCAAAAGTTAGAAATGTTTTTATATCCAATTTAAATGTGAAATTGATTCCAATGACCTAAAATAAATTAATTTATGTATAAATTATCTAGTTATACTTTAAAACCTAATAAATATATTATTTATATATATAAATAAATTAGAAGAAAAAGTAGTTTTGAATTAAAATTTAGTATTTTTCACTATTCATTAAAAAATGAAACTTCACAGAAAAATACCAAAAGTTTACCCAAATTAAATTTTGATATTATTATTTAAAAATGAATTTTATTTTATTAAATAAAAATTATAAAATTTTCAAAATTTACATTTAAAATGGGTTTCCCATTAAAAGGATGTAAAATTATTTTTTAGAAAAATATATATCTCTATGCATATAATTGGTTTTATTCTTATCTCTTGTCTAAAAAATACATAAGATGAATGTTAATTAGTTGAATCAATACAATATATATTTATTTCTTAAAAATAATTTATCAAAACTGTTTTAATTAATTAATTGAGTTAAAATGTGTTTGATTTCATAAATATAGTTTCCCAACAAAATATTTCCTATATTTTCAAATGGGTTTTATTTTCATTTATAATTAATTGGTCACAATATAATTCTTCTTATATATGTGTGTGTGTGTGTGTTTTCATGTGTGTGTAAACCCAATTCTCATAATTTAATTAATATTATTTATAACCATTGTTCCAACGACTAGGCAGAAACTATAATAATATTAATAGTATATTGTTGTTTGGTAAAAGTTGGACTTGTGTATTATGAAAGATATCAAAAGAACTTGGAATTGTGTGTAAAAAAATCAAAACATAGTGTTCTGTGTACCATAAGATAATATAAGTGTTACATGTAGTGAAATCTTAACTTAGTGTAGCATATAATTAATACTTAACTTGGTGTAACATATAAAGAAAGAATAACTCAGTGATTTCATATATCACAATATATATTCTGTGTTGCATGAAATTAAGAATATAAAAAAGGTTAAATTAATTATAAAAACAGTTAACAAAATCTCAAGGTGTTAGAATAGAAATTACATTTGTACTCAGTAATGCTTCATCCATATTCTTGGACTAATGAATAGAGTCTTTAGACATTACCTTAAAAAATTTGTAGATGATATTATGATATACTCCAAGAGCAAGAAGGAACATGGGGAACATTTGAATACTATTCTAAAGAATTTTAAAAGGGATAAAATTTATGAAATTTATAGTAAATGTTATTTCTAGATGGAGGAAGTATCACTCTTGTTGAATGTTATCACCACTAAAGGAATATCTGTGGACCCTTCCATGATAAAGGCCATCAAAGAGTGACCCAAAAAACATTCTACAACAAAGATCCATTGTTTTATTAGTTTATATGGGCATTACCAATTATTTGTGAAGAACTTATCACAATTGAAAAACCCAATAACCAAGATTACTTGGAAGGGATTAATTTTTTTCTAGACTAGTGAATGTGAAGAATACTTTAATGAATTGAAAAAGAGTCTTATCACTACACCTATACTCAAACTGCTGACATGTGGGAAACTCTTTGTTGTATACAATGATGCTTAAAATAATGGATTAGGTTGTGTTATGATTAAAAATAATAAAGTGATATCCTAAGACTCAAGGAATTTGAAATTTAATGAGAAAAAATATCTCACAAATGATCTGGAGTTGGCGACTATTATCTTCACATTGAAAAACTGGTGGCATTATCTCTATAGGAAGAAGTGTGAGATATACACTAATCATAAGAGACTAAAATATATACTCAAAAAAGGAGCTTAATATGTTCTAGGGAAGACGGTTAAAGATCATTAAGGACAATGACTGCTCAATCCACTACCACCCCGGTATAACAAATAAAGCAGCGGATGCCCTAAGTAGAACGAATCCTATAACTTTATCAATGATTCGAATTGACAATGATCCAATCTTATTATACTTGAAAAGTATATACATTGGAATCATTAAGAAACATCATCGATACTTTTTCAAATTATTTCTAAAATATCCCTTTTAGAGGAGATAAAGGATACTCAAAGAGATGATGTGGAAATTTAAAAGAATATGGAAGCTATTAGAAAAGTGAAATCCTCAGAGTTAAAAATTGATAAAGAGGGAGTTATAATATTTGGGTCACGACAATGTGTACCATTGAATCTTGAGATAAAGAAATATATTTTGAATGATTAACATAACTCAAACTTCTCTATCCACCCAGGGGGCATACAACTGTATCAATATCTCTGAGAACACTATTGGTGGGAGAATATAATGAAAGAGATAATTGAATATACATCAAAGTGCTCGGTATGGAATAAAGTTAAGGTTAAAAGTAAAAAGTCTAAGGGGATGATGCAACCATTTCCCGTACCTACATGGAAATGGGAAAAAATCACCATGGACTTTGTCACTGGACTTCTAAAGACATCTCAAGGAAATAATGATATATTGGTTGTTGTGGATCATCTTACAAAAATATCTCACTTTATTTCAATTTTAGAGGATTTATCACTTGACTAACTTATAAAAATATACATTAGAGAAGTAGTGAGACTTCATGGATTACCATTATCGATTATATCTGATCAGGATCTAATATTTACCTCTAAGTTCTGGAAAAGTATCCATTATTCTCTAAATAATGAGTTGAACTTCAGTATGGATTAT
Source organism: Viscum album (assembly GCA_963277665.1). Taxonomy (NCBI): domain Eukaryota; kingdom Viridiplantae; phylum Streptophyta; class Magnoliopsida; order Santalales; family Viscaceae; genus Viscum; species Viscum album. The sequence goes on from OY728161.1 coordinate 1,968,965,685, forward strand.
CACCCCTAAACTAATGGAAAATCTAAGAAGACTATTAAAAAATTATAAGACATGTTGAGATCCTACTCAATGGACTTAAAAGGAGAATAAAATGAAAATATTCCATTAGTCGAGTTCTATTACAAAAAATAGTTTCCACTCAAGCATCCAAATGGCCCCATATGAATCCCTTTATAGGAAAATATTTAGAACATCGACATGCTGGGATGAAGTTGGGGAACATAAGCTACTGGGAACTAAAATGGTCAAAAATTGGTAGAAAAGGTGAAAACCATTTAGCAGAACATTAGGGCAGCCCAAAGTTGATAGAAGAGATATGAAAACAATCATCGATTAGACCTGTATATTGAGGTTGGAGGAATGGTATTTATCTAAATATCTCCACTGAAGAGGGTCATGAGATTTGGGAATAAAGGAAAGCTAAGTCCCTAGTACATCGGCCCCTTTGATATTCTTGATCGTATCGGAGCTGTGGTATATCGACTAGAACTTCCACCAACCATGTCCTAAGTACATTATTTATCCCACATATACCTCATGGGGAGGTATATACTTTATCCCCCCCACATGTACTAAATTTAGAGGTGATACAACTAGATAATGATCTATCTTATGAGGATAAACCGATGAAGATCTTAGACCATAGTGATTAAGTTCTTTTAAAAAAGACTACTCAGCTGGTCAAAGTATTATCAAGAAATCCTAAGTATAAAGAGGTGACATGAGAACTAGAGGAAGAAATTAAGGAGAAGTACCCTTTCCTATTTTCACATTAGTATATAAAAAATATTTTGAGGGTAAAATTTCATAATGGGGAAGAATGTAACAACCTCAAATTTTATTAATGAAATTTTCCTTCTTATGTCATAAAACACATACATCACATAGAGAACCTAATGAAAACATTATAAATTATTTAGAAAATAAACTAATAATAATTCAAAATATTATAGTGGGATAATAAATGGAAAATAAGATAATAAGAATAATATAATTTGGATATGCTCAATCTAATAAAATGACCGCACCCATGAATAAAGTTGTGGAAATAAAACATAATGTTAACAAAAAAATATTCATTTCGAAGATTAAAGTATATATATAACCTTAATATAAAATATAAATGAATAAAGAATGAATTAAATAATATGTGTTTATAGGAATAAAGGAATCTATACTATTGGAATAGTAACCTGACCGTTGGAATAGTAATGTGACCATTAGGAATAGTAATCTGGATATTAAAATAGTAACCTCACCTATGAAAGTATAAATAAAATTTAGGAATATTATAAATTAAAATATGATATATTTATATCATGGTATAAGTAAATAAATGTTTTAAAAATGATAAATTAAGTGTTGGTATTTTTATAAGATATAAATGTTCATTTACAATTTTATAATAAAAATAATGATTTAAAATAAATTTTATTTTCATAAAATAGATTCATAAATTAATATCATGTTTTATTATAATTATAATATAAATTTATGAGACCTTAATTAATTTTTCAAAGGGTTATGAAATCAATTATAATATTAAAATCAGTATTTTTTGAATAAATGATGATTTTGATTAAAAATTAAATTTATCATATTTATAAAATTATTTTCATAAAATGGATTACATTTTTGAAATATACACCATAAAAAATGGTTAGGGTGGATTTTTGGGATTTTTCTAAAATAGTTGAATTTTTAGTGAATAGTGAAATAGAATAATTTATAGTATTTAACAAATATATGAATTTTTAAGTCATGGATGATGGATAGATGTGGTAAGAACCAATTGGTTTGATATATCCCCAAAAAATTACTATATTTATTCATAGTCCTCAACAATATTTATTTTCTTGAGAAAAAATAATAAACTAATGAATATAATAATAAAAAACACCCCTATCCCCCCTATAAATACCACCCCTCAACACCCCTTATCCTCACAAATTTTAAGCCTTGTATCTTGTCTAAATTATAACCAATTCACTTTCCAAACCTTTTTCCCATATTCAAGATCTTTCGGTCTCAAAAAAATACCTGACCAAAGTGACTTAAAGAGGTTCTCAAGGAGACGATATTCAATAGGTAAAATCCTCATGCTTTCTCTTTTAAATTCTTTCTTTATTCTACCTTATCTTTACCTCCCCTATCCAAAGAATCATCATAACTACAAAATATTATAAATAATATTTTTTTTGTGTTAATATATTATAAATCATAAAATATCTTCTCTTATCGTTTTATTCTAAAAATGAAAACATTGTCTGTGATGTGTTGATTCACCACCTTTATGGATGACGAGTTTTTGTTTTCCATCACCACCTTCAAGTCCGGTCATAAGAAAATTATTATGGTTAAATAATATTGAAATATGTATTTTATTACTTATTTAATGTTCTATAACCATTATATAAACATAATATTAAATAAAACAATACTAGTACATGATATCCATAAAAACCACTAAAATAAACTAAACATTTTTCTTTAGAATTTTATCTAATGAATCATTATCATATATTAAAAAAATGATATATTATAACATTTAAAATTATTAAAGAATATTAATACCATTTAATTTCACTTCTATATTTTTTCTTTCATTTGAAAAGAACTCCCATAATTATACTCAAGGTAATCGACCATAAAACCATGAAACAAATGCTCCTGGAACAATGAAATTAAACATTATAACTAATCAAAATGGCCATAAATGAACTTAATAAAATTATAATAAAAAATATATACATGTATAAGGTTATAATTTAAGTAATTAATTTTTATAATTTGATTACCAATGACATTAAGTGCAAGTGCATAACACATTCGGTCATAAGGTAATGGATCTCTTCGAACCATCACTTTTACTCCGGGTTATGCTTTCTCTCTCTTTACCAAAATTTAATTATTATTTCTTATTATATAAATTTCATAAATTATATTTATATGTTCTAAAAATTTGTATATATCTAAGTCCATATTTATTTGATGGGAAAATACATGTTTTATAAGTCTCCCTTCTCAATTCCTCCCGATAAGAAATCATAAATAAAGGGAACTTCTCCTTTTATTTACCATTTACAAGTACAATCCACAATCTATTTTAAACAAAAAATATTTTTATAAAATCACTTATTTTATCATGAAAAAATATCTTAGTTCATTTCTGGTTTTATGTAAACAAATTTTCCATCCTCTTCTTTAAATACACTTTATTCTTTTCCTTAAAATCACAATTAAGTGGAACATTTCTAATGTTATCCAACCAATTTTTTCAAGATTATACTTCAGTTTTACTTAATTATTCATGATATAATATTATTTTTCTTTTATGTATTTATAATAATTATTTAAATCCCTTATTTTATGGATACCATTGTTATACACCCCTTGGTTATGCTTTATGACATGATTACGATACCCATTTCTTTCCATGGGTGACCCTTATGTTTATTCCCTATGTTTGATTCTTTATGTGGCATTCATATGAATGAACTTGTTATGATGGGTGTTCTCATATAGTGATCATGTTTATTGGGTAATGTTTTAGTCTCATGATATGTCATGTATCGGATTAAGGAGTAAACATTATCCATTATGGGTCTTTGTCCACCATGTGATACATTCTTGACAGTTAGCCTTGAATCATATTTATGTCATGTTGTATATTTCTACATCATTCCAATATTTCCATGATTATATGATTCCATGTTTTATATGTTATGTTTCCATATGTTTACTCATGATCCATCCCTTTTATTTTATAATGTTACACCTTTCTAACTCATGTGTTATGATTCATTCTCATATTTATTCTCTTATTAGGACTTTTAGCTCATCCCTTTTGTCTATGTATTCACCAGGTTATCCTATAAAGATGTAGGAGCTCAATGGAAGTTAGTATATCATTATGAAATATTAATAAAGATATTTTTTATTCTAGTTCTATGTTTTTAAATTTATACAACTAATCTTCCAAAGACACTAGAATTTAAGATCCTTATCTTGTATTTGATAGATAATTATATTTAAAATCATGTAATAATATGTAGAAAAGGATAGGGTAGCTATAGTTGTTATGGAATAACAACCTTGTACATGATGAGACTTGGGAGAGAGAGGTTAATGTATGTTTCTTGTGGCACAATATTTTCTCAAATGGTGTTTTATTACCCTCTAAAGCGCAACTCAGGAATGAGTTGCCTTAACTAGGGGAGGTTATAACACCCATGTTTTTATATATAGTAATTAACCTTATAATTTATGTTTAGTTATTTTTTTTTTCAAAATATGAATTTATAATGAGGTTTTAGAGGTTTAGAGGGTGTCTAGGGCTTGTTCGGATCCTGGATCCTTGATTTTTGGAGGAACCAGGTGGACCAAACCGTTAGTTTAAACCATATATCCTAGTTATTATGTATTTTAACCATGAGGGATGATCAAATGCACAAAAAAGTGAAACATAGTTTGTTCTAACCATTTATCTTGGGCCGGATGACCATAAAAATGCAGAAGACCTTTTTGTATAGGTGTCTTTCAAAGGCTACACATGATTAGTCTAACCATGTTCCTATACCATGTGAAGGGTACCTATGGACAGTTTCTATCACATGATTAGTGAAAGGTCTGACCAACCATGTGACTAAACTATGCAAACCCTTTTTAAAGGGTGGATTTATGATTTTTACCTACCTTATTATTAATTCTCACCCTCTTTTTCATCTTGCTCCATGAACAACACTTCACCGCCATTAGAGAAATCTCAATATCCTCTTCTAGGCATTGATCCCTCTTATTTTATTGAAGTATGAATCATGTATTGTCTATCATGTTGGATCAAAAATGATAAGAGATTCAATCTATTACCTCGATTCCTTTATTTTTCTCTCTATCCATTGTGCAATCTTCATGTAATCTCTTTTTCCCTATTTTCAAGGTATTCATCTATTTCTCTATTTTCTCTCATTATACTCTGAGTTAGAAGATGATACTATACGAGTTATCCTTTAAAACCATAAAACACGTGGTCTATACCTTTTCCAAAAGGTTTTTTCGTTTATTAAATTATTTTCATTGTTCCATACACTGGACTTTTTGGATGTTGCTCCTAAAATTATCCTATGTATTAAATTAATTGTTTAAACATTAAATGTGATTCTTTCATAGCACCTTGACTTGGTTGGAGGTTTTCAAAATCACCCTAAACCACCCTGAGGTGGTTTTTTCATCTTCCTAAGATAGGAACAACCCCTTTTGGTGTGTGATATTTCAACTCTATAGTATAATCTTTAAAAAAATTAAATGAGTTAATGAATGGGTCCAATAAGGAAATTTAAATGAAATGGATGATTATACCTATGCATTAACACTAACATATCCCTAAATCATATATTATTTGTTTTATTTTGGATATTATGGTATAGAACTGATGTTGATTAAAGGTATGGAACTGATTATTATTATGGCCTGACACCGATTTGGATTATGGTATGTCACCAATGAGGGGGATCAAGGTATGGCTCCTAAAAACTCCATATACATTTATATCTACAAATATTAGGACACATCAAAATTTGGCCCTAGGTTCCTAGACCATGTAGGTATCATACTATTCTGAGATTACCATTGGTAGATTCCTAGGACTCGAGGAGGTCACCTTGGTCTACAGCCTTGGGACCTGGCCCATGTAGGTTTGATACTTTTTCATATGCAGTGTATTACATAGCTAATATTTACTTTCACACTTTTATTTTATGCACTGCTATTAATCATTTATTTACTACTCATAGTTTCATCCTCTATTCATGTATTTATCTATATCTATCATTCATTATAAAACATTAACTATTATACCTACACACAGTTGTAGTTTTTATGAACATGATGTATTTGTTATAAACACTATTGGTAGTGGCTTATTAGGTATATTCCATACCTTGTTCAAGCTGTCAATTGGTACCCTGATAGACTTCATGGATTTAGGTATAGATATGGGCAATATCTCAGTCATGGATTCTTGATTTGTGCATAGTATGGAATCTTAGGAGCATGAGACTGAGACTTGGATCATGATTCTATTGGATATATATTTTGTGTTCCTTTTTTTACTTTAGTTATCTATGTATTTTATGTGTTCCTGAAACCACACATGCCTTAATTATTTAATATATCCCTAACATACTCATCATTTTTTATATGACACTACTTTTGGATTGTTTTTTACAATTTTATGGATGATTTAATTATGTTTCTCTATTTGAAATTATTATTCTTATATTATTTATTCATTTATTATCACCGTTATGATACTATATCCAAGAGGGTATATTCTCCCCAATATACCACCTTACACCCTTATTGCTAGTCAGTAGCCTCTAGCATATGATAAGGTGTTCTTGAGGCCATGTGACCACTGGGTTTAGTTAATTATTAGTGAATTAAGTCTAGGATGTTAAACATGTCATTCCCAATTAGTTTTATATAGATCCACTTCACCCTTTTCCATCCTTTTAAATAAAATTGGTTCCTATGATTAAATAAATATGTGTAATATAAATGATTTATCCAATATCCAACTCTTAAAGATATAAAATTTTCATTAAATGATAAATATTCCTAAATCTAATTTATCTGATAAATATTATTGGATTCATGGAATAGTAGAGAATAGGTTCATTTAGATTTTATTTAACTAATGAAATCATAGCCATATATTTCTTTTTTTATATTCACAATAAGGACTGAAGAATTAGTTTTTATCAATTTATTATCATATTGGTGTATGATGATAATAATATTTGGGAGTAATATCTTAATATTATCAATGTCATAGTTAATAAAGAAACTTGGTAATTTTTGCAGAAAAGATGATAATGTGATATTAGTGGATAGTTTTTCCATTCATCTTGGTCTCCAAGGTTTCTAACCACTTAATATACCAAACCATCTTGAGTACATGAGGACTATCTTAGGTTCCCTCTCCTAAATTGCATGTAAAAATTACATTGGAGATATCATACCTCTCCTACCTTACTCTCTCCTAATACAATTCTTGGAGATTTAAGAATAATACATTTTTATATTTAACTTCATGTATTATTTTCAATTTAATAGAAATTGATAATGCAAATATCTATTATACATCTAATAAATAATATATATTTCTTCTATAGGCATCCATAATAACCTTAATTTCTCCCTAATGAGGCTTAGTATGAAGTGAGGACTCTAACACATAGAGTTTTTTTCTTGGAATATAACTATATCCAAGTGCATGTAAAAATCATAGAAATTTATTTCAATTAGGACATTCTCCATGTCTAGGTTAAATTACAATTATCATGAGTTTGTATTGTTAATTTAAATTTTTATCCATAAGAAATTAAATATATAATGTTTGTAATTTTATCTTGATTACCAATAATTTATTCATTAATGATTTTTAATTCTTTAATATTTCCAAATATTTTATTCAAAACTCAATATCCTTCAACCATTAGTTTTGAATATGTAGTCACTCAAATATTATAATTTGAAAGGATCTTTAGTTATCTCTTCATACTCCAACTAATGGTTATGCCTATACCTAGTGAGTTTGAGGTAATTTTCTAGTTTTCTAAATTCATTAATGCATATATAATGGCTCTATGTGTTTAATAAATTATATTATGTTTATTAAATATTTATAGGGGCCAAGTGATATTTTGTAGGTGTTAAATAGGGGGAGTTGAGTTTTGTATCTTTGGAGGTTCACCATATTGTGGAATATCCCATGGTGGTGATATAAGCATGGTGAGTCAGTTGTTTTATTGTTGTAGTCATTGATATTATCCATTTTATTTATGGGTGAACCTGAGTTCTAAATAACCCATGTCTTTGGTCATGGTGATGTCTATTTTAGAGCTGTGGCCATAATGTTTTACTTTTTTGGTGCTTGGTTATCCAAAGGTGTTAAATTCCCATTGTTCTAGATGTAGTGGTGGTCGTATTGGGGTTATATCCATGGACCTTGTTTAGCGTGGATCTTGGTTACCCCTATGGTTTGAAACACCTATTTTAGTGGGTTTGGATCTTGGTTGTAGTTTTATAAGGCCCCTGTAAACCAAAGGGAAGTGTAGAACACTAGTTTCATAAGAATGGGTTTGAGAGAGTTTTTCTATGGGAAAAGGGGAGGCTGAAATGCCTATGTTGGTGGGTGTAGTGGTGCTAGTTTGAAGAGAAATTGAGGTGTTCATGAAGATGGAGACATTTTGGAGGATCCTTCATGCTATGTTGTAAGTCATCGTGGGATTGAAATGGAAAGGATAAATCCTCCATGACATGGTGGGATTTCAAATTGTATCCATGGTTGAGGGAACCATGGTCATGTTGAGTGCCAATACACTGTGGAGTCAAAATGACTTAATCCCCTCTTTCGATGTTTGGGGATTTCAGTTTCTTGATTTTATATCTCTCCCACTACTAGTCTAGTTCTATTATCTCCTTGAATTGAACTCTAAAATATGGAACATTAAATAAAACACCATTCCAGTATTTTTTATCTATGTATGTGGGGTTTGCTTGTTTTTTCTCTACACATCTATATTTTCTTATTTGGGATAACTTTATTTTATTTGTTACAAATTCATATGAATCATTTTCAACTAGTGATGATCATAGGAGAATATTGAGTGACATGAGAATTCTAGGTCCTCAAATTTGACACCATAATTATGAATTAGCTGCATTTTTAAAGCCTTATACTCACATCCTTGTAACTATATAGAGTTCCCTATGTATAGAAAGTCTAAAAATCTTCATACCTAGGCCATATAGTGGTATCCTTCTATATCTGTTGTGGATTTGAATTGAGGTAGGGGATTTTTGAACTTTTTTAACTAATGTGTATGTTTGTATGGATCAATATTTTTCAGGAAAGTAGTTTAATTGACATTAATGAAGATAATAAACCCAAATTAATTAATTTTTAAGAATTTAATGATAATGTTGTGATTTTATGTGATTGTATCACTATTCATGATGGATGCCTCATGTTATTTAATAGGTTGTGTGAAATATTTATGTTATGATTTTCTATGATTTCTATTCATGTTTGACATGATAAATTTCATTAAGAAACTTGAATATGGTAAAATAAGGAAAATAAAAATGGATTAATTCATTGAATTTTATAATATCCTTACTCGTAATTTTTTAAAAAGAAAAAGACTTGCTATGACTATGTTTATTTTATGATTTGGATACTGTTATCACCATTTAATTTGATTTATTGTTTACTGAAACCTCTACATAAGGAATCATTAATTTCAAGATGGTAAAGGAAAATATGTATTACTAGAATAATTTATTGGGGATATTGTAATCTTATATTTGATTACTATAAGACTATTTCCATTGATGTTATGGACTTGGTTTCCTAGTTATACTGTTTTTGAAGAGATGTAATTTGTTAATTTATATATATTATAATGATAGATCCATTATTGTGAAATTGATGAAATTGGTATGGTTGGAATTATATGTGAGGGTGGATCTAGTTTTCAATGGTTATCATAGTGGTTGAGGTGGAATATTTTGGGTGGATGGAAAAAGTTGAGAGCTAGGTTTGCTTGTTTTCATATCTATTGTGATGAGGTTGATGTTGTGATAGCTGTGATGGGTTGATATATGGGATTTTTTATTTTGGTTATTTCTATATTATGGCTTCTTACTTTCTTCTTATTGTTTAATTCTTGTTAATTTCATATATATATCCACTTTTAGGTTCAATTGACTCATAAAATACCCAGGATTATGGAATGTTGATGAAATGATAAATGAATTGATGGGAATGGATATTGATGATGTTAATGAAATATTAAGTGTAAAACAAGAATTGATTTAGGTACATTATTTAACTATCATGGTTTTGAAATATAGAATTTAAATGTTGAATACAAAATCACCTTGAAATTTTGTGTTTAGCGAATGGTTAACCCAAAATTGATGATGAGTTGTTATAAATTAAGTGAATGTTAACTAATAATTTTATAAATGATTACAATGATAATCCTTCTTGATTTTATGCTTATAAAAGTATTATCTTTCTTATCCAAGATATTTTGGTCTAGTTTCCATGTTGGATGTTAGCTATAGTTCTATTCAAAGGTAGAATAGTTTCCCATAAACTAGTCTTTTGTTATATATCTTTATGTTTTTTTATTTATTATGATCCACTAACTAAGTTGGTTTGGACAGATGATGCTCATAATTTTCATTATGTTCTAGGTGTGTTTCCAACATCTAGGTTGTCAAGGTATCAAATGTATAACTACTCCCCTTACCCATCTCACACCTTAAGATGTAGACTTTGTATCTAGACATGATTATGTTGTGGTGGCATACTGTTATAGAGTATATGCTCATATGAGTTATATTTACTTGATGTTATGATATAAATGTATATGTAAGCTATATTGGATTTAGGTTAGAGAATATTCATGTATCCTAACTCTAATTTATGTTGTTATTTTGTGTGGTTTTATACATAGGTTATAATGACTTGATTTATAGTGCATAATTACATGGGATGTGATGGATCTGACTCATACCATCATTATAAGATGTGATGATGATGTGTTTGTGATTTTCTATACTAGGTTCATGATTTGATAATGATTATCAAGTGATGTGTTGGAAAGGATGTTCCATTTGAATTATAGAGAGGATGTGGGCACCAGGATATGAACCTTTGGGGTATAGGGTTACAAGTTTAGTGGGAATGTGTTATTTGGGTGCCCTTATTATATATATTCCCCTTCATTATGTCAAATATTTTTTTTCATTTCATGATGAGCAGGATTTGTTTAGGTTGTTAATATATTTTACCTATTTAGATTATGAGTTGGTTTATTTGTTTATTTACTACAGATTTAGTAAACTTCTTCTACATTTACACAAGAGGTTTCTAAGAGGATCCTACTGAGTATAGTTGTATGCTCACACTGATATATATAGGGAAACTAGGTGTGAGTTGGTGACTCATCTGTGTGTTTATTTCTCATTATCATTTCTCATGAGTTTCTCTAGTTTGTGGTCTCTACAAAATGAGTGGTTCATGGTTTATTTTCAATTTTTTTATATTATATGAAATTTTATGTATTGGGATTGACATATTTTATTTATATTATGGTTTTGTTAGGTGGTTCATTATCTATCCTTGGAATATTGAGGGAAATACTTCATATTTGTGTTTTTTATATCCTCTATATTAGTCCCCAACATGTGGCCCATTGAAATCCAGTTTCAGGGGTCACACACATCTTCACTACTAGCCTAGGAGGGGAACCAGTGGGGGTGGGTCATGAAAAAGTAGCATCAAATATTTTTTTGAGAGTTATTATTGATCTTAGGGATATAAAATATAGCGAATTGTATAATCTAGAAGTGAAAAAAGTATCATATGGACTTAGTACATGATGTAAGAAAAGAATACCATCCTGAAAAACATATTTTATATCCCCATATGATATGATTTAAGGACCATAAGTTTATTGAAAATAATAATATAATTCAAGATTCTTGTAGGGTAGTGACTAAAGTATCATGAAACATGATTTTATATGCATATGTTAGAATTGGGGAGACAATCAGAATTAGTCATAATATTAATTAATTCATCTTAAATATTTCATAATATAGTCTTATAAAACCATTCCAAATTTCTATTTTATAAATATGGATCTAGTTAAATTTCCATGTCAGGTTCAGGATGATCATATCTAGTAGAATCCACCAACAGATCACTATATAGTGGAAGCATATAACAAATATTATTGGAGGAAGAAACTTTAATTTTTTTAGTTTCAGTTCATGCACAAGTATGGGGATATGTTTTTCATGAGGAGACCAAGGATTGAGAAGAGGAGTTAGAGATTGAATTTAGTTTGATTCATTCTTTGAGAGAGAAATGGATTTTTCAGTAGATAGTATGTTATATGGATCTTCTCAAAAGTGGTGGTTTTTTTTCAATAGATATCATGAGGATTAATATGTTTCTTCGAATAGATTTATTTTCATTTGATACGATGGAGGATTATTTCTAGGATATTCTTACTCTCATCCATGGGATCTCTGGTGTGTAGGATTTTTTTATTTGGTTTAAGAATCTCCTTTTTTATTCTATAAAAGAGGTTATGGAGAGGAATTTTTTTGAGGAATTGTGTCTAGAGATCTAATTCTAGGTTACCCCATTCTCATTGGTAGAATATCTTAGAGTGTTATTGGAAGAAGAGTTTTTCAAGAAGATGATAGTTATAAGAATATGAACCTTGGTGGGGAGTCATCAGGACTCTATGAGGAGTTAATCTATGGCTGGAGGTTCTCAATTTTTTGTTCCATAGATGTTATAGCCAATGGAGAGATGGTTTTAACAATATTTATCCCATTTTACTAGACCATGTAGTTCTTATACCCCTACTATGAGATCATACATAGTTTTATTTTTATATAGATATCATGGAAAAAGAAGTTGGAGTATAAAAACTTCATTATAATTCAAAATGGATTTGGAGGCCCTCTTCGAGAGAAAACACTAAAAAAATATCCTTAAGGTACAAATAATTTCATGGTTTTTTAGGATTTGGTCAACATCGAGGAGATAGACTAGGCCAAGGAAAAAACCATGATTTATCACATCCATAGAGAGTATTGAGAATATTTAGAGGTTTTTTTCATTAGTGATAGCAAGGTTATAAATCCTTATGTGGTTAGATACATGCCTCAAAGTTTCTATTATAGGAAAACCATATTCCATGTGAAGTATTATCTTCTTATATTCTACTAGGGTGTATTCTTTGTTTGATTTGAGAGATATGAACTTGTAATTAAGGTGGATAGGCTTCTAGTTCCCTTGAAATTTATTATTCTAGTTTATTTTTCAGTTATCCTATATGATGTATATAGATATTGTGATCCAATGTTGGGGTCGCATCACTCCTTGGGAAATTTTCTTATATTTTTAGATACAATTATTTGAAATCATCATCATAATTGGTTGGTTGATTTTTTTCCATTTATCATGAATTTCTTCATTAGGTGAGTTATATTTTATGATTTTAATGGTGAGAACTTAATGTTAATGGGTGAGAGAGACCTTTATATGGGTTATATGGATACTAATTCTGTACCTTCAATAATGATCGAGCTTCTATTGAGTTCAACAGTGGAACATTTGGTGTAATTTCCCCATGTTTTAGAAGAGTACCCAGATGTCTTCCTTGAAGAGGTTGTGACGCTACCCCCTTAGTGTGATATTGAGTTTTCTCTATAGTTTTAGTTAGGAATATCTTCGATGTTGATATACCCATATAGGATTTCACATTATGAGTTACAAAAACTGGGGATTCTAATTGATGATATTCTACAGTGAATTTTTATTTAGCATAGTCTATCACTTTAGGATTATCTATCCTTGATTATGATAATAATAATGGTAATATGCTATTTTTCATTGATTATCATCACATGAATCAAGTTATTGTGAATAAACTATATCCTCTTCCATGGATTGATTTTTTATTCAATCAACTGAAGGGAACTTTACGGTTCTCAAAGATCAATTTATATTTAATATATCCCCAGATGTGGTAAAAATATAAGGATATTACAAGGACAACCCTAAGATTTATTTATGAGAAATATGAGCTTATTTTAATGTAATTCAGTGTTACAAATTAACCAGATATTTTCATAGGATTGATTAACTTTTTATTCTCTAAGTTTCTTGATCAGGTCATATTGGTTTTCATACGTGACATGATTCTATATTCTAGGTTCAAGTAGAATCATGTAGAGTATTTATGAGTTATTTTAGGGATTCATTAACATTATAATCTATTTTGGAATATTTTAAAGTAGTTTTTTTCCCATTAGATTTATCTTTTGGGTCATATTATGTATCAATATGAAATAGTTGTGGATCCTTTGAAGATATAGGTTTTTGCTCCTTGGGTATCCCCCAAGATTGTTACAGAGGTTTAAATATTCCTTGGTATTATGGGATATTATAGAATATTCACGAATAACTTATCTTAGAGTATTAATCCTCTAATAGAATTAAACTAGAAGGATAAGGATTTGTATAGACTGACATGTGTCAGGATGATTTTGAGTATTTGAAGGAGAAATTGGTCATTGTTTTTCTTTATTTTCTTAAGGAAGGTGTAATATTTTAGGTTTATTGTAATTATATTCACATTATATTGGGTTTTGTTTTAATTAATTGTAGATAATTCATCTCTTATATGTATTGGTAATTATGTCTTCATGACTGTGACTACACCACCTATGATCTTAATCTTGTTTTTTGGTATTTGCTGAAGATTTTGGAAGCGTTACCTCATTAGTGGATTCTTTTTGGAAGCGTTACCTATGAATCTTTTTGGTTTTCATAGATCATAATATTATGAGGTATATATTATCTAGGTCTGATTTAAATTTATAAAAATGACAGTGGATGGAATTATTATATGATTATGACATTAATATTTCATATACACCAGGTAGTGGGATTATTGTTGTTTAAACTATGAGTAAGATATCATGCGGTGAGGCTATTTGTTTTTTTGAGATGTTTGGAGAGTAACAAGGGATTTTTTTAATACACCTTGATATAGGAGAAGTCAATGGTAGAGGGTGTCTCTATCAGAACACTGTGCAGTCATATTTCATGTAGTAGATAGAGGAATCCCAGATGGGGTATTAGGGGGTTGATGTTTTTCAAGATCATATTGTTTTTATATATTCCTATAGGGTATTTTTCTAAGGATTATGAGTATTTACTGTTATACTAGGGGAGGAACTCCATTACTTTGTAAATTCATGAAGTTTCTCTATATAAGTTCCATAGTTTACCTTTTGTAGTGCACCCTTTATAGATAGTTTGTGTCATTCATTGAGAGATTAGTTTTGGTGGATTGAGATGAATAGGTAGGTTATTCATTTTGAATTTATATTTTTAGTATTAAAAAGGTTGAAGGATAAGAATCATATCCCTAGTGGGCTGCTTCAGTCACTTGATGTTCCCAAGTAGAAGTGGGAAGATATCTCTATAGACTTCATCACTAGATTTACTTATCCTATGGTTGATATTATGTTATATTGGTGATTTTGAACAACTTAATTTTTTTTATCACTTCTTTGTGATTAAAGATCCATGATCAGTGGATGATTTATCAAGGCAGTATCTAGATGAGATGGTGAGGCAATATGGGGTTCCAAATACAATCATATCTAATCATGATCCCCATTTAACCACTTGAGTGTAGAGATTTATCCAATCTACTTTTTTCTCTTAGTTATTCCTGAGCACTAATTCTCATTCATTGATAGATGTTTAGATAAAAAAGACTATCCAAACATTACAAGATATGTTTTGTGCATGCATTCTATATTTTTTTAGTTCTATGGGAGAATCAACTATATTTGGTTGAGTTTTCATATAATAATAGTTACCATTGAACCATTAGTATGGCCCAATTTAAACCTTTTTATATTTGTCGTTATGGATATCTGTTATGTTGGACTGATGTTAGAGAGTAAGATATTCTCAAAACAAAATTGTAGAAAAACATAACAAACAAGGTGTATGTGATTCACTAGTGTATGAAGGATTTTTATTATTTTTAAAAGTCCTATGTTGATCATAGGAGGACACATACGAAGTTTAATGTTGATGATTATATATTCTGAAAGGTATCCCCTCATAAGGGTGAGAAACATTTTGGTCATTGGTGTAAGATTTCTCCTTGGTTTTTTGGGCCTTTCAATCTATTGGATCATGCCATTATGATTTAGTTTTAGTTATTGAAATCCTTATAAATAGTTTGATTCCATGAAAATTTTCAAAAATCATTACTTCTTAGATACCTTCATATTGATACCCATGTAATTGATAGTGTTGAATAGGAAGTTAAATATGATACAACATTCAAGGAACATTCCATTAAGATTCATGATAGTCAGGAGAAGGTGTTTCATGAGCATGTTATTACTATGGTTAATTTCTTATGGAGACATGATGGATTAAATTATATTATTTGGAAATGTGTGTCCCAAATTCATTCTTAGTATTCTGAGTTGTTCAATGATTGATTTTTTTGATATGATATGTATCAGCCTTGTTGATTTATGAGATGTCTAAGATATTGTAATCTTATGTTCATCCCTTATGATGAGTTATAAATGTTTTATTATATAAAGATACATGTTTTAGAGGTATATCATATGGTTATTTCTTATGATTTCCCCTCTTCCTTACTTCCCTAGTTTGGTTTTGATTCTATTAGATGAGATTCATTTGATAGGTATCTGATGTCAGGTCCTGGTTTTTTCAATCCCTTTTATTATGTTTTTTCTAGTCTTTATAGGGGATGAGGGTGAAAATATATGTGTTCTAGATGTGGTAAGTTTCGTTTTATATTGTAACAACCATTCATTTTTATATATTTCCATTGAAATAAACTTTAGGTATTTGTTAGCTTGCCTTACATGCAACCCCAAGTATAAATTAACCATGATATAGTGAAACTTTATAACCAATCCATCAAATTGTAAGGTATGAATAATAATAATATCCACATTATAAAAAATATATAAAGGTTTAAAATAATGAAACTATATTGATTAATTCATTTTAAATAAGTACATAATTTTTAGTAATGTCATTTTATGCATCAAAAATATGTTTTTGTAAAAAGCTATTTTTATTTCATTTTGTTCACAAACATTATATAAAATTTATAAATTTTTCTAAATTATATTTGATTGAATGAATATCATTATTCAAATGAATATTTCAATATTATCTCAGGGTGAATTTTTAGGATTTTCTTAAAAAAATTCATAGAATAGTGTAAATTATGATTTTTTAAGTATCATTTAATTTCATTAAATAAAATAAATTAAAATACTAATTATTTTTAAATTTTATATTAAAGTAAAATAAGACTCATTTAATTAGAATTAATCTAATTAAATACATTGGAATCATTATTCTACTTGATTTTTCTATTAGTTATTTTTTGGGTTTAAATTGTTCTCTCAGAATTGTTTTTATACACCCAATGTGTTTGTTCCCTCTATATTCTCGCATCCAATCTTGTTAGAAGTTGATGCAGAATTTATTTCCAAAGGCATACGTCAACTTGGATTTATCTAATGATTCCTTTCAAGATGTGTGGGATGAGATGATGGGAGGTCATGCTCATCACAACCTTTTGGGGGAAATTATTTCCTACTCTAGGGCACTCTTATAGATTTAAGAAATATTCATAAACCCTTTATTGAAGCCCGATTATGGACCAAGTTACCTCTATGTTAACAATTATTACCATGTTTTGACTTTATAATAATCTGTATATATTTGAGGTTCTTCATTGGTGTAGAAATTTATATGTATTTAAGGTTATCCATCGATGGTACCCTTTTGTAAATGGTATAGAGATTATTATGTCATTTATTATTCAGATACCAATTTTAGGCGACATAGTTAGGCGGTCGATAATTTAATGTTACCTGGTAAGATGGAAGTGTTTTGGTATTGGGATTAGGACCATGATGAGGTCTTACTACATATCCTTGTGAAAAGAATTAGAAACCACTTAGTTCAGTGCCACTTAACTGGACACATCACACATTTTATGGTCATGTGATAAGAAGCAAACTGTGTAGCTTAGCATCATGAAAAAAATACATCTAAGTGAATTATGCCTAGTCAATGTTGATGTGGGACTTATGTCGAAGCGTCCTGATGGACCTAGAAGATATGTGGTCACACAGGTGGGGTATGAACTTACCAGGAATGTAGTGAGATAAGGATAGTGATGAAAAGGGCTCATAATGAATATATCCATCCAAGTTGAATGATACCCTACTGAGGATATAGACCAGTGGACATTATGGTGAATTTGGGGTGTTTGGTTTGAACCTCAAGAAGGATTCCTATATATCCCATTTGTTCAATAATCAAATCCCACATAGTTTGGATTGGTTAGGGATTAAAACTATATAGGAGGCCCAATGAGAGGTAAGAGGAAGATTCATAAAGGAAATACCCTCTTGAGATATGTATTTTATTATGAGGATGTTGTGATCATCACTAACCTCTAAGACCACATGAGTCATGATCAGTGTGAGAAAGAAGAGGAAGTGGAAGATTTTACAAACCATGTAATCTATTTTGTTCACTAGAGGACAAGGATAGGGTGATGGGAGAGATAAAGAGATTTTAATGTGCCTATATCCTCTTGTTTTCATAACCAGGATAGTCACATATAGCTATCTATCTAGATATGGCCAATTAGAAAGGATGAGGGCTTACTCTAGGAGGGATTACCAATTTCTCAGTTCTATAGAAGAGAGGAGGATAATACACCTACCCTCAAAGAGAAATGCATGCGTGATCCCCCTCCTTACTTTTTGAAAAGGGGAGGCCCTTTGCACTGCCTCCAAGGATGGAATCCTTAATACCATGGGAATGTATAATTGAGAACATTACAAGGATATCCCTTATTAAATAGGTTACTGATAAGACCTCATTTACCATGGTAATGTGTTATCAATAGGAATTTATGATTGAGAGGTCACACTAGTGTTCCCTACACTCTGATCACACGTATCTAGTGGATTTAGAAGAGGCCTTGGTGTGGTGGTTCAAGAAGGGGTGAACTTGGGGACTAGTTCTTCATGATAGGTGATTTAGGAAGGGGCCCAGTTGGGTTTTAGTTCTTTGTGAGGGAGGTTGATGGAGAGGGTTCTTTGGAGAGTTCATTAAGGGACTAAGGTAAGGCCTAAAACTTTGAGGAATGGTATCAAGACTAAAAGACTCTATCCTGTATACTATATACTATGTAGGATGGTGGCTCGAAAATATTTCATCTGCATATGGTTTATGGAATGTGGATCCATAAAAGGTATTATCTATGTGGATGGATAGACCATAAAGGAATCCTTACTATGTAGACCCCTTTTTATGTTATACAAACCAATTATTATTCCCCCTTTACTTTATGATATGTGGTAACTATTTACCTACTGAAATTGCTTACTTGGACTGTCTCTCACATAAAATACACTCACAAAAAACCCACCACCCTCTAGTATTCATGTGGGGGTTATTATAGGGGTATAGATGTAACTGCTCAACCACTTCCCATGAAGTATTTTAGTTTTCAAGAAGACGCCTAACCCCGTAATGTAAATTTAATTTTTAGGGGATTGAGAAAGATTCCTCACCCCATAAATTGAAATTTTGTTTGTAGGGGATTAGAATCATGCATCACCCTATAAAGAGAAATTTCATTTTCAAGGGGAAGAAAAAGGATGATCCTACCCACAAAAAAAATCATTTTTAGGGGTACTAGAAAGGATTCCTCACCCCAAAAATTAAATTCATTTAAGAGGGTGATGGAAAGGATTCCTCAGCCTGAAAATGAAATTCATTTGCAAGGGAGGTGAAAAGGACATCTCATCCCACAAAAAAAATTCATTTGAAGGAGTGCTATGGGGATGCACTATATAGTGGTGCTTTGTGGAGAAGTGACTTGCATAGAAAGCATGCTATGTAGAAGGCAGGGTTCATTTGAAGATCAAGGTACTTTGTCATTTTAATCTTCTTGTAATAGCTTGGTTGATTTTAATTTGTCCATTCCAAAGGACTACTGATCTAATCAACCTTTTTCAAACCTAAAAAAATTACCCCCTTGGAATGGGGTCTGAACGACACAAAGATGATTCCATTACAAGGAATAAATTAGTATGTTTTAATTCTTGGTGAGATTTTTTGCTGGGTACATGTGAATTCATAGATGGGACTACACATATAAAAGGTGTCAGACAAGACTAATTTGTCATTTTCTAAAATCTAGTGATCTATGGTTGGTTAGAACTCTCCACGTATCATCCTACTTTGCATAACATCTCCTTTATGAATGAATTATTCCACATAGATAAAATCTCATCTACAAACTAGTATTTTCCATAAAATGATTAATCACCTTTTCGGTTAAGTTATTCTTGTATAGAAATAAATGATTCTTCATAGCGACTAAAGGGATTATTGGTTTGCATAGTGGCTGATGTACTTCACAGTTTGTATAGCGTTATGTGGTTCAATAAAATTTTCCATATTTATTCCTTAATAAATCTAAAATATTTTTTTTTTCTGATTTCTCTTTCCACAGGGATAAAATGGATCCTATAAAACAAACTCTATCTTTGATGACCGCTTCAATGATTTTTAGTGAGAGAATAACTTCCATCATTGAGAAGATTGAAAATGATATTAGATATCACATCATCCTTGAATAGGGTATTCTGAAAAGTTTACCTTCACTAGAGCTTCTAAATTACCTATTTTCCAAAAAAATTCCACTATAAAAATTTAGACTCCAAGATGATGCTCTAATCCCACTATCTGATTGAAATTCTCAAACATTTTGGTTTTAGGTATTCTTATATCATGTCTAGGTAAAAATTTACACTATAAGATACACCATTTCTGAACTATTTCAAGAGAATATATTCACTTTGAATATTTCATCATGTACATTGAGTAAATAGCATAATCATGACATATCCTTGTAGTCTTCCATTCAGGATTACCCATCCATATTTAACCTCTCATGAGGTGATCCCTATGGAGGGTGAAGTTCCATGTGGGACTTGCGGTATGAAGGGAGATTTTTGGATGAATGGTCTTGGTAATTCTAGGTAGACCAAAATTTCATTAAAATTTTCAAATAGTTATAGATTATTGGATTGTATAAAGTGACATGGATTTCCCAGTTCGTAGTGTATTCACCAATGTGGATTTTACATGAATTAATCAGTTGTTTCTATTCAAGCACTAATATCTACCACCTATCATATGAATAAGTTAGGACCATCTTATGGTATATTTAACAACTGGGGGTAATTTACATTCATGGTATCATGTATTATGAATTTATTCCTGTAGATAATATTTGATAATATATCGAACAAGTTTCTTCATTATTCTATGAATTATTTTTTATGGAAGAGAAATGTCTTGGTCAACCCCTTCATGCTCATTCAATTATTTTGTTCAGTGACTAGATAAAGATATTTTTGCAAGACAGTGGTCCAAAGATGAAGGTTTGATGCACTAGAAATCACCCAACTCAATAATCACAAGGTGTTATGGGTTCATACTGATCTATACTTAAGGAATTCCAACACACCACATGGGGCTACCAGATATGGCCAGACATATCTCAAACTTTTATTTGGTGGGATTTTTTGCTATGTTTTTGAGTGGGTGGATTTTTCTATTTTTTGATTTATACCTTGGTGTCAGAGTCTGTAACTTGATGGTGGTGTCAATTTTAGAAAAGGGACAACCCATCAACCTAGTTTTACCCACCCTTGTGGATATCAATGATTTTTTGGTTCATATATAGGAAGTAATATCCCTACATCACCATAGTGGACCCTTTCAATTTTTATATGGTTGGGTAGAGGAATAATTTGGGTGTTATGAATACTAGTATACCACAACGATCCCTCATTCCGTATTTCGACCCATGTTTCTCAACATTGATATTTTTTCCCGACATTGATGGGAATTGACAATGTTGTTTAGTTGTTAAATTGTCTCTCCTAATTTAATTTTGTTCCTTATCCAACACCTTCAGATGTGGTGGTAGATAATTGTGGAGTAACTTTGGAAGAACACTCTCATATCATCTCATTATGAGATGGGAATCTAGATACTTGGGTAGATGTGGTGGCCATTTGCCAGACTTATTCTCTATATAGGTTTGTATGGAAATTTTTATGTCTACAACAGTTCACATAATTTCCCCTCATTAGTATTATAAGTGAATCACACACAATCATCCTCCTCCAACTGTGGTTGATGACGATGTGTGTAGACTCTGGCATGTAAATTTATTTACCTCATGAAAAATCTCTGACTAACTTTTCATGGGATTATGAAAAAAATGGGTGGAATATTATCCCAATGTGGTGTTGGGGAAACTAGTATGACTGGTGTATAAACCACTATCTTCTTCTAGTTCTTTACCTTACATGCTTTCCTCGTCAATTCTTGAGGGAGAAATACTTACATCTTGATGTTACAAGAATTCTAGGGGATATTTTTCCTCAAGTTCTTTTTATGTTGGGAGTGGTGAATATCTCATATTCTTGACTAGTACTATTAAAAGCCTTATTAATGTCAGTCCTAGTGGAATAATGTTCAGAGTTCCTATGATCGATGCTAAATTTTCTGGTGTTGTTCCTAAAATTAAACAAGAGGCAATGATGGAGGACCTTCCCACAGCTATGTCTCAATTCAAAGCTGGATTTTCCATTTCGAATGCAATCTCAGATTATATACCCATAATAGTGGGTGAATAGGGTCTCAATCCTAGTACTATCATCGAACATCAGGTTTTGTGAAAGTGGTGTTATTTCCAAGTTTACAATATCATCACAAAGCCTCCTTTAGTAAATATTAATGATAAAACAGACAACCTTCGTCAACATTTACTTGGATTAGGAATTGGTGGGTTTGATTACTAGCACTTTCATATACTTATTCATCATGTTCTAATTTCTTAAGAGGATTTAGCTACTTGTGAATGAAATCTTATCTAGTTTAATCTTTAAAATTGTCATGAAGAAGCTTTAAAGGATAGTACTACTAAGATGCATCACATAGTTGCTAAATAAGCACATTTTTATGATCGTATTAATACAAAGACTGCAGATCTATGAGAATATGCCTCTCACCTAGCAAAGATAAAGGACCAGTTTCCATCAACAAATATTGGGTTAAAAGTCATCAGATAGAAAATCCAGTAGCTAAATACCTTTATTAAGAAAATTCATCCATTAGATTAATCTGAAGTTTGGATGAGAATCAATCTGAGAAGGTCCTTGACAGATCGAGTTAGGCGTTAGCCGATCTATTAAATAAAGTAGGTAAATTTTCACTATAGTCATTTCAATTGTTTTTCATTTCCCAATAAATTCATGGGGAGACTCCAGGATATGGATGCTCTTCTAAAATTTTTCCAATGAATGGAAATTTTAAGGTTCTTAATCATCTGTTTCTTTGTTCCATATTTCCCTTGAAATTGTAATAGTAATTCTAAAGTTGACTTATTTTATTGTAATAATTTCCATGTATTGGTGTATTTAACTTTTAATAAATGGGAACATGAAGATACTATTAAAATTTTCATTTTAATTTCTTGAAGGACTAGTAGCTAGTTCTTTAGGTCAAACATCTTTGACAAATAGTTATGATAGTAATATTCTTAAACTAGGTTTACAGGACCTGGATATGAAAATACCTACATAGACCTGACTCATGTGTAGGGAGGGGCATTTTATTCTTAGAACATGTCCATAAATCAAGGAATATGTTTCAGAATCTTCTATATAGATCAAAATCATACACAAGAAACGGGGTATTAAAATTATGAGGCACAAATGGTTTGTATGCAAAATACTTATACACAGATCAAGATATCATGTAGTTAAGAAAGTGTTTCGATAAATGGTTCATAGGGTAAAGTCACATTCTAACCAAAAATGACTCTTTGGTTCCTCTAAGATCACATGAGTCATTCTCATCATGAGAAACAAGAGGCAAATTAAGAAATCATTTGAGCTCATAAAGGAGTGCACGATAGGGGACATATAGTGGATTTTTTCCTCAATAAGTTTTCAAGGATGGATATGATTGATGTCAATGAAAATCCATGGTTAGGAATGATAACCATGACCAATGAATCCTTGATAAAGGATGATACCTCTATATAGATAAAACTCTTACACAGGGTAATGATATTTTAATGCTTCATCCTGGAATGTGATTAGAATAATGTGACTTTCCAAATCTAGTATTAGGCACCTTTTCATGGATCTGCATCTCATGCTGGTAATGGGTCATATATAATTGACGGTGTGTTAAATAGTTTAATGTCATGTTATAAGGACTTAGATGTTCTATATTTTAGGGTCATGTGATGAGGACCTGATTTTCAGAGTTTAACATCATGTTGTTGGGACATATGAGTGTTGTCTCTTAAGGTCTCATGGATTTGACCAAAATATTAGTGATTTTCCATTCCAAGGTGATCTGATCGAGAATGTTCCATCATCCTTCAGGACTAAAGATGAGAAATTATAAACTATAATCTAGGGTTTTCTGAATCCAAAAAGTTTTATGGAATAATTATTCAAGGAATGATCATTTAACATGTTGGAAAAGTGGTTTATATTATAAAATTATTGGGAAATATAGAGATAAAATAGGTCTCTTCTGAGAATGAATATGTCTCTGGTTGAAAAGAAATTTAAGGGAACCTTATGTAGATCCAAACTGGGGAATGTTATGAATAGTCAAAACAAATGTGTCCTCAGGAAATTTATATTCTGTCACCAATGGCCAAGGAAAGATTATGGAGATTTGGATTTTTATAGATGCATATTTTGATTTGTGTAACGAATGTGCCTGAGTATGGAAGGAATGTTTCATGTCAAAACCACTCCATAATGGGGTAAAAATTTTCCTACCCAGGTCTTATCCATATGCAAGGAAATTATTTTTTTAATCATGGTTAGACCCATGAAATAGGGTTTGATATTTTCTATGTATCTTGTAAAAGTGATAATCAAGACACACCTAGTTCTAGAAAATATAAAGGAATGACTACGAACCATGTTTGAAAATTGGTTTCAAACATAAAGAATCTTCACACTTGATTGGATTTTTCATGAGGGTGCATTTTTGATTGAATACGAGCTCACAAGAAGGGAAAGGACCCATATAGGACCCTCCTATGTAGATTTGACTCATACATAGAGGAGTGGTATAATTTTTATATTGTGGAAAGACTATAATGCAGGATCTAATCATCACTATGTATCTCTCAAGGGTGAAAATCAATCCATAAGTATTTCTTAGAAACAGGGGTGGTGAGAGACCAAAACCCAAAATAGTGGTACTCTTGGGTGAGGGCCATATACATCATGTAAGAGATGTCAACCACACAATTTAGTGTCATGTAGAAAGGAAATTTGGTGTGCCTTTTAACATCATACATCCAGGACCAAGTTAACCCTGATGTGAACTCCTCCAATGGCCTGAAGGCCTTCATTTTTTATTGATTTTTGATAATCCACCTTTCAAGGGGTGAGGTGGAACCCTTACAAGGCCCGTAGGCGTAAGTATTACATGGCTCATAGGCCTTAGATAAATTCATTTCCCATAGGCTTCAAACATTACATACAACCCAGACTAACTGCTTGGAACTGCTCCTCCCCAGCATCTTCATCGTGAAATCATCTCTCCACCTTCACATGGATGTTTGGCTAGGCATTCCCATGCATGCACAGGCTTGTCCCAATGGAAAGTTCCATATCCTCTCATTCTTGCAATCCTTTAGCTTCTGTTGTGGTGAAAGCTCCTTTCTCATCCTCCTTGTAGATCTATTTCCTTGTAGGTTGTCTGGTTTGCATCTGCAATAAGGTGGCCTAAGGCCTTGAGGTGGCCCAAAGGCCTTACTGACCTGAAGACCTAGGTTACCCAAAGGCCTTACAGGACTCAGGGACTAAATCGGTGGCCCGAAGGCCCAAACGGGGGCATATTCCTGGCTACTACAGTGCCAAACAGTGCCTACTACAGTTCCCACTACAGTACCGGCTACAGTACTGTACAGTGCCCGCTACAGTACTGCTACAGTACCCCCCAAAAATTCTGCCTCTGCCTGGATTTGATCCCTGGTCGTTTGGATGCACTTACAGAGTCCTTACCAACTAGGCTAAGGCTCATGTGACCCTGATGTGAACTGAAATTCCTTAATCATGTGGGGAACCCCTTTACCAAAACTCCTAATCCCATGTGATCTATGTTCGGTGTAAGAAATAGGTAATATCAAATGTTTCATTCATAGCATGGTGGATATTAAAATCAATGATAGAGGATTTTTTATCATGTGGTGTTTGGTCCAAGATATGGGATCTATGCATCACTATGTATCATGTATTGGATAGGAATCAAGCAATACATAGTTCTAGGGAACTGCGTAGTTTAATGTCATAGATCAATGAGGAAGGTTACTCTATGTCATAGAAATAATGAGTAATATAGGTCATATCTGTCTAAGGATATTCTATAATTCTTTGGATGTGAGGAAGGAAATTGTAATCTAAAATCTTAGGAGTTCTCAGATCAGGAGAAGTGATAATGTACAAGTAAGTGAGGAGTGAATGTGGACCATGTTTGAAAACTAGTTTTCATCATGATTTTTTTGAGGCTTATGAAGATAGAATAGGTCTCTCCTACGAATAAATATTCATTTGGTTGACATACCTTTTAGGGGAATCTTAAGAAGAACTAAAATGGGACATGTCATGAAAAGTCATAAGAAAGGTGTCCTTAGAAAACTGAAATTCTATTATCGATGGACAAATAAATTTTATTGAGATCTGAGTTTTCCGAGAAACATAGAGTATGATGTATGGAAGTAATGAATCTAATAAAAAAGGAAAAATTTAAACCAACATAGCCCATGGAGTGTGGATTTCCCTAAAAAGATCTGAATCATATGTAGGGAAGAGGAAATTTTTATTTCCATGACGGGATCATGAATGTGGGACCTAATTAATACCTCTTGTATAAATCCTTGTTTTTATATAGGAGAGAGGGTATTTTTTTATTTTTTGACCAGGCCCAGGGAATAGGGTATGAGAGTCAGTATATATCTCATTGAGGTGAGAATCAATCCATAAATATTTCTTAAATAAAATGTTCCCTTTATAGTTATAACCCGTACAAAGGGAGGGGGAATTTTTATGTTGCGGCTAAACCCAAGATTAGAAATCTAGGTGTCACTATGTATGATATGATTAAAGGAATCAAGACACACATAGTTTTTGATTAAGGGTTGGTAAGAGAACAACTCGCAACATTATGATCTACTCAAGAATAAATCAAAATATTATTAAATTTTACATCATAAAACAAGGATTTTAAACATACAGTTTTACCTCATGAAGAAAGGATGATGTTGTACAGTTTAACATATTTTGAGTAGGACATTATGTATTGTTCCTTTTATGGTCATGCGATAAAGACCACTATATAGTTTGAAGTTATAAAGAAAGGGATGGTGGTTTCTTGTAGTTATAATTCATATGACTAGGACTAATGTTCATGGGAAAGATGGTTTTGTGAACTATAAAGAAACAAACCTGATGTGAAGAGATGACACAGGGGCCAATGTTTAGTGAAAACCATCTTATGAATGGGGATAAATTAATGGTTGGTCCTAATATAGGAGGTATAAGAATCAATATATATCATCTATAGATAATAATCAAGCCACACATAGTTCTTTGATGGGGCATGTTGAGATACCAACACCAGAATAATGACATCATCTCTATTGGAAAAAAATACATCAAGGTAACATTGTGTTTTTTTGGTTTGATTGTGTTTTTTGAAAAAGAAGGTTTCCATGGTCAGTTGTGGAGTTCCATAGAGATTTATTATAATCTATGTTGATAAAGATTCAAGACAATGGAATGGATGCTTTGGATGGGGTAAAAAAAGTGTGTATACAAGATGGTTTCATTTCCCAGTGTTTACCAAATTTTTTGGTCCAAAATTTGGAGAATAGAGAAATGTATTTTTGGAAGAGGAATTTGCGTGTGATATTGAAGGTGAGTCTGAATGTTTTTCTCAAGACAAGATTCATGATTAGCACATCAAAATATGGTTAATGAAATAAGAACGAGAAATATTTCAATATGCATGAAAGATGAGTTTTCATGAAAAAGGAAGTGTTTCACTCATTTGAGAAAATGAGATAGAGGCTATGCATGAAATAGACTGATACACCAAACACAACATCATATTTGGTTTTTTTTCTCTTGGTGGAAATGCTACACACAAGGTGGTCTGTTGGCGGGAAACTTGTGCACAGGGTCAGCGATGTGTATAAATAAGAGGTTACCCCCATTCAGTATCTTGAATCTTATAGAAAATTAGGGATCTAAATTTCATAAGAGGTGTGAAAAAATGGAGTTACACACAAGTCATAGTAGTTTCACATAAGTTGGACTTCTATGATAAAGTAAAATATTGTGTGCAAGGTGTTAAAGTTGCGCACAAGACATCCAAAGGTTGCGTGAAAGACAAAGTGTGAACCAAAAGTGATTTCCTGGTAAATATGTGGTAAATTGGTATTCATCAAGTGGATGAAAGTTGAACTTCAATAGAGCATCAATCTAAAATTTAGGATACATTCATTATTGATAATGAAGGGAACTACATGTCCATAAACTTTGTGTGGATCCTTTACAGTTTAGTGAGAAAAGGAAGAGGAAGAAGGTGATCATTTCAACTGGTAGTGATCCATTGAAAGAGAGTTAGGGAGTGACCCTTTAGAAAGCAGTTATATATCCCTAAACCTTATAAGGTAGTGCGCCTGGGCATAAAAGTGATCTATCCCAAACATTAAATTGGAAATGATCCTTAGTGGATTTGGTTCATCGACACATTGCTGTTGTATTCTCCTTGGACGTATCCCATTGAGGGTGAACCAATTTTAAATATGTGTGTACTTGTTCTCACTTTCCTTATTTACATTCTATGCATCATCATTAGATAAATTTTGAAAGGATAAGATCAATATAAACATTAAATCACAAACAAATTTACCCTTATAATAAAGAGGTCAAGATCCAGCGGGAAAGGAAGAATTTCAAAAAGAATATCCATACCCTAATTAATCCCCCCTCTTAGGATATCTAAGACCCCTTTTTTCCTAACAGTTGGTATTAGATCATTGATTTCTTTTATCAGATTTATTTTCTCTAACTTGGTTCAATTGATTATTATAATTAAAGTTACAGATTTCTCTTATCTCGATGAGCCATGGAAAAGGGAATAAATTTAAAGAAGAATATATTTAGTGGTATTAATCAGTGTGGAAGTCTCTATGGAGAGAGTGTGATTCAGTTTAAGGAAAAAAAACTTATCAGATTTTGAGACTATTTCTTTATTCAATGATACTGCAGAAATGAATGAAGAACCCAACATACCAAGTGTTGATGGAACTACTGATGATGAGGAAATTTCAAGAAGGCTAGTAGTAGATGATGTCAACATGAAAAAGTAAGTCGATCATAAATTAAAAGAGGAAAATAAGTCACAAGATATTAGGATTTGAGTAAAAGAAATTGAGTTCAACAAACTAAAAGGTTTAAATAAAAGTCTTATTGATGTGGCTACTAATCTAAGGGAGAAAAACAATTCCCATGATGAATAACTTAAAAGGATTTCTACAAAGATAGAAAAACTCAATGTTGATGACAAGGGAAAGAATATAAACTAAGAATAAATTAAGAATATGGAAGCTAGAAATGATGGTCTTGATACACAACTATCTAAAATGGTTTATGAGAACAAAATAATACTACAGGAGAATATATGCTGTAATGATTCCATTACTCAGAGAAAATCTAAAATAAAGGAGCAAACTGACATGATAGATAAGATATCCCGAGAATTGGAAGATGAGAAAACAAGTGGGAAGACTCTCATAAGAGAAAACAATTCTCAACTTGAATCTAGGGATAAGATGATTCAAAAATTGGGAGAAGATATAGAATAAGTCAAAAAAGAAGTGGAGAAATCTATTGTCAAAGTAAATCTCAAATTGAAGGATTATTTGCATTTATTATTTTAATATCTTTCAGAATTTAATGATGAAATAAAAAGAAAATATGAAATTTCATTGGGAAAACATGAAATGGTTAACTCATCCCAGAGACCATCTAGTTTAGGAAAAAAATTATTGGATATGATGAACCTTCTCCCAAGCATGATAGGAAGAGAGTTATGAATATTTCTAGAAATAGGAAGAATCATGTAGGTACTAAAGACATACCTAAAAAGGATTTTCTAGGAAGTAATGAAAGCATGCACTATTTCTATGAGATGAATGGTCATACATCAAGTTCTTATTTAGAGTATTTGGAATATATTTCATGTTGTGAAGACATAAGTATTTCTAAAGTGGATAATAAACGAAAGTTTCTTAATAAGTATGAAAGAAAAGTAACTTAAGAGAAACTTTTCATCAAATTATATTATTTTGGAATACTAGTAAATACCATGAGTATGTGTCAGGAATTCCAAGGGATTAATGTTAGAAGAAGAACTCTTATTTCATCAATATATCATCCAATAAAATATTACATGAGGTATTTTTTTAATGGGAGATGTTTTATATGTTCTAATCATGGGAATTTGGAAAGATATTATAGTTGGAAGAAATAAAGGAAGGAAAAGGAACATGAAATGAGATCCCCAACTCCAGTGGTCTATAATGGGAAAGATTATAATGGAAGTAAACATAATAAGTTGAAAAAAAAGGTTTACAGCCTCAGGGAAATCAAAATGAGCTCAACAAAAGGTGTATCAATCACCTCATATTTTATACTCAAAACATGTCTCTTAGAAATAATGTGAATGAACCTAGAAGAAAATAGGAGGAGATGATCCAGTTGTGATTAAGAAGAATGAAAACTTAGTGGAAGACTCATCCCCAATAAGAAAGGGTGAAGTTACTCAGATAACTGATAAAATAAAAAAGAATAAATAATTACTTAACAAATTTTCCTGTCATTCCATGAGGGGATAAGTTAAGAAAATAGGAATATCCCTTTAATGGAGGAATAAACAAGAGAAGATGATAAGTGGAAAGATTCTTACTCAAAAAAAGAGTAATGAAAAATGGAATATTAGTAGAGAACCAAAGAAGTGAATTTATACTAATGGGTTTAAACCCAAAATTGTAAAAAATGGAAAGCCTATAATACATAAATATCATAATAAGATTCAACATGTGGGTAAAGAATGTTTATCCATATTTCCATAACAGTTTAAGTTGGTTGGGTAGTTGGAACAAGCACAAAAATAGTGCAGTTCTTTACAAGAGAGTATCAAAGGGTTGATCCATCATAATTGACCACAATCCTCTTATTTAGGATTATATATGTTTCTATCTCCCTATGTGTATAAATTCTATTAATTAATGTTCAAGTGTTTTGGTTTTTATGGTAGATACAATCCAAGGGGAAGTGATATCAAAAGATGAAAAGTGGTGATGTGATGTTCTCTATAATGTCAACTGATTCAAATAAGTTATTAGAGCTGAAGAGTAAATCTAGAATAATTACTTGAAAGTATTTAATTGTCTATGGATTCTTAAGATGCATGTAAGTAATTGAGTGAAATGAAAAGTGATGGTGTTATTAACTTTATCTCTTGTTTCCTACACTGAGTTCTGAATAGGTAGGCCTAGTAGTTTTGTTGATGGATCATTTCAAAGTGGTAAATTCACCCACTGAAAATATCATTGAAGGCAGCTACAAATGAAAAATTTTATTAAGTTGGAGAAGTTTCTCAAAACTACAGTCACATTTTAAGAAATGATAAAGGAGAAGAATAATTTTTGTGAGTCTAAACATTGGGCCTAACAATAGGAAGAGTTACATATCATAGGGGGTAATTCTTTCTCCTAATCACATGAAAGGACTCAAGGGTATATAAAGGATGAAAGTTTATGCTATCTGACATCAAGAAGACCGATTGGAGGAGAATCATCAATATTCATGTATTTCATGATTATATATTTTTTTCTAACCTTATGGTTTCATCTGACTATTTTCAATATAACAATAAGCTGCTAGAGAAGATTAAAAGTGTTTCCAACAAGTGTTCTACCCATTCTAAAGAGTAATTAAACATCTTAGATCAACAAAAAATTGGTATTATTGATTTATATCAGTCCAATGTCAGAGTTTTTTGGGGAGATTGTTCTGAGACCAACAGATAAGAACATCATCAGGACTAAATGAGTCTTTCACAATAAGATAAATGAAGATGATGCAGTGATTCAAAAAAATCACAACTAGTGTACAAAGGGTAATCCTAGATATAGGGTATCTATTTTGATGAAACATTTTCACAAGTTTCAAGGATAAAAACAATAATATTGTTCTTAGTCATAGTAGTGAATAGAAGGTTCAAAGTTTTCTAGATGGATGTCAAGTCAGCATTTCTGAACGAGGTTCTGGGAGTAAAAGTGTATATCGAGTATCCAAAAGGTTTTCTCATTCTTGAAGATGATAACCATGTTTTTTGGCTAAGGAATTCACTATATGGTCTAAATAAAGCATCGAGATAATGGTATTCAATTATTGATCAGTTTTTGAAGAAGCTTGGTTTTCATCATGGTGGAGTTGATTACAATATCTGTCTAAACAATGATAGTAATAAAATGATGATGGTTCTGATGTATGTTAATGACCTAATATTTGGTAGATCAGATGAAATGAAGTGCAAGAAGTGACATAAGGAGATAATGAAACATTCATTTCCCAATCTAAATATATTGTGGCCACTCAAGCTTGTGCACAATTATTGTGTATGAAGCAACAAGTTGATGATATAGAGTTCTAGTGAAGTATTCGATCAAAATCCATTTTGATAATTCAAGTGATGTAAATCATAGAAAAAATATAATCCATCACTCAAGGACAATGAAAATTAAAATCAAATATCATTTTATCAAGGAGAAGGTGGATCAAGGTCTTTTGAAGTTGGTTTATGAGCCTAAAAAACTATAGGTTGAATACATTCTAATGAATACCTTACCCAAAGTGGCATTTTAGAATAATTTACTGGATCTTGGTTTTCAGTTAGCCCCCCAAAATTTAAAAAGTGTGAATGTGGGACCCCCTCTCCCTGAGGTATGTTTTTTGTTTCCCTAATGTGTTGATCTATGTTATGTATCCTAGTACAGACAATAATGAGGCAACTTTTGGGTTCATTAACAAAGGGGGAGAAATTGTAGATATTAAAGGGGAGAAAATGACTTAATCAAGATAGGGAGAGAATTTAATAGGAGGAGCATTGACATAGGGTTAGTGTTAATGTTTTATAGGCTATAGGTTTTTGAAAAACTATGCAATGATTATGTGACACAATGAGAATTTTGCGCTATGTGGAAACAATTCATGGATATC
This sequence comes from Viscum album, assembly GCA_963277665.1. Taxonomy (NCBI): domain Eukaryota; kingdom Viridiplantae; phylum Streptophyta; class Magnoliopsida; order Santalales; family Viscaceae; genus Viscum; species Viscum album. The sequence continues at coordinate 1,968,998,802 of OY728161.1, forward strand.
AGAGCTTATCCTGGACATCTTTATCCATTGAAAATCACGAGAACCCAAGTAGTGATATATGGGGAGTTCTAAATCTAATGATGATAAAAGTGATAGATCAAAGGATATATATCATGACAGATGGATTTTATGGTGAAATCCGTTTAGTAGTTTCAGGAATGAAGTGTTTCATTGATGAGATTTTCAAGTTAATCTTGTTTCTCATGCCAAGCATGGCTCATGCAGTATTAGAGCATGTGTTGAGTAAATATTTGATCGCTATCTGAATCTTAAGAAGTGAATGGTGGAATAATATAGAATATGATTTAAGATGATATCAAAATTTGAATAATTGTCAACAAACCCAAAGGGGTATATTGTTGGAAAAAATCCATCAAGGTAACATTGTAGTGTTTTTAGGTTGACTGTGTTTGTTAACAAAGCAGGTTTCTATGGTCAATTGTGGAGTTCTATAGAGATTTTTAAAAATCTATATTAACAAAGATCCAATACAAAGGAATAGAATATCTAGAGGCAATACAAAAAGTGTGTATATAATATGGTGTCATTTCCTAGTGTTTGTCAAATTTTTGGTCCAAAATTTGGAGAATAGAGAAAGGTGTTTTTGGAAAATAAAGTCATGTGAAATATTGAAGAAAAGTTTGAATGTTGTGTGAAATTTAAGATTTAGGATTATCACATCAAAATATGGCTTAAGGCAAGAAGCTTACGAAAGATTTGAATATGAGAGAAAGATGAGTTTGCCCGAAAAAGGAAGAGTTTCATGCATCTGCAAAATTGAGATGGAGGTTCTGAAAAAATAGACTAACACACCCAATGAGACATCAAATTTGGTTTTTCACACTCAAGGTAAATGTTGTGTGCAAGGTGGTCTATTGGAAAGAAACTTCCGTGTACGGTCGACGGTGTATATAAATAAGTGACTACCCCTTCATTTAGTAGCTCGACCATTATATAAAATCAAGGCTCTAAATCATGTAAGAGGTGTGTAAAAAGGGATTCTTGTTCAAAGAAAGCTTCACTCAAGGAATAGTAGTTTTTCACAAGTTGGAATTCCGTGAAAAAGTAAAATACTGCGCATAAGGTGTTAAAGTTGCGCACAATCCATCTAAAGGTTTCATGAAATACAAAGTGTAAACCAAAAAGTGATTTCCCATTAAAGTTAAGGTAAAGTGGTATTCATCAAGTGGATGAAATTAGAACTTCAACAGAGCATCAATATATAATTGGGGATGCATTAATTATTGATAATTAAGGGACCTACATGTCCATAAACTTCATGTGGATCCTTTTGAGAGAAGTGAGAAATGGAAGAGGAAGAAGGTGATCCTTTTCACCAGTATTAATCCATTGAATGAGAGTTAGGGAGTGGACCTTGGGAAAGTAGTGAGATATCCCTAAGCCTTGTAAGGTAGCGAGAATGGGAATAAAAGTGATCTATCCCAAACATTGAATTGGAAGTGAGCCTTAATGGATTTGGTACATCATCACATTACTGTTGTATTCTCTTTGGATATATCCTAATGAGGGTGAACCAAGTAAAAATCTATGTGTCCTTGTTCTTTATTTCCTTTATTACATTCTATGCATCATCATTAGATAAAGTTGGAAATTATAAGATCAAAATAAACATTAAAGAAAAACCAAAGTGACCCTTATAATAAAGAGGTCAAGATCCAATGGGATAAGAATAATTTAAAAAATAATATGTATACCCTAATTCACCCCCTATTAGAATATCTAAGCCCCTTTTGGGCCTAACAATCTCTTATAAGGATCTATAGTATCATGTGATTTGAAATCTTGTGATAAATCATGAACCATATAGTTTAACATCTTATGGAATGGACGTAAGTGAAACTATTTTTTCTCCAAATAAAAAGCAACAAAACCAAATTAAAGAGAGGCCTCAAGGGATGGAGTTTGGAAAAGATGTTCTTATAAATGGGTATATTTTAGGCTGGACCTAAGAAAGGAAGTCTATGTGTCACTATGTATCCTATGAGTATGGGAATCAAGCCACACAAAGTTCTTGAAGGGAGGTGTGGTAGGAAACCATCACCAAAGGTTGTGTGATCTATTCAACAATATATTGAAATGATGTGTAGTTTTATGTCATGCAACAAGGATGTTCACCATGAAATTTTACATCATTTGGTTGGGATGATGATATCTTGTAGTTTTAGGTCACATGACTAGGAAATTGATGTCCTCACAAGCCAATAAGTGATAAAAATGACGTAAAGAGAGGCCTCAAGGGACAAAGGTTAGAAAAGAAGATATCATAAATGGGTGTATTTGGGAATGGACCTTATACAGGAGGTCTAGGAATCACTATGTATCCCATGAGGATGTGAATCAATCCATACATAGTTCTGGAAAAGAGGTGTGGTCGAAGATCGTCATCGAAGGTTGTGATCCATTCAAACATAGATTAAAATGTTGTGTAGTTTTACATAATGAAAAAAGATAATGTATATTCCTTCTAAGGTCATGAAAATAGGACCAATGACACTATGTATTTTAACGTCATATGATAAGTATGTTGGTTCCATGAAATTTATCATCTTGTGACATGAATGATGTGTTTTTATCACATGAAGTATTTATTGAGAAATCTTGCATTGGTAGGGGGTGCAGTGCATTCCATATCAATTGTGATTAATGATTAAACCCCATTAGAGTGGACCTTATGTATGGAATATGGTATGTAATGTCCTGACCTGGGTTCCAGACACCGGTACCCCGAACTGATTCTCTATGTGACCTCAAGTGCACCTCCCCATACACTAGAGGCTTCTGACTAGCAGCAATGGTCTAATATTAGTCATGGGGAGACTATACCCTCTTTTTCATAGTAAAACACCAGAAAAAATAAATAAACAATAAGAAAATATATAACTATAACCATAAAGATGCCAATATCACATGATGACCAAAACTAAAGATACAATATCAAAATGAACAATAAATGTGTCATGTTAATGTACGTGCCAAGGGTCAAAATAAAAACTCAAAAGTAAATAAATTGATGACTCCAAAACGGCCACCAAATCATGTCTAGTTCCATAATCCATGCTCCATCCCAACTCATCCACCTAACATAGGGTCTTTTCCCTTATCCTGTCATGAAACCATGAAATCTATTCCGGTACCGATTATGCCGCCTGAGTAGGGTGTGAGTACAACTCAGTAGGCCACCACCAACGATGTCTAAAAAAACATCTAGTCAAATAATAGTGTATGAAGTTTTATAAATAATAAGTCACAATGAAAAAATAAATAGTTATCATATTATCAACTATTCTTTATTTAACCACATAAACCCCCCAAGTTTCCATAGACACCTGTATCTCAATACCTACTTCGGCCCGTGCTGGAGTCTAAACTATTACTAAGGAATATCATGTCTTATAATTCCATTATTACCATTTATTAATTCAATATATATATATATATAAATGATAATGTTACCATTTATTAATTCATACTTGAATGATCATGTTACCATTCATACTTTACACATTAGAATGATCATGTTCATATTCTTTATTTCTCAACTAAATGACCATGATACCATTCATAACTTCCTAATTGAATGACCATGTTACCATTAATAAACACATAATTAATTCATCAATTAATTATCCACGTCAATTCCAATACTAATTCAACAATTAGTTAAACACCACAATTTCATTAATTAATTCAACAATTAATTAATCACATAAAAACATTAGTCAATTAAACAATTAATTAATCAAATCAATAATATTAATTAATTAGATAATCAATTAATCACATCAAATACTTTAATTAATTCAACAATTAATTAATCTCTTCAATTATATTAGTCAATTAAATAATTAACTATCCACACCAATTTCATTACTAATTCAACAATTAGTTTTTCACATCAATCTCCTTAATTAATTCCCTAATTAATTAGGCACACTAATACTATTAATTAATTCATAAATTAATTAATCAATATCCAAAAACTCAAAATCCCCTAATTAATTCCACAATGAATTATCAGAATAAAAGTCGCAATACTTCATAATTAATTCCACAATTAATTATCTCAATTATCAAATCTTAATATCTCATAATTTATTCATCAATTAATTATCTAAAATCCACAAACTCAATATCTCATACTTAATTCTATAATTAATTATCTCAAATTAACAAACTCAATATCTCATAATTTATTCCACAATTAAAAATCTCAAATCAATGAACTCAATATCTCACAATCAATTCTACAATTAATTATCTCAATTTATAATTCCCAAAATCCTCAATTTCACATACCCTCAATTAATTAATTCACCAGATTAATTAATTCAATCAAGAACACAATTTATAAACACTTAATATAAATTATACAATTACATACACATAATTTAAATAAATACATTGGGATTTAAATTATATACCACCTAACTTAAGTTTGATGAAGAATAGTTTCCAGAAATCCCCAAAATTTGAGCAGTACAATGATGTAGAACAAGATCTGAATCTAAAACCCTAAATAAAGATCATTCAAATATAGATCTAGATTCATAATCCTAGATCTAGATTAATAAAATCTAGATCTAGATAAAAAAACAGAGGATAACAACCCACCAAAATAATGGGAGACGAATAATAGATCAATAAAAAAGATATCACATACATGAAGAGATGTAGATCTTCCAACCGGTATTTTAATCACCAAGAATAGAGGTTGAAAGATATTGGAATACCTACGATATGATCTATAATTGATATAAATTTATTATGGGTCGAGCTAGGGTGTTTGGGGGTATTAGATGGGGGGTTATGTAATTTTTTTAATAATTTTTAGAGGATTAAAATCCCGTACACACGGTTTTCTACTCAGGGTGTGTGGTTTCCCCTAGCTGTACGCCTCTTATGGGGGGGTACACGATTTGAAAAACCATGCACCAACCATTAACTTTCCCATTTCCTTCAAAAAAATCCAAATTTTACCTAAACGCACCCCGAGGTAAAACCCAAATGAAATGTACTCAACACAAGGCAAAAAGAGTACCTATAAATGATCCTGATACATATCCATAAAAGGTAATGGTTTTACAAGGTCCATCCCAATTTGATTCAAGATTTGGGGGTTTCTTCCCTAGTATCATCAGGTTCCAGAGGACCAGTACCTTCTCTCTTTAGATTAATGAGTGGAGGCAGGACTTCTTGTTAAAAGTATGTGTTATCTAGTTGTAAAATCTAGACCTGGAAGCCACTAAATGGTGCCATGAGTTGGTTTGTCACATGGCCTCAAGTGCACCTACTCAAATTCCAGAGGCTTTGACTAGAAGAAAGGGCTTAGGGTATGTATGTGGGGACATTATTCCCTCACATTAAAGTGTAACACAACGGTATAAACATATCAATCAATAGAGTAAGCATAATAAAATCACTAACAAAAGATAAATAAAAATAACATGGTAATAAAAAATAATAAAAAGTAGACATATACAATATGATGATCATGTCATGAATCTATAGAAAATGGTAGGAAATACAACATAATGAAATATAATACAATATATGTATAAAAAAATGTCCAAAAAAATATCTCCAAATAGAAACACGAGACAAACTCGATCTTTTGCTCCCCTAATTCTATGAACAAAAAATCAAGAATTGAAAAGTGGATGATTTTCCCTGTCCCTACCTTCATCCATGAAGTCTATCCAAGTACCCAATGACGGCTTAAATAGGGTGTGGGCTAACACTCAGTAGGCCACCACCAACGGTGTCTATAACATGTCTAGTTTGTGTAATATACATAGTAGTGTAAAATATATAACAGGTATAATAGTAATGTAAATAAAGTTTCTAATGAAGAAATGATCTTTTACAACCAAACATAGCTCCCTATAAAACACTAATAGAGATCCCATAAATAAGTATAGCTATAAATCAGAAATAAATAAGTGTGATACTATCCATTCTAACAACTGTAATCAAATACCAATACTAGGGCTATCTGTAAAGCATAACAAAAATATCCAAAATGTCCATGCCATGTAATCAAATATATAACATCCACATTGGCCTATGTCGTATAATCTAGTGTCGTACCATGAAGGTTCAGATCCAAGGTATAGAAGACCAAGGCATCCTTGTCAAGTCTTAGGAGAATCCCGATGAAAGCTCGATAAAAACTTGGGTGGAGTCCAAGGAGCATGTAAATAGAGCATATCCAATGTGAGTTTAAGAATGTTGGATCCAAGGGGTATCAAGGACCATGGAATCCTACAGAACTAGGATCCAAGGAGTATATAGGTCCAAGGAATCCACTACTATAAATAATATCCATGGAGTGGAAACATCCATGGCATCAAATGGAACTAGGATCCAAGGAGCTAATTCAAGGAATCCACTACCATTTCAATTCATTATCTCAATTTAATCACCATTTCATAACCATTTACATTCAATGATTGTATCATATTCATTTAATAATTTTTATTTAAACCATTAAATCAATTAACATCATGTAATCACATGGAAAGGAGGCATACACCTCTCTTAATCATTCATTAAAATCTAATTCAATTTATTAAGGCTTAAAGAATAAGTGGAGAGCTCAAACTCACCTAACAGGGTGGTATAAAATAGGGTAGATACAAAAATGCACCCCATTGGTGGACTAGGTTGGGGCTAACAACCTTCAACGATCACAATGGTACTATTGGGAAACCTAAATAGGTCCCAAAAAATTTATTCAACATGTTCAATTAATTTCAGGGGAAATGTTGAAAAGTCTTATGATTGGAATAATAAAAACCATGCATATAAAACACTAATCCTTGAGGTAAAGGTATACACCACCTACCATATACACATGGTAGAATACTCTTCTAATATTGACCTCTTATTTGATATAGATAAGAAGAAAAAGGAATAATGTATGAAAACTCTTGAAATAGGGTTTATTATCTTTCACCAAAATAACTTCATCGATACGAAGGAAAATTAAGAATGACACAAGATAAACATAGAACATACTAGCATGCATCCAATGAGACTGACAGTGGAAGAAACAAAGTTTGGATCATGAAACATCACCAAATTCTATATTACACTCATTGGAGAGCTCCTGCGACAAGAGAAGGGAGGGGTGAGGTTTTGTCGAAAAAGTAGAATCCCTGCCTCTATTTAAAAAAAACCTATGAGGATTACACTACATGTAATCTTTACACACCATGTAATGTTCAAGTTTTTCTGCTCTAGGAAAAAACCATTAAACGTTGTGAAAGGTTCTGGATAAACCAATACACACCCTGTATTGAGTACACACCATGTATTCCAAATACAAGCCATGTATTTTACCTGTAACCAACCTTCAGCGCTCCTTTCTCTTTCTTCACAAAAAAACCCAACCTTCAAGATGCACATGAATTTTTCATGCATTTTTAATAATTTTATAATTTATTTTTAATTATTTCTCTAACCATTTTTAGCATTTTTAGATTGTTTTTATAGTTTTTTAGTATTTTATATATTTAAATATATTTTTTTTGAAAATTTATATATTAATATTAGTAAATTACTATTTCTACTAGTTATATTAATTTTATATAATTTATTTTACACTATTATTATTATTAGTTTCACTAATCTTAGTTTTTTATTATTTTAATTAATATTTATTAGTATATATTTTAATTTTCAATATTAGTATTTTATTTTATTATTTTTTAACAGCAGTTTTATTATCATATTTTATTTTATTATATGTGCATAAATATATATATGTATTTACCTTTTTAACATTTTTGTTTTAATTATTTTTTTATGATATTTAATTATTTAATTCTATTATTATTATTACATAGACTTTCTATTTTCATTATTATTTATTTTTATTCATTATTATTTTCTATTTTTTTAGATAATTATATTTTATTTTATTTTTTAATTTTATTTTTTTTGTTTTGAATTGTAGATACTGCCTCCTCTCCAAAAATCCAGGTTCTAGAAAAACCTTAGCTGCTGCTATCCCACCATTCTCTCCCCAGCACCCCCACCCCACCCTTCTCTCCCTAGTGCCCCACCCCACCCCTCTATCCCTGTCACCCCTAACCCCTTTCCCCTCCTTCTACGCCATCCAACTCCCCATGTTTTCTCTCTCTGACGGCAACCCAATCCCCCCCCTTCCCTCTTCACCCACCACCCAACCATCCTCCCTTCCCTCTTCACCCGAAATCCCATTATTCCCCTCCCCCTTCTCTCTTCCCAACACCTCCCTCCTCCATTCACCCAACTGTCAGCCTCCATAATCCTAGTGCCTCCTCCTATATGCACATGCACGAGTCACCTACCATCTTTACCACTACATCATCCAGGTACAACACTAGCCCAACATTAAACCTCATCACACACGACAGGGAAATCACTAAACTGACAACCTACATTGAAAATCTATACGCCATCATTTTTTTGTGGTTCATTATTTTCGGGTGTGCATGATGTCATCACACACGGTCGATTCACTTCGCTTTTGGAAATTGATGCAGCACAATTAGTAAAAATGTAGATATGACCATTCTTTTCAGCAGTGCGATGGTTTGTTTCAGAGTTGTGATATCCAGCACAGTGAATTTTATTATTTTTCAATTGTCGATGGTGGATTATGTTCATCATTGTGTTGACATGTACATGGTGACTTATATTTATCTTTTTATGTGTCATGTCTGACTATTTTTATTTATGTCGGAGTGTTAATTAATGAGATGGTGTATGCATTCCTTTTGCTTATTTCCAAATTGTATTGCCTTTTAAATTATTATTTTTTAATTGGACCTTTATTTAATTAATTATATCTGTGTTTGAATTAACTATCATTTGGAGTTTTTGTACATGATTTAGTGCCCATTCATGTGATACCTAATAAGTAATCATGGGAAGGAGATCATTGTAGAATTTATTTGTTCAGAAATTGATCATGTGTGAGAGAGAATCGTAAATCATACGTGAGAGACTTCCAAATAAATAAATATATTAATTGAAAAATTAATATTTTGTGTGCATTCCCCTTCAAAATTGTATGAGTGATACCTAATATGTAATATCATATGAGTGAAACTGACACAAATAGATACTTTGACTTTGTGAGAAATGGGTTTTGGTAATTCAACAAGTGATTCAATGCTACAATGTCACACAAATTATTTATTAGGACAGAGAATGAAATTATGGGTAATTTGTGTAGAAATTTGAATACTATCTAACATTAGAGAATGAGACCTGATAGTATTTTGATTAAACTTGGAATCAGCGATAATTGAATAAATAAATATTCATACGTGAGAATTAAATAATTGGCATTTCATGCACCTGAACAGATGTCAGAAATCTAACACTTCCATCTCCACCATTTTCTTCCATAGTTTAATTCAGTTCATTTAGATATATTTAGTTAATTTAAATAGTTGTTTTTTAAATAGTCATTTAGTTTTTATAACTTTTTAGTTGTTAATCACTTTTAAAAACTCATCTGCCTGAACATTATTCTAAGAGGATACTATTGGTCTCTACTCATATTCTATCTATGGTTCGACCATTCTCTCCACCTCTACAGTAGTTATTAGGTTAATAAATATTTTAAATTTACATTCATTGTGACGTGCATGCCAAATTTCTGGCACCGTTTCTGGGCAGAATACTAGAATTTTAAGTTCCTTTAAAAGAGTGATTTTGGTCAAAAAATTTAAAAAAAAGTAAAAAATGATATGGTTCAGTATAATACTCTAGGAATTTTTCATTTCAAGTACTTTCAAGACACCCAGAAGTTTAAAATGGTGTTGGATTATCCACAAAGTTTCAATCAATACCCACCCTACCCACCAACATTGCAAGGTATGAAATACAGTCTTCCACTGCACATGAGCTCTCCAGGTAATCCTATTTATTATAATCATTTTTATTCCAGTCTATGATCCATATGATAATGATGCACCATGTTGTGATATAAGTCAATTTACACCATTTGATCATTTTCAAAGTCAAATCATTCCTAAAAATTTTGAACTTGATAATTCATGTGAAACAAACGATTCAATAATAGATAACATGTTTCTTTCTTCTATCACCAAGACAAATAGGATGCTTGAACATCAAGACAATCGTAATGTAATTTTTATTTCTTCAATGAAAGATTTATAAAATCAAAATAAAGTTCTAGAAAATCAAATGAAGAATCTAGAAAATCAACTGACTCATCTTATCCAACTACCCACCTTATTTCCACTCGATGATCCAATTTAGAATAATTATTTTGAGTAAAGTTTAGTAAAGGTTCCATTTGAATAATACCCATTTCTTAATTCTGATAACGAGACTATGTTGATCAATCCTTCTTCCTATCATACTATTGACGAATCCTCTCCATAACAAATTAATTCTTCCAATCTAATCACATTTCAAGAATATAAGAGATTAGTCTTCTACTCTATTAAATATAATGGTCCCTCAAATAATGTGATTTCATGTACTTCTTATGTGAGTTCACAACCCATCCATTCCAAAATGAAAAAGGATGCATACAATGTTTATCAAATTATACCTTTTGAGGATGAAGATGACATTGAACTAGGACCCTTATTTACCATGATAAAGTCATAAATGATCCAAGACAACAAGGACTACCACACATAAGAGGAATTCCTTTCAAATTACATTGAGTTACCTCTTTCTGAAAATATCAGTGAGTTCAAAAAATTTCCTAAAATGTAGACATCTGAAACATTTCTGGAGTCCGAAAATCAGTCATCCTTTGTGGTGGAAAACACACATAATTTTCTAGAAAAAATGGAAGAATGGTGTTTCCTGGAGGATCCCAAGTTTATGGTTCCACATGTTTCAATGGAGAAATATAATGAGGTAAGTATAGAATAAAATTTTGGAAAATATGTTATTCTTGACACAATGGATTCAACTACTCTAATTGATCCCACCCCACTTTCTCTATGCATTGAATCATGAATATAGTTGGAAACTAGTGGATTTCCCAATGCTATTAATTGGTGGTAAAAATAAATTGGGATATATCATCAACCCAGATATTATATTCAAAGATATGATGGATATAAGATGACCACTAAAATATTATGGTAAGGTCCTTTTAATACTTTTGAAAAATAAAAAATGTAATGTTCTTAATCATCTTGATGATGATGTTTTCACGAAATTCTCTTATTTGGTCAGTATTTTTTCAGAAAAGGTGTATTCATTCCCTTATGAGTTTGACTATTTTCATTTTATTACACCCATCAATTTTTATTACAAGTTTTTATTGAGATATTGTGAAGCTTTCAAGATAATATCATTTTCAATGAATGAATTCCACACTTCCACTAATAAAGAAGCAAATGCATGGTATAAATTTCCATTTGATCCTAGTGGAGTTTAAAAAATTTCTAGATAAAAAATATTAAACTTAACACTCAATGGGAGGAAACCCATCAATTTTTTTTCTTTTCACTGAATTTAGTTTCATTTCATTTAATTTAGTTTTTTTTCATAAAATGCATGAATTTACCATAATCTATTTTTTCCTAGAACTACAATGGAGTTAAATTCATCATACATATTTTTATCAACCATATTATTTTCATTTTTTATGAATTCTATGATATGATGCAGGTATGTGTTATCCTTGTGTAGTCTTCATTAGTATATCATTTTTGGAGCTTCATCGAATATAGAAAACCTTTTTTGTATATTTTAGAACTTACTCAGGGAATTGTTTTATTTTCTTTCATATGTTATGCTTCTAAAAACACCATGTAGAAAAACAAACTAAAAAACTCAAAAAAATGAAAAATGAAAATAAAATAACATTTTTAGCATTATTAAACCCACGTGAAAAAGGATGAATTTATATAGTAACATAGTTGGGGGAATACCATGTGTATCCCTAGGAAGTTTGAACACATTATTCCTGTTTTAAATTCTTTGATCATTGATATCATGACTTAAATGATTGCTAATATTATTCCATGATTTGAAAATATTTTTTTGGAAACTTGTATATTTTTTAGCACTTATTTGCATTCATGATCATCTGTGTTGTCCAACAATATATTTTCATATCAGTGATAATTCTGAACCAGTTTTTACATCATCTCATATTTCTATTTTTCTTTAGGGGACCTCTACCATGTTTTGTCTTCTAGAATATTCCATGTTTTTCTATCAAATCTATAAGAATTTTGGAAGTTGCACTAAAATGACCGAGGAATCTATTTGATATTTATCCCATTTGACCCACTGAACCACCCTTTAATTTTATCCATTAGGTATCCCTTATAAGCCATGAAGAATCCTTTTTTAGGATGATCCCATTGTCGATACCCTTCCCTACCCATTTCTTGAATATTTTCATGATAATTTTCCATCTAAGTGTAGGGGAGAAATTTATTCATGGTGAGGGTTATTTGAGGGATAGTGAGTCATTTGATAAACATGGATCAAAATTATCCTATCATGAGTATATGTGTTATATTTCACATTAGTCAGATTCATTACATGTATTTTGATATGGGAATGTAGATTCTTTTATTTCCAATAATGAGTACTTTTTTTGTCATCACGTGCTAAGCCTCGCTTTTGGGGATATCTATAAAAGTGATGATCCATTACTCCAGAAGCTAGAGATTTTCTATATGAACTACTTTCACTAATATTTTATAGCTCATGCACTACTTTTGTACCATTCTTCGGGATTTTTTATAACATTTATTTCATGGGGTTTTGGAGTTGATATTCACCAACTTCTCTAGCCTATCTTATTTGAGTATGTTTTGTCTAAAAATCATCAAATTATCATATTTCTGGAAAAAAAATCAATGTTTAAAGTGTGGGGGAGTGAGAATTTGACGGATACATTTGGATTGACACTTATCATGTATTTTTTTCAAGATTAAATCCTATTTTTTCCAAAAAATATCCCAAATTTTTTATAACCCACCGTCCTATATCCTAAGAGAAATTTAAATCTAATGTGAAGTCCTTGAGATTAGTTTTTTCCTCTGATTTCTACTTGTGGAGATGTGAAATTCATGGAAATCCTATAGTAAGCATGCATGTGTATGAGAATTCAGCAAAACTTTGATCAAATTGTTTGAGTGATGTGAGTGATGATGAGGTAGGTAACATGATGCATGAGTGCAAGTACTTGTTTTAGAAAGACTATGAGGGGAAGGAAAATGGTTTTTTTTAATTGTAATTTTAAATGAAACATAATATTTTGTGGCAAAAAGAGATTGAAAAATTTTAAACTTGTAATTTTGATGTTTCGATTTGTTTACGGGTCAAGCTGTGTATTTTTTTCGGATTGTTTTAACTAGAAGTGAAAATGTTAAAGTATGGGTGATTTGATGCACATGAATTTTTCATGCATTTTTAATAATTTTATAATTTAGTTTTAATTATTTCTCCAACTACTTCTATAATTTTTATATTGTTTTTATAGTTTTGTAGTATTTTAGATATTTTTAATATTTTTTTGTTAATTTATATATTGATATTAGTAAATTATTATTTTTATTAGTTATATTAATTTTATATATTTTATTTAACACTATTATTAGTTATTATAATCTTAGTTTTTTATGATTTTAATTAATATTTATTAGTATATATTTTAATTTTCAATATTAGTATTTTATTTTATTTTTATTTTTATTAGCAGCAATTTTATTATCATATTTTATTTTATTACATGTGTATAAATATATATGTATTTTCCTTTTTAACATTTTCTTTTAATTATTTTTGTGTAATATTCCATTATTTATTTTTATTATTATTATTATATAGTATTAGTATTTTCATTATTATTATTTATTTTTAGTAATTATTATTTTCTATTTTTTTAGATAATTATATTAGATTTTTTTATTTATTTTTTTAATTGCAGATATCGCCTCCTCTCCAAAAATCCAAGCACCAGAAAAAACCTAGTTATTACTACCCCACCCTTCTCTCCCCAGCACGGGTTTTTTTTTATATGCATTTTTTCAGAAAAAATTTTTTGAAAATACATCTAGGTTAAAAAAAATTATTTTTTTACCCCCCAAAGGCGGCACCTGGTGTGCCGCCTTTGGGGAATTTTCCGGCCAGGGCAAGGCGGCACCAGGTGTGCCGCCTTTTCCCAAAAAATAATCGCAAAGGCGGCACACCAGGTGCCGCCTTTGCCTAAAATTTTTTTTTAAAATTTTTATTTTTATTTTATTTGTTTTGTTTTGTTATATATATATATATAACAAAACTTTTCAGCAGAATTTTTCTGCTATTTAATATCCAGCGGTTCTGCCATTACAGCAGTCTGGATTCTGACTGATACCCTCACCCAGGACTCCCTTTTATAAGGGGGTTTGCCCTGAAAACAATACTGCATTTCCGATGTGGGATTCTGGTTCTCCATTTCCTGCACAGTACATTCTGTGTTTCTGATGTGTGATTCCGTTTCAAGTACGCGACTTTGAAAGACTATAAAAGTTAAACTATAAGACCAATACAAATGAAACTTTAAACACTGATTAAACATATAAGAAATAGTTGAAAACAAAAATAATTTCATAAAAAATGTTGATACGGATTAATTTATAAGCTTTCAAAACCACCTACTTGAAACTTAAACATATTTGAAGTACGTGACTTTGAAAGCTTATAAAAGATAAATTATAAGACCAATACAAATGAAACTTTAAACATTGATTAAACATATAATAAATAGTTGAAAACAAAAATAATTTCATAAAAAATGTTCACCAAAAACAATTTATAAGCTTTCAAAACCATCAACATGAAACTTAAAAATGTTTCAAATTCCCGACTTTGAAAGACTATAAAACATAAACTATAAGACCAATAGAAATGAAACATTAAACATTGATTAAAAATATAATAAATAGTTGAAAACAACAAAAACTTCCTAAAAAACTTCCATAAAAATTAATTTATAATATTTCAAAACAATCTACTTGAAACTTAAAAAAATTCATGTACATGATATGAGTATGATGGGTGCCCTTAAATTATATTCCACTTCATAAAAATGGGTAATGTTTTTACCTCATGAGAAATCACTTATAGTGCATGGGAGGTTATCCTAAGCACTCTATGTTATATTTTTTTAGTGGTTATCCTTGACTTAGAATTGTGATTCCATGTTTTATTTTTTATTGCATTCCAATGTTTCCTTGATATTATTATATTATATAATAATTTGAGGTTTATTTTTATGAATCACATCAATTTTATATCACCTTGTTATGTCTCTCTACTCACATGTATTAATTTCATAATTTTATTCTTTGATTATTTCATTATAAGGATTTATAATTCACCCCTTTCTTATGTACATCCCCAGGTTATCCTATGCAGTATTATAAGATCAGTGGATTTTAAGGGCATGTTATGGAGTTTTAAATAATTTTTTTGTATTCTTATTTTAGGTTATTATTCTATGTAACTAATTACCTAAGGACACATGGAATAATTTTATTTTGTGATTATATTAAGTGTATATTTTTTGAAAGAAATCATGAAATAGGGGGCATTAAATATATGGGTTGTCATTTTTTCCTTGGTCTCATACCAATGAAAACTATTGTACTCAATTACTATCTTCCATGGATATACAACACATTGAAGGTACCCTCACCACTATATTTTTATGATTAGGGTAATTCCAATTACATGGATGGTAACACAAGTCTTCCAAGTTCAATAAGGGTTTTTCGAGAAGAAATTTACATTATTATAAGGAATGGGAAGTATTTTATGTATACATTTATCAATATATGGATACCCATGATTAATTCAGAAATAGTTTTCATAGGTAACTTTTACAAAGGTCATTATGACTCGTAGAGTGAATTGATTAGTCTTAATCAGGTGATGGGTCTGGCATATAACTATATTTCCCATCAATTCATCAGTAGATATCATATGAAAAAATATGTTGGTATTTGGTGTATTCTTCTTCTAATAATACTAATTTGGACTAGCGTTAAGCCTTAACCACAAGAATTTCATTTCTAGAAATATACATTCCATCAGTATAAGATAATTGATTATTTTATTCCATGTTATCGTTTATAATCATGACCATATAATTCCCTCAATTTTAGCATATTATGACTTCATTTTTTAATTTATACTTTACATATCACTTATTCTATGTTTATGTTATGTAAGGTTCCTATATATGCTACTCTGTAATGAGATTTTGATCACACATGTAATTTTTTCCTTTCTCAGGAATCATTGAGGAGGAATATGTGATATTTTCTGGGATATGATTGAAGGGATTTTCATGATCTCATAATATGTTCATTTTGTATCTTCTATTTTAATATGTATTGTATATCTATATATGGTCTTCCCAGACTACTAAATTGTTCTTTCCATTGGGGACTCTTTTACTTTATACCAATAATGTAATATAACTATTGACTATAGGTTTATGGATTATAAGATGTTATAGTTGGTATTTGAGTAACATTATTAGTAACATTTAGAAATTGATTTAGAGGAACCAATATAGATATAAATATTTCAATGAAAAACACTCAAGATTTCTAGAAAACACTCTATAATTCATAATTAGAATTATATTTTACATTTATATTTTATTAGCTAATAATATATATGTCATTATAAAAATATGGATACCAAGTGGAGGAATGGGAACCATATAAACATTCTTAGTCAATGTAGGGATATTCCCCATAAACAATTTAACAAATATATTTTGCAGAAAAACCTATTCATAACTATATTAGGGATTTTAACCCTTGTTATGAAAAATAAACCCACCTATATAGAGAGACCTATTGATCTACAACATTGTGTAACTATAATGGATATCGTCATGCAGTAATAACCTCTAACATTCAGTGAAATTTATAATCCATTTGTAGATGAAAAATGCATAATGTCCCTATAGAAAATAATTTTCAATTTAGGAATTAGTTAAAAGGAAAAAGTCATCATGGTGGTTCACCATATGAATGGATATGTGGAACAATGGAAGTCATTAATTCAAAACAATAAGGAATATGATATATAAAGATCCCATTGATATGAATTTTTTTTCCAATAAGGATGAATGACTTGTTAGTAGATTATTTTGATATGTGAGGCATAATTGCGATGACTTTTGATGTGATATTATGTTAAAAAAATTGTGGAAATGGTGACACGTTGTTTACAATAATAGAAAAAGAAGTGAAGGAAATATAATATTTTATTATTTCATGAGGGATTAAAATATGTTCATGTGAGATGAATTTATATTTTACAAACAATAAGTGGTATGATGTGCTCCTAGATGAGAAAGGGTGGTTGTGAAAATAGAGACACATGAGAGAATAGTGGATCCATATTTTATGGTGGAGTGCCTGCAAAGAAAGTTTCCATGGTTTAATGCTATATTGTATTATAGAGAGGACCCTAATACACACATATTCCAATTCCACAGAATGTGTTTACTCATTAAGCAGTGCCAAGATGGTTCAAAATCTGACATGTGATCCTGAATTTTGTGTAATATTCATCCTCATTAAAATTTATGGGAAAAAATTTGAATAAAATTTCTGTATGATCAACATAATTTAATCAATCAAGAAGTATATTCTTATTCCTCTAAAATAAGTATATGGTTTGTTTCATGTGTTAAAGTTCATTATGCCTTCATTACCTTCCTGTTGTGATCGAACTGAGTTTTATTTGGTGATAGGAAGGATCAAATAAATCCGAGTAATCAGAGTACAAGAATCATAATCATGATAGATTTTATTAATTCAAAAGTTTTGTTATTATCAAAATCATATTAATATCGATAAAATAATAATAAAAATACTAATATGATGTTTTTCATTCAATTATATGTGTGGTGGAAATATAAAAACTTTTTACAAAAAAGAAATACAATTTCATACAAAACAAATAATGACTTTCAAAGCCATTAAAAGAATAATGTCTTTTAACCTTAAGAGAATCGTATTCTATAACCAAAAAATAAAGGTGTCCCTTATTTTATAATTATAAGAAAGTATATATTCTCTTAAAAAAGAAATACCTCGATATAATGAATGAAATGAATCTATCTTCCTATCCAAAAAATCCATAGATACAATGATCCGATTATCTATCTACCTAGCCCCGGTATCCCTCAAACTGATGGATCAGATTCCCTATTCAAGTAGATTGTTTTGAAATATTATAAATTAATTTTTATGGAAATTTTTTAGGAAGTTTTTTCTTGTTTTCAACTATTTCTTATATTTTTAATCAATGTTTAATGTTTCATTTCTATTGGTCTTATAGTTTATGTTTTATAGTCTTTCAAAGTCGGGAATTTGAAACATTTTTAAGTTTCATGTTGATGGTTTTGAAAGCTTATAAATTTTTTTTGGTGAACATTTTTTATGAAATTATTTTTGTTTTCAACTATTTATTATATGTTTAATCAATGTTTAAAGTTTCATTTTTATTGGTCTTATAATTTATCTTTTATAAGCTTTCAAAGTCACGTACTTCAAATATGTTTAAGTTTCAAGTAGGTGGTTTTGAAATATTATAAATTAATCCGTATCAACATTTTTTATGAAATTATTTTTGTTTTCAACTATTTATTATATGTTTAATTAGTGTTTAAAGTTTCATTTGTATTGGACTTATAGTTTAACTTTTATAGTCTTTCAAAGTCGCGTACTTGAAACAGAATCACACATCAGAAACGCAGAATGTACTGTGCAGGAAAAGGAGAACCAGAATCCCACATCGAAAATGCAGTATTGTTTTTAGGGCAAACCCCCTTATAAAAGGGAGTCCTGGGTGAGGGTATCAGTCAGAATCCAGACTGCTATAATGGCAGAACCGCTGGATATTAAATAGCAGAAAAATTCTGCTGAAAAGTTTTGTTATATATATATATATATATAAAACAAAACAAAACAAAAAAAATAAAAATAAAAATAAAAATTTTAAAAAAAATTATTTAGGCAAAGGCGGCACTTGGTGTGCCGCCTTTGCGGTTATTGTTTGGGCAAAGGCGGCACACCCGGTGCCGCCTTGCCCTGGCCGGAAAATTCCCCAAAGGCGGCACACCAGGTGCCGCCTTTAGGATGTAAAAAAAAATATTTTAAACCTCATTGTATTTTTAAATTTTTTTTTTTGAAAAAATGTAAAAAAAAATAACTCCCCCAGCACCCCCACCGCACCCCTTTATCCCCACCCCATGCCCCCTTTCCTCTCCTCCTACGTTGCCCCCACTCCCCCAATTTTCCCTCTCTGTTAGCGGCCCAGCCCCCTCACCCTTCCCTCTTCACCCACCGCCCCACCACCCCTCCCTCTTCCCAGCACCTCCCTCCCCCATTCACCTAGCCGCTAGCATCTATAATCCCAGAGCCTCCTCCGGTCTGCACGCATGCGAGCCCCCTCCCATTTTCAGCACTACATCATTAAGGAGTTACACTAGCCTGACACTATCCCACATCACACACGGTAAGAAACTCATGACACTTTCGGCCTCCACTGCAACTCCATATACCATTGTTTATTGGTGGTTCATTATTTGTGGGTGTGCATGACGTCATCGCGCATAGTGTATTTTATTTTCTTCCAGAAATTTATACTTCACAATTAGAGTGAATATAGTCATGACCATTTCTTCAGAGACACGATGGTTTGGTTCAGAGTTATGATGTGTGACAATGTGAATTTTATTATTTTTCAATCTTCTATAGTATATTACGATGATCATTGCATCAACACGTACATAGTGAATTCTATTTATCATTTTATGTGTTGTGTCTCGATGATGTATGGATAATTATTTTTTCAGAGTGTCGATAAATGTGATGATGTATGCATGAATTTCTCTTGTTTACATATTTTATTTCCTTTTAAATTATTATTTTTAATTGGATTTTTATTTAATTAATTATATCTGTGTTTGAATTAAATTTCATTTGGAGTCTATATACATGCTTTGGTGTCCGTTCTTGTGATACTTAATAAGTAATCATAGGTGGGCTATCATCGTAGAATTTATTTGTTTGGAAATAGATCACGTGTGTGAGAGAATTGTAAATCACATGCGAGCAAATTCTAGATAAATAAATATATAAAATGAAAAATTAATATTTTATATGCATTCCCCTACAAAATTGCATGAGTGATACCTAATAAGTAATATCATATGAGAAAACTTAACACTAATAGATACTTTGAATTTGTGAGAAACGGGTTATGGTATTTCACTAAGTGATTTAATGTTACAATGAATCAAAAAATATTCATCAGGATAAAGAATGAAATAAAGGAAAATTTATATAAAAATTAGAATACTATATAACATTAGAGAATGATACCTGATAGTATTTTGATTAAGCTTGTAATCCGTGATAATTGAATAAATAAATATTCAGATGTGAGAATTAAATAATTGGTATTGCATGCACCTGAATGGCCGTCACAACTCTGACACTTCCAACTCTGCCAGTTTCTTCTAAAGTTTAATTTAGTTCACATAGATAGTTTTAGTTAACATGAATAGTCATTCAGTTTTTAGAACTTTTATGTTATTAATCACTTTTAAGAACTCATCTACCTGAACATTCTTCGAAGAAGGTATTCCTGCTGTCTACTCACATTCTCTCTGTGGTTCGACCCTACTCTCCACTTATATAGTAGTTTGTATGTTAATAAAAATTGAAAAAAATTCATGCATTGCATTGCAAGTTCCATGGACCATGGGCTCGACCTCAGGTTCTAATCCAAAATATAATGTAAACAAGAGTTTAATTGGAAATAAAAGGATTCATACCTCATCGAAAAACTTGAGATCTTATAATATTCCCCCTTAAAAAATTTCATCCTTGAATTAACCTTCCAAGGGTGGTCAAGAATCACCTGAGAATAAATATGTCCATTGAGCATGTACGTTGGCCTCCCACTCCCAAGTCTCATCCTATAAACAGTCATGTTGCCATAATACCCATAATAGAGGAACTAACCGACCTCAGAGAGCCTTCATGCTCCTATTAATGATACGAATAGGATGCTCCTAGAAGGATGCATATACTTAAAACAACACCTCATATGGATACAGAGTGTGATATGGGTTTTAATGATAGTAGTGCAGCTGAGATATGTGGAATAAATCATACCTAGATTGGTACCTCTTAGGTAACTGCAACCAACAGGCTATCGGCCTGAATCTCTCTAGAATCTCAAAAATCCTGACATATCAGGATGAAAGGTTTCCCTGTCTCCTAATCTGTATGTGTCCCAACCATGGTGGGATATGTAAAAATACATGATCCTTAAAATCAAACTCTAGAGGTCATTGACGGTGATAGACATAAGATTTCTATCTAGACTATATAGTATCCATCTAATTTTGAATCAACTCAACCTGCTCTAAGGTCCCCTAAACGATATGAGGTCTGAGTAAAGCTACCTCTCCCACCTCTAACCAGCATAAGGGTGACTGTCATGGTCTACCATTCAAATACTCATAAGGTTCCATCTATATAGTCTCCTGATCGATATTGTTTTAGGTGAACTCAACGATGTCTATATTCCTCTTAA
Source organism: Viscum album (assembly GCA_963277665.1). Lineage (NCBI taxonomy): Eukaryota > Viridiplantae > Streptophyta > Magnoliopsida > Santalales > Viscaceae > Viscum > Viscum album. The sequence continues at coordinate 1,969,020,444 of OY728161.1, forward strand.
AAGAGCCCCCAAAATCAAGGATGCATGATCTAATAATGTCCTCCAAAACCTATATATTCAAATTTTACTGAACATTAATCTGAGTGTAGTATGTTGTTCTCAAAATCACCTGTGTACCCAAAACCCTCTATAATCTATACCATAAATGAGAAGTAAACCGAGAATCCATATCTGATACCATAGTATGAGGAACCCCATGAAGGCACAAAATCTCATGGATATAAGGCCTCCTAATCTCATCTATTGAGAAGGTATCCTTGATCATCAAGAAATGAGAAACCTTCACGATCCTGTTCACAACAACCCACACAAAATCACTACCTAGAGGCGACCTCAGTAACCAATTCACAAAATCCATCACAACATCATCCCACTTCTACTTGGGAATAGGTAACTGCTATAAAATCCTAGTTGATTGCTGGTGTTCTTCCATCACCTACTGAAAGGTGGAACACCTCATGAAAAAACTAGCTACATTATATTTAATCACTGACCACCAGTATTGAGAACATGAGTCTCATTACATCTTGGTAACGTCGGGATGTATTTCCCAATATGAGGCATGAAACTTTTGCATCATATCCTCGAGTATGTATACTAGAAAATAAACACAATCATGAATACATAGACTTTAATCCTCTATAGTATTCCAACCAGGAGGCGGGTCCTCACCCTCCACACTCTCTCGTAGGACTATTCCCTCAATATCAGATAACTTTCTCATCCTCACTATATTAATAAGAGTTTATGTCACTACTAATGATGAGATAAAAGTGTTTTAGTTCTCATCCTACATTTCTAAGTGCATCTCAGAAAACAAGGCCATAAACTGCCACTCAGTAATGGCCTCTTAAACCATCTATATCTGATTCATTCTACTCAGTTCATCGACAAATACATTTCCCTTTTTTGGAATGTAGAAAATATCAAAGACAAAATAATGTTCGTACTCAACCCATATTCATTTCCTCAAATTCAAGTCATATTGTGTAGATATATATTTTAGGTTTTTATGGTTTGTGTACATCTCTAAATTTTCTCTCAGTAAATAATGCCTCCAATAGTGAAATACATGTACCATAGTGGCTAGCTTGAGATTGTGTGTTGGGTAGTTCCTCTCGTTTGGACTTAACTAATGAGACCCATATTCCACAACTCATTCCTAATATATCATAATTATTCCAAGAATGATACCTAATGCATCATAATACACAATATATCTCCTACCCAACTTTGGAAGAATCATGACCAGTGCTAAATTCAGTCTCCCTTTCATCTCCTGAAAGGATATCTCATAGGTGTTTGACCATCTGAACTTCACAACCTTTCTAGTCAATACCATAAGAGGTCCTACTAAGTATGATAATTCCTATAATAAATTCCTATAATATCAAGATAACCCTAATAAAATCCATATATCAAAGATGGTCTTGGGATGCTCCTAAGAAAATACAACTCTCACCTTCTTTAGCCCAACTGATACTCTTGTTTCTAAGATAATATGACCCAAGAAGTGAATATTATCCATCAAGAAGTAGAACTTTGTGATATTAGAATATAAAAGATTCTCTTAGTATATCCAAAATTATATTAAGATGTTTTTCATGGTTGTTTCGATTGTGAGAATACACCAAGATATCATCCATGAATACTACAACAAATAAATCCAGATAAGGATGAAAAACTTAGTTAATCACCACCTTAAAAATTTCTAGAGCATTTATGATACTGAACGACATAACCAAATACTTATATAGACCATACCTTCTATGAAAAGATTCAATAGGTATGTCTGTAGGTCGAATAAGTACCTGGTGATATCTCAACCTCAAATAAATATTCAAGAACACATGATCTTCTCAAATCTGTTTGAATACACTATCTATCTATAGAAAGGGATACCATTTATTAACCATCAACTTGTTCAATTTCCAATAACCCAAACATGTCTTGAGGGTATAATCTTCCTTTTCACAAAATGAAATTTAAAACCCCACAAAGAAGTATTGGGTTGTACAAACCCCTTTTTCTTTCAATTCCTCTATCTACCTCTTAAGATAACACAACTATGTAGTATCCATCCTGTAAGGAGTAATGGATACCAATGAAACTTCTTAAACTAGATCGATAGAAAATTCCATCACTCTCTTCAGAATTAGTCCTAAAAACTCATCTGGGAAAACATCGATGAAATGATCAGCCATATGAGGAAAATCTACCTTATATAATTGATGATCATCTAGATATAAAATAGTTATATGGGATATCATCCCACCCATACCATAATGTTTTGTTCTATCTTAGCTCTCCTAGTCATCCCATTCACCCTTTTGAATAAAAAATATGCCCTCTGGTGATGTCAAATTCATACTCTGGAGATATAAATCGACATAGGAATGATACAAAACTAGAAATTCCATCCTAAGTATGATATCAAACTCATCCATATCAGGGAAAAAATATTCCATATGAAGTACCACCCACCTACCTCAAGGGGAACTCCCTACACTGATGTACAACTTCTATTCTTATCCCCAATAAAGTATCAAGCATCATAATGCCATCAGAAAACCGAACAACAAGCCCAAGGATTTCCAAAACAGGTGAAGATATAAAGATATGAGAAGCACCTATATAAAAAAGATAAGATACTAGAGTAGAGGATACTAAGACCATACCTCTCACCATAGACGGTTTGATACTCTACTCCTCAATGATAGGCAATAAAGAATATATTTGTCCTGAACCACCACCCTACAAATTAACCTCACTACCTAGAGTAGGACCACTCTTCTATCTAGGTACAACTGGTTTCTATCTTACTTGACTATAACCACCACCTCATCCTGAATGAATGTTACTAATCTAGCCCCCAGCCTAATGCAGAACAGTGAATCCTAATTTTAAACATGGAGTCAAAGTCGATCCCCTTATACTAACTATTAGAGGTAAGGTCCTGTAGAAATTTTGTAAATGCACCATCCTACTATAACCTCGGTAATCGACTGGGTCTCAATCAAATTGATTCCTCATATGTCCCCACCTCCCATACTGATGGTAGAATATAGCACTACTGGCACAAATAAAATGGCTAATACTCCCCTCATGAGAATACTCAAAGCGACACTTCCTACTAGATGACACTAAACCACTAGGATGAGAGGCTAAACTACCCTACCATGTGCCCCACCTTCCCTCAGGTCCCATTCAGTGATATAATTCACTATTTATGTAATAGTATTCAATTAAAACACATTTAACTGTGATCGAAAAACATGTTTGGGACCTTCCTCAAATCACATTTCCCTCAATGGGTCTTCCACAAGATAATTCAGTGAAAAAAAAACTGAATCTCTATAAAGTGTGTTGAATAATCCATAACAGTCATAGCTCCCTTCTCTAGATGCATAAAATCACTGTCCCTTTCATATCTTAGGGACTCAAGAAAGAAGTAATCATAGAATCTTGATTGAAAATCCCCCTAAACCATATTTATGAGCGTATCAATTTGGTTCAAAACATCCCACTAGCGATTTTCTTCTCCTGGAAGAAAAATGTTTCAATATTCAATATCCTATCAGGAGGTGTCTCCAGATTCTAAAATATAGAAAATATAGTCTCAAGAAACATCTTAGAAGACTATGGACCTCCATCCTCTGAAAATATGGGAGGATGATGCTGCTGAAACACACACATCGACTCTACTATTGACAAGGCAGAATACAGGGCTCCCTATATGGTTTATATAAAGCACATAAAAATATAATGGAACTATACCTCAACATGAATATCATGTACTACTATTGGTGCCTTAGCTGGAACTACATGTGGATCTATTAGTATCCCATGTCCCACCACCTATGAAGCATGGTCATCACCACCCTCTTGGCATATGACCAGGTGTCGCCAGGGTGGAATGTCTCTCAAATGCCAAACACACACCTCAGAATAGAAATTAAGTAATAACCCAATCATAGATAAAATAATAGGATAGGTTAAAGCCTTCCTATATATAATTCATACCCCTCTTCCTGCTTCAAAATCTAGGGCTGGGTAATACAAACTACCATAAAAAGTTCTAGATACAATTCCCATTTTCCACAATAAATCCAGGTCTAGGTCAAGTTCTATGTTTTCACAATTTCCATTTCATTTAAATTCATATTTATTCACAATTTTCTTTGAGTGGTTGAACCAAATGGGTCACCACTTCTGATCTATAAGGCCACATACACCTTATGAACTGAAATGTGGCATCGAAATAATCCATACCATAACACATTCTAGTCCATGCGACCAATGGTCCATGAATCAACATGCCATAATTGATTTATTTAGGTGTCTATTGTATCCCAAGAAGGAAACACTATTTAGGTTATGGAAGGTACTCTAAGTATAAAATATGTTTCTCAATTCCCTGTACAAATCACTTATCAAATAATAGATGTATCACACAATGAATACATCATAATGTCATGTAGTCAAGAAATGAATCCTATATGGCATGGCATAATGCAAGGCATGTGGATTCTAACAGGTGCCTAAAATGATTCATGATATGGAATACCCTCATACAATCAAGAAAAAAATAAAAAACCAAAATCATAATAAACATTAAACCTCATGTGCATCACCCAACAATATAATCAAATCAACTATATTAGGAAAAATCTAGAAAACAAAAAAATTTGTTCCATGCAATTGGGATTTTTCATGTATATGGGTTAGCTACTCCCAGGAACAACTCATTACCAAATCCCAATACCTTATTAGTGTAATTTATATTATCTCAAAATAGTAAATCTAGAAAATAATCTATGATACCACTTTGTAATGTCCCGACCCAAAATCCAATAAACGATGCCCCAGGCCAATGGGTCACATGGCCTCAAGCGCACCTCCCCATATGCCAGAGGCTGCCAACTAGTAGAAAGGGATTAGGGTGTGTCTTTGGGTAGAATATTCCATTATGTAAAAATATAACAAAATTTTATAAACATTTCGATTAATAGTGGAAGAATAATATAAATTACTGAAAAAAGATAAAAAACTAGAAGAGTATAAAAAAAATAACCAAAATCAGTCATATGTAGTTTTTTGATCATTTCATGAATCTAAAAAAATGGTAGGAAATACATGGTAAAATGAAACAAATATAGTAAATGTATCAAAAATAAAAAATTCCAAAATAACTATCTCCAAATAGAATCACAAGCCTAGCTAGATCCTAACTCCCTTGCCCTTATGCACAACCAATCTAGCATCGAAAAGTGGGTGATTCCCCAGTCCCTACCTACATCCACGAAGTCTGTCTAGATACCCAATAGTGGAACAAATAGGCTATGAGATAACACTCAATAGGACACCCCTAATGGTGTCTATAACATTTACAGTCTGAGTAATATAAATAGAAACAATGTGAAATATATCACAGGTACAACATTAATGTAAATAAAGTTTCTAAAGAAAAAATGATCTTATCCAACTAAACATGTATCACTATTAAATAATAATTAATCTCCCATAAAAAGTGTGATAATGTCTAGTCTAACCAATACAATCAAATACCCATACCAGGGCTATCTGTAAATCATAGAAAAAATATCCACAACATCCATGTCATGTAATCAAATGTATAACACCCACATCGACCTATGACATTTAATCCAGTGTTAGACCATGAAGGGTTGGATCCAAGGTATAGAAGACCAAGGTATCCTCTTCCAGTACTAAAAAAATCTCAATGGAAAATTTGTAAATAATTGGTTGGATTCTAAGGATCGTGTCAAATGATCATGTCCAGTGCGAGTCTGAGCAAGCCAAATCCAATTGGTAGCAAGGCCCATGGAATCCTATAGAATTAGGATCCAAGGAATATATTGGTATAATGTATCCACAACCATAAACAAGATCCATGGAGTGGAAACTTCCATCGAATCTAATGGAATTAGGATCAAATGAGCTCTTCCAAAGAATCCACTACCATTTCAATTCGTCATCTTAATTCAATCACCATTTCATAACCATTCACATTCCATGAGCTCTTCCAACTCATTTAATAATTTTCATTTAAACAATGAAATCAATTCACATAATTTAATCACATGAAAAGGAAGTATAACCTTCTCTTAAACATTCATTAAAATATCAATCAATTTATTAAGTCTCCCAAAATAAGTGAAGAGCTCACACTCACCCAGTGGGGTGGTATAAAGTAGGGAAGATACAAAGACACACCCCATAGGTGGCCTGGGATGGGGATAACAACCTCCAATGATAAAAAAGGTACTAGTGGGAAGCCTAATTAGGTTCTAAAAAAGTTATTCAATATGTTAAATTATTTTTAGGTGCAATGTCAGAAAGTTAGGCATGTGGAAAAATGAAAACCATGCATATAAAACACCAGACCTTGAAGGAAAGGCATATATCACCTACCATATACATGTTATAGAAAATTGTCTATTATCAACCTCTAATTTTGTCCAGATCAAGATAAAAAGGAAGAATGGATGTAAACCTAGAAATAGGAAAAAATATCTTGAACCAAAATAACTCTATCAATATGAATAAAACTAAAAATGAAATATGGTGAATGTATATCTTACCGGAAAACATCCAACAAGATTGATGGTGGAAGAAATGGAGTTCAGATCATAAAACGACACCAAATCCTATGTTAGACTAAAATGGGATCTCCTTCTATGATATAAGGGAGGGACTTGAGGTTCTGTAAAAAAATAGAGTCCCCACATCTATTTTATAAAAACTAACCCAGGAAGATTACACGTTGTGTATTATTTACACACTGTGTAATGTTTGAATTTTTACACTCTAGGGAAAAAAATTACACATCATTTTTTTGAGTAGACATCATTTATTCCAAATACACACTGTGTATTTTTCTTACAACCAACCTTCATCCCTCCTACCTCTTACTTCCCAAAACAACCCAACCATCCCATGGGTACGAACTCAGGGTCTAAGACAAAATATAACATAAAAAATAGTTTAATAAAAAATAAAAGGATCTATACCTCATCAAAAAACCTAGGATCTTACACCAGTTTTGGTATATTTACAAATGATGTAGGGTATACACTCTTTTCTCATAGAGTTACTCTAACTCATTAAATCACCCATGGGATTGTTCATTATCCAAGAGTTGTTCATAGAAAACTATTTTGATTTAGGGAAATTAGAACTCAATGGGTATAACTACTTCTATTCCATAAACCAAAAATATGGGGTTATCTGAGTAGCAGTGCGAGTTGTGGTTTAGTAGGCCTATAAGGCATAAAGAATCTTTTCATTAAATTTTTTCATTTCTTTATCGACCATTTTATAAAGTATTTTTGATATAGTTTTATTTAAATCCTATATCTATCCATTTACCACTATATGATAGTGGTAATAATGGTTGAATTTGATGTTGTACTCTTAGAACAATTTCTTCAATTCAGAAGAGTATAAATTGGTGTAATTGTCTGTTGATATTGTGTTAGGGACACCAAATATAGTGATAGTGTTTTAATTCATGAAATTTATGATACTTTTAGTTCCGAATTATGTAGGGGTATCGACTCAACCCATTTAGAGAATAATTTGGTAGTAGTAAGTATATAATTGAACTATTTATCCATATCTAGAGGGTACAACCATACAACATCCATCTCCTATATAGAAAATGACCAGAAGTATTTCACTATATGCATAAAGTCTAAGAATTTATGGATGAATATGGAATGAACTTGGAAAGAATGACATATTTTGATGAATTGTGTGTAGTATTATTTAATCCAAGTTTAGAAATATCCAAGCCTTCTAATTTAGTGAAAAAGATTGGTTCCTGAATGATGGGAACCAAAAGAACCAACATGAAATTATTCCATGGTGGAAAACATCTCCTCTCTATCAATGTATCTGACAAGATTTACATCAAATATTTTCTTATAAAGAACATTATGATGTCTTGAGTTATTAGAAAGAGTGAAAATGTCATCCTATTGCTAGATATGTTCTTTTATAGATCTATCTGGTGGAAAGATCCTATTTTGGAGATATTCTAGGATGGGAACCATCCAACCATTTATAGAATTTTTTAAATCATGGGAGAATTGATCTTTTTGATATCTTACATACCAATTTGAACAAAAAAAGATAATTTTCTAGGATGGGTGATATTGATTACTATTTTATGTTGATCTGGATCTTCTAAGGCAGCAACATCATTGGCTAATGCATATTCTCGATCATTTTGTGAATGTGTGACATGAGTCAGTGTTATCTCATAGGTTAATTCTATCATGAACCTAGTAATGTGATTATGTAGAGGAATAAAATATTCTTTCATGATGGAATAATCACCATTTATTTTCTCAATTACTAACTTAGAATCACCATTTATTCTTAGGAGATTCCCCAATATCTAAAAATCCAATTCCAATACTACAATATGGGCTTGGTATTTGGCCTCATTGTTTTTGCAGTCATTTGATAGAATAAAGGAGTAAGGTAGAACTTCATTTTTTGGATAAATGAGAATGATTAACAACCAGACTTTGTTAAGATTGTGGTCTTCCACTATCTTTCTAGTTGGGATTCTAGACACATCATCAAAATGCATTTCCCACATTCAAGAAGAGTCCCGAACAAAGAATATTTCTTCATATATATGTTCAGTACTCATCATAACTTCTTCCACATAGGGATGTTCAGATAATAAATTTTATAAGACTTTCCTTTTATTGACTTATATAGTGTGAACCAGATGTCTAACTATTGAAGAATGACCACTCATCGCATCAAATGTCCAGTCAACATGGGATAATTGAGAATATATTTGAGCAGGTCAATTTGAGAGATAAAATTCACCTCATGATGATTCTAGTAATTCCTTAGTTCATAAATTGAAAAATCAATTATAAATAGTTTTTTTATTCCTAAATACCAAGTATTAGTGTCAAGCATGGTGTGACTGAGATAATAAAGGTTGTTTTCACTACCCGTATCATTTTTTGCACAATAAAGGAACCTGATAACCATTACAAAGTCATTAAATAAAAAATGAGACACCTTACTTCAATAGGAAACATCAAAACCATTGGGATCAAGAGATATTTATTAAGGATTTCAAATGATTCTTATAAGTCATCGGTCTACTGAAACACAACCCCTTTCTTCATTATTATGTTGAAGGGAAAAAATTTCCTGGGAGGTTCTCTATGAAGAATCGAATATAGGAAAGGTTTCCTAGAAATCCTATAAAATAATTGAGTTTTTTAGGAGGTGACATACCCAGAATTTCCTTTTTTTTTCTCAAGGTTTAGTTCAATGACATGATTTAATACGAAAAATCCAAGAAATTTCCCTGAAGTAATTCCGAAATCATATTTTAGGGGATTCAAATTTATATTATGTTGTCAAATTTTGGTGAATTTGGTTTTCAAATTGGCAAGGGGATTAGAGTGTTTTTGAGATTTAACCACCAAATCATGAACATAAAATTCAAATGATTTTCCTAGAAATGGTTTGATGATACGATGCATGGAACGTTTATATGTGGAACTAACGTTATTCAAACCAAATGGAATCACCTAGTAGCTAAACACACCATGGGGTCTTTGAAGGTGGTTACTTCTTCATATTCTAGGGACATTGAAATTTAATTATACCCTAAATACATATCCATGAAAGAGAGGATTTGATAGTTATTTTTTTTGCATTGATTTGAAGTTTTGTGATCAGAACTTAAAAGTCATCATTATGATAGTTCTAGTTAAGGTCTCTGAAATCGATGAAAACCCTAATATGCCCATAATTTTTTTGAGAGGTACTATGTTTGAAATCCATTTTGGGTATTGAAATTCTTGAATGATTTTATCTTTAATGATCTTTTTAACTTTGTCCTTGAACTTAGAAGCATGAGTTGGATGTACCATTATAAATGGCTGGTTGTTACCATGATGGTCTTATGAAAATCCTAAGTGATGTGTAGTGAAATTAGGATCTAGTCTTGGAATCTATTTATAATTTTAATAAAAAACATCTGGATGTTTCTTTAGAAAAGATTTATAAATCTATTGTACATCAAGGGGCATAGTTGAAATGATAAATGTTGGTTGTGGATCTTCCTTCGTGCCCCAATTTATCTATCAGAGTTCATCAACAGTGGTGGAGACTCCTTACTAGAAAGCTAGAGGGGAGTCCTTGAGGTATTTTTGTTACTATTATTCCTTTTACTATTTATATTTCTTTGTGTCTATGTCAATATAGTCAAGGGATGAAGGGGAATCATTAAATTCAAGAGAAAGGTCAGTGTGCTAAAAGCTAGCCTTCAACAGTAATATCATGAATTTGAAAAAGATAATGGATGAAGTCATGGATTGATGATGTTATAAAGATAAGGTTGGAGAATTTACTTATGAGGTATCTCTTCCAATAGAGGAATTAAATATTTCTTCAACACCTTCGGGTTCAACTGGCGTAGCTGATATCATGAAGACCAATGAGCATGTCTCAGAATTTGAGCTGATATCTTCAGCTTGCCAAATGGGTAGCACATATTCACTACCAAGGTATCTGAATGGGTTAGATAGAGTCATTTACAGATCATTTGGATAATTAACCCAAGAAAAATTATCTATTATAGTTTTTTTTCTCTTCACTCATGTATAATCTTGCATCAATATACTGAGAGTCACAAGACTCAAAGGAATATTTTGCACCATGTAATTTCCTAATCTTTCCATTGTTGTAGTATTTAAGGCATTCATGGTATGATGAAGGTATTATTTCATGTTTCCAACACCAATTCCTTCCTAGTAAGACATTGAAATTTTTATCTTACTAGATAACCAAGAACTCAGATTCAGATACCAAATCACCAAGATGAGATTTGATTTTAATGTGGCCAAGAGGTTTCTATTCACTTTTATCATACACCTAAAAAGTTAGAGATGAAGTGGATAGACCAAATTCATTATAACTCAGTCAAATAGGAATTTTGACATTAATGAGGTTGAATCCTAATCTATTGTCAATGAAATATTAGTGAATTTCAATGTCATCTAATCTATCAAATATGTATAGGAGCCTAATGTGTCATTGTATTCCATCATTTCTATCCTCCTTAATGAAAGAGATAACAACATGACATTTTGTAGGGATAACCTTTATATGATATACCTCAGTAGAAGAAACTTTAGCATCAAAATCTTGAGGGAACAATAGAGCCTCTATAAGTTCTTTAAGTAGATCCTTAAAATTGAGGGAATCCAAAATTGAATGATTTGCTGGAACTATAACCAATTACTCTAGGATGTTTCACTTTGGAGTCAAAGTTCTATGTTTCCCTCAATGAACTATTCCCTTGAAGTAATTTTCATAGCTAATATTCCTCAAGTATAAGATTCAGGTTGTTGAGAAGATTTGGAATGAATTCAGTCTACTATTGAATCGGGTCACCTTAGCATGCCCATTTGCCTTGGTTGGTCAGGTAGTCACCTAGTCATCAATCAGTTTTCTAGAATGATTGATTTTGAATGATTTTTTACACCTATGGAGGAATTTTTTGGATCTTTATGTGCTTTTAGAATGGATTTACCTTGAGTTTTAGTAACATAGATAGCTCCGGTAGGGATGTGGCTAGTGTATTGTATTCCGTCGCGACTATGCCTCCCTCTATTTCCTCAGCCCCTATGACCTTGATTCATTTCTCCCCAATTTGATGTGGGGATATTATATTGATAATAAAACTCATCATAAGACAATGGATCCATCAAATGAATGAAATTAATGGAACTAAATATCAATTTTTCATATGATGAGGACTCCATTTGATGGGTTGGTGCCCATTATCTTGGGAATGAAGGCATAAATTTTGAATTATTCAATGATAAATTTGGCCTTAGTGAAGGTTCATCTTTCTACATTTTATGTTATACCTTTCGGCCATTCTGTTTCTTGGATGATTGGCCTTTAGAGAGTTGTGGTGCTGACAAAATCAGATGTGCTATTTCAAAAGCGACTGAAAACATAGTTGGTCGTTTCAACTATGATCTAAGAATAACATGAATTTTTTTGATCATATTTTGAGCCATCCAATCATAAAAATTATATGAAACTTTGTTGTTTACTTCCTTTTATTCACCCTATTCTTCTAGAATAGTGGAAAAAATTCATTCCACTTGTGCTAGAAGTTTTCCAACTTCACCTACCCAGAATCAACTATAATTTGTAGGGTATATTTGAAAAAAAAAACAATCCCAGATGGTCTTCCCCAACATTCAGAGAAAGGGGTAATAATTTAGGTGATCTTCATGACTGACTTCTTTGGGTTTTCAAGGATCCAAGAGAGTTATTAGTTTTTTACAAAGCTGCTAAGAAGTATCCATGGTTTTTCTCATCTTAGAAGGAGTAAGTTATAGTATTCCATTATTCAAACTAAGTGTTTTGGATCTCTCCTTTAATCTCAATTGTAACATCCTAGGAAAACAAAGAATATGACATTTCCATATTTAGTAATATTTTTTAATTAAATATTAATTTTATTTTAAATTGGACTCTATATTAAATGGCATACCTGACACACAACAACATGTTTCTTTGAAATCTTATGTTGCACACTAATAATATAATATTATTATTTTAAATGGTAGTTAACACCTAGCCGTTGTATTGGTGGGAATTAATAGAACTAACTTAAATATGATAATATATGCTTGTTAAATGTTTTTACATTCATCTAATAAAAGTCAGAGTCTTAAAATGTAAATGAATGTAATTTTAAGCATAATTTACTTTAAAAGGGAGATTTACCGCCTTTTGATGGCGAACCCTTTTTAAATCTAATTTTTGTCACTTTTACATATTATATTTGACCAAATAATTTTCATCTTTAGAATAAGGAAATAAAAATTTACTTTGGATGAAATTTTGATATTTTTCTGATTATGTTCATTTTTAATGAATAGTAAAAAAATGTTGTATTTTAATTCAAACCCGCCTTTTAATCTATTTTATTTATATGGTTAGATTGTCACGACCCGTCCTCGAGCCCATGCCATGACTACCCCAAGACCACCTTCCAAAGGCCAGGGGCTGGCGACTAGCACCAAGGCGTAAATCCTGGTAAAATGGGAAGGCATTGCCTTTGTAAAGTAAACCACAAACACCACAGAGCAAGCAAGCAAAAGTAAAAACTAAGTAAAAACTGAGTATAGTAGTAGGTGCGGAAAAGTAAGTGGGCCAGTATACAAACCCAAACTGAAAGTAAAGTACAAATCGAAAGGGAAAACAACAACTGAAAGTAAAGCCGCAGCGTCGAGCCGTCCATTGGAAGTCCCACCTGAAGGGTGAGTACAGATAGCCTCCACAGCTCCTCGGGTCCAGCCGTCCGCTCCGAGTACGTCCCGCCCAGTGGTCCACCTCCAGGTACCGTCCTGCTCTGCAAGCCTCAACCACGATCAACGCTGTCCATCATCTGCAACCAACACAACGTAGTGCGGGCATAGCACGTCCAGGGGTGAGTATAAGCTACTCAGTAGGGACCCCGAGACCCCCGAAGGTCTCCCAGAATCCACAAAGGATAAACCAAAAAGGAAAGATACAATCACGAAGTAACATCCGACACTGCTTAGGTATATGCCCATACATATACCTAAGTCATGAATTCCAGTACGCTCCAACATCCGAGCTCAAGTATAACCCAGTCCACACAGGAAATCAAAACGTAAATCCACACAGGATAGCACAACACAATCCACATAGGAAAGAAAAACGTAAATCTACACAGGATAGCACAACAAAATCCACATAGGAAAGAAAAACGTAAATCCACATAGGATAACACAACACAATCCACATAGGAAAGCAAACAGGATTCAGCTCACATAGGTATACTTCTTCGTAAGACGATAGAGATGATCAGATATTGCCACTGATTCATCTAAGCCGTCAGACCCACAAAGGATCTGACCCACACATGATTGATAGGTAACTAACCCCCACAATGAACAACAAAGGATCTGACCCACACATGATCGATAGGTAACTAACCCCCGCAAAGACCCACACAGGATCAGACCCACACAGGATCTGTATGCGCTGGCCCACACAGGACCGCTGAGCACTGACCCACACAGGATCAGACCCACACAGGATCTGTCGCACTGATCCACATAGGATCTCTGAGTGCTGTAGCCGTCGTCGAATCCACTGAGGATCTCTGCACAGTCGTCGTCGCCGCAGTCGCAGCCAGCTCTAGGGTTCCCGCACATAGCAAACTCGTTCGGGAGGGTCTGCTCCACGAGCCGAGAGGCTGATACATCAACTGACACATAGTCCAAAGTTGATGAATCCAAAAGTTCCGTATCATCAACAGGAACTCAACTTCGCAGACGGCGCGTCAATCGGACGCCCGGTATGAGAGTTATTGGCGTTTTCATCCCAGGGACCCGGTTGGTTTTTAAGGCAAAAACAACCTGACCGTACTCCACCTGCGTCCAAACCTCGGGTGGAGTAATCCAAAAGATCCGTCTCACTAAGAGGAATCTAACAAAGTCGACGGCACGTCAATCTGATGTCTGATGTTTAAGATATAAGTGTTTCCGCTCCGAGGGCCCGGTTGGTTTCGTGTACAAACCAACCCAGCCAAACCCAAAATATTCCGAAACCTTGAGTGCAATATACCGAAACGACCATCTCGATTCAAGGATCGCATCGCCGCTGACGGTGCATCGATCAGAGGTCCGTAGCCCATGATACATGCAAAAGACCGAAGTGGTCTGAAAACGGGGGTCTGGGCCAGGACCGACCCGACCCAACCCCCCTGGGTCGGCCCGAAATGGTTCGACCCGACCCGGCCCGGCCGACGGGTCGGCTCGGCCGGTTACGGCCGAGCGGAGCGGGGGCATACTGCCCCCGCGTGAGAGAACCGCGACCCCGCGTGGGGCCGCCCTTGGCAGCAGACTCGGCCGGGCCGCCACGTCCCGTGATCCTCCGGTCCCGCGACCGAGCGGGACCATGCTACTTCCGCCGCGGCTTCAGCCGTGGCGGTTCTACACGGCGGCGCGCCGGGCGCCGCCGCCTTCCGCCACAGGCGTTGCCGTGCCGGCGTGGCGCGCCGGCGGGTCGCTCCGCGGACCACCAGACGAGTTCTGGTGGTCAGAAATTTACACCGTCTTCGCTGAAGGTCCTCCCGGGGTCTGCCCTTCACTGCGAGGACCCCGTGTCGTCCGTGCGGCCTGCTTTTTCGACGTCCGCCGTTTCGCACACCAAGAACGAAAGGGGCGGTGGGTTCAGACTCATTCGTTGGTCCGTACCCACCGCGTTAGCGGTTTTAAATATCTCACAACAATTATTTAATCAATGTCGCGAGTATAAATCACAAATATTTAAAAGAATCAAACCCCTACCTCGTCGTTGTCGTCGGACGTGAGTTCGTCGCGGAATTGACCATCGTGGAAGGAGAGGATCGTCGCGTCGCGGAAGGGGCGTCGCTGTCGTTGCGATACACGGTGTTGCGTCGACGATCTCTGAGGGTCATAAACACACAGATTTAAATTGCACGTTTAAACCCAAGTTGAGGATAAAATCCAAAAAGAATTAGAGAACCTTAATCCCCTACCTCGAGCAGTTGATGATCAGAGATTTTTTCGGGGAAGAAACGTTGCGAAAGAAGCGTCGCGGAAGGAGAATCATCGGCGTCGCGTAACACAGCGTCGCGTCGTCGATCTCCTAGGGTTCGGCGTTCTTCGCATTCTTCGCATTCTTCACGTTCTTCGCGAAGGAGGATGAAGATCTCAAGCCTTAGAGTCTTCTCCAAATCCTCTCAACGAGCAATCCTCAAGGAAGACATGTGTTGGTCTTATTTTAATTACATGCCAACAATTTGAAAAACAAGTTAAGAAACGAACCATTAATTCGGTGAATTAATGTTAACGTCTTAATTGTCCAATTAATAGGAGCGTTAAGAGTTTTAGAAAACGCACTAGTTGACTTTCATTAAAGAGGAGTTTTCGCAGGTGCGTTACTTAGGAAAAGAAATGGTGGGGCTCGTGCGGTCCCCACCTCACAAATATCCTTCCAAGAGGGTAGGATATTTTGGGTTCCACCCTATCGGCTTCAACTTAGCTTAAGTGGCTTTAAGTGGCTTTAAGTGAAATAAAATAAAGTTGTCGCAACACTTTATTTTATTTTCTTAACTTAACCCCAAAAATTAAAAACCACACCCGAGAAAACGCAACTCCGGAAAAGGCGTTTCTAAGCAAATACAGGCGCTGCGATTCCATCGGTGCCTTCAGAATTTGATTCCGAGTACCGGTTCAGAATTTAGAAAAACCCACTTGTTCGTTCACTGAACATACCCGAGCCAAACTTCAGAAAATGATTCCGGGCACACCGGGCCTCAGAATCAGGTGCCGTTAGAAACTGTGTTCTTGTAAAATTCCAAAGAAAATTAAGAAAAAATTTCCTTGAATTTTACGGGTCTTTACATCACTCCCATCTCAGGGCTTTACGTCCCCATAAAGACACATCATAAAATAGGGAAACAAATGTGGGTACTGAGCACACATCCGAGCCTCCCGCTCCCAAGTGCTCTCCTGGAGGTTCCTGTGCTGCCACCTGATGCGCACTAGAGGAATCGACCGTCCACGTAGGACCCGCTCCTGTTGATCCTCGATCTCCACCGAGATCACCGCAAAAGTCACCCCATCATCAACGTCTAGCTCCCCATGGTCAATGATATGCATCAGGTCATGCATGTATCTCCTCAGCTGAGATACGTGAAAGACATCGTGCACCCGGTGCAACTGAGGTGGTAGAGCCAGGCAATAAGCTACCTCGCCAATCCTACTGAGGACCTGGAATGGTCCGATGAAGTGTGGAGACAACTTGCCGCCTCGGCAAAATCTCCATAATCCACGTCGAGGTGAGACACGCAAGAAGACGTGGTCGCAATCCTCGAACTCTAGTGGCCTCCGCCTCCTGTTAGCATAGGACTTCGGCCGGATCTGAGCAGTCCTCATCTGCTCCTAGATGATCTGGACCTTTTCTATCGTGTCTTGGACCATCTCCGGTCCCACAAGTGTTGACTCCCCAGGGTTTGTCCAGCACAAAGGATATCTGCAAGGTATGCTGTACAATGCCTCATATGGTGCCATCCCGATGGTGGAGTGGTAGCTGTTGTTGTACGTGAACTCTACCAAGGGTAGGTGGTCCTCCCAGCTACGACCAAAGTCGAGGACACATACGCGGAGAATTTCCTTGAGAGTCTGAATGGTCCTCTCCGTCTGACCATCCGTCTGAGGGTGAAAGGCGGTGCTTAGACGTAGCTGCGTCCCAAACGCCTCCTGCAACCCCTTCCAAAGCCGGGAAGTAAAGAGAACATCTCGATCGGAGACGATAGATGATGGCACATCGTGAAGCCGTACAATCTCCTGAATGTAGAGACACCCCAAGCTCTCCACTGAGCCCTACTCTCTGATGGGTAAGAAGTGAGCCGACTTGGTGAGTCGGTCGACAATCACCCAAATGGAGTCGTGACCTCTGGAAGTGCTTGGAAGTCCAGTCACAAAGCCCATAGATATCCCATCCCACTTCCACTTGGGGACCTCCAAGGGTTGTACCAAGCCTCTTGGTACCTGATTCTCTGCCTTCACTTGCTGGCAGGTGAGGCATTGAGAAATGAACTCTGCCATAACCTTCTTCATGCCTGGCACCAGTGCTGTCGTCTAAGGTCCTAATACATCTTCGCCACTCCAGGATGTACCGCCAAGGGAGGAGTGTGAAACTCCCTCAGCACCTCCTCCCGTAAAGAAACTGGTACCAAGGTACGTCCTTTGAAAATGACGTCGTGCTCTGCTCTAAAGAAGAAACCATCAGGTGCATGTCCTGAGGATATCTGTGCACGCCGCGTCTCATAGTCAACGTCCCCATGCCGTGCCTCTCTGACCCGCTACAGTAGTGGAGGGGTGAATGTGAGAGACTGAAGGAAGGCTACTCCATCCCTATCCACGAAGGATATCTTCTAAGAGGCTAGCTACTCTGTCACCTCCTCAAGTAGCTGAATGCCCGTCCTCCTGCTGAGAGCATCGGCTACTACGTTCCCCTTCCCAGGAGTATAGACTATCTCAAAGTCATAGTCCTGGAGGAACTCAATCCATCGCCACTGTCTTAGGTTCAGGTCCTTCTAAGAGAAGATGTACCTGAGACTCTGATGGTCAGAAAAGACTGTAAAGCGCTCGCCCATCAGGTAGTGTCGCCATGTCTTCAGAGAGAA
This sequence comes from Viscum album, assembly GCA_963277665.1. Taxonomy (NCBI): domain Eukaryota; kingdom Viridiplantae; phylum Streptophyta; class Magnoliopsida; order Santalales; family Viscaceae; genus Viscum; species Viscum album. Next base: position 1,969,038,724 of record OY728161.1, read on the forward strand.
GACCACTACTGCTAACTCCAGGTCATGGGTAGCATAGTTCTGCTCATGCGGCCTCAACTGACGTGATCCATAGGCGATCACTGCCCGCTCCTGCATCAAGACACATCTGAGTCTGGTCCCTAATGCATCGTAGTAGACTACGTACCCTACTCCCTCCTCCGGCAACCTCAAGATAGGTGTGCTGGTTAATCTCTGTCTCAGCTCCTGGAAGATCTGCTGACATCTGTCTGACCACACAAAGGGTTTCCCCTTCTTCGTCAAAGCTGAGAGTGGTTCCTCAACTCTGTAGAAGTCTGGCACAAATCTCCGGTAGTATCCAGCTAGTCCCAAGAAACTCCGCACCTCCGTCACGCTCCTGGGTGGCTCCCAAGCTAGAACTGCCTCGATCTTCGCAGGATCCACCGCAACTTCCGCCTCAGAGATGACATGTCCCAAGAAGTGGACCTCACGTATCCAGAACTGACACTTCGAGAGATTTCCATAAAGCTGGTGCTCTCGGAATGTGTCTAGTACAACCCGCAAGTGGTAGGCGTGCTCCTCCTCAGTTTTCGAGTATATAAAAATGTCGTCGATGAAGACCACGCCAAATCGATCGAGGTATGGATGAAAGATTCTGTTCATGAGGCCCATGAACATCGCTGGAGAATTGGTTACGCTGAAGGGCATAACCAAGAACTCATAGTGGCCATACCGACATCTGAAGGCCGTCTTCTGCATGTACTCATCCCGAACTCTGAGATGATGATAGCCTGACCTGAGGTCTATCTTCGAGAACCACCGTGCTCCCTTGAGCTGATCGAAGAGGTCATCAATCCTCGGTAGAGGATACTTGTTCCTCACTGTCACCTAGTTCAGGCGATGATAGTTGACACAAAGTCGCAAGCTCCCGTCCACCTTCTTGGCGAACAATATCGGGGAAGCCCAGGGTGAAACACTGGGTCTGATGAAACCCTTTCCCTGCAAGTCCTCCAACTGTACCTGTAGCTCTCAAAGCTCAGTGGAAGCCATCTGATATGATGGAGTCGATATCAGGGTTGTCCCGGGGTACATATCAATATAAAAGTCTACCTCTCTGCGAGGAGGTAGTCCTGGAACGTCATCGGGGAAGACGTCCGCATACTGATCCACCACTGTAGGAAAACTAGGACTCTGCACGTCAACTGCTCCTAGGATGAGGCTAGCCAACTGATGACTGAAGGGCTATCCTCTCCTCTGCGGAAGTCCATCCTGTGCTGCGAAGGCTCCCTTCTTTCCAGTGAAGGTGAACCTGCTCCCGTCGGTGCCTACACATCGCACCTTGCGCCTAATACAATCAATCTGTGCGTGGACTGTAGATAACCAATCCATGCCCAAGATGATGTCGTAAGGCCTCGACGCTGCTACAAGATGATCCCAGCCAAATCTCTCGCCTCCTAGAGTAATCTCACACTGCCGGAACCAGTGTGTAATCATCGAGTCTGCTCCCGTAGGAGTCTCTAGCCGTAAGGATCGAGCCAATGGCTCAGTCGGAATCTCCGAGCTCCGAACAAGGGTAGTGGTTATGAAAGATTGACTCGCTCTTGTGTCTATAAGAACTGCAGCAAGGGTGGAATAGACATAGATAGTACCTCGAATCATATCGGGTGCGCCGTGGTCATAGGCTCAGAAAGAAAGCTCTTGATCAAAAGAGCTCACTCTAGTACTCCTGTCTAGGTCAGAATGATGAGGGAGATCAGTGATGCCCTGATCTCATGCCTCAATACCTGCTCAAAAGTCTGGGCCTGGAAGAATGGGTCTCGTACCATGTCTGTCGAGTAGCGCGAGAGATCGGTAAATCTCGCCGAGTACTGGGCGACCGTCAAGCTGCCCTGCCGTAGCTGAAGAAGCTCCTGGATACGCACCGCACGGAGGGTGGCCGGGATGAACTCTGAGCAGAAGAGGTGATCAAAGTCTGTCCAGAGAAGAGATGCCTCATCGTGCACCTGGAGCATCAGGCTCCACCATCAGCCCACTGCCACGTGCAGTAGGCTCACTGCGAGGATCACCATGAGGTCTGCTGGTGTCCTCACTAACCGGAAAACTCGTACCACTGCCTCCAGCCAGTCCTCGGCTGCCTGGGGGTCCGTCTCCCCGCGGAACCTGGGCAGTCGTTGGCGCTGGAACTCTTGCAGTGCACTAAGGCGACGTGCATCGTCAGTGGCTGGGGCTGGAAGCATCGGTGGCTCGGTGGGTAGAGGTACCGCCAGTGCCTCATATGTCAAAGGGCCATGTACCGAGGCCTCGTCGCTCAGCGGGCTGTCGTCACGCTCAACTCTCGGAACCCTAGCTGGCTACCGTCGTGGGGCCATCCTGAAAAGGAAACAGGTGCGCCACGGTCAGAACAATATACCTGGTGAGCTGACACAAAGTAATCTCAAAGAAAACTTGAAACACACATGCAATAAATGTTTTCGTGCATTAAGTCGGAAATCAGAAGTCAGGGTCCTGATGTACGGATACGTCGGCCGCCACACCAACACTAGACTCCCTGGACTGATAACCACACCCAATATGCTTAACACTATTGATTCCCATAGAAAAAGATCAGATTACCAAGTTCTGTGGTAGAACTGAACTCCTCTGATGCCAATTTGTCACGACCCGTCCTCGGGCCCGTGCCGTGACTACCCCAAGCCCGCCTTCCATAGGCCAGGGGCTGGCGACTAGCACCAAGGCGTAAATCTCGGTAAAATGGGAAGGCATTGCCTTTGTAAAGTAAACCACAAACACCACAGAGCAAGCAAGAAGAAGTAAACACTAAGTAAAAACTGAGTACAGTAGTAGGTGCGGAAAAGTAAGTGGGCCAGTATACAAACCCAAACTGAAAGTAAAGTTCAACTCGAAAGGGAAAACAACAACTGAAAGTAAAGCCGCAGCGTCGAGCCGTCCATTGGAAGTCCCACCTGAAGGGTGAGTACAGATAGCCTCCACAACTCCTCAGGTCCAGTCGTCTTCTCTGAGTACATCCCGCCCAGTGGTCCACCTCCAGGTACCATCCTGCTCCGGAAGCCTCAACCAGGATCAATGTTGTCCGTCGTCTGCAACCAACACAACGTAGTGCGGGCATAGCTCGTGCAGGGGTGAGTATAAGCTACTTAGTAGGGACCCTGAGACCCCTGAAGGTCTCCCAGAATCCACAAAGGATAAACCACAAAGGAAAGATACAATCATGAAGTAACATCCGACACTGCTTAGGTATATGCCCATACATATACCTAAGTCATGAATTCTAGTACGCTCCAACATCCGAGCTCAAGTACAACCCAGTCCACATAGGAAAGAAAAATGTAAATCCACACAGGATAGCACAACACAATCCACATAGGAAAGAAAAATGTAAATCCACACAGGATAACACAACACAATCCACATAGGAAAGCAAAACGTAAATCCACACAGGATAGCACAACACAATCCACATAGGAAAGAAAACATGATTCAGCTCACACAGGTATAATTCTTCATAAGACGATAGAGATGATCATATATTGCCACTGATTCATCTAAGCCGTCGGTCCCACAAAGGATCGATAGGTACTAACCCCCGCAATGAACCACAAAGGATCTGACCCACACAGGATCGATAGGTAACTAACCCCCGCAATGACCCACAAAGGATCTGACCCACACAGGATAGGTAACTAACCCCCTCAATGACCCACAAAGGATCTGACCCACACAGGATCGATAGGTAACTAACCCCCGCAAAGACCCACACAAGATCGGACCCACACAGGATCTATAGGCGCTGGCCCACACAGGACCACTGAGAGCTGACCCACACAGGATCAGACCCACACAAGATCTGTAGCACTGATCCACGTAGGATCGCTGAGTGCTGTAGCCGTCGTCGAATCCACTGAGGATCTCTGCACAGTCGTCGTCGTCGCAGTCACAGCCAGCTCTAGGGTTCCCGCACACAGCAAGCTCATTCGAGAGGGTCCGCTCCACGAACCGAGAGGTTGATACATCAACTAACACATAGTCCAGAGTTGATGTATCCAAAAGTTCCGTATCGTCAACATGAACTCAACGTCGCAGACGGCGCATCAATCGGACGCCCCGGTCTGAGAGTTATTGGCTTTTTCGTCCAAGGGGCCCGGTTGGTTTTTAAGGCAAAACCAACCTGACCGTACTCCACCTGTGTCCAAACCTCGGGCAGAGTAATCCAAAAGATCCGTCTCACTAAGAGGAATCCAACAAAGTCGACGGCATGTCAATTGGACGTCCGGAGTTTAAGATATAAGTGTTTCCTATCTGAGGGCCCGGTTGGTTTCGTGTACCAACCAACCCAGCCAAACCCAAAGTATTCCGAAACCTTGAGTGCGATATACCGAAACGACCGTCTCGATTCAATGATCGCATCGCCGCTGACGGTGCGTCAATCGTAGGTCCGTAACCCAAGATACGTGCAAAAGACCGAAGTGGTCCGAAAACGGGGGTCTGGGCCCGGACCGACTCGGCCCAACCCCCCTGGGTCGGCCCGAACCAGGTCGACCCGACCCGGGTCTGGGTCCGACCCGTCCGGCGTGGCCTAGCCCGGCCAGGGTGGCCCGTCCTGGCCTGGGCGCGACCTGGCCTGGCCGCGACCCGGCCCGGGCGCGACCCAGCCCGGCCGGCGGGTCATCTCGGCCGGTTACGGCCGAGCAGAGCGGGGGGCATGCTGCCCCCGCGTGAGAGAACCGCAGCCCCGCGTGGGGCCGCCCTTGCCAGCGGACGCGGCCGGGCCGCCGCGTCCCGTGGTCCTCTGGTCCCGCGCGGTCGCGTGACCGTGCTGCTACCGCCGCGGCAGTTCTCCACGGCGGCGCGCCGGGCGCCGCCGCCTTCCGCCGCTGGCGCCGCCATGCCGGCGTGGCGTGCCAGCAGGTCACTCCGCGGACCACCGGATGAGTTCCGATGGTCGGAAATTTACACCGTCTTCGTCGAAGGTCCTCCCGGGGTCCGTCCTTCACTGCGAGGACCCCACGTCGTCCGTGCGGCCTGCTTTGTTGACGTCTGCCGTTTCGTACACCAAGAACGAAAGGGGCGGTGGGTTCGGACTCGTTCGTTGGTCCGCACCCACCGCATTAGCGGTTTTAAATATCTCAGAACAATTATTTAATCAACGCCGCGGGTATAAATCACAAATATTTAAAAGAATCAAACCCCTACCTCTTCGTTGTCGTCGGACGTGAGTTCGTCACGGAATTGACCGTTGCGGTAGGAGAGGATCGTCGCGTCGCGGAAGGGGCGTCGCTATCGTCGCGGTACACGACGTCGCGTCGACGATCTCCGAGGGTCATAAACACAGAGATTTAAATTGCACGTTTAAACCAAAGTTGAGGATAAAATCCACAAAGAATTAGAGAACCATAATCCCCTACCTCAAGCAGCTGATGATCAGAGATTGTTGCGGGGAAGAAACATCGCCGAAGAAGCGTCACAGAAGGAGAATCGTCGGCATCGCGGAACACGGCGTCGCGCCGTCGATCTCTTAGGGTTCGGTATTCTTCGCGTTCTTCGCGTTCTTCGTGTTTTTCGCGAAGGAGGATGGAGATCTCAAGCCTTAGAGTCTTCTCCAAATCCTCTCAATGAGCAATCCTCATGGAAGACATGCATTGGTCTTATTTTAATTACATGCCAACAATTTGAAAAAAAAAAGTTAAGAAACGAACCATTAATTCAGTGATTTAATGTTAACATCTTAATTGTCCAATTAATAGGAGCGTTAAGAGTTTTAGAAAACGCACCAGTTGACTTTCATTAAAGAAGAGTTTTTGCGGGTGCATTACTTAGAGGAAAAGAAACGGTGGGGCTCGTGCGGGCCCCACCTCACAAATATCCTACCAAGAGGGTATGATATTTTGGGTTCCACCCTATCCGCTTAAACTTAGCTTAAGTGGCTTTAAGTGGCTTTAAGTAAAATAAAGTAAATTTGTCGCAACACTTTATTTTATTTTATTAACTTAACCCAAAAAATTAAAAACCACACCCGAGCAAACGCAACTCCGGAAAAGGCGTTTCTAAGAAAATACCGGCGCTGCGATTCCATCGGTGCCTTCGGAATTCGATTCCGAGTACCAGTTTAGAAGTTAGAAAAACCCGCTCATTCGTTCATTGAATGTACCCGATCCAAACTTCGGAAAATGATTTCGGGCACACCGGGCCTCGGAATCAGGTGCCGTCAGAAACTGCGTTCTTGTAAAATTCCAAAGAAAATTAAGAAAAAAAGTTCCTTGAATTTTACGGGTCTTTACATAGATTATCCTTTTAATTTATTTTAAATTTTAAATAGATTATATTTTTACCATTTAACCCAATTTTTTCAATTGGAAGTAATTTAAATTTAAAAATGGACATTAACAAGTATCAATCTTTTGATGGTTATTATTTCTAAAAAACACGTTTTTTGTTTTGACGATGGGAATTAATTATAAAATTAATTAATGCAACTTATATGTTTTGAATTTGTTAAAATAGACATCATTTTTGAATTCATAACATCAAATTTATCTTAGAGTGAGTTTTTGAAATTTTTCTGAAAACCTTCAATTTTTGATGAATAGTGAAACCACTAAGTAGTACTTAAAAAACTGAATTTTTCATTTAAATGAAATTTTAACAATTCTGTGAATTGAATTTCAAAAATACAACATACATGGTTGTCATGAGTAAGTAAAATTTGGTTCAATGGGATGACAATAATTTTTAGTGAATAGTAACTTTTGACTTTTATTAACCACAATTAAAGGTAATTATGGTAATTTAAGGTAAAAATATTTTTATAATAATAAAAAATTTCCTTGACACTTATCCTAACCTTATTTTATGATTAATGGCTGACCAAGACAATCCATGTGTCAATTTGTGGGTCCCATGGATCCACTTGGGTAAGATAATGACATTTACAACTTTTTATTTAAAGTAAAAATAAAAATGTCATAAACATGTATTGTTTTACTAATTTTTTTTTACACGGGGTTATATAATTTATCTTTTCAACTATAAATATTCATTGGAGATATAAAAATATTTCCTACATCACGGTATTTTTTTTATAATTTTTAGATATCATGTAAATAAAATTATTTATGACATAATGATGATTCAATGTTTACGTCATTAATGGATGATTTAAATAAATAAGAAGATAAAAATTAAAACAATATCCAAAACTTTTCCAATTATTATTGTATGATTTTATTTCAAACATGTTACACCTTATCTTCCACTTTAATGATTTTTGGACCTTTAGAAACCAAAAATCATTATATAATAAAATAATATTTTCAAACTTTCTAAAAAGCCCCTCCTCTCCCTTATAAAAATCCCTCACTTCCTACCCATTTCTCACACTTTTTAAGCCCTTGGATCATCCAACCTCTACTCTAATAAGATCACAATATCCCTATATTAATCTTAGAAGCCTTACCTTAGGAAGAAATAACTTCAAGAAACCCTTTTGGTTCAAACCAAAGGGAGTTACCCGATTTAAAGGTAACATCTTCTCTTAAGTTATTTTGTTTTATTTTACTTCTACAACCTCATAAACTCTTTTTATTCCTTTATTTTATAAAAACAATAGTATTATAAATATACAAGGATGTTTTTATGAGAAGTATTCAAGCTACACTTACACACACCTCCATCTAATAGGTAAAGAACATACTGTTTCAGTGGACGATGAACTACTGCCTCACGAAATGATGATTGTTCAATTATCTTCTACCGCCTTTCATGGTGGACATTATGATGGAAATATATCTATATATTATATATATTATATTTATGTTCTCTTTAATATTATTTATTTTCCTTTTTATATCATACCTTTACGGTTCCCATAATGGGTTAACATGATAATTTCATTAGAGGAAGTGCAGACTACCGCCCCCTCAAAGTGATATCACTGGTTCATGCCATACGTGGAATGTATAAAGGATAGAATTTATGAAATTATGTAACATATATGACATACATATTATAATGAAATTATAATATACTTATGAATCACTATGTTTTCATTCCATTAAAATATGAAATAGAAATGAAAGTAGCGTTCATGCGTACGTACGACTTACCGTCTCCATGAATGATGCATTTCATTTCTTATCTCCAAATGTTATGTACTATTATAAATACATATATATGCTGGATATATATGATATATATGACATCTAAATGATGAATATAATTCTGGAGATAATGAAATTTTGACCACATGGACAATTTATAATTATAACAAGTTCATTTTTAACTCAAGTTCCGAACATTGAAAAAATGTCCGATATGAGCTCAAATAATTAACTAATTTTTATAGCAAGGTAATAAGTAATTTAAAAGTAATAGTAAACATGAAAAATATTCTTAATAAAGTATAATTTAACTTAAGTTTATTATTCAATAAAAACAAGGAACATACGAGCGAGTCGAGTCGGACAACGAGGTAAGGGGTTTCTTATCTCACTTTTAATTCTTTGGGATTTCCATTGTTTGACACTGATTTATTGCATGTGGTATATTGTGTACTGAAATTTGATATATATTATAATTATTCCCTTTATATTCATGTTATTCTGTGAATAATTTTGTGGTTATTAACTTTTGGTCATACGACTAGATTGATTACAACGTGGTAATGGATTCTTATCTCACTTTTAATTCGGTGAGATTTCCATTGTTCACCACTTATTTATAGCATGTGGTGTATTGTGTAATGCCATTGGATATATATTATTAGTATTCTATTTATACTCATGGTATTCTGTGATTCTTTTTTTGGATAGTAATTTTTGGTCATACGATTCCATTGAATACAACGTGGTAAGGGATTTTCATCTCTCTTCTTATTCCTGTGAGATTCATGGTATATTTGCCACTATTTCCTTTTGTGTGGTGTATGTAATGACCATGATTTTAATATTTGTGTAATATAATTTAATTTATTGGCATTTACATATTCATTATATGATCCTTCTTTCATGGGGTGTATGTTTTTAAAGTTACAAAATTGGTAAGGGAAACTTTCACCCTCCTTTTTTAAGTCACGACTTCCTTTATGTTATGTCTTATAGTTACATTTTATTATGTGGGGTAATATTATTCTATATATTTACTACTATCCATTCATGAGATACCCTTTCCAATATCATCAATTGATTTTCTTAATTTTTAAGTGACGCCGTTAGACTGCCTAATTTTCATAAAAGAAATCACGTCTTCTCTTTTCCTTTGAGTTTCATTTTCATATGGTATTTCCTTCAAATATCCATACCATGATCTTATTTCTTTTTATTATATACAAATAATTTATTATGAGTTATTTATAACCGGGTGAACCTTTTTCCCTCTCTTTTTAATGTTTTCTAAAATGATGTTATGTAGTCGTTATGCTGCAGAATTTTCATCTCGAAAGTCCTCTCTCTTTCTCTCAATAAATTATCCTATTTATTTATGTGAATAACCAGACCAATTTCATTTCAATGGGTGTTCATAAATATATAAAAAATTATATATTTGATTCTGTAATTGACATACATATTACCCTCACTCTCTTTCCCTAGGTTATAAATGATATAATGATCTTATTTTTAAGAACTTTTAAAACGTCACGATTTGGAAATGAACCCATTTCTTTTATTATCTATGGGTTATTCATGAAATTTTGATTATGATATATGTGTCTCACATGAAATTAAAGACATATTAAGGTTTCTCCATGATATTTCTCCAATGAATTGGGTAAATAATTAATCTCTAGAGATGACAAGTTTCACGATACCTTGGTGAATAACCTTGGTAATTTTTATGACACCTTGGGGATGGACCTTGGTGATATGTTCATGAATGTCTAAATTAAATTTTGTAGCCACATATTAAAGTTATGATTCATGTTATTTTTATTATGATATTCCTATTCTTCCATTTCTCACACCTTTATGATTATATCATGTTCTTATTAATATTTCTCAAGATCACATGTCAACGGTTTCACTTGTTTTCCTTACTGAGCCTTCCGCTCACCCTTTCCTTTGATGTATGTCTCTAGGTTATGAAATGAAGTAATTTTACATAGTATGAACCTATAATAAATCCTTAAAAGTGTTTTATAAGGATTTTTATGTTGTTTTCATGTATTTTGTTCCTAATTTCCAAGACATTAGACTTTAAAGATCCTCTATTTGTAAAATGTAAAGAAAATTTATGTTATAAAATGGAGGGATGTTATAGTTGGTATCAAAGGATATTTTAGTTATTTATGGAAATTAGGCTATGAAAACTTTAGGAATAACCCTATTGAAAAGTTTAAATATAGGAAAACTTCCTGGTATTTTGGTGAGTATGGAGTAAGTGGTTTATCAAGAAAATACATCCCTATCTAGATATGAGAAGAACTATCTTAATGTATTGGGATGAAAATAAAAGGTATAAGAAAAACTTTTAGGTTAAAACATGTTAGGATTTTTTTTGAGTTTTATAAAAAGGACAACACGCAGACCGGGTGACAATCTGTCACATCGGACAAAGCTGTGGGAATCGAACCCACAAACAAAGTGGGATTGGGTTTTATCGCCTACCACTAGCCTACGTGAAGTACCTGGTTAGTATGACTTATTATTTTTAGTTAAATGATTTTATGGATCAAGAATAAGTTGATTTTGGGAACTTATGTTTTATCAAATGGATATCCTTAGTATAGGAAAATAATTTGGTGATTAAATGATAAAGGTTATTTTGGAAGATGTTTTCTATTTTGGATTACTATATGCCTAAGAAAAATAAAATAATACAAGATTTTATTTGTGGAGGAATGGTTGAAATTTTTATTTTTTAAGAATATATGTATTTATTATGGACATATGGTGATTTTGGTTATTTCTGGAAAATGATTAACCTAGCACAGAGAATATGTGATTAGGTTAATTACACTTTAGTATGAGACTTTAAGAGTAGTCGATGTTATTTGGAGATAAATGTTAAGATTTATTAAGGACGATTATGTGATTAAATCCTTCTGAGTTTTGGGTTTCAATCTTAGTTTGGATTATTTTGAAGAATTTTAAGGATGATTGTGTATTGAATGGTCTTTCTGGAACTTTGGGTACTTTTTGTTGAATTTTGGAGATTAATAGTAGTATTTCTTTTTATAAAGGATTATCCTTTTTGGGGATTATATGATCTCATACTAACCATTTTGGTTTTATTTTATGTCTAAAGAAAAGGGAAATATATAGTTCTTCTTTTGTGGATTATGTGATTCTCTAGAAGATAATTCTTGTGCTTTTGATGTGACTAAGTCTTTTTGAATGATCATTGTTTGGAGAAAAGATTAGTTTTTGGTAGAAACTTATTAAATGATGAAACTCTTATTTAAGGTAATATATTTCCTTATGTTTTTATTCTATGTAGTAAATGAATTCCTAAAAATTATGAAAATAAACATAAAACAAAAACATTTTTGGTTTACGTTTCCTATTGGGTAATCAAAGACCGTTTAACATATCATAAGTTTGTTTTTGAATGCTCATTGTGCTTTTGATGTGACCAAGTCTTTTTTTCTCTTTCATATCCATGTATTCCTACATGGAATCCTAGTACGGGTTAACTCGGGTGACCTTTTTACTTCTCTTTATTTATTTTAAAGTAATATTTTTGCTGACTATTTTTCCGATGTGGGACTTTTAATGAAGTTTCCAAGACCAATTTTAAAATTGCGACGATGAAATTTCCAAAAGGGGGGAAGAATGTAACATCCCAGTAAAATAAATAATATGAAATTTTCATATTTAGTAATATTTTTGAATTAAATATTAATTTTATTTTAAATGGGATTCTATATTAAATGGCGTACCTGACACGCAACAATGGGTTTCTTTGAAATCTTATGTTGCACAATAATAATATAATATTATTATTTTAAATGGTAGTTAACACCTAGCCATTGTATTGAAGGGAATTAATAGAACTAACTTAAATATGATAATATATTTTTGTCAAATGCTTTTACATTCATCCAATAAAAGTCAGAGGCTTAAAATGTAAATGAATCTAATTTTAAGCATAATTTACTTTAAAAGGGCGATTTACCGCCTTTTGATGGAGAACCATTTTTAAATCTAGTTTTTGTCACTTTTACATATTATATTTGACAAAATAATTTTTATCTTTAGAACCGGGACATCAAAATTTAATTTGGATGAAATTTTTATATTTTTCTGATAATGTTCATTTTTAATAAATAGTGAAAAAATGTTGTATTTTAATTCAAAGCCTCCTTTTAATCTAATTTATTTATGTGGTTAGATCATCTTTTTAATTGATTTTAAAGTGTAAATAGATTATATTTTTACCATTTAACCCAATGTTGGCCATTTGAAGTAATTTCAATTTGAAAATGAACATTAACAAGTATCAATCTTTTGATGGTTATTATTTCTTAAAAACACGCTTTTTGTTTTGACGATGGAAATTAATTATAAAATTAATTAATTAAACTTATATGTTTTGAATTTGGTAAAATAGACATCATTTTTAAATTTGGAATATCAAATTTATCTTAGAGTGATTTTTTGGAATTTTTCTGAAAACCTTCAATTTTTGATGAAAAGTGAAACCACTAAGTAGTAGTTAAAAAACCGACTTTTTCATTTAAATGAAATTTTAACACTTCTGTGAGTTGAATTTAAAAAATCCAACATACTTGGTTGTCATGATTAAGTAAAATGTGGTTCAATGTGATGAAAATATTTTTTGGGGAATAGTAACTTTTGACTTTTATTAACCACGATTAAAGGTAATTAGGGTAATTTAAGGTAAAAATAATGTTATAATAATAAAAAATTACCTTTAAACTTGTCCTAACATTATTGGATGATTAATGGCTGACCAAGACAATCCATGGGTCAATTTTGGGGCCCCATGGAACCACTTGGGTAAGATAATGACATTTATAACTTTTTATTTAAAGTAAAAATAAAAATGTCATAAACATATATTGTTTTACTAAAACAATTTTTACATGGGTTTATATAAGTTATCGTTTTGAATAAAAATATTCGTTGGAAATCTAAAAATATTTCCTACATCACGGTATTTTTGTTTATAATTTTTAGACATCATATAAATAAAATTATTAATGACACAAAGATGATGCAGTGTATACGTCATTAATGGATTATTTAAATAAATAAGAAGATAAAAATTTAAAAAGTATCGAAAACATGTTAAATTTTTATTGGATGATTTTATTTTGAACATGGTACACCTTATCTTTTACTTTAATAATTTTTGGACCTTTAGAAACCGAAAATCATTATATAATAAAATAATATTTTTAAACTTTCCAAAAGAGCCCCTCCTCTCCCTTATAAAAAGCCCTCACTTCCTACCCATTTCTCACACTTTTAAAGCCCTTGGATCATCCAACCTCTGTTCCAATAATCTCCCAAGATCTCTCTCTTAATCTTAGAAGCCTTACCTTAGGCAGAATGCACTTCAAGAAACCCTTTTGGTTCAAACCAAAGGGAGTTACCCGATTTAAAGGTAACATCTTCTCTTAAGTTATTTTGTTTTATTTTACTTCTACAACTCCCTAAACTATTTGTATTACTTTATTTTATAGAAAAACCAGTATTATAAATATACAAGTATATTTTTATGAGAATTATTTGAGCTACACTTACACACACCTCCATCTAATGGGTAAATAACATACTGTTTTAGGGGACGGTGAACTACTACCTCACGAAATGATGATTGTTTAATTATCTCCTACCGCCTCTCATTGTGGCCATTATGATGTAACTTTATCTATATATGATATGTATTATATTTATTTTCTCTTATTTCTTCTGTATTCTTCTTTTTATATCATACCTTTTTGGTTCCCATAATGGGAAAACGTGATAATTTCATTAGAGGAAGTGCGGACTACTGCCCCTCAAAGTGATATGACTAGTTCATGCCATACGTGGAACGTATAAAGGATAAAATTTATGAACTTATGTAACATATATGACATAAATTTTATAATTAAATTATAATATACCTATGAATCACTATTTTTTCATTTCATTAAAATATGAAATAGAAATTAAAGTAGCGTTCATGCGTACGTACGACTTACCGTCTCCATGAATGGTGCATTTCATTTCTTATCTCCAAATGTTATGTACTATTATAAATACATATATATTCTGGATATATATGATATATATGACATATAAATGATTAATATAATTCTGGAGATAATGGAATTTCGACCACATGGACAATTTATAATTATAACAAGTTCATTTTTGACTCAAGTTCTAAACATTGACAAAATGTCTGATATGAGATAAAATAATTAACTAATTGTTATAGAAAGGTAATAAGTAATATAAAAGTAATAATAAAATTGAAAAATATTATTAATCAAGTATAATGTAACTTAAGTTTATTATTCAGGAAGAACAAGGAACATATGAGCGAGTCAAGTCGGGTAATGAGGTAAGGGGTTTCTTATCTCACTTTTAATTCTATGGGATTTCCATTGTTCACCACTGATTTATTACATGTGGTGAATTTTGTACTTACATTTTATATATATTATCATTATTACTATTATATTCATGTTATTCTGTGAATCATTTGGTGGTTATTAACTTTTGTTCATACGACTCGATTGATTACAACGTGGTAAGGGATTCTTATCTCACTTTTAATTCCGTGATATTTCCATTGTTTGCCACTTATTTATAGCATTTGGTGTATTTTTTACTACCATTGGATATATATTATCATGATTCTATTTATATTCATGGTATTCTATGATTCTTTTGGTGGTTAGAAATTTTTGGTCATACGATTCGATTGAATACAACTTGGTAAGGGATTTTCATCTCACTTCTTATTCCTGTGAGATTCATGGTATATTTGACACTATTTACTTTTGTGTGGTGTATGTACTTCCAATTATTGTAATATTTGTTTAATATACTTTAATTTATGGTTATTTACATATTCATTATATGATCCTTCTTTCATGGGGTGTACTTTTCGAAAGTTACCAAATCGGTAAGGGAAACTTTCACCCTCCTCTTTTAAGTCATGACTTACTTTATGTTATGTATTATAGTTACATTTTATTATATAGGGGATTATTATTATATATATTTATTACTTTAAATTCATTAGATACACTTTCCATGCTCATCTATTTATTTTCTTATTTTTTAAGTGATACTGTTAGGCTGCCAAATTTTCGTAAAAGAAATTGTGTCTTCTCTTTTCCTTCGAGTTTCATTTTCATATGGAATTTCCTTCAAATATCCATACCATGATCTTTTTTATTTTTATTCTTTACCTATGCTGTATTATGAGTTATTTATGAGTGGGTGAACCTTGTCACCTTTATTTTTAATATTTTCTAAAAAGATGTTATATAGTCGTTATGCTGCAGAATTTTCATCTCGAAAGTCCTCTCTCTTTCTCTCAAGATATTATCTTGTTTATTTATGTGAATACCCAAAACTATTTCATTTCTATGGGTGTTCATAAATATATAAAAAATGATATATTTGATTCTGTAATTGACATACATATAACCCTCACTCCCTTTCCATGGGTTATAAATGATATAATGATCTTGTTTTTAAGAACTTTTAAAACACCACGATTTTGAAATGATCCCATTTATTTTATTATCTATGGGTTATTCAAGAAATGTTGATTATGATCTATGTGTATCACACGAAAGTAAAGAAATATTAAGGTTGCACCCTGATAGAGCTCCAATGCATTGGGTAAATAATTAATCTCTAGAGATGTCAAGTTTCACGACACCTTGGTGAATAACCTTGGTAATTTTTATGACACCTTAAGGATAGACCTTGGTGATATGTTCATGAATATCTAAATGAGATGTTGTAGCCACATATTCAAGTTATGATTCATGTTATTTTTATTATGATATTCCTATTATTCCATTTCTCATGCCTTTATGATTTATATCATGTTCTTATTAATATTGTTCAAGATCACATGTCAACTGTTTCACTTGTTTTCCTTACTGAGCCTCCTGCTCACCCTTTCCTTTGATGTATGTCTCCATGTTATTAGATGTAGTAATTTTACATAGGATAAACATATTATTAATATTTACAAGTGTATTAGAAGGATGTTTTATGTTGTTTTCATGTATTATGTTCCTCATTTCCAAGACACTAGACTTTAAATATCCTTTGTTTTAAAAATGTAATGAAAAGTTGTGTTATAAAATGGCGGGATGCTATATAAATGAGGTTGTTGTTTCTGTTTTTCACACCCTATAGGGGGTTCCCCATAGTAAGATATAGGATTAAAAATAATAAATGACACAGGGGGATAGGTTTAGAGTGATAGTTGCAGTTTCAGATTTTCCTATTCTCTTTCCTTGGGCTATCAGTACTGATCTGGATTTGGATCTAGTTTGCAAGATAGTGTCTTCCAATATTTTTTAACTTTATAAATATCTCAGAACCAATGCATGTACTTTAACAGAATGATTGGTGTTCACAACTCATCATATAATTTTTCTTTGAATGGATCCAAACAATCAACCTATGAAAAATGAGAATTTCGAGAGTAAGTTAGGCCTTTAAAACTAGAAATAATGTTTTTGAATCTCTTATTTTATGATTTTTTATAGTTTTATAGTTTTAGGAATATTGTTTTTTATATCTTTGATCTAAACTATTAAAGAAATTTATGGAGGAGTTCTTCCCATCTTTTGATCGACTCTATAGGTAAGCAAGTGTACCAGAAAAAGGTTGGTCCCTGGAAGGTTTGGACAAATCACTAGTGCTTGGAGGCCTCTTATTTCAAGAAATTTCTTATCATAGGGCCACAAAGAGACACATAACACATCAAATTTTGATTTGGATATATTAAATCATTTAACATTAGAAATGTAGGATTTCCAAAATTAGGCTAGGGAAGTGTCGCATCCACCCATTCAGGGTAGAATTTTCATTCCAGTTGCACTAGAACACATTTTCACTCCATATTCTCTATCTAGGATTCTAATAACTCAATAGTGTCATCAAGTCCTATGAGAATAGTCACCTAAGTATGGACTAGATCAGGGACTGGATTAGGGGGAGAAGTAGGATGAACCATATGTGTGGGATCTATCTGCACTTTTTCTTGAGCTATCCAATTATAACATGACTGAAATTGGTTTTTTTGTTTGGCCAATAAAGGGAAGTCTTGTTATATATATTTCACTAGTTCCAAATAGATTAGTTGTCTTAATATTTTATTGGGTGGACATTTTGAATATATTTTCACCAGTATAGAAATATTTGGTTTTCAAGGAACATTAGTTGGAGGAGTGAAATGAGGTTTAGTTGGGAGAACATATCTAGAAAGAACATGTCTCCTGAGTTGTTTGAAATTAATCCTTTTCAATTATCTCATTTATATATCGTTATGACCTGATCTTTCCTTAAGTGTAACTAGATCAACACCATCAGGTAATGGGCATGATTTAATCATGTCCTTACCATTTTCTTTAGTTAAAGCTCATTGAGTATGGTGTGATGGATTATTAAAAGGAATACCCAATTTTTTTAATTTAGTAATTTCTAGTATGCACACCTTATTCATAATTTTTGGTGTCAACTATATTTTTAATGGATATATTTTCCTCTTATTTTCCTACATTATCTATGTGTTCTATAGTATTTTCAAAAGTGTTGATGATGTTTACAGATGAAAAATTCATTATAATAATTTCATCAGTATATGAGTAGTGGAAGAGATAGCTGATTCTAGGGGGTCTACCAGAAGAGATGTGATTAGTGGGGGAATTTTTTCTCTTAAAATGTCTTTTTTTTCAACCATTGGGAGAGATCATCCTTTATTTCATGGATCCATTTGAATATATTTGGTGAAAGGTAACCTGATGGGACCCTCTAGATAAATTTGTTTTCCAAGTGTTTGAAGAGGAAAATGTATCACAAAACGACATGAACCAGGAAGATTTTTTCTTGTATAACTTATACCAATAGATAAAATACTAGATTTCATTGAGTTTGTGGTAAAATTTTCCCCAGCTCTACAAGTTGGGGGTTCCCTTATTCCACTTTCACTACATTTTTGACCTGATTTGTTGGTTCTGAGGGTTGTGTTAAAATTTCCCCCAACCCTATGGGTCGGGGTTTCTCCTAAACTGCTACAAATAAAATTATTTTTCCTAATATTACGATTCTATGGAGATTTTTCCCAACATGTGTTGGATGCATGGTGTGACTTACAACTAATCCATTTTCTTCCAAAGACATTTGAAAAAATTCTGACATTTGTGATATCTTATGATTATACTCCATTAAGTGAGAGGATTGCTCAATATTTTCGTATTCCTGATGAAAAAGTATTTTAATGGCATTCTATTTTATAGCCCAAAATATTTGAGAGCTATTGTAGGCTAGTTATTATTGAGAAAACCCTCTGTGGTGAGCATAATATATTTTTTAAAGCTGGCATGGGAATATGAAATTACACGACATCACCATTAGTAGTCTTTTTTGACCAAGGAGTGAGGTAAAATGAAACACTCCATGTTTACCCTATCCCTTGACATTAACACTGAATGGGGTGTCAGTGATCAACTGACTCAACCCTTTTAATGCATAAAGATATTCTCTTCGAAGGGCTCTTTTCTTATTTAATAATTTTAGGTGTCATGCAACTAGGAGGTCCACCAGGTATATATTTTTTGTGCATATATTCTATTAACTTGATTTTATTTGGTTATTCATCGTAAGGTGATATTTGTTTCAAGTGAAAAAGATTGGTCCATATATTAAGGTGGATTTCATGAACACAATCATCTGACAATGCATTTGGAATACTGAATTGAGGAGTGGTTAAATTTTAAAACATTACTAGTATATTATCCTCCTCCAATTGTCTCCTTATGAGAAATATGTCTCTCTCAAATTTTATGAGAGTTTACTCAACAAAAAATGAACAAATTCGATGTTTTACCATTTTTTATTGTAAACAAAAAGGTTATAAGGGATTACCTCTATTATATTAAAAGGTAGGTGTTCCAAGGAGGGATCAAAGAATGATTGTTGCCTTGAGTTTTCTTCTGGTTGATAAAGGATATCTCTTTTCAATGAAGAGTCTTCAGGCATGACTAGCCCAGTTTTCCCAAGTTCTTCATGATAGTATGGCTTTCTCAAAGTTTATTCATCAAGTAGAATACCTTCTTGATGAACTAAAATGTCGCTATGGGGGAACCTTCACAATGAACATCATCATGGGGAGGAATACCAAAATGGATTGATATCCTACTTCAGGGAGAATGTCTACAATATATACCCTAGGGAGGAAATTCTATCTATTTGATATTATGTCCACGTGAAGGGATACCATGACACTAGTTAGGATATTTTCACTCAAGATCGATCAGATTCACAATATAAAGTGAGTTATTATGGTAATATTTTCAAGGAGGACCTCCAGAATTATTGGAAGAAAGACTGAAGGGAGGATCTTCACAACTTCTTATACCATCTCTATAATTTGGTGACAAATTAGTATAATGTTGATCCAGTATAGATAGATGTTTTAAAGCTTTAAGAACACAAGTATTTAGAAGAGCATGTTCATAGACTAACTCTTTATTTCTCAATCACTTTTATTGAGGCTTCTTTTTATATGTCTTCCTTTTGGAGATTGGAGACACCTGTTGTAGGTGAAAATTTTCATATATGGAAACCTATTTGATTAATTCCTATGTTGTTTCTATAATTTTATGATATATTTTGGGAATTTTGGTAGGGATATATACCTACCATGGAGTGGAAACCGAAGTATACCAATGAACCCCAATTTTAATGTGGATTTGAGACCAATCCAGTTGTCTATTTATCATGGTATAACCATGACCCTCCTAGACGAGAGTAGGAAGATGTATCTACTTAGTGGTGTCTCTTGAATTATTTAGCTGAGTACCTTCAAATATGGAGGTGTGGATGTGTTCCTGAATCCTAGTCCCCACAGATTCTATCATTATATCCTATAAAACTTGTAGAATATGGATGGGGATAGATTCATGTCCTTCCATCATCTCCAAGATATAAGGAGTGAATTACTTAGCTGTAATAGGAATATACAACCTTTCTATAATTGGAGCCGGAAAATATTACTACTCTTTTTCCCCATTTATTGTTGGTATTTTCTGATAATAATCAAACATAGAGGTAGAGATATGGGTCTACCCATTGTTGGTATCTAGGATCTACTAGTCGGTTTCTCTAGGTGCCACCAAACTATGCTGATAGGCTTGATGGGTGTGGGAAAGTATATGAACCTACTCATGGTTTACCACCAATTTTGTCTCACATGCTTTTTTAGATGCTTCTGAACTATGAAAGTAGGCTTTACTGGTGAGGGTGGGTGTTGGTTCCTGCTCATGGTTTATCACCAAAATTTTCAGGTGGGCTTGTTTGGAGGGAACATAGGTATGACCCTACTCCCTGATAACTAGTCACTACCCATTGAAAAATATTCCAAGTGCCTGTTCAAGAGTGGCCTGGGACGGACTCCCAAGAGCCACTCCCCCATCATACTGAGGGATTTAGGCTTCATGACACTGTCAGTGACATTTTTTGTTCAAAGACCTTTGATGGAACCTGTTTGATGTCTGGGTGAGGCCGTCAGTGACCTTCGAATCACCCTTCTAAGATAAAGGAATAATTTGTTACAACTCTCCTAGTAAAGGCTCCTGAAATGATTTGATATGGAAACTAGTGCTTCCTACTTTTAGACTGCCATCCATTGTTGAGTGGAGTTTTGGTGGGATTTCATGAGATGGAGGGCTTTTCAAGCTACCTCTAGGGTTGGGATGGTACAATTTTGGTAGTACCCATGAATGATCATGTTAAAGACATGGTTTTGAAGAAGTTAGGATGGTGATAGTGTCCTTTGAGTTTATAATAACCTGACATCAGATGAAAAATATCGATTTGGTTTAAAGAATTATATTGGATTAAGTTAAAGTGAGTTCTTGACCAAAGTGCCTACAATGAATGTGAAAAACACAAATGAGAATAACCATCAAATAAGTATCTCAATAAACTAACACATGCATAATTAATTATTTTGGATCCATGTTTTGGGCCCACTTTCTTAGTAATGGGCCATGCATGTGGGCAGAATAGTCATCATGGTTAAGGATTTATGTTGGGTTCACCATTTTTTGTTCTCACCATGGTCACACATCCACGCTCATTTCGAGTTTATGTAGACCTTCTTTCCAAAAGAAGGAAACCACTTAGATTTCTGTAATGAGGACTTTAAAGATGTGGGGGACAATAGGTTGGAATTTCAGGCTCATAACTCCCTTTTATGGTGAATTATTACCTATTATAGAACTCTCTTATAGATTTAAGATGTTTTATTCAATACTTTTTTGAATCATAGGTATGGACCAGGTCACCTCTATGTTAACAATTATTATCATGTGTTGACTTTAGAATCATTTGTATGTATCCAAGGTTCTTCATTAGTGAAGAAATCAGTATGTATTTGATTTTCTCCATCAATGGTACCCTTTTCTAAACAGATTATATATTCTCATGTCATTTATTATTTAGATTCTAGTTTTAAGCCACATAGTTGGGCACTCGGTAATTTAGTGTTACTCGGTAAGATGTAAGTGGTTTTGATATAGGGATCATGCCCATGATATGGGATTCCTATGTATCCTTGTGAAAAGAATAAGAACCCATATAGTTCAGTGAAACTTAATCGGATACATCATACATTTTAAGGTCATGTTATAAGGACCAAACAATGTAATTTAATGTTGTGCGATAAATAATTATAAGAAAAATTTGCCTATTAAAGGTTGATGTGGGACTTACACTGAAGTGGACCAAGGGACTTAGAAGAGATTTGGTCTCCCATGTGGGGTATGATCTTACCAATAATGTAGTATGATAAGGATGGTGATGAAAAGGGATCATAAGGAATATATCCCTCTGAGTTGAATGTAACCCTATTATGGATATGTCCCAAATAAAATTAGGGTGAATTTGGGGTGTTAGGTTTGAACCTTAGAGGTTCATCCTATGCATCCCATTTGGTTAGGAATAAAAGACCAGTTAGTTTATATTGGTTGGGTATTACATCTATAGTGGAGGCCCAATGATAGGATAATATAATGGTTTGGGATTACACCTATGGAGGAGGCCCAATGATATGTGAGATAAATATTCATATAGGAAATATCCTCCTAAGATGGGTATTTGATAATGTGGATGTTGTGATCATCACTAAATTCTAATCCCACAAAAGTCATGATTTTTTTGAGAAACAAGAGGAAGTGGAAGATCCTAAAAATCGAAAAATCTCATTCATTTTCTCGTGGATGAGGCCGGGGTGATGGGAGAGAGAAATGGATTTGAATATTCCCATATCCTCTTATTTTCATAACCAGGATAATCACATCTAGCTATCTATCTTGCTATGGACCATTATAAAGGTTAGGGACTTACTCTAGGAGGGATTCCATAGTTCCTAGTTCTAGAGAAGATATAGGGATAATCCACTTACCCTCAAAGGGAAAATAAAGAATGATCCCCCTCCTTACTATCTGGAATGGAAAGACCCTTAGTAATACCTCCATGGTCGAGATCCTTATTACAATGGAAATATATGGTTGAGAATATTATGAGGATATGATTGTTAATAAGGTTACCAATATAACCTCATTTTCCATGGGAATGTATGATTGATAATAATGTATGACCAATAGGGAATGTTGGTGTTCCCAAAACTCAAATCCCATATATCTAGAAGCTTTGAAAGAGGCCTTGGAATGGTGGTTAATAAAGGGGCACACTTGGGGCTTAGCGCTTCATGAGAGGTGCTTTGTGAAGGGGCCCAGTTGGGTTTTAGTGCTTCAAGAGGGATTTTGATGGAGAAGGTTCTTTGGATAGTTCATAAAGGGGATAAGGTAAGGCCAAGCGCTTCATAGAATGGTACCAAGACCGAAGTACCCCATCCCAAATATTGTTTTCTATGTGGGATGGTGGACTACAAAGATTTCATCCACATGCGGTTTTTAGAATGTTTCTCCATAAAAGGTATCTTATACGTGGATGGTTGTCCCACAAAGAACTATTTGTTATGGAGACAAGTTTTTAGGATATGTGAACCGATTCTTATACCCTAATTAATTTGTAATATGTGGTAAATATTTATATGAAAAATTACATTCTTGGACTATCTCATGAACAAAATCCTCTATCAAAAAGTCTAACATCCACCAATCTATGTGTGGGGGTTTTATAAGGGTATGGATGTAACCACTCAACCATCACACATGAAGGATTTTGGTTTACAGGTGGCCGCCTCACCCCACAAAAAAAATTACGGGGGATTGAAAATGATTCCTCACCCTACAAAGTGAAATTCCATTTTTGGGGGGATTGGAATCATGCCTCACCCCTCAAAGTGAAATTTGATTTGAAGGTGGAAAGAAAATATGCTTAGTCTGACAAAAAAGATAAATGTGAGGGGCACTGGAAGGGATGCCTCATCCCATAAAATAAATTCATTTGTATGGGAGCTGTAAAGGAAACCTCACATGAAAATGAAATTCATTTGGGGGGGGGGTTCTGGAAATGATGACTCACCCTGTAAATGAAATTTGTTTGCGGGGGTGCTATACTGACGCACTATACAGAGTTGCTGTGTAGAGTAGTGACTCACATAGCAATAACCTTATGTGGACGGTAGGGTTACTATGTGGATAATGGTACTTTACCATTTTAAAATTCATGGAATAGTTTTGTTGATTTTAATCCATTCATTCCAAAGGACTTCTGATCTTCCATGAAACATTTTCCATAACCAATAGTGATTTTATTATAATAAATTAAATTAATCTATAGTTATTAATTTTTTTAATGAAATGTTCATATTTTATATTCAATAAAATATTTTATCATTCATTTTATGGTTTCTAAAAGTTAATAAAAGTAATTTAAATCAGTTTATACTAAAAAATTAATTTCTCTAAAATGGTTGTTATTGTATTTTTCATGATTATTTAAAATTAAATTATCCCTCTTATAGAAATTGAATATGTAAAAATTTATTCCATATTTATAATCATCATAATTAATATAATTTAATATGTTCAACATAATTTTCTATTTATAATGAATTGTAAAAATGGTAAAGTTTTTTACAATGGTTATGGTTAAAATGAGTTTTCCTGGGGGTTAAACTAAGAGACAAGGGTATGAACTCTTAATAAACCTATCAAATTATTATTGGTTAAATAGATTTAAAACTTATTTTATCTTGTTATATAAGGAATTTCTATTTTTATCTACTTTCACATGAAGGTTACCATATATTATTGAAATATTTTAAACAATCCCATGTGTGTCCCTCCTCTCACTTATAAAGGGAACCTCTTATCCTCCATTATTCATAAAATTTTATCCCTTTTTATTAGAAAATACCCAGAAAAAGACCTTATCATATTCCTTTCCTTCATCATATTTCTTTTTTTCTTCTCATAAGACTAATCATTCAAGGGTTAAGGTGTAAGCCAAATAAGGTTTCTCAATGAAGAGGTATAAATCTTAACCAAACGCTTTCAATTTTATTTCCTCTTCCACCTTCTATAGAAATATTGTATTAATAAAAACATTGTTAGTATAGTATTATAAATATACTGAGATGTTTTATGATTATGGTATAACCATTCACCACATCTTCTCAATGAAATGGTAAATGTATGTATCGCTCGTGCTTACATGTGGACTACCGCCTCCATAGATAGATATGATTCAATTTAAATAATAATATTTCATGGATTATTATTATTTTATATTTAATTTATATTCATAATATCTATGATATAATAATTATTCTATAAATTTTAATTATCATTTATCTTTCATTCGTTTTGTAAATTGAAAAGTGTAAATATTACTCATGTGTACGTACGAATCATTTTCTCCATGAAGTAATGAAATTAATTTTTCACCACTAATTTATATGAATGTTTATAAAAAAGTATATAATGAATATATATGATAATTATATCATTATTAAAATTTTGGATATTATTCCACCATGATCAAATCTTAAGGACCATAACATCCAAACCTAAACATGTATGAAAAATGATACAGTTATCACCTGAAAAAAGAATTTAAATAATAAAATTCAATAAAAAAGTGTTAAGATTTTATAATTAGATCATGTATGATATTAAAAATATTATAATAGTTTTTATATAATTATAGTAAATTTTAATTTATTATACATTATCTTAGAACACTTATGAAGAAATCCAAACTTTAGGTAAGGGTTCTTCTTCCCAAAATTGTTTCATTGAGAAATGTTTGATGTTATGCGACTATTTTTGTTAATGAGGTGAATATAATACCCCTATGACATTTTATATCATTTTTACTTATTAATTAATTTTGTTTAAAGATAAATTCAAATTATTTCATCATATTTTATTTGATTCAAAATCCACCAAAGTGGTAAGTGTTTACCACCTCAAATTGTCTTCTTATGGCATGTGTTATGTTTTAGACCTATTTTGTTTTATGAGGTTTATCTAATACATATTGGATATTTTTTATCTTGAATATACTTATGTTCATGGAATTTAATTTTTCATTTTATTTTATTTCTTTCATTGGTGTTATGATTCAAAATTTACTAAATCGGTAAGTGTTTTACATTACAATCTCACTTTTTATTAATACTGTTTATAATTAAACTTATGATAATGAAATTATATGATATATCAGTCTAAATTATTAGAAAATTTATTCTCATCTTAATATTTGTATATATTAAATTTTTTCCTTTCATTTTATTCTATTTACGTACACAAAATACAGAACGAATATTTTTAAGGAAACCCGACCTTATTTCTCTCTTCAGTCAGGATTTTTTTCTTCCATGTAAAAATTTTATTTGAAATTTTTTAAATAATGTTTTTACCATTACCTAATGATTTTTTAAATTTATTTTTACCAATGTTTATCATTCTATAATATATTTTTTAAAAGTATTACTCTTTTTATTTTTTAAATGAGGTATTTTTGACTTTTTATCAGAGATGGGAAATGAATTTTTTAATGTACACTACATGAATGACTTTTACCAATGTCATGTATACTCTTTAAATTTAAACTTCCTGTAAAATTTTCCATGTATCTATTTAAATAAAAAAAATTCTTTGATATTTGGTAAATTTTACATTTTAAATAACGGACAACAAAAATGAAAAAGGTATTTTCCTCAAAACATATTACAATGATCTTTTAAAGGCATTTTATACATAAAAACATCCTTTGATTCTTATTATGTTTTAAAATTAATATATTATAATGTTACCATATTTATTCTTTTTATAGATGGTTTATGTTTATGATGTTAAAATATTAATGAAACCATTATAATTTTCAACTAGTTAAGAGTTAATGTAATGATAAATGTTTTCATGATATTGTGGTATAAACATGAATGTATTATGATTATGTGATTGATGGTTACATTATTTAAATATAATTAATTAGGTAAAGATCAATGTTTTATAAAATCAAATAGTACATAAGAGTTTATACCAAGCACAATAGATGGTATATTGGTGGTTATCTCAATCAAAAAATAGGGTACATGAGAGGTTATCCCAAGCTAAAATTAGGTACATGAGGGGTTAGACTAATACTAACATGTGATGAATTCCTTAGTGGGTAGCCATAATGTAATACTTTTATTATTATGATTATTCCACACTTTATCCCACTCTTATGAAAAGATCTTATGCTAATGTTATATTCTCTTAGATCATGTCCTTCAGTTCATTTATGATTCATATCTTATGGGTTGTTATGATTTATTCCATAACCCATGATTATGACATATGAATCATTGGGTATGAATTTTAAATTTTAGTCTCTTATTCTCATATGATTATTCTCATGATATGATTACATAGGATCATTTATGGATATCTCCCTTGTTTACCCATATTATGTATCTGATCTCACCCTTATTATATTTTGGTTCTTGATGAACCTAGGATAAGAAATAACAATAGTGGATCTCATTTTAAGTTTTTGATTGTGAACCTTTCTAATTGTGTTTCTTGGTGACCCATGGGATATTAAATGCATGTTTTTGAGGTAATGGTAACTTTGGGTAGTTCAATAGTCCTTTTAAACTATATAAACTAGAGAAAGTCCTTTTTTTGGGTGTATCACTCATAGAGTTCCCCTTTGAGAAATAGGGAGGTTAAAATTCCCATGTCAGTGAGAGTGTTGGTGCTAGGTTGAGACATGGTCAAGGTATACAAGAGGATAGAAATGGATATGTAGGATCCTCTACATCATGGTCTAATTCATGGTTGGATGGAAATAACAATGAGAATTTATCCATTCCATGGTGAGATTATAAAGTGGATTCATGATCAAGAGCACCGCATCTATGTTGAGTACCAATATACCATGTTGGTTTTTTGACTCATTATTCACTTTCTATTGTTAGTAGTTTAAATTTCACTATTTATTCCTTTATAGATACTAATTTTCTTCCATTATTTATCATAATTTATTGTAAAAATTTGGGATACTAAAATACGATATAATTACCATTATTTTTATTAAAGTATGTTGGAGATTATGGGTTCTTCTCTACACATTTTTATTTTTCACATTTTGGGTTCCTATCCTTTCTTATTTTCATTTTTTTTTCAAACATCATGTGAATAGAGATGACTAAAATAGGATCTTGATAACCTTGATAAAACCAATGCCTCGAATTCAACATCATAACTTGTGAGTTAACTAGCTTGAAAAATCTTCATCGTCACACCTTTGTATCTATGAAGTGTTTCTCATGTATAGTGAGTCTACCTAGATGTTCATCCAGGCCTTACAATCATCTCCTTTCATCTCTATTGCAACTTTGAATTTATGTATGGGATCCGTAATCATCTATTTTTTTATGTGTAAGTGTCGATAGATCATTTTTAACTTTAATGGGTAAATAAATGAATTTACCTTAATGAAGGTAAAAACCATAATTAAAGGAATTGTATGAATTGAATGGGGTGATGTGATTTCATGTAAAAATGAATTTATTCCTAAAAGTTTCCTCGTGTGATTCACTAAATAATGTAAGATATTTATGATTTTATTTTCAATGAATTCCTTTCAATTTTAACATGTATAATTTTATTAAGAAACATAAATATTGTAAAATAAGAAAAATAAAGATGATAAATTCATTGAATTTTATAACATTCATCCATATAATAAAATATTATGATGAATACTTGATTTGAGAATATTTGGTTAATTATTTAGATATTATTATCCACTCTTTTATTTGGTTTTTTTCTGAAACATATTCATAATGAATTGGTTAATGAAATATGGTAACGAAAAATAATTGTTACTGGTATGAATGTTTAGGGCTCCTGTAATCCAAGACTTGATTTCTATAATCCTATATAAATCGATGTTATAACCTTAATTTCCCACTGATTTTTGTTTGTTAAAAATATGTATTAATACCATATATGTATCTTATAATGGTAGATAAGTTGATGTGAATTTTAATGAAAATAGTATGGTTGGAATTATACTCCCAATGTGTGCATATTTTCCCTAGTTCTGACAGTGGTTGAGGTGGATGATATTGGGTTGATGGAATAGGTTGAGTTCTAGGATTTCTTGTATTAATATCTATTGTGATGAGATTTATCTTGAGGTAGTTATAATTGGTAAAGAGTTGGACTTTCATATTTTAATTATTTCATTATTTTAGTTCTTACCTTCCACTTAATGTAGAATTATTACTTCCTTCGAGTACATCAATACTTTGTGGTGCATTGGGTTGAGTTATAGAATATATGGGATTATTGAATAATAATGAAATAATAAATTAATTAATGGTAATGGGTGTCTATGTTGTTAATAAAATATTAAATAGAAAATATGAATTTGTTTATGTAAATTATTAAAGGTAATGGTTGTTAAATATTCAATTGAAATGTTGAATATATAAGAACCTTGGATTTTGGTGGTTATGAAATAACCAATATATAATTTATGATGGGTTTTTATAAGGTAAGTGAACTGTAATTTTTATATTACTAAATGGTTATGATGATAAAACTTGATTATTGTATTTTTAATGGAGTTTTAGATTTTTAGTCTAATATATAGTAGTATAGTTGTCATGAGTGATATTAGATATAGTTTTATACTTTGGTATAATGGTTTCTTATAAACTAGTTGTGTACTATATATCATTATGTTATATTATTTGTTTTGATCTACCACCCGATTTGGTTGTGGAAGCTGACACCCATATTTGGCCTTGGGTTCCAGGTGTGTTGCAAAAAAATAGTCTGTAACGGTATTATATGTATGACTACTCACCATACCCCACTCCACCATACTGATGTAGACTTGGTATATATAAATACTGAGGCCACCTAAGAAAAACATAGATTTATATTACATCATTTTACATGAATATTCATTACATATCACAACAAACCCCAACCCATAACAAAAAGGATTATTGTATTTGGATATTAGATACGTAACCCACTTATTTTACAACATCTTCAACATATCCAACAAATAGTATTCTCAAATGATACCCTTTATACATATCATACATAATATTATCCTTCATAACATATGGAATGAAAATATAATAAAGGATGATCGCAGATGCTTAGTAAGGGTAAAATGAGAGAAAAGAATCACAAATAATATGTGAGAATAAGATAAACATGTGGGTATGAGAACATATTAAAGGTACATGGACATGACATAATAGAATCATATCAAATAAAATGTAGAATCATGATTCATGGAATAAGAATTTTGGAATAACTTCAAAAATGAGACGTATGAATGTAGAAACATGAGTCAATAGTAATAATCCTTTAAAATAAATCATAGTCATAAGAATGTTTCAAATACATAAACCTAGAAAATCATTCTTTACATAAATGATCACTTCCAATACCATCATCATAGAGTGGATAGAGTCCCATAGTGGATTGAGTTCACTTTCCATTCTTATAAACAAAGTAGATAGAGTCTCATAGTGGATTAGGTTCACTCCCCATTCCCATACATATGATATCATGATATATAAAACTTTAAAAAATTCATTGGAGGGATATAATGGATCCACCAATCATATAATGATAAATCATATATATTTTTGCCACATGATCATGAAAATATTTATAATCACACCGTAAATTAACTAAATAGTGAAAAAGAAATGTCATCATAAAAAAATTAAATAACATACTCATAATAAATGTAAAAAAATAAGGTGGAAAGAATCATCAAAGAATATCCCTAATCAAGTATATAAAACATTAAAGGATGTTTACATAGATAAAAACCCCTCTTATATAAGAATTAATATATTTCATTGAAAAATATGAACAAATATTATTTTATTTTAGTAAATTTTATTTAAAATGAATAATTTAAAAAATGAATAAATAATAATCTAGAAAAAATGAAATATTTTAGGGAAAGAATCATTATAAAAATTATTATAAAATTAGGAAAATTCATTCATGTGGAATGCATTTAAAATGAATTTTCTTTTCACACTTTTGTAAAGAGACTCATAGTTGGTGGAAGAAGACTACATTGAAAATGGAAAAAAAATCCTTTTTTAATAAAGTAAATTACATTTGAAAAGAAAATAATAAATTATAGAAGTTGAGATAACTAAATATATAAAACAAAATAAATAATATGGATAATGAGGATAAATATTCTAGATCGAAAAGAAGAGGTATGGTTGGTTCATCATGCAAGCATCACTTCTGGTAAATTATCAAATAAATTGGAAGTTAAATGATAATAGGATATGTAAAACCTAATAATAACTAGAGTAGAAGAAAATAAATGTGATTTTAGGCATAATAACATATAATTTCCCCAGATGAAAATTCGTATATAAACAAACTCTATTTCAAAATGAGATTTGTAAACAAACCCTTACCTTTACTCCTAGCTTCCACGATAGTGATTTAACCTCATTTATAATAAAAATAATCATATTAATAAATTATTCATAACCTTATTAATATATATTAACTTTTATATAGTTCAATTATAATAATTCATTGTATATCTATTAGTTAGTTATAGTTTATTTTCATCATTAGATTTTAGTGATTTTGATTGTTTCATAAAAGTTTCATAATAGTGATATAAATATCTATTATTTGATAAAATTTCATCATTAATGGATCATTAATGGTTGGGGAATCAATATGTTACAATTATTTATTTATTCCTTAATCCATTTCATGGAAATTATAAGTATGGTTTTGAATAAAGGAATCCCATATTAACATTTTTTAGAAATTCACCAATATCAATGAGTTACTTGGTATTAATCATTATTTTTTCAATATAAACCCATATTATTGAAATATATTAGTCTTAAATATCATATATTACCAGTATTATTTTCTTAATACTTATTCATAGTGTAAATGATGATTTTGGTATAACATCATTCAGGTATTTGGTTGAACCAACTCACACGAGAACATACTACTATAGCAAATGAGAAGGGGTTTAGATGTATATTATAGTAAGAAAATCCTATAATAAGAATAATGATGTTAATATAACATCATTATATTAGAAAATAATATTTATAAGTAATACATATGAGAAGGTAGTTGAAAAAATTATAGAATAAATTAGATACTCGATGAATTTGCTCCTTTTTGACACAGGTTTCATTGGAATGAAGGATTTGTGATTCATTTATAGAACTAGAATCTTTAAAAAATATAATTATTGAGTATAGAGTAAATGGTAAGTGATTAAATAGGGAATAAATTTTTTAGTGGTTTTGGAGGGGTTTAGGAGAGGCCCTTTGTTGGTGAGTTTTGAGTGGAATTTCTACAAATATTCATTTCTTAATGTATAAGGTAATAATTTTAAAAGAAAAATTGATAAAACAAATAAAATAATGGAGGTGGGATTTTTTTGGTTGATAAATAACCCATATAAATAATTAAATACAAGGTTTTATTATATTATAAGTCTTCACAACATAGTTTGACCCCTTTTACCTCATTTTTTCTTTACCATGGTTACACAAATATCCCCTCATTACTCTTTTTATACCTAAAATTGAAATTTTCTTCAAAATATTATTCTTAATGGTGATTAGAAATTGGGACCCTAATTAATATAAATCAATTTTTTAAAAATAATAAATTTATCTTTCAAATGAAAACATAAAACATATAAATAAAACCTATTTTTATTGAAAAATAACTCTTTAAATGTCATGTGCTCTTAATCCCATTTAATATCAATTAAAAATAAAGTGAGTGTTGAATTATTTTTTATTTATTAAATAATTACATTAAATTAAAGTTAAAATCCACTAATTTAATTTATTATGATAAAAATACACAATACATATGAAAAATAGTACTTTAAACAATATTAGTTTTTAATATTAACTAATTTTAACCACATCCTTTTAAAATTAATTATTCATATTCTCACCATTTAATTTTATCAATCCATTGGTATTAAAATATTTAAATTAATTTTATAAAATCATAAAATCATTTTTTAACAATAAAAAATTATTTAATTCCTAAAAAAATTTTATATAATAAAATAATTTAATTAATATATTATCTTTTTTAGCATTCTAAAAATTATATTATTTTCAATTTCATAACTTACCCATTGTATATTACCAATGACCATATATACAATAACCATTTTTCTAATGGCCTTATATATATAATAATCATATTTCATTCATATATATAGCCTTACATATATTCATAAATCCACTCATCATATTCATTTAAATATCTATCAACATATCTATTATATTTCAAATTCCATACCTTATTTCCATAGTTGCAACTAGGATGATGATCTTCCTAGAAAACCATGAGGATAAAAATTCGATGTTCATGGTATTTTTATTTACCTATGGATTTATTCCTCGTATGATTCTCTTAAGGTTGTATCATATTGCATCATCATAATTTATTAATGTGTACTATCTATTTTAATATTTTATCTAAATAAAATTTATCATGGTTTGTTTTAGATAAGTGTTGTGTATAGAAAAAGATATTCAACACAATATTTATTTAGTAGAAAAAATAAAAAGTAAGCTCATGGGGTGTTTTATTCTATCCCCATTAAAATAATTTCACCATATATATTTCGTTACACCAATAAAAACAAAATGGGGAATTTATTTCTTATTACATGTTCAGGTTCCCATGTTGACTCCTCAAACATATGATTTTTCTAGAGAACATTAATCCTATGAGTTATGTTTTTTAATTGTATGTTATAGATTTGATCCAATATTTTTTCAAGTTATTACTTGTAAGAAAGATCATGTTCTAGTTGTACTATATCTGAGTTTAGTACATGTAAAGGTTTAGGTTTTTATTTCCTCAAAAGTGACAGAAGGAACACATAATTTACTTAGGAGAGGTTTGATAGAAGTATAAAATGATAAGATACCATCCCCATATGATCTAGGATTTCAACAGGGACAATGTATCTAGGGATTTAATTTACATTATTCCTAAATCTCATAACCCATTTTCATCATTATATTTGAATGAATACATTATCTCTGACATTAAATTCCCATTATCTATAATGATTCTCAACATAGAGATTTTTTCAACTTTATGCAGTTTTAATATGACAATGAATGGTCTAAATCTTCTTTGTTATTTATTTTGAAATATCTTGCCCCATTTTTTTGTACTCAATAACTTAATCCCAATATGTTAGTGTTATGAACCTCTTCCTATTAAAAGACTCATATGATTCCATTTGAAATCTATAATTAAAATTGTAGTTAATTGGGAACTCTACCAATATATGGTGTTGATCCAAAAATCATTAAAATATATTTAAACATATTTAAATATATATTAAAAGGTTTTATTGTTGATTTTAGATAGACCATTAGTTTTTTAATATAAGAACAGATGATGTTCAACTATGTATATAATCCTTGCTGAATAATTCTCTAAAACATCGAGGTAAATCTCAAATCTTAATTAGATACAATTGAGGATAATGCTATATGTTTCCTTACCACCTCTTTTATGTATATATTTTTATGTTGATCAAGTGATAAATCATAAAAAATATCAATGAAATATGATGAATTTGTAAGGATACCAACTAAAAATCAAATATAAATACATCCATTACAAGTCTTTGGAATCTCTACAATATAATTCATGGTGATGTTATCTAATTTCCATAAAATTATGGGTAATAGTCTCATCATTATCTTATACATTAGTCATTTTTTCTTAACTTGATAGAATACCAAGAATTTAGATACATACTCTATAATCTCTCTCTTCATTTAGTCTCACCATAATTGAATATTAAGATCTCAATATATCTTAGTTCTTCTGGAGCAGATTGAGAATAATAATACATGTGCATTATCTAATAGGTCTTTCATCAATTTCAATATTTATAAAACACATATTCATTTAATTAATATTATAATTCCATCACTATGAAATTTTAACTCCATAAAATTTCTAACCTTCTTATGTATCACTATATACTTCTTTGGTATCTCCTAAATCTTTACATGGATGGATGATTGAGATGTTATTTGTGTAATATAGTATTTCTCATATTCCCTTATTATTTTAATTTCTATAATTGGAAAATATATGATTATTGGGTATCTTTTAATCCTCATCATGGATAAGGTTTCATGACCCTTTTTTCTCATAGCATCATCCACTTTTTCCCCTTCCAAAGTGGTAAAATATCATGCATTTATAGTTCATGATCAACTCTACCCATCAAATTTGGTGCATAATCAACTCCTTCTATGTGAATATATATATATTAATATAATTTGATTATATTTATTTTTAAATTTTATCAAAATAGATAGTTACTCAATATATTAAATGTAAATATTACAATTGTTATCTCCAAGTCATTCATCAAGTAATTTTTCTAATTAATCATTAATTGATGTGTAGAATAAGATACCCCTAGATAATTGTACATGAGGAAACATTCAAATCCCTTCTTTGATGTATCACTGAATATTAAAAAAACATTCTCCATTATTATTTAATGTGAGTACATGTGAAGTGGAAAATATTGTATTGGGATCAACAAAATGTTCTTCACATTCATCTATCGATAGGAAATTGAGTTCATTCTGAGTTCACTTAGTCATTAGATAAGAAATTATTGTGAAATTTCTCAAAAAGAATTAGTAATATCCATAAAATTCAAGAAAAATATTAATTTATATTAAAAGGGTTGGTTTAAACCCTTATTTACTTACCCATGTCTTTTAAGGATCTATAAATATACCATTTATTATGATTACATGACCCAATAATGATACTTTATGCAGCCACAATTCACACATAAAAAAATTAGGATATAATTTATCCTTCCATAAGGTCCATAATACAATCTTTAAATGATATTTATTCTATTACTTTCATATAAAATATATGAGAATATTATATATAAATACTTATAAAAAACTTTCCAAGTTAATCTCTTTAGAATCTATTTATCAGGTCCATTAAGATAGGAGGATAATTTTTGAGTCTGAAAAGAATCATAATGAATTCATAGTACCATATATTTTATGAAAGGTTTTTCTTGGTTCATACTCTCTTTTCACTCTTAATTGAAGATATCTAGATCATAGATCAATATTTTATAAGTATTATTCCCCTCACATATGATTAAACATGTCACTAAAAATATGTATATGATACTTGTTCTTGATAATAATTTTGTAAGTTCATGATACTCAAAGAATGGATGCATTTATCTATATTTGTTCATAAAAAGGACAAAGTGTCGGACCCATGGTGAAACATTTCGGTATATAAAACTAAAATATGGATTCTCTTGAAGTTTATTCCTTAATTCCTCCAAATCAATTGGGGCCATTCTATAAAACATCTTTAAGATTGGTATAACACCAGGTTTTAGTTCTATTGAAACCACAAAAAAATGTTGAAACTCTTCTATAAATACATCAACATATTCCCATAAAATAGGTATATCATTAATATCATGTTTCTTCTAAACTATTATTTTTAAATACCCTTCATGAATGGGTATGATGACTCATATAATGGATGTATTTTCCATAAAGAGTTCATGGTCAACATTTCACTAATAGATGATCATGGAATAATTCATGATATAAAATTTTACTTCCATATCAAGGTAATTAATATTATATATATTTAGAGAGAGATAATTCATGAGAAAAATCATATCAAATTCCCAACAAGGGAGAATAATATTATTTATAAGAATAATAATCCCATAAACTTATATCAAAGACGAGTAATATACATGGGATGAAACAACTATACTATATGGAATTTTAATATATAATTATATATCTAGTCTCTAGGGTGTTGATCTGATACTCTTAGAAAGCTTTCTAAATATTATGGAATAGGTGGATCTTGAATCAAATATTTCATTTTTTTAGTTTTAGAGTGGATGATAAGTGTACCTTTCACAACATCATTTTCATGACCCACCTCAATAGTTATGATTGAATTAGACTTAAATTTATCCCTTAGCATATGAGTTTAATGATATTTATTTTCATTATTAACCATTGGATTGGTACACAGGTTGTAATAATGCCCACAATTCTTGCAATTGAAATATTGGTGTATGAGTGGTGCATTTGGATGATATTTTTTTCATCCATTTCATTGGTTAGATTCTTCATATTTCTCTAAAATTCATTTTCTTGATAAATATATATTAAAATATGATACATTAACCTTTCCATTTAATTTAATTTCCACCATGATTCATCTCACATTTTTTACATGTAGGTAGATTAATTTTATTTCTTCCATGGGTTTTATCATTTGAGTTTCTATGAAACATAATTTTCTTATTCTTCCCCTAAAAAGCATGAGAATAATTATAGTCTCCAATTTCCATTTC
This sequence comes from Viscum album, assembly GCA_963277665.1. Lineage (NCBI taxonomy): Eukaryota > Viridiplantae > Streptophyta > Magnoliopsida > Santalales > Viscaceae > Viscum > Viscum album. The sequence goes on from OY728161.1 coordinate 1,969,075,803, forward strand.
CACCTTAAGATCATATAAAATAATATCCCTATAGCTTCCAAAATCCATTTTATCTAATTCTTTTTAGAGACATGGTTTTAAGAAACTAATTAAATTATTTATTTTTCTTTCAGGTTCAATGATAAAAGAATAAGGAAACCATATAAATATTTTGATATTTTCTTCATTGGTACTAATAGGTTCATTATCCTTTTGTTTCATCTCAAATAATACCTTATCCATTTTAGTGTTAAGAGATTGAAAACATTATTTATTAAAGAATACATTCTTAAACCCCTATCATTTTATGTTTTCCATTACTTCATCATAAATAGTATTATCAATGGGAGTACACCATTTATCTAACTCACCTTATAAATTAAAAAAAACTAAGAAAACATATTCATAGCTAGAGTACTGGAGAATGGAAACTATTTATTCTATTTTGTTGACCCATTTATTGATAATGAGTGGGATGGAATACCCTCTAAAGGAAGGTGGGATTTTATACATGAAAGAATCAATATAGAGTTATTTCTTCTTTGGTGAGTTACGGAGTTCAGAATGATTCATGTTATTATTCATAGCATGAGAGAGTTGGGTGAGCATGTCTATAATATTTTTCACTCCAATTACAATCTCGTTTATTTTCTCATTTTTATAATCATTACATTATCAAACACATTTATTATTAACTATTATCCTCTTATTTCTACCCATTTCCTAAAAAAAATTATTACAATTGGCATCATGTAATATTAATCATAGAAATAAGTGATATAATAATTAAAATTAATAATAATATATCTTAAATTATGAAATCTTCATTTCAACTTATGACATTTTCGGTTCAACCTATATTAATTTTGGTTCAACATAGGTTTATTTATTCTTTGTACTCTTATTAATTATATACTAATCCTAAAAAATAACTAAATATTTCTCTAATACAAATTGTGGTGACCCGATCAAAACATACAAACATATTACATCATTTGACATGAATATTCATTATATCTCATAATAAATCACACCCTAGAACCTAAAGGATTAATGTTTTTTAAGATTATACACATAAATATATTATATTAAAACATATTGAACATATCTTATAATTAGTATTCGCACATGACACCTTTTAGAAATATCATATATAATATTCTCCTTTATAACTTGGGAAATCAAAACATAAGAAAGGGTGAGCTTAGATGCTCAATAACATTAATCGTGTGAGAAAAAAATCAAAGACCATAAATGAGAATAAGATAAACATGTGGGTATGAGAACATAATAAGGATTCATGGACATAATATAAGAGAAGCATAACCATTAAAAAATAGAATCTGGATTCATGACATAAGGATTGGGGCATAACTTCAAAAATGGGATGTATGAAAGTGGAAACATGATACAATAATCATGATCCATGAAAATAAAAAAAAATTATAAGAATTTAAAACATGCATAATAATATAAAATCATTAATTCTATGAGGTATAACTTCTAATAACATCATCACATCGTGAATAGAGTCCCATAGTGAATTGTGTTCACTCTTCATTCCTAAAAATATAGTGGATTTAGTGCATCTACAGTAACATACATATCATCTCATGAGATGGAAAACATTACCCAATTACTTGAAGGGATCTAATAAACCCACCAATAATTAATGATAAATTGTACATATTTTTTATATGATCATGAAAAAAATTCAAAATTCCATCATATCTTGATTATTTTGTGAAAAGGAAATGAGTATCATGAAATCCTTAATAGAAAATAATCATAAGGCCTCCAGAGAAAGAGTGTGGATAGTATCATTAGAGCCTACCCCTAATGAAAAATAATAAAACTTTAAGTATTTCAGCCAAGATAAAAAACCCTTTTATAAGAACATTATAAAATTTCATTAAAAACGAAAAGAAATGTCCTTTTAATTTAATAACATTTAATTAAAATGAAAAATTCATAAAAAATGGGAATTTATAATACATTAGAAAACCATGAAAAATTAGAGAGCAATATTTATTAGTAAAAACTATTATAAAACTGTGAAAATTCATTCATATAGAAAGTGTTAAAAAATGATAATTATTTTCACACATTTGGAAATAGAGTTAATGTTTTTGGAAAACAAGTGAACTAAATATTTTTAGAAATGATTATTTTTGTAGATAATTTCAATTAAATTTTAAAAGGCCTTAAAATCATATAATTTTAGTTAATTAAACCTATAATTTAAAATAATTAATATAAACATGGAGGATAAATATTCCTGACTGAAAAGAAGGGGTAATGATAGTTTCTCTTAGATGCATCACTTCGAAAAAATCATGAACCAAAAGGGAATTTAAATGATAATAAGAAATATAATTACCATTAATTAACATAATAAAAGAAAATAAAGTTAATTTTATGGATAATAACATATATTTTACCCAGATGTAAGTTTAAAAATAAACAAACTCTATTTAAAAATGAGATTGGCAAAGAAATCCTTACCTTTGCTCCCAAATTCCCCCAAAGTTCTTTAAACTTTTATATAATAGACATAATTTTATAAATAAATTATTTTTGAACCTTATTCATATCTATTACTCTTTATTCACTTAAATTATAATCATTCATTACACATATATTAGTTATTTATAGTTTATTTCTAACATTGAATGTTAGTGATTTTGATTGTTTCTTATGAAATTCATAATGGTGATATTGATCCTCATTAGTTGATACCAATTTAATAATTAATTGATTATTCAAGGTAGTTCAATCATTATGTTCCATTTATTTATGTATTAATCTACCCATTTTATGAAATTCATGGGAATGTTTTGTGATAATGGAATCCATAATGAACATTTTTCGGATTATTTGTTGATAACAATGGGTTATATAATATTGATCATTAATTTTTAGGATATCCACATAGAACCATGTTCATAAAATATATTAATATTTAATAATATATATTACCAATATTATTTCATTTATACTTATTCTTGATTAAAATGATGATGTTGTATAACATTGTCCATGTAAGTTCTTGAACCAACCCAAACAATAACATGTTACAGTTACAAATGAGGAAGATATTAGAACTATATAATAGTAGTATAATATTATTAGAAGAAAAATGATGTTAATATAACATTGATAAAGTGTGGAATAATATTTATAAATAGTGTATAAGATAAATTAGTGGAAAAGTTTTAGGAAGGATAAAGATACTTGATGAATTTTCTCCTTCTCGATGCGGGTTCCATTGGAATGAAAGATTTAGTATTCCTTCTTAGAATTAGAATATTTCAAACATATAAGAAGTATTTGGTAGAGGTAAAATGGGAAAATAATAGAATGGTAGAGTTGAATATTTTGAGTTATTTGGGAGGGATGTGAGAGGGGTTCTTTTACTGGTGATTTTTGGGTATAATTTTCAAAAATATTCATTCCTTAGTGTATAACATAGTCATTTGAAAAGGAAAGTGGGTATAAAGTGATAAATAATGGATGTGGGCTATTTTTTGGTTGGTAAATACTTCTTCCAAAAATTTATTAACAGTTTTTATGATATTTTAAATCTTTACCACTTAATTTACCCCCTTTTTACTTCATTTTTCCTTTATCGTGGTAACTAAATTTTTACCAAGTTATTTTTTTATGAATAAAAATGAAATTAACCCCTTAACTAATTTTAATGTGTTGATCACCAGTTAATCAAATTTAATTTATAAATATGGTAAATTTATCTTTTAAATGAAAAAATATATTATGTCAATAAAACATGTTTTAATTGAAAAACAAATTTTTAAACTTATTTTATTCTTAATCCTATTTAATATAAAATACCAATTAAATTATTGTTAATATATTTTTTTATTTATTTAAAAATTACATTAGACAAATCATTAAAAATAAATATATTTAATTTATTAATATAAAATATAAAATACTTAAGAAAAACATTTCTTTGAAAAATATCATATTTTATCATTAAATAATTTTTACCACATAAAATTAAAATAAATTTATTCATCTTATAATCCTTTAATTCTATAAATCCATTGGTATGAAAATAATTATTTTAATTTTTTAAATACAAAAAAATACTTTTTTGATAATAATAGATATAATATGTAACACATATAAAAAATTTGTTTATAATAAAATAAAATAATTAAATATTTTCTTTTTATTCTTTTCAAAATTATATATTTTTTAGTTTCAAAACAAAACCCTTTTATTTACCCAAGAACATATATCCAACAAACATTTTTAAAATTTCCATATATCAAATGGCCATATATTTATATAATAGTTATATTTCACTATAATATTTATCCTTACAACCATCCTTATAATTAGTCACCTTATTCAATTAATTTTCTCTCAACATGTCTATTAGATTTCTAATTCCTTACCTTTTTCCATTTCTATAATCAAAGTGATGATATTCATGAAAACAATAATGATGACTATTTTATTTTCATTGTATTTTTATTTACATGTGGTTCTATTCCTCTTATAATTTTATTAATGGTATTTCATATTGAATTCTCATAATGTATTAATTTTAATCTTGAATTTTATTATTTTCTCTCAAAAAAATGTATCCTGGTTCATTTTAGTTCATTTTTTCATGTGAAAAAATCAATTCAACAAAATATTTATTTAAGGAAAAAAAATCCGTAGAAAAATCATGGGTTGATACACTTACCCATGTTATGGTGGTTACTATTATAGAGTATATTCTCATGATAACTTTAATGGATCGAGGTTATAATATAAATACAAATAAGTGTTATATCATCTTTTGGTTATAGAATATACATGTATCTCAACTATAATGACTTGAGGTATAATTCATAATTACACAAGATGTGATGGATCCCATACTTATCATGGTTATGAGATGTGATGATAATGTGCTCATGATGGGCTGCACAGGGTGTATGATTTGATGATGATGTGATTGTGATGTGTTGTCACATTTGTAAAATAGGACTTATGGAGTGTATATGACTACCAAGATTTGATTTTATGGGATTTAATGAGACTAATTCAATGGGAATGTGGTAGTGTGTTACCACTATTATATATATATATATGTATATATATATATTCTTATTCATCATGTTACTCAATCAAATAATTACTTGGTGAGTGGTCCTTAGTAAGGTTGGGAATATAGTTTACCTATTTAATTAATGAGTTGTATTCTATATTTATTCGCAGGGGCCTTAGTACACTTCTTCAATATTTAAAAGATAGGTTTTAGAAATTACCCTACTAAGTATACCTGTATTCTCACCCCTATATATATATATATTTGATTGTTTTTGGGACCATGAGTGTGAGTTGGTGATTGATTTGGGCGTTACTTGCTCGTTTTGGTTTCTCATGAGTTACTGGAGTTCATGGTTTCTTCTTTATGAGTGGTTTGTGGTAAAATTTATTCTTTCCTTTGTTTATATAATTTATAACATTTCGTGTATTGGGATTGGGTTTGTTATATTGATATTATGGATCTATTTGGTGGTTCTTTAACATTCCTAGGTATATTGAGGGAAATGTATCCCATTTTTTTGTTTTATAACCTTGGTGATAGTTTCTATTTCATGGTGTATTAGAGGTGAGTTTTTGGGGTCACACACATATTCAATACTTTATTATGAGGGGTTAAAATAGTGGTGGGTTATGAAATCATAGCTCATTGAACTACCCAGTGAATTTCCACCTATAAATTATCATAAGCTTAAATTTACTCAACACGTTTACTCTAAAATTACACCAATATAGATATGGATACTTCTTTGATGGAAATTTTAGTTAGTTCATGTAACGACCCAAACTTTCATTAATGAAAATTTCTCTTGATATAATTAAATTTCTTATTATGGTTATATAAAATTTGAACTTCATTGGTTTTATATTTCTCGATTTTAAAATAACATTATGAATTGTGACTGTTGCTAATATAGCTGTTGAACAGTGATCACATGATTAGTATAAATATAGGGCTTTAACAAATCCAATTACTCAGAAAAAGGAAGCAATGGCCTCATCCAGTAGACTTCCCCATATGAATCCCATTTTTCAGAGCTCAAAAATGAGGTGATGTCATTGGGCTTCGCTCTTGACCAATCCCAAGCCAAGATTGAACATGTTAAGCTTGAGCAGAACCGACTACAGGAGAAGTGGAAGTTAATAGAGATTACCACCCGAGCGATGTTATCTGAGCCACCCCAAGAGTTTGTTACCATCGCACACCTTACCCTTAATTCCTATGTGGGTGTTAAAAGGGGTTATGTAAAAAGACCCTAACACTCTGACTATGTACATTATTTTTATATAAAGAATGTGCATTCATTTTATTAGTGTTACTTTGTAAATAGTTTTTAAAGCACAAATAGTATTTTTAGACTAAGAAATATATTTTTATGAATTAAATGATTTTTGAATTAAATAATTTTTTAATAAAATATTATTATTATAACTAAATTAATTTTAATTAAATATAAATTATCTTAAAATTTTCTGAATGCAATTGTAATTTTTATTAAGGTTTGAAAGCTGTTTTTGTCAAAACCCATGAATTTTCGATAAATGTCGATTTTTATTTAAAATTAAAAATTCACATATTTAGAAAATTATTTAGAGAAAATGAATATTATTTTTGGAATCACGACGTCAAAATTATTCAAGGATAAATTTTTCATAATTTTATGAGATAGTCGAATTTTTGGGTAAAAATTAAATACCGTTTAAATATATAATGTGTTTTATGACATCATAATGACCAATAGTGATGTAATAAAATACTATAAACATTATGTTCTTCCAATATATTTTTTATCCCTAAAATAATGTGATTTTATATTTATTTTATTTATTTTACAAATCTTTAGTGGACCCTTCAAGGCTTACAAAACCTTTTGTCTTTTTAAATTGTTTTCCTTAAGAGTGTGACTCACCTCCATATAAGAAATCCTATTATTTTAATAAGTTCGGCCATTGGCCTTATAAAATATTTTTTCCAATACCCTTTTGAAAAAACCATGGGCTGGTTTGTGGTATTGATTAGTTTAATGTGAGGTGTCCCAAACCTAAATAATCAAGAATCCCTCTCCTTTCCTATATAAATCCACCTAAGCTCCCACTTCCTCTTCACTCAAAGCCTTCGGAGTTCTATAAAACCATGCCCTAATCTCTCTATAATACTCCAAATGTTCCCCAAGCTCCCAATAATCCTCTCTCAAGCCTCTCCCAAGCCTTTGGGATCACACTTCCAAGTAAGGGATTTCTTCCTTTCTCATTTTTGTCCAATTTTCTTTAAGTTGTTATGCCCTTTTGTTTTCAATTAAAAATGTTGGGGTATGATTTCAAACCTCCACCATACTACCCTATTTATGTTTTTATTATGGGAGACCCCTTTATTTCTCATTAATTCCTCCCATGTATACCCATTAACATGCTGAAATTCCGTAAGGAATTTCTCTCTCCTCTTTTACATCTAAGTAATTCTTTTGTATCATGAATCTAAATTCCATTAAAATTGTTGGGAAATGTATCTATATGACCCCCTTACTATCAATTTCATGTAAATATAATGATACACCCCTTTCTAACTCATCAAATAATTTTATGAGTTCTTATGTCACGCCGTTATGCTGCCGAAATTGCCCTGTGATTTTTTCATGCCAAAGTCATTGTGTAGTGAATACCATGACCATTTCTATATAAAGTGTATTACCCTTTATACACATTTACTTATTGTTTAAATAGTTTCATGTATGAATTCCACAATCCTTTATCATGGAATAAATGATGATGTTTAATGAATCCATGTTTTATGATCCATGTGGCACACTTATGCATGAAATGAAATGATTAAGAAGGGTGCACCCTGATAGAACTCCAATGCATTGGGTAAAGTATAGTATCATGATACATCATGTGCAATGAGTTTTTACTCCTATTAATTCAAGTTCAAATAGGGTTTACTCGTGCTTCATGTGCAATGATGGTTGACTCATGCTTCATGTGTAATGAGCCTTGGCTCATGCTAATTCCATGTTAAGTGTTGTTGCCACATTTCCATGTTATGATTATCATGATTTATCATGACTTTATGTTCATGTTTCTCTTGTGCTCCATTGATATTCCTATTTTCTAACATGTATTGTATTCCTCATGTTATTCCATGTTTATTCCCTTACTGGGCTTTATAGCTCACCCTTTTCTTATGAATGTCCTTAGGTTATCCCATGCAATGCTAAGTACGAGGGAATGTAGTGGTCATTTAAAAGAAGTTTTCAATAAGGATGTTGTGTGTTTTATGTTCTAAGATGTTATGTAATGTTCCTATACCCCAAATAAACTAGACCTCTCGATCTTCTATGTTGTATCAAGTGAATATTTTATGTAATAAATTAGGTTTAAGTGTGTAATAAAAAGTCAGGTTGTTATAGTTGGTATCAGAGGGAGGTTTAGTTATTTTTTTGATTAGGATTAGAAAACCATAGTAAAGACTTAGAGATAAGAATAAGTATAATAAAAACATCCCTAAGTATTAGTGAGTATTGAGTAAGTGGTTTATCAAGAAAATACATCCATGTCTAGATACGAGTAGGTAGAGGGGGCTCTGGCACAGATATATCCTAGGGGTAAAACCCAAAAACACCGCTTTCAGCTAGACTCGAATGGGAACTGGTGCATGATAACGAGTCTTGCTACACTCTTGGTTATGACACTCCAGGTGGATATTCTTTGGTAAATTCACAAGCTTAGTATGAACCCTATTGAGGGAATGAAAAAAATTCCCTAAGAATATATATTAGAAAGTAGATCATGAATATCATAGATTGAAGTCTTTGGATTCATAAGTTAAGGAAATAAAAGTTATTTATAATTCATCAGTTTTTTCCTTGGATTACCCTTTATGTGTTACCCTTAACTTTCCTTTTATTCCATCCATTGGCCATTAATAAGAGGACTTGGGATAACAGCCGATTGAAGATCAAAGTGATGACTGTGCAAATGAGATGCTCAATCTGATGGGAGCAGGAATCACAAACTTTGTCATGCTTCTCTCTCAGTTAACTCAGGATTTGAATAGAAGCATGGGTCAAGAAGAAAGTTCAACCCCCATAAGAAAGAATAAGTCTCTATCGAGAGCTTCATGATATAAAGGACTCCTACTTTTAATGGATCATCTGATCCCTCAATCATCGAACAATGGATCAACTCCATTGAAAAGATCTTCTCCATCTTTCAATGTTCCCAACAAGATAAGGCTCTTTTGGCTTCTTATCATATGGAAGGTGAAGCTGATCAATGGTGGACGTTGATCAAAAATATGAAGCCTAAGGATGAGATCGAGGCGTTGTAATGTAAGGATTTATGTAAGATGTTTTTTGATAAATATTTTCCGCACACCCTCCTGCTTAAGATGGAAAGGGACTTCTTTGCCCTCAAGTAAAAAGATGATGAATCTGTCGGAGCGTACGAGGAAAACTTTACAATACTTGCACGATACGCCGCCGACTTTGTCTTTACCCCCGAATTCATGGTTGATCGCTTCTTTGGTGGACTAAAACCTAGCCTATAGAAAGTGCTGGCAATCCGTGACTTCGATAGCTATGAAGAAATTGTCTGATGTGCCCTCAAGGTCGAAATGGAGATTGGAGAATCTCAGGGGTATCACGGGGATAAGAAGAGTAAGGTGGAATTCAATGCTGGCGGTCCGATGGATAAATCCAATGGTGCTAAGAATATCTATCACCCCACTTGCCAAAGGTGCGGAAAGAAGCACCCTGGAAATTGCCTAAAGGGGACGAGGAAATGCTTTATATGTGGAAGAGAAGGGCACCTAGCTGTTAACTGCCGACAAGAAAAACCCACGGCTGCAACAGAGGAGAGGAATGCTCCGTTTGAACCTCAATGCGTTGTTCACTGCTACAACTGAAAAGAACCAGAGCATCTTGCAAATCAGTTCCCTAAACCAAGGGTTTTCAGAGGCAACCAACAACCTCCAAGGCAGCAGGGGCGAGCTTTTTCCATCACTACTTTTTAAGTGAACCCTGAAAACGAAGTGGTGACTAGTACGCTAGTTATTCATTCAAGCGAACATACTTTTTGATTCAGGTTCTACGCATTATTTTATATCCCAAAATTTTAGTAGAAAAATCCCAGCACCACCAAAAATAATGGAAGTAAAGATGTCGGTGAGTATGGAAAATGGGGAAATCATTGCATCCCATGAATATAACTCCTCCCCTGTCATAATATGTGGATTAAATTTCTCGACAAACCTCTTCATACTCCCTCTAGTGGAATTTTATGCAATTTTTGGCATGGATTTGATTTCCTTATATAGATCCAACATAAATTGCTGTCAGAGGGAAATCACTCTCCATGTGGAGAATCGACCCCTGGTTATATACAAGTGCAAGGAGGAAGATGAATCTTCTTTAGCTCCCTCATCTCAAGCGTGGATATTACTGCCCTATGAGCACGCGTATCTGGATCAGATTATTGAGTCTAAGGAGGCAACAATCCTTGAATACATTCCTATTGTGAGGGAATTTGCTGAAGTGTTTTCCAAGGAATTTCTTGGTCTTCCTTCTAGAATATATTTTGAATTCGCAATTTATCTTATACCTGGGGCATTGCCAATATCCAAGACTCTATATAGAATGGCTGTTGTGGAGCTTTAGGAGATGAAGAAACAACTACAGGAGAATCTGGATAAAGGGTTTATATGCCCAAGTGCTTCACCTTGGGGTTCACCAGTCCTCTTCATTAAGAAGAAAGATGGGTCAATGCACCTTTGAATTGATTATCATGAGATTAAAAAAATCACGATAAAGAAAAAGTATCCTCTCCCATGAATCGATGACTTGTTCAATCAGCTGCGTGGACCACAATACCTCTTCAAGGTGGATTTGTGGTCGGGATATTATTATGTAAGGGTGAAGAAGGAAGATATCCCCAAGACTGCTTTTCATATAAGATACGGGCACTGTGAATTCATAGTAATGTCTTTCAGACTCACTAATTCTCCAGAAATCTTCATGGACATGAGGAATAGAGTCTTTAGGGATTACCATGAAAAAGTTGTGGTAGTCTTTATAGATGATATTCTGATATACTCTAAAACCAAATAGGATCATGAGAAGCATCTAAGAACTGTACTAGAGACCTTACGGAAGGAGAATCTCTATAAAAAGTACATCAAGTGTGAGTTCTATTTGAAGGAGGTCTCATTCTTGCTCCATATCATCACAAGAAATGGGATATCCGTGGATCCCTCCAAAACAGATGCAATTGAGGGGCGGTCGAGGCTAACATCGGTAACAGATATCTGTAGCTTCTTGGGGTTAGCTGGATATTATCGACGATTTGTGAGAAATTTTTCATGATTTTCCAACCCTCTTACCAAGATAATTTGAAAGGGATTAAAGTCTTCTTGGAGTGATGAATGCGAAGAAATATTCAAATAGTTAAAAAGGAGGTTTATCACTGCACCCATTCTCACTTTTCCCAAAAGGGGAGAACTTTTTGTGGTATTCAAGGATTCTTTGAAGAAGGTCCTGGGCTGTGTGTTAATGAAAAATTATAAAGTCATTGCACATGCTTCAAGGAAATTGAAAGTTCATGAGCAGAATTAGCCAAAACATGATTTGGAGTTGGCTGCGGTGATCTTTTCTTTAAAATTTTGGTGGCATTATCTCTTCGGGGAGAAGTGTGAAATATATACAGACCACAAAATCCTCAAGTATATATTCATATAGAAAGAGTTGAACATGCGCCAATGAAGATGGTTAGAGTTGATCAAATACTATGACTACTCAATCCATTATCACCCTGGGAAAGTGAACAAGGTGGCATATGCTCTAAGTAGAAAGGACCCAAAAATTCTATCATTGATGAGAATTAAGAAGGACCCAATCTTCTTAGATTTGATGAAGATGGACATGAGAATCATAAAGAAGGGAACATCATCAATCCTTTCACAAATGATTGTTCAACCGTATCTTTTGGAAAGGTTAAAGGATGCTCAAAAGGATGATGTGAGAATTCAGAAGATAGTAGAAGCTATCAGAAAAGGAAAATCTTTGGAGTCCAATGTTAATGAAGAAGGAATTGTGAGATTTGGGAAAAGACTATGTGTTCCATCAAGTCCAGATATGAAGAAAGAACTTTTAGATGATGTAGATATTTCAAATTTCTCTATTCACCCAGGAAACACAAATATGTATCGAGATCTCTGGGAGAATTATTGGTAGGATAATATGAAGAAAGAGATCGCTGTGTATACATCAAAGTTCCTGGTGTGTCAGCAAGTGAATATAGAGAGGTATAAGTCTAAGGGTGTAACACCCCAAGATTTCATAGTGTGTTATTTCTTCAAAATAATTCAATAACTTGCACTACACGCAACACTAAGTTCAATCACACCATTAAAAGAGGTCATGAATAGTATTAACTACATTTTGAACTTTATATAATCCTTATAATTTTAGAATCCCTATTATGAGTTTCTTAGTCATAATGCAAGAACAGATTCATTTTCAGTATTTCACTTTTATCAACTTCTAATAGTGAAACCTTTTTAAATACAATATTTTAAACTTTTTGACTAAATGGGGACATCAAAAATTTAAAATGAAACACCCCAAGCTTCCACGGTACGTTTCCCTTTGAATAATGTGATAGCGTGTGTTGTACGCAACACCGAGTTCTAACACACCATAACTAATTAAACTAGCCGTTGTGAATAGTAATACCTACTTTTTGAATTAATATATATTCTATATTTCAAAATGGACTTCATTTTTGGATTCGGAATATCAAAATTAGCCTAGGGTGAAATTTTGGTACATTTCGGATAACTTTCATATTTTGATGAATAGTGAAAATTACTAAATTTTAATTAAAAACAACTTTTTTAATAAAAATAATTAATAGTGATAAATTTTGAATTTGAGTGGTTTTAAAGTATATTTAGAATATATTTTTACCATTTAATATAATTTTGGTCATTGGACATAATTTTACAATTAAATCAAACATAAACAAGTGTCAATCTTTTGATAGTTATTACCTCTTAAAAACACGCTTTTTGTTTTGACAGCGGGAATTAATTTTAAATTAATTTCTGCCACTTCTGTGTTTTTAATCTAGGAAAATGGATTCCATATTTGGAATCAGGATGTCCAAATTATGTAAATAGGTAACTTTTATTTTTACACATTTTGAATAATTACTGCGGTAAATATTTTATTTACCATGGTTAAAGGGTAAATCCGGTAAATAAGGGTTAACAAATAATATTATAATAATACAAAATTACCCTAAGACGTGTCCTAACCTTATTGGTGGACACATACCCGACCATGAGCATCCTTGGGTCAATTTGGGGACCCCTTGGAGCCACTTGTATGTGGTAGGGACACATTATATTAATAAAGTTAAAATAAAAATAAAAATGGCATAAGCTTACATCTTTTAGAAGAACAATTTTTACATAGGGTTATACATGTTGGATTTTCGATTATAAATATTCATTAGAAAGATAAAAAGATTTCCTACATAATGATATTTTATTTATAATTTTTAGACATTAAATAATTTATTTTATTTATGACACAATGATGATGCATTAATTACTAAAATAGTGAAAAATTAAAATAATTGATATTATAAATACCCAAATAATTATAATATGAAACTTTTAATGAATTAAACTAATTTTATATGATAATATTATATATTAGGATTGATTTAATTGACTTTTTTTGAAGTAATCAATCTGTTAGGAGTTTCACAAAAATCAACTATTGAATAGTGTCAAAATTGACATAAAAGAGTTCTTAAAACAAATATTATATTATTAATTGATATTAAATTCCTAAAAATCTAAGGTTCGGCCAAGAGACTTATATTATGATAGTTTCCTCATTAATGGACCACTTGGGGGTCGCTTGGATGTATATAGTAAGATTATTAACCATATTATATAAAAATACAAAGAGACATTGTAAAAGTGAAACTAATTAACTTAGAGTTAATACTTAAAGATAAGGTTAATATAAGTACCCAAACCTGTCTAAATTCTATTGGTTGAGTGGTTTTCGACCTATCCCCACCTTAACCTTTGAATAATCAACTTTGGAGCCATTAGAAACCGAATATGAATTTATTATAAATTAATATTTCTAGCTTTTCCAAAGGTGCCCCTCACCCCTCTTATAAAAGGGCACTCCTCCTTCTCATTTATTCACACCTTCAAAGCCTTTTGGTTCGGCCAAACTCTGCCCAAATACTCTCCCAACATCCCTCACTACAACTTAGAGGCCTTAGTTTGATCAGAAAGCCAACCTAAGGATCCCTTTTGATCAAATAAAAAGGAAGAACCCGAAGAAGAGGTAATGATTTCACCACCCTTTTCCAAGTTCCTTTCTTCTTCCACTTCCTCTTTCTTTGTTCTTACCATTATAAAATAATAACTCCAGTATCTTACATATACTGTGATGTTATTATAAATATGGTACAACCATATTCAGTATTCTATCCACCCTTTGAATAACATGTCACCATACGTGCGTACGTACGGCTTACCGTCTCCACGTCGTGGTGTAATTGTTATTCAATATATTATTATTTGGATGGGTATAATAATGATATGTAACTCATGTAATTAATAAATATAACATGTTAATGATTCTGTATATATGATATACCATCCATTTATATATTATTTTAATATCAAAAGAATGATATTGTCGCTCGTGCGTACGTACGGACTACCGTCTCCACGAACGCGATGAGATTCATTCTCCATCATATCCATTCAAGTATAATTATCATTTGATGATTTAAAAATGATGTTTAAGGACTTGATATAATTCTGGATATGAATAATATACAACCTATACTTTACAAACATGTCTTACGTAACAAAACATATAAAAGAAAACAAGTAAGTTAACACCCGAAACGACGATAATTCTAAGATATTATTAACAAATCAATGTTAAAAGATCATATATGATATCATATTAATATATATAATTCTTGTATAATTTAATAACAATTATTTCACCATTATACAGGAGGTTAACCTACCCCAACCAAGGAAAAGTACAAGGTAAGGGTTATTTCACAATCTCTTCATTATCCGAGGTTGTTTATACGTAATAATCTACTGGGATCTCTTTATCATCCACATCCATGTTTCTTAAAAATGTATTTCAAAACATTTTTACTATTTACAAGAATATGGGTTAAAGTCATTTATACCCTTGTTTGACTTTTTATAAGAGGTTTATAAAGGAATCTTTCCGTCGTTTTCAAAACAAGGTCCTTTTTAACCTTTTCGACAGAATTGAGGTAAGAATGTTTTTTTTAACTTATACGGCTGGTGCGGTTACTTTCCGCCGTTATAAAATCGTCGAAGCTTTCCTTACAAGATTATAAGAATATTTTCAAAGAAAATGTTTTATTTTATATGGATCTTAAATGTTTTCAAAATAAAAGGAGATACTTTTTTTAAAAGAATTTTGATTTCATCTATGTCAACATCCTTTGATGGATTTTAAGATTATTTGAAGTTGATTTATTATAATACAAAACTTCTATATTTTATTGAAGGTTTTGTGATATGTTTTAATGTGGATGTGCTATTTTATACCATTCATAGTTTATGGTGAAACTATTGACATTTCGTATGCTAGTTTTAACACAATTGTTTATGTTATATTTCAAACTTTTCTTCAGATGAATGTGCTAAACAAGTATGTTCCGGGTTGGGGACCGGTAAAAGTAAGCCCTCCAGGTTGGGGACTGGTTAAAGTAAGCCCTCCAGGTTAGGGACTGGTAAAAGTAAGCCCTCCGGTTTGGTCTCTGGTTATTAGAGGTACTCCGGGTTGGTGTCCGTTTATTAGAGGCACTCCGGGTTGGTGTCCGGTTATTAGAGGCACTCCGGGTTGGGTTCCGGTTAGAAGTAACCCCTAGGTCTTGGGATGAGGCCTAGACAAAGAAATTAACGTTTAGCATTATGCATTCCAACATTATAAAAGTGGTTATTGATTTTTTGCATGTGATTATTCGATTAGTAGAATATCCATGTGAATAAGTAAATGGCATTATTTCATTTTATTTATGCCATACCATGTTGAAAGTTCATGTTTAAAAGGCTTATGTTTTAGTTATAAATTGCCTTAAATGTTTATTCTTATTTATGAAAGTTTCCGCTATATTGTTATCCTTACTGGGCATTTGAGCTCACCCCTTCTCTATGTTTTATTTTTCCCAGGAAGTGAAGATGTAAGTTATGAATGAACTGCAGGGATATTATGAGGGGATTATAGTGTGGACTGTGGAAACATTATATTGTTGTAGTAGTTTTTCATTTTATGATGTAATGTAAAACTTATGAATATATCTAGTGTTTCCAAGGCTACTAAACCAATCGGTCTTTTGAGATTTGATCTTTCTTGTGATCATGCCAATGTTACGAAGTAATGCACCGACTCTGGGTAACTGGGGTCGGGGCGTTACAGTTGGTATCAGAGGAAGTTTAGTAAAAACCTTGGAAGCTAGATTTAGATAAACTCTGATTAGAGCACGTAGACCTAAGATGAACTTTGAGGATTAGTATAGAAGAACTTCCTAGAATTTTGGTATTGTAGAGATTTTGTGAGTTTTCCGAGCAATACATCCCTGTCTGGATACGAGCAGGTAGAGGCGGCTCTGGCACAGATGTACCTAGGGGTAAAACCCGAAAACACCGCTTTGAGCTAGACTCGAACGGGAACTGGTGCACGACAACGGGCCTTGCTGCACTCTTGGTTACGACACTCCCGGGGGATATGCTTAGGATAACTCTCATTTTCTTTACAAATCATTATGAAGGGTTTATGAGTATATACTTCCTCAAATAAAACATTTTTATGATTATGGATTATATCCATAAATAGTTCAATTTATGTTAAGTGTTTTATAAGTATGGGATTATGTATTTTGATTCATAAACTGATCTAGTTTATGCCATTGTTTAGAAATGGCGCCCAGTAGAAGGAATGAGAACTCCAGAAATGCACATGATCCAAAGAGAAGGAAGGATCATATCTTTCATGGTCTTAATCTAGAATTTATAAGAGAAATAGTCTCCCATGTATTATCATCATATGAAGAAATAACATCATGTGTTGATAAGATAAGTAAAGAGTTTACTGAGTCCTATGGCTTTGAAGGGAAGCAAGAGAAGAAAAGGATGGAAGAGAGAAAAATGGATAAAGGGAAGAGGGAAAAGAAGAATTTTCCCATATGTGGTAACTGTGGGAAGAAACACCCTGGAACTTGCCTGAAAGGAATGAGAGTTTGTTATAAGTGTGGAGGAAAAGGGCACAAAGTACGTGACTGCAAGGGTGAGAAAATGGTTTCAAATGTACAATGTTTCATTTGCAAGGAGTTTGGACACTACGCGAACCTATGCCCCAGTCATCAGACTATGCCGCAAATGATGCTATTGGATAATAATCAAGTTATGATACTACCACAGATGAAGAGGAATGATTAGAGTTCTTATGTTGATTATGTCAATTGAGTGTTGTATCAACAATGTACTTGTTATAATAATTATGGAGTATATAAGGATTGTACTGCAGTACTATTTCATTAAGGACTTGAGATTGTGTGGAACAAAGAAAAGTCACTCAATAGCAGGATAAATTTTTGGAAAATATATGGTTGAGAGAATGATAAATCATAATATAGTTCTGATACTGAGGTAGTGATTTTGGAATAATATGTGATTGTTTTGGATAAATTATATTGGATATTCTTGACTACCTTGGAACTGATTAATGATTTGTATATTCCATCATTGTTGGGGTTTAAAACATTTTTGGATTAATGAAGTATATCCAGCATTCTATATGGAATAAGGGAGCATGAATGTAATCAATAAGGAATATGGTAATACATGATGAAGGTATTCATATTCTATTACAGGGTAAAAAGGATCTATATTATGTTTACCTTCCTTATAAATGTTGGACTGTGAGTTTAGATAGAAGTATTTTGGATAGTTCTAGTTTGGATTATTTTGGATTACCATAAAAGGACAACCCGGAGGTCGGGCGGCAACTCGTCGCGTCCGGCAAGGCTGCGAGACTTGAACCCACAACCAAAGGGTGACAAGGGTGTATCACCTACCACTATCCCACGAGATGTCCTGGATTAAATAAAGTAGTTTTTTAAAAGATTTGGTAGATGAATTAAAAATTCGTTTATTTTGGAACCCTCTATGAATAGTATAAATAGAATTTTTTTTACGAGTGAATGATGAGTTTTGGTAGAAATTTATTAATGGATAAAACTCTAATTATAAACTAAGTATATCTCCTTATGATCTTATCCAATCTCATAAATAAATTCCTCATCATTAATAAAAGGAACTTAGAACAAAAATGTTGTCCTAGATGGTACCTTAAATCATCACTAATTTATGGCTTTGGGATTGTTGGCCTTTTCATAGCCATGTTCTCTACCACTCTCCATCAGATAATTGATGGCTAGATTTTTCTTCCATATCCATATTTTCTTACATGGAACCCTAGTATGTGTTATTTTCGGTAATCTTCATACTTTCCACTCTTTATTTTAAATAGAGGCCTCATTAATTCATTTTTCGATGTGGGATTTCAACTAAGATATTTTGAAACGTCAAAAATGTGTTATCCTAATACCCTATGTTTTGTTGAACCGATGGTATTTCAAATCATCATAGATTGATGAATTTAAGGACCTCAATTATACACTTGTTTGTGATTGATGAACTCAATCACTACCTATAAATATTTACGTTTTTCCTCCGATTATATGTCTCTAATTTCCACCAATGTTCTCCTAATCGAGATCATAATTTGGTGGTGACCCTTTGATTTCTCTTTTCCTCATATTAAGACTAAATTTTAGTAACCCAATTTCCGATGTGGTTTTTCCCACAAATATATTTTCTACTTTCAACCTTTTATTTTTTAAGAACAATTTCAAATTGCGAGGACGCAATTTATTGAAGGAGGGGAGAATGTAACACCCCAAGATTTCATAGTGTGTTATTTCTTCAAAATAATTCAATAACTTGCACTACACGCTACACTAAGTTCAATCACACCATTAAAAGAGGTCATGAATAGTATTAACTACATTTTGAACTTTATATAATCCTTATAATTTTAGAATCCCTATTATGAGTTTCTTAGTCATAATGCAAGAACAGATTCATTTTCAGTATTTCACTTTTATCAACTTCTAATAGTGAAACCTTTTTAAATACAATATTTTAAACTTTTTGACTAAATGGGGACATCAAAAATTTAAAATGAAACTCCCCAAGCTTCCACGGTACGTTTCCCTTTGAATAATGTGATAGCGTGTGTTGTACGCAACATCGAGTTCTAACACACCATAACTAATTAAACTAGCCGTTGTGAATAGTAATACCTACTTTTTGAATTCATATATATTCTATATTTCAAAATGGACTTCATTTTTGGATTCGGAATATCAAAATTAGCCTAGGGTGAAATTTTGGTACATTTCGGATAACTTTCATATTTTGATGAATAGTGAAAATTACTAAATTTTAATTAAAAACAACTTTTTTAATCAAAATAATTAATAGTGATAAATTTTTAATTTGAGTGGTTTTAAAGTATATTTAGAATATATTTTTACCATTTAATATAATTTTGGTCATTGGACATAATTTTACAATTAAATCAAACATAAACAAGTGTCAATCTTTTGATAGTTATTACCTCTTAAAAACACGTTTTTTGTTTTGACAGCGGGAATTAATTTTAAATTAATTTCTGCCACTTCTGTGTTTTTAATCTAGGAAAATGGATTCCATATTTGGAATCAGGATGTCCAAATTATGTAAATAGGTAACTTTTATTTTTACACATTTTGAATAATTACTGCGGTAAATATTTTATTTACCATGGTTAAAGGGTAAATCCGGTAAATAAGGGTTAAAAAATAATATTATAATAATACAAAATTACCCTAAGACGTGTCCTAACCTTATTGGTGGACACATACCCGACCATGATCATCCTTGGGTCAATTTGGGGACCCCTTGGAGCCACTTGTATGTGGTAGGGACACATTATATTAATAAAGTTAAAATAAAAATAAAAATGGCATAAGCTTACATCTTTTAGAAGAACAATTTTTACATAGGGTTATACATGTTGGATTTTCGATTATAAATATTCATTAGAAAGATAAAAAGATTTCCTACATAATGATATTTTATTTATAATTTTTAGACATTAAATAATTTATTTTATTTATGACACAATGATGATGCAGTAATTACTAAAATAGTGAAAAATTAAAATAATTGATATTATAAATACCCAAATAATTATAATATGAAACTTTTAATGAATTAAACTAATTTTCTATGATAATATTATATATTAGGATTGATTTAATTGACTTTGTATGAAGTAATCAATCTGTTAGGAGTTTCACAAAAATCAACTATTGAATAGTGTCAAAATTGACATAAAAGAGTTCTTAAAACAAATATTATATTATTAATTGATATTAAATTCCTAAAAATCTAAGGTTCGGCCAAGAGACTTATATTATGATAGGTTCCTCATTAATGGACCACTTGGGGGTCGCTTGGATGTATATAGTAAGTTTATTAACCATATTATATAAAAATACAAAGAGACATTGTAAAAGTGAAACTAATTAACTTAGAGTTAATACTTAAAGATAAGGTTAATATAAGTACCCAAACCTGTCTAAATTCTATTGGTTGAGTGGTTTTAGACCTATCCCCACCTTAACCTTTGAATAATCAACTTTGGAGCCATTAGAAACCGAATATGAATTTATTATAAATTAATATTTCTAGCTTTTCCAAAGGTGCCCCTCACCCCTCTTATAAAAGGGCACTCCTCCTTCTCATTTCTTCACACCTTCAAAGCCTTTTGGTTCGGCCAAACTCTGCCCAAATACTCTCCCAACATCCCTAAATACAACTTAGAGGCCTTAGTTTGATCAGAAAGCCAACCTAAGGATCCCTTTTGATCAAATCAAAAGGAAGAACCCGAAGAAGAGGTAATGATTTCACCACCCTTTTCCAAGTTCCTTTCTTCTTCCACTTCCTCTTTCTTTGTTCTTACCATTATAAAATAATAACTCCAGTATCTTACATATACTGTGATGTTATTATAAATATGGTACAACCATATTCAGTATTCTATCCACCCTTTGAATAACATGTCACCATACGTGCGTACGTACGGCTTACCGTCTCCACGTCGTGGTGTAATTGTTATTCAATATATTATTATTTGGATGGGTATAATAATGATATGTAACTCATGTAAATAATAAATATAACATGTTAATGATTCTGTATATATGATATACCATCCATTTATATATTATTTTAATATCAAATGAATGATATTGTCGCTCGTGCGTACGTACGGACTACCGTCTCCACGAACGCGATGAGATTCATTCTCCATCATATCCATTCAAGTATAATTATCATTTGATGATTTAAAAATGATGTTTAAGGACTTGATATAATTCTGGATATGAATAATATACAACCTATCCTTTACAAACATGTCTTACGTAACAAAACATATAAAAGAAAACAAGTAAGTTAACACCCGAAACGACGATAATTCTAAGATATTATTAACAAATCAATGTTAAAAGATCATATATGATATCATATTAATATATATAATTCTTGTATAATTTAATAACAATTATTTCACCATTATACAGGAGGTTAACCTACCCCAACCAAGGAAAAGTACAAGGTAAGGGTTATTTCACAATCTCTTCATTATCCGAGGTTGTTTATACGTAATAATCTACTGGGATCTCTTTATCATCCACATCCATGTTTCTTAAAAATGTATTTCAAAACATTTTTACTATTTACAAGAATATGGGTTAAAGTCATTTATACCCTTGTTTGACTTTTTATAAGAGGTTTATAAAGGAATCTTTCCGTCGTTTTCAAAACAAGGTCCTTTTTAACCTTTTCGACAGAATTGAGGTAAGAATGTTTTTTTTAACTTATACGGCGGGTGCGGTTACTTTCCGCCGTTATAAAATCGTCGAAGCTTTCCTTACAAGATTATAAGAATATTTTCAAAGAAAATGTTTTATTTTATATGGATCTTAAATGTTTTCAAAATAAAAGGAGATACTTCTTTTAAAAGAATTTTGATTTCATCTATGTCAACATCCTTTGATGGATTTTAAGATTATTTGAAGTTGATTTATTATAATACAAAACTTCTATATTTTATTGAAGGTTTTGTGATATGTTTTAATGTGGATGTGCTATTTTATACCATTCATAGTTTATGGTGAAACTATTGACATTTCGTATGCTAGTTTTAACACAAATGTTTATGTTATATTTCAAACTTTTCTTCAGATGAATGTGCTAAACAAGTATGTTCCGGGTTGGGGACCGGTAAAAGTAAGCCCTCCAGGTTGGGGACTGGTTAAAGTAAGCCCTCCAGGTTAGGGACTGGTAAAAGTAAGCCCTCCGGTTTGGTCTCCGGTTATTAGAGGTACTCCGGGTTGGTGTCCGGTTATTAGAGGCACTCCGGGTTGGTGTCCGGTTATTAGAGGCACTCCGGGTTGGGTTTTGGTTAGAAGTAACCCCTAGGTCTTGGGATGAGGCCTAGACAAAGAAATTAACGTTTAGCATTATGCATTCCAACATTATAAAAGTGGTTATTGATTTTTTGCATGTGATTATTCGATTAGTAGAATATCCATGTGAATAAGTAAATGGCATTATTTCATTTTATTTATGCCATACCATGTTGAAAGTTCATGTTTAAAAGGCTTATGTTTTAGTTATAAATTGCCTTAAATGTTTATTCTTATTTATGAAAGTTTCCGCTATATTGTTATCCTTACTGGGCATTTGAGCTCACCCCTTCTCTATGTTTTATTTTTCCCAGGAAGTGAAGATGTAAGTTATGAATGAACTGCAGGGATATTATGAGGGGATTATAGTGTGGACTGTGGAAACATTATGTTGTTGTAGTAGTTTTTCATTTTATGATGTAATGTAAAACTTATGAATATATCTAGTGTTTCCAAGGCTACTAAACCAATCGGTCTTTCGAGATTTGATCTTTCTTGTGATCATGCCAATGTTACGAAGTAATGCACCGACTCTGGGTAACTGGGGTCGGGGCGTTACAAAGGGGATAGTGCAACCATTGCCCATACCATCATAGAAATGGGATAACATCACCATGGACTTTGTCACTAGACTTCCGAAGAGCTCCAAAGGCAATAATGCAATCTGGGTTGTTGTGGATCATCTTACAAAGTCTACACACTTCATTGCAATTCAGAAGGATTTCTCATTGGATCAAATAGAACAGATATATATCAAGGAAGTGGTACAGCTGAATGGAGTACCACTATCTATTGTACCCGATCAAGATACAAGATTCACCTATATGTTTTGGAATAGTCTTCAACATGCTCTAGATACTGAGCTGAACTTCAGTACATCTTATCATCCTCAAGCTGATGGCCAATTCGAGCGGACTATCCAAACACTTCTAGACATGTTGAGAGAGTGTTATATGGACTTAAAAGGAGAGTGGGACTAACATCTCCCACTGGTTGAATTCTCCTACAATAACAGTTTCCACTCGGTCGTCCAAATGGCACCTTATGAAGCCCTGTATGGGAAGAGGTGCAGAACACCGGCATGTTGGGATGAAGTTGGTGAACGTAAACTGCTAGGACTAGAAATAGTCAAAGAAATGGTGGAGAAGGTGAAAACCATTCAGCAGCATATCAAGGCAGCCCAGAGTCGACTGAAGAGTTATGCAGATAACCGTCGATGAGACCTTGAGTTTAAAGTTAGAGACATGGTATTTCTATGCATATCTCCACAGAAGAAGGTCATGAGGTTTGGAAAGAAAGGGAAGTTAAGTCCTAGGTACATTGTCCCCTTCTAGATTCTTGATCGTGTTGGGGCTATGGCCTATCGACTAGCACTTCCACATACCATGGCTAAAGTACATGATATATTTCATGTATCCCTATTAAAGAAGTACATACCAGACCCTTCATATGTACTCTCTTCAGAGGTAGTACAGCTAGAGTATGATCTTTCTTACGCGGAGCAACCAATGAAGATATTAGATAGTAGAGAAAAGGTTCTATGAAATAATAAAATGTCCTTCGTCAAGGTGTTGTGGTGAAACCACAAGTTTGAATAAGTGACATGGGAATCATAGGAAGTGATGAAGTAGAGTTACCCCCATTTTTTTAAGTGGGAAAAGGACATTTTGAGGGTGAAATTTCTTAAGGGGGGGATATTGTAACGACCCAAACTTTTATTAATAAAAATTCCTCTTGATCTAATTAAATTTCTAATTATGGTTATATAAAATATAAACTTCATTGGTTTTATGTTTCTGGATTTTAAAATACCATTATTAATTGTGGTCGTTGTTAATATAGCTGTTGAACAATGGTCACATGATTAGTATAAATATAGGGCTTTAACAAATCCAATTTACTCAAACAAAGGAAGTGAAGGCCTCATCTAGTAGAATTTCCCCATACAAAGCTCATTTATCAGAGCTTGGAAGGGAGGTGGCTTCATTGGGATTCTCTCTTGACCAAGCCCAAGATGATCTTGAACACGTTAAGCTTGAGCAGAATCAACTACGGGAGAAGTGGAAGTTAATAGAGATTACCACCAGAGCGATGTTATCCGAGCCACCCCAAGAGTCTATCACCATCACACATCTTAACCTTCAGTATTATGTAGGTGTTATAAGGGGTTATGTAATAAGACCCTAGAACTATGACTATTTACATTATTTTTGTATAAAGAATGTGCATTCATTTTATTATTGTTACTTTGTAAATAGTTTTTAAATCACAAATAGTATTTTTGGACTAAGTAATCTATTTTGATGAATTGATGGATTTTTGAATTAAATAACGCTTTAATAAAATATTATTTTTATTATTAAATTGATTTTTATTAAATATAAATTATCTTATAATTTTATGAATGAAATTGTAATTTTTATTAAGGTTTGAAAGTTATTTTTGTCAAAACACATGAATTTTTTATAAATGTATATTTTTATTTAAAATTAAAAATTCAAATATTTAGAAAATTATTTAGATAAAATTAAAATTATTTCTAGAATCAGGATGTCGAAATTATTCAACGGTTAATTTTTCATAATTTTTTGAGACAGTAGATTTTTTAAGTAAAAATTAAATACCGTTTAAATATATAATGTGTTTTATGACAACATAATGACCCAATAGTGAATTAATAAAATATTATAAACATTATGTTTGGCCAATATATGTTTTATACTTAAAATAATTTAATTTTATATATTTTTTATTTATTTTAAAAATCTTTAGTGGACCCTTCAAGGCTTATAAAACATTTTTTCTTTTTAAATTGTTTTCCTTAAGAGTTTGACTCACCTCCACATAAGAAAACATATTATTTTAATAAGTTAATCCATTGGAATTATAAAATATTTTTTTTCCAATCCCCTTTGTAAAAATCCATGGGCAAAAACCATCGGCTATTTTGTGGTATTGATTAGTTTAATGTGAGGTGTCCCAAACCTAAATAATAAAGAATTCCCTCTCATTTCCTATATAAACCCACCCAAGCTCCCACTTCCTCTTCACTAAAAGCCTTTAGAGCTCAACCAAATCCTATACTCCTATCTATAGAATCCTCCCAAGGTTCCCCAAGTTCCCATGAAGCCTCTCTCAAGCCTCTCCCAAGCCTTTGGGATCACACTTCCAAGTAAAGGATTTCTTCCTTTCTCAATTTTGTCCAATTTTCTGTAAGTTGTTATTCCATTTTGTTTTCAATTAAAAATGTTGGGGTTTGATTTAAAAACTCCCCCATACTTTCCTCTTTATTTTTTGATTATGGGAGACCCCTTTTTCTCTCATTAATGCCTCCCATGTACACCCGTTACCATGTCGAAATTCCGTAAGAAATTTCTCTCTCCTCTTTTACATCCAAGTAATTATTTTGTACCATGAATATAAATTCCATTAAAATTGTTGGGACATGTATCTATATAAACCCATTACTGTCAATTTCATGTAAATATTATGATACAACCCTTTCTATCTCATCAACCAATTTTATGAGTTCTTATGTCACGCCGTTATGCTGCTAAAATTGCCCCGTCATTTTCCAAGCCAAAGTCATTGTGTAGTTAATACCATGCCCATTTCTATATCAAGGGTATTCACCTTTATGCACAATTAATTATTGTTTAAATAGTTTAATGTATTAATTCCACGCTACTTTATCGTGGAATAAATGATGATGTTTAATGAATCCATGTTTTATGATCCACGTGGCACAATTATGCATGAAATGAAATGATTGAAGAGGGTGTGCCCTGATAGATCTCAAATTCATTGGGAAAAGTTTAGTATCATGATATGTATAGCATCACACCTTTTTATCACATAAAAGTTCATTATATTTTACAAAACCGAGGATCTTTAAGGTTCAGTGTCTTGGAAACCAGGAACTTAAAACATGAAAACATAAAACATTCTTCTTAAACACTTGAAAGGATTCTCCTCATGTTAATCCTAGGTTAATTACTACATTTCATAACCTGAGGACATACATCAAAAGAAAGGGTGAGCAGAAAGCCCAGTAAGGGAAACAAGGGGAAACATTTAGCATGTGAACTTGGGATACATCAACAATGTCATGAAAAAGAACTTTAAGGAGTGAGAAAGGAATCGTGAGGCATATCATAATAAAAATAACATTTTTCATAACTTGAAGATGTGTCTACAATATTTAATATTGAAAATCATTTCGTTTCACCAAGGTTCATCCCCAAGGTTTCATTAAAAATTACCAAGGTTATTCACCAAGGTATCAGTCTAAAAGGTCATCTCTAGAGATTAAGTCTTTACCCAATGCATTGGAGCGCTATCAGGGTGCACCCTTGACATGTCTTTATTATCATGTGAGCCACATATATCATCATAAATAATTTCATAAACAACCCATATAGAAAAAAAGGAATGTGTTTCATTTCATAATCATAACGTTTTAAAAACTGCTTTAAAGACATGGTTTTTACGTCACTTTAAACCCACGGAAAGGGAGAGAGGGTCTCATGTATGTAAATCACAGAATTTAAAATAGAACAACTTGTTATATATGTGAATACACCTATAGAAGATATATCTTTGAGTATTCACTTAATAAAATAAAATAACTTTAGAAAAAGAGAGAGACATTTTGAGACAAAAATTATGCAGCATAACAGCTATGTTTCAGTGTTTTAGAAAACATTGAAAAGAGAGGGGACATGGGTCAAACAATCATAAATGATCCATAAAACAGTATAGGTACATAATATGAATGATATATGGACATGGTAATGAAATTTTAAGTACATACCAATTGAAATTAAAAATATGGAAGGAAGAAAAAAATTAGATTTCTCTTATTAAAATCCCACAGCCTAACGACGTCACTTAAACTTCAACCAAAAATTAATTGACAATATCAAATAGGGTATCTCATCATATGAACATAAGAGTTCAGTATGATCGATATAGAGATCATACCCCAACATAATAAAAAGGAACTTGAAAGACTTGACATGAAAATAGATCTTGAAAATGAGAAGGGTGAAAGAATCCCTTAAAAATTCAGCAGTCTAACGGCGCCACTTAAAACTTCAAAATACTGAATTGAAGATATCAAATAGGGTCTCTAATCATATGAACATAAGAGTTTAGTATGATAGATATAGATATCATACCCAAAAATAATAAAAAGGAACTTGAAAGACTTGACATGAAAGTAGAACTTCAAAACGAGAAGGGTGAAAGAACCACTTAAAAATTCGGCAGCCTAACGGTGCCACTTAAAACATCAAAATACTGAATTGAAGAGATAAAATGGGGTCTCTAATCATATGATCATGAAAGATCAGTATGATAAATATATATATCATACCCCAACATAATAAAAAGGAACTTGAAAGACTTTATAAGATAATAGAACTTGAAAATGAGAAAGGTGAAAGAATCCGTTACAAAAATTTCGGCAGCCTAACAACGCCACTTAAACTTTCATAAAATGAAATTATGAGAGTAAGAGGGGGTATCTCATCATATGAACATAAAAAGGACAGTATAATTAATATAAAATAACATCCTCCAACATAAGAACATGGAGCATAAAATAAATGACATAAAAGAGATCACTTGAAAAGAAAGAGAGGGGTCAGATCCCTTACCTTAAAATGTAACTCTTAAAACTCAAAGGTTGGGAACTTGAGGGATTGGGGCACCTTGGGAGGACTCCTTGGGAGGTAATGAGACAATATATTAGTTGGGGTAGAGTTGGGAGTCGAATGGATGAGAGGATGTCTTGGTATTTATAGGTAAAGTGAGGGGACAAGACATTAATGGCCAAGGGACACCTCATTGGTGGTTTTGGCAAAACCATGGGCTTGCCCACGGTATTTTCCCATGGTATTGGCCACTTGGGACACCTCATACCTTATATTACTATTCATAAGTCGAACATATTTATTAAATACTTAATACATCATTTAATGATGTCATTAAACACCCGTAACTTAAAAACTGTATTTTCACTATTCATCGAAAATTCAACTTTCTTAGAAAAATCCCAAAATTTCACCTTAACCAAATATTGATGCTATGATTTCAAAAATGAACTCCATTTTATAAAAATAATTTTCTAAATATTTTTAATTTAGTTTTTAATTAAAAAACACTATTCACCCGAAAAAACTAATACTTGACTAATAATTTATGAAACCGTTATTTAACCATTTTATTGAATCACATTACCTAATCAAGGTGCCTTGATTATATTAATGCTTTATTTAAGTGAGATTAATAATCCATTTGGTCACATTACTAATCCTAAGCATAAAATCACTATTAATAATTTACTATTTATCAAAAATTAAGTTGATCTTATTAGACTCTAAATTTCGTACTGAACATAACTGTAGAAGACCATTTTATTGAAAATCAATACACATTTTTAATTATTTAAGCTTTACATAAACAATTTTAAAAAATCCTTTTTCTAAAATTCATCAAAAATATGCATACTATATTTATCCAGTCATTTGAAAATTCATAAATTTCATCATAAGAAGAAATCCCAATTTTTATTTAAAACAAAGGATTACACAAGGCAGTTACGGTCTCCTTACATATCCCTTTATCACACCAGCATAGGACCTAAGTGTAAGGTGTGCTAAGGTGAGATAATCTGAGGGAGGCTCGACCAACATCGCACGAGTAGTAATTTCTATCATTTTGAACTTCTCGCAAAGGCGATTCCGTTCTAGCTTCACACGATGAAGTTCAGCTTGGGTTTGGTCCAGAGCAAAGCCCAGTGGTGCTACCTCCTTCCCAAGTTCTGTTAGATGGGCTTCGATCAGTCCAAGACTACTGGGTGAGGCCATCAAATCTTATTTCTATATTAATTAACCAAGATTACTTGTATTTAGAGACAATAATCGAAACGTTTAGTTTCCAGCGGTCATATTGACCAATGGTCATATAACAGTCAAAATCCAATGGTCTCATTTTAATTATACTCATGTTATCAAATGAAATTGTTTTTTTGAGTATAAAAAATAAAATATCACACAAAATTAGGAAACAAGATTTATTCAAAATTTCAGGTCGTTACAATATTCCACCCTTAAGAAATTGCGTCCTCACAATTTTTAAAATTGGATTTTGAAATTTCATTGAAAGTCCCACATCGGAAAAAGAGTCAGTAACACTATTACTTTAAAAGAAATAAAAGGAAGTACAAAGGCCACCTGAGTTAACCCACACTAGGATTCCATATAGGAAAACATGGACATGGAGTAGAAAACAAAGGGTCAAGTTCTGAGGGAGAGTGATAGAAAACATGATTAAGAGAAAGTTAACCCTGAGAAAATCCCAAACTTATGATGTGTGTAAATGGTCTTTGATTACCTAGTAGGAAACGTAAAACAACAATGTTTTTGTATTACGTTCCTTTTCATAATTTTGAGGAAATCATTTACTACATAGAACAAAAACATAAGGAAATATACCTACCTTCCAGTAGAGTTTCATCCTTTAATAAGTTTCTACCAAAACTAATCTTTTCTCCAAACGATGAGCATTAAAAACTACTTGGTCTCATTAAAGCACAAGAATAATCTTATAGAGAATCACATAATCCACCAAAGATTAACTATCTATTTCTTCTATCTTTAAACATTATCCCAAAAACAGAAAGGGTAAGATAAAACAACTCTTCCAAAATAAAGAACCCCAGAGGAAGGGAAACTACTTTAAATCTTCAAAGTTCCACAGTACTACCCAAAGTTCATCATAGACCATTCTGTAAATAACTTTCCTTAAAAATACTCAAAATAAACCAAACTAAGATTGAAACCCAAATACAAGAAGGATTTGATAACATAGTCTTCCAAGGTAAACTTTATCATTCATATCCAAACAACATCAACCACTCCTAACATCTTATAACAAAAGTAACTAAAATAAACATATTTATCCCAAGATAGGTTAATCATTTCCATAAGTAACCTAAATTACTCTAAGTCCACATTAAATTCATCGATTCTTCAAAATATAAGTCAACATTACTACTCAATGAAAATACCGTAGTAATCAATTTACCTCGATCATATAGGGTCCCCAAAATAGTGAATGTATTCCAAAATAATAATAACCTTTTAATCCACTAATCATCTCTGTCATATTAATATGAAAATCATCACATTTCCTTTCACATTGGTTGTTGGGACATGTTCTTTCATTTCCCACCATTAACTAAGAAAAGAAAGTATAGTTAGGGGCTTAAATACTTAGCCAATAATCATGAAAAGGAACTTAAAGCATATAAGGATAACTTGTAGAAGAAAAGTATACCCTAACTTGTGATCCCATAGGTTTTAAACTAGGTTATCCATGATCATATATTCTTATGTGAATCCATATTTTATTTTATCTTTGTTCCTTTAATAATGGTTCATACTAAGCTTATGAATTTACCAAAGCATATCCCCCGGGAGTGTCGTAACCAAGAGTGCAGCAAGGCCCATTGTCATGTACCAGTTCCTGTTCGATTCTAGCTCAAAGCGGTGTTTTCGGGTTTTACCCCTATGTACATCTGTGCCAGAGTCACCTCTACCTGCTCGTATCCAGACAGGGATGTATTTGCTTGGAAACCCCTTACTCAATACTCACCAAAATACCAGGAAGATTTCCTATATTTAAACTTTTCTATAGGGTTATTCCTAAAGTTTTAATATCCTAATTTCCACAAATAACTAAAACATCCTTTGATAGCAACTATAGCATCCCGCCTTTTTATCACATAAACTTTCATTACATTTTACAAAACCGAGGATCTTTAAGGTTTAGTGTCTTGGAAACCAGGAACTTAAAACATGAAAACATAAAACCTTCTTCTTAAACACTTGAAAGGATTATCGTCATGTTCATCCTAGGTTCATTACTGCATCTCATAACCTAGGGACATACATCAAAAGAAAGGGTGAGAAGAAGTCCCAGTAAGTGAAACAAGGGGAAACATTTAACATGTGAACTTGGGATACATCAACAATGTCATGAAAATGAACTTTAAGGCATGAGAAAGAAATCGTGAGGCATATCATAATAAAAATAACATTTTTCATAACTTGAATATGTGGCTACAACATTTAATATTGACAATAATTTCGTTTCACCAAGGTCCATCCCCAAGGTGTCATAAAAAATTACCAAGGTTATTTACCAAGGTATCAGTCTAAAAGGTCATCTCTAGAGATTAATTCTTTACCCAATGCATTGGAGCGATATCGGGGCGCACCCTTGACATGTATTTATTATCATGTGATCCACATATATCGTCATCAATAATTTCATAAACAACCCATATAGAAAAAAAGTAATGGGTTTTATTTCATAATCATAACGTTTTAAAAACTGCTTTAAAGACATTATTTTTACGTCACTTTAAACCCACGGAAAGGGAGAGAGGGTCTCATGTATGTAAATCCCAGAATTTAAAATAGAACA
The DNA here is from genome assembly GCA_963277665.1 of Viscum album. Lineage (NCBI taxonomy): Eukaryota > Viridiplantae > Streptophyta > Magnoliopsida > Santalales > Viscaceae > Viscum > Viscum album. Next base: position 1,969,108,011 of record OY728161.1, read on the forward strand.
ACTTGGTATATATTTGAATACAACTATAGAAGATAGAGCTTTTAGTATTCAATTAATAAAATAAAATAACTTTAGAAAAAGAGAGAGACATTTTGAGACGGAAATTCTGCAGCATAACGACTATGTTTCGGGGTTTTAGAAAACATTGAAAAGAGAGGGGACATGGGTCAAACAATCATAAATGACCCATAAAACAGTATAGGGACAGAATATGAAGGATATATGAACATGTTAATGAAATTCTAAGGACATACCATTTGAAATGAAAAATATGGAAGGAAGACAAAAATTAGATTTCTCGTATGAAAACCCCACAGCCTAACGACGTCACTTAAACTTCAACCAAAAATGAATTGACAAGATCAAATAGGGTCTCTCATCATATGAACATAAGAGTTAAGTATGATAGATATATATATCATACCTCAACATAATAAAAAGTAACTTGAAAGACTTGACATGAAAATAGATATTGAAAACGAGAAGGGTGAAAGAATCCCTTAAAAATTCGGCAGTCTAACGGCACCACTTAAAACATCAAAATACTGAATTGAAGAGATAAAATAGGTTATCTCAACATATTAACATAAGATTTAAGTTTGATAGATAGAGAGATAATACCCAAACATAATAAAAAGGAACTTGAAAGACTTGACATGAAAGTCGAACTTCAAAATGAGAAGGGTAAAAGAACCACTTAAAAATTCGGCAGCCTAACGGTTCCATTTAAAAAATCAAAATACTGAATTGAAGAGATCAAATGGGGTATATCATAATATGATCACAAAAGATCAGTATGATAGATATATATATCATACCCCAACATAATAAAAAGTAACTTGAAATACTTGACAAGATAATAGAACTTGAAAATGAGAAGGGTGAAAGAATCTGTTACAAAAATTTCGGCAGCCTAACGACGCCACTTAAACTTTCATAAAATGAAATGATGAGAGTAAGAGGCGGTATATCATCATATGGACATAAAAATAAAAGTATAATTAATATAAAATAACATCCTCCAACATAAGAAGATGGAGCATAAAAGAAATGACATAAAAGAGATCACTTGAAAAGAAAGAGAGGGGTCAGATCCCTTACCTTAAAATGTAACTCTTAAAACTCAAAGGTTGGGACCTTGAGGGCTTGGGGGCACCTTGGGAGGACTCCATGGGAGGTAATGAGACCAGAGATTCGTTGGGGGAGAGTTGGGAGTCGAATGGATGAGAGGATGGCTTGGTATTTATAGGGAAAGTGAGGGGACAAGGCATTAATGGCCAAGGGACACCTCATTGGTGGTTTTGGCAAAACCATGGGCTTGCCCATGGTATTTTCCCATGGTATTGGCCACTTGGGACACCTCATACCTTATATTACTATTCATAAGTCGACCATGTTTATTACATACTTAATACATCATTTAATGATGTCATTAAACACCCGTAACTTAAAAATTGTATTTTCACTGTTCATCGAAAATTCAACTTTCTCAGAAAAATCCCAAAATTTCACCTTAACCAAATATCGATGCTATTATTTCAAAAATGAACTCCATTTTATAAAAATAATTTTCTAAATATTTTTAATTTAATTTTTAATTAAAAAACACTATTCACCCGAAAAAACTAATACTTGACTAATAATTTATGTAACCGTTATTTAACCATTTTATTGAATCACATTACTTAATCAAGGTGCCTTGATTATATTAATGCTTTATTTAAGTGAGATTACTAATCCATTTGGTCACATTACTAATCCTAAGCATAAAATCACTATTCATAATTTACTATTCATCAAAAATTAAGTTGATCTTATTAGACTCTAAATTTCGTACTGAACATAAATGTAGAAGACCATTTTTTGAAAATAAATACACATTTTTAATTATTTAAGGTTTACATAAACATTTTTAAAATATCCTTTTTCTAAAATTCATCAAAAATATGCATACTATATTTATCCGGTCATTTGAAAATTCAGAAACTTCATCATAAGAAGAAATCCCAATTTTTATTTAAAACAAAGGATTACAAAAGGCAGTTACGGTCTCCTTACATAGCCCCTTATCACACCAGCATAGGACCTAAGTGTAAGGTGTGCTAAGGTGAGAGAATCTGAGGGAGGCTCGACCAACATCGCACAAGTAGTAATTTCTATCAGTTTGAACTTCTCGCGAAGGAGATACTGTTCTGGCTTCACATGATAAAGTTCGGCTTGAGTTTAGTCCAGAGCAAAGCCCAGTGGTGCTACCTCCTTCCCAAGTTCTGTTAGATGGGCTTCGATCGGTCCAAGACTACTGGGTGAGGCCATTGAATCTTCTTTATATATTAATTAACCAAGATTACTTATATTTAGAGACAATAATCGAAACGTTTAGTTTCCAGCGGTCATATTGACTAATGGTCATATAACAGTCAAAATCCAACGGTCTCATTTTAATTATACTCATGTTATCAAATGAAACAGTTTTTTTGAGTATAAAAAATAAAATAACACACAAAATTAGGAAACAAGATTTATTCAAAATTTCGGGTTGTTACAATATGTCATGTGCAATGAGTGTTGACTCAGGCTAATTCAAGTGAAACGAGGGGTTACTCGTGCTCCATGTGCAATGAGGGTTGACTCATACTCCATGTGAAATGAGCCTTGGATCATACTAATTCCATGTTAAGTGTTGTTTCCACATTTCCATGTTATGATTATCATGCTTTATCATGACTTTATATTCATGTTTCTCTTGTGCTCCATTGATATACTTATTTTCTAACATGTATTATATTCCTTATGTTATTCCATATTTATTCCCTTACTGGGCTTTATAGCTCACCCTTTTCTTATGCATGTCCTTAGGTTATCTCATGCAATGCTAAGTACGAGGGAATGTATTGGTCATATAAAGGAAGTTTTTAATAAATATGTTGTGTGTTTTATGTTATAAGATGTTATGTAGTGTTCCTAAACCCCAAATACACTAGACCTCTCAACATTCTATGTTGTATCAAGTGAAGATTTTATGTAATAAATCAGGTTTAAGTGTGTAATAAAAATCCGGGTTGTTATAGTTCATCCCACCAAGCATACTAGACCTATTAATTAGGTGGAGTAACCCTTGACTATGGTTGAAGATCTTCCTAAACTATGGTTTTGTTATAACTTAATAAATAAAAGGCATTTATGACTCAATATCACATTGTTTGATTTTTATTATAATATATTTTGAAACTGAAATCTGGTTCTATTTATCATGATTGTTAATTAAATTTATATGGCCACTTCTATAAAAATTACACATGAAAAAATAGAAATTATTCAATACAAAATAATCCATTTTTATCATTTCATACATATTAACAATTCTATGTGATCACTTTTTATACAAAAATTCACATGTTAATTAATAGTCCTTGATTAATATAAATAAATGAGTGAAATTATCCTATGTTTTATTCTATCTATTTTTTGTATAGAAAATGATAAAGTGATCATATCTCTATGATAACTCCTGAATACATAAGTGATATTGAGTTGAAACATCCTAATTCTCCCATGTTGGGTTTTTTCTATTTTCCAACTCAAAATTTCTCATCACAAGAAATTCCTTCTTTATAAAAATTTACTCACACATTGGTGAGGGGGAATTAAGAAGAGATATTAAATTTAATTAACTAAATATGGGCACATAAACCCTTATAAAATTTAAGGACAAGAGATATTTAATATATTGAAAAAATACTATATAGTAATTATTTTTTTATAATATATAGTAATTATATTAACTAAATTATTTAAATAGTGAACCTAATGATTTCAAAAATAATAATAAACTAAACATAAAGAGATTATGATAGTTCATGATCAGTCTTTGTGTACTAATAAGTGTATAGAAAATATTAAACAAGATAAAATTATACTTGAAGGATTTTTAAAAAATGAAAATGAATCTAAAAATATTTGTTATTCCTTAATGACACATATGAGGGTCCTTGGGATAAATACAAAAAAAATTAAAAAAATATATTTTTCATTTTTTGGTTTTTTTAGATTTTTTTGAATATATTTGGTTATGATTTCATAAAAAATGGACTTTATAGGTTATTGGGTCTAGTTTGGGTTAGATTAGGAGTTGGAGGGGTAAGGTAAGGCCTGACCCAAATGCACACATGAAACACTTGTCTCCACATTATTTATTTGAAAAATTAAATTTTTTATTTAGTTTATATGGTGCATGAGTTGAGGCCACCCTTGGAAAATGGGGGGATTAGTTATGAGTGAATTTATTTGTTGTTTCACATCATATGCATCCCCACCACCATGATGCATGGATCACACATTCCACCCCACTCCTCCCTCTCTTGATAATACCCCATCCTTCATATGGCCATAACTCATCCATCTGGACATAGATTCATGATCTATCACACTTATTAGGACTGTATCGATCTCCACTATATGAATTTTATCAAATTAAATAAAAGATATAGGTATAAATTATATATGAATTCTCTACTAACATATGCAGGAACATGGTCAAAGCTTAAGAATTTAAATTTTATTTTCAAATATAATTCCTTGGTCTATATTTTTATACTAGATATGAGATACATGAACTTTATTTCTATCACATATTGTATGTAATTGAATTTTAGCATCAATGATAAAACATATCCCTTAAAGATGAATATATTACCTACCCATCATGAATTGACTCAACAAAAAGGGTGTTAATATATAAGGACCCAGACTTTTCAACATAAAAATTTTCTTTCTATATATGCATGTTATATTTAGGTATAAGGTATAGTGTAAAGAAAATTAACCATAAAATGAAAACAAATGATTATTTATTTCATCAATGTATAACATTACATATGGAATATAAATAAACTCTATAACATTAAAAATAATAAAATAGGATAAAAAATAAATTATGTCAAATTTGGAAATCCATAGGGTCATAATGACATAGAAATATTAAACCTAAAAATGAAATTATAAATAGAAAATAATACATTATAAATATGATTAATTTTTTTTAAAATATGTATAAAATATTTATAGAAAACTAAATGAATTATAAATGATGGAAATGAGATCTATTTATAGGAACTATAAAGGTAATATGACTGTTGGAAAATTAATTCAATTGTTGGAATAATAACCAGGTCATTATAATAGTAACATGAACATTAGAATAGTAAATTTACTATTATTAAATTATTATATTATATTTAGGTACAACTGACAATGGCATCTTACCCATACTACATATAAACTAAAAATAAATCCATTGGCTTGGGGACTTGACCCTACAACCACGCCACAAACCCCAACCCTCCCGTACCACCCCAAATGACCATGAGGGGATGACTGTAGGTAAGGGAAAATAAAAAATAAAAAATATTTAACATGATCTAAATAATTAAATATAAATAATATAATTCCATAACAAAAATATTAAAATTAGGTAACTCAATAAAATAAAAAGTATATATTTTTTAACAAAGTATATTTTAACTTATTTTGTAAAAACTTTATTGTTTACATTAATAATAAAATATTAAAATTATCCTTGTAATAAATTTATTTTGATAAAATTACATTCATTTTTTAGAGTTATGTTATTATAATTATTTAATAGTTATTTCTTGTCAATTTTCACAAAAACAATAATTTTTTAGTAATTTGTAAAAATATAGTTTTTAAAATACTATATGTTTTATGAAATGATATTGATGTGATGAGGAACTAATAAATTATAAAATTGATTTCTAAATAAGAAATGAGTTTCATAAGAATAATAATATAATTAAAATTAATAAATTAAATTTCAATAATATTTTTTTTCAGTGTCTAAAAAGATAATGTATTCCATAAAAACTATTTTTCATTTTTTCATCCTTTCATTTTTATAAACTAATAAATTCAATTTTGGAAGAGTTTAAAATTCTTAAAAATATATATTTTCAATAAAATACTATTCATATTCTAAATGAATGCCACTATTTAAAGTCTTAGACTTAAAATAATATTTTATTCTATATTTTAACCCAAAATACCTCTCCCCTTCTAGTATAAATACCCCCTCTCAGCCCCATGGAAAATAAATTCCAAAATATATTCCATAAATTCTGGTTACACCTTACTATAATTCCACAAGGACTTAGATCTACATCAAAGAAGTAAGTATCAACAAATATATTACTCCACCATCCTCTTCATTTAATTTTTATTTCAAATCTTCTAATTACTTTTCATTTTTATTCCTTTATAAACTAGTTAATTCAAATGTATATAAGAGAATATTTTTATTATGATATAGTACAACTAATATATTATATTTAAAATATATATATATATATATATATATATATATCCTCTCACTATCTTTTTAGCATATCCCATTAATAGTCGGTTTTATCCACCTATAATGATATTTCCAATTCCTTATATATCATCAACTAAATGTATCATTATTATAACATATATATGTATATATAGATTTTATTGCAATAATCTATAATTATTATAATCTATTTGTAAAATATACATATTTGTACCCCTTTTTTTAACAATATATCATTAATGGTTTGTCAAAACTCCTATGATAATGTTATCAATTATTTAATTATAATTGTCATTATAATTGGTTATCATATCATATATAATATATATATATATATATATTAATTTATACACATCTAGAGATAATATAACTAGTTTATAATTTTTTTTTTCAAAACTATGAAATTGAAAAAAATAGAATAATCAAAAAACATTTCATTAAACCATTTTATGTTCAATGAAATGATAAAAAATAAATTATTATTATTATAATTGATAATTAATAACATAAATAAATTTAATAAACTATTAGATTAAATATTTATAATAATAACTTTGTTATAAATTAGGTGTAATTATGAAAAAATCAAAATGGGACTTAAGGTAAAGGAACACCCAAACTCGACTCCTTTCATTTGGGTTCAACCTCTATTTCTCTCTCATTCCCTATGATTATTCTAAAATCACTTCGAAATCAATTCAATTCAAATTTTCTATTTTTTATAGAAAAATTAAAATCCTTATTTCCTTAGTATAATTTATTAGCCACCATAATTGGTCCTAATAAATCAATTATTTTCAAAACATCTCAATGTTTCTTCTCTTTTAATCCTTCCTCTATTTATGAACTACGATATTTTATTTTTTAATTCCACCCTTCAATTTCCAAAAAAAGTCATGCATTTTGGGAACCAAAATATTTTCCATCAACTTATTCTTTACAACATTGTTGCAAACCCCATTCCTTTCTCATTAGTTTATATCATGTTTTTTACATATATTTCATTTCTATGTGTCATGTATGATTATAATAAAATTATTATGTTATTGTTGGCACTATAATTTTATATCCATATTTTTAGTAAAAGTATTTTATCTCATGAGATCATTGTCAATAAAAATTTTTCAGTTAGCTTTGTTTACATTACTATGCATATGCATTATATAGATTTCATTATCTATAATGTTCTGATATCCTTTCTGGAATATTTTGAATTATTTTTACAATGTTACATTATTATTAATGTTCTATATTCCATTACTTCTTCATGTTATTATTTTGATTATGATCCTTTGTATATAATTTTTTTATTTTTCATTCCCATATACTCCAGTTGATTCATGTCTCATGTTACTCCCTATTATTCCTCCTATTACTAAGATTTTTAGATTAACCTTTTTTGATATATATCCCTATATGTTTATATTTATTAAAATTACTATGAAATATAATATTAGGAATATTCTAAAGGAATTGAATAGTGATTAATGTTTAATATTTTTTTATGTTTTATGATCATACTTTTTCCATGAAACTAAACCTATCGATTTTTAGGATTTGTAATATTTTTTTATGTTGTCTTCAAAATGATGTAATAATCATGTGAGTAAAGTATATGTTTTTATAGTTGAAATTAGATAAATGTTTAGTAAATTTGGAATTAGTTTAGTAAATGAAAACCTAAGATAAACATGGTGATTTCATAAGTAAATATCTTAACTTTGATTTTCTCTTATAAATATGTTTATGATCCATGATTTATTGACTAATATTATATTCTAACCTTTTTTATTTTATAAAAAAGTGGGAATTATGATAAACTAACCCATAATTGAATGTGATGAGAAATTTAATGATTACTCTAACTACTTTTATAATATGATGAGATATGGAGTTCAAAACTTTATGGTGACACTTAACTACTTACCCTATATTATAAATCATGACCTAAACCATGTGAAGTGACCACCTTCACACAATAAATATTAGTTATCCATTGATTCCTTCATAAAATAATAACCACCTTCATTTATTAGATATTTTGATCTATCTATCATGAAACAATTGGTAAACATCATGGAGAATATATATTTTTTCACATCATTGTTCTAATGAAGGGAATGTCATATTTATTATCTACTATTTTTAAGAACAAGTTATTAAATGGTATAAATTGATCAAGAATATAAAACCAAAGGATAATTTTGAATCAATGGAGTGGTAATACTTTACAAAAATACTCTTTAATATATATATTTCTCATACCATTTGTAAAAAAAGAGAAATATATTTTTCGGAGCTTAATTAAAATGATAATGCATATATTGAAAAATATGAGGTGAATTTCATAATTCTTTCAAGGTAAGAAACTTATTTTGTAATTAAACATGAAAAAATAGATATATTCATTAGTGGTTTAAAAAAACATATCCAAAAATCTCTAGATATTCATGAAATTGGGTGTTATAAAGAATGGGCTTGGTGTTTCCTCAAATTAGAGATAGAGTTTGGAGAATGGTCCTATAGACAAGAGGAAAATAAAGGATTTTGTTTCACACTTTATGATCAAATGGAAAAGTAAATCATAGTAATAAAGTAAAACTACCCAAATTCTATATGTGTGGTGAGAAGTATGCTAGAAATTGTCTCAATGTAATGAGTAAATTACTCAATTGTGGAAAGGAATGGAATCAAAAAATAATAATTTCTAAATTTCATGAATAATACAATCAATATGATGTAGGAAAGAAGGGATCACCTTAATACTACACATATAGTTAAATGATTTAATTCTAAGAAAAATAGTAACTATGTAAGATAATCCCCAAACTATGAGTGTTAGAGGGAAATCAATGTTAATAACCATTAAATCTAAGGGAATGAGGAAATTTTTATTCCATCACAATTATCTAGGTAGAGAAATAGATTGAAGAATTAAACGGAACACCCATTATTCACTGAAGAATGAAGAAAGTTTCATTTGATTCTATATCAATTAATCTTTTCATATTTTATCAATTTTCAAAAAATATTAAATAACCACCCTGATATCTTGAATTTAATATTATTTTGGAAAAATATCATGGTGAAATAACTGTAACTCAAGTTCTTGATTCCTCCTCAATCACCGACTATTGATATATTCTTCTATAAAATCTCACAATTCTTCCTTATGAGGAATTTTATTTTATACCAATTATGGATTGGATCTTATAATATAGAGCCTATATCAATAGTTTAGAGAAGGAAATATCTTAAAACATCCTAAACCATATCATTCTTCTATAGAAATTCAAGGATAATTATGAATCTCTTTTAGAAAACTCTTCAAATGTGTGGGTAATTATACCAAAAGAATAGGAATATATTTCTCAAATGTTTGAGATGAAATAAAATTTTAACATTAAAGTTGTGTCAATTGTATAAATAGTTTCATAGTCTTCCACCAAATTATAAGGAATTATTCTCAGGAGTACATATACTTAGTGAGACATATATATCCAAAATCCCTTATATAATGGACCTAATAGAACTAGGGGAGCTAAATAACCAACTATAGTTGAATTTTCAAAAATGTTTTTTACAACCAAGTGCATCACCTTTGGGTGAACCTATAATCTTTCTCAAGAATAAGGATAGTTCAATGAATCATTGTATCAATTACCAATATCTCAACAAGATTACCATAGAGAATAAGTATCCACTTATACAGATTGATGACCTATCTGATAAATATAGATAATATCAATACTTCTCAAAAGTGGATCTTCATTTTGGTTATCATCAACTGAAGGTAAATACATACTATACTCCAAGGAAAATTTTTTATATAAGGTATAAGGACTATTATTTCATTGTGATTGAATTTGGATTTAAAAACACTCTATTTATCTTCATGGTCATTATTAATAGAACCTTTAGAGGCTACCTTGATAATTCGTTTGGTGTATTTATTAATAATATTATCTGTCATGAACTAACCTGGGTACCCTGGTAAACTGATAACCAAGATGGTTCTAAAATTGCCCAAAGGGAATTCCCAATCCCTACAGGTTGGTGACTAGAACCTGGAATCATACAAAATGAAAGTGGGAATGGGTTTTCCAAAAACATTTTAGAAGTATAAGAAACAAGATAGTATGCGTATCAAAAGAAACTTCACTAGGAGTAATGTACTAGAAGTAAAATAGGTATAAAAACCCAAGTACTGCAAAAAAGTACCAGAAAATAGGAAAACTTCCCATGTACCTAAGGACCCAACTCACCAAGACCACGAATCAATAGCTAGAACCACCTCCAAGTGATGCTTTTCCCTTTCTCAATTCTGGAAGAAGATAATATATAAACACCTGAAGGCACAAGTATGGTGTGAGGAAAATCCCAGAAGTATTTCACCCAAATATTCCATAACAAGATGCCAATATCAAATTAACTAAGAAAGTTCTTTCAATTTTAAAATAAGTAGGTTTGGCGTTTCAACAACTTATTTACACAAATCATGATTTATATTTCAAAATATTGAAATACTTTAGAAATTAAAGCTTCACATTTCAAATTATGGAAATATATTTCAAATGGTGGAATTTAAATTTAATCAAAGGGTTCTTTACATAAATGGAACTTTTCAAAAAAAGGCTTAAATAAACATTTTTATATAAAATAGTTTATATAAATTCAAAAGGCATGTAAAATAGTTTACAACAATGGCATTTATACATTTGAAATACAAAAAAGTGAGAAACATGACTATATTCCTAATTAGGTATGATATTTATAGGATATAAGGACCTGACACTATGAAATGGAAAATATGTACATATGCCCATTTGGGCCTAAGAAAAAGGAGACTCATCACCATTGCCTAAGGGATGTGATGTGCCCATATGAAGTTTTAGAATGTTGTAAGTCGTAAAGTGCCGCCCAAAATAACTCACTAACTAAATAAGGCTTGCATGTTCTATAGTACATAAAAGTTATGGAAATTGTGTTTCAAGACTGCTTAAAATAAAATTAATCTCATTCTCTATTTCAAATATGCCAAATTTTCTTTTATGAAACATAACGGTATTTTAAAAAAACATGCATTTTCACAAAGATGAAACCCTAAGGTTTTAATCAAACCATTTTTAATCCATTTTTCACAAATAATTATTTGAAACCAATTCTTGAAATTTCATAATCCATTTAACAATTAAATCTATTAATTTAATTTTTACATAATTCCATCAATTTCATCACAAACCCCCAATTCAGTGGAATTAGGGTTTTTCACAATTTTACATCAAAACCATTTCCACAATAAAATTCAAAAATTTAATTAAATCACTTTCCATCAAATCAAAAAATTTAATTGAAAAATTTAAATTTCACAAACTTCCATAAACACACCGTAATTCAATGGAATTGGGGGTTTTCCAATTTCATGCCAAAAACCCATTTTTCTTAAAAACCCAAATCCAATTGAATTGGGTTTTTCCAACAAAACAATTGAAATCAATTTAATCAAAAACGAACACATTTCATTTAATTCAATCAATTTAAGTTAAATAAATAAATTTAGAGTTAATAAAAACCGGGCATCATAACAAAACAACCTACCTCAGAATCCAACAGATCTTGAAATGTTAAACCCAAATTAGGATTTTCCGATGAATAACAACAATCATAGAATCTAGAAAAATAAGAATCAAACCTAGTTTTAGATACATAAAAATGGTTATTAGATCTAAACATCTATACAGGGATCCACAGAACCCTAGGGAGGAGAAGAGAGACAGTAGGAGATCAAAAACTGGAGGAGGAAGCTAACCATGAGAAGATTGTAGGGTGTTCCTCTAGATTCTAATCGCTTCTAAGAGTGGTCCTAGGGTCCAATAACTCTTCTTGGGAGATCTAAGGAATGGAGAAATTATTTTGGGTTAAAGGATGTCTGTTGAGGACCTAAAATAGGTGTTCAGTAAATTTTAATAAAAATTTAGATTAAAGAATAACCCATCCGCATGGTTTTCCGGGCAGAGGTGCGTGGTTTAGTCAAACTATGTGCAAGTTGTGCACCTGTTTTATATGGGTCACACGATTTAATAAAAAAGGTTTCATGGTTTATAAAACATTTTTCAATCTATGTGAATCCAACTATCCAATTCAACAAATTTATTGTAGCAAAGCACATGGTTTGGAAAACCATGCACTAGCCATGTGCCAATCATGCATTATCCAAGAACATCCAAAAATTTCATAATTTTACCAAACTCAAACCCCCAAAAAACCCGACCAAATAAATTTTAAAAATAGGGGTTTTGGAATACCTAAAAATAGTAACATGACGTTACAACCTCCCCACCATAGAAACTTTTTTTCCTCAGAAAGCCTATGATAAAGATTCCATGTCAAAAAGATGAGGCCACTACCCCCTCTTAAGTTCATACCACTCCCACATATCATGAATATCATAACCATGATGTCATATAAAAATAAACAAAGGTATTGTCCTCCCAAAAATTACCTTGTTTCAGAATCAACTATCATGACTAGTTGTTCAGTCATAGATAAATCAGGTTCAACTTCAAGATCATGCCAGCTCAGAACCTATGATGGATCAGATAAATACTTTCAAAGATGAGAAACGTGAAACACATTATATATCAATGAAAAATGTGGTAGTACTTATAAATGATATACAACTTTCCCTACCTTCTCAATAACCTCAAAAGGTCCCATAAAAATATGTTAAAGCTTCCATTGCCTCCCAAGTCGTCGAGGACTTAACCGAGGTGAAACTTTCAAGAACAACTAGTCACCAACTGAGAATTCCAAAGTTCTATGAAAAAAATAACCATAAGACTTATATTGATCTATATTTTCAATATCCTATGATAAATCAACTAGATATTTTTTCATATCTTAGACCAAGCTCGGTCTAACTAAGAAACATTCTCTAATATCTGACCAACACAATGGAGCTTTACAGGGCCTAATATACAAGGCCTCAAAAGGATCCATCCTAACTACAGACTGGTAATTATTGTTATGAGAAAACTCAACCATCCCTAAATGATCATACCAAGCTCCACCAAAGTTGATAACACAAGTGTGGAGAATATCCTCAAGAATATGTATAGATCTTTCATTTTGACCATCCAACTAGGGATTGTATGCCGTACTCAAACAGATGTGTGATCCTAGTGCCTCCTAAAGGCCTATCCAATAACATTAAGTGAATCAATGATCCCTATCAGATACTATAACAGATGGAAATCCATGAAAATGAACAATCTATTTCACATAGAGATTTTCCAACTCATGAACATTGGTCGTATCATGAATGGGTATAAATTGTGCCGACTTAGTCAGCTTATATATCATAACCCATATCACATTTTTCTTTCTCTAGGTATATTGAAACCCAAAAAAAAAGTCTATAGAGATCTCATTCTACTTCCATGTGGGAATTGGGAGTGGCTGAAGCAAACCCGAAGGTTTCTGGTGCTCATCCTTCACATATTGGCATGTATAACAATGAAAAATAGACTCAGAAATGTCATGTCTCGTACATGGACACCAGAACTTCCGTTGTATATAATAGAACATATTCATGGTTCCTGGGTGCACTGACCACTGAGAAATATATAAATCCCCCATTATAGATTTCCATAACGAAGATGGTACCACAAAACGACTATAAAAGCATATAATGAACTATTTGGAGAATGACCAATAAAGCATGGTATCCCCACCATTTAGAGAGTCTCTAATTCTATAGAATTTATCATCAATATTCTAATCCTAAATAATTAATTTGATAAGATTGGATTTCAACTAGACACTTTCCAAGGAAACCTCAACCCCTTTCTCCTGAACACTAACATGAAACTATGAAAAAATATCCATCAAATTACACTCTTTTGATGATTCTTTCACTGTCTGGGACGGAATTTTACTACCCAAATAATATTCAACTAAATTCCCTTTTCTAAGGGTATAGGTGATGTTGAAATTGAAAGCTTTTAAGTATTCCACCCAATGCCACTGGTGGAGATTCAAATCTTTTTGAAATAATGTATAACTCAATCATTTTTTTTATGAAAAAATGGTAAACCTTTCTCCAAATAGGTAATGTCACCAAATATTAAGCGCATTAATCACATATACAAGTTCAAGGTCATGGGTAGGATAATTCTTCTTTTGTGGCCTAATATGATGAGATCCATAGGCAATGACATGATCACCTTTTATAAGAACACAACCCAAGACTAAACCCAATGCATCATAGAAGACCATATAGCCATGACTGACCTCTAAAAGAGTCAACACCAGTGTAGTAGTCAAAATAATCTTAAACTCAATAAAATAACTCTAATATTTATCATTACAAAAAAACTTTACTCCCTTCTGAGTTAGGGTAGTCATCGGAGAATCCAACTTTGATAATTCCTAAACAAAGTGGTGATAATAACTAGCTAGACCCAAGAAGCTCTGGATCTCGAAGACATTACGTGGTTTTTCTAATTTCATAATTGTTTTCACCATCTCAGGGTCAACAAAAATACCATGTTCCAACACCACATGTCCCAATAATTTCACTTCCCAATTCCAAAAGTCATACTTTAAAATCTTGGCATAGAGTCGGTGATTTCTCAGCAAACTCTGAACTATTCTTAGATGATGCACATGATCCTCCTCGTACTTAGAGTAAATAAGGATTTCATTCACAAATACTACCAAAAGGTAATCTATATACTCATGGAAAATAATGTTGATTAACTCCATAAATATTTCAGGAGTATTGGTTAGACCAAAGGGAATAAGAATTTATTCATAATGACTATACCTACTTTGAAATGTGGCTTTCTAAATGTTGGATTCTTTTATCCTTAACCGGTGGTAACTAGAGAAAAGATAAATCTTCAATAACCACTTTTACCCTTTCAACTGATCAAATAGATCATCAATCCGTGGAAAAAAATTCTTTTTCTTTACCATCAATTGATTAATCTTTCAGTAATCAATACATGAGCGAAGTGAATCATCAGTTTTCTTAGCAAAGAGGACCAATGCTGCCCATGGTGACACGCTCAGGTGTATAAATCCTTTCTCAATAAGATCATCCAACTAGGACTTCAAATATTTTATTTCATATGGTACCATATAGTAAGAAGGAATAGATTTTGTTTGAGTACGAAGCATTAAGTTAATGGAAAACTCTACCTCCCTTATCGGTGGAAAACATGATAAGTCAGAAGAAAACATGTTGGGAAACTCAATAATAACTAGAGGGAGATCACCACTAAAATATTATATCTCCAGATTAAAAGAAAAAACTAGATAATAAGGTCCGACTCTACTCTACCTTGGGTCCCATTCTCCTTGAAAGACACGATACACACCACTAGGTGTAGTAAAGTGACCTTTAGAAAATAGAAATCAATCTAGGATTTATTGGAACTGAGCCAATCCATCCTAAAAATTACATCAAGAGGTTTCATGTCAAGAACCAAAAATCTCTAAGAAAAATTGACTTCAGATAGAGAGAAGACACAAGCAGGACTATGGAGACCCTGCTCTCTCTTCATACCAACGGGTGTAGTAATATACATTAGACAAGATAAAATACACATAAGAAGATTAATCATACTAACAATACAGGTTGAAATAAATGAATGTGATACATTGGTTTCAAATAAAGTAGTCACTATTGATGATGCTATTGTAATGGTACCACTCACGGTCACTGGACCCATATCTGCTTTCTATAGAGACTCATCCTGTACATGAAGTAGCTTTTCTCTATATTCCTATGACTAGAACCATTTTATATGTGAAGCATCGGATTATACCATAGTTTTATGAGGATATGATGATCCCATTCCACTATGTGTAGTGGAATAAATATGCACGAATTCTTATAAATTCCCTAAGCTTCTGTAGGAGCTACAGTTCTTGAGTGCCTCAGTGAAAACCCTCATTTAATGTACTGGATTTCCAAACTGGTAGAAAACCCTTGGATCTCTTCCTGGTACTAAAGGAGGTCTAGAAATACCCTTCTATCAATAACTCCCATGAGAATCATCACACTTATTCTTTCTCTTGAAGGAACTCATACTACCACTGGGAGAGAAAGAAACTCCAGATAACTCTTACCTATCATCCATGTCCATTTCAACCATAAGTTCTCTATCAAGCATATCAAAATAAGAATATAGATTTAGTAAGAAAACCTAATAACAAATATCCTGAATAAATACCAACTCAAATGTTCAAGCCTTCATCTTCTCATTCGATACAATCTGAAGTGTGAAATGCATGATCTCAAAAAAATGGTTTTCATACTCTTTCATGGTATTTTCAGTCTTCTCAACTCTTAAAAACTCTATAGACTTGGCCAACAACATCGAATATGGGTAGAAATAGTCAGTGAGAAGAAAATTGAAGGCTTTACACTCTAATCCCTCATTTTTATTCCCTATTACCATAGTGTCCCACCATCTCCTACTCGGTCCTTCTATCATGAAGGTGGAACACTTCACTTTGATCCCATCAGATGTGTCCAAGAACCCAAAAAATACTCCATCATGATCAACCATTTCTCAGCCTTTTGAGGATCATTTGAGCCTTTGAGCAGTGATGGATTTTGGTAATGTAACTCTTGAGAACAAATCTAGAGAACATTCCTATGAGGTTCCATAGCTGGATCCTGAACAGGAACTGGAGGTAGTTCCTGTCCCAGATCTTGGACAGTGCACATAATCACCTCAACCAAATTCAGATCCACAAAAGGATTCGCTCAATGGGGTTCTACAATATCTTCCTCATGGATATTATTTTCATTTCTTCTCAGAGGCATGATGCTACACTACATTAGAAAACCATAAGGAAGACATCAGGTTACAGTCAAATAGAGCAATAAGGTAAATTAATCCCAAAAAATAGAACAACAAGATTTTGATTTTAACCTTTCCATATCAAAATAGGGATATGACTAGAACTAATCTACAAGATCTCTTTCCCTAACCAGATTGGAAAATTTAAAGTTCATTATGATAAGATATGGCCAAGAACTCAATTGAAACCATCTCCTAAGTCCCGATAAGATTTCACAAATTCATACTAACTTCAAGACAAAAGATAAACCCCCCTTTGATACCACTTTGTCATAAACCAACCCAGGTACCCTAGTAACTCGATAACTGATCCAGTCTTGAAAAATCCTGAAGGGTGTTCCCAATCCCCATAAGTCAGCAATAAGCACCTGGAATCATATAAAATGAAAGTGGTAACAGTTTTTCCACAATCATTTTAAAAGTAAAAGAAACAATTCAATATTCATATCAAAAGAAAATCCACTGGAAGTAATTTACCAAAAGTCAAATAGGTTTAAAAATCCTAGTACAACAACCAAGTTCCAAAAAATAGGAAAACATCCTATGTCCCTAAGGATACAATTCACCAGGACCATAGATCAACAGCTAGAACCACCTCCATGTGATCATTTTCCCTTGCTCAATCCTAGAAGAAGATAATCTAAAAACACCTAAATGAACTAGTTGGATGTGAGAAAAAGCCTGATAGGATTTCACCCAAAGATCCCATAAAAATATTCCAATATGAAATTAACCAATAAAGTGATTTCAATTTTCAAATAAATAGGTTTTGCATTTAAAAAGCATATTTACAAAAACCAGGCTTTAAATTTCAAAAGATAAAAACTATTTAGAAATTCTTGATTCACATTTTAAATGAGGGAAATACATTTCAAATGGTGGAATTTACCTTTAATCAAAGTGTTATTTTCAAAAATGGAACTTTTCAAAAAAGGGATTAAATAAACACTTTTATATAGAATATTTTATATAAATTCACAAGGCATGTTAAATAGTTTACAATAATGGCATATATAAAATTGAAATACAAATAAGCATGAAACATGGTCATATTCCTATTTAGGTACAGTAGTTCTAGGCTATAATGACCTCACACCATGAAATGGAAAATATGTACATACTCCCCTTTGGTCCTAAGGAAAATGGGACTCATCACCATCTCCTAAGGGATGTGATGTGCTGATATGAAGTTTTAGAATGTTTTAAGATGTAAAGTTCCTCCCAAAATAAATCAATAAATACCTAAGGATTTCATATTCTATAGTACAAAATATTGATGGGTAATTTATTTCAAAATTTCTTAAAATAAAATTAATCCCATTATCCATTTCAAATATTCCAATTTTCCCTTTAAACCCCATAATGGTATTTTAATAAAAAATATACATTTTCACAGAGAAAAAACCCTAAGGTTTCCATTAAATCATTTTTAAGACATTTTTCACAAATAAGGATTTGAAACCAATTCATGCATTTTCACAATACATTTCAAAATTAAATTAAACAATTTAATTTTTACACAATTCCATCAATTTCGTCACAAACCCCTAATTCAATAGAATTGGGGTTTTTCATAATTTTCCATAAAAACCATTCCCATAATTTAATTCAAAATTTTAATTAAATCACTTTCTATCAAATCCAAAATTTAAATTAAATAATTTAAATTTCACAAACTTCTATAAACACACCCCAATTCAATTGAATTTGGGGTTTTCCAATTTCATTCCACAACCCATTTTTATTAAAAACCCCAATTATGGTTTTTCCAAAAAAACAATTAAAATATATTTAATCCAAAACCAAACAATTTAAATTAATTTAAATAATTTAAATTAAATAAATATATTAGGGTTAATAAAAATCAGGCATCGTAACGGAACCACCTACCTTGGAATTCAACGGATCTCAAAACGTAAAACCTTAATTGGGATTTTTCAATGAAGAAAAATGATAACAGAATCCTATAAAAAAAATGAAACCTATTTTTAGTTCCATAATAGTGCATATTAGATCAAAAAATAAATATACGGATCCAAAAAACCCTAGGTAGGGGAACATAGACAACAGGAGATCAAGAACAGGATGAGGAAACCAACTGCGAGAAGATCAGAGGGAATTCTTTTAGATTTGAATCACCTATAGAAGGGGTTTGTGTGGCCAAAAACTATTCTTGAGAGCTCCATAGAAAGGATAAATTGTTTTGGGTTGAAGGAGGTCCATTGGGGACCTAAAATAGTGGTTCGATAAATTTTAATAAAAATTCAGATTAAGGAAAAACCCATCTGCATAGTTTCCTAAGAAGAGGTTCATGGTTTAGTCAAACCATGCGCAACCCATGTGCCTATTTTATATGGGTTTCATGGTTTCATAAAAAAGGGCACTTGGTTTTTAAAATCACACAAAATCCATATGAATCCCACTATCCAATTTTTCTAATTTTTTGTAGTCTGGCTCACGATTTGGAAAATTATGCACCAGCCTAGAACTTCGAAATTTTTTAGAACTTTACCTGATTCAACCCCAAAAAACCCCAACCAAATAAAGTTTAAAAAGATGGATTTAGGAATACCTAAAAGTATTAATAGGATGTCACATTCTCAAATACACTAATAATAGAGAAAAATATGAAGAATTACTAAGGATTGTGCTGAGGACTTTAAATAAGGTGAAGTAATATTATAAGATTACCAAGTGTGACTTTTGTATATAACAAGTCTAATTATTGGTGTATGTGATAAAAAATTAAGGAATTTATATAGATATATAAAATAAAAAGGTGATTGATTAATGGATCAAACTAACATGTTTCATAGATATCCATAGTGTTCTTGGTTTATTTCAGTATTACTGATGCTTTGTGATAAATTTCTCATGATTGTTTAACCCACTAATTCAACATTGATGGGATTAAAATATATATTAATGGCTGAATGTAAATAAAATTTTATGGATCTCAAGAAAATCTATGTCTCTAAACCTATACTCTCAATAACTTCTAGTATATAAGGTTTTATTATATACGTTTATTCTTTAAAGAAAGACCTAGAATTAATCCTCATAAAAAATCTTAAAGTGATAATCTATGCCTTATGAAAATTCACGATCCATTAATAAAATTACTTTATAAATGATCTGGAGTTATCCACTATGATCTTTATATTGATCATTTATCAAAATTACTACTATAGTGAAAAGTGTGACTTATATATTGATCACATGAGTTTAAAGTATATATTTACACATATAGAGTTGATTATGTGCCAATGAATATGGTTAGAGTTAATCAAGGACTCTTATTACTCAATAAATTACTATTTTAAAAAGTAAAGTAATGAATTTGATGATATTAGAGGAAAGGAACTTGTTTGAGGAAACTTGAGTATAAAATACATTGAATTTACATCATATTAGATGAATATTTAATATTTAACATAATAAATCACCCCCCAAAACCTAAATATTTAGTTTCCTTGAAGATTACATACATAATTCATTTATTTTACAACTATTCTTAGACATTTCCTACAAATAATCTTAAAACATGGTTCCCATCAAATAATATCATACTAAACATCCTTCTTAATAATCTTGGGTAATTGAAACTTAATAAGGGGCATTATTTGATGCTTAGTATGGGTAAATATGGGAGGTAACAATTGAATATTATAGGTGAGTATAACATGAGAATATAGGTATGGGAACATAATAATGGTATATAATCATAACATATGAAACTCATAACCAATAATTCATATATCCTAAATCATGAGTCATGGAATAATTCTTTGGAATAATATAATACATCATCCATAAGAGTGTTGAAATATCAATCAATTGCAAGCCATGAGATAAAAAACAGTCATAAGAATATTGGTTAAAAGTGTTTCACAATCATAAATATAGAAAAATCCTTCCCTTTGTAAAGAATTACTTTCAATTCCATCATCGTATGTTTGAAAAGGTCCCAAAATGGATTGGGATTACTCCCCATTCCCTTTAAACCTTGGTGCACAGTGTCCCTTAGTTGATTGGGTTTACTCCCCTATCTCTTACTTATTATCTCATAAGATATAAATATTTTCCCAATTCATTATAGGGCTATATAATTCAGGTCCTACCCATCACATAATTAAAACTATACTTATGTGTTCTATAAGAACATAAAAACTTTTATATTTCCATCATATATTATTTAACCTGTGGTAAATAAATGAGTTTCATGAAATTAACTATAAATCATACTAATAAGAAATCCATAGAATGAAGGTGTATAATTTCATTAAATTATACCCCTAGTGAAGAATAAAAAATATTAAAGGATGTTGACATATTTGTAAAACACTTTTATAAAATAATTAGAAATATACTTTGAAAAAAAATAAAGATATATTTTTATTATGGTAAAATCATAGAAAAATGTGTTTTTCAAAGTATAAATGGTATTAATACTATAGGAGGGGGTGAATAGTAGTTTTAAAACAAACTTACAAGCTATGTTGAAACCTTGGTTTTTATATTGTTTTTATTTGTGATTTTTTTTAAAATTTAATGATCTTAGTAGAATGACACATGAAGTAGAAATATGAATTGTATAAAATATAGTTAGTGTAGTATAAATATGTCTATTGAAAACATAGGAAATTATTATAGTATAAATCTAAGTAGAGTAAATAGAAAATTTAAATCAATGGTAATTCAATAATGAATGTAGTATAAGTAAAAAATGCATGGATTATTAGTTAGAAAACCAAATACTTATTAAAAGGATATTATTGAAACCACACTTTTAAACAAGACTGTAGGGTAGATATTTAAACTAGGTCTAAGGTATTAATGACATTAAACCTTCTATGAGGTGTCCTTGATTTTATACCTATCAGAAGTGAAGTGCCTAGATCAGTGTGAATCACTGAGAGGGGGAGGGGGTGAATCAGTGATCCTTTAAAAAATTTTACTAATTGATTCTTAATCAATTAAACCTCTATGGCTGGTTAAAGCCTCGATCCACTCTTCTTGTATCTCTCAACCTTTCCCGGATAATGCAGTAATGAAAAGGCACAGGACACAAGGATTTACAAGGTTCGGCACCAAAGGCCTACATCCTTGCCATGCTCTCTCAGCATGGATTCTCCCATTATAATCTGTTAGTATTACAATGGTCGATACAGAGTCCCACTGTATCTCTCCTGAGTCCCACAGGAGGGTCTTTATACTGCGTCCCACAGTGTTACCAGAGTCCCACTGGCCTGCTCCAGAATCCCACTGAAGACTTCTTCTCCCTGAGTCCCACAGGGTCTTCTCTTGGCTGCTCGAGTCACACGAGTAGCTCTTCTTCACTTTAAGCTTCTTCAAGTATCCTCAGAAGTCTGGGATAAAGACTGCTGGCCTTTCTCTGTACCTCTGATCACTTGTGATGATCAGGATCTTCTCAATCTACTGAAAACTCAGACAACCATTCTCTTTAACTTCAGTCTGGCTCAGTCTCAGTTCACTTCAACTTCATGCACTGAATGCATGGCATCACAATATCTTCAAGATCTTCAAGTCTTGGACTCCTCAGATGCACACCACTGATTTAGCACTGTTCACGTGTGCACGTGCATGCATGCATGCATGCACTTTCCCTTTCCTCTTCTTGGTGCAGTAGACCCACAAAGGGTGTAATCACTTTTGAGCACACACCTACTTCTCAGACTTCACACACTTTATGCAATTAGCTTACACACTAGAATGTGTGTTATACTTTAGTGTGGATGTCCTCCCTTTTCTTCTTCTTGGTGTATACACACTTCTTAGTGCACACACCTAGGTTCGGCCACTTCTTTAATTTGCACACACAAATTCTTCACTTTGCACACACTTTAGACTTGGCCTATTCTCCTCTTCTTGTTGCACACACTCACTTTTGTGTTCTTTTAGTTTGTTCTTCAAGGTATGCACACACAAGGTCACAGCCCTCGGCCTCTTCAAATGCACACACTTAAAGTGTGTTTTTATTGTTGTTGCACACACAATTTGTTCTTTCTCTTTTAATCTTCAAGTGTGCATACCCAACAAGGGCTACGGCCTCTTCTTATTCTTTTTGCACACAAGGCTCAAAGCCTTGGCCTCGGGTTCTTCTTCTCCACTTGGCACTCAAAGGGTGCAAGGGCTCGGCCTTCCTCCACTATTTGCACACACACTGCCCACGGCCCCTTCTCTTCTTGCACACACACAAGGCTACGGGTCCTCTTCTGTTTTTGCACATAAGCACTAAGCCCCTCGGGTTCTTCTCCACTTGACACATCTACTGCCCGAGGAGCTCTTCCTTCACTTGGCACATAAGCAAAAGGGTCTCGGCCTTCACTTGTCTTCAACAGCCACACAAGGCTTGAGTGCACAAGGTAAGAGCCGCGCAAGCACTTGGGTGCACAAAGGCCGCGCAAGACCTCCTACCCGCGGGGCGCGCAAGTGCAAAACCGGCGGGATCTTCCTCCTGCCGCGCAAGGGTGCGGGCAGAGAGGGAGCAAGAGACTCGAGCGCGCAAATATGCGGCTCGGCTCCTTCCTGTCGCGCAAGAGAGGCGCGCAGGGAACACTTCGGGCCTCGGGTGGCACCGAGATCTTCAGCCGCGCAAGTGTGCGCGGTGGCTTCAAAACTTCGCGAGGCAGAGGGATGCGCTCACGGGACTTCAAAACTTCAGCGCATCAGCAAGCTTCTCGAGGGCTCGGCCTCTCTTTATATAGGCAGAGGAATACCCCATATCTTCCGCGTGATTTAACTTCAAGATCCCGAAGTTTTCGGTTCTTTAAAATCTTCCAAATATTTATATTTATCCTCTGTTTCACGCGGGATCTTTCTTCTTCGGTTTCCTCCACATGCATGCGATTTATAACGCATGCATGGCCTTCGTTAAACCTTATCCATGCAAAGGCACGAACACCGAATGGCCTCGCACCTCCGGTTGCTTCGGCCTTGCTCGAAATCCTCCTTTCATCGTATGCATGCTTATTTTATTGCATGGTCCTGTTCGTTATGGCCAGACGAGCACGAGGGTGGCTTCGGTTTCTTCAGAGGTGGCCGGAATCTCGAAACCTATCTTCGGGAGTCGCCTGGTTCAGCGGCGGTCGCGAGGAGGCTTCGGCATGGCTCGAGGTTGAGGACGAAGCGGCAGCCGTCGGATCAGGTGATCGAAAGACATCGGACGGCTGGATCAGATCGGGGGCGCGGCGGATTAGATGATCGGTCCAGATCGAGCGCGCGATGAATCGTGCGGCTGGGATTTGTTCCCGGTGAAAATCCCGCGTCCCACATCGAATTCTCTCGCGGAATTTCCGCGGTTTATAACCCTGCCGCTCTCCGCTACCCCACAATTGAACTTCCTCCCTCCCGGTGCCGCCCCGCACCGGGTTCTCTCTGCGGGCGCGCTCTGCGCCCACTATGCTCCCTGCGGGCGCGCTCCTAGCGCCCACAATGCTCCTCCGGTGCGCGGATTTCACCACCGCGTGCCCTCGGGGGCTTATACACGGCCCCCTGCGCTCCTCCGGGCGTGCCCCAGGCGCCCATGCGGTGTCCTTGGGTGCGCCCCATGCCTCAAGGTTGCTGCCCTGGCCTTAAGGGTTCCCCATGGGCGTGGTGACCTTGAGTCCCACAAGTGCCTTGGGTGATGACCCTCGGCTGGCCTCCTTGGTGGCCAATTTTTTGGCAAAGTAAAGAATAATACTTTGTCAAATACAAAGTTCTTCCATAAGTTCAAGCCAAATGCCATATTCCAAGCCATCTTCTTCCCATCTCTATTCTTCTTCTTCTTAGAATTCCTCCATACTTCTTAAACAAATGTTCATCACTTAGGAATGGAAATTCTTGAAGGTTCTTCATCTTCAACCGAACTCCTGAATCACTTAAATTATTCAAAGTGCTTCATTGATCTAATCAGAGATCAATTGGGGCTTCTTCTAATTCTCATGCACTAAGTAATAGTGCATGGACTTCTTTAAACCACTTCATCCACTTAGAATTAGTGAATGGATCATCTTGCTTCTTCAACTCCTCATGCATTGTCACTACAATGCATGGTCTTCTAATCATGTTGTGACTTTGTATCCAGTTGATACAAGTTCTATGAACTTAAAGATCAGCTCAACAATCGTCAGATATACATGGAGAATGTTTCAACCATATTCTCCAATGCCACTTAGTGAATCTCCTAAGTGACATTCCTCTAAGTTCCATGGACATTCTCCTTCACCACCAACACCATCACAACCTTTTTCATTCACATATTGACAATCCTTGACTTCCATTCATTGTAAGACAACAACATGCCTCATTGACAACCTCATTGACAACAAATGCAACACAATGCACTTCAATCTCCCCCTTTGTATTTGTTGTCAATACACTCCTTCAGCACATATGAATGGGTCAATATGTGTGCCAATATTTCTCCCCCTTATTGGCAATCAAATGCAAAGGTGTGGTGTGGTTCTCTTCCACAATATCTCTTCCTCCCTTTGAAAAGTATTTTCTTGAAAAACACTGAGAGAGGGATGATGTCACATGTTCTTCTTTAGCAAAGAACCTTTAGTTGATCAACTCTAAGTCTACTTGGGCTAACCCGGTGTAGAAAACAAGAGTGATGTAACCAAGGAACTCAATGCTGTCCAACATTCACTATACATATGAGATCATGCTTAGGGGATTGAAATTTTTCAGATATAACAATGAATTTTCTAAATCCTGCACAACTTCACAAAACTCATTAGAAAGTTCAGGTGCAATGATAAAGCTCCCCCTTTCATCCATTTGTCTTCAATCCATACTCCCCCTTAATTGACAAGATAAACTCAATTAAGAAACAAGGGATGAAAGTATGATTGGAATACCTTCAGCTTTTCTCAAGATAGTATTAAATCTTAGAATACCATCTTCTCCAGATTGGCTCCCCCTCAAGGGGTGCTCTCCATTTTGTCCAAACCACTCTCCAGATGAGAATGATCATCATCTTCAATTCCCTGCATTGTTAGTACATGTAAATACCAATGTATAAGGGAATAAGATGGAACCTCCTTGGTTCATCAATGTGAACAACAAGGTTGAGAAGATTCTATCAACCGAGATGTCCCATTTTCACCAGTCTTCACACTTGCACATTTGATCTTCATTGATGATTGTGCTGGTGTGGTTCTCAAAACATCTTCATGTGAAACCTTCTTCTTCCCTTTTGCTTTAGCCATTGCCAGAACTTCATCTTCAGCTCTTTGTAGATCTTTGGCAAGTTGCAACTGATTTGGCCATATGACTAACAAGTCATTTGGAAGTGTGGCCTCAGTTCTGGAAGTTCCACATGGTTCTTTTGATGCTGTCAAGCTACCTCTCTTAGGCAACTTGTTTTCAATCAATCCCTTCGGCTTCTTGATTGATTGTCTTCTGGAGTTCAGTCTGCTTCTATTTAGTTTCATGGCTTCTTTACAAAGATCCATGATATGACCTTTCTTTCCACAGTAGAAGAATTTCTTGGTGGTCCTTCTGGATGCATCACCCTTCTTGGATTCAGACTCCAAGGACTTTTCTTCATTTCTCAAACACTTCTTGGGAGCATTTTCTACTTTCTTCTTGCTTCCCAAGGAATCTCTCTTAGCCAGGTTCTGTGATCTTTTCTTCTTTTCATCTTTGAATACAGTTGGAGATTGACATGTATCATTTTGACCACTTTTGCAACCATCCCAGATGTTGTCAAGTAATCCAAATCTGTTAGCAGTAAACAGATGTCTCTGGACCTGTGGATGCTGCTTCTTTTCTTCTGGCTTGCTCCCCCTAGGCATGGGCTTCCTTTGTGCTTTGACATTTAGTGGATTGTACCAACAATCCTTTGCACAGTGCCCATACTTATTACAACACCAACATTGACCCACAAATCTTGACTTCTTCAGTCCTTCTGATTTTAGGGTACTTTTCTTGACCTGTTGTGATGTTTCAGGAGAGCTCTGCTTCTTTACTGTCTTCATCCATATTTGTTTGGAATTATTCTTCCATCCTGCACTTTTAGTAGAAACACTATTAGAAGCATCAGTACAAGATGGTATGGATGGTACCTTCTTCTTAGAAGATGTTGCACTTTTACTAGAGGATGTCCTTCTCTTAGAATCATCCTTCTCAAAGCATACTTGAGTAGCAACATTTCTCCTTTCAGTTGACTGGGAGGCTTTGGCTTTGGGTGATTGCTGATTTTTCAATATCACCTCTAATTCTAAACACTTCATGTTGAGGGAGTTCTTCTCATCCTCAACTGTTCTTAGCCTTCCTTCCCATTTCTCTTCCAGCTGTTTTATCTGGTCTTCATGCATCTGCTTCATTTCAAGCAATGAGTTGTCAAGATCCTTCACCCTTTTGACTTTGTCTTCTAGTTGAGCATCCCTGACAACCATTGACACTTTGTGCCTCTTTTCCAGTGCATGGACAACATCTTTGATCATTATCATAAAGATGTCTTTCTCAGAAAGGCTTCTTTGTAATTCTTCAGCAGTGTCTTCATATCTTTCATTGCAAAGGGAAACTGTTTCATCTTTGGCATTCACCAGCCTTCTGAGAGTGTTGGTTATGCCAACCCTTTTAGCCAATTGGACTTCCAGAGAATTGGCTTCATCTTCTAGCTGTAATTTTTCTTCTTGAAGATCAAGGAGGCCTGTAGCTATACACATTGCAATTTCCTTGGGGACTCTCTTCTGAAGATATTTGATTGCATTTAGAAGATCATTGTTCCTTCCATCTTCATCACAGCTAGAGCAGGCTTCATCAGAAGAATGATAAAAGGAATTGTCATCTGATGTGACTTTCACATTTCTTTCCATAGAAGGAGTTTCTCTGATTGCTACAACCTTCTTCCTCATCTTCTTTGCCTGTTTCTTCTTTCTATTTTTCTGAGTCTTGGCAGATATCTCCATTTGAGGCTGGTCACTCATTTCCTCAAATCTGCACTCCATTAAGACTCCCTTGGATCTTTTAGAGGTAACCTCGCTCTGATACCAATTGAAGTGCCCAGATCAGTGTGAATCACTGAGAGGGGGAGGGGGTGAATCAGTGATCCTTTAAAACTTTTTACTAATTGATTCTTAATCAATTAAACCTCTATGGCTGGTTAAAGCCTCGATCCACTCTTCTTGTATCTCTCAACCTTTCCCGGATAATGCAGTAATGAAAAGGCACAGGACACAAGGATTTACAAGGTTCGGCACCAAAGGCCTACATCCTTGTCATGCTCTCTCAGCATGGATTCTCCCATTATAATCTGTTAGTATTACAATGGTCGATACAGAGTCCCACTGTATCTCTCCTGAGTCCCACAGGAGGGTCTTTATACTGCGTCCCACAGTGTTACCAGAGTCCCACTGGCCTGCTCCAGAATCCCACTGAAGACTTCTTCTCCCTGAGTCCCACAGGGTCTTCTCTTGGCTGCTCGAGTCACACGAGTAGCTCTTCTTCACTTTAAGCTTCTTCAAGTATCCTCAGCAGTCTGGGATAAAGACTGTTGGCCTTGCTCTGTAC
Organism: Viscum album; assembly: GCA_963277665.1. Classification (NCBI taxonomy): domain Eukaryota; kingdom Viridiplantae; phylum Streptophyta; class Magnoliopsida; order Santalales; family Viscaceae; genus Viscum; species Viscum album. The sequence continues at coordinate 1,969,136,763 of OY728161.1, forward strand.
CTCTGATCACTTGTGATGATCAGGATCTTCTCAATCTACTGAAAACTCAGACAACCATTCTCTTTAACTTCAGTCTGGCTCAGTCTCAGTTCACTTCAACTTCATGCACTGAATGCATGGCATCACAATATCTTCAAGATCTTCAAGTCTTGGACTCCTCAGATGCACACCACTGATTTAGCACTGTTCACGTGTGCACGTGCATGCATGCATGCATGCACTTTCCCTTTCCTCTTCTTGGTGCAGTAGACCCACAAAGGGTGTAATCACTTTTGAGCACACACCTACTTCTCAGACTTCACACACTTTATGCAATTAGCTTACACACTAGAATGTGTGTTATACTTTAGTGTGGATGTCCTCCCTTTTCTTCTTCTTGGTGTATACACACTTCTTAGTGCACACACCTAGGTTCGGCCACTTCTTTAATTTGCACACACAAATTCTTCACTTTGCACACACTTTAGACTTGGCCTATTCTCCTCTTCTTGTTGCACACACTCACTTTTGTGTTCTTTTAGTTTGTTCTTCAAGGTATGCACACACAAGGTCACAGCCCTCGGCCTCTTCAAATGCACACACTTAAAGTGTGTTTTTATTGTTGTTGCACACACAATTTGTTCTTTCTCTTTTAATCTTCAAGTGTGCATACCCAACAAGGGCTACGGCCTCTTCTTATTCTTTTTGCACACAAGGCTCAAAGCCTTGGCCTCGGGTTCTTCTTCTCCACTTGGCACTCAAAGGGTGCAAGGGCTCGGCCTTCCTCCACTATTTGCACACACACTGCCCACGGCCCCTTCTCTTCTTGCACACACACAAGGCTACGGGTCCTCTTCTGTTTTTGCACATAAGCACTAAGCCCCTCGGGTTCTTCTCCACTTGACACATCTACTGCCCGAGGAGCTCTTCCTTCACATGGCACATAAGCAAAAGGGTCTCGGCCTTCACTTGTCTTCAACAGCCACACAAGGCTTGAGTGCACAAGGTAAGAGCCGCACAAGCACTTGGGTGCACAAAGGCCGCGCAAGACCTCCTACCCGCGGGGCGCGCAAGTGCAAAACCCGCGGGATCTTCCTCCTGCCGCGCAAGGGTGCGGGCAGAGAGGGAGCAAGAGACTCGAGCGCGCAAATATGCGGCTCGGCTCCTTCCTGTCGCGCAAGAGAGGCGCGCAGGGAACACTTCGGGCCTCGGGTGGCACCGAGATCTTCAGCCGCGCAAGTGTGCGCGGTGGCTTCAAAACTTCGCGAGGCAGAGGGATGCGCTCACGGGACTTCAAAACTTCAGCGCATCAGCAAGCTTCTCGAGGGCTCGGCCTCTCTTTATATAGGCAGAGGAATACCCCATATCTTCCGCGTGATTTAACTTCAAGATCCCGAAGTTTTCGGTTCTTTAAAATCTTCCAAATATTTATATTTATCCTCTGTTTCACGCGGGATCTTTCTTCTTCGGTTTCCTCCACATGCATGCGATTTATAACGCATGCATGGCCTTCGTTAAACCTTATCCATGCAAAGGCACGAACACCGAATGGCCTCGCACCTCCGGTTGCTTCGGCCTTGCTCGAAATCCTCCTTTCATCGTATGCATGCTTATTTTATTGCATGGTCCTGTTCGTTATGGCCAGACGAGCACGAGGGTGGCTTCGGTTTCTTCAGAGGTGGCCGGAATCTCGAAACCTATCTTCGGGAGTCGCCTGGTTCAGCGGCGGTCGCGGGGAGGCTTCGGCATGGCTCGAGGTTGAGGACGAAGCGGCAGCCGTCGGATCAGGTGATCGAAAGACATCGGACGGCTGGATCAGATCGGGGGCGCGGCGGATTAGATGATCGGTCCAGATCGAGCGCGCGATGAATCGTGCGGCTGGGATTTGTTCCCGGTGAAAATCCCGCGTCCCACATCGAATTCTCTCGCGGAATTTCCGCGGTTTATAACCCTTCCGCTCTCCGCTACCCCACAATTGAACTTCCTCCCTCCCGGTGCCGCCCCGCACCGGGTTCTCTCTGCGGGCGCGCTCTGTGCCCACTATGCTCCCTGCGGGCGCGCTCCTAGCGCCCACAATGCTCCTCCGGTGCGCGGATTTCACCACCGCGTGCCCTCGGGGGCTTATACACGGCCCCCTGCGCTCCTCCGGGCGTGCCCCAGGCACCCATGCAGTGTCCTTGGGTGCGCCCCATGCCTCAAGGTTGCTGCCCTGGCCTTGAGGGTTCCCCATGGGCGTGGTGACCTTGAGTCCCACAAGTGCCTTGGGTGATGACCCTCGGCTGGCCTCCTTGGTGGCCAATTTTTTGGCAAAGTAAAGAATAATACTTTGTCAAATACAAAGTTCTTCCATAAGTTCAAGCCAAATGCCATATTCCAAGCCATCTTCTTCCCATCTCTATTCTTCTTCTTCTTAGAATTCCTCCATACTTCTTAAACAAATGTTCATCACTTAGGAATGGAAATTCTTGAAGGTTCTTCATCTTCAACCGAACTCCTGAATCACTTAAATTATTCAAAGTGCTTCATTGATCTAATCAGAGATCAATTGGGGCTTCTTCTAATTCTCATGCACTAAGTAATAGTGCATGGACTTCTTTAAACCACTTCATCCACTTAGAATTAGTGAATGGATCATCTTGCTTCTTCAACTCCTCATGCATTGTCACTACAATGCATGGTCTTCTAATCATGTTGTGACTTTGTATCCAGTTGATACAAGTTCTATGAACTTAAAGATCAGCTCAACAATCGTCAGATATACATGGAGAATGTTTCAACCATATTCTCCAATGCCACTTAGTGAATCTCCTAAGTGACATTCCTCTAAGTTCCATGGCCATTCTCCTTCACCACCAACACCATCACAACCTTTTTCATTCACATCTTGACAATCCTTGACTTCCATTCATTGTAAGACAACAACATGCCTCATTGACAACCTCATTGACAACAAATGCAACACAATGCACTTCAAGAAGGTATTTTTTCTAATCCCCAAAATCTATTGACTTGGATTTTTGTAAGCACCTATATTCCACACATGATAATTAATTGAGCTCAATATTCCTATACCCACAATCTCATGATCATGCAGTATTAAAAAATAAAAAATTACATTGGAAATACTGATAACATTATAGAATTCATTCAAACTTGTATCTCTTATTTGAAAAAAAAATCAAAAAGAAAACAATTACAATGATAAAAAACACTCTCATTAATAATAAACTACAAAGAATAAAAATGATCGATATATTTTAGAATTCAATATGTTTTATTCATTATTTTAACACTCAAATTTGTAATTATACTTACAGAAAACATTCTAAATAACTTCAGCGATCAGATTATTCAAATATTGTAGTCTATTGTAACAACATTGGTAGAAAATTTTTCATATACATATTGAATAAGAAATTTTCTTTATCTATATATGGATATATTAGGAACCATTATAATGATCTTATATCTATTTAATTAAATCTATTAGTGTGGTTCGGAGTACTAACTTTTATAAAACATTAAAAGGATCTATGAAATTTTAGTTACTATAAATTCATTATAAACATACACAATAACTAAAAATATTTTTTATTAAATCATGTTTATATAATATTTATTGATATTTCCAAAAAAAATAAAGGAAGTGATTCATTAACTCAGTAATCTCCCCCTTTTTTGGAAAGAAAAAAACAAGAAAATAAAATTCAATGTCTCAACTAAAAATAAATATCATTATTTATTTCAGTAGAGTATGAAAATTCTATTATAATGAAATAACCCTTAATACATTTGAAAAAACATTCATAATTAACTTATTAGTAAAAAAAGATATAAAAAACTTAAATATTCTATAAATTTCTTCCCCATTGTTAACTTTCTCAAATTTTAATAAAATTTATCCCCATTTTTGATTTTCAAAAAGTAGGAATGAATGTAACAATTAATAAAAAGAAAAGGAAAAGAATAAAATGGGAAAGAATATAATAAAAATTAAAGATACAATCCAAAATTAGATATATATTCAAAAATTATAAATTCAGTTCTCTTAAAAATTTTAAGATCATATGTTTTAGATTTTTTATGTTTATACAACTCTTTGTATCTTCATAAGATTATTTTTACATGGTTTAAGCACTCAAATACGTTTACATAATTTTTTCTTCAAACAATTTTGCATATCTTGATTGGTCTTCTTATGATGAGTCCACATGTTGAACTTCATCTTCTCTACCAATATTTCAGTTCTTATCAAGAATTTCCATATAATAGAGTTTATATTTCTAGATTATTAAACATTAAACTTATAATTCCTCACTAACTATCCATGATAGTGATTCAGTTGGATCTTGCGGTTTGACTATTTGGGAAATAAGAACATTTATCTTTATAGATGATATTTTGAGATTTTTCTGATAAACTCTCTCAGAGGTAAATTCCTTGAAAATTATTTCATAATAGAATAAAAGATTAAGAATATAAAAATATGAAGTTGACTAAGATCCTTAAGATAGATGTCGTTATAAATTCTTTTAATAATATTATCATCCATAATTTTCCTTTATTGTACAAGTGGTCTAGAAATATTCCCATGAAAATTTGTGACCAAGATATATTTTATATGAATTATTTTAAGAATTTAATGGATAATTTATTCATATAAAAATATTGGTTACATTTAAATAGAAAATATTTTTAAGGAATACCCCTATAAAAATTAAAATTTAAATAAGAGAAATTAAATTTTATAATTTTAAAACATATCTCTCTTTGGTGAAAAGTGAAATAATTGGAATAATAAGTCAGAAAAGGATATAATAGTCATATTTAAATCTATCTAAATTTATCTTCCAATAATAATGGATACTCTTCCAAATTTTAAGATAGTTTAAGGAAATTTTTAGATCTAATTTTTGATCTTCCATAGAAATATAAATATAAAGCTGGTAGAATTTTTATGTAAATCTATAGGAAAAATATTTAAATATGATGTGAATATTTATATAAAAACTGATGAAAAAATATATGTAAGACTTATTAAATTAAAATACCCCCCCCCCCACACACACACACACACATTGAGGATTTTTTCAATGTTGTGAGATATTTTGATCATAAAGTGGATTGAAGATCACTTTAGATTGATCATTACAAAATTCTATTTAATGAAGTTGAATCTATCTGAATTTAATGGTTTTGTAAAAATATCATCATGCTAATTTTATTTTTTGAAAAAATATACAATTATATTTACCTTTTTTTGTAAACCCTACAAAAATGGTGTCTTAAATCAATTTTATTTTATTTTGAGTGATGTTTTGGGTTCTTAAAAAATATTTAGCACTAGTATTTTAACAAAGGATTAGAGCTAATGTAAAACTCAAACCCAAATCTATTAGTGTGTTTTTCATCCAAAACACTAGAGCACAAATTAAAGCTACTACATATTCAACTTTGGTAGTAGAGAGTCAAATAAAATTTTATTTCTTGTTATACCATTAAATTAACTCTTCTCTTAAGAAATTAAATTTTTTTTAATTACTTTTTTTATTTAATATATAACCTCAGAAGTCAACATTTGAGTAACTTTTAAGAAATAAATAATTTCTAAAATAATAAAATTAAAGAAGTTCCAAATATTCTATAAGGTAATTAAAAATAAATTTTACCACTTATAAATGTAATTCAATTGGATTTTCCTAATCCCTCATACACAAATCTTCTATAAATGTAATGAATGTTATAATTTATTCAAGATATTGTAAACTTAATATCAGATGTCAATATAGTTTTTGATCAAAAAAATTATCAATTGTATCAAGAAATTTTTTGATAGAAGATGGATCCATAATAATTATACTTGATGCATCATCAAAAACAAAAATTTTGAGAAAATGTTTAATATATTTATATTGAGTTAAAATATTTCATTTTAGTTTTCAATAAATTTGAAAAGAAAGAAAAAAGTTATGTTCTCATATCATGTTCATTTAAAACTAATTTTTCATATTTTCAGAAAAATTATCAAAAATAGATTTTTGGGTTTAACAAAAAATAATGTCATCAACATAAATTTTAAAAATGATAGTATATTTAAAAAAATTTAAATTGATGGTATATTTAATATATTTCTATATAAAAATGGTTTGATCCACACTTGTGTGAACAAAATTTTTTATGGAAATATCTTGTAAGTCTATCATACCAAGATCTTGGGGATTTTTTAAGGTCATTGAGTTCCATAGTCTGTTTAAAAACTAATTCTAGAAATATAGTTTCTTCAAAACCCATTGGTTGTTTAGCATAAACTTTTTCTTGAATGTATCCATTAGGAAAGAAATTTTAAACATTAATTATAAATAAATTAAAATTCAGGTGTTCAATAAAATCTAAAGATATTCAAATAGATTCTAATCTTTCTATCAAAGAAAAGTTTTAACTATAATCTATGTATTCTTATTTACAATACCCCTTAACAACATGTATTTATCTATTTATAAAAAATCATTATCATCAAATTTTTTTCAAAAAAAAATTTTATTCTAATTACTGGTAGATCATTAGGTCATTTAACTAAGGTAAAACTTTATTCCTTTTAAATTTATTGAGCTCTTCTTTCAAAGAAATTATCCAAATTCCATCCCCAAAGACATCAACAACCATTTTGGGTTTAAATTTTCATATGAATTGATGATGCTCACATTGATTTGTCGCAAAACTTCTAGTTTTAACTAATTGACTTACATCACCAATATTATTATCGATAGGATGATTCCTTGAGATTGACTGGTTTTTAGGTAAATAAGTAAGATGGTTTTAAACTAATTTTTGTACCTATTTTATTAAATCTGATTCTAGATATTAAAAATAAATTTATATAACTTACTGTGTATTTATAATCATTATTTTCTAATCAAATTTTAGTAAACCGAAAGGTGTTTTTAAAAACATCATTTGGATAATGTACTTCTAGAGGTTTTGTAAAAAAATAATCAGATTCATTAAAATTTACATGAACTAAATCTTCAAAAACATTAGTTATTTTATTAAAAACTCTATAAACCTTATTTTTTGTAGATTAAATGATAAAAATTAATTTATCATAATTATTTTTTATTTTATGTAAATTATCTTTAGTATTTAGGATGAATGATTTACATCTGAATACTCCAAATTATAAAAGTTTTGGATTTCTTCTGGTTCACAACTCATATGGAGTTTTATTAAGAAATTTTCTAAATAAAACTCAATATATAGTATAAAAATAATTACTCACAAACTCAACCTAAAAATGTCCAGTGTCATAATATTCACATAGAACATTATAACTAATTTTTTAAAGAATTATATTTCTTAATTCAACTACGCCATTTTTCATTAGTGTTTTTCGTGCTACAAAATTAAGAGTAATACCATTCTCACTATAAAAAGTTTCAAAATATGAGTTCACAAGCTCACTAAAATGATCACTCTTATTAGTAATCAAAGTTTGGTTTTTCTCATTTTTAAAATATTCACAAAAATATATTAAAATTATTAATATATTTTAATTTTTTTGAGAATATAAGCCCAATAAAATATATTGTAATCATTAAAAAATACATACACATAATGTTTACCCACTATGCTTCTAGTTTGTATAAGAAAAAATAAATCCTTATGTACTAACCATAAAGATTTCAAATTAGAGACTTCACTTTTAGATTTAAATTTAAACTTATGTTTCATAACAAATTGACAAGGATCACAAACTCTTCTTGGATTAAATTTAATTTCTGGTCAATCCATTACATGTACTTTCCTAGAAAGTTTGGATGAATTTTGAAAGTACAATGTCCTGTTATTTGTTTCCATAAGTAAGATAAATCATAAATTTTAGTTAAAAAAGTAAATTATGATAACTTAAGTATTCTATGTTGATATTTTATGCATTACCATATATATCGGTAGAAAAAAATGGAATTACCTAATGATCTTTGAAAAATATATTTATCATTACATAAGTTCATGAGATAAACCTCCTCACATAGTTGGATATTACTAATAATGTTTTTCTTAATAATTAAAACATATAAAAAAATTAAATTAATGTTTTCTTTTGAGAAAGTAAACATAATTGTTTAGGATGATTCCACTATGTCAAATGTCTCCAAAAATGACCTAATATCCATTCAACATTTTCAAATTCCAAAATATAGACATTATATTGTCATATGTCTAGAATAACCCTTGTCTATTTAGAATTTTTTATGGTAATTGGTACTCAACCTCATTTCATGAAAATGATAAAACTATCTTCTTAGAACCTATACATTCTTGGAACCATTTATGTTAGAAAATATAATTTTAGGAACCCATATTTTCCTAAATATTCTATGTTGAACATCCCCTAATTCATTAGAAATAAATATTTTTTGAAAAACATATGATTTGACTTTATTTTAAGAATAATAATTATTCTAGTGACCCCCATGTTACATTTAGTTCAAAAGGTTTCACTTATTCATATAAAATAACTTTATTGAAACTTAGATTTATCGAAAGTAAACCCATTTCCCTTATAAGTTATAGAGGGCCTAATTAGTTTATAAATTTTATTAAAATTGTATTTACCAAAAATAAAATTTTAAAAATGTTTTTTTAGGATAATAACTTTATATTTATGTTTAACAATAATACCCCGATCAACTATGTACTGATCACCAATTTTTAGATCAAATGAACTTATTCTAAAATTAGTTTTTTATTCTAATTAAATTGACTATTTTGAAAATGTGGTGATTAATTTAAAAACTATATTAAAATATAAAGTAATTATAATTTATAAAAATCATAAAAAATTTCAACTTATTATTTTCTTATTTTCCTAACAAGTACATATCTTTTCATTTCAACAAAAGCATGTAATGTTTTTGTATATTTTTATATACTTAGTTTTTCATTATCCAATGGATTTTATTTTTCATCATCTGATTTCATATAATAACTATCCTAAAAATTATAATATAATTTAGAATCTATAGATAATTTTTTAAATGATTCAATAGTTACATTATCTATATATCACTTTTCATGCTTTGGAATGTTTGAATAGAATCCAACAATTTTTTTGACTATCAATAAAACTTTTTTATGAAGAAATATTATTATATATGTCACCTTTATAGGCACTCAACATGTACATAACATTCAAACTTTTCCTTCATTTTCATTTTTAATATCTTCATAACTTTCTATCATTATTATTCAATTTATCAAAATCTTTACTAATATATCCTTTCTTTTTTACATTCATAGAAATAACTATTAAAGAAACATTCTTTTCATCTCTGCCTTTTCTATATATATGGTGTATATTCCAGAAATTAATATTGCTAATAAGTTTATTAATTCTTATTTTTGTTTTATAATGTTAATTATCACCATTATCTAAAATATTTTTACATGACTCATTAAATTTATTCTCTAAAACATGATATTTATAATTATTAGTATAAGAATTAAAAGTACTTTATGTAAGATTATCAGATATATATATATATATATGTGTGTGTGTGTGTGTGTGTGAAAATTATACTCCAATAATCATTTTATATTTTTTTTTCTTCTCTTTTCATTCTTACTTTATATTGCATTAGTATCATAATTAGTTCATCCAAACTAAACTTTTTCAAGTGTTTAGTATCATCATTATCTTTCCTCTTTGACATTATTTAATTCGGTATTATATCAATAATATTTTTAGTAAGATGATCTTATGATAGATATTTCTCACCCCATAGATTGTAAACTATTTACAATAGTCATTAATCATTGATTTATTTGAGTTTTTATTTTACAAGATAAAAAATCAAAGGCTTGATACCCTGTTCTCATCATAGCTCTATGAGTTTCCAAAACATTGATGGTCCCAAAAAGAGTTGTTTTCAACTTCATCCAAATATCATTAGTCATTTCAAAATATTATATCTGAACATAAATTATAATTTTCATTGAACATAATAAAATATTTTTACCTTTATTATTTACTTGATATTCTACCTTGTCCTCTTAGGGAAAATAGAGAATTTCATTATATTGAACTTTGAATTTCCATTCATCCTAATATTGTTATCAACTATATTGTTAATAATAAAATAATTCATATGATAAAATAAGTATTCATGGTGTAATCACACAAAAATATCTATTCTTTTCATATTTAAATTTTCATGTGTTCCATCTAGAAAATCCACCATCAAGGAAAATATATTTTCTATACCAACAAAATTAGTGTAAGGAAGCCAAGATGAAATTATAATGAACTAAAAGTCATTAAAAACAAACTCAGAATAAAGTATTGAATCACTCTAATAACAAAATGTTCTCCTTGATATATGGAAATAATACTACATAAGGGGGTGGACTTTAGTTTTTAAAAAATCTAATTGTTTTAACCAAACCTCATGTTTTATGTTTTTTAGATTTATGAAATACCAATCAATTTAAATATTAGAGTAAAATGATGTATAAAGTAGATATATGAATAATATGAAATATAATATATATATAGAGAGAGAAATATTTTTTAAAAAAAAATTGAATGTCTGATAGTAAAAATATAAGTAGAAAAGTTTGAAAATTTAAAATAGTTTTAATTAAAAAATTAAAACTATATAAATTAAAAAATATTGTATGAAGTATTAGTTATAAAAAAAATGTTCCTTGAAAGGATACAATTAAAATAACATTTTTAAATCAAAGTGTAAGGTAGATATTTAAATCATATCTAAGATATACACAACTTGAAACCATCTATTAGGTATCCCCAAATTTAAACTTATTATAAGGGTTATCTTTATATCCATTGAATCCCTCAACATAACCTATTAGAAGAAACTCTCTTCAACATACTGAAGAGTAACTGAGCTCTATCTTCCTAACCATGTAATCCCTCAATCACACAGGATCATAAATATAAAAATTAAATTGGAAATACTAATAGATTTAATGAAATCCTCAAAAGATATATCTCTTAGTAGAAACATGAATAAAGAAAACAATTACGCTAATTAGAACCACTCTTAGTAATAAATTATTGTAAGGCTTCAAAATGATCAGCAATGTTTAGGATAATGTATATTTTTTCATTATTGTGATGCTTGATGCTATGAACATATTTATATATTGAATTGTAACTATCTTTAATGAATATATTCTAAAAATCATGGAATTAGTTGTAATATCATCTATAACAACTTTTTCTTTTAATTTTGGACTTAGTGCTTTACTTTATCTACTGATGGAGGTCTTAGGAACTGATATAGTGATCTTAAATATGATGAATGAAATCTATTAAAAAAGGTTAAAAGTACCTACATTTTTTAAAACTAAAAATTTTATTATGAATTTCAATTACAATAAATTAATTCTTCACATACATAACAACTTATATGAATTTTATGTTAAATCAAGTTTATATAAAGTGTATTTTGATTCTAAAAAAAAGGAGGTGAGTATTTGAATAAACATAATATAAATAGAATTTTCTTTTAAATACCATGGAAACATGGAGGGGATAAAAATAATGAATAAAATTAATGAGATGTTAAAGATGTAGTCAAGTAGTGAATGTTAAAAAAACATTAATTTTACAAATATAAAAAGAAATTCAAATGTGATCAGAACATAAAATGTTAAAAGGATTATTTTTAAACCATTGTAAATAATGACATTGATAGTTAAAAATAATTTTGGAAATTTATTGAATAATATAGTATAAAATTATCCATATAATATAAATAATATTTTTATACAAAAAAAAGGGAAGGCTAATAGACTTTAAAACTTTTAAAACAATGATTTTAAATAAAACGCCTTAAGATTTGGTATCCTTTGAATAAAAATATCATAAAATATGGAAAATTGGATAGATTTTTATATCCCCATTATTTTAATGAAAATTTTCATCAAATATATTCATGTTTAGTGTATATACTTTAAAAAGAGAAGGTGGTGAATATAAAACATATCTCAATGAAGTGAAATTGAGATAAGAAAAACCCTTACCTTAGAATTTTTCATAGTCAAACACACTTTATCCTCCTATATAATAAATTTAGATTTATTAAAAATATATATAATAATAATTTATATATTTATCTTAATATAAACCACTTACATATAATTTATTATTACCCACTTAGTAATAATTCCTTATTAAAATAAATATTTTTTATGTTAACTATTCAGTTTTCCACACAAATTCTAATTTGGTAGTTCTTGTCCTTTCACCTTGGTCATGTTTCATCATATATATAGTGTTATTAAAGTTTTGTATTATTTTTTAAAATAATTATAGAGTTAAATTTTCATTTAATGTATCTTAAAGTGATGATTTTCATGGAATGCTAAAAAGTATCATTTTTTAGAAATTTGAATTCCATAAAGTGGATTGATTTTTTAGTGAATAATAATATATATAACCATTAAAAAAACAATTAAAATATTTAAAATTAATTTATTATTAATAATATTAATATTATTTAACATTGCTTAATCATTCATGAAATACACATTATAAAATCATTCATGTAGATGGTAAAACCAACCCAAACAAGAGCGTGTCATAACGACTGAATGAGTATGAACATGCAATTTTATAATGATAATAAATATATTAAAATTGATTAAAGATTTAAAATTACTATTCTAAAAGTGATAAATCATATTTAATAAGATTATTATGAATATTTTATGGAAGAAAAATCAATAAAAAAATATCACTTATATTGAGAGTTCGAATCACATCTTTAAGGAACTCTAGGAAATGAGAGGTTTAAGACTTATTATTAGGACCAAGGGTTCCAAAAATTTAGTGGGAGATATAAGGGGTCATTTATAGGTGTGAGGGGTGACACATCCATAAATAATTTTAAAAAGAATTGTCATTATCAAAGGAAAGTGGAACCAAATTATCCAAATTTAGATTCTAGTATAGGGTGGTTGAGATTAAACACATAAAATCAATTATAGATAAGGGTTTTGTTATTTTTTCCCTTTTCACTATGTTTATCCCCTACTTAACAATTTAAACCTTTATCATGGTGACTATCTTTTACCCCAATAACTTATTTTTATAACCAAAAATGAAATGGGACTTATTAACTAATTAGAATATTGTGTTTAAAAATATAAAATTCAATTAAATTTTTAAAATTATGAATGTAGTAAATGATAATTTTAATATAAGTACACATAACATAATAAAAACAGTTTTTCGAAAATTGCCCATTTTAAGCATAAAACGGATTTACACCAACATCATGTATAGTATTGATTCCAATGATTTTTTTTGGATCATTATTAAAAAATATATTTTCTAAATTATAAATAAATCCATAATATAATGGATCATTTTTAATACATAATTAAAAGAAAATTATAAAAAGAAAATTATTAGACTAAAATATAAGTTAGGTTCAAAAAAGTCAAGCATGTGTTTCTGAATAAAAATATAATATTTTTAAATTATTTATTTTACTCATAAAAATAAATTTGGTAGATAAAAATGTTTTATAAATTATTATTTCCTATTTATATCATGATGATATCATAAAAATTTTGGTTTTTGTAAAAATGCTCATTTTTTACTATTCACCTAAAAATCAACAATTTTAGAAAAATCCTTCAAATTCCCCATCATAAAATTTAGATATTTTGAATCAAAAAATTATTTTATTTTATAAAAATCAATTTAAAAAAATTAAAAAATTATCTTTTTATTAAATCATATATAATATACAACCAAATTTTTTTTTTAAAATTAAACATTTTTTAGCAATGAATAATTATTACACTAATCATTATAATTAATTATTTATTTATTTAAGATTATTATTTGATTTTATAAATAATTTCATGAATTTCATCAATACATTTTGTTGGTATTATTCATAAAATGTGTTTAATTTATCCAAAATACATAATTCATAAAAATAGTTTTGTTAAAATCAAGGATATATTGTTATATGAATTAAAATCAATTATTTTACTAATTATGTTCAATTTAATTGTTATATATTTAATTTTATATTATAATATGTTTTTATTACATTTATCTTGATTTTTTCTGTGTCACAATTTATTCCAAAGGTAAATACATACAAAAATAATAGGGTGTTACATTCTACCCCTTTAAAATAATTACACCCTATAAATTACATTACATTGATGAAAAAATGGGGATAACTCTACCTCATTACATACTACAATCCATAAATTTCTTCCTATGAATAGTGATTATGTTAGGCCCTTTTGAGTTCAAGTTATATTTATCTTCATTTTCTATATGTGATGAGAATGAGGATGTTAGCTTGAAGAACTCAATTGGTGAATTTCAAGATAAAGTGGAAATTTATATTTGAAGATTGGAGAGTTTTTATTAAAGTCAATAACATATTATAATAGAGTTTTGAGTATTCAATTTGATTAAAACATGAAAAATACGGTGAGATTTTATTAATGGACTTTATGTTAAGTCCAAGAAAAATATATTATTTTTCATGAGGAATATTTAATGAGAATGAATTTTTAGATGAGGTGTTAGATTATTTTGGATATGTCTTGTATGGTATTTGTTTAAAAAGTGATTCAACCATAGAACAACTAAGGAATAAGATTAACTACACATGTGTGAACTAAGTCAACCACAGAGGATCCAATGTTACCTAGCCAGCCTATTGAGACATATGGGTGAGACGGAGGAAGATATTATGCACATGTATGTAGGGGTGCACATATAGAGAGAATTCTAGAAGGTAGGAACACATGAAGGAGAAAGTTATCCTCTCATATATATGTTGGTATAGATTGATGGAGGGTATTGTCTATCTAGGGTCTCATTTGGAAAGGTAAGGATTTCAATTTTATTTATTTAACAATTAAGAGGCATTGTCGAAAAGGTCCAAATCATGAAAAAACATAGCATGAAATAGGATGAAAAAAGGGTAAAGAACCTAGACCACCTACCTTAGCCCTCAGTAATGCTTCCCTCATCCAGCTTCGGACTTTAATTTGGGATATAACGTGAGTTATCAGAGAAATCATCAAATTCATTGAAAATTAGTCAAATGAGCATGAACCAAAATAGATCAACATAGGATAATAGAAACTGTAAATAGAAGAGAGAGGATTGAATAAATTACCTTAAGCTTTCTGATGGATCTGATGGTGAGTGATTTGGATGCTAGAGGAGGGATATATCAAGGACCCTGTGAATAGGAGGATGAAATATTTGAACATGGGAGAGGAGCTAGTCTGCTGGAGAAAGGAGGAGGAATGAGGTATTAAGTTAAAAAAAATAGGTGTTGAAATGCCAAATCACCCACACAGATAATGGTGAACAATTTGGCTGCACAGTTAGCCAAACCATGCAACAATTTTGTGCCAAGCCACTACCCAAAGAGGACCCTCACATGGGCTAGGTGCATGGTTTGGTTAAACTTGTGTATCCCTTGAAAATTTCCTCTGTTAAAAACTAAAGGTGGGATGCATGAGCGTGTGCCTGGGTCCTCATAGTTATAAACAAACCGTGAACCCCCCCACACCCCACTACCTCAATATGCATAGTAAGAGAATCTATTTGGGTTGGGCTGCACAGTTTCTACTAACCATGTGACCCAACCTGTTTCTTCAATTTTCAGGGCTTCGGGCTCCGAACAAGACCTAGAAACCCCCAAGATCTCCTTTAATCCCTTAGGAATCATTATTAAGTCCAAATAAAGGAATTTAAACTAAAAATAAATGTCTTTACCTTTGAGAAAAACTAGGATGTTATAACCCCCTTCTTATGAGAACTAATCCCTGAGGAGCCCTTCTGAGGGTGGTAAAACATCGTCTAAGAAGAGTTCCGACCACTGGGCACATACATCGGCTTCACACTTCTGCGTCTCCTCCTATATGTGTTCTTTCTACAAAATCACCCAGAAAAGATGAATTGGCCTGCCTCACAGAGACTTTTTGGTGAAATCAACAATACATGTCAAATTATCCTCGAAGGACACATCCGCTTACAACTCAATATCCTCAATGTTAAATGAATGAGATAGGTCAAGTTGATATCGAAGAAGCTTTGATACATGGAATATGACATGAATAGAATGATGCCTATGAGGTAACAAAAACTGATAGGTTATCAGACTGACTCATCCCACTATCTCAGAAGGTGCAACATATCAAGGAGATAATTTTCCCTATCTCTGAATTCATCTATGACCCAATCAAGGAGATACATACAGAAAGATCTGATGTTCCACCTCATACTCTCTATCTCAATAATGATGATCAGTATATGACTTCTTTCTAGACTGATCTATATCCATATACTTATGAACTTGCTAGACTTACTCTAATGTCCCCTAAATGAGATTAGGACCCAGTAGAGTTGCCTCACATACCTCCAACCAGCACAAAGGTGAATGAAATGACCTACTGTAAATGGATTTATAAAAATACATTTGAATCATTTCTTAAAAGATGTTTTTGTAGGAAAACTCAATCATAGGAGTATTCTTTTCCCATGAACCACTAAAATCAATGATACAGTCTTGAAGCATATCCCCTAACATCCGTATCATCTTCTTGGACTGCCTGTTGATCTATGGGTGATATATTGTACTCAAAAGAACTTGTGAACCTAGTTCTATCTACAACACTTTCCAGAATTTTGAGTTAAACCAAACTTCTCAATCTGATATGATAGAATGGAGAACACCATGAAGGAACACTATCTCCCAGATGTAAATCCTCCAAAACTGATCAACTGAGAAGGACTCTCAGATCGGTGAGTTGTATGTGACCTTGGTAAACCTATCGATGATCACCAATATTACATCACTGTCTCAAGGGAATCTCATAAATCCTATCAAAAAATCCATTATGATATAGTTCCATTTACACTTAGGAATGGACAGATACTATAAAAGTCTAGTAGGTCTCTGGTGCTCATCTTTCACCTACTGACAGGTGAAGCATTGAGTACTTGTTATTTACCTATTTATACCTGGCCACCAATACTAACGGTGGATGTCTCGGTACATCTTGGTAAGACCGGGGTAAACTAACCAAATAAGTCATGATATTATTGCATCAACTCTTCCTAGGTATCCTAAAGCACCCAAACACGCCCACAGAAGATTATTTTCTCATTCACATCAATAACCCAACTCGGAGGTGTGTTTTACCTATGATGATCCCCCTCAATACAAGGCCCTCATAATTAGATAATCACCTCATAAATATCCACTCTATAAGGGAGGATTTCATTATCAAAGCTTCTAAAATAGGTTTCCTATGTTGTTCTTGAACCTCCAGGTGAATCTTAGAAAATATATCCATCAACTTCCCTTCACTAGTGGCTTCCTTGAAGGCTTGTTGTATGAGTCTTCCAACTCAAGGTGTTAGCTATGGCATCACCCTTCCCGGGTGTATAAGAAAGCTCAAAATCAAAGGACTGTAGCTACTCTACCTACCTATGTTTCCTCATATTCAAGTCTCTCTTTTTAGAGATGTATTTTATAATTTAATGATTCGTGTAAACAACAAACCACTCACCCAATAGGTAGTACCTCCAATAGAATATAGCATGAACCATGGTTGCTGGCTTAAGGTTTTATGTAAGGTAATTCTGATCATGTGGCCTTAGTTGGTGGGACTAATATTCCACAACTCAATCTCCCAACATCAACACTTCCCCCATCCCAATTCATAAAGCATCATAGTAAATAGTATAGATTCTTACTAGATCTGGTAGAATTAGGATTGACACAGAATTCATTCTTCCATTTAACTCCTAAAAATATATCTCACAAGATTAAGTCCAGTCGAATTTCACACTCTTCATGGTTAATCCCATAACTAGAACTTCTCATCATGAAAATTACTAAATGAATAACTTGTAATAGCCATCCAGTCCTAAGAATGTGCATATATTGAAGACATTCTTAGGATTATACTAGGAAACCATAGAACTCACCTTCTATGGGTCAATAGATACATCTACCTCTAATATGATATGACCTAAGAAGTGAACCCTTCTAATCCAAAAGAGGCATTTTTTATCTTCACATATATTTGGTGCTCTCTCAGTGTATTCATCATGATATCAATATGGTTTTCATGGTCGTGTCTGGTGTGAGAATATAATAATATTTTATCTATGAAGGCTACCACAATGGAATCAATGTACGAGTGAAATACTCCATTCATCAGATCCATAAATATTGTTGTCACATTTTTCAGGATGAAAAGTATAAAAAGATACTTGTACAAGAAATACCTACTCTGGAACAATGTACGTGGTATATCTAATTTCCTCACACCTACTTGATAATAACTCATCCTTAAATCGATCTTGGATAAAACTATCACTCCTTGGATATGGATGAATAGGTCTTCTATATGATTCAGTGGATATCAGTTATTTATCATGATTTGTTTCAGTTGGCATTAATCCACATACAATATTAGGTTACCATCCACCTTATTGGTGAAAAGGATAGGTAAACCCCATGGAAATATATTGGGTTAAATAAAACCATTTCCTCTATATCTTCAATCCACTTCTTGAGTTCCTAGAGCTCTGTAGGTAGCATCCTATATGGAGGAATGGACACATGTGTCACACCTGACACAAGTTTGATGGTGAACTCAACCTCTCTCTTAGGAGGTAAGCTAGAGAAATAGTCAGGGAAGACATCCATGAAATGATCCACACGGGAGGGAATTATATAAGCTTCATTCCCTGATCACTCATAAAGAGACTGACCATATGGGATATCACTCTGCCTAGCCTAGTATACTTGAGACCAGGTTGAAGTTTCTGGATATCCCATAGTTGCATTATATAGAAAGAATTTTGATTCACCTATATCAAAAATGGATCAAACTAAAGAGGTGACTACCAAAATAGTACCTCGTACAGTAGAATTCCTTGGACTCTTATCCTATTGTTTAGGTTTCACTACATAAATATGGACTGAACTGCAGCCGTGATATGCTTCCTAAGTACCTGGAGCAAGTCCACTCTGCTGACACTAAAACTCTGAGGCCCGAACACCTTGTCCATAACCACCTGGTTGGCCTAAATGGACTGTAGAAGACCAAATTATATCCTGGAGTGGAGTCACTAATCGTGAACCTGAGAGTGGTGCAGGAGCATAACCCCATTCACTAGGAAATGGAGGAAATTATCGATAGAAATAGTAGAGGTGACCTATCCTGCCTCAATCTCAGCACTTGATTGGGTTCCTCATACATTGGGGCCTTTATGTTTTGTCCTTCCATACTAGTGACACACCACATAACTATTGATGCATTCCACCTGGTTACTAATATCCCTACATATACCCTCAAAACTCCACTTCCTTCCACTAGATAAAACACTACTCTTCCTATAATCTAAACCATCCTGGATCATATTTCCATATTCCCTCGGGTTTCACTCAGTGATGAGGTTCGAGTTCACTATCTCTAAAATGGTGGTTAGTTGAAAGAAGTTCACCTGTGATCGGATAGTGTATGATATCTCATCCTCAAATCACCTCATAGTAATCTTCTCTTCATCGTATAAGGTTGGTGAAAAACCTTGTAATTCGGTGAATAAAGATAAATATTCCATTACTAAAATGTCACCTTACTGAAGTTGAATAAACTCCTGATAATGGTTTGTTATCAAGGTCTATAGAAATAAGTATTCATAAAAGGTTGTCTGTAATTCCACCCAAACTATTCGATGATGTTGACAAGATAGAGTAAGAATTTACCACTAATTCTTCGTAAAGTCATGTAGCATATATGTCATAATCTTGACCCTTCACTTTGGAGGCATCTTGATATTTTCAAATATAGGCAGTAAGGCTTCTATCCATGACTTAGCGTCCTGAAGACCACCATACCCTACAAAGGTGAGAGGATGATGCTGTTGGAACTAATGGGTTAGCTTTACCATGGTAGGGGAAAGTTGAGGAGCACCCTATATTGATTGTATGAACTAAAAGAAAATATCAAGGGACTAAGAATCATCACCCACTGGAATATTTATAGGAGCTACCTTAGGTGGCACTATAGATGGTGTCATAGGTGGCTCAAGTCCCACCACATCCAACGTATGCTCATCACCACTCTCTTAGAATACAACACAAGGTCTACATAGTGTAATATCTCTATAGTTTCCAAGCATACACCTCAGATATGATTTATAATAGATAGGAAAATAGATAAAGAAAGGACGAGTATAAAGCCTGCCTATAAGTACGTCATAGCCCTCAGCCTGCTCCAGGAGTTAGGTCTAGGTGAATAGAAAAGGTTTTAGAAGGATCATATGAGATACGGACTACCACCCACTACTATGGTTGGTATATGGTCAAGGTATCATATCAAACTTATAATGTTTCCATTTCATTTTAAAGATCATATTCATTTTAATTCATTTATGTTCAATTATATATTTAAAACTCTTTAAAAGGTTGAATTAGATGGATCTCCATTTATAATTTATAAGGGCCCATACACCTTATAAATTGGAGGGTGGAATCCACTTAATCCTAACCATAACACATTTAATCCCATACGACTGATGGTTCATGGCTCAACATTCCATAACCAACTACGTATAGTTTTTTATTTAACATATAAAGGAAAACATTGTTAGGTTAAGTTGGTAACCTTAAGTGTTAATTATGTTTTCTAGTCCTCCATGGAATTTTTTCACATTTCAAGATATAAAAATCAAAGCACTAAACAAGATAACAAACAAGGCACCACAATAATCACATACAATATGGTCAATGCGTGCAAAAAATAAATATGGCATGATATAATGCATGACATGTAAGCCCTATGGTGCCTAGTATGATGCATGCTTCAATGTACCCTCATATCATTGGGATAAAGTAGAAGGTATTCCATCAAGATAATAACAATTCAAATCAATTGTGTCACCCTATGGTAAAATAAAAGAAACTGTAAAAGTACAACAATAGCAACCTTTACCAGTTCCATGTAATTTCGGTTTCCCATGTATGTGGGTCAACTACTCTCAAGCACATGGTCATTGCCAAATTCCAATATCCTTTCCTTATATCTAAACCCAAACAATAAGATAAAAGGAAAAACAATACTCTCACACTATAAAAAAATGCTAATTAGAAATGTTTTTTTTGCATTAGTGATGTTTTAAAATGTCACTAATTCAGTTACCAACATTTATCCAAAACATTGCTAAATTAGTGGTGCTTTAAAATGTCCCTAATTGGTAACACCTCATTTGCCTCCATTTTCTAGAAATGCCAGTAAATAAACATTACTAAATTAACGATGTTTTAAGGTGGTGATAATTAAAAATATCTTATTTAAAAACATTTTCTAGAAATGTTAGTAAATAAAGGTCACTAAATGTGCAACATTTACCGACATTTCTAAATGTCGGTAATTTTTTAATTTTGTTTTTGAAATACAAAAAAAGGTAAAAATATATTTATTTATTTATTTGAAATGGGCGTTTTTACCCAATTTTTCTCCTACTCTACTTCCCCCACCCTACCCTCTCCCCCTCTAGTACCTTCCATCTCAACTTACCTAACCACCTCACCTCACCCCTCTCATGCCCCTACCTCACCTGTCTCGTTCCTACATTAAATCCCTCACCTCGCATTCAGTACCATCCCATCCTACCTTACAACACTCACCACCACGTCCCTCCCATGTAGTACTGGGCCTCACCCCTCTCGCATCCAATTACCTGCTTTGTCACCGGTCCCATACCCGCCCCTCTCCCAACCTAGAAAAAACAAACCCCATAGGAGTCGAACATATGACCTGACGGCTATCAAGCGATTATTCTTCCAACACACCTATTTGATTTACTATTAGATAATTGTATTTTATTATATATATATATATATATTTCAGTATTTAAAAAATTAATATATATATATATATATATATATATATAATATTTATATTAATATAGATATATTAACACACACAGATATATATATATATTATTTGTGTGTGTGTATAATTAGCCACTTTATAAAATTTTGGTGCAAATATCACTAAAATAATCATGTTTTCTTAAAAACATGACTAAATTTAAAATATTTAATTGTATTATGTTATATATATATACATTTCAATATTTAAAATTTAACATTATATATATATATTTTTAATATACATGTATTAAGATATATGTGTGTGTGTGTGTGTGTTTATATTTTATATTTTATGTGTATATATATGTTTATATTATATTATATTTATATATATGTATGTGTGTGTGTGTTTATTTTATGTTTATATATATATATATATGTTTATATTATATATACATATATATGTTTATCTTTTATATTATATATATGTTTATATTTTACGTTTATTTGTATATATATATTATATTATATATATATATATCTGTGTGTGTCTGTGTTTATATTATATATATATATATGTGTGTTCAAAAATATATAAATGTATATATTTCATATATATTATATGTTTATATATATATATATGTGTGTGTGTGTGTGTTTATGTGTGTGTGAATATATATGTGTATGTAAACATATATATAGTTTTAATTATATATATATAATTATTTATATTTTAAAATTCTGATAAAAATATCACAAAAACAGCCACATTTTCTTAAAAACGTGACTAAATTTAAAATATATCTTTATATATATATATTTATATGTTTGTGTGTGTTCATATATATATATGTGTGTTTATATACATGTGTCAATGTTTATATATATATATATATGATGTCTCTAATTTAGTGATGTTTTTTCAAAAATGTCACTAATTTAGCGATGTTTTTCTAGAAACATCGCTAATTTAGCGATGTTTTCGTGAAATGTCACTAATTTAGTGATATTTATCACAAAACATTTCTAATTTAGTTACTTTTTTTACAAAAAATCACTAATTTAGTGACGTTTTTAGGAAACTTCGCTAATTTAGTGACTTTTTTGGGAAACATGGCTAATTTAGTGATGTTTTCGGGAAACATCTCTAATTTAGCGATGTTTTTTAGGAAACATCACTAAATTTAAATATTAGAAACATTTTTTAAAAATATTTCTCAATTACAGTTTTTATAGTGTGATACCACTTTGTAGCATCCTACCCTAGATGTCACTTGACGGTTCCCCAAGTCGGTGGCCACAGGACCTCAAGCATGCCTCCCTGAATGACAGAGGTTTGCAACTAGCAGTGAGAGTCTAGGGTGTGTCCATGCGTATACTATTACCTCATTGATCAGAGTGGAGAAAAATAATATATATATATATACAAAAAATAATAAACAATATAAACAAACAATATTTGACCAGACTTGTTACCCACCGTAGATGAATCATAAATAAAAGTCAAATAGAAAAAGATCAATAAAAAAACATGCAGGATAAATAATAACTTGCATAATCTAAACAATAATTATATACAATGTGATTATGATCATGGTACTTTATCTATAAAAATGACGGAAATGGTACACAAGGGTGAAGGCATATAACACATGCCATACAGAATACCAAAAAGTCCAAAAATTGTTACAACTAGCATCACGAACATAGGCTTGGTCATCTACTCCGAACTGCAACCTAGAACTGTCAATCAAGAATCTAAATATGGATACTTCCCTTTATCTATACCTATAGTCATGAAGTCTTCATTGGTACCAAAGGTAGCCCAAGTAGAGGGTAAGATATAATCTCTGTAGGCCACCACCAAAGGTGTCTAGTCCAATCCATATCATACAATATAAAATGAATAGTGTGCCTTTAATAGTAAATGCAAGATAGAAGTAATTAAATAAATAATCCCATTGGACTGGGTTACCCTTGGTTCACACATCAAATTATACCTTCTTTGACCTAAGATGGGTATGTTGAACTAAGGAATCCTGAACGAGTAAAGTGAGTAGAATAATATATAAAGAGATGGATTGTCCCCAAGCTTGTGATTCGACTTGGAAGAAACATCCCTAATTTCCCAATTTCAAGGTTTCATTTCTTAATTAAATACATTTTATTACCTTTTAATTTAGTTAACCACTTTATAGAATATTAATATTCACTAAGAGCACCCATGGCAATTCCAAGAGAATTTACAAGTATCGGTTAAGGGGCACGATATATGTCTAATGTCAAGGGAGACCATCTAAGGTGACACAAGAATTAGATCCCAAGTGTCACTCTAGGAATGGTGTGATGAAAGCATGAACTA
This sequence comes from Viscum album, assembly GCA_963277665.1. Classification (NCBI taxonomy): domain Eukaryota; kingdom Viridiplantae; phylum Streptophyta; class Magnoliopsida; order Santalales; family Viscaceae; genus Viscum; species Viscum album. Next base: position 1,969,161,018 of record OY728161.1, read on the forward strand.
GCCTCTAATTCTAATCCCAGGTTTCACAAGCAGGGGCCCGAGTCTCTCTCATGTCATGGTATAACCATCCCACCACCAAGACCATCTACAGGGCCTCCCCTAGGGAATCAGCGTCACTCGTCTTGAGGTAACAAGGAAAACACACAACAATACTATACCACGCATAGCTATTTTCACCCCTATCATATTTACATTTCATTAAAAAAAACTCTAGTTATAAGCCACGATGAGCCTGTCCAAGGGTATCTTAAGTCGGAACCCCTTGTATTTCTTTCGGAACATAGTGAGGGTATGATTTGGTTAAAAAACCATACCATTTAACATACAATGAATTTAAACATTTGAAACTAATATATCCATTTGTTTTAGTTCAATTCTTCAATTATTTCACATGGTAATACGACAGAGGGAATGAGGCATATGTTATAAACACTTAGCTACTAAATTCCCATAATTCTACTTGTTGAGTAAAGGAACCAATCATAATGCAACACCTTCAAGGTATTTTAAACAAACTAAGGCAAAAGGGAAATTATTCCTCAAAGGTAGATAACACCCATTGGGGTGGCATAAGTCAAGGAGATCAACCTATAGGGTTGATTCTCCACTTTCTAAGGTCACATTTGGCATTGTAAGGCTTTCAATTTAATTTATTTAATAATTAAGAGGCATTTATTTGAAGGTACGGATCATAGAACAATGGATAATGATATATGATACAATGAAACAAAGGGTAAAGAGCCTAGACCACCTACCTTATCCCTTTAGTGCTTCCTTTGTCCACTGTCGACCATTGATTCAAGCCAAAAAAAGATTTATTGGATGAATCATCAAATGCCCTGAAAATGGGGGAAATGATCTTGCACAAAAAAATCACAATAATGGATAATATAAACTTGAAATATAAGGGAGTGGATTTAATATCTTACCTTAAGATTTATACTAGATCTGACAATGACTGATTTGGATACTAGAGGAGGGAGATATAAAGAACCCTATGAAGTGGAGGAGGAAAGCTTCGAGTGTAGGAGAGGAGCTGGTACTCTAGATAAATGAGGAGGAAAGAGGGATTTAAGTTTAAAAAATCAAGGTTAGAAATTTAAAATCACACACACAAATAGAGGCATGCGGTTTGGCCGCATGATTGGCCAAACCATACGTCAACCATGCGCCAAGCCACTTTCCAAAGAGAACCCTCACACAATTTATGTGCATGGTCTTTTTAACCATATGTAGCCCTTGAATAATGTCTCTATTAAAAACTATAGGTGGCCCACACAGGCATGAACCTGAGTCCGTACGGTTGCAAAAAAATCATGCGCCCCCATGCACCCCACTGCCACAAGCTGCATAGTTAGAGAAACCATGTGGGTTGGGCTATAAAGTTTCTATTAACTATGTATCCTAGTCTATTTATTCAATTTTTAGGGATCTAGGCTCCAAAAAAATCCCCATACACCCTTGATACCTCCTTAACTCCATTATGCATCATTATTAAGGGAAAAAAAGGAATTTAAACAAAAAATAAAGGTCCCTACCTTTGAGAATAACCGGGATGTTATAATCATAAACATGGATATATTAATCACTTAATTAATAAAAATTTTCATAAACATAACCCTTTATAAAATTCATTTATATGGATACCCTTGAATGATATTAGAGTTAGGTATTCATAACATTAAGATAGAAAATCAAGGAATGATTTTAGAAGCATGATGACTATAAAAGTGGGATTATAAAATAGGTTTAATTAGTGAGAAAGGTAGTATCTTACTAATGGTATATCATTTGGATAGTAAAGGATTGATTATGAACATTTAGATTAATAATCACATAGAAACCTAAAGGCTTATAATAAAGTAATTTCTTCTTATTGAAAATATGAGGGAGAGAATCATGGAGTGATTTCAGCAACATAACGGCTATACAAAAAAGTTTTATAGAATGGGTTAAATGAGAGGAATGGGTATTCTCTAATAAATAAGGAATAATTTGGAAGGTAAATGGTTTATTATTAACATATGAAATAATAATCAATTTAAACTCAAAGGGCTTATCACAAACAAAGTACTTGAATCAAAAAGAGGTGGAGACGAACCCTTACCTTGTTAAGTAGATTCTTAAAGAATGGTAGGAGTCCTTATAAACTTAAAAACTCATTGGGAGGTATTTATAGAGGTATATAGAAGTGGTATTAATTTTAAAGGCCTTTTGGGTGGAGTTATATGAGATAAATGGTGGGAGTGATCCCTTTTATAGGTGAAAGGAGGAGATTTTCATGGAAAACAAGAGTTGGGTAAGGGTTGGGAATGGAATCACAGTGGAGTTTGGTGAATTAGCTATAGAGATAGTATGTGAGACATGTTAGTAATAATTTCTTACCTCACGCTTTTTAGAAGGTGTATGTGACCTTTTAAATATTAAAAATCAGAGATTATTTATTTACCCATTTTACCCTTATTAAACATGATTAATAATTAACCATGGTAATTATTTTATTACTAAAAATATAAGATGACCCTTCTTACCAAACTTTAAAATGATGAATCAGAATTTGGGATCCATTTAAACTAATTCAATTTCTAAATATTAGAAAATTAACTTTTAAATTAAAACATAAGATATAGGAAACAAGGTTTTATATAAAAAAGGTCTTTTATATATTAAGTGTTTTTTATTCTTATTTATTATTTATTATTAATTTAATTACTGTTTATATATTTTTTTATGTGTTTAAAAATCATATAAACTCATATTTTCAATTATTTTAATTTAATTTATTTATATAAAAATTATATAACTCTAATAAAATTAATTCTTTGAAAACAACCACTTTACTTTTATTGTGGTAATTAATATTTATCATAAGCAGTTTATTTTAAATGGCTAAAAAATATTATAAGTGTTAAATAATATATAATTATTAAATATAAATATAAATTCCATTTATCAATAAAATCAATATGTGTTGGGAAAATTAATTTTTAAATTTCCACTGATAAAACCCATTTTCTAAAGGAAAAAATCCCAAAAAACCATCATAATATAATATATTTATGAAGAATTAAACAAATAATTTTATTAAGTTAAAATAAAATTATAACATTCAAAAATTAAATTATAAATGTACTTATAAATAAAGTATCTTTAGTGTGTGTATTGTGTAATAGCTTATGATATGGTATTTACCTGCTATAGTAGGGTATCAGGTATTTCATTCCCCCTAAATAATTTTATCCTTGAAATTGGGGTGTATATCAGCTATTCAAAAAATGTGGATACTATTTACTTATATATTCTTTGGGATCCCAAGTTACCTCTTCTAAATTTTTGTTTATTCAAAGTACTTTCACCGGCCTACTTCTCCGATTTCACAACACTTTCCCACTAGTGTTAGCATTCTGGATAGGTTCTTCATTATAAGATAAGTCAAGCAACAACTATATCCCCTCATATGTGAGCACATGAATTTGATTTGGAAATTATTTCCTCAGTAATGAAACATGTAAGATATCATGTACTTTAGAAAGGTTGGGTGGTATAGCCACTTAGTAAGATACAACTCCAATTATTTCCAATACTTCAAAAGGTAAAATTTACCTAGGGCTTAACATCCCCTAATTACCAAATCTTTCAACTCCCTTCCATGGTGAAACCTTCAAGAATAAATGATCCCCAACATTAAAATCTAGGTTTTTCTTTTGATTATTATTATAGAACTTTTGACTTCTTTGGGATGGTTTAATATTATATTGAATATTTTTTTCCTTAATAGTCATATCCTTTACAATATATGGGCTAACATTCTTTCTCGAACTTCTTCTCAATAATTTAGAGTACGGAACCTATTCTGATGAAGTACTTTATATGGTTCCATATGAATTCTTTAATGGAAGCTATTATTGTATAAAAATTTCACCAAAGGTAGATATTGATTCCACAAGCCTTGGAAGTCAATAAAAATGATCTCAACATGTCTTATAAAGGATAGATAGTCCTTTCATACTTCCCATCAATCTAGAGATAATAGGTGGTTTAAATGTATCTTAGTATCAAGAGCTCTTTGAAGACTCTTCTATAATTTTTATTTGAACTAAGGGTCATAGTTAAATACAATCAATAGAGGTTCCCCCATTAAGCCTTAATATTTCATTGTTAAAGATTCGGGAAAGGCACTCAAGGGGAATATCTTCTTTTATTTCTAATAAATGGTCATTTTTTTAATTTGAATGATGATACACCATATAACATTGTTGTTCCTTGGAGTCTTTGGGATTCAAGTGAAACATTTTATTGTAACATTATCCCACTTCTAGATAGGTACAAGAATAGGTTGTATGACTCTCTTAGGATATTGTCTCTTATCCTTTACCTATTAGCATACTAAGAATCTTGACACATAATTCATAATTTACCACTTCATACCTTCTCACCCAAAAGGTTCTCTTAAATCCATATACATATTTTTTATACTAGGGTGTATAAATAAATTTTATCTATTAACATTATCTAGAAATTCCATTTTCATCTCAAGTATAAATGAAATTCATAACCTCTTCCCAAACTTCAACACTCCATCTCTATAGATAACATATCTCAATTTCCCATCATAGACTTTTTTAATATTATTTTTCATGTTCTCATGATCCTTCTGGTACTTGTCTATTTTTTCTATAAAGGATGATTTAAAATTTCTTGTAAGAGGAATTATCGATTCCCTTACCTAGAAATCACTATATCCATTTTTATTAGATCTATACATATAGGATCCTTTTTAATCCACATCATGATTATAATTCCATGATCCCTTGTAACGCCCCGACCCTAGTTACACAGAGTCGGTGCATTATTATGTATCATTGGCATGATCAAAAAAGATCAAGTATCAAAAGAACGATCAGTTTAGGAGCCTTGTAATCACTAGATACATTCATAAAGTTTACATTACATCATAAAGTGACAAACTACTACAACATCTTGTCTCCATTGACCACACTCATATCCTCATACTATCCCTACAGGTCATTCATAAATACTCTTCACATCTTGGAAAAAATAAAACATAAAAAGGGGTGAGCTCAGATGCTCAGTAAGGAGAAAAATATAGCGGAAACTTTCATAAATAATCATAAACATTTAAGGCAATGTATAACTAAAACAAAAGCCTTTTAAACTTGAACTTCAGCATAATATGGAAAAGATAAAATGAAATAATGTCATTTTCTTATTCACATGGATATTCTACTAGTCAAATAATCACATGCAATATCAATAACCATTTTTATAATAATGGAATGCATAATTCCAGACTATCACAACCACATAGTCAAGGCCTTATGCCAAGACAACAAATAAGATTTTATCAAGGCCTTGTGCCAAGACACTAGTTTGTCTCATGAGATCTACTGATTCATCGAGGAGATATAGCGGGATACACTCATCACTTAGTAAGTCCAATGCATTCCCCATATTATTAGGTTTAAACATAACATAAACATTCGTATTAAAACTAGCATACGAAATGTCAATACTTTCTCCATAAACCATGAATGGTATAAAAATAGAACATCTACAGTCAAACATAACTCATTCAATACAATATGGAAGATTTTATTGTAATAGATTAACCTAAATCGATAATAATTAAGGATATTGACATAGATGAAAATAATCATCAAAACCATTTGATAGAAATGCCCCTTTTCTTGAAAACATTTAAAAGTCACACTACTTGTCAAGAATCTGTTTTAAAAATATATTTTTGAATAAAAGTGTCCCATACCACTTTTAAACTTTTAAAAGTAATTATAATTTTAAAACTTTAATGTCCATATGAATAAATCCTTAAAAACATTTTTAAAACATGGACATTGATGAGAAAGATTTAGAATAATAAATCTTTAAAACATTTTAAAATGATATTTTAGTTAGAGTTCCTAACAAAAAGAGAGCAACTTGAATACAAATAATAAAGGCAATGAAAACTTTTTAATATCATGAGAATAAAGGGATTCATGGTATACTATGTCAAAGTACATTATATACACCATATAAAAGTGATTTGGTGTATAACAACAAAGGAGTCTCAATAGAATGTAAATTGAGATGAAATCTCTCATAAAGACCATATCCTTAGGTTAAGGATAAATCAATGACATAATTATGTGTGAAAAATATAAATACACTCAATATGATTAGATATTCACTGTAAAACAATCAAAGTACATTCACACATATTCTTTTAAAAACAACACCAATGAATTAGATGTTTAACTCAATAAATGGAGATTGAGTTAAAATTACTCTTATCAAGTTCATATCGATGACTTGAGAATTTATCAATGGAGTGATTATGTGTATCAAAAGTATATCCATATAAAGGGGAGTGTAAATTATGACATAATAAAATAAATAGTGATTCCACACATAATCTTGGAGTAAAATAATCAATGAAGTATGCGTAAAGTCGAATGAGTGGAAATTGAAATTTCAAATTCCCTTATGGATTCGGTAACTTACGAAACATGCACCCATGAAAGAAGGATCATAAAATGATATTATAGATATCCATAAGTTAATGTATATTACACAACTAATACAATCATGGGCAGTACACACACCACATGCAATAAATAAGTGGTGAACAATGGAAATCTCACGGAATTAAAAGTGAGATAAGAAACCCCTTACTTTGTACTTTTTCCTTGGTCGAGGGTAGGATAACCTCCTGTGTAATGGTGAAATAATTTTTATTAAATTATAAAATAATCATATACATTAATATGATATCATATGTGATCTTTTAACATTGCTTTGTTAATAATATCTTAATTTTATCATCATTTCAGTTGTTAACGGATTCGTTTTCCTTTATATTATTTGTTATGTGAGTCATATATGTTATGGATGGGATGTATATTATTCATATACCGAATTATATCATGTCTCTAAACATTATTTTTAATCATAAAATGAAATTTAGTCTTGAATGGATACGATGGGGAATGAATCTCATCGTGTTCGTGGAGACAGTAATCCGTACGTACGCACGAGCGACAATATCATTCTTTTGATATTAAAATAATATATAATTGGATGGTATATTATATATAAAGAATCAGTATTATGTTATATTTTTTATTTACATGAATTACACATCATTATTATACCCATCCAAATAATAATATATTGAATAACAATTACACCACGACGTGGAGACGGTAGGTCATGCGTACGCATGTATGGTGACATGACATTAAAAGGATGGATAAAATACTGAATATGGTTATACCTTATTTATAATAACATCACAGTATATATAAGATACTGGAGTTATTATTTTATAATGGAAATAATAAATAAAGAATAAGTGGAAGAAGAAAGGAACTTGAAAGAGGGTGGTGAAATCATCACATCTTCTTCGGGTTCTTCCTTTTGATTTGATCAAAAGGGCTCCTTAAGCTGGATTTATGACCAAAGGAGGGCCTCTAGGATTAATTGAGGGAAGTTGAGAGGATACTTTAGCAGGGTTTGGCTGAGACAAAAGTATTTGAAGGTTTTAAATTGAGAGAATGGGGAGTGCCCTTTTATAAGAGTGGTGAGTGGTACCCTTGGAAAAGCTAGAAATATTATTTTATAATAAATTCATATTCGGTTTCTAATAGATCTAAAGTGAATTATTTCGAGGATAAGGTGGGTATGGGTCTAAAACCACCCAACAAATAGGTTTTATACAGGTTTGGGTCACTATATTAACCTCATCTTTTAGTTTTAACTCTTCGTTAATTAGTTTCACATTTACCATGTCTCTTTGTATTTTTATATTATATGGTTTATAACCTTACTATAAAATTTCAAGAGAACCCCAAGTGGTTAATTAATGATAAACCTATCATTTTATATGTCTCTTGGATGAAACTTAGATTTTTAGGAATTTAATATTAATTAATAATATAATATTTGTTTTAAAAACTCTTTTTTGTCAATTTTGACACTATTTGGTATATTGTTTTTTTTAATTCATAACAGCATTATTACTTCGAACCTAATTCATTTAATTAAATATAACAAGTCATATTAACCTATAAAATTCGTGGAATTCATTAAAAGTCTAAAATTATATGTATTTAGGTATTTATAATATCAATTATTTTAATATTTCACTAATAAGGTAATTACTGCATCATTATTGTGTCATAAATAAATTTAATTATTTAATATCTAAAAATTATAAATAAAATACAATTATATAGGAAATATTTTTATCTTTCTAATGAATTTTTATAATGGAATTTATCTTATGTATAACCCTATATTTAAAAAAATTTAGTTATTAAACTTTGATTTTAACTCTTTTAACTCTTCTTTGAATTAAATAATAATAAATATCCTAATCTAATCCAAGTGGACCAAAGAGGTTCATATTTTATTCCTAAGGTTTTTTTTGGTCGAATTATACTTAGCCAATAGAATTAGGACATGTGTTAGGGTAATAATAATATCATTTTTACCCTTAATTACCCTATTTACATTTAATAGTGGTAAATAAAAGTAAAAAGTTACTATTCACCAAAAATTATTTTTATCTTATTGAACCACATTTTACTCCTTGATATTAACCATGTCTCTTAGATTTTTTAAATTCCACTCACAGAAGTAGTAAAATTAAGTTTTATGTGAATTTTCAAATTCTCCTAGGAGATGGGTAAAAGACGGTGAAAAGTTCAATAAAATTTTTATATATCTAAAATTATTATAAACTAACTCCAATGAATTAAATTTAACTTATATAGGTGTTATGTATATATTTTTACCTAAAATAAATTTAAATAAAATAAATAATTATTTAAATAAAAATTCGGTTTTAAACTATAACTCAGTGTTTTTCACTATTCATCAAAAATTGAAAGTTTTCAGAAAAATACCAAAAATTCACACTAAGCTAATTTTGATATTCCAAATCCAAAAATTAAGTCCATTTTGAAAGATAATATTTATAAAATATCAAAAGTTGGGTATTACTATTCCTAATGGCTAGTTTGATTGGTTGTGGTGTGTGTTAGAACTCGAAGTTGCATAAACACACGCTACTGTATTATTCAAAGAGAAGTGTACCGTGGAAGCTTGGGGTGTTACATTCTACCCTCCTTCAATAAATTGCGTCCTCACAATTTTTAAAATTGGGCTTGGGAATGTAATGGAAAGTACCACATCGGAAAAGGAGTCAATAAAACTATCACTTTAAAATAAATAAAGAGAAGTACAATGGTCACCCAAGATAACCTATACTAGGATTCCATGTAGAAAAACATGGATATGGATGATAAACTAAGTGTCAAGTTCTGATAGAGAGGGATAGAAAACATGATCAGGAGAAAGTTAACAACAAGAAAACCACAAACTTGTGTTGGGACAAACAGTCATTATTTTCCCAGTAGGAAAAGTAAACGGACAACATTTTTTTGTTTTAAGTTACATTACATAAAGATGAGGAATTCATTTCTGATATTGACTAAGAACATAAAGAGATATACTTACTTTTTAAGTAAATTTTCATTCTTTAATAAATTTCTTCCACTAACTCGTTTTTAAATAATGAGTATTCAAGAAGACTTGGTAACACTAGAAGAGATAGAATAAATTTATTATAGAATCACATGACCCACGAAGGATAAACTATATATTTACCTTGTCTTTAGAGATTAATCAAAACCAAAATGGTTAGTATAAGATCTGATGATCCCCCAAAAGGATATTCCATTACATAAAGAAACACTAATCTTAATTTCTAAAATTAAACCAAAAATACCCCAATGTTAAATAAATAGCATTCAATAAACAATTGTCCTTAAAATCCTTCAATATAATCCAAAATAATATTGAAACCCAAAGCATAGAAGAATTTAGTTATGTAGTCTTCCACGTTAAATGGTATCTCCAAATGACATCAACTACTCTTAAAGTCACATACATTAAAGTAATTAACCTAATCACATATTCTCTATTTTAGGTTAATCATTTTTATAAATAACCCAAATCACTATAAATCCACAATAAAAACATATATAAAAATCCACGATTACTCCTCTAATGAAATATCATAGTATTCTATTTTCCTTGGGCATATAGTGTTCCCAACAAAGCGAACATCTTTCATTTATCACTTAATCGCCAAATCATTTTCCTATACTAAGGGTATTCATTTAATAAGACATAAGATCCCAAATCAACTTATTATTGATCAATAAAATCATTTAACTAAAAATAATTAGTCACACTAACCAGGGACTTCACGTAGTCTAGTGGTAGGCGATAAATCCCAATCACACTTTGGTTGTGGGTTCGATTACCACAGCTTTGTCTGACGTGACGGGTTTTCACACAGTCTGCGTGTTGTCCTTTTTCAAAAACTATATTTTATAACAGTACCAAAATGAGATAAATTCCTCAAAATAACCATAATAGAATTTATCCACAAATGTTATCTCATACCTTGCATTTTCATCCCAAAATATAATAACTTGTAATTGCCTCAAACCCAAAGATCATATAAACCAAATGGTTATTTATAACTATATCCACAAGAGAAAAGATAATTCTTCCTCAAATATCATTCTCACATGGAAAAACTACAGGGTTACAAATACAAGAGAAAATTATTCCAAAGTAATCCCATCAACAAGGAGTACTAATACTTTTAAACATTTCTCTGACCATTTATTTCCACATAGCTTCTTCTTTGACCAATAAAATATCCTATAGAATAGGGAATTCACTCGGGTAATGGCCAGGTCCCCTACATTTATGGAAAATGACTGTAAATGGATTCTTGGGAACATTTTTATTTTCATCCATAGTACTCTTCATTTTTTCTCAACAATTCTTCACTTTATGTCCTTTCCCGCACGTAAAGCATTTCTTTGTTCCATTGAGACACTTTCCTGGGCGTCTCCTTCCACATTTCCTGCATGATGGAAATTGAGGATTCTTTTCTCTATGGTATCCACTACTGGATCTCTTATCATTCATCACATTTCTCTTCTTTGTTGAGTCCGGGAGTTGGTTAATATATATGTTGTTGATCATATTTTTGGAAAACTGATTTGGCATGAACATGATATCTTTTACGCCTATAAAAATTCTATTTTGTTGCTCATTTCCACCATCGTTTCCACCTTGTACATCATTATCAAAGTTACTATGACTTCCTTTGAATCCAGCAATTGGCTAAAACTAGAAAGCATTGTGTGAGTAATAGTAGTCATAAAATCATTTAGAGAATATCATGACACCATATTCTTAATTTGAAACACCTTAGAATTAACCAAGGTCATTTATTCTCATCTTATATTAAAATTATTCAAATCATATTGTAAAGAAAATGTAAATTATCCCAAGCATATCCCTCGGGAGTGTCGTAACAAAGAGTGCAGCATGGCCCGTTTTCGTGCACCAGTTCCCGTTCGAGTCTAGCTCAAAGTGGTGTTTTCAGGTTTTACCCCTAGGTACATCTGTACCAGAGCCACCTCTACCTACTTGTATCCAGATAGGGATGTATTGCTTGGAAAACTCATAAAATCTATACAATATCACAATTCTAGGAAGTTATTCTATACTAATCCTCAAAATCTATCTCAGGGCTATGTTCTCTAATCAGAGTTTATCTAAATCTAATTTCCAAGGTTTGTACTAAACTTCCTCTGATACCAACTATAAATCCCCAACCCTAGTTACCTAGATTCGGTGCATTATTATGTATCATTGTCATGATCACAAAAGATCAAGTCTCGAAAGACCGATTAGTTTAGTAGCCTTGGAATCACTAGATACATTCATAAAGTTTACATTACATCATAAAGTGAAAAACTACAACAAAATCTTGTCTCCATTGACCACACTCATATCCTCATACTATCCATGTAGGTCACTCATAAAATACTTCTTCACACCCTGGAAAAAATAAAACATATAAAGGGGTGAGATCAAATGATTAGTAAGGATAAAAATATAGTGGAAACTTTCATAAATAATCATAAACTTTTAAGGCAATGTATAACTAAAATAAAATCTTTTTAAACTTGAAATTATGCATAATATGGAAAATAAAAAATGAAATAATGTCATTTACTTATTCACATAGATATTCTACTAGTCGAATAATCACATGCAATATAAATAACCACTTTCATAATAATGGAATGCATAATGACAGATTATCATAACCACATAGTCAAGGCCTTATGCCAAGACTATAAATAAGATTTTGTCAAGGTCTTGTGTCAAGACACTAGTTTGTCTCATGAGACCTACCGATGCATCGAGGAGCTATAGTGGTCTCCACCCATCACCTATTAAGTCCAATGCATTCCCAATATGAATAGGTTTAAACATAATATAAATATTCGTATTAAAACTAGCATACGAAATGTCAATACTTTCTCCAAAACCCATGAATGGTATAAAAATAGCACATCCACAGTCAAACATAACTCATTCAATACAATATGGAAGATTGTATTGTAGCAGATTAACCTCAATTGAGAATAATGAACGATATTGACACAGATGAAAATAATCATCGAAACTATTTGATAAAAATATCCCCTTTTTCTTGAAAACATTTAAAAGTCACACTACTTGTCAAGAAGCCGTTTTAAAAATAGATTTTTGAATCAAAGTTTCCCATACCACTTTGAAACTTTTAAAAGTAATTTTAATTTTAAAACTTTAATTTCCATATGAATAAATCCTTAAAACCATTTTTAAAACATGGACATTGATGAGAAAGATTTAGAATAATAAATCTTTAAAACATTTTAAAATGATATTTTAGTTAGAGTTCCTAACCAAAAGAGAGGCACTTGAATACAAATAATTGAGGTAATGAAAAATTTGTAATATCATGAGAATAAATGGATTCATGGTATACTATGTCAAAGTACATTATATACACCATATAAAAGTGATTTGGTGTATAACAACAAAGGAGTCTCAATGGAATGTAAATTGAGATGAAATCTATCATAAAGACCATATCCTTAGGTTAAGGATAAATCAAAGACATAATTATGTGTGAAAAATATAAATACACTCAATATTATTGGATATTCAGTGTAAAACAATCAAAGAACATTCAGACATATTCTTGTAAAAACAACACCAATGAATTAGATGTTTAACTCAATAAATGGATATTGAGTTAAAATTACTCTTATCAAGTTCATATCGATGACTTGAGAATTTATCAATAGAGTGATTATGTGTATAAAAAGTATATCCATATAAAGGAGAGTGGAAATTATGACATAAGTAAATAAATAGTGATTCCACACATCATATTGGAGTAAAATAATCAATTAAGTATGCGCAAAGCCGAATGAGTGGAAATTGAAATTTCAAATTCCCTTATTGATTTGGTAAATTAAGAAACAAGAACCCATGAAATAAGGATCATAAAATGATGATTTATATATCCATAAATTAAATTATATTACACAATGAATACAATCATGGTTAGTACACACACCACATTCAATAAATAAGTGGTGAACAATGGAAATCTCACATAATTAAAAGTGAGATAAGAAACCACTTACTTTGTACTTTTTCCTTGGTAGATGGTAGGTTAACCTACTGTTTAATGGTGAAATAATTTTTATTAAATTATAAAATAATAATATACATTAATATGATATCATATATGATCTTTTAACATTGATTTGTTAATAATATCTTAGTATTATCATCGTTTTGGGTGTTAACGGATTCGTTTTCCTTTATATTATTTGTTATGTGAGTCATATGTGTTATAGATGGGATGTATATTATTAATATCCAGAATGATATCATGTCTCTAAACATTATTTTTAATCATCAAATGAAATTTATTCTTGAATGGATACGATGGAGAATGAATCTCATCGCATTCGTGGAGACGGTAATCCGTACGTACGCACGAGCAACAATATCATTATTTTGATATTAAAATAATATATAATTGGATGTTATATCATATATAAATAATCATTATCATGTTATATTTATTATTTACATGAATTAAACATCATTATTATTCCCATCCAAGTAATAATATATTGAATAACAATTACACCACGACGTGGAGATGGTAGGTCATACGTACGCACGTATGGTGACATGTCATTCAAAGGATGGATAGAATACTGAATATGGTTGTAACATATTTATAATAACATCTTAGTATATATAAGATTCTGGATTTATTATTTTAGAATGGAAATAACAAATAAAGAAGAAGTGGAAGAAGAAAGGAACTTGAAAGAGGGTGGTGAAATCATTACCTCTTCTTCGGGTTCTTCCTTTTGATTTGATCAAAAGGGATCTTTAAGTTGGCTTTATGACCAAAGTAGGGACTCTAGGATTAATTGAGGGAATTTTAGAGGATATTTGGGTAGGTTTTGGCCGATCCAAAAGGCTTTGAAGGTGTGAAATTGAGATAAGGGGGAGTGCCCTTTTATTAGAGGGGTGAGGGGCAGCTTTGGAAAAGCTAGAAATATTATTTTATAATAAATTCATATTTGGTTTCTAATAGCTCCAAAGTGACTTATTTCGAGTTTAATATGGGTATGGGTTGTAAAACACCCAAAAAATAGGTTTTATACAGGTTTGGTTCACTATATTAACCTCATATTTTAGTTTTAACTCTTAGTTAATTAGTTTCACATTTACCATGTCTCTTTGTAGTTTAATATTATATGGAAAATAAACTTACTATAAACTTCTAAGAGAAGCCCAAGTGGTTCATTAATGATACACCTATCATTATATATGTCTGATGGCCGAACCTTAGATTTTTAGAAATTGAATATCAATTAATAATATAATATTTGTTTTAAAAACTCTTTTATGTCAATTTTGAGACTATTTGGTATTTTTTTTACTAAATTTATAACAGCATTATTACTTCGAAACTAATTCATTTAATCAACTCTAAAATTTCATATTAACCTATAAAATTAGTTTAATTCATTAAAAGTCTCAAATTATATGTATTTGGATATTTATAATATCAATTATTTTAATATTTCACTAATAAGGTAATTGTTGTATCATTATTGTCTCATAAATAAATTAAATTATTTAATGTCTAAAAATTATAAATAAAATAATATTATGTAAGAAATATTTTTATCTTTATAATTAATATTTATAATCGAATTTATCTTATGTATAACCCTATATTAAAAATGTTTTAGTTATTAAACATTGATTTTAACTCTTTTAACTCTTCTTTGAATTAAATAATAATAAATGTCCTAATCTAATCCAAGTGGACCAAATAGGTTCATATTTTATTCCTATGGTTTTTTGTCATCGAATTATACTTATCCAATAGAATTAGGACATGTGTTGGGGTAATAATAATATCATTTTTACCCTTAATTACCCTATTTACATTTAACGGTGGTAAATAAAAGTAAAAAGTTACTATTGACCAAAATTATTTTTATCTTATTGAACCACATTTTAACCCTTTATATTAACCATGTCTCTCGGATTTTCAAAATTCCACTCAGAGAAGAGGTAAAATTAAGTTTTATGTGAATTTGCAAATTCTCCTAGGAGATGGGTAAAAGACGGTGAAAAGTTCAATAAAATTTTTATATATCTAACATTATTATAAACTGAATCCAATGAATTACATTGAAATTATATGGGTATTAGGTATCTATTTTGAACTAAAAAATTATTAAATAAAATAAACAATTATTTAAATAAAAATTCGGTTTTAAACTATAACTCAGTGTTTTTTACTATTCATCAAAAATTGAAAGTTTTCAGAAAAATACCAAAAATTCACCCTAAGATAATTTTGATATTCCAAATCCAACAATGAAGTCCATTTTGAAAGATAATATTTATAAAATTTCAAAAAGTGGGTATTACTATTCATAACGGCTAGTTTGATTAGTTGTGGTGTGTGTTAGAACTCGAAGTTGTGTACAACACACGCTACTGTATTATTCAAAGAGAAGCGTACCATGGAAGATTGGGGTGTTACATCCCTCATAATCAATGAATCGTCTACCTTTTCTCATTCCCATTGTGGTAGTGTATTGAGAAATTGGAGTCCTTGAGTAGTTTCAACCATCATCTTTAACTCATGTTGAGATCTTTTTAAGATAATATATACTTCAAACTCTTATGGTCATTATATATGTCACATCTTTTTCTATAGAGGTAGTGTCTCCATATTTTTAAATAAAATATTATGGATACTAGCTCAAGGTAATGATTTGGATAGTTATGATCATGGATTTTCAATTTCCTTGAAGCATAGTCAATCACCCTATCATTCTGTATAAGGAAATAACTAAGTCCTTTCTTTAACGAATCATTATATATTACAAATCCTTCCTTACCTGATGGTATAGTTAATACTGGTGAATTAATAAGTCTCCTCTTCCACTCTTTAAAATTTTTCTCTAATTCCCTTAACCTTTTGAATTTAACCCCTTTTCATGTTAACTTGGTTAATGGGTTTTACAACCAAGAAAAATATTGAACAAGCCTTTGATAGTATCCTGAAAAGCTGAGGAAGCTTTAGATCATGGTTATGTTCATTGGATTAGTTCATTATTTGACTACCTTTATATTTGAAGGGTGAATAGATATTCTTTCCTTGGATATAATATGTCTAAGAAAAGAAACTTGATTAATCAAAAATTCACATGTATCATACATACTATATAATTCATTTTTTCCTAAGGGTATCAAGAAAAAAAATTATATGAATCTCATACTCTTCATTGATCTTAGATTATATCAATATAATATAAATTAATTCCACTAAAAAGTTAACAAGATACTCCTTGAATACCCTATTCATCATATCCATAATGATATAAGGTAAATTAGTTGATACAAAAGGAATTACCATAAATGTATAATGTCTGTACCTTTTCAAAAAATACAGCTTCAGTATATCATCCATTTTAACCCATAGATGATGATAACCAGAGAGAAGATAAATATTTGAAAAATATTTATATCATTGAAGTTGATCAAATAAGTCATCAATTCATGGTAAAGTATACTTATTCTTTAAATAAATGGCATTTATTTCCCTAAAATCGATGCATGGTCTCGTAGACTCATCCTTTTTTTAAATAGAATAGGGAAATCCCATGATGAAGCACTAGGGAATATAAATCCATTATCACTCAACTCCTATAGTTGATTCGTCAACTCCCCTAACTAAATTGGTTCCATTATATATGGATTTTTAGATATAATCCTTGCATTAGAAATGAGTTCAATGAATATCTCAACTTCACACTCTGGGGGATGACTGGGTAATTCTTCTACAAAAACATCAATGAGTTTTTGTAACTCATGTATATAATTTATTCTGAGGAAATATTCCTTATCTATAGATCATGTATGATCTTCCACTCTGTCCATAATTTCATTGGGGAGAGCTACCGTGGGAGGTTCCAAACATGATTTAAATTATAAATTTCCCCCTTTAAAGATAATTGATTCCACCTCACCTTCACAAATCATAATATCCTTTTCTTGGAAAAAAATATTTGAATTATAATTTGAAATCCACTCTATACTAAATATAATATCAAATTCAATCATAGGTATAATATCTAGGTTTACAAATATGATATTTCCATGCATCATAATTTGAACTTCCTGACATATCCTTGTTGTGATAAAACTTTCACTCGGTGTCTTAATTGATAATTCCCTCACTAGGATGATAGGGATATATCAAATATTTTTTGAAAACATATAAGATATAAAACATTAAGATGATATAGAATCAAATAAAACATTATCTAACTTAGAGGAAATAATCAAATTACCTACCACCATATCATTAGGAACTTTGAATTCATATGTGGTAATCGAATGAGGTTGTCCTTTCTCCCTTAGCCTTTTCTAAGGTAAATTCCCTTAATGTTTGGTGCATTGGTTCACACAATATCATTTATCCTTATAGTTAAATAATTTAACATCAATAAATTCTAGCCTACCCTTACATTGGAGAGTTTGATGGACTCTTTTATGTAATTTTAATAAACTTTGGTTCCCTTACTATAATCCCTAGGGTGTTTCTTCTCAAAGTTATCACATACAGGAAATCCCACCCATCCTTTCTTCCCATTTTCCACATTTTTCTTCTCATAATTCTCAGACAACTTCTTATTCTCTTGTTTAAATTGAATAAATATTCCTTGGAGAACTCTTTTTCTATCTTGATGTTGCTTTAGACTATATCTACAAATGAATAAAATGTCTGAGAGACCAATTCCCTTCGAAGTATCAGCTTTAATGCATCAAACAAACAATCAATATTTTTTTTGGTCTATATACATATTATAAAACATTCCTAGATATCCTTTTAAATTTAGCTTCATATTTAAAAAAATCCTCCTCCTTTTGTCTATGATTAAGGAATTACCTTTCTATTTCCACTCTCACCTCATGAGGAAAGTAATTTTCATAGAATACCTCCTTAAAATTTCTCCATCCCATAAACATGATCACATATTCTTCTTTAGTGTTTTGAATTATTGACCACCATTGGTCTACATCTCCCTTCAAATGATATACCACCATGATGAATTTTTCCTTTTAACTACTTCCCAAAGTAAGAAAGATATTCTCTAGGGACTTAATCCATTGTTCAAAAACCAATGGATTAGAAGTTCCACTTAATATTGGAGGTTATTATCACATGAAGAAATCTAGTATAGTTTCACCATGTTGTAGATCAACAAGTCATTATATGCGGGAAAAATTACTTTTCACAACCTGGGATAGATACCCTAATATGGTTACGAACTAATTATTCTTAACTCTAGCTTCATTAAATTATTCAAGGGGAATATCCTTGCATTGACTATGGGTGTTTATATGGTTCGCATTACTCCGATTAATCTACATCTTTCTATAATGTCATATACATAATTTGATCATGATATTAAATTGTAAAATAAAATTCCTATTATGTTTTCTAGAGTTTTCCATAGAAATATTGAGGGTTTTTCATAGTACTTGTACTATATTAATTGGTTCATCTAAATATTTTCCCCAAGGTTTCTACTAAACTTCCTTTAATATTAACTATAACATCTTGAACTCCAGAAACATAGATCCAGTATTTATATTACATTATCGATAAATAATACAAGAGTTCATGTAGGATCAAACAACTTATTATTCCAAGAAAAGTCGATATACACATACATAAAATTTGAAAATATAAGATATAACTTTAACACATTGTGAGAACATTATTATCCCATCCATTATGTCCCTGAAAATTACACATAGACCACTTTTAGGTTTCTTAGGGAAAGAAAAAAAAGGGTGAGCTTAGATGATCAGTAAGGGGGAACATTCAGTGAAATATTTCATAAAATAAATATATCATAATTGATACAATACTAATAAATGAAAAATATGAAGCCATAATCAGTTGAAAACTGATGGAATGCTATATTTATGAAAATAAATGAAAACATGGATAACAATAATCATTGATCTCATACTAATGGAATGTATAATGTCAGACATAAAAAAATTATTGTCAAGACCTCATTCCAAGAAACTTATCCTATTATACAAAGAGGCATACCCCAAAAACCAACATGTTTCATCTCATGACCCCTATTGATGAATCTATGGAATATATAATTTCATCCCCACTCATCACTATATTAAGTCAAATGTATTCACCATAGGATCCATCAAGACCTTTCACACCATTCCCTAAGGAACCTCTTGTTAAATAAAACTTAGCTATCCATATAATGAGAAATATAGGAATCAAATTCATACCCATTTAATATATTAATATGTATGTCTAGGATAATATCATTTAATCAACTTAGAAGTTGTGGGGTATCATCAAATTAACATGAAGTACACATATCATAGAAATATAGGGGCAATGGTACATATAATGTTCTAATTCATCCAAAGAATATAGTAATTGGGTTAAATAGTTTTCATTTTCATGAGACTAAATTAATGGTAGGAAAATCCTTTACCAAGGTTCTTTAAGAGTGTGTGAATATTCCAAAGCATATCTCCTGAGAGTGTATCACCAGATGTGTTGACTTTATCCCACTTGTTGTGAATTAAGGTGATGATTGAGTTAATTATCAACCAAAACTTTTCTTTGTGATTATACCTAAGTTAATCTATGTCACAACCATATCCAATTGCTAGTATTTATACAGGTATGTATTTTCTTGTAAATTATAAACACTTTTTCTTTACCAAAATATAGGATGGTTTTCCACCAAGGAAAACATAACTTTGGAATTAAAATAATATGGGATGGGTATAATAATATATAATTGTAAATAAATTAAATTTCAGGATTAATATATATATAAATCCATGGAAATTTATACACCACATAAAATAAAATAGGCGGTGAATATAACACGAGTCACAAATAATGAAAATTGAGATGGACAAACTCCACTTATGGATTGTGTAGCAATTAAATCATAACCTCTTGAAAGATAGGGATTAAACTTGATATTATAATACCATAGATAAATCAATTCCTTTATATAACATCACTAATAGTTATTATATACACCTCATAAAGTAAATTAGGTGCATAATACAAAACATGTCTCAAAGAGAGGAATTTGAGACCGAAAACCCTTACCTCTAATCCTGACTTCTTTGAATGTTATTTAACCTCATGTATCATAAATATAGTTATATTAATCACTAAATTAGGAAAAAAAATTCACACACATAAACCTTTATAAAATTTATTTATATTGATACCCTTGAATTATATTATAGTTTTATATTCATAACATGAAGATGGAAAATCAATGAATGATTTTGGCACCATAATGACTATACAAAAGGGATTATGAAATCTGTTTAATGAGATATAGATGTAGTATATCAATAATAGGATATCATTTGGATATTAAAAGATTTATTAAAAACATTTAGATGTATAATAACATGTAAAATTAAAGGCTTATAACAAAGGAAGTTCTTGAATTTAAAATAGGAGGTACAAAATCAAGGAGTTATTTTGACAACATAACGGCTATATAAAAAGTTTTATAGAGTGGGTTTAATGACTGTGAAGGGTATTATCTCATAAATATGTAATAATTTTTATATTAAATCATTTATTATTAAACTATTAAATCATAATCAATTCAAACTCAAAGGTATTATCACAAAATAAGTACTTGAATCAAAAAGTGTAGAAGAACCCTTACCTTTCCAAGTAGCTTTTTAAAGACTAGAGAAGTCCTTATTGACTTAAGAACTACTTGGTACAAATTTAGTGAGGAATAGTGAAGGTATATTCATTATCAATTCCATTGGGTGGATTGGGTTTAAATAAAGGGTGGGAGTGATCACCTTTTATAGGTGAAAAAAGAGGGGCTTCTTTATGGAAAAATGGAGTTAGGTAAGGGATAAGAATAGAGTCACATGAGTGTTAGGTGTGTTTGGTATGTTAGGTGAAGTAGGAATAGAAATGGTATGTGAGGAATATAGGTATGACTTTATTACCTAAAAATGATTTCTATAAGGTGTATGTGACCTTTTAATTATTATAAATTTGATATTCCTTATTTACCCATTTTACCCATATTAATCATGATTAATGATTAAGCACAGTAATTATTTTATTACTAAAAATATAATATGAAAGTTCTTAACAAATTTAGATGTTATGAATCTGAATTTGGGATCCATTTATCCTAATTCAATTTCTAAATTTGATAAAATTATCTTTTAAATTAAATAAAAAGATATAGGAAAATTTGTTTTTATAAAAAAAATATCTTTTATATATTAAGTATTTTTTTTATTCTTATTTCCTATTAATTATTTATTGAATGAGTGTTTATATTTTTTTTTATGTGCTCATACATCATATAATATTCATATGTTAAATTATATTAATATAATATATTTAAATAAAAAATATATAAATCTTATAAAATTAATTCTTTAAAAACAATTATTTTACTTTTACCATGGTAATTAATCATTATCCTAAGTAGTGTAATTTAAATGACTAAAAATAAGATTCTAATAGTTTCATAATTGTTACCTAATGAATCTAAATATAAATTTCATTTTATTAAAAAAATTAATACATATGGGTAAAAGTAATTTTAGCATTTGCATTCATAAACCCCATTTTTTAGAAAATATCCAAAAAATCATCTTAAACTATTGTCTTAATGATGAATTCAAAAATTATTTTTGTTTTGTTAAAAAATATAAAATTTATAAATTAAAATTTTAAATATAATTTTGTATAAAGGCTATTTAGTGATAATAATGATTGAAATTTCAGGATATGGTTTTTACCTACAATGATAGGGTCTCATGTATTACAAAATCCATGACCCACACATCAAAGATTTCAGAAAAAATCAGTGGTATTTGAGGAATTTCATGTTTTCCATATATATTTGAAATTAATTGAAATTTCTTATAATCCTAACAAAATTCACACAAGTATTTGAATATGGTGGACCAATATAATCTAGATATAAACACTTTCCCTACTATTATTTAGGAGTTAAATTTACCATACAAGACAATGTATGACATAAATTCCACATGGATTGTATTACACATTTATGCATACAAATTCTAATCACTTGACCACTATATATTCACTAAATATATGGATCACCCCATACATGATATATATATTAAGCCTTAAGTTTCTAAATATAGTTTCTTTATATTGGATCTTACTTGAAAAGTAAAATGGTTATCTATAAGAACAATATACTAAGGTATTTCTCCATAAATAGAGTATAGTTTCTCACATATAATTTTGTCATTAAGAGGTATTGGTGCCCTATATAATGGTTCTTCTTCTACATAATAAGGTATCCAACTCATGTGATCTTCCACTAGGTTTTTTATTCCAATTTTTTATTTGATCTTTTACTTATAATTTTTATATGATTATCATTTCACTAGACTCAACATAGATTAATATTTATCTATCAAATACCTACTAGTTGTGTGGTTAAATAAAAAAAGTAACCTTATCCTCAAGTAAACATGACCTAAATTTCTCTAATAATTTTGTTTTACAAGAACAAGTTTTTAGTACTGGTATAATTGATCTTTTAAACATCCAAATTAATTTAAGAATATGAAATTACAATAATCTGGCCTTAAACATTTCATAAACCTAAGTTGTTAGTTAAGAATTCATTTTATTTCTATCCTAAGGATCTTTACGGTTTAGAATTTTAGAGAATTCGGTCAAAAATTATATATAATAAACCCATACATTACAAGAGGAAACATAAACTTAGTAACCATTTTTTTATATAATATATAACTTTTAAAATGAAATCAATTTTATTTTGATGAAAAATATTCATGAAATTTAACTTAGAAACTTCATTCCCCTTACCCATCCTTAAACCCAATGATTTTTTTAAAAATTTGCGATGAGCACAAAAGTTAAGTAAGGGATATAAAAAGAAGAAATAAATTAGTCCCATAAAAAATGGAAACCCCTGAAATTTTTACCATTATCTCAATGTTCTTTGAGTGAATGAAATAAGTCATTTCTACATGAAAAAAACAGATAGTTTTTTCTCAAATAAAACCTTTAAAACCCAAAAAATAAAATAAAAACCCTTTTTAGGAAACTTCAAGAAATTATATCCATAACCTATGTCATAAATAAATGGGGTATAGTTAAATCCATATGATAAACCTCCTTAGTAAATCCCTCCTTGTCTATTAAGAAAATAAACATTACCCAATGCATTATAGCGCTATCTGGAAACAATCGTCGTATAATCTATATTGGGATCACTAGTTTATCTTGATATATAATGGGTCTTAACCCATCATATAAGTTGTATTTGGATTACAGGTTTCACATATATAATTTTCATGTACCATATCATGAATAAATCATTTTATGCTAATGAATTTTAATCATAATACCTTTCAAAAACTTTTTAAACCCATATAAAAACACTTTTGGATATTGAATTATACTTTATTTTCAATAAAAATTTCCAAAACTAAAATAACCATAAGTATAGAAAGTAGGGTTTTTATCCTTTAATAATTCATTAAATATTTTTAAGTAATCAAAAATTAAAATTATAGTTATGGTAGCGGGAAATGTCGTTGTTGTCGTATACGTTAAAATAGAACATTCCTTTTGTCTTTTGTAAAGAAAGTCAAAACATTTTATAAAAATATTTCTTCTAAATTTTTTTGAAAGAAATTGAAAAAGAACATAAAATTACCTTTATAATTATTTTATGTCCATATAAATTAATTGATAATATGTTTTTAAAAATACATACATGGAAAAAAATAGTTGGAAGGGAAATTTTAAAAGAGATTTTTTAAATGAAATTCTCTTACCTTGAGTCTGAATCATCACATGCATTCCTTATCTTATCGAATAATTTACTTATGTAAATTATTTACTTTATTAATAACATATTTCAAGTTTATTTTTTTATTACCAATTTATATTAAATTACTTAATCATTTAAGTTTATATTGAACATTTTGATCATATTCGGCTCATATATCTAAAATTACTTAACCACGATGACTATTCTCAGATAGGTCATTATTAAATCATATCCAAAATAATAATCATGAAATAATTATAGTTTTTATACATTAATTATACTTATAAAACCAAACATGAATAATGGTTATGAAAAATTAACTATGTTATAATCATGGGGATGGTAAGTCATATGTACGCATGGGTAACATTCCAATTTTACAAAGATCATTAAGGGAAGAAGGTAATTATTGTTTTATAATTACATAATGATCATTATATAATAAATACCACATTTTTCTTTTAAATTTTTTTATATATATCATATATGTGTTGTGGTGATGAAAAATGAATCACATCACTTCATGGAGGGGGTATTCCACACGGACACATGGATGATGTTATCATTTTTGACTAAATGGAAAGCTACAAAATTAAATGATATATTATATTTTCAAAATGATAAATATTTCATGAATATAATATATATATATATATATTAAATCTATTATTAAAACCTTGTTTTCCATTGTGTGTTTTTTTATGAAAATTCCAGTTTGTGTGTATATTATATTATTTCATCATATCCAGAATAATAATGATGAAATAATTATCATATTTTTACATAAATATTAATTTTAAAACCAATAATGAAATATGGGTCTTCTTTCTAATGTTTGAAAATAATATGAGCTTATTTTCTCAATTTTGACACATTTTTTAAACTAATATGCCACATTTCTATTGAAAACACATACTTCGAGTCATATCAACCATATCGTGTCTCAGATTGATATGTGGTCAGTTCCTATATGTGAAAAATGAATTATAGATTATTTTCCTAAAGATTGAAAACAATATGATCTCATTTTATCGGTTTTGACTAATTTATATATGGTTTAAACTAAAATGACACTTTTGTATTGAAAACATGTACTTTGAGTCATACAGACCACATTGGGTGTCAGATTGATGTGCGGACAATTACTACACGTGAAAAATAAACTATGGATCGTTTTTATAAAGTTTTAAAACAATATAATCTTGTTTTATTATTTTTGACTATTTGATGTATGTTTTAAAATAAAATAAATTTTGTATTGAAAACTCATACTTTTAGTCATACTGACCACATTGGGTGTCATATTGATGATCGGTCAATTAATATACATGAAAAAAGAATTATGGATCATTTTCCTAAAAATTGAAAACAATCCAAGCTTGTTTTATTAGTTTTGACAATTTTATGTATATTTTTAACTAAAATGACACTTTTGTATTGAAAATACATACTTCTAGTCATACCAACCACATAGTTTTTTGTATTTACATGTGGTCAATTCCTACACATTAAAAATGGCTTGTGGATCATTTCCATAATGTTTGAAAACAAACCAAGATTTTTTCTCATTTTTTTCATGTGACATTTGTTTTTAAATAATGCATAAATTTAACAAAATAATTATTAGATAAAAATGATAAGTAAATTAACAAAAAAATATATAAAATGATGAGAAAATTAACTATATGAGTAGTAGAAAGTCACCTCTTCAAGATTACTGTATATATTTTGACACCATGCATTTTTCTCATTTGTTTCTAAACAAATTTATTTCCTCTAATATACTTCTCCTTGAGAAATAGATCAAAAATAATATATAATAATTGTGATACTAATGCTTCACACCCCAAATATATTTCTAAGGTTATAGCCCATACTATATCAAAAAAATTATAGATAATAACATAAATTTGATGTCGAAAAACATTCTAACAGCTTGTATACTACCCACTCACCTATAAAAAATTACTTATTCTTTTGAGTATGAATGTTTTTGAAAATCTTGGTAGTACTGATAAAATATATAAAAACAAACTATAAAGAAATATTTTTAATGAAATTTTAATTACCTTCAGAAATTACTTATTCGGAGATGTTGTTCTTTTCATGGTTTATGATCTCTCTCATACATTTTAAAACATAATATCCAAAATAATTGTTATTATCTTGCTTTTGACACTACAGAGATATTGACCAAAATAAGTAATTTTTTTAAATGTGTTTTAATAGATAAATATTTCTATATATACCTTAATTTTTTTCCATTTGAAGTAATCCATAGGATTTTTATATTCAGTCACTGGCTTCATGCCATGATTCATCCTATATTTAGTGATAGCCCTATTATAACAAAATTCTTGTTAAAACACATGATGAAATATATAATTTTATGTTTATCTATAAAATTTTTATTTTAGTATGTTACAAATTCACAATACACATCATGTGTGGTTGATTTGTTGTATATCCATGCATTGGATCCAAAAAATAGATATTTGGGGTATCTAGAATTAGTGTGATCATCATCCAATGATTCCTAAAAAACAAATAATTAATGAAAAAATAAAAATGTATTTTATGTGATTAGATTTTAGAGTTTTACCCCTGAATTATAGGAATCAAAAAGAGTCTATCATCTGTTATTTTTTTCTCAAACACATCATTTAACAAATATTTTTCTCTTATCAATTTCTTCTTTCTCCAAATAGGTTTATTTCATATAAATGATATAGGGATTAATGGATCTAAATCATGATTTTAATGTTTTTCTCTTTATATATTTTTAATATAAACACCTGTATAAAATATGAATAGTTATTAACTTTAAGGAACATATTATATCATTTTTTGGAAATACGTATTATGAAAATGTACCTTATGTATGTATTCACAATTGATACTCACAACCATTCAAACATGAGAATCTCATTTATAATTTTGATAACAACTATGTCTATAATTAAAGTTCCAAATATTTCTTATTAATATGTAATTTAAGAAATATATCCATATTTAAATGTGGTTTATTCATGAATTTTTAATAAAAAAATGTTGTAGTGGAACTAATGGGGAGAAGGTACTCCCAGAAGGTCCTTTTTATTTCTTAGTCAGTTCACTAGATTGTCTTGATCCTACCTTTCATTCCCCCATTTCTTTATCCATCTATAATATCATACCTCACTTCATACCTTTTTTCATCAACTATTACAAGTTTTTAAAATGAATTTTTTTAAAGACATGTCTCATGTATCTTTATAATATTACACGACCATGATACAAAAGTTCCAATAGCATCATTGACTATTCTAAAATAATGATCATCAAGTAGAATAAGAAACTCAGTGGTTGTCTCTTGAGCTACCTCAATATCCACTCTCATATGATATTTTGGGAGTTATTTATTATGTTGATCTTATCCTAGTATATTATACATCGTACCCCTTGAAACAAGGTGGTGTCTGGGTGTTGATAGAGAGAAATCACATAAAACTTTACCATGTATGATTTTAGTAATATAAAGTTATCATAAGTTGTTTGATTCACATTTAGTAGAAAGAGTAATAAAAAATTGATTACCTTGGGTAAGGTATAAAGTTGAGGGGAATGAATATCCTCAAATATAGTAGGGTCATTTGGTTGTTCATGTTCGGTTATTTGTTCTGTTTTTAGTTCACTTTGTTCCTTTCTCTTATATTGGTATTGAAAACCAAACCAGACAATAATATATTACAAATATTCTATTTGTGCTTGTAATACTTGTATCATATTGTATATATATATATATATATATATATCTTATTTTGGTTTTTTTTCTTCTTGAAATATGTTCATGGAGACACTCTAAAACCTACTCCTCTAATGTGACCATATTGTTTCGGCCACTTCAAAGCTACTGAAAGTAATTTTTCTTTTGGTACGGTCATTGTCAATTATTGTGTCTAAACCATATAAAATATATATGAACATAAATAGAAATTTTTATGTAATATTGTTATAAATAATAATTAATTACTATTATTTCATACTTATACATGTTTTTCATATTACTTTTGTGTTTTCATCAACTAGTTTACCCTCCTTATTTACGTGAGACTCCTTCCATAGTACATGAAGTGGTATGGAAGTGGATTCATATTTTGATTCTTAAATATTATTATAAACAAAGAAAAGTATATTGTTTCATATCACATAAAACTTTTATTGTTGATTTAAAATACATACCAATTTCTTCTCTAGTGAAGAATACCCCATCCTTTCTTTTAGATAGGGGTACATTGGTTTTGATGCATGTTCTTTATTTTTAGAACTCCTTTATTGTTTCATAAATTAAATTTTTTGAATATAATTGGAAAAAAATAATTAATTTAAAATAATATATTATTCATTACAATGCACCTGAAATGATTTCACATCATGATGGCTAATGAAATAATTCTATGTTTCCTATCTTATAATGTGTTTATAAGGAACTGGTGTTTGGGGATTTACTTTCCCCACATCATCCCTCAAATGAAATTTGGTATGAAGAGTCTGGAAGCATCTATATGCTTTTCCAATATCCATTAAGACGTATTTCTTAAATAAATCATCTAAAATAAATGAACTATTCAAGGGAAAATGAAAATTAAATCAACATTCTTTTATATATTTTTTTAGTAAAATAAAGTAAGGTTATTGTAACATTACATTTATATCTTCTCAATGGGTTTCCTTAATTATAGGTTGGACATGGAACCATTATTCTATATCAATCGGAACATTCATCCTCATTGTAACCCCAACATAACTAATGAACATTGATTTTTTGGTGGCAACAGGTTAGCCTCATTGATTCTAGCCAACCTCAAATTTTTTACACTTACTTCTTGTCTTGATAATTTTAGTCAACACTATGATGTTGCATCATTTTTTTTCATCAACATTCTATTGATCCCCTAATAATTTTACATTTTCAGCATTAGTATCTTATTCTTCCCCAAGATTGCTAACATCATTATGTGAAAAGTAAATTGTCTGTATGAGTAGTCAAACATTTAATTTATATTGTTTTAATGTAGTATAGAATACATAATATTATAAGGAAAAGAATAGTATATTAAAAAACATTAAACTTCTAATTGAACTCTCTTTATTTTTTTAAAAGGTTGAGGGGATTTGGATCCTCTATCAAGTATCTAAATCCCCTCTTTATGGTCCCATCTTACATTCAAGACGTTGTCTATATTGGGAATGCCATGAACTGGTTGTGATCTCCCAATTAAATGGTTATCCTCGATTGAATTTTCATCTGACCCTATAATTGTTTTAGTTACCAATAGTAAAATCAAGTAATTCTTGTTTGTTGGATCTCGGGTATAAAATACTTGAACTTCTTTTGATTCTATTATTAATGCCTTTTCATTTTCCCCTTCCACACTAAAATTCACCTTCATGAAGCTCATTTGATCAAATTTCACTACACTCCTATTTTCTACCCATTTTCAATGGAAAATTGATACTTGAAATGTTGTATAATCCAATTCATATACATATTCAATATTTCTGAAATATGACATACTCACATAAATTATATTTCTATCCTTGGCACCAGATATGTGCATCGCTTCCACCATAAGCATAACTCTAATATTTTGCATCATACTGAAATCATCATGTTATTTTGTATAGAACTTATAACCATTTATTACAAAACTAGTGTAAGATATAACATTTTCATTTCATCCCATGGATAGAAATTGAAGTCATTCAGAAATTGAATTCTTATTTTTAGATAACTCCATATAAAAATATTCTCAGAACCATCCTATAAACTATTGATTATGTGTTTGATATATTTCTTTCATTCCTTGATGGATTTAAATATCCAAGAATTTATTTTATATCTTCAATGTATGGATCAACGTCTTCACTATTATTTAAAATGTAAAGATTCACCTGCTCCTCCTCTATGATGGTAATTGAACCAACATGTCTTCCAAAACTCCCTTCACCCATAAGGTATTCATTGTGATGAGACTTTGCGAGACCAATACTATCAACATCTAATAGTAAATTGGTATAGAATTTAAAAAAATTCCTCAACAATATATCATTATGCAATAAAACATTCTGGCCAACTTTGATTCTTGACATACCCTTTGAAAAGCATCATATATCATTCAATTAGGTACATCCATCTGTAATGGACGAGACCACATGGTTGAACCTATCTAACCAATTGAACCATTAGTTGAACCATTATATAAAATAATGGTGGTGGGAAGAATATATCTAATTCGCATAATATGACTGCAACCTCTTTATTCATGATCGGAAACTTTTTCAGGTCTCTAAATTTACATCATATGGTTTTGAAAAATAATCAGGGTCTAGTTAATGTATGTCATACATTTTTAAGAAGAATTCAAAATAAAGTAATGGAAATCAAATCTTACATCAAAACATGATAGTCATGTGATTTTATTCCCAATAACATCAAATTATTCATTGACACGACATTCTTAATTTTTTATGAATACCCCTGTGGAACTTTTACAACATTAAGGAAAATAAAAGTTGCAATTTTTTTATCTAGAAAGATTGTATGCTGTTGGAGGAAGACAATTCTTCCCTTTACCCTTCACTGGTGCCAACTCTTCCCTTATCCCCATGTTAATCATGCCCAAACTAGCCTTGATTCCATATTTTATTTTTTCAAGGACATTTAGTAACATGCCAATAACACTATAAAATACATTCTTTTATACATGCATGACATAAAAAAATGTATGGCATACAAATAATTATAATACAGTAATTCAAATATAAAATATTTCTTTTTCCAACATAATTTCATAAGGTTTTTTGAAAATGGTTTCCCAAAAACAATGTCAATATATTTTACGTTACCAAATAGTTAATCAACTATTAGTGGAGACTGTGTTATAACTTATTTGGTATTCCCATATAATTTTGTCATCCAAGGTTGGTATATATGTCATTGAGGTAAAAAAATTGATGCCCTAAAAAAACAGTCTTCAAGGAATGTTTCAACTGAACTGAGTGTGTGAATTATTCACAAATGAGACACCCCAACATTCTTTTAATGTTATATCCTGAAAAAAATTTTATAGTAGGAAATTTATTTATTATCCTATACAACATGGTCCTCAATGTGAATTCTTCAATTATATGAGGATAATACATTGTAACACCTATATCCCACATCAATTTCATATCTTTGATGAATGGATCCAAATATAAATCAATATCATTACTAGATTTCTTTGGTCTATATATAATTAGAGACAACATAATGTATTTTCTCTTCTTGTATAACCATGTAGGAAAGTTAAAATTTACCCACATGATGGGCCATGTATTGTGAGTACTACCCTGTACACCAAAAGGATTTATTCCATATATAGATAATGAAATATGGAAGTTTCTCAAATCATTTCAAAATTCAGGATAATCGTAATCAATTTTCTTCCACTAAGGATAATCTAGTGGATGATGTGGGTTCCCATCATTAATTATTTTATATTCATGCCATGTCAATTGTCTTACGGTTTCCTGACATCTATATAGTCTTCTAAGCTATGGAATGGTAGGAAATTACCATAAATCTTTTGAAGGACTTGATTCATTTTTCTTGTATCAATATGTACCACACTTAGGGCATTTTATGAGTGATTCATGGTCCTTATGAAACAATATGCTATCATTTGGACAAGCATGTATTTTTTTAGAGATCATTTCCATTGAATGTAGAATTAATTTAGCATCATATGTTCAACAAGGTAGTTCATTTTATTCCGGTATAATATCATTTAGAAGACCAAGTAGTTCTATAAAGTTGGTGTTACTCCATCCACTACCAGATTTCAAATTATATAACTGAAATATAGATGAAAATTTTGTTTATTTAGTACAACTAGTATACAATGGTCTCTTAGCATAGCTATTTAACTTCTCAAAAATCATTGTACGATCATGAAGTTCATCTTAAATTCCCATTTTAATTTCTTCTATGTGATCTCCATCATCATTTACACTGGTATTCATATAAAATGATCCATAAACCACCGTATCATCACAATCGATGTGCAAGTTTAGTTTTCCCCATGTTTAGTCCAACATTTATAGATATGATCTATTCTGTGATAAATTAAATATTCTTCCAACTCTTCCAAACAAATTTTTCTTGAATAAAAATAATGTAAACATTGAAAAAGGATTTGAGGAGTGTTGTATGAATGCTCTATTACAAACTTGATGAACTCTTTAACTCCATTTTCATAAAAAATCATATGATTATCATGCATATATTTTCGATTCATATCCATCCTATTATATTCATAAAATATTCATTTTTTACAAAAATAAATAAATAAATACACATACGATATTCATTATCAAAGGTGAAAGTTATAGATAATTGTAATAATGGGAACCCAAAATTTGATTATTTCAAATAATTTCAGTATGCTTTGAAGGAAATGTATAATTTAATTTAAGAAAATAATTACTCCACTACAGTAGGTTTTATCATCTGACTTCATCCAAAATGATCACCGATACCCGGTATGGGATGAATACTGCTCGGAGTAGTTCAAGCAACATAGGTGCATGTCTATAAGATATGGGGGTGAGTCTCAAGAAACAAAATTAAATAATAACTATTTAGGAGAGGAAACTAATGATTATGATAGTTGTATTATTAACTCTAAATGTTCCTAGGCTGGGAGTTGGGGAAGCACCATGCAAAATTTCTTAGTTTTTTTCCTCAAGATTAAAAAGAAGTAGCAATAGTCAGATCCCAATAATGGGCTCTTTGATTGGTGTGACCATGATAAGGGTTGGGTGGATGGTATTATACACACTCTTGTTGATAAATCTACTGTAGTTTCAATATTAAAAGAAAACCTTCAATTAATCCATGAAAATAAATAGGACTTTGGTCTGAGGACTAAATTTCAAAAGCATTTAGCTTCCTGTGCCAAAACGGTGGAAATTCTAGAACAGTTTATGTAACCTTGCTAGGTGGGAATCCAAAAAGTGGGAGGAGTTGGTTTTTATTCATTTATTAAATTCTTATGTGGCGTTTCAAGTGGTATTTCATTGATAGTCTAAGTATATCTTTAAAGGAGTGGGAAATTTCATGTGAATGATGCCTGTCAGTGGACAAATGTCATGTATGATTATTTTGAAGATCTAGAAAAAATGGTGAGTAATTGAAATCATAAAAGAAATTTGAAAATTAAAAAGTATTGGTCAAACCTTGATCTTTATTTACTTTAATTATCAAATATTACCAATGATAGGTATCCACTTTAACAATAAATGCTTCCTCTATCATTTATTCTTTTTTACCATGTTTTGATAAACTTTACATCACAAATCAAGGGCTTTAAAATCATTATTTTCTGTATAATTATACAATATCTTATTAAAAATGTTAATAAAATGGATTTCTTACTCAACTTAATCACTTACAGACATATATTAATATATTCATCACTAATAAATATGTTAGAAAACAAAATTTATTAAATGGTTTGAAATTGAATAAGTAAATTTTATAGTATGTGCATAATATTATTTAATATAAAAAATATGTTATTTTTTCAAAGAACTATTTTTCTTAAGTATTGGTAATTTTAAACATAATAAATTAAATTGATTAGTTAAGTGGAAGTTATATTTTTTGTTAATTGGTTATCAATTTAAATGAAATTCAATTTGTTTTAAATAAGAATAAAGTTGAAGTTGGAAATAATTAGAAATGCAATGGAGTAATTTTCCTATGTTGGAAAAGGAATGTGGAAGAGTTGACTACATGGTTAGAAGCCCTTAATTCCATAATCATCTTTAATAATAATGCCCTTTGGAAATATAAGTAAATCTCTAATAAATATCACATTCTAAAATGAACGAAGTCCAATATAAATTATATTATAATCTAAATTTAAAATCTAATCTAAGACCTAAATATAAAAATAGAATCTACCAACCTCAAGGGAGAGTTAGAGTTTTTGACCCTATATATAAACATAAAATCTACCAAACTTTGGGTGGGGACTTTTTCCTCATTCTAAATAAGGAATATATTGGACTCAGTTTAAGATTATTTCTCAATACATCATTTTGAAATCATTTTTCAAATCAATCTTCAAAAACTAGAAACAATATATTAAGTAATTTTATGACTAACACATCCATTATTTATTTGGTTCAGAAAATAATTCCAAAAAAATTATGATTTTAAATGTAAATCCTTTTTACAATAAATCACAATATCATTCTTTTATAATTTCATTTATTTAACAAAATAAAAGAAACCATGAAATAATTTTCATAAATAAATTTTTTAGAAATTCGGATAGGCTTCTAACATTAAAAAAATTCTAGAAAAACAATTATGATGTCTAAAAAATATTCAAATTTTTTTTCATCAATGAATATAAAAATTATCAAGAACTAAAGAATCATCAATTTTAAATAAAGTTATCATTTATATAAAATTAGAAGAAAAAAACAACAAATAGATCATCCACTATCATAGGAAAAGACCGGATTTACCTATGATTTTTCAAAATGAAATGGATTCGATAAACTAAAAAAGTTTCCTATTTATATTTTTCATAAATCCCTAATATAATAATCATAATATTCATTTAAAATCACCAATAAAAATTACCAAAATTAAAATTATAATAATTTTGGTACATAACTATTTTTTTACTCCCAAAAAACCTTAGGCATGAAGAGATTTTACATTCTAATAAGTGGAATGATACTCATTCCATATAGTATGGAACATGTTCCATATATAAGGGAGATCTCATGCCACAAATCACTGCACAAGGACAAAAAAAGAAGAGGAAGAAACCAATTGCAACCCTAAAATTCATATGGAACCCAAACCAATTAAATGGGGCTCATTAAACTCGAAGAGTGAGGTTTTGATCATCTGAGATTGTGAAATTAATAAGATTTGAATGAGAATGTGTATAACCCAAAACTTTGAACCCATGATAGCACTGCTCCAATAAAAAGTCACACTAACTCACACCGTAGAAACTAAAAAACCAAGGAATGGTAGAGGTGGAGAAAAAAATAACATACCTTAGATTCGAGGCTTGATTCATCCGAGAGATTGTGTAACATCCCAGGTAAATAAAGAAGATGAAGTTTTCATATTTACTAATATTTTTGAATTAAATATTAATTTTACTTTAAAGGGGTTGCTATGATTGATGGTGTACCTGATACACAACAACGAGTTTTTTTGAAATCAGACGTTGCACACAACGTTGAGTTATATTGACAAATAATAATATAATATTATTTTAAATGGTTGTTAACGCCTAGCTATTGTATTGGTAGGAATGAAGATAACTAACTAAAATATGAATATACATGTTTTTTAAATGTTTTTACAATTATCCCATAAATTTTAGAAGCTTAAAATAAGAAAAAGTCTGATTTTAAGCATAAATACTCTAATAGTCATTGAAAGGTTGATTTACCTACTTTTGATGGTGAACCCTCATTAAATATAGTTTTGGTAACTTTTATATGTTCTATTTGACAAAATAAAAATATTTTTTAGAATCGGGACATCAAAACTTACTTTGGGTGAATTTTTGGTATTTTTATGATAAAATTCATTTTTTGATGAATAGTGAAAAATACTGTATTTTAATTCAGAACTGCCTTTTAATATAATTTAATTATATGTTTAGATTATCTTTTTAATTGGTTTTAAAGTTTAATTAGATTATATTTTTTCCATTTAATCCAATTTTGGTCATTGGAATTAATTTCACTTTGAAATTGGGCATAAACAAGTGTCAATCTTTTGATAGATATTATTTCTTAAAAACACGCTATTTGTTTTGACAATATGAATTAATTTTAAATTAATTAATGAAACTTCTATGTTTTTAATTTTGTAAAATAGACATAATTTTTGAATTCAGAATATCAAATATAGATTTTTCTGAATTTTTGGTATTTTTCTAAAATACTTCAATTTTTTATGAATAGTGAAACCACTAAGTAGTAGTTAAAAACATAATTTTTCATTTAAATGAAATTTTACCACTTTTTTGAATTGAATTTTGAAAATCCGACATATATAGTTGTTATTAGTAAGTAAAATGTGCTTCAATAAGATGAAAATAATTTTTTTTAGTGAATAGTAACTTTTGGTTTTTATTTACCGCAGTTAAAGGTAAATAGGGTAATTCAAGGTAAAAAAATATTATAATAATAAAAAATTATCTTAACACTTTTCCTAACATTATTGGATGAGTAATAGCCGACCATGGGTATCCTTGGGTTGATTTTAGGACCCCATGGAGCCACTTGGGAGTGATAATGACACTTTAGATTAATTAATTTAAAGGCAAAAATGACACAAACAAATATCTTTTAGTAAACTAATTTTTACATGAGGTTATATAAGTTATCTTATACATTGTAAATATTCATTTTAAATCTAAAAATTTTTCCAACATCATGGTATTTGTTTTATAATTTTTATACATCAAATAAATAAAATTATTTCTGACACAAAAATGATGCAGTATTTACCTCATTAAGAAATGATTTAAATAAATAAGATTATAAATATTAAAATAACATCCAAAACCTATCCAAATATTATTGGATGAATTTATTTCTACCTTGAGTCATCTTATATTTTACCTTAATTAGTTTTTAACCTTTAGAAACTGAAAATCATTATATAATAAAATAATATTTTCACACTTTCCTAAAGAACCACTCCTCCCTCTTATAAAAATACCTCACTTATAACCCATTCCTCACACCTCTAAAGCCCCTTGTATCATCCAACTCCCTACCCAAATAATTTCTCAAGATCCCTATCTTCCTCCTTCAAGCCTTTCCTTAGGCAGAAGGCACTTCAAGAAGTCATTTTGGTTCGAACCAAAGGGTGTTTCCTAAATTAAAGGTAATGGTTTCGCTTAAATTCTTTTCTTTTATTTTACTTCTCCAACCCATAAACTCTTTTTATTCTTTTATTTTATAACAACATCAGTATCCTAAATATACTAGTATGTTTTTATGAGAATTATTTGAACTACACTTACACAAACCTCTGTTGAGCAATGTATTGTTTTCAAACAATTCAAAATAATGTTTTTAAAGGGGGAGATTATTTTAAATAATACTCTGTCTCTTTATGATGATTTTGATGCTCACAAATACCCTTAATTATTTACTAATTATTTCGTTGAGTATTTTGCAGGAATTTATTTTATTTATTTATTGCATATAACGAGATTTCATACTTCATTTATTCCGAGGTCAAGTTTAGCGCGTTCTGGAATCACTGTAGCGCGAGATCAATTTTAGCGCGTACTGGAATCACTGTTCATACCCTACGTTGATGAACGTAACGTATGGATGAAAAGTTTACTTTTTATGTTAAAAGAAACGTATGGTTAAGGAACCTTACGTTATTTTGAAACGTATGGTTAATGAACCTTACGTTGTTGAAAAGTATTGAAGAAGAACATTACGTTTGGAAGGAACCTTACGTTTTCGTTGTTGGACAAGTATGGAAGAGAAACCGTACGTTAGTTTTCAGTGTTGAGTTTGTTTCTCAAAAGTATGGATCATCAATCTTACTTTTATAATCAACCGTACGTTCTTTGAAGAGTTGAAGCGAGACAAAGTATGGATGATCAACCCTACGTTTGAATGCTAAAGAGAAAGTATGTATGTTCAACCTTACGTTTGTGAACCCTATGTTTGGAGCCACGTCATCAACCCTACGTTTGGCGTCGGGATATTTTTTGACAGACGATATTACCGTTTGCATTGGTCAAACAAGCGGATTATTAGGCGGATTTCGAGCTGATTCTTAAGCACGACTTTGACTGAATCAAAGACGATTTACAACGGATTACTGATTGATTTAAACGGAGCTTTTTATGCCGATTCCTCAGGGGAGTTACAACGGCTCTGTTATTTCATTTAATATCGTGAATCTAAAGGAGATTTTTATGGATCTATTTATGCGGAAGAATCTCTCAGATTTGAATATATGTTCTATCTTGGAAACTTCGGAGATATATATATACACAGGAAAGTGTGTGAGAAAAAATTATTATTGATCTTTTAACGAAGCAAAAAACAGAGACTGTGAAAAGGCGTTCTTTTCTGTGATCGAGAAGAAGTGTAAGAATCTTTATTACCGAAAGAAGATCTTGATAGCAGATTCACGTGTTCTACATCGACTATCTGTTGTGAATCTATTGCTGCTGAAGTTGTGAAGTTTCTGGTAATATCTATTGCAACTGGATCGACTCAGAACTGTTTTGATTACAGATCTTTATTTTCTGAAGACGACGATCTATCTACTGTCAATTGCATTCTGTTGCAATTGTGAAGAACAACTGGAGAAGTGTTTTCTTTATTGAAACTCTTTTTATTTTTGAGTGATCAGCTTCTCGTTCTAAGCTGTGTGGGTTCGTGTTTGAACCAGGAAGGCTGTGTGTGCCTGAATCTTGTAAAGGTGTCAACTGCCTGTACTCAGTTGTGGACAGGTCTGTGGAAATGAGGACCAGATAGTGAAAATCGCCAAGCTCGTGGATTTGAGCGTTGGTGGAGTGGACTAGGGGCCTTCTGTTCCCCGAACCACTATACATCCGTGTGTTCATGCTTTTACTTTTTCCGCTGCATATTTAATCGAGCAAAAGCATCGTGGACAGAATTTGTCTAAATTGAAGAGATTATAATAATTTTGAAAAGACACAATTCACCCCCCCTCTTGTGTGTAATCCGTAGATTCAGATCCAACAATTGGTATCAGAGGAGGAGCTTCTTATTTTTAAAGACTTATCAAGCTAGAAGTATTTAAAGATTATACATAGTGTATCATGGCTGATATGAGAGAGGGAATTTCAATGGTCAGAGCACCTTACTTTAATGGAGATAATTATGGCTGCTGGAAATCACGTATGATTATTTATCTGAAAAATCTTGGTTACAGAGTCTATTCAAAGATTCTGACTCCCTATGAAATTCCTGAAAATCCCGATACATGGAGTGCTGCTACAGAGGCTGAGTATGACATAAATTCAAAAGCTATGAATGCAATCATCTGTGGTCTAGGACCAGATGAATTTAACAGAGTATCTCAATGCCCGACTGCATATGAAATGTGGAAAACAATAGCTGTTGCTTATGAAGGAACAGATAATGTAAGACAGATGAGATATGCAACTGCTAAGTTAAAATTCGATACTTTCAGAATGATTGAAGGAGAGAGCATCACTCAGATGAATGGAAGATTGACAGAAATTGTCAATAATATAACAGCTCTAGGAGAACCAATCAAGCAGGCTGATCAAGCGTTGAAGGTACTAAGAGTACTTCCTACTCGATGGAATGGAATCTCTGCAGCAATCAGACAATCAACTTCTGTTAAAGATCTAACTATGAGAGAACTGATTGGTACATTGATGATGTACGAGGCTGAAATGCAAGATGAGGTAAATGAGCATAAAGTATATATAAAAAGGGAAAACACTGCGTTGAAAGTGACTTCTCAACAAAAGGATAGAAAGATGAAGAACAGAGAAGTAAGTGCTAAATCAGAAAGCTCTGATTCTTCAAATTCGGATGAAGAACTGGCTCAGCTAGCCAGAAAATTCAGAAAGTTCTACAGTAAGAAGAAAGACTTCAAGAAATCCTTCAAAAAGGATAACAAGGAAGTGAGATGTTATGAATGCAAAAAGATGGGACACATCAGACCGGATTGCCCTAAATTGAAAGATGCAAAGAAGAAGAAATTCTTCAAAAGAGATGATTATGAGCAGAAAGACAAGAAAGCTATGAAAGCTACTTGGAGTGTTTCTGAAGACTCAAGTAATTCTTCTGAATCAAGCTCAGAGAAGGAGGAAGCCAATTTAAAAGCAAATATGTGTTTCATGGCTGAAACTGATGAGGTACACTCATACTACTCCTCTGACTCAAATAATGAATCAAACTCTGAAACAAGCTTCTCAAATAAAAAACTTGCAGCTTACTGCAATATGCTTGAAGAAAGGTATGACTCATTATTTAAAAAATATAAATCTATAAAGAACTTGCATAAAGCTATTTCAGATGAAAGAAATACTTTGCTAAAACAACATAAGGAATTAATTGACAAATACAACTCTGCTGACTCAAATAAAATTAATTTTGAATCAAAAATAAAAACTCTACAGGATGAAGTAGAATCTTATAAAGAGGCTGCATTAGTTTTTACAAAAGGAGAAAACACCTTAAATGAGATACTTGGAAAAACTGTAATTAAAAGGGAAAGGTTTGGAATTGGAAGTAAAGGAGAAAAACCTAAGTTATACAAAAATTATTTTGTTCCTAGCACTAAACAGGTTATTTGTAACTTCTGTGGAACAAAAGGTCATATAGCTAAAAACTGTTTTCTAAGACAACCTCAAATATGTGGAATTAAGAAAGCTTATATTTCCAATGATCTATATGATTCAATCAATTTTAAGAAAACAAAGCAAATCTGGATACCCAGATCACTGCTTGCTAACACTCCTGGACCCAACAAAATATGGGTACCAAAGCAATTTGTTTAAATGTCTTTGCAGGTAGCAGGTCACCAAAGAAAGAAAGAAATATGGTATATGGACAGTGGCTGCTCAAGACACATGAGTGGAACTTCAGCTAATTTCTCTTCTCTTACTCGAAAGGAAGGAGGACTTGTCACCTTTGGTGACAATGCCAAAGGAAAGATTATTGGTATTGGAACAGTTGGAGATCCAGAGACAGTCTCAATCAACAAAGTACTTTATGTACAAGGGTTAAAACACAATCTGATAAGTATCTCTCAACTCTGTGATGATGGATACACTGTTGATTTTACTAACAATAGTTGTACTGTTTCTAAAGATAAACTGTTTAAGTTTAGAGCACCCAGAACTGATAATGTTTATACTTTGGATTTGTATTCCTTGTGTAAACAACAAGTAAACTGCTTAACTGCTAATATAAGTGAATCCTGGATCTGGCATAGAAGACTTGGTCATTGCAATATATATGCTTTACATAAATTATCTAAGAAACATCTGGTTTCTGATTTGCCTAGTCTCAAATTTGAAAATGACAGATTCTGTGATGCATGTCAGCTTGGCAAGCAACACAAATCATCATTCAAATCTGTTAATAAAGTTGCTACAACTAAACCTCTAGAACTTATCCATATGGATTTGTTTGGACCTTCAAGAGTAGCAAGTTTAGCTGGTAAATTATATGTTTATGTATTAGTTGATGATTATTCTAGATTTACTTGGATTTTCTTTTTGAAATTTAAAAGTGAAGCTTTTAGTTTATTTGAAGGTTTTTGTAAATCTATTCAAAATGAAAAAAGTTTTAATATAATCTCATTGAGAAGTGATCATGGTGGAGAATTTGAGAACCAGGAATTTAATTCCTTTTTCTCAAACATGGGTATTAAACACACCTTCTCTGCTCCAAGAACACCTCAACAGAATGGGATTGTAGAAAGAAGAAATAGAACTATTCAAGAAATGGCTAGAACTATGTTAAATGAATATAGCCTACCTATATATTTTTGGGCAGAAGTTGTTAATACAGCTTGTTATATAATGAATAGAATTTTAATAAGACCTATTTTGAAAAAGACACCCTATGAACTATGGAATAACAGAAAACCTAAAGTAAATTACTTTAAAGTTTTTGGATGCAAGGTTTACATCTTGAATACCAAAGATAATCTTGGTAAATTTGATCCAAAATATGATAAAGGTATTTTCTTAGGATATTCTGCAACCTCCAAAGCTTATAGAGTCTATAATAAAAAGTCAAGGATTGTTGAAGAATCAGTTCATGTGAAATTTGATGAATCTGATCCTTTTGAGAAAAGGATAGAACAAATAGATGAACCTGATTCTAATGAAAACATGAGACTTGAGAATTTAAAGAATGATTTTGAAAATGATATAAAAGAAATTCAATCTAGTTCAGAAGAACATGATACTGAAGAACCTTTGAATGTAATGCCTAGACAGTCTAGAACCTTAAAGAATCACCCTTTAGAATCTGTGATAGGTGACTTAGAGACTGGTATTCAAACTAGAAGAAACCTTGGAAACATAGTTGAATTCTCTGCTTTCCTATCCCAACAAGAACCTAAGACCATAGAAGAAGCCTTAGATGATGAGAGCTGGGTAATAGCAATGCAGGATGAATTGAACCAGTTCAAGAGAAATAAGGTTTGGGAATTAGTTGAAAGACCACATGATTATCCAGTAATAGGAACTAAATGGGTCTTTAGGAATAAACAGGATGATCAAGGGATAATAACTAGAAATAAAGCAAGATTAGTAGCTAAAGGATATAATCAAGAAGAAGGAATAGATTATGATGAGACCTTTGCACCTGTAGCCAGGTTAGAAGCCATTAGAATCCTTTTAGCCTATGCATCTTATATGAATTTTAAATTATTTCATATGGATGTTAAATCTGCCTTTTTAAATGGATATTTAATGGAGGAAGTTTATGTTGAGCAACCTCCTGGCTTTGAAAATTCTCAAAAACCAGATTCTGTTTTCAAACTTACTAAAGCTCTTTATGGCCTTAAACAAGCACCTAGAGCTTGGTATGAAAGACTAAGTTCTTTTCTTTTGAAAAATGATTTTACTGTTGGACTAGCAGATCCAACACTCTTTAAGAAAACTGTGAAAAATAATGTTTTGTTGGTT
This sequence comes from Viscum album, assembly GCA_963277665.1. NCBI lineage: Eukaryota > Viridiplantae > Streptophyta > Magnoliopsida > Santalales > Viscaceae > Viscum > Viscum album. The sequence goes on from OY728161.1 coordinate 1,969,204,195, forward strand.
CAAATTTATGTTGATGATGTAATTTTTGGATCGACCAATAAAATTCTTTGTCATGAATTTTCAGAATTAATGCAAAAAGAATTTGAAATGAGTATGATGGGAGAATTAAATTTCTTTTTGGGTCTTCAAATATTTCAAAAAGATTTTGGAAATGTTTTAAATCAATGCAAATACATTACTGATTTACTTAAGAAATTTGGACTTGAAAACAGCAAGACATTTACAACTCCTATGTGTACTAATATAAAACTTGATTTGGATGAAACTGGAAAATCAGTGGACAACAAGTTATATAGAGGTATGATTGGTAGTTTGTTATATCTTACTGCTAGTAGACCAGATATAATGTATTCAGTATGTCTTTGTGCTCGATTTCAATCAAATCCCAAAGAATCCCACTTAACTGCTGTTAAAAGAATTTTTAGATATTTAAAAGGTACTATTTATCAATCTCTGCTTTATCCAAAAACCTCTGATTTTAATTTAATTTCATATTCAGATGCTGACTTTGGAAGCTGTAGATTAGATAGGAAGAGTACTTCAGGAACATGTCACTTTTTAGGAAAGTCTTTAGTATCATGGTCTAGTAAGAAACAACACTCAGTTGCCCTGTCAACAGCCGAGGCAGAATATGTGTCTGCAGGTAGTTGCTGTGCACAGGTGTTGTGGATGAAAAACACTCTTATGGACTTTGGATTAAATTTCAATAATACGCCTATTTTATGTGATAATACTAGTGCAATTAATATTTCAAAAAATCCTATTAGTCATTCTAGAACTAAGCACATTGATATAAGACATCACTTTTTAAGAGATCATGTGTTTAAAAAGGATATATTTTTAGAATTTGTAAATACAGAAAATCAATTAGCAGATATTTTTACTAAACCACTTCCCACGGCAAGGTTTGAATTTATTAAGGGGGAGTTAGGTTTATTTAATTTTAAATAATTTATTTTTAAATCTTATTCTGTTTTCGAATTCTGTTTAATTTTTTGTTTCCCGCTATAAGTAATTTTATTTTGTTTTAAATAAAAATAATGATTAGTGATTACACGGGAATCAAGGCTGTCAGAACCGTTTCACCTTCTAAACTGTTTCACCTTTTTCGGAAACCCTTTCGAAAAACCTAAACTCGCACATCTGCTCCAAAACCCTTTTCTGAATCTTCAAACCCTAAACTTACGAACCTTCAGAAATCGTTGTTGGAATGGCAAAAACTAAGCGTCCCGATGAAGCCGAGAGCAGTGCTGCAAAGAAATCTAAAGTAGTTGGTCGGAAAATACTGCAAGGTAAAGTCATCGATTTAGAGTGGCTGTTTGAAACTAATTTACTGTTGAAGCAAGCGTTATCGTTTCAAAGCCTTGAGCAAGCTTTTAATAGTGAAAATTCTGAGTTTCTTTATGAGGCAGAAATGAGACATTTCTTTAGAACTGTTCAGTTTAGCCTTGGAGATACGGAGGACAGTTTGTTAGCTCAAATAGAGGATAAGGATTTTTCCATATCATCTGTAGAGATAAGTCAAATTCTTAACTGCCCTCATGAAGGAGTTTTTCATTTCGATTTACGGAATATTGGAGATTCTGTACATAAGTCTGAAGACATTATGTCTTTTCTGTTTGGAACCAGAGTGATAAAGAAAATGCTTATTAAAGATTTGGAGCCCGATCAGAAAATCTTGGTAAAGTTTGTTCAGACTGGTTTAGCACCAAGGATGGCTGAGATGGAGAAAATTCTATACCCTGACATGTACATAATGTATCTTCTGATGTGTGATATTAAGTTTAATTTTCCTCGGTTCATGATAAGATATCTAAGATACTGTTGTCAGAGTGAAGCAAGAATGACCTTTTTCCCTTATGGAAGGTTCATTTCTTTGTTTTTGTTTAAAAGAGGAATGAACAGATTGGTCGATGCTGGGGTGAAATGTCACCACAGTAATGTTTTTAATGTTGGGACTTTGAGGAAAGTCGGATACTTCTGGAGCACTATTAAAGGAAAACTCTTACCTGTTGGAGCTGAGGAAGACTCGGAGAGTGCTCAGGCTCAACCTGCTAAGTCCAAGGAGGGACAAGCAGAATCAAGGGTTAGTACAGTGGCAAGGAGAATTCGCTTTGAAATGGAGGAAGTTGAGGAAGAGAGAAGTCAGGAAGGACTTCAATCTAGAAGGAAGAGGTCAATTGATGAAGAAATTATCTCTCCTGTCTTGAAATCCTCTGAACCGGTAATTTCTTATTCCTTTGTGAGAGAAGCTGTTGTGGAGCAGACTGCACCGATAGAGGAACCAGCAGCTCAACCGGAAATCCAAAAAGAACCTCAATCTGCTGCTGTGGCTGTTGAAAATGTAATACAACAAGAACAACCCATGGAGGCAGTGCCTGGTGAAGAAGTGGCCCGACCTCAAGATTTACATGAAGATATTGTTCTTGATCAATCAGTAGAAGTCAGAGAGACTACTGTTCGTAATGAACATACTTCTGAAGCTAATACAGAAGTACTTCAGGAAGAATTTTCAGTAGAAGAATTTCAGGCTTCAAAAGCTAGTTCAGTGGATCAACCTTGTCAGGACAAGGACAAAGAACAATCAGATGCAGATTCTTTACCACTTGCCTTGCCTCATCAACCTATTTCTGGACATGAGAATAGAGCACAGGGTGCCCCTGATTCGAGAAAAGAAGAAGTTGTTGAGTTGTACAAGCGTATCTCTCAGTTGGAATCTGAGAATGATAGTCTCAGAAATTCTCTGAACTTAGAGCAGTTGAAGTTTCAGAAGCTGAAAGAATGTACTGTTTCAAGACAGGAAGTAGATTTGTTTAAGACTGATATGTTGCATGCTGTTGATCAGTTAAAATCAGAGATGGTAAAGAAAGATGATTTGGCTGAGATGAAGATTTACATGGAGAATAAATTTGAGTCTGTTGCAAACAATGCTGTGAGTGGATCAGGTTCTTCACCTGATTTGATTCGAAGATTTCAAGCAATTACAGGAGCACTAAGCAATATGAGTGACAGATTACACGATCTTCAGTGTAATAGTGCCCCTTTGTCAGTTTTGCTGGATAATCAGAAATTTTTAGTGGATCAGTTGACATCTGGAGAGCAACCGATTAGGATTCTTTTGAATCAGTTATCAGAGAAGCTGACTCTTTTTGTTGAAAAAGAAGAAAGAATGCATGAGTTTTTCAGAGTTAATTTGATTGAAGATATTCATATGACTCAAGAGAACAGAGATCTTATCATCAAGTTAGGAGATGGGATGATGAAGAGGCTCAGAGAACAGTTTACAGAGATCAAGACCGTGATTCAAAGGAGATAGACACCTTTTTCCCTGTCTTATCAATGAACCTTGATTCCTCTGTATATCACAATCATTTATATATAACAGTTTGTGAATGAGATTTTTTTTTTTTTGTTTTGTTGTTTATTGATTTATGATTAAGTTAGCCAGTATAACAAATTCACTTATTCATACACAGTTAATTATAGAATTTACTTATAGTTCAGTGCAATATTGAATGTGTTCAAATCCGTACTTTTTCATTCTTTTTGATATCACAAAAAGGGGGAGAATTTGGATAAACACAACATTTAAATTTATTTATTTTTTAACTGAAAATTTATTTTTATGGGGGAGAAATTTTATTATAGTTAAATATTGTTTTAATCCTTTCAGAATTCTAAAATTTTATAAAACTAATTTTTCAATAAAGATTGCAATTAAATTAGTTCTATTATTTTATGGGTTTTGTGATCATCAAAAAGGGGGAGATTGTTGAGCAATGTATTGTTTTCAAACAATTCAAAATAATGTTTTTAAAGGGGGAGATTATTTTAAATAATACTCTGTCTCTTTATGATGATTTTGATGCTCACAAATACCCTTAATTATTTACTAATTATTTCGTTGAGTATTTTGCAGGAATTTATTTTATTTATTTATTGCATATAACGAGATTTCATACTTCATTTATTCCGAGGTCAAGTTTAGCGCGTTCTGGAATCACTGTAGCGCGAGATCAATTTTAGCGCGTACTGGAATCACTGTTCATACCCTACGTTGATGAACGTAACGTATGGATGAAAAGTTTACTTTTTATGTTAAAAGAAACGTATGGTTAAGGAACCTTACGTTATTTTGAAACGTATGGTTAATGAACCTTACGTTGTTGAAAAGTATTGAAGAAGAACATTACGTTTGGAAGGAACCTTACGTTTTCGTTGTTGGACAAGTATGGAAGAGAAACCGTACGTTAGTTTTCAGTGTTGAGTTTGTTTCTCAAAAGTATGGATCATCAATCTTACTTTTATAATCAACCGTACGTTCTTTGAAGAGTTGAAGCGAGACAAAGTATGGATGATCAACCCTACGTTTGAATGCTAAAGAGAAAGTATGTATGTTCAACCTTACATTTGTGAACCCTACGTTTGGATCCACGTCATCAACCCTACGTTTGGCGTCGGGATATTTTTTGACAGACGATATTACCGTTTGCATTGGTCAAACAAGCGGATTATTAGGCGGATTTCGAGCTGATTCTTAAGCACAACTTTGACTGAATCAAAGACGATTTACAACGGATTACTGATTGATTTAAACGGAGCTTTTTATGCCGATTCCTCAGGGGAGTTACAACGGCTCTGTTATTTCATTTAATATCGCGAATCTAAAGGAGATTTTTATGGATCTATTTATGCGGAAGAATCTCTCAGATTTGAATATATGTTCTATCTTGGAAACTTCGGAGATATATATATACACAGGAAAGTGTGTGAGAAAAAATTATTATTGATCTTTTAACGAAGCAAAAAACAGAGACTGTGAAAAGGCGTTCTTTTCTGTGATCGAGAAGAAGTGTAAGAATCTTTATTACCGAAAGAAGATCTTGATAGCAGATTCACGTGTTCTACATCGACTATCTGTTGTGAATCTATTGCTGCTGAAGTTGTGAAGTTTCTGGTAATATCTATTGCAACTGGATCGACTCAGAACTGTTTTGATTACAGATCTTTATTTTCTGAAGACGACGATCTATCTACTGTCAATTGCATTCTGTTGCAATTGTGAAGAACAACTGGAGAAGTGTTTTCTTTATTGAAACTCTTTTTATTTTTGAGTGATCAGCTTCTCGTTCTAAGCTGTGTGGGTTCGTGTTTGAACCAGGAAGGCTGTGTGTGCCTGAATCTTGTAAAGGTGTCAACTGCCTGTACTCAGTTGTGGACAGGTCTGTGGAAACGAGGACCAGATAGTGAAAATCGCCAAGCTCGTGGATTTGAGCGTTGGTGGAGTGGACTAGGGGCCTTCTGTTCCCCGAACCACTATACATCCGTGTGTTCATGCTTTTACTTTTTCCGCTGCATATTTAATCGAGCAAAAGCATCGTGGACAGAATTTGTCTAAATTGAAGAGATTATAATAATTTTGAAAAGACACAATTCACCCCCCCTCTTGTGTGTAATCCGTAGATTCAGATCCAACAACCTCTATCTAATAGGTGAAGAACATATTTTTTTTGTGGATGAAAAACTAATGCCTCACGAAATGATGATTGTTCAATTATCTCCTACCGCCTCTCATGGTGGCCATTAATATGGAACTATATTTATATATTATATATATTATGTTTATTTTTTCTTTATTCTTCTGTGTTTTACATTTATATCCTACCTTTATTGTTTCCATAATGGGCAAACATGATAATTTGATTTGAGGAAGTGCGGACTACCACCCCCTCAAAGTGATATCACTCGTTAATGCCATAATTGGGACGTATAAAGGATGGGGTTAATGATATTATATATGATATTATACTGAAATTATAATATACCTTTGTATCATTATGTTTTCATTCCACTAAAATATTAAATAGAAAAGAATGTAGCGTTCATGCGTACGTACAGCTTACCGTCTCCATGAATGGTGATTTTCATTTCTTATCTCCAAATATTATGTACTATTATAAATACATGTATATATTGTATATATATGATATATATGATATCTAATTAATTAATATAATTCTGAAGATAATGGACTCTTGACCACATGGACAACTTGTAATTATAAGGTGTTCATTTTTGACTCAAGTACCAAATATCAACAAAATGACCATTATTAACTTAAGTGATTACATAATGTTTATAAAATGGTAATAAGTGATATAAAAGGAATAATAAAATTTAAAAATGGTTCTTAATGAAGTATAAATTAACTTAAGTTTATTATTCAGGAAGAACAAGTAACAAACATGCCAAGTCGGACACGAGGTAAGGGATTTATTATCTCACATTCAATTCCGTGAGATTTCCATTGCTCACCACTAATTTATTGAATGTAGTATATTGTGTACTAAAATTTGATATATATTATCTTGATTCTATTTATATTCATGTTAGTCTGTGAATCATATGGTGGTTATTAACTTTTGTTCATATGACTCAATTGATTACAACGTGGTAAGGGGTCTCTTATCTCACTTTTAATTCTATGATATTTCCATTGCTCGCCACTAATTTATTGAGTGTGTTGTATTTTGTACATCCATTTGATATATATTATCATTATTATATTTATATTCATGTTATTTTTTGAATCATTTGGTGGTTATAAACTTTTGGTCATACGACTCAATTGATTACAATGTGGTAAGGGGTCTCTTATCTCACTTTTAATTCCATGAGATTTCTATTATTCGCCACTTATTTATTGTATGTGGTGTATTGTGTATTGCCTTTTGATATATTTTATAATTATTCTTTTTATATTCATGGAAATCTATGATTCATTTGGTCGTTATTATTTTTTGATCATACGAATCAATTGATTTCAACGTGGTAAGGGATTTCTTATCACACTTTAAATTCCTTGAGATTTCCATTGTTCGCCACTTATTTATTGCATGTGGTGTATTGTGTACTTACATTTGATATATATTATCATGATTCTCCTTATATTCATGGTATTATGTGATTCATTTGGTGGTTATTAACTTTTGTTCATACGACTCGATTGATTACAATGTGGTAAGGGGTTTTCATCTCACTTTTTATTCTCGTATGATTCATGAAATATTTGCCACTATTTCCTTTTGTGTGGAGTATGTACAGCCCAATATTGTATTAATTGTGTAATATAATTCAATTTATGGGTATCTACATCTTCATTTTATGATCCTTGTTTCATGGGTTGTATGTTTCGTAAGTTACCAAATCGGTAAGGGAACCTTTTCACCCTCTTTTAAAAAGACTTATTTTTGTTATGTCTTTTAATTTACATATTATTATGTTGGGATGTGTTATTCTATATCTGGATTTATTTAAATTTTATGTACATGTGATGAGATACCCTTTTCTCTCTCATCAATTCATTTTCTGAATTTTAAAGTGACGTCGTCAGGCTGTCAAATTTTTGTAAGGGAACTTCTTCACCCAATTTCAATTCTTTGGGTTAAACTTATACTTCTTGATTATGTTGTTCTATGAAGATGTGTGAATAACCTCCTATTGTTTCACACTTAATATCCACTTATATTTAGTGTATTCTTATTTGTCACACATTATTATGTAATTGATTTATCCTTAATCTAAGGATACAATTTTTATAAGGGGTTTCGTCTCAATTTATATTCCATTTAGACTTCATTATTGTTATGAACCAATTCACTCTTATATGGTGTATATACTGTCATTTGGCATATTATATCATGAATCCATTTATTCTTATGATATTATAAAGTTCTGATTCAATGTTATTCCTCAATTATTTGTATTCAAGAGTCTCTCATTTTGTTAAATACTCTTTAACTAAAATATCATTTTAAAGGTTTTAAAGATTTATTCTTCTAAATCTTTATCATTAATGTCCATTTTTTTAAAATGGTTTTAAGGATTTATTTATATGGACATTACTGTTTACAAAAGATAATTTATTTAAATGTTTCAAAGTGGTATGGGGCACTTTAATTCAAAAATCTCTTTATTAAATGTTTTAAATGGTTTTGAAAATGGTTTGATAAAGAATTGTTTATTTCAATATCCTGATTTGGATATATAGTGATTAGATTGTGGAAATGTTATCTTTCCTTGATTCTTATGTTATGTGTTATGATTATGTTATGGTTATTGGGCATTGTTTACGTATACAGGTGGTTCCGTGATAAACCTAGGGTGGTTGAGCTCGAGATAGCTCTCCAATGCATTGGGTAACGTGACAGAGGTAAACGTTAATGTTCATCCTAAGAGATTTAGGGAATATACTATGATGGGTATTCCAAATGTGACTCCCTATGTAGCTATGATAGCTATAATGTAATTATGTTAGAAATTCCATAATTTACCTTTAAGATTTATGATTTCTGTATGTTATTCATAAATCTTATGATTTCATGAGGTATGTTATGATTGAAAAGTATGGTATTATTGATTTGTATTTATCGATGGGATAATGTTTCTTTTCATTATTGTATAACCCTTACTGAGCTTTTTATGCTCATCCCAAGTTTTGAAATGTTTTTCACAGGACATAAAGATGAATAGGGTCAAGGATGAGATCAAGGAAAAGTCATGTTGTCTAAAACATGGAACTAGACATGTCTCCTTTTTTCAAGAGTTTTTATTTTATGAAAAATGGATACTGGGTAGTAGTGTCTACATGTAATATTCAAGTTTTTATGTAATAGTTATGGCCTAATTCTCTAAAACTCTAAACCTAAAAAGACCCTCAATGTGAATTCTTGACATAATTCAATATTATGTAATGTTTAAGGTCGGGTCCTTATAGTTGTTATCAATGTTCGGTTTAGATAACTTTAGAGGTTAGAATGTTCTTTAAGCATAAGTGACATTACCATAATGGTTAGGATTTTAGAAAGATTCATAGTTATTTTAGATAAAGTGAACGAGTTTAAGATAACATGAATAAGTATATCTTAGTATTTACCCTCCTCATAAGATATTATATGATGATTTTACTGATATACTCACATTGACCTTTTTGGTTTTAGTAAATGGTTGGATCTAGCAGCCACCAAAGTAACAGTGGATGTGAAGAAAACTATGATGGTTTTATGAATGAGAAACTGAATGAAATGAGAGATTCAATGAGAAATCTTTTGGTTATTCTCAACCAACAATCTGGAGTCATGATTGACCACCTGAACCATGGTGATTTTTATAAGGCATCATATATGTGAGAAACAAATTCCTACGGAAGTTCAGGTAATAATCATAAAAGTAATTTTGTTAAAAAACCTATGTGTCAAGGATATGGAAAGAAACACCTATGAAAATGCTTCAAAGGGACAGGAAGATGCTATGGATGTGGGAATGAAGGTCATAAATCAAGAACCTGCCATGGAAAAAAGGAACCATCCAGTTGAATTTAGGAAAGGGAAAGAAGTTATTTCTGAGGGATCAACTAAATGTTTTAAATGTGCTGTGCATGGTCATTATACAAACAGATGTCCTACGAAGATGTTTCAGGAATGGGATCACCAGGATCATACAATTTTTTTATCAATACCTAATTCCATTCCGATTGAGGATGAAGAAACTGACAATGACCAATGAAAGGTATGGATTATTCCTTAACTAATGTTTAGACATTATTGAATCTTAAGATATGATTCATGATTTTATTTGTAGGAAAGAATTGTTTTGGAATAAGTTGGAAAGGAATGGTTAATGGATCATGAAAAACGTTTAATGAGTAAGAAGTCAACATATATGGGATTCAAGTTTTATGGTAGATTTTAGGATGATGAAATGATTAAAAGTATTAAGGCTCTTTTGATGATGGGATTACATTAGAAGACTTTTTATAGTATGTGTAACCTTGAAGTTTGATATATGAAAATTTTATTCAAGGAATATTTATCTTTTCTTTTGTGGATATAGTTATAAAGAACCATTTGGGTTTATATGATCCTTGAATTTGAGGCAATTACATGTTAATACATTTTGGGATGCAAAATGAAAGTTATTAGATAAACTTTAAAATATGTTATGGTTATTTTTGATGTATTTATATCTTTTTTGGGAATGTTATAAAATTATATAGTTTTTGAAAAAGTAAAACTCACAAACCGTGTAACAACCTGTCACGTCAGACAAAACTGTGGGAATAAAACCCACAACCAAAGTTTGACTGGGATTTATCATCTACCACTGGACTACGTGAAGTCCCTAGTTAGTATGGCTAATTCGTTTTAGTTAGATGATTTTATGAATCAAGAATAAGTTGATTTTGGGTTATTTATGGAAATTATTAACCTATAATAGATAATATGTGATTAGATTAATTACACTTCAGTATGAGACTTTAAGAGTAACTGATGTTTTTTAAAGATAAATGTTAAGATTTATCTTGGAAGACAATGTGATTAAATCCTTCTGAGATTTGGGTTTCAATATTAGTTTGGATTACTTTGAAGAATTTTATGGACAACAGTTTATTTAATGGTCTTTATTGAACTTTGGGTTTTGTTTGAAAAAATTTGGACATTAAGAGTAGTTTTTCTTTTTGTAAAAGATTGTAATTTTTGGTTATTATATGATCTCTCACTAACCATTTTGGTTTTAGTTTATGTCTAAAGAAAAGGGAAATATATAGTTCTTCTTTTGTGGATTATGTGATTATCTAGAAGATGATTCTTGTGCTTTTCATGTAACCAAGTCTTTTTTAATGCTCATCGTTTCTAGAAAAGATTAGTTTTTGGTAGAAACTTAATAAAGAATGAAACTCTACTTGAAGGTAAGTCTATTTTCTTATGTTCTTATTCTATATAGTAAATGAATTACTCAAAATTATGAAAATGAACGTAAAAAAAACATTTTTGGTTTACGTTTCCTACTGGGTAATCAAAGACCATTTAACACATCATAAGTTTGTGATTTTATAGTGGTTAACTTTCTCCTAATCATGTTTTCTATCACTCTCCATCAGAACTTGATGGTTTTTTTCTCTTCCATATCCATGTTTTCCTACATGGAATCCTAGTATGGGTTATCTTGGGTGACCTTTGTACTTATATTTCTTTATTTTAAAGTGATAGTTTTATTGACTCTTTTTCTGATGTGGGACTTTCAATGAAGTTTCCGAGACCAATTTTAAAATTGTGAGGATGCAATTTCCAAAAGGGGGGAAGGATGTAACATCCTAGGTAAATAAAGAATATGACGTTTTCATATTTATTAATATTTGTGAATTAAATATTAATTTTACTTTAAAGGGGATGCTATGTTCGATGGTGTACCTGATACACAACAACGAGTTTCTTTGAAATCTTACGTTGCACACAATATTGAGTTATACTAAAAAATAATAATATAATATTATTTTAAATGGTAGTTAACGCCTAGCCATTGTATTGGAAGGAATGGACAGAACTAACTAAAATATGAATATACATGTTTTTTAAATGTTTTTATGTTTATGCCATAAATTTTAGAGGCTTAAAATAAGAAAGAATCCAATTTTAAGCATAAATACTCTAATATTCATTAAAAGGTCAATTTACCGCCTTTTGATGGCGGATCCTCATTAAATCTAGTTTTGGTCACTTTTATCTATTTTACTTGACAAAATAAAATTCTTCTTTATAATTAGGACATCAAAATTTACTTTGGGTGATATTTTGGTATTTTCTGATAAAATTCATTTTTTGATGAATAGTGAAAAATATTGTATTTTAATTCAAAACTACCTTTTAATATAATATATTTATATGGTTATATTATCTTTTTAATTCGTTTTAAAGTGTAATTAGATTATATTTTTACTATTTAATCGAATGTTGGTCATTGTAATTAATTTCACTTTGAAATTGGGTATAAACAAGTGTCAATCTTTTGATAGATATTGTTTCTTAAAAACACGCTATTTGTATTGTCAACGGGAATTAATTTTAAATTAATTAATGAAACTTCTATGTTTTGAATTTTTTAAAATAGACATCATTTTTGAATTTGGAATATCAAATATAGCTTAGGCATAATGTTTTGTACTTTTCTGAAAAACTTAAATTTTTGATGAATAGTGAAACCACTAAGTAGTAGTTAAAAAACTTACTTTTTCATTTAAATGAAATTTTACCACTTCTGTGAATTGAATTTCAAAAATACAACATACATGATTTTTATTAGTAATTAAAATTTGGTTCAATAAGATGAAAATAATTTTTGGGTGAGTAGTAACTTTTGACTTTTATTTACCACGGTTAAATGTATATAGGGTAATTCAAGGTAAAAAGAATATTATAATAATACAGAATTACCTTAACACTTGTCCTAACCTTATTGGATGAGTCATGGCCGACCATGAGCATCCTTGGATCGATTTTGGAACCCCATGGAGTCACTTTGGAGTAATAATGACACTTTAGATTAATTAATTTAAAGTAAAGACAAAAATGACACAAACAAATATCTTTTAGTAAATTAATTTTTACATGGATTTATATAAGTTATCTTTTTTACTATAAAAATTAATTGGAAATATAAAAATATTTCATACATCATGGTATTTTTTTTATAATTTTTATACATCAAATAAATAAAATTATTTATGACACAAAAATGATGCAATATTTACCTCTTCAATAAATGATTTAAATAAATAAGATTATTAATATTAAAATAACATCCAAAACCTATCCAATTCTTATTGGATGGATTTATTTCAACCATGAGTCATCTTATGTTCGACCTTAATGAGTTTTGTACCTTTACAAACCGAAAATCATTATATAATAAAATAATATTTTCACACTTTCCTAAAGAACCCCTCCTCCCTCTTATAAAAAGCCCTCACTTCTAACCCATTCCTCACACCTCTCAAGCCCCTTGGCTCATCCAAACCCTACCAAAAAATCTCTCAAGATCTCTCTCTTCCTTCTAGAAGTCTTACCTTAGGAAAAAGGCACTTCAAGAAGTCCTTTTTGTTCGAACCAAAGGGAGTTACCCGAATTAAAGGTAAGAGTTTCTCTTAACTTCTTTTCTTTTATTTTACTTATCCAACCCCTAAACTATTTCTATTCATTTCTTTTATAACAAAACCAATATCCTAAATATACTAGAATGTTTTTATGATAATTATTTGAACTACACTTACACACACCTCCATCTAATGGGTGAAAAACATATTGTTTCTGTGGATGGAAAACTAACGCCTCACAAAACGATGATTGTTCGATTATCTCCTACCGCCTCTCATGGTGTCCATTAAGATGGAAATATATTTATATATGATATATATTATGTTTATGTTTTCTTTATTCTTCTGTGTTTTAAATTTGTTTCCTACCTTTATGGTTTCCATAATGGGTAAACGTGATTATTTCATTTGAGGAAGTGCGGACTACCACCCCCTCAAAGTGATATGACTTGTTAATGCCATATTTGGGATGTATAAAGGATGGATTTAATGGTATTAGATATGATATTATACTTTAATTATAATATAACTATGTATAATTATGTTTTCATTCCATTAAAATACGAAATGGAAATGAAATTAGTGTTCATGCATATGTACGGCTTACCGTCTCCGTGAACGGTGCTTTTCATTTCTTATCTCTAAATGTTATGTAATATTATAAATAAATGTATATACTGGATATATATGATATATATGATATCTAAATCATTAATATAATTCTAGAGATAATGGAATCTTGACCACATGTACAACTTGTAATTATAAGGTGTTCATTTTTTACTCAAGTACCAAATATCAACAAAATGACCATTATTAACTTAAGTGATTACATAATGTTTATAACATGGTAATAAGTTATATAAATGGAATAATAAACTTTAAAAAGTTTTCTTAATCAATTATAAATTAACTTAAGTTTGTTATTCAGGAATAAGGAACAAACAAGTCAAGTCGGACACGAGGTAAGGGATTTCTTATCTCACTTTCAATTCTGTGAGATTTCCATTGCTCGCCACTAATTTATTGAATGTGGTGTATTGTGAACTGACATTTTATATATATTATCATGATTATATTTATATTCATGTTATTATATTAATAATTTATTGGTTATTAACTTTTTTTCGTACGAATCAATTGATTACAACGTGGTAAGGGGTCTCTTGTCTCACTTTTAATTCCATGAGATTTCCATTGCTTGCCACTAATTTATTGAATGTGGTGTATTGTGTACTTCCATTTGATATATATTATCATGATTAACTTTATATTAATGTTATTCTATGGATAATTTGGTGGTTATTAACTATTGGTCATACGACTCAATTGATTACAATATGGTAAGGGGTCTCTTATCTCACTTTTAATTCCATGAGATTTCCATTGTTCGCCACTTATTTATTGTATGTGGTGTATTATGCACTGCATTTTGATATATATTATCATTATTCTCTTTATATTCATGGTTATATATGATTAATTTTTTCGTTATTATATTTTGGTCATACAACTCAATTGATTACAACGTGGTAAGGGATTTCTTATCTCGCTTTCAATTCTGTGAGATTTCCATTGTTCGCCACTTATTTATTGAATGTGGTGTATTTTATACTACCATTTGATATATATTATCTTGATTATACTTATATTCATGGTATTATATGATTCATTTGGTGTTTATTAACTTTTTTTCATATGACTCGATTGATTACAACGTTGTAAAGAATTTTTATCTCACTTTTTATTTCCGTGAGATTCATGCTATATTTTCCACTATTTCCTTTTGTGTGGAGTATGTACTACCCAAGATTGTATTCATTATGTAATATAATTCAAGTTATGGGTATCTAAATCTTCATTTTATGATCCTTTTTCATGGGTTGTATGTTTTGTAAGTTACCAAATCGGTAAGGGAACCTTTTCACCCTCCTCTTTTTAAAAGACTTCTTTTTGTTATGTCTTTTAATTTACATCTTATTATATTGGGATATGTTCTTCTATAACCTGATTGCTATAAATTTTATTTCCATGTTATGAGATACCCTTTTCTCTCTCATCAATTCATTTTCTGAATTTTAAAGTGTCGTCATTAGGCTGTCAAATTTCTGTAAGGGAACTTCTTCACCCAATTTCAATTCTTTGGGATAAACTTCTACTTCTTGATTATGTTGTGCTATGAATATGTGTGAATAACATCTGATTGTTTCACACTTAATATCCACTTATATTTAGTGTATAATTATTTTTCACACCTTATTATGTAATTGATTTATCTTTAATCTAAGGATATAATTTTTATATGGGATTTCGTCTCAATTTACATTCCATTTACACTTCATTGTTGTTATGCACCAATTCACTCTTATATGGTGTATATACTGTCCTTTATAATATTATATCATGAATCCCTTTATTCTCATGATATTATAAAGTTTTGATTTAATGTTTTTCCTCAATTATTTTTATTCAAGGTTCTCTCATTTTGTTAAAAACTCTTTAACTAAAATATTGTTTTAAATGTTTTAAAGATTTATTCTTCTAAATCTTTATCATTAATGTCCATGTTTTAAAAATGGTTTTATGGATTTATTTATATGGACATTAATGTTTTCGAAATATAATTTATTTAAAAGTTTCAAAGTGGTATGGGGCACTTTGATTCAAAAATCTCTTTATTAAATGTTTTAAATGGTTTTGAAAATGGTTTGATAAAGCATTGTTTATTTCAATATCCTGATTTTGATATATAGTGATTAGAATATGGAAATGTTATCTTTACTTTATGCTTGTGTTATGTGTTACGATTATGTTATGGTTATTTGGAATTTTTTATGTATACGGGTGGTTTCGTGATAAACCTAGGGCGGGTGAGCCTGAGATAGCTCTACAATGCATTGGGTAAGGTGACGGTGGTAAACGTTAATGTTTCTCCTAAGAGATTTAGGGAATATATTGTGATGGGTATTCCAAATGTGATTCTCTATGTAGTTGTGATAGCTACAATGTAAGTATGTTATGAATGCCATAAGTTACCTTTAAGATTTATGATTTCTGTATTTTATTCATAAATCTTATGATTTAATGAGGCATGCTATGATTGAAAAGTATGGTCTCATTGATTTGTATTTAACTATGGGATAATGTTTCTTTTCATTATTTTATAACCTTTACTGATATTTTTATGCTCATACCAAGTTTTGAAATGTTTTTCAGAAGACATAAAGATGAATAGGGTCAAGGATGAGATTAAGGAAAAGTCATGCTGTCTAAAACATGGAACTAGACATGTCTCTTTTTTCAAGAGTTTTTATTTTATGAAAAATGGATACTGGGTAGTAGTGTCTACATGTAATATTCAAGTTGTAATGTAATAATTATGTCCTAATTCTCTAAAACTCTAAACCTGAAAAGATCCTCAATGTGAATTCTTGACATAATTCAAGATTATGTAATGTTTAAGGTCAGGTCCTTATACATTGTTGAGGAGGAGCAACGACAGTAGTGGAGTTTCACAAGAGCTTGAGAGGAGCGATTAAAATCGGTTCTCTTAGAGTTCTTTTAAATAGATCAAGAAGGGTTTTATAAGTACCTCCAAAAAAGAACTGATAAATATACATTTTATCAGTGCTAAAATAATAATCACTAATAAAATATATCTTTATCAGTTCTTTTTTAGCATTGATAAATCTATATCTTTATCAGCGCTAAATAAGCGTTGATAAAATCCATCTATATCAGCATTAAATATGCAATGATAAAAGATTTATAATTATAATTATAATTATAATTAAATATATTTATAAATATTTGTATATGATTTTCAATGTATTTATATCATTTTACATATTTATATAATTATATATAATTAATTATTTAATAGAAATATTAACTATATTCATTATTTAAATATATTTATTATAATATTATAATTATTTAAATATATAATTATTTATTTATAATTATATAAATACTTTTTTTAAATTATATATTATTTATTTATAATTATAAATATATAATTTTATAAATATAGTAAATATACATTTATAAATATATTTATAAATAAATATATTTGTAAATATAATTATAATTATTTATTTATAATTATAAATATATTCATATCATTATATATATTTATATCATTATATATATTTAATAAATAAATATAAATATAAATATACAAAATATATTCATTATTCAAATATAGTAATTATAATTTTATAATTATAAATATATTTATTTCATTATATATATATATATATATATTTAAAATATATATATAAATATAAGTATAAATATAAATATAGTAAATATATTCATTATTTAAATATATTTATTATAATTTTATAATTATTTAAATTTATAAATCATTATTTATTATTACATAATTACTTTTTTTTAAATAATATTTACATATTTATGTCATTATATATATTTATATAATTATATACATACATATATATATTAAATAAATAAATATAAATATAAATATAAATATAGTAAATATATTCATTATTTACTCAAAATGGTGCAAACCATGGGTTTTATCCCATGGTCCCCAAATTTTATTAAGAAAAAAAATAAAGTGCAAGGATACAAAAATGGGGCACAAGAGTTACTTCCAAACACAAAGGTGGCCACCAAGAAGCCCAATAGGAAAGAGAAACAAGGATCTCCAAATGCACAACCAAAAGACCCACAAAACCATCTCGAAGCCCATCTTGGAAACTGGGGTGAAGCCCCACTCCAGGATCTCATGCGGCCAATGTGAGCCCACCTCCCGAGAAGACCCCTTCACACCTGAAGTCCATACATTGTCATGACGGCGTCCATCGAACTCTACTCCAGGTGCAACTTGCCACCCATGCATCGTCCATGCACTGTCACTTCAAAGTCAGACTTGATCGCATTATAGTTGTAACACCCCGAGATTTTATGAAAAATATTCTTTTTAATTTCATTAATGTCTTGTGTTATACGCTACACCAAAAGGAGCTTTCACAACACACATCTCTGACCTGGCTTGAGTTACACGCAATCACGACCTTCCATGATAGCGTGTGTTGTACGCAACACCAAGTTTCGCTAAACAACGATATGCTATTAAGATATTATTAAAACTAGCCGTTATGAATAGTAATAACCACTTTTTGAAATTTTTTAAATTTTATTTTTCAAAATGGACTTCATTTATGGATTCGGAGTATCAAATTTAGCCTAAGGTGAAATTTTGGTACTTTTCGGATAACTTTCATATTCTGATGAATAGTGAAAATTACTAAATTTTAATTAAAAACAACTTTTTTAATCGAAATAATTAATAGTGATAAATTATTAATTTGAGTGGTTTTAAAGTATATTTAGAATATATTTTTACAATTTAATACAATGTTGGACATTGGATGTAATTTCACATTTAAACCAGTTATAAACAAGTGTCAATCTTTTGATAGTTATTATCTCTTAAAAACACGCTATTTGTTGTGACAGCGGAAATTAATTATAAAATTAATTAATGCAACTTATATGTTGGGAATTTTTTAAAATAGAAATCATTTTCAAATTCAGAATATCAATTATAGCCTAGGGTGAAATTTTGGTACTTTTCTGAAAACTTTCAATTTTTGATGAATAGTGAAACCACTAAGTGGTAAGTTAAAAACTGAATTTTGCATAAAACTTAATTTTACCGCTTCTGTGAATGAAATTTAGAAAATCCGACAGACACGGTTAATATCAAGGACTAAAATGTGGTTCAATGAGATGAAAATAATTTTTGGTGAATAGTAACTTTTTACTTTTTTTTACCACGGTTAATAGTAAATATGGTAACTAAGGGTAAATATGATATTACTATTACCCTAACACATGTCCTAATTCTATTGGATAAGTGTAATTCTACCAAAAACAACCTGATGAATATAATATGACCATTTAGGTCCACTTGGATTAGATTATGACATTTAATATTATTTTATTTAATGAATAGTTAAAATAGTTAAAATCAAAGTTTAATAACTAAAACATTTTTAATATGGGGTTATAAATAAGATAAATTCGACTATAAATATTCATTAGAAAGCTAAAAAGATTTACTATATAATGGTATTTTATTTGTAATTTTTAGACATTAAATAATGTAATTTATTTATGACACAATGATGATGCAATAATTATCTTATTAATGAAATATTGACATAATTGATGTTATAAACACCAAAATAAATGTAATTTGAGACTTTTTATGAATCCCACTAATTTTCTAGGTTACTATGATATATTAGTGTTGATTTAGAAACTTGGTTCGAACATATAATTCTGTTATGACTTTCCCAAAAATCATATATCAAATAGTGTCAAAATTGAGACAAAATAGTTTTTAAATCAAATATTATATTATTAATTGTTATTTTATTCCTAAAAATCTAAGGTTCGGCCAAATTACTTATATAAGGATATATATTTTAATAATAAACAACTTGGGGTTCGTTTGGCATGTTATAGTAAGTTTATTAACCATATAGTGTAAGAAAACAAAAAGTCACGGTAAAAGTTAAATTATTTAACTTAGAGTTAAATCTAATTGATAAGGTTAAAATAATAATATAAACTTGTCTAGATCTTATTGGTTGATAGGATTTCGACCCATCCCCACTTTACCTTCGAAATAAGACCCTTTGGAACCATTATAAACCGATTTTGACTTTAATATAAAATAATATTTTGAGGTATTCCTAAGGTGCCCCTCTCCTCCCTTATAAAAGGGCACCTCCTCCCCCCTCCTCCTCACACCAATTTGAGCACTCAATCTCGTCCAATCCCTGCCAAAATCCCTTCTCCACTTCCCTAGAATAATCCTAGAGGTCCTGGTATTCTTCAAAGACCAATCTTAGTTCCCTAAGTGGAGGATTCAAAGAGGTGTTTCAAAGAAGAGGTAATATCCATTACCGATCTTTTCAATTTCTTTCTTCTTCAACTTCTTCTTATTTAGTTGTTTCATGATAAAGTAATAACATCAGTATTACTTACATACTGATATGTTATTATAAATATTAAACAACCCTAATTCACCTTCTATCCATCCTATGGAAAAATGAAATCACCGCGCGTGCGTACGTACGGAATACCGTCTCCACGCCGTGGTGTACTCTATTTTCCACCATCACCTTACAAGGATGGGTATAATGGTGTAATGAGTAACTATATATGATTATTATAAAGTGATATTGATACTTAAATAGTATAAATACACTTAAATACAATTCCACGATCATGGGAACAATATCATCGCTCGTGCGTACGTACGGAATACCGTCTCCACGATGTGATGCGACTCGTTCTACATGATCATAATTACATAGTAATTATATAAATGAATTGAATGAATAAATATGATATATGTTACACTAATACCATTCTGGATATAAGGTATCTATAACCTTAAAAGAAGAATAAGAATTTATTCGGCAAAACACGCATAAGAACAAAAGGCAATAAAGACCCGAGTAACAAGTAACAATGAAATATTACTAATAAGAAGCTAAGAATATGACCATATATGATATCATATCAATATGTATGATTCTGGAATAAGTCAATAACATTATTTAAACCATTATACAGGAGCTTCGGACACGTACAAAGCAAATCGGACCTAAGGTAAGGGAAATATCACAATCTCATTTTTATCCGAGATTGTTTATACTTTAGTATTTACTGGGGTGTATTTTATCATCCACATCCATGTTCCCTCAATATGTAATATTATTTACATCCTTCTACAATATTTTATATCCAATTTTACCCTTCGGTAAGTTTTTGTAAAAGATATGAAAGGAATCTTTTGTCATTTTTCGTACGAGGTACTTTTTGACTTTTCTGACAAAAGTACGGGAAGAATGTTTTTTTTAACTTATACGGCATGAATGGATTTTTAAAACATTATTTCCAAGAAGCTTACTTTATAAGTTTTCAAGTTTATTTTTAATCAAATTCTTTTAGTTTATAATTGTATGACATGTCAATAAAAGAAAAGTGTTTTTGAAGTAGAAAGGATATTTTCCTCAAGAATGGAGTTCAAGTGTTTTATCAAAATTATTTTCCATCTAAGATAATAAAGGGTTATGTTTTATCCCTATTATTACATTGATTTGATTATGTTGTGATGGAATTATTTTTATTAATTCCTTTATGAATTGTTTTATGATGTCATGATGTTTAAGATTCCCATTTTTATTACATGGGTTATGCAATGATGTATGGTTTATGATTTTGTGGCACACATAAGAATGGTATCATTATGAGATGGGTGGGACCTATATCTCCCTCCAATGCATTGGGTAAATATTTTATATCTCATGAGATAGACATGGCTGGAATGGTAGGTTATACCGGTTCAGTGAAATAGGACTGAAACGAGGGTTACTCGATTCAGAAAGGGACTTTGTCCACTAAGATAGTCTTGGCAATGAGTCTTGACTAACAAGAAAAGATTCTCTATTATTATGTGTGAATGCCACAAAGTTTCATGTTTTAAGTTATGATTATTGTGATTACATTTCACTGCCATGATTTATCCCATGTTATGAAATTATGCTCTCTTTTGCAGGTTATGATTTCCAAAATGTTATGTTCTTATGAATATGATGTGATTGATATTTCTTTTGTTTACCCTTACTGAGCATTTGAGCTCACCGTTTTATGTTTTCTTTTCCCCAGGATATAAAGAAAGGTTTTAGGTAAAAAAAAAAGAAGATCTTTATGGGACATGTTGAAGATCTTTCACCACGATTAGAAGATTATATTCCGAGTTTCCAAAGACACTAAACTATTACGATCCTTGTGTGTGTGTTTTTGTTATGTACTAAGTATTCCGCAAAAGTAATGTAATTTCCATGTACGTCAGGCTTCGGGTCTCTACAGTTGGTATCAGAGGAAAGGTTTAGTCAACCTTTGGAAACTAGGATGTGAGAACTTTAGTGAGATTCCTAGAGATATTTATAAGGTATGTCTAGGGATGTCTCTAAGGTTAATTATACGTATAGGTTATAGTCCTAGAATTGCGCTAACAATCTTAAAATTTAACCTAAGATGTTAGATATTAAGGGTACTCCCCCTTTTATTATGTTGTTTTCCCTAGCATGATTTTGGCCTCTCACACTATTATTTTTGGGTTTTAGACGATGGCTGGAACCCGAAGGAACCGTGTTGATCAATGCAATGGACAATGAAATGATTGTCCTCCTGAACAAACAAATGTTATGGGAGATGGAGTGGAAAATCTTATTTCTATACTTACACAAGCTATGAATCATTCTGGACTTCCAAATGAGCAGAGAAGGGAACAATATTCTATTGAGTCCTTCATGAGTCAACGTCCACCTTCTTTCAGTGGGTCTTCTGATCCACTTGTTGCTGAACAATGGATCAGTACCACTGAAAAGATATTTTCAGTTCTTCAATGTTCTGATCATGATAAATTCATCTTAGCAGTGTATCGTTTGGAAGGTGATGCTGATCAATGGTGGAATCTTATTAAGAATACAAGGCAAAGGGATGAAATTGAGTCCATGGAATGGGACGAGTTCAAGAACTTATTTTTCAATAAGTACTTCCCTCGTATTCTTCGAACAAAGATGGAGAAGGAGTTTCTTGAACTAAAGCAAAAGGATGATGAATCTGTTGGTATATACGAAGTGAATTTTACAAGACTTGCAAGGTATGCATCAGGCATTATCATCCAACCTGAAAGTAAAGTTGATCGATTCTTCAGTGGCTTAAAACCAAATCTTCGAAGGGCATTAGCTATAAGAGACTTCAGTAGCTATGATGAAATTGTGCGTTGTGCTCTCAAGGTAGAAATGGAAGTTGTTGTTACATATCCATCTCATGGTTTTGACAAGAAACGAAAGATGGAGTTCAAGGAGAAATCTCAGAATAATGGTGAAAAGAAGATGAATGTTTCCTTATGCTCAAAGTGTGGAAATAAGCATGGTGGAGATTTTCTTAAAGGGACTAGAAAATGTTTTAAGTGTGGAAAAGAAGGTCATCGAGTAGCTGAGTGTCGAGGTAATGGAAAAAGGGTTTCTAATGATGTGAATAAATAAAACACTGCAGAGAACACACCACCAACACTTCAATACTTCAAGTGCAAGGAAATGGGGCATTATGCTAATAAATGCCCTAATCCAAGGGTTAGTGATGATCAACATGAGCAACCATTTAAGGCAAAGGACAAAGGGAAGTCACATGCGATCACTATTGGCGATGTTGAATATGACAACGATGTGGTGGAATGATTAAGTGTTTATGTAATGGGATTCCAAAATAATGTTGTATATAGTATCGTGGAATATTGGAATATTTATGTTTTGGATTTCAATAATTTTATGGTACCGGTAACCATGAAAAGTGATTGAGACATTTTTGGTAAACAGATGATATGAGCATAATGAAGGGATAAGAAGATAATGAGATGTTTGATTGTATTCATGAGCTCATGATTGATATAAGGACTAAGTGATATCATGGTTTGAGTATATAGAATTTTGAGGATTTTGGTATGTGGAAAGTGTTAACTTTTAACTGCATTCATGTTTTCACTAAGGTCCAATGGGTATTCAAGAAAATACTTGATTAAGGCCTTTGAATGTTTGGAATGTGACCAACAAGACATATCTTATGATATATGGGGATCAACGATGGTATTAAATCTCTGGTAATCGTTTTCACTATATTATGAGAGTGGACTGCAATATTATGGATAAGCCTAAAGCTTAGAATGGATTATGTTGGACATAAGTTAGTATTGTTTAAGGATAGAAGATTTTCGATATTATTGATGGGATGTTATAGTAATGTAGTTTTAGAAAAAGGAAAACCTGTAGGACGGGAGACAGCCCATCGCGTCGGACACGGATGTGGGAATCGAACCCACAACCGAAGTGCGACTGGCCTTTATCGCCTACCACTGGCCTACAGGAAGTCTCTGTTTAGTAGAAACTAGTTTTATTATATTAATCAGTATGATATATGAAGTATAATTTCATTTTAGGAACCATATATCATTAATCTCACTATAGATGGACTTATGTATTTTTTGATAACTTTTCTAACCTTTTGAGACAGATGGAATGACCCATCATTCTATCACATGATCTGCTAACACATCACGAATGAAAAATTCAACTTCATTTCTTTAAGAGATGAAGTAGAAATTGTCCAAAGAACGAAAAACAGTGAGACTATACCAAAATCACAAAAGTATTTCTTCTAATTCCAATTTCATCAACTTTAGGGAAATGATCTTGAAAACCAAAAATGTTGTCCTAGTGCTCTTATATCTGATTAATCAGATGGTACCTTAGATCATCACAAATTTATGGATTTTTGATTGCTAGATTTTCCATAGCCATGTTCTCTACCACTCTCCATCAGAACATGATGGTTAGATTTCTCTTCCATATCCATATTTTCACCTATGTGGAAACCCAGTGATTAGTTTATTTGGGTAACCGTTACGTTTCATACTTTTGTTTTTAAAGATTGGTTTTAGTATTCCTTTTTACGATGTGGGTTTCAATTAAAGAAACTTTCGAATAGTAAACCATTTATAACCCCGACGAATTTCGAGCGCGAAATTCATTTTAAGGGGGGTAGAA
Organism: Viscum album; assembly: GCA_963277665.1. Classification (NCBI taxonomy): domain Eukaryota; kingdom Viridiplantae; phylum Streptophyta; class Magnoliopsida; order Santalales; family Viscaceae; genus Viscum; species Viscum album. The sequence goes on from OY728161.1 coordinate 1,969,228,783, forward strand.
TGTAACACCCCGAGATTTTATGAAAAATATTTTTTTAATTTCATTAATGTATTGTGTTATATGCTACATCAAAAGGAGCTTTCACAACACACATCTCTGACCTGGCTTGAATTACACGCAATCGCGACCTTCCATGATAGCGTGTGTTGTACGCAACACCAAGTTTCGCTAAACAACGATATGCTATTAAGATATTATTAAAACTAGCCATTATGAATAGTAATAACCACTTTTTGAAATTTTGTAAATTTTATTTTTCAAAATGGACTTCATTTATGGATTCGGAGTATCGAATTTAGCCTAAGGTGAAATTTTGGTACTTTTCGGATAACTTTCATATTCTGATGAATAGTGAAAATTACTAAATTTTAATAAAAAACAACTTTTTTAATCGAAATAATTAATAGTGATAAATTATTAATTTTAGTGGTTTTAAAGTATATTTAGAATATATTTTTAAAATTTAATACAATGTTGGACATTGGATGTAATTTCACATTTAAACCAGTTATAAACAAGTGTCAATCTTTTGATAGTTATTATCTCTTAAAAACACGCTATTTGTTGTGACAGCGGAAATTAATTATAAAATTAATTAATGCAACTTATATGTTGGGAATTTTGTAAAATAGAAATCATTTTTGAATTCGGAATATCAATTATAGCCTAGGGTGAAATTTTGGTACTTTTCCGAAAACTTTCAATTTTTGATGAATAGTGAAACCACTAAGTGGTAGGTTAAAAACTGAATTTTGCATAAAACTTAATTTTACCGCTTCTGTGAATGGAATTTCGAAAATCCGACAGACACGGTTAATATCAAGGATTAAAATGTGGTTCAATGAGATGAAAATAATTTTTGGTGAATAGTAACTTTTTACTTTTTTTTACCACGGTTAATAGTAAATAGGGTAACTAAGGGTAAATATGATATTACTATTACCCTAACACATGTCCTAATTCTATTGGATAAGTGTAATTCGACCAAAAACAACCTTATGAATATAATATGACCATTTAGGTCCACTTGGATTAGATTATGACATTTAATATTATTTTATTTAATGAATAGTTAAAATAGTTAAAATCAAAGTTTAATAACTAAAACATTTTTAATATGGGGTTATAAATAAGATAAATTCGACTATAAATATTCATTAGAAAGCTAAAAATATCTCCTATATAATGGTATTTTATTTTTAATTTTTAGACATTAAATAATTTAATTTATTTATGACACAATGATGATGCAGTAATTATCTTATTAATGAAATATTGACATAATTGATGTTATAAACACCAAAATAAATGTAATTTGAGCCTTTTTATTAATTACACTGATTTTATAGGTTACTATGATATATTAGTGTTGATTTAATCAACTTGGTTCGAATATATAATTCTGTTATGACTTTCACAAAAATCATATATCAAATAGTGTCAAAATTGACACAAAATAGTTTTTAAATCAAATATTATATTATTAATTGTTATTTTATTCATAAAAAATCTAAGGTTCGGACAAATGACTTAGATAAGGATATATATCTTAATAATAAACAATTTGGGGTTCGTTTGGCATGTTATAGTAAGTGTATTAACCATATAGTGTAAGAAAACAAAAAGTCACGGTAAAAGTTAAATTATTTAACTTAGAGTTAAATCTAATTGATAAGGTTAAAATAATAATCTAAACTTGTCTAAATCTTATTGGTTGATAGGATTTTGACCCATACCCACTTTAACTTCAAAATAAGACCCTTTGGAACCATTATAAACCGATTTTGACTTTAATATAAAATAATATTTTGAGGTATTCCTAAGGTGCCCCTCTCCTCCCTTATAAAAGGGCACCTCCTCCCCCCTCCTCCTCACACCAATTTGAGCACTCAATCTCGGCCAACCCCTACCAAAATCCCTTCTACACTTCCCTATAAGAATCCTAGAGGTCCTGGTCTTCTTCAAAGACCAATCTTAGTTCCCTAAGTGGATGATTCAAAGAGGTGTTTCAAAGAAGAGGTAATATCCATTACCGATCTTTTCAATTTCTTTCTTATTCAACTTCTTCTTCTTTAGTTATTTCATGATAAAGTAATAACATCAGTATTAATTACATACTGATATGTTATTATAAATATGAAACAACCCTAATTCACCTTCTATCCATCCTATGGAAAAATGAAATCACCGCGCGTGCGTACGTACGGAATACCGTCTCCACGCCGTGGTGTACTCTATTTTCCACCATCACCTTACAAGGATGGGTATAATGGTGTAATGAGTAACTATATATGATTATTATAAAGTGATATTGATAATGAAATAGTATAAATACACTTAAATACAATTCCACGATCATGGGAACAATATCATCGCTCGTGCGTACGTACGGAATACCGTCTCCACGATGTGATGCGACTCGTTCTACATGATCATCATTACATAGTAATTATATAAATGAATTGAATGAATAAATATGATATATGTTACACTAATACCATTCTGGATATAAGGTATCTATAACCTTAAAAAAAGAATAAGAATTTATTCGGCAAAACACGCATAAGAACAAAAGGCAATAAAGACCCGAGTAACAAGTAACAATGAAATATTACTAATAAGAAGCTAAGAATATGACCATATATGATATTATATCAATATGTATGATTCTAGAATAAGTCAATAACATTATTTAAACCATTATACAGGAGCTTCGGACACGTACAAAGCAAATTGGACCTAAGGTAAGGGAAATATCACAATCTCATTTTTATCCGAGATTGTTTATACTTTAGTATTTACTGGGGTGTATTTTATCATCCACATCCATGTTCCCTCAATATGAAATATTATTTCCATCCTTCTACAATAGTTTATATCCAATTTTACCCTTCGGTAAGTTTTTGTAAAAGATATGAAAGGAATCTTTTGTCATTTTTTGTACGAGGTACTTTTTGACTTTTCTGACAAAAGTACGGGAAGAATGTTTTTTTTAACTTATACGGCATGAATGGATTTTTAAAACATTATTTCCAAGAATATTCCTTTATAAGTTTTCAAGTTTATTTTTAATCAACTTCTTTTAGTTTATAATTGTATGAAATGTCAAGAAAAGAAAAGTGTTTTTGAAGTAGAAAGGATATTTTCCTCAAGAATGGAGTTCAAGTGTTTTATCAAAATTATTTTCCATCTAAGATAATAAAGGGTTCTGTTTTATCCCTATTATTACATTGATTTGATTATGTTGTGATGGAATTATTTTTATGAATTCCTTTATGAATTGTTTTATGATGTCATGATGTTTAAGATTCCCATTTTTATTACATGGGTTATGCAATGATGTATGGTTTATGATTTTATGGCACACATAAGAATGGTATCATTTTGAGATGGGTGGGACCTATATCTCCCTCAAATGCATTGGGTAAAGATTTTATATCTCATGAGATAGACATGGCTGAAATGGTAGGTTATACCGGTTCAGTGAAACAGGACTGAAACGAGGGTTACTCGATTCAGAAAGGGACTTTGTCCACTAAGATAATCTTGGCAATGAGTCTTGACTAACAAGAAATGATTCTCTATGATTATGTGTGAATGCCACAAAGTTTCATGTTTTAAGTTATGATTATTGTGATTACATTTCACTGCCATGATTTATCCCATGTTATGAAATTATGCTCTCTTTTGCAGGTTATGATTTCTAAAATGTTATGTTCTTATGAAGATGATGTGATTGATATTTCTTTTGTTTACCCTTACTGAGCATTTGAGCTCACCCTTTTATGTTTTCTTTTCCCCAGGATATAAAGAAAGGTTTTAGGTAAAAAAAAAGAAGATCTTTATGGGAGATGTTGAAGATCTTTCACCACGATTAGAAGATTATATTCCGAGTTTCCAAAGACACTGAACTATTACGATCCTTGTGTGTGTGTTTTTGTTATTTACTAAGTATTCCACAAAAGTAATGTAATGTCCATGTACGTCAGGCTTCGGGTCTCTACAACAGTCTCATACCACCGATGACTGGAGTAGGTAGAAGTAATCACACCCGTCAACATCCTATAATTATTTATCTATAATTATATAAATAATTTTTAAAAAAAATAATATTTATATATTTATATCATTATATATATTGATATAATTATATATATATAAGAAAAATATAAAAATATATATATAGTAAATATAATCATTATTTAAATATATTTATTATAATTTTATAATTATTTAAATATATAATTTTTTTTATAATTATATAAATAATTTTTTAAAAAATAATATTTATTTATTTATAATTATAATTTTATAATTTTATATATATTGTAAATATACATTTATATATATATATTTATTTATAAATATATTTATTTATAAATATTTATTTATAAATATTTATTTATAAATATTTATTTACAAATATATTTTTAACATTATTAATTAATATATAATCTTAAATTCATGCATGTTAAAAATGAGTGAAATTGAATAATTAAAAATGTGCACGCTTTAAAAATATTAAAAAAGGGATCAGCTTTATTAATTAAATATAAATTATTAAAAAAAATATGGACATATATTGAAATGAATATGAATACATATTAAAAATATTAAAACATATTAAATAGATATGTATAAATAAATATTAGAAAAAGATTAAATTCAAAAAAAAATTAAAAATTAAAAAAAATTAAAAATGAATAAATAATACCTAAACGTGATGATATTAAAAAATAAATAAATTTTACCAATTAAAAACAAAATATATTAAATGTATCATGTTTCTAAATGAAATTATAAAATAAATATTAAAATTTTAATAAATTACATAAATATTATGTGTGTGTTTCTATATAAGATTTTATTAATTACGAAAATATTTGTGTGTGTGTTGTATATAAAAATGCATTCATTAAATATATGTATGTATGAAATCAATGTAACACATGTTTGATATATGTTAAATTGAAAAATCAATCAATATTAAATTAATATCTATTACACAATACAATTTTTCAATATTTTTAATTAATATAAATTTTTAATTATAAACCATTATTCACTAAATATATGACTTATTTAATGTAAGCATAAATATTTTTTATTATATAAATCATATTTTAGGAAATATTGCATATATTGATATATATATATAGAGAGAGAGAGAGAGAGAGAAATATATATATATATATATATATATGAATATATTTCTATATTGAATGTATTAATGAATAATTATGTATAAAAACGATTAAAATGAATAATAAATAAATATTTTTTTACTTACTACATTTTATTAATTTTCTATATTTATATTTAATATATATTATTTATTACTATTTATAATTAGTGTGTGTGTGTGTGTGTATATATATTAAATTTGTTCATTTTTATTAATAATTGTCTCATTAATAAATTTTTTAATAATTTTGTAATTTATTCATTTTTAATTTTTTTTTAAAATAATTTATTCATTTTTATTTTTTTAGTTATTACAATTTATTCATTATATATATATATATTTATAATATACTATTTATTAATATTTATAATTTATATATATATATTATTAAATTTATTCATTTTTATTAATAATTATTTAATTAATAATATTTTCAATATTTTTTAATATACTCATTTTTTATTTTTTATTTTTTAATTATTTCAATTTATTCATTTTATATATCTATATTTAATATATAATATTTATTAATATTTATAATATATATATATATATAATTTATTAATAAATATTCAATTAATAATTTGTTTAATATTTTTTAATTTATTCATTTATATTTTTATTTTTATAATTATTTCAATTTTTTTAATATTTTTAATACTTGTATTCTTTTTATTAGTTAAAAAAATTGGGGTGGGCCATGTATAGGGTCATCGGGTAGGTGGGTCGAGTTGTGTAGGACATGGCTATGTGTATGAGGGCGGGCCAAGGCCCAAGGGGAGAATAGAGTGGGTCTCATCCTACGTAGGCCCATGAAGGGGCCCATATGGAAATGTGTGTAACGTGTATGGGGGAGCTCATCCTCGTAGTAGGCTTCCAAGCTTATGATACGGTGGAATGATTTATAAAGGAGCGACTTAACCTGTATAATTCTGATGTGGGATTGGTGTGTGTGATCAGGACCATTATCAGTGCTAAAAAATGCACTGATAAAGGTTACCCTTTATCAATTCTAAAAATAAAGCACTGATAAATGTTACCGTTTATCAACGTTTTTTAGCGCAGATAAAGGAAGTCTTTATCAACATTTTTCTCTAGCGCTGTATATTGTACATTTTGTAGTAGTGATGGACATAAAATCATCTTTATAATTCTTTTGTGTCTATATACATGTATTAATAATACATTTTTAAAAATATGGGCATGAAAAAAAATATTTTAAAGGGAAACTTTTAAAGAGGATTTTTAAAAGAAATCTCATTACATTGAGTCTGACTTGTCACATACATTTTTTATATTCCTGAATTAATAAATTTTGTTAATTATTTACTTACTTAATAACTTTTTTAGAGTTTATTATTCCTTTTTATTTTATTTATTACCATGTTATATTCAATTACTTAATCATTTAAGTTTATATCACATGTTTTGATCATTTTTGGCTCATATGTTAAAAATGAATTCAGTAGGTTGACTATGGTCAAGGAGGACATTATTTCATCATCTCTAGAATAATAATCAAGTCATAATTATAATTTTATATAATAATTATACTTTTAAAATAAACCATGAAATATGGTTATGAAAAATGAACTATGTTACAGTCATGGAGATGGAAAACCGTACGTACGCCAAATCAACACTTCCATTTTTCAACAATCTTTATAGAAAGAAGATAAATATTATTTTATCATTATATAATGATAATCATATCATAAATTCTGTATTATTTCTTTTAAATATACTTATATATATCATCCATGTGATGTGGTGATGAAAAATGAATCACATCACTTCGTAGAGATGGCAGTCCACACGTACGCATGAACAACGTTATCATTATTCAGTGAATAGAAAGATAATAAATTAAATGACATATTATCTATTAAGAATTATAAATATTTCATGAATATCATATATATATACATTAAATCCATCATTATAACCTACTGTAAGAGAAGGTGATGGAAAACTAAATACATCGGTTCGCGAGGTGCTCGTCGGTCGTACACACAAATGATGCTTTCGTTTCCCATTTGATGGAAGAGGATATAGATATAGGTTATTACATTAACATAATAAAATATCAATATATTAAGGAAACTTTTTTATTATTTCATCATGGTTGAAGAATATTTTAAGGATGTAAAATAAGAAACAAAATGAAAACACTTGCTTAAGAACTATACCTCTTCTTCAAAACCCTATTAGGGTTTACACAAAATGCTTTCCTTGAATCATTTCATGATCAAACAAAGTCCTATAGGATTTGGGTATGGATATAATGGATTTTTTTAGTTATTTTATGAACCAAAAGGCCTTTGAATTATGAAGAAAAGAGGATAGGATGTTCCCTTTTATAAGAGAGGGGAGACACTCTTGGAATTTCTTAAATTATTAAATTAATATAATTTTTTTTAATATTCAAATGGATCCAAATTGATAGTATTCAAAGTTATAATGATTGTGAGTCTAAATAATACCATAAAATAAAATCTGTAATATTTTAGGTTATATTTTTACCATTATATTTTTTTAACCCTCTATTAAGCCTTTTTGACAATTACAGTAATATCAATGTTTTTACTCTTAAGGGGTTAATATAGTTACTATAAAAAGACAATTGACCCCTGAATGGATCATGGTTGAAATTTTTAACCATATCTTAACAAATATTTTAAATATAGGTTTTTTAGTAATTTTAAATCATTTAATATAATATTATTTATTATAAAATATCATTAACGTTATTTTTGGAAATATTCATTTAATTTGACTTTGAAAATATCATGATAGGAAATGAATTAGAATAAAATCATTTGAAACATACCTAACATGTTATATTTTTTTTATAAACGTTTTTTAAAACAATAATTCGTTCAAATTATATTATTTTAATGTTTTTAAAATCATTTATTTTACTTTCCTTTTAGATATATAAATATCGTGTCAGCGTTTCATAAGCATTTAAGGTAATTATTTCATCACTAAAAATTAGAAATATATTACCATGATAAAGAAAAATAATTTATCTTTTAAATTAATATTTATAACTAAACATACCTTTTTTATCCCTATGTCAAAAAATTAAAGGTAATAAAACATAGAAAATGACATTTTTTACTTTTCTTTAAATAAAATATTAAAAATAAAAAATCTTGGCCATATGGAAAAAAATGTCATATATTAGAATTTGTATGATTATGGATGAAATATACTCATCCAATAAAATTAATTTAAGTGTTAGGGTTACTTTCTGGTCCTTATCACATTATTTTTACTCTTAATTAACCAATTTTACTTTTACCATGGTAACAAAATTTAATATGATTACTATTCATAATAAATAAAAATAAAGTGGACATAGTTACCAAATTTTGACCTCCTTATTAAAAATATGGAATCCATTTTTCAATATTTAAAATACATAACTGGAATAATTTAATTTAAAATTAAACCCATAAAACGTGATGAAAAATATCTTTTTAGAAAAATGCCTTTAAAATATAAAAATGTTTTTATAGTAAATTAAAGCATAAAATTCATTTTAAAGAGTATAATTGGATTATTTTTAATTATAAATAAGAAATTAAAATTTAAAACTAATCCAACATAGAATTTTAATTTATAAATAACCTAAAAGAAAATACTATTTTCAATAAAAATAATATTTTTTCACTATTCATTGAAAATCAAACTTTTCAAAAAATTATCAAAATTTAATCATAATATAATTTTAAAATGATGAATAAAAAAAATTAATTTTTTTAAATTAAAATTCTATAATTTTGAAATAAACCTTTTATATAAAACCATATAATACATGAAAACCCAATTTGGTTAGAAATAAAACTTTTTTCCTTTTGAATGAAAAATACCAAATATGATAATAATGAATAGAAATCAATAAAATATAATTAATAAATATATAAAAATGATTTATATTAACATTAATTAGTTAGTTACATTAATGACATGGATTTTACCATCTTTCTTCTATAAAATCATTGTACCTTATACACTATTTCAATCATCATATAAAAACTCAAATAGTTTAATCCAATCTAGTGATTATATAATAGGTGGTGAGTTCTATATATATTTAATATCATCAAATGATTTCCTATAAGAGTCATAAAAAACTAATTCAGTATTGTTTTGAAGCAAGTTAGACAATGGAAGATTAATCTTACATAAATCCTTGATGAACCTTTTATAAAATCATGTATGTCCTTAAATTAATATTATATGTTTCACGTGGGAGGGGTAGGTTAGTGGAGTGATATTTTCAACCTGTGATTTATCAAACTCTACCAATTTTTTAATGAGATTATATAACCAAGTTATAGTGACCCTATCCTTTTACACATACTATTACATGATTTTAAGCATAGTTAACCATCAAATACAAACCAAGGATTGTAAAGTCTAGTGTATTTGGAAGATTCGGAACATAATTAGAAAGCATGAAACCAAAATAAAAAAATCTTTCATTTAATCTCCATAATAAGATCCTAACTTCCTCTTAGCTCTTATATATTCATAGGATAACCTGGAGAATACATGAACAAAAGGATGAGCTAAAAACATCAGTAAGGGAATAAACAAAGGAATAAAGCATAGAACATGTGTTAGAAGGCATAAAATGTAGACATAAAAAGGAATAGAATAAGAATAAACATATGGAATCATAACATATAGAACATGGGATCATGTAATCTTGAAATCATAAGAATGTGGTAGCAACATACAACATGGAATAAACATGACTCAAGGATTACTGTAAAAACTATATCACATGGTGGAAAAAGTCCCATAAAGGAATTAGGGTTACTCCCTATCTCAGAATGACATATCATGAAACTAAACATTAACCAATGAATTGGAACACTATTTGGGTTCATCCATAATAACACGTTCATGCATATGTGTGCCACATGAAGAATCAAACATAAGGAAGAAACATAAGGGTTACCCATGGAAAGAAATGGGTATCATAATCATGTTATAAGGCATAACCAAAGGTAATATCATAATATTGTCCATGAAATAATGGATTTAAATCATACGTGGACATTTATAATGGAAATAGTCATAGAAAATGATAAATTATGTCTAAATAAAGTTAAAACATGTAAAAATGGTGTTCAAGAAACTTTAGAAATGTGACACTATCACGGACCATCCTCGTGGCCCGTGTCGTGACTACCCTAAGCTCGCCTTCCATAGGCCAGGGGCTGGAGACTAGCACCAAAGGCGTAAATCCCGATAAAAAGGGAAGACATTGCCATTTATATAAGTAAACAACACAACAGAGAATGTAAGCTGAAGTAAACACTAAGTAAACTGAGTACAAGGGGTCGATACATCAACTGTAACTAAGTCCAGAGTTGATGTATCACAAAGTTATGTCACATCAATAGGAACTCAACGCGACAGACGACACGTCAATCGGACGCCCGGTCTGAGAGATATTGCATTTTCCGTCCGAGGGTCCCGGTTTGTTTTTGAGCTAAAACCAACCCGACCATACTCCAGCTGCGTCCAAACCTCAAGTAGAGTAATCCAAAATAATTTTATCACTAAGAGGAATTCAACATAATTGACGGCACGTCATTCAGACGTCTGGTCCTTAAGCTATGAGCGTTTTCGCTCTGAGGGCCCGGTTGGTTTTGAGTTCGAACCAACTTGGCCTTACCAAAAATTTGCCCAAAGCTTGATTGTAATATACCGAAACGACCTCCTCGATCCAAGGATCCCTATTCAACTAACAGTGCATTGATCGGAGGTTTTTAGCCCAAGATATGGGCATTTGAACGAACTTGGTCTGAAATAGGGGGTCTGCGCCCGGTCCGACCCGGCCCAATACCCCCTGGGTCATCCCGAACCGGGTCGACCCAACCTGGGTCCGGGTCCAGCCCGATTGGGTGCAGCCCGACCCGACTGGTGTGGCTTGACCCGCAACTGGCGTGACCCGGCCCGACTGGGCGTGGCCTGGCCCGCGGCCTGGCGCGGCCCGACCCGGCTGGGTGCGGCCGGCCCAGCCCATGCGGCCTGCGGCCCGGCTCTGAAGCCGATCGCGGCTCGGCGCTGGCTGAGCGGGGCACAAAGGGGGGCGCCGCCCCTTGATTGTGGAACGACGGAACCTGTGGGGTCTGCCCTAAATTAGTGTTGGGGGGTTACGACCCCCAAGATTTCTGGAAAACGGCCGGCCTTAATTGTCGGCCGGTTGATCTGCCGCGGGACCCCTCAGGTTCCCACCTTCTGGAAATGCCGGCGGCCGGCTTGGTCAGCTGCCCCTTTCCGGGACCACCGCGGCCTAAGGCCGCGGCTCATCTTCACCAGCGCGGCGCGATGACGTCGCGCCCCTCCGTCGTGGCCCGCTCTTGGCTGCAGCCTCCCTCGGACTCACCGGCATGGCGCGACGGCGCCACACACCACTGACGCGGCCCGCTCCTAGCCGCGGCCTCCTTCAGCCTCACCGGCATGGCGCAACGGCACCGCGCACCTTCACCGTGGCCTACTCCGGCCACGGTCCTCTTTGTTCCCGCGCGGTAAAACGACACCGCGCTGCCTTCGCCACAATCATCAATGAAGATCAACAAGAAAAGGGGAGGAGGATCGGCCGTGTTTGTGTGGTCTAATCTCCTCTAGTTATAATGATAACAAGCGGCCAAATTTTAATCAACGAATGTCGAAGATAAAACTTGAACAAAAGAATTAACCCCTACCTCGAAGGAAGTCTGCGATTATCAAGCACTGTGGATGATGGATTCGTTTCCGTTGTCGTCGGTGTCTCCTCCCTTGTCACGGATGAAGAAGAGGATGGAGAAATCGAGCCGTCGAGTCGACGTTATTCATCGTAGAGTTGGATTTCTTCATTGAGGATGAAGTTATTCAACAAGAAGATGAACCAATCTTCCAAAACTCAAGAGCTCCCTTCCTTTTCTCTTAACACCACAATTTCCAACCAAAATAAAATAAGGCTTTTCCTTATTTTATTTACTCATGCCAAGAATTTCAAATTTTGAAAATCAAACACTTAATTCAATTAATTGTTGAGGTTCAATTAATTAATTAAATGTGTTTTAGCAAGCATTAAATTAAGAGAGTGGGGAGAGTAAGGGTCACCCACTTAAAGGGGAAGTTTAACAAGTTAAGATAAGTTACAAATTTTAAGAGGGGATTTAGAGGAGTTTTAAGGAATGTGAAGGGGTGGGGATCCTGTGGGCCCCACCTATCCAATATCCTCACATGGGTAGTTAGGGGCTTGTGGGTCCCACACCAACTACCCCATGTTGGATATAACCACTTGGATAAAGAATAAAAATTGTTCCACAATTTTTATTCAATTCTTTATTAATCCATAAATTTTAACAAATCCTCCCGAGAAAACAAATCTTCGGGAAAGGTCCTCTTAAGCAATTATCGATTCTGCAGTTTCATCGGTGCCCTCAGATTTCAATTCCAAACACTGGTTCAAAAGATAGAAAAACTCACTCATTCGTTCACTGAACGTACCTGAGCTAAACTACGGAAATTGATTCCGGGCACACTGGGCCTCGGAATCAGGTGCCGTCAGAAACTGCGTACTCGTAAAATACCAAAGAATTTATGAAAAAAAATTCCTTGAAATTTAAAAGTATTTACATTACTCATACCTCAGAGCTTTACGTCCCCATAAAGCTACATCATAACCTAGGGAAACAAATGAGGGTACTGTGCACGCATCTGAGCCTCTCGCTCCCATGTGCTCTCCTGGAGGTTCCCGTGCTACCACCTAATGTGCACTAGAGGAATCGATTGTCCACGTAGGACCTGATCCTATCGATCCTCGATCTCCACCGGAACCTCCGCAAATGTCGCCCCATCATCGATGTCCAGCTCTCTGTGGTCGATGATATGCGTCGGGTCATGCACGTATCTCCTCAGCTAAGATACGTGAAATACATCGTGCACCCAGTGCAACTAAGGTGGAAGAGCTAGGCGATAAGCCACCTCACCTATTCTGCTGAGAACCTGGAATGGTATGATAAAGCGCGGAGATAACTTGTCGCCTCGGCCAAATCTCTGTAATCCATGTCAAGGTGAGACCCATAAGAAAACGTGGTCACCATCCTCGAACTCTAGTGGTCTCCGCCTCCTATCAGAATAGGAATTCTGTCGGCTCTGAGCAGTCTTCATCTGCTCCTGGATGATCTGTAGCTTCTCTGTCGTGGCCTGGACCATCTCTGGTCCTATAAGTGATGACTCCCCAGGGTCTGTCTAGCATAGAGGTGATCTACAAGGTCGGTCGTACAATATCTCGTATGATGCCATCCTGATGGTGGAGTGGTATCTGTTGTTGTACGCAAACTCCACCAAGGGTATGTGATCCTCCCAGCTACGACCAAAGTCAAGGACACATGCATGGAGCATGTCCTTGAGTGTCTGAATGTTCCTCTCTATCTTGTCATCTGTATGAGGGTGGAAGGCGGTGCTCAGGCGTATCTACGTCCCAAATGCCTCTTAAAACCCCATCTAAAGCCGGGAAGTAAGGCAAACATATCGATCAGAGATGATAGATGATGTTACACCATGAAGCTATACAATATCCTGAATGTAGAGGTGTCCCAAGCTCTCCACTGAACCCTGCTCTCAGATAGATAAGAAGTGGTCCAACTTGGTGAGTCGGTCGACAATCACCCAGATGGAGTCATGTCCTCTGGAAGTACATGGAAGTCCCGTCACGAAAATCCATAGATATCCCATCCCACTTCCACTCCGGGACCTCTAAGGGTTGTACCAAGCCTGCTGGTACCTGGTGCTCTGTCTTCACCTGCTGGCAGGTGAGGCATCATGAAACAAACTCCGCCACAGCCTTCTTCATACCCGGCCACCAGTGTTGTCGTCTGAGATCTTGGTACATCTTCGCTACACCTGGATGTACCGCTAATGGGGAAGTGTGAAACTCCCTCAGCACCTCCTCCTATAATGCAACTGGTACCATGGTACATCCCCTGAAGAGGATGACGTGCTCCCCACCTTCAAAAAATCCATCGGGTGCCATCCCTGAGGATATCTGAGCACGTCATGCCTCATAGTCAACATCCCCACACTGTGCCTCCCTGACCCACTGAAATAGTGGAGGAGTGTCTGTGAGTGACTGTAGAAAGGCTACCCCATCTCTATCCACGAAGGATATATGCAAAGCAACTGACTGCTCTGTCGCCTCTCCAAGTAGTTGAATGCCTGACCTCCTGCTGAGAGCATTAGCTACTACATTCCCCTTCCCAGGAGTGTAGACTATCTCAAAGTCATAGTCCTGGAGGAACTCGAGCCATCGTCGTTGTCTCAGGTTCAGGTTCATCTGTGAGAAGATGTACCTGAGACTCTTGTGGTCAGAGTAGACTGTAAAGCACTCACCCATCAGATAGTGTCGCCACATCTTCAAGGTGAATACCACTGTTGCTAATACTAGGTCATGGGTAGTGTAGTTCTGCTCGTGCTGCCTCAACTATCACGAACCATAAGCGATCACTACCCGATCCTACATCAGGACACACCCGAGTCCGGTCCCTGATGCATCGCAGTAAACTACGTACCCTACGCCCTCCTCTGGTAGCCTCAAGATGGGTGCACTGGTCAATCTCTATCTCAGCTCCTGGAAGCTCTGTTGACATCCATCCTACCACACGAAGGGTTTCCCCTTCTTTTTCAAAGATGAAAGCGGTGTTGTAACTCTGGAGAAGTCTGGCACAAATCTCTGATAGTACCCAGCCAGACCTAGGAAACTTTGCACCTCTGTCACACTCCTGGGTGGCTCCCAAGCAAGTACTTCCTCGATCTTCGCCGGATCCACTGCAACTCCTACCTCAGAGATGACGTGCCCCAAGAAGTGGACCTCTCGAATCCAGAACTTACACTTCGAGATCTTACCATAAAGCTGATGTTATCGGAGTGTGTCTAGTACTACTCGCATGTGATAGGCATGCTCCTACTCAGTAGTCAAGTAAATCAGTATGTCATCGAAGAAGACTACGACAAATCGATCAAGGAAAGGATGGAAGATCTTGTTCATGAGACTCACGAACACTGCGGGAGCGTTGGTTACGCCAAAAGGCATAACCAAGAACTCCTAGTGGCCATACCGACACCTAAAGGTCGTCTTCTTCATATCCTCATCTCAAACTCTGAGCTGATGATAGCCTGACCTGAGGTCTATCTTTAAGAACCATCGTGCTCCCTTGATCTGATCGAAGAGATCATCTATCCTCGGAAGTGGATAATTGTTCTTCACGGTCACCTGGTTCAGGCGACGGTAGTCGACACACAATCAAAAGCTCTCGTCCGCCTTCTTGGTGAACAAAATCAAAGAAGCCCAGGGTGAAATACTAGGTCGAATGAATCCCTTTCCCTGCAAGTCCTCCAACTGTACCCGTAGCTCACGAAGTTTGGCAGGAGCCATACGATATGCTGGTGTAGATATCAGGGCTGTCCCGGGGTACAGGTCAATATAGAAGTCTACCTCTCTACAAGAAGGTAGTCCTGGAACGTCGTCAGGAAAAACGTCCGCATACTGATCCACCACAATAGGAAAACTCTGACTCCTCACATCAACTGCTCCCATGATGAGACTATCCAACTGATGGGTGATCGGTTGTCCTCTCCTCTGCATGAGTCCATCCTACGCTACAAAGGCTCCCTTCTCGCTAGTGCAGGTGAACCTGCTCCCATCGGTGCGGAGACATCTCACCTTGCACCTAATACAGTCGATCTGAGCACGAACTGTAGATAACCAATCCATGCCCAAGATGACTTCGTAAGGCCTCGACGCCGCTACAAGAAGATCCCAGCCGAAGCTCTCACCTCCTAGAGTAAGCTCACACTTCCGGCACCAGTTCGTAATCGTCGAGTCTGCTCTAGTACGAGTCTCTAGCCGTAAGGATCGAGCCAACGACTCCGTCGGATTCTCTGAGCTCCGAACAAGGGCAGAGAAAATGAAATAATGACTCGCTCCTGTGTCTATAAGAACTACAGTAAGGGTGGAGTATACACAGATAGTACCTCAAATCATCTCAGGTGCGCAGTGGTCATAAGCCTCCACTGCCTGAAGCTGAGCCTTCTTCTGTTCGCCAGCTCCCTATGGTCAGGGTGGACCTCCTAGTGGTGGTGGCGGTAGAGCCCCGAAGCATCGTCCACCACCTACTACTCGGCCAGCTCCTCTACCACATCCGCCTTCACCCTGCGGACCGCCACGGTCGAACCTCTGCCTCTGCTTGGGTGTTCCCTTAACCGTCTTTTGCTCCTTTGCATGGCGGGTCAGGAAGTCACGAGCCATGTGGCCCTGCCTTCCGCATGCATAGCACTGTCTTCCTCTCGCATGATTGGCTCTACTGCGTGTGCCCCGCACCTCCGAACCAGTATCCTGAGGTCGCCCACCTAATAGTCTGGTCTGCTTGGACCTCTGCGATATCTGTCTACTACCGGCTGCAGAAGACTCCGCTATGTGTCGCCCTACGGTAGGTCCTGCTACTGGTGTAGGCTCAGTATGGAAACTCTCCCCAAGAAGGGCTCGCTCCAGTACTCCTGCCTATGTCCGAATGCTGAGGTAGATCATCGAAGCCCTGATCTCATGCCTCAGTCCCTGCTCGAAGTTCTAGGCCCAGAAGAATGGGCCCCATACCAGGTCCCTGGAGTAGAGCGAGAGGTCGGTAAATCTCGCTGAGTACTGGGCTACTGTCATGTTGCCCTACCGCAGCTGTAGTAACTCTTGAATTCACACCGCACAGAGGGTGGAAGGAATGAAATCTGAGTGGAAGAGGCTCTCGAATTCTGTCCAAAGTAGAGATGCCTCATAGTGCACCTAGAGCATCAGGCTCCACAATCTACCTGCTGCTGCGTGTATGAGACTCGCCACAAGGATCACCATGAGGTCATCTGGTGTCCCTACTAATCTGAAGACTCAGACGATAGCCTCCAGCCAATCCTCAGCTGCCTGAGGGTCCGACTCTCCACAGAACCTGGGCGGCCTCTGACGCTGAAACTCATGCAGTGCACTCAGGCAACGTGCACTGTCAGCTGCTGGGGCTGGTGGCATCGGTGGCTCGATGGGTAGAGTTACCGCCAATGCCTCCACTGTAATGGGGCCCTGCACGGAGGCCTCGTCGCTTGGTGGGCTGCCATCTCACACAAAGCTCGGAACCCTAGCTGGCTGTCATCATGGGGCTATCCTGAAAAGAAACAGGTGTGCCAAGGTTAATACAGTATACCTGGTGATCTGACACAAAGTAATCACAAAGAAAACTTTTGAAACACACATCCAATCAATGTTTTCATGCACTGAGTCGAAAATCAGAAGTCAGGGTCCTGGTGTATGGATATGTCGGATGCCGCACCAACACTGGAATCCCTGGACTGATAACCACACTCAATACCCTTAACACCATTGCTTCACATAGAATAAATTATCAGAGTCCTAAGTTCTGCGGTATAACCGACTCCTCTGATACCAATTTGTCACGACCCGTCCTCAAGGCCCGTGCCATGACTACCCCAAGCCCGCCTTCCATAGGCCAGGGGCTGGCGACTAGCACCAAAGGCGTAAATCCCGATAAAAAGGGAAGGCATTGCCTTTTATATAATTAAACAACACAAAATAGAACGCAAGCTGAAGTAAACACTAGGTAAACTGAGTACAAGAGTAAGTGCTGAAAAGTAAATGGGCCAGAATACAAACACAACTGAAAGTACAGTACAACTAAAAATAAAGTACAGCAGCAGTAAAGTAAACCAGCAACCACTGAGTCATCCTCCAGCTATCCCACCTGAAGGGTGGGTACAGATGGTCTCCTCAACTCATCGAGTATGGTCGTCCGCTCCGTGTACGTCCCGCCTGATACTCTACCTCCGGATATTGTCCCGTTCCTCAAGCCTCAACCAAGATTAGTGTTGTCCGTCATCTGCAACCAACACAATGTAGTGCGGGTATATCCCATGCAGGGGTGAGTATATGATACTCAGTAGGGACACCAAGACCCCTGAAGGCCTCCCAGAATCCACAAATGATAAACTACAAAGGAAAGATACAAAAACAAAGTATCAAACAACTCTACTTAGGTATATGCCCATACATATACCTAAGTCATCAATTCCAGTTCGACTCCAACTCACGAGCCCAAGTACAACCTAGTCCACACAGGAAATCACAACCCAATCCACACAGGAAAGCAAGTCAATCATATCGATGATATTGATTGAAAGTCAAGACTCATCTCACATAGGTATACTACTCACAAAGAGGGGGTGGAGATGATAGATATAGGCTCTGAATCATCTCCCCTGCCAAACCCACGTAGGATTCAAGTACATAAGTCATCATTGCCGAACCCACGTAGGATCCAAGTACAGTAACCATCGCTGCCGAATCCACGTAGGATCCAAGTACAGTCATCCTTGCTGTCGAACCCACAGAGGATCCAAGTATAGTAACCATCACTCCCGAACCCACATAGGATCCAAGTACAGTCATCCTCACTGTCGAACCCACATAGGATCCAAGTACAGTCTCCATCGTCGTCGTAGTTACAGCCAGCTCTAGGGTTCCCGTACACAGCACGCTCGATTCCGGGAGGGTCCGCTCCACAATCCAAGGGATAGATACATCAACTGTCACAAAGTCCAAAGTTTATGTATCACAAATTTCCATCACGTCAATAGGAACTCAACACGATAGACAGTGCGTCATTTGGACGCCCAGTCTGAGAGATATTGGCTTTTTCGTCCTAGGGGCCTGGTTGGTTTTTATGCTAAAACCAACCCAACCATACTCCAAAAGCGTCCAAACCTCAAGTGGAGTAAGCCAAAAGAACCGTCTCACTAAGAGGAATTCAACGTAATTGACGTCACATCATTCATACGTCCGGTCCTCAAGTTATGAGTGTTTCTGCTCCGAGGGCCTGGTTGGTTTCGAGTTCGAACCAACCCGGTCATACCCAAACTTGGCCAAAAGCTTGAGTTTAATATACCAAAACAACCGTATCAATCCAAGGATCCCTATGCAACTGATGGTGAATCGATCGAAGGTCTTTATCCCATGATATGGGTGTTTGAACGAACCTGGTCGGAAATAGAGGTCTGGGCCCGATCCGACCCGGCCCAATACCCACTGGGGCGGCCCAAACCGGGTCGACCCGACCCAGGTCCGGGTCAGGCCCGATTGGGTGCGGCTCGGCCCGGCATACAGCGGGCATGACCCAGTCGGATGGGTGCGGCCCGGCCCAGTTGGTGCGGCCCGTCCCGGCTGGGCGCGGTCGGCCCAGCCCGTGCAACCTGCGGCCCGGCTCGGAAGCCGGTCATGGCTCAGCGCTGGCCAAGCGGGGTGCAAAGGGGGGTTCCGCCCCCTGATTGTGGAATGGCGGACCCTGTGGGGTCCCCCCTAAATTATTGTCGGGGGGTTACGACCCCCTGGTTTTCCAGAAAACAGTCGGCCTTAATGACCGGCCAGTTGAGCCACCGCGGGACCCTTCAGGGTCCCGCCTTCTGGAAACGCTGGCAGCCGGCTTGGCCGGCCGCCCCCTGCCTGGACCGCCACGGCTCATCTTCACCAGCGCGGCCCGACAGCGCCGCACCCCTCCGCCATGACCCGCTTCTAGCCGCGGCCTTCCTCGGACTCACCGGCACGGTGTGACGGCGCCACACACCACCCCCACAGCCTGCTCCTAGTCGCGGCCTCCTTCGGCCTCCCCGTCGCGGCGCGACGGCGCCGCACACCATTGCCGCGACCTACTTCGGTTACGGTCCTCTTCGTTCTTGCATGGTGCAACGGCACTGCGCCGCCTTCACCACAATCATCAATGAAGATCAACAAGAAAAGGGGAGGAGGATCGGCCATGTTTGTGCGGTCCAATCTCCTCCCATTATAACAATAACAAGCGGCCAAATTTTAATCAACGAAGGTCAAAGATAAAACTTGAACAAAAGAATTAACCCCTACCTCGAAGGAAGTCTGCGGTTGTCAAGCGCCGCAGATGATGGTGTCATTTCTGTCGTCGTCAATGTCTCCTCCCTCATCGTGGAGGAAGAAGAGGATGGGGAAACCGAGCCGCTGAGTTGACATTCTTCATCGGAGAGTTGGCGTTCTTCGTTGAGGATGAAGTTCTTCAACAAGAAGATGAACCAATCTTCTAAAACTCAAGAGCTACCTTCCTTTTCTATTAACACCACAATTTCCAACCAAAATAAAATAAGTCTTTTCCTTATTTTATTTACTCATTCCAAGCATTTCAAATTTTAAAATCAAACACTTAATTCAATTAATTGTTGGGGTTAAATTAATTAATTAAATGTGTGTTGGCAAGCATTAAATTGAGAGAGTGGGGAGAGGAAGGGTCACCCACTTAAAGGGGAAGTTTAACAAGTTAAGACGAGTTACAAATTTTAAGAGGGGAATTAGAGGAGTTTTAAGGAATGTGAAGGGGTGGGGCTCGTGTGGGCCCCATCTCACCAATATCCTCACATGGGTAGTTAGGGGCTTGTGGGTCCCACCCCAACTACCCCATGTTGGATATAACCACTTGGATAAAGAATAAAAATTGTTCCAAAATTTTTATTCAATTCTCTATTAATCCATAAATTTTAACAACTCCTCTCGAGAAAATGCATCTTCGGTAAAGGTCCTCTTAAGCAATTACCAATACTACAGTTTCATCGGTGCCCTCAGATTTCAATTCCGAGCACTGGTTCAAAAGATATAAAAACTTTCTCGTTCATTCACTGAATGTACCTGAGCTAAAATACGGAAATTGAATCCGGGCACACCGGGCCTCGGAATCAGGTGCCGTCAGAAACTGCGTACTCTTAAAATCCCAAATAATTTAAGAAAAAAATCCCTTGAAATTTACGGGTCTTTGTAGACACTTCGGTGTGATTTAAGTAAAATATAAAAGATTCTTTAAAGAGGAAAAAAGAATATTAGTTTTCATAAAACCATAAATGAACAAAGATAGTTTTCATGATTAAAATATTTATTTTATAAAAATATTGGTGGCTTAAAAAATATTATGGAGTGTATTTGAAAATGGTTAATAAATTGGGAAGTTCCTTTTAATCGGTCTTGCTTATCAGGAGGAATTGAAAAGGGAACCTTATAAAACATGTATTTACCCTTAAAAGAAAGAATAATTGAGATAGGTAAATATTTTTGAAATATAAACAAATAATTTTTAAGGATTACATAAGAAGAATTAATAATTACATTGGGGTAAAGAGAGAGAAAGTGTAACCCAAAGAAAAAATGGGGCTTCAGAAAGAATCTCTTTCCTTGTGTCTGAAAGTGTTATGCACTTGAATGTAATGTCTGAGATAATCAAATTAGATCCATTAATTAATTAATTCAAAACCTATTCTACATGTATCTGATTTATTATAATTTTATTAAGTTCATTTATGTATTTTTTTATGAATTATAAGATTCAATTTTGTCGTTCTGGGAGCGTTTGTTTTATGATTTTATAATCAGTTCCCTTGAGTTTAATTATGGGAGTTCTTATCAAGTGGAAGAAAAACTAAAGAGTTGGAATGATATGGTATTAATATACTTATATAATTTTAAATGTTCCCATATATTATTTTTTCAGATATTATAATGATTAATTATATAAAACATTAATGAAAAATTATTAGTTTATTTTAGCGGTTTTTTGATCATCACAAACTAGTTTTGTTTAATTATTTGATATTATGTATATATTTTAGTTATAGAACATGAAACAAGATATAATATAAATTTTTAAATTTTTTCTAACCATAATAATGGTTTTATGACCATCCATGAAGGCAGTAACGGAAAACAAAAACTCATCCTCCGTGAAGATGGTGAATCAACACCTCTCGGATGATGTTTTAATTTTTAGAATAAAAGGAAAAGTGAAGAGACTTGATAATATGTATTCCATTAACATAATAAAATTATAGTATATATATGATACTATAGTTATCATTTCACTTTTAATAGTGGTGTAAAGGATGATTTAGAAAAAAATAATTTAAAAGATAAGGGTGGATGATTTTACCTCTTGAATGTCGTCTCCTTGAGAACATTCTTAAGGAACTTGGGTTTAGTCTATTGGTGAGACCAGAAAGACCATAACATGGGGAATAGTTTTGGGAGAGAAATTGGGTAGAATGTAATCTTCTCCCAATCTTATAATGTGTGAGTAGAAGAGGTGGTGAGGGGTGATATTTAGAAGGGGGAGAGGGGTGTTTTTTGGTTATTTTATCCGTTAGTTTATTATTTTGGCTCAAGACTATCAATAGTGTTTATTCTTGTGACTAAGTACAGTAAATAGATAATATGAGTTCTAGATAATGGTAACTTACATCATCCATGACTCAACCATGAATCAAAAATTTATTTATTTACTTATAATGTTAAATACCGTAAATTGCCATATTTCACTATTCACTAAAAAATCAACTATTTTAGAAAAATCCCAAAAATTTAACTTAACCATTTTTAAACTTTTAGATTTAAAAAATGGACCCCATTTTATGAAAATAATTTTATAAATATTATAAATGTAATTTTTAATTAAAATCATCATTTATTTGAAAAATGCATATTTTAATATCATAACCGATTTTATGACACTTTGAAAATTTAAATAAGGTATCATAAAATTATATTATAATTATAAGAAAAAAAATATTAATTTATGAATATACTTTATGAAAATATATGTTATTTTAAATAATTATATTAATTGTAAAATTATAAATAAATATTTATTACTTACAAAAATACCAACACTTAATTTATCATTTTTAAAACATTTATTTACTTATATAATGATATAATTATATCATAATATAATTATATCATATTTTCATTTATAAGATTCTTGAATTTTATTTATACTTTCATAGTTTAGGTTACTATTCTATTGGCCTGATTACTATTAAAAATGGTCATATTACTATTCTGAGAGTCGTGTTATTATTTCATCGGTATAGGTTCATTAATTTCTATAAATACCACTATTTCATTCTTCATTTATGAGAATAATGTATTCAATGTTATGTATGTGTTTTATAATATATAACATAACTATAAAAAGTTAAATTCCATTGATAAGATTTTAGGTCATTACATTCTTCCCCCTTATGAAATTTCTCCCTCAAAATTTCATTTTACATACTAAGGTGAAAATAAGTGTGGGTAATTCTCCTACACTTCTTCCTCTAGTTCCCATGTTTCCTCTTCATACTTATGGTACCTCCATAGTAGTTTGACCAGGTTAATAGTCTTATTGCATAGAATTTTATCTATACATTCCATGATCTTCACCAGTTACTCCTTATAAGAGAGATCATTTTCCAACTGTACCACCTCTGAATTCAATACATGTGAGGGATCTCATATGTACTTCCTCAAGAGAGATATGCAGAATACATCATGTACTTGAGACATGGTTGGTGTAAGTTCTATTCAATAGTCTAGAGCTCTGACAAAATCAATAATCTCTAAGGGGCCTATGTACCAGGTACTGAGCTTTCTTTTCTTACCAAATCTCTTGATCCTCTTATATGGATATATGAGAAGGAATACCATGTTTCCAACCTTAAACTCTAGGTCATGTCGATTATTTTCAGCATATATCTTCTATCAAATTTGGGACTCCATTAATGTTCTACTGAATGGTTTTCACATTTTTTACCATTTCTTCAACCATTTTAGGTCCTAGCAGCTTACGTTCACTAGCTTCATCTCAACATGCTAGTGTTATTTATCTTTTACCATAAATTTATTTATATAGAGCCATTTGGATACTTGAGTGGAAATTATTATTGTATTCTAACTCGACCAGAGGTGGATGTTGGTCTCATCCTCCTTTGAAGTCTATAGAACATGCTCTTAAAATGTCTTCTAGTGTTTGAATATTCTACTCAGATTGGCCATCAGTTTGAGTAGGATAGTCTGTACTGAAGTTCAGGTCAGTGTTTAGAGCATGTTGGATACTTTTCAGGAACTTGGAGGTAAATCTCAGATCTCGATTAGATACAATTGATAATAGTGCTCCATGAATCCTCACCACTTATTTTATGTATATCCATGCAAGTTTTTGGAGTGATAAGTCCTCTTGAATTACTATAAAGTGAGTTATCTTTGTAATATGATCTACAAAAACCAATATAGCATTGTTTCCTATAGATTTATTTGGAAGTCTAGTGAAAAAAATCCATGGTGATGTTTTCCCATTTCCATGTTGGTATGGGTAATGGTTGCATCATCCCCTTATAATTTTTCCTTTCAACCTTAACTTTCTGACATAATAGGCACTTTGATGTATATTCATAGATCTCCTTCTTCATATTGTCTGACCAATAGTTCTCTCTGAGATATCAATACATCTTTATGCTCCTTGGGTGAATAGAAAAGGCTGATCTATGTGCTTCATTAAAAATATATTTATATATATCTGGATTGGATGGTACACATAGTCATGACCCAAATATTATGAATCCCTCC
The DNA here is from genome assembly GCA_963277665.1 of Viscum album. Classification (NCBI taxonomy): domain Eukaryota; kingdom Viridiplantae; phylum Streptophyta; class Magnoliopsida; order Santalales; family Viscaceae; genus Viscum; species Viscum album. The sequence goes on from OY728161.1 coordinate 1,969,253,475, forward strand.
TCATCAATTTTTAATTCTAAGCATTTCCCATATCTAGTAGCTTCCACCTTTTTCTAAATTTCCTCATCATTTCTTTAAACATCCTTTATTTTCTCCATGAGGGATGGTTGAGAAATAATTTGAGAAAGGATTGATGATGTTACCTCCTTAATTATTCCTAAGTATATCCTTTGAAAATCTATAAAGATTGTATCCTTCTTAATTATCATCATTGATAATGTTTCAAGATCCTATCTACTTAGATTATCTACCAATTTATTTACTTTACCAAGATGGTAGTGGATTGAGTAGACATAATCCTTAATGAGATATAACATTATTTGTTAGAGAATTTTAAGATCCTTATGTGTGAATATATATTTGAGGCTCTTATGATTAGTATATATCTCACACTTCTCCCCATATATATAATTCCACTATATTATTAATACAAAGATCACAGCTGCCAACTCTAGATCATGCGTCAAATAGTTTTTCTCATGAAATTTCAACTACCTTGAGGCGTAGGCTATCACTTTATAATTTTTCATTAGTATTCATCCTAATCCCTTCTTTTAAGAATAATTTTATACCACAAAGAGTTCCCCACTTGTTGGTAGTGTGAGTACTAGTGTAGTGATAAGCCTCTTTTTCAACTCTTTGGAGCAGCCTTCACATTCACTGGTCTAGAAAAGCATTACTCTCTTATGATTCATCTTGGTTAATGAGTTTTAAAATCATGAGAATTTATTCAAAAATCATCAGTAATACCCAGATAGACTGAAGAAACTATGAATCTATATTACGGATGTTGTCCCAGACCACTCTTTTATTACCTTTGTCTTGGAAGGGTCCACAGATATTCCATTATTGGTGATAACATTCCCCAAGAATGATACTTGCTCTATCCATAACTCAAATTTTCTATACCTTTCATAAATATTCTCCCTTTTCAAAGTCTTTAGCATGGTATTAAAATTCTTCTCATGCTCCTCTTTGCTTTTGGATTATATCATAATATCATTGATAAATACTACCACAAATTTTTCAAGGTATCCTCTAAAGACTTTATTCATTAATTCCATGAATATTGTTGGACCATTAGTGAGTCTAAATGAAATCACTATGAACTCATAGTGTACATACCTCATTCAAAAGGAATTATTTGGAATGTATTCCTTCCTTACCTTTAATTGGTGATATCCCGACCAAAGGTCCACCTTAGAGAAATACTTGGTCCCACGTAGCTGATCAAACAAGTCATCTATCTATAGTAGGGGATACTTGTTCTTTATCATTATTTTTTTGATCTCATGATAATAAATATATAGGAACATTAATCCATCTTTACTTTTGATTAATATGAATGGTGCACCCCATAGTGAAGCACTTAGTCATATAAAACCCTTGTCTAGATTATCTTATAACTTCTTCTTCACTTATTCCAAATCAATGGTGTCCATTATATCATGTGTATTTGATATAGGAATAGATCCAAGAAAATGATCAATTTAGAAATAAACCTCTCATTTAGAAGGAAGAACATGCAATTATTTGTGGAACACATTAGTGTAGTCCCTCACAATGGTCATGTATTAGAGCATGATTATCTTCTTTGTATCAATCATTTGAGATATATATACTTGTTCATAAGGCAATAATATCCACAATTGGAATGATAATTTTGAAGGAGATTCATCATCCTCCTTACACTTGTACATAATTGGATGATACATTGGGATGTGAAAAGTGTTATCCCTTTCTTGATAGTTATTTTTGGATTTATATAAAGATAATCAATCCATGCCCAATATAGCATCAAGCTCCACTAAATGAAGTAAGATAATATTTTATGGGAGGTTCAATCCATAAACATTAACTGATGAGGAGTTATATACTTTGGATGAAATAATTTCCCCATTCTCTATTCTCACGGATAACTCAAACTCTATATTTTTATGTAGTGTATGAATAGATTTACTAAACTTGAAAGATATGAAAGAATACATAAAACTAGAATCAAATAGTATGTTTTCTATTATTGAATGAATAACTAATGTACTTGTCACTGCATCATTGTTGGGATCCACCTTAGCGGTAGTTCCCTTACTTGTTTCCTTAGAGTTTTTTGTTTTTTATTACCTATAACAACCCTTAGATTAGGTAATTCACTCGCATAATTCCCACATTACTTGTAGTTGAAACACTGCACAACAAATTGAGTGTTGATCTAAACCTTCCTTTATTCTTCCACATTTATGGTCTTCTTCATATCACCCTGGAAACAATTTTCCTCATTCCCATATCTTCCACATTTTAGACATTTCTTATTTCCCTTTATATAGTTCCCATGATACCTCTTCCCACACTTTTTACATGTGGGATTTTTGGGTTTTCTTTCCATCATGGGATTCATCTATTTATCCTCCATATTAAACACTATTTTCCACTTTTTATCTCTAGACCCACGAGACTAGTGAGAGTGTCTGATATCTATTTCAACCTTAAGGGAATAATGGAAAATCCCTTTATAGTAGTCAAATTCTTGAATATCTAACTCTTTTCATAGGCTTAAATTTAGCTCACTAAATAATAGATCCGCATTGATTTCAATTTTCATGAAAAAATCATAGGCGTATCGTGCAAGCCTTGTAAAATTTTCCTCATACGTCCCAATAGACTTGTATTCATTTTGCTTCAGTCTGGAGAACTCCCTTTCCATCTTAATATAGAGTGTTTGGGGAAAACATTTATTGAAAAATATTTTTTTTGAATGCTTCCCATTCCATGGAATAAACTTCATCCTTGGATTTTTTTTATTAGTGTCCACCACTGATCAACTTCCCCATCAAAATGATAGATAGCCAGCATGAAATTATCTTAATCTAAGTACTAAAGGATAGAGAATATCTTTTCAATGTATTTAATCCATTGTTCTACGATGATGGGATCATAAGATCCACTAAATAAAGGAGGCCTTTGTCTCATAAAGGATTCGACTACAACTTGATATTTCTTAGGAGAAGGAGGGTTTTCCACATGATTCAAGTTATTATTCATAACTTGATCCAGTTATGCTATTACTGTCATGGATTTTTTTTCTTTCATTCCCATAATATTTTTCATTTAATTGGGGAAATCAACACATTTCCTATCACATTTATTATTGGAATGGGTTCTCCTATTTCCATCTATTAACTAAGAAAAAGAGAGTATAATCATAGGGGATTAAATAATTAGCTAATAAGTATATAAAAAGAAAACTTTGAACATATAAGGATAAACTTTAAAATTAAAATTATATCATAACATGTGATTCCCTAAGATTCAATATAGGTTATCCATGGTAATAGAATTATCCCTAGAGTTATTACTAATTTTTTCTAATCCTAATCCCCAAAAATAACTAGACCGTCCTCTAATACCAACTATAGTGACCCTATCATTTTACACATATTATTACATAATTTTAAGCATATTTAACCATCAAATATAGACCAATGATCATAAAGTCTAGTGTCTTTGGAAGATTAGGTTCATAATTAGAAAGCATGAAAACAAAATAAAAACATATTTTATTTAATCTCCATAATGAGATCCTAACTTCTTTTGAGATCTTACATCTACCTAGGATATCTTGGGGAATACAAGAATAAAGGGATGAGCTAAAAAGTTCCCCCCCACATGTAGCTGGGGTGGAAATGGGTTGGGGTGTGGGTCTCCGATCATGGGGTTGAGTCCTCGTACCATTTCTTTTTGTATCATGCATATATATATATATATAAACCCATATTTTAAAGAGACTATCTAAAAATTCTAGTAATGGAATAAATGTAGGATTAAAGCATAGCACATGGGTTAGAAGATATAATAGGACAGCATAGGAAGGTATAAAAGAAGAATAAATATATGTAATCATAACATATAAAACACGGGATCATGTAATCATGTAATCATAGGAATGTGGAGGCAACATAAAACATGATATAAACATGATTCAAGGCTAACTACTAAGACTATATCACATGGTGGACAAAGTCCCATAAAGGAATTAGGGTTACTCCCTATCCAAACATGACATCTCATGAGACTAAAAATTACTCAATAAATTGGTTCTCTATCTTGGAGAATCCATCATGACATGTTCATTCATATGTGTTCCACCTAAAGAATCAAACATAAGGAATAAACATAAGTATTACCCATGGAAAGAAATGGGTATCATAATAATGTCATAAGGAAAAACCAAAGAGAATATCATAATGGTGTCCATGAAAGAATGGATTTAAATCATACATGTACATTAATAAGGAAAAATTTTCATAGATAATGATAAATTATGTCCAAATTAATTGAAAAAATGTAAAAACTTGTTTAAGAAACTTTAGGAATGAGACACATTGGTGCTATTTAAGGAAAATTATAAAAGAGTCGTTAAAGAAAAAAAAAGAATATTTGTTTTTATAAAACCAAAAATGAAAAAAATAGTTTTTAATTATAAAAATATTGATTTTAGAAAAATATTGGTGGATGAAAATAGATTATTGAGTGTACTTGAAAATGGTTAATAAATTGGGAAGTTTCCTTTAATCAGGTTTTCTTATTGGGATAAATTGAAAAAGGAACCTTATATAACATTTATTTATCCTTAAAAGAAAGAATAATTAAGATATATACATTTTTTGGAAAATAAACACATAATTTATGAGGATTAAATAATAATAATTAAGAATTACATTAGGTTAAATAGAGATAAAGCATAACCCGAAGGAAAAAATGGGGGTTCAGATAGAATCCCTTACCTTATGTCTGAAAATGTTCTGCACTTGAACTTAATGTCCTGGGTAATAGAATAAGATCTATTAATTAATTAATTAATAACCTATTATACCTGTATTTCATTTATTATAATTTTATTAAGTTATTTTTTGGCCTTTTTTTCTTTAAAAGATTCAATTGCGTCATTCTGGGAGCTATCGTTTCATGATTTTATGATCGGTTCCCATGAGTTTAATTATGAGAGTTCTTATCAAATGGAAGAAAAACTCCATAAGTGTAATGATATGGTATTAATATAATTCCATAATTTTAAAATTTCCCATATATAATTTTTCTTTCAGATATGATAACGATTCATTAGATAAAACGTTAATGAAAAATGATTAGCTTATTTTGGCAGTTTTTTTATCATCGCAAACTAGTTTTGTTTTATTATTTAATAATATGCATATATATTAGTTTTATAACATTAAAAAAGATATAATATACATGTTTAAATATATTTTAACCATAATAATGGTTTTATAACCATCCTAAAAGGCAGTAATAGAAAACAAAAAACTCATCGTCCACAAAGGTGGTGAATCGACACCTCTCGGATAATGTTTTCATTTTTAGAATAAAAGGAAAAGAGAAGAGAATTAATTATGGATATTCCATTAAAATAATAAAATTAAAATATATTTATGATATTATATTTATCATGTCACTTTGTATAGTGGAGGAAAGTATGAGGTAGAAAAAGAATGAATTTAAAAGAGAAGGGTGGAGGATTTTACCTCTTGAATGTTGTCCCCTTGAGAACCTCCTTAAGGAACCTAGGTTTGGTCTCTTGGTGAGACCAACAAGACCAGAATGTGGGGAAAATTTTTGGGAGAGAAATTGGGTATAATATAATCAATATACAAATCTTATAAGGTGTGAGTAGTAGAGGTGGTGAGGGGTGGTATTTATAGGGGAGGAGAGGAGTGTTTTTTTATTATTTTATCCATTAGCTTATTATTTTGGCTCAAAAACTATCAATAGTGTTAATTCAAGTGACTAAGTATAGTAAATAGAGAATATTAGTTCTAGATAATGGGAAATTACATCATCCATTACTCAACCATGAATCAAAAATTCATTTATTTACTTATAATGTTAAACAACATAAATTATTGTATTTCACTATTCACAAAAAATTCAACTATTTTAGAAAAATCACAAAAACTTTACCCAGGCCATTTTTTGATGTGTAGATTTCAAAAATGGGATCCCTTTTATGAAAATAATTTTATAAATATTAGAAATTTAATTTTTAATTAAAATCATCATTTATTCAAAAAAAATATCGATTTTAATATTCTAACCAATTTTTTAACACTTTGAAATATTAAATATGGTCTCGTGAATTTATATTATAATTATAAGAAAATAGAATATTAATTTATTAATATACATTATGATAATATATATTTTTTAAATCATTTTATTAATTGTAAATTGTAAATAAATATTTATTACTTAAAAAATTACAAACACTTAATTTATCATTTTTAAAACATTTATTTACTTATATCAAGATATAATTATATCATATTTTCATTTATAAGATTATTGAATTTTATTTATGATTTCATAGGTGAGGTTACTATTCTAATGGATAAATTACTATTCATAATGGTCATATTAATATTCTAACAGTCATGTTATTATTCTATCAGTATAGGTTACTTAATTTCTATAAATACCACTTATTTAATTATACATTTATGAGAATAATGTATTATATGTTATTTATGTGTTTTATACTATATAACATAACTATAATAATGGAAATACCATTGGTAATATTTTGGTCTGTTACACAGGCGCAATTCCCTTTTCAACCATGAAATGTCTTTTTTAAAAATTTAGCACAAGATTCTTCTCAATGCATGTTTTCAATATTTTATCTAGATTTGATAAACAATAATAAAAATAAGTTCCAAAAACTGTTAATTCATCTAGGAACACTTATAATTACCCCTCTATCAGGTTAGAAAAAAATTAACATAAATTTATAAAACATACAAGGGGAATTAAAAAATCCAAATGGCATCATTTTATATGAAAATGTGTCATAAGGGAAAGTAAAGATGGTTTTCACATGATCTTTCATGTAATTGGAACCTAAAACTCACCTGAAAACCCATCAAGGAAACAATAGTGAGTCTTAATTTTAAATATCTTCAAAATTTGATAAATAAAGGGTATTTGGAAATAATCCATATTTTTTACTTGATTTAGTCTTCTATAATTATATATACCCACCAAGAATTTTGAATTATCAAAGGGACAAACTATTTTTTTTATTTTAAAAATTGTAAGTCATGACTTCTTAATAATTATATGAATTAATCTAGCCCATTAAGTATCATAGATTGGGTATATTATTCCCACCTCAATATTTTTTCTATCTTTTTTTTACTATGTCTATTATTGTTTTATTCAAACTCTGTTATAGTTTCTTAAGATATTTTTATTCATTTTTAAACAAGATCATATATATATAAATCTTAGGACTAATTTTAGGGAAATATAATAGAATCCATCCAATTTCTTTCAAATTTTCTCTTAATATATTGATTTATTGAATTTATTGGTCTGATTTTAGATTTTTAACAAAGGTCACTAGCAGTTTTTATTCTTACATAAGATAAACATACTTAAGATCAAGGGTCAAAGGTTTAAGCTACAATTGTGGTGATAGATTAAATAATCCACAAGTTTAGGTTTAATTATCTCTATATCCTATAGTTTCTACACAAAATATAGACTATCAATTTTGTTGTCATTTAAAAATAAGTAATCAAATTCATCAAAAAATTCATGAATTACCTCCTACTCTTGGTACTGTTTAAGGATTTTAGTGAAATCAAAATGTATTTATAGTTTATTTTTTTGTGATTTCCAAGTAATTTATAGTTCTTAATTTATTTCCTAAGCTCAATATTTTATTTAATAAATCATTATTTTTATATGGGTTGTATTTTTTTAAACAATTACATGATAAAAACTAAATAACCCTATGGTAGAAATCTCATGAATTAAAATATATTAAAATGAACAGTTTTCTCCCAAAAATACATTTTCAAAGATCCCTAATGAACATTTATAATAATCCTATCTATTTTTATAAAAGGTCTACATATATTTATTAGTGTTTTGTGGGTGATATTTCCTACCCCTTATTTAGTATATAAAATAGCTATAAATATTAAGTTGTTAACTCTTAACAAAAAATATTCAAATACTCTAGTAGGGTAGGTAGTGGATTGGATTACAAGTTGAATAACCACCCTTTTCAGATTCAAATTTTTAATACATAAATAGTTAAACATTGAATGAGGTATGAAATTTATTAAAACATCAAGATCTCATAAATCATCGGTGAATGTTAACACCCCAATTGTGCATGGAATTGAAAATATCCATGGATATTGATATTTTTCTAGATTTTTAATGTAATAAAGTCTAATAAATTCCTTCCTAGGATGAATATCTCATTACCTTGGATTCTCCTATTATTAGTGAAAATTTAATTGATGAATTTAGTTTACCTTGTAACTGGTTTAAGGTATTCCAATAGGTGTATGTTAATTTCATCATTTTTAAAATTATTAATAATTTCTATTTGAATTTTCTCTTCAAGGACCTAGTATGATTTAACATTTTGTATGGGAATATTGTAAGAACATATTTATTTTCCTTTTCTTATTTTTAACTTTTGATTTTTATTTTTTACATCCTTTGCAAAATTTACTTTATATTCCTCTTTATTTTTTTGGTGGGTTTATTCCAAATGAGGTTATGTGATTGGTTAAAACTCTTACCACTTGTTATTGTGAGAATTATCATTTTTCTTTTAGGATTAGGAATATATTGTTTTGGTAACATCCCAGTGATTTTACTTATTATTTATTTTAAAGTTGAGATTGAGGATAGAAACATGTTAAAGGTTGATCAGTAGTCTTCCTTTTCTAAAAAGGTGGTGATTTAATTTTTATTGGTATCCTTTATTGTAACCATTCTAAAATGGTGGTGGTTATTGATATAATTACTAAAAATTTTGTATAATTTGATTCATTTTATTTCCAAGTCCAAACTAGACTTGGGGAATATCCCTTGAATATTGGTTTAGTTAATTAAATTTTATGTTTTTATAAGCCACATTAAAAATTTTGGTATCCTGAATTTGATAGTTATAAAAACCCAAAATTTTCTTAAATTAATATTACATAATTTTAAAGATAAAAAACATAATATTATTACACATAGAGGATCCAACAGTTTAGTGTCTTGGGAAAACTAGGACCATACATACCAATTACAACATCGAGCATATTTTTTTTCATTTCTTCTTCTCTAGATTCTTATTGTCACTTGAACTCTCCTTAGTAAATATAGCCACTGGAGGATATACATAAAAAGGGGTGATATAGAAGACCATTAAGGTGACAGATAAGAAAAACATATCATGGGGTGATCATATTCATAACACAGGCAAAGAATCATGAACATGAGAGGAAGCATTAATAAGAGACTTGAAATGTGGAAATGCATAAAAATGAAACATCATGTCTTAGTGGTTAACTACCACACATGCTTGTGAACAAAGATAGAATCTTGTTCACACATCATTTCACATTTAATCATGAGATTTATCACTTTACCCAATGCATTAGAGCGCTGTATAATTCCAGGTGCACCCGTTACATTTAAACATTCACATTGCGCTATATAATTTCGGGTGCACCCATCACATCATAACGTTATCATTTATCATGAATGCCACAATGAACATATAACATAAATGAACATAAATAACCCATGAAAATTAATGGGTTTCATCTCATAATAACACATTCATAAACATTGGATTCCCAAAATAAAGAGGGAATAACATACATGTTACAAGAACCGTCAATCTTGAATGAGAAGTAAAAGGTGTGTTCTTGAAAGAAGAGTTATTTTGGAAAACATTTGGTTAGTCATAAATACTAGTGACAAACATTTATATCACATAAAATTAAAGACAATTATTAAAAAAAGATTTTTAAGGAGTAACCATATCAAAAAGTAGTTAAAGATGGAGAACCTGAATGATGAAAGTTGGGTTCGAGAATTTCCTCTTACCTTGTATCTGAACGCTTCCTTCACTTTAATGTCCTATATAATGACATTATATTCATTAATTAGAAATTAAATAACCTTTTATACATTAATAGGGGTCATTTTGGGTTCATTATGTTATTTTATGGGCCTTTTTATGAGTTATAGTGTTTAAAAACATTGTTCGGAAATGTTCGTTTTTATGGTTTTCTTAAGCGTTTCACATGTATTCATGAATTGAATTTTGTGTAGAACATGGGTAAAAATCCAGAACATATATTCCATGTTATTAATGATATTAAATAATTTAAAATGATATTATAATGAATTACATTTTATACCATGTGGATGAATCATTAGATAGGAATTTAATGATGATCGTTTGGGTTAATTTGGGCGGTTTTTCGACCACAATGAACTTGTTTTGTTTTCTCATCTAGCAATATGCACATAAGTTAGTTCCAGAACTTAAAAAAGGACATAATACATATATAATATTCTGTTTAAACCATAAAAATGGTTTAATGACCATATTTTTAGGTTAAAATGGAAAAAGAAAACATGTCATTATTGATGGTGATAGATTAACACCTTACGAACAACGTTTTCTTTTATAAAATAAAAGGAAGAGGAGAAGGGGTTTTGATGGTATAATATCCCATTAGTATCATAAAATTTCATTATATGTATGATACTAGAGTTTACATACCATTTGAACAAAGATATGTTGGGAGAGAATAAGAAAAGTACTTGAAATTGAAAGGGAATTAAAGGAAAGATGAAGAGAAATTACCTCTTGAATCCTCCTCTTAAGATCTTCCTTAAGGAACCTAGTCTTGGTCTTTTGATGAGACCAAAAGCTCTTGGAAGTGGGGGAGGGGATAGGGAAGATTCTTGGGTAGAGTTTAGATAATTCTTGAATCTTTAGAGGTGTGGTTTGGAAAGGGGAGGGGGAGGGATTATTTATACATGAGGAGAGAGGTGTTTTTAGAATAAAATATTAAATAAAATAATTTATCAAAATTTAGACTTGTAATAGCAGTTTTTTGAAATCCTAAATCATATATTAATATAATATAATTATTTTTAAGCTTTAAATAATCTTTATAATTCGAATTCATTAATTTATTAAAGGAAAGTGAAAGAAAGAGAAACAGACACTTTATGAAATCACCTTTTGACTTTAGGCTTTGGAAAGTTCTTTTTAGGTTTGGAAATTGAGTTTATTGTATTTTAAGGAACCATTTATGAAATTAAATATAATTTGGCCGAACCTAAAGTTCTATAAAGTTTATGTCATCATTACATCATTAATGGTGCAATTTAGGATACACTGGTTATGTGAAAAACTGAATTTTTACTATTCACCTGAAAATTGAAGTATTTCAGAAAAATCCCAAAAATTCACCCTAACCATTTTTCAACGTTTAGAATACAAAAATTAAGTTCATTTTTTAAAAATAATTTTATAAATATGATTAATTTAATATTTAATTAAAATCATAATTTACATGAAAAATACAATTTTTAAAATTACAAATGATTTTATAATGCTTTCAAAAATTACGTAAGGTCTTATAAAATTATCTAAAAACTAGAAGACATAGATTTGCTAATTTATGAACACATTTTATGAAAAAAAAATCTTTTAAATTAATTAACTAGTTATAATTAATTATTTATAACTTACAAAAATACCAAAACCTTTACTATGGTCAAATTGTCATAATCTAAGATGCCTAAATTTTATTTAATTATTCGTGGGTAAGGTTACTCTTATTTGGATGATTTACTATTCATAAGGTTCATACTACTATTAATAAGGGTAGGTTACTCTTCACAAAAAATTAAGTTTTTCTTATTGGACCCCAAAAATCATCTTGAACAAAACCGTGTATATCAGATCTTCAAAATTCCAAACACAGAAGTGACAAACTTATGTTTAAAGGTCACTTACCACTTATTAGTTCATTATGTTGTGTTTTCATGTGATTTTATGACATATTTTTATGAAGTTAATTTCCATTGAAATACTTTGGGTCATTACATTATTCCCCCCTTATGAAATTTCGCCCTCGAAATTTCACTTTACACAAACAGGTGAGGGTACTTCTCCTTCATTGCCTCCTTTGGTTCCCAAGTAGCTTCTTCAAACTTATGGTTCCTCCACAACACTTTGACAAGGTGAGTTGTCTTGTTGCATAGAACCTTATCTCTCTAATCCGAAATCTCTATTGGCTTCTCCTCATAAGAGAGATCATCTTCCAGTTGTACCACCTCTGAATTTAGTACATGTGAGGGATCAAGTATATACTTCATCAGAAGTGATACATGGAAAACATCATGAACTTGATCCATATTCAGTGGAATTGCAAGCTGATAGGCCATGACTCTTATACGGTCAAGGATTTCAAAGGGGCCAACGTACCTTGGGCTTAACTTTCCTTTCTTCTCAAATCGCATGACTCTCTTCCATGGTGATATTTGAAGGAAGACTTTATCTCCAACGTTGAACTCCAAATCCCTTCGACAGTTGTCAGCATAGCTCTTTTTCCGACTTTGAGCAGCTTTGATGTGTTTCTGGATGACTTGAACCTTCTCTGTCATCTCTTGCACAAGATCGGGTCCAAGTAGCTTTCTTTCTCCAACTTCATCCCAATAGGTTAGAGTTCCACATTGCTTTCCGTACAACTCTTCATATAGAGCCATCTGAATACTTGAGTGGAAGCTATTTTTGTATGAGAATTCAACCAATGGGAGATGTTTATCCCATCCACCTTTGATTTCTAGTGAGTAGGCTCTTAGCATATCTTCCATCATCTGAATAGTCCTTTCAGATTGGCTATCAGTTTGGGGGTGATAGGTTGTGCTGAAATTTAATTCAGTACTCAAAGCATATTGAAGGCTCCTCCAGAATTTAAATGTGAACCTTGGATCACGGTGAGAGACAATTGAGAGTGGAACACCATGAAGTCTCACCACTTCCTTCACATATATCCTTGCAAGTTGTTCAAGTGAGATATCTTCCCAAATAGCGATAAAATGGGAAGTCTTGGTGAGTCAATCAACCATAACCCATATCACATTATTTCCCTTCGGCGTCTTCGGGAGACTCTTGACAAAGTCCATAGTAACATTTTCCCATTTCCACATGGGTATAGGTAATGGATGCATCATCCCTTTGGACTTTTGTTGCTCTTATTTAACTTGCTGACATACTAAGCACCTTGATATATATTCTGCAATCTCCTTCTTCATGTTATCCCACCAAAAGTGTTCTCGGAGATCACAGTATATCTTGGTGCTACCAGGATGGATATAGAATATTGAGTTATGTGCATTGTCCAAAAGATCATTCTTTATCATGGGTGATGAAGGCACACAAAGCTGTATTCCAAACCGAATCACACCATCATTGTCGATATAGAACTCATGAAGCTTCCCTTCCTTTACTGAATTCACCCTCTTTTGTATCTCTATATCATCCCTTTGTGCTTTCTTAATCTTCTCTTTGATGGATTGTTGCACAATCATTTGGGAAAGGTAGGATGCATCCCCTTCCCTTATGATTTCTAAATCCATGCTTTACATATCCAAGAAGATAGGGTCTTTCTTAATCCATAACATGGATAGAGTAGCAGTTTCTTTTCTGCTTAGAGCATCATCTACCTTGTTATCATTTCCAAGATGGTAGTGAATAGAGAAATCGTAATCCTTGATTATCTCTAACAATCTCCTTTGATGCATGTTGAGCTCCTTTTGTGTGAATATATACTTTAGGCTCTTGTGGTCGGTGTATATGTCACACTTCTCACCATAAAGGTAGTGCCGCCAGATTTTCAAGGCAAAAATCACAGCTGCCAACTCTAGATCATGTTTCGGGTAGTTCTGCTCATGGATCTTTTACTGTCATGAGGAATAAGCTATCACATTATCATTTTGAATGAGTACGCAACCCAATCCATTCTTTGAATCATTACTGTATATCACAAAACTTTCTCCAATTTTCAGTAGTATGAGTACAGGTGTAGTGATCAGCCTTCTCTTTAGCTCCTTGAAGCTTCCCTCACATTCTTCTGTCTAGACATACTTTACCCCTTTCGTTGTTAACTTAGTTAGCGGGCTTGACAATCGTGAGAAGTTTCTCACAAAACGTCGATAGTACCCAGCTAATCCAAGAAAAATACGGATTTCGGTGACACTAGAGGGCTTGTGCCATTCCTCAATAGCCTTGGTTTTTGAAGGATCAATAGAAATTCCCTCACTTGTGATCACATGTCCCAAGAACGTGACTTGCTTCATCCAAAAGTCACACTTTCTGAACTTGGCGTACAACTTCTCATTTCTCAATGTCGCCAACACAAGTCTTATATGTTCTTCATGTTCCTCCTTGCACTTGGAGTAGATGAGAATATCATCAATAAACACTACCACAAATTTGTTGAGGTAATGTCTAAAGACTCTATTCATCAAATCCATGAATATTGCAGGGGCATTAGTAAGTCCGAAGGGCATCACTAGAAACTCATAGTGCTCATACCTTGTACAGAAGGAAGTCTTCTGAATATCCTCATTCTTCACCTTTATCTGATGATATCCAAAACAAAGATCCACCTTTGAGAAGTATTTATCTCCTCTTAACTGATCGAACAAGTCTTCAATCCTTGGAAGAGGATACATTTTATTTATGGTGATCTTGTTAAGTTTCTGATAGTCGATACATAGCTGCATTGTTCCATCCTTCTTCTTCACAAAGAGCACTAGCGCACCCTAAGGTGATGCACTAGGTCATATGAATCCTTTGTCCATATGCTCTTGTAGCTACTTCTTTAACTCCTCCAGTTCGATAGGAGCCATCCTATAGGGACACTTTGAGATAGGAGTAGCTTCGTGTATGAGTTCTATTGAGAACTCTACCTCAAGATCTGTTGGAATTTCGGGTAACTCTTTGGGAAATACATCACTGTATTCCCTCACGATGTGAATTTCTGCAAGGTTGGAACCTTCCTTTGACTCAAATATTTGGGTGAGGTATGCTTCTTTATAGGGAATAAATACCCACATAGATGAAGTATTTTTCAAAGGAGATTCATGATCTTCCTTGCATTTGTAGAGGAGCATGGGATGGTTCGGAATATGAAAAGATATTTCCTTTTCTCGACAGTTGATATGTGCTCTATATAATGAGAGCCAATACATTCCCATTATAGTGTCAAATTCCACCAAGGGAAGTATTAAGAGATTCAATGGAAGAATCTTCTTACATATGCCAACAGGAGAAGAGTCAAACACTTAGGTTGCAATGATTTCACCACTTGGTGTTTTTACAGATATCTCTACTTCAAGGTTTCGGGGATTCAATTCTATAGTTCTAGAAAACTTGCAAGATATAAAGGAATGCATAGAACTAGAAACAAATAGGACTTTCTCCATTCTTGAGTGAATAGTAAGTGTACCTTGTATGACTTCATTATCTTTCTCCACTTCCACAGTAGTGGTGGAATAAGCCTTCCCTTGTTCCTTTGACTTTGTTAGCTGCTAACGCTGATTACCCTTGAGAACTCGAGGTTTAGTGCACTAGCTTGCATAGTTCCCTAGATCCCTACAGTTGTAGCATTGAACCATGAGTGGTTCTCTCCTTTCTTTCACCACATTCTCCTTCCTTTTTATGTCTTTCCAACACTCTTGAGAAAGGTGTCCTTTTTTCCCACACTTTAAGCCTTTCCCCATCCCATTGAGGTAGTTCCCATGGTGAAACTTCCCACATTTTTGGCATGTGGGTCATTGAGTTTTCCTCCCACATTTTACATTAGGTCCACTAGATTGAAAATCCATCTTTAGTTTCTTATCACCATAGCCATGGGACCATTCTCCGAACTCCATATCCACTTTAGAGAACACCAAAAAACTTCTTCATAACTCCTAAAGTATCGAATTGCAAGAGACTTTAAAAGGTGTGGTTTTAATCCACTAAATAATCTATCAATTTTTATATCATTATTTATAACAAAACCTGAAGTGTACCTTTCAAGCCTTGTAAAATCCGCTTTATAGGTTGTGATAGATTCTCCTTCTTTTTTCTTGAGATATATTAATTCTCTCTCCATCTTTGTACAAAGAGTTCATGGGAAATACTTATTAGGAAACATGATCTTAAAGTCTTCACATTCCATCTCTTCAATTTCCTCCCTTGGCCTGGTGTTCTTAATCAAATCCCACCATTTATCGGACTCTCCATCTAGACAATAAATGGATAGTGTCACCTTCTACTTCTCAGAATAGTGAATAATAGAAAATATCTTCTCCATGGAGTTGACCCACTGTTCCACAACTAGTGGATCGTAAGATCCACTAAATGTCGGTGGTCATTGCCGCATAAAACATCTGATAGCCAGTTTATCCCTCTTTGTTGAAGGAGGATGTTCCCCATTACTATGGTTATTTTTCTTAACCTAAGATAATTGGGTAAGAATCGCCATGAAGTTGTGAACGCCACCTCCCAAATCATTGGGGATGTCATTCGGGCAATCGTTGCATTGGACCTCACACGAGTTGTTGTCCTAGTTTCTCCTGGTTCCCACCATTTTATAAAATATAAAAGGTTAGAACAAAACATAAGTCAATAATTCATGAATAAATTATTCATTTAAATAATTTATACTAAAAGCATAACATATGTGATCCCTATGTAAAGCTTCTTGTGTGCGTATTTGTACTTAGTTTCATACTAGAGGTTTTCTCTAGGGTTCACTAATCCTAATTCCCAAATTAACTAAACCTCCCTCTAATACCAACTATAACGACCCAGCCTTTTCTTACATTACTATTACATAATTTTAAAGATAAACAATATAATAGTATTATGCATAGAGGATCCAATAGTTTAGTGTTCTTGGGAAAACTAGGACTATGCATAACAATTACAACATCGAGCATAAACCTTTTTTTCATTTCTTCTTCTCTAGATTCTTATTGGCACTTGAACTTTCCTTAGTACATGTAGCCACATGAGGATATACATAAAAAGGGGTGATCTAGAAGCCCAGTAAGGGGACAGATAAGAACAATATATCATGGGGTGAGCATATTCATAACATAGGCAAAGAATCATGAACATGAGAGGAAGCATTAATAAGAGACTTGAAATGTGGCAATGCATAAAAATGAAACATCATGTCTTAGTGGTTAACTACCACACATGATTGGGAACCAAGATAGAATATTTTTAACACATCATTTCACATTTAATCATGAGATTCATCACTTTACCTAATGCATTGGAGTGCTGTATAATTCTAGGCGCACCCGTCACATTTAAACATTCATATTGCGCTATATAATTCTAGGCGCACCCATTATATCATAACATTATAATTTATCATTCATGACACAATGAACATATAACATAAATGAACATAACCAACCCATGAAAAGTAATGGGTTTCATCTCATAATAACACATTCATAAACATTTTATTCCCAAAATAAAGAGGGAATAACATACATGTTACAAGAACCATCAATCTTGAATGAGAACTAAAAGGTGTGTTCTGGAAAGAAGAGTTCTTTTGGAAAACATTTGGTTAGTCATAAATACCAGTGAAAAACATTTATATCCCAGAAAATGAAATACAATGATTAAAAAAATATTTCTTTGGAGTAACCATATTAAAAAGGATTCAAAGAGGGAGAACCCGAAGGATGAAAGTTTGGTTTGAGAATTTCCCCTTACCTTGTATTTGAATGCTTCTTTCACTTTAATTTCCTGTATAATGACATTATATTCATTAATTAGAAATTACAGAACCTTTTATACATTAATAGGGGTAATTTTGGTTTAATTATGTTATTTTATGGGCCTTTTGATGAGTTATACATTTTAAAAACATTGTTTGGAAATGTTAGTTTTTATGGTTTTCTTGAGCGTTTCACATGTATTCATGAATTGATGTTTGTGTAGAACATGGGAAAACATACAGAACATATATTCCATGTTATTAATGATATTACAGAAGTTAAAATGATCTTATAATGAATTACATTGTATACCATGTGGATGAATCATTAGATAAGAATTATTGATGATCTTTTGAGTTAATTTGGGCGGTTTTTTGACAACAATGAACTTGTTTGGTTTACTCATCTATAAATATGTACATAAGTTAGTTACAAAACTTAAAATATGACATAATAAATATATAATATTCTGTTTCAATCATAAAAATGGTTTCATGACCAGATCTGTAGGTAGAAATGGAAAAGGAAAACATGTCATTCTTGAAGGTGATAGATTAACACCTTACGAACAACGTTTTATTTTATAAAATAAAAGGAAGGGGAGAAGGGGTTTGGATGGTATAATATCCCATTAGTATCATAAAATTATATTATATGTATGATACTATAGTTACCATACCATTTGGACAAATATAGGTTGGGAGAGAATAAGAAAAGGACTTGAAATTGAAAGGGAATTAAAGGAAAGAGGAAGAGAAATTACCTCTTGAATCCTCCTCTAGAGATCCTCCTTAAGGGACCTAGGATTGGTATTTTGATGATACCAGAAGCTCTTGGACGTGGGGGAGGGGATAGGGAATATTATTGGGTAGAGTTTAGACAATTCTTAAAGCTTTATAGGTTTGGTTTGGCAAGGGGAGGGGGAGGGGTTATTTATACATGAGGAGAGAAGTGTTTTTAGAATAAAATATTAAATAAAATAATATATCAAAATTTAGACTTTTAATAGTAGTTTTTTGACATCATAAATAATATATTAATATAATATAATTATTTTTAGTCTTTAAATCATCTTTATAATTCGAATTAATTAATTTATTAAAAGAAAAGTGAAAGAAAGAGAAAAAGACACTATAAGGAATCACCTTTTGACCTTAGGCTTTGGAAAGTTCTTTTTAGGTTTGGAAATTGAGTTTATTGTATTTTAAGGAACCATTTATGAAATTAAATATAATTTGGCCGAATCTAAAGTTCTAGAAATTTTATGTCATCATTACATCATTAATGATGCAATTTAGGATACACTGGTTATGTGAAAAAACTGTATTTTTTCTATTCACCTGAAAATTGAAGTATTTCAGAAAAATCCCAAAAAATCACCCTAACCATTTTTTGACATGTAGAATAAAAAAATTAATTCTATTTTTTAAAAATAATTTTATAAATATTATTAATTTAATATTTAATTAAAATCATAATTTACTTGAAATATACAGTTTTTAAAATTAAAACTGATTTTATAATGCTTTCAAAAATTGCGTAGGGTCTTATAAAATGATCTAAAAACTAGAATAAATATATTTTATAATTTATTAATACATTTTAAGAAAATAAATTTTCTTTTAAATTAATTAATTAATTATAATTAATTAGTTATGACTTACAAAAATACCAAAATGTTTACTATGGTCAAATTGTCATTTTTTAAGATGCCTAAATTTTATTTAATTATTCATGGGTAAGGTTACTATTATTTGAACGATGTACTATTCATAAGGGTAGTAATAATATTCATAAGGGTAGGTTACTATTCACCAAAAGTTAAGTTTTTTCTTATTGGACCCCTAAAATCCTCTTGAACACAACCGTGTATGTCAGATTTTCAAAATTCCAAACACAGAAGTGACAAACTTATGTTTAAAGGTCACTTAGCACTTAGTAGTTCATTATGTTGTGTTTTAATATTATTTTATGAAATATTTTTAAGAAGGTAATTTCCATTGAAATACTTTGGGTCATTACAATAGTATTGATCAGTGAATTGTAATTGGGAATAAAAAAATTTAAAAACATTTACGAGTGATGACTGTTCTATTTTCTAATCTCACCAAAAAAAATTTAGTTCTCCTCATCAGGATTTAAGAAAAGGTTATTCAAAATACTTTACCTTATGAACCCATCTTATTAAATTACCTTTGTTGTATAACTATTGGTAATTTTAAGATATCTTCTCAATGAATACCTTATCTTTAGATAGATATTTTCAATTAATTCTCCTATGGAGGATGAATCCATTAGATATATATCACTATCAATAAGTACTTAAAAGAATAAGATTAGGAAATGGTGTTCTTTAGTCACTTAGTGTGGAAAACTTGATCTTATCTTATTGAATATTTCCCAATACTCATACAATGTTTCTCTAGTGGCTAACCTTATCCCATATATCTTTTTCCTTGATGTAGTACTCCTTGAAGGTAGAAAAAATCATTAAAATAATATATTTTGAAGTTCATACCAGGATATAATTTCTCTTGACCGAATGTTGTGCAGACACTCTATAGTAACTCTTTTAAGAGATAAAAGGAATGATCACCACTTCAAATAGTCTTTAGATACTACTCCATGATTTAAATATTCACACACCATTGGAAATTATTGTGAGTTCTTATGTAGATATTCCTTTATAATATCATTAAACTTAGTAAATAGTTGAATTGGAATTTTTTAAAATTAAATTTAATTTTATAACATAAGATATAAATTTTTTGGTTAATTGAGTGTTGTTCAAAAATGACTCTAAGTGTTTAGTTAAGGATTTATTCCATGGGTTCCAGTTGAGACTCAGAATGAAAACTTATAGTGTCGCCTAAGTCTGTAAGTGTTATTTTATGATATTGGTAGGAAGTATTTCATGGTTACTTAAATTCTATACTCTATCTGGGAAAGTATTATCAATTTAAAGATCAAAGTTTAATAATCAATCACTAAAGAATCTATTCATTCATTCCAAAAAATAGCATCAAGTTAAATATGATCAATTAATGGATGTGAACCCATATCCCCAACAATGAAACCAAAATTCTTATAGAAAAATTAGTTTCATTAGGGTATTTCAAAATTAATATATACCAATGGTTTGAGTATAGTATAATGGAATCCATAGTGTCACTTTTTATATATTTTCAATGTGGAGTTAATATTAATCAGTTTTTAGGGGATGCACTGAAATTGTTTTGGAACCAGAAGAAAGTAAGAAAAATTATGAATTAATAGGTATATAATTAGTGATTTATCTATAGGTTATATCACAAAATACTACACTATTAAAATCCCTTAAAAAATTTAATACTCATTCTAAATTTTGTTCAATGATGGAGTACATAATCAAAGATCTCTCATCATAAATTGAGTAGAATAGTGAGTCTCAATCATTATATAGTCATATAAAGTTTATCCTATTTCCCGTATAAATGGGGATAGATTTATTTATCACTAAAAAAATTTATAGTTATCTTATAATAACTCCCAGTTAGGAGAGGTTGATCTTAAACAATGAGAAGGGTGTACATTATCTTCCATACATGTTCCAAAAATCATCAAGTACTCACTATGTAATCAATATTATTCCAGCATATATAGAATTAATCAGGTGATTTAATAATGTGTAAATAACCAAAGTAGAGAATATATTTAATAATATTTAAAATAATAGTGGTCATATATAAAACTAGGATTTAACTCTTTTTAATATGATATCAAAATATATAAATGATAAATATTATTATATAAAGAGACTGGAGCATAGATAAGGTTATCCATCACTAAATAATTAATTTAAAAGGTTTTTATCATTCTATATGAAGGTTCATATCCATATGGAATCAAAGTAAAACAAAATAATACAATATAAAAGTAATATAAAAAAATAAACCCATCAAAATTGAATTTCTAAATCCTAATAAATCCTATTACCTCTTCCCTCAAGCTTCTTCAACTTCCGAGATGAATCCATAATTCAAAAAGACTATACTAGATACCTCCATATAGAGTGTGATAATTCCATACCATCAAGATTCATTTTTTATTTCTACAGTACCCAAGATCCAATAAAAATTTATCTCTCCTTGTATTGGACTCAATGTGTCTAGTTGGTTACTTCTTTGGCTGATTTGGTTAGATAGTGTGTACAAATATTTCTTTCATCCACCTCAACATTTCATGTAATACATATGTCATTCCAAGTTTATCAATTTACATGGATTAATTTAGTCTTGAAATCATCTTCCACATTCTTCATCTACCTTCTATAATAATAAAAGGTGTTTCAGGAATCTTGGTTAGGTGTTTAATGTATTTTAGATGTGGTGGTGGGTTTCTTTTGATTGGTTTAGGGGGGTCATTATCTAATAATTTTTAATAAAAATAACCCAATAAATAGCCTAATATATCTTAAAAAATCAACATTCATGGAAAATAATAACCCCATGGTAATTCTCGTACCTAAATTGAAACTATCACATACTATATCTCAATAAAGTAAGCTAGATAAAAATCACTAGATCAGTAAAAAAATGCTTCCTTTCTCTATAAGTGGTGCACTGGCCTTGGATAATTAATCATGTCATGAGAAATAATGATCTACAAAGGGGTTCTATAACCTTCATTGAGTGAAAAATAATTATCAATAATGAGGAGAGTTTTGGCTATGGCATGTAAAAACCATGAACACCAATGAATGAAACTCTTCACTTTTTTAATCTATCCCCAGAACTCTTCATTAAAAAAATATTGTCAGTTATATCATCCATATCAGGTTCCATATCATATAACCCATAAGTTACTTTTGTTTGTTGTATTATTCATCAAACACTTCAATGAATCTATTCCAATCCATAAATAAACCATCTATAAATGATGAAAACTGTGTGGGATTTAATGGCTAGATACATGCATGTGAATCCCATGAAAATATATATCATATTCCAATTGATATAGGTAAAATTTGGAATCTTATTCTACTTTATTACATAATAAAATCATAATATATGATATTTATCTCATGTATATTGTGCCTTACTATTCATGATAATCATAAATAATTACATTCATCTCAAGCATATCATGTCTTTCAATTCAAGGAAACTGTAAAATATGACTTTCCCATGTTTTAGTGCATATACATTAATCTCCTTGTTATACTAAAATTCTATAAGAACTTTATATAAAAACTTCACAAATATTTTTGAATACATCCAAAACTCTTAAGGATCCGGTTTATCAAACTCTCTTCATTTTGGAAAAAACACTTTGTATAAAATTTAATCCTTATCCTAAGTTATAAATATGATACCTTGTAGGCATTATTAGAATTGAAAAAATATATCAAATCCCTATTTAATAGATGTAGAAAAATAGAATCCTCTAGAAAATATTCAGTGATACTTAATCTACTAATGGATCTGGTGTGATCTCTATCAAGAATACTCATATCACATATGAACATGTCCACCCCAATATTTATCTTATATTTCATATGTATAACTAAATAATCTATTTGTACATTGAATAAAGTGAAAAATGGACATGGAACAATGTCAACCTAGTATAGGCCATCTCAAAATTTCTTGATTCACCAAAAAAGACTAACCAAGTTGATGAATACATCACATTTCATTTATCTAGAATATGGACATATCACATATCACACATTAGATTATTTGAAACTCTTCCAACTAATAGACCCACCATTCAATAAAAATAAAATACCATATTGAGATTTAATATCATCTCTATCAGATTGGAAACTTTCATATATGTAACCCTTTATAAAAATATCATCCTATCCTCCAAAGACCAAAAATATATCCTTAATTTTTATTAGGTACTTAAGGTTATTCTTAACAGAAATCCAAAGAATCTCACCAGGATTGGATTAGAATCTACTTATTATTATAAGAGCATAGATAGCATCTGGTTGAGTACATAAAATGGAATAAATGATAGATCCTATGGTGGATTAATAAGGAATTATATTTATCCTTTACAACTCCTTATAGGAAACCCATATTCTTCTAAAATTAATCCCATAGAACACTAGTAAAGACCCATTTTTAGATTTCTCTATGATAAACCTCTTTAAAACATTATTGATGTATGTTTCTTGAATTAGTTTAATAAATATCTTATATCTTTCTCTATAGATCTTAATTCCTAGTTAGTAGGTTTTTTCACCCATTTATTTCATAGAGAAATCATTTACCTAACCATATCTCTATATAATTTAAATTTGGGGTGTCATTTATAATAATAAATATGTCATCTATATATAATATTAGAATCAGTATAACACTCCCATTTATACACTTCTGTAAATAAGAATCATCAGTATCTTTTATGAAACCAAACTCTTTGATTGGATCATTAAATTATATATCCCAAATTTGAGAAGATCGATTCAATCCACAAATGGATCATTGCTACTTATATACATTATTATACTCATTTGGAATTTAAATACCTACAGGTCGTATCATATACATGTACTTTAATAAATTTCCATTAAGGAAAGCGGTTATGACATCTATTTTATATATCTCATAATCAAAATGAGTTTTTTTAAGAAATATACAAATCCACTTTATCATTGAAAAAAGTTAAAATTTTTATTTATAGTCAATAACATGACTCTTCTAATAACTCATTTCCACCAGGCACGATTTATAAGTAAACACTCTACCATCCATGTTAGATTTCCTAAGGAAAACTAAATTTTACCCTATGGACTCACCACTTTAGGTGCATTCACTAAAATCTAAACTTTGGTAATGTATATGGATTCCATTTTAGATTACATGGGTTTTAACCATTTATCATAATTAAAAATATTTTTATCTTCATGGTAGGTAGTATATTCATCTCCTATGAACATTACTTCATTATCATTTTCTATGATAAATCCATATCTCTTAGGCTCCTAATGAATCCTACATGACCTTTTAGGTTCTTATAAAACTTGAGTCGGTTATTTTTTAACAAATATTTATGGAACCAATTCAACCTCAATATCAAGTTGACTTCTTGTTTCTTGGTTTTGAACTTATTTAGGTCCAAATTTCTTCCCATTTTCACCTTTAATTCTATGTTTCTTTTCAAGTAAATTTGTATGTTGGGCCAAAAAAATCTTTTATCAATATTATTTTTGAAATAATATCCCCTTTATTCCTTGTGATAACAAAAAATAATAATTTACTGGAATTAGGTCTATTCTTATCGCAATATGGTCATCATACAAGTGCTTTGCAACCCCAAATACTCATAAAATACAAACTAGGATTTTTCCTGTACCATATCCCATATGTTGTCTCTATTAATGATTTATAAGGAGTATGATTCAATAGGAATGTCGTATTCCCCAGATCAAAACCTCGTAATATAATAGGATTATAAGGTCACACTGACTCATCATCAATCGAACCATTTCCAACATGGTATAATTCCTCCTCTTAGATAAGCCATTCCACTGTGATGTTCTAGGAGGAGTGACTTGTGGAACAATTCCACAATCTCTCAATTAATCAGTGAATTTATTTATCAATTATTCACCACCCCAATACAATCAGAGAATCTTAATACTCTTTCCCATTTTATTCTATAGTTCATTCTAAAACTCTTTTAAATTTTTAAAAATTTCATACTCGTGTCTCATTAGAAACACATAACCATACTGAATAAACTAATTGGTAAAAGTAACAAAGTACCTAAAACTGCTACTTTCTTGAGTACTCATTGATCCACATACATCACTATTTATGAGATCAAATAGTCCATTAGCCCTTTCACATTTTCTACTAAAATGTTCTTTGATCATTTTTTCTAATAAAAAATATTTGAATGTATAAAATAATTCATAATTTAATAGATCCAATAATCCATATCTATGTATCCTTTGGATGTGTTTCTCATTTATTAGTTTAAGGTGACAATGAAGAATTTTGGTGGGATTAAAATCAACCCTGACTTTCTTATTATGAATTATATAGATAGGATAATCCATATCTATAATGTATAAACTGTTTACCATGTTTCTAATTCTATAAAAAATTTCATTTATATATATATAATTACTCTTGTTATTAATAGTGAATGAAAATCCCTTCTTTTAGAAATAAGATATTGAGATAAAATTCTTATTTATGGTAGAAATATAATAATAGTTCTTCAATTCCATAACTAATCCACTTGGTAAAGTTAGATCATAAGTTCCAAATTATAATACAAAAAATCTTACTACATTACTAAAATTAAAATCTAATTCACCCTTTTTCAATTCCATGATATATTTGAGTCTATTCTTATTAACAAAAACGTGTTATTCACAACTAATATCCAATACCCAAAAGTCAGAGTTAGTGAAATTGTCCTCTATAACATTCACATTCAAATTCTTAGAATGATTCTATTTGAAAACACTTATCATCCTTAAATAAAAATACATAATTTTCTTATAGGACATACCTATAAGGGATATTAAAACTATTATCATGAATTAAGTAATAATCTACAATGAATACATATCTATGGGTGTGTATCGTGTTTTATATCATTTCATCAAGGACTTTTAATGATAGTACTTATACTAAAAGAGTTGACCTCATGCATCAAATCTATTTAGTGAGACAAGATCCATATTTCACTAAGTGATGAGTCTGATAGGTAATAAATCTCACCACTTATTTTTTTAGTAGTAAATCAACCCAATCATTATAGTTATGATTCCTATATAGTTGAGTAGATAAACAGTTTATCCAATCCATCATATGGATTCTCTTAACTCCATTCCCTTGGTATACTTACTATAAGGATTTACTAACTAAGTGTAACCTAAATTAAATTCCATTTATAAGGCCCTAACCATTATGGGAACCTTATAAATTTCTTCCCTTACACAAGATAATAAAGGAGAACCTAAATATGGAATGAAACTACCAGGTTTGATGATTTATAGCTCGAAAATTGTTTCTTGGTAAGGAATATTACACTTAGTATTTGAGAGGTTTTATTTTAAAATCATCACTAATTTAATATAAGTCACATGTATATTAAACCTATTTTATCTCATGCAATCATTTTTATCTCAGGTTTTATTCTTTTTTGTATGCATTCTTCTAATGATTTAGTTTTAAAATCCCTATTCAATCCATAAAATCAATGTGTTCACACTATATTAATGTGTAACTCTCTATACGGACTACAAGTTCGTGTTACTCACCCAAAAATAAAAGTCAAATATATTCTACATATCCAAAATTTTCTCATTCAAAAGGTATATGAACTCTTTGTATAAAGTCTTAGAGTTATACGAGAATAAAAACCTCCATATGAGTAAGACTTGAGTGAGAGATAGCCAACCCATCAACTTTATAGAATAAGTCATATGCCTCCAAGCTAGTGGGTAGTCAAACACCAAGTCCTACTCCTTGGGGTTACTTTAATCTAGAGAGAATCCATTTCAAAATAACTATAAAATATAATATGCACAAAAAATATTCAAAAACTATTCTTAAATTCATAAATCGTATAACAATCCGAGGTTAAGGTAAATGAAAAAGTAAATCTTATGATCTTGTACCTAGCATGTAATGCATGGAACTATCACCTAGAATAAATTTATCACATAAATTAAATATACACAATATTCTTATTTCATAAACACTTTATAAAACTAAATAATATAAGTGATTAACAAAAAACTAAACCTTTTATTTATTTTCCAAAACATGAGATACAAATATAAAATTTTAGTATTTAATTTAGGTATGAAAAATTCTATTTTATAATGCTTAACAATTATAATTTAAAAAAAATATTATAAATCATAAGTAAATTTACCAAAATATAAATATTTTAAACTTTTTAGGTATATCGTATTTTACAAAAAATAATCATATTATCTATTGTATAATACAATTGATACTAAAGAGTGAAATTTTTGTATCAATTATATTCTATGATATTACTCAAAATCACCTGCTATGATTAGATTTGTGAAATATAAATGGCTTTATCATTAAGCACTTATAGTATTCTATAATAAATTTGATATTATATTTATGCTTCTATGCTCTATTTTTATGTAAAAACATTATTCTATCATGGATTAAAATATCATATATTATAACCTATGATGCTGAATAAAAAAATGGGTTTATGTTATATCATACTTTAAAAAATATCTTAGTTGTGTTCTATGACTATGAAAAATAAAAATAAAAATATCATATAGTATTTTATCATACAGCTAAAATTCTTTATGATAATGAATTATTTGAAAAAACTAATAGAACGACATGTTGATTACTTGAATAACCTATATTTGATACCACTGATAGGTCTAGGGTGATCATCTAATGATCATTTTCAAGGAAAATAACCCATCAAACAATCTGATCTATATTCATCAAAATCAGTATGTATGTAAAAAAATAAAATAACCGGCATGATCATACAAAAAAAGTGACTTTAACAAACTCTGTCTTAGTGAACCAGGATTGATAAATATCAATGGAGTAATAAACAAATGTTTCATGCCTTTATAGGTGGTACACTATCCTTGGATTCTTGATCTTATTGTGAGGACTCTTGATCACCAAAGGGGTGTTATCACCTTCATCGAGTGACAAACTATGATCAAGAATAAGGATAATTTTTTCTATGGAATGCAACAACCCTGAACAATAATAAAGGTAACTCTTCCCTTTTATAGGTTATCCCTAATTCTCTTCATTAAATAAAGAGTTTTGGTTATATCAACTATATTATATTCTATATCATGGATCCCATACATCACTTCCCTTTGATCTATTATTCATTAAACACTTCAAAAATTCTATGCCAAACCATAAATACCATCTCATGGATCATAACTGATGAAACCCATGTGGGAGGTGATAGTTAGATGCATTCACATGGATCCCATGTAAATATATATCATATTACTATCATATAATATGATATAGATACTTTTTTGTATCTTGTTCCACCTTATGACATGATCTAATCATAAAATATGATATATAAATTGTGTATTATGATTTATTCCAATCATAAATAATGATATAAATCTCATGTATATCATGTCTCACGACTCAAGAAAATCATAAAATATGAATCAACCCTATTTTAGTAAATATGCATAATATTTAGTATTGAAAAAACATTTTAGTTGGTTGTTATTTGTGTTGGGAATATTAAAAAGGCCATGGGATGATAACTTCCTGTGTTGGGATCATGTCTAGTTAAAAGTGGGTATCACTATCTTATTTAGTGTAATAATCTCTAAAAAATTGTGTTATAGAAATATATGTGTGATTTTCTTGGATGAGCACTATAGATCATCTTTTGGAATAAGGTATTGAAAAAATTACAATATTGGTCATGTTTCACTATTTTTGTAAGAAACACGACTAGTGTAATGACCTGCAATAGTTCATGTTAATGGATGGGGTTGTAGATTGGGTTCCAATGAAATAATAACTAGGGGCATTTTGAATTTTTTAATTTGAATGGAGAATTTTCGTTGTATATTCATTTTAAGTAACTAGGGGGTTGTTCTCAACGTGGAAGCTCAGATAGAGGAGGCCTAAGTGAGTTTTGAGGGTTGGTTTGAGGAGTTTCCCTAGGATTGGGATGAAATTTTGGTGTATTTAAAAGCTCATGATGCAACAGGAGGCACTACATCAAGGGGAGAATCTACATATGAAAAAAATACTTTTAGATTAATTGGCTAATCATTCAATATTGGGATTCATTTCATAGTGAAGATCCTATGTAAGAATAAATATGGAATCATAGGGAGATATCATGTCATAGGATGATGATGTTGTGCTATAGTGATGCCTATGGAAAAATAATCATTATAGGGTTGGGGAAACCATTCCATAGTGTAAGTATTTTCAGCATGAGAAGGGTACATTAGAATAACTTTCTGATATATTTAAGAATAATTTTTGGCTATGAAAGAAAAAAATATTATATAGGTGGTTGGTTACACTGTAGTTCATCTAAATTGCACCATGAATCCTGAACAATAAAAAATAACTACACTGTAAAGGGAGAAGACCACATCATGAAGTGCCAGGATTTACTTTTTTGTTTCTACCTAGGTGTCGGATGTTACTTTGTGTCCAATGGGGTTTCATCATAAGGACGAACATGGCAGGGGAATTTTACAGTGACCATTGTGGTCACAACATAAGTTATGTTCTAGAATATTTTAAAAAAATTAATTAAATTAAAGTATTTTAAA
The DNA here is from genome assembly GCA_963277665.1 of Viscum album. NCBI lineage: Eukaryota > Viridiplantae > Streptophyta > Magnoliopsida > Santalales > Viscaceae > Viscum > Viscum album. The sequence continues at coordinate 1,969,283,410 of OY728161.1, forward strand.
ATTAAAATATAATAAATGAAGTTTCCCTCATTCATATCAACAATCACACCCATATCCCCTTCCTCCCTCATTATTATCCATTCTAAAGGGGATATCTCCAACATTTATACATTAATTCAATAATTTCATATTCAAGTGTATCACTAGATATTATTCTATCACTCCTCTTCAATCCTTTCTTAAATTCTTCCACTGTTCTAGTGAGTTCTATCAATTATTCCCTAATTTAGAGTTTTTTCTATATTTTAGGGAAATGTTTTATTGAATTTGAATCTTATAGATATATTTTATAGGAAAGATTTTATTGGATTTAGGTAGGTAGTCCTTATCCATTTTTCAAGGGTTTATGAATTGTTACATGTGATGTGTGGTGTGTGATCTCATCAGACATGTGTGGTTGACCGAAAACTTAATCAATTTGTTTTCACTTGAACTTTTCAATTCATATAAGAATTTTTAAGGCCATAATAAACCCTCTGGTTAGTGTACATTAATTTTATGGATGTTATTTATCATGATCTTGAATTAAATAGGTTTAAAATTTATACCTTGTAACCCAATGAGATTTTCCTTAAGTTATGATATGATGCCAAAAACCATGACTATGTTCCTTTTATATTCTTTTATATAGTATGGTTGTGTCATTAATGGATATAGGTGTGAGTGAAAGAGTTATTTTTTATTCATATTACCTATTTCAAAAACAATCTCCTAATAAATGAAATATAACAGTCACACGGGTTGTTTTTGTCACGACCCGTCCTCGGGGCCCGTGTCGTGACTATCCCAAGCCCGCCTTCCATAGGCCAGGGGCTGGCGACTAGCACCAAGGCGTAAATCCCGGTAAAAAGGGAAGGCATTGCCTTTGTAAAGTAAACAACCACCACAGAGTAAGCAAGCGGAAAAGTAAACACTAAGTAAAAACAGAGTACAACTGTAAGTGCAGAAAAGTAAGTGGGCCAGTATACAAACCCAAACTGAAAGTAAAGTACAACTCGAAAGGGAAAACAACAACTGAAAAGTAAAAGCTGCTACGCCGAGTTGTCCACTGGAAATCCCACCTGAAGGGTGGGTACAGATAGCTCCACTGCTCCTTGGGTCCGCCGTCCGCTCCGAGTACGTTCCGCCCAGTGGTCCACCTCCAGGTATCGTCCTGCTCTGCTAGCCTCAACCACGATCAACGATGTCCATCGTCTGCAACCAACACAACGTAGTGCGGGCATAGCCCGTGCAGGGGTGAGTATAAGCTACTCAGTAGGGACCCCGAGACCCCCGAAGGTCTCCCAAAATCCACAAAGGATAAACCACAAAGGAAAGATACAATCACGAAGTAACAACCGACTCTACTTTGGTATATGCCCATACATATACCTAAGTCATCAATTCCAATACGCTCTAACCTCTGAGCCCAAGTACAACCCAGTCCACACAAGAAAGTATACGTATTCCACACAGGAAAGCAAAACGTAATCCACACAGGATAACATAACACAATCCACACAGGAAAGCAAACAGGATTCAGCTCACACAGGTATACTTCTTCGAAAGACGATAGAGATGATCACTGATCCATCTAAGTCATCGGACCCACAAAGGATCGATAGGTACTAACCCCCGCAAAGACCCACATAGGATCGGTAGGAAACTAACCCCCGCAAAGACCCACACAGGATCAGACCCACACAGGATTTGTAGGTGCTGGCTCACACAGAACCGCTGAGCGCTGACCCACACAGGATCGGACCCACACAGGATCGGTATCACTGATCCACATAGGATCGCTGAGTGTTGTAGTCGTCGCTGTCGAATCCACTGAGGATCTCTGCACTGTCGTCGTCGCAGTCACAGTAGCAGTTGCAGCCAGCTCTAGGGTTCCCGCACATAGCAAGCTCGTTCGGGAGGGTCCACTTCACGAGCCGAGAGGCTGATACATCAACTGTCACATAGTCCAGAGTTGATGTATCCAAAAGTTATGTATCGTCAACAGGAACTCAACGTCGCAGACGGCGCGTCGATCGGACGCCCGGTCTGAGAGTTATTGGTTTTTTCGTCCCAGGGGCCCGGTTGGTTTTTAAGGAAAAACCAACCCGACCGTACTCCACCTACATCCAAACCTCGAGAGGATTATGCCAAAAGATCCATCTCACTAAGAGGAACTCAACAAAGTTGACGGCACGTCAATCGGACGTCCGTAGCTCAAGATATGAGCGTTTCCACTCCGAGGGCCCGGTTGGTTTCGTGTATGAACAAACTTGGCCAAACTCAAAGTATTACGAAACCATGAGTTCGATATACCGAAACGACCGTCTCGTTCTAAGGATCATTTCTCCGCTGACGGCGCGTCGATCGGAGGTCCGTAGCCCGAGTTATGGGCAATTGAACCCAAACGGTCCAAAAACGGGGGTTTCGGGCCCGGACCGACCCGTCCCGAGACACCCCGGTTGGCCCGAACTGGGTCGACCCGCCCTGGAAAGTGTCAGCCCGGCCCGGCACGGCCCGGCCCGGCCCGGCGCGGCCTGGCCTGGCAGACCGGCCGGGCGCCGGTCCGGCTGGGGAAAGCGCGCCCAGTGCGCTGTCTGGCTCGACCTTTGGCCGAGCCGTTTCGGCAAGGGGGGGGGCGCCTGCCCCCCTGTGTAACCGCGGACCCCCGCAATTAAGGGGGGCCATTCTGGCCAGCCGGTCGGGGGTTTGAACCCCCGGTTGCACACCGATCCGGCCAGCCCGCCCTGGCCGGCCAGTTTCGGCCTCCCCGGGACCGGTGACGGCCGGTCCCCTTCTTCGCCAACACCGGCGGCCCGGTCCAGCCGCCGGTCACCTTGCTCCGCCGCGGCCCGGAACTGGCTGCGACCCTTGTCGTCCGGCGTGGTGCAACGGCACCGCACCCCTCTGTCGTGGCCCCGCTCTAGCCACGATGCCTTCGATTTTTCTTCGACGCGGCGCGACGGCGTCGCGTTCTTAAACTTCTTTCCACGGCGCGGTGCGACAGCGCTGCGCAATACTTGCCGTGTGATTCCCGCGTGGTGCGATGGCACCACGCCATCCCGTTCCATCCGCAAAGAAATCAAACATAAATATAGGAGGGGGGTTCGGCTGTGTTTGTGCAGTCCGGCCCCCCTCTCGTTAACGATAACATCTAGTCGAAAATCCACGATAATCGATAAACTAGAATCATGAACGGAAATAATTAAATAAAATAATCCCCTACCTCGGTTCAGGAACGGTGTTCGTCAACGAGCCGCGGAAGACAAGCGTCGCGGAGGTCGGGCGTCACGGGAGAACGTCGACGTCGCAAAGCGAGGATTCGAAGTCATTGACGACGATTTCGTCGCGGAAAACCGTCGCAGAAGAGAATAAGCGGAAGAAGAACGTCACGTCGCGGATACGGCGTCGCTGAATAACCGTGTTCTTTGGCGGAGAAGTTCTTCGTTGAAGAATGGTGTTCTTCGTGTTCTTCGTCGAGGTTGAAGAAGAAGAAGATGCTTCCCTAATCCTCTCAAGGTGAAAAAACTCTAACCAAAAATAAAATAAGACCCTTTCTTATTTTATTAACACAACAACTCTTTTGAATTTCAAGAGTTTGAAATTCAATAACCACACACAACTCACCTCATTAAACTTATTACATTAAAGTCATAAGTTATAACTTAAGTTAACAAAAATTAAAGTGGGAGTTGAGGGGGGTTAGAGGATATGAAGGGGTGGGGTTCATGTGGGCCCCACCGCCCTCATAACCTCCCAAGGGATCTTGGGTGGTTACCCAACTTCCATCAAGAACTAACACATAGAGTAAAATAATAAAAATTGTAGTGTAATTATAAAATAAACTTCCACAATTTTTATTATCAACACTCGTGTAAACGCAACTCCGGAACAGGAGTTCCTAAGAAATTACCGGCGCTTCGGTTCCATCGGTGCCCTCGGAATTCGATTCCGGGCACTGGTTTAAAATTTAGAAAAACACACTTGTTCGTTCACTGAACGTACCTGATCCAAACTTCGGAAATTGATTCCGGGCACACCGGGCCTCAGAATCAGGTGCCGTCAGAAACCGCGCTCTTGTAAAATTCCAAAGAAAATTAAGAAAAAAATTTCCCTTGAATTTTAAGGGTCTTTACATTACTCCCACCTCAGGGATTTACGTCCCCGTAAAGATACATCAAAACTAGGAAAACAAATGAGGGTACTGAGCACGCATCTGAGTCTCCCACTCCCAAGTGCTCTCATGGAGGTTCCCGTGCTGCCATCTGATGCACACTAGAGGAATTGACCATCCACGTAGGACTCGCTCCTGTCGATCCTCGATCTCCACCGGGACCTCCGTAAAATTCACCCCATCATCAACATCAAGCTCCCCATGGTCAATGATGTGTGTCGGGTCGTGCGCGTATCTCCTCAGCTGAGATACGTGGAAGATGTCGTGAACCCGGTGCAACTGAGGTGGTAGAGCCAGACGATAAGCCACCTCACCAATCCTGCTGAGGACCTGGAATGGTCCGATGAAGCGCGGAGATAACTTGCCGCCTCAGCCAAATCTCTGTAAACCACGTCAAAGTGAGACATGTAAGAAGACGTGGTCGCCATCCTCGAACTCTAGTGGCCTCCGTCTCCTGTCAGCGTATGACTTCTGCCGGCTCTGAGCTGTTCTCATCTGCTCCTGGATGACCTGGACCTTCTCTATCGTGGCCTGGACCATCTCTGGTCCCACAAGTGCTGACTCCCCAGGGGCTATCCAACACAAAGGAGATCAGCAAGGTCGGCTGTACAACTCCTCGTATGGTGCCATACCGATGGTGGAGTGGTAACTGTTGTTGTACACGAACTCCACCAAGGGTAGGTGGTCCTCCCATATGCGACCAAAGTCGAGGACACATGCACGGAGAATGTCCTTGAGAGTCTGAAAGTTCCTCTCCGTCTGACCATCCGTCTGAGGGTGAAAGGCTGTGCTCAGACGTAGCTGCGTCCCGAACGCCTCCTACAATCCCTTCCATAGCCGGGAAGTAAAGCGAGCATCTCGATCGGAGACGATAGAAGATGGAACACCGTGAAGCCGTACAATCCCCTGAACGTAAAGTCCACTACTAGAAAAGGGGGCATTGGAGCCCCCCAGACTCGGGCGACCGCCATTGGCGGTCGCTATAGATCACCATTAGCGACCACCAATGGCGGTCGCTAACCTGCCTAAAAATTTCGGGGGGTTTCTTCCCCCCCCCCCCCCCCGCGCCCTCGATCTCCCTCGATCTCCCTCGCCCTAACCCCCTCCCTCCCTCGCCGCCCTCCCTCGCGCCGCCCTCCCCTCCCCCGCCGCCCGGCCTCCCCCGCTGCCCGAACTCCCCCGCCGCCCGGCCTCCCCCGCCGCCCGCCCTCCCCCGCCGCCCGCCCTCCCCCGCCGCCCGCCCTCCCCCGCCGCCCGCCCTCCCCCGCCGCCCGGCCTCCCCCGCCGCCTGCCATCCGGCCTCCGGCCGCCGCCCTCCGCCCTCGGACCTCCGGCCTCCGGCCGCCGCCCTCCGGCCTCCGGCCTCTCGGCCCTCCCCCCCCCCCCACCCCGGACGGCACCCGCACCCCGGACAGCCCCCGGCGCGCACTCCGGACCGCCCCCCGCACCCCGGACGCCTCCCCGCACCCCGGACAGCCCCCCCCCCTGCACTCGGACACCCCCCTCCGAACCCGGACAGCCCCCCCCCCCCCCCCCCCCCGCACCCCGGACAGCCCCCCCCCCCCCCCCCCCGCACTCGGACACCCCCCCTCCGAACCCGGACAGCCCCCCCGCACCCCGGACAGGCCCCCCGCACCCCGGACACCCCACCCCGCACCCCCGACAGCCCCCCTGCACCCCAGACAGCCCCCCCTCCCCCGCACCCCGGACACCCCCGCACCCCGAACACCCCTGCCCGCACCCCTGACAGGCCCCCGACACCCCGGACACCCCTCCCCGCACCTCGGACAGCCCCCCCCCCCCTCGCTGCCCGTCCCCCGTCCCCTCACCGCCTCCTCTCCTCCAGCTCCCCGCCGCCGCCGCCGCCCGTCCCCTCCCTTGCCGCACCGCCTTTGGCTCCGACTCCCCTTCGCTGCCTCCTCTCCCTCGCAGCACCGCCTTCGGCTCCCCTCCCTTTCAGGTTTGTAGCTCAATCAGGTAACATGAGCTTTCAGTTACATTATTATTTTATCAATGGTTCATAAACAAATGGTTAATATTTATTTTGAATATAGTTGATTTGAAAAATGTAAATGTAATAAGTATTGTGTAAATGTTTGTTATACAGATATTATTATGGATAAGAGTTGGATTGATCTTCCAAATCGAACGTCTAGAGAATATTTCAATGGCATTATGCAGTTTATTGACTTCACGAGAGGACACCCCACCCCCGCACCCCCGTACAACCCCCCGCACCCCCGTACTGCCCCCCGCCACCCCCGTACAGGAACCCGCCACCCCCGTACAGCCCCCCGTACCCCCGTACAGCACCCCCCGCACCCCCGTACTGCCCCCCGCACCCCCGGAGAGACCCCCGCACCCCCGTACAACCCCCCGCACCCCCGTACTGCCCCCCGCCACCCCCGTACAGGCCCCCGCCACCCCCGTACAGCCCCCCGCACCCCCGCACCCCCGTACAGCCCCCCCCCCCCCCCCGCACCCCCGTACATCCCCCCGCACCCCCGTCCAGCCCCCCTGCACCCCCGTACAACCCCCCGCACCCCCGTACAACCCCCCGCACCCCCGTACTGCCCCCCGCCACCCCCGTACAGCCCCCCGCCACCCCCGTACAGCCCCCCGATACCCCCGTACAGCCCCCGCACCCCCGTACAGCCCCCCGCCACCCCCGTACAGCCCCCCGCACCAAAACGGCGTGCGGCGGTCCGATTCGGAGGTGCCGTGTGACCGCGGCGGCCGGAAACGCGTTTCCGGCGCCGTTAAACACCAAAACGGCGTGCGGCGGTCCGATTCGGAGCAAACGTGCTCCGAACGACCTGAAACCGCACGGGAACGATAGAAATATTATTCCTGAGATGCAGGAGGAGGCCGCACGTCCATCAGATGTGCGGTGCGCGCGGCACGTCCGATTGTGTCGTTTTCAGCAGCGCCGCGCGCGCTGAAATGGCGCGTTGGGGGGTCAAAACCACCCGAACGACCTCCGAATGACACGAAACTGTACGACAACATCCGGGGCGTGAATTGTGAAATGGTCGGCCAGACGGCACCTCATTCGGAGGTTCCGTTTGACCGCGGCGGCCGGAAACGCGTTTCCGGCTCCGTTAAACACCAAAACGGCGTGCGGCGGTCCGATTCGGAGAAAACGTGCTCCGAACGACCTGAAACCGCACGGAAACGATAGAAATATTATTCCTGAGATGCAAGAGGAGGTCGCACGTCCATCGGACATGCGGTGCGCGCGGCACGTCCGATTGTGTCGTTTTCAGCAGCGCGGCGCGCGCTGAAATGGCGCGTTGGGGGGTCAAAACCACCCGAACGACCTCCAAATGCCACGAAACCGTACGATAACATCCGGGGCGTGAATTGTGAAATGGTCGGCCAGACGGCACCTCATTCGGAGGTGCCGTGTGACCGCGGCGGCTGGAAACGCGTTTTCGGCGCCGTTAAACACCAAAACGGCGTGCGGCGGTCCGATTCAGAAAAACGTGCTCCGAACGACCTGAAACCGCACAGGAACGATAGAAATATTATTCCTGAGATGCAGGAGGAGTCCGCACGTCCATAAAACGTGCGGTGCGCGCGGCACGTCCGATTGTGTCGTTTTCAGCAGCGCGGCGCGCGCTGAAATGGCGCGTTGGGGGGTCAAAACCACCCGAACGACCTCCGAATGCCACGAAACCGTACGACAACATCCGGGGCGTGAATTTTGAAATGGTCGGCCAGACGGCACCTCATTCGGAGGTGCCGTGTGACCGCGGCGGCCGGAAACGCGTTTCCGGCGCCGTTAAACACCAAAACGGCGTGCGGCGGTCCGATTCGGAGCAAACGTGCTCCGAACGACCTGAAACCGCACGGGAACGATAGAAATATTATTCCTGAGATGCAGGAGGAGGCCGCACGTCCATCGGACGTGCGGTGCGCGCAGCACGTCCGATTGTGTCGTTTTCAGCAGTGCGGCGCGCGCTGAAATGGCGCGTTGGGGGGTCAAAACCACCCGAACGACCTCCGAATGCCACGAAACCGTACGACAACATCCAGGGCGTGAATTGTGAAATGGTCGGCCAGACGGCACCTCATTTGGAGGTACCGTGTGACCGCGGCGGCCGGAAACGCGTTTCCGGAGCCGTTAAACACCAAAACGGCGTGCGGCGTTCCGATTCGGAGCAAACGTGCTCCGAACGACCTGAAACCGCACGGGAACGATAGAAATATTATTCCTGAGATGCAGGAGGAGGCCGCACGTCCATCGGACGTGCGGTGCGCGCGGCACGTCCGATTGTGTCGTTTTCAGCAGCGCGGCGCGCGCTGAAATGGCGCGTTGGGGGGTCAAAACCACCCGAACGACCTCCGAATGCAACGAAACCGTACGACAACATCCGGGGCGTGAATTGTGAAATGTTCGGCCAGACGGCACCTCATTCGGAGGTGCCGTGTGACCGCGGCGGCCGGAAACGCGTTTCCGGCGCCGTTAAACACCAAAACGGCGTGCGGCGGTCCGATTCGGAGCAAACGTGCTTCGAACGACCTGAAACCGCACGGGAACGATAGAAATATTATTCCTGAGATGCAGGAGGAGGCCGCACGTCCATCGGGCGTGCGGTGCGCGTGGCACGTCCGATTGTGTCGTTTTCAGCAGTGCTGCGCGCGCTGAAATGGCGCGTTGGGGGGTCAAAACCACCCGAACGACCTCCGAATGCCACAAAACCGTACGACAACATCCGGGGCATGAATTGTGAAATGGTCGGCCAGACAGCACCTCATTCGGAGGTGCCGTGTGACCGCGGCGGCCGGAAACGCGTTTCCGGCGCCGTTAAACACCAAAACGGCGTGCGGCGGTCCGATTCGGAGCAAACGTGCTCCGAACGACCTGAAACTGCACGGGAACGATAGAAATATTATTCCTGAGATGAAGGAGGATGCCGCACTTCCATCGGACGTGCGGTGCACGCGTCACGTCCGATTGTGTCGTTTTCAGCAGCGCGGCGCGCGCTGAAATGGCGCGTTGGGGGGTCAAAACCACCCGAACGACCTCCGAATGCCACGAAACTGTACGACAACATCCGGGGCGTGAATTGTGAAATGGTCGGCCAGACGGCACCTCATTCGGAGGTGCCGTGTGACCGCGGCGGCCGGAAACGCGTTTCCGGCGCCGTTAAACACCAAAACGGCGTGCGGCGGTCCGATTCGGAGCAAACGTGCTCCGAACGACCTGAAACCGCACGGGAACGATAGAAATATTATTCCTGAGATGCAAGAGGAGGCCGCGCGTCCATCGGACGTGCGGTGCGCGCGGCACGTCCGATTGTGTCGTTTTCAGCAGCGCGGCGCGCGCTGAAATGACGCGTTGGGGGGTCAAAACCACCCGAACAACCTCCGAATGCCACGAAACCGTACGACAACATCCGGGGTGTGAATTGTGAAATGGTCGGCCAGACGGCACCTCATTCGGAGGTGCCGTGTGACCGCGGCGGCCGGAAACGCGTTTCCGGTGCCGTTAAACACCAAAACGGCGTGCGGCGGTCCGATTCGGAGCAAACGTGCTCCGAACGACCTAAAACCGCATGAGAACGATAGAAATATTATTCCTGAGATGCAGGAGGAGGCCGAACGTCCATCAAACGTGCGGTGCGCGCGGCACGTCCGATTGTGTCGTTTTCAGCAGCGTGGCGCGCGCTGAAATGGCGCGTTGGGGGGTCAAAACCACCCGAACGACCTCTGAATGCCACGAAACCGTACAACAACATCCGGGGCGTGAATTGTGAAATGTTTGGCCAGACGGCACCTCATTCGGAGGTGCCGTGTGACCGCGGCGGCCGGAAACGCGTTTCCGGCGCCGTTAAACACCAAAACGGCGTGCGGCGGTCCGATTCGGAGCAAACGTGCTCCGAACGACCTGAAATGAGATTATTTCTTGAATCGAAGTTTTTAAATTATTATAGCACAATGATTTGATATTATATATATATTAAATATATATTAAATATACATTAAAACATTTAAAATATATTATATATATATATATATATTTAAAATATTGTATTTAATAGTATATATATGAATATTTTTACACATATATATATATATATATTTATATTCAATTCAATAAAAAAAATTTAAAATTTTTTTTTATAATAGCGACCGCCATAGGCGGTCGCTACAGGTGCCCGGCAGAGGGCCTTCAGCGACCGCGGCGCGGTCGCTGAAGGCCGAGCTGTCGGGTCGCTATAAAGTGCCAGGCAGAGGGCCTTCAGTGACCGCCAAGCGGTCGCTGAAGGCCGACCTGCCGGGCACCTATAGCGACCGCCATTGGTGGTCGCTAATGGCCTCTAGCGACGAGGCAACAGCGACCGCCAATGGCGGTCGCTGCGCGGCCGCTAAAGCCCTTTAGCGACCGCCAATGGCGGTCGCTAATGGGATTATTTATAGTAGTGGTCGTCCCAAGCTCTCCACTGATCCCTGCTCTCTAATGGGTAAGAAGTGAGCCGACTTGGTGAGTCGGTCGACAATCACCCAGATGGATTCGTGACCTATGGAAGTGCGTGGAAGTCCAGTCACAAAGTCCATAGATATCCCGTCCCACTTTCACTCCGGGACCTCCAAGGGTTGTACCAAGCCTGCTGGTACCTGGTGCTCAGCCTTCACCTGCTGGCAGGTGAGGCATCGAGAAACGAACTCTATCACAGCCTTCTTCATGCCCGGCCACCAGTGCTGTCGTCTGAGATCCCGGTACATCTTCGCCACTCCAGGACGTACCGCCAAAGGAGAAGTGTGAAACTCTCTCTGTACCTCCTCCCGTAAAGCGACTGGTACCATGGTACGTCCTCTGTAAAGGATTTCGTGCTCTGCTCCAAAGGAGAAACCATCAGGTGCCTGTCCTGAGGATATCTGTGCACGCCGTGTCTCACAGTCAGTTTCCCCATGTTGTGCCTCTCTGACCTGCTGTAGTAGTGGAGGAGTGATTGTAAGAGACTGAAGGAAGGATGCTCCATCTCTATCCACGAAGGATATCTGCAAAGAGGCTAGCTTCTATGTCGCCTCCTCAAGTAGTTGAATGCTCGTCCTCCTGCTGAGGGCATCGGCTACTACGTTCCCCTTCCCAGGAGTATAGACTATCTCAAAGTCATAGTCCTGGAGGAACTCGAGCCATCGCCGCTGTCTCAGGTTCAGGTCCTTCTGCGAGAAGATGTACCTAAGACTCTGATGGTCAGAAAAGACTGTAAAGTGATCACCCATCAGGTAGTGTCGCCATGTCTTCAGAGCGAAGACCACTGCTGCTAACTCCAGGTCATGGGTAGCGTAGTTCTGCTCATGCGGCCTCAACTGTCGTGATCCATAGGCGATCACTGCCCGCTCCTGCATCAGAACACATCTGAGTCCGGTCCCTGATGCATCACAGTAGACTACGTACCCTACTCCCTCCTCAGGCAACCTCAAGATAGGTGCGCTGGTCAATCTCTGCCTCAGCTCCTGGAAGATCTGCTGATAACTGTCTGACCACACGAAGGGTTTCCCCTTCTTCGTCAAAGTTGAGAGTGGTGCCGCAACTCTGGAGAAGTCTGGCACAAATCTCTGGTAGTATCCAGCTAGTCCCAAGAAACTCTGAACCTCCGTCACGCTCCTGGGTGGCTCCCAAGCTAACACTGCCTCGATCTTCGCAGGATCCACTGCAACTCCTGCCTCAAAGATGACGTGTCCCAAGAAGTGGACCTCACGTATCTAGAACTGGCACTTCGAGAGCTTACCATAAAGCTGGTGCTCTCAGAGTGTGTCTAGTACAACCCATAAGTGGTAGGCGTGCTCCTCCTCAGTCGTCGAGTAAATCAAAATGTCGTCGATGAAGACCACGAAAAATCGATCGAGGTATGGTTGAAAGATCCTGTTCATGAGGGCCATGAACACTTATGGAGCATTGGTTATGCCAAAGGGCATAACCAAGAACTCATAGTGTCCATACTGACATCTGAAGGTCGTCTTCTGTACGTCCTCGTCTCGAACTCTGAGCTGATGATAGCCTGACCTGAGGTCTATCTTCGAGAACCACCATGCTCCCTTGAGCTGATCAAAGAGGTCATCAATCCTCGGTAGCGGATACTTTTTCCTCACTGTCACCTGGTTCAGGCGACGATAGTTGACAAAAAGTCGCAAGCTCCCGTCCGCCTTCTTGGCGAACAATATCGGGGAAGCCCAGGGTGAAACACTAGTTCGGATGAACCCCTTGCCCTGCAAGTCCTCCAACTGTACCCGTAGCTCTCGAAGCTCGGCGGGGGCCATTCGATATGCTGGAGTCGATATCGGAGCTATCCCGGGGTACAGGTCAATATAAAAGTCTACCTCTATATGAGGAGGTAACCCTGGAACGTTGTCGGGAAAAACGTCTGCAAATTGATCCACCACTGCAGGAAAACCAGGACTCCGCACGTCAACTGCTCCTAGGATGAGGCTAGCCAACTGATGAGTGATGGGATGTCGTCTCCTCCGCGGAAGTCCATCCTGTGCTGCAAAGGCTCCCTTCTCACCGGTGAAGGTGAACCTTATCCCGTCGGTGCGTACACATCGCACCTTGCGCCTAAAGTATTCAATCTATGCATGGACCGTAGATAAACAATCCATGCCCAAGATGACGTCGTAAGACCTCGACGCTGCTACAAGAAGATCCCAGCTGAAGATCTCGCCTCCTAGAGTAAGCTCACACTGCCAGAACCAGTGCGTAATCGTCGAGTCTTCTCCCGTAGGAGTCTCTACCCGTAAGGATCGAGCCAACGGCTCTGTCGGAATCTCCGAGATCCAAACAAGGGCAGCGGCTATGAAAGAGTGACTCGCTCCTGTGTCTATAAGTACTGCAGAAAGGGTGGAATAGACACAGATAGTACCTCTAATCATCTCGGGCGCTCCGTGGTCATAGGCCTCTACTTCCTGGAGTTGTGTCTGTCTCTGCCCGCCAGCTCCCTATGGTCGGGGTGGACCTCCTGGTGGTGGTGGTGGTAGAGTCTCAAAGTGTCGCCCACCACCTGCTGCTCGGCCAGCTCCTCTGCCTCGTCTGCCTCCTCCCTGCGGACCGCCACGATCGACCCTCTGCCTCTGCCTCGGTGGTCCCTCAACCGTCTGCTGCTCCTCGGCACGACGGGTCGGGCAATCACGAGCCATGTGGCTCTACCCGCCGCATGAGTAGCATTGTCTGCCTCTCGAAAGACTAACTCCGCGCTGTGTGCCCTGCACTGCTGAGCCAATGTCCTGAGGTCGTCTGCCTGAGGTTCTGGTCTGCCTGGACCCAAGATTCATCCGTCGACTGCCTATTGCAGAAGACTCTGCTACGTGCCGCCCTATGGTGGGTCTCGGTGCTGGTGTAGACTCAGCGATAAAGCTCTCGATCAAAAGGGTCCGCTCCAGTAATCTGGTCTGAGTCGGAATGCTGAGGGAGATCAGCGATGCCCTGATCTCGTGTCTCAAACCCTTCTCAATGTTCCGGGCCCGGAAGAATGGGTCTCGTACCATGTCGGTTGAGTAGCGCGAGAGATCAGTAAATATCGTCGAGTACTGAGCGACCGTCATGCTGCCCTGCCGCAGCTGAAGAAGCTCCTGAATGCGTACCGCACGGAGGGTGGCTGGGAAAAACTCTGAGCGGAAGAGGCTCTCAAAGTCTGTCCAGAGTAGAGATGCCTCATCGTGCACCTGGAGCATCAAGCTCCACCATCGGCCCCGCTTCTGCGTGCAGTAGGCTCGCAGCGAGGATCACCATGAGGTCTGCTGGTGTCCTCACTAGCCTGAAAACTCGTACGACTGCCTCCAGCCAGTCCTCAGCTGCCTGGGGGTCCGTCTCCCCACGGAACCTGGGTGGTCGCTGGCGCTGGAACTCATGCAGTGTGCTGAGGCGACGTGCATCATCTGCGGCTGGTGCTAGAAGCATAGGTGGCTCGGCGGGTAGAGCTACCGTCGGTGCCACTGCTGACAAAGGGCCCTGCACCGAGGCCTCGTCGCTCAGTGGGCTGTCGTCACGCTCGACTCTCGGAACCCTAGCTGGTTGCCGTCATGGGGCCATCCTGAAAGGGAAAAAGGTGCACCATGGTCAGAACAGTATACCTTGTGAGATGATACAAAGTAATTACAAAGAAAACTTGAAACACACACGCAATCAAAGTTTTCGTGCATTAAGTCGGAAATCAGAAGTCAGGGTCCTGGTGTACGGATACGTCGGCCGCCGCACCAACACTGGACTCCCTGGACTGATAACCACACTCAATATGCTAAACACTATTGCTTTACATAGAAAAGATTAGAGTTCGCGGTAGAACCGAAACCCTCTGATACCAATTTGTCACGACCCGTCCTCGGGGCCCGTGCCATGACTACCCCAAGCCCGCCTTCTATAGGCTAGGGGCTGGCGACTAGCACCAAGGCGTAAATCCCGGTAAAAAGGGAAGGCATTTCCTTTATAAAGTAAACAAGCACCACAGAGTAAGCAAGCGGAAAAGTAAACACTAAGTAAAAACAGAGTACAACTGTAAGTGCGGAAAAGTAAGTGGGCCAGTATACAAACCCAAACTGAAAGTAAAGTACAACTCGAAAGGGAAAACAGCAACTGAAAAGTAAAAGCTGTTACGCCGAGCTGTCCACTGGAAATCCCACCTGAAGGGTGGGTACAGATAGCTCCACTGCTCCTCGGGTCCGCCGTCCGCTCCGAGTACGTTCCGCCTAGTGTTCCACCTCCAGGTACCGTCCTGCTCTGCTAGCATCAACCACGATCAACGCTGTCCGTCGTCTGCAACCAACACAACGTAGTGCGGGCATAGCCCGTGCAGGGTTGAGTATAAGCTACTCAGTAGGGACCCCGAGACCCCCGAAGGTCTCCCAAAATCCACAAAGGATAAACCACAAAGGAAAGATACAATCACGAAGTAACAACCGAATCTGCTTAGGTATATGCCCATACATATACCTAAGTCATCAATTCCAATACGCTCCAACCTACGAGCCCAAGTACAACCCAGTCCACACAGGAAAGTATACGTATTCCATACAGGAAAGCAAAAGGTAATCCACACAGGATAGCACAACACAATCCACACAGGAAAGCAAACAGGATTCAGCTCACACAGGTATACTTCTTCGAAAGACGATAGAGATGATCACTGATCCATCTAAGTCATCGGACCCACAAAGGATCGATAGGTACTAACCCCCGCAAAGACCCACACAGGATCGGTAGGAAACTAAACCCTGCAAAGACCCACACAGGATCGGACCCACACAGGATCGGTAGGCGCTGGCTCACACAGAACCGCTGAGCGCTGACCCACACAGGATCGGACCCACACAGGATCGATAACACTGATCCACATAGGATCGCTGAGTGTTGTAGTCATTGTCGTCGAATCCACTGAGGATCTCTGCACTGTCGTCGTCACAGTCACAGTAGTAGTCGCAGCCAGCTCTAGGGTTCCCGCACAGAGCAAGCTCGTTCGGGAGGGTCCGCTTCACGAGCCGAGAGGCTGATACATCAACTGTCACATAGTCCAGAGTTGATGTATCTAAAAGTTTCGCATCGTCAACAGGAACTCAACGTCGCAGACGGTGCGTCGATCGGACGTCCGGTCTGAGAGTTATTGGCTTTTTCGTCCCAGGGTCCCGGTTGGTTTTTAAGGCAAAACCAACCCGACCGTACTCCACCTACGTCCAAACCTCGGGCGGAGTATGCCAAAAGATCAGTCTCACTAAGAGGAACTCAACAAAGTTGGCGGCACGTCAATCAGACGTCCGTAGCTCAAGATATGAGCGTTTCCGCTCCGAGGGCCCGGTTGGTTTCGTGTACGAACCAACCCGGCCGAACTCAAAGTATTCCGAAACCTTGAGTGCAATATACCGAAATGAACGTCTCGTTCTAAGGATCATGTTGTCGCTGACGACGCGTCGATCAGAGGTCTGTAGCCCGAGTTATGGGCAATTGAACCCAAACGGTCCGAAAATGGGGGTTTCGGGCCCGGACCGACCCGGCCCGAGACCCCCCGGTTGGCCCGAACCGGGTCGACCCACCCCGGACAGGGTCGGCCCGGCCCGCCCCGGCTGGGCACGGCCCGCCCCGGCGCAGCCCGGCCCGGCGCGGCCCGGCCTGGCAGACCGGCCGGGCGCCGGTCGGGCTGGGGACAGTGCACCCAGCGCGTTGTCTGGCTCGGCCTTTGGCCGAGCCGTTTCGGCAAAGGGGGGGGGGGGGCGCCTACCCCCCTGTGTAACCGCGAACCCCCGCAATTAAGGGGGGCCGTTTTGGCCAGCTGGCCAGCCGGCCGGGGGTTTGAACCCCCAGTTGCACACCGTTCCGGCCGGCCCGCCTTGGCCGGCCGGTTCCGGCCTCTATGGGACCGGCGACGGCCGGTCCCCTTCTTCGCCAACATCGGTGGCCCGGTCTTCCCGCCGGTCACCTTGCTCCGCCGCGGCCCGAAACCGGCTGCGGCCCTTGTCGTCCGGCGCGGTGCGATGGCATCGCACCCCTCCACCGCGGCCCCGCTCCGGTCGCGGCGCCTTCGATTTTTCTTCGACGCGGTGCGACGCGTCACGTTATTAAACTTCTTTCCACGGCGCGGCGTGACGGCACCGCGCAATACTTGCCGTGTGATTCCCGCGTGGTGCGACGACACCACGCCATCCCGTTCCATCCGTAAAGAAATCAAACATGAACATATGAGGGGGGTTCGGCCGTGTTTGTGCGGTCCGGACCCCCTCTCGTTAACGATAACATCTAGTCAAAAATCCACGATAATCGATAAACTAGAATCATGAACGGAAATAATTAAATAAAATAATCCCCTACCTCGGTTCAGGAACGGTGTTCATCAACGAGCCGCGGAAGACGAGCGTCGCGGAGGTCGGGCGTCGCGGGAGAACGTCGACGTCGCGAAGTGAGGATTTGAAGTCGTTGACGACGATTTCGTCGCGGAAAACCATCGCGAAAGAGATGACGCGGAAGAAGAACGTCTCATCACGGATACGGTGTCGCGGAAGAACCGTGTTCTTCGGCGGAGAAGTTCTTCGTTGAAGAATGGTGTTCTTCGCGTTCTTCGTCGAGGTTGAAGAAGAAGAAGATGCTTCCCCAATCCCCTCAAGGTGACAAAACTCTAACCAAAAATAAAATAAGACCCTTTCTTATTTTATTAAAACAACAACTCTTTTTAATTTCAAGAGTTTGAAATTCAATAACCACACACAACTCACCTCATTAAACTTATTACATTAAAGTCATAAGTTATAACTTAAGTTAACAAAAATTAAAGTGGGAGTTGAGGGGGGTTAGAGGATATGAAGGGGTGGAGTTCGTGTGGGCCCCACCACCCTCATAACCTCCCAAGGGAGGTTGGGTGGTTTCCCAACTTCCATCAAGAACTAACACATAGAGTAAAATAATAAAAATTGTAGTGTAATTATAAAATAAACTTCCACAATTTTTATTATCAACACTCATGTAAACGCAACTCCGGAACAGGAGTTCCTAAGCAATTACCGGCGCTACGGTTCCATCGGTGCCCTCGGAATTCGATTTCGGGCACCTGTTCAAAAGTTAGAAAAACCCACTTGTTTGTTCACTGAACGTACCCGAGCCAAACTTCGAAAATTGATTCCGGGCACACCGGGCCTCGGAATCAGGTGCCGTCAGAAACTGCGCTCTTGTAAAATTCCAAATAAAATTAAGAAAAAAAATTTCCCTTGAATTTTACGGGTCTTTATAGTTTTTTAGTGAGATTTAAGATTAAGTTGGAAAATTATCACTTAGTTTTATATTTTTGTAAATAAAATATAATTTGTGGATTTAGATTATTTAAAAAACTAATAAAAATAAAATATATTTAAATAAAAGAAATGAGAGGTTGAATATTCTAGATGCAATGAAAATGATGTTTAAAAATCATATTTTAATGATAGTAGTAGTGGAAAAGTGTTGACCCTTCAGGCACTCCCTTTATCCAAGTCTAATTGTATTATATAATTATATTTCTCAACATTCACCCAAATAATTCTAGTTATACACCTAAATATGCCTAAATTTCATAACAAGAACTCAATATGGGTGTTTATCCTCTTATTAAAGTGATTCAAAAACTTATATACTTCTAAAAAATTGAACTAAACTTAACTCGCTATACTCAATGGAAAGACCTTTCAAAATAAATTTAAATAATGAGAAAATTTATTTACTTTAATAATTTGATCAACAATCTAGAACAATTTGGAAGAAAAATTATTCTAGAAATGAAAAAAAAAATCTTCATTCGAAAATATGTTTTCCAGGGAAATAAAAAAAACACAGTGAAATATATAAACTTGTAAGGGATTATCCTTTGATCTCTACTCTAATAGCCACTTATGAGTTTAAAATACCATGGTTAAATCATCTCCCATATTATTTTCTTCTTATCAGCCATAGTATCTCTATGGAAATCCTCCAGTAAGAAACACATAGTACACAGAAGAGCCTTAGTCACTCTTACTCTTTTTCAATCTCCCTCTTTCTCTCTTTTTATTTCCATGAAAATAGATATAAAATAATTGAAATGATTTTAGCTTTCAATTTCTCCTTGAGAACCACCATACACATGAAAAATATCTCAAAAACATACTTCAGGTGTTGGAAGTACTGATTTATTCATCACATAGGTGAGGAATTAGTTTCCATGCAAAATAAGATTTTAATATCCTCTAAATCATCCCACTATCTACACATTTTAATATCTTTTTTTAAAATGTGGTTCGGAAAAAAACTTGCAGTTCCCAGACCCTTTATTCATACTCTTACACAAGTGTGGATCCATGGGTTAACCCTTACACATCGCCCGGCTAACTTGATGCAATGTAACTGGATTCCTTGGTACCTTAACATGGCCCTGAATTGGTTACCCTTATGCAGATCACTTAGACGTTTTTATGGATCCTTAAGATTCTTCTAAAAATTAAAATAGGAAATTATCATATGGGTGGGGCACTACCAAAAATTCATATAGGATACAATGTCATATGAGGCATATAAAGACTTATGTGCCGAAATATTACATAGGACTTAAAATATCCTATGATTATCAAATTATCCTATGGGATTTGAAAATTTCATATGTGTATAAAAAATGTCTTATGTGAGTGGATATAATCTACCAAAAGAGCTAAATATTTCATATGGTATTTCAAAATATCCTATGTGGATGAAAATTCTTCTATACGGCCTCCAGAAGTCATATGTATTTAGAAAATTTTCTAACTAGATCAACATTTAACAAAGTGAATTATCATATAAGAGCTCTAAATTTTCCAATTTGGATCATAAAAGTCATACAGGACTTGATTTTGGAAAAGGAAATTGTTCTACATGGATAAAAAATCACCTAAAATTAATGAAAATATCTTACAGGATTTGAGTTTTGGTGAAGGGAATACTTGTATGAGATGAAAAATGTCCTAAAAGACTCAAAAAATATTGTACGACATCAAAATTCATCAAAGTAAAAAAATCATATAGGTTAATAAAATATCCTATAAGGCAAAACAAAAATATCCTATGAAATTTCAGACTTAACCAAAATTACTCATTTCATGCCCAAAAACAGAATGTTCCAAAAATAAATAAAGTCATCAATTGATAAATAAATTACATAAATGGTTTAAAAAACTTAAACACATTTAATTGATCCATTTTCATAATTAAGTCCAAAATATCATTAAAACTCAAAAATGATCTAATTTCACTCAAAAATAAAAATGGTGGGGATTAAATCATTGAAATACACATTAAAATTTATAAAAATATCATATCCATCAGTTAGAAATTAAATGGATTATTTACTTTCACTAATTGAGAGTGGGTATATATTATTATGGATTTAGGTTTCCATCTCTTTACCATGGCCACTGAATTCTATGGGATAAAATTTAAGTTTTGGGAGATATGGCCTTTAGATCTGAGAGGTATTGTCTCATTGGTTGGTTGTGATGTTTTTTGACCAAGGATAAGTTCTCTTAGCCTCCTTAGAGTGGTATATGTATGAATCATGTGATTTTATATTGATTCTTAACATGAATTGAACATTAGTGTCATCGTGTTAGCCTTTTTGTCTTATGAGATGACATATGGGGTTAGTCTTCCTCCCCATTTTGGCTTGTCATAAATAAGTAGGTTATTTCTTTGGTTTTGGATATAGATGTAGGTAGGGCATGTAAGGTCCGACCTAACTTATATATAAATAGGGTTTTACATTATTCTAACCTAGAGGTGATTTCTAATCTATATTTTCTTATGATATTATTTATTTCATTATATAGTTGTGATTATGTCGTGAGATAATATTCCCAATTCTATTGTTATTTATTTAAGGTGGATATTTTGATTAATTATGTTTCATGGTAAACCCCAATGGGTTAATATGAGGGGTTGAAAAACCTGAGGTTTGAAACTGATATGGATTGAGTCCACCTCTCCCATAGTCACCTAGATATTGTGCATGGAATCATGATGTGTTAAGATGAGATAATTATTGGTCGTGGTTTCTTTCCTTGTTGTATTATATTGATATGGGTTGGGATCAAGAATCCTGTGGGGATGAGATCATTCTTGACTTGGGCCACTTTTCCCATCATCTTCTTACTACTATGAGATCAATCAATATGCTATTGAGTTGAGATCATTATACTCTCTAGGTCACTTTTCCCCATCATCTTTGTATTTACATGAACTGGGAACAAAATTCTTTTGATCTAAGATCATCCTAGATCATGGGTGTTCTTCCCATTAGTCTCATTATTACCTTGATCAAGGGTCAAAATTCCCATGGGTTGAGACTATATATACAGGGGCCACCTTTCCCCTTTATCTTATATTAATACTCTATAATTTAGATACCATGGATTGAAATCATTATAGTGGCTCAAGATTCCCATGGGTTGAGACTGTATAGTTAGGGTATATTTTTTCCCCTTTGTCTTGATATTGATATGTTGTTATTTAAATACCATGGGTTTATCTCATTATAAACTTGGGGAACTTTTCCCATTGGTCTTATTTGATATTGAGCTTGGGTTAAGATGCCTGAGGGGTGATATAATATAGACAGTGGATTCTTCTTCCCTTTATCAGTTATTTTGATATTGTGATCAAGATACCATTGGGTTGAGATCTCTATAGCCATAGACCACCTTTGGGTTGGGATTAAATTGAATTGAGATGGGATAGAGATGCTTTGGGGATGAAATCATATAGCCATGGGTTGCCTTTCCCCTTATAATTATATCATTATACCACAATCTATATGATTTAAACTGAGACCTTATGAGAATCATAATGTACTCCCCCATTAACTTTAAATTTTTTTGATATGTTCAGAGACACCTTAGCATTCGTTAAAATGGGTATGATCACCCCTGATTGGTTGTGGGATACCTATGTCTGTGACATATCTATTATTATTTTCATTTAAATTTTACTTTTATATATGATAATATTAGACTATACTTAACCCTACTTATGTTGGATATGTTTAGGGAAACCATTGATGGAAGACTACTGAGTTTTACTCACACCCTTTTCAGGCTCTGCAATACCTGAGAAGACTTGTTAGTTGTAGGTGAAGGTAAAGGAAAGGTCCCTACTTTGTATGGTTGAGATACTTAGCTCAACTAGAGTTGGGAGATGGGACCAGGCTTAGAATCGAGACTATTCTAGTGGGTGATATTGATTTTGTTTATTCTTTTGGATCATTATATCCATGAATATTCTATGGGTGGTATTGTTCTTTTATGTGTGATTGTATGACATTAATAATACTAATCATATTATATAATGTGATTTATTGATATTTACAAATGCAATATAAATTTGAAGTCTTATTTTAGTTGGTTTATTTTTGGATAACTATTGACTATATTACTTCCACTATAATTTATAGTTATCTATACCAGATAGGGTATAGTCTTACCACATCATACATAGATCCTCACCAATGGTCAATAGAATATGGCATATGGGTAGGTGTACTTTAGGTATATAACACCACGTTTGGTCATGGAAGAAATAAATTGGACTAAGGATATTACAAAATGGTACGAGATCTTTGTTTTCTTTATCATATTTTTTTGGATATGTTATTAAAATATTGGATTAGTTTGAACTTGGGATAGATTATATATTTGTTCATTTTCAGTACCTACATGAGTGGAAATCCAAGTTACTAGAGAGTGGGGATTATTGTTTTGGAATTTCACTATTACAGTTGAGTTATTTGATTTATGAAAAGTGTGTTTTTTTATATTATTAATTTATGGTTTTTCTATTGTCCTAGGGTGGTAAGAGGTAATAATTCATGAATCATATTATCATGTGGGAATAATATGGAATTTTTGTTCTTTCTTTTAGTTGAGCACCTTAACTATGATATGAGTTCTGGTTATTTAAAGTGTCATTAGCGACTGATATAGTTCTTTCCTATATAACTTGATGGTGAAATTCTACTTAACTAGACTCATATATTGATTATTCTATTACTATTGGGTAATTTATGAGGTTAATATTATCTATATTTGATACATAACTCAATATTGGGTAGGTTGGGAAAATTTTATACCCTATTGATGTGATACTGTATATTTTAGGGTGGGTATGGAGTATCAAGATGTATTTACTACTACAGACATTTCCCATTTTGTGATGGAACAATGGGATATGTTGCTTCGTTGTAGTGTCATTGATGTGCCTAAGGATGTGATAGAGATCCTTAAGGGATTAGTCTAATAGGTGGGTACTTTGTAAGGATTGGAACCCTATAATATTGGCTTGGTAGGATCATAGATTTTCCAATTATTAATAAAGGCTCGGTATGGGGTGCTATAATGAGAGTTTCTTAAGGTATGTAGATAGGTTGGAGGTCCTAGTAATGATGTTACATCTTAGGATTGTAGTGAGATGGGTTTTATTCATCTAGAAGGGCACTTTTCCAACTTATTCCCAGGATGGGTTGTGATGATGTGTTGGTATCCCAATAAAGGGGTAATACTTGGGCATGTGGATGCCTTCAAGATCATAATAATGGGTAGATGGTTTTCATGTTATTAATGACACACAAGAGGTGAAGGATATTATATTAGTTTGGGAATGAGGGATGTCATGATGTATATTTTTATGAAATAATGAATTATTCTTTGTGTGGTAATGTGACTAACATGAATGTGAGGCATGGTCAGATGTATATTAGGCCAATGAGCCTAGGATCATTGGTATGTGACTCTCTATGAAAACCCATATATTTAACAAATAAATCCATGATTTATTACATAAAGACACATAAAACAATCCCCAAAGATCAAAAATCCTATTGTATTAAGTTTATTAGATACAAAACATAAAAACCTAAAATAAGGATGAAACAACATCATTTAATACTCCTTAACATGCTCTTAAAAATTACATCATTCTTCTCAAACTGCATGGGATAACTTGGGGATGTACATAAGAAAAGGGTGATCTATAAAGCTTAGTAATGGAATAATAAAATAATAATATGATGAAAGTAATTCATGTTAGTCAAGAGGCATATCAAGGTGACATAAAAGGGGTGATAATTATAAACATGAACATTGAAGTATGATATAAGATAATAACATCAAGGTGGCATAGTAATGTGGCAACAATATAAAACATGACATCATAAGAATAAGTCAAGGATAACTGCTGAGACGTCATAACATAATGTTATTAGGATAACCTCCCATTAACCATACATGTAATATCATGATACAAATACATTACCCAATTCATTGGAGGCCTATATAATTTTGGTCCATCTTATCACATTCATATCATATATATGCATTAGTGTGTCACATAGATCTTTCAACATAAGAACACCTTGTAACCACTTTGACATTCTAAGGAAAGATGTAGGAGGAGTGTTTAAAAATAAATTTTTCAAAGGAGGATGCTGATAGAATGTTTGATAAAATACTTTGAGTTGATCTTAATGAAGATAAATAATTTTTAATCAACAAATGGGATTAGATTTTGACACACATATTCAATGAAGGGAAAATAAGTCTGGAGGAGTACATTCAAACCTATGAAAATATAGCCTATAACTTCAAGGAACTCATTAAGGATGATCTAGACATGGAGTTAACCTCAATAAAATTGATTTTATATAGGGTTAAGGATTCTAAATCCCTTAATTTTTTCTATATTTGTTTGTTGATATATTATGTTGTTTAAAGTTTGGTGTTGTCATAAATTTTGTAAGGGCTTACACTTTCCCATTAAAAGTTATTTTATAAATAAAAATTTTAATTTTAAGTCAGTACAGAGTGTGGGTTACATAAATTTATGTCATAAATCAATAAATTATAGTTATATTTAAATTAATACTCTTTAGTGGAAGTTGGGATGGGTATGAACAACACAAATGTTTACCATGGAAAATAACAGGATACTTTCAGTAGCATAATGGGTGTACATAAAGGTTTATGGAATGTTTTAATGAGAGTGAAAGGTGGATAATAATTATTTTTAAATAATAATGATAGTAATGGTATGTGTAAAAACAAGTTCCAATATGAAAAATTGTAAATCAAAATACATAACTCAAAGAAAGTGATGGAACAAAGAGGAGGAAGATAGAATCACATGCCATGATAGGGTTCTTATAAAAGCATAAGAAGATCTTATTAAGAGTTTTGGAACACATTTTGAGGGATTTAGAGAGGTATGGGGAGAGTAAATTCATGATCAATGTGTTTTTAGTGAAGATAAGCAGGAGGTTGGGTGGTTATTTATCGAAAAAGATAGGGGATTTCTTTATTAATATATAAACTTAGGTTGTGGACTATATATGATAAAATAATCAAAACCAAAAACCTTTATATGATTTTTTACCATGGTTTCTGAAAAATAGGAGTGGTTTCAAATATTTTATAAGACTAATAACCAAAAAATTTAAAATAATACCATTGGTGATGTGGAAGTGAGTAATGTTCATAAAGAATTGATTTTAAACCCATAAAATATAATATAGGTTTTAGAGGATTTATTAAAAGATTATAAAATAAATCAAATAACATAAAAAACTCATTATTTTAAAGGCTAAATTTATATTTTCTAGTGTATTCATTTTTTAGCATTTATTACATCACTTTTGGACTATTATGATGTCATAATATAGATCATATATTTATATCGTATTTAATTTTTACCCAAAAAGTCGATGATCTCAAAAAATTATGAAAAAATCCACCATTGGATAATTTTGATGTGATGATTTCAAAAATAATATTTATTTTATCAAAATAATTTCCTAAATATGATAATTTTCACTTTTAAATAAAAATCCTTATTTATTGAAAAATACTAGTTTTTATGATATTCACATCTTTTTACCCTTATAAAATTTATATTGGACATCATTAAATTATATTATCATTTATATTTAAATAAATATTTTAAGAATATTTTATTAAAATGAAAAAATGAAATTTTCAAAGGAGGGTCTTAAATGCGAATATATATTTCTCAAAAATACAATTTTTCTTTCTTCATAACAAAATCTTATTTTTATCAAACTTGTTATATAATCATTTATAAAGTATTAATAAAAAGGGATAAATATTATTATTATTTCATTAAAAATATAAAAATTCGTATTACTAGAGTCTATATACATAACTTCTTATTACACTAGTGTATTCCCTAAGGGTAATGTGTGTGATGGTGGTGCTTTATTGGGGTGGTTCAGTGAACATGATTTGGGTTGTGATCTTGATAATCTTGAACTTCTCCCATAAACAGTTTCACTTGATCTTCATCTGTTGAATCTCAAATTGGGATTGGTCAAGATAAGAGCCTAATGATTCTATATCTATTGGGAGCTCTGATAAATAGGCTTCATAGAGTATGATCCTATAGGTCAAGATTATCACTTCTTCCTCTTGTTCCAATTATACTTTATCATAACCCTTAATATATATCATTCTTAATTGTCAATATTCAATGGATAAATTAATAGTGGTTATAATACTTAAAAATATTTTAGATCCAATAGGCTATATCATTCTAAAATAACCAATTTTTTTCATGTGTTTTCTATAAATTTATTACTTAATAAGGAATTTATTCATTTATAAGGTAATTTAATTTATAAAATTTTGAGTCATTACATTCTTCCCCCATTCAGAAATTTCACCCTCAAAATTTCATTTGAGGGTACTTTTTTATCACCTATTCTAGTTCCCAAGCTTCGTCCTCAAATCTTTGGTTCTACTATAGTACTTTAACTAGGTGAGTTGTATTGTTTCATATAACTTTTTCACTATGATCTAATATTTTTACTCGATGCTCCTCATATGAAAGATAATTATACAACGTTACCAATTATGGATTTAGTACATGTGAGTGGTTGGTTAGGTACTTCCTCAAGAGGTATACATGTAACAAATCATGCACTTGAGATAGGTTACATGGGAGTGATAAACGATAGGCCACTACTTTGATGTGATCAATGATATAAAATGGGATGATGTATCTAGGACTAATATTTACATTCTTACCAAACCTCATGATTTTATTCCATAGTGATATATAATGGAACGCCTTATCTTTGACCCCAAGCTCTGGTACTTGTAAAAAATTGTATGCATAGATTTTTTGTTGAATTTATATAGATTTTATATAAATTTTTATGGTTTTAACCTTCTCCATCATCTCTTAGATAATATTAGTTCCCATGATATTTCATTCTCTAACTTCATTCCATCATGTTAGAGTGTGATACCTCTTCCCATACAGAGCCTCATAAGTTTCCATTTGAATGCTAGAATAGAAATTATTATTATATGAGAACTTTACTAGGGGAAGGTGATGATCCTAATATCTTTGTAAATCCATTGAACATGATCTCAGTATATCCTATTGATTTTAAATGGTTCTCTCAGACTGACCATCCATATGAGGGTGATGGGAAATATTGAAACTCAACTCTATATTCAATGCTTGTTGAAGGATTCTCAATAACCTTAAAGTAAGCCTCCTATCTCAATCAGATACAATGGAGAGTGTAACTCCATTTTATCTTATCACTTCCCTTATTTATATCTTGGAGATTTGAAAAATATATAAATATTCCTTGATAGAAATGAAATGAGTTGTCTTTGCAAGGTAATAGACTACTACCCCGATAGTGTTATTTAATTTAGATGTATTGGGGAGTCCTATAATGAAAAACATGGTTAGGATTTCCCATTTAAATACTGATATGGGAAATAGTTTTATCATACCCTTAGACATATGTTGTTTATCCTTCATTTTTTGGCATACCAAGCATCGAGATACAAATTCTGCAATCTCCATATTCATGCTATCTCACCAGAATTTTTTCTTAATATATCTATACATCTTATTTCTTCTTGGATAAATAGAGAAGCATGATTTATATGCATTATCTAGAAATTCCCTCTTAATATTTGGTTTTTATGGGAAACATATCTAGGTTCCAAGCATTATAACTCCATCTTTAACAAATTTTAACTCTATAATATGCAATACCTTTTTCGATATCACCTCATCATCTTTTTGGAACTCCTTGATCCTATCAAGAATGGACGGTTCAGAAGTTATTTGAGAAAGGTAGGATGAATACCCTTTTAGTATTCCCATGCACATCCTTTTAATGTCCAATAATATTTTTTCCCTTTCAATCCTCATCATGGATAGGGTTTTAGGATCCTTTCTACATAGATAATTTTCTACTTTCTTCACCTTCCTAGGATGGTAATGGATTGAACAATCATAATACATAATCATCTCTTACCACCTTCATTGGTGTTTATTGATCTAATTTTGTGTGAATATAAAATAGAGTCTTTTATAATCTGTTTATATGTCACACTTCTCCTCATAGAGATAATATTTTAAAAATTTCAATTTAAAGATCACTGCAACCAATTCTATATTATGTTTCGAGAATTTCTACTCATATATTTTTAATTGGTGGGAGGAATAGGCTATCAATTTTTTATCTTTTATAAGTACAAAACCCAATAAATTTTTGGATGCATCACTGTATATAAAAAATCCTTCCCCACTAGTGGGTAATGTGAGTATAGGTGTAGTGATTAGTTTATTGTTTAAATCTTTAAATCTCTCCTATAATTTATCAATATAGAAAACCTTCACTCTCTTCTATATTATCTTGGTTAGTGGGATTGAAAATTGTGATAAGTTTCTTAGAAATCGATGATAATTCCCAGTTAGTCCAAGGAAACTATATATCTCCATCAAAGATGTTGGCCTGGTCCATCCTTAAATTGCCTTTGTTTTTTAAGGATCCACATATATCCTTTTTCTTGTGAGAACATGTCCCAATAATGTTACTTTCTATAAATAAAACTCATATTTTTTATACTTTTCATGAAAATTTTCTCTTCTCAAGGTATTTAGTATAGCATTCAAATTCTCCTCATAATCCTCCTTTATTTTAGAGTATATAAGAATATCATCTATAAAGACTACTATAAATTTTTGGAGGAATCCCTAAATACACCATTAATTAATTCCATAAATATTTCTATAGAATTAGTGATTAAAAATATCATCACTATGAACTCATAGTGCCAGTACCTTATATGAAATTCAATCTTGGGCATATCCTCCCCCTTCACCCTTATTTGATAATATCCTGAATGAAGATCCATCTTAGAGAAGTACTAGGATCCATGTAGATGATCAATTAATCCATTAATCTATTCTATAGGATACTTGTTCTTTATCATGATATTTTTGAGCTAAATATAATCAAATTAGAGGCTCATTGACCCATACTTCTTATTAATTAAGAGGACTGGAACACCCCTTAGTGAAGTACTTGGGGATATAAACACTTTATCCAGATTCTCCTCTAGTTTCTTCATCATCTCTTCATGTTCAAAAATGGCCATTATATATGGAGTCTTTAATATTAGAAAATCACCTAGTATAAGTTCTATCAAGAACTCAACCTCTCGAATAGGAGGAAGATAAGAAAATTCTTCAGGAAACACATCATCATATTCCCTTATAATGGGCATGTCATAAAGGATGATCTTTTCTTTAGTATTAATCATTTGATCTAGATACACTTTCTAATAATTCAATAATATTAATTATTGAGATAATGATACCAAAGGTGATTCATCCCCCTAATTTCACTTGTATATAATCATAGGGTAATTCATGAAATGGAGGTTTATTTCCTTCTCTCAAAAATTTATATTGGCTCAATATAAGGGATGCTAATCCATACCCAAAATCACATCAAATTCCAAAAAAGGGAGTATCAAATGGTTTTCTAGGAATTTGAACCCAAAAATATGGACAAGGAAGAAGTTATATACTTAAGATATAATAATTTTCTCATTTTTTGACTGATATCTCAACTTATATGTTTTAAGGTGGTGTTTAAATAGCTCTACTAAACTTTCATGATATGAAAGAATATTTAGAACTAGAATCAAATAATATTCTCATTATCCCTAAATTAATAATTTCCATACCTATCACCACATCATTTTCAAGATCCACCTCATTAGTTCTGATGGAATAATTTCTCCCTCCCTCTCTAGGAATTGAAGGTTGTTTTCATTGGTTATCTTAGACATCCCTTGTATTAGTACATTGATTCACATAGTATCTTTGTTCCTTGAAATTGAAACATTGGATAGTAGACTGAGCGTTGACTAGAGCATTCCTTTTTTCCATCACATTTGTGGATTTCTCCCTTCAGTATTTACTAGTTAGGATCCCTTTCTTCCCACACCTAAATCATTTCCTTTTCCACTTCAAGAAAATTTTGGGATACTTCTTTCCACACTTTTGACAAGTGGGATGTCATAATTGTTTTTCCAATGTGGTATTTCTCCATCACTCCACCATAATTAAACTCTATTTTACTCTTCCTATCACCAAACTCATGAGACCCTTGATATTTTTTTTATCTCGATTTTGACTTTGAGAGAACATTATACAATTTTCTCATAGAAATCAAAGACTTTAATTGCCAAATATTTTCATATAATAAAATTTATCCCACCAAATAAGTGGCCAAATTTACTTTTGGGGTCAGTGATAAAGTTAAAGGCATATCGTACAAGCCTTTTGAATTTTTCATCATACACCCCAATAGATTCAATATTATTTTTCTTGATTCCAAAAAAATCCCTCTCTATTTTAATTTCAATATTGTGAGGAAAATATTTATTGAAAAACATTTTCTAGAAATATTTTTATTCTATCTCTTCGATCTCCTCCTTGAGCTTTGTATTTTTTTTATCAACATATTCCACTGATCAATTTCTCCATCTATATGATAAATAAAAATAATGAACTTCTCTTTCTTAGAACATTAAATATTAGAGAATATATTTTCAATGCATTTGATCCATTATTCCATGATTAAAGGATCAGAAGATCTATTGAAAATTGGAAGCCTTTTTTATATAATGGGATCAATTTCAGCTTACTATTTCTTAGGGGGGTGTGGGTTTTCTACCTAATTCAAGTTTCTATTCAAAACTTGAGTTAATTAAGTATTGTCATGAATTTCTCAAATCCTGATCTCATTGGGTTTGGAATCTCATTTGGGCAGACATAACATTTCCTATCACATTGGTTGTTGACGCAGTTCCTCATATTTCAAGCCATTGACTAAAATAAAAGGAACATTAGAGATAGGGATTATTAAACTATTAAACACATAAAAGGGAAACTATAAAAATTTAATGGGTAACTCATAAATTTTATACCTTCCATAACCTATGAATTTTTAGGTTTCAATCTAAGTTATCCATGATCTATCTTATAATATAAAATTTTATGGTCATTTTTGTTCCCTTCATGATAGTTTATAAAGAGATTGTGAATTTACCAAAGCATATACCCTAGGAGTGTTAAACTATGTGTGCAATAAGTCATATTTATCTTTCACTAGGCGATGATTTATTCAATTCCTAATGCACCCTATTTGTGGTAATTACTCCAAGGTATAATTATGCCAAATCCACATCCACATATAGTATCTAGGTAGGGATTTTGTTTCTTGGAAACCACTTACTCTATACTATACCATAATTTAGGGATTTTCTCCTATGTTTTATATTATCCCTAAGGATTTCAATATGGTTTTCTAATCCTAATACCCAAAAATAATTATACCTTTATCTGATACAAACTATGAAAACCCATATCTTTAATACACATTATTTTATGATTTATTACATAAAGACACACATAAAACAATCCCAAAATATCTAAAGGACTCTTGTATTTGGGTAATTATATATATAACATAACAATTTAAAATATGGATATAATAACATTATTTAATACTTTTTAAAATACACTTAAAAATTCCTTCACACTTCTAAAACTACACAGGATAACCTGGGGACGTACATAAGAAAGGGGTGAGCTATAAAGCCCAATAAAGGAATAATAAAATCATAACATGATGAAAGTAATACATGTTATTAAAGATCCATATGAAGGTGAAATAAAATGGTTGGGAATCATAAACATGAACATCAAATCATGATATAAGATGATAACATCAAGGTAACATAGGAATGTGGAAACTGCATAAAATATGACATCATAAGCATAAATCAAGGATAACTACTGAGAAATCATAACATAGTGTGCTTATGATAACTTCCCATATAGAATACATATAATATAGTATGATAAAAACATTACCCAATTAATTTTAGGGTAATATAATTCTGATCCCACTCATCATATTCATATCATGTACATGCATTAGTTTTCTATATAAATCATACAACATAAGAGTGTCTTTCATTAATTTTAATCCCAAGATTAAGGAGTGTGGGTTTAATATATATAAATCAACATTAAATGAATGATATTTATATTTATATGAATACACTTGATTGGAAATGTGTATAGGTATACACAATACAAATTTTTGGCATGACAAATCACGAGATAATTATAGCAGCATAACAAGTGTACATAAAGGTCTATAGAAGGGTTTAATGAGAGTGAAAGGTTATATTATTTTACTTTGGAATCATAAGGATAGTAAAGGGATGTGTAAAAACATTTGATGAAAACATGAAAAATTATAAATCAAAATGCATAACTCAAATAAAGTTCTTTAATAAATAGGAGGAAGAGAGAATCTCTTACTTTGGTAGGGTGATTCTAAAATCTTGATAAGAGATTATTTAGAGCTTGGGAACACCTTGAGAGGGATTTAGAGAGGGATATGGCGAGAAAATTCATGCTCAATGGGTTTTTAGAGAATAATATTGGTAGGTTTGGTGGGTATTTATAGAAAATTGATGGGGATTTTTTTTATTAATTTCTAAACTTGTATTTTGGACTCTATATGATAAAATAACCAAAACCATTGGCCTTACCATGGTTTTTTACAAAGGTTTCTACAAAAGTAGAGTGGTTTTAAATATTTCACAAGTAAAAGAACTAAAAATATTAAAATAATAATATTTTTGATGTGGAAGTGCGTCATTTTCATAAAGAATAGATTTTAAAAACTCAAAATATAATATAGGTTTTGGAGTATTTCTTAAAGTATTATAAAATTAATCAAATAAAAACTCAAAATAATTATTTTAAAAAGGGTATTGAAATATATGGCTCTTGAATTTTCTAGAGAGGAGAACCTCTCCTCTAATGTTTCTCATTTTTCACTGTGTCGTCGATATATCGGCTTTGTTGATGGATGTCTAGATGATCGTGACTTCACTCTCTAGTTATATCTTGGTGGAGATAGAGGAAAATGCATTTTCTAATCTTCTCTAAAGACGTCACTGCTTCCTTCTTCTTATTAGACTTTATCGATAGAAAATTTGATTTTTCTCTTATAATTATCCTTCTATGGCTACTCCCATCCCTATATCTAGTTCATATCTAGGATTTCCTTACTTGATTTGAAGGTTGTAGACTTCTTGGGTGGCGATGTATCACACAGTGGTCTGGTTTTCTTCAGGTGGAGTTGTTAGTGGCCCTACGATGGATAGATTTTAGTAGACATTTGATCTGGTTGTGGTGGCCTTGATGTTTTTAGTGGAGGCTCAGGTTGATGTGGGTTTTGGTTTAGGAATTTTTTGGTTTAATTATCAGTGGTTGTCTATAGTTTCTTATCTTCATCATCAGTCTTCTATCTATTGAAAAGGCCTCCCTCATGTCTAGATCTTGATTCAGATCTGACCACCTCGGTGTTGATAGGTGTTTGTGTGGGTCCATGGTTTATATATCTTCATGAAACGATCATCCGGAGGTGGTTGCCTCTCATGGTTAGTGTTTTTTGAGAATTAGGTGGTGGATTGGTTTTCTTTGGATGACGGTGTTCGGTGGTCTGGCATCAGGAAGTTGTCGGGGTTATGTGAGGCATGTTGTAGTGAGCTTAGTGATGACGACGAGGGTACATCATGGTGTATCTGTGTGTAGGATAGTGTTTCTAGTGGTGTGTCTAATGTTTATGAAGGTCCTCGATTATGGTGGTGTTTAACTGGACATATTCTTGTTTTCTTGGTTTAGTTTGTTTTTTGGGGTGTATATTTATTCACATATATTGGATTCTTCTGTTGGACTCACCTATTTTGATAATCCGAAATCATGTTTCTTTTATATGATAATCATGTTTCATTAATATTTATAGTTTCTATCAAGTAATAACTATGTATTTTTAATCTCACTACTCACTCGATTAAGTTTACAGTGAAAAATTTCTCTAAGAGGTTACTGATAGAGGTTACCACTAGAGGTTATCGATAGAGGTTACCGATAGAGGTTACTACTATAGGTTACCGCTAGAGGTTACTGGTAGAGGTTAATTCTGAGGAACCTCACTACTGAGTTGTCAATGCAATCTCATCGCTACGAGTCTACCGATGAAACCTACCAATGAAGGCTACCGTTGAAAGAAATTGATGAAGGCTACCGATGAAAGCTACCAATGAAGGCTACCGATTAAATCAACCGATAAAGGATACTAATGAAATCTACCGATGAAGTGTCACGACCCGTCCTCGGGGCCCGTGCCGTGACTACCCCAAGCCCGCCTTCCATAGGCCAGGGGCTGGCGACTATCACCAAAGGCGTAAATCCTGATAACTGGGAAGGCATTGCCTTTATAAAAGTAAACAAACACCACAGAGTACAAGCGGAAGTAAACACTAAGTACAAAGAGAAGTGCTGAAAGGAAAAATGGGCCAGAATACAAACCCAAAAGAAAGTACAACTACAACTGAACAAAGTATAACAGAAAAAGACAACAGCTGGAGGGACGGAAGCGGCTCCTGGGTCTTCCTCCTCGGATCCTACCTGAAGGGTAGGTACAGATGACACAGCTCCTGGATCGTCCACCACGGATCCTACCTGAAGGGTAGGTACATATAGACTCCTCAACGCTCTCGCCCGTCAACCTCCTCCGGATACTGACTCATCGTATAGTCCACCTCCGGGTACTGACTCGTCGTGTAGGCCACCTCCAGGTACTGACTCGTCGTGTAGTCCACCTCCGGGTACCGTACAGTCCTCGAACACTCGGCCACCGTCAGCACTGTCGTCGTCTGCAACCAACACAATGAGGTGCGGGCAAGCCCGTGCAGGGGTGAGTATGACAATACTCAGTAGGGATCCCGAGACCCTCAAGGTCTCACTAAATCCAACAAGGATAGACACAATGAAGATCTCAACAGATAACTTATACTTAGGTATATGCCCATACATATGCCTAAGTTATCAAGTAACTCATCTCAATCATGAGTAAACACAAGGATCATGAAATCAACGGATAACCTCTACTCAGGTATGTGCCCATACATATACCTAAGTTATCAAGTGACCCATCTCAATCATGAGGTAAACACAAAGGTTAAAAGTCTCATCTCAAACCAGGATTTTCATTATCGAAACCGTAACTACTGAAGAGCTCCGTCTCTGGAGTGTACAGTGGTCCTGTCACGACTCTGAGGTACTACTCACTAACCTAAGACTGCTGAGGTACTCCTCCTGTCGAGTACCGCGGGTCAGCCACCCAAAAACAGTAGTTCTTCCCACCGAGGTATGTCACCCAAACACAGTAGTGCACACCCCCTAGTAGCCTGCTGAGGTACTCTCCGGATGAGTACCGTGGGTCTGCACTGTCACACAGGTAGTTCTTTGTCCGCCATGGGTCTACACCCAAACAAAGTAGTGCTTCGTCCACTGGGCTAGTCGACTCACTCCAAGTCGAGTCGGTCAAGTAGTCGTCAGGTCTCAGTCGGCTACACGGTCTCCGTACTCCGCACGCTCGTCTCTGGGAGGGTCCGCTCCACGAGCTAAAGGTTGATACTCCAAGTATCTCAAAGTCCAACGAATAAGTAACTCAAAGGACCTCCTCATCATAGGGGTCTCAACGCAATAGACGGCGCGCCAATAGGACGCCCGGTCTGTGAGTTATTAGCCTTTTCGTCCCCGGGGCCCGGTTGGTTTCGTGAGCAAACCAAATCCGGCTGTATCTCAACTGTACCCCGAACTCTCATAGGGTATATTCATAGAGACCGTTTCTCAACTGTGATCAACAACGCCGTTGACGGTTCGTCAAACGGACATTCTGTCAGAAAGGTATCAGCTTTTCCGTTCTAGGGGCCCGGTTGGATTTCGGGTGCAATCCAACCCGGCCACTATCCAACTGCATTCAAATATCGGGAGAAGGATGCCAAAAGTTCTGTATCGTCAACAGGAACGCAACGCAACAGACGGCGCGTCAATCGGACGCCCGGTCTGGAAGTTATTGGCTTTCTCGTTCTGGGGGCCTGGTTGGTTTTTTAAGTTTAAAGCAACCCGAACACACTCTGACGGTATCCAAACCTCGAGCGGAGTAAGCCAAAATATCTTACTCACTTAGAGGAATTCAACAAATCTGACGGCACGTCAATCAGACGTCCGTAGCTCAATATATGAGCGTTTCCGCTTCGAGGGCCCGGTTGGTTTCATGTGCGAACCAACCCGGCCGAACACAAAGTAATCTGAAACCCTGAGTGCGATATACCGAAACGACTGTCTCGATCCAAGGATCGTGTTGCCACTGACGGCGCGTCGTTCGGAGGCCCGTATCTCAAGTTATGGGCATTTGAAAGAAAATGGTCCGAAGACGGGGGTTTGGGCCCGGGCCGACCCGACCCGACCCCCCCCCCCCCCCGGGGTTGGCAGAACCGGGTCGACCCGACCCGGTTCAGTCCGGCCAGGGCGCGGCCCGGCCGGTCGGACCGGTCTGGCTCAGTTCGGCCGAGTGGCCGAGCGCCGCGGGGTGCTGCCCCCGCAGTCTGGAGATGTCGCAGCCCCAGTTGGGGCCGCCTTGCCAGCGGACGCGACGGCCGGGCCGCGGAACCGCGTCGCCGCCGCGGCTGAAGTCGCGG
The DNA here is from genome assembly GCA_963277665.1 of Viscum album. Classification (NCBI taxonomy): domain Eukaryota; kingdom Viridiplantae; phylum Streptophyta; class Magnoliopsida; order Santalales; family Viscaceae; genus Viscum; species Viscum album. The sequence continues at coordinate 1,969,319,981 of OY728161.1, forward strand.
CGGGTTTTGCCGGCGCCGCGCCGGCGGGAGTTTCCGCGGGCCACCGGACGCGCTCCGGTGGTCTGTTTTGTGTGCGGTCTTCGCCAGTGGTCCTCCCGGGACCCGATCTTCACTGCAAAGGGATTCAAACGCCCAAACGGCCTGCTTTGTCGTCTCCCGTCAATCCGCATGTCAAAACGAAATGCACCGTCTTCGTGGTTCTCCGGCGCGGCGTGCTGGCACCGCGCCCCTTCGCCGAGGCTCCGCTCCAGCCGCGGCGCCTTCGACTTCCTTCGACGTGGCGTGACGGCGTCGCGTTCTTGTTCAGCTTCTCGGCGTGGCGCGACGGCATCGCGTAATACTACCGAGCGATTCTCGCGTGGTGCGACGGAACCACGCCATCCCGTTCCATCCATATTAGAAACAATATCAATAATGGAGGAGGTTCGGCCGTGTTTGTGCGGTCCGGCCCCCTCTTGTTAATCGATAACAACTAGTTGTAAAATCACGAAGGATGACAAGATATAATTCACAAACGAAAATAATTAAATAATAAACTTCAACATCAATCCGCATGAACGAACGATCCGCAGATCAACCTGGAATTGGTTGGTCCGCGCTCGTCGTTCTTTTCTCAGAAGATAAGAGAACACCAAAAATAAATTCCCCTACCTCGATTCAGATACGGTGCACTTCAATCAAATTGCGAGCGTCGTGGAAGTCGGGCGTCATGGAAAAAGAATGTCGATTCCGTTGTCTTCGAGGTGCGTTCGAAGGGGAAACGTCGTTGGAAGAAGACGTCGCGTTCTTTGGTGGAGATGTTCTTCGTTGGAGGTGTTCTTCTCATTCTTCGTCGAAGGTGTTCTTCGCGTTCTTCGTCGAAGGTGTTGAAGAAGAAGAAGACTTCAAACATAGCCTTTTCTCTCCCAAGTCTCCACCACAAGAACAACTAACCCCAAAATAAAATAATCCTCCCACTTATTTTATTAACCCAATATAGGTTTTGAATTTCAAGAGTTTGAAAATTCAAAACCCACATTTAACTCACTTAAGTTATTAACATAAGATGTTATAAAATTAAGGAGGTGATAAGTTATCAAAACTTAAATGGGGGGTTTAGAGGGGTTAGGAAAGTTAAGGAATTTGAAGAGGTGGGGAGGGGTTCGTGTGGGCCCCACCCTTTCAAATATCCACACATGGGAAGTTGGATGGATGTGGTCCCACCACCAACTTCCCATGGGAGAAGTTAACCACTTAACATGAAATAAAATTGATTTAACAATTTTATTCACTTTTTTAATTAAACCTCAAAAAATTAACTTCTTCTCCTGCACAAACGCAACTACGGTAAAGGTTCCCTTAAGCGATTACCGGCGTTGCGAGTTCCTCGGTGTAATCGGATTTCAATTCTGAGCACCGGTTCAAAAGATAGAAATTCTCGCTCGCTCGTTCACTGAACGTACCCGAGCCAAACTTCGGAAATTAATTCCGGGCACACCGGGCCTCGGAATCAGGCGCCGTCAGAAACTGCGTTCTTGTAAAATTCGAAAGAAAATTAAGAAAAAATTTCCTTGAAATTTACGGGTCTTTACATTACTCTCACCTCAGGGATTTACGTCCCCGTAAAGCTTCAACACAAACTAGGGTCACAAAAGCGGTACAGAGCAACGCATCTGAGCCTTCCGCTCCCTTGTGCTTACCTGGAGGTTCTGTACTACCAAAGAAAGTGCACCCGAGGAATCGATCATCCTCGTAGGATCTGCTCCTGTCGATCCTTGATCCCCACTGGAACCTCCGTGAAAGACACCCCATCGCCATCGTCCAGCTCCTCATGGTCGATGATATGCGAAGGGTCGAGCACGTATCTCCTCAGTTGAGATACGTGGAAGTCGTCGTGCACCTGATGCAACTGAGGTGAATGGGTCGAGTGGTAAACCACCCCGCCTACCCAGCTGAGGACCTAAGAAGGTCCGCCGAACCTCGGAGATAACTTTCTGCCTTGGCCACTTTTCCGTAAACCTCGTCGAGGTGAGACCCGTATAAGGACATGATCGTCATCCTCGAACTCCAGAGGTCTCCATTTTCTGTTAGAACTGAAACTAAAAAGGTTTCTGTCATGAGGGTATGGTTGACTGACTCAAGAGTGATCGGTCGCACCCTCCTGTGAAAGAGTTTATCCCATGCTGCCTGGGGTTTCCTTTTTGTCGTCCAAGGAAAACCCATCCCGACGTTTGCCTAAAACCGTCAATTTGTGTTTTAACTATGATTGCCCAGTCCATACTCAAACCAACGTCGTAAGGCCTCGACGCTGCCACCAAGAGATTCCAACTGAAACTCTCGCCTTGAGGGTCTGACCACACCATCGGCGTAAGTGTGAATATCGAGTCTCCTCCCAAGGTATCTCCAGACGTGAGGGTCAAGTCCACGGCTTACCAGAAACTCTAGGTCTGGAACAAGATTGGTGAAAGCAAGGAATGATTCATATCGACGTCCGTTACTACAACAGCTAGTAGTGGACACAGACTGTTCCTTGAATCATTTCTAGAGCCATTGGGTCACACTCCTTGACCGCAACCAGCCGCACTCTTCCACCGCCCTTCAGCTCCCTGAGCCTGGTGGGGATAACTAAGGCGGGTGGTTGTAGCATGTTAAGATGTACACCACCTCATACTGCTCTCCTAGCTCTACCTCCACATCTGCTTCTTTGCAGACTCATCTGTCCTTAAAGCTTCCACTTCTTGAAACATTTAACACACCCGAGTCTCTAAGACTGGCACCAGTTTCCTGTTTCTTACTGCACTGTGCAGTCTTCATCCACTCTTGGATGACCTAGACCTCCTTTAGTCTCATAAGAGCTTCTATGATTTCTTCTTTGCGGATAATAGAAACCTGGTCTCATCCCCTGGATGAACCACATTCGTTGCCTAATACAGTCAATCCTGACATGAATGATGCATTCATGCCATGGATGACGTCATAAGGCCTCGACGTAACTACCAAGAGATCCAATTGTCACTCTCTCCTCTAAGGGTCGAGTCACACTGTCGGCATCAGTGTGAGGTCACTGGGTCTCCTCCAGTAGAAATCTCGAAAGTGAGGGTCAAGTCAACAGTTTAACCGGGACCACTCAGTATCAACCAAACAAAAGGACAAGAAAGAAAACAAAGATAAGTTTCTTTTTATTATTGCAGCTCATAGTACAAAGACACGAATACAAAAGAAACATGGAACTAGAAGTACAAATGATGCATCCACTAGTTCCACTCCTTCCCACCTGCTCTCAGAGCTCTACTGCCTTGTCCACTGCTCGACTATTGCTCAAGAACCAGCCGCTGCTTCTGTCTCGGTGGCTCCTCCAACACCCGCTGATCAACCGTACGAGGATTCGAACAGTCTAGTTCCAGGTGACCCTTTCTGCCGCATGAGTAACACAACCTGCTTCTGGCACGCCTAGCTCTGTTCCCACCCCGGGTGCCCCGCACCACCGGTCCTAAAACCCGAGATCGTCCAACTGCTGGTCTGGTCCTTCTGGACCTCTGCATCATCTATCTACTACCCACAGATGACTCGGCAACTGATCGAAAACCCTGAAGCAAAGGCAGAAGCTCCTGTACACGCTCGGGGTGTAGAGCTACTGGAAGAAACTCCACCCTGAAGAAGGTATCGAAGTCTTCCCATGCGAAGGTCATCCCGTCGCAAAACTGGAACAAGTGGCTCCACCACCTGCCTGCTGCTGCCTGAAGGAGGCTGGCAGCAAATATCACCATGAAGTTTGTCGGCATCCCCACTAGCCTGAAGACTCTCACCACAACCTCCAGCCAATGCTCAGCGGCCTGCGGGTCCATCCCTCCCTGGAACCTGGGTGGCCTCTGGCGCTGGAACTCGTGCAGCGCACTCAAGTAGCATGCATCGCCTACTGCTGGGGTTGGTGGCATCGGTGGCCCAACGTATGGTAGTACCGCTGGTGCCTCTGTTGGTGCCTCAACTGCAAGAGGGCCCTGTACCGAAGCCTCGTCACTCGACAGGTTGTCAGCACGCACATCCCTCTGGGCTCTAGCTGGTCATCCGATAAAAGGCATCCTAAAAGAAACAACGTAACACGGTCAAACGATTATACCTAGTGAGCTGACCTGGTTTGAGCTGTTTTAAGGGAAAACCTTTGAAAACACACACACAATCAGTGTTTTCATGCACAAAGTCGGAAATCAGTTGTCAGGGTCCTGGTGTATGGATACATCAGCCGCCCGCACCAACACTGGACTCCCTGAACTGAAAACCACACTCGGTACTCTTAACACTATTGCTTCACAGAAGAAACATCAGAGTTATAAGTTCTACGGTAGAACCGAACTCCTCTGATACCAATTTGTCACGACCCGTCCTCGGGGCCCGTGTCGTGACTACCCCAAGCCCGCCTTCCATAGGCCAGGGGCTGGTTACTAGCACCAAAGGCATAAATCCTGATAACTAGGAAGGCATTGCCTTTATAAAAGTAAACAAACACCACAGATTACAAGCGGAAGTAAACACTAAGTACAAAGAGAAGTGCTGAAAGGAAAAATGGGCCAGAATACAAACCCAAAATAAAGTACAACTACAACTGAACAAAGTATAACAGAAAAAGACAATAGCTGGAGGGACGGAAGCGGCTCCTGGGTCATCCTCCTCGGATCCTACCTGAAGGGTAGGTACAGATGACGCAGCTCCTGGATCGTCCACCATGGATCCTACCTGAAGGGTAGGTACAGATGGCCTCCTCAACGCTCTCGCCTGTCAACCTCCTCCGGATACTGACTCGTCGTATAGTCCACCTTCGGGTACTGACTCGTCGTGTAGGCCACCTCCAGGTACTGACTCGTCATGTAGTCCACCTCCGGGTATCATCCAGTCCTCGAACACTCGGCCACCGTCAGCACTGTCGTCATCTGCAACCAACACAACGAGGTGCGGGCAAGCTCGTGCAGGGGTGAGTATGACAATACTCAGTAGGGATCCTGAGACCCTCAAGGTCTCACTAAATCCAACAAGGATATCCACAAAGAAGATCTCAATAGATAACTTCTACTTAGGTATATACCAATACATATGCCTAAGTTATCAAGTAACTCATCTCAATCATGAGGAAACACAAGGATCATGAAATCAACGGATAACCTCTACTCAGGTATGTGCCCATACATATACCTAAGTTATCAAGTGACCCATCTCAATCATGAGGTAAACACAAAGGTCAAAAGTCTCAGCTCAAACCAGGATTTTCATTATCGAAACCGTAACTGCTGAAGAGCTCCGTCTCTGGAGTGTACAGTGGTCCTGTCATGACTCCGAGGTACTGCTCACTAACCTAAGACTGTTGAGGTACTCCTCCTATCGAGTACCGCGGGTCAGCCACCCAGACACAGTAGTGCTTCCCGTCGAGGTATGTCACCCAAACACAGTAGTGCACACCCCCTAGTAGCCTGCTGAGGTACTCTCCGGACGAGTACCGCGGGTCTGCACTGTCACACAGGTAGTTCTCCGTCCGCCATGGGTCTGCACCCAAACAAAGTAGTGCTCCATCCACTGGGCTAGTCGACTCACTCCAAGTCGAGTCGGTTAAGCAGTCGTCAGGTCTCAGTCGGCTACACGGTCTCCGTACTCCGCACGCTCGTCTCTGGGAGGGTCCGATCCACGAGCTAAAGGTCGATACTCCAAGTATCTCAAATTCCCACGAAGAAGTAACTCAAAGGACCGCCTCGTCATAGGGGTCTCAACGCAACAGACGGCGCGTCAATCGGACGCCCGGTCTGTGAGTTATTAGTCTTTTCGTCCCCGGGGCCCGGTTGGTTTCGTGAGCAAACCAAATCTGGCCATATCTCAACTGTACCACGAACTCTCATAGGGTATATTCATAGGGACCGTTTCTCAACTGTGATCAACAATGCCATTGACGGTTTTTCAAACGGATGTTCTGTCAGAAAGGTATCAGCTTTTCCGTTCCAGGGGCCCGGTTGGATTTCGGGTGCAATCCAACCCAGCCACTATCCAAATACATTCAAATCTCAGGAGAAGGATGCCAAAAGTTCTGTATCGTCAACAGGAACGCAACGCAACAGACGGCGCGTCAATCGGACGCCCGGTCTGGAAGTTATTGGCTTTCTCGTTCCTGGGGCCAGGTTGGTTTTTTAAGTTTAAACCAACCCAACCACACTCCGAAGGTATCCAAACCTCGAGCGGAGTAAGCCAAAAGATCCGTCTCACTTAGAGGAATTCAACAAAGCTGACGGCACGTCAATTGGACGTCCGTAGCTCATGATATGAGCGTTTTCGCTCCGAGGGCCCGGTTGGTTTCGTGTACGAACCAACCCGGCCGAACTCAAAGTAATCCGAAACCTTGAGTGCGATATACCGAAACGACCGTCTCGATCCAAGGATCGTGTTTCCGCTGACGGCGCGTCGTTCGGAGGCCCGTAGCTAAAGTTACGGGCATGTGAACGAAAATGGTCCGAAGACGGGGGTCTGGGCCCGGGCCGACCCGGCCCGACCCCCCCCCCCCCCCCCCCCCCCGAGGTCGGCCGAACCGGGTCGACCCGACCCGGTCCGGTCCGGCCAGGGCGCGGCCCGGCCGGTCGGACCGGTCTGGCTCGGTTCGGCCGAGCGGCCGAGTGCCACGGGGTACCGCCCCTACGGTCTGGAGATGTCGCGGCCCAGGTTGGGGCCGCGTCCCTCCACCGGTTCCGCGCGGCCACGGAACCGCGTTGCCCCCACGGATTCAGCTGTGGCGGGTTTCGCCGCCGCCACCTGGCGGCCGGCCACTGGCGGCCGCTGCCTCTGACCGCCGGCACCGCCGTGCCGGCGTGGCACGCCAGCGGGAGTTTCCGCGGGCCACCGGACGCGCTCCGGTGGTCCGTTTTGTGTGCGGTCTTCGCCAGTGGTCCTCCCGGGACCCGATCTTCACTGTGAAGGAATTCAAACGCCCAAACGGACTGCTTCGTCGTCGCCCGTCAATCCGCATGTCAAAACGAAATGCACCGTCTTTGTGGTTCTCCGGCGCGGCGTGCTGGCGCCGCGCCCCTTCGTCGTGGATCCGCTCCGGCCGCGGCGCCTTCGACTTCCTTCGACGCGGCGCGACGGCATCGCGTTCTTGTTCGGCTTCTCGGCGTGGCGCGACGGCGTCGCGTAATACTACCAAGCGATTCTCGCATGGTGCGACGGCACCACGCCATCCCGTTCCATCCATATTAGAAACAATATCAATAATGGAGGAGGGTCGCCCGTGTTTGTGCGGTCCGGCCACCTCTCGTTAATCGATAACAACTGGTTGTAAAATCACGAAGGATGACAAGATAGAATTCACGAACGAAAATAATTAAATAATAAACTTCAACATCAATCCGTATGAACGAACGATCCGCGGATCAACCTGGAATTGGTTGGTCGGCGCTCGTCGTTCTTTTCTCAGAAGATAAGAGAACACCAAAAATAAATTCCCCTACCTCGATTCAGATACGGTGCACGTCAATCGAATTGCGAGCGTCATGGAAGTCGGGCGTCGTGGAAAACGAACGTCGATTCCATTTTCATCGAGGTGCGTTCGAAGGGGAAACGTCGTTGGAAGAAGACGTCACGTTCTTCGTCGGAGATGTTCTTCGTTGGAGGTGTTCTTCACGTTCTTCGTCGAAGGTGTTGAAGAAGAAGAAGACTTCAAACTTAGCCTTTTCTCTCCCAAGTCTCCACCACAAGAACAACTAACCCCAAAATAAAATAATCCTCCCACTTATTTTATTAACCCAATATAGGTTTTGAATTTCAAGAGTTTGAAAATTCAAAACCCACATTTAACTCACTTAAGTTATTAACATAAGATGTTATAAAATTAAGGAGGTGATAAGTTATTAAAACTTAAATGGGGGGTTTAGAGGGGTTAGGAAAGTTAAGGAATTTGAAGAGGTGGGGAGGTGTTCGTATGGGCCCCACCCTTTCAAATATCCACACATGGGAAGTTGGATGGATGTGGGCCCACCACTAACATCCCATGGGAGAAGTTAACCACTTAACATGAAATAAAATTGATTTAACAATTTTATTCACTTTTTTAATTAAACCCCAAAAAATTAACTTCTTCTCCCACACAAACGCGACTACGGTAAAGGTTCCCTTAAGCGATTATCGACGTTGCGAGTTCATCGGTGCAATAGGATTTCAATTCCGAGCATCGGTTCAAAAGATAGAAATTCCCGCTCGCTCGTTCACTGAACGTACCCGAGCCAAACTTCGGAAATTAATCCCGGGCACACTGGGCCTCGGAATCAGGCGCTGTCAAAAACTGCGTTCTTGTAAAATTCCAAAGAAAATTTAGAAAAAATTTCCTTGAAATTTCCAGGTCTTTACATGAAGGCTACTGATGAAGGTTGTAGATGAAGTCTACCGAAGATGCCTACCGATGAAGCCTACCGTTGAGAAGGCTATCGTTACCAGTCTACCAATACTCACTCATCTACTCCATACTTTTTCAATTTCTTAAGATTATTTGAATGGTCATATTTGATAAATTTAATGCTTCTGACATTAATTAATGTCAATTGTAGACATATCAAGAGATTGTATCAGGAGACAATACAAGGTACATGGAAGACCGCACGTAGTTTTCTTATTCCCATTTTCAGACCTCAAATATAAAATAGAAGACCGGGGAAGAGAATACAAAGAGGATGCATGAGAGAAACTACAAGACTGATCCTAAGAATATGGAGAACTTACCAGCATTTGCACTGAGAACCCAAGACCTTCACGAAGATCATTTGGGAGAACAGACTCAATACTTTTTTTGTGCTTCATCAAATCTCTTTCAAACTAAGAAGAAGAACACCTCAGTACCTGGAAGCTAGAACCTGGAGTTGTGACACTCTATTTTGGAGATAAATTCCAAAGAAAGACTCAAACTTCAATTTTTTCACTCCAAGTAAAGAGTTGAACTTGAAACACATAGATCCTTCTAAACTCAATCTTTATCACATTATCTCTATTGTGTTTCTTATATTACATTTCTGAGAAGTGTTTATTAGTCTGTTACAAACATTGTCTCCTGTGATTGAACTAGAGGATTTTGAAAATCCTCATACCAAACATTACTTACACTTTTATTCTCACATGTAATCGTGGAAGAGGATTTTTGTGGCCCGATTGTGTATTTTTTCCATGAAGAACTGTGGTAGAGGGTTTTAGCCCTGGACAGTTTGTGAAAACTATTGTAAATGATGATACAGGTTGTGTATCAAGTTTATTATTAATATAAACTACTTGGTGATAGGTGATCACTAAGTGCATAGAATTAAGTCTCATCTTGATACTGACCCTCTTGTTTAACTCTGTTGTGTACTTTCTATTACAATACTCTATTTTTCTATTTTCCGCTACTTATAACTTTAAAATAGAAAATTGTTTTATATTCACTCTGATAGTTAGTTTTGGTTGGTGTGTATATGTGTTTAATTCAGTAAACCTGTATCAAAAGTTGGATAAGTGTTTTACGCTGATTCAACTGAGTACTAATCAACCTTTGAGAAACTTGTTAACTAATTAAACATTTATATCTCTACTACCTTAATTAACTGGGCTGTTTTCAAATTGGAGATTTTTATCAAAAAGTTTTTAACAGAAATTTTAAGTAGGAACTTAATTCACCCCCTCTTGAGTTTCCACTATGACCAACATTTGGTATCACAGGTTGTTTTTATTGCTACCATCAATTTTTTTTTTCAATATTTTCATATTCTTTTCAACTGTGATTTTGGTTGTATCCTAAAGATCTTAAAATTTCTTTCATATCTAAATTTTCATTTTCTTAAATTCTAATTAACTATAGATAACCGAGTTGAGGGTGTGACTACTAACATTCCACCTTTCATTAATGGTACTAACTATGATTAGTAGAAATTTAAAATGAAAATGTATCTAGAGAGCATGGGTCCTAAAATCTGGGACACAATTGAAGAACAACATGCATTACCTGCTACTACTAGGGATACATGGTCTTAGTTGACTAAAGCTACATATAATAATAACTATAAAGCAATGAATTCATTGTATTGTGCTCTAGGTGATGAATAATTCAATATAATATCTTCTTGTAAAAATGTATATGAAATTTGGGATACTTTGTCTATTTCCCATGAGGGAACAACCAATGTTAAAGAAATGCGATTAAATAATTATACTATTAAATATGATAATTTTAAAATGAATTCTGGTGAACCTATATCTGAAATGTATCTCATGTTCAATGAAATACTAAATACCATGAGTTATCTTGTGAAACCAGTAGACAACAAGGATCATATTATGAGATTGCTTTAATGCCTACCTGGTAGATGGAGAGGAACTTCTATTTCCATCCAAGAATCCTATGACATAAGTAAGCTACCAGTGAAAGAAATAATTGGAAAACTCATGATGTGCGAAGAAGAGATTAAGGTGAATTAAGAAGAAGATGAAGAACCAAGAAATAAATCTATATCATTCAATATTTTTACCTCAACGAGAAAAGACAAAGAAAAAGTTTAAGTTTCTATAGATAATTCCACCAGTGAAGATTCAGACTCTAATAGTGATGATGAGATGGCTCATCTTTCTAGAATATTCAAAAATTTCTACCGAAAGAAGAAGTTGTTTAGAAAGTCAAATTATAAAGGAAGGTATGATAGTAAAGGACATTGAAAAAATGAAAGAAAATGGAATGATAACACAAATGAGATAATATGTTATGAGTGTAAAAGAAAAGGTCATGTCAAGGCTAATTTCTCCAAGATGAAGTTTAAGAAGAAATATGAAGACAAGGGCAAGGGATATAAAAAGTCTATGAAAGATACTTGTAGTGCTTCAGAAGATAGCTCCAGTGGATCTGACACTTATGATACTGAAAAGAACAATCATGAAAACCTATGTTTCATGACAGAAACATCTAAGGTAATACTCAATTATCCTATACACAATGCTTACTATTTTTGGGAATGAGTGTGAATAAAATATTGATGAAAATATGACTAAGGATGAAATATTTGAATAATTTTGAATGCTTTAAGATGCATTTAATGAACTCAAGGATAAATATAAATTATTAAAAAGACAACATGATTTAAATTCCAATTATAAGTCTGATTTGGATATTGAAAAAGAAAAATTTTCACAACTGTTAAAAGAAAATACCATACTAAAATTATCAAATGAGAAATTAAAAGGAGATCTTGAGAAGTTTACTACTGGTAGAGATAACTTGACCCATTTTCTAGGGAATCAAATTGCTTCAAAATATACAACTGGATTAGGATATCAACCAGGACAGAGAAGGATTATTAATATCAAATTTGTTCCAAAATCTGGACAGTTCACTGCTAGTTCAAGCTCTGGACCATCTTTTGAAAAAAAATCTAAAGGACCTAACAAATTGTTCATGTCTCAAAATATATCTGTTGATTATAGGAATCCAATAAGACAAATATGGGTTCCCAAATATTTACTTTCTAACCTCTCTGGACCTAATAAAATATGGCAACCAAAGTTACCCTCTACTTAATTTGTTTTGTAGAAAATTGTTTAAAAAGATCATGTAAAACCCTATGGTATTTGGATAGTGGATGTTCAAGACATATGACAGGAAACTATTAATTCTTCAAGATCCTAATCATAGTTGATAGTGGACATGTTACATTTGGTGATAATTCCAAAGGGAAGATCATCGGCTTAGGCCAAATTGCTAACCCTAATACTGTATTAATTTCAAAAGTACTTTTTGTTGATGGGATAAAGTAAAATCTACTTAGTATCTCTCAGTTGTGTGATTATTCTTTAATGTTAAGTTCAAAAATGATTCATTCAATGTTTTTAATTCTAAGAATGATTTAATATTCACAACTCTTAGAAATGAAAATGTATATGTTATTGATTTAAACTCTTTAGATAAGTAAAAAGTTTCTTGTTTAAATGTTTTTCATAAGGAATCTTGGTTGTGGCATAGAATATTAGGAAACTACAATGTGCATTATCTTAGAAAACTAACCAGGAAAGGTTTAGTTTTAGACTTACCTAAATTATAATTCACACTTAAAAAAGTTTGTAATCCTTTTCAAAAATTAAAACAACACAATGTTTCTTTCAAATAAAAGAAATAAGTTTCAACTTCTCAACCACTTGAGTTGGTTCACATGGATTTATCTAGACCATCAAGAGTTTCAAGTTTAAATGGGAAGAACTATGTATATGTTCTTATAGGAGATTTTTATAGATGCACTTGGGTATAATTTCTTGCTCACAAAAGTGAAGCATGTTCTTACTTCATTAAATATTCCATGTCTATATAAAATCTTAGTGGGATTAGAATTAATACCTTGAGAAGTGATCATGGCCGTGAGTTTAAAAATCAGGAGTTCGAATCTTTTTGCTCACATAATGGCTATAATCAAAATTTCTCTACTCCTAGAACACCTCAAAAAATTGGAGTTGTAGATAGAAGAAATAGGACACTTCAAGATATTTCCTAGACTACGCTTAATGAGTATAACCTGCCTATTTATTTTTGGGCTGAAGCTATTAATACAGCTTGTTACATCATCAATAGATTCTTAATTAGACATATTCTTAATAATACCCCTTATGAGTTATGGAATAATAGAAAACCTAAGGTTAATTACTTTAGTGTTTTTGGTTTCAAAGTCTTTATCCTTAACACTAGGGATAATATTGAAAAATTTGATTCCAAAAGTGATGAAGGAACATTTATAGGTTACTCAATCTCATGTAAAGCCTATATATTCTTCAATAAGAGAACCAAATGTGTGGAAGAATCAGTTCATCTCAAATTTGATGTGACTGATCCAAATAAACCTAAAACCTCCCTTGAATATCTTGAGGAAGATATGTCAATTCTGGACCTTAATGATAAAGACTGTGAACGCCCAGTGAAAACAACTAGTTCTGGAAATTTTCCCGAATCAGAGCATGTTGAATCTGAACCAGTAGACAATCATGAGGAGTATAGTCCAACCCTTTCTAGAGGTATTAGAACTCTCATGAATCATTCTTTAGATGTAGTAGGTGATATGAATATAGGGACAAAAACTATAGCTTTTCTGAGAAACCAGGTTGAACATCAAGCTTTTCTTTCATAGCTTGAACCCAAAAATATTAATGATGCCATAGATGATGAATTTTGGGTGATATCTAGGAAAGAAGAATTAAATCATTTTTAAAGAAACAAAGTTTAGAAATTAGTAGAAATACCTAAGGACACTTTGACCATAGGTACTAAATGGGTTTTTAGAAATAAAGTTGATGAGTATGGAAATATAGTTAGAAACAAGGCTATATTAGTTTCACAAGGATATAGTCAAGAAGAAGTAATAGACTATGAGGAAACCTTTGCACCTGTAGCTAGACTAGAATCCATTAGGATACTAATTTCTTATGCAGCTCATCTTAATTTTAAACTCTATCAAATGGATATCAAAAGTGCATTTCTAAATGGGTATATAGTTGAGGATGTGTATGTTGAACAACCCCCAAGCTTTACAAATCCCCATTTTTCAAATCATGTTTTTAAACTTTATAAAGATTTTATTTGTCTAAAACAAGCTCCTAGAGCTTGGTATAATAGACTCAGTTCTTTTCTTATTTCAAAAGATTTTACTAAAGGATTATTTGATCCTGCTCTTTTTATTAAAAGGATTTAAAAAGATGTTTTTATAGTATAAATTTATGTAGATGATGTTATTTTTGGATACTCTAAAAATTCTTTATGTACTTATTTTTTAAAGATGATGCAAGATTAATTCGAAATGAGTTTAATGGGGGAACTTAAATTTTTCCTTGGATTTCAATTTTTTCAAAATAAAAATGGTATTTTTTAAAAATAAAAGAAAATATACTAAGGATCTTTTGAAATGTTTTGGTTTGGAGAGTAATGAAGGTAGTGATACACCTATGAGTACCACTTGTAAGTTGGATATTGATGAAACTGGTAAACCCGTGGATCAAACCAATTACAGAGGTATGATTGGGAGTCTTCTCTACCTTACTGCTAGAAGACCTGATATAATGTTCAGTGTATGCATGTGTTCTCGTTTTCAAGCCAATCCCAAAGAATCTCATTTAACTTCTATTAAAAGTATTTTTAAATATCTAAAGTATACTATCAATTTAAGACTATTTTATCCAAAAGGACAATCATTTTATTTGATAAGTTATTCAGATGTTGATTTTTCTAGATGCAAGTTAGATAAAAAGAGAACCTTTGGAACATGTCACATTTTGGGCAAGTCACTAGTATCATGGTGTAGTAAGAAATAGAATTTTGTTTCATTATCCACTACTGAAGCTGAATATGTAGCTGGTGGTAGTTGTTGTGCTCAATTTCTATGGATGAAACACACTTTACTGGACTATGGATATCAATTCAAACATGTATCTATAAATTGTGATAACACAATTGCTATTAATATCTCTAAAAATCTAGTATCTCATGCTATGACAAAGAACATTTATTTAAGACATCACTTCTTGAGAGATCATTATCAAAGAGGTGATATCACTCTTGAATTCATTGGCACTGAACATCAATTGGATGATATATTCACAAATCCTTTGAATTATGAGAGGCTAAATTACATCAAACATGACTTAGGTATGATAAATGGTTAAGTTAGGAACTCACCATTTGTACCTCACTATTGGACCTCACAGTTAGGACCTCACTGTTGGACCTTATAGTTAGGACCTCACTGTTTGGACCTCACCATTGGACCTCATCGTTAGGACCTCACTGTTGGACCTCACCGTTAGGACCTCACCATTGGACCTCACTGTTAGGACACCTCATCATTGGACCTCACCTTTGGCACCTTACCGATAGTTGACCTTACTTAGGTCTGGGACTTAGCGTATTTTTTCTTCTTCTGGAATATGAAATGTTTTTAAACATATTTATTTCTTTTAATAGATTTGTTTTTCGATCCCTAAATGATAAAAACAAAGTACAATCCACATTTTGATCCACTTCAATCCTCTCCCGAACCTTTTTCTCCCAAATCTTTGAACCTAACCTTCTGCTAAAACCCTCAAA
Source organism: Viscum album (assembly GCA_963277665.1). Lineage (NCBI taxonomy): Eukaryota > Viridiplantae > Streptophyta > Magnoliopsida > Santalales > Viscaceae > Viscum > Viscum album. The sequence goes on from OY728161.1 coordinate 1,969,335,051, forward strand.
CTGCATCAGATCGCAATGGTAAGACTGAAGAGACTGATGTTTGGTGATGAAGGAGATGCGCCGAACCCAAAGAGACCTCAAAACAGGTCTAGTAGTGGAAGCAAGGCTGTGTTGAAGTTGATCAATCCTCATTTATCGAAGAGGGAAATTATGGTATAAAAGGAATTAAGTTTGGAATGGATGATGTTGAGTGGGTCTCTGGTGCTAAAGGAACTCGAAGCTTAGGATTGGGTAGAATGTTTTTCAAATAACAATGGACCATATTACCCAAAACTAGTAAAGGAATTTTATGAGTTTTTGAAGTTTGAACAGTTTGAGGATGAGAACTGAATGATTTCTAAGGTAAATGGAGTAAGTGTTAGCTTCTCTTCTATTGAATGGGCTGAATGATTAATATTCCCACATGAAGTAATTTTCGATTATTACTTGGGAGTGTTGCCTCCCACCAGTGAGTATTTCTGCTATGAAGAAGCTCGGGTTGAACTGACAAGGAATAGAATCCCTAGGAAGGTGATAGCTGCTAAGATATTTGGGAAAAATAGATTACTATTTAAAAATTTTCAACATGTCTTGATTCCCAAGATATGGGACTTCGCTACTTTGAAGTATCAAGACATAATTTTGTTGTATCTGTTGAAGCATGGACAAAGGATAAATCTCTGTAGGTTGTTGATGGTTCAATTAGAGGATATGACAAAGCCTGGCTCTAAGTTAAATGCTTTATTTCATGACAATTTGATATCCTTAATGTTAAAAGTGAAAGGATTTTTTGGAAATAAGGAAGAAATCATAGTTGTAAAGGACAACTTCTGCATTACCAAAATGATTTTCAAGTTTATAAAGATAAAATGGAACCCTTGGAAAAGAGAGCGTCTTAATGATGAGGATAATCTATATGAGTAATTAAATATTGTTACCAATCCCACTAGGACAAATAATAAAATAGATCTAGGTTTAAATCCTAATGAAGTGGAGCCAGTGTACTCAGATGAAGAAGAGGAGGTTGTTGTTGTGCAAGAGGGAGAGGATTCTCCTGTTGATGACAAGAGTGATCCTGATCTTCCATCAAGACCTCATATTAATGTTGTGTCTTTTGTTAAGCCTATACCACCAAATATATTACCTAGAATAGAGACTTTCCTAAGGGACAGTGATGATGAGGAAACCGGTGAAGAATAAGAAGAGAATGTATTAAAAGACATTACTTTTGGAAAACCCTCTGAGGAGGAGGATGAAGCTAAACCTGTCAATGATGAATTTGAGACAGTTGTTGATGAAAGTGAAGAGGAATGCCTAAGTCTTATTCCTTTTATAAGATACAAAGAAGTGGGAGAGAGTGAAGAGGAAAAGGATGATGAATTGGTTGGAATTGGAATTACTATGGCTATGGTTGAAGATTCTGTAGAAGAGATATCAGTCTACTCTCCTGTTGATGTAGTTGATCAAGGAGGAATGGTAGAGGTTAATGTAGTTGACCGGAAGGATGCTCCAAGTGAGGGGGAGGAACCTATTTCCATAGGTTCAGTTTTTTCTTCTTATGAAATAGAAGATTGGTCAGAAAATCCTAGATTCATGGTTTTGGGCTTAGACTATGAAGATTCTAAAGATGAAAAACATAAAAGAATACCTCTAGTTCATTCTATTTCAGAGACCACTATTGTACAACCAGTGTTTCTTCTACCTCAGGATTATGTGAAGAAGGATGACTTGGAGTATTTAAAATTAGATTTGAAGAGACACTTTGATGACAGATCTATTGGGATAGAGAGAATTGTGGCTCTCAATCAAGAGGTTGTGGCATCTCCCTTAGAAACAATAATCTCTAACTTTCACTCCAATTTGCTACATGAAGTGAAGGCATGCTAGAATCAAGTAAGAACTTTGGAAAAATCTATGGATTCAGTGAAATAGTCAATTATGAGTTTAGACTCATATATGGCTTCAAGATCTCAAGTGGAAAAAGACCTTAAGTTTATTAAGAGTGTTGTTCAGCAGATGGTCATTGTGTTTGAGGACTTTAAGAAGTCTATGGAGACACATGTGAGTAGTCAGGATGATGATGTGAAGAGGTTGATCAGTGGACTGACCAAGTCCTTTAAGGAAACAGTATCTTTTACCATGGAACCTCTATGTGTATATTCTTCCTCATCAGCCTCTCCTCCTGTCGATCTAGAAGTTTTCAGATCAGTTGTTAGAGAATAATTGGAGAAGATCTCTGGTGCAAGTACCTCAGACCCTCAGTCTATGACCCAGGTCATTTCCACTACCAGAGACATTTATAAACTTTTAGGATACTACTTGAGGGAGGCTTCCCAAGATCATAAGGCCATAAAAAATCATATTTACTTCTATTATAAAAGGGTTTACACTAAGCATCATATGGATGGTCACTTTAAGCTGTTGTTGAATAACTTGAGGACCCCACCTATCACTCAGGCTTTTAAGGATCAAGTTAGTAGGCTTCGAGAGTTGACTTATGCTTTTGAAAAGTTCATAGAGAATAAGTATGATTTCATTTCAGATATGGAACAAGGAGGGATTATCATTATGAATTTCTAGAATATCCTTTTTCCCTTCCCCCATGTGGACTACACTCCCATTATTGTTCCTCCAGCTTTACCTTCTTCCTCAGCAGTTTTAGGATCTACTAGTGTTGCCCCTTTGATGACTCCTACACAGGCCATCAGAATCTTGACTCATATGATTCCTCATAGATCTACTCATTATCAGTCTACTGATGCTTCTGTAACAGCTCCTCCTACCTTTCTCACTGCCATACCTAGGGTTGTATCTCCATCTTCTGAACCTGCCTCCTCAGCTCTCAAATACAAAGATCCCTTGGACATTTCTGATGTGGATTGAATGTGGGATTTCTTAGTTGATAGGGATTTTTTAATATTTTTGTATATTGTACTCTTATTTAATTAATACAAAATCTTCTTTTATGTCCTTTTTTTCTTTCATTATTTTTTTCTAATCACAAAGGGGGAATTTTTAAGACTGGAGCCCTTGCATATATGCTCTGATACATTTTCAGCAATAAACATGGTTCCATTTTATGTTATTTAAAATACAGATACATAATATATGTATACTAAAATATCTATAGAAATTATCAAATGTACTTAACCCTGATTCAAAAATTCTTAAATATCAATTTCACTAACATAATTTGTGATTATCAAAAAGGGGGAGATTGTTGGACTCACCTGTTTTGATAATCCCTAATCATGTTTCTTTTATATGATAATCATGTTTCATTAATATTTATAGTTTCTATCAAGTAATAACTATGTATTTTTAATCTCACTGCTCTCTCAATTAAGTTTACAGTGTAAAATTTCTCTAAGTAAGAGGTTACCGATAGAGGTTACCGCTAGAGGTTACCGCTAGAGGTTACCGATAGAGGTTACCTATGAGGAACCTCACCACTGAGTTATCAATGCAAGCTCATTTCTATGATTCTACTAATGAAATCTACTAATGAAGGCTACCATTGAAAGCTGCTGATGAAGGATACCGATGAAAGCTACCGATGAAGGCTACCGTTGAAAGCTACCAATGAAGTCTACCGATGAAAGATATCGATGAAAGCTACCAATAAAGGATATTGATGAAAGCTACCGATAAAGGCTATCTATGAAAGCTACCAATGAATTCTACTGATGAAGCCTACCGATAAAGCCTACTGTTGAGAAGGCTACCACTACCAGTCTACCGATACTCACTCTTCTACTCCATACTTTGTCAATTTCTTAAGATTATTATAATGATCATATTTGGTAAATTTAATGATTTTGACATTAATTAATACTGATTGTAGACATATCAAGATATCGTATCTGGAGACAATAAGAGGTACAAGGAAAACTACATGTGGTTTTCTTATTCAAATTTTCAGACCAAAAATATAAAATAGAAGACCTGGGAAGAGAAGACAAAGAGGATGCATGAGAGAAACTACACAACTGATCTGAAGAACAGAGAGAACTTACCAGCATTTACATTGATAACCCAAGAGCTTCATGAAGATCATTTGGAAGAAAAAAGTCAAGGTTGTCTTATGTGATTCATCAAATCTCTTTCAAACCAAGAAGCATAACACCTCAGTACCTAGAAGCTAGAACCTGGAGTTTTAACACTCTGTTTTGGAGACAACTTCCACAGAAAGACTCGAACATCAATTTCCTCACTCCAAGGAGTCAAGAACTAAACTGCAAACACATAGAGCCTTTTAAACTCAATATTTATCACATTATCTCTATTTTATTTCTTATTATACATTTCTAATAAGTTTGTGTTAGTCTATTACACAAACTATCTCTTGTGCTTGAATTGGAGGATACTGAAAATCCTTACACCAAACATTAATTACACTTTGATTCCCACATGTAACCGTGGAAGAGGATGTGTGTGGACAGGTTGTGTGTTTTTTACACAAAGAACTGTGGTAGAGGGTTTGATCCCTAGACATTTTTTGAAAACTGTTTTAAATCCTGATATAGGCTATGTATTAATTTTATTGTTAATATAAACTGCTTGGTGATAGTGGATCACCAAGTGGAGAGGATTAAGTCTCTACTTGAGACTGAACCTCTTGTTTAACTCTGCTATGTACTTTCTATTTTAATACTCTGTTTTTCTATTTTACACTCTTTATAACTTCAAAACAGAAAACTATTTTATATTCACTCTGATATTTAGTTTTGATTGGTGTGTATATGTGTTTAATTCAGTAAACCTATTTCAAAAGTAGGATAAGTGTTTTACACTAATTCAACTGAGGACTAATCAACCTTTGAGAATCTTGTTGACCAATTGAACATTTATATCTCTAATTCCTTAATTAACTGGGATGTTTTCAAATTGGGAATTTTTATCATAAATTTTTTAGCAGAAATTTTAAGTAGGAACTCAATTCACCCCCGCTTGAGTTTCCACTCTGACCAACATCTTCCTTGTTGCATTTGGTTGGTGGTGTAGCATTTTTCAGGTTTCTCTAGGTGGGAAGCCTCAAAAGAGGGTTGGATGTGTTGAAATCTATCATTCTTTCATTCTTCATCACCTTGATGGATGGATGGGTTCCTCACAATTATCTCTTGATCTGTGTTTTCATTCAAGTTTTGCATTGAATTAGGCTGACATTGATGTGAGTTTCTTGCATGCTTTGTTGGGTGGATGTCTTGAAAGAGGGAAGGGTGTTCTGGAACCTTTCATCTAGCTCCCCTCTACATTTTTTGGTTGGTTAGAGAGGTGATCTTCCATGTTGTACTACCATCACAGTGCAACTTCTTGGAAGAGGGGGAAACACATCACTTTGACTGATCTCACTATTAAATTGTCTAGTGTGTGGGAGACAAGTCTTTTTTGGTGTATGCATTGATGTTTTCTTACCTTTGGACTTGAAGGATCATTTTTACCTTTGTTTCAAGTTTCCTTTAGCCTTTTCTCCATTTCTTGTAATGGGTTCCCTCTTTTTCCAGTTTTAAAAGTAGTATTCTTCTCTTTTTTGTTTAATAAATAGGTCTTGACCCTCAACCTTTTCAAAAAAAAATATTTTAAAGGGGAAATCTAAATTTAGTCATGAATTCATTTTATATAATTTATTACATCACTTTTGGGTTATTATGATGTCATAATAAAAACCATATATTTATACTGTATTTAATTTTTACCCAAAAAAATTGACTGTCTCAAAAAATTATGAAAAAATCACCATTAGATAATTTCTATGTGCTAATTTCAAAAATAATATTTATTTTATCAAAATAATTTCTGATATATGATAATTTTCCTTTTAAATAAAAATCATTCTTTATTTAAAAAACTAGTTTTTATGATATGGGGAACTTTCTAACCCTTATAAAAATTACATTGTACTTCATTAAAATATATTATAATTTATATTATAATAAATATAATAAGAATATTTTATTAAAAATATATTTCAAAAATTCTTAAAATTAACAAAAGTTTATTAATTAAGAGTATATATTTCCAAAAAATAAGATTATGATTTCTTCATATCAAAATCTAATTTTTATCAAACTCATTATATAATCATTTATAAAGTAATAATAAAAAGTGATAAATATAATCATTATTTAATTAAAAAGGAAAATATAAAAAATTATATTACTATGGTCTAGATACATAACCCCTTATTACACTAGTGTACTCCATAAGGGTAAGGTGTGAGATGGTGTTTCCTTCTTCGGGTGATTCAAAGAACATGGTTTGGGTCACGATCTCAATAATATTGAACTTCTATCATAAAAAATATCACTTGAGCTTCAGTTGTTGAATCTCATATTGGGATTGGTCAAGGGGAAATCTCAATGATGCCATCTCCCTCAGAAGCTCTGATAAATGGTATTAATAAGGTATAATCCTACTGGTCGATGTCACTACTTATTTCATCTGTGTCAATTGGAATTTATCATGACCCTTAATATATACTATTCTTAATGGTCGCCGTTCAATGGATACAATATCAATCATTATAATTCTTAATGATATTTTAATTCCAACAATCTATATTGGTCCAAAATAACTAAAATAGTGGATGTTTTTTCTATAACTATATTACTTAATAATAAATTTATTAATTCATAAGTGAATTTCATTTATAAATGTTTAGGTTATTACACTCTCAATGAGGTGACTCGGGTTTTTGACAGGATAACACTAAGGTGTGTTCCTTCTTGGTTTTTCATTTGATCAACCATGGTAGTTATGTGTACCATTATAGGTAGGATTTTATGAATTTTTCCTTGATTCTATGAAATAGGATAGTCTTTCACACTATATATGTGACTTTTGTAATATACATAGCTACAGTTTGAACTTTTAATGGTGAGAATAGTGTTTTGGTTAGGCATGATCGGTCTTTTATAGCATGTGAGATATGTAAATGGATAAATTTTGGAAACTCTCTTAATTAGGGAGAGTGTTTGTGTGATTCACATGAATTCAATTGTTATTTCATATTTACCTTGTTGAATAATGGTGATTTATTTATAACACCATTTTGGTATGTGGTTAGGCTTGATTGGGATGTGTGTTGAGTCCCTTGAGGCTTGTATGGTTTATATAACCTTGTTGGGTTTGTGTATGTTGTGATAGGGCCCAAATACTATGATTTAGTCTGAGTAGTGTCGATAGACTTGAAAATAATCACTCTTAGAGTGTGATCGGGTACATGAAAATTAAATATAGAAAGGTGTGAGTCATATTATATCATCTAGGGGTGTTGGACCTTAATGTTATTTTATTCATTGACTAATTAATGGGTGTTAGGTATGACATATTTCATGATGTGATAAATCATATGGTGACTGATTTATTTAGTGTGATGTAGAGGATTCAAGTGTCTTATATTTATTAGTCATGTTTTTGGTAGTTCTTCAACTATCCATGGGATATGGATACTTAGGAATTGTAAAACTACTAAACAGAACTGAATGGAGTCTATAGTGGGTTGGAACATGATAACTATAGGATAGAGAAATATATCACTTTTTGGGGTTATTCCCATCAATACTAAGTATTAAATAGTGTATTTTTTATGATTTCGGATAATGACTATGTGGAACACCCTATTTCCATAGGCCCTAAAGCAAGGCTCGTGGGATGGGTTAGTTAGGGTATGATGAGATAAGCCTCATGAATATTATTGTTCAACAGATTATGTGATGTGGGAATGTCAATATATAAGACTGATGAAGTGTGAAATTATATGGTGGGGATCCACCATTGAAATTTATTTTCTTCTAACCCTTGTTTGGGTGGGTGTAGTGAGAATTAGTGGTGACGCATATGGAAAACCTAGAATGGTAGTGGTAAGGTTTTTCTGTTATCACTTGGATATAAGTGGCATGTGTGTGTGTGTGTATCCAATTAGTGAGAGAGCACTATATCCTAGTACCGAATCATGGTGATGGAGTGGGTTATTTCAATCAATGACTGGCTAGTGGGAATTTAGGATTTTGATTGATTAAAAAACCAAATCGGTGGATATAGATACTCATGGGATGCACAACAACCTATGAAATAGATAAATACTTTTTTGAGTTGAGCCTCAAGTGTGAGACTATAGGTTGGTGGACCATATGTTTTTTAGACACTCAGGTTTAATTTTAATCAAGTGGTGGTTTAGTTTAGACTAGTGACATCGGCATTGGGTGTACAAAATTAATGATTTGGGAATCTATAAATGTAATTGGTGGTAGGGAATGATTGTGGAGTTATTAATTTATACAATGTAATGGTATATAGACTGAGGGGTCTTTCAGTTATGGTTAGCTAAGTGAGGTATCGACTATCACTTCTCATACGCGATCAAGATTTATAGTTCAAATAATAATCTTTATTCATCATTTGGGTGATGACCGGCATTTATAATGGGCCAAAGCATGAGGTGTATGGGGTGTTGTGTGGTTTCAATGGTTTGGTTGTGGTTTAGACACAATCTTAGACAATGGAAGATATTAATTAATATCATGAATCAAATTTTAATGATTTATGTAGTTTGTAATATATGAATGTGGTGAAGTCTCAAGGATGAGAAGTGTTATGGTAGGGAGGTTGTAACAACCTGCATCAGTTTGTGTCGGTGGATTGGGTTATGGATTGGGTTATAATGAGGTTAGAACCATGTTCTTTTTTATTTTATTTTTTGATTTGGATGGAGAATTAGAATTATAGACATGTTTAAAATGATTTATAAGTTGTTTTAAATGTGGTATCTTGGATAGAAAAGGTCGGGGTGAGTTTTGAGGTTCAATTTCGGGAGTTATCCTAGGATTGGGATGAAATTTTATTGTGGGTTTAATCTCACATCACAACAAGAGGTGTTGTAGTATAGAGAGAGTCCTCATAAGATAAAACCTTTTGGATATGGTGTCCATTCACTCTAAAATAGAAGTCGTTTCCCCATTAAACTCTTACATAAGAATAAATTCTAGATCATAGGGAGGCATCATGCTATAGTTGGAAGGTGTTGCACTATGATGATTCCTGAGTAAGAATGGTTATTTTGAGGCCTATGGAAACAATTTCATAGGGTAAGGATTTTTGACATTATTAATGTTATGTATTATTAACCTTTTATCATATGTAAAAAATAATTTTAGGCTGCGTAAGAAAAAAAATATTATGTGTGTGTCTGATTGAACCACAATGAATCTATGTTGCATCATGAATCCTAACCTGTAGAGGATAACATCACATTAAATGGGAAAGTTTATGTCATGAAGTAATGGTCTTGGGTTTTTTGATTCTTCATGGGTATGTGGTACTATGTTGTGGCCAGTGGAGGAACAACATAAGGGAGACCTTAGTAGAGGCAATGTGCTATGACCATTATGGTCACACCACAAGGCATGTTCTAGATTTTTTTAAAAAAAATTAATTAAATTAAATTATTTTAATATTAAAACATAATAAATTGATTTTTACACATTTTTCATAGCATTTGTTCCCATAGCCCCTTCCTCCTTCACTTTTCTCTCTTCCCAAGAGGGGATCCCCCTCATTTATTCATGGATTCAAGAACTGTATATTCCGATGGATCACTAAAGGTGGTTTTATCAATCCTATTCCATCATTTACCATATTATTGCACTATTTTAGAAAGTGTTGCCTTTTGTTCCTTTATTTTTGGGGGGTTTTCCTGATTTTTTGGGAACATTCTACTTGAATTCGAATCATCTGAATATATTTGATGAGAAAAATTCTAGTGGATCAATGTAGGTAGTCCCTAACCATTTTATAATGGTTTATGCATTTTTACATGAAATGTATGATGTGAGATCTCATTTCCTAGGGGTGAGTGTCCTAAAACTTTATTTATTTGTTTTCCCTTGACCTTTTTGAGTTAGCTAAGGGTATTTAGGACCAAGATGGACCCTCTTATTGATGTACCTTGATATTATGGTCATATGTGGCTATTAGTTTAAATTAAAGTGTATTTAAATTTATGATCTGGGCCCAATGGGGATTTCCTTGAGTTATGTTATGATTACTAGGACCTTGATTAGGTTTCTTTTATATCCTTGGGTATTGAAAGGGTGTGTAATTGAGAGAGATACTCATGATCCATAAAATGGATTGTTTCCTTTCATAGCTTGGGGTGATTATATCCTATTAGAGATATGATTGGCCTTCACTTTTTGTGTAGGATGATTCCATGGACACCAAATATTATTACATAAAATTAAATCGTTGGGAGTTATGGCCTCTATAACCAAGATGGATTTTCTCCTTGGTTGTTCATGATGTTATGGACCCAGGATAGGTGAATTTATCCTTCTTTGAGTATGATATGTAAGACTCGTGTAAGTTAAAATTGAGGGTTGACCTGAATGGAAAATTAATGTTTCCTTTTAATCCCTTTTATCTTATGAAACTAATGTATAGGTTGAGTGTTCATCCTTCTTAAAGATTATAGTAACTAATTAGTTAATATCTTATTTTTGGATGTGGATGTAGGTTGGTTATATGAGGATCAAACTAGAATTACCTTAAATAAGGATGGACATTATTCCAACCTAGAGGTTCTTACTTATCTAGATTTACTTAAGCTATTATTTATTCTATTATGTGGTTGTGATTATGTTATGGGACAATATACCCAATTGTATTGTTATTACTATAAGGTTAATGTTTTTCCCATCCATAGATGTTTTTTTAATCATGTTTCATGGTAAACCCTAATGGGTTAATATAAAGGGTTAAGAAACCTGAGGTTTGATAGTGATATAGACTTAATCCTCCTCTATTATATTCTTCTGGCTATTGTGCATCATATTGATATCTGTTGAGCTAAAATGACTACATATCGGGGTCAATTTCCTAGTTTTTCTATATGGATATGGGTTGGTATCAAGATTACTAGGGGTTGAGATCATTTTGGACCCAATTCACCATTCCCATGGTCTTCTTACCATTGTGATATGGATCAAGATGATATTGAGCTAAAATCATTATAGACATTGGGTATCTTTTCCCCATCATCTTTATATTGACATGAGTTAGGATCAAGATTCTTTTGAGCTAAAATAATTCTAGGCTTATTCCATTCTTACCATTTCTCTTATTATTTTCTTAATAAGGGGTGAAGATTCCCATAGGATGAGACTATCTAGACAGGGGACTCCTTTACAATTTGTATTATATTGATATATTATGATTGAGATACCCCTGGTTGAGATCGTTATTACGGGTCAAGATGTCCATGGGGTGAGACCATATAGATAGGGGTTAATTTTCCCATTTTTCATGATATTGATATGTAGTGATATAGATATCATGGGTTGAGATTTTTATAGACCTATGTCACTTTTAGCACTGTTATTATCTGATTTTGATCTTGGGTAAAGATGCATGGGGAGTGATACCATATAAAAAAGGTCAACTTCTCCCATTTTTCATTTTTTGTGATGTTGTAAACAAGATATTATTGGGTTGAGATCTATATAGCTACAGGACAAATTCCCATTGGGATTACACTAAATTGATCTAGGATTAGGATACCTTAGGGTTAAGATCATATAGGAAGGTTTCACCTTAGTCTTTGGCATTGTATCACTATATTTTGGTCTATATGCTTTGATATGAGACCTTATAAGAATGGGAAAATACTACCTAATCAGGCTTAATATTTTTTGATATGTTCAGAGACACCCTTGTATAATCCAAAGCATATATGTTCACATCCATATAGATATTTGATACCCATGATAATGGTATATTTATTATTATTTCCATTACCAATTTATTTATATATGTGAACATATAACATTGTATATAAACTTTATTATAGTGGATATGTTTAGGGACACATTCAGTGGTGTAATAATGAGTTTTACTCACACCCTACTCAGCACCCTAGTACCCAAATAGACTTTTTAGTTGCAAGATCAGATAAGGTGAAGGGCCCTGCTTTGGACAGTTGAGCTTTGTATCTTGATTGGATTTGGGAGACGAGACTGGTCTAAGACTCAAAACTAGTCTAATGGGTGGTCTTAGTTTTTTTTATTCTTTTGGATCTTATTAACTATGATTTTTTCCATAGGTGGTCCTATTGTTTTTTGTGTAATTGTATGAAATTATTGTTATTCATCCAGTTATAACATGTGAGTTGTTATTATTTACAAATGGAATGTAACTATTATGTATATATTTATTTGGATTATTTTGAGATGATTATTAAGTGTATTACTTCTATCATGATTTATATTTATTTTTACTAGAGAGTGTATAGTTTTCCCACTTCATACATAGACCCCTATAACTTTTTGAAAACCTTAAAAATATGAGGAGGCACACTTGAGATGTATAACACTTAGTTTCATCATCGAGGAGGTGAAATAGATCGGGGAAATTATAGGTGGAATTATGGTGATTTCTATTCCTGCATTACTAACATTGACAATATTCATAAATTTTTTATTCTTTATTTTTTGACATTAAAACGTCATTGAATCGTCATCCTCTATTAGAAATTCATAGGTATAATCATAGATTCCTAGCTTCCCTAAGAAGAAAGGAAGGCCTTATTTTCTAGTTATCATTATCCCTAAGGATTTTGTAGATAACATTGAAATTTTTTACACTCTTTAGGTGTGATGTATAAAGTTTCAATTATATGTGTAAGATACCATATTTTTCTAGTTATGTCTCTTTTTGAGTTTTTTTGTTAACTTTTATTTCTGTTGTGTTTCCATCATGGATGCCTGTCATTTATATATACATAATCTCATGTTGCGATAAAACTTGAGAACACCGAAGTGGATCAATGTGGAGAGATTTTTTGGGGTAAATGACCTAAAGTTTGGGGATTTATGATTGTTTGAATTAATGGAGTGCAGGAATAAATGGGTTGAATGTTAACACTGGTTCTTGGTAAGTTGAGAAGCTTTAAAGTAGGTTTGGGTTGTTTAAAGGGAAAATGGGTTGAAAACCATTTAAAAAACATTTACACATCATGTAAATGGATTAAAAATCATATAATTGTACATTTGTTTTAATTAAACAAATCCAAGGTGATGGGTTTTTCAGTGTATTCCATTAAAAAGATTTACACAGTGTGTAACTACAATACACATCATGTAATTCCCCGACCTGCTATTTTAAACATGTTGTGAGGATAATATTCATTGTATTCTGTATTATATCCTCTCCTCTCAAACCTAGGGAATTCTCTATGAAATATTGGAGTTACAACTTCCTTTCTGGATGTCCTGTTTGTGTGATAAATCCCTGGTAAGTGGTTTTGGTCATGTTTTTCCTTCTCTTCATTTGTTCTCCAACCATTACGGTGTAACCCCTTGACCAATTGTGTTGTTGATTTTGATCCTGATAATTTTTTATCTAGGAAACTCTTTAAAATTATCACCACCTTACTTATCATGGGTGTTTTCCATTAGAAGAATTTTGTTCTTTTCCAATAAAGGCAAAGGGTCTAAATCTTAACCCTATGGTTTGATAATTTCCAAGTTTATGCATTACTGTGATTGAGCCAATGTATAATGAATCCAAATAAATTAAATAAATTAATGGGATTATTCCTTGGAGTCCTTTGGTTTCAATTAGCTTCTGACCTGGCTTATGGCTACCTGTTGGGTGAGAAAACCTTGAAAATGATTGAATCAGCTAATAGTTTAAAGTGTGTTTGGCATGACATGTGACCTTAGGTGATTTCTTATTATAGAATCTTGAAATTATGAAATATTTATTATTGATATAATTTTTAATTAGTTTTGATTCAAATAGAAAGTGGTATTTGAAATATAAATGGTAATTTTCATAATTAACCATTGATATATATGATTTGATATTGTGATATCCATTTTGTATGGTAGGACTTGTGTTCCATACAGAAATACATATATATCAATCTCAACCCTGGAACTTGAACACTTATATACTACAATGATGATATTGAGCAGGCTCAGCCTAGTCCCATTTCATAATTCTTATAGAGAGTGGGTTATTCCTAGTTCTATATTGTAATTATTATTGGGATTTAACCTGAATGTTATAATGCTTATAGGGATTTAACCTGGATTGTTATTAATATATTATGGTTATATAGTGGTGGTTGGCATGGTCATAAGTAATACTAAGATATATTACGATATGGTGCCGAAGTAGGTTACTTTACCTTGGTTATATGGTTATAATTGGCTTGGTCATATGAAATGCTCATAGATATTCCTACACAGATCCAAAGAAGGTTGTTGTTGTATTTTATTAATTATTTAATTAATTAATACACTTGTTTATTAATTTATTAAATACACTTCTTATTAGACTATTTTATTTAGACACGGTGGTTTCAACCTACTAATCTATACTCACAACCTATTCGGGCCACTGTTTGGTACACAAGAAGATTATGTGGATGTAGGTTTGGACAAGGGAAAAGGACCTTATAGTTTATTGCTTGTTTACTGGTGGGATGAAGTTTGGAGGTGGGACTGATGTGGGGTTCGGGACTAGATAATTTTGAGTCATTATTTGAATATTTTATTCTTTTACTTGTATTATTTCTAGAATGAAATTTAGTTACATTCCAACATGTTATTACATTATTCCATATTATTTATTATATTATTCAGTTGGCTCTTATTATTGTCTTCTGCTATGTCTATAATTTTATTTTCTTCTATTTATATGGATTATTTTCTTCTACTATGACACTTCATATCAGGGATTATAGTCTCCCCACTATACATTTCACACCCTTGCTACTAGTTAGTAGCCTCCATTGTACAGGGAGGTATGCTTGAGGTCCTATAACCAACCCTTTTTGGCCACATGAGAGAGTGCCAGATTGAGTGATGTTACAAAGTGGTATCAAAGAAGAAAGTTGTCTTTTCTTCTTCTTTACTATTTGGGAAAGGTATAAAGGAGGCTAGGATGTGTTGGGACTTGGTAATGAGATTATTAATGGGAGTATCTAACCCATGTATGGGGGAAATCTGAGTACCTAGGGATGATATTTCTATTTGTGTTGTGTGCTTATAACAGTTGGTGTTATTTCACCTTGGGTGATTTACATGTTGTGTGAGGTTATTGTTTTATGATGTTACTATTTCTTAAGATTTTCACTTATTTCCCGGTATAGCATGAGGTGATAATTCATGCATCATAATAGTCACATAGGGATATATTGACATTCATTGTTCATGATAGGGGCATATCTATATTTTCATGTGATATATACTTTCATGTTGAACTATTATATGAGATATTTGTTTCACTAGAAAAAAATGAAATGAATTGATATATCTTTCTAAAACACTTTAAAGACAAGTTTGGGGAGGCCAGGAGTTAGTGGTTCTCTATTGTAGTCATCTGTTTAAGTTGAATTTTTTTAACTAGTTCTCTAAGGTGTGTATTGTCTTATAGAGAAAATTCATCCTCATATTCAACTTGAGAGTTGGGAGAGTGGAAATCTTCCTTCTCCTAATGCAGTTGAACCAGATATTCCTATAGTTTCCGAGGCATATATAGATGTTCAGATTCGTGACAACTTCTTGAGGGTCATGTGATCCATTGAAAGGGAGACTCTTCATACCATTACTTCAATGTTTTAGCTGAAAAGAGAGTTTTAGCTACAACATCTACCAAAATTTACTAGGGAAGTGGGACCCCAGACAGCCAAGTTCAAGATCGAGTCAGTCCAAAAAATATTCAAGAATCTTCAGACACCCACAAATAGGAGGGTAAAGATTATTGCATATATGAATTGTGGGCCTCCCAATCATTGGTGAGATATTCTAAAGAAATATGGGTAGTATGATGAGCTATCTTGTAAGGACTTTGAGGCTAATTTCTTGAACTATTTCTATCCTGATACGTTAATGAATGAGAAATCTCATGAGTTCATGCATCTCATGTAGGAGGGAAGTTAGTGCTGGACTATGTTGGATGTTTCACCGATCTATAGTGCTTTGTTCTATCTTTGGAAGTAGATGAGATCTCCAGGGTGAGATATTTTTAGGATGGTCTTCAATATGAGATCAGGTCACAGGTAAATGTTTTCTATCTAATAATCTTTGAGGATGCGATGAACTAGGCACTCATCATAGAAGGGAATCTAAGAGAGGCCTCGAGCAGTGGTCAGTCTATTTTTGCAAGGAGATCTAGTAACTCTTATTCAAGTGGAAAGAAGTGTCTTTGTGATAGTTTCCACTAAGTTAGTAGTGTGAATAGTAGTTAGGGAAGTGAACAACCATCTCAAGACCATGTTCCATTCCATTTCTATCAATATGGAAATTTTGGTCACAAAAACTTGTAGTATCCTTACCCTAACGTCGAGTATCATAACTATAGAATATTGGTTCATATTTATAGGTTTTTTATGAACATTACATAGCATACCAGTTTAAAGGGATAAAAATATGCACTTGGGTCAGGAAGGGGGTCAACTACCCCTCAATAGGATGGTATTTGGAGTTCCACTGGCCATTCTGGGTGAGGTATGGGATGTGGTACTCTATTTCATGAGTAGCAGTACTAGGTAAGGAAATAGATTAGGGTAGTCAGACTGGATCCCAATGAAGAGGTAAAATTCAACTGTAAGTTATATAGACTACTTTGGATATCTTAGATTTAGGACCATCTATTGTTAGAGGTACGATTCTTGTATCATCTACCTAAACTTGTGTTTTGTTTGATATAGGAGCATAAAATTCTTTTCTATCTTCTCTTTTTGAAATAATTTTGGGATTGGATTTGGAAATATTGGATGGTGTTTTAATCATCGACACACCATTGGGAGTGCAGTCAGAAAATATCAAACATTATAAGGCGTGTTCTCTAGAAATTGGTGGCTACGACTTCTTTTGGGAACTCTTTGTACTGGAAATGGTAGGATTCAACTTTATTCTTGGTATGGATTGGTTCGTTTTATACCAGGATCATATTGAATATTATAGGAGGATATTTTCCTTTCTATCTTCAGAAGGAGTCAGCTATTCTCACTAGGGTGAGTGGGTCTTCAGACCTGTTGTGCAGGACCAATTCAGTATAGATTGTATTTTCTCATGACTCAAATAGTAGTTATTTCTCTTGATAATGGTGTAATGTAGTGGAATTATTTTTCTATAATGGTTGACTATTTTTAGGATTTTTTTCTTGACTATTTATATGGATTACTGCCTGAGCGATGGATCAAGTTCATGATCAATTTAGTGCTAGGAGTAGAGCTAATTTCTATCCCTCCATACAGAATGGTGCCAATAGATATTTGGGAGTTGAAAGTTTAGTTGGAAGTTCTAGAATCTAAAGGCTTCATGTAGCCAAGTAAATCTCCTTTGTGTTCTCCAATTCTCTTTTCCAAGAAGGATGACGGGTCTTTATGCCTATGTGTGGATTATCATAGATTAAACCTGATGATAGTCAAGAATTGGCATACTATTCCACACATTGATGATATTTTCAATCAGTTTAGAGGTGATAAGATCTTTTCCAATATTTATTTGAGATAATTTTATCATCAGTTAAGTTTGAGACCATTGGTCATACCTCAAACTATTTTTAAGAGAAGGTATGTCTTATATAAATTAGTAGTGATGCTGTTTGGGTTGACTAACGCACTAGAGGTATTCATGAACTTAATGAATAGGTTCTTTCATCCTTTTCTAGACCAGTTTGTGGTGGTTTTTGACAATGATATCTTAGTGTACTCCCTTTAAGTATATGATAATGAAAAACATATTGACATAATCCTAAGTACATTGAGAGAGTGTCGTCTTTACACCAAGCTAACCAAATTCAGTTTCTAGAATAATAAAGTGCACTTCTTAGACCATGTCATCTCAGAGGAAGGAGTTTCACTGGACCCATAGAAATTCACAACTCTGGTATCTTGAGAATATCCAAATAACATCTTTGAGATTCATATAATTCTAGCTTTAGTAGGTTATTATCAGTGTTTTATCTAGAATTTCTCCCATTTGGCAGCAATGATGTCCGTGCTGACTAAGAAAGGGGTGAAGTTTGTTTGGTCTAATGCTTGAGAGAAATATTTTTAGGAGCTTAAAGAAAGGTTGAACTCAACATCCATCCTCACTTTACTTTTGTTGGGTAAAGCACATATTTTTTACTATGAAAAATCCAGAGTTGGACTCATAGTAGTTCTAATATAAGAGAATCGAGTGGTTGCTTATGGCTTTAGGCAACTGAGACCGCGTGAGAGGAATTACCCTACTCACAATTTGGAGTTAGAAGTAGTGGTACATGTCAGGATATATTGTAGAAATTGTCTCATGGGTGAGAGGTTTGTGGTATACACAGACCATAAGAGCATCATGTACATATTTTCTCAATGAGACCTAAACCTTTAAAAGAGGAGTTGGGTTGAGTATCTACAGTTTTTCAACTTTTAATTGGTTGATACACCAGGAAAGGGAAATTTCATTGCTAACACTTTGATCTAAAATACATATACATAGGAAGTGTCGGAGTCTTGTGATGAGTGGATGATAATTTCCCTTTTTATAGACATGCATCTGGATGTTCAGAAATCTCATTGACGAGTATATCTAAATTCAACATCTATTATACCCATGTTTTTGTACCGAATTAATATTGAGAAGTTGTCTAATCTGGAGATCTCCATTCTAAGAGAAAAATTATATGGTGGGTATACACCATCAAGAAATACTCTTGGTAGTGGAAATTCTCTTATTTTATGTGGTTGAGTATGGGTTCCTATGGGATTATACAAGGAGATGATGAGGGAGTTTCAAGCTTCTAGATGGGTGGTGCATCCTGGTTTAACAAAGAAGTATCATGATCTCTGTAGAAAATATTGGTTCTCAATAATGAAAAAGGAGGTTGAAATATTCATGGATAGATGCTTCACTTGTCAGTAGGTGAAAGCCAAGCATTAGAGGCCAGCTGGGCTTTTTCATCCTTTTCCCATTCTTAAGTAGAAATGGGATGATGTCACAATGGATTATAGGAGAGGATTACCTAGGATGGACCATAAGAATGAAGTTTTATGGGTTGTTATGGATCGACTTACTGTGGTATACCACTTATTTCCTATCAAGGAAACCTTCACAGTTGATGATCTGGGAATTCTTTACATACACGAGGTGGTTTGGTTGCACAATGTTTTGAGGAGTATCATTTCAAATAGAGATCCTAATTTCACATAATGTTTCTGGAAGGGTCTTCAGAAGGCTCTATGATCACATGTTATTTTGAGCATATCCTACCATCCATATACTAATGATCAATCTAAGAGGACTATTCAGGTTCTGTAGGATATGTCATGAGCCTGTGTTTTAGATTTTGGTGGTTCATGGGAGAAACATATGGAACTCATGAAGTATTCATATAATAATAGCTTACAAGAATCAATCCAAATGGAACCCTTTGAATCCTTGTATGGTAGGTTTTGTTGTTCACCTCGTTGTTGGATGGAGGTAGGTGAGTCAGCACTTGTTGGGCCTAGTCTCATACAGGAGACATTTGAGCACTTTCAGTTGATCAAATAGTGGTTGGTGACCATGAAGAGAAGGAAAAAAGATTAAGCTAACCATAAGAGATGAACTATGGAATTTTAGGTTAGTCATTAGGTTTTCCTTCAGGTTTCACCTAGGTTGGGGAAACTTTGTATCATGAATCAGGGAAAGCTAGCACCCAGTTTTTTCGGTTCATTTGATATAGTGGAAAGGATTGGTCGAACTTCATACTTTTTATCTCTTCCACATCACTACAGTTCCATACATGACGTGTTCCATGTGTATTAGCTATGGAGATATCATCCAGACCCTTCCCATGTGATAGACATAGCAGACATCGAGCTTTGCGTTGATGCATCCTTTGAGGAGAATTTGATATGGGTTGTTTATCATAGTGATAAATATCTTTGGATTGGGACTATATCATTAGTTTGAGTGTGGTGGTAGCATAGAAAAGTTCAGTAGTAGACATGGGAGAGGGAGTATGATATGAAAACACAATGGTTAGACTTGTTTGTTAAGACCCCATAGTGAATCTTAGAGTAGCTTGGGGATGAGATATTATAAGGTGTAGAGCTTATAAGATCCCATCTTTTTTCAGGTATATCTCTTTCTGAGCTTTTCATTAAATTTTATTTTTGGTTGTTTTTTCCATCGCGGATGTCTATTGTTTGAATAAATGTGGTCTCAATTTGTGAGAAAACTTGAGAAAACCAAAGTGGATCCATGTGGAGAGCTTTTTTGGGGAAAATGGCCTAAATTTTGGGGATGTATGCTTCTTTGAATTAATAGAGTTTGAGTATAAATGGTTTGATTGTTAACATGGATTCTTGGTAAGTTGAGAATCCTTAAAGGAGGTTTAGGTTGATTAAAGAGAAAATGGGCTAAAAAACCATCTTCATAACATTTACACATCATATAAAGTTATTACATATCATTTAATTATTTAGGTGTTTTAATTAAATAAATCTGATGCGATGAGTTTTTCAGCATATTCCATTAAAAATATTTACACAATGTGTAGCTATATTACATGTCATGTAATTTCATGGCATTTTATTTTAAACATGTTGTGTGGATGGTTTTTATTTCATTATATATAAAATCTTATCCTCTAAACCCTAGGTCATTCTCTAGGAAACTTTGGAGTGCCAACTTCCTTTCTGGATTCCCTGTTTGTGTGAGAAATCCTTGGTAAGTGGTTTTGATTATATTTTTCCTTATGTTCCTTAGTTATCTAACTATTGTGGTGAAATCCCTTGGATAATTGCATTTTTTGTTTTAATATTGATCAATTTTAATCTAGGAAAAGGTTTTTAATTATTTCTTCTCATGGGAGTTTTCCATTGGAAGAGTTGTGTTCTTCACTGGTAAAGGTAGGGGGTCTAAATCTTAAACCTATGGCTTCATAATTGTCAATTTTATGAAATATTGTGATTGGGACAACATCGTATGCAACCAAATCAATTAAATAAATAAATGGGATTATTTCTTGGAGTCCTTTGGTTTCAATTGGATTCTGACATACCTTATGGCTACCCATTAGGTGAGAAAACCTTGAAAATAATTGAATTAGTTAATGGTTTAAAATATGTTTAGCATGACATGTGACCTTAGGTGATTTATTATTATAGAATCCCGAAATTTTGGAATATTACTTATTGGTATAATATTTAATCAATTTTGATTCAAATAGAAAGTGGTATTTGAAAGATAAATAGTAATTCTCATAGTTAACCATTGAGATATATGATGTGATATTGTGATATCCCTGTTGTATGAAAATACTTGTGTTCCAAGATGAAAATCTTGTATATCAGGATTGGACCTGGCACTTTCACACATATATACAATAATACTGATATTGAGTGGTCTCAGCCCAGTCCCATGCTATAATGCTTATATAGAGCAGGCTATTCCCAGTCCCATGTTGTAATGCTTATAGGTATTTGACCCATATGTTGAAATACTTATAGGGATTTAACCTATATTGTTGTGACTATAGCATGGTTATATAGTGGTGGTTGGAATGGTCATAATACATGCTCACAGATATTCTAACATGATGCTGAAAAAGGTTGTTTTACCTTATTTATATGGTTATGGTTGGAATGGTCATAGGACATGCTCTGAGATATTATCACATGGAGCTGAAGCAGGTTGTTGTATTTTATTAATTATTGAATTAATTCACACATCAGTTTATCTCTTTATTGCATACACTTACTATCAGACTGGTTTATTTAGAAACAGTTTTGTTGACCTATATATTTATACTCACACCATATTTAAACTTTCGTTTTGTACCCAAATAGATTATGTGGATACAGGTTTGGAAAAGGTCAAATGACCATGCAGTTGATTTCTTGTTTGCTGATGGGTTGGAGTTTGGAGGTGGGACCGATGTGGCGTTCGGTACTGGGAACTTTTGAGTCTTTATTTGAGTCTTCTAGTATTTTACTTGTATTTTTTCTATAATTACATTTAGTTACAATCCATCATGTCATTTCATTATTCTATATTATTTATTGTATTATTCAGTTGGCCCTTATTGTTGTCTTCCTCTATGTCTATGCTTTAATTTTATTCTATTTATAATGATTATTTTCCTCCACTATGACACTTCATACCAAGGGGTATAGTATCCCCATTATACATTTCACACCTCCGCTACTAGTCAGTAGCCTCCAGTGTATGTAGAGGCATGCTTGAGGTCCCATAACCAACCCTTTTGGCCACATGAGAGATTTCTAGATTGGGGGACATTCCAATATGCCACCTTCTACAATAGTGTCACATACTACATTGGATCTATTTCATAGGGTCAGTTCTTATCATAGGCATTATTCCTAAAACTTCTAAATAGCCTATCATAATGTTGATTCCACTAGATTCCCACTTTTTCTTGAGTAACAACACATACATCATCAAAATGATGTTATCATTTTGGGATTTGACATAGGAAACATAACAAGCTTTCATTGTATTGGATGATGTTGCAAGTAGAGATCGAACCTTTTTTCTTTATTTATTTGTGTCATGGGAAGAAAAAATATTATAATGTATTCCCTTATTCTGGTGTGGACAATGAAATGCGATGATAATTTTTTACATTTTTAAGGTTCATTTCTACATGTTATGGTTGACCTTCACTTTAAAGTTTTGATCAAACCATGAATCTCAAACATTGGAAAATAAAAAAAAAGGAATGTGTAGGATTTTCCATTCATTTTTTCCCTAAAATAAATTCATCTAATCAACTCATAATTTTCTCTAAATTAACCAATTTTTATAGTATCTTATGAAATGAATCTTTAAGTTAAAAATAAAATAAAATGACAATGATGAAAAAATATAGGATAATAAAATGAATTATATTCTAAAAATATATATTCAATAATTTTCACTTATCACCTATACTTTCCAACACACTATTCATACTTACTTTCCATATCCCATGAATCAAGGTATCCCCTCGACTATGTATAACAACCATAGCACCCCTCTTACACATGAGTGAAATAATTATCCCAAACCATTTTCCATAATACTTGTAATACCTAATGAGGCACCAACAATTAAGTGTGAATTACAAACTCATTTCTAATTCCTCACCCAATCATCCCATTAATATCATAAATAATAACCACATCATCATCAATGAAACTAAATTAAATAATTCAATAAAATAAAATTTTCAAAAATCACTTTACAATTTTTTATATTTTTGTTAAATCACACACATGCTTGGAAATCCACCATTTTCATTTTCACTAAAATACACTCATGCCAAATCTCATTTCAAAAAAACACATTACAATCAAATTTCAATAATTTTAAAACTCTATATATATTTGAATTAAAACTCAATATTCATGTCCAAAAGATTTGGAACAGCAATGCGCATAGAAGAATCTACCTACCTCAACCTGGTGATGAGGCAAAAATTATGTTGTTATCCATGTTTCAAAAAGACCCAAACTTTGTAACCTCAAATATATAACAAGGTAAAATTAAAAGTCCAAAAACACATGATGTAGTAAATCAGTGTATTCAGAACTAAGAAGCATCACACCCCAGCCATGCATTATTCACACTCCTTCCTTGATCATTCACCACACACAACCAAAATAAAACCCAAAAATATGGAATTAGATCATATAACTAATAAAAAAAAGTATTTTTCATGTTTTTGAACAATTCCTACTCCATGGTAAAAAAAACTTCAATATAAAAGAGGAACAAGGGAATAAACACTTGACTGGGTTACTAGCATTCAAAATAGGTACGCTACCTAAGAGAAATATAATTGGACTTTATAATCACTCTAAATCATAAATCTAATAGAATTTTAATCACTCTCATGAAATATAAAGTTAAATTAACCTCACTCACCTATTTATAAGAAAGATTCTACAATATCCTGCTAGTTCTTTTATTATCTGATCTTTACAGAGAACCTTCTTTTGGTAATTTCAACTAACAACTACCTTGTTAGCTTACTAAATTCACCTTTTCTTATGGTGAAAAATTCATGAATCTAGATATCATCCTTATATATCTATACTTTTTTATATTACTGATGCTACTGATTTTTTACAAAGGTTTCATTATTCCTTTTTTTATTTTGAAACCATAAATCTAAAATATATCTTTCTAAATTTTAGGTCTGGGAAAGGAAATCGGTTTTCACAAGACTAGAAATCTCCCAATTGAATAATTATTTGAAAGGATTTACCAAATTCCAACAAGTAACAATTTAATAGGTTCTAAAACATCTATATTTTATTTCAACTCTTTTATTTTGTTGTCTCTTTCATAATATCTCGGTATCCAGTCATCCAAGACCCTCTAAAGTGTGACTCTACTCCAAAATTTCATAAACTATGAATTTAGTTAGCATGTACCCCAAATTATTACTCCCACTCATCTTTCATAGTTATAACATTACTTATTCTATAAGCTTCTGGATGAAGTATTACTTTAACTAAATGTGTTTTTCTTATGATTGAAACACCATATTCTTAGATAAGTGAATCATACTTTGGCTGTCACAAAATAATGTTATGAATTATTATATTCTTTATATTTCTTATAATAGACCCTTTAACCACAAAAAATACTTATCTACTTTGATAATTTCAAGTTAATCAACATTTATGGTTGACAATGCTACTATAGGTTATAATTTTTACATCCAACTCATGACAATGCCTCCATAAGTGAACACATATACATTCATGCTCTTCTTTGAGATTGTATCTCCTCCAAACATATCGTCCAAAAGACCTTGTAAAATATCATCTATTCTAAAGAAAATTTCTAAATTAATCAATCCTTTAAGTATTGAATAATCCACTTAACACCCTCTTATTGCTTATTTCTTAGACTCGCCATGATTCTACTAACTACACCAACTGTATGTGGGATATTAGGCATTGTACAAACCATGGAATAAACTAGACTTCCAAGAAATGATGTACACGGATATGTATATACACACTTCATTCATTTTAGGTTCCTTATCCTTTTAAATTTTAAGAATCCAATCAACGGGGAGATCATAGTTTTAGACCCACTCATTCTAAACCTTTCCAACACCTTCTGGATGTACTCTGACTAAATCAAGAACAAAGTTTCAAACTTTAAGTCTATTCCAATTCGCATACCAAAAATCCACTTTAAAAAAATAATATCCATTATCTAGAATCTTTTGGAAAAATAAAACTTTAACTCTTCCATCCTTTCCTTCATTATTCCAAGTAAGAGTATGGAAACCACTTAAAGAAGAATAATGATGAAACACACATTATCATACACATTTAGGTATGTAACACCTCAAAATTATAAAATAAGAACATCATATTCGATAGTTTATGCAACACAAAACACTGATTTTAGCTTTTGTTACATGAAAAAATGAGTTTCTTCGATATATTGTGTACACGCAAGCCTGAATTTTACCGAACAACAATATACTATTAATATTATTATTTACTAAGACAATTATCACCTAGCCATTAGAATAGAGGTTAAGAATATAATTAAATAACTTATAAAAATATTTATTTTACACATGTAAATTTTTTATCTATTTATAATGAATGAAAATAAGAATCTTTTGGAAGAAAAAGAAATGTTTTCTGAAAAAAAAGTATTTTTCTAAAAGATAGTTTAGTCACACTTTGAGAACATAATTTAAAATTAATTTTTAATAATTTTAAAAAATTTATATGATAAAATAAAATTCATTTTTGATATAAGGATAAAAAAATTATCTCTAGGTGAATTTTTAGTATTTTTCTAAAAAAAATATTTTTTTAATGAATAGTAAAAAATACTAAATTTTAATTGAAAACTGCCTTTTTGTTTAAATAATTTATAATGTTAAATTATATTTTTAATTGGTTTAAAAGTAAAATAATTTAAATAATATATAAATTAATCCAATTTAGTTCATTATAATCATTTTTATATTAAATTTAGATATAAAAAATTTGTAAGATTTTGAACATTTTCCCTTTAAAACCCAACTTTCTCATCGCGTATGCGAGATTAATTTTAAATTATATTTTGTCACTTATGTGAATTTAATTTAAAATAATGGATTAAATATTTCAAATTAGAATAATTTATAATATCCAATGAGTTCAACTTAATTTTTTACAAAAAATAATAGTGAAAATAGTAAAAATTATTTACCATGGTTAAGGTAAAAATGGGATTACTGGGGGTTAAACTAAGAAGATAAGGGTTAAAAAGACTTAGGAATTTTTCCAAAACCCATTGGATGGACATATTTATATTCTTATGACCTTAGGATCAATTTTTATGAGTTTTTGGGACCCTTTTCCATGAAAGTAACCTATATAATAAGGTAAGTAAAGAAAAATACAAAAAAAGAACTTTCCTTGCTTTTAATATCTATAAATATTTAGGGTAAAAAAATAACACAGGTTAAGTTATAGAAAAAATTTTAATTGATAAATTATTTTTTATTATCATAATAATTTTTCTTTAGTTTTTATAGATGAAATAATTTCTTAAAACTTTTAAGAAATGTTAATGAAGATATTATTTAATTAATAAAACAAACAAATGATACTAAAAATATAAAAATGAAGTAAATTGAATGAATTATTGTGTAAATTATTTTTTAGACGAATATATCATGTTTAATAGGTTTGAAAAAAATATTCTAAATCTATCATTGTCTTGATATTTTTAAATTCAATTAAAATGGATAATGTCAAAATTGAAATTAATGTTATTTTATAATAAATTATATTTTATTAAATGATTTAAAATTACTTAAAAACCTATATTCTGAAAAGTGTTTTTTAAATATATATAAATATCAAATATGTCCCATTCAGAGACTTATTTTTCTATTATAATGACAATATTGACCCTTAAATAGTAAAAATGATGTTAGCATGGTTAAGGTTAAAATAGTGTTTTTGCACATTACATGTGCTTGTGTTAAAAATAATTTTCAACATGCAAAATATTTTTATTTTATAAGTTAGTTATAATATTTAGAATAATTTGTTACAAATTATCTCACAAGTATCCTTTCATTTTAGTCATTAAGGATAAATTACCTTGGTTAAAAAGACTAGTTACTATAGTGAAAAATCAAAATGGTGAAAATAAGGAAACTTAGAAATTAAGGAACAATATTTTTAAAACTTGTTTTTATTGTGTTTTGGAGGTTTTTATATTCCATATCATACCTATACCCATTTAATTATCATTTTTTATCCACTTGAGGTAAGGGATACCTCTCAATAGTGAATACTTTTGGGTATTTACAAAAATGTCACTCCTCCACAACCATAAAAGGTCACTCACTCCCCTCACATATTCACACCTATAAATCCATTTAGATCGACCAAATCCTTCCCAAATAACTTCCAAACATACATACCCTAATTCTAGAATCCTTATATAGGTAATAAATCCAATCTATAAATTATTTAGTTAAAACATAAGGAAGATACCTAAAGAAGAGGTAATGTTCTTCAACGAGAATTTTTATTTTATTTATTTCTCCACCTCCTTAAATTATTATTAAACCATGATGATATAATAACCTCAGTATCTTCCATATAATAGGATTTTTTTATAATAATTTCATGAAGTACAACTATCTCCACCTCTATCAAATGGGTTATGAAATTATCATTCGTGTGTACGACTGACTACCGCTTCGCAAACTAATGTCATTCATTCTTCCATTACCACCTTTCACGGTTGGGTATAATTATGGATATAAAGTATATGTATATTATATTTATAACATATTTATACCTTTGGTTGCATTATATCATATATATCTTTTTACCTTAAATTCCATATAATATACGATAATGTCACTCCTGTGTACGGTGAACTATCGTCTCGCAAAGTGATGTGATTATTCTTTCACTGATGTTTCACATGGAAGGTGATAATGATAGAGTTAATGATTATATATAATATAAATTTAATAATTATGATATTAATTAAATATATATCATTCTTTAATTATTTTTTATAATTTTCTTTCTTACCTTTCCACTCACTTAAAGATCATAACACCGTTCATGTACGTGTGGACTACCACATTCACGATGTGATGTGACTCACTTTTCATAAGCCTGACAAATGGATGATATATATAATTATATAATATGGTGTATATTATAATATTATAATTATATAATTATTATATATTACTTAACTTCCTTCCATAATGATCATTGAAAAATGGAAACGTTACTCATGCGTACATACGGCCTACCATCTCCATGATCGTAACACACTTCATTTTTCATAAACATCATTAATGATTGGTTATAAAAGTAAAATCGATGTAAAAAATATGATAATTATTTTATTATTATTATTATATATATGATTAAACTATATAATTTATGAAAGAACTAAATCATTCATAACAAAACACACATGAGAAAACAATATGTTTAACACCTGAAACAATGAAGATAATGAAATATTACTATCAAATATGTGGAAAATGTAATAAAAGGATAATATATGATATTATAAATATTAATATGGTTATTGTATAAGTTAATAAAATGTTTAAAACCACTAAACATGAGGTTAAATCATGTATAACCAAAAGGAAGTGTGAGGTAAGGGATTCTTTCTCAATTTCCTTTCATTGAGGCACATTTGTATGTTATGCACCAATTTATTTTATATGGTGTTTAAACTAACAATTTCACATGTAATATATTAAATACCTCATACTTCATGGTATTTTATGTTTCAATTTATTTCATCCTAGTGTATTTTTCATTAATATTACCAACTGGTAAGAGACTTCATCTCAGTTTCTCTTCATTGAGGCATACTGAAATGTTATGCACCTAATTTTTTTATATAGTGTATATACTACCACTTTGAAATGTAATATCATGATTCATTAATACTTCATGCTATTTTAAGTTTCTCTTTTAATTATCTCATCCAATGGTATTTAACTAGAAAATTACCAAGTGGTAAAAGTTATTGTACAATCTTACTTCCGTTTTGTGATTGTTAACTTTCTCTAGAAGAAATCACTTTCTTGTAATCATTTTTATTATACATTAAATTTATCATAAATATACATATTCTTTCATAATGGTAATGATTATTTCTTAAAATGTATACCATTTTTATATATGTTATTTACTTTGAAATTTATTTTATTTATTGGTGAAATATTGATAAATCTATATCCTTTAATCAATACGGATACTTGATGATAAGACATATTATTTATGAATTAAATCGATTATTTGATATATGAGGAATTCTTTGTACATGAAAGAAATTAGTTTGGGATCATTTATAGAAATACCCTTGATGCATTGGTAATCTCATGAGACAAAATTGGTTGTTCAAACCCCTATTAGGATTGTAACTATTATGTTTTAAACTATCTAGAGGATAGATCTTGATAGTAAGTGTCTTGTGAAAGGTATTCACACAAATGAGTTGGAAAAACCAGATCAGTTTGTACCCAATATGTTTTAAACTATCTTGAAAGTAGATCTCTATGGTAAATGTATCATGTTCCTGGGAAACATGACATCCAATAACTAAGTATTACCTTTATTCATAATTTTTTTATTATTATCCTTGATTTTTTCGCTTTGATATTATCTATGGATACATTTATTTATCATTTTATTGATTAAATGGAATGTGTTTTCAGTTATTTACCATGAATATTGACTATGACTTATCCATTCATGATAGATTCATATATACTTAACCCTTACTGATCATTGTAGATCACCCTTATTTTTTTTCCTTTACCCAGGATATGAAGAAGAATTCTTGGAATGTTTTTTCAAAAATGCATTTCATTTTTTATTGTTATGTATTATGTTTTATTATGTTTTCCCAATTTATAATAGGTATCATGTATGTATATATTTTTTAAAAACTATTAAACTACTCGGTCATTTGGAGTTCGATTCCTTGTATCTATGTCAATGAAATAAATTATGACACCAACCCCAAACTACTTGGGTTAGGGTCATTATAGTTAGTATTTGAGGAAGTTTAGTAGAAACGATATGAACTAGATTTAGGAATACATAGATTAGGAAACATATCCCTAATATATAATTTTAGGATAATTATAGAATAACATCCTAAATTTTTTTGTTGAGGTAGAGACTATGTGGTTTCCATATAAATACATTCATGTTTGGATACTACAAGTGCACGTGGTTCTGTAACAGAGATACCTAGGGGTAATAACTCTAAAAAAGGCATGTCGGGATTGACTCAAGAATTAACTGGTACACAAAAATAGAACTTACTATTCACATGGTTTCATACTCATGGGGGATATTCTTAGTATAATTCACATTTTATTTATAAACCATTATAAAGGAATTGAAAATAGAGATATCACAAAAGAAACCATGTTTATGATTATGAGATTAGATATGCATAAATTTTTCAAGTTACGTTAATTATTTCACATGTTTTGGGATTATACATTATTTTTCATAATGAAATGATATAATTAATAGTATGTAATCATTTATAAATAGATTATAGAAGAAGTAATGGGAATTGCATCAATGCACGTAGTCCAAAGAGTAATAATGGTCATTTCTTTAATAGTCTTAAGCTAATATTTCTAATGGAACTAGTCTCCCAAAAATTCTCATCATATGAGGATATAGTATCATGTGATAACAAGATAGAGAAATAATTATCTAATTATTATAGATTCAAAGGGAAGTACAAGAAGAAGAGGAAGGTAGGTAAAATGATGGATAATGGAAAGAAGCAAAAGAAGGATTTTCATACATTTGATAATTATGGAAAGAAAAACCCTGGTACTTGATTAAAAGAAATGGGACTTTAATACATGTGTAGAGAGAAAGTTCACCATGATTTTTATTGTGATGTAAATAAAAAAGTTGTCAATTTACAATGCTTCAATTGTAAGTATATGGGACACTATGCAAATCAATGTCTGAAGCATCAAAATAATATACCTCAAAAGAATCTAATGGATCATGGTTAAGATTTTTCTATTACCATGAAAAAAGAGGAATGATTAATGTTATTGTGTTTGGATTAAAGAATTATGTCATTTAAGTATTTTATCAATGATATACTGGTTATAATAATTATGAAATATATAAGGATTGTATTATAGTACATATTCTTTAAGTATTTGAAATCATATATTTAATGTTACCAATGACCAAGAAAAATGATTAAGTTGCAAGTTGAAATTTTTGGAAAACACAATATTGAGACCATTAATATGTTTCTAATGTTGAGATAATTGTGTTAGGATAATGAGATAATTAATATGGATAAAGTAAATTTTATAGTACTGACTACCTTGGAATTAATTAATGATTTATTGACAAGGTGGTTATGTTATAATTGATAGAATTTACAACATATTTTATGATTTGTGCTCGTCGGTAAATTCATTTGGTGTAGACCATATTTAATTTTTTTAAGGAAATATCTTGATTCAATTGGTTTTACGGGCATCCATATTGGATTTCTTAATTCCCACAATGTTTTTTTTTTCATCTCTCTTTGGAGGAAGAATACTATAGACTTTGGGTGAGACATTCATGGGTCTTGAGGGGCTGTACAATGAAAGTTCTCAAATAGACACTAGATTTTGATCCTCTCACTAAGTAACCTATTGTTCCAATATATCTTGGTTTACATGGGTTACCGATTCATTTTTTCAATCATGCTACCCTATTTCTGTTGTCCAGTCTTATTGGTAATCCTTTAATGTTATAATTTGAGATGAAAACTCTTTCAAGACCCTTGTTTGTGTGGGTGTTTACTGAAATTGACATTTCCAAAGACCTCCCATCACAAATATGAATTAAAAATGGTAATTCTACATTCCTTCAGGAAGTATCATATGAGAACCTGCCCGAGTACTACATAGCTTGTCATAAAATTGGTCATTCTTTGAAGGACTGTGGAATTAGGGCAGTATGCACTCCGGCTCATAAATTTACTTGGGTTGAGAAAGGAAAAAAGAAAGATTACCCCTAAAGAATGTGATATTAGTCAATCAATTGTTTCTTACCCTTCCAGGATTCAGCATCCAATTAGAGTACATAAGGATGCAGATGAGAAATCTGATATGTGGAAGACTCAAGATGTGAACAATGGTAAAATTGGGAAAGTGGTGATCCATTCATTAGAGACTAATAACCTTTAATATTTTTTTAATGTTGTTCACACAAAACTAGGTGCCTCTACTTATTCCCCTAAACTTGTGGAGGATCAGAATATTCCCACTAAATCTCATGATGCCTATCAAGAAGAGAATAAAAGTGTCCATTCGGATTCTAGTGAACCCTCACATGTTTCCTCTGATCATGCATGTTAGATTGAGGATATCTACTTGAAATATAATTCTAAGAAAGGTAGAAAATCATTTATTGATTCGTATAGTTTCACTACCCAAAACCCCAAGAAGACTCAAAGATGTAGAGATTACTCTAATCTTGAGATAATAGTTGTTACTAGATATTTTACAACCTCTAGGATGGTAAAGATAGATATTCCACCTCGTCCTGAGGCCACTGAAAATCTCAACATGTATTCTGATGAAAATATTTCTAGTGACACTGATTTTAATAAGGACTCTAACCCAACTATGAGAGATTCTTATCAGTTCGAGGAGGAGGTGTCAGAAGAATTGGAATCTTGTTTGGATGAACAAGATGAACTAGTTTTCCAAAGGTACAAGGAAGGGGAAATCCACGTGGACTTTTACCTTCAAATTAGAAAGAGAATTTTTATCAAGTTAGTTGAGGAATTTAAGAAAAATCCTTACTTTAATTTTCAATAAATTCCATGGAAATGATTTCGTTTATTTTTATCCTTTTTTAAGATTTCACACTTGGAATTCAATGCTGATAATGGCCTCTCAGTCTGAATATGGTGACTTGATGATTTCTTGGCTAGTTTTTGGACTGTTTTTTGGTTTATGTTAGTGCCTAATATGTTGACTACAATTTTTTGGGGAATATTCTTCGATTGTTGAGTAAGGTTATGTATAGAAGGTTGTATGATATTCTGAAAATGATTTTAAGGACTCTACATTTAGAGATATATACTTTCTTTTACAAATTCATGTGCTTTTGTCGAGGGAGTTTTGAGCTGTATACTTTGATAGCACGAGAAGAGTCTCTTATTACAGCTTTCTCTTCATCCCTCTACCCTTTTAATGTAGTGACCCAAGGGAGGTTCTTGAATATATGATGAAGATGGGTGAGGACACTGCATAGTACTATTTTTGATGGGTTTTCATTCTTCAATGACACTTTTACAGCATACTATAGCTGAGTTTTCTCTGACTTTAAAGCACACAGAAGTTTCAGGAAATGCTGAGATGTTGGTCTACCTACTCCGTTTATCTTTGATCTTCATTAGTTCTATTCTCATTGGTTTTTGTCTCTTCCATTTAATCTTCTACTGGTGACAACTCTTTTCACCTTGTGTAAGGAATGTACTCTTTTTATGTTTTAATAAATTCTTGTGAAGTGTGGGATGATTTTCCATCGCACACCTTAATCTTTCAAAAAAAATTCAATAATGTTTTATGGTAATTTAGGTTATTATCATGATTCAAAATAAAACATGATAAAGGTATTCGCATGTTTGGTATGTGAAAATTAAGAGGTACTTGTTGTTGAGATATTAATGATAAGTTCATTTTGGAAATTTAGTAACCTTATTTCTAATGTTTTGGATATTGATCATTTGGAAAGGGTTATAAGTTTAACCATTTATGAAATGCTTTAAGTTGAAATTTGGATTTGGTTTTAGATATTAAGTATTACTTCACCATATGAATATTTATGCATATTAGATAACCTATACTAACCATTTTTTATAATAATATCTAGAGATTAAAGGAATAACTTTTCATTCTATTATGAATCTTAAAATTAGTTAAAAGTAAATTTTAGTGCTTTAGACATGAAAAATTCATTTTTTTTATATTCATTTCTTAGAATAAGCGATGATTTGGAAATTCATCAAATAAAAACCAAGTGACGAAAATTTTCTTATATAAACATATTATGTATATATATTTCCTTATATTCTTAGACAATAAAATAATTACTAAACTTTATGGAAAGGATCTTGAAATAAAAATTTTATCTTATTACATTCATATCTAATGAATCAAATGTTTTTTTAGATCATCACAAATTTATAGCTTTCAGACCCTTAACTTTTCATTGATCATTCACTTTCTTGTGATCAATTACCTCAATCACTCCCTATAATTATTTACACTTTTCTTCTATATCCATATCTTCACTTTCCCCTAATTTTATCCTACTTGAGAACCTAATTATGTGTTATTCCATATGAAATTTTTAATTCCCTTTATCTCTTATTAAGAGGATTTTTTGTTAACCCTTTTATGATGTGGGTTTTTCAATAAAGGAATTTTCAAGTAACAAACCCTTGATTACAAAGATCAAGTTTAAATTGTGAGGACACAATTTATTTAAGGTGGGGAGAATGTAACACCCTAAAATTATCAAAGAATAATATTTTATTTGATAGAATATGAAACACAAAACACTAAGTTTAGTTTTAATTACACACAACAATAACTTTCTTCTATATATTGTGTTACAAACAAGACTAAGTTTTACCAAACAATAATATACTATTAATATTACTATTTAATATTACAATTATCATCTAGATATTGGAATAGTGATTAAGAATAGAATTAAATAATTTATTAAAATATTTAGTTTACACATGTAAATTTTTTATTAATTTATAATAAATTAAATTAAGAATCGTTTGTAAGAAAAAGAAAGGTTTTCTAAAAAACTGTATTTTTCTAAAAGACGGTTTAGTCGTGCTTTGCACACATAATTTAAAATTAATTTTTAACAATTTTATAAAATTTATTTTAAAAAATAAAGTTAATTTTTTTATTTTAATACCAAAATTATCTTAGGGTGAATTCTTGGGATTTTTTTTAAAAGTTTCATTTTTTGATGAAAAGTGAAAAATACTAAATTTTAATTGAAATATACCTTTTATTTAAATAATTAATAATGTTAAATTCTATTTTGAATTGGTTTTAAAGTAAAATTAGTTCAATTATATATCAATTAATCAAATTTATTTCACTGGAATTATTATCATATTGAATTTATATATAAAAATTTTGTAATCTTTTGAACATTTTCCCTATAAAAACCTACTTTCTCATCATGTCTGTGGGATTAATTTAAAATTAAATTTTTCCACTTATGTGAACTGAATTTGTAAAAATGGATTAAATATTTTTAATAATCATAATTTATAATTTCTAATAAGTTCAAATTAATTTTTTACCAAAATTAATAGTGAAAAAAAGTAAAAATTATTCACCGCGGTGAAGGTAAAAATGGGTTTACTTGGGGTTAAACTAAAAGATAAAGCTTAAAATGACCTACAAAATTATCCAAAACCCATTGTATGGAAATATTTCAACCAGTATGACCTTATTATATATT
Source organism: Viscum album (assembly GCA_963277665.1). Lineage (NCBI taxonomy): Eukaryota > Viridiplantae > Streptophyta > Magnoliopsida > Santalales > Viscaceae > Viscum > Viscum album. The sequence goes on from OY728161.1 coordinate 1,969,370,590, forward strand.
TTTATGAGTTTTGGGACACTTTTTTATGAAAGTGACCAATATAATAAGTAAAGTAATGATAGAGATAAAAAATGAATCTTCCTTGCTTTTAATATCAATAAAGCTTTGGGATAAAGAAAAAAACAAAATAGGTTTGGTTATATATATTATTTTAAAATATAAATTATTTTTTATCATAATAATTTATCTTTAATTTATATATATGAAATAATAACTTAAAATGATTAAGGAATTCCAACAAAGTAAGTATTTATTTAATAAAAAAATATAAAAAATGATATTAAAAATATTAATGGTAAAGTAAATTGAATGAATTATTGTGTTAAAATATTTTTTTAGATGAATATATAATTTTACATGGTTTTTAAAAAAATATATTCTAATTCCATCATTGTCTTGATATTTTTAAATTCAATTTAAATGAATAATTTGAAAATTTTCATTAATGTTATTTTATAATAAATGATATTTTATTAAATAATTTAAAATTAGTAAAAATCATATCTTCTAACATGTTATTTTTAAATTTTAATAAATATAAAATATTTTCCATCTATGTACCAAATTTTCTATTTTAATGACTATATTGACACTTAAATAGTAAAAATGCCGTTAGCGTGGTTAGGTTAAAATAGTGTTTTTGCACGTTACATGCGCTTGTGTTAAAATTAATTTTCATCACACATAAGATTTTTATTTTATAATTTATATATAATATTTAGAATCATTGATTACAAATTATCTACTAAGTCTCAATTTATTTTAGTCTTAAAGGATAAATTTCTTAGATTAACAAGACTAGTTTCCATAGTGAAAAACCAAAATAGTAAAAATAAGGAAACCTAGAAGTTAAGGAACAAAATGTTTAAAACATGTGTTTTATTGTGTGGTGGAGGTTTTTATTGACCATATCATACTGACAATCCTTTAATTATCAATTTTGGATCCACTTGATTTGAGGGAGACCTCCCAATAGTGAATACTTTTAGGTATTTACAAAAATGTCACTCCTCCTCAACTATAAAAAGGCATTCACTCCCCTCACTTATTCACACCTCTCAACACATTTGGATAGACCAATACCTACCCAAATAACTTTAAAACTTCCCTCAAATTATCCTAGATTCAAAATATTGGTATAAATCCAACCTTGAAAGGATTTAGTGCAAACCTAAGGAAGATACTAAAAGAAGAGGTAATGTTCTTCAACAAGCGTTTTTATTTTATTTCTTTATCCACCTCCTTAAATTATTATTAAACCATGATGATATAATAATATCAATATATTCCTTATAATAGGATTTTTTTTTATAATAATTTCATGACCTACAACTATATCCACCTTCATCAAATGGGTTATGAAAGCATCGTTCATGTGTACAGTAGACTACCACCTCACGAACTGATGTCATTTGTTATTCTATTACCACATTTCACGATTTGGTATGATGATATATATAAATTATATATATATATATATATATATGATATTTATAACATATTTATACCTCAATATTCATTATATAATGAATATAGTTTTATCTTTCATTCTATAGGAAATATGATAATGTCATTCGTGTGTACGATAGACTACCACCATGCGACTCGATGTGATTCGTCTTTCACAAATGTTTCATATGGAAGGTGATAAGGATAAATTTAATGATTATATGTGATATAAATTAAATAATTATTATATTAATTACATATATATAATTATATAAATATATTATATAATTTTATTTCTTACATTTCTACTCACTTAAAGATGATAACAGTGTTCGTGTATGTGTAGACTACCTCCTTCACGATGCGATGTGACTCAATTTTCATCATCCCCCCATGGATGATATATATAAGTATATAATATGGTATATATTATAATATTATAATTCTATAAATACTATATATCACTTACGTTCTTTCTATAATGATCATTGGAAACTGGAAACGTTACTCATTCGTGCATACAACCTACCATCTCCATGATCGCAACGCACTTAATTTTTCATAACCATCATTCATGATTGGTTTCAAAAGTAAAATTGATGTAAAAATATGAAAATTATTTCATTATTATTATTATTGATATTATGAAACTATATAATATTCATAATAATTGAATCCTTCATGACAAAACACACATGAAAGAAAACAAGGTGATTAACACACGAAATAATAAAGATAATGAAATATTATTACCAAACATGTGGTAAAATTTTATAAGAGGATAATATATGATATTATAAATATTAATATGGTTATATTATAAGTTAATAACATGTTTTAAAACACTATTAATGATTTTAAAACATGTACAACCAAAAGGAATCATAACGTAAGGGATTCTGTCTTAATTTCCTTTCATTGAGACAGATTTGTATGTTATGAATCAATTTATTTTATATGGTGTATACACTACTCATTTCACATGTAATATCTTAAATACCTCATAATTCATGGTATTTTTTATCATCCAAGTGGATTTGTCTTGAATATTACCAATTGGTGCGGGACTTTGTCTCAATTTCTCTTCATTGAGGCATTTTTAAATGTTATGCACCTAATTTATTTATATGGTGTATATACTATCCCTTTAACATGTAACATAATAATTAATTCATAATTCATGGTATTTTAAGTTTCACTTTGAATTATATCATCCAAGTGTATTTGACTTGAAAATTACCAAGTGGTAAAAGTTATTGTACAGTCTCATATCCTTTTATGATTGTTTGAAACAATCAATTTATTATAATCATTTTTCATTATAAATTAAATATCTCAAAAATATACATATTTTTGCATAATTGATATTATTATTGCATAAACAGTGTATTATTGTTTACATACAGTGTGTACATTTAAAGTTATTTGATTTACTGTGGAAATATTGATAAACTTGTAGCCTTTAATCAATACAAATACTTGATGCTAAGACGTGTTATTTATGAATTAAATAGATTATTCAATAGATGAGGAATTATTTAAACATTAAAGACACGGTTGTGGATTTTTTATAGAAATTATCTCAATGCATTGATAGTCTCATAAGACAAAATCAGTTGGTCAAACCCATATTGGTTTTGTAACTAGTATGTTTTAAACTGTTTAGAGGATAGATCGTGAAAGTAAGTGTCTTGTGAAAGGTATCAACACAAATGATTTGGCCTAACTACATTGGTTTGTACCTAGTATGTTTTAAAATATATTTAAGTTATATATTTATGGTAAATGTATCATGTTCTTGGGAAACATGGCATCTAATAACTAAGTATTTCCTTCATTCGAGATTCATTAATTATTATCCATGAGTTTTTTCTATGATATTATCTTTGAATGCATTTATTTCTCGGTTTATTGATTAAATGGAATGTGTTTTCAATTATTTACATTACCATATTGACTATGTATTAACTATTCATGATATCTTCCACTATACTTAACCCTTATTGATCATTTAAGTTCACCCTTATTTTGTTTCCTTTATCTAGGATATGAAGAAGAATTATTGGAATGAGTTTTCAAGGATTCAGTTCATTTTTTATTGTTATGTATTATGGTTTATTTTGGTTTTACAATGTAAAATGGGTATCATTTATATATCTATTTTTTCAAAACTGTTAAACTATTTAGTCCTTTTGGATTTGATTTCTTATATCTATGCTAATGTAATAAAATAAGACACCAGTTCTGGGCTACTAGGTTCAAGGTTGTTATAGGGTAGAAACAATGAAAAGAATTGAACTAGATGAACTTTAATTCAACCATAAATGAATTCAAATTCTTATTCCGCTATCATGGTTCATGTTTAAGACTATAAAAACTATTTTTGATCATGCACTTTAGACTTTATGTTCTATATCACATGAAACCTTTCAGTTTCTCTATGTAGATTTCTTCCTCTAAATTTCATGAAGGAACACAATCTTGACATCTAGTTGTTCAAGAAATAAAGCTTCTATTGAAAATAGGGATATCATTATTTGAATAATTTTGTGTTAAACAACAAGATAGAAAATTTCATTGAAATCTACTCCCAATTTTTGAAATCCCTTCACAACTAGTTTCACCTTGTACCAATTACCACCATTTGCATACTCCTTCAAACAATAAAAGCATTTGTTTTTTATTTCCCTATTTCCTAGAAGTAATGTTTTTAGATCACGTTAATTAGAAGCATACAAGTAATACAAGAATTTATTCATTTATAAATCCTAATATAATTAGTCACTCATACTTCTCACCATTCGTTTCCTCCTTAAAATTATAAAACCATTCATTTTTTAGTTCCCTATTGTCTATCAGTAATTTTGTTAGCTCATATGAATCAGAAAAATGTAAGGGATCAAACTCTTACTTTATTTATAACTCCCAATATAATAATTCACTCAGACTTCTCACCTCATCCAAGCCTTTGGTTTCTCCATAATTTATAAGTAACAAATAGTTAATTCTATAATCAAACAATTCACTGGTCTTTTAACCCTATTAAACTTTCCTAAATTATGAGGTCCATCTTCTTATGGGATCTATATTTATGAAATCATTCCTTGGGCTTCCATAGTACTTTAAAATTCTAGTATATTAGGATGTATTAATTTGGGAACTTGATCGATGTATTCTATTTTGGAACTTGGTTGAACCTCTCAAACTTTTGTGCTCGCTGAATGATTCAGAACTACCTAACCTCTATTCAGATCAACATTTTCATGTATCGGTTCTTTTCTTCCAATTTTATCTTCAACCTTGTTTTAAACCATCCAAAGGATCTCTTCATTGAAGATAAAATTTTGTAAACTGGTAATATTTTTCATATTATTATACTAGAGCTGAAATCTAAAGGTTTCATTATCATGGCCAATAAATAAACATGTTTGGGATTCCAATTCCAACTTATCCCTTTCACTTTCATCAACATGGGTTTACATGATTAATCCAAAAACTTTCACGCAAGTCAAATCAAATGATCTTCCAATCTAGAGTTCCTTCAGAATTCACCCCCTCATTAGTGTAAAATGGATTGGATTCATGATATAATTTATCCATTTAACCACTTCAACCCAAAACTTATTTAGGAATAAAGAACCTAACCTCATTCTTCTGGATCCTTCATTCAAAGTTAGATTCATCTATTCCATCTCACAATTTTTCTCAAGCATTCTAGTAATAGCCTTATCTATCTATATTTCATTCATCCAACCGAACATCTGAATCTCTTTCCCTAAATACTCACCATAATTATCATAATTAATTCATTTAATCTACATTATGGTCTAAACTTCCACAATGTATCGCTATATGATGAAATTTTTTAAAACCTTGAAATTGTGTTTGAGGAAAAAATATCCACACTTTCCATACATAATCATTGATGAAGGTAACACAGTACGGTGTTACCCTGTGAGATTGAAAAAGTGTTGTTCCCCATATATTTATATAAACCATCCTAAGATTATGATTCTTTGGTGCCTTGTCCAAAAAAAGGTAAAACCTATATGTATTTCAAATTATAACTTTCATATGATTTGTAATCCATATGATCAAGCTTCAAAAATCCCTTTACATGCAAGGTTCATAAACCTTTATCACTAATGTGACCAAGGTGGTCATTTTATAACTTCATAATTCTGAAAGTCGTTTCTATATAATGAATTATACCTTCTCAACTCTCAATCATGTATAATGTTTCATCCTTAACATTTGATTCACTACCATGGTACCCTGGGGTATCTTCCACGCACCATCTATAAAGATATTACAAAATTATTCATCATAAATATGGACAACATAAATCAAATTCATCTATAAAACCAAGATTTAATAAAATTTTTGAAAAAAAATCATTCATTCTTCATTTGAGAATTCACATCACCTTTTCTAACAATCTTGAGTGCTTCCCCATCTATATAGTGAACCATACCAAATATTCTAGATACATAATTCCTCATGCAACCTTTCTTAGATGTTGAGTGAAACAAAGATCTAGATTCAAGAATCCATTACTTTATCAAACTTGTGACCCTTAAAATCAAATTAGCATAATTAACTTAATCTATGTATTTTTGGATGAAATGAATGAAGTTTTTTAGAAGTTAACTAATCTTTTATAATAGTATTTCTAAAAATGTCCTTTCTTTCCACAGTGACAGCATACAGAGTCAAAAGGACCAACTGATTCCCTAATACTCATTTCTATTCTATTTTTCCCTTATTATTTGGAATTATTCGAGTGGAATGTCCCATACCTCCTGACATAAATATAGTTATGGTATCACCTCATACTTCCTTATTATGGATCTCATTTATAATCAGATCCTAAAAATTCTCAAATACCAAGTCATCCTTTCCATTTTAATTTTTTACAATGGTAACCATCACATCCTATGAATCTAGAAGTGATGAAAGAAGTATTAATACCCACACATATTCAAAAAACATCACCCAAACAGACTCCAGCTAACTCTGAATCATGTTAAATTCATTCACATGAATATTCATCGACATTACTTATGAAAAAATCATACTAAAAAATCACCACATTAGAAACACATTATTCATTATATAATGATTATCATACATGATTGTAAGAATCGACAATAATTCAGAATTTTCCTTTAGATAATGGATATTGAAGGCCAATTTATAGATTAACAGCATATAAATCACACCCATAACCTTTCGGTCAAGCCTTTCCCATTCTTCCTTTGACATTTATTTCAACTTTATTCCCATCAATAGAAGCTCTAAATCTCTCTGGAATAAGTATTCCTCAACTTTCTCCATCCAAATGCTGAAATTGGTTCTATCAAACTTGTCTAGTTAAAATTTTACCTCTTCTAATTACATCCTTATGAAATAGAAAAATCCCACAAAAATAGAAATCTTTAAAGGATAGGAAACTCATATTTTACAAAATTAGTTGTCTAAGCTACCCAAAAAACTCAAGTAGAGATATTATTCCACTTTTTGCACTATTATCCACATTATATAATGACACAACCGATAAAACCAAAAAATTAGAAAAAGGTAAACTTAAAGGTATAAAACAAATGATTTCGTGAATCAATGTATCTAGAACTAAGAATCCTTTCACCCAGTCATGCATTATCAATACTCCTGCCATGATAAATCACCACACAAAACCAAAAAGGAACCCAATAATATGTAATTAAAGAATACAACCAAGAATACAATTATTTTGTGTGGTTGCAAACAAGTTATAATCCATGAGAAATAATTTGCTTCAGTAAAATATAGGAACAAGGGAACAAACACTCAATTGGGATACAAGCATCTAAAATATATACACTTCCTAGGAGAAACAAAAGTGGACTTTAGAGTCACTCCAAAAAACAAATCTAACGGAAGCTTAATCACTATCATGAAATGTATAGTACAAGTGAACTCACGCACCTATTTTTAAGAAACATTTTGTTTTATCTAGATAATTCCATTACTATAAAATATTCCTATAGAACCTTTACTTAATCATGAAAATCACTAACTGTTTTACAAGCATACTGTATTTACCTTTGATTCTGGTGAACATTTCATGCATCCAAATCTCATCCTCTAAAATCCAAATTTATATATGTTTTTATTACATATAGTTTTTAATAATGGTTTTAGTATACCTTATATAATTTTGAATCCCTGGATCTAGAATCTCTCCTTCCAAATTTTTAGGTCATGGAAATGAAATCGGTTTTCACAATCTTAACAATGAGACCACACCACCACACTTGAGATAACCATTCCACTTGGTTTTCTCATTAACCTACTAATAAAAAATCCAAAATAACTTTAATTTTAACCCCCAATATTTTTTAACCCTCTCTGGTTAGGTTTTCATCACAAAAGAAACAAATATTGATAGGAAGGGGAATATTTGGAGAAAAGTACTTAGATATAATTCCCTAACCTTCTAAGATACAAGGGAACCAATATCTATGTGAAAATAAATTACTAAAATCTCCCATAAATCACCCTTGAGTCAATATCCCCATGTACAAGGAAGAAAAAGAGCCAAAACCTAGTGAAATTAGATAAAAATAAAAGTCATAGACCCCTTTTTAGTATGTATAGTACCAATAACTATTCATGTCAATTGTGTATTCTTTAATTGGTAACCTATTTCAACATGCATGGTCAACAAGAATAGTCTTAAATACAATTCATCTAATCATTAATTTCTCTTTTTCTCTCTCAAAACACTCTTTATGGTCCCATAGGCATAATACATGATCTTTCAGCTATGCCTACACTTGTTCACCCATCAAAAATCCCCAAAAAATACACTAATTTCACCCCCAAAAACATGTCCACATACTTCCTACCACTTCCAAAAACCTTTCAAACACATATCCAATCTTTCAAACCCAAATGAACATAACAATTTTCCTTCAATCAAAAAATTTGGCCTTACATTTAAAGTAATTGATTTTACCATTTCCTTTTTCATTAGTATATCACATAAGATTATTTTTTATAACAACTGGTGTATTTGAGAGGTTTCATACATGATGGATAAGTTTTAGGGATGTGTTTCTCATTTTAGTTTTGTTTTAATTATTGGGTATGAAAATAATTTAAGTGGCATAAAATATAAAGACCCATATTTTTAATGCATGTCTTCTTTCATGTGTTTATGGGTGTTAGAGAATGATGAGGTAAAAGATAAATTTAATTTGAAGAGGAATTAAATTTTATGTAAGATTCATTCTATAATGGATTATATTACATATTAAATTGTGGTTGATTTTTCTTAAGTTTTTAAGTTGAGTTATAGTGTCACCATTATCCATTATAACATAGTAATCACACCATGGTTTTTTTATTACACCATGGACATTATTATTAAACCATAGTGGGTTATGAGGGATATTTTTATGTTTTGGATAGGCATTTTAGGAAAGGTGTTTAGACAGTAGTATTAAGTTATGGTTTTTTTATGGATAAGTTTTATTTTTATTGCATCATAATGAATTTAGAGTATATGGTAATTTAAGAGGGAAAGAAATTATGGAAATTATGAGATAAAATCTTCTACATGTTGAATTTTAGATTGACCCTTTGACCAGAGACAATATGTAATAATGAATACTATTTCAATATAATGTGTAAAAAATCATCAAATTTAAAAAGGAAACAATTGATGATATCTTTGGGAGCATATTGATTTTAATAATATGATTTCTAGACCCCTTATTGGTCAAGATGAATTAATCCATAATGAATTCCATCATGTTATGGTTTTTTATTCTTACATTAAATTATAAGGTGTTATGAGACTTGTATTCCTATTAGTTTTCATCTTCCTCTAGGTAACACTTGGTGATAGAGGAGGCCTCATAGGTTATATATTGTTCTATTTTTACAGTTATCGATTTTCTTCTTCCATGAGATAGATTCTATGTAGATTGAGGTGCCTTTTTCTTTAGTTTTTATTATTTATTGTATATCCTTCTACTTCAATGGGGATCTATAGTAATGGTTTACATATTGTTGATAAGGGATTGATGAATTATATATTTATAGGTGGTTTCACTACTAGAAAAAGATATTTTAACATCATTTATTTTTAATCTTTAACATCGGTTAAAAGGTGAAATCATTGTAGCTGACGACAAAAAAAATATTTCTATATTGGTTATAAAAAACTGAAATTGAAGAGTCATTTAAACATCAGTTTTTCTAATAATATATGTAGAAATTATAGAAAAAAAGTATCTCAAAAAATATTTTTGACATCAGTTATTAAAATATTTTTCTTAGATATCTAAATCCTCTTTTCACATTAGTGATAATTGAAACTAACATCAAAATTATGAATAAAAAATGTCCTTGAAAAAGGATTTTGATGTCAATTGTAAAAAAAATAGATGTTAAAACTAATTTATTATCTTTAAAAAATATTAGATAAATTCAATACCCTATACCTATTAACATAATAGTATCCTAGTAGTAGTATCATAAAAAACTATCAATAATAGTAAAAAATAAATAAAAACATGATGAAGACTTTTATGAAACATTTTTTCAAGACAATATATACATAAATGAAAATTTTACATAAAAATCTATGAATTAATCAATCCTACAATATATGATGAAAATAAATACAAAATATGGTTTAATTATTCAGTCTAATAAGATTTAATGTCTTCAAAAACTATACAAATAATGAAATTTACAATAAAACATATTTTTTTAAAATCATAAGAGATAGTAAAACTAACCATGTCAAAAAAATCACCATTATAGTCATGACTGTCTCAAAAATAAAATGTAAAACATAATATCCACATTCAATATATCCTCTTTGATGATGAAACTACATTTATGAAATATCACTTTAAAAATAAATGAAATAATATATATAAAATAAAAAGGTATTAACTATAATATAAAAGTTATCTACCTTGACTTTCTCCTAATTAATTAAATTTGGGTTCTTTATCGATAATTTATTTTTTTTAAACACTTTATATGACCTTTTTTATTTTCATATATTAATTAATGAAACATATTTAACATGAAAAAAAATATTAAAGGAATAATAAAATAGCATAAAACTTTTGAAATCAATTATTCTTAAAAAACTGTCACAAACTTCACCCAGTCAGTATGATGTGAATTCCTGTGTTAAAAATATGCATAAAATCCAATGTCCAATAAAACATTAAAAGTTAAAAATAAAGGTTATTATAATTAATAGTAATTAAAAATTATATAATTATTTGTACTCTTCAAGGAATAAAAGTAACCAACACTTAATCTTTTTATTTTCTAATCTATCAACTATTTATTTTACTCTAACATTATTCCTCATGTATTTTACAACCATTGAAATAAATTCTGGATCCCTGGATCCACAAATATAAGTTCTCTTATATTATAGGTAAAGAGTGTGTAGATACCTAATTCGATAATTAATAAATTAAATCATTATAAGTAGTATTTATTTAAAGAAATTGAAATTGAAATTGAAATTTAATTATATGGAAAATAGCCTCACCACAGGTATAGATATATCATTATTAATAACAACATCCATGATGTCTTTTTTTATATAATCCTATATAAGGTAAATGTAATAATAAATAAATGTGGTTTAAAATTAAAAGTAAATAAAAATTGAATAATCAATACAAAACTCATATGTGAAATGATTGATGACAAAGATTAGTTGGAAAGAGTAAAAAATAACCCATACTCTATCAAACTATGGCCACCTCCTCTATAGGATATATCACTAGATTAGTTGGATCAATAATAACAAGCACCACTACTCTTACTTGATCTAAATGCATAATTTGGTGATGTATATAACCCACCATATTATGTACAATTTTTTACACTACATTATGTGAATGGTAATCCCTAGAATTCAACTCACAATACATAGTCAGGTTTGAATGAGTAGGTTTGGTATTAGGATAAGTAGTTTGGGTGGTCTGGGGAGGTTAGGGAGGCTGAGGAGGATATGCTTATATCTTCATTTCTAGAAAAATATCATGTACAGAGGATTTAATTTTTTATTTTACTAAATGATTCATCTCTCATATCTCAACCTTCAAGGAAGCTATTTCACTACTATATTCTATCTCTCTTGATTCCATACTATGATGAATAAAAACATTTTCAATATCGACACCAGCCAAATAGCAAGTTATGTGGCTTGAGTGTTTATACTTTCTTATAGTATCCATAATTTTCATTATACCGTTAGGGATAAAGGTCCCTGTATTGATTTCTTCTAAAGGGAATCCTGAAATAATATATGAAATTTTATATAAATATTATGAATTTATAAAACACTAATATTTAAGAAAAATAATAATCATCATCTTATAATATTATTATTGACTTCTCTTGATGGATCCATAATAAACTTCCCCTTTCTTCAACCTCTCCCTATTCAATTTTTCATGGAAATAGGGAGAGATAGAGTGTGCCAAATTGAACCTATTTTGATCTGATACTAGATTTATCTATTAATTTATAAAACTTTTTAGGAATCATTTAATTCTACAATAACTAATACCATCCATGTGATAAAATATGAGGGTACATATTCTATGACTTGATCTCTTGGTGAGATCTTTTGAAGGTCGGTTATATAAGAATAAATGAATAATTTTTTAGTTAGTTAACAAATAATTTTAAAATTTTATTTTATAATCAATAATTATCATTCCAAAAAAGTTTCCCCCACTGACTAGAGAAAAAATTATCCCAGTTATTAGTATCTATAAACACATATTTTAGGTATGGAATTTCATTATATTATTTCCCATAAATATAATATAAGGACCTAGGATTAAAAAAATCATCAATTATATATTTAGGAAAGAATTAATTTTCTTCCATTCCTAATTATCTTTTAGGTTTAAAGTTTTAGATATATCATTCATCACCTTCATATAAATAAATATTACATTATAAAGTGGATACTTCCACTCACTATCCATTTTCCCACAATACAAAACGTTTAAGATATAATAAGTTTTCTTTTCATGAAATTTCTTCACAATTTTCATCTTGACCTCATCATTATTTCTATTCATCCATAAAACCCTATGAAAAACATTTTAAAACATGGTATGAGCACAAAAATATCAATAAGGTACATAGAAAAATAAACAATCGTTTTAGTCAATGAATACTCATAAAAATTTTCCTTTTCCAAAATAAACTTTAAGCTCGAAATAAACATTTTCTTACCCAAAAAATAAACTTTTATTCCCAATGATTTTCATAAAACATTTCATAATAAATATTAAAGGTGAAATAAAACATATAAAGGTTTCTTTTAAATTATATAAAAATTATGGAAAAAAATCAAAAACTTATGCATTTCACCCTTAAGAAGTAGCATATACTTTTATTTAAAAAAATCTCATTAGCATAGCTTGTAAAATCATGATATTTCCATAAAAACACATATAAAGAATAGATAAATCATGTAGGTAACTTAGGATATAATTTTCGTATCACTATTACAAATGGAATAATTTACTTAGTAAATTCCAATAATCACTTAGGATAAACCTAACTGGTTAACTCCATCCCTTTACCCGATGCATTGGAGAGCTATATCATGATCACCCATCCTTGGTTTATAATAGAACAACCCATCATTGGTTTATAATGGAACCACACATACTTGGTTTATAATATAAACAACCATCATCAAAAAAAATTCCCAAGAACTATAACAGAATCACAATATATAAAAGCTTGTATAAAATATTCTTTACCCTCATAAGAAAAACATTTTCGGATATTGAAATATCCATTCCATTTAAAACCCTTTTTAAATATACTAAAGAAAAATTGAAAGTGGTTTTTTCTTTTAAGGAAATATAAAATCTTGTAATATAATCAAAATATCAAATAATTTTTATGGTAGTTGGAAAACCATTGGCATCATATGCATTAAAATATAATATTACTTTTTTCTTTTTTGTAAAAATATTCTTTAAAAATAGTCATTTTAAAAACCTCTGAAATAAAGTAAAAAAAGTGACATATAATGTCCTTTATCATTCATTAATTTCCATATAAATAAATCTATAAAATAATTTTAAGAATATGGACATGGAAGAAAAATATTTATAAAATAAATATTTAAAACATTTAAAATGAGGTTTTTAAAATAAATTGTCACTTACCTAGAGTCTAACTCATCGCATACATTATTTATCTTCCTAAATAATAAACTTATATTAATAATTTAATTTATTAAGAAAAATTCCAATTTTATTATTCCTTTTATTTTATTTATTACCATATTATATACAAATATATAATCAATTAATTTCACATCGTATGTTTTGATGATATTCGGCTCATATTTCCAAAATCACATTGGTAAGTTGACTATGGTCAAAGTGGTTATTGTTCCATCATATCTAGAATAATAATCATGAAATAATTATAATTTTTATAAATTAATTATAATTTTAAAACCAACCATTAAATATGGTTATGAAAAATGAATTATGTTACAATCATGGAGATGATAGGTCATACGTATGTTTGAGTAACGTTACTATTTTTCAACTATCATGATGAAAATAAGGAAAGTATTATTTTATATTTAAAAAAATGATAATTATATAATAAATAAAATATTATTTATTTAAATACACTTATATATATCATCCATATGATATGGTGATGAAAAACGAATTACATTACTTCATGAAGGTGGTAATCCACACATATGCACGAAAGACGTTATAAATTTTAAATGAATAGAAAGGTAAAAAAAAGATGATATATTGATTTTAAAAAATTATAATTATTACATTATTATCACATATATACATTAAATCCATCATTATAAATATATTTGAGAGGTGTTGATTGAAAACAAATTATCTCGGTTTGTGAGGCGGTATTCCACCATACACATGAATGACAGTTTTATTTCCCATATGATGGAATAAAAGATAGATATAGATTATTAAATTGAAATAATAACATATTGGTATATTTAAGATACTTATTTTATTATTTTAAAATATTTTAATAATATTTTAAAGACGTATATGAAGAAATAAATTGAAAACTCTTGGTTAAAAACTATGCCTCTTCTTCAAACAACCTCTTTAAGTTTACACCAAAATACCTCCTAGAATTATTTTATAATATATAAACGTCCTATAATAAATGGGTATGAATTTAATTAAGTTGTTTGGGTAGGTATTTTTTGAGATATAGTGCTCAAATGGTGTAATTAAGAGAGTAGAAGAGGTGCCTTTTTATAAGTGAGGGGAGAGGCACTCTTGGAATTTATTAAAGTATAAATTAACTTCCATGGAAAAAATGGATCCAAACTGATATAATTCAAGGATAATATGATTATGGGTATAAAATATCTAATAAAATAAAATTTAAACAGGTTTATATGATGTGTTTAATCTTATATCTTGGTTTTAACCCCTCATTAACTTTATTGATTATTACCATGATATCAATGTTTTTAGACCATAAAACTTAATAAAGTCATTATAAAAGTAAAATATAAACATAAATGGGAAATGGTTGATATTTTAAACCATATCATATTAATTTGGATGAATAAAATATTTTTAGGAATTTTAAATCTTTTAATAAAACATTATTTATTATAAAATGTCATTAATGTCATTTTTGGAACTATTCATTTAATTTGAATTTGAAAACAATATAACATCCAAGAAATTAAAATATAAACCTTTAAAAATCCATAATATTTTATTTTAATATATAAAATTCATGGGACACTAAAACTCACAGAAAAAATATTACTTTTATACTTTTTAAAATTATTTATGTGATTTGACTACTACTTGCACAAACATTATTTCGGCGTTACATAATCATTTATAGTAATTATTTCAAAACTAAAAATTAAAAATAAATTACCATAATAAAAAATAATATATATTTAAAATAAAATTTTATAACCAAATTTAATTTTTAAATCCTTTTCAAAAAAATTAATATATATTAAAAGCAAAAGAGTGACATTTTTGTCTTTAAATTCACTTAAAAACAAATGATCCATTTAAAAAAATATAAAAATAGTGTCATAAATTTTAATCATGGATGATTATGGTCAAAACCCTCTCATTAAATATATTAAAGTAAAGTTTTAGGGTTATTTTTAGTCCTTGTCATATTATTTTTAACACTTAATTACTCTATTTACCCTTACTGATATGAAAAATATTTATTATGGTTACAATTCATAATTATAAAAAATAAAAGGGATATATTTACCAAATTTATACCTACTAATTCAAAATACAGAATCTATTTTTCAATATTTAATTTCTAGAAGTTTTAGAAATCATTTTAAGATTAAAATTCAAAATGCAATGAAAATGGTTTTTAGAAAAATACATCTTTTATCCCACAAAATGAACTTATACAAAAATCAGGTATAATTATGATTATTATGTAATTAATTAGATTTTTTATAATTAAAGGATACTTATATTACATTAAGATCAAATAAGTATTTTAAATTACTTTATATTGTAAAGACCCTGAATTTCCATGTAATTTTTTTTAAATATATGGGAATTTTACGAGTCCGCAAAAATTGACGGCGCGTGATTTCGAGGCCCGGTGTGCTCGGAATCAATTTCTGAATTTTTTTTGGGTACGTTCAGTAAATGTACATGTGGGTTTTTTATAACTTTTGAATCGGTGCTCAGAATTGAAATCTGAATACATAGTTGAACTCGCAGCATCAGTATTCGCTTAAGGAGACTTTCACCTCGACAGCAGTTGGTTGAGGGTGAAAGTTAGTTTTTTGGGTGTTTGTGGAAATAATAAAATAAAATAAACACACATTTTATTTTATCTTATCAATTATAACCACCCATGTGGAAGTTGTAGGTGGGGACCACCACACCTTAACCTCCCATGAGAGGTTATGGTGGTGGGGACCACCCGAGGCCTAAACCTCCTCTTCATGATTAATTGTGGTGGGGACCACCTGAGTTCTCAAAACCTCCCAATTTGAATTTGGGAGTGGGGACCACCCAACCCCATATTAATGGGGGGGAGAAAAAAACCTCTCACCTCCCTTATTAATGTGGAGGAGCCTCTTGATCTTCCTCCACATTAATTCTGCCAACTCACATATTGATTGTGCCAACTCTACCTTAATCAATTCAACCATTTTGAATATTATGCCAACAACTTAATCTATTATTTGGAGGATATTATATCATTTTGGGGGAACTTGGGAGAGGAGAAATATTGGGAGAAGGCTCCCAACGAAGAACACTCCACCGATGACGAACGTCGGTGCGGAATGCCTTCGACTACGAAGAACGACCTAGACTACGACTTCCTTTCTCGGAACCTCCTTCGACATAGGACGTGTTCATCTACAACAAATCGAAATCTGCCTTCTTGCGCCAACGTCAACCAACTTCGAACAAGGTAGGGATTTTATTTGAATATGATATTGTTCCCTTGATTCTTTCCTTCTAAAACAAAGAACGCAGATCAACTTCTAACTAGTTGATCCACATATGTTTACCTTTTGCAGGTTTTGGGATTAATCATTGCGGAAGGGTTTATTGTGCTTTGTTATTGTGAGCCAAATTCTACCACCCTAAACATAGAGGGTGTGGACAAAACCAACATGGCCCAATACCTCCGTCGTTCTCTTTTGTGGTGTTCTTTGAAATAGAGGAAGGCGACAACGGCGATGAAGGCAACGGTCGCGCCACCCATGACCTCCACGACCCGCGTTGCCCCCACGGCATTCCGCACCACCTCTGGCTGAACCGGTCGCACCCCCTCGCAGCGCCCCGACCAAACCACCCCTGCGGTCTCTACCCTTCTGGCTGAGCCACCCTGAGCCGGGCCGAGCCGCCCTGGCCATGCCGTCCGCCGGTCGAACCGGCCCCACCCCAGCCACCCCAGCCCCACTGCACCCTTCCGAGCCACCCCGACCGTGCCAGCTGATGGCCTCCCGAGCCCCTAGCCGAACCCACACCCTCGCAGCGCCCCAGTCGATCCAGCCTCTCGTGCCCCCGTGGCGCCCCGGCCGAGCCTGCCTTCCGCACCCCTGCGGCACCCCGGCCGAGACGGCCTCCCGCGCCCCCACGCCACCCCGGCCGAGACGGCCTCCCACGCCCCTCTTGGCACCCCCGCCGGGCCGACCTCCCGCGCCCCTCACGGTGCCCCAGCCGAGCCGGCCTCTCGCGCCCCTCGCGACGCCCCGGCTGAACCGGCCCACACTCTCGTGGTGCCCTCTAGGATGAGTCGCCCATGCAGCGCCCTCCAGGACGAACCTCCCTTACACTGACCCACGGCCGGTCCGTGCCCTCGCAGCCCTTCGTGGCCCCGCGCGGCCTGCTGGGCTGGGATGAACCCAACGGGCTGGCCCGCCCAACGGGCCAGGCCAAACCCAACGGTTTAGGCTGGGCCGACTCGAACCGGGTCAGCCCAGACTGGCTCGGGCCGAGTCGGACCGGACCCAGGCCCACTACGACACTTTACTTTCTTTTGGCCATATCTTTGGCACCAGACGTCTGTTTGACGTACCATCAGCGGCACTAGTAATCTTGGAGCATGACGGTACCTTGATAATACCCCACTGGAGTTAGGGATATAATTGAGATATGGTCAGGTTGGATTGTGCACAAATCCAACCGGGCCCCTGGGACTAAAAGTCTAATAACTCACAGATCGGGCGTCCTATTGATGCGATGTATATTGCGTTAAGACCCCTATGATGTGGCGGACTTTTGAGATACTTCTTCGTGGGACTTCATGATAGTTGGAGTATCAACCAGTAGCTCATGGAGCGGATCCTTCCAGAGACAAGCAAGCAGAGTGCAAAGACCTAGTAGCTGGCTGAGACCTGATGACTGCTGACTGTTTGACTCGGAGTGACTCTACTAGCCTGGTGGGGAGTGCCTGGTTTTGGAAGCAGACCCACGGTGGAGGAGTGCGATCTGTGTGACGCGGCAGACCCACGGTACTCGATAGTAGAAGTACCTTAGCAGGTTACGAGGGGGTGTGCCTGGGTGTGGTAGTAGGCCCGCAGTGGGGAGCGCCTTTGTGTGACACAGAACACCCACGATACTCGACAAGAGGAGTACCTCCGCAATCCAAGGTTAGTGGGAAGTATGCTTGGTGTCACGGAAGGCCCACTGTACTTTATAGAGGATGAGTTCTCCAGTAGCCAAGGTTTCAATAATGTGTTGGGGGTGTTACTTGATACTAGCCCTAGAATAAAATCCTGGTTGATCTGAGTCCGTAATTTTGTGTTTTCCTCAAGATTGAGATGGATTACTTAATAACTTAGGTATATGTATGGGCATATACCTAAGTAGGGTTATCTATTTATTACTTAATTTTTGGTTTATCCTTGCTGAATTTGTGAGACCTTGAGGGTCTCGGGGTCCCTACTAAGTATCGTTATACTCACCCCTGCACGAGTTATTCCTGCACCTTGTTGTGTTGGATGCAGAAAACGGGCAGCACTGACTGAGGATGAGAGTACCAGGACTAGACAGTAGCTGGAGGTGGACCTTATGATGAGTTGGTACACGGAGGAGACTGATGGACGTGGAGTACTGAGGAGGCTATCTATACCTACCATTTAGGTAAGAATCCCGGAGGACAACCCAGCAGCTGTTTTTACTTTCTTAAGTTGTACTTGTACTTCCAGTTCCTTTTACTTTATAGTTGGGCTTGTATTTCCAGCCCCTTTTACTTTTCAGCACTCTTGTGTTATATAGTTTACTTAGTGTTTCATATCCAGCTATGTGCTTTGTTGTGTCCGTTTATAGGTTATAAAGGAAATTCCTTCCCAGTTTTAGGGAATTATGCCTTTGGAGCTAGTCGCCAGCCTCTGGCCTATCGAAGGCGGGCTTGGGGTAGTCACGGCACTGGCCCCAGGGGATGGGTCATGACAAATTGGTATCAGATGAGTCAGTTCTACCACATAACTTAGGACTCTGATCTTTATTTTCTATAAAGAAATAGTGTTAAGTGTAGTGATTGTGGTTTTCAGTTCAGGGAGTCCAGTGTTGGTGCGACGGTCGACGTATCCAAACACCAGGACCCTGACTTCTGATTTCTGACTCAGTGCACAGAAACACTAATTGTGTGTGTGTTTTCAAAAAATTTCTTTAAGTCAGATCAACCAGGTCATCTCACCAGGTATAATCTTTTGACCATGTCAGATCTATTTCTTTCAAGATGCCTCCACGTAGACAGCCGGCTAGAGTTCCGAGAGTTGTACGCACTGATATCCCACAAAGTTACAAGGCCTCGGTGTAAGGCCCTTTCCCAGTTGTGGCACTAGTGGAGGCACCAGCGGTACCACTCCCCTTTGGGCCGCCAATTCCACCAGCCCCAGCAGTAGACGGTTCACGCCGCTTGAGTGTGTTGCACGAGTTACAGCACCAAAGGCCACCCAGGTTCAGGGGAGAGATGGACCCACAGGCGGCTGAGGATTGGCTGGAGGCTGTGGTGAGAGTTTTCTGATTGGTAGGGAAACCAGCCGACCTCATGGTGATTCTTGCTACCAGTCTTCTATAGGCAGTAGTGGGCAGATAGTGGAGCTTGATACTCCAAGTTCACAACAGCTGAGACATCATGAGTAGAACTACGCTACCCATGACCTGGAGTTAGCAGTTGTGGTCTTCACCTTAAAGATGTGGCGACACTATTTAATGGGTGAGTGTTTTACCATGTACTCTGATCACAAGAGTCTCAGGTATATCTTCTCTTAGAAGGACATAAACCTGAGACAACGATGTTGGCTTGAGTTCCTCGAGGACTATGACTTCAAGATAGTCTATACTTCTGGGAAGGGGAATGTTGTTGTAGATGCACTCAGTAGGAGGTCTAGTATACAGCTACTAGGTGAGGCGACGGAGAAACTAGACACTTTTCATATATCCTTTTTGGATAGAGATGGAGTAGTTTTTCTTCAGTCTCTTACAGTCACTCCCCCACTTCTTCAGCGAGTCAGGGAGGCACAGCTTGGGGACACTGACTGCGAAGCTCGATGTGCTCAGATATCCATACGGTAGGCACCTTATGAATTTTCTGAAGGTAGGGAGAACTTTATCCTCTTCAAAGGACGTACCATGGTACCAGTGTCACTTCAAGAGTAAGTGTTGAGGGAGTTACACACATCACCTCTAGTGGTACATTCAGAAGTGGTGAAGATGTACCAGGATCTCCGACGACAGCACTGGTGGCTGGGAATGAAGAAAGGAGTTGCAGAGTTTGTCTCTTGATGCCTCACTTGTCAGCAAGTGAAGGTGGATCATCTAGTACCAGCAGGCTTGATTCAACCTTTAGAGGTCCCATAGTGGAAGTGGGATGGTATATCCATGGACTTTGTGACAGGACTTCCACGCACATCCAGGGGACATGACTCGATTTGGGTGATCGTCGACCGACTCACCAAGTCGGCCCACTTCCTACCGATCAGAGAGAAGGGTTCAGTAGAGAGATTAGGATGCCTCTATATGTATAAGATTGTACGGCTACATAAATTGCCTTCGATGATTATCTCTGATCATGACGCACGATTTACTTCCCAGCTATGGAAGGGGTTGCAGGAGGATTTCAGGACGCAGCTTCGTTTGAGCACTGCCTTCCATCCTCAAACGGATGGTCAGACTAAGCGGACTATTCAGACCCTCTAGGACATGTTTCATGCTTGTGTACTCGAATTCGGTCGCAGCTGGGAGGATCACTTGCCTTTTGTGGAGTTTGCGTACAACAACAGCTATCACTCCACCATAAGGATGGCACCTTTCGAGGCGTTATACGGGTGACCTTGCAGATCACCTTTGTGCTGGACTGACCCAGGGGAGTCAGCACTAGTGGGACCATAGATGGTATGGGTTACCACAGAGAAGGTGCAGATCATCCAGGGGCAGATGAAGACTGCACAGAGCAGGCAGAAGTCGTATGCTAATAGGAGACGTAGACCTCTAGAGTTCGAGGATAGCGTCCATGTCTTTCTACGGGTCTCACCCCGAATAGGTCTACGGAGATTTGGCTGAGGTGGAAAGTTATATCTGAGGTTCATAGGACCTTTTAGGTCCTTGTAAGAGTTGGAAAGGTGGAATACCACTTAGCTCTTCCATCTCAGTTGCACCGGGTGCACGAAGTCTTCCACGTATCCCAGCTGAGGAGATACATGCATGACCCTTCCCACATCATCGACCATGGAAAGTTGGATGTCAACGATGGGGAGACTTTTACAGAGGTTCCAGTAGAGATTGAGGATTGACAGGAGTAGGTCCTTCATGGATAGTCAATACCTCTGGTGCGTGTTCACTGGCAGCACAGGAACCTCCGGGAGAGCACATGGGAGTGAGAGGCTCATATGCGTGCTTAGTACCCCCACTTGTTCCCTTAGTTGAGTTGTGGCTAACATGGACGTAAATCCTGAGGTGGGGAGAATGTAAAGACCCATAATTTCCATGTATTTTTTTAAAATATATGGGAATTTTACGATTCTGCGAAAATTGACGGCGCGTGATTCTGAGGCCCGGTGTGCCCGAAATCAATTTCTGAAGTTTTTTTCGGGTACGTTCACCAATTGTACGAGCGGGTTTTTTATAACTTTTGAACTGGTGCTTAGAATTGAAATTCGAGGACACCATTGAACTCGTAGCACTGGTATTCACTTAAGGATACTTTCACCTCGACAGCAGTTGGTCGAGGGTGAAGGTTAGTTTTTAGGGTTTTTTGTGGAAATAATAAAATAAATAAACACACGTTTTATTTTATTTTATCAATTATAACCACCCATGTGGAAGTTGTAGGTGGGGACCACCACACCTTAACCTCCCATGAGAGGTTATGGTGGTGGGGACCACCCGAGGCCTAAACCTCTTCTTCATGATTAATTGTGGTGGGGACCACCCGAGTTCTCAAAACCTCCCAATTTAAATTTGGGAGCGAGGACCACCCGACCCCCTATTAATGGGGGGGGGAGGAAAACCTCTCAAATCCCTCATTAATGTGGAGGATCCTCTTGAGATTCCTCCACATTAAATCTACCAATGCACCTATTGATTGTGCCAACTCTCCCTTAATCAATTCAACCATTTTGAATATTATGCCAACAACTTAATCTATTATTTGGAGCTATTGTTTCATTTCGGTAGAACTTGGGAGATGAGAAATATAGGGAGAAATATTTTGAGAAGGCTCCCAATGAAGAAAACTCCACTGATGAAAAACTCCAATGAGGAACACCTTCAACTATGAAGAACGACCTCAACTACGACTTCCTTTCTCAGATGCGGAGGGTGAGGACCAAACCAAAATGGCCCGACCCCTCCTCTATTCTCTTTTGCGGTGTTCTTTGAAATGGAGGAAGGCGACAATGGTGACGAAGGCAACGGTCATGCCACCCATGACCTCCGTGACCTATGTCGCTGCTGGCCGAACCGGTCGTGCCCCCTCGTGGCGCCCCGGCCGAACTGCCCCTGCGGTCTCCGCCCTTTCGGCCGAGCCACCCTAGGCTGGGCTGAGTCGCCCTCGCCACACCGTCTGCCAGCCGAACCGGCCCCGGCCCCGGCCACCCTGGCCCCGCGGCGCCCTTCCGAGCTACCCCGACCGCGCTGACAGCCGGTTTCCTGAGCCTCTGGCCAAACCCATGCCCTCACGGCGCCCCGGCCGAGCCAGCCTCCCATGCCCCCATGGCGCCCTGGCCGAGACGGCCTCCCACGCCCCCGCGGCTCCATGGACGAGCCGGCCTCCCACGCCCCTGCGGCACCCTGTCCGAGCCGGCCTCCCATGCCCCCGCGGCACCCCAGCTGAGCCAGCCTCCCGTGCCCCTTGCGGCGCCCCGACCGAGCCCGCCTCCTACACCCCGGCTGAGTCGGCCTCCCGCGCCCCACGCGGCGCCCTCCGGGCCAAACCGCCCTCACGCCGATCTACGGCCGGTCCGCACCCTCACAGTCCCCCGTGGACCCTTGCGGCCGGCTGGGCTGGACCCAGCGGGCCGGGCCAAACCCAATGGGCTGGCCCGCCTAATGGGCAGGCCCAGACTGGGTTAGGCTGTGTCGGACCGACTGGGTCAGACCAGACTCGGGCCCACTACGACCCTTTACTTTCTTTTGGCCATATCTTTGGCACCAGACGTCTGTTTGATGAACCGTCAGCGGCGCTGGTAATCTTGGAGCATGATGGTCCCTTGAGAATACCCCATTGGAGTTAGGGGTATAATTGAGATACAGTCAGGTTGTATCGTGCATGAATCCAACCGGGGCCCCGGGACTAAAAGGTTAATAACTCATAGACCGTGCGTCCGATTGATGTGTCGTCTGTTGCGTTGAGACCCCTATGATGTAGCGGACCTTTGAGATACTTCTTCATGGGACTTCGTGATAGTTGGAGTACCCACTGGTATCTTGTGGAGCGGATCCTTCCAGAGATGAGCGAGGAGAGTGTGGAGACCTAGTAGCTGGCTGAGACCTGATGACTGCTAACCGTTTGACTCAGAGTGACTCTACTAGCCCAGTGGGGAGTTCCTTTTTGTGGCGGAAGACCCACGGTGGAGGAGCACGATCTGTGTGATGCGGCAGACCCACGGTACTCGACAGAAGGAGTACCTCATCAGGCTACGAGGGGGAGCATTTGAGTGTGGCGGTAGACCCATGGTGGGGAGCACCTCTGTGTGACGTAGCAGACCCACGGTACTCGATAGGAGGAGTACCTCATTAGTCTAAGGTTAGAGGGAAGCACGCTTGGTGTTGCGGAAGGCCCACTATAATCGATAGAGGATGAGTTCTCTAGCAGCTAAGGTTTGGATAATGTGTTGGGGGTGTTACTTGATACTACCCCTAGAATAAAATCATGGTTGATCTGAGTCAGTACATTTGTGTGTTTCTCATGATTCAGATGGATTACTTAATAACTTAGTTATATGTATGGGCATATACCTAAGTAGGGTTATCCATTGATTCATTACTTTGTGGTTTATCCTTGGTGGATTTGTGAAACCTTGAGGGTCTCGGGGTCCCTACTGAGTATTATTATACTCACCCCTACATGGGCAATGCCCGCACCTTGTTGTGTTGGATGCAGATGATGGATAGCGCTAACTGAGGCTGAGAGTACCAGGACTAGACGGTACCCAGAGGTGGACCTTACGACGAGTCGGTACATGGAGGAGACTGATGGAAGTGGAGTGCTGAGGAGGCTATCTGTACCTACCCTTCAAGTAGGAATCCCGGAGGATGACCCAACAACTGTTTTTCCTTTCTTCAATTGTACTTGTACTTCTAGTTCCCTGTACTTTACAGTTGGTCTTGTTTTTCCGGCCCCTTTTACTTTTCATCACTCTTTTGTTATACAATGTACTTAGTGTTTCGTATCCAGCTTTGTGCTCTCTTGTGTGTGTTTACAGGTTATAAAGGCAATGCCTTCCCGGTTTTAGGGAATTACGCCTTTGGTGCAAGTTTCCTGGCCCTGTCCTATAGAAGGCGGGCTTGGGGTAGTCACGGTATGGGCCCTAGGGGATGGGTCGTGACATATTTAATGAAAATAAATGACATTTTTATAAAATTTAGTATTTTTCACTATTCACTGAAAAATCAATCTTTTCATAAAAATACCAAAATTTCACCCTAAGATAATTTTAATATGATAAATTCAAAAATAAAGTTTGTTTTTTAAAATTAATATTATAAAATTTATACATTAATCTTTAAATAAAATATTATAATATATGAATATGAATTTAATAAGAATAAAACTATTTCCTTTTTTATAGAAAAATTATTTAATATTCTCATAATGAATATATCTATATATAATTTAATTAATAAATATTAATAAGACATGAAAATGATTTATTATAAAATTTCCTAGTTTGTTAAATATAATGTGAAGTAATTTTTTTAAAAAAAACTCTCCATCTAACCGAAACAAAATATAGCCACCTATTTTTAATTTATTCTATATCTTTAAAGTCAAATTACATCTATAAATGAATAAATTGAATATTAGACATGAAATTTATAATATTTTAAGAATTGGAAAAAAAATTAGATGATAAATTTTCTTGTTATGGATTCCCATAACTGATCTTCCACCCTCTTATCAAAGCTCTTCTAATCTTGATATAAAATATTGATCCTATAATGGATTTTTCTTAACATAAAACTTCAAAAATACTTTTCATTCACACACGTTGGAGTATTATTATCATTAAATTCAATTCTCAACCTTTTATCCCCATGATCAAATAAAAGTTTTGGTAAATGTGTAATCCCATGTCTACCAATTCTGGGTATCTTATGCTTTAGTGAAGTAGAAGGCTCTGTTATGGGAGGTCCATTAGTAGTGATGAAAATAATTTTAAAAATATATATAATTTCATGAAATAATTTAATTATTTATAATATATTAATATGAAAAAATGTACACATTCCTCAGAAAATGTTCTTCTTCCTCTGTGTCCATCATTTAAATATAAGAATGCAAAATAATTCTATGTAACTATATTTTATTAGAATTAAATTATTTTTAAAAGTAAAAAAATAATTTTTAATAATATAATGAAAACTATATCTATTATGTTAAATAATATAGTAGAAGAAAAATTAATATCTGAAAATGAAAATTACAAAGAAGCAGCAATAGAAAAATAATGACATTGGGATTATTTAACCATAAAATATGTGACTAAAATTTATCAATATATAAATTAATATAAAAAACATATAAATCATCAAAATTTATAAATTTAAACATCCAAGTTAAAAAAACAGTTTCATTAATTACATGTGTAAGTTTCAATAAAAATTAATAATATCATGGATTCTTAACCCAAACAAAGTGTAAGTAAAGCTGATGAATATAAAAATTAATTAAAAATAGAAAAAAAAACATCTATAGATTTAAATATCCAAGTTTAAAAGGTGTTTTTACATGTGTATTTTTCATAAAATTATGATTTTAGGTTTTTTAACCAAAAAAATGTTTAACTAAAACTGAGGAATATAACATTTAATAAAAATGACAAAATGATAAATATTTATATATTTGAATATCCAATATAGAGTTTTTAAACATATTATTTTCATAATAAATATAAAATGGATATTTATTGAATAATTAGGATAGTAATGGAGTGTTTTTATATATCCCTTCTGTGTGATCATTTTGTATTGTATGGATTATGTCAACATAATATTTATTTTTATCCTTAGGTGATAATGTTATTGATGATGAAATCTTAAATAAATACTCAACATAATCAACATTCTCATCACCTAAATGATTTTTCCCTTTAAAAATAATTAACCGTAGATCACTTGATGGGTTAGAAACATAAAATATTTATTTTTCGTGCATCTCCATAATAAATGATTCCTATTTGTAAATAAATATTTTCAAATAAATAAGTGTTAATTCATACTCATCATGATTCACATCACTGCCACTATCAAACTAGTTAAACCTAAACACTGGAACTTTAAATTTAGAATAATCAATCTCCCATATATCCTTGAAAACTCCAAAATATGTTTTTGAAGTGGAAATCAGGTTTTTATCTTTGGAATATGAAAAATGAAGTGCTTCAGCAGTGACCTTTACTCCACAATTTTTAATTTCACTCATGTCATCCTGATTTTTTATGTAAAAGGTATAACCATTACTATCAAAACCAAACCATGTGATCACATTAACACTTAGCCCCCTATTAACCATTTCAATTTTTTTATGTAGATAAATCAATGTTGAATTTCTCTTTAAACCATGAAACAAATGTATTTTTATGTTTATTCATAAACTACTTTTCATTTTTTAGATATCATACCTTTAATATTATAATATGTGATGATATATATGGTTAAAACTTATCTGTATTTTTTTAAATATATAAATGTTATTACATCACTTCATCGTGTGGAATTGACTTTACCTTTAAGTCATGGATCCCTTTACCTTTACTATCAACTATCAAATATCAAGATATAGGGTTACCAACATGCTCCACTTCATATAAATAATCAATACAAAACTCAATAACCTCTTTTGATATATATTTTTTAACAATAGTGTCCTCTATTTAGTGAATATTTTTAATTTACCACTTCAAAATTTTAATATATCTTTCAAAATAATTCATCTGATGTAAAAAAATAGGTATATATATTCTCATCACTCACACCAAATGAATCATCAGATGAACCATTATATCAAAAAATGATGGTGGAAAATAAATTTCTAATTGAAAAAAGTATGAGGTTATATTCACTCTCCAACACATATAAAAAATTTGGATAAATGACTATATTTTAAATAGAATTTAAAAAGTAAAATAGATTGATGATAAACATTATAACAGGTAACTAAAATATTAACTATAGTGTAATCAGTAGCAATTATTTCATCAATACATGATAATCATGAGATTTCATACCTATTAACTTTAGATACTTAAATGGAATAAAATTTTCACATTTGAAGAAAAACCACAATTTACTTTAATATCATGAAGACATTGACAAAAATTTATCTTCTCACTCTTACTTAATGTGTAACAAGCCAAAGGTAAATGTATTATATTTCCATTCATATAGGGAGATAACTCTGAATGTATTCCCATTGATATTAAGTCTAATGTTTCTTTCAATCTATTTTCTTTGTTTCTTTTTATGTTTAACAAAGTTTCAATAAAATTTTTCTATATGTTTTTCTCAAGATGAAAAATGTCAATGTTTTGTTTTACAATTAAAAATATCTAATAAGGTGGCTTGAATAATATGGATTATTTTTTTAAGTATTTTTTTGATGACCAGAGATTCCTTTCTTTCCAAATTTTACATCAATGTTTTTCACCTTATCATAATATTATTCAATTGAAAATACTTTTGGGGGAAATCGTACTATTGTAAACATTTTAATTATTTTTTTAGTATTCAATAATAATGATCCATTCACAAAAAAAAATATTTGATTTCCCTTGAAAGGACTAGTTAGGATCTATGCGGCCTCTAAGTGGGGGTTGAATTAGTGTTCTTCCCTTTTTTATACTTTCTTGTTTTAAAACAACCTCGAACTATATTTAGTGAGAAATGAATTTGATGAAACACAACATGAAATCACACCCATAGGAACATATGAATTTACAAGGTTTACTACTCAATTAGAGTAGTCAATCCTTGGAATGATCTGGAAATAATCAGTGATCACACAGTCCACTAGAAAATAATCTTTATCGTTTACAACAAGCAAGGTATATCCATCACTTTCATTTCATTATATTCCATTGAAAGTTAATTTTCTCCTCACACAAATGATATGATAAAATATATTTTGTAATAATGGAAATAACCTTCACCGATAGGATTCAACATGTTGACATTTTTTTGTTTTAATTCTTCACACTTTCCCTTCGGTAAGTCAGGTCTTATTATTCTTTGAGTTATTGCATAGTAGTTAGAAAGATTCTCTTACTCTTCTTTTTATCTCTTTATTCTTCTTCCACAACTTGCACAAACTACACCAATCTCCAATAAATGTAAATTATATATCTTTTAGTCCTGCTTACTTATTATCTTTCTTATTTATTCATATATTTATGACACCACACAGATACTTTCAAATTCAAACTACCAGAATTATCATATCTAGTCTTTATAATAAATTCCAAAAGAAACTGCTTCTATAACTAATTTTAACTACTTGTAAATAGGTATAAATAACATGGCCTTCTCATTCTAATTTAGACCTTTAATTCCTCCATAATAAATCCTCATCTATCCATTAATACATGCAAGGTATAGTGGTAGGATAGTTTCATCTTCAATCTTGGAATCCTTCCACATAAATACAATTGAAACCATATCTCCTTATTTCCATGTTAATTTCACATCAAATTTTATGAAATTATCATGTTTATATTCATGAATTCAATCTAATATGTCATCCTAGATTCATGATGCAATATTTTTCATGATATATTCTTCCACTTTCTCTTCAAATATCAACAAATACATCTTCTTAAATGAGAAATTCATGACTAACTCATCCAAACTTCATTCTTCTTCATGTAAAAAATGATATGAACAACACATATTTCTCTTCATCATTTTTTAATGCACTGAAATAGTTATAGTGGATCTCTCTTATTCTATCTATATTATGTCTTTATCCAAGAGACTCCTTTTAAAGAATCATGATCATCTTTATTATGATATTTAAACTTTATAAAACAATTTACCTTGAATTTCCAGATTTAGTTCATGTAACTCCATCAAACTTCAAGTTACGGTTAGTCTAATTTTTATTCAATAACTCATTACAACATATAGTAACTATGTCCATTATTTTGGTCGCTTTCCTCCAACATGAAATCACTCAGCCCCTTCATGTCGTCACTCAACATCAACGTGCAGTTGCTCAGCCCCTTCATGTATTCTCTCTACACTAACATCGGTCACTCAGTCCCTTCATGTGGTCACGTAACCCATAATTTGGTCTCTTTATTTTAAAGTTTGGTTTCTTGGCCCTTCATGTGGTCACTCTACTCCAATGTGTGGTTACCCTTCCCCTTTATGTGGGTTTTCAAACCTTCATGTGGTTGCTCTATTTCAATGTTTTGTCACTCATCCCATCATGTGGTCGCTCTAATCCAATGTGTATTCGCTCAGACACTTCATGAAGTCCACTAGACCCTTTATGTAGTTAGTCTATTTAAAACATATGGTTTCTCCACATCACATACAGTCGATTAAATATCATTGTGCAGTCTCTCATTCCTTGTGGTCTCATTCCTTCATCTCACTAAATTTCATATATATCCTTTAATTACTTACTGATATATGTGTTAACAACAAAAGAAATCATCATAATCAATTCCACTTTATATTCACCAGCTTCTTCACCTATTCCACCAATCAACCAACAATTCAAAACCTCTTAGTCTCAAAAATCTCTCCCTTTGGATTTTGTTGTAAACCAAGAAAAATTACTCATTGAAGCTTTGAAACTCAATTAAAGGGTCACTATCCAATAATTCTAATCCTATGTGAGGAATATCGATGTATGAAATAAGAATCATTGAAAAATAAAACCATGTTATCCATAAATTACTGATAAAAAAACATGAAATATTTAAAATTAAAATAGTCCCTATAACTACTTCAAAAAAACTATTAAAAAAATTCACACAAAATGACATCACAACTTACTCATTTTAAAAAATCCACCAAAATATATGATCACTTTTTTTAGGTAAAGTACATATCAATGGATATAATTATATTTTCATATTTCTCCCCATTTTATAACAATATCAAAATACATGATGAGAGAGGGGATGGAAAAATCACATACCTTGTCCTTGAAGTGGATGAGGTTAAACAACCAATATCAACCTCAATTTATCAAATGTGTTATTCGATAGTGGTTTGGTGAAAATATTAGCCACCTATTCCTCTATAAGAGAAAAATTTAGTTGTGGTTCATTTATTTTAATAAGATCCTTTATAAATTGATATTTAATATCAATATGCTTATATCATGGATGTTTCACCGAATTCTTTGTGATATTGATAGAACTTTGATTATCACATCCCAAGAGAAGTTTCAGCTTCACATCAACTGAAAAATATTCTAATTATATCTCCATCCACATCAATTGTCTTTTATCTTTAGTGGAAGTTACATACTCATCTTCTTCTATATTGACAGGTAATGAAAATTTCTTCTTTATATGCCAACTCACATATCTTTTTCCCATAAAGAAAACTCCACCAGATGTAGATCTTCTATCATCGATACAACCTACCCCGTCAATATCTGTATAGCCTAATAGATTCAATATTAACTTGTTTTTATAATTTATCCCATAATTTATAATGACCTTAATATATTTAAAACTATTTTTCTAGTCAAAAATGTGAAATTTTTTGTTCACTTTGAAATCCTGCATAGAGGGTAACAATATAAACCAGGTCAGGTCTAAGTACTATTAAATATAGCATATTCCAAATCATTTTCCAAAATTCTTGAGGATCAACAACCTTTATAGCTTCATCCTTCAACAACTTTATTCCCACTAATATAGGTATAGAAATAAGTTATTAATCTTTTATTCTAAATCTTTTAATTAATTCCTTGGTTTATTTCTATTGTGATAAGAAAATGTGATCCTTTTCTTGAGAGATTTATAAGGAAAGAAACTACAACATTTTTCCTAGCATATAAATTTCAAACAACATCTTAATTTATTTGGAAAACTTTTCACAGTATTCTTTATTGTTACAAAAAAATGTGATATCATCAATATAAAATATAACAATGATAAAAAAATATTGATTTTGTTTTATGTAGATGTTAATGTCCACTCTTACCTTTTTTAATTTAATCCTATTCAAACATGAATCCTTCTTGTAATACTATGCTATTGGGCCTTAATTTATCCCATATAAAGCCTTTTTCAATTTATATTCATAATTTTATTGTTTTTTTATAAAGAAACCACTTGGATTCTCGATATATACTTATTTTATAGCTCTCTATTGAGAAAATAATACTTAATATCTATTTGGGATATATTGTATTTCCTTTGTATATAAATAGAAATAAATATTCAGATGGTTTCAAATCTTGAAACTAGAGAAAATTTTTCGTCAAAAACAATGCCTTAAACCTATGAGTATCCCTTAAAAACAGTCTTACCTTGTTTCTTACCACTTCACCATTTTCATTCAAATTGTTCTAAAAATCCTATTCATTCCAATCAAATTTTTATATTCAAATTTTGGAACCAACTCTGATGTATCATTTTTCTCAATATAATACAATTCCTCATTCATGGAATCAATCCACTCTTGATTCCTAAAAGCTTATTCAACATTCTTGGCTCAACCAATGGAAACAAAGAGGTATGTGTTATCCTCAATGTTCTTATGGTTTTAACCAATTTACCTTGATCTATAATGATATTTTGGAAATCCAATTTTTTGTTATACTTGGATGATATGAACTAAATTTTCCATTATCACTTGAAAGGGATAAATCAATATCTCTATCATGTACAACTTCAAAACCATCACTTATTTTAGAAACTTTATTGTTTTATTTATAAAAAAACTGCATCTTTACTTTCTCAAATATTTGTAGCTGATTGTGAAACCTTTATATCAAAATGTTCCAACACTTTCACATTAGAAGAATCAAAAATTATTCTAGTTTCCTTACTATAATATCTATATCCTAAACTATTTATAGAGTAGACAAGTAAAATACCATCAACACCACTTTGGTAAAACTTCCCAAGATTTTCACCTTTGATTTTGATAATTCAGGGGATGAAAATACCCTAAAGTACTTAAAACTTGGGTTATTGTTATAATGCATCTCATATAGAGACATGTCTGATTTTTTTCTATAGAAGTGGTGATTTTGAATGTGGACTATCGTTCCAAAAACTTATCTCCAAAATAGCTGATAAGTATCATGTTCAATCAATATGGTTTGATCCATCTCAACAAAGATTATATTATTTCTTTCGTCCACACCATTTTATTATGTTTTTTATGGTATAATAAGGTAATTATGAATACTATGATTTTAAAAGATAACTTTAAAACATTCTATTTGTGTATTCATTACCATTATTAGTTTGGATCCACTTTATAGAGTAGCCACATTCCTTTTAGTACTTCTATTGAAAAATCTAAACATCTTAAGAGCCTATGATTTATGTTTTAAAAATATTACACATGTAACATGATTGAAATAATAAATAAAATACTTAATACTATTTTTTTATTTATTTCTCATGGACCCACATATATCATGATGAATAATCTCAAAGGTATGTGATGTATGTATCTCAACCTTCTTGTTTGAAAAAATTGAAAATTTCTCTTTCTGGCATATAAAACAACACCAATTTCTATTTATCATCATATAAAGGAAATCATGAACACTTATTCTATATGTTAACTAGTAAATGTTTTTCTAGAAATTGTAATAAATCCTTCTATAGAATAATTTATTTTCTTCCTTCATACATAGATAACATGAGTTCCGTGCATATCTAACCTGGAATAGGCTCCCCTTGGTAATTTTTACTCTTATCAAAACATCTCCATATTCAATATTTTTTATAATAAAACCATATATTCTGAATTTATACTCATTTACTTCATTATATAGATCTGAAACAATCAATAAATTATGTTTTAGTTCATTAAAAAATAAGTTACTTATGGATTTCAAATTTTCTTTTCTAATAATAACAGATCAAATGTAATTGATTCTAAGAGACTCATCATTTCAAAAATTCATTTTTACTTGTTTGTAATCTTTCACATTTTTTTAAAATCTTATCATTATTCATGTTTTAATAGAACCCACTATCCAAGATCAAAGGTCTTTCTCCTTTTTTATCCTTGAGTGTTGTTTCAAACACAAGAGCTTCTCTTTTCCCTTTTCTCCCTTCATATAATGATTTTGAGTTTTTTCATTTGAAACTTATTAGTAAGGAAAAATAAAAATATACCCATTTGAAATATTTCTAGGCTGATCACCCCTCTCACATAGAGTTTCAATAAGTTATAATATGTTCTCAAACTTCAAATTGGATTTTTCAAGTTTATTTTGAGTTTGTCTTCTTTGAGTGGGATGACTCCTCCTTAAACTCTACCTCCAAAACTTCCTAGATCCATTTTCATAATTATTATTTAACCAATAAATTTTATATGTATTCCCAAATCCTCAATAGTACCAGCAATATCCATAGAAAGAACATTTTCTATTGTAACCTACATGTTGTCAAAAACTATGTATCTGAATTCCAATATCTTTCTAACCATCAATATATAACCCCTTTTGAGAACCAAAATTTTGGTAAAATATTAACATATTATTATTAATATTATACTTCTTCTTATCATTATCAAATTCTTTAATTATAATAGTTTTTCTTTAAAATTTGATTTCTCAAAAATTACATAATTTTGGAATTCACTTGTTTTAGCTACATACATGGTTATATTGACATGATTCTTCTTTTGAGACCATTTTACAACTTCTTCATCCATGTTTTAAACCTTTTAGGATAATATTATCTAATATACCTGATAGTTACACTCCTTATTGATTTCACCAACTTCTATAATTGAATTTTAGAAGTTAGATATTCCTTGTTTAGCTTCAACTAATTTTTGCTGAACAAGATCAAATTCTTTATCCTTCTCCCTCATCTTTTCTTAAACTAGATGTTGATATTTTTATCTTCCTCAAGTAAATTATTAAGGTTGTTAATATCATTTAACAATATGGATTTTTCTTCTTTACAAATTGTCTCTTAATTATTAATGGGTTGGCTATCTATATTTAACTTCTTATTCTATTTCTCTATATATTCAATTTTTTAGAGATATTATCTCAATTATATTTTTATCATGAACTCTAACTAAGTTTCCTATTCTTATTCTTTAGATATTCTACTCTCATCACTGCTAAAACTCTTATCATTTTTCCTTTTAATAAACAACTTCTCATAACCTTCATTTCTAGAATTTTCAACCTCCACATATTCTTCACCATCATTATCTTCCCACATTTGGATAAGAATTTTATATTTTTTATATTTAGATAACTTATTATTAATTTATTTTGAATAAAACTTTTATTTTTATGCCTTCTTCTTCAGCGATCTTCATTATTCTTCTTTATTACCTTTATCTTCCTTCAGTCTTGGACAATTTTTTGAAAATTTTATAATTGTTCCATAGTTAAATCAATTAAATAGTTACTTTACTTTATACTTTCTTATGACTCTTTTCATATTTTTATAAAATAAGGACATTAATTCATCAAAATTAATACTTACTACATCTTAATCAAAATCACAAATCTATTTTTCAATAACAGTTTTCTTTTAATTTTGTTCCTTAGTGTATTTAAAGGAAATTTCATAATAAATATTTCCCTTTTTTTACAAAATTATCTTTTGTCATCTCATATGTATTGAGAATACTATAAAAATAATCTAGAGATATTATTTCACAAAATTTATATTATAAAGATGAAACTTTGGCATCAAATCTATCAGGAAGAATTATTAATATCTTTTCAACAACTATTTAGTCTTCAAATTTTTTTCATGTATTATTATGGTGCTTATAATATCATT
This sequence comes from Viscum album, assembly GCA_963277665.1. Taxonomy (NCBI): domain Eukaryota; kingdom Viridiplantae; phylum Streptophyta; class Magnoliopsida; order Santalales; family Viscaceae; genus Viscum; species Viscum album. The sequence goes on from OY728161.1 coordinate 1,969,406,267, forward strand.
ATCCATTATGAATAACTCTCCAACTAATTCATCATATTCCATTTTCAAATCTCAATAATTGTATATATTGTAAAAGTAGGTTCCCTGGACCCAACTTGATCAATACTTTTCTATTACTATACCATGTATATAGTGAGTTATACATGATGTACTCTTACTATTATAGTGTTGATATTTATTTATCTAATATTTAAATGGTAATGTCCATATATTATTTTTTGTATCAAAAGGTTATAGAAATTCTCAAGATATAATGAGAACCTCAAGAAACTATGAAGTTAATTTTAAACATATGTCTTATGCTCTAAGTACATCATACTAACTAGATATAGTTTATTTTTTAATATTATATGTTGGGGGATTATCAGTATTGAGACTCATGAAGTTATCACTTGGTGATCTCTAGTATGTGAGATCATGAGGATAGACCAACCAATAGGAACACCACATGTTTCAAGTTTTATTGATTTTTCCTATTTATGAGCATGTTTATTAGTATCCTGAATTGGGATCATTATCAATGTGTGTCATTTTATCACATACTCTTATGCAAGGAAAAAACCATGACATTAAATTCATGGTGACGTAGATTGTGTTGGGTGTGTCATTGGTGGTATGGAATTGGGTTAATGGTCAGGATATAATAAGTTGCATTTGAGATGAGGAATTGATATCTCAGGCCTAGTTGATCAGGATGGTAGTACATTCATAAATCCTTGTCCAAGGTAGTCATAAGTAAGTATGTATAGTTAGATTAACAAATAATAAAGAAATAATGGATGATGACACAAATTGTGCATCCTACTTTATGAGATATTGTGAGACAAAGAGATTATATTATACAGTGTGTGTTTATAGGAAAGTTTTTCATTTTTATGACTCTTTATTATCTATTTAGGGGGATTTATGGGTTACTAAACTCCGATCTTGGTTTGTGAATAGAGGTCCTAAAGGGTCACACACAATATAATATTCACAAATCTTATCTATTCTGGTGAATATGTATATAGGGAATGGTGGGAACTAAAATGGGGTCCGATAGTTGTGCAAGTATTGATGATCACAAAAAAATACATAAATTCATTATTATTCGAGTGTAGAAAAATTGTTTTGAATTTATTTATTAAAACCATTCATAAATTATTTAAGTGAATACAGGAAAAATATTATATAAAAAATATTATTTTAATATTCAAGGTCTGTTTAATATTATAGAAATTCCAAATCAATTTAATGACTCAATTTTATCATGTAATATGGTTTTTATATTAAAAGTATGTGATAAAAATATAAATGATATTATGACACAACTAGTTCGTTATAACATGTCATTTACTGCTTATTTAGTGGGAGTTTTATTTATGAGGTTTGGGGAACCCTTTTGGGTATTTGATCCACCCATTATATAAGTAGTAGACAGACTCTATTCTAGTGACTATTCATTCCAATGGAAGTGAAATCATATCTCTCCTCTCATATCCTAGAGAGAGAAAGTCTCAGTTTGAGCAATCAATCCAGGAACTCCTTTGATGGATCGAAGGGACAGGGTCAAGGTGATCACCATGACATTGAAGGATTCATTGAAGCTCCGTGAAAGAACCTAAAATTCGATGATTGGAATATGTGTAGATTCTTGAAGTGTGTGTGGATGATCAAGTGGGGTTTGGATTCGGATCCTTCAATAAATAGTCACTAAATATGATCTTTTATCGAGTGTGCTACTATTCAAACAAGGTAACTATTTATTTTTATTTTTATGCTTATTAAAGTTACATGATATACTTATACCACTAATAGATCTCGGATTTCTAGAGGTGATGAAGTTACATCTATTTGGTGATAAAAATTTTAAATCCCCAACCCACAAACTTTCGTTGTGTGCCCCGATACAATAAATTGGTATCAAAATGATCATTTGAATTTTATAATCCAAGAAAAAAATCCATTTGTATTAAATTAATTAGAGGGATTTAATTTGATCCCAATATAATATACCGCACATCGATCTGATTTTAAATGGCCAAGTTATGTCCATCTGAAATTTTTAATAAAAATCCTTTTCAGTTTCTTCATGTATTAAAATTTGAAGAATTTATATTATTATATGTGCTAAAATATACTCATTTTTAGAATCTAGTGGCAATTTTGGAGAATTATGTTTTTTCGGTTGGTTATCATCCAGAATTTGATGGCCAAAATAAACTTCTCCAGTATGTCTCAAAATTCCACATGAATGTGGAATTCTTCAAAAAATGATTGATATAATTTTAAAATTGCCTATGTTTTAGTCTTAAGGAAAAAAATTGAATAATTTTAAGCGGGGAGGAAATAAGTCCTTGCGGACTTCACAAAAATAATAATAATTTTCAAAGACCCTATAACCTAGGCTTTTCAATTTTGAAAAAAAAAACAAACCCATAAAGGGGGTTTAGGGGGTGGGTGTGACCTGCAGGTCAATGGAATAAAAAATCATAATCTAAGCTTCCCAAGGAAGCTATAGGGTTGGCCACCCCTATTCAATCCCATTGTTGCATCACTCACCAGAGTCAGCTGAAGCTCACTTCTGCTGATTCCCACGACCAGTCGCCATTCCAACAGGCCACTGCCTGGCTGAGATCCTGTGAATTCCACCGCTATCCCCAATAGCTGATCCCGCTACTAGCGCCACCTCCCACCAGTGTAAAACTTCTATCATTGTATAAAGGCTGCTCTTGAACACCACTTAGACGTTGACCTCCACCGTCAAAAATAAACCTAGTCTTCTACCCTCCCATAGCGGTGACCTCACATCCACGATGCCCTGGTGCGACCCCTCATGCAGATCAGTCGACCCCTAGGTTATTCCCAACCCAAAACCCCATGTAGAAGGTCTTCTTAACCCAAAATGAGTCGGGTGGGCCTGTCTGACCCAGAACATCCCTACATGGAGTTTTTCCAGCCTGGTATGGGCCTGCATGGGTTTGACCCATCCCACAATGGTCCTCGGAAGGTTTTAGAGCCTGGGAAAATATTTTAAATATCCAAAATTAATTGATTAATTTTTTTAATTTTAAAAAATTTTAATTTTAATTTTAATATTCAAATAATAATAATTTAATTTCAATCTAAAATTAAATTATTTGATTAATTTGATTTTGGAATAAAAATAAAATTAATAAATGGACCAAACTTAAATTAAATTATTTGAATTTAAATAATCCATTTAATTTATTTAAATTCACTCATACTTAAATTTATGGAATTTTAAATTTTATCATTCTTTACTTTTACATGTTGACCAGTCTTGAGATGTGACCAACCCTTGTATTTTTTTGGTTTATTTTATTTAATTATTTATTACTTGCATGTAATGATTTTAAAAATTAATTAGTTTTATTGATGATCTGCGCATCATTAGTTTTTTTCAATATATATAAGGGCATGTATTTCCATTCATTTTTGTATGAAAAAGTACGCTTCACAAGACCCCCTCACCTACATGCGAGTATTGATATGCTATTAACACGGACATTGTAAGTCTCAGACCATGGAAAGTGGAGGGGAAAACCCAGACAAGATATGGACACACTGGACCGGGGATGAGTTGCATCACGATTCAAGACTTGACTTAGGTATGATACACTTAGGTCATAATTGATCCACTGAGTTTAAATGGATCAACCAATATTACATGATCAAGACTAGTTGGGTAATTTTATTTCCTTTATGCATTGTTTATTATTTTATGCATTTACTTGTCTACAAGGAACACATAAAATAAAAAACATAAAAAATGCATAAAGTCACAATGAATTTTTTTCTATTAATATTGGGTTTTTGAGTACGAAAACATGGAATGAACATATTATTAGAAATAGATTACATTAATTAAAAAATATTAAAAACCCTCATATAAATATTTAGTCACAAATTTCTTCCATCGTTTTAATTTGAAAAAAAAACTATGTGTGTATGGTGTTTTTCATCCATAGTTGAGGGTACCTCCTACTACTGGGGAGTTATTATGAGAGTGAAGGGTAGAATTAACTAAAGTTGGAAGAAAATGAGTAGCCATAATTATCTTTTTGTGTCTTTGGAGATAATCATTGAGTAAATAAAGTTTTTGATTTTGAATTTGGGACTTAGCTCAACAGATGAAGGAGTCACGAATTAATAGGGTTGGTCAGTCAAATTCCTACCTTGAAATCTCCAAATAGTGGTGTAGCCATAGATTGTAGACTATAAGGATAGGTTACAAGGATCCTTGCCGCTAGAATACTCAAGAGACTTATTATTCCAATTCTAGTACAAAGGGTTTCTATAGTTTGATAAAATAACGAGATACATTTAATTATTTAATCAGTAATGTCTAATCAGTAATCAAGAGAAAATTACCAATATACTAGTTTTTTTGTAGAAAATTTTAAGTAATAACAAAATTAAACTATGCTAAATATTAGAAAAATATAATGACCTCAGCTAGCATGAATTTCCAAATAGTATAATAGGCTCTTGTGAAAAGTACTATGATGTAGGAAATTCAAGGTACCGGAGTCCCCAATACCTATTAAGCCTCCCCAAGAAGTGAGGCTGAGAAAAATTATTACAGGAGACTCATGTATGACTCATATGATGGTTATTTGATAATGTTATCATCAAAATCTAATGTGAATTATGGATACAACATTAGGAGATGTACGATTTCACTTGCAGTCTCAACTCTGAGAAGCTTTCAAGGAGAAAGTGAAGCGAGATACAAATAGATGCTGATTACACTAGATATTTTTAAATTTAAAGATGAATTAATATATTTCAATGCATCCATTTCTCATATCATTTTCACCCATTTACTCTAGTTTTGTTTAATATTTCAAAACAAACAGTATAGAGAAAATTATTTGTTACCTATTAGGTAAAGGTTCTACAAGTAAATAATAACTTAAATAAAGTATAATCTTTATTTATTATGGTGAAAAATTTGTAAGAAATAGATAAAAGGCCAATGTAAAGTGTAACGCTAAAGGTAAATTCGCAACATACTTCAAAGTAAAGATGAAATTCATTATAAAAGAGAATATTTTCTTTTCATGTCATAAGATATAACTTTGTAATTTTAAATGTTATAAAATGAATTAAAGAAGCGAGTAATACTTCTTCTTCAGTGTACATTCATCACTGTATGTAATTTTTTTATCATAATTCTTGAGTATTAAATACAATATTCTTATCACATATGTGTATTTAAATCAAGTAACCAAGTAATTATATAAACTATACAATAAGTAAAGTGATTTCTTCAAGCGACTGAGAAAGGGTGATTCCTAAGTCAGTGGTGATATGTTCAAAACTTATAATTTCCAATTTAATGGTTCTAGTTGAACTTTTATTGAGTATTAACAAAAAATTTATCTCAAGTGACCTTTTGACACAAGGATATATTATTCAACTTCAAGAAAAAATGTTGTTTGTGGTCTTTTATACTCAACTAATAGTTCAATAATGCTTGAATCGTTGGAAATAGTTGATGAATATAAAAATGTAAGACTTATATAACTAGTTTTGGCAAGATAATACTTTGTAAAGAAAAACTAAATAGTTTTAAATCATATACCCAATATGGTTTTAGAATCTTTGGAGTTAGAGACCTTAAGTATTATTGACACACTTATGTATCTAGTTTTAGATAAAGAACCCTTTATAAATAAAGTTAAGTCACAAAGATTTTGGAATTAGTTCAACTAGAGTGAGTGAGCTATTCCAAGGGTAAGCTATTGGTAAATATACTTCATTAGATTCATTTAAGTATTTATTAAGGAAATTGAAAGTGAAGTATAGTATATTCTTTGTCAGAAGATATGTGTTACTTTGGTCTCACGTGCCAAAGAATATCTTAACCAAGCATTCATCAATCATAATAATGTAGAATGTAGTAATTCATAAACACATATTACCTTATACACGTAAAATCTATTATGTTAATAAGGAATATAAATGATTAGTATTACATGTTAAAATTGATCAATATAATGTAGCATGGAGTAATTCCTAAATGCACATTTCCTTATACATGCCAGAGCCATGATGTATTTAAAAAGGAGTATCAATATTGTAACATATATCCTTTAAAAACATGCATCATAAATAATGGAATTATCCCATAATGGAATACCAACGATAATGAAAAATTGATATCATATGAGTTACAGTATGACATAAATCCATTATGTCATAAGAACATGTGTTCAGATGCAAAGATTTAGTTAATATATAAACAAACTTGCATCAACAGAAACACAATGTACATCTAAATTAGTTATCCAAAAGTTTTATTAGGATATTAATTAAATACCTAAGATAGAAAAGATATAGTCAATTTATAGACTATATTTCAATAAAAGGCTGCATATATCTATTTTTGATAGTGGGAGAAAGATTTACTTGGAATTAGTCAATACCAAAGATGCAAAAATGGTTAGCAAAGGAATAAGTTCCACAAGTGAATATGGAAAAAGAAATATTCTAGAGATATATAATGCATATGAAGGATGAAAATATAATGATGGTTTTATATTCACCATGTTTAGTGATACATTATTCATTAATAATAATAATTCCTAAAAGTAAAGTAGTATATGGAAATTAACTAAAATTGAAAATATCAATTAAAATTAAATAATGGATTCCATGTATCAAAGTACAGGAGCCTTATTGTTTTGAATATTATGGTGGGTATTCAAGTAAAACTATACATGGATGGTACAAGTGTGGTACCAATATGGATCGATTGGTAATACCAAATTTTTATACCTAGATTCATTAAAATTTTACTTATCATAGTTATTTTCTTTGATCATGATTTTGGGTAGTGGATAACATGACCACCAATCACGGAATATTTCTATATAAACCAACCAAAAAGGGATGGTGAAACCATAGAGTTCCAATAAGGGGTGCAAGTTATGCAAATCTAGTTCAAGATTAAAGTAAGAAACAAGATCATATAATATTCATCTGGAATGAATTTTTTACATGTTTCTACCTGAGGTTAGTGGGAGCATCACTATTTTCTAGGTGAAATATGTTTAGTAACATAAGGAAAAAACTATTGGTCTTATAGTCAGTCGAGATCAGAATGAATATAAATCTCTATAGATTGAGTTTAAATATAAACCTAAGTTCTAGGAAACCAGATATACTAAGGATGATCTAAAGGTTTCATAGAACAATTTAATAATATATATACCGAAAATTTATTTAAAATACAAGTTGTAACAATTCAAGATAGAATTTTTACCAATGTAACATGGCATAAATCTCTCCAAGTATACATTTATGGGACATAGGAGGTGATTAATGGGATGAGTTAAAATCCATACACTTCTATGTTGGATCAATAACCTATTCCATGTTTTGTACTATATATTGATATTTAAAACAGATAATTAATAGTATTAAAATATAAATTATATTCAGGAGAATTGTATAGGAAGTAGATAGAACTATCCAATTTCACTTAAACAAGTATAAAGGATATGTACCGAGTTTGAGGATAGGAAATGATACTAGTTCTAAGGGGACACAAACTAGTTTTCTTATAGATCAATATCACATTTAGACTAAGGTAATGAGCACGAGAAGCTCATTTAAGCCAATGGTAGTCATGTCTATAAATATTGAGTACATTACAGCTTCTTGGGTAGCTAAATAAATAGTGTATAATACACAAATATTTGTTCCAGTTCTTGGAATCACACCAATTAAGTAAGGTTTTATCATTATGATAATTCTATTAATGGTACTAGCCAAGATGTTGAGTTTAGAAAGTGTACAAAAGGATATGCACTCAGGGTTTACATCTCTTGAGAAGTCTTACTCAAGGAGATGAAGAGGAAAAGAGTAGAATAGCCACATAATGGATACATGTAAGATCCATGACTAAAGTCATAACTTATAAAAAACATGATATTATCATGTGAGATATAACAAGGATGGTTAGAAAGTTGTCTCTAGTACAAGTGGGAGTGTTGTAAAAGTGGGTTCCCTAGATCCAAATTGATTAGTACTTTTTGATTACTATACCATGTATACAATGAGTTATACATGATGTAATATTACTATTATAGTGTTTATATTTCTATGTCCACTATTTAAATGGTAATTTCCATAGATTATTTTTCATATCAAAAGGTTATAGTGGTTCTCAGGCTATAATGAGAACCTTTAGATACTATTACATTAATCTTAAACATATGTCATATGGTCTAGATACATAATACTAACTATACACATTTTATGTTTAACTATTAAGTGTTGGGGCTCATAAGCATTGAGACCTCTTCTCATTAAGTTATTACTTGGTGATCTATAGTATGTGAAATCATGAGGATAGACCCACCAATAGGAATACCAAATGTTTTAGGTGTCATTGGTTATTCTTATCTATGAACATGTATATTGGTCTCCAAACATGAGATCATTATCAATGTGTTCCATTTTATTTCATACTTTTATGAAACTAAAAACCCATGACATTAAATTCATAGTGAGGTAGCTTGTGTTGGGTGCGTCATTGTTGGTATGGAATTGGTTGAATGGTCAAGATAGAATTTGTCTCTTTCGAGATGAGGAAGTGATGTCTCGGGCCTATTTGATCAGGATGGTAGTACCTTCATAAATCCTTACTCAAGGTAGTCAAATGTAATTATATCTAGTTATATTAAGAAATAAAAAGAAGAAGGATGGATAATTACATAAGTTGTGCATTCTACTTTATAAGATATCACAAGACAAAAAAAATATTACACAGTGCATGTTCATATAAAAGGTTGTCATTACTATGACTATTACTTATCTATTTAGGGGCATTTATGGGTATTTAAACTCTACTCTTGTTCTATCAATAGTATTAAATTCTATTGAGATAAGGTCCTAGAGGGTCACACATGATAGCATATTAATGAATCTCCTCTATTCTAATGAATGGGTATATAGAATGGTGGGCCCCACCATGGGGTCCTAGAGTTTTCCAAGTATTAATGAACACTAATAAATAAATTCATTATTATTTTACTATAGAATATTTGGGTTGAATTTAATTATTAAAATTATTCGCAATATATTTAAGTGAATACAGGAAAAATATTATACGAACGAATATTATTTTAATGTTTAAGGTTAATTTAATATTAAGGGAATTTCAAGTTGAGTTAATAACTTTGATTTATCATGTAATATATTTTTTTATATTACAAGTATGTGATAAAAATATAAATGAAATTATGAAACAAATACTTATTCATAACATGTAATTTACTGTTTATGCAGTGGGAATTTTATTTCTAGGGGTCGGGGAACCCTTTCTAGGTATTTGAGCCTCCCACTATATAATCAGAAGATTGAATTCATCTTAGTGACTATTCAGGCCAATAAAATTCATAGAATCTATCTCCTCCCACATCCAAGAGAGAGAAATTCTCAATTCGAGTGATTGATCCAAGAACTCCTTTGATGAATCGAAGGGATGGGATCGAGGTGATTGTCGTAGTATTGAAGGAATCATCAGAGATCTACACTATCACCTAAAATTTGATGATCAATAAATGAATATATTCTTGATGCATGTTTGGATGATATATATGGATTCGTATTTGGATCCTTCATGCAACGGCCACCGATGATGAACTACTGTTGATTGTGCTACAATTTGAATGAGGTAACTATTTAGTTTTATTTTTTTTCTTATTAAATTCACATGAGATTATCATACCTCTATCATGACTTGTATAACTAGAGATGATGAAGTTAAATCTCTCTGGTGATAAAATTTTTAAATCCCCAACCCATCGGCTTTCGCTGCGCACCCTGATACCAACAAAATATTCATATCTCAATCTAAAAAATTGTAAATTTAATTTCTTCACTTTCATGTTCCCTTCATAAATGTTCTTTAACTTATATTAGATTCATTTGGTAGTTTTAATTTCCTTAATCCATATAAATTCACTTTTTGACAAAGATATGGAGGAAAGTATATAATTTCTGGCTCATCCATCATTCTCTAAATTCCACTTTTTGTATCTATTAAGAGAGAACCCTATATGGGATGAGTGGAACTATCTTCAAAAACTCCTATAACTTCATAAACAATGGATTATATATGGGTTAACATTATATCCTTCCATACATGATAGTTCTTTCCATCAAAGATAGTAATACCCTTACTATTAACTGAATTCTAAACATCCATGGAAGTCTTCTTCTTCTTCAAACTGCAAGAATCTAAGAGTTAATGAAGTAACCTACCCCTGATAACAATTAAAGGGACTATTTAGGATATATGTTACCACTGAGAGGGGGTAAATCAGTGGTATACCTATTTTATTTTTACTTCTTTTAAAATAACTTTCACCTTAATTTAGAGATAAATGACTCATATGAAATAAAAAATTCAATCACACTCAAAGGAATAAAGTAATTTAAAAGGTTAGATACTCAATAGGGTTAGATATTTCTTTTCATGATTTGGAAAAAATTCAATATCACACAGTCTATTAGAAAACAATACTTATGGAACTATAGTACATTCGCATTGCATGTACTCCTCACATATATAATATGATAAAATAGATTCTATAATAATGGAATGAACATTCACCAATAGAATTTAACATGTTTTCACTATGATTCTTGAATTATTTACACTTTCCCTTATACAAGTCATATCTTCTTCTTCATATATTTCTTTCACAATAGTGATAAAGAATATTTTCATCTTATTTTTCTATCCTTATTCTTCTTAGATACCTCATACAGACTACATAAATCTAAAACAACTATAAATTATATATCATGTAATGATAGTTACTTATTATCTCTCTTGTTTATTCAAATATTTACAACACCATGTAAATACTTTCAAATTCAAATTACCAAAATTTTCAGATCTGGTCTTCACAATAATTTCCATAAGAAATTGCTTCCATAACTTATTGTAATTGTATGAAAATGTGAAAAAAAACATGAAATATTTATTCTACATTAAACTTGAAATTACTTCATAATAAATCCCTGTGCATACATAAATACATTCATTCTATAGTGATGAGATCATTCCAACTTCAATCTTGGAATTCTTACTCATAAATACCATTGAAACCATTTCTCCCTCTTTCTACATTAATTATACAACCCATCACAAGATATTATCTTATGTATATACATTCATGAAATCTAACGTGTAATTATTCATTCATGATAAAATATTTTACATGATTTCATCTTCCAATTTCCCTTAAAATAGTATTTAATACCACTTATTTAATGATAACTTCATCAACTCATCCAAACTTCCCTTTTCTTCATGTGCAAACTGAGGAAATATGGGTATAACATACATAAATATTACATCATTTTGGATGAATTTTCTATCAATCTTATAAAAACCATTCCACATAACTATAAAGGTTTAGTGACATTGAAGACTAGATATATAATCAAATTATTTCATGATATATCTTTAATATCTCCAACAAAGTTCTTTTCACATAGTACACTTAATATACATTCCCTACTTAAAACCTTTATTCATTACCTAGGAAAGGAAACATAAGAAATTGTTATATCGGATTCTCAATAAGGGTAAACATGGGATATATCAATAAATTATCACATTTAGTCATATCATGAGCATAAGGGTATGAGAACATGATCTTAACATTTGAAATTTATTCCCAATAATTCATATATCATAATCATGACATAATGCTTTGTAAAATCATAAGACATGAATCATAGAAGAATAAAAGTTCAATATCCATGAGATCATATCATAAGTATAAGAACATGTCATTGAGAGTGGCATAATAATAATCATAGAAATATTATTTCAAGGCTACCCGCCAAGTCATTCATCACATGTATGTCTTAGGCTAACTACCCATATATTTGCTTCGATCTTGGGATAACCTGTGATGTACCGTCTTGCATGCTTGGGATAACCTCTCATGTACCCACTTTTGGGCTTGGGATAACCTCTCATGTACCCTATGATCTCATAAAGATTAATCATTTCCCAATTCATTGAAGGGCTATAATGGACCCACCCATCATATAATCCATTTATATGTATGCCACAATATCATAAAAAAAATTATCATTTCATTATAGCTTATATCTTGGAAAAGAAAATAGTTTTCATCAATATCTCATCATCATAATCATAAACCATCCATATAATTAATAAATATAGTATCTTTTGGTCATATCCCCAAGGAATCATAAGTAACATAAATAGATGTTTTCATAGATGAAAATACCTTTAAAATATCTCTTGAACTTTTTTTGAATAAAATACCCTTTTTATTTTGAAATAATTTATTTAAAATATATAAATTACTAAAATATTTGTAAAAAAATCTTTTTAAAGAACCATAGAAACATATAAAGTAATATTCAAAGAAAATAGTATTCAAGATGGTTGTAAAATCCATTTGTGTAGTGTATGTTAAAAAAATATTTCATTCACACCTTTGGTAAAAAGTACATAATTTAGAAAACTATAAGAAGATTCAATTTAAAAAATTATAGAAAATAAAACATGGGTAAAATGACTTTAATAAATCTTTATATAATATAAAAAACATTATTGAAAACATTTTAAAGAAAATATGGATATGGAAGAAAAGATCCTGGATCGAAGAGAGAGATCATGTAGGTTTTACTTAAAAACATTATTTCAGAATTTTGAGTACTTAGAGATAGAGAAATTAAATGAAAACTTATAATATCCAAAAGTAACCAATGGATAATAAAATTAATATGATTTTTTTATAAATATATCATAAAATTTCATCATCAGAAAATTTAAACATAAATAATCCCGTTAAAAATGAGATCGTAACATAAAACCCTTACCACTTTAGTAACTTTTGAGTCATAGGTCCAATGAAAGAAATAAGTTCAAATTAAACTTTAAATACCATTAACATAAGTATATTCATGATAAAAAATATAAAATGGGTAGTAAATACACCCCATAAAAAAAGATAGGTGTATAACATAATATATTTCCAAAGAAGATAATTTGAAATAATAAAGCCTTACCACTTTGGTAAATTTCAAATCAAAACCCCTTGGATGAAATAATTTTAGTTTTAACTTTAAATACAATTAATTAAGAAGTATACATGATATAACTTGTAAAATTGGAATTATATACACCTCATAAACATAAATAGTTACATAACATCAAACATTCCTCAACGAAATTATATTGAGACGAAGAACTCTTACCTTGTGTCCAACTTGATTTGTAAGAACTCTAACCTCGTGTATAATAAATTTATATTTAGTATAATTTTATTAAAAATACATATAAATACTTATAATATCATATATTATCCACTTATAACATTTTAACACCCATTTTTTAATAATTATCTATTAATGTCAACATTTTGGGTGTTAACGGCTTTGTAACTCATGTATATTTTATTTTGGAAGTTATGGTCCTTGTATATTGGTCATTGTTACATAATATTTTTGATATTAATCATGATATAAATATCATATATATTAATTATATACATTTTTATAATCATTCATATAAATCAGTGATGAAAAATTAATTACATCACTTCATAGAGATGGTAGTATGTACATACGCACGAGTGATGTTTCAACTTTTTGATGGATGGAATGAAAAAAGGTTAAATAGTAATTAAACTTTCTATAATTATAATAATATTATATATATATAATATATATTCATTAAATACATCATTATAACCATAAATTTAAATTAGTTATTGAAAATGAGTCACACCACTACATGGAGGTGGTAGACCAAATGTACTCACGAGCAATAGTTTCATTTCTCATTTGATAGAAATGAGGTAGAAAATAGTTTTACCAGAATCATAAAAATATATAATTATATTTATTATATTTTATTCACTATGTTATTATGGATACATCATATTTATAATAAGTATAAGAGAAAATAAACTTTGGAATAGTCGGGTAAGATGATTGCCTCTTCTTTGAGAGACCTACTTTGGATTAGTGTTGTGTGTTAAGCAAGCTACCAAGAATAGTGTTGTTTTAAACTAAATTTTTAGGGTGTTATATTCTCCCCCTAACCCCTTAAATAAATTTTTTACACACAATTTTTTTTCCCAATAATCAAGGGTTCGATATTTGAAAATATTTTTGTTGGAAACTCACATATGAAAAAGGAATAATAAAAATTCCTTTGAAAAGGGGAAGTGTTAAATATAAAGGTTACCTAAAACAATATATAACTAGGTTATTAGATAAGGATAATATTATAGGGAAGTACAAATATGTATTTGTATGAGAAATATGATGTATAAAGAGTAATATAGAGGATTGAGAACATGATCATGAGAAAGTCAATGGAAAAAAACCATAAGTCGGTGAAGGGTGAAAACAACCATCAATTATTCAGAAATAACTATAAAAATTAAAACATTTTCATTTTAGAGGTCTTTTTTCCTAATTTTAAGTAATTCTTTTACCATGGAATATGAGAAAATATACTTTATTTCTTCTAATCCATAAACATAATTTAATACTTTGGTTGTGTGTTTCAATTAATTTCCACATATTTTCATCCCATATTCCAATGAAAAATGAACAATATAAATTTTTCATGTCTAGATCACTAAAATAAACTCCTAATATATCATAATATGCATAAAATAAGGAAAATATATTCCTCTTATCTCTATTAAATTACACAAACCAAAAATGGTTAGTACATGATAAGATAACTAATATGAGTAAACCATCATTTGAAAGATTAATATAAAATATTTCAATAATAATACCCAATGATATACTTAATTAATTCCACAAATAGATAAATTCAAAAACTCCTCAAAATATTATTAACCAGTATTCAAAACCAAAAAATTTAGGAAAAAAATAGTTCATAAATTTTCTAAAATCAACTTAACTTTAATCCCCCAAACAATATAAAGTATATCATAATGTCACATACTAAAAATTTCAATATATTAATCATATATTCTCTTAAAACATGCTAATACTTTCCCAATATAACTTTAATATCCATAAAACCTCAATGAAAACAAATATTATTCTAATAATTAACTTTGTATAATATATTCAATAAATCCAAAAATGCAATAAACTTCATCAAAGTTAACATAAATCAATTTGTCATCAAAAAACTAACTAATATAAAGGTCACCAATAATATCTAATTTACTTTATCAATATCAATAAACTCTATATTCTAACCAATCATTATTATAATTTCATTAAACACATATCAACCCTAAAGAGTTATTTATACTTTAATCATGTGTTCTTATACCTTTAAAATATATCCTTATCACAAAATCATTTTTCAGGGTTATCAATACCATTAAATATATATTTGAAATTTTATAAAGAAAAAATACCTCAAAATAATCCTCAGATGTTTCATGATTCTTATAACCAGAATATCATTGTTAAAACACTTCTATAAGATAATTCATGAATCCCAATATATAAACACTTCAATCATTCCAGTTCCTTTTTAAACCATTAACTAGGATTTTTTATCTTATTACTTAATAATTCCTTCTTATAATATGAAATATGGATCATTTCTTAAGATTCATCAACCTCAACTTAATCACGTTTCTTACTTTTTAACATAATAAATACTATTTAAATAATTCATACCTTCATATATAATTTGTAGTATCTTAGACATCAATAATAAAACCTTTACTCATACAACCTTGGTGATCCATTTCTTAATATTTCCCCTAAGAAATCGATTTGAATAATTCTCATACTTTATACATTTAAAACATTCAAATATAGGTGATACCTTATAGAAACCATTATTCCAATTCATTATGTTAACCAAAATTTTCATTTTTCCTTAACAATTTACCACTTTATGCCCTTGTATTCCACACATAAAACATTTTTTTATTCCATTGAGAAATTACCTTATGTGATTCTTCCAATATTCTGAACATGGATAAAATTGAATCTTTTTTACTCCATAGTACTTATCACATGAAATTTCATAAAACTACATTTTTATCTTATTAGGTGTTTCAATAAAATCACATAGGTTCCCATTGTTAATAATAAATTGAGATAACTATTTTGGTATAACCATAAGATTTTTTTATACAACTTTTATCCTGATTGGTTTCTCATTAAAATAACTCTTACAATATCCTTTACACCCATTATTAACTTGGTTTATTCCTCTTCCAACCATTAAATAAAACCAAATTTCATAATGTGAGAAACAATAATCATATTGAGAAACCATATAATCATGAAAATCATTCATAGTATGTCTAAATAATAACACCTTATTTTCAATATATGAAACCTTAGGTTTTACATTGGTTATCCATAGTCATCATGTATTAAAGTCCTTTATAATGGCTCATAAAGAGAATGTGAATTAATATAATCATACCCCTTGAGATCTTCTAGACAGGTGTAAAGTCTTAGGACCACTTATCATGCACCATTGATGATAAATTTAACACCCAATCCACCCCTTTAGAGTTATTTCACCTAGGTGTATATATACCACATCCATGTCCACTTTCCAGTATCTAGAAATAGATAAATTTTCAAGGAAACCCACACTCATTTTTACTATAACTTAGGGTGTTCTCCTATACAAAGGCTTATCCCAAGTGTTCCCAATAAAGTTTTATTATCCTAGTTTCTAAAAATAATTAAACCCTGCTCTAATACCAACTGAGGTGACCCACGCATAACATACATAAATATTACGTCATTTTATATAAATATTCTATACATATCATAAAAAACACCCCAAAACTATAAATATTTAGTGTCATTGAAGAATAGATACATAATTAAATTATTTTATAAAATATCTTAAATATCACCCACAAATTTTTTCTCACATATTACACTTATTAGACATTCCCTACTTAAAACCTTTCTTTATAACTTGGGGAAAGGAAACATAATAAAGGGTGAGCTTAGATGATTAGTAAGGGTAAACATGGTAGATATCAATCAAGGATCATATTTAATAATATCATGATAATAAGGGTATGATAACATGCACTTGAAATTTTAAAATTCATACCCAACAATTCATAGATCCTAATCATGACATATGGCTTTGGCATATCATAAGACATGAATCTTAGAATAATCAAAGATCATGAGCCATGAAATAATATCATAAGAATAATAAAATTCCATATAGAGTGGCATAAAATGTGTGGAATTTTAATAATAATATAAATATTATGTAAATTATACACACTGGGACATTTAGAATATGTTAGTCTTGGGTTAAAAACCTATGTACCTGCTTCGGGTATGAGATAACTTCCCATTTTTTCACTTTTGGTCTTGGTTTAACCACCCATGTACCCTATTTCGAGATTGGGATAACCTACCATGTACACTTTTAACTCATAAATATCAATCATTTCCCAATGAATTATAGAGATATAATGGATCTAACTATCACATAATCCATTCTTATGTATGCCATAATATCAAGAAAACATTTATCATTTCATCATAACATAACTCATGAAAAAGAAAATAGGTTTCATCAATATATAGTCATCTTAATCATAAACCATCCAAAGAATTAATAAAAATGATATCATTGGATCATATCCTCAGTGAATCATAATTAGAATCAATGGATATTTTCATAGATGAAAATACATTTAAAATATAAATGGAATATTTCTTGAGGAAAATATATTTTTCATTTTGAAATCATTTATTTAAAATCTAAAAATTTCAAAAATATCAGGAAAAACATTTCTTTTAAAAGAACCATGGAAACATGTAAATAAATATTAAAATTAAATATTAATCATGATGTTAGGAACATCTATTCATGTGGTGTACATTAAAACATATATTTTGTTCACACCTTTAATAAAAATCACCTCATTCATAAAATGACAAAAAGATTCCTTTTAAACCATTTCATAGAAATTAAAATATTGGTAAAAATGAATTTAATAAGTATTTATAGAATGCTAAAAACAATATTGAAAACATTTTAAAGAAAATATATACATTGAAGAAAATATTCTCAGCCAAATAGAGATATCAAGTCTCTTTTCCTTAAAAACTTTCTTTTATAATTTTGAGTACTTAGAGAGAGAAAATGAAAGGAAAATTTTTAATATTGAGAAATAAAAAGATTAAAATAAAATAAATAATATTTTTTAATTATAGATCACGTAATTTCATCATTAAAACATTTTAGCATAAACAATCCTGGTAAAAATGAGATGGTAACATAAAACCATTACTATTTTGGTAACTTTTGAGTCTTAAGTCCCGTGAAATAAATAAATAAAATTAAAAAATTAAACAACATGAACATAATTATATTTATTATACAAAATATCTAAGTTTTATTAGATAAACATCATAAAATAATATGGGTTTATAACATTACATATGTCCTAAAGAGGACAATTTGAGATGATAAACCCATACAAATTTGGTAACTTTCGGATAAAAACACCTTGGATGAAATAATTTGATTTGTAACCATAAATATAATAAATTAATAATTATACATGATGTAAAATTTTAAATGGGTGTCATATACACCTCATAAACATAAATAGGTTCATAATTTCAAACATGTATTAACAAAATAATATTGAGATGAATAACCCTTTCCTTTTGTATGAATTGATTCATAAGCACTCTAACCACTAATATAATAAATTTAGATTTATTATAATTATATAAAATAACCATATACATATTTTTAATATTAATTATAATCTAATTATAATATTTAAACACCTTTTTATTAACAATTCTCAATTAACATCATCATTTTGGGTGTTAACCACTTCATTTTTCATGTATGTTTTGTTTCCAAAGTTATGGTATTTGCATCTTGGTCATGTTTTAATTATATAAATAATATTTATAATTATATAAATATAATATAAATTTATTATATACATATTTATAACCATTAATATAAAATAGTTATGAAAAATGAATTGCATCACTGTGTGGAGACGGTAGTCTGTACGTACGCACAAGTGATGCTTCCACTTTTCGATGGATGGAAAATAATGGAAAATAATAATTCAACATTAAATAACCACAATTATATCATAAATATCATAAATATTTAGTAAATTCATCTTTATAACCATAAATTTGAATCAGTAATGGAAAATAAATCACAATTTTATATAGAGGTGGTAGTCCACACTTATGCAATAGTAATACTTTCATTTCTCATTTAATAGAAAAAAGGTGGAAATGGTTGTATCATAATAATAATAAAATATGATTATATTTATGATAATGGAATCATTATTTTAGGATGTATACAATATATTTATAGTAATTAGAAGAGGAAATAAACTTTGAAATACCCAGGCAAGACGATCACCCCTTCTTTGAGAGACCTCCTTTGGATTACACCCTAAGCATTCTAAAGATGGAATTAGGGGAATAAAAAAATATCTAGGATGAATGGAATGAATCTATTAAGATATTAGGGTATGTAATGGCTAATCTAGAAGGCTCAAACTTTATGAATAAAGGACTATAGGGGGTTCCCTTTTATAAGTGAGGATAGGACACACTTGGAATTACTTAAAATATTTAAATAAAATTAATGTATTTCTCAAGTATAATACTTAAAAATGGAAATTTATTTAATGAAAAATAGGATAAGTTATAAATATCATCATAAAATAAAATTATATGTGTTTTTGTGTCATTTTAAACCTTATTTTTGGTTTAACCCCTTCGTTAACACTTTTTAACCTTAACCATGGTAACACATTTTTTTAGCCTTTACAGGTCATAAATTTACTTCTAAGGTGAAAAGTTGATCAAAATGGAAATTTTATGATGTTTTAGACAATTATAAATTAAAAATATCTCATTTCAATATTTTTTTTGATTTTTTAATTAGTAAATAAAATATTATTTAACATAAAATATCATTAAAGTCTTTTTTGGGACTATTTATTTAATTTGAATTTAATTTCATTAGGATAACAATGAATTTTAAATATAAAATCATTTAACATCAATTATAATTTATTTCTAACCTTTAAATTTTTGTAAAACAATAATTAATATAAAAAACTCTTTTAATGTTTTTAAAATCATTTATGATGTCTTTCTTACAATTTTCGCAAGCACTGAGTCAGCATTATGTAAACATTTAAGGTAATTATACCATCATAAAAATCATAAATAAATTAACATAATAAAAATAATTCATTTATGTTAAAAATAACCCTTTATACTCATTAATAACTTATTTTTTTCCTTATTCCAACAAATAAGAAAACATAAAATCAAGAGAGTTACATTTTTAATTTATCATTTTCTTAAAATAATATAAATGTTATAATCAAAGTAAAGTGGTAATAAATTTCCATATTTTAATATATATAATTTATTTAGTCTAAAAACTCATAAAATAGGATAAAGGTATTTTTTAGAGAGATTTTGAAGCCATACCCCATAGTTTTAACCCATTTTTACCTATTTTACCCTTACTAATGTGACAAATCTTTACCATGGTTACTATTCAAAAATACCAAAAACAAAAGGAACCTATCTAAAATATTTGAACCTACTAATTTAAAATATATAATCAATTTTTCAATATTAAATTTTTAAAAGTTCCAAAAATAAATTTTAATATAAATGCATAAAACGCAATGAAAAATAATTTTTTAATGCTTTTTAAGCCCAGAAATGAAATTATACAAAAATCAAGTATAATGTTGATTATTATGAAATTAATTATATTGATTATAATTAAAGGATACTTATTTTTATTTAATATAAAATTAAAAACATAATGGTAATTTTAAATCACTTTATTTAATGAAAAGAAATTATAGTTTTACAAAAATCAGTATATTTCACTATTCACTTAAAAATGAATATTTCCATAAAAATCCAAAAAATTAACCCTAAGATAATATAGAATTTTTTGTTTGAAATATTATATTCATTTACTCAGATAAAATTTCCAAAAATGATATAAATTAATTATAATTTCCTCTCACAAAATGCAATAAAAACCATTTTTAAAAAAAATATTTTTAAAGCATAAAATGACTTTACTAAAAATTGAGTACTTATTTATTATAAATGAATAAATAAATTTTTATTATATCAAAACTTTATGTATCTTTTTTAAAATGTTGTTATTACTGTTCATACCTTCCAATTTAATAACTAGGTTATAACGATCTCATAATAATATTTTAATAGTATATCGTAATTTTCTTAAAGCTTGGTGTTTCATGTTAAGAAATATATAAATCATAGTATTCATTTAAACTAGATTTTTGGGGTGTTACAAAAATAGATATAAATAGAACGTATTTATCTTCATATTTTCTTTAGTGCACTAGAACAGTTTCACCAGATCTCTATTCTTTTATCTATATTTTATCTTCATCCAAGAGAAGTATTTTCAACAATCAAGATAGTATTTATCATGATATTAAATTTAAAAAAAACTTACCTTACCTTACCATATTTATTTCATGGTAGCTCAATCTACTTGAAACTTACGATTATTCAATTTTATTTATGTAGTAGCTTGTTGTAATGTGTGGTCACTCTGCTCTTTCTTGTGGTCACTTTCATCCAATATGTAGTCGCTCTAACCATTCATATGGTTGCTTGACCCCTTAATATTGTCACTCTACTTCAACGTGTGGTCACTCAACCCCTTCATGTGATCACTCAACCCTTCATGTAGTCACTCTATTTCAATATTCAGTCCCTCAGCCTTTCATGTGACCTCTCTAATACAATGTGTAGTCATTCAGTCCCTTTATGTGGTCACTTAATACTTTATTAAATCTCACTATTTCAATGTTTGGTCACTCATCACATCACACAGTCGCTCTACTCCAACATGTGGTCATGTATCCCCTTTATGAGGTCACTCAACCCTTCATGTGGTCAATCTATTTACAATGTAATTTCACTCCACATCACATATGGTTGATCCAATCTCATCATGAAGTTTCTCATTCCTTCATTTGGTTGCATTCATTTATCTCACAAATCATCATAGATCTCCTTTAATTACTTCCTAGTTTATGTGTTGACAATAAAATAAAACACCATAATCAATTCCACTTTCTGTTCACTATCTTCTTCACCTCTTTCACTAATCAACCAATAATTCAAAACCTCTTGGTTTTAACATAAATTTTATACTATCTTTCTACCATTCTACATTCAATTATATGAATCACCTTTTTCACAAATTAAACAAGATTTAGGACCCTTAACACTGTATCCAATTAAGTTTTCATAAGTGGGAAAGTTATTTATAGTGAATATTACTATAAAATATAAAATAAAATACCATTTATTGTATGAATAAAAAGGTATAATATATTCTTCCAATGGTAATTTTAAATCACCAATCAATGGTGATAAATAGAAATCAATGTCATTTTTATACTATTTTGGTGTGGAAATCATCAAGCTCATCATAACATTTTTTTATTCATATACATCTACAGAGAAAATTTGTGCACTACTAATATAATAGGCCATGAACTATGATAGCTACTGAGGCTCTGATATGGATTCATTACATATATGCACAGTTCTATTATGATATTTCTAACTTCATTTCTAAAATCAAGAAATTTTTTATCAAAAATCTTCAATTGTGGTAGATCAGTAAGGTGACATTATTTTACATTAGATATTAAATTATTTGTATCATATCTTATCCTATTTGACTCATTTTAATTTACAAATATACACTTAAAACAAGTATTAATTAGAAGATACTATATTTCTTTAGTAGGAGGTTTGGTTCCTAATCTTGAGAATGAATATTAGCGAGATTTTTGATCCATTTTATATTATGATTTCCCATGTTTAGGACATAATGAAAAAACATTCATATTCCTTCCTATGAAACACATGGTCATTATGGAAATCATATATTTTTTATACCCCAATATTATTGGAAATAATATTTTTTTCAACATAATTGGAATTTGGAATCCCATTTCCTTTTGGAAGTAACCCTTTCAAAAGTTCAAGTAGTTCAATGCCACTCTTATCACTCCAATAATATTTTTTTATTAAAATTTAATCAATATTAGCACTATTTATAACACTTCAAATTTAGTTCAGCCTTGGAATATTGGTTTCTTAGTATTTTAATACAATTGTTCAAAATGTGTTATTTTTTCAATGGTTTCAATGCCTGCATTATGAATTAATTCTTCTTGATAATCCTCTATCTCATGTTGAACATCTTCATCAATATTATATCTTGGCTTACTTTTAATTTCACCATGCCGAATCCAATGTGTATAACTATGATTAAAATCATATAAAATCATATGGACTTTTATTTATATGTACCCTAATTTTCTTATATTCAAACACTTTATGAAAGAATAAAAAATCATATCTTTATTTTCAATATTTTTTTTAGAAAATTCCAAAAAATCATCAACCCCTTTCTCGTATTTTTCACTAGTTCTTAGCGAATTTATTCAATTATGATTCATTAATTACCTAAAATTACAATATAATATATGTCTATATTAAAACATAAAAACATTTAAGCATATATATAAATTAGTGAATTTAAAATATATAGATTCGGATTATATATACACATATATAAAACATATGATCCAAAAAACAATAAATTCACCAATTATTCATAAACATTTAATTAAAAAACAATAATAAATAAATAAATATTATATAATAAATTAACTCAACGTTTATTAATAAATATGTAATCAAAACCATTTATTCATAAAAATTTAATAAAAAACAATTATACAATATAAACGTTAATATAATAAATAAATTAACATAATAAAATAAATGGATATAAAATTTATGACTATAATTAATAAAATAAAAAAATTTAATAGATCTTCTAAACAAAGAAAATAAAATTTTAATAGACAAAAAATTTAGATGCAGACGGTATATCTATGATAAAAAAAAGACAAAAAAATAAATAAACATTAGATTACATGAAATTAAGTGAGAGTGTGGTCAATAAAAAATAAATGATTAAATTTAAATCATAAATATATATTAAATTTTTAAATATATAAAATCACAAAAAATCACAAAAAATGTAGATACAAAGAGTATATCAACAATGAATAGAGATAAAATAGAAGTAAACAAAACTCAGATGGAATGAAATTAGGTGGGAGCATATTTGAAAAAAAATGGAAACAAGGATTGTGGAACTTTAATTAAAGTCAAAAAACACCTTTGAGATCTTGAATTATGAAAAATTATAATTAAATGAGAATGATATAAGTGAAAATTTTAAAAATAAAATTATAAAACATAATAAAAGATATAATTTGGATGAATGAAGTGGATAGAGAGCGTTTGCGAGTTATGAAAATTAGGGTTTGAGAGTTTCATTTTCATTAAAATGAAATTTGGGAGTTTAAAGTCACATGTATTAAATTTTTTAAAAGGTTTTAACATTTTTTTATTATAATAATCAATGTTAGGACCTAATTTTGACATCAATTATTATAATAACTGATGTGAAAACTTTTTTGGAATGGTTTTTAATGTCAGATATTATAATAATCGAAGGTGAAGGTTTCCACATCAGTTCCTATGATAACTAGCATGAAAACCGCCACTTATAGGATTTTTAAATTGGTTATCATAGTAACCAGCACGAAAACCTTGACTCTTAGGGTTTCATGTCGGTTACTAATAACCGACGTGAACTGATGTGAAAAATACTTTTTTTACTAGTATTATTTATGAGAAAATAATAATTTGATTATTGGGCTCCATTATTCAATGACATTATGATTCACGTAATGTTTTGAGGTAGGTGATTCAATAACTCTCTCTTTTACTATTTTTAATGATAAATTTTCATTCTTTAAATTATTTTCTTAAGTAATTGAGATTAATTAATCATATAAAATAAATTATAATTTTATGAGGGATATGTGGATGGTGTGATATATGTAATAATTTCATTGGAATTTTGATATGGATTATAAAACTACAATCATTATTAGATAATGGATGAAATATGTCAAGGTGATATTGTAATCGATAGGTAGTGAAGTTTATGCAGTTAGGTTGATAAGGCTAGATTTACCCTTGATATAAATATGGAATGAATTAATTAATTAATTAAGATGAATTCGAAGAGATATGTGTTTTGAAATGAAATAAATAAATGAAGTGATAAAAATAAATTTTTAAAGTGGTAGGTTTATATATATAGTGATTAATAAATGGTTGGAAATTGAAAGGATAACACTGGTGAAGAAAAAGTCTATGACCACAGATGAAGACCATGGTTGTAGGTTCCAAGATCATGGTTATAGTTTACGACCATTGTCACTCAGCCTATGGAGGATATTAGTGTGGAAATAAACCCTGGTTACATTTCCACAGACACTTTCCAATTTCAATAAATATGTTTTTATGGGTAATTCCCATGGACATGGGTCACTCATAGTCATATCTCATGTACAATTTTAAAAAATTTCCCCCAAAATTTTTGATCCTAAAACCTTCACATTATACTATAAGTACTTCTACCACTTTCCTAAATGATGCTTTATATATATACATATATATATATAAGAATTATTAAACATTTATTATGATTATAATTATAATAATTATTGTTTCAGATGGTAAGGACATATAACCACGGGACCCATAGGTCATGGCACTAGGTCCCGCCCATATGGACTTACAACCACTAGAAAATTGTCTCATGGCGGTAGGTTTCATCCATGTGAATTGGCCTCCATGAGTTAAGATGCTCATGTTGGTTGGTCCTGATCATGTGGACCAACCTCTACAAGCCACTTTGCCTGCGGTGGTTGCTCTACATGGTCAGGACTAACTACCACAAACAACATGGATTGTGGCTATAGGGTCCCATCCAGGTGGACCTACAACCATGAGTCGCATCACCTATGGAAGTAGGTCTATTAGGGAATATCCTATAACCAAATTTTATAGAATCTATGGTCTTAGGTCCTTCTCATTCTATTACTACCCTATATAGGTGGTTCTCTCATTAATCATGGTAATAGGCCCTTCCCACATGGGCCTATTTCCATAGGTGCATGAATTTTGGTTGTATGGCCTCTTTGGCTATGGGATTTGTTTGACTATGACCATATGTCAACCTAAAACCATGATTCTATCTATTGTAGCTATAGAACCATAGTTAGAGGGTAATTTTCTATTAGTTTAAATTTGGAAGTTTGTTAGATTCAAATCATGCAGTTGCTTTATATGTTCTTATTTGAATAGGTTAAGTTTTGTGATGAAGAAGATGTATGCAATGGGATTGAGATATATGACCATGGTAGGATGTATATTTTATATCAAGATATATGATTCTATATTTTATTGTATTTATTGTTATTTCAGTGTTTTATGATATGGTATTCACCATTTCTATGGACCACCACCCGAGTTATATAACCTAACTGATGTTCATATAGATTTGGGTATTGAGTGTATTCCTAACATCCATGATATTGAGGAAATGGATGATCAATTACTCCCTCTCTCATATTCTCCCTTCTAGCAATTGTGTTATGGTAATGGGTATGGTTGTGTGATAATTATATGAAATGGACTTAGATGTAATTGTGTTTTGATGATTTTGGGTTCATGGTATGATGTGATATGTGAACATTATAGGTGATGAGAGTGCTAGGACATATTAATTTAGAATGTGAGAGTGAATGGACTAATAGGGAAGTGGGTTCCAAGTAACTTTCTTGATATATTTTAATGTTATTATTATACTAATACCATACTTAGATTTTGGAGAGTATTATTATGGTAATATGGGTTATAGATAACCTAAGGATAGGAAAACATGTCCATTTCACTATTTATTTACTAAAAATTTAGTATGCTTCTTCCACATTAACACAATACTTCTTGGGGAGAAAACTATTGGGTATATTTATATGCTCACCCCTATTAATATATAGTATTTTTGAAAGATTTTAGGATGGTGTTAGATATTTTATTGGATCTTACTAGCTCAAGACTTCAGTGGATAGTGAATATTGGAGAAGTATTTATTTTCCTTAGGAAATGTTTTCTTAGTATATACTTTTTATGTTGTTTATTATTGTGAAGTTTTTATGCATTTTTATATAATATTTCTAGGATTATTGGGTTTTATTATTGATGAACCCACTTTGTGTAAGTTGTATTTTTTTCAATAAAGGAAGTAATATATATGATATGGTGCTTGGAAGTAGTTAAAATTCCCCAAGCATATTGGTGAGAAGAATCTTGGTGTTCCCAATTCATGTTTGTTAAGGAGGGGTATGCCTTGAAGCTTGGAAGCGATGTATGCTTCTACCATTAATTATGTAAAAAATAAATTAAAATAAGTAGGATGTGTTGAAATTTGATTCAAGGATGTTCATTCACATGATGGAAAGGAATATTGGTTACATTCTAGTTGTGTAAAGGTATGTTTATAAATGTGTCAAGGTATTTTGGGAGTTTCCCTAATCCATCAAGGTAACTTTGACAAACCAAATGACCTATGTAAAGGGTAGGATGAATTTATAAAAATCTAGATAAGTATTAAAATTATATTTTGAAGGCTACATCATGGTCACAAATTACCTACATAAGGGTAATGTTGGTGTTTTAGATGTAACCATGCCATTAGGAGGAGCTTCATACTATAGTGATGACCATGGTAATTGTAAGTTTCCAAAATCTACACAATTTGAAGAAATGAGAAATAATTTAGATGATTCTCTACTTATCTTTTATTGAAGGCATATAATGATGAATTTACTCATGATTCAATCTATAATGAGGTTGATAGTGAAAATGAATGTAAATAGTAATAATGAGAAATATGTTATGGTGTTGTAGAAATCATGGAGAGAATGATATCTATAAAATGGAGAGATGTTTGAGACCACGCCATAGGACAAATCATGGTGAGATATATTCTTTTAAAATGAAATTTTGATGAACATTACACTATGGTGTTAATAATTTCATATGAGATACTTCACTATAAGTAATTACAAGACTATTCAGTGTCATTATGTTTGCAAAATAGGGAATGACAGATGACCACCTCAAAAAAGAGACTATGGTGGAAGTAAGTAAAATATGATTGTATGAATTTGAGGATTAAATTAATTTCAATTTGATCATAAGTCTTAACCATATGTATTTGAAATCAAGTTGTGATTATATTTTTTCATCATATGAATTCTACATCATAATTCCTCATTGTGATACTTCTTGAATCATATGACTTTTCAAGTTGAGCATAAGACTTTGAGCTTTATCATCAATCTTTAAGAATATGAAATCAGTTCATAAGTATTTTAAAATAATTGTGATATAAAAATATATTGATACTTTTTCAGGTTTTTAAATTCAAGATAAAACTAAGATTTGTTTCATGTCATCACTCTATTAGAAAATGTAAATAATAGATTTGTAGAGAGTATTATTCCATAAATCAAGGAGAAACCATGCCTATAAAACATGCATGGAACTAATGCACATGTGGATGATTTAAAAAGATAATAAATGAATGGATTTTTGTGTAAGAGTAATACCATAATGGTTTTAATATCACATGAAGAAAATAATGACCTGAGTCTTCATCCATGATTTCTGGGAACTTGAAAAGAAAACACATGCATTACTAAATACCAAAGATTCTATGAATTGAATGCCAATATTTGAGGAAGTTCAAATATGAGGAAGACTTAATGTTTTTTAAACTATTCTATATATATATATATATATATATATTAGGTTTAAGAAAATAATACATATGAGTGATCAACTATAACCACTACATATTTTGTAGGTCAAAAAAAGAAAAAAAATGAGAAACTTGATACAACATCTATTGCATATCTTGACGAACTGAAGAGAGATAAATATGTAAATAGTGTTTCATGTGAAGGATTCATCTCATAATTTGAATAATAATAATAATAAAAGTAATAATAATTATAGGTTGTGTGTGGAATACATTAATTTATCATACATAGGCTAAAGTTCTGAGAAGTCCATCCTACAACATTCTATTGTAGAAGTATAAAGGATCACGAGGTAGCCTACCTAATTATTGCGTAAATGAAGGAGATCACCAAAACTGTCTAGGTGGGAAACAAAGCATCACTAATGATTAACTTCAAGAGTTTTAAGATAATATTATATAATTTGAGATAGGATATCATGGTTGATGACCATATCTTGAATAGAAATTCGGTGCTTTTTCTATACCTAGTCAATGCTAGGATAATGGGTCTAAGGTCATACTCTTTCATGAGATTATTTTGATAATAAATAGGAATATATGTATATGGTATAATAACCAAAATACATTGGGGGTGTATTTATTATTAGGAAAACTTTGTTAACAAGCCTCGATATTGTCTTGTGTTGGTTTATGTTTATATATCTACATACCAACCAAAAGAGAGAAATAGAAAGAAATATTCTCTCACTGAATAAGTGAAGATGTGATAAAGGGATGAATATAAAATTGGAATAATAGTATACCAACATATATTCACCCCCCCCCCCCTCCATTAGTGTGGGAAAAATCCCTATGTGATTCAAATAATTGGTATCACATCATGGTTACACCTCTATTTGGATTCTATTATTTGAAGTTTTATTTTAAGAAATGGGTTTATCTTTTCAAAGACTAGATGAATTTTAGATTTAAATAAGTCTATGAATTCCATATTAAATAAACCATAGAATAAATGTATGAAAATATGCTGAAGAACAAGAATAAAAGAGGAGGGAATAAGTTGATAAAGGCCTTGTGTAAGAAAGTGTAAAGCAATGACTCTCGACTAATTGAAGGTAATTAAGGTAGAGTTAATCCCAATACTTCTTTCGATTATCTATATCTTAAAGAACATGTGATGAGATTCCATATATATTAAGTAAAATAAATAAAAATTAGTTCCACATCTAGAAATTCTAATAAGGAAAGATCATGAATGAAGGATAAAGATATGGTGGATGAATAAAATACCAAGGCAATAGGCAACAGGTCGTCCTCATGTAGTTCACAAACTCTACATGAAAAGGAGGTAATAAAAGGTTCTTGTAAAAAATTTCCTATAAATGAGATAATTACTTGTGGTGAAGATCATATCTTTGAAAAGAAATATGATGATTCGTGTGCATATCTAATTAAGTCCCTATAAGAATTTCCCATAGATGTAGTTAAATTAATTTTCAAATCTATCAAAATTATACATGAGAAGATCACCCAACTTGAGTAAAATTAAAAAATATTTGAGAAATATATGGAACAAGTGTTTATGATGTGTATAAATCTCTCTAAATATGTAGGAGCCTTAAATACCATGAGTGTGAATATTAAATAAATATTATCTATCTTTGAGAATGAATGGATTATTACGATTCATGAGTGATAAGAATACAACAATAATATTTAAGAAATATTTTATGCATATAAAGAATTAATCGTAGTAAAAAGTGCTCATCTTGAGGTCAATTCTAAGATGATTAAAGAAGTAAAACATCTAATGTAAGATAAAAATGCATGAAGGTTAAGTTGAAGAGATGGGAATTGCTTGTGAAGATAAACCGAATCATTGGAGAATGTGATAAGCATCCTCAATATGAAATGCTTGAAGCTTGCTACTAAATTGAAGAATAAAGAATAAATTCAAGAAATTTCTTCCCAATTTGAAAGGAAATATGATACCACACAAACTACTAAGGAGGACTCTTACATTGAAATACCTCTTTTGTTGGAAACAAAATCCTGATATCATCTACTGATCAACATATAATAGCCAAAAATAATAAGGTGCCATCCACTTTTAAAAATAATATTTGTTCTAAATTTTTTTCCATGAATAGTGAAACTTTAAAATTAAATTTTTTACAAAGATATATGAATAAAAATGATGAAGAACCCACCACTATATCCAAATTGGTTGTAAGTAATTGTATGAGTAGATTCTACCCAAAATAATCCCACTTGGTGAATAAAAATTCATAAAAACTACATGTATATAATTCACGATTGATTAGTCCTAAAAAGGAATAAGGTTTATGGGATATTATTTTTATTGTAATATATTCAAGAATATGGATACTGAATTTAAGTGCAATTTTTCAACCAATGGAAGAAAATAAGAGTCTACATCAAGGGGAAGTAAAATAGGAATGAAGCAAAACCAACAGATAAAGAACAAAGATTTATATACCTCAACCAAATTTGAAACTATTAGTTATATCAATTAAGTTTTCAATGGAAGTGATCATGATGAAGATACATGAAAATACAAATCATTCAATAATGAAACTAAAAAATGAGAATAGAAGATGAAAAAAGGTGAATAATAGAGATAATTCTACCTTGGGTAAAAATAATGAAAAAAATACTAAAAATAACATTCCTAATAAGTTGATGAATAAGGTTAGTGATTTATACTTGGGTGATAAGTAGAAGAAAAATATAGAGTCATGAACACCCACGAATATTAAGAAGCGTATCACACCAAATGTAAGATGTTGTTTGTTTTGTGGAAAAGAAGGAACATTATGGACACTTGTAAATAATATACCAAAGTCTAGGATACATTCCCTCAACATGTTCTCAATAAACTAGATAGTAAGTTCTAATTTCCTGTCTGTCTAGGGGTGAAAATTCATACTTAGAAATACCTGAGTACCCTGCACCTTCTACAAAACTTTCTAGAAGCGCAAAGTAAAATAAAAATCATGATTTGAAACAATATTATGATGTACCCCATGCAAGTGTACTATCTCCTAGACATATAGGTCACCCAACTGGTCAATGATGAAATTCTCATGAATTGGAAATAAATTATCTACCTTATTCAACTGATCCACATTCACCCAAATTGTGTCATTTTTTAGGCATCCTCATAATTCCCACTAAAAAATCCATGGTAACATCATTGTACTTCCATTTTGAAATGGGAAACAACTGTAACAAACCATCAAGCCACTAATTCTCGACCCTCACCTACTAAAATCTATAGAATCATGTCACAAAACCTACAATCTCCTTTTTCATTATTAACCACCAATATTGTCTCCAAATATCTCAGTACATCTTGGTCAAACTAGAGTTCACTGACCACTTTGAGGCATGAAACTCACACATCATCTCTTCCTACATACAACTAGGCACAACAATATGTCCATAAACATGAATAATATTATCCTCATCAATAGTCCAACTAAAAGGTGGATCCCCACCTTCAAAACTATCTCTCAAAGTTAGACATTTTGAATCCACGTACTACCTCCTCTTAATGTGGTTCAGAAGATATGGCTCAACAAACAAGGACATGATTGTGATCATATCATGATCCTTCTGAACACCTATAAGTATCTCAGCAAACAAGCTCATCATCTTCCACTTAGAACTCGACACCCAAAATGCCTGAGTCTATGTCTTATGACTCAATTAATCTGCAACACTATTTCCCTTCCTAGGCATATAAGCTAACTTAAAGTCAAAATTCTGTATATAATCAACCCATTTACACCACTAAAGATTTAAATCACACTGGGTAAAATTTATTTAAGGCTCTTATGATCAGTATAAATGACAAACTTCTCACCCAAAATATAATGACACCAATATTTGAATGCATAAACCACTTCATCCAACTTGATATCATGCATAAGATAGTTCCGTTCTTGTAGACTAAACTATCATGATCCATACACCATGAATCGATCTACCTATATCAACACTTCTCTAAGTCCAATCCCAAGTGAATAACAAAATAAAGTATACTCCTTACCCAAATAAGGTAAGATCAAGATCGGTATAGTGGTCAAATGTTTCTTCAACTTCTGAAAATCATTCTCACATGCTTCAGACCACTCAAACCTTATACCCTTCTTGGTTAACCATGAGAGTGGTGCTTACATGTAAGAAAATTCCTAAATTAACCTTCAATAATAACCCTCTAAGCCCTAAAATCTTTGAATATCAAAAAAATTAAGGGATTATCCCAAGATATGACTACTTAAACCTTCTCTGGGTCTATTAACACAACTTCCTCTAAGATTATGTGACCCAAGAAATGTACCTTGTCAGTCTAGAATTGACACTTTGATAGCTTGGTAAAAATTTGGTGCTCTATCAGTGTACTCAAGATGATGTTAAGATTTGTGGCATGATCATCATGAGTTTGGGAGTACACCAAGATTTCATCTAGAAAAAAACTACGAACTAATATAGGTACAGGTGAAAGATTTGATTTATCAAATCCATAAACATAGTAGGTGTTTTTGACAACCCGAAAGGTATCATGAAAAACTTATATAAACCATAACTACTTCTGAAAGTATCATAAAGTATATCATAATGTCTCACCCTCATCTAATGATACCCTAAACTCAAATAAATCTTGGAGAACACATAATCACCCTTCAAATGGTCAAAGAGATCATCAATATGTGGAATATGATATCGGTTCTTAACCATCATCTGATTCAACTTCCAATGATCGATACGCAATTGCAATGTTCCATTATCCTTCTTAGTAAAAAATACTGGAGAACCCCTTGGTGACATACTTCGATGGATAAAACCTTTATTCTCCCATTTCTACTATTTGAGTTTTAAGATATTGAAGTTCTAATGGTGTTATTATATAAGGTGGAATAGAAACTGGATCATCTCCATCTATCAGCTCAATAGTGAACTCAAATTTTCTATTATGTGGAAACCCTGAGAATTCCTCAGGAAACACATCATGAAACTAGTACACCACTGAAGGGAAGACATTATGCTCCAATCCCTTATCATCTAGAAAAAAACTAACAACTTGGGTTGTGATATCACCTAGTTGCAGAAGAACTGGCCCTGCACAACCTACCAAGATATTCCATTCTCCATGATGGACATAAGTTTCACCTTCAGGAGATATAAAACTCACTCTCCAATGGTAACAATAAATGTGATCCTGGTATGTAACCAACTATTACATCCCAAGTATCAGGTCAAAACCTATCATCTCAAACACATACAAGTCCCAAAAGATATGGTACCCTCTAACCTTGAGGGTGCACACCTTAAATTGATAAATACCCTCTGATCACACCCCCATTGGCATGTCAATAGATATCACCCCAAATATATACTCCACCACCAGACCCAACCCAATTACAAAACAAGAAAACATAAAAGAGTGTGAGGCTATTGTGTTAAATAAATCAATAGAAAGCATAGAATATACAAGAATCATACCTCGAACAGTTGATAGTATGGCATGTCTACCAACTTGAGAAGGATGAATAGCATGCAGTTGTCTTATTCTCCTACCCTGGTCTCTTATCTGAGTCCCCTGTGTTACACTGCCCTAATGATATGGTCACTATTGTCCCAAATTACCATATCTTCCATCCCGAATGATACGGCTAGTGTAACTCCAAATGCATGACTGATACATGGTAGTTGAACCCCTATCAGTTCTCTATACTAGTCGAGATCCTTCATCACTAGAAATCTACCAAGTGTTCCTACAAAACCTATGTAGGTTTCCCATCCTGCCATAAGCTTGACACACCACCAGGGGTTGAAGGAACTAACCATGTATGTGTCCGGGTTTTCCATACTAATAAAGGATCACATGACTACTACCCTGAGAGGTCAATCAACTCCCCTAGTTTCATTATTCACCACTACCCTGGTGAAAATTATCATGATGGAACTTTCTACTATTGGAGGACATACTGCCAGAACACCCAATTGAAATCTTCTACCTACCACCAAAATCCTCCTTCAGGTTACCCTCGAAAATGATAGCATGGTCTACTACCATAGTAAACCTATTCAAATGAAATATATTTACATGGGACTTGATCTCACATCTATGTTCATCCTAAAAACTTCTAGTTGAAGCTGCCTCATCTCCCGTTAATGTTGGGGAAAAAACCTACAAGTCAATTAATCATCTAGCATAATCCATTACTGACATACTCCCCTGGGTCAATCGCATGAACTCTGTAGCTTTTCTTTAACTCAAGGTCTTAGGGTAAAATTTATCTCGGAACTTCTTCTGGAATTCCTTCCATGTCATGACCTCTGACTACTCATCCTAATACTAAATATACCACTAGCATTTCACTGGTCCTCGCAACATGTATGTTTCTATCTTAAGTATATTTTTAGGAGGAGTCACTAAGTAGTCCAATATCTTCTGGATGGACTCAATCTAGAACTCAACTGCCTCAGGTATACCCACTCTGAAAAATTTCAGAGGGTGTTGCAGATAAAACTATCTTATTAGTTAAAACATACTCATCACATCCCACCCTGGGTATCTCTCCATAAACTATATAAAATGAGAAATGTTCCCACAGAACTTATCTTACCCTCTATTGCATAGAATTAACATAGGTTACTGTTCTACTACTAGAGGATCATTATCGGTGATTTCATCTTGTCTAAAAACTAGTAAACATTTTCATGGTGGTATCTCTATATAATTCCAAATACACATCTCAAAACAAATAATATATATTTTTCACAACTTACAAAAAAGAAGGCTCACAGCTATTTGTAACCTAAAAACTCTACATACACTATCCCAATGGGTAAAATCACACCCCATCACTGCACTCAACCATCCTTATCCTAGGACATGGTTAAAATAGGGTAAACCAAACTTCCAATCCCACATTACATTAGACACCATTTTAACCATTTTACTTTCAAACAACTTAAATATTTCCAATTTAAGAACTATTTTAACCCTTTCAATTTACCACTTTTTAACTAATAAAATTTTCAACTTCCTTATTAGGCACTATATTCTTAAGGTTGAAAGTGAACTAGAAAAAAAATTCATCTCCCACAACCCACTATAACCTAATTTTATATGAGTGATTAATATGATGCATGACACATAAATCATGAGTGCCTAAAATGATTCATGAATATATAAACCTTGTTCCATTTCA
The DNA here is from genome assembly GCA_963277665.1 of Viscum album. Lineage (NCBI taxonomy): Eukaryota > Viridiplantae > Streptophyta > Magnoliopsida > Santalales > Viscaceae > Viscum > Viscum album. Next base: position 1,969,442,315 of record OY728161.1, read on the forward strand.
GGCCATAAATAAAACCTTAGAAAACAATAACATCACACAACAAGCACATAATCCAAGGTGAAATAACATCCAATGGTGACAACAAACATCAAGAACAACAATACCACCCTAGGTACTTTGGTTTTACCCCATACATGGGTTATCTACTCTCAAGAGTGAGCTCATTTCCAAGGTCTGACACATCCTAATCTCATTTATACCTTCCCAAATAGTAATTAAACAGAAAATAAAACCCCTTTTATACCAGTTTATAATATCCCAACCTAGGATCCACTATAATTAGTGCCTTGATCTAAGTCACCACATGACATTAGGTATGCCTCCCCATATGCCAGATGATGTCGACTAGTAGTGAGAGTCTAATGAGATACGTGGGGAGACTATACCCTCTTTACCAGATTAAGAAAATAGTGTAAAACAAGATAAATAATAACCAAGTAATAATGATCAATAACCATGAATCATATAATCAAAACTCTAAATGGGTAAATTCCCAAAACCATACAAATAAACATGTTATGTCATAGTGGTTTTATATGGTAATAAAAAACCAAAACAAGACACTAATAAAAAATCCACAAAATGGGTCCTAATGCTATGTGAGGTTCTCTTATCCATCCTCCATCGCAAATCTCATTTCATCCATATAAAATAGGTCATTTTCCCTTATCCTGACCTGCAACTATGAAGTCTTCTTAGGTACCTAATGGTGGCCCAGGCAGGGTGTGAGTATAACTCAATATGTTGTCACCAATTGTGTCTACAACAATATCCAATCTATAATAGTGTCTTCATAAGTATGAAAAAATAGAAAAGTAGGAAAATGAAACAAGTTTTTATTATCCCAAAGGGATCTTGGTTCCACTATAGTACTAACACACCAAACCTACTTCGACCAACACTGAAAGCCTAAACCACATATCAAGTGGTTACATAATATTATATGAGGATCATAAATCTAATTATCCCAACCATGATATGGAATTCCATGACCAACACATATTCTCAACGTGGACCTCCATGACCAATATATTTACCTTGGTGTGGACTATCGTAACCAACACCCATTCCTCGATGTGGACCGCCATGACCAATATCCTCACCATGGTGTGGACCGCCATGACCAACACCCATATCCATTTCATCAACAAACATTTCTAAGGTTTTAATACACTTGACCCTTTTACCACATTAATACATTAAGGGGGAACCTCTTCCATTTATCACAATTATCATGGTTCATCACTTTCATTACAATTAACCCCAATACGTAACTAGACCGTTTTACTATTTATTCACAACAACAACCATTATACATACTTCCTAACCATTTTATAACATGAAAATTCCCACCTTAAACCATTTATCACATATACCCACTTACAATCCATAACTCATTTAACTTATTTAAGTTAATCTAAACGCCCCTTTATTCCATGTTAGCATGAAAAACACAATTATAATTGGTTTAATCTCATAAGCCTTCTAATTTATCATTTAGAAACTCAATTATCATGTTCAAGGGAGTGTCTTACCCATTGGGTGACCATTTCCTCGGTCTACACTTCAAAAATGGATCCCATGAGGTCCTTGAAAGGTCCAACACATCATTTAGACACCCAATTTATCATTTCCTACAAAGGAATTAAATGCATAGAACAACAGAACAAGTACACAACCACACACACATGGATAAACGATAAGACTATGGGATATAACTTGTAGAACACCTACCTAAAGTTTTTATATAAGTACTCATCCAACAACTAAAAAACCCTCAAAGACCAACCTAAGAACCTATTGGAAAAAAGGGTTTGGAGGCTTTAAAAGGAGAAGAAACAACACACCATGGTTCTTCCAAAAAATAGAAGGAATAGGAATAGTAGATTCACCTGGAGCTTTGATTCACAACCAATGATGTTTCAAATGGCTCAAAATCAAGGTATTTCAATCCTTGGAATAGGGTAGAGCTCCTGGTTCATCACTCAAGTTACTGGAGGTGTAAAGAGGAAGAGAATCGAGTAAGAACCCTAAAGCCTAAGGGGGTAAAATGGGAATCCCACTTAATGAGGTACATGGTTTTTCTACATGGTTGGACAAACCGTGCATCAACCATGTGGAACCCTCTATCCAATAAGGAGCCTGGGTCGCATGGTTTTCTAGGGAGCCCACAAGATTCAAAAAACCATGTAGAGGTTGTGCATCTAGATCTGTCCAAAGTCTCATGGTTATAGCTCCCCCTTGCATGATTTTTTAACCATGCACTATCCCCCATATAGGCCATGCAGTTAAGGTGTATGTTCAGTACTAAGCATGCTCCAACTATACACCCTACATATTATGGCCTCATTTCTCCCTTTTTTATGTCCCAAACTCCCAAGACACCCCTAAGTCCCCTCATACTCTTGAGAAGTATTTTATTAACCTTTTTAAAGGGATTTAAATCAAAATTTAAACAAGAACATACCTCCTAAAAGGATCGAGGTATTACATGGGAGGTGTAAGAAAGTTGGACACCATTCAAATAATTGTCTCACAATTATACCGGCCCAAGAAGAAATCATGAAGAACATGAAATTTGAATCAAGTGATGTATATGCCTTGATGACTTATGTTAAAAAAATATCCTACATAAGGAGAAAACAAAAGTACCCATGATGGCCAAAGAAAAATCATATTTAAAGAATATTTTTGCAATCAAGAAGAGTTCATCCATACTTTGATATAAAATTAAGAGGGAAAACTATTTGAGAATGAATTCTCAATATAGATACTCATAATGATGATAAACAAGTTTCTACCTTATTCTATTAATCATTTATGTTGTATTTGTGAACTAACCATGTAGGTAATCAAAGGTGATGCATGTTCTAAAATGGAGAACAAATATAATAGGTTGTAATAACTAATCCATATATTAAAAATTCATCATCTTGGTATGATTTATCATTTTAAATTATAAATAAAATATGAAGAAAAGATCTATTTGATGAAGTAGATATGGATATTATCCCTTGAGGGGGAGTTGATATTGATAATATATAAGAATTATTTAATTCATATAAATCCCAAATTTATGGTAAGTTCTTGAAAAAAATCATTGAGAAGGAAAAAATGAAGAAGCTTGAAGATATCTAGGGTTGTTTAAAATAAAAAACATGTTGGTGACACTTGAATGTTTTTAATATATGTGTTGAGTGAGTGTAGTATATTCAGGTCTAAATGATGGATAATATTTATAAAAATTTATATCAACAAGTAGTGTTAGCTTGGATATATATGAACATCCCCTGAGGAAGATAATTGAAAAATGTTATTATTTGGTATAATATTATGTTAATTAATGGAAAACCTTGATGTATAAATCAAACCTTATTGTTTTATAAACTAAACATGGATCAATTATACTTAAATTGGAATGATTGATGGAATGTTTCTTAAGAATAAAGTGATATCATCCTCTCATGTAAGATCCCAACACTTTTATGAGGTACATTTTTAATTTAATTTTGGTTAAATTCCTTTGTAATGATTTTTAGAATGCTTTCCAAGAGTAGGGAAGGCCTCAGGATAATCTTTGAGGTTTGGGAATTGAAAAAAAAAGTAAATAGTGATTACAGTTCATGGTTCATGGTTGGTACTAACCATGCATCATGACCATGCGGCATGGTTTAAGGGGGGTCATGGTTTTACAAACCATGCAAGGAGTCTAATAAACCATGAAGAATAGGTCCAAATCTATTCACATGTACTCCATATGTTTTTTCAAATTGTACGGGTGTCCTATGAGACCATGTGACCCATGCTTTCCTTTGATAAAAGAGGTATCAAGGTTTGTACATAGTTTATAAAACTTTGAACATCATTAAAAGTGTAAATTTTACAATTTTTCCATCCTAATATTATATCCATATCCCCTAATTTTTTGCCTCATTTTACTCCTAGAAATATAGTGTGTAAACCAAACTCTTTTTCCTATCCCAAGGGTGTATGTCCTTCAATTATAGGGTGTTTAAGGTGTCATTTCTTATGATTTGAATCCCCAGGTAAGTATATAAGTTTTTTTACTTCTATTTTCTAAATTATACATAGCTTATTTGTTCCTCTTATTCCATGTCTCATAAGACCTATTTCTAGGGAGTTTTGTGATTTTTTTGTAGTTTTTTTAGATCGAATAAAAGTTTGGGGTTGGATAAGTGGTTGTCTATAAGCATAATTTCGGTAGTCTAATTTTTATTTCCCATAGTCCCATTATTCTTATTGTGTATGGATTATGTGCAATGGAGTCAATGTGTTTTGAATTAATTTTCTTTCTTAATAAAAAATATATAGGGCCTTAAAATGATATGTTAGACCCTTCACAAATCTCTTTGGGTCCATTGATGACTATTAGATTGAAAATATTCCACCCATGGGGGTGATAATTCCTTGTAAATGGTAAAATGAGGTTAAAAAGTTAGAATAGGGGGTTTATGGTTTTAAACCGATTTGACTCATTGTCATGGCTTGATTGTTCATTTGTCTTAACTTTAGAATTTAATGGCTTATGATGCGATATAGGGAATAAATGGTAAATGGTTAAAATATGGCTTATTTAAGTTGTTAAATGGTTTTAAATAACATTTTGCAATTATTATATATGAATAAATGGTGAAATAATTTAATTGTGTAACTGAATTAAAATGTGTTTAATGTAATAGACCATAAGGAATAATAAATTTTAAAGAAGGTGCACCATTCATATTTTAATATGTTAGAAAGGTCAAGCATGTTGGGCCTTAGAGATTGGTTGTTGATGGAAGAGTTAAAGGTGTTGGACATGGTGCTCTACACCCATGGGTAAGGATGTTAGATATGATATTCCACATCATTGATTAGGATGTTGGACATGATGATCCACGTTGTTGATTGGGATTTTTATACATGACGCTCCACTCCCATTTATTTAGGATATTGGAAAAGTTGTTCTACATCATTGATTTGGATTGTTAGAAATGGAACTTTGTATCCCTAGTTTGGATACTTGTACTGATTCTCCTAGTTTAAAATATGTAACCCCTATGGTATATGGTTCAAACGACCAGAATGGTCCCAAGAAGGTTTGATTATCTTAAGTAAATGAGGTAAATTGAATTATATTTATTTATGAAACTTGTTTTATTTATTTCCCTGTCTATTTTTCTTTTATACATCTACATACACTATTATTTAGAATGGGTATTTCCTTAGACACCATTAATGGTAGATTACTTAATTGTACTCACACCCTTTGCAGGTCATCGCTGTTACCCAAGAAAATTTCATGGTTGTAGGTATGGATAAGGGAAAAGGCCCTATAATATATGGATGATTTAGGACTTGGGATGGAGCATGGATGAGGATATCGAGATTGGATTTAGGACCCATTTTTTTATTTGTAGTTGGGTCTATCTTTTGGGTTTCCTTCGACATGTGATACTATGATGACATGGAATGTTTATTGTATTAATTTTTGGGCACTTACCTAGTTTTGGGATTATTTCATGTGGTGGGTGGGTGTTTCTAGATATTATTTCTCATTATTTCATATTATTACTTGTGTTTATTTACTCTAATAATGAGGGTATAGTATCCCCATGTTCCTCATTAGACCCTCGTTGTTAGTCAGTATCCTCTAGCATATATGGAGGCATGCCTATGGTCATGTGGAAAACTGGTTTGGATATTAGTTAGAGTGATTCAGGCTAGGATGTTACAAAGTGGTATCAGAGTACTCGAGTTCATTTCTATTGATTTACTATTTGGGAAAGGTATACCGGAGACAGGGATTAGTTATCCCTTGTTAATAAGATTTTTCATGGGAGTAGCTAACCCATGTGTGGGTAAAAACACAACTTTCCAAGGGTGGTATTATTATTATCATGTTCTCTTGTTATAGTTAGATGTTATTTCACCTTATGTGAATCACTTGTTGTGTGATGTTACTAATTTATGATATTTTACTCATGGGATTGTATGGAATGAGATTATGTATGCATGTATCATTTTAAATTTATGTGACATGCATCATATGAGGTACACATGGAGAATAATGTTATGGTCCATTGCCTTGAAAACGAGAAATTAGGTTGTGGTAAATAAAATGTTTTTATATTATTTTTTGGTTTTAAAAAATAGTACCGAATAGAGAGGTTGCAATTGTACTAAATTTAAGGATGTTAATTTTATTTATTAAAATTGTGTTAAATTTAAATATTGTAACTTGGAATATTGTTTTACCCTAAGTTATCCAGTGGCCTTGGATAGGGATGGTTGGGGGTAATAACATTTTGGTTATGTCTGTTGGTATAGTGTGTGTGGAGTAGCTTGATATAGTCAGTTATGACCCCTCCTTATATAACTATGAAAATTATATATTATGTTTCCTGAGACATGTGTTTTGAATTTTAAAGGTATGCCTCCATGATGATGTTTTATGGTAGGTAAATAGGAGGACATTGTTGAGAATGCTCTTATGATAATGGAATCATAGCCTCCTTTGGTTCCAAGTGACAGAGAGGAAGTTAATCACTGTGAGAATTTCACCTGCCTCATATAGTTTATGGAGATAGATTTCATGTGGGCTATGTTGAGTATGTTTAACCTAACTAGGGAGTTCTAACTGTAGCATCCACTAACATTCACCAGAGAGGGTGGGCTTAAGGCAGCTGAGTTATGGATTGAGTCTATCTATATGATTATGGATCACGTAGAGACTCCTCTAAAGAAGAGGGTCGAGTTGGAAGCTTATATGTTGTGAGGACCAGTGAAGCACGGGTGAAATATTCAAGTTTAGGATGTAAGGATCTGAAATTTTATAAATAAAATTCTCTTTTTGAATTAATTAATTTCATATTAAGTAATCCGGTTATAGAAAGCACATGCATGACTTGTTTATTTTGGACCATTATAAAATAGATCATGTTAGGTATAAAATACCATTAATAATCATAACTATTAATAATATATTTTTTGTACTATAACCATTAATATTAGTTTATATTGATGTTTATGATAAAATTTAATTCATATAGAAGGAAGAAGTGATGACCTCAACCAGTAGGATCATACCCTACGAAGCCCAATTATCAGAGCTTCTGATGGGGATGGAATAAATGGAATTTTTTTAACCAATACCTATATGAAATTAAATAACTAAAACATGAACAAACCCATTTATGGTATAAGCTAAATCTTATCAAGATCGTAGCCCAACCCATGTTTTTTGAACCACCCCAAGAAAGTTCCACCATCGTACACCTTACCCTTAGGGCGTACACTAGGGTAATAAGAGGTTATGTATTCAGACTCTCGTAGTATAAATTTATATGTTTTATTTTCTATAAAATAATGATTATGTTTATCCATTTTCATTACTACCATATATAGATAATTATATATGAGTTGATGAAAATTAGATTTTGATATGAACAAACCAAAATTGTATTTTTGAAAAAATATATGGTTTTGACACTCTTTTTGATAAATTCAAGAATTTTTAAATAAATATTACATTTATATGATATTATTATTAAATAATATTTATTTATACACAAATTATAATATAATTTAATGAAGTATAATGTAATCTTTATAATGGTCAGAAAATTGTTATTTTCATAAAGATAAGTATTTTGTGGTAAATAAGGATTTTAATTTAAAAGTGTATATTCTCATATCAAGATAATTATTTAATAAAATAAATATTATTTTTGAAATTATCTAATGGTAAATTTTTCATAATTTTGTGAGATAGTCGAATTTTTGGTTAAAAATTAAATACAGTATAAATATATGATCTATATTATGACATCATAATAGCCCAAAAGTGGTGAAATAAATACTATAAATGAAATCCATGACCAAAAATATATTTCCCCTTTAAATAATTTATTTCTTAAGTTATTTTATTAATTTTATAAACTTTTAATGAATCCTCGAAACCCTATATTATATTTTAAGGTTTTAAAATCAATTATTTATGAACATGACTCACTTCCACATCACCAATGGTATTATTTTAATATGTTTAGTTATTGTAATTTTAAAATATTGAAAAAATATTCTATTAGGTAGAAAAAATTACAAAAAATCATGGGAAGTTTTTTATTATTATTTTATTATATAGAGACCAAAACCTAGGTTTAGAATTTAATAAAGAATTATCCTCTCTTTTTCTATAAATACCCATCCAAAATCCCACTCCTATTCACTTAAAACTCATTGATAATGAATTTAAACTCCATATACTACTCTAAATCCCTCCCAATGTGTTCCTAGGATCTTAATAATCTCATCCCAAGCTTTTATAATCACCTTTCCAAGGTAAGGGGATTTTCTATTCCTCATATTTATTCAAGAGCTTTCTTTGAGTTATGCCTTTTGATTTCCAATTTTTTATACTAGAATATGTTTTTAAACATACCTTTACTATCCTTATAATTCCCAAGTAATGATATATCACCTTTAACTCTCATTAAACCCTTTATAAACCTTTATGTTCACCCATTATGTTGTCAAAATTATCCCATGATTTTCCATGATAAACATTTATATTGTGTATACTTATCCCCATTTCCACTCAAGGGTATTAAACTATATATACCTATAATTTATTTATTGGTGACTTCCATGTATGTAACTCACACTACTTAATCATGGGATTAAAATTGATTAAAGGAATTCTTATGTCGTATGATCTACATGGAACACTAATGCATGTACATGATATGAATGTGACGGGTGAACATGGAATTATATAGCCCTCAAATGCATTAGGTAATGTTTTTATCTCATGAGATGCCATGCATGGTACAAATGAGGTTATCCTAAGAACACTATGTTATGATGTCTCAACGGTTATACTTGACTTATGCTTATGATGTCATGTTTTATGTTTTTTTCCAAATTCATATGTTTCCATGATGTTATCATCTTATATCATGATTAGATGCTCATGTTTGTGATTGTCACCCATTTTATGTCACCTTGATATATATCTTGAATAAAATTTATTAATTTCATAATGTTAAACTTTTATTATTCCCTTAATGGGATTTATAACTCACCCCTTTTTTAACTACTTCCCCTAATTATCTAGTGCGGTTTTAGAAGATAAAATGAATTTAAGTGCATGTTATGGGATTTTTAAATAATTTTGTTGTGTCTATATTTCAAGTTATGGTGTTATGTATATAATTACCCAAATAAGATAGTCTTTCATACCTTTTTTTATATTATCATGTGTGTATTTATATAATAATTCATAAATTAAGGTGTATTAGAGATATGGGTTGTCATACAGGATGAGCAGCTTGAGGGAATGGATTAGAAGGAATTCCAAGAGAAGTTCTTAGAGAATTTCTACCCAGAAACTCTGAGATAGGAGAGAGATACATAGTTTATAGGCTTGATCCAAGGGAATATATCTATGCTAGATTATTCTGGTTGGTTTATTGACCTATAGTGTATTTCCCTAACACTGATAGGAGATAAGACAACTAGATCAAAATGTATTTAGGATAGACTTAGATGTGAGATCAAGTTGAATTTGAATATATTACATTGTAATAAGTAAACTAAGGTGGTAAATTAGGCTCTCATTTCTAAGGGGAACCTAAATTAGACTTCTAGTGGTGGACAAGTAGTATCAATTGGGTGATCTGGACGTGCATCCTCAAATGGTAGGAAGTTCCATTATGAAAACTTTCACCAAGTTGGTGGTGAGAAGACTAGCCAGGGGAGGGTATCGGCCTATCAATGAAGTGATTTAGTGGTATGTTATTAGTTTTTCAATCATGTTAACATGATAGGTCAGTGTCCTTGACCACCAGTAGAATTTTGATCATATGGAAGGATGGGTAACATATAGAGGTTCTATAGGAACCCTTGGAAGATATCTAGTGATAGAGGACCTAGGCTAGTATAAAGCACCAGTAGGGGATATTCAATAATGTATCAGTCTAGAAGTTGGATTTCTACTAGTCTTATCAGTTGGGGTAGAGGGTGACGTACTCTAGGATAGGATTAGTCATATCAGTAGAGTATTGAAGTGAATAGGACTCAGACATGATCTCAAGGTAGAGGGATAGATTAGTTGTATGTAGTTCATCCTTCACTCTCCAATAGCAAGGTTGAGTCATCAACCTTTCAAGGTACGATTATTGTATCTTAGGCAATTTTTAGTACTTTATTTGATATATTAGCTTCACATTACTTTATATCTTCTCATTTTTTGAATGTTTTGGGTCTGGCAGTGAAGTTATTATTAGGGGTCATGTCAATCAACACATCATTAGGGGTGTGATCAGAGGGAATTTGTCTTTGTAAGGGGTGTGCCCTCAAGGTTGGTAAATAATATTTTCTTTGGGATTTTTTCATGCTTGATATGTCAGGTTTTTACTGGTTGGTTTCATATCAAACTCATATTGATTTTTACCATAGGATAGTGACTTTCACATCTTATGAAGGTGACATATATGTTCATCATGGGGAATGGGATATAAAAGGAGGTCATGTAGGTCCATTTCATCAGAAACTAGGTGATATCATATTCTAGTTTTCATGTATTATTCTAGATGAAAGGGGAGTGGAGTAGGATGTATTATCTCCTATAATGGATCAATTTTAGGATGTTTTTTCTGAGGAGTTTTTAGGGTTTCCACCTGAGAGAAAAATTGATTTCACTATTGATTTGATTCTTGGAGATGATACAGTTTCCATTCCACCTTATCAAATTGAAACAGTGAATATTCAAGAGATTAGAACTCAACTAGATGAATTGGAGGCTAAAGGGTTTATTTGTATGAGTACTTCACCTTGTGGATCTATCATTCTATTTGATAATAAGGCTGACAAAATGTTGTCTTTATGTGTTGATTACTAGAAGCTAAACTGGATTAAGATTAAGAATGGGTACCCTCTTCCACATATTGATGATCTTTTTTAATAGATGAGGGGTTCTTGTCTATTCTCAAATATTGAATTAATATTAGGGTATCATCAATTGAGGGCGATTCTATCTGATATATCATGAAATTATTTCAAAAGTGGATATATCTTATATGAATTCATTATTATGTTTTTTGGACTGATGAACACTCTTGGAGTGTTTATGGCCTTAATGAATAAAATATTTCACCCTTACTTGGATTAGTTTGTGTTTGTATTTTTTATTGAAATTTTTGTATACTCCCAAATTCAAGATGATAATGCTAAACATCTTGATTTCATCTTGAGTAAACTGAGAGAGAATATTCTATATACCAAGTTATCTAAGTGTTATTTATATATCAATAAGGTGCATTTATTTAGTCACATAATCTCAAAAGAAGGTGTGTTGGTAGACTATGAGAAGGTTCCGATGGTTGTTTCTTGGGAGTAACCCAATAATTGTTTTGATATCTGAAGATTTTTTAGTTTTTCAGATTACTAACGAAGGTTTATTGGGGACTTTTCTCACTTGGAAGAAACACTCTAAGTCTTGACTAGGAAGGGTATAAAGTTTGAGTGGTCTAAATCACAAAATAATGATTTCTAGGAACTAAAGAGGCATTTTACCATGATTCTGATTCTGATCAAATCTAAATTAGGTAAAGAGTATACTTTATATTATGATGAATCCTGGATCGTACTTGGGGAAGTGTTGATACAAGAATATCGAATCATGGAATATGGATCATGACAATTGAGGCCACATGAATGGATCTATCCTACACATTATCTTGAGTTATTCGCAGTAGTTCACATCTTAAAATTTTTTCAACGTTATCTAGGTGAGAGGATTACTATTTATACTAACCATAATATCCTTAAGTATGTATTTTCTTAACACTATCTAAATCTATATAAGAAAATATGGGTTGAGTATATGCAGTCTTTAGACTTTGATCTAGCATATATTTTTTGGGAAATTAAATGTTGTTTCCAATACTTTATGTTAGAAGATGAAGACTTGAGAGTTTTATGAATAAAAATCTGAGTGGAAGATGGTGGAATTATTCATTGAGATCCATATATGTGTTCAATAGGGGAAGGAACTGATGACACTCGTGTATTTATCTATTGTGTCCTCTATTTTGATCCAGATCAAGAGGAGGCAGTATGAGGATCCAAATTTCCTAGAATTTTAGGGACATCTTTAATGGATGGAGATACCTCCAAACTAGACAATCGATGTGGATGAGATTATTCACATTAATGGTCATGTATGTGTTCTTACTTTTATGTGGGTGAATTTGATGTGTGAATTTAATTATTTTAAGTGAGAAGTGAACCCAAGTTTTATCAAAAAAAATCCATGATCTTTGTAGATGGGATTGGTGTCTAGGAATGAAGAAGAAAGTTGCAAGTTTTTTGACATGATGCTACAACTTTCGGCAGGTGAAGGCCGAGAATTAGTGGGTTGTTGATCTTCTACAACCATTATTCATTCTAGAATGGAAGTGGGATAATGTTACCATAGATTTTATGGTGTTTCCACTAAAGACTCCTCAGAATAGTGATGTGATATGGGTGGTTATGGATTAGTTGACATGGGTAGCCTATTTCTTATCAATTCGAGAGACTTTCTCCATCGATCAGTTGGGTGAATTATATGTTTGGGAGATAGTAAATTTTCATGGGGTTCCTCATATTATTTTTTCATATCATGATTCACATTTTACTTTGTGGTTCGGGCAAGGATTTTAGAATTCACTTGGTACATAGGGGTTTTTGAGTACATCTTTCCACCCACAGACAGATGGGAAATTGAAACATACTATTCAGGTATTAGAGGACATGTTGAGAGCATGTGTCCAAGTTTTTAGTGAAACTTGGGAGAAGAATTTAGTTATTATTGAGTTCACCAATAACAATAGTTATCAGGTGACAATTAATATGGAACCATACAAATAAATATATGGTAGTCCATACAAATCATTATTGTGCTATATGGAATCAGGAGAGTTATAGTTGTCCAGGAAAAGTCTCATGTAGGAGACATTGGAGCAGGTCTATTTGATTCAAAAGCATATGGATATGGGATAGAGTAGATAGAATTCATACACTAATCAACATTTTCAACCTCTTGAGTTTACAGTGGGTGACCATGTGTTCCTTCAAGTGTCACCGAGATTGATTCTCAATCAAATTCAGAAGTAGGGTAACTTCGTGCCCAGTTATGTTCGAGCATTCAATATTATAGAGAAGATCAGTCTAGTAGCATATCGATTGGATCTTCCATAATGGTATATCACTATGCATGATGTGTTTTATGTTCCATATCTTTGGCGGTATCACTATGAACCTTATTATGTGATTGTCGTTGATGTTATTAATCTTGAGGTTGATGCATCCTTTAAAGAGAATATGATTCATATTGTGGATCACAGTGATAAAATTCTTTAGGGTAAGGTCATGTCATTAGTCTAAGTGATGTGGAATCATGGCCATGTTCTGGAGGAAACTTGGTATAGGGAAGCTGATATACAGTCTTAGTGCCCTGAACTTTTTACCATGGAGCCTTAGTGGTGCTGATGAGTGAAAATCAAGGATGAGTTATTATATAGTGGGGAGATTGTAATATTTTGACCCTTTTACAAGGTATATTTTTAATTTTATTTTGGTTAAAAATACTTTTAAATGACTTATATAATGCTTCCTATGAGTAGGGAAGGTCTTGTGAGTGTCCCTATGGGTTAGGAATTGAAAAAACAATGTCAAATATAGATTACAGTGCATATCATATGGTTAGTGCATGGTTGGTGTTAACCATGTATCATGACCATGTGACATGGTTTAAATGAGATCATAGTTTTAGAAATAATATGAAGAGTCCTAGAAACCATGTGGCATTAGTCTGAAGCTATTCGCATGGATTATGCATGGTTTTTCAAACCATGTTGGTGTCCCAGGAGACTTTTCAACCCGTGCTTGCCTTGGATCAAGGAGATTTCATGATTAGTGCATATTTTGGAAAATTGTGTGTCAAAACCATGCACATCATTAAAAGTGTGAATTTAATGATTTTTCCTTCCCATCTTATATACATATCCCCTAATTTTCCTCTAATTTTACTCCTAGTATCCTAGGGCGAAATATAAACTCTCCCACATCTCTTAAGGGTGTAGATCCTTAGATTCTAGGGAATTTGAGGTTTCATTTCTTTTGATTTTATTCCCTAGGTAAGTTTATGAGTCTATTTCCTTATATTTTCTAAATGATTCTCATCTTAGTTGTTCCTATTCTTCCATGTCTCATAATCCCTATTTCTAGGGAGTTCTATGATTTTTTTGTTGTGGTCATTTTAGCTTGAATAAGGTAAAGGTTGGACAAGTGGTTGTCTGTGAGCATAAGGTAGGTGGAATAAATATTATTTACCATAACCTCATTATTCTTATTATGTATTTATTTATTGTTCCAATGTGTTATACATTTTTTCTCTTTCTTAAGAAAAGATATATTTTTCCTTAAAATTATATGTTGGAACCTTCATGGATCATGTTGGGTCTATTGATGACTATTAGACTAGACCTATGGCCACCCATGGGGGTTCTAATTCCTTGGAAATTATAAAATGGGGTTGAAAAGGGTGGAATAGGGGATTTATGAGTTTAAATTGGTTCAAATAATTGGCATAGATTAAGGGGCTATTTAGATTAACTTATGAATTAAATGGTTTATGACATGATATAGGGAATAAATAGTAAATGGTTAAAATGGGGTTTGTTTAAGTTGTTAAATGGTTTTAAAGAAAATTTAATGGTTAGTCTATATAAATTAATGGTGAAATAATTTAATTGTGAAATTATATTAAAAATGTGTTTAATTTAATGGACCATATTTAATAATGAATTTTGAATAAATTACACCCTTGTTTTTTTAATATACTATAAAGGTCAAGCATGTTGGTCCTTAGAGATTGGTTGCTAATGGAATGGTTAAAGGTATTGGGAGTGGTTCTATACACCCATGGTTAAGGATATTGTACATGATGCTCCATATCATGTTGGATATGATCCTCTATATCATTCATTGGGATTATGGGATATGATGCTCCACTCCCCCTGGTTTAGGATATTGGACATGGCGCTCCACATCATTGATTCAGATTTTCAGACATGGAACTCTACATCCCTGGTTTGGATACTTAGATTTATTCTAATGGTTTAAAATATGTGACCCATATAGTATATGGTTTATATGATTGGAATGGTCCAATGAAGTTTTTATTGGCTCAGGTTTTACTTGTAACTCGAGGGCCAATGAGGTCAATTGAATACTATTTATTTATAAAACCTATTTTTATTATTTCCCTATCTATCATTCCCCTTTATATCTATATACACTATTTTTTAGATAGAATGTTTATTTAGACACCATTTTTACTCACACCCTACTTGGTCCACCATTGGTACCCATGTAAATTTCATGGTTGTGGATCGGGATAAGGGAAAAGGTCCTATGATAGATGTATGATAATAGACTTAGGTTAGAGCATGGATGAGGGGACCAAGCTTGAAATTAGGACTCATTTAAAGGATTTTCAATTGGATATTTATTTTGGGTTTCCTTTGACACCTGGGAATATCATGACATGGCATGTTTAATGTATTGGTTTGTGGGAACATGCCCAGTTTTGGGATTATGTCATGTGGTGGATGGGTGTTGTTGAATATTGTTTCTCATAATTTCATATAATTCATGTTATTTATTTACACTAATAAATAGGGTATAGTCTCCCCCTCATTCCTCGTTATACACTTTCGACTATTTGGAAGACTATGATATATGGGGAGGTGCACCTAAGGTCATGTGGTGAACTAGTTCAGCTATTTGTTAGTGTGATTCAGGTCAGAACATGATATCTCTCATATGATTTATAATTATTATCAATAATGAGGAGAGATAAAAATTGAGATTTTTTATCCATAACAAATACAAATATGGATATTTCTTAACCCACTTTGTGTGTTTTGTATTTTTTTTCAATGAAGGAAGCAATATACATGATATGTGTAACACACTAAGATTTTGTGAAATATTTTTTTCAAATAAATTTAATATTTTAGGTATTTTTTGCTACATGAAACATAGATTTTAGCTTTAATTAAAAAAACACCAATTTTATATTACGTTACACGCAACACTGAGTGTAGCTTTAGTTACACGTAACACCAAGTTTAAACGAAATGTGACATAATATGAAAATATTAATTTTTAATATGATTGTTATCACCAAACCATTGGAATGATGGGTATGAATAAGATTAACTAAATTATGAAAATATATGGTTTAATCATGTATATATAATGAATTGGTTTGTGACCAATTTAATTATAAATGAAAATAAAAACCATTTGAAAACAAAGGATTTTTTTTAAATGATTTTTAAGCGCACAAACGCATTTTACCTAAATAAGTTAAACAAAAAACTTCTGGTGAATTATTTTAAAAAAAATTATATATTACATATTCAATCAAAATTTTAACATTCATCTTATGTTTTTTCGAGACAATGGATAAGAATAAATCCAATTTTATGCTTAAAAACTATACTTTTATAAAAAAACAATTTTGTCACATTTTATGCACTTATTTTAAAAATTAATTTTTGAAACTTTAATAAAATTTATTTTAAAAAATTAAAATTATTTTTTAAATAATAATTTAAAAATTATCTTGGATTTACTTTTTGAGAATTTTCTGAAAAGATAAATTTTTTGATGAATAGTGAAAAATACTGGTTTTTATTAAGAATTGTCATCTCTTTTAAGGAATTTAAAAACATAAAAATTATTTTAAGATAGTTTTAAAATTAAAATTAGTTAAATTATATATCTATTAATCTGATTTATGTCATTAGAATGAATTTTATATTTATTTTTTATATAAAAACTGTTTAAACTGAAACTTTTCTCTTTGGAAAACCACATTTTCATTGCGTCTGTAGGATTAATTTTAAATTAAATATTACCACTTATGTTAATTGAATTTATAAAAATGGATTAAATATTTATAATAATAATAATTTTTGTTATCTAATATATTAAACTTAATTTTTTACCATAATGAATATTAAAAATAGTAAAAAATATTTACCACTATTAAGGTAAAAATAGGTTTATCAGGGGATTAAACTAAAAATATAAGGGTTAAAAATGACCCAAAACTCATCCAAAAACATTTTATGGAAATATTTAGAACTTATAACCTATGATTTTTTATAATCTTCTATTTTTTATCCTTTTGGAATGTGAAAAATGTAGTTACACCTTTTTTTTCAAAACTTACAAGTGTTTCACTCTGTAACGTCCCAAATCCGGGTGCCACACAATGGGTGCCCTAAACCAGATTGGTCACATGACCTCAAGAGAATTTCCTAAAACACCAAAGGCTGACAACTATAAGTGATGGCCTAGGTCTGATAGTGGAGAAACTATGCCCTCATTTGTCAAAGTGTAGCACAGCGGAAAAATATAAACATACCAAAAGCAGAAGAAGTAAACAATACAAAGCTGAAAAGACAATGGTACTGAAGAAAAAGATAACCAAAAATCATATATATATGATTATGCAACATGTACTATTTCTAAGAAAGTAGTCAGAATAGGATACACTGTAATAAAATACAATAAAGTACAAAGTACAAGTACAGCAAAGCAAAACAAAACAGTGCAGCAGGAACTCAGCAGCATCGCAAGCCTAAGCTCGGTCTCATGCTCTCTTATTCCTCTAAAATAATCAAGTACCTATATAGGGTCCCTTTCCCTTATCAACACCTAAATAAATATAATATATTTGGGCCCAAGACATGACCCAAACAGGGTGTGAGAAATAAATCCCAGTAGGAAACCACAAAAGGCCCATGCCCAATTGTCAGTGAAAATGTGCAACAGTAGTGTGCAATAATAAAATGCAGTAAACTATGTAGTAATCAAAAGTAACTATCTCTACCAGTTACATTTCCATTTTAGTAATTATTTATCAATTCTAAGCTTGTGCTTTAGCTTGGTGGTACAACATAAGAAATCACCACAGTGAATATTCAAAGTAAACATTGTCCTCTGACATGAAAATCCTTACCCTCAGGTAAGTAGAATCGAAACCCACAGGTGACTACCCACAGGCATATCGAATATTGCCCTCAGGCATACGAGATGTCTCCCTCAGGCACAGAATCTACTGCCCACAGGCATAAGAAAAGTTTCCCTCGAGCGAAACAAAACACTGCCCTCAGGCTAAACAAGTAATCAGGTTGAGCCCAATGCATAAGCAAGCAATTTGTATATGTTTCCTCTCAAGAAAACTCAAACATGTTATAATTACTGCATACCCATGGGTATCCTAGACAAACATCTAAACAAGGGAAATGCACCCTCGAGGTGGCCCTGAATCAAAGCAACGATCCCAAACAATAGTTTATATTTATTATTAGATTATCTATGAAATTATAGATATCCTAACACCTAAGGCATCATCCATACGACACCCCAAACATGGGCGTGTAGGAAAAAAGTACACAAAATCAACTCACAGTTGGAAATAAACATCAGACCACCTGCCTCGATCTACTCTGATCGATATAAGTGAATGACGTATCCCGAAACAACTAATAATGTCGTAGATCTGGGTTAAACATTTACCCGTTCAAACTCAAATAACTTCCCCTTGGGAAAGAATTGGAAGGAGAGGTTCAAGAAGAGAGAAGAACTCACCCACATGGTTCAAACAAGATCATCGGTGAAGGAATAGGAGTCCCAGTGTTTGGTCGGGAGCTCTTCTAAGATCTGGCCTTCTCTCCTACGGCTATCAGGCATTCTAAGCTTCCTCTATTGAAAGAGGAGGCTACTGCCTATTTTAAGCAAAAAAACATAACTACACGGTGTGTACTCTCAAGTACACGGTGTGTACTTTCCATTTTTTTAACTGTTCCTCTAGCAGCCACTTTCCACCGTCTCACTGTTCATCTGTCGACTTGATTTCACGGCGTGTATTTTTTAGTACATGGCATGTACTATCATTCCACTAGTAGCTACACCCACTTCCTTACTGTTCACTTGTCGACTGATTACACGGCGTGTATATACTAAATACATGGCGTGTAGTCAGTTTTTACACCCTTCATCGCCGACAGGCCTACATTCCCTGTATACTCATCCCACACAGCCAAAGTACACTATGTGTGGAAAAGTACACGGCGTGTACCAACAAATTTTGGGATTTTCTTCCATTTTCCTTATTTTCTTAAAAACACTTAAGGAAAAAAGGAAAATAAGAAACATGTAACTCAAGAATAAGAACCGAGTTCTTATTAACTTCCTCCGTTAAAGCAATTTGTCCCTGAATTTCCCTTCCAAGGGTGGTGAAGATAAAGCTGAGAACAACTTTGGCCACTGAGCACATACGTCGGCCTCCCACTCCTAGGTTTCATCCTGCACTCAGCCATGCTGCCATAGCACCCGTATGAGAGGAACTGACTAGCCTCATATAACCTTCATGATCCTATCAACAATATGAATCAGATGATCCTCAAAGGATGAATCGACATGAAGTTCAACCTCCTCAGGCTAAAAAACATGAGATGGGTCTGAGTGATAACGGTGTAGCTGAGATATGTGAAAGACGTCATGCATCGCCCAGTACCTCTGTGGTAACTGCAACCGATAGGCAACTGGCCTGACTCTATCTAGAATCTCAAATGGCCCCACATACCTCGGTGAAAGTTTACCCTGTCTCTTGATCCGCCTGTGTCCCAACCTCGGTGAAACACGCAAGAAAACCTGATCCCCGACCACGAACTCCAATGGTCTTCTATGGCAATCAGCATAAGATTTCTAACGAGACTATACAATATCCATCCGCTTCTAAATCAACATGACCTTCTCTGAAGTCTCCTGTATGAGACGTGGTCCTAGTAAAGTTGTCTCACTTGCCTCTAACCAGAACAAGGGTGATCAGCATGGCCTACCATATAAATCCTCGTAAGGTGTCATCTCAATAGTCGCCTGAAAACTATTATTGTAGGAAAACTTGACCAGGGGTATGTGCTTCTCCCAAGAGCCCCCAAAGTCTAGGATGCATGCACACAGCATATCCTCTAGGACAAGTATCGTATGCTCTGACTGGCCATCGGTCTGAGGGTGGTAAGTTGTGCTCAGAAGCACCAGTGTACCCAGTGCCCTCTGAAAACTCTTCTAGAAACGAGATGTAAAATGGGATTCTCTATCTGAAACGATAGAATGAGGGACCCCATGAAAATGAAAATATACAACCTTCAAATCTCGCCAACACCGAAGGCCTCCTTGATCGTCAAAAAGTGAGCTACCTTCGTAAGTCTATCCACAATAACCCACATGACATCATTGCCTCGAGGTGACCTCGGCAACCCGGTTATGAAGTCCATCGCAACATCATCCCATTTCCACTCCGGGATGGGTAACTATTGTAACAGTCTGGCTGGTTTTTGATGCTCCGTCTTCACCTTCTGACAGGTGGAACATCTCATAACAAAACCAACTACTTCTCTTTCCATACCCAGCCACCAATACTAACGCCTCAAGTCACAGTACATTTTGGTAACTCCAGGATGCACTGCCCAAGCTGAAGCATGAAATTACCGCATCAACTCCTCGCGTATATCCCATAGAACCCACACTCATACATGGATACGTAGTACCTCATCATCACCTATCATCCAACCAGGAGGAGGCTCCTCGCTTTCCACCGACTCCCATATAACTAAGCCTTCCGAATTAGGTAGTTGTCTCATCCTTACTCTATCCAGGAGGGTATAAATCACAGCTAAGGGTGAAAGATAGGTTTTCCCCTGACTATTGTGCACCTCCAAATGCATCTTAGAGAACAAATCCATAAGATTCCACTCACCACTGGCCTCCTACAGTACCTGTATCTGAGTCCTCCTATTCAATGCATCAGCTACTGTGTTACCCTTACCAGGTGTATTGGCAAGCTCAAAGTCGAAGGACTGAAGGTATCCAACCCACCTTTGCTGTCTCAAATTCAATTCATGCTGGGTAAAGATGTATTTAAGACTTTTGTGGTCCGTAAACACCACAAAATGTTCCCCCAAGAGATAATGTCTCCAACAGCGTAACACATAAATAACTGTAGCCTACTCAAGATCATGCGTTGGGTAATTCCCCTAATGTGGCATCAAATACCGAGACCCATACGTAACTACTCGATCTCCCTGCATCAACACTACTCCCAGCCCAATACATGATGCATCACAGTAAACTATATAGCTCTTCCCTTACTCTGGAAGTGTCAGGGATGGTGCTAATGTCAACCTTCCCTTCAACTCCTGAAAGGTTGTCTCACAAGCTTCTGACCAAATGAACTTAATACCCTTCTTAGTCAAACTCGTCAACGGTGCTGCTAAGCGGGAGAAGTCCTGTATGAAGCACCTGTAGTAACCAGCCATCCCCAAGAAACTCCATATTCCAAACATGTTCTTAGGATACTCCTAGGAAACTACTGATCTTACTTTCTCTGGGTCTACTGCAACTCTTGCCTTTGAGATAATATGACCTAGGAAGTGAATCTGGTTCATCCAAAAGTGGCACTTTGAGAGCTTAGCATATAAATGATGCTCTCTCAGTGTAATCAGTATGATCCCAATATGGGTGGCATGGTCGTGTCGAGTGTGAGAGTACACCAAGATATCTTTCATGAAGACTACCACAAAAGAATCTAGATATGGGCGGAACACACGATTCATCAGAGCCATGAAAACTGCTGGCACGTTCGTGAGTCCGAATGGCATAACCAAGTACTCGTATAGACCATATCTTCTCGTAAAGGTTGTAAGTGGTATGCCCGATGGTCTAATGTGCAACTGATGATATCTAGATCTCAAGTCAATCTTCGAGAACACTCTTTCTCCTCGAAGATGATCAAAAAGATCATCAATCCACAGTAATGGATATCGGTTCTTAACCATCAGCTGGTTCAGCTTCTAATAATCCATGCAGAGTTTGAGGGTACCGTCCACCTTCTTCGCAAACAAGACAGGCAAACCCCAAGGAGAAGTATTGGGTCGGATGAATCCCTTTTCTTGTAACTCCTCTAACTACCTTTTGAGCTCCTTCAATTCTGGTGTACCATCCTATAAGGAGGAATGGAAACTGGTACCGCTCCTGGCACAAGCTCAATAGATAAATCCACCTCTCGCTCAGGAGGTAGACCTGAAAAGTTGTCTGGGAAGACATTCATTAAATGATTTACCACTGGAGGTAAATCCTTCTGACAATTTCCCTGGTCATCCAGATATAAACTCGCAATCTGGGCTATCACTCCACCTCGCCCACGATGGTCGGTTCCAACTCGGCTTGCCTGGACATCCCATTCACCCTTGTATAGAAACTCTCTACCCTCTGGTGACAT
Organism: Viscum album; assembly: GCA_963277665.1. Classification (NCBI taxonomy): domain Eukaryota; kingdom Viridiplantae; phylum Streptophyta; class Magnoliopsida; order Santalales; family Viscaceae; genus Viscum; species Viscum album. The sequence goes on from OY728161.1 coordinate 1,969,464,723, forward strand.
GAAACTTACCCTCTGATGATAGTAATCCAAAAAGGCTCAAAATTGTACCAACCAGTCCATCCTGAGAATGACATCATAGGTCGTCATCTCTAAGACATAGAGGTCCCATAGAAAGTGACACCCACCAACCTCTAGGGGGAAATCCTTACACTGACGCACATCTTCCATTCTAATTCCCAACGGAGTTTCTAGATTCATGATATCAGAAGAAGAAGAAACATAGAGCCCAAGTCTCTCCACAACGGGCACAGATATAAAGCTATGTGTAGCACCAGTATCAAAAAGTAAAGAAGACAAAATAGAAGAAACTAGAATAGTACCTATGACAGTGGAAAGTCTGGGATCCTTCTCCTGTTGGGTTTGTTGCACTACATATGCCTTCCCAGTGCTGTGACCCTACGACATAGCTTGGAAACCCTGAGCTGACCCACCCTATTTTCTCTGAGATCTTGGTGTCTAGCGATCACGGCCATGACCACTTCCTCAGCCTAAACCTCTTGACATATTCCAATTACCTGAATGGTAAGAAGCTGCTAGCCCTTCTCCTATACATGAGTCTGCACAGAACCCCTCTCACTAGTTTCTGGTGGAAACGCCCTGCAAAAATGTTAAAGATGACCCATCCTGCTGCAAGCTCGACACTCCACTGGATCACGTGGACATTGAGGTCTCTTGTGCCCCTCTTTACCACACTGGTAGCACATTACCTAGACACCGGAAGAATTATTCTAGCTAGTACTACCACTGTGAGAGAAATCCATCTGCCTCTTCCTCTTACCGGTAGAAATAGTACTAGAAACTGGTGCTGAACCGCCCTGGTCTGCACCACTAGCTTTCCACAGGTTCCACTCAGTAATCAATGTCTGGTTCACAATAACATGCACTATGGGCAACCTGAAAACATTCACTAGCACTTGGATGTCATATCGAAGACCATCCTCAAAGCGTCTAGCCCTCAACATCTCATCATCCACCAGAACAGGTGAAAAACGTTGTAGCTTGGTGAAACAGGTAGAATAATCCATCACTGACATGGATCCCTACTGCAGATTCATGAACTCTCGAGCTTGATATTCCCTTAGAGTCTCTGGAAAGAAAAGTTCATAGAATACTACCTAAAAATCTTCCCACGCCATGTCCCAGTGATGCTCAGTCTGGGTGGTAACATCCCACCATCTCTTGGAAGAATCACGCAGCATATAAGTAGCAATCTTGACCCTCCTTCCTGGAGGCGTCTCAAGATGCTCGAAGATAGTCTACAATGAATCCATCCATGACTCTGCAACCTATGGTCCTCCATCCCCTGAAAACGTAGGCGGATGTTTCTTCTGGAATATACGTTTCAGCTCTGCCATAGATGTAGTAGTCTGTGGTGCTCCCTAGAAGGTCTACATGAACCGCATGAAGCCTTCACGGAACTGCGCATCTATTCTTGCGTCTGGTATAACGATTGGCGCTGCATCTGGCACTTCAAGATGATTCATTGGTAGCCCATGACCTATCATATCTGGAGTATAATCGTTGTTTCTCTCTTGGAAAACAACTAGTGTTCATCTCGGTGGTATGACTCTACAAGGTCAAACACGCGCCTTAGATTAAGATCATCAGGGACTAAGAACTAAAAACATAAGGAGGGAATAGGGAATAGAAAACATTCAAGTCTTACAAAACAATACTACACAGTGTGTATAATAACTACACAGTGTGTTCCCTTAAGTCTTTCACATGGGCGTGTACTTCTACCAAAACTGGTCGTGTAACACCCCAAACACACGGCGTGTTGTCCAAACACACGGCGTGTACTTGAATTTTCTTCCCTTGCCCGAGTCCTTCTACACATCTAAGACACATGTCTCTCCCTCTTGAATGAGACTACATGGCATGTATAAGGTCTACACAGTGTGTACCCTTAAGCCCTTACATGGTCGTGTTCTGTTGCTGGACTGGGCGTGTCTCAACCCTTGGTACATGACGTGTTACACCCGCACACGGCATGTACACCACTCCATCTCCCCAACCATATAGCCAAGTCCACACAGTTTCTCACCAGTCAAGACTACATGGCGTGTCCCACGGGTACACAACTTGTACTAGACAATCTTCATCGACCTGTGTTGTTCGAGACACGGCCAGATACACTGCTCACACTACACGACATGTTCTATATGGACACAACATGTACGAGAAAGGATAACACTGACCTGTGTTGTTATTTACATGGTCGGGTTCCTATATTACACTACACGGCATTTCCAGCATTGACATGGCATGTATAAGCGAATATTCCTTCGTCTGTGTTGTTAGTTACATGGCGGACACAGGGTCAACATAACACGGCGTGTACAATCGGTACACGGCGTGTGCTCTCAGAGTTTCTCAATCTCATGTTTATTCCTACACGGCCTATGACATAGTTAGAGACAACATGGAGTGTACATAGGGTACATGACGTGTACTTTAAAAAAATCATTTCTTTCCGAATAGAAGAGAAAATGGCATGTAGTCAGAACTATATGGCATGTATTCTGGGTTTTTCCGGACAGTAAGCCTCGAAAACTACTCTGGAGCCCAGAAAAACACTGAAACCAACACCTAAGTTCCAAATTCCGATCCGTGAGGGCCCATACTCCTAAAGAATAAAATCTTGTAATCTTATACATGTTATAACCAAGTAAAAAATTCAATGATCCACCAAATTCCGGTCAATGAAGGCCTATACTCCTCAAGAAACAAAGTTTGGCATTCATTCTACAAAACCTTACATAAAAATACCCTATCAAACAGCAGGTATTTTATGAAGGCATTTATCACAACAACTTTCATTTTCTATCACAACATCTATCACAATAACATGCAATTTCTAATGCATCTACATGGCATGGAAACTATGCAAGGCATGTGATTCTAACATATGCCTAAATGATGCATGAGATGGAATACCCTCATCTCATCGGGTTGCGACTAAATAGAACCCAATATAAAAAACTTAAATAGCACACCACAAGTGTGTCGCCCAATGGTGAAAATCAGATCAACTGTAAAAGTGAAAAATTAGTAAAATTGCAACACGAGGTAAATTGGCTTTTCCCTGTACACGGGTTAGCTACTCCCAAGCACAGCTTATTACCAAGTACCTATTTCGTCCTATCCCTAGCTATAGGCTCCAAACAATAAATCAAGAATAAAATAAATCCCTTTGATACCACTTTGTAATGTCCCGAATCCGGGTGTCACACAATTGGTGCCCCGAACCTGGTTGGTCACATGACCTCAAGCGCATTTCCCCAAATGACAGAGGCTGCCGACTAGCAGCGAGGGCCTAGGTTTGATAGTGGGGAAACTATGCCCTCATTTGTCAAAGTGGAGTGCATCGGAAAAATATAAACATACCAAAAGAGGAAGCAATAAACAATACAAAGCTGAAAGGAAAATGGTACAAAAGCAAAAGATAACCAATAGTCATATATATATGATGATGTAACATGTCCTATTTCTAAGAAAGTAGTCAGAACATGATACACTGCAATCAAATACAATACAGTACAAAGTACAAGTACAGCAAAGCAAAACAAAATAGTTTAGTAGGAACTTAGCAGCATCATAAGCCTATGCTCGGTCCCATGCTCTCCTACTCTTCTGCAACAATCAAGTACCTGTATAGTGTCCCTTGCCCTTATCAATACCTTCAGCAATATAATCTGTTTTGGACCAAGAAATTACCCAAACAAGGTGTGAGAAATAAATCCCAGTAGGCAACCACCAAAGGACCATGCCCAACTGTCAATGAAAATGTGCAACATCAGTGTGCAATAATAAAATACGGTAAACTAGGCAGTACTCAAAAGTAACTATCTCTACCATTTACATTGCCATTTTAATAATTATTTATCAATTCCAAGCTTGTTATTTAGCTTGGCGGTATAATATAAGAAATCACCACAGTGAATATTAGAATTAAACGTTGTCCTCTGACATGAAAATCCTTACCCTCAGGTAAGTATAATCGAAACCCGCAGGTGACTGCCCACAGGCATATAGAATATTGCCCTCAGGCATACGAGATGTCGCCCTCAGGCACAGAAGCTATTGCCCACAGGCATAATAAAAGTTGCCCTCATGCGAAACAAAACACTACCCTCAGGCTAAATGATTAATCGGGCTGAGCCCAATGCATAATAAAGAAATTTTTATACGTTTCCTCTCAATAAAACTCAAACATGTTATCATTACAGCATACCCATGGGTATCCAGGCTAAAAGGCTAAATAAGGGAAACGCGCCCTCTAGGTGGTCCTGGATCAAAGCAACGATCCCAAACAGTAGTTTATATTTATCATTATATTATATATGAAATTATAGATATCCTAACAGCTAAGGCCTCAACCATACGACACCCCAAATATGGGTGCGTAGCACAACGGTACACAAAATCAACTCACAGTTGGAAATAAACACTAGACCACCTACCTCGATCTCCTCTGATCGATATACATGAACGACGTCTCCTGAAACAACCGAGAAAGGCATAGATCTGGGTTAAAAATTTACCCATTAAAACTCAAATAACTTACCCTTAGTAAAGAATTGGAAGTAGAGGTTCAAGAATAGAGAACAACTCACCCGCGCGGTTCAAACGAGATCGTCGACGAAGGAATCAGAGTCCCAGTGTTTGGTCGGGAGCTCTTCCAAGATCCGGCCTTCTCTCCCATGGATCTCAGGCATTCTAAGCTTCCTCTATCGAAAGAGGATTCTACTGCCTATTTTAAGCGAAAAAACATAACTACACGGCATGTACTCTCAGGTAAACGGCATGTACTTTCCATTTTTTTAACTATTCCTCTGGTGGCCACTTTCCACCGCCTCATTGTTTATCTGTCGACTTTATTACACGGTGTGTTTTTCTGAGTACACGGCTTGTACTATCGTTCTGCTGGTGGATACACCCACTGCCTTACCATTCACCTGCCGATTGATTACACGGTGTGTATATACTAAGTAAATGGTGTGTAGTCAGTTTTTACACCCTTCATCACTGACAGGCCTACACGTCCTGTATACTCATCCCACACGGCCAAAGTACACGGCTTGTGGAAAAGTACGCGGCGTGTACCCACAAATTTTGGTATTTTTCCCCATTTTCCTTATTTTCTCAAAAATATTTAAGGAAAAAAAGAAAAGAAGAAACCCATACCTCAAGAATAAGAACTGGGTTCTTACACACTCACCTCACTTATAAAAGTTCACCCCTATCCTATCCTATTCACACTTCCAAAATCCTTTATTTTATAAAATACCTATAAAAATAACTTATTTAATTCCCTCCTCTCATAATATAATCCTTATTTTTGTTATAAATAAAACCTAATAATTCTTTTGGTGCAAAACAAAATAAGTTTTCTAAAGAAGAGATAACGTCCCGAACCAAGTGAATTATTTTATTTATTTCTCAAGACCCTTCAATTATTATTAAAATATTATGGTGTAATAAAATAATTATATTAAATATAATTAGATTTTATCATGTTAATTTTATAACCTAAATCCTTATCCTCTTCCATCAAATGGGATACAAAATCATCGCTTGTATGTACGGCAGACTATCGCCCCACGAACAGATGTTATTCGTTTTCCATCACCACCTCCCACAGATGGATATAATGATGGATTTAATATTTATATGTTATATTTATTATATTATTATATCTATTTAATTATAATACAACATATACCTTCTTACCTCTCAATTTTTTGGAAAACAATAACATCGCTCGTATGTACGGCGAACTACCGCCTCACGAACCAATGTGATGTGTTTTTCATTTCTATTTTACTTGGATGGTAAAAAAGGATAGATTAAATTAATGTATATGATATTTTTAAAACAATTATACTTATTTAATTATGATACCACATATAACTTCTTACTTTCCATTCTGTATGGAATATCATAATGTTGTTCGTGTGTACAATGGGCTACCACCTTGCAAAGTGATGTGATTCATTTTTCACTAACACTTTTAATGGAAGGTAATTAGGGTAAATTTAATGAATATATATTATATATGAAATAAAAATAATTATTTAATGGTAATATATTATTTTATTTTCTTTCATTTCATTCATCGAGAAAACGGAAACAACGTTCATGCGTATGTACAGCCCACCGTCTCTATAAATGGTGTATTTCATTTTTTATCTATAACTTTTATGGATTGATATAAATACATATATAATGAAAATATATTATATTTATATCATGTTTAACATTATATAGATTATGTAAACATGAAAAAATTAAGATTACTAAAAATACCAAACCAAAACATACGTGAAAAATGAAGCAGTTATTTCCCAAAAAGTAATTTCAACAAAGAATTGTTAATAAACAGGTCATAAGTAAATAATATATTGTATTATATATATATAATTATAATAAACTCATATTTATTATATATTTGTTTTTAATGTGTACGAATGAATTTGATACTTAAGGTAAGTGATTTTCATCTCACTTTTATTTTCTATGAGACAAATGCCATATTCACCACGTGTTTCTTTTATGTGGTGCATATACTTATAATTAATATATTTTTATGATTATTATCCTGAAAATTATGGTTATTTATATATCCTTTTTAAGATCTCTTTTTCATGGGTTTTACGGTTTCAAAGTTACCAATACGGTAAGATATTTTTGTCTCGATTTGCCTTCTTTGAGACATATATTATGTTATGAACATATCTTCCTTTATGAGGTGTGAATACTACCCCTTTGACATGTTATATCATGAATTTACTTATATTAAATATATTTAATGTTTCATTTAATTTTATTACTTCATCGATCTTATGATTCAAAGTTACCAAAGTGGTAAGGGGTTTATGATACAATCTCATCATTTATTAGGATTGTTTATGTTTATGCTTTAGATGATAAAATATTATGAACTATAAGTCAAGGAACTAATTTATTTTATTATAATATAGTTATTTAATATGAATAAATGTTTTCCCTTCATTTTCCTCTCTTTATGTACTCAAGAGTTCAAAATAATATTTTTAATAAAAACCGTCTTTATTTATTTCTTTAGCCAAAAACCTTTTTTTCTTCCAAAACCATGTTTTCTAAAAAAATCAAATTTTTTTTTTAATATTTTCCAAATGATTTATTAAATACATTTTTACCCATGTATGTATTTTTTACAAATTTTTTTGAAATTAATCTTTATATCATTTTCCAAAAAATACTCATTTTCCTTTTACCAAAAATTTGAAAGGAATATTTGTTTTTATATAGCATGAATGATATTTTACACTATCATGACCACTAATTATTTTAAATATTCATTTATAAGTTTCTAAATTTATTTTCAAAGAAAAGTATTTTCAAAATTATTTATGTTTTAAAAAGTGTTTTTCAAATTGGAAAATCTATTTTCCTCAATAAATATTCCAAGTAATATTTCAAAATAATTTTCCATCTAAGATGAAATCATTTGATGTAACATATTCTTTACTGTGGATATGATCCAAGGACACCATTTATATTTTTTCTCTGAATGTTTTATGTTTATGATGACAAGATGTTTATGAAACCTGTTTCGCTTCCACAGGTTATACCATGATAAAATGCTTATGAACCCCACTTCTTTTTCCATGGGTTATGCTGTAATAAAATGATTAAATGATTATGAAACCTATTTATTTTTCATATTTTAAGATATGATTAAATTTTATGAAACCCATTTCTTTTCATGGGTTTTTATATAATAAATGTTTTATAAAACACATTTCTTTTCATGGATTCTGATATGATGAAATTTTTATGATCTTATGGAACATGCATGTATGATTTTTATTATGTGATGAGTGGGAACTATATCCCCCTATAATGCATTGGGTAAATATTGATATCTCATGAGATAAATAGGATTTTAATGGGGAGAGAACCCAAATTAGTAAGGTAATTTTTCCACTATGATAGTCTTGGAAGTGAACCTTGAATACTAAGATGGTTTGGGGGTTGAACCTGTTCCACTATGATATTTTTGGAAATGAGTCTTGGATATTAAGGAAATGATGTTATATACTTATGTGTATGACACAATTCCATATATTATGTAAATTTTATGATCTTGTGGAATGTGTTCTTTGATTTCCTTATGATTTATGTCTTATGAACTTCTAATCTTTATGTCATGACTAAAGATTTTGATCTTTGATATGCAGGGTATGGTTCTCACATGTTATGATCATGTTATCATACCCTTATTCTCAAATTATGTTTACATATTTCCCTTGTTTACCCTTACCAATCATATGATCTCACCCTTTCTTATGTTTATTTTCCCTGGGTTATGATGATAGGTATTACATGTGATATGTCTAATAATGTTTCTAGTTATGAATAACTTAGTGGGAGAAAATATAGAACTCTTATGAACCAATTGTTTATTTTTTCAAGTTTATAAAGGTGTTATACCTTTATGATTCTCAGGCATGTGTTTGTGTAATATAATGAATATTCTTCTAAAAATGTAATATCTATATATGTAAATCCTAGGTTTCTATAGTTGGTATTAGAGGAAATATTTAGTTAACCATTGGAAATAGGAATGATAAAACTTTAATGAGATCCCTAGGGATATTTCTAAGTATATGGCTAGGTATATGTTTAAGGATAAGTCTAAGGATGAGTCAAAGAAAAGGAAAATGTCTATAAATTTTGGTAAAGGATAGAGTGATTGGTTTCCAAGAAATTAAATCTCTTTATAGATACTAAAAGTGGATGTTTCTATGTAATATAGGTACCTAGGGGTAATAGCTCTGAAAATAGTGCATTGAGCTCAACTCAATCATCACCTAGTGCATGATAATGAGTCTTACTGCACACCTAGTTTGAAAATCCTGGGGCTATATTATTTGGAAATTCACAAATACTTTATGAACCATCATGAAGGATTTAAATAATGACCATAAATGGACTAGGTTAAGCCTAAGGAATCATAGATTGAAAATAAGGTGTCATTATTTAGACATCTTATAATTGATTTTTCATGATTATGTGGTTTCCCACTATGAATATTGTTAGTCACACTATGATTTTTTGTTTAAGTTAATGGCGGTAACCATGAGGAACTTGAATAAAATTTAATGTGATAGAAAATGTGTATATGAGGAACCAAATGGGATGATGACTGGAGTGAAGGATATTATGATTATGCCTAATCTGTTATCATGGTATATGATTAACAACTTGCACCTTAACCAACTCTCAAACTCACCAAATAATAGAAGGATAAAGTTTGTTGAGAGTTCAGGTGGTGGAGACCATGGAGGAAAGAAGATTCAATTTTCTATATGTCTAGAATGTGGGAAGAAGCACTCCAATGAATATCTCAAAGGAATGAGAAGATGTTTTATATGTATATAAGAAGGACATATAGTAAGATATTATTGAGTAAAAATGAAAAGTTTAGTTAATGCAATGGATGTGAATAATGGTTTTTCTAAGGCGTCATTAATGGTTGAATGTTATAATTGTGGAAAGCATGGGTAATATACAAATCGATATCCTAGGGGGAAGATCAAGAAGAATATCTGTAAGTTGGTTTGAGTAAAGGTTTTATTATTGATGATTAAGAGACTAAAAATGAAATATGAAAGGAAAAAAGGTATTAAGGAATAAGATGATTAAGCCTAGTTAATGGTTTAAGAATGAATTATAATGATTGAAGTGTTTATTTATTGTAATTCAAAAACTATGAAATATATAAGGATTGTTCAATATAAGTTTTCATTAAGGATTTTCAATAATATTTTTAAAGATGCTGATGACTTAGAAAATTGATTTAATGAAAAGTTGATATTTTATGGAAAACGCATGATTAAGGGAAGACAACCCTTAATATTTTCTTGATGTTGAGATAATGATATTGGGATAAATAGATAATGGATATGAATAAAGTAAGTTGGATAGTATTGATGCCCATGGAACTAATTAATGATTTTCAGACAAAGTGGTTTATGTTATCATTGATGGACTTTATAGAATTATTGTATTTATGGAATATATTCATTAATTTTTAGTTTTATTCAAATAATGATGAACTGTATATTTTTATTAAGGTTTTATGGTAATTATGGTTATTAACTTGTTTCAAGAAAATATATGATCAATGTATTCACATATTTGGTATGTGACATTCATAGCTATTTTATGTTGTTTTCGGGATAAATGATAAGTTGATTTTGGAAATTTAGGGACCATATTTCTAAAATTTTTATTTTTATTTTTTTAGATATGGAGGAGCCTTAAGGTTAAAAATTTATGAAATGTATTAAGTTGAACATTGGATGTTATTAGATAAATTGTGCTAAAAATTATATTTTTTATAACAAATAGAGAAAGAATGAATGATTTGTCATTATTTTATGGATCTTAAGATCCAGTAGTGCTTCATGCATAAATTAATTCATCTTCATTTCTTAAATTAAGAGATTAAGTGGAAATTGATTGAAGCATAACCAAAGGATAATATTGTGATTATGAAATGTAATGAAATAAAGTAAGTATATCTTCTCATGAAAATTCCACAAGTTTAGGAAAAGAACCTCAAAATAAAATTTTATCCCATTTCCATCATTTCTGATGATATCAATGGCCCTATCACACCTCTTTGGTTTATAGTTTTGTGGTTTTTGATTTTCACATGATCATTCACTTTCATATGATTAATGATCTCTATCACTCTATATCATTATTTGAACATTACTTTTTTCTTCCATGTTTAAATATTCACTTCCTACCTATGTTTTTTACACACTCATTTTTCATGAAATTATTTTAACAATTTTCAATGATTTAAATTGATTTTTTAATCAAAATTCCCATGAAATTAAATGTTTATTTAAATTATGGGAATTTTTTAATCTATAATTAAAATGAATTTAAATATAAGTTTTAGATGACTTATCTTATTAATTTTATTTATGAATTTTTTATTGGTATTTTGTCAAGATTTTTTGAAAAAAAATCTATGTTTTTATCTTTTTTAGGTAAAAAATTATTTATGATGGATAGACCTCAACTGAAATGGGACCAAGTCACATAGTTATCCTTAAGAGGGATATCCAACCATGGTGTACTAGTGGGAAGGTTAGCTCAATCTAGCTAGGTTCAAGGCCCAGAGTAGGAACTGTGGGCATGGGTTGGGCTAAGTCCTACTTGGGTCGCATAGTACATGCTACCCATGTCGTGTGTGAAAGTGAATCTAGGAGCCTACCCTGATGTATGTATCTAAGAAGAGACCACCACCAGTTGTAATTTAAATTCTCTCTAGGGAGTGTCTTCTTTTCAATGTGGGACACAATCCAAAGGTTACTGTTTATTTCTTAAATGGAACGATGTCATCTCATTCAGTCATGTGACCCCGCACTCGAATACACCCAAGCCGCCATCTTCAACCACTTGTTGCCTTTGTCCACAACATCAGCCACTACTTCTACTCATCAGAGAACACCATGGGAGAATTGGGAGAGCTCTAAATCAAGCCGAGCACCACTACTAATTCTTAGGACCACCATGGAAGACCTTCAGGACCTTGGGTGATTTCTATAGAGATACATCCATCCAATGTGAAGGCCAAATGTAATTTTTGAAGACACCAAGGAGACACACTTCACCGTTGTCACACCTAAATACCCACTAAGACATCCACTTCCATTTCACCCATTCATGGCCATACACTGAGCCCATGCACTATGTTGTCGTGATGTCTAAGGCATATCTTGAATACCTGATTTTATCAAGTGTTTCCAAAAATTACAGCCACATCCTAGGAATATTTTAAATGATTCTCCCTTGAACAAGGATATGGGAAGAACTCATACAAATATACGGAGAGGTTGAGTGTGATTATCCCTACCTCTATAAAAGGATATGTTTTCCTGTCTAGGAGAGGGTCTAAACACCCACCGAGTAGGAGAAGAAGTTCGGTCAATCTATGTTGTGTTTATTATTTTTACTATTTTATTTTTATTTTTATTTCATGCTTCTATAATTGATTTATTTTTCTTTTTAAACTAATTCATGCATTTTTTTACTTTAAGTGTTTTCATCCCATGTTCACCTTCTTCTTCTTCTTCTTCTTCTTTTTCTTCTTCTAATTTCTATCTTCTACCCAAACTTCTCTTTATTGTTTTTTATTCTTCTTATTTTATTTCTTTATTTTATTTTATTTTTATTATTCTTTATTTCTTCTTATTCTATTATAATCATATATTTCATGTTTTTTATTTCTTCTTCTCTTATTATTATCTTCACTTTTTATTTTATTTCTCTCTCTATCTCTCTTCTTTTATTTTTTTACTATTGTGATTTCATGTGTTCTTCCTCTATTACCTATCTTATTCCTTTTATTTTTATTCTCTTATCTTCTTCCCATTTTTAACACCATGAACTCTTACCCATGATAATGAGAGGATAACCTAAGACTTGGCTCAGGGGAGGTAAGTGGTGTTTCCATTCATTTTGTGCTTCAATTCATATGTTTTATTTATGTTTGTGGTAAGAAAGGGTGAAGTGTACTAGTGTGGTGATTTAACCCTATGACACTAAACTCAATCTCATTTATATTCTATTATTTTAATATTTTCCCTTACATAATTTTAACACCATCTCTTCACATGATGGATTTGAGTCATTCAGTGGATGAAACAGCATCTAATAGAGTCGGGTCCTAGAAGGTGTCACATTATCGATTGAGGTGTGTTGTCAACCTTGATTATAGGAGGAGGTGGAATTTAGTTTACTGTGGGAATTCAATATTTCACAATCACTAAATAAAATAATAATAGTTTAATAGTGTGATTTAATAATTAAACAATCAAACTAAATTTAAACAACAAGAATAAGAATGATGGAACCGATAAGACAAAACACAAAGGCCAAGTTATTTATTTCTAATCACGTTCTATTTAGCATTACATGTTAATTTAGTTTAAATTTTAATTATTCATGTCTTTTAATTATTTTAGAAAATAAAAAAATATATCATTATTTTCATTAAATAATAAAAATAATAAAAAATAATTTAAGTGAATTAGAATTAGTAATTAGACAAATGTGAAGCTCCTTAAGTGAGATGACCCTGGTTAGTTGTTGTGCTACACTATGATAATTTAGAAATTTTCTTTTTCCATGACCCATGATAAGTGTTCATAAAAATTGGCATAATTTCTAGGGATCTAATAATTATTTTTCTTATTTTTTATATTTTCACATTGCAGATAGATTTTAATTATTTTATAAATAAAAAACCAAGACAATTATTATACTTTTTCCCATGATGTATTCAAATTTTGATTATTATGCATGGATTGACTACTCATACATGGAGTAGAAATGAGAAGAAGAGACTGGTTATGATAAATCTTGGGTGCAAGAACTTAGAGAAATCATAGAACAACTAATGAGAAAATTATAAATATCATTTGAATATGTTCGTTCATTGATGGAACAACCAAAACCTGAGCAAGAACCTAAGGAGGCCATAGAGGAAGTGCCACTGGTTTTCCCCAATTTCATTAAAGAAATCCAAGAATTTTAGTCCTAATTAAAGGAATATCAATATCCCAACCACTTGAAGAATAATATCCAAGATGACCATGATGAGCTAGAGTGAATTCATGATGACGAAGACTTTCCTACTAAGATACGTGTGGGAGATCATCAAGATCTAGATGACATATAGAATGAGTGTGAGGTATAACACGATATCCCTATTACTTACAAAGTATAAGATACAAAACCATTGCATATATCTCTACTCATAGAAGAAGACACCACCCAAGTGGTGGAATTTGAAGAAAATATAGAGGAGGCTAACTACCTACCACCACTTGATACCATCCAAATACAAGAGGCACTCACCATTGAAGAATAGATTGAATCTAAACCAACTAACAGAGTTGGTCTTATATCAAACTCTATTTCATTTGATTTTAATAAATATGAATTGAGTATTAATTCACATTAATTTGAATTTTCATATTCACACAATCCATGTTATTCCCTAGAGTAAGATGAATAAATTGAATATGCACTTATTGAGAAACACATGGAGCTCCCTGATTTTGATAAACATAAATTGAAGGAATCCCATGAAGAAATACAAGTAGTTGAGCTTGAGTAAATAAATAAATGGGCTTCTCACTTTGAAAGGGAGAATATTTTTTATAATTCATATTTAAATTTTATTCAAGTAAAAATACCTGCTTGATTTCCCTTTGACCATTCAATTCATCCATCCCCTATGATCAAGCACTAGACAAGAAGAAGGAGGTTTCACAAGTACCAAGAAGAAGGATGATTCATACTTCATTCTACCCTCACCATTCAATTTATACATAATTTTTAAGGGGTTGTTATACTCTATCCATAGATCATTCCTCACCTACAAATAAAAAGTGGAAGCTAAGAAAATCCACATGTGGTGGTCCAAGTCCAAGAAGATCCACCCACCATTAGATTATGGATAACAATTGGTTTTATCTTTTGGATCTAGTAAAAATCTAGGTCCGACATGGGGGAATATAATAAGATTTATCTTTTTACTTTATTTTTATGATTTAAATTTTATTATTAGGACTATTTTAGCATGAAACCCCACTCTCTCTATCATTATGAGATTTAATTACATGATCCTTGTGCTTAATTGATTGATTTACTTTTGTAGGACCGTGATGGAACATGGAAGCACCCAAAAGTGGAGGAAGAGGACTAAATATTCATTTGAAAAGAGAGTTTACTTTTAATGTTTATCTGTTAAACTCCTTATATGTTTTTATAAAAACCTTTTTTGAGCTTTAAACTGGAAAATTGCATGCACATGCTTTGAATTTAGGCTTTACTTGACATATCTAAGAGACATGAGTTTCTTAGGAATACTATGATTCCATGTTTTGGATTTCAATGATAATGATATTGAATAAGTAAAATGGATAATTT
Source organism: Viscum album (assembly GCA_963277665.1). Taxonomy (NCBI): domain Eukaryota; kingdom Viridiplantae; phylum Streptophyta; class Magnoliopsida; order Santalales; family Viscaceae; genus Viscum; species Viscum album. The sequence continues at coordinate 1,969,479,732 of OY728161.1, forward strand.
AATGATTAAAGTGAATCATGGATATTAAAATGAAGATTAATGATTTGATGTAATTAGTTTATTTATGTAAATGAAATTTCCCTATCATTTTTCACAAGTTGAATTTCTGAAATTCATGTAAATTGATTTTTTATTATTATTCATGCCTTAAGTGATTTTAAAATGTTATATTTCCCATTACTAAGAGTATTTATAGACCAAATATTCCCTATTTTATCTTGATCATATTTATTGAGTGATCTTGAGACATACCACCTACCAGAACTTTCATTTGAATGTGTCAAATCTATAACTGTGCAAAAAAAAATTAAATGATTAAGACATATTTTGAAAATTATTTATTTTTTAGACTCGCTTTACATCAATACTTGTTTATCTCATAGATACCATGAATTACCTTTTCATTAATGAGCCATGTTTTAAGACATTTTTATCCATTCTTACCCTACTCTTAATATTTTCATGATATTTTAAAGTTAAAGTGTTAGGACCAAGTTTATAAGGAAGATGATCGTATTCAGGTATTGTATTTTTTTATCAAGGAAGTTGAAGAAGAAAATAAATCACCTCACTTTGTATTTAGTGAAAATCAGACTGATCATCATATTTAAGAAAATCATACTCACAATGGTTAAAAAATTCCATCATATTTGGAATTTGTTTTCTGGATGAAGAGGTTAATTGGACTTACCTCGGGTCTGGAATGGAAGAGAATATTGTAATGAGGAGATGAATCAGAGTATTCATGACTAAAATATAAATCTTATGATGATTTTCTAATTTTTAATTCAAAAAATTCATAAGTATTTTGTAAAACTTGTGATGCTATCATAATGAAAGAAAGGAAGAGAAAAGTTTCTTCCAATTTTATTTAGGAAAATCATATTTGGGTTGAATAAGAAATAAAGATATTATTGGAGGAATGGTAAGTTACATTAATTTCCATTATAATCATATTATGTTGAATTGGATCTTCAACATATTCAAATTCATGAAGAAATTCCCGATACTTGCTGAAAGTTTGTGAAAGAAGAAAGTTGTTGAAGATGAATTTTTTTGATCTCATGATCATCATAATGAGTTTTAAGGATGTATATTTGTTTAATGGTTGAGAAGAATGATCCTAGTGAAGAAAATAAAGAAGTTTATGAAGTCAAATCTACTGAAACTGATCCATTATATTCAGTATACCATCGTATTCATTAAAGGCAAAATTGTTTTCATCAGGAGATGTTGGAACTGGTGATAAAGGAATTGATATTTTTGGAGACGATTCAAAAATAAATGTTAGAGACCAGTCAACAATGTATTCAACCATTTATAAGGTTGAATTTTTTTGATTTCAAATGGGTCAAGATCTGTTGTATTAAAGTTAACTCCAATTATATAAATGAAGGAAAGATTAATAAATAGAAGTAACATATCATTAATAAATTAACCGAATTCAGGATCATCGGATTAATGGAAATAATAAAAAGAAGATACTTATTTAAAGACTATTTTAAAGTGTTGAAAAAGGGATAAAGTAACTTGAAGAGTTTGAAGTATAATATGTTTTTCTAATTAATACAGCGCAATGTAGTGAGATATCTTCAGTTCTGATTTTTTTCAAGAGGGAAAGGAAATCAGAGTGACCAAATTCCCACATCATAATGAAGATATCTTATTGAAAAATTGGAATGGATAATCAGAATCGAACTGATGTTTTTAAGGAAATTCAAAAGTGAGATGAAGTTTTTAGAAGGTTTTATAAGGATTGAGAAGAGACGATAAGAGTTGAGAAACATTTTCTAAGTAAAGAAGCACTGTAACATTTTTTGTTAAAAAAATTGTATTACATCATTTATGCTAGAAGTACCACACGCACTACTGAATTTTTTACATAGTGCTATATTAGTGAAATAGAATATTCTACTCATTGTATTCTACACAAAAGGATTTTTTTTTCTGGTGTATTATGTGGTATTGGATCATTTCCAAACCATACTAAGGACAAATCTATTCTTGTTGAATAGTAAACCTTGTAAATTCTTATGTTTATGTGGATGTGTGTTTTAATTTTTTTCAACAGGTAAATAAATATTTAATAGGAGGAGAGGGTTTTTTCATAAGTAAGGAAACATAAAAGAAAACAATATCACTAATTCACCCCTCTCCCTCTCAGTGATACAATTATCTTGACTAAGTAATTACAATTGGTATTAGAGATGAATGTTCACATTGTTTTTATTTACTAATGTTTTGAAGAGAAGTTGATGGAGAATCTAAATTGTGTGAATAGTAAAGGTATCTCAGTTTTCAATGGTATGAACTATCATATCTGGAAATATAGAATGTTGTATTATCTTATGTATATTGGGTATGATGTTCTTGAAGCTGCAATAGATGGATTTCTTCCTATTAATGAAAAATTACCTCTTATATCTGTTGATGAGAAGAATCTTGAGAATGTTGGAATGGATAAGAATATTTTACTATCATCACTTTTTGAAAGTGAATTTCTAAGGGTGAAGGGTGTTTCTATAGCCAAAGGGATATGGGACAAGTTGAAAAACATATACGGAGGAAATAGAAAAGTGAAGAAGGAAAAATTATAAATTTGGAGGCTGAAGTATGAAGATTTGAAAATGGGTTATTATGAATCTATTGGGGACTTATTTACCAGGTTAAATGATATTTTCAGCACTATTATATGTATTGGTGAAAATTTAAAAGATTCTACAATTTTTTACATGATCATAAGAATCCTTTCTAATAAGTTTGATGCTAAATTTTATTCATTAGAAGATACAGATCCTGAAACATTATCTCTAGATGATTTACATAGTACTCTAATCACTTATGAAATTATAAGGGAGAAATCTATTAAAAAAACAGAAGTTAATAGAGAAATGTCTTTTAAGACTACCAAGAAAGAGAAGTTAAAGAATAATCTTATTGAAGAATAATCTGGTGATTATGATTTTGAAAATGAGGTATATAAAAATCTTGAAGATATTTTATCCTTATTTTCAAAAAATGTGAGAAGAGGTACGGGTAAATACAAAGGGAAAATTTCATTGAAATGATTTGAATGAGAATCAGTTGGGAACTTTGTGGCTAATTTTCCTTGAAGAAAGAAATAATAGGATAGTAATGAAGAAGAAAGAAGGATAAGAAGATCATGGAAGAAATAGTGTGATAAATATAAATCTTTTTCCATAGGGAAAGATAAAAAGTTATTCAAATCCAAAAGAAGAAGTTTCTTATCTAAATATGGAGAAGAAAATAGTGATAGTGAATCTAAAAAATCTACCGAGTATGTTAGTGAGAATAATTATATTACGATATTGAATAATGAAGATTTCATAAGTATTGGTTCTAGAGAATAAGAAGAAACTCAATTAGAATTTCATCTGAAATAATAATTGAAATAATGTATAAGAAATATTAGAAGTCAAGAGAAAGAAATCAGGAAGTTAAAAAATGAAAGTTCTTCAAAAAACAATCAATAGTTTATTCCTAATGAGAAAGTTAATCTGGTAAAATAAATTGAAGATTTGAATAAATATTTTAAGTAAGAAAAGAATTGTAATGAACATCTGGAAGTGAAGTTGAAGGAAAAAGAGTAAGAGTTAGAACTTGTCCAAAAAAACTTTCTAAAGATTAAAATAAAGGTATAAGTTTCAAAAACTCTATCTATAAAGTTGGTGAAAGTTATCATAAAAAGAAACCTAAGAAGGGTAAAAAAAATTACCTTAAAAGGTTAATAAGAAAGTTGATTTTTTTTTTAAATAATAAAGTTAAAAATGTTATATATGTGGCCAAGATTAATAAAGTGGAGAATTCAAACGTTTTTAAAAATCCTAAGTCTAAAAATGTATCTAAACATTTTGAATCTGAAAAATTTTCTAATAATTCTGATTCTGATAAATCTGAAAATAAATCCAATATGAAAAAGAAGATTATGATTGATAATAAAAAGGTTAGTGGTTCAGATAAGAAGTACAAGAAGGTTGCTGAGAAACATGTTAAGAACTCCAGCCAGTATGGAAGTTTTAGAGGCAAATACTCTTTTTATGGATACTACTGGTATTGTAGTGGATTCAGATATATGGAAAATATGTGTTGGTTCAACCAAAAATGTTACTACTATTCCATAAATTACATAAGTAAATGTTTGAGGTGGATTCATTAACCTTAAAGGAAGAAGTCTAAAAAGGTTGATTTGAATAAATCAGAGAAGGTTAGAGTAAAAGTTGAAAATAGGTTCCAACCCCTAGAAATTATTTTTGAAAGGTGTGAAAAAACCTAGATATCTTTTAAAAGGTTGTCTTGTTTTGTTACCATCACAACACAAGTTTGTTAACAATTCTCAAAAGTCGTAGATGAAGAAATAAAAAGCTCTTACTATAGAAACTGCTCTGAAATCTACAAAAGGATAATGACCTTGGATTATTGATAGTGATTATTCTTATCATATGATATGAGATTTAAATTTTTTGAATAATGTGAAAGACTTTAAAGAAGGAATAATGACATTTGGCAATGATGAATCCCTAAGAATCAAAGCTGTTGGATCATCCATCATTGGGAAAGAAAAGTTGAAATACAATAAAGATTTATATTTTTATGGGTTGAAATACAACTTGCTAAGTGTTTCATAACTTTTCTATGAGGGTAAAAAATTAATTTTAGAAAAGATAGGTTTTTTTGTAAAGTGAGGAAGAAGGAAAGATAGTTACAAGAGGCGAACTTACAAAAGGAAACTTATTTCAAGTTGGTGAAATACAAAAATCTTTTTATTTGAGTATGGTGGAAGATAACCAATTGTAACATAAAATTTTGGGACACATGTGTCAAATAAACATAATAAATTTATAAAATTGTGATAGTGACCAAGATATTATTGATTTTCTAAGAATAATAGATTAGTGTTACACAGTTTTCTAGAAGGGAAAAATTACAAATTCAATACATAAGAAAACTGAGATTTTTTCAAAACAACCCCTAGAACTTATTCATTCCAATATTTGTGGGACAATGAGAAAACAATAAAAAAATGTAGATAAGTACTTAATCACTTTCATTGATGATTTTACTAGAATTACTTGTGTTATTTATATAAAACATAAGTCATATGCTATAAAAATGTTTAAAAGTTTCAGGATGAAATATGAGAAGGAATGTGAATATTCAGTGAAGAAGTTGAAAAATAATAATAGTGGTGATTATAAGAATAAATAATTTGAAAGCTATATTGAGAATCATGGAATTTGGAATGAGTATAGTTCCCTATACAATGATCAACAAAATGGGGTTACTGAAAGTAAGAATATAAGTTTGGTGGAAATAGGTAGAACTATGTTACTTGAACATGGTTTTTCTCATTAATATTGGAGGAAATTTATGGTCACTAATATATATATTCAAAACCAATGTTCCTATAGTCCAAATTCACATATTAATCCATATGAAATGTTTTATAATAAAACATGAAGTTTTAATTACTTAAGAGTTTTCAAGAGTCCATGCATTATAAATAAGAAAGTTTTAAACCTTGGAAAGTTTGAGAAGAATGGGAAGATGGAATTTTTTTGTCTATGCTCCGAAATAAAGAGGATACAGATGTTTCAACAAATAAAAAGGAATAATTTTTTATTCTTGTGGTGTTAAAGTTATTGAAAAGACTAAGGAAGATAAACAGAATCATGTAGATAAGGAAGTTGAGCAGGATAGGGAAACTTTTCTTAACAATTATGATAAGGATGCAGATAATTGTAACCATACTCAAGGAGAAGAATCAGACTCATCTATTTCTAGTGATGAGGAAGATACTTAAAAAACTCATCCTAAGATGAGGAATAAAGTGGAAGCTCAAAACATTATTGTTGATCAACATTAGAAATTTCAAACAACAACAATGAATACTATTACACATACTTCTTTGTATTCAAAATTTGAGCTGAATGATGTGAAAGAAGCTTTTGAGTATCTAAAATGGGTTTAGTCCATGAATGAAGATATAGATCAGATATAAAAGCATGATACATGGGAACTCATACCTAAACCAAATAACAAAAAAATTATTGGTACAAAGTGTGTTTTCTAGAACAAACTTAATGAAGAAGGTGAAGTGATAAGAAACAAAGCAAGAGTAGTGTGCAAAGGTTACTCAAAAATTGAAGGTGTCTATTTTGATGAAACTTTTTATCTGATGGCAAGGTTAGAAACAATCATAATTTTTCTTTTTATTGTTCTACAATGAAGTTAAAAAATCTTTCAAATGGATGAAAAGTCCACATTTTTTAATTGAGATCTTGATGAGAAAGTTTACATTAAACAACCTTATGGATTTGTTGTTGGTAAAGATAAAAGTTATGTGTATAGATTGAATAAATCCTTGTATGGTATGAAACAAGCTCTAAGATTATGGTATTCCAAATTGGATACTTTCTTAAGGAATATGAGTTTCAAGAAAGGAAGAGTTGATAGTAATATTTATATCGAAGAAAGTCAAGAGTATTTCCTTATCGTAATTGTTTATATTGATGACATTATCTTTGCTAAGAATGATGAAAGATCTTATAAAATATTTTCTAAATAAATGAGATAGTTTTTGAGATGTCCATGCTGGGGGAAATGAAATACTTTCTTAGGTTACAAATTTTAAAAAAGAAGAAACACATTTTCTTTCTCAAAAAAAGTATTCTAAGGAACTTCTTACAAATTTCAGTATAGAAAACTCAAAACCTATTTCCACACTGATTTCAGTGGGAACAAAATTGTATAAATATGGAGAAGGAAAGGAAGTTAATCATAAAGAGTTTCAAAAACTGATTGGAATTTTGTTATATTTGACTACCTCAAGAACTGACATTTTTTATTTGTTACCTTATGTGTAATATTTCAGAGTACTCCTAAAGAATTGCATTTACTTACTGGAAAAAAATTCTTAGATACCTCAAAGGCACAATAAATTTGGTAATCAAGTATGATATCTCAAAAATTATTGATTTGTTTGGGTATTCAGATGCTTATTAGGAAGAAAATGTTGGTGATAGAGGATCCACATCTGCTAGAGTTTTATTTCTAGTGAAAAGTTGTGTTAGTTGAAATATAAAGAAATAGAATTCAGTAACTCTCAGTTGGATGAATCTGAGTATGTTTCTACTACCCAAGACACTACCCAACTTATGTGGATGAATAATTAGTTAGAATATTTACTTCTTTAAGTGAAGTTACCCTTTCTCTTGGTTTGTGATAATCAAAGTGAAATTAACCTTATCAAGAATATGGTACAACATTCTCATTCAAAACATATTGATATCAAATACCATTTCATCAAAGATCATGTGTAGAATAATGAGTTGAAGCTGGAGTATGTTCCTATATCAGAACAAGTTGCTGACATTTTTACAAAACCTTTACTAAAGGAAGCATTCTATAAATTGAGATTAAAAATGGGAATCCAACCTATTTCCAATGAAGGTTGAGGTATGTTTTTGTCCCCTCTCTCATCTTACCTTTGGATAGTGTTATCAAGGGGAGTAATTGTTTCATAAATCTATCCTTATAGAAGCAAGTAAATAGGAAGAGTTGTGGATAAGTTGTAAATTCAGTGTTGTAAGTATGTGAAATATTCTAATTATTTGTTGGAGTGGTTGTGGTAAATAATTTTTTGTATTCCAGGGAGGTTGAAAAGTTGAGGAAGAAAAGCTAAGGTTGAATAGCTAAGGAATAAAGCTGAGGATGTTTTCATAATCACTACTTTTGGACAGCATGGCTTTGCTGTCAATAATTGTTGTTTCCTACAATGAGTTAGCTCACATAGGATTATAATTATTGATAAGTAATCCATAAAATGAGATTAAAAAGTTCAGTTATTTTTCTTGTTTCTTACAATGAGTTAGCTCAAGTAGGAATAAAAAATTTTATAAGTAATCCATAGCTTGAGGTTAAAAAGCTCTGTGATTTATGAACCTTGGTTGACAACAAAATCCAAAGGGGTAGATTGTTAGGACCAAAATGATAAAGGTGGTGATAATATTTAGTTATTTTATTTTATTATCAAGAAATTTGAAGAAGAAAATAAATATCCTCACTTTGTATTTGTTGAAAATCATACTGACCATTGTATTCAAGAAAATCTGATTCACAATGGTAAAAAAAATCCATCGTATTTGGAATTTGTTTTCTCGATGAAAAAGGTTAATCGGACTCACCTCAAGTCTGGAATGGAAGAGAAGATCATAATGAGGTGTTGTATCATAGTCTGTATGACTATGATATAAATTTGGAAATTCTTTTCTGATTTGTAATTCAAAAAATTCATATTGATTATAGCTTGATGAAAGAACGAAGATAAAAGTTACTACCAATCGTATTCAGAAAATCGTATTCTAGCTGAATATGAAGTAAAGATGTTGATAAAGGAATGGGAAGTTATATTACTTTCCATTATAAGTCATATGATGCTAAATATGATCTTAAATGTATTCAAAATCATGAAGAAAGTCGTGATACTTACTGAAAGTTTCTAAAATAATAAAGTTGGTGAAGCTAATGTTTTTTGATCTCAAGATCGTCGTAATGAGTTTTCCGAATGCAGATTTGTTTAAAGGATGAGAAGGATTATCGTAATAAAGAAAATAAATAAGTTTCTAAAGTCAAAGCTGATAACACCATTACATCATAATTGGTATACCATCATATTAATCAAAGGAAGAATTTTTTTCATCAAGATATGTTGGGATAGATGTTAAATGAATTGAGATTTTTGGAGCTGGTTCAAAAAGAAATGTCAGAGGCCGATCAATAATATAGTAAACTATTCATTAGTTTAAATTGTTTTAATTTCAAATGGGTCAAGATCCATCATATTAAATTTGACTCTTATTGTATTAATGAAGGTGATATTGATATAAATAAGTAACCTGACATCGATAAATTAATAGGATTCAAGATCATCGGCCTAAAGGAAAGAAAAAGAAGAAGAAGAGTCTTGTTTAAAGAATTTTTGAAAGTATTAAAAAATGGATCAAGAAACTTAAAGTGTTTGAAGTATAATATGTTTGTTTGGAATTAATGGAGAGAAAAATAGTGAGATATATTTAGTTCTGGTTTTTTTGAAAGAGGTTTGAGAAAATCAGAGTGACCAAATACCCACATCATAATGAAGATATTGTATTGATAAATCATAATGGAGAACCAAAATCAAACTGATGTTTCTGAGGAAATTCAGAAGAAATATGAAGTTTTTAGAAGGTTCAAGAAGGATCAAGAAGAGATAAGAAGAGTTGAGAAATGTTGATGAAGTCAAGATACACCCGAAATTCAAAAGCAATGTATGATTTAGGTAATTTGGTTGAGTGGGAAAAATTTCAAGAATCCTACCCAAACCATTTTTGGGGCAAGTATAAAAGGGAAAGTACCTTGTACTTTCTGATAGATGTATTATTCATGAAAATGAGTAGTGAAGGCAGAGCACTGAAGAAATTATAGATAGAAGAAGTGGTTTATGAATTTTCTTTCTTGAATAATTCATGTCGGATAGAAGATAAAGGAGAAGATACAAGATTTCAATGTATTCAGTTGATCATATTATTCAATATTATTATCGTAGTCAGCTAGTCATCATATTGAGATGAAATATTGGATTATGAAAATCATATTGGGATTTCCAGATAGAAGAATAATTTGTTTATAATTTTCTCAACCATATTTTGACAGAGTATTATTTTTGTAATGATCAATTGGGCTGGGAGAATCAGACTAGGAAATCAGACTAAGTTTTATAAAAAAGTCTATAAAAATTATTACCATCTTCTAGGTAATAAAGTAAATAATTGTTTTGAAAGTTTATATTTGTGAAAATTGATAAAGAATAATCGTAACATGTTTTTTTACAAAACTTTGTATTACATCATTTGTTCTAAGATAAGAAAACACACTATTTAATTGTTTACATAGTGATACATGAGTGAAACGGAATATCCTACTTGTTGTGTTCCACAAAAAAGGATTGTTTTACAGTGGATTGTGTGGTATTGGATCATTTCCAAACCATACCAAGAATGTAGTTATTCTTGTTAAATATTAAACCTTATAAATTCTTCTTTTTCTATGAATGTGTGTTTTAATTGTTTTTATTAGGGAAAAAATCTTCAATAGGAGGTGAATGTTGTTTCATAATTAAGGAAACATAAAAGAAAAAGATATCACTAATTAATCCCCTCCCCCTCTTAATGATACAATTATCTTGACTAGAAAATTACATAAGGGATGAAATAAATTATAATGAAAAAGGTTGTGGGTGCCTAATTATGAGTATTAAGAAAGGATTATAATTCATTCACTATACTTTATAGTTTTCCCTTCTTGAAAAAAAAAATGAAAAAAATAGGAATGGGTTATGACTTAGAAGAATCAAAAATCATCATTACTAGACCGATGATTTTTATCATATATGGTTGTGTGGTGGATATGAGATTCATTTTAAACATAAATTTATAAAAAGTAAAAAAAATGTACTTTACAAAAAAGGGATAAAAGTAGAGAAAATTTAAGGAGTACATTAATCATTATGATTTCATATTAATCATAACCTTTAATTTTAGATTGGGGAGTGAGAGTTGTTACAATTTGAAGGGTATAAATTAATTAAGCTTTTACTTTTGAATATCATGCAATGTACTTAAGAGAGAAATATCCTCCTTTAAACTTAATTCTTAAAACATAAATTCCTACCAACCTTAAGACTCAGAGTCATTCGAACATTTATTGCAAGTACTCATAATTTCATGTGCCTTTTGTCTTTATAAAGTGTATAAATTAGTTCTTTTATAAGCCTATAGATAAGGATTGTTTTCTCATAATATGAGTATAAATCTACTTGAATTGATATCATGGGTGATTAGAGAAAATATTCGAGTGAGGTAAATCATGATTTGGTATGTTTAATAATAATAAATTAAGGAACTTAAATGAATGAAAGAAAAAGTTCCATCATTTTCAAAAGGGAGAAACTCAAATGCTTGAATTGATTGTTTCTTTCAAAATTGAGAAATTAAATTGATATTTTATATGGATTGTTGAAAGTTTAATTTAAAATTGATAATAATTTTATATAATTTTTTAGAGATTTAAATCATGGTAACTTTGGTTCCCTTTAAATTTTATCTTAAAATTTAATGCTTGAGGACAAGCATGGTTTATGTGTGGGGGTATTTGACACACTCATTTTTATGAAATTATTTTAACAATTTCAATGATTTTAAATAAATTTTTAATCAAAATTATGATGAGATTAATTATTTATTTAAATTATTGAAATTTTTTAATATATAAGTAAAATGAATTTAAATATAAGTTTTAGATGACTTATCTTATTCATTTTATTTATGAAATTTTGATTGGAATTCTTTCAAAGGTTTTTGAAATTATTTTATAATTGGTTATCTTTTTTAGGTAAAAAATTATCCAGGATATCTATCCCTCAACAGGCCAGGGAAAAAGTTACATATACATCCCTTAAAAGGGATAATTGACCATGGTGGACTAGTGGGAAGGCCAATTTGAGCTGGCTTGGTGCAAGGCCCATGGGAGGAACTACAGGCATAGGTTGGGACAAAGCTCACTTAGGTCTCACAATGTGCATGACCCATGTCATGTGTGAAAGTGAATCTAGGATCCCACCTTGATTTTGGTGTCTGAGTAGAGGCTTCCACCAGTTGTAATTTAAATTCTCTCTAGGTCATTTCTTCTTTTCTATGTGGGACACAATCCAACAATTTCTTTTTATTTCTTAAATGGAATGATGTTGTCCCGCTCACTCCCATGACCCTACGCTCGGACACAACTGGGCCGCCATCCTCAATCACTCAAAACCTTTTTTAATGACACTTTTCACCACTATTTCTCATTGGATACCACCATGGAAGGGTTGAGATATCTCTAGATCATACATAGCACCACTGACAATGCTTGAGGCCACCATAGAAGACCTTCGGGACCTCGGACGATTGCTATGGAGATATATCTGGCCATTGTGAGGGTTGGATGTGATTCATGAAGCCACTAAGGATCCATGATTTTCCACATCCACACCTCAAGACCCACCAAGGCAGCCACTTCCATGTCACCCCCATGCACACCCATGATCCCATGCATCTTTCTACTATTTTTTCTACTGAATATCTTGAACACCCAATTTTATCGGGTGTTTCCAAAAATTATAGCCATGACTTTGGGGTATTTTAAATAATTCACCCTTGATTGAGGATATGGGAAAACCTCATATGAAGATATAGATAGTCTGAGTATGATTATACCTACCTCTATAAAAGGAGGTGCTTGCCTGTCGAGTAGAGGGTCTAGACACCCACTGGGGAGGACAAGGAGTTCATCTAAGCTCTACTACGTTTATTTTGTTTACAATTTTATTTTTATTATTATTTTATGATTCTATAATTTCATTCTTTTCCTTTATAAATTAATTCATGTATTTTTTTACTTTAAGTGTTGTCATACCATGTTCACCTTCTTCTTATTATTCTTCCAATTTCTCTCTTCTTTCCAAACTTCTCTTTGTTCTATTTTATTCTTCTTATTTTATTTATTTCTTTTATTTTATTTTAATTATTATTTCTTTCTTATTCTTCTATTCCAATCTTACATTTTATGTGTTTTATTTCTTCTTCTATTTTTATTCTATTTTATTTTCATTTTATCTCTCTCTATTCTTCTTTCATTTTTTTACTTTTTTTATTTCATGTGTTCTTCCTCTATTCCCTCTCTTATTATTTTTATTTTTATTCTCTTTTATTCTTCCCATTATCACCATGACACTGAACTCAAACTCATGAGTTTGAAGTGTACGAGTGTGTAAATTTACCACCATGACACTGAACTCAAACTCATTTTTATTATATTATTTTAATATTTTCCCTTCCTTCCTTTTAACTCTAGCTCTTCACAAGATAGAGTTAATCCATTCAGTGGATGAAATAAAATATGATGGATCTAATACCTGGAAGGTGTCATATTTTCGATTGAGGTGTGACATCAACCTTGATTACAGGATTTAGAATTTAGTTTTCTATAGGCATTAAAGATTTCACAATCACTAAATAAATGAATATTATTTTAAGAGTGAGATTTATTAATTAAACTATCAAACTAAATTTAACCAATAATAAGAAGAATGATGTAACCCATAAACCAAACCAAAAAGGCTACGTTCTTTCTTTATAATCACATTCTATTTAACATTTCATGATATTTTAGTTTACATTTTCATTCTACATGTCTTTTAATTGTTTTAGAAAATAATCAAAACACAAAAATATCATTGTTTTCATAAAATAATAAAAACAACAAAAATAAGTAGTTTAGGTGAATTTGAATTAGTAAGTAGACAAATGTGAAGATTTTTAAGTGAGATGACCCTGGTCAGCTATTGTTCTGCACTAGGAAAGCAATTTAGAAATTTTCTTTTACTGTTCCCGTGATAGGAATGCATCAGTTTTCCTATTTGAAAATCTAGTATGTGTCATTCTAGATGAGATTCATATATACCTTACTCTATTTTAAAGAGGAATTTTTATTAAACCTTTTTATTATGTGGGTTTCCTAAAAAATTATTTTAAAATTTTAAACCCTTGTTTACCAAGAACGAGTTAAAATTGCAAATACATAATTTATTTCAGGGGGTATAATGTAACACCTCAAGATTTTGTGAAATATTTTTTTTCAAATAAATTCAATATTTTTGATATTTTTTGTTGAACATTATGCCAAGTTTATCCTATATTACACACAACACTGATTTTAGCTTATGTTACACACAATACTAAGTGTATCTTTCATTACACACAACACCGAGTTTAAACAAAATGTGACATACTATTAAAATATTATTTTTATAATATAATAGTTATCACCTAGTAATTGGAATGGTGGTTATGAATAGGATTAAATAAATTATAAAAATATATGGTTTACACATGTATATATAAATTCTTTTGTGACCGATTAATTATAAATGAAAAAAAACTCTTTGAAAATAAAGGAAATCTTTTTCTTAAAAAACTATTTTTATACGCACAAATGTGTTTTACCTCAATAAATTAAAAAATCAATTTGGGTGAATGATTTTAATGAAATATATATATATTATATTCAATTAAATTTTTAACATTCATTTTATGTGTTTTTTATAAAATAGATAATAGTGATCCAATTTTACGATTAAAAACTATTTTTTTCTAAAAAGCAGTTTTATCACATTTTGCGCACTTATTTTAAAAATTAATTTTTGAGAGTTCTAGAAAATTTATTTAAAAAAAATTAACTTCATTTTTTAATTCAAAATTTAAAAATTATCTTGGATTGAATTTTTGATTATTTTTTGAAATGATAAATTTTTCAATGAATAGTGAAAAATACTTGTTTTTATTAAGAATTGTCATTTTTAAAAGAATTTAGAAACTTAAAAATTATTTTATGATGGTTTTAAAAGTAAAATTAGTTTAATAATATATATATTAATCCAATTTAGGTCATTTTAATCAATTTTATATTGAATTTCTATATAAATTTTTTAAAAAAATTGAAACTTTTCTCTTTAAAAACCACTTTTTCATTGTGTCTATGAGATTAATTTTAAATTAAATTTTTCTATTTATATGAATTTAATTTGAAAAAATAAATTAAATATTTTTAATTATAATAATTTATATTTTATAATAAGTTCAACTTAATTTTTTCCCATAATTAATAGTAAAAATAGTAAAAATTATTTACCACAGTTAAGGTAAAAATGGGTTTACCTGGGGTTAAACTAAAAGGATAAGGGTTTAAAATGACTTGAAAATTTTTAAAAACCCATTTTATGGAAATATTTAAACATTATAACCTATAAGGTTCTATAATTTATAATTTTAGATCCTTTTTCATGTAAAAAATGTGGGTATACCTTTTTCTTTTCAAAAATTATAAGTGTGCATCTCACCTCACTTATAAAAGGCCACCCCCTCTCCTCTCCTCTTCACACTTCCAAAACCCTTTATATCAGAAAATACCTACCCAAATACCTTACTTAATTCCATTATCTCATCATATAATCCTTATTTTTCTCATAAATCCAACCTAATAAACCTTTTGGTGAAAACCAAAAGAAGTTTTCTAAAGAAGAGGTAACGTCCCTAACCGAGGGATTTATTTTATTTCTTCCTAAACCTCCTTAAATTATTATTAAAACACTATAATATAATATAATAAATATATTTCATGAAATTATATTTTATTATTTTAATGTAATAATCAAAATATTTCTCCTCTTCCATCAAATGGGTTATGAAATCATCACTCATGTGTACAGCAGACTACCACCATGTGAACTGATGTTATTTATTTTTCATCACCACCTCTCACATATGGATATAATTATGGATTTAATGTTTATATATGATATTTTTGATATTATTATACCTATTTAATTATAATACCACATCTACCTTCTTACCTCTAAACTCATTGGAAAATAATTGATTGTGTGTGCGATGGACTACCACCTCACGAACCGATATGATGTGTTTTGCATTTATATTTTACTTAGATGGTAATAAGGATAGATTAAATTAATATATATTATATTTTAACATAATTATACTTATTTAATTATTATACCACATATACCTTCTTAATTTTTATTCTGTGGTGAATATGATAATGTTGTTCGTATGTATGACGAACTACCACCTCACGAAGTGATGTGATTTTTTTTTCACAAAAACTTTTCATGGAAGGTAATTAGGGTACATTTAATGAATATATGTGATATATATGACATAAAAATGTTTATTTTATGTTAATATATTATTTACCTTTATTTCATTTCATCCGATGATAAAATGGAAACAGCGTTCATGCGTACGTACGGCCTATCATCTCCATGAATGGTGTATTTCATTTTCTATATCTAAATTTTATGGATTACTATAAATAAATATATAATGAATATATGTGATATTTATATCATGGTTAATATTTTGGATATTATGTAACCATGATCAAAGTTAGAGGACTGAAAATACCAAACCAAAACATACGTGAAAAATGAAGCAATTTTTACCTGAAACGTAATTTCAACAAGGAATCGTTAATAAACAGGAAATAAAATATAATAAGTAAATAATATATGGTATTATATATATATATAGTTATTTAATATATTTATAATTAACTTATATTTATTATACAATATTTTTGAAAGTGTATGAAGGAATTCGAGATTTAAGGTAAGGGATTTCCATCTCACTTTTATTTTCTATGAGACAAATGTCATATTCACCATGTGTTTGTTTTATATAGTGTGTATACTAAAAATGAATATATTTTATTATTATTATCTATAAAATTATGTTAATTTACATATCTATTTTAATATCTCTCCTTCATGGGGTTTACGGTTTCAAAGTTACTAATGCAGTAAGAGATTTTTGTCTCAATTTTCCTTCTTTGAGACATATGTTATGTGTCTATCTTCATTTATGAGGTATATATACTACCCATTTGATATTCTATATAATTAATATGATTATATTCATGATATTTAATTTTTTATTTAATTTTATTCCTTCATGGAGCTTATTATTCAAAGTTACCAAAGTGGTAAGGGATTTATGATACAATCTCATTGTTTATCAAGATTGTTTATATTTATATTATGATGATGGAATATTATTAAATATATCTCAATAAACTAATTTATTATATTATCCTCTAGTTATTTCATGATAATTCATGGTTTAACTTCATTTTCTTCTCTTTATGTACTCAAGAGTTTAAAATAATGTTTTTAAGAAAAAGCATCTTTATTTCTCTCTTCATTCAAAAACCTTTTTTTCCTTCCAAAACCATTTTTTCTAAAAAAAATTTTCAAAAATTGATTTTAATATTATCAAAATGATTTATTAAAGAAATTTTTAGCCATGTTTTAATTTATTACAAATTTTTTTTAAAGGAATCTTTATGTTATTTTCAAAACAATGCTCGTTTGGATTTTACCGAAAATGTGAATGGAATTTTGGTTTTGTACGGCATGAATGGTATTTTCCCCATCATAAAAACTCATAGTTTTAAATATTAATTTATAATTTTACAAGTTTATTTTCAAATAAAAGTATTTTGAAAATTTTTTATGCTTTAAAAATTGTTTTTCAAGGTGGAAAGGCTATTTTTCTTAAAAAATGTTCCAAGTAATCTTTCAGAATCATTTTCCATATAAGATGACATAATTTTATGTAATTTATTATTTAATGGGTATATTATCTAAGGACACAATTTTTATTATTTCTATGAATTTTTATTTTTATTATGACAATATTTTTATGAAACCCATTTCTATTCCATGGGTTACACTATGATAAAATGCTTATAAATCCATTTATTTTTTCATAGGTTATGCTAAGATGAAATTATGAAATGATTATGAAACTTTTTTCTTTTCCATGGGTTATGATATGATGAAATTTTTATGAAATATATTTCTTTTCATGGGTTCTTATATAATGAATTTTTTATTAAGCCCATTTCTTTTCGTGGATTCTAATATGATTAATGTTTTATGATCTTATGGCACACATATGTATGATTTTAATTATGTGATAGGTTGGAACTATATCTTCCTCTAATTAATTGGGTAAAGATTGATATCACATGAGATAAATAGAACTAGAATATCTTCCTAGTGATTCTATGAAGAAGATATTTTTTATTCTATTGTAATACTTCTTTAATGTCACTTTCTTCTTGAATCTATGTGCCTAAAATAAAGTTATTATTCTATATCTTTTCTCTTCTTTTGTAAGTGCACACTTATTTCACTGAGCGTGGTTGAAAACTATTGAAAGTATTGTAATTAAATCACTATAAAATATACTTATTTTTTATTTGTACCAAGTGAGATCTTATTTACCTTAAGCCAAGTAGTCCTTAGGAAAAGGACTGGACTTGGTGAAAATCACTAAGATCACTAAGAAAGTGTTGGTGGAGTGAACTAGGGGATATTTGTGCCCCAAACCACTATAAAATATCCTATGTTAATTTTTTGATGATTTAATTTATTACAATATATAAAAGTTATTTTTATTTGGAATGAAGTTTTCAAAAAAATGGTGTGAAATTTTATAGCTCAATTCACCCCCTCTTGAGCCATTGTTCAACTAATCATCGACAATAAGGATCTTATAGGGATGGGTCCAACTTGGGGGGGGTGAATCAGTGTTGGTATACTCTTATTCTAATTTTAATTTTATCCCTTTATCACCTCTTCACTTATTCAGTGAGTGGATCTCTCTTTATCTTTCTCAGATTTTGTTGGTATACAAATATAGAAATGTAAAGCAATATAAGAGAACACCGAGGCTTGTTAATGAGGTTCAACTCCCTAAGGACAGCTAACAACCCAGTGTATCATGGTTATTATCCCATGTACAAAAATTCCCATTTATTATCACAATAATATAGGGAAAGTTTATGACCTTGGACCCATTATCATGGCACTGACTAGGTAAAATCCAAGCACCTACTTTCTATTCAAGCTCTAGTCATCAACCAAGATATCCTCTCATAGATTACATGATATTGGACTGCACCTCTTGAAGTTATCAACAATGAATATTCATGTCCCTCATAGATAGTGTAGGTGATATACTTACTCAACTATAACAATTAATTTTTGTCTCAATATCCTTCTAACTTATATAGTAGGAATTTGTAGGCTGTAATTTTTAGAACTTTTTCCTATGTATGATCAATTGATGTATGCCACAAAAAATTACTTTTTTCTTATACATTTTCTTCTTATTATTATTTATCTCATGAGATGGATCCTTTTCTTACATTACTAGTTTCCTATTTCTCTCTCTTCAATAATTCAATATCTACATCATATATTTTATCAATCTCCTCACTTTTTTTTCAACTTATAGAATATATAGTAGTTATAATCAAGCACTCATACATATTATTTTCTTTAAACTACAATATATATATAGAGAGAGAGACATAGTGAGAGATAGAGATATAATGGTTACAATTTTTTTGGATATTCCTTATATTCAAACTCCCTCAAATATCAGCCCTTTTTTAAAAAAATCTTTGATATTTTATAACACATGTGTTTCCTTTCAAGTTTTTGGAAAACTCGGTTGAATAATTGGTTCATTATTTTATTCATGTGATATTAAAATTACCAAATTCCCCATCTTCCATAAAATATACGTATTTATTCTCCTTTTTCAACTGAGTTTTCCAAAAACTTGAAAGGAAACACATGTGTTATAAAATATCAAAGATTTTTAAAAAAAAGGGCTGATATTTGAGGGAGTTTGAATATAAGGAATATCCAAAAAAATTGTAACCATTATATCTCTATCTCTCACTATGTCTCTCTATATATATATATTGTAGTTTAAAGAAAAGAATATGTATGAGTGCTTGATTATAACTACTATATATTCTATAAGTTGAAAAAAAAGTGAGGAGATTGATAAAATATATGTTGTAGATATTGAAGTATTGAAGAGAGAGAAAGAGGAAACTAGTAATGTAAGAAAATGATCTATCTCATGAGATAAATAATAATAAGAAGAAAATGTATAAGAAAAAAGTAATTGTTTGTGGCATACATCAATTGATCATACATAGGAAAAAGTTCTAAAAATTACAGCCTACAAATTCCTACTATATAAGTTATAAGGATATTGAGACAAAATTAATTGTTATAGTTGAGTAAGTATATCACCTACACTATCTATGAGGGACATGAATATTCATTGTTGATAACTTCAATAGGTGCAGTCCAATATCATGTAATCTATGAGAGGATAGCCTGGTTGATGACTAGAGCTTGAATATAAAGTAGGTACTTGGATTTTACCTAGTCAATGCCATGATAATGGGTCCAAGGTCATAAACTTTCCCTATATTATTGTGATAATAAATGGGAATTTGTGTACATGGGATAATAACCATGATACACTGGGGTGTTAGCTGTCCTTAGGGAGTTGAACCTCATTAACAAGCCTCGGTGTTCTCTTATATTGCTTTACATTTCTATATTTGTATACCAACAAAATCTGAGAAAGATAAAGAGAGATCCACTCACTGAATAAGTGAAGAGGTGATAAAGGGATAAAATTAAAATTATAATAAGAGTATACCACCACTGATTCACCCCCCCCCCCCTAAGTTGGACCCATCCCTATACGATCCTTATTGTCGATGATTAGTTGAACAATGGCTCAAGAGGGGGTGAATTGAGCTATAAAATTTCACACCATTTTTTTGAAAACTTCATTCCAAATAAAAATAACTTTTATATATTGTAATAAATGAAATCATCAAAAAATTAACATAGGATATTTTATAGTGGTTTGGGGCACAAATATCCCCTAGTTCACTCCACCAACACTTTCTTAGTGAGCTTAGTGATTTTCACCATGTCCAGTCCTTTTCCTAAGGACTACTTGGCTTAAGGTAAAGAAGATCTCACTTGGTACAAATAAAAAATAAGTAGATTTTATAGTGATTTAATTACAATACTTTCAATAGTTTTCAACCACGCTCAGTGAAATAAGTGTGCACTTACACAAGAAGAGAAAAGATATAGAATAATAACTTTATTTTAGGCACATAGATTCAAGAAGAAAGTGACAATAAAGAAGTATTACAATAGAATAAAAAATAACTTCTTCATAGAATCACTAGGAAGAAATTTTTAAAGAAAAATATTTTTCTTGTAAGCACAAGAGTAACATAAATATAGCAAGATTTTTCTTTTTGAGGGAATAGGGCTTGTTGTAGTGCAAGGAAGAATGCGATGATATTAAAAATTGAGAGCTATATTTTCTTGCACACATATAAACTTATTATTTTTCTTCAACTAATATATCCTCATGCATAGATTTTATCAAGGTTTAATTAATTAAATAAATATAGAAAAGACAAAACATTTCTAGATCATTGTTTCTTTTATTTTCTCAACAAAAGGCTTAGAAACAAAAATAACAGTCATTTTTATCATTCTCGGAACTAAAAGATTTTAGAAAGGTCGTTCATACCTTATTTACTCATATATTTTCCCAAACATTTAAAAATATCACTTACTTATCCTTAAAATACTCTAATGGTAATAACTAAGATGAGTTGTAGAAGCGCATATGAAAAAATAAACTTTGCGTAGAAAAAATACATGTGTTCAATATCACGTAGGAAAAATATAGAAACATATTCAAATCTGCATATGCAATTGGTTCATGCATTAGAAATCAATGTATAAAAAAATTCTATGGATCCAAATCTTCAACATAATTTATTTCATGTATCTAAAAGAACTATGCAGCCAAAAACATTTTGTATCAAATTCTGTATAACAAAAATATCTAAATACCCAATTCTTATGTATGAAAATCTACCACTTATGTGTTTTTCATAGCTAATAAATCTAAACAAGGATATTGTATATATTTGATCATTCAGTGTGGCTTTCTTATCAACATAATTGATTCTACATAGCTAGTCTCATTGTGTAGATGTCTTATCTACGTAAGTGATTCTACGTGGTTGATCTTGTTGCATAGAAGATTTCATGTAGGAAGAATCACTATGTAAGTGAATTTATGCAGGTATTCCCCATCATGTATGTGAATTTACATATGTAAGTTCTCATATATTTCATTTCCACATAGACAAATATTTCCATGTAATGGAATTTTACCAGACTTAGAAAAAATTTAATTTATAGTAGAATTAACTTCAGTAAATTAAAATATAATTAAAGAATGCTATTGATTCCAACCAAAAAAACGTTGAAAAGATAAATTGGTGGAAAGAATCCAAGTAAAAGTACCATTTTGGTATAAAGGGTGCGTATAAGGGAGATCACACTTCATGCTTGGGTCACATGACATCATGATGGTCATTAGATTTGGTTGCATAATAACATAACCTTCACAGTCACGGCATCATACGATGCCCCAAAGTCATGAAATCTCTTGACCCCAGAGTCTTCATGTAACCAAATTTAGAGGAGTTTATCCATGAAGAATGATTTTATGGTCACTCTTGTTCATGAAATTCTCTGGAGTTATGAAATTGTGTAACCCCAACCAATTCATGTGATCCACTTTGGGATGAGGAAATCTAGGATGGAACCCTCTTATGGTCACTCTCGGTCATGTAATTCCCTCGAGATATGCAGTCACCTAGCCCCAACTGATTCACACTATTATCTTGTGAGGAAGGTTATCAATGATGGAACCCTTTTGTGATCATTGTTGATCATGTGACACATCTGAAGTGGTGACTCAACTATGTGATACTCATGTGAGTGTCTTCTACTGCCTCATGCCCATGTACATGGCTCACCTACCTTATTAAATATCACATATAGAGGAATATAATACCTATAAAACTCCCTTGACAACACACAAAACTATTTGATAGATAGTGGCATGTGGATGATGAAAGGAGCGCTAAGAGAGTTGAGTGACTTTTGAAGTCACCGGTTTGGAAATTTGGTAAGTTACTTTGAAGGATGAAAACTTAAAATGGGGTGAACACTTTTCAATCACATAAAAATTTATGCAATACTTGGTAAAAGACCACCTGCATAAGTTTTGATCGTATGATAACCCATAGGTTACACAATCATGATGTGTGATCGCATAACCTAATACTGGTTACATGCTCGTATGACCCCCTTACCTTTATGATATCGCATGACCCCAACTCTTTTATGTGACCGCATGACCCCATGATCTTCATGTGACACCTCCCATATAAACAAGATGGTTCCTCTTTCTAAAAAAGTTCTATTTGAAGATCTTGAGTCTGTATTGTCCTCTTTCCCCTCCATGAGGCCATATCCCTCATGGGAATATGCTCAGTGTAAGTCCCTAATGCTTCCTAATCATAGGGATATATTTCCCATGAGTCTGTATATTTTTTACTCATCCATCGGTGGGAAAGGAATTCCTCCATTATGGACCTCTATTTTAGGTTTAATCCCCAACCATATCTTATTTTCCTTTAAAGGACTATATTCCTAATAAAACATATGAACTACACAGATTTTGATTCCAATTATAAATAGGAAAAGAAGTATTCCTTTCCAATTATTTATCACCATATCCAAAATCATAATTCCCTTATATATATCCTCATGTCTCATCTTCCCACATGGTCACACTCCTTATGGAAATCATGATTCCATCATGATGTTATCATCAAATATCCCCATATAGATTTCACATTACAATATTCCATGTGAAGTCACATTACACCTATCTTTAGATCCATATTCTCTATGGGATCCATATTATTATCCTCCATGAAATCACTAATTCTTCAAGCCAAGCAATTGGTTATATTTAATTTCTTATTTCCCAACCCGAGCATGACTCATGTGGGATTAGAAGTTATGGTTAGTCATTCAAAGGATTCAGTCTAGTTATAGATATTTCTTATCTTAATATCTTTTATTTGTCTATATTCTTCTTTAAATATGAAAATTACCTCTCATACTTTAGAACTATGTAAACTCTGATTCTTATCTTCATAGGGTACATAGGACACCTCTTCAAGGATCAGGCCACCATGACCAGTATTCAAATGTCTCCATAAACATCTTTATCACATTAAATTAAACTACATGGTATGATCTTATCACGTGACCTTAAACTACGTCATTTGAACTATGTGGTATTTGATTCCTATATCGATGGGATAGGTAGGATTACTCCCTGAGGTTCAAACCCAACATTATCAATCTCTCATTTCCATCCTTATGGGTTTATATTCCTCATGAGATAATTTATGTCTTTCCCTTTCCTAGTTATACTCCCATGAATATGGACTCCCCATCCATTAGAACCATATTCTCTGCATACCATCCTCTCATTAGGCCATATTCCCAATAGAATTTTACCCCCACCTATAGGGTTATATTTCTTCCAGGTCCTATCATATTATCCTTATTGGACCATACTCCTAGTGGGACCTATTATCATAGGGATATATTCCTTATGAGACTAACCAAATCTCATTGGTCTATATTCTCTATAAGATCATCTAGAAATATTCACTCATTCATAAGTCCCTCACCAACCAATATTGGGCATCCTTCACCTAGTCCTCCTTACTGCATGGCATTAAACTGCATGGGTCAGTCTCTGTCACACGACCTTAAAAGGTATGGCATGTTCCATTAAGTGGAACTAAACTATGTGGGTTCTAATTCCTTTCATAATGATATGTAGGAAGCCCCCTCATTGGGCCAAATACCAACACCATAAACACCAACCGCCTTCCTAGATGGTGATAAACTCCAAAGCTCCCAACTTTTTGGATTTAAAATATAGAGACCCCTAAACTAGCATCACTAAGTAATAAAAATACAAATATTAAGAACCTGTAATATATACAGATGTCCTCATTGATGGAAAAACTTTGATGAATATAGATGGTCACATCAACATGATTCCTATGATATTCCCATATATTCACATTGGCATAATCCAATAACCAATTATTAATGTTAGGGTACAAAGTCTCATACCAGGATTTGGTAAAAATTACTGAACATGACTTAAATATATAAGAGAGTCTCATAGTAGGAAATACTTTCCCCCAACATCATGTGATGATATCAACCTCCCATCCTCTCAACCAATATGAGTTCCTAAGAATTATTGGTAAGAAACCCCAATGGTTGTCTACCTTTGGAAATAAGACTCATAAATCATTATGGATGTGGGATTTGTTGATAGTTGTTGGTTCTATGAATAAACCCTATTGGAAACCTTTTTATATAGGAATAGTCGACTAATTTAAGGATTTTACAAGCATATTCATCCCCTTATAAAACCAAGTGTCGAGTCACCCCATCTCGAGTCAAAATAAAAATAGTAAACCCAATGTGAATCTTTTGATAACTAAAATAATTGGGCTTCTCATATGAAGGTTCTTTTTTTTATATTCTATGCACACAAAAATGTTAAAGCCAATGTGAATCTTTCAATACAAAATTGAGCTTCCCATGCGTAGTTAGTTAATAATGGTTTCTTACTTGTGATATTTCACTAAAAATGTTCTTGTTCTCATTATATTTTTGGTCACAGATACTCCTCTCATGATATCTATTTGATTAAAGGAAATGTAATCTTCATCAAGAAATCATTCTAGTGCTTCATCTAGTGAGAGAGTTATGATCCCTATAAGTAGAAAGACAATGTCACCAGTCTAGCATCCTCATCATTAAGTGGATAATATGCTCATAAGGGAGTACTATCAGTGCGGTACCATCCCAAAAATATAGGTTTCATGTAAGGGTATCTAGGAACTAAATCCCATAGGCCCATATTATCTGAGGAAGTTCATAATGAATCCAGTGATTCCTGACACTACCACCAACCACTTCAAGAGCTTATCCCCTAAGCATGACAACTAGTACCTTCCTTATCTTAGTAAGGTGGATCAAGGGGGTTAGCCATGACTTCAACATAATTCAAGAGTCACCCAAGATGGATCCTATCAACTTTAAAAGCCAATATCATGCAACCACTTCCCCTCAACCACCTTCTAAGTGAACTTCCCAGAAAAAACCCTTGATCAATCAGACCTAAGCGTTTAGGAGATCTTTATAGGCATAGTGAGCTACAGACAACAGAGAGTGGTCCCATATCATTATTTCTACTGAATAATACCAAAAAAATTATAAGGCATAAACTAGTGTGAATAATCATATCCATGTTCACACACACAAAATATTCCATCACATTCTGACAATAAGCAATGGGAATGCACATATTCTCACCCCCATGCATGAATCTCATCAACATATCCTGATGGAAAATGGAGGATATGAGTGAGAACATATTCCCACTTCAATAAAAGATGTATACCAGTATATCATAGTAGTAGTGAATCAAAATGATCTTATTCTATCTCAAACCCTTATGAATTTACAACATATTATAATAGTAACAGAGGAGATTCGCTGGTATATTCTAATGATCATACAAGAATAGGCACATAATCCTATTATAACTTCAAAAGTAGCATATCAGCATGTCAAACATGATCATATAGATAATTTGGAGAAATAACATATTTTTCTTCCATTAAGAAGGATTATCGGCATATTCCAATAAAGGACGAGGAACAGGATTGGGATCATATCCTCATTCTAACTAGGGTTTATCAACTCAATTTGACAGACACCTCAGGATAGGCACATATTCCTATCAAAGATATTTTATGGAATATTATAAAGGAAAACTAGATTTAGTAACATAATCTTACTCCAACTAAGTTTCATCGACATATTTCAATATCCACCTTAGGGAAGGCTCATATACCTGTAGAAAATTCAGAATCTTTTCAGTATATTCTGGTAGATGATAGGAATCGGGTATATATTCTTGATCCTGCCAATGGAGGACTACATAATCATCCCTCATATTCCATATATAAGGAGTAACATATCTATTATCCCATTTTTTAGGTCCTTTGGCATATATTGGTGAGGAATAAACATCATAATTAGATGTATATTCTTGCTTCAACCAAGGATGACTGACATATTATGATAGCCATCCAAAGGCATACTCATATTCTTACCAATAGTTTGAAATATTGAAGGAATGTCCCATTATTTTCTTGGTGGTGGTCTCATATCCTTTCAATAACCAAGTATAATCATCGATATACCCCAATGGTCACCATGGAACAATCTCATATTTATACACAACCCAAAAGGGTAGGTCAGTATATTCTGACTGCAATATAGGATGATACTCATATTCTTATCCTATTCAATTCCAGTATCCTTGAGTCCATGAGATAAATATATATATCATATCAAGGATCCACTAACTCTTTATATTAAGTAGAAGGTCAAACCTATCATGGAAGTCCTCATCGTGGCAGCATAGAGATGGATTATAAGGATCCTACCCCTGAAATCTATTATGGAAAACCTTCTTATGGTGATATCTCACCCAAGTAAGTACATATTCCCCATTTAAAAACACATTAATATAGATATATGATCAAACATCAAGGGTTTTTTATATTTAGTTCCCCATTAATTTTTAGAAACACCTCAACTCGATCAACTGGTGACCTAGAGCAGAAACCACCATCCCTAACTTTTACAGGTTGTGAGTCACTATCTATAGAAAAATTAATTCTATGGTATGAACAAGTAGAGGAATACACCACTGATAGGGAATTTGTTAGTATGGATATATTGAAATAATTGATCAATAATGATCTTTTGACCATGTTCGGGTGCATCTTCACTTCCAGTTATGATATCCTAGATGTGTTAAAGGAGGATTTCATGCCTTATCTATGCCAAAACCTATGGGTGAATTTTAATGATAAAAAGGATAATAATATCCCTTATAAAGTATATTATGATCACTAATAGGTTATGAGAAGGATTTATATCAAATATTCCTTACTTCTTTCTCTATGACTCAGGACCCATGGTCAGAAAAGCACTGTGAGAGGCTACAATGTGCTTATACCCACAGTCTGTTGGCCCTCTGGAAAATAATTGCTAATGACTCATCTAAAATGCATATCTAGGGATGGGGTATGGGTAATTACACTTCACTTAATTACTAGGACAAAATATTCCTCCAAGGATAGTATCCTATAATGTTATTGTCGTGGGATAGGTCCTAGGTCCGAACAACATGTGTTCCAGTTGGTCAATCCAACAAAATCCTCCTATGTATAAGGAAAAAAGTGTAGTAACCAAAGAGAGAATGTTTTTTAAAGGGTATTGATCCAATAATATCATAAATTTGAGAATATATCTTAGATTAGAGGACTAAAACCACATGTCATAAGGAAACTCTCTGGAGAAAGTATCTCACATTCTAAGTAGGCATTACACCCGACTCATGCTCAAGTGAAAATGTACCAAAATAAGAAGATTTAATTATCATTTACAATGTAATTTATCTATTATAAACCCAAACCCAAAATTATGGGGGCATTTTTACCACTGCTTCCACCCCTAGGCTTATCAAATCCTCTACAAGTCCAGAAGATATCAGCGGTGGCTCCAAGTCAACCCCAACCCACAAGGTTGGGGGAATTTTTTACTATTACCAATACCTTTGGAATCATAAAATTATCATAAGGTTCAAAAAATATTAATGGAAGCCCCACTTAAACCCTAAACCTTAGAGTTGAGGTCATTATTACTATCTCTACCAAGAAGATCATTATTTTCTAGGTTGGGCAGTGGTTACCCACCACCGACACCCTAGCTATTCCAACCACCATGCAACACACCCCTTTCATTTAGGGAACATTTAATGAGTATAGTTATATATTCCCTTTGTTTCTCTATTCATATAATAAAACTAGGGGAATATCCAGAAAATAAGATCAAACCCAACAATTGTCACAAGATGAAGAAGTCTATCGAGAAAAGGGGTGAGGGGAAGACCTAAATAAAACTCTCAAAGGGAAAGTGGGAAATACAAAATCACTCTATTACTATAATGATGGTGAAATTATTCTTTCTTCACGATGGGCCTTAGTGAACAGCATCACTATCAATTTTTATATGATATATACTGAAACATCAACATTGAGGTATGCGATAGGGAAATAATACCCTAGGATACGGGTTCTACCAAAGCATAGGCTAAGGCCACACATACCCATAATCAAAAGAGGAACTGAAACTTGGCCCCTCCAAATGAGTAGTTTCCACCCCCTAAATTAAATTATGTTAGAGATAAAGGTAAATTTGTGGCTATGTCCCACTCACCACTAAGAGAGATTGAAGTCCTCTCCATAGTATAGAATTTAGAAAAGTATGAGGCCAAGATATTAAATCTCAGATGAATAAATAAGGAATTACTTAGAGGTAATATTTCCACTAGGTATCACCTTTAAGAAAAAGTGGATAATTATCCTCCCACTTACTAGGAGGGGATCAATATACCCACTAGATCAAATTCTGAATATCAAGTTGGGTCTGAGTCTAGATAATCAGCCTGCTTGAATTCCAAGATTGAGGACGACCAATATTTTTATGCATTATGATAGAAACCTCCCTCATATCGGGGTAGTAAACCTATCCCATCACTAAATATCAGTTAGTAGATGATGAATGTCATACGAGCACATAAATATTCTCTTGTTACTCGTACTTAGGGGAGTAATTAGCCAATGTTTACCCAATAACTCCTCAACACCATTGAGTCTCTTATCACTTGAATGGAAGGAATGAAAGGGAAGTGTTCCCCAGTGCAGATAGAAAGGAAAACATATCTCAAATGGGTATATGCCACTTTGCCTCCTGCTAATTTTTGGAATCTTTTTTTCCCAAACTTTTATGGAACAATTTCCCAAAGCAGCATCTCTTATACTTTGTGTCCCAATGCAGCCCCATGATACACCCACGAGACCAATAATAGGTAGTAACTCTGAGATGATTTTGTGCAAACTCTAGTGGGTATAGCTTTTTATGGTATAATAACTTACTGGTGAGGTATATCATATGATGGTAATACCTTCACCATCAATTCCTTTATCAATGTAGCTTCATGATAAAGAAGATGTAGGTCGTTGACCTCAAGAATTGAAAATTGATTGAAAATGAAAGAGTCTCTGACTTTATCTTTAGATGAAAATAAATAATGTACTCACTTAGTATTCTACTCCTATAGGATCATTTTTTAGAGATTTGTGTAGAGAACCTCTATGATGAAATGATGATGCTATCGATCCCATTGAAATGTCTGGGAAGATTATAGGAGTTTTCAAATGCAACACAGCATCTAGAAGATTCCATTTAGTGAACCAAGTCCAAATCTAGGACCATTACCATGGAAAAAATAGAAAATATACGGTAAGGAAGAGACTGTCATTGTTATACTCAAACCAGTTTCAATAACTATTGGAGTACCCAGGTAAGCTCAATTTCAGTCGATACCTCTCATTGGGTGACATCAATTACATAACTACCCTCATACATAGGTGAGTAAGGATCAAGGATACCCATTATTTTATTAATTTAAGTATAAAATTTACTCCTTCTAAAATTAATAGGTTCCTAAATACTTTCTCATAGATATTAAAAATAATCTCCTCAAGTTTCTTGAGCTAAGGAAACCCGGTGAAGTTGGTTGCAGTGATCATACAAACTATTTCCCTTTTTACTAGAGGTCAGACCACCCCATATAATACTGTTTTGTCTGAAAATACATCCTCCAAAGAATGGTTTATTATAGATATATTATATAGTAAAAATCCTTAGTGTAAGTGGACCATGTATCTATATCCTAATCAAAGGAATATGGTGATTGATAAGAATTCATGTCTAAGTATAAATGAAAGTTTTAAGATTGGATGTCCTGAAATATAGTTTATCGGGATCATTTTGTTCTTAGGAAATATATTTATCAATTGATTGAGGTCTCATAACCTCTTATATTATACAAAGGGTCACTATAAAACCCATCCTTTGGAGGAAAATGCCACAATAATAAGTATAATAGGGCACCAAAACAAGAGTCTCACCCGACACCCAAACTGGACCACACTCTTGTGGGTTTCTTTCCCTCATCATTTAGAGAATGAGAATCACCCTTCCAAATGTAATCCTCATAAAAGGAATAGATACTCTTAGGATTTAATAATTTCATTCATTTAGAATACCCATTCTCTGATGATGAATATGCATAGGAACTTGGTTCCCTATACCTGGTCAACTAGATGAGGGTAGAGGTTATGGAATTCAGGGGACCAAGGGAAGAAGCAGTCATAGTTGAGCTCATTATTTTGGCCACATCCCCACTAAATCCATATACATAGACAAAAACCATAGGAAAACACTTCAATGATCCCAACAGAAGCATGGATACAACTAAGAATCTTTCAAGAGTCATCTAAACCCAATTTTTTTTGAAAACCGGTTGGTGGGTTTTCAACTGTCTGATCATCCCAGATGAGTTGGTAGACTAGATCAAATCAACTAGTCATTTATAGGTATGCCTTAAAATTATATAAAAATTTTATATCTATCTACTTAAATCAATTCATCTCCTAAGCTACATACCAAAGAGCAGCCTCATGTTAGGAATCATTGACCTTTGGTGCATATGTATGACATTTTGAAATAATTGATGGATATTCTAGCTAAGATTTTAATATTGGATGCTATTCATTTTTCAAAAGATCTCAGGAAGGAACTTATCGAGTCCCTCTAGAGTACCTAAGAGTTTGGGACAGAAGTCATCATAGTCTAGGTTTATTGATTGGAAACTGCTTCAATAGAATGTCATTACATTATCACGTTCATAAAAAAAAGATCAAGAAGAAGCCATTAAGGGGCATATCAGACCCCATTATGTTTCAAGAAAGGTTGAAAATGCTTATATTCAATGATATATAACTGATAATGGATCCATGATTAATCTTGTCCCTTTTTGGACTCTCTGATGTTTGGGATATAGTAAGGGTGATTTGTCTCCCTTGAATTTATCCATTCAGGGGTATGAAAAGAGTGAATAAAGGACTTTTGTAAAGATCAAAATCAAGGCCCATTTTAGGGATCTGGTGCCTAATTTTGAGTTCATAGTTACCAGGTAGGAAACAAAATATAATATTTTACTCAGAATACCTTGGATTTATATCAATGTGGTGGTGTAGTGGTCATATTATTAATTCTAAAAGTACTCCATTAACAGAAAGGTTAGAATGTTATGCAATGATACTACCCCCTTTGAATCTTGTGAATCCCATTATATTGAGGTGGGTTTCTATAAGTGAGAAGGGAATTAACAAATTATAGAGTAAGACATGTGGTTTAATTCTCCCAATGGTTTTGAAACCACTCCTATAAACCCTTGGAGATTACTCGACAATGATTATGTATTGCCTATCTACCTAATAGAGGAATAAACTTCAACTCCAGTAATCCATTATAGTTTACAAACTTCATTGGATGATGTCTATATAATATCACCCATGCCAGCTGAATCAGTCTTAACAAAAGGTGGCCAGGTCATACTTGGGGAGAATAACACCCTGAATAACAGTGCTCCTTATCCATCACCATCTGGATCAGATAATTCCATAGTACCATCAAGGGAAATTAAAAATTCCTCTATGATATCAATTATAATTATGGATGTCAATGTTTCTTCTACCCTCAATGATATTAGATAGGAATGCGAGCATCCCCAGATTTCTCTCAGTCATGATACCCATGCCTTGGAACTCCTAGGTCCCATGAATGAATTTTTATACTACACAAAGGGAAGAGATTCTGCCATATTACCTATCATCTCTAAGTACAATTTCATCAATGTTGGGATAGAATATGAATAATATGACCTTAGATATTCCCCTCCAACATTTGAGGAAAGCATCTCCACCACCATCGATGATCTCAAGAAAGTAAATCTAGGAACATAATAGGACTCATAGACTACATTGATTAGTGCCACTATATCTCTAGAAGAGAAACATATATATATATATATATATATCCTTCTTGAAACAACATTGTTATGTGTTTTCTTGGACTTACATAGTGATTCATGGTCTATATCCTAATATGGATACCCATCACTTGGGATTTCCAGATGATCCTCAAGGATTCAAGCAGGTGGATAGAATAATTAACCCCTAACATGTTATCATGGTAGAGTCTGAAGTTGATAATATTATAAAATCCAGCTTCATTTGAGTGGTGAAATACCCAAAATGGATTTCCAATATCATCACCATTAAGAAAAAATAACAGGTAGGTAATGGTCTAAATTTATTTTAGGGATCTCAATCAACACTATATAAAGGATAATTTCCTGGTTTTGATTAAGAAACTCTTGATTGATGTGTTTGTAAGATTATAAGACCTTTCCTTTATGGATGGGTACTCAGGAAACAATCAGATCAAGATAGACCCTAAATATGAGGTAGTTACTACCTTCAGGGCACCTCAAGGGATATTTTTCTACCAGGTATTTCCCTTTAGTTTGAATAATTTCAGAACCCTTTACCAATATGATATGCATCAAAATTTTAAACCATTTCTAGGAAGAATCACAACACTATGATCATTTTTCTGACCTCTAAGAAATATTTATAAAGTTGCATC
Organism: Viscum album; assembly: GCA_963277665.1. NCBI lineage: Eukaryota > Viridiplantae > Streptophyta > Magnoliopsida > Santalales > Viscaceae > Viscum > Viscum album. Next base: position 1,969,512,916 of record OY728161.1, read on the forward strand.
AATGTAGATTGAAGATAAACCCCCTAAATTGTGATTTTAGGGTAACATTAGGAAAATTCCTTATTTTTCTGGTATTCCACCATGGAATCAACGTCGATCCTGAGAATACTAGTATAATCCTCACAATTCCACCTCCTCTAAAACTTAAAGAGTTGAGAGGCTTCAGGGATGCCTCATGTACATTAGGAGTTTCATAGCCAATATATTTGTAAAATTCCTCCCCTTCATGAATTTGATGAAAAATGGAGTCATGTGTCAATGGGATGAATATTTACAAGAAGCCTTTGAAAACCTCAAGTGATATCTACTTCACCCACTGATTTTAATACCATTAGAAGAAGGGAAGTCACTCATCTTATATTTGTCCACTATAAAGCAATCACCCAGTGACCTTATCACATAGAAGAATGATACAACAAAATAGAATAGTCTCTACTATCTCAAAAAACAATGCTAGATACTGAGACCTGATATTTTGATATCAAGAAGAACTACCTTGAACTCATTTTTGTGGTCAAAAAGTTGAGGCTCAACTTATAATAACATGAGGTTTACCCCGTATTTCTCATTAAACCTCTCAAGTACATTCCCAAATTCCCTATGTTGACTAATTGTCTAGATCGATGGGTGGTTATCCTAAAATAATGTGACATCAAATTCATATCATAAAAGGTAATCAAAGGGAAAGTGCTATTTGATTTTATCTTAACACATCATTTCCCAAAAAGCATGTTGGTAAATACCAAGCTACTATATGAATAGGTTTTCTATTCCCATGATACTCTCCCAACATCGGAGATGTATTTTAATGGGTCCTCTCAAATTCTAACTGAGAAAATAATAGAAAGCCCAAAGTTTAACCAGGTTTGTCTAGGGATAGTCTTTATCTCCCCATCCAAGTAAATCTCGCCCTATTCCTTTCTGTTATCCAAAGGTTACACCAACAACGAGGTAAAATACCAAGACCTTATTATAGACTTAGAATTAGATATGTAGTTATAGATAACCCATTTGAAAATCAAGGGAGATTTAGAGCTAATTTTAAACCAGGTTAACAATGAATATGACATCATGAAAGAATATTTAACCCCTCTCATTAGTTATGTGAGGGGACTAATGTCAAAATTTCCTTTTAAACTGATATTGAATCACATCCACCACTCATAAAATTCTCATTTCAATGCACTATCTATTGTAGCAACATCTCTGGATGATCTTGACTAAGATGAGATGGTATTCTGTATCACATTCTAAATATAAGTCTCTCCAATCATCATCTATGACATGGAATAAATCAATCAAATTAGCATTTCCCCAAGGTGTGATAAGTCAATGTCTGTTATTGGATGGATGAGACCCATAATGAACTACCTTTAAAATGAGACCCTCCCATCAGACTGAGCTAAAAAGAAATATATCTAATGTTGAGAAATAAACTCCACCCATTATGATAGCCCGAATGAACAAAAAGTTCTCTATAAACATGGATTCAATGGGTTCCTCCTTAAATGCATCGAAAAAGGGGATACCCTCATCATCATTTAAGAAATCCATGCAGGATCATGCGATGATCATTAGTTAGGAACCAGGCTATCCCACCAAATTATTAGGCTTGGTTATTTTTTGTTGATGATGATACAAGATTATATAGATTTCACTAGGAAATTTTATGTTAGTAAAATACATGAAAATTTCATCCATAGACCCCTAGAGTTGTTGCATGTAGCCAAATATTCCTATTCCTTTGTCAAATGGGGAATAAATGTCATGGGTCCATATCCCCCAACAATAGCTAAGAAATTTAACTACATCCTTACTGCCACTGACTTCTTTTCAAAATGGGTTGAGACCATAGTCCTCAAAGTAGTTAGTATGAAGAACATCATAAACTTTTTAAGTCGAACATCATCACTAGGTTTAGTGTCCCTCATAAAATATTTATATAAAATGGCACCAAATTCTATTTTTTGAGTTAAAAATAATACCTTAGGAGTACAATATTGAGTCCAACCATTCATCTCATTATCATACAATGATAAATGTGAAAATAGATACTTTCAATAAGACCCTTTCAAATATACTCTAGAAAATATTAGATAAAGAGAAGAAATCTTGGCTAGACAAACACCTACATGCCTTGTAGACTTATCATACCACAACCTACAAAAATATACAAGCAACCCAATATTCACTTATCTATGGAACAAAGAAAGTTCTTCCCATCAAATTCTAGTTTTCCTAACTTTAAATTGTTATCTACGATCATCTCTTAGAAGATGAAAAATCCCAAAAGTCACTTTATGAGTTAGAATTAAGTTATGAAAAGTGGTTTCATACATTTCACAATTTCAAAATCCATCAGAATTAGATTATAATAGCCTTAAATAATAAGGTATACCTTTGCTCATTCCTCATAGGAGATTTGGTATTGGTTCTCAAAATCCTAATGATATTAGGGAAGAAGCCTTTGAGGCTGGAACCATAGTGATAAGGACCTTATGTTATACAAAAGGTATATTCCAATTGAGTTTACTCATTATCCTTGATGGATGGGGAATTAATCACACCCCCTAATAATGTAAGGTTTCTCAAGAAATAATTTTCATAATTTTCACAACATCTAATTCCCATTATAATACCTAAACTGAACAACATCTAAGTCATATTGGAAAGACCTTAAACTATAGAGCATCCATGTCCTCACCATATGGCGTTAAACTACATGGTCATCATCCATGATTAATGACACTAAATTGTGAGGTGGAATCCCAACCAACATGACTCTAAATTGGTTAGAGTGTCCCATTACTTGTGGCCTCTTTCTCCCCTACATGATAGCTTGATCCATGTAAAATTATCTGGTGCATAATCCACCTGTGTCTCGGAGCATTAATTCCCCATATCCTTGAATATGAATTAGATCTATGCAAGGATATATCCTTTAAAAATAAATGCATTTCAGATTGATTCCCACTTAGTGGGATATGTAACGACATCTAGGTGCTTTATCTTGGACCCATCCATGAATTTCTTTTGTACATATAAATTTCCCTCATATACGTAATCCATATTTGTGTAGGGGTCCTTATTTTTAAGAACTATGTATGGATTTATTCATATCAATAAAAGATATGTAGTGACACTCAAATATCTTATCCCAGTCACAATCATAATTTTTTTGGAAAAATGATCCTTTAGACTACATATGAGATAGATCTATATATGTAGGAGACCTTCTTTTCAAGAACTATGTGTGGCTTGATTCCTAATCCATTAAGATACATAGAGATGCTCAGGTATATTATCTTAGTCTCATATATGGGTTTATGGACATCATAAATTTCCTCAGTGATTGGTCCATATCAAACCCCCCCCCCACCTCTATTTAACTATAAGATCATGAATATGCCCCCACAAATGATAGCCTCTCTAAATATGATAGCCCTTTATCTTCACAATATAATTGATAGTGAGAGATCATGCACCTAGGAAATATTAAAATAACTACATGTAGCTTGATTCTTATTAGTGTGGGATGTATATTGATGCTTAGATCCTTTTTCCTAGGCCCAACCATATATTTCGGGAAAAAATACCCAATTTTCCCCTATATGTAAGCCATATATTTATAGGATAAATTCCTTCAAGAATTACTTGTGTCTTTATTCCTATTATTATAGAATACATAGTGTTGCATATATCTCTTATACTATGCCTTTTCACACATGTGATCATCAAAAAAATAAGGTATGATAATGCCCCCTTTCACCTTGGTGTGTTGGCCTCTATCATATCACTAAATGGCCATGCTCTAGGGAAAAACCCATTTTCTCTTCCTCTACACATGATCTTGATCAATATATAAGAGAACCTTTTAAAGAACTATGTGTGGATTGATTATTGTCAACATAGGATATGTAGTGATGCTTAGATCTTCTATCCTGAACTCAGCCACAGATTTTAAAAAAAAATATGTCTTATACCTTAGTGTTTAAGCCTTTCTAATGATACTTAATTTACCTAATGGTGCTACACTAAGGTGAGTCTTAATTATTATTCCCAGCACATGATTCAGATCTGTGTATAGGAGGCCTTGAAAATATTGTGTATGGGCTTGATAAAATTTCATGTCCTATAGATGATCCATATCTACATAGGAGTCTCTATCATAGATTTCACTATATGTGAACCTATGCTGAAAATAATTTCCTCTATGCATGAGATTTATCTGCATGGGGTAAATTTTCTACAAGAAAAATGTGTGTCTTGATTCATGTTATTACAGGATACGTAGTGACACCCAAAGCTCCTACCCTAGTCATAGTCACAATTTCCAAATAAAATTTCCCTCTTCCTACATATAAGCTTGATCTGTGTATAGAACCATATAAGAACTGTGTGTGGATTGATTCTTGTTATCATAGGATATGTAGTGAGGCCAATACTCTCTATCCTATGATCATCTATAAAATTAAACTAAAATGCCTCATTTCTCCTATATATGATCCATATCTGTATAGGGGACCTTCAATATAAGAACTACATGTGGCTTGATTCCTATCTCTATAAGATACATAGTGATTCCCAAATATCCTATCCTAGGTCTAACCATAATTTCTCAAAAAAAATCCATCTCCTCTACATATGTGACATATATATAGGGTATTTATTTAAAATAACTATGTGTGGATTTATTCTTATCTATATAGAATATACAGTGACATGATTACTCCTTGTCCTAATCCTAGCCACAATTTCAAAAACAATGTATCCTAAAACCTTAGTATTCTAGATCTTCAAAAAAAACTTTCATTCTTGGGATAACACTAAATTGAGGTGAAATCCACATTTCTCCCATAGTACATGAACTTGATTTATATAGAGGAATCTAAATAAAATAACCCCTCTCTAACATATGAGTCTGATCTATGTGGGAGTCTTTACCATTAAGTCCTATGTAAACCTATGCTAAAAATTCCCTCACCCCTATACACAAGCTTGATCTTCATAGATAATTATAGTATAATAACTATGTGTTTCTTGATTCATGTCCTTACAGGGTATGTGGAAACATCTATATGGTTCCATCCAAAGATATTTCAAATTCCCCCAACTCATCTTAGTGCCTGATCAAATCATCCATCATTTGCAATGGGTCTCGTCCATTCTTAACACTAAGATGAGTTGCTTTTACCTCACATGTGAATCAGATCCATGAAAAACCAAAAACTAGAAAAGGCCCCCTCCTAAACATAAGATAGATCTCTATAAAATCCTTCAACATGAGTTCTATCATTTATAGAACTATGTTATGATAAGTTTCCCCTATATTTCTTGACCCTCTTTGTTGTGCATCTCTAAGAAACATGGTATAGTTTATTCTCTAATCACCTCATGTTTCTCACGCTAATAATAACTCACATGATCTTATAGGTCTTGGTTGGTTACCCCATTTGGCGTAACTAGGAGAATTTGGACTAAATATGAGAGGAAAAAAATGGTCCACCTTGCAAGACCTTAAACTGCTCAAGAATGGTCTAGTCCTAGAGACTTGATTTGCTTACTTATGAGTCATATCTATGTAAGGTTCCCAATATATGGCTATTTATCCATAACCTTATACAAGGATAAAAATTACCCCCCACACACACACACATATCATCCTAGATGAATGGTGTTAAACTGTATGGTGTAAGGTCTTTTTCGTATAACCCTAAAGTAGTCTAACCATGGTAAATATATGTTTAGGATACTTCCATAACCTACCTTAAACACCTTTGTCCATAAAACACACTTTTTATCTTGAGTGTCTCGTGTCACCAAAAACCTTTCATGGCTATCTAAGATAAATGTATCCAAATTTAAGGGACACCCATGTTTAGATATGCATTTATACCCCATATTGGCTCTTGTATATGTGCCCTTAGTTTAGCCTGTCATCCAAAGGTGTTTTTGCCTTAAAAAAGGTCATTTGATCCTTGTGTGCCCTAAAAATATTGCAGTAGGATCTTTCACCCTAGTTTGATTTATGATCATCACTATAATGTCAATCACATACCATTAATCATGATCCAAGAATGTTGATCTGTGATTTATATCATCCTCATCCCATATTTAAAAGGGTGTTGGTGTATTCTCGGCCTTGTAAATCTTAATTGGGTTATTGTGCCACACTTCTAATTTTCCATGCTCTATGCACCATGACCTTAAACTATGTTCACTTTGGTCAAAACTGTGTAACCTTAAAATTTAGATTAGGATATTTCAAATCAAAAGTCCTTAAAATTATTGTGAAAGAGGCATAAAAATTTCCATGCTAAAAACCTATAAAGGGAAGTCTGAGAAAAATTCAAATCTAAACTTTCTAATATTCACCCTTCAAGATCTTAGGTAAAAGTTAGAATATAAATAAAAGAGGTTAAAATCGTATAGGTTTTATCTTATGACCCTAGAAAAATCCAAACTAATCTCACTAGATCCACTAGTCCAGGAAAAAGTAGGAGTAATGATTTATCACATCCCTTTACCTTGATATTGTGTTCAATACATTGAAACATAACTTTTTAGAGTTCCATAACCCTCCTTAGATAGCCTTATCTATGTAACCTACTTAATTTATTAAGTTTTTGATCTTCAAAAACATTTTACAGCCATTGGTAACAAGTGTATCTGACTCAAAGTAACTCCTCTACTTGACTATGCATATATGTCCTGTGTTGGCTCCTACATATGATCCCTTGATTTGGATTGTCAACCAGAGGCATTTTTTCCTTGAAAAATGCCCCATGATCCCTATGTGACCTGAAAACATTATAGTATAACTCATCACTTAGTGTGATTTATGATCATCCCTAGAATGCTTGTCCCATATCACCATCCTTGGTTCAAACTCCTTGAAACATGATTTACACAACCCATAATCCAACTATTCAAGTGGATTTGACATCCTTAATGTTATTCCACTATATACCATACCATCTCTCAGGGAAAGAATGTAGTACACCATTATTGAACTATTTGATATTCCCCATCATGTGACCCTAAACCGCATGATACATAGTATAAGCTTCATGACCATAAAATGAATTCCCCCATTTTTTGAGGTATTCTATATCAGTAATTATCCCACTATTCATGTCAGGTTTCACTCAATACTTTCCATATAAACTATCTCTATTGTACTAAAACCCTTCTTGAATACTCATCTCACATGACCCACTTCATGTCATGAGCATTCAAATCTCCATAAATATTTTATGGCTATTAGTAACAAGTGTGTTCGACTCCAAGGGACACCTCTAATCAACTATGAATACATGATACATGTTAGATCCTACTTATGTTACCCTAGCTTAGCCTATAAACCATATATTTTTTTACCTTTCAAGAAAATTTCCTCTGACTTTCAAGCACCCCAGTACTGTTGCAGCAGAACTCGTCACTCTGGTGTGATTCATGATCATCCCTAGGATGTCTTCCCCATATCATCACCCCTATTCAAGCTCTTTGGGTCTTGATTTACCAATTATATATTTTAATCATTCAAGTGGTTTCAATATCTATGGTATTACGCCTTCATGCATCGTACCCATCAATGAAGCAAGGATTTGATACCTAATTCTATAGTCCTAGTCATGTGACCTTAAACTTCATGGTGTTATGGTCAAATATATAGAAAAAAAACTACAACAACACTCAGTCAAAGTTATATGACCCTAAAATGTAGAAACACTCAATAAAAGTTATATAACCTTAAAGCGCAACAAAAAATGATCAAATCTATATGACCATAAATTGAAACAACACATGGTCAAAGATATATAACCTCAAACTGTAACAACACATGGTAGATGCTATGTGACCTTAAAAAATAAACATATCAGTTCAAATTGCATGACCTTAAACCACCTAAGGAAAAGAGACATAGTAATCATTATTTCGAAACCGCATAAAATAGTCTAGGTAAAATCTGAATCTCTGCTCGTTGAACATGTACCTTTTATGATCTAGGAAAAAATGATCATTCAAAATAAAGCAGAAAAGAAATAAACCTTGCTAGGTTAAAAAACCAAAAAGAGAATCCTAAGAAAAAATTGATGTCCCTGCCTGCTAATCCTTCCTCTTATAAATCTTAGTAAAGAGTAATATCAATAAATTAAAGACATGAAAATCTTGTGAGGTCCACCATATTCTCCTAGAAATAGTCAAGGTATGCTCGCTAGGCCCCTAAACTAGGAAAAAATTAGAGCATTTACCTTACATAATATGCTAACAAAAACCACCCCTTTGATCTAAATCATTCATAAATATTCTGAATTAAATAGATCTAGTGCATTGGTTATGGTGTTTATACCATTATTTATCTATGATTCATGCCCAGGAGGAACTCATTATGGCTTAATAATTTTAAATTCAGATTTGGGTTAGCTTAAAATTTGGGAAATATTAAAAAAAATAGTGATTTATAAGATATTGGATCATCAAGATAATATGAATAAAAAAATAATCTCAGTAGAAGCACAGGGAACACAAGTGGTTTTACTCATTGATAGTTCAAAAGAAGGGAGGAATCTCCACACTCTGTATTCTCTCTCATGATTTCCATAGTCATGAGGCATCTAAATTACAAGGACTATGATGTCATCTTATTGTATCCTTTATCAAGATCTGATATCTTATGTTCCAAAGTAGTTTCATACTGGTTTAATTAATCTACCATTGCAATTTTTACCTCTATATTCGGTCGAAATGTCTTCGCTCTGGCAACAACATCAAGTTTGGACTTTTCCATCACATCAATGAGATTCTATTATTTTATCACCATCGTCTCAATATAATTAAGAATGTAACATGAGTGTTGAAACTCCCATTGAAGCCTATCAATTTTTGTTCTCCCTGTATTGAACAAGATTTAGTGTGTCGCTATTTCTATCGCATGTGAGCATGCTTTATTAAGGGACTCATTTTGATGTTGGACAGCCAAAGATGAGGCTTCTACCATTGATACTCTCAATTCAAGGGCCCTCTTATTCTCCCAAATAGAAACCACATCCTTTACCCTAAAATAGAGTGGTCGATAGTCAAATCCACCATATTTGAGGGTTGTGAACATGTATTGAAGATAGATCAATCTATCCTTGAGCTATTTGAATGGTACCTCCATGGTTAAGATCCAAATATCTCCCCACACTTTTCACCTTTTCCACTGATGAAATATTGAGTTTTCTGAGCCCCAAATCAAGCCTAGCCAAGGAATAGGGATGTAAATTGGAACTAAGTCACTAAGTGAGGGTATCTTACTTGTATATCCTAGGGGGCTTGAGGTAGAGCAAGCTTGTACCTCGACCATTTACATTGGGAAAGATCGTGAGGTAGTATGATCTGGGATATCCAATATTTGAGGTAGAGCTATTATAATTAAAAACATAGATCTTATTAGTTGATAGACATAAAAAAATATTTTGAGTAATTAGTAACTCTATTATCCACTAAGAATATTCTATTTTTAGCTACAACAGTAGCTACTCCCATAATTTCAACCTCTACTTGATGGGAAATAGGTATGTTCTCCTATGGTAAGTGACCCTGGGACATAGGAGATGCCTCTCCCACAAATTAAATATGTTCAAGGAGTGTATTGGGATCATCAATATAAATATTTATAAACATAGGTAGAGGTCATAAAATATGATACAACCTTGATTGTATACCCAATTTTATAAGAAACACTTACCCTCGCCCAATGATGCCTACATCCTAGTAATATTGGTAGAGGAATAATTTCTTATATCAGGAATCTCCAAAAGCACAGTCACATGAACTAGATTAAAGGGGATGAGGGATAATGGATTTGAATTTGGAACTAAGTATAATTCTATCTAGAACTTGGCCATTTCACCCCTTCATAGACCCTGTCTGGATCTTGAGGTCTCATTGGAGGGATGGGAAGTATATGTGCCTTGGCCAAACACACCTGTGTAATAAAAAGTAAATGACAAGAACCTATACAATTAAACAAGTTAGTACAATCTAGTAGAGTAATTTGAGAACAAATTTTTCAAATACAACACCTGTTAACTCTAAATGATATCTCTTTGTTGATGACCTCGCTCACTTTCTCTTCCCAAACTTTTATGAGGGAAGACCTTCATATAGAACTAGTACTTGAGGTGTTGGTAGTGGAACTAATTGTTGAATGAGAGAAATTTATTCTAAGTCAAAAATTTCTACTTCCAAGTTCTCCATTTGACCAGGATATCCAGGATCATCAGCCTCCTTGTCATCATGTGATCCAACCTTAGCCACCATTCCTCTAGGAGAGTATACTGGGGTAGCGAGAGATGGCCGAATCTCCCCATCCTCCTACAATATCCAAGTTAAAGATAAGAAAATTTTTAATAACAAACAAAGAATATATGATTAATAATGAAATTTATCTTGCCTATTCACTTGAACTATGTTGGCCTTCCTTACTATCACCAATTGCCATTTTAATGAGAATTATCATTTGCAATGCTTAGGGCATGTAATGGATCTGTACTTTAACAGAGTGTATCAGAATATTGAGATCCTAAATGAGTGCCACAAATTTTCTAGGATGTTTCTCATATGATATTCCTTTGAGAGAAATTACACTCTTGAATCCCTCTAGCTCTATCTCGGCCTGACAAAGAACCTTTCAGGCATGTGCAACTGATGTTGTTATTCTCCAATTATCCTAATACTTAAATTAAAGGGTAAATTCTTCCAAAACTATAATGGGAACCCCAACGGGAAAAAATACACTCATAGGAACTCCACCCAGTGTTACCACATCTGTCGATGCTCTACTAGATGAAAGAGTTACCCCAAGCGCATAGTTTGATTCCAAGGAGTTTCTAGAACCACTAGTCTTCTAGAAGTTGTCTTCTTACCAATCCTTTAACTTTTCAATGTTGGTGGATCTTCTAAGGCCTCACCCTCATCCACTATTGGTAGATTTATGGATCTCATTACTTACATAGCTAATTTACCATTGGGATAATACTAGATCTTAGTGTCAGCATAGGACTTTGAGAGACCGATACCTGCACAAACTAGAGGGAAGGTCACCCAGATCTGAGTCTCTTACCTAAAAAACATATTCCAAAATTGGTGATCTACCATAGGGTGCATCTCTGAATGAATATTGTGAGGGGGAGCATGGAAATTTTTTTGGATACATCGAAACTTCCTCCTAAATCATCAAGGTGCATACCACTCATAGAAGATCTTTCCATTAATTCAAGTGAACAAGGCACCCTCATGAATAACTATCAAGTAATCTCAGACTTCAATAATTCCTTTTTCATTATAAATAATGGAATAGGTTGGTTCTCCATATGGAATGAATAAAAATTGATCATGTCAGTTTATCTTGTTCTTTATCTCCCAATTCTTCAGTGTAATGGGATTGACTCCACTGATTCTCTGAAGGAATGGCCTGAACCGGGCACTCAGAATGGTCTGGGTGTTGATAAACTCATAACCACCCAAGTGGGCTCCCATACAACCCCATAATACTTGGAAGGGTATGAAAATCCTATATGAGGATTTCCACTTGTATATGTAGAAAAGCTAGATATATAAATTGTCCAATACAAGAATGGTTTATTCATTGCATCTACCACTTACTACCTTCACCATCATCATGAAGGTGATTACCCTTAATCAATATTTCTCTCAAACTAGGAATAGATACCCACTGAGGAACATCACTAAGAAGTCATCCAACTAAACATAGTGGTTGAACTGGAAAGTTTTTTGCTATCCCTAGATATTGAACTACCCTTTCTAAATCATCAACTAATAGGAACCCTCCAAGCCCGTGAGATTCATGTGATGGGTAAGCCTTGGGATTCTTTTCCAGTGGTTCATGTTGGGTATTCTTAACAAATAATGTGGCCTAATTATTAAAAGATATGTTAGCTTCTGGATATAGATTCTTCTTAAGGGAATCCTTGGCCAAATTGATAAGGTCCTTTGAAATGGGAGGATTCCGTTCATTATTATCCCAAGAAGATGATAGAGGGAGAAATTTATCATACATGTATCCCAGGATAAGTGCACCACTAATCTCTCAAAATACCAAAGATTGATGTTAACCTCATTAGGTATCAGATTAAATGTGTTGGTGGTCGGGCTCCACTAAATTAAAAGGTCTGACATAAGACATTTTTAGTAGTAGAAAAGAGAATGTAAAATCTAGAAAAACTCATATAAGCTTATTATCTATAATTAAATGGAAAATTTTGTGTCATTGCACTACATCAAGAAGGTTTATCCCCAACCCATTCTGAAGACCCTTCCTGGTCAATGATCCCAGTTGAATGACCACACAAATTTCTGACTCGATAAAAATTTCTACATTATTGACCTGTAGATATAGATTTCAGGCTCAAAATCATTCCATATCCCTTAAAAATACATCAAAATATGCCTTATCACATATCTGTTAGACCATACTTCTTTGGTAATGAAATGATCTACATATGAAATATTTGCTTTGAATGTGTTGTGAGTCTTGACGATCTAATAATGAGGTAGGATCTATACCTGAGATGGAAAGATTGGAGTGTTATTTTAAAGGACAAACCCATATAGAGGTATCCATTTAGATAGTGGACACTCTAAAAGATTTATTCTTATCTAGCTCATAAGACAATCATGAGTGGATTGAAAAACCTCACATTGGTTAGTTTCCACACTGTTAATGATGGAAATCTGACAAGTCATAGACTCTTCATATTCTCACTTTGAATACATTTTTATAAAATAATGGAACATTAAGATCAAATAATATAAGTGGGTTTGAATAAAAAAGAAAATATCATGAGTTATATGAAGTCACGCGATTGTGTGGCCATAATGGGGTCACATGATCGCATGATCCTTGGAGCATTACATGATTTCATAACCATAATGAAATCATTCAATTGAATAAAAATATGAAAGATTCATGACCCTATGAAATGTCTAGGGAAATTATTTTTATTGTTCAGGTGATGCTAGTTATGAGAAGTGGTCATGTGACACTAGTTATATGAAGTGGTCATGTGATACTGGTTATGTGAAGTGGTGACACAATGTTGGTTATGCAATTTATTCACGTGGTGATGGTTCCGCGACAAGGTCACGTAATTTGTTTACATGAATGGTATTATAAAATAAAATCACGTGAAGGTAGAACTCTTAGTATATAAATGAAGAACTCTAAAGAATGAAGCAATTACAGAGGTGGTACCTTGACCACCTTTTTATAAGGGTAATTTTTAGAATACTAAAATACACTTAGAAGACTAAAGAGAATATAAAAACCCAAAGGGACTTGGGTAGGCATCCACTCCCTTATAACCAAGTCCTCCTTTATTCTTCCAGACTTCTATTCTAAGGGGGTACATTTTTTATGCTTGAAAAATTAACATTAATAAGAAAAAGTGGTGAAAATACCCAAAGTAGAAGTATCATTTTTGTACAAAGGCCGCTTAGAATGGAGAGAAAAATTCATACCTAAATTACATGGAATCTTTATGGTCATGTGATTGAGTTAAGTGATCACATAACCTTCACAACATCATGAAACACCCCAAAATCATGTGATCACTTGATCCTAGAGTATCTATATAACTAACTTCAAAGGAGGTTTTCCATGATGGATGGGTTTGCAGTTACTCTTGGTCACACAATGCTTCAGAGTTATGTGATTGTGTAACCACAACTAATTCAAGTGATCAAATTTGGTATAAGGATATCCATGATGAAACCCTATTTTAGTCGCTCTCGATCATGTGATTACCCTAAGATACATGGTCACCTAACCCCATTTGATTCATTCACTTTACTTGGGAAGAATTTTTTCGATGATGGAACCCTTTTATGATTGATGTTGATCATGCGACACACTAAAAGCAGAAACTCGATCATGTGATACTCATGTGAGTGTATTCCACAACTCATACTCATATATGTGGCTTGTCTACCTTATGAAGTGATACAAATATAGGAACCTAATTCCTATGAAAACCCCCTTGACAACAGAACAAAGGATTTGGTGGAAAGTGTCATGAAAACGATGAAAGGAGAGCTAAGAGACTTTGAAGTCCCCCATTTTGGAAATTTAGTGAGTGAATTTGAAGGATTAGAACTTTTAAAAGTGGTGAGAACTTTTCAATCACATAAACATTTATGAAAAACATGGTCGTGTAACCACCTATGCAAGTGTTGATCGCATGATAACCCCTTGGTCATGCGATCATTTGATGACCTCTTGGTCACACGATCACATGATGACCACTCAGTCACATGATCACTTAATGACCTCTTGGTTATGTGATCATGTCGCAAAATAGCCTAACCTAATACTAGTTATGCGATCACAAAAACCTCGTGTATTTTTGTGCTTGTATGGCCCTTTTCCTTTATGTAACAGCATGACCCTGACTCCTTTATATGACCACATGACCCCATGATCCTTATAAGATCACCCAAATCCCATATAAACAAGATGTTTCCTCCTTTTATAAAATTTCTATTTAAACCTATGAAGTATGTATTGTCCTCTTTCTCTACCATGAGTCCATATCTTTCATGGTCATCTACTCCAGTGTAAGTCCCTAATGATTCTATATCATAAGGACACACTCCCTATAAGTTTGTGTATTTTTTACTCATTAGTTAGTGGGTGAGGAAAGCCTCTATTATGGGACTCCATTTTAGGTTTAAGACCTGGCCATATCTTCTTTTCCTTTAAAGGACTATATTCGCAATAAAACATATGAACTATATAAACTTTTATTCCTGTTATAAACAGGATGTGAAAAATTACTTTCTAAGGATCAAGCCCCATATCCAGAATCAGAATTCCACATATATATTCTCATGTATCATCTTTCTGCATGGCCATACTCCTTGTGTAAATAATTATTACCTCGTTATGTTACCATTAAATTACCCTATACAGATTTCACATTAAAATATTATATGTTAAGGAACATTACACCTATCTCAAGAGATATATTCTATATGGGATCCATACTAATATCCGCTATAAAATCAAAAAATCCTTGATCCATGCAACCGGTTATATATGATTTCTTGTTTACCTCCCCAAGCATAACTCATGTGGGCTTAGAAGATATGGTTACTAATTCAAAGGATTGAGTCTAGAAGTAGATATTTCTTATCTTATCATCTTCTATTTGGCTATATTCCTCTATGGAGAAGAAAATTTCCTCTCATGTATCAAAACTATATGGATTTTGATTCCTATATTCACAGGATATGTTGGACACCTCTCTAAATCTTGATTCCCCATACCTGATGTTCAAATTTCCCTATAAACATCCTTATAATATGATGTTAAACTGTATGGTATAGTCTTGTCACATGACCTTAAACTGTGTTATTTAATCTACGTGGGCTTTGATTCCTATCTTGGTGGGATACATAATACAACTCCCTGAGGTTCAAACCCAATATCATCAATCTCCCATTGTTATCCTCATGGGTCCATATTCATCATGAGAGCATTTATTTCTTTCCATCACCTAGTTATACTCCTAAAAGTATGGATATCCTATTTATTAGGTCCATATTCCCTATGTACCATCCTCTCATTAGGCCATATTCTTGATAGAATCATACCCCCACCCAGAGGGCTATATTTGTTTTGATTCCTAGCATATCATTCTTATCGGACCATACTCTTGATGGGGACCTATTATCATAGGGATATATTCCTTGTGATACCAACCCAGTCTTGTTGGTATATATTCCTTGTGAGGTCATCCAGAAAGGGACGATCATGATTAATTCCCACACTAACCATTACAGGTCATTTTCTGCCTAATCGTCCTTACATCTTGGTGTTAAAATACATGGGTTGTCCCTTATCACATGACCTTAAAAGGAAAAATGTGTCTTGTTAAGTGGAATTGAACTAAGTGGGTTCTAATTCCTTTCAAAATGATATGTAGGAATCCCCCCCCCCATTGGGATTGATACCAACACCATAAATATCAACCGCCTTCCTATACAGGGATAAACTCCAGAGTTCCCAATTGTGTGGCTTTAAAACATAATGATCCCCAGACCAACATCACTAAGTAATAAAAATAAAAAGATAGAGAACCTATGATACATACATATGGTGTAATAAATGGAAAAACTTTGATACGTATAGATTTTTTAAATTTACATGACGCCTCTAATATGTCTAAATAGTCACATCAATATAAGCCAATAACCAATTATTAATGTTAAGATAGTTGGTCTCATACAAGGATTCGGGAAAGCTTCATGAACATGAATTAAATATATAAGAGAGTCCTATAGTAAGTAATAATTCCTCCCAATAGGGTTTCATGATCCCAATGTCTCATCATCTTGATCAATTTGGGTTCCTAAGCATCATTGGTAAGAAACCCCAATGACCACCTGCCTTTGGAAAGCAGGTTCGTAGATCATTATGGATGTTGGAGTTGTTAGGTGTTTCTGGTTCCATGAATAAACTCCATTGGAAACCATCTGAGATAGAAGTGGTGAATCATTGTTAGGATTGTGTAGGCATGCTCAACTCCTCATAAAACCAATCATTGGGACACCCCATCTCGGATCAAAAATATTGTTTAAATGCCCTTAAATAGATATCTATTAGAAACGTAATAAGGGTTTTTGTGAACATAAAAGTCAATGATATATGAGATATGTTGGAAGAAAATTAGTAGTCTAACAATATTCCCATTTTTATTATCACAAAACCCACTAATAAAATCATAAAATTTTAAAGGTTTTGATAAGGAAAACAAATATTCAACAGAATATAAAAATACTTAAGAATTCTTGAAAATTTTATAATTTCATGCTTTTCATGGATTCTCTCCCATTTGTGAGATCAAAAAAGGAATATAATATAATGGATAAAACACAATCAATATAGCACACAATTTTATTAGACTATTAGAATATGATACTAAATTGGAATATGAATTGGACATGAACTTAGATAAGAGAAAAAAGATAAAAGAACAAATAAAAAGAAAAAAAACATCATCCAGAAAATAACACTGGAATTGGAATTTCATTAGATATCAAAAAATGTACAATATATAGAGTCATGGATCTATTATAATCAGGAATGGATAATAGTCTCAAAGGAAGTCTTGGATCGATGTGGAGGTTTCTTGAAGATGGAAGAAGAGGAATAGGTAGAGGAAGGTTCTGTCGTAGGAGGAATGATAGCACTACCAACCTGAAATTCAGAATGATTTTCCCCTCCAAAACTAGTGTGTTCATGACCATATAGACTCATTGGGGTAGATAGGATCTTCTCTTAGTGATCTAAAGCAACACTGAATTCATACTTTCTTGGGGAAATGAACAGCATAGGTCGGGCAGTAGGAGGAGGAGAATTTGGGGTAGCATCCTTAGCAAACCTCTGGTTCTCTTACTGATAAAAGGAGGAAGGATCAAAATCTTTATCTAAAATCTATAAATAATGGATGTACCTATTTTGTGGAGTGGGTCTAATAGATATTCTTCCATAAATATGGAACATGGAATCTACACACATGTTAATCCTTTTAATAATATCCTCCTTGTAGAAGTCTGAGATAGTCTTATATCCTTTTCAGGTTTTCTAAGAATGCACTTCATGGGAGTGGTTGATAACACCTTTAAAGGATTTCAATTGAGCCATTGAAAACTTCTGATGAGAGGGAAAAAATAGGATGAGATGAATTGGATATTGGCATATCAGACTATCCAGGTAAATTTCTTCTCACTTCCTCAACACATACATGAATATTCAAAAAATTGGCATCAAATCTATAACTTTTTTATCAATGTTAGCAATTTTCTCAACCAACACTTGACTAAGTTTAATAACATTATTTGATATAGGTTTTGGAGTAGAAACTAATGTAGGTGTAGGAGCAGTAGGTACCTGAGGCACAAGTACTAGTTACTTTCCATTACAGAGCATGATTTTCTTTCCCTTGGTAGAAATCGGTGTACTGGATTCGGCTTGAGAAAGTGAAAAGGTAAAGACTTTTTGAGTAACCACTTGGAGGTCCTTTAGATGGGTTTGAAGATTTTAGAAATTATTATTAATGGGGAATTTCCAGTTTTCTAGATAATTTATGATATTTTCGAAAGGATCAAAGGTTTCATTCACCTTGGATTGAATAGAGGGAATACACTCTTCATGGAAGCCAATAATACTAACCAACTAGAAATCAATTCCAAGACTTACCTTGTGAACATCATTTTAAACTTCTTGAAATTATGAGATTAGTTTGTGTCTATAATCCTATAGCAACACTAGAAAGATTAAATAACTCTACAGACTTTCTATATACTCATTCACATACCTCATATCTAAAGATATATTATCAAATTATGATTGTAGATCTTTATTAGATACTTG
The DNA here is from genome assembly GCA_963277665.1 of Viscum album. Classification (NCBI taxonomy): domain Eukaryota; kingdom Viridiplantae; phylum Streptophyta; class Magnoliopsida; order Santalales; family Viscaceae; genus Viscum; species Viscum album. The sequence goes on from OY728161.1 coordinate 1,969,531,358, forward strand.
AATAGAAGAAGATGAATTTTTGTGGAAATTTTTTGAGAAACACAAACTAGCTAGCCATAATACTCTTCAACTAGTGAAAGTAATCTTTGAGATTAGATCTTACTCCTTCTATTTCTTTAAGAACTTTATAAAAAAATATGACTACCCTAAAATCTTCTAAATATTATACATTAGAAACTTCTTCAGGTAGAGGTATATTTGTTACGGAATTCTCAACAAGAGTGGGTGACCCAAACAGTAGAACAACTTCCATGTAAGTAGGGACATTTTCCTCCCTATGAATATTAAGAGTATAAGAATTGTAAATCTCACAATATCTTTTTACATACACAGTTACAACTTTAGGAACTTTAGGAACAAAAAAGACTTCAGTAACAACAAGTACATCAACATCTTGTTTCTCTTCCACTACAACTTCAACAAGTTCCTGAATATATTCCACAATAGGTTCCATAACTTATTCCCTATCAGGATCCCCCTCAGTGTGTGTTGAATATCTATGAATACTATCTTGATTTATATCCCCCTAAATAGGTGCAAGAGGTGTTGTAACTGGTCCATTTCTACATTTCTCTCTAACTACAACCAAATTACTTAATGATAAATCCCAAGAATACCCAAAAGTTTTAGAATAGTGGTTGTGAGTGTATTGATTTTATGACACTTGAAATCTTCACCTTAATTCATATTCACTTCTTTCCTTTAAAACAAAATATATATAATCTTACCAAAATAATAATAACTCATCTTACCCTTTCCTTGGCAGCAATGATGCATGAGGCACATCATGTGTGTTGGAAGGCTAACATTCTTCTCATTAAATAGTAGATAAATATGATAGATATACAGGAAGGGTACCTTCTCAAACTCTCTATACCTTTGAGAAATACCAGTTTGAATAAACTTACATAAGACCTTTATTTCATCCTTTGGGTCTTTAACTACTTTATTTTCAACCATAGGTGTCCCAAATAGGGGTTTTATGAGATCATTATGGAAAACCTCATATGTAACCAAAAAGGTATGGATAAAATGATAGATTACTTCATGATGTTAGTGAATTATTTCCCATATTTATTTAGAGGATATAGAAAACTCATTTCTATTTATTTCATAAGAAATATTATCCTCACTCTGAGAAAACTAAATCTAAGCATTTGTATATAAATCACACTCTTCTTTCTCAAACACAAAACTGTTGAGCATGTGTTGATTCAATAATTTATTTAATTTATTTTTGGTTTTTATACTCACAAACATCCACATTTTTATTACTAATGAAATTACATTAAGTGAATTTTAGAAAATTAATATTTGTTGAAATATTTATTCTTGAATTATATTCAAGACTTTGATCTGCAAGGAATATTCGTTGAATTATTCGGAATGTGTTTTAATATATTCTGGAAACACTATTCTTAACCCTATGTTGGTAAGCGTAGTGTAAAAATTAAACCCTATGTTGGTAAGAGTAACATAAGGAAGCAACCCTACATTTGGAACAGCGTGTATAGATCATAAACCCTACGCTGTCAAGAAAGTATTGTTCATCAACCCTACATTTGGAAGTAACCATATGTTTGAGAAAACAAATTTATGGTATATCAATCCTACCTTTATAATCATACCTATGTTTTCAAACCTATGTTCTATGTTTTTTATTCACATGAAGTAACCCTATGTTTGACTATTCAACAATGGAGTTCTAAATCCATGATATTATTCGAGATTTCTGTAATGGTCTCAATGGAAATAAAGATCGATTCAAATATGTTTTATGACTGATTCAAAAAATCATTATGATTTCTTTAAAGACTCTTATTCATTAAGTAAAACATTACTATTCTTACGAGAAGTTGTGACTCTCATGGATGTTTTTGAATTCAAATATTCACAATTTATTATGCGATATTTTTTGAGCTAGTTTGACCTGGAGATGTTTGACCTACTATATAAATATGGATATGTTATTCATTGGGAAAATATAATTATTTTTACACATATTAATATATAGAATAAGTTTTTTGTTTTTTCCTTTAGAGCTACCTGATTCTCGCTCAAATTTACCCAAGAGATGAAGGTAGAACGGTCCTTGTAGTTTAGCTTGGGTTATCGAATCCTCAAAGACCTAAGAAGAAACCTATAGACACGTACATTCTATGGACTATTTTTGGCTATGAAGTGGCCAACTTGGGTTGATTTAAGATGTTTTTAAAGGATATCTAACATATTTAAGTGAATTCAACTTAAAATAATGAGTTGATCCTAGGTTATCACTTGGGGTGGATTGGACATATTTCCTTTTCAATGATTTTAATTTCTTATATTTGATATGGGTCCATTTAAGAAGATAAAAAAACATCATCACTTACTAGTTTAATTCCTAAACCCTTTAATACTAATCACCTATACATGTGAAGGATCAAAGTTTTGATCACTTGAAGTTAAAGGTTCGTATTAGCACATGAAGTGTGTGGCCTTAAATTCAACAAGGACGATGGAGTTTAAAAATTATCAAATAAAAATATCAATTTAAGAAGTGATTATACATTAATGAGGTGAAAAATAACATCCAATCCAGTCCCTTTCTACTCCCTTGGATCAACCAATAAGTGGTTTATCCCTCCATTGATTCTATGGTTTCAATGGAAGCGGGAAGTAGACTCATGAGGGATGAATTGAAGAAGTAAAGAAAACAATAAAAAGAAAATGATCACTCCACCATTGTGTGAATAATTTCACAAAGTTTAGTGTGAATAAATTCACACCTTGAACCAACGGTATCAAAGTGATATTAATAACAACATAATAATAGGAAAATAAGATATTTTATTAAGAAAATAAAGTGAATTTAACAACTTACATGTGAAAGACAAACTTGAGACAACAAAATTGCAGCATAACATTACAATTGAACAAAGCACCCAAGATCCTCAACTCATCAACCACCACTACCTTAAATAGGAATTTTGGGAGCCTTGGGTCAAGCCTCCAACATTAAAAAGCATCTCAATTAATTTTGGTAGGCCATAGGTTGGTGGAAAGTTGAGGGAGAGTTGATTTTTCTACCCTTGACCCGAGGTGGAATCCAGCTTTCATCCACCGAATATATGTGCTTGGAAGACCATCTATATGGCATAATTAGAGTGGGCTATAGAAGAAGAAAATGGATCCCCGGATGTCTCCTAACGGCCTGTAAACTTTTTTCCCATTTGGAGTTGTGGATTCAGATATATGATTAGATTAGTGGGATGTTTTTCTGGGATGCAGAATCTGGCCCAGAATTTTATCTCTAACTTGGGCCGCCTAAATGACCACAATGGAGGCATAATTAGCACTGTCTCCTGAAGAATTATTTGTTCCTATATATGTCTTCTATCCTCCCAAAAAGTTTTGGTTTCATTGGGTTCGTAATATAGGTACCACAGTCTCATCACCGGGCTGGTCTCCAATCTGACTTCTCCATAATTATTTCCTTTCATCACAAAATATCTCCATCTTCTTCCATGAATTATCCATTGATCCCTGAATAAAACATGTTCATATTTAAGTGTAGATAAATTTACCAAAATATAAAATTAAAATATGTATAATTATATTCCTTAAAATCAGATGAATCATTGGGTACTTTAAATGATGTTCAAAAATGTACCACATAATAGTGCATTTTAAGAAGGTATTACAATCATAATGTGAAATGATGTTCAAAGTGTAAAATGAACTAAAATGGTGTTTATGAATAATAAATCACATGAATATTATATATATTAAAAATGAATATTATCCTCATTTAGTGGCTAATCACAACCCCCAACTTGATTTTTGCTAGTCCCGAGCAAAATATATCTCATCAAAAATGAAATTCGAATTCCCTTTTCCGAAAACATTTTAATACACAATGATCACCAAAAACCCTTATACCAACAATCATAAAACCCATAAAAATATTTTAATACAAGATGGTTTCATAAGAAGATCTCAATCCCAATCTCATTCCTTTGTTCAAATTCATTGTCATATTTCATCCAATATCAATTAAGTATGAGGATGTGTTGTGCATCACAATAGACATGGGGGTTCATCTTTATTAAAGGGGGAAATTATGGAAGTTCTAGGTGGAATAAAATTTCAATATTAAGATGAGTATTCAATTTTTTTTTGTATTATATATTTTTTTGTTTTTTTTTTGTTTTTTCAATTTTTCCATGGTAATTGAAATTGCACTCAAAAGAGTCAACCCCTGTAGCGAGACTTTGCCGATGACTCCCAGGCTCAAATACCTTAGGGCACCAAGTGAAGCCCACATACTCGAGCATCATCTCAAGTTAACTCAGTCAAAAACAAATTCAAATTACCAAAAATAGAGATAAAATTACTAACTCTGGGCCAGACAACTATGGAGTCACGATCCCCAAGTGTCGAAAGCCACACATTAGGTCATTTCATTTCTCTATGCACAAATTTATTGTTTTTTTATTTATTTTTATTGAATACTCATATTAAAACTAAAATGATCACCAAACCTATGCTATTTATTTGGGGGACCCCATGAACTCAAACTAATACCCCACTATCCAAAGGACGTGCATTGTGATCTTTTTTTTATTTGGATGAAAATATAAACGATGAAATATCACATTGGACAGCCACACTTTCAAAAATCTATGCTCATGAAATTATACAAGGATTAAAATCAAAATCAGGGCATGCTAAATTATTTGATATTCAGTTTCAAAGTGTGCAATGTGTATTACCATGTTCAAATTTAAAGGAATTTTTCCTTCCATTTACACATTTTTTTTCAAATCATTTTTTTTTCACAAAAGCAATTTTTTTTATTTCATCTCCCCCCCCCAACTTAAAACAACACTATCCCCAGTGTTTCAAGAAATGAAAATTTAAAAGGAGTAGAGGCATATAAGGGAATTTCAAAAAGGAAATTGAAATGTGAGGATCGTGGAATGAAGTCACCTGGTGGTTGAAGTTGAAGTTCTTGCTGCTCCAAATTAGTCCTTTGATCTCTTAGGGGATGTAGAAACCTCCTTGATTGAACATGTATCACCCAAAATAGTTTCTGAACCATAAAAATAAGAACAAACCAGACAAAACAAACAACACAATGACTTATTTAATTTCAAGTATCATCATTTTTATGGTTTTCCCTGTTTTTTTGTTTTGTTTTTTTTTTAAATCAAACTAATGATACATTGTCTTATTTTAAATTTTTGGGTAAGGTATTACTCAGGGATCACACCACGTGACATGAATGAATTCGATTCTCCCCTTTCATACCCATCCATACTTATAAAATAAGAACAGTTCAATAGTCTAATTTTTTTATTAAATATCAAAATGATTAATTAATAATATTTAAAATATAAAGTTGATTAAAATAAAAAAATGATAGGAAACTTGAAAACCATGGGTTGCCTCCCATGTAGCGCTTTGTTTAACATCATTATCTCGACTTAGACCCCTAATTGATTAATTATTTTCGTCGTCTAAGGTGGGTTCACACAATTCTTCATCAACTTCATGTTTTTGGAATGGTTCAATGAATGGTTTGACTTTATAACCATTAACTTTAAAGGTTTGACCATTGGTGGGATCTTTAATTTCCACAGCCCCATGGGGGTACACCTTATGTACTATGTATGGACCTGACCATCTAGACCTTAACTTTCCCGGGTGTAAATGAAGTTTTGAACTATACAAGAGCACAAATTTTCCCAGTTCAAAATGTTTGACTTTGATATTCCTAGATTGGTAGGCTTGAACTCTAGCTTTATTGATCCTTGAATTTTCATAAGCCTCCATCCTTAGTTCCTCCAGTTCATTGAGATCTAATTTCCTTTTTGTTCCGGCCAATGAGAGGTCATAATCTATTTTCTTAATTGCCCAAAAGGCCTTATGCTCAATTTCAATAGGTAAATGGCATGATTTTCCATAAACCAACCTATGTGGTGACATTCCTAGGATGGTTTTGTATGTTGTAAGATATGCCCAAAGAGCATACAAGAGTTTCTCAGACCAATCTTTCCTAGAAGGATTGACAGTTTTCTCAATAATATTCTTAATTTCCCTATTTTCTAACTCAGCTTGACCATTGGTTTGAGGATGGTAAGCAGTGGAAACCTTGTGAGAAATACCATACTTAGACATGAGTGTAGAGAATGGACGGTTGTAGAAATGGGTTCCTCGGTCACTAATTATATCCCTGGGAATTCGAAATCGAGAAAATATGTGCTCTTTTAGAAATCGGATCACAACATGATAGTCATTAGACTTGGTGGGAATGGCTTCAACCCATTTTGAGACATAATCAACAGCTAAGAGAATGTAGAGGTATCCCCTAGAGTTTGGTAAAGGACCCATGAAATCGATTCCCCAACAGTCAAAGATTTCAATCACTAAGATGGGAGTGAGTGGCATTTGATTTCTTTTTGTGATGGACCCTACTTATTGACACCTAGGACAGCTTTGACAAAATGTGTAGGAGTCCCTTGAAAGGGTGGGCCAGAAGAGGCCACACTGAAGAATCTTAGCAGAAGTTTTCTTAGAGGAAAAGTGACCTCCACATGCCTCACTATGAGAGAATTTAAGGATGGACTCTTGTTTAGATTCTGGGACACACCTCCTAATGAATTGGTCAGGGCAGAACTTATAGAGGTATGGATCATCAAACACATAGTGTCTAACATCAGAAAGGAATTTCCTTTGAGCTTGAGTCCCTAATAATTTTGGAATAACTTCTGTAACTAAGAAATTGGCTATGTCGGCATACCAAGGGCTGTCACTCACAGAGTATAGGTGTTCATCAAGAAATGAATCAGACACAGAAAGGTGATTTGAGTTGTCTTTGAATTCCATCCTAGAGATGTGATCAACTACAACATTTTCAACACCCTTTTTATCCTTGATTGTGAGGTCAAATTCTTGTAAGATAAGGACCCACCTAATTAGTCTAGCCTTAGCATCTTGTTTTTGGAAGAGGTATTTTAGTGCAGAATGGTTAGTGAACACAGTGATGGGGGATCCTAAGAGGTAGGACCTAAACTTTTCTAAGGAAAACACAATAGCAAGTAACTCCTTTTCAGTAGTGGTGTAGTTGATTTGGGCATTATTTAAGGATTTACTTGCATAAGCAATGACATAAGGAGTTTTATCACAACGTTGTCCTAACACAGATTCTATAGGAAAGTCACTGTCATTACACATAAGTTATAAAGGAAGGTTCCAATTCAGAGATTTAATAATGGGAGGATAGGTGAGAGAGGATTTGAGGGTTGAGAATGAACCTTCACAGCTTTCTATCCAAACAAATGGAGCATACTTTACTAAGAGAGCACAAAGGGGATGGGAGATTGAACTAAAGTTCTTGATGAATCTTCTATAGAAACCATCATGTCCTAAGAAAGACCTCACATCCTTGACAGTTTTGGGTGATGTAAGGTGACGAATGGTGTCAACCTTTGCTTTATCAACTTCAATCCCCCTACTCGAGACTAAATGGCCAAGGACTAGTCCCTCTTTAACAATGAAATGGAAATTTTCCCAATTTAGGACTAGATTCTTTTCTTCACATCTTGACAAGACTCTCTCCACATTCCTCATACATCCCTCAAATGTATCCCCAAACACAGAGAAGTCATCCATGAAGACCTCAAGAAAATCCCCTACCATGTCTGAGAAGATTCCCATCATGCACCGCTGGAAGGTTCCAGGAGCATTGTATAAACCAAAGAGCATGCATTTGAAGGAAAATGTGTCGAATGGACATGTGAATGTATTCTTCCCTTGATCCTCTAGGGAGACCTCAATTTGATTATACCCCAAGTACCCATCTAAGAAATAGTAGAAGGCATGACCTGCCACTCTCTCAAGGACTTGGTCAATGAATGGTAAGGGGAAATGGTCCTTCTTGGTGAATGAGTTTAGCTTCCTATAATCAATGCAGACCCTACATCCACTACTCACCCTAGTTAGAAGAATCTCTCCATCCTTATTGGTTATCACTGTGATCCCATCCTTTTTTGGAACCACTTGGATTGGGATCACCCACTCACTCTCATCTATGGGATATATGATACTAGCTTTTAACAATTTCAGAAGTTCATTCCTTAATACTTTCATGAGATTAGTATTGAGTCGTCTTTGAGGTTGATGACATGGATTTGAATCAGATTCTAGAACAATCCTATGAGTTATGATAAGTGGGATAATCCCAGGAATATCAGACAGGGTCCAACCAATGGCTTTATTATGTCTCCTAAGGACATCTAGAAGCATCCTCTCATGATTGGATTCAAGAGAAGAAGAAATGACAATAGGATGTGTTTGATTGTCCCCTAGTAAGGCATACTTGAGTGAAGTAGGAAGTTCCTTCAATTCAAGATTAGGTTGGTTCAGAATTTCAGCAGAATATTGGGACATTGGATCAATATCAATTTCTTTTTTTTTTTGAGTTTCAAATAGGATTGATTCCCCACATATAGAAGTTTCAGCTACAAGATTGGTTTGATCAGATTTAGGGAAGTAAGTTTGATTGGTTTCCATGGAAGTGGTTTCTTGAAAGGTTTCACTGATTGTTGGACCTAAGACTTCATCATAAGAGAAATTTGAAAATGATTCAATCCAAGGAGATAAACTTACTTCATATGAACAAAGGAAATAAATCTCATCCTGACTTAAACGTCCATCAAATGTTCCTTGATGTTATATGGATTCATTATCAATGCTTCCTATCATGTTTACTTCATGAATTTCCTCATCATCCTCTATTTGTGAGCTTGCATTATAGATGTTCAAGTCTAGACTCATGTTTCCAAAGGTGATGGTCATGTTCCCATTTCGAACTCGGATAACAGAGTTGATTGTTTCAAGGAAGGGACAACCAAGAATAATTGGGGTTTGTTCCTTATTTCCTAAGTTTGGATGGTTGTCACGGAAAATGAAGTCAGCATGGTAGATGAAGTTTTCAACCTTTACCAGAACATCTTTTAAAATCCCCTTTGGAACCCTAATGCTACAATCAGCAAGTTGAAGTGTGACAGATGTGGGTTGGAGCTCTTCTAGGCCTAATTGGTAGTAAACAGCATAGGGGGTGAGATTGAAACTAGCACCTAGGTCACACAAGGCCTTGACAACTTTGCTCTCTCCTAGTTCAACATTGATGTAAGGGAAACCTGGGTCTTTTAACTTAGGAGGAATGGTCCCTTGAATGGTGGTACTCACATTAGCAGCCAAAAGGTCTTGGTTTTTATGTGAAATTTTTCTTTTAAAAGTGCACAAGCCCTTAAGGTACTTTGAGTAGGAAGGTATGGTTTGGATGGCATCAAGAAGGGGAATGTTCAACTTGACTTGTGAGAAGATTTCCCTTAATGTTTCACTTAATTCAGGCTTGGTTTTCCCCCTCATGCATTGAGGAAATGGTGGAGGTTGTGGGGTTGTTTTTTGAAGAGTTGTTTCTTTGACAATGTTATCATGTTTTTCAGTTTGATCATTTGGTTCATTTGAATTTTCATCCAAGTTTGAATCTTCAGGTGGGTTCTAAATTAGTTGTTCAGGTTTCTCAAATGATTTCCCACTTATTAAAAAAGTCACATCCTTTAGTTGTTCATGAGTTGTTTGAGTACAACTTGACTCTCCCCTTGAAGTTGAGGATGGAACCGCCTGAGTAGGCATGGGTGCCTTTCCAGTTTTTATGGTTTGAAGTTCTTGTTTAAGGTAAGAGACTTCTGAGTTCATCCTTTCCATTTGTTTACACAGTTGTTCTAGTAGGCTTTGTGGAACAGTTTGGGTTGGTGCTTGAGAAGATTGGTTTATCCCAGGGGGATATTTTGGAGGTGGGATAGTTTGTTGAAAATGGACCAGTGGATGTTGGTATTGGATAGGTTGGGTTTGGAACTAGTTATGGGTTTGGTAGTTCTTATGGGGTAAGGATTTTGTCCCTGTGGTTGGCTAGGTTTTTGGTTATCTTTCTAGCGGAATCCTGGGTGGTCATTATACCTTGGGTTGAAGTTGTTTTGGTATTGAGGCTTTTGAAAGTTCAAGGCATTTACTTCCGCTGGGGGTCCTCCTAACAGAACATCCTTTATGGATGGAATGGTTGTATAGTTGTCTATCTTATGGTCATGTTTGTCACAAATTGTGCAAACAGGGTCTACAGTTTGGATTTCATGGACTTTCCTAAGGTCTATTTCTTCAACCTTCCTAGAGAGTGTTGCGAGTTTTTCCCTAAGGCTTTCCTCTTCTCTAAGTGTACAAATTCCAGTAGTTCTTTGTGGATTTTTAGAATAAGTTTAAATTCCCCATATTTTGTTTTGTTCAGAAAGGCTTTCTAGATACTCGTAAGCATCATTTGGGGAAATGTTCCATTACACATCATGTCAATGAATTGTTTGTTCCCCGGACCCAACCCTTCACAGAAAATTCTCACTTGTTCAGGAATAGAAAAACCATGGTGTGGAACCATGTTTAGAGTGTCTTTGAACCTCTCCCATGTTTCATAGAATGATTCTCCCTCTTTTTCAAAAAAGTTTTGGATACTCTTTTTAAGTACAATTTTTTTGTGGCGGGGAAAGTATTTTTTGTAGAATTATCTTTGTAGTTGGTACCAAGAGTTTATGAATGATGGTCTCAAATTTTTTAGCCAATTTTTAGCTCAATACTTTAAAGAAAAAGGAAATATCCTCATCCTAGCTGATTCTAGTTGATGTGGGGGACACATGGTTTCTACAATGTCATTGAACTCCTTAATGTGAAGGTAGGGCATCTCAGACTCCATTCCATAGAATGTGGGAAGGCCGTTTAGGACATGGGGTTTAAAGATGTAGTTGGAATCTCCTAAGGAATTGTGTCTAATTAATGAGGGGGCATTGGTCCAGGAAGGTGTGAGGTAGTCATTCATGGTTTGATCAATTACATTCCCCAAGTTTGGGGCTGCCTCATTTGGGTTTCCATTTTGGTTCCCACCCGGGTTTATGAGTTGGTTTCTTTGAAGACCTTCCATTGAAATGGGATCAATTTTTGACTCTGGAGTATTAGAAAGATTAGGATCTAATGGAAAGAGTTCCCTTGGTGTAATTGACTCCCCAACCCTAGGACTATCCACCCTAACTAGACGGTTAGATTGATCACGGGTGTAGGCGGACATGCGCCAAAAGAAAAAAAAATGAGAAAGGGACAAGATAAGAGAATTTGGATGAGAAAAGAAGAAATGGGGGAGAATAGAATGGGTGTTTAGATGACTTAATTGGGTACTCGGAAATGGTGCCAAAATTTGATTCTCGCTCAAATTTACCCAAGAGATGAAGGTAGAACGGTCCTTGTAGTTTAGCTTGGGTTATCGAATCCTTAGAGACCTAAGAAGAAACCTATAAACACGTACATTCTATAGACTATTTTTGGATATGAAGTTTCCAAATTGGGTTGATTTAAGATGGTTTTAAAGGATATCTAACATATTTAAGTGAATTCAATTTAAAATAATGATTTGATTCTAGGTTATCACTTGGGGTGGATTGGACGTATTTCCTTTTCAATGATTTCAATTTCTTATATTTGAGATGGGTTCATTTAAGAAGATAAAACAACATCATAACTTATTGGTTTAATGCCTAAACCCTTTAATACTAATCACCTATATTCTTTAAGGATCAAAGTTTTGAGCACTTCAATGTAAAGGTTCGTATTATCACATGAAGTGCGTGGCCTTAAATTCAACAAGGACGATGGAGTTTAAAAATCATCAAATAAAAATCTCAATTTAAGAAGTGATTATACATTAATGAGGTGAAAAATAATATCCAATACAGCCCCTTTATACTCCCTTGGATCAACCCATAAGTGGTTTATCCCTCCATTGATGCTATGGTTTCAATGGAAGCGGGAAGTAGACTCATGAGGGAGGAATTGAAGAAGTAAAGAAAACAATAAAAAGAAAATGATCACTCCACCATTGTGTGAATAATTTCACAAAGTTTAGTGTGAATAAATTAACACCTTGAACCAACAGTATCAAAGTGATATGAATAAAAACATAATAAGAGGAAAAGAAGAGATTTTATTAAGAAACTAAAGTGAATTGAACAACTTACATGTGAAAGACAAACTTGAGACAACAAAATCGCAGCATAACATTACAATTGAATAAAGCACCCAAGATCCTCAACTCCTCCACCACCACTACCTTAAATAGGAATTTTGGGAGATTTGGGTTGAGAATAAAACAGTACAAAGCATCTCAATTAATTTTGGTAGGTCATAGGTGGGTGGAAAGTTGGGGGAGAGTTGATTTTTCCACCCTTGACCCGAGGTGGCATCCAGCTTTCATCTACCGAACAGACGTGCTTGGAAGACCTTCTATATGGCCGAATTATAGTGGGACCTAGAAGAAGAAAATAGATCCCCGGATGTCTCCTAACCTCCTGTAAAATTTGGTCCCATTTGGAGTTTTGGATTCTGAGATATTATTATATTAGTGGGCTGTTTTTCTGGACCATAGAATCTGACCCAGAATTTTATCTCTAACTTGGTCTGCCTAAATGACCAAAATGGAGGCATAATTAGCATTGTCTCCTGAAGAATTATTTTTTACTATATATGTCTTATATCCTTCCACCAAATTTGGGCTTCATTGGGTTTGTAATGTGGGTCCCACAGTCTCATCACTGGGCTGGTTTCCAATCTGACTTCTCCAGAATTGTTTCCTTTCATCACAAAATATCTCCATCTTATTCCATGAATTCTCCATTGATCCATGAATAAAACATGTTCATATTTAAGTGTAGATAAATTTCCCAAAATATCAAATTAAAATATGTATAATTATATTCCTTAAAATCATATGAATCATTGGGTACTTTAAATGATGTTCAAAAATGTACCACATAATAGTGCATTTTAAGAAGGTATTACAATCATAATGTGAAATGATGTTCAAAGTGTAAAATGAACTAAAATTGTGTTTATGAATAATAAATCACATGAATATTATATATATTAACAATGAATATTATCCTCATTTAGTGGCTAATCACTACCCTTTGGAGATATACATGTCTATATCTATATAATTTACTCACTATTGTTTTCATCATTGCTATAACATTTATTTGTTGTATCTTCTTATGTAAAAATGAGGAAACATTTGGTAAAGATACACATTAGAGACATACATGTTTAAACATTTTTCTGGTGTTTTCTTTCTTGTTGTTTGAAGAAATCCTCTGCAAATATTGAAGATCTATATATTGTTGTGCTATGTTGAAGATCTAATTTCATATATCAGTTGTTTCTACAAGATATAAAGTTTAACCTGTACCATCAAACAAATAAAACTCTTTTGATTTATTGGAATTTTGATTGATGGCACTAATTCATGGTTAAGTGTTAACTTCTTGTACTAAGATGTGGATATTTATTTCCTTGTAAAAGAACCATAAGATTTTAATTAGTCTTATTATAAGGTGTCAACTGCCTGCACTCAGTTGTGGATTTTGAAGGTCTTAGGATAAGAGGACCTAGTGAAAATCACCAATCTCATGGATTTGAGCATTGGTGGAGTGGACTAAGGGGTATTTGTGACCTTAACCACTATACATCATTGTGTTCTTTTTCTTTATTTATTTTCTCTACTCGCTCATCTTTGAGAGAAAAGGAAAGGCATGCTACTATATAAGATAGGTGTTCTGAATCTATTAAAGTTTTGAAAACCACAATTCACCCCCCCCCCTTGCTTCTTTGTCTTCGTTATATCTATCACGACCTAACATTTGGTATCAAAGGCAGGGATCTACTGGTATTTTATTCTTTTACCTATTCAATATCAACATTTTTTATCTGAAGGTTATAGATTATTTTACTAGCTATAACAAGCATGAGTTCAATATTTAGACAAAGATGTTGTGAAATGGATGATTCTAGAGAAGGTATGTCGATGATCTGTGCTCCCTATTTTAATGGTAATGATTATGGATACTGGAAAGCCCGTATGATTATTTATTTGAAAAATCTTGGAATAAATGTTTATTTAAATATTTTTAATACTTATGAGATTCCCAAATAAGATTTTGAATTTTGGAATAATGATCAAGAAAAATAATATGATCTCAATTCAAAAGTTCTAAATGTTATTGTGTATGGTTTAGGAACTAAAGAATTCAATCTATTTCTCAATGTTCTATTTCATATAATATGTGAATATTGTTACTATTTTCTATAAGGAAACTAAAAATGTCAGATAATTAATATATACTACTGATTAGGTAAAGTTCGATACTTTTATAATGGTTGATAATGAAACTATCAATCAAATGGATGGAAGGTTGATAGAGATTGTCAATAATGGAATTTATTTATAAGATTCAATTTTTTAATCAGATAAAACATAAAAAGTACTCAAATCACTACCTCCTAAATGGAATAGAATATCTGAAGCTATATGAAAGTCTACATCAATAAAGAATTTTACAATAATGGACTTGGTTAAGACTTTGATGATGTATGAAGTCGAGATGTAGGTTAAATCTAAAATTCATATCAAAAATGAAGAAGCCTCTCTCATGACTACAGATGATGAATCATATGATTTAAATTTTACAAATCAAGATAAAGATTTATTAGATCTTGATGAAAAGTTTGAAAAGTTGTACATAAATAAAAAGAAAGGTGTTGAAGATGATAAATACTGTGAATGTAAGGAAAGAAGTCATACAAAGGATAATTGTCCTTTACAAAAAGTTCAAAGGAAACTCAACTAATAAAGGAAAGGGAAAATCTATGAAATCTACCTAAAGTAATACTTATAGTTCATATGGTGAATCTTCTATAAATTTAGAAGCTAAGCATAAAGTTATATGTCTAGTGGATGACACTGATGAGGTACAATCCTCTTACTCTCAAAACTCTAGTTCTGAAAAACTTTCTTATGATGAGTTAAATAAATATTATTTTATGTTACAAGAAAAATATGAATCATTAAAAAAAATATAAAAAACATAAGAAATATTATGATACTGTTCTATTAGATAAAGAAAATTTATCAAGATGGATTATAGATTTAAAATCTAATGCTTCTAAAATTTATTGTGATTTACATAACTTTAAGATTAAAGAATTAATGGTTGAAGTTAATTATTTAAAAAAAACTTATAGTATGTTAATAAAAGTAGAAAAATATTTAAATCAAATCCTTGGTAAAAATAAAATACCAAAATGAAATTTTGGAATAGGAAGTGATGGTGAAATACCAAAACATTATAAAAAATATTTTTTTCTTGATTTAAATATTAAAAACATGTCCACTATTAAATGTTTCTATTATGGTATTAATGGTCATTATGAAAATGATTATTATTTTAGAAAATTGCAAATTATTGGTATTAAAAGTGCTTATTGCTCAAAAGATTTGTTAAATTATATAATTTCTACTCAAAAACAAGTTTGGTTACCTAAAAATTTAATTTCTAACACTACTAGACCCAAAAGCATAAGGGTACCAAAAAGCACTTGCTTTTGATATTTTTCAGGATTATACCACTAAGCTATATCATTAAATCTTTATGGGGTCGATCGATAGATATATATTGAAGTATTTACTAGATGAGTGAACAACTCTAAAGTAGTTTGTTATCAAAAATCCTTAGTACTAAAGTCACTAATCCAAGAAGTATTTTATTTTAATATTTGTATACTTCTGGTACATTAATTGTGTTATTCAGAAAAAGAAATTTATTTCTCTAAGTTTAATAAAATATTCTTCTTTATTATATAAATCAAATTTTTGTTTGTATTGATTATATTATAGTTTTTTCAAGTATTTAGTTTAAAAATACAGTGTTTTATGAAATTCTTTCAAAAATATTTTATCTTTTATTCTTAAAATTTTATTCGATAACACAATCAAAAAAACTCTTGTTATGTAACATGTCTTTTTAAAATGATTGTTCTTTATTTTTCAACTCAAGAAAATGAAACATTGTCTTTATTTTTTTAGAACCAAAAATTTCATCTTCTTCTTAAAATATTTTTATTCATATTCTTATTATTTGAAATATATTCTTCAAACGAATATTAAAAACCATTCATAGAAAAATGAATAGATCAAGTACTTAAAGTTCAGAATAAAATATTTCTCACAAAGGGATAAAATGTAATCCTTCTGATCTGTTGAAAGATCGGTCAGTCTCATTTGTTAAATATTCATGTACAAATTATTTTGAAATAAATAAAGAATTTCATAGTTCTAAAGAACTGGAAGTTTCTTCATTAAAAATATCTTATGAAAGTCTTATATTTAAATTTAGCTCTTTGAATAAAGAAAAATAGAAGCTAAATGCTGAGTTGGATGCATCTAGAAATTTGTATGATGATATATATAAATCATCAGTATCAAAAGTTGTTTTTTATTCGTTTAAAAAATAGTGTCATAATACTAAAGATAGTTTGATATCAAAAGTAGATTTTGAAGCTTTCAAAGTATAAATACTAAGTCAAATGGAACTTATTATAAAATAAGATATTACAAATCTCGATCTTGATAAACTGAATTCATTTCTAGTTGAACAATATTTGTCTTCATCTTATCAAAGAACAGTAGATGTTCAAAACATATTAGAAGAACTATCAAGAATTTTAGCTAATTTAAGTGAAACAATTTACAGTTTGGAAGGTTCAGAGGAATAGTCTACTATTTTTTAAACTCTTCATTTTTATTATGTTCATATAAAAATCAATGTTATATACTATTTTTAATTATACTATTTAAGTAAAAAATAGTTCAATTAGTTTCTTCGTAATTTCTTTTTACTTTTTACCTATGCAAGGATGAATCTAATTTTTGTTTGTACTTATTCAAAAAATTTGTTCAATATGCTATAATTCAGTGGGATATTTTAAAATAATAATCTTTTGATTCTTGAGAGCTCTTTGTTTAAATTTATTTTTATCTTCGTTAAGGAAATTATAATTTTAGGGGGAGAAAATTACAACTCTTATCTTTTTTATGTCACAAAAAGGGGATAAGTTTTATATTGTAATTTTATAAGTTCTACCATGTTATTAAAGTCATAGAAAATTATTATTTATAATACTATTGTGGATAATAAAGGGGGATAAGTTTATAGTTATTTAAAGTTTATAGTTATTTAAAATGGGAGAATTTTATAAGTTAAGATTACGTGTTTATCCTCATTTTTGAGAAATTTTTTTTTCTTTAATTTAATATATGAGATTAATCCTTATATTTGGGGATACGTTTTCTTTGTAAAAGAAATATTATACTTATTTTTTATTTTTACAAGATTTTTTTTAAAATTTTATTTATTTTTGTTATGGGTATTATGGGTTTTGTGATCATAAAAAAAGGGGGATATTTTTTAGAATGTGTTGATTCAAAAATTTATTTAATTTCTTTTTGGTTTTGATTCTCACAAATACCCACATTTGTGTTACTAATAAAATTAATTTAAGTGAATTTAAAAAAATTAATATTCATTGAAATATTTATTCTGGAATTATATTAAAGACTTTGATCTGTGAGGAATATTTTTTAAAGTATTCAAAATATGTTTTAGCATATTCTATAAACATTGTTCTTAACCATATGTTGGTAAGCATAGCATAAAAAATAAACCCTACATTAGTAAGTGTAACGTAAGGAAGCAACCCTACGTTTGGAACAATACATATGGATCATAAACCCTATGTTGTCAGGAAAGTATTGTTCTTCAACCCTACATTCGAAAGCAAACCTACATTTTAGGAAACAAACATGTGGTACATCAACCCTACTTTGGTAATCATCCCTACATTGTAAACCCTAGGTTCTGTGTTTTTCGGTCACGTAAAGGAACCCTACATTTGACTATTCAATGATGAAGTTTTAAATCCATGATATTTTTTGATATTTCTACAACGATCTCAATAGAAATAAAGATCAATTCAAAGATGTTTTGTGATTTATTCAAAGGATCATTATGATTATTTTAAAGGCTTGTATTCATTAGAGTAAAACATTACTATTCTTATAGAAAGTTATGACTCACATGCATGTTTTTAAATTCAAATATTCATGATTTATTATGTGATATGTCTAGAGCCGGTTTGACCTAGAGGTATTCAACCTACTGTATAAATATGGAGATGTTCTTCATTGCAAAAATATATGTAGTTTTACACATATTAATATATAGAAGAAGTTGTGTGTTGTTGCCTTTAGATCTATGCTTTGGAGACATACATTTCTAGATCTATCAAATTTACTCACTGTTTTTGTCGTTACTACTACTACATTTATTTTTTATATTTTCTTATGAAATAACAATGAATCATTTGGTGAATATACACTTTAGATACATACATATTTAAATATATATCTGGTGTTTTATTTGTTGTTGTTTGAAGAAAGTTTTTGCAACCATTAAAGATCTATATGTTTTTGTGATACATTGAAGATCTGATTTCATATGTTAGTTGCTACTGAAAGTTATAAAGTTTAACCCATACCATCAAACAAATCAAACTCTTTTGATTTATTGTAATTTTGACTACTTGCACTCATTCATGGTTAAGTGTCATCTTATCGTATTAAGTTGTGGATATTTGGTTCCTTTTAAAAGAATCGGAAGGTTTTAATTAGTCTTATTGTAAGGTGTCAACTACCTGCACTCAGTTGTGTATTTTTAAGGTCTTAAAATAAGAGGGACTAGTGAAAATCATCAAGCTCGTGGATTTGAGCGTTGGTGGGGTAGACTAAGGTATCTTTATGCCCTGAACCATTATACATTGTTGTGTTATTTTCCTTTATTAATTTTCATTTCTCACTCATATTTCAGAGAAAAAGAAAGGCACACTGTTATACAAGAGAGGTTTTTAAAATCTGTTAAAGTTTTGAAAACCATAATTCACCCCCCCCCCCCCTATCTTATGTCTTTTTCTTCATTATATATATCCCAACCTAAAAAACCACTATTCATTTAATAAAAAATCTACTCCTAACATTGAAAACTCAATAATTTATTCAAAATAATCTATGTGTTATTCAACCAGGAAAATTTGATGACCTTACTAGGAAGTACTCGGTGCTATGACCTAGATGTTTTGGCCTTCTTATAGGGTCCTAAGGTGACTTCTTTTATCCTCTTATATTTCCCTGTGCTCAAACTTGGTATAGGATTATAAGGATCTAGATCCTCGAAGAATCTAGTAAAATATTTAAGATATATGGTCAAGGGAGATCACGTCTAAGGTAATCAAGCAATGAGATAGGGTTCATAGGCTCAACTGAAACACATACAGGTTTTGGTAAATAAGAGTTTTAGGTGCATAGGGGTTTTAGGGGATTTTAGTTTTGTATTCAAAAATAGAATAAAATAAAATGAATAAATAGGCTTAAAATTGAAAATATAGTATCCCAAAATAAATATTTAAAAGAGAATTAAAAATTCATTGCATAAATTATTGTTAAATATAACTACTTAACACTAAATTTAAAAAAAAGGAAAAACTAAAGCATAAATAAATTTCAAAGAGAACATAATATTCTTATAAATAAGTTAATGTAAATTCAAATAAACCTATTTATATTTTAATAAAATCAAATCCATTGGAAGTGAGAGGATTAGTAAAGATACCAACCAACTGATTTCCAGTTGAAATAAATTCAAGAGGGATATCACCTTTTTGAGTGTGATCTCTCAATAAATGATGCCACAAAACTATGTGATTTGTTTTATAATGGTTTGTGGGATTTTTGGAAATGTTTATAGCACTAGTGTTATCACATTTTATTAGTACTTGATTAAAATTAAATCCAAAGTCCATCGAGGTGTGTTTCATCCACAACACTTTCACACAACAACTATCAGCATCAATATATTCTGCTTCTATAGTAAATAATGCAACTGGGTGTTGCTTATCACTCAACCATGAAACCAAGGATTTACCAAGAATGTGGCAGGTTCTTGAAGTGATTTTTCTACATAATATACAACCACTAAAATTAGTAACTAAATATTATATTAAATTAAAATTAGATGTTTTTTGGAAAAATCATAGAGAGATAAACTAAGCCTTTCAAATACCTCAAAATTATTTTAGCATATTTCAAATGGGATTATTTTGGATTTTCTTATAATATAATACATATTCATACTGAAAATATAACATTTGGTCTACAAACAATCAAATAAAATAAGGTCCCAATTATTACTCTATATTTCTTGTTTCCAACTGGTATCCCTGCTTAATTCAGATCAAGCTTTATGTTCGAACTCATGGGAGTTTTTTATAACTTACTACATTCAAGTTCAAAACACTTAAGTAAATCATGTATGTATTTTTTTTATTCAAAACATTCCCATATAACTTTTGATAAATTTTAAATTCAAGAAAAAAATTTAACTTAACCATCATTCTCATTTCAAACTCTTTCTACTTAATATTCGAAAATCATTACACAATTTTTGATTAGTTAAGCCAAAAATCACATCATAAATATATATTTGAATAAGTAAAATATAATTTTATGATGTTTTATTAAAAAATATTAGGATCTTTCAAACCTAATAAAAATATATTTGACAAGACAAAAGAACTTAACATTTCATACCAAGCTCTAGATACTTATTTAAAATGGAGATTTTCAAAATCAGGAGGTTGTTCACCTTAAACTTTCTCCACAAGATAACCATTTGAAAAAGATAATTTAACATCCATATAAAATAATTTAAAATTCATATGATATGAATAGTCTAGGGAAATCCTAATAGCTTCTAATTTAGAAATTGGGGAAAAGGTTTCCTCACAATATATCCCTACTTTTTTATTATAATATTTTGTAATAATTCTAGCCTTATTTCTAATTATCACACCATGATCATCTTCTTCATTTATAAATACCCACTTAGTTCCTATAATAGAGTAATAATATGGTCTATTAACTAATTCTTAAACATTATTCCTTTTGAACTGGTTTAATTTCTCTTACATAACTAATACCCAACTTTCATTAGCTAAGGATTATTCTTTGGTTTTAGGTTTAAGTTGAGAGATAGAGGAATAGATATCAAAAAGGTTTCCTATACCTCTTCTAGTTATTAATCCTTCATATAATCTTCCTATAATTGTATCTAAAGGGTGGTATTTTAATGTTCTAGGCTTTATATGAAGCATACTTTCAAGTTTACTAGTTTTTATCCTTTTAGGGCATTTTCTTTCAAAATCAAGTTTCAAATCATCATTATTTTTTGATCCAAAAATAGGTTCAAGTCTCATTTTTCTGAAGGATCACTTAACTCATCATCTTGATTCTTTTTTGTGATCAATAAGATCACTTTAATCAAATTTAACATGAGATGATTCTTCAAAAATCCTTAAATTTTTATTAAAAACTCTATAGGATTCAGAAGTTTTTGAATAGACAAGAGAGTTTCCTTCATCAACATTTTGATCAAATTTACCAAGATTATCCTTAGTTTTAAGAGTGTAAAATTTTCATCCAAAAACTTTGAAGTATCTAAATTTTTGTTTTTTGTTGTTTCATAGCTCATAGGATGTCTTCTTTAAAATAGACCTGATTAGAACTCTTTTAATGACATAGTATGTCGTGTTAATAGCATCATCCCAAAAATAAGTTGTCATTCTATATTCACATAACATAGTCCTGGAAATTTATTGCAAGGTATTATTCCTCCTTTCAACTGCAACATTCTATTAAGGTGTCAAAAATGTAGAAAAGTGTGTTTGATGCCATTTTTTGAACAAAATAATTGAAATCATGGGTTTTAAATTCTCCCCCATGGTCACTTCTTAAAACAATAATTTTGGAATATTTTTCTTTTTGAACTATCTTTAAAAAACTAATAAAGATATACCAATCCTCACTCTTAAGTCTCAAAAATAAAACAGATGTAAATATATAAAAAACATCAACTAAAACATAAAAAAGAGATTTACCTGCTATGTTTATTATTCTAGATGGTTGAAACAGATCCATATGGATAAGTTCCGATGGTCTAAAAGTAGAAACCTATTTAATTGATTTAAAATATGCTTTTTTTTACTTTCCCATTTGGAATACATCACAAAGTTTATTTTTTATCTAGTATAAGTTGAGGAAAATCTGAAATCAAATTTATTTTTGATAACTTTCTCAAGGAATAAACATTGTAATGTTCAAGATCTCTACCAAATCCAAGATTCATTTACTTCAGTATTCAAATAGTTTACATTTTATTTACTCAAAGAGTTAAGATCTAATATGTATAAATTTTCAGTTCATTGTGCCTTAAATTTAAGGGACATATCTTTTAAGATAGAACATGCATTGTTAGAAAAATATAAAAAATAACCTTCATCACAAAGTATAGAAATACTTATTAGGTTGTGATTCAAGCCTTCAACATAAAGAACTTTATTGATGAGAACTAAATTTGGATTTTCAACTAATCTAACTCCAATAATCTTGTGTTTATAATTGTCACCAAAGGTGACATATCCTCCATTAATCTTGGATAATGAGTGAAAATTTGATAAATATCCACTCATATATATCAAGCATCCACTATCCATATGCCACTTTTTATTACTATTCTTATACCTTTTTTCCTAAAAAAAGAAATCAAACAATAAGGTGTTTTGGTACCCATATTGTAACACCCCGAGATTTTATGAAAAATATTATTTTAATTTCATTAATGTCTTGTGTTGTATTCTACACCAAGATTACCTTGCGCTATACGCAACACCGTATTAGCTTGCAGTATACGCAACACTATTCTTGGATCGTGTTACACACAATTTTGATAATAGTTATTCTACGCAACATTGAGTATATATATATATATATATATATTCAATGTATAAATGAAATATGGTTGGATTCTGTTATACGAAACAACGGAGGATTCTTTCACAACACGCAACCCTGACATGGCTTGCATTACACGCAATTGCGACCTTCCTCGATAGCGTGTGTTGTACGCAATACCGGGATTTACTAAACAACGATATATTATTATAATATTGTTTTGAACTAGAATTTATGAATAGTGTTAACTAAATTTTAAATTTTATAACATTATTATTCATCTTACACATTTTATAGAACATGGTTTAATAACAAAATAAATTTTTCGGGTAAAAGAAGTATTTTTCAAAAAATGCAGTTTTGCCGCCTTTTGATGGAGCACCCACTTTAAATATAGTTTTTGACATGTTTATAAGTTCCATTTGACAAATTAAAATTATTATTTTGAATCAATAAATAAAAATTTACTTTGGATAAATTTTTCATTTTATTCTGATGACTTTCATATTTTAATGAATAGTAAAAACACGCTATATTTTAATTAAAAACAACTTTTTTCATTGTAATATATTATGTGGTTAAATTATAATATTGAATGGTTTTAAAGTATAAATATAATATATTTTTACCATTTAATATAATTTATGTCATTAGCATTGATTCTACCTTGAATTCGTAGGATAAATCAATTCAATCTTTTGCAATGTTTTAAAGAAAAACCCATTTTCTTTCGACAACGGGATTAATTTTAATTTAATTTCTGAAACTTTTGTGTATTGAATTTGGAAAAATGGATTCCATATTTGGAATCAGTGGGTCCAAATTATGTTAATAAGCTACTTTTTATTTTTGGGCATTGTGAATAGTAACTACGGTAAATTTTATTTACTATAGTTAAAGATAAATCGGGTAATTAAGGGTAAATATAAGATTATAAAATTACCATAACACTTGGAAAAATCCTATTGGATGACTAAAAGTCGACCCATATAACCTAAGGGTCAGATTAGATTTATTTAATTAAATTTTTTCAACGAAAATAATTTAATAATTATTAAAACAAAAGAATGTGACAACATGTCACTTTCTTTAATCTTATAAGTATAATAATTTTAATCTAGTGATAAACATCATGAAACTTCAAACATGAATAGTCTTCAAAAAGTTAATACAATTATCTACATCATAGGAATTTATTTAGAAATTTTAGGGATTAAATAATTATCATTTATTATGACACAAAGATGATGTCGTAATTGTCTTATTAATGAAATATTGACATAATTGATGTTATAAATGACCAAATAAATTTAATTTGAGAATTTTTATGACTTAAATTAATTTTATTGGTTAATATGACATGTTATTGTTGATATAAGTATCTTGGTTCTAACTTATCATTCTATTATGAATTTCATAAAAATCATGTACCAAATAGTGTCAAAATTGACATAAATTAGTTTTGAAAACAAATATTATATTATTAATTGTTATTTAATTCCTAAAAATCTAAGGTTTGGCCAAATGACTTAGATAAGAATATATATATTAATAATAAACAACTTGGTGTTCGTTTGGCTTGTTATGGTAAGCTTATTAACCATATAGTGTAAGAAAACAAAAAGACACGGTAAAAGTTAAATTATTTAACTTAGAGTTAAATCTAATTGATAAGGTTAAAATAATAACCTAAACTTGTCTAAATCCTATTGGATGAGAGGATTTCGACCCATCCCCACCTTAGCCTCTAAATAAATCAATTTGGAGCTATTTAAAACCGAAATTGACTTTATAATAAAAATATATTTTTAGTTATTCCAAAGGTGCCCCTCTCCGCCCTTATAAAAGGGCACCTCCTCCCTCTCTTACTCACACAACTTTGAGCCTTCAAGCTCGGAAAAACCCTGAAAAATTCTCTTCTCAACTTCCCTAGCAACATCCTAGAGGTTCTGGTCTTCCTCAAAGACCAAATTTAGTGTCCTAAGAGGAGGTCTCAAAGAGGCGCTTCAAAGAAGAGGTAATTTCCGTTACCGATTCTTTCACCTCTATTTCGTCTTCCACTTCTTCTTATTAGGTTGTTTCATTATGAAGTAATAACATAATTATCACTAATATACTGATATTTTATTATAAGTATGAAACAATCCTATTTCACCATCTATCCATCCTACGGAAAATGAAATCACCGCGCGTGCGTACGTACGGAATACCGTCTCCACGCCGTGGTGAAATCTATTTTCCACCACCACCTTACTTGGATGGGTATAATGGTGTAAATAATAACTATATATTATTATTTTAAAGTGATATTGATTCTGAAATAGTATACATACACTCCAATACAGTCCCACGATCATGAGAATGATATCATCGCTCGTGCGTACGTACGAACTACCGTCTCCACGACGCGATGAGATTCATTTTCCACTTTAACCATTCATGAATGATTATAAAGTATATATAATAAGTAATCATGAAATATATGACATAATAATGATACTGGATTTATGTATATATATATGTATGTCATCTACTTAATTCCATTCAACTCAATAAGGAAACGAAAACAGCGTTCATGCGTACGTACGGCCTACCGTCTCCATGAACGGTGTATTTCTTTCCATTTACTAATTTATTATATATATTTATATTCTGAATATATATATATATATATAAATCATTTTTTATATTCTGGAATTAATTAATCATGATCTAAGTAATCATATGAATAATTACAAGTCAAAACACGGACGACAAATGAAACAATTTTACCCAAAACGCTCTTTAACATGGAATTTACAAAAGAACGGGTAATATAAAGTCATAAGTGAACCATATATGATATCATAACAATGAATATGATTCTGTAATAAGTCAATGACATTATTTAAATCATTATACAGGAGGTTCGGACACTTACGAAGCAAATCAGACCTAAGGTAAGGGAAAATATCACAATCTCATTTTTATCCGAGATTGTTTATACTTTGGAATTTACTGGGGTGTATTTTATCATCCACATCCATGTTTCCTCAATATGTAATAGTATTTCCATCCACCTACAATTTTTTAAATCCAATTTTACCCTTCGGTGAGTTTTTAGTAAAAGATATGAAAGGAATCTTTTGTCGTTTTTCGTACGAGGTACTTTTTGACTTTTCCGACAAAAGTACGAAGAATGTTTTTTTAACTTATACGGCATGAATGGATTTTTAAAACATTATTTCAAAGAAGCTTCCTTTACAAGTTTTCAAGTTTATTTTTAATCAACTTCTTTTAGTTTAAAGTTGTATGACATGTTAAGAAAGGAAAAGTGTTTTTGAAGCAGAAAGGATATTTTCCTCAAGAATGGAGTTCAAGTGTTTTATCAAAATTATTTTCCATCTAAGACAATAAAGGGTTCTGTTTTTATCCCTATTATTACATTGATTTGATTATGTTGTGATGGAATTATTTTTATTAATTCCTTTATCTTATATGAATTGTTTGATGATGTCACGATGTGTAAGATTCCCATTTTTATTACATGGGTTATGCAATGATGTATGATTTAAGATTTTGTGGCACACATAAGAATGGTATAATTATGAGATGGGAGGGACCTATATCTCCCTCCAATGCATTGGGTAAAGATTTTATATCTCATGAGATAGACATGGCTGGAACGGTAGGTTATACCGGTTCAGTGAAACAGGACTGAAACGAGGGTGACTCGGTTCAGAAAGGGACTTTTTCCACTAAGATAGTCTTGGCAATGAGTCTTGACTAACAAGAAATGATTCTCTATGATTATGTGTGTATGCCACAAAGTTTCATGTTTTAAGTTATGATTATTGTGATTACATTTCACTGCCATGATTTATCCCATGTTATGAAATTATGATCTCTTTTGCAGGTTAAGATTTCCAAAAGGTATGTGCTTGTGTATACGATGTGATTAATATTTCTTTTGTTTACCCTTATTGAGCATTAGAGCTCACCCTTTTATGTTTTATTTTTCCCAGGATATAAAGAAAGGTTTTAGGTAAAAAAAAGGAAGATCTTTATGGGAGATGTTGAAGATCTTTCACCACGATTAGAAGATTATATTCCGAGTTTCCAAAGACACTAAACTATTACGGTCCTTGTGTGTGTGTTTTTGTAATGTACTAAGTATTCCGCAAAAGTAATGTAATGTACATGTACATTAGGCTTAGGGTCTCTACAGTTGGTATCAGAGCAAAGGTTTAGTCAACCTTTGGAAACTAGGATGCGAGAACTTTAGTGAGATCCCTAGAGATATTTCTAAGGTATGTCTAGGGATGTCTTTAAGGTTAAGTATACGTATAGGTTATAGTCCTAGAATTGCGCTAACGATCTTAGAATTTAACCTAAGATGTTAGATATTGAGGGTACTCCTCCTTTATTATATTGTTTTCCCTATCATGATTTTTGCCTCTCACACTATTCTTTTTGGGTTTTAGAAAATGGATGGAAACAAGATGATTCACGATAATGGAGGATATGATGGACAATGGAATGATATTCTTCATGAGCAACCAAATGAAATGGGATTTGGAAGTCCAAACATCATTATTATGCCGAATCAGCAATCTCATAATATGATCAATAAAGTAAAATTTGGTAAGTTTCCTGACTCAGTTAATAAGAGAAAGATGGAGTTTCATGATGATCATAGAGGAAAGAAAGTTCAATTTCCCCTATGTAAATCATGTGGGAAGAGGAATCAAGGAGAATGTTTCAAAGGAACTGGAAGATGCTTTGGGTGTGGAAAAGAAGGACACAAATCCAGTAAGTGCAAAGGAAAAGGTTCAGTTAACACCAGGGACGAGGATAATGGTATTTCTACGACATCAACAATGGTTAAATGTTTTAAATGTGGAATATACGGGCATTATGCAAACCAATGCCCTAAGGGAAAGTCTCATGAAGAGAATCAGTATGGTCGTATGGGTAGTATTTATGTGGATGATGATGAAGAGACTACAAATGATATGTGAGATGAAAGAATTGTTGAATCTCGGTCAATGGTTTAAGAATGTAGTGGATTGACTACATGTTTATCATGTGTAATGTTGTATAAGTAATCTCATGGTACTATAGAATAAAGAGACATCTAAGGATTGTTACACTGTTGTCTTTCCTTGAGTTTTGAAAGTGTATGATTAATGGTACCAGTATCCATGAAAGGTTATTCAGATATTTTTGGAGTGTAGATGATATGCGCATAATGAAGGGATAAGATGATAATGAGATGTTTGATTGTATTCATGAGATCATGATTGATATAAGGACTAAGTGATATCATGGTTTGAGTATATAGAATTTTGAGTATTTTGGTATGTGGAAAGTGTTAACCTTTAACTGCATTCATGTTTTCACTAAGGTTCAATGGGTATTCAATAGAATACATGATTAAGGCCTTTGAATGTTTAGAATGTGACCAACAAGACATATCTTATGATATATAGGGATCAACGATGGTATTAAATCTATGGTAATCGTTTTCACTATATTATGAGAGTGGACTGCAGTATTATGGATAAGCCTAAAGATTGGAATGGATTATGTTGGACATAAGTTAGTATTGTTTAAGGATAGAAGTTTTTTTGATATTATTTATGTGATGTTATAGTAATATAGTTTTAGAAAAAGCACAACCTGCAGGACGGGAGACAACCCATCGCGTCGGACAAGGCTATGGAAATAAAACCCACAACTGAAGTGCGATTGGCCTTTACCGCCTACCACTGACCTACAGGAAGTCCCTGTTTAGTAGAAACTAGTTTTATTATATTAAGCAGTATGATATATGAAGTTTAAGTCCATTTTAGGAACTATATATGATTAATCTCACTATAGAATGACTTATGTATATTTAATAACTTTTGTTAACCTTTTGTTTGAGACAGATGGAATGACCCGTCATTCTATCACATGATCTGCTAACACTTCACGAATAACAAATTCAACTTCATTTATTTAAGAGATGAAGTGGAAATTGTTCAAGGCACGAACAACAGTGAGATTGTACCAAAATAAAGTAATTATTTATTCTAATTCAAATTCTTCAACCTTAGGGAAACGATCTTGAAAACCAAAAATGTTGTCCTAGTGCTCTTATATCTGATTAATCAGATGGTACCTTAGATCGTCACAAATTTATGGATTTGTGATTACTGGCTTTTCCATAGCCATGTTCTCTACCACTCTCCATCAGAACATGATGGTTAGATTTCTCTTCCATATCCATATTTTCACCTATGTGGAAACCCAGTGATTAGTTTATTTGGGTAACCGTTACATTTCATACTTTAGTTTTTAAAATCCATGTTTTGGTATTCCTTTTTACGATGTGGGTTTCTATTAAACAAACTTTCAGGTAGTAAACCATTTATAACCCCGACGAATTTCGAGGGCGAAATTCATTTTAAGGGGGGTAGAATGTAACACCCCGAGATTTTATGAAAAATATTATTTTAATTTCATTAATGTCTTGTGTTGTATTCTACACCAAGATTACCTTGCGCTATACGCAACACCGTATTAGCTTGCAGTATACGCAACACTATTCTTGGATCGTGTTACACACAATTTTGATAATAGTTATTCTACGCAACATTGAGTATATATATATATATATATTCAATGTATAAATGAAATATGGTTGGATTATGTTATACGAAACAATGGAGGATTCTTTCACAACATTCAACCCTGACATGGCTTGCATTACACGCAATCGCGACCTTCCTCGATAGCGTGTGTTGTACGCAATACCGAGATTTACTAAACAACGATATATTATTATAATATTGTTTTGAACTAGACTTTATGAATAGTAATAACTAAATTTTGAATTTTATAACATTATTATTCATCTTACACATTTTATAGAACATGGTATAAGAACAAAATAAATTTTTCGGGTAAAATAAGTATTTTTCAAAAAATGCAGTTTTGCCGCCTTTTGATGGAGCACCCACTTTAAATATAGTTTTTGACATGTTTATAAGTTCCATTTGACAAAATATAATTATTCTTTGGAATCAAGAAATAAAAATTTACTTTGGATAAATTTTTCATTTTATTCTGATGACTTTCATATTTTAATGAATAGTAAAAACACGCTAAATTTTAATTAAAAACAACTTTTTTCATCGTAATATTTTATGTGGTTAAATTATAATATTGAATAGTTTTAAAGTATAAATAGAATATATTTTTACCATTTAATATAATGTATGTCATTAGCATTGATTCTACCTTGAATTCGTAGGATAAATCAATTCAATCTTTTGCAATGTTTTAAAAAAAAACCCGTTTTCTTTCGACAACGGGATTAATTTTAATTTAATTTCTGCAACTTTTTTGTATTGAATTTGGAAAAATGGATTCCATATTTGGAATCAGTGAGTCCAAATTATGTTAATAAGCTACTTCTTATTTTTGGGCATTGTGAATAGTAACTACGGTAAATTTTATTTACTATAGTTAAAGGTAAATCGGGTAATTAAGGGTAAATATAAGATTATAAAATTACCCTAACACTTGGAAAAATCCTATTAGATGACTAAAAGTCGACCCATATAACCTAAGGGTTGTATTAGATTTATTTAATTAAATTTTTTCAATGAAAATAATTTAATAATTATTAAAACCAAAGAATGTGACAACATGTCACTTTCTTTAATCTTATAAGTATAATAATTTTAATCTAGTGATAAACATTATGAAACTTCGAACATGAATAGTCTCCAGAAAGTTAATACAATTATCTATATCATAGGAATTTATTTAGAATTTTTAGGGATTAAATAATTATCATTTATTATGACACAAAGATGATGCCGTAATTGTCTTATTAATGAAATATTGACATAATTGATGTTATAAATGACCAAATAAATGTAATTTGAGACTTTTTATGACTTAAATTAATTTTATTGGTTAATATGACATGTTATTGTTGATATAAGTAACTTGGTTCGAACTTATCATTCTATTATGAATTTCATAAAAATCATGTACCAAATAGTGTCAAAATTGACGTAAATTAGTTTTTAAAACAAATATTATATTATTAATTGTTATTTAATTCCTAAAAATCTAAGTTTTGGCCAAATGACTTAGATAATAATAGATATATTAATAATAAACAACTTGGGGTTCGTTTGGCTTGTTATGGTAAGCTTATTAACCATATAGTGTAAGAAAACAAAAAGACACGGTAAAAGTTAAATTATTTAACTTAGAGTTAAATCTAATTGATAAGGTTAAAATAATAACCTAAACTTTTCTAAATCCTATTGGATGAGAGGATTTCGACCCATCCCCACCTTATCCTAGAAATAAATCAATTTGGAGCTATTTAAAACTGAACTTGACTTTATAATAAAAATATATTTTTAGTTATTCCAAAGGTGCCCCTCTCCTCCCTTATAAAAGGGCACCTCCTCCCTCTCTTCCTCACACAACTTTGAGCCTTCAATCTCGGCCAAACCCTGCCAAATTATCTTCTCCACTTCCCTAGAAATATCCTAGAGGTTCTTTTCTTCCTCAAATACCAAATTTAGTGTCCTAAGAGGAGGTCTCAAAGAGGCGCTTCAAAGAAGAGGTAATTTCCGTTACCGATTCTTTCACCTCTATTTCTTCTTCCACTTATTCTTCTTAGGTTGTTTCATTATGAAGTAATAATATCAGTATCACTCATATACTGATATGTTATTATAAGTATGAAACAATCCTATTTCACCATCTATCCATCCTACGGAAAACGAAATCACCGCGCGTGCGTACGTACGGAATACCATCTCCACGCCGTGGTGAAATCTATTTTCCACCACCACCTTACTTGGATGGGTATAATGGTGTAAATAATAACTATATATTATTATTTTAAAGTTATATTGATTCTGAAATAGTATACATACACTCCAATACAGTCCCACGATCATGAGAACGATATCATCGCTCGTGCGTACGTACGGACTACCGTCTCCACGACGCGATGAGATTCATTTTCCACTTTAACCATTCATGAATGATTATAAAGTATATATAATAAGTAATCATGAAATATATGACATAATAATGATACTGTATTTATGTGTATATATATGTATGTCATCTACTTAATTCCGTTCAACTCAATAAGGAAACGAAAACAGCGTTCATGCGTACGTACGGCCTACCGTCTCCATGAACGGTGTATTTCTTTCCATTTACTGATTTATTATATATATGTATATTCTGAATATATATATATATATATATATATAAATCATGTTATATATTCTGGAATTAAGTAATCATGATCTAAGTAATCATATGAATAATTACAAGTCAAAACACGGACGACAAATGAAACAATTTTACCCAAAACGCTCTTTAACATGGAATTTACAAAAGAACAGGTAATATAAAGTCATAAGTGAACCATATATGATATCATAACACTGAATATGATTCTGTAATAAGTCAATGACATTATTTAAATCATTATACAGGAGGTTCGGACACTTACGAAGCAAATCAGACCTAAGGTAAGAGAAAATATCACAATCTCATTTTTATCCGAGATTGTTTATACTTTGGCATTTACTGGGGTGTATTTTATCATCCACATCCATGTTTAATAAATATGTAATATTATTTCAATCCACCTACAATTGTTTAAATCCAATTTTACCCTTCGGTGAGTTTTTAGTAAAAGATATGAAAGGAATCTTTTGTCGTTTTTTGTACGAGGTACTTTTTGACTTTTCCGACAAAAGTACGAAGAATGTTTTTTTAACTTATACGGCATGAATGGATTTTTAAAACATTATTTCAAAGAAGATTCCTTTAAAAGTTTTCAAGTTTATTTTTAATCAACTTCTTTTAGTTTAAAGTTGTATGACATGTTAAGAAAGGAAAAGTGTTTTTAAAGCAGAAAGGATATTTTCCTCAAGAATGGAGTTCAAGTGTTTTATCAAAATTATTTTCCATATAAGACAATAAAGGGTTCTGTTTTTATCCCTATTATTACATTTATTTGATTATGTTGTGATGGAATTATTTTTATGAGTTCCTTTATCTTATATGAATTGTTTGATGATGTCACGATGTGTAAGATTCCCATTTTTATTACATGGGTTATGCAATGATGTATGATTTAAGATTTTGTGGCACACATAAGAATGGTATCATTATGAGATGGGTGGGACCTATATCTCCCTCTAATGCATTGGGTAAAGATTTTATATCTCATGAGATAGACATGGCTGGAACGGTAGGTTATACCGGTTCAGTGAAACAGGACTGAAACGAGGGTGACTCGGTTCAGAAAGGGACTTTGTCCACTAAGATAGTCTTGGCAATGAGTCTTGACTAACAAGAAATGATTCTCTATGATTATGTGTGTATGCCACAAAGTTTCATGTTTTAAGTTATGATTATTGTGATTACATTTCACTTCCATGATTTATCCCATGTTATGAAATTATGATCTCTTTTGCAGGTTAAGATTTCCAAAAGTTATGTGCTTGTGTATACGATGTGATTGATATTTCTTTTGTTTACCCTTACTGAGCATTCGAGCTCACCCTTTTATGTTTTATTTTTCCTAGGATATAAAGAAAGGTTTTAGGTAAAAAAAAGGAAGATCTTTATGGGATATGTTGAAGATCTTTCACCACGATTAGAAGATTATATTACGAGTTTCCAAAGACACTAAACTATTACGGTCCTTGTGTGTGTGTTTTTGTAATGTACTAAGTATTCCGCAAAAGTAATGTAATGTACATGTACGTCAGGATTAGGGTCTCTACACATATTATCTTGGGTCCTGAAATGTTAATGACTACAAATTTTGGAATCCAATAAGATCTTTTATTTTAAAATCTTTCACAGTAGTATATTGTCTAATGGCTGTTGAAATTTCACTGCATTTTGATGGAATAAATCTTGGAACTTTAAGTGATTGATCCAGTTCTGGAAAAGGTTTTCCAAGAGATGAAACATTGTTTATTATTTTTTGTAAGTCTTACATTCATCTAGGTTATGCTTTCTCCATCTACCATTCTAAAATTATCGAACTTTAATTTCACAGTGTTGTATCTTAACTATCTAACATTATCAGTTCCTTCATAAGCTACAGATATTGTTGTCCATATTTCATGTGTTGTAGAACATTGAGAGACTTTATTGAATTTATCTAGACCTAATCCACATATGATAGAATTCATAGATTTGGATTTGAGGTCATGTTTTACTTCAATAGTAGCATCCCATTTTTATAGATCCTCTTTAGGGATTTTATAGGGTTTGATGGATTTTAAATAAACTTTTAAACCAATATTTTTCAGATAAATAATCATTCGATCCTTTCAACACTCGTAGTTTTCTCCATTGAAATAAGGATCTTTGACCATAAGTATTATATTAGGTGTTTGGGGGTACAATTATAAACAAACAAATACACATCATGCACACACAGGTGGAAAAGGCAGGTCATATCCCCCCCAAGTGATAACCCAACCCATCATCCGCTTTATTACATTGATAATATATGGCCCGAAGGTCCAATGGGAATGAATCCCATTACATGGCCCGTAGGCCCACCATTGTATGGCCCAAAGACCTCGCTTGCATCATGCATGCATCACCGTCTTCCCATCATGCATGCATCACCCCCCCCCTGATGGTCTGGTCTGAAGGCCCTTGTGGCCCATAGGCCCAAACCAGTGGTCCAAAGGCCCAAACGGATGAAAAGTTTCAGCTACTATAGTACCTACTATAATACGGCTACAATAACCCGATAATCATCATCCACCAGAATTTGATCCTTCTATAGTAACCTGATAATCATCATCCATCAGGATTTGATCTTGGGTTTCATGCAGACTTACGAGGTGTGTTAACCACTCAACTACCACCCCAACTGCTCTGACCATAAGTATCATTTCTCTATTATCATTCATTGTATCCATTATAGTAGTAGAGAGAGATCTTTAGACTTTAACTGATCAAAGGTTGAGAACTCCAAATCATTGTTCTGATACCAGATGTTGTCCCAAATTAGTTGAACAAATAGATCAAGAGGGGTGAATTGAGATTTAAAATGGAACACCCTATTTTTTAAATCTTTCCTTCCAAATACAAATAATAGTTATGTAGCATAATAAAATAAAACATAAAAGGAACACAGAGGATTTTACAATGGTTCGGGGCACAAATATCCCATGGTCCACTCCACCAAAACTCTCTCAATGAGCTTCGTGGTTTTTCATTATATCTAATTATTTTCCTAGGGAATTTCCATCTTGGGTGCAAGTAGTCCTCACTTGGTACAAACAAAAAAGAAAAAGATTTTATGGGGCTATAGTTAAAATACTTACATCAACCTTCAGCCATGCTTAGTGCAAGGAGTGTGCACTTATAGAGAAAGAGAAAAGATATAGAATAAGAACTTCGGTTTAGGTGCATATCTGAAAGAAGTAATGGATAGTAGAGAAGACTTATAGGAGAGAGAAAACAATTTCTTCATAGTAGCTTGAGGAAGAAATTCTAAAATCCAAAGATGTTTCTTGTAAACACAAGAGCAGTAGAAATGTAGCAGACTTCTTTTTGAGAGAACAGAGCTTGTTGTAATGCATGGAAGAAGATGATGATATTCAAAACTGCGATCTCAGTTTTCTTACACACATATACACTTTTACTTTTTCTTCAACTAATATATCCTCATGTGTAGCTTATATCAAGGTTCTATTAATTAAATTAATGCGAAAAAGAAAAAATATATCCATATCATTGTTTCCTTTCTTTTCTCGACAAAAGGCATGAGAGCATAAACAAGACAATCATTTTTACCATTCCTAGAGCTTGAAACTTTTAGAAAGGTCATTTATATCTCATTTACTCATCAATTGTTCCAAATATTCAAAAACAACACTTAAGTTTCCTTAAAATACTCCAACAGTAATAAATAAGATGAGTTGTAGTAGAACGTATTCAAAAACAGACTTTGCGTAATAGAAATCAGTGTAATTGATATCACGTAGGGAAAATATTTCCATGAATTCAAATCTACGTATGTGAAAAGTCCATGGATCCAAATATTTCATGCAATCGATTTTATGTAGTCAAAAGAACCACATAGCCAAAAACATCGCACATTAAATTCTGTGTAACTGAAGTCTCTACGTAGTCGATTCTTACTTAAGAAAATTTATCGTGTGGACAATTTTGTGTAGTAGAAGAATCACTACCACAGATCCAGGCAAGGGATGTGATGGATTTTATCAGCACTAAATAGAAAGTGCTGATAAATGGGATCTTTATCAGCGCTAGCTAAAAGCACTGATAAAGGTGTGTCCTTTATCAATGCTTTTTTTAGCGGTTATAAAGGGTAGATTTATCAGCGTTATTACTAGCACTGATAAAAGTTTTTAATAAAAAATCTTATTAATTTATATAAAATTATTATATTTATATTCAAAAATAATGTTTATTTGTATACATTAAATAAAAAACGCATGTTTATAATTAATATATTTTTTTAATAATTCAAATATATATATAATGTTTTAAAAATATTATTTCTAAGATTATAATTAAATAAATATATATTTAAATAATTATAATTTTATAATAAATTTCATTAAATAATAAATATATTTATTAGATTTATTATATCTATTATATTTATTATATTTATAATTATATATAAATAATTTTTAATATATATATTTATAATTATAATTATAAATAAATAAATATATGTTTCCAATGAATTTGGTCAATAAATATATTGATGCATGAGTATAATTGACGTGCATATATGTTATGTATTCATAATGAATGTTCATTTATGCATTGCACCCTTCAAATTATTCATGTTGTCTATATATGATGACTCATTTTTTATTATATATACTTTACTAGGTATATGATTCATTCATGTTATACCCATTAATCTATTATGTTCTCAAAAATACTTATAAAATTACAATAAATATATTTATTATATTTATAATTATAAAATTTTAATTATGTATAGATACTTTTTAGATATATTTATTTGTAATTATAATTATAACTATATATATATATAAATAATTATAAAATTACAATAAATACATCTATTATAATTTTATAAATATATATATATGCGTGTGTGTGTGTGTGTTTATTTATTTATTTATATTTATAATTATATACAAATATTAATAAATATTTTATTTATAGTTATAATTATAAATATATATGTATGTATGTAAATAATTATAAAATTATAATAAATATATTTATTATACTTATAATGTTATATATATTTATAATTAAATAAATATATTATAAATATATAAAAATATTTATAAATAAATAAAAATAGTTATAATTATAATTCTAAATAAATATAGATATATTTAAATAATTATAAAATTATAATAAATATATTAATTATATATATTTATATACAAATATTTATAAATAAATATAAATAGTTATAATTATAATTCTAAATAAATATAGATGTATTTAAATAATTATAAAATTATAATAAATATATTAATTATATATATTTATAAAATTATAAATATATTTTTTATAATTTTATAATTATTTTTATATATATATATATAATTATAACCATAAATAAATGTATATTTATTAAAAAAATTAATTTCAAATAAATATGTATTTATTTATAGTTATAATTATGAATAAATATTTATTTATTTAAATAATTATAAATTTATAAAAAAAATATTTATTATTCTTATAATGTTATATATAATTAAATAAATATATTTATAAATATATAAAAATATTGATAAATAAATACAAATATTTATAATTATAATTATAAATAAATACATATATATTTAAATAATTATAAAATTATAATAAATATATTAATTATATATATTAATAAAATTATATATATAATAAATATATTTGTTATATTTTATAATTATTTAAATATATATATATATATTTAAATAATTATAAAATTATAAGAAATATACTTATTATATTTATAATCATAGAAATATATATAATAAATATATTAATTATACATATTTGTAAGATTATAGATATAATAAATATATTTCTTATAATTTTATAATTATTTAAATGAAAATATATATTTATTTATAATTATAACTCTAAATAAATATATTTATTTATTTAAATAATTATAAAATTATAAAAAAATATATTTATTATATTTATAATTTTATTAATATATATAATTAATATATTTATTAAAATTTTATAAATATAAATAATTATTTATTTATTTATAGTTATATTTATAAATATATATATATATATATTTATCATATATATAATTTTATAAATATATTTAATAATATAAATAAATTATTAACATTATATCTTTATCAGCACTTTTTTAGCGCTGATAAAACATACTTTTATCAGTGCTTTTTAACTAACGCTTATAAAAGATTTACTCGATTTTATAAATGAACCCTAACGGTCGTCTTCTTCTCTCGCATGCCTCAAACTCTCGTGGAAGCCGACCCCTGCCCCGCCGACCCTTCCTATGCCCCCACTGACCCCTCTTCTGAGGCTAAACTCTTCTCTACTGTCGACCCCTCCTTTGCCGCTGTGAATCCCTCATCTGCCGCTGTGAACCCCTCCTCTGTCATGAACCGACCTCCGTCACGAACCCACCTTCTCCGCGAACCCACCTCCATTGTGTGTCGAACCCCACCTTCTGTCGCGAACCCCTCCTTTATTGCGAACCCTCTATCTCAAACCCTCCTCCATCGCAAACCCACCTCCGTCGTGAACCCCACCTCTGATGTGAACCCCTCTACGGCCTCCACAGCCACCACCGTTGTAATGACCCGGACCCAAACAGCCACCCGAAGAGTGCTGAACGGGTCGGGTGTTACTACCTTAGGCGCACCTCCCCGAACACCAAAGGCTGCCAACTAGCAGCGAGGGTCTTATAGGTATAGTGGGGATGCTATACCCTCTCGGAGAATAATAATGGTACTATTCTGAGTATAACAATAAATATGCAGTGGAATAAACGAATCAGTAGACTCAAACCAGACCCGCAAAGCAGAAGCACATTCAATATCGATAAACAGTGGAAGCAGTAAATATAAACAATAGCAGCGGAAAGTAAACACAACAGCATGATGATCACTTTGTAACTAATACTGAATAAAAAACATACATCCAAAGCAGGTCATACATATCCATATGTAAAGGCACCAATGGCTAACCAACTTTAGCTACAAAACAAGTAAGCTTCCTGATATAGGAAAGAAAGCAAAACAAAGTAAACTCCATCTAGGCAAGACCTCAAGGTCCATACCATCTCCATGCAATAGCTAATGTAGTCCAGCTCCTGGAGCTGACCTCTTTCCTGCACGTAAATCCATAAAGTCTACATGCGTCCTGAAGGGCCCGTGTAGGGTGTGAGACGAATCTCAGTAGGATACCACCCAACGGTGTGTACCTAATAAAAGTGTTTAAGAAGGCGTGCATTTATAAGGAAAACAGTAAATAGTATGATGCACACAACCAAACACAAACTCCATTGGTGCTCAGTAGCCACCATGGAGTTTCACCTTCTTCGACCAACGTTGGAATCTCTGTCATGTAACCTGGCACCATGTGCCCCCTGACACCGTGTGTCTCAAGTACCAACGTCCTGAAGGCACACCCAAGAAATAGTAGCTCGGAGGAATAGTGATGTTTATCCTCAAATAAGTAACCAGAGGGACAACGATGTCTGCCCTCAAATAAAGTAACCGGAGGGACACCGATGTCTACCCTCAAATAAAGCAACTGGAGGGACAATGATGTCTGCCCTCAAATAATGCAACCGGAGGGACAGCGATGTCTGCCCTCAAATAACGGTGAGCCTCTTCCCCCAATCCGATAGCCTCAATTCTATCCCCTGAAGTCTCCTCACCTCCCACGTGGCTTCCTTCAGCAAGCACTCCCAAACCAATAATACCTAAACTGCAACTAATGGGGGCCTCTACCCACATGAGTGGTCAAAACCACCTCATCACGGAGTCTCTCTGTGTGCACACTACTCAAAGTTTCGAGTGAGTGGTAATCACCAAAATAGTACCCAATCCAAAACGTCTCTGACACCTCGTGTCCATGTGACCATGCCACTCAAGTCCGACGGTTTCGCCATCCAAGTAACCTGGGCCATACCCAACCTAACAGTCACCCTACCCCAAGCTGATGTCCATGACACCCAATCCCATGGTCAGAACCACCCAACGTAACCCGGGTCAAGCCCAACCTGTGATCAGCATCACTCAAGAATATCTGGGTCATGCCCAACACAACCCAAAGGTTCCAACATATGCAATTCAGGAATTACATATATGACATATTTAAACAGAACACATAAACAGGAAAAACAATCTAAACAGTTGAATTTCACTAAACAAGCATTGTCCCATACTAGCACATAGGTCTTTAAGTCCTCTAACAATTTATATCAAGGTTTAATAACTAAACTCAACAGTTTAAAATAATACAATTCAATTATAACCATCTTGGAATTCCCCGGCCAAAATTCCCCGATAAACAACGACCACTCGCTCAACCCCGCTTAAACAAAATAGGTAATAGGGCATACCCAAAGGCATCCCCTAGGTTAGATAACAATTAAACAAGCAATAACAGGCAAAATATGGTCACACTAAAAATACCTGAAAACACACCAAAGGTCGCACCACCCAAAAGTCTGTGAAAACACAAAAGGAGGTATGCACCACCTACCTAAGACTTGTACGATAATACTCTTCCGATAACAGCCTCCAATTAGATCTAAAACGTGTTATATCTACAAAATAATCAAAATCGTTCAAACCCCTATAACTCATTCTAGAATAGAAATCAAGAAGAACGGATCAAGAGGAATCAAGGCCTTACCGAGGGGGTTACAATGGATCAAACAGTATTTGAATCCGACTTTGGATGAAGAAACGGGAGGAAATTGAAGCTTCGGCGTCCTGGTTCGTGAAACCTGGCGACCCCCTATACCCTCTGCCTCAAAATGAGTCTACTGCCCATTTTAACAAAAAAGAAAGAAAATACATGGCGTGTACTTTAGGACTACACGTCGTGTATCATTTTACTATTCATATGACAGTTGAAAATTCACCGAGAACTTGCCGACTGACTACACTGCGTGTACCTAGGGGGTACACAGTGTGTACTCTCTACCCGGCTGACATCCCCAACATGCCATGTATATCCCCATACACGACCCCTCTACACGGTGTGTACAAATAGTACACGACATGTACTCTCTAAAAAAATTATACCCCACCAAGAGGCCTATGCGCCTTGTATGTCCTTCTCAGATGAGCAAGGGTACACAGTGTGTACTTAAGGTACACGGTGTGTAATCTAGAAGTTTCCATAAACTACCCAGTTTATCTAGTTTTCTTAGAAATGAGTCAAAATTTCAAACAGGGTTGGGATTTTGACCCGTTCCAAAAACCTGGGTTCATATAATCTTCCCACCTTTATATAGCTCATCCTCGAGCTATCAAACGGAACCCGGAGATGACACCGAACATGCCACCCCAATCAAGGTAACCCGGACTCTCCCGATCCCAAAGATTCTGGCTAAATTCTTTAAGGGGCTCCCCACCTTAGAAATTGCCTAACTTGGTCTCAACCCTACAAAACTCAACAAAGTAAGGGCGTATTAACCTGTTTCTAGACTCATGGTCCTCTCATGATGCATCGTCACCCCTATGCCTCATTGGTGCTCCCATGTTGTTTCCGCCACCCAACGTATCCCGCACCACATCGATGTCCACCTCCACGAGGTCCTACATCCCATGGATGCTCAAAATGTACCCGGTGCCTAGCACCTCAAGTAGCCTGCATCCTCGATGCCCTGATTCCCATGACACCTCAAGTAACATGCATCCTCGATGCCACAATTCCCAAGGCACCTCAAGTAACCTGCATCCTCGATGCCCTGATGTCATGAATCTCATACATATATATAAATATATCCTGCACCTGATATGGTGCCAATCCCACTGATCAGCATCTAGTCAGTCCACATGAATCTTGTGCACCTTGTGCACTCAAAACAAACATTCCTCAATATGTCATGCCAAAATAAAACAAAAAAAGTCATAGCCACACTCATGGTGTACCTCTAACCATCGTCGGCTCACCAGACTACTCAGCCCCTGGCAGCTCCACGGTGTATACCTAGCCTGAAGTACGGCTACCTGATGCCTGACCTCCCTATGGTGCTGCTCCAGTCACCGGCCACTAACCCCTCAGCTGGGTTCCACTGTCTATGTCACGTCCTCCACGTGCAGTTGAAATTCGGCTACCCTCTCCTGGTACCGAACCTGAACCAACTCCAGATGTCACAGTCTGTCCTGGTCTCTGTCTGCTAGCTGTCTGAGAAGGCTACCTACAGAACCTCTCTAGATGCTTGACCTGTCCACATGCCTGACACTCCTTTGGAGGCCTATCACACTGAGTTCGAACATGTCCTGGCTTCCCACACTGAAAGATAA
Organism: Viscum album; assembly: GCA_963277665.1. Classification (NCBI taxonomy): domain Eukaryota; kingdom Viridiplantae; phylum Streptophyta; class Magnoliopsida; order Santalales; family Viscaceae; genus Viscum; species Viscum album. The sequence continues at coordinate 1,969,573,715 of OY728161.1, forward strand.
CCAATGAATAACTACTATGAGGTGGTCTAGCTGAGTCCTTAGCCTAACTGCCCTGCTGGAACTCATCCCATCCTCACTTCCTGTTGTCTGAACCGTCACCTGAAATTGTTCCCTGACCAACCTGGGGCCTATCCCTCTGGTTTCCCTCTACTATGAGCACCTGATTCACCGCCTCTAATAATGAACCCAGCCTGAAGATATTCACCTGGATTTGAATGGTGTGTTGTAATCCATCCTTGAAGCGTCTCACCCTTTCCGGGTCTTCGCTTACCATACCAATTTCAAAGTGAGATAGCTCAGTGAAAGTAGCTTCATAGTCCATGATGGACATGTCTCCCTGCTAAAGGCTCAAGAACTACCAATCTCTCTATGCCCTTAGTGTCTCTGGGTAAAATTGCTCGAAAAACCTATCCTTGAAGTCTTTCCATGCTAGTCCCTCGTGCATGTGATTCTGAACCTGCACATCCCACCAATGCTTTGCCAGTCCCCACAGCATGTACGTTGCCAGCTTAACCCTCTACCCTAGAGGCATATCGAGCTGCTCGAAGATCATCTGCATGATCTCTATCCAGTTCTCAGCCGCCTGAGGACCACCCTCACCCTGAAAAATTGGTGGGTGCTACGACGGGAACTCCCACGTCAGATATGCCATATATGGCTTTATACCCTACGCACCTCTGTCGATCCCCTTCAAGACACATACCAAGCTAGCTCAGAGCTGCTCGTTGAGTCATGGTTCGAACGCTACCAAACCCGGCTGTTGTCCTACCTGCACTAGATCCTGAACCTGATCTTGTCCCTAAGCCTGTACTCAAGGCTCCTACTCTGCCTGTGCTAGATCCTGAACCTAATCCTGTGGCACTGTATCATCTCCCGCCTGACGCTCCATCTGAGTCGGCTAAAAAGGAACTCGTTGAATACCATAAATGGTCAAACAACCCATATATATATATATATATATATATAACAATATATATTCAACGCAGATAAGGAAAGTAGTAAAGAGGTAGTATAAAACAACTACCCTTACTCTCCCCCACCGCAACCCATTCCCATGGTAGCCTGGCCTCATGGCCTCCTTACCCGCCCTTAACAGAGCCAAGCATCAAAAGTACCTCGGGCCATGCCCGTCCTGACAAACAACGTTGCCTCAAACCGATGACCTAGTCGCCCAATCCTAGTGATCAAGATCACCTCAACCATAGTACCTGCCTACTCATACAAGATCCAGACCCAAATATCCTATAATCTATAAATATACAAAGCATGGCATAACACATTGCAATAAACAATCAATTTTATCAGGAATTTCATCTATTCACATTTCAAAAGAATACAAAGCATGGAAATTTACATTTTTCACATGGTATTATCACATCACAAAGCTTATGTGCAGTTATGAAATTGAAATACCCTAAAATGTGTCTATCAAAAGCCAAGAAAACAAGCCTTGCCATACTAGGCCAAGGTCTAATCCTCCCTTACCGCACTGGGTCAAGGGTTTCATATCACAATCAATAACATCACACACCAAGTGAGCCACCAAGGTGGAAATCATATAAACTATAATCTGAGAAAAAGAAAATAGTAATTCTCACCCATGGAAACTTGTTTCATCCCTCGTACCTAGAGTTGTAGGCACCCAAGCACAAGCTAGAAACTCAGTTCCAGTAACAACCTATCTCTAGTCTACCATAACCCAAATAGTAAAACCAGCAGTAAATAAAAGAGAAGTGTCAATCTCATTAGTATCCAGTAAAACACTACTATTAAATCCCTATCAATAACTCCTCTGATACCACTTTGTAACGACCCAGACCCAAAATGTCACCTGAACAGTGTTGAACGGGTCGGGTGTTACTACCTTAGGCGCACCTCCCCAAATTCCAAAGGCTTCCGACTAGCAGCAAGGGTCTTATAGGTATAGTGGGAATACTATACCCTATCTAAGGATAATAATGGTACTGGTATGAGTATAGAAATAAATATGTAGCGGAATAAATGACTCAGAAGACTCGAATCAGACCCGCAGAGCGAAAGAACATTCAATATCGATAAACAGCAGAAGCAGTAAATATAAATAACAACAGTGGAAAGTAAACACAACAACATGCTGATCACTTGTAACTACTACTAAACAACAAACACACATCCAAAGAAGGTCATACATATCCATATGTAAAGGTGGAAATGACTAACCAACTGTAGCTACAAAAAAACGTAAGCATGCTGATACAGGAAAAAAATTAAAATAAAGTAAACTTCAGCTAGGCAATACCTCAAGGTCCATACCATCTCCATGCAATAGCTAATGTAGTCCAGCTCCTGAAGCTAACCTCTTTCCTTCATGTAAATCCATAAAGTATACACATGTCCCAAAGGGCCTGTGCAGTGTGTGAGATGAATCTCAGTAGGATACCACCCAATGATGCATACCTAATATAAGTGTTTAAGCAGGAATGAATTTATAAGGAAAATAGTAAAGAGTATGATGCACACAACCAAACACAAACTCCACCGGTGCTCAGTAGTCACCATGGAGTGTCACCTACTTCGCCCAACGCCGGAATCTCTGTCATGTAACCCAGAACCATGTACCCCCTGATACCGCATGTCTCAAGTACCGACATCCCGAAGGCACACCCAAGAAATAGTAGCTCGGAGGAACAACGATGTCTATCCTCAAATAAATAACCGGAGGGACAGTTATGTCTTCCCTCAAATAAAGTAACCCGAGGGAAAGCGATGTCTACCCTCAAATAATGGGGAGACTCTGCACCCCAACCCGATATCCTCAATGATATCCCCTGAAGGCTCCTCACCTCCCACGTGGCTTCCTTCGGAAAGCACCCCCAAACCAATAATACCTAAACCGTAACTAATGGGGGCCTCTACCCACACGAGTGGTCAAAACCACCTCATCACGAAGTCTCTCTATGTGCACACTACTCAAAGTTCTGGGTGAGTGGAAATCACCAAAATAGTACCCAATCCACAACGTCTCTGACACCTCGTGTCCCTACGACTATGCCGCTAAGTCCGACGGCCTCACCATTCAAGTAACTCGGTCCATGCCCAACCTGACAGTCACCCTACCCCAAGACGACGTCCATGATGCCCAATACTATGGTCAGAACCACCCAACATAACCTGGGCTAAGCCTAACCTGTGATCAGTATCACTCAAGAATATATGGGTCATTCCCAACACAACCCAAAGGTTCCAGCATATGCAATTCAGAAATTACATATATAACATATTTAAACAGAACACATAAATAGGAAAAACAATCTAAACAATTTAATTTCACTAAGAAAGCATTGTACCATACCAGAACATAGGTCTTTAAGACCTCTAACAATTTATATCAAGGTTTAATAACTAAACTCAACAGTTTAAAATAATAAAATTCAATTATAACCATCTTGGCATTCCCTGGCTAAAATGATCCGATGAGGAATGACCACTCGCCCAGCCCTGCTCAAACAAAAAAGGTAACAGGGCATCCCTTAGGTCAGATAACAATTAAACAGGAAATAACAGGCAAAATAGGTTCACACTCAAAAATACCTGAAAATGCGCCAAAGTCTGCACCACCCAAAAGTCTGCGAAAAAACAAAAAGAGGTATGCACCACCTACCTGAGACTTTTACAATGATACTCCTCTGATAACAGCCTCCAATTAGGTCTAAAACGTAGTAGATCTACAAAATAATCAAAACCGCTCAAACCCCTATAACTCATTATAGAACATAAATAAAGAAGAACGGCTCAAGAGGAATCAAGGTCGTACTGAGGGGGTTCCAATGGATCAAATGGTGTTTGAATCTGACTTCAGATGAAGAAACGAGAGGAAATTGAAGCTCCAGTGGCCTGGTTCATGAAACCCAACAACCCCCTATTCCCTCTACCTCAAAATAAGGATACTGCCCATTTTAACGGAAAAAAAAAAGAAGATACATTGCGTGTACTTTAGGACTACACGCCTTGTATCATTTTATTGTTCATACGACGACTAAAAATTCTCCGAGAACTTTCCGACTGACTACACGACGTGTACCTAGGGGGTACATGGTGTGTACTCTCTACCTAGCTAACATACCCAACACGCCATGTATATCCCCATACACGGCCCCTCTACACGGCATGTACAAATAGTACACGGTGTGTACTCACTAAAAACATTCTACCCCACCAATAGGTCTACACGCCATGTATGGCCTTCTCACATGGGAAAGGGTAAACGACTTGTACTTAAGGTACACGACATGTAATCTAGAATTTTCTAGAAACTGCCCAGTTTCTCCAGTTTTCTTAGAAACGAGTCAAAATTTCAAACAGGGTTGGGATTTTGACTTTCTCCAAAAACCTGGGTTCTTACAACCGCCACCTACCCCGACTGTGTCGCCATCAAACCCTACTGCTTCCACATGGGGGTATGCCATTTTTTCCACATTATTATGAATTCATAATATATAGATAGATTTTGTCTTGGTTTTGGTCTATTCTTACATTTCATTTAATATGCAAGAAATTCCTTTGAATACCTTCAAATGGAGTGTCATTGATTCAACAACCCTAGAAGTATAATATAAATCCTTTAAAACATCTATATATTCTATATTTTCCACAATAACATTGTTGGAATAATTTCCCAAAAAATAGGTAAGTGAAAAAACATTCACTTTAATATTACGATGTGTTTGTTAAGATGGGTGCATGTTTATAAACTATCTTTGAATTCTATTTTTAAATCCCCAAAACAATTGAATTCTAAATTAGTACAACATTTAGAAATGTGAATAGAAAAATATGTTGTTGTTGTAAAACAAATATTTTTTTCTGTAATTGGTTATCCCATATAGACTTAGAGATGACTTACCATGGATAATTTTTAAGAAACTTGTGGCTCCACACTTCTCTCATGTAATTATTTGAGTTAAATGAAAGTGGAAGAACAAAAGGGGAGAAGAATTTTCCTTAATTCATATAAAAAGGGGGATATGAATTTTTACCTTGGAATACACTCCCATTTATTTAAGGAATGAACATGTAGAAAAAGTTTTCCCATTCCTTTTTATTTATTATCATTAAGAGGGTGTGGAAAAGTGAATTTTTTTGACATGAATTAAGATTAAACCATTTCAATGGAATTGAAAATAAATATAAAGGTGGTTATTGAATCTCCTAGAGTTATGTAACATTATATTTTTTTCAATAGTTATCAACGAACATTTTAATATTAATGTAGATAATTTTAATGATGGATTGAGTATCCAACCAATTACATATAGATTGGAGGTGTTTCCCCTAAACTATGGTTATGTAGATAGATAAAAGTTTCTACTACCTATAAATATCTAGCTGGATAGATTCTAGTTTCATGATATAAGATTAAATGATTAAATGTACTAATCTTCATGATAAAAAATGGCAAGTACTAAAGGAAGTGTTCTAGTGTTGTCTACAATAGTTTGGAAATAAGTTTCAAAGAATCTAGCTACTTAGAGAGATTGAAAATGCCTAAGTGGCTCTTTTAAAATGATTTAAGTGTTTTAAAATGTTTATTAAAAAATTATAAGTGTTCAACATACCCTTTTTTGGTTTTAAATAGCTTTAAAATGATTTAAACACTTAGCATGGACTTAGCACTACTGGAATTTTCAATATTTGTGATGGGCTATTTGCAACGGGATCCCGTCGCTAAAGGCCTTTTACGACAGGGTTCCGTCGCAAATAGCTCATTGCTGAAAACGGCGTTGCAAATAGATTTTTTTGCAACGGGCCTGTCGCAAATGGTTTTCGTTTATATATAAAAAGGATATTTGCAAAGGGATGTCGCAAATAAGCTATTGCGACGGGACTTTCATTCTGTCGCAAATAGGTAAATAAAAACTTATTTACGACGGGATCGTCGCAAATAAGTTGTTGCGACGGGCCGTTCATGTTGTCGCAAATAGGACAATAAATAACATATTTGCGACGGGGTCCCGTCACAAATAGCCCTGTCACAAATACTGAAAAAAAATATAATTAAAAATAAATCATATAAATCATATAATATTATATAATAATAATATTAATATTTATAATATAAAAATTATATTATTATAATATTAATAATAAAAAATATATAAAATAAATTATGAAATATTAATATCAAAAAATAATAATAATATGAATACTATTAATATAAATAATATAATATTGTATAATAATAATATTAATATTAATAATATAAAAAATTAATATATTATTATTATTATTATTAAAATAAACATACATATTTATAAAAAAATAATATTAATATTATTAAAATTATAAAATATTAAAATTCTCAATATTCACAACAAATATAAAATATTAATAAAATATTATTATTATTATTATTATTATTATTAAAATAAACAGACATTAAAAATAATACTAATAAGTAATAAAATATTAAAAAAAATTAACCAATATTCGTACCAATATGAAAAAGAGAAATTGTAAATAGTTAATATTACAATAAGCTATGAACTCAAATGTTTGTTACATGTAAAAAAATCACTGGGGTGGATAATCTGGGGGACCTGGTGGAGATGGTGGAGGAAACTCCATCCCTAAACTGCGAATCAGACGGCGCATGTACTCCATCTGTTCCTACTACCACTCCTCATATCGACACATCTTCTCATTATGTTGATGATGATATTGACACATCTCCTCATCGTGTTTCTCCTTCCACTCCTGCTCTCGCTGACGCATCTGCTCCTGCTCCTGATTATTACTAATTATTACTAATTTAGCAATACTTAGCAAAACTGATCCTGATTATTACTAATTATTACTAATTTAGCAATACTTAGCAATACTTAGCAAAATGAAAACTGCTTGAATAATGAAAGGAAATTTGGTAATCATCGTTGTGGAAATGATTACAAATTTTCCCTTCATTATCCAAGCAGTTTTCGTTTACTAATTATAATTATATCTAATTATTACTAATAAAAAATTATATTATCAATATTTATGAAAAAAACAATATTAATATTATTAAAATAATAAAAAAATTATAAAATATTCAAATTATCAATATTCGCAACAGGCTTTGCTATATTCTTAACATGTTCAAATCTCAAAGGGTCGCCAATTATCAGGTCATGCGCAATAAAAAGTTTGTGTCAGCCATGTCCAATGTAAACTCTATAATTGTCCTTGCATGGTTGATCACCTCGCAAGTAGTGTTGCAATAGGATGACCAAAGTAATGTCATTCTCGTCTCTAAGAATCATCTCACTCCCTTTACATAGATCATTCTTCCTTAAAAATTTGAGGGGACATCAGTATATTTTCCTTAAATTTTCAAGGAAGAATGGTCAATGTAAATGGTCATGTGAGATAATTCCTATAGATGAGAAGGGCATGACTTGGGTTGTCCTATTGCAACACTGCTTGCAAGATGATCAACCAAGCAAGGAAAATTGTATCTAATTATATCTAATTATATCTAATTATATCTAATTATATCTAATTATATCTAATTATATCTAATTATTACTAATTATTACTAATTATTACTAATTATTACTAATTATTACTAATTATTACTAATTATATCTAATTATTACTAATTATTATTAATTATTACTAATTATATCTAATTATATCTAAGTATATCTAATTATATCTAATTATTACTAATTATTACTAATTATATCTAATTATATCTAATTATATCTAATTATTACCAATTATATCTAATTATTACCAATTATATCTAATTATTACCAATTATATCTAATTATTACCAATTATATCTGATTATTACCAATTATATCTAATTATTACCAATTATATCTAATTATTACCAATTATATCTAATTATTACCAATTATATCTAATTATTATCAATTATTACTAATTATTACCAATTATTACTAATTATTACCAATTATTACTAATTATTACCAATTATTACTAATTATTACTAATTATTACTAATTATTACCAATTATTACTAATTATATCGAATTATTACTAATTATATCTAATTATTACTAATTAGTACCAATTATTACTAGTTATTACCAATTATATCTAATTATTACCAATTATATCGAATTATTACTAATTATTACTAATTGTATCTAATTATATCTAATTATTACTAATTATATCAAAGTATTAGTAATTATTACTAATTATATCAAAGTATTACTAATTATTACTAATTATATCTAATTATTACTAATTATTACTAATTATATCTAATTATTACTAATTATTACTAATTATATCTAACTATTACTAATTATATCTAATTATTACTAATTATTACTAATTATATCTAATTATTACTAATTATATCTAATTATATCTAATTATTACTAATTATTACTAATTATATCTAATTATTACTAATTATATCTAATTAATACTAATTATATCTAATTATTACTAATTACCCCTAATTATTGCTAATTACCCCTAATTATTGCTAATTACCCCTAATTATTGCTAATTACCCCTAATTATTCCTAATTACCCCTAATTATTACTAATTACCCCTAATTATCCCTAATTATATCTAATTATAACTAAATTCCGCTAATTATCTATAATAATCTCTAATTATTGCAAATTAACACTAATTATTTGTAATTATCACTAACAATATCAATTTCTTACTAAAAATAAATATAAATAAAAATCAATTTAAATCTAATTTAATTACAACTAATAAACAACAATTAAAATTAATATAAAAAAAATAAAATAAAATATAAATACCTTAAACTTTTATATTCTGAAGGTATTGGCGCCTTCCAATTTCTCTCGTATAAAAAATTTTAACTAAAAGAAATTTTTTCCTTAAAACTGGAGAATGAAGAGAGAGGGAGAGGAATATCTGAGTGATTTGGAAAAAAACGAGTGGGGGTATATATAGGTTAGATTAGTTGCGACAGTGTTATTTGCAACGGGTTTCCCGTCGCAAATGTTGGTATTTGCGATGGGGGTCGTCGCAAATATTATTGCCCGCATTAATTACAGTCGGCGGTTAAAAGGGTATTTGCGACGGGTCCCGTCGCAAATACACACTTGTCGACATACTATTTGCGACGGGCAGATTTGCCCGTCGCAAATGGTATTTACCGTCGTCGGGCTTTTGCGACGGGGAGTGCATCCCCGTCGCAAATACCCTTCCCGCATTTTGATGCGCAAACCGCGCCAAACCTATTGCGATGGGTCGCCTATTTCCGTCGAAATTAACCTACTATTTGCGACGGGAAAAGACTCCCGTCGCAAATACGTATTTCGTCGGACCTTTTGCGACGGTATATATTCTCGTCGCAATTGACCCGTCGCAAAAAAACACTTTTCCCGTAGTGTAGGTTGCATGCCAAGTGTTTGTCAACTCACCTGATTGGATTTCATAAAGGGATGTGAATGTTTTGAAAGTGTATTTAATGCTGGTTTCATTTTAACAAGGGGTGTGTGAAGTTTTAAATGAAAATTTGTAAAATATAGAGGGTTTTTGCTCATTTTAAATGATTAAGACTGTTGGGTCATGAAGTTACCTTGAATGCTTTAAAAAAAGAAATTGCGGTTTTGTGAAAGAGTGCTTGGAATTGATTGGTTTATTTTAAAAAGGGTGTGTTATTTTAAAGAGGAATTTGTGTAAATTGTTGGTTTTCGATGGAATTTTAAATGTGATTTTATAAATAGTTTTCAAAGGATGTCTGAAATGTAGTTTTTCTATAATATTTTAAGTTTATATTTTTATAGAATTAGGAAAACCAATACATTATATAGGGAATACAAGTAGATTGATTATAACGCCATGGCAAGGGCATGTCACTAACTCTATTCAACTTATAGGATATCCATCATGACCTCACTCCCGCAAAAGGTGTATTAATGTTTAACCTCATTGCAACTCCTAAACCTGCTTTGCATCTAACATCACCTACAAGGTTTAAATTAGGTGACCCCTTGTTTGATATGTCTATTTAGGCATTTTCCCTCAGAGGGATGTGATTGATTATTAATATGAAATGCTTGATGCTTATTCATGGATATGAAAATGGTCTCTTTCTTGTGAGGGTGTTAGAGTTGACATGTGATTTACTACTTATATTATATTCATTAATGTGATGATCATTAGATTATTGTTTCTCGCTTCCACTTGTTTGGATGCATGGGAACCTTATGAATTAAGAAATAAGTCCAGATGTATACTACACTAGTTAACTCACACACTAGATAGTTCCCCATGGTTGTATGGTTTGATTAGTCTATAGGAGTGTCCCTAATGAGGAATGTGTGGTTAAGTCAGGTGGATTTTCTATTTTTTTTAGGATTCAACATAGGCATAATATTGGCATCATTGTAGTGTGAGTACAAAATGAATGAATAATTGAATTCCCTCTATGATTTTGATACATTACAGATAATAGAATTGGAACCAGGAAAGAGGGATCTGTAGAATAATTAGATTTATCTTCTAAAGGAGAAAGTGGATGATAGGAAATAGTGCATGGTGTCTCTAGTTGTAATTTTATTTCAATAATTAGAAGGATTATATTTCAGATATATTTTCTCTCCTGCTGTAAAGCATATAATAATTCAGATGGTTCTCAGCTTGGTTTCCATTGAAGCTTTATTTCTAGAACAAATGGATGTCATGATTATATTCTGTCATGGAGATTCAGAGGAAGAGATCTACATAGATCAACTTGAAGGTTTCATGCTAAATGGAATATAAGGTTAAGTTCTAGTCTAAAATGGAGTTTTTTTTGTCTTAAGTAGGCACCAAGACAGTGTAACTAGAATTTCAATGCTTTCATGGTAGAATTAATGTGCATGTAGTGTAATGTAAATAATTGCTACTATATAAAGGTGTATTATGATATAAGTTTTTTCATTTTTCTTATTTATGTGGATTAATTTATCTTAGTTATACCAATGAAGGAAGGGTGAGAAGATTTGAATATTGATTTATCTAGAAGATCCAAATTGAAGGACCTTGGTTCTGGGAAGTGGATATTGGGGATAAATATTGAAAGAGACTTAAAGTCTAACTTTTTTTAGCCTTGGTTAATTTTTATATCAACGTTTTGTGTATTTATTTTTTTAAATATTAATATTACCGAATCAAATAGGATGGATATGAATATAGAATGGATGGATTCCAATCGTCTAACAAAAGAGTATGAAGATGGAGTGAAAGAGTTCATCGAGTTTGAAAAATATCATGTATATGACCCTTCTCAAATCCTTTGTCCATGTTTACATTGTTTTTATTCAAGACAAATTAGTCCATAGGAGTTGTAAGACCACTTGATCTATCACGGAATAGATCGAAGTTATAAATTTTGGAATAAACATGGGGGAAAGTGAATATAGCTAGTTGTTGGGATAACACTACATTTTATGGATCATCTGATATGATTACAAGTGTGGACAATGAAAAAGACTATATTGAGGATGTGATTAAATGTGAATGATGATGAAGATTGTATTGAGTAAATGGTAAGGATAGTTGAAGATGAACTTTTTGATTGCCCAAAATTGTTTGAGAAGTTAAAGAGTTATTAAAAGACATCATTGTATATTGGTTACACTAAATATACAGCATTATGAGCCATACTGAAGCTGTATAATTTGAAAGTAGGAAATAGATAGAGTGACACCAGTTTTATGGAACTACTTGCTCTCTTAAATTACATGATCCCAGAAGATAATGAGATCTCGATCTGAACATACGATGCCAAATGAATGTTACACTTGATGGGTATGGTCTCTGAAAGAATACATGCATGCCTGAATGATTGTATAATATTTCGTAAGGACTACAAATCACTTACAGAATTCCAAAAGTGTGGCACTTCTCGATACAAGAAAGATGAATATGGTCCTATGGAAGTTTTATGGTGCTTTCCAATCATTCCAAGGTTTAGGCACCTATATGAAAGTGAGGAGACTGTAAGACAATTGACGTGGCACACAGATATAATAATTAAATATGGGAAACTATGTCACCCGACATACTCTCCTCAGTGGAAGAGAATTGATCATGAGTATTCTAAATTTGGAAATAAGCTGAGAAACCTTTGTCTTACATTATATACAGATGGGGTGAATCCTTTTGGTTTTCAAAGAAGCACTCACATTACATGGTTGTTTATATTGGTAAATTATAACTTTCCACCATGGTTATGCATGAAATGAAAATACATCCTGTTATTTATACTTATATCAGGACCAAAACAACCAAGTAATGATATTGATTTTTATTTGGATCCATTGATCGATGATTTGAAATTATTGTGGGATTCAGGTGTTACATTGTATGATACTTACAGAAATGAAGATTTCACGTTGAGATTCATGTTTTATGGGATGATAAATAACTTTCCTTCTTATGGAAATTTTTCAGGATATAGAATTAAAGGAACTCAAGGGTGTCCCGTTTGCGAACAAGGTACACAGTCAATTAGGTTGAAACATTAATCAAAAACTATGTTTCTAGAACATCATAGATTTCTACCCTAACAGCATAAGTACCGATCTTGGATGAAATCATTCAATGGAAGTTTAAAATAACATACAACATCATATCCACTAATAGGTGATCAACTGTTTGATAAAGTAAAAGATTTGAACACTGTTTTTGGTAAACTATTTTCAAAAAACATAACAAAATCTAGTTGGAAAAAGTGATCAGTTTTTTTTAATTACCATACAGGAATTGTCTGCACATCATAAAATTTCTTAATGTTATGCATGTTGAAAAAATGTATGTGATAGTTTCATTGGCATGTTTCTAAATTCACCTGACAAAACAAAATATGAAATTAAGGCTAGGTTGGACATGGTTGAAATGGAAATATGAGAAGAGTTGTCACTAGTGAAGGGTGAAAATGAATTCTTCCTCTAGCTACTTACACTTTTTCCAAGCATGAGATATATCAGCTTTGAAACTTCTTGAATGATGTAAAGGTTATAGAGGGGTATTCATCTAATATCAAGAACATCGTGTCAACGATCAATTTAAAATTAAAGGGTCTGAAATCACATGAATGTCATGTTTTGATGCAAGATCAATTATTATAGATTTACATTACATTTTTTCCAAGCATGTTTGTCATACATTAACCAAGATTTATTTCTTTTTCAAAGCTATGTTTATCAAAGTTATATACCCGGTGAAATTATTGACTATGGAAAGAGAAATTTCTATTATATTATATGAATTGGAAATGTTCTCCCTGCCAACATTATTTGATATGATGGTCCATTTGATGGTTCACTTGGTGAGAGAGATTCGACTATATGGCATTATGCACTATAGATGGATGTACCCCATTGAACTGTATATGGATATTTTGAAAGGGTGTTTCAAAAATCTAAGTCGTTCAGAGGGTTGTATTACAAAGTGATATATTGTTGAGAAAGCAGTTAAATTTTGTACCAAATACCTATCCAGTGTAGAAAGAATTGGTCTACCAAAATCTTGTCACACTGGGCGGCTTGCGGGTGAAGGAATTTTTAAAAGAGATGTTGTCACAATCAATATTACAGATCAGGAGTAGGCCCACCTTTATGTTTTTCATAACGTTTTGGAGGCTTACCCATATGTTGAAACCCAAAAAGAAATTATTAGTCATTTAAATCCATCAAGGGATGAAAATGGATATCAAATACACATAATCAATAGTTTATAAGATGGTTTCACGACCATATTTTTAAGGGGTTAGATAAAAATCCAGATTCAATTTAAGAATGAATTATATGGCTAGCCAGAGGACCAAGTGTGTATGTATTATCTTATAATTGTTATGTAATTAATGGTTATATGTTCTATACAAATGAACATGATGAAGATAGTACCACGAAAAATAGTAGAGTTACACTTGTGGCTGAAGCGATGCATGTTTCTGGTACTAAGAACAAAAATTCAATTTACGTGAATATTTCATACTTTGGCATCATCAAACAAATATGAGAGTTGGATTATACAACATTCCAAGTGACGATTTTTCAATGAAAGTGGGTTGATAACATGAGTGTTGTTAAAATAGATGAATTGAGATTCGTGAAAGATGATTTCAGTAAGGAAGGGTACAAAGAAAAACCGTTTATAATGGCATCACAGGTATTACAAGTATTTTATGTTCTAGATCCCGCAAACCGAAAGTGGTCAATTGTTCTGTTATTGACCAAAACCATTGAAGGTTCGTATGAAAATTCAACTAAGTATGACTCTTTCATTGGGATGTCTAAATCATTTCACAGTGGTCCCAATGTAGATGGAATTTTGTATGTCAGAGGTGACCACAATGAAGGGATTTGGATAGTCAATAGAGGGGTCAAATCCCTTCAACCTTTTAAAAAGAAAAAGAGAGTTCAATAATCAGGTTATATTTTTTTGTAATATACATCATGTTACCTCATGTTATTATCTATTCAATGTTGCATTTATGTAATCTAAATTAATTGTTAAACCAATTCTATAGATAATGACTTCTCCACATACTGGTTCTCCCAATATCGAGGAACAATAGGTCTCTCAAGATACTACTACTCGCAATGCAGATAAACAATGACCTCCTACATGTGTTGGTGCTCCCAATCCTGAGGAACAATAGGATTCTCAACCTGTTGTTGCTCCCAGTGCAGAGGTATAATTACCATATGCACATGTTGATGCTACCGCTTCATAGGAACATATTGGTGATGTTTAATCTGAGGAAATGGTAGGCGATGAAGGGCCGACAACGCAGAAAAAAATAGAAGCATCGTAGTTTGATGGTGTTAACAAAAATCATTAAGGAGAAAATCAAAGGCATCAAATATGAGGTTGGATAGAATGCACGGGGCTAGCATGTTAACCCCAACAAGGCCATGTTCAGTAGTTACATTGGAATTTTCACTTGACAATGCACATCGGTTGATGAAGATTCATGGCACCATGTTGTTCATGTGCTTAATACACTAATGTGGTAAAAGATTATAGTAAAATTATGATATCATTTCTTTATTTTACTAAAAAATAAAATAATGAAACATTAACTTACTCTTCACCATCCATTGTAGAGTACATTTATAGTGGATGACTCCCACAAAAAATATGTATTAATGCTTGCTGGAAGGATTTGCAGAGTATTTTTCACAATTCTAACTAGACATCATATTAAAGATACTGAAGGGAAAATAAACCTGCACCTACCACTTATCTATGCACACCTAGTAACCTAAGAATCATGGGATTCATTTAATGGTCGTCATACAGATGTTTCTTTTTAGGTACATTTTGGATAGTAATACGTTGTTTGATGATACGTGTATTCATCACTTTGATTGAAGATTTTTTATTTATGAAACAACAACTGAGTACTAGAAATAAGGAACGGGCATCAAAATTAGCATACCCCTACCATAGAGTAAGGATGGGGTACGCTTCACTTGAAAAAATGGTACATATTTTAAATCTATTGTAATACTTTTATGTGACATGAAACAACACCATAATTATATTCCTCTATTTATATGCAGATTGATGACTCCAAATCTAAATTCACTTCCATCCCATTCCATGTGCTATGTAAGGAGGCATATATAAATAAAGATGGGATACTAATAGATGAAAACACACAAAAAGTTGGGGAAACATATGTAAGTATTACATAATTAAAAAAATTATTTAAATCAATATTATATAGTAATGATCACTTATTTTCCTATATTTTCTATCTGACATAGTCATAGGAATCAGTAACACTTGCACCAGATGAACGCATACTATCGGTGGCCTTGAAGCGGCCAAAACAGTATGACCGCATCAGAGGTGTGGGTTTTGGGGTGACACCCTGAACATATTTTGAGAAAAGAGAGAGGATAAAAGTGAAGAAATGAAACGAATGAGAAAAAGACTAGCTACCCTTGAAGAACAATTCCAATGGTAGAGAGAGATGGTGGCAACTTTTATGGGGGGGAGTAAAGAGAAGAAACAAGTTAAGAGAAACCACCGTGTGGAGATCCCACCCCACCGCCACCAGCTATGAGGTGAGCCATTACCCTCAAAGAGATGTCTTAGCTAAGGTAATAAATGTTATAATAAATTTTTCTGTGAAATGTGAATCATACAGAAACTAATACCTTTCCTATACTAATATTCTACAAGGTGATAATGACTGTGATTTATATCTATCAATACCCACTCATCGCCTTGTAGTGAGGGCTATAGTGTTCAATATCCAAAATGACATGTTACACAATATACCACTTCCAACAGGCCATGTGAGGGTGTTGATTAGCATAGCCCACAAGTCAAGCACTAAGCTACCTATTCCAATTGATGAGGAAGATATTCATATGGTCAAAAAAGCTATTGTAACATTCATCGCATGGTCTTCACATCTTGTAAAAAACATATTGACAAGGAGGTATTCATTTCTAATTTATTTTTCGAGCTCAACCTTTAAAAATTAATGAAAAAAGATTGGAACTGATGAATGTTATTTTGGACGAACAAAGGGAGGGGGATGAAATGAAAGACCGACTCAAAACCATCTAAAGGATCAACCAACCGATCGAAAATATATACTAAAAGCACCATTACCCCTCCCATTCTATATCTGCATTTACTAGCATTGAAGGTTCATGTGGATACAAAGTTAAAAGATGGCAGTAGTCACATAGTTGATTATGAAAAAAATATGTATAGAGAAGAAGTTCAAGACTTCATTAGTGTTGATAATGTAAGTGAAATCCTTGACTATGATTGGCTAGGCGGCTCAGTTGTAAATGTATACATAAGGTATGTTTTTATGATTTTATTTTCCAAAAGCTGATATACTATGTTAATTATGACTAAATACATTTCATATTTTTGGTAGGCATATAAATGAAAAACAATTGAAGGTATTTTCCCATATTTTTTTTGGAATCGTTAGTCCTCACATCATCTCTACATAATAACCAAAAATATATATCAAAAAAAGGATGAAATAGTGGCAGGTCTGGTCAAATCGTTTAAAAGAAAAAATTCAGATGACATACTCTATTTAATACCAACGATGCAGGGGTAAAATTCTACAATTTAATAATATTAAATATATTTTCATTTTATTCATTACTTATTCCTTTTTCTGTTTTTAGGCAGCATTAGATTCTCATTACAGTAAATTTGGATACTCTAAATATTTATTTCCTGGATTCAATGCATGGATATTTAATAAACTGTCCACGCATGATGGAGTTTTCCAATTTGTAATACACTACATCTAACATTTTAGAACTAAACATCAAGTTATATAATTTATATTATATTTTAATGAGGATTCTATTATAATAGGGCAGTGCATGAATATTGTGAAAAATAAGGAATGAGGATAGGGGCTAAGCATGAGGACCAAGATAAGTTCTACAACTGTACAAGTATCAGAGTATATATAATAAGATTTCACTATCCAAAAACATATAAAAATTAATTATTCTACTCAATGTTTCTATAGTTTATGAAATAAACCAATGGAAAATATTGTGGTTGTTATGTTTGTAAATTTATGATAGTTATCATATTCCATGAACAAACTATCACCCCTGAAGAGGTATTTTCGAAGATAATTACTATTTCATTTAAAATATTTATTAATTATTTGTGTATTTATATTTTTCTATTACTACTATGACTATCGAAAATAATCATATTCACAATATGATATAGATGTTCTTAGAAACAAATGGGCAGCATACCTGATGGAATAATGTACACAAATAGCATGAAGATGTGACTTCTATAGAATTAGTGGATCATTTCATATTTATGTTTAATTTAATTATTTTTAGTATTACTAATATAATAATTGTTTTCTTATACATGTGGATTCATTTGTTTGAGTCGGGGTGGTTTGTTTAAATATGCTCATGCTCGTGAGAGATAGGACTTTTAGGTTGCAACTCAAATAATGACAACAAATAAATGGGTTGAGAATGTATAAAGGTGAATTACTACTACTTATGTGATTAATTAATTTTTTCATCATTTTATCTATTATTTGTAAGTTAATTTCCTTATATTTTTTATCTAATACTTATTTAGTTTTTATAGATCTTTTGAGAAGTCATACTTTCCTTTCAACTATCTGCAATAAGCTAGAAAAGAGAGAACATGTTCCTTTCGGGTGGAAGAGGAAACCTCGTGTTGTATGAAATGTGAAGTGAATCGTAAGGATGCATATACCAAGGGATTTCTCAGTAGTTTAATGAAAATTATGAATTCCCAAAATATCAGTCATGAACATTTTCCTGAACAATATAGTAATCAGCCACAGCTCAATCAGCCACAACTCAATCAGCTGCACCTCAATCTGATACACAGTGTGCTTGGTATGACTCGAAGTGTATGTTGTTAGTTTATAATATTCTTTTATACTTTAAGATTTATGTCTTATGAACTACCATTATTTGGTTTATGACTCATGATTATGATCTATGATATGCAGGGTATGAATTTCTAATGTTAATATCACATTCTAACATCTTTATGCTCATGTTATCCTTTTATGATCTTTGATATCTCCATTGTTTACATTTATTGAGCATATATAATCACCCTTTATTATGTTTCATATCCTTAGGTTATTAAGAATGGTTTTAGAAATGATATTTCTAATAAGGTTTCTAGTAAAGAATAACTTAATGAGAGACTCTTATGAACTAGTTCTTTATGTTTCCATGTTTCCAAAAGCATTAGACCTAAACTATTCTGGCATGGATTATTGTGTTATGTAAGGAATATTAATCTACTAAGATTTGATATCTATGTATGAAATGCCTGGGACAATATAGTTGGTATCAGAGAAACTGACCTACTCAAAACTGAGCAAAAAGAACAAGTGACCAGTATCACTCAAAGTGTCTCTTTTTATTTAAAATTGATATTACTTTTACTAAAAAAACAAGTGACATAATGAAAACTGAGAAAATTCATTTGGGTTGATTTGATACTTTATTAAAATGATACATAATTCATTTTTGATTTTTAGGAATCAACCACACCTCAATCTAATGCACGGTGTGATGGGTATGACTTTAAGTGTGTATTTTTATATTAAATTGTCATTAAATTTAGAAAAAAGAACAAGTGACATACTGAAAACTCAACAAACTAATTTGTATTGTTTTGATACTTTAGTAAAATTATCCATGAGTCATTTGTGATATATAGGAATCAACCACACCTCAATCTGATGCATGGTGTGACAAGTATGACTAAAAGTGTCCATTATCAGTTTAAAATTGACATTTTAGTTCAAAGCTTGTCACTCACTGAAAAACAAGAAAATGAAATCTGATTGTATTCATAATTTGGGATAGAGATTCATAAGTCATTTTTGACGTGTTTGAAGCATTTTCATGTCAAACCGATGCCCGATGCAATCAGTATGACTCAAAATGCGTGATTCCAGTTTGAAATGACATTTTAGTAAAAAAGCATAACTGGCATACTAAAAACTAAGAAAATGCATTCAGATTGTTTTGATACTTTAGGAAAATGATCTATAAGTCATTTTTTATGTGTGGGAATCGGTCTCACATCAATATGATGCATGGTGTGACCAGTATGACTTCAAATGTGTCTTTTTATTTAAAATTGACATTAATTTAAGTAAAAACAACAAGTGACATACTGAAAACTAAGAAAATGCATTCAGGTTGTTTTTATATTTTATGAAAACGATATGTGAGTCATTTTTGATATGTATGAGTTATTTGTGCCTCAATACAACGTACGGTGTGACCGATATGACTCCAAGTGTGTCTTTTTATTTAAAATTTACATTAATTTAAGTAAAAAAGAACAAGTGACATACTAAAAATAGAGAAAATGCATTTGGATTATTTTGATACTTTAGGAAAATGATCCATGAGTCATTTTTTATTTGTATAAATAAACCCTACCTCAATCTGACGCACGGTGTGACTGGTATGATTAAAAGTGTCTATTATCAGTTTAAAATTGACATTTTAGTTCAAAATGTGTCACTCACTAAAAACTAAGAAAATGCGCTCTGAATTTTTTGATAATTTAGAAAATCATTTCATAAGTTATTTGTGACATTTATGAAATAGAATCATGATAAACTAATGTATGATGCGACCGGTATGACTCATAATGTATATTTTCAGTTTGAAATGACATTTTAGTACAAAAACACAACTGGCATGCTGAAAACTGAGCAAACACATTCATATTGTTTTGATACTTTATGAAAATGATATATAAGTCATTTTTGACATTTAAGAATCAGTCTCAACTCAATACGATGTACGGTGTGACCAGTATGACTCCAAGTGTATCTTTTTATTTAAAATTGATATTAATTTAAGTAAAAATAATAAGTGACGTACTAAAAACTAAGAAAACGCATTCAGATTATTTTGATATTTTAGTAAAATGATACATGAGTCATTTGTGACATATAAGAGTCAATATCACCTCAATACAATGTACGTTGTGACTGGTATGACTCCAAATGTGTCTTTTATTTAAAATTGACATTAATTTAAGTAAAAAGGAACAAGTGGCATACTGAAAACTGAGAAAACGCATTTGAATTGTTTTTGATATTTTAGAAAAATGATCCATGAGTCATTTATGAAGTTTATAAGTAAAACTCACTTCAATACGATGCACGGTGTGACCGGTATGACTCCAAGTGTGTCTTTTTATTTAAAACTGACATTAATTTAAGTAGAAATAATAAGTTACATACTGAAAACTGAGCAAACGCATTCAGATTATTTTGATACTTTAGGACAATGGTCCATTATTTATTTATGATGTGTAGGAATTAACCACACCTCAATCTGATGCACAATGTGATCAGTATGACTAAAAGTGTCTATTATCAGTTTAAAATTGACATTTTAGTTCAAAACATATCACTCACTGAAAAACAAGAAAACGCACTCTGATTATCTTGATAATTCAGAAAAACAATTCATAAGTCATTTGTGACATATATGAAGCAGTTTCATGTCAAACTGACGCACGATGTGACTAATATGAATCATAATGGATGTTTCCAGTTTGAAATGACATTTTAGTAAAAAAACACAACTATCATATTGAAAACTGAGCAAATACATTCAGATTGTTTTGATACATTAGGACAATGATCTATCAGTAATTTTTGATAGGTATGAATTAGTCGCACCTCAATATAATGCACGGTGTGACCGGTATAGCTCCAAATGTGACATTATTTAAAATTGACATTAATTTTAGTAAAATAAAAAGTGACATACTCAAAACCGAGAAAACACATTCAGATTGTTTTGATATTTTGGGACAACGATTCATCATTCATTTTTGATGTGTAGAAATCAATATCACCTCAATAGGATGCACGGTGTGACCCATATAACTCCAAATGTATCTTTTAGTTTAAATATTGACATTTTATTAATGTATTCTTTCATATTAATGTTTAATTTATTTATTTGTAGTATTACTAACATAATATTTGTTTTCTTATATAGGTGGAATCTTTTTCTCGTGTTGAGATGATTTGTTTAGCAACTGATATCATGGGTGAACATTTTTTAGAAGGGATCACAGGTGTCAAAATATGAATTATTAATGTTTTAAAATTTGTGTTGGATAATTGTAAATATAATTATATAAAACATTATTTGGAATATAAATAGTAGTGTGTGTTTTTTATATACCATGGGTGGACATTTTTGTATTCATGATGTCAATTAAATGTATATAGCATTGTTTTGAAATTATAGGTTGTATATAGCATTGTTTGAAATTATAGGTTTTTGTTGGATGTGATATTATATTAACATCACATTGCAGTGATATAAGCCTTTATCAGGGCTTTTTTAGTACAAATAAATGCCTTCTTTTATCAGTGCTGATAAAGGGCACCCCCCTTTATTAGCATGATCGCATAGCAATTCACTATTCAATTTCACCCTTACATCACTGTTTAAACTAGTTTTGTAATGAATATTCAAAATATAATAATAAATTTCAATTCATGTTTTATTAAATGAATTAATTTTTATCACTTTTAAAAAGTTCAATTATACTTCTTTTGATATTTTCATTGAAGGTGGAGGTGATTTGGAGGCTCGAAGATCATCTAGAAGAAAAATGGGCCAAACTGCATGGCATTCCATGGACATTTGTCCACTGTTTTAAATAGTACGAGAATTATGTGAATCAAAATGGGCCAAAACATGGTGGTACTCTCCAAAACATCATTATATGCAACTCTTATTGAGGAACTGGATCCGAATTATTCCATTTGGTGGACTATCTGAACCATTCTGTCCAGGGGATAGAATCTGCCCGAATTCAAAAGTTTGTTTCGGTATTTTGACCATATCTCACAATAAAGTTGTATAATGGATTCCAAATTTGACAAGGAGATATTAAATAGACTGGTAAACAACTATTATCTTTTGGTAAAATCGTTATATGGCTTTATACTATTCTAAAATCAAGACACAAGTGGTATCTCAAAAACAAGGTGTCCAAAACCATGTCCCATTTTGGCTATAAAATGGCACCATGGGCACCTCATTTGGAAGTTCGAAACAGAAGTTAAAATCTGCCATTTTTAAGTACTAGATGAGTATCCTCTTCATCATTGATGTTATGGATTCCCCTATCCTCATAGGGGGATCAAGAATGAAGAAGGAGTTCCACCTGAGCTACCTCCTCCTCCCGATGTCGAGCTAAACGGTGGGCGTTCATTGTGAGGGAGCTATGATTAGCCACTAAATTAGGCTAATATTCATTGTTAATATATATAATATTCATGTTATTTATTATTCATAAACACCATTTTAGTGCATTTTACACTTTGAACATCATTCCACATTATGATTGTAATACCTTCTTTAAATGCACTATTATGTGGTACATTTTTTAACATCATTTGAAGTACCTAATGATTCATCTGATTTTAAGGAATATAATTATCCATATTTTAATTTTATATTTTGATAAATTGATCTACACTTTATATTGAACATGTTTCATTCAGGGATCAATGGAGAATTCATGGAAGAAGATGAGGATATTTTGTGATGAAAGGAAGAAATTTTAGAGAAGGCAGATTGGACACCAGCCCACTGATGAAACTATGGGTCCCACCATACAGTCCCAATGAATCCCAAATTTCGTGGCATACTATAATATATATACAAGAACATATCATTCTTCATGAGACAGTGTTAATTGGGCCTCCATTGTGGTCATTTAGGCGACGCAAGTTAGAGATAAAATTCTGGGCCAGATTCTACAGCCCAGAAAAACAGCCAACTAATATAATCATATATCCTAATATACAACTCCAAATGGGCCCAAATTTTACATAAGATTATAATACATCCGGGGATACATTTTCTTATTCTATGGACCACTCTAATTCGGTCATCTAGAAGGTCTTCCAAGTGATTCTGTTCGGTGGATGAAAGTTGGCTGCCACCTCGGGTCAAGGGTGGAAAATCAACTCTCCCTCAACTTTCCACCCACCTATGGCTTACCACAATTAATTGAGAAGACTTGGACTATTGGAGTCTCAAAACAAGGCTTAAAAAATTCCTATTTAAGGCAATGTTGGTGGATGAGTTGATAATATTTGGTTCTTTGTTCAATTGTAATGTTATGCTGCGATTTTGTTGTCTCAAAATTTGTCTTTCACATGTAAGTTGTTCAATTCACTTTAGTTTTTTAATAAAAGTTCTTATTCTTCTCTTATTATGTTTTTATTCATCTCACTTTGATACTGTTTCCTCAAGGTGTGAATTTATTCACACCAAATATTGTAAAATTATTCACACAACAGTGGAGTGATCATTTTATTTTTGTTGTTTTCTTTACTTCTCCATTTCCTCCCTCATGAGTCTACTTTCCGCTTCCATTGAAACCATGGGATCAATGGAGGGCTAACCCACTTATGTGTTGATCCAATGGAGTAGCAAGGGGCTGTATTGGATGTTATTTATCACCCCATTAATGTATAATCACTTCTTTAATTGAGATTTTTATTTGATGATTTTTAAACTCCATCATCCTTGTTGAATTTAAGGCCACACACTTCAAGTGATAATATGAACCTTTACCTTGAAGTGCTCAAAACATTGATCCTTAAAGTGTATAAGTGATTAGTATTAAAGGGTGTAGGCATTAAAATAGTAAGTGATGATGTTGTTTTATCTCCTTAAATGAACCCATCTCAAATATAAGAAATTGAAATCATTGAAAAGGAAATACGTCCAATCCACCCCGAGCGATAACCTAGGATCAACTCATTATTTTAAATTGAATTCACTTAAATCTGTTAGTTTTAATTTAAACCCATCTAAAATCAACCCAATTTAGCCACTTTATATCCAAAAACAGTCTTTAGAATATGCGTGTCTATAGGTTTCTTCTTAGGTCTCTGAGGATTCGATAACCCAAGCTAAACTATAAGGACCGTTATACCTTCATCTCTTGGGTAAATTTGAGCGAGAATCAAGATACGCACATGTCAAGGGAGTTATAATTATTATTTTAGCTACCGGTTTGGATTAATTTGGGTGTGGAAACATTTATTTCCATTTATCTTATATAATTCCATATTTGAATTCTTTTTTTGATGCATGTGATTGAGATACTCTTAATTTCTAACCGATCGGTGTGAGGTTTTGAGTGCGTGACTTGTGTTGTTTTTATTGGGAAGTACAAGAATAATTTTCATACCCACATTCTTGAGATTTCAATATGCTTTGGAAGATCTTATTACATTCATAAGTTCTGGACCTTGACAATATGATTGTTACATCAAGGTTTGGTTCTTTAAGCATTAAAATAAAAGCTTAGGAATTAATCGGGATTTCAATTAATTTCAACTAAGGAATTACTCAAAACCTTAATGAATATCTATGAACAATGAACTTGAAATGTGTGTAGTGAAATCACAATGAACCCTTTTATCTCATATTTTTCAAAATCCATTTGGTTTCTCAATTTTTAAACTTTCAATTAAGTCATTCCATCCTAAAACTATTTTCAAAACCACCCCCTATTTTAGAACTTCTTTTTAAAAATGCACACTCTAAACCCACCAACGCTCCTTGAGAGATGACATAGGGTCTTCCCTAGACTATAAATCAACCTTAAAATTATAATGAATTTGACGTTTCACGACAGCACGTTCAAATTTTGGCTTCGTTGTCGGGGAGCGCTTTGGTTTTTAGTGCGTGTTTTTTATAAGTTTTTTGTAAATTTTGTGAATATTTATTTTTTTTATCTTATTATACCTTTACCTATATTTTTGTGTTCTAATTTATTTCTTGTGTAGGTTTTGTGCATGGCGCGTTCTAATCTGGGAGATTTACCACCTTTCAAACCCGAATTAGAGAGGATCTTACGTTAGCGACCCCGAGACGCACATGAAAACCATTTGAAGGAGGAAACACAAGACAACAACACTCTTATTGATCCTTCATCTTCTTCTTATAGAATGAACATCAAAACTGAAATAAACTTGCATAAAATGGATGAAAATAACTGGACATTAAAATTACTAACTGCACCTGATGTTTATATCCAACCCACATACATTCAAATGCAAGGCATGGCACCCAATTTTGAACTAAAATCCGGTCTAATTCATTTATTACCAAGATTCCATGGACTCGCTGGAGAAGATCCACACAAGAATTTAAAAGAATTTCATATTGTTTGTTCAACATTAAAATCTGCTAATGTAGATGAATAACAAGTAAATATTAGAGCATTTACCTTTTCTTTATAAGATACAGAAAAATATTGGTTATATTATGTTAATTCCCCAATAAGAGGTTGGGTGGACATGAAATGCCTTTTTCTTGAAAAATATTTCCCAACCTATCGAACTGTAACTATAAGGAAAGAAATTTGTGGGATAAGACAATATCAAGGGGAAACACTTCATGAATATTGGAAAAGATTTAAAAGTTTATATTCAAGTTTTCCACACCACCAAATAAGTTACCAACTTTTAATAAAATATTTTTATGAAGGTTTAATCCCTATTGATAGAAACATGATTGATGTTGTTGTAGGTGGTGCACTGGTAGATAAGACCCCAATTGCTGCAAGGACCTTAATTGAGAACATGGCACAAAACACTCAATAATTTGGTTCAAGGTCTAATGTGCCCATTTGAGGTGTCTATGAGGTGAAAAGTACTGAATTCCAGAAGAAGATGGACACGAAGTTTGAGGAGGTAAGTACCCTTCTACGACAACTTGCTCTCGCCCAAGGGAAATCTCAATATTCTCCTCTCATCCATTGTGGAATCTGCTCTTTTGACGCCCATTATTCTGACTAATGCCCCCCAATTGAGAGAAAATTCTGAGAGTTGTGAGGCAATATTCCCAGGATGCCCCTATAACCAACCCATTAGGCAAGAACCATACTATCCATCCAACTCTAGGTGGAAAGAAAACCAAGGTTATAGGAAATGTGGTATTCAAACCAGCCTCATCAACCATAGAACCAACAAGGTCAGAGTAGTCATCCACCACCACCACCCAGAAATCCTCAACCACCCCAAAGGCCTTTCCAATCACCCCTACCAAAACCAAGCCTAGCCTAGAAGATATGATGAAACAAATGGCTGTCAACAATCTCAAATTCCAAAAAACCACCCAAGCTGTAACGTCCTGGTTCTGGAAGCCACCCAGAGGCTCCCCGTACCCAGTTGGTCACATGGCCTCAAGTTCATTTCCCCAAATTTCAGAGGCTGCCGACTAGTAGCAAGGGCCTTTGGTGTGATAGTGGGGAAACTATGCCCTCATTGGCAGAGTACACAGCAGAAGAGAAAACAAATAACAACAATAGTAGAAGCAGTAAACATACATACAAGAGTAAACGATAAACAGCGGAAGAATAACAAATAAACAACTGGAGCAGAAATATATATAAAGGATGCATGATACATATATGTCTAGGAAAACAGTCAAACAAGTCACAATGATGAATACAGTACTAAGCCAAAGTACAAAAGAAAAACAGATGAGCAACTCCTCAGCATCGCAAGCCTCGGCTTGGTCTCATGCTCTCCAGCTCCAGTGCAATCAAGAACCTAAAGTAGAAGGGTGCTTGCCCTTATCTATACCTGCAACAATATAATCTATTTGGGCCCAAAAGCATAACCCAAACAGGGTGTGAGACAAAGTCCCAATAGGAAACCACCCAAAGATCTGTTCCTAATAGTCAGTGAATATATGGCAGGTAAAGTACAGTAAGTAGTAAACAACAAGCAGTAAACAGGATAATACACAGCAGTAACAATCTACAGTTTCTAGTATATAATCTACAAACAAGAAACAGCCACTCAAGCAAGTAGAACAAAAAGGTAACCTATGGGTAGTTCTCACAGTCTAACCCCTAAGGTTCAACCTACAAGTACTAGCAACCCTCTGTGAGGAACACACAGTCTCACCCCTCTGGTTCAGGTAAAGAATAGACTCTCTGAGGAAGCACTCACCGTCAATTCCCCCTGTAGTCTCGTATCGTACTAAAGGCTCTCTGGGGAAGCACTCAACGTCAATTCCCCCTGTGGCCCGCGTCGAGGAACTACATACTCTCTAAGGAAGCACCCAACGTCAATTCCCCATGTGGTCTCGTATCGTAAATTAAAGACACTCTAGATAAGCCCTTATGTCCATTCTCCCTATGGTCCACTACACTAGGTTCTCACAGCCCTGTGTAAACAACATGCATAGCGCGCGTATCGGCCCAAGTAAACCTCAAGAACTACTTGGCTATCATTCTAAGGCACAACGTCATAACATTATAACAATTCCACTATCCTACAACTAGGCATGACAACTGGAAAAACGCTGAACAAGCAAAACATGCAAGGTAAAACATCCAGAGCACAATACAATTTACCCTATTCACAAATAATTACCTCTACTCAAGCAATCAAGCAAAGCAGGCAACAACAAGGGCAAAACAGGGAACACGCAATACCCCGTTCAAGGGTATTGGTGGAAATTGCACATAATATTCAACGACTTCCTACAGAAAGGCACAAACCACCTACCTCGATGCTAGGAGAATGATATACATGAAGCATGATGATCGATTATCCTTAGAACGTCGAGGATTTGAGAAAACGTCAAAAACGCTCAACCAACGATACCTTGAGAAAGAGGAGGAATTGGAAAACAAGTCTCTAAGAGAAGTAAGAACTCACCATTTTGGTTCCAATGCAATTAACGACGGCTGAAACGGATATCAGACGGAGGCACAAGGGCTTAGAGAAGAATCACAGCCGTACGGGTCGCTCTCGGACGAAGAACCTGAAGAAGAAGAGTACTCTATCTGTCAGGCGTGACCCCGCTCCGTTTAATGAAAAAAAAATACACAGCATGTACTTCTGGGGTACACGGCGTATACTCTATTTTTCCGTACTCCACTTTAAACGGCCGCCACATCACCTCTACACACCGTGTGTGTGGCCCGAACACGGCCAACACACGACTTCGAGCGGCAAAGGAGCACACGGTGTGTACTCAGAAAGTACACGGCGTGTACTTCAAAAATTTCCAAAAACCCCACTTTTATCAAAAACTCCAGAAAAGGAAATACATACCTGAAAACGAAGATTCGGGTTCTTACACAAGCTACCATACAAGACCTCAAAACCCAATTAGGCCAACTAGCTAACTCGATGGGGGAAATTCAAAGTCATGGGTCGGGTAAACTACCATCTTAACCAATAGTTAACCCTAGGGATAAAGGAAATGTTAGTGACATCACCCTTAGGAGTGTAACAAAACTTAAAAACCAAATGAATCCTCCATTAGAGTCATCCCCTCCTAAGAAAACCACCATCCCAACCACTGCTAAAAATGGTCCAAGAGAAGAAAATCATTATCCTGAGAGAAGTCCTTCCAAAGGAAAAAGTGTGTATGTCGATGAGTCTCATATCCCAACCATTCCTCTTTCATTTCCCCAAAGTTCCACCCAACCAAAAAAACAAAAGGAAACTGAACTTGAAAAGTAAATATTGGAAACTTTCAAAAAAAGTGCAGTTTAACATTCCTTTTATTGATGTCATGAAGAAAATTCCAAGATATGAAAAGTTTTTAAAGGAGATGTGTACACATCGAAGGAGACTTCATGGTGATGAGAATTTAAGCTTGGGGAGGAATTTCTTAGCATTGATAGAACCATCACTACCTACCAAATGCAATGATCCTGGAACTTTTTTGATTCCATGCACCATAGGGGAGTACTCATTTTCAAATGTTATGCTTGATTTAGGTGCTTCTATAAATGTGATGCCTCACTCCATTTACTCTTCATTGCAGGTTGGATAATTGAATCCAACTGGGATAATCATTCAGCTAGAAAATCGGAGTACAACACACCCTTCTGGTGTGTTAGAGGATGTTCTTGTGAGTGTTTAAAATTTAATTTTTCCTGCTGATTTTTATGTGCTTAAAATGGAAGATGATAGGATGAATGGACACACCCCAATTATATTGGGGAGACCTTTCTTGAAAACTGCCAAAAAACATAATTAATGTCCATAATGGTACATTATCTATGGAATTTGGTGGTGACATAGTCCATTTCAACATCCTTGATGACATGAAGCACCCCTCAAAAGAAAATTCCTCTCTCTTAGTAAATTCAATTGATGTACTCCCTTCCCCTAAAAACACTTCATTTCATTCCCCCAATCCCCTTTCTGAGTTTTCATCCTTGATTGAAATTCTTATTAATGAATCAGGCATTGATTGTTTTAGTGTTCTAGAAAAATGTCATGCATGTTGATTAATTGATGATTTCTTGAACACTGAGGACCTAGTGACCATCGATGATACTGCTAAGCTTGTAAAAGCTCATTCCTCATCTGAGGATGATACCATTGAGTAGTTAGATGAGATCAGTGGCCTATCACTTTCACACACACTCCCATCAATCCAAAATCCACCTGAATTGGAACTGAAACAACTACCTCAAGATTTAAAATATCCATATCTTGAGAATGGAAACAAGTTGCCCGTCATTATTGCTAGTTCACTCCCTCCTGATCATGAATTGCTACTGCTTGAACTTTTGAGAGAGTATAAACAAGCTTTGGGATGGACACTTTCTAACATTCCTGGTATTATCCCATCAATTTGTACACATCATATTTTATTAAATGATGAGGCTAAACTAGTGAGGTAGGCACAACGTCGACTAAATCAAAACCTCTTAGAATTTTTGAAAAAAGAAGTGACAAATTATTGGTTATTGGAATCATTTACCCTATCTCTGACA
Organism: Viscum album; assembly: GCA_963277665.1. Taxonomy (NCBI): domain Eukaryota; kingdom Viridiplantae; phylum Streptophyta; class Magnoliopsida; order Santalales; family Viscaceae; genus Viscum; species Viscum album. Next base: position 1,969,604,049 of record OY728161.1, read on the forward strand.
GCCAATGGGTCAGTCCCGTTCAAGTAGTTCCTAAAAAACTAGCCTTAAAGTAATCAAAAATGAAAACAATGAATTGGTTCCAACTCGTGTGCAGAATAGTTGGTGGGTCTGCATAGACTATCGCCGACTAAACCAACACACTATGAAGGACCATTTCCCTTTGCCATTCATTGACCAAATACTAGAGAGTCTAGCGGGTAAGTCCCACTACTATTTCCTTGATGGGTATTATGGATACTTTCAGATCCATATTGCCCCTGAGGATTAAGAAAAGACAACTTTCACTTTCCCCTTTAGCACATTTGCATATAGGAGGATGCCATTTGGTCTATGCAATGTTCTGGGTACTTTCTAGCGATGCATGGTTAGTATTTTTTCGGATTACCTGGATAATTGCATGGAAGTTTTCATGGATGATTTTACTATTTATGAATCCTCTTTTGATGAATGTTTAAGTAGTCTTGGTTCAGTCCTACGTCATTGTATTGAAAAGAATCTTGTATTAAATTATGAGAAATGTCATTTCATGGTGTGACAAGGTATAGTTTTGGGGCATGTCATTTCTGGGGATGGTATCCAAGTATATAAATCAAAAGTGGATGTCATTTCCTTTCTACCATTCCCCAAAAATATACGTGATGTGCGGTCTTTCCTAGTTCATGCTAGATTTTACCATTGTTTCATTCCTGACTTAGTAAAATTGCACTACCCATATCCCAATTACTCCAAAAAGAAAAAGAATTTGTTTTTGATAAAGAATGTGAGGGAGCTTTTAATAAGTTAAAATGGAGTCTCACGTCACCCCTGGTAATCTAACCACCTCGGCGAGATTTACCATTTGAGCTCATGTGTGACGCCTCTAACTATGCAGTTGGGGAAGTCTTGTCACAAAGGGTCAATCGAGCTCCATGTGTCATTGTCTATACCTCACATACTTTGGACCCTACCCAAGAAAACTACACCACAAGTGAAAAAGAATTCCTTTCCATTGTGTTTGCCTTGTATAAATTCAGGTCGTATCTTTTAGGGTCCAAAGTCATTGTGTTTTCAGACCATGCAGCCCTCTGGTATCTCCTTAAGAAACCAAAATCCAAACCACATCTCATTCACTGGATGATCCTCCTTCAAGAATTCAATCTAGAAATAAGAGATAAAAAAGGAGCAGGGAATGTGGTGGATGACCATATCAGTAGGATTCCCCCATCCTCGAACATTGACTCATCCCCCTGTATTCCTATAAACGACAAGTTTCCTGATGAGAAATTGTACCGAGTGCAAGATGATATTCCTTGGTATGCTGAAATTGTAAATTATTTGGTAGCATCTTGCATTCCTACTGATTTCAATAAAAACCAAGCCAGTCGTCTAAAACATGAGTCTCGTTGGTACATTTGGGATGACCCCTACCTCTAGAGCACATGTAGTGATCAATTCCTTAGGTGTTGTGTCCCCGATAGCGAGTTTCAGTATGTCCTTAGATTCTACCACACTCTTGCGTGTGGGGTCCACTTTGGTCCCCAATGGACTGCTTGCAAAATCCTTGATTCGGGTCTCTTTTGGCCAACAATTTTTCAGGATGCCCATGATTTTTGTAAATCTTGTCCTCGTTGTCAACGAATGGGTAATGTATCTAAAAGAAATGAAATTCTACAACAACCATTTCTCTTTCATGACATTTTTGATGTTTGGGGTATTGACTTTATGGGGCCATTTCCCAATTCCTTTGGCAACTTGTACATTCTTCTTGAAATTGGTTACATGTCAAAATGGGTGGAGGTACAAGCTACAAGGACTAATGATTCTAAGGTAGTTGTAGAATTTTTGAGAACCCAAATCTCATGTAGGTTTGGATTACCTAGGTTCATCATCAGTGACCAGGGTTCTCATTTCTACAACCGAACAATGCAGTCACTTTTGTGTTGGTATGGGGTCGGTCATCGAGTGTCTACTGCTTATCACCCACATACCAATGGTCAAGCCGAGGTGTCAAATAGAGAGGTAAAAGAGATTCTTGAAAAAACGGTTCAACCCAATAGAAAAGATCGGAGTCTTCAACTTGATGATTCATTATGGGCATACCATACTTCTTTCAAAACTCTCATTAGCATGTCACCATATCGGCTAGTGTTTGGAAAGAATTATCACCTGCCTGTTGAGATTGAGCATCGAGCCTACTGGGCCATTAAACAATGAAATTATAATATTTATGGTGCATGTGCTCAAAGGAAGTTGCAGATTCAAGAGTTTGAGGAAATGAGAAGAGATGCATATGTGAACTCCAGGATTTGTAAGGAGAGAACCAAGGTTGTCCATGACCGTCTTATCCTTCATCACTAGTTCCACATTGGGCAGAAGGCCCTCCTTTACAATGTAAGTCTGAAGTTGCATCCAGGTAAGCTTTGTTCTCGTTGTTTTGGACCATACATTGTTACTAACGTCTCTTCATTCGGTGTTTTCCAAGTTCAAAATGAAGAAACAAATCAAACCTTCATTGTCAATGGGAAGCAACTAAAGCACTTCCATGAATCTATTTCGGAGTCCCTGGTAGAGGAACTCCATGTTCAAGAAGTAATATATGAATGACACCCACCAGGTTTTATCTTCCCTTCCCACATTCTCTTCTATTACAGTGAGGACACTGCACACTTTAGGTGTGGGGGGGATGGGTACATTCCTGGGTTATTTAGGAATTTTCATCGTCTTTTTTCTTTCTTCTATTTTTCACCTTCTTTATAGTATTTTCATTTTTCCACATCTTTTTGGGTTCATTAGTATTTTCATTTTCTTTCTTTTTTCTTCTTTTTTCTCCTTCTTTATGGTATTTTTACTCCCCCCCTATGGTCACCAAATCATGGAACTTACTGAAAATGCATGTTGAAATCTTTGATTCCATGTTGATTTAACATTTTATAAAAAAAATCTGTCTCTATTTTGGATTGAATGTTTGTATGAATTTAACATCAAGGAGTGATTTTTAGTGAATTGGTTTTCTATCAATTATATAAATGGTTGTATCAATGTGAAACATTTGAGATGATTGATGCCCCTTGTCTGAGTAGTTTTTGGGAAAAATGTGTCACTGATATCTCCACACATTTTTGCACCAAACCACAAAGTGTGAATATTTATTACTTAATATAAGGTAAATATATGTTAGGTTAATATTTTTCAGCTTTAAATGATATTTCCATATGTTCATTCCTTATCTGATATGTTTCATTACTGTACCAGATTGACATATGCGTGTGTACCTAATGTCCGACTGTTGTACGCCCTCAAAAAAAATTGGGTTGTGTCTTGGGCAGGTAAAAAACCACTCATCCTCAACCTTTGATATTGTTATAACTATTGCAATTAGTTTTATGAGGAGATCAGACAAGGGTTGAGAGATGAGTGTGAGATTTTTTCCAAATGCAACTTCTAAAAAACAAAAATAATAAATGAGGGGAGTGATGAAATGTGTAACATACAAGGATATCTAGATTAGGAGCTTATGGTTTGACTTTTGTGAATGCTTAAGTGAGTGGGTCTTGAAATATGATTGCAAAGGATGTAGGGTAGGTTTGGTGAAAAAAAATCATTTAAAGTTGAATAATTTTAAAATAACTTATATTTATTAGATAGAAAGTGGAAAGAATAGCATGGAATGGTTTTCACACACACACGTAAAGAGTTAGTGGAATGGTTGAATTTTGAATTCCTTGATCAATTTTGTGTCATGAATCTCTTTGAATTTCATTTTGATATGATTTATGAGACATCTTTTTCCATTTTCACTAGGAAGAACTTTTTGGTGTGGTTCGTGCATTGATCACATTACTTTAATAATTTAAAATTTCCTCAAATGTTAAATCTTAATGATGTTAAAAATATATACATGCATCATTTTTTTTATATGTGACTTTGTCCAGGAGTGCAAATGTTTAACTGTGGGAGTGTGATCGCATAGCGATTCACTATTCAATTCCACCCTTACACCGCTGTTTTAAACTAGTTTTGTAATGAATATTCAAAATATAATAATAAATTGAACTTCATGTTTTATTCAGTGAATTAATGTTTATCACTGTTAAAAATGTCAATTATACTTTTTTTGATATTTTCATTGAAGGTGGAGGTGATTTGGAGGCACATAGATCATCCAGAAGAAAAATGGGTCAAACTGCATGGCATCCCATGGACATTTGTCCACTATTTTGAACATTAAGAGAATTTCGTGCATCCAAATGGGTTGAAACTTGGTGGTCCTCTCCAAAAAATCATGGTATGAAACTATTATTGAAGAACCAAAGCCTAATTCTTCCATTTGGTGGCCCATACGAACCATTATGTCCAGAGGATAGAATCTGCCCGAATTCAAAAGTTTGTTTCGGTCTTTTGACCATATCTCCCAATCCAGTTGTCTAATAGCCGCCAAATTCGACAAGGAGACATTAAAGAGGTCGTCCAACAACTCTTCTCTTTTGTTCAAGTCATGATATGGATTTATACTATTCAAAAATCGAGACACAAGTGGTATCTCAAAAACAAGGTGCCCAAAACCATGTCCCATTTTGGCTATAAAAAAGGCACCATAGACACCTCATTTGGAAGTTCAAACCATAAGTGAAACTCTGCCATTTTGAAGTCCTAGAGGAGTCTCATCCTCATCCTTTAAGTTCTGGAGACCCCTATCCTCATAGGGGGGTCAAGAATTAAGAAGGAGTTCCACCCGAGCTACCTCCTCCTCCAGATGTCGAGCTAAACGGTGGGCGTTCGTTGTGAGGGAGCTACGCACATGTCAAGGGAGTTCTGATTCTTATTTTAGCTACTGGTTTGGAGTAATTTGGGTGTGAAAACATTTATTTCCATGTATCTTACATAATTCCATATTTGAATTCTTGTTTTGATGCATGTGATTGAGATACTCTTAATTTCTAACCAATCAATGTGAGGTTTTGAGTGCGTGACTTGTGTTGTTCTGATTGGGCATCACAAGAATCCTTTTCATACCCACCTTCTTGATATTTCAATATGATTTGGAAGCTCTTATTCCATGCATAAGTTCTAGACCTTGACAATACGATTGTTATGTCAAAGTTTGGTTCTTTAAGCATTGAAATAAAAACTTAGGAATTAATCGGGATTCCAATTAATTTCAACCAAGGAATTACTCCGAATCTAAATGAATATCTATGAACAATGAACTTGAAATGTGTGTAGTGAAATCACAATGAACCATTTTATCTCATATTTTTCAAAATCCATTTGGTTTCTCAACTTTTAAACTTTCAATTAAGTCATTTCATCCTAAAACTATTTTCAAAACCACCCCCTATTTTAGCACTTATTTTTAAAAATGCGCATTCTAAACCCACCAACGCTCCTTGAGAGACGACCTAGGGTCTTCCCTAGACTATAAATCAACCTTAAAATCATAATCAATTTGACGTGTCACGACAAAGCGTTCATAGCACTGTGATTAACAGCTCTTTTTTAGCATTGTTAAAAACCTATTTGCGCGCTGTTAAAGGGCATATATGTAGTAGTGAATCTGCGTAAGGAAATTCTATGAATCTGATCTTTCAATGTAGTCATCTTATCAACACATGTGATTCTGTGTAGATGATCTCACTGTGTAGCCATCTTATAGACAATTTCACATAGGCATATTCTTTATGCAGGCGAATTGAAGTAGGCAAATTGCATCATGTATACGGATTTGCATGCACAAGTTCTCACGCAAATGATTTGCATGTAGTCAAATATTTTCAAGTAAGGGAATTTTTCTAGACATAGAAAAACTTCAGTTTAGGGTAGAATTAACTTCAACAAATGAAAAATATAATTAAAATCTGTTTAAACATGCTTACAGAATTATCTATTAGAAACATAAGAAAAAGTTTTTATAAGCACCAAAACAAACGATACATGAGACAAGTTGAAAAAACATTAGTAGTCCAACAATCGTAACAATCATCTATTGCGCAGGGTATTGATCGGTGGGCCCTTGTATTTTCTTGGGCTTTAAAAGGGCAATGTATCTCATTTTTCATTTTTACACCCTTTGTATTAGTCACTAGCCCATGACCAATTAGACGTGAGTTTGATGAGTCACGCCTAACTTCATTGTTAACTTGGGAGGGGTTCTCATGGGGTTGGGCTGTGAAATAAATCATTTGAAAACAATCGACTTGAAATAAAACAAAACATCACATAGTAATTCCCAACACCCATCGTCTAGTATTGATAACCATATGAAACATTATTTACGACACTTACCAATTTATGGTAAGCGATCATGCACAAATGTTTCCATATTACTTACTTTAATGTTATTTTATTGTCACTTATATAACTGGTTTTATTTTAAAATATAAGTTTAAGTTATTTTAGAAAGATGCTTATTTTTTTCACATTGTTGATCATAATTAACAAATGGTATCAAACATATCCAAAGTCATTTTTTTAAGTTTTCTATTGAGACATCACAATTGAAAATCAAAACATGAGTATGTATAATTATTGGAATGTAACAATTTTGATAAATACTAAATCTTATAATTGTAACAATTTAACTATCAGATTTCTTGGTCGAGAATATTATTATTAAAAATTTGGTATAATCACAAGTGCGACACACAAGGGTACAAAAAAATTGAAGATATACGAGTCTCTACTGGTACGAGTCTGAGATCTCACCCCAAGCCCCAACTCATCCGTGCCACCGCGCTGGGGCAAAAGGAATATTATTATTAAGAGGTATGAAGTCTAAAAAACAAATAGCTAAAATGCAAAGGGCAAAAAAAAAGACAAAATAAAACAATTGCCAACGGACAGGTCACGTGTCATGCGCTGGCTTTGCCCTCACGTAGTAGGATATTTCCGATGAAGCCCCCAAAAGAGTTCACATACGATCGGTGCACCTTTCTAGCTGAATTCGATTGGTGAGGGGTAAAAGCGGCCTTAAGAAAGTTAGCCAGAACGGCTGGATCGTGGGCCCGAATGCCTGGCAACACGGGGCTGTTCATCAAAGCCATAGGATGCCCCGAGCATTTGAAAGAAGAAGACCCGATCTGTTGCTGTGTTGCTAGGGTTCCATTCACGAGAACGAAGTGGCAGCCCGATCGAACAGGCACGTCGTGGTTTCTATCCGTTTGCTTGTATTCTGTTTTTGCTAAGATCGAAGATCGGTGAGATGAGGGAGATCATAAGTTTACACATAGGGCAAGCGGGGATTCAGGTTGGGAATTCATGTTGGGAGCTATACTGTCTCGAGCATGGGATCCAGCAAGATGGGACGATGCCCAGGTGCGTGTCATGCGATTCTATTTATGTGTATGGATGCATCTATCCGTGTGACCTGACGATGGTTTTATGGCTTTATTGTTTGTCATGTAAATTGTCCAAATTGTGAATAATTGAACATGTTCTTAAGGGATTTTTCTAATTTCGACTTCTTCATCGGAGGTGCTGGTATATCGGTTCGTTAATTTGCCATTCTTGTAAAATTGACTTCATTTGGAATATAATTTGTGCATATTGTTAAATTATGGGTTTGAAGTGATGTTCTATGACCGAATTTGTTTGGCCTTAGTAATTTGTATTTCTGCATGGAACTTTCCTGCATTTTCATGTAGAATTTCATTCTATTTACATAATACTGAGATCGTGTTCAGAATGCAGGGTATGAAAATGGTTCAAGCCTTCAAGTCCAATTTCTTTGCCTTTTTTATCATGGATCCAATATGGAATTCAAATATGAACCTTATTTTACTCTCGTTATCTTGACTATTCCTTAAAAAAAGTATTTTCTTGGCTCTGGGAGTGCTTGAAGGGAGAAACTAGCACTTTGCCCATGGTAAAATAGATTATTTGTTTCTTAGGTCAGTATTGAGAATTTTCACTGCTATGTCAAAGGGGATTATGACGGCTCTGTCGGTGGCTATTTTTTTGCTACGAATAAATTTTGCAAATTCCAAATTTTGATTTGTAACTGATCTACCATGCCTTAGTTTGGTATTCAGAATGTAAGTTGAGTTCCCATACAATAGGATTCAGCTTTGTATTCTTTGTGTGTACCTTGGCCCAAAATCAAATTAATTAGTCAAATGAAAGTTGTCCATAAAGCTCCATTTCAAACACTAATTTAACAAAAATAACATGAATTGCCTCTCAAATGAAGCAAATATAGAAACATTTTACTGGATGAAAAAAACTGTTGAAATCCTTTTCTATGGTACTGAATTTCTCATGATCTGACCAATTCACAGGACAAACAATAAAACCATAAAATTATCGACATGCCAGATTGTTTGATTTATCTGTACAAGCATGTAATCCCAATGTAGAATCACATAATAAGTGTTTTAGGCATCATGCCATTTTGTTGGATTCCATGCTCAGGGCAATATGACTCCAAGCATAAATTCCTTCCTTGAGTCCTGGCTTGCTTCAGCTTTTGATCTCTATCATCTCATCACATCCGCGATCTTCAATTTTCACTAAAATACAGTCCCCGACATGTTATCGTTATCTCTTAATCATTACTCTCTATCTGCAACATTTTTTCCATGGACTGAACGACGTGGACAAGGCAGGAAGAAAGGTTTTTAGGCTATGTTTGATACAAGGGAAGCCGTTATGATGAAAATGGAAAATACACGAGGGAATTGGAAAGGGATTAGCGAGTCAATAGTTTGTTTGGTAGGCATGAAAGAGGTGTTATGAAATATGTTAAATAATAGAAATATATAACAAATATAAATAATAATAAAATTCTCCATTTTTTAAAGGTTTTTCATGCAAATAATACATAACGGTAGGGACACTTATGTTCTTGAAATTTATTTTTCGAGGATGGAATGGTCATTTCAGTCGAATTGGAAATAATATTGTTTCTCTTAAACAATAACACCCCCTTTGTCTCTCCCATCGCCTCTTTCCAACAAGATTTCTAACTGTTGTTTCACCCATTCCTTTTCTCAAAACACTGTTCTATCATACCAAATGTAGCGTTTTTTCAATATCAAATGTTTATGGGATTGTAGATGATTCAGAAGTTGGTATCCAACATATGCCAACCTTGAAAGCATGCATTGTTAGTCTTTATGGGGGGGGATCTCACATTTCAAGCCTTCTTACTGACCTTAAAGGGCTTTTTTATGTATGAACTCTCTCAACAAGTAGAATGTGTTGGTAATATTAGAGATCACCTAGGCACTACATGAGGAATATGCCACCATCAAAACAATGGGGCCTGTGCACTTGCTATGTGAATTTTCCTGTGGTCGGTGTTGGTTGTTTTTTCTTTAAAAGTTGTGTATTTTGGAGTAATGCATCATGCGATGCTGTATTATGCTCAAGGAGCTTTTTTCCCCTTATTTTCTGAAAGTAAAATATGCAGCGGTTGCTTACAAACTTAACTATTCTACAGTGACAGTACTGTGAATGTCGCACAAGATGCCTTCAATACTTTCTTTAGTGAGACTGGTGCAGGGAGGCATGTTCCTAGAGCTGTGTTTGTTGATCTAGAACCAACTGTCATCGATGAAGTTCGGACTGGATCATATAGACAACTTTTCCATCCCGAACAACTCATCTCCGGCAAGGAAGACGCTGCCAATAATTTTGCTCGAGGACATTACACAGGTAGACTGCATTGTTCATGTGATTGATGAAACTGATTAACATTATTTTTATGGTAATTTAACCAATAGTTTCTCATCACTGCAGTGGGGAAGGAGATTGTTGACCTATGCCTTGACCGAGTGAGGAAATTGGCAGACAACTGTACTGGTTTGCAGGGGTTTCTGGTTTTCAGTGCTGTTGGTGGTGGTACAGGTTCTGGCTTGGGCTCTTTGCTTCTTGAACGTTTGTCTGTAGATTATGGGAAGAAATCAAAGCTTGGATTTACCATCTACCCCTCCCCTCAGGTACTTTACATTAATTCTCCAATCAATTTTTATAGGATATGTGGTGTTTATGGTAATTATGGGTTTTTCCAAGTTGAGTCAAGTGGTTACAATAATTCGATACTCCACTCAAATTTAATCGAATGGTGATTTTGAAGTCTGAACTCGGCTCAACTTCTAGGTTGAATTATTTGAGTTTGCTTGATTAAGTTCTATATCATAAGTTATAAAAGAAAAAATATAAAAAATTTAGAAATGCTTATAAAAATTATACCACCTCCGATCTACGATACACAGTAAAAAAGTTATTTCACAAGAATTATGAAAGTTGATTTAAACTGGCTGGACACATTGAATTCATCACAAATTATAATATATTCTAAAAAATGCCATTGATTCAACATTTGCATCATATTCTCTCTTATAACTAATGAAGGTCATTTGTGGAAACATAATTAAATGCATTATTTTTTCAGACTTTGAAAACACTGCTCAGCTTTTTTATCAATTCGACTAGAGGTAGTATAGAATAAAATTAAAAATATTTTGAAATAATAAATGCCACCGGTGATTCATGATATAAGTAAAAAAAATCCGCTTCACAAGAATGAAGGAACTAGTTTTAAAATGATCACAAATTATAATGTATTTTAAAAAAAACATCCTTAATTCAGCATGTACACCATATTCTCGTGTCATTTACATCTCTGATGATAATGGCGAAACTTGGCCTTTGTGATGATTATCTGGAAATGCTTTGACACCAACCCATTTGTCCTTGACTCATAGGTTTCAACTGCAGTTGTTGAGCCCTATAACAGTGTTCTCTCCACTCATTCACTTCTTGAACACACAGATGTGGTTGTGCTCTTGGATAATGAAGCCATTTATGATATCTGCCGCAGATCACTGGATATCGAGAGACCCACCTACACCAATTTGAACCGATTGATATCTCAAATAATATCATCCTTGACTACTTCCCTGAGGTTTGATGGAGCCATTAATGTTGACATTACAGAGTTCCAGACTAACCTTGTACCTTATCCTCGCATCCACTTTATGCTCTCCTCATACGCACCCGTCATCTCAGCCGAGAAAGCGTACCATGAACAGATATCGGTTCCTGAGATCACGAATGCAGTGTTCGATCCCTCGAGCATGATGGCCAAATGTGATCCGAGGCATGGGAAATACATGGCTTGCTGCTTGATGTATCGTGGAGATGTTGTTCCCAAGGATGTCAATGCTGCTGTTGCGACTATCAAAACGAAACGGACTATTCAGTTTGTTGACTGGTGAGTAACTATTGGTGTTTTAAAATTCTGTCTGGACCAGCCGGTCCACCTGAAAACTCGGTGAACCGGTGTCGGGACCAGTCTGGTTTAAGCCTCTGTTTGACTGCACTTACTGAAAACTGTTGATGACACGTACCACTTTTGATACAGTTTGAAAAAATAAGTGGTGCTTTGTTCCGTTTCTGAAAAAAGAAAACAGTTGAAACTTGGATTCCAGAAAAAACAACTTAAATAGGTGCAAGAACACTTTTTTCAATAATCAATTTGGAAAAGCCTACACAGTAGCAGTTATCATCAGTGATAAGTGCTATAATCAGTGAGTGTCTTCAAATGAAGCCCAAGTAGAAAATTGGTTCATTAGTTCAACCCGTTTGATTTAAAAAAAAAATCATTGACCTACTTCTATTGTCCCGTCTTGTCATTTGAATGAATTAGTTATATTAAATCAAATATGATTTAATTATTATTATATTACTAACTTCTAAATTAGTTGTGGGTTAGAGTGAAAATTGCTCAGGATGTATTGACATATGCATGAAATTATTTATTTATCATATATAGATGTTTCTTTATGATGTTAAATCGATAATTATGATTGATTTATAAATGTTTATATTTATCAATTTCAATATATATTATTTAAGAAAACCATTTAAAAAGTCAATGTATTAGAAATCAATTCGGAGTTGGGACACTTTTTGTTTAAGTAGGCAATCTGTGAATCGGCAAGCCAGTCAAGAACTGGTAAAAAACATTTATTTTACTGATATGAAGTGTCACCTTTAGTCCACAGGACAAGGAAAATGTGGGGTGTTTTCATGGTCCAGCATATAAGAAAATGTAATTTCTTTAATGTGAGAGGGGATATGTTGTAAATGTTTAATGAAGTGTATTTTTTAGAATATATTATAATTTATGATGAATTCAATGTGTTTTTCACATAAAATTGCCCGTGCTAGTTGAGTTGAAACAGAAAGCTGATTGAGCTGTTTTCAGAAAGTCAAAATTATGCATAGTGGTGTCTTTGTTCTGTAAAGTTTTTTTAACCTTGCAAATTTCTCCCAGACTTGATTTGACCATTGGGTTTAACAGGTGCCCAACCGGGTTCAAATGCGGCATCAATTACCAGCCCCCAACTGTGGTGCCTGGAGGCGATCTTGCACGGGTGCAGCGAGCCGTGTGCATGATCAGCAATAACACAGCCGTGGCTGAGGTTTTTGCACGCATTGACCTCAAATTCGACCTCATGTATGCCAAGAGGGCATTCGTTCACTGGTACGTCGGTGAAGGAATGGAGGAAGGAGAGTTCTCAGAGGCCCGTGAAGATTTAGCCGCTCTCGAGAAAGACTATGAGGAGGTTGGGGCTGATGATGTGGAAGAAGAGGAAGCCGGTGAAGAATACTGATGGTGATTCCGTTTGGGAGATTTGTGTATTTTGGAAACTTTATACTCTTTGGAATTGTATCAATCTTTGTACTGGTGCCTGTATTTTTTTCTGGATCTCTTCAATTTGCTTGTTTTTTACCATGTTGTCTATGAAATGCCATGTTTTCCTTCATCAAGTTTCCCAAGCTCAAACTATTAGCACTTCACTTATGATTGACAGTTTACGAGAGCATCCTCTCACTTACTTTCGTCATGCGCCGCAAAGCTTTCTTCATTTGGTGGGTTTGCCCGACTTCTTACTTATGTCGCTCTTCTTCCCTAGGGTTTCTTCTTCTTTCTTGTTTGCTGTGTTTTTTCAGGGGACTTCGGTTTTCCCAGGGATAAGGAGGGTTTAGGGTTTGGTGGATGTGCGCTATAAATCTACCAAACAAGATTCGATTTGTTGATCGATGCCTTGTTTTGGTTATGTGTGTGCTTTGGGAGGTTTATGCTGCGTTCTAGAATTTTATTTTTGTTAGTACTTTTGGAAGGGTTTTCTGGTTTTTTCAATCATGCCAAGAGATCATCAGTAGTGGTGTCAATGATACAAACTACTCGAGCTCGATTCAAAAAATATTTGAATTCAGCTCAATTTTTATTAAGTCGAGCCGAGTCTATTAAAGTTAGTATTAAGAAAACATAATGGTGCCGCTCGTGAGCATATTAAAATATAAATTAACCTCAGACACCAAGCATGCCTCCAGTTTCTTTTCTTCTGTCTGCAAGAAAAACATCATACAGCTTCGGCTTTACTTCTTCCCAGAATTCTCTGCATTTTGTTCCTTGATCCTAGCTCGATTGTCCAGCTTGACAAGGCGCTTCAGCTCTTCGTATGTGAGATCTTCCTTCTTCTTTCTCTTCAGCTCACCCAGAGTCGGCGCCTTGTCCAGCAGGCGCCACAGCCATTCAGGGTATTCGGAATCTGGCAGGATTTTGGGATCTTCACCATCCCTGTAGATATTGGCACCAATCACGGTCGTTGTCACGAGCTCACTGGGTTTCAGCGGACTGCTTGCATTGGTACCAGCTGCAGCATCCTCTTTGGTCCCACCCTTCTTGCCCTTACCGCCTTGTGTTGCGAAGGCTCTGCAGCCACCAAGAGAAGTAGATTCCTCAAGGATCATAATGCTTCTCCATGACCTAATGAATTGCATTGCCATTTCTTCAACCTAGAAAAGAAAAATGAAATGAAATTAAAGAACCCAGCACCCGTAATAGAAGTGCAAATGGTGCAGTGATACTCACAAGCCAGTCTTAAACAATATTCGAGCTACTTGAGTTGAATTCGAGCCATTATATGTATTTTTTGGCATGTAATTTTAATTACATATATTTTTTCTTTCATTGATTCTGAAATGGAGCTTGATCGAGGAAGCTAGAGTAATTCAATTTACAAATCAAATCAAGTTTTAGGTTGTCAATCAATATTCAGTTGAGTTCAAGTCAAGCATTAAGTTGGAAATTTTAGTATCAAACTTGGAAGTATGCATCAATTTGACTTGATTTGATGACACATCTCCCGATTAGAGTTGTTCATGGACCCACCTGACCCAATAAAAATGTATTATTAGGCCTAAATTTAATAGCCTGAATAATAAGAAGACCATTATTTAAAACCACAGGTCAGGCTCAGGCCACATCTGGTGACCCAATCCACCTGGTAATGATATATTATAATAATAATTTTCAAAGATATTAAATTTTTATGTTTTTATGATTTTAAAATCATGAATATAAATATTTTTTCATTTAATACAATGCATTTTAAAAAACCATTAATAAATGGGCTCGTCTTCGGGTCAGACAAATTTAAAAGTTCGGGTTTCGGGCTTTTTTTCAAGGCCCGATTAATAAACAGGTTGGTATGGGCCATCATTTTTTTCGTATTTACAAGGCAAATACTCAGCCCGAACCCAATTGAGCGGCCCGTGTACACCCCCCTCCGGATAATAAAATCGCCACTAGGATCAGCACCAAAAAAAAGATATGGATTTTTACAAATCAACCATGTGAATCATGCAGAAACATCCGGAAAACAATGTTTTAGCTTTACTGAAATTTTGAGAATACATATTCCGAACTCCACATTATTAAGCATGGGATAAAAAATTACAAACAGCATATAAGAACAGTTTTTCAAGAGCAAGATAAGTGAAACATTCTCCTTTGGTCACTCTTAGATTGCATATGCTTGCCTAGGGGTGAGTCAAACTGATGCAGTGCACTATTTGAGCATAGGTCAGGTGTAATAAAATGGTGGTCAATACTGAAATTTTGAGAATACATATTCCAAACTCCACATTATTAAGCATGGGATAAAAAATTACAAACAGCATATATGAACAATTTTTCAAGAGCAAGATGAGTGAAACACTCTCCTTTGGTCACTCTTAGATTGCATATGCTTGCCTAGGGGCGAGTCAAACTGATGCAGTGCACTATTTGAGCATAGGTCAGGTGTAATAAAATGGTGATCAATACTCGATTTAAGCCTAGTACTAAGCTCAAACTTGACTTAGAATTTCAAATTAAACTAACCTCACACACTCAATTGGGCTCGCCTGTCTCGGGGTCAAGCTAAGCTGGTGCATGAATCCAATGAGCTCCCCTTGATCTGTATTAAGGATGGAACTCCAACACCCCAACTCCAACTCAAGCTTAAGCTTAAATGGATTGCTTGAACTCAGTTTGCTAAACAAAATATATAGTATTCAAACTGTCCTAAGAAATCAACACAACACATATCATGAAAAATATAATGTTTTAAAAATAAAATTTCTGATGGTGACGGCTTCTGAAGAATGTTATTAAACGAAACTGAACATCACAAACGTATATTTGAAAGAAAAACATAACAAGTGCTCTTTGTAACAATCTTAAATGATACAGTATTGAGATCCCACTGCTCAGGACTGATATAAAGGGTTAAATTGATTCAACACGACTATTAACCTAAGATTTTATGCATTATAGTCACAGAAGTTCTGGTTTATCAGGGCCAAAGGAGAAAAAAATGAGCAAAGCATCGATTTTATCAAAAATTTGAAAACATCCATCACAGCCCCGAGTTTTACCCCCATTGCTTTATTTCCCTTCGTCTAATACAGAGTAAAACTAATAACCAGAGGGGGAAAAAACACAGACCAATAATGCGTAGCATATTCTGGGCCGGCCCTGCCATTTCAAAAAACAGAACTAACATTTCAGTACATGTTTTTATTTATTCAAACTGGTATATTTTAATTCTAGCTCGTGCTCAATTATTCGTTGTTTAACAAAATAAAATAATAAATATAAATATAACATTCTGATTCTGGTATGATAAAACATTCAGATAACCAAAAATTATGAAATAAATTGAAATTGAATAAATGAAAATTACATAAAGGAGGATAATTGCTTACGGTCTCTTTGATTTCGCAAAATTCTATGCTCGATTGTCAACGTCATTCATAGATCCATAAGTCGCTGAATCCGAATTTACACAAATCCATGACCCTGCAAAGATCCAACCGATTCGTTTTTAGAGGAATGAAGAGAAAAGAATTTGACGCCCGACAAAATAGATGGAGAAACTATAGCGAAGGAAGAATGATCGAATTCGAGCATATTGTTGATGCCTGAACTTCTGTTAATCTCTTGTGGGCAAGGAGGCGCGATGATGGGAAGCATAGGCAAGGAGGAGGTGAAGCGGAGAGGAGGACGGGAGACGCTGCTGGTAAGGATTTCGGTAAGGAGAAAGCGAGGCAAAGGGTGAGAGGGGGAGGCGGGGGAGGTGTGACAGCCTGAAGCAAGGAGGCGCGACAGTCTGAGGCGGGGAGGCGGCTGTTAGTGTGCTAGGGTATGTGGACAGGGAAGACAAAGGATTGCCCCTGGCCAATTGTTTCCCTAGACTTGCCCTGAACATATTTAACCAAAAACAAATACAACATCAACAGCAACAACGACAGCCAAGACGCCCGTAAAGTCCTGGAAATGCAACAAATATGATGGAAGGGAACGAAGGAATTATGATATAATAGCGTGAAACCTGTAGGGCAAACGACGTTGTCCAGCCGAAGCAGGAGAAACGATCTTTTTCCTTTCCAACAGCTGTCGAAAGCTAGAAGATGAGAGGGGCCGAGGGAGGCGGGAGACAGGTAGAGCGTCAACGTAAGAGTGGATTAGGGTTTTGAGGGTTAAGAAGATCCATGAAAAACCTCCACCCGGGTATCAGCATATGATTGGAGAAGGCAACGGATATCGCCGAGCACGGGTATCCAAAAACATAAATATTTAATTATTGTTAATTAATTAGTTTTATATTTTCAAATGACATTAAAATTATAAAATTTATTTATTTATTTTGAACGTAAACCTCACCCTTCATTTACTGGTTTTGGTTTCCAATTGAGTGGTTAAATGATTTTTTTTATCAAAATATAAGTCTAAAGTTAACGTGATATAATTTAAAAATAAACGAGGAGTTTGAGTTTAGGTATTCAAAATTTTACAATGGAAAAAATGTTCACTTTCACGTTTAATTATCAATGAGACATTCAACACTATCCATTATGATTAAATAGAGTTTCGATGGTAATACATGAATTCAAAAGATTTTTTATTTCCAAGGGGTAACACTTTTAAGGGTTTAATGTGAACCCATACAAATACACCCGGTCTGAACAAATGATCAAGGTGCATATGACACTATGAGACCATTCCAGAAAAGTTTTAAAACATGTGAGCTTTGAACTCTACATGACATCCATTCAACCAAAACTTCCTTCTGCTTTAGATCATGATTTACGGTATTCTCAAAGCAAGAAATCGTCTTGTCTCTGATATATTATTCCAAGATTATCTTCCTTTCATTAAAACTGCGAATCAAAATAAGTTCTTATTTATAAATCCATACCGCTTGCCCCTCTTTTAGTCCAACTTGTAGATCTCTTTCGAGCATTCTAACAACCACATCCCTCGCTGCATTGATAGAAAAGTCATCTTCCAGTATCACTTTTTGGGAGTGCACTAAGGCCTTGTTTGGTACATTGAAAAGGTTTTTGATGGAAACAAAATTGGAAATGGAACTGGAAATGAAACTGAAAATGGAATGAAAATCATATCCAAAAACATGTTTGGTAGGAATGAACTGTGGATGGAATATCGATGAAAAATATTTCAAAATTACAAAATTATCCCTTACTTCCATGCAACCTCTGCAAACTTTCATTGCAGCTCCTCTCGATGGGCCTTTCTTGCAACCTCGTTGCAACTCATCCCCGCAACCCGCCGCCCCCATGCTGCCTTTGCTCTATCATTGCAGCACCATGCTACCGATGCCCCCTCGTCGCAACTGTCTGACGCCGCAACACCATGTTAGCACTTCCCCATCTGCAAATCAATGACAAAGGGTGGTTGGGAGCAATGGTTCGCCGAAATAGGGATGGTCGAAGAAAGGAGAAGAGTTGCAACAAGTTGGCTAAAGTTGGGGGTGAGGTGACGATGGTGGTCAATCAGAACAAGGGTGACAATGTCGATGGTGGTTGACCAGAACATGGGCGATGATGCTGGCCATTCAGAATAGGAACACAATGCTCTACCAGAGCAAGGATGAGGGTGGACGATAGGTGCGGTGTCGAGGGTTGTCAACGAGGGTCGATCAGAAGCAAAGGATGACGATGGTCAACAAGTGCAACGTTAGGGATTGTCGGCGGGGATCGACCAAATGCAAAGGGTTAAATGACTTTTTCATCCAAAAAATTAGATTCCATTGGAAACCCAGTTCTCCGTCGGTAATCAGATGGAGCCACAATTCCATTGTTTAAAGGAATTCGGGATTCCCAAGAAGCCTGATTCCGACGTACTAAATAACTAAAAAACACAATTCCCTTTCCCTTTCCATGTTGTTGTTTCCAGCATACCAAACAGGGCCAAAGAGGTCCAATCTAGCAAATGGCTTGTTGACAGCTTCTGATGAAGCCGGGTCTTTGACGATCAACCTCTCTATGGTCTCCTAGGGATGCATTACCACATCATCTTCCTAGGGGATCTAGTCCTTGATTACTTCAGGTTCATGTGCTCTTAGATCCAGGCTTGACCGGTCCAACCCATCTGCCTTTACCTTGTCTCCCCCACTTTCTTGTGTCAGTTTCAAAGTTACATTTGTGTTTACCTAGCACCTCTTCAGGAGCCCCTTTCCTGGGAGATTTGTCAAGTGACTTAAATCATAGATCTTTTATCATCGATTTAGTAAGTATTGGTTTGGGTAAATTGTAGTCCTTCCTACTTTTGGTTTTCTTGTCTCTGTTAATTGGGTAGATTCCTAAGTCGAATCCACCCTTTTTGACATTCTTGTCACTTGAATGAAATAATTATGTAGCATGGCTATATGATTCACACTCAAAGGAATCCTGGCCGGATCCCTCCGGATGACACTGTTTTGTTGGCATTGACTGAACTTCCTTGACAATGGCTTGCTTCTTATTTCTTTTTGATTTCAGTGCTTCCCATCCCTAAGATCCTTCAATGTCCATGTCAATTTCACATAAGATCTTAAAACTATTATGCAACCTGAGTTCAGAGCCGGTATCCAACTCCTCCACATCTGCACTGGAAGAAGCTAACTGCTTCAACACTGTCTTTACATTGCCACCCTTCCCTCACCCGACCTTAGGCCTCGGGGGGGGGGGGGGGTAGAACTTACAACATCTACTGGGATCATATGTAGGGTACCAATCCTTGCTGTTAGACTCGGTGGATGACTCAAGGATGAAGCTGTTGGAGTTAGTGCTCTAGAACCAACAACCTTGTACTTTTTGTTACCTGTATATTCAAAGAAGTGAATATTAATAAAAATCTTATCACACATTGATTGTCCTTCCACATAATATTAATGTGATAATGTCATAGAGTATCTATCACATTGAAAAGGTCATATGCAGTTCCCTGCTATGATGATAACCTTGAAATGCAATGGTGATATTCTTTAACTTATTCATATGGTCAAGATAACATTCTATGACGGGGCACATAGTATATTGACTGTCAGGTGCTGGATACTCGTAAGAGGATGAGACTTCATCTCATAAAGTTTTCACTTAGTAATCTCAAAGATGAGAGACAACGAGGACTAACTTGCCAGTAGGAATTACACATGTTTTGTGTCCTTGGATATTCATATCTGTAAGTGTGTGTAATGATCCTTAGACTTTAAGATTATTATTAAGGCATATCAAGAGTCGTGTATTTAGATGTATTGTCGTAAGTCATGAGGACATATGTTCACAGTGAAGTTGGGTATGTTGGGTGCATCATGAGTGATATATTATTAATGAATAAGTTGAGGAATGATTTTTCACTTTTATCTCCATGAAATTTGATATCTTATGATTAGAATAGAATTGTCAAACGAAATTCCATGGTCATAGTGTAATGATGAGTTCATTTCATAGAGTCAAAGAAAGACGTATCAAGCATATAGGTTGATGACACAATTGTGTAACATTCTTGAACATAGTGAGTGTTCATATATGGTTGTCGATGTTTCAGCATTAACTTCTTCCTACTGGGTACCCTCATGGAAGTTCTAGGTTTTTAGGGCTAAAGGAGAAAAAAATGAGCAAAGCATCGATTTTATAAAAAATCTAAAAATGAAATCCATCATATCCCCAAGTTTTACCCTCTTTGATTTACTTCCCTTCATCTAATACAGAGTAAAACTAATAACCAAAGGAAAAAATAGAGATGATTAATAATGCATAACATATTCAGGGATGACCCCACCCTTTCAAAAAATAGAACTAACATTTCAATACATGTTTTCATTTTTTCAAACTGGTATATTTTAATACTATCTCATACTCAATTATTCATTGTTTAATAAATATAAATAAAAAATTATGGTATGAAAAAACATTCAAAAAAAATTATGAAATAAATTGAAATTGAACAAATGAAAATTATATAAAGGATGATAATTGCTTACAGTCTCTTTAAATTAGAAACATTCTACACTTGATTGTCAATGTCTTTCATAGACCCATTAGTTGATGAATTTGAATCTACACAAATACTTGACCCTACAAAGATCTAACTAATTCGTTTTTAGAGGAATGAGGAAAGAAGAATTTGATGCCTGGAAAAAATAGATGGAGAAACAACCGTGAAAGAAGAATGATAGAATTCAAGCATATTGTTATTTTATAAACATTTTTCAATCTCTTATATGCAAGGAGGCATGAGTAAGGGAATATTATGAAAGTAGGAGGTGAGGTGGATGAGAGACACTACTGGTGGGGATGTTATTAAGGAGGGTGTGAGGAAAATAGTGAGAGGGAGAGCTTGGGGAGGCGTGAAGGCGTAAAAACCTGAAGTGGGGAGGCATGATAGTCTGAGGTGGTGAGGAAACTATTAGTGTGATGAGGTTATGAATAATGTGAGGAGGGGGGATGTGAGCTATAGCTGGGAAGGGGAAGACAAAGGATTTCCCTTGGAAAATTTTACCCTAAACCAAGGGCTTGCTGGGCTTTCCCTAAACATATTTAACCAAAAAAAAATACAACATCATCAACAACAACAATACCCAAGATTCCCTTAAAGTACTATAAATGCTACAAATATGATGGAAGTTAGTAAAGGGACTGTGATATAAAAACATGGAACTTGGAGGGAAAATGATATTGGAGTTGGTGTCCTAGAACTAATTACTTTGTACTTTATTCATTAATAAATACCTTATCACATCTTGATTGTTCTTCTACATGACAATGCATGTGATAATGTTCTAAGGATAGTTGTTCCATTAAAGGGTCATAGCGGATCCCTACTATGATGAGAACCTGGAAGCGCCATAACACTGTTCTTGAATATATGTTTTATGGCCGGATGATGTTATTTGAGGGATACAAATAATACAAGACATTAGGAGTGAGGACTCATAAAACTTTGAGGCACCTTCTCATAATGTGCGCCCTTGGTAATATCTAGGAGGATATTATGAGAATGAGACATGCTAGTAGGAAATCCACATTTCATAGTGTCATTGGACGTTCCTATCTACAGATGTGTGTATTGGTCCTTAGACTTTAATAATATTATTAATGACTATTAAAACTCACTCACTTAGATATATTGATGAAAACTATGACGACACACTGTTCGTACCGAGGTAGGATATGTTGGGTGTGTCATGAGTAATACTGCATTAATAGATAATGCGAGAAAGTATTTGTCCCTTCTGTTCCATAACAGAAATAAATATCTTAGGCCCTTTGATGGAATTGATATAACTTAAATAAATCCATGTCCATGGTGAGGAATGAGAAAGTTCAATTACGAGAAGTCAAAGAAATAATAATCAAGCATAAGGGATGATGTCACTAGCATGCAACCCGCTTGATTCGAGATATCGATACAAAGGGATTACATTACACAGTAAGCATTCGTAGGAGGTGACACGTCATTGCGGCGTTAACTTCTTTCTTTATGGGTGCCTTGGCGTATTTCTAGACGTTAACCTTAGACTTTAGGCAGACTCCACCTAATGCCAGTGAGAAAGAGGCATAGTGGGTCACACACTAAGTGTGTCCAAGTATCTCAATTAAATATTAATTTAACAAGTTGAATAAAGATTATTCCCGATTGTGGTTTAATAATTATTCAAGGATGCCTAATCGCATTTATTTCAACACTAGTTATTCGAGAAAATATATTGTGGGTGAAATAATATATTTATTAGCGAGTAATGCAGTGATATTTATTTAAGAAATAAATAGCCATTATTCAAGGTCTAATAAATGTGGTGGAGGAAATAAATAAAATGGAAAAACAAAAGTACATGTCGTGCATATTAATACACACATTGTGTATTTTTTTGGGAATTTGTGAGAAATAATATTATTTATTTAATTAAATAATATTAGGTGTAATTTTCTGGGTGCATGTCAAGTAATAATAATAGTCATATGTTATTATTAGACATGGGGTATTACTAAGAATTAAATGAAATGAATAAATGCTTTCAGGAAATTAATTCATTTTATTATTCTAAGTAATTTAAATCCCAATTATATAATTCTCATTAGCCTAGCCATTTTGGGGTGTACACAACAGATATAAAGAAAGATCTCAAGCCAAGAGATAATTTTTTTTCTTCCAAGAACACTCTCAAGCTACGAGAGAGATCCTCCTCCACCAGATCAAGGAGAGTGCTTTGCAAGAGGCTCTCAAGGTGATCTAAGGTGGACATCGCAAGTGAAGGCTCTTCCGTGCTAGCACCCGGAGATCTCTTCGATGACGTCCATAGATACGTGGAGCACATGTGGATCACCTCTAGAGGAATCCTACACATAGATTCTACGATGTAATGATGGATCACATTAGATCATGATCAGAAACATCAATGGAGAGAGAATTCCATCAAGGCAATTCTTTTATTTTAATTAAATTAATTATAAACAACATATGATGATCCTATCTATGGTTTCATGACTCCCTTTATTTCATTCTTCATTCTATTTTGAAGATCCTGCATTTTTTTATCGTGACTGATCTCAGATTGATCATTGTTAACGAAAAAATTAACATTGGGTACACCCATCAACGTGCTTCCGCTACGCCCGAAACCTACAAGTGGTATTAGAACAGTCATATTGTTGATTATAATTATTTAGTTTTTCATTGGTGATTTACGCATTTCATAATTTAGTTATTTCAATTCAAGTTAATAATTCTATAAATCTAAATCTCGAGATCTATTCCTCCTCCATTTCTCATTCACCTTACAGAAAAGATTTTTTCTTTTAATTTTAATTAAAATAAAACAGAGGATCTCATCTAGAGGTGCCAAAGCTTTCTGGCCATACCACACCAGAACACACGTCGTGTATTCGGAAGTACAAACCATGTAGTATAGGTTCCATGCACCAGGACGGTCCGTCAAACTAGGCCATGTCAATGGATTCTATATAAGTCTTTAAGACTCTGTGTGTTGACCAGGAACATGTGATACACAGTTTCCAGATTACACATTGTGTGACCCACTGAACATGACGTGTAGTCTCTTCGGGTTAGGGTTGGACCGTGTACCCCGTACACGGCTTGCCCAACTGGAAACCATGTAATGCAGATACTACATAGCGTGTTTTTCACTGAACACACCGCGTACTCTGAATATTTCCAAAGTACATCTACATGACATGTCCCCAGGCATGTACTTCAGATGGACGATGAAAAAAAGTACACACCATGTAGTCAGAACTACACACCGTGTACTCATCCAAATTGTGAAAATTTATTATTATATTATACATACCCTTGAGATGTGTACCATAGTGCGGGTGTAAAGATGAGGCACAACACATGATAGGTGTTTTATATATATGTGTTTAATTTAACATATGCGTAATGTTCATTTCTACTCATTGGGTAATTATGAATGAGAATTCATTGGGTTTCCTCGAAGGTAAAAGTTACGTATAAAGATAATTTTAAATGAATTTATTTGTTTAAAATTATGATGGATGAGAATCTCAAGGAAATTCATAAAAAGGGTTTAAGATAAAAGGATTGATTAATTAAAGATAATTAATTGATTCGAGCGTGATTTATCTTAAACAAGAATGATTAAAGAATTGAATTCTAGTTTTATTTATGCATAAATACCATTGCATGTATGGATGATCATGAGCTAGACCAAGACCTTTATATGTGAATGGTTTCTTTTAATTTATTTATTTAAATTAAATTTGTTGGCCTGTGAGCCTTCTCCTCATTAACATGTAGGGCCTGAGTTCCCAAGGTTTATTTTATGTAAAACCCCATTTTACCGCTCACTTGCAAGTGAGATAAAAGCATATTTAATGGATGGAGCTCCCAAGCTAGTGGATGCGACTCAAGTTAGGATCCAAGGAGAAACCAATCTAAGGAGATACAAAGGTGGATAGGTGGAAAGCTATAAAAACGAACCCAAAAGTTTAAAGATGTTTCTCCCTAGGTCTTGGGTTAGTTTATCAACCACTAGATAAACTAACCAATAGAACAAGCTCATGATCATACCATTTATTTTATTTCTTTTAGTTGCATGATTTATTTATTGTGGGTGTGTTGTCACGATCACACAATTAATGAATTAAACAATCATGCAAGATGGAACTAAAATAAGACCGACTTATGTGTAAATATTATCTTAGACATGGTTAATCACTTAAGTATATCCCACTTAATATTAAAAATCATGTAATCAAAGATAATAAAATGGAAATTTATATATAACGATAAAATCCCTCAAAGAAATATTAAATCGGTATAGCCTTCCATAATCTCGGTTAGAATCAAACCATACTTCAAGTGATTGACTAACCCTAGTTGGGGCGATTTCAATTATCGAAGAATTATAATTCAAGGTTTTGGGTTGAATTGAATTGATTCACATAAAGGGTTAACTTCCACAACAGGACTTGATGTGACCAAGATTCAAAGGTTGAGGAAATCTAAAATAAAAGGATTTCAGGATTGGGGAGTCCAGTCAGTGGATCAAGGAGCCGTAAGTTAATGCAATTGGAATTCAGAATGCCTACCTAAAACCCTTCAAGTTTCTTGAAAAACCCTAGTTGGGGTAATGAAAAGGTCAATATGGATCTTTTACACTAGAATATTCAGGCAAAAAAATATTCCAAAGTCAATGGTGAGGGCTATTGGATTTCGATAAAATAGTGGGAGACTAATAAGTATTAAATTATTTATTTGTCTCAGTTTTATCACGATAAAGTAATAAACCTTTTCTCATCTTAATTTGTAGAAATAGAAAGAAAAATGACTTCAAACATATCATTACGAACCATACTCGATAAGGAAAACCTTCTCACCGACACCAATTTCCAAGAGTGGCAGAGGCGTTTACACGTCATCCTTCTCCACGAGAGAAAATTGTATGTGCTGGAGGAGCCTATTCCAGTTGTGCCTGGAAAAGAGGCCAATGATGATGAACTATATATCTATACAAAACATTTGAATGATTCCACATATGTCCAATGTTTCATGCTATTAGCTATGTCTAATGATCTCTTGAAGAAACATAAAAACATGGACGCATATAGCATGATGTCTCACCTTAAGTATCTCTATCAAGAAAAGGTGATATAGGAGAGATATGAGATCTCCGATGCTTTTTTTTACAACTAATCTTGGAGAGTCTATTCTAGTTGGGCCTCATGTATTCAAGATTATTTTCTACAATGAATGCCTGGACATCTTAGGGATTAATTTCCTGAATGAGTTGCATACAAATCTCATCCTATCATCACTGCCCAAGACCTTCTCTAGCATTATTGTCAACTACAACATGAGCAACAATGAGAAGAGTCTATCAGAACTTATAACCTTAATTCACCAGGTAGATAGGGACATGAGGTGTGACAAACCCGCAATCCTTATGGTGAATAAGAAAAGTAAGGACAAGGAAAAGGGGCCAAGGATTCATAAACAATCTGAAGCCACTGTGAACCATCCCTCCAAGAAGGGGAAGATCTAGAAGAAGGGAAAGGAATAAGAGGCAGTATGTTTTGTACGTGTTAAGTAAGGCCACTGGAAGAGGAACTGCACCCAGAAGCATGGGGATGCTAAAGGTGCATTCGTTATCAAGTGTAATATTTCCATTTCTACACATTGGGTATTAGATACAACTTTTGGGGCTCACATCTGTATTCAAATGCAGGAACCAAGTAGATTTAAAAAGATTACCAGAGGAGAGGTGGATCTTCAAGCTGCCAATGATGTGAGACTGGCTGCATTGGCCATTAACAATTACTATCTCTCATTGCCAACTGAGATGCTTTTGGTTTTACATAACTGTTATTACGTGCCTAGTGTTACCAAGAACATAATTTCTATATCATGTTTGGATATGGGTGGATTAATTTTCAAGTTTGGAAATAAGGGTTGTTTATTTTATAAGAACAATGTATTTTATGGTATGGAACATTTAAATAAAGGTTTGTATGTATTAAATTACGAAAACCAAGTGTTTGAAATTGATAATGAAACAAAATCACATGAATCATACATCACAAAGTTGTGGCATAACCATCTCAGTCATGTAAACAAGAAGCACTTGACAAAGCTCTACCAAGATGGTTATTTAGACTCTACTGAGCTAAAACCATTTGATAGATGTCACACTTGTTTACAAGGTAAAATAACCAATTATCCTTTAGGTGGATAGGGTTAAAGGGCCACATAGCTTCTAGGATTGGTGCACACGGATGTGTGTGGAACGTTTCCAGTAGAATCTAGAGGTGGATATTCTTACTTCATTACTTTTACTAATGATTTGAGTAGATATGGCTATGTCTACTTAATGAGGTATAAGTCAGAGTCCTTGGATAAATTTAAGGAATTAAATAATGAAGTAGCACTACTGTAAATTTAGGCTATAGCCACGATTTGAGGGACCATGGCTAAGTTTGGCATGGCTATAGGCCTAGAATTATAACCACGGTTTGGAACTGTGGCTATAGGTCTAGGCCCACAGTTCAAATCGTGGCTATAGGTATACAACCACAGTTTTAACCATGGTAATATCTCTATAGCCACATATTAAAACCGTGGCTATACTATATGATGGACAAAATTTATTGCCACGGTTAGAAACCGTGGCATTAGACCTATAGTCACAGTTAGAAACCATGGCTATAGGGTCTGAAAAACCATAAAAAAATCCAGGGGGTGTCCAGGGTCTGACTGGGGGGGTGTCCAGGACAGACCCTGGACACCCCCCGGACAGACCCTGGACACCCCCCAAACAGACCCTGGACACCCCCCAGACAGACCCTAGACACCCCAAGACAGACCCTGGACACCCCCCAGACAGACCCTGGACACCCCCCGGACAAACCCTGGACACCCCCTCGGACAGCCCCTGAACACCCCCCAGACCCTGGACACCCCCCAAACCCTGGACATATCCCCATGGACACCATGGACACCCCCGGACAAACCCCAGACACCCCCCGGACAGACCCTGGACACCCCCCGGACAGACCCTGGACACCCCCCGGACAGCCCCTAGACACCCCACCCCCCAGACCCTGTACACCCCCAGACCCTGGATATATAACCCTGGACAGCCCAGACCTCCACTCCCCTGGACAGCCACCCCCACCCCACCCTCCTGGACAAACCCTGGACCCCCCAGAACCTGTACACCACCCCATACCCCCCGGACAGACCCTAGACACCCCCCGGATAGACCCTGGACACCCCCCAGACAGACCCTGGACACCCCCCCAGACAGCGCCTAGACACCCCCCCAGACCCTGGACATATCCCCTGGATAGCCCAGACCTCCACTCCCCTGGAAAACCACCCCCACCACCCCACACCCTCCTGGAAAAACCCTGAAACCCCCCAGAAGCTTCTTTCAATTGACATTGAAGATGTATTTCAAACTAATCCTGAGATGTACTTTCGATATTTATCATGGAAATTCATGATTCTCTCCACATTTTGGGAATCCAATGAATCATCAATGTTTGAATAATGTGAATCTCCACTGAACTGTTAGGGATTGACACTATATCTGATGCTTCTCTTTCATGTGGGGACTTTATGCCTTGTTTGGCATGCCTCTTGGACAGACCCTGGAACCCCCCTAGAACCTGGACACCCCCCAGTCCTGCCCCCCACCCTACCCGTTTCCCCTCCCCCTGCCCCTGCCATCCCCCACTTGCACCCCCTACCAGCCCCCACTTGCACCCCCTACCAGTTCCCCCCTACCCCACCTTTCAATCCCCTCCAAATTAAATTATACACAAAAGCTACTTACATAATAAGAATTAAACAAATCCAAATATAAAAAAAACACATAACTGCACTTACATGAGTCTCCCTATAAGAAAAACTATCAAAGAAGTCTGGAACCATCTCAAAAGTACCTATAACACAAGGTATAACATAGTAGTGCTCATCCCCTAAAATTATGGTAAAACAAAACATCTTAGAATATTCACAAAGAATATAACTCAATAAACAAGAATAGTGCAGCCCCCCCTGCTGGACCCCCCTGGACAGCCCCCCCCCCCCCACTATTGGACCCCCCTAGATAGTAGCCCCCATGCTAGACCCCCCTGTACAGCATCCCCCCCAGACAGCAGCCCCCCCTGCTGGACCCCCTGGATAACAGCCCCCCCAGACAGCAACCCCCCTGCTGACCCCCCCCCTGGACAGACCCCCCCCACTGCTGGACCCCCCTGAACAGCTACCCCTGGACCCCCCTGGACAGCCCCCCACTACTGGACCCCCTTGGACAACAGCCCCCCCTGCTGGACCCCCCTGGACAACAGCCCCCCCGGACAGCAGCCCCCCTGGACAGCATCCCCCCCTGCTGAACCCCTGGACAGAACCCCCCTGGTGGGAGTTTTAGTTTTTTATGATATATTACTCTATAACAGTGGATTCTGGTGTAGAGTGTCCATATTCTATTTTTTTACTATTTTTGGGTCCTGATGCTGGTGTAGGCGGGTTTTGGGTGATGTCGCGGTTTCTAGGAGGTGGTGTGGCTACTGGGAGATTTCCAAAATATTGGGTGATTATTTTTGGTGCTACAAATACTGGGAGATGTTGTTGAGTAGTTCTGTGAGCTTCTAGATAGGAACATCAAGATGGATGTTTGGTGATGGATGGGTGTAGAGGCTAAAGTTATGACTGGTGTTGGCTTAGAGGTGCTGGAGGTTCTGTTTCTGTGGATTGGTTTGTTAACAGAGATTGGGTGCTATTGTTGACTGTGAGTTGGTAAATGGGTTGTTGGATGGGTTTTTTTGTGTGGTGCAAGATGCCTCTTTGATGGGGTGTGTTGCAGGAGTTTCATGGGTTGGTGCTGGTGGCTTGGGATGTAAATTTGAGTACATTCCTAGTGGCTGGACATTGCTGTTGGCTTATAGGTGTTGGTGCTATTACTGTTGAGTGGGTTACTGCTAAAACTCTGATTGTTATTGGGTTTTTCTCTAGTACATGTACTATTGGCTAGTGTTATTGGATTATAGTAGGTTGCTGCTTGGTGGGGAGTGCTTCTGGTGTCAAGCGGGCTACTACTATTTCCAGTTCCACTAGGGTCAATCTCTCTATACTTGATAGTGGTTGTGTAGGAGAATCACACTCTTTTTTTGAAAGCGTTCCTAGAGATGGAAATCACTATGGTTTTGAAAAGTTTCTCTCAATATTTTATTGTGCACAAAACAAATGAATTGTCTATCTTAAGAAAATAATATTTTTAGTTTTATTTAATTCTAGGTTTATAAAACAATAATTTCACATGCATTGTTAATTTAATGATATTACCATTTGAAAAAGAAGTATTTTTCCGAATTACATGTCGTGTACTTTAACTACATGCCATGTAGTAGTACATGGTCGTGTGTTTGGCCATGTAAAAAAAGTACATGTGATGATTTTTGGATTCTACATGCTGTGTACTTTAGGTACATACCATGTAGTAGTACACAAGAAGATGCCATGTTTGTGTGGCCATGTAAAAGTTCA
Source organism: Viscum album (assembly GCA_963277665.1). Taxonomy (NCBI): domain Eukaryota; kingdom Viridiplantae; phylum Streptophyta; class Magnoliopsida; order Santalales; family Viscaceae; genus Viscum; species Viscum album. Next base: position 1,969,634,179 of record OY728161.1, read on the forward strand.
TTTCCATGTGGATAGATGAGAGTAAATGCCATGTACTAAAAAGTACTTTCCATATACTTTTTCCATCTTGGAGGTTATAGATGTTTTGTTCCCTAGAAGTCAGAATTGGGCTTATGAGTAGTCTATTATAAGTGTTTTCCATGTAGATAAAAATGGTGGGATTCCCTAGATATATAGAGGTTATATAGATGGTTTTATGGTCATGTTTATTTCAGAATGAATATTTCCTTGAGGTTTGGATTCAGAATCATTGAGTGGGTTGGGTTCGGAGCTAGGAGACCCAGCCGAGTGTTGTGAGATTGGTTTTTGATCTAGCTTGATCATACCATGGTGTTTTGGTTGAGGTTTCTTGGACGTGTCATAGAATATGGGATTTTAGTAGTATCTTAGGGAAGATATTGGTTTTCCTTGAATATCAGGACTAGTGACTCGATGTTAGAGAAGTTGTGGTTTAGATCCTATGTTTGAGAATCATATAGGATAAAGCCTTTGGAGATTGGATGAAACTATATGATTTTAGTTATGGTTGAGTGATATTGTGTTGTTGATTTGAGACTGAGGTTTGCTTGATTATTTCCATGATAGGAAGGTTTCTAGTTAAATGATCATTGTATGTCATGGTTGGTGGTTGAGAATTTTTGTGTGGCATGTGATTGATTTTGGATGCCTTGGTGGCATTTTTTTGACCAAGGATTGGTAGAAGGCCACTGGGGCCCACCCTAGTATCTTTAAATGATGGGTCTTGGATAAGAGTTTGGTTGTTACCAGGGTTTGGAGAGGTTGCCTCCTCTTGAGTGCAAGTTTTGAGGATCCAAGGAGTGATTCCTTTATTTATGCATGGATCCAGAGGGCCATGTGTGATCCTGATTGATAGGATCACCCTAAGAAGGTGTGTGTGATTATGTATATGGTTTATGTGTGTTCCTTGGGGCCCGAGTCAATGTATGAGATGATGGCCTAAATTTTTTAGGTCATTATGGATGTGTATTCATCCCTTGTTATGTTTTCATTGGGTTGAGGATGATGAGTTCTTGTTTATTCCTATGAGGTGGTTGCGATTCTAGTGGGGTTTTCATGTTTTGGAACCTGATTTATTAGTAAAGGTTTTTATTTCTATGAGAGATTGATAGATGATCCACATGTACAATTCTATATATTTTTGATTGAGATTATTGGACCAAGATTCTGTTTTGGTACCAATAGTTTTTTTTGGTTTTAGGGTTGGACGAAGGTTTTGGGAACACTATTTTAATGTGTTGAGTATAGGGAATGTGACATCACATTTTTGTGGTTGGGTGCTCAATGGAAGTTTCAGCAACATGAAATATATTAAAAAGGTGTTTTCAGACTGAATCTTTTGAAACTGATAGTATACGTCATGGATAGTGTGACAGACTGATGCTCTGGGAAATGATGGCATTCCATGTGGAATTAGGATGATGGACTAATGCTCCACATCCTTGGTTTAATTTTATGACCGATGCTCTAAGAAATGATGGAATACTAGTTGGGTTGGATAGTTGATTGATGCTCTACATCCATGGTTTAGATGTCAGATTGATGCTTTAGGAATGATTGATTTGATATATGGTTTAACATCTTGACTGATTCTCTAGGAAATAATGTTATATCAGCTAGAATGGATGCTGGACTGGTGCTCTACATCCATGGTTAAGATGTTGGAATAATGTTATAGGCATGTTTGTTTTTATATATATGGTTTATGTTCAAGACTGATGCTCCATGCACTATGGTTATAATACATGACATAGATGTTAGAACGAAGGTCTAGGCTTGGTGGTATTCTTGTGTGGTAATGGGGACATATGTGTCGAGGTTCCAGGTGTGAGAAAATGTTCAGTTATGAGGACATGGTATGGGATAGTTTATATTAGGATCCATGATTATTTGAACAACATTGGATGGGTCCCTGGTTTATGAGGTTTGGTTGTGGATTCCATGCGTATGGAGCCCACATGTTAGTTGATATGAACAATCAATGAGTCGAGTTCAAAGAAATCTCATATTTGGTCGAAATAGGTATGGTCGAATGAGGTATCAAACCAACTAATTAGCAGTTATTTTATTTGTATTTTTTTTACTTATGTATTGGCTAGGCTGAGTATATTTCATGAGAATTCACTTAAGTAGTAGTTTATAGGTTCACTATTAGGGGTGACCTACTTAGAATTATTTCTAACTACTAGTACATGAACCTCAGTGTGTTTATATAAATTCTGTCTATTTTCTGTTTGGAAACATATGTATGATGGATATGGAAGAGGAACTGGATTTCGTGGTTGAGTTAGATGATCATATGGAGTCTATAGGTTAGGCGGGAGCATCTGAATAGGGTATTACATATTGTGTATGTGGTAGGGCTAGGATTTGGTAGTAGGGCCTATGGTATTCACGTTTCATATTTCCAAGGGATTTTACAGTTGCAAAGGAACTAGAAACCGATTATGCACCTTCTATGGTTGAGTTCGATTTTCGAAGAGGCCGTCGTGTTCTTGTCTTTTGTGGGATCGTCGTGTGTGCTGAGTTCAAGGAAGCAGTGTTGAAGGCATACAAAGAAGAGCGGTCCGAGATTTATGGGGAAAATGAGAAATCAAAGATACAACTAGTTTTTGGGCTTAGAATTCTGAAGATTAGCGGTTTCCGGTGGTTTTCGGAAATTCAAACCTACTCCAAGCTGTTGTTTTCAGCAGAAATTACATCTGCAAACTGCCCTGCTCGTGCTCAAGTTGTTGAAGCTGACCAGGGAATACCAATGGAAGTATGGGGAGTGGTGTAAAACCAACTGCTATTTTTTACCCATCAAAATAAGAAGATCAATGGCTTGTTACACTTGTAGTCAGGGCTAGATATAAGCAAAATGACATCAACAACTGACTTCAATAAATCTCTAGATGACCAGATTGCTGCAAAATCTGATCCCAGTGTGCAGCCCTCTACAGAGGACTACCATTCCAGTGTTCAGGAGACTTTGTCGTACCGAAGGGAGTTCCACCTTGGGGACAAGGTGGTTTTTAGGTGGGAGGGAATTGTTATGAATAAAGGGGGATGCACATGTGTGGGCAGTTTCTAGCTGTTATTGGCTGGGATGTTTGTTAGTTTGTTAGAGAATTATTGTTTGTTAATTTGTTAGAGTTTGCTAGTTGGTTGGGGAAGTATTGTATTTTGTATTGAAGTGCCAGCTGTAGCAGTGAGATGGTGGGGGTATTAAAATGGGCAACAGGGGACTGGGATGGTCACGAACTCATTTTAGCAATTGCTTGGTAGCAGGACGCCGGTGGTATCGGCTGGGCTCGTGGAAGGGTGATCTCCTCCCGCGGGTTACTTCTTCTCTTTCCCCTCCTCTTTCCCCTTCTATTGTAGCTCTACTCATGTTCCTGTTCAACAGTAATATACAAATTCTTCGATTGTTTTTCTCTCTCTCTCCCTCTCTCAATATTTTTACATAACAATCTCCAGCACCACCCTCCACAATATCCACTTTGATCATCATCCTATTTTGTTTAATGTGTCCAACAAAATTGTGAAACTCCCTCTCCCTTTTAGGTTTAACAATTCTTGGTTCTCTAACACTGAATGAAGGTGGAAGGGGGCTGGTGCGGGCTGGAACTGGTGCGGGCTGGGATATAGGTGGTGCGGGCTGGGATGTAGGAGGCTGGGGGCTGGTGAGGGCTGGAACCAGTGGTTGGGGATGTTTTGCAGGTGACAAAGGGCTGACATGAGTGTTTTTCAGGAGGCTGGGGGGTGGTGGCTGGTGCGGGCTGGATTGTAGGTGGTCGGGGGCTGGTGCGGGCTCGAATGCAGGTGGAAGGGGGCTGGAATGCTGGTGGAAGGGGGTTGGTTGCAGGTGCTGGGGGATGGTGCGGGCTGCTTCAAAGGTGGAAAGGGGGCTATTGTGGGCTGGAAGGCTGGTGGCAGCGGGATGAAATGAAGATGGAAGGGGGCTGGTGTGGGTTGGATGTGGCTGGAGTAGGGCCAAATCACGGCGTGACCGTGGCGTGACCGCAGTGTGACCGTGGCATGACCGCGGCGTGTCGGCTCGGTCCAGCGACATCTGCGGGGCAACATCTTTCGACCAGGAGTGAAGGGAGTGGGAGGAGGTAGAGCAACATTCTGGTCGTTTCCCCACCGTCAAAAATTGTGATTAGTCAGTCTTAACATTGATCACAAGACTCATGGAATACTATCACTGCGAACTGTCGCGGGTTGTCGTCCTGGAGTAGGGCCAAATCATGGCGTGACCGCGACGTGACCACAGCATGACCACGACGTGACTACGACATGTTGACCCAGTCCAACGACATCTGCAGGGTAGCATCATCCGTCCAGGAGTGAAGGGAGCGGGAGGAGGTGGGGAAATATTCCAGTCGTCGCCCCACCGACAGAAATTGTGATTAGTCAGTCTCAACATTAATCACAAGACTCATGGAATACTATCACTGTGAACCTCCGTGGGGTGTTATCCTCGAGCGGGGCCAAATCATGGCATTACCGTGGCGTGACCGCGGCGTGACCACAACGTGTTGGACCGGTCCAGCAACATCTGTGGGGCAACATCTTCCGGACATGAGCGAAGGGAGCGGGAGGAGGCGGGGAAACATTCCGGTCGTCGCCCCGCCGGCAGAAATTGTGATTAATTAGTCTCAACATTGATCACAAGACTCATGGAATACTATCACTGCGAACCGCCGTGGGATGTCATCCTAGAGTAGGGCCAAATCACAGTGTGGCTGCGGCGTGACCGCGGCGTGGCCGCAGCGTGACCGCGACATGTTGGCCTGGTCCAGCGACATCCATGGGGCAGCATCTATCGTCCAGGAGCGAAGGGAGCAGGAGTAGGCGGGGCAACATTCTGACCGTCGCCTTGCTGGCGGATGACAGAACAGATCAACTATTTAATATGCTATAACAAGGGATTTCTAGACAAGGTTGTAGCAAGCGGCACAATGACACAACGTCTAAAGGGAAACAAAATGACGGAAAAGAATCATACACCCTACACAAACCATTTACAAATTCATTCACTTTGCCTAAACATGGAAATTTTATTTATAATATTCAAAGCGTGAAAAGGATAGTGTCATGGTAAGGCATATGCCTACTCAGACAATGTCATTTGATTTAAACGAGTATGATAAGCCAATTTATATTATTTAAAGAAAACAAAAACTAACTAGCCACAAAACAAACACCAACAAGAGGCATATGAAAGACTCAAACCAAATCTAAACATGATACAAATAACTATCACTACTCTTTGGTTTAGAAGATAGCGCACCTCCGTTGGAGGGGTTTTATTATAAAATCATGGCATTGCTTTATCACACAATTCATTTAATTATATTTAACATTTACTCTAAAACTCATCCAGCACAAATCAAATGCAATAATTTAAGAAACTAGATCAACATAACTATCACTGTGAGTTTTTGCAGACAGCGCACCTCCGTTGGAGGGGTTTTATTATAAAAACATGACTTTATTTATCAAATGAAACAATTATATTAAAGAACACTTATTCAAAATATGCAATTCAATATAATTAAGTAGAATTAATAAAGAAGCTAAATTCAATTTAAAGCATTCTTGAATTAAAGAGGCTGGAAGAGGGATCCTACCTCAATGTGGAACCAAACCGTCCACTTCAGCTCTTGGAGCAATCTAACTAAAATTTGCTGCTCCCCCATTGGGTATACGTACCTTCACACACATGAAAGGGAACCTAGCCCCTATGCACACACCCACATGGCCATGAGCATGTGTAAGGGGATCCTTGCACATATGCTTATACCAGTATCCACTCACCTGCATATGCATTTATATATATATACATGGGCACATATCATATTTAATACAAGTAAAAGAAACTATTAACTGAAAAAAATAAAATGACTCACTGCTTGAAAATATACCCTTGCTCCAGTCTTCCATGATGTTGTATTTCTCCAAAATCGAGTGTTACTCCATCATGTCACCTTGTAAGAAGGATCAAAACCCTACATTGAATATTGATTATACTGAATATATTGAAAACATAAATGTGTGGTACAAACTATTTCAATAAAGTGTTAAAAAAAATTACAAATTATTTTAGACACTACCTATAATTATCTATGTGTGGGCCTGTATAAGGTGAGATAGAAATGTAGGCTTATGAAATGTCACTATGTATAATTATCTTCAGTGCACATGACTTGTGTGACATTAACATTAGGTTAATCTTATGTGTTATGTGGTTAGACCATGTAATAATCATTAAGCACCAATTATTATGTCATAATACCAACTACTGCATCTTCTAGTCATATTTAACAATATGCACCATATCTCTTATAAAACATGGTGCTCTATTTTTCAACATCATGAAAGATTCCTACAATTTCTTCATTTTAAAACACGATCTTGTAAACCAAGCACACAACATAGGTCTAATACCACTAAGGGGGTTGAAATGATCAAAAGACCCTTATTTATCTTATAGAAAACAATTAGAATCCCAAAATTCTAAGAACACCATGCATGAAACCCAACAATATGATGTATATTAAATAAAGAACCAATTTTTACACCTTTCCATGGACTGTACTTATACAAAATTCATCATTCATATTTTTAATGAATACCCCTCCAAAGGTTTCCATCGAACCTCCCTCTACAGAGTGTATCTGCGGGCCAACATGAATAACTCAATTATCAAGAAAGATTTTCTAACATTCCACAATAAAGTGTTAAGCAGTTACAAATTATTTTAGTACACATGTAAAAGATGATTATTTAAGGATTTATATAGTAATTTTTAAAACAAACCAACCAAAGAAATTTTGTTAAAAACATACAACCTGTTTAACAAATTAGTGCACAATGTGCATGTAGTCCATCCAAATAAGTGCAGTTTATGGGGTAATTAGAGGGAATGTCTCCATGTAAACCTGTTCAATATAGGTCTCTACCAATTGGCCCAACCCCCATCTGATTGACCAAGATCCACAATTACAACAAAATTCACCATTAAAAGACACAAATTTGAATCCAGATTTCATTTGTTTGAAATTAGAGGAATTGAGGAAAGCCTTGCTAAGATGCCAATAAGCTTATAGATTCTTTACTATACACTTGATAAAAGCAAAGTGTTATGTTCCACATAAGCATTTCCTATTTAGGGTACTGCTTGTGGGTATTTAACTAAGAACATTCTAAATTATATATGCATGAAATATTTCCCTGTAACATTTGATTTGGATCACATCAGCAAGCCTACCTCATGCAATATTTTTTCAACATAAAGTGCTGTCATACCATGAATTTTATCCACCCAGCCTGGATAATTCACATTAATGCATTCAGAAATAGAACAATGTGTTTCAAAAAAATGTTTTAAAACATTTTTTCCAATCGGGCTTTCAAATAAATCTGGTTGTCCTTTTTCTTCCATGATGCATGTGTGATGTGTGTTGAATTCCAAAAAAAAAAAGAATTAGAGAAGCATGAGAACTTCAATCTAGTCTATAAATTTCTCACCAACATAATAACAAAATAAACGCGTCACTGATGGTAACTCGGACTTTTCAGCTTACTCCAATGGCTTTCCATTATTCCATGTCTCAAGTGCATCCAGCTCATCAGAGTGTTTCTCGACCAAATCAGCAAATCTCAGCAATATCCTAGATCTTTCCTGGAATTACACGAAGGACAAAAAAGAAAAACATATCAGAAATAACCAGCATGGAACAGGAAAATCAAAAAACAAAAGCATGGATTGATAGAATTAGTACGTAAGGGGACATTCTGGGCCATGGCCCCTCGTTAAATGCCTTGTGAGCAGCAGCAACTGCACGATTGATATCTTCCGAATCACCTTCAGCTACATGAGCAATGACATCTCCAGTCCTAGGATCCAGAGCAGGGAATGTTTTTCCTGAAACCAATTTTTAGAACAGTTGTTGTTTTGTGAATAAGAGAAAATATATCAAATAACATGTGGGTGAAGTGATTCTTCTATTGATACAGTAATGGCGAGAAAAACAGTTGAAATCAATGGCGTTTGGTTAAGTACACGGGATTACCCGAAGCCACATCTACGAACTACCCATTGATCAGAAGTTTGGTATACTTAATGTCGACCGGTGGAATGATTGGCTCCTCCAAAGCAGCAGCGATGCCAAACCAATGCAGTCTACTTCCCCTGTTGAAATTTCTACCTGAAGGTTATACAATAAGAGGTAGAATATCAGTATGATGGTTTGGTTTGTTTCACCTAACAAGATAAAGGGGAAAATAAAACACAATTCATCGGTTCGCGGGGAACTAGATTCAGGTATCCACATTTCAACCAAGAGCCTGTCATGTTTATATATTTTAATCTGGAGCTCAATCATCCAGTATAAAAACGCTTTACAGTTCAAAACAAGAATCAACCGTAATCTCTGACAAGACTGAAGAACATCTTGGTGAGAAAGAATGACAACAACAATAATAATAACAGTTGAAGGATTCTCCTAACCTACGAGCTGCCATCCCTATCCTGCACACCAATACAAGTCATCAAACTCACAATATGAGTTTCAACTCATGACTTTTATAAGGCCTGAAGAAGTTGTTATAATCATAGAAAAAGTTGAGCAGAATATTCCCCCTATAGACAAATGGATGGTCTAATAATACCGTTAGGATCCAAGATGATATGCTCAAATAATCTATAAATTGTTTTTGTTGGTCATGGGATGACCATCTAGCCTTGGTGGAGTTTTTGTAAAATAAAAACCTTTTGGATTTGATTGAGAATAATCTATTTGGAAATATTTATGGTTTTCCATTTCAATCATTGTAGTTCTATATTGAGGAGGGTGAGTTGGTAGCGATTAGTTAGGGCCAAGTGTAAAAATTGTTATATTGGGTAAAGATGATTTAAAAGTGGTTGGTTACCACTCAAAGTATGTTGTATTCTTATTCCAATTAGAGGTGATGAACCTTGAAGTTCCCCATGGGTGACCAGGTGTTTTGTGGGTTTCACTTTGGTAACAAAATCAATATTTTAGGAAGTAGGGGAAACTAGCACAATGGTTTGTTGGTCTATTCAATATTGTGGAATAGACTTGGATACTTGATTAATGATTGGACCTTATTTCAATAAATTGAGGTATTCATGATTTGTTTCATGTGTCATACCTCCAAGACATGAGTTGAACCCTGCACACATAATTGGTATTGGTGATATGTAGTTTTAGGTGGATGCTTTATTTGAGTAACTTTTAGAGTGTAATATGGACTAGAGTAAGAAGGTGTTTTGAGGGAAGAAAATTCCTCTTATTCTAATTTTTTGGCAATTTTGATAGACCCAATATCATACATGTAATTTGGAGTGGCTTATCCAGTCACAATGTTAATGTTTCTTAGAGGATACACATCTTTGGGTGATATGTCCTTAGAGGGGGGGGGGGGGGGTGTTATAGTTCCCCTTATATTTTTCAGGCCCTTTTATATTTAATATTAGCTTAATCATTTGTATTATTTTTTTTCTAGTGTCTGGGGTGTTTTGATAACTCAAGAGTAGGATAAGTATGTATATGATGTGCCTATAATTTTTTTTGTGCTATATGTAGGCTGTTACAACATGACAGAGGTATCACGCCATGAATAAGTAAAGACCGAACCCCGAGGGTTATTTTTAAAGTGGTTCATAGCATGAACCATATGTTAACACAATAAAAGTTTCAAGGGAACATTTTATTAATATTTTAAAAGGGTAATTTCTCTTGGAACCCCCTTTATGATTACCCCTCCATTACTTTAACCATTACGATACATAGACATGGGAAGGGGTTCCCTTTGATGATTTTTGATCCCATCTCATTCTTTCATCACCATTTTTAGTTTCATTCATTATTGTGGTCTCCACTTGGTAAATCTATCACCATCTAAGCCGAAGGTATCCCATATTTCTAAATTTATTGTTTACTACTTTTTAGAACCATGATGTTTGATTTTGGGTGTATATTTAGGGGTTCAGTGTGTTGGGATTGTTTTAGGTGGGGATTTCTGGTGTTTTACCGTCACTACAGCTGAGGTTGGAAGTACATACCAATTTTTTCCAATATTATGAGTTCACATGTGATTTTTATCATATGTTTTCATGTGTATCCCTATGATACTTCTCCCCATGGAATTAATGTGATATCATTGATCAATATAGGTGTGGTAGACACTTTAGAGTGGTACTGATGTGTTTACGGATTATTTAACGTGGGTTTCTCCTTTATCAATTGATTTTATATGGGTTTTCTAATGATGAAATTGAACCATGGGGAATCTATTTAGCTATTATTAATTCTAGTAATTCATGTATAGATAATGTAGGGGTTTATGTGGGTAATTTCCTTGTCACTTTTATATTTTGATTCACATTGTTTGTTGTTCTTTTTCCTTGGTGTGACCTCCCTTCACTATGTGGTGCAGGTTGGTTTCATTTCCTATTATATCCCATGAATGTGCAGTGATGAGTAATTTTTCTTGAATGTGATCTACCATTAATTTTTTTCGGATGGTTTAGTGTGCTTTACTATGAACAACATTGAGTGTGTGGGGATTCATCCATGTATTTAACTGTGATATCCCTTTAGTGTGCGGGTATGGGTGGGTGTGCTTGATTTAACCACCACGAGTGTGTGGGGATGACTTGAGGTTCTAGTTGTGGTTGTGGCCTGAGTGACAAGGCATGGGTAGTATATTATGTACTACTGAGCTTTTGAAAGTCCATTAATTATTTCATGGAGTTGAAGTAGGTAGGTTTGGGGATTGTGGCAACATGGTTATGTCATGATAACCCGATCAGTTAGGTGTTTATTTCCATATTTATTTTTAGATGATGCATACACCTTTATAAAATTTCATCATTTTTTCCAAGGGACTGTTGGTGGTGTCTTAATGGGTTTATACTCACACTCTATATGAGAATATCTCTCTCTGTGTGTGTGTGTGTAGAATTTATGGTCCGGGATCTTGTGAAGGGAAATCACCCTGCATCAATCTATTGAGAAGGTGGAGTGATATGGAATGAGGTGATTCATGGATTGAATCTGGGATCATTGTTTTTAGGCTTATTTATTATTATTTTATCATTATATTCTTTTGTACATCGTTCCAATGTATGTTGTGAACTTATTTGAATGTTTTATATTAATTGGTATACCATTCCTTCCAATGTGCATCACACTCACACTGATTTAGAGTTGATGCGGACCTACTTTCCAAATGTAAGAGGCTACTTGTATTTCATCAAAGTGTCCATTAGATAACATGTTGGGTGAGAGTATGGGAGGTCATACTATTCACAACCTTTTGTGTTTAACTATTCCATACTCCTTTAATCTCTTATAGAATTATGATGTGTTTGTGAATCCTTTATTAAATCCAAAAAATGAGATAGTCCACCATTGTATCATCAATAAATTATTTTCATGTGTTTCAAATTATAAAAAATCATGAATAGTCACACCTTTCTATGACCACATAAGATTATTTTGGTGTACCTCCAACAACCACATTAAAACCTAGATATTTGAACAATGACCTATTATGTTTTTTATAGAATTCTCTGATGGGCACCCCCTCCCCCTCCCTCTTGGACGCCCCCCCGGACACCCCCCTTCCCTCCAAGGTAGCCCCTCAACCCCATTGGACAACCCCCCTACCCATGCACCCCCACACCCCTTGCCCCCCTCCCTTCCCCCTACACACTGCTCCCCTATACCCCTTTACCCCCTCCTAGACAGCCCCCCTTCCCCTTGCACCCCCTGCCCCTCATTTTCAAGTAGGTTGTCCCTATCCTTTAAAAAGGTTAACGGCCTACAAGCCTTCCTGGTTATTTGAAGAGAGTTATAGAATTTGGTATTTTCGTCACCGACGGTTAACCATTTAACTTTAAATGCTTGTTTTCTCAAATTTTCTTTGAACGTGAGCAAAGAGTTGAGTTTGACTATAGTGTTTAGTTCTCGAGTAGGATTGGTGATGAGGTCAGAGCTGGTGTTTTTGTTTTGCAGATCATTGAAGACTTTCTCAAGAATCATGATGTCATTGTTAACTTGTTTGGATTTAGAGCTGCACCAAGTTTTTAGAGTCTGTTTGAGATGTTTCAATTTGAGGTTTCAGGAAAAGGCATTATTGTTATGATACATTGAAGACCAATAGTTCTAGATGATATGGGTGAAATCATCATCAGAGAACCACACATTGTTAAATATAAAAGGAAATCAGGGTTTCATGACATTAGAGGAGACATTGACCAAGATGGTATGATGATCAAAATTCAGCTTGTGAAGAGTGGTGCTGGAGATAGTGTCCCATAAATCTATAGCAGGGACATTCATGAAGTCTCTATTCAATTTGGAGACAACCATTTTGTTGTAATGTCTTCTATACCAAGTGTATTTTACACCAGTGAGATTAATTTCAATGATATTAGTGTCTTCAATCGAGGTTTTAAATTATTTCATTGAAATTGAAGCATAAGAAGGTCCAATTTTCTCGCTTGAGTTAAGAATGGAATTAAAGTCGCCAATTAGAAACTAGGGGTAGTTATGTTAGGGCCTAGGGATGAGAGATCATTCCAAATAGTTCTTCTTTCTTGGTATTTATTTTTAGATTTGACAAAGGAGCAGAAAGTATGTGTGCCATAAATGTTAAAGTTGCAAGTAAATATCTGGATAGAGATATTAAAAACACTAACATTGTGTAAATAAAAGTGTGAAAAAATCTATAAAGAATTAGCATTGAGTGTATTATTGATTGCACCATTAAAAACATAATTATGTTGGCATAAATGTGATTATACAGAGGAAAACAAAATTTTAGGTTTAGCGATGGAAAATAACATAGGATGATGGTCTTTTTAAAACAATGAACATGTCATAGTTAGCGATACCCTGATAATTACAAAAGGGAATCAACATTTAAACCTAAATTTGGAGTTAGAACACCCTTTTCTCTTTATTCCATAGCCTTTTTTTCTAGTAGTCCTTCTAACATCTAGGTTATTTTTAGTGGCATGTTCTTGTTCATTCCTAGATGTGACTAGAATCTTCTTTGTAGGTTTCCTAATTAGATCATTCGTAGGCGAGTCTATAGAATTATTAGAACAGATCGACAAAGAATTGATATTATGATTATAATTCAAGTTTCCATATTTCATAGAGAAATCATCATTAATTATAGATGTATAAATAAGAGTACCTGAAAACATTGAAGTATCCACTGTCTGTTGTTAGGCAGTATCCAGATCTGTTGGATGGTACAGATTCAATAGAAAGGAAATATTACATGCCTACATATGTTTAGGGTCATGTACATGGGGAGGTGCAAGTAGGTTTGATAGGTTATACATCATTTTTAATATTTTTAGAAGTCATTGTATGTGTCTCAGTTGAAATAACCTTAAAAATACTCATCTGACACCCTAATTCTACATAACTGGTAATAGATTTAGAGTGCTCAAGGGGAGAAGGAGCTAAATCCTTCTCTAAATTTTTGGTTACCAAATTCATTTCAAGAGTATTATTATTATTAGATATGGAAGATAAGTAATTAAAAAATCTCATAGCACTATGAGTTAATGAAGTTTTAATAGTTGGGTCTGTAGGATTCAAATTACAAAGCATCAGAGAACTAATGACATCAACAATATTAGCAGGTTGTGAAACATAAAAAGAGTATAAATTAGAAGAAGAGGTTGTAACTGGATCCTTTTTTTTCTCCACCCCGGTATCCTCCATGGGATGAATCTTCTTAATGGATCCAACGAGATCTTGCATTTTAGTCACCTGTACCGAGGCTGTACTTACCTTCATTGATTTAATAGTTTCCAAATCCATGGAAACAGTTGCAGTCATACTACTAGTATGTGTGATATCCTGAATAGATTTTGGGATAGACAATAGATTCCCAAAATCTATATAATGTCTAGTTGAATCTATAGTTTTAGAGAAATTATCAGTTACATTTGTTTTACTGTTCATCTGAATCTTTGTCCCTAATGAAATAGTGGCATTTAATAGGGAGAAGTCCTCAATTTTTCAAGTACTTAAAGATGAGGAGTGATCATCCACAGATTAAATAGGAAATGATCTAGTGCACACATAGTTATGAGGGGGTGTAGTGAATGCATTGCATTCATTGCACTTCAAGTTTTTACCTGGGCTATGCTCAGAATTTTTGTTAGATTCTGAAATTTGTTTGGCTGAGCATGTATTAGATTCGTCCTTATTGGATATCCTAATAGTGTCTAACACTAAAATTTCAATTTCTTCTAAGAGGACTTTATCTTTAATGGAGTTTTCTTCTTATTCAGCCATATCAGCCCAGTTAGTACTTGAGTTGTCCCCTATGTGTATCACTTTGTTTGACTATTTCACCCAAGTTTTAGATTTCTTTGACGGGGGTACATGTATATCTATAATAGGGGCTTTATCCTTTTTATTTCTCATAATTTCCTTCCAATAATTTTCAACTGGTTGTGTTACTTTTTTTCTAATTACTCTAATGTTGAAAATTGTATGACCAATGATCTTACAATGTTCTCAAAAGGGAGGTTTCCTCTCATATTCAATTCTAATTTCAGTTTTGTAGTCATTTGAATTGAAATTAATTGTGGTGGGTAGATTTGAATCATGTTTAATTTCCACCATAACTCTAGCAAAGAGACATAAGTTGGCATTTAATGTTCTATGATCAATTTTGAGGGGAGTTCCTATGGAGGAGAATATCATTCAGAATTTTTGGGTGCCAAAAGAACCAATTAAGACCATGTAGTTTGACCCAGACTTTGGCCAATGTATTCCTATGTGTGTGCCGATTGAAGTTAGAGTACCAATTAGAAATTATGAGTAAACCGAGTTTAAGATTGAGGTTCTCAGTCCTCTAAAATTTCTATAGATCCTCTTGCGATTTCAACAAGATATGAAAATATCATTTGCCTATTGGAATTAATTTCTAGTTTGAAGAATTCCAGCAGAGATAAATATGTGTATGTAACTCAGATAAATTCGATCAATTTGAGGTACAAGAGGTGAGATGTTACCACGAAGTAGACTGGGTTGCCTCGTTTGGTGGCAGAGACGGGGAGAGGCTGAAACTGTCGGGGATGAGGATCGGGGAGAGGTCGGGTTGCCTCATTCGGTGGAAACCACAGGCAGAGTCGCGATGGGGATGAGGATGGGGCAACGGCATGAAGGCCGTCCAGGAATTTTCGGGGATGAGGATCGGGGAGAGGAGAGGCCACCAAGGCCGTCGAGGAAGAAGGGTCGCCACCGAGAGGAGATTTCGCTGTCGAGAGGAGATGTCGTCGTCAAGAGGAGACATCACCACTGAGAGGAGAGGTCACCACCGAGAGATGATAAGTCGCGAGGGTGGAGGATGGTGGATGAGAGAAGAAGTCATGTAGAGAAGAGATGGCCGTGGTCGTGGGGATAAGCTGGGTCACGAGGGTCTGGGGAGTGGAATCGCGGAGGAGCCCGATGGAAGATAAAAAAAAATAGATACGAAATTTATAAAATGTGGCTATAAACAAGGATTTAGCCACAATTTTAATAGAAGTGTGGCTATAAACTAAGCTATAACCACAGACTTATAAAACCGTGTCTATAGGTCCGTGGCTATAGCCTTGTTTTCTAATAGTGTAGAGAATCAGCTTGGTAAGAAGATAAAGAAACTTCAATCGGATCGAGGTGGAGAATATCTGAACCATGAGTTCATTGACCTTCTATGGGAGTCTGAGATTCTATCTCAACTTACTCCTATTTATACACCATAGTGGAATGGTGTTAGTGAAAGGAGAAACCACACCTTGTTGGACACGATGAGGTCGATGATGAGTCATGAAAATCTTCTATTATCCTTTTGGTGACATGCATTACAAACTGCATCATACACATTAAACCGAGTACCAACTAAGGCGACAAATGAAATTCCCTCTGAGATATGGAATGGAAAGAAACCCATTTTGTCACACACACATGTGTATGGAGATGTAAGGCATTTGTTAAGGCCTTCTTAGACAACAAAATAGCACCCTGGGGCACAAAGTGTATCTTTATAGGATATCTAATGGAAATGAAAGGATATTACCTATATAACCCTTCAGATAAGAAAGTCATTTTCGCCAGACAAGTTGTTTTTCTTGAGAGGGAGCACATACTCAAAAAGGATAGTGGGAGCAAGATTGACTTCAATGAAGTTGATGCTCAAGATACACATGAGTTAGTATAGAAACAAGTTCTAAAGGTCCCTGTGGAAGAGGTTCCAGAAACACAAGTACTACCTAGGAGATCAAGAGAGGTAAGGGAACCAGAGAGATATGGTTTCATAGTCACCGAGGATGATTAATCATTATTATTGGACAATGATGAACCTCTCTCCTACAAGGAACAAGTATAGAGATCATAAGATGTAAGATGGATAGAAGCTATGAAATCTGAGATGGATTCCATGTATCAGAACCAAGTCTGGGTTCTGGTTGATGAGCCAGTTGATGTAAATCCTGTTGGATTCAAATGGGTATTCAAGAGAAATTTAGACATGGAAGGTCAATTTAGCACCTATAAAGCAAGGCTAGTGGCTAAAGGATTCAGAAAACATCAAGTAATTGACTATGATGAAACCTTATCTGTAGTTACCATGTTTAAATCCATAAGAATCATACTTTCCATAACAGCTTACCATGACTACAAGATTTGGCAGATGGATGTAAAAACAACATTCCTTAATGGGAACCTTCAAGAAGATGTCCATATAACAGAAACAGAAGGGTCTGTGACACCAGGTGAATCCAAATGGGTTTGTAAGTTGCAGAAATCCATTTACAGATTAAAGAAAGCATCCAGTTCATGGAACATTTGATTTGATGAATCCATAAAGGAATTTGGTTTCATTACCCAAATGTCCCAAAGGACTTTTTTATTTTATTTTATTATAGATAATCCCCCTTTTAAGGGTTGAAGGGGAACCCGTACATGACCCGTATGCCCAAGGCACAAGGCCTGACATGACCCGCAATACATGACCTGAAGGCCCAGAGGCATACCATGCCCATTACATGACCCGTAGGCCCAGCCCACTAGAACTTCCCCTCCCCAGCGTCTTGCATCATTGATATCCTTAGCTCCCCACCTTGCATTACTGATTGGATAGCATTGCTCCGTACAAAGCTGCACAGTGCCTGGTCCCGATGGCGGCTACCATACCCTCTCATTCTTCCAATCCAGTTAGCTTTGCATCTGGTGGCTACTACTCCTGTTGCTCTGATCCTCTTCTGGGACCTGTTCTATGTGAACTGGGCTACTCCATAGTCTACGTGACCCGAAGGCCCTGTGGCCCAAAGGCCTTTGATGACCCAAAGGCCCTGGAGACCCGTAGGCCCAAACCAGTGGCCTGAAGGCCCAAATCGGGTGAATAGTTCCGGCTACTACAGTACCAAAAAGTAATTGCTACAGTGACTGCTATAATGACTGCTATCATACTTCTATAGTACCAGAAATTCGCCTCCACCCAGTTTTGAACCCGGGTCTCTTGGATGCCAAGAAGGATCCCTTACCACTCGGGTACGGGCTCGTTGGCAATTTGGTTTCATTAAGAATGAATGCGAGACTTATGTTTATAATCAATTTAATGGGAATGCAGTCATTATCCTAGTAGTATATGTTGATGATATATTACTTATTTGAAACAATGTAACAGTCTTACAGTCAGTTAAGGACTAGCTGAACAAGTGTTTCACCATGAAGGACTTAGGTGAAGCGACCTATATTCTAGGGATAAATATCATTCATGATAGATCCAAGAGGTTTATTGGACTAAGTCAGGGTACATGCATTGACCAGATACTAAAGAGATTTATTATGGAACAATCCAAGAGGGGATTGGTTCCAATGTCACATGACCTACATCTTTATAAGAAAATGTGTCCTCAGACACAATAAGAGAAATATAGAATGAATAAGATCCCATACTCTTTAGATATATGATCCATTATGTATGCCATGTTATGTACTAGTCTTGATGTTGCCTATGCATTGAGCATGGTAGGAAGATATCAAGCAGATCTAGGAGAACAACATTGGACTGCTGTTAAGACTATCTTTAAGCATCTAAGAAGAAAAAAGGATATGTTCATGGTGTATGGAGGAGACAAGGATCTTTTCATAAGAGGGTATGCTGATACTGATTTTTAGAATGATCTGAAGTCACAATCTGGATGTGTTTTTTGTCTTAACAGAGGAGCTGTGAGATGGAAGAGTTCAAAGCATCCAGTTGTCGCTGATTCTACAGTGGAGTCTAAATATATAGAGGCTTCTAATATAGCCAAGGAAGCCGCCTGGATTCATAACTTTGTCCAAGAGATTGATGTGGTTCCTAGCAGTAAAGATCCTATCACATTGTATTGTGATAATACTACAGCGATGGATCTTGCAAAAGAACCAAGGTCACATCAACAGACAAAGCACATTCTCTGAAAGTATCACCTCTTGAGGGATTTATATCAAAGGGGTGAAGTTGCATTGAGAAAAGTGTCCACAGAAGAGAACGTGGCAAACACCATGACTAAAGGCCCATCTCAATAGAAGCATGAATATCATGTGAGAGCTAGCGGGTTAAATGTTTTTAGCAGTTGGCTCTAGTCCAAGTGGAAGTCTGTTGGAGTTGGTGGCCTAGAACCAACTAATTTTTACTTTATTCATTAATAAATACCTTATCATATCTTTATTGTTGTTCTGTGTGATAATGCACGTGATAATTTCCTAAGGATAGCTGTTGCATTAAAGGGTCATAGCGGATTCCTGCTATGATGAAAACTCGAAAGTGCCATAACACCGTTCTTGAATATATGTTCTATGACCGAATGATGTTATCTAAGAGACACAAATAATACAGACCATTAGGGGTGGGGACTCATAAAATTTTGAGGCACCTTCTCATGGTGTGCGACCTTGGTAATATCTAGGAGGATATTATGAGAATGAGACCTGCCAGTAGGAAATCCACATTTCATAGTGTTATTGGATGTTACTATCTATGGACATGTGTATTGGTCCTTGTAATTTAAGATTATTATTAATGGGTATTAAAACTTGCACACTTAGATATATTGATGAAAAATGTGATGACACACTGTTCATAGTGAGGTAGGATATGTTGGGTGCGTCAAGAGTAATACTGCATTAATAGATAATGTGAGAAAGGATTTGTCCCTTCTGTTCCATAACTGAAGTAGATATCTCAGGCCCTTTGATGGAATTGATATAGCCTAAATAAATCCATGGCCATGGTGAGGAATAGACAAGTTCAATTCTGGGAAGTCAAAGAAAGAATAATCGAGCACAAGGGATGATGACACTAGCATGCAACCCGCTTGATTCGAGATATCGAGATAAAGGGATTACATTACACAGTAAGCATTCGTAGGAGGTGACACGTCATTATGGCATTAAATTATTTCTCTATGGGTGTCTTAGAATGTTTCTAGATGCTAACCTTGGACTTTAGGTAGGCTAAAAAATAGTCCTAGAGGGTCACATACTAAGTAATAAAGATTATTCATGATTGTGGTTTAATAATTATTCAAGGATGACAGATCACATTTATTTCGACACTAGTTATTGGAGAAAATATATTGTGGGTGAAATAATATATTTATTAGATAGTAATACAGTGATATTTATTTGAGAAATAAACAGCCATTATTCAAGGTCTAATAAATGTGGTGGAGGAAATAAAGAAAATGGAAGAACAAAAGTACACGTCATGTATATTAATATACACGCCATGTATTTTTTATGGGGATTTGTGAGAAATAATATTATTTATTTAATTAAATAATATTAGGTGTAATTCACTGGATTCATTTCAAGTAATAATTATAGTCATTTGTTATTATTAGATATGGGGTCTTACTAAGAATTAAATGAAATGAATAAATGCTTTCGGGTAATTAATTAATTTTATTATTCTAAGTAATTAAAATCCCAATTATATAATTCTCATTAGCCTAGCCATTTTGGGGTGTGCACAATGGATCTAAAGAAATATCTCAAGCCAAGAGATAGTTTTTTTTCTTCTAAGAATGCTCTCAAGATACGAGAGAGATCCTCCTCCACCAGATCAAGGAGAGCGCTTTGCAAGCGACTCTCAAGGCGATCTAAGGCAGACATTGCAAGCAAAGGATCTTCTGCACCAGCACCCAGAGATCCCTTCAGTGATGTTCAGAGATACATGGAGCATGTGTGGATCACCTCTAGAGGAATCCTACACTTGGATTCTATGATGCAATGATAGATCACATCGAATCGTGATCGGAAACATCAACGGAGAGAGAATTCCATCAAGGTAATTCTTGTATTGTAATTAAATTAATTATAACAAACATATGATGATCCTATCTATGGTTCTGGGACTCCCTTCCTTTAATTATTCATTATATTCCAAAGATATGACGTTTTATTATCATGACGGATCTCAGATTGATTGTTTTTAATAGAAAAATTAGCATTGGGTACACCCACCAATGTGCTTCCGCTGCGTCCGAAACCTACAAATGACCTTGTCCAACCGAAGAAGGAGAAACATTTTTTTTTCCTTTTAAATATCCATCGAAAGATAAAATATGAGAGTAGGAGAGGGAGTAAGAAGACAAGTAGAGAGTCAACATATGAGTGGATTTGGGTTTTTAGGGTTCAAGAGATCCCTGAAAAAACCTCCTCCACATGAGTATGCATATGATTGGAGAAGACGATGGATATGGTCAAGCATGGGATATCCAAAAACAAAACTAGACTCAATTAATTATTTTTAATTAATTAGTTTTATATTTTCAAGACATTAAAATTATAAAAATTATTTATTTATTTTGAATGTAAACCTCACCCCCATTTATGGGTCTTCGTTTCCAATTAAGTGGTTAAATGATTTTTTTATCAAAATATAATAGTATAAAGTTAACATGATATATTTTAAAAATAAATTAGTTATAAATGGTTTGATATTTTGTAATTACTAATTGAGTTAGAGTTCATATATTCCAAATTTTATGATAGAAAAAATGTTCACTTCCACATTTAGTTATTAACTAGATATTCAACACTATCTATTATGATTAAATAGAGTTTATATTATAGTGCATGAATTAAAAAGATTTTTTTAGGGGTAACACTTTTAAGGGTTTAATGTGAACCTAAAAAAATCTAAAAAAATGATCAAGTTTTATATGGCACCATGATATCATTCTCAAAAAGTTTTAAAATATGAGATCCTTGCCTGCAACCTCATTGCAACTCATCCCCGCAACCTGCCACCCCCATGATGCTTTTTTTCCATCATCGCAACACCATGCTGTCGATGTCCCCTCGCTGCAAATGTCCTATGACGAAACACCATGTTAGCACTTACCCATATGAAAATCAATTACAAAGGGTGGTTGAGAGGAATGGTTTATTGAAATAGGGATGTTCTGATAAAAAAGAGGAGTTACGACTGGTTGGATGAAGTTGGGGGTGGGGATGTGAGCTATAGCTGGGATGAGAAAGACAAAGGATTTCCCATAGCCAATTGTTTCCCTAGACTTTCTCTGAACATATTTAACCAAAAAAATACAACATCAACAATAATAATGACAACCAATACCTCCTTAAAGTCATAAAAATGAAACAAATATAATGGAATACAATGAATGAATTATGATATAATCGCGTGAAACCTAGAGGTCAAACGACATTGTCCAACGAAATTAGAAGATATGATTTATTTTTTTCTTCTCAATAGGTGTTGAAATCTAGAATATGAGAGGGGGAGAGGGAGGTGATAGAAAGATATAGAGTTGACATAAGAGTGGATTAAGGTTTTGATGGTTCAGGAGATATATGGAAATCTTCTTCCATCAGAGTATGCATATAATTGGAGAAGACAAAAGACATCTTCGGGCACGAGATATCCAAAAATAGAACTATAATAAATTAATTATTGTTAATTAATTAGTTTTATATTTTCAAATGACATTAAGATTATAAAATTTATTTATTTATTTTGAAAAAAAACCCCATCCTCCATTTATGGGTCTTGGTTTCAAATTGAGTGGTTAAATATTTTTTATCAAAATATAATAGTCTAAAGTTAACATGATGTATTTTAAAAATAAATTAGTTATAAATGGTTTGATATTTTATAATTATTAAGTGAGTAGAGTTTAGGTATTCTAAATTTTATGATTTAAAAATGTTTACTTTCACATTTAGTTATTAATTGGACATTCAACACTATCCATTATGATTAAATAGAGTTTATATGGTAACATGTCAATTCGAAAGATTTTTTTATTTTCAAGGGGTAACACTTATAAGGGTTTAATGTGAACCTTCAAAAATGAACCCAATACGAACAAATGATCAAACTGTATATGATACAATGAGACCATTCTAGAAAACTTTTAAAACGCATGAGACTTGAAATAACTTCCATTCAATTGAAACTTCCTTCTGCTTCAGATAATAATTTATGGTGTTCTGAAAGAAATAAGTCATCTTGTTCAATGTCCTGATATATTCTTACGTGTTGATATTACCTTCATTAAAGTTGTGGATCAAAATAAGTTCTTATTTATAAATCCATAAATCTTGACCCTCTTTTAGATCAACTTATAGACCTATTTCAATCATTTTAGCAGCCTCTTACTTCATTGTATTGATAAGAAAGTTCTTCTCTAGAATATCTTCTTGGAAGTACACTAAGGCCTTGTTTGGTATATTGGAAAGGTTTTTGATTTAAAAAAAATTAGAAACAGAACTAGAAATGAAACTATAAATGGAGTGGAAATCATATCCAAAAATATGTTTACTATGAATGAACTATGTGAACGAAATATCAATGAAAATATTTCAAAATTACAAAAATATACCTTACTTCCATGAAACCCCTTAATTTTTTTTATAGCTCCTCTCAATCACCCTTCCCTAAAAACTCACAACGACCCATCTCTACAACCCATTGCTCTTATGATGCCTTTGCTAAATCACTATAACACCATGGTGTTGATGCTCCCTCACTGTAACTTTCTGACAACACATCACTATGTTAGCACTTCCTCATATGAAAATCAATGAAAAAGGGTGTTTGGGACCAATGGTTTTCCAAAATAGGTATGGTTGAATAAAGTAGAGGAGTTATGAATGGTTGGATGAAGTTGGGGGATAGGTGATGATGGTATTAAACTAGAGCATGGGTGATGGTGCTGATGGTGGTTGACCAAAATAGGGGTGATGATGCTGGCCATTCAGAACATGAACATGGAACTCTACTAGAGCAAGGATGTGGGTGGACGATAGGTGTAACATCAAGGGTTTACAATGAGGGTTGTCTAGATGTAAAGGGTGAAAGGGTTCTTTCATCCAAAAAATCGAATTCTATCAGGAACCCAGTTTTCCATTGGTAATTAGATGGAACCAAAGTTCCATTGTTTAAAGGGATTTCAGATTCCCAAGAAGGCCAATTCTAGTATTCTAAACAACCATAAAATATGATTCCTTTTCCCTTTACCTTTCCCTATTACTGTTTCCAATATACCAAACATGGAAAAATAGGTCCAATCTAGTCAATGGATCATTAATAGATCCTGATGAAGGATGATCCTTGATGATAAACCTCTATATGGTCTCCTAGGGCTGCATTTCTGCATCATATTCCTAAGGGATCTAGTCTTGATTACCCCAGGTTCATGTGATCTTAGATCCGGGCTTGACCAGTCCGTCCCATTTTACTTTACCTTGTCTTCCCCCGCTTTCTTGTGTTAGTTTCAAAGTTACATTTTTTTACCTAGTACATATTTATTATTCCCTTTACAGGGATATTTTCAAGGGACTTAAATTCTAGATCTTTTCTCATTGATCTAGTAATAATTGGTTTGGGTAAACTGGAGTACTCATTCCTACTTTTGGTTTTCTTGTTTTTGTTAATTGGGAAGATCACTGAATCAAATACTCCCTTTCTAAAATTATTTTTACTTTAATGGAAAAATTACGCAACATGGCCATATAATTCAAACTTAGAGGAATCCCGACCGTATCCCTTTGGATGTCACTATTTTGTTGGCATAGCCTAAAATTCTTTGATAGTGTCTTGCTTCTTCTTTATCTTTGACTTTGGATCTCTCTATCCCTCAAATACTTCAATTTCCATGTATACTTCCCCTAATATCTTAAAACCATTATGAAAATTGATTTCATAGTCAATATCTAGCTCCTCTACATCCACATCTAAAGGATTCGTCTGCTTTTGTACTATGTCTTTACATTTAGACCTACCTGCCCTGCCCTCACCCAACCTTAGGTCTCTGGGGGGGGATGAGGGGGGACTTACAACATCTATTGGGATAATTTTTTGGGTACCAATCATTACTTATAGACTCAGTGTACATCTCAAAGATGAAGCTATTGGAGTTGGTTACCTATAAAAAAATACCTTGTACTTTTTGTTACTTATATATTCAAATAAGTTAATATTAATAAACATCTTATCACATATTAATTATCATTTTGTATTAAATTAATGTGATAATGTCCTAGAGTATCTATCACATTGAAAAGGTCATATGCAGTTCCCTGTTATGATGAGAACCTTGAAATGCAATGATGGTATTATTTAACTTAGTCATATAGTCAATATAACATTATATGATGGGACACATAGTATATTAAATTTTAGGTTCTAGATACTCGTAAGAGGATGATACTTTTTAATGACCTAAAATTTTATAAAATAAATTCCCTTTTTCATTAAGTAAATTCCTAATAATAATAAAAAAATACATTCACTACTTTGGTTATTTTTGACCATTATAAAATATGGAATGTTAGATTTAAAAGGCAGTTAAGTATATTAACCATTGATAATATAGAAATTGTATAGTGACCATTAATATTAGTATATATGAAGGGTTATGATAAAGTCTAATTGACATATATGGAAGAAGCGATGACCTCAACCAGTATGATCGTACCCTATGAAGCCCATCCATTGGAGCTTACGAGGAAGATGACATCACTAGTATTTTCTCTAGACCAATCCCAAGCCACGATTAACCAACTAAATCTTTATAGAAACCATTTATGGGAGAAGTTCAAGCTTATCGAGATCATGACCCAAACCATGATCGCCAAACCACCCCAAGAAAGCACCACTATCACACACCTTACCCTTATGGCATACATTAGTGTAATAAGGGGTTATGTATCTCAACCCTAGTAATAAAAATTCATGCATTTTCACTCAATAAAATAATGATTATATTTATACTTTTTTATTATTACTTTATCAATGATTATACAATGAGTTTGATAAAAATTAGATTTTGACATAAAGAAATCAAAATTGTATTTTTGGAAAATATATAGTTTCAATTAAAAAACTCTTTTTGATAAATTAAAGAATTTTTAGAATAAATATTATTTTCATAAAATAATTTTATTAAATAATATTTATCTATATATAATTTATAATATAATTTAATGGATTCCAATGAAATTTTTTAAAGGTTAGAATGATGTTAGTATTGTAAAAACAAGTATTTTTGAGTAAATAAGGTTTTTTATTTTAAAGAGAAAATTATCATATTTATAAAATTATCTTGATAAAATAAATATCATTTTTGAAATAAACACATCAAAATTATCCAATGGTGAATTTTTCTAAATTTTATGCGACAATTAAATTTTTGGATAAAAATTAAATACAGTATAAATATACAGTCTATATTACGACATCATAATAGCCTAAAAATGATGTAATAAATGTTATAAAAATAATACATAACCAAATACAAATCTATACTTTTAAAATAATTAATTTTTTACGCTATTTAATTAATTTTATAATCCTTTAATGAATCCCCCAAAACCTATATTATATTTTAAGGTTTTAAAATTAATTCTTTATAAACATGACCCACTTTCACATCACCAAGGTTATTATTTTAATATATTTGGTTATTAGTCTTATAAAATATTTAAAATCACTCTTTGGTTGAAATTATGGGAAAAAACTATGGGAATTTTTTTGGTTTTGATTATTTTATCATATAGAGTCCAAAACCCAAGTTTAGAAATTAATAAAGAAATCCCCTATCTTTTGCTATAAAAACCCACCCAAATTCCCACTCTAATTCACTAAAAACCCATTAATCACTAATTTACTACACCTATAACTCTATAAATACATCTCAAGGTGTTTCCAAGCTCTTAAGAATCTCTTCCCAAGCTTTTAGAAGCACCCTCCCAGGGTAAGATCTCTCTCTCTCTCTCTCTCTCTTCTTTTCCATTCAAGAACCTTATTTGTATTTATCCTCTTGAATCTAAATTGATTATATTTTCATGTATTTATAAATATACTTTTACTATAAAATTTATTTTCCAAGAATTGTATATCATTTATCCCCTCTCGTTATAACCTTTACCTAAGCCATTACTATGCTGAAGTAAGGGGATTCTCTCCTCCACTTTATTCAAGCACTTTATTTGTATTATGCCATTTGGTTTTTAATTTTTCATGTTGGAATGTGTTTTTACACTTCCATATTACTTTCCTTATTATAAAAATGTAATTATAGTCCATTTTTCACTCTCATTAAACCCTTTTGTGAATCTTTATGTACGCCTGTTATATTTCTAAAATTATATTGTGATTTTCCATGTTATTTTTTTATTATGAATACCCATACCTATTTCAATCAAGTATATTCACCTATATATATAACTATAATTGATTTATTTGGTACATTCATGTATATAACCCAAACTTCTTAGTTGTGGGGTTAAAAGTGATGAAAGGTGTTCTTATGTTATATGATCTATGTGGTACACTTATGCATGTACATTATATAAATGTGATAGGTGGGACCAAAATTACATTGCCATACAATGTATCAGGTAATGTTTTTATCTCATGAGATACCATGTATGGTTCATGAGAGGTTATCCTAAGAACACTATGTTATGATGTAAGAACCCAGTTCTTATTTTCGAGGTACGGGCTTCTTCCTTTTCCTTTTCCTTAAGTGTTTTTGAGAAAATATGGAAAATGGGGAAAAATGCTAAATTTTGAAACTACACGCCGTGTACTTTGTCCACACGCCGTGTACTTTTGGCCGTGTTGGGATGAGTACACGGGGCGTGTAGCCTTGTCGGCGACGAGGGGTGTAGGAACTGACTACACGCCATGTAGTGGTACCTTACACACCGTGTAGTCAGTCGGCATGCTTGAATAGTAAGGTGGTGGAGTCGCCGCCAGCTGGGCGACATTACACGCTGTGTACTTGGGAGTACATGCCGTGTACTCATGTCGATGGATGAACAGTGTGGCGGTGCCGCCAAATGAATAGTTAAATGAAAGAAGTACACGCCGTGTACTCAGAAGTACACGACGTGTACTTTGTTTTTTCATCTTAAAATAGGAAGTAGCCTCCTCATTTGGTAGAGGAGGCGTTTGAGACATTTTGGAGCCAAAGGAGGAGGCCGAAACTTTGAAGATCTGCCGGGAGTTTGTCTGGAATCCGATTCGGCTTCAGATGATCTCGTTGGAACCACACGGGTAAGCCCTCTCCTCTCCTGGTACCGTTCTTACCAATTCTTCTACTAACTTAATTTATTTACGTTTGAATGGTTTTTGTTCTTCGTCAAATCTACGCCGTTCTTGGGCGTTTCTAGAGTCGGCGTTTGGGTATGGCGTACGTTAGCGAATAAGGTAGGTGGCTTTGTGTTTATTTTCCAACTGTTGTGCGTTTTTGTGCCACGAACCCATGTTGGGGTGTCGTGTGGCTGAGGCCGTTGCTATATTTAATTCCTAGAATTGATTAGGTATTTAATTGTGATAATAAAATGCTGGTTGGGATCGTTTCTTGGATCCGGAACCACCCCGGGGGTGTGTTTTACTGTTTAGCCGTTTGGCCAGGATACCCGAGGGTGTGCTTTTAAAGTAGTAATTGTAGAATTGCCTTGAGAGGAATTGCTTGTTACTGCTTGTTTACCTGTTGGGCGTGGCCCGATTACCTGTATAGCCTGAGGGCATGGTTTACTATTATAGCCCGAGGGCGTGACTGTTATAGCCTGAGGGCGTGGTTTACTATTATAGCCTGAGGGAGTGAATGTATTAGCCTGAGGACAACATCCTATTTCGCCTGAGGGAAACCTTTCGTGCCTGAGGACTTGACTTCTGTGCCTGAGGGCGACACTTCGTATGCCTGAGGGCGAGAATTCTGTTACAATGCCTGAGGGCGAGATTATGTATAGCCTGAGGGCGTGGTTTATTATTATAGCCTAAGGGCGTGGTTTACTATTTTAGCTTGAGGGCGTGGTGACTATTTTAGCCTGAGGGCACGGTTCTGGTTGGCCTGAGGGCTTGGTGCTGTTGAGCACAAGAATGTTACTAAATTAAAGGAATTAAATGAATAATAAAATGACAATTTAACTGTTAAGTTAGTTACTTTTGAGTACTGCTTAGTTTATTTCATTTTACTACTGCACACTTGTTGCATGTTTTACACATAGTTGGGCACAGGCCTTTGGTGGGTGCCTACTGAGATATATTTCTCACACCCTGTTTGGGTCACGCTTTTTGGCCCAAACAGACTACGTTTCTGCAGGTGTAGATAGGGGCAAGAGTCCCTACACAGGTACTTGACTGTTGCTGAGGAGTAGGAGGGCATGGGACCAAGCCTAGGCTCGCGATGCTGCTGCCAGCTGTTTTTCTTGTTTTGCCGTTCCCTGTATTTTGTTGTACTGTATTGATGTATAACATGTTCTGGCTATTTTCTTAGAACTTGAAACATGTAGCATCATCACTTATATACTGTTGGTTATATCCACTGATGTAGTTTATTTTAGTTGTGTATGGTTTACTGCTTCCGCTGTCGTTGTATGTTTATTCTGTATTCTGCTGCGCTACACTTTGACAAATGAGGGCATAGTTTCCCCACTATCAGACCTGGGCCCTCGCTGCTTGTCGGCAGCCTCTGGCGTTTGGGGAAATGCGCTTGATGTCACGTGGCGAACCGGGCTCGGGGCACCCGTTGCGTGGCACCCGGGTCCGGGACGTTACAAAGTGGTATCAAAGGAGTTATTTTATTTGACTTATTATTTGGAGCCGTAGTCAGGGATAAGACGAACGATAGTTGGTAATAAGCTGTGCCCGGGCGTAGCTAACCCATGTACAAGGAAAATCCAGTCTACCTCATATTTTTCAATTCTTCTGATTTTGCAAATTTTATAGTTGATATGTTTTCACCGTTGGGTGACGCACTTGGATTGTACTGTTTATAATTTATCTATGGGTTCTATTCAGTTGCAACCCGATGAGATGAGGGTATTCTATCTCATGCATCATATAGGCACATGTTATAAATCACATGCCATGCATAGTTTCCATGCCATGTAGGAGAATTAGAAATTCACATGTTGTTGTGATAGTTGTTGTGCTAGAAAAGCATGCTGTTGTGATAGCTGCTCTGATAAAATACCTGCTGCGTGATAGGGTAATTTTGTGTGATCCTGTTTATAGAATGGACGCCAAACTTTGGTTTTTGGGGAGTATGGGCCCCCATTGACCAGAATTTGGTGGATCATTGACTTTTTTTTGGCTATAACACACAAATATGTCAAACTTTGATTCGTGGGGAGTATGGGCCCCCACAGGTCGGAATTTGACACTTAGGTGTTGTTTTTCGGTATTTTCTGGGTTCCGGGGAAGTTTCTGAGGCATACTATCTGGAAACCCAATATACACGCCGTGTAGTATTTTTATACACGCCGTGTATGTTCTTCTATTCGGGAAGAAAAATGAACTTTTTGAGTACACGCCGTTTACCCAGAGTACACGCCGTGTAGTCTCTTCCCGTGTCACAAACCGTGTGGGCGGCGACACGGGGTAGGGAAAGGCTTGGGTAAAACACGCCGTGTACCGAATGGACACATCGTGTAGTGTGACCCAGAGTTCGGCCATGTAACTAACAACACAGGTCGGTGAACTCCTGTACAGACCACGCCGTGTCAATGCTGGACACGCCGTGTAGTATGACCTGGGGACTCGGCCATGTAGCTAACAACATGGGCCATAGTAACCTCTCCCTGAACATGCTGTGTACCTGTGGGACACATCGTGTAGTCTTGTCTGAGGACAGACTGTGTGGAGTTAGCCGTGTGGCTGGGAAACAGGGTGGTGTACACGCTGTGTGCGGGTGTAACACGCCGTGTAGGGTCAAGACGAGTAGTTGGTCGTGTCACAGATGACACGGGCAGTTGGAAAATAACAACGTACACGCCGTGTAGATATAATACACACCGTGTAGTTTTGTTCGACGGAATCCGTGTGGGTTAGCCGTGTAGAAGGACCTGGGCAGGGGAAGGAGAGTCAAGTACATGCTGTGTAGTCAGTGTACACGCCGTGTAGTCTTGTTTTGCAAATTTTGAATGCCTTCTTCCTCTTGTTTCCCTTGTGGTTCCTTCTCTTTTCGGTCATAATAATCTTGAATCTGAGGCGTGCTTTTGACCTTGTAGTGTCATGCCACCTAGGCGACCATGATTTGTTCGCCAGGAGAGCGGCGACGATTATACTTCAGAGATGGTGGGCCATGGGCTACCAATGGATCCTCCAGCAGAGCCAGATGCGGCACCAGCTGTTATACTGGACACAAGCGCGAAGGCGCAGTTCCATGAAGGCTTTATGCGGTTCATGCAGACCTTTCAGGGAGCACTGCAGGCTGCTACATCTATGGACGAGCTGGAACATATCTTTCAGCAGCAGCATCCGCCTATGTTTTCAGGGGATGGCGGACCATAGGCTGCAGAGTCTTGGCTAGGATCAATGCAGACTATTTTCAAGCATCTTGAGACGCCTCCAGGGCGGAGGGTCAAGCTCGCGACATATATGTTGCGTGATTCCGCCAAGAGGTGGTGGGATGTTACCACCCAGCCAGAGCATCACAAAGACATGGCATGGGGAGATTTTCAGGCAGTATTCTATAACTTCTTCTTTCACGAGACGGTAAGGGCAGATAGAGATCGAGAGTTCATGAATCTGCAGTAGGGCGCCATGTCGGTGATGGACTATTCTTCTCGTTTTACGGAGCTTCAGTGTTTTGCACCCGTTCTGGTGGGTGATGAGACGTTGAGAGCCAGGCGTTTTGAGGATGGACTTCGGTATGACATCCGAGCATTGGTGAATGTTTTCAGGTTTCCTACTATACACGCGATTGTGAATCAGGCGCTGATTACAGAGAGGAACTTGCGGGAATCTAGTGGTGTGGGCCAGGGCGGTTCAACACCAGTTACTGGTACTATTTCTAATGGCAAGAGGAAAAGACAGATGGACTTCTATCAGGGTGGCAGTACCAGCCATACAGCTTCTTCAGGTGTCCTGATCAGGTGCTACCAATGTGGTAGAGAGGGGCACAAGAGGCCGTGGTGTCCACGAGACCCAGTGGAGTGCTGAGCTTGCGGCAATATGGGTCATCTTCAATGCTTTTGCAGGGCGGTTCTACCAGTGGCTAGTGAGAGGGGTTCTGTGCAGACTCCACGTGCGGGAGCAGGACCAGTGGCTTCTTACCAGTCAGGGAACTGGAACACGTCAGGGCGTGCAGGCAGAGATGGTGGTCATGGCCATAGTAGCCAGACACCAGGATCTTAGAGGCAGCAGGGCAGGACAGCTCAGGGTAGCCAGGCTGTGTCGCAGGGCCGCAGCACTGGGCAGGCATATGCAGTGCAACAGACCCAGCAGGAGCAGGATCCCAGACCTTCTACAGTCAGAGGTACTATTCTAGTAGCTTTTGTTTTGTCTTCAATGCTTTTCAATACGGGTGCTACACATAGTTTCATATCTGTACCCATTGTGAAGAGCCTTGGGCTCAGTGTTTCTACTTCATCCGATATCTTGACGCTAGACACTCCGTTGGGGACTAGGACGGTTGGTGTGCGTCAGTGCAAGGAGTGCCCCCTTGAGGTTGGTGGGTGTCACTTCCTTTGGGACCTCTATGTCTTAGAGATGATGAGATATGACGTCATTCTCGGGATGGACTGGTTGGTTCCCTTTCGAGCCTTTGTAGACTGCTATCATCGTAGGGTGTGTTTCACATCACCAGAGGGCGGAGAGTTTCTATACAAGGGTGAATGGGATGTTCAGGCGAGTTGAGCTGGACTAGAGCATCATGGGCGAGGTGGAGTCACAACCCAAATTGCGAGATTATATCTAGAAGATCAGGGGACTTGTCAGATGGATTTCCCTCCAGTTGTTGATCGTTTTAAAGATGTCTTCCCGGACAACTTTTCAGGTCTGCCTCCGGTGCGTGAGGTGGATTTCTCTATCGATCTTGTGCCAGGAGTAGCACCGGTGTCCATTCCTCCTTATAGGATGGCCACGCCTGAGTTGAAGGAGCTCAAGAGGTAGTTAGAGGAGCTACAGGCGAAGAGTTTTATCTGACCTAGTACTTATCCTTGGGGTTCTCTGGTCCTTTTTGCGAAAAAGGCGGACGATACCCTCAGACTTTGCGTGGATTATCAGAAGCTAAACTAGTTGACAGTTAAGAACCGATACCCCTTGCTAAGGATAGATTATTTGTTTGATCAGCTTCATGGAGAACGAGTGTTCTTAAAGATTGAATTGAGATCCAGTTATCATCAGCTGCGCGTGAGACCATCGGATATACCGCTTACAGCTTTTCGGAGAAGATATGATCTATACGAGTACTTGGTTATGCTGTTCGAACTGACAAACGTGCCAGCAATTTTTATGGCTCTGATGAATCATGTGTTCCATCTGTACCTTGATTCTTTTGTGGTAGTATTCGTGGACGACATCTTGGTGTACTCTCACACTCGACACGACCATGGCACCCATCTTGAGATCGTATTAAGTACACTGAGAGAACATCGGCTATATGCTAAGCTCTCAAAGTGCCACTTTTGGATGGACCAGATTCACTTCCTGGGTCACATTATCTCAGAGGCAGGAGTTGTAGTAGACCCAGAGAAGGTGAGAGCAGTAGTTTCCTGGGAGCAGCCTAAGAACGTGTTTGAGATACGGAGTTTCTTAGGGATGGATGGTTACTACAGATGCTTCATACAAGACTTCTCCTACTTAGTAGCACCGTTGAAAAGTCTGACTAAGAAGGGTGTGAAGTTCGTTTGGTCAGAAGCTTGCGAGACAACTTTTCAGGACCTGAAGGGAAGGTTGACATCATCACCGATCCTGATAATCCCAGAGCAGGGGAAGAGCTATACAGTTTACTGTGATGCATCAGGGATTGGGCTGGGAGCAGTGTTGATGCAGGGTGATCAAGTCGTTGCATATGGGTCTCGGCAGTTGAGGCCACATGAGCGGAATTACCCGACGCATGATCTTGAGTTGGATGCAGTTGTGCATGCGTTTCGCTGTTGGAGACATTATCTTTTGGGAGAGCATTTTGTGGTTTTCACCGACCACAAAAGCCTCAAGTATATCTTTACTCAGCGTGACCTGGATTTGAGGCAGAGAAGGTGGGTTGAGTACCTACAATCCTTTGATTTTGAGCTTGCCTATACACCTGGTAAAGGTAATGCAGTAGCTGATGCACTGAGCAGGAAGACTCAGATACAGGCAGTGCAGGAGGCCAGTGGTGAGTGGTAGCTCATGGCTTTGTTCTCTGAGATGCATCTAGAGGTGCACGACAGTCAGGGGAAGGCTTATCTTTCCTCGTTAGCTGTGACTTCTACCCTCCTGGACAGAGTGAGGATGAGGAAACTATCGGTTTCAAAAGGCCTAGTTCTACGAGATTCGGTGGCAAGTGAGGACCCTCCTCCCGGTTGGACGATAGGTGATTATGAGGTTTTGCGTTTCCATGGATGCGTATGGGTTCCAGGGGATATACGCGAGGAACTAATGAGGGAGTTTCATGCTTCAGCTTGGGCAGTTCATCCTGGGGTTACCAAGATGTACCGAGACTTGAGACGTCAGTACTGGTGGCCGGGTATGAAGAGAGAGACAACTAGTTTTGTTATGAGGTGTTCCACCTGTCATCAGGTGAAGGCAGAGCACCAGAGGCCATCTGGGCTGTTACAACAGTTGTCCATTCCAGAGTGGAAATGGGATGATGTCACGATGGATTTCGTGACGGGATTTCCGAGGTCACCTCGAGGCAATGACGCCATGTGGGTAGTTGTGGACAGACTCACGAAGGTAGCTCACTTCTTGCTGATCAAGGAGACCTTCGGTGTGGACGAGCTCAGAAGGATGTATATCCGAGAGATCGTACATCTTCATGGGGTCCCTCGTTCTATCGTTTCAGATAGGGACGCCCACTTTACGTCTCGTTTCTGGCAGAGTTTTCAGAGGGCGCTGGGTACACAGGTGCTTTTGAGCACAACATACCACCCTCAGACGGATGGCCAGTCAGAGCGGACGATACAGGTGCTGGAGGACATGCTGCGCGCATGCGTCCTAGACTTTGGGGGCTCTTGGGAGAAGCATATACCCTTAGTCGAGTTTGCCTATAACAATAGTTTTCAGGTGACTATTGAGATGGCACCATACGAGGCTTTATATGGTAGGCCATGCCGATCACCTTTGTGCTAGTTAGAGGCAGGTGAGGCAGCTTTACTGGGGCCACAGCTCGTACAGGAGACATCTGAGCAGGTCCAGTTGATTCGGAAGCGGATGGCTACCACGCAGTCTCGTCAGAAATCCTATGCCGATCGCTGCAGATGACCTTTGGAGTTCGTGGTCGGGGATCAGGTTTTCTTGCGTGTTTCGCCGAGGCTGGGACACAAGCGGCTCAGGAGACAGGGTAAGCTTTCACCGAGGTATGTGGGGCCATTAGAGATTCTAGAGAGAGTCAGGCTGGTTGCCTATCGGTTGAGGTTACCGCAGCAGTACCAAGCCATGCATGACGTCTTCCATGTGTCTCAGTTGCATCAATACCATCCAGAACCGTCTCACAACTTTCAGCCAGAGGAGGTTGAGCTTCAGCATGATGCGTCCTTTGAGGAGCATCCGATCCGTATCGTTGACAGGAGCACGGAGGTTCTCTGAGGCCGGTCAGTTCCTCTTGTACGGGTGCTATGGCAGCATGACCGAGTGCAGGACGAGGCCTGGGAGCAGGATGCCGACGTACGTGCTCAGTGGCCAGAGCTGTTCTGAGCTTATTCTTCACCACCCTTGGAAGGGCAATTCGGGGACGAATTTCTATAAGGGGGGATGTTTGTAAGAACCTGGTTCTTATTTTTGAGGTATGGGCTTCTTATTTTTTCTTTTCCTTAAGTGTTTTTGAGAAAATATGGAAAACGGGAAAAAATGCTAAATTTTGAAACTACACACCGTGTACCTTGTCTACACGCCGTGTACTTTTGGCCATGTTGGGATGAGTACACGGGGCATGTAGCCTTGTCGGTGACGAGGGGTGTAGGAACCGACTACACGCCTTGTAGTGGTACCTTACACGCCATGTAGTCAGTCGGCAGGCTTGAATATTAAGGCGGTGGAGTCGCCACCAGCTGGGCGATAGTACACACCGTGTACTTGGGAGTACATGCCATGTACTCATGTCGATGGATGAACAGTGTGGCGGTGCTGCCAAATGAACAGTTAAATGAAAGAAGCACACGCTGTGTACTCAAAAGTACACGCCGTGTACTTTGTTTTTTCAGCTTAAAACAGGCAGTAGCCTCCTCATTTGGCAGAGGAGGCGTTTGAGCCATTTTGGAGCCAAAGGAGGAGGTCGGACCTTTGAAGATCCGCCGGGAGTTCGTATGGAATCCGATTCGGCTTCGGATGATCTTGTTGGAACCGCACGGGTAAGCCCTCTCCTCTCCTGGCACCGTTCTTACCAATTCTTCTCCTAACATAAGTTATTTACGTTTGAATGATTTTTGTTCTTCGTCAGATCTACACTGTTCTTGGGCGTTTCTGGAGTCGACGTTCGGGTATGACGTACATTAGCGAATAAGGTAGGTGGATTTGTGTTTATTTTCCAACTGTCGTGCGTTTTTGTGCGTTTTTGTGCCATGAACCCATGTTGGGGTGTCGTGTGGCTGAGGCCGTTGCTATATTTAATGCCTAGAATTGATTAGGTATTTAATTGTGATAATAAAATTCTGGTTGGGATCGTTTCTTGGATATGGAACTATCCCGGGGGTGTGTTTCACTGTTTAGCCGTTTGGCCAAGATACCCGAGTGTGTGCTTTTAAAGTAGTAATTGTAGAATTGCCTTGAGAGGAATTGCTTGTTACTGCTTGTTTACCTATTGGGCATGGCCCGGTTACCTGTATAGCCTGAGGGCGTGGTTTACTATTATTGCCTGAGGGCATGATTGTTATAGCCTGAGGGTGTGGTTTACTATTATAGCCTAAGGGCGTGAATTTATTAGCCTGAGGGAAACATCCTATTTCACCTGAGGGAAACCTTTAATGCCTGAGGGCTTGACTTCTGTGCCTGAGGGCGACACTTCGTATGCATGAGGGTGAGAATTCTATTACAATGCCTGGGGGCGATATTCTGTATAGCCTGAGGGCGTGGTTTATTATTATAGCCTGAGGGTGTGGTTTACTATTTTAGCCTGAGGGAGTGGTGACTATTTTAGCCTGAGGGCACGGTTCTAGTTGGCCTGAGGTCTTGGTGCTGTTGAGCACAAGAATGTTACTAAATTAAAGGAATTAAATGAATAATAAAATGGAAATTTAACTGTTAAGTTAGTTACTTTTGAGTACTGCTTAGTTTATTGCATTTTACTACTGCACACTTGTTGCATGTTTTACACACAGTTGGGCACATGCCTTTGGTGGGTGCCTACTGAGATATATTTCTCACACCTTGTTTGGGTTACACTTTTTGGCCCAAACAGATTATGTTTCTGCAGGTGTAGATAGGGGAAAGAGTCCCTATAAAGGTACTTGACTGTTGCTGAGGAGTAGGAGGGCATGGGACCGAGCCTAGGCTCGCGATGCCGCTTCCAGCTGTTTTGCTTGTTTTGCTGTTCCCTATATTTTGTTGTACTGTATTGATGTATAACATGTTCTGGCTGTTTTCTTAGAACTTGAAACATGTAGCATCATCACTTATATACTGTTGGTTATATCCACTACTGTAGTTTATTTCAGTTGTGTATGGTTTACTGCTTCCGTTGTCGTTGTATGTTTATTCTGTATTCCACTGCGCTACACTTTGACAAATGAGGGCATAGTTTCCCCACTATCAGACCTGGGCCTTCACTGCTAGTCGGCAGCCTCTGGCGTTTGGGGAAATGCGCTTGAAGTCACGTGGAAAACCAGGATCAGGGCACCCGTTGCGTGGCACCCGAGTCCGGGACGTTACATATGATTTCTCAATGGTTTGCCTAGACTTATACTTATGATGTCATGTTTTATGTTGTTGCCACATTCCCATGTTGCCTGGATATTATAATCTTATATATTGACTTGATATTCATGTTTATTGATTCTCACCATTTTTATGTAACCATGATATAAATCATGACTAACATGTATCACTTTCATCATGTTATGATCTGATTATTCCCTTACTAGGCTTTATATCTCACCCCTTTCTTATGTACATCCCTAAGTTATCCCGAGCAGTATTAGAAGATCGATGAAATATAATGTAATGTTTTAAAGTTTTTAAATAATGTTATTATACCCATTTTCAAGTTATTATTCTATGTATTTAATTACCCAAATACACCAGTCCTCATTATATTTTGGGATTTTATTAAGTGTATCTTTATATAATTAATCATAAATTAAGAAGTATTAAAGATACAGGTTTTTGTAGTTGGTATCAGAGAAAGTTTAAGTTATTTTTAAGGATTATGATTATATAAATTTAGTGAAAGACTTAAGTATAAGACTAAACATAGGAAAAAAATCCCTAAATTATGATAAAGTATATGTAAGTGGTTTCCAAGCAACAAAATACCTATTTAGATACTATAAGTGGATGTAGTTCTATCACAATTGTAACTAGGGGTAATAACCCCAATAAGGGAAAATCGAGGATTGACTCTAGCGTCACTTAGTGCACGATAAAGTGTCATTAATGTACACATAGTTTAATAGTCCTGGGGGACATGCTTTGGTAAATTCACAAGCTCCTTACGAACCAACATGAAGAGAATAAAAATTCCCATAAAATTTTATATTAGGAATAGACCATGGATAAATTATATTGAAACCTAGAAATTCATAGGTTAAGGAATTCATGTTATTTATGAGTTATACCTTTCATGTTCATAGTTTCTCTTTTATATGATTAACAGTTTGAAAATTATCATCCATAATTTTCTCTTTATTTTAGTTAATGGATGGAAATAGGAGGAATCGAGTCAACAATCAATGTGATGAGAAATATAATGACTACCCAAATGATATTCCCAATCTAATGGGTGTATAAGTCAAGAAATTCATGACAATACTTACTCAATTAACTCAATATTTGAATCAAAATTTGAATCAGGTGGAAAACCCACATCCACCGTAGAAGGATAAAGTTGTAATTGAGACCTTTATGTGATAAAGGCCTATAAATTTTAGTGGATCTTCTAATCCTTTAATCATGTTACATTGGATCATCTCCATTGAAAAGTTCCTCTCCATCCATTAATACTCTGAGAAAGATAAGTTCATGCTAGTTGTTTATCATATGGAGGGAGAAGCTAATAAATGGTGGAAATTGTTAAAAAATAAAATGTCTGAGGAAGATATAAAAGTGATAGAGTGGAAATAATTCTAGAATTTTTTTCATAAATATTTTCCTCATACTCTTCTAATAAATATGGAGAGGGGGTTCCCTGGGCTTAAGAAAAAGGACAAGGAATCAATCAGGGCATATAAGGAAAACTTCACAAGACTTGTGCGATACACATGCAACTTTTTTATTGACCTTGAAATTAAAGTTGGCCACTTATTTAGTTGGATAAAGACAAATATGTGGAGATCCTTAAAGATTCAAGAATTTGAAATATATGATAAAATTGTATGATTTTACATCAAATTCAAAATGGAGGTTAGTGAATTTTAAGGGTTAGAATATGGGAAGCATAGAATGGATTTCAATTCTTGTGGAGTGATAGAGAAATCTCATGGGGTAAAGAAAGTATAACACACCAATTTTCAAAATTACCAGAAGAAGAATCCCATAAATTTATTGAAGGGAACAAGGAGATGATTTAGGTATGGAAAGTAGGGTCACCTAGATAGAGAATGCCGATGGGAGAATCCTGCCAATGTGATGGAAGAAGGGAATGAACTAGTCAACCCTCAACTTTTTGTCCAATGTTTCAACTACAAGGAATAATGACATTATGTGAATCAATCCACTAAGCTAAGAATTGTTGATGATAAATTATGACAACAACCTCTAAGTCCTAGATATAAAGGGTGAGATTATGTCATCAAACTACTGAGGTGGATCATGAAAACGTCATAGTGACAGGTATGATAGTTATTCATTCAAGGATAGTGAACATACTACACATTATTTTATATTATTGAAAGTTTAGTATAACTATTTAAAAACAACCTCAAAACATAAAAGTTAATTTATTTATGAAAACATACAATGGGGAAATTATTGCATTCTAAGTATATAACTTCTCCCATGTCCATATTTACAGGCTAAATTTCCTAGTTTACCTTGCATTACTCCCTTTAGAAGAATTCAATACTATTCTGGGTATGGATTGGATTTACTTGTATAAATATAACATAAATTTATGAGAGAAGGAAATTACCCTTCATATTGAAAATTTACCTTCAATTATATACAAGTTCAAGGAGGAGAATGGATATCATTTGGAATAATCATCTCAAGCATGGATATTATTTACTTATAAGAAATAATATCTAGATTAAATGATTGAGACTAAGGAAAATATCATCCCTGATGGCATGCCCATTGTAATAAAATATGCCAATGTGTTTCCAAAAGAATTTCCTAGTTTCCTCCAAGCCATGATTTTGAGTTATCAATTGATATAATACCTAGATCTTTTCTAATATCCAAGACTCTATATATAATGAACACTTTTGAACTTAAAGAGTTGAAGAAGAATCTATAGGATAATCTGGATAAAGGGTTTATATGCTCAAGTGCTTCACTATGTAGTGCATTGGTCCTCTTAGTCAAGAAGAAGTCAACGCGCCTTTTCATTTCTCATGAGCTTAATAAGATCATGATAAATAACAAGTATTATCTACCAAAAATTGATGACTTATTCAATCAAATATGTGGATCCCAATTCTTCTCTAAGGTGGATATTAATTTAGAATATTATCAAGTTAAGGTAAAGAAGGAGAATATCCCCAATACTGCTTTTCATACAAGGTAAGAGCACTATGAGTTCACAATGATTCCATTTAGTCTCACTAATG
The DNA here is from genome assembly GCA_963277665.1 of Viscum album. NCBI lineage: Eukaryota > Viridiplantae > Streptophyta > Magnoliopsida > Santalales > Viscaceae > Viscum > Viscum album. Next base: position 1,969,674,603 of record OY728161.1, read on the forward strand.
CTCTGAATATATTTATGGAATTAATGAATAGTTTTATTAGGTATTAACTTAAAAAATTTATGGTAGTCTTTATATATGATATTTTTATCTCCTCCAAAAGCAAGGAAGAAAATGAGCAACATTTGAAATTTTTACTAAAGAACTTGTGAAAGAAAAATTATATGTAAAGTACATCAAATGTGAGTTTTGGATGGATAAAGTAACATTATCAGGGAATGTTATCACCAAAAAAGGGATATATGTGGATCCTTCAAAAATAGAGTCAATTGAAGGATGAACCAGATCAATATACATGACAGAGATCCATAATTTCCTTGTATTATCTAGGTACTATCATCAATTTGTGAGAAACTTATCATGATTGTAAATCCCAATAACCAAGATAAATTAGAAGGGATTAAAGTTTTTCTAGATTTATGAATATAAGGAGATCATTAAAGAGTTAAATAAAGGATAATCCCTACACCTATGCTCACATTAACCACTAGTGGGGAAAGATTTATGATCTATAGTGAAGCATCCAAAAAGGGATTGGGTTGTGTACTCATGAAAGATGAAAAATTGGTATCATATTCCCACTAAAAATTAAAGATACATGAATAGAACTACCCAACCCATGATCAATAATTAGCTACATTGATCTTCACATTGAAGATTTTGTGACATTATATCTACGGGGAGAAGTGTGACATATATACAAATCCTAAAGTATACATTCACATAAAATGATATAAATATGAACCAATGAAGGTGGTTATAGATTATTAAAGATTATTATTGTTCAATACATTACTATCCTGGGAATGTGAACAAAGTTGTAAATGGTATATGGAGAAAAGATCCTACAACCATATCCATTATTAGGATCGAAAGAGATCCAATATTCTTGGACATACAAAAAATGAACATGAGAATAATAAAAGGATATTTATCCTACCTTTCTCAAATAAATACTCAACCATGCATTCTTGAGAGGACTAAAGAGTCCCAAAAAGATAATGAGGAGTTATAGAAAAAAGAAATGAATATATCAGAGTTTAACTTTTCTAAAGATAGAGTCATTAGGTTTGGAACCTGAATATATTTTCCATAAAAACCAGAGCCAAAGAGTGAGATTCTAGATGATGTAAATATATCATCCTTCTATATTCATCCAGGAAGTACTAATATGTATAGAAATCCAAATCAAAACTTTTTATGGGATAATATGAAGAGCAAGATTATAGAATTTGTTTCTCGATTCTGGTATGCCAACAAATCAAGGCTAAAAAATAAAAGTCTAAGGTTATAATGCAACTATTTCCCATACTAGTATGGAAATGGGAGAACATAACCATGTATTTCATCATATAACTCCCCAGGACATTTAAAGGCAATAACACCATCTAGGTAGTAGTCAATATCCTTACAAAGTCAACACATTTCATTTATATCAAGGATGATTTTTCTCTTGTACAACTCACTAATATATACATAAGGTAAGTGTTAATACTACATATATTATTAGTCTCCATTGTATCTAATAGATATATGAGGTTTACCTCAAGGTTATGGAGAAGCCTTATATAAACACTGGATATAGAGCTAAGTTTCAATACAACTTATCACCCTCAGAAGGATGGTTAGTTTGAGATAACCATTAAAAATACATAGGACATGATGAGATCATATTCAATGGAATTATAAGGATTTTGGGATCAACAACTTCCCCCAGTGGAGTTCTCATATAATAAAAATTTCTATTCTAGTATTCAAATGGAACCTTATGTGTTTTTATGTGGGAATAGGTGGAAGATTACAACATGGTGGGATGAAGTTGGAGAGTGGAAGCTTATGGGACATGATCTTATCCAAGATATTAAAGAGATGGTTCAAAACATTCAATTCCATATGAAATCCCAACAAAGTCAACATAAAATTTATACAGACAACACTGATGATACTTAGAGTTTGAGGTCGAAGATAAGGTGTTACTTCATATATGGACATGTAATAAAGTCATGAGGTTTGGGAATAAAGGAAAGATCAATCCAAGATATATTGACCCCTTGAGATCCTTGATCACATCAAAACTATGGCCTATTAACTAACACTTCCACCTATCCCATCTCAAGTGCATGATAGATTCCACACATCCCTCTTGAAGAAGTACCTAACATACCCCTCACATGTACTGAATAAAAAGGTGGTACCCTTGGTGAACAAACTTTCATATGAGGAGAAGCTGGTTAAGATGTTATATCATAGAGACAAAGTTCTATGAAAAAAGAAAATTCACTTGGTCAAAGTATTGTGGCAATACCACAAGTTTGAGGAAGCAACATGGGAACTAAAAGAGGTGATAAAATAGAATTACCCTCATCTAGTTTTGTGTATGAAATGAAATTTAGAGGGTGAAATTCCTAAATGGGGTAATATGTAATGACCCAAACTTCTATAAATGAAATTACTTTTTTGATTGAGTAAATGCCTTATAGTTATAGAAAACACATGCATTACTTTGGTTATTATAGACTATTATAAAATATATAATGTAGTATTTAAAATACCATTAAGAATATTAACCATTGATAATATAACCATTATAAAGTGACTATTAAGATTATTATATATTAAGGATTATGATAATGTCTAATTTACACAAATGGAATAAGTGATGACCTCGACTGGTAGAATCGTACCTTATGAAGCCCATCTAGCAGAGCTTATGAGGGAGATGTAATCAATATACTTTTCCCTTGACCAAGAACAAGACAAGATTTAAAAATTAAAGATCAAGTGAAACATTTTATAGGATAATTTCAAGATTATAATGATCATGAAACAAACCATGTTTATTGAACCACCCCAAAAAAGCACCACCATCAAACACCGTACCCTTAGGGTGTATGCTGGTGTAATAAGGGGTTATGTATCTAGACCCTACTAATAAAAATCTGTGTATTTTATTTTAATAAAATAATTATTATATTTATTCCTTTTTATTATTACTTTATCAATGATTATATAATGAGTTTGGTAAAAATTATATTTTAACGCAAATAAATCAAAATTGTATTTTTGGGAAATATATAATTTCAATTAAAACACTATTTTTGATAAATTCAAGAATTTTTAGAATAAATATTATTTTATATAAAAATATTATTAAATAATATTTCACTATATATAAATGATAATATAATTGAATGAATTCCAATGTAATTTTTATATAGGCCAGAAATATGTTAGTATTGTAAAAATAAGTATTTTTCAATAAATAAGGTTTTTTATTTAAAAGTGAAAATTGTTAGATTTAGAAAATTATTTCTATAAAATAAATATTATTTTTTTAAATCTTCATGTAGAAAGTATCCAATGGATAATTTTTCTCAATTTTCTGAGATAGTTGATTTTTTGGGTAAAAATTAAATACAGTATAAATACACGGTATGTATTATGACATCATAATAGACCAAAAGTGATGCAATAAATAATATAAAAGGAATATAAAACCAAATATATATTTACACTTAAAAATAATGAATTCTTAAATTTATTTTATTAATTTTATAACCCTTTAACGAATCCTCCAAAACTTATATTATATTTTAAGGTTTTAAGAATCATTTTTGTATAAACATGACTCAATTCCACACCACCAAGGGTATTATTTTAATATTTTTATCTTTTACCCTAAAAAAATATTTAAAACAAATATTATTTGACAGAAATAATGGGAAAAACCATGGGATGTTTTGTGGGTTTTATTATTTCATCATATAGAGTCCAAAACCTATGTTTAGAAATTAATAAAGAAATACCCTCTCTTTAACTATAAATACACACAAAACCTCCCACTACCCTTCACTAAAAACCCATTTAGAAAAAATATCCTCTCCCTATCCCTCTATAAATACCTCCTGGGGTGTTCCCAAGCTCCAAAGAATCTCTTCCCAATATTTTTGAAGCGCCCTCCCAAGGTAAGGGATCTCTCTCTCTTCTTTACCATTCAAGCACATTATTTGTATTTAGACTTTTGAATCTTAATTATTATATTTTAATGTATTTATAAATATACTTTAATTTAAAATTGATGTTATAATAATTATATACCATTTATCCCCTCTCATTATAACCTTTACCTAATCCGTTACTATGTCGAAGTAAGGGGATTCTCTCATCCTATTTGTTCAAGAACTTTCTTTATATTTTGACATTTGATTTCCAATTTTTCTTGTTTGAATGTGTTTTTACACATAAAAATTACTATACTTATTATTTATAATCAATTAGATACCATCTTTAACTCTCATTAAACCCTTTCATTAATTTTATGTACACCCGTTATGCTACTGAAATTATCCTGTGATTTTCCATGCCAAACATTTTTATTGTGAATACCCATCCCCATTTAAACTCACAGGCATTCAACTAGATATACATACCATTCATTTATTTAGGGCTTCCATGTTTGTAACCCAAAATCCTTAGTCATGGGGTTAAAAGATATTAAAGGTGTTCTTATGTTGTATGATCTATGTGGAACACTTATGCATGTATATGACATGAATGTGATGAATGAGCCCAAAATTATATAGACTTCCAATGAATTGGGTATTGTTTTTATCTCATGATATACCATGTATGGTGCACAATAGTTTATTCTAAGCACACTATGTTATTACGTATCAAAAATTATCCCAGACTTATGATTATGATGTCATGTTTTATGTTGCTTGGGTGTTATCATATTATATTTTTCTTTGATGTTCATGTTTATTGATTCTCACCCCTTTTATGTCACCATGATATACCTCTTTACTAACATGTATTACTTTAATCATGTTATACTTTGATTATTACCTCAATGGGCTTTATATATCACCCCTTTCTTATGTACATCCCCAGTTTGTATCATGAAATATTAGAATATCAATGAAATATAAGGGCATGTTTGGAGGTTTTAAATAATTTTATTATACCCATGTTTCAAGTTATTGTGCTATGTATATAACTACCCAAATACACTTGTCCTTATGATCTTTTAGGATTGTATTAATTGTATCTTTATGTAATAAATAATGAATTAAGGAGTATTAAAGATATGGATTGTCATAGTTGGTATCAGAGCAAAGTCTAGTTATTTTTGAGGATTAAGATTATAAAAATTTAGTAAAAACCTTAGGATAAGACTAATCATATAAAAATATTCCTAAATTGTGGTAAAGTATATATTAAGTGGTTTCCAAAAAAAAATCTCTATCTGGATACTATAAGTGGATGTGGCTCGAGAACAATTGTACGTAGGGATAATAACCCTGAAAAGCGGGAATTGGGCATTGACTCAATCATCACCTGGTGAACAAAAAACAGGCCTTATTGCACACCAATTTTGACACTGTCAGGGGATATGATTTGGTAAATTTACAAGATACTTATGAACCATCATGAAGGAAACAAAAATTCCCCTAAAATTTTATTTTAGGAAATAGACCATGAATAATTTAGATTGAAACCTAGAAATTCATAGATTAAGTAATTTATGTTTTTATGATTTATCCCTTAAATTTTCATATTTTCCCTTTTATATTATTAATATTTTAAAAATTCTCATCCCTAAATTTCACTTTATTTTAGTCAATAGTTGGAAATAGGAGGAACAAAGTCAACAACTAATGTGATGGGAAATGTAATGACTACCCAAATGAGATGACCAACAAAATGGGAGTAGGAGTTGATAAATTCCTAAGAATACTTACTTAATTAACTCAAGTTCTAAATAGAAACTCGAATCATGTGGAAAATCCACATCCACCTAAGAAGGAGTAATTTGAAATTGAAACCTTTATGTGACATAGGCCTCCAACTTTCAATGGTTCTTATGATCCTTTAATCATAAAAAATAGATCAACTCCATTGAAAAGAACTTATCTATCCTTTAATTATCTAATAAAGAGAAGGTTATACTAGTTATTAATCATATGGATGGAGAAACTGATCAATGGTGGATACTGATAAAAAATATGAAGCCTGAGGAAGAGATCAAATAAATGGAGTGGATTTTTTTGGATTTTTTTAAATAAATATTTTCTCCACACTCTTTGACTAAAAATAGAGACGGAGTTGTTTAGCCTAAAGAAAAAGGATGATGAATCCATCAGGGCATGAGACAAAGTTCACATGAATTGTGTGATATGCCTCCAACTTTTTCATTGACCCTAAAAGTAAAGTTGTCTACTTATTTAGTGGGATAAAGCTATATCTACAAAAATATTTAGTGATTCAATACTTTGAAATCTATAAGGAAATTATATTATGTTTATTCAAAGTCAAAATAGATGTTAATGAATATTAAGGTTCAAGAGATTGTAAGTTGAGAATGTATTTTAATTATAGAAGAGCATTGGAGAAATGTTCCGGTGGAAAGAAAGTCTAAAATATCACTTTTCAAAAGTGTGATAAGAAGCATCATAAAAATTTATTTAATGGGACAAGGAAATGATTTAGGCATGGTAAGGAAGGGAACCTAGCTATTGAATGTTTATGGGAGAAACCCACCAATTTTATGGAAGAAATTATTTCTCAAGTCAACCCTCAACATGTTGTCTAATTTTTTAACTACAAGGAATAAGAAAACTATGAAAATCAATTCACTAATCCAAGGGTTGTCATTGAAAATTGACGACAACAACCTCCAAGTCCTAGAGAGAAAGGGTGAGCTTATGTTGTCACAATTGTAGAGGTGGATCCTAAAAATAATGTGGTGAGAAGTACGCTAGTTATCCATTTAAGGATAACAAATATACTGTTTGATTCTGGTTCAATGCATTATTTCATATCACACAAGTTTAGTAGAACTATTCAAACATTACCTCGAAACATAGAAGTGAATCTATCAGTGAAAATGGAAAATGGGTCAATTATTTCATTATAAGTATATAACTTCTCCCCTATCTGTATTTACATGATAAATTTCTCAGTAAAACTTGTGATACCCACTTCAGTATAATTCAATGATATTATAGGTATATATCAGCATTCCTTATATCGAGTAAACACAAATTGAATAAATGAGGGAATTACCGTCCATATCATGAATTACACTTTGATTCTATACAAGTGCAAGAAGAAGGATGAATCTCATTTGGAATCATTATCTCAAGCATTGATATTATTGCCTTATAAGCAAGTGTATCCAGATCAAATGACTGAGACTAAGGAAAAGATCATCCTTGATAACATGCCCATTGTAAGAGAATATGATGACGTGTTTCCCAAAGAATTTCCTGGTCATCCTCTAAGTCGTGAGGTTGGGTTCTCAATCGAGATTATACCTAGAGTTTTTCCAATATCCAAGAATATATATAGAATGGACCCTATTTAAATTAAAGAGTTAAAGATTAAACTATAGGATAATATAGATAAATGGTTTATATGTGAAAGTGATTCACCATGGGGTGAATTTGTCCTCTTCATCAAGAAGAAGGATGGGTTGATGTGCCTCTGCATTGATTATCTTGAGCTAAAAAAGATCACGATAAAGAACAAGAATCCACTACCATAGATTGATGACTTGTTTGATCAACTACATGGATCCCAGTACTGCTATAAGATGTATCTTCATTTGGGATATTATCAAGTGAAGGTGAAAACATAGTATATCCCTAATACTAATTTTTCATACAAGGTATAATAACATTGAGTTCACAATGATTCCAATTGGACTCACTAATGATAAAACTATATTCATGGACATAATGAATATAGTCTATAGGGTTTACCTCGATATATTTTTGGTAGTATTTATATATTATATTCTTATCAACTCCAAAATAAATGAAGAACAAGAGGAGTATTTTAAAGATTTAAAAAATACCTTTCAAAATGAAAAGTTATATGAAAATTATAAAAAATGTGAGTTTTTGATGGATCAAGTAACATTCCCGGGGTATGTTATCAGTAATAAATGGATATTTGTGGATCCTTAAAAAATATATGCAATTAAAGGATGATCTAGACCAAAATATGTGATAGAGATCCATATTTTTCTTTTATTAACTGGGTACTATTATTGATTTGTGAGAATCTTATCATGATTTTCAATCCCATTAAATAATATAACTTGGAAGGGAGTGAATTTTGTCTAGACTAATGAATGTGAGGATATGTTTAACGAGTAAAAGAAAAGGATAATAACTACACCTATAATCACATTATCCACTAGTGGAGAAGGATTTTTGATCTATAACTATGCATCCAAAAAGAGATTGGGTTGTGTAATCATGAAAGATTACAATGTTATATCCTATGCCTCTCACCAATTAATGATCTATGAGTAGAACTACCCAACCCATGATCTAGAATTTCTATCAGTGATCTTTGCATTGAAGATTTGGTGAAATTATATATACAGGGATAAGTGTGACATATATATGAATCATAAAAGACTCAAGTATATATTCACACAAAAGGATCTCAATATGCACCAACAAATGTGGTTATTGATGATCAAGAATCATGATTGTTTAATCCATTACCATCCTGGAAAGGAGAATAAAGTGATAGATGATCTAAGTAGAAATAATCATGAAACCCTATCCATGATGAGGATTGAAAGGGATATAATATTTTTGGACATGAAAAGGATGTACATGAGAATAATAATAGTAAATTCATCCTAACTTTCTCAAATAACTGTTGAACCATTCATTATTGAGAGGATCAATGAGGCTAAAAAAGGAAATGAGGAGTTATAGAAAATGGTAGAGAATATTCTATAGTTCAACTTTGATAAAGATGGATTCATAAGGTTTAGAACCTGGATATGTGTCCCATCAGAACCATAGATAAAGAGGGAAATTCTAGATGATGCACATAAATCATACTTATCTATTCATCTAAGATGTATAACAATCTGAATAAAAACTTATGGTGGGATAACATAAATAGGGAGAATGTAGAATTTGTATCTTGATGCTTGGTATGCCAATAAGTATAGTATAAATGACACAAGTCAAAGGGTATGATGCAACCATTTCCTATAACGGTATAGATTTGAGAGAACATAACCATGTAATTCATAATAGGACTCCCCAAGATATATAAAGTCAATAACTCCATATAGGTGGTAGTCAATTGCCTTATAAAGTCAGTGAATTTCATTGTTATCAATGATGATTTATCTCTAGACCAAACCATTAATATATATATAAGGTATGCGGTAAGATTGAATGGAGTACCACTCTTCATTATATTTGATAGAGATATGAGATTTACCTCAAGGTTCTAGATAATTCTTCATCAAGCACCATATATAGAGTTAAGTTTTAGTACTACTTATCATCCTCAGAAGGATGGTCAATATGAGAGAACCATTAAAACTATAGAGTATATGTAGAGATCATTTTCAATGAATTTATAAGGATTTTTGGATCAGTACCTCCCCATAGTAAAGTTCTCATATACCAATAGTTTACATTCTAGCATTCAAATGACACCTTATGTGGCTCTGTATGGTAAGAGATTTTAGACTCCAACATGTTGGGATAAAGTTGGAGATAGGAAACTTACGGAACCTCATATTATCCAAGGTATGTGATATAAAGTTCAAACCCTTCAATATCATATAAAATCTACACAAAGTCGATAGAAAAGATACAGATACAATCATCGATAAGACCTAGAGTTTGAGGTCTGAAATAAGAAATTCCTTCATATATTGATATGGAATAAAGTCACAAGGTTTGAGAAGAAGGGAAATCATTATCCAATATACATCAAACCCTTTTATATCCTTGACCTCATTATATTTTTGGCCTATCAACTAGAACTTACACCTAACCTATCTTAAGTATATGGTGTGTTCCATGTATCCCTCTTGAAGAAATACATACCAGACCCCTCACATGTACTGAATCCATAGGTGGTACCCTTAGAGAAATATATTTTATATGAGGAGTATCCAGTGAAGATAATATATTATAGAGATAAAGTTTTATAAAACAACACAACTCACCTGGTCAAAGTAATGTGGTAAAACCACAAGTTTGAGGAAACAACTTGGGAACCCGAAGAGGCGATGAAACAAAAAGTATCCTCATATATTTTAGTTAATGAAATGAAATTTTAAGGGTAAAATTTCATAAGGGGGGAATAATGTAATGAAATGAACTTTTATAAATGTAATTCCCTTTTTATTGAGTAAATTACTTACATTTATAGAAAACACATACACAACTTTAGTTATTTTAGACCATTATAAAATATAGAATGTTAGATTTAAAATACTGTTAATCATATTAATCTTTGATAATATATACATTGTATAGTGACCATTAATATTATTATATATTAAGGGTTATGATACAGTCTAATTGACACATATAGAGGAAGTGATAATCTCAATTAGTAGGATTGTACCTTATGAATCCCATTTATCAGAGCTTCAGAGGGAGATGGAATCACTAGGATTTTCCTTTGAACATTCCCAAAATGAGTTTCAAAAACTAAATCTCAAGTGAAACCATTTATGGGAGAAGTTAAATCTTATCAAGATCACGACCCAAACCATGTTCGCTGAACCACCCCAAGAAATAACCTCGAACACACACCTTACCCTTAGGGCATACATTGGTGTAACAAGGGGTTATGAATATAGACCCTAGTAATATGAATTTTTATATTTTATTTTAATAAAATTATTATTATATTTATCCCTTTTTATTTTTAATTTATTAATGATTATATAACGAGTTTGATAAAAATTAGAATTTGACACGAAGAAATCAAAATTGTATTTTTGGGAATTATATAGTTTCAATTAAAACATTATTTTTGATAAATTCAAGAATCTTAAAAATAAATATTATTTTCATAAAATAATATTATTAAATAATATTTATTTATATATAAATGATAATATAATTTAATGAAGTCCAATGTAATGTTTATAAAGGCCAAAAAGATGTTAGTATCACAAAAAAAAGTATTTTTCAGTAAATACAGTTTTTTATTTAAAAGTGAAAATTATAATATTTATAAAATTATTTTGATAAAATTAATATTATTTTTGAAATTAGAATGTCGAAATTATCCAATGGTTATTTTTTATTAATTTTCTGAGACAATCAACTTTTTGGGTATAAATTAAATACAGTATAAATATACAGATTGTATTATAACATCATAATAACCAAAAATTTATTTAATATAAAAGGAATACATGAAAAAAATATAAATTTATCCATTAAAATAATAAATTTTTATGTTATTTTATTAACTTTATAATACTTTAACGAAACCTCCAAAACCTATATTAAATTTTAAGGTTATAAAATAAATTCTTTATAAACATGACTCAATTCTACATCACCAAGGGAATTATTTTAATATGTTAAGTTATTTAACTTATAAAATATTTAAAAATTCTCTTATTTGGTATAAATCATGTACAAAAACTCTGAAAAGGTTTTAAGTTTTGATTATTTTATCATAGAGTCCAAAACCTAAGTTTAGAAATTAATAAAGAAATACCCCTCTCTTTTTCTAAAAAAACCCACCCAACCTCCCACTCATCTTTACTAAAAGCCCATTTATCACGAATTTCTTCTACCTATCCCTCTCTAAATCCCTTCTTAGGTATTCCCAAGCTCTTAATAATCTCCTCCCATGCTTTTAGAAGCGCCCTCCCAAGGTAATGGATCTCTCCCTCTTCTTTTCCATTCAAGCTCCTTAACTGTATTTATCCTTATGAATATCAATTGATTATATTTTAATTTATTTATAAATATCTTTTTACATTAAAATTAATTTTATAATAATGGTAGATCATTTATCCCCTCTCGTTATCACCTTTACCTAATCCATCACTATGCCAAAATAAAGAGATCCTCTCCTCCTCTTTATTCAAGCACTTTATTTTTATTATACCATTTGATTTTCAATTTTTCACGTTGGAATGTGTTTTTACACATCCATATTACTGTCCTAATTATTTAAAAGTAATTATAGATCACCTTTAACTCTCATTAAACCCTTCCATGAATCTTTATATACACCTGTTATGCTGTCAAAATTATCTTATAATTTTCCACGTGAAACATTTTTTTTGTTAACACCCATTCAAATTTCCACTCAAGGGTATTCAATTAGATTTATCTATCCCTAATTTATTGGGTTATTCCATATATTTAACCCACAATCCTTATTCATGATGTTAAAAGTGATGAAATGCGTTCTTATGTTATATGATCTATGTGGCACACTTATGCATGCACATGATATAAATGTGACAGGTGAGCCCATAATTATATAGCCATCTAATGCATTGGGTAATGTTTTTATCTTATGATATACCATGTATAGTGCAAAATAGGTTATAATAATCACACTATGTTATGATTTCTCGATAGTTATCCTAGACTCATGCTTATGATGTCATGATTTATATTGTTTCTACATTATTATGTTTCCTAGATGTTATCAACTTATATCTTACTTCTATGTCCATGTTTATTGATTCTAACCCATTTTATGTCACCATGATATTTCTATTGACTAAAATGTATTACTTTTATCATGTTATTCTTTGATTATTCCCTTACTGAACTTTATAGCTAACCCCTTTCTTATGTATGTCCTCAGGTTTTCCCATGTAGTATTAGAAGATTGATGGAATATAAGGGCATGTTTTGGAGTTTTTAAATAATTTTATGTTACCCTTGTTTCAAGTTATTATTCTATGTATCTAATTACCCAAAGACACTAGGTCTCACAATCTTTTGGTATTGTATTAAGTGTATCTTTATTTAATAAATCACGAATTAAGGATTATTAAAGACATGGGTTGTCATAGTTGGAATCAGATTAAGGTATAGTTATTTTTGTATATTAGGATTATAAAACTTTAGTAAAATTATTAGGGATAAAACCAAACATAGTAAAACATCCCAAAATTATGGTAAAGTATAGAGTATGATTTTTCCATGAAACAAAATCCCTATCTAGATACTACAAGTAGATGCGACTCTGGCACAGTTGTACCTAGGGGTAATAAACCTGCAAATTGTGCATCGGGAATTGACTCGATTATCATCTCATGCATGATAAAGAGGCCTTGATAAACACCTAGTTTGAAAATCCCGAGGGATAAACTTTGGAAAATTCACAAGATCCTTATGAACCATCACGAGGGAATAAAAATTCCCATTAAAATTTATGTTAGGAAATAGAACATGAATAACTTAGATTGAAACCTAGTAATTCATAGGTTAAGGAATGTATGTTATTTATGATTTATCCCTTAAATGTTCATAGTTTCCCTTTTACATTATTAATAGTTTTAAAATTCTCATCCCTAATTTTCCCTTTATTTTAGTCAATGTCTGAAAATAGGAGGAACCAAGTCAACAACCAATGTGATGGGAACCATAATGACTACCCAAACGAGATGCCCAACCCAATGAGAAAATTATTCGAGAACTTCATGGAAATACTTACTCAATTAATTCAATTTATGAATAGAAACTTGAATTAGGTGGAAAATAAACATTCACCTAATAAGTAACATGTTGAAATTAAGACCTTTATGTGATAAAGGCCTCTAACTTTTAGTGGATCTTTTGATCCTTTAATCATGGAACAATGGACCAACTTCATTGAAAAGATATTCTCCATCCTTCAATGCTCTATTCAAGATAAGGTCTTGTTGGATATTTATCATATAGAGGGAGAAGATGATCAATAGTGGACGTTGATAAAAAATAAGAATCCCAAGGAAGATATTGAAGATATAGAGTGGAAAGAATTCCAGAAAATATTTTTTGATAAATATTTTCCTCGCACTCTCTGACTAAAAATGGAGAGGGAGTTCCTTGATCTCAAGAAAAAGGATGAAGAATCCATTGGGGTGTATGAGAAAACTTCACAAGACTTGTGCAATATTCCTATGGATTTTTCATTGACCTAAAAATTAAAATTTACCACTTCTTTAGTGGGATAAATCTGAATTAGCAAAAAGATTTGGTGATTCAATACTTTGATAGTTATGAGTAAATTTTCTGATGTTCCCTCAAAGTCAAAATAGAGGCCAATGAATCTCAAGGGTCAGGATATAGAAAGTATAGAATAGATTTTAATTCTATTGGATTGATAGAGAAATATCATGGTGTAAAGAAATATTGGTTAGAGAATGAATGTACCAAGACTCAATAGGGAGGGTGAATTGAGTTCTTGAAAATTTTATTCACTTTTAAAGCACCCTCTTCAAGGTATGAAGATCCCCTAGTCCACTCCACCAACACTCCACTCTATGTGTTTGGTGATTTTCACTACACCATCCCTTTTTATGAGGTATACCTAGTTGAGTGTAATAAGTTATTACTTATTACAATGGTCTAAGATATTATAATTGGTCTCTCCATTTACAATACCTATCCATAAGCTTATCATAATCAATTATAATGAGTGCATATAGAAACAAAAATAAATAAATAAATTTTGGAAAATAACATAACATACAGTTGTAAGTAGAAACTGATAGAAGATAAAGAAACGTCCAAATAAGATAATAATATTCTAAGTGCATCTCTAGAAGTTCTTTGATCATATAATAAAATCTTATAAGCACAATAACTCTAGAGAATATCCAAGTATTGTATTTTTAAGCATTCTATGAAGAAAATATCATTTATTTTCTATGTATAGACTTCTTTTTATATGTAGTGGAAAAATATTCTATATATATATATTATCTTTTGAATTTTAACTTAATCATACTCGATAATCACAATGATTGAGAAAATAATCCTTTTAAAATACTAAAGCAATAAGCTCTTAATTTCATGTGTCATTATTTTCTATATATAAAATGAAACTCTATGTTAAATATTCCAAAAATATTATTTATCGGATCTTTTAATTATTGGAAAAAAGATGCATTGTCCAAATCAATATTTCTTTATTCAAAAAATCATTTTCCGATGACCAAAAAAATAATAAGTTGACTTATCAAGTGGTCACACAAATTGTAAGAAGTATAATCATAACAATATGTAAGATAACTTGATATTCGTAAGATAATCACCCGACACTATTATTTTCATAAGATAATTTATAGAACAAATTAATAAGATAAAAAACTTTATACTTTTTTATTTTTAATATAAATAGTCTATATTTACTATTTTCATAGGATAACTCCATTTTGTAAGATAATATATTACCATTGTAAGAGAAATGACTTCTACAACTTTATTTGACTTCTATAAGACAATTCATTAATTAAGATCCTCTTTGTAAGTTAAAATACTTCACTAAATTTTCATATGACTTTTCCTTATAATCTTGACTTTTTTGTACGATAATTTTTCTAATATGTTACGTAGTCAGATAATTTTTGACTCTAAGATTCTATAAGATAAAATACTTTGTCTTAGACTCAAGATTTCAGTGAAAGCACGAAATTTATTTCATAAGAGAATTTTTTTACGTGTAATATAAACTTAAAATATAAGATAAAATTACATTGAAATAAAACTAAATTACAGTGTCCATAAAATTTATTTATTTATTCTCATGTAAGATAAATTATTTTAGAATTTATTCATCAAATATCTCATAATCCTTAATAATATATAGAAATAAAATTCTGAAACACTTAAGATAAACATGATAGTAAATATATAGGGATTTTTGAATCATAAAAACATATAAACAACTAAGATATATTTGAACAACATAACCCTGTCTAAAATTCTCCCCCATTTTTATGATAAAAAAACCCATAATCAAATTGCCAACAAAGAATATAGTTTATTTTAAAATTATTTTAAAATTAAACTTTGTTAATTATTGTGTTTATTTTAACCATAAACTAAGTATGGGATAATATATCCCCTTATAAAAAAATTAATTTATTTTAATTTCCATGAAAAAAGTTTAGGCTTACTTCCCCCTTTTTTTGATATAAAAAAGAATGAGTTAAGTTTAACACATTTAATATAGCACATGAACAAGTGTGAATTGTTATAATACAAGTATAAATATAATCTAGAATTGAATTATAGGGGAAAAAACACATCAAGAAGAAAACATAGAAATATCACAGAAAATAGAAACTATAACAATGATAATGATCACATGAGCCTCAACCCAGTTGGTGAGGACTCCTTAAGTGCATCTAGGTGATCTGGGATCAAATCCAGGTGGAGGATAATTTTTAGGTTATTATAAGTAGTATTATAGTCGTAAAGTAGCAGGTACTGTGGTAGGAACTATACAGTACTATAGTGGGTACTGTAGCAAGCACTGTTTGACACTGTATCAGCCGGAAATATTCCCCCGTTTGGGCCTTCGGACCACCGATTTGGTCCCTGAGTCCTTTAAGGCCTTCAGGCCACCCAAGACTTTGGGTCAATAAGGCCTTAGGGACACCTCAAGACCTTCAGGCCACCATAAGTGCAGATGCAAACTAGACAACCTACAAGGAACAAGCTTCAAAAGAAGGATGAGAAAGGATATTTCACCATAGAATAAGCTAAATAGATTACAAGAATGAGAGGGTATGACACCTGCCATTGGGATAAGCCTGTTCATGCACGGGATATCCTAGCCAAACAACCATGAAAAGGTAGAGAGCTGATTTCATGATAAAGATGCTGGGGAGGAGCAGTTCCAAGTAGTTAGTCTGGGTTGTATGTAATGTTTGAAGCCTACGAGCAATGAATTCCTCTAAGGACTATGGGCCATGTAATACTTATGCCTACAGGCCTTGTAAGGGTTCCACCTCACCCCTTGAAAGGTGAATTATCAAAAATAAATAAAAAATGAAGGCCTTCAGGACATTGGAGTATAACAATGATAATGTAAATTATAGAAAATAAATGAAAATAGTTGAAAACACCCAAGAAAAAAGTAAATAACTATTGAAATGTTTGAGAGAAACCATGAAATATGAGTTAAACATCATAATGAAGAAAAGAATCAGTCATGTGGTATAATATAATGTTTTAGAGGTGGATTATTGAAATATTGGGGTTTCTATGTAGGTAAGGATGAGGTAGGTAGAGGGTAATTAACACTATATCTAGATACAGTTCCCAAAGTGGAAAAAGATCCTCTAAGTTTGGATATATCTCCAGGAGCATTCCCCACTGAATTGGATTAGACAACAATAGAATCTTGCTGAACTCTAGATCTGTTGAAGTGATCTACAAAAGTGGAAGCTACCTTAGTTGAAGTGGTAGGAGAAAGAAATGAAACTTATGTATAAAACCTGATATTTTATCTTGAATAAATCTCCATCAGATCAAATATCTCATTAAACCTTTGGGATTTAGTGGCATGATGATCTGAAATAGAAGTTCCCAGGGAACACTTTCCTCACAGATGAAACAATGAATATACACACATGTTAATCTGTTTGACTACACTATATTTTAAGTAGTAAAGCATGGTGGTGAAACTGTTCCATATTTTTTGAGAAAAGTTTCCAAATAGTTTTTTCAAATTCCTCTTATTGGCACAACTAAGAATCAATTTCTTCAAAAATTCAAATTTATTTTATGAAAAACCAACTGAACTATTGACAGGGGTATAAAAAACTAGAGTGGACTAAGGTACATCAGCATGAACTACTATTTTCCTTTTGGAGGAGACTTGATGCTCCTTAGGTTCAAAAAAGCATATTCTTCCTCAGAAGAATATTCTGATATTATGTTGCTCATGACTAGTTGATACAGGTGACCAATTTTTTTTCCAAAGATGAGAAGTTATTGTCCAAAGAGCCTACCATTTTCCAAGTCCAATGAAAATAAATCTCATATCCTTATAAGGTTTTGCTAAATTATCCTTTACTAACAAAAAATTTTCCTTTATTAGAGACCTAATATCCTTTTGATATTAGTTCATACTGGTTATTATTCTTCTCAGAATGATTGGAATACTCTATAATTCAGAAACCAATCTACACTGAAGATCTTGAAAAATGTCTCTAGAAGAAGTTCACACTACAAGGATACAATCCTAGAAATTAGTGTATCTATTTATTAAGATACACATTCCAATTTTGATTCCATCACATCTTGATCTAAATATCTCTATTTCAAGGAATATATAATAGATCCCTTTGATACTTTCTTTATAACAGATTGAATCAAAACTTTCACATCATCCAAGTTAGATTTTGAGACCAAATTCTCATGAAAGGTCCTAACTTTTGTGAAGGACTCGAACTCTCATGCTTTGTTAGATTAACTTCAGATAGTAGTGCATAAAAAATAATATGGAATCAGTCATTATCAACATCAAGCTTAACTATAGGTATCTCTGAAGTACCATTGTCTACAAAGATAGACTGAGATATTTTTTGAGGTGTTGTAACTTACCGACCTTCACTTATAGGTTTATTTCCTTAAACTTGTTGACTTTATTCAACTATGGGAAATTATTCAACATGATATGGTTTATATAATTCTTTCCTCATTTTATTATTATCTATTAGTAATATAGATTCTTTGAAATCCTCTAAATTCTCCTCATCAGAATAAAAAACCTCACCACTAATAAAACAAATAAATTCTCTCTTAACTATTCTTCTCATATTAGTGATTAGAGACACTTTGAGTAGATTAATAGTACTGAAAATAATGGATATGGTCTTATCTTGAACAATACCAACCAAACTTATAATGGATAAATCCAAATTATCCCTTGAGATAGAAATTGGTAGAATAAAAGGTTGAACAGTGCCAAGCGCTGGTGTATCCACAACCACTTGATGTGCTTCCAATTAAACTTATAGTGTAACTCCTTATGTTATATCATCATCAAGATGAATCTCATATGAGACAACAATTTGGACTCAGAACCATTAATTAATAAGAGTCACATTATCTAAAGGTTCTTCTTGCACAATAACACTTCTAGTCACTTGTTCAGGTACTTTAATAGAAATTATTGAACAATATGACTCCCCTAAACTTTAGTAGGATTTTCTTCCATCTATTATTCTATACTAATTGGTAGTAACTTTCTTATTGAAGGGATCCAGAAAAATACACTACAATGTAACACTCCAACACTCAGAATTTTCAACTCGTGGCAATGAGTAGCTGTAATATCATCTAGGTAGACACATGATTCGACAAAAACTAATTTTTTAATTCATACAAATGGATATAAATTAATCATATTGATCTATATGTGGCACATATACTTAATTAAATACCATTCAAGGTTCATATAATTCTCTATCAAGAATAGATATAACAATGTAACATCTTGAAATAATATTTTCTGAACCTCACCATTACGTTGGAAATTATGGAATGGATAAACATCATGAGAACTTTCCTATTTAGATCCAAGTCCTTTACTGGTTTCTTATCTACATCTAAAATTCCAAAAAACAAATTCATTATTTTTAAAGGGATAACTTTATCAATGGAAGATAGAGAGGTGTTGAAATCAAAATGACCTTCACATGGACATCTAAAAACCTTATCCATTACTATTGAGGATACTGGAAAATTCTTTTGATTTAAGGTCGTAGTAAAAAGATCCTCAAAATCCCCAAAATGAACCACCATGGTCTCATAAATTCATGAAATTCATTCTAAAAGAATAAATCCATTATTTTATCATAAAAAATTTATTCCCATCATTGGTAGTTAATAAATTTCTTGAGAAACAAATCTGTCCTAATGAGAAAACTAAAATCAATTTCTTTTCCATTTAGAACTTTCCTCATAGACCTTGAGAACTTGGAGTTTCTTGCAACAACACTATCTGATCTCTTAGTTTTTCCCATTATTGAATAAGGTTTAAAGGCTTGAATGTTTTGGGAAAATAAGGTTATAGAGAAAATATATGAGAGTTATATGGTTTTAAAGGGTTTACACATAGGACTTATTTTCTTTTGTTCATTTCAGGATCACCGAAGGCTCGTACAGAGTGACGTGAAGGGTGATCATGAAAATTATAAGCTATATGTCATATTGTGATATGATTATATCTAAAATGACAACTCTAATTATAGTATTAAATAAGGTAAATAATAATTTACTAAATATAGAATATAATGATCTAAATTATGAAATAAATAAAATAGAATAAAATAAAGTTAAAAAACCTAGTTTAGATTTAATAGAATAAAATCTATTAGAAGGTAGAGGCTTTGAAAAAAATTTATGCTAATTTATTTTCTATGAAAAAAAATCTAAATAGATATCACCTTTTTGTGCATGATCTCTTAAGAAATGATTCTTTATATCTATGCTCTTTTTTCTAGAATGATTTACTGGATTCTTTGAAATGTTTATAGCACTTGTGTTATCACATTTGATTAGAACATAATTAAAATTGAATCTAAAATTCATCAGGGTGTGTTTCATCCACAACATCTCTACAAATTTTTTTATCTACAATATACCCACCTTTTACAATTGAAAATTAAATGGAGTATTGTTTCTTACTAGACCATGATACTAATGATTTAATTAGAAAATGATAGGTTCTTGAGACACTTTTCCTATCTAGTTTATATCCACTAAAGTTGGTATCTGAGTATGAAGTTAAATTAAAATTAGAAGTTTTTGGAAAGAATAAATAATGAGAAATAGTTCCTTTTAAATACCTTATTTTTTTGTTTTGATTGAAATATGGCACAAATACATATCAGGAACATAATTTTTAGCCTATTTTTAGTAAGATAAAACAAGCTCCCAATTATTATTCTATATAAATTGTTTTCAACTAGTTTTCCAACCTCATCCAAGTCACTTTTAATATTGGAACTCATAGGAGTTGAATAAGTCTTACCATTTTCAATTCCAAACTTTTTAAGTAAATAAAGTATGTATTTTATTTGGTTTAAAACATTTCCAAAATATTTTTGATAAATTTGGAAACTGAGAAAATAGTTTAAATCACCCATATTTCTTATCTCAAATTATTTTTTCATGAGTTTTGAAAATTCATTACATAATTTTTGATTTGTATACCCAAAAATAACATCATCCACATATATTTGCACAAGAAAAGTACACATTAAAGAAATTTTATTGAAAAGAGTGGGGTCTACCAATCCAAAATTAAAACCATTTGATAAAATAAAAGAACCTAATCATTTATACTAGGATCTAAGTGCTTGTTTAAGGCCATAAAGTTATTTGGTATGTTTAAAAATAGACTTTTGAAAATGTGGGTATTCAAAACTAGGAGGTTGTTCAACACAAACTTTCTCCATTAAAAATACATTAAAAAAAATTAAATTTAACAACCATCTGATATAATTTGAAATTAATATGAGATTTATATGCTATAATGAGTTTAATAGATTCTAACTTAACTATAGGAGAAAAAGTATATTCATAATATATTCGTTATTCTTGATTATAACATTTTGAAACTAACCTAACTTGTTTTTAGTGATCACACCTTGATAATACTGTTTGTTCCCAAATACCCATTTAGTTCCAATAATAGGATAGTCATAGGTTATATTGACTAATCCCTATACCTTGTCTCTCTTAAACCAGGTTAACCCTTATTTCATTTTTAAACTCCAACTCCCATTAGTTAAGATTTATTCTACATTTTTTTGTTCTAGATGAGATAAAATGGAATAATATTCTACAAGGTTTTCTGCACTTTCTATAGTCCTAACACATACATCTAGATCTCCTATAATTATATCTAGAGTATGGTATTTATGATTTCTAGGCTATCTAATTAGATTTTTTTTTGGTTATTTAGTATCAGTCCCTTCTGGTTCAAAATTTTCTTGATCATGTTCCATATAATCATCATTATTTTTATCAAAAATAAGTTTAAGTTTAATATTATACCTATAATAACTCATGTCATCAATATGAATTTTCTTGTTATTAAAAGGATCACTTTCATAAAACTTAACATGAGTAGATTCTTCAACTATATTTGAATTCTTATTGAAAATATTATATGCTTTGGAAGTAGTGGAATAATCTAGGAAGTTTCCATCATCAACCTTTGGATTTAAAATACCAATATTTTCCTTGGTATTTAAGATATAAACCTTACATCTAAACACTTTAAAGTATCTTACCTTTGGTTTTCTATTATTCCGTAACTCATATTGTGTTTTCTTTAATACAGTCCTTATTAAAACTTTATTAACGAGTAACATGTTGTATTTATATCTTTATCCTAAAAATGAGTGGTAAAGTTATATTCACATAACATTATTCTAACAATTTCTTAAGATCCATATTACTCTTTTAAATAACACTATTCTATTTTGGTGTCCTTGGGGAAAAAAAGTTATGTTAATACCATGCTTTGAGAGAAATGAATTAAATTCATGATTCTCAAATTCCCCTCCATCATCACTTTTTAAAGTTATAAGTTTGATTTATTTTTATTTTTTCACAAGTTTTCAAAAATTAATAAAAACATAACATGCTTAAATTTTAAGTCTCAATAAGTAAAACCAAGTAAATATTGAAAAATCATCAAATAAAATATAAGAAAAAGATTTTCTTGCTAACTTTTTATTCTAGTAGGCCTGAACAGATCCATATGGATAAGTTATAAGGGTCCAAAAGTGAAAACATCTTTAATTGGTTTAAAATATGTTCTATGTTGTTTTCCCATTTGACATGAATCAAACAATATATATTTATCCAACTTAAGGTGAGGAAAATCAGAAATAAAATTTCTCTTAGATAATTTTCTCAAGGAGTAAACATTACATTGTCCAAGTCTTCTATTCCAAATCTAAGATCCATTAATTTCAAAATTCAAACAATTTACATTATATCTATATAAATAATTTAGATTTAATGTATAGATATTTTCAATTATTTTTACCTTAAATTTAAGAGATTTATTTTTAAAAACTAAGAAATCATTATTAGAAAAATTAGTAGAATAAACTTTATCACAAAGTTAATAAATACTTATTAGGTTGTGCTTTAAACCTTACACATAAATAACATTGTTGATGAGGATTGACTGGGTATTTCCAATAGATCCAATTCCAACTATATTTCCTTTTTCATTATTACAAAATGTGACATAACCTTCATTTATTTTAGATAATGAGTAGAAGTTATAGAAATATCCACGCATATTCCTTGAAAAACTACTGTCCATGAACCATTTTACATTTCTATTCATGTCGCTTGTCCCATATAAATAAAAATAAAACAACAATATTTTTTGGTATCCAAACACTCCCAGGTCCAAAAGTGTTAGCTAAAAAGGATTTGGGAACCCAAATATATTTTCATTTCACAAAATTAAAACTGTAATTTAAAAATTTTACAGAGATAACAACTTTATTTATTCCATATATTTATATATTTTTTGTAGATAGAAGTCATTTGAAAAATTACCATTTATTTCATAGTGTAAGAAAGTAATACTAGTTATATTTTTAGTTTTAGAGCTTGGTATAAAATAGTTTTTATAAAGCTTTGGGTTTTCAACCTTAATTCCTATAATATATTTCTCTCTTTTGGGTTAGTTTTTACCAATGACTTTATTTAGGTAATCCTTACTCTTAGTAAAAACACTTGTAGTATATTTAAAATCTTAAAATTATTTTTATAGACTCTAAATTTTGTTACCATGTTCTATACATGATACGATATAATTTTATATCTTGGTTTTCAAATCTAAAATTTATTTATTTAAGTCCCCTTTTTAACTAACAATATCATTTTAAGAATTTTTGAGGGATCTATTTTTATTTTTCAAGATTTCATATTTTTTTTCTGGTAGTGTACAATATTTATTTAATTCTTCCTAAGAAAAATTTTCATTTTCTAATTCAAAATCATGCTCAGAATAATAAAAAGAATGTACCTTATCTGAGTGTTCCATAAAGAACATATTAGCCTTTTTATTAGACTCTCTAACTTATAATTATAAATTTATATCATCACTAGAGTCTTTAAAATCACTCAATGTGTCTTTCATGGATTTATTCTTATATCCAACCTTCTTAAAATATTTTTTATCAGTCTTCTTATTTTCTTATAGTTTAGGTAAGTCTAGATTAATATTCCCAAGATTATTAAACTCATAGCATCTAAATTATTTAGAATTTATCTCACGATTCTTTTATTTATTGAAGGGTTTTCTAAAACATCTTCTCTTATTATAGAACCTTTTTAAATTTCTTGAAAACTGTGCGAGTTTATTATTTAATCCTAAATTTCTTGAGGTATATTATTCTACAGATGATTCAAAAATTTGTATACTCTTGTTCTTATTGCCATCTTTAGAAGTAGAAACCTTTAATGAAACATTTTTCTTCTTAACCAATTTATACTCTTCAGATTTAGCTTCCATATCAGCCTCATACATCATAAGAGTTCCAATGAGATATTTTATTTTTAATTTTTTTTACCTCTATTGATTTCTTAATTTTAGTCATGATTCCACTCCATTTAGGTGGTAGAATTCTAAGTATTTTCAAAGATTTACCTGGTTCAGGAATGGGTGTTCCTAAAGCATCATTATTATTTACAACCTTTGTAAGCATTCCATTCAGTTAGGTGATTATTTCTCCTTACATAATTATAAAAGTATAAAACTTAAGTTTGTAAGTATTATATCGAAGATATCTCATATTATCTATTCATTAATAAACCACTGATATATTAGTCCACATTTCATGAGATATTTCACAGTATGAAACTTGATTGAATTCATCAGGATCTAGTCCATATATGATAACATTCATGGATTTAGACTTTAAATCATAGCTAGATTTAGTATTATCATCCCATGTTTTAGGTTGTGTCTTGGTAATTTTATAAGGCTTCACGACTTTTAAATAAACCTTTAGACAAAGGCTTTTCAAATAGATTATCATACGTGCCTTCCAACATTCATAATTTTCTCTATTAAAGTAAGGTGATCAGACCATAGACATGCCTTCTCTATTTTTAGTCAAAACATCCATTTTAATATGATATTAAGTCTTTATACTTTTATAGCTGATAAATCAAAATTTAGAACCTATGATACCAATTTTTGGTCAGAGAATGACCATACTAAGACTCAAGAGGGGGGGTTGATTCAGTTCTTGAAAAAAAATTCACTTTAAAACCACCATCCTAAAGGTATAAAGGTTTTGATATTTTCTTAACATAATAAATCATCAAGAATAAATATAGAAAGAAAAATATCAAGCATAAGATATATATAGTGGTTTGAGGAAAAGATATCCCCTATTCCACTCCACCAACACTCTACTCAATGAGTTTGGTGATTTTCACTATACCAAAACTTTTTCCAAGGGACTCCTAGTTGAGTGAAAGAAGCTATTACTTGTTAAAAAGGTCTAAGAGATTTTAACCAGGCTCTCCCTTTACAAGAACTATTCATGACCTTATCACATTTTATTACAATGAGTGCAAATATAAATAGATATGAATAAATGAATTTTATAAAATAGCGCAGTATACAGTTGCAAGAAAAAACTGATAGAAGATAAATAAACATCCAGAGAAGATGATAATATTCAAAGTATAACTCTAGAAGTTCTTCAATCACAAAAGATAATATTAGAAGTACAAAAAATTGTAGATAATCTTCAAGTATTGTATTTTAGAGCATTGTATGAAGCACGTATCATTTCTTTTCTATGTACACACTTCTTTTTACATGTATTGGAAAACTCTTATATATATATATATTCTATTTTGAATTTGAACTTAATAATACTTGATAATCCCAACAGTAAAGTAAATAATCCTTTTGAAATACTGAAGTGACAAAATCTTAATGACAAGTGTCTTTTTTTCCAAATATGGAATGAACTTCTATGATAGAGATGTCAAAAATCTTTTTTATCATATCTTTTTGTATTCTTGGAAATAAGTAACTTTGTCCAAATCAATATTTTTATATTCATAAAAATACTTTTTTGATACAAAAAAAATCATAAGTTTAATTATCTAGAGGTCACACCAATGGTAAGAAGTATAATCATAATGATATGTAAGATATCTTGATCTTTGTAAGATAATCATTTGACATTACTGCTCTTGTAAGATAATTTATAGAGAAACTTCAAAAGATAAAGCACTTTATACTCTTGACTTCATAAGATAAATAACCTAGATTTACAATTTGTATAGGATAACTTCATTTCATAGGATAATATCTTACCTTCATAATATAAATGACTTCTATGGATTTATTTGACTTCCATAAGATGATTCATTTATAAATATCCTCTTTGTAATATAAACGACTTCACTGAATTTCCATCCGACTTTTCCTTCTGATCTTAACTTCATCATAAGATAATTTTTATAATGCATAAGATACTTTACTTATGTAGAAAGATAATTTTTGACACTAAGCTCCCATAAGATAAAATCCTTTAACAAAAACAATATATTTCAGTGCAAGCATAGGATTTGTTTCATAATAGAAATATTTTTCACTTAAGATAAAATTCCTTTGAAAAAAAACAGACTTCCAGTGTCCATAAAACGAATTTATTTACACTTTCATAAGGTAAATTCCTTTAAAATTTATTATTCAAACAACTTATAATCCTTAATAATATCTAGAAATAAAATTATGAAACACTTAATATCAACTTGTTAGTAAATAAACAAGGATTTTTTGAATCATAAAAAATATAAACAACTGATATATGTTGGAATAACATAAGTATTTTTAACAAGAAAGTCCAACATCCCACTTTTCAAAAGTGTAGGAAGAAGAATACTAAAATTTTTCCGAAGGGGACAAGGAAATTTTTTAGGTTTGGAAAAGAAGGGAACCTAGATAGCGAATGATGATGGTAGAAACCCACCAATATGATGGAAGAAATAATGATCCAATCAACCCTTAGATTTTTGCTTAATGTTTCAACTATAAATAAAAAGGAAACTATCCAGATCAATGCACTAATCCAAGTGTTTTTTTATGATAAATGACCATTTGATTTTGGTTTTATTCATTATTTTATATCACAAAATTTTAGTAGGACTATTTAAATACCACATCAAAATATGGAAGTGAAGCTATTAGTGAAAATAGAAAATTGGGTAATTATTTCATCCCAATTATATAATTTCTACCCATTCCATATTTTCAGTTTTAATTCTCAGTGAACCTTATGATAATCCCTTTAGTGTAATTAAATACAATTTGGGTATGTATTGAATTTAATTATATAGATCCATCATAACTTACTAAGAGAAGGAAATAACCATCCGTATCATGAATCACCATACGATTCTATACAAGTGCATAGAAGAGGATGAATCTCCTTTGGAATCATCATCTCAAGTATATATATTATTTACTTATGAGAAACTATATCTAGATCAAGTGATTGAGACTAAGGAAAATATTATCCTTGATTACATGTCCATTGTAAGGGAATATGACGATGTCTTTCTTGAATAATTTCTTGGACTTCCTCTAATATGTGAGGTTGAGTTCTTAATCGATATTATACCTAGAGCTTTGTCAATGTACAAGACTCCATATATAATGGCCACTTTTGAACCTGAAGAGTTAAAAAAGAAACTATAATAGAATTTAGAGTAAGGGTTTATATGCCCAAATGCTCCACTATAGGATGTGTCAGTCCTCTTTATCAAGAAGAATGATGAGCCAATGAACCTATTCATTGATTATAATGAGATCAACAAGATAACATTAAAGAAAAAGTATCCACTACCACAGATTGATGACTTGTTTGATCAACTATGTGGATCCCGGTGCTTCTTTGAGGGGGATCTTTGATCAGGAAATTATCAAGTGAAGATGAAGAAGGAGGATATCCCCAAGGATGCATTTTGTATAAGGTGAAAGTACTATGAGTTCATAGTCATGCCATTTGGAATCAATAATGATTATAATATATTCATGGACTTAATGAATAAAGTATTTTGAAATTACCTTAATAAATTTTTGGTAGTCTTTATAGATGATATTCTTATCTACTACAAAAGAAATATGGGACATGATGGGAATTTTAAAGATGTATTTAAGACCTTATGAAAGGAAAATTTATGTCAAAAGTACAAAAAATATGAATTTTGGATGGAGAAAGCAATATTCCTGGGGCATGTTATCACTATAAAAGGGATATCTATGGATCCTTCAAAAAAGATACAATTAAAGGGTGACCCAAACCAATATCTATGATAGAGATTCATAGTTTCCTTGGATTAGCTAGGCATAATCATCGATTTGTGAGAAACTTCTCATGATCTTTATGCCCACTAACCAAAATAAATTGAAAGGGATTGAAGTTTTTTGTACTGATGAATGAAGGGAGATATTTAAAGAGTTAAATAAAAGGCTAATCATTACACCCGTGCTCACATTACCCACTAGCGAGGAAGAATTTTTTATCTTCAAAGATGCAATAAAAAGGGATTGGGTTGCATAATCATTAAATATTAAAAAGTGATAGCCTATTCCTCCTAATAATTAATGATACATGAGCATAAATACCCAACCCATGATCTAGAATTAGCTGTAGTGATATTCACATTAAAGATTTGATGAAATTATCTCTACGGGGAGAAGTGTGACATATATACTGATCATAAAATCCTCAAGTATATATTCACACAAAATGAGATCAATATGAAATAATAAAGGAGATTAGATCTGATCAGGGATTATTATTATTCAATCCATTACCATCATGTGAAGGAGAACAAAGTGGTACATGCTCTAAGTAGAAAGGATCCTATAACCCTTTCCATGATGAAGATTGAAAGAGATCCAATATTCTTAGACATATAAAGGATAAAAATGGTAATAATAAAAGGATCTTTATCCTACCTTGATCAAATAATTTCTCAACTGTCCATTCTTGAGAGGATCATGGAGGCCCAAAAAGATGACTAGGAGCTACATAAAAAAGTAGTGAATATTCTTGAGTTCAACTTTGTTAAATATTCATTCATAAGGTTTTGAAATCAGATATATGTCCCATTGAAACCAAATATGAAGAGGGAACTTATATATGATGCACATATCTCATCCATCTCTATTCATCCATGAAGTACTAAGATGTATATATATTTTAAGAAAAACTTCTATTGAGATAACATAAATAGGGAGATTGTAGAATTTATATCTAGATGCTTGGTATGAAAACAATTCAAGGCTGAATGACAAAAGTATAAGGGTATGATGTAACCATTTCCTATACCAGTATGTAAATGGGATAACATAACCATGGATTTAATCATAGGACTCCCAAATATATCTAAAGTTAATAACGACATCTGGGTGGTAGTAGATTGCCTTACAAAGTTAGCACATTTCATTTATATCAAGGAAAATTTCTCTCTTTACCAACTCTCTATACATTAGGGAAGTGGTAAGATTTCATGGAGTAACACTCTACATTGTATCTAATAGAGATCCAAGGTTTACTTTGAGGTCATAGAGAATCCTTTAACAATAATTGGATATAGAGATGAGTTTTAGTACTTATTATCACCCTCAAAAGTATGGTCAGTATAAGATAACCATTTAAACTCTAGAAGATATGCTGAGATATTGTTCAATGGATTTCCAAGGATGCTGGTATTAAAACCTTACCCTAATGGAGTTCTCATATAACAAAATTTTCCATTCTAGCATTCAAATGGAACCTTATGAGGCTCTATATGGGAATAGGTGTTAGATTTCAATATACTGGGATGAATTTGGAGATACAAAGATTATAGGAATTGATCTTATTCAAGATATTATAGTGAAGTTTCAAACCATTAAATTTCATATGAAATCTATAAAAATTTGATTGAAAATATACACAAATAATCATTGATGAGACCTAGATTTTTAGGTAGGAGGTAAGGTGTTACTTCTTATATCTCCATAGAATAAATCCACGGGGTTTGGTAAGAAGGGAAATATTATTCCAAGATACATTGACCCCTTTGAGATTCTTGATCGCATCAGAGCTGTGGCCTATCGACTATCACTTCCACCTAACCTATCTCAATTTTATGTTTTGTTACATGCATCCCTCTTGAGGAAGTATATAACAAACCCCTCACATTTAATAAATCAAAAGGCGGTACACTTGGATAATTATCTTTCATATAAATAAAACCTATGAAGATCTTTTATCACAAAGATAAAGTTCTATGAAACAAGACAACTCACCTGGACAAAGTATGGTGGCAGAATCACAAGTTTGAGGATGCAACTTGGAAACCAGAAGGGGAGATGAAATAAAATTACCCTCATCTATTTTAGGGTATAAAATTAAATTTAAAAGGAAAATTTTTGTAAGGGTGAAGAATGTAATGACTTTAACTTTTATAAATTAAATTACCTTTTTGATTGAGTAAATTCCTTATAGTTATATAAAACACATACACTACTTTAGTTATTTTAGACTATTATAAAATATATAATTTCAGATTTAAAAGGCTTTTAGGCATCTTAAACATTGATAATATTGCCATTTTATAGTTACTATTAATATTAACATATATTAATGGTTATTATAAGGTCTAATTGACATAGATAAAAGAAGTGATAACCTCAACCATTAGATCATACCCTATGAATACCATCTACCAGAGATTATAAGGGAGATAACATCATTAGGATTTTCCCATGACCGATCCCATGATTATATTCAAAAACTAAATCTTAAGAAAATTTATTTATGTGATAATTTCAAGCTTATCAAGATCAATACCCAAACCATGTTTGTCAAACCATCCCAAGAAAGAACCACCACCGCACACCTTAACCTTAGGGCGTATGCTGGTGTAATAAGGGGTTATATATCTTGACCTTAGCAATATGAATTTTTATATTTTATTTTAATAAATAATTATTATATTTATCCCTTTTTATTATTTCTTTATCAATGATTATATAATGAGTTTGATAAAAATTATATTTTGACACGAAGAAATCAAAATTGTATTTTTGAGAAGTATATAGTTTTAATTAAAAAAACTTTTTGGTAAATTATATAGTTTTTATAATAAATATTATTTTCATAAAATAATAATATTAAATATTATTTATTTATATATAAATGAAAATATAATTTAATTAAGTCTAATATAATTTTTATAAAGGCTAAAAAGATGTTTGTATCATAAAAACAAGTATTTTTTAGTAAACAAGGATTTTCTTAAAAGTAAAAATTATCATATTTAGAATATTATTTTGATAAAATAAATACAATTTTTTAAATTATCATGTTTAAATTATTCAATGATGAATTTTTCTTAATATTCCGAGATAGTCAATTTTTTAGATGAAAATTAAATACAATATAAATAGACAGTCTATATTCTGACATCATAATAACCCAAAAGTGAAGTAATACATTCTATAAATGGAATACATGACCAAATATATATTTTAAATTTAACATAATTAATTTTTTATGTTATTTTATTAATTTTATAATATTTTAATGAATTATCCAAAACCTATATTATATTTTAAGGTTTTAAAATCAATTCTCTATAAACATGACTCACTTCCACATAAATTAGGGTATTATTTTAATATGTTTTATTATTTTACTTATAAAATATTTAAAACCACTCATATTTTGAATAAATCACAAGAAAAAACCATGATAAGGTTTGTGGTTTTGGTTATTTTATCATATAGAGTCCAAAACCTAAGTTTAGAAATTAATAAAGAAATCCACTCTATTTTGATATAAATACCCTCCCAAACTCCCACTCCTATTCACTAAAAAACATTGAGAATTAAGTTACTCTCCCTATCCCTATCTAATTCCCTCACAATGTGTTACCAATCTCTTAAGAAGCTCCTCCCAAGCTTTTAGAAGTTCCCTCCCAAGGTAATGGATCTCTCTCTTCTTTTCTATTCAAGAACCTTCTTTGTATTTAGCCTCTTTAATCTCAATTGATTAAATTTTCATGTCTTTATAAATATCCATTTACTATAAAATTTATGTTCTAATAATGTGATATAATTTATCCCCTCTCTTTATAACCTTTACTTAAGTCGTTACTATGGTGAAGTAAGGGGATTATCTCCTCTTTATTCAAGAACTTTTGTTTGTGTTATGCCATTTGATTTCCAATTTTTCATATTAGAATGTGTTTTTACACATAAATATTAATATCATTATTATTTACAATTAATAATATACCACCTTCAACTCTCATTGAACACTTCCATGAATCTTCATGTACACCTATTATGCTGTCAAAATTATCCTGTGATTTTCTATGCCAAACATTTTTATTTTGAATACCCATCCCCATTTCCACTCAAGGGTATTCACCTAGATGTACTTATCCTTTATTTATTGAGGAATTCCATGTATGTAACCCACAATACTTATTCATGGGAATAAAATTATGAAATATGTTCTTATGTTATATGATCTATGTGACACACTTATGCATTCACATGATATGAATGTGACGGGTGGACTTGAAATTATATAGTTATCCAATGCATTGGGTAATGTTTTTATCTCATGAGATACCATGTATGGTGAAATAGAGGTTATATTAATCACACTATGTTATGATGTCTCAATGGTTATCTTGGAGTTATTCTTATGATGTCGCATTTTATGTTTTTGCAACATTCCTATGTTTCCTAGATGTTATCATCTTATATCTTGATTTAATGTTCATGTTTATTGATTCTTATCCCTTTTATGTCAACATGATATGACTCTTGACTAACATGTATTACTTCCATAATGTTATACCTTTATTATTCTATTATTTGAATTTATATATATCACCCCTTTCTTATGTACGTCCCTAGGTTATTCCATGCAGTATTAGAAGATCATTGGAATATAAGAGATTTTTTTTAGAGTTTTAAATAATATTATTATACCCATGTTTCAAGTTATTGTGCTATGTATATAATTAACTAAATACACTAGGCCTTAAAATATTTTTGGATTTTATCAAGCATATCTTTATGTAATAAATCATGAATCAAGGAGTATCAAATATATAGGTTTTTATAGACTTCATCTCATGAAGTTCGCACTTAGTAATCTCTAAGATGAGAGATGATGAGAACTGACCCACTAGTAGGAATTCCACATGTTTTGTGTCATTGGATATTCCAGTATGCGAGCATTTTTAATGATCCTTATAATTGAATATTATTATTAATGCATATCAAGAGTCACATATTTAGATGTATTGTCGTAAGTCATGAGGAAATATATTCACGATCAAGTTGGGTATGTTGGGTGTATCATGATTGATATGTTATTAATGAATAATTTGAGGAAATATTTGTCTCTTTCATTATTATGGAAGTTTATACCCCATACCTTTTATTGGAATATAATTTTTGAACAAAATTCTATGTCCATGGTGTAACAACGGGTTCATTTAAGATAGTCAAAGAAAGACGTATCAAGTATATAAGTTGATGGAATGGGTGTGAAACCTACTTGAAGAAATATCATGACAAAGGGATTATATTACATAGTGAGCATTTGTATATGGTTATCGATATTTCATCATTAACTTCTTCCTCCTAGGTACCTTTGTAAAAGTTTTGGGTTTTTTCGAGATAAAGGATAAAAATGAGGAAAGCATAGATTTTATCAAAAATTTGAAAACATAATCCATCACAACCTTGAGTTTTACCCTCTTTTATTTATTTCCCTTAATTTAATATAGATTAAAACTGATAACTAAATGAAAAAAATATGATTAATAATGCATAACATATTCAAGGTCGACCCTGTCCTTTTAAAAAATAGAACCAACATTTCAGTATATGTTTGAAATTATTAAAATTGGTATATTTTAATTCTAGATCATGCTTAATTATTCATTTTTTTAACAAAATAAAATAATAAATATAAATAAACAAATTATGGTATGAAAAAACATTCTGATGACCAAAAAATATGAAGTAAATTGAAATTGAATAAATGAAAATTATATAAAGGAGGATAATTTCTCATAGCATCCTTAAAGTTACAAAATTATATGCTCGATTTTCAATGTAATACATAGATCTATTAGTTTCTAAATTTGAATCTACACAAATACTTGACCCTATAAATATCCAACTGATTCGTTTTTAGAGTAATGTGCAAAGAATAATTTGGTGCCTGATAAAAATAGACAGAGAAAGTATTGTAAAGGACGAATGATAGAATTAAAGCATATTGTTGTTGCCTAAACTTCTATTAATCTCTTATGGGAAAGAAGCCACAATGAGGGGTATCATAGGCAAGGCGAAAGTGAAGTGGGGAGGTGTGTGGGGGATATTTCCACTGAGGATGTTGATAAGGAGGGTGTGACGCCAAGGGTGAGAGGGAGGGATGGGGGAGGTGCGAAGGAATGAAAGCCTGAAGTAGGGAGGTGTGTCAGCCTAAATATGGGAGGCATGATAGTTTGAGGTGGGGAGGATACTATTAGTTTGATAAGGTTACAAATAGTGCGAGGGGGGGGGGGGGACATGAGCTATAGTTGGGATGGGGAAGATGAAGGATTTCCCATGTATAATTGTTTCCATAAACTAGGGGATTATTGGGATTTCCCTAAACATATTTAACTAAAAACAAATGCAATATCAACAACAACAATGACAACCAATATTCCTTTAAATTCCTGTAAATGTAATCAATATAATGTAAGGAAATAAAGGAATCATGATATAATAGCATAAAACATGGAGAGAAAACAACACTATCCAACCGAAGTAGAAAAAATGATTTTTTTTTATTTTAAATAGATAATAAAATATAGAAGATGAGAGGGTGATAGGGAGGAATGATACAAGTATAGGTTTTATATAAGAGTGGATTAAGGTTTTGAGGGTTCATTAGATCCATGAAAACCTCCTACACCCAAGTATGTATATGATTGGAGAAGAAAATAGAAACCATCTGGGATGAGATATACAAAAATAGAACTCAACTAAATTAATTATTGTTAATTAATTAGTTTTATATTTTCAAATGACATTAATATTATAAAATTTATTTATTTATTTTGAGCATAAACCTCACCCACCAATTACGAGTCTTGGTTTCCAATTGAGTTGTTAAATATTTGTTTTATCAAAATATAATGGTCTAAAGTTAACATGATATATTTTTAAAAAATGAGTTATAAATGGTTTGATATTTTTTAATTTTTATATGATTTAGAGTTATGATAAAAAAAATTCACTTTCATATTTAGTTATTAATTGGATATTCAACACTATCCATTATGATTAAATAGAGTTTAGAAGATAGTGCATGAATTCAAAAGATTTTTTATTTTTGAGGGGTAAAATTTTTAAGGGTTTAATGTGAACCCACAAAAATACACCTAATTCAAAAAAATGATCAAGAAATATATGGTACCATGAGACCATTCTAGAAAATTATTAAAATATGTGATCCTTTCACACTATATAACTTCCATTTAACTAAAACTTCCTTCTACTTAAAATAATTATTTATGTCATTCTCAAAGTAAGATGCCATCTTGTCCTAGGCCCTGATATATTATTTCAAGTTGATATTCCCTTCATTAAAGATCTAAATAAAAATATGTTCTTATTTATAAATCCATACCTCTTTCCCTCTTTTAGTCTAACTTATAGATATATTTTGAGAATTCTAGAATCCACTCTATTCATTGCATTGATAGGAAATTTCTATTCTAATATCTCTTATTGGGAGTGAACTAAGGCCTTGTTTGGTACATTGTAAAGGTTCTTTATGGAAACAAATTTGGAAAACGAATTGGATACAAAACTGTAAATGAAATGGAAATAATATCCAAAAACATGTTTGGTATGAATGAACTATATCGATGAAATATCTATGAAAATATTTCAAAATTACAAAATTATACCTTACTTTCATTAAACCCCTTAAAACTTCCATTGAATATCCTCCCAATGATACTTCCCTGCAACCTCACTACAACTCATCCCTACAACCCACTGCCCCCATGTCGCCTTTGTACATTACTAAAACACCATGTTGTCTATTCCCCCACACCGCAACTAACTGATGCCACAACACCATGTTAGCACTTCCCATTATCATATCCATTACAAAGGGTGGTTATGAGTAATGATTTTTCTGAAATAAGAATGGTCAGAGAAAGGATAGGAGTTGTGACTGGTTGGATAAAGTTGGGGGGGGATGTGATCTATAGTTGGGATGAGGAAGACAAAGGATTTTCCCTGGCCAATTGTTTCCCTATACTTTCCCTGAACATATTTAACAAAAAAATACAATATCAAAAACAACAACGACAACCAATATTCCTTAAAATTTTAAAATGTAATAAATATAATGGAAGGCGACCAAAATATTAGGATATAATATCATGAAAACTGGAGGGAAAGAGAAGTTGTCCAAATGAAGTAAGATAAATAACTTATTTTTCCTTTTAAATGGTTGTTGAAATCTAGAAGATGAGAGTGGGAGATGGGGGTATGAGATAGGTATATAGTTGATGTAAGAGTGGATTAGGGTTTTAAGGGTTCATGAGAGCCATGAAAAACCTCATCCACCAAGGTTTTCAAATGATTGGAGAAGACAACAAATATCACCAGGCATGATATATCCAAAAATAGAACTATACTAAATTAATTATTGTTAATGAATTGGTTTTTTATTTTAAAATGACATTAAAATTATAAAATTTATTTATTTATTTTGAACATAAACCTCACCCTCTATTTAAGGGTCTTCATATCCAATTGAGTGGTTACATGATTTTTTATCAAAATATAATATTCTAAAGTTAACATGATGTATTTTAAAAATAAACGAGTTATACAAAATTTGATATTTTATAATTATTAAATGAGTTATAGTTCCAATATTAAAAATTTTACAATATAAGAAATGTTAATATTCAAATTTAGTTATTAACTAGACATTAATCACTATCCATTATGATTAAATAGAGTTTAAATGGTAGTGAACCACTTAAAAAAGATTTTTTATTTTCAAGGGGAAACAATTATAAGGGTTTAATTTGAACCCACACAAATAAACCCAATCTGAAAAAATGATCAAGATACATATGACACAACGATAACATTCTATAAATGTTTTAAAATAGGTGATCCTTTCAGCCTACATAACTTCCATTCAACCAAAAATTCATTCTAATTCATATCATCATTTATGGTGTTCTCTAAGAAATAAGTCATATTTTTCTAGTTCCTTATATATTCTTCCAAGTTGAACTTCCCTTCATTAAAGATTCAATTAAAAATAAGTTCTTATTTATAAATATGTACCTCTTGAATCTGTTTTAGTCCAATTTTTATATTTCTTTTGATCATTCCAGTATCTTATTCCTTCATTGAATTGATACACAATTCCTATTCAAGTATCTCTTCTTGGGAGTGTACTACGACCTTGTTTGGTACATTGGAAAGGTTTTTGATGGAAATTAAATTGGAAATGGAACTATAAATGGAACTAAAAATGTGATATAAATCATATCCATAAAAATGTTTGTTATGAATGAACTATATAGATGGAATATCAATGAAAATATTTCAAAATTACAAAACTATACCTTACTTTCATGAAAACCCTATAAAATTCCGTTGTTTCTTCTCCCGATAACTGTTCCCTACAACCTTATTTAAAATCATCCCCACAACCATTTTCCCCCATTATACCTTTTATTTATCACTATTACACCATATTATCGATTCCCCCTCACTGAAACTATCCGACACCAAAACAACATGTTATAAATTACCCATATAAAAATAAATGACAAAGGGTGGTAGGGAGTAATGGTTTTCCAAAATAGGGATGGTTAGATAAAGGAGAAGATTTGTGACTTATTTGCTAAATTTGGGGTGAGATGATGATGGTGGTCAACCAGAATAGGGGTGATGGTGCCGATGGTGGTTGACTAGACAAGGGTGATGATGCTTTCCATTTGGAATAGAAATAGAGAACTTTTCCATAGTGAGGATGAGGGTGGATGATAGGTGTGACATAAGGGTTGTTAATGGGGGTTGGCTAGATTCAAAGGACAATGATGGCTAATAGGTGCAACTTCAAGGGTTTCCAGTGGGGGTTGACCAGATGTGAGGGTGAAAGTGATTTTTCATCCAAAAAACTATATTCCATCAAGAACCCAATTTTCCATTAGTAATCATATGGAATCAATGTTGCATTGTTTAAAGGAATTCATAATTCCCAAGAATACTAATTCCAGTGTACAAAATAAAAATAAAAAAACATGATTACCTTTCCCTTTCCCCTTCCCTATTTTTATTTCTAGTATACCAAACAGGGCTAAAGAGGTCTAATCTAGTCAGTGAATCATTAACAGTTTATGATGAAAGATGATCCTTGTTGATCGACCTATCTATGGCCTCCTGGGGCTACATTTCCACATTATCTTCCCAATAGATCTTTTTCTTAACTACCCTAGGTTCATATACCCTTATATCCATACTTTATCGTTCCATCCAATCTAACTTTAACTTACCTTCCCCAATTTCTTGTTCCAGTTTCAAAGTTACAGTTGTGTTTACCTAGTACCTCTTTAGGATAACCTTTATAGGGATATTTTTTAAATGAATTAAATACCATATCTTTTATCATTGATCTAGTAAGCATTAGTTTGGGTAAACTTGAGTAATCATTCCTAATTTTTGTTTTCTTGTCTTTGTTAATTGGGTAGATTCCTAAGTCAAATCCTCACTTTATTTCAGCATTTTCACTTGAATGAAATAATTTTGTAGCATGTTCATACAATTCAAACTTATAGTAATCCTAACTGGATCTATATGGATGGAAATATTCTATTGTCTTGACTTAAAATTCCATAAAAATGGATTACTTCTTCTTTCTATTTAACTTTAGAGCTTCCTATCCCTCATATCCTTCAATTCCCATGTCAAGTTCACCTAATATATTAAAACTATTATGAAACCTGAGTTCATAGCTAGTATAAAACTCCTCTAAATCCACAATAGAAAGTGATGAATGATTCTACAATATGCCTTTACATTCAGACATAGCCACACTACCCTCACATGACCTTAGGTCTTAGGGTAGTGGTAGGGGGACTGGAACTTAAAACATATTCTAGGATCATATTTAAGGTACTAATCCTTGATGTTGGACTGATTAGATGGATCAAGGATAAATCTACTGGATTCAGTGCCTTAGAACCAACCACACCGTGATTTTTTCCTATATATTAAAATAAGTGAATATTAATAACCATCTTGTCACATATTTCTACATAATATTAACATGATAATGTCATAGAGTATATATCACATTAAAAAGTTCATATGTAGTTCCCCATTATAATGAGATCCTTGAAATTAAATTTTTATATTATTTAACTTATTAATATGGCCAAGATAGAATTTTATGATGGGACACATAGTATGTTGACTGTTAGCTTATGGATACTCATAAGAGGATCATTTCATCTCATGAAATTCACACTTAGTAATCTCCAAGATGAGAGATGATGAGGAATTACCCACTGGTAGGAATTCTATATGTTTTGTGTCATTGAATATTACTTTATGTAAGTGTGTGTAATGATCCTTAGACTTTAATATTATTATTAATTCATATCAAAAGTCATGTATTTATATGTATTTTCATAATTCATGAGGAAATATGTTCATGGTGAAGTTGGGTACATTGGGTGTATCACAAGTGATATATTATTAATGAATAAGTTGAGGAAGAATTTATCCCTTCTATATTTATGGAAGTTGATATCCTATCCCTTTGATTGGAATATAACCACCAAATGAAATTCCACAGACATGGTGTAATGATGGGTTCATTTCATATAGTAAAAAAATAAATGTTTCAATTATATAGGTTAATGGAATGAGTGTGAAACCTGATTTATGATATATCATGACAAAGGTATTATATTACATATTGAGAATTCATATATTGTTGTTGATATTTTAGTATTAACTTCTTCCTCATGGGTTTATTCATGGAAGTTCTGGGTTTTTAGGGTAAAAGGAGAAAAAATGAGCAAAGTATTGATTTTATCAAAAAATTTAAAACATAATTCATCACAGCCTTGAGTTTTATCCCCATTTATTTATTTTCACTCATATAATACATAGTAAATCTAATAACTAGAGGAAAAAAAGAGATGATTAAAAATGCACAACATATTCTTGACTGACCCCACCCTTTCAAAAACTAGAACTAACATTTCATTACACGTTTTTATTTATTAAAACTAGTATATTTTAATTCTTGATTGTGATCAATTATTCATTTTTAACATAATAAAATACAAAATATAAATAAAAAATTTTAGAATGAAGAAACATTCTGATAAAAAAAATTATGAAATAAATTAAAATTGAATAAATGAAAATTTCATAAATGAGGATAATTTCTTAGCGTCTCTTTAATTTCAAAAAATTATATCCTTGATTTTCGATGCCATTTATATATCCATTAGTTGATTAATATGAATATACAAAAATCCTTGACCCTATAAATATCCAAATAATTCATTTTTATAGGAATTATTTGACACTTGAAAAAAATGATGGATAAACTACTATAAAGGAAGAATGATATAATTCAAGAATATTATTATTGCCTATAATTTTGTTAATATATTTTGGGCTAGGAGGCATAAAAAGGGTAAGTGAAGGCAAAAAATAGGTGAGGTTGGGAGGTGTATGGGAGATGTAGTTGGTGGGTATGTTGATAAGGTGGGTGTGAGGCATAGGGTGAGAGGGAGAGTTGGGGGAGGGGCGAAGGTGTGATGGCCTAAAGTGGGGAGGAATGATAGCCTGAATTTGGGAGGCACAATAGTATAAGGTGAGGAGGAAACTATTAGTGTGATGAGATTATGAATAATATGAGGGGGATGTGAGTTATAGCTAGGATAGAGAAGATGAAGGATTACCCCTAACCAATTGTTTCCCTAGGCCAAGGGCTTGTTGGGATTTTCCTAAACATATTTAACCAAAAAAAATACAATATCAATAACAAAAAAATATCCAAGACACCCTTAAAGTTCTGGAAATGAAACAAATATGATGGAAGGAAATGAATAAATTTGGATATAATATCTTGAAACCTAGAGGGAAAACAACGTTGTCCAACTGAAGAAGGAGAAACAATTTTTTTTTCTTTTTTAATAGTTGTCGAATGAAATTCCATGTCCATGGTGTAATGATGAGTTTATTTAAAATAGTCCAAGAACTTTGTATCGATCATATAGGTTGATGGCATGAGTGTGAAACCATTTTGACGGGATATCATGAAAAATGGATTATATATCATAATGATCATTCATATATAGTTTTCTATGTTTTAGTATGAACTTATTCCTCTTGGATTCCTTTATGGAAGTTCTGTGTTTTTAGGGACAAAAGAGAAAAAAATATCAAATCATAAATTTCATCAAAAATTTGAAAATGTAAGCCATAACAACCCTTAGTTTTACCCTCTTTTCTTTATTTCTATTCATCTAATATAAATTAAAACTAATAACCATAGGAAAAAAATAGATAAGTTCAATAATTCATAACATATTCAGGGCTGACCCTACCCTTTAAAAATATAGAACTATCATTTTAGCATATTTTTTAATTTATTAAAATTGGTATATTTTAATTCTAGATCCTTCTCAATTATTATTTTTTTAACAAAATAAAATAAAAAATATAAATAAAAAATTTTGGTATGAAGAAAAATTAAGATAAAAAAAAATTATAAAATAAATTGAAATTTAATACATGAAAATTAAATAAAGAAGGATAATTGATTACAATCTCTTTAATTTCACAAAATTTTACCATATATTGTCAATTTCATTCATAGATCCATTAGTCGGGGAATCCAAATATATACAAATCATTAACCCTTTAATGATCTGACTGATTCATTTTTAGAGGAATAAAGAAAAAATAATTTGATGCCTAATAAAAATAAACAGAGAAACCACTATAAAGGAATAATGATCAAATTCGAGAATATTGTCATTACTTTAAATTATGTTAATCTCTTATGGGAAAGGAATTGTGAGGAGAGTAAGCATAGAAAAAGAGATGGTGAGGTAGGTATATGGATAATAGATTCTATTGATAGGGATTTTGATAAAGATGGTGTATGGAAAAGGTTGAGAGGGTGAGTCGGGGTGAAGTATAGGCATGATAGCTTGAATTGGGGAGGCATAGAAACCTGAAGTTGGGAGGCACAAAAATATAATGTAGGGAGGAGACTGCTAGTGTGATAAGGTTACATATAGAATGAGTGTGTGTGTGTCTATGGGGGATGTGAGCTATAGATGGGATAGTTTAGATGATGAATTTCCCTTAGAAAATTGTTTCCCTGGACCAGGGCCTTACCGGGATTTCTCAGAACATATTTAACCAAAAAAAAAATAAAAAAATAAACATCAACATCAAAAACGAATCCTAGATTCCACTAAATTCCTATAAAAGAAACAAATATGATGGAAGGAAATGAAGAAATTAGGATATAATTTCATGAAACCTGGAGGGAAAATGACGTTGTCCAACTAAAGCAGGGGAAACAATTTATTTTTTTTCCTTTTAAACAGATATCAAAATTTCAAAGATGAGAGGGGTCGAGGGAGGCATGATATAGGTAAATAGTTGATGTAAGATAGGATTTATGTTTGATGGTTTATGAGATCCATGAAAAACCTCCTCCACTTAGGTATGAATATGATTGGAGAAGACAACTGATATCACCAGGCATGATATATCCAAAAATAAAACTAGAAAAAATTAATTATTGTTAATTAATTAGTTTTATATTTTAAAATGAGATATAAAATATAAAATTTATTTATTTATTTTGAACATAAAACAAACCCCCATTTACACATATTGGTTTCCAATTGAGTGGTTAAATTATTTTTTATCAAAATATAAGAATATAAAATTAGGGTGATGTATTTTAAAAATAAATGAGTTATAAATGGTTTGATGTTTTTTAATTATTAAATGAGTTATAGTTATGGTATTCTAAATTTTATGTAAAGACCCGGAAATTTTGTGGGAATTTTTTTTTGAATACATGGGAATTTTACGAGTCCGTAGTTTCTGACGGTGCCTGATTCTGAGACCCGGTGTGCCCGAAATCAATTTCTGATGTTTTGTTTGGGTACGTTCAGTAAACGTATGAGCATGATTTTATATCTTTTGAAACGGTGCTCGGAATTGAAATCTGAGGAAACCGTTGAACTCGCAACGCCGGTATTCTCTTAAGGATACCTTTACCGCAGTTGTGTTTCAAGGTGAATGGAAGTTAATTATTGGGGTTTCTAAATAAATTTAAATAAAAATATGTGT
Source organism: Viscum album (assembly GCA_963277665.1). NCBI lineage: Eukaryota > Viridiplantae > Streptophyta > Magnoliopsida > Santalales > Viscaceae > Viscum > Viscum album. The sequence goes on from OY728161.1 coordinate 1,969,717,896, forward strand.
AGCATATTTTTATTTGAATGGTAGTTAAAACCTCCAAGGGGAGGTTGGTGGTGGGGCCACCCACACATAACCTCCCTTGGGAGGATGTTATAAGGTGGTTCCCACATGAGCATCAAACCCCCTTAACTCCCCTTAAACCCCCAATTAAGGAGGATGAACTATTCACTTCCCCCATAAATTTTTGGAGCCTCTTCACCTTCCCCATTATGGTGCCAACACACCTAGGAATTAATTAATGTCAATTAATTAATTTGAAGTGATTTGAATTCTTTTGAATTATTTTTGATTGCATGGTAATAATAAAATAAGAGTGGAAATATTATTTTATTTTGTTTGTTGGCAACTTTCATTTGGGGTGGAACTTTGAGAGGACTTGGGAGATTCTTCAACGAAGAACGATATCCTCTCAATAAAGAACGCCCGTCTCCACCGAGGAACGATGACGCCATATTCTTCCTATCCAACCGGGGAAAGAAAGGGAAGACTCCGCCCATGAATAATGTCGCCAACGACGATGTCATATTCTTCCAACATCAATGGAATGACTCCGACTTCCCGCGACTCCGCTGAGCGAACACCAATTATAAGGTAGGGGGATTTGAATATTTTATTATATGAATTATACCCTCATTCCTCATCGTTTATTTTGGATCTATGATGGCCACTTGTTATCACCTAATGCGGAGGGCGTGGGCCAAACAAACACGGACTGACATCCCTCCGATTGGTTCTTGATTGGTTGACGACGGAGGTGGATCCAGAAGGGCATGGTTCCGTCGCACAGTGCCGGAGAAGAACCGCGACCAGGGAAGGCCGTGACAAAGGGGTGCGGCGCCGTCACGCCGCACCAGAGGGGAACCGTGGCCGAGAGGGACGCGACAGATGAAGAAGCGTGGCACCATCTCGTCGCGCGGTGGAGCCGAAGTCTGCGACCAGGTCGATCCACGACAGTGGTGGCGTAGCACCGTCACGTCACGCAGAGAGCAGGAGGACCACGACGCCGTCACATCGCAGTGGAGGATTGGTGGCGGCCGGTTGGGCCGACCACCATGGAGCCGGATAAGAGGGACCATATAGGCCCCGCGTCTCCCGAACCGGCACAGTGTGCCGGTTCTATTCCCCTCGGCCGGGCCGCCCCTCGGCTGGGCTGCCATGGGCTGGGCCGCCCTCAGGTCGGGCCGCGCCTTCGGGCTGGGCCGTGCCTTCTTGCCGGGCTGCGCCTTCGGGCTGAGCCGCTTCTTTGTGTCGGGCCACTCCCTTGGTTCGGGATGCCCACTTGGGTCGGGCCGACCACTCAGATCGGGTCTCACCCGCGGACTGGGTCGGACCCCGGTTCAGATCGGGTCGGGCCGGGTCGGTCCGACCGGACCCGGACCCGCTATGGCCATTTACACCTTTTAGCCCGCATCTTGAGCTACCGGTGTCCGATCAACGAACCGTCTGTTGGGATGGAATTCTTGGGGTGAGAAATTTTTTTGGAACACCCCACTTGAGGTTTGGATGCAGTTGTGGTACGGTCAGGTTGGTTTGATCCTAAAAACCAACCGGGCCCCTAAAACGGAAATGCCAATAACTCACAGACCGGGCGTCCGATTGATGCACCGTCTATTGCATTGAGTTCCTTATGATGAGACGAAACTACGAGATACATCAACTCAAGACTTAGTGACAGTTTATGTATCGAAACTTGGCTCGAGGAGCGGACCCTCCCGAAATCAAGCGTGCTATGTGCGGGAACCCTAGGGCTGGCTGCGACTGAGATGATAGGATCCTCTGTGGGTTCGACAGCGAAGATACTGTACCAGGATCCTCCGTGGGTTCGATAGTTATGACTTCTGTACCGGAATCCTCTGTGGGTTCGACATCGATGACTACTGTACCGGGATCCTCTGTGGGTTCGACAACGATGACTACTGTACCGGGATCCTCCATGGGTCCAACAGTTCTGAATTCTATTCCTCGATCTTGTGTGGGTCTGACAGAATAGTTGATCCTGGATCCTATGTGGGTCTGACAGCTTAGATGGTCCTGAATCCTATGTGGGTTCGACAACTTAGATGAATCAGTGACTAAATCTGATAATCTTTATCACTCTACAAAAGATGTATACCTGTGGGAGATGAGTCTTGACTTTCAGTCGATATCACCGAGATGATTGACTTTACTTCCTTTATGGAAAGGGTTGTGCTTGGGCTCGAGAGTTGGAGCCGGAATGTGATTGATAACTTAGGTATATGTATGGGCATATACCTAAGTAGGGTTGGTTGATACTTCGTGATTGTATCTTTCTTTGGTGGTTTATCCTTTATGGATTCTGGGAGACCTTCAGGGGTATCGGGGTCCCCTACTAAGTATTGTTATACTCACCCCTGCACGGGCTTCGCCCGCACCTTGTTGTGTTCTGTGCAGATGACATACAATAGTGATCAGGGCTAAGGGTGATGGATGAGAGGCTTCTTGGAGCTGGACGAGACGAGACACACTTTAGGGACGAGTTGTTCGAGTTCCGTACCTACCCTTCAGGTAGGATTCCCCAGTGGACGATCTAGGAGCTATTTTACCTTTTTACTTGTACTTGTTGTTCAGTTGGGTTTGTATACTGGCCCACTTAATTTCAGCACACTTTTCTTTTCTATATTAGTACTTGTTTCTTTTACAACTTGTGTTCAGACTGTGTGTGTTACAGGTTTAAAGGCAATGCGTTCCATTTTATTGGGTTTATGCCTTTTGGTGCTAGTCGCTAGCCCCTGGCCTATGGAAGGCGGGCTTGGGGTAGTCACGACACGGGCCCCAAGGATAGGTCGTGACATTTTATGATAGATTTTTTTTTAATTTCACATTTAGTTATTAACTAGACATTAGACACTATCCATTATGATTAAATAGAGTTTAGGTGGTAGATCACCAAATCAAAAGATTTTTTATTCCCGAGGTGTAATAATTTTAAGGGTTTAGTGTGAACCCATGAAAATACACCCAATATGAACAAATGATCAAGATCCACATGATACCACAAGACTATTCCAAAAAAGTTTTAAAACATGTGAACCTTTCACCCTACATAACTTCCATTCCACCAAAAATTCCTTCTACTCCAGATCATCATTTATGGAATTTTCAAAGAAATATGTTATCTTGTCCTAGGTCCTGATATATTTTTCCATGTTTATCTTACCTTTATTAAATATAGAAATAAAAATAAGTTCTTCTTTATAAATCCATACCTCTTACACCTCTTTTATTTTAACTTATAGATCTTGTTTAATCTTTTTTGAAGCCTCTTCCTTTGTTGCATTGATAGACAACTCCTCTTCTAATATATCTTCTTAAGAGTGCACTAAGAGGTCCAATCCAATCAATGTATCATTGAAAGATTTTGATGAAAACCATTCCTTGATAATCAATCTATATATAGCCTCTTGAGGCAACATTTCCACATCATATTCCCATGGGATCTAATCCTTAATTACCCCAAATCTATATGATCTTAGATCCGAGCTTGATTAGTCCAGCTCATTTACCTTCAAATTGTATTCCCCCATTCCTATGTCATCTTTAAAGTTAAATTTTTCTTTACCTATTGCCCATTTAAGAGTCCCTATTTAGTGATATTTTCTAAGTGACTTAAATCCCATATATTTTCTCACTGACCTAGTAAGCATTGGTTTGGGTAAACTAGAGTATTCCTTCATACTTTTGTTTTTTAAAACGTTGTTAATTAGGTAGTTTCCTAATTCAAATATTCCATTTATAACATTCTTTTTCAATTTAATGGAAGAATTATATAGTATGTCCATGCGATTCACACTCTAAGGAATCCTGATCAGATCCCTCTGGATGGAACTATTCTATTGGCATGGTCTAAACTTCCTTGGAAGTGGCTTGTTTCCACCTTCTCTTTGATTTAGAGACTCCCATCCCTCATATATTTCAATTTCCATGTCAATTTTACTTAAGATCTTAAAAATATTATGCAAACTTAGTTCTGATCCAATATCACGATCCTGTACATCTACATTGGAAGGAGATGGATGATTTTTCACTATGTATTTACATTTATACCTAGCCTCCCTAGCCTCACTCGACCTTAGGTCTCAGGGGGTCAAAAAAGAACTTAAAACATCTATTGGGATCACCTATAGGGCACCAATTCCTACTTCCATAATCGATGGATGGCTCAAGGTTGAATTTGTTTGAGTTAGTGATCTAGAACCAACTACCTTTTAATTTTTATTACATATATATTCAAATAAGTGAATATTAATAAACATCTAATCACATATTAATTGTCCTTCTACATAAAATTAATGTGATAATATCCTAGAGTATCTACTGCATTGAAAAGTTCATATGCAGTTACCTGTTACGATGAGAACCATGAAATGCAATGACGATATTATTTAACTTAGTCCTATGGTTAGAATATCATTCTATAATGGGACACATAATATGTTTACTATCAGGTGTTGGATAATTGTAAGAGGATGAGACTTCATCTCATGAAGTTCACACTTGGTAATCTACAAGATGAGAGATTATGAGGACTGACCTTCCAGTAGGAATTCCACTTGTTTTATATCATTGAATATTCTTGTCTACAAGCACGTGTATTAATATTTATACTTTAATATTATTATTAATGCATATCATGAGTCACATAATTAAATTTATTATCATAAGTCATGACAAGATATGTTCATGGTGAATTTGGGTATGATGGGTGCATCATGAGTAATACGTATTAACAAATATATCAAGGAAGGATCTTTACCTTCTATCTTTATAGAGGTTAATATCTCATCCTTTTGATTGGAATGGAACCATCAAATGAAATTCCATGGACATGGTGTAATGGAGGGTTTATTTCAAATAGTTAAATAAAGATGTATCGTGCTTATAGGTTTATGGAATATGTGTGAAACCAGCTTGATAAGACATCTTGAAAAAGGGATTATATTACACAGTGAGAATTTGTATATGGTTTTTAATATTGCATCATTAAATTCTTCCTATTGGGTGCCTTTATGTGTTGTTAGACGCTGATATTAGACTTTAGGTGAATCCACCTAATTCCACTTAGAAAGAATCCTAGAGACACACACACTTAGTGTTTCCATTGATCTCAATTAAATTTTATTTGAATTTAATTATTTGAATAAAAATTATTCTCTATAGCTTAAAATAATATTTATTCAAAATTTAATGATTATATTTATTTATTCACTAATTATATATGAGTTTAATGTTAAATAAATATTTATTTTCCAAGGAATTATTAATTATATAAATATAGAATATTTATTTATCTCTCGTTTTATTCACAAGTTTATAAATAGTATTTATTCATTAAATAAAATAAATATTTATTTAGTTATGTGAATATTTAAATAAATATTTATTTAAAAGACCATGAATATTACAAATATTTATTTATTTAATGAATAATATTTATTATTCGAGGTTTGATAAATATGGTGGAAGTGCAGTACGAGCTATCTGGTCTAGTAGTAATGATATATTAAATATCATTTAAATAAATATTAATTCACTTATTTTAAAAAATGATATTTATTTTATCCATGATTTTAGCACATTTCAAATAAATAATAATAATAATATTGTTATTTAGACATGAGATTTGATAGGGGTTAAGAGAATAATAAATTTCCTATATGCAATAAATTATTATCTTAGCTAGCTCTATAAATAATTGGTTATATCATTTTATAGGGTTGAATTATTTTCTACACAACACATCCCATCTAGAGATTATCTTAACCATAGAGAAAATTATCTAGAATTCTATCAAGAATTGAGAGAAATATTCCACCTTTCTCAATCCTTTTAAGGATATAAAAAGAGTCAATTATTCAACCTTAAAGGATTGTGTGGATTTTGATTCCTATAAAATATCCAAGGTCTAGTAAACATAAAAAAGAAGATGAAAATTTATAAGGGAGATCAAGAAAAATAAATAATAAGCATTTGTAAATCGATAAAGGCACTTGCTTCATGTAACACATACAATACTATATGAAGCAAGAGTTCCTTCATGAGGCAATGATTTTCAAATCACTTTAGACATTCCATAGATCACTTGTTCCCACCAAGAACTATCATTTTTAGGAGGTATAAAATTTGGGACACCCATGAAGTACTATTGTTTGTAGGAGGTGTGAATTTTTGGCCTCCAGTGAAGTATTTTTCTTTTTTAGTAGAAGGAATTAATTTATAGATGATTGTGGAGCCTATTTGTTTATGGCTCGAAAGAGATTTTGTGAACCTCAAAAAGTGCTTCATGAAGTAACCTTTATATGGAGCTCCCTCATGAACTTCTATGTGGACCCATATTTTAAGAAATAATTTTACTGATAACCACCTATAAATACCCCCATTCCTTCTTCAAATAGATATAAAGATATTAGTAAAGAAAATTCCTAAAGAATTATTCCTGGTTTTGGAATATGGAGACTTAGATATCCCTTTGTGAAGTAATCCTCAGGTAACTAAGCTATAAAAAAAGAGAACAAAATTCAATTTATGAAGCTCACGAAGCCCTTTGAGAATGAAGAGGCTTCACGAGATGATTTTCATATTAGGACCTTCATGATACCCTATACAAAAGATATAAATCTTGAAACTTAAGAATCCATTTGTGAAATAAGATACTTCATGAGTCCCTTAGACAAAGGAGTCCCTTCATGATACCCTATTTAAAGAAAACATGAAAATACCTCATTTTGTATAGAAACTCCCTTATATGAGATGGGAGACCTTTATATTATTTATTCCACCTTTTATAATACTCTCATCCCATGTAGTGTTTTACTTCACCATAGCCCCTTTATAAAGCACCCAAATGACCTCCATGACTTGCTTCTTCCAAGGTCAAATCCCCAAAAATGCCAAATTGATACCTCTTCTTAAGCCAACAAACTTGCATGATCAGGTTCTTAGGCATGCTAGAGTACCCCTCCTCTGATCATGAATTCCCTTTATAAAAGAAACCTCCAAAATTTCCTCCCTAATTGATGCCCACAGAGGATTTTTAATCATTTATTCCCTTGATAATGAAGGTACTAATCATAAAGAATATGGTGGGAACTATCATGGATCATGAAGATCAACTTGGATGATGTGGGGTTGAATCTAATTAGCCTAGGTGTTTGGTGGATATCCCATTCAGTGATAGAGATATCTTAAGATGGTGTAAGGTCAATATCTACACTTCCAGTCCCCTAACTAGGAGCAGGATTCCTATAAGGTGTAAGACCCAACTCTTTATATGTCATGACCCCTACCCTCAAAGTGTACCCCTCCTAGATTGGAAATGAGAGGAGAGAGATAGTGGCACCTGAGTCCTGCCTCCAGTAGGACCTGGGTTGGTGACTAGTACTGAGAGTATAATAAACACACAAATGGGAGGTATTACCCTCTAAGAGAACACATGCAAAAGAGAGAGATAAGAAAAACACCAAAAAAATATTTATCAGACTACAATATAAAATAAATCCCAAGTTCACATATGTATTTTCATGAAAGAACTACTATAACTGAAATGGAAAATTACAAGTACCAAAAGAAAGTAAAACGGTAGCAACCACGAAGCCCGAACAACTCCTGCAACCCCAAGATAGTAGTAACTAGCCTAATCTATAACCTACTTCAAGTTACTTGAAAAATATTTTATATATACATAGAGTGAGTATAACTATATACTCAGTAGGATCCTCCCCGGAGCCTCTCGTGAAAAAGTAAAGAAAGCATGCTAAAACATAGTGAACAACAAGTGAAACTAACTATTCACCTAAATAGGTATACTATGTCCCCAGACTCATCATGGATTCTCTCACCAATTATCACATAAAGTATAATATAATATAATAAATAATATCAAGGGTACCCCACTACCACTTCCCCACTGATTTGCCTCTTTTCCCCAACACCACACATTCTAAGCATCTCTCTCCAAAAAAGCTGTCCCATAGACACCTGGGTGAAGCAACACAACATGCACCTCATGAAACAAAACCACCATGTCCATGTAACCAAAGTAACCAGGTAGTTTCTGGGAGCCACCATAGCTCTCATAACATGTATCATACATTGGGTATTATACCTCAAGCCATTACAGCCCATACACTGAGTAAGGATCCTCAAGCCATCACAACCTATACATGTTACACCTATAGTAGTCTATAGGAAACTATATCTAGAATATATGTGTGTGAATTACCACAAACCATTAAAACCCTCTACACACATATATGGGGAAAACTAACCATTGTGCCTACCAGCATAAGTAACTACCAAGAGAAGAGAGTGGGTCCAAATGGGGTAGTCAGCCATCCATCCTCCCACTAGGATGTTGGGAAAAACACCCCCTAGGGATCAAAATCCCTTGGGTGTTAGTTTCCCTAACTGGCAGGGTGGAGTAGTGTATAGAAACAAAAAAAGTACAGATATACTATATCTCATAACCACACTATAGGCATAACCTAGTCTTAGAATCAACTAAAACTAACATCCCTCGGACTCCCGACTTCCACTACTAATACTAGGCATCCTATAAGCAAACAACCATCTAAAGAGCTACATTAGATTACTTTATCCTTTTTTATTAGTTTCAATTTATGTTAATTAATTATTTAACCATTAATTAACTATTATCATTTCCACATTAAATTTCATTATTATTACAACCAAGATCAATGCTCTCCGAGCATAACCAAACCAAGTCCACTGTTCCATTAAAGTTACAACCTTAGCATTGCATCCTAGAAAGCTCCAACAACATGGGTTAAAATAATTTATTTAATCATTTATTAACATAATTATCACTTTTTCATAATTACCAGGAATTCTAGAAAATCATTCTAAGCTACCAAACACGAGGGGATCAATATAGTGAGTAGGTTAACTACCTGTCGAGTATTTTCCACCTATAGAAAAAGCATAGACCCATCCATCCTTGAGAAGATAAACACATAAAGCACATGGCATACCCCACGCGTCTTCACCTATTTTGGAATAAGAGTAAGAAAAACTAGCTACCTCAAGTAGTGGAAAAATTAAAGAAGATAAAAAATAATAGATTCAATAGAAACCACTTTCATATCAACAGTAAGCCTTGATTCAACCTGTTCCATCATCCCTGATGTCCTCCCCGACACCCATATGCATAAACTGATGCATCTTGCCACTCTAGGCATCAACTGTTACCACAAAAACTGGGCATCCCTACCTTCACATACCACAACAGCCCTCCAGGATCATCCACCATAGGCTCACACCATAATATAAGTAGTGGGAAATAAACAACATAGCAACTGGGATCTTGGCCCTAAATAAGAAATTTAGCCTTCAAACACAACGAGCACTCAAAACTCCAAAAAATAAGGTGCCTGGACTTTACAACCAAGAGGGTAACTCAGAACCCTTCAAGGAATTATCTCTGTCACACAACCAGTTAATTATTCCATATTTAATTAACTGATTCATTTAAACATACATAACTACAACCATTTTATTACCATCAATGTACAACAACAACAACTAGATTCATTAACATGCCTCTTTATATTTAGAAAATTAATCATCAATTAATTTTGGATTTATGTTATTTACCAATTTTCATCAAGAACGACATGCTTGAAAAGCAAATCATAGTTATCACACTATCTAGCAAATCAAGAGGCAAACCGTTATCATGGTATAAAGCAATAACATATGATCGATTCCAATTCTTTACTCCAGTTCAATATTTATTATGTAAATTTCATTATGGTATAGTGGATAAATCATAATAACTATATGAATACATGTAAAGAGAATATAGAATCCACAAATCCCCTACCTCAAAAGATTTCTGATGTTCTTTGCATGAGAACATGCCAACACAACGGATCACGATCACCTCTCCCGCAACGACTGCATCCACATGAGGTCACCACAACACAACCACATCAACCAACACCCAAGAAATATCCATTAGAAACATGGAGATCACATAATGTAACATGGAAAGAAGAATGAGAGAAAAAAGATCAAGGAATCCAGAAGCACAGAGGTATAACATACCTTATATCGAAGACAGATCGACACTTCCTGGTTGCACCAAGACAGGGGGTGCACATGCATTAGGAAGAACTCTAGGGAAAACATGATCCAAGGTATACACCAAAATAACAAAAATCCTTGGGAAAGAATGGTTTGGGGTGTCCCATGTAACGTCCCGGTTCCAGAGGCCACTCAGAGGCGCCCCATACCCGGTTGGTCACATGGCCTCAAGTGCATTTCCCTGAACGCCAGAGGCTGCCGACTAGCAGTGAGGGCCTTGGGTGTGATAGTGGGGAAACTATGACCTCATTGGTAGAGTACATAACATAATTAAATAACACATGCAATAGAGGAAGCAGAAAATATTCAACAACAGTAAACAACGGAAGACTAAATAGTAAGCAACTGGAGCATACACATATATATGAAAGGGTATTGGTGTAATTTGCACAAAATATTCACAGACTTCCTACAAAAAGGCACAAAATACCTACCTCGACATTAGGAGATCAACATACTTGAGACACGGGGCTTGAATCTCCTTAGAACGTCATAGATCTATGAAAACACATAAGATTTTCAACCCACGATAACTTGAGAAAGAGGAGGAATTGGGAAACAAGGTTCCAGTAGAAGATAGAACTCACCGATGTGGTTCCAATGCAATTGATGGAGTTCTATTCACAGGACAGATGATTGCTCGGGGGTCATTGAAGATCCATGGCCATTCAGGAGATCTTGGCCGAAGGAGACCTAAAAAAAGGTGTTTCTGGTGATTAGACGCGACCTCGGTGCCTTTAATGAAAAAAAAATAATGTACACGGCGTATAATTTTGGAGTACACGACGTGTACTAGGCTTTTCTATACTCCGCTTTAGGTGGCCTCTACATCACCCCTACATGGTCGTGTGTGTGTCCATGGCACGGCCAACACATGGCCTTGAGCGGCAATGAAGTACATGGAGTGCACTCATAAAGTACACGACGTGTACTTCAAAAATTTCCAGAAACTCTTGTTTTCTCAAAAACTCCAAAAAAAGGAAAAAACATACCTGAAAAAAGGTCCGGGTTCTTACAAACTTCCCCCTTAAAGAAATTTGTCCTCGAATTTCCCTTAGCGCGGTGTAGAAGAAGAAACCCCGAACAACTCTAGCCACTGCGATCGTACATCGGCGTCCCTCTCCCAAGTCTCGTCCTATACTCACCTGTGCTGCCATAGCACCCGTACCAGAGGAACAGACTGGACACGGATAACCTTTGTACTATGATCAAAAATCCAGATAGGATGCTCCTCAAATGATGCATCCTCTTCGAGTTCAACCTCCTCAGGTTCAAAGACATGAGACAGTCTAAAAAGTAACGTCAGAGTTGAGAAATGTGGAAGAAGTCATGCATATCCCGGTACCTCTGAGGTAACTGCAACTGATAGGCAACCGACCCAACTCTCTCCAACACCTCAAACGGCCCGATATGACTCGGTGAAAGCTTACACTATCTCTGAATCCTCTTGTGTCCCAACCTCGGTGCGGCACGCAGGAAAACCCGATCCCCATCCTCAAACTCCATAGGTCATCTCCACTGACCAGCATAAGACTTCTGTCGAGACTGTGCCATAGACATCCTCTTCCAAATCAACTCTATCTGCTTTGAGGTCTCCTGAACAGGATGAGGTCCCATCAAAGCTGCCTCTCCTGCCTCCAGCCAACATAAGGGTGATCGGCATGGCCTACCGTACAAATCCTCATAAGGTGCCATATGAATAGTTGATTGAAAAATATTATTGTAGGAAAACTCCACAAGAGGTATATGCTTCTCCCAAGAACCTCCAAAGTCCAGAATGCAAGCTCGAAGCATATCCTCAAGCACCTGAATCGTACGCTCAGATTGACCATCTATCTGAGGATGATATGTTTTACTCAAAAGTACCTGTGTACCCAAAGCCTTCTGAAGCCCTTGCCAGAACCAATAAGTAAAGCACACATCTCTGTCTCAAACAATGGAGTGTGGAACTCCATGTAGACGTACAATCTCTTAGATGTACAATCACCCCATCTCATCAACACTGAAGGTCTCCTTGATCGGAAAGAAGTGAGTAACCTTTGTGAGTTTGTCGATGACAACCCAAACAACATCACTCCCTCAAAATGACCTCGAAAAACCAGTCATGAAGTCCATCACGACATCTTTCCACTTCCACTCGGGAATGGGTAACTGCTGTAAAAGCCATGCTGGTCGCTGATGCTCCGCCTTCACCTGCTGAAAAGTGGAACATCTCATGACGAAACCAGAAATGTCCCTCTTTATACCTGGCCACCAATACTGAAGGTGTAGATCACGATACATCTTGGTGACACCAGGATGAACTGCCCAAACTGAGGAATGAAAGTCCTGCATCAACTCCTCACGTATGTCTGCTGGCACCCATACGCATCCCTAGAAATGTAAGATCTCATCCTTGCCTACCGTCCATCCAGGAATAGGGTCCTCTCTCGACACACTTTCCCGTAGGACTAGGCCTTCATAATCTGATAGCTGCCTCATTCGTACCCGATCAATAAGTGTAGAGGTAACAACTACATAAGATAGGAAAGTCTGCCCATGTCTGTCGTGCACCTCCAAATGAATCTGTGAGAATATAGCCATAAGCTGCCACTCACTGCTGGCCTCCTGAACTGCCTGTAGCTGAGTCCTCCTGCTCAGAGCATTAGCCACTACATTGTCTTTCCCAGGTGTATAGGCAAGCTCAAAGTCAAAGGACTGAAGATACTTGACCCACTTGCGCTGTCTCAGATTCAGATCACACTGAGTGAAGATATACTTGAGACTCTTGTGGTCAGTAAACACCACAAAGTGCTCTCCCAGAAGATAATGTCTCCAACAACATAAGGCATGAACAACAACTGCCAACTCTAGATCATGCGTTGGGTAATTCCTCTCATGTGGCCTCAACTACTGAGACCCATATGCAATGACTCCATATCCCTGCATAAGCACAAATCCTAGCCCGATACTTGAAGCGTCACAGTAGATAGTGTAGCTCTTTCCCGACTCTAGAAAGACTAGTATCGGTGCTGAAGTCAACGTCCCCTTCATCTCCTGAAAGGCCGACTCACAAGAATCTGACCATAAGAATTTCACACCCTTCTTGGTCAGACCCATCAGTGGTGATGCTAAGCGTGAAAAGTCCTGTATGAAGCGCCTGTAGTATTCAGCCAGCCCTAGAAAACTCTGTACCTCAAAGACGTTCTTCAGATTCTCCCAAGAAACTACTGCTCTCACTTTCTCTGGGTCTACTAATACTTCTATATCTGAGATAACATGACCCAAGAAGTGAATCTGATCCGTCCAAAAGTGTCATTTTGAGAGCTTAGCATATAACTGACGCTCCCTCAGTGTACTCAAAATGATCTCAAGATGGGTAGCATGGTCATGTCGAGTGTGAGAGTACACCAAGATATCATCCACAAAGACCACCACAAAGGAATCCAAGTATGGATGGAACACTCAGTTCATCAGTGCCATAAAAACTATAGGCGCATTCGTGAGACCAAACGACATAACCATATACTCGTATAGACCATACATACTCTGGAAAGCTGTAAGAGGTATATCAGATGGTCTAATGCACAAATGATGATAACCGGATCTCAAATCAATCTTTGAGAATACCCGGGCTCCTCTAAGCTGATCAGATAGATCATCAATCCTCGACAAGGGATACCGGTTCTTGACCGTCAACTGGTTCAGCTTCCGATAATCCACATAAAGCCTAAGGGCACCATCTGCTTTCTTTGAAAATAGGACATGAGAACCCCAAGGAGTAGTACTGGGTCGGATAAAAACATTCACCTGGAACTCCTCCAACTGCTTCTTGAGCTCCTACAACTCAGGTGTAGCCATACTATAAGGAGGAATGGACACCAGTGCCGCTCCTGGAACAAGATCAATCGAGAAGTGTACCTCACGATCTGGAGGCAAACCTGAAAATTCCTCTGGAAAGACATATCTGAAACGATCCACCACTATAGGAAGGTCTAACTGAGAAGTCCCCTGGTCATCCAGATAAAGACTAGCAATATGGGCTATAACTACTCCCAACCCATGATGCTATGGACCTGCTCTGCTCGCCCGTACATCCTACTCACCATTATGAAGGAAGGATCCACCCTACTATCACTGAAAGACTGGTTACTGGCCACCACAGCCTCGACCTACACCTCGACTCGAATGGCCAGAAGAACTCCAGTTCCCAGACTGGTGAGAAACTGGTGGCGCTGCTCCTAAATGAGGAGTCATAGATGAACCCCTATCACCAGCTGCTGGTGAGAAAACCTGACAAAAACGCTGGAGGTGACCCATCTTGCCTCAAGATCGGCACTCCACTAGGTCTCTCTGGCACTGCGGCCTCATATGCCCAGCCCTTCCACACTAGTATCATACCACCTGGCTACCTGAAGATGTGTCTCGCCGCCTCGGATCACCGCGCGTAGACTCCCTATGGTACTTTCTGCTGTCATCTGGTGAAGCACTAACTCTGGAAGTGGAACCGTCCTGGATCTCAGCTCCGGAATCTCTCAGATTGTGCTCTACAATCAGTGCTGGGTTGACGGTGGAAGCGATGAAAGTCAGCCTGAAGATATTCACCTATGAGAGGATCTCCCATATGATACCATCATTAAACTTCCTTGCCAAGAACAACCCATCTCCGCCCTGGAGGGGTGTGAAACACTGAAGCTCGGTGAAACGAGAGGAATACTCCATGACATAAAAATTACCTTGATCTAGCCTTATGAACTCCCGGGCTCGGTCAAACCTCAGGGTCTCTGGATAGAAGTAGTCATAAAATATGTGATAAAACTCCTCCCATGCCATAACCTACTGATGACCCACCTGTGAGATCACGTACCACCACCTCTTGGAGGAGTCTCGTAGCATGTAGGTAGTGAGATTGAAATTCCTTTCTGGAGGAGTCTTGAGTTGATCAAAGATCATCATCATGACTTCTAGCCATGACTCTACAGCCTGAGGTCCTCCTTCCCCTGAGAAGGTGGGAGTCTGCTGCTGCTGGAAAACCCACGTCAAGTCTTCCATAGATGAGGTAGGAGGCAGTGCTCCCTGGAAGGTTTGCATCATCCTCAGAAAGCCTTCCCTAAACTGTGCATCGACGTTTGTAACTAATATCACTGCTGGTGCCAAGTCTGGCACAATAGGAGGATCTCCGGAGGTCCCTGATCAGCCATATCCAGTGTCTGATCACCGTCTGGCAGCTAATGTACAACCGAAGGACGTCTTGGTGTCATAACTATGAAAATTCAAAATCACACCTTAGATCAGGTTTAACAAGACTGAACACAAGAGTACAAGAGGGGAACAATATAAATAAACATTCAAGTTTTACAAAACATGACTACATGGAATGTATAAAAACTACACGACGTGTTCTTTTAAGTCATTCACATGGGTCTGTACTTCTGCCACAACAGGTCGTGTAATGCCCAACCCACACGGCGTGTTGTCTCGACACATGGTGTGTACTTAAACTATATTCCCCCACCCGAGTCTTCTTACACGGCTAACCCACACGGTCCTCTTAATCCTAGACTACACAACGTGTTCACTAAGGACACGAAGTGTACTAGATAAGGTTTCAACAATCCGTGTTGTTAGTTACATAGACAGCTACATGGCTCACTATACACGACGTTCTCCATAGGAACACGACGTGTACTTAAAGGCTTTCCCTGGCCCGTGTTGTTCGTGACACGACCGGGTACTTAGGATACAACGCACGACATGTGAAAACAACACACGACATGTAAAGTCAAGGTTTATCCAACCATGTTATTAGTCAGACAAGTAGACACACAGTCACTACAACACGACGTGTACTCACCGTACACGGCGTGTTCCTGAAGATTTTTCCACAACCCCGTATTTCTTCCCATACAGTCAGTAACATGGTTTAAAAACTACACAACATGTATTCCTAAAGTACACGCCGTGTATTATGTGTTTTTTCAGGCAGTAGCTCAGAAATTGCTCTGAAGCCCAGAACACACAGAAAACATGAATGAAGGTGCCAAATTCCGATTCATGAGGGCCCATACTCCTCACGAATCGAATCTTGGAATCTCATACATATCATATACAAGGGAAACAAGTCAATGATCCACCAAATTCCGACTCATGAGGGCCCATAACACCTCAAGAATCAAAATTTGGCATTCATTCCAGTAAATCTCTACACAAATAATTCCCTATCAAACATCATGTATTTCTATCAAGGCAACTATCACAACAACATACATGTTTTATACATCATCTATCACAACAACATGCAATCACTAATGCATCCTAGATGGCATGGAAAAAATGCATGACATGTGATTTCTAGCAAGTGCCTATATGATACATGAGATGACATACCCTCATCTCATCGGGTTGCTACAGAAATAGAATTGCAATAATATCAACAGTAACAACACACATCATGTGAGTCACTCAAGGTGAAATCAAATCAATTGTAAAAGTTGCAAACCAGTAAAATTGAAATAAACGAGGTAGTATGGCTTTCCCCTGTACATGGGTTAGCTACTCCCAGGCACAACTTATTACCAAGTACTTATTCCATCTTATCCATGGCTAAAGTCTCCAGACAGTAAGACAAGAGAAAGTAACCCCTCTGATACCACTTTGTAATGTTCCGGTTACGGAGGCCACCCAGAGGCGCCCCATACCCGGTTGGTCACATGGCCTCAAGCGCATTTCCCCGAACGCCAGAGGCTGCTGACTAGCAATGATGGACTTGGGTGTGATAGTGGGGAAACTATGCCCTTATTGGTAGAGTACAGAACGGAAGTAAATAACACATGTAATAGTGGAAGTAGAAAATATCCAACAATACTAAACAGCGGAAGACTAAACTGTAAGCAACTGGAGCACACACATATATACGAAATGATGCATGATACATATATGTCTAGGAAAGCAGAAAAACAAGTCACAATGCTTAATAAAGTACTAAACCAAAGTACAAAAGAAAAGTAAACAGATAACTCCTCAGCATCGCAAGCCATAGCTTGGTCTCTTGCTCTCCAGCTCCACAGCAAGTCAAGTACCAGAAGTAGAAGGGCGCTTGCCCTTATCTATACCTGCAACAAAATAATCTGTTTGGGCCCAAAAGCATGACCCAAATAGGGTGTGAGATAGAAATCCCAGTAGGCAACCACCTAAAGATCTGTGCCTAACAGTCAGTGAATATATGGAAGGTAAAGTACAGTAAGCAGTAAGCAGTAAACAAGATAATACATAGCAGTAAACAATCCTTAGTCTCTAGAAAAATATGGACAAACAAGAAAGCAACCAGTCAAGTAAGTAGAACAACAGGTAACCCTATGGGTAGTTCTCACAGCCTAAACCTTATGGTTCAACCTACAAGTACTAGCAACCCTCTGGGAGGCACACACAGTCTTACCCCTCTGGTTCAGCTAAAGAATATAGACTCTCTAGGGAAGCACTCACCATCAATTCCCCCTATAGTATCGTATAATACTAAAGGCGCTCTGGGGAAGCACTCAACGTCTCATTCCCACTATGGCCTGCATCAAGGAACTAAAGACACTATGGGGAAGCACTCAACATCAATTCCCCCTGTGGACTCGCATCGTATTATAAAGACACTCTGGAGAAGCCCTTAGGTCCATTCTCCCTATGATCTACTACACTAGGTTCTCACAGCCCTGTGTAAATTCAACAAGTATCACATCATGTAACGGCCAAGGTATCCTCAAGAAATACTTGGCTAGCAGTCTACAATATCTCATCATGGAAGAACAACAGTCATACCATCCTACAACTAGGCATGGAACTAGCAAAAGCCTAATAGGAAAAACTAGACCAAACAGTCATAAGTAGGAAAACATGTATGGGAAAAACATCCAAATCACAGTAAAATTACCCTATTCACAAACAAAATCCTCTACTCAGGCATATAAGAAAATCAGGCAAACAACAAGGGAAAAACAGGAAACAGACAATACCCCGTTCAAGGGTATTGGTGGAATTTTTACAAAATACTCACAGAATTCCTACAGAAAGGCACAAACCACCTACCTCGACGTTAAGAGATTGATATACTTGATCCACAGGGCTTGAATCTCATTAGAACGTTGTAGATCTATGAAAACACATAAGAAATTCAACCCAAGATAACTTGAGAAATATGATGAATTAGGAAACAAGGTTCCATCAGAAGAGAGAACTCACCGATGCGGTTCCAACGCAATCGACGGAGTTTGATTCGGAGGATAGATGATCGATCGAGGGTTTGTCGAAGATCCATGGCCGTTCGAGATCTCAAATTCGAATGAGACCCAAAAAGAGGTGTTTCTGGTGATTAGACGTGACCCCGGTGCGTTTAATGAAAAAAAAGAAAGTACACGGTGTGTAATTTTGGAGTACACGACGTGTACTAGGCTTTTCCGTAATCTACTTTAAGCAGCCTCCACATCACCCCTACATGACCGTGTGTGTGGCCATGACACGACCGGCACATGGCCTTGAGCAACAACGAAGTAAACGATGTGTACTCATAAAGTACATGACATGTACTTCAAAAATTTCCAAAAACTCCTCTTTTCTCAAAAACTCTAAAAAAGGAAAAAACTTACCTAAAAAGAAGGTTTGGGTTCTTACAAAAAAGAAAGAAGAAGAATTTATAAATTGAACATTGAATTTTATTCATGTTGTATATCCAATTCTATGAAAAGTAGTAGTTTCTTAACAAGGCACTGATCCAAAAAGCACTTTAGATAGTCTCCAGTGCGCTTCACCCCTGAAAGAACTGTCATTTACGAGAGGAATGAATTTCTGGCCTTCTATGAAGCATTTTTCATTTCTGGTCGATGAAGTTAATTTTTGGATGATTGAAAAATATGCTTGTTTTCAACTTGGAAGAGATTTCACATGCCTCATATATCACTTCATAAAGTGACCTTTCCACCATAGATTTCCCTCATGAAATTCCTCATGGCCCCATATTTTGGGAAAGTGGTTTACCAAGAATCACCTTTAAATACCCCAATACTTATAAAAATAGACACATAGAGAGCAGTAGAGAAAATTCCTGGAGAAGAATTCATGATTTTGGAAGTTTGAGACTCAGATCCCCCTTTTTAAAGTAATCCTTAAGAAATAAAGCTATAGAAAAGGAGAATAAAATCTAGTTCATGAAGCTCATGAATCCCTTTGTGAATGAAAAGGCTTTACAAGTTTATTTTCATAGGAGTATCTTTGTGAGCCCATCCAAAAAGAAGATACCTTATAAAGCTTATGAATCCCTTCACAAATAAAGATGAATCACAAGAACCTTCCATGAATTAAGCATTTCACAAGCCCTTATGTGAAGGAAACACTTTATAAAGACCCTATTTCATGTAGTAACTCCCCTAAACAATCCTTTTATAATGATCTCATCCCTTGTAGAATTTGGATTCACCTTAGACCCTTAAAAAATCACCCAAATAACCTTTATGACTTCCTTCTACCAAGGTTAAATCCTTGAAAAGGCCAAATTAAGACCTCTTCCTAAGACACAAGACATGCATGATCAAGTTCCTAGGAATTCAAGATTTCCCCTACTTTAATAATGTATTCCCTTGATAAAATGGACCTCCCACTTTTCATCCCTAATTAGTGGGACCCCAGGAGATTTACAATCATGAATTCCCTTGACAATGAGGGCCCTAATCATAAAGACGACAATAATAACTATCCTGGATCACATAGATCAACATGGATGAAGTGGTTTTAGATCTAATTGTATTGTTAACTTGGTGAATGTATGAGTCTATTCAGTGAATGAGGCAGTCAAAGATGGTGTAAGGCCAACATCTACCCATCTAATCCCCTAATTGAGAGTGGTCTTGCTATCAGGTGTAAGCCCCAACTCTCCATGACTTCACCTAAGACACTTATTGGATTAGAAATATTAGGGAAAAAACATATTAATAATACCTATTTTTTCCTATGTTGTCACATATTTTATGACATAGAAGTATTCTCAATGAAACATTAAAGTATATGACCAACGTCCAAGTTGTATGATGTAAAACTACATGATAACGTCCTTACCACATGATGTAAAACTACATGGTACAATCCTATCACACAACCTTAAACAGTGTATATCGAACCATATGGGATTTGATTCGTATTAAATAAGATATGTAGGATTAATCCTATAGGTTTAAACCCAATATCACCAACCCTCTATATCCATACTCATGGGGCCATATTCCCTATGAGATTTTATATATCCTTCCTCGTTATGATATATCATCCATAGGATGGGATGTCCCTACCCATTAGGCTATATTCCCTATGAGAACCTAATTTACATTCAATAGGTCCATATTACATATAAACCATTCTTACATTATAGTATATTTCTAATGAAACCATGACTCAATTAGAGGTCTATATTATCTCTAGGTATCACCATATTTCCCTTATTAGGCCATATTCTCGATGAAACCATATTATACTCAGTGGTACATATTCCTGATAGTCGAACCAAAAATATATCTCACTAGGAAATATCTCTAATGAAACCAAACCATCCTCATTGGGAAACATACCCTTTGGGTCCAACTAGAAATGGATTCTCATGCGTAAGCCACACACCAACCATTTTTGGATACCTTTCGCCTAATCGTCCTTACTGCATGATGTCAAACTGCATGGGTTGGTCCTTGTCCCATGAACTTAAAAGGTACTTTGTGTGTCGTTAAGTGGTATAGACTATGTGAGTTCTTATTCCTTTCATGATGATACATATAACGTAACAACCTAAGATTTTAATATATTTTTTCCTCTAATTAAGTCAAATGTGTTTGATAGCTTGCTCTACATGCAATATCAAACTAAAATGAAACCATGATATATTTTTAAAATATTTAATATTTCCATTATAAATATACATTTAATTATTGTGTATTAATAGTAGTAAAAAAGTTATTAAATATATATATATATAAAGGTTATTTTAATACAAATTTACTTAATTCATTTTTGTGTTTAATAATATATCTTTTTATATCTTATAAATTTTATTAAAGAAAACTAAGTATATTATTATTAAATGATGAGTTTAATGAAATATAATATTTATTTATTAATTCTATTTTTATTAGTTTTTATATAAATTAAGAATAATAATTTTTAGTATTTTGTAAAGTTATTTTCCTATAAAAATAATTTTCCATTATATTTTATGATATTATTTAAAGGTTAAATTTATAAATTTTAGAAATTTAATTTTATAAAATGGAAATATTTTTTTTATATTCATCATTATAGTATTAGTTTAATATATATTTTTTTTAAAAAATTTCTCGGAAGATTTATTTTTAAGTGAATAGTAAAAAATACCATTTTGTGAATAACACAACTTTTATAACATTTTCATAATATAAATGTATCTTAAATATTTATAAAAAGTTTTTCATGACTAATGATATATGTAATATGTAAAATTATAATTTTTATAATACTATTATGAATCTATAAAACCCGTGTTTATCATTTTTTAACTTAAGTAATATTTATTTCTAATGAAAACTGTTTTTAGTCTTTTATTCTAATTAAGTAGTAATAAGGTATAATTTGGTTTTTATTAATTTTAAATTAATATAATACTTATTTTTTTATTAATAAACCAATAAATTCTATATAAATCAAAAACATTGATAATTTTATCCAAAACATAATTTTTATGCTTAAAAAATATACCTTTTCCAAAAACGGTCCTTTATGCATTATGTGTGATAATTTAAAAATTAAATTTCCAAAACCTTATGAATTTTATTTGATAAAATTATATTAATTTTTAAATAATCATGTTAAAATTTTGTGTAAATTCAAATTTCAATTTTTTTATTTAAAATTAGTTTTCAAGGTTAAAAATGGAGTTACTATAGTAAGGGTAAAATATGGTTAAAAGGGTTTAGCTTAGTGAAAAGGATAAAAAATATTAAAAACATGTGTTATAATGGATGGTTTTAGGAGGATCTACCTTATCCATTCCTCACTCAATTATTTTCATTTTTTATCCTTTATCCTTGAATAATGTAATGACATTATTCTAAAGTAAAGGGTATTTATAAAAATGCCATTCTCAACATTTATAAAAGGATAATTACACCACGCATTAAAAATAATAAAAAATTTAAGTTTAATATTTAAAATATTTCTATTTCAATTCCCATATAATTCTATTTATCATTATTAAGCTTCTGGTCACAAGAATTTATCCTAAGCTCTCCATTTCTGAGGAATCCTCTATGGAAAACACAAAGATTTCAATGCGAGTACTCATTTTTCCTAACTCATTTTCCTTTATATATTAATTTTTAAATTATTAAATTCTCATTCCTATATATTTACATCAATATTTTCTGTATAATGAATTTTATTATGATAAGAGAATGATTATTAACCATTTTCTCCCCTTCCCTTAAGGAAAAATGAAAATTTCAATCCTGCGTATGTGTGGACTACTACCTCCATAAAGTAACATGTTTCATTTTACCTCACCACCTAACATGACTATTATAAAAGGGGAATATAATAAATAATTAAGATATTTATAACATGTTTTAGATTCTATAATAATAATCATTATTACTTCTTTCTCCCGTTTGATGGAAACAAAATCACCATCCATGCGTATGTGCGAACTATCACTTCCATGGAGTGATGTGTTACATCATTAATTAACACCTTTTAGGGTTGATTTTAATAATGGTTTTAATGGATAAATATTAAATTTATAAAATTATTTTGGTTTTGGTAAGAAAATTTGGGATATCACTTAATAATATGAACAATAAACAATTGTTATAATTTTAACCATCTTAGAAAGCATACTTAGAGGAGAAAGATGAATTAGTTATAAGAAATAGATTTATATAAATTATATTATTCTTATAATTATTTAAAATTATGATATATAATAAAAATAAACAATAAATAATATCATTATTCTTCTGGTATAGTGATATTACAACTAAATCACTTAATAATCATCCATTAAATTATGATATGTTCTTATTTGGGTCGATTTGACCACCCACTTGAACCATGATATAAAATATTATTATGGATGACTATAGTAACTTTAATAATAATAGTATATGATAAAAATATTGAAATAAAGTTTTTATTTTGGTTCTCGAATGGTAATACTAAAATTAAACTCATTCACTAGGATACCACCACTTGTTTGTTAAAAATCACCGAAACATGCTCGTTATAGAGTTCATTTTAAAGGATAATAATAAGAATTACCATAGAATAAAATTATATATTTATAAAAAATTATAAATAACAAATTTCAGTACCTTTAATGGTCTCATAATGATTAAATTTTTGGGAAGAACAGATACTGACAACGCTATCATGAAACTTGTTCAAAATGACCAAGATTACTCATGCCTAAGACTGAAAATAGATAATAACTAATTAATATACATATAAATAATTATTATAAATGGAGATTATAAATAGTAATATTTATGAATAATGTTATTAACTAAGTTATTAATAAATTTATGTTTTTTATACAAGAGTTTAGAGTGCGTTTTGAAATTATGCACAAATATTATTTTGTATGGTATAACTAATAATCATTTAATTCTAATATCTTAAATTATCATTGATATTTGAAGCTTTAATTCCATGAATTTTCTTCCTTGATTTGGACTATGATTGATATCTTCCCTAAAATATAAGGGTTTTTTCATAACTCAATCTGCTTTCTTGAGTTATAATGTTTCTCCTTGAGATTCATATTTCATTTCATATGGCATACCCAATTTCTATCTCAGGATTCCACTTTTGATTAAAATAATCCTTATTGATTAATTTTATTCCATCTTGAAAATATATCTATGTTAAGAATAACACCCATACTCTTAAATGAAAATTTATCACACATGTCCATGTTTTCCTATTCCTACCAATGTTATCATACAATATTTAAAAACCCTATTATTTATTAACTCTTATGACTATCATATTTCACTTTTACTCTTTTCAAAACGAAGTTTTATTACCTCTTTTTATGATGTGGGTTTTCAACCAATGCATTTTTAAAAACATTAAAAGGTTTTTCCTTCCATGATTAAATGTTTTATCTTCTAGGACAAATTTTATTTGGATACCATTATATATTTTTAATGATCCATTATTTGATATTATTTTGAAATTAAAACTTTTCAAAGTTTTTACTTTTACATTTTGTAAAGTACTTTTGAAAGTGACCCATAATATTTTCTTTTATAAAAATGTTAAAAATGATTTCTAAAACTCTTTTACAATTTGGATTACATTTTTCTTTTCATTTTAAAAAGGATTTAACTTATTTTAATTCATGTTTCATGATTTAACCACCATTTATATTTATCATTATGGGGATTTAACTCATGGAATAAAATAGTCCAATTCTTGATCCCTTCTTATGTGGTATATTTTTAAGGATTCTATTTTGTATTGGTGTTTCCATTCATGTCAACATTCTCCTATGTTTCTTTTATTAATTGTGGATATATTATTTTATAACAATCCACCTTATTTATCTATATGGTTTATGGTCATGTTTTATTAAAAATAATCATGAAACCCATTTCTTTCTTGGATTAATAATACTTTTATAAAAGTATGTATTTTTTTCTATATGGTAGACTTATGCATGTACATAATATGATGTAACGGGTGGGCCTGAAATTATATATCCATCCAATGAATTGGGTAAAGTTTTATATATCATGAGATGTTATACATGGGATTAAGGAGTGAACCTAATCCAATATGGTACTTTTATAATATGTGATGATAGTCTTTGGAGGGAACCTTGACTTATGATAATGATGTCTTGTATTATGTTTTGGTCATAATCTTATGATTTCAAGATCCTTTGATATCTATTTATTTATAATAAAGGATAATTATATGATTATTGTATTACTGTACATGTTTTATTGGGTATAAATTCTATATATTATGTTCAGATTACTTGTTTACATTCTAATTCCCATAAGTTCATCTTATGTTTACTTATGATCTTTGATTATTATCTCTTATGCTTACCCTTAAAGAGTATTTTAGCTCACCCCTTACTTTGTTTCCATTTTCCTAGGTAATTAAGAAAATTAATACATGTGGTATGTCAAGAATATTATTTTTTGTATAAAATTTATGGGAGATACTGAAGACAGATTATGGTTTAACCAGTTCTTAATATGTTAAAAAATGTCCATTGGATAAGAAACACATGAATTTTTAGTTAAAGGTATTATTTTTTCTAATTATTTCAAGGACACTAGAACTTTAAATTATTGAGTTGTATTCATTTAGTAATTTTATGTATAGAATAATTTAATATAATGTATATGAGAGTTGGGTTTTTATATTTAGTATCATAGGTAAGGTCTAGTTATTTTTAGAGATCTAAATGAGTGAACATTAGAGAAAACCCTAGGAATATGTATAAGTATAAGATAATATCCTGAATTTTTGGTAAAGTATAGAGTTTGTGGTTTTGTAGAAATTTCATCCCTATTTAGATACTAGTAAGTGGATGTAGGTTTTGGCATAGATTTACCTTATCTTGATAGGTATTTTTGGGTATTAACTCAACCTCTACCTGGTGTACAACAAAGAATCCTAACTGCACACTTGTCTATAAACTCCTGAGGGATATTCTTTGGTTAATGATATGCTTTTTATAAACTACTATGAATGATTTATTTATCGGTTAATTTTTTGGGATTAATTTAGGACGTAATAGAAATCCCAACTTAGAGTAAAATAGGTTAAACTAAGAGTAATATAGGTTGAACTAAAAGAACTCTAGGATAACGTGACAATATCATAAAGTATTACATTTTGAGATTAATTTTTTTAAGGTTATCTATGATAATACTCTTATGATGTTAATTTATTAACAATCATGATAAACCACTTTTAGTTTTAATAATGTATGTAATTATAAATATCTGAGTTAAAAATGGGTGTGAGGGAAAATGTGATGATTACCTCAATGAAAAACCCAATAGAATATGAGTTGGAGTGAGAAACCTTATGATTGTGCCAAACCAACTATCATGAAATATGATTAATAATGTGAACATAGTCAAAGTCCCGAACACAAACAAAAAAGAGAAGGATGAAGTCTCATGGAAGTTCATTTGATAAGGATAATGAATTAAAGAAGATTCAATTCCCTACATATCAGAAATGTGGAAAAATCATAGGAGAAATTTCTATAAAGGGATGGGTAGATGCTATAATTTTGGAGATGAAGGCCATCAAAATCAAAAGAGTAAGGTAAAGTGACAAAAATACATTGCTTAAATTGTATGGAAATTTTAAATTATATAAATCAATGCCCTGATTCAGGGTTAATGAGGAAAATAGGCACAAATAATTAATTAGACCACAAGAATAAGGAAAATCTTATGCAATGAATTCTATTGAAGTAGAAAATTATTTTTCACTATAGAGCTGCATATATATTATGTCATGTAAGTTTTCACCTATTAGATATTGATTTATAAATAAAAGAATTTGGTGGTATAATTATTATATCCATAGTATAAGAATATTCTTTAATTTTTGTGAAAAATTACTTCTTATGGATTTATCTGTTATTCATTTATTCAAATTCTATTAGGAATGTACTAGCTCTTTTTATAAAGAGCTCATATAAAATTGTGTATAGAGAAATATAACTTGATATCCTAAATCAACCCATGATAAACTAACAGTGTATAGTTATTTAGGATATCTATATGAAAATTAATCCCATCATATGAGTTTTAAAATAGCGAGGAAGAAATTTATTTAGGGGGGATGTAATGAACTAGGATTTTAATATATTTTTTTTCTCTAATTAAGTTAAATGTGTTAGATAGAATACTCAACACGAAACATAAAACTAAAATGAAACTGTGATATTTAAAAAAATACCAAATATGACTATAAAAACTAACCATTTAATTCATGAATATGAATAAAAGTAACCAAATTATGATATATATATATATGTATGTATGTATATATAAATTTCATTTTAATACAAATATACTTAATTAATTTTTATTTTTAAGAATATATATTTTTATGATCTATACGTTTTATTAAGTAAAACTAAGTATATTATTTTTAATGAAATATAATATTGATGGATAATAATAGTTTTATTAGTGTTTTATAGAAATTAATAATAACAACATCTAATATTTTAAAAATTTATTTTCCTATAAATACAATTTCCATTATATTTTATGATTTTATTTAAAGGTTAAATTTATAAATTTTAGAACTTGAATTTTAAAAAATGTACATAATTTTTAAACCCATCATGAAAATATTATCTTATGATTTTTTTTGTGATATTTCTAGAAATATTTATTTTTAAGTGAATAGTACATTATACTATTTTGTGAACACCAAAACTTTGACGATATTTTTTTAATTTAAATGTAACTTAAATATTTATAAAAAGTTTTTCATGAAAAATTATGTGTGTAAAATGTAAAATTATACCTTTTAAAATACTATTATGAATCTTGAAAACCCATGTTTTGCATTTTGGAACTTCAGTACTATTTTGTTCTAATAAAAGATGTTTTTGGTATTTTCTTATAATTAAGATGTCATAAGGTATAATTAAATTTTATATTCCTTTTAAAGTAATATAAAACTTATTTTATTTAATAATAAACAAATAAATACTATATAATTCAAAAAAATTGATAATTTTCTCCTAAACTTAATTTTTATGCTTTAAAAATACACTTTCTCCAAAAACGGGTCTTTATTCGTTATGTGATCTAATTGTAAAATTAAATTTCATCACCCTTATAAATTATATTTTATAAAATTATATTAATTTTTAAAATCATAATGTTTAAATTACTTGTTAATTAAATTTTCAATTTTGGTCTTTAAAATTAGTTTATGAGGGTAAAAAAAGAGTTACCGCAGTAAGGGTAAAATATGGATAAAAGGGTTTAAACTAGTAAAAAAGGATAAAACATGTTAAAAACATGTGTGATAATGGATTTATAAGTTTTGATTTAATTACCAATTCTACAATCCATTATTTTCATTTTTTGAGGCTTTATACTTGAATAATGAAATGACATTATTGTAAAGTAAAGAGTATTTATAAAAATGCCATTCTCACCACTTCTAAAAAAAGAATTCCACCACCCATTAAATGAACTAAATTTTTTGTTTAATATTTAAAATAAATCCTTATTAATTCCAATATAATCATATTTAACATTCTTAAGATTCTGTTTATAATAATTTAGCCTAATCCCTACATTTCTGAGGAATTCTCCAAGGAAAATGAAAATATTTCAACGTGAGTACTCATCTTTACTAACTTCATTTTCTTTTATATATTAGTTTTTAAATTATAATTATCTCATTAATATATATTTAAATAATTATATTTATACTTAATTTTATTATTCTAATGTAATGATAATTAACTACATTTCCCCTTTCCCTTAAGGAAAAATGAAAACGTCAACTGTGCATATGTGCAGACTACCGCCTCCACGAAGCAACATGTTTTGTTTTATTTCACCTATTAAAATGGATAGTAAAAAATGGGAATTTAATAAAAAATAAAATATTTATAATTTTCTTATATTATTTAATATTAATCATTATTACTTCTTTCTCCCGTTCTATGGAAATGAAATCATCATCCATGAGTATGTGTAGACTACCACCCCTATTAGGAAATGTGTTTTGTATTTAATTACTTCCTTTTAGGGATGATTATAAGAATTTATTTAATGGATAAATATTATTTTTATGAAATTATTATGGTTATGTTAAGACAAATTGGAACACCTCTTAATAATATGAACAATAAAAAATAGTTATAATTTTAACAGTCTAAAACAAGATTACTAAGAGAAAAACAATATCTTCATTCTAAGTAATAGATTTATATATATTATATTATTATTATTATTATAATTATTTAAAATTATGATATATATCACTAATAGACACTAAATAATATCATTATTCTTCTAGTATAGTGATATTATAAATAAACCACTTCATAATCATCCATTAAATTATGGTATGTTCTTGTTTGGGTTGGTTTGAACACTCACTTGAACCATGCTATAAAATAATATCATGGATGGATATGATAAATTTAATATTGATAATATATGATATAAATAATCAAATATATTTTTTATTTTGGTTCTATAATGGTAATACTAAAATTAAACTCATTCATTAAGATAGCACAAAATGTTTGTTAAAAATCACCAAAACATGCTCATCACCGAGTTCATCTTCAAGGATCGTGAAATAAAATCATATAAAATAAAATTATATCTTTAAAAATAATTATAAATAATAAATTAAACCATATTTAATTATCATATAATGATGAAATTTGAGATAAGAATGAATACTGACAATGCTATCATGAAATTAGTTTAGAATGATCAAGATTACTCACACCCGATATTGAAAATAGATAATAACTAATTAATATAAACATAAAGAATGATTATAAATGGTAATAGTTATGAATAATTTTCTGAAATAATTTATTAAGATATTTATGTTTATTATATAGGTGGTTAGAGTGTGCTCAAGGAAATTAAGCTAAAAGGTAAGGGTTCTTATGTCCATCAGCCTTATTTGAGGCATGTTTTGATATTATAAACCAATTTTATTTTTTATGGTGTAAATAATACCCATTGAATTATAATATATTAAATTATTTTTTATCTTGGGAAATTAAAATCCATTATTTTTCTTCCGTGATTTGAAAATTGATTGATATCTTCACTAAAATATAAGGGTTTTTATAACTCATTCTATTTTCTTGAGTTATAATTTTTCTCCTTGAGATTCATATTTAATTTCATATGATATACCCTATTTCTATCTCGGGAGATCACTTTTTATCCAAATAATCCTTATATATCAATTCTATTCATTCTTTAAAAATCAGCTATGTTAAGAATCATTCTCATTCTCTTAAATGACAATTTATCACCCATGTTAATGTTTTCAACTTACCGATAATGTTATCCTATCATATTTAGAAATGATATTTTTTATTAAATATTGTGAATATAATATTTAACTTTAAATATTTTATAAATTAATTTTTATTACCTCTTTTTATAATTTGGGTTTTTAACCAATTTTTTTTAAAAAAAACTTCAAAAGGTTTTTCATTCCATGATAAAAAGTTTTATATTATATACCATATTTCCTTTGGATACCATTATATATTTTTCAATGAAACATTATTGGTTATTATTTTACAAAGTTTTCAATTCAATATTTTATAAAGACTTTTTAAAGTGGCTCGTAATATTTTCTTTTATGATAATATTAAAAACATTTTCTAAAACCCTTTTATGATTTCACTTCCATTTTAGTTTTCATTTTCAAACATATTTACATTCTTTGGATTCATGTTTACTAATTTACCCACCATTTATATTTATCCTTTGGGATATTTAAATCATGGTATCAAACAATCTAATTCTTTATCCCTTCTTATATGGTACCATTTAAATAATTCTTTTTTCAAGGGTGTTTTTTAATCGATGTTGTTGGCACCGAAATATGTTCCATGGGAAAGGTTGAGGAAGAAGAATCCATTTCAAAGAAAATATGATCCAAGATGGCCCCAAAACCCTATTTAGTATCTTATTCTCAAATACTAATTCCTTCTCAAATCTTAGGGAGATCCCGGCCAAGAATCCCCCTCCATAACTATGCAAAGAGTTGATAGTGTCCTTCACAAGTCTGATGACCCTTCACAACCATGTGGAGGATTGATGGTGTACTTTGAAAGTTTTATAGATCTAATCCCATTCATTAATCCACCAAATTACTTCTCAAAATGATTCCCATATTTATAAGACCCCTTTCCTATAAATATTTCCCTCATACCGATCATTTAGGATAGTTACCCCGACCTTTCAGCTTCAAAATTTCTGCTAATTTGTGAAGCACCAAACATCATGAATCTAACCAAAATGGATCATCCAAGGTACTTGGTCTTCATGAAACCCACTTTATCATGTTCTTGAGAGTTTCCAACTTCGTTGGTGATTCCTTTCATGAAGGTCTATGCCCTTCGTGAAGGAAAAAGGCCCTCAGGGGCACTTGAGGCATTTCAAAGCATTATGCCTTCACAAAACACTCCTTTCCTAAGCCAGGACTTCATCCTAAGGAAGGTTCACCCTATTTTGTGAAGCCTAATCTTCTATGAATCCCCTTTCCTCCATGAAGCACCTGAGATACATTAAGAACCTCTATGTTAGGCCCTTTTCTTTATGAAGCCTCTCTCTTGGGCCTCTCCATGTAATCTCCCTTTTACTGACACCTATTCAAAAAGGTTGAGTGCCCAAAGTCCCCACACCATCCAGGATCAGTTCAGCTACACATCAAGTACCTATGTGACCAGTTCCACCCATTCCTATAACCCACCCTACTTCAAGTGCAGCCTGATATTCCCACCTACCTTTTTCTTCTCAGCATAGGTATGATAATTCCCGTTGTTTCTAAATATAGGCACAATAACATGGACCTTGTGATTAACCACTCCTTCACATAGTTACACCCTAGAATTGATAAAACCATGCCCTGCCCATAGGTGCATGATCTATGGTTATGTAAGGTAAAGGGGTAGGGAGTGAGCCCCACACTTCTGTACTACATGATATAAAACTACCTAGCACCAACATCCTTAGAACATAACGTAAATATGTAGATTACCCTATGAAATGAACATGGGATGCCTCATTTATGATAATCATGGGATTCCACCTCATCCTCTACTACTGTATGGGAATCCCATAGAGGGAATATTCCATGTGTAATCCCTACACACCCTGAGCCACAAACATAGGATGATCCATGTATGAATCACAAGGAATTATATATTCCTCACATGGAATGATATACTCTTCACATGGAATGAAATCCTACTTGATTATATTTCATATATAATCCTCACATCATCTCTCATTGGTGCATGTTTCATGACACAAGTGTTAGGTCTACTGCATCCTCTTGTTTCTCACACCGAACATGAATCACATGGTCTTAGAGTTTATTAGCAACCATGACATCCATACTAACCCTATGGGCCTTCTATATATATGTAAGACCTAACCTATGTTAATATGGTCCGCCTATATGGTATAAGATACAATCATATCCAATCCAAATGGACCTCCTCCTCAGGTATAAGCCCCAACCATCCTGAACTACATGATCTTTGATTCCCAACCAATTGGGACACATAGGAAGACTTACTAAGGTCCAAACACATTATACACTTTCACCTTGGTCTCTTCTAGGTCACATCCCTAGTAAGATCATTCCCCCATATAGAGATGACATCCTCTCGAGGTTCCTCAAGAAAATTTCATGTGTAAGACCCACACCAACTCCAACCAAGAGAAATCCTATTGAGAAGAGCATATCCTACATGTTTAATACCCACACCATCCCTCATCGATGATCCCTTCACAAAGAGATCTTCCTTACCACATGGTGTTAAACTGAATGTACTAGTCCTATCACATGACCTTAAACTAAAACATCAAACTACATGGGATTTGATCCCTACCTTCTAGACAGGGTATGTAGGATGCCTCCCTGAGGTTCAATCCCAACCAATGGTAAACCCACGTGCCCCATTTTATGGATGAAACTCCTTGATACACCTCCAATGGTGTCCAAATAAAACTTCACAGTGTGAAATCTTTCTTTTATGGGACACTCCTCCTGGATCCACTCCCATGAGGTGTTCTGTTCCATCCATCGGTAAGCCTCTAGGTGTGAAATCTTCCCTCCCAGGGACACACTTTCTTGATCTACCTCCATGGGGTGTCTTTATCAGTCAACTTCATCTCCAAAAGTTGTTAAAATCACACCCTGATCCATCTCCATAATATATTAAACTTGTGACCCTAAATATACACCTCATGTTAAACATGGTATGCCTGAGGGGAAATCCTTGGAAGACATGCGCCTATAACATCATCTACCTCATGATAAACATTGGATGCTTGAGGTGAAATACTTGAAAGATATGCACATATGGTGTTAGCTACCTCATGCTAAACATGGGATGACTGAGGTGAAATCCTTGGAAGATATATGCATTTGGAATTAGATACCTCATGATCGAAATAATATTCCTTAGGTTTCTCACCTAAGATGCCTCCATGAGAAGGAAAATGCATATATATTCCAAGGATTTCACCTCAATAATCCCATGTTTAACATGAGAGAGATGACACTATAGGTATATATCTTCCAAGTCTTTCACCTCAGGAATCCCATGTTTACCATGAGGTAGTTGACGCCATAGGCGCATATGTTCCAAGGCTCTCACCTCAGGCATCCCATGTTTGACATGAGGCATCTATTTGGGGTTACAAGTTTAACATCTTGTAGAGAATAAGTTGTCTGATAAAGATTACACATGGAGGTAAATAAATAAGGTATGTCTCTAGGAGGGAATATTTTACACCTGGAGGTTTACCGATGGATGGATCATAACACCCCATGGGTTCAGATCCAGAAGGTGTGCCCCATAAAGAAAATATTTCACACCATGAAGGTTGATATGGACACCATTGGAGGTGGATTAAGGAGGTGAAACACTATAAGGGGGCACCTGGGTTTACCATTGGTCGGGATTGAACCTCAGGGAGGCATCCTACATACCATGTTTAGAAGGTAGGGATCAAAACCCACATAGTTCTATTTCACAGTTTAAGGTAGTTTGATAGGACCGGTCCATACAGTTTAATGTAATGTGGTAAGAAAACTATCATCATGAAGGAAGAATATTCAAGGGATGGTGTGGGGCTTACGCATGTAAGAGATTCCCTTTACAATAGGATTTCTTTTGGTTGGAGTTGGTGTGGGGTTTATGCATGAAATCTTATTGAGGAACCTAGAGAGGATGTCATCTTCAGATGGGGGCATAATATTACCATGGATGTGACTTCAAAGAGATCCAGGTGAAATTGGATGCTGGGTTTGGACCTCAGGGAGGATTCCTACATATCCCAATTGGTTGGGAATCAAAGCCCACATAGTTCAAGATGGTTGGGGCTTATAACTGAGGAGGAGGCCCATTTGGATTGGATATGATTGGGGCTTATACTATATATAAGGACCATATGAATAGAGGTTTGGGATTACATCTATGGAGAGGGACCATAGGGTGAGTATGGATGTCATAGTCACTACTAACCTCTAAACCCACGCGATTCATACTCAGTGTGAGAAACAAGAGGAAGCAGTAGACCTAACGCTCGTGTTGTGAAAGATACACCAATGAGAGATGATGTGGGGCTTATGCATGGAAGCTACCCAATGAGGATTTCATTCCATGTGAGGAGGATCTCATTCCATGTTAGGAGTATCTCATTTTCTATGATTCATACATAGATTATACTATGCTTGTGGATTAGGGCGTGTGGGGATTATGCATGAAAGATGAACTCTATAGGTTTCCCATACGATAGTAGAGGAGGAGGTGGAATCCCATAATGATCAAGCATGGGTAATCCTATGTGTATTGCATGGGGAAAGACTACAATTTTGTGTCATTTTTTGAGGAATTTGGTGTTAGGAAGTTTTACATCATGCATCGCAGACGCGGGGGACTCACTCCCTACCCATTGAGCTTACATAACCACAAATCATGTGCCTTTTTGAGGGGCATGGATTTAGAAATTTCTGGGTGTAATGAAATGGAGGATTCGTCAATCATTATGTCCATGTTAGAGTTCCTATAATAAGAAGATACATGCATTATCGTACCTATGTTGAGAAGCAAAATTTAGGTGGGAATCTCAAACTGCACTTGAAGTGTGGTGGGCCATAGGAATGGGTAACACATGACACATAGGGACTTGAGATGTAGCTGGACTAATCCTGGATGGGTTTTGGGACTCTAGGAACTCAACCCTCATGAAGAGGTGTCACCAGGATGGATGTGTCAGGGAGAGGCCCAGGAGAGGGGATTCACAAAGCACAAGGCCTCACAAAGAGGTTTTTTTTGAAGATTAGGTTCTTCACAAAGGCCAGGGGATTAATGGAGGAGTAGGAATCACTAAACAGGGTGACCCTACCTTAAGATGAAGTCCTGGCTCAAGAAAGGAGTGATTTGTGAAGGCTTAATGCTTTGTGAAGCCTCAAGTTCCCCTGAGGATCTTCTTCCTTAGAAAAGAAAATAGGACTTCATGAAAGGAATCTTTACTGAAGTTGGAGGATCTCAAAAACACACAAATGGGATTTTGCAAAGTCCAAGTACCTTGGATGATCCATTTTTTTTAGATTCACAATTATTGGGTGCTTTGTGAATTGGGAGCAATTCAGAAGATGAAAGGTTGGGGTAACTTCCCTAAATGATCATTATGAGGGGTGTATTTATAGAAAAGGGGTATCAAGAAGCTGTGAATTGGTTTGTGAAGCAATTTGGAGGATTTTTGAATGGCCTCATATTTTTCAGACTTTTGAATCACATCATCAACCATCCACATGGTCGCAAAGGGGCTTCAAACTCATAAAGGACACCATCAACACTTCGTACGATTACGGAGGGGGATTCTTGGCTAGAAGATTTGTGAGATTTGTGAAGGAGTCTGGATTCATGAAGCATAAACTTAAAGAGGGTTTTCGGGCCATCTTGGCTTGGATTTTCTCTGTACCAGCTGATTCTTCCTCAACCTTTCCCATGGAACATATTTTAGTGCCAACAAATTCCACCTTCATAATGTGAGTTGATGGGAAAAGGAATGTCATATTCTAAGAGAGAATTTATGAAAATTGACAAACTAATACTTTTCATGAAGGCCACTCGTGATGCTCACTTACGATGATGAATCACGATGATCGCGGGTGCAAAGGCCATCGCAAACCCCGGGCTGTCGTATGCCTATAAATAGCATAAGGGGGTGCCTTAAAAGGCACTGAACCTTTGTGTGAAGAAAAGCGCTTTCTCTATTTTCATGAAGCTCTTCTCATCTGTGAATATGCTTCACTAATTCTACTTTCACTACTACAAAAAGACGTTTAACAACTCCCATTTTTATCAGTGCTAGAAAAAAGCATTGATAAATGGAATCTTTATTAGCATTAAATAAAGCGCTGATAAATTTAACCCTTTACCAGTGATTTATTTTTAGCGTTGATAAATGGTACTCTTTATCATAACTTTATTTATAGTGCTGATAAAGGGTACTCTTTACAAGCACTACTTTTTTAGCACTCACAAAGGAATCCTTTATCAACATTTTTTTAGTGCCGATAAAGGTTCAAATAAATAAAATGAAATAATGAAATAAATAAAAAATATAAAATGAGTTTATTAAAAAAATATTACAAATTTTATTAATTAAATAATTATTGACAAAAATGAATAAAATTATTATACTATATATAAATTATAAATACTAATAAATAGTATGTATTAAATATATAGATATATGAAAAATGAAAATTAAACAAATTAAAATTAAAAATAAGTAAATTGAGAAATATATCAAACGGTTTATTAATTGGATAATTATTGATAATGTTAATAAATAATATATATTAAATATATAGATATATATTAATGTATATAAATATGATTTATATAATAAAAAATATTATTTATGCTTTACATTAAATACCAATATATTTAGTGAATAATGGTTTATAATTAAAAATTAATATGAATTAAAAATACTGACAAATCGCATCGAGTAATGGATATAATTGAATGTCATTTGATTTTTCAATTTATAACACTTATGAAATGTATTATACTGATTTCATATATACATAATTAATAAATTTATATATATATATATATATATATATATATGCACACACACAAATATTGTTTTTGGAATTTAATAAATTTATATTATATATATATATATATATATATTTGCTATGTTTTAATATTTTCAATATGAATTCATATTTATTTCAATATGTATACATTTTTAATGATTTATATTAATCAAACTTATCCAAATTTTCAATATTGTATCCATTTTTAATTAATCAATTTTACTCATTTTTAACATGCACGAACTTAAGATTAAATATTCATTAATAATGTTAAAAATACATTTGTAAAAAAATATTTATAAAAAAATATATTTATATATGTATATTTACTATTTTTATACATATATAATTATAAATAAATAAACAAAATTTATTTAAAAAGTATTTATATAATTATAATTAAATAATTATAAAACTATAAT
Organism: Viscum album; assembly: GCA_963277665.1. Classification (NCBI taxonomy): domain Eukaryota; kingdom Viridiplantae; phylum Streptophyta; class Magnoliopsida; order Santalales; family Viscaceae; genus Viscum; species Viscum album. Next base: position 1,969,755,320 of record OY728161.1, read on the forward strand.
AAATTTATTTAAATAATGAATATATATTCTATGTTTATATATATATATATAATCATATAAATATATATAATGATATGGATATTATTTTTTAAGAGAGTATTTATATAATTATAAATAAATAAATATATATTCAAAGAATTATAAAATTATTATTTTATAAAAAGTATTATTATAAGTATTATAATTATAGATAATAATTATAATTTTTTTAAAAAGTATTATTTTTTTTTAAAATTATTATAAGTATTTATCAGCACTTTTTTAGTGTTGATAAAAATAGAGATTTATCAGCGCTAAATCTCTATCTTTATCAGTACTAATAAAGATTCATTTTATCAGCACTTATTAACTTAGCACTGATGAAAGGTATCTTTTTCAGTGATATTTTTTAAGCATTGATAAAAGTGTCACGATCTATTTTAAAAACTCTTACTATCATGAACCAGTTCGCGATATCCGAATCTCTCCATAGAAGAGACCTGCTGCTGGCAATCCTTGTTTGTCGAATCCAAGCTCAAATCTTGGATAGAATCAAGTCTCTAACTATTCCAAGGATCGAATCCAAGTCTTGAGTGATTCAAGGGTTGAACACAACCATAACTCGAACAAAATCCAGGTTTTTTGATATCTCTAATTTCCATCAGTTATCCACCGAACCTTCTCATCCCACATCCGTGTATCCCAAAAAGTCTAGTTGCACTTTCCTATAATAAAACAACCAAAAATTCATTATTTTTTAGATATATTTAAGTATCATCTTCCCTGATATCATGTGGGTATCCTTGGGACAACATTGGTATTGTGAGACTTGAAATATATCAAACCCAATGTTGGGTCATGTTGTTGTGTGGTATAATAGGCTCCAAATACCTATATTCCATGACATATAACTCTTTTCAATCATCATATTTTGAAAAATTCATCCATATAGCAGTTGGTGTTGTCAATGGTTTGTAATATTACATTTCAAATCACTTGGATGATGAAATATATCACATCATCAGGGTCTTATATTATGTCGGGAAACAATTGGAACTGAGAGGGTTGAGTGTGGAGGAACTAAAATATAGGGTTATCCCCTTTTATTTGAAAGGTAATTCTATATGTTTTTTAAAAAAATGGATGATGAAATATCTGACACAAGGGAACAACTATATAATGATTTTTTTCCTAGGATAATGAGCACTAAAATATGGTGCAAAATTAATAAATTTATTTATGATTAATATGAAATATTTCATGAGGCTTGGGATAGATTTAGGGGTCAGTTATGAAATGTAACAATCAAATGATTTTGATGAATTTATAAAATCAGACGAGAAAAAACATTATATATGTTTGATTTGTTGTCTCATTTATTTAACTACTTCTTGAAAAAATATAACGTTTTTAGTTTTTATTTTTGAAATATTTCAATTTGAATTTAAATAATATGACTTAAATTCTATAAAAAGAAAAATCAAAGAGGTTTAAGGTTCTATAATCCTTGGACTATATCATACAAGGAAAAATTATTTTGAGATAAAATGTAATTGATATTTTGATTTTAGTTGTCAAAATATAGTTAGAAAATAAAAAATTGGAATGAGTCATTTTCTAGAAAAAACCTCAGCATCATGGTGTTTTAAGAAACAAATTACTAATTCATTATGTGGTGTATAAGAATAGTACATTGTTGATAGAATTTATTGTTCTCAATCCTTTAGGATTGATATTTTTTTTTCTAAATTTGATATTTTCTTTGAAAATTAACTTATTTAATGATAATTTTTTTCTATTATTTAAATTTTAAATAATATTTTAAATCATTCAAGAATAAATCTTATACCACTAGATTTAAATAATTTTTTTAAAATAAAATATTAACATTGGTTAATGTAAATATAATGAATAATTTTTAATAGAATCTATTTTGTTGAAATAAAATTTATTTTTCATTGATAAAATCATTACACCTTTAGAATCCCACTTTAAGTCAACTTTATTAGTTTGGATTTAATAATTTAAGGACATTCTATGTTCATTGTGGATTCTTAATTCTATTGAATTTAATGGTTTACTAACATAAAATTAAATCCATTTTTATGACCTTCTAGTGTTAATATAATGCCCCATAGATGTGACTATCTCAATAACATGACATAAACAAGCATTTCATTAAAATACATTATAATGACCTTTTATGTTAAGAGTTTTATATAATTATGACAAAAAATTAACTAAAAAACTCATGTATTTTTAAACTAATGGAAATTTTTACAACAATATATGCAACAACTTGATCCATAATAAGCCTCCATTGTTCTTATTCAGATCAGGCTCCTCATGTCACATTGTTCTTATTTAGATCAAGATACTCATGAATAGATTTGATCCAATTATCATCCTTTTTAGCCTCTCTAAATGATTTAGCCTCTACTTGGTCGGTCAGAATGGCTTGAAGGACTTCATTTTTTTATTATTTTGATAATCCACCTTTCAAGGGGTGAGGTGGAACCCTTACAAGGACCGAAGGCTTAGAGACAATTACATGATCCGTAGGTCTTAGTGGGAATCACCCAGAAAAGACAACTTGGAATTACTCCTCCCCAACATATGTCATGAAATCAGTACTCCACCTTCGCAGGGCTAGTTTTCTAGCTGTCCTATGAAAAATGAGGTTTTTTGTAGAGTCTTACTCCTTTGAGTTTTCACCAAAACTTTTCGATCACCAATGATATTCTATTCATTGATCTCATCCTTGATTGTATTTATTGTAGTTGATAAAAATATATCCATATTTGAAATGATAACCCACTCATTAATACTTCTTAAAAATCAATTCATTTATTTCATCTCACATTTAATAAACACTATGTATGTTTTACTTTAAACCATCTAAAACCAGATCATTCATTAACATTGAATTTTGGTTCCACCCTTAGGAATCTCTAATTACCATCCATGTAATTCCAACAAATGGGATACATTCACCTTTAATAATGAATACCTTATGTGTATTTATTTATTTATTTATTGTACAAAATGAATATTTTATGAACCCAATAGGATATATTTACTTTCTCTCAGATGATTCAAAGATTCAATCTAATCTATCTTATTTTCTACTCATTATTCTCACTCATTGATTGATTGTTTGATGAGATCTATTTGTTTTATTTTTATCATCATTATTGCTTTACCATCAGTATATCCCTATGGTAAACAATGTTTTCAAAGTAAAATAATTATCCATAGAATTAATGTATTGTTTCATATTTATGTTTAATTTATTTCTTTTTAGTATTACTAATATAATAATTGTTTTATTATACAAGTGGATTCTTTCTTTTGAGTTGGGGTGGTTTGTTTGAAACTACTCATTCTCATGAGGTATTGTACTTTGAGACTGCAAATGAGATAATGAAAACAAGGAAATGCATCAAGAATGAATACAATCATCCTGAAAAGTTAAATTCTTACTAATTATTTAATTAATTTTTTATCATTTTATTTTCTATTTATAAGTTATTTTTCTTATCATTTTTATCCAATACTTATTTATTTTTCTTTATAGATCTTTTGTAAAGTCATATTTTACTTTCAACTATCTAAAAAAAATCCAAAAAAGAGATAAAATAATTCTTTCTACCAATGTTATTATATTTTATATTTTCATTGTTTTTCTTTGTCAAACATCCAACACTGTATATTATTAGCTGAAAAACCTTTCTCGTTGTTGAAAGTCTATTCTCTTTTGACTTTCAACAATGAGAAATATTTTTCAGCTAAGAACATCCAGTCAATATGCAATGTTGGAAGTTTGAAAAATAAAGACAATGGAGACATGGTAAAATTGAAAGTTAGTATTTTTTTTCATACTTTGGGAAGTTTAAGAATCATCCACACTTCAATATGACATGCAGTGTGACTAGTATGACTCCAAGTTCCTTTTTTATTTAAAACTGATATTAATTTTAGTAAAAAGAAAAAATGACATACTCAAAACCGAGAAAACATATTCTAATTGTTTTGATATTTTAGGGAAACAATCCATAAGAAATTTGAGATATTTAAGAATCATCCAGACCTCAATTCTATGTGACTGCTATGACTCAATGTGTTTGTTATCATTTTAAAATCGAGAGTTTATTTAAAAAAATTCCACTCACTGAAAGCAAAGAAAACATTTTCATATTTTCTTGATAATTTAGAAAATAAATTCACAAGTCATTTGTGACATGTAGGAATCGGTCTCATGTCAAACTAATACACGATGTGATCAGTATAGGTCAAAGTGCATGTTTCCAGTTTAAAATGACATTTTTGTAAAAAAAAGTGACGTACTCAAAACCAAGAAAACACATTCATATTTTTTTGATACTTTAGGAAAATGATCCATAATAATTTGAGATGTTTAGGAATCATCCGTACCTCAATATGATGCATAGTGTGACTGGTATGAATCCCAGTGCATCTCTTTATTTAAAAATGACATCAATTTTATTAAAAAAGGAAACTGAACTACTCAAAATAAATAAAACAAATTCATATAGTTTTTCTACTTCAGAAAAATGATCCATAAGTCATTTGAGATGTGTAGGAATTATCCGTACCTGAAACCGATGTATGACGTGATCAGTATGAATCTAAGTGTATATTTTTATTTAAAAATGACATCAATTTTATTAAAAAGGAAAATTGACCAACTCAAAACTGAGAAAAAACATTCATATTATTTTTATACTTTAGAAAAACGATCTATAATTCATTTTTTACATGTAGGAATAATCCACACCTAAATCTGATACACAATGTACCCGATATGACTAAATGTGTCCATTATCCATGTAAAATCAACAACTTAGTTCAAAAAATGTAAATCACTGAAAATTGAACAAACACACTCATATTCTCTTGATAATTTATTAAATTTATTCATAATTAATTTTTAACACGTATTAATTGGTCTCATATCAAACAGATACATGATGTGATCGGTATGAGTCAAAGTGTGCGTTTCTAGTTTAAAATGGAATTCTAGTAAAAAAGAAAATTGACATACTCAAAACCATGTAAACACATTCATATTATTTTGATACATTATAAAAACGATCCATAATACATTTAGGATGTGTAAGAATGAGCCTCACCTCAATCTGATGCATGGTGTGACTGATACGACTCCAAGCACGTCTTCTTATTTAAAATTGACATAAATTTTAGTTAAAAGGACAACTCACCTACTAAAAACCAAGAAAATGCATTTTTATTATTTTAATACTTTAATTAAATGATCTATAAGTAATTTGTGATGTGTAGGAATCATCCAAAAGTCAATCTGATGCATGGTGTGACCAGTATGACTCAAAGTGTGTCTTTTTATTTAAAAACGACATCAATTTTAATAAAAAGGACAACTGACCTACTCAAAATTGAGAAAACACATTCAAATTATTTTGATACTTTAGGGAAATGATCCATAAGTCATTTTTGACATGTATGAGTCAACCAAATCTCAATATGATACACAATGTGCCCGGTATGACTCAATGTGTCCGTTATCAGTTTAAAATTGACAGTTTAGTTCAAAAACATTCACTCACTGAAATCTGAGAAAACATGTTCAAATTTTCTTGATAACTTATGAAATTGATTCAAAATTTATTTTTGACATGTAAGAATTGGTATTACAGAAAAACGATACACTATGTGATCGGTATGAGTCAAAGTGCTTGTTTTCAGTTTAAAATAACATTTTAGTAAAAAAGAAAAGAGACATACTCAAAACCAAGTAAATGCATTCATATTTTTTTTGATACTTTATGAAAATGATCCATAATATATTTGTGATCTGTAAGAATTATCCGTACCTCAACCCGATGCACGGTGTGACCGATATGACTCTAAGTGTGTCTTTTTATTTAAAATTGACATCAATTTTAGTAAAAAGGAAAACTAACCTACTCAAAACCAATAAAACACATTCAAATTGTTTTGATACTTTAGTAAAATGATCCTATAACATCCCAAGAAAATAAAGAAATAATAAATTTTCATAATTATTCATATTTGCGAATTAAATACTAATTTTACTTTAAAGGAGTTTCTATGTTCGATGGCTTACCCGATACGCAACAATGAGTTTCTTTGAAATCTTACGTTACACACTAATAATATAATAATATTATTTTAAATTGTAGTTAACTCCTAGTCGTTGTATTAGCGGGAATGAATATAACTAACTAAAATATGATTATACATGTTTGTTAAATGTTTTTACATTTATCCAATAAAATTTAGAGGCTTAAAATGTGAATGAATCTAATTTTAAGCATAATTTACCTTAAAGGTTGATTTACCGCCATTTAATGGAGAACCCTCTTTAAATATAGTTTTGGTCACTTTTATATGTTATATTTGCAAAATAAAATTCTTATTTAGAATAGGGACATCAAAAATTACTTTGTATGAAATTTTAGTATTTTTCTGATAAAGTTCATTTTTAATGAATAGTGAAAAATAATGTATTTTAATTCAAACCTGCATTTTAATATAATTTATTTATATAGTTGTATTATCATTTTAATTGGTTTTAAACCGTAATTAGAATATATTTTTACCATTTAATCCAATGTTGGTCATTTTAATTAATTTAACTTTGAAATTGGACATAAAAAAGTGTCAATCTTTTGATAGTTATTTCTTAAAAACACGCCTTTTGTTTTGACTGCGGGAATTAATTTTAAATTAATTTTTTCCACTTCTATGTTTGAATTTGGAAAAATGGATTCCATATTTGGAATAAGGAGGTCCAAATTGTGTAAATAGGTAAATTTTATTTTTATACATTATGAATATTTACTTCAGTAAAAATTTTATTTACCATGGTTAAAGGGTAAATCTGGTAAATAAGGGTAAAAAATATTATTATAATAATATAAAATTACCATAAAATGTGTCCTAATTTTATTTTTTGATACATATCCTACCATGGTCATCTTTGTGTCGATTTTGGGATGCCATGGAGCCACTTAAGAGTGATAATGACACTTTATTTTAAATAACTTAAAGTAAAGGCAAAAATGACATAAACAAATATCTTTTTGTAAATTAATTTTTACATAGGGTTATTTAAATAATATTTTCAAATATAAATATTAATTGGAAAGCTAAAAATATTTCCTTCATCATGGTATTTGTTTATAATTTTTAGACATCAAATAAATAAAATTATTTATGACACAATAATGATGTAGTGTTTACCTCATTAATAAATGATTTAAATAAATAAGATTATAAATATTAAAATAACATCTAAAACTTTTCCAATTCTTATTGGAAGATTTTATTTAGTCCATGATTCATCTTATATTCTACTTTAATGGTTTTTGGATATTTTGAAACCGAATATAAGTTTATAATAAAATAATTGTTTGAAAATTTCCAAAAGAGCCCCTCCTCCCCCTTATAAAAGGACACCACTTCTAACCCATTAATCACACCTCTAAATCCCATTGAATCATCCAAAACCTACCCAAATAAGCTCTAAATATCCCTATACTCCTTTTATAAGCTTTACCTTAGGCATAAGGCACTTCAAGAAGTCCTTTTGGTTCAAACCAAAGGGAGTTACCCAAATTAAAGGTAATGGTTTCTCTTAACTTATTTTCTTTTATTTTACTTCTCCAACCACCTAAACCCTTTTTATTCCTTTATTTTATAAAAACAACAGTATAATAAATATAATATGATGTTTTTATGAGAAGTATTCAAATTAAACTTACACACACCTCCATCTAATGGGTGAAGAACATACTGTTTCTGTGGATGACAAACTAACACCTCACGAAACGATGATTCTTCAATTATCTCCTACCGCCTCTCATGGTGGACATTAAGATGGAACTGTATTTATATATGATATATATTATGTTTATGTTTTCTTTATTCTTCTGTATTTTTTTTATATAATACCTTTATGGTTTCCATTATGGGTAAACTCGATAATTTCATTTGAGGAAGTGCGGACTACTGCCCCCTCAAAGTGATATGACTCGTTAATGCCATATGTGGGACATATAAAGGATGAAGTTAATGATATTATATACGATATTATATTGTAATTATAATATACCTTTGTGTAATTATGTTTTAATTCCATTAAAATAAGAAATAGAAATGGAAGTAGCATTCATGCATACGTACGACTTACCGTCTCCATGAATGGTGCATTTCATTTATTATCTCTAAATATTATATAATATTATAAATACATATATATACTGGATATATATAATATATACGATATCTAAATAATTAATATCATTCTGGAGATAATGTACTATTGACCACATGGACAACTTGTAAATATAAGGTGTTCATTTTTTACCAAAGTACCAAATATCGACAAAACAACCGTTATTAACTTAAATGATTACATAATGTTTATAACATGATAATAAGTGATATAAAAGGAATAATAAAATTGAAAAATGTTCTTAAGAAAGTAGAAATTAACTTTAGTTTATTAATCAGGAGATTAAAGAACGATCGAGTCAATTCAGACACGAGGTAAGGGAACTTTTTAACCCAATTTATGTTCTTTGGGTTGATATTATCTTTCTTATTTATGTTGTTATTTGATTATGTGAGAAATTAATTTTTATATCTTATCATGTATTTATACTTTCTTTGTGTGTGATTATATTGAATACACATAATCTATCTATTTTATTTACAAAATGATCTTTGTAAGGGACTTCGTCTCAATCTCCTTTCATTGAGGTATATTTTGTTTTTACACATGAATTTATTTTATATGCTGTATAAACACCTTTGAAATTTCTTTTCATTCAAAGAGAATCTTTTTCAACGAAGCGTTTTACTAAATAAAAAAAGGAATGTTTCTTTTAACGTAAGTAGTGGCAACGACCTTTCTGCCGCCGCAAGTATTATTTGATATTTAGCTTCCTTAACAAGCTATAATGTTTTTAAAAGGAAAATAAATACCATATAATCTTTTATGTATTTTGGTATTAAAAATAGTTTTGATAATGGATTTCTTATGTCAATATATTTAAGTGATATATTGTGATTGAAGTGTGGAAATGTTTTCTTTCCTTTATATTTATTGTATGTGTTATGATTTTATAATTGTACTTGGACATTTGACGGGTGGTTACATGATAAACCAAATAATGGGTGGTGCCATGATAAACTAGGATGGATGGTTATGTTATAAACTCCAATGCATTGGGTATGAAAGTTGGTTGTATGGCTATTCCATTTAGTGATATGTGTGGAATTCAACCGTTTGGTTATTCCATTTAAGTATGTTTATTTCACAAGTTACCTATATATGTTATGTGTTCTTTATATGGGTTTTATGGTAATATTTTGGTTACAAAAGGGTAAGCAATGATCTTTTATTCAGTGAAGAGTATTTACTACTTCATAAAGGTGAAAAATATTACTTATGATAAAGTATTCATGGTTTACTTGTTGTTTTGAAAAACTAATAGTTTTCCTTTTTTGTGTATCCCTTACTAAGCTTTTTTATGCTCATGCCAAGTTTTTGAAATGTTTTTCACAAGATATAAATTGGAATAGGGTTAAGGATGGGATCAAGGAAAAGTCATGCTGTCTAAAACATGGGACTAGACATGACTCTTTTTTCAAGATTTTGTATTTTATGAAAAAAATGAAAACTAAGTAGAAGTGTCTACCTTGTAATTTTTGAGATGTAATGTAATAGTTATGGACTAATTATCTAAAAATCTAAACCTGAAAATATCCTCAATGTGAATTATTAATTTAATTCAATATTATGTAATGTTTAAGGCTGAGTCCTTATAGTTGGTATCAGAGGTCGGTTTAGATAACTTTAGGAGTTATGGTATTGTTAAATTAATATCCATAAATTATGTTATGTTAATATTGAAATGATATAGCATTTATATATTACCATGTTGCTTCTCCTATGATATTTTTGTGTTCAGAATGGTTTTCCACAAAGGAAATAGGGCAGCTGTGTTGGGAAAACATCAGGAGGAAGACGACCTTCCAAATCAGCAACTTGAGATGGTCAAAATCAAAACTAAACAATTTGTTGCAGTGATGGCATAGTTGAATCAGGCTATAAATGGTGGTGGTATCCATGCATGAGATCAGCCAGATCAACCATAGAGGAACATGTGAGTAGTGGGGCATTTCATGAGGTAATATACCCCATCATTTAGAGGATCATCTGACCTTGTGCTAGCTGAAGGGTGGATTAAATCACTGTAGAATATTTTTGATGTCATGGGGTATTCAGAACATCAAAATGTTACTCTCACTATTTACCGTTTTAAAGGTGAAGCTGATCAGTGGTGGTTGATGGTGAAAAATATCAGGGATAGTGAAGAGATTGATGCTCTTGATTGGGATGAATTCAAAGGTATGTTTCTTGAGAAATATTTTCCTAAGGTGGTTCAACTTAGTATGGAAAAAAATTCTTGAAATTGAGGTAAGAGGATGACTAAGTGGCTTCTTATGAAGGAAAGTTCACTCGACTGGTAAGTTATGCTTGAAATTTCATCCAAGATCTTTATAGTAAGATAAATTAATTTTACTCAGCACTGAAGCCGCGATATCAAAGAGCATTATCCACTCATGAGTTCTTGGATAAGTTTGTGGTTGTGTTCATTGATGATATTTTGGTTTATTCTAAAATTAAAGAGGAGAATGAAAGTCATTTAAGGGTTGTATTTCAAACCTTGAAGGAAAAGAAACTATTTGGGAAATTTATCAAGTGTGAGTTTTGGTTACAACAAATTTCATTCCTTGGTCACATTGTTTCAAAAAATGGCATAACTGTTGATCATGCTAAAACAAAATTTGTTGAATAATGGCCAAGACCCACAAATATAACCAAGATCCATATTTTTCTTGGTTTGGCATGTTATTACCGGAGGTTTGTTGAAACTTTTTCATGGTTATCTAGTCCAATAACTAAGTTAAATCGTAATGGTGTTAAGTTCGTTTGGATAAAAGAATGTGATGATTGTTTTAAGGAATTGAAAAGAAGATCGGTGAATGCTCTATTTTTGGCACTACCTTCCAGAAATGGTGAGTTTGTTATTTACAGTGATACTTCGTTGAAATGACTTTGTTGTGTACTTATGCAGAATGATCAGGTAATTGCTTATGCTTCATGATAGTTGAAATCTCATGAGTTAAATTACCCTACACATGATTTGGAATTAGCTGCTGTTGTTTTTTCTTTAAAAATTTGGAGGCATCATTTGTATGGAGTAAAATGTGAAATATATACTTACCACAAAATTTTAAAGTATATATTCACTCAAAAAGAATTGAACATGAGACAGGGGATATGGTTGTAATTAATCAAGGATTATGATTGCACGATCCTTTACCATTCGGGAAAAGCAAATAAAGTGGCTAATGTGTTGAGTCAAAAAAGTAATGCTTCATTAACCATGCTATGTTTGGAATGAGATCCTTTTTTTTGATTTGATGAACTTTGGAATAAAAGTCGCTGGGTACTGAATTAAATTTTAGTACATATTTTCATCTGCAATCAAATGGGTAGTCAGAACAAACAATTCAGACCTTTGAGGATATGTTACGTGCTTGCTCGATGGATTACCAGGGAAGTTGGAACCAACATCTTTCTTTGGTTTAATTTTCTTATAATAACAGTTTTCATTCCAGTATATAGATGGCTCTATTTGAGGCATTATATAGAAAGTATTGTCGAACTCCATCTTTTTGGGATGAAGTAGGTGAAAGGAATCTAATGAGACCAGAATTGGTAGAAGAGATGGTAGAAAAGTTTCAGTTGATTCAGAATAACATGAGAACAACTCATAGTAGGTAGAAAAGTTATGCGGATAACCATAGGAAGGATCTATCTTTTGAGGTAGGTGATCATTTCTTTCTCAAAGTTTCTTTATGGAAAAGTGTGATTCATTTTGGTAAGAAAGGAAAGTTGAGTCCGAGGTTCATTGGACCTTATGAAATCCTAGAGAAAGTGGGATACGTTGCCTACAGAGTGGATTTACCTCAAAGTTTGTCCCAGGTACACAATTTTTTTCATGTTTCAATGTTGATAAAGTATATGCCAGATCCATCTCATGTTTTAAGTCCAGAGGTAGTTCAGTTAGAAGAGAATATTTCTTATGAGGAACAACCAGTCCATATTCTTGATCGTAGAGAGCAAGTATTGTGGAATAAGGTAATTCACCAGGTAAAGGTTTTATGGAAAAACCATGTGGTTTAAGAGGCAATGTGGGAATGTGAAAATTCTATGAGGGATAAATACCCCCATTTATTTGACAAGTGAATAAAATTGCGAGGACGCAATTTCCAAAAGGGGGGAAGGATGTAACATCCCAGGTAAATAAATAAATAATAAAATTTTAAAATTATTCATATTTGTGAATTAAATATTAATTTTACTTTAAAGGGGTTGCTATGTTCGACGACTTACCCGATATGCAACAATGGGTTTCTTTGAAATCTTACGTTGCACACTAATAATATAATAATATTATTTTAAATTGTAGTTAATGCCTAGCCGTTGTATTGGTGGGAATGAATATAACTAACTAAAATATGATTATAAATGTTTGTTAAATGTTTTTACATTTATCCAATAAAAGTTATAGTCTTAAAATGTGAATGAATCTAATTTTAAGCATAATTTACCTTAAAGGTTGATTTATCGTCTTTTAATGGAGAACCCTCTTTAAATCTTGTTTTGGTCACTTTTATATATGTTCTATTTAAAAAAATAAAATTATTCTTTATAATAGGAACATCAAAAATTACTTTGGATGAAATTTTGGTATTTTTCTGATAAAGTTCATTTTTTAATGAATAGTGAAAAATAATGTATTTTAATTCAAAACTGCATTTTAATCTAATTTATTTATATGGCCAGATTATTTTTTTAATTGGTTTTAAAGTGTAATTAGGATATATTTTTAACATTTAATCAAATTTTGGTCATTTTAATTAATTTCACTTTGAAATTGGACATAAACAATTGTCAATCTTTTGATCGTTATTTCTTAAAAACACGCCTTTTGTTTTGACAGCGAGAATTAAGTTTAAATTAATTTCTGCCACTTTTTTGTTTTGAATTTGGAAAAATGGATTCCATATTTGGAATTATGAGGTCCAAATTGTGTAAATATATAACTTTTATTTTTATACATTATGAATATTTACTTCAGTAAAAATTTTATTTACTATGGTTAAAAGGTAAATCTGGTAAATAAGGGTAAAAAAGTATTATTATAATAATATGAAATTACCCTAACATGTGTCCTAATCTTATTGGTTGATACATATCCGAACATGTGAATCTTTGGGTCGATTTTGGGATTCCATGGAGCCACTTAAGAGTGATAATGACACTTTATTTTAAATAACTTAAAGTAAAGGCAAAAATGACATAAACAAATATCTTTTTGTAAATTAATTTTTACATAGGGTTGTATAAGTCATATTTTTGACTATAAATATTAATTTTAAATCTAAAAATATTTCCTACATCATGGTATTTTTTTATAATTTTTAGACATCAAATAAATAAAATTATTTATGACATAATAATGATGCAGTGTTTACCTCATTAATAAATGATTTAAATAAATAAGATTATAAATATTAAAATAACATCCAAAACTTGTCCAATTCTTATTGGAAGATTTTATTTCGACCATGAGTCATCTTATATTTGACTTTAATGATTTTTGGACCTTTTGAAACCGAATATAAGTTTATAATAAAATAATTGTTTCAAACTTTCCTAAAGAGCCCCTCCCCCCTTATAAAAGGACACCACTTCTAACCCATTCCTCACGCCTATCAAGCCCCTTGTCTCATCCAACCCCTGACCAAATAATCTCTCAGGATCCCTATCCTCCTCCTAGAAGCCTTACCTTAGGAATAAGGAACTTCAAGAAGTCCTTTTGGTTCAAACCAAAGAGAGTTACCCAAATTAAAGGTAACCGTTTCTCTTAACTTTTTTTCTTTTATTTTACTTCTCCAACCCCCTAAACACTTTTTATTCTTTTCTTTTATAAAAAAACCAGTATCCTCAATATACTAGGATGTTTTTATGATAAGGATTCAAACTAAACTTACACACACCTCCATCTAATGGGTGAAGAACATATTGCTTTTGTGGATGACAAACTAACGCCTCACGAAACGACGATTGTTCGATTATCTATTACCGCCTCTTATGGTGTCCATTAAGATGGAACTATGTTTATATATGATATATATTATTTTTATGTTTTATTTATGCTTCTTTATTTTTCTTTTATAGAATACCTTTATGGTTTCCATTATGGGTAAATGCGATAATTTCATTTGAGAAAGTGCGGACTACCGCCCCCTGAAAGTGATATGACTCATTAATGCCATATGTGGGACATATAAAAGATAGAGTTAATGATATTATATATGATATTATACTATAATTATAATATAACTATGTATCATTATGTTTTAATTCCATTAAAATAATAAATAGAAATGAAAGTAGTGTTCATGCGTACGTACGACTTACCGTCTCCATGAACGGTGCATTTAATTTCTTATATCCAAATGTTATGTACTATTATAAATACATATATATACTGTATATATATGATATATATTATATCTAAATAATTAATATCATTCTGGAGATAATGGACTATTGACCACATGGGAAACTTGTAAATATAGGGTGTTCATTTTTTACTCAAGTACCAAATATCGACAAAACAACCGTTATTAACTTAAATGATTACATTTTGTTTATAACATGGTAATAAGTGATATAAAATGATTAATAAACTTGAAAAATGTTCTTAAGCAAGTAGAAATTAACTTTAGTTTATTATTCAGGAGATTAAAGAATGACTGAGTCAATTCGAACACGAGGTAAGGGAACTTCTTAACCTAATTTCCATTATTTGGGTTAATCTTCTCTTTATTGTTTATGTAGTCATTTGATTATGTGAGAAATGAATTTTTATATCTTATCATGTATTTATAATTTCTTTATGTGTGCTTATATTGAATACACATAATCGATCTATTCTATTTAAAAAATGATCTTTGTAAGGGACTTCATCTCAATCTCCTTTCCTTGAGGCATATTTTGTTTTAATACATGACTTTATTTTATATGCTGTATAAACACCTTTGAATTTTTATTTCATTCAAATGGAATATTTTTCAATGAAGCATTTTACTAAACAAAAAAAAGGAATGTTTCTTTTAACATAAGCGGTGACAACAACCTTTCTGCCACTGCAAGTATTATTTGATATTTGGTTTCATTAACAAGACGTAATGTTTTTAAAAGGAAAATAAATACCATATACTCTTTTATGTATTTTGGTATTGAAAATGGTTTTGATAATGGATTTCTTATGTCAATATATTTAATTGATATATTATGATTGAAATGTGGAAATGTTTTCTTTCCTTTATATTTGTTGTATGTGTTATGATTTTATAATTGTACTTAGACATTTGATGGGTGGTTATGTGATAAAACAAATGACGGGTGGTGCCGTGATAAACCAGGATAGGTAGTTACATTATAACCTCCAATGCATTGGGTATGGAAGTCAGCCTTATGGCTATTCAATTTAGTGATATGTGTGGAAGTCGACCGTATGGTTATTCCATTTAAGTATGTTTATGTCACAAGTTATCTATATATGTTATGTGTTATTTATATGGTTTTTATGGTAATATTTTTGTTACAAAAGGGTAAGCAATGATCTTTTATTCAGTGAAGAGTATTTATTACTTCATAAAGGTGAAAAGTATTACTTATGATAAAGTATTCATGGTTTACTTATTTTTTTTGAAAAACTAATAGTTTTCCTTCTTTGTGTATCCCTTATTGAGCTTTTTATGCTCATCCCATGTTTTTGAAATGTTTTTCACAAGACATAAAGTGTAATAGGTTCAAGGATGGGATCAAGGAAAAGTCATGCTGTCTAAAACATGGGACTAGACATGACTCTTTTTTTTCAAGAGTTTTTATTTTATGAAAAAATGGAAACTAAGTAGAAGTGTCTACCTTGTAATTTTTGAGATGTAATTTAATAGTTATGGCCTAATTCTCTAAAACTCTAAACCTGAAAATATTCTTAATGTGAATTATTAATTTAATTCAATATTATGTAATGTTTAAGGATGGGTCCTTATAGATCCATAAGTTATTTGTGACTTGTATGGATAATCCTCACCTCAATCCGATATATGATGTGTTTGGTATGACTCAACATGTTAGTTATTAGTTTAAAATAAAAATTTTAGTTCAAAAATTGTCACTCACTAAAAACTAAGAAAACACACTTGAATTGTCTTTATAATTTAAGAAAATTATTTATAAGTAATTTTTGACGTGTATGAATTTTTATCACATCAAACCAATACACGATGTGACCGGTATGAGTTAAAGTACATGTTTCCAATTTAAAATGACATTTTAGTAAAAAAGATAAGAAATATACTCAAAACTGAGAAAAAATAGTCGGATTATTTTGATAATTTAGGAAAATGATCCATAACTCATTTGAGTTGTGTAATAATTAGCCACATCTCAATCTAATACATAGTGTGACTGGTATGACTCCAAGTGTGTTTTTTCAATATATAAGTATCATTTTAGTTTAAAATGCACATCACATTTCCAAAATCGAGTAAATGATCCTAGATTGTTTTATCTTCATTTAAATTATGCATTCATACTTTATTTTCTAATTTTATGGTATTTTTGGTGATGTGGTGTTCTTTTACAACACATTATAGTTGTCATGACCCATCCTAGTGGGGCCCGTGTCGTGACTCCCCAAGCCCACCTCCAATAGGCTAGGGGCTGGTGACTAGCATCGAGTAGGCATATCACTAACATGGGAGTCCTTGAATAAGTACCTGTACACACACACACACACATCTCCAAGACCACAAATTATGAAATGTAAAAACCACTAAGGAACAAAATGTGTGCATATAACCAAACCCAACCAAAAGAGTATAATGAAAGTAAAGTACAGGAAGTAAAAATGGTCCAGAATACAAGCCCACAAAAACAAGAGTCTGAAAACTACAAATTCCAACCTATAAGCACAAAGGGGTACTCGGACTACTGCTCATGGCCGTAGAAACACCTTGGCCTGTAGGGAACTCAGAAAGCCCGGTCTGGTCTTGGTCTGACTTGGACTCCGTCAAAAGGCTGCTCGTTTGCACAAGACACGACACGTGTGGGAAAAGCCCGTGCAGGGGTGGGTATAACAACACTCAGTATAGGACCTCGAAAACCACAAATCAATGAACAAAGTAAAGGTATAGTCATCTCTACACAATATATTTCTACTAAACATATAGTAAGAGAAAAAAAATCTATATATACTCAAAATTCAGATCCGTAGTCTAGAGACTATTCAAACAACCACATACTACCACTAGGGATTTAGTTCAAAGGTTCCAAGAAGCACTAATCTGGGATAACTCACTCCACATGTTTGATGGTCCTAATGATGTCTATCCTAGAAGTACTATTCGTTGGGAAAGATCACGAGAGATAGATACACTCATTTCGGGAGAACACACTCCTGAGTGGGAAAAGATCATGATACACATATGAGGATCACTGCGAGGGCCTTGACGGATACCAAAAATCATCACGATTCACCTTCTAAGTAGAGGATAGGCGTCCTATGGGAATTGTCACGTCGATATCTAACTCTTACTATGGTTAATAATGGATAGAGGATCTCGCTCCGGGACTCTCGGAGGGATACCCGACTCAATCTCGGAAATTCCTACTAAATGGATCATACTTCTGCAAATGGAAATGATACCTGACCTTCATAGGAATGAAAAAAATGGCCACTAAACCAAACGAAGCCTATCTAATAAATAGTGGACAAGAAGATCAATCCGTGTACTGTGAAGTACACAACGTGCATAAGTGTCACACACCGTGTCTTCTGACCCTAGGTACTACCCGTGTACAACAACTCGTGTAGTAAGGATTGTCATTTAAAATGAAAATACAAAGCGTGTAGAAAGGATCACATGTCATGTCAAAGTATTTGGGGTCTGCTCTATGTATGCTGGCCATGTGCCTGTACACAGCCTCAACCCATGTATGCCAACCCATGTAATCAGCATATAGGGTGACCCGCGTTACTGGCCTCGTGTGCCTGTGTGGTGGACTACATGGGGTGTACTCCACCCTGTGTCCGTGTATTGTCCGAGATACATGCCGAGCCCCATATAAGGACCCACATGCTGAGTGACATCTGTAAAAATCCATGTCTCTGCTTCCTATCGCCCGAGACTCTAGCCACCACTGGGTGGGGTCCACACACTGTGTCTCCTCAGAGGAAAGCCATGTTCTTTATCACATACAGTGCAAAAACCCTAGCCACCCTACCGGTCCAAAAAGTGTGTTCATCAGGATACACTCCGTGTGTTCTGGAAATTTCCAGAATCACGAACCTGCTCCGCGGCACCTCGGGTACTCCATGGTCTTCGATCCGACCATCTGATCGCAATGAAATTCTAGATCCAAGGTCACCCTTACATTCCATCGATGTTTAGGGAGGTTTGAAGCATTATATCAGCCCCAAAAAATCATTTATATCATCCACCTGAAGAATGTTTAAAGAATGATTTCTCCTGAACCGGGTCGATTTGTCTGCCGCCATCTCCATCGTACCTCTATTGAGTTGTTGTGATGTCGGATCTCCAATTTGGGATCATTGCATTGAAAAACATACACACAATGATCTGATGTTCATAAAATCATGAAGAACGTGAAGAAGGCGGGGTTAAGAGGAGGAAGAAAAATCAATAAACAAAAGAGGAACGCACCTATTCCATTGTTCATCATGGTGTCGATTTGCTCCCGTTAGAAGGATTAAACAGAGCAAATCAAAACATGGATTTTAACATCATGGATTAATCCCCAAAATAAACCCAATAAAAACCCTCCCGCATGAACTCAAAATCCACAGATCAACCTATTTGTGGGTTGATCCTCGTTCGACATTTAATCTAAGAATATGGAAAAGAAGAATCGAAATAACAACACCTACCTCGATTCGGTTGAAGAATGATCACCACGTTGCATTTGTTGGAGAGGTTTGTCCCATAAAGGGAATATGTTACACCATGAAGGTTGATCTGGACTCTATTAGATGAGGTGAACCTCATCCTATGTACCCTTTCTAAAAGGAAGGGATAAAAAACTATGTAGTTCGATGTTGTAGTTTAAGGTTTTGTGACAGGACCGGTCTATGCAATTTAATGTCATACGGTAAGGAAGCTCACATTATGAAAGGATAATTGATGTGGGATGGTGTGGGGATTGCACATGTAGAAGATTCCCATAGCAAGAGGATTTCTCTTGGTTGGAGTTGGTGTGTGGCTTATGCATGAAATCTACCCGAGGAACCCAGAGAGGATTTTATCTATGGATAGGGGAATGATCTTACAAGGGATGTGACCTAGAAGAGACTAGGGTGAAAGTGGATGCAAGGTTTGGACCTCAGGGAGGATTCCTACATATCCCAATTGGTTGGGAATCAAATCCCACATATTTTGGGATGGATTTTGATTATACTTGAGGAGGAGGTCCTTTTGGATTGAATATGATTGGGGATTTTTTCATATAGGAGGCCCGTATGAATAGAGGTCATAGATTACATCTATAGAGAAGGCCCATAGGGTGAGTATGGATTTCATGGTCACCACTAACCTCTAATACCATGTGATTCATGCTCAATATGAGAAACAAGAGGAAGTAGTATACCTAATTCTCATGTTGCAAAATATGCACCAACGAGAGATGATGTGGAGATTATGCATGGAAGATTACCAAGGAGGATGCCATTGCATGTGAGGAGGATATAATTCCATGTGAGTAGGGATCTCATTACCTATGATACATACATGGATTATCTCATGCTTGTGGATCAAGGTGTGTGGGTCTTACACATGGAAGCTTTCCTCTATGGGTTTCTCATTCGATGATAGAGGAGGAGGTGAGATCCCATGATAATCTTACATGGGGAATCCTATGTGCATTTCATGGGTCAAGACTAAAATTTTATGTAATGTGATGAGAACTTTGGTGCTAATTAGTTTTATGTCATGAATCATATACATGGGGGACTCACTCCGTACCCCTTGGGCTTACATAATCACAGGTCATGAGCCTCTAGGAAGGGCATGGATTTAACAATTCTAGGTTGTAACAATGTGGAGGAGTAGTCAATCACAAGGTCTACGTTATCATGACTATGATGAGAATCAATAGGCATTAACATATATATTCTAAGAAGAAAAAGGTAGGTGGTAATCTCAGGCCACACTTGAAGTGGAATGGGCCACATGAATGGGTGGCACAAGTCGCACAAGAACTTGAGGTGCAACTGAACCGATCCTGGATGGGTGTGGGGACTCTGGGAACTTGAACTTCATGAAGAGGTGTTATTATAATGTATGTGGCATTAATAGGCCTATAAGAGGGGCTTTATAAAGCATAGGGCCTCTTAGAGAGGTGATTTGAAAAGCTCAGGTTCTTTGTAGAGGTCTGGGGATTCATGGAGGAGTAGGCTTCACGAAATAGGGTGACCCTTCCTTGGGATGAAGTCTTGGCTCAATAAAGGAGTGCTTCATAAAGGATTAATGCTTCAAAAATCCTCAATTTCCCATGAGGTAATTCTTCCTTTGTAAAGGTAATAATACTTAATGAAAGGCATCTCCATTGATGTGGAGTCTCTCAAGAACACACAAAAGGGGGTTTCGCAAATCCCAAGTACCTTAGATGATCCATTTTTGTTAGATTCATGATGCTTAGGTGATTTATGAATTGGGAGAAATTCATAATTTAAAAGGTGAGGGTAGCCATCCTAAATGATCGGTATGAGGGGGTATTTATAGGAAAGGGGTATCTCGAAGTTGGGAATCAGTTTGAGAAGCAATTTGGGGGCTTCACAAATGGGTGTAGTTATTTTAGGCTCACGAAGAACACCGTCAATCCTATGTGTGGTAGCGAAGGGTAATCAGACTCATAAAGGACACCGTTAACTCTTCACATGGTCATAGAGGGGGATTTTCATCCAGGATCTCCACAAGATTTTTGAAGAAGTAAGGATTCACAAAGTAGACCCTTAAATGGTTTTGGGTCCATCTTGTCTTAGATTTTCTCCAAACCGACTTCTTCTTCCTCAACCTTTCTCATGGAATGTATTTTTGAACCAAAAAATCTCAAAATACTTGTATGTTTCTACTATTAACTAGGGATATGTTATTTTACAACCATACACCTTATTTTTATAGATGGGTTGTGGTCATGTTTTGTGGAAATAATCATGAAATACATTTTTTTCTTAGGTTAATAATGATTTAATGAACTTATGCATGTTTTTTCTATATGGAATACTTATGAATGTATATAATATAATGTGATGGGTGAGACCAGAATTATATAGATCTCCAATGCATTAGGTAAATCTTTATATCTAATAAGATATTATGTATGGGATTAAGGAGTGAACCTAATACCATATGGTACTTTTTCCAATACATGATGATGGTCTTTAGAGTGAACCTTGACTTATTATAATGATGTCATGTATTATTTTTTTGTCACAATCTTATGATGCCAAGAACCTTTGATATAGATTTATTTATGCTAAATCCTCATGATATGATTCTTGTCTTATGATCCATGTTTTATTAGTTATGAAATTTTTATATTTTTTCATGTGTCTTATTTACATTCTCATACCAATATATTCATCTTATTCTCAATTAGGATCTTTAATTATTATTTCTTATAATTACCCTTACCAAGAATTTGAGATCAACCCTTCTTACGTTTCCATTTCCCTAGGTAATGAAGGAAAGTAATATGCATTGTATGTTTAGAACATTATCTCATGTAAAAAATTGATGAGATATCTTGAATATTTATTATGGTTTAACCAGATCTTATTATAATGAAAAAATATCTATTGGATAATAAAGACATGGTTTTTTATTAGTTAAAGGTTCTTATTTTTCTTGATTATTCTAAATAAACTAGAACTTTTGATTCTTAGGTTGTATTCATTAACTAATTTATGTGTAAAATAATTTAATATCATGTTTGTGAGACTTGGGTCACTATATAAGAAACCTTTCTTTTGGGATTGATCTTAACACCAAAAATACATACTGGTTCCTTGGATAGAAATAAACTCCAGAGTGTCTAGATATGTGTATTAAGCCATAATAACTTAATAATCACTTAATAAAATAAATAAGGATAAAGAACCTTTGATATATATAATTGTTCACATAAATACATGTTCATAACCAACCTACAGTATAGGTGTAACCAGTTCCATACTAAGATTTAGGAAGAATTAATGAATATGGATTATATATATAAGAGTGTACCAAAGTAGTAAATAATCCACTCAAAATGGTCTAATAATATCAACCTCCCACCCTCTCGAACAATGTTCATTTCAAATAATCACTGATATAACCCCATTTCCTACCTACATTTAGAAAGAAGTTCCACAACGACACTCACATAAAACCATTATAGATCCAGGAGAGTGTTAAGGCATCTGTTAGAAAAAAATGATAAACCCAATATGAAACCTTTAACTTTGATGGAAATATCTCAATCATGATTTTACTTGTGATGTTTCATTGATGGGTTTCCTTGTCTGTGTTTGTTACCTCTTTATAGGACTTTCAAACAAAGATCTCCCCTCAATACAAGCAATGGAATCACCTCAATGGCATACATAATTCTTAACTATTGTGAATGTTAAGGTTCGTCAAAAAGGAAGGAAATGTCACTGAAAAAACATCTCCCATAGTAGGTTACCAATGCATTGGCGAGGGATTACCACCTAAAAGGCACCATCTTCACCTTTTAGAATGTGTGAGAGATCCTCCAAACCATCAATCCTCATAGACCACCTTTCCAAAAGTGGAGTATTTTAGGGGAGCATGTGGAACCCATGGTAATCTCCAAATATTTCGAGAGTCTCTCCACATTACATAGAAACACATATATCCCTTATCTTGTTGAGGTAGATCAATTTGTATACTATGACTTCATCATATTTTGGGAGTCACCTAAGGGAGATCCTACCAACTACTTCCACCATCAGCACCATGTGGCCCTAGTTCCTCATGTCTACACTAAGAAATCCATCCTTGAGACCTCGATCGTGACCATAAAATACCGAACACCTAGAAAGAGGTACCTACTAGAGTAGTATACCTACCTACCATGGGAGAAAGACCATATTACTATTTCCCATTAGAAGACCCATCGATATGTCCCGATGAAGGAGTAAGACTATATTCATGCTTCTAATTAAGAAACCTACCAACATACTTTAGAAGCACTAGGAGGAGCATGCTAACTTATGATGATAGAAACCAGGGGTATGACACATACTCTCACCCCCACACATGAATCCCATCTTTATATCCCAACAGAAACTGGAGTAAAATAGTTGGCTTATATCCCCTCTCACATCAAATAATGAACCCATATACCTATTCCCATCAATGAATTCCATCATAATATCTCATCAGTGAACAAAGGGAAGGATCATATCCCTACTCAGGCTATGAGAGAATATCAATATATTCTATAAGATGCAATGAAAGGCCACCATAAACATATCTTGGCGGTCATTAAGGGGAAGAACCATATTAATGCCCCTTTCGGTAGATCAGTTCATTAACATGTTTCAAGATCAACCCATTATAAAACACATATCATTTATCCCATTCCATCATCTTATATCCCAACAAATAATGAAAAATAGGATCAGGCTCATATCCACATTTCAAATGGATTCCATCAGTCCAATCCAACGATCAATTTAGGGAATACCCATATTCCTACCAACCTTAAAAAATCTTATTCAAATATTCTGATGGAAACACATGATTCACTTAGTAGGGATCCCACATGTGAAGTTCTTCATGTGAAATACACAACCCTATCTTCCCAATAGAGAGAGTTTAAGAAGTATCACCTAGGGAAACCCAAAACATTGGAGCATGCCCATATCTAGTCAAAATTATTGTTTTTAAGGACCTTAAAAATATTTGAATAATGGTCTAAGAATATACTGACTCATTATCAGATGGAGGAAGAAGCTCAAGTTATAGAGGTCCTCCTTATAATATTTTCACCAGTATCCCTGGAGGTCCTCCCCAGTTTTCCCTTCATCAAGGATATACCTATGAAAATATAAATATTGATCATGTGTACTCATATAATGGAAAGTGATATAAAAATCCTCCTCACATCTTTAAGATAAATCAAAAATAAGGTCCTCCATTTTTTGTATCAAGAACTGTTCACCCTGAAGGTCCTTCCCAGGGCATATGTTGTAGGAATCATCCCTGTGGGTAGACATTGATCCATAATGGAAGTCCTCACCATAGTGGCATTCACTATGAAGTTTCTATCCATAGAAACACTCTATTTCAATAGAATCCCCCTATTTAAGATACTACGAGAAATCCCTTATAACAAGTGGCACTAGAGAGATTGAATATAGTTACACCAAGCACCCTATCTATGACGAGCGATATCATTTCTCAATTGGAGGATATCCCAAGGAAACAATCATTATTTATACCTCCTTTAGACCAATCATCCTTTAATATAATAGAGAATATTCTAAACAATATCATTCCCATCAATAAAATGTTCAGGAAAAAACCACTCTCATTAGATCAATTAGATTAATATCTCACTAAAGATGAAGATAACATCATGATTATGGGGAAGGAAATAACCTAAGACAATAAGATAATGAGGTTTTAGATTAAATAGACTTATCTATATGACATTATAAATAATTTAATGAAGGAATGTATAGAATATCTTCATATAAATATGTGAATGACTCATCATCACTTGAAGGTGACATCTCTACCTTATACAGAATATGAAAAAAACATCAAGGCAATATGATTACTCCACCATCAGATCGTCTTGGCCAAAATTTTGATTTAATGACACCCAAAGTTAATAAAATAGTGTGAATACCTCAAATTTTCATGCCTTAATGTTTTTAGTACTCTATATTAGTTCGTTTCCAACTCTCCATCTGATATATATGTTAAAGGTTTCAGTGAACATGGAGCACCGTATTTCATTATACTCCCTAGTTAGAATAGTTTGATAATAATGGAATAATGAAAGGATATCACTTCAGTATGAGTCCCAAATATGAATTCTTCACATGATATTTTCCTTATATAGTAGGGTCCCTTTTTCTCTAAAGCTCATAAATAATGAACTCAATGAGAGAGATCCATTTATGGGATTTCACATCAAGACTCCAATTTTTTTTACCAAACTTCTCATATGAGGAAATAAAAAGCCTTAGCTGAAGTGTTACTCTTACTATCAATTATTTCATGCTTGAAACACAAACTAAACCAATCCCATGCTTTGGTTAAATCCCACAAAATCAAAAGGGTAGTAGCATTGGCCACCACCACAACAATATGAGAACAAACTTTGCCCACGGGTCTATGGGAATTTTTTCCACCACCATTACCCTCAAGACCATAAAATCCCCAATGAGTCCAATATTTAATGGTGTAATAACCAACTAAAATATAACCATAGGTATAGGAGAATTTTTATTACTACCTCATCCTCCCCCAGGAAAATTAGTCTTCTCCAGGTTGGGAGAAATGTCACAAAAAAACCATCACTATTTATCCTATTGAGTGAACCACCTCTTTATTTAGGGTTATTCTCAATAAGGGGTTTTGGATTATATCTAAATATTAACCTCTATAAATCAGTTCCAAGGGAGCAATAGAAGGAGAAGGAAAACCCCCATAAGGGTCTCAATCTGAAATGGTCTTCCAAGAAAGGAAATTCCAAGGAGAATTGTGAATTGAATTTTAATAGATATTCAATGGATAACAAATATACCCATATTTAGAAGGGGGCATAGTTCAGGAAACATACTATGCATTGATTAATGAAAACAAAATCAACCCCACCAGAGATCTAGAACATGATTCTGAAATATAACATAAATACGTGGAAGTTTCTGCCTGAAACACATACCACACTAAAATTATAAAAGAAGGTGTGTATACCCAGCACTAGAGACAAATTCAAAATTTGGGAGTTCCACAGAATAATAAAATTACACTCACTAAAATAGGTTTTGATAAAGATAAATGGAAAGGTTTGGTTTCATATCTCCTATCACCCAAAGAGACCAGGACCCTCACCATTGAGGAGAAACTAACTCAATGAAAAATGGAGTTAGAAGATATCAAGAGAATTAACATTTAATTTATTAGGGGAAATATTCCCACTAAGTATCACCTCCAAGTAGAGACTCACATTTATCCTATATCAAGTTTTCATCAACAAGGTGAGGCTACTCTATTGATAAGAGAAAAATTTAACCATCCGACCCATCCAGTACCCAAAAAACTATCTATATGTACCTAGAAGCTGATGAATATCATAATTTCCCTCTATTGGGGTAAAAAATAGTCATATTAGGTGATCTACACTATAATTAACCATACTTATTATAAAAAAAGTACAAGACAACCATCTCAAGATATACCCATTTCCTCCACTCAAGTGTTTAGAAAACCAATTGTATCTCAAAAAATTATTGAATCTATAAAGTATCTGGAATATTTAATGAAGGATATAAAAGGGTGTTGAGCACTAGTGCATCTAGTAATAAGTATATACCTTTAATGGGTGAGTGTAACTCCTCCTATGACATACTTCGTAAATCTAACATTCCTAAATTTAAAAGACATTAGAGGCCTTGAGTATCACATGACACACTTTGTATCTCGATGAGGCCCCCTGATGGGAACACTTGAGAAGAAAGATGCAGTTAATATTAGATATTTTTTTCATACTTTGGAAGGTCCCACATTAATCTGGTATAGTAACCCACCATCTATATCAGTCATAGGATGGTAATACCTTCATTGGAAATTCCTCAATAAATTTATCTCAATGCTAGGGAAGACAATGGTCCTTGATCTCTCAAATTGAAATTGGAATGATAATGAGAGACTCTCAAACTTTATTTCTAGATGGAAATTTCTGATCCTTAAACATGAAACTTCTATAGTATAATCTACTAGAAATAAACATAGAGAAACTATATGATGAGTAACAAA
The DNA here is from genome assembly GCA_963277665.1 of Viscum album. NCBI lineage: Eukaryota > Viridiplantae > Streptophyta > Magnoliopsida > Santalales > Viscaceae > Viscum > Viscum album. The sequence goes on from OY728161.1 coordinate 1,969,782,557, forward strand.
CAACATTTATCCCAATAAAATACCCCAATAAATTCATTGAGTTTCACAAAATTTCACAAATTTTGGAAGGTTCTATTAGGAGGAAAAAGTATAAGTCTCATCCAATAATTAAATCCTAAGGTATGGTGACCGAAAAAGCATAAAAAATGGTTGTTATGCTTAAACAATCTTCAAAACCATCTCTAGTGCTGAAACCCAGGAAATATCATATAGTACCCCATCATGAACAATGAAAAAAACACCATCATTAGGAAATGCAAAAGGAGAAAAGGTATCTACCATATAAAGATCAAAAGAAAAAGTTTATTCTTTATAAAATGAAAAGGTTCCTGGGAAATTCATGAAAACTATAGAGAATTTTTTTCTAAAACTTCAAGAGCATAGGAATCCTAATCAAGTTGGCCTCAATGACCACCCTAATTACTTAACATTCTAATAAATGATATAAAATTACATCCATGAGTGATTTTTCTATAAATAAATCCTCTAAAAGATGTTATCATCAAGGAAAGTCATGTTGGTTAAGCCACCAACACAAGTGGATCATGTTTTCACCAACTCACCAGAAGAAGAAATAGAATGGAATGAAATCCAAATAAAGGTTATATACAAATTTAATGATTGTATGAATAGAAAAATGGTCAACTGAGAACATTCCATCATCATGGATCAATTGGACCAACCATTTATGAGTCAAACCCCCTCTATGATGATTTATAATACTTATTTAGCACCACATTCCTTTGAGATATAGTCTTCTAAGAACCATTATAACTAGTGTAACAAGATAAAGGTGTATGAATATGAATTATGCTAATGCCTAATACAGTTCGAATCATCTTAGACTTTATTCCCCTTGAACAAGGAGGAATGGAACCACCCCACTAAATAGTCCAATGAGAACTTCCACATCAAATATAATCCTCATTAGATTAAGAAATCCAATACAAACCTCTTAATGTGATTCAATTGGAAAATATTTTTTCCGACAAAGAAGATACATATGACCCTGAGTCCTACCCACACATTTGTGGAAAAAAGAGGAAGAGGCCTATAAGGCTGATCAGGTCAAGGAATATGAGGTCAACATGGATCTCAAACTTTAGGTTAATGAAACCATATATACTATAGAGACCCAGATATAGGAACTACAATAGGCTTATAAGGAGAATATATCCAATCCAAAACATCCAGATCTTATTCAAGACAAATCATATTGGAGGACCAATTAGAGAATCAACATCTGCCTAGTAAATTTAAAAATATGGGAAGTTTTTCTCATACCAAACTATAGATGATAAAAATACCCTCATGTTCTGGTCTAGGAAGGCAACCAATAGTATAGGTGGCTCCGTCTTCTAAGTCTTAGACTAATAATAAACCACATGTAGGGAAGCATAAGCCTCTAGCTTAAAAGTATGATATCTTGAAACAAATTATTGTTAGTATAACTAAGATTTCAAATATCTATTACCTATAAATTTAAAAAAATACATTAGAATCTATTATTGGAGAACTTTTAGGCCATTAAGAGTTTAAAGCTGAGGTTATAATTGATAAATTATATCGTGCATAGATCAACCCTACCAAATTCCATGTAATCATCTCCTTTATAGAGAAAGACAAGGATAATTCCATACAAGGACACATCATACCTTTTTATTCATATGGTAAGTTGGATAATTTTTATATCCATTGATCTATCATTGAAAACAAATCCAGAATCAATCTCATCTTGGTATGGAAGCTCTGATGGTTGGGACATAGTGAAACTGATTTGTCTCCCTCTACTTTTATGATTCAAGGATATGAAAAATGTGATAAAACATCTAGTACAAATAAATCTAAAAGCCCATTTTTTGGATATTATATATGATTTTAAATTCATGTTTTTCCATCATGACACAACTTTTAATATCCCATTGGGAAGACTGTGGCTTTATTGGAATGTAGAAGTGCCTTTATCATACCACCAGTGCCTCAAGTACTCCACCAATGGACAAGCTGCAGTGTTTCAAGGTGATGATACCCATTTTGATTCCAATTAATATTAATACATAGATAATGGATTCTATAAAAAAGGGGAAACAACTAGAGATAGGTGATATCATCTGGATCATGACCTTAATGGATAAGAAATAACCTATGCCAACCCATTCCATAAAATCAGTGGATATTATGTATTTCTAATCAATCAAATTGAGGCTGTTTATATAGATTTGAGGATTATTGGGTCATAATCACCTTTTATGAGAAGAAAAAAATGTTTTATAACCTTTGTATCATATTATGTATTGGATAAAGTTCCTCTTGAACAACCAACTCTAGAAAAAGAAAAATAATACCATTCCATCCATACATATCAATCTCATTCCTCAATGTCTCTTTGAAAATGATAACCTGAACAACATATAGCCCCAAGAAATGAAAATGAGACTCTTCAAACAAGTGGATATGGATCTCATAAGAATAAGTAAGGCCTGAGGTTTGGGAAAATTTGTTCTATCTTCATGATATCGATCATATCGACCAAGTCCAATTTCATATAAGAGGGATATGATCTCAAACAATATGATAATTCCCCAGATAAAAATGTTCCCTATTTATATCCAAGATCCAAGGATATACTTACACCATGACCTAGATTAAAAAAATACCTCTACATAATCAACAAAAATTAAAAATTCTCCTATGTCATCTCATGAATCTCAGGTTATTGACACCTCTTCTACCGCTGATAATACTAGAGAGGAAGTAGAGGATACCCAGAATTTTCTTGATAATAATGCACATGAATTGGATCCCTTAGTGAATGGATATTAATCTTCATCATTCATATAAGATAAAAATTCCTCTGCATCATATTTTAATCCCAAATATTTACCTTCTTTTCCCACTTCCATTGAAATCAATGCAGAGGAATTAAATGAAGAAAAAGAGGAAAATTTCAGAGATTCCCCTCTAGAATTTGAGAAAGTCATTTATACCGCCATTGATGAACTCATAAAAGAGAATATAGGTACATAGGAAGTACCATAACCTAAATTAATTAGATTTTCCATGTCTCTTAAAGAACAAGAAACATATATTTATTTCTTGAAGCAACACCAGAATTTTTTCACTAAGAACTATACAAATATGCTCAAACTTGATCCTGATGTGTCCACCCATCATTTAGGTTTTCCTAAAGATCAATATGGCTATAAGAAGTAAACCAGATGAATTCATATAACTCATTATTCTATGGTAGAATCTGAATTTGACAAACTTATTGAATTTAACTTTATTTGGGAGGTTCAATACCTAAAATGGATTTTCAACATCATCCCTACTAAAAAGAATAATGAGAAAATAAGGGTTTTTATTGAATCTTGGAATCTAAACCATCATTTCCTATAGTATGAATTCCCAGTATTGTTCATAGATATTTTGATCGATGAAACAACTGATTTCCAGGATGACTCCGTCATGGATGGATATTCCAACTACAACCAAATCTGGATGGCTCATGAAGATGATAAGTACACTACTTTTAGGGAACCCTAATGAGTGTATTTATATTGAGAAATTAACTTTGTCTTAAATAATTTGAGAACCATATATCAATGTGACTTACACCATATCTTCAATCCATTTTTAGGGAAAACTAGGTAATTCTATTCTGGTGATCTGGTGGTAAAATATCCACAATGTTGTGATAATATTTCCAATATTGAGATAATTTTCAATAAAATATGATAGAAAAAACTAAATATAAATCCCTTAAAATACATGTTTGGGGTGACATAAATATAGTTTCTTAGTTGTGTAGTATTCTATATTGACATCGAGGCCGACCTTGAGAAGAATGAAGTGATCCTTAATATGCCACCTCCTAAAAAACTCAAAGATTTGAGAGGTATTTAAGGATACTGTGACATCCATCAGCTCACTTGTATGTATATTTTTTAGTTTTATTTATATTTTATTTCATTCTTGGGGTTTTTAGGTGTTGAGGGTTGAAATTTTGGTTTTCAAGGGAAACAGACCCTAGAGCACAATTGAATTTTTTTTAATCATGTGGATAACCGTGTAAGGGTAGATATTTTGGGGACAATGCACTTTTTCATGGTTTTTAAAATCATAAAATACCTAGGGGTAACCGTGAAACTTGGATTTTTAGAAGATAGTGACTCCCACATGGTTGGCGCAAATTTTTACTAGCCGTGTGGCTAAACCCTGTGAGTTTCCCAACTCATTAAAAACTTATATTAAAAAAAATGATGATAAATTAATATTCTCTAGGACTAGTTTTTTTCTCCCACTCATTTATAGACTCTCCCCTTTGGTAATAGAGTTCCCCTCTCCTTTTTGGTGTATTATCCTTGGATCTAGGGTGTTTTGGCTTGAGGTAATCTATATTATTTAATTTTTTTTTCTTCTTTTCCCCCTTCTCTTACTTTGTTCTTCCATTTTTATAGAAGGTGGAAACCGTAAATGGTATTTTGGATGAATCTAATGATTTTAATGGGAGTTTTTGTTTTTATTTATTATGATTTAGGTGTGTGAGTCATAATTCTTCCTAAATTAGGTGGTTGTTGTTGAAGGTAATGATATTGTAACCATTACCTAGGTAAGAATATCTATTTAAGGGAATTTTCCATGGATAAACTTTTAATAATGAATTTAATTTGGTTTAAATTTGTTAAATTTTCATTTAAATTATTTATGATTGATTTTTATTTAATTTTTTATGCGATCCATGGTTTTATATTGGAAATTTAATGTTTAAAGTGGGTTTTTGAAGGGAATGTGGCTTAAGTGTACTCCAAGTGTTTTATAAAATTGATCAAAATGGTTTTAAATGGATTTATAAAGTGGATTTAGAAATGATTTTACCTTGAGTAAGGTGTTTCATCAAAATGTTAAAGTTTTTTTATTAAAATGTCCTGTGAAATAACTTTTGATGCATGGAACTTGTGATGTGGATATGTTTGGCATTGAGTAGAACAAGGGATACCTGGTGTGTGATCATGTGTTATTCAAGGGACCATTAAATAATTTGGTAGGAAGACAAATATAGATTTCTCTTATTGTATAAGGTACTGAGAGAGCCTTTGGGAAGAATACCTAAAGATCTTCCACTTGTTTGACCAAGAGATTGAGAGAGATCTTGGGAGTTTGGTCTAAGGAAGATCGTGAGAGCTTCCACATTGTTTTGTTTACTAACAAAATATATTTAAGATGAAATCACATTAAACTATTATGGTTAGATACCTTAGTGTATATTACTCATGCCTGGTTTATTTACATGATTTTATTCATTATGTTAGTTAATTTTTTATGTGATATCATGTGTTATGACCATTTTCATTTATTTGGTTATATGATGATGATGTTGGTGCTTACCCCTATTATGCCTTGTTTTGGTATATTGAGCATATTGTGCCTTATGGACTTATTTCTTTACTTGAACCATGTGGATTAATGTTTTGGAATTTTTTTATTTAAAATAAAAACAAATGGATTTCATTGGATTATTTTAAATAAAAATGTTTTCAAAGTGAATAGTTTTGGAAAATGAGTTTTCAAACAAGTTTATTGGTTTTCATGGTTTAAAACACTTAAATAGATTCATTGTGGTATCCTAATGGGATTTTTTCATCACACCCTATATATTAATTTGGGCATATGTAGTCTTTGTTTTTCATGACACATGTAAATTCAAGATAACTATTTATATAGGTGGCTCTTCTTGATTGACTTCATCCATTATTTTGATGGAGGAGACATGGTGTCATAGGGTTAACTCATGGGGAGTTGTTTCAAGTTTTTATACTTTGGGGATGTACTCATTATCTATGTTTAGTCTATTTCCCAATTTTTTTGGGTATTGAGATTTTGAATAAAGAGACTATATTTATGTCCTGTGATGGCCTGCTATATATATAGTGTTACAAAATGGTTTATGGTATCTGTATTATCCATTATTGTGTTACTATGGTTGGATATTTATTTTCCATTGAATTTTATTATCCTGGTGCAGCCATCCCATTTCATGGATGGATCATGTTGGTTTACTATGGGAGAAACCATTCCCAAGAGTTCACTCCTTATTCCTGGTACTTTTCACTAACCTTTTGTGATTGGGAACGTGATTTAGGACATATAGCCTACTGACATGGGTGATGGTTTAGTTCTACCTGAGTCAGTTTTCTACAAAATAGTATCCTAGGAATGTTATTTTATTTGGGGTCAATGGTAGACCATGGATAATAATTTTGGTACTTGAGAGTCATGGATGGATGAGTGCCTAACCAACTTTTCTTTGTGTTGAACCTTGGGTTTCCATGGGTGGTATGGAATTTTATTTGAGTTTTAATCCTGAATATGGGTTGTTTTATTGGGAATTTAATGCATTTCTCATGATTTTTATGTGATATGGGGTGATCCTGTGGTATAATTTTCATTTTATGGTGAAATAAGGAGGTATGTAGGAGGATCATGGTTTATATACACAAATATTAGTAATTTTATGCAGCCTGTGTGGCCTTGTTTGTCACCTTGTAGTGACACTCACATGGTTTATAAACAATTTTCCAAACTGTGTAGCCAAATCGTGCACTATGAGGAGATGTCTAAAATTTTGATGTTTTCACCCCTTTCTCATTTGAAGTTATTATTTATGCTAATTATATTCATTGAGATATATTTTAAGGATTTATTTTGGTTTAATTGATGATGTTTCATATTCAATTGTGTATTGATTGAACTTGGGTTTTGTGTTTTGAAGACAATGCCTCCTAGAAGGGCCTCGTCTAGGCTTAGATATGGTATTGCAAATCTTTCCCCATAGAATAATCCTCTATTTGATCTAGAATTTGTATATTCAGTGATCCATATAATGAAATCCTTGGGATAGTTGGGAGGTCGAGAGAAAATATGGATATTAGACCATGCCCAAGAATTTACTACGAAAAATCCATAGGTTTTCCATGGAGATAAGGGATCCAACGAGCCTATGGAGTGGTTGGATCAGATTTAGTGGATATTTAACTTTATTAAGACACTTTATACCTCAAAGTTTAGCTTATAAACCTATATTATAGAAGGTCTAGGTAGAAAATAGTGGAAATCTATGGTGATGTAAAGGAGACATGGGGATCTCACATAGACCACTTTCAAAGTATATTGTAATCTAAAGTTATACCATGATACCTTGAAGGTGGATAAGGCCAGTAAGTTTATAATGTTAGATAATGTGGACCATTCAGTGCTGGTGTATGCAGTTTCATTCATTAAGTTAGTTCATGTCTCTCTAGAGCTACATACGAATGATTATTTTAAGGCTCAACATTTTGAGATAGGAATGTATCCTAAGATAAAGTCCATTATTATTATTCTCTAATTGAGAAACTTTTTTGAGGTGGTTGAAAAGGTATCCATAGTGGAGGATTACATGGTTCATAAAACATGTCTCAGTGGTGTGCCTTTAGGGGTTGGTAGCCAGAGCTCTTCATCTAGTTAGAAGCAGAAGTTCAGAGAATATAATTGGGTAAATAACAAGAGTGATCAATAGTTATTGGGAATAATGAAAGTGGAACCTATAGGTAATAATCTAAAATTCTTCTATTAGTATGGGAAGTTTGGTCATACCAATCCTAGTTTTCTAGAGGCTCCGAGGATGTGCCACCTATGTGGATGTTTGAGTCATCTTCAGTTCTTTTTTTAGGCTTCTATGTAGGGGAGCAGTGTTGAATCCACATTCTCAAAAGGTTATTTGGTGTAGACCAATGCTTCTAAAGGTGAAGGATGTCACTCTCTAAGTTCTCTCACTAGGAAAATTAGGATTATATTGGGCCAAAGTGAGGATGATTCCATGCAGTAGATGTTATACTAGTGGACTCAGATTCTGGGCTGGCCACCATGAGAGGCACGATGTTTATTTCTTCTTCCGTGGTATCTATTTTATTTATATCTATGTATCCTATTCATTTATATCATTGGTGTTTCTTAATTATTTGGTTACAAGAGAAGATTTGATTCATTTTTTCATGGATTTTCTTACCCCATTAAGTTGGAAGAAGGAACAAGGATTCAAGTGCCCAGAGTATCATGTTTTATTTCATGATGTGGAATTCATTTGGAATTTTCTTATGTTGGGCTTAGATGTTTTTGACCTTATCATCGACATGGATTGATTTATCATATTCAAGGTTCATATTGACTATTATCATCATAGGATCCAATTTTTTACTCTTTATTGGAGAAATCACACCTTCCAGGGTGAGTGGGATCTCCGATCAGGGAGGGAAGGACCAATTTATTCAAAGATGGGTTTGATTTCATGCTAGTTTTCCAAGTTGTTCTTTGATTCTATAAATAAGGTTTCAGAGAGTTGTCTTCCATCGGTCATGGATAAGTACACTAATATTTTTCTTGAGGTTTTTTTTTCGGGATTTCCTCCCCAATGTGAGTTCTAGTTTATCATAAATCTACTCTCTAAGATGTTCCCCATTTAGTTTTCATCTTACAAGATGTATCTAACCAAGATAAAAGAGTTGAAAGTATAACTAGAGGACCTTGAGGGTAAGAGATTTATCCATACCAACATGTCTCCATGGGCATCACCATTTTTGTTTGAAAAGAAGGTTCACAAGAGCCTCTAACTTTACACAGACTATCACAATCTTAATTAGGTAAACATAAAGAATACATACTTGTTTCTCAGAATTGATGATATTTTCAATCATCTCATAGGAGCCTATTGGTTTTCAAATATTGAACTAAGATCTAGGTACCACTACTTGAGGGTCCAGGAGGAGGATTCTCCAAATACCACCTTTAAAAGATGGAACAAACATTTTGAGTATTTGGTTATGCAATTTGGACTTACCAATGCTCCTACGATCTTTATGAACTTGATGAACTAGATATTCCATCACTTTTTAGACTCATTAATAGTTGTTTTTGTTAATGAAATATTGGTGTATTCCAGTATGGATGAGGATCATGATGAATATCACAGGTTGTCTTGGGATTCCTGAGGGACTATCTTCTATATTCAAAAATGTAAAAATTACAATTTTGGATTTAGGAAATGAAGTTATAAGGCCACATGATTTTTGAGATACGATTTTTGATGGATCTTGAGAAGGTTCTAGAAGTTATGTCTTGGGAGTAGCCTAAGAATGTGTTTGAGATATGAATCTTTTTAGGATTTTCTGGGTATTATATATTTTTTTGGTGAATTATCAGGATAGATTCTGGATTGACGATGTTGATTAAGAAGTGGGTGAATTTTGAATGGGATGAGAAGTAACAATGTTCTTTTGAGTAGTTATAGTCCCATTTGATATACACACTAGTTTTTATACTTCCTAACATTTGGAAATATTATACAGTTTATTGTGATTCCTCTAACATGGGATTGGGATGTGTGCTGATGAAATATGACCATGTGGTGGCCTATTTCTTATGGAAGATATACCAATATGAGTATAATTGTCCCACCCATGACCTAGATTTGGCATCCTTAATTCATGCACAAAATATATGTTTACATTAACTCTTTGAGGATCATTTTATAGTTTAATTAGATCATAAAATCATGAAGTACATATTTACCTAGAGGTAATTGAACCTTAGACAGAGACCCTGGGTAGAGTATATTTAGAATTTTGATTTTGATATTTCTTATTCACTAAGGAAGGGGAATGAATTCATCGATGCATTGAATAGGAATATTCTAGTGTAGGCTATTTAAGAATCAGTAGATGAGTGAGTTTTGATGAGTTTTTTTCTTGATATGAACCTAAGGACATAGGAGGATAGAGATTGGGTGTTCTTAACTAGTGTGTAGGACACAACCTCTCTTATCAATCAGGTTATAAGTGAGAAGGTATCCGACCCTAAGTTCTAGTAGATTAACATAGTTCTAAATGGTGGGAATACCTTGGGTGATTGGTCTCAGTCTCTTGATCATTCTCTCATTTTCAAGAAGCAGATGGTAGTTTCTTTGAGTTTGAGGTAGTCAGTGATGCATGAGGGATATCATTTCAGTTTTTCCATGAACCCTAGGGTGACCAAGATGTTTTATACCTTGAGAGGTAGATATTGGTGGCTCAATATGAGGTGTTTAGTTATAGATTTTTTTTCATGATGTTTGACCTACCATAGAACCAAATCCTAGCATCAGAGACTAGTTGGGTTGTTGTAGCCTATTTCCATACCTATGTAGAAGTGGGATGAAATATTGATGAATTTTATTATCATTCCACCTATAACTTAGAATAGAAAATATTCTGTTTGGGTGACTATCAATTGTTTAATGAAATAAGCTCATTTCCTTCCCATTAGAGAGTCAAATAAGGGAGAGGACCTTGGGCACCTATATGTTTAAGAGGTGGTCAAGATTTATAGGGTTAAGTTGGTGATAGTTTCTAACCAAGATTACCAATTCATTACTCAGTTATGGAATGGAATCCAAGAGTATTTGGGAACAAATCTAAAGTTAAACATCATGTATCACCTGTATACAAATAACCAGTTTGAGTAGACCATATAGACTCTCAAGGATATACTCCAAGAGTGTGTGCTTGACTTTGGGGGTTTATGGGAAAGTAAAATTTTGTTAGATGGTTTTTTATAATAATAGTTATCAGGTGTTGATTAGGATGGCACCATTTAAGGCATTATATGGATGGCCATGAGGATCCCCATTGTATTGGGATGAGGTAGGGGAGAATACCTTATTGGGACTGATCCAAATCCAGGAGATGACTGAGATAGCATGAATGATTAAAAAAAGGACAGTGATAAATAAGAGTCACCAAAAATCTTATACTGATTGACATCATCACCCATTGGAGTTTCAGGTCAATAAATAGGTGCTTATTTGGGAATCCATTCAGATGGGTCCCCATCACTTGGGGAAGTAAGGAAAGCTGGTGCCATGCTATGTCAGGATATTTTTATTTGTGTAATGTCTTAAGAAGGTATCTAATTGATTGGAGTTTCCAACATGAATGAACTCCATTCATGATGTATTCTACGTTTCCCAGTTTAAGGGATACCATCCAGATCTATCTCCTGTAATAGAGTGGGAATATTTAGAGATTGATCTCAATTCCACCTTTTTGGAGAAACCTATTCATATATTGGATCATCAAAACTAGTTTCTACATGGTAAATTGATTTCATTGGTCCATGTTATTTTATATCTTGGTAGTGATAGACCCGGGATATGAGAGTGAGAATATTTAGTGAGGGATTAGTGGCCTCACTTGTTTCCCTTTGAGGATGACTGAGGAATTTTGGGGGGGTAAAAAGTGGCATAGTGGGGAGATTTGTGACAACCTATGGGTCACTAGTATGTATATTTTTAAGTTTTATTTGTCTTTTATTTCATTATTGGGTATCTCAGGTTATGGGGGTCATAATTTTAGTTTTCGAGAGAAAGAGACCCTAGAACACAGTTGGTGCACAGTTTGTCTAACCGTGCAGCTAAACATGTGAGGGTGGATATTTGGGAGATGGTACAATTTTTCATGGATTAAAAATGGGTTTTAAAACTATTAAAGGCATAGGGGTAACCATATGGATTGGGTTTTTAGGAGATAATGACTCTTTCATGGTTGGACCATTCCTGAAGTAAGTGTATCTATTTAAGTGTGTTTTCCATGTATTAACTTTAAATTTTAACCATACTTGGTTTATGTTTATTAAATATTTCATTAAAATGATTTATGATTGATTTTTATTCCATTTTTGAAGAGATTCATGGTTTTATATTATCAATTTAAGGTTTAAAGTTGGTTTTCCAAGGGTAGGTGGTTTAAGTGCACTCCAAGTGTTTGATAAAATGGATCAAAATGGTTTTATGGTTTTAAATGGATTTCTAAATAGGTTTTACAAATATTTTTACCTTGAGGAAGGTGTTTTATCAAAATAGTATTTTTTTTATTAAATTTTCATGTTAGATAGCTTTTGATGTATGAAACTTATGGTGCAGATATGTTTGGAACTGAGTAACACATGTTATACCTTGGGAGTGGACCTATGTTGTCCAAGGGACCATACAATCATTTGGGAGGAAGACTGATAGAGCTTCCGCTTGTTTTCTAAGGGACTAAGAGATCCTTTGGGAAGAAGACTTACACTTGTTTGATCAAGAGACTGAGATAGATCCTGGGAGTTGGGATCATGAAAGACCATGAGAGATTCCACTTTGTTTATCCATATAGCAAACTATATTTTAGATGTAATCACATTATACCCGTATGGTTGGAGACCTTAGTTAACATTACTCATTCCATATTTATTTATAATATTTTAGACATTAGGTTAGTGAAATGTTTGATGTCATATCATGTGTTATTCCCATTTTTATTTATTTGGTTATATGATGATGATGTTAGTGCTTAACCTTATTATGACTTGTTTGGGTATATTGAGCATGTTGTGCCGTATGGACTTATTTCTTTACTTGAGCCATGTGGATTAATGTTTTGGAAAACTTATTTGTTTAAAAGAAAACAAAAGTAACTTCAAGGTAATGTTTTAAAGAGAATTTTTTTCAAAGTTAAATAGTTTTGTAAAATGAGTTTTCAAACTAGTTTATTAGTTTTAATGGTTTAAAATCCTTAAATAGATTCATGGTGGCATCATATCAGGGTTTTTTACTCACACCCTACATATGAATTTGTACATATATACTTTGTATTGCAGGATACAGGAAAAGGCAAGGACACTGTTCACATAGGTGTCTCTTCTTGATTACTTCCATTCGTTATTTTGATGGAGGATACATGGTCTCATAGGGTTAGCTCATGGGGAGGTGTTTGGAGTTTTTGTACTTTGGACATGTATATATTGGAATCTATTGGTGTCCTTACCTATTTTTTTTGGTTTTAAGCTTTTTACTAGAGATAACATGATTATTTCCTATGATGTCATGTTATGTATATAGTGTTATGATGTTGTTTATCGTATCTGCATTGGACATTACCATGTAACTTTGTTTGGATGTTTATTTTTCATTAACTTTGATTATTTGGTGTGGATATACTATTTCATGGATAGATCACATTGGTTCACTATGGGTGAAACTATTTCTAAGCATTTATTCCTTACACCGGATGCTTATCACGAACCTGTGGCGATCAAGAACGTGCTTCAAGCCATGTGGCCTGCTAACTTGGTTAATGGGTCAGGTCGACCCGAGTTGGTTTTCTATGGATACCACACCTGCATCAGAATATTCATAAAACATTTTGGGTAAAATTATTACCCTTCACCAATATATTGAATAAGGGATCCATTTATCAATGGGAAAAATATTTTCAAGAATATTTTGACAATATCATGTGATATCGCTTGAGACCATTGATATTGATGCTTCCAGTTGAAGGATAATTGATCATACTATATGTGGAAACCTTTAATCAGACACTTAATGAAATTATTAAACAAAATAATGATGTAGGAAAATATAATAGTTTCTACTATCTCAGTAGAACCATGCTATATTCTGAGGCTTGATATTTTACAACGAGAAGAATTACCTTGTATTGATCTTTGAAGTTTAGAAGCTAGGACACTACCTGCAACATTACAAGGTCTATTTGGTCTCTCATATTTATCCACCCAAATAAATCACCAATCATTCAATTTTTATTGGATAAATATAATATTGGGTGGTCATTTTGTATCGTTTTGATATATAATTCATACCGTAGAAGGAATTCAAAGGGATAACACTATAAAACTTTCTCATGATACATCCCACTTCAAAAAACATAATGGTGAATATATAATTACTTAGTGATGAATTATTATATGTTCATGAAAATTCCCAAACATGAGAGATATGTTTTGATGACACTTATAAAATCACAATAAGAAGAAGAATGGATAACCTTAAACTCAACAAAGACAGTTTGGGATTTTTTATTGTCTCCACAATAAAGGTATTTCTTTCCTATTCCTTTATGTTGTGATAAGTCTGCACCAAAAATGTGAATAAGACCAAGCTCTCATCACAGGATTGGAATTTTCACTTCAAATACTAGTGGCATAAATGAATATCAAGGAATATTCAAAGTTATTAAATAAGAAAATTAATGGTGAATATACCATTAAAAAATAGGAAATGATTCCACTAATAAATTATATATAAGGTATGATGATATAATTCCCATCTAAACCAAAACTATCTCATATTTTTAATTTGAAAAAAATCCTGTGATGATTCATTGGATAATGCAACCAAAACCTTGGTAGATTCGAACCAAGATGAAACAATCATCTATATTCCACATTATAGAGTAGTGTCCCCATTCATTAGCAGTGACTTGGAAGAGATTAATGAGATCAACACCACTCTTGAACAAGGAGATTCAGTATACTCAATAACTAAAACCACTATTGGATGTATTCCACCCATACTTTACTACCTCCAAAGTGGAATTATTCCATCAGATCAAGTAAAGAAAGAGAAGATCTGATGATGGGTTATCAACTTTTTTTCTTGATGATGGACCCAATGCTTAGAAATTATTTTATAAACAAATATTTGATGAAGACCTCCTTAGATGCATTGAAGGAGGATAAACCCTCATCATTATGTAGGAAGTGTAACATCCTAAGTTTTATTATATATATATATATATCCCTTTAAATAAATACTATATTAATAACTTGTTTCTCATCTAAAATAAACTACAAAATATTTTAGCATGAAGTATCTGTTATAAAATTAAATTATTTATCTATAAACACCATAAAAATGGAATAAAGAAACATTTCATTATTATAATGAGGCATGAATATGAAAAATACTATATTCCTCATTATGAGGAAAATAAAAATAGGACAATAAAGTATAGTAAACAAGAAAACAAAAATATTATAGAAAGATTCATTATGATCAACCATGAAGATAGCTCATCCAAAGACAAATATAGAGAGAATACAGATGAGAAGAAATATATATTTTTTACTTGTGAGTGAAATTAAAGGATCTAAAGCATTAGAATTTAAAGAAGAAAAATATTACTATTGTATGTGGTTATGACACTATTAAGAAATGATCATTGAGAGGAAATCATTCTAATACCTTTTTTAATAAAGAATAAATTAATTTAAAATATTTAGGAATGAAAGTACTACTTTAACTATATTTTTGTTTATATTTACAATAAATTACATGAATAGTTTTTTATTAAACATGAATTTATTCTTAATATGTTCATATTTAAAAAGTTATATTTATTTTGTAATCAAAAGAATATTATGTTCATGAACTTATATGTAATATGTTAATAAAATTAATCATTATTGATTTAGAATTATTTGATGATAAATGATAATATATGAGAAATATACATTATAATAGGAATATAAAATTTACTAAGAAATATAAATATTTTTATAAATAAAATATTAATTTGAAATAAATATATAAATTTTAATAATAATATAATTTGAGAAATATAAATATGATTGCATTTAAAATATTACTTTGAAATGAATGTATTATTAATTACAAATGAACATATTTAATGATAATTATAAAATATGATAGTATTTATTAAGGTATTGGAAATTAATATAATGATAATTATAAATTCTAATAATAGAATGCTTATTATGGTATATAAGATATTAATGTGTACAATGATAATTATAATTTACTAAAAGTTATGTTTAATAAATAGAATATATTCAATACTAAAATGTATGTAAAAGTATTCTAAATATATAAATATGTATTAAATAATAAATTATCATCAATGAAAGGAAAAAATAGATTATAATAATTATAATGAATAAAAATGATGATTTTTTAAAAATAATTTATTATATAGAATTATATTAAGTTAAAAAAATTATAATTAGATAAAATATTTTCATAGTTTATTTTTAGTAAAGTAATTTATTCACATTTATTTAAGGTAAGGGGATACATTACAAAGAAAATTACATGACACATAAATGCAGGGAAGTACTCGGCGGAGCTTGAACTCCTGGCCTCATAGAGACCTACAGTGGAAGTTACCACTGAGCTGTACCGTGAAGGAAAGAAAATAAATTTATATATATTTAGAAAACATATCTTATCAATGCTAGGAAACCCAAGAATATGAATATATAAAATATATTTCTTGGCCAAGCTTAAAGGTTGGCAGGCTCGAGTGGTGGTGGTGTCCTAGGTTAGTTTGAGCATAGGCGGTTAGGAATAAACATGGGATGTGTGGGTCAGTGCTCGAGATAAGTGGTGAAGGATGATTAGATTCCATAACATGTGGTTCCACATGATGGTCCATAGGAAAGAAACAACATTTATTAACCTCAATGGCTTGTTATTACGCATATTGATATATAAGGGAACACCCAAAAAACTGAAAGTATGATGTAGGATTGTATCTCATGGGTACTATTCACAATGTTTAAAATAATGCGCACACTCAAATTTAAAACCACCACTATCATTATATTTTAAAACTTGTATATAATTATTGATTTATATAAATAGGATATATATATATATATACTATAACACCCATAGTTTTTAAAAATAAAACTATGTTCAATAGCGTATACAACATGCAACACTGAGCCTAAATGAACTATAATTATTTAAATATGACCATTATAACCTAGATGTTAAATTGGTGGGTATGAAAAATATTAAATAATTTATGAAATATATATTAATTCCTTAATGAATATAAATTTACTTATAGATAATTAGTAAATGAGCATTAAATTTTTAATAAAGACATTTTATTCTTCAAAAAATATGTTTTCTTCAAAATGATTTTATTGCTTTTTGTGAGAAAATATTATAATTAATTTTTGGAAATTTTATAAAATATATTTGATAAAATGAACTTATTTTTTAAAATAATAATATTAAAATTAAATTAGGGTAAAAGTTTGAGGTTTGTTTTTGAAATTATTGATTTTTTAGTGAAAAGTGAAAATTAAAAAATATCAAATACTGTCATTTCTTTTCATTAAATAAAGTAATTTAAAAGACCCATTATAATTAATATTTAATATTAAAGTTAAATATAAAAGAATTTATTTACAATAATGTATTTTATATCATTTTAATCAATAGTTTTTATGATTTTTATGTAAGTTTATTTTTATGCTTAAAAACACGGTTTTCTGCAAAATGCTTTGAAGTACATAAACTTTATCCATTTTAATGAATCAAAAAACCCTATTAAGAACATATTTAATTGAAATTTATATATTATATATTAATTTATATTAATTTTACTTCCCATAATGATGAATTTTATTTAAAAAGTTAATATAATATCATCTATTTCTTGAAAATACATTTTATTGAAAATACATTTTCTTGAAAAACCGATTTTCATCGCATTTTACGAGTTTAATTTTAAATTAAATTCTTCCACTTCTATGAATTGAATTTGATAAAATTTATTAAATATTTTTAATCATCATAATTAATATTATTTTATAATTTTAACTTAATGTTTTTCATAATAAATAGTAAAAACTGTAAAAATTAATTACCATAGTTAATGTTAAAACAATATTTTGAGTATTACATTCCCTTCAGTTAAAATTAATTTTCCCAAAATATTGAATTTTTATTTTACAATTTTTTGAATATTTATGATCATTGGTTCAAAATTATATAATAATGCTAATTTTATTTTTAGGCTTAAAGAATAAATTACCCAGGTAAAAACCAATTACCGCGGTGAAAACTAAAATAGAAAAAGTGATTAATTTTAAATTTAAAGGGAATAACATGTTTAAAAAATGTTTATTTTTTATTTTTGGAGGTTTTTATCTACCTTATATTCTCTCTAATATATCATTTATCAATTTTCGAGGAACTTGTCTTGAGTGTGAATTCCCATTATTGAAAAGTTTTGGGTATTTACAAAAATATCACTCCTTCTCACTTATAAAAGGGAAAAACTTATCCTCTCATTTTAAAACTTAAATATCCTTATAGATAAAAAATACATAAAAAAATACCTTCCTTAGTTCCCTTACCACATCATATAGGCCTTTTTTAGAAAACCCTTATAGAAGGAATTTTGGTTCAAACATAAAAAGGTTTTCTGAAGAAGAGGTATCATTCTTAACCAAGTGTATTGTATTATTTATTCTTCCACATACTTAAAATATAATTCAAACATAAGGATACAATAAAATAATTATCTACCATATAATTAGATTAGATTATGTTAATGTGATAAAATAGATCCATCTCCTCTTTTATCAAATGGGAAATGAAACCATCGCTCATGTGTATGACAAACTACTGCCTCGCAAACCGATGTAATTAATTTTCCATTATCTCATCTCACGAATATTTATCATGATGGATTCAATTTATATATATGATATTCAAGAAATATTTATCACTCTGTAAAATTAATATATCATATATTTTCCTACCTTTCCATTTACTGAAAAATGAAAACTTCGTTCATGCGTACGTGTGGATTACTGCCTCCACAAAATGATGTGATTCGTTTTTCATCACTACATCACATGGATGGTATATATAAGTGTATTTAAAAAAATAATATTTTATTTATGATATAGTTATCATTCTTTAAATATAAAATAACACTTACCTTTTTTCTAACATGATTGTTTAAAAATGGAAATGTTACTCATGAGTATGTAAGATCTATCATCTCAATGATTGTAATGTAGTTAATTTTTCGTAATCATATTTAATGGTTGGTTTTAAAATTATAATTTATGTAAAAAATTATAATTATGAAATTATTATTATTCTTGATATCATGTAATAATTACTTCTTTTACCATAGTTAACCTACCAAATTCATTTTGGGCATATGAGCCGAATATTTTCAAAATGTTCGATGTGAAATTAATTGATTAAGTAATTGAATATGATATAATAATAAATAAAATAAAAGGATTAATAAAATTAACAAGGTTTATTAATAAATTAAATAATTAAATTAATTTTAATATTCAGAAAGATAAAGAACATATGTGGAAAATTGTACTCGAGGTAAGGGATCTCTCTAAACCACCATTTTATTCAGGTAATGATCATTCTAGAAATAATTAAATTTATATATCTCTTTAAAGTTATAAAATTCTTACAATTTTTTTATATATGTATCTCAAATTTATACCAATATTATTATACCATCATTTTGTGGGTTAATAAATGTATTTTGTTTATTTTTTAAATTCCTTCATTACGAGATGTTATATATGGGATTAGAGAGTAAACCTAATCCATAAAGAGAGTTTTTCCACCATGTGATATTGTCTAAGAAGTTAAACATGACTCATGTTTATGTCATGTTTTGTGCTACTGCCACATTTACTATGATTTTATGATATTATGATACCATTTTCTTTATATTATGATTCCATGTTAATACCCATGAGCCTTCACTTTTATGAACATGTTATACCTTTAGATCACACATTATGTTTCCTTATCATATTTATTCCCTTACTATGATTTTTAGATCACCCCTTTTTTTTATGTATTCCCTAGGTTATCCTATATAGTTTTGGGAGCTCAAATGGATTTAGGAGCTCATTATGGAGAATAAAACAAAGATTAATTGTTTTAGTTTTCTTTAGATATATTATGAACCTAATATTATAAAGGCACCATGCCTCAATATCTTGGGGTTTTACTTAAAAAGATTATGTGGTTTTCCTAGTAATACATCCCTATATGAATACTACAAGTGAATGTGCTTTTGTAATAGATAAATCTAGGGGTAATAACCCCTAAAAGATTTAGTTGAGTTTACCTAAAATATAATTCTAATTCATAGTGAGTGTGCCCTTACTGTGAACCTAGTTTGAAACTCCCAAGGTTTATGCTTGGGTTAATTTAGATTTTCTATATGAACTATTATGATGAATTGGAAAATAAAACTAGTGGAAACCTATGATATTACATAGTGATATGTGATAAACATAAATTATCTTAGGTTGATAATTTTTAGGTTGATCAGAAGTTCAAAGTATTATAGACCCCTTTTGAGGGTTTATGTGATGATATTTTAAGTCAACTAATGATATTTTTGGGAGATATTTTATTCAGTTGAGGTATATGTAACCCTTAGGTTTAACATGAAGTATTATTTTAGAAGAATTATATTACATTTATTGAGTATTTTCATCAATTTTTTTGGGATTTTTATAGGGATTATATTAATATAGTTTTCATAAAAAGAATAACTTGTCACATCCAGAAAGGCTGTGGGGCTTGAACCCACAACCAAAGGGTGACAAGGGTGCATTGCCTACCACTAGCCTATGTGATGTTCTAGTTAGTTTAGATTTTTTAAAAAATTTGATATAAAATATTATAATTATCTTTGGAACATATGTTTTATAGTTTAAATAACCATGAGATTGAAAAGTGATTTAGTGATTAAGTAATTAATGATATTTCAGAAGAAGTTTACTATTTTAGGAAACTTATATGATTAAGGTAAATATAATATTATGGGATTTTATTTGAGGAATACTTTTTGAATTATATTTTGAAAGAATATATGATTTTATTGAAGATTTATTGTGATTAAAGATCTTTATAGAAATTATTATCAAATATTATTAAGGCATATACATTTTTGTATAAGACTTTAAGTGTGATTGATTTTATTTGGAGATAATATTAAATTTTTAATAAATGAATATATGATAAAATCATTAAAATATTTGTGTTTAAACATTATTTAGGAATATTTATAAGAATTTTATGGTTAATTATTTATCAAATGATCTAAGTTGAACTTTAGGTGTTATTGTGGAAGCTTTAGAGATTAATGTTGTATTTCATCATATTAAGATTTATTAATTTTGGGAAATTATTCTACCTTGTGATAAACATTATTATTTTAGTTAATGTGTAATATAGGTGGAATATCTTTTTATCCTTTTTTGGATTATTTTATCCATTAGAAGCTGATTTTAGTGGATCTGGAATAAAAAAAATCTATCTTGAATACTCATTATTTAAAGCAAATGGTGAGATTGTGTTGGAAATTGATTAAAGGATGAAATTATACTTATAAATTAAGTATATTTCCTTAAATTATTAGTCTATATGGTAAAATAATTACTAAAATCTATTAAAAGGATATTAAAAAAAGTATTCTATTACCTTCATTTTTTTGAATCAATGGTCTTTTTTATAACTCTATGGTTTATGGTTTTTTGGTTGTTAACTTTATCATGATCATTAAATTTCTTATGATCAATTTTATCTTTCACTCACCAATATTATTTGGACATTAATTTTTTTCTCCATGTTCATATTTTCACTTCCCACCAATGTTATCTTATTTGGAAGCCTATTTATGTGATGACCTTCATATTTACTTTTCCCTCTTTTCAATAGGAAGTTTCATTAACCCCCTTTTATGATGTGTATTTAAAAAAAAAGTATTTTCAAATATTGGACCTTTGATGATCAATATAAAATTTTCAAGGCATAATTTTTTTTGGGTGGGTGGGGGGTATAATGTAACACCAAATTTTTTAAAAAATAAAACTATTTTTGATTACGTATATGAGATGCAACATCGAGCCTAAATGAACCATAATTATTTAAATTTAATAGTTATAATATAGCTGTAAAATTGGAAGGTATGAACATGATTAACACATTTATGAATTATATATAAATTTCCAACTCAATATAAATTTATTGATAAATTATTAGGAAATAATAATTAAATTTTTAATAAATACATTTTATTCTTCAGAAAATATATTTTCTTAAAAAAATATTTTTATTTCTTTTCGTGAGCAAATATTATAGTTAATTTTTGGAAATTTTATAAAATTTATTTGATAAAATGAAATTAATTTTTTAAATAATCATATTAAATTTAACTTAGGGTGAAATTTTGGGTTTTTTATGAAATAGTAGATTTTTCTGTGAATAGTGAATTTTTTTGATTTTTTCCAATACTGCCATTTTTTCACTAAATAAAAAAAATTCAAAATTATAATTATATTTTTGATTTGGTATTAAAGTTAAATATGAATGATTTTATTTATAATAATATAATTAATATCATTTGAATAATCAATTTTCAGGATTTTGGTATAAGTTTATTTTTATGCTTAAAAACATAGTTTTCTGCAAACTATTTTTAAGTGAATAAAGATTATCCATTTTAATTAATAAAAATAAACCATAGTAAGGAATGATTTAAATTAAACATATTATATATATATATATACACATATATACATATTAATTTAAATTTACATAATTGTGATTTCTAGTCATAGATTTAATATAATATAGTATATTTCTTGAAAAATGCATTCTTTTGAGAAACCGTTTTTCGACACGTTTTGCATGTTTTAAATTAAATTATACTAATTATATGAATTAAATTTTGTAAAATGAATTAAAATTTTGGAATTATAATAATTAATATTAATTCATAAGGCCAACTTAATTTTTTATCATAATTAATAGTAAATATAGTAAAAATTAATTACCATGGTTATTGTTAAAACAAGGTTTTGCGCGTTACATGCACTTGTTTCAAAATTAATTTTTTTTCACACATAAGTTTTTTATTTTATAAATTATATTTAATATTTATAATAAATGGTTCTAAATTATATAATAAGTTTTATTTTATTTTTAGGTTTAAATGATAAATTACCTAGGTAAAAACTATATAATATGGTGATATCTAAAATGGTAAAAGTTAGTAACTATAAAGTTAAATGGAATTACATGTTTTAAACATGTTTATTTATAATATTTGTGGTGTTTATTGAAAATATATTCCATACAATACATCATTAATCAATTTTTGTAGCACTTGGTTTTAGTGGGACTTCCCATTATTGAATAATTTTAGTTATTGACAAAAATGACACTCCTTCACACTTATAAAAGGGAACCCCCTATCCTCTCTTATCAACACTTTAAGAGCATTTTGTTTTAGAAAATACCTAAAACAATATCTTAATTACTTCCCTTACCACATCCTAGTGGCCTTTTTTTATTAAAAAACCCTCATAGGAAGGCTTTTGATGCAAACATAAAGATGTTTTTCGAAGAAGTGGTATCATTCTTAACCAAGCATTTTGTATTATTTATTATTACACACCCTTAAATTATTATTTAAATATAATGATATAATAACATCAGTATCTACCATATAATAATATTATATTATCTTAATGGTATAACCTAAATCCATCTCCTCTTCCATCAAATGGGAAATGAAACCGTCGTTCATGTGTGTGGCGGTCTACTGCCTTGCGAACTGATGTAATTAATTTTCCAACATCACAAATACTTATGATGATGGATATAATTTATATATATATATATGATATTAATCAAATATTTATCATTATTTAAAATTAATATATAATATATTTTCTTACCTTTCCATTCATTGAAGAATGATAATGTTGTTCGTGTGTATGTGTGGACTACCACCTATACGAAGCGATGCAATTCGTTTTTCACTACCAAATCACATGGATGGTATAAATAAGTGAATTTAAATAAATAATATTATATTAATGATATAATTATCATTATTAAAAGATAAAATAACACTTACCTTCTTTCCATCATGATCATTGAAAAATAGAAAATTTACTTATGTGTACGTACGACCTACCATCTCTATGATTGTAACATAGTTCATTTTTCATAACATTGGTTTTAAAATTATAATTTATATATAAAAATTATAATTATTTTATGATTATTATTCTATATATGATGGAACAATGAATGATTTTAATATAGTCAACCTACAGAAGTCATGTTGGACATATGAGTTGAATATCATCAAAACGACTGATGTGAAATTAATTAATTAAGTAATTGAATATAAAATGATAATAAATAAAATAAAAGGATTAAAAAAGTTGAAAAAAGTTATTAATAAATTAAATAATTAACATAAGTTTATTATTCATGAATATAAAGAACATATGTGACAAATCAAACTCAAGGTACGGGATCTCTCTAAACCACCCTTTTCTTTGGGTTATAACCATTATATCTCTAGCACACTTTATATATATATTTAAAGGTATATAATTTTTATAAACATTGTATATATGTATCTAAAATATATACCTATCTTATTCTACCTTCCTTTGATAGGGTAATACATGTCTTATGTTCATTTCTCAAATGCATTCATTATGAAATTTCCTTTTATTATGATATGAGGAAAGATTATAAAACCTGTTTTATTTCCGTGGATAATTATTATGTTTATGTATGATGATTTATTTATTTATTTGTCATATATAATCATGAAAATGTTATGATGAGTTCACCCAAATAGTTCTCTAATGAATTGGGTAAAGCTTTTGTCACATGAAATGTTATGTATGGGATTAGAAAGTAAACATTATCCATCATGGGACTTTGTACACCATGTGAAGTTGTCCAGGATGTTATTCTTGAATCATGTTTATGTCATGTTTTGTGTTTCTATCACATTTCATATGTTTCTATGATCTTATAAGACCATGTTATTTATGTTATGCTTCCATGTGTATACTCATCAAACTTCTCTTTTATGATACCATGTTATACCTTTAACTCACACATTATGTTTCCTTATCATATTTATTCTCTTACTTGGTTTTTTAGCTCACCCCTTTATTTTATGTATTCCATAGGGTATCCTATGTAGTTTTAGGAGCTATAGAGTATTTAAGAGCTCATGATGGAGAATAAAATAAGGATTTCATGTTTTAGTTTCCTTTTGATGTATTATAAACCTAGTCTTCCAAAGACACCAAGATTTAAAATCTCTGAGTTGTACTTATTGGATATTTATATTAAAAATCAAGTGGTAATATGTATAAAAGGCTTAGGTTGATATATATCCAAACAAGTGGATATACTTTTTCATCACCCAGAGGATTCACATGGTGTATGATTGGCCAAATGATGCATCTCACAAGCCCATATAAATAACTTAAGCAACTATTTCATCCCCAACAAAAACACTATATAATTAACAATAGGTATCATATATATATATATATATTATGGGTTATTATTTAGAATTATGGGACAAGAGGGATAAAAAAACAGTAAACTATAAATAAAGCTAAAGCCACCATCTTCAACCTCACCTGCTATACATGATTTTCAGGATGTTGTTCACGCTATCCATTTGGTATGAAATCAGAGATATCATTTTATTTGGTTGTAATAAAAAAAATTACAATTGGGGGGATTTTTATTGAGATATTTTTACATGAGAATGTGATGTATCTTAGGTAAAATAAAACTCTAAATCAAAACAGAATCAATAATATGTTGTCATCTTTTTATTATTTTAAGGCCGATGAGAAGAATACACACACACACAATTTTTTTTCTTCATAGAAGGATGTTAGTATGAGTAAATAATTTACCAATACATTAAAATTAATTTAAAGAATCAGAATTTTATGGTGAATTTCTAACAGTAATAGCTGAAACCATTATTGTATGAAGGTCACTCCCTATCCTTTTCTCCACCATTGATCACCTTATTCATTGAAAACTATTAAGTCTTATATAGTACATTATATGTAATATAGGTTTTATTATATAAATTATCTCTTCATATGTTCACACTCCTTCACTGGAATTACTTTTCCCTAGTTTTGGTTGTAGAGAGAGACAATGAGAGAGTGAGTTCTTAGGAGATTACCTTTGGAAGCGAGTTCCGTGAAGGGGAATTCATTAAGGTTGGGTTATAAGTGTATGTTAAGGGAGTTTTTTTTAATTTCTATTTTAAATTTTCAAGTAATTACTCTATTTTTATATTATTTTAAAAAAATAAAATTCTCCATATTTTTGTTAAAACGTGTTTTTCCTAAAAATCTATTCTCTTCATTAACTTCCTTCAAAATTATCATTAATTTTTTAAATTATACCATGAAAATGAACTATTTTCTATATATTTTCATAAACTATCAAAGATAATTTAAAAATAATTTCCTTACATATAAAATTTAAATATTTATCTAAAGGAATTTTTCATTAATTTAAAGTTTATTTTCATCAATAACTTTATTTCATGTTTTAAAGTATGAGTTTCTCACAAATCATTTCTTGAATTCTCACTGAAAAATCTTGTATTTATCTAAATATCTTCATTTTTTTAAATTAATTTTTAACATTGGTATTAAGGATTTTGAAAATAAATTTTTAAATGAAATTATGATGAAAAAGAAATCTATAAAAATTTTTGGTAAAAATTTTCACTTGGGAATTGTAAATGGTGACTAGAGTTGAGGAGTGAACCCAAAACCTTAAGGGAATTTATCCACTAAGGTAATGGGTGGGCCCTATATATCTCCTCAATATTCCAGGTTTCCTCAATCATTTTTCCAATCTTACTAAAACTCACTAGATTTTATTTTTATAAGTAAATAATATTAAATTTTTGAAAATTAAATGCATGATTTTAAAAAGCGAATTCTTGATTTTAAAAAGGGATTTTAAAGATGTGTGTTTTTAAAGAAATCTATCTATAATATTTTTATTTTTTATGAAATAAAGTTTCTAAAATCATCCTTTTAAGGATTTTTTTGAAAAACATTTTTGAACTTAGAAGGTACTTTTATGCTTATAATAATGTTTTATTAGGCTGAAATTATTCTATTTTAAAGGAAAATATTTTAAGGAGTTTTTAAGAATTTTAAAAGGGGTTTTCTTACTCTTTAAAAACCCTTACTAGAATTTTATGCTCACCCAAAGTTTTAAAATGATTTTTATAGTGATTATTGATGAGTTAGAGCCATTATGGATTAAACCCTTGAATATGAGGTTTAGGATAATGTAAATTGGAATATTATCCAAAGAGTTTGTAATAATTGGAAAAAGTTTCCATTTAAAGGAAATAGTATAAGAATTTATATATACTAGAGTTCCTAATTATCTAAATATCTAGAACTAAAAATATTCTTGGGTATATAGTGACTCATTATTCAGAATTTAGATTGTGATTTTAATTGTTAAAATTAAGTCATTTATTTTAGTATCAAATTCATTATAAAAGAAAAAGAATAACAAGAGTATGTATTTTTATCATTATACCCAGGAGTGCAGGTCCAATGAATTATATGAAGTCTATTCAGGTACCTACAATAGTCATTAATCGAAAACTAATCTCTCCCACCAGATGAGGAGGCTTGGATACTTTTGACCATTGATGACACACTATTTTTTGGAGTTCAACAGAAAATTTCATGTTTAATAGATACATTCCAATTTCATTCACCAACTCCCCTGAGTTATTACATACCACTAAATATTCTTGACCATTTTTTATGTAGGGATTTAATTTCATGGGTCTGTATCCCCTAGATACTATTAGATTATTCAAGTACATTATTACTTTTAGTAACTTCTTCTCTAAGTGGGATAAGAATATATACGACAATTAAGTTGGGATGATGACTATCATCAACTTATTGAAGTCAAAAAAATCATTAATAGATTTGGTTTCCATCACATAATATTGATAGAAACTAGCATCAATTTATAGTCTTTAGAATTTAAAAGGCTATATATACAAATATGACATTTAGTCTAACCACTCATCCTTCTACCATGCAGTGGAAAATAGATTAACTAAGGCTTTCAAAAAGACTCAATCAAACATAATCTTTAATATGGTTGATAAATAGAATAAATAATATCCTGAAAATTCTTTCATGCTTTGTGTGCTTGTCACACCATAGCCTATAATACTATGAAAGAGTCCCTATATTTAATCATATAAAGTACGAAGACAGTCCTTCCTATTTAGGTCCAATTTCACTCACTCCAAATCACCATTTGTAATTAGTTTTCAAAAGATTAATAGTCTCATAATTTGTTGGATGAGTTATTATAAATCAATGATAAGATATTTCATACGTTTCACAACATGGAAATACATCAAAACTAAGTTTCATGGGTTTTTAATAAGAAATTTCACCTTAATTAGTTTTTTCAAGGAGAGTTGGTATTAGTTCTCAGAACTTTGATGATACCAGTGAAGAAACTTACAAATCTTGAACTGAAGTGGGAAGGACCTTATGTCATACACAAGGTTTACTCTAATGTATTTTATTCCTTGATCCCAATGGATGGAGAACTCTCCACATCGACCACCAAAAAATATCTCTCAAGAAATAATTTTCATAATTTTAAGTTAATTCCCCACCATAAGATGTTAAACTACATACCAAACAACCTCATTATATGACATTAAACTACATGGTTATCTTCTAGACCGCATGATGTAAAAACTCACAACAAAATCACCACTGCATGATGTTAAAATTCATACTGTAAGTCCAAGATGTAAGAGCTTAAACTACATATAACCATTATCCCAGTTGCACAAAACTAAACTGCATGACACTTTCATCCTAGTTACATGATGTTAAAATATATGAAAACATCACCACCAGGAATTCTAAATTATATGGTGTGTTTTTTAAATGACCTAGTCATGTTCTCTAGTATGGTACATGTAATCCTACAATAGCCTATCATTTTTAAAACCATTCATGACCCATGTGAGCTTATAGGTCTTGGTAAATTGCCTTGACTAACATGACTAAGATACACCATGTATAAAGGTGGGGAATAAAATGATCCAACATAAATTTCCTTAAAATACTCAAAGTGTCCTACTCTATATGGCCTAATTTTCTTGCATGATACCCAAATATTTTTTGAAGTTCCTGGTACACAATCTTCCTATGCCCAAGGATATCAATTCCCCCACCCTATATAAGATCCTGATTTGCAGAAGGGGGTATTTGATAAAAAAATATTTTCAATTATTTTATTATGCATTTCATTTTTTTTAATCCCACCAATGTGTTATTTCAAGGGAATTTGTCACATTTTATAGTTTTTGAAGTATTTTGTGCTTAATTATTAAAATGACTTATTTTGGAATTTAACTATTTTAATTTATTTTAATGTTTTAGCCATAAATTTTTCTGAAATGATCCAAATTTAAAAATTCTTATTTTATATGTTCTTATGGTCGATGTTAGTCATTTTAACCTTATAGACCCAAAGCTCAATCCATAATTGGGAAGCTCAAATCCAGATCACAAGTTAGGCCTCAAAAACTGTGCACAGATAGAAGAATTTTATTTTTGGGCCAATATCACATACATGTATAAATAAAAGTAGTTGAAATGGAACATTAGTGTAACGTCCTGGTTTTGGAATCCACCCAGAGGCACCCCGTACCTGGTTGGTCACATGGACTCAAGCGCATTTCCCTGAATGCCAGAGGCTGCCGACTAGTAGCGAGGGCCTTGGGTGTGATAGTGGGGAAACTATGCCCTCATTGAAAGAGTACACAGTGGAAGTAACAACACATAAAACATCAAAAGCAGTAAATATCCAACAACAATAATAGTAGAAGACTGATAAATAAACAACTGGAGAAAAAATATATGTAAATGATACATGATATATATATGTCTAGGAAAACAGCCAAACAAGTCACAATGCTGAATACAGTACTAAACCAAAGTACAAAAGAAAAATAGAAAAACTCCTCCGAATCTCAAGCCATATCTTGGTCCCATGCTCTCCAGCTCTAGTGAAATCAAGAACCTGAAGTAGAAGGGTGATTTCCCTTATGTATATCTGCAATAACATAATCTGTTTGGGCCCAAAAGCATGACCCAAACAGGGCGTGAGATAAAAATCCTAGTAGGAAACCACCCAAAGATCTATGCCTAATATTCAGTGAATATATGGCAGGTAAAGTACAGTAAGCAGTAAGCAGTAAGAAGTAAACATGATAATACACAACAGTAAACAATCCTCAGTCTCTAGCATAATATGTACAAACAAGAAAGGAGCCACTCAAGCAAGTAGAACAACAGGTAACCCTCTGGGTAGTTCTCACAGCCTAACCCTTATGGTTCAACCTAAAAGTACTAGCAACCCTCTAGGAGGAACACACAGTCTCACCCCTCTAGTTCGGCTAAAGAATAGACTCTCTGGGGAAGAACTCACCGTCAATTCCCCCTATAGTCTTGTATCGTACTAAAGGCGCTCTGGGGAAGTACTCAACATCTCATTCCCCCTGTGGCTCACGTCGAGGAACTATATACACTCTAGGGAAGCACTCAATTTCAATTCCCCCTGTGTTCTAACATCGTACTATAAAGACACTCTGGAGAAGCCCTTACGTCCATTATCCCTATGGTCTACTACACTAGGTTCTCACAGCCCTATGTAAAGTCAGCAAGTATCGCATCACGTAACGGCCAAAGTGAACCTCAATAACTACTTGGATAGCAGTCTACAACATCTCATCATGGAAGAACAACAATCACACCATCCTACAACTAGGCATGGAACTGTCAAAAGCCTAACAGGAAAAACTAGACCAAACGGTCATAAATAGAAAAACATGCATGGGAAAAACATCCAAAGAACAGTAAAATTACCCTATTCACAAAAAATATCCTCTACTCAGGCATATAAGCAAAGCAGGCAAACAACAAGGTAAAAAAAGGAAACACACAATACCCCGTTCAAGGGTATTGGTGAAATTTACACAAAATACTCAAATAATTTCTACAAAAAGGCACAAACCACCTACCTTGACGTTAGGAGATCTATATACTTGAACCAAGAGTCTTGAATCTTCTTAGAACATCTTAGATCTATGAAAATGTGCAAAACATTCAACCCATGATAACTTGTAAAAGAGGAGGAATTAGAAAATGATGCTCTAGAAGAAGGAAGAGCTTACCGCTGCGGTTGCAATGCAATCGATGATGGTTGATTTGGAGAACGGATGGAGGCTCGGGGGATTAGGGGAGATCTGCAGCCATACAGGATGCTCTCGGTCAAAGAAGATAGAGAAGAAGATGGTTCTGGGGTTAAGACGCAACCCTAGTGCATTTAATGAAAAAAAGAAAGTACACGATGTGTACTTTTGGATTACACAGTGCGTACTAGAAATTTCCGTACTCCGCTTTAGGAGGCCTCCACATCACCCCTACATGGCCGTGTGTGTGGCCATGACACATCCAGCACATGGACTCGAGCGACAACGAAGTACACGACGTGTACTTAAAAAATTTCCAGAAACTCCTCTTTTCTCAAAAACCCCAGAAAAAGGAAAAACATACCTGAAAAGAAGGTCCAGGTTCTTAAAAACTTCCCCCCTTAAAGAAATTCTTCCCCGAATTTCCCTAGCGAGGTGTGGAAGAAGAAACCCCAAACAACTTCGGCCACTGTGATCATACACCGGCCTCCCTCTCCCAAGTCTCATCCGGTACTCGCCCATGCTGCCATATCACCCGTAGCAGAGGAACATACCGGGCACATAGAACCTTTGTACCTTGATCGACAATCTGGATGGGATGCTCCTCAAACGATGCATCCACTTCGAGATCAACCTCCTCAGGTTGAAAGACATGAGACGAGTCTGAAAATTAACGTCAGAGCTGAGAAATGTGGAAGACATCGTGCATATCCCGATACCTCTAAGGTAACTGCAACCAATAGGTAACCAGCCCAACTCTCTCCAATACCTCCAACAGCCCGACATACCATGGTGAAAGCTTACTCTGTCTCAGAATCCTCTTGTGTCCCAACCTTGGTGCGGCACGCAGGAAAACTTGATCCCAGACCTTGAACTCTAGAGGTCATCTCCGCTGATCATCATAAGACTTCTGTTGAGACTGTGCGGTAGACATCCTCTTCTGAATCAACTCTATCTGCTATAAGGTCTCCTAAACAAGACGAGGTCCCAGCAAAGCTGCCTCTCCTGCCTCTAGCCAACATAAGGGTGATCGGCATGGACTACCATACAAAGCCTCATAAGGTGACATCTGAATAGTTTCTTGAAAACTATTATTGTAGGCAAACTCCACAAGAGGTATATGCTTCTCCCAAGAACATCCAAAGTCCTGAATGAAAGCTTGGAGCATATCCTCAAGCACTTGAATCGTACGCTCGGATTGATCATCTATCTGGGGATGGTATGCTGTACTCAAAAGTACCTGTGTACCCAAAGCCTTCTGAATCCCCTTATAGAACTGAGAAGTAAATCATGCATCTATGTCCGAAACAATAGAGTGTGGAACTCCATGTAGATGTAATATCTCTCAGATGTACAACCGCCCCAGCTCATCAATGCTAAAGGTCTCCTTGATCGAAAAGAAGTGAGAAACCTTCATGAGTCTGTCGATGACAACCCAAACAACATCACTCCCTTGAGGAGACCTCGAAAAACCGGTCACAAAGTCCATCACGACATTATTCCACTTCCAATTGGGAATGGGTAACTGCTGTAAAATCCGTGCTGGTCGCTGATGCTCTACCTTCACCTGCTGATAAGTGGAACACCTCATGAAAGAACCAGCAACATCCATCTTCATACCTGGCCAACAATACTGACGATGTAGATCATGATACATCTTGGTGATGCCAAGATGAACTACCCAAACTGAGGAATGAAAGTCCCACATCATCTCCTCGCATATGTCTACTAGAACCCATACGCATCCATGGAAACACAAGATCTCATCCTCTCCTACTGTCCATCCAGGAATAGGGTCCTCTCCTGACACGATTTCCCATAGGACTAGGCCTTTAGAATCTGATAGCTACCTCATTCGTACCTGATCAAGAAGCATAGAGGTAACAGCTACAGAAGATAGGAAATTCTTCCCCTGTCTGTCGTGCACCTCCAAATGCATCTCTGAGAACAGAACCATAAGCTTCCACTCACTACTGGCCTCCTGAACTGCCTGTATCTGTGTTCTCCTGCTCAACGCATCAGCCACTACATTGCCTTTCCCAGGTGTATAGGCAACCTCAAAGTCAAAGGACTGAAGATACTCAACCCACCTGCGCTGTCTCAGATTCAGATCACGCTGAGTGAAGATGTACTTGAGACTTTTGTGGTTAGTGAAAACCACAAAATGCTCTCCCAGAAGATAATGTCCCGAACAACTTAAGGCATGAACAACAGCTGCCAACTCCAGATCATGCATCAGGTAATTCCTCTCATGTGGCCTCAACTGCCGAGACCCGTACACAACGACTCCATCTCCCTGCATAAGCACATCTCCATGACCAATAACTAAAGCATCGCAGTAAACGGTATAGATATTTCCTGGCTCTGGAAAGACTAGTATCGGTGCTTAATTCAACATCCCCTTTAGCTCCTGAAAGGATGAATCACAAGAATATGACCATAAGAATTTCGTACCCTTCTTGGTCAGACCCGTCAACGGTGGTGCTAAGCGTGAAAAGTCCTGTATGAAGTGCCCGTAGTATCCAAACAGCCCTAGAAAACTCTTCACCTAAAATATGTTCTTTGGATGATCCCAAGAAACTACTTCTCTCACTTTCTCTTGGTCCACTGATACTCCTGTTTCTAAGATAATGTGGCCCAAAAAGTGAATCTGATACATCCAAAAGTGAAACTTTGAGAGCTTAGCATATAACTGATTCTCCATAAGTGTACTCAAAATGATCTCAAGATGGGTATTATGGTTGTGTTGAGTGTGAGAGTACACTAAGATATCGTCCACGAATACCACCACGAAAGAGTCTAAGTATGGATGGAACACTCGGTTCATCAGTGCCATGAAAACTATAGGTGAGTTCGTGAGACTGAATGGCATAACCATATACTCGTATAGACCATACCTGCTCTGAAAATCTGTAATAGGTATATCAGATGGTCTAACGCGCAACTGATGATAACCGGATCTCAAATAAATCTTCAAGAACACCCGGGCTCCTCAAAGCTGATCAAAGAGATCATCGATCCTCGGAAAGGGATATCGATTCTTGACCGTCAACTGGTTCAACTTCCGATAGTCCACACAAATCTTGAGGGTAATGTCTACCTTCTTTGCAAATAGAACAGGCGAAACCCAAGGAGAAGTACTGGGTCAGATGAAACCCTTCACCTGCAACTCCTCCAACTACTTATTGAGCTCCTACAACTCAGGTGTAGCCATCCTATAATGAGGAATGGACACCGATGCCGCTCCTGGCACGAGCTCAATAGAAAATTCTACCTCACGCTCCAGAGGAAAACCTGAAAATTCCTCTAGAAAGACATCCCTAAAACGATCCACCATTGGAGGAAAGTCTAATTGTGAAGTCCCCTGGTCATCCAGATAAATACTAGAAATCTGGGATGTAACTACTCCCAACCCATGATGCTCTGGACCCTCTCTACTTGCCTGGACATTCCAGTCACCCTTATGAAGAAAAGTTCCACCCTCTGGTGATATAAAACTAACTCTATGGCGATAACAGTCGACGACTGCTTGGAAGGGAACTAGCCGGTCCATTCCGATAATGAAATCATAGCTCGTCATCTCCAGGACATAGAGGTCCCATAAGAAGTGATACCCAGCCACCTCTAGAGGTCACTACTTGCACTGACGGACACTAGCTGTCCTAGTCCCCAGTGGTGTGTCTAGAGTCAAGGTATCAGTAGGGGAAAAGATACAAATCACAAGGCTCTCCATAACAGCAACAAACATAAAGATATGGGAAGCCCCTGTGTCAAAAGGGCAGAAGATAAAACTAAGGCTACTAAGATCATACCTCGAACGGTGGAAGGTCTAGGATCCTACACCTGAAGGGTATGCTCCACTACAAAAGTCTGGCCTGCACCATATCCCTATGACCCTACCTCACCACTCTGAGCTGATCCACCCTGCTGTCACTAGAAGACTGGTGACTGGCCACCATGGCATCGACCTCCACCTCGGCCCAAATGGCCGGAAGAACTCCAGTTCCTAGACTGGTGGGAAAATGGTGGAGCTGCTCCTAAACGAGGAGTCATAGAAGAACCCCTGTCACTAGCTGCTGGTGAGAAGACCTAAAAAAAATGCTGGAGGTGACCCATCTTGCCGCAAGATCGGCACTCCACTAGGTCTCTCTGGCACTGCGGCCTCGTATTCCCAACCCTTCCACACTAGTATCATACCACCCAGCTACCTGAAGATGTGTCTCACCTCCTCGGATCACCATGTGTAGACTCCCTATGGTGCTTCCTGCTGTCAGATGGTGAATCACTAACTTTGGAAGAAGAACCACCCTGGCTCTCAGCTCTGGAATCTCTCATATTGTGCTCTACAATCAGTTCTTGGTTGACGATGGAAGCGATGAAAGTCAGCCTGAAGATATTCACCTGTGAGCGGATCTCCTGTCTGAGACCATCCTCAAACTTCCTTGCCAAGAACAACCCATCTCCACCCTGGAGGGGTGTGAAATGCTGAAGCTCGGTGAAATGAGAGGAATAATCCATGATAGAAAGAGTACCCTTCTCTAGGCTCAAGAACTCCCAGGCTCAGTTGACCCTCAGGGTCTTTGGATAGAAGGAGTCGTAAAAGATGCACTGAAACTCCTCCCATGCCATAACCTGCTGATGACCCACCTATGAGATCACGTACCACCACCTCTTGGAGGAGTCTCATAGCATGTTGGTAGCGAGCTTGACCCGACTTTATAGAGGCGTCTCCAGATGCTCGAAGATCATCCTCATGGCTTCTAGCCATGACTCTGTAGCCTGAGGTCCTCCTTCCCCTGAGAAGGTGGGAGGATGCTGCTACTGGAAAACCCACATCAAGTCTTCCATCGATGAGGTAGGAGGCGATGCTCCCTGGAAAGTCTGCATCATCCTCAGAAAGCCTTCCCTAAACTACGCATCAACGGCTGTAACCAGTATCACTACTAGTGCCAAGGCTGGCATAGTAGGAGGATCTATAGGAGGTCCCTGATCAGCCATATCTGGTGTCTAATCACCGCCTGGCAGCTGGTGTGCAATCGGAGGACGTCTCGGTGGTGTAACTGTGAAGGGTCAAAAGCACACCTTAGATCAGGATTAACAAGACTGAACACAAGAGTATAAGAGGGGAATAGGAGAAAGAAACATTCAAGTTTTACAAAACATGACTACACGACATGTATAAAAACTACACGACGTGTTCTTTTTATTCATTCACATGGGCGTGTACTTCTGCCACAACTGGTCGTGTAATTCCAAAACCACACGGCGTGTTGTCTCCACACACGGTGTGTACTTGGACTCTATTCCCCTGCCCGAGTCTCCTTACATGGCTAACCCACATGGTCCTCTTAATCCTAGACTACAAGGTGTGTTCAATAAGGACACGTTGTGTTCTAGATAAGTTTTAACGACCTGTGTTGTTAGTTACACGGCCGACTACACGGATCACTCTACACAGTGTGCTCCAAGGGAACACAACGTGTACTTGAAGGTTTTCCCTGACCCGTGTTGTTTGTGACACGGCCGGGTACTTAGGATACAAGGCACTATGTGTGAAAATAGGACACGACATGTAAAGTCAAGGTTTATTTAACTATGTCGTTAGTCACACGGGTAGACACACGGTCACTACAACACATCGTGTACTCACTGTACATGGCATGTTCCTGAAGATTTTTCCACAACCCCGTGTTTCTTCCCACACAGTCAGTAACACGATTTAAAAACTAAACGGCATGTATTTCTAAAGTACACACCGTGTATTCTGGTTTTTTCCAGGCAGTAGCTCAGAAACTGCTCTGAAGCCCAGAAAACACAGAAAACAAACATGAAGGTGCCAAATTCTGATTCGTGAGGGCCCATACTCCTCGTGAATCAAATCTTGGAATATCCTACATATCATATACAAGGTAAACAAGTCAATTATCCACCATTTTCCGATTCATGAGGGCCCATAACACCTCAAGAATAAAAATTTGGCATTCATTCCAGTAAATCTCTACACAAAAAATACCCTATCAAACAGCAGGTATTTCTATCAAGGCATCTATCACAACAACATGAAATCGCTAATACATCCTAGATGACATGGAAAAAATGCATGGCATGTGATTTCTAACAAGTTCCTATATGATGCATGAGATGGAATACCCTCATCTCATCGGGTTGTGATAGAAATAGAAACGTAATAACAACAATGGTAATAACACAAATAATGTGAGTCACCCAAGGTGAAATCAAATCAACTGTAAAATTGAAAGCCAGTAAAATTACAATAAATGAGGTAGTATGGATTTTACCTGTATGCAGGTTAGCTACTCCTAGGCACGACTTATTACCAAGTACTTATTCTGTTCTATCCCTGGATATAGGCTCCAAATAGTAATTCAAGAGAAAAGAATCCCTCTAATACCAATTTGTAACGTCCCGGTTCCGGAAGCCACCTAGAGGCGCCCTATACCCGGTTGGTCACATGGCCTCAAGCGCATTTCCCCGAATGCCAAAGGCTGCCGACTAGCAGCGAGGGCCTTGGGTGTGATAGTGGGGAAACGATGCCCTCATTGGTAGAGTACACAATGGAAGTAACAACACATACAACATCAGAAGTAGTAAATATCCAACAACAATAATAGCGGAAGACTGATAAATAAAAAACTGAAGCAGAAATATATATAAATGATGCATGATACATATACGTCTAGGAAAACAACCAAAAAAGTCACAATGTTAAATATAGTATTAAACCAAAGTACAAAAGAAAAATAGATAAACTCCTCAGCATCGCAAGACATAGCTTGGTCCCATTCTCTCCAACTCCAGTGCAATCAAGAACATGAAGTAGAAGGGCGCTTGCCCTTATCTATACCTGCAAAAACATAATCTGTTTGGGCCCAAAAGTATGACCCAAACAGGGTGTGAGATAAAAATCCCAGTAGGCAACCACCCGAAGATCTGTGCCTAACCGTCAGTGAATATATGGCAGGTAAAGTACAGTAAGAAGTAATCAGAATGCTGTAAACAAGATAATACATAGTAGTAAACAATCCTCAGTCTCTAGCATAATATGTACAAACAAGAAAGCAGCCACTCAAGTAAGTAGAACAACAGGTAACCCTCTGGGTAGTTCTCACAGTCTAACCCTTATGGTTCAACCTACAAGTACTAGAAACCCTCTGGGAGGCACACACAGTCTCACCCCTCTAGTTCAGAAAAAGAATAGACTCTTTGGGGAAGCACTCACCATAAATTCCCTCTATAGTCTCGTATCGTACTAAAGGCACTCTGGGGAAGTACTCAACGTCTCATTCCCCCGGTGACCCGTGTTTAGGAACTACAGACACTCTGGGGAAGCACTCAATGTCAACTCCCCCTGTGGTCTCGCATCGTACTATAAAGACACTCTCGAGAAGCCCTTACGTCCATTCTCCCTATGGTCTACTACACTAGGTTCTCACAACCCTGTGTAAAGTTAGCAAGTATCACATCACGTAACAGCCAAATTGAACCTCAAGAACTACTTGGATAGCAGTCTATAGAATCTCAGCATGGAAAAACAATAGTCACACTATCCTACAACTAGGCATGGAACTGGCCAAAGCCTAACAGAAAAAACTAGACCAAACAGTCATAAACAAGAAAACATTCATGGGAAAAACATCCAAAGCATTGTAAAATTACCCAATTCACAAACAATATCTTCTACTCAGGGCAAAACAAAAAAAACACACAAGGGAAAAACAAAAAACACACAATACCCCGTTCAAGGGTATTGGTGGAATTTTCAAAAAATACTCAAAGACTTTATACAGAAAGGCACAAACCACCTACCTCAATGTTAGGAGATCGATATACTTAAACCACGAGGCTTGAATTACTTTAGAACGTCTTAGATCTATGAAAACGCACAAAAATGTTCAACCCACGATAACTTGCAAAAGAGGAGGAATTGGAAAACGATGCTCTAGAAGAAGGAAGAGCTTACCGCTGTGGTTCCAACGCAATCGACGATGGTCAATTCGTAGAACGAACGGAGGCTCGGGGGCTTAGAGTAGATCCATGGCCATATGGGATGCTCTTGGTCAAAGAAGCTAGAGATGAAGATGGTTCTGGGGTTAAGATGCGACCCCGGTGTGTTTAATGAAAAAAAAGTACATGGTGTGTACTTTTGGAGTACACAGCGTGTACTAGGATTTTCCATACTCTACTTTAGGTGGCCTCCACATCACCCCTACATGGCCGTGTGTGTGGCCAAGACACGGCCATCACACGACCTCAAGCGGAAACGAAGTACATGGCGTGTACTCATAAAGTACACGACGTGTACTTCAAAAATTTCCAAAAACTCCCCTTTTCTCAAAAACTCCAAAAAAAGGAAAAACATACCTAAAAAGAAGGTTTGGGTTCTTACAATTAGAAAACAAGACATGTGGAGGAACACATTTTATTAATATGGACCAGCATGATTCCTTAATTTTCAAGGTCATAAATGCGTTGGAACTTTCTGTATTTGAATACGAATAGTCAGCCTAGGCAGAATAAATATCTGGAGTAATTTGGATATCTCTCTCTTCCTAAGTGTTTAATTATACTAAAATTTTGTGGGTCAATAGATGATATATATTGGAACAACTTTAAAGAATTAAACATTCACAAATTCTGCAATTAAATGGGTCTAAAATGTTCATTATTTTGGGAAATGATTTTGGAGCCAAATTTTCACCCCCTCTCCCTATAAAAGAGTGTGATTTATTCTTCTCAAAGTGTTGGAAACTTAGAGGTAGCCTTTGTTAGACATTTTATATAGTTTATTATTGTATTTTTTTTATTTCATTCTATAATTTCATTACATTTTTTAATTTAAGTGTTCACCTTTCGCTCATTTTCTTTATCTCTTTTGATTCCTTCCCCTATTTTTTTCATCACTGTGAACTCTTATGCTTGTGATCATGAGTAGCTAACCCAAGAAAGTTCCTAGGGGAGTAATCCAATGATTAACCCAAGTATTTGAAAATTAATTTTTTTATGTTTCTTATTTTCTTAGAATTAGACCAAGGGGGATTTTTGTGGGAAAGGCGCCTTTTTGTCTCCACTTGCCACCCGAGGTTTAGCTTTCGCTTCTGTAATATTTTACATTGATCGAGGAGGTGGATGTGTGGTCCCTCAGGGATCATTGATAGCAGTATATATTCACAACCATATGAATAGGAGGATGTTAATTCATACTATGGATCATATTCACTAAGTAAATTAGAAACTAATAATGAGGCAATGAAGGTTCAATCTGGGTGATGCTCTTGAGAATGTCTCCTTTCTTCTTAACATCATTTTGTCGACATTAATTCTGTTTGCATTGCATAGGCATATTTAATTTTAGTATTTAATTATAATGTATTAAATCTAAATGTAACACCCCGAACCTAGTTACCCAGAGTCGGTGCATTATTACATAACATTGTCATGATCAGAAGAAAGATCAAGTCTCGAAAGACCGATTAGTTTAGTAGCCTTGGAAACACTAGATACATTCATAAAGTTTTACATTACATCAAAAAAACATCTTGTCTTCATATCCCCTCATACTATCCCTGCAGGTCATTCATAAATTACTTCTTCATAATCCTGGGAAAAATAAAAAAAATTGAAAGGGGTGAGCTCAGATGCTCAGTAAGGATAACATTATAGCAAAAGATTTCATAGATAAGCATAAACACTTAAGGCAATTTATAACTAAAACAAAAGCCTTTTAAACTTGAACTTCAGCATAAAATGGCAAAGATAAAATGAAATAATGCCATTTACTTATTCACATGGATATTCTACTAGTCGAATGATCACATGCAATATCAATAACCACTTTCATAATGATGGAATACATAATTCCAGACTATCATAACCACATAGCCAAGGCCTCGTGCCAAGACTACAAATAAGATTTTGTCAAGGCCTTGTGCCAAGACACTAGTTTGTCTCATGAGACCTACCGATGCATCGATGAGCTATAGCGGGCTCCACCCGTCACTTATTAAGTCCAATGCATTCCTTATATGAACAGGTTTAAACATAACAAAAACATTCGTATTAAGACTAGCATACGAAATGTCAATACTTTAACCACAAACCATGAATGGTATAAAAATAGCACATCCACAATCAAACATAACTCATTTGATACAATATGGAAGATTGTATTGTATCACATTAACCTCAATCAAGAATAATGAAGGATGTTGACATAGATTAAAATAATCATCAAAACTATTTGAGAGAAATATCCCCCTTTTTCTTGAAATCATTTAAAATTCACACCATTTGTCAAGAAGCCATTTAAAAATAGATTTTTGAATCAAAGTGTCCCATACCACTTTGAAACTTTTAAAAGGAGTTTTAATTTTAAAACTTTAATGTCCATATAAATAAATCCTTAAAACCATTTTTTTAAAACATGGACATTAATGAGAAAGATTTAGAAGAATAAGTCTTTAAAACATTTAAAAATGGTATTTTAGTTAGAGTTTCTAACCAAGAGAGACACTTGAATAAAAACAATTGAGGTAATCAAAACATTGTGATATCATGAGAATAAAGTAATTCATGATATACTACGTCAAAGTACATTATATACACCACATAAAAGTGATTTGGTGTATAACAATAAAGAAGTCTCAATGGAATGTAAATTGAGATGAAATCTCTCATAAAGGCCGTATCCTTAGGTTAAGGATAAATCAACGACATAATTATGTGTGAAAAATATAAATACACTAAATATGATTGTATATTCAGTGTAAAACAATCAAGGACATTCACGCATATTCTTGTAAAAACAACACCAACGAATTGGATGTTTAACTCAACAAATGGAGAATGAGTTAAAATTACTCTTATCAAATTCATATCAATGACTTGAGAAATTATCAATGGAGTGATTATGTGTATCAAAAGTATATCCACAGGAAGGGGAGTGGGAATTATGACATAATCAAATGAATAGTGATTCCACACATAATCTTGGGGTAATATAATCAATGAAATATGCGTAAATCCAAATGAGTGGAAATTGAAATTTCAAATTCCCTTATCGATTAGGTAACTTACGAAACATACACCCATGAAATAAGGATCATACCATGATGATGCAAATACCCATAAATTAAAGTATATTACACAATGAATACAATCATGGGCATTACACATACACCACATGCAATAATTAAGTGGTGAACAATGGAATCCTCACGAAATTAAGAGTGAGTTAAGAAACCCCTTACCTTGTACTTTTCCTTGGTTGGGGGTAGGTTAACCTCCTGTATAATGTTTAAATAATTGTTATAAATTATTCATTAATCATATACATTAATATGATATCATATATGATCTTTTAACATTGCTTTGTTAATAATATCTTAGAATTATCATCGTTTTGGGTGTTAACTTACTTGTTTTCTTTTATATGTTTTGTTACGTAAGCCATGTTTGTCATGGATAGGTTGTATCTTATTCATATCCAGAATGATATCAAGTCCTTAAACATTATTTTTAAATCATCAAATGATAATTATACTTGAATGGATACGATAGAGAATGAATATCATCGCGTTCGTGGAGACGATAGTCCGTACGTACGCACGAGCGACAATATCATTATTTTGATATTAAAATCATATATAATTGGATGGTATATCATATATAAAGAATCATTATCATGTTATATTTATTATTTTCATGAGTTACACATCATTATTATACCCACCAAAATAATAATATATTGAATAACAATTACACCACGACGTGGAGACGGTAAGCCGTACGTACGCACGTATGGTGACATGTTATTCAAAGGGTGGATAGAATACTGAATATGGTTGTACCATACTTATAATAACATCAAAGTATATATAATATACTGGAGTTATTATTTTATAATGGTAATAACAAAGAAAGAAGAAGTGGAAGAAGAAAGGAACTTAAAAAGGGGTGATGAAAACATTACCTCTTCTTCGGGTTCTTCCTTTTGATTTGATCAAAATGGCTCCTTAGGTTGGATTTCTGATCAAAATAAGGCCTCTAGGTTGTAGTGATGGAAGTTGAGAGAGTATTTGGGCAGGTGTTGGCCGAACCAAAAGGCTTTGAAGGTGTAAAGAAATGATAAGGAGGAGTGCCCTTTTATAAGAGGGGTGAGGGGCACCTTTGGAAAAGCTAGAAATATTAATTTATAATAAATTCATATTCGGTTTCTAATGGCCCCAAAGTTTATTATTAAAAGGTTAAGGTGGGTATAGGTCGAAAACCATTCAACCAATATAATTTAGATAGGTTTGGGTCATTGTATTAACCTTATCTTTTAGTTTTAACTCTTAGTTAATTAGTTTGACATTTACCATGTCATTATGTATTTTTATATTATATAGTTAATAAACTTAATATATACATCCAAGAGACCCCCAAGTGGTCCATTAATGATACAAATATCATGATATAAGTCTTTTGGCCGAACCTTAGATTTATAGAAATTTAATATCAATTAATAATATAATATTTGTTTTAAAAACTCTTTTATGTCAATTTTGACACTATTCAATAGTTGATTTTTGTAAAACTCATAACAAAATTATTACTTAGAAAAAAGTTAATTAAATCATTACTAACATTTCATATTAACCTAGAAAATTAGTTTAATTCATTAAAAGTCTCAAATTATATTTATTTGGGTATTTATAATATCAATTATTTTAATTTTTCACTATTATGGTAATTACTGCATCATCATTGTGTCATAATTAAATTAAATTATTTAATGTCTAAAAATTATAAATAAAATACCATTATGTAGTAAATCTGTTTAGATTTCTAATGAATATTTACAATTGAATTTATCTTATGTATAACCCTATATTAAAAATGTTTTAGTAAATAAACTTTGATTTTAACTCTTTTAACTCTTCTTTGAATTAAGTAATAATAAATGTCCTAATCTAATCCAAGTGGACCTAAATGATAATATTTTATTCCTAATGTTGTTTTTGGTCGCGATACACTTTTCCAATAGAATTAGGACATGTGTTAGGGTAATATTAATATCATTTTTACCCTTAATTACCCTATTTACTTTTAACCGTGGTAAATAAAAGTAAAAAGTTACTATTCACCAAAAATTATTTTCATCTCATTGAACCACATTTTACTTCTTGATATTAACCGTGTGTCTCGGATTTTCGAAATTCCATTCATAGAAGCGGTAAAATTAAGTTTTATGAAAAATTCAGTTTTTTTTAACTACCACTTAGTAGTTTCACTATTCATCAAAAATTGAAGTTTTTCAGAACAATGGAAAAATTTCACCCTAATATATAATTTATATTCCAAATTCAAAAATGATGTCTATTTTAAAAAATTCTAAACATATAAGTTGCATTAATTAATTTTATAATTAATTCCCGTTGTCACAACAAATAGCGTGTTTTTAAGAAACAATATATATCAAAAGATTGACAATTGTTTAGGTCCAATTTCAAAGTGAAATTAATTATAATGAACACCATTGGATAAAATGGTAAAAATATATTCTAATTATACTTTAAAACCACTCAATAATATAATTTATCACTATAAATTATTTTTATTTAAAAATTTTTTTTAATTAAAATTTAGTAATTTTCACTATTCATCAAAATATAAGTGTTATCCGAAAAGTTCCAAAATTTCACCCTGGGATAAATTCGATATTCCGAATCCAAAAATGATGTCCATTTTGAGAGATAGAATTTATAAAATTTCAAAAATTAGGTATTACTATTCATAACGGCTAGTTTGATTGGTTGTGGTGTGTTAGAATCTCGAAGTTGCGTATAATGCACACCATTGCATTATTCGAAGGTAAACGTACCATGGAAGATTAGGGTGTTACATTATTCTCTCCTTCAATAAATTGCGTCCTGGCAATTTTTAAAACTGTTCTTGGGAATATAATGGAAATTCCCACATCAGAAAAAGAGTCCATAAAACTATCACTTTAAAAGAAAGAA
The DNA here is from genome assembly GCA_963277665.1 of Viscum album. Lineage (NCBI taxonomy): Eukaryota > Viridiplantae > Streptophyta > Magnoliopsida > Santalales > Viscaceae > Viscum > Viscum album. Next base: position 1,969,827,384 of record OY728161.1, read on the forward strand.
AGAGAGGTATAAAGGTCAACTAAGATAACCCATACTCGGATTCCATGTAGGAAAACATGGATATGGATGATAAACTAAGTGTTAAGTTCTGATGGAGAGGGATAGAAATCATGATCAGGAGAAATTTAACAATAAGAAAACCACAAACTTGTGTTGGAAAAAACGGCCATTAGTCTCCTAGTAGGAAAGTAAACGGAAAACATTTTTTTGTTTTAAGTTATATTACATAAGGATGAGGAATTTATTTATGATATTGACTAAGAATATACAGATATATACTTACATTTTAAGTAGAGTTTCATTCTTTAATAAATTTCCACCACTAACTCATTTTTTTTAAACGATGATTATTCAAGAAGACTTGGTCACACTGGAAGAGCTAGAATAAACTTCTATAGAATCACATGATCCATGCAGGATGAACTATATATTTACATTGTCTTTAGAGATTAATCAAAACCAAAATGGTTAGTACAAGATCTAATGATCCCCCAAAAGGATATTCCTTGAGAGAAATAAACACTAATCTTAATTTCCAAAATTAAACCAACAATACCCCAAAGTTAAATAAATACCATTCAATAATCAGTTTTCCTTAGAATCCTTTAATATAATCAAAACTAATATTGAAAACCAAAACTTATTAAGAATGTTGTCTTCCACGTTAAATTGTATCTCCAAATGACCTTAATTACTCTTAAAGTCACATACTTAAAAGTAATTAACCTAATTATTTCCATAAATAACCCAAATCATTATAAATCCACAATAAAAGCATAGATAAAAATCCGCCATTACTCCTCAAATGAAATCCCATACTACTCTATTTTCCTTTGGCATATAGTGTTCTCAACAAAGCGAACAACTTCCAAAATAACATTTATCACTTAATCACCAAATCATTTTCCTATACTAAGGGTATTCATTTGATAAGACATAAGAACCCAAATCAACTTATTATTGATCAATAAAATCATTTAACTAAAAATAATTAGTCACACTATCCAGGGACTCCACGTAGTCCAGTGGTAGGCGATAAATCCCAATCGCACTTTGGTTGTGAGTTCGATTCCCACATATTTGTCCGACGCGACGGGTTGTCACACGGTCTACGTGTTGTCCTTTTTCAAAAACTATATTTTATAACATTACCAAAATGAGATAAATTCCTCAAAATAACCATAACATAATTTAACCACAAATGTTTTCTCATACCTTGCATTTTCATCCCAAATTATAATAATTTGTAATTTCCTCAAACCCAATGATCATATAAAACCAAATGGTTATTTATAACTATATCTACAAGAGAAAAGATAATTCTTCCATAAATATCATTCTCACATGGCAAACGTTAGGGTTACAAATACAAGAGAAAATTATTCCAAAGTAAACCCTTCAACAAGGATCACTAATAATTTTTTTAACATTTATCCAACCATTTATTTCCACATAGCTTCTTCTCTAACCAAGAAAATATCCTATAGAATAGGACATTCACTCGGGTAATGGCCAGGTCCCCTACATTTATGGCAAATGACTGTAAATGGATTCTTGGGACCATTTTTATCTTCTTCCATAGTACTCTTCATTTTTCTTTGGAAATTCTTCACTTTATGTCCTTCCTTCCTGCACGTAAAGCATTTCTTTGTCCCATTGAGACACTTTCCTGGGTGTCTCCTTCCACATTTCCTGCATGATGGAAATTGAGGATTTCTTTCTCCATGGTCTCCAATACTGGAGCTCTTATCATTCATCACCTTTCTCTTCTTTGTTGAGTCCGGTAATTGGTTAATATATATATTGTTGATAATATTTTTGGAAAATTGATTTGGCATAAATATGATATCTTTTACGCCTATCAACATTCCATTTTGTTGCTCATTGCCACCACCGTTCCCACATTGTACATCATTCTCAAAGTCACTATGACTTCTTTGGAATCCATCCATTGACTAAAATCAGAAAGCATTGTGTGAGTAATAGTAGTCATACAATCATTTAGAGATTAACATGTCACCATATTCTCAATTTGAAACACATTAGGATTAACCAAGGTCATTTACTCTCATCTTATATATATAATACTTTAAATTGGTTTGTAAAGAAAATGTAAATTATCCTAATCATATCCCCTGGGAGTGTCGTAACCAAGAGTGCAGCAAGGCCCGTTGTCGTGCACCAGTTCCCATTCGAGTCTAGCTCAAAGTGGTGTTTTTGGGTTTTACCCCTAGGTACATCTGTGCCAGAGCCGCCTCTACCTGCTCGTATCCAGACAGGGATGTATTGCTCGGAAAACTCACAAAATCTCTACAATACCAAAATTCTAGGAAGTTCTTTTATACTAATCCTCAAAGTTCATATTAGGTCTACGTGCTCTAATCAGAGTTTATCTAAATCTAGATTCCAAGGTTTGTACTAAACTTCCTCTGATACCAACTGTAACGCCCCAACCCTAGTTACCCAGAGTCGGTGCATTATTACATAACATTGTCATGATCACAAGAAAGATCAAGTCTTGAAAGACCGATTAGTTTAATAGCCTTGGAAGCACTAGATACATTCATAAAGTTTTACATTACATCAAAAAAAAAACATCCTGTCTTCATATCCCCTCATACTATCCCTGCAGGTCATTCATAAATTACTTCTTCATAATCCTGGGAAAAATAAAAAAAATTGGAAGGGGTGAGCTCAGATGCTCAGTAAGGATAACATTATAGCAAAAGCTTTCATAGATAAGCATAAACACTTAAGGAAATTTATAACTAAAACAAAATCCTTTTAAACTTGAACTTCAGCATAAAATGAAAAAGATAAAATGAAATAATGCCATTTACTTATTCACATGGATATTCTACTAGTAGAATGATCACATGCAATATCAATAACCACTTTCATAATGATGGAATACATAATGCCAGACTATCATAACCACATAGCCAAGGCCTCGTGCCAAGACTACAAATAAGATTTTGTCAAGGCCTTGTGCCAAGACACTAGTTTGTCTCATGAGACCTACCGATGCATCGAGGAGCTATAGTGGGCTCCACCCATCACTTATTAAGTCCAATGCATTCCTCATATGAACAGGTTTAAACATAACATAAACATTCGTATTAAGACTAGCATACAAAATGTCAATACTTTAACCACAAACCATGAATGGTATAAAAATAGAACATCCACAATCAAACATAACTCATTCGATTAAATATGGAAGATTGTATTGTATCACATTAACCTCAATCAAGAATAATGAAGGATGTTGACATAGATGAAAATAATCATCAAAACTATTTGAGAGAAATATCCCCCTTTTTCTTGAAATCATTTAAAAGTCACACTATTTGTCAAGAAGCCATTTAAAAATAGATTTTTGAATCAAAGTGTCCCATACCACTTTGAAACTTTTAAAAGGAGTTTTAATTTTAAAACTTTAATGTCCATATAAATAAATCCTTAAAACCATTTTTTTAAAACATGGACATTAATGAGAAATATTTAGAAGAATAAGTCTTTAAAACATTTAAAAATGGTATTTTAGTTAGAGTTTCTAACCAAGAGAGACACTTGAATACAAAAAATTGAGGTAATCAAAACATTGTAATATCATGAGAATAAAGGAATTCATGATATACTATGTCAAAGTACATTATATACACCACATAAAAGTGATTTGGTGTATAACAACAAAGAAGTCTCAATGGAATGTAAATTGAGATGAAATCTCTCATAAAGGCCGTATCCTTAGGTTAAGGATAAATCAACGACATAATTATGTGTGAAAAATATAAATACACTAAATATGATTGGATATTCAGTGTAAAACAATCAAGGACATTCACACATATTCTTGTAAAAACAACACCAACGAATTGGATGTTTAACTCAACAAATAGAGAATGAGTTAAAATTACTCTTATCAAATTCATATCAATGACTTGAGAAATTATCAATGGAGTGATTATGTGTATCAAAAGTATATCCACAGGAAGGGGAGTGGGAATTATGACATAATCAAATGAATAGTTATTCCACACATAATCTTGGGGTAATATAATCAATGAAATATGCGTAAATCCAAATGAGTGGAAATTGAAATTTCAAATTCCCTTATCGATTAGGTAACTTACAAAACATACACCCATGAAAGAAGGATCATACCATGATGATGTAAATACCCATAAATTAAAGTATATTAAACAATGAATACAATCATGGGCATTACATATACACCACATGCAATAATTAAGTGGTGAACAATGGAATCCTCACGAAATTAAGAGTGAGTTAAGAAACCCCTTACCTTGTACTTTTCCTTGGTTGGGGGTAGGTTAACCTCCTGTATAATGTTGAAATAATTGTTATAAATTATTCATTAATCATATACATTAATATGATATCATATATGATCTTTTAACATTGCTTTGTTAATAATATCTTAGAATTATCGTCGTTTCGGGTGTTAACTTACTTGTTTTCTTTTATATGTTTTGTTACGTAAGCCATGTTTTTCATGGATAAGTTGTATCTTATTCATATACAGAATGATATAAAGTCCTTAAACATTATTTTTAAATCATAAAATGATAATTATACTTGAATGGATACGATAGAGAATGAATCTCATCGCGTTCGTGGAGACGGTAGTCCGTACGTACGCACGAGCGACAATATCATTATTTTGATATTAAAATAATATATAATTGGATGGTATATCATATATAAAGAATAATTATAATGTTATATTTATTATTTTCATGAGTTACACATCATTATTATACCCACCAAAATAATAATATATTGAATAACAATTACACCACGACGTGGAGACGGTAAGCCGTACGTACGCACGTATGGTGACATGTTATTCAAAGGGTGGATAGAATACTGAATATGGTTGTACCATATTTATAATAACATCACAGTATATATAAGATATTGGAGTTATTATTTTATAATGGTAATAACAAAGAAATAATAAGTGGAAGAAGAAAGGAACTTGAAAAGGGGTGATGAAAACATTACCTCTTCTTCGGGTTCTTCCTTTTGATTTGATCAAAAGGGCTCCTTAGGTTGGCTTTCTGATCAAACTAAGGCCTCTATGTTGTAGTGATGGAAGTTGAGAGAGTATTTGGGCAGGGTTTGGGCGAACCAAAAGGCTTTTCAGGTGTGAAGAAATGAGAAGGAGGAGTTCCCTTTTATAAGAGGGGTGAGGGGCACCTTTGGAAAAGCTAGAAATATTAATTTATAATAAATTCCTATTCGGTTTCTAATGGCTCCAAAGTTTATTATTCAACGGTTAAGGCGGGGATAGGTCTAAAACCATTCAACCAATATAATTTAGATAGGTTTGAGTCATTTTATTAACCTTATCTTTTAGTTTTAACTCTTAGTTAATTAGTTTGACATTTACCATGTCACTATGTATTTTTATATTATATAGTTAATAAACTTACTATATACATCCAAGAGACCCCCAAGTGGTCCATTAATGATACAACTATCATGATTTAAGTCTTTTGGCCGAACCTTAGATTTTTATAAATTTAATATCAATTAATAATATAATATTTGTTTTAAAAACTCTTTTATGTCAATTTTGACACTATTCAATAGTTGATTTTTGTAAAACTCATAACATAATTATTACTTAGAAAAAAGTTAATTAAATCATTACTAACATGTCATATTAACCTAGAAAATTAGTTTAATTCGTTAAAAGTCTCAAATTATATTTATTTGGGTATTTATAATATCAATTATTTTAATTTTTCACTATTATGGTAATTACTGCATCATCATTGTGTCATAATTAAATTAAATTATTTAATGTCTAAAAATTATAAATAAAATACCATTATGTAGGAAATCTGTTTATATTTCTAATGAATATTTACAATCGAATTTATCTTATGTATAACCCTATATTAAAAATGTTTTAGTAAATAAACTTTGATTTTAACTCTTTTAACTCTTCTTTCAATTAAGTAATAATAAATGTCCTAATCTAATCCAAGTGGACCTAAATGATAATATTTTATTCATAAGGTTGTTTTTGGTCGAGATACACTTGTCCAATAGAATTAGGACATGTGTTAGGGTAATATTAATATCATTTTTACCCTTAATTACCCTATTTACTTTTAACTGTGGTAAATAAAAGTAAAAAGTTACTATTCACCAAAAATTATTTTCATCTCATTGAACCACATTTTACTTCTTGATATTAACCGTGTCTCTCGGATTTTCGAAATTCCATTCACAGAAGTGGTAAAATTAAGTTTTATGAAAAATTCAGTTTTTTTAACTACCACTTAGTAGTTTCAATATTCATCAAAAATTGATGTTTTTCAGAACAATGCCAAAATTTCACCCTAATCTATAATTGATATTCCAAATTCAAAAATTATTTCTATTTTAAAAAATTCTAAACATATAAGTTGCATTAATTAATTTTATAATTAATTCCCGCTGTCACAACAAATAGCGTGTTTTTAAGAAACAATATATATCAAAAGATTGACAATTGTTTAGGTCCAATTTCAAAGTGAAATTAATTCTAATGAACACCATTGGATAAAATGGTAAAAATATATTCTAATTATACTTTAAAACCACTCAATAATAAAATTTATCACTATAAATTATTTTTATTTAAAAAGTTTTTTTAATTAAAATTTAGTAATTTTCACTATTCATCAAAATATAAGTATTATCCGAAAAGTTCCAAAATTTCACCCTGGGATAAATTCGATATTCCGAATCCAAAAATGATGTCCATTTTGAGAGATAGAATTTATAAAATTTCAAAAATTATGTATTACTATTCATAATGGCTAGTTTGATTGGTTGTGGTGTGTTAGAATCTCGAAGTTTTGTACAATGCACACCATTGCATTATTCGAAGGGAAACGTACCGCGGAATCTTGGGGTGTTAAACTAAATATATAGTCATTTTATTTCATATATATATATATAAAGAGTGAATTATAAGTAGTGGGTTCTTGACCGCGACAGCTCCTCAAGAGATCGACCTAGGCCAGCCACTATACTGCACTTAGTTATAAATATTTTTGAGTGTGTGCAAGACAACACTTCATCAAATTGGTACCATTTACAAGGATCCAAATGGTCTTCACTCACTATTTTTATTCACATTTTTAAATAATTTTCCTTTCATTTAAAAAATAATAAAAAATCATAAATTTCAAAAACTAAAAAAAATCTATTTGTTCATGATGTATTTCAATTCAAATTTTTATGCGTGGAATGTTAAATCTCATGTGCCAAAAGAAGTTTAAAATTATCTTGATTATAATTATAAAGGATTAGTGATGTATTGGAAAAATTAGATATCCAAATAGAGTTCATTACTAAATACATACATGCATGTTAAGAGAAACTCGAGCCGAAACTGAAACCTGAACCAAAATGCATGGAGGAAGAGATTTAACCGATCATTTTTTAAATTAAGGAACATGAGGCGGGTGAGAATAAGATATTAAAGGAGTTAATCATATCATCCCATACTCAAAAATTTCTTTAATAGGTCCCTAAAATACACAAACCAGCTAATTCACTTATGAAATATCAACAATTTTTAGAAGAATCCTGGAATCACTTTATTGAAGATAACCTGAAACTTGATCTTCCCATATTTGATATTGAAAAATAAAATTTTTTTTACCTCTATCTTTATTTGGAAGATGATGAATAAAATTCACTTGATGAGATGGAGTTGCCAATGGTCTTTCCAGAAGAGATCAATTTCCAAGATGACATACATGAAAGGGAAGATTTCTTTATTGATTCATCATGTTTTAATATTATTCAATCAGAATTTTTTTCTAACTTCCACTTTACCAAATTTTTTTATACATCAAAAATTGAGCATACCTTGGATTTTAAATAAGATATCACCCAAGTGGTGGTGATTGAAGAAGAATATCTGAAGAAGCTGATGGTGGTGCGACAACCTCGTGTTCAAAAAATTGGATATCATATGGAGGAGGCCACCATGGAAGTTCATAGGGAGCACTCCTACTTTTTCCCTCCCACTCTTGAACTCAAATTCTATCTTTCTTACTTCTTGGTGGTTAGGAATTTTCTTATATTCTATGGAGTTATTTACTTTCAGTGTATACTAATGGACACTAGGAAAATTCACATGTGATGGTTCATCTAAAACAAACCACACCCATCTTTTTATTGGGGATAATCCATTGGAACTGCCTGACTAGGGGTAGTAAAAACCTAGCACCCGCTTGGGAGATAAAACCAAACATTTTCCCTTTTGTAATGACCCAAATTTTTTTAATAGTATATTAACTTACTCGTAACGATTTAATAGAGATGTTAATGGTTAATGCAGAAGAGGAGTCGATGGCTTCATCCAGTAGACTCGAACCTTATGAAGCCCACTTATCAGAGCTTGGGAAGGAGGTGGAATCTTTGGGCTTCACTTTGGACCAAGCCCAAGCCAAACTCCAACGTGTCAAGCTTGAACAGAAATTCCTGCGGGAGAAGTTCAAGTTTGTAGAGATTACTACTAGGGCAATGTTATCTGAGACTCCCTTAGATTCTCTCACCATAGCACACCTTACACTTAGGTCATATGCTGGTGTTATAAGGGGCTATGTGACGAGACCGTAGCTTCTTTGTGTAATCCTTTGGGATGAATAAATTGAGATTTATTCCTTTAGTGATGTTTGTGAAATTTCAAATGTCCGGATAATTTTAGGATGTATTTTATTGATGAATTTTGAAAAAATGATACTTTAAAATATTTATGTAAACCTTAAATAATTAATGATGTGTAATGATTTTCAAAAATGGTCTTCTGAAAAAGTGTTCAGTAAGAAATTTGGAGTCTAATAAGATCAACTTAGTTTTTTATGAATAGTAAATTATGAATAGTGATTTTACGCTTAGGATTAGTAATGTGACCAAATGGATTAGTAATCTCACTTAAAGAAAGTTTTAATATAATTTAGACACCTTGATTAAGTAATGTGATTCAATAAAATGGGTAAATAATGGTTTCATAAATTATTAGTCAAGTATTAGTTTTTTAGGTGAATAGTGTTTTTAATTAAAAATTAATTTAAAAATAATTAGATTTTTTTTTATAAAATGGACTTTATTTTTGAACTCAGAGCATCGATATTATGTTATGGTAATTTTTGGGGTTTTTTCTAAAAAAAATGAATTCTCGGTGAATAGTGTTGTTATTTAAAAATTAAATTAAAATTATTTAGAAAATTATTTTTATAAAATGGAGTTCATATTTGTAATTAGAGCATCGAAATTTGGTTAAGGTGAAATTTTTGGATTTTTCTGAGAAAGATGAATTTTCAGTGAATAGTAAAAATGCAGTTTTAGGGTTTCGGTATGTTAAATGACATCATAACTGTGTCATGATGATGTCATGAGATATTTTAAGGGATGGTCTACTAAGGGGATTAATTATTGTACGAGGTGTCCCAAGTGTCCAATACCATGGGCAAGCCCATGGTTTTGCCAATACCACCAATGAGGTGTCCCTTGGCCATTAATGCCTTGTCCCCTCACTTTCCCTATAAATACCAAGCCATCCTATCATCCATTCGACTCCAAAATCATCCTCAACAAAGTTATGGTCTCCTTACCTCCCAAGGATTCCTCCAAAGGAGTCCTCCCAAGGTTCCCCCAAGCCCTCAAGGTCCAAACCTTTGAGTTTTAAGAGTTACGTTTTAAGGTAAGGGATCTGACCTCTCTCTTTCTTTTCAAGTAATCTCTTTTATGTCATTTCTTTTATGCTCCATGTTTTTATGTTGTAGGATTTTATTCTATATTAATATTACTTCCCTTTTCATATTCATATGATTAGATACCCTCTCTTGCTATCATCAATTCGTTTTAAGAATGTTTAAGTGGTGCCGTTAGGCTGCCGAATTTTTAAGGGATTCTTTCACCCTTCTCATTTTTCAAAGTTTTACTTTCATGTCAAGTCTTTAAAGTTCCTTTTTATTATTTTGGGGTATGATATCTATATATATCATACTGAAATTTTATGTTCATATGATGAGAGACCCTATTTGATCTCATCCATTCATTTTTGTTGAAGTTTAAGTGACGCCGTTAGGCTGCCGAATTTTCATAAGAGAAATCTAATTTTTGTCTTCCTTCCATGTTTTTCATCTCGAATGGTATGTCCTTAAAATTTTATTACCATGTTCTTAAATCCTTTATATTCTGTTCCCCTACTGTTTTATGGATGATTTATGAGTGGGTGACCCATGTCCCCTCTCTTTTCAATGTTTTCTAAAACCTCATAACATAGCCGTTATGCTGCAGAATTTCCGTCTCAAAATGTCTCTCTCTTTTTCTAAAGTTATTTTATTTTATTAAGTGAATACTCAAAGCTCTCTCTTATATAGGGGTATTCACATATATACCAAGTTTTTCAATTTTAAATTCTGGGATTTACATACATGAGACCCACCTTCCTTTTCTGTGGGTTTTAAAGTGACACAAAGATCATGTCTTTAAAGCAGTTTTTAAAACGTTATGATTATGAAATGAAACCCATTTATTTTATGCTATATGGGTTGTTTATGAAATGATTTATGATGATATATGTGGCTCACATGATGATAAAGACAAATTTAAGGGTGTGCCCTGATAGTGCTCCAATGCATTGGGTAAAGACTTAATCTCTAGAGATGACCATTTAGACTGATACCTTGGTGAATAACCTTGGTAATTTTTATTGACACCTTGGGGATAGACCTTGGTGAAACGGAAATGATTGTCTTTGTAAAATGTTGTAGCCACATCTTAAAGTTATGAAAAATGTTATTTTTATTATGATATGCCTCATGATTTCTTTCTCATGCCTTAAAGTTCTTTTCATGACCTTATTGAAGTATGTCAAGTTCACATGTAAAATGTTTCTCTTGTTTCCCTTACTGGGCCTTCTGCTCACCCTTTCTTTTGATGTATGTCCCCAGGTTATGAGATGCAGTAATGAACCTAGGATGAACTTAAGGAGAATCCTTTCAAGTGTTTAAGAAGAATGTTTTATGTTGTTTTCATGTATTATGTTCCTTGTTTCCAAGACACTAAACCTTAAAGATCCCGAGTTTTGTGTAATGTAATGAAAGTTATGTTATAAAAAGGCGGGATGCCACACCTTTTCTATCCCCTTTTTCTTTCTTTTTTATTTATTTTTCTTATGTCTTTTAATTTATTTCTTGTAGTTTTAAAGTGGCATTATCTTAGATCTTAACTCAAGGCTACCACTGAAAAATAAATCAGGTAGTGTCTTTACTTTCCTTTATTTTATTTTCTTCCCAATATAAATTCTATGTAAAAATTTATCTTGATCTGTTTTGAGATAAAAGGAGGGTAGTAAATGGAATAATTTTAGGGAGGGATGTTGAACGTGCTGTCGTGACACGTCAAATTGATTTTTATTTTAAGGTTTATTTATAATCTAGGGAAGACCCTAGGTCATATCTCAAGGATAATTGTTATCTTATAGTGTTTATTTTTAATAAAGATTACTAAAAGAGGGGGGTGATTTAAAAAAATAGTTTTAAGAAAATAACTTAACTCAAAGAGTTTAATAGTTGAAAAAGCTAGTGGATTTTAAAAATTATGAGAAAAATGGTTCATTTTGATTTTACTAAAAACATTTCATTTTTATTGTTCATAGATATTCATTTAGGGTTGGAGTAATTCTTTGGTTTAAATTAATTAGAATACTGATTAATTTATCAGATTTTATTTCAATTCTTAAAGAACCAAACCTTAATGTAACAATCATATTTTCAAGATCCAGCACTTATGCATGGAATAATAGCTTCAAAAGTATATTGAAATATCAAGAATGTGGGTATGAAAAGGATTCTTGTGTTGTCTAATCGGAACAACACAAGTCACAAACTCAAAATCTCACACCAATCGGTTAGAAATTAAGAGAAAAACATTCACATGTATCAAAAAAGCATTCAAATATGAAATCATGTAAGTTACATGAAATAAAATGTTTAAAAACCCAAATTTCTCCAAAATAGTAGCTAATATATGCATTATAACTCCCTTTACATGTGTGTAGCTCCCTCACAACGAACACCCACCATTTAGCTCGACATCGGGCGGAGGAGGAAGCTTGGGTGGAACTCCTTCTTCATTATTGACCCCCCTATGAGGATAGGGGTATATATAACTTATAGAATGAGAAGATAAATCCTATGGAACTCCAAATTGGCATCACTTTACTCCTTTTCCTAACTTACAAATGAATTTCTCATGGTGCCTTTTTATAACCAAAATGTTACTTGGTTTTGAGCACCCTATTTTTGAGATTCCACTTGTGTCTCGGTTTTGGAATAGTATAAAACCATATCATGACTTGAAAAAAATATAAGAGTTGTTTAAAGGCCTATTTATTATCTCCATATAAAATTTTGTAGAAATTAGACATCTTTATTGAGAGATATGGTCAAAAGACCAAACTAAACTTTTGAATTCGGTAAGATTCTATCCCCATAACAGAGTGTTTCAGGCGGGACACTATATGGACAAATTGGGCTTTGGTTCCTTGATAAGAGTTGTATCCTAGAATGTTTTGGAGTTTACCACAAAGTTTCAACCCATTTGTATTCATTTAATTCTCTTAATGATCAAAATAGTGGACATATGTTCATGGAACCCATGCAGTTTTGGCCCATTTTCCTTCTAGATCATCTCTAGGGCCTCCAAATCACCTCCTCCTGCAATGGAATCATAAAAAAAGTAATATTTCCATTTTTAACTGTGATAAAAACAAAATAAATTAATGAAACATGAATTTAAAATTGTTATTTTATTTTAAATTTACAATACAAATTCAGTTTAAAACAATGGTGTAAGGGTGAAAATGAAACAGTGAATCGCGGTTCGATCACACCCCCACACCTAAACATTTTCACTCCAGGGAAAATCTACATTTTTAGAAATTATTCATGTATATATTACCAACATAATGAAGATTTAACATTTGAGTAAATTTTAATTTATTAAAGTAATGTGATCAATGCGAAAATCACACCAAGGAGTTCTTCCTAGTAAAAATGGAAAAAGATGTCTCATAAATCATATCACAATGAAATTCAAAGAGATTCATGATACCAAATTGATCAAGGAATTCAGAAGTCAACCATTACACTAACTCTCCATGTGTGTGTGAAAACCATTTTATGATATTCTTTACACTTTCTATCCAATAAATATAGGTTATTTTAACATTTTTCCAGCTTAAATGATTTTGTCCACCGAACCTGCCCTACATACTTTATAATCATATTTCAAGACTCACTCACTTAAGAATTCCCAAAAGTCAAACCATATGCTCCCGATCTATATATCCCCACATGGTGCACATTTTATCACTCCCCTCATTTTTTTTCAGAAGTTTCATTTGGAACAAATATCACCCTCATCTCTCAACCCTTGTTTGATCTCCTCATAACACTAATTGTAATAGTTATAATAAGATCATAGATTAAGGAGGAGTATTTTTTTACATGACCAAGACACAACCCAATTTTGTTTTGATTTTTTGAGGGAGTACAACATTTGGATATTAGGTACACACACATAGGTCAATCTGGTACAATAATGAAACAGATCAGATAAGGAACAAACATATGGAAATATCATTTTATGATGAAAAATATCAACCTAACATATATTTACCTTCTATTAAGTAAGAAATATTTACACTTTGTGGTTTGGTGGAAAATGTTTGGAGATATTAATGACACAGTTTTCCCAAAAAATACTCACACAATTGGCATCAATCATCTTAAAGGTTTGATAGAGATACAACCATTTATATCATTGAAAAAAAAACAATTTAATAAAAATCACTCCCTGATGTCAAATTCATACAAACATTCATTCAATAACAGAGTCATATTTTCATCAAATGTTAAATCAACATGGAATCAAAAATTTCAACATGAATTTTCAGTAAGTTCCATGATTTGGTGACCATAAGGGTGGGGGGAGTAAAAATGCCATAAAGAAGGTGAAAAAGTGAATAAAGAAACAAGACGATGAAAATCCTAATGAATTGAAAAAGATGAGGAAAAGTGAAAATACTATAAAGAAGGCTAAAATGAGAAGAAAAAATAAAAAAATGATGAAAATTCCTAACTAACCCTAGAATGTACCCATCTCCCCCCACACCTCGAGTGTGCAGTGTCATAACTATAATAAAATAGAATATGCGAAGGAAGGATAAAACTTGGTTAGTTTCATTGGAATGTTTCTACTTGAACATGAAGTTGCTCCATCGGTAACTATGGAAGGGCTTTAGGGAAGTACTTTAGTCGATTCCCATTGACAGTGAAGGTTTGATTTGTTTATTCATTTTGAACCTAAAGAACACCAAATAGAGATACATTAGTAACAGTGTATGGTCCAAACCAATGGGAATGAAGCTTAATTGGATGCAACTTCAGACTTGAATTGTAGAGGAGGAAATTCTGCCTAATGTGGAACTGATGATGAAGGATGAGATGGTCGTGGGAAGCCTTGGTTCACTCCTTATAAATCCTAGAGTTCTCATATGCATCTCTTCTAATTTCCTCCATCTATTGAATCTGAAAATTCCTTTGATCACCTACACCAGAAAGATTAGAATTGCATTGTCTAATGACCCAGTAGGACCAGTGCTCAATCTCAATAGGGAGGTGAAAACTCTTTCTAAACACTAGCCAATATGGTGAAATTCCAATTGAAGTTTTTAAAGCAGTACAATAATCCCATAATGAATCATCGAGTCTAAGACTCCAATATTTTCTATTGGCTTGAACCATTTTTTCAAGAATCTATTTTACTTCTCTATTTGAAACCTAAGCTTGACCATTGGTCTATGGGTGATATGTATTAGACACTTGATGACCGACCCCATACTAACACAAAAGTGATTGCATTGTTTGGTTGCAGAAATGAGAACCCTGGCCACTAATGGTGAAACTAGGTAATTCAAACCTACAAAAGATCTGAGTTATCAAAAATTCCACAACTTTTTTTGGAAGCATTTGTCCTTATTGATCTCTCCTCTACCCATTTTGACACATAATTGACTGCCAGAATAATGTACAAGTTTCCAAAGGAATTTGGAAATGGACCCATAAAGTCAATGCCCCAAACATAAAAAATGTCATGAAAGAGCAACGGTTGTTATGGAATTTCATTTCTTTTAGATACATTCCCCATTATTTGACAAAGAGGACAATATTTGAAAAAATCATGGGCAACCTAAAAATGTGTTGGCGAAAAGAGACCAGAATCAAGGACTTTGCGAGTAGTCCATTGGGGACCAAAGTGGCCCACACAAGCAAGAGTGTGGAAGAACCTAAGGATGGACTGAAACTTGCTATAAGGGACACAACTCCCGAGGACTTGATCACTATAGGTGTGCCAAAGGTAGGTGCCATCCCAAATGTACCAAAAAGACTCATGTTTTAGACGGTCGACCTGGTTTTTGTTGAAATCAGTAGGAATGCAAGATGATACCAAATAATTTACAATTTCATCATACCAAGGAATACCATCTTGCACTCAATACAGTTGCTCATCAGGAAACATGTCACTTATAGGAATATAGGGGGATGCGTCAATGTCCAGGGATGGGTGAATCCTATTGATATGTTCAGCCACCACATTCTCTACTCCTTTTTTATCTCTAATTTCTAAATTGAATTCCTGAAGGAGGATCATCTAGTGAATGAGACATGGTTTGGCTTCTGGTTTCTTAAGGAGATACTAGAGGGCTGCATGGTCTGAGAACACAATGACTTTAGACCCCAAAAGTTATAACCTGAATTCTTCCAAGGAAAACACAATGGAAATTAATTATTTTTCAGTTGTGGTGTAGTTTTCTTGGGCAGGGTCCAAAGTACGTGAGGCATGGGAATTGACATGTGGATATTGATCGACCCTTTGTGATAAGACTTCCCCAACTGCATAGTTAGAGGAGTCACACATGATCTCAAATGGTAAATCCCACCATGGCGGTTGGATTACTAAGGGTGATGTGAGACTCCATTTTAACTTATTAAAATCTTCCTCACATTCATTATCAAAAATAAATTCTTTTTTTTATTTTTGGAGTAATTAGGAGAGGGGGAGTGCAATTTTACTAAAGTTATGAATGAAACGATGGTAAAATCCAACATGACCCAGGAAAGACTGCACATCCCGTACATTTTTAGGGAATAGTAAGGAAGAAATGACATCCACTTTTGATTTATCTACTTGGATACCATCTCCAAAAATGGAATTCCCCAAAACTATACCTTGTTGCACCATGAAATGGAATTTCTCATAATTTAATACAAGATTATTTTAAATACAGTGACTTAGGACCGAAGCAAGACTACTCAAACATTCATCAAAATAAGAGCCATAAATAGTGAAATCATCCATGAATACTTCCACGAAATTATCTAGGTAATCTAAAAAAATACTAACCATACATTGCTGGAATGTACCTAGATCATTTCACAGACCAAATGGAATCCTTTTATAGGAAAATTTTCCAAAGGGGCATGTTAAGGTCATATTTTCTTGTTTCTCAGGGGAAATATGGATCTGAAAGTATCTAGAATACTCATCAAGGAAAAAATAGTGGGACTTACCCACTAGCCTCTCTATAATTTGGTCAATTAATGGAAAAGGGAAATGGTCCTTCCTAGTGTTTTGGTTTAGTCGATGATAGTTTATGTAGACACACCAACTATTCTGTACATGAGTTGGAACCAATTCATTGTTTTCATTTTTAATTACTATAAGGCCATTTTTTTAGGAACTACTTGAACATGACTGACCCATTGGCTGTTAGATATGGGGTAAATGATTCCAGCATCCAATAATTTTTTTACCTCCTTTTTCACAACTTCTTGGAGGTTTGGGTTCAGTTGACGTTGTGCCTGCCTCACTGGTTTAGCCTCATCATTTAGAAATATATGATGTCTAAAAATTGATGGGATAATACCAGGATTGTCAGAAATTGTCCATCCCAAAGCTTGTTTATACTCCCTAAAAATATCAAGAAGTTTCAATTCAGGCTCAAGAGGGAGTGAACTAGCAATGATGATAGACAACTTATTTCCATTCTCAAGATAAGAATATTTTAAATCTTGAGGTAGTTGTTTCAGTTCTAATTCAAGTGGATTTTGGATTGATGGGAGTGTTTGTGAAAGTGAGAGGTCACTAATTTAATATAACTACTCAATGGTATTATCCTCAATAGAGGAATGAGCTTTTACAAGATTAGCAGTATCATTGATGGTTAAGTGATCCTCAATGTTCAAGAAATCATCAATTAATAAACATGCATGACATTTTTCGAATCCACTACAACAATCATTGCATGACTCATTTACTAGAATTTCAATCAATGAATAAAACTCAGAAAAGGGATCAGGGGAAAGAAAATTTGTTTTTTCAGGGGTAGGGAGTACATCAATTGAATTAATATAGAGAGAGGAATGTTCTTCTAAGGGGTGATTCATGGCATCAAGTATGTTGAAATGGACTATGTCACCACCAAATTCCATAGATAATATACCATTATGGACATTAATTATAGTTTTAGAAGTTTTCAAGAAGGGTATCCCCAATATAATTGGGGTATATCCATTCATCCTATCATTTTCCATTTTTAGAACATAAAAATCAGCAGGAAAAATTAAAATTTTCACCCTCACAATAACATTCTCTAACACACCAAAAGGGTGTGCGGTACTCTGATCGGATAGTTGCACAATAATTTCAGTGGGCTTCAGTTCCCTAACTTGAAATGTAGAGTAAATTAAGAGAGGCATCACATTTATAGAATAACCTAAATCAATAATGACAATGGAAAATGAATACTCCCCTATGGTGCATGGAATCAAGAATGTACCAAGATCTTTGCACTTGGTGGGAAGTGACGGCTCTATGAATGCTGATACGTTACTCTCCCAAACTCACCTTTTCATCTCCATGAAGTCTCCTTTGGTGTTTACACATCTTCTTTAGAAATTTTTCATATCTTGGAATTTGTTTCACAACATCAATCAAGGGGGTGTTTACCTATACTTTTGTGAAAGTCTCCAAAATTTCCTTATCAAGTTCAATTTCCTTTTGTTTTCTTGGTTGGGTGGCCCTTTAGGGAAATGGAAGAGTAATGGTCGGGATAGGATACTCATCAATATACACACTCTTTCCATTGGAAGGGATTCTCTCAGGTTAAGGACTTTCTTCTCTTAGACCGTTTTCAGCAGTTGGGATGGTGGTTTCCTCTATTGTAGGGTTAATTTGGGTTTTAAGTTGTTTCCCATTCCTAAGGGTGATGGCACTAACATTTCCACTATCCCTAGGGTTAACTACTAGTTGAGAGGGTAGTTTACTCGACCCGTGACTTTGAATTTCCCCCATTGAGTTAGCTAGTTGGCCTAATTGGGGTTTTAGGTCTTGTATGGTAGCTTGGGTGGTTTGTTGGAATTAGAGATTGTTGTCAGCCATTTGTTTCACCATATCTTCTAGGCTAGGCTTGGGTTTTGTAGGGGGTGGTTGGAAAGGCCTTTGGGGTGGTTGAGGATTTATGGGTGGTGGTGGATGACTACCCTACCGAGGTTGGTTCTATTATTGTTGAGGTTGGTTTGAATACCCCCTTCCCTATAGGCTTGGGTTTCTTTCCACCAAGGGTTGGATGGATAGTAAGGTTCTTGCCTAAAGGGTTGGTTATAGGGGATCCCTGGAAATATTGCCTTAAAACTCTCATAAGTTTCTCTCAATTAGGGAAATTGGTAAAGATAATGGGTGTCATAAGAGTATATTCCACAATGGATGAGAGGAGGAGATTGAAATTTCCCTTGGGAGAGAGCTAGTTGTCGCATAAGGGTATTTACCTATTCAAACTTTATGTCCACCTTCTTCTCAAATTCAGTAATTTTCACCTCATGGACACCTTTAATGGGTACACTGGACCTTGTACTAAATTTTTGAGTGTTCTGTGACATGTTCTCAATTAGGGACCTTGTAGCAATTTGGGTTTTATCCACCAGTGCACCACCTAGAGCAGCATCAATCATGTTATGATCAATTGGAATTAAACCTTCATAAAAATATTGAATTAAAAGTTGATCACTTATTTGGTGGTATGAACAACTTTAAAATAATATTTTAAATATTTCCTAATATTCATTAAGTTTTTCCCCTTGAGATTGTCTTATATCACACATTTATTTTCTTATTTTTGCAGTTCGAGTGGTTGGGAAATATTTTTCATGAAAAATGCATTTCATGTTTTCCCAACCTATTATTGGTGAATTAACATAATAAAGCCAGTATTTTTCAGTGTCTTCTAATGAAAATGGAAATTCCCTAATCTTTACTTGTTATTCATCCAAATTTTCAGGTTTTAATGTTGAGCACACAATATTAAATTCTTTTAAATTTTTATGTGGGTCTTCTCCTGTGAGTCCATGAAATCTAGGCAACAAGTGAATTAGACCAGATTTTAATTCAAAATTGGGTGCCTCATATTGCATTTGAATATATGTGGGTTGGATTTCAACATCTGGAGACGTTAATTATTTTAGTGTTCTATTGTTTTCAGCCATGTTATACAAGTTTATTTCAGTTTTGATGTTGGTTTCAGAAGAAGAAGATGAAGGATCAAGAAGAGCAATGTTTTCTTGTGTGTCCTTTTTCAAAGGGTTCTCTTGTGCGTCTCGGGGTTGCTGACGTAAGATCCTCTCCGGTTCGAGTTCAAAAGGTGGAAAATCTCCCAGATTAGAATGAGTAATGCACAAAACCTACACAAGATATAAATCATAACACAAAAATATAGGTAAAGGTATAAGATAAAACAAATACATATTCACAAAATTTACAAAAATCTTATAAAAACACACACTAAAAACCAAAGCGCTCCCCGAAAATGATGCCAAAATTTGAAAGTGCTATCATGACACATCAAATTTATTTTTATTTTAAGGTTTATTTATAGTAGGGAAGAACCTAGGTCATCTCTCAAGGAGTTTTTGTAGCTTATAGTGTGTATTTTTAATAAAGATTACTAAAAGAGGGGTTGATTTTAAAAAAACAGTTTTAAGAAAATAACTTAACTCAAAGAGTTTAATAGTTGAAAAAGCTAATGGATTTTAAGAAATATGATACAAAGGTTTCATTGTGATTTCACTACACACATTTCAAGTTCATTTTTCATATAGATCCGTTTAGGTTTGGAGTAATTCTTTGGTTGAAATTAATTGGAATCCCGATTAATTTCTAAGCTTTTATTTCAATGCTTAAAGAACAAAACCTTGAGGTAACAATCATATTGTCAGGGTCTAGAACTTATGAATGGAATAATATCTTCCAAAGAATATTGAAATATCAAGAATGTGGGTATGAAAAGGATTCTTGTGTTGTCTAATCAGAACAACACAAGTCACACACTCAAAATATCACACTGATCGGTTAGAAATTAAGAGCATAACATTCACATGTATCAAAACAAGCATTAAAATATGAAATCATGTAAGTTACATTAAATTAAATGATTAAACACCCAAATTACTCCAATCCAGTAGCTAATATATGCATTGTAACTCCCTTGGTATGTGTGTAACTCCCTCATAACAAACACCCACTGTTTAGCTCGACATTGGGAGGAGCAGGAAGCTCGTGTGGAACTCCTCCTTCATTCTTGATCCCCCTATGAGGATAGGGGCCTCCAGAACTTCTAGGATGAGGATAGAAATCATATTGAACTCCAAATTGTTATAACTTCACTCCTTGTCCGAACTTACAAATGAGGTGCCCATAATGCATTTTTATAGCCAAAATGGAACAAGTACAAGAATATCAGTCTTATACCTCAATGAGGTGTCATACATATACTATTTAATTGAGGAATCAGATTATACATAGTTCTTATTGTGGGAATCTGTGTCATGAGGGGTATGACAATAAAGACCCTAGGTGGGACTTATTCATATAAGACTGCCCTGGGATGCTTCATTGGGGATATGTCCCTTTGAGAAGAGGTGACATATAATTAGTCTTATATCCCAGAGGTGAAGATCCCATGTTGGGGGGGGGATTCTCATCATGACATTAATACAATCACTACTAACCTCTAAGCCCATGTTAGGCATGCTCAGTGTGAGAAACAAGAGATAGCGGTAGACTGGACATGTTTCATGAGAGTATATCTACATGGGGCTTACAAATTAAAGTTTCCCTTTGAGAGGAATGCTTAACCATCTCATGGAAGATATGGTATGGAGCTCAGACCTTAAGGAGGATTCCTACGTATCCCGAATATGGAGGAAATCAGAGTTCTCATAGTTCATATCGACATTAACCTACTGATAGGCTAAGGTATGTGATCATGATTGGAGAAATTATGGAGATCTATAGGATGTTAGGGGATTATACTGAAATGTATTCCCTATCAGGGGAGATATATTATATCATGTCTATGAAATGGGCCTACACTCTAGGGTTTCCAGTGATTGGTGAACTCATATCACATCACTGGTTGGGGCTTACACTCTAAGGCTGCCTGGTTGGTATCATGTCATTAGTCTAGGCTTACACTCTGAGGCTACCAATTTGGTATGATGTCATTGGTTGGGGCTTACACTCTAAGGTTTCCCATGATTTGTTCACTCATTCCATGCTGCTAGTTGGGGATTACACACTAGGGCTGTCCGATTGGTATATTCATATCATATCACTGGTTGGGGATTACACTATGAGGTTGCCCAATTTGTGCACTCATTGGTTGGGTATTACACTATAGGGTCGTCCGTTGGTGCACTCATTGGTCAGGGATTACACTCTAGGTTCGACTATTGGTTCACTCATTTTCTATCCTCTAGTGGGTTATAGAGAGGTTTGTTTGAAAGTGAGACATTGGTGGGGTTGCATGAATGCATGATCCTGGATCATCAGGGAAACTTCCTTCATATAAGGGGATTGTGGCTGAGGATTATTAGATAGGTTCCACAAGGAATGAGTCTGAGTAGGAATGGTGTACAATGTGGACATGTCATAAGGGATTTTCCTGACATGTCTCAGCCATCTATTGGTATGTCTTGATTGTTTTTCTAATATGTTGGGCCATCAATCTAACATAGTAGTCACATATGAGGGTGGATTTATGATCCATTTTCATGCTCTAGATGTATTCGATTGGGTAAATAAAACATGTCTGAGATTCTTTTCATGTTCAAAGTGGACAGGTTTGAGGTCTTACACGTGATTAACTGAATTATCTCAGGTGTCTTCACTTGAGTGAAGCAGTCATGTTAATGGTGATTCACATGACTAGGTGGAAATTTCAGGGGTGCATCACATGTCCAGGTGGACATGTCATAGATCTTCTCATGCCCAAGTGGATATGTCAAAGGTGCTTCACATTTTCAGGTGGACATGTTAAAGAGCTTCGCATTTCCAAGTGGATATGTCAGAGGTGCTTCACATCTTCAAGTAGAAACATCCCAGGTGTCATGAATGACCAACTATCTTATCCCTAATTCCTTAAACTGATCAAGGTGGGCATGTCTGGGGTGATCCACATGATCAAAGGGGATATGTTTGGGAGATTGTGCATGATTGACTGTCTTTTATCAGGTGTATTTGTCTTATCAAGGTGAACATGTTTGACGTGTCATGCGTGACCATGCAGAAATGTCAGACTGACTTGTTAGGAGGTCTCACAGAGCTATACAGTGGATGCATCATGTGTCCTCTAGTGACTGTGAACACTAATCACCTCCCTCCTTTTGATCTCCTTTATTTTATTCTAAAAAGGCATGGGATCACATGACTTCATGTGAGTGATGCATATGATTTTTACTTGATTTTTTAAAGTTTCTTCACATGACTAATATGGATCGCATGGAGGGTGCACACGCATTTCATGGACATGTCTGTCTGCTTGTTCTAAGGGTGTTTCATGGTTGTCTAGGCATTCCCAGAGGCTTCCATGTAATGAGGTGGACATGTATGGGGTCCTGTCCTTGGGTGACCACATGTCAATATGGAAATGTTTTTAGATGATTGCATGATCATTATAACATGTCGATGACTACTTGACATGATCAAAGTGCATTGTTTTAGGATGTCTTCACATGATCAAGTCAGGTGGCTCTGTGGTACCTCGCATGATTGGTACGACTTGCCCTTGGGTCATCACATGACCATAGTGACATGTCAAAAGGGGTGTCGTGAGACCTTCTTGACTTTTCCTAGGCTCTCCTTGTGATTCACATGGCATTTTTTGAGGGCTTCATGAGACCATCTAAGGGTATCATGAGTGTTCTTGGGGTCTTGAGTTTGTCCATGTATCACAAGTTCATATCCAAATGGATTATGACTTAAGTTGCATGGGATGCATATGTTCCTGAGTGCTCATGATGAAGGTGTACACCATAGGGTTTTCATGGAGAGGGTAGGCCCTATACATGGGCTCCTACATGCACTAAAGATATCTTTGCATGATACCCCTTCATGAAGGCATGCATATCACATGACCTCAAAGGGGTGATTATAATTTCATAGCTAGGATTGAATGGATCATTGACTGCATGTCCTCACTGTGTATATGTAAAGGGTGTTTGAGGGAATCCTCTATGTCGAGGTAACCACTCATAAGGATTCATGTAGAGTGCATGGGTTCTTGCAATAAGCCTTGTGATCATGCGACATAGGCTATTTATCAAGGCCTTTATGTGCATGGGCATGCACCGCATGATCACATGATTAATCATGAAAGTGCATGATCTTCAATGGGATCATGAGGTGGACTTCTTGACCCTGAATGGGTTTTCCTGCTAAGTCTTCATGTGATGGGGAAGGCATATACGTGGGACCGAAGGAGGCCAGAATGGCCATGTGTCTGAGGGTGCATGAGGGTGTCACAGGTGTGGGACACTTAGATCAAGGGTTATCTATCTTGGGAATCTAAGTCCAAAGATGCGATTCCATGTGATCGCAGGTTTACGAAACCCCAAGGCCTTCTTGATCATACAACTCACTTTTTTTTAACAAAGGGTCATGTGATGGCTAAATATCTCACACTAAGGACTTGTGGGAGGTGTTTTCTAGTCGAGATGGTCATGTTTGGTGGGATTTGTGAATTCATCGTAGGATAAGGACTCTCATGGTATTCACAATATCGGGGTTTATATTTTCACCAGTTCATATCCATGGACACTAATATGGTTGCCTCATGTATTCCAGAACTCACATCGCATGAGGTTCCATTGCTCATGCGATCTGAGGGGAGGCCTTGAGGGAGGTCCCATGAGCATTAGTAAGGGTCCGATAGGAAATCAAATCATCATATTAGGATTACACAACAGGTTATTATGAAGACATGCGATGATGGATTCCCATGGGAGGGGCCTCTTTAATTACCTTGAGGCATTCCTTGAAGGTGGCAGTTAGTGCCTCTGTATTTCTATGTCCCCCCTTTCTTCATAGCTCTTACCCTCTCACCCTTGGGTGAATTTTTCAGTAGGTGATGTGGTTTATATAGGCCATTTGAGGATGAGGGAGGTTCTACTTTTTATTGGATGAGGAACATGTTTGCATGGCATCGCATGGCTAGGAAAAATATGAAATAATTCAGATGAAAAACATGTGGAGGAATAAGGGGTCCACAGTTGTACAACTTCTTGTGAAAAAAATGGTTTGTACTTGTCTCGGTCACATGATCAATTGGTGATCATGTGATGGATTCGAATCCATATAGAGGCACTCGTGGAAGGCTATCAAGGCCCACACCAGTTTCGTACTGGTTTTCTTGGTTTGGTCGTATAATCATGGAACAATGCAATGACCATGGATACTATTAGAAGGATGTGCGGAAGGCACTGGTAGGACTTGTAGTAGCCCCTCCTGATCATCTCAATTCGGTCACGTGATCAAGGATCATGCGGCATCTTTAGATGCTATTAGGGAGACTTGTGAGAGACCAGTGAGGAATGTGGCTTAGATCTCGTGAGAACTATCTTGGACCCATGAAATCATTGGAAATGTATCAAAGGAATGGAAGTGATAGAGAGGGAGCATCAGGTGTGCCTTAGGGTATATAATTGGTGTGGCGAGAGGTTGAAGATGAGGGTCATGCAACACACTAGATTCATCTAGATTCAAAATCACGATCTGTGGGATTGAGCGGATGATCAGGATCAGTAGGGGATAAGATCTAATAGTACGGATCATCAACGACTTGATCGGACAACCCTGATTTGATCCCATGGAAAAAAACCACATCCCATATAAAATTTACATTCCTTCCTCCATTTGTCTTATAATAAATTT
Source organism: Viscum album (assembly GCA_963277665.1). NCBI lineage: Eukaryota > Viridiplantae > Streptophyta > Magnoliopsida > Santalales > Viscaceae > Viscum > Viscum album. The sequence goes on from OY728161.1 coordinate 1,969,852,758, forward strand.
AGTGGAGTCTGTTAGTTTGAACCAATAACAAGGTCGACACTCGTACCACATGCAACACTCTTCACCAAAAGGTCTTCGGCCCACCTATGCGAGTGCATGCCTATGGGTGTGCACACCTCGGGCCCTATAAAAGGGCCCATCCTAATCCTTGTGGGAGCTATGATTCCTTTCTAGCCCGCTGGTTGTCTTGGGTTGACTCCCATGGGTGTGTTCGACCTAGTCCCATATGGGCCTCAATTGAGTTAGCCCAGTTGGCTGGTGGTGCTAGCCATATTTTTTGGCTAGTTGTGGTATCGAACTCTCAACTAATAAATATGAAATTCTTAGTTTAATGTTGGGTCCAAGATATGTTTCTTTAAACCATAGGTCTTCATGTGTTATATCCTCTATATATTAATTCATCCTCTGGAATGAGTCTTGGATATTTGGCATAAAAGTGGGACATGTAAAAATACATGTTCCAAAAAATGACCCCCTTAGAATTAGATTCATCAGAAAAAAAGAATATGATTCTAATGTAAACTTAGATCACTTTTTCGTGCATCTGAATATTTGATGATCCATGGTACTGAAATCCTTGAGATGATTTATCCCAGGTATGTCTGAGAAGCTCTCAAGTGATATGAAGGTGATAAATCTATCCACAGTTTCTCAGATAAATCTAATATGGGAGATAAATTTGACATAGGTTATGTATACCCTGAAATTGGAATTTATATGCAAATTCCAAAATGAAACAGGGATAGGGTGGAATGGAACTTGTGGCTGGATCCAAAGTAAAATACTTGGATGTCTCTATGTATCCCATGAGGATGGGAATCAAGACACATGTAGTTATAAAATATAATACTATGTAGATCAAACTCATGTATAGGATCATGGGTCCATGGATAAGGAACTCTATAACAAATGTCCTTACATAGATCTAGCTTATACATAGGAGGGGAAATGTCTCTATTTTGTGATAAAATCCCTAGTGAAGATCCATTTCTCAATGAGAATGATGATTCGATCATACACTATGCCTATATTTTGTGTGTAATACAAAAAAGATCCAATTTTCTATATTTTAGTTCTTGAATTCCAATATGTTGATTTTTTAAGAAAGTTCATGAATGCCCACTAACATGAAATCCTTCATTGATGCTCCTGCTCTACTAGTCTTGAGATTGTATAGTCTACGAGGACAATATAGAAATGGTATCCTTCCAAAATGTGTAGTGATGATGTTATTCATTTATTCATAACTTTTTTTATTCCCACTTTAGTAAATTTATTGTATAATTGAATAATTGGTGCGATATACTCATGTTTTAATATTAAACATAATTTTGAGCACTATTCAGACTAATCCAGATTCAAGTCAGTTTAATGTTTTAATCATAAATATCATCCTAATAATAAAAATTATGTGATTATTTTTTTAGGATTCTTCATTAAATTTAAAACATATCATGAGAAGTATTCTTTGGCCAATTAGGACATTTAAAGGGTCATACTGTCCACACGAGAAGGCCCAAAGAATCTATCAAGAAACTGGACCAACCATGAAGATATAATTTATGGGATCAATCCAGAAATAAAAATTTGATTAAACACCCAAATTTGTTCTTTATTATCCAAATGAATCATTTATAAAAATTTTATGTCCCAACTCTACCAAAAAGGGGCCCAAATGGTTCTATGAATTCCATCCCACCATTTTGTATAGAAATTAAAACCGGAACACAATTATGGGATTTTATCCTAACATAGATATTAATTTGAGCTAATATTTTTTAATATGAAAGCTAATATATAGGTGTCATACTTTTTTGAATAAAGTGTTCGGATTTGATTGCATCTTTATATTCAAAAACCCATTCACATTTTGGCATTGAAAAAAGTTTGGATTGAAATGGACAGATTAAAATTGTTTAATCAAACCATCATAACTTTGGATACTTAAGTCCAATGACAGTAAATTTTTTATAGTAGACATAAGAGATCCATATTTACAACTTTTAAGAAGATAATATCTCGATATTCATCATTCTGTTTGGACAAATTGGTGAGCTAAGTGGAGAGTCAGATTTGGAATGTAAACTGTCCACCACCATTGGGATATAAATGCATCCCCATCTTCTCCTTGAAAGAGGTTGGAATTTTAGAGAAAATGAGGATATTTTGGGACTACCCAGGCTCTAAAAAAGTCTTTGTAGTATCTTCCATACTCAAGTTTCTACTTGAGATACCATTCCTCCATGCTTCTTTTGATTTACTTTTGTATTCTTCTTTATTTTTAGTCTCGTAAGTGTTTGTTTTGTAATTATGTTTTAATGAAAGTATCTTTACCACTAGCTCTTATTACCATATACACTCTATTTTGGAATATTAATGTTATTTTAAATTTCTTAAATAATTTTAAAAATCAATCTCTTTGTTTTCTTTCTCATTTAATTGAATGTCTGTTTTTAATTCTATTCATCACTCGTGTGTGTGTTCAGTGCACCACTCTTTTCTTATCCCTGCATTTTTGTTCTTTTTAAAATTCATCATCATAAACATTACAACCATATTATTAACCAAACCAATGGTTGAGTAAATCTACCATTAGGGTGAGTTATAATTTTGGGATGTTAAGTGATTGAGAGCTTTTTCTCGATGAATATTCTTTGAATTAACATTGTATATGTTAAACTTAAATTGTCAGGTATTGATGACATATATTGATTAAAATATGGATTCCATGGATTATTGGAACCATAAATACACTAACTATACATGTAATGATTGATATTAGAACCCTAAGTTATGTTATGTCTTAGATTAAATCCATAACACTTTGGAATTCCAATCAATTCCATCTTGTAAAGTGGGTGTTAATTTAATGCTATATAAAGAAAGTCTCAAGGATATCACAAGATTAACTATATAATGATGAAATCACCCCAATATTTATTAAATTTTTAAATCAATCTAAATAAATAAATAATTTCAATTAAACTCTGAAAAAAATCCCAATCAAAATATAATCAACTATTAAAAGGTATCATTGTCGAGGATTCAACCCGAGTGCTGCTATAGACATTTGCAGAGCACCAGAACTATGAACGATCGATATGAGAAAATAGGCCATACTTCAAATGCTTTAAATTTTTTCTAAGTCAAGGTAATTGGTGAGAATATCTTGATTTTTGATGAGGCCATATAGGGGCCCTACAAGGTTTGTATATTTTCTTTTTTTTGCCCTAACTTTTTCCTAAGATTTGTATGGGGGAATACCTAGTGAGCATGGACATGGATTTTACTCAGGCTTCCCTTCATGGGTTTTCAACCTGAAAATTCTTGCGCCTCTTACATTTTATATATTCTCAATATTTCTGGGATCACATAAAGTATATGTCCAGCAAGTGAAAACTCAAATTTTTTATAGGATTCCCTTATCGGGTTTTCATCCTGATGAGTATCATGTCTCATGTTGTTTTAAGATATTACAATCGAGATCGCCATTATGATACAGTTTAGGGTCTTCCATCTCAGAACTTTGGGATTCCATGTAGTTTAAAGTCTTACTTCCAAGTCTTTTGGTGTGCCATGTAGTTTAAAGTTTTATCGCCAGGACTTTTGGTGTTCCATGTAGTTTAAAGTATTACTGCTAGGAATTTTATAAAATATAGGGATGAAAAACTAGGGGTGACTCAAAACACCATGGGGAGCCGAGTTATATCATGGTGTTTCTAAGGCTCATGAGGATTTTAGTTCCTTTCTTACAAGGAGGACACTTCTTTAGTTGGTGGGTTAACTCCCTTATGTGTCGATAGTATGGACAAACAAATATGATCTCCACTCTTTCCCAAAGGATATGAAAGATTCATGGGGTGAAAATGGATGAGGGTGAAATTCTAGGGAATCTAGGACTACCTGGATAGTTGGGATGTGGGTGATGTAAATCAAAACCGAATAGTCTGATCTAAGTGGTATGGTGTGGGATAGACATGCTAGGTATGTCCCTTAACACTATTGGGGTGTCAGGTTCTGCCATAGTGTCATTAAGCCTCACAAGGATTAAGAGGCCCTTTATACCTAGCCAAGATGTTTTCAATTAGTGGGTTTGAGCCCTTTCATCAATAGAATGGCCAAGTGGAGATATCTATAATCCTTTACAGGGGATGTGAAATATTTATGAAGGCTCAAACATCAAGATGATGAAGTTGGATATGGAAGGAAGGCTATCCAGGAAGGGTTCTAATACCCTAGGGAAACTTTGCTGTTGATTAAAAAACTCAATCCCTGTGCCTTGTGGGTTCAAAGCATGAGGTTTGAGCCACTAAAATGTTCAAGAATGAAGTACTACATTCCATCCTTTATAATGGGTACAAAACATGGTGATTCAACATAAAGGATATCGAATCTGCTTGGATAGTCTGATATGGAGACTATAAATCATAGCCCAAAGTGATCAGGTCATTAGGAAGGTACATGAAAATCATTTAGGAGTAACCTATAACACAATGGGGTGATGGGTTCCACCTTGGTGACATCAGGCTCACTATAATTAGAAACCCCTTTACGTCAGGACAAGATATTTTTGGTTGGTGGGTCTGAGCCCTCGCATCAATAGCATGGCCAAGCGGAGAAATCTAGTTTACTATTTAGGGGTAATGAAATGTTTTCGATGACCTGAAACACTTAAAATTATGAAATGGGATATATGGAAAATGTAAGATCCAAGGAGAGTTCAAGTATCCTAAAAGTTGTGCCACCACCTGTCGAATATATTCTCATTGTGAGGAGTGGTGATGAATCATTACTCTCATTTTTCCTAGACCAGGGGGTCCAACAAGAATAGATTGTCTTTTATTGGGGATATATAGTAGACCCTATGATATTTATTCCTCATTCACTTGTGCCCTAATTTTTTCCTAAAATTTGGAGATGATGAGTTTATCAGATGATTACTCAAATTTTTCTTAGGTCTCCCTTTGTGGGTTTTCATCCTGATGAATTTTGTATCTCTTTCATTAGTAGTTTATGGTCTTGTGGTTTGGACCATTATGTGCTAGATTTTAAGGTCATACAACTTTGACCAAAGTGTTAGCAGATTAAGGTCATGCCACTTGGACCTAGTATGGGGGATGATACACATGAGGTTTATTAGAATATCGAGGGTCAAGAGTACTCCAACGTCCCTCCGACCATGTGATGGAGGAGTAGTAAATCACAGTTCAAGGTTCATAGGTCATGAGTGATGATATGGGGCAATCATTCTAGGGTAACCTAAAACACAATGGGGTGTTGGGTGCCACCATGGTGACTTTAAGTTCATAAGAATGAGAAATACATTTACATTGGGCCAGTATGTCTTTCGTTGGTGGGTCTAAGACCTCACATTAATAGCATGGCCAAATAGAGAGATCTCTTTTATTATTCAAGGGTAGTGAAAAATTTTCAATGACCTAAGACACTTGAGATATAAAGTTTGGAACATGGATTGAGGTGCTTAGAAAGAAGATGGAAGCACTCTATTATTTGGTTAGACATGGTAAGGCTCTTTTGGTCCTTTGATAAGGAGGGGTTGTGGATGATTACCTACACAGTTTATCATCATGTAGTGGGACATGCTTCCATGCAGTTTAACGCCTTGCGATGGGGACTCTCTTTCATATAGTTTAACATCATGCGGTAAGGATGAGGGAAAACCAACATGAATAAATAGGAATGTATGAGGTCTGTGAAGTGTAGGGAATGAACCTAGGGGGGAGGGGTTCCTATGTATCCCAACTGACTAGGAATCAAATCCACATAGTCTATGGAGAACTATGTAGTTTAACATCCTGCGGTGAGGAAGTAAGTTGCAACACCATTTATTTTCATACGGCTAGGACACCAGAGGGATAATGTCCCAAATAAGGATGCACATGGAGTGGTAGAATACACCTGACATAAGAGAGGGATAAAAAGGTCTACACCACACCATGTGAACTTACAAAGAGGACACGGGCCAAGAGGCCAAAAAAGATATAGAATTATTTGTAGTGTATGGGGATGGACCCAAAGAAAGAATGTCTGGGTGTTTCCATGTATCCTCTGAGGTCATGAATCAATCCACATATATTTATCAATATTACATGTAGTTTAATGTCATGCGGGGATGAAAAAGGTAGAACCTATGTGAATGAGGTCCAAAGAGACCCACACCATGACATGTAGTTTAATGTCATGTGGTAAGGATGAAGGGTGACAAAACAGTTTATTGTCATGTGGCTAGGACAAAAAAGTGGGATATTTTCCCAAAGGGGATTTGTGTGACATGGTAAAACAAACCTGATGTGAATGGGGACCAAAATAGTCCACACCACACCAGAAACTCCTAGGAGGGGACTTAGGCCAAGGGGCCAAAAAAGGTCAAAGGGGACTAGGGATTGACCTAAGGAAAAATTCTTAGGCATTCCTATGTATCCCATGAGGATGAAAATAAAATCCACATGTATTTATTGATATTCCATTTATTTTAACTTTATTAAGGGAGGAAGAAGGTCACCCAATGTGAATGGGATGGATGCCATGGGTCTGTGCAGTTTTATGTCATGTAGTAATGACATTGGATCAACCGACATGAAAGGAAGATAATCCTATGGTTGGTCCCAGAAATAGGGATTTAGAAGTCACTATGTATCTCATTGAGAATGATAATAAAGCCTCACATAGTTCTTGAAATGCTGGTGTGGTGGTAGACCGACACTAGCGATGGTGTTCCTCTCAGATGAGGTCCACAAGAGCATGCAGTTTTATGTCATGTAGGGGACATTGACCATGCAGTTTAACACCATGTAGTGAGGAATCATTGCACATATTTTATCTCCCTATATTTAGTATGATAATGAGTTCATTTAAAGTCTTCACACCCTATTTTGTGTGGGGAAACCCTTATCATAATTCCTAATCCCTCACGATCTATGCTCAGTGTGAGAAACAAGGAATGAAAAGGACCCCTCCAACTATTCAGAGGCATGGAGAATAGGATGAGAGTATTTTATGATGTGTGGTGGTTAGGATAAGATAGAAGATCAAGATGTCCCTATATATCCCATAAGTATGGGAATCAAGCCATACATAGTTTTAGAGGGACCGTTCAGTTTAACATCTTGTAGTGAGGACTTATCTGCATATTTTATTATCATGTTCAAGACAGTCCATTTAGTTTAACATAATGTGATAAGGATGCTGAACCAAATTTTAACATCATGTTATAGGGACATACATAGACAGTTTAGGGTCTTGTGGCTTAGACCATAAGATGTATCTCCTAACATGGAGATTCACAGTGGGGTTTTATGAAGAAACCTAATGCGAATAAGGACCAAAAAGGTCTGGACACACCATGCACATTTCCAGGAAAAATCTGTCTGAAGGGAAAAAAAGGGTTATGTCTATAGTTGGTCCCGAAGATGAAATTCCTGGTCATCACTACGTATCCCGTGATGAATAGAATCAAGCCACACATATTTCTAAGAAAGGAGATACTCTAGGAAGGTCTGGCCCATATGTATATGTGGGAATTATCTCTTATTGATAGTTGGAGATGTTCCTAAGATTGGAGATTCATGCATCACTACATATTTTTTATGGACATGAATCAAGCTACATGTATTTTTTGAAGGACCGTGCAGTTTAACGTCATGCAGCAAGGACTTACTCCCATGTAATTTAAAGTCATGTGGTAAGAATATATTTCCATTCAGTTTAACATCATGTGGTAAGGACAAGACATGTCATGAATTTTAACATCTTGCAGTGAGGATGTAGGCTCCGTACAGTTTAACGTCACGTGGTCAGGACATAGGAAATGTAACCTATCAGAAGAGTATCTCATAAAAAGAAGATTAGAAAATTGTTATTCATATTGCATGAGTCCCAGGATCATTTAATCCTATAAAACCTGTGGATACCTTTTCCTTCAAATTACCCTTGAAGAAAAATTAGTTTTTGATCGTGTGACCAAGAAGTCAGTGGTAAAGGCAATAGTCGTCATGGCCTACCATACCCACCTCATGCAGTTTCCTCATCATTAGAAGTTCGATCAAACTACTTTCCATGGAGCAGCCAAAATATCTAGAGACATGCTTTGTTTGGAAGGAATAGGCTTTGTAAAATATTTCATTGAGATATGGTCATTTCTTCTTAGTTGGTAGGTGACTCGTGCTCTGTCACATGATTGGTGGTCCTTTCTTAGAATGATAAGGTGGTTGGAGTGGGTATTTAGGTGTTGGTAGTTCCAGTATCCCCATGCCCATCTACTCTTGAAGATTGTATTTAAAGGAAAAGAAATATTCCATGGTATGCCCGAGATGCTGATGGTAGGAGAAATAATCATCACAGTTTACCAACCCTACCTCATTCAGCTTCCTCACTTCCTAGAGTCTCATCAAACCATTATCCATGGCATAGTTGAAATAACTGGGAACATGTTTGTCTTTGAAGAAATATACTTTTCACTACCTATCTTCTAGAGAGGGGCAACTAGACTGCTTCTCCCTCAAGTTATCTATGCCATTGTGGGGGCATGAATGAGTCTAGAATCTGAGGTATAGAATCCGATTCTCTATTGATCTGGGGGTGGGTGTTGAAGATTTTGGGGTCTTAGATGATGTAAATGATTCCCATTGATTAAAAGGCCTCAAATCTCCTAAAGGTTTTGTGGTTACACCATAGGTAAGATGGATTAAAAAATACCCCTAATGTGAAGGTGGGAAATATAGAAATTCCCCCAGCCCTACGGGTTGGGGTGAGGTGGAGAAATGTTTGGATTCCTTTTGATGAGGGGATGGAAAATATGAAAATGCCCCAACCTTGTGTGCTGGGTCACTTCACTGCAAGGTGAGATTATATAAGCTGACACATGCTCATCATCCCTGAGTGAAGATATTAGGAGTATTCCCAAAATTATCTCCCAGAGATCCCTATTATCTTGTTAGAGTTGAGCAATTTGTTCTTCTGAAAATATGGCCTTGTCATAGTCAAGGGTATATCTAGAGGGAGCCATTAAAATACCCCTTCCTCTATTAGTGGAATGGTGAGTGAATAATGATGGGGGTTCTGATATGGATCCCAGATACTGAATCCACTACTTTCAATGTCCATACAATCCATTGACCCACCCCTTCAGAATACTAGCAAGATTGGTAATGCCTTCTAGAAATGTCTGGTGGATACCATTGAGCCCTTCTTCTCTCGTGCCAGTAGAAAGATGTAGGTCAAACTACAGTGAACCAGATGACTGCAAGAGGATGTGATTGTACCCTTTAGGAGTATACTCACATAGATTTGGTGGGGAATCTCTATACTTGACTGATATCATATTGACCGAAACACAAGCAGGCTGGTGCTCCCCATCAATGGAGTAGATCCTTTGGCGGGTTAGTGCCTGATATGCAGTTTGGGGTATCGGTGCCCAATATACTATTTTGGGGGTCGATTCCCATGATACCGTTTGAGGGATCGGTTCCCATGATACCGTTTGAGGTGTTAGTGCCCAATATACCATTTGGGGGGGGGGTCAGTTCCCATGATACAATTTGAGGGGTCGATGCCCATGATACCATTTGGGGGGTCGGTGTCCATGATACCATTTGAGGGGATAGTGCCCATGATGAAGATTATCCTAGGGTAAAATATGGTAAAAATTCTCCCAGTCCTATATTTTGGGTGCTCTTTAAGATTCTGCAGTCACTTCGTCTATCTGAGGTGAAGCTAGAGGCTCCTGACTGGTAGTGATTTGGGATTGATCCTGGTCCATCATTGAGATGCACTGGTGGACCGCTGGTGAGTCATTTCATCGAAGGTATGTTATCGGTGTCCCAAATTATTTTTACCCTAACAAGTATAGAACTAGTAAGGGGTTGATCCACGGGGAAAAAGAAGTTATTCTTGTCTTTTTTAATTTAGTTAGTATTTTTGTCTTAGTAAAGTGTACTGAATTTAGAGTTGATTTTTTTTGTTTGGATAAAAATATTAATTGGTTTTAAGTTTCTTTAATAAATTACTTAATGAATAGAAGAAAATACGGAAAAATTTATTTTGATACAGATAATTAGAGAAATGCGTTGGGGTTATGGATATATGAGAAGTTGATTATTAAATCAAATTTCTAATGAGGTTGTGTTGTTCATAATAATCCAACACTCTGGGTTTCAATTTGTAATAAAGTTTCCTTGGTCTAGTAAACTTATATTGAGAGCTGAAAAAACTAACTCCTTGGCCCGTTAGTTAGTGTTTAATAGTTCTTTATTTGGCTTAGTCCATTTTTGAGTCAATGAATACTTCCAATGATCATGAAAATATTCATTGGTATTATTCTTTTGAATCCCTGAAAATTCTGCCCTTGGTCTGGTTCAAAATTTTCAATGATGAGATGAAGTGATTTAAGAAGAATAAGAAGAAGTTAAAAGAACAAACATATTCATAGTAACTAATTTAAATTACAACTCATCATCTCCCACAACCCCAACACACTGGGTATTTAGTTACACATATAGAAAATGATAAACAAAAATCCCTTGATACCTGATGTGATCATGCTTTGAAACTTCGAGGAGGGAATGATTCTTTGGTAGATGGTAGAATGGAGGTAGTACAGAAGTAGAGCTTCTTCCTTTCTAACCTTCAACCCTTTTCTCTCCACAAATTATCCTCACACACCACCCCTGAACCAAAGGCCAAAGCCTCATTTTATAGAAAATATAACTACACATCATGTGGAAAAACTACATGGCATGTACTTTTGTCAACGCACTTTTGTCCTTGTTTTTATCCACTGGTAGGCGGCCTAACATGCCATCTTTGACTTGGAACATGACTCCACCTGGTAGGTAGATATACACGGCATGTAGCGCCACCATACATGGTGTGTGGTCTCATTTTTTCGGTCACCAACCGCTTATATAAAGGTATACACGACATGTATATGTTGAACATGGCGTGTACCCTTCTGTTGGCCACATGGCCGTGTCGACTCTTCTCATCCACCAACTACTTCTAGAAGGGTTTACATGATGTGTAATATGTGAACATAGCGTGTACCGGCTTCTGGTTACTTGGGAATGTACTTGTCCTGGTCAACCCATGTCTGAACTTGAATGTACATGGTGTGTATGTATGTATACACTGTGTAGTTGTAAATCTTTGCTCATTTATCCCCTGGTTTGTCTATTTGGCTATAAATCTCCTGAAAATGAACAAGATCACCAAAATCAAAGCATTTTTCCACTAAAAAGTAGGTAATTTTTGAAAACTTTTTCTTATTTTCAATAATGCATGTGAAAAATGTATACACAAATTGGGTGCATCAAACGCCCCCATACTTAGTCATTTGCTTGCCCTCAAGAAAATCTCAACATCTAATTAAAATAGTCTATATTATAAAAGGAATAAATTCAATCAATCATAAATGTAAATAATAAGTCATAGGAGAAAATTCTAAAAAACTACAAAATAGTTTCAATTCAGGAGATATTCCAATCATTCCTTGTATATAATTCAATTAACTTTTGTCATCCTCTTTTAAACACATGTTTCAACCTTTCAAAAATAAACAAGCCACTTGATGATTTACATCACCAGTAATATACTCAACACTCAATATGTTTTTAATTTAAAGTTATGATCAATCAAATATATACACACTCTATCTATAGGCTTGCAAGAAGTCTAGTTCTCTACTTTAGAAAATTTTTACTTACAAAAACCATGAGGGCTTTTCAATAAGGATCAGATGTTTTTGTGGCTAAAGGTTGGTAGGTAAAGATGTGAAAAATAACTCTGAGGCTTGAAAAAGGAGGCTGAATTCTTAAATAACATTGCATGATATTCAAAGTTAAGCTTATTTTAAAAAGTTTCCTCATCAAGCTTTATCAAATTATCTCATCACCACCATCCCATTTAGTTAGGTAGGCTGGGTTCGCAAACAAGCAAGTGAGTATAAGGTCCCTTTTTCTGTACCATTTTTTTAAAAAAAGGGTACCTTTTAGAATTTCCATGAATAGAGGTTAGGAACCCTTTTTCCCCAAATAATCAAGAGGCTCTTCCCCCATACTTAATTTCATGACAATTCACAAAAGTATGCCATGTGTTTCCAATCCTTTCTTTTAAGATCAAGTGAATAATCATGCAAAATCATAAAATAATTAGGGTAGTAAGGAAAATAGGCTTGTAATATGGATTTCTATAAAGGATATTCATGGTTTCTAGGTGCTTCACGAAGATAAGATGTAGGGTAGGTATCAAGATAAAGGGGTTAAAACAATATAATGCCTCAATCATTTTAATGTAATTCCAAAATTCTTCATGTTTCAAAAATAAAACTTGCAAATTATGGTAGTTATGTATATCCTAAGAATCTCTCAAGAAAGAGGGTATTAGAAAGAATATGAAAAAGGGTTTAGAATACCTCTCAGGAGTGGGAAAACAAATAAAGAGACAATCAGGTCATGAATTTCATAAAATTGATTAGTCTAATCGATGTAATTAGCCAAGGATTATAAGTTGTAATTTAAACTATATCAACTATCATTTTAAAACACTTAAGAACCAAAATAATCATGCTACTTTTTAAAAATTTCCCACTTCTAGCTTTATTAATTAAAAATATGATTAACCAAAATGTATCCACATTTTCAAATATATCCTCTAATAACGATGTCTCCTAGAATGATGATAAGGGAAAAGACTAAAGTGGTCGAGAGACACCCCCATACTTAATATCGAACGTGGTCCACCAAGTGCCTAGAAAGAGGAACAATGGAAGAATGAGGGGAAGTAAGGAAAGAAGTAAATCAAGGAAGAAAAAAAAACAATGGAAAAACATGAAAAAATAATACTCCCCTCATGTCTAGGTGAAGAAAGATGGGAGGTGGTGGAAAAGTGCAGCCCAAAACGTGCCAGAGTACCTGTGATGGAGGTGGAGAGAGAATAATGAAAGCATACAAAACATACACAAGAACAAGATATAATATATATATATATATATAATGAAAAGTAGGTGAAAAAAACACTCAGGGGGTAGCCTTAGAAGAGGCATCATCCGGTACAAAAATAGCCGGTAGAGAAGGATCGGGAGCCATGGAAACTGGAGGCTCAGAATCTACACCTGGAAGAGAAGCTGTAGAAGTAGGAGCCGCAGGAGCTGGAATCAGAATAGAAAGTTTGACATCAGACCCTGGACTAGAAGTAGTGGGACCTGTGGTGAATAGGATAACAGAATCCATGGACAGTGTAGTAAAGGGCGGTGGAGCTACGATAGATGGGCTAGGAATCGAAGTAGAGGTAGGTACTGGGGGTAGTGGAATACCATGATGCTGAAGAAGAATCCCCAATATCTGTTCTAGGTGGTCCTGACAACGATTGAGATGAACCGAGTGTTGCTCCATCGCGGCTAGGTGGAGGGAAAAATAGAGATCGACCAAGGGTGAATGGGTAGGTGGGGCTGGTGGGGGAATAGAATAAGGAAGGCCAGAAGAGGTGGGTTCAGAAGAAGGGAGTGGGGTGGGGAAGCCAGAAGGGGTGGGGAAGGAGGATCAGGTGCATCGACAGGGGCATGAGGGTCAGCAGGTGGATGGGGTGGTGCCTGGGCGAGGACATAAGCAACCCATTCTTCCAGACCAATCCCATGCGAATAAGCATAAAATAGTCCATCTGCTAGGGGGAACCTAATAGATCATGGGGAAGAGAAGGATCAAATACCCTAAGGTGGTGGGCAAGGTGAGTGGCATAAAACCCACAGTTCAGGTTGCCCTGATGGCCGGTAAACATGGCATGGAAATAGTAGGCGACAAGGTAAGGGAGGTCTGATTAGTCCTTTCGGATGACACAGGTGAGGAGATCCATGTCCCGACCATTCATGACCCCCATATCCTCATGTCAGGGAAAATAATGGTGTTGAAGTACCGGTGGGTGAAGCGAAGGATAGGGTCAACTATAAGGGTTCTCTTCAGTGAATTAGGGGTATAGTGGTGGTCAGGACCAATAATCTCTTGCCATATAGCAACGAGCTCAGAGTGCTCGGGACGGGTCAGGGTGGAGACATAGGGTGGGGTGATGGGATGAGGATAAAAACCGCACCCTCAGCCAATCTCAGTCATGGCAAGGGAAAAGGGTCGGCCGCCTAGCCGGTACCGGACCATGGGTACCGCATCACCAGACATCTCTTGGTACTCAGCTCCGCCAAACTCGAATGAAGTAGAAAACTCCAAAAATAAATCACGGAAAATAGGAGTGCTGACCTGGAAGATCGTGAGTAATAGAGTGTGTCCAAGAAGATCCTCTAACTCTCCCTAGATGCCCATTTAATGAGGGACGCTACTATCAAGATAACGGCTGGTCAATGGAATCAGGCGGTGATAGAAACGCTGAACCCTGTCATGTGCCAAGTCGGTGACTGGGAACACCATACAAGGGTAGGGAATACCTACAGGTCCTGGCCTAGGTTGAGGTGCAACAGTGGGAGCTGGCTCTAGGGGTGAAGTGGCTGCAGTAGGCGGAGGGTCGCTGGATAGGGCGGTCGATGATGGACCAGCTGCGAATGAGGATAGATCGGGTGGAGTGGAAACTAGTGGAGAATAAAGGGTGGTTCTCAGAGGCTTGGTGCTAGATTTTGGAGGTGCGGAGCTACTAGGACCAGCCTCAGCTGAGGCAGTGAGTGGTAGAAGGATAGCCAATGGAGGGATCTGGTACACCAGAGAGTCCGGATCTGGTGACGCCACTGGTCGGAGTCGTATACGATGATAAATGGGCCTCTTGACCTTAGTGGTAGAGGCGGGACGCTTCCCATGTGAAGGATCTCTGTCTTCCATACCCTGAAAAAGAAAGAAAAACAAAAAAAAAGAAAAATAAAATAAAAAGGAAATGAAGAAAATGTGAGGAAACCGAAAAAAAAGTAAATAACGTGTGAATCCAGAGTACATGGCATGTAGTGAAAGTGGGTTAGCATCCTGTGTTTTTTGGATAGACATGCCGAGGGAGTAGGGGATAGACCTGGGAAGGCTACACGGTGTGTACTGAATATACATGCCATGTTCTTGGAAAGTATTCCTAGTCATGTGTTGGTAAAGACACAACCATCAGTGAAGCAGGTCTAACAACACATGACATGCCGTGTTCAAGGACCACATGTCATGTGTAAGAAAATAGGGGAAATGGCCATGTGAAGTGGTACACACAGGCTAGCAGAAAGTAATGATATACATGGAGTGTTCCAAACAAACACACCATGTCCGTGAAAATGTTGTGTGAGGCTGTGTGAAAAGATACCCGAGCACGATGGGGGATGGTACATGGTGTGTACCAAACATACACACCGTGTATATTCAAATCAAGAAGCATTTAGTGTGTGGCTGTGTACAAAAGTACACGACGCGTTTTCTTCAAATCGTGCCTGTGTATCACGAAATACAAACAGTCAGCCGATCCACAAATCACTCTAAACACTTATGAAAACTTGAAATAAAGGGTATAGAAGGGCATAACTGGACCGAGGATCACAATGTAGGATAAATCAGAACTAAAAACGCGCAAAATCTGTGGATTTGTGAAGAGGGGGTTCAAGTGTCATATGGTGGAAGAAACAGGGAGATGGGAAGGAGCCTCGCGACACGAGTTGAAGCCGGGTGGTCTGTGACTTTTATAGCCGTGGTACACGGCGTGTACAAGAGACTACACACCGTGTATCACTTTTTTAGTTATTAATATTAAGTTATTATATATATAATTATTATAGTAAAATATATAATAATTAATATTAATAATTTAAATAATAAAAATAGATATGTATATATATATATATAATTTATCGAAAATAAAACTATACACATAATGTATCGGGAAATACACGTCGTGTGTTCTAAATTTGGGAAAAGATAAGTACAACCTTTGGTCCAGTGCTTAAGGTGCAGATCGAACCAGCAATCGGCCATTCCGAACGGAATCCATCAACCACTAGAGCAAAGGTTGTACTGAAACTCCTATATATTATTTAAATATATTTAACGTAAACAGAACTATGCTACATGGAAAAAATAAAGGCATGACATGTGGTTTTTTTAGACAAAAAGGGATGAAGACGGGAGATTAGCCGAGTTCGAACCCGAGTCTTTTTTATCTAGGGCCAAGATTCTGCCAATCTACGAACTTCACCCACATGAATTACTTTATGAAAAAAATATTTTTAGTTGTAGAAGGAAAACATGGTGCACATGACGTATCTCAAAATACACACTGTGTGATTTTTTTTAAAAGGAAAAATGATGGAACTGGGGCGGTTGTCAGGATTCAAACCTGGGTCTTTTGGAGCTGGGTTACGATCTTGGACAACCAATACATACCCACCATTATTTTTCTTATAAGAATATATATGTATATATATATATATATATATAAAATACTACACACGCCGTGTAAGAAAATACAAAGAGAAAAAGGAGGAACCCCGTGCCAAAGGTAGGTCAGGAGGGATTCGAACTGGTGACGGCTCAGATAAATGCATATGACCTTACCATCAGCACCGAAATCATTCCTGTTTATTACTTTGTTAAGCTATATATTTATAATAGTTAAAAGGTAAATGAAAAGAAATAAGTACAAGCCATGTGTATAGGTGGTACACAGTGTGTATCTGAGGGGTTTCCTCCCAAGAAGCGCCTTTTTTTAGGTCATTGGATCAATCTACTTACCTCATCTTACCTAAGCTGTATGGTGGACAACCTTCCCACTACATCGTTCATGTGATGATAAGATTTCAACCGCTACCCGTTCACCTTGAATGGTTAACCATCCTCTCTATAATTTTCCACCACTCCATGATGGAATATGCGTATCACTTGGAATGGTCCCAACCATCAAGACTTCAACTTCCCTGGAAATAATCAAAGACAAGAGTTAAAGAGAAGAACTTGATCAACGGGTTGGAAATATTTGCGTGAAATCATCTGGTCATGAATTTCTCTCATCTTCTCCCTGTATAGCTTGGCATATTCATATGCCTCTAATCTGATTTCATCAAGTTCCGACTGTTGGAACTTTTGATTCTCTTCAATTGCCTTCAAATAAAAATTTAGGGCCTTGACGGCCTAGTATACTTTATGTTATAATTCCACTGGCATATGGCACGACTTACCATAGATGAGGCAGAATGGGGACATTCCCAGTGGTGTTTTGAAAGCAGTCTGATAGGCCCATAAAGCATCATCTAACTTCTTGGACCAGTCTTTCCTTGAAGTGTTGACTGTTTTCTCTAGGATATACTTGAGCTCTCAGTTGGATAGCTCCACTTGTCCACTAGACTGGGGATGATAGGGTGTCCCCATGTGATGCTTTACTATATACTTCGATAGTATTCCTCTCATCAGTGTGTTGTTGAAGTGGGTACCTCTGTCACTAATTAGTACTTGGAGAATTCCAAACCTGCTAAAAATATGTTTCTTCAAAAATATCATGACTACCTTGGACAGGTCGTGATTTGTAGAAGAAACTTCCACCCACTTGGAGACGTAGTCGATGCAGACCAGGATGTAAGTGTTCTCGAAATATGGGGGAAAGGGACCCATGAAATCTATGCCCCATACGTCAAAAATCTCAACCTCTAGGATGGGGTTCAGGGGTATCTCAGCTCTACGTCTTACATTACCGGTCCTCTGGCATCGATCAAAATAGGAAACAAAGGCCTGGGCATATTTATGTATGGTGGTCCAGAAAAACTCAGATTTTAGGATCTTTTCTATCGTAAGGTCAGGGCCATGATGTCCCCCAACTGGTGAAGCCTGAAAGAATTTCAGGACTTCATGAAATTAATTTTTGGGGATGCAATGATGGATCACCCCATCTCTTCATGATCAGAACAAAAGTGGATTGATTAGCCACTAAATGATGCTAATATTAATTGGTAATATATATAATATTCATGTTCTTTATTATTCATAAACACCTTTTTAGTGCATTTTACACTTTGAACATCATTTCAAATTATGATTGTAATACCTTCTTAAAATGAACTATTATGTGGTACATTTTTTAACATCATTTTAAAGTACCCAATGATTCATATGATTTTAAGGAATCTAATTATACATATTTGAAATTAATCTACACTCCAATATGAACATGTTTCCATCAGGGATCAATGGAGAATTTATGGAGGATGATGGAGATATTTTGCAATAAAAGGAAGCAATTCTGGAGAAGGAAGATTGGACACCATCCCACTGATGAGACTGTGGGGCCCAACATAAAGTCCCAATTAATCCCAAATTTCGTGGGATTATAGAAGACATGTATAGGAACAAATAACTCTTCATGAGATAATGCTAATTAGGCCTCCATGGTAGTCATTTAGGAGTCCCAAGTTAGAGATAAAATTCTGGGCCAGATTCTGCGGCCCAGAAAAACAGCCCACTAATATGATCATATCTCGTAATCCACAACTAAAAATGGACCCAAAGTTTACAGGAGGTTATAAGACGTCCGTAGATACATTTGCCTCTTCTATGGACCACTCTGATTCGTCTATCTAGAAGGTCTTCCAAATGTGTCTGTTAGGTGAAGGAAAGCTGACTGCCACCTCGGGTCAAGGGTGGAAAAATCAACTCTCCCTTACTTTCCACCCACCTATGGCCTACCACAATTAATTTAGGAGACTTGGAATGTTGTAGGTTCGACCCAAGGGCTCAAAAATTCATATTTAAGGCAGTGTTTTTGGAGTATTGAAGAATATTTGAGCTTGTTTTCATCTTAATGTTATGCTGCCAATTTCTCTTTGTAATGTTCTTCCTTCACATGTAAGTTGTTTTAATTCATCCTTGTTTCTTAATAAAAGTTCTTCTTATCTTATTATTATGTTATTCTCCTTATCAATTTAATACCGTTGGTTCAAGGTGTGAACTTGTTCATACCAAACCTTATGAGATTATCACACAATGATGGAGTGATTGTTATTTTATTGCGTTTTTTTACTTCTCCATTTCCTCCCTCCTGAGTCTACTTCCCGCTTCCATTGAAACCATAGAATCAATGGAGGGATAACTCTTTTATGGGTTGATCCAAGGGAGTAGAAAGGGGATGGATTGGATGTTATTTATCACTCCATTAATGGCTAATCACTTCTTTAATTGAGATTTTTATTTGATGATTTTTAAACTCCATCGTCCTTGTTGAATTTAAGGCCACACACTTCAAGTGCTAATACGAACCTTTACCTTGAAGTGCTCAAAAATTTGATCCTTAAAGTGTATAGGTGATTAGTATTAAAGGGTTTAGGCATTAGACTAGTAAATTATGATGCTGTTTTATCTCCTTAAATGAACCCATCTCAAATATAAGAAATTGAAATCATTAAAAAGGAAATACATCCAATCCACCCCGAGCGATAACCTAGGATCAACTCATTCTTTTAAATTTAATTCACTTAAGTCTATTAGAGTTCACTTAAACCCATCTAAAATCAACCCAAATTTGGCCACTTCATAGCCAAAAACAGTCCTTAGAATGTGCGTGTCTATAGGTTACTTCTTAGGTCTCTGTGGATTCGATAACCCAAGCTAGACTACAAGGACCGTTCTACCTTCATCTCTTGGGTAAATTTGAGCGATAATCAAATTTTGGTTCCGTTTCCGGAGACCCAAGTAATTCATCTAAACACCCATTCTATTCTCTCACATTTCTTCTTTTCTCATCCAAATTCTCTTATCTTGTCCCTTTCTCGTTTTTTTTTCTTTTGGCGCATGTCTGCCTACACCCGCGATCAATCAAACTGTCTAGTTAGGGTGGATAGTCCTGGGGTTGGGGAGTCAAGTACACCAAGGGAACTCATTAAATTATATCCTAATCTTCCTAATACTCTTGAGTCCAAAATTGAGCCAATTTCAATGGAAGGTCTTCAAAGAAAACAACTCATAAACCCGGGTGGGAACCAAAATGGAAACCCAAATGAGGCAGCCCCAAACTTGGGGAATGCAATTAATCAAACCATGAATGACTACCTCACACATTCCTGGACCAATTCCACCTCATGCATTAGACACAATTCCCTAAGAGATTCCAACTACATCTTTAAACCTCATGTCCAAAACCACCTTCCCACATTCCATGGAATGGAGTCCGAGATGTCATACCTGCACATTAAGGAGTTCAATGACATTGTAGAAACCATGTGTCCCCCACATCAACTAGAATCAGCTAAGATGAGGATATTTCCTTTTTCTTTAAAGGATCGAGCTAAAAATTGGCTAAACAATTTGAGACCATCATCTATCAACTCTTGGGACCAACTACAAAGAGAATTCTACAAAAAATATTTTCCCCACCACAAAACAATTACACTTAAAAAGAGTATCCAAAACTTTTTTGAAAAAGAGGGAGAGTCATTCTATGAAACATGGGAAAGGTTCAAAGACACTCTAAACATGGTTCCACACCATGGTTTTTCTATTCCTGAACAAGTGATAATTTTCTATGAAGGGTTGGGTCCGGGGAACAAACAATTCATTGACATGATGTGTAATGGAACCTTTAAAAACAAAGCCTCAAATGATGCTTACGAGTATCTAGAAAGCCTTTCTGAACAAAACCAAACATGGGGAACTTCACCTTATTCTGAAAAGCCACAAAGAACTACTGGAATTCATACACTTAGAGAAGAGGAAAGCCTTAGGGCTAAACTCGCAGCACTCTCTAGGAAGGTTGAAGAGATAGACCTTAGGAAAGTCCATGAAATCCAAACTTTAGACCTTGTTTTCACAATTTGTGACAAACATGACCATAAGACAGAAAACTGCCCAACTATTCCATCCATCAAGGATGTTCTCTTAGGAGGACCCCCAACAGAATTAAATGCTTTAAACTTTCAAAAGCCTCAATACCAAAACACCTTCAACCCAAGGTATAACGACCACCCAGGCTTCCGCTGGAAAGATAACCAACAACCTATCCAATCACAGGGACAAAATCCTTACCCCCATCAGAACTACCAAACCCATAACCAGTTCCAAACCCAACCTATCCAATACCAATAGCCACCGGTCCATTTTCAACAAACCATCCCACCTCTAAAATATCCCCCTGGGATAAACCAACCTACTCAAGCACCCACCCAAACTGTTCCACAAAGCCTACTAGAACAGCTGTGCAAACAAATGGAGAGGATGAACTCAGAAGTCTCTTCCCTTAAACAGGAACTTCAAACCATCAAAACTGGAAAGGCACCCATGCTTACTCAGGCGGTTCCATCCTCAACTTCAAGGGGAGAGTCAAGTTGTGCTTAAACAACTCATGAAAAACTAAAGGTTGTGACTGTTTTAAGAAGTGGGAAATCAATTGAGAAACCTGAACAACTAATTCAGAACCCACCTGAAGATTCAAACTTGGATGAAAATTCAAATGAACCACAAGATCAAACTGAGGAAACTGATAACATTGTCAAGGAAACAACTCTTCAATAAACAACCCCACAACCTGCACCATTTCCTCAACGCATGAGGGGGAAAACCAAGCCTGAACTGAGTGTGTAATGCCCCGACCCTAGTTACCCAGAGTCGGTGCATTATTACATAACATTTTCATGATCACAAGAAAGATCAAGTCTCGAAATACCGATTAGTTTAGTAGCCTTGGAAACACTAGATAGATTCATAAAGTTTTACATTACATCAAAAAAAACATATTGTCTTCATATCCCATCATACTATCCCTGCAGGTCATTCATAAATTACTTCTTCATAATCCTGGAAAAAATAAAAAAAATTGAAAGGGGTGAGCTCAGATGCTCAGTAAGGATAACATTATAGCAAAATCATTCATAGATAAGCATAAACACTTAAGGCAATTTATAACTAAAACAAAAGCCTTTTAAACTTGAACTTCAGCATAAAATGGAAAAGATAAAATGAAATAATGCCATTTACTTATTCACATGGATATTCTACTAGTCGAATGATCACATGAAATATCAATAACCACTTTCATAATGATGGAATACATAATGCCAGACTATCATAACCACATAGCCAAGGCCTCGTGCCAAGACTACAAATAAGATTTTGTCAAGGCCTTGTGCCAAGACACTAGTTTGTCTCATGAGACCTACCGATGCATCAAGGAGCTATAGCGGGCTCCACCCGTCACTTATTAAGTCCAATGCATTCCTCATATGAACAGGTTTAAACATAACATAAACATTCGTATTAAGACTAGCATACGAAATGTCAATACTTTAACCACAAACCATGAATGGTATAAAAATAGCACATCCACAATCAAACATAACTCATTCGATACAATATGGAAGATTGTATTGTATCACATTAACCTCAATCAAGAATAATGAAGGATGTTGACATAGATGAAAATAATCATCAAAACTATTTGAGAGAAATATCCCCCTTTTTCTTGAAATCATTTAAAAGTCACACTATTTGTCAAGAAGCCATTTAAAAATAGATTTTTGAATCAAAGTGTCCCATACCACTTTGAAACTTTTAAAAGGAGTTTTAATTTTAAAACTTTAATGTCCATATAAATAAATCCTTAAAACCATTTTTTTAAAACATGGACATTAATGAGAAATATTTAGAATAATAAGTCTTTAAAACATTTAAAAATGGTATTTTAGTTAGAGTTTCTAACCAAGAGAGACACTTGAATAAAAACAATTGAGGTAATAAAAACATTGTAATATCATGAGAATAAAGGAATTCATGATATACTATGTCAAGTACATTATATACACCACATAAAAGTGATTTGGTGTATAACAACAAAGAAGTCTCAATGGAATGTAAATTGAGATGAAATCTCTCATAAAGGCCGTATCCTTAGGTTAAGGATAAATCAACGACATAATTATGTGTGAAAAATATAAATACACTAAATATTATTGGATATTCAGTGTAAAACAATCAAGGACATTGACGCATATTCTTGTAAAAACAACCCCAATGAATTGGATGTTTAACTCAACAAATGGAGAATGAGTTAAAATTACTCTTATCAAACTCATATCAATGACTTGAGAAATTATCAATGGAGTTATTATGTGTATAAAAAGTATATCCATAGGAAGGGGAGTGGGAATTATGACATAATCAAATGAATATTGATTCCACACATAATCTTGGGGTAATATAATCAATGAAATATGTGTAAATCCAAATGAGTGGAAATTGAAATTTCAAATTCCCTTATCGATTAGGTAACTTAAGAAACATACACCCATGAAAGAAGGATCATACCATGATGATGTAAATACCCATAAATTAAAGTATATTACACAATGAATACAATCATGGGCATTACACATACACCACATGCAATAATTAAGTGGTGAACAATGGAATCCTCACGAAATTAAGAGTGAGTTAAGAAACCCATTACCTTGTACTTTTCCTTGGTTGGGGGTAGGTTAACCTCCTGTATAATGTTGAAATAATTGTTATAAATTATTCATTAATCATATACATTAATATGATATCATATATGATCTTTTAACATTGCTTTGTTAATAATATCTTAGAATTATCGTCGTTTCGGGTGTTAACTTACTTGTTTTCTTTTATATGTTTTGTTACGTAAGACATGTTTGTCATGGATAGGTTGTATATTATTCATATACAGAATTATATAAAGTCCTTAAACATTATTTTTAAATCATCAAATGATAATTATACTTGAATGGATATGATAGAGAATGAATCTCATCGCGTTCGTGGAGACGGTAGTCCGTACGTACGCACGAGCGACAATATCATTATTTTGATATTAAAATAATATATAATTGGATGGTATATCATATATACAGAATCATTATCATGTTATATTTATTATTTTCATGAGTTACACATCATTATTATACCCACCAAAATAATAATATATTGAATAACAATTACACCACGACGTGGAGACGGTAAGCCGTACGTACGCACGTATGGTGACATGTTATTAAAAGAGTGGATAGAATATTGAATATGGTTGTACCATATTTATAATAACATCACAGTATATATAATATACTGGATTTATTATTTTAGAATGGTAATAACAAAGAAAGAAGAAGTGGAAGAAGAAAGGAACTTGAAAAGGGGTGATGAAAACATTACCTCTTCTTCGGGTTCTTCCTTTTGATTTGATAAAAAGGGCTCCTTAGGTTGGCTTTCTGATCAAACTAATGCCTCTAGGTTGTAGTGATGGAAGTTGAGAGAGTATTTGGGCAGGGTTTTGCCGAACCAAAAGGCTTTGAAGGTGTGAAGAAATGAGAAGGAGGAGTTCCCTTTTATAAGAGGGGTGAGGGGCACATTTGGAAAAGCTAGAAATATTAATTTATAATAAATTCATATTCGGTTTCTAATGGCTCCAAAGTTTATTATTCAAAGTTTAAGATGGGGATAGGTCGAAAAACATTCAACCAATAGAATTTAAACAGGTTTGGGTCATTGTATTAACCTTATCTTTTAGTTTTAACTCTTAGTTAATTAGTTTGACATTTACCATGTCACTATGTATTTTTATATTATATAGTTAATAAACTTACTATATACATCCAAGCGACCCCCAAGTGGTCCATTAATGATACACCTATCATGATATAAGTCTTTTGGACGAACCTTAGATTTTTAGAAATTTAATATCAATTAATAATATAATATTTGTTTTAAAAACTCTTTTATGTCAATGTTGACACTATTCAATAGTTGATTTTTGTAAAACTCATAACAGAATTATTACTTAGAAAAAAGTTAATTAAATCATTAATAACATGTCATATTAACCTATAAAATTAGTTTAATTCATTAAAAGTCTCAAATTATATTTATTTGGGTATTTATAATATCAATTATTTTAATTTTTCACTATTATGGTAATTACTGCATCATCATTGTGTCATAATTAAATTAAATTATTTAATGTCTAAAAATTATAAATAAAATACAATTATGTAGGAAATCTGTTTAGATTTCTAATGAATATTTACAATCGAATTTATCTTATGTATAACCCTATATTAAAAATGTTTTAGTAAATAAACTTTGATTTTAACTCTTTTAACTCTTCTTTGAATTAAGTAATAATAAATGTCCTAATCTAATCCAAGTGGAACTAAATGATAATATTTTATTCCTAAGGTTGTTTTTGGTCGAGATACACTTGTCCAATAGAATTAGGACATGTGTTAGGGTAATATTAATATCATTTTTACCCTTAATTACCCTATTTACTTTTAACCGTGGTAAATAAAAGTAAAAAGTTACTATTCACCAAAAATTATTTTCATCTCATTGAACCACATTTTACTTCTTGATATTAACCATGTCTCTCTGATTTTCGAAATTCCATTCACAGAAGCGGTAAAATTAAGTTTTATGAAAAATTCAGTTTTTTTTTAACTACCACTTAGTAGTTTCACTATTCATCAAAAATTGAAGTTTTTCAGAACAATGCCAAAATTTCACCCTAATATATAATTGATATTCCAAATTCAAAAATGATGTCTATTTTAAAAAATTCTAAACATATAAGTTTCATTAATTAATTTTATAATTAATTCCCGCTATCACAACAAATAGCGTGTTTTTAAGAAACAATATATATCAAAAGGCTGACAATTGTTTAGGTCCAATTTCAAAGTGAAATTAATTCTAATGAACACCATTGGATAAAATGGTAAAAATATATTCTAATTATACTTTAAAACCACTCAATAATATAATTTATCACTATAAATTATTTTTATTTAAAAAGTTTTTTTTAATTAAAATTTAGTAATTTTCACTATTCATCAAAATATAAGTGTTATCCGAAAAGTTCCAAAATTTCACCCTGGGATAAATTCGATATTCCGAATCCAAAAATGATGTCCATTTTGAGAGATAGAATTTATAAAATTTCAAAAAGTAGGTATTACTATTCATAACGGCTAGTTTGATTGGTTGTGGTGTGTTAGAATCTCGAAGTTGCGTACAATGCAAACCATTGCATTATTCGAAGGGAAACGTACCGTGGAAGATTGGGGTGTTACAGAGTGAAACGTTGAGAGAAATATTTTCACAAGTCAAGTTGAACATACCCCTTCTCGATGCCATCCAAACCATACCTACCTACTCAAAGTACCTTAAGGACTTGTGCACTTTTAAAAGAAAATTTTCACATAAAAACCAAGTCCTTTTGGCTGGTAATGTGAGTACCACCATTCAAGGGACCATTCCTTCTAATTTTAAAGACCCGGGTTGCCCTTACATCAATGTTGAACTAGGAGAGAGCAAAGTTGTTAAGGCCTTTTGTGACATAGGTGCTAGTGTCAATCTCATCCCATATGATGTGTACTGCCAGTTAGGCCTAGAAGAACTCCAACCCACATCTGTCACACTTCAACTTGCTGATCGTAGCATTAGGGTTCCAAAGGGGATTTTAAATGACGTTCTGGTAAAGGTTGAAAACTTCATCTACTCTGCTGAATTCATTGTCCTTGACAACCATCCAAACTTAGGAAATAAAGAACAAACCCCAATCATCATTGGTCGTCCTTTCCTTGCAATAATCAACTCTGTTATCTGAGTCTGAAATGGGAACATGACCATCACGTTTGGGAACATGGGTCTAGACTTGAACATCTATAATGTAAAATCACAAATAGGGGATGACGAGGACATTAATGAAGTAAACATGATAGGAAGCATTGATAACGAATCCATGGAACATCAAGGAATATTTGATGAAGGTTTAAGTCAGGATGAGATTGATTTCCTTTGTTCATATGAAGGAAGTTTATATCCTTGGCTTGAATCATTTTCAAATTTCTCTTATGATGAAGTCTTAGGTCCAACAATCAGTGAAACCTTTCAAGAAACCACTTTCATGGAGACCACTCCAATTTACTTCCCTAAATCTGATCAAGCCAATCTAGTAGCTGAAACTTCTACATGTGGGGAATCAATCCTATCTGAAACTCTAAAAAAAGAAATTGAACTTGATCCAATGTCCCAATCTTCTATTGAAATTCTGAACCAACCTGATCTTGAATTGAAGGAACTTCCTGCTACAATAAAGTATGCCTTCCTAGGGGACAATCAAACACATCCTATTGTCATTTCTTCTTCTCTTGAAGCCAATCATGAGAGGACGCTTCTAGATGCCCTTAGGAAGCATAAGAAAGCCATTGGTTGGACCCTTTCTGATATTCCTGGGATTATCCCACTTATCGGGACTCATAGGATTGTTCTGGAATCTGATTCAAATCCATGTCGTCAACCTCAACGGAGAATCAATCCTAATCTCATGGAGGTAGTAAGGAAGGAACTTCTAAAATTGTTAAAAGCTGATATCATATATCCCATAGCTGAGAGTGAGTGGGTGAGCCCAATCCAAGTGGTTCTAAAAAAGGCCGAAATCACAGTGATAACCAACGAGGATGGAGAGATTCTTCCAACAAGGATGAGTAGTGGATGGAGGGTCTTCATTGACTATAGGAAGCTAAACTCATTCACCAAGAAAGACCATTTCCCCTTACCATTCATTGACCAAGTCCTTGAGAGAGTGGCAGGTCATGCCTTATACTATTTCTTAGATGGGTACTCAGGGTACAATCAAATTGAGGTCTCCCTAGAGGATCAAGGGAAGACTACATTCACATGTCCTTTCGGTACCTTTGCCTTCAAACGCATGCCCTTTGGTTTATGCAATGCCCCTGGAACCTTCCAACGGTGCATGATGGGAATCTTCTCAGACATGGTAGGGGATTTTCTAGAGGTCTTCATGGATGACTTCTCTGTGTTTGGGGATACATTTGAGGGATGTCTGAGGAATGTAGAGAGAGTCTTGTCAAGATTTGAAGAAAATAATCTAGTCCTAAACTGGGAAAAAATTCCATTTTATGGTTAAAGAGGGACTAGTTTTAGGCCATCTGGTCTCAGGTAGGGGGATTGAAGTTGATAAAGCCAAGGTTGACATCATTCGTCACCTTCCATCACCCAAAACTATCAAGAAAGTGAGGTATTTCTTAGGACATGCTGGTTTCTATAGAAGATTCATCAAGGACTTTAGTTCAATATCCCGTCCCCTTTGTGCTCTCTTAGTAAAGGATGCTCCATTTGTTTGGATAGAAAGCTATGAGGGTTCATTCTCAACCCTCAAATCCTCTCTCACCTCTCCTCCCATTATGAAATCTCCAAATTGGAACCTTCCTTTCGAACTTATGTGTGATTCCAGTGACTTTGCTGTAGGAACTGTGTTAGGACAACGCTGTGATAAAACACATTATATCATTGATTATGAAAGCAAATCCTTAAATGATGCTCAAATAAACTACACCACTACTGAAAAGGAGTTACTTGCTATTGTGTTTTCTTTAGAGAAGTTTAGGTCCTACCTCTTAGGATCCCCCATCACTGTGTTCACTGACCATTCTGTACTAAAATACCTCTTCCAAAAACAAGATGCTAAGGCTAGACTAATTAGGTGGGTTCTTCTATTACAAGAATTTGACCTCACAATCAAGGATAAAAAGGGCGTTGAAAATGTTGTAGCTAATCACCTCTCTAGGATGGAATTCAAAGACAACTCAAATCACCGTTCTGTGTCAGATTCATTTCCTGATGAACACCTATACTCTGTGAGTGACTGCCCTTGGTATGCCGACATAACCAATTTCTTAGTTACATGAGTCATTCCAAAATTCTTAGGGACTCAAGCTCAAAGTAAATTCCTTTCTAATATTAGACACTATGTGTTTGATGATCCATACCTCTATAAGTTCGGCCCTGACCAAGTCATTAGGAGGTGTGTTCCAGAATCTGAACAAGAGTCCATCCTTAAATTCTGTCATAGTGAGGCATGTGGATATCACTTTTCCTCTAAGAAAACATCTACTAAGATTCTTCAATGTGGTCTCTTCTGGCCCACACTCTCAAGGGACACCTACACATTTTTTCAAAGCTGTCCTAGGTGTCAACAAGTAGGGTCCATCACAAAAAGGAATCAAATGCCACTCACTCCCATCTTAGTGGTTGAAATATTTGACTGTTGGGAAATTGATTTCATGGGTCCCTTCCCAAACTCTCAAGGATACCTCTACATACTCTTATCTATTGATTATGTCTCAAAATGGATTGAGGCCATTCCCACTAATTTCAATGATCATTATATTGTTATTTGATTTCTGAAAGAGAACATATTTTCTTCATTTGGAATTCCTAGGGCTATAATCAGTGATCGAGGAACCCATTTCTACAACCGCCCATTCTCTTCACTCATGTCTAAGTATGGTATTTCTCAAAAAGTTTCCACTGCATACCATCCTCAAACCAATGGTCAAGATGAGTTAGCGAATAGGGAGATTAAGCAAATTCTTGAAAAAACTGTCAACCCCTCTAGGAAAGATTGGTCTAAGAAACTCTTAGATGCTCTTTGGGCCTATAGAACTACATATAAAACAATTTTAGGAATGTACCCATATAGGTTGGTTTATGGTAAAGCATGCCATTTGCCAGTGGAGATTGAACATAAGGCCTTTTGGGAAATTAATAAAATGGATTATGACCTCTCATTGGCCGTAACAAAAAGGAAATTAGATCTCAATGAACTAGAGGAACTAAGGATGGAGGCTTATGAAAATTCAAGGATCAATAAATCTAGAGTTCAAGCCTACCAATCTAGGAATATCAAGGTAAAACATTTTGAATCGGGAAAACTTGTGCTCTTGTATAGTTCAAAACTTCATTTACACCCGGTAAAGTTAAGGTCTAGATGGTCAGGACCTTTCATAGTGCATCATGTATTCACCCATGGGGCAGTAGAGATTCAAGATCCCACAAGTGGTTACATTTTCAAGGTCAATGGTCAAAGGTTAAAACCATTCATTGAATCATTCAATAAACAGGAAATAGAGGTTGAGTTAACTGAGCCAACCTATGAACAAGGAAAAAATTGATAGATTTAGGGTCCATGTCTGGCTAACGATGTTAAACAAAGCACTGCATGGGAGGCAACCCATGGTTTTCAAGTTTCTTATCATATTTTTATTTTAATAAACTTTATATTTTAAATAGGATTAATTAATCATTTTTATATTAAAAAAAAAGACTATTGACCTATTCTTCTATTATGAGTATGGATGGGTATGAAAGGGGAGCACCGTATTCATCCGTGTCACGCAGTGTGATCCCTGAGTAATAACTTACCCAGAAAATTAAAAGAAGACAATGTATAATTAGTTTGATTTAAAAAAATAGAAAAACAGGAAAAACCATAAAAATGATGATACTTGGAATTAAAATAAGTCATTGTGTTGTTTGTGTTGTTTGGTTTGTTCTTCTTTTGGTTTAGGTACTATTTTGGGTGATACATGTGCAATCAAGGAGGTTCCTACATCCCCCAAGAGATCAAAGGACTAATTTGGAGCAGCAAGAAATTCAACTTCAACCACTAGGTGATTTCATTCCATGATCCTTAGTTTCAATTTCCTTTTTGAACTTCCATTATCTACCTCTACTCCTTCTAAATTTTCATTTCTTCAAACACTGGGGACAATGTTGTTTTAAGTTGGGGGGAGATTAAAATAAAAAAAATGCTTTTGTGTCAAAAAAAACAAATGATTTGAAAAAAAAGTGTAAATGGAAGGAAAATTCCTTTAACTTTGAACATGGTAATACACATTAAAAACTTTAAAATTGAATATCAAATAATTTAGCATGCCCTGATTCTAATTTTAATCCTTGTATAATTTCATGAGCATAGATTTTGGAAAGTGTGGCTGTCTAATGTGATATTTCATCATTTATATTTTCATCCAAATAAAAAAAAAGATCACAATGCACATCCCTTGGATAGTGGGGTATTATTTTGAGTTCATGTGGTCCCCTAAATAAATAGAATAGGTTTGGTGATCATTTTAGTTTAATATGATTATTCAAAAAAAAAAAAAAAAAAATTGCACGTAGAGAAATGAAATGACCTAATGCGTGACTTTCGGCACTTAGGGATCGTGACTCCATATTTGTCTGGCCCAGAGTTAGTAATTTTATCTCTATTTTTGGTAATTTGAATTTGTTTTTGACTGAGTTAACTCGATATGATGCCGGATTATGTGGGATTCACTTGGTTCCGTAAGGTCTTTGAGCCTGGGAGTCATCGGCAAAGTCTCGCTATAGGGGTTGACTCTTTTGAGTGCAATTTCAATTACCATGGCAAAATTGCAAAAAAAAAAACAAAAAAAAATCAAAAAAAAAAAAATATAATACAAGAAAAAATTTGAATACTCACCTTAATATTGAAATGAGATTACACCTAGCGCTTCCGTCATTTCCCCCTTGAATAAAGATGAACCCCCATGTCTATTGTGATGCACAACACAACCTCATACTTAATTGATATTGGATGAAATATGGAAATGAATTTGAACAGAGGAATGGGCTTGGGATTGGGATATGCTTATGAAAATATCTCGTATTAAAATATTTTGATGGGTTTCATGATTGTTTGGTATATGGGTTTCTGGTGATCATTGTGTATTAAAATGTTTTTGGAAAAGGGAATTCGAATTTCATATTGTTGAGATATATTTTGCTCGGGACTAGCAAAACTCAAGTTGGGGGGTGTGATTAGCCACTAAATGAGGCTAATATTAATTGGTAATATATATAATATTCATGTTCTTTATTATTCATAAACACCATTTTAGTGCATTTTACACTTTGAACATCATTTCACATTATGATTGTAATACCTTCTTAAAATGCACTATTATGTGGTACATTTTTGAACATCATTTTAAAGTACCCAATTATTCATATGATTTTAAGGAATCTAATTATACATATTTGAAATTGATCTACACTCCAATATGAACATGTTTCCTTCAGGGATCAATGGAGAATTTATGGAGGATGATGGAGATATTTGGCAATAAAAGGAAGCAATTCTGGAGAAGACAGATTGGATACTATCCCACTTATGAGACTGTGGGGCCCAAAATAAGGGCCCAAATAATCCCAAATTTCGTGGGATTCTAGAAGACATGTATAGGAACAAATAACTCTTCATGAGCTAATGCTAATTCGTCCTCCATGGTGGCCATTTAGGCGTCCCAAGTTAGAGATAAAATTCTGGGCCAGATTCTGCGGCCCAGAAAAACATCCTACTAATATGATCATATCTAGTAATCCACAACTAAAAATGGACCCAAAGTTTACAGGAGGTTATAAGACGTCCGTAGATACATTTTACTCTTCTATGGACCACTCTGATTCGGCCATCTAGAAGGTCTTCCAAACACGTCTGTTCGGTGAAGGAAAGATGGCTGCCACCTCGGGTCAAGGGTGGAAAAATCAACTCTCCCTTACTTTCCACCCACCTATGGCCTACCACAATTAATTGAGGAGACTTGGACTATTGGAGGCTAGACCCAAGGGCTAAAAAATTCCTATTTAAGGCAGTGGTGTTGGAGGATTGAAGAATCATTGATCTTGTTTTCATCTTAATGTTATGCTGCCAATTTCTCTTTGTAATGTTCTTCCTTCACATGTAAGTTGTTTTAATTCATCCTTGTTTCTTAATAAAATTTCTTCTTATCTTATTATTCTGTTCTTCTACTTATCACTTTGATACCGTTG
Organism: Viscum album; assembly: GCA_963277665.1. Lineage (NCBI taxonomy): Eukaryota > Viridiplantae > Streptophyta > Magnoliopsida > Santalales > Viscaceae > Viscum > Viscum album. Next base: position 1,969,885,373 of record OY728161.1, read on the forward strand.
GTTCAAGGTGTGAACTTGTTCATACCAAACCTCGTGATATTATCACACAACGGTGGAGTGATTGTTATTTTATTGCGTTTTTTTACTTCTCTATTTCCTCCCTCATGAGTCTACTTCCTGCTTCCATTGAAACCATAGAATCAATGGAGGGATAAATATTTTATGGGTTGATCCAAGAGAGTATAAAGGGGCTGGATTGGATGTTATTTATCACTCCATTAATGGCTAATCACTTCTATAATTGATATTTTTATTTGATGATTTTTAAACTTCATCGTCCTTGTTGAATTTAAGGCCACACACTTCAAGTGCTAATACGAACCTTTACCTTGAAGTGATCAAAAATTTGATCCTTCAAGTGTATAAGTGATTAGTATTAAATTATGTAGGCATTAGACCAGTAAATGATGATGTTGTTTTATCTCCTTAAATGAACCCATCTCAAATATAAGAAATTGAAATCATTAAAAAGGAAATACGTCCAATCCACCCCGAGCGATAACCTAGGATCAACTCATTATTTTAAATTGAATTCACTTAAGTCTCTTAGAGTTCACTTAAAACCATCTAAAATCAACCCAAAGTTGGCCACTTCATAGCCAAAAACAGTCCTTATAATGTGCGTGTCTATAGGTTACTTCTTAGGTCTCTGTGGATTCGATAACCCAAGCTAGACTACAAGGACCGTTCTACCTTCATCTCTTGGATAAATTTGAGCGAGAATCATGGATCTTCCCAGAATTACCTCTTAACATTAGAGAGAAACCTCTTCCTTTACTGGAAGTAGAGGTCAGGGTGAATGGTACCTGTAACCAAAAAATTATCAATATCAGTGTACCAAGGTCTAGGTGTTTCACTGATTGAAAAGAGGTGATCATCAGGGAAATCCTCCCTGATATCTCGATCTTCCTCCATCTCCCAATGAGGCAAATCTAGGCGGGAGAGATGATCAACTACAATGTTCTCACTTCCTTTCTTATATCTGAGCTCCAGATCAAATTCTTGTAAGAGGAGAACCCAACAAATCAATCAGGGCTTCACATCTTTCTTGTTCAATAGGTACTTTAGTGCTACATGATCAACATAAACAATAAATTTAGATAACACTAAGTAAGAACAGAACCTGTCAAATGTGAAAAACACTACAAGCATATTCTTTTCTGTAGTGGTGTAGTTGATTTGGGCTTCATTGAGCATCCTTCTGACCTAATATATAGGTCGGAAAATCTACTAAACCCATTGTCCCAATACTACTTTTACTACGTGGTCACTAGCATCACACATAACTTCAAATTGTTCCTCCCAATTGGGAGAAATCATCACTGGATATTCTACTAGGCGCTGCTTCAAGTGCTCAAAATCTACGTTGTATGGCTCATCGAATTCAAATATGGCATCCTTGTTCAGAAGATTGGTGAGGGGTTGGGCTATTTTTGAGAAGTCGCGGACAAACCACCTATAAAAACCTGCATGACCCAGGAAACTGTGGATGGCTCTAACGGAAGTCAAAATAGGTAGTCATGAAATGACTTCTATCTTTTTCGGGTCCACCTCTATCCCCTTCACTGAGATTCTATGGCCAAGGACGATGCCACTATACACCATGAAATGACACTTTTCCCAGTTCAAAACCAGGTTAGTGTTTTCACATCTTTCCAAAACTAGCTCCAGGTTCCATAAACAAGTGGTGAATGATATTCCGTAAATGAAAAAATCATCCATAAATACCTCAAGGATCTGTTCATCCATGTCATGGAAGATAGCCAGCATACAGTGCTAGAAGGTGGAAGGCATGTTGCACATACCAAAAGACATCCTTCGGTAAGCAAACATACCATAGGGGAAGGTAAATGTGCTTTTCTCTTGATCCTATGGAGCAATGGAAATTTGGTTGTAGCCGGAATAGCCGTCGAGGAAGCAATAGAAGTTGTGTACCACTAGTCTCTCTAGCATCTGATCCATTAAGGGCAGGGGAAATGATCTTTTATCATGACATCATTCATCTTCCGGTAATTCACATAGACTCTCTATCCCCTGATAGTACGCATGGAGATGATCTCATTTTTATTATTTGAATTCACAGTGATACCTCCCTTCTTGGGTACCACTTTTAGGGGACTCACCCATGGACTATCCGAGATGGGATAAATGATTCCTACATCCAACAATTTAATCACCTCCTTTTTGAAAACTTCCTTCATGGGGGGATTCAGGCACCATTGTGGTTTTTGAGATTACTTCACACCTTCTTCAAGTATCACATTGTGGGTGCAAATGGTAAGGCTGATTCCTTTCAAATCAGCGACTGTCCACCCAATAGAGTGCTTCTTCTATTTCAAAACCTACAGAAGTGCATCTTCCTACTCCTATGATAGTTATGCACTAAGTATGACAGACAATTCTAGATGGTCTCCCAAATATCCATACTTTAGAGAAAATGGAAGAGGATTAAGTTTTAGGTCAGGCACCTTGAGAATCGAAGGTACAAGTGGTTTCACCTTTTCCTATTCCAGACTATTTGGAACAACTGCACGTTTCCAGTAGTGGCTTACCTAGACTTCTAGGAGTTGTAGGTCCTCTGGATCTTCTTCAACTGGAATGTCTAGAATGATAAAGTTATATGAAGTAAAAGAAATTACCATATCATCCTCTTCTGTGCTCAAGCGACCATCCATGGTGGTTACTGTATAACATACCTCATGCTTAGATAATGATGCATGCTTGATGGCTTTGAGAACATTGTAGGAGACTCTCTTGTCTCCTACCTAGAAAATTAGCTCCCCTTGGTGCACGTCGATCAGTACCTTCCCATTTTCCAAGAAGGGTCTTCCCAAGATGAGAGGTTCCTCCTAGTCATCCTCTATGTCAAGGATGATGAAATATGCAGGAAGGATCAGTCTACCCACCTTGACCAGCATGTCTTCTAGTATCCCCTTCATATGTTTGATGGATCAGTCAGTAAGTTGAAGGGATACTCGGGTAGGCTTCAAATCGTAGAGCCCTAGCTTCTTGAAAAATCCAAGTGGAATGAGGTTCACACTATCCACTAAGTCACAGTGAGACTTCCCAAACTCACATGGTCCAATAGTACATGGAATAGTTAAGCTACCTAGATCCTGGAGTTTGGGAGGAATCGAGTGCTAGACGACTATAGAACACTCCTTGGTTAGGGAAATGGTGCCCAGATCCTCTATCTTTTTTCTGTTGGAGAGTATTTCCTTCATGAATTTGGAATAAGTGGGCATATGTGTCAGTGTCTTTGCAAAAGGTATATTTATGTGCATCTTTTTAAACATGTACATGAATTTTATGAACTGGTGGTCCAACTTTCTCTACTTCAATCTCTCTGGGAATGGTAAGGCAGGATCAAAGGGTTTGAAAACCTACTTTACTTTATTATGTGAATCCCCCTTCTGTGGGTTTTTGGATTATAAAGGGTCTGTATTTGTACCTTCATCATCAAAAGGGGGTGTGGGTGCACCTGGATGTGTTGTTTGCTGTTGTGGTAGCTCCTTCCAAATCTGAAGTGTGACGACGTGGGCTTCCTCCCTCGGGTTCTTCTCAATGTTACCCGATAGTGTACCGGGTTGCCTTCCTGAGATTTGGTTTGCCAGCTGACCAATCTGGTTCTGCAGGCCTCTAATAGAAGCCTCTTGATTATGAAATCTAGTTTCAGTAGTAGATATAAATTTGGTCATGAGATCCTCTAACCTTGAGGTGTTCTCCTACTGAGGTGGCTATTGAGCCGGTGGAGGTGGTGGCTACCGCGACTGCTGTGGGTGATGGTTTGGATACCCTTTCTACTGATAAGAGCCATGTTGGGGTTGTTTCTACCTCTTGTACTGGTTCTGATAAGGAGGCTAGTTGCAGCTGGGCAGTCACTGGGGCAAAATATTCTGCTATTGTTGGCCCCGACCTGTGTTCTGTTGATCATGCCATGCTGGGTTCTGATACTTCTGGTATTGGTTTGGCCCTTGGTTTTGGGAAACATAGCTTACCTCACTTGTTGAAGGGCCTCCAGCAGAACCTGGGCATTCTCCCATGATGTGTTTATCACCACATTCTCTACACGCTAGATGGTTTGCCACAAGTACTTGGGATGCACCCTTCAGATTGAGCACATATATCTTTCAAGACACAACGTCTAACTGGTCAGTAAGCATGGTAGTAGTATCAATTCTATTCATACCTCATTTCTGTGTACCCCGCTCTGAATTCCACCAGAAGCTGTTGGCAGACATGTCTTTCAGAAGTTCGAAAATTTCTTCAGAGGATTTCATCATTACTGTACCTCCAGCAGATGCATCTACCACAGACTTTGTATTCGTCGTGAGTCCTCTATAGAAAGTTTGGACTTGCATCCAAAGTGGGAGTACGTGGTGTGGGAATTTGCACAATATCTCCTTGAGGCTCTCCTATGATTCGTACAATCACTCTGTGTCATGCTGCTGGAAGTTATGTATTTCATTCTGTAGAGTCACCGTCTTCGAGGGTGGGAAGTATTTAGATAGGAACGCCTAGGCTAGATCCTCCCAAGTTAGGATGGATCATTGTGACAATTCTTTAATTCAATATTTCACCTTATCCCTTAGAGAAAAGGGGAATATGAAAAGATAGATAGTGTCCGTAGACACTATGTGGTAGCAGAAAATGTCAAAAACCTCCAGAAAATTGGAGAGATGGGCATTGAGATCCTCACTAGGCAGATCACCAAATTGAATGGTGTTCTGGATCAACTGTATGATAGAAGGCTTGATCTCGAAGTGTTGGGCCTGCACCAGTGGACGGACGATGCCCATGTCAGCTCTGTGGATGGATGGCAGTCTGTACTCTATGAGAGTATTGCGTGGAGGTGGCTGCTGAGGGAGTGGAGCTGACATGTATTGTTGTTTCTAAGGGGCATAGTATGACCCCTGACTTGGGTGTAGAAATGGCATATGCTCCAGTTGGAATTGTTGAAGCTACTGCGGGCCATACCATGGAGCAAGTGGAGCTTACTGGTCCTGATTGTCTTCCGGTCCTAGTGGCTGTCCAGCTCCTTAGAAAACACCTGAATTTCCTTCCTCGTTATGTGTTATGGGATTGTTGTGATTTTGCTCTTCCTTGAGTGTGCGTTGGCACCTCAAAAGCATCCATTCGATATTTGGGTCAATTGGAAAAAATCCTAACAACTCAACGCTCTTGGAACATGTGAGGTAGCCTCTCATACACCTAAAGACCTGAACAATCAAAAACACACCAAGAGTAAATGAGGAAAAAGAAAGATAAATAGAAATGAGTTTAGAAAAGAGATTTTTGTTAATTTTTGATTTTTATTTTCACTAAAATTTGATACAAACATAATTAAAACTAGAATAGAAGTAACTTTTATTTGTCCCCGGCAACGGCGCCAAAATTTGGTTAGTCGTTTCACCAAATGTATGTTATCAGTGTCCCAAATTACTTTTACCCTAACTAATATAGCACCAGTAAGGGTTCTTTCCATAGGGAAAAAGAAGTTATTCTTGTCTTGTTTAATTTAGTTCGTATTTTTGTCTTAATGAAGTGTGCTGAATTTAGAGTTGATTTTTGTTGTTTGGATAAAAAGATTAATTGGTTTTAAGTTTCTTTAATAAATTACTTAATGAATAGAAGAAAATATGGAAAAATTGATTTTGATATAGATAAAGAGAGAAATGCATTGGGGTTATGGATATATTAGAATTTGATTATTAAATAAAATTGCTTATGAGGTTGTGTTGTTCATAATAACCCAACACTCTGGGTTTCAATTTTTAATAAAGTTTCATTGGTCTGGTAAACTTATATTTAGAGCTGAAGAAACTAACTCCTTGGTCTAGTAGTTAGTGTTTAATAGTTCTTTATTTGGCTTAGTCCATTTTTGAGTCAACGAATACTTCCAATGATCATGAAAGTATTCATTGGTATTCTTCTTTTGAATCCTGGAAAATTCTGCCCTTGTTCTGTTTCAGAATTTTCAGTGATAAGATGAAGTGATTTAAGAAGAATAAGATGTTAAAAGAACAAACATATTCATAGAAACTAATTTAAATTAATACTCATCATCTCCCACAACCCCAACACATTAGGTATTTAGTTACACATATATAAAATGACAAACAAAAATCCCTTGATACCTGATGTGATCATGCTTTGAAACTTCAAGGAGGGAATGATTCTTTGGTAAATGGTAGAATGATGGTTGTACGGAAACATAGATTCTTCCCTTCGAACCTTAAACCCTTTACTCTCCACAAATTCTCCTCACACACCACCCCTGAACCGAAGGCCAAGGACACCTTTTATAGAAAATATAACTAAACGACATGTGAAAAAAGTACACAGCGTGTACTTTTGTCAACATTCTTTTTTCCTTGTTTCTCTCCGCTGGTAGGTGGCCTAACATGCCATCTTTGACTTGAAACACGGTGTGTAGCGCCTCCATACACGGTGTGTAGTCTCATTTTTTTGGTCACCAACCGCTTCTAGAAAGGTATACACGACGTGTATATGTTGAACATAACATGTCCCCTTCAGCTGGACACATGGGTGTGTTGACTCTTCTCGTCCACCAACTGCTTCTAGAAGGGTTTACATGGCGTGTACCGGCTTCTGGTTACTTGGGCATGTACTTTTCTTGGTCAACCCGTGTCTGATCTTGAATGTTCATGGCATGTATATATGTACACGCCGTGTAGTTGTAAATTTTTTATCATTTCTCCCCTGATTTTTGTATTTGGCTGTAAATCTTCTGAAAATGAACAAGATCACCAAAATCTAAGTATTTGTCCACTAAATAGTAGGTAATTTCTGAAAACTTGTTCTTATTTTCAATAAAGTATGTGAAAAATGTATAAACAAATTGGGTGCATCAACCGAAGTCAGGTTGGACATAGTAGGGATATAATCCTACTCTATAGAATCATTTTCTAGATACCCCAAATGGGTTGTCCTGTTGGGTTCTCTATCTTGGATAGTCATCTTAAGAATAACATCCTTCACTGCTTCTTGTGGGATCATGGCCGCACATTGGTGATGATGATCAGAATGGATGAGATCTATCTCAAGAAGTTGCTAGGTGATTGATCTTTCATGTTTACCATCATCATCTTCCTCCCTAGAATAGGGAAGGTGTATGTCACTACCTTCTAGTGATAGGTTCCCAAAGTGATTTAATGTGGCGATAAGGGCCACTTCCTCTTCTGTGTCCTGTCATAGGAAATACAGTTAATGAGAATCCAACCTCTAAAGGATTTCATAAACCAATCCCAAAGTTTTTATGGATCTATTGATGTGGTATTACAAACACTGGATGTTCACCAACCAATGAAGAAGATTGTGTATTGGTGAAATTGCATGTCGGGGCCTCATGATCAAGGCAGCTTGTCCAACAATCTCAGAATCTTCTAGGACATTAGATGATGTCATTTTGATTGAAAGGAATCTAGATAAGTCCTAGAAGAAAGACATGAAACCTTACCAGTGAAACATCATTTATAAGGGTACATGTTTGATGAATAACTTTCACAATTAAAGGATAAAGAGGTGATCCCTTATTTTTAATAGAATTTCAAGGTAGTTAAAAGAACATGTTAGGTTCAATGTGTTTCTGTATGACAAGAAAAACATAAACTGGCCCAATGGGCGTTAGGGAAACCTATCCTTTTTGACTCACAAAAGGGATGGCACAGTTAAAGGGTTAATGTCACGAGTTCACCATTTTTTTCATCAGGTTTTATGGCATGGAATGGGTTTTCGCTTGTTGCGTTACCGTTGTTACTTTTTCTGGAAACTCCCAATAGTTCCCCCATCTAGAGCTAGGTAGGAACCTCTTTCCAAAGGCTGACAGTCGCCTAGGTTTTTATCCCAAAAGACTCTTAGGGACTCACATTGGTCAAGAGGATGGGAGGTTGGACTCATCACACCCTTTTGGTGGGAATTTTTCCTAGTCTAAGACTCTATTATAGAATTAAGACATATTTGTGAAATCCTTCCCAAACCCCAATACAGGACTGGTTACCCCTTTGTTAATGACTTGATTCTGAACATGTATCAATAGGGATTATCATGTGTATATCATGGGTTCTATATTTCTCTCTTATGTAAATATCATGATTTTGACCATGTCTTTGTTCGAGCACTCTAGAGTTTATTGATGTTCAGGGTCATGGTTGGCATCCTAAGGATGATATTGAACCTCTATAAGGAATCCTACCTATCCTGTGACGATAGGAATCAAAACCCACATAGTTCGTTTGATATAGTTTAAATTCGTAAGACTATACCCATCCATGTAGTTTAAATTTGTATGGTAAGGACATGAATATCGGGCTCAGACCTCCGTGAGGTGTCCTACATATCATATTTAACACAGGAATCAAAGTCCACATAGTTCTTATTGTGGACATATGTGTCATGAGGGGTATGAAAATAGAGAACCTCGGTGGGACTTATGCATATAATACTTCCCCAGACTACTTCATTGGGGATATGGACCTTTGAGTAGAGGTGGGATATAATTAGGCTTATATCCCAGAGGTGAATATCCCATGTTGGTAAGGATTCTCATCATGCCATTAGTACAATCACTGATAACCTCTAATCCCATGTGAGCCATGATCGGTGTGAGAAAGAAGAGATAGTGGTAGATTGGACACATTACATGAGAGTATATCTGCATGGGGATTACATATTAAAGTTTCCCTATGAGAGGAATACTTACCCATCTCACGGAAGATATGGTATGGAGATAAGGCCTTAATAAGGCCTCCTACATATCCCGAATATGGCGGGAATCAAAGTTCTCATAGTTCATATCGACCTTAACCTACTAATAGGCTAAGGTAGGTGATCATGCTTGGAGACATTATGGAGATATTCAAGATGCTAGGGGATTATACTGAAATGGATGTCTTTTCTATGGGGAAATATTATATCATGTCGATGATCGGGGCTTACACACCAGGTTTTCCCATGATTGGTGAACTCATATCATGTCACTAATCGAGGATTACACTCTGAGGATTCCTGATTGGTATCATGTCATTGGTTGGGGCTTACACTCTGAGTCTGCCCAGTTCATATCATGTCATTGGTTGGGGCTTATACTCTAAGGTTTCCCATGATTGGTTCACTCATGTCATGCTGTTGATCAAGGCTTACACTCAAGGGTTGCCTGATTGGTATATTCATAGCATATCACTGGTAATGGATTACACTCTTAGGCTTCCTAATTGGTGTGATCCTTGGTCGGGGATTACACTCTAGGGCTACCCATTGGTTCACACATTGGTCAAGGATTACACTCTAGGGCCTTCCATTTGTGCACTCATTCTCTATCATCTGGAAGATTAGAGAGAGGTCTATTCGAGAGTGTGAAATTAGTGGGGTTACATGAATGCATGATCCTAGATCATTAGGGACACTTCCTTTATAGAAGGGTAATTTGGTTGAGGATTCTTATCTAGGGACCACATGACATGAGTTTAAGTAGGAATGGCGTACAAAGTGGAAATATCATAAGGGATTTTCCTAAAATGTCTCGGCCATTTACTAGGAAGGTCTTGATTGTTTGACGGATATGTTGGGGCATCAATATGACATAAAATAGACACATTTGAGGGTGGCCGTCTGATCCATTGTCATGCTCTGGATGTCTTCGAATGGGTGAATCAAACATGTCTGAGATTCTCTGCATGTTCAAAGTGGACATGTCTGAGGTCTCATGCATGATCAACTGAATTGTCTCGGGTGATTTTGCCTAATTAAAGCAGTCATGGAAATGGTGCTTCACATGAATAGGTGTAAATGTTAGGGGTTCTTTGCATGTTTATGTGGACATGTAAGAGAGCTTCACATGTCTAAGTAAACATTTCATAGATGCTTCTAATGTTTAGGTGGACATGTTAGAGAGCATTGCATGTCCAAGTGGATATGTTAGATGTGTTTTTCATGTTCAAGTAGACATGTCCCAGGTGTCACGCATGACCAACTGGCTTGTCCCAGATGCCTTATCCTGATCAAGGAAGGTATGTTTGGGGTTATCCACATGATAGAATGGGATATGTATGGGGGATTGTGCATGATCGATTGGCTTGTCTCAGGTGTCTTCGCCTGATCAAAGTGAACATGTCTGATGTGTTGCGCGTGACTAGGAAGACATGTCAGGCTGACTTTTTAGAAGGTCTTGTAGAGCAGTATGGTGGACACATCGCATGTACTTTAGTAAATGTGAACACCACTCACCTCCCTCATTTTTATCTACTTTATTTTATTCTATGAAGGCCTGGGATCACGCAACTTCGTGTGAGTGATGCATATGATTTTACTCAATTTTTTATAGTTTCTTTGCATGACCAATATGGGTCACATGGAGAGTGAAAAAGAATATCACGGTAATGCCTACCTTCTTATTCTTAGGGTGCCACATGGTTGTTTGGGCATACCTGGAGGCTTCCATGTCATGAGGCGACATGTATGGGGTCCATTCCTTGGGCCATCTGATGTCAATATGGACATGTTTTATGATGATCACATGATCATTCTAAAATGTCGATGACTGATTCAAATGATCAAAGTGTGTTGTTTTAGGATGACTTCACATGATCGAGGCAGGCTGCTTCGAGGTGCCTCACATGATCGGTACAAATTGTCCTTGGGTCATCACATGACTATGGTGACATTTCAAAAGGGGTGTTGTGAGACCATAGAAGGGTCTCATGAGTGTTCATGGGGTCTTTCACTTATCCAAGTATCACAATTGAATATCCGAAGATATTATGCATTAAGTTTCATGGGAGGCATATGTGCCCGAGTGATCATGCTAAGGCGTACACCGTAGGGTTTTCATGGAAAGGGTAGGCCATATCCATGGGATCCTACATGAACTAAGGGGATGTTTGCATGGTACCCCTTCATGAAGGTATAAAGATCACATGACCTAAAATGGGTGATGAAAATTGTGTAGCTAGGAGTGAATGTCTCATTGACCGCATGTCCTCACTCCATATATGAAAAGGGTGTCCATGTGAACCCTCTATGTCGAGGAAATAACTCCTAAGGCCACATGTAGAGTGGATGTGGTCTTGCTATAGGCCTTGTGATCATGTGAAAGAGGCTATATACCTAGGCCTTCACATGCATGGGCATGCACCACATGATCACATGATCAATCATGCGGGCACATGATCTTCAAAGGTATCACGCGATGGACTCCTTGACCCAGAATGGGTTTTCCTGTTGAGTCTGTATGTGTTGGGGAAGGAATATATGTGGGAACGAAGGATGATAACATAGCAGCATGTCCGAGGGCACATGAGGATGTCGCGGGTGTGGGACACCCAGATTGGTGTTTATCTGTCTTGCGAATCGAAGGAAAGAGATAGAATTCTGCATGATCATAGTTTTTCAAAAACATGAGGCCTTTCTGCTCATGTGACTTGCATGTTTGTAACAAAGGGTCTCGTGATACCTAAGTACATCATGCCAAGGACATGTGAGAGGCATTTTCTAGCTGGGATGGTCGTGTATGGTGGGATTTGTGAAGTCATCACAGGATAAGGACTCTCATGGTATTCGCGAGATCAGGGTTTATATCTTCACTGGTGCATATATACGGGTACCAATATGGGTGCCTCATGTATTCCAGGACTCATGTCGCATGAGGTTCCATAGCTCATGTGATTGTGTGATCTTAGGGGAGGCCTTATGGGAGGCCCAACAAGCATTCACAGGGGTTCGATAGGAAATCACGTGATCATATAAGGATAAGGTGATAGGTTCTTCCGAAGACATGTGACGACGGATTCCCATGAGAGGGGCCTCTTTAATCACATGGAGGCATTCCTTAAAGGTGGTGGTCGGTGCCTCTATCTTATGACATTCCACCTTTTTTCAGAGCTATTCCCCTCTCACCCTTGCATGATTTTTTTGGGAGGTTAGGGGATTTATATATGCCTCTTGAGGCTGAGGGCAGTGTTGATTTTTACGGGATAAGGGACACATTCTCATGGAATCACATGTCTGGGAAAAAATCAAAAATAATTTGGATGAAAAACACGTGGAGGTGGAAGGGGTCCACGATCGTAAAACATCTCATGAAAACCCATGGGTTGTCCTTGTCTTGGTCTCATGATCAAGTGGTGATCATGAAATGACTTCAAATCCATCCAAAGGAACTCACAAAAGGCTGTAAAGGCTCACAACAGTTTCGTACAGGTTGTCTTGGTTCGGTCACATGATCATTGAATGATCATACAGAGACCTTGAATCATGTCAGAAGGACATGCAGAAGGCACTGGTAGGGATTGCGGTATCCCCTCCAGACCATCTTAGTTCGGTCGTGTGATCAAGTAAGGATCATGATATAGCTTCAGATGCTATCGGAGAGACTTGAAAGAGACCGATGAGGCTCGTAGCTTAGATCTCGTGAGAACTACCTTGGACTCATATCATCATCAGAAAAGTATTGAAGGCATGGTGGTGACAGAGAGGGAGCGTCGGGTGTACCTTGGGGTATCAAACCAATGCGGCGAGATTTTGAAGACAAGGGTCATATAGTGCACAAGCTTCCACTAGATTCGAACTCATGATTAGTGGGATTGAGAAGATAACCAGGATCAGTGGGGGTGATATTTTATGACACAGATCATCAACGACTTTATTGGATGACCCTGATTTGATCATGTAGAAAAAAATTTGCATCCCACATTGAATTTTTGTGCCTCCCTCCATTTGTCTTATAATCCATTCGGTGGAGGCTGTTAGTTCGAGCCGACAACGAGGTCGACACTCGTACCACATGAAACACTCTCCACCTATTGGGCCACAGACCACCTATATGAGTGTGTGCCTACGAGAAAGCCCACCTATGGCCCTATACACAGGCACAACCTGATCCTTGCGGGATCTATGCTTCCTCGCTGGCCTATTGGTTAGCTTGGGATGACTCCCATGGGTGTGGTCAACCTAGTCCCAAATGTGCCTCTATTGAGTTGGCCTAACTAGATGGTGGTGCTCAATATTTTTTTTGGCTAGTTGTGGTATCAAATTCTCAACTAAGAAAGATGAAATTCTTAGTGTATTGTTGGGTCCAAGATATGTTTCTTTAAACCATAGGTCTTCATGTATGATCTCCTCAATATATTAATTCATCGTATTTCACAACTCTTGGATCTTTGGTGGAAAATTGGTTCATGATAAAATACCAGTACCAAAACCCATATAAGAGATCGATCTATACATGGGATATTTATCTATCCCTTAAGTATTCAATGTTTACGGATATACTAGCTGACCCTGACATCATGGTTTATCTAACTAATGAAAAACATATACCCTAAAATATAAGAACTACATGTGTAATGGTTCCTATTTTTTTTAGGATACATATTGACACTTGGATCTCCCATCCAAGGCCTATCCATAGATTTTAATCAAATTTCCACTTTGTCCTAGTTTTTGGACCCCTTCATTCATGATGAGTTTTCCCTACATGGGTTTAACATTGAGACAAATCCATGTCATTTTGTGCATGAGATGGATCTATGTAAATATCTAATGTAAATCACTACAGGAAAAACCAATTTAGTGGTGGTTTTTAAAAAAACCGTTGCTAAATTAAATGAAAAAATTAAAAATTAAAAATTAAAATATTCAATTATGATTTATTATTTAATATTTACTGTTATATATAGTTTATTATTTATAATTTTAATTAATTATAATATTTTAATTAATAAATATTTATAATTATTAGTTAATAATAATTTGATACTTAAAAAAAATCTTCAATAAGTTGGAAATCATACTTTGACATAAATTGATCAAAACTTTTGATCCAGGATTCCATTTTAGCTCAACAACTAGTCAAATCGAATCTTATGAAATGAACTAAAACCACATTAGAGTTAAATTTTTTAATAATTAAAAGAACAAAATTTATTATTGTTTCAAAAAAAGTAGGAAATCAAACTTGAACTTCAAGCTACCATAACTTTTGATCCGGGTGTCTGTTTGGGCTCTACTACATATCAAATCGAAGCATGTAATGATCTCTATGCCCTAATAGTTGGGGGAACCCTGGTCAAAATTTTAAAGGCCAAAAAAGGCACAAAAGGTCTCCAGAACTGTGTTTTTAGTTGGGATATCTCAATTGTTTAACATTCGATGGAATTTCAGCCTCGTTTAAGGGGGTCTTATTTTCTTTTTTTTGGTGAAGACTGAATTTATTCCCAGGGATTACATTCATATTAATATTATGGTTTTGAAGTTTTATTATTTCTCACAATTTAACTTTATTTATAATTAAATATATGAATATTTTTATATATTTACTTCTAATAAATCACTTGTATAAATGCATATTTAAATAGAAATTTATTTTCAACATATAAACCATATGGAAATAAATATTTTTTATTTAATTAATCTAAAATAAATAAATATTGATTTTATTTACCTTATAATAATGAATTAATTTGTATATATATGCCTATACAAGTAATGTTTATATATAAACATGTGTGTGGCAATAAAAATAATCTACATTTATGTGTATATTCTATTATATCTAAATAAATACATATATATGTAAATATTTGTGTGTATTTGAGAAATATAAATATGTACTTATGCGTCAATAATATTGTGTGTATACATCATATATAAATGTATTTTTATATAAATATATCATTATCATTAAATATAGTATATTAATGAATTTACAGTAAAACTATATGAATATATATGTATACACACATATATAAATAATGTTAATATATATATTTGTGTGTTTTTTGTAAATAAATAAATATTTATATTTATATTTTAATGTATGTAAATAAATATTAATATATAATATATTTAAATAAATTCAAGTATATATATATATATATATATACACATATATCATACACTTTAGATGAGATTTCATCTTCGTTTTAGAGCATCTTTATATTCTTTCTATGTCATTTATGATTTTATTCCATTGATTTAGATTCCTATTGATTTGAATATATTTCAATTATTGTGATTTCTCCTATTTTGGTATTTTATTATCAATTATATACAGATTTTTATATTAATTTATGAATATTTGTGTATATTTATATAAATTTGTAAATATTTATAAATAATTATGTTTATATATTTTTATATCATATATGTATAAAATATATAGAGATAAATGTGCATTTACATATATTTATATCCATTTATTATTTTATTATTTATTATTAATTAAATTATTATTCATTATTCATTATTTAATATTTAATATTCAATATTCTAATGTTTATTTATTATTAATTTATTTTTATTATTAAACTACAGTTAAATAACTATTTAATTCTTATTTATTTATTTATTTATTTATTATTAATTAATTAATTAATTAATTAATTAATTATTAATTAATTATTATTATTTTATTAATTTATTATTTATATATTATTTATTTGTTTATTATTTATTATTTATTTTTTATTTAGTCATTGTGTATACATTAATTATTAATTTTTTTAAATTTATTATTATTTTGTTATTAATTTATTATTAACCTCTTATTTATTTATTATTTATTCTTCATTATTATGTTATTATATATTTCTTATTTATTTGTTTATTATTAATTTATCTATTATTTTGGTTATTGTTTATACATTAATTATTAATTTATTTTTAATTTTTTAATATTTTTGTTGTTTTATCATTAGTTTATTATTGACGTATTATTAATTACTTATTGGTTATATACTCATTATATATTTATTGTTTATTTATTCATAATTTATTATTTATTATCTATCATTTATTAATTTTTTATTTATTTATTATATATTAAATTAATTTTTAATTAATTTATTTTTTATGCATTACTTATATATTATATATTATATAATATTTATTATTTACTATTTACTATTTATTATTTACTATTTACTATTTATTATTTATTATTTTGCACTTATTACCATATTATATATATATATATATTATTGATTTATATTTTATTTATTAAGTAGAAATTAGAAATTATTAAATATTAATAATTACTTTTATTAATAATTAATAATTATTAATGGTTAATTATTAATTATTAATTTTCTAGTTTTATGTATTTGTTATGTATTATTTTTCAATAAATAAATAAATAAATATATGTATATATATATAAGTATATTAAATTCTTTTTATTCACCACATGAAGAGTGTGCTGAAGTAGTAATGTCATTGGAGAATAAGCAAGAGGTAATGTGTTCTAATCTTACCCAACACAGAATTTCTAAATATGACACATATATGCATGTGCATAGTAATAAATAATAAATAAAAAAATAAATTAATTACGTGAAATAAGAAATTAACAATAAGAATAAAATAATAATAAAATATTTACGAGAATAATAAATAATAATAATAAATTAATTACGATAATTAAAAAATTAATTAAAATATCAGTAATAAAATAATAAAAATAAAAATAAAATAACAAATAATTAACGCTGAGAATAAAAAAATAAAAAAAATAAAAAAATAAAAAAATAAAAAATAAAATATAAACGATAATAAAAAAATTATAATAAAAAAATAAAAAAATTAATTATTTTTTTTAATAATTTTAATAAGTTAAATAAAAATTTAAAAAATAGAAAACTGCTGTGAAATGATTTAGAAACGGTGTAAATCGCTTCTAAATGATTCCCCTGATTTTAAAAAACTGGCGCTAAATCATTTTGCAACGATTTTGAAAAACCACCACTAAATGAATGTCGATAATTGATTTAGTGGTAGTTTAAACTGCCTCTAAACACCTATTTTAGCGTAGTGAAAGTCCTCTTCGCATGACCTTAAACTGCATGACACTTGATTCCTTATTGGTTGAAATTAAATTTCATGGCACATGGTTCACCCTGCATGACCTTAAACTACTTTGAGTGGATTGTCTACACATGCCCTAATTTCCCTACATGAGTGACAAATCCATGTGAGGTTCCCAATATAGGGTTATTCTCTAAAAAACATCAGGATAAATTTTACCTTTCTTGATGTTATATCCTAATGTTTTGACCTTCCCTTACAATATAAGAACTATATATGTCTTGATTCATGTTAACCCATGATACACAGTGATGTTTGAATCACATATTTGTTACCCACCCAAAATCCATTATCTATCTCTACTCCTTTCAAGGAAATTGTAACAACCTAGTAATGATAAGATCAAACATAAATTCCTTCATCACCCTTCATAAACATCATTTTTTATAAATCACACATCACACCTCAAGTGTCTCAAATCACCATAAATATTTCTAGTTATCGGTAATGTGAATACTTGACTCTAAGGGACACTTCCATTTGACTATGTATACACACCTCCAATATGGCTCTGAATATACGTCCCCGATACGGTCTATCAATCAGATGCCTCTGTATCCTAAGGGGGTAAACCTCTAATCTCTGTATACCCTCACAACATCCCATTGGAACCCATTATTCAAAGATAATCAATGGTCATCCCTTGCACACCGGTTCCACATAATTTATTTAGATTAAAGAACCTCGATTAAAAAATTATGACATCAACACTCATTCATTGGAATATGTTGGTACATACTTAGCCTATGAGTCCCATTTCAGTTACCAATTCCACACATCTGGTCTAAGTATCATGACCTTAAACTGTGTGTAGCCCCTTTAAGACATTATGTACTAGCATTGTGACCCCATTCATGTTAGGTTTTTCCTTTCCCTTGTTAGGTAGACTATCTCAACCTTTGGTCCAAGCACTATGACCTTAAATTGTGCGTACATCCCCATGAGATGATCTATACTATCCTTGGGTTCTCTATTCACATCAAGTTTTGCCTTTCACATGCTTTATAAGTTATCTCCCCTTTCAAAATTTTTTGGTCAAAGTTATGTGAAATTAAACTATAGGTCTCATTGGTCCAAACCATAAGAACCTAAACATTAGGTTAAAGAGACATAAATCTTATTCGGATGAAAAATTTTAAAGGGAAACCTAAGAAAAAGTAAATTCTTTGCTCGCAAAGCCTCTCACCTTTAGGTATTAGGCAAAGAAAGTAGAGTGAAAATAGTAAAAGGTATAAAGATTATATGATCCATCATATGGACCTAAAAAAAGTTGATCTATGCTTGTTTAACCCCCTAATTCAAGGAAAAGTTAGAAATATGAAATATTTGTAACATCCTAGCTTGACTCACTGTAAACAGTAACCCGACCAGTGGAACCACATGCCTATGGTACACCTCCCTATATGCTAGAAGTTGTTGACTAATAGAAAGGGTCTAAGGAGGTACCTTGTGGAGACTATACCCCCTATATTAGAGTGTACAATCATATAAGAAATAAAATAACTCAATAAAATGAAAGATAGAAATATCTAGAGTATATAAGATAAATAAAACATATAAAAAACAATGATATGAAATGCGGAAGCATACATACAATCATATAGTCTTGATTTCCCACTAGGCCTATCACATATACAGGAAAACAGAAGCAATAAAATAAAAATTAATCCACTAAAACTCCAACCCTTACCTCATCACAGTATCCAAATCCCATCAAAGATACCCCACTTGATAAAGAAAAATCCAGGCTCTTATCCAACCCAAACTCAAAACAAGTGAGGGCTGCTCGGGTAACCTAGTGTAATGGAGTCCCAAACAGGGCATGAGTACAAAACTCAGTAGGTAACCACCAACATGGTCTTGTATATATCGGGAAATAAAATGGAATGTGTATATAACATGCTCTAAATTTATGAAATAATTTCTAGAAAAAATAAATAAATAATAAACCACCCTCAATCCTTAGGTCCATGACCCTAATTGACCATACCTACTTCAACCAGTGCAAGAGTGTCTCTAAGCATGTTGTGATGACCATAGAAAGCCATAATAAGAACATGGGGATCTATTACCCTAGTATCCATATAATGAATTAGGGGCATCATCCACCTTGGTATACAATGAAAATGACCCAAGGGTTAAACTCGCCTCGGTATACATGATAATGTCCTGGGGAGAGTTCCATCCTAGATTCACAAACTAGATAATACACCATCCCAACATACAATAGTACCAATAACTAATCCCCAGTTTCCCTAAAGGATTGAACACACCCACTAAGGTCCCTACAAGACCTTGACAACTAGAACATGGTAGTACCTCCATCCTATGAAAGGCTCGACCATTCCCACCAAATATCCCACAATCCCTCGATAGCTCACATGTGGAAGAAACAACATATCTTCTTGTAACCAAAATAACCTTGACTCAAAAATCTATGTTAGCCTCACCAGTAGTGTTAATAACCTTATTGAAGATAGTTTTCATGACCTCCTCATAGGGAGTATTCCTGACTAACCATAAGGTTGTTTTCCATTTAAAAAATATAACCACTATCAGAGTGAATTTCCCTATATAACAAAAGACCACCCATATACATTTTCATTCCATAAAAAAATCACCATGAGGGTGCATACAATATCCCATTAGATATAAAAATAAGAAAAAAGGGTTTTCCAAACTCATAAACCCATTATCACTATCCATATCCAAGCATTCCCTATCATTAGGGTCAACATATCACTTTGGAACCCACTGGGGTCCCCTAGGTCTCATCAGGCATAAATACCATCTTGGGTTACCTTAATTTAAAGGCATTTGTCAGGTCAACATCTATCACCATGGGTGAATAGTTTTACTCAACACCATTAATGTCTCTTCGAGGCCTCACTGGCCATCTATGTAGTCTCATAAGGGGAGTAGACTTTATCCCACTCCCTTTCTATGCCACTCTAGGTTGTCCAGAACACACAACCTATTCAACCTATCTATTTTGGGTCTTCCTTCCTTGGTTCATCAAATCCTCACAAGAGAATAATTAATAAACACACCTCATGGGGTCATGCATGTCATGGGTTGAAATAGTTCAAGCCTCAACCATTGGTGGCTGGGGCATCAAGCCAATACACTAGGTCCAAAGTGTATTGGGAACTTCATTCCATTTTTATTCTTCAGTACTCATATATTTTTAAAAAATTAATTTAAAATAAACTAATTTTATTAAATTAAACAACTTAATTAAATAAAAATGGGGTCTATCACCTTATTGGAGAGACCACACATACACATGCCTATAACACAATGCATAAATCTATAGGTCTAATACCCAGACCACCTAACTCATTTGGAAGGTTTTACCTTTTTAATTCTTAGCCCCAAAACTTGATAACTAAGCTCATCCTAGCCCATATCAGTTCAACCATCCATCGTCTTTCCAACCAAGTCCCTATCTCTAACTGATCATCTAAATTAATAAATTTAAACCAAAAATATAATTTATTAAAAAATTTAAAATTTAATTCCAAATTTATAAAATTTAGAATAATCAATGAAACACAAGATGAGTGGCCTCATCTCATATAAACTACAACCAAATTCATACAGAAGGTTCATTCCATGCTCTTATCACCATCCCAGGTGAAAAACATATTATTTAGAAATAATCCCTTATGGTAACTTTGTAGTTTTTTGGGTAGATTGTGTTTTTTTAAAAAGAAGGTTGACAAGGTCATTTTTGGAGTTATAGAGAGATTCTTGACAAGGTATGTTAACAAAGATCCAAGATAGAGGTATATAAGCTCTAGAAGTGGTTCATGAAGTTTCATGTACAAAGTGGCACCATTTTCCAATGCTTTCCTAATTGGGAAAAAAATTCATACCTAAAGTCGATGAGGATTTACTGAAAGTTGAATATTGAAATAGATATTCCCTAAAGTTTACATCACAAGATGAAATAAAAAAAATAACAAATCATATAGCACAATATAATATACGGGGTAGTGATATATATATATATATATATATTGGATGGATACATACTCTCTCTTTCTCATTCATATTAGATAATATACATCATTTGATGAATTAATATATAATTCATTTAAATGGAGTTTAATGTGTATTAATAAATGTTAAATAGATTTTAATATTTATTATACTTGGTTCATTCAACAATATATTATAGGAGTTGTAACAACTATTAGAAATCTAAATTATTTTAAAAGTTATTTAAAACTATTGGTATAACTCCCAAGAATTTGGGGCCCATATACCAATGGTTTTAAATAACCATTGGTATAGAGGATCTATACCAACAGTCCACATAAATTATTTGTATAGGTCCCTTGAATTTTGGAAAACTATACCAACAGTTTTGGAAAATCATTAGTATAGACCTATACCAACAGTGTTTCAAAACCATCTGTATAATTTCAACATTATTTAATTATTTTTATGTAAAATAATAATAATTAAATTAAAATTTATTATTTATTTTAAATTTATATATATAATATGCATAAAAGTTATTGTAGGTTAGCGGTTAATTCCTTGAAGAATAAGAGGGAGGCCTAGTGTTCAAAACTCGTAGGTTTTTTTTACATTATCTGTATCGATAATTTGAAAAACCCATCAGTATAGGTATTTTACTTTGAACTATAACAATGGTTTGAGAATATTTGGAATAGACCACCTATACCAATGGTTTGAGTAAACAATTGGTATAGGTCTTTAGCAACATAATTGCAACCAAAAGATCCTCAAACTGTTAGCATTGGCTACACCAATGATTTGAGGGAATATACCAATAGTTTCAAACCATTGGTATAGAATTTATTACTTGTAGTGAATATATATTTTTTACTAATAGAACATTATGTTAACATTATTCCCATTAGATATGAATGAAAGAATATATGATAATGGTATAAATCCTTGGACATCACACTCTCTCTTTCTATTTTATCACTTTATCCTTTTATTATTGGAGGGGTAACACATCATGGGGAAAATATAGGTCTTGTGGAAATAATTTATGATTCATATGACTGAAGTATTAACTATATAGGAAAAAACTTGTTAGATTTTTTAATGATCTTTATCAAATATATTAATAATGAATATATAGATCAACACAGTAAACATGTATAGTTATATTTTTATGTTATTAATTATTTTCTTATTAAATTATATTTGACAATCCTAGTGGGGTTTTTAATTATTATTATACATTTAAAATGTCACTAAAATCATAAAATATTATTAGAGTCAAATATAGTGATATTTGGATGAAATCTTGATTTCTGTGATTTTTTTATGAAGAGAATGATATTGTAGAAAATATTGTGTTTATAATGATGATTACAATATTATTTTGGTTAATATGGAATAATATAGATATTTTATCACTATATCATTAAGATATATATATAACATTTCACTAGTTATGATGTTATTTACAGGGGTTTACAAAGTAAAGAATGAATCAGAAGTAAAAATATAACAATATCATTGTATATGGTAATTATGCACATGAAGTGTACATATTTACCATGAAGTTATAAATATAAAATATTCATATTTATGAAAAATGAATAGAAATTTATGGGTTTAATAGGAATTTATAACAAATATACAAGGCATCAAAAGTGATTAAGAAACCCATAATCTGAGATCATCCATACAAGAACACTCAAAATCATGAAACTTTATAAAAATGAAGAACACTACATATGAAACTTTCATCTAAGTTGAATTCAATTCTCAATAAAGATCAATTAAGAATAATCAAAGGAGTCCTCTATCCATAGTATATCCATGATTCATATAGAATCATCTATTAAATGGATAAAGCAATTCTCTCTCTCATGATATGCTAGTATCTAATGATGTAATGAGAGGAGAAGAAGAGTGATTATTATAGAATCAAAAGTATGCATAAAGAACTTTACTTATCCTTTGGATATTTATAAAGGCCTTGGAGACACTCCCTGGGCCACCGTGAATTTAGTCATGTGTTACATAACACATGAGTAAATGTAATGTGGTTATAATCAATTCCAACCCTTCATACTTAAAACCTACTATACATTTCATCTCATAAAACACTAGATATTAATGATAACCAATGTTGTAATATTAAAACATTATTCCTTTTGCTTCCATGTCAAGATAGTGGATTTTTTCACTAAAAGGTCATTCAATATCCCTAACTATAGGAATATAATATGCCTTTTTTCAATCCATGTCATGTAATATGAATAGAATATATCATATGATATGATATCACCCAAAGCACCATATTTTTATAGGATTTAGGGCATATCTATTTTAATCTCCCACCTGCACTAAAGCCTCATAGTCTTTTATCCATTTCATATTATATTGTATAATATATAATAACTTTGGAAACTATATCCAAAACCCCTTTTTGATATCTTCTAAAACACTTTTGTAAGGATATTAAAATTTTCACCTTTTATCACATCATATGAATTACTTTTTGAAATACCCATCCAAAAATCCTTTTGGATTTAATCAAAAACACTTTTATAGAATCTGTCTAAGTCAAAATCAATCCATATTTAGTCAATAAAAAAGTTTCACCCCATAATATTTTGTTTCATTGATAAAAAATATGAATCGAAGATCCATAAATATAATAAAATAATAGACTCTATAAAATCATCAATGCTACTCAAGATACAAATAGATCTGGTGTGATCTCTATCAAATACATGTATCTGTATACCTATGTCCACCAACTGAATCATATATAGTCATGAATTTTCATATGATACATTTTCCAAGACAACAAGTGACCATGGGACATGGATTATTCCATCCAATATATCCAAATCATATGTTCTTGATTCTCTAAGTATAGACTGGATAGTTTAAGGAATACATCACATGTCATTAACTTTTATAGACACACACATCACATAACCCTCACCCAAATAGATAACCACGTCATATGTACTATCTATTTAAGACCATACACTTTATTATTCTATATAAATCAAGGGACCATATGCAATACTCATCATATGAGAGGATAAATTCCATCTTGGTTGAGCTTTAACCGATGACATGATCAATAAAATACCCACCAACCCATTGATTATCTAAGCCTCATGGATTGTGTAAGAAATGTATCAAAGTATGAAGATTATCATTATAGGTATCTCGATAACATCTGGTATTAGGGACTCCAAATATGAACCATGAACCCCTAGTATACCAAATACTTAGTGTATAGATTTCCATGTGGTATACTTAAGGGGTTATCCAACACATAAAACCCTTTTGCTCATGAGTATATTTTGTATCTTGATAAAATAATCATACTCACATAAACCTTAAAATTTGATAATATTATATAATACTCCATGACTAACATCTGTTATATATAACTCAAAGTTGTATTTTAAGAGGTAAATTGTCATTTAACTTCATGTAATTTATATCAATATATACATATATTAATCCAATGTGAAAGAATGATAAAGTTGAGATTGAATTATATATAACATTATACATTATATATTATTAAACTCCTATAAGAATAGTTAACAAAACCACAAATAATAAACTATCTAACATATCATATAGTATAAACCACCAGATTAGCCTTATGTTTAAACACTTTCAGGGGTTTTGTTAAACTCATTACATCTCTATATAATTGCTACCACATAACTATGTTTCCACCTAAAAAAATCCTTCCACTAAACTCTCTAGTGAGAAATATTTATGAATTAAGCTATTTTGAAAAATGGGGATACTTAGTAATAATATTCACAATGTTAAACTATCACAAACCGACCTACTGGGGTTCGACCCACGACTACCCCAAGCCTGCCTCCAATAGGCCAGCGGTTGGTGACCAACGCTGAGTAGGAATTTCCAAAAAATGTGGGGCATTAGCCTAAAGTACCTACCTACACACACACACATCCAAGCCCACACAATGATGAAATGAAAAACAACTGAAAGAATTTCTGTATACAAATAAGATTCCACAACTGAGTATGACAAGAAGTAAAGGAAACGTAAATAGGGCCAAATACAAGACCACCAAAAAGAGAGTCTGCACATAATTCTAATTGAAATGGTAATAAGTCCAACCTTATCCAAGGGTGAGGACTAAGTCAATGTACACTCCCAGTAATCACCTTGGTCTTCCCAGCTCCATCTATGCTCCACTTTCTCCCAATCCTCCTAGGACACCGTCAAAGGGGCCGCTGTTTGCACAAGACATGACATGTGTAGCCAAAGCCTGTGTTGGGGTGAGTATTACAATACTCAGTAGGACACCCAAAAAACACTAAACACAAATAAAAAATTATAGTTAGATGAATATAATATATAATAATGTATCACATATAAATTTAGTACAAAAACCCAGATATACTCATGAAAGACACCACGCCATTAAGTGGTCATAACCAACTGTCAGCCATAGAATTTTTCTCGAAGAATCATTTATTTCGGGAGATACCACTCCACGAGCAGTGTTATCATCAGAGACACTCTACGAAGAGGTCTAGCTCATTTGTGAGATACCCAAAGAGAACATAATGTTTTGAGAAGACTATGATACATAGATAGGGGTCACACCCAGGACCACTGGGGGATACCATGAACCTGATATAGATTATTCTTGATACACAAATAGGGGGTCACACCCAGAACTATTGGGGGACACCATGAACCCAATCCAAATAAACTCACTATATAGGGGATTGTATTATAATGATTCCACAAAACCTATCAACATGACCTGCTAGATAGAGGATTAATTCCCTACCGATGGAGGCTATGTCGATTCCAAAAACTCTACGAGGGATGATAGATGATTGCACTAAAATCTCACGAAGGGACACTATAACTCTATCTAAGACTCGACCTCTAGAGGGGATTACAATCTAGTGATGTGGATGTAATACCACACTATACCCTTAATAAAAAAACCAAGGGAACACACTCAACCTATACTAGCCCAAAATAATAAAATTAAGATCCTCAAGCACTCTTGATGGGAATACACAACATGTACCAGGGTGTACATGACATGTTATGTTATCCCAGTTTTTTCCTATGTGAAAAACCTCACACAACATGTAGTCTCAAAATACATGGCATGTAGGATGGGTACACAACATGTAGGTACACATGGTTCCCTAACTGTGTCACCTGGTCATGTCCGTGTACTGAAGCCATGTCTGCATACCAGTTCGTGTATTCCAAGTTGTGTTCGTGTCTAAGTACACAACATGCCATTGGGCCATGTACTGTTACCCGTGTCCCTGTACTTTTGAAGTACACACTAAGTCATTCGAGGAGGTTCATACACCGTGTGATAGGGGTCACATTCCATGTGATCCGTAACTTTAACCAAACACTAGCACTGCAACCAGGGGGCCCGACACACTGTGTAATCCTAGATTACACGCCGTGTTCTATGAGATTTTCAAGAACCTCTGTTCTTCCTCAGCAAATCCTATAAGGTGCTCCAACTTTGATATGGTGGTCAATTCTCTACGAAATCGAAGATCTTAGGTCATTCATGCCTTGTCGTCACCAAACAATGCGTATCTTCATCAGATCTGCTCGCAAAATGGATCAAATTTCCATTCTTCATCATGCATTGAAGAACACTAAAGAATTAAAAATCAGGAATAATTTGTTTTTCGATCCATTATATCACCATAGTCATACCTCCTTCATGCCATGCTGATCTTAGATCTATGATATCAAATCGTTTTACCAAGAAATGAGTGTGCAACGATCGATTGATCCGGAAAAGTCAAGTCATGGGCCAAACGAAGAAAACCTACAATGAATGCTGAATCAAGATAAAAAATCATAAAAAAACTAGAGTAATGAACCATGATTTATATTCATGCTAATCACAATTCATTTTTATAAGATAAACAATGAAGATATTCAATAAAATGTCCCAAATAAACCCCATAATAAACCCATCCCACAAGGAGATAGATCCACAAACCAATATGTTCATCAATTGATTTGTGACCATCATAGAAATTAAGAATGAGGAATTAAAAAATTGAAACACATTCACTACCACGATTAGGATCGATCCCTGATGAAGAACTAAGATGCATTGCGTTCGTTGGTGAGATCCTTCAAAATCTATGTGCGTCGATCATCGATCCTTGATCTGTCATCATTCATTAGAAACTATTCTCATATTTGTCTCTCTAAAATACTTTAGAACTTATAGGGTTATGAATCTAACCCTAGAATTATGATATAAGGATACATTTTAAAAAACAAGTCACCGTTTTGCAGTGTTAATAAAATAATTAAATTATTTTATTTGTTTTACGACCACTATAGATTCTTCACAAACGACCTGCACCGACCAATTTAAGGTCACGCCTAAGGTGAAGATGCTATTTTGGATTCAACATTACCCTTATATTTCTAATTTGGACACTATTTTAGTAGTTATTCTACTTTTTCAGGAAAACTTCACGTGTGTACTATTATTATTTTAATATTTTTCAAACATTTGTTCTGGGCACACTGGGCCTCAGAATCACACTCTGTCTCAACACCTAGTCTCAAAAAATAATCCATATAATATTTAAAAGTTATACACGGAAAATTAAAGATGTCACATTCTCTCCACCTTGGGGATTTACATCCTCAAAATCCAAAACAAGGGTTACTCAAATAGATGAGGGTACTGAGCATGAATGTGAGAATCCCGATCCCATGTGCTCTCTTGAAGATTATCATGTATCCAATAGACATGAACTAAAGGAACTGATTACCCATGAAGGATCCTCTCCTGCCGATCCTCAATCTTTTCTGGGTACTCAGCAAAATTTTCTCCATCCTTGATTTCCATCTTTCCCCAGTCGATGACGTGTGATGGGTCATGCATATACCTCCTCAACTCTAACACATGAAATATATCGTGTACCCAATCTAACTTTGGGGGTAGATCTAAGAGGTATTCCACCTCTCCAAATCTACGCAATATCTAAAATGGGTTGATGAACCTTAGAGATATCTTTCCACCCTGACCAAATTTCTATAATCCACATTGATTTGAAACCTAAAGAAACACATGGTATCATTTCTCGAACTCCAAATTCCTCCATCTCCAGTCATCATAAGACTTATGAAGACTCTATGCAATCCTCATCCACTCTAGAATGATCTTCACCTTCTTTATAGTAGCTCACACCAACTCTGGGCCCATGAGTGTTGACTCTCCTAGGTCAGTCCAACATAGTGGTGACCTGTAGGGTTACCCATAAAAAGCCTCAAATAGTTCCATACTAATGGTGGAATGGTAGCTATTATTGTATTCTAACTTCACCTGGTGTAAGTGATCCTCCTAAATACATCCAACGTTTAACATGAAAGCTTGCAACATGTCTTCCAGAACCTGATTGGTCTACTCATTCTTTCCATCTGTTTGCAGTTGAAATGTTGTGTTCAGACATAACTGGGTTTCAAATGCCTCTTATAATCCCTTCCAAAACCAGGATGTAAAGCAAGAACCATTATTTGAAATAATCATTGATGTAACTCCATTGAGTCTAACTATATCATGCATGTAGAGGCATCCTAATATCTCTACTATGCTCTTCTCTTAGATAGATAGGAAGTGGTCCGACTTGGTGAGTCGGTCAATGATCACCTAGATGACATCATGTCCCCTAAAAGTACATGGTAAGCCCATAATGAAGTTCATAGATATCAAATCCCACTTCCATTCTGGAACCTCAAGGGTTTTATCTAAACCCATTGAAACTTTGTGCTCAACCTTCACTTTCTAACAAGGTATCAAGAAATTAACTCTGCAACTCCTTTCTTCATTCCTGGACACCAAAACTAACATTAGAGGTCCCAGTACATCTTTTCCACACTTGGATGTGCCACCAAAGGGGACATATAAAACTACCTCAAAACCTCATCCCTCAATGTCACTAGTACTACTATGCATCCTATGAAAATAACGATGTACTCCCCACATTTAGAAAACCCACCAAGAGCATGCCCTCGGGATATCTGAGCATATAGGGTCTCACAGTCAGTATTTCCAAGCTATTCATATCTCACTCATTGTAAGAGTGGAGGGGTAAAAACCATTTACTAGAGGTAAGATACTTCATCTCCATAAAAAAATAATAACTGTAATGAGGCTAGCTACTCAGATGCCTCATTCAGCAACTGCGAACTAGATCTCCTACTGAGAGCATTTTCCACCACATTCCCCTTCCCAGGAGTTTAGAAAATCTTGAAGTCATTGTCCTAGAGGAATTCTAGACATTTTTTATATCTCAAGTTCAAATCCTTCTAATAGAATATATACTTGAGACTCTTGTGATCAGAGTGAATGATAAACCGCTCACCCATCAGGTATTTTCACCACATCTTTAAAGCGATGACTACTACTGCTAACTCAAGGTCATGGGTCACATAGTTCTACTCATGTGGTATCAATGGATCGAACCATATGAAATCACTAATTACCTCTACATTAGGACAAAATCAAGCCCGGTTCCTTATGTATCATAGAATACCACGTACTTGACACATTTCCTCCCAAAAACTCAAGATTTGAGCACTTTTCAAACACTGCCTCAACTCATGAAATCATTAACCTAAGGTCAACCTTTGAGAACCATCACGCCCCTATCATATGATCAAAGGGGGAAATAAATACTAGGTATTTGATACTTGTTTTTCACGGTTTCCTGGTTCAAGCACCAGTAGTCCACACAATACCTCAAGTTCCCATTTACCCTTTTTGGAAAACAAAACTAGGGCTATCTAGGGTGAAACACTAGGTCTCATATAGACCCTCTTATGCAATTCCTCCAACTGTGTCCTCAGATCATGAAGCTCTTCAGGTGCCATATGATATGCAGGTGTAGATATCAGTGTCATCCCAGGGAGTAGATTAATACATAATTTTATCTCCCTATGGGGATGTAAACCTAGAATATATTCAGGAAAGATGTCCTCATACTCCTCCACCACTGCAGGAAATTGGAAACTCATAGTATCCACTGCACCAAGGGTCAATATATCCAAATGATGAGTTATCAGCTACACCCTCCAATGCATGAGTCCATCCTATGTGTCCTGGGTTTACTTTTCATTGACAAAGGAAAACCTCATTCCATCACTATGGACACACCACACACTTCGCCTAAAATAATGAATTTGAGCATGAACTGTGGAAGCAGTCCTTACAAAGAATGAAATTGTAAGACCTCAATTCCGCTACCAAGAGATCCCATTCAAAAATATCACCTCCAATATTTTGGGTCACACTATCAGCATCGATGCGTGATCATCGAGTCTCCTCCAGTAGGAGTCTCCAAGCATAAGGTTCAAGTAAAAGGTTCAACCAGAATCCCTGAGTCTTGAACAAGATTCATGGAAAGAAAATAATGAATAGTACATGTTTCTATTAAAACTATAGAGAAAGTTGAAAAGACATAGATCATACCTCATATCATCCTTGGAGCCTCGGGTTCATAGGCCTCCATAGCCTACATTTGACCTTGTCTCTTTCCACCTGCTCCCCGATCCTAGTGTGGACTACATGGGGATGGTGGTTTTAATAGGTCAAACATCTAACCACCTCATGATACCATGACTTACCCTCTTCCATATCCTTATCCCTATAAAATACCCCGATCTTATCTCTATCTCTGTCTAGGCATTCCCTTGACCATCTTCTGATCAGCTGTACGATGGTTCGGGCGATCGCATTCTAGATGTCCCCAACCATCACAAGAGAAACACCTCTTGTCACTTGGCTGATTTGATCCACCTTGGGAGCCCTGTAACTATATCCTTGAGTCCTGGGATCACCTCCTAAAGAAACTAACCCACTTAGATCCATATGACTGCCGTCGACTACCTACTATTGAGGTCTCAGCTATCGGGTGCCCAATACTAGATCCCACGACTGGTGGCTTCTCTGCCAGAAAACTTTCCACTAACATGGCTCACTCAAGTACCCCAACATAGGTGGAAATGATAATGGATACCACCAACTCCCGGATTTCTCATCACAATCCCTGATCGAAGGTACAAACCCTGAAGAACTGGTCCCATACCATATCCAAGGAGTAGCATGAAAGATCACTAAGCTTTGCTGAATACTCCTCCACAACCATACCGCCCTACTGTAGATGTAGAATCTTGTATATGCATATCGATCATAACATGGCTAGATAGAACTTATCTATGAATAGATACTATAATTATATGTATGAGAGCACTATCTCATCACGTGATTGAGTCACCAAGCTCCACCATCACCCTGTAGAGCCCTAAAGAAGAATCACAATAAGGAATAACATCTCATTTTCAAGTGTCCTCACAAGGTGGGAAACACAGGTAAATGCCTCTATCCAATCATAATCCATATGTGGGTTTGGATCACCTTAAAACCTGAGAGGTCACTACCTTTGAAACTCATGAAACACACTCATCCCGCGTACATCATCTGCTGGTAGTGATGGCAGTAGCTGCTGCTCGAAGAGTGGTGGTATAGCTGGTAAACCACCTAGAGGTGCTATCTCTAGTACGTTCCCCTATACCAATGCCTCTTTCCTGGTAAGATCAAACTCATGATCATGTGGTGGAATCCTGGTTGTCTATCTATGTGGAGGCATCCTGAAATAAAACAAGATGTACCATGGTAAAAAGAGTATATCTGGGGAGCTGGCTCAAGAAGGACATGGAAACACAACCATTACTATATGATGCATGTACCATTGTTTTTCCTTTCAACTAGTGTTCTCATGTACTAAGTCAAAAAGCAGGTGATCAGAGTCCTGGTGTATGGATACGTCGGCCGCTGCACCAACACTAGAGTCCATATCCTGAAAGTCGAGATCGCAACATTTTAACATTTTTCT
The DNA here is from genome assembly GCA_963277665.1 of Viscum album. Lineage (NCBI taxonomy): Eukaryota > Viridiplantae > Streptophyta > Magnoliopsida > Santalales > Viscaceae > Viscum > Viscum album. The sequence continues at coordinate 1,969,917,178 of OY728161.1, forward strand.
CCAAACCAATCTTACAAAATCTTAGTCCTAAATTAGAACCTACCACTTCTGATAGCACTATTTCATGACCTGAACCACTGAGGTTCAACATGTGACTACCCAAAGACCATCTCTAATAGGCTAGAGGCTGACGACCAACACCAAGTAGAAATTTCTCACAATTGGGGGCATTATCCAAAAGTAGCTACACACACACACATCTCTAAGACAACACAATATGAAATGTAAAAAGCCCAAATGAATACATGTATACAACTAAGATCCCACAACAAATTATTACAGGAAGTAAATGAAAAGTAAACAGGTCCAAATACAAGCCCACTAAAAAGAGATTCTACACACAAGTCCTACTAGAACTGTAAAAAGTCCAACCTTATCCAAGGGTGAGGACTAATTCAAGGTATTATCCTAGTAATAACTTCGTTATACCCAGCTCTAGCTATGCTCCAATCACTCCTGGTCCTCCTAGGACACCGTCAAAAGGGACACCATCTGAACAAGACACAACATGTGTGGGAAAATCATGTGTAGGGGTGAGTATAACAATACTCATTAGGACACCCCAAAAACACTAAACATGAAGTACCAAGTATAGTTATCAAAATAAAATATGTAAAAATGTATCATAGGTACAAGAAGTACAAAAACAAAGATATAATTAGGAAAGACACCACACCATCAGGAGGTCATAACAAACTTATAGACATAGGATTTTGCTCAAAGCATCGCTCGTTTTGGGAGATACCACTCCATGAGACATTCTATCATCAGAGACACTCTACGAAGAGGTATTTATCATTTTGGATCCACCCAATTAAAACATACTAGTCTAATAAGAATATGATACACTGATAGGGGTTATGCATTGAACTATTGGGGGACACCATGAACCCAATCCGGATCAACCTTGATACACAGATAGGGGGTTATGCCCAGAACTACTAGGGGACACCACAAACCCAATCTGGATCAACCCTCTATGTAGGGGATCATATGTTAAGGATTATATAAACCCTAATGATGAGAGATTCTAGATAGAAGATCAATTCCATGCTCAGGGAGGTTATGCCAATTACAAAATCTCCAATAGGGATGATAAACGATCACAATCTAGTATAACGAAGGGACACCACAAATCTATCTGAGACTCAGCCTCCCGATAGGATTATAATCTAGTGATTTCAATGTAGTTATGCACTGTACCCTTGAGAAAAAAGACCAAGGGAACATAATCAACCTATACTGGTCTAAACTTAAAAATGAAGAGCCTCAAGTACTCTTGAGGGGAGTACAGGTGTGTCCCAGGGGGTACATGGTGTGTTATGCTATCCAGGTGTATTTCCCATCTAGAAAACCTCACACAACATGTAGTCTCGAAATACACAGTTTGTATAATGGGTACATGGTGTGTAGAGACACACAATTACATACCCATGTTGCCTATCCATGTCTGTATACCAAATCTGTGTCCATGTACTGGCCCGTGTATGCCAAGCTGTGTCAGAGTTTAAGTAAATGGTGTGCCATATGGCTATGAACTATTACATGTGTCCGTGTACTCTCCAAAGTACACACTGAGTCATCCGAGAAGGGTCACACACCATGTAACAGGGGTCACATGCCGTGTGATCCTTAACTCTAGCCAAACCCTAGCATCATAGTCAGGGGACCCACACACCATGTTATATGGGATTTTCCAAAACCACCGTTCTTCCTCCACGCATCCCAGTTGGTGATATGCCTTTGATCCGGCTGTCAATTCTCCATGAAATCGAAGATCCAAGGTCATCCATGCCTCATCATTTCTGAACAATGCGTCCCATCGTCAGGTCTTCTCACAAAATGGATAAAATTGTCATCATTCATCATGCAATGAAGAACATGAAAAAACAAAAAATTGGGAATCATCCATTGTCCAATTAATTATATCTCCTTCTTCATACCTTCGATGTGCGGTGTTGATCCCAGATATACGATATCCGATCATTTCACTAAGAAATGGATGTGCAATGATCAATTGATTGGGAAAAGTCGAGTTGTGGGAGAAATGAAGAACACCCACGATGAATGATGAATTGTGGGAGAAAAGAAAGAAAACAAGTGGAATGAACCTTGATCAATTTTCATGTTGATCTCAATTCGTTTCTATATGATAAACAGTGAATATTTTCAAAAAAATTCTCCCAAATAAACCCCACAATAAACCCATCCCACAAGGTGATCAATCCAAAAACCAATCCATTTATCAATTGATTTGAGATAATCATAGAAATTAATAATGTGGAATTAAACAATTAAAACACACACCCTACCTCGATTTGGATTGATCGCTGATGAATAATGAAGATGCATCGCATAAGTTGGAAAGATCCTTCAAAATCAATGTACGTCAATCATCGATCCTTGACATGTTATCATTCGTTGGAAAGTATTCCCATATCTCTCTCCCCATGATCCTCCATAGGTTCTAGGGTTATGAGGCTAACCCTAAAATTATAACATAGTGACACATTTAAGGGAAAAAAGTCACTGCGTCAATAAAATAACTGAATTATTTTTTTTTGCACTCGCGATAGATTTTTCACAAAAAGCCCACACCAACCAATGTTATGTCCCACCTAAGGTAAATCCGCTATTATGGATTCAACATTTCCCTTACATTTTAGATTCAGGAACTCATTTAGGAGTTATTCTACTTTTTCAAGAAAACCATGCATGTGTGCTATTAATATTTTAATATTTTTCAAACATTTGTTCTAGGAACTCTAGGCCTTGGAATATCACACCGTCTTAGAACCTGGAATTGAAAATAATCCATAAAATATGTAAAAATAATACATGGAAAATACAAGAAACTAAATAAACTCCTTTAACATATTCAAACTTCTTAACTTCACAACATCCAATGTTACAATGTTAACAGGTTCTATTGTCTAATTAAAACTATTTATATGTATATAATTATGATTCTTGGAACCCTTTCCATAAACATTTTCCTTGAAATATTTTGGTAACTAGTGTATATCTTTACACTAATATTTTACCATCACATCCTAAACTCCTTTAGGATATTAAGTGACATTCACTTTGAGAGTTTTGACTAGTATATATTTTTTTTCATTAATTTTGAACTTCTATAAGTGTATATATACTCATACTAGCCTCTAAGACACTATATTATCTTTAAAAAATCATTATAATATACACAAACTCCTTTTACTTAGTAAAAAATACTTATTTCCTTAATGTTGGATGTGCACTAAAATGGGCACCACTACACCGTGGTGATGCATGTGATGTCGTAGTTGGAAACATGCTCATTTTTTGTATGCATGTGATGTACGAAGCTTACACATACTTATCCACTTGGTTTCTCAACTGTTATTTACCAATTATTTGGTTCATTTATATCATTTTACATTCAATCTTTGAAGTGTTCAATGAATGAACTCCAATGAGATGAAATGGATGGATACCATGCAATGTCACTCAAGATATCACATATAGCGGATACTATTAATTTAATGAATAGAATCGAGGATGGATATATAAGATAATTTTATCCTATCCTGGTGTGTGTGTGGTTCCTATGATGACTTTATTCTAGTCAAAATTCTTTTCCAATCCTAAAACCTATTTGTATCTTGGAAAAGGTTCTATCACTTCTTCAATAATGCAAGAGTCTTCAAGAAGTATTCATGGATCCATTGGCCAGCGTTACCCCCTCATATGTAAGAGGAATTTATCTATTTCTTCTTTTTATCTTCATTAAGAACACTCTATTGATGAAGAATATGGAAGATAGTGATATTAAGTAATTTAAGGTACACCATCAGATGCTCTATTTTTAAGATACACTTATGTGTTTGATTCTTGGAGATTGATTCTTCTATGTTTTGGGATAAATTATACTTCCAAGGGTCATATAATGATTTGAAAAAACCCACCAGTGATATCAGAGAAATTTTTTTCAATGATTAAATGTGTTCAATCCATGTTTTAAACAAACATCTCCATCACCATGACATGCCTGTTCCCATGGTGTTTCCATGGAAACTTCAAAATACCCAAGTAACCATAACCATGGTGTAGAACTACACTTAGAGGTTCATTGCTAGGATTCTCCCAACACCATGAACAACTCCATTGACTATATTCTCCTTATTTTACCAAGTTTTTATTCTCATGGAGATCTTTTTCAAAATAGTAGGAGCTTTGGCACTACAATGTTTTGCAATATGTAGTGAAGCATAAAATGTTTAAAAAATTTGTTATTAAAATTTTGATATAAATGGTTTATAAAATGCTTATAAATCATTATACAAGGTGTTTTTGGATATTTTTATTTATACAATGTTTATAAATTAATTTATTATATTTTTTATAATTAATTATTTTTTTAGGAAAAATTTGTTAACAACATATTCCTAAATATTAAATTCTAATATTTAAGATACCTTTTAAAAATTATATAGAATGTATTATGATCAAGAAATAACATGTTTATTTAGTAATCATAAGAAATAATTTATAATGGGTTATAAATTATAAGACTAAAATATAAAAGAGTTTATATTTACACTTATGAATTGTTCATAATTAATTAATTTGAAATTGGGAAAATTAAATTATAAGCCTTATTTGATGATATTATTTAGAAAAAATAATTTTTTTGATGATTAATTTGAATAAAGGTTTAAATAATATTTTAAATTCTAAATAATGATAACATGAATGAGTTCATATTGTTTTTGAATGAAAAGTGTTTATATTCTTGTTTTATCTAACTTATATAATGTTTATAATTAGATTATTTTTATTAATAGTTTATAAATTCCTCATGTTTTGGAAAATAGAGAAATGTTTTTTTTTAATTTTTAATTTTGTTATTATTAATGTTTAGTATTTTTTATGAAATGTTAATATTTTTTATGAAAAATTTATATGAAATGTTTTTTCTTGATAGAGCCTTTCATTTCATGCTATGCAAGATATCATAAAATTTAGTTTTCATCTACCTTGACTGCCATTTTTAATTGAAGTTATTATATTGAATTTAGCTATTGAGAATTGTTTGTTCATATTAAGAGTTATATTTACCATGAATTTAATTCTCTCTTGAGTAAATTATCCCTGGGGAGAGGGACTTGGGTCAAACTACCAACTATCTTAGAGGCTTATGCTATCTAGAAAGGTGAATGTGGATAGTTATCTGTAGCCTTGGGCATACTCATGTGTAGATTGTCAATATTATACATCTCTAAACCTTTAAATGAAAATTTTATGTACCTTATGTATTTTATTCATTCAGATATGTTTGAATATGTTTTGGATTCTACTTTTGGGTGAGTAACACACACTTGTCAATACCTCAATCATTCAATCGGGGCAGGTTCTTCCAAAGAAGGGTGCATTTGGATTTTATTTTATTAGTTTATTATTGGTGTTTTCTTTCAGTAATAATTATCTAGGAAATCCTTTAGAAGGCTATTAGAGGAATATAGTAGAGTGAATTAATACGATGTATTTGTATAAGTGGTTATCCACCCAATTATCTAAGAATCATAATAGTTTTGATTGGGATGAATCTCTATATAAATAATTAAGTGGTAAGAAAAATTCAATAAAAGACTCATTACTTAGTTAAATATGAATCTTATCTCACTAAATAAATATAATGTATGGGGTAATTATTTTTATTAGGATCACTATCATTAAAAGTAATTAATGGAAATATATAAAATTTAATACTCACCCATTAATATACACTTTTTTGTAGATTATTAAATACTTCACATTAATCATATTGAGATCATTAATTGGTATGAACTATAAAATAGTAAAAGAATGGTACTTAGGATTGAGAAGTGTTCTCAAGGAGAAACATTTAGAATCCTCAAATGTGAATGTTATAGAAAATAATTTTACTATCTTTGACTCATAGGTATTGGATACCAGGTGTGCATCATATATTTATGCAGACAAACACAAGATCATAGATAAAATATAATTAGTAAAGGGTAAATTAGATCTTTATATCAGAAATGGAGAAAGATTTTCTACATTAAAAGTCAAAAATTCTGATCTAATCCTACTAGTGGATTGATCATAGAATTGGATAACTGGTACTATGTTTCTTCCATAAATAGAAATTTTATTTCTATATCTTGTTTGGAAAATAATTATTTTTCCCTTTCTATTAAGGTAAAATGTTATTTGATATATATAAATGAAATGTTTTATAGAATTGGGAATATAATGAATGGTTTTTACATTCCAAAATATGGATAATACTATTTATAACATTCAAAATAAGGTTTGGGATGATTCTAATTCCACTTACCTCTGACATTTTCACTTCAAACATATAAATGAGAAACATGCTCCATGACCATAGAGATGGATTATTGGAAACATTCGTTTATGAATCATTTGATATATGTGAATATTTTTTTTGAAAAAATTATTGACAAATTTTGAGATAAACAGTGATAGGGATAGTGGACTATTTTATCTCGTACATAGTGATGTGATTGGACCAATGAGTATTCCATAAAATGGTAGTTTTAGGTACTTGGTTACTTTAATTGATGACTTTATTTGACATGGATACATGTTTTTTGATGAAACAAAAGTATGAAAATCTTGAAAATATTAAGTAGTTTTCAAAATTAAGTACAGAATCAACTGGAAAAAAGTATTAAGATTATTTGAATAGATCAGGGTGGTGAATACTTAATTTAGGAATTCACAAGTCATATTAGAGATTGTGGAATTTTTTTAGAAATAGATCCTCATAGAACAAAAAATTTAATGTTTTGTCTTAAATAAGGAATCATTCATTGTTGAACATTATTCAATCGGTGTTGATTTTATGTGACCTTTCTATTTCATTTCGGGGTTATGATTTGGAAACTACTATATTTATTCTAAAATAAATTACATATAAAAGCATCATAAATAACTATATAAGATATATAATGGGAATAACCCAATTTTTATTTTATGGAGATTTGGTGTTTTGAATCATACATATGACATTTGGCTTATGAAAAACTATACCCTAAGTTGGACAGATGCTTATTTGTCTATTATACATAGGAAACTAATAGATATTATTTATATAATCCATTTGAGAAAAAATTTCTTGTGAACCAATTTAATATATTTATTGATAAGGAATATATAAATCAAGGAGTTTGTGGGACGAAAATTTAACTTGGAGAAGTTAAAGACTAAAAAATAGGTAGTGTTCCTGAGATGGAAGTTTATTTGGTTCTACGAAGATTTTTATAAGAATAACTGACTGAAGCTACACAAGAACCTATAAGGTTGAGTAGTATTTGTCATGTTCTAGTGAGATATGGATTTCAAATAGTGAATGATTATGATGTGTTTTTCATAGGTGGTGAACCTACCACTTATTAGGAATCCATTAAGATTTTTGATTCTAAGAAATGTTTAAAATCCATAGAATCTGCGATAGAATCCATGTACACTAAGCACATATGGAACTTGGTGGATGAACATGAAGGGGTAGGAACCATAGGGTGTAAGTGGGTTTTATGAAATAAAACTAACATGGATGGTATAGTGTATACCTTTAAAATCATTCATTTTGGAAATATGTTATAAAAAAATTCAAGGTATTGACTATGAAAAAAACTTTTCACCTATTGTAATGATAAAGCCCATTCAGATTTTACTTGAAATAATAGATCATTATTATTATGAGATATATAATATGGATATAAAAACCAGTTACCTTAATGGAAATTTATTTTAGGACATGTATATGATACAATTCAATACTTTTGAAGTTCTAAATGAGTCAGATAAGTTTTTCAAGTTGCAATATTCCATTTATTGACTGAAGAAAGATTCTAGGATTTGGAATATCCAGTTTGATGATGCAATCCAAAATTTTGGTTTTATAAAAATAAGAACGATTCCAATATATATAAGCGGTATAGTGGTATCGTAGTAGTGTTTTTTATATTTTAAGTAGATGACATAATGATTATTAGAAATGATGTTCTGACTCTTCACTCAATAAAAATGTGGCTGGGTAAATGTTTCTTAATAAAAGACATGGGTGAAGCTACCTACACACTCATTATAAATATATATATATAATAATATAAAATTTTTATTGGATAGAGTTAGAAAACATATATTGATAAAGTGATAAAGTAGTTTAATATAGAGAAATCCAAAAAGGGGTCTTTACCAGTGTTTCATGGAATGAATCTTAGGAATATTCAAGATATTTAAAAATAGTTATAAAGGGTGGATATATTTCTCTGTGTATGTCACATGATCTATCAGATATTCCATGTTGTGTAATTTACCCAACATATCTTATCTTTTAGCATAACTAGTAGATACCAATCCAATCCTGGTGAGAGTCAGTATATTTCTTTAAAGAACATTCTTAATTACTTTAGAAGTATCAAGGATATGATCTTGGTCTTTAGAGAAAATAATGAAATCTGTTTATTGGGTTTCATAAATGCTAGTATCTAATATAGTAAAGATCATATGAAATATAAATTTAGATTCATGTTTTCCTAAATGGTGTAGCTATTAGTTTGAAGAGTTCCAAACATTCCACCATAGAGGACTCAAAAAACAGAGGCAAAGTATATCACTACATAATATGATGTGAAGAAAGTTACTTGGATCAATAATTTCAACACTAAAATTGGGGTGGTTCCTAGTATAAAGGGATAAATTAAACTATATTCTGAAAAAGTGGGGATGCTTCTCAGGATAATGAACCTTGGTCTCACTAAAGGACCAAACACATCCTTTTCAAATACCATCTCATTCGACAGATCATTGCATTGGGATGATACAAGGATCAGTTGGGTGGATATAGAGGAGAACATAATATAACTATTAAAGAAACCATTACTATAGTAACAATATAAGGGTCATATAGAATCTATGTTTTCAAGAAACATGAGAGATTTTTTGTAATTTTTGTAAATTTATCATGTTATTACAATAAAGGAAATACTCATTTATTATTCATATATGTGTGCTAAAATTTATTCAACATGAATGGTCAGATGATAATATCCCCTCCAAGTATATATCTGAGTTATCCCTAAATGAATATCATCATAAATTATTATAGGTTTTGATAATATTATAAACTTATCTTGAATATATTTCTTTACTCATTATAAAGAGTTTTATATTGATATATGAAGAATAGATTCACGAGGTAATAAGTAGAGACTTATTACTTAAACTGATATAGTAAAGTATATCTCATGGAATTTCATATAGTCATTGATATACTTAGGGTTGTATATTTATTATCAATAATTCTTACCTTAGGTTGATGATATACCTATAATGAGAAAATTTCTACTTTGATACTCTATTTATGCATGTATACATGCTAACTTTGCTAATACAGGGGTGGTTGGGTATGTTGTTTTTCATGTCATTGGTTGGATCACAACCAAGATGGGATTTTTCCACATATATGAAAATTTTAATACACCTAGACCTTGATTTAATTAGACCAAGGAAATTTATGTCTATGATTACTTTAGTCACATATGATGTGACCAATTACTTGAATGAGTGACATATGATATACACATTAAATAGATGAATGACGTGTGATTTATTCATCAACTTGGTTAGTATTTTTTGAGGAATTAATAAAATATTATAGGATTATACTATATTTAAATGATCTATTCCTAGTGGTCAATTTATTTCATGGTAAAAAGGATTATACAGGTATACATAAAATGTATATGATTTATCTTGTGGTGGAAATGTTTTTATAGAGATATGAGTATGTTTTATGAAGATAACACCAGAATCTATAGTATCTTGAGTAGAACTAATTCTTTTATAAAGGAAACTCTTTACTTACAAATAGGTATTTCATATAAATTTCCAATTCTATTATGTCTTATAGGGTTACACATTTAGGATCTTAGATAAGGATTAAGTTTTTAACAAAGTGTTTGTTCCAAAATGAATATTTTTTAACGAAATAATATCCAAAAAAGAGTTTTTTATGGATTCAAAATTTCTTATAAAGTTTTTTATAAATTATTTATGTGATTTTATTACAAATGGGATATTGTTGGATGTGAACTAAAATTGGAACCACTATGTCTTGGTGATGCATGTTATTCTATGGCTAGCGACCATACTCAGTTTTAGCATGAATCTTATGCATGAGACTGCCTTGTCTATATCCACTCAGTTTATTATCCATTATGAATCAAAGAGTTAGTTCATTTATATAATGAAACATTCATTCATTGAAGTTTTTAATTAATTAATATGAACAAGATGAAACAGATAGATACCATGTGATGGCACCCAATCCATCACATATGATCAACGCTCTTATTTCAATGAAGATAATTCGGATGGATATATAGGAGGATGTGATCCTCTCCAAGTGTGTGTGTGTGGTTCCTATGAAAATTTCATGCTATCCAAAACAATATTCCATTCACAACACTTGTTCATCGAGAAAAAAAGGTGTTATCGCCCCTTACGAAATTCAAAAGTCCCCATGAAGCATTCATGGATCCATGGTTTGGTGTGCCTACTTCATAGGTAGGAGGAATTCATCTTTTCTCCTTATGATATTTATCAAGCACACTATATCAACAAAATGATAGAAGATAATGATAGTCAGGAATTTAAGGTATTCCATTTTATACTTTGTTTTTTAGATACACTTATGTGTTTGATTATTAGAGATATATTCTTCTATGTTTTGGGTTTCCTTCCACTTCCAAGGGTCATATGATGATCTAACATAAACAATCACTAAAATGGGAATATTTAACAAATAATATATTATATCCATATCATATATGGTATTATATGTGTTTGGTTTTAGGAAATGTAAAGTCTCTTTCAAGTTTTGATTTACTATGTATAGAAGAAGAAAATCCATAACATATGTTTCATCTTGGGTAAGACTCATAGAAGGGGAATCTTGGTAGGAATTTGGATAGTCTAGATATTATATTTTGGAACCATGAGTGTAGGTTCTCATTATACAAATGATATATGAGAAGTTCAAACTTACTTAAGGGTCTTTGTTGAGGATACATAAGGGTTCTTGGTTGTTAAGAAAATGGTTATGTATGGTTTCCTTGAAATTATGAAAAGGAATACATAAGGGTTACAAGTATTTAATCAAGGGGATATTTAAGAGTTCATTAATTTTTTTGCATGAGAGTTAATTTCTATGTTCACTGGAAGTTAGTGGTTGAGATAGAGGAACCTATGTGTAATATAAGATGGACAAGGAAAACATTATACCCCCTTAAATATTGGAGGATGGTGGAGCCGATTAAATGGATGGAACCCACTATAAATTTGGGATGAGATCACTTATACATGTGTTAGTTGACTTTCCATTTTGATCTAATATTGAATATGAATTATTAATTTAGATTTTAATCTTTTTAAACTTCATGAAATGCAAGGAGGAAATAGTGTTTTCTTGTGGATATAGGATTAAAGTGTGAATATTGTAAATATTTTTTTCTTGAATGTTAGTTTTTGTGAATTGTTTTTTTGAGTGTGTGAGGAAATCAACTTTGGGAAGTGAATTAGGTGAAATTATACTTATGTTATATTGAATTAGTGTCACAATATTCTTTCAGTTTGGGGAATTTTGGAGGTTTTATCCACACTTGAATGCTCTATAGGGTTTTCGTCTAGTGATCAGTGGTTCTGAATCCCAAAAAGTTTTGTGAGAGCTTGTGGTTAAGTAAGGATCTGCACTCTCAATAATATACTCTTTATGTAACATTATTTTCTTGATTTTTGTATTAGAGGGAGTTAGTTGTTTTGGAAGGCACGACACTAGAAGAATGAAAGGCCCTGATAGAAAAAATTGATGGGATAGACTTTAATTTTTGGAGGATGTAAATGGATGAATATTTTATTCAGAAGGATCTTTAGGTTTTATTGAAATTAGTCAAACTGGAATTAATAGAAATGCATAATGAGAAAAGTTGGATAGAAATCCTCTTATATTGATACAGATGTCACTAATATTTTTTTTAAAACATCCTGGAGGTGAAGACTATAGTGTAGCTGATAAATTCTCTACTAGGAATTTTTGATAGTACAACAATAATAAACAAAGTTCTCATGATAAAACTGCTATTAAACATGAGTATTTTATAAATTATACCAATGAATGATCATATGGATTAATTTAACATGACTTGGAGTCAGATCGATTCAATTAAAGTAAATTCCACAAAAGATGTGTGGGGATTGTTTTAGCTATCATCACTACTAAAATCATGGGGCATGATAGTGAAAGTCATAATTAATTATTGTAGGATGATTGAGCTAGTGTTTAAGGATGTCATAGATCTCATTATAAATAAATAACATATATAAAAGGAAGTTGAGGAACCTACTAGAACCAAAATTAGTGTATAAGGTAGGGGAATTATTACCATTGGAACGATTTGAAGAAATAAAAAGATATATTAATGGAGATATTTTTAAGTAAATCGACTGGGGATGGAACTGTATGTTTTGAATTTTCAAAATAGGGGTCAATTTAATAAATATTTTTGGGATCACATGGTGAATTTCAGAAGGGGTGATTCTAGAAGTTCATATTATAAAAATAATAAATCTTAAGGTGATGATGGTTTATTGCAGAGTATTAATATTCCTTTAGAATCATGAATTATTAATTTAGAGGATTCATTCCATTATACAACATAGAGTGAATTCATGGTAAATTATGAATCTATAAGATTTGGAAATGTTCATCCAGTTGATGATAAAGATATTGAGATCATGGGTATGGGTGATGTGAAATTATGAATGTATAACAAAATATTCCTAGAGTTATGGGGAGTTTTAAAAGTCCTAAGTTTATAGAAGAAATTAATTTCAATCGGTTAGTTAGATAAATAAGGATTCAGGAAAAGATTTGAAAATGGAGCATGTAAGATTAATTAGGGTTCCATGGTTGTGGATAGAGGTTTAAAAGATGGTAAATTATATTTGATAAGAATATCATAGAGAGTAATAATTGTAGAATGATAACTTCTAAAAATTTAAAGTTATGACATTTCCATATTAGAAACCATTATGGGAAGAATATATTACTCTTAGAAGCTAGGGGCATCCTAAAGATTAGTCACATAGATTTACTATATTTTGAGAGTTTTATACCTATAAAAAAGATAAATGTGTCATTTAATTTAAATATAAGGACACCTAATTCTCAAAATTTAGAGCTTATGCACACAAATGTTTGGGTTCCTACACAAGTTTTTTCTCATTTCAGGTCTTTGTAAATTTTTACATTCATCGATGATTCAAAAAGGAAAGTATGGATTTACTTCATTAAGATAAAATTAAAGGTGTTTAAAGTGTTTTTTATGGAGGCCCATGGTGTAAAAAGTGACAAAAAATATGCTAAAATTATCGAGGTTCGATAATGATAGAGAATACAGTAACAAAGAGTTTTGAAGGGAATTCCAGAGAAAAGGAATAAGTTTTGAGAAGTCTATACCTAGAGAACCAAAAAATAATGTTGTATTGGATCAAATGAATCAGATATTTATTGAGAAGGATTGAAGTATAAAACTATATTCTAGAATATCCAATGACATCTGGGTGGAAGCAGTCAATTATGACACTTACCTTGTTAAAAATAGTCTATGTGCATCATTTGTGAAGGAGATTATGAAACATCATTGGTGTAGAAAACCAATAGAAGTTACCCACATAAATTTTTTTAGAAGTCTCACCTATGTTCATATGGATGCTAAGGATTGAGATAAATTCAACTAAAAGTCCAAAGAAATTTTCTTTATAGGGTATAGTGATGAAAAATTTAGTTTACAACTTTAGTATAATGAAAATCAAAAGGATAATAGAATACAAGATTTTATCTTCATAGAAAGTCCATAACTGGGTGGAAAATTAAGTTAAGAATAAAGAATCAACTAAACACATCCAAGTTGATCTAAAAAACATTCTGGAAGGATAAAAGTTATAGAATGTATAGAGTTAATAAAAATTATATAGGGTTTTGTTAGGATAAAATATATACCAAAGATATAAAGAACTGTAGAAGCTTAGTGGAAGAGTTACAAATGGTGAAATTTTAGGGGAAGTAGTTCTAGAAAAAGTAGAATCATAGGTCAAATTATAGAGATTTAACAAAATCAAAAAAATGATACAGAGGTTCATAACCAAATTTTCATTACATTCTTTTTATGGATGAATGAAAACTTGAGAGATCAAAATAAGTGGAAAGTTTTAGAGATTCCAGAGTGAGAGATATCCATGAAATATGAATTGGATTCAATGAATAAAAAATAAACCTAGTATCTAATGGAATTATAAAAGGGTAATACAAAATTATAGAACCAATGGGTCTACTAGTTGAAATAGAATACACATAGTAGAAGGAGGTACAAGACTAGGTTGGTTATCAAGTGGTTTTTGTAGAAGTAAAGAGTGGAATTCTCTAAAATTTTCTCACCTATTTTTTTAAAAATAACTATATGGATTTTTTTCTCTGGTTTATTTTGAAATATTTCATCTGGAAAATATGGATGTGAAGACAATGTTCCTTCATAGTGATTTGGAAGAAGAAATATTTATGAATCAACTAGATGGTTTTATGAACAAATGAAATAAGGACTGCATGTATAAGTATAAAGTATTCATTATAGCTTCAAGAAATCACTATTATAGTGGAACCATAATTTTTATGAAGTTATGGATATGAATGGGTTCATCCAAACAAACCAGGATAATTATTTCTATAAAAAGTTGTCACAGATGAGAGATTTATCATCCTTCTATTGTACATGGATGATATGCACCTAGTGGGTTTGGATATTAAATATATTTAAGAGGTAAATATTTATTTTTTAGAAGTTTTGAGATGAAGGATATTGGTGAATCCAAGAAAATTTAAAGGATATTGATCAAGAGAGAATTTTTTTTGGATATTTGTTTTTTTATAAATGGAAACATCCAAAAGGTTATAGAAAAATTCAGAATGACTTGATGTAAACAAATGTCAACCCTATTGGATTGATACTTCAAATTATCCAAAGATAAAGCACCAAAAATGGAATATGAATATAAGTAAATCGATAAAGTTACATTTTCATAAGCGTTAGGTAGTTTGATTTATTCCATGGTTTTTATAAGACTGTACATTTCATTTATAATGGTATTTTGCAGTTAGTTTATAATGAATCTAGGAAAATAGCACATGGAATTTTTTAAGTGGATTATATGGTATCTTGAAGGTTAAAAATATATAGACTTATGTTTTAGAATAGATGGTTCATTTCATGGTTATATGGATTTCATATTTGGTGGAGATATGGATGAAAAAATAGTACCATAGAGTTTATGTTTACCTTAGGAGGAACAAATGTATGATGGATATCGTGGCTATAGCCAGTTGTAGAAATTTACACATTGTAATTAGAATAAGTTTCCATAAATAAATCTTTTAAAGAACTAATATTGATGAATTTTGTGTTTGGAGGAACTTTAATGGTGTTAGAAAATTGGATTATTATTATGTGATAGACAGATAGAAATTTATTTGGCTAAGAATATGATATTTTACTCATGTAAAAGTCAAACTAAATGGAAATATCATTTTATCCAAAAGATTCTAGAGGATAGGGTGTTTGAGATATGAAATATCAATTGAAGTCATAATCAGGATGATATATTCACCAAGGTTTTGGTCAAAGAAATACAGAGGAAAAATTATGCCTCAATAAGACTAGGAAGACTATAAGGTGGATAAAAACACCATTTGTTACTGTGAAAGTTAGGATGTTTAGCTTTTTTCCTAAGTTTTAAAGGGATATTAAGTGCTTAAAATAATTATTAAAGTGAGATATTTTTAGGAAATTTAAATTAACTTTCAAGTTTATATTCACTATTTCTAGAAGGATAAACTCCAAGACATATATTTCATCCTGGTGTAGACTCATATAAGTGGAAGCTCAACAGGAGGCAGGATGGTTCATATGTTATGTTTTAGAACCAAGAGTATATATTTCAATCATCTAGATAGTGGATGAGAAAAAGTTCAACTTACATACGGGATATTGATAAAGAAATTTAAGGGTTTTTGACTATTTAGAAAAGGGTCATGTAAGTGTTCCTAGTGGTTTTTCGAAGGAATACATAAGGGTTCTTGAAAGCTTAATAAGGGGATACATAAGGGTTCATTAGTTTTCTATATGATAGTGAATTTCTAATTTCATCAGAAGTTAGTGGTCGAGGAAGATAAACCAATAAGAAATCAAAGGTGGATAAGGAAAATGGTGGGTCCCCTATGAAGATTTGAGGATAGTAGAACCAAATGAGTGACCAGACCCCAATATAAATGTGGGGTGGTACCACTTGTACATGTGTTGGTTAAATTAATACAATGATATAATATTGGAGGATAATTATTGATTATGATTGAAATATTTGTAACATTTGTGAAATAAAATGAAACATAAGTGTTCTCCAATATATTTAGGACTAAATTCCAAGCCACATAAATCATCATTGTATTTTCTTGTTAGTTTTGTTTTTCATCAATATTTGTTTCTATGATCTTTATTTGTTTGAGTGTTCAAGGGAATCAAATTGGTGTGATGACTTAGGTGTGGTTTGACTTATATGCTTTGATATATCATTGTCATAAGATTATTTTTTATTTGGGAACTTCTGAAGCTTTATTTCTCACTTGAATCTTCTAGAGGTTTTTCTTATGATGATCAATGGTTCTAAAACCCAATATTTAGATCATTTTATTTAAAGTAAAATTATTATTAAAAATATTCCAATAATGGTGGTGGAGTCTAAATTCTTCATATTTTAACAAATACTTGGATAAACACTTTTTTCCTTGAGAAAATATTTTTATCCATATATTATTCTTTAAATTGTTGTAGAATATGATGAATTATAAACCA
Organism: Viscum album; assembly: GCA_963277665.1. NCBI lineage: Eukaryota > Viridiplantae > Streptophyta > Magnoliopsida > Santalales > Viscaceae > Viscum > Viscum album. The sequence goes on from OY728161.1 coordinate 1,969,934,172, forward strand.
TGTGTATTGAACCCATTATATCATAATATTTATAAAAAATATTTTTTAACAAACAACTTCCCTTTTTCATGTAAGATAAATGAGATAACTATAATCATATTTTACTAAAATCCATTTGAGTTTGATATTTTACTTTGTATTCAAATATTTGATATAGAAACACTTTTCTCATCACTTGAATAAAAATTACAAGGTCCATCAATTAATCTTTTTCATTAAAATTCTGTATGCTCACAATAATTGTAAAGTATACATTTGGTTTAACATACCCTTCAAAAATGAATAATTTATTTCTATAACACTGATACCTAACATGGACATTCCATGGAGTTTTAAAAACCCATTAAAGTGACTTTAAAAATTCCATAAATTGGAATAATTACACATACTTCCCAATAACTCCTTATAGTTTTATTGAACTTGAATGGATATTTATAGAAACATTTTTGGACTTCTCAAACTAAACTTTATTCTTACAATTTGAACTTTTACCCACTCATACTGAAAATGAAACACTAAAACCTTGACATCATAATCCCTTGTTTGTATATTTTCAAAAGTTTGAGAAAATTGGGTAAAATTTTCTTGAACTAATTATAATTATTAGAACATATCCGTTAATGATATTAAAATGATTTCCCCAACCAGAATAATCCTTAAGGAAACCTCTAATCTCCTTAAGTCAAGCACACTTAATCATATTATATATATGAGAAGATAAAAGTTACTTAGGTAATTTTTCTTCTAATTACTTTAATACATTTAAGATTCAACTTTTCAATTATTAATCTAAAAATTAAGTTTAATAATGATGATTCTATTTATCTATAACATATGATTTTATCATATGAGTATCATGTTTTATAAAAATTTAATAAGTACTTTTACTAAAAGTTATCCAAATAAAATTGATGATCCCTTTTTAAATAAATCATATCCATTAGTGGGCCAAGACCCATATTTCAACAATATTTAGGCCACTTTATACTTTCACCAATTATCTGGATATTTAAATAGAGAGTCATCCCAATCAAATTATATGTGAATCTTGGATAGTTGATTGAATAAATCTTTACTCAATCCACCATGTGAATAAATTCAACTCTATTAATTTGGTGACATAATACTATTAGGGTCTCCTCAGAAATTGTATCCAAAACAAAACAAAAATAATGAGAATCTAATCCTATTAGGGACACCCATTACTTTCTCTCATTACACTAGATAATCTAGGGGCACCCGAATTTAAAATGACCTACCTTTTTGGATGATTGAAGTATTGAAAAGTGTTTTATTGGGAATGAATCTAATACTTAGTATTTTAAGGGGATTTAATCTTACCATATTATCTAATTCTATTCCCTTTACATTTATTCATCCTTTTAATGATTTAGTTTGTAATCCTATTCCCTCCCACCAAATCAGTGTGATCAAACCATATTGATGTGTAAGACTTTACACAACTCCAATATTGTGTTACTAAATTAAATAAAAATAAAAATATATTCTTACACATATAAATGAATCATATGAATAAGAAACATAAAACCCTTTCATGTTATATATAAATCACAATTAAATACCTAATTCAAGTTCATAACCTAGTACAAGATAAATTCAAGATATCAAAAAAATAAATAATTTATCATACTAGGCATATAACTACTTAGATGAATGTATGATAAATTCAAAGAAGTTTAATAATTTAAACTATCATGACCCAACCTAGGTCATTGTTGAACAATACACTTGATCCGACCCATGAAAAGGCTTGAAGGGAATTCTCGATCCCCACAAGCTAGAGAAATGGTCCCGGGCATCAAGAACTACCTTTGGGAATTATTTTTCCCACAATAAATGAAATGATCAATATATGGAAAATATAAAAGAAATAAAATAGACCAATACAAATTCAGTCTATGGAAAAAAATATTAAAAGGTTATATAGGTTATAATCCAAAATATGTTAACCAAAGTATCTGAGACCAATAAAAACCCAAATCGATGTGGTATTAGGGATAACATCCCACCATTCCACCATAAAACTCATTGAAATTGATAATTTGGATACCCATTGACTCTAAGAAGCACCTTCAATTTATTGGTGTTAGATAAAATAAGATCTAGACACACCCAAAGGCATGTACAAGGTGCGAGGAAAACAATCTCGGTAGGATCCCACCAAGTGTTTCATAAAAATACTTTAATGAACAAAAAAATTATTCTTATTTAAAGAAAATAAATGTATGGAATATAGTTTTTCACATTTTTAAAACAAAACATGGTAATTCACCCTTTCATATTAGTTTATAAAACATTACCAAATAAAATTAGTTTTACAAAGCATGCAAAAAGAACCATTTCAAAATGGAGCAATAAAAAAATTGAATCCTAAGGTATATTAGGTCTGGGTTAGCTAGGATACTCAAACCTAAGTAAAAATATATCTATGTGAATATAAATCCCTATAAAATGGTTCTATAGATAGTAGAACACCCCAAAAAGTGAACTAACTATCATAACATACTTTAGTTAGAGTTGTAGCATAAATCTATTCTAGGAATACACTAACCATTCTAGCGTGATTATCCTAAATATATACCCTCTTAAATACCCAAGCTTCCTATCTTCTATATCCCACATTTGTGGGATTTCAATTTAACAAATAACTCACACTTTGAGTCTTTAAATTTTAGAAATATATCATACTTGGAGGTTTTTTATTTTCATAGTTCAAATAATTTCATGGAATATCACACATCAATAATCAAACTTATTTAATTCACAATAAAACATGATTTGAAATCTATTTTTCATCGTCAATACCAAAGGGAAAATCCATTTTAAAAAATAATCCCAAACTATAACATTTAAAGTGTAAGAACCTAGATCTTCTTTTCAGGTATGTTTTTATTTTTTAGGTGTTTTTGAGAAAAAGAGGAATTTATGGAAATTTTTGAAGCACACGTCATGTAATTTATAAGTACACACCATGTACTCGGTTACCACGGGTAGCCAGGTGCTGGCCGTGTAGCGGTCATGCACACGACTGTGTGTGGTGACATGGAGACCGCCTAGTGTGAGGGCTGGTGAAGGCAAGTGCATGTCGTGTACTTATAAAGTACACACCCTGTACTTTCATTTTTTTCATTAAAGGCACCAGGGTCACGTCTAATTGGCCGAATTCCCTCCATATAGGTCTGGTTCATCTGAGAGCGAGGGTACGACTGCAATCCTTCTTTGATCCCATGACCGAGCATCTGTTCTCCGAATCGACCACTTCCGATTGCGTTGGGATTGCCTCGATAAGCTATTCCTTCTCCTAGATCTTCGTTTCTTGATTCCTTATTTTTCTCAAGTTATCTTCATTTGAGATTTTTTATCATTTTTGTAGATATATGGTTTTCTTGGGAGATTCAAGGCTTGAGGTTCACTTATAGCGATCCTACAACACTGAGGTAGGTGGTTTCTGCCTTTCCGTTGAAAGTATTTGAGTTATATGTGCAAAAGTGCCCAATACCCTTGAATGGGGTATTCTGTGTTTACTATTTTTGCCCTGTTGATTTCCTTCTATGATTGTATTCTTTAATAGAGGTTAATTGAATGAGAATAGAGTTAATTTATATGCTTTGGATGTGTTTTCCCATGCTTGTTTGTTTATGACCATTTGATCTTTCTTAGCCTGTTAGGCTGCCTTGTTTGTTTCACATGCCTAGTATTGTAGGATGGATTTTTTTTTATCTTCCATGATATTATGTTTTAGACTATTATACAAGTAGTTCTTGAGGTTTAATTTGGCTGATACACATTGCTATGCTTTCTTGACTTACACAGGGCCGTGATAACCTGATCTAGTAGACCATAGGGAGAATAGACGTAAGGGCTTCTCCAGAGTGTATGTTTTTACTGTTACGATACGATACCATAGAGGGAATTGATGTAAGTGCTTCCTCATAGTGTCTGTAGTTCCTCGATGCAGGCCACAAGGGGAATGTGATATAAGTGCTTCCCCAGAGCACCTTTAGTTACCGATACGAGACTATAGGGAGAATTGACGGAGAGTGCTTCCCCAGAGAGTCTATTTTAAAGATAAACCAAAGGGGATAGACTATGAGTACTTCCCATAGGGTTGTTTGTGTTTTCTAGGTAGGACTAGAGGGGTTAGGATATGAGTACGTCTCAAAGGGTTACCTGTTTGTGATTATCTTCTTACTTGTCACGAGGTGTTTGAATGCTTTGAAATTGTGGAATTGTTTACTATTGAGTACTTCCTTGTTTATTTCTTATTTTTCTTATTGCCCGCCATATATATTCACTGACTATTAGGCACAGTTCTCTTGGTGATTTCATACTGGGATTTAGTTTCACACCCTGTTTGGGTCTTTCTTTTGGGTCCCAAATAGATTATATTTTTGCAGGTATAGATAAGGGCAAGCACCCTTCTACTTTAGGTTCATGACTACATTGGGAACTGGAGAGCATGGGACCAAGATGAGTCTTGTGATGCTAAGGAGTTTACTTGTTTTCTTTTGTACTTTGGTTTAGTATTTTATTCCAACATTGTGAACTGTTTGGCTGCTTTCCTATACATATGTATCCTGCATCATTTATATATGTGCGCTCTAGTTGTTTCTTCTTCAGTCTTCTGCTGTTTCTTATTGTTTGATATTATTTCTGCTTCTGCTATTGTATATCTATTTCTCTTTCATTGTGTCACTCTGCCAATGAGGGAATAGTTTCCCCACTATCACAACCAAGACCCTTGCTGCTAGTTGGTAGCCTCTGGCATTAGGGGAAATATGCTTGAGGCCATGTTACCAACTGGGTACAGGGCGCCTCTGGGTGGCTTCAAGAACTGGGACATTACAAAGTGGTATCAGAGGAGTTATTTTTTTCTTGACTTATTTTTTGGATCCTATAGCCGGGGATAGGATGGAATTGGTACTTGCTAATAAGCTGTGCCTGGGAGTAGTTAACCTGTGTACAGGGGAAAGCCAATCTACCTAGTTTATAGCAATTTTTCTAGTTTTGAAATTTTACAGTTGATTTGATTTTCACTGTTGGGTGATTCAAATGTTTTGTGTTGTTATTATTTATGTTATTGAGGTTCTATTTCTGTTGCAATTTGATGAGATGAGGGTATTCCATATCATGCATCATATAGGAACTTTCTTGAAATCACATGTCATGCATTCTTTCCATACCATTTGGGGTGCATTAGCAATTGCATGTTGTTGTGATAGATGTTGTGCAAGATATGCATGTTGTTGTGATAAATGCCTTGATGGAATTCCTGGTTTTTATAGAGCATTAAATTGTGAAAGATATGGTTAAATAAACACCAAACTTTGGTTCTTGAGGTGTTATGGGCCCTCACGGACCAGAATTTAGTGGACCATTTCACTATTATCCTTGTTTATGACATGTATAAGATGCCAAACTTTGATTCGCGGGGAGTATGGGCTCTCACGGAACATAATTTGGAACTTTAATGTTTATTTTAGTGTTTTTTGGGTTATGGAGTAGTTTCCAAGGATTACTATTCGGAAAAACCCAGAATACATGGCGTGTAATGTTGAATACATGCCATGTGTTCTTCTATTCAGGAAGAAACTATTTTTCTTAAGTACACGCCATGTGCTGTATGTACACGCCCGTAGTCTCTAACCGTGTCTTAGACTATGTGGGAAGAGACACGGGGTTTGGAAATATTTGGTAGGACATTCCGTGTACTGGATGTACACGCCGTGTTATAGAACCGTGTAACTGACCGTGTCACTAAAAACACGGGTCGGTTGAGTCTTTTCTAATACATGCCATGTCCATATAGAACATGCCGTGTAGTGTAACCCGAGTATCCAGCCATGTCACTAACAACACATGCAATTGAAACCTTAGCGGTACACACTGTGTCCATCTGGAACACGCTGTGTAGGGTGATCCATGTAACCGGCCGTGTGACTAAAAACACGGGTCAGTGAGGTTTGTTTGGTAAACTCCATGTTAGGCACTAACACACCATGTATTCTTGTCCTAAGAGAACCGTGTGGCCTTGCCGTGTAAGGGAACTCGGGCATGGGAAGAGGATTCATGTACATGCCGTTTGTAAGGACAACACACTGTGTGTGGGGTGTTACATGACCAGTTTGGGAAGAAGTACACACCCATGTGAATGGATTAAAGGAACAAGCTGTGTAGTAAAATATACATGCCATGTATCCATGTTTTGAAAAGCTTTAATGCTTTATTTCTCCTTCTTACCTCTTTACTCTTCTAGTTCTTATTCCTTGATAATCTTGATCTAAGGTGTGCGCTTGACCTTACAGAGTCATTCCACTAAGACGTCCTCCAGTTTTCCGCCAGTTATAGGGCAATGATCAGACACCAGATATGGTTGATCAGGGACTACCGGTAGATCCTCCAGTTGTTCCAGTATTGGCACTGACCTTAATTCTAGACACAGGTGCTGATACACAATTCTGATAGGGCTTTATGAGGTTCATGCAGACCTTCCGCAAAGTACCACCTCCTGCCCTGTCGATGGCAGAATTGACATGGGTTTTCCAGTAGCATCATCCTCCCACCTTCATAGGGGAAGGAGGACCACAGGCTGTAGAGTTATGATTAGAATCCATGCTTTCAATCTTCAAGCATCTAGAGACACCTCTAGAGAGGAGGATCAAGATCGCTACGTACATTCTTTGGGATTCATCTAAGATACGGTGGGATGTGATCTCATAGGTGCGATGCCAGCAGGTCATGGCTTGGGATGAGTTATAACATGCCTTCTAGGACTACTTCTATCCAGAGACATTGAGGGTTGATCGAGCCCAAGATTTCATGAGTCTGGAGCAGGATAATCTTTCTTTTATGGAGTACTCTTCTCATTTCACAGAGCTACAATGCTTCACACCCCTTCCAGAAGGTGATGAGTTATTCCTGGCAAGGAAGTTTGAGGATGGTCTCAGGCATGACATCCGATCTCAGGTGAACATATTCAGGTTGACTTCTATCACTTCTATCATCAACCAGATGCTGATAACGAAGTGAAATCTAAGGGATTTTGGAGTTATGAGTCAGGGAGTCTTGACATCTGGAGTCATTATCCCTCATATTGATAGTAGGAAGCGCCATAGGGGGTCTTCGCATGGTGATCCAAGGAGTCAAGACACTTCTTATGGTAGCTAGGTGGTGTGCTACCAATGCAAGAAGATTGGACATATGATTACACATTGTTTGAGAGATTCAGTGGAGTGCCGATCATGCTGCAATATGGGGAATCTTCAGTGCTTCTGTCAGATCTTCTCACCAGGAGCTGGTGATGGGGGTGCTTCTATAACTCCTCATTCAGAAGCAATACCACTAGTTTCTCGTCAGTCTGGGAACTGGATTTCTTATGACCGTTCAGGCTAAGGTGGAGGTCGTGGCCGTGGAATTCATTCACCAGGCTTTCAGCGATAGTAGGGTGGAATAGCTCAGGGTGGTTAGGCAGGGTCACAGGGCCATGGTGCAGGTCAGACTTTTACAGTGGAGTAGACCCAACAAGAGCAGGATCCTTGACACTCTATAGTTCGAGGTACGATCTTAGTTGCCTCAATTTTAGCTTCTGCTATTTTTGATATAGGGGCTTCCCATAGCTTTATATTTGTTTCTTCTGTATAGAGTCTTGGGCTTTGTATCTTTACTTATGTGGATGTCTTGACATTGGACACACTATTGGGGACTAGAATAGCTAGTGTACGCCGGTTCAAGGAGTTCCCTCTTGAGGTTGGTGGGTGTCACTTCTTATGGGACCTTTATATCCTTGAGATGACAATCTATGATGTCGTTCTCATAATATACTGGTTAGTTCCCTTCCAGGAAATTGGTCGATTTCTATCACCGCAGGGTGAGTTTCACATCACCAAAGGGTGGATCGTTTCTTCATAAGGCAGAATGGGATGTCCTGGAGAGCAGAGAAGGACCCGAGCATCATGGGTTGGGAGGATTTACAACCCATATTGCTATTCTATGCCTGGATGACTAGGGGACTTCACAGATGGACTTTCCTCTAGTGGTAGATCATTTTAGGGATGTCTTTCCAGATGAATTTTCAAGTTTTCCACCGGAGAAAGAGGTAGAATTTTCTATCAAGCTCATTCTAGGAGCCTAAATAGTGTCCATTCCTCTATAGAGAATGGATACACCAGAGTTATAGGAGCTCAAGAAGAAGTTGGAGGAGTTGCAGGCAAAGGGTTTTATCCAACCCAATACTTCTCCTTGGGGTTCGCCTATCCTATTTGTGAAGAAGGCAGATGGTACCCTCAGACTTTGTGTGGATTATCGAAAGTTGAAACAGTTGATAGTCAATAACCAATATCCCTTGAAAAAGATTAATGATCTCTTTGATCAGCTTTGAGGAGACCGGGTGTTCTCGAATATTGACTTGAGATCCGGTTACCATCAGTTGTGCGTTAGACCATCTAATATACCTCTTATAGCTTTCTGAAGTAGGTATGGTCTATACGAGTATGTGGTTATGCCGTTAGGTCTCACGAACGTGCCTATAGTCTTCATGGAATTGATGAACCGAGTGTTCCATCCATACTTGTATTATTTCATGGTGGTTTTCATGAACGATATCTTGGTGTACTCTCACACTCGACATGACCATGATACCCATCTTGAGATCATTTTGAGTACACTGAGAGAGCATAATTTACATGCTAAGCTCTCAAAATGCCACTTTTGGATGGATCATATTCACTTCTTGGGTTATGTTATCTTAGAGACAGGAGTATCAGTAGACCTGGAGAAAGTGAGAGTAATAGTTTCCTAGGATCATCCGAAGAACATCTTTGAGGTGCGGATTTTTCTAGGGCTGACTGGATACTACAGAAATTTCATACAGGACTTTTCACACTTTGCAACGCCACTGACGGGCCTGACTAACAAGGGTGAAAAGTCCTTGTGGTTAGATTCTTGTGAATTATCCTTTCAGGAGCTAAAATGGAGGTTGAATTCAACATTGATACTAGTTATTCCAGAGCTAGGAAAGAGTTATACTATGTACTGTGATGCATCAGGTATCGGGCTTGGATCAGTGCTTATGCAGGGGGAAGGAGTTGTTGCGTACGAGTCTCGGCAGTTGAGGCCACATGTGAGGAATTACCCAATGCACGATCTTGAGTTGGATGCAGTTGTTCTTTCCTTAAGCTATTGGATACATTACCTATTGGAATAGAATTTTGTGGTTTTCACAGACCACAAAATTCTCAAGTATATCTTCACTCAGCGTGACTTGAATTTGAGACAGTGAAGGTGGGTTGAGTACCTTCAGTCTTTTGACTTTGAGCTTGACTATATGCCTGAGAAAGGCAATGCAGTGGCAGATGCGCTGAGCAGGAGGACTTAGATACATGCGGTTCAGGAGGCCAACAGTGAGTGACAGCTTATGGATTTATTCTATGAGATTCATTTGGAGGTGCACGAAAGACAGGGGAAAAAATTTCTTTCTTATGTAGCCGTTACCTCTACTCTTCTTGGTCGAGTGAAAATGAGAAGACTATCAGATTATGAAGGCCTAGTCATATGGGAAAGTGTGTCATAAGAGGAACCTATTTCTAGATGGACCATAGGCAAGGATGAGATCTTGAATTTCCATGGGCATGTATGGGTGTCAGCAGACATACGCGAGGAGATGATGAGAGACTTTCACTCCTCAGTTTGGAAAGTTAATCCTGGTGTCACCAAGATGTATTGTGATCTACACCATCATTATTGGTGGATATGCATGCAGAGAGATGTTTCTGGTTTCATGATGATGTGTTCCTCCTATCAGTAGGTGAAGGTGGAGCATCAACAACTATCCAGGCTTTTGCAGTAGTTACCCATTCCCTAGTGGAATTGGAATGATGTCGCAATGGATTTCATGATAGGTTTATTGAGGTATCCTTGAGGGAATGATGCTGTTTGGGTTGTCATTGACAGACTCATGAAGGTTTCTCACTTCTTTCCGATCAAGGATACCTTCAGTGTTGATGAGATGCGACAGTTGTACATCCTCAAGATAGTACGTCTACACGGAGTTCCACACTCCATTGTTTCAAACAAGGATGCCCGTTTTACTTCTCGGGTCTGACAGGGATTGTAGAAGGCCTTGGGTACATAGGTTCTTCTAAGTACAACCTACCACCCCCAGAAAAATTCCCAATCCAAGCGTACGATTAAGGTTTTTGAGGACATGCTTCGAGAATGCATCTGGGATTTTGGAGGTTCTTGGGAGAAGCACATACCTCTTGTGGAGTATGCCTACAACAATAGTTTTCAAGAAAATATTCAGATGGAACCTTATGAGGATTTGTATGGTAGGCCATGCCGATCACCCTTATATTGGATGGAGGTAGGATAGGTAGCTATTCTGGGACCTCATCTTGTCCAGGAGACCACCGAGTATATAAGAGTTGATTTGGAAGAGGATGACTACTGCACAGTCTCATCATAAGTCTTATGCTGATCAGTGGAGACGACCTCTGGAGTTCGAGGTTGGGGATCAGGTTTTCCTGCATGTCACACCAAGGTTGGGGTACAGGAGGATTAGGGGATAGGTAAGCTTTCACTGAGGTACGTTGGGCCGTTTGAGTTTTTGGAGAGAGTTGGTCCAGTTGCCTATCAGTTGCAGTTAACTTAGAGGTACCAGGCTATGCATGATGTCTTCCACGTTTCTCAGCTCCGACGTTACTTCTCAGACCCGTCTCATGTTTTTCAACCTGAGGAGGTTGAGTTAGAGGTGGACTCCATGTTCGAGGAGCATCCTATCTGGATTGTTGATCACAAAACGAAGGTTCTCTGTGGCCAGTTTGTTCCTCTACTATGAGTGTTATAGCAGCATGGGTGAGTACAGAACGAGACTTAGGAAAGGGAGGCTGATGTTTGGTCTCACTGGCTGGAGCTATTTGAGGATTCTTCTTCTATGCCACCTTTCTAGGGAAATTCAGGGATGAATTTATTTAATGGGGGAAGTTTGTAAGAACCCGGATCTTCTTTTCCGGTATGTTTTTCTTTTTCGAGTGTTTTTGAGAAAAATAGAAGTTTCTATAAATTTTTGAAGTACACACCATGTAATTAATAAGTACACACTGTGTACTTGGTTATCATGGGTATCCAGGTGTTGGCCATGTAGCTGTCATGCACACGACCGTGTGTGGTGACTTGGAGACCGCCTAATATGGGGTCCGGTGAAGGCAAGTACACGCCGTGTACTTATAAAGTACACACTGTGTACTTTCTTTATTTTCATTAAATGCACTGGGATCGCATATAATTGGAAGAACACCCTCCTTCTAGGTCTGGTTTGTTTGAGAGTGAGGGTACAATTGTGATCCTTCTTCGAGCCCTGACCAAGCATCTATTCTCTAAATCGACCGTCTTTGATTGCATTGGGATCGCCTTGGTAAGCTCTTCCTTCTCCAAGAGCTTCATTTCTTGATTCCTCCTCTTTCTCAGTTATATTTGGTTGAGCATTTTTAGCATTTTTTTATATCTATAGTGTTCTTGGGAGATTAAAGGCTTGAGGTTCACTTATATCGATCCTACAACACTGAGGTAGGTGGTTTGTGCCTTTCCTTTTAAAGTATTTGAGTTATATGTGCAAAAGTGACCAATACCCTTGAATGGGGTATTGCGTGTTTATTGTTTTAGCCCTCTTAATTGCCTGCTATGCTTGTATGATTGAATAGAGGTTAATTAAATGAGAATAGGTTTAATTTCTATGCTTTGGAGGTGTTTTCCAATGCATGTTTGTTTATGAATGTTTGGTCTTGCTTAGCCTGTTAGGCTGCCTTGTTTGTTTCCCATGCCTAGTATTTTAGGACGGAGCTTTGTTTATCTGCAATGTTGTTATGCTGTAGACTATTAGCCATGTAGTTCTTGAGGTTTACTTTGGACGATATGCATTTCCATGCTTTCTTGACTTACACAGGGCCGTGAGAACCTTGTGTAGTAGACCATAGGGAGAATGGATGTAAGGGATTATCCAGAGTGTCTGTTTTTATGGTTAAGATATGAGACCATAGGGGGAATTGATATAAGTGCTTCTTTAGAGTGTCTGTAGTTCCTCAACGCAGGATACATGGGGAATGTGATGTAAGTGCTTCCTCAGAGTAACTTTAGTTACCGATACAAGACTATAGGGGAAATTTTTAGGGAGTGCTTCCCCAGAGAGTCTATTCTAAAGCTGAACCATAGGGGTTAGATTGTGAGTAATTCCTAGAGGGTTGCTTGTGTTTTCTAGGTAGGACCAGAAGGGATAGGTTGTGAGTAAATCCTAGAGGGTTACATGTTTGTGACTATCTACTTACTTGTCATGAGGTGTTTGAATGCTTTAAAATTGTGGAATTTTTTACTGTTGAGTACTTCCTTGTTTACTGCTTCTTTTGCTTATTTCCTGCCATATATATTCACTGACTGTTAGGCATATATCTCTTGGTGGTTTCCTACTAGGATTTAGTCTCACACCCTATTTGGGCCATTCTTTTGGGGCCCAAACAGATTATATTGTTGTGGGTATAGATAAGGGAAAGAGACCTTCTACTTCAGGTTCTTGATTTCCTTGGGAGCTAGAGAGCATGGGACCAAGATGAGGCTTGCGATGCTGAGGAGTTTATTTGTTTTCTTTTGTACTTTGGTTTAGTACTATATTCCAACATTGTGATGTGTTTGGATTCTTTCTTAGACATATGTATCATGCATCATTTATATATGTGTTCTCCAGTTGTTTCTTCTTCAATCTTCCATTATTTCTTATTGTTTGATATTATTACTGCTTCTGCTATTGTATATCTATTTCTCTTCTACTGTTTAACTCTACCATTGAGGTCATATTTTCTCCACTATCACACCCAAGGCCCTCGCTGCTAGTCGACAACCTCTGGAATTAGGGGAAATACGCTTGAGGCCATGTGACCAACTGGGTATGGGGAGCCTCTGAGTGTCTTCTGAAACTGGGACATTACATAAAGAATCATAAATAGTTCTATTAAACAATTTTGAAAACCAATTTAAAATGAGCCACAAAGCATGATTCATAAAATAAAGGATTTTCATGAAACCACCTACATCAAACACTTAGAATTTGCAATGATAGAATGGGATCCACAATGAAAAGAGAAAATAGATATTAAATATAAATATAATACCCTAAACTATGAAACCTATATCAAGAAACTTGAATTAAATAATCCCTAGATCAATAAAAGATAAAGATAAATACTTACCATGAAAATACTCAAAGTTTTGCATAATGATTGAGATGGATTTTTCATTTTCTTCCTCTCCCAACAACTAATTTAATAAAAATCTCATTAGATCATGAAAAAACCCATTGATATGGTAATAAAATTCAAAATATAAGGTTCATGTGAATAAAAAGAGAGTATATATAAAATAATTATAAATAACGATGAAAAAAAATACATACATTTGATTTCTAAGATCTAAAGCTTTAAGATCTATTGGAATCTATCTCCAAAAGGGTTTGGATCTCCAAAATCTCCAAGAGTAATCCCTAGGTCCAGGATTTTAATTTATAGGTGGAATAATAAGGTCAATTCAAGGCATTTCAGATTTTAAAAATAATGTTTCAATTAATTATTTTTTTTCGCATGGTTTTGATGAACAGTTTGGTAAATCATTCTGCAACCATGCATCTAGTTCTATACACTTGAGAAGCTAAACAATTTGAGTAATCATGATATAACTATGTAAAACACCACTATCCCAAAACCACCACATGTTTCATAGTTTCTTGGTAATTCCATATAACTTTCACTAACCGGGCACAAACCATACACATGCCCAGAAAACTCCAAAATTTCTCAAAAATCACCCAAAACATCCCGATAAAGGTTTAAAATGAATGATGGTAATAGAAAATGAATATGAGTACTTAAAATTTACATTGGGATTTGAAAAATCTCCCCAACATATCACTCTATATCCCTATAAATTCAAGCTGAAGAAGGCTAATCAATGAACAGATGAGTCCATTGCTCCCTCATCATCGGTTGTCATTCCTATGCCTCATGAGAATATTTTTCATGATACCAAAACAATTAGACTAATGGAATAAATTTCCTATAAATATTCTTTTCCTGAGAATCAATAATCCAAACTGGTAAATCAACTACTGATGCATCTTGTTCTAAAACAAGTTCTTATTATCTTGAAACGTAAGAAAGATCAAGATGACACTTCTTAAGCTGAGACACATAAAAAAAACCATAGAAACAATTAAATCGAGATGAAAAATATAAATTATAATTTTAACACCCCAATATTTTTAAAATAAATTTAATATTGAATGTATGAAACATTAAGTCTCTACAAAACATCACTTTGTTATAAACTAGCCAGTAAACATAAATTTTCCACCTCAGTGATTTGAATTTCGAAAAACTGACTTACACGTTTGCCTTTAGTAAGATATTTAGAGTCTGATAAGGCAAACTTAATTTTTAGTGAATAGTTACATACCCTTATGAATAGTAATATGACCCTTATGAATAGTGAATCATATTATTATTTTATTGTCTTAAGGTTATGATCTTGATTAATTTTTCAATGTGATATAAAACGAATTATAGTTTTAAAATTGTTAATTTTTGAATAAATATATTATTTAAAAACTAAATTAATCATATTTAGAAAAAAATTTCAATAAATTCAGTTCATTTTTAAATTCCACATGTCAAAAAATGGTTATAGTTAATTTTTGGGATTTTTCCGAAATACTTGAATTTTTTGTAAATAATTAAATTTGATAATTTACAAAATATGTTAAATAAGTGAATTTATGCATCATGATTGAGTCATGACTAAAGTAAATGACCACGTGTTCAAACTCACATGCACTTATTACTATTTTTGGTCACAATAATCAATACTATTGGATGTGTTTGGAAAAATAATAAAGTAATGATTTAGATATTCAAAGATTACTCCTCTCCTCTTATATAACCCCCTCACTCACTCTTCTCTTCACTTCTCTAAGCCTTGAAGCTCGTCAAAGTTATGCCCAAATTCCCTTCCCAAGTCACTCCCCACGTCAATGAAATTCTTATTTATTATTATGTACTCCTCATAAATTATTTTTAAGTGTTATATATATGTTTACCAACTATAATCCTTCTATATTTTATGGGGAGATACACATTTTAAAAGTAACTTTCAAAATTATTTCCAAAATACAAGCCCGATTCAAAGGAATTTATCAAATTATTACCTATTTTAAAGGTCACTCCATAATATGTTTTTGGAAGTCATTATCTTTATAAAATAATTAATTTTATAATGAAAATATTATCTTACTTCACTTCGGATTTTATAGAAATATTTTTCCAAAAGAACTCTTCTTTTCAAAGTAAAAGAGTATTTATCTCAAGAATTACTCAAAGATTTTTAAAGAGTATCTTCATATTTTTAAACACACTTTTTGATTATTATGTATTAATGGGGTTAATATTTTATGATATCATCTACCATATTAAATTTATTAGTTTATGATTAGTTTTATTATGTATGTTCTATCTTTAAACCATTCACCAATTTACTCTGAATGGTTAGTGTTTAGGCTTAATGTTTGGGGAAAGTTATTTACATTTCATACATTAATTTAAATATGAATGTATATGTTGTTTAAGTTTATAAAAATTTATATGAGAAAATCATTGGACTTAGTAAGTGTTGGGTGGGACCTGCTATATCCCCTCGGTGCATCGGTTGGTCTCATGAGACAAACTATGGTGTTGGCACACGGGCTTGACAAAATGATTATTTATGGTCTTGGAACGAGGCCTTGAAGGTATGGTTATGATGTATTTCATTATGAATTCCCTCATTATGAACTATTAATTGATATTTCATGTGGTTATTTTACTATCAGAATACCCATGATTATGTTTTAATATGACATTATTTATTCATCTCCTATTCCTGCCATAATGTGTTCAAGTTATTTTTTTAAAGTCATGTGTTTTTTAATTATTCACCATGCCTAATGTTTAAGTTTATGATATATTCTGATGTGTTTCTTACCCTTACTGAGAATTAGATCTCAACCCTTTCTTATATTTCATTTTACCAGGGCACGAAGAGGTATATTATGAATGACATGTAGAAATAATCTAGGAGTTATGGATGTTGTTAAAGGAATTTCTATGTTGTTTTTCGTTTCAAGTTGTAATGATAAACTTATGTATGCATCTTGTTTCCAATTATAATAAACTACTTGGTCCTTTGGGATGCATATTCCTTTTTTATATTCCAATGTAATAAAATAAGGAACCATATCTAGGAAACTAGGGTTGGGTCCTTACAGTTTGTATCAGAGGAAGTTTAGTAGAATGTTTGGAAACTAGATTTAGGGAATGTAGATTATGGAACAAAAACCTAATATAGTCTTTGAGGATAAACATACTAGAACATCCTAGGATTTTTGGTAAGGAATAGATAATGTGGATATTTCTATCAAATACATCCATGCGTAGATACTATAAGTTGACATGGTTCTGGAATAGATGTACCTAGGAGTGAAAATTCCAACAATGAGTTTTGGGATTGACCTGGGGTGTCCTGGTACACAAAAACAAGACTTACTGTGCACCTGGTTTGACACTCCTAGGAGTTATTCAAAATATAATTCACATTTTATTTACAAGACATTATGAAGGATTTAAATGTAAATTTTTTCTCTAAGAAACCATGTTTTTTATTATGAGATTAGCTATGTATTGAATTTAAATTTATGCTAAGTATTTTTCTACATTGAGATTATACATTTTTATTCACAACCTAATATAGTATGTGCCATTATTTAGAAATGGCGCCTAGTGGAAGGAATGGAAACCACATGAATTACTGTTTCCCATGTAGGGATTTTCCTCTGATGTAAGATAATAATAATGGCTCTGGTGCTGTGACTGGTGTTGAGAAACTTATAACTATACTGGGATAGCTAACTCATGTTATGAATAATAAATTTACCCATATATAGCATCTGAATCCACAATGTGGGGGAGCTATGTTAGATCAATTTATGTGACAACAACCTCTATCATTTGATGGGACTACAAACCCATTTGTAGCTGAGCAGTGGATATGTTACCTAGAGAAGATATTTCTCGCTTTGGGATGTAATGAAAGAGAGAAGGTTATCATGGTAGTTTATCGTCTATCATGGGATGCAGATCAGTGGTGGCTGTTAATCCAAAACACAAAGGAGGAGGATGAAACAGAAGAGATGGAATGGAGGTATTTTATGAAAATATTCAAAGAAAAATATTTCCCCTGCTAACAATGAGTGTATATAGAAAGACAATTCTTGAATCTAAGGAAGAAAGAGGATGAATTTTTTTCCAAGTATGAAGGAACTTTATAAGGCCAGAAAGGCATGATACAAACTTCATATGTAATTCAAGGAGAAAAATTGATCGATTACTTGATGGTTTAAAACCCTTCTTCCAAAGGGAACTAGTCTCCCAAAGTTTCTCACCAAATAAAGATATAGTCTCAAGTGATATCAAGATGGAAATTTTTTTTCTAAGTATTATGACATTAAAGGAAAAAAATAGAAGAATAGGTCTACTAAAAACTCTAGAAAAGGAAATAAGGAAATAGTGTAGAAGGGAATAGTTGACCCCCATCCTGCAATAATTGTGGGAAGAAACACCCTAACACTTTCCTAAAGGGAATGGGAGTCTGTTACAAGTGCGGAGAAAAAGTCCACCTATCTTCAGATTGTAAGGGGGAGAAAGAAGTAAACAATATTCAATTATATAATTGTAGGGAGATGGGAAATTATGCATATTAATGTCCTAAGCATCAGGGAAACATTTCCAATGAAGGAGAAGGGAGAAAGTCTAGTCTTATGCAGTCAAAACTACTGAGGTTGAAGTTCATAACTATGTGGTGGTAGGTACTTTAGTCATTTATTTGAACTTAACCAATGCTTTATTTGATTCTTGATCATCACATACTTTTATATCTTCCCAGTTTTCCAATAAAATTAGACATCTACAATTTGATTTATTAAAGGAGTTGTCAGTCAAAACTCCTAGGGGATGTATCATTGCAACAAAGATGTGTCGATCGGTCCCCCTTATGACAAATAAACATGATTTATTTTCTAACATTATCATCATACCCATGATTTATTTTGATATAATTCTTGGTATGAGTTGGCTCTCATATTATAACACGAAGATCTATTATGAGAAGAGGGAAGTAATGATTTTTGAGAGTGGTGTTGAATCCCTTATCTTTAGAGAAAAAACCTCACTAACTAATTTTTATCTAGATCCACCCTTAATAGATCTATTGAATTAAATTATTGGGGAGTAAGAGAATAAAATATATGTGGGTGAATAAAAGAATGTTCAAATAGAGGATGTACCTATTGTGAACAAATATGTTTATGTGTTTCCATAGGATTTACCTGGAAATCCTTCAGAGTGGGAAGTTGAGTTCTCTATTGATTTAATTCTTGGTTCAAGGACCATATCAAAGAATCATTATATAGTTTCCACTATGGAATTAGTATAATTGATGAAAAAACTAGAGGAATTGAGTGATAAAAGATTTATTCTCCCTAGTGTTTCTCCAAGGGGATCCCATGTTCTTTTCGTTAAAAAGAAATATGGATCTATGAGGTTGTGCATTTACTATAGGGAGATCAATACTGTTACAATAAACAACAAGTATCCCTTGCCTCTCATTGATGATTTATTTGATCAAATTCATGGAGCTAAATATTTTTCTAATATTGACATTCAATCTAGATATCATCAGTTGCTTTTGAGTAATGAATACATTCTAAAAACAACATTTTGAACCAGGTATGGGTATTATGAGTTAACTGTAATGAATTTTAGACTAACTAATGCACCCTATGTTTTCATGGATAAAATAAATAGAGTTTTCAAGGAATATTGTAAGGACCTGACCCCAGTTTACCGAAGCCGATGCCTTATTTGATTACATTGGTATATAAACAAGGAATAAACATCCCAAAGGACCAATTAGTTTTGTAGTCTTGAAGAAACTAGATACATACATGGAACCCATTTTACATTTTGAAATTAAACAAAAAATGATACATAACCAAAGCTAATAAAATGCATCATTGAAAACTCAATAAATAGTATCTTCTTCTTAACTTGGGGTAAAATGAAAGGGGTGAGATAAAATGCTTAGTAAAGTTAAGAAATACAGTGGAATATATCGTAACATAAACATTAGGCATGTTAAATACATAAAAACATGTGCCTTTAACAAAAACTGGAACACATTATGGAAGGAATAAGAGATAATTAAGTAATGCCATAAATAAACATAATCATGGGTATTATACTAGTCCAATAACCACATGAACCATAAATTATATTTTCATAATGTGAGAATGCATAATGCGGTACAACATAATCATACCATCAAGGCCTCGTGATAAGACCATAAATAATCATTTTGTCAAGGACTTGTGCCAAGACCGTAGCTTTTCTAATGAGACCTACCAATGCACCGAGGGGATATAGCAGGCCCCAACTAACACTTACTATTTCCAATGAATTCCTCATATGAAATGGGTGAACATAATCAACATATACATTCATATTGAAACTAATATATGAAATGTAAATAACATTCCCCAATCATTGAACATAAACACTAACCATTCAGAATAATATGGTGAATGATATCAAAATAAAACATCCATAGTCAGAATAACCAGAAACCCTTCAACAACACATTGTAGATGACATCCTATTAGACAAACCTCAGCTAAGTACAACATTAAACAAAGGATGTTGACATAGACGAATATATTTATAAATGAGACCATTGAAAAATTCTTGACGAAATAATCCCTAAACATTCCAAAGTGTCCCATACCACCTTGAAACATTAAAATCATAATCCCATAGAATATCATGAGAAAACAGAGACTCTTGATATGATATACCAAAGTACATTACATACATCACAAGAAATAAATAAATGGTGAACAAGGCATATATCTCAAAAAAGTTAATGAGAGATGAGAAAAATACTTTTTACTTTTAAAAGAAGATTCCTTTTGGAAAATCATTTATATTTGACATGAAATCTTATTTTAAACATGAATATCCAATAAAATAAAATACTAGTACATTGAAATTATATTTTAGGCATAAATGATGTCCCACTGAAGTGAAATCATGTAAAAAGTGTTCTTAAGATTATTTATAAATAAAACATTTTAGAGCATTTTAAGGAAAGTATTAAAGAAAATTTTAAAGTGGAAAGGAATATTTGTTCTCTTAAATACAGAAATGATCCAAGATGATTTTTAATTATAAAATGAGTGTTTTTATAAAACTAATGGTGGCTTAAAACAGATTTTTGAGTACACTTGAAAATGGGTAAGAATTTGAAAATATCCCTCAAATCGGGTTTATATTTTGGAAATAATTTTGAAAGTTACATTTAAAACATGAAACTATCCATAAAATAAGGTATAATAATGATTGTTGAACATATATATAACAATCACATATAATTTTTTAGGATTACATAATAATATACTAGAGTTTCATTGAGGTAATTAGATAATAAAATTAACTCAAATGAAAATGGAGGTTCGGGTGGAAAAACCCTTACCACTTTGTAATCAATCGATTCGTATGCCCCAAAATTAAAAATATTAAAATGATACATTTAATACCATGAAAATAAATATTTTCATGATATTTTATATCAATTGGAAATATACATACACCATTCACAAGTATTATTAGTGAATATGGGAAACCTCACAAAAATGGAAGTGAGATAAAGAAACCCCTTACCTTAAGTCTGAATGTGTTCCGATATTGAACTTAAGGTCCTAGAATATGCAATTATACTTATTAATAACTTATTTCAGAACATATTATACATTTATTTATTTTATCATAACTCTGTTTAGTTCATTTATTCCCTTCTTGATAAGTTATTATATTGAATTTTGTTGTTCTGCAGTGTTCGTTTTCTTTATTTTCATAATCGGTTCACTTGTTCTTAAGTAATAAAGTTCATGTGGAATGGATGTAAATCTCTAGAATTGAATTATAATATTATTTATGATCATATATATATGTGTTAGTGGTCATTTATATAATTTTGTTACATGGAATTTGGATGAATTATTATATAGAACTTTAATGATAACTGTTTCAGTTAAGATTAAAACGAACTCAGTTTTCTTTATAACTTAATAACATTTATACAAAGGGATTATAGAACCTTAAATAGGGTATATTAAATATATAATAACCTGGTTCAACCATAACAAGAATGGTTTCATGACCATAATCGATAATGATAATATAAATCGAAAGCCCATTATCCTTGAATGTGGTAAATTGACACAGCTTGGATGGTGTTCTTTATACTAGTATAAAAGAAGGTAAAAGGAAGAGATGATGATAAATTATTCCACTATTATGAGAAAATTACAGTAAATTTAAGTTACTAGAGTCATCAAAACATTTGGATAAGTAGAGGTAATAATAGAAAAATAAAACAAATGAACTTGAAAGGAAAGACAAAGAATTGAAAAGAAGAATTTACCTCTTGAACCAAACTTCCTTGAGAGACTCTTTAAGGGAGAGGTTTTGGTCTTTTTATGAGACCAAGGCTTTCTGTATGTGAGATAATAGGTTGGGAGGATATTTGGATAGAATTTGGAGAAGCCACAAGGCTTGAGAAGAGTTAAGAGAATAGGGAGTGATGGGGGATTTTATAGTGGAGGGGAGAGGGGATTTCTCAATTTTATATTCATTAATTTATTATTTCTCCAAAAGCAAAGGAACAATGATCCTTCCATGACCAAGAATAGTAATTTTATCATCTGAATCCGAATCAATTGGGGTTACATCAGCAGAACATCATACATGACTCTATAATTAGTGTATTTAGCTTATTTTGTAAATTATGGTATTTCACTATTCATAAAAATTCAAGTATTTCAAAAAATCCCAAAAATTCACTCCAACCATTTTTCGATGTTTAGAATCCAAAAATGAATTCCATTTTTCAAGAATAATTTTCTAAATATTATTAATTTAATATTTAATTAAAATCATAATTTATTTAAAAAACAGTTTTAAAACATGTATTTACTTATTCCAAAACATAGGTATATCGTACTCCAACTTGAATATTATTTATATAATATCATAGTTAAGGCTAATATTCATTAGGGTATATCACTATTCATAAGGTTATGTTACTATTCATAAGGGTAGGTTACTATTCACCAAAAAAATAAGTTTTTCTTATCGGACTCCAAATAACTTACTCATCACAACTGTGTATGTCATATTTTCAAAATTCACATCACAGAAGTGACAAACTTATGTTTACTTGGATAGGTTATAACAAAGTGGTGTTTTTAGAGGCTTAGTGATCCATGCATTCTATAATAAATCTATTTTTAAATTCTTGGGGTGTTACATTATCCCCCCATTACAAAAATTTCATCCTCAAAATTTGAAATTGAACTTCAAAATTTAATGGTTGATACTTGAAAATTCTCTTAGGGAAACCCACATCAAAAATAGGGATAATAAAATATATTCCTAAAAAATGGTTAATGGAGATGAGGTGGTCACCCAAAAAAGTATGCTTTCGAATGAGGTGACATTATTCGGAAGAAAAAAACTAGACATGGAAGAAAAATCTAACTATGAAGTTCTGATGGAACATGATAGAGGACATGTCCATATGAATGTTGATTAATACAAAACTATAAACTAAAAAAAATAAATTCATCGATATTATCAATGATAATAATAATGGGGAAAAAATTTATTTAACACTATTTTCCTTGATTAGAGGAATTATTCCACTCTATAAGAGTATAAATATAAATTACTACTTATAAACTCATCCTTTTATTGTAGTTTAACAATCTATACCTCATCACATAGCATGGGTTACACCATTTGGTGTAGCAATACATTAACCTCTAAAATCTCATAAAATGATAAACTTAAACCATTTCATAAATGGTTAAAAAATTCTAAAATATAATGATTCAACACATTATAATTAAGTCCTCTAAATTTCCAAGATGAACTTATCATTAAACCTTAATCAACAAGAAGTAGCTCAAAAATTCACATTCCAAACATGTGAATAACTTCATCATGTATCCTCTTGAAATATCATAATAACTTGAATTATCATAAAAACCATATTGGAAATATGCATTATCAAAAATTTATTAAGTAAGATACATGTAATTGAATATATTCCTTAAATCCCAAAGTGCTGTAAACTTCATTGATGATAGAATATACCACTTCTCGAAAATTCAATAATAAGTTCCAAGGTAGTTAATACTTATTAGAATCAATCATTTCTGTATTATTATTTCAACATCAGATATATATTAAGGGTTGTCTTTCCCACAATCATGTTTTTTCTAAAAAGTTTAACTTTCCACTAAATCACTTTTCCTTTGTACCATTCATCATATAACCTCAAATCCTTATGAAAGAGTATTATAGTACAATCCTTATATATCTCATAATTCATACAACCAGTACATGACTGACAAAATATACAAATGGCATGATTCTTGACTCGGAATATTAATCATTCTACTTCATTTGCAGTAGCATCATATCTTGCTCATTATCAAAAATCATCATTTTGGGTATATTCCTTTGACGATTAGGACATTGATTCACATAGTGTTCCATCTCCTTACAATTTAAGCATTGTACATTGGAAACCATTTTATTACCCTTGAAATCATGAACTTGGTGTCCTTTTTCTCCACACTTATAGCAAACACCCATTCCCTTCAATCATTTACCAGGGTTATTCTTTCTACAGTTATCACATGGGGGAAAAAACTTATTTCCCTTATTCCCTTTATCCCCATATCTCTCTGTCATCCTCTTATATTTTTGCTTCCCTTAAAATCCATAGGACTCAAAGAAGTCTTTACATACCTTGTTAACACATGATATTATTTCATAATATGATGAGGATACATGGGTGACAATATTCCTTTGAAAAGGTGATTTAAGACCATTAAAGATATGATCCTTCTTACTCTTCACATCCTGTGCATTGGTTAAGTTCTCATTCCTTATGCTAGGTTCCATATCTAATCAATTCCATATTATATGTTATGTCAAAAAATTATGAACTCTCTATAACTCTAAACATGGTATAGCACAAAGCATAAATTTATGCATCGTAAATCCTAGAACCATATAATTTGGTTACTTTGGGGAAATAAATCCCTCACAATGGTGGGTAAATAAAATGTGAATTATCCTAAGCATATCCCCTAGGAGTGTCAAAACAAGAGTGCAACAAGGCCCATTGTCGTGTACTAGGATACCCCGGGTCAAGCCCAAAACTCATTGTCAGAGTTTTCACTCCTAGGTACATCAGTGCTAGAGTCACCTCTACTTGTTTATATTCAAGTAGGGATATATTTTCTATAAAGATACACATAATATATTACTTACCAAAATTTGAGGATGTTCTTGCTTGTTTATCCTCAAAGACCATCTTAGGGCTTTATTCCATAACCTAAGTTTTCTAAATCTAGTTCCCAAGGTTTCTACTAAACTTCATCTGATACCAACTGTAAGGATCTGAACCCAGTTTCTCAGAGCCAGTGTCTTATTTGATTACATTGGTATATAAACAAGGAATAAGCATCCTGACATACTGATTAGTTTAGTAGTCTTGAAGAAACTAGATACATACATGGAACCCATTTTACATTTTGAAATGAAATAAAAAATGATACATAACAAAAGCTAATAAATTGCATCCTTGAAAACTCAATAAATGATATCTTCTTATAAACCTGGGGAAGGAAAAAAATGAAAGGTGTGAGGTCAAACACTCAGTAAGGGTATGAAATAAAGTGGAAGATATCATAACTTAAAAATTAGGCATGTTGAATACATAGAAACATGTGCCTTTAACAAAAATTTGAACACATTATGGAAGGAATAAGAGCTGAGTAAGTAATTCCATAAATAAACATAATCAAGGGTATTCTACTAGTCGAGTAACCACATGAACCATAAATTCTATTTTCATAATGAGGGAATGAATAATGTGGGAAAACATAACCATACCGTCAAGTCCTCATGCCAAGACCATAAATAATCATTTTCTCAAGGCCTTTTTCCAAAACCGTAGTTTGTCTCATGAGACCTACCGATGCACCGAGGGGCTATAGCGGGCCTTACCCAACACTTACTATGTACAATGAATTCCTCATATGAAAGGGGTGAATATAATCAACATATAAATTCATATTAAAACTAACATATGAAATGTAAATAACATTCCCCAATCATTGAACATAAACACTAACCATTCTGAATAATATGGTGAATGATATAAAAATAGAACATCCATAGTCATAATAACCAGAAACCCTGAAACAACATATTGTAGATGATATCTTATTAGATAAATCTCAATTAAGTACAAAATTCAACATAGGATGTTGACATAGACGAATATATTTATAAATGATACAATTAAAAAATTATTGAGGAAATAATCCTTAAATATTCCAAAGTGTCCCATACCACCTTGAAAAATTAAAATAATAATCCATTAGAATATCATGAGAAAAAGGGGACTCTTGATATGATATACCAAAGGGAAGTACATAAAACATAAGAAATAAATAAGTGGTGAACAAGGCTGTTGATTCTCCTTTCCGTCAGAGAGTCTAAATGACTGAAAAAGGGGAGTACCTTAGCCCAAAGTGATTCATCCTTTGAAGAAACATAAAAAATTGACATAGTCATGAACACAGATTTGTTTACACTTGGGTCACGCAAGTTTCATCATGGTCGCATAAGTAGACTTGCACACCACATCTTGGCCGTGTAGGTGAAGTGTGCGCCCTACTTGATTTTCGCTCGGGGTCTTCAGCAGCCTATAAATACCCCTGGTGGGCCCCCCATTTTGGAGGATGAAAAATTCCAAAAGCCAAATTTAAGATCCCGGTGCCCTAGTCTCTTCTGGAAGTCTTCCGAACACTTCTAAGGTAACTTATTACCTAGAATGGAAGCTCTAAATAGGGTAAACAAGGCCTAAGTGTTGAAATTCATCAATACCTATGCGCCCAAGTGTATAAACCCTTAAGGGAAATAAAGACACCTGTGCGCCACCTTGTCCCTTCACCAGAACCTGCACGCCACTCTTTTGGAAGCCCCTAGGGATAATACTAAGGGCTTGAGCCAAATCTCTCCCAAGTACTACCCCATGGGTTGACCGTCGCGCATGTACCCATGTGTCATGCAGGTATACCTACGTGACCAGGACCTGCATGCCCATGCAGGACCTGCACGCCTACTTCTTTTTGGGTTCCCCTCCTTCCTATTCACCTCTCTTATTCAAATCCACCTTTCCTCATTAAGATTTAGTCTACAAGACACTCTTCAAAGCCATTTATGGCATGTTTACTTGATTGGATTCCTTATCTGAAAGGAATTTTATGAAACATCTCTCAAAACCTAGTGATTTACATGTCTTCATGTCACTAAGGTGAGAGATTTCATTCATTCAGTCTCATCCTTTAAGATGAGAAGATCTTAAAATCTAGGCATCCTCCTTAGGAGTAATCCCCAAATTCCCAAATATGGGCCTCCTTTTTAGGAGTAAGACCCAGTCCAAGTTCTATTAACCTGGGCATCCTCCTTAGGAGTAAGCCCCAAGTCCCCTATTCCTAGGCCTCCTTTTCAGGAATAAGCCCCAACTATCAAGTTACCTTACTTTTGGGCATCCTCTTTAGGAGTAAGCCCCAAGTTCCCAAATATGGGCATCCTCCTCAGAAGTAAGCCCCAAGTTCCAAATTCACTTAACATGGGCCTCCTCCTTAGGAGTAATCCCCATTCATAATTCCCCTTAACCTGGGCCTCCTTATCAGGAGTAAGCCCCAATCATAATTTCTCTTAACCAGTCTTAATTTACTTTTGATTTGGGCTTCCTTCTCAAGAGTAAAACCCAATCATAAGTCCCCTCTAATTTGGGCATCCTTCTCAGGATTAAGTCCTAAGTTAAGTATTCAAATCTCCATAAAGCACATATACCTTTATGGACCTTGTTCTCGGGTTTCTTCCCTGAATTAAATCCTAATATTCATCTATCTGGGCAGTCATACATACATAAGCCCCACATCATTTCTCAGGATTGCATCTTTTGTGTCACAATTGTCTGGTTTTACCAATACCTCTTGTTTCTCACACCGAGCATGAATCACATGAGATTAGAGTGTAAAAGTAATTATGACATCTTTCTTTGAGCCATCAATCATGAATAAACCTCATAATCCCTTACTTGAACTACGTGGGTTCTGATTCCTTTTTCTAAACAAGGATACATAGGTAGACCATCTGCAGGTACGATCCCAACTCTGAAATAATTCATGTCCTTCTGAATGACAATAAACTTCAAGTGCCCCGCTGAGTGGATTTTAAACCAGTATGGTTATCATAATGACCAAGAGATTTATATATAATGTGTTGAAGGATACCATTGACTAAGAATCTCTAACAAACACAGATGATTCTCTATCAATGAAGAATCTCGAATACATATAAAATATTCTCTAAATTTTATACATATTAATCATTTATTGTCAGATCTAAAGGAAAACTCATTTTCATACTTGGTAATTTAATAAGGACTCACGAACATAACTTAAATCTATAAAGAGAGTCCCGGAGTAGACAATAATTCCCCCTAAAAAGGTGTGATGAGTTCGACCTCCCATCCTCTTGACCAATGAAAATTCTTAAGTCTCATCAGTCCACAACTAACGAGCACCTACCTTTGGAAAGTAGGTCTAAATGGATATAGAATCATTGGAAGTTTCCGGTTCTACAAATAAACCCGTTATAAACCGCTTGGAATGTTTGAACCTTAAACAATCAAAGTCATCCCCAATTCCTGAGGAAACAAAAAATGGTGAACCTGACATGAATCCTTAACTAAGTTAAAGTGATGTTTTACTTATTTATTAGGCCCCTATTTAAACTCAATGAGATGGCCAACAAAACAATCAATAACATATGTGATCATCCAAAAGATGTAGTGGCCGAACTTATCTTGATTATGTCTATTATATCAAACGGTCACTCTTTTCCAAGATCTTATGTGTTACAGAAATGGCTTCTCTTAAGTTCACACCTGTGAATACCTCTACTGTGAATACCTCTGTTGTGAATGCCTCTGCTGCTACTCCTGCTGGATCGTCATCCGCTCTGAGGACGACATCACCTACTCAGCATCTTCAACGCTAGGTATCAAATGTGCTGGTTAAAGAATACCATTAAAACAGTACTATTCTGACTCTAGAGGCCGCTCGACAAGCCCTCCAAGTCAATAATTCACCCTGGTTGTCCGGAAAGTGACGACTAGCGATCAAGAAGCAGGTGGTGCCAACCACCGTCTCCAACCGTTTCGGGTCGTTATCCCCAGAACGCAATCACCGGTCTCTCCCATATTCTGGGTAGGTGAATGAGAAGGCCACTGAAGGCCTTAATTTTAGGAGACAGGAGTCCTTCCCAAGGGCTCCCGTTAACAATTGCCGCCAGACTCGTGTGGAAGTGCACCCTCAACATGATGAGGGTGTCATCTATAGGAGTTCGGCTCAGGTTCCTCGAACCCGAGCAGGCAAGACGAACCACTAGAGGAGACGACTAGTCAACAGTGAGCATGTTCTTATCTCTGTCATTTCCAGAGAAGTCCACCAACCTAACTTGGTGGCAAGAAATGAGTAGGCACACAAACCCTTCCATTTTAATTCCGCTGTCTAGCAGACTCGTCTGGTAGCAGCACGCCAATCCCACCAGGCAATTCCGGTGGAGTACTATAGACAAGAACATACACCTATTTATAAATCATCAGCTAGTCAGCAGGCTCGTCTGACTACATACGATGAAGCCCGCCAACCCAATGTGTTTCCAACTGGTAAACAGGCACATACACCTGCTTACACTCATCAATCCTGCCAGCAGCCTCGTCTGCCATTATTGAAGGAAGCTCGTCAACCACGTTCGGAAGAGTGCAATCAGCATGCACATACACCTGGTAGTATTGGTCAAGCCTACCAACAATCTCGTTTGATAACACCCAGATAAGTCAATTGGAAAGTCCCAATGACAAACAGGAGGCAAACTCAACTCTCTTCCCCCACACTTGAGTACTTTCAGAATTCACTAATAGGAAGATAAGGAAAAGAACAGTAATACACACATACTCCAAGCACGGAATGGACGTATGTCCCCGTTCTAGCAGCTAAAGTCACCAAGAATATTCTGTCAATGGTGAAAGAGCAGAAGCAAATCCCTGCTCATATTCTAGATGCCTGACTGGATATTATAACAGCTTCAACAACATATCAGGGGAAGACACACAAATCTATCCCTACCAGTGGAGTGACACATCAACATATCACTCCAGAACAGACACACACCTCTGTTCTAATCCAAGAGGGTTTTGGGGCATACTCCCCCATATCATATGGACAACCAAGTCAGACACATAAACCTGATTTGAGTGGAGATAGTTAGCCTAACCTGATCATTTCTCCTAAGCAGGCACATACACCTGCCCATAATAACCACTTTTGTCAACAAGTGGTTCCCAAAGTGAGTAAGAAGGCATCTAAGAAGAAGACCCATCCAGTACAGTCAAGAAATCAAGAGCCTATTTGTAATATGGCCTTGCTCGATGCTGTAGTTCTTAAAGACCTCAGACAATTATCTGTTGGAATTCAAGATTCTACTCCCTCATTTCCCAATATTGGGAACATTAATTCCGAAGGTCTTTATCAGAAACTTCCTCATGAAGGCCTGCTTCATGACAATTCGGTCGATCTTGAAATTTCATCTTTATATGAGATCCACAAGAACCCTCTGTGTGGCTAGAAGACCAAGGAGAAAAATGTTTCATCTTTTGCTGTAACCCACCAGGGTGGTCCTCCCCATGATGGTGAATTTAGCTGCGAAAATCCTCTCCGCGGTAGTGATTCACATTGCCTAGAAAATGCTCCAATGGAAAATGTAGTGATGAGAAATCCCTCTTATCTTGAGGCACTTGAAAATGTAAATCCAGTCATGTCTGATGCTTTACCACTAGCAGGTGAAATACTTTCTCAATCATAAGATAGCCCAGGGTGTAGGTCATTCTCCGAACCACCCATGGGTCGTTCATCTTCTAGTTTGATCAGTAAATTCTCTACCAATCATGTTGAATCCGATGAATCAACAAGGAAGCACCAGATTTGGTCTAATTAGGTAGAATAATCTCCATCAAATGATAAAGAGGACGTGTTGAATATGAGAAAACAACTGGTGAAATATGAAGTGCCATTCATGTTTTGGCCTCTGGCTGACTCTCAGTATGACATTCTAGAGATGTTGATGGAAGATGTAATTCATGATATTCGTCTCAACATATGGAAAACTCTTTATCAGTTGAAAAAGAAAATATTATCTTATGATGAATATGAAAATAATGTCAAGATAATAGAAGGATTACAAGGCCAAATTGACTTGGCATCTCTCTCAGTTTCTCGATATCTGAAGGTTGAAAAGCAGCAAAGAGCCCTTCAGTATTCATGCCTTGGAACACTAAGAAGATTGCGCCATTTAATTTCCAATGCCCCATCTGGTATTCATGTCAGGGGATGGAATGTTCATGGAGCACTGCATTTCACTGTACTCTCTTGTCAGCAAAGCCCGCCGAAAATGGTCTCATGCAATGTTATTGCCCATGGTCGGCCACAACCAATTGGTTTTGTTTGTAATCAAAGGATTTATCAAGAACATGCCTCAACTAGTTCTTCTCCAAGTCAAGCATACAGAGAACAATTTGTTGAATTACTCCTACATCAAGCAAACGAGAATATTGAACAAGCTTCTCGTTTAGAGCAAGCACATCATCAAGTGACAGAAGTGTCAGAAATCATCCAGCATTCATTTGAGCCAGGTGATAAAAGTGGATACAGGTTGATGCATCCAGCCAATTTCCGGACTAAAGTCTTCAAGATTAGGAGAGCTTTCAAGAAAGTCTCAGATATAGCAGCTCAAGAACCGCCCCATATTTCCAGACTGGGGAATATTTCAGCCCAACCTTCAGAATCAACAAATAGGATTTGAGGAGTTGAGCAAGAACAACAGGAACAGCCCTAGTCCACTGAACTGGGGAATTTTTCAAATCATCAATATATTCCTCAGATAAAGTCAGTCTTCTCTCGATTAGGGAAGAAGCCAAAAGAGGAATGAAGAGTCTAATTATTAGGAGATTCTCTCTAAATTACGGTTCATCAAGAAGTTCCTAATGGATCAAATCAACCAAAGGCAATGTCTCATCAAGGAAATGGAAAAATACAGTATCGCAAAAATGCCGATAGAAGGGATGAAATGCGTTATGCATTAATTAATGTCATCAATGCCATTGTTGATGATCCTCCAAAACATGAGGCTCACTCAGAGGGATCAGATAAAGAGATTCCTGCTCAAGAAGTTGTACGCACAGACACAAATGAAGAAGGTGTGCGTACATGAAATCAAAGGCTTACCAAGAATCTGGGTGTTCCTTCAAGTAACAAAATTACCCCTCTCTGAAAGGTATCCAATAAGGAGAAAAGAAAGAATCAGGTTACATACCCTTTCTATGGAGAAGACCAATCGCTCTCATTGGAGAAAAGATTCGTGTAACAAGAGGAAGAAATGAAGGAATTGAGGAGGTTGAATGCAGAACTACTTTAAGGTAGTCTTCCTCTTAAGCGTACTGGAGTCAGCCAGTCAAGGGAATTTGTTGTATCTACTGAGATGGATCAAGAATATCCTCCTCTACCAGTACACCCTCGCAGGTCTAATCTTATGGGTCAAGTGCAACAACAACCGGTGGTGTTATCATCAGTTTTAGTACCAGCCACCACATCTGTCCAAACTCTAGTTATTGCACATGCCCAGGTCCAAGCTCAACCAGATGTTTCTCAAAAGTTAATAACTACTATTGAGTCATTAACAGCTCGGTTGGAATCTATAAAGGTAAAACGAGCTCAAATTCAACCAGAAAGGAGAGCTTACCCTGAATGGGTTGATACAATTCCCCCCCCATCAAATTTTGAAAGTACCACATTCCAAATCTTTAATGGTTCGGGAGACCCATAGCAACACTTAACACATTTTGTTTCTCATTGAGATCCTATGATGGGAACCCATCAACAACAGGAAGCAGTTAAGGTCAGGTGTTTTGTAAAGTCATTAAAAGGACTTTCTTTTGTCTTGTATACAAGCTTGTAATCCCGGTCAATTACCAGATGAGAGGATCTTAGTCAAAGATTCCTTCTTCAATTCAGCTCAACTTTGCCAAAGACAACAGTTTTTGATCTTAAAAATTGTAAGCAAAGGCAGAATGAAAGGGTTTCATATTTCATTGCTTGCTGGAAGGGATTAACCTATTCCCTAAGCTTAGCACTCCCTCTAGAGAAATTGTTGCCAATATGTGTGGAAAATTTTCATGATGAGTTACGCACAATGTTGATCCCCGTGAAATACACAGGAGGGTTTCGAGACCTTACTTAGATCGCTCAGCAGATCGAAGACTCTCTTACAAAGACTAAGGATAAAACTCATGTAATTCCATCAACTCCAGGAAGGAGAATGGGTAGAGTAGAGACTACTATAGTTATGCTTAAACAAGCACCTGTACCTGCTTCTACTTCAAAACCTTCATCTTTATGAAGGTCTCCACCTCCTGAGAGTTAACAACAGAGGTCGTTTCTTCAAGATTATCAATGATATCAAAGACAGAAACAATTTGAGGATCTTAAGAGCAAAGTTTATTCTTTCTGAAATGAACAAGGTCCTCGTTACTTCATTTCGGCTCTGGAAAATAATTTGGTTAAATTTCCAAGGCCCAAAAGGCCGAACAAGGAAGGCGATGAAGACCATCCCAACTATTTCCCATTTCATTAGATGTTGGGGCATCCCATTCAGGAGTGTTTTGTCTTCAAGGACCTCCTGCAAAAAATGGTCGACTTGGGACAAGTCAAATTGAAAGGTTCTTCAGCTCAGGTAGCATGTTTTACTGCTACAAATCCAGAGGAAGAAGGTGAGTGATAAGAAGTCAAAAGAAAAAATGCATAGAAATATGATGATTGGATGGTCCGGAAAATGATTAACCGAACTTATGCCATTTTTTGAATGCAATTGAAGAAACCAATTGTGTCTTCTGCTATGAATGCCACAACAAACCCCCCTTCATCTGAGGGAAAATCCTCAAAGAAACAGCATAATTCAAAGAAAGAGGAACAATCAGAAGAAGATGAGATCATGTCAAAGCCCAAGATATCTTTGACTCTGAAAGATTTTATTCCATCTACTTCGAAGCCACGGGCACCACCCCACCAAACGGAACAGCCTAAACTGGCTAATCAGACAAAGTATTCATCAGACTAAGAGTTGATCTTTGGTTCGGTTAACATGATTCACTTAATAGATCCTTATGCCAGTCACAGTTCCGATCTCAATGAGCTTGAGTTCCCTGTATCAAATAGAGGAATTAGAGGGAGTTCCAGAGGTCTGGGATATATAGGAAGACATGAATATCCCATAATCCACTATTCAAATTCTACCCCTGCCAGAACTATGTATGCAGCATAAACTCGTGGTAGATCCCTTCAACGAGCTCAACAAAAACAAGAAAGTTCTTCCAGACATGGAATATTCAGTCCTGACACAGTTATTCTGGAGGATCATTTGGAGGTTACACCTTCTTCCTCTCAGTAAGTAAATAGACCTATTCAGTCTAATCTTCCAAAGCCAGGAGTATTTCCAACTCCTACCCTGATACAAGATGCATCTACTTCTAAAGAATCAACTTCCAAGGCACCTGATAAACCACATATTCCTGCTGGGAAACATAGACCTTTGGATCAAAAATATGATGTATTAAATTTTTTTCCCAAGTACCGGCCAAGTTATCAATTCTGGATTCCTTGAATCTATCAAAGGATCTTCGGGAGGTACTCATCGTGGCTTTTTCAAGTCCTCAAGAGTTTGAAACTGAAATTGCTGCAGCTGTTCTCTACCATGTAGAGAATAATCCTGCAAAATTCCATGCAGTGATATATTTCACAGATGAATATGAAGATGATGTTGTGCATGGACATATTATACCTTTGTATTTATTTGGAAAGGTCAATGATGTAGACATCTGGAGAGATTTTATTGATAATGGTTCAGGAGTCAACCTCATCCCCATTGATACACTTCGTCGATTGGGCCTCACCGAATCTAATTTATCTCCTTCTACTTTGATGTTGCAAGGGTATGATAAAAATGAACAAGAACATCTGGGCAAAATCACACCCAAAACCCAGTTTGGAGACCTTGTATCCAATTCAGATTTCATGGTGGTTCGTCATGACACAGCTTTCAACATTTTTCTTGGAAGACCCTGGCTACATCAACATGCGACTATCCTTTCATCATACCATAAATGTCTCAAATATTGTTTCAATGGCCAAATTGGGACATTATATGGTGATAAGGCCCCATTCAAAATATGTTAATCTCAATACATTGAGGTGGAATTCTATTACATGGAGGGTAAAGAGAAATCCACAACAAGGGAGATTTCCAAGGTTAATGCTCCTTATGGTTTGGAAAAGATTCCAGTAAACCCATTTATACATGTGAGTACAGATTATGTGTTGTCTATCAGTCAAATTGATAGGATAGACCCAAATACAAATACTCTTATGGAAACTTTCATAATGTCAATTACAACAATCAAGCCAGACAACATGGGAGAAATTGGTGATTCTCCAAGCAATGATGAAAGCTTAAATGGAGATGTCATCATTTCATCTACTGAAATTCAGAAAGTCTATGCTTAGCCAACTAGGAGAGAAGAAGTTATTGAAATGTCAGAGTTGAATGATAATGTCGATTCTCAATCCATCATCTCCTCTTTATTACCCAAGGAAGACCCTTCATCATCAATGGGGTCAGAAATGGAAGCTTCTTCTTCAAGATGTTCAAATTTTAACATCTCCCTTGATCCTGGAAATTCTACTTCATCATCTACTATGCAAGTAGAAACAGAAGAAATAACACATGTTGAAGAATAAGAGGAAGATCTCAGGGATGCTCCTCCAGCTTTTGAAGAGGGTATCTCTACCACTGTGGATGAACTCAGAGAAATAAATCTGGGTACAAAAGAAGAACCACATCCCACTTTAATTAGTGCGTCCATGACTCTTGAAGAACAGGAAATGTATATTTCATTTTTGAAGAAAAATAGAGATATATTTTCTTAGCACTATACAGAGATTCCAGGCCTTGATCCTGATGTTGCTACTCATCGTTTGAGTTTTCCAGAAGAACATTGAGTATTTAAGCAAGCCTCAAAAAGAACACACCCAACTTATGCTTCCAAAATTGAAGCTGAGGTGGATAAGCTTATCAAAGCTAACTTCATCAGAGAAGTTCAATATCCCAAGTGGCTGGCTAATATTGTCCCTGTGAAAAAGAATAATGGACAAATTAGAGTTTGCATTGATTTTAGAGATCTTAATCGGCATTGTCCCAAGGATGATTTTCCAATTCTGATCACAGAACTCTTAATTGATGCAACAGCTAGCTATGAAGCACTTTCCTTCATGGATGGATATTCTGGGTATAATCAAATCTGAATGGATCCATAAGATGAAGAATCTACAACCTTCAGAGCCCCCCAGGGTGTGTTTTGCTATTGGGTAATCCCCTTTGTCTTGATGAATGCAGGCGCAACATATCAGCATGCCATGCATCGTATCTTCAAACCCTTTTTAGGGAAATTTGTTGAATGTTATGTGGATGATTTGGTGGTTAAATCCAGACGATGTTCTAATCACTTGACTGATTTGGAAATCATATTCCATAAACTTTGACAACACAATTTGAAGATGAACCCCTTAAAATGTGCTTTTGGGGTAACCTTGGGAAAATTTCTCATCTTTGTTGTATGCCATCATGGTATTGAAGTCGATCTTGAGAAGAAAAAGTCAATCCTTGGTATGTAACCTCCTCAAAATTTGAAATAATTGAGAGTACTTCAAGTACACTTAGCCTATATTCGGCGTTTCATCGCCAATTTGGCAGGAAAAAGTTTACCCTTCACCAAATTGATGAAGAAGGGAGTCACTTACCAGTGGAATGAAGAATGTCAAGAAGCATTTGATATTCTCAAGAATTATCTCTTGAGTCCACCGGTATTAATGACACCTGTTGAAGGAAGACCACTTATCCTCTATGTGTCAGCTTTAGAGCGATCATTGGGTGTCTTTCTTGCTCATAAGAATGATGTTGAGAATGAAAACAGCCTCTACTATCTCAATCGGACTATGCTTGAAGCAGAAACCCGATATTCAAGTATTGAGAAGTGCTGCCTAACATTAACCTTTGCAGTTTATAAGTTGAGACACTACCTGCAACATCACGAGGTCTAATTGGTATGTCACAATAACCCGCTCAAATTTATCCTTAGCCGTCCAATGCTTACATGACATCTGGAATGGTGGGAAGTTATTTTGCAGCAATTTGATATCCATTATGTGTCTCAAAAGGCAATAAAGGTCCAAGATCTGGCTGACTTCCTTGCTGAACATCCTTCAGTAGAAGATACATCTTTAGATATTTAACTTCCTGATGAAGAAGTCTTTTCTATTCAAGATAATCTTCAACCATGGGAAATGTACTTTGATGGTGCTTCCAGAAGTCCAACAGGGAAGAAAATGGAATATCCTAAATTCAACAAAGTTGGGTTAGGAATTGTACTTATTTCCTCGGAAAAGGCAGTGATAACTTATTCCTTCTTATTCTGGGAAGGTGGTATAAATAATGAAGCAGAATAATAGGCTCTCATCACAGGATTGGAGTTGGTGCTTCAAGCACAAGTGAATCACATAAAGGTGAAAGGTGATTCAGACCTGTTAATCAAACAAGTCAGTGGGGATTATGCCATCAGAAAAGAGGAGTTAATCCCTTTATATGATTACGTTAGAGAGTTAATGGCAGAATTTCCTATAGAACCGACAATTTTTTATGTCCCACGATCTCAAAATGCTCAAGCTGATGCACTGGCCAATATAGGCACAGCTCTGGCAGATCCAAATCAGGATGAGACAATCATCAGTATTGCCCACCTTCGTACAATTTCACCTTATGTTCAAACTAGAACAGAGGAAATCAATGAAATTAGTCCCATTTCTGAACCATATGGTTATACTACAGGATGGATGACACCTATGAGGGAATACCTTCAAAATGGAACACTTCCACCTGATAGAGCTGGGAAAGAACAAATCTGGTGACATGTGGTTAATTTTACTCTTTATGAAAGCCCAGATCACCTAGAAAAAATTCTCTATAAGCATGGTTTTGATGAAGTTCTCTTCAGATTCATTGATGGTGAAGAGGCAATGTCTATCATGAAAGAAGTACATGCAGGAGTCTATGGTGCCCACTAGTCTGGACATAGAATATCTGATCAAATTCAAAGGATTGGATACTTTTGGCCTTCAATGATACAAGATTTTGTTGATTTTACAAAGAAGTGTCATTCATGCCAAGTATGTGCCAACTTCATTCATCAACCCCCAGAGTTGCTTCATACAACTAAATACTCATGGATATTTTCCACATGGGGAATGGATGTAGTGAGACCTTATCCTTCTGCTACAACCAAGTAGTTTAAGTATATTCTTACCACTACTAACTTCTTTTCAAAATGGGAAGAGGCAATACCTCTCAAAGAAGTTAGTTCTAAAAGCATTGTTAGCTTCATCAAGTCTAACATCATTACCAGATTTGGTGTCCCTCATACCATATTGACGGAAAATGGCCCTAACTTCTATTCATTTGAGGTAAAGAAGTTGTATCAAGAATACAACATCAAATCCAACCATTCATCTCGGTATCATGCAGCGGCCAATGGCCAGATAGAGGCCTTCAATAAGACTCTTTCAAACATACTACAGAAGATAGTGGATAAAGTTAAGAATTCATGGCCTGATAAACTCTTTCATGCTTTATGGGCTTATCGAACCACCACCCACACTTCAATGCGATCAACTCCATATTCATTGGTATATGGAACAAGAGTAGTCTTGCCCATTGAAGTTCAATTACCTTTTCTCATAGTAGCCATTTGTGATCATTCATCTATAGATGAACAATCTCAAAAGCGATTGGATGAATTGGAACGATTAGATGAGAAAATATTGTGCACCCTGCACCATTTGTAAGTCTATCAGAATCTAATAGCATGAGATTTCAACAAAAAAAGTTCATCCTCATTCATTCATTCAGGGAGAATTGGTATTGGTTCTCAGAACTCGAATGATACCAGGAAAGAAACCTCCCAAGCTTGAGGAAAAATGGGAAGGACCTTACTCAATACATAAGGTCTACTCCAATGGAGCTTATTCTTTAATCTCAATGGATATAGAACTCATCACGACTCCAACCAATGCCATATTTCTGAAAAAGTATTTTGTGTAACACAAATACCCTATCATCCAACATGACGTTAAACAGTGTTGCCCTTGATGCAAGACTTTAAACTGCATAGTCCCTTACGTCCAACAAGACATTAAACTGCATAACCAACGGTCCATGTATATGACCTTAAACTATTCTCACTATTGTCCAACATGACGTTAAACTGTGTCCCCATTGTCCCCACTGCAAGACATTAAACTGCATAGTAATACGTCCTAGCTACATGACACTAAACTGTACAACAATCTATCGTCCAACATGACGTTAAACTGTATTGTCCCTTATACGTCCAACATGACGTTAAACTGTGACTTCCTAGATACATGACACTAAACTGTATAGAAGTCCCTTACATCCAGAAAGACGTTAAACTGTGTAGCCATCGTCCTAGCTATATGATGTTAAAATGTGAACCTCTTCATCTCACATGACGTTAAACTATGAAAAATTCCCTAATACGTCCTAGCTACACGACACTAAACTGTACAACATTCCATCGTCCAACATGACGTTAAACTATATTCTCCTTGCTACAAGAGTTTAAACTGCACAGTCCCCAAAGTCCTTACTGTAAGACTTTAAACTGCATAGTCCCCCAATTGTCTAACATGACGTTAAACTGTGTTCAGCCCCTTATACATCCAACATGACATTAAACTGTGCATTGTTAGGTCTGTTTCTACCTTTTGTTTCTCACACCGAGTATGACTCACGCGAGCATAGAGTAAACTTCAACCATAACACCTTCGCTGGGCCTCTAACCATGCATAAGTCCCAACACTTTCTTTTTTAGATTGTTGTCCTCAAAAACAACTTGATCACCAATTCATTCTTTAATTGAACTATGCGGACTTTGATCCTTGCCTTCTAGGCTGGGTACGTAAGCAACCTCCCGAGGTTCAAGCCCAAAACCAATCTCTTCACATCAGTTTACCTCCATCTCATACGATGTTGATTCGTGAAGCCACCCCCAAAATCAATATCTTCATATTGGTTCACCTTTGTCCTTGCTATATAACGTTAAACTGTACAACACATTTGTCATGTACAACAATAAACTACAACATTCTTTGACACCCTCACCTGAGAGGGAATCATTATTTATATTGATCTCCAATCATGTTATATTCTAAATACTACGTGCATACATGGCAATGACCGAACCTTTTATCTTGGGTCAAACCATCATTTCACTAAAGTCCCCTTTCACCCTTCATATGTATGAACCAAATCTATACAGAGGGTATTTCAAGAACTACGTGCGACTTGATTCCCATCCTTATGGGATACGTAGGAACATTTGAGCATCCCTCAAATCCAGCCCCATGTCTTTGGGCATAACCCCAAATTTCACTTTCAGTCCCTTGGCTGAAAAGTCCCCTTGTGAAAACAGGAATGTGATATGAAAAACCCTAGTCTTCATTCACATCAGGTTTATAAAACACACACTATGTATTCATTATTATGGTCCGAGCTCTATGACCCAAAACTAAGATCTCCCATACTTTCATCCCACATGACATTAAATTGTATTTCAAGAACTACGTATGGCTTGATTCCCATCCTTATGGGATACATAGTGAAGTCCAACATTTCAATTTAGGACCCATCCATAACATGATTATGATTATCATTGGTCTATGTATCTCTTTCATGCATTGAACAATGCCCATTTTTTTGTGTCATACTCCTAACCTTAAATATTTTCAGATCTTCATAACCCTTTTCTTGACTTCTGGTCACAAAATGTCTGATATCTAAGAGTTCTTTTTCCTGACTATGCAGCACGTTCCCTTAGGTATCCTTGCATAAGTAGTCTATATAACAGACCTGTCAGCCAAAAGATGCTATTATTTGACTATGCAACCAATGCCCTTAGGTGGACCTGTATAATTCAACCCCCTGACGGGTTTTTCAAATAGTGGTAACTTCATTCTTGGGAATAAAACCTCTTTTTTCCTTAGTTGTCTTAATGACAATATGTAGGGATCCACAAAAAAATAGCCGTCCTTAACATATTTGTCCCATTCTCTTTTTCATGATCTGAAAGTATTCAAGTCTATGGTTTATATTTTCCTTCCCTGCGTTTGGGTCAGACCTTTGTAAGAGTGACATTCATCCAGTTCTTAGACAATCTTGTTTGGAGATATCTTCTCCATATTCAAGTACCTCTCTCCATACAAAAAACTCTATTCTTTGGAAAATTTGAATGTCTATAAACTTCCACTAGCTTTTTAGCAGTTGAAAAGTAAATTTCTGAGAGTTATTTTGCCTGACTATGCAGCACGTTCCCTTAGGCGGCCTTGCATAAAGTAGTCTACATAACAGACCTGTCAACCAAAAGATGCTATTATTTGACTATGCAGCCAATGCCCTTAAGCGGCCCTGCATAATTCAACCCCCTTACGGGTTTGTTAAATAGTGGTAACTTCATTATTGGTAAATACTTCTTCTAATGCCTCTTAGTCCTTTTTCATATCATTCCTCAGATTCAAAATTTCTAAAGTCATAGTTTACATATTTTCCCTCATACTTGAGTGTGGTAATATGTTTTTAGATAAATTTTCAAGGAATTGAGTCAATTTTAATCCATTCGGTCAAAGTTATTTCAACCTTAAACATTAGCCTTTTTATGTCCGACATGAATGACTTTAAACTGCCCACAAAAGATAAGGGAACTCTAAACAAAATTCAAGTCCCATCTCACTAAACATACATTTCGTATGATTTAGGTAATATTGAGCAATTAAAAGATTCGAAGTTTGTAGGGTTATTTATAATAGTCCTAGGAAAAATAAAACTATGATTTCTAAGACCATTGGCTTAGGTAAAAATTTAAAGAAAGTAGCAAAACAAGGCATGCACAAATGATTGAAGATGAAAGTGTGTTTCATTTGAAGCATAAGAGTTATAAGGACATCCATATACTGGAGTCTCTTCTCCTTTTCAGGAATTACAAAAGCCTATCAACATAAACTTTCATTTGGTTTACGGAATCCTGAGATACATCAAAAGCCACTTGAAGCTCATGCACTCGACCGACTTCACTCTTTTCAGCTTGATGTAGTGCTTTATTGGCATCTGCAATGGCTTTCATACCATTAATTTGAGCTCCTTCCAGTGAATTATTAAGTTGGTCAAGTTCCCCCGTAACAGCATCTAACTATTGCTGAATATGAATCTACTGGACGACTTTGTCTTGGATCTTATGCTTCAGCTCCTTTAACTTGGTAGCATAATAATCCTCAGCTCGGGATACCGCAGCCTCAAATTCACTGATATTGGCTGACAACCTCACCCTGGTCAAATATTTATTGTACCTCTGCTCCTGATCCCTCATTAAAATGACTTGTTTCACCACAACATGGATATTTTGATATCCAAAACCGCCAAGTCCCAACATGACGAACAAGGATGACAGTCGGGGAATCTTCGATGACAACTCTTCTAAAGGCACTTCAGATATGATCTTCCATATGTTCTTCCATTCCTTGCGTCATGAAAATTGGAATGCCTTTTGTATCTCTGGGTCTGGTTCAGCATCACTATCACAGGGGGGAATATAATCCAGGATTAATGCACTTAGGGAAGTGCCCTATTCTGCTCCTTCCCCCCTGAACCATGTTTCTTCACTTTCTATTCTCGTTGGGGTGGAGGCTGAGGCTTCACCTCCAGATATAGCCACTGAAATTGATGGCCCTGCACAATCAATTGAAAGCTTTGGTTAGTTTGAAAGGAATATTATTTGATTGATTGTCTTGAAAATTAAGTACATTCACGAATATTGTTATCCCTTACCCAATGGTAGATCATAAACTTGAGAAGGCTCCTCCCCGTCTTTCCTAGTTTCGACAGGATTTTCAGGAAGAGTTTTAGGAAGCTCTGCTAGGTTAAGCTCCACTTGAGCTAATGTCTCTGCTATAGTAGGGTTGTCTATACCCCCATCAGCAATTGGCAGTTCAGCAGCTTGCTCAGATGGAACTGCACATTTCAACTGATCATGATCAGAGATGTAATAAGAAATTATTTTTAACAAGATAAAGGATAACACTCATGTCCATAATCTTCTAAATTACATGGTAATTTAACATGATCTAAAAAATCTTTAAAAGATGCACCAATTTCTATCATTTCGTCCAATGTTATCTCATAATCTTGGTTAATCTCACCAGTGGGAGCATTCGATATGTCTTCTAGGCGACCTTCATTTTGCGGCCTCTGACCCTGGACAACGTCTTCAGATAAAATCGCGGCATTAGTTGAAATGGCCTCCAAAAGATCTAGTGTAGGGGTTGAACCTAAAGTATCACAAATGGAAGTCAGTTGATGTTTCATTCAACATTTTATGAAACATTGTTAACTTACCAGAAGTAGGTTCTTCTCTTATTGTAGTAGCAGTAGGAGTGATATTGGGAACATACGATGGTTCCTCTTCAGGAGAAACCAAGCCAATATGAACTTGTGATTGTTCACCAGCACCCTCCGTCGTTCTTAGAGGAGGGTCAGTCCTCTCACTCAGAAGGGAAATTGAAGAATCCCCTACAATACCAAAAAGTATGAACTATCTTTTAATGGGTTAAGAATCATTATTATCTAATGGACTTACCACTACTGATGAAGCATTTACCTGTGGACTTCCTCCTTTGATGCTTTTTCTTCTTTGGATTTTTTGGAGTGATGGAATCATCATCTATAGGTACAAGAATTGGAGAATGAAAATCCATGTCTAACTCCTCCTCTATGGCTTGCTGGCCTAGAGATATCTCACCTGGTTCATGAGGAGATTCATTAGCCCCAATGGCGGTGCCACCAGGACTATACTGTGGTGAAGGAACCTCATCAGTTGCTTTCTTTGCAAGCTGCAGGATGGAGAAAGTAATTTCCT
Organism: Viscum album; assembly: GCA_963277665.1. Taxonomy (NCBI): domain Eukaryota; kingdom Viridiplantae; phylum Streptophyta; class Magnoliopsida; order Santalales; family Viscaceae; genus Viscum; species Viscum album. The sequence continues at coordinate 1,969,977,669 of OY728161.1, forward strand.
TGAGTAACAAACCTTTAACTAGAATCAAGTTACAAAGAAAATAAAGAAATAGGCTTACATCATCAGGAGCCACATAATCGTGCCACTCCTCATCTCCAGAAGCACCAATCCCCCCAGTGGTTCCACGATCTATCATTTCCTTCACCCGCTTGGTGAAAAGAATGGAATTATCAGTGGCATATATGAGAATCTCTAGCTCTCTGATGTAAGCCTACACTTAATCGGGGTTATCCTCGAAATAGATATCGGTGGAGGCCAGAAGATTCCCTATTCAAGGGAGGTGTAGCCCCTCGCACAAATCCATCCTGTCAGTTTCAGCATCGCAGAATAAACTCTGCCATGTCTGGACAACCTCTGGTCGTAGATATTCAGAGTGTGTACCAGAAGGCTGCGAGGAAGGTCCTACAATCTAGGACTTCATCTTATTCCCATCTCCTGCAACTACGGATAGAGAATAAGAAAATAAGACTTGTTTCTCTATAAATTAATTATGATTAAAGTGCCCCAATGAAGTAACTCACCAGGAGTTGATGGAGTTGGTCTTTTGATTCTGACAGGAGGATTGTATCTAGCACGAGGCCGCTTTGCCGCATGTTGTGCCTCATCATCCCCATCTTGGGAATCCGATGAGTCAGCCCTCAGTGAGAAACCTGGTGACTCAACTCCAGGTTGGGAAGCGTCACCTTCTTGATAAAGGGTTCCTTTTTCTATGGTTCTTTTCTTTTCCCCCACCTGATAAACCAGACGATTCAGTACCCCTCCAGGGTATGATGCTATCCAGTTCTCGGCATACCATGTAGTCAAGTTACTTAACACTTTGTCAACTGATAGATCAAACACTGCCCCAGTCTTCTCTATAGATGTCAGCAACCATAGTTTTCGGGCAACCATCAGATCCTGCTCTGACCTGACATGCATAGGAGGGGATACAACAGTCTACTGTAGGCACTTGAATTGGCATGCAAATCTGCATGGAGCATAGGCCTCGCATATAATCTCTCCGTCAATCCTGGTGGCCAGCACACCATCTCTGCAAGCCAGCATGTACGACCTCAATTCCAGACTGGAGGTTCCATCATCAACAAACCTCCTGGTTGGAGGGATTCCATAAAGAACGAAATTGAATTCCTTGTACATTCTTAGCCTCACCTTCATATCATAGAGGTTGAGAGCAAACGAAGCAACTCCAGAAAATGCCTGCACTGTTGGCCTGAAGGAACTTCCATGAACCTGTACTCCGTTCTATACATTATATGTCTTGAAATGAGTGGCGATCCATCCCCACAAAACTTAGAATGGCCCCTCTATTCTCAAATGACAGTTACCCATAAAGACATGGAGTAAGATCCTGTGAATCTTCACCAAAATGGGGGTGGCCAACCCAACCATTTTCTTCTCAGCCAACTTGGCTGCCACAACGAAGGTCCCTGGCCTGACGCCTCCCTTCGAATCCCTGACTAGAAGAAGATAAACACTGAGCCACAAGGCTAAGAATCCCGCCAGATGGGTCTTTTTTTGGATTCTATGTTTCACTTCGTACCCCCACTTCTCAAATTCCCATGCTTCCAGGGTCGGCCAAAATGTGCCAAGAGCACCCCTCTTCGCTGTTATGGGGCAGGTAGTAGGATGAGTACAGGTGTCCCCCTTCTCCTTCGAATCCTTCTCCTCCTTCTTGGTAAGAAACATATTCATCAACTCCTATGGATGAATATCCTTTCTAGAATGAGTTAAAGTGGTCTTTGAACTCTTGAGCTTGTGGAAAATTTTCAATAATTCTCGAGCCACAACCGAAGTCTTCTCTGAATCATTCCAAGTCACCTTGGGAGGGGTGAATTCATCATACATGTCACCCCGAATTAGAGCCCCTAAGATCTTGTAGACATCCCACAGACTAATGCCTACTTATCCATGATTTAGATGGAAAGAATTGGTTTCTGGGCTCCAGTGGCTGATTAAATCCGGCACAAACTCATCATTTCTATAGACATTTGTCTTCCCAGCCCAGACAACTTCATATATCGCAGATCCTTTCAAATACTCAACAAAATCTGCACAGGTTTGTCACACCCTGTATGCCCACATCCAAGTTGGCTTCACACCTCCTCCAGGATGGAAGTCCCAACTCTTCTTCCTGCCTTTGTATTGATCCATCTGAGAATTTTGGATGATTGAAGGATAACAATGTGGTTGCAGATCGGGCTTGTGAGGTTTCGGATATGGTGCACAAGGTATATGATGCATCATATAGGCTTTATCAACTGTTCTAGTATTTATAAATGATACTCCACTTGAGATATTTGCTGAAGAAAAATTGGTGTAATTCTAAAACCAAGAAATTGGGAGATAGTTCTTTGCCTCTGGAATGTTGACATCTTGCAGATGACCATACCCATACAAAGGAAAGTAGATGCTCTCTAGAAAGTTAAGATGATAGTTCATCAAATACTTGGCGAAGTCTGGGAGAGTTCCGTTGCAGACAATATAGTAATCATATCCAATAACATTCATCAGGTCATCAATTCACTTGCTAGCCAGTTCATCAGCAATTCTGATTCTTCTAGGATCCATTGAATCTGCACAAAGGTCAAATAACTAAATCTTAAGTGAGTATATTTTTCATAAAGTTTGTGAAGAAAAGTGAAAAAATGGATAAGGCATTAAGGTGCGCAAGTCCAATTTTGGAGCTCAAGTATAGTTGTGTCGTGCAAGTTCTAGAACACAGATATCACCGCACAAGTCCAAATACCTCTACAAAAGCACGACACAAAGAACCAGCAGAAAACAAGACACTTGCGCGACGAAGGAAACTTGTGCGGTGAGAGAGGGAATATTTGAGAACCAGTCACTTTGAGTGAGGAATGACCACATATATATAGGCAAGGCCGCACCCCTGCGCGCCGAAGGCTGCGCGACTCTCACCTGCGCGCCGATATCTGCACGCTCTGAACTTGCATGCCGCCCTTCCTTCGGTTTTTTTCTTTACCTAAGAGTCGCACCCTCCTTCTTTCGGATCCAACTCTGTGGGGGGAATTTTGTTGACTCTCCTTTCCTTCATAGAGTCTAAACGACTAAAAAAGGGGAGTACCTTAGCCCAAAGTGATTCATCCTTTGAAGAAACATAAAAAATTGAAAAAGGCATGAACAAGGATTTTTTTACACTTGGGTCACGCAAGTTTCATCATGGTCGCGCAAGTAGACTTGCGCGCCACATCTTGGCCATGCAGGTGACCTGAGCACCCTACTTGATTTTCTCTTAGGTTCTTCAGCAGCCTATAAATACCCCTAGCGGGCCCCCCATTTTGGAAGACGAAAAATTCCAAAATCCATATTTAATCTCCCAGTGCCCTAGTCTCTTCTTGAAGTCTTCCGAACACTTCAAAGGTAACTTCTTACCTAGAATGGAAGCTCTAAAGAGGGGAAACAAGGCCTAAGTGTTGAAATTCATAAATACCTGCGTGCCTAAGTGTCTAAACCCTTAAGGGAAATGAAGACACTTGCGCGCCGCCTTGTCCCTTCACCAGAACCTGCGCGCCACTCTTTTGGAAGCCCCTAGGGATAATACTAAGGGATTGAGCCAAATATCGCCCAATTACTACCCCATGGGTTGACCGTCGCACAAGTACCCATGTGTCACGCAGGTATACCTATGAAACCAGGACCTACGCGCCCACGTAGGGCCTGCGCGCCTACTTCTTTTTGGGTAACCCTCCTGCCTATTCACCTCTCTTATTTAAATCCACCTTTCCTCTTCAAGATTTAGTCTTCAAGACACTCTTCAAATCCATTTGTGGCATGTTTCCTTGATTGGATTCCTTATCTGAAAGGAATTCTGTGGAACATCTCTCAAAACCCAGTGATTTACATGTCTTCATGTCACTAAGGTGAGAGATTTCATTCATTCAGCCTCATCCTTTAAGATGAGAAGATCTTTAAATATGGGCATCCTCCTTAGGAGTAAGCCCCAAGTTCCCAAATATGGGCCTCCTTTTCAGGAGTAAGCCCCAGTCCAAGTTCTCTTAACCTGGGCATCATCCTTAGGAGTAAGCCCCAAGTCCCCTATTCTTGGGCCTCCTTTTTAGGAATAAGCCCCATCTATCAAGTTCCCTTAATTTTGGGAATCCTCTTTAGGAGTAATCCCCAAGTTCCCAAATATGGGCATCCTCCTCAGGAGTAATCCCCAAGTTACAAATTATCTTAACCTGGGCCTCCTCTTTAGGAGTAAGCCCCAATCATAATTCCCCTTAATCTGGGACTCCTTTTCAGAAGTAAGCCCTAGTTCTCTAGTCCCTTTAACCTGGGCCTCCTTCTCTAGAGTAAGACCCAGTCATAATTTCTCTTTACTAGTCTTAATTTACTTTTGATTTGGGATTCCTTCTCAGGAGTAAAACCCAGTCATAAGTCCCCTCTAAGTTGGGAATCCTTCTCAGGATTATGTCCTAAGTTAAGTATTCAAATCTCCATAAAGAACACATACCTTTATGGACCTTGTTCCCGGGTTTCTTCCCTAAAGTAAATCCTAATCTTCATCTATCTGGGCAGTCATACATACATAATCCCCACATCATTTCTTATAATTGCATCTTTTGTGGCACAATTGTCTGGTTTTACCAATACTTCTTGGTTCTCACACCGAGCATGACTCATGTGAGATTAGAGTGTAAAAGTAATTATGACATATTTCTTTGAGCCATCAATCATGAATAAACCTCATAATCCCTTACTCGAACTACGTGGGTTCTGATTCCTTTTTCTAAACTAGGATACATAGTTAGCCCATCTGCGGGTATGATCCAAACTCTGAAATAATTCATGTCCTTCTGAATGATAATAAACTTCAAGTGCCCCGCTGAGTGGCTTTTAAACCAGTATGGTTACCATAATGACCAAGAGATTTCTATATAATGTGTTGAAGGATACCATTGACTAAGAATCTCTAACAAACACAGTTGATTCTCTATCTATGAAGAACCTAAAATACATATAAAAGATTCTCTAAATTTCATACATATTAATCATTGATTGTCAGATCTAAAAGAAATATCATTTTCATAATTGGTAATTTAATAAGGACTCACGAACATAACTTAAATATATAAATAGAGTCCCAGAGTAGAAAATAATTCCCCCAAAAAAGGTGTGATGAGTTTGACCTCCCATCCACTCGACCAATGCAAATCCTTTAGCCTCATCAGTCAACAACTAATGAGCACCTACCTTTGGAAAGTAGGTCCAAATGGATATAGAATCATTGGATGTTTCCGGTTCTACGAAAAAATCCGTTAGAAACATCTTGGAATGTTTGAAACTTAAATAATCAAGGTTATCCCCAATTCATGAGGAAACAAAGTCATATATCTCAAAAAAGTTAATGAGAGATGAGAACAATCCTTTTTACTTTTAAAAGAAGATTCCTTTTGTAAAATCATTTATATTTGACATGAAATCATATTTTAAACATGAATATACCATAAAATAATATACTAGGACATTGAAATTATATTTTAGGCATAAATGATGTCCCACTGAAGTGAAATCATGTAAAAAGTGTTCTTAAGATTCTTTATAAATAAAACATTTTAGAGCATTTTAAGGAAAGTATTAAAGAGAATTTTAAAGTGGAAAGGAACAATCATTCTATTAAATCAAGAAATGATCCAAGATAATTTTTCAGGATAAAATAAGCATTTCTATAAAACTAATGGTGGATTAAAACAAATTTTTGAATACACTTGAAAATTGGTAAGAATTTGAAAATATCCCTTGAATTGGGTTTGTATTTCAGAAATAATTTTGAAAGTTCCTTTTAAAACATGTAACTATCCATAAAATAAGGAATTATTATGGTTGGTGAACATATATATAACACTCAAACAGAATTTATGTGATGTATATAATAATAAACAAGCGTTTAATTGAGGTAATTAGACAATAAAAGTAACCCGAATGAAAATGGAGGTTCGGGTGGAAAACCCTTACCACTTTATAATCAATCGATTCGTATGCCCAAAAATTAATAATATTAAAATTATACATTTAATACCATGAAAATAAATATATTAATGATATTTTACATCAATGGGAATTATACATACACAATTCATAAGTATTTTTAGTGAATACAGGAAACCTCACAAAAATGGAAGTGAGATAAAGAAACCCCTTACCTTAAGTCCGAATGTGTTCCGCTCTTGAACTTAAGGTCCTGGAATATGAAATTAAACTTGTTAATAACTTATTTAAGAACCTATTTGACATGTATTTAGTTTTTCATAACTCTGTTTAGTTCATTTATTCCCTTCTTGATAAGTTATTATATTGAATTTCATTGTTCGACAATGTTCTTTTTCTTTATTTTCATAATCGGTTCACCTGTTCTTAAGTAATAGAGTTCATGTGTAATGGTTGTAAATCTCAATAATTGAATTAGAATATTATTTATGATCATCTATAGGTGTTATTTTTCATTTATATAATTTGGTTACATGGCATGAGGATGAATTATTATATAGAACTTTAATGACAACTGTTTTAGTTAAGATTAAAACGAACTCATTTTTCTTTATAACTTAATAACATTTGTACAAAGGGATTAAATAACCTTACATGGGGTATATTAAATATATAATAATCTTGTTAAACCATAACAATAATGGTTTCATGACCATAATCGAGAATGATAATAGAAATCAAAATCCCATCATCCTTGAATGTGGTAAATTGACACATCTTGGATGGTGTTCTTGCTACTAGTATAAAAGAAGGTAAAAGGAAGAGATGATGATAAATTATTCCACTCTAATGAAAAAATTATAGTACATGTAAGGTAATAGAGTCATCAAAAAAGTTGGATAAGCAGAGGTAATAATAGAAAAAGAAAACAAATGAACTTGAAAGGATAAACAATGAATTGAAAAGAGGAATTTACCTCTTGAACCAAACTTCCTTGAGAGCCTCTTTAAGGGAGATTTTTTGGTATTTTTATGATACCAAGTATTTATAGACGTGGGATTGGAGGTTGAGAGTATATTTAGATAGAATTTGGAGAAGACACAAGGCTTGAGAGGAGTGAAGAGAAGAGGGAGTGATGGGGGGGGGGTTATAGTGGAGGGGAGAGGGGATTGCTCAATTTTTAAATTCATTAATTTATTATTTCTCCACAAGACAAGGAATAGTGAGCCTTCCATGACCAAAAATAGTAATTTTATCATGTGAATCTGAATCAAGCAAATCATAATTAGTTTATTTAGCTTATTTTATAAATTATGGTATTTCACTATTCATAAAAAATTCAAGCATTTCAAAAAAATTCCAAAAATTCACCCCAACCATTTTTTGACATATAGAATCCAAAAATGAATTCCATTTTAAAAAAAATAATTTTATAAATATGATCAATTTAATATTTAATTAAAATCATAATTTATTTTAAAAAAACTGTTTTAAAATATGTATTTTCTTATTCCAAAACATTGGTATATCATACTCCAACTTTAATATTATTTATATACTATCATAGGTAAGGTTACTATTCATTAGGGTATATCACTATTCATAAGGGTATGTTTCTATTCATAAGGGTAGGTTACTATTCACCAAAAATTAAGTTTTTCTTATCGGAATCCAAATAACTTACTCATCACAACCGTGTATGTGAGATTTTTAAAATTCACATCACAGAGGTGAGGAACTTAAGTTTACTTGGCTTGGTTATAACAAAGTAGGGTTTTTAGAGGCTTAGTGATCCATGCATTCTATAAAAAATCTGTTTTTAAATTCTGGGAGTGTTACAAATATCTTGATGACTTTGGGGTGGTATTTATTGATGATATCTTGGTATAATCCAAAAGCAATTAAGATCATGAAAATCACTTACGCACTATTCTAAAGACTTTTAGAAGAAATGAATTATATGGGAAGTTTAGAAAGTGTGAATTTTGGCTTTAATCAGTTTCCTTTCTTGGACACATTGTCTCTAAGGATGAAATATCTTTTGATCTTATGAAGACAAAGGTTTTACTAGAATGGCCTACTCCAACGAACATAACTGAGGTACATAGTTTTATTGGTTTAGTAGGTTATTATCAACATTTCATTCATATTTTCACCCATTTATCCAACCCAATGAACATGATTACATGTAAAGGGGTAAATTTTGTATGGAAAAAATAATGTGAGGACTGTTTTGAAGAATTGAAGAGGATATTAGTGAATTCTTTGATCCTAACTCTATAATCAGAGAATGATGGGTTTGTGATCTATAGTGATTCATCAATGAAAGGAATTGGATATGTACTTATGCAGAATGATAAAGTTATTGACTATACATTAAAGTATTTAAAAATTCACGAGTAAAACTATACTAATCATGATCTTGAGTTAGTAGTGGTAATATTTTCTCTGAAGATATTGAGAAATTATTTCTATGGTGAAATATGTGAGATATATATGGATCACAAGAGTTTGAAGTATATCTTCTCACAAAAAGAACTCAACATGAGGAAAAGGTGATGGATTAAACTACTCAAGGATTATTAGTGTACCATACACTACCACCGAGAAAAGTAAAATAAGGTAGCTGATGCATTAAGTAGGAATGATCATGAATTTCATAACAAAAAGAGGATTGAAAAGGATTCTTTGTACATGGTTCTAGTAAGTATGGACATAGGAATTATCAAAGGAGGTGAAACATCATTACCTTTTTAGTTGGATGACCAACCATATTTATTAGAAAGGTTTAAAATCTCTTAGCCCGATGATGAGAACCTTCAAAAGAAAATTAATGCTGTGAAAGATTGGAAGTTGGCCGACTTTGTATGTGAAGATGGAATTATGAAAATTGGGAAGAGGATATGTGTTCTATCTATACCCAAGCCGAAAAGGGAGTTATTGGATGATGCTCATAGCTCAAATTTCTCTATATACCATGGTAGCACTAAAATTTATAGATATTTGAAAGAACATTTCTTGTGGGATAACATGAAGAGGGAAATTGCTGATTTTGTATCAAGATGTTCAATTTGTCAATAAGTGAAGGCCAAACGACAACATCCTAAAGGATTCATGAAACCTATACCTATTCCTATATGGAAATGGGTTGAAATCACCATGTATTTTGTCACTGAATTACCCAAAACTCCAAGAAATAATGATGCAATATGGGTAATTGTGGATCGACTTATGAAATCTTCACATTTCCTTGTTATAAGGGATGATTTTCCACTAGAACGCCTGGCACGAATCTATATCAATGAAGTTGTGAAACTTTATGGAGGACCTCTCTCAATTTTTTTTGATCTTGATCCATGATATACATCAAAATTCTGAAAAATTATTCATAAATATTTGGATACCGAACTTCGATTGAGTACTGCTTATCACCCTCCAACTGATGGGAAATCAGAGAGGATAATCCAAACACTAGAAGACATGTTGAGATCATTTTAAATTGACTTTGAAGGTATATGGGATCAATATTTACCTTTAGTGGAGTTTTCCAACAATAATAGTTTCTATTAAAGTATTCAAATGGAACCATATGAAGCATTTTATGGGAAGAGATGTCGTATAACAACATGTTGGGATGAAGTTGGTGAAAAGAAGTTTGTGGGCCCTGAGCTTGTGGAGGAAATAACAGCGAAGGTAAAGGATATTCAAGGTCATATCAAAGTAGTTCAAAGAAGGCAAAAAATCTATACGGATAATCGTAAGAAGGATTTGGTGTTTCAAGTGGGAGATCATGTTTTCTTAAAAGTATCACCTTGGAAGGGTGTTATAAGATTTGGGAAGAAAGGGAAACTGAGTCCTAGGTACATAGGACCTTTTGAAATTATAGAGAGAATTGGAGCTGTTTCATATCATTTGGATATTCCACCTAGCCTATCTAAAGTACACAATGTGTCCATGTATCATTACTGAGAAAGTACATGCCAGACCCAATACATGTCCTCACTTCTGAAGGTATAGAATTGGAACCTGACCTATCTTACTGTGAAGAGAATATCTGGATTCTGGACACTAAATAAAAAGTGTTGAGGAATCAGACCACTCGACCGGTAAAGATACTTTGGAAAAATCATAAAATCAAAGAGGCAACATGGGATCCTGAGGATCTTATGATGAAGAACTACCCAAATCTTTTTGAGAGGTAACATTATGGTAATTTTTAGGACAAAATTTATGTAAGGAAAGGATAATGTAACAACCCATGATTTTACAAATAAATTTAATATTGAATTAATGAAACACTAAGTCTTTAAAAAACACCATTTTTATAACCTAGTCAGTAAACATAAAATTTCCACATCTTGGATTTAAATTTTGAAAAACCGACATACATGGTTGCGTTCAGTAAGATATTTAGAGTCTGATAAGACAAAATAAATTTTTAGTGAATAGTAACATACTCTTATGAATATTATTATGAATAGTAATATGACCCTTATGAATAGTGAATCATATTATTATTTTATTGTCTTAAGTTTATGATCTTGAATAATTTTTCAATGTGATATAAAACGAATTATTGTTTCAAAATTGATATTTTTTGAATAAATTATTATTTTATTTAAAAATTAAATTCAACATATTTAGAAAATTATTTTCAAAAAATGGAGTTCATTTTTTAATTCTACATGTCTAAAAATTGTTAGGGTGAAATTTTACGATTTTTTCAAAATACTTGAATTTTCGGTGAATAGTGAAATTTGATAATTTGCAAAATATGTCAAATAAGTGAATTTATGCATCATGATTGAGTCATGGATGATGTAAATGACCATTGGTTCGAACTCACATGCAATTATTACTATTTTTGATTACAAGAATCAATACTATTGGTTTTATTTTTTAAAATAATAAAATAATGATTAAGATATTCAAAATTTACTCCTCTCCTCCACTATAACCCCCCCTCATTCCCTCTTCTATTCACTCCTCTAATACTTAAATCTTCTCAAAGTTCTTCCCAAATACCTTTCCTTAGTTAATGACCACATCTAATAGCTCTTTGTCTTTTCAAAATACCCAAACCCCTTCCCTTAAATAGATTCTCAAGGAGGTGGATTCAAGAGGTAAATTCACACTCTATTTCTTTCAATTTCTTTTCAAGTTCCTTTCTATTATTATCATATCCTCACATCCTCTATCCAAATTACCATGATAACTTCAGTATAATATATATATCAGAATTATATCATGTGAATTGAAGAACCATCATCAATATCCTTACTCTCTCTCTCTCTCTTTTATTTTATAAATGAAATCATCATTCGTGAGGTTCCAATTTACAAACTTTGTGGATGACGAAGTTTCATTCTTTAATTTAACCTTCAATTATGTTCATGAAATAATTTTTATGGTTTAACAAGGCTATAATATATTTATTATAAACTATTTAATATCCATTAACTAGTATATGTACATAGTATTAATTTCTATGACAAAACTAGTTCATAATAATCCAAATACCACCAAATAATCTAAGTGATTGTCATTAATATTTCATCCAATGATTCACCCTCCTACCATGTAAAAAATTGTATATATAACCATTAATTTTTTTTATTTTCCTAAATAATATATAATTTAAATTCTGTATAATTACATCCTTTCCACATGAACATCCATACTAATATACAAATATACCGATCATGAAAACCACGGAAAAGAATACTCCAGAATGATAGAATTCAATCTTATAAATTATCAATAAGAACACAATGAACTTAATAAAATTATGGTAAACTAAATAAATTTTTGATAGGTTCTGAATTAAGTTATTAATAATTCTAATTTCATATTTTAGGACTTTAAGTTCATGATAAAAACACATTCATACTTAAGGTAATGGGTTTCCACCTGAACCTCTATTTTCATTCACGTCACTTTTATTGTATAATTAACGAAATTAAATTCTTATTTATTATTATTTAATCCTAATTAATTCTTTTTATTTGTTCTATATATGTTTAACAACCAAAATCCTTTTTTATTTTATGGGGAGATACATATTTTAAAAGGAAGTTTTAAAATTCTTTCCAAAATACAAGCCCGATTCAAGGGAATTTCTCAAATTCTTACATATTTTCAAGGGCACTCCATAATCTATTTTAGGAAACTATTATAGTTATAAAATCATTAATTTTATTATAAAAATACTTTCTTACTTCACTTCTAGTTTTTTAAAAAGATTTTTTCAAATAACTCTTCTTTTGAAAGTAAAAGAGTATTTATCTCAAGAATTACTCAATGATTTTTGAAGAGTATCTTCATATTTTTCAAAACTCTTATTGATTATTATGTACTGATGGGGTTAATAATTTATGATATCATATACCATATTAAATTTATTGGTTTATTGTTAGTATTATTGTGGATTTTCTATCTTAAAACCATTCACCAATTTACTCTGAATGGTTATTGTTTATGCTTAATGGTTGGGGAAAGTTATTTACATTTCATATGTTAGTTTAAATATGAATTTATATGTTGTTTATTTTTATCCCCATTAATATGAGGAATGAATTGAACTTAGTAAGTTTTAGGTGCGGCCCTCTATAGCCCTTCGGTGCATCTATAGGTCTCATGAGACAAACTACAGTCTTGGCACAAGGCCTTGCAAAAATGATTATTTATGGTCTTGGCATGAGGCCTTGACGATATGGTTATGATGTCCCGAATTATGAATTCCCTCATTATGAAACAATTAATTGATATATCATGTGGTTATTTGACTAGTATAAGACCCATGATTATGTTTTAATATGAAATTATTTATTTAGCTCTTATTCCTTCTATAGTGTGTTCAAGTTCTTTTTTAAAGGCACATGTTTTTAAATTATTCACCATGCCTAATGATTATGTTTATGAAATCTTCTACTATTTTTATTACCCTTAATGAGATTTTGAGATCAACCCTTTCTTATGTTTAATTTTCCCAGGGCATGAATAGGTATATTATGGATGACGTGAAAAAATAAACTAGGAGTTATGGATGTTTTCGAAGGAATTTCTATGTTGTTTTTCATTTCAAGTTGTAATGCTAAACTTATGTATGTATCTTGTTTCCAATGCTACTAAAATACTCGATCCTTCAGGATGAATATTCCTTGTTTATATAACAATGTAAAAAAATAAGGTACCGACTTTAGGAAATGGGGATCAGGTCCTTAAAATAATCCATCTTTCCAATACACTCTATGATCTTAAGAGGTCCCACGTATCTCATAGTTAACATCCCCTACCTCACAAGCTGATGATGACCCAACTGAGGTGAAAATTCCAAGAACACCCAATCAATTATAAAAAATTATAAAAGAAAGGTCTATAATTACACATAGGATTTATGACTACTTTGATCCATCTCAATTCATTTAAAAGTAATATAAATATTTTTTATCTCTCTTAAACAAGGCTTGGTTCCAAAAGAGGAATCTCACCCAACATTGACCATCAAAGAGTTGATTTACACTATTGACCACACAAAACCTCAAATAGATCCATTATAATGTATGAATGATAACTATTATTATAATAGAACTTAACTAGTCAAATATGGCTATCCCAATATCCTCCAAAGTATATGATTCAAGTATAGAAAATATCCTATATGATATGAATTTATCACCTCATCCATCCATCCACCCATCCATCCAAGGATTTTAGCCATGCCCAATTTAACTTGAGAACCCATTACCTCCTAGAGGAATTTCCAAAATCAAGAGTCAAAATAGGGTCCCTATCTAAAATAATAGTATATAACACCCCATGAAACCTCACAATATATTAAACATAAAACATTCCCAAATCTTATTCCTTTGTGGTGCCTCAAATCATAATGAAATGAGCCTAATTGGTTAGTCGATCCATCAACACCCACATGGAATTATTCCCTTTTGGATTTCATGGTAATACGATGATTAAATCCATATAAAAATCATCCCATTTATATATGGTAATTGAGAGAGGTTCAAGTAAACTTGATGGATTTTGGTTCTCTTTCTTAACCTATTGACATGTATAACACCGAGACATAAAATTAACTATGTTGTGTTTTAGACCTGGGCACCAAAATTGACAATTTATATCATAGTAAATATTTGTTTTACTAGGATTAATAAACCATTGATAAGAATAACCCCCCCCCCCCCACAAACTTCCTTATAGTCAAAGTGAAAAAATATAGGTTTTTAAAACAAATAATTCCTTTTGGGTAGAGAGACCACTTGATAATGGTCTCCCCACCATATAAAGAGTTCCTGATACTCCCAAATACTTAATCCCACTATTTATATTAAAAAATAAAATCTAGAAAAGATTATTTCAACTGAGAACTGGCCTAAACTACACCAGAATCTTCCTCCTTTGTATCTAGGTGCATCTGAGCAAAGTATCCCATGATATTCCATTCATCTTTCGATTCCATCTCATCTTGAGAAGGAAACTTCCTACTCAGAGTATCTGCAACCATGTTCCCCTATCTTTTGGTATAGGCGATTTTGATGTCAAATGTATAAATATAATATACCCATTGCCTCTTCCTAAGGTTTAGGTCATTCTGAGAAAATATATAAATTAAACTATTATGGTTAAAATAAATAGTGAACCATTCCTCAAAGAGGTAATGTAGCTAAGTCTTGAGGACATGAATAATTGGTGTCTATTTTAATTCATGTGTGGGGTAATTCTTATCATGTGTCTAATGAATACAAGAGGAACATGACACTATATGATCTTATTGCATAATAACACAAACCAATCCATCAATTGAAGCATTAAAATTAACTATATAGTCTATTCCCACTTTCAAAAAAATTAGAATAGATGTTGAGGTCATATGTTTCATTAATTAATCAAAGGTTTTATGACACTTAGAATCCCATTTTAAATCCAAACCTTTCATGGTAATAGTAGTAAAAGGGGATTCTATTTTTGAGAATTCCTTCATAAATCATCAATAATATCCTTCCAAACCCAAGAATATTCAAATCTTAAAGACATTCCATGGATCCTACCATGAAGAGACAAATTTAACCTTCTCAGGATCAACCATGATTCCATGTTTTGAAACCACATGTCCTAAGAACATAAATTTTAAATTATATAAATGAAATTGTGATAACTTATTATAAAGGTGACGATCCCTCAATATTCCAAAAATGGACTTCATGTGACACTAATGATCTTCTTTAGTTCTTGAGTAAACTAGAATTACATCCAAAAATTCCACAATAAAGGAATAAAGGTAATAATGGAAAATACAATTCATCAGGTCCATGAAAATAGTAGGATCATTAGTCATGAAAAAAATAAACTATGATATATTCAAAGTGTCCATACTTGCTATAGAACGTGGTCTTCAGAACATATGAATCCTTAACTCTAAGTTGATGATATCCAAAATAGAGTTCGATTTTTGAGAACCAATTTTCTCTCTTTAATTGATCAAAAAATAATTTATGTGGGGGGAAATGTATATTTATTCTTAATCATTACCCAATTTATCTTCTGATAATTGACATATAAAAAGATATTTTCATAATATTTCTTAGTAAAAAACACTATGGTTGATTAAGTTAACACACTCAGGTGAATGAGGCCTTTAGCATTCAAATCGTTCAACTGAATCTTTAGATCCTTTAATTTAGATATCACCATATTATTGGAAAGAATAAGTATCATTTGAGTTCTTAGTTCTAAATCAATTAGGAATTCCACTCCCCTATCTGGTGTTAGACCATAAAATTCAACTACGAACACCTTAAAAAATTCTCTGACCATTTGTGGAAACTAACCACTTGGGGGTTCATATTCAAGGTCAAATACAAAAGAAAATATCAATACCCCGAGTTTTAGTAAAGGATGTCATGATAAACTAGATCTCAAATCATATTCTCCTTGAAACACATGTGGGATCCCTTAAAAGATAGAAAAAGACACTCACTGATGAATGAAATCAATTTTATCTTCATGGTCCACTAAATAATCCATCCCAACAATGGCGTCAAAGAGATCCAATTTGAGAACCATAAAATCCCAAAGAATCTCAAATTCATATATAGAGAAATAACACGATGGACATTAGATAGGTGTTGTAAAATCTAAGAAAAATAAAATGAGTTCAATTGAAAGTTTTAAAAGATCCAAAAAATATGTTGATATAAAAAATGAGAGGCACCAATATCAAATAACGAATCTTCTAATGATGAATCAATAAAGATAGTACCTATTACTATTTAAGTACCCATATCAACTTCCACTAGATACTATTCCACTATGTGTAACCGATTTATTCCAGAGGCTCGGGAAGGATCCATATTATCCTTAAAGAATCATACTAAACCGTAAATCCTTTAACAACTAAAAAAACATGACACTATGTGGAAAGGAGAGATCCTGAAAAAAAAATTCATATGATATTATCATCCACATGATTTATAATTTTTTTGAGGTGTGGGGTAGGATCCCTTAATTTTTCTAGTTTTTTCACACTCGTAGAAAGTTAGAGGACCAATACTAGCCACAATTGAAGGTGTGGTATAAGTCTGCTACTGGGAGACATCACTACAACCTATATAATCCTCATTCCACTTCATATTCATAATGTGGGAGACAATAAACTACCACTAGGTCAAAGAAGAATTTAAACCCACCCTAAAATTCTTTCCTGGTCAATTTTTCCCATTAGTGATCTATCAACCACTTTAGCATAGGAGGTTAGATTCGGTATAAAAACCTAAGAACATATATCTAGATTCAATACCATCTAAAACATCTGAGCCTTTAAATTATCATCTGATACCACCTTAGAAGAAAAATAGACCAACTCAGCAAAATGGGTGGCATACTATATCATAGTCTGATCATCTTGTTGGTAGGTGATAAACTCCATAGAATTATCCAAAGTCAATTATTTGGTGTATAACTATTGGAAAACGATGGTCTTGAAGTATTTCCACTCCAAACCTTCATACTATTTTCCCAAAACCACTACATCACACCATCTTATGCTTGGACCTTCATGTTTAAAGGTATAAAATTTTACCTTAATTTAATTTGGTGTTTCCACAAAGTTAAAAATCCATTATATCTTCCCAAAATAGTCATCTTCTCCATGGGGATCATTTATTCCTTGGATGTATAGTGGTTTCTAGTGGAGAAACTCTTGGGCTCAATATTTATCTCCTCTAGTCCCTGGTTTCACTTTCCTTGAATGGGATGGGGGTATATACAATATTCTAGTCCATATAATGGACCACTCAAACTCATGATTCAATAAGATTCTGGTCAACCAGAGGGTTTCCTTATAGAATATCATCCAGATCACCCACTTAAGGAACTCCAAGAAACCTTGTAATGGGAATAGTACTTCATTAAATAATGAAGAGAGACTATAAGACAATTAATTAATCTCAATTTTAATCAAGTAAATATAATTAGTGATATGAGATTAGATCACAACTCAATAATAGAGACAAATTTCCCAACATTCCCGAGTAACTTATGGCTCGTTATGATAAGAGTTGGCTAGAAACTCACTCATAAACTACCCCTTAAGTCTTGATGATACTATATCCTATCTAATAAAATATACCAAAGAAAGAATACCATAAACATGGAACCTACCTTGGATACTATTTTTTCACAACCTGACTTGGGTTATATTTGAACCAAACACCTGATCCAGCCCATGGCATGGAAAAAAGGGAATTTCTGATCCCCATAGGCTATAAAACAGTTCATAGGCATCAAGAACCACATCTAGGAATGATTTTTTCCCACAATACACCAAAAAAATCAACAAATGACATATATAAAATAAATCCATCATGCCATTATAATGTCATATAGTGAATGAAAAATAGCATAAGAAAATATAAGTGCCATCCAAAATAGTTAAACCATAGTATATGAGACCAATAATAAACCATATCTATTTGATATGTGATCCAACATCCCACTATGTAACTACTTGGCTCCCACACCCCACTAAAATAGATACTCACCACCTCCAAGAGGTTCCTTTCCTTTACCTACATCAGATAAAACAAGATCTACACACACCCAAAGGAATACATAGGGTTCAAGAAAAACAAGCCTAGTAGGATCCTACAAAGTGTTTCATAAGTAGTCTTTAATAAATAACCCAATTGTGACCATTTAAAGAAATTATAGGAATGAAATAAGTTTTTTCATAGTTTAAAACAAAACATGGAAATTCACCCTTTCATAGTAGTTTATAAAACATTACCATATAATACTAGTTTTTCAAATCACACAAAAATAACCATTTTAAAATGGAGAAACCTGGAAAATGAATCCTAGGGTATATTAGGTTTGGTTTTTCTAGGATCCTCACACCCTGGTGAACAGATGACGACATGTGCATGAATGCCTAGAATAATGGGTCCAGGTATAAGAGAACACTTCAACAAGTGAACCCCCTATCATAACATATCTTAGTTATAATTTTATCATAAATCCATGCTAGGTAGCTGGAAACCATACCAGTATGATTGTCTCAAAATCTATCCCCCTCATAAGTACCCTAGGTTACTATGTTCCATATCCCACACTAATAGGATTTAAATTTTACAAATATCCCACTCTTGGAGGCTTTCATTTCGATAGTTCAAATCATTTAACAGAATATCAATTATCAATAATAAAACTTCCCAAATTCATAATGAAACATGCATTGAAATCAACTTTTTTATCATCAATACCAAAGGTAAAATCCATTTTATGAAATAATCCCAAACTATCACATTTTAATAAAAAAATATTCCATTAAATAATTAAAAAAACAATTTAAAAAGAGAAATCAAGCATGGTCCATAAAACAAAGGCTTTTCATAAAACCACCTACCTCAAGTGCTTGAAATTTAAAACAATATAATAGGATCTATAAGAAAACGAGATAGTGGGATATTTGATAGTAAGATAAGACCATAAACCATGAAACCCATATCAAGAAACTTAGACTAAACAATCCCTAGATCAATGAAATACAAGGAGAAATTCTTACTATGAAAATAATCAAAGGTTCACACAATGATA
Source organism: Viscum album (assembly GCA_963277665.1). Classification (NCBI taxonomy): domain Eukaryota; kingdom Viridiplantae; phylum Streptophyta; class Magnoliopsida; order Santalales; family Viscaceae; genus Viscum; species Viscum album. The sequence goes on from OY728161.1 coordinate 1,969,996,728, forward strand.
AAGATAGATTCAACATTTTATTCCTCTACCAAAAATTGATCTAATATAAATCTCATTAGATCATGAAAAAAACATATATAACCATAAAATACCATATCTAAGGTTCCTTTCAAGAAAAATAGAAGAGATCTTAAAGAATGATGGATAATGACAAAGAATGGATCTACACCTCTGATTTCCAAGATCTAATTCCTCGGGATCCATTAGAATTGATATATGGAAGGGTTTGGATCTCCAAAATTTCTAATATGTAGTAGGAATTATGAGGTTAATGATATGAATTCTGGTTTTTAAAAAGAATTTTTGGATTAATTAATTTTCATCACACAATTTGGTAAATTGTGTGCCAACCGTGCTCTTAGTTTTATACACCGGAGAAGTTGCATTATTTGACTAATAATGCACTAAATTTGTGAAACAAAACTATCCTAAACCAAAAAAATCCACATGTTTACCTTGTAATTCTACATGGTTTCACCTAACAATGTGAAATCTATGCACATGCCCAAAAACTTCTAAAATCTCCCAAAATCACCCAAAACAAGCCAATAATATTCTGAAATGAAAGATGATAAAAAAATTAATATACTCACCTAAAATTTTTACAGGGATGTGACATTAAATAAACAATATACATTTATTCATAACATAAAAAATAATATCTATGAATAAAGTATAGAATAACCTTAAATAAATTAATAAATTAAATATTTAAAAATGAGATATACTTTTTTATGAATGATTCATAAAGAAATATAATTGAAAACTTTTTTTAAATTATTAATTATGTATATTCTATAATTTTGAATATAAAAACTTTATATTCATTTCCTAATATGAACTTCTTTATATTATTCATTATATGAAATTTTCTTTAAATATATGATATTAAGTGAAATATAAACATTTTTTATTTAAAATTTTTATGTAAAAAAATTTATATAATCTAAATACCACACATTTAAAATATTGATCAAATAAATAATAAGAAATAATTTATATGAGGTACAAATGATTTCTTAAATAAGGCCTTTGAACAATTCAAATTAAAAATTTTGAATAATTAAAAATTTAAATATAAACACATTCATATTTTTTCCTTATTTTGTAATTTATAAACATTTCATAAATTACCCTTATAGTTTCAAAATAAACACATTATTTATAAATTATAAGGCATTTCATATAATTTGGAAATTTTATTTCAATATTAACATTTAATATTTATGGATATTTATTTATTTAATGCTTCATAAAAACTTAATAAATTAATTATAAAAAATTTATAATTAATATATTTTTGAACACTTTTATATATTAATAAATATCCCATTATAAAATTTTCCATGATTTATAAGAAATTTATAAACCATTATAATTAAAGTCATAATTAAATTCTTATATTTTTTTTCTTTTCATTTTTTTTAATTATATACCTATGATGCTTAGGATTAAACACAATGCATTGAATTTTCATAGGAGTAACCCCATGCACCTCATTTAAGAATAAAAACAGTGCTAATCTCATGTAGCGCAATCCTACGCGAGAATAAATCACCAATTGTGTAGGATTACTCTGAGAACTTCATAACATTAATATGGAATGGGATAATCCTATGTGAGATTAACTTTTCACGCAAGTGTATACATAGTATCAAATTCACATGCAAGGACTTGTGTAGGATTAACCGAGTTCCCACATAATATTAAACTGATGCTGGGAAGCCTTTCACGAGATTAACTCAATATTGTATCTTATTTATATATCCTTTCATATAATTAACTTTTTGTGGAATATTATTGCATGACATTAATGTAGATAATCATAGTAATAACCTCATGACATTCGGATATCGAACGTAATATTAAGTAGTATTAATATCATATAGGGAGTCTATATAGGATTAATCTATAGAGGAATAAATCTAACTCTCAAGCCTTCATGTAAGAATCAAAGGCACTTAAATAGATTGTGTAAGATTAAATCATACTATCCCACATTAAATTAAACCACACAACCATTCATATTTAATGACACACACTAAATCTTCAATGATAATATGGTGCTTTTTTTGACAAGAATGTTTCAAATATATATTTTAAGAATAACTTCATGGTTCATTCAACTTGGAATATCTCTAATATCACTAATGAGGTTCATAGTAACATATAAAACTTATACAAGGTATAATGAGTTATTAAGAAACCCATAATCCAAGATCATCCATGCGAGAAAATCCAAAATCACACAACTATATAAAAATGAGGAACACTATATATGTACCATTAACCGAAGCTTCCACTACCCCATCTTCATTTGATGCTTGATAAATATCACTTTAGTTTTATCAAAGTAGGCCTCCATACATGGTATATCAACGGTCCATATCAAATCATAAATCAAATGTATAAGACCCTTCTCTCTCTTACGATATGCTAGAATCGTAATATGTAAAGAGGGTAGAAGGAGAGAGTTTATGGGAGAATCAAAAGTATGAATAGAGTACCTCCCATAGACATTAAACTGTTTATAAAGGCCTCAACGAAAATTATTGAGACACTATGTGTAAGAACCCAGATCTTATTTTTAGGTATGTTTTCCTTTTTCTGGTGTTTTTGAGGAAAAGAGAAGTTTCTGGAAATTTATTAAGTTCACACTGTGTACTTTATGAGTACACGCCGTGTACTCGGTTACCATGGGTAGCCGGGTGCTGGCCGTGTAACGGACCTGCACACGGCTGTGTGTGGTAACTTGGAGACTACCTAATGCAGGAGAGTTCATATGGCGCCAATCCTTCCCTGAGCCCCTGATCGAGCATCAATTCTCTGAAACGAACCCCATGGGTTGCATTGGAATCGCATCAGTGAGTTCTCTCTTCTTCTTAAACCTTGTTTCATGATTTCTTTTCTCTCATGAGTTATACTCAGTTGAATGTTTTAGACTTTTTTGTAGATCTACCATGTTCTAGGTCAATCCAAGGGCCGAAATCGAGGTATATCGATCGTACGATGCCATGTTAGGTGGTTTGTGCCTTTCCATATATAGTCTTTGAGTTATATGTGCAAAAGTGCCCAATACCATTGTTTGGGGTATTGCGTGTTTACAGATTCAACCCTGTTATTTTCTTGCTATGCCTTGTTTTTTTGGATAGAGGTTACTTGTTTTGAATAGGGTTAAGTTTTCCGTGCTATGGATATTTTTCCCATGTTTTCTTGTTTATGACCGTTTGGTCTTGCTTAGCCTGTTAGGCTGCCTTTCTTTCCATGCCTTGTATTGTTAGGGTGGAGTGATTTTTATATGACATGATATGATATGATATAGTTGTTTAACCAAGTAGTTATTTAGGTTTACTTTGGCTGCTGATTATCATTTTTGCATGATTGCTTTACACCGGGCTGCGAGAACCTAGTGTAGTGAGACCATTGGGGAAATTGATGTTGAGGGATTTCCCAGAGTGTCTGTTATAATTATCACATTGCGAGGACATAGGGGGGAATTGATGTTGAGTGCTCTCTAAGAGTGTTTATAGTTACATTATGAGACCACAAGAGGAATTGATGTTGATTTCTCCCTTATATTGTCTATAGTTTACCGCTAAAAGACTATAGGGGGAATTGATGGTGAGTGCTTCCTCAGAGAGTCTTTGAACACACATGACTATAGGGGGAGTTGACGTTGAGTGATTCCTCAGAGAGTCATTGGTATATCTTTCCTTTTATTGTGAACCAGAGGGGTTAGGCTGTGAGTACTTCCCAGAGGGTTCCCTGCTTATGATTAGCTATTTACTTGATATCTGATAGTTGAATGCATTTGAAACTATAGGATTGTTTACTTTTGAGTACTTCCTTGTTTACTGCTTCATTTTGATTATAGTCTGCCATATATATTCAATTATTTTTAGGAACAAATCATTGGGTGGTTGCCTATTGGGATTCATCTCACACCCTATTTGGGTCATGCTTTTGTGCCCAAATATATTATATTGTTGCAGGTTTAGATAAGGTCAAGAACCCTCCTAATTTAGGTACTTGAATTCTTAGAGTTGGAGAGCATGAGACCAAGTTGAGGCTTGCGATGCTGAGGATCTGTTTGTTGTTTTTCTCTTTTAGTTGGGTTCTATACTGTATTCCATCATTGTGACTTGTTTGGATACTTTCCTAGACATATGTATCACACATCATTTATATATGTGCTCCAGTTATTTATATTTACAGTCTTCCGCTGTTTACTGTTGTATGGTGTTACACTACTTCCTCTATTTCTATATGTTTACTTATGCTGTGTTACTCTACCAGTGAGGGCATAATTTCCCCACTATCACACCCAAGGACCTCACTACTAGTCAGCAACCTCTAGCATTTGGGGAGATGTGCTTGAGGCCATGTGACTAACTGGGTACGGGGCGCCTCTGGGGGGCTTCCGAAATTGGGACGTTAAAAAGTGGCATCTGAGGGATTCTTTTTTCTTGACTGAATATTTGGAGCCTATATCCAGGTATAGGAAGAAATAGGTACTTGGTAATATGTTGTGCCTGGGAGTCGCTAACCCGTGTACAGGGAAAAAACCAATCTACCTCATTTATTTCAATTTTTCCGGTTTTTCAATTTTATGGTTGATTTGATTTCACCATTGGGTGATTGACATGTTTTGTGCTATTATCGTTGATGTTATTGAGGTTATATTTATATTTCAAACCGATGAGATGAGGGTTTTCCATCTCATTCGTCATATAGGAACTTGCTAGAGATCACATGTCATGGATCCTTGCAATTCCATTTAGGTTGCTTTAACGATTGTATGTTGTTGTGATAGATGTTGTGCTAGATATGATTGCTATTGTAATAGATGCCTTGATAAAATACCTGCTAGTTGATAGGGTATTGAATTGTGTAATGACTTAGTATGATTTAATGCCAAACTTTGGTTCTTGAGGTGTTATGGGCCCTCATGGACCGAAATTTGGTGGATCATTGCTATGCTATGTTTATATATGACATGTGTAAGTTACCAAGCTTTGATTAATGGGTAGTATGGGACCTCATGGATATGAATTTGTCAATTTAATGTTTTTTTCAGTGTTTTGTGAGTTTTGGGGTAGTTTATGAGGCTTATTGTCTGGAAAAAACCAGAATACACAGCGTGTAATGTTGGACACACATGTTGTGTGTTCTACTTTTCAGGAAGGAACTGTTTTCTTAAGTACATATCTTGTACTATATGTACATGCCGTTTAGTCTCTAACCATGTTACTAACTACCTGGGTAGAAACACAGGGTGGGTAAATCTTGTAAAACACGTCGTGTTTTGGATGTACATGTCGTGTGGTGTAGACCATGTGTCCACCCGTGTAACTAATGACACTGATGGATAAAAACTTAATTTATACATGCTGTGTCAACATTGAACATGTTGTGTACTATAAAATTTGTATCCGACCATGTAACTAGAAACATAGCTCAATGAAATTCTTCTAGAACACGCTATGTCTGTCATAAACACGCCGTGTAGAGTGAGTTGTGTAACCAGCCATGTAGCGAACAACACGGGTCGGTGAAGTTCATCTAGTACATGCCGTGTCTGAAAATAACATGCCATGTAGTCTTCTTTTTGGAGAGTCATGTGGATTATCTATGTAGAATAACTCAGGAAGGGGGAGAGGATTCAAGTACATGCCGTGTGTTAGGAAAACACTTAGTGTGTATGGGGTGTTACACGACCTAAGTTGGTAGAAGTACACGCCCATGTGAAGGATTAAGGGAACACATCGTGTAGACAATATACACACCATGTATCCATGTTTTGAAGAATTTTAATGATTTCTTTCTCTTATTCCCTTATTACACTTCTAAGTTTCAGTCCTTGTTAATATTGATCTAAGGTGTGCACTTGACCTTGCAGAGTCATGCCATTGAGATGTCTTCCGATTGTATTCCAGTTACAGGGATGTGATTAGACATCAGATATGGTTGATCAGGGACTACCAGAAGATCCTCCAGTTATGCCAGTCTTGACATTGACTGTCATTTTGGACATGGGTGCTGATGCACATTTCTGAGAGGGATTTATGAGGTTTATGCATACCTTCTAGGGAGTACTGCCTCCTGCCCCATTGATGGTAAAATTGATGTAGGTCTTTCCGCACCAACATACTCCCACCTTCTCAAGGGATAGAGGACCCAGGCTGCAGAGTCATGGTTATAATCCATTATGATGATCTTTGAGCATCTAGAGATTCCTACATAGAGGATGGTCAAGCTCGCTACGTATATGCTTTGGGATTCCACCAAGAGATGGTGGGATGTCATCTCACAGGCAGGATGCCAGCAAGATATGGCTTGAGAGTAGTTTTAGAATACCTTCTATGATTAATTCTATCTAGAGACCTTAAGGGCTGATCGAGCCCGAGTGTTCATGAGTTTGGAGCAGGGTACTCTTTCTATTATGGAGTATTCTTCTCGCTTCAGTGAGATGCATCACTTTACACCCTTTCTAGGATGATATGAGTTGTTCCTAGAAATGAAGTTTGAGGATGGTCTCAGGCAAGACATTTGGGCTCAAGTGAACATCTTCTGTTTGACTTCCATCACTTCTATAGTCAACCAGGAGATGATCACAGAACATAATATGAGGGATTCTAGAGCTATGAGATAGAGTAGTTTCACATCCAGAGTTAGTGCCTCTCCAGCTGATAGTAGGAAGCGCCGCAGGGAGTCTACACTTGGTGATCTGAGTAGGCGCAATTCACATTCAGGTAGCTAGGTTGTATTCTACCAGTGTGGGAAGGTCGGTCATATGAGGCCACATTACTTGAGAGACTCAGTTGAGTGTTGATATTGCAACAAGATGGGCTATCTTCAGTGCTTCTATCAGATCTTCTCACTAGTAGCTGGTGACCGGGGTTCTTTGATGACTCCTAATTAGTGAGAAACACCACTAGTTTCTCACTTGTCTGGGAATTAGAGTTATTCTGGCCATTTAGGACAAGGTGGAGGTCATGGACATGGTTATTAATCACCGGGCGTTCAACGATAGTAGGGTGGATCATCTCAGAGTGGGCAGGCAGGGTCAGAGGGACGCGATGCAGGTCAGACTTTTGCAGTGGAGCAAACCCAACTGGAGTAGAATCTCGGACCCTATATAGTTATAGGTACGATCCTGTTTGAATCAGTTTTAGATTCTTCTTTTTTCGATACAGGTTATTACCATTGATTTATATTTGTTGTCGTTGTGGAGTTCCTTGGGCTCTGTATCCTTTCTTCTGCTAAGTTTTTGACACTTGACACACCGTTAGGGACAAAAACGGCTAGTGTACGACAGTGCAAGGAGTTCCCTCTCAAGGTTGGTGGGTGTCCCTTATTATGGGACCTTTATGTCCTAGAGATGACAAGCTATGATGTCATTCTCAGAATGTACTGGTTATTTCCCTTCCAGGCAGTTGTCGATTGCTATCACCGTAGGGTGAGTTTCACATCACCAGAGGGCAGATTTTTTCTTTATAAGGGAGAATGGGATGTCTAAGTGAGAAGAGCGGGACTCGAGCATCATGGGTTGGGAGGAGTTATAGCCCAGATTTATAGTCTTTATCTGGATGACCAGGGGACTTTATAGATGGAATTTCCTCCAATGGTAGATCATTTCAGGGATGTCTTTCTAGAGGACTTTTCAGGTTTACCTCTCGAGTGAGAGGTGGACTTTTCTATTGATCTTTTTCTAGAACCAGCACTAGTGTCCATTCCTCCTTATAGTATGGCTACACTAGAGTTACAAGAGTTCAAGAAGCAGTTGGAAGAGTTGCGGGCTAAGGGGTTCATCCGACCCAGAAATTCTCCTTGGGGTTCTCCTGTCCTATTTGCGAAGAAGGTAGCCGGTACCCTCTGACTTTTCATGGGTTATCAGAAGTTAAACCAGTTGATGGTCAAAAACCGATATCCCATACCAAGGATTTATGATCTCTTTGACCAGCTTCGAGGACCTTGAGTGTTCTTGAAGATTGACTTGAGATCTGGTTACCATCAGTTGTGCATTAGACAATCCGATATACCTATTACAACCTTCCGGAGCAGGTATAGTCTATATGAGTATATGGTTATACCGTTCGGTCTCACGAATGCACCTGTAGTATTCATGGCTCTGATTAACCAAATGTTCCATCCATACTTGGATTCTTTCATGGTAGTCTTCATGGACGATATCTTGGTGTACTCTCACACTCGACATAACCATGTCACACATCTTGAGATCATCTTGAGTACACTAAGAGAGCATCAGTTATATGATAAGCTCTCAAAATGACACTTTTGGATGGACCAAATTTACTTCTAGGGTCATGTTATCTCAGAGACAGGGGTATCAATAGACCTAGAGAAAGTGAGAGCAGTAGTTTCCTAGGAGTAGCAAAAGAATGTTTTTGAGGTATGAAGTTTTATAGGTATAGCTGGTAACTATAGAAGTTTCATAAAATACTTTTCATGATTAGTAGTACCACTAACATGCCTGACTAAGAATGGTGCAGAGTACTTGTGGTCAGATTCTTGTGATTCAGACTTTGAGGAGCTGAAAGGGAGTTTGAATTCAACACCGATACTAGTATTTACAAATTCAGGCAAGAGCTATACTATGTACTGTGGTGCATCTGGTATTGGGCTTGGAGCAGTGCTTATAAAGGGGGAATGAGTCATTGTGTACGGGTCTTGGTAGTTAAGGCTACATGAGAGAAACTACCCGACGCATGATCTTGAGCAGGCTGTAGTTGTTCATGAGGTACTGCCTATTGTGAGAGAATTTTGTGGTTTTCACTGACCACAAAAGTATCAATTATATCTTCACTCAGCGTGACCTGAATTTGAGACAGTGAAGGTGGGTTGAGTACCTTAAATATTTTGATTTTGAGCTTGCCTACACACCTGGGAAAGGCAACATAGTGGCTGATGTGTTGAGAAGGATGGATCATATATATAAAGTTCAAGAGGCCATCAGTGAGTGGAAGCTTATGGATCTATTCTCTAAGATGCATTTGGAGGTGCATGACAGACAGGGGTAGATGTTTCTTTCTTCTATAGCTGTTACCTCTACTATACTTGATCAAGTGAAAATGAGGCAGCTATCAGATTATGCAGGCCTAGTATTACGGGAAAGTTTGATGGGAGAGAACCCCATTTCTAGATGGACCATTGGCGAGGATGAGATCTTGCATTTTCATGGGCACATGTGGGTGTCAGCAGACATACACGAGGAGATGATGCAGGGCTTTCATTCCTCAGTTTGGGTAGTTCATCCTGGTGTCACCAAGATGTATCATGATCTACACTGTTAGTATTGGTGGCCAGGTATGAAGAGAGATGTTGCTGGTTTTATCCTGAGGTGTTCCACCTGTCAGTAGGTGATGTGGGAGAGTATCAGCAACCAGCAGGGATTTTGCAGTAGTTACCCATTCTCGAGTGGAAATGGAACGATGTCACGATGGACTTCGTTATAGGTTTTCTGAGGTCTCCTTGAGGGAATGATTCAGTTTGGGTTTTCATTGATAGACTCACTAATTTTTCTCAATTTTTACTGATTAAAGTTCCCTTCAGTGTTGATGAGTTAGGAAAGTTGTACATTCGAGAGATTGTATGTCTACATGGGGTTCCACACTCCATTGCTTCAGAAAAGGATGCCCATTTTACTTCTCGAGTCTGGCAAGGACTTTAGAGGGATTTGGGTATACAGGTACTTCTGAGTACATCTTACCATCCCCAGACAGATGGCTAGTCCGAGTGTACGATTCAAGTGCTTGAGGACATTCTGCGAGCATGCTCCCTGGATTTTGGAGGTTCTTGGGAGAAGCACATACCTCTGGTGGAGTTTTCCTACAATAATAATTTTCAAGCAACTATTTAGATGGAACCTTATGAGGCTTTGTACGGTAGGCCATGATGTTCACCCTTATGTTGGATGAAGGCAGGAGAGGCATCTATGCTGGGACCTCGTCTTGTCTAGGAGACCACAGAGCAGATAGAGTTGATTTGGAAGAGGATGACTACTCCATAGTCTTGATAGAAGTATTATTCTGATCGATGGAGACAACCTCTGGAGTTTGAGGTCAGAGATTAGGTTTTCCTTCGTGTCATATTGAGGTTGGGACACAAGAGGATTAAGAGGCAGGGTAAGATTTCACCGAGGTACGTCGGGCCATTTGAGGTGTCAGAGAGAGTTGGGATGGTTTCCTATCGGTTGATGTTACCTCATAGGTACTGGGATATGCATGATGTCTTCCACGTTTCTCAGCTTCGATGTTACTTCTTAGACCCGTCTCATGCTTTTCAACCCAAAGAGGTTAAGTTAGAGGTGGACGCCTCATTCGAGGAGCATCCTATCCTAGTTATTGATTGAAGTATGAAGGTTATCTATGGTTGTTCTGTTCCTCTGGTACGAGTTCTATGGAAGTATGGGAGAGTACATGATGAGAACTGGGAGAGGGAGACCGATGTATGATCACAGTGGCCAGAGATTTTCGAGGATTCTTCTTCTAATCCGCCTTGCTAGGGAAATTCAGGGACAAATTTTTTTAAGGGGGGAAGTTTTTAAGAACACATATCTTCTTTTGAGGTATGTTTTCCTTTTTTTTTGGTGTTTTTGAGGAAAATAGGTATTTCTAGAAATTTCTTAAGTACATTCCATGTACTTTACGAGTACACGCAGTGTACTCGGTTACCATGGGTAGTTGGGTGCTGGCCGTGTAAAGGTCGTGCACAATGGCATGTGTGGTGACCTGGAGATCGCCTAATGTGGGGACTGGTTAAGGTAAGTACATGCCGTGTACTTATAAAGTACACGCTGTGTACTTTTTTTTCATTAAATAGACCAGGGTCATGTCTAATTGGCAGAAGTGTCTTCTTCTTTTTCTTCTTCGACTAAGAGCATTCGTACGACACCGATCCTTCCTCGAGCCACCGATTGAGTATCCATTCTCCGAATCGAACTCCATCGATTGCATTGGAATCACATCAGTGAGTTATCTCTTCTTCTTAAACCACATTTCCTGATTTCTCTTCTCTTGTGAGTTATCCCCGATTGAACGTTTTATACATTTTTATAGATCTACCACGTTCTAGGTCAATCCAAGGGCCGACATCAGGGTATATCGATCATACAATTCCAAGCTAGGTGGTTTGTTCCTTTCCGTAGATAGTATTTGAGTTATATGTGAAAAATTTCCCAATACCCTTGTTCGGGGTATTGCGTGTTTACGGATTTAACCCTGTTATTTGACTGTTATGCCTTTTTTGTTTGAATAGAGGTTATTTGTTGTGAATACGGTTAACTTTTCCATGTTATGGATGTTTTTCCCATGTTTTCTTGTTTATGACCATTTGGTCTTGCTTAACCTGTTAGGTTGCCTTGCTTTCCATGCCTAGTATTGTTAGGGTGGAGTGATTTTTATCTAACATGCTATGATAGGATGTAGTTGTTTAGCCAAGTAGTTCTTTCATTTTACTTTGGATTCTGATTATTGTTTGTGCACAATTTCTTTACACGGGGCTGCGGGAACCTGGTGTAGTGAGACCATTGGAAAAATTGACATTGAGGGTTTTCTCAGAGTTTCTGTTATAATTATCACGCTGTGAGACCATAGGGGGGATTGACATTGATTTCTCCCTTAGAGTGTCTATAGTTATGTTACGAGACCACGAGAGGAATTGAAGTTGAGTGCTTCCTCATGGTGTCTTTAGTTTACCACTAAAAGACTATATGGAGAAATAACTGTGAGTGCTTCCTCAGAGAGTCTTTGAACAAACATGAATATAGGGGGAATTAATAGTGAGTGATTCTTCAAAGATTCATTGGTATATCTTTCCTTGTATTGTGAACCAAATGGGTTAGGCTGTGACTACTTCCCAGAGGGTTCCCTGCTTATGATTAGCTGCTTACTTGATATCATATAGTTTAATGCATTTGAAACTATATGATTGTTTACTTTTGAGTACTTCTTTTTTTACTGCTTCATTTTGATTATAGTCTGCCATATATATTCACTAACTGTTAGGCACAGATCATTGGGTGGTTGCCTACTGGGATTCATATCACACCCTATTTGGGTCATGCTTTTGGGCCCAAACAGATTATATTGTTGTAGGTCTAGATAAGGGAAAGTGCCCTTCTACTTCAGACACTTGATTGATTAGAGATGGAGAGAATGGTATCAAGCTAAAGCTTGCGATGCTGAGGAGTTGTTTCTTGTTTTTCTTTTGTACTTGGGTTCTGTACTATATTCTAGAATTGTGACTTGTTTGGATGATTTCCTAGAAATATGTATCATGCATCATTTATAGATGCGCTCCAGTTATTTATATCTACAGTCTTCCACTATTTACTATTGTATGGTACTACACTGCTTCAGCTATTGCTATATTTTTACTTCTGCTATGTTACTTTGGCAATGAGGGCATAATTTCCCCACTATCACACCGAAGGCCCTCACTTCTAGTTAGAAGCCTATGGAATTTGGGGAAATGTGCTTGAGGCTATGTGACCAACCATGTACGGGGCTCCTTTGGGCGGCTTCTGGAACTGAGACATTACACTATGATTTTACTCATTTGTTATATAACACATTAGTTAATGGAATTTGATTAAAACCATTGGAAACCCTTTTTCCATGAAACCTCTCATGTGTTTCATCTCATGAAACACTGGATATTAATGATCGCCAAATTTGAAGGATTCAGACATTAATTATTCTACTTCCATGTTAATAAAATGGGTTTTTATCACATAACATTCCATATGATATCCCCAAACATATGAATATTAAATTTCATAGTTCAATCCTTTTCATAAAATACAACTATAATATATCACATGATACGATATTAGCCCAAACACATCATATGTGTATATAATTTGGGGAATATATCATTTAAAAATTCCTTTCAAAATTCATGATTTAAACCATAATTTTTTATGGTTTATTTATATGAAATTTAAATATACTTATAATATTAAATTATGTTACAATACCCTATTGTTTGGTATGTAAATAATAAAATTATTTTTAAAAATTATTTTTTGTTAAATGAAAGATTTGGAAGAATTTGGATGTTTCATGGATAAGGTAGATAGTCAAAAAATAATTAACAATAACCATGCTGAGTTGTTTATACGAGACAACATGTTGTTCTTGATTAGGATCATGGTATAAGAATCATACACAATAATCATGCTTTTGTTAATTTTCTCTGAAATATTATTTTTTCATATTTGAAATTTCCAGGAATTATTCTAAATTATAAAATGAAATTTATCGGGGAAATTATTGATGGTTAAAATTATTATTTTAAGGTTTGAAGATGTGAAGTTTATTTTTAGTTGTGTTAGTTAGTAAAAATTGTGTTTAATAAAAAAATTACTTTTCTTTAAATTTTTAAAATGGATCCCCTTTTCTCTTATGGGTTTTTTATAGAAGGGGAGGGAATACCTTCTCTATATTTTCTTTCTCATCTATCTATGGAAGATAGATCTTTGGGTTTGAGGTGAATTTTCATTTCTTATTACTCCTCCTCCTTCTCATATTCTCCTTCATCTACATTTTCCACATGTGTTGTTTTATAGATTTATGGATTTGGAGATTTAGAGGTTTCATTAAAACATGAAAACCCTCAATTATAAAGAGAATTTCACAAGGAGTTTGTCTGGGATGTGCATTTTAGTCTATTTCATGTAGTTTAACCTTCATGTGTCATCAAATGGATATCCAAGGAGTTTTTTTCAACTCAAGACCCATATAAACCCTATATATGAGGTTTTTAAATCATTAAATTTATTAATTATTGTTTCTTAGATTTTGGTGAGTGAATTCATACTCAAGAAACAAATGAAATATTTTTATAGGATCCCATTGAGCCATGTAGATCCTATATTTTATCAATTTATATTGAAACCATTTTTCCTATATGAGTGTTTTGAAAAACACATCTTAAATTTTTAATGGTTTCTTGGAATATTGATTGATTACATGTTAATTTCTAATGAATTGTTTAGTTATTAAAGAAATTATAAAAAGAGTGGATGACAATTTCTAAATTCTAAATAGGTTATTGAGGATGTTTTCTATTTATAAAGGATTTTTTACATGTTGTAATTTTAATATGTATTTATGGGTTATATATTATTTAATAAATATTTTTTTATTTATTAAAAATATTTAATTAATGGATATAATGTTATTTTCTAGAGAATTTTATGAGAATTTATTTTAGTAATTTTTTAATTGATTTTTTTATTTTTAAACTATTGAAGTAGTTATTTAAATTGGTTTGGGATCTTAGTCAAGGTCAGGCATCATTTACTATTACATCCTGATCCAGTTCACTCTATGAGCAGAAACCAGACTAACTTGTGAAAAGTCTACAAGTGTGACTCCCTGTATTCTAGAGACTACTGACTAGAAGAAAGTATATAAAGGTGGTATGGTGGGGAGAATATACCCTTTGGATTAATAATAATCATAAAAGAAGCATAAATAAGTGAAAGGTAGTAGAACATAATGAAAATTGGCAATCAATAGTAAAAAAATAACTCGACCAGTGCTGAATAAAATCCAACCATGCAAGAACATGATAATTCATAATATAAGAACTCAACACACAATAGGTAATATATACAACATGACTAGACTATAAAAAAATAAATAAAATAAATAATTAAATCTAATAGGAAGCCTAAGTACATGCTTGGTCCCCAACTCCCATGTTAAGTTCTAGTTCATAATGAGTAACAAGAAGAAACAAAATCTATGATCCTGATCTATAGCCATGAGATTTGTCTGAGTACCCAACAATGAACTGAACAATGTTTGAGTAAAACTTAGTAGGAAACCAAAATTAGTGTCTAATTAAAATCTAGTATATGAATATAAAATGTAATGGTGTTTAGTTATATAAAAAATAATCAGTGAATAAAAGATGTATATATAAACCAAATAGAGCTCTTGTTCATTATAGGACTCCTAGTTGAATGTATTTTCTTCAGCCTAATATAAAATTTTTATGATCATGTTTCATTTTATTTTTAATATGGAAATGGGACCTATGGTATGTAACTGAGTTTTCCATATGCAAAGAAAATGTATGAGGTTTCATATCTAAAAGAGGGCATCATCCTGAACATCTAACACAAGGTGATTTGGAATATATTTTCCAATATTTACAAATGAATAATAAGGAACATCATGTCCAATAATAATGAATTAAATTTTCAATGATTTCATTAAATGATATGGAAATCCATGCCCAATAATAAAAAACTCCATGTATAATAATTAGGATCATCATGTCCAATGATTTCAATAAATGATGACGAATTCCATGTCAAATAATAAGGAATTGCATGTCTAATAATGAGGAACTTCATGTTCAATTATTTGAATAAATTATAAGGAACACCATATAAAATAATAAGGAATGATATGTCTAATAATGAGCAACTTCATGTCCAATTATATTAATAATAATAAATAATTACATGTCTAATTTTTTTAATAAATAATAAATAATTCCATTTCTATAACTTTAATGAATTGGTGATGAGTTCCATGTATGACACCACTTAACCATTAATCATTCATACAATTCGTCATTCCTTATGATCCCATCCAAAGCATTCCACATCTAAACCCAAGTATCTCTTAAGGAATACTATAATAGTCAAGCATTGTTGTATTTTATAATTCATCATAGATGATGGGAAACATCCATACCAATCTATAATTTAATCATTATTCACTACAAACCATTAGACCATTTCACTTATAAATAAACAAGAATTTCATGGAAAAAAATACATGCGATTTCATAATCCACCATTATTCATTCACTTAATCGTTTTCAATTCAATTTAATTAATTCTATTATTTAGTTCCTTCAAAATTTTCAATCATAATGTAAGTGATCAAGGACCAAGTGGTTTATCCAAATTGTTTAACAATTCATTGTATTACATTTATAAAATCACTCATAAGTGATAAAAATGGCTATAAAATTATGCATGCCACATTATAATTCATCTTCATTAATTTAAGGCATCCCACTAACTAGTGGAGAGGTCAACACTATAATGGGATAATTTTATAGAATAAGGAAAAATGATCATTATAATAATTTAACCAAAATCACCTTACATAGTGGTTTGGGCTGAGGTCATTGACCTCAACCATGATAAGGGGTTTAAGGAATGTAAAGGTTGTGGTATAAGTATTTAATTAAATTAATTTTACATTTTAAGAAAAATGTGTTGGAAGATCAATGGGTGATATAATGAAAATAATTTATAAATGATGAGACTTGATGAAAAAGAAAATAGACTTCCTAACTCATACCAAGGATGCTTCGCTCATCTACTATTGGGATTTGATTTGAGTTGGAATGAGAGAAATAAAATAATTAGACAACCACTATGAAAATAGGGTATATGATCTCACATGGTAATAACATCCAACATGATGAGTGAAATAAAAAAAAGAATCAAGAGGAATAATACACTTATCGAGGGGGATCCAATACAATCGATGATGCTTGAATCAGAGGCTGGATAGAGGAGATCCATTAAATCCTACCAGGAGGAATGAAGAGATCACATGGATATAAGATGTATTTCACATGAATGGGATGTGGGAGGTGGATTTTGGGGTTAAAAGAAAGAAGGAAAAAAAATTGTAAATTCATCCTTTTTAAATGGGAACAAGGTTTAGTTTCATGGTTAGGAAACTGTAGGTTCTGGACACAAAAAAAGCATTAGATGGGGCATGTAAAATTTTTTTTCATGATCAATGATTAATATGATATTTACATGATGATAAAAAATGTGATCAATAGAATTTAATTAATGAATATAGAAAATCAATAAATGTTGGAACCAATAAATTGGATCATCACATATTATTTATAATTAATGTAAAGAATTAATGAATTAACTTGTGAGAGTTTTTTCTTCATTAATTCCCTTAAAGGGTGATCCACATGTGTTTAAAAACCACTAAATGTCACCATAGGAATCTCTGGGTGCTAGCATAATAGATCCTAATGCTTGCACCATTCTCTTTTGATCACCCATAGAACTGCTTCAATAAAGGGTTCTATTAGATCTCTCTAGACTTAAGAGTGGTGGTGGACGAGGAATGCTCTCCATTCTTGAGATCATTCTTTTAGAGGGGTCTCTCTAGGTCTTTAATAGGATTCTCTCTGGATCTCATTGGGAAAGGAAAATATAAATTAGATCTCTTATAAAAATAATATAATTGGGTTTATATACCACTAGAGTTGGAAAATAATAATTTCACATTCACACATTATTATTTATTTAATCCCCATGGAAACCCATGTCTATAATAATAATAATATTATTTATTGACATACATTAAACTCAGAAATTAAATTAAATATTATTTATTCAAATAATATTCAATATATATTATTTCTCCCTGAACCACTAAACTTGGTATTCCATTCCTCCATAATATTTATCAATACTTGAATAATTAATATTTATTTAATAAAAAAAATATAACTACATTTTTTAAAAGGTTGGGGCTGAATCCTCATTTTATTATTAAAGTAAAGCAAAGTCCTCTTTAAACTAGGTAGAGGGAGACCCATTACATAGCTCGAAGGCCCAAGGGGCATATAGCCCGTTACATGGACCGTAGACCCAATTTTTTGGCCCAAGGACCATTTTGTGAATAGTATTCCTATTGTACTTCTTGCTACAATACCCACACAGTACCCACCACTGCTATAGTTCCCACCATTTCTATAGTGCCGCTGCTACTACAGTACCACTACAGTGCTGCTATAGTTACCTACAACCAATAAGGTTTGAACCCTCATTTATCATATAGGATTAAGAGGATCTTACCACTAAGACAAACCCCAAATAAAAATAAATATAACTACATTATTCTCTAATAAATAGATAAATATTTTTATTTACTAAGTAGAAAATAAATATTTATTAAAGATTATTCTCACAAAATATTATCTAAAATAACTAGTGATGAAATATATGCGATCTATAAAACATGAATAATTATTAAACCATGTTAGTGAATAATATTTATTCAACTTTTTAAATAATAAATTAGAATATATTATTTAACTGAGATTCAGGATACACTTAGTGTGTGACTGTCTAGGTCTCATTCTCAGTGGAATTAGGAGAAGTAGGCTAAAATTCAAGGTTAGCATCTTGAAACTCACTAAGGTACCCATAGAGAAAGAAGTTAACACCTCAATGAAATAATATCTCATACAAAAACTTAATCTGTAATATAATCCCTTTATCATGACATCTCTAATCAAGTAGTTTTCAAGTTGGTTCTATCAACTGATGTGCTTGATGTATCTTTATTTGACTTTATGGAAATAAAACTTTCCTATAGAACCCCATGTAAAAAGATTTATTTAATATATATAATTTACATCAAAGGTCCGAAGATATCAACTTTTATTATAGAACTTATGGGACAAATCCTTTCTCGAATTATTCATTAATGAAATATTACTCATGATGCACCCAACGTATCCTACCACTTTGTGAACATATGTCATCACAATTTTTGTCAATTCAATAAAGTACACAACTTATAATACTCATTAATAATAATATTAAAGTCTAAGGATCAATACAAAAATACAATGATAGGAAAATCCAATGACACATATAAATTTGGATTTCATACTAGTGGGTCTCATTATTATAATATCCTACACTAGATATTACCATGTGTGTACTCCATAAAAAGGTTCATCAAAGTATTGTGAGTCTAAACCCCTAATATCCTGTATCATTTTGTCCCTAAAATTATTTCATCTAGATATGGAACATATATTTAAGAATACTATCATAAAACTTCTAGTCTCTCATCATATCAGGTAACTTCTATGATATTTCAGTACAAAAACTACTCGTAGAAAATTATCACATACTATGTAATGTACAAGAACAATAATGATGTGATAAGGAGTTTATTAATATTAAAATACATGAATAAAATTTATTATAAAGTATACATAAGTTGGTTCTAGGGAATAAACTCTAAAAGACTCCCACTTTCACTAGAGACAACTATTAACAACCTTCAGTACGCTAGCTCTCACATGATACTCATGATTTTTTTGAGATATACCTTTAGTCAAGGAACCTGATACATTTTATTTTTTGATATATATAATTATTGAAACATTACCCCTTTGAGAAAAATCCCTCAAGAGGTGATACTTCCAGACTATGTGATTTTTATATTGGTGTAACCTAGGCTCTTTTTCAAGATCCAGAACTGCAGTATTATCACAATACAATGTGATATGATATTTACTTCTAGTAATCAAATAAACCTCCTTGAAATTTTTTCATATCCAAATGGATTTCTTGTTTATATCAGAAGAAAATATATACTTAGAATCCGCTATTTAATTCAGGACAACTAGCTACTTTTAAATTTTCCATCTCATAGATCCTCCAATGAGATATAAAACATATCTTGACCGTGACTTCAGATAATTATGATCTATTTGAAAAACATCATCAGTATTACCCCTGATGACTATATCTTCATCTCCTCCATACACCAAGAACATATCCTTAGTTCTTCTATGATACTTAAGGGTAGACTTAACAATATAACAATGCTATTCTATTGGATTAGATTTATATTTTCCTACCATGCTCAATGTAATGAAATATAGAGAATATCACATTACATGGAATATAGGATTGATCATATCTCTAAAGTGTATGGGATATTACTCATTATCTCTTTCTATTGTTGTGTATGAAGAAATATTTTCTTAGAAAGATCTATACCATGTGACACTAGAACCAACCCCCTTTTGGATTGTTCCATACTAAATAAATTTAGTATTTGGTAAATGTATGTTCTTTGACTTAGTCCAAGAAGTCTGTTGGATCTATCATGAATGATCTTGATCCCTAGAATATATGTTTCTTCACCTAATTCCTTTATGGAGAAACTTTTTTTACTAGTCCTTAATAGACTATAAGATTGGTCTTTTGTTTCTAATAAGTAATATGTCATCAAAATATAATACTATGATAATAACTACATTACCATTAAACCTATTGAAAACACATGGATCAAATTCATTTTTAATGAAAGAAAATTCTTTTATAGATTCATTGATTTAATTTTTCCATGAAATTGATAATTTTTTAATCTATAAATGGATCTCTGTAACTTGAAAGTATTTTTATCATCACATGGATTCATAAATCCTTCTGGTTCTGTCATGTAGACATCTTCTTGAAGGTTATACTTAAAGAAAGATATTTTGACATCCATCTTAAAAATTTCATAGTCATGGTAATCTGTTATAGCAAGTAGAATTTAAATGGATTTAAACATGTAAATTGGTGAAAAAGTTTTATCATATTCATTTCATTAACATTTTTTAAACTCCTTAGCCACTATCCTTGCTTTATAGGTATTTACCTTACCTTCCATGTCCAGTTTTCTCTTGAATACACATTTTTACCCTATGGAATTTACATCAATTATCACATAGAATAGAACCCAAACTTGGTTATGATATATGGAATCTAATTTAGAATTCCTGTATTCTTTACATCTTGTATATTTGGATCTCTCTGCTGCTTCTTTGTAGGATATAGGTTCATCATTGTCAACCAACAATGAGTTACCATCTTCAGTGACTATAAAACCATATCGATCTAGTTTTCTTACCTCTATAGTACTCCTATCTAGTTCTTGTGTTTCAAGAACTACTTCTTCTATGGGGACCTCTAGAATCCATTCCTATTCCAACTCTTGTGTATCTTGAGCATCAACTTAATCGAAGTCAATACTTATCCCACTATCCTTTTTTAGGTTGTTCTCCCTCTCAAGAAATATGTATTATTTAGAGACAATCATTTTATTCTTTGAGGGGTTGTATAGGTAGTATCCATTTTTTCCTTAAGATACCCTCTAAATATACACTTCTTTCCCTAGCGTGCCAATTTATTTCCTGACAAGAACTTAAAAAATCCGCACAACCCCATTCATGTGTATGCTATAAAACAAGTTTCTTTATACTCCATAACTCAAAGTGAATTATGTTTTCTACTTTAGTTGGTACTTGGATTAATTTATATCCCATAGTTTGTAATGCATATCCCAAAAAGGATAATATAATATCTTCATGAATCATCATTTACCTTACCACATCTAAAAAGGTATGGTTCATACTTTCACCAAAACCTTTCCACTATGGTGTGTAAGATAGAGTAAGTTGAGATAGAATCACAAACTCCCATATAAAGTTGATAAAATCTTGTATAAGATATTCTACGCCTTGGTTCGATTAAATCCTCTTTATCTTATTTTCAAGTTTATTATCTAATTAATTATTCAATTCTTTTAATTTATTAAATTACTCAAACTTATACCTCATTAAGTACACATATAAATATCTACTCAAGTCATCAATAAATGTTATGAAGTAATAATACCCACATATAGATTCTACTATATGTGGTCCCCACACATTAGTGTACACAAATCCTAAAATATCTATGACCCCTTCACCCTATCCACTAAATGGTAGTTTGGTCATCTTTCCTTTTAAACGAGTACAACATCTTTCAAGTGATTTTAGCTCAAAAGAGTCTAAATAACCATCTTGATAGAGCTTTGTTAAAGGCTTATCATTTACATGACCAAGATAGTGATTCCATGGTTGGGTGTTATATGAGACATATGAACACGATTCTTCATCTATTTCCAATACTTTGTTTTTGAAATTTAATACATGAAGACCATAATTTAAATTTTTCATAACATAACATATGTTATCTTTATTAAAGGAAAAAAATTATTTCCAAATTTGAAAATTAAAAAAATATTCATTATAAATGATTCAAAAATTATATTCTTAGTAACGTTTGGTAGATAATAACAATATCTTAAAACCAATATCATTCCTATTGGTAATAAAAGGTGGTAGTCACCAATGTCTAGAGTAGCCAACCTTGCACCATTGGAAGCTCGAAAATCCACCTCTCCTCTAGAAATATTTTGATGTCTACTTGGTTCCTTCATTTAGATATATATTTGAGTATCAAAAGTTGTATCCAATACCCAATTTGTAGATATCGAAAGATTACACTCGATAATGAACACAAATTTATCTTACCCTTTCTTCTAGGTGGAATTCCTCTTCTAGTGTACCTGCTTACCACATGAAAAACATATTTCTTCCTCTTCCTTTCCCTGCCTATGGATATTCATCTCTTAGAAGGATGGTGCTCAATAAATTTATACTTTTTATGATCCTTGTTCCCCTTTACCTTATTCTTACTTTTATTATTCACCATAAGAACTATAGATTTGTCACACTCCACGTCCCTATCTACTTAGAAAATTAGAGTAAGAATTTCTGAAAGAATCTTATCATTATTGTGCATGTTATAATTAACAATAAAACTGGATAAGGTCTTAGTTAGTGGGGAAAGTATGAAATATATGGGAAAATCATTCAGAAATTTAATCCATAAGATGTATAAGTGTTCAATTTATCCAATAATATTGACTACATGAGGCCTAGATGGTGTCAAATCTCTATGATTTATTGTAAAAAGATCATTGAAGATCTCATATATATTGTATCACCTTCTCTTGATAGAGATCTAAAAGGTTAGACATCATGATATAACGATCAATGTCCTTATGTTTATTCAAAATATCATTGGTCATGGATGATAGCATGAAATAATAAACATATTTAGAATTGTTAAAAAAAATCATAGTGAGATAACTCTTCCTCACTATCCTCTTTACCAGAAGCATTAGGAATATATTCTTATAGTACATAAAATTTCCTTCCATGGCATAGGATAATGTGTGAGAGTATTTTCTACTCTTGGAAATTTATACCATCGAGAAGGTTATCCCTCTCAAGTATGTATGATAGTGATTTGTTTAAAGTCATTTTTATTATTGTTTATACAAATAATATGAGCAGAGTTTTAGTACTCTATTCGATAAAATTTAGAAAAATAAATAAATATTATATTTATTAATATCCTGTTATTTTATCAAAACCCAATATCCCTCACCATTGGATGAAAAATATCATGTTTCTAGATTATTCTTAGTATAAAGGATCTATATTCCCCTTCTCATCACATCAAATTTTAATGGTCAATTAATTTGAAAGGTTTTAGGTATGCATTCCAAATTCCAACTGTATTAACTCACAGTTCCCTGATCTTTTGAGTGGACTCTCCAATATTGAAACCCTCAAATTGGATTTCCTCAACCATTACATCTCAATTACACTAAGTCCTTTTTTTCCAGTCAACATTTTATGTGAACTAATTTAAGTCAATCCAAAACTTCATGTTTGAATTCCATGATAATTAAAAGCACCCCAAATTTGTCTAGTAAACACTTCGAACTTGTGATGACCCAACCTAATGGACACTAAACAATACTCCAAATTAGTGGGGCACATGGCCTCAAGTGTGCCTCCTTGAACTCTAGAGGCTACTGACTAGAAGTGAGGGCCTAGGGTGTGATAGTGTATAGATTCTATACTCTAGTCAGAGTGGAGCACAAAAAAGATATAACATATGAATAAATAGTGGAAACTTTATAATAAATGAATAAGTAGCGGAATTAATCATAATCATCCATCAACAATAATCATCTCAAAATTTGATCAGTACCATATACAAAAGATGATTCTGTAATTTCATGTAACTAAAAAATAGGAAAATAGGTATACATAAAAGGAGTCCGTTAGTGAAATACATGTTATATAAAATAATAAAAAATAGATAAAAAACTATCCAAGAATCTTGAGATCATGCTCAGTCATCTACTATTAAGATCCATCCTAAATCAAGCAATAAAGTTGGGTTTCTAAGGCGAGACACTTCCCCTTGTCAATACCCACGATCATACAATATTTATGAGTACCAATGGTGGCCTAGATAGGTTGTGAGATAAACCTCAGTAGGCCAGCACTAATGATGCCTATACAATCTAGCATGTGAATATAAGCAGTACAGTGTGAAGGTATATAATAAAGTATAATAGTAAAAATAAATAACTCATACATAATTCAGCCTAAGATGGTGTCTGAACATGTAACGATTATATTAATTATGTTCTAGTTTACATAGATAAGTCATGAGAAATTATCAATAGTACTGGGATAGATCATGATAATAATGAAGGAGGATCCAAGGTGAAACCAAGGTATCATTGACCTCGGGGGTCATCCAAATCATAGTAGTAACTCATGTAGCCTAGAAAATAAAGGGTCTTAGTGTAATATAATGGGATTTTCTAAGGAATTGAACTATAAATGAGTCTAACCATGTCCATAATCTCATACATAGTAATCATAGGATAAGAATTACTGGGCCCAATGGTGTAAATCCATGGTGTTGTGTGTCTGAAGACATCAAGATAAATCCAAGAAGTGTATCCAAGGATTTCTAATAATCTGGAAATGTGATCAGGTGAATCATTGGCACTACACCAAAGAATTTACATAATAATATGAATACTAGATTGTATGGTGGGTATCACCCACAACATCAATCTTAATGAATCAGAATGGAATCCTCTAAGTGATCAAGTAATTCCCTCGGGAATCCATGGATGGATCGAGTTTGACCATTCCTATAAATATGAAAAAGTTCCAAAGCATGTAGAACCTTATATTCATTTCATTTATATTATATGTAAACATAGTCCATGTAATACTCATGACATTTATTCATTTAAACATGTTCACTCCACTACCTTTCAATAATCATGACAAGGTTTATCAAGGACATGCAATCATTTATCACTTCAATTACATAATCATTTATTAGGTTCATTTCATACCTTTCATTAAACAAGAAAAAGGTTAAAGGACATGAAATAAAAATCATTTAAATTAAAATTTACTAGGATAAGTGATATTTATAAATATACATTCCATTTATTCATTTAAAGATTAATTTAATTTTAGTGGAACACTTACCTTAACAAGGATAAGTTAAATCACACCCAAACAATGTCTCAGATAATTACCACTATGGGGAAAAATGCATAACATGATACACACCCTAATTGGGTGGTCAACATTGAGGTCTTAACCTGTAAAAACATTAAGATAAAGTGTAATTATGTATTTAGAACACAAGATTAACAATGATAATTAAGTTTGATGAATTTTAAAGGCATCTCTTGGTGAATCTAGCACGCGCACAATGATGAAAATTTATAAATGACAAGAATTTTAGGGATAAGTCATATACCACCCAACTTAATCCTATAACAAACTTTATATAAAGTATAAACTATTATTTTGGATTGGTTTAGATGAAAATTTAAGAATAGATGAATTCCCTATAAATAGGGCATAAGAGCCTACATCAAAATAGCGTTTCCGAGAGAAAACGTAATAGAGAATGACACCTAAGGAGTGTATAACTTACCAATATGAATCCAACCAGATAAATAGATCTTGATTCTGAGTCCATAAGGAAGATTTATCAATGAACCTACCTTGGGAGGCTTGAGATCTCTTCAATTTCAGGAGTATAAGAAAATTTGTCGAATGTAGAAAGAAGGAAAAAGAATTTAGTTTACAATAAATTTTAAGGGAAAAATGGTAATTTAACCAAAAAATATCAGGTTGGAAAGTTTGGAAGCATGATTGGCCAAACCATGCACCAACCATGCTTAAGAGACTATCCATAGAGGGGTGTCACACAATTCATGTGCAAGGTTTGGGAAAATATTCAGAAACCATGATTTAAGATGCTATTAAAAACTAAAGATATTTTTCATGGGTGCATGTCTTGGGTCACATAGTTAGGAAAAACTGTGTATCCCACTTATTCCTATTGAAATTCCCCATAGAGTTTGGAGAAACTGTGTGGGCTGAGCAGCATTGTTTTTACTAACAATGCGGCCAAGTGATTTCTTCCACCGACTGGGGTTATAGGGTTTGAACAGGACCCAAACACTCTTGTATCCTCTATATCCTCACTAGGCATCCAAATTTGGTCAAATATAAGGTAATAAAATGAAAATAAAAAGATTTGTACCTCATAGAAAAATTGGGTTATGACAGTCTTCCCCCTTAAAGGAACTGCTCCCTGAGTTTACCTTCCAAGGGTGGTAGAACGCTATCTGAGAATAACTTTCTCCACTGGGTACATATGTCAGCCTCCACCCCCCCCAATTCTCATCTTGTACATGGATGTACTACCATTACACCCATACTAATGGTATAGATCGACCTTGGAGATCCTTTGTGCTCCAATCAACAATGCGCATGCTATACTCCTCAAAAGAATCATTGACATCTAACTCTACATCATTAGGATTGAAATTAATTGATATAATAATGGTAAATCTATGATACGTGGAAGATTTAATGTGTGGAATGGTACCTATGAGGTAATAGAAACCAACAGGCTACCAGCCTGACCCTCCTCAAGATCATCAAATGCCCAAAAAAGTGAGGTGAAAACTTTCGTTTCCAGCATATCTATCTATGTTCAAGTCTGGGTGATACCCATAAGAAAACAATATCTCCGACCTCAAACTCTAGAGGACATCTACGAAGATTGAATTAAGATTTCTGTCTAGATTAAGAAGTATACATACATTTCCTAGTCATTTTTACCTACTCTAATGTCTCCTGCATGAGATAGGGACCTATTGGCATTGCCTCTCCTACCTCTAACTAGAACAGAGGTGAACAACATGACCTACCATACAAGGCTACATACAAAGCTATATGAATATTCACATGATATATATTATTATAGGAGAAATTTATGTGAGGGAAATTATTCTCTTAAGAACTTTCAAAATCAAGGATGCATTCTTGGAACATGTCCCCCAAAACCTGTATCATCTACTTGGATAGGCCATCGGTCTTAGTGTGAAAGGATGTGGTCAGAAGCTCCTGTATACCCAAAAAAATTGGAACCCCTACCAAAACCATGATGTGAAATGAGAATCCCTATATGAAATAATAGTATGAGGGACCCTGTGTATCCATATAATCTCACGGATATATAGTTTTCTCTGTTCATCAACTGATAAAGTATTTCAGATAGGAAGTAAGTGGGCTCCTTTGGGAGTCAATCCATGACTACCCAAACGACATCGCTACCTCAAGGAGAACTCAGAAAGATAACTATGAAATCCTTTTCAACATCCTCTAATTTTCATTCCGGGACCAAAAATGGCTATAAAACGTTAGCATCACACTGGTACATAACCTGATAATAAGTGGAACACCTATTTATATAACCTATAATCTCATATTTTATCCCAGGCCACTGATACTGGTGACACATATTACGATACATCTTGGATATACCTGGATGAACTGCCCACTGAGATGCATGGGTATATCGTATCAATTCCACTCTCATGTTTATGGTATCCTAGATATGAACATGTATACATAGGATGATATATCTATAAATATACCAATCCCTAGGTGGGTCACCCCTAGAAACACTATCTCATAGAACCAAGCCTTCAAGATCTGAGAAATACATTCTCTTCACCCTATCTAGGAGTGAAGAGGTAATTGATAATGATATAATAATAGGATGCTCATGACCCACATGAAACTCAATATTCCGGTCAAAAAAGAGTCCCATCAATTTCCATTCATCACTATCTTCTTGAATAGCTTGTGCCTGAGTTTTATAGCTCATCACATCAGCTACCAAATTTCCCTTTACAGTAGTATAGGCAAGTTCAAAGTCAAAATACTAAAAGTATTCAACCCATATTCACTATTTGAGATTCAAGTCATGTTACATAAATATATATTTGAGGATTTTTTGGTTCTTATACACCATGAATTTCTCACTAATCATATAGTATCTCCTACAATAAAAAGCATGAATAAATTCCGTAAGATCAAGGTTTTGTGTAAGGTAATTATGCATGTGAGGTCTCAAATTATGAGAACCAAACACAATGAATCTATCTTCTTGCATCATTATTATACCCATCCTGATACCTAATGCATCATATAACACTGTATAACCTATTCCAGGATCAGACCGAATCAGATTCAATGCTGAAGTAATCCTTCCTTTTAGCTCGGGAAAGGTTTCCTCATATTATTCAGACCACAAGAAATTAAAACCCTTATTATTAAGATCATTAAAAGGTGAAATAAGGTGTGATCAGTCCTATATAAAAAACCTATAATATCCAGCCATCCCTGAGAAACTAAAGATGTCAAAAAAATTCATGGGATTCTCCCAGGAAACCACATCACTCACCTTCTATTAGTCAATTTATGCCCCTGGTTCTGAGACAATTTGACACAAGAAGTGATATTTGTTGATCCAGAAGTGGAACTTAGCAATATTATCATATATATAATTCTCTCTTAGTGTATTCAAAATGATCTCAAGATATTTGGCTTGGTCCTTTAGAGTATGAGAATACACCAGGATATCATATATGGAGACCACCACAAAGGAGTCCATATAGGGATGGAAAACCCTATTCATCATAGCCATAAAGACTAATGGTATATTCATAAGACCGAATGACATAACTAGTTACTCGTATAAATTGTACTGACTATAGAAATCCATATGTGGTATATCTGAAGGCCTGAATCTCACATGATGATATCATGATATTTGGTTGATCTTTGAGAACACCTTATCGCCCCGAAGATAGTTGAATAGATCACATATTTGAGGAAAAGTATACTGGTTCTTAGTCATAAGATGGTTCAATTATTAGTAATTCACACAAATTCTAAGTGGTCCATCCACCTTCTTGGTGAAAATCATGTGTGAATCCAAATATAATGTTCCAGGTCAGATAAAACCCTTAGATTCTAAATCCTCAAACCGTCTCTTAAGCTCCTGGAGCTCAGTAGGTTCCATCCTATATAAAATAATAGAAATTGGATCTTTTCCTAAAACAAGATAAATCGTAAACTCTACCTCTCTCTCATGAGGAAATATAGAAAAATCATCAATACAGACATCCCTTAAATGATCTACAATAGGAGGAAAATCTATTAGACACACTTTCCAATCATCTAAGAAAAGGAGTATGATCTATGTTTTCACTCCACCTGGACCATGATGCTCTGGTCTAGTTTGACCAGCCTATACATTCCAATCACTCTTGTGGTGATAACTATCAACCTATAGTGATGTGAATGATAACTTGCAATGATAACAACCCATATAGGTTTGATAGTGGACCAACCAATCCATCCTGAGAGTGACATCAAAGCGTGTCATCTTGAGGATGAAGAGGTCCCATAAGAATGGATAACTGCCTAACTCAAGGGGAAATTCCCTTCATTGGAGTATACCCTCTAACCATACACCCAATGGTGTATCTAGGTTCATCACTCCATAGAAGTACTGAATACTGAATTTGTAGCATGATATTTTCCACAATCCAATAAGAGATAAAGGAGTGAGAGACACCTATATCAAATAAGGTAGATACAGTAGAAGAGGCTACCAAAATAGTTCCTCATATAGTAGATGATATTGCACTCTGATGCTTAATTATCTGATGTAATGCATGCAACCTGATCCATGACCCTGAGCTACAACTAGACTACCCTAAGCAGGTATGCTCTACTGATACTGATAATAAAAAATTTGGATACCATGAACATGACCTCCGACTTGACCTGTCCTACCGATGTTAATCCAACTCCTAGCCAAACAAGATTTAATTGATCAGGCTTATGAAGGTGGAGCTGGTGTGGATCATATACCACTAGAATTAGGTGGAAAGATCTTGAATAATTTATGATGATGACCCATATGGCTGCAAGAATGACACTATAGCAGGTCTTGATCACACTAAGGCTTAAAATTCCATTTCCATACACACTAATGATATACCATAGTGCTACCAATATAGATACTCTAACCACCACTACTTTTATGAGAAACATCAAGGCTATGATTCCTCCTACTAGAAGAACTACTAACCTACCTCAATATTGAACCTTTGCGGTTGATACTATTGGATTTTATTAGGTTATTCTCAATGATAATATACAATTAACAATCTTAAAAAAGGTAGATAGGATAAGGAAATTCACATATGAGTGGATGGAATACTTGATCCAATCCTCAAAACATTTCACTTGAGATAGATTATCACTAGATAAAATGAATCTAAACTCAGTGAAACATGATGAATAGTCCTTAACAGACATATCACCTAGCTCTAGGTGTATAAAATCTATAGATCTTGCAGTTCTTAGTATCTTATGGAAAAAGTATTCATAAAAGGCAGTTTGAAAGTTTTCCCAGACCATGCCTTGATAATGACCATCCTGAGTAATCACATCCCACCAGTGTTTGGTAGAATCATGCAAAAAATGGGTGGAGAGATTGACCTTACTTTATAGATGCATCTAAAAATTATCAAAGATAAAAAGAATGAACTATATTCAAGACTCATCATCCTACAGACCGCCATCCCCCAAGAAGATGGAAGGATGCTACTGTTGGAACATGCGAGTTAGATCAGAAATCGTAGGTGCAGGTTGTGGACCACCCTATATAGACTTAATCAAACATAGAAAACCCTCTCAAAACTATGTTTTAGTGAAAATTTATTGAATAGAAGGTGGTTCCTTAGGTTTTACTACTAGAGGTATCACTCATGGCTCAGGGCCCACCACCTTTGGAGTGTTGTTGTCGCTAGCCTCCTGGAGCATGAATGAAGAATGTCAAGGTGTAATAGATTTAAAAATTCTAAGAACATACCTCATAACAAGGTTTTAAAGTATATATAAAAACTACTCTAAGAATATCATAAGATGAAGGGACACACTACCAAATATATATTATCCCAAATAATCATTTATAATGCTAGGGTATTGGTAAGTGTTCATGGTTTTATTTACAATTGTTCTAGTATATATAAGGTTCTATTTCACTTGAAGGAGGAAAAAAATATTTAAATTACACTTGGACTCTCTGTTTGATGGAAAACATTTCATTTAGAATTTGGAATTTACATTTTAAGATTCTACGTGTGAAAATTATAAAATATAAGTATCAATTAAATAGAAAGTCATTCCAAAGTTTATGAATTCCCATACACTTGATAACTGAAATTGAAACCCATTTGATTATAACAAATCCCCTTACAGTTAGTCTCAGAATGTAATATCAAGATACTATGTCTTGAATTTGATGAATTACCCATTCCAATATATAAGGTCCCATACAACTTAAAAATTGAATTTGGTATTTATGTAATCACAACCAAAGTATATATCTTACAACTAGGGTTATATAGCTTATGAGGGTTGAAAATGGATATTTAAGATTCCCCCATAAATATGTACTAGAATACACTATTTAAATTGATTTTGAAATTTTAACAAACAATTTCTTTTCCTTGCAGAAGATGGTAGCAATACAGGTATATATAACAAACACAGATCACTCCAAAATCACAAGTAACTCAGGAAATGAAAAAATAACCTATATAGAATGGAATATGCATGTCATGTGAATCATAGGTTCCTATAATGATGCATGTAACAATTCTCTTTTATGTACCGGGCCAAGGTAAAATATCCATAAGCATATCTAATATTGTAATTCATGTTCATCACCTAGAGGAAAAAATATATCAACAATAATAAGTGAAATACAGAACAACAATTTACCCTTCCAAGGAAACTTGATATTTTCCCTGAACATGGGTTAGATATTCCCAGGCATGACTTATAACCAAGTTACCAAAAGTTACCAATGTTCCTTCTAAATTTATGAAACCATAATCCAATACGTTTAGGACCCATGTGGGGACTTTTCTTAACAAATTTATTATAAAATATTAAAAGTGTAATTACAAAGGGGATTATAATGAAAAGAATGAAAAACACCACATGCATCAAAATAAAAAAATCAAGAGTTGAAGCTCAGAGTAAAAAACGACCATTGTGAGGAGGTATCCATAATTTCGATTTTGTATAGAGCATCAAAAACTTGATTGGACTCTCTGAATATATGAGTGACATCTATATG
This sequence comes from Viscum album, assembly GCA_963277665.1. NCBI lineage: Eukaryota > Viridiplantae > Streptophyta > Magnoliopsida > Santalales > Viscaceae > Viscum > Viscum album. The sequence goes on from OY728161.1 coordinate 1,970,028,805, forward strand.
AATATTATTAAATAGAGAGAGAATCCTTCAATTTACAATGGAATAATTCTCAATGGAACATTTCTAGATTGGGTCTTAAAATATGAACCAATGTAGTAAAGTCTGATTTCACCAAGAGGTAATGTCATCCATATTGAAAATAATATTTGATAGATTTAAGGATTTTCCATAATTTAGCTTCTATGGAAGAGTTGATTGCAATGTAATGGTAAAATAAGACTTTAACTAAGCCCCGATGAGTAAGGAAGACACCACCACATATTGAGGGTCCCGGTGCACTTGAAGCTGCCACATCCACATTCACCTTCAGCTAAATTTGGAAAGGTGGGATCAATATAATGGAATTGTGCATAAGAGTTTTATTGGTCCTACCAATCACACCAAAATATTTGAGAATAACCAGAGCATACATTCGTTATTCATTATACGTGTGATGATTTTTGAGGCTTTTATGACTTCACTATAAACATAACTCAGACAAGTATGAAAAGAGGGCCATTTATTCTAAGTCATCCATGCTTTCCAAATGAAGGGTACATCACAAGAAACCACCGCATGAAGTAGTGATTGAACTTGTTCACTGTGTCCAGCATGTATGGTAGGGAGAATAAGAGTATAAAAGCTAGACATATACAAATTAATACCAAATACCACCTATATGTGATGCCACAACCTGCATGAAAACCTACAATAGATGAACATATGTGTGCCCAACTCACCATCATATAGACAGAAGTATCATGTAGAGGTAAGATGAATATCAATTTTATGGATCATCCCATGTAGTGGTAGTCTTCCTTTACAAATTCTCTAAAGCAACAAGAAATGATTTGGGGAAATGAAGGGTTTCCTGAAATTTTAAAGCCACACTAGAATTGAAACATACCCACCATATATGTACCTATAAAAATCTCTAGATATGAAGATTCTAGTGAAGATATAAATACAAATCAGAGTGTCATAATCTATGTAAGAGTAATGTTTAAGATCCATATGAATTTTAGAAGAGAGGAAATAATGAAAATCAGTGATTCAATGAGCATAAGTAGTGGAGAGATTCCTCAGAAGAGTAGGAACCTCCATCATTTCATTGATAGGATTATCCAACCATGATTTGGTCCATTGATTGAGGTTGGAATCTTTAGAGACCAACCATTTTTAACAATACATGATCTCCTAGTAGGAATGCTTAAAATTAGGCCAAATAGATGATGTTAATTACATGGAGTATCCATTCTGTAACTTTGAGATAAGATTGTGAGGAAGAAAATCCATAGAAATGTCCTTGGAAGTCTGTAAATTCCAGATTAATTTTCTAAAAAGAGTATCATTGAACATCTATAAATCTTTAATTCCCATTCCTCTCATGTTAATAGGCTTGATACAATATTTCCAAGAAACTGTGATAAGTTTCTTGTCATTAATAGATCTAGTCTAAATAAAGTTCCTTATCAGGACTTGGATTTCCTTAATGGGAGCCATGTTCCACCTGTAGATAGAAAAGGCATAGAAAAACATATAGGTGATCACCGAATTAACAAGAAAACTTCTACATGCTTGAGACATTATCTTCCCTTTCCATGTGGCCATTTGAGAAATAATTCTAGAAGAAATAAATTTAAGATACCACTGTTTAACTTTACCCCATAACATATGAATACATAAATAAATGAAAGGGAGGACATCTTTCCTCACCCCAAGTCTCATGGAAATCTTATTCTTCTTATAGATAATCATTTCATTTCCAAATATAACGAATGATTTTTACCGAATAATAATATGACTGAAAATTTCCTCATAATGAGTGAAAAATTGTTGAATGCAAGAAATGGTTACATTATCAGCTTGACCAAAGAGTAGAATATCATCATCATAAAAAAGGTGGAAGGAGGCAAAGATATCCCTTCCAACCTTAATTCTACTATATAAACCAGCCTACATGATATCTTTCAAAAAAATACTCAAATAGTCCTCATCAATGGAAAAAAGAAGACCAGAAAGACGGTATCCTTGTCTAACACCCCTAGAGCACTCAAAAAAGCCTATGGGTGACCCATTAATGAGAATGAAAATCTTGTAACTACTAATAATTGTATTGATAAAATTGATGAAATAATTAGAGAAACCATGTTTCCTGAGAATATCAAAGATAAATCTCCACTTAATGGAATCAAAAGCCTTTGAGATTTCAAACTTTAGGTAAAATCTTTCATGACTAGATTTCTTCTTCATACTATTCACACATTCCAAAGCTGTGAGAAGACAGGTCTGAATTCTTCTTCTAGGGAACTAACCAAATGGATTAGAGGTGGTTAAATCTATAGAAATATTACCTAATTGAGAGGTGATATTTTTTCTAATAATTTTGGGTATAGTGTTCCCAATGGAAACTGGCCTAAAATTCTTAATATCCAAATCATTTTTCTTCTTTGGAATAAAGGAAATAAATATAGCATTAAGACCATAAGGCATGGATGCATGATTAAAAAATTTCCTTACCATATTAATGAGATCATGACACACAATATCCCAGTTGAACATGAAAAATTTATTAGTGAATCCATATGTTCCTAACACACTATCAATATTTAGAGAAACAATTTCATCTTTAATCTATTTTTCCATAGGGGGATCAACCAAAATCTAGTTTTTTAGGCATCCACTGTGTATTCAATATCATTAGCCATTATATAGATATGAATCACACTAGTCTCTAATTATAGAACCTCAAAATATTGAACTACAATGTTGAAGATATCAAGATCTGAACTGAACAAAGATCCATTAACTTCAAGGGCAGTGATCACTCCTCTGATTTCCCTCTACGTAGACAATGAAACAGTTTTGATTTTATATCCCCTTCTTGTAAGCATTTCACCTTATACTAATTCCAACACAATCTTTATTGAAGTAAAAGAAGGTCATCAATCTTTTAAAGATCCTAAATATCTTCTATGGAGGGAATATATTGATTTTGGATTTCATTTTGACATTGAAGGAGATGTTGTTCAGCTACCTTGATGTCATTTTCCAAAGAGGAGAATAGAGATTTTCTCTATTCCCTTGAAAATTTATTGATATTTTTCTACTTTCTGGACTTAATTGTGAGAGGAATTCCAATAGAAACAACATTCCATGCATCAAAACAACTTCACAATATCCAGGTAAAACAATATAAGCATTGTTAAATTTAAAAGCTGGGGGAGATGACCTTACTTTTCTAGAGCCAATATCCACCAAAATTGGATTATGATTAGAGTGTCGCTATGGAAGAATAAGACCAGACACATTGAGATCATAATTTATTTAATCAATTTGAAAAAGGCACCTATATAATTTTATCACCTTCTTCCCATTTATAGTATATATTCTCCATGTACAATCACCTCCCACAAGAGGTACTTCAACTAAAATACATTTATCAATGAATTAAGAGAAATCAAAGTCATCCATTTTTTTGAAATGAGTACCGGTTTTTTATCCATCCAAAGGATAGTGTTGAAATCACCCATGATCACCCAATTATGAGAAACCCTATCAGAGAGCATTTCTACAGTTTTCCATAAATACCTTTGTTAGGTATAGAATTTGGAGTAATATACAAAAGTTAAATAGAAAATAAATCCTTAAAGTACAAAATTCACGGAAATTGCATTTTGTGATATAAAGGTGGATTGAATAAAAATGTTATCATGCTTGAGGACCCAAGGATGCTTATCCCCATTATCATTTGAATTTAATGAATCAAAGGAGAAACCAAGAGAAGCCCATTTGAAATAATTCTAATTCTCAAACTTAATTTTTTTTAGAAATCCCAATCATCATAGGTTTATTAGTCACAATAATGTGTCGAGGGGGGGGGGGGGGGGGCTGTGACTATTGTAGTATTCCTAATCCCTTATAAATTACAGAAAAGATCTTCATTTAAAATATTATGTTTCGCCTCTGGTCTGAGGACCACCCTTTACTATCGAATACAATTGGTTACTCTTACCCCTTCTTCTACATCTTCCTTTCCCAACCCTACCTTCCACAAGATCTTTTGGGGGTCCATAAGGTGAAAAAATTATGGGAGAGGTTTCATCTTTCTCAATGAAAGTTCTATCACTAAGCATAGTGAATTTGTTGGGAGAGATAGTGATTCCAGTGGCGTCATCCCGAATAATCTTACTTCTAGAAGTCTTTCCACTTGAAACATGAGAGAAAGGCTCATCTATATCCCGCTGATGTATCATTTTTCTGGAAGGGGATACATAAACTACATCTATATGATTTATAATACCATCATGTGCACCAACTAGAATGTCATAGGCAATTTAAGACCTATGAGATTTTCCATCCCCACCAGAAATCGTCCCAGTCAAAGCTGATGAATTATAATGCTACTGTGATGTTTCCCTATTATCACTCAGAGGAACCAAGTCCTTCCCTCCATCATGAAAAATCACCAACCCATTTTTTAAAGTATATAATCCCATGCCGAGGGCATCATCCAATGGGTTGTAGTGAATTAGTTCCTCATGATGTGTTATAAGGGATAACTGGCTACAAAAAATAATATGATTATCCATATCACCAGATAAAATGTGAAAGTGAGTTGGGATCAACTCCCTTTAAATGAAATTATCATCCATAATCAGTGGAATATGGGGAATCTACAAATTCTCTTATATTTTACCATCTTCCCCTATATTAGGAACAACATCATTCAAACTCTGAGAATCAAGCATGTCATCAACTTGATCATGTTGATCCTGTGCAATTTTTTGTAAAAAATTCACATTATCTAGGTTTAGAGATTCGTGATCTAACCGCTCCTAAATCTAATTCACCACAACCACCTAAACTACAATTTTCATTGCCTCTTCACAACCTGATTCATCAGTCACCTTTCCAGACTCCAAATCATTATAGGCATCCTTGCAACATGAGACATCCATTTCAATCAATATTAAAAAATACTTAAAATGTGTAAGATTAAGAGACATATTAGCCTTCTACACCTCAATAATTCCAAAAATTATTATGCATATAAGAATAAAAGATAGGGAAATTATTATAATCACATGATGTTCAATCATGTTTTGCCTTAGAGTCATCATTAAAATTGGAGGGCTCTACATCACCATTTGACTGATGAACCTTTCCCTTCACTTTTTCTGGAACCCTGTCACAAAAATATTCATCATGACATTTAAGATTACACTAAGTAAAATATTTAGATCTATTTAATTCCAAATCAAGATGAAAAAATATGCAAAAATCCCTAGAGAACTTTGGATTCCTTTCAAATACAATTTCTAAATTCATACTATTATCTCTTATGGTGAGAACTATCTCCTCCACCAGTGTGGTAGCCATATCAACTTCCACAAAACTCTATAAAAGCTTACAAATATTATTTTATTATTTTTTTAGTCAACATGAATTGAATTACCAACTGAAGAAGCAATATCCCATAAGATCCATGGGTGACAATATAACCAGTTGATATTGAAAATTAAAATACATATCTACATATGAGTGTTTCTCACATTGAGGGGATCAAAATTTTGATCCAATTTCTGTATCCTTAAGATCACATGATTTAATGGTATGGAACCAAAGCTCCATTCATGCCTATTTATTACATCATAAGGGAAGATGATATGAAAATTACCTCTTCCCATGGAAGTCATGTGTTGATCCCCAAATCCCCGAACTATAGAAAATCTACTGATAAGATCATTGAATCCTCACATATTCTCCCCCTTCGGATTTAGATTGCGTGCAATAATAGGGAATTTTCAAAGATTAATTCTCTCTTAAATATCATCTTGGTTGGAAGAGAAATTCATAAACTCATCCTTTTTTAATGACTCTTCCCAGAGACGAATAGTCAAAGTCAAAAAAAAAAGATTGAGTCATAGCAGATTTTATAACTTCAAAAAAACTCTTGTTGGATCTATACAAGGCCAAAGGAACTACATTGTTACCTAAGGGAATCTTATGAGGAAAACATTGTTGGAATAAATCTTTCTGACCAATGATGTTAGATTGAATCATATCCCATGCAACCATAATACTATTTGAACCAATTTCAGATCTGATCTCTGCACGATATCCATACTCATGAGAGATACCTCCTTGTTTTATCATACTCATTTTCTTCCCAAAACATAAGATAAAAGAACATAAAACTCATATGATACCACTTTTTGATGACTTGACCTGGGGGCCACTAAATAGTGCCAAGAACTGGTGGGCCACATGGCCTCAAGCATTCCTACCCATCTATTAGAGGAAACTAAAAAGCAATGAGGGACTAGGGTGTGATAGTGGGAATACTATTACCTCTAGTTATAGTGGAGCACAATGAAGATATAAAAGATGAATAAATAACAGAAACAATATAATAAATGAATAAGTAGTATAAGTAAGTATAATCATCCATCGATAATAGTCAACTCAAAAGATAAACAGTACCATATGCAAAATATTATGATGTAATTCCATGTATCAATGAAATAGTAAAATAGGTATACAAGAAAGCTAAAAGTTAGTGAAATACATGATATAAAAAAGAATCAAAAGAGACAAAAAACTATTTAAGCATCCTAAACTCTTGTGCGATCATCTACTACCAAGATACATCCTAAAGATAGCAAGAAAGTCATGTGTACAAGGCAGGATGCTTCCTCTTGTCCATAAGTATGATCATATAATCTTACCAAGCACCAACAACGACCTATATAGGGTGTGAGATAAATCTTAGTAGGAAACCACCAATAGAATCGATACAATCTAGTCTATGAATATAAATAGAACAATGTGCAGGTATATAATAAAGTAAAGTAGTAAAAATAAATAACTCATACCTACATCTGCCTAAGTTGGTTTCTAAACATGTAACCATTTAATTAATTATGTTCTAGTTTATATATATAAGTCATGTAAAAGTATCAACATTACTGGTATATATTATGATAATAATGAAGGAGGATTTAAGGTCAAACCAAGGCATCCTTGATCTCATGGGTCAACCAAATCATAGTAGTAACTCATGAAGTCTCGAAAATAAAGGGTCTGGGTGTAATCTAAGGGGATCACCCAAGGAATTACACTATAAATGAGTCTAACCATGTTTATGAATATCATCTATGGTAATAATGGGATTAGCATGATTGGTCTCAATAGGGTTAATCCATGGAGATGTTTGTTCGAAGACATCAATATGAATCTAAGGAGTGTATCCAAGGTATTCTAATTGTAAAGACCCGTAAAATTCAAGGGAAATTTTTTTCTTAATTTTCTTTAGAATTTTACAAGAGCGCGGTTTCTGAAGGCACCTGATTCCGAGGCCCGGAGTGCCCGGAATCAATTTCCGAAGTTTGGCTCGGGTACGTTCAGTGAACGAACGAGCGGGAATTCCTAACTTTTGATCCGGTGATCGGAATTGAAATCCGAGGGCACCGATGAACTCGCAGCACCGATTTTCACTTAAAGAGACCTTTTCGGAAGTTGCGTTTGTTACGGGACGAAAGTTAGTTTTTGGGAGAATTATAAAAAGTTGAATAAAAAATGTGGAATTCTTTTTATTTAAGCTTGTGGGTTAACTTCTCCCAAAGGAAGTTAGGGGTGGGACCCACACCCACTTAACCTCCTTTGAGAGGATTAAGTGTGGTGGGGCCCACACGAACAATAAACTTTTCAAGTTCCCTAACTCCCCTCTCTCCCTCTTAAAGGCTTGACAACTTAACTTCTATTTAAATATACAACTCATGTATATTAAATAAGTGAGTTAATTTTGGAGTTATCCATTTTGAATTTCAAACCTTTGAAATTATTTGTTAAGTTTTTGATTAAATTAAGCTCTTCTCTCTTTTTGTTGGGTTAGAACACTTTGGCCACCTTGAGAGCTTTTGAGAGCTTCTTCTTCATCTTCAAGCTCTGACGAAGAACACGAAGAACGCTCAAGCTCCGACGAAGAACGGCGCCTCTCTTCTTCGTCCTCCGTGTCGACGAGAGGGAACGCCGCTTCCTCCTTGGACCTTCTTCGTCGGCATATGAAGATTCGCCAACGACGTATCTCTTCGGGCGTATCTCTTCGTCAACGGATTTGACGAACGACGACCGCGACGCCCGACCTCCGCGACGTTGTCTTCCGCGGGACGTTGTCAAATTTTCGATCTTATACCCGAGGTAGGGGTTGTTGATTCAATATTTATTTATTTCGTTCTTGATCGTGGATCTAGAATGTCTAACGTGAGACACTTGATTAATTTAAGTTGTGTTATTATTTAACGTGAGGGGGGCCGGACCGCATGAACACGGCCGAACCCCCTCCATCGTTCATGTTGTTTATCTACGGGCGAAAGCAAGGTGGCGTGGTGCCGTCGCACCACGTGGATAATTGTATGTTAATTTTACGCAACGCCGTCGCGCGCACACCATGGAAGAAATATTAAGAACGCGACGCCGTCGCGCCGCGTTGAAGGAAATTAAAGTGCGGCGGAGGGGCGCGGTGCCGTCGCACCGCGCCAGACGACGAACACCGTGGCCGGTTCCGGGCCGCGGCGGAAAGAGAAGACCGGCGGCCGAGCCGCCGGCGTCGGAAGCCGAAGAGGGGACCGGATTTTCCGGTCCCGTTGGAGAAAACCGGCCGGCCAGCTGGCCGACCGGATGCCATTAAACCGGGGGAATTAATCCCCCGACCAGCTCATGAAACCCCCCCTCTTTAAGAGGGGGGGCGGTTTCCTTGTGGGGGGCAAAGCCCCCCCGTTTTCCGCCAATCAAGCCCCCCACGTGGGGGGGGGGGGTTTGTAAAAAAAAGAGGCGCAGCACATGGCCGCGCCGCCAACCCAATCAGCGGGGGGCTTTGCCACCCCCGCGTGGTGCCTCCGCGCAGCGCCGGGCCGCCGCGCCACCGCCGGGCCGCCGCGCCACCGCCAGGCCGCCGCGCCGTCGCGCCGCCGGCCGGCCGGACGGGCCGGGTCGGACCCGGGTCGGGTCGACCCGGTTCGGGCCGACCCAAGGGGGTCGGGCCGGGTCGCCCCGGACCCGGACCCCCTATTTCGAATCAGATTCGGTCTTTTGGCCATATCTTGAGCCTCGGACCTCCGATTGATGAACCGTCTGTGGTAACGCGATCCTTGGATCAAGACGGTCGTTTCGGTATATCGCACTCAAGGTTTCGGATTACTTTGAGTTCGGCCGGGTTGGTTCGTTCACGAGACCAACCGGGCCCTCGGAGCGGAAACGCTCATATCTTGAGCTACGGACGTCCGATTGACGTGCCGTCAGCTGTGTTGTGTCCCTCTTAGTGAGACAGATCTTTTGGCATACTCCGCCCGAGGTTTGGACACAGGTGGAGTACGGTCGGGTTGGTTTTGCCTTAAAAACCAATCGGGCCCCGGAGACGAAAATGCCAATAACTCTCAGACCGGGCGTCCGATCGACGCGCCGTCTGTTGCGTTGAGTTCTTGTTGACGTTACAGAACTTTTGGATACATCAACTCAGGACTTTGTGAAAGTTGATGTATCAGCCTCTCGGCTCGTGGAGCGGACCCTCCGAACGAGCTTGCTGTGTGCGGGAACCCTAGTGCTGGCTGCGACTGTTACTGCGACTGTTACTGTGACTGCTACTGCTACGACTGCTACTGTGACTGTGACGACAGTACAGAGATCCTGTGTGGATTCGACGACGACAGTACAGAGATCCTGTGTGGATTCGACGACGACGACTACAGCACTCAGCGATCCTACGTGGATCAGTGCTACAGGTCCTGTGTGGGCCCGATCCTGTGTGGGTCCGATCCTGTGTGGGTCCGCGCTCAGTGGTTCTGTGTGAGCCAGCGCCTACAGGTCCTGTGTGGGCCCGATCCTGTGTGGGTCTTTGCGGGGGTTAGTTACCTATCGATCCTTCGTGGGTCCAACGACTTAGATGGATCAGTGATCATCTTTATCGTCCTTTGAAGAAGTATACCTGTGTGAGATGAATCCTGTTGCTTTCCTGTGTGGATTGTGTTGTGCAATCCTGTGTGGATTATGTTTTACTTTCCTGTGTGGAATACGTTTACTTTCCTGTGTGGACTGAGTTGTACTTGGGCTCGGAGGTTGGAGCGTATTTGAATTGATGACTTAGGTATATGTATGGGCATATACCTAAGCAGTGTCGGTTGTTACTTTGTGATTGTACCTTTCTTCGTGGTTTATCCTTTGTGGATTTGAGAGACCATCAGGGGTCTCGGGGTCCCTACTGAGTAGCTTATACTCACCCCTGCACGAGCTTTGCCCGCACTACGTTGTGTTGGTTGCAGACGACGGATAGCGTTGACCTTAGCTGAGGCTTGCAGAGCGGGACGGTACCCGGAGGTGGACCACCAGGCGGGACGTGCTCGGAGCGGACGGCGGGACCCGTGGAGCAGTGGAGCTATCTGTACCCACCCTTCAGGTGGGATTTCCAGTGGACAGCTCGGTGTAGCGGCTTTACTTTTCAGTTGCTGTTTTCCCTTTCGAGTTGTACTTTACTTTCAGTTTGGGTTTGTATACTGGCCCATTTACTTTTCCGCACTTTCAGTTGTACTCTGCTTTTGTTTAGTGTTTACTTTCCGCTTGCTTCTCTGTGGTGTTTGTTTACTTTACAAAGGCAATGCCTTCCCTTTTACCGGGATTTACGCCTTGGTGCTAGTCGCCAGCCCCTGGCCTATGGAAGGCGGGCTTGGGGTAGTCACGGCACGGACCCCGAGGGCGGGTCGTGACAAATTGGTATCAGAGGAGTTCGGTTCTACCGCGAACTCTGATCTTTTCTATGTGAAGCAATAATGTTTAGCGTATTGAGTGTGGTTATCAGTCCAGGGAGTCCAGTGTTGGTGCGGCGACCGACGTATCCGTACACCAGGACCCTGACTTCTGATTTCTGACTTAATGCACGAAAACATTGATTGCGTGTGTGTTTCAAAGTTTTCTTTGTGATTACTTATATCAGCTCACCAGGTATTTTGTTCTGAACGTGGCGCACCTGTTTCCTTTTCAGGATGGCCCCACGACGGCAGCCAGCTAGGGTTCCGAGAGTCGAGTGTGACGACAGCCCACCGAGCGACGAGGCCTCGGTGCAGGGCCCTTTGTCAGCAGTGGCACCGGCGGTAGCTCTACCCGCCGAGCCCCCGATGCTTCCAGCACCAGCCGCTGACGATGCACGTCGCCTCAGTGCACTGCATGAGTTTCAGTGCCAGCAACCACCCAGGTTTCACGGGGAGACGGATCCCCAGGCAGCAGAGGACTGGCTGGAGGCAGTAGTACGAGTGTTTAGGCTAGTGAGGACACCAGCAGACCTCATGGTGATCCTCACTGCGAGCCTACTACACGCAGCAGCAGGACGATGGTGGAGCTTGATGCTCCAGGTGCACGATGAGGCATCTCTACTTTGGACGGACTTTTAGAGCATCTTCCGCTCGGAGTTCGTCCCAGCCACCCTTCGTGCGGTGCGTATCCAGGAGCTTCTTCAGCTGCGGCAGGGCAGCATGACGGTCGCTCAGTACTCGGCGAGATTTACTGATCTCTCGCGCTACTCGACCGACATGGTACGAGACCCATTCTTTCGGGCCCGGACCTTCGAGCAGGGTTTGAGACACGAGATCAGGGCATCACTGATCTCCCTCAGCATACCGACTCAGACAGGAGTACTGGAGCGGGCCCTTCTGATCGAGAGCTTCCTTGCTGAATCTACACCAGCACAGCGACCCACCGCAGGGCGGCACATGGCAGAGTCATCTGCAGCAGATAGCCGACGGATGACTCAGGGTTCCAGGCAGACCAAACCTACCTGTGACCGACTGCACGACTCAGGCTCAGTTGTGCGGGGAAGCCGGGGTGGAGTCAGAGCCAGGCGTGCCGAAAGTGGGCAGTGTTACTCCTGTGGCGGGATTGGTCACTTGTCTCGTGACTGTCCGACCCACCATGCTGATGATCAGCAGTTAAGTGAAGAACCTCCCAGGCAGAGGCAGAGGTTCGACCGTGGCGGTCCGTGGGGAGGAAGCGGACGAGGCAGAGGAGCTGGCCGAGCAGCAGGAGGTGGGCGACGCTTTGAGGCTCTACCACCACCACCAGGAGGTCCACCCCGACCACAGGGAGTAGGTGAACATGCGATAGCTCAACTTCAGGCAGCCGAGGCCTTCGATCATGGAGCTCTGGGAGCCGATGGACAGGAGCAGAACTAGTGGATACATTCTTTGTACTTCTGGTTCCTTGTTGCTTTTGTGTAGCGTCTTGTATTATGAGCTGCAATAATAAAAGACGCATACCTTTGTGATATTTTCGTTCCTGTCCTCTTTCGTGATGTTACTAAGAGGTTCCAGTTTTGGCTGTTGACTTGACCCTCACTTGTGAGACATCTACTGGAGGAGAACCAGTTACCACACACTGATGCCGACAGTGTGACTCAACCCTTGGAGGCGAGAGTAACGGTTGAATCTCTTAGTAGTAGCGTCGAGGCCTTACGACGTCATCCTTAGTATGGATTAGTATCATCCATGTTAGGATTGACTGTTTTAGGCAAAATATGTGGTTCATCCAGGGGATGAGACCAGATTTCTCTTATCGGCAATGAAGAAATCTTGCAGCTCTGGTGGGACTGGAGATGGTCCAGGCCACGACAGAGAAGGTCCAGGTCATCCAGGAGCGGATGAGGACAGCACAGAGCCGGCAGAAGTCATACGCTGACAAGAGGCGGAGGCCACTAGAGTTCGAGGATGGCGACCACGTCTTCTTGCGGGTCTCACCTCGACGTGGTATTCGGAGATTTGGCCGAGGCAGCAAGTTATCTCTGCACTTCATCGGACCCTTTCATGTCCTCAACAGGGTTGGCGAGGTGGCTTATCGCCTGGCTCTTCCACCTCAGTTGCACCGGGTTCACGACGTCTTCCACGTGTCTCAGCTGAGGAGATACGTGCATGACCCGACGCACATCATTGTCCATGGGGAGCTTGACGTTGACGATGGGGCGACTTTTACGGGGTCCCAGTGGAGATAGAGGATCGACAGGAGCGGGTCCTGCGTGGGCGATCGATTCCTCTAGTGCGCATCAGATGGCAGCACGGGAATCTCCAGGAGAGCACTTGGGAGCGGGAGGCTCAGATGCGTGCTCAGTACCCTCTTTTGTTTCCCTAGTTTTTGATGTATCTTTATGGGGACGTAAAGCCCTGAGGTGGGAGTAATGTAAAGACCCGTAAAATTCAAGGGAAATTTTTTTCTTAATTTTCTTTAGAATTTTACAAGAGCGCGGTTTCTGAAGGCACCTGATTCCGAGGCCCGGAGTGCCCGGAATCAATTTCCGAAGTTTGGCTCGGGTACGTTCAGTGAACGAACGAGCGGGAATTCCTAACTTTTGATCCGGTGCTCGGAATTGAAATCCGAGGGCACCGATGAACTCGCAGCACCGATTTTCGCTTAAAGAGACCTTTTTGGAAGTTGCGTTTGTTACGGGACGAAAGTTAGTTTTTGGGAGAATTATAAAAAGTTGAATAAAAAATGTGGAATTCTTTTTATTTAAGCTTGTGGGTTAACTTCTCCCAAAGGAAGTTAGGGGTGGGATCCACACCCACTTAACCTCCTTTGAGAGGATTAAGTGTGGTGGGGCCCACACGAACCATAAACTTTTCAAGTTCCCTAACTCCCCTCTCTCCCTCTTAAAGGCTTGACAACTTAACTTCTATTTAAATATACAACTCATGTATATTAAATAAGTGAGTTAATTTTGGAGTTATCCATTTTGAATTTCAAACCTTTGAAATTCTTTGTTAAGTTTTTGATTAAATTAAGCTCTTCTCTCTTTTTGTTAGGTTAGAACACTTTGGCCACCTTGAGAGCTTTTGAGAGCTTCTTCTTCATCTTCAAGCTCTGACGAAGAACACGAAGAACGCTCAAGCTCCGACGAAGAACGACGCCTCTCTTCTTCGTCCTCCGTGTCAACGAGAGGGAACGCCGCTTCCTCCTCGGACCTTCTTCGTCGGCATATGAAGATTCGCCAACGACGTATCTCTTCGGGCGTATCTCTTCGTCAACGGATTTGACGAACGACGACCGCGACGCCCGACCTCCGCGACGTTGTCTTCCGCGGGACGTTGTCAAATCTTTGATCTTATACCCGAGGTAGGGGTTGTTGATTCAATATTTATTTATTTCGTTCTTGATCGTGGATCTAGCATGTCTAACGTGAGACACTTGATTAATTTAAGTTGTGTTATTATTTAACGTGAGGGGGGCCGGACCGCATGAACACGGCCGAACCCCCTCCATCGTTCATGTTGTTTATCTACGGGCGAAAGCAAGGTGGCGTGGTGCCGTCGCACCACGCGGATAATTGTATGTTAATTTTACGCAACGCCGTCGCGCGCACACCATGGAAGAAATATTAAGAACGCGACGCCGTCGCGCCGCGTTGAAGGAAATTAAAGTGCGGCGGAGGGGCGCGGTGCCGTCGCACCGCGCCAGACGACGAACACCGCGGCCGGTTCCGGGCCGCGGCGGAAAGAGAAGACCGGCGGCCGAGCCGCCGGCGTCGGAAGCTGAAGAGGGGACCGGATTTTCCAGTCCCGTTGGAGAAAACCGGCCGGCCAGCTGGCCGGCCGGATGCCATTAAACCGGGGGAATTAATCCCCCGGCTAGCTCATGAAACCCCCCCTCTTTAAGAGGGGGGGGGGGGGGTTTCCTTGTGGGGGGAAAAGCCCCCCCCCCGTTTTCCGCCAATCAAGCCCCCCACGTGGGGGGGTGGGGGGGCGGTTTGTAAAAAAAAGAGGCGCGGCACATGGCCGCGCCGCCAACCCAATCAGCGGGGGGCTTTGCCACCCCCGCGTGCTGCCTCCGCGCGGCGCCGGGCCGCCACGCCACCGCCGGGCCGCCGCGCCACCGCCGGGCTGCCGCGCCAGCGCCGCGCCGTCGCGCCGCCGGCCGGCCGGCCGGGCCGGGTCGGACCCGGGTCGGGTTGACCCGGTTCGGGCCGACCCAAGGGGGTCGGGCCGGGTCGCCCCGGACCCGGACCCCCTGTTTCGAATCAGATTCGGTCTTTTGGCCATATCTTGAGCCTCGGACCTCCGATTGACGAACCGTCTGCGGTAACGCGATCCTTGGATCGAGACGGTCGTTTCGGTATATCGCACTCAAGGTTTCGGATTACTTTGAGTTCGGGCGGGTTGGTTCGTTCACGAGACCAACCGGGCCCTCGGAGCGGAAACGCTCATATCTTGAGCTACGGACGTCCGATTGACGTGCCGTCAGCTGTGTTGTGTCCCTCTTAGTGAGACAGATCTTTTGGCATACTCCGCCCGAGGTTTGGACGCAGGTGGAGTACGGTCGGGTTGGTTTTGCCTTAAAAACCAACTGGGCCCCGGAGACGAAAATGCCAATAACTCTCAGACCGGGCGTCCGATCGACGCGCCGTCTGTTGCGTTGAGTTCCTGTTGACGTTACGGAACTTTTGGATACATCAACTCAGGACTTTGTGACAGTTGATGTATCAGCCTCTCGGCTCGTGGAGCGGACCCTCCGAACGAGCTTGCTGTGTGCGGGAACCCTAGTGCTGGCTGCGACTGTTACTGCGACTGTTACTGTGACTGCTACTGCTACGACTACTACTGTGACTGCGACGACAGTACAGAGATCCTGTGTGGATTCGACGACGACAGTATAGAGATCTTGTGTGGATTCGACGACGACGACTACAGCACTCAGCGATCCTACGTGGATCAGTGCTACAGGTCCTGTGTGGGCCCGATCCTGTGTGGGTCCGATCCTGTGTGGGTCCGCGCTCAGCGGTTCTGTGTGAGCCAGCGCCTACGGGTCCTGTGTGGGCCCGATCCTGTGTGGGTCTTTGCGGGGGTTAGTTACCTATCGATCCTTCGTGGGTCCGACGACTTAGATGGATCAGTGATCATCTTTATCGTCCTTTGAAGAAGTATACCTATGTGAGCTGAATCCTGTTGCTTTCCTGTGTGGATTGTGTTGTGCAATCCTGTGTGGATTATGTTTTACTTTCCTGTGTGGAATACGTTTACTTTCCTGTGTGGACTAAGTTGTACTTGGGCTCGGAGGTTGGAGCGTATTTGAATTGATGACTTAGGTATATGTATGGGCATATACCTAAGCAGTGTCGGTTGTTACTTTGTGATTGTACCTTTCTTCGTGGTTTATCCTTTGTGGATTTGAGAGACCATCAGGGGTCTCGGGGTCCCTACTGAGTAGCTTATACTCACCCCTGTACGGGCTTTGCCCGCACTACGTTGTGTTGGTTGCAGACGACGGACAGCGTTGACCTTAGCTGAGGCTTGCAGAGCGGGACGGTACCCGGAGGCGGACCACCAGGCGAGACGTGCTCGGAGCGGACGGCGGGACCCGTGGAGCTATCTGTACCCACCCTTCAGGTGGGATTTCCAGTGGACAGCTCGGTGTAGCAGCTTTACTTTTCAGTTGCTGTTTTCCCTTTCGAGTTGTACTTTACTTTCAGTTTGGGTTTGTATACTGGCCCATTTACTTTTCCGCACTTTCAGTTGTACTCTGCTTTTGTTTAGTGTTTACTTTCCGCTTGCTTCTCTGTGGTGTTTGTTTACTTTACAAAGGCAATGCCTTCCCTTTTACCGGGATTTACGCCTTGGTGCTAGTCGCCAGCCCCTGGCCTATGGAAGGCGGGCTTGGGGTAGTCACGGCACGGACCCCGAGGGCAGGTCGTGACACTAATAATCTGAAAATGTGATTAGGTGAATATTTGTTACTACATTGATACATTCAAATACTAAGACAAAGACCAGATTTTGTGGTGGGAATCTCCCATGGAAATCAGCTCAATAAATTTTAATGTCATCCTTCGAGTGATCAAGGTACACCCTAAAAAATCCAAGGTTGGATCAAGTATGACCATTCCTATAACAATGAAAAAGTTTCAAATCATGTAACACCTTATATTAATTTAATTTATACTATATTTAAAAATAGTTCAGTTAATACTCATTCCATTTAATCATTTAAATTGGTTGATTCCATTACCTATAAATAATAATGACAAGGTTTATCAAGGACATGTAACCATTTATCACTTTTATTATATAATAATTTGTTAGGTTTATTCTATACCTTTCATTAAACATAAAAAAGGGGTATAAGAAATGGAAAAAATCATTAAAATTGAAATTAACTAGGAAAAGTGATATATATAAATATAATTTCCTTTTAATCATTTGAATATTTATTTAATTATGGTAAAACATTTACCTTAACAAGGCCAAGTTAA
The DNA here is from genome assembly GCA_963277665.1 of Viscum album. NCBI lineage: Eukaryota > Viridiplantae > Streptophyta > Magnoliopsida > Santalales > Viscaceae > Viscum > Viscum album. The sequence goes on from OY728161.1 coordinate 1,970,046,062, forward strand.
ATCACACCTGAATGGTGTGTCAGATAATTCACACTATGGGGTTTAAAGGCATAACATGATATGAACCCTAATTGGGCGGTCAATGTTGAGATATAAACCTATAGAAACATTAATAACAAGTGTAATTAGGGATTTATAACACAAGTATAACAATGATAATTAATTTAGATGAATTTTATATGTATCACCTAGTAAAAATCGAATGAACACAATTATGGAAATTTATAAATTCCAATACTTTTAGGGATAATTCATAGACCACATAACTTGATCCTATAACACTATCCTCATCCAATTTCGGCCTTTAGTTTGGTCTGGATTAAAATAAAAAGGATGAGTGGATTAATTCCCTATAAATAGGACATAAGATCCTACAACAAAATAATGTTGTTGAGAGAAATAAAAATGACGAAAAAATCCTAAATATTGTACCAATTACTAATAGGAATCCAACGAGATGAAAAAATATTGACTTTGAGTCCTTATGGAGGATTTATCAATGAAAACACCTTAAAAGGCATGAGATATCTTCAATATGGGTAGGATAAGTAAATATGTACACTAGAGGAAGAAGGGAAAAAATTTAGGTTATAATATTTTTTAAGAAAAAAATGGTAATTTACCAAAAAATTACTGGGTTGCACTATTTTTCCAAGCAATTAGCAAAACCATGTGCCAACCACGCTTTGACCACAGTCCATAGAGGGGTGCCACATGGTTCATCCATACAGTTTGGGAAACTATTCACAAATTGTTCTTTAATAATTTGTTAAAAACTACTGAGCTTTTTTATAGGCATGCATCCTGGGATGCATGGTTAGGACGAACCATGTGGCCATTGCTACCTATGGAAATTCCATATATAGTTAGGAGAAACTATGTGGGTTGGGCTGTATGTTTTATACTAATCATGCAGCCCAGTGCTTTCTCCCATCAACTGGGGTTCCAAGCTTTGAAAAATCCCCAAACACTCTCTTCTCCACCATAGCCTCACTATTCATCCTTATTAGGTCAAATTTAAGTTATTAAACTAAAAATTAAAGGAGTTGTACCTCATAGAGAAACTGGGTTCTTAAAAAACTATGGTTCAATTTTAACTGAAGTAGTGAATGGATATACTGACTTAATATATATAATAGAGTGATTTTGTCTTTTATGTGTAAATTTATAATTATTATATTTATTAAATGATTTTTAATATTAATTATATTTATTTAAGTGATTAACCATGTATTAGAAAATATTTACACATAATTAAATTTATTTTAGTTCTATCTTTCATGCTTGTTAATTCATTAATTCAAATGATCGTAAAAAAACATCCATAATGAAATAAACATGCAACTTGACATAAATAAAATATTATAGTGTTATGATCAAGATATTTTACTAATGGTTAGTTTTTCTAGAATATGATAAACTAACTTTCAAACTAAGGGAAAAAACATTGAACCATTTATGGTTCGTTTTGCAGCTTTCCACATATCCGCCTATGTATCTCTCTTGGATTGGTTTGTCCTTGACTATAAACTTGAACCACCTCCATTAGCTTGGAATCTCCATCCATTACATATTATTTTACTCACATGTAGGTGAGGGGAATCAAATTATTGTTCAAGGGGTTTACATAAAAGAAACTATGGGCACCCATTCCCCTACATAATGAGAGAAGGGATTATACACATGGAAAAAATTTAATTTAATAATAAATTAATAGAAACCAATCACATATAAAGGTCTGGTCTAGGCTCATGATCATCCACATGCTTGAAATAAACTATTCATTTAATAAAATAATCATTAAATTACAATCATTCTTATTTAGGATAAACAACACTCGAATTAATCAATTATCTTTTTTAATTAATCAATTATTTTTATCTTAATTATCATCCAAATTTTATTGATATTCTCATCCATAATAATTTTAAATAGATAAAATAAATTTATTTTAAAATATCTATGTACCAAAATTTACCTTGGTGGAAATGGGATGAGTACCCATATGAACTACCCAATGTGTATTATACTCATATAATTTTTACTCTTTTGAAATTTAGCATACATGACTTATCACGTAATTTCATGGCATAAATTATTAACTTAATGACCACACATAACACATGGTATTTGTGTAGAATTTTATGATTCAATGCATGTAGAGTAATTACTATAATAATACTTATACATTATATGTAGATCCAAACACTACAAAAAAATTAATTAGACATTTTTATATATTATACCTGTCACATGGCGTGTACTATCAACTTAATGACCACATGGAACACATGTTTATAAGGTTTGAATTGTATAATAGTTTAATTTTTATTCATCATAATATGGTAAAAGTAAATGACATGTACATTACACTTTACACAGCATGTATTATTATCACTATCTATCTGGGACACACCCCTAGGGACTCAGCGTGTAACCGTGCCTTGGAAAATATTGGATTACATGATGTGGCACGGGATACACAATGTGTGTTCTTTGAGTTACACATTTACTAGTAATGTTGGCCATTTAAGGGGTTACATGACCCGTATATGACCAAAGGACTACACATCGTGTATGGAAGTTACACAACATGTACTCCAACTGACCATGTGTTAGGATAGCCCAGTCAACCCACAACATATAATTAAATTCACCACCTGTAATAAATTTACACACCTTGAATTAATTATGAATTAATTTAGGATTCATTAAACACTAGTACATATTTTTTACCTCTAGGTTACACAACATGTACTCTTGTATTATCCATCTAGACTCCTCGAAACCTCCAGATGATATGTTCAAATCTACTTCATTCATAAAATTAATCGATTTGATTATATTTTTGAGAAATGAAAAATAAAAAAAAGATCTTGAAATTTGGATTAAATAATGATTAAAATAGAATTAAAAACTAATAAAAATATGTAAATCAATCAATGAAAATTAAATAATTATAAATAATTATGTGATCGATCTGATACCACTTCTATGTTTCGAGTTCAACATAAGAATCAGATGGGGCATGCCCAATAATGATTTTTGTCACGATCAATGATTAATATGATATTTACATGATGATAAACACCATGATCAATATAATTGAATGTGAGAATATAGAAAATGGATAAACACTAGAACCAAAGAACAAGAGAATCACCTATTATTTATAAGTAATTTAACCAATTAAAGAATTACCTTATGATAAATTATTTATTCATTGATAAATCTGACAATGTCTATGCATTGTACCATCATAATTTTATAGTAATAAAGAATATATTCCCTCCATAGTTGATCCACATGTGTTCTACTAACGTCCAAATATTGTTGTAGGAATCTCTGGGTGCTAGAATGACAAATCCTAATGCTTGTATTGTTCTCCTTTGATCACCCTGAGAACCGATTCAAGGAAGGTTTATCTTTTATCTTTATGGGATTGAGAGTGGTGCTGGAGGAGTATTTCTCTCCATTCTTAAGATAATTCTTGGATATGGAGATCTATAGGGATTTGAAAAGGTTCTCTTTGGATCTCATTATGCATAACACAAATGAATTGCATATCTTAAGAAAACAATATAATTGGGTTTATATACCTTTAGGGTTAGAAAATAATAATTTCACATGATTTATTTATTATTTATGTAATCCATGTGGAACCCCATGTCTATAATAATAATAATAATATTATTATTATTTCTTGATATGATCTAAAATCATGAATTAAATTAAATATTATTTATTCAAATAATAATCAATATATATTATTTCTAATTAGACCATTAAACATGGTCCACCATTCATCCATAATATTTATCACGTCATGAATAATGACTATTTATTTAATAAATAAATATCACTACATTATTCTTCAATAAATAATTAAATGTTTTTATTCACTAAATAGAAAATAAATATTTATTATATATTCTGCTCACATAATATTATCCCAAATAACTAGAGATGGAATACTTGTGACCTAGAAAACATAAATAATTATTAAACCACATCTAGAAATAATATTTATTCAACTTGTTAAATAAAAAATAATAATATTTTATTTAACAGATATTTTGGATACACTTAGTATGTGACCCTCTAGGCCTCCTTCTTAGTGGCATTAGGAAAAGTAGCCTAAAGTCTAAGGTTATAGTCTAGAAACAAGCCAAGGAAACCATAGATAAAGAAATTAATGCTTAAATGACATAATACCTCATGAAAACACTTAATATGTAATATAATCCCTTTATCATGATATCTCTAATCAAGAAGGTATCATTTTGGTGCTATCAACCTATGTGCTTGATGTATCTTTTTTTTTGAATTTCTAGAAATTGAAAATTCCTATAAAACACCATAGCCATGGATTTATTTAGGCTATATTATTTACATTAAAGGGATTAAGATATAATATTTCATTAAATAACAAATGGTACAAATACTATCTCACATTATTCATTAATGAATTATTACTCATGATGCACCCAATGTATCCTACCTCGCCACGAACATATGTGGTACCAATTTTCATCAATACATAAGAGTATGAAACTTATAATAATCATTAATAATAATATTAAAGTATAAGGATCAATACATATGTCCACTGATAGGAACATACAATGAAACATATAAATGTAGATTTCCTACTATCGGGTCTCATTCTTATAATATCCTACATTAGAAATTACCAAGAGTTTATAACATGAGAAGGTGACTCAAAGTCATATGGGTCTCCACCCATGATAGATTGTATCATATATATCCATAAAATTATTTCATATGTCTATAGAACACATATTTAAGAATACCATCATGGAACTTCGAGGTTCTCATCATAGAGAGGAACTACTAAGACCTTTCAGTGAGACAACTATTCTTAAGACATTATCACATACTATATCACATAGAAGAACAATCATGATGTGATAAGAAGTTTATTAGTATTCAAAAAAATTAATATAGGTTATCATAATATACATGGAATTTGTTTCTAGGGAACCAAATTCAACACTATCCATGTGCTCCCACTTCCCATATAGAACATAGTCTCATGTGACTAGGTGAACGATAAAATAAACCATGCGTAGCCCATGCATGGATACCATCTAAGAAACTAACCCCCTTTTATAACTAGGTGCATGGTTATATATACTATAAAAAACCATGAAAGTACCCTCTTCAAATTCTATAAGTTTTTTGAATAGTGTATGACCTTGGGTGAAAAGTTTTACAGGCTGTGTGACACCCCTATAGGGCCACACGGTTTGGGTGAATAGTTAACAATAACTGTTTGATAACTAGGTACCTCCCCTATACTTTCCAAAAACTAGTCATTCTAGGTCTAACTCTCCCAAAAATCATTCTAAAACCCGATATATCTCTCAAGACTTAAACCCCATCTAAAAACTACATGTTTATGTGTTCAAATTATTGAAATTCTACTCTGAAACTCAATTTCAAAAACAACCTATCTACCAAATGAAAATTTAAATTCATTTAGAATATCTGAATTGATTTGAAATATCGGATCTTAAAACATCTCTACCTTAGAGCTTGTCATCCCTAGAATCCTTGGGGAACAAAAAAATATCACCTAACCTACTTGGGGCAAGAATTTTCACTGAAACATCTACGTTGCATGTTTGAAGATCCAATGTGTCTCCAAGAGACCCTTTAAACATAAAACACTTAAACCAATGAAAATCAAGCCAATGATCATTTCTAAAGATGAAACATCAATACTATTATTACTTGATCCCATCTAACCCAAGACACATTCACATCATCGTCTCTCTCGAACTGGCCCATGGTTCACCCCCACCAATGGTTCTTGCTTTAAACATCCAATTTCAATCCATGATGCCTCCATCATAATAATTTACAATAAAAGAGAACCCTTAGAATCCTAAAGACACTCCTGGAGCATTTACCAATTTGTTACACCTGACCATATACAAGGATACTACCTATGGTCCTTGATTTGATCAAAAGGAATGAATTTCAATTGACCAAATTTAACATGGTGGTGTTTTATTTTCGTTGAAAATCCCTTTATGACCTTTAAAATGAACTCCCATAATCGAAATAGTGTTTTAGACATGGTTCCTCACCAATTACATACAACTTCCTTATAGAAATTAATTAAATCTTCCTATGACCAAATATTTACAAAAATACTCGACTTTAACAGATGACTCATAAAAAACTATATCCCAACACCATTAATCTGAGGCACATGAGATATTTTAAATCACACTCACAAATTATATTAATTTAATTTCAATGATGTATCTTGGATAAACCTCTCATATTAATTTATATGGATGTGACACGACATGAACACCAATACATTATTGATCCAACACTTATGTATTGCCACAAAATGACCAGGCTTAATGCTCAATCAGGCTCTTCCCCACCCCGTACTCAAATATATTCCAAGAATTTACTAGTAAATCCAACTGTAAATGGTTCCATTTATCCAATAACATATGGTATCAAAAAAACATCCAATTTCTGATCTCAAGTTCCCATAACCCTTCTCACATGAGGGTATTCCATTGGTGACCAACATTCTGCTCCCCAAATTAAGAGCATCCTTATCATCACACCGACAAAAAGTGTCCCCGATTACTTCATCCCATGCCCCATCCATCACTAGACACAATGACTAGAATTAATAAGAACTTACTGTAGTAGTACTGTAGTAGGAACTCTAGCAGTACTGTAGCTGGTACTATAGCAGAAAATGTTCGGTACTATAGAAGATGAAACTATTCATCCATTTGGGCCTTCGGGCCACTGATTTGGGCCTCGGGTCCTTTAAAGCCTTCGGGCCACCCAAGGCCTTCGGGATAGTAATGATTCCAGGACACATCAAGGCCTTCAGGACACCTAAAAATTGTGCTTAAATGATCAGAAAGACTCTACAAGGAGAAGACTCCAGATGAGGGTTCAGAGTAGGTGCATTCACCATAGCAGAAGCTAAGAGGATTTTTCAAAAAGAGAGGGTATTTCATTTCCATCAGGAATAGCCAGTGATCGCATGGGAAGCCTAGCCAAACAAGCTATGAGAAGGTGGAGAGTTAATATCACAACGAAGATGCTAGGGAGGAGTAGTTCCAAGTATAGTCTGTATATTTCCTTAGACCTACGAGTCATGTAATCTCAAAGCATACATTCCTTGTAAGGGTTTCCCCTTATCCCTTGATAGAGGGTTTATCAAAAATCAATAAAAATAAGGCCTTCGGGCCATTCGGGTTGACATTAATGTTATCCACTCATTTCCACTTCCCAATAATAGTTCCCAAGGAACTTATTGAATTTCAAAACATTCTGAGGGTCACCACCCTAAATGGAAAATGGTGTGCTCCCCACCTTTTGGATTACTTTAAAACACTCCTCGAGAAAAACCCCCAAAGAGTCCTTCCATCAACCAGAAATAAATTTAGTTATCTCAGTGTATAGTTGATGCTCTCTTAGAATACTCAGGATGATGTTAAGACCTTGGGTATGATCATCTCTAAACTAAGAGTACACTAATATTCCATCAATAGACATGTATCACTCCCCAGGCCACACTCACCTAAAACCTATTGGTACTTTAATTAACTAACCCTTGACACCACATCTCAAAATATGTTTTCCAATGTCAACCCATGGGCTAACCATCTCACAACACTCGGTTTTTTACTAAAGTAGTCCTCTTCCTAATAAATTACTTTAATTTACACAAATATCTCAGTCACCATACTAAAGATAATCACATTTGAAATTTTTGATCCTCAACCTATACCTGACCACTCACCTATGTTCCATATGAACTAGTTACCACACACAACTGGCATAAACTAAAATTTTCATACACAGTGGTTGTACACTTCCATAACACCCATATCAAGACTCGAATCATGCTCCTATGAGTCATCCATAAACAATTTAAAGCTAACCGCACTACACAACATGTCAGTTTTGACATGCTATTATCTACCTTGGAACTCCTCTTCCAAATGAGGTACCTCACCTATTCCATGATTTATCAAATGACCACCTGTCACACAACATAGTTTCAGAAAATAAATCATCAACTATAGAACCACTAGAAAATAGGGATAGAAACCCTAAAAACCCCACCCATACAAGATAATATTTATACCTATCTCTCTAAGTGATTTTCAGAAAAACCAAGGGCAACATCATGCCTATATAAAAAACCAATCATCTTCCATGCATGAGTCTCAAATTGAACATATGGTAACGATTACTGCCTCCAAAAGAATCTATAAGCTTGAGTAAACCCCTATTCTAGGTTTCCCTCAATCAACATAATATTACTAACTCAATAGGGTTCAAGTCAAAGTTAAGGGTCTCTAGATCTCCCACCTAACCTACCTGATTAATTCTAAAAATTGGGCCATTGTGCCTATCAACATACCCCTAAGGTATCTTTCATGTGAACCATGTAACACTTAAAGGAATCTATTAAATTTCATCTAACATTCTTGAAAAGCATCTCTAATTGGGTAAAAATAGATGTAGGTAAGGATATAATTGACCTACCATGGTAAAAAAACTATCAAGAAAAGTATAACGACATCACCTGCCAAACATCAGCGTACCTGGACTAGATTCTCTCCAAGCATACTTATAGGAAAGTGATCCCTAGAGGGTCATGATAAAACTATAAAAAGGATACTGAGATTAAATTAACAAGTATACTCATGAGGAAATACCCCCTCAAGGTAAACGTACCAAAAAACCACCAACCTCACTGGGTATTTATTCACCAAATAAGAGTCATACCTGACTCAATAACCAAATGACAACTCTTACTATGTCTAGAAACTAGGATAAAAGGTATACCATTTCTAATATCCCAGTGCATTACCCCAATGGGATAACCCCTCCTTTTAACATCAACATGACTTTTAAACTATAGTAACACCTAAAAGGTCATTAGGTTCTACTGCCTATCCTTTAGGCTTCATAAACAATAGGAAATAATCAAAATGATACCTACCAGATATGATCACATTCCCATTAGAAGAATCTATCAAGGAAACATTATAACTAACCCCTACATGAGGGTTCTTCACTAATCGCATGACCAAAAGTTTTTAATTCATCAATTTTAATAAATTTAAATTTATTATAAACTTTTAAAAGGATTATATTTATGTAATTTCAATTGATAGTGTTAGAGAAAACTATACGTAGAACACTAATTAGAGAACATCTCATAAAATTCTTGGAAAACAATAACATAATTTACTTTAAACCCATTTATTTTATCAACAACTTCTCACAAATAGATTAGTTAAAGAAAAAGTAAATTTCAAGCTATAAAGGAAAATCTCTTTAGGAAATAATTGGAATTTTAATGAACTAAATCCTCATATCATGTAAATCTTAAAAACAGAGAAAAGGCCTTTCTTCATTTAAGGAGAATAAGATAAGTAAGATACTACCATACACTTATATATAACACCATATAAGTGGCCATAAATATATTAGATAACCATTCTATGTATCAAAAGTATACACCCATGGGGTTAATAAATAAGCATGAAAAGAAATAATGATGATCTAAGAGGGTACCATCAAACAAAACTAGTTTCATTTATATAGGAATCCATTCCCAATTTAGGGATTCAAATATCTATAAATTACAATTTATATCCCAGTTAAGTGAAACCCATTAATAATCAATTTATCAAAATTTTAACAAACCCTCTATAGGGTTATATCATAGGCATAAGATGCTTAAACCCACCTACAAGGCCAATTGAAACATATAAGGATTCAGTTATATGGGTCATCATTCCCATGTTATAGTTGTAAAAGCCTTTATAAGTTGCAGTTGGCACACTATATAAATGACATCCGTAATAAATAACATGAATTTTTAAAAGATTTTTTTTTCTTGAAATACAATATTCATTAATGTGAATTCATTAACCATTTAATTTATTTAATCAATCTTAGTTTGATTAAATATAATTCCACCCTCCGAATATATGAGAAAACACCATTTAGGTTAATGCAGACACTTTATTTAACCAACCATATATAATAACCATTACATGTAAATTTATCTCATCAATAGAGAATAAAAATAGATATTTCAATAATAAAAAAACCATGGTATACAGGTAAGCATAAAAAATAATCACACAAGCTACTGATAAACATGGAACACAATCACACAATCATGGTATAAAAATAAGCATGATAAGGACATGTGAATCATATGTCCCTAAAATGATGCTTTAAAACACCCCTTATCTTTCTATATAGGTCCACAAGGTAAAAACAATAAATTAGTAAGTAGAAAAAATCAAATCAATCAATCAAATTGAAATGATAATCAAATGTAATAGTGAACAACATGAACATTAGTCCCATATGAGATAAATTGATCTTTCATTCATGTGTGGGTTGGCCATTCCAAGACATAATATATTTACCAAGTATTGAAACCTTCATAGTCATATGTGTACCAGCCCAAAATAGTATGATGATGAAAAATAAATCTCTTATATAAATTTGACACAACTCGAACCGGTTCACTCTATGAACAATAACCAGACCGATTGGTGACAAGGCCTTAAGAATGCCTCCCTGTACGCTAGAGGCTTCTGAATGTAAGTGAGGGTCTAAAGTTAGTATGGTGGGGATACTATACCCTATGGATCAGTAATAAATACCATGTAAGTGTAAATAAATGATAGTAAATGGATCATAATGTTAGTTTACAATCAATAGTGAATAGATAACCTGACCAATGCTAAATAAAATCCAACCACGCATGAACATGTTGAGTCATAATACAAGAAGTCGATATAAAATATGTAATACATATAATAGAACTATACTATAAAATAGTAAATAAATAAAATACTCAACTGTAGTAGGAAACCCATGTATATGATCAGTCCCCAGCTCCCATGTCATGTCCTATTCCATAATTATTAACAATAAGAAGCATAATCCAAGATCCTAACATGTAGTGATGAGATCTATCTAGGTACCAAATATTGTCCTAAACAAGGTGTGAGTAAAACTTATTAGTCCACAAATAATGATGTTTAATGAAAATATAATATGTTAATATAATATTTTATGGTTTTGAGGTATATCAAAAATAAGAAATTAATGAAATATGTATATATAAACCATGTAGAGTTCAAGTTGCTCATAAGAACCCTGAAAGACTGTACTTACTTCATCCTAAGTAATAATGTCCTTGAGCATGTTAAATTTTATATGTAATATAATATTGGGACTTGTGGTATGTAACGAAGGCATCTATGTTAAAGAAATCATATGGGGGTTCATATCTAAAAGGGGGAATTAGCCCATGCATCTAAATCAAGGAAATATGGAATGTATTGTCCAATATTTACAAATGAATATCAAGTAACACCATATAAAATACTAAGAAAATCCATGTCTAATAACTTAAATAAATTATAATTCATTCCATTTAAAATAATAAGTAATGTTATGTCTAAAAATGATGAGCTTCATGTCCAATAATTTCAATAAATGATAAGGAACACCATGCACAATAATAAGAAACACCATGTCCAATAACGATGAACATCATGTCCAATGATTTCAATAAATGATAATTAATTACATGTCCAATGATAAAGAACCCCATGTAAAATAATGAGGAATTTCATGTTCAATGATTTAAAAAAAGGAATAACATGTCCATAACTTTAATAAATAATAAAGAATTCCATTTCTGTAACTTCAATGAATCAGTGAGGAGTTCCATGTCTAAAAAACACTTAACCATTCATCATTCATACAATTCATCATGCCTTATAATCCCAACCAAGGAATTCTATATTGAAACCCAAGTATCCCTAACAATAACAATAATGCACATTTCATTTTATAATTTAACATAGGCCTTGGGAAACATCCATGTCAATCTATAATTTAAGCATTATTCACTATAGACCATTAGACCATTTCACTTATAAGGAAATAAGAATTCCATAAGAAAATTCCATGCCATTTCAAAATACACCATTATTTATTCACTTAATCATTTTAAATTTAATTCAATTAATTCAATTAGTTTAGTCCTTCACAATTTTTAAGCATAAAGTCAGTGATCAAGGACAAGGTGATTTATCCAAACTACTTAGAAAATCATTATATCATGTTTATAAAATCAATATCAAGTGATAAAAATGGATATGAAAGTATACACTCCATCCCAATTCATTTAAGGCATCTCACTAACCATTGGTGAGTTTGAAACACCCAAGGGATGGTTTTATAGAATATAAAAACAACGATCAATATAATTATTTAATCAAACTCACCAAAATTGGTGGTTTGGGTTGAGCTTGTTAACCTAAAACAATGCTAGGGGTATAAGAAATATCTTGGTTGGAGTATAAGTATTTAATTCAAGGTATTTTACATTCTAATAGAAACATGTGGGATGAACAATGTACGATGAAATGACAACAGTTTATAAATAGTAAGACTTACAGGAAATGTAGCTAAACCACCTACCTAATAGCAAGGATGATTCACTCTTCCAATATAAGGTTTTGATTCGAGCTATCATGAACTAATTTGAAGAATCAAACAAACTCCATGAAAATAGGTCATATGAACTCACATGAAAATAACATCTAACATGGTGAGAGAAAGTGAGAAAAGAATAAAGTGGAATTATAGAATTACCAAGTGGGATCCAATGAAACTAACGATGCTTGAATTGGTGGCTAGATGGAGGAGATCCATCAAAGCCTAGGAGAAGGAATGGAGAGATACCATGACTAGAATAGGTGATGAATTTGAATTGGATGATGAATAAGTCTTTTGGGATTAAAAAAAGGTAGAAATAAAAAATTTTCTCTTTTTAAATGGGTCATGGTTTGGTCACACGGTTAGACTAACCATGCACCAACTTTACACACCCACATCCTATAAGGAACACAACCTTGAACAAATAGGCACAAAATTAGACAAACCACAAAAAATCCAAGTGGGGATAACATCCAAGTGGATTATCCCCTCGCATGACTAAGTGCATGGTTAGACAAACCATGCATAGCCTATGCCAGTCCCCTCTATAAATCCCATACAATTTTTTACACAACTGTGTAGCCTCAGGTGTATGGTTTAAAAAACCATGTGTCACACCTATAGGGCCCCGAGATTTGGGTATAAAATTATAATTAACCATGTTCTAATTATACACCTCCCTTTATCTTTCCAAAACCAGGATTTCTTGGCCCAACTCTCCTGAAACTCGTTTGGACACCCAAGATACCCCTTGAGCCTTAAAACCTATCTAAAAATTATTTTTAGGCATTCAAACTCTATAAATTCAATTTCAAATATCAATTTTGAAAATTAAACATCCACAATATGAAAATTCATATTCATTTAGAACTTCTATATTGATCCAAAACATTGGATCTTACTTCTTATCAGTGTATAGTAACACCATGGATAAGAAGTGGGAGGTCTGGGGGATTATAGCACCAAGGGTGTTGGAATATCCATGGATAATAGGTGGAGGGAATATATTGGAATTTGGGTTTAACCTATAAGGTTTTTTACTATAAAAGATTCCATAAGAATCAAATTAAGTTTCCATATGGGTGAGGACTCAGGTATAATCTATGGGTGCTATGTGTCCCCATAAAGGCTACCCACTTTTTGGACATCCTTTGTGATTCTCTTGAAAAATTATTATTTTTTATTAGATAGGATTGAATTGAACATTTTGATTTAACCTTATGGTGATGATAAACATTATTCCTTGTGTAATTGTATTTGGTAGTAGGAAAGTTTATGTTTAATTTTGATTATTTAAAACATAATTATTACATTTATTAAATTTTAAATATATTTATTTTATTAAAATAAACTATCTTCAAGGATTTTAATTTTTATGGAAACAATTAGGAATCATATGGGGAAATCTAATTGAGTAAGATGATATATTCACCTCCTAAATATGAAATTAAATAAACATGCAATTATATTTTATTTGATTTTTGTTCTTTCAATAAGAATGGATTTTGGATATAGCTATATACTTGACTAGTCTTTACTACTAGAGTTTATAGTTCTCAATGTGTAGTGATTCAGTATCCACCTCTTGGTCATATTTGCACACATATGTCACTTATTTTGTATTTTTGATTTATATTTAATCATGGTGTATTGTATTGTTGGATGATATGGTTTATTTATTTATATTTCATCTGTCAATGTATGTTTGTATTCATGACATATAGAAAATGTGACTATTTATATTTAATGAAAATGTATAAGTACCCATAAGAATATTTTGTGTAAATTCTTTCTCATCAATAGAATATGATAAAATTGGAATGATACATGGAGTATTTACATAGACCCTACGCATGTATAACTCACCCAAATCTAGAAATAAACCAAATTAAAAATTAAAAATTAGAAATTAGGGGAAACTATATGCTCCCTTAGAAAAAATGGGTGAATGTTCAATTTATTAAGAATATTATTGGATTTATGTAGCACCTCTATTTTAGGTACATGGCCCTTTATTCATTTATTTTGAGTCTATATAATTCTTGGGTTAAGTTTCAGGAGGTTTTAAGGGGTTTTATAACTTTTTGGAGGATTTTATGGAGGTGAAAAGTTTGTGCACAGTTTTTAAAAACCATATAAAATCTACATAAAATCATGCAAGGAAAGACAGTGGACACTGGGAAGGAACACAGTTGGTGCATGGTTTGGAAAAATCATTTTTTTTCCAACGAAAAACCATGAACCTTGAAAAAGAGGTAAAATATTGGCTTGGGCATAGTTTGTCTAACTATGAAAGCCAACCGTGTAAGGTGTGAACATAAGAAAGTAGCACCGCATGGTTGGTGTACAGTTTTCCAAACATTGTGGACTAACCACGTGGAAGATAATTGGACCTACTTAAAAAGTGGATATAAACTAAATTATACCCTCAATCCATTTTTTACCTATTTTCTCTGTAACATGAAATCCTTTTTCTCCCAAGGCATGAGATATGACACCTTTGATCTGGGAGTGGAAAATTAAAATGTGTTGGAGGCCCAGTTTCGTTAGTAAGTGCCCATTCTTCTCTGTTATTATTATATAAAAGGTTCTTCTCTATATCTAAACCATATATCTAGTCTATTATGGATATATTTATGTGTTATTAATGTTTTTATGATGATATCTTGTAGGATCGAGTAAAGGGAACATGAGTTATGATCCTATATTGAAGTTTTGTTGCATCATTCTTCATTTTCATCAATATTTGTGAGGTAAGTGGCTTCCCTATTGACTCCACATAATTTTAAACTTGAAGGATTAGTTTTAATTTATTTATTTTCTTGAAATTATTATGAAATATTTATTTGATTCTTGATAGAAATCAGGTTTTTGGTATTATCTTAGAAATTGTGGTAAATGATTGATTTTTGGAAAACCCTATTGTATATAATTTTAAAATTATGGTTTTAAAATTATTGTCTGGTTTGATGCATGTAAATTATTTTTCAGAATTATTTAAAAAGAAAGAAAGGTTTTTATTGAAATTATTTGGCATGATGTTGGCATAAATGGATGGCTGTGAGTTGAATGGGATAGATTATGGCCATAAAGTACCACCATCGAATGAGATGGATAATGGTCATGATATACCACCATCAATGGGACAATGTATGGACATGAAGTTACACCATCAATGATAACACGAAGCATGAGTGTGTGTATGTGTGTGTATGGAAATGAATATTCCAAATTAAATGAGAAATGGTAAAAAGGATTTGTTGATTCTTCCCTTGGAAATATGGTTTATGGTTTTGATACGAACTTTTTTTACTATGTGAATCTATTTTATGAAATTTGATAACAATTTTTATCATAGTGGAATGAGTTGGGAAGTAATTTTGGGAAAACCTACTGATTTTAAACTCACCCCCTACTTGGGAAGTATTGTGTGTTTGCAGATTTCATCCATAAAGTCACAGTTAAAGGAAAGGTATCTCAGTTTTTTTGTGATGCTTCTTAATACCATGGGATTGGCATGTGGAGTTGGAACTTGGATAATGTGGGGTGTAGTTGGTTGATGTCACCATTGAGTTTTTAGTTTTGTGGATTTTTTAGTCCTCTTGAGTATGTAATTTGGTTTCTACTTGTAATCAGATAAGGATTGTTGGTTTGGTTGTGTTTTGAGTTGTGTTTTGTACTCATGCATCATATTTATATTGGTTTGGGTATTATTTTCCTGGTATGGATGTTTTATATTTCAAAGGTAAAATCATCCACTAAATTCTCTTGAAGCCCTTATCATTTATTTCTATCCTTTAGTGTCTTGAGGATGTCACCTAAGGCCCATTAACACCGCCAACTTCTTCCCAAGCCAATAGGTGATGGGAGGGATGTTACAATTGGAATCATTCTTGGTAAGTCCAAATAGATTTTTTTAGACAAATGGTATGAGTTTATTCATTCCAATAAATAATGGTATCAAATTCGTTTGATCCATCTATATTTTTGGAAAAAAATGGTATCTCTATTGTCTGATCCTTGATATAGGAGATGGTGTTAGTTTTTTTTACTTGGAGTTGGAAATAGTATCAATTTGTCTCTTGAGATGGTAGTAAGGAGTATGATTTTAGTAATTTTAAATGTAGAGCATAAAAAGGTGTATTTAACCTCTTTATAATAAACTTCAAAGTTACCAAGGAGTTCGGGTACTTGAATGTTTTTGGACACTTATAAGTGAGTTTTAACCTCATCATCATGGATTTATCCAATGGGATTTATATGAAATGAATTTATATTAAAACTTACTGATAGTAATTCATTGTTAATTTTGAGTAAAATATTTTAATAAATGATTTTTTTTTTGAAAATAGTGAAAATGGTTGGTTTTGAAAAGAAAAGTTGATTTTTTTTAAAAAATGATTAAAAAGTTGAAAATTTTTAAAGTGAGGAATTATATTTTTTAATATCTATAAATGTGGTAAATTGAAATTTCTAATGTTTCAGTTGAAAATGAGTGAGATTAAACAGAGTTTTGTTTTTTTTATAGTGAATGGAACCGGGTAGGCCTTATAGAATCCAACTGGAAGTGGTTGGTGAAAATGTTGTTTTACCTGATCCACAGGTAAACCAAAGGTTGGTTAAAATAATTATCTAGTATTTATAGGTCATAGATAAGGGAAATAATAATGATTAAACATGGAAAGTAGACCATTCAGTTTATTTCCAAAAGTAGAATCAACCCATCTTTTGAGGGGATTCCAAGATGGAAAAGAATAAGTCTGGTTTAATAGGATGAATCAAATCATATATTTCCTTAGGACAATAGCAGAGTTTAAAGTAAAACTAGAAATTTATATACTAGAGGATTTGGAATGAAAATGGTTTGAATTAGCAGTTCAGGCTAAACTGGACCAATGTATGGTATGTGAGGATTTTGAATAATTTTTTAACAAGCAATTCTATCCAAAATATTTCAGATTTCTAAAACACTAGACTTATTTATTTTAAATAAAAATATTCTCTTTATGATAGAGTCTGTAACTAAATTTATGAATTTATTCTAATTTTCCATGTATGTTTTTGCAAGTGTGTCCTTGAAGGCACACATTTTTGATTTCAGATTATGACCAGATATTTTCTCAAAGATTATTGTGCTTTATATAATGGATTATAAATATATGGTCAATATAACGACTTTAGTAGAAAGGTATATCTTATAAAATATGTTGATAGGGATCATGTTTATTTCTACTGGAATAGGTGGGAACTCTAATGCTAGGAATAAGTGAAAGAGGGAAACTTACTTTTAGAGTGATGGGAAACCTTAGAATCAGACCATGGGATTAGTAAGTCTTGACCCTAAATCTAAAAGTAATGTTGGATGTTTTTAGTGTGGTTATATCGATCAAATCAAGAGAGATTGTACGACATCACCTAGATCATGTCACAACTGCAACAAGATGGGACATCTTCAGTGCTATTGTTATAGTGATCCAAGGTTGGGTTCTAGAGATGCATCTCATGATTCTCAAGAATTATATACTTCAATGGGATGGGTGAAATAGAATAATCCTCACCATAAAAATAGAGTTACACAAGGTGATTCTAGGAACATCATGAATCCTAAACTAGTAAAAGCTCAACATGGTAATAAAAAGAATTTTAGTGATTAAGAAATTGTATGGAGCTAAACAAATGATCCTAGATGATCAATATGGTTTTTAATGGTGAGAGGTATAATTATTTTTAATTATAACCATATAAAATATTTTTTTGATATGGGAACATCCAAATTTTTTATTACTTGTTTTGTTGTTGATAATATGGGTTTGCATGTTGAGATGATTCCTTATATTTTAAAACTACAAACTTCTCTTGGACAGTGACATTGTCAAGAAATTATGTGTAAATATTGTTTTGTAACTGTCGATGGTGATGAATTTATTTGGAATTTCTATATACTTGATATGAATGTATATGGATTGATTTTGGGTATGGATTGGTTGACATCATTTAAGTCCCACATCGACTATTATGCTTAAAAGGGTAGCTTCACATCTCTAGATGGAGTTGAGCATCTCTTTAGAGGATATTGGGTTGTAAAGGTTAGTGAATTAGGACTTTTGACACTAATGATTTGAATAATATCTTATCAGTTATAATCACTTACCTTTCCATACATGGAAGATACCAGTAATGGGTATTTTCCAACTATTATTGATCAGTTTCTTGATGTTTTACCCAAAAAAATTCTCAGGTTTTGCACCCAAAAGAGAAGTAGTGTTTACGATTTATCTCATATCAAAAACTAGTCTTATATCACTTCTATCTTATTAGATGACACACAAAAAATTAAGGGAATTAAAATACTAGTTTTAAGAGTTATAAAGGGTTCATTTGACCAAATACATCTATGTGGGTAACACTAATTCTCTTTGTGAAGAAGGTGAATGGAACTCTTAAACGTTATGTGGATTATCATAATATTAACCAAGTTACAATAAAGAATTGATATCCTCTTCCACACATTTATGACCTGTTTTAATAATTCAATAGATCCTAATGATGATCCCAAATTGACTTTCATTTGGGATATCATCAATTATGAGTTTATAAGGAGGATATTCTGACCATAGATTTTAAAAGCATATAAGGCCATTAATAATATTCAGTTATGCCTTTCGGTCTTGCGAATAAACAAAAAATAATTATAGAATTGATTAATGGAATATTTCAAAGATACATGGATTTCATTATGGTGGGGTTTATTGATGATATACTAATGTATTATTAGATAAAATAAGATCATAAGAAACATTTGATGATAGTGTTGGGTATCTTGTAAGAAAATATTCTTTATTCAAAGTTATCAAAATGTGATTTATGGATATAAGAGGTATGTTTCCTTGGCCATATAATTTTAGAGAAATTAATTTCAATGAATCCTAAAAATATATAAGTTGTCATCTCTTGGAAACCTATGAAGATTTTCATTGAGGTACGTAGTTTCCTTGGATTAGTGGGATACTACAAAAATTTTGTATATGATTTTTCATGTTTGGAATCATCGATGAAAACATTTACCAAGAAATTAATTACTTCCCAAAAGAATAATCAATATAAAAAATAATTTCAAGAACTTAAGTTTAGACATATATGAACACATATCCTCACATTTCCAGAGTTTGGACATGGATATGTAGTCTATTATATGAATCTGATTCTGGGTTGGGATGTATTCTCTTGAGAGGATATCATGTTGTTTCTTATGGTTCATGATAGTTATAGTTTCATGAGAAGAACTACCCAAAACATGATTTGGAATTAGCTATTATGGCCCATGATTTGAATAATTGGTGTTATTACCCCTTTTTGAGAAATTCACATTGTTTATGGATCATAAGAGTTTTAAACACATTTTCCCCTAAATACATTTAAATTTATGATAATGTATATGGATGAATTATCTATAAATGTCTGACATCAGATTTATGTATACGCTAGGTAAATGGAACTTTGTAGAAGATCAATTGAGCATGAAGTCATATGTTTAGTTGGTAAAGAGGCCTTAGAATATGGGAATATAATGTTAGTCATAACGGATATGCATCTAGAATGATCAGACCAAGGGAGTGTTGTAGTTTTCTTTCAATTTTTTTTTCTAATTCTTGATTTTATTGATGAGGTTGGAGTTTCTTAGAAATATGATCCAGATTGTGTTACTATAAGGTAAAATCTCAATGGTGGGGAGACCATTGAGTGTAGGATGTTGGATGGAAGTTTAGTGTTTAGGTTTATAGATTGGATGGTTATACCTTTGGATTTTTAGAAACAACTTCTTAGTTCCAACCACCATTCATGATGGGCTATTCACCTTAGAATTTAGAAAATGTATAAATCACTAAAAGCACATTTCTGGTGGGTGGAATAAAAATATCTATAGTAGTGTATGTATTAAGATGCCTAACATGTTGTGAGGTAAAGGTGGAGATCCAATGATTAGAAGGTATGTTGCAGTCCCTATGAATTATCATATGTGAATGGTAGAAGATATCCATGGATTTTGTAACAAATCTATCCAAGGGTAGTTAGGAAACAAAATTTAGTATGGGTGATAGTGGGTTGGCTCACAAATTTAGATCACTTTATCCTGAATCATGAAACTAAATCAGTGGAAGACTTTTCTAAAATCTATATTCAAGAAATTTTAAAGATGAATAGTGTTCCATTATCAATTTTATTGTAAAAATAGCTTGCGTTTATGTATTTATTTTTTAAATCCTTATGATAAACCCTTTAAACACAATTGAAAATAAGTATAGCTAATCATCCCCAAATGGATGGAAAGTTTGAATGAGAAATAAAAATTTTGGAGGGCATGATTACAAATTGTGTGAAGGTTTTTTGTGGATCATGAGAAGATAAATTACCATTAGTGGAGTTCTCACATAATAATAGTTATAAGGCATTGATATATATGGATCCTTTTGAATAATTTTATGAGTTTCCTTATCATTCTCTAATTTTTGGGGAAGAAATTGGTGATACTTTATTAATTGAACCCAAGCTTGTGTAAGTGACAGTAAAGAAGATTAATTTGATTAGAAAAAGAATGGATAAGTCATATAGTCATCATAAATCCTATGTGGATCATCATAAATGACCATTTTAATTTGATTTTAGTGATCATGTGTTCTTTAGAATCTCTCCAAGGCTTCGGAATCATCGTTTTGTTAAGAAAGAAAAGATATCACCTCAATACAAAGTCCCTTTTGAGGTACTTGAATGAGTTGGTGAGGTAGAATATCAGTTATCTTTGACACCAATGTTCAGTTTAGTGAAAAATTTGTCTCATTTTTTCTCAGTTAATGAAGTACAAAACTGATCATGACCATGCGATTCAATGAGATCATATTGACCTAGATACTGATGTTACGTTGATTCATATTCTAGTATAGATTGCGGACAGACAAGAGAAGATCTTGTGTAGGAAAAGAATCTGTGTAGTACAATTTTTATATAAACATGGCCAGTTTTAGGAAGAAACATGGGGCTTGAGAAATAAATGGTGAAGCAATGGACAAAACTCTTTTAGTAATGTAATGATTTTTTACATTCCAAGGGTAGAAAGGCCAATGGTGTGGAGAATGTAGCACCCCTAGTTTCAGGTAAATGAGCCTTTATTCATGTATTTTGAGTCTATATATTTCGTGGGTTATGGTTCAGAAGGTTACAAGGGGTTTTTTCACTTTTGGAGGCTTCTATAGAGGTACATAGTTTGTGCACAGTTAGTAAAAACCATGCATTATATTCAAGAAACCATACAAGGGAGGATAATGGGTATTGGGAACGATCACGGTTGGCGCACGGTTTGGGAAAACTATGTGGATACCTAGAAGAAACCATACACATAAAAATAATGGAGAAATTATTATGGGTATATGATTTGTCTAACCATGTGAGCTAACTATGTGAGGTGTTCCCTTAAGATAGTAGCATCGCATGGTTAATGCACGGTTTTCCAAACTATGTAGTAAATAGTTGGACCTCCTTAAAAAGTATATCTAATAAAAATTATCTACTTAAGCACTATTGTTTCTCCTATTTTCTTCATAAATCAAATTTCTTTTTATCCCACAGTGTGATAGATGATCCCTTTTGACCCAAGAGTGATTTGTAGGTTAATTAAAGTGCGTTGGAGGCCTAAATTTGTAAGTAAGATCCCGTTATTCTCAATCATTATTAGATCGACGGTTCTCCCATATCTCTCCATCTCTCTTTATCTTAGAACCATATACCTAGTCATTTATGGATAAATCTATTTATTATGATTTTTTATGATCATATGTTGTTGGATATAGTGAAGGGAATGTGATTTGTGATCGAATATTGATGTTTTATTCCGCCGTTATTTGCTTTCACCAATGTTTGTGAGGTAGGTGGATTTTCTATCGACTACACTTGATTTATAACTTGAATTCATTGTTTTCAATGATTAATTTTCTAGAAATTATTGTGAAATATTTGTTTTATTCTTGATAGAAATCATGTTTTTGGTATTGGATTGGGAAATATGGAAATTGATTCATTTTTGGAAAACCCCATTGTTAGTAATTTTAAAATTATGATTTTAAAATTATGGTTTAGTTTGTTTCATGTAAGTATTTGTTGAAATTATTTAAAAATAAAGAAATGTTTTGATTGAAATTACTTAACATGATATTGGTATAGATTTTTTGGTGTGAGTTAAATGGGATGGATAATGGTCATGAAGTACCACCATCAAATGTGATGGATATTGTTCGTGATGTACCACCATCAATGGGACATAGTTTGGATTAGAATTTCCACCATCAGAAATAACACCAAGCATGAGTGTGTGTGTGGAAATGTAAATGATTATTCGAAATTAAATGATAAATGGTAAAAATTATTTGTTGATTCTTTCCTTGGAAAATGGGTTTATGGTTTTAATATAAACTATTTTTACTACTTGAAACTATTTTATAAAATTTTATATCTAGTTTTTTCCTAGTGGTATGAGTTGGGAATTCATTTGGAAAAAATAATGAGTTTAGACTCACCTCCTACTTGGGAACTATTGTTTATTTACATATTTCATATATTGAGACACAGGTAAAGGAAAAGTATATCAGTTATTTAGTGATAATTATTAATACCACAGGCTTGGAATATGGAGGTGGAACTTGGAGTGGGTGGGTTGTTACTGGTTAATGGAACTTTGGAGTTTTTGAGTTCTGTTGACTTTTTATCCCTCGTGAGTATGTATTTTTGTTTATGCTTGTACTTTGATATAGTTTATTGGTTTGATTTTGTTTTGAGTTGTATTTTCTACTCAAGCATCATATAGATGTTGTTTTGGGTATTATTCTCATGGTTTGGATGTTTTATCTCTCATGGGGAAAATTGTACCCCAAATTTTCTTGAAGCCCTTGGAATTTATTGTCATCCTCTGGTGTCTTGGAGATGTTACCTAAGGCTAGTTACTACAATACCTATTCTCAAGCCAATGGGTGAGGGACATGATTTTATAATTTATCTGACATAAAAATGCAACATGTTGATTTTTGTCAAATCCTTATAATAGGAGAGTGGCTATCATTGAAGAAAAAATCAATCAGTCATCGATGTGTAACTATCGTATCCACTTATTAGAAACCTTTCATCACTTAGGGAAATTCACTGAAGGTTATGAAACAATATATATTGAGTATCAAGTCAAGTATTAGGGTCAAATTGTTACACATGAAATTTTCATAAGTGTTGTGTTTAAATTCATGAAATATTCATTTATTCAATAATTTACTATTCATATATTGGAATTTTGTATGTTATGAATATTTTTATTATTTATTTAAAATTATTAACATACATTTAAGGAGTTCCATGCTAGGTATTATATGAGATTTAATTTAGTTTTACCATGGCTAGTGATTTTTTTATATAATTCCAAAGTAAAAATTTATTATAATTATTCTTAAATATTTTAAATTTAAACTATTTTATAAACTTTATATCAATAATGAGTAATGATTTATGGATAATGGGGATTTTATTTTGAATTTTCATTACTCTGGGGGATTAATAATTTTTTAGAAAAATGGGTGTTGGATACTTCTCTCACCGTACAAGATTTTGAGTAGGTTTTTAATTTATTATGATTTTAATCCATTACATGAAAGGAGTTTCATGAATCATTTTTATGTGATTCATATGGGTATGTTTTAAACATTATAAGTATTTTTACAATTAATATATAAAAATAAATAAATTTTCCTATGAGGTTTATATATTAACATGATTGAAACATGTTAATTTAGTTTAATGATAATAAGATATGTAAATTAAATCATTAGAATAATGTATATATATAAATAATTAATGTGATGAAATATACATGATATGTATATAAAAATTAGATGGATAGTTATATAAAATAACTCAAAATACCTCAAAATAACTAGGTGTTTGTTTACTTTTAAATCAAACACTCATTAAAATTCAATCTTTCAGTATGAAAAACCCTAACAAGATTAGGTGCCCATGGACTGTCTTGTGTATGGTATTTAGGATGAAACTATCCCTAAATATTAGGTAACTATATCGGGCTGTGATCATTGCAATACAACTAGTTGGGTAACCCTAAAATTTATGCAACTAGATGAATGAAGTTGAGATAATTAATTATAAAAATTAAAAAAAAATTATGCATAATCAATTATCCAAGAGTTATACATAACATAATTGACACAATTATCTTCCTAAATAGTTAAGTGACGATATGAACACTAAATTGGACTAAAAAATTAGATAAATATGGATCTTATTATACTAATAGATATAATGTAAAAGGTTAAAATTTTAGTGGAAATTTATTCAAAAAAAATCATTATTGAAAACTTATAAAGAATGACACTAACATGATAAATATATTTTTTATATAAGTGTTAAAATAAAAACCCTTATTTTTTCTCTAAGATTTATCCTTTATAAGGATTATTTTAATGGAATTATTTTTCTATATTGGTATTATAATATGTGAATTGTTCTCATGTATGAAATAAAGGATTATAACAATAATGAACTACATGTTATATTAATTATTCTCAATTTATGACTCATGGGCAGGAGATATAATTTGTGTATCATACTTATGTATGGTTGTATAAAGTCTTAGGAATTAATAAAATTATATTGAGGAAAATTTAATAATACATGTTTATATTGAATCAAATGGGTTTTATTATAGGTGGGTAAATACCATCTATATAAAATTGTTATTATGTTCCAACCATAAATAGAAATTTGATTTCTAATTTTTGTTTGATAAGAATGAATGTTATTTTATTTTTAAGGATAATCATTTTTTTGTATACATGAATGAAATATTTTATAGCATCAAGTGTATAATTAGAAAATCATATATTTTATACTTGGATAATCAAATCTATACCACACATAATATGAAAGGATGAGGGTGTTTATTCTAAAACCAATTGTTTTGCTTTTTATTCAAAATTATTTAAATAAAAAATACATCCAAAGTTCCCCTGAGATGGATTATTTAGATCATTTGATTAAGGATAATTTAATATATGTAAGACTTATTTATTATTAAACATGAATAAAGTTATTTTTAGTGAATAAGAAAAAACGATATTGTGATTAATTAAACCTAATACATATTTATGTGTGTGGTTTAATGAGAATAAGTACTATTGAATAATATAGTTTGAGTATTTGAAATTATAAATATGTTAAAAATAAAATATAGAATCATATTTCTAAGAGTATTAATGTATTTTATAAGATTAAGGTGGGGAATACTTTATATAAGAGTTTACTGATCATATGAGGTTATGAATTTTTTCTATAATTTGATTTGTGAGTCCTTATTATGAATTCAAACTAAATTTCACTCCATTTAAAACATTGTAAATGACACTAAATAAATAAAAACTAAGAATATTATAGTTTTATTTTTATTTGTATTATATAATGTTTTCATGAAATAAATTTGTTATCTTAAATGTTTTAATTTCTTATTTTGTATAAATCAAAATGATTTGATGAATTATTATTTAAATATCTCATCAAAAAATAGTATGTGGATTGATGTGGTGGTTTTCTTAAGAATAATTTTGTATTTCAATAAATTAGAGGGATTAATTTTACTATATAAAGCATTATTATAGTTGATCCTTCTTGTAATCCAATAGACCTAATATCAAATTCGAGTGAGGGTGAATTTTCGGGTACTATAGCAGCAAGAACTATTCATACGATTTGGGACTTCGAGCCACCGGTTTGGGATTATGGGTCTTAGGGCCTTCGAGACACCAAAGGCCTTCAAGACACATGGACTTTGGGTTATAGGACCTTCAGGACACATGGCTTTCAGGACGTAGAAAAAATACCAAAGAAGTACAGACCACATGGAAGCAGGCCCAGACGAGGATTCAGAGAAAAAATAGCAACCACCAAAGCAGAGCTAAACAGATTGGAAGAATGAGAGGGTATGACAAAAACCATCAGAACCTGGAACCATGTAGCTCTGCATGGGGCAATGCTATATGATCATCCATGCAAGGTGGTGAGCTAGGCTCCTTCAAGATTCAGATGTTGTGGAGGGACTGTTTTAAGTGTTTCAAGTTCTTGGGCCTTTGAGGTCATGTATTGAGTCATGTATGGGCCTTGTGCCTTGGGCCTATGGGTCGTGTAAGGGTTCCCCTTCAACCATTAAAAGGGGTATTATCCATAATAAAATAATAATAAGGCCTTTGGGCTATTTGGGCTAGTAAAATTTTAACATATAGGAAATGTTTTTAAGATGAAGGATTTGTTGGAATCACAAGGAAATGTGAATAATGAATTGAATCATGATAAAAAAAGAGATTTTTTATAAAAGTAGGGTTTATAAGAGTGTAATTATATTTTTTTATGGTGTATTAAAATTTCATATTTCACATTAGAAAATATATATTGTAAAATATTTCTTCGTAACAACATAAATTCATGATAAAAATCATTTGAAGATTCAAATTCCAATAATGTTCTACCGATTCACTAGTTCATATTCAAGAATGTCATTAACTACCCCATAAGGATTTAGAGTGTGTTTTTAAATTAAATATGATATCATTATAATATTTTAAAAAATATATAAGATATAATTTTGAGGTTTGTGTTTTTCTTATATGATGAAATAATAAATTGAAATAGTTCCTAACATTTATCTCTTACACAAAAGAAATAAAATACACAATGAAGGAAATTATTTGTATTTAAAGATTTGAAATTATGGTTATAAAAAACATAAGATAAAACTATAATCTCAAAATAAAGTGTAGATATATACTTTATATATATGTATATATTCTTATTAAAGAGTATATATTGAGGGTTAATGTAATGATTTTGTAAAATGTCTAGATGATAATGAAATAGGTATTACATATTGATATAATATGTTCTTTGATAAGGAAGTAAGTATAATAATAACATTGAACTATTTAAAGTATTAATGTATTATGATATAGTACGGTTGGTTGAAAATTTTATAGTTTTTTTACTCTATCCTAAAAGTTTTAGGAATATATACACATGTCATGCTTTTATAAGGAAAATTTCCACCTTATCATCCCTTCATGTGTTCTTCATTATTATATACTAGTTGGATGATAAATAAAACCTTTTAGGTAAAACTATATGAAATCTATAATCAAAGATATTTATAAAAATACATGAGTTATGATGATATGTTATAATTTACATGAGTAAAGAATAATTTAGAGATAGAACAATTACTCATGAGACACAACCTTGACTAGTATTCTGGATTGACTCACTTGAGAATACTAAATGAAATTATATATATAATAACATTGATATAGTTGGGGTGAAAGTTTCATAGTAATCCATAATATATTATATTAACAAGGTTCCATACATGATAACCTTCATATGATTTTACTTTTATTATTCAATTCAAAAATATTGAGCTAATCATGGGTTTTTTATATCAATAAAAACATAATGGGGGTTTCTATAATAAGATGATATGTGTTATCTCGTATGAAAATTATAACACTTAGGACCTCAAATGGGTAAAACTAAGGAACTTTTTGTGTCCATAGATTTATTAGGTTGCATGTTTTATCAATATAGATTGATTTTTAAATAAATCTTGAGAAAATATGTATTATAAAGATTCTAAGAGTCTATTATTATATAAATAATTAGTATGTGTGTGCTAAACCAGTTAGATTAATTATCAATTCTTTTAAAAGACATAAAAGTGGATGAGTGTGATAAAAAAATATTTTATCAGACCATAAGGATATAAAAATATAATAAAAATGATTAAAAACATCATTTGATGACATATTGATTAATATTTAATGTTTTATAATGTTTGGATTGATTTTAAAACGGTTGAAGAGTTTTTGGAATAATTACAGAGGCTCCAAAATTGAAAGAAGTTTAAATTTATTAAAAATTGAAAAGTGTGGAGTTGTGTGAAGTATATAGAAATTAATTTCATGAAATAGTTGAATAAATTTTACTCAAAACAATACCCATGATATAAAAGGTGAAAAGTTACTCAACAAAAAGACTTTCATGATATAAAAATAGACCCGTGTGATATATAATTAGATATTTATGAGATAATTTTTTAGTAAAGGAGTTTACTAAGATAGATTCATAGTTGTGTGAGATAGATCCTAAGTTATGAAAACTGTGTTTAATAGGTTAAGAGATATATGAGACAAAATTATCAAATCTACTCAACATAGTTACAATTCTACCCAACATAGCGCATATAAATATTCCCGAAATTAGGGAAATGTTACTCAATATAGTTCCTTAAATATATTCCAAGAAGTATATCACAATTTATGTTATATTTATTAAAAACAAAGATATACAATGACGATGCATGGGATATTTTTTATATTTTTACTAAATACATATTTAATAAGGAATCTGAAAATAATTATTTAGAAATACATGATTGAATCCAAAGATAAATAAGAATATAAAAAGAATATTAACATTTATAGTAAACTTGAGGAATATAGTTATTGGTTTATTTTTATCAAGTTATTCTCATTTATTTCCTTAAAACATTGGTGGTTAATTCAAATAAAATAAAACTTACATAAGACTTACAGAATTTAAAGGAAGTTAATGTGGTTTAATATTATAGAGTTATAAGGGAAAAATAGAAAAGCTGAATACTTGAGAGAGAAGTATTATTTAAGAGAGAATACTATTCTAAAAAATTAAAAATTATATAATATAGGAAATAAGTTAATAGGTTCTAATATTATTGTATATTTATCATGAATCTCAATAAAAACATGTAAAATCATTCAAACTAATTGAGATAAAACTTTATTACTGTTTTCTAGAAGATATTTAATGTAAAAATAGATCCATAGTGCATAAATGTTAGTTCTTTTAATTATTTGAGTATAGTTTAGGCTGGAATATTTATATATATATATATAATTTCATAAAACTTTTAAGTAAATAAGAAAATTCAATGCTATGGAAACCTTAGGGATATGACATGATTTCTTAATAGAGAAAATAATGAAGCCATGATCACTTGAAATGACTAATTTCTTTGAATAATCAGTGAAAAATGGTTGGAATTAATTTAAGTGTTAAGAGATGGTTATAAAAGATGAATAAATTTTTTATGAATCCATAGTGAAAATAAAAAAAAGATAAGTATACATCATTTAGGACTTTTAATAAACCAAATAATTCATGGATATTGAGAAAAAATGACCAAGATAGATTTCCATATTATAGTCACATCCCATGGTGAGTGGATATGATTTAAATATAATAATATCTTTCAACTTATATTGATTTATGAAAGAGTATAAGCTATATTTTGTATCTAAATTGAGTTCTAAGGAATAGTGACTATCACCACATTTTGGTTTGTTTAATTTTATAAATAAATGTATTATTTATTAAATTTTAAGAAGAATTCAAATTCAAGAGATAAAAACTGTTAAATTCATTTTTAAAGGATGATCTTTGAGTTTTATACCAAAACACAATTATATTAAGTGTGAATTTGAGAATAATTATACTAAAACACTTGATTTAATCCTATGATAAATAATAATATATAAATAATATCATAATTCATAGTCAACTAGGCTAATGTGGTTATTGTTTAGTTTTACTTAATCCATCCTAAGTCATTTAATAAGATCATGTGTGGTTAATTTGTCTAAAATAAAATTCCCTAAAAATCTCAAAATTTATAGGAAGCTAATATGGTGTTGATGGTAAATAATTATGAGTGAAAAAATAGAAATTTAGAATACTTTATAGATAAGTGTTATTTAAAAGAGAATATTATTCTGGAGATACTATAAAAATTATACAAATAAAAAATATAAATTAAGAGGGTTTTACACTCTTGGATGTTTTTTAAGATTCTTAGCACAATTAAGGAAGATAATTTATACAAATGTAAAGGCATTCAAATTTTTTTGTTGATCTTATTCATTCTAAAGTCATTATCATTACATTGAAAAGTTTGTATACCTACATTGGCTAAGAAAAATTGTGAAATGGTGTTAAATATGATAGATTCTATTAAAACATTTTTAGACTCAATATAAAATTATTGGATTATCTGGGAATTGAATGATATCTGTTTCATAAAAATAATTTCATCACTCATTTTTAGGGATAACCTTTTAGATTATGAGTGTACATCTATCACCCTAATAGGTAAATTTTTTTTGTTTATAATGGATTAAACAATTTAATGCCACCAATTCACCCCCTCCCAGTAGTTTCTTTCATTAACCAAGTACTTCAATTGGTATCATTGCACTAGATTATCTCTTTGGATATTTTAGTTCATATAAAAGTTTTATATATGATGACCATTTTAGCATAAAAAGTATCAAATATATAAATACAAATCATGTTCCAAACAGTATGTGAATTAATTTCAATGTGTGGTAGGAGATAATACTTCCATATCATTTGTATCTTTAGTTGGAATTTCTCAAATAAATTAAATAATAATTTACCACTCTTGAGAAAAGTGTTTTCATGAATACTATTGAAAAAATAATATATAGAATGATGGTAAATAAAAAAAATATTTTCTATCATATTTATCTGAATGGAAGTTTACTAAAGTCATGGGATGTATGACTATAAAGGATATATGGGATAAACATGAATATTCTGATGATGGGAACAAGAAAGTTGAAGAAAGAAAGTTATCATTATTGATAGAAAAGTTTGAATATTCTATAATGGTGAAAAATTAGTTTCTTAATGATTTATTCACTCAAATTAATTAGGTTGTGAGTACCATAAGGATATATAGTAATACTTTAACAAAATTTTATTTTTTAAGAAGCTACTAAGAATAAATATTTAAATTTTTTACTCTAAAGATTTTACCCTTAAAGAAAGAGACTTGGATGATATTTCTCATAGTAAAAATTACTTATGAGATGATAAATGATATATTTTTCAAAAATATATTCAAATAGGAGAGATAAATATAATTCAAATCCATGAAGTTCTTGATGTTTAAGGGTAAATAATAAGTCCTATTTATCAAATTTGAAAAATAATAAGAGAATGAAGACTATGATCATACCATATACTAATTTATAAGAATATAAAAAGGGGAAGAGGGAATTATATTGAAAAATTATTCTTGAAATATTTTGGTTGTGTAAGAATTCAAACTTTTTTATAGATTTTATCAATAATGAAGATGCTGAAATTGACTAAGAAGAAAAATATGACTCAATTCCAATGATACAATTTATAAATAACTACAAGATTATGAAGGAAAATAAAGTTTTAATTATAATAAAAGTTTAATCAAGAATAAAATAAGTTATACAAGAAATGAATTGGATGAAAAAACTTATGAATTAAGTAACTCAATAGAATAAAAACTAAATGAGAAACAAAAATCATCTATGAATCATGTTAAAAAATTAGGAATCTTTAGGTAGTGAAAAAGAGGAAAGTGATATAAATTACAGAGAAAATTTGATAAGAGTTGAGTTAGGGCCTTTCTACGACCATGATTCTAAATTTAAAATAGTAACTATAATGATAAATAAATAATTTAAAAAGTATAAATATAATGAAGATGATTTTTTAGGATAGAAGCAGTTATTGTTGATAAGATTATAATTCTCAAATTATAGATAGCTAAGTCTGAGAAAATTATTATTGAGCTTAAAGTTGAGTCTTATATCATGAAGAAACTATTGAGTAGTTTTATATTAAACACATTTAATATAAATATACTTTAAATATATTTATATTTTTATTTTATAAATACATTGAGGTTAATGTTAAATATTTTAATTTCACTAAAAAGAGAGTTTTTTCTTCCAAGAATTTAGAAAAGTATAATAACTACCAAATACCTTAATAAATGGGAAAAATGTATTTGTTTATTTAGATGTATTACCTAAAATAATATAAAAAATAAATAGATACTTTTTATTTCAAAATAAGTACAAAATCATAAAAAATTACTAATTTTTAAGGTTTAAAATTATAAAAATATCCCCAAAATCTAAATCCATGACATAGTGGTATTAATCATGTTATCATTTTTGATGGAGTAAAAAAAATCACCGTGATAGTAAAAAAATCATGATTTTGTTCATGATAGTATATGAATTATAAATATTGCTTATTAATTGATTATTTTTCCCACTGTAAGCTATCATGATTGGCTGAAATAACTTTCATTGATATTTAAAGAGCTTAAAAGGTAAAAATAAATTGTTTAAATGTTAAATAATTAAGAATAATGATGATATGATGTTATAAATTTTTTTAGTGATGTGAAATATATATTTAATGGGTCAATGGTGGATAAAATCTTGCTATACAATGAGTATCCTTGGAGGGTATATAAACAAGTTCATGTTTTATAAATTTTATGTAATAAAGAATTTTTTATACTATATTTGAAACTTAAAAGATTTTTTTTATATTTTCATCCTTTAATACCATGGTTTTAGTAAACTAAAAATATAAGGGGAATTTAACATCCATGATATACTTTTTGGGAGTTTAATTTCTTACACATTAGTTATGGATTTCAATTTTATGTTTAGATAAAAAAATTTAGTTTTTGAAGTGTTATTACAGCATGAATAGGTAGAGTAAATGCACATGAATAATCCCATGTAGTTGAACAATTAAAAGAGATATATTACTATGGGTTTCAGTAGGATTAAAATGTAACCTTCATGTGATCCTATCCTATGCATATTTCAAGTAATGATTTTAAAAAATTAAATATTTTTTATTTCTGATATTTGATTTTAATGGGATCTCCTCCAATTACTTTCCCAACCCATCATCCATCCTCCCATGAATTATCCCCTCCTTTTATCTCTTTATCCTTGGTAAAAATCAGTAAAATGGAGTGATTACTTTAGGTAAGTCAAATGAAATACCTTCTCATCCTCTCTTCTCATATCCTTCATTCTTTTATATTTCTATTCAATATTCCCAAGACCATGTTGGAAAGGGTTTCTTCCCTTCATTATTTAAATTAGAGGTTTTATATTTTTAGAGTTTAGAATATCCCATTAAATGTTTCACATAGTATATTATGGTGTATTGAGACTTCCTCACTTTTATTTGATCATTTATGGTAGTTATTTTTATAAAATTATGTTTATTTGACATATCATGTGTGTTTATAATTTTTAAGCCCCCTTTTCTCAAAGATTATTATTATATGTGTTATATTTGATGAAATTATAAATTAAATCTCATATTTTGTGTTTATATTTCTAATATAAAAAGTTTTTTTCAGGATTTAAAGGATTTATATACCTCAAGAACATTTTCATTAAAACAAGGTGATTTTTAAAATGTCAAATAAAGTTTTTTCATGAAATTGAGAAATAAGAGAGGTGTTTTAACACTAAAATGATTTTTAAAATGGTTTAATCTTGTTTTTAAGATTTGGATCACGATTTAAAGTTGTGTTTTCATGATTTAAAATGTTTTATAGCTATATTAGTCATTTTCAATGTTTTATGATATTTATGTTGTGATTGGATTTATATTGTTTTAAATGAAATTTAAATTGATGTTTCAATTATATAATGATTTATAAAGGATGATTTAATAGATTGGGTTTCATTGTATGTTTTAAAGGCTTGTATATTATTCTTAAAAAGGTTTTCAAAATATATATACCTCCATTTATATTTAAACCCATTGTGTTATAATTTATGGAAGCTTGAGTATTATGTTTTATGATTTGATTATCATTTGATATATATATATCAATATGAAATGGTTTTTTCATATGAAGGGTGTTTAAAAGAGATATTATAGATTTATTTTCATGTTATATGGTTGATGGGTATTATTCTCATGATATATGTTTCCTCTCCACAACCTAGTATAATTAATGGAAACCCATTGTATCTATATGGGAAATAAATAGATGGTTGTTGTGCTAGTTATGTTTACACACTAGATAACACCCCTTAATGCATGATGGGAATATTCCTATAAGTATTTCTAACCAGTGAGGCTATTTTAAGGTAATCTATGGGTATTTATATTAGGATTTAATTGACAGACCTAAAAATTATTCCATCCAAGAAAATATAGGATTATATATCTAAAACCTAAGGTGCATCCCATAATATATATTATTTATCATTTATTTCCATATTTTTTAGTCTGGATTATGTATTGGTTTCATAATTGTTTATTTATGTTTTTATTTCATTATGTTATTCCCTTTCTCTTTGATAAATTTAATATTTTTTATTCAAACCATATTTATGTTGGTTATTGGATATAATTAATTTATGGTATTCCTTGTTTTCTAAGTGTTTTGTTATTTATCTTGTTACTTTTATTATTATTATGCTCATCCAATTTATAGTTTTAGAACTTGTTTCACTTATTTAATTTTTAAATCTATCCATTAAACATGTTGGTTAATGAAAGTTAATTAGAAAAAGGTTTTAATTTTTAAAATCATACTCATTGACCAAGTGTTCTTTATTACCACTTTTAAATGAAATTTCCTAATGGGTTTTGAAATGCACTTTGGTTTTCATAAAAATGTATGCGGTTGTTTTAAAATGGAAATATGAGGTAAGTTAATTTTATTTGTTTCCACTAAATGAAAAATGAGTATTTTCATAAGTTTTTTTCAAACTATAATTTATAGAATTTATTGTAAATAGAATTGTATAAACTCTTAAGTGAAATCATTTTGGGCTAATTTGCATGAACCATATTCATGAAGCCAATGATGTTCTATAGTTTCTTAGAGAGCTTAGAGTTGGTGATGATGTCTAGGTGGTGACCATGTGTCACATAGAGTTTATTAGATGTTTGTCATGGAATGTGTGTTTTCCTTGGGTTTTATGACATATCAACCCCACCAATTACACTTTTCTATGCCATCCTTATATTATAATTCCAATTGTAGAAATTCATTTTTTTTTTCATTTTATTAGTAATGTATTTATATAATATTTCATTCCAATTTTATTTGTTTAGGACTTGTTTGATTTAAATTTATTTAATAACTATTTATTCCATTTTACATGATTGTCCAACATACAAATAAATCATGTTGGATTCCTAGAAGATCTTATTTGTAATAATTATTATAGGGTGAAATCATTCCTAAGGAATAATTTAATACACTTAGTATTATTCACCCATCCATGGGGATCAAGAATGTTATTAGGGTCATATGGAGAGCCAAATCATGTGACATGGCATGTTGACCCATGTTGTTCTATTACAAAATGGTATGAGATCTCATTTTTAGTTTATATTATTTGGGGATGTTTGGTAGATAAAATATAGGACCTTAGGAACTCAAGAGGCAAGTCACATGTAATTTCATAATAAAAACTTTTAATGAAGATACTTGAGTTTCCATGATATACAAGGAGAAGTGTATCTTAGGTTTGAGTTTTTATTTGAGAATATTTTTTGAGGTTTCATAGTCGGGGTGCACATACCACAGACTATGTACAAAAAACTATATCGACTTAGCTGGGAGGTAACTTATGTTCCTTGTTTTATATTTTTCTTCCAAGAATTATATATTTTTTATATTATTCGTATGAAATATTTATTATTCGAATTGAAGTTTTTAATGTGGTTTTAGTTATAATTCAATCTTTTTATTATGGTTTTTAATTTTCCAATAGGTTTTGGAGTACTTGTAATTGATTAAAGTTTGATTGAATTAATTTTTAATTTTCATCGACATGTTTCTCTATTTTTCTGAAATTTATTTGGTGATTTATTTATTGGGGTGAGTGAGTAGTGGGTGTGTAAATTTTTCTTCCTTTATATAAATTTTTATAAGAAGGAAGTCTAAAAATTACTGTTAAATGATTCTCTAAATTTGAATTCTAAAATAAAATATTTACAAGTAAATGGGTTTCTATAATTTTGTGTGTAATGATGGATTCATAAAAGGGTGTTTTAAATTTATGTAGTTTAAATAACTTGATTATTAAATTTCTAAATTGTTTAATATGTAGTAATGGTTTTAAAGGTTAGTTTTAATGAGAAGTTTTAAATGTATAAATACTTTGGGTTTTAATTTTCATTATGGTAGTTTTAAAAATTAAGAGTTTCAAAATAATGTATTTTTTCTAATATCGATAGTATTTAGGTACACGTGTCTACTTAATTAAATAGTTATTTCTTACCATATTTGTTATCTAAAAAGGATTAGATCATGTTCTTGGTTGAAAAGTATGTAGTTTTTTTAATAATGTCTTTCTTAGTTATTTCTTCGGTGGTAGGATTCCACAAAGTGGATTAGAGCTCATATCAATTTTATAATCACAAAATAAGATTCATATCATCAGATAAATGGATATTTTAGTGAAAACCTAATTTTAAAGGGGTTATCGTTTCATTTTACAAATTAATGCACAATATATAAAATTTACAATACATTTAGTTCGTCTTATTTTTTTTATTTTATTTGTTTTATTTTTTATTTATGGTTTTATTTAAATAAATGAAGGTATATATGTATTCATTAGTGAGATTTAGTTTTTCATATTATGTTATCATAAAATATTGATTTATTTGGGTTGCTTGAATTTTTTTGAGAATGTTCTTTATACATAATCATAAAGTGGTGGATGGATACTTTTGAATTAAATTCCTAATAAATTATATCCTTATAAAAAAGGGTATTTACTAAACACATTTTTTGATGTGTATTACCATATTATTCAATGTTCTAATAGATAAATAACTTTTCATGAGTATTGTTTTGAAAATGAGTGATGTATATTTTCATGTAACATTAGTTTTAATTCAATGGGATATGGTTGGTTGGTGTACAAATAGTCTAATTGAATTCTAGAATTTCAAATTATACATTATATAAGAATTTTTTTCCTAAATTGGTTTTAAAAAATCGATTTTTTCACTGTGAACTTATAGTTTTCCAAGATGTGTCTAAATTGAGAATTTTTACTATATAGTATTCCTAGAAATTGCTATTTTAATGCATTGTCCTTATGATTTGTAAGGTGTAATAAATTATGATTTATAATTGTTCTCCTTATTTAGGTATTAATGGAGTTTTAATTTTAATAGTGATATTTTCAGGTTTAGTTTTGGGTTTAAAAATTTAAAAGGGAAATCCAAAGTTAGTTTAAGTTTAAATTTTATAGTTTTAAATTCCCTTAGTTTGTTTTTTTTGTAATTTGTTTTAGTAAAGATGTTTGATTTTTATTATGATATTTTTTATGTTAATGTTTAAAATTTTTATGTACCTAATTCGATTTGTGGATACAAATCATATTCTTTGGAATTTTTTCATGTTTGGTTACAGAATGAATAAACTTTTTTATTTCAAAAGGATTTTTGGTCTTGAAAATGAAATTTTTTGAAAGATATATGGGTTTATTTT
Organism: Viscum album; assembly: GCA_963277665.1. Classification (NCBI taxonomy): domain Eukaryota; kingdom Viridiplantae; phylum Streptophyta; class Magnoliopsida; order Santalales; family Viscaceae; genus Viscum; species Viscum album. The sequence goes on from OY728161.1 coordinate 1,970,084,103, forward strand.
TATTATTTTTATTTAAAAAATTTCATTTAAATGGTTAATATTTATAATGGTAAGCTGTGATATTGAGTTTATATTATCTGTTATTTATTATTCTGAGTTATTATGTGTTCATGACATGATTTACTTATAATTTGATTTTTTTATTGATTTTATATTTCTTTAATTACTCATTTGAATGATATTTGAATCTCAAATTAAGGAAATAACTAAATGGTGGGGAGAATTCCACCTTTTTATAAGGTTTTAATAAATTATTTTAGTATGCTTTATGTGATTTTTTCAGGTATATAATTTTTTATTATTATATAATTTTTTTCTCCCAAGAAATTTTCACGAGATTTTCTGAGGGTGGAAAATTTTTATGTTGGGGAAATTTTTTATTTAAATGATGTTATTTGTTGGTGTTAAATTGGTTAATAATTCGTTATGGATTTTAATATGAGCTTAAAGTAAAAAAATTGAGTTTTGAAAGTTTTTTTTACAACTTGAATGAGTATGTTGCATAACCATGCATAATCCCATGAAATTGAATAGTGAAAAGTGGTTTATTCCTTATGGGTGAAATGTGTTTCATGGGTAACCTGTAGGGGATCCAAACTCATGCATAGTTCATGTACAGATTTTATAAATTTAATTATTATTAATTTCTATGATCCTATTTTAATGGGATATCCTCTCATTTCTTCCCAACACATCAAACATAATCCTGGGAATTCTACCATATTATCCTCTCTTTATCCTTGGTGAAACTCCATAAAATAGAGTTATTTCTCCATGTAAGACCATAAAGATTACTTAATCTCCTTGCTTCCAATCTTCTTCTACCCTCCATCTTTATATTCAAGCCTTCCTATAAAATTGTCATCTTGGATTTCTTCCCTTCATGATTTAAATTGGGGGTTTTCTATATTTATGGTTAATAATATCCTATTAATGGGTTCTATTTAAATATTATATTATATTTAGACTTCCATTATTTAATTTCATCATTTCTAGTAGGTTTTATACAACTATATTTATTTTATATATAATGTGTGCTTTCCATTTATAAAATATTTTTTCTCAAAGAATAGGTTTTTAAGTGTTATATTTAAAGAAATTTTAAATTTAATATCATGTTTTAGTGTTTCAGATCCATTTGTGATATAAAAAGTTTTTTCATTATTTCAATTCTTTATATACCTAGAATAAATTTTCATTCACACCAGGTGTTTATGAAAATTCCTTAGAGATATTTTTTCATGAAATTGAAAAACAAAAGTGCTATTTTGATACTAAAATGATTTTTAAAAGCAGAAAATAATTTTTCAAGGTATTATCTTGATTTAAGGGTGGGGTTTTAAAGAGTTAATTTATTTTAAAATATTATTATTCATTTACTATTTTTTAAGATATTTATGTGGTTATTGGTTTTTATATTTGTTTAAATGATGTTTTGATTCATGAATGATTTATAATAGATGATTTCATGGATTATTTTTCCTCACATGTTCTAAATTCCTATTTTCTTTCTATTAAAAATGTTTTAAATACATATATAACATCCTTGGTGTCGATCCAAATTGTGTTATGATTTATGAAATCTTTAGTATTATGTTATATGTTTTGATTTTAATTTAATATATATATATATATATCTGAAAGAGGTTTTTTATCTAAAATGTTTTTGAAGGTGATTTAGTGTATTTATTTTTATGTTATATAGTTGATGGGTATTATTCTCAAGGTATATGTTTCCTTAACTCTACCTAGTATAATTCATGGGAAACTAGAGTATCTGGATGTGAAATCAATAGAAGGTTTCTTTGCTAGTTATGTATAGACACTAGATAACACCCCATAGTGCATAATGAGACTATTCCTATAGGGAGTGCTTCTTGGTGAGGCTATTTTTGAGTAATCCATGAGTTATTTTATTGTGATTTCATTGATAGGAAAACAAATGATTCCACCCAAGTATTTATAGGATGGTCTCAATTGGACCCAAGGCATTACCCGTGATATATATTATTTTATCTTTATTTCTATATTATTGTTTGTTGATTGTGTCTTTATTTCATTATTGTTTATTTTTATATTGATTTCTTTACATTATTCACTTTTTATTTGATATTGATAATGATTATTTGTTTATAATAACCATATTTATTTTGGATATTGTTTATATTTCATTTATGTTATTCCTTGTTTCCTATGTGTTTAGTCCTTTATCTGGATAATTTTATTATTATTATAATAACCCACTTTATGTTTTAACACTGATTTATCTTATTTTATTTATTTTATGTTAGTTATTAAATGTGTTGGTAAAAAAAGATAATTGGAAAAGGTATTGTTTTTAACATCATACTAATGGAATAAGTGTACATTCTTAACTCTTTTAAATTAAAATTTCTAGTGGTTTCTGAAATGCACATTAGTTTTCATAAAAATGGTTATGTTTGTTTTAAAAATGGAAAGATGAGGTAAGTTAATGTTATTTTCTTATATTTATTGAACTCACTTAGTGTTTGTTTTATTTTATATCAACAAATAAGGATATATGCATGATTTCAATATTTTTTAAAGTATAATAGTTTATAAGGAAGTTGTAAGTTCTTAAGTATGTTTACATGGAATTAGGGTTATCTAGGAAGGTAATATTTTGTGTAATGAATTGTAAATATTATAATAGGATTAAAGGACTAGCTTAAAGCTTGGATTTCAATTGATTTATTTCCATTATTTATATTTAAAAGGAAATAAGATGAATATGTTTCCATCATGTACTTTTTGAGATCCATTCAAATGGAAAATTTGATTGAGAATGATGCTACATGATATTTAATAAACATAATTGGTTTAATCAAATTTAAATAAGTTAATGATGAGAAGAGTTCCATGGAGTGTTAATATTAATTAATTATATATCTCTATGAATAATTTGAAATGTATTTATTTGGATTTCATTCCTAGGGAATATCATTTATAAAGGTAGCTTAATATCAATATTATATTTTGATGATGTTTGAAGAAGAACTAATGTTGAGCTAGTGAAAGTTTATTGAGATATTCTAAGGAATGTTTATATGTTGTATTAATAATTTAAATTATTATTATATTTATATAATATGATTATAAGTTATTATAAAGTTATTTAAAGTGGTCGAGACTTCTTAGAGAAGATTTTAGATGATTTAAGAAATTGCATGTTATTGAAAAAATGACAAAGGAAATGATATGTAATATATTTATTGAATATGTGAAATTTTAAAAGTCCCTTAGATCCCTGAAATGTGTTATATATTTTGGGATACATAATATATTTTCTAGAGAAAGTGAATAATTTAAAACTTGTAATATATTCTATATGAATGTTTGGAAAATTAGAAAAGGTATTCCTTTACACATGATACATAAGTTTTCTATTGGAATCTTGAGTAGATATTTGAAAAAGTTAAGAATATTACAAAATATGTAATATTTAAAAAATATTACATATGAGTAATCATTTCATTAAATGTGACAAACATAAGTTTTTCCTTGAGATATGTAATATATGTATTATATTATGCATGATTTATCAGTTAGGAAGTTTCCGAGAATATGAATATTTTCATATGTTAAGAGTGATATTCTGAATTTAATCTTTAAAAGGGGAAACAAAACTAGGTTACACTATGATATTATTAAATTAAAATTATCATAATTAGTTATTGAGATTGTTATTCAAGCTCAGTGTTAATAAAGGTTTTCCATGAAGAGGTGTTCTACAATATAAATATGGTTGTGAATGAAAAAACCAGTCAAATATGGTTCTGTGATTTAATGTTTTTTTGTAGCACTAGAAATAGACCAATCCATGATTTTTGATTGAATAAGAGCTATGAAGATAGTTTCACACTATAACTAAATATTATATAATCATAAAATAATTTACTTCATGGTTCCATGTAAACATTAAGGAAATTAAATGGTAGAGGATTTTGTAGGGAAGGGCCATGATATTTTTAAAATCTACATGGAGAATAATATCTTGAGCTTCATGGAATTTTAAATGGAGATATTTGATAATAATTTTTGAGGATATACACTTCTAAAAATAAAGTACCTCTCCTTATTCAAATTTAGAAAATAAATTGATGATATTTTTTTATAGGAACTATATATAGAAGGAGGAGGAGAAGAAAGATATTGTGAACTATTGATGTTATTTTCCTTCAAATCCTATGATTAAAAGAAGAAAAAGGTAGATATAGATAAAGATAGAGATATATAGAGAGAGAAAATACCATATTCTATTACATAACTTCAGTATCAAAGAAAGAGAGAGAGATAACTGACCTTATGATCAATTTATACATTTAGTGTGTCAAACAATTGAAGAGAATTGACACTTATGTGAAGGATTGATCTTATGTAATGAAGAAGAAGAAGAAAAATAAGACAAAGAGACTGACCTATCTTATTTTGATTATCATTTGGGAAAATTAAAAAGATTGAGAAGACTAACTTACAATAGCTCTATATTTTAATTTTTTAAGAAGAGTAGAGGGAGCCCTCAATTTTTGTATGTGTGAGATAGCCCATTGATTTCTATGTTCAAGGTAACCTTAGTGATTACTATTCATTAAGTAAGATGATCAGATATATTCTTTCTAGGAGGTACATTAGACGTCATTGATGATCTTCTTTAAGGAGGTACAAGCTGAAACTTACATTAGAAGAACTATATGTTGGTTCTTGTATTATACTTGGTTGGTTCTAGGAATATGGGTCCAAGGATAGACCCATTACTAATATTTTATTGAAAATAAAAGAGGAGTTTTTTGCATGGGTTATAATAAAAATTGTACAATGGAGACATAATCATCTATCTTGGAGGCGCACCTCACCAAAAAACCATGGTGTCCTTTGTTGTGTTTTTTCTTATTTATCAATACATGCGTGAATCCGAAGAAGAGAAAGAGTGAGATATTAATTCATTAAATAAGTGAAGAGGTAAATAATGGATGAATTTTTAATTGGTAATAATTCATCAATATTGATTAAACCTCCTCTCAATGTTGGTTATATCCCAAGTTATCTTAAATATTGGTATTAGAGTAGGGTTCCACCACTGATTGGAATCTCAACAATATCCAGATTTGAAGTTTTATGTTTCTATTTTCAAAGGCTCTATGAAGTGAATATTTAAACAAGCCTATGATTTTTCTATCAAATTATCCTTAGAAGAAATATCTTATAATACATATAAGTACATGAACTAAAGAGATAAAATTTTTTTGATAAAGGATTAATCAAATAAAGAATAGAAAAAAAACTCTCTACTAGTTGAATGTAATAAAAGTAGATTTAATTTTTTTATATCTGTTGAAAATATTTCTCTTGAAAGAAATATTGACAATAATTCATCCTTATTATACAAAGAGGAAGAAAAATTAGTTACTCCATGCTGTAATCCTAATAAAGATAGATCTAGAATGTAAGAAGAAAATTTAGTGGATGAATCTACTAATAAGAATATGTACAACCTTTCTACCTAGAATATTCAAATATTTACATGGATATGTGGTAATAGAAATATCTTGTCAAAAATATCCTATATAATAACCAATCACAAGTGGGGAAAATAAAAATTATAATGATTAAAAACATTAGTTAATTGTTACTTTAAAGGATATCCTACATAATTGTGCTAAAGAAATAGTCACTTTCATTATTGGATCTTTTAGAATTATATAGGAGGAGACCAACCAACTTGAAAATGAGTGTAAAGGTATAAATAATACTATGGATGAAAAAGTCTTGATATGAAAAAATCTATCTAAACAATTGGGATCCATAAGTTAAAAGAACATTGAGCTTGAAAAAAGATACTATAAATTTGAGGATGAATGGATCAATAAAATTCAATAAAGGGAATAATCCAAGAATGGTCTTGAAGAAAATATCCATGCACTAGAAGAGAAAAATTGTCTTTCATTGAAATAAATAATTCACAAATGGTTGTCAAAAAAATAATATTAAAGAGATTGACTATATTATGTAAGAGAATAATAATTATATATGAATGTATTTTTGAGAAGATCAAGAATGTTTGTGAAGAATAAATGAATTCAGTGGAGGATAATGAAACCATCCTCAATATGAAGTTCCTTGACCTTGAAATCAAATTAAAAAATCTTGAAACTGATCAAGATGAGTCTTCACAACATTCCAATAGAAGATAAAAAACCACTCATATTTATAAGGAGGATTCCTATTCTAAAATACCTTTATATGGTGGGAAAAACAGTTTGTTATTATCTAAAGATCAATCTATCCTAAGCTCATATCAAAAGTTACTATCCATTATAGAATATTATATTTATGATAATTATGGTTTCATGTAAATTTAAGGTTTCCAAACAAAATTTGTACAAAAAATGGATGAATAAAATTAATGAGTAACCCACCAATACATATACAGTATATTTGAGTGAGTGTGGAAGAATTGGTTCCCAAAAAATCCCCATTGATGAGTAATACATCATAAAAATAAAAATAATTCAATTATGAACAAACCAAAGTTTACTAATAAAAAATATTTTTTTTGAGTATTTTTGGTGCTATAAAAGGTTCAGGCATAGGTCTATTTCTTATTGTTATAATATGTTAACATATTGAGGATAAAAAAATACTATCACAAAGGGGGGGTTATCCATAAAAAAGAACACATAATAAGAATTAAAATATATTTATCTCAAAAAATAGAAAGTATTGAAAAATTATATGGATTATACAATAAGAGTGATAACATTGAAGATTAATTTTGGTATAAATCAACCAAGTATGTGTCAAATGTCAATGAATTGAGAAGACCACAAATTATAAGGAAAAAGTATTGTGAATAAGAGTGTGTAGGGTCCTGGAAATTTCTCCAAGGGAAGAAAATAATCCCACAATCACTTTGTAGAAGGATAAAATCATTCCTACAAGTCTAAAAAAGTGAATGGTCTCAAATTGACTTGAAAAATTCAGAAGAAACTTGAAGGAATTAAATTTTTTTATGTGTTTGAAGTGAACCATGTACCATCACTGGGAAGGGTTTGTAGATCGAATGAAACGTGAACCACCAGTACGTGGAACGGCCCATGAGGCACTGGACCACAGAGCGATGTACAGAAAACCTAGGAACCCGCGAACCACATCACTGAAGGAATCAAGTGCATGAAGTCCATCTTTATACCATTCTGTGAACTCAGTAGTTTGCAGATGAAGGAGATTGAAAAGGTTCTGCGAACCATGACTCGTGAACCACAACATCAATAAACCCTAGTTGATTGAGTCTTCCATGGATCTAGATATCTCTTCATGGGATTCCATAAATGGTACCTCATGAACATAGATACGATTTTTCCAGTCCCCTATAAAATGAGCACAAAAGAAATTGAGAAGTATGGATGAAGAAATCACAAAGGGGACCCCAGAGGTTGGAAGAAAGAATTCAAAGAGTATTATGGCTTCAGTCTCGAATCATCAGTGAATCCAAAATTGCAAACCATGTTTTCCATAGGTATAGCCAGACGCAAACCATAAAATGAAGGAACTTAATAATAATAAGAGGACTGTGAGCCTAATTGGTGAAATCAAGAACCACATATTTCTCACAGATGAACCCCCCAGGAATGATGGTCCCTTGGAACCTCCTTTGATATGGTGTTCCATGTAGTGCATCACTATACGGATTCAAACCGATGCCACGTACTACATCAGTATGAAGATGAAACCCAAGGCATTGTGACTGACTGCATTTAGGACCATGTACCATTGTGGTGCATGATAGTTCATGCCCAAGCCCGTGTACTACTTTAGTACATGAAAAAAACCTATGCCCGCAAACCACTGTGGTATATGGAGCTTCCCCATTCCACATAAGAAAACAGTATGTAAAATGGGGTGTTTTCAGGTATTCTTACCTCTGGTCCCAATCTTTCCCCTCTGTTACCATCTCGTCCTCCATAGTCCCTCCATGAACTAGTCCCCTGACATCAGGCCAAAGCCTCGTCCAAAGACACCAGAACCACATGATCAGATCATTGGGCGCATCAGCGTGCCCATTTGAGTCTACATACCCATCGTAAGCAGAGTTACAAAGGCTATCCCCATAATGGTTCGAACTCCATGGATGTCTGTAAGCCTACATTCCCATGGTAACCCGATGTGAAACCTTGGGACACTAACATGAACCTCCCCATTCTAGGGATTAATGGTGATCACATGATTTTCCATTAAATGCGGAATAGTTATCAGTCGAAGGAGTTATGTTTTCCACACTTTATGATGAGGTCGACACTCCTCCCCTTTCCCATAACATGTTCTGGGGCACTCCCACTGAGGTAAGTCCCCAATCTTCTGAAGGTCGAGTTGCATGACCTCCAATGTCATCCCACATTGAAAGGTTCATTGCTCCATACCCTCACCCATGATCGCCCTGACCTCTTCTTATGTAGTCCCTCCATCTCCCATCAGTAGGAGAGGAGGTGTGTGATTGGTTGGATCTCTCACATCCTCTTATTTCTCACACCGAGAATTAATCACGTAAACTTAGGGATTTGTTGCGATTAAAATCTCCACACAACTCCGAAATATGAGAACTTGTATTCTTGATCAAACTAGGACATGTAGGATGCTTGATTAAAGGTCCAAACTCAAAAGGGGTTTCCATTAGAAAAGGTTCACCCAACCATGTCCCTTCAAATGGGAAGCTCCCATGCATAATCCCCAAGTACTCTGAACTACAAAACTCCGATTCTTGATCAAACCAGGATACATAGGATGTTTTCTTGAAGGCCAAAGATCCAAAGGGGTTCCCCTTTAAAGGGTCCACCCAACCATGTCCCTTCAAATGATTAGCTCCCAGGCATAATCCCCATGTAGTCTAAACTAAAAGAACTTGGATTTTTTTGTCAAACCTGGATACATAGAATGCCTTTCTGAAGGCTTAAGATCAAAAGGGGTTCCCTTTCTAATGGGTCCACCCAACCATGTCCCTTCAAATGGGAAGCTCCCATGCGTAAGCCCCAAGTATTTTGAACTATGAGATCTATGATTCCATGTCAAACTAGGATATGTAGGATGCTTACTTGAAGGCCCGATCTCAAAGTGTTTCCTTTTCAAAAGGGTTCACACAATAATGTCCCCTCAGATGGGTAGCTTCCATGAGTAAGCCCTAGTTACTCCGAACTACATGGGTTTTGATTCCTCTCCCAAGGATACGTAGGAAACCCATCCTATGGGTTCAATCCCGACATCAAGTCACCCTCCGTCCCCCCTTAATGATGATAAACTCCAGAGTGCCTTATCAAGTGTCTTAAGTCAGCATTACCTCCATAGCATCCAATCCATGTATTCCTATGATGGTCCTACAAACTAGGGGTATCCTGGGGACACAATCTTTGATAATGAACCAAGGATTCATGAACATATAAACATGATTTAAATCTCTAAGAGAGTCCCAAAATAGGCAATAATTCCCCCCAAAAGGGTGTGATGAGACCAACTTCCCATTCTCTCAACCAATAGAGTCCTTAAGTTACATTGGCCAAATAATCATCCAAAGAGTGTATTCCTTTGGAAAGAAGGTCCATTAATCATGGATACTAGGGCCATTGGGTGTTTCTGGAACCACGAATAAACCCACTGGAGACTATCTGAGGAAGTTATATCCACAAAGGATCGATTGCACAAGTACATGACCCCATGAAATCGCCCGCTAGAACCATTTGACTATGGAAACTTATTCGCAATACATAAGGGATAAAACTTCCCAGTCCCTACATGATTAATTCAATCCTCCTTTAAAGGATAATGATGCTGAACAAGTCAAAACAAAAGAATTAGTGAACAAGATGTGAGAACCTTTCTACAATAATAGATGTATGAGGATCCTCGTTAGACCATTTTTTATCACCCCAAACGTGCCTCCTCAGGTCCAAAACAAATATAGTGAACCTGATGTGAATCCTTAACCAAGGTGGCAATCTTACCCCACTCAAGTCCCTTCACCGCACAATAAAAAAAGGAGGGTGAGAAGACCAATATGAATCATCAAATATGTATTTGTTCAAAAGAATGTTACATTGATGGGGTTTTTTGGTATGTATGTCATATATGCATATTATAGGTTCCCATAGAGAAACCTTCAATCCAAATAACATCCTGATGATCAATGCAAACACACACATTTGTGATCTCACTGGTGGATGGGGCCCCAATAGAGAGTTGGATCCCCTCGCCTACTCAGTGTCTTCAATGCTGGGTATCCAACATGATGATCAAAGAGTAACACTGAAATAAAACTCTCCCCACAATGGCGGCCGCGAGACAAGCCCTTCAATCTGTGAAGGCTCTCCAGTTGCCTCCTCAGCTCTGACTAGCTCCCTAGAACAAGGCTTCCCTGGTGGTCGTCCAAAACCATTTCAGGATCCTATCCCCAGAACGCGATAATGATTGCATCATTTATCTTAGGGAGGAAGATGAAGTCAATGCTAATAAATTCATCTCAACTGCACAAGGTTCCAAATCACGGGCCCCTGCTAGAGAATGTCACTACCGACACTGGGCGACCAAGTATCCTCCCTCTAAAGAGAATCTTATGCCAAGGGCACTTGATGAAGTCCAAAATACACGGGCCCCTTAGGCTGCCAGCCAAGGGTAGAAAATATAAAATCAGGAACATGATATTACCCTAGTTCCTGAGGAGAAACTCCATCGTACCAACATGGTGTCATTCAATGGGAAAACATACAACTCTGCCCCCTCCCCGCAAGACCACCACATAAATAGGGTGGCACAATACGAGAACATGTGCATTTCTTCTAGTTCTCTTCGGTCCCACCACACAGACAAAGCGGAAAATTACAAGCAGATGCAGATATCTACCAGTGCACAAGAAGCCTGTCAGCCAAATAGGATGACAACCAAACACTCAAAGGAACAAATACCTGCTGATGCGTATCAAACCCTTCATCCAAATAGGGTGGTAAGAAAATATTAGCATAGTCAAATACCTATTGATTAATATCAATACCATCAACCAAATATGATTGAAATCAGACACATGTAGGCACAAATACTTGCTGATGCATATCAAGCCCGTCAGCCAAATAGGACGGAAACCAGCTACACGTAGGCACAAATAACTACTGATGCATATCAAGCCCATTAGCCAAATAGGATGACAACCAGCTACATGAAGGCACAAATACCTACTGATTCATATCAATCCCATAAGCCAAATAGGATGGAAACTAGCTACACGTAGGCCCAAATACCTACTAATTCATATCAATCCCATAATCCAAATAGAATGAAAAATAGATACATACATGCACTAATAACTATTGATTCATTTAAATCCCATCATCCAAATAGGATGGAAAACAATTACACGCAAGTACAAATACCTACTAATGCATATCAATCCCATCATCCAAATAGGACAAAAACAAGCTACGCGCTGGCAAAAATACATGTTGATGAATTTCAAGCCCGTCATCCAAATAGGATGAAAACTATCTACATGTAGGCACAAATACCTACTGATGCATATCAATTCCTTAATCCAAATATTGAGGTAAGAAAATATGAACAGAGTCAAATTCCTGCAGATGCATAAAAGCCCGTTAGACAAATACAGCAGCAAGCGAGTAGATAAAAATATCCACTTAATAATATGAAGCCCATAAGTCAAATACGGTGGAAACCAAAGAATAAAACCGATAACAAACTCATTCATCTTTCTCAGCACAAGAGAACTGCCTGTATTTACTGGAAACCCCTGGGGGATCGGAGAAGGCACAAACACCTGCTCTTACATCAGAACGAGCCTTCATACACATTCTAGAAAAAGATTTATCTCATCACATCCTAGAAGTGATGTAATATCATATGTCGATTCCAGACCATATCCTCTAAACATGTCAAGATATCATTGCATCAGTGGAAAAGGCAAGAAACCAATCCCATGACTTGGTTTCCTCGAATGGAATGACTTACTCGCAAGATGGGTCAGTCACTCCAGAGCAGTTATGCATCCCTACTCTAGTCCAAGAGGGTAGATGATAATATCCTGTGATATATGAACAACCCGATCAGGAACAAATACTCGTTCCAACTAGGGGATGCCATTCCAACATGGTGGATGCTCCAAGGTAGGCATATATCCCTGTTAGAACTCAGGATGTCCATCGGTGTATTCCAAAGACATCACAAGACCCAAAAATATAGGGATTCATATATGAAGGTTGCTACCAATTGTAGGTGGCCCTAGTTACCTGTAAGAGAGTGCTCAAAAATGAAATGCACCAAAAGAAACTGGAAAATGAAGAGAACATACATGATCCTGCTCTTGTATAATATAGTTTTATTGACGCCCTAAAATATATATCATTAAAGGATCAAGACCATGTCATTACATTACCAAATTATGGATGTTGTAGTAGAAGTTATAAAGGACCTCACTGAAATGTTGCTACCAAAAACTCTAAAGGTCCTCCCAAGAGCACTCCCGAGGGCTTACTTAGTGGGCAAGGAATGATAGATCATGAGAGCCTATCTCCTAATGCATGTTGGGTTAACCCTCCCCTTGACTGGAAGATCAGATATTAAGAAGGTCCTCCCCTTTCTTTTGTCCACCCTGATGGTCCTACCTATGGTATATGCTTCAGATGTGATTCTCATAACAATCAGAAGTTGAGTCATGATGGTAGTCCTCACCATCATAGCAATCATCGAGAAGGTCCTCCCCTTAGTGACAACAAGAAACAAGAAGGTCCTCACCTCACAGTAGCCTACCCTGAAGGTCCTACCTAGGGTAGATGCCATAGGGACACTCCCTATGGCCGGTCACCAAGTTGCAATGGTAGCCCTCACCATTGCAGCACTGATTTTGGAGGTCCTCCCTACAATAAAAATACATACTGAAAAAAAGAACCTCTCATTTCTGGACTAAATATGAGAAATGCCTCTTATGTTGAGGTGCTCGAAAAGATGGAGTTAGACATATCATACACTCATTTTATGATAAGTGATGCCTTTTCTCAGCCAGAGGATGATCCAAGGCCACACTCATCTCTTGAGCCACCCCCATGCCATTCACATATCGATGTGGCTTTAACCAGCCTGACTGATTAGAATGAAATTATTAAAAAGAATTCAAGCTGGGTATATCAAGTAGAGGAGTCCTCAGAAGAACAACAACATGATATGTTTCTCATGAGAAGACAACTAGATAAGGATATTCTTCTAGTGATGTATTGGTCTATGGCCACTTATTACTTCAATATACTAGGGGAGTTATCTGGAGGATGTATGCTTGAAATTTTCCTTTGTATATGGATGAACCTTTTCCAACTAAAAGAAAAATTCCTACCCTATGAAGGATATGCAGACCATTTCAACATGTTAAGGGAGCTTCACATTCTAATATACTTAGAAGCCTTCTCATCTGCATGGAAGACACAATCAAAAAGAAGAAAGAATAACCTTGAACTAGCTTGCCTCCATGCATTGCACAAGTTGCATCGCCTCATTAGTAATTCCCCAACTCGAGTTCATATTCGGGGATGGGGAGAACATGGAGCTCAATAATTCACTCTGCATTCCATCCAGAAAACCCCATTGGAAATGAAATCATTCAATGTAATTACCCAAAGGAAGTAATCAAATGAAATCTATGATTAGGAAATATGGAATACTCCACAAAAACATCCCATAATAAGTCTCAAAAGAGTCAGGACCAAAGAGATAAATCCATCAAAAAGCTTCTGATCCAGGAAACTAAGAACATCCAACAGGATTCCTAGCTAAGGGATTCCAACCAACAAGCAGTGATCATGTCTTTAAAATCCCATAAACCCCATGTAGTCCTGATTCCATGCTCATATCACACTTGAACGAGAGTTCATGAAATCAAAAATGTGGAAATAACAGCGGCTACCACTGAAATTTGAGAAAAACCCTAGCCCGTAGGGCTGGGAGAATTTTTAACTCAAAATTCCCCCATCAGACAAACAAATCCAAGACACATCGTATCAGCGGAAGATGAGGAACAACCCTAGCACGTAGGGATAAGTGAATTTTTACCTCAAGTTCCTACATAGCAGATATCTTTCTTCCCTTTCCTAGGAAGGACGATGAGCAGAGAAGTCACCCGTTCCATCTTGTCTCATGGTTCTCACCCTCCAAGATGAAGGCTCATTACTAGGTCTGATCAGGGCTCCCTTGGGGTCAATATTCACCAAGAAACCCAAAGAATACTGAATAATGGAAGGATAAATCCCAAAAAAGGATGCAGAAATCCTTCCTATCATTCGACACTGGAAACACCACTCCCAATGCGGTATGCATCACTGAATGTGGTAAACTTAAACCTCATGTATCTCACAGGAAATGACATAGAGGGAGAGGATTAAAGGGAAGATGGTTCCCTCCCAGAGGAATCCTACACTAACCATGAGGGTGTGAATACCTAGAACTAGAGAGCGGTCCTAAATTTGGGTTCCCTATCTCGTAATCAGTCACTACCACCCTCAAAAACCCCCAAAAAGAAGAAGAATAAATTCAAGTTCATCTATGAACCACCACCTCCCCCTTGAGAATGTGTCCCTCACTCTCGAGGAATGATTTGACAATAAGGAAGATGAAATGAAAGAGCTCAGGTGAATTAATGTTGATCTACATCGAGGGAGATATCTTTCCAGATGTGTTCCCCATGCAGAACATCAATAGGTATTACTAGAATAGGTTCCTTTTCCACAGGTACTCATCTTGGTGAACGATGTCAAGATCGGAGGCCCATCCAACCCAGCATAGTGACCTTCAACCTACTTAATCCTGGCCCTAGAAGGACATCAAGACTTCTCACAGCTGGGAAGGAAACTAGTATATATTCAGGAAAACCCACAGAGGATACCCCCTGCTGTGTACCCACCCAAAATTATAGTGGCGCCGACACACCCGGCCTTGGACACTGCCACACCAGCCTAAGATCAAGCCCGATAGGATATGAATCAAGTGATCCTAAGTACCATTGAGAAAATAAAATCTCAACTTGAATCCCTAGAGGGGCGGCACGCTCTGATACAACTAGAGCACAAACCCTACCCTGATTGGGTGAGAAATGTTCCACCACCACCGAACTTCGGAAACCCCATATTCTCAGTGTTCAATGGATCAGGAGACCTAGAACAAAATATAATGCACTAGGCATCTTATAGTGACACCATTATGGTCATTATAGAGTATAAAGAAGTACTAAAACTCAGATGCTTTGTGTGGATGGTGCAAGGCTCAGCCTTCATATGGTATACTAGCTTTCCAGGTAACTCCATCACTAGCTGAGAGGACCTCCAGAGATAGTTTATCTTTCTATTCAGTTCAATGATGCCTAAGATAATGGTCAGTGATCTCATGAACTAGAATTAGTGAGATAATGAAAGAGTGTTAGACTTCATTTCCAGATGGAAGGTCCTGACTTGTTCCCTAAACTGGTTGCTTCCCCAAGATGAAATGCTCTCCATGTGCATCGAAAATCTTCATGATAAATTATGAACACTGCTCATCCTGATGAAATACATGAGTGTGTTTCAAGATTTCACTTACATTTCCCAAAGGATAGAAGACTCCTTGTAGAGAACCAATCTCAAGTCCTGATTGGCCCCATCATTCCCAAGGAAAAGATTGGGAAAAGCTGAAGATGCTTCTGTTACACTAAAGTCACCCCCAACACCAGCTCCAATTGCGAGACCTCCACTAAATCATGCGGGCCCCCTTGACACCAACATGCACCCCCACCTAAGTAATATGAGATTAGGGGTTCTAAAAGAAATTAGTTCGCGGAGCAAAGAAATAAATTTTACTCATTTTGAGATGACCAGGTCTACAGCTATTTCATAGCCACCATGAAATGTAACTTGCTCTGGCTACCAGATCCAAAGCGATCCGATGAGTTAGGTCTCAAAGTCCATCTAAATTATTGTCCATATCACTGGATATTGGGACACACCATCCAAGAATTCTTCATATTCAAGGATCTATTACAAAAGATGATGGATTCAAGGAAAGTTAAGTTGGGTTTGCCGCCAGCACAAGTGGCGTATGTTTCCACCTCAGAATCGAGAGAGGAAGAGGAATGGAAAATAGTTACCAGTAAGAAGTAACACAAATTTGGCAATTTGAGGACCCGAAAAATAGATAACCAAGTTCATGTAATTATCTAGGCGTAGTTGAAATAATCAATCGTGCCCCCAAAATCTCCTGATGCAACACAACCATCAACCTCAGCCCCAAAATACTCTAAGGGAAAAAGGGCAAAAAGAAGGAGAAAGAAGATGGGATGCCACTAAAGAGGAATCCAGTCCTAAAACTTTCAAACTTCATGCTAGTAGACTTGGTACAATGGATGCTGCCCTGCTAAAAGATAGAACGAGCACCGCCCCATCAAACGACACCATCATAAGAAGGCAGTTAGACAGAAACATTGTCACATCAATAACTAGTCATCAGTTCCATTAATGTAATTCAATTGATGGACCCCTTTTCTGATGGAAACTATGGAAAAAAACCCAAATTTTCCTTCCCAAATTGTAGATCCAGAGGAAGAGTCTGCAGAGGCCAAGAGTTTCCTTGAAGGAATGATTGTGGCAGGAGTCAAATTTTCATCCATGCTTTAACTTGAACTGGTAACATCACAGAAACTCACAGAAGGTACCTCTGGAAGATAAAATAGGAACCGGAATGCTCCTACACCCCCACTGAAAGAAATATGAGCCCAGTTAGCTTAGAGTACCCATACAAGGAAGAAAAAATATCAAATTGCCTGAGGCATATGGGAAAACCAGTCTGGCCGAACCCGGAAAGGACCATAGTGCCACCAAATCCTGTGATAGAGGTCATACCATTTACGTCCAAAGCTTTGTTACCTATAGTGTCTATGAAATAGAAACTCCAAGCAAGGAAGCACCGACCTTTAGAACAGAAATATGATATTATAAAGCAGCTGGCTTCAGTACCAGTAAAGCTGTCAATCCTGGATGCTTTTATTCTGTCCACAGACCTTAAGGAGGAACTCATCAAAACCTTACTATGTCCCCAAGAATTTGAGGCTGATGTAGCAGTAGCCAAAGTATATCGGATAGAGATAAATCTCAAAGAATTTCATGACATCATTTTCTTCACAAATAGGGATGAAGACTCCATCATGCAAGGGAACATCAACCCCTTATATGTGTCCAGCAAGATAAATGGTATTGATGTCTGGAGGATTTTCATCGACAATGGCTCTGGAGTCAACCTCCTCCCACTTTGAACACTTCATCAGCTAGTCTATGATGAGGATAGTTTGACACCCTACACCACAACTCTACTGGGATATGATAAAAGCGACCCAAATCTATTGGGATGAATCAAGCTTAAAACTTGTCTTGGAGACCTCATATGGGATTCTAAGTTCTTGGTAGTGCGGAAAAGTACGGTCTTCAACGTCCTGTTATGGAGGCCCTGGATGTATTAGCATGTTGAAATTCTATTATCATACCATTAGTGCATCAAATATTGAACTAATATAAATAATGGGACATTGCACATAAATAAATCCCGTGAGTCACATTACATCGATGCAGGGTTCTATGAACTGACATAGAATCATCCTTTGGCCAACGACGTTGACTGAATCACTGCTTTGAATGGATTGGAAATGACTCCCTCTAACCCCCTCCAATAGCTTGGGGAAGAGTATATATTACCCATCATCCAAGTTGAATGCATAAGTTCAGGTCCAGAAATAGACTCAATTGTCTGCATGATTTTTGTTTTTACCGTCAAGTCCAAATACACAGAATAACGAGATAACTCCTAAGATGATTGGAAAGGCCCTACCAAAGATACTCCTGACCCATCCTTGGGCCCTCAAACTGCCCCTAACCTACTCACTAAGGAAAAAGATGATTTATCTGCCAACATTGGAGAGTATTTATTGAGAATCCTCTCTCCATCAGAAGAGTAAGATGATGATGAAGAGGATGATAAAGAAGAGGAAGAAGAAGAAGACCTCAAAGATGACACTCCAATTTTCTAAGAAGGTCTCTTCACCACAATCGATGAACATTGGGAGATAAAACTGGGCACCGAAGATGACCCGCGACCCACTCTGATTAGTGTGGCTATGAATATCAAGGTGTATGAGACATATAAATCCTTCCTAAAGAAGAATCAAGATGTGTTTTTATATAACTACATAGAAATTATAGGTCTTAATCCTAAGGTCACCACTCATCATTTGGGTTTTTCATAAGATCACCGGGGCCTATAAGCAGGCAGCCAGAAGGACCCAACCAATGCATGCTTCCAAAATAGAGGCTGAAGTTGAAAATATGATCAAATACATCTTCATATGATAATTACAATATCTAATATGGATGTAAAACATAGTCCTTATTAAAAAGAATAATGGACAGATAAGAATCTGCATCAACTTTAGGGACCTTAATCAGCACTGTCCGAAAGATGATTTATTGGTCCCGATCACAGAATTGTTGATCGATGAAATCACTGGATATGAGTTCCTCTATTTCATGGATGGTTATTCTAGATACAACCAGATCTTAATGGCCTAAGGAGATGAAGAAGCCACTACTTTTAGGTACCCTTAGTGAGTGTTCTGTTATAAGGTTATGCCCTTTGGTCTAAAAAAATGCCGATTCTACGTATCATTACGCCATGCACTGCATCTTCATGAAATTTCTAGGAAAATTCATCTAGTTCTATGTAAATGATTTGGTGGTTAAATCACAACAGCGCTCAAACCACTTGGAAGATCTTGATTTTTTTTAACAAACTGTGACAACACAATTTAAAGATGAATCCCCTAAAGTTTTCCTTCAGTGTTACCTCTAGAAAATTCCTCAGCTTATTCGTATGCCATAGCGACAACGAATTCGACCTTGAGAAGACAAAATCTATCCTTTTCATGTCCCCACCTCGCAACTTTACTGAGTTGAGAGGTCTCTAGGGGCACCTGGCCTACATTCGGTGCTTCATAGCCAACCTGGTGGGTAAATGTTTACGTTTCACCAGGTTAATGAAGAAGGGGGTTACGTATGAGTGGGATAATTATTGTAAAAAATAATTCAATGACCTAAAAAGATATATTTTTTTCCCACAGGTGATAATGATTCTAGTTGAGGGGAGACCACTCATTTTGTCTGTACCCTCCTTGGAATGGTCATTAGGCGCCTTCCTCACATAGAAGAATGATTTAGATAGTGAGAACAACCTCTACTACCTCATCCAAAAAATGATTGATATAGAAAATCAATATTCAAGGATAAAAAAGAACCACCTACCCCTAATCTTCATTGTTCAAAAACTAAGGCATTACCTGTAACACCATGAGGTCCACCTGGTCTCCCACTGTAACTTTCTTAAATGTATCCTCAACCATCCGATGCTAACTAGATGCCTATCACAATGGGTGGTCATCCTAAAATAGTTTGAAATGTGGTGTGTCCCCCAAAAGGCCATTAGAGGCCAGGAATTAGAAAAATTCATGGAAGATAACCCCTTGGAAGAAACAACCTCATTCAATGCCAAACTTCCAACTAAAGAAGTGTTCTCTATCCAAGAGGACCCTTAGGCATGGGAAATGTACATCGATAGTGCTTTCAGAAGCCTGATAGGGAAAAGGATGGAGGATCTAAATCTCAAGAAAGTGGGACTGGGATTTATTCTCATATATCCCAAAAAGGTCGTATTGCCCTATTCCTTCTTTCTTTCAGAGGGATGTACAAATAATAAAGCAGAATACCAGGCCCTCATCGAGGGCCCAGAACTGGCACTTCATGAAAAATAAAAACACCTAAAGATAAAATGTGATTTAGATCAAGTCATAAAGTAGGTCAATCGTGAATATGCCATTAATAAAGAGGTATTTCCCCCCTGATGAACCATGTTCGAGAACTGATGGAATAATTCATATTATAACCAATGCTAACCTACATCCATCAGTTACAAAATTCTAAAGTTGATGCTTTGAAAAATGTAGCCAAATCCCTTGTTGATCCAGACCAGGATGAAATGGTTATTAGAATTGCCCACTTTTGGATGCCCATTCCATTTATTCAGAACAGTACAGAGAAAATTGAAAAAATTGTCCTCGTTTCTGAGCCCTATGATCACACTACTGAATGGATGATGCCCATTGCAAATTACCTTAAGAAGGGGAACTCTCACCAGATAGGGATGGAAGGGAATCAATCTAGAGATGAGAAGTCAACTTTGTCTTGTACAATGGGTTAAACCAAGAAAATGTTCTCTATAAATGAGGCCTTGACAGAGTCCTTATCAAGTGCATTGATGGAGAAGAGACTACTACCGTCATGATAGAAGTGCATGCCAGAGCTTGTGGAGTGCACCAATCAGTGACCAATCTCTCTCATAAAATCTAAAGTATTGAATATTACTGGCCCACTATGATACAAGATTGTGCAATATTCACCAACAAGTGCCATTTCTTCCAATTTCATGCCAATTTTTTTCACCGACCCCAATAGTTACTTTATACAACTAAGTACTCTTAGCCATTTTTTTCCTGGGGGGTGGATGTTGTGAGACCATATCCCCCTACTACAGCCAAACAATTCAAGTTCACACTCACAACAACTGACTTATTTTTCAAATGGGCCTAAGCCATACCCCTTAAAGTTGGGGTGAAAAGCATCGTTAGATTTGTGAAGGAAAACATCATTACCATATTTGGTGTTCCTTATACAACAATAATGGAAAAAAACACCAAATTATACTCTACTAAGTTGGACAAATTATACCAAGAGTACAGAATCAAATCCAACTGTTCATATAACTACGCAGAAGCCAACGGGTAGATAGAGGCATTCAACAATACTCTATACAACATACTCCAAAAGATGGTAGATAAGGATAAGAAATCATGGCTAGAAAATCTCCTTCATGTTTTATGGTCTTACCAGACCATGACCCGCACTACCACCCAGGTAACCCTGTACACACTAGTATATGGGGTAGAGTTGGTTTTTCCTATCAAAATTCAAGTGTCATCACTTTGTGTGGCCATTTTAAATAAATAGTCTATGGATGAGAAATCCCAGAGACAGTTTGATGAGTTTGAGTAGCTAGATGAGAAAATCTTGTACACTTTTCACCATTTGGAAATCTACCAAAATCGAATTTCATGAGCCATCAAAAAAAACATTCATCTTCGATCATTCCTTGTAGGAGAAACTGTGTTGGTCCTCACAACCCTGATGATACTCAGGAAGAAGCCCCCAAAGATTGAACCAAAGTGGGATGGACCATATGTCATACATAAGGTCTATTCCAATGGAGCATATGCCTTAATATAAATGGACAGAAAGTTCATTATGGATCCCATAAATGAAAAGGTTCTGAAGAAGTACTTCACATTGCAACAACGCCCATTCTCAGTATAAACTCTATGACCCAGAACTTTGAGTTACAATCCTATAAACATGAAGTTAAACTATATAGAACTATCCCTTGAAACATAACATTAAACTATGACCAATGTCCTCATTGCATGATGCTAAACTGCACAACATAGCATCCAAGCTGCAAGACGTTAAACTTCATAACATAAATTTTTTTAATCACATGAAAATAAACTACACGATCCCTCAAAAAACTATATATGACTTGATTCCCATTTATTATCAGGGTACATAGTGATTCATAGATCCTCAATCTTAACCCATCCTCCTCATAAAAAAATGCCTCTATCAGATCCTCTATCTCCCTACATTTACGAGGGAAACCCTTGTGACTCCTTGTTTCTCACATTGAGTATAACTCATGTTAGATTAGGATCAGTGGTAAGGATTCCCCTATATAAACGTAATATAGAGTAATATGGTAGAATTTGCATATGCAGTAGATGAAACAAAAATTCCCCTACCCCTATGTCTGATCCAGAACGGTACATGGAACATTCAGAACTACGTAAGTCTTGATACCTGCCCTTACAGGATACGTTGTGATGCCCAGATTTGGTATCTTGACCCAACCACTAAAAAAAAGAATGACCTCGCATGTCCATATGCATGGAAAAAACATTTGTGGGGAATGTTCAGAACTACGTACATCTTGATTTCTACCTTTGTAGGATACGTAGTGATGCCTGGATCTGGCATCTCGGCCCATCCACCATTTTAAAAAAAGTTCCCCTTCCCCCATGTGTAGTCTAGAATTGTACGGGGAGTCCATGAAAGGTCCTAAACACATGACAATAAACTACTAGATTCTTTTAGAGTCACGTGTGGCCCAATTCTCAATATTACGAGATCCCACACATGCCCCCCACTCATAAGATGTCAAAAGATCATGCTTCCCCTTATACATATGAGTGAGACCTATGTGGAAGCTCCAATAGTTCATGACTAATCATGGTCTGGGTATTTCTTACATTCCCAGACACATCTTTACCATTTTTTAAACTCCATACTCCAGGAAAACTAGGATCCCTATAAACATTCATCCATCTGAGATGGAAGGAAAATTTCCTAGGGACACCTTTTTTTGGCTATGCATATCATGCCCAGGTGGCTTTGCATATGTCACCTACAAAACGACTATCAATCAAAGGAAAATTCATCCCCAGGAGAGTCCTCACCTATCTCAGTACTCCCAATGGCTTACAAGCCCCATGTCATCCCTCGTGATCCAATTTTCCCCCCAGGACTATGGTTTACACCTTCTATCATCACTCATGTCTAAGGAATGCTAGAACACCCTAATCACGATTAACTCAAAGCTATTAATGATATTTGTGAAAACATAATGTCCTCACTTCATGACTCTAAACTACACAGTTATGTCATCACTGGATGACGTTAAATTGCAAGGCTAGAATCATCCTTGTTGTATGATGTTAAACTGTATAACATTGGATTAAGCCTAAAGTTCTCCTTGATGTTGATTTTTCTATTCTTAGGTGGTGATCTAGAATCCACATAGTCCCTTTTTTATCACATTGAGTATATATCACGTGATATTAGGGATCTTAGTGTGAGATCCACCATGAAATTATGGGAAAATATTCTAAGAATTTGGTCCTAGCAGCACGACCCTAAAAGGAATGTCAAGGTTTCTTTCTCTATAAGGAACCCCATGTCCTGACTATATGACATTAAAATACAGGGTGCCCCAAAGATGGGATGAATGCCTCACCCTATGTATAAGTCAGATCTATGTAAGTGATATCTTATTCCATGAGTAAATCACATCCTGAATTTATCTAAGGTATCTAGATATAATCCTTCCATACCTCAAACTCTATGCATTGAGTAATCCTAAATTCCCGTAATCTTCTATGGCCATCAGAGATGGAAGGCTAGTGTCATGTGGTCACCTTTTTTTGACTATGCAAATTATGCCCCAGTGGCTTTGCATATGTCGCTTACAAAACAACTATTAATTAAAGGAAAATTTGTCCCCAGGAGAGTCCTCTCCTATCTCAGTATGCCTAATGGCTTCCAAGCCTCATAACATTCCTCCTGATTCAAGGGCCCTCAAAGTCATGGTTTACAGTCTTCTTTCTACCCGCATCCTGGATACATCAGAACATGCTGGCCCAATTCATCTCTAGCCTCTCTTTAGGTTTCTATAAAGTAAAGATACCCCATCCATATGCATGAAGTTGATCCACATATAAGAGGGAAAAATGCTCCCACTTATTTCTATGTTTCTTAGAGAAGTTCAGCTAAAAGAAATGTCCCTTTTTGTGTATAGGCACACCCCTTGTTAAAGGTCACGTGCAATGTCGAAAAAGGTACCAATCTTTATAATCCTTCAGATCCATCAGAGATGGAAGGCCAATTTCCTATAGACACCTTTTTTTGACAATGCAAATAATGCCCTAGAGGCTCAACATATATCGCTTACAAAACGACTATCAATCAAAGGAAAATTCATCCTCAGGAGAGTCCTTTCCAGTTTCTGTATGATTAGAGGACATCTATGCCCTGTATCACCCTCTAGATTTAGAAAACCCCTCTAGATAATATCTCACACATCCTACCATTTCAAATTCCCTAACATGAAAAATATTTCTAATTGAAATGACAATTCACCAGCTCTCCCTTGTTCAAGTAAGAATCATGTGGGAACAATTTCCTGCTCAAAGATGATATGAATGTCTCTAATACTTTCGGAAATTATCAATTATACTAGCCACCAACTATGGATCCCAACATCAAAATAAAATATAAGTGTTGTGAATCCTCCCAGGACATTGGAAATTAAAGGCCAGTGTCCCGTGGACACCCTTGTTTGACTATGTACATCATGGCCCAGTGGCTCTGCGTATGTCGCCTACAAAACGACCATCAATAAAGGAAAAATTCATCTATAGGAGAGTCATCTCCTACATTTGTATGCCTAAAATATATCTCAAGCCTCATAAAGGTCCAAAATTCACAAATTTAGGGTCATGAAAAATACCACATGTCAAAAAGTGATTAGGATGCTCCCAGCTAATGAATTCCAAATTAAGGCCCCTACCCCATCAAGTGTGGTCAAAGATGTTCGAAATAAAAAATAAATAATAAGTTTGATTGGAAAGACTATGAAATTCCAGTGAAAAAGAACCCATACTCACCATAGTGAAAATCTGCAAAGGGAACCTCTGGAAAAAAGTCGAGTGTCAGTTTGCTAAAAAAAGGGGAATAAGTGAATCTTATTAGGTCAAAAACCCGCAAAGGAAGCCTAAGAAAAATCAAAGATTATACCCACTAAGCTTGTGTCAAAAAGGCTTATAAAAAATTAGGGTAACAATGAAAAAGATACAAAAGTTTGTGAGGTGTTCCAAAAAACCTCAACAATAGTCGAAATAGGCTCATTGAGTCCTACGACTTAGGCAAAAATTACAGCCCGATTTGATTATTTAAATTTACAAGTTTTGAATCATGGTTTATCATTAATTCCTGACCAAAATCTTGCCTGTATAATTGATTGTGAATAATTGACATGATAGTAAAAGACAAATAAGAAGTATTTGAAGGGAAAATTGGTTCTTTCATATTTCATAAAAATATATGGTGGGCATCCACAGCCTGAAGCCTCTCCTCATAAAGAAGACATGATCTTTACAAGAGATATTCAGATGAGTTAAAAAGTTTCACCAATGATTGATGTTACTCCTAAATGTCTTGGAAAAGCTTTAATAAATTCCTAGTCTCAGCTTTCATGCTTTCCCATAGTTCCTTCGTGTCCCTCATGGTTTTGAGGTATATCCTTTCTCCCTCCTTCATTTTCCATCACCCCTCCTCAACAACGACTACAACCTGATCCCAATCATGTTTAAGCTACTCTAGTTTCTAGATATGTTTCTCTACTTCTTGGTCAAGTTTTTCTATCAAGTTCTCTTACTTTGTGAGTTCATTTTTCAGCCTTGCAACTGCTCTAGTTTGATTGGAAGCTTCGTAAATGAGGATTTTTTGCACAGTAGCAAGATGAGTTGTTGACTCTGTCATGGAAAGTTGAGACCCCCACATACCAATTACTTCCTAACTACCGACCACTTGCCTCAAAATATCATTAATACCATGATTGTCAAATCCACCAAAACCTAGAACCAAAAAATGGTGATGTAATTTTGGTAACTTCGCTGGAATCTCAGCCAATGGGGTCTGAGAAATTAATCTCCAAATGTTTCTCCATGCCTTTTGACGGATGGAATGATGATTGACCAGTCCTTCTTGATCGGTCTCGGAGTCACTCCATGACGACAAAATATAGTCAGAAATGAACTTCATAAGAGAGGGACTCAATCCAGCAACTACAGCATGGCTCGACCATACAATGGACTCATCTCTGGTAGTGGAAATGGAAGACAGAGTAGGGGAATCCACCACTATTTCTAATGCTTTTGGTTTCAGTTATAATAATAGGGAGGAAGTGACTTTAGTACCTCCCACCTCTACAGCAATACTACTACCTAGAATAGGTGGTGCCACATCCTCAATCATCAGTTGCGCCCCACGACCACTCGGGAATACTGAAGACCCATGGCCATACTTAGATGAAATAGTAATCCTCAAGGGATCCCTCAAAAGGTATCTAATGAATATAAGGCCTATAGGAATAGTCAGTCCGGAGAAGGGTAATGTTATCAAGATCCTGGTGGCAGAAAATACAACTTCTCTCAGAATTGGAAAAAATGTATGATGGCCTACTCCAATTTTTTAGGGGGCAGAACATCAACCTCCCCAGTGATTGTGACTTCTATAGAGCCAACATAAGAAGGCATAATATCAATATCTAAAGTGACTTCCTATATAGGGTAAAATGACATCAGATTAAGATTGATTGGTTCCTCGATATTTGAATCCCCGCTAAAATCCATGTGTTCTTGGGGTTCACCACCAGATTCAGCCACTTTTATAAAAATCAGCTTGTCCCTCTCTATGAGAGCCAACTCAACATGGTCAAATGAGCACTCAACTTCTGGATGTTCTTCCACTATCGTGGTAGAGATTGTTCGAGTAAGATATGGAACACCATAAGGGTTAACAGTACCCCCAGTCTCTTCGGCTGTCCATGTTTCCATGCTTTGGTCAACCATAAAGGATAAAGACCCTTTATCTATCATAAAGGGGAACGGATCCATTGATGCCTGAGTAACCGCCATCTGATTGCTGATAGGACCTGCATAAAATTACATACATGCACCAATGAGTTGATAAGATAAGGATACTTGTTTCAACTAATAAGTGAACAGACAGTTATTTTTGATTCCCCTCCTAATGAACTTTGACAATTAGGAGGACTGCTTGCATTTCTTTTATTTTTTTGAGGATGGATCTTGAATAAGATCAACAAGAGTAGATGGAGGAGGAAATTCCCCGGAGGGGTTTTCAATGACCACTTCTATGTGTTCTTGGGATCTAGGGTATCTTTCCATGTCACGACCCGTCCTCGGGGCCCGTGCCATGACTACCCCAAACCCGCCTTCCATAGGCCAGGGGCTGGCGACTAGCACCAAGGCGTAAATCCCGGTAAAAAGGGAAGGAATTTCCTTTGTAAAGTAAACAAACACCACAGAGCAAGAAAGCAATAGAAGTATACACTAAGTAAAAACTGAGTACAAAAGTAAGTGCGGAAAGTAAGTGGGCCAGTATACAAACCCAAACTGAAAGTAAAGTACAACTGGAAAGGGGAAAAACAGGAACTGAAAAGTAAAGCCGCAGCGTCGAGCCGTCCACTGGAAGTCCCACCTGAAGGGTGAGTAAAGATAGCCTCCACAGCTCCTTGGGTCCAGTCGTCCGCTCCGATTACGTCCTACCCAGTGGTCCGCCTCAAGGTACCGTCCTGCTCCGTAAGCCTCAACCACGATCAACGATGTCCGTCGTCTGCAACCAACACAACGTAGTGCGGGTATAGCCCGTGTAGGGGTGAGTATAGGCTACTCATTAGGGACCCCAAGACCCCCGAAGGTCTCCCAAAATCCACAAAGGATAATCCACAAAGGAAAAATACAATCACTAAGTAACATCCGACACTGCTTAGGTATATGCCCATACATATACCTAAGTCATGAATTCTCGTTCGGCTCCAACATCTGAACCCAAGTACAACCAGTCCACACAGGAAAGAAAAACGTAAATCCACACAGGATAGCACAACACAATCCACATAGGAAAGTAGAATGTAAATCCACACAGGATGGCATAACAGAATCCACATAGGAAAGAAAAACAGGATTCATCTCACATAGGTATACTTCTTCAAAAGACGATAGAGATGATCAGATATTTCCACTGATTCATCTAAGCCGTCAGACCCACAAAGTATCGATAGGTACTAACCCCCGCAATGACCCACATAGGATCTGACCCAAAAAGGATTGATAGGTAACTAACCCCCGAAATGAACCACTTAGGATCTGACCCACAAAGGATCGATAGGTAACTAACCACCGCAAAGACCCACACAGGATCGGACCCACACAGGATCTGTAGGCGCTGGCTCACACAGAACCGCAAAGCACTGACCCACATAGGATCGGACCCACACATGATCGATAGCAATGATCCACATAGGATCGCTGAGTGCTGTAGTCGTCGTCATCGAATCCACTAAGGATCTCTGCATAGTCGTCGTCATCGCAGTCGCAACGCAGCCAGCTCTAGGGTTCCCGCACACAATAAGCTCGTTTCGGGAGGATCCTCTCCTCGAGTTAAGGGATGGACACATCAACCATCACGACGTCCAGGGATGATGTAACCCAATATTTCGTCCCACGTCTTAGGGTAAAACATAGAAAAACATGCCCAAGTCACCGAGAACAAGACGATCAAACCATTTCCCAAAAGTACACGGCGTGTAGATATATGATACATGCCATGTCATCTGACACCGGGTACTGCCCATGTAATACGGCCCATGTCGCAGGGTTGGTCGTGTAAAAAGGTAAGTACATGGCCTGTAGTAAGGTTACACGCCATGTCTTCTGTCCACGGATACTGTCTGTGTTCCACAGCTTGTGTCGATGGGTTGTTCGTGTAAAAAGTAAGTACACGGCATGTGGTATGGTTACACGCCGTGGCCAAACATCTAGGTCGGATCCGTGTATGCTGTCCATGCCTTGTCATGTGGTGGAGTACATACCTGTGTACTCAAATCCATGTCCGTGTATCCCCGGATTACACGCCGAGTCCCGCGAAGCTGCTTCTGCTATTCTACGTAGAGATTACACGTCGTGTGGTCGGGGTCACACGCCGTGTGTTACTTGTCTAAACCCAAAACTCCAGCCGCAGTACACCCACACTACACGACGTGTTTGTCAGTGGAACATGCCGTGTATTCTGGAATTTTCCAGAATCGACGCCTCCGGCCAGCGCACCTCCCGTGTTGTCCGTTCTTCGTTCTAACAGTCCTCTCATCATGAAACTTCAGACACTAAGTTGCCCCGATGTCCTGTAATCGTCTCCGGTGTTTTCGGGCCTCCGATCGACTCCGAAATCACGATTTGATTCACCCGCTCGAAGAACAGTCAAGAGACGGTCTCTCCCATTCTGGTTTGATCCGTCGCCCGCTATCATCGTCGCACCATCGCTAGGACTTCATGATGTTGGATCTTCAATTGGGATCGTTGCGTCGCACAATGAACTAGAAACGTTCCGGTGTTCCTCACCCATGAAGAACACGACGATCCCACCAAACATTCACAAAAACGGCAGAGGGATCGGGCCATGTTCATTTGGCCCGGTCTTTCCACGTTAGTTTGGTAGAAAGAGGGTCAAGATAAACAGCAGAAGGAAGAATCGGCGTTGCTCAAATAAAAACAAACCCCTACCTTGATAATGAGAAGAACGAAGGTTCGTCGTGGAAAAGATCGTCGCAGAAGAAGACTCCGTAAGCGTCGTCGGCGTGAAAGAGAAGAGATTCGTCGACGTCGCGGTACACAGAGTCACGTCGTTGATCTCTAAGGATGGCATCTCTCACTGGCTATGGAGAGGGAAGAATATGGTATGCCAAAATCCCCTTTGAGGTGACGAAGTTCTTCGTCGAGGGTTCAGCGTTCTTCACGTTCTACGACGAGGAAGAAGATGAACTTCAAGACTTAGACTTTTCCTTCTCCACAATCCCCTTACAACACAAGACAACCTAATAAAATAAGATTCCTCTCATTTTATTATCTTAAGTCATGCCTTTCAAAATTTCAAATTTCAAATACATAACTCACTTAATTAAATTATAGAGTTGGCATTGAATAAATGTGGGGAGAGGGAAGGTCACAAATTAAATGGGAAGTTTTAAGGTTTGCAATCTTAAGAGGGAGATTAGAGGAGTTAGGGAATATGAGAAGATGGGGGCTAGTGTGGGCCCCACCACCCTCATAACCTCACATGGGATGTTGGGTGGTTTCCCCGAACTTCCACCCAAATGATTTAACAACTTAGAAAATAAAAATTGTAGTTAAATTTTTGTTTTTAACTTCCACAATTTTTATCAACTTCTCTCGTGAAATCACAACTCTGGAAAAGGTGTTCCTAAGAGATTACCGGCGCTGCAGTTCCATCAGTGCCATCAGAATTTGATTCCGAGCACCAGTTCAAAAGATAGAAAATCCCGCTCGTTCGTTCACGGAACGTACCCAAGCTAAAATTCGGATAGAAATTCCGGGCACACCAGGCCTCAGAATCAAGTGCCGTCAGAAACTGCGTTCTTGTAAAATCCCAAAGAAAATTAAGAAAAATTTTCCTTGAATTTTACGGGTCTTTACATTACTCCCACCTTAGGGCTTTACGTCCCCGTAAAGATACATCGAAACTGGGGAAAAAAAGTGGGTACTGAGCACGCATCTGAGCCTCCCGCTCCCAAGTGCTCTCCTGGAGATTCCCGTGCTGCCACCTGATGCGAACTAGAGGAATCGACCGTCCATGTAGGACCCGCTCCTGTCGATCCTCAATCTCCACCGGAACCTCCAAAAAAGTTGCCCCATCATCAATGTCCATCTCCCCATGGTCAATGATATGCGTCGGGTCATGCACGTATCTCCTCAGCTGAGATACTTGGAAGACGTCGTGCACCCGGTGCAACTGAGGTGGTAGAGCCAGGCGATAAGCTACCTCACCAATCATGCTGAGGACCTAGAACATTCCGATGAAGCGTGGAGACAACTTTCCGCCTCGGCCAAATCTCTGTAATCCACGTCGAGGTGAGACACACAAGAAGACGTGGTCGCCATCCTCGAACTCTAGTGGCCTCCACCTCCTGTCAGCATAAGACTTTTGCCGGCTCTGAGCTGTCCTCATCCACTCCTGGATGACCTGGACCTTCTCTGTCGTGGCCTGGACCATATTTGGTCCCACAAGTGCTGACTCCCCAGGGCCTATCCACACAAAGGAGATCTGCAAGGTCTGCTGTACAACGCCTCGTATGGTGCCATCCTGATGGTGGAGTGGTAGCTGTTGTTGTACGAAAACTCCACCAAGGGTAGGTGGTCCTCCCAGCTGCGACCAAAGTCGAGGACACATGTGCGGAGCATGTCCTCGAGAGTCTGAATGGTCCTCTCCGTCTAACCATCCGTCTGAGGGTGAAAGGCTGTGCTCAGACGTAGCTGCGTCCCAAACGTGTCCTGCAACCCCTTCCAAAGCCGGGAAGTAAAGCGAGCATCTCGATCGGAGAGGATAGATGTTGGCACACCGTGAAGCCGTACAATCTTTTGAACGTAGAGACGCCCCAAGCTCTCCACTGATCCCTATTCTCTGATGGGTAAGAAGTGTTCCGACTTGGTGAGTTGGTCGATAATCACCCAAATGGAGTCGTGACTTCTAGAAGTGCGTGGAAGTCCAGTCACGAAGTCCATAGATATTCCATCCCACTTCCACTCTGGGATCTCCAAGGGTTGTACCAAGCCTGCTGGTACCTGGTGCTCTGCCTTCACCTGCTGGAAGGTGAGGCATCGAGAAACGAACTCTGCCACAACCTTCTTCATGCTTGGCCACCAGTGCTGTCGTCTGAGGTCCTGGTACATCTTCGCCACTCCAGGATGTACCGCCAAAGTAGAAGTGTGAAACTCTCTCAGCACCTCCTCCCGTAATTCAACTGGTACCAAGGTACATCCTCTGAAAAGGACGTCGTTCTCTACTCCAAAGGAGAAACCATAAGGTGCCTGTCCTGAGGATATCTGTGCACACTGCGTCTCACAGTCAGCGTCCCCACACTGTGCCTCTCTGACTCACTGCAGTAGTGGAGGGGTGACTGTGAGAGACTGAAGGATGGCTTCTCCATCTCTATCCACGAAGGATATCTGAAAAGAAGATAACTGCTCTGTTGCCTCCTCAAGTAGCTGAATGCCTGTCCTCCTGCTGAGAGCATCAGCTACTACGTTCCCCTTCCCAGGAGTATAGACTATCTCAAAGTCACAGTCCTAGAGGAACTCGAGCCATCCCCGTTGTCTCAGGTTAAGGTCCTTCTGAGAGAAGATGTACCTAAGATTCTGATGGTCAGAAAAGACTGTAAAGTGCTCGCCCATCAGATAGTGCCGCCATGTCTTCAAAGCGAAGACCACTGCTGCTAACTCCAGGTCATGGGTAGCATAGTTCTTCTCATGCGGCCTCAACTGACGTGATCCATAGGCGATCACTGCCTGCTCCTGCATCAGGACACATCCGAGTCCGGTCCCTGATGCATCGTAGTAGACTACGTACCCTACTCCCTCCTCCGGCAACCTCAAGATAAGCGCGCCGGTCAATCTCTGTCTCAGCTCCTAGAAGCTCTTCTGACATCTCTCTGACCACACGAAGGGTTTCCCCTTCCTCCTTAATGTTCTGCAAATCTGCAAGGATTTCTCCTTTGCCGAAAAGGGAAATCTGGCCCCATCCCCTGGATGAACCACGTTCCTTGCCTAATACAGTCAGTCCCGTCATGATTAGTTAAATCATGTCATGGATGACGTCGTAAGGCCTCGACGCTGCTACCAAGAGATCCAACCGTTACTCTCGCCTCCAAGGGTTGAGTCACATTGTCGGAATCAGTGTGTGGTCACTGGGTCTCTTCCAGTAAGAATATCATAAGTGTGGGTCAGGTCAACAGTTTTTAACCGGAACCTCTTAGTATTAACATACAAAAGACAAGAAAGAAAACGTCACTATTGCAAGTGTCTTTTATTACTTCAACTCAAAGTACAAGGTCACAAGGCAACACAAAAAAACAATCCAACGACATTATGGGCAAAGGCCTCTATGCCGGGAGCTAGTCTCGTACTTGTCCACCCGCTTCCGGAGCTCCATGATCGTAAGCTTCAGCTGCCTGAAGCTGTGCTCTCCCCTGAGGTTGGGGTGGACCTCCTGGTGGTGGTGGTGGTAGAGCCTCAAAACGTCGTCCACCACCTGCCGCTCGACCATCTCCTCGACCTCATCCACCTGATCCCTGTGGACTGCCACGGTCGAACCTCTACCTCTACTTGGGTGGTTCCTCAACCGTCTGCTGCTCCTCTGCCTGGCGGGTCGGGCAGTCACGAGCCATGTGGCCCTGCACGCCGTATGCATAGCATTGTCTTCCACTCGTAAGACTGGTTCTGCTGCATGTTCCCCGCACCTATGAACCAGTATCCTGAGGTCGACTGCCTGAGGGTCTGGTCTGCCTGGACCCATGAGTCATCTGTCGACTGCCTGCTGCAGAAGACTCTGCTACATGCCGCCCCGCGGTAGGTCTCGCTGTTGAAGAAGGCTCAGTAAGAAAGCTATCGATCAAAAGGGCTCTCTCCAGTACTCCTGCCTGAGTCGGAATGCTGAGGGAGATCAGCGATGCCCTGATCTCATGTCTCAACCCCTGCTCAAAGGTCCGGGTCCAGAAGAATGGGTCTCGTACCATGTCGGTCGAGTAGCGCGAGAGATCGGTAAATCTCGTCGAGTACTGGGCGACTGTTAAGCTGCCCTGCCACAACTGAAGAAGCTCCTGGATGCGCACCACACAGAGGGTGGCTAGTAAAAAATCCAAGAGGAAGAGGCTCTCAAAGTCCGTCCAGAGGATAGATGCCTCATCATGCACCTGGAGCATCAAGCTCCACCATCGGCCTGCTTCCGCGTGCAGTAGGCTCACTGCGAGGATCACCATGAGGTCTGCTGGTGTCCTCACTAACTGGAAAACTCATACCACTGCCTCCATCCAGTCCTCGGCTGCCTCAGGGTCCATCTCCCCGCAGAACCTGGGCGGTCGCTGGCGCTGGAACTCATGCAGTGAACTAAGGTGACGTGCATCGTCAGCGGCTGGGGCTGCAAGAATCGGTGGCTTGGCGGGTAAAGGTACCTCTAGTGCCTCAGCTGTCAAAGGGTCCTACACTGAGGCCTCGTTGCTCGGTGGGCAGTCGTCACGCTCAACTCTCGGAACCCTAGCTGGATGCCGTCATGGGGCCATCCTGAAAAAGGAAATAGGTGTGCCACGGTCAGAACAATATACCTGGTGAGCTGACACAAAGTAATCACAAAGAAAACATGAAACACACATGCAATCAATGTTTTCATGCATTAAGTCAGAAATCAGAAGTCAGGGTCCTGGTGTACGGATACGTCGGCTGCCACACCAACACTGAACTCCCTGAACTGATAACCACACTCAATACGCGTAACACTATTGCTTCACATAGAAAAAGATCAGAGTCCTGAGTTCTGCGGTAGAACAGAACTCCTCTGATACCAATTTGTCACGACCTGTCCTTGGGTCCCATGCCGTGACTACCCCAAGCCCCCCTTCCATAGGCCAGGGGCTGGCGACTAGCACCAAGGCATAAATCCCGGTAAAAATGGAAGACATTGCCTTTGTAAAGTAAACAAACACCACAGAGCAAGCAAGAAGTAGAAGTAAACACTAAGTAAAAAACTGAGTACAAAAGTATGTGCGGAAAGTAAGTGGGCCAGTATACAAACCCAAACTGAAAGTAAAGTACAACTAGAAAGGGGGAAAAAGAAACTGAAAAGTAAAGCCACAGCGTCGAGCCGTCCACTGGAAGTCCCTTCTGAAGGGTGAGTACAGATAGCCTCCACAGCTCCTCCGGTCTAGTCGTCTGCTCCGAGTACGTCCCGCCCAGTGGTCCACCTCGAGGTACCGTCCTGCTCCACAAGCCTCAACCACGATCAACGTTGTCTGTCGTCTGCAATCAACACAACGTAGTGTGGGCATAGCCCGTGCAGGGGTGAGTATAAGCTACTCAGTAGGGACCCCGAGACCCCCGAAGGTCTCCCATAATCCACAAAGGATAATCCAAAAAGGAAAGATACAATCACGAAGTAAAATCCGACACTGCTTAGGTATATGCCCATACATATACCTAAGTCATCAATTCTCGTTCGGCTCCAACATCCAAACCCAAGTACAACCAGTCCACATAGGAAAGAAAAATGTAAATCCACACAGGATAGCACAACAAAATCCACATAGGAAAGTAGAACATAAATCCACACAGGATGGAACAACACAATCCACATAGGAAAGCAAAACAGGATTCAGCTCACATAGGTATACTTCTTCAAAAGATGATATAGATGATCAGATATTGCCACTGATTCATCTAAGCCGTCGGACCCACAAAGGATCGATAGGTACTAACCCCCGTAATGACCCACATAGGATCTGACCCACAAAGGATTGATAGGTAACTAACCCCCGCAATGACCCACTTAGGATCTGACCCACAAAGGATCGATAGGTAACTAACCCCCGCAAAGACCCACACAGGATCGGACCCACACAGGATCTGTAGGCGCTGGCTCACACAGAACCGTAGAGCGCTGACCCACACAGGATCGGTCCCACACAGGATTGGTAGCACCGATCCACATAGGATCACTGAGTTCTGTAGTCGTCGCTGTCGAATCCGCTGAGGATCTTTTCACAGTCATCGTCGTCGTAGTCGCAACGCAGCCAGCTCTAGGGTTCCCACACACAACAAGCTCGTTTCGGGAGGATCCTCTCCTCGAGTCAAGGGATGTACACATCAACCGTCACAAAGTCCAGGGATGATGTAACCCAACGTTTCGTCCCACGTCTTAGGGGAAAACTTAGAAAAATGTGCCCAAGTAACCGAGAACAAAACGATCAAACCATTTCCCAAAAGTACACGGCGTGTAGATATATGATACACGCCGTGTCATCTGACACCGGGTACTGCCCATGTGTTACAGCCCATGTCGTAGGGTTGGTCATGTAAAAAGGTAAGTACACGGCGTGTAGTAAGGTTACACACCATGTCTTCTATCCACGGATACTGTCTGTGTTCCACAGCCCGTGTCGATGGGTTGTTCGTGTAAAAAGTAAGTACACGGCATGTGGTATGGTTACATGCCGTGGACAAACATCTAGGCCGACTCCATGTATGTTGGCCATGCCTGGTCATGTGGTGGAGTACATACCTGTGTACTCAAATCCATGTCCGTGTATCCCCAGATTACACGCCGAGTCCCGCAAAGCTGCTTTCGCTATTCTGCGTAGAGATTACACGCCGTGTGTCCGGGGTCACACGCCGTGTGTTACTTGTCTAAACCCAAAACTCCAGCCACAGTACACCCACACTACACGGCGTGTTCATCAGTGGAACACGCCCTGTATTTTAGAATTTTCCAAAATCGACGCCTCCGTCCCGCGCGCCTCCCGTGCTGTCCGTTCTTCGTTCTAACGATCCGCTCATCACGAAACCTCGGACACTAAGTTGCCCCGATGTCTTGTAGTCATCTCCGGTGTTTTCGGGCCTCCGATCGACTCCGAAATCACGATTTGATTCACCCGCTCGAAGAACGATCAAGGGAAGGTCTCTCACGTTCCAGTTTGATCCGTCGCCCGCTATCGTTGTCGCACCATCACTAGGATGTCATGATGTTGGATCTTCAATTGGGATCATTGCGTCGCACAACGAACTAGCAACGTTCCGGTGTTACTCACCCATGAAGAACACGAAGATCCCACCAAACATTCACAAAAACGGAGGAGGGATCGGGCTGTGTTCGTTTGGCCCGGTCCGTCCACGTTAGTTTGGTAGAAAGCGGGTCAAGATAAACAAAGGAAAGAAGAATCAGCGTTGCTCAAATAAAAACACACCCCTACCTTGATAACGATAAGAACAAAGGTTCGTCTCGGAAAAGATCATCGCAGAAGAAGACTCCGTAAGCGTCGTCGGCATGATGGAGAAGAGAGTCTTCGACGTCGCGGTACACGGCATCGCGTCGTTGATCTCTGAGGATGTCGTCTCTCACCGACTGCGGAGAGGGAAGAAGATGGTACGCCAAACTCCCCTTTGAGGTGACGAAGTTCTTCGTCGAAGGTTCGGAGTTCTTCGCGTTCTACGACGAGGAAGAAGATGAACTTCAAGACTTATACTTTTCCTTATCCCCAATCCCCTTACACCACAATCCAACCTAATAAAATAAGATTCCTCTCATTTTATTATCTTAATTCATGCCTTTAAAAATTAAAAATTTCAAATACATAACTCACTAAAATAAATTAAAGAGTTGGCATTGAATAAATGTGGGGAGAGGGAAGGTCACAAATTAAATGGGAAGTTTTAAGGGTTACACACTTAAGAGGGAGATTAGAGGAGTTAAGGAATATGAGAAGATGGGGGCTCGTGTGGGCCCCACCGACCTCATAACCTCACATGGGAAGTTGGGTGGTTTCCCCCAACTTCCACCCAAAGGTTTTAACAACTTAGAAAATAAAAACTGCAATTAAATTTTTATTTTTAACTTCCAGAATTTTTATCAACTTCTCTCGTGAAAACACAACTCCGTAAAAGGTGTTCCAAAGCAATTACCGGTGCTGCGGTTCCATCAATGCCCTCGGAATTCGATTCCGAGCACCGGTTCAAAAGATATAAAATCCCACTCATTCGTTCACAGAACGTACCCGAGCTAAACTTCGGATATAAATTCTGGGCACACCGGGCCTCAGAATCAAGTGCCGTCAGAAACTGCGTTCTTGTAAAATTCCAAAGAAAATTAAGAATGATTTTCCTTGAATTTTACGGGTCTTTATATTCCATAGTACCCCTTACCATCGGTAGGGTGCACTCCCCAGCTGCAATGCCTCCAGGTGAATAAATCAAGGAAAGATCCATTTCTCGAGACCCTACAGTCCCCTACAAAAAAATAAAAAGGGGAGGGGGAACTTTTAGAATCTCCACATCAAAAGATTGAAGTTCAAAGGTTACAGATAAAACAACCTCTCCTGTCAATCGTGGGAGTACTTCCATAAACCCCCCATGGTCCGACCAGTAATGCCTATCTGTAGGGGCGTAGAGACACTTGTCCATTTAATTCAAGTAGGCAGCCACCTCATTGAGTTCTTCATCAACTGAAATACCAATTTGAGTAATGAATCCCCCAAAACATGGAAGGTCGAAGAATTCCATATGAAGAAGACTCCATATATCTTCATTGGAAACGTTCACCCTCAGTTCATCCCAGACCCTCCAAGCATCTGAAAATGGATCCGTGACAGGGATGGCTAGTGCTGGAAGGTTGGTATAGGGGAGAAAATTAGGATTCAACAACCAAAAATGTTTCCCAGGAGACCCTGAAAACTAAGGACCTTGAGAAGATGAGTGTTTACGAGAAGTTGGGAGAACGTAAGAACTTTTTACTATGGAATCCACAATAGGTGAGACAATGATGTCATTATCCTCATCATAAGTCTCTAGTAGCAGCATGTAAATCATCCGATGTGAGTATTTGTGGCAACCACTTCAGGAATGGATAAGGGTTTTGAGGTCCTCAAGGTAACAAACCACCCTCTTGGGATCCTCATCAAAAGAAACATCAGAAGGTGTTGACACATAGCCAATTCTAGTAAGAGAAACTTCCCTAATTTGTAGGGGCTTCCATAAAGCACGAGGGGACCGGTAGCGAGTAGAAGGATGGCCTTTCAAAAGGTCCAATTACCTCTAGGCCATTGAAAAATCATCCTCAGGGGTTGATAGATGGTGGGATATTGGAATCATCTTTAGTAGATCGTTCAACCACTCATGAGGTCACAACCACATCTTTCACAATTTCCCTTAGGGGGGGATCCAAGAGGCCTTCTAAGGACTTTTCCCAGTCGATAATGTTTAGCAACTCCCTTTTGCCTCTTCAATCCCTTTACCCTGGATTCCTTGGAAGTTTTCATGATAGGAATGCAGTAAGCTAATTGGCCATAGAGATATGATTTAACCCTATCCTCAGCATAGATTTTGGTCAGGAAGGGCACAAAATCCCCAGGATATGGAAGTATGGCCTAGCAGTAGGTTTCCTCATAGGTGAACATCATCCATAGTTGACAAGCTATCATCAGATGCTTCTCTTGAATGGAACTGTTGAGAGAAGGAGGACACAACTTCTAGAAATAGTTAAATTGTCGACTAAATCTGCAAGGTGCATATCCCTCTAAAATAATCTCCCCTCTGATACCGGCAACCAGGACACATTCTCTCAAATAAAACAAGTAACCTCAGTTGACAAATTCTTCATATGCATTATTCATAATAATACCTGTAGGGGAATCATAATGATGATAAGAGAAACGTTCATAAACATTGAGATAGTCCATTAATCCTTGCTCATTCTTTTTAGTTTTCTCCTCTCGCTTATCCTATGAAGCCTAATCTTCCGGCATGACCCCTATAGTACTCTAAATATGTGGTTGGAGGTTGAAATGTGAAATTGGTAAGTAATTGATAAAGGTATAACCTCTTTTGTGGGCTCCTATCCAAAACCGGATAATTTGGAAGGTCCTAGTCATTTGGTAAAGTGGTACCCCCTCTTTGATCCGACCTAGTAGGTGATAAATATTGGAAAATACTAGGATGGCTAAATTTATGCATCTTCCAGTGGCCAGCTGAGCAACCATAATGAACATTAAGTCTCTCACACAATAAAAACCCTTCTCTTTATTTCACACTTAAACATAATTTATTACATAAAATATTCACTTGATACAACATATAAGATTGATATGTCTAGTGTATTTGGGGATTGGCAACATTACATGAAAACTTAAAACATGAAATACACATCTTTATTGAAAAATTCTTTTACATGCCCACACACATTCCTTCATACTTAGCATTGTATGGGATAACCTGAGGACATGCATAAGAAAAATGCGAGCTATAAATCTCAGTAAGGGAGTAAACAAGGCATAACATGAAAAATACAATACATGTTAGGCAATAGGAATATTAATGGAGCATAAGAGAAACATGAACATAATGGCATGATATAGAATGATTATCATAACTTGGAAATGTGACATCAACATTTAACTTGATATTAGAATAATCCAAGACTCATTGAACATGAAGAATGAGTAAAACTTCATTGCACTTGAATTATCCTGAGTAAAACCTCATTACACTTGACATGTCAGGATACTAATCTTAAACCAATGCATTAGAGTTCTATTAGGGAACTCCCTTTTAAATCAGTTCATTTCATGCATAAGTTCACCACATGGATCATACAACATGGAATCATTAAACATCATTATTTATTCCATGATAAAGGAATGTAGAATACATACATAAAAATCTATAATCAATAAGTAAATGTGTGTAAATGTGAATACACTTGATAGATAAATGATCATGGTATTCACTACACAATGACTTTGGCTTGGAAAATCACGGTGCAATTTCGGCAGCATAACGACGTGAAATAATAATTCATAAAAATTATTTAAGAGAGATAAAGGGGTATCTAATCATATGTAAATAAAATGGAAAGTAAGGGGGTCATATAGATAAATTTAACAACATATTTAATGGAATTTAGATTCATAATATATAATAATTTCTTGAATGTAAATGAGAAGAGAGAAATTCCTTACGGAATTTTGGCATGGTAGCGAGTGTACATGGGAGGAATTAATAAGAGATAAAGAGGTATATCATCATTAAAAAATAATTAGGGAAGTATGGGGGTGGTGAAAAATCATACCCCAACATTTTTAATTGAAAATAAAAGGGTAAAACAATATAATGAAATTTGGAAAAAAATAAGAAAAGAAGAAATCCATTACTTGAAAGTGTGATCCAAAAAGCTTAAGTGAGGATTGAGAGAGTCTTATTGGGATATTGGGTCACCTTAAGAGGATTATAGAGAGAGGATTTAATATTTTGGTCGATCTAAAAAGGTTTTTACTAAAGAGGAATGGGATATTGAGTGGGTTTATATAGGAAAGGATAGATAATTCTTTATTATTTATGTTTTGGACACTACACATTAAACTAATCAAAACCAAAAACCAACCCATGGGTTTTGCCCATGTTTTTTTCCAAATGGGGGGGGGGTGTAAAAAATTATTTTATAATTAAAATGGCTGAACTTATTAAAATATTAGGATTACTTATGTGGAGGTGAGTTACACTCTCAAAAAATCTTTTTAAAATGTTAAAATGTTTTATAAGTCTTGGATGGTCCACGAAGGCTTTGTAAAATAAATAAAATAAACCTAAAAAAACATTATTTTAAATATGAAACATATACTTTCTGAACATAAATTTTATAGTATATTATTAAATCACTATTTGGTCATTATGATTTCATAAAACACATTATATAGTTAAACAGTATTTAATTTTTACCCAAAAATTTGACTGTCTTAGAAAATTGTGAAAAATTCACCATTGGATAATTTTGATGTTATGATTCCAAATATAATATAAATTTTATCTAAATAAATTTTTTAAATATGTGAATTTTTACTTTTAAAATAAAAACCTATATTTATCAAAAATTCAAAGGTTTTGACAAAAACAACTTTCAAACCTTAATAAAAATTACAATTTTATTCATAAAAATTATAAGATCATTTATATTTAATAAAAAGTGATTTATTACCAATTTATTATTATTTAATTAAAAAATATATTAATTCATAAAAATATATTTCTTAATTGAATATTGAAAAAAAATATTATTTGTTCTTCAAAAACCATTTATAAAGTAACAATAAAATAAATGTATATTATTTATTCAAAAATAAAGCACACAATCATAGTGCTAGTAACTTTTTACATATCCCCTTATAACACCTGCATAAGACCTAAGGTTAAGGTGTGTGATGGTGATAGACTCTTGGGGTGGCTCGGATAACATTTCTTGGGTGGTAATCTCTATTAACTTCCACTTCACCTGTAGGCAATTCCGTTCAAGCTTAATATGTTGAAGCTCAGCTTGGGATTGGTCAAGAGAAAAGCCCATTGACAAAACCTCCTTTCTGAGCTCCGAAAAATGGGCTTCGTATGGAGAAATTCTACTAGATGAGTTCATCACTTGCTTTTCTGAGTAAATTGGATATGTTAAAGCCCTATATTTATACTAATCATGTGATCAATATTCAACAAATATATTAGCAATGGTAACAATTATTAACAGTATTTTAAAATCCAAAAACATAAAACCAAGGAAGTGAATATTTTTTACATAACCATTTTATATAATAATAAATTTATTTAGATCAAGAAGAATTTTCATTAATAAATTATTGGGTCATTTAAATCTCCCCCCCTTAAGAAATTTCACTATCAAAATTTATTTTTCCCACACTAAAACTAATGAGGCTAACTCTACTTCATCATTAATTCTATATATACCTTAGTGACCAATATTTTCTATGTTATCCTATTATTATAAATCCATTTTTATAAATATATTGTTTTTAATTTTCTGGGTAATTCATTTTTATAATGTTTTATTCTAGTTTGATTTTTTATACTATATTTTATCAACACATATTTGAAAACTATTTATTCCATTTTTCATGTTTCTCTAAAATATAAATTCATCATTTTGGATTTTTGTAAGAATCTATTTTTTATAATTATTATAGGGATAAATCATTCCCAAATAATATTTTTAATACCCTTGGAACTCATATCGGGCTTTTAGTGATTAAAAATGTGCTTCAGGACTTATGGTTGGAAAAATCATGTAACGTGGTGGGTTGAACTGGGATTATTTTTTACAAAAAAATCCCTCCCATGCATTGGGAG
The DNA here is from genome assembly GCA_963277665.1 of Viscum album. Taxonomy (NCBI): domain Eukaryota; kingdom Viridiplantae; phylum Streptophyta; class Magnoliopsida; order Santalales; family Viscaceae; genus Viscum; species Viscum album. The sequence continues at coordinate 1,970,126,644 of OY728161.1, forward strand.
ATTTATAGAAACCCATGGACACCTGAATTGCACAATTAATTTTAATGAAGAGTATTATATTTATTATTAGTAATAATTAATGTCAACATGTGTTGAGTAACGATGAATAATGAAGAATAGGATTCCAATGAATGCTAAGATTAAAGAACCCATTAGTTTGAGATATTTCTTGGAATTGCTATAAATTATATGTTTAGTTATCTAAAATTTATCATAGTACTTGAGATACACTTATGTAATGGATATCTATACCTTTTTTGGAAGAGGAATATTAAATTATGAGATAAAGATTTATCCATGGTGAATCTTGGATAAGATAAGTAGACATGAAACAATTTCCTGGAGATTCTGGAAATACCAATTTATGGAAGAAACTTTTTATATTTAGTGATTATTGATTTGAATTTATAGGAATCAATTACAATTGTTGATGGTTGATGAAAGCACTATAAACTACATGATCATAATGATATTGAGAAGCTATCTATTATATTTCTTAAAAGGAGAACTGTTGAGTAAAATAATAATACTAGATGTAAGTTAAACTGGGTATTCATCCTTAAGTGTTTTTCATGAGAATTTGTGAAAGTTTCACTTGGATGATGATGAAAATTGAATAATGTGAGTACTAAATTGAGAAATGTGTTATATTGAGAGAAATTACAATGTGTCACTACCATTATAATATTTATTAACCATTGAATTTATTTAATAGAGAGGTAGAATAAAACATAGATGATCTTGACATACATATTTATTTATTTTTATAAAAGTTTGAGAATTCTAGTATTAATGTTGTGTTGTAGACCATAATCTGGTAGTCTAATTACTAAAGAGTTGAGGATGAAGATCTATCTTATTGATGTCATGACATCTTGGATATTAAAGAGTATCATATTAAATTATTTAGAGGAAGAGAATTATATCTGGAGGTAGCCATTTGACCCATATACTATCAAAGTGATCGCAACAAGAAAATTTTGAATGCAAGTTAAATATAGTAATAGTGGGACTTGATTTTTCTTTGAAGTGGTGGATGTTTTTGGTGTTCTTTTATTTTATTGTGTGGGTTTGGTTCATGTATGAAAATAGTGATCAAATATTTTTGAGAATAAAATTGAATTAGTTTTTAAATTTAGTTTTAAAGTATTTTTCAAACATCAAATAATCCCCTCACTTAAAAATTAAGTTATAATTAAATATTATCTCTCATTATATCTCTATAATTAGACGAGATCTCAATCGATTACCATCACCAGGTAATTTTGGTTTGAATAGAGAAGTGATACAATCAATTTATTCCATATCCTTTCTATCCAAGTGATCATATATTTCTAATCACTCCTGAATCAACCTAATTCCCTCTATCATAAAGGTAGTGGATAAGTTCTAGGAAACTTGTGTGTACAAATCAGTGAATAGGGGAAGAATAATTTAATGTGAAGAAAAATGTAAACCTCAAATTTTCTATTTAAATCAAGAAATTAAATAGTAATTAAGAGGAATAGAATTGAAAATAAATAAAATAATTCATTAATTGGGAAATAGATAGGTTATTCTTGGATCAACTACTAAGTTAAAGTATTCCATCACTAGAGTGAGGTTATAGTAGAAAATAATAGAAAAATATAATAACAATAATATCTCCCATCTCAATCAATTTATTAATGACCTCCTATACTAGTTAAAATGATCCTTTTTATAGAAGTAGTGGAGTGATTAGGGACTTTATATTTTTTTCTTATTCTTGGTCATGTGGATGGGGTGAGCTTCCTCTCCCTTGATAGAGTGTAGTGTTAATTAGGGGAATTTAGATTCCTCTAATGTTTTAGTACTTAACTTGTATCCTATTTAATAACCTTTAGATGTCTTGACCAAGGGTCCTGATTCCTTTAACAAGATCCTATCAATCATTCCTATCCTCAAAGTTCCTTCTTATGATCTTCTCCTTACTTCATTTAATTATATTGTGTCTATGTGTAAGATTGTGTGAGGTCTTTCTGGATTTGGAATACCATTGGAATGGAAAATGAATTTTAGGTCATGACGTATTTATTTTTGGAATTTCAAATTTGGTCAGCCTTCTTTGAAAATTTCAAAAAGTGAAGGGTCACTTGTACTTAGCTAGGTTTGTATCATGTGACTTATACACTGGCCTATGATGACTCATATGAATGTATATATGACTCACACATATTTCTCCATAACTTGTTTATAGACCATTCTTATATAGATGACTCTTACACAACCCACTACATGACTTATTTGAAGTGTTTGTGACTCTTATACTAGTTTGGTGACTCATAAACAGAGTCTGGAATGACTCGTTTTCTAAAAAATGAATCATATTTTAGTTTTAGATTACTCATACACATGAATTTTTTATATTCATTCTACAAATCATGAAAACAAAATTTAAATGTAAGCTTTGTCTAGTTTATTCAGAATTGAATTTAAACTATGAAAATCCGATTTGGAATCCCTTAAACAGTTTATACCTGAAACCAAAATTCAATGTATTGATTGTTTAGTTAATCCATATAACGGATAATGTTCAAAAACGAAATATTTAATAATTTAATTCTAGATTCGCATTATTATCAGATTTAGACCATTTATTCTAATTTAAGGGAAGTAAATATTAATAATACTATAAAATTCATACAAAAAAATTTAAAATTGATGGCGTTATCACTTGTATAAAGATCCAGTCAGGATACCATAAGTCTATTTAGAAGATATCATATGGGTTAAAGGATAATACCTTATACATATATATTAAATATAATAAATTAGTGAATCACTCATGTTTAGTACTCAACCTAAACACAACAATGACATAGTCTCCCATATTGATGGTGGTCCTTATAAAAATATCATGTTCTATGATCTCTTTAAATTTTATCTTTCAAGCAGTGTGAATATGTTAGTTTATTCTAAAGATATACATTCATCCTAATAGGTGTGAAGGTTTGAATAATTAAAAGTGAAAAATAATTTGGTAAAAATTGGTTCACATTGATTCACCCAACTATTAGTGTGACTTTTCGATCCTACTGAGTGTAACAATTGATAATAGGGAACAAGTTACTACATATAATAGGATATATTTATTTTCCTAGTTGTTTTTATCAATTATATATGAAGTTTAAATTTAAATAATTTTATAAGATGCCTCCATTGGAGAATAAGGAGGTTGTTACTATGACTATCAACATGGATGTTTTTATCAGAACTCTTAATAAGAGTAATAAGAAATAGGATAATAAAATGAGGAATATCACCTCTGAGATAAAGGATAAATATTATTTACCAATAGTTGAATTTAATTAAGGTTTTATTTTATATGTTGATATTTATCCTCTTTAAGAATATAGAAGAAGCTATAAAGAGTATGTGCCTGTTGAATAGATTGATGTTTTATACATTGAAATTAATGATTATTTAAAAAATATCTATGTTTAATTTTTAACTTTCATATTTGAGTTGATCAAGGGTTTATAAGAATAAAAAAAATAGAGATGGAAGTAGATGTTATGGAAAAATTATTGGCTAAGAAGTTGTAAAAGTGAAGCACTCTCATCAAACTAGTCAAATCCAAATAATAATACTCATTACCTTAGGAATAAATAGTCTCCTTGGATAAAGAATAAATATAAATGATTTTTTATGATAAAGGAAATACTATAAAGTCTTTTATGAGATGATATCTTCATTAAAAGATACTCAAAAGGCTATTGTTGTTATCAGGAATTCTCAATTGGATATCAAAGATAAAACATAAAAGAAAATTGAAAATTAATTATTATAAATGAGTAAGATACATGAATAAAAAAGTTATAATATTAACATAGAATTAAAATATTGAATAAAATAATTTAATGATGTAAAAAATACCCTTAATGTGAAGTGTCTTGAGTTATAAGTGAAAATGAGAATTATAGAAGTGATACAATCTGAATCTTTCCAAACTACTAAAATATGTAGTGATACCATAAGAGTCTTTGATAAGAGTATTTATTCAAAAAATAAACATTATAGTGGAAAAAAGGGCTTGAAATATTATAAATACATATCTAGTATAATATCACAAAAAAGTTTACCCTTTCTCTAGAAAACATTATTTTCATGAGTGTTGTTTTCATAAATAGAATAGGTTAAAATTAAATTTCTAGAAAAATTATGGGTGGATTTTTTCAAAAACCCACTATTTCAATATGGGTGGATATAAGAAGATGCCAAATTTTAGTTCACCATAATATTTTCAAAATATGGGATATTTAGCTAAAAAATAACAAGTAAATAAAGTTTTACAGACTAAGTTAAAGAGAAAAAAATCACGTTTTTTTATTTTTTGTGCTGTGAAAATATTTGACATAATCCAATTGATTTTTTTCATAATATTCAAATCAATATAATACAAATAAGGATTATATTAAGGGGGATGAGATCTGGAATCAAGAGAGATCCTGTCAAGATGAGGAAAAGTTCACTAAGAATACATGAATGAATATATCCATCAAGAATAAATATGGAAATATTTAAATGTTCTATGGAAAGTGAGATAATAAGGGTCACTATGATGAATAGTTGTAGTTAATAACTCTCAATCATGATTCATATTCCATTTAATAAATAAGACCTCAAAATTTTCATAAAGAAAAAATTAAGAGAGAGTGAGTCTACTTTGGGGTTTAAAATGAAGAAATGTACTAAACAAGATACACCCAATAGGATTGAGAAGGATGATACATCAATGATCAAATGATTCTATTTTAGAATGAAATTATATATCATGGATCATTTTAATAAAACCATGGAAATAAATGTTTAAGGAATCATTATTGAGCATAAAATAGAATCATTACAATAAATAAATAAATAAATGTTTTGGTCTGGTGGGATACAATTGTGAAGAAGGATTTGACATTTTTATAAAATTTCTAATAATAGTGACTTAATAATTCTTGATTAGTTATGTGAATAATATATGAAATATGTAATTTTCCTAAATAATTCATCATTATTTGTAAAACCCAATTGGAAATGGAAATCAATACTAATAAAACAAAAGAAAATTAGTGTTCTTTGATAATAGATATGAAAAAAAAGGATAAAGATAAAGAGAGAAATAATACCATGCTTCCCAATGAGGTTCATGTTTGAAAAAGAAAAGTATAAGAAATAAGGAAGAGTTTTTATAAAAATAGATCTGAAATGAAAATGGTTTTTGGGTTTAGAAAAAACCATTAACCTTGTTTCTATCCATAAGAAGCAAAGGAATAACGAACTTATTCTTATATATGTTGTGTGTGTTTTCATTGTGTAATTAATTAAAGGTGATGTTTTTATAGGGAAAATAATAAGTATTCTATATAATATTACAACATAAATTATTATCCATCATGAGATGATCTGAAAAAATTAGTTTCCTCCATTTAATAGTTCAATTGGTGTCATATATATATGCTTGGACATAATTTTTAATTGGTATTAACCATGATAAATAGTTGTTGGAGTTAATATGTTAGGGGGGAGTTTAGTTGATAAAATTCTAACAACTTCTAGAAAATTATTATTTCATGAGAATATGAAATTCTTGTAAGTGCATGAAATATTCATTGATATGTTATGATTGATATATTTCTTATTCTTATGTTGGTTAAATCAATTCTAAAATGAAGGGGGGAGATTAATTAATAAATTAAATAAGAATTGTGGTAATTTTGAGAAATTAAATGGTTTGAATATGAAAAAACAACTTGATTTGAATGTTTTTATATATTTATTTAAATTAATGCATGAATCATATTGATAATGTAAAATAAAATCTACTTGAATAGCTCCTAGAAATAGATTTTTGATTTGGTATGAAATTATGAGTTATTCATGGAAACATTTTATGTCTGAGATAATCTCCCTTGTTTTCTACACTGAGTAATGACCACATAGACTAAAATTTGATTAATTAATAGATCATTTCATTATGAAAAGTAATTCCATCCTTCTCTCAATAGAATAAATATTTAATACCAATAAGGTGGAGAAGATTAATATTCAATCATGATTGAAGAATGAGATGATTGTGATTATAACCTACTATTAAATAATTATATTTATTATTAATAAGGGGGAGAAAGATATTGAAATTAGAGTTAAAATGGGTGTGACAATAAATCCAAAGGGAAATATTGAAGTACCTAATGAAGTGTGACGAAGAGTGTTATATTTTTGCCAATAAAAAGTAAATTCAATATTTATTAAGTGATGTTGAAGAATCAATAAGAGGATTCTAATGAATGGGGAGATTTAAGAACCCATTAGTTTGTGATACAACTCAAGTTTCCTATGAATTATATGTCACATTATCTACCATTTGTTATGATACTAGAGATCCATTATTGTATTGGATTGGAATTACTTTTTTTGAAATGAATATCCAATTAAGAGATTGAGATTCAACCATGATAAATATTTTATAATGTAAGTAAAGATGAAAATGATTATTAGAGCTTTGAAAAATATAGATTTATGGAGGAATGTTTTTATATGTGGTGATTTTGGAGCTAAATTTTTTAAGATTCAATAGTAAGTGCTAATGGTTGACTAATTCATAATTTAATATATGATCTTAATGGGTTTGAGTAGCCAGTTATGAGATAGCTTAAAAGGAGAACTTTTAAGTGAAATAATGAAGTTGGTTATATGTTAATGTTTGTATTAATACTTATGTTTTCAGAATGACCATGTCATTAAAATTTTACTTAAATGATAGTGAAGATTAAATAATCAGAGTACTAAATTGAAAAATATACTATATTAATTTCATAATTAATCAATAAAATATAATTTAGGATATTTTATTTATATGAAGTTGAGTTGTTGAGGTATTTAAATATTAATTTAATTACTAAAAATTGAGTACTTATATAATTTATATGCTTTGGGAATTGTTCTAAAGGGATTTTTGAAGGTTTGATAAATTCTTACAGATATTTAATCTGTTTTGAGATGTGCCGAAGTGACAGGATATGAACAAATAATGTTTAAATAATTTTTGAGTTGAGTTAAATAAGTTTTGGAATTTTGATTTGGAGTTAAAGATTTCATAAAGTCATACATATGATCCCTAAGAATGGAATATTAGAAAAGTATTGAGTTCCCTAAGATGTGTAATATTCTTAGGAAGATAGATAATAAAAACTAATTGTTACACTATGATATGCAACATTTTTTAGATGATACATAAAAAATATATGAACATATGTAATATCTCTTAGTGTATACCCAAGATAAATCAGGTGTGCATACTAAAATGAGGTAAAGGAAAGGGTAAACCATGATACGCAAGATAATTCAGAGCATATAAAATAAATATAGGGTCATATGTAAAATCTCACAGATGAAACATAATATTTAATCATAGGTTCATCAGAATATATAAGATTTTTATGTGAACACAAAAGATACTTTTGAGGATGCATAAGAGAAATTAGAGCTCAATGAACTGATATATAAGAAATATTATTTATTACACGTGATTAAACAATTTGAAGAATGAAAAAATTCTATGGATTTAAATTTTTTGATACTAAATCCATTCATAAATGATTTAAAAATCACAATGCTCAATGATTAAATTTTTTATTAAAAATGATATCAATATAAATTCATATATGGAGTTTTATGGCTAAAAATTAGTCAACACTAATAATCTCTTTTCATATTTGGTTATGTAATGGGCTGATAAAAATGGGAATATTTCACATATGATCCTATACATATGGAAGGTGACAAATTATGAAAGAACTTATAGAATATTAATTGAAGAATCTAGATAGAAAATAAAAGAGGTTGACATCATGGGAAAAAATCCATGATATTGGTTAAATGTTTATTTGATATGAAGGAATGTGGGAAGTATAACCACATGGTTCTGTTGAGATATTAAAATATTCCAAGATCGTGATTACTATGTTTTTCCTGTAATTTCAATAATTATAAATTATATAATTAATCATGATATCATGATGTTTATCATATAAAGAGATGAATTAAAAGAATATATTTTTATGTTCAAAAGGATAGAATCCATTTTTTTTGTTCCAAAAATATTATGATAATTGAAGAATAAAAATAGAGAGGAGATTCTAAACTATTGAAAAAACATATCCAAAGTGTCGAATAAAGAATAAGAAGATCAAGTGAAAGAACAATGTTCTATTGATACTAGAATATATATTGTCTATTTAAGTTATTGATTAAAGAGAAAGATGAAAATATGGAGGATCTTGACATACCTATTCATTAATCATTCTAAAACTTTTAGAAGAATTATGATATGAATATAGTGCTTCATATCATAACTTTTCTGTAAAAACACTAAAGAGTGAAGGAAGAATATTTATCTTATTTATGTTCTTATACCCTAGAGATTCAAGAATATATTATTCATAGAGTTATAGGAAGTCCATTATAAGTTATATGAGCCAATATAAATAATAATTTAGGATAATATAGGGTTTTCTGGAAGATATTCTTAGGGTTTAAGAGGGATACCTTCTTCGTGTTTATTCAACTTTAGACATTATTTAATTAATTGTATCTCAGACTCGACTAGAACATAGAAATGACATAGTCAACAACTTCAGGGGTGAACATTATAAAAATATCATGTAACTCCAACTCTTTAATTTTTTTCATATGTGAAATGTGAATGTATTAGTTGATGATTAAGAGATCCATTAATCCTAATAGGTGAAATTGTTCAAATAACTTAATGTTTAAAAGAGTTTTGTAAAAATTATTTCACAAATATTTACCCCCAATCAACGTGATTTCATGATCCTACTAGGTATAAAAATCTGAAGGGATAATTATTTTGGATGCTTCTTAGTGATCTTTATCATCTATAGTGACATAGAAGAAGGAGCCTATTTTATAAGAAAAAATTTATGTTATTCATTTGTTTTTATTTAATTTAAAAAAATGGTTGGATCTTATTGAAAATAGTATTTTTTGGTTTTTTTGTTACTTTTAGAAAAGGGTTATCTCCATAAAAAACCAATAGATGTAGTAAAGTAACTTTTGTAATGTTTGGATTGAATGTTTAAATAAAATTTAAATATGAGAAAATAAGTTTTTCTTGAACCATAATGCGTTTTATGAAAAAAGTCATGGTTCATGAATATTTTTATAACCATGAAATAATTTTAAGAAAAAAAAGTGTTTTTTTAAATTATAAATCTACACTATAGTTTAATAAAAACAAGAATGAAAAGTGTTTTTGAAAATAGAGCATTGTAAAATATAATTTTTATTATTTGTTTTTTTTAAATAGTTATGGTTTATATGGTAATGATACATACATAAGAAAAATATGGTGTGATTGAATAGAACTAAAATATGGTTTTATAAGTATCAATTTTAAAGGTTATGTCTGAAATAGATTCTATAAAGAAAAATAGTTTTCAATATCCTTAAAATTTTTGTCATATGGGAAGAACCACATAATCATTCTAGTAAAAATGGTTGTGGTTTTATATTTTATGAATTTTTTTCTTAAAATTCTTAAAATATTTCACTAATATGGGCCCTCTAGGTTCATGCCAAATTTAAAGGGGAAATTATTTCATAACAAAAAAAAATTTAGTGGATGATATATATGTTTAAATCCTTGAATTTACATAGTTTCTTAATTTATAAAGTGTTTATAAATTAAATATAAGTCTAAATATAAAATAATTTATGTAGTTTTATGAAATGTTCATATTAAAAGTAAAATATTTTGAATTTTATTTAGACCATGAAAAAATGTGTTTTGGAGTATCAATCAGTGGCTTGAGGAGCAGACCCTCCTGGAGACAAGCAAGCTTAGTTCGGGAACCCAGTAGCTGACTGTGATGTGAATAATGAATAGAGATCATGTGTGGGTTAGTACCTAGCATTCCTGTGTGGGTTAGCACCGAGCGATCATGTGTGGGTTAGCACCGAGCGATCCTGTGTGGGTCAGCACTGAGAGATCCTATGTGGGTCAGCACCTAGAGATCCTATGTGAGTTTGACGACGTATTGACAAGGTACTAGGATCCTGTGTGGGTCTGACGATGTACAATGATCCTCTGTGGTTCTGATGATGATTAGGGATCCTTCGTGGGTCTGCCTCTTAACAGAGTAAGATGATTCATTTGTTACATCTAATCATCTCTACTACCATACCTAAGAAATACTTGGTGTGAGCTGAGTCCATACCTGAGTGGTATTTTTCCTTTGTGCTAATACCTTGGTGGTAATCTTCTATGTGGAATACCTGTGTGGTACTTACCTTCATGGTATTCCTACCTTTGTTGAATAGTTGACCTTTGGGCTTTTGGGTTGGACCCTGTGTTTCCTCATGGTTGAGATGGGTATACTTGATAACTTAGGTATATGTATGGGCATATACCTAAGTAGGGGTTTCAGTTGTTTCCATGATTTTTGGTTTATCCTTTGTGGATTTCGTGAGACCTTGAGGGTCTTGGGGTCCCTACTGAGTATCTTCATACTCACCCCTGCATGGGTAATGCCCACACCTTGTTGTGTTTAGTGCAGACAACGGATAGCACTAACTGAGGATGAGAGTACCAGGACTGAAGGTAGCTTGGAGGTGGACATTAGATGAGGCATACCGCAGAGATGGCCATTCGAGAGTTGTACCTACCCTTCAGGTAGGATCCTTGGCAAGTTTTCATAGGAGCTGTTTTAGTTTACTTGTACCTTTCAGTTTTCTTGTACTTTCCAGTTGGGCTTGTATTCTAGACCCTTTTACTTACTTTTAGAACTCTTTCTCTATATAGTTTACTTGTGTCCGTATCTTGTTGTGTGCTTGGTTGAGTGTGTTTATAGGATATGAAGGCAATGCCTTCTCGGTTTTAGGGGATACGCCTTTCGGTGCTAGTCGCCAGCCCATGACCTATGGAAGGCTGGTTTTGGGTAGTCACGACATGGGCCCCGTGGGATGGTTTGTGAAAAATTGGTATCAGAGGGGTTCGGTTCTACCAAAGAACTAGGACTCTGATCTTTTCTTTGAAGAAATAGTGTTAAGTATAATGAGTGTGGTTTTCAGTTCAAGGAGTCCAGTGTTGGTTCAACGGACAACGTATCCATACACCAGGACCTTGAGTTCTGATTTCTAACTCAGTACCTGGAAGCACTGTTTGTGTGTGTTTTTGAAGAGTTTCTTGTGATTTCCTTGAGTTAGATCACCGGTTATAACTTAATGACTATGGCACACTTGTTCCTTATTAGGATGCCACTACAAAGATAGCCAACTAGGATTCCTGGGAGAGAGTACATGATGACATCCCACCGAGTGACGAGGCTATATTGTAGGGTCCTCCTACTATGTTGGCACTTTCGGGTGGTGTACCAGCAGCACCACCACCCATTGGGTAGTAGTTACAACTAGATACACTAGCGGACAGTGCATGCCAACTAAGTGCATTGCACGAGTTTCAGCAGCAGAGGCCTTTGAGGTTTCGAGTCGAGACAGATTCCCACACAGCTGAGGGCTGGATGGAGGTGGTTTCTAGAGTTTTACGCCTAGTTGAGACACCAGTAGAGAAGATCATGATTTTAGTTACTAGTATTTTTTAGTCAGTGACCATGAGGATGATACGCATAGTGATGAGGCTTCAGTACGTGGACCATTACCTGAGATAGTACCTTTGGGTAGTGTGTCATCTATATCACTAGACATTGGTCAGCAGTTACAACCGGATATACCGGTAAAGGACAAATATATGATTAGTGCCTTATGCATGATTCAACATCAGATACCCCTCATGTTCTAAGATTAGCCTGACTCACAAGTGTCTGAGGACTAGCTTGAGGAGGTGGCTGATAGTTCTCTAGATCTTCTACAGCTTAGGCAGGACGACATGTCAGTAGCTGAGTATTCATTGAGACGTATCGATAATTCCTAGTACATGATGAATACGATACGATCAGTGCTTCGAGCTTAGAATTTCAAGCATAGTGTGTTTAAGGATGTCTGAGCCAATATTATTCCTCTATGCATTCCTACTTATGTTGAGGTACTAGAGAGTACCTTTGTGGTTGAATGTTCTTTGGCTAAGCGGATACAGCCAGTGAATGTTAGTAGTGGGAAAACAGGAAACTGGCGTCAGTCTTAGAGACTTGGGCATGTAAAAATGTTTCAGGAAGAAGAAGTGTTAGGGACAGATGAATCTGCAGGGCTGCAGACGTGGAAACGGAGCTAGGAGAGCAACATGAGGTGGTGTACGTTTCGACATGTTACAACCACCCCCCGTTTTGTGGACCCCACCAGGCTTAGGGGGCTAGAGGATAGGGGAAGGGAGTAGCTTCCTGCGATCAAGGAGTGTGACCCAAGGTCTCTAGGAATGATTCGAGGTACAGTCTATGTCTACTACTAGCTATCATATAAATAGACATAGGTACAAATCATTCCTTCTTTCCATGATTCCTGTTTAAGACCTTGAGTTTCTGATTAATCCATTGACTTGACCCTCATGTCTGGAGATACCTTTGGGAGGAGACTCAATAATCACACTTATGATGATGGTGTGATCTGACCCTTGAGGTGAGAGTTTTGGTTGGAACCTTTGGGTGGCAGTGTCGAGGCCTTACAATGTTAGTTTGGTTATGGACTGGACATCCACATTTCATACTCAGTTTGACTGTATTAGGAAAAAAGGTTATGGTTTCTCTATAATGTTGGAATGGGGTTTTCCTTGGTCGGCAAAAAAGTAAACCCGGGCAGCACTGGATAAAATCATGCATAGAAGGTTGCAACCGATCACTCTTGAGTCGACCTGACTTACCCTCATGGAAGTAGGAGTTTGGAGTTTTCAGTTCCCAACAGAGTGGCTAGAGTTCCTCCAGGACTATGACTATGAGATAATCTATTCTCCTGGGAAGGGGAACGTGGTAGCAGATTCACTCAATAGGAGGTATGGCCTGCAACTGTTGTATATAGAGTCAGAGCAGCTAGCTGCTTTGGGGATATACTACGTGGATTGAGATGGAGCAACTTATCTTTAGTCTTTGACATTCACTCCCCCACTTCTTCAGTGAGCCAGGGAGGCATAGTGTGGGAACACTCACTGCGAGGCTCCACGTGTTCAGATATCCTCAGGGCATCCACCTGATGGATTTTCTGAAGGTGGGGAGCATGTCATTCTCTTTAGAGGACGTACCATGGTACAAGTAGCGCTACAGAAGGAGGTGTTGAGGGAGTTCTATACGTCCCCTCTGGTGGTACATCTTGATGTGGTCAAGATGTACTAGAACCTTCAGCGTCAGTATTGGTGGACAGGGATGAAGAAAGAAGTGGCTGATTTTGTATCATGATGCCTCAATTATTAGCAAGTGAAAACTACTCAGAGCCGGAAGAAGTATTTTGCCGACATGATGGGTCTTCGAGGTTCCGGCCCTTCTCCAATCCCGACCTGCTTCCTCCTTTCCTGAAGGCATTGATATGACCTAAAGTACCAGAGATCCTTGAGTGTTTTTTGAACCTTCAGATATCAACAACAGAGTTTATGGAAAATTCCGCACTTCTTAAGCTCACACTATTGGCGCGGTTCAAACAGAGAAGACCTTCAGTCAACTTCTTTAACCACTTCTTCTTTGATGCCCGGGACTTGCAAGATAGGGTGAAAGTGGGATTACTTGACAATCACCACATTATGATCTGATTTTCTTCAGAGGAGGACCTCATCAGCACCTGGTCGAGGGCTCCCCAATGCTGCAATGGCCTTCGGTTCTTTTTCTTCCGATGGTCGTTCGATTTCCACATGATGCGCGACTCTCCCTCCGTTGCAATTTGGGTTAGTTTTCCTAATTTTCCGTTAACTTTCCAGAATCCCTCTATTATCATAATGCTAGGTAATATGATCGATAGGTACCTATGTTCAGATAGCCGCACAGAATTGGTTTGTCACCCTGTAAATCTGTGAATCTATGTAGAGGTTGATGTGTCTAGAGTTCCCTTGGAATTTGTTTGGATCACGGTTGAAGAGGAGTACAAATGAAAACAACGTGTGGTTTGTGAAAGTTGGACGGATTTTTGATGATCATTTGGTTGGCTGGGTCATTCCATAGAGGTCTTTTCTCGGGAGAATCCATCGAAGGTGGGCAGGGGACTTAAGGTTGATCGGGAGGTCCCGGTTCCACCAAGGATGGTGGCACCTGTTCAGAGCAAGACATCAGAAACTTGTGAGGTGGTTGGAATGGGATAGAGGGAAATAGAAGGGGATGATAGTGGTGGAGAAGATAGATTATTGTGACTGGGTGTGGATAAATCTACCAGCAACGAGGCAGTGGATCGAAACCTGGAGGTTGGCGTGGGTTATGGTGCAGGGAAGGCAGTTGCGATGCACCAATGCAATCTGAAGGTTAATAATGTGTTCAAATAGCTATGGCAGGACCTTGCAAGTCCCTCCAACATATCAGGGGGGCGAGCTCCTCAATTCGGACCCCAATCATCCTGGCCTATAGGTTTGAAGGTCTGGCGGAGGTAGGGTCAGGAGATGAAGCACCTGTTGCGGTTGAGGGAGAGGAGACTAAAAGGAGGAATATCCATGGCCTTAATATAGAAGTTGGACAAATTGACCATGTTTTTCTATATTGTTCTATTGAAATTGGGGTGGAGGAACCCATTGTAAAAAGTAAGAGTTTATCTACAGGGGAGTCCAGTCTGAGGAACAACATGAGAAATAGGAGGAGGATGGGTAGGAAGGTTACTCACCCTTACCACCTCTAATGAAGGCTCGGTCAGCAAAAAAAAAATTGGATGAGAAGCTGAAAGGTGAGGTCAAGTGTCAATTGGAACCACCTGTTCAATCTACACTTCCCTTAGAGTTGATTTTAAGTTCGGATGATGAGGTGACAGAGCAAGTGTTATTTCTTAATGCGTCAGAAGAGGAAGCGGCCAAGATGATGGGCCGAGACATTGAATTTAAACTTAATGAAGAACAATATACTTGGGTCGACAAATAGGACACGATCCTGTTTGGGGGCTTCAATAAGGGGATAATCAGACTTGAGGAGTACATACAGGCTTGGGATAAACTGACCTCTTCGCTTGAAGTCCTGATAAGGGGTGACCCGCATACCCAGGTATCTACTATATCCTGGAGGTTGTTTAGAGATACGGTAACAGGCATAGTTAAACTTTTTTTCAACAATGTTGATTAACCATTATTTTACTAATGATGGTGTGCTCTCTTTTTCTTGAGATGTTTGGATATGAGGATGTGCTTCTTCAGTTTTTGTGTCCCGAGGTGATTTTGGGTGTTTCAATTCCAGCCAGTTTTATGGTCTTGCCTTAGATGAGGTTTAGGGCACAAGGCCATCACTTCTACATGTCACTTGGAGCGGAAGACTGAGAGTGTATGGCTAGGCCATTGGTACCATGCCCGTGCATCTTTGCACGAGACTGTTTGCTGAGTCCCATGCTTTGGTGGAGGCCTTTTAATGCTGAGCTACTGGGTAGAGGCAGGACCTGTATTTTCTTAGGGTTTTCTTGATTTTTTTGGACATTTGATGGACTTGGGGTTTCTCACTTCCCCTTAAAAGTGATTTGATAATAAAATAAAAAATAATTTTCAGTCAGTCACCATGATGAGGTTTGCGGAGATTTGGCCGAGTGGGCAAGTTATCACCAAGGTATATCGGTCTTTTTCTGATCCTTCAGAGGGTAGGCGAGGTGGCATACCACTTGGATCTTCCACCACAGTTAGAGATGGTGTGCAACGTCTTCCACGTATACCAGCTGAGGGGATACGTGCATGACCCATATCACATCATCGACCATGTCGAGTTGGACTTAGATGAGGGGGCGTCGTTTACGGAGGTTCCAGTGGAGATTAAGGATCAATGAGAGAGAGTCCTTCGTGGGTGATTGATACCTTTGGTGAAAGTACATTGGCAGTACATGAACCTCCAGCAGAGCACATGGGAGTGAGAGCCTCAGATTATTGCTCAGTACCCTCTTTTGGTTGTCTTGCCTTTGTTCTGGCTTTCAGGGACGTAAAGCCCTAAGGTGGGGAGAATTTAATGTCCCGGAAATTCTATATATATATATTTTAATTATATGGAATTATTTCTAGACCGCGAAATCTGACGGCGCGTTATTCTTAGCCCGGAGTGCCCGGAATGGTCCATCAAAGTTTTGTTAAAATTTAAATAGCACGCGTAAGCAGTTTTCCTGAAAAAGTGGAATAAATCATAAACCATAACTCAGATCAGAAATCTGAGAGCACTATTGAATTCAAGATAGCATACTTACCCTAGGCACAACTTAAGTTTAGTCAGTGTGGGCCTCCTATGAGAAAACCCAAAAATGGAATAACCATAAATAAAATAATTAAATAAATTATATTATTTTTCAAATGCTTATAACTCACAAACGGTAGCTCAGATTGAAAATCTAAGACCACTGCTGAACTCGTGATGGAATGCTTTATTTAAGAAGATACTAACTTTGGCTGGCACGTGCCACCAGTGAAAGTTAGTTTTTGGACGTAAATAAAATAATTAAGTGACAATTATTTTATTTTAAAATCCATAACTTTTAAATGGTAACTCAGATTGGAAATCTAAGAGTACCATTGGGTTCCTTGGGGTATTTTTCAATTGGGCAGAGCCTAACCTCGACTGGTGCAGGTCGAGGGTGACTGTTAATAATTTTCCGAACTTTTTTCGAGTACGTTCTGTAAACGCGCGAGTGACATTTTTTAACTTTTGAACTGGTACTCGGAATTGAAATCTGAGGACACTGTTGAACTCACAACAATGATATTCACTTAAGAAGACCTTCACCTCGACTGTAGTAGGTCGAGAGTGGAAGTTAGTTTTTCATATTTTCATGGGAGAGTTAAAAAATAATAAAATAAAACAATCAAATTTTATTTTATTTATTTGAAACCACCCATTTGAGTTTTGGTGGAGGGGACCACCCTAACATGGACTCCAATATTAATGTGAGATAACTCTTGAAATTCCCCCAATTAATGAAGCCAACATTAATTGATTAATTAATTAAGTAAATTTATAGGAGAGGGGCTCCTCACCTCTCTTGGGGGGTTGGGGGAAAGTTGTTGGCAAATCAATTTGGTGGAGAATTCTCAAAGGAAGAGTTTTCTCCAACGAATAAGATCCTCCAACGAAGAATGAATTCCAAATGAGAAATGGGGAACCAACGTTCGAGAAGTTCCGACACATCATCTTCCTCCTCACGCTTCCTCCAATAGATGATTGAGGTAGGGGGTTTATTTTGAAGTATGATAAATATCTATTTGTTGATTGCCCATATTCTTGATTCTTAATGATGATGTCCAAAAAAACACGGCCATCGATTCACACATATGCCATGATCTTTTTATTTTGTTCTTCGCGCATTCTTAATGCGTTCTTCAACGCTTAATATTTATTAGCACTGGAAACATGAAGTTTTGATGAGAACGATATATGGACGCGAATCCCTTGATGAAAGGATCACAAATATGCAATCGTTTAATTTTTAGGGCTTGGAATGGAGCCATAATGGCTCACGGAAGGAGGTGGCCAAATATTTATTGGCATTGGAAACACAATATTCTATTGAGCGCGACATATGGATGCGGATCCCTCGACCCAAGGATCACAAATATGAGATCATTTTATTTTTTAGGTTTAGAAAGAAGATTCAGTTGGCCACAAAAGGGGCTATATGCTGGTGCGATTCCGGTGAGTCTTCGGGGCACGGCTCCTGAGCGGTGCATCGGCCAGGCAGACAGCAGGGTGCAGTTTTTCCAGTGCGCATACAGGGTAGTGTGAGTAGGACCGTTTTCATTGCTTTGGAAGCATAATCAATGACTGGGAGTTGAGAGTTTACATTTCTAAGCATGTGCAGCAGGGCTTGAATCTGGAAATAAATCATGAAAGAGGTTAATTGAAGAGAGAAAGTGTGGACAAAAGATAAGTTAAAAATTTAAATCAATTAAAGATGAAATCCGTTGAATAAAGGGATGCACACAAAATTAGAGAGGTGTGGGTTTGTGTATGGAATGTGAGAATTTAAGTAAATGAATTGTAAATAATAATAATAATATAATAACGATATTATTATTTTGGGTTGTAGAACCATATTTTGTTCGTAACTTATCCGAGTGACCTCGGTTTCATGAACCGTCAGCGGAACTGTGACCCTAACTTCGAGGTGGAAATTATGAGGCCAATATTGGATGTATTTTTCACGTTTTTGGATTTATTACTCAAAACACTCAAATAATAATAATATATTATTATTATTAAATCTTTGACCCTCCATAACTGCTGCATATGACGTTCGATTGGATTACCATCTGTGGCGACGTGATCTTGTCATTAAGACGGTCTATTTATGTCTAATGTTGAATATTAAATTCTGGTTCATGGATCAGGTTCACAAAACACCCAATAATATTATTATTATCATTGCGATATCTTGTATTCGACATATCTCCCTCATACGGTGTTGAAATGATGAACCACCCACGACACCAGAAACTTTGGATTGAGATGGTCCTTTTGGTATACTCCACTTGAGTTTTGAATAAAGTTGGGGTATGGCTGGGTTTGATCAAACACGAATCCAACCGGGCCCTCAGGACTAAAAAGCCAATAACATATATACTGGACGTCCGTTTGATGCACCGTCTGTTGCATTGAGACCCCTTTTACGTGGAGGTCCTTTGGGATACTTATTCGTGGGAATTCATGGTAGTTAGAGTATAGACCAGTGGCTTGAGGAGCAGACCATCCTAGAGACGAGCAAGCTTAGTGAGGGAACCTAGTTGCTGGCTGTGACATGAAGAATGAATAACGATCCTGTGTGGGTCAGCACCTAGAGATCCTATGTGGGTCATCACTGAGCGATCTTGTGTGGGTCAGCACTGAGCGATCTTGTGTGGGTCAACACTGAGCGATCCTGTGTGGGTAAATACATAGAGATCCTATGTGGGTCTGACGACGTACTAACAAGGTACTAGGATCCTGTGTGGGTATGATGATGTACTATGATCCTCTGTGGGTATGATGATGATTAGGGATCCTTTGTGGGTCTACCTCTTAACATAGTAAGATGATTCAGTAGTTAAATATAATCATCTATACTGTTGTACCTAAGAAATACCTGGTGTGAGATGAGTTCATACATGAGTGGTATTTTTAATTGTGGTAATACCTTGGTGGTATTCTTCTATGTGGCGTACCTATGTAGTACTTATCTTCATGGTATTCCTACCTTTGTGGAATTGTTGAGCTTTGGGCTTTTGGTTTGGACCATGTGTTTCCTCATGGTTGAGATGGGTATACTTGATAACTTAGGTATATGTATGAGTATATACCTAATTAGGGTCGTCAATTATTTCCATGATTTTTGGTTTATCCTTTGTGGATTTTGTGAGACCTTGAGGGTCTCGGGGTCCCTACTGAGTATCGTCATACTCACCCCTGCACAGGCTATGCCCGCTCCTTGTTGTGTTTGGTGCGGACGACAGATAACGCTGACTGAGGACGAGAGTACCAGGACTGGAGGTAGCTCTGAGGTGGACATTAGATGAGGCGTATTGTAAATATGTACGTCTGAAATTTATACCTACCCTTAAGGTTGGATCCTTGGTGGGTGTTCACAGGAGTTATTTCAGTTTACTTGTACCTTTTAGTTTTCTTGTACTTTCCTGTTGGGCTTGTATTTTGGCCCCTTTTTACTTACTTTCAGAATTATTTTTCTATACAGTTTACTTGTGTTCGTATCTTGTTGTGTGAATGGTTGAGTGTGTTTATAGGATATAAAGGCAATTCCTTCCCAGTTTTATGGGATACGCCTTTCGGTTCTAGTCACTAGCCCCTGGCCTATGGAAGGCGGGTTTGGGGTAGTCACGACACGTGCCATGGGGGATGGGTCGTGACGAACCATCTGTCTATGGATGATACGTAGTTCTAAAAATTAACTCTATATATAATCCCTACTAAATAACTCTCTAGAACATTAAGGTAAACCTCAGATCCTGATTAAACATAATAGAATGTGGTACTCCATGAAATCTTACCAATTCATTAATGTATATCCTAGAAATATGATCCAAAAAGAAATCTTCTCTGATATTTATGAAGTGTGAAAATTTTTTAGGTTGATTGACTACAAAACATATAAAATTATTCCATTTAGATGTTTTTGGGTGTCCTATGATTAAATACCTAGTGATGTTTTCTAATTTCCATTCTAGTATAGGTAATGGTTATAACATCCCCTTATACTTTTTTCTGTCAGCCTTAACATACGAACAAACTCTGTAATAAGAAACAAACTATGAAATATCTCTCTTCTTTTCATCCCACTAGAAATACTCTTTCACATATCTATATATCATTGTATATCCACTATAAATATATAATTAAGACTATGAGATTCTTCACAACTCTTTCTTCAAATATGGTATGAATGAAACACATACATGGTTCTTGAACCTTATCATTCCATGATTAGACACTAAATGAGGCTAATATTCATTGTTAATATATATAATATTCATGTTCTTTATTATTCATAAACTCCATTTTAGTGCATTTTACACTTTGAACATCATTTCACATTATAATTGTAATACCTTCTTAAAATGCACTATTATGTGGTACATTTTTGAACATCATTTGAAGTACCCAATGATTCATCTGATTTTAAGGAATCTACTTATACATATTTTAATTTGATATTTTTGTAAATTTATCTATACTTCAATATGAATATTTTTGATTCAGGGATAAATGGAGAATTCATGGAAGAAGATGGGGATATTTTGTGATGAAAGGAGACAATTCTGGAGAAGTCAGATTGGACACCAGCTCACTGATGAGACTATGGGGCCCAACATACAATCCCAATGAATCCAAAATTTCGTTGGATTATATAATATATGTATATGAACAAATCACTTTGCAGGATACAATGCTAATTCGGCCTCCATGATGTCAATTTAGGCGGCCCAAGTTAGAGATAAAATTCTGGGCCAGATTCTGTGGCCCAGAAAAATAGTCCACTAATCTAATCATATCTCTGAATCCACAACTCCAAATAGGACCAAATTTTACAGGAGGGTATGAGACATCGGGGGATACATTTTATTCTTCTATGGAACACTCTTATTATGCCTTATAGAAGGACTTACAAGAGAGTCTATTCGGTGGAAGCAAGTGGGCAGCAACCTCGGGTCAAGGGTGGAAAAGTCTCCTCTCCCTTACTTTCCACCACCCTAGGCCTACCATACTCAAGTGTGATCTTTTTTACTGTTTTAGGGTCGACCCAAGGCTCAAAAAATTCCTATTTAAGGAAGTGGTGGTGAAGAAGTTTTTCATCTTTGAGATTTGTTTCATTTTAATGTTATGCTGCCAATTTGTCTTTGTAACGTTCTTCCTTCACATGTAAGTTGTTTTAATTCATCCTAGTTTTTTAATAAAAGTTATTCTTATACTCTTATTATGTTGTTCTAAATATCACGTTGATACCTTTGGTTCAATGTGTGAATTTATTCACACCATACTTTGTGATATTTATCACACAACGGTGGAGTGATCAATTTTTGTTGTAGTTTTTTACTTCTTCAATTCCACCCTCGTAAGTCTACTTCACGCTTCTGTTGAAGACATGTCATCAATGGAGGGATAACTCTTTTAGGGGTTGATCCAAGGGAGTATAAATGGTCTATATTGGATGTTATTTATCACTCCATTAATGGATAATCACTTCTTTTAAATGATATTTTTATTTGATGATTTTAAAACCTCTTCGTCCTTATTGAATTTAAGGTCACACATTTCAAGTGCTAATACGAACCATTACCTTGGAGTGCTCAATTATTTGATCCTTAAAGTGTATAGGTGATTAGTATTAGGGTGTGTAGGCATTAAACTAGTAAGTTATGATTATGTTTGATCTTCTTAAATGAACCCATCTCAATTATAAGAAATTGAAATCCTTAAGAAAGGAATTCATCCAATCCACCCCAAGTGATAACCTAGGATCAACTCATTACCTTAATTTGGATTAACTTAAAACTTTTAGTGATACCTTAAACCCATATACAATCAACCCAAGTTGGCCACTTCATATCCAAAAACAATCCATATAATGTACGTGTCTATAGGTACTTCTTAGGTCTCTGAGGATTCGACAACCCAAACTAGACTACAAAGACCGTCCTACCTTATTCTTTTGGGTAAATTTGAGCTAGAATCAAATTTTGGCACCATTTCTGGGGACCTAAGTATGTTATCTTAGACACTATCATCCTTTTTTTCATCCCACTTCTCTTATATCATCCCCAATTTCATTCCTATGGAAAACCCTTTCGAACAAATCCAAACATGGGGAACCTCTCATTTCTTTGATCACTCCACACCAAGTGTGTTTTACAATGACCATCATAGTTTCTACTAGTGGGATAATAAAAATCCTATTGAGTCACAATTTTTTAACTCCTATTATCCACAAAACATTCCAACCTATTTTGAGTTCCAATCCCAACAAGGCCAATCAGAACATCCTCCTGTAGAATTCCAACAACTTAATTATCCTCTTGGAATAGACCATATTTCTCAACATCTTTACCATAATGATCCACAACCATTACATGAAAAAATTGAGTAAAAAAATGGAGAAAATGAATTTTGAGGTTTCATCTTTGAGGTTAGAACTATAAAGCATTAAAACTCATGAGGAACACATCCCTACACCAACTGTCCCTTCCATAAACTTATGTGAAGTGTATAGTTTCCCATAAACCCCACATGAATTTATTGAAGAAACAACCTTTGGATTTGGGATAGATGAATAGGATCAAGAAATATTTGAAGGGTCATTAAATCAAGAGGAAATTAACTTTTTGGATTCAAAAGAGGATAATTCGACATCATGGATTGAGTCTCCTAAGTGTAACTCCATTGATGAATTTTCAAAAACAGCAACCATTGAACCATTGAGAGAAATCAAAAACATTGAGTCCATACCCATTCCTAAAATTGATCTTTATAATTTTTTTGTTGAATTTTCTATTCAAAAGGAACCAATTCTGTTGATAAATTTTAAAAATGAAACTAAGTTTGATTCAAAGTCCCAACCTATGTCTGAAAGTGTTGGCCTACCCGAACTTGAATGAAAGGACTTTCCATCCACCCTCAAGTTTCCATTAATTGGGGATAGCAAAAAACTTCCAATTTTCACAATTTATTATCTTGAAACCAATAAATAAGTAATGATTCTTAATGTCTTTTGAAAGACTAAAAAAGAAATTGGATCAACCATTTCTGATATTCCTTGGATCATACCACTCATTATAGAAAATAGGTTTGCACACGACAAAAATTATAAACAAAGAATCAATCTCAATCTAGTGGAAATTGAGAAATATGGGGTACTTAAAATTTTTAAAATTGGTATTGGGTAAGTAAGGGGTCCTTGTCGGGTTGACGACGTTAAACAAAGCGCTGCACGGGAGGCAACCCGTGGTTTTCATGTTTCCAATCATTTATGAATCATATTTATTTTTCAAATAGGATTAATTAGTTTTGATATTTTAAAAAAATATAGACTGTTGACCTGTTCTTCTATTCTGAGTATGGATGGGTATGAAAGGGGGGCATCATATTCATCCATGTCATGTGGTGTGATCCTCAAGTAATACCTTACCCAGAAATTTAAAAAGAAGACAATGTATCATCAGTTCGTTTTTTAAGTGTTTGTGGGTTAAAATAAAAATACAAAATAAATAAATAAAAATATAATAATAATAATAAAAAAGCCACATCATAGGTCATGGGGAAAACCCCGTCACAACTGGCGAAGCCGCGGGGAATCGAACCTGAGACCGAAGGGAGATAGGGGCACACACTTACCACTGACCTACAGCTTTTTGTGCTTCCTTATTCTATAATTTTTATATATATACTTATATTTTATTTTCTTTATTATATAAATATATATATATATATATATATATATTGTTTTGTTTTGTTTTGTTTGTTATGTTTTTACTTTTTCTACTAGGGAACTCTGCAAGTGACCTAGATATCAAAGGATTAAAAGGGAGCAGTAAGAATTCCAACTTCAACCACCAGGTGACTTCATTCCATGATCCTCATTTTCAATTTCCTTTTTGAACTTTCATTCTCTACCTCTACCCCCTCATAAATTTTCTTTTCTTTAAACACTGGGGATAGTGTTATTTTATGTTGGGGGGAGATAAAATAAAAAAAATGATTTTGTGTAAAAAAAAGAATGATTTGAAAAAAAATGTGTGTAAATGGAAGGAAAAATTCCTTTAACTTTGAACATGGTAATACACATTGCACATTTTGAAACTGAATATCAAATAATTTAGCATGCCTTGATTCTGATTTTAATACTTGTATAATTTCATGAGCATATATTTTGGAAAGTGTGGCTATCCAATGTGATATTTCATCGTTTATATTTTCATACAAATAAAAAAAATCACAATGAACGTCCTTTGGATAGTGGGGTATTA
Source organism: Viscum album (assembly GCA_963277665.1). NCBI lineage: Eukaryota > Viridiplantae > Streptophyta > Magnoliopsida > Santalales > Viscaceae > Viscum > Viscum album. The sequence goes on from OY728161.1 coordinate 1,970,151,209, forward strand.
GTTTTTGTTCATGGGGTCCCCCAAATAAATAGCATAGGTTTGGTGATCAGTTTAGTTTTAATATGAGTATTCAATAAAAATAAAAAAAATTTGCACGTAGAGCAATGAAATGACCTAATGCGTGGCTTTCAACACTTGGGGATCGTGACTCCATAGTAGTACGACCCAGAGTTAGTAATTTAATCTATATTTTTGGTAATTTGAATTTGTTTTTGACTAATTTAACTCGAGATGATGCCCTAGTATGTGGGCTTCACTTGGTTCCCGATGGTCTTTGAGCCTGGGAGTCATCGGCAAAGTCTTGCTACAGGGGTTGACTCTTTTGAGTGCAACTTCAATTACCATGGAAAAATTGCAAAAAAACAAAAACAAAAAAACAAATAAAAATCAAAACAAAAATAAAATAAAATAAAAAATTTGAATACTCATCTTAATATTGAAATGTGATTCCACTTAGCACTTCCGTCATTTCCCCATTGAATAAAGATGAACCCCCATGTCTATTGTGATGCACAACACATCCTCATACTTAATTGATATTGGATGAAATATGGAAATGAATTTGAACAAAGGAATGGGCTTGGGACTGGGATATGATAATGAAACTATATTGTATTAAAATATTTTGATGGGTTTCATGATTGTTTGGTATGAGGGTTTCTGGTGATCATTATGTTTTAAAATGTTTTTGGAAAAGGGAATTTGAATTTCATATTGTTGAGATATATTTTTATCGCTCTGAATCCACAACTCCAAATAGGCCCAAATTTTACAGGAGGGTAGGAGACATCAGGGGATACATTTTATTCTCCTATGGAACCCTCATATTAGGCCATCTAGAAGAACTTACAAGTGAGTCTATTCGGTGGAAGCAAGTGGGATGCCACCTCGGGTCAAGGGTGGAAAAGTCTCCTCTCCCTTACTTTCCACCACCCTAGGCCTACCATACTCAAGTGGGATCTTTTTTACTATTGGAGGCTCGACCCAAGGCTCCAAAAATGCCTATTTAAGGTAGTGGTGGTGAAGAAGTTTTTCATCTTTGAGATTTGTTTCATTTTAATGTTATGCTGCCAATTTGTCTTTGTAGCATTCTTCCTTCACATGTTAGTTGTTTTAATTCATCCTAGTTTTTTAATAAAAGTTCTTCTTCTACTCTTATTATGTTGTTCTAAATATCACGTTGATACCTTTGGTTCAATGTGTGAATTTATTCACACCATACTTTGTGATATTTATCACACAACGGTGGAGTGATCGATTTTTGTTGTAGTTTTTTTACTTCTTCAATTCTACCCTCGTAAGTCTACTTCACGCTTTCGTTGAAGACATGTCATCAATGGAGGGATAAATCATTTAGGGGTTGATCCAAGGGAGTAGAAAGGGTCTAGATTGGATGTTATTTCTCACTCTATTAATGGATAATCACTTCTTTTAAATGAGATTTTTATTTGATGATTTTAAAACCTCTTCATCCTTATTGAATTTAAGGTCACACATTTCAAGTGCTAATACGAACCATTACCTTGGAGTGCTCAATTCTTTGATCCTTAAAGTGTATAGGTGATTAGTATTAGGGTGTGTAGGCATTAAAACAGTAAGTGATGAATATGTTTGATCTTCTTAAATGAACGCATCTCAATTATAATAAATTGAAATCATTAAGAAAGGAATTCATCCAATCCACCCCGAGCGATAACCTAGGGTCAACTCATTACCTTAATTTGAATTAACTTAAAACTTTTAGTGAAACCTTAAACCCATCTAAAATCAACCCAAGTTGGCCACTTCATAGCCAAAAAAAATCCATATAATGTACGTGTCTGTAGGTTCTTCTTAGGTCTCTGAGGATTCGACTAACCCAACTAGACTACAAGGACCATCCTACCTTATTCTTTTGAGTAAATTTGAGCGAGAATCATTCCATCACAATAAAGGTTAAACCCATGAACAATTATGACCTTATTCTATAGATATACATCATCCTTTTAATCCTCTTTAATCTTCACTTGGATATATTATGGAAAACTTATTTGATGATGATAATATTTCCTGCTTACTTTAAGATTTACAAATCCAGAATTTGTAAATCAATAAATATTGGATATTTTGTGATCTTCATCATAGATAATCTAGCATTATACTTTTGACTGAAAGCATCAACCATCTTGTTAGAATTTAAATGGTGGTAATGTATTGATTAGTCATAATCCTTAATCAGCTCTGACCATATTCTCTAGAGCATGTTCAACTATTTCTATGTGAATATATACTTTAACCATTTATGGTCAATATTTATCATGCCTATCTCTAAAAAGATAATACATCCATATTTTTAATTCAAAAACTACCAAATCTAACTCCAAATCATGAGTTGGGTAATTTTTATCATGAACTTTCAATTGTCACGAGGCATAAGCTATCACCAAATCATTCTGCATAAAAACACATCCCAATCCTATATTTGATGCATCACTATAGATTAAAAATACTTCTCCACTGTAGGGTAATGTAAGTTCTTGTGTTCAGACTAATATTCTATTTAGTTCCTCGAAATTTTATTCACATCCATTTGTCCAAAGGAACTTGTCTCCCTTCTGAGTTAACATGTTGAGTGGATTATATATTCATGATAAAATATTGAAAATTTTATTACAATATCCATCCAAAACAAGAAATATATGTATTTTAGTCATTATGGTTGGTATGCTCCAATGTTCGATATCCTTTGAATTTTATGGATCCACCGATATACCCTCGCATTAGATTATATGACTCAAAAAATGAAACTTTCTTCATTCAAAATCCAAAATTGGTAAATTATGCATATAGATTATCCTTCCTTAGTGTCATTATTATAATCCTCAATTGATATTCATTCTTTTCCTTTCTATTTGAATATATAAGAATATCATCTATAAATACTACTACTAATTGATCAAGGTACTCTCTAAAGACATTATTCATTAAATCCATAAAGATATAGGGGGAATTAGTAAGACCAAATGCAATCAATATATATTTATAGTGTTCATACCTTTTAAGAAATTATATATTGGGTATATCATCCTTCTTAACTCTCAATTGATTATATTCATATTGAAGGTCAATCTTGGAAATTTGTTGGGATATTCATAGTTAATCAAATAAGTCATCAATATAGGGTAGAAGACATGTGTTCTTGATTGTGATCTTGATCATGATTGTGATCTTGTTCGGTTCCTGATAATTAATGAAATTTTTCAATGACCAATATTTATTCTTAAGAGAAGTATAGGTGCACCCCATGGGGACACAATTGGATAAATGAATACCTTTTCAAGATTACCTCGAAGTTTCTTATTTAATTATTTTAACTTAATCAAGAATATTATATAGGGAATATTTAAAATAGGAATAACACAATGTATGATTATATTTAGAAATCAACTTTTTGATTCAATGTAATACTAGGAAATTATTTCAAAAATCCATCAATGAACTGTCACACAATATGAATATCATCGATATTGACTTTCTCCCCAACCATTGAGATAAACACCCCCTTTAAAAAGGGATCATGAATCATAAAATTAATGGTATTTCCATAAAATGTTCATATTTACCATCACACTGATATATAATCATAGTTTGGTTTGAAATATTAAATATGACTTCCCTTACTTATAAATTTATGTGGTATATATGTAGATAAATCCAATCCATCTCTAATATGACATCAAATTCAACCATAGGAAGAATAATGAGATTTACAAGAAGCAAATTCCCACAAATATCAACCAAAGAAGAATCATATACTCAAGATGTTATGATCATACCATTGGTGGTTTTCACTACTAATTCAATATCTAATCATTTTGGTGGTATTTTTATACCCATAGAAAATTATTTAGATATAATAGAGTGTGTATATCCAAAGTCAAATAATACATTAGTAGTTCTATAGTTGATGGAAAGTGAACCATTTACCACATCATTATCATACCCCTCATTAGAAATAGAGATCAAATGAGATTTCCATTTTCCTCTTTGATTAAGAGTTTTCTAACATTGTTCATCATAATTAACATTTAGATTTGAGAACGATTTATAATAATGATCATACTCATTAGATTTGAAAAACAGGAGTGTGAGAGGTGAATTCTATTGAGATTTATCTCTATTCACATCATTACCCAAGTTATTCACATCACTTTAGTACATAACCACTTGATTACCTTCTGTTTCACAATTAAAAAAATTAGTAGTCTACATAAAAAAATTTACTCTATGTTTTCGGTAATGACCCAAACCTTTATAAATAAAAATTCTTTTATGATTTAATTAAATTTCTTATTATGATTATAGAAATCACATAAAATTATTTGGTTTTGTTATATATTATTGAAATTAAAATACCTTTAAACATCATTAAAGTTGATAAAATAACTATTGAATAGTGATAATATGATTAATATAAATATAGGGTTATGATAAATCCAGTTGAAAAGGATAAAATAAATAATGGCCTCAACCAGTAGAATTGTACCCTATAAATCCCATTTATCGAAGCTTCAAAGGGACATAACATCATTGAGATTTCCATTAACCAAGACCAAGCTGATATCCAATAATTAAATCATGATAAAACCTATTTATGGGAGAAGTTCAAGCCAATCTAGATCACAACCAAAACCATGTATGCCAGACCACCCCGTGAAAATATCACCATCCCGCACCATTCCTTTGGGACCTTTCTGATGTAATAATGGGAAATTTATCAATACAATTATAATATGAAAATTTATTTTGTATTTTCAATATAATAATGATTACATTTACTTCTTATTGTTGTTACTTTTCAATTTTTTTTATTTTGACTCGATAAAACACAAATTTTATTTTTTGGGTAATATAAAATTTCAATTAAGACATTCCTTTTTATGGATTAATGGATTTTTAAAATAAATTATATTTTAATAAAATATTATTTTTAAATAATTTTTATTAAATATAAGTGATAATGTAATTTTTATGAAGTCAAATGTAATTTTTTATAAGGGTTCAAAAATTATTATTGTAAAAAAACCATCAATTCTCAATAAATGTTGATTCTCGTTTTAAAAGTTAATATTACATATCTAGAAGATTATTTTGCTTAAATTATTATTATTTTTTGAATAATCACTTCAAAATTATCCAAGAGTGAATTTTTCATTATTTTCTGAGATAGTCAAATTTTCGAATAAAAATTAAATACGGTATAAATATATGGTGTGTATTATGTCCTCACAATGACCCAAAATTGATTTAATAAATTAAATAAAGGTATCCACCACCAAATATATGTTTCCCATTTAAAATAATATTATCTATCTGTTATTTGATTAATTTTATAAATCCTTAATAGATCCTCCAAAACCTATATTATATTTTAAGGTTTTAAAATAATTTTTTTAAGAAAATCACTCACTTACACCACACTAAGGGTAATATATTATTGGTTTTGGACCTTGGAATTATAAAATAATGAATTAAACACCTATTTGGTATAAATAATGTAAAAAAATCATGGTAATATTTTTGGTTTTGATTACTTTATTATATAGAGTCTGAAACCTATGTTTGGGAAATAATAAAGAACTCCGCTCTCTATTGATATATAAAATCACCCAAGCTCCCGTTCCTCTTCACTATAAAAAACTTTTAGAAAATCCTTAGTCTCCCCTCCCCTCTCTATATTCCTATAAAGTTTCCTCCAATCTCTCTATAATCTCCTCCCAAGATTTTCGAATCACCATATCAAGGTAAGGGATCATATACTTCTCCTCTTTATTCAAGAATCATCTTCATTTAAATCCTTTTATTTCCAGTTAATAATGTTGGGATATGATTTTATAAATAAATATTACTGTAAATTTTATTTCCAAATTATTAGAGACCCCTTATTCTCTTATTAAACCATTTTATGAACCATTATGTACTGTCGTCATGCTGTCGAAATTTCACTGTGATATTTCAATGCCAAACATTTATGTTGTGAATACCATTAATATTTACACTCAAGGGTATTAATATAGACATACATATAATTATTTTATTGGGGAATTATATGTATTTATTCCATACATATCGTTAAATTTAAATTAATATGTTCTTATGTTATATGATCTATGTGGCACACTTATACATGTACATTGTACGATAATGATGGGTGCAACTATATAGCACTCCAATTCATTGGGTAAGGTTTTAATCTTATGATATTCCATGTATGGTGCACATGAGTTTATCCTAATAACATTATGTTATGACTTATTGGTGTTTAACCTTGATTTTTTCTTAAGATTTCATGTTTAAATTTGTTTCCACATTCCCATGTTGCCTTTATGTTATCATGTTATATCATGTATCGTTGTTCATGTTTAGGATTCTCACACCTTATATGTCCCATTTAAATTCATATTTCCTACATGTAATAATTTCTTCATGATAAGATTTGTTTATTCATTTACTATTATTTATATCTCACCCATTTCTTATGTATTTCCCATGGTTATCCTATGCAGTTTTAAGAACGATGGAAAATTATGAGCATGTTAAGGAAGTTTGAAATAATGTTGTTGTACCCCCATGGTTTGAGTTGTTATTTAATGTGAATAATTACCCAAATAAACTATACTTATTGATCTTCTAGGATATAATATATGTGTTATTATGTAATAAATCATTAATCATGGGTAATAAAGACTTGGGTTTTCATAGTTGGTATCAGAGGAAAGTTTAGTTATTTTTGTGATTAAGATTAGAAAACTCTATAAAAAGCCTTAGATATATAACTAAATATAGTAATAGATCCCTAAATTTTAGTAAAGTATATGAGTAAGTGGTTTATAAGTAAATACATCCCTGTATAGATACTATAAGTAGACGTTTCTCTAGAATAAATTTACCTAGGGGTAACACCAGAAAAACACCATTTTGAGCTAGAATCTATCAGGAATTGGTGTATGACAACATTCCTTACTACAAACCTATTTTGAAACTCCCAGCTGACATGATTTAGTAAATTCATAAGATCATTATGAACCATTATTAAGGGTAAAAACTATAATAAGAGTCTATGTTAGAAAATAGATCATTTATAACATATATTAATTCATAGAAAATCATAATTTAAGGAAATAAATATCATTTATAAATTATCCATTTAATGTTAATAGATTCACATTTATGTTTTTAATAGGTTAAAATTACTTATTCCTAATTTTTCTTTTATTCTAGCCAATAAATTTATATAGGAGGAACCAAGTAAAAAAATAATGTGAAGGGAAATGTGATTAATTCCCAAATGAGATTCCCAAACTGACGAGAACAGAAATTGAGAAATTTGTGAGGATACTCTCTAAGTTAACTTAGGTTATGAATAGAAACTTGAATAAGGAGGAACATTAAAATCTCTTTAAGAAAGAACAATCTAAAATTGATACCTTTATGGGATAATGGCCTCTGAATTTTAATCAATAATCAGATCCCATAGTCATGGAATAATGTATCAACTCCATTGAAAAGATATTCTCCATACTTCAATGTTACTACCATGAGAGAGTTATACCAGTTTGTTATCATATAGTGGGAGAAAATGATAAGTGGTGGAAATTGACCAAGAATATGAAGCCCATGGAAGATATTAAATGAATGAGGTAGATAGAATTCTCTAAAATGTTTTTAAAAAACTTGTCCTGAAAATCTCTAACTTAAAATGGAAAGGGATTTCCTTGTACTCAATAAAAAAGGATGAATCCATCATGGTGTATAAGGAAATCATTACAAGACTTTCATGATACAGCTCTGACTTTTTCATTACCCCTAAATTCAAATTTGACCACATCTTTTATGGGATAAAATCGAGCATATGAAAATCCATGGAGATATAAGACTTTGATTGCTATGAGGAAATTATGTGATGTTCCATCAAAGTTGAAATGGATTTTCGCGAGTCTCAATTGTTCCATGAGTATAAGAAGTAGAAATAAGTGTTTAATTCTAGTGGTTAGATGTGTAAATCTAATGGTGGTAATAAATTTCAATATCCAACTTGTTGAAAGTATGGAAAAACAATCCCTAGAAATTACCTGATGGGGATGAGAAAATTCTTTAGGTGTGGGAAGGAAGGGAACCCATCTTTTGATTGCTAATGGGAGAAACCCACCAATGTAATGGAAGAGAGGAATTCTCCGATCAACCCTTAATAGATTGTACAATGTTTCAAATGCATGAAAAAAAGGAAACTATGTGAAACAATACCCCATGAAAATGGTTTTTAGAGACAATCAATGCTAACAACCTCCAAGGTATCAAGGGTAAGAATATTCCATCAGAACCACTAAGGTGGATTACGAAAATGAAGTGGTGATAAGTACACTAGTTATTCATTCAAGAATAGTGAACACATTTTTTGATTTTGGTTCTATGCATTCTTTTATATAAAATAAGTTTAGTGTAACTATTCAAACACCACCATAATTTATTAAATTAGAGTTTTTAGCGATAATGAAAAAATGGGGAAATTATTTCATCACAAGTATATAACTCCTCCGTTGCCAAAATATTTTGGGTGGAACTTCCCATAAAACCTTGTGAGACTCACTTTAGTAAAATTTGATTCAATTCTAGGTATATATTTTCTTTACTTATATAAATACATCATAAATTTCCTCAAGAAGTAAGTCACTCTCTATATCATTAATCATCCCCCAATATTGTACAATTTGGATGAGGAGGACGAATCTTCTCTAGCACCAACATCTCAGGCATGGTTATTATTTCTCTATGAGCATGCATACCTAGATCAAATGATTGAGTATAAAGAAAATATCATCCTTGAAGTCATGAAAATTGTGAGGGAATACACTAATGTGTTTCTCGAATAATTGTTTGGTCTTCCTCCTAGTAGAGAGGTTGATTTTTTAATTTAGCTTATACCTGGGGCATGCCAATATCTAAGAATCGATATAGAATGGATTTTGTGGAACTTGAGGAGATGAAAAAGAAACTGCACGTGAATATATATAAAGGGTTAATACATCTAAGTGATTCACCATGGGGTGAACCACTCCTATTTTCAATTAAAATAATGGGTTGATGCACCTTTTCATTGATTAGTGTGAGATTAACAAGATTACGATAAAGAAAAAGCATCCTTTGATATAGATTTATGAATTGTTTGATCAGATATGTGGAGCCAAATACTTCTCTATTGTGGATCTTCAGTTGGGGTATTATCAATTAAGGGTAAAAAGAAGGATATCCTAATATTACTTTATATATAAGGTATGACCACTATGATTTCATAGTAATGCCATTCAGACTCACTAATTCTTTTGCAATCCTCGTGGAATTGATGAATAGAGTATTTAAAGATCACCTTGAATTTTTTTTGGTAGTATTTATAGTTCATATTATAATATACTACAAAAGAAATGAGGAACATGGGGAGAATATGGTAACTACTCTAAAAACCTTTTGAAAGGATACGATTTATGCAAAGTACAACAAATGTGAGTTCTGGTTAAATAAATTGCCATTATTAGGGAATATTATCACAAGTAATGGAATATTTTTGGAGACTTAAAAAATATGAGTGATTAAATAAAGGTAAAAACCAACTATTGTGATGTAAATTCAATGTTTCCTTAGATTATATTGGTATTATCATCGATTTTTGAGAAATTTATCATTATTTTCAAACCCTCTAACCAAGATAACTTAGAAGGGAATCAATTTTTTCTAGAATAATGAATGTAAAGATATCTTAATGGAATTAAAAAAGAGGATTATCACTGAACATGTACTTATGCTACCCATGGGTAGGGGAATTTTTATGGTATACAGTGATGCTTCAAATAAGGGCTTGGGATGTGTATGAATACAAAATAAAAAAATAATATCCTATACCTTATAGAAATTGAATGTTAATGAAAAAAATTACCCAATACATGATCTAGAGTTTTTCATAGTAATATTGACATTGAAAATACAGTGTAATTATCTCTTTGGGGATAAGTGGGAAATATATATGGATCATAAGAGACTTAATTATATATTCACATAGAAAGAGATAAATATGCACCAACAAAGATGGTTAGAGTTGATTAATGACTATGTCTTATCAATCAAATACCAGCATGAGAAAGAAAATAATGTTGTGGATGCTCGAAGTATAAAGGATATGATTTTTTTTTCATCTATGATAATTAAGAAAGATATGATATTCTTAGAATTGAAAAATATTGACATGGGAATCATAGAGGAAGGAACATCATCAGGTCTTTCACAAACAGTTGCTAACCATCTCTTCTGGAGAAGATAAAGGATACACAAAGAGATTATATGGAAATTTAGAAGAAGGTAGAAGATATAAGAAAATGTAAATCCTTAGAGTTGAAAATTAATTAATAAGGGGTTGTAATATTTGGGTCATGGTTATTTATACCATCAAATCCTAAGTTAAAGAATGAGTCTTTGAATGATGCATATAGATCGACCTTCTCCATCTATCCATGGAATCCAAGGAGCAAATAGATATATCAAGATATCAGATAGAACTATTTATGGGACAATATAAATAAGGAGATCATGAAATATACATCAAGGTGTCTTGTATGATAGAAAGTGAAGGATGAAAGTAAAAAATTCAAGGGGATGATGCAGCCATTACCCATACCAAAATGGAAATGGGAAAACATAACTATGGTCTTTTAGAATGGTCTTCTAAATAAATCAAGAGAAAAAAACTCTATATGGGTCGTTGTGGATTTTTTTTACAAATACTTCTTACTTCATTGAAATTCGAGAGGGATTGTCACTCGATGAACTTGATAGGATATACATTTGAGAAGTGGTGAGGTTTCATGTAACACCACTGTCAATTATATCTAATTGAGATACATGATCCCCTCCAAGTTATAAAATAGGCTCTAAAATTCTATAAATACTAAGTTAAACTTTAGCGTGACTTATCACCCCCAAATTGATTTCAATTTTGAGTGGACTATCTCAACATTAGAGGACATATTGAGAGAATGATAGATGGACTTCAAAAGGGGATGAGATCAAAATCATCCTTTGGTAGAGTTCTCATAAAATAATATTTCCCACTAAATCATATAAATTGATCCCTGTGAATCCATTTTTGGGAATAGGTGTAGAAAACCAGAATGCTGGGATGGAGTTGGTTAATGAAAACTATTGGGTCTTAAAATTGTTGTGGAAATGGTGTAAAAGGTCAAGACTATTCAGCAACACATCAGGACTTCTCAAAGTTGAATGAACGTCTATGTAAAAAATCTTAAATAAGACAAGGATTTTTAGTTTGGATATAAGGTATTCATAAATATATATATATGGAATAAATTCATGATATTTTGGAAGAAGGGAAATATTAGTTCAAGATACATTAGTCGCTTTGATATTCTAATCACATCGAAGAGATGACCTATCAACTAACACTCCCACTTAACCTATCTCAAGTACATGTTTTGTTACATGTATAACTCTTGAGAAATTAAATAACAGAAACCTTACATGTACTAAATCTATAGGTGTTACCATTAGATAATGATTTTTTATATGAAGAGTAGCTGGTGAAGATATGAGAATGTAGAGACAAGGTTATATGAAATAAGACAATTTGGCTGGTCAAAGTGATATAGAGAAACCCTAAGTTTGAATAAGTGACATGGGAACCAGAGGAGGTGATGAAACAGAATTTACCTCATCTATTTTAGTGTTTGAAATGAAAACTTCATTGGATAAATTCCTTAATGGGGAAATATTGTACTGACTCGAACATTTACAAATAAAATCCCCTTTATGATTGAATTAAATGCTATATTATACTAATAGAAAAAACTGAATATATTTGGTTTTATTATATACTATAATATTTATAGGGCCATTAAGAATCATTACCATTGATAAAATATCCATTTTACAATGATTATATTATTAGTATAACTATAGGGTATGATAAATCCAATTAACATAGACAAAAGAATCAATGGCCTCAACTAGTAGAATCATACCCAATGATGCCCATTTATCAAATATTCCAAGGGAGATATCATCACTAATATTTTCCATTGACTAATTCCAATCCAATATCCAATAACTAAATTAGTATTGAAATCATTTATGAGAGAAGTTTAAGCTCACCAAGATCATGACCCAAACCATGTACACCGAACCACCCCATGAAAATATCACCATCACACACCCTACCCTTAAGGAATTTAATGGTGTCATAAAGAGATGTTTATAAATACCCTAATAATATGAATATTTAATTTTATTTTTAATATAATAATTATTATATTTACTTTTTATTTTTGTTACTTTACAAATGATTTTGATTTTGATAAAATAAAACATAAATTATTTTTTTGGTAATATACAATTTCAATTAATAAATTACTTTTAATGAATTAATTTATTTTAGAAATAAATTATATTTTAATAAAATAATATTATTAAATAATTTTTATTAAATATTAGTGATATTATATTTTTTATGAATTCAAATGTAAATTTTTTATAAGGGTTCAAAAACCGTTATTGTTGAAAAAAGAAGCACTTATAAATAAATGTTGATTCTTATTTTATAAGTGAAAACTAAAATATTTATATAATTAATTGGATAAAAGGAATAATAATATTCAAATCATAATATCAAAATTATCAAACAGTGAATTTTTCATAATTTTCTGAGATAATCAATCTTTTAGGTAAAAATTAAATATGGTATAAATATACGGTGTGTATTATGACATCATAATGACCTAAAAGTGATGTAATAAATTATATAAAGTGTATCTGTGAAAAAATTTATGTTTCACCTTTAAAATAATGTAATTTTTGGGTTATTTTATTGATTTTAGAAAACCTTTATGAATCCTCCAAAACCTATATTATGTTTTATGGTTTTAAAATCATTTATTTAAGAACATGACTCACTTCCATATCACCAAGGGTAATATTTTAATGATTTATTCCATTATAATAATAAAATAATGAATAAAAATATATTTTGGTAGATATCATAAGAAAAAACCATGGTAATTTTGTGGTTTTGATTACTTTATTATATGGATTCCAAAACCTAAGTTTAAGAAATAATAAAGAAGTCCCTTCTATTTTCCCATATAAATCCACCCAAAATTCCATTTCTATTTATTAAAAAATCTTGGAGAAAATCCTTAATCTTCAATCCCCTCTATAGAGTCCTCCAAAGGTGCCCCAAATCTCTCAGTAAGCTCCTCCCAAGCTTTTGTAATCACCCTCTCAAGGTAAGGGATCCTTTGCTTCCCAGATTTATTCAATAACATTATTCATTTTATGCCTTTTATTTTCAATTCCTAATATTGAGATATGTTTTAACCCATTATTCATACTTTCTATTTGATTTAAAAATGATTATAGATAGCTTTTTCTCTCTTTAAACCATTTTATGAACCTTTTTATACTACCGTCATGCAACCAAAATTTCAGTACAATTTTTCCATGCCAAGCCTTTTTATTGTGAATATCATCGCTATTTTCTTCAAGGGTATTCACCTAGACAATACTATACTTATTTTATTCGGTAATTCCATGTATTTATTCCACACTCTTTGATCATAGAATTAAATGTAATTAAATATGTTCTTATATTATATGATCTATGTGGAACACTTATTCATGTACATGATACGATTTTGATTGGTGCACCTAGAGAGGGCTCCAATAACGTGGGTAATGTTTTAGTCTCATGAGATTCCATATATGGGGAATGAGAGGATATCCTAATCACATTATGTTATGATTTATTGCTGTTTAACCTTGAATTATGCTTCTGATTTCATGTTTAAAGTTTCTTCCACATCCCTATATTGACTTTATGTTATCATTTTATATCATTCCTCATTGTTCATGTTTATGATTCTCACATATTTTATGTCCCATTGAAATTACTATTTAATAACATGTAATATTTTCTCAATGTTATTATTTTATTATTTCATTACTGGGCTTTATAAATCACCCCTTTTTTATATATTCCTCATGGTCATCCCATGTAGTTTTAGGAATTAATGAAGGAAAATTATGTTCATGTTAAAAAAATTCTATAATGTTATTATTACTCTTTGTTTTGAGTTGTTATGTAGCATACCTAATTACCAAGAAACTAGAATTATTAATATTTTTGGTTGTAATATGTGTGTTCTTATGTAATAAATCTTGAGTTAATGTTTAATAAAGACAAGTTTTGTCATATTTCCTTCAACACTTATAGCATGAAAGAAATCTCATCTTCTTATGTCCAATGTTTTTAGAGTTTCTTTTGGATTCCATATTTATTTTCTTATCAAACCCATTATATTTATGCATAAGTACAACCTCTATTTCAAACTTTATTTTACATAGAAAAATTTATTCATGGATACTAAAGTACCTTATGGATAAATACTTTTGAAGACTTGTATTTAATCCATGGAAGAATGAATAAAACTTCATTTCATGTAGGATGATAATACCATAAGCTTACCTCACAAGTCCTGTAAAATTTTTATCACATGTACCAATATATTTGTCATCATTATATTTCAAATCAAGGAATTCATTCCCAACTTTTTTACAAAGAATACAAGGAAAGTAATTTTTAAGAAATAAGGTCTTAAACTCATCCCACATGATGGAGTCAATTTCTTCATGTTTCCTCATATTCATGAAAATAATCTACCATTGATATGCTTCACCTTCTAAAATATAAACAACCAGAATGACTTTTTCATTCTCCACACACTAGATAATAGAAAATATATTTTCAATGGTACTAATAAATTTCTTGTAAACTGGTTGATTAGTGGAACCACTATAGGAAGGTGGACATTTAATTATGAAAGACTGAATAGAATATGGTTCCCATATTTTTTTATTTTTATGTTTACCATGATTCATGGATTTATAAAGTTTTGTAAGCATAAGAATGATATTTTGAATTAAAAATCCAATAAAATTTGGTTTCTTAGGATTAAAATCATTGAATTTTCATCAAAATACTATATTAACATGATTAATTTAGAATCTATCCATTTATTGAAACCAAAATTAATAGTTTAAGCAATAATAATTATACTATGGAACCACATAATCATGAGAAATAACTTATATGGTTTCTAATTCATAAATTTTTTTTTTAAACATTGAAACATTAGGAATAACCTAGGCCATTCATTGTCATTATTCAAATCCTTCATGATGGTTTTAGAGTTTTTTAATTTCAAAATCATATCCCTTAGGAGTCAAACTATGTTTGTATCAAGTCCTGTTATGGTGAACCAAGTGATGACCGAGTCCAAATCAGTGAACCCTTTTTAGAGTTATTACCCCTAGGTATGACTACGTCTGATAAACATCTAATTATAGTATTCATTCAAGGTTTTGTTTCCTTAAAAACCACTCACTCAATATTACACTAAAATTCAAGTATATTTTCCTATACTTAGACTTATCCTTATAATTATCGTTATACATATCCTAAAGGATCTAACTAATATTTTCTCATCATATATTATAAAGGCTAACTAAACCTTTAATTTGATACCAACTATAATGACCCAACATTTTCTTGCATAGATATTACATATTAATAGATGAATATTCATTTCATCTTATAAAAACACGCCTGAGGACCATGAAGTTTTATTGTCTTTGGAAACTTTCATACATAAACAATTAGTTCATAAGTGAAATACAACATCTCACACTACGTTAAAAATAAATATCAACCTTATTAAACATATCATTCATAATACCCTTATTTATAACCTAGGGAAAGGAAACATAAGAAAGGGTCAGCTCAAATTTTCCATAAACATAAACAAGGGAGATATCAATAATCACATAAATATAACATGATCATAAGGGTATGAGAACATGAGATTTAAAATATTAAAACCATAAATTACATAACAAATATCAAAATCATGAGTCATGGAATAAATATTTGTAGTTTATAAGACAAGAATCATAAATTAAATCAATGAACATAAGCCATGCCAGAATAACATTGGCATGGGACATAGATTTGTGACATACATATAAGCATAGAAAATATAATGTCAGAGCTACCCACCAAGACATTCTTAACAAGATATGATTGTGTTAACCACTCATGTACATGCTTAGAGAATATGATAAACTCCCATTTACCTTTTTATAGGATTAAGATAACCCCCATGCAACCTCTTGTTTCATTCCTGGGATAACCTCCCATGTACCTTCCTTTTTTGGGCACGGGATAACCTCCTGCATACCCTTCTTTTTTCAAGCTTAGGATAACCTCCCATGTAACCTTTTAGATCATAGAACATTAATCATTTCCCAATTAATTATAGGGAGATATAGGTCCCAACCATCACATAATTCATTCATTTTTGTTCCACATGACCATAAAACAATCATCATATCATAAACCATAAAAAATAAGTGGATTTCATAAATATTTCATCATATTATAAACCATATAAAGAAAATGGTTTCATAAACATATTTTCATCATAATCATAAACATAAACCATAAAAATATATAATAAGAATAGTACCATTGGATCATATCCCTAGAAAAACATAAGAAACACCAATGGTTGTTATTGTTGATTAATACAAATTTCATAAAAAGATCATTAAAACATTCTTGAGGAAAATATCATTTACATTTGAATTCACATCTTTAAAATATAATAATTTCAAAAATATTATTGAAATTTTTTATTTTAAAATATCCTTGATAAATTATAAATCACAAAAAAATTTAGTGTTCATTATGGTGAAAAAAACCTGTTTATGCCTTATACATTAAAACAAATATTCCTTTCAAATTTTTTATAAAAATTCAAAACTACCTTGAAAAGATGATTCCTAAATTTTTTGTAAAAAATTAAATCATGGGTAATAAAATGATTAAAAACTAATTGGATAATAGTAAATAATTATTTAAAACATTTTTAAAAAACAAGTATGTGGAATAAAAAGGATCACATACCGAAGAAAGAAATAAAGTCCAGTTTTCTTAAAAACTCTATTCTTGTATCTTGAGTTATTAAAGAGAGGAAAGTGAATAGAAAACATGTATTCTATAGAAAAAACCAGTGTATAATATTATTCATGAGGTTTATTGAAAGTTATTTTATAATATTTCATCATCAGAAACATAATCATAAATAATCCTGATAAACAATGAGATTATAACATAAAACTTATATCACTTTGGTAACATTTGAATCATAATACCCATGAAATAAATAAACATAGATGGATATTTATTTCACATAATTTTAATGAGAATAATCATAAAATACATTAATTATTATTTTATACACCACATTAAAGAAACATGTGGTGAATATGGCATGTTCCTCATAGAAATAAAAGTGAGACAAAAATGCCCTTACCTTAAGTCTTGACTTTCTTCATACACATTAAAACATAATATAAAATAAATATAGGTTTATTAAATAAATATTATAGAACCATAATATTATGTATCATACCATATATTATTTACTTATAATCTTTTATCACAAATTTATTAATAATTATTTGTTAAAATTACTATTTCACGTGATAACTATATCGTTTTTCATGTATGTTTTGGTTCAATATTTTCAAACCATATACTTTGATGATGGTAATATTATTTACAGAATGTTATAAATGATATAAATATCATATAAATTAATTATTTACATATTTTTAGTAATCTATAAAAGTTAGATATATAAAATGAATTACACAATTAATAGAGACTGTAAGCTGTATGAAAACATGCACATTGTTTTCATTTTCTTGATTAATGGTGAAAAAGAAATGTAAATATTAATTCAAAATTATAGAATCATTTTTATATCATAGATATATATTCATTAAATATATCCTTATTTTCATTAATTTAAAAATAAAATGAAAAACATATCACATCACTTTCTGGATTTGGTTATAGTGACCCTAGACTTTTTGATATAACATAACATGTTTTTAAGCATAATTATACATCAAAGTAAAGTCCTAGGATCATTAATTCTAGTGTATTGGAATAATAGGTACATAAAACATAAAACATGAGGCTAAAAAAATTCCTTATTTAATCTCTATAAAGATCTCATAACTTTCTTTGAGCTCTTATATCTGTATAGGGTACCCTGAGGAACACATGAACAAAGGGATGAGCTAAAAATCTTAGTAAGGGAGTGAAAATAATAATACAACTTAAGAAAATGAGTTAGGACACATGAAAGAATGATATCAAAAGCATGAAAACTACAAAATCATATCATATAAACATGGGATAATATAAACATTGAATCATATAAATGTGGAAGAATCATAAAATATATCTTTAGTATGGGTCAAGGATAACCACCAATCCTATTTACAATTTTAGTATGGGTCAAGGCTAACCTCCAATCCCGTTTCCCATTTTAGTACGGGTCAAGGCTAAGCACCAATCTCGTTTCCCATTTTAGTGAGGGTTAACGCTAACCGCCAATCCTATTTCACATCGCATCTCATGAGACTTAACATTACCCAATGCATTGGAGTACTATCTGGGTGCAACCATCTCACCATTTTCATGAATATTATTCCCACATAAATAATCATACATAATCAACCATATATTAACATAAGGGTACCCATGGAAGTAATTGGGTACCATAATAATGACATAAAGCAAAACAAATGGGTGTATCATTAAAGTGTCCATAAAATAAAGGTATTAGAGCATAAATGGACTTTAATAATGTAAAATAGGCACATAACACAGTAATTTATGTCAAAAAGAAGTGAAAACATATAATAAATGTGTTTCAGAAATATTAGCATTAAATCATTTTTGTGCGGTTTTAAGGAAAATACTATAGAGCTTTTAAAATAGAAAATAGGGAAATAGTTTATATAAAATGATAATTAAACCAAGAAGGTAAAAATTATTATTTTATAAATACAATGGTGTCTTAAAATAGAGGATATATTGTACTTGAAATTGGGTAAAAATTCTGGAAGTTCCCTTAAAATAGGTTTCCTTATCGGAAAGTTCTAAGGAGGGAATCTTTTTAAAAAAAGTATATCCCCAAAATAGTGTAATGAAAGGGTATTCATAAATTAAATTTTTAAAACTACACATCATTTATAATATGTACATAAATATATAAGATAAGTCCATTTTGATATAAATAAAGATAAGGAAACTCGAATGAACAAAGAAGGTTTTGGTAGAATTCGTAACGGTTTATCGACATTGTGTCAGGTGTACCTAAGAGGGATTGATGAGAGATAAAATGGGTTTATAATCACTTTTAAATCATAAGGTAAGTATGGGAGAGGGGCATAATAATACCCCATTATTAAATATTACATATAAAATGGCATATCATAGAGGACATCTTGATTAATAGTGAAATGAAGATGATCCCTTACCTTAGGTCTGATTGTGATCTTTTCTTGAACTTAATAACCTGAATAAAAAAATTAGGTTTGTTAATTAATAATTCCAGAACGTAATATATATGTAATAAATTTATTATAACCTTTTTAAGTTCATTATTGTCCTTTTTGATGGGTTAATATGTTCAATTTTATTGTTCGGATCTGTTTGTTTTCTTAACTTTCATTACCGGTTTACTTATGAACGGATAATCTTATAAGATGAGAAGGGTTGTCCTGAATTGAAGTTGTATGTTATTAGTGAACATCCATGATATTACATGGTTATAATAATTAATTTGGTTATTGGGAGAGAAGATTAATGTTTATATAAATCCTTAGTGGTAACCATTTTGGTTAATCGATGGGTTTTATTACAGTGAACATGTTTTTCTTTATAACATAATACCATTTTTACAAAAAGTATTACATAACCTTAACTAGGATATATTAAATATATAATAATCTGGTTCAACCATAACACAAATGGTTTCATGACCTGAATTAAATATGATAATAGAAATTGATAAATCGTTGTCCTTGAATGTGCTATATTAACATATGTCAAATGGTGTTTTCACCTCTATAAAATAAAAGATGTGGAAAGAAGAGAAGATAATGAAGTATACCATTAGAATAATAGTATTACAATACATTTATGTTAATGGAGTTATCATACCATTTGGGTGAAGCGATGTGATAAAAGAAACAAAAAAAGGAAAATAACTTAAAAGAAATGAAAGAATTGAAATGAGAAATTTACCTCTTGAGTCTACCTCCTTTGAGAACCTCTTAAGGGGAGAGGTTTTGGTATTTTTAAGAGACTAGGGGCCTTTGGACGTGGGAGAGGCATTTGTATAGATATTTGGGCAGTATATTTTCAAGGAACAAGTCTTGAGAGGAGTGAAGAGAAGAGGTAAGAATGGGAAGTATTTATAGTGGAGGGGAGAGGGGTTTTCATAATATTATAATAATTAATTTATTATTTCTTAAAAAGACTAGAAATAGTGAGTATTCCATGGAAAAGAATAGTAATAAATGCATTTTATTTCTAGATTTTGGTTCTTACATCACTTTTGATGTCAGGAATATGGGATTTGATTTATAATGTACTTATACGGTAAATTAATGAATTTTACTATTCACTAATAATTCTAGTATTTCAGAAAAATCCCAAAAATTAACCGTAACCATTTTTCGACCTGTATAATCAAAAAATGAAATTCATATTTCAAAAATAATTTTCTAAATATGATTATTTTAATATTTAATTAAATTCATAATTTATTTTTAAAAACCCAGTTTTAAAACATTCATTTAGTTATTCAAAAATATAAGTACATCATACTTTCACTTGAGTATTTTTTTTATACTATCATAGGTACGGTTACCATTTATTAGCTTGTATCACTATTCTTAAGGGTATGTTACTATTCATAAGGGTAGGTTACTATTCACAAAAAAAATTAAGTTTTTCTTATTAGAATCCAAATAACCAACTTATCGTAACCGTGTATTTTAGATTTTGGAAATTCCATAAATAGAAGTGACAAACTTATGTTCAAAGGTCACATATCACTTAGTAGTTCATTATGTTGTGTTTTCATGTGATTATATGAAATATTTATAAGAGAATAATTTCCATTTATAAAACATTGGATTGTTATATTCTTCCCCCCTTATGAAATTTCACCCTTGAAGTTTTGTTTTACATTATAAGACATAAATAGGTGCGGGTACTTTTCCTTCATTGCTTCCTCTAGTTCCCATGTTGCCTCTTCATAATTATGGTTTCTCCATAGTACCTTGACCTGATGAGTAGTCTTGTTGCATAGAACATTGTCTTTACGATCCAAGATCTTCACTGGATGTTCCTCATAGGAAAGATCATCCTCTAACTATACCACCTCTGAAGAGAGTAGTTGTGAAGGGTCTAGTATGTACTTACTTAAAAGGGATACATGAAATACATCATGTACTTTGGACATGGTAGGTTGAAGTTCCAGTTGATAGGCCACAACCTCAACATGATCAAGAATCTCAAAGGGGCTGATGTACATAGGACTTAACATCCCTTTCTCTCCAAACCTCCAAACCTTATTCCTTGAAGATATGCATAGAAATACCATTTCTCCAAATTTAAACTCAAGGTCTCATCGATGATTGTTTGCATAACTTTTCTATTGAATTTGGGATGCCTTGATATGCTGCTGAATGGTTATCACCTTATCCACCATTTTTCGACCATTTTAGGTCCTAGCAGATTATACTCACCAACTTCATTCCAACATGCCGTTGTTTTTCACCTTTTCCCATAAAGGGCTTCATATGGTGAAATTCAAATGCTCAAGTGGAAACTGTTGTTGTAGGAGAATTTAACTAGTGGAAGATATTGGTCCCACCCTCCTTTGAATTCTATAGAAAATGATCTCAACATGTCTTCTAGTGTCTGAATAGTCCGCTCAGATTGACCATTAGTTTGAGGATGATAGGCCATACTAAAGTTCATTTCAATGCATAAAGCATGTTGGAGACTTTTCCAGAACTTCGAGGTGAATCTAGGGTCACAATCGGATACAATAGATAGTGGTACTCCACAATGCCTTACCACTTATTTGATGTAAATCCGTGAAAGTTCATCCAATGAGAAGTCCTCACGAATCGTGATAAAGTGAGCTATCTTTGTAAGACAATCCACAAGGACCCATATAGTATTGTTTCCTCTGGATTCCCTTAGAAGTCCAGTGACAAAGTACATGGTAACGTTATCCCACTTCCATGTTGGTATGGATAGTGGTAGCATCATCCCCTTAGACTTTTTCCTTTCATCCTTCACTTGCTGACATAGTAGAGACTTTTTTGTATATTCAAAAATCACCCTTTTCATATTATCCCACCATAAGTTTTCTCAGAGATCTCGATACTTCTTTGTACTCCCTGGGTGGATAGATAAGGTTTAGATATGTGCATCATTCAGAAGCTCCTTATTTATCTCTGGATCAGATGGTACACATAATCGTCACCCAAATCTTACAACTCCTTCCTCATAAATCATAAAATCAAAGGATTTTATATTTTTGATAGATTCCACCCTTTTCAAAAGTTCCACATATTTTCTTTGAGAATCCTTTATTTTCTACATGAGAGATGGTTGATCAATAATTTCAGAAAGGATTGATGATGTTCCTCCCTTAATTATTCCCATGTATATCCTCAAAAAATATAATAAGATCATATCCTTTTAAATGTGCATCATTGATAAAGATGCAATATCCTTTCTACTTAGAGCATATGCCACCATATTTGCCTTACCTGGATGGTAGTGGATTATGAAGTTATAATCCTTGATGATCTATATCCACATTCATTGGAGAATATTAAGCTCTTTTTGTGTGAATATATATTTGAGACTCTTTTGTTATATATATATCTTACATTTCTCCCCAAATAGATAATGTCTCCAGATTTTCAATACAAAGATCACAACCGCCAACTCCAGATCATGCGTGGGATAGTTTTGATCATGATTTTTTGCTGCCTTGAAGCATATAATATCACTTTATCATTTTTCTTTATCAAACAGACTTATCCATTCTTTAACGAATCACTATACACCACAAATATTTCTCCACTCGTTGGGATTGTGAGTACTGGCACAATGATAAGCCTCTTTTTCAACTCTATGAAACAATCTTCACATTCCTAAGTCCATAAAAAATTTACTCCCTTCTATGTCAGCTCGGTCATTTGGTTTGACAATCATGAAAATTTCATCACAAATTTTTGATATTACCTATATAGACCCAAAAATCTACAGATCTACATTAAAGTTGTTAGCCTCAACCACTCTTTAATTGCCTTTTTCTTGGAAGGTCCTACAGATATCCCTTTCATGGTGATAACATTCCCCAAGAATGATACTTCCTCCATCCAGAACTCACATTTATTGTACTTTGCATAAAAATTCTCCCTTCGCAAAGTCTTTAACACAATATTCAAATGCTCCTCATATTCCTCCTTTATCTTGGAGTATATCATAATATCATCAATAAAGACTACAACAAATTTGTCGAGGTAATCTCTAAAGACTATATTCATTAAACCCATGAAAATTGTTGGTGCATTATTGAGTCCAAATGGAATCACTATGAACTCATAGTGTCCATATCTCAATCGAAAGGCAGTCTTGGGAATATCTTTCTTCCTCACCTTTAGTTGGTGATATCCTCATTGGAGGTCCATCTTAGAGAAATAACTGGCCCCACAAAGATGATTGAACAAGTCATATTTCCAAGGTAGGGGATACTTGTTCTTTATCATGATTTTATTGAGCTCATGATAATCAATTCATAGGTGCATTAATCCATCCTTATTCTTGATAAAGAGGACTTGAGAACCCCATGGTAAAGCACTAGGCCATATAGAACCCTTCTCCATATTCTCTTGTAACCACTTCTTCCGCTCTTCCATATCTATGGTGTCCATTCTTTAAGGAGAATTTGAGATAGGAAGAGATCCAGGGATATGTCAATTGAGAACTCAACCTCTTTGTCAAGAGGAAGACCAGGAAACTCTTCAGGGAATACATCAGTGTAATCCCTCACGATGGGCATTTATTTAAGTATGATTCTATCTTTTGTCTCAATTATTTGTGCAAGATATTCTTTCTCACAAGGTAGTAATATCGATAATTTATACAAAGTGTCCGAGGAAAATATGTTTTGAAAATCATCCTCTTGAATTCTTCCCAATAAATGGAATCAATTTCCTCTTGGAACTTTGTATTCTTGATCAGTTACCACCACTGATCCGCAACCTTATCAAAACAATAGACCGCCAATACCACTTTATCTTCTTTCTAGAACCGGAGGACGGAGAATATATTTTCAATGGAGTTAATCCATTGTTTCGCGATGAGGGGATCAGAAGATCTGATGAACATTGGATGCCTTTTCTACATGAAGGATTATACAGAAAGATTCTCTTTCCTTGGAGGAGGAGGACCTTACACATGATTCAAGTTATTATTCATAACTCTAGCCAACTGAGAAAGTAATATCATGATGTTTTGAGAACCCACGCCCATCATATCAGACATATCATTAGGGGAATCCTCACATTTCCTATCACATTGATTGTTGGAAGGTGTTCTTCTATTTCATTCCATTAACTATGAAAAGAATGTATAATTAGAGGGCTTGAATACATATCCATTGAGCATAGAAAAAAAACTTTTAACATAAAAGGATAAACTTATAAAGGAGAAGTATATCCTAACTTGTGATTACTTAGGTTTCAATCTAGGTTATCCTCAATCTATTTATTATCTTATATTATAATTGGTTTTTTTATTAACTTAATAATGGTTTTTACTAAGCTCATGAAATTACGAAAGCATATCCTCAGGGAGATTCAATACCAAGAGTGCATCAAGACCCATTATTGTGTACCAGGATACCATGGGTTAAGCCTGAAATTCCTTGTTAGAGTTTTCACTTCTAGGTACATTTGTGCTAGAGTCGCCTCTACCTTTTTGTATCCAGAAAGGGGTGTATTTTCTTGATAAACCAATTACTCTATACTTACCAAAATTTAGGGGTGTTTTCTTTATACTTAGTCCCATCCTTAAGGTTCTCACTAAGGTTATCTATTCCTAATCTCCAAAAATAACACGACCATCCTATGATACGAAATATAGAGACCCTATCCTTTTTCATATAACATTACATGTTTATAAGCATAATTATACATTAGAGTACACGACAAGGATATTTAAGTCTAGTGTATTAGAATAATAGGTACATAAAACATAAAACATATGGCTAAAAAAACACTTCATTATTTAATCACCATAAAGAGCTCCTAACTTCCTTTGAGCCCTTACATATGCATAGGGTGCCCTGGGGAACACATGAACAAAGGGATGAGCTAAAAATCCTAGTAAGAGAATGAAAATAAGAATACATATTAAGCACATGAGTTAAGAGGCATGACATAATGATATCAAAAGCATGGAACATATAAAATCATATCATATAAACATGGGATCATATAAACATTGAATCATATAAATGTGACAGAATCATAAAATATGTATTTACTACGAGTCAAGGATAACCTACAATCCTATTTCCCATTTTAGTATGGGTCAAGGATAACCTCCAATCATGTTTCCCATTTTAGTATGGGTCAAGGCTAACCGTAAATCTCATTTCCCATTTTAGTACGAGTCAAGGTTAACCGCCAATCCCGTTTCATATCGCATCTCATGAGACTTAACATTAACCAATGCATTGGAGCACTATATGGGCGCACCAATCTTAACATTATCATAAATATTATTTTAACACAAATAATCATACATAGTCAACCATACATAAACATAAGGGTACACTTGGAAAGAATTGTGTACCATAATCATGACATAAAGCATAACCAATGGGAATATCATGAAAGTGTTCATGAAATAAAGGTATTAGAACATAAATGATCTTCAATAAGGTAAAATATGAATATAAAATGGTAATTTATGTTAAATAGAAGTGAAAACATAAAATAATTGTATTTGAGAAACATTAGCATTAAAACATTTTTGTGCAGTTTCAAGGAAAATACGATAGAGATTTTAAAATAGAAAAGAGGAAAATATTTTATATAAACCAGAATTGAACCAAGAAGGTTTTTATAGTAAAAAAACCGATTTTATAAACACAATGGTGGCTTAAAATAGATGATATAGTGCACTTTATATTGGGTAAAAATTCAGGAATTTCCCTTAAAACAGGTTTGCTTATCAGAAATTTATAAGGAGGGAATATTTTAAAAACATGTATATCCCCAAAACAGAGTGATGGAAGGCTATTCATAAATGAATTTTGTAAAACTAAAAATAATTTTTGGAATATGTACATAAGCAGATAATATAACCCCATATTTATATAAAGAAATATAAGGCAACCTGAAAGAACAAATAAGGTTCGAGTATAATTATTTACGTTTTATCGACATGGTGTCGGGTGTACCTAAGAGGGATTTATGAGAGAGAAAGGGGGTTTCTAGTCACTTACGCATAAATAATAAATTATGGGATAGGTTCTTAATCATACCCCATCATTAGGGATTACACATAAAATGGCATAACATAGAGGACATCTTGATTAAGAGTGAAATGGAGAGGATCCCTTACCTTAAGTCTGAGGGTGATCTTTTCTTGAACTTAATAACCTGAATAAAAAAATTATGTTTATTAATTAATAATTCCATAACCTCATATATACTTAATAGATTTATTATAACCCTTTTAAGTTCATTCTTGTCCTTTTTGATGGGTTAATATGTTCAATTTTATTGTTCGGGTCCGTTTGATTCCTTAACTTTCATTACTAGTTTACTTATGAACAGATAATCTTGTAAGATGAGAATGGTTGTCCAGAATTGAAGTTGTATGTTATTAGTGAACATCTAGGATATTAAATGGTTATATGAATTAATTTTTTTATTTGTATGGAATATGGATTATTATATAAAACTGTAGTGATAACTGTTTTGGTTAATCGGTGGGTTTGATTACGATGAACATGTTTTTATTTATAACATAATACCATTTGCACAAAAAGGATTACATAACATTAACTATGATATATTACATATATAATAATCTAGTTAAACTGTAACACAAATGGTTTCATGACTAGAATTATATATGATAATAGAAATTGATAAATCATTGTCCTTGAATGTGCTAAATTAACACATCTCAAACGGTGTTTTCATCTCTTTCAATTAAAAGATGGGGAAATGAGAGAAGATAATGAAGTATCCCATTAGTATAATAGAATTATAGTACATGTATGTTACTTGATTTATCATTCCATTTGGGTGAAGTTAGGTGAGGAAAGAAACAAAAAAGGAAAAGAACTTAAAAGAAATGAAAGAATTAGAAATAGGAATTTACCTCTTGAGTCTACCTCCTTTGAGAACCTCTTAAGGGGAGAGGTTTTGGTATTTTTAAGAGACTAGGGGCCATTTGATGTGAGGGTGGAGCTTGGGGAGATATTAGGGTAGAATATTGGAAAGTCACACGGCTTGAGAGGAGTGAAGAGAAGAGGTAAGAATGGGGGCTATTTATAGTAGAGGGGAGAGGGGTTTTTATAATATTATTATCATTAATTTCTTATTTCTTCACAAGACTAGAAATAGTGAGTATTACATGACCAAAAATACTAATAAATTCATGTGAGTTTGATATTTGGGTGCTTACATCACTTGTGATGTCAAGAATAGTGGATTTGAATTATAATTTATTTATACGGTAAATTAATGTATTTTACTATTCACTAAAATTCACGTATTTCAGAAAAATCCCAAAAATTCACCGTAACCATTTTACGCTGTGTAGAATCAAAAAATGAAATGAATTTCTCTAAAATAATTTTCTAAATATGATTATTTTATTATTTAATTAAACTCATAATTTATTATTAAAAAAACCAGTTTTAAAACATTCATTTACTTATTCTAAAATATAGGTATGTCATACTTTCACTTAAATATTATTTTTATACAATCATAGGTAAGGTTACTATTTATTAGGTTATATCACTATTCATATGGTTATGTTACTATTCATAAGGGTAGGTTACAATTCACCATAAAATAATTTTTTCTTATCAGACTCTAAATAACTAACTGATCGCAACTGTGTATGTCAGATTTTAGAAATTCCATACACAGAAGTGACAAACTTATGTTGAAAGGTCACATAGAACTTATTATTTCATTATGATGTGTTTTCATGTGATTATATGAAATATTTATAAGAGAGTAATTTACGTTTATAAAAAATTGGGTTATTACATTCTTCCCCCTTATGAAATTTCACCCTCGAAATTTCGTTTTACATTCTAAGACATAAACATGTGTGGGTACTTTTACTTCATTGCTTCCTCTAGTTACCATGTTGACTCTTCATACTTATGGTTTCTCCATAGGAACTTGACCAGATAAGTAGTCTTGTTGTGTAGAAATTTGTCTCTATGATCCAAGATCTTCACTAGCTTCTCCTCATAGTAAAGATCATCCTCCAATTGTACCATCTCTGAAGAGAGTACATGTGAATGGTCTGGTATGTACTTATTTAAGAGGGATACATGAAATACATCATGTACTTTCAACATGGTATGTGGAAGTGTTATTAGACAGGCCACAACCCTGACATGATCAAGAATCTCAAAGTGGTCGATGTACCTAGGGCTTAACTACCATTTCATTCCAAACCTCATGACCTTATTCCACGAAGATATGTGCAGAAATACCATGTATCCAGCTTTAAAATCAAGGTCTCATCGATGATTGTATGCATAAATTTTCTGTCGACTTTGGGCTACCTTGATATGCTGCTGGATGGTTTCGACATTCTCCACCATTTCTTCGACCATTTTTGGTTCTATCATCATATGCTCACCAAATTCATCCCAACACGCCGGTGTTCTACACCTTTTCCCATAAAGGGTTTCATATAGTTCCATTCAGATGCTCAAGTGGAAAATATTATGGTAGGAATATTCAACCAGTGGAATATGTTGGTCCCACCCTCCTTCGAATTCCATAGAACATGCTCTCAACATGTCTTCCAGTTTCTGAATAATCTACATAGATTGGCCAATAGTTTGATGATGATAGGTCATACTAAAGTTCAGTTCAGTGCTTAAAGCATGTTGGAGACTTTTCCAGAACATCGAGGTGAATCTAGGATCACGATCAGATACAATATATATTGGTAATATATGTAGCCTTACCACTTATTTGATGTAAATATATGCAATTCTATCCAATGATAATTCCTTTTGAATCGAGATAAATTGAGATATCTTTGTATGAAGATCCACAAAGACCCATATAGCATTGTTTCCTCTAGATGTCCTTGGAAGTCTAGTGAAAAAGTTCATGGTAATATTCTCCCACTTCCGTGTTGGTATGGGTAGTGTTTGCATCATCCACTTAGAATTATTCCTCTCATCCTTCACATTCTAACATATCAAGAACTTTGATGTATATTCAACAATATCCCTTTTCATATTGTCCCACCAAAAGTTTTCTCAGAGATCCTGATACATCTTTGTGATCCCTAGGTGGATAGAGAAGGTTGAGCTATGTGAGTCATTCAAAAGCTCTTTCTTTATCTCTGGATCAGATGGTACACATAATCATGACCCCAATCTTATAACTCCTTCCTCATCAGTCATAAAATCATAGGATTTCCTATTTCTGATAGCTTCCACCCTTTTCAAAAGTTCCCAATCTTTTCTTTGAGCATCCTTAATTTTCTCTATAAGAGATGGTTTAGCAATAATTTGAGAAAGTATTGATGAAGTTCCTCCCTTAATAATTCCCATTTCTATCCTCATCAAATCTAAGAAGATCAGATCCTTTTAAATTCTCATCATTGATAAAGATGCATGATCCTTTCTACTTAGAGCATCTGCCACCTTATTTGCCTTACCAAGATAGTAGTGGATTTATAATTCACAATCCTTGACCAGCTCTATCTATCTTCATTGGCGCATATTAATCTCTATCTGTGTGAACATATATTTGAGACACTTTTGGTCAGTATATATCTCAAACTTCTCCCCATAAAGATAATGCCGCTAGAATTTCAATGCAAAGATCACATACGCCAACTACAGATCATGTGTGGGATAATTTTTCTCATAAATTTTCATCTTCCTTGAGGCATAGGATATACTTTATCATTTTTAATTAGCACATAGCTCAATAACTTCTTTGAAGCATCACTATACACCATAAAGAGTTCTCCCCTTATTGGGAGTGTGAGTACTGGCGTAGTGATAAGCCTCCTTTTCAACTCTGTGAATTTTTTTTTCACATTCTTAAGTCCAGAAAAACTTTACTCCCTTCCGTGTCAACTTGGTCACTGGGTTTGACAATCGTGAAAAGTTCTTCGAAAATCATCGATAATACCTAGATAGACCCAAAAGCTATGGATCTCTATTATAGAAGTTGTCCTAGGCCACTCTTTAATTGTCTTTGTCTTGCAAGGGTCTACAAATATCTCTTTATTGGTGATAACATGACCAAAGAATGATACTTCCTCTATCCAGAACTCACATTTACTATACTTTTCATACAACTTCTCCCTTCATAAATTCTTTAACACAGTATTAAAATGCTCCTCATGTTCCTCCTTGCTCTTAGAGTATATTAGAATATTATCAATAATGACTACCAAAAATTTGTCAAGGTAATCTCTGAAGAATCTATTCATTAAATCCATGAAAATTGTTGAAGCATTAGTGAGTCCAAAGTTCATCACTATGAACTCATAGTGTCTATACCTCATTTGAAAGGCAGTCTTGGGAATATCTACCTTCCTCAACTTTATTTGGTGATATCTCGACCGAAATTCCACCTTAGAAAAATAACTGGCTCCATGTAGTTGTTTGAACAAGTCATCTATCCGAGTTAGGGGATACTTGTTCTTTATCATGATTTTATTGATCTCATGATAATCAATGCATAGGCACATTGATCAATCCTTCTTTTTGAAGAAGAGGACTGGATCACCCCATGGTGTAGCACTAGGCCATATAAAACCCTTCTCCATATTCTCCTGTAACTAATTCTTCATCTCTTCCAGCTGTATGGTGGCCATTCTATAAGGTGTCTTTAAGATAGGCATAGATCCAGGGATAAGTTCAATTGAGAACTCAACATATTGGTCAGGAGGAAGGCCATGAAACTCTTCAGGTAATACATCAATGTAATATATCATGATGGGTATGTCTTCAAGCTTGATTCTCTCTTTTGTCTCAATTATTTGAGCTAGATATGCTTTCTAACAAGGTATAAATATCAATACATGAGATGAAGGTTTCTAGGAAAATATTTGTTGAAAAAAATCCTCATGAATTCCTCCCAATCCATGGAATCAATTTCCTATTGGGACTATTTATTCTTGATTAGTGTCCAACACTGATCAGCTATCCCATCCAAAAAATAGACCATCAGTACAACTTTCTCTTTTTTTCGAGCACTGGAGGATAGAAAATATCTTTTCAATGGAGTTAATCCATTGTTTCATGAGGATGGGATCCGAAGATCCGCTAAACATGGGAGGCCTTTTTTGCATGAAGGATTATATGGAAACTTGTTGTTTCCTTGGAGTATGAGGATGTTCCGTATGATTCAAGTTATTATTCATAACTCGTTCCAACTGATAAAGTGCTATCATGAGGTTATGGGCACCCACTCCCATCATATTAGGCATATCATTAGGGAAATCCTCACATTTCCTATCACATGGACTGTTGGAATGTGTTCTACTATTTCTTACCATTAACTAAGAAAAGAATGTATAATTAGAGGGATTGAATACTTATCTATTGATCATATAAAAAAATTTAACATAAAAGGATAAACTTGTAAAGGACAAGTATATCCTAACTTGTAATACCTTATGTTTAAATATAGGTTATCCTCGATCTATTTTTTATCTTATATTATTATGGGGGTTTTTTATTCCATTAATAATGGTTTTTACTAAGCTCATGAATTTACCAAAGCATATCCCCAAGGAGTGTCAATAGCAAGAGTATAGAAAGGCCCGTTATCATGTACCTGGATACCCCAGTTCAAGCCCAAAACTCTTTGTCAGAGTTTTCACTCCTAGGAACATCTGTACCAGAGCTGCCTCTACCTATTTGTATCTAGACAGGGACATATCTTCTTGATAGACCAATTACTCTATACTTACCAAAACATAGGGGTGTTTTCTTTATACTTAGTATCATCCTTAAGGTTCTCACTAAGGTTATCTATTCTTAATCTCCAAAAATAACAAGACTATCCTATGATACCAAATATAGAAACCCTTGCCTTTTTCATATAACATTACATGTTTTTAAGCATAATTATACATCAGGGTACAAGCCAAGGATCGTTAAGTCTAGTGTCTTGGAAGACTAGGTACATAAAACATAAAACATGGGGCTAAAAAAGCACTTATTTATTTAATCTCCATAAAGAGATACTAACTTCCTTTGAGCCCTTACATCTTCATAGGGTACCCTAGGGTACACATGAACAAAAAGATGATCTAAAAATACCAGTAAGGGAATGAACATAAAAATACATCTTAAGCACATGAGTTAGGAGGCATGACATAATGATATCAAAAGAATCTAACATACAAAAGCATATCATATAAACATGGGATCATATAAACATTGAATCATATAAATGTGAAAAATCATAAAACATTTCTTTAGTATGGTTCAAGGCTAACCTCCAATCCTGTTTCCCATTTTAGTATGGGTCAATGCTAACCGCCAATCATGTTTCCCATTTTAGTATGGGTTAAGGCTAACCACCAATCTCGTTTCCCATTTTAGTACGGGTCAAGGCTAACCACCAATCCCGATTCATATCACATCTCATGAGACTTAACTTTACTCAATGAATTGGAGCACTATCTAGGCATACCCATCTCAATATTTTAATTAATATTCTTTCCACATAAATAATCATACATCATCAACCATACATAAAAATAAGGGTACCCATGGAAAGAATTGGGTACCACAATCATGACATAAAGCATAACCAATGGGTGTATCATGAAAGTGTCCATGAAAGAAAGGTATTAGAATATAAATGTACTTTAATAAAGTAAAATAGTCATATAAAATGGTAAGTTATTTAAAACATAAGTTACAACATAAAATAAATGTTTTTGAGAAACATTAGCCTTAAAACATTTTTTGTAGTTTTAAAGAAAATACAATAGAAATTTTAATATAGTAAAGACGAAAATATTTTATATACAACTAAAATTGAACCAAGAAGGTTTTAATATAAATAACGGATTTTATAAATATAATGGTGACTTAAAATAGAGAATAGAGTTCAGTTGAAATTGGGTAAAAAATTTGGATGTTCCCTTAAAACTGGTTTGCTTATCAGAAATTTCTAAGGAGGGAATATTTTAAAAACATGTATATCACCAAAATAGAGTTATGAAAGGGTATTAATAAATGAATTTTTTAGAAATAAATATAATTTATAATATGTACATAAATAGATAAGATAAATCCATTTTGATATAAAGAAAGGCAAGGAAACCTGAAAAACAAAGAAGGTTCGGGTAGAATTCGTTACAGTTTATCAGCATGGTGTTGGGTGTACCTAAGAGGGATTGATGAGAGATAAAAGTGTTTTCTAATCACTTATAAATAAAAAGATAATTATGGGAGAGGTTCTTAATCATACCCCATCATTAGATATTACACATAAAATGTCATAGCATAGAGGACATATTGATTAAGAGTTAAATGGAGAGGACCCCTTACCTTAAGTCCAATAATGATCTTTGCTTGAAATTAATAACCTGAATAAAAAATTAGCATTATTAATTAATAATTATAGAACCTCATATATATTCAATTGATTTAGTATAAACTTTTTAAGTTCATTATTGGCCTTTTTGATGGGTCAAGATGTTCAATTTTATTGTTCGGTTCTGTTTGTTTCCTTAACTTTCATTACCGGTTTAGTTATGAATGGAAAATCTTGTAATATGAGAATGGTTGTCTAGAATTGAAATTTTATGTTATTAGTGAATATATAGGATATTAAATGGTTATATTAATTAATTTTGTTATTGGGTGGTAAGATTAATTATTATATAAAACTTTAGTGATAACCATTTTGGTTAAATGGTGGGTTTGATTACAATGAACCTTTTTTTATTTATAATGTAATACAATTTGTACAAAAAAGATTAAACAACCTTAACTAGGATATATTACATATATAATAATCTGGTTCATCCATAACACAAATGGTTTCGTTACCAGAATTAAATATGATAACAAAAATTGATAAATTTTTGTCCTTGAATGTGCTAAATTAACACATCTCAAACGGTGTTTTTATCTCTTTCAAATAAAATATGGGGGAAGGAGAGAAGATAATGAAGCATATCATTAACATAATATAATTATAGTACATGTATGTTACTATAGTTATCATACAATTTATGTTATGTGAGATGAGGAAATAAACAAAAAAGGAAAATAACTTAAAAGAAATGAAATAATTGGGAAAAGGAATTTACCTCTTGAGTCTACCTCCTTTGAGAACCTTTTAAGGGGAGAGGTTTTGGAATTTTGAAGATACTAGGGGCCTTTTTACATAGAGGAGGATCTTGGGGAGAGATTTAGGAAGAATATTGGAAATGAATAAGGCTTGAGAGGAGTGAAGAGAAGAGGTAAGGATGTGGGTATTTATAGTGGAGGGGAGAGGGGTTTTCATAATATTATAATCATTAATTTGTTATTTCTTCACAAGCCTAGAAATAGTGAGTATTACATGACCAATAATAGTAATAAATGCATGTGAGTTTGTGATTTGTGTGCTTACATAACTTGTGATGTCAGGTATAGTGGACTTGAATTATAATGTATTTATACGATAAATTAATGTATTTTACTATTCACTAAAAATTCAATTATTTCAGAAAAAATCTAAAAAATTTAACATAACCATTTTTTGACATGTATAATCCAAAAATGAAATCCATTTTTCAAAAATAATTTTTTAATTATGATTATTTTAATATTTTATCAAACTCATAATTTATTATTAAAAAACCAGTTTCCAAACATTGATTTACTTTTTCTAAAATATAGGTACATCATACTTTCACTTGAATATTATTTTTATACTATAATAGGTATGGTTTATATTAATTTGGTTATATAACAATTTATAAGGGTATGTTACTATTCATAAGGGTAGGTTACTGTTTACCAAAAATTAAGTTTTTCTTATTAGACTCCAAATAACTAAATGATCGCAATAGTGTATGTCAGATTTTTGAAATTCCATACATAAAAGTGACAAACATATGTTTAATGGTCACATAGAACTTATTAGTTCATTATGTTGTGTTTTAATGTTATTATATGAAATATTTATAAGAGATGAATTTCCATTTATAAAACATTGGGTGGTTACATTGGTAGTCCACACGTACTCACGAGCAGAGTTATTTGTTTCCCAAATATTAAATGGTAAGAAGGTAGATGTGATATTATAATTTTAAAAAGTATAATTATATCATAAATATCCTATAAATATGTTAAATCCATAATTATATCCAACTTTTAGATGTGGTGATGGAAAAACATTACATTGGTTCGTGAGGTGTAGTCCACTATACACACGATTGATAATATAATTTCTTATTTGATGGAAGTAGAGGTTTATATAGGTTTTGACACTAAAATAATGAAATATAATTATATGGGTGATAATTATGATATTTTATCATAATTTTTGAATAATATTTAATTATTTGGAAGATGGAATAAAATTATAATGCATGGTTAAGAGCTATACCTCTTCTTGAGAGGGCCACATTAGGTTTATAACTAAAGACTGCTTCGACAAGTTCACGACAGTATCTATTCCAAACATGACAGAGGATCCTTTCATGGTTTGTTAGTTTCACAACTCGAGTGAGGAGATCTCTGAGAGAAATGCGTGTAACCTTGTCATTCAGACAGGATGCTGGTTTTTATGGCAAGCGCAATGTAAAAACGTCTTCGATGGGGTGATGTCGTCCGACATAGAGATCATTTCCAGAACCACTTCCCTTCTTTTGGACATGACCAGGGCCCTAAATATTTGTATTGAGTCTCCTACACTACAATGTCTTAACCTCGATCCTCATTGAGCACCTATCCACACTAATTTACCTTTAGGTAACTGGGTAAGGTGGCTCCCTCCGGCCTGTGGTTTGAAACTTAATATTGATGGCTCCTGCAAATCTGGAGTCATGAGTGGAAGAGGGATTGTCCGTGATTACTCTGGGTCAGTTTTTTTGACATTCTCTGTCCGTCTAGGGCATGGAACCTCACTTTTGGTAGAAGCAAAGACTATGCTCACAGGACTATCAGTGTGTCGGCAGCGAAACCTTCATATTCTGGAAGCAGAAACAGATTCAATGGTGGTCCATAATGCTATTCAGGGTCTGGGACCTATTCCTTGGTCGATTGAATATGTCACCCATAAGTTCTGTACTCTTCTTATTACCCACAAAAAAGTGTCCCACACTTGGCAGGAAGGTAAAATGGCAGCATATTACTTGGCATCTCTTGATTTTCTGAAAACGGAGTGCGTATTTTTTCATAACTTCCAGAGATTGAAACCACCAGAGATTAACATTCTAAGAGGTAATGCTCTTGGTTTCCATTTTTTAGACCCCCATAGAAATATGTGTCACATCCATGACTTATTTTAATTTTTTTTCATTTAACTTTCATTCTTTATTTGTTTTGGGTGTTTTCCATTCATTTTGGTGGAAATGGAGGGTTTTCAAAATTTGGGCCAAACCGTGAGCCAAATTCTAGATTTAGAAATAAATTTTATTTCTTTTATAACTCTTTAATTTGTTAACATTTTTCATCCATTCCACTTCCCACGTTTCTTCCTATGACCTATAAAAATCACCATATCAATTTGGACCCTTTTTGAACCCATTAGCATTTTGGGTTTGAGTGAATTAATTTGGAATTGGGCCAACCCGTGTGCCATTTCCAGTTTTAAACTGTTTTTTTAATTATTTAATAACTCGCTAATTTTTTACTGTATTCCCGTGATTCCACCTCCCACCTGAAGCCAAAAATCTATATACTCACCCCCATTATTAATTTTTCCACTTTGGACCTCATTTGCCTCGCAGAGTAGGGAAAACATTCTTAGGGTTCCTCAAATCGTCCATATTTGAGAAGGTAAGTTGATTCTTTTATAAATCATTTAATTTTCACTCTTTTCCCCCCATTTATGGCCCCAATTGACCTTCTCATCCTCATTAGAGACTATGTATCAGGTTTGGTTGCTTGGAGATTCAAATGTTGGTGTATTTGGTTCGTTTGATTCAAGATGTTTCAAGTATGTGTTTTTTCCTTGATTTCTTCCCCTTCCTTAGGGTTTCTTTCACCCTTTCTTGAAGTTCCTCATGTCAAAAAGTTGAGGTTCGAACCTAGGGTTTGATTTGGTGCCTTTTTGGTAAAATATGGTCATCTAGGGCTGGATTTATCTTCCTTGAGGTGTGGTAGTGGTGCGGTTGTTGTTTCCCACCATGTTTTGAGGGTTTTGACATAAACGTAGGTGATTCCATGTGTAATCATTTCTAGATGAGTTAGTTTGATTGAATTACTTATTATGAATGTTCCTAAGACATTGTGTGTGGTGAAAAAGCTGTTTATGTTGGATTTGGTTAAGCATTTATTTTTATAGTTTCATTTTAGCTTAAAATTGGGTGTTTTTCATGTGTAACCCTTTGGGTATTGTTTGGGTGTATTTTATAACATATGAAATTGGTTTAATAAATCTAGTTTGGGCTGAAAATTCTTATTTGGTAGGGTATTGGTGTGTCATTATGTTTTAAATAGGTTTTTTGATGGGTTTAAGGTGTAAAACCTTATTGTACTTCTTGAAAGTGATTTTGAAAACGTGTGCTTTTCATGTGGATATTTTGTGGTATTGTTTGAGGTATTTGTATAACACTTGGGGGTAGTTTAATAAAAGTTTTTAGGGCTGCCAATTCTTTTTTAAATTTGTATTGGTGTGATTTTTTCCTTGAAATATGGTTTTGAAATGGGTTTTATGTGAAAAGCTTTGGTACACTCTTTAGAATTGTTTTATGAAAGTTTTGAATGGTTTAATGATTTATGTAAGCAGTGAAACCATATTGGAAAATTGTTTTGGATTGTTTATACTTTCAAATGGACCATTTTAAATGTGAATAGTTCTTTCATGTGATGTGTATCCCCTTGGAAATGTTTTATAAAAATGTTTAATGGATTTACTGAAATGTGAAAGAGGTGTGAACGTGATGTGGGCTGTTTGTGTGAGTGTGATGTGAAAAATGGATTTTTTTTATAAAAAGGGTTTTATAAAACATGTGAGTGGGTTGTTATGTGATGTTTATCATATTTATAGGGACTTTATAAAACTTTTAAACTATGTGTTGTATTGTGAAAGTTATGCAAAAAGTGTGGTGGGCTATTTTAGTGTGAGTTTGATTTCAAATTACATTTGAAAGAAAAGTGTAATTTGTGACTTGTGTGATGTAAATGGGGATGTTTAGTTAATGTGTGATGTGTAAGTGATATTTTCATGTGAAAACTATATTTCTTGTATTGTTGAACTTGTTTGAGAACAAAGGAAAAACTCGGATATCTAGGTGGGTGGATGTGTACTAGTATGCTAGTGAATCCGTGGGGTTTGGCCTCAGTTTCACTTAGAAAGATTGACACTTACAACTCTAACTAAACTATGATGATGATGATTGGGGACCTCTAGGTTATGGGTATGATCCCTACTAGTGGCTCGTTCACAAGAACATATATTTTTTTGTGGTTAATCTCACCGAGATACGAGGTACCTGAGACCCACAGCTAGCTAGTGCCTAGGGGTTATTTCCTATTACTTGTGCTCATTAGATCCTTTATACTCACTATTGGAATATGGTATATTTGGCTGGAAAAATTAAGTAGCTTTTTAATTTATTTTAAAAGTGTGGATTCTTTAATTTAGGCCACTTGAAAACTTATTTTTTTTAAGTTGCATCTTTTAGAAATTGTAACTAGAAATTACATATTTTTGAAAACTTGCATGATTTTCGTCTTTGAATGTTTATCGCATGGAATATCTTAGTGGTGGTATCCTAATGGGAATTGTCTCACACCCTACTTACACCCTTGTGTGTAAGTAGACTTGGTTTTTTTTTTGTCTCAAGTTTGGGTACAACTTTTCTACCAACAGTTTGGGTTTTCACGGGTCATTCATGATGCAGTGTTGTGGAGATGGATTGAGGGCGATGCCTCTTGCCTTGTTGAGGTTCTTGGGCTGTTCATTTTTGTTTTTTACCTTTATTATAGTCATGGTGAGTTGTTTTAGACTATGTAATTCAGTTCTGAATTTTTGTAAAACATTGTTTGGTTTGAAAAATCCAGATTCGTTTTATTGGATTGATTTGTTGTTTTATGTTTATAAACTTGGGTAAATCATTCCCAATTCTCATTTTATGATACCCAGGAACTTGTGTCAGCCCATGGGGATTGGTAATGCCCTTTTTTCATTGTCACAGGCCAGGTTTGGTGTCGGTTTTGGTGGCGATTAGATTTGGTTCATGACAAAATAGTATCAGAGGGGGTTCGCTCTTTTTAGGTCATGTTATTTGGGGAATAGTCGGGATAGTCTGGAGTTAAGATTGTCGGGACTTGGAATTATGGTTATGAGTAGTGTGGATGATCACCACACCTCATGAAAGGATTCAAGTCTCCAGGGGAAGTCGGGACCTTTCAGAGTCCTTCAGTTTTCTTGGTTTAATGATGATTAGGGGAAATTAAAAGAGAGTTGGGTTAATGGTCTCTGTGAGCTCGCAGGGCCGGGCAAGCCATGTGGAGCCAGAGATATTACCTATAAAACTCTCTATGATAGTGAGTTGATTGGAATATGGATTCCAACCATATGTCCAAGTCACCCACTGAAACAAGTTTCCTCTCGCATTGTCTTGTGTTCTTTAGTTTTGAAATCTTGGAACTTTGGTTTTAAAGTGACTTGGTTTTAAGAAGACAAAAGTTTTTGTGAAATGATTTTCAAATAAAGAGGGAATGGTTTGATTTATGAAATGGTGGAACTAAATTTTCAGAATTATTTTTAAATGAAAAATGGCGTGCTTATACCTCTTTTGAAATCAGGAACTATATTGAAGTTGGTTTTGGAAGAGTGTTTCCAATAAATTTTTCTAAACAATCAAAGGGTGTTTTAATGGGATGATATTTTCTGAAATTTATTTGAAAAACATGAAAGTGAGTTCTTTTCTAAATGTTTGTGTCTTTGTTAATAGTTTTTTAAGATGTGAATTGGTATTTTGATCTTGTGGTTAGCAGTTTTGAGAAAAAGGATGTGTTGGTTAACAGTTTTGGTTTTGAAAAGTGGAATGAATTTTTATTTTAAACTTTGGTATTTTCATGAGAGATCACATGAATGGGGTTATATGGGATAATGGATGGTTGATGTCATGAATAGATGAGTTCCAGGACAGATATGATGAGGGTGCTCAGTGTGGCACAAAAACATGCATGTGTGAGGCTCATGGGGTACCATTGGTGGATACGCTAACTGCTGAACCGTTTGTTTTCAAAGAGATGTTTTTAAAGAAAAACATGATGTCTTGTTGAATTGTTTAGGATGGTGTATATTATGTGTTTTTGGAAAATGTTGATGTTGTGGGATGTTTTGAGTCCATGAACCCCTCTTGTTCAAACTGTGTTTTGGGTTTGTGTTTGGATGATAAGTGGGGTAGAAGGACCGGTTAGTAGTCTCTTCTAAGATAGGTTTTGGGAAAACTTTACGGTGGTTCCCTTCATGTGTTTGGATCTATTTTGTGGCATGTTTTGACCAATGTACCATCTTTGTTTGGTCCTTGGGTTTTCTCATTGGATAAGGTACTCCCCCATTAAGTGTTAATACACAACTGAAGTGCAACCCGTATTGTTTCGCCAGTGGAGAATCCTCCATTTGATCAATATAAGGAATATTTTATCGATCTTTGTTGATTGAGTCTACACCCATTCATTTCGTTTATTTGTGGATCCTCTTGTAGTGGGATAATGCTTGTTGAATGTTGAAAGAGACCTTAGTTTCTTAAGTTGTCTAATTCATCAATGGTGGAAGTGTTCTGGGGTTGTTAGTGTGGATGAGTGTCTCGATGATGTTTAAGAGGGCCTCTGGGTTCATCATAGTTTCTTTGAAGAAATATTTCATGTTAAACCACCAATTTTGGGATTTTGTTCATGAGAGGCTATTGTGTAAACTTTTTGGACTTGTCTGTTGTTTAGGGACTTGGCATAAGGTCATGTTCCATGTATTGTTTCTATCAATTGCAAAGGTCATGTTCGGGGATGCATTGTGATGTTGTGTGCTCATTTGACTGTAAAGGTGAAGGTCGTGCAATCCTTTGAGGTTCTTTGTTATGTTGGGAGTATGTATCCCTTGGGAAAAACATCAAATCCTCTATCATAGAGGATGGTTTTCATACGTGTCTTGCCCTTCTTTTGTTTCTCACCCAAAGAAACAAGGTGTGATGTGTGTGCATCTTATGATCCCTTATTTCAGTGAAATGTCAGGTCTCGGTAAACTGAGTTATGAAGTGTGTTATTTCTTGGTGAACCCATGGGGGTATGCAGTGTAGTTGTTTGTGGCACCAAAAGAAGAAGTTCCACACATGGGTTTCCAAAGAC
Organism: Viscum album; assembly: GCA_963277665.1. NCBI lineage: Eukaryota > Viridiplantae > Streptophyta > Magnoliopsida > Santalales > Viscaceae > Viscum > Viscum album. Next base: position 1,970,193,043 of record OY728161.1, read on the forward strand.
TAACTGCGAGGCCGAAGATGCTTTAATATTTTGAGCTCCATCCATTGGTCCCGGAGAGAAGCTGGTGCGTAGTCAGGGGAAACCCCAGTGTCATTTAAACCCTTGTACAAAGTTATAGCCTCAGTATGAAATATAGGAAGAGGTTAAACCTATGGTGTCATCATATTTCTTCTGTTGTTCTCGTTCGGTGGAAATAGGTGGAGGGCCTTGTACCCATGTCACCACCCAATACCCCCCCCTTTGGTTTCCATTGAGTCTTTGGAGAATGGATTTAAATTTAGCTAGACTTTCTGATCATGTGGTTTGTGCACAATTAGTAGTGACCATGTGCTATAAATCCATGTGGAAAGACTGATCTTCATAGTTAGTGCATGGTTTCCCAAACCGTGTGTACTAATTGTGAAGCTTTCCCAAATCATTAAATTTTTGGGGTATTTTCGTGTCGGCCCACGATAGTCGATTAAGATGGTTGGTTCTTGTGGTGGGGAGACCCACCACGAGTATAAATCATATTTGTTTGGAAATTTTTAATTGATGTATACCCCTTGTACTAGGGAGTCTGTTTGGGCCTCCCCCTGTTAGTGTCCTGATTCTGTCCCGGGAAAATAATTTAAGCTGTCTCTTATGGTGGGGAGCCCATTTGTGTCTCTTTATACGAGTAACTCATATTTTTTTCCTTGGTCTTGTCTTGGAAGTAGGTATTATCATTCAGAGATATCTAACTACCTACATCTTCCTTGGGTAAACATTGATATTGGAGAGTGCCCAATGGTTTAGTTATAGTAGGTTAAGTGTAACTTTGTTCGATGTTGTTGTTTGTTTAGGTAAATTGATTGAGTATTGTTCAGATTGTGTTTAAGGAGTTTTCATTTTGGATAAAGCCTAAATGTGCATGATTGGTTCAGGAAAGTGGTGTAAGTTTTGTTTGTTAGAGTAATAATTACTTAAATTATCACTGGAGGTGTTTTGGCCTTTGGGGGCAAATCTTGGAAAAGAATTACTTCTTGGTTTATCGGTTGGGTTTGGTTTTTGTATTTGGCCTTGCTGTGGATTTTCGGGTATGGAAAGTTTTATGGTGGGAAGAATTGTCACATCCATGAATTCTTTTAAATGTATTTTTCGTTTAATTTTCATTCTTTCTTTGGTTTGGGGGTTTTCCCTTCATTTTGGTGGAAATGGAGTGTTTTCAAAATTTGGGCTAAACCATGAGCCCAATTCCAGATTTAGAAATAAATTTTATTTCTTTTATAACTCCTTAATTTGTTAACAATTTTCATCCATTCCACTTCCCACTTTTACTCCTATGACCTATACAAATCACCATATCAATTTGGACCCTTTTTGAAGCCATTAGCATTTTGGGTTTGAGTGAATTAATTTGGAATTGGGCCAACCCGTGAGCCATTTCCAATTATAAATTATTATTTTTAATTATTTAATAAATCACTCATTTTTTACTGTATTTCCATGATTCCACCTCCCACCTGAAGCCAAAATCCAGATCCTCACCCCCATTATTCATTTTTCCACTTTGGACCTCATTTGCCTCGCGGATTAGGGAAAAACTTCTTAGGGTTCCTCAAATCATCCAGATTTGAGAAGGTATGTTGATTCTTTTATAAATATTTTAATTTTCACTCTTTCCCCCCATTTCTAGCCCCACTTGACCTTATCATCCCCATTAAAGCCTCCATGTCAGGTTTGGTTGCTCGGAGATTCAAATTTTGGTGTATTTGGTTCGTTTGATTCAAGATGTTTCAAGTAAGTGTTTCTTTCCTTGATTTCTTCCCCTTACTTAGGATTTCTTTCACCATTTCTTAAAGTTACTCATGTCCAGAAGTTGATGTTTGAACCTAGGGTTTTATTTGGTGTCTTTTTGGTAAAATATGGTGGTCTATGGCTGGATTTATCTTCCTTGAGGTGCGACGGTGGTGCAGTTGTTGTTTCGCACCATGTTTTGAGGGTTTCGACATAAAAGGTAGGTGATTCCATGTGTAATAATTTCTAGATGAGTCAGTTTTCTTGAATTACTTATTATGCATGTTCCTAAGAGGTTGTGTGTGGTGTGAAAACTATTTATGTTGGATTTGGTTAAACATTTATTTTTACAGTTTCATTTTAGCTTAAAATTGGGTGTTTTTCATGTGTAACCATTTGGGTATTGTTTGGGTGTATTTTATAACATATGAAACGTGTTTAATAAATCTTGTTTGGGCTGAAAATTCTGATTTGGTAGGGTATTAGTGTGCCATTATGTTTTAAAGAGGTTTGTTTAATGGGTTTAATGTTTAAAACCTTATTGTACTTCTTGAAAGTGATTTTGAAGACATGTGCTTTTCATGTGGATATTTTGTGGTATTGTTTGAGGTGTTTGTATAACACATGGGGGTAGTTTAATAAATGTTTTTGGGGCTTCCAATTCTGGTTTAAATTGGTATTGGTGTGATTTTGTCCTTGAAATTCGGTTTTGAAATGGGTTTTATGTGAAAAACTTTGGTACACACTTTAGAATTGTTTTATGAAAATTTTGAATGGTTTAATGATTTATGTAAGAGGTGAAACCATATAGGAAAAATATTTTGGATTGTTTATACTTTCAAATGGACCATTTTAAATGTGAATAGTTCTGTCATGTGATGTGTATCCCCTTGGAAATGTTTTATAAAAATGTTTAATGGATTTACTGAAATGTGAAAGCGGTGTGAACGTGATGTGGGATGTTTGTGTGAGTGCGATGTGAAAAATGGATTTTGTTTATAAAAAGGGTTTTATGAAACATGTGAGTGGGATGTTATGTGATGTTTATCATATTTTTAGGGACTTTATAAAACTTTTAAAGGATGTGTTGTATTGTGAAAGTTATGCAAAAAGTGTTGTGGGCTATTTTAGTGTGAGTTTGATTTCCAAATTCATTTGAATGAAAAGTGGAATTTGTGACTTGTGTGATGTACATGGGGATGTTTGGTTAAGTTGTGATGTGGAAGTAATATTTTCAGGTGAAAAATATATTTATTGTATTGTTTAACTTGTTTGAGCACAAAGGGAAAACCCTGGTATCTAGGTGGGTGGACGTGTAGTAGTATGCTAGTGAATCCATGGGGTTTGGCCTCAGTTTCACTTAGCACGATTGACGCTTACAACTCTAACTAAACTATGATGATAATGATTGGGGACCACTAGGTTATGGTTATGATCCCTACTAGTGGATCTTTCATGAGAATAGATATTATTTTGTGGTTACTCTCACCGAGATACGAGGTACCTGGGACCCACAGCTAGCTAGTGCCTAGGGGTTATTTTCTATTACTTGTGCTCATTAAATCCTTTATACTCATCGTCGGCATACAATATATTTGGATGAAAAAAATCAGTAGATTTTTATTTTTTAAAAGTGTTGATTCTTTGAATTAGTCCACTTGAAAACTGATTTTTTTAAGTTACATCTTTTAGAAATTGTAACTAGAAATTACATGTTTTTGAAAACTTACATGTTTTTCATATTTGAATGTTTATCGCATGGAATATCTTAGTGGTGGTATACTACTGGGCATTGGATCACACCCTAATTACACCCTTGGGTGTAAGTAGACTTGGTTATTTTTGTTGTCGCAGGTTTGGGTACAACTTTTATGCAAACAGTTCGGGTTTTCACCAATCATTCATGATGCAGTGTTGTGGAGATGGCTTGGGGGAGATGCCTCTTTCCATTTTGATGTTCATGAGCTGTTAATTTTTGGTTTTTTACCATTGTTATAGTCATGGTGAGTTGTTTTAGACTATGGAATTCAGTTCTGAATTTTTGTAAAACATTGTTTGGTTTGAAAAATCCAGATTCGTTTTATTGGATTCATTTGTTGTTTTATGTTTATAAATGTGGGTAAATCGTTCCCAATTCTCATTTTATGATACCCAGGCACTTGTGGCAGCCCATGGGGATCGATAATTCCCTTCAGGCCTTGTCAGGGTCCGGGTTTGGTTCCAGTTTTAGTGGCGATCAGATTCGGTTCGTGACAATATGTCTGTTTTCCCTTTTGTGAGGCTTGTGTGTTTTTATTTATTTCTGAACAACTTTTAAATATATATATGATGATGATGGGAAAGGAACCCACTTGGAAACTACTTTGAAATTTCCTAAATCAATCCAAAATGATAAATTTTTTACTAAGAAAAATTCATCCAAATGACCATATATTCTAATTTTATATATGATAAGGTCAAAATTATCCCATAAAATATGATTTAAACAAGTTTTATTTTAAAAATTACCCTTATCAATTTAGTTTAATCCCCTGTAAACCCGTTTTAACTTTAACCCTGGTAATTTATTTTTACAATTTTTAATATTTATTATGACCAAAAATTAAGTTATCCTAATTATATAATATATTATAGTTCCAAATATGGAATCTATTTTACCAAATTAATTTCATATAAGTAGTATATTTTAATTTAAAATTAATCCAGGAGACGTGACAAAAAAGTGGTTTTCTAAAAAAAATGTTCCCATAAGTATAGTAAGTTTTAATATCAAAATTCTATATGAAATTGATTCTAATGTCTTAAATTGGATTATTAAATATATAATTGAACTATTTTTACTTTTAAAATCAATTTAAAATATAATTTAACTTTGTAAATACATTAAACGAATAGATAATTTTCAATAAAAATTAGTATTTTTCACTGTTCACCGAAAAATAATATCTTTAAAAAATTATAAAAAATTAACTGTAAGATAATTTTGACATTATGATTTAAATTAAAATGTTCATTTTTTAAATAAATTTATTAAAATTGGTATAAATTAATTATATTATTTTCTCTCTAAAAGGTTTAATACCATTTTTAGGGAGAATGTATTTTTTGAAACATATAACGACTTTACTAGTAAATATATTTTCTTTGTATTAAACATTTAAAAATATATTAAAATTCAGTTATTCTTTTTCATACCACAAAATATAATAACTATGTTTTAATGGAAATGTTTGAATAAAATATTATTTTTATATAGCGATTCATTAAAAATCGGTGTTATATGTAATATAAGATATCAATGAAATTAAATATATTTGAAAAACAATATTTCATAAAATAATAGGGTGTTACAAAGTCTCACAAAAATATTCTAAAAAATTATATCAATTATTACCATGAATTCTACTATTCAGAAACTTGAGGGGGGTTATAAAAGTTTCTCCCAAGGCTGAAGCTGAAAGGAAGGGAAGTGTATCTTAGTTGAGAATAAATTCTCAACCTTTCTATTCACATTAAAGAAGAAATATTTTCACCTTATTAAATTATCTATGGAATTTTAGTTGCATGATATATATATATATATATAGGTAATTGAAGGTGATTAAAGTTCTTAAGTGGAGGAATGTGAAATAATCATGCTATCAAAACTATATAGTATATAAGAAGCCTCCATCCTAGAATGATATAATAACTAGTGTCTTGGATCCTATTTATAGAAAAATATAAACCTGGATAAATTTGTGAAAGTAATAAACACTAAAAAAATAGATTATAAGTTTATTTTTTTGGTGTATTATTAATAACTGGTATCATAAAGATTTTATGATGAAGGTACCACTCTTGATAAAGTGAAGATAATGTTTAACACTCAAGGGGGAGTAATTTAAGAAGCTACCAGAACCTATAATTTTTATGAAAATATAAAATCTCTAGAAAGTGGTTGAATTATTTCATTGAAAAGGTATATTTTTCTATTATATTAACCTTGTTTTTAATGATTGAATACTTCCATTAAGGGTTAGAAATTTATTTAATCAATGAAAAGAAAAATAAGGAAATTTGATGAAGATTTAGGGCCAATTTCTAAAGTTAAAAACAACATATTTCAATGGGATTATTTTAACCAATGTGTTGAGATGAGTACAAGATTTTAGGTTGGTAAAATTATCATGTTAATATATTCATTAATATGAATAAATTGGGTTAACCTAAAAATGTATAAATTGTTCCATAGGAAAGAAATTTTAGTTGGTATCATATTTTTTATTATAATGGATAGATTCTTTTTCTATATTAAACCCTCTTGTTTTTTTACAGTGAGCATGAATTACATACACTTAGAGTGAAATAATTGAAAACACAGTTCTTTACGTAAATTTATACCATTATTTTTTAAGTTATCTTTATTTATTGTCAATAAGGGGGATAGAGAATAAAATATAGAAGGGGATAAAGAAAAGGAACAATAAGAAACTATTAAAATTCATTTTATAGAATTAATATTGATAAAAATACAAAGGAGTAGATTATTGAACCCAATTTAAGTTTTTGTTGTATTTTTTTGTCAATGATCATGAAGCCTATATGTATGATTTCAATATTGTTAGAGTAGAACAATCTGGGAAGATGAATGGGGTCCCTAAGTCTATTTATGAGAATAAAGTTCCCAAGAAAGGTATCATTAAATGTATTGAGTGGTGAATATTATATGATGTTTATAGAAACACCTTGAATATTGTAAGTTAGATGATCTTACATTTTATGGGGAAAATAATGGAAAATTTTTGGGATTTTATGTTCATATTCTATCCCAAGAAGATTTAAATAAATAGATTTGAGATGATTTCATGGTTTTTCATTGAAGATACATTAACATGGAAAATATTAACTTCATGTAGATTTTAAATAGATTAGTAATGTTCCATGGAGTATTCATAATTGTTTAATATTATATATCTGTGAATTTTTCAGGTATGGAGTTCCATCATAGTGTTTAAAAAGTAAGAAAACTAATGATTAAAGCTACTATACACTTGGATGATGTTTAAATTAGTTTTGAAATTTAGTTAAGGTAATTGAATCTCATTGAAATATTATAAGGAATATTTATATTATGTATTAATCTTTGGAATTATTTAGGTAAAAATTAAAGAAGATTTGAAATCATTCAAAAAAATATTTTAATATATGTGAGACTCTAGGGAGAATCTTTTATTTAACGTGAAAATGTTATATAATATTAATGTATAGACATAAATTTGGAAAATTGAACTTCATGGGGTTTACTTTTAATCTTCCTAAAGTTCATTGTGGAAATTTTAAAGGTTTATTCCAGATACAAATGGAACTTCATAATATTGATCATGTGACTTTATAAGGTTGAAATTGGGTTGAATTCTAAGAAAATGATAGACATAAAATTCCTAAGGTTCATATCATATATTCTTAATGTTTCAAACAGACTTAATAAGGTTCACATAGATGAAAGGAAATATCAAAAGATAACTTCTTATGTTCCACCTTATACTATATATGGTTTTTTTAGACTTTTTAAGGTCATGTTAAAAGTTTGTAAGGTTCACTGAAAACTTATAAAGGTTCATTTAACCTTATGAAATTATCACTAAGAATTTTTTAGACAAACTTTGAAACTCAATATAAAATTTAAAGGTTTTATTTAATTTTATGAAATTTGATCTATGAAGAAATATTAGAAAAAGAAAACTTGGAAGAGTAATTTTATGACTTTATAAGGGAAATATCTGACTTAATAAGAGTCATATAAAAAGTTTATAAGTCATGTAACACTTCAGAAGGGTAATGTCCAACATCTTATGAGTTATATCTTAGAAAAAAGTGACAAAGAATAGTTTATAATATCCTTGCAATACTTTAGAAGGGTAACTGGATAAACTTCATAAGACTCAACATTTAAGAAAATTTGAGGTGTGTAATTTCATAAAGATATTTTTGGATGAAAATTCAAACAATTTTATACTATTATTTGATGAATAAATATCATTATTAAAAGTTTCAATAAGGATTCAAGAAAAAGAACTCAATGATAAAGATTTAGGTAGATGAATAAGTTACGTCGAGAGTTATACACCCTAAAGAGAAGTACCATAATGTCAATTATTATTAGGTGAATATATTTCCAAAGTAGGTCTTATTATTTTAATAGTAGTCATGTCGTGAAGAGTTTTACTTTCCATAATGTGTGATGAATGAAGAGAGCAAGGGAGAGATTTTAACTACATCAGAAAAAGCCACAATCATGACTGTGATAATGCATGAATCTCATACAAACATGGAATAATTAATATATGAATTTTTTAGTGGCTTAAATGAGAAATAATAAAGTCATGATAATTATATTAACATGTGGAATCAAATTCTAAATATTTAAAATGATTTTAATAAATAAAACTAAGTATTTAGGAGTAATTATTAATGGATTTTTAAATTAGGCTTTGAAGGCTATAAAATATGTAGCAATAGATGGAAAATATTATTCATGATATTTGTGTGTACATATTACTGCAAGAAGAAAGAAAAATAAAGAAGATAATATATAATTAGGATATTACTTTATTTATTGAGTGAAGTTGAAGAAAGAATAGATAGTCAGGGCATTGCATCCATATTTTATATTCTAGGTCTTAAAGAAAAGGAGAGTTCCAACATTGTTGTCCATATCATTTAGGTGTTTTGAAGAAGAAGAACCAAAAAAGAGTGAGAAGAAGATGATAATAATACTGATTACCCTTATCATCAAATATAGCTGATAATTCTAGCCTAAAATATACTTATATTATAAGGAATAAGGAAAACAGAGTGAACACTCAAGATTACTTCACTTTGATGAAGGAAATCAAACCTATATAGTCCATGAGGTACTTGAGATTCATTATTGATCTAAATTCATATAGGATCCAAACTATTTTGGTAATTTTGATATAAAATATAGTTGGGAACCAGATCTTAAAAAGTAATTTAGTTCTTGTTATTGTACTCGATTAGTTCTATGAATCTGGGTGAAATGATATTCCCTTGACTAGGATATTTTTTAATAATAAAATAATAGATGTGTGTGAGTGGGATAAAGACCATTATACACTAGGGATTTAGTCATCTATACTAGAACATAACCTTGTTAAAAAATCCCAATGTCTATGTTTCTTTAATTTAAAAAATTAATTATATGCAAACTAAAGGTGAGTATTTAGTGAGAGTGAGCATTCATTAAAGAATCTCCAAGGTTAAAAAGGGGATTAAAGTTTAAAAAGGTCAAGATTCACCAACACTGATTCACCCCCTCTCAGTGTTGGGGTATATCCTAAATTGATCCTAATAGATACATCTAGTGGGTACATGCATGGGGTTATATGTGTTTTATTGATATAATTCTAGACCCCTTTTTATCTTGAGTAGTAATCATATTTTTCTATATTATCTTAATTAAATATTTCTATGAATTAAGAATTTTTAATTATTTTGAATTCTAAAAAAGTACCTTAGGTTAACACATAAAGACAACATGAATGAGAATTTAATTTTAGGATAAATAGTTTTTTTATAAATTGAGAGAGTTTATACTATAACTTATCCAATGGTGTTTGAAGTTTTATCTAAAATTTTTTTGGGAAAGGTTTCAAATAATTTTCAAAAATGATGTAAGAGTGAATAATTTATAATCCTAGTAGGTTTTAGTGAAATAAATTTATTTAAAGGGATATACACTATAAATTTTATATCATGGTGCAATATGTAAAAGGATATAGTATATCACATGATGTAATAAGCTATATGGGGTAGCATATATATTATATTTCATGGTTAAAAATTTATCTTTCCTACCCACATAAGGTATTAAATTTCATAAATACACATTATTATATGATATGTTTCAATGGATTTTAATTTTTATTAGTATATTTTAAAGATTACTTAACATTTAATACATTTGGTTTATATAAAAAAGTATTACAAGATTTTTAATGTATTATCTTTAATCCCTACACATTAGTGTAACTCTAAGGCCAATGGATCCTCTCTAATTTATTTAATGAGGGATAGAAAATTAATACCAACAATAGATAAAGGAATATTTGATGGTGGTATAGATACTTGGGTTGATAATCCCTCCCACCCTCCATCCCAAATCTAATTTTTCATTTCTTATTAGAGGTGATAAAATTTCCTGTGGATAATAGAGGTCATGGAAAAGTTATTTATAATTCAAATGAATTCAAAATCACTTTTATATGAAATATTCTGTTGGATATTAATTAAAAATCCTTATAAAACACATTGATGATGAAGATATGGATCCATAGAGTAAAATATATGCAGTTGTATTTTAATATTATTCATTGTTTTCTATTTAACCTACGTATAAAAAACATGGTGTATTATTTTTTATATTTTTATAATACTTTTATACATATTAGATATCCCCCAAAATCCTTTAATACCTTTTTCATGAAAATTTAATTTTATTTATAAATGATAAAAATACTTTTTTTATCCCAGGAAATAAATATTACCAAGGATTTGGATAACTGGTCCAAAAACATTATTTTTTAATAAGTTGTGAGATAAAATGATATTATAACCTTCTATTTTGATCGATAATGTTTATTTCAATATTCTATAAATTTTTTTTATTATATTCAACTTCATTAATAATCTTATAAATAATTACATATGAAAAAACATCATCCCCCACAATGTCATTACCTTCATCCAAACATCTATAAATCAATAAGTCCTCATAATTTTATAGAATTGATACCAATTTTTGGGTATTATGTATAACATAACATTATACTTATTGAAAATATTTTGTATTTTTTTTGATTTTTTTTATCTAATGTATTTCTATTTTGTGTGGAAATTTTTTTAAACCAATGGTGCAGCCACAAATTTAGGGTATTTTAAATGAATAAACTTCTATTTAAAATTATTTTTATTATAAAATATCCAACTCTACAGAAGCATTAATAGTTAGAATGTGATATTGGATAACCATTTTAGTATCAATTAAATTATCAAGTATATAATTACCAAAAAAATCAATTAGATTATTTTTTGGATGCTAAGTTCATCTTAACTTGTGAATAAATTAAAATGAAAAAATTTGGTGAAAATAAACTTATTATGACTTAGGTATTTTACCTTCATCATTTCCTAATGTAGAAAAAATGGACTCATCAAACTAAAAACATAAAAAACATACCCTAAAAAATTAATAACTAGACACTCTAGATACCAAATAATAGAGGGAGAATCAAACCCAATATAAATTTAAGTCAAAATTAAGGTCCCATATTAAGTTGTTTTCGAAATAGAAAATGACATAAAAAATTAGTACATAGAAACATATATATTAGGTTAGTGGTTAAAAACATTAGTAAGAATAAAATTTTTCGTATTCAGTATGCAACAACTTGGTTAAGATAACCTTTCCTCATAGTTGGATTTCCAGTAGCCTCATGTATGATTTACCTAATTTTTTATATTAGAAACTTGAAAAAATAGTTTAAACCCACACATATGGAAACATTAAACATTATACCAATATTAAACATACCTATCAAATACATACTAATAATTCAACATAAGCTATATGTACATCAAATATACCAAAACAATATTGTGGATAAAATAAGGATATACAGTTGGGATTCTAAAATATCAATATAAATGATAAATAAAAACTTTAAATAACATGAAATTATCATAAAATTTTTATTTATTAATTTTAAAATATCATAAATAAGATGAGGTGAATATTTGTGATGTTATCATGAGATGAGAATATGAGAATGAGAAGTTATGACTTCCCAATGGAAAAAATAGAAGAAAGGTTACTAAATTATAGTTTTCATTACGATGAAATGACTTAAGTCTAGTAAGAATCATGAGTCAGAGTATGAATAAGTTTACAGAATGAAAACATGGATAAAGTTTTATCACAATACATGAAAATTATTTTTATTGAGGGATGGATGTTCCTTCCAAACATTTAAGGTCCAGGGGCATAGCAGAAGTAGTTGGGCCCTTACCCAATAATGTTTTTCATCTATTTATTTAAATTGATCCCTAAATTATTAACCATTTGAACCCTAAAATGTTTATAGAGAGAATATTTTCACATAAAATTTATAATTAATTTATAAAATTAAGAATTACCTTTGATTAATTTTTTTTTCTTTATATACAAATTGATTGAACTTTTGTTATTATACTATCATTAAGATTAAGGATTAAATGGTTGAATCCCTTTGGTGGTATTTAGAGATGTCCATTAACTTTGTAATATTATTATTAGATCTCTGAATGCTAGAACAAAAGAACCAAACTACTTATATCCTTCATTATTGATCACAGAAATAATTCTTTTAGGTATTTAAGTATTTCTTCAAGTTCTATAAATATTGATAGGGGATAATTAGATCGATGCACCCTATTCTTGAGAGAATTCATGATAAGGTATCTCTAGGACTTGAAAGAATTCTATAGAGAATCTATTGTATGCACCATTTTCTTTATCATATAAAATAATATAAGTGTGTCTATATATCAAAGTTAATGAATTAGTTATTTCATAAAGGCTCTTAATCAATATCTCAAAGTTAATGAATTAGCATTGCATGGGATAACCTGAGGACATGCATAAGAAAAGGATGAGCTATACAACCTTGTAAGGGAATAAACATAGAATAACACGAGGAATAAAATACATGTTAGACAATAGGTATATAATTATAGAAAAAGAGAAGCATAAACATAAAGGCATGATAAATCATGATAATCATAACATGGAAATGTGGCAACAACACTTAACATTGAATTAGCATGTGCCAAGACTCATTGCACATAGAGCATGAGTAAACCTTCATTGCACATGGAGCACGAGTAAACCCCCATTGCACTTGAATTAGCATGAGTCAACACCCATTTCACATGACTTATCATGATACTATACTTTACCCAATTCTTTGGAGTTCTATAAGAGCACACCCTTCTTAAACATTTCATTTTATGCATAAGTGTTCCACATGGATCATACAATATGGAATAAATCATCATAATTTATTCCAAGATAAAGGGATGTAGAATAAATACATGAATCTTTAAAATAAATATGTAAATGTTCATAAAGTTGAATACCCTTGATAGATAAATGGTCATGGTATTCACTACACAATGACATTGGCTTGGAAAATCGTAGTGCAATTTCAGCAGCATAACGATGTGAAATAAGAACTCATAAAAAATGGTTGATGAGAGAGAAAGGGGTGTCTCATCATATTTACATGAAATGGAAAGTAAGGTGGTCATATAGATACATGTCTCAAAAAACATAATGGAATTTAGATGCATAAAACAAAAGAATTACTTGGATGTAAAAGATGAGAGAGAAATCCTTCATGGAATTTCGGTATGGTAACAGGTGTACATGGGACACATTAATAAGAGATAAAGGAGTATGACATCATAAAAACATAAATATGGAAGTATGGGGGAGGTGAAAAATCATACCCCAACAGTTTTAATTGAAAAAAAAGGCATAATAACTTTAAGAAAATTTGACAAAAATGAGAAAGGAAGAAATCCCTTACTTGGAAGTGTGATCCCAAAGGCTTGGGGGAGGCTTGAGAGAGGCTTATTGAGAGCTTGGGTAACCTTGGGGGTATTATATAGAGAGTAGGTTAGGGGTTGGTAAAACTACAAAGGCTTTGATTGAAGAGGAATTAGGAGCTTGTGTGGGTTTATATAGGAAAGGAGAGGGAATTCTTTATTATTTAGGTTTGGGACACCTCACATTAAACTAATCTATACCACAAACCAGCACATGGTTTTTTCCAAATGGAATTTGAAAAAATATATTTTATAAGGACAATGGCCTAACTTCTTAAAATAGTATGGTTGCTTAGGTAGAGGCGAGTCACACTCTCAAGGAAAACAATTTAAAAAGACAAAATATTTTTTATGTCTTGGAGGGTCCACAAAAGCTTTGTAAAATAATCAAAACAAATATAAAATCAAATTATTTTAATTATAAAACATATATTGGCTGAAAATAATATTTATAGTAGTTTATTACTTCACTATTGGGTCATTATGATGTCATAAAATACGTTATATATTTAAAAGGTATTTAATTTTTAACCAAAAATTCAACTATCTCAGAAAATTATGAAAAATTCAATGTTGGATAATTTTGACATTATGATTTAAAAAATAATATTCATTTTATCTAAATAATTTTATAAATATGTGAATTTTTACTTTTAAAATAAAAACTGATATTTACCGAAAATTCAGGGGTTTTAACAAAAACAGTTTTCTTAGCTTAATAAAAATTACAATTGCATTCATAAAATTATATGATCATTTATATTTAATAAAAAGTAATTTAATAATAATATTTTATTAAAATATTATTTAAATCAAAAATCCATTAATTCATAAACATATATTTCTTAGTTGAATATTAACTAAACGTACTATTTTTACTATTTACAAAGTAACAATAATAAAGTGAAAGTATATTCATTATTATATACAAAAATAATGCAAATATTAATAGTGTTAATGTCTTGTTACATAACCCCTTATAACACCTGCATAATACCAAAGGGTAAGGTGTGCGATGGTGACTGAATCTTGGTGTGTCCCGAATAACATTGCTCAGGTGGTAATCTCTATCAACTTCCACTTCTCTCATAGTCGGTTCCGCTCAAGTTTAACATGTTCATGCTTGGATTGGGATTGGTCAAGAGTGAATCCCAATGACGCCACCTCATTTCTAAGCTCTGACAAATGGGATTTATATGGGGCAAGTCTACTGGATGAGGCCATCTCTTCCTTTTTCTAAGTAAATTGGATTTGTTAAACCCCATATTTATACTAATTACGTGATCACGTTTCAATGGCTACAATAGAAATAATCACAATTCTTAATGGTATTTTAAAATCTAGAAACATAAAACCAATGAAGTTCACATTTTATATAACCATAATAATACATTTAATTAGATCAAGAGGAATTTTCATTAATGAAAGTTTGGGTCATTACAATCTTCCCCCCTTAAGAAATTTCACCCTCGAAATTTCCTTTTCCCACACTAAAATAGATTTGGGTAACTCTGCTTCATTATTTCCTCTGATTCCCACATCGCTTCTTCAAACTTGTGGTTTCTCCACAACACCTTGACTAGGGGCATTGTTTTATTTCGTCAAACTTTTTCTCTACGATCTAATATCATCACTGGTTTCTCCTCATAAGAAAGATCATCCTCTAACTATACCACCTCTGAAGAGAGTACATGTGAAGGGTCCGATATGTTCTTCTTTAAGAGAGATACATGAAAGACATCATGTACTTTGGCCATAGAAGGTGGAAGTCTAGTCGATAGGCCATAACCCCGACACAATCCCGAATCTCGAAGGGGCCGATGTACCTTGGAATTAACTTCCCTTTCTTTCCAAACCTCATGAGCTTCTTCCAAAGAGATATGCATAGAAATTACGTTTCTCCAAAATTTAAACTCAAGGTCTCATCAACGGTTATCCGCATAACTGTTCTATCGACTCTGGGTTGCCTTGATATGTTGTTGAATGGTTTTCAGCTTCTCCACCATTTCTTTGACCATTTCTGGTCCAAGCAGCTTATGCTCACCAACCTCGTCCCAACACACCAGTGTTCTGCACCTTTTCCCATGAAGGGCTTCATATGGTGCCATTTGGATGCTCGAGTGTAAAATGTTATTCTAAGAGAACTCGACCAGAGAAAGATGTTTATCTGATCCTCCTTTAAACTCCATTGAGAACGCTCTCAAAATGTCCTCAAGTGTTTTGATAGTCTGCTCGTATTGGCCATCAGTTTGAGGATGATAGGTCGTACTGAAGTTCAGTTCAGTATTCAGAGCATGTTAAAGACTCTTCTAAATCATAGAGGTGAATCTTGGATCTTGATGGGACACAATAGATAGTGGTAGTCCATGAATCCTTACCACTTCCCTGATATATATCTGAGCCAGTTGATCCAATGAGAAATCCTCCCAAATAGAAATGATGTGTGCAACCTTTTTAAGATGATCCACAACAACCCAAATTGCATTGTTGCCATTGGATGTCTTCAGAAGTCTGGTGACAAAGTCCATGGTGATGTTTTCCTATTTCCATTCTGGTATGGACAATGATTGCATCATCCTCTTAGACTTCTGCCTCTCTACCTTCACTTGATGACACTCCAGTCACATTGATGTATATTCAGTGATCTCATTCTTTATATTATCCCACCAATAATTCTCTCGGAGATCTCAATACATGTTTGTGTTTCCTGGGTGAATAGAGAAATTTGAACTATGTGCATCATCCAAAAGTTCCTTCTTCAGATTCAGACTTGATGAAACACATATACTTTTCCCAAATCTCACAATTCCCTCTTCATTAATATTAAACTCCAAGGATTTCCCTTTTTTTATAGCTTCCACTTTTTATTGAATTCCCACATCATCCTTTTGAGCAACCTTTAACCTTTACAAAAGTGACAGTTGAGCAACCATTTGTGAAATGACTGATTATGTTCTCTTCTTTATGATTCTCATGTCCATCTTCATCAAATATTAGAAGATTGGGTCCTTCTCAATTCTCATAAATGATAGAATTTCTGGGTCCTTTCTACTTAGAGAATCTGTCACCTTGTTCACTTTCCCAAGGTGGTAATGGCTTGAGAAGTCATAGTCTTTGATTAGCTCTAACCAACTTTTTTGGTGCATGTTCAACTCTTTCTGTGTGAATATATACTTGAGGCTTTTGTTGTCCTTCACACTTCTCCCTAGAGAGATAATGCCGCCAAATTTTCAAAGCGAAGATCACTACATCCAAATCGAGGTCATGTGTTGGATAGTTCTGTTCATGAAATTTCAATTGCCTTGAATCATAATCAATGAATTTGTAATTTTTCATTAACACACATCCCATGCCCTTCTTCAAAGCATCACTGAATACAACAAAATGTTCTCCACTTATGGGTAAAGTGAGCACAGGCACAATGATAAGCCTCCTTTTCAACTCCTTGAAGATTTATTTGTATTCATCACTCCAAGAAAACTTTACTCCCTTACAAGTTAGCATGGTAAGAGGGTTGGAAAAGCGTGATAACTTTCTCATAAATCACCGATAATATCCAGCTAACCCCAAGAAGCTACAGACATCCGTTACCGATGTTGGACTCATCCATCCCTCAATTGAATTCATTTTGGATGGATCCAAAGATATCCCATTTCTTGGGATGATATGGACCAAGAATGAGACCTCCTTCAACCAGAACTCACACTTGTTGTACTTTGTATAGAGCTTCTCCTTCCGCAAGGTCTCTAGTGAATTTCTTAGATGCTCCTCATGATCCTCAATGGTTTTGAAGTATATTAGAATATCATCTATAAAGACTACCACAAATTTGTCGAGGTAATCTCTAAAGACTCTATTCATCAAGTTCATGAATATTTCTGGAGAATTAGTGAGTCCTAAAGGAATTACTATGAATTCATAGTGACCGTATCTTGTATGAAAAGCAGTCTTGGGGATACCTTCCTTTTTTACCCTTACTTGATAATATCCTGACCTCAAATCCACCTTGGAGAAGTATTGTGCTCCACATAGCTGATAAAACAAGTCATCAATTCATGAGAGAGGATACTGGTTATTTATTGTGATTTTGTTAAGCTCGTGATAATCGATGAAAAGGTGCATTGACCCATCCATATTCTTGACAAAGAGGACATGTGCACCACATGGTGAAGCACTTGGGCGTATAAACACTTTATCCAGATTCTCTTGTAGTTGTTTGTTCAGCTCCTCAAGCTCCACAATATCCATTCTATAAGGATTCTTGGATATTGGTAATTCCCTAGGTATAATATCAATTGAGAATTCAACATCTCTTCTAGGAGGAAGACCCGACAATTTCTTAGGAAACGCTTTAGCGAATTCCCTCACAATTGGAATGTCTTAAAGGATATTTTCCACTTTAGACTCAATCATCCGATCCACATACACGTGCTCATAGGGCAGTAATATCCATGCTTCATATGATGGATCTAAATAAGATTCATCTTCCTCCTTGCAATTGTATAGAATCAGGGGTCGATTCTCCACATGGAGAGTGATTTCCCTCTCACATCAATTTATGTTGGATCTATATAAGGAAAGCCAATCCATACCAAGAATTGCATCAAATTCCACTAGAGGGACGATGATGAGGTTTGAAGGGAAATTTAATCCACATATTATGATAGGGGAGGAGTTATATTCATGGTATGAAATGATTACCCCATTTTCCGTACTCACCGACATCTTCACTTCCATGATTTGTGGTGGGGTGGGGATTGTTCTACTAAACTTTCAAGATATAAAAGAATGTATAGAAACTAAATCAAAAATTAAGTTTTCTATTATTGAATGAATAACTAGCGTACCTATCGCCACTTCATTGGTAGGGTTCACTTTGGCAGTATTGATGGAAAAAGCTCACCCTTGCTGCCTTGGAGGTTGTTGGTTTCCTCTAAAAACCCTTGGCTTATGGAAATGATTTGAAAGATTCCATGGTTCTTTGCAGTTGTAGAAATGAACCACACATTGAGGTTTGAACGGAGCGTTCCACTCCTCTATCATAGCAGCGGGTCATTCTTTCCAACAGTTAATAGCCAGATGCCCTTTTCATCCACACCTAAAGCATTTCCTCGTCCCCTTCAGGCAATTTCCAGGGTGCTTCTTTCCGCACCTTTGGCAAGTGGGGTGATGGATCTTATTAGAACCATTAGATTTATCTATCAGACCACCAGAACTGAAGTCCACCTTATGCTTCTTATCCCCATGATACCCCTAAGATTCTCTGATATCCATTTTTACCTTGAGGGAACATCAGACAATTTCCTCATAGCTGTCAAATTCATGGATCACTAGAACTTTCTGTAGGCTAGGTTTCAACCCACCAAATAAGACGTCAACCTTTTATTCAGGGGTAATGAAAAATCCAGAGGCATATCATGAAATCCTTGTGAAGTTTTCCTCGTACGCTCTCAAAGATTCGTTGTCTTTTTTGCTTTAGGTTAAGGAAGTCCCTTTCTATCTTAAGTCGGAGGGTGCGTGGAAAATATTTATCGAAAACATCTTCCAAAAATCCTTCCATTCCAACGCCTAGATCTCTTCATCAGGCTTTATATTTTTGATCAACGTCCACCATTGATTGGATTCACCTTCCATACAATAAGCATCCAGAATAACCTTTGCTTGTTTGGAACATTGAAGGATGGAGAGGATATTTTCAATGGATTTGATCCATTTTTCGGAGATTGAGGGATCAGATGATCCATTAAAAGTGGGAGGCCTTTGTCTCATGAAGCTCTTAATAGTGACTTTTTCATTCTTAAAGGGGGTTGAAAATTCCTCTTGACCCATGTTTCTATTCAAATCTTGAGTTAACTGAGAGAGAAGCATGATAATGTTCATGATTCCTGCTCCCATTGGATTGGGCATCTCATTTGCACAGTCTTCACATTGATCTTCACATCGGTTGTTAGCCCGAGTCCTCCTATTACCAGACATTGTATGGAATAAAAGGAAAGTAAGGGGTAACACATAAAGTATAATCCAAGGACAAAACTTATGACATATAAATTACTTTTATTTCCTTAACTTATGAATCCATAGGCTTCAATATATGTTATCTATGATCTACATTCTAACATATATTCTTAGGGGAATTTTTTTAGTTCCCTTAATAAGGGTTCATACTAAGCTTATGAATTTACCAAATCATATCCCATAGGAGTGTCATAACCAAGAGTGCAGCAAGTCTCATTTTCATGCACCAGTTCCCATTTGAGTCTAGCTCAAAGCGGTGTTTTCGGGTTTTACCCCTAGGATACATCTGTGCTAGAGCCGCCACTACCTGCTCGTATCCAGACAGGGATGTATTTGGTTGATAAACCAATTACTTAATACTCACCAATACTTAGGAATGTTTTTATTATACTTATTATTATCTTTATGTATTCACTATGGTTTTCTAATCCTAATCCCAAAAATAACTAAACCTATCCTATGATACCAACTATAACAACCCTAATCTTTTATTACACACTTAAAAATGATTTATTACATAAACTATTCACTTGATACAACCTAGAAGATGAAGAGGTATAGTGTATTTGGGGCTTAATAACATTACATAATAGCTTAGAATATAAAACACACAACATATTTATTGAAAAATTCATTTACATGACCACTACATTCCCTCGTACTTAGCATTGCCTAGGATAACCTGAGGACATGCATAAGAAAAGGGTGAGCTATAAATCCTAGTAAATGAATAAAAATGAAATAACATAAGGAATAAAATACATGTTAGACAATAGGCATATCAATAGATCACAAGATAAGAATAAACATAAAGTCATGATAAAGCATGATAATCATAACATTGAAATGTGGCAACAACACTTAACATGGAATTAGCATGAGCCAAGGCTCATTGCACATGGAGCATGAGTAAACCCTCATTTAACATGGAGCATGAGTAAACCCTAGTTTCACTTGAATTATCATGACACAACACTCATTACACATGATGTATCATGATACTATACTTTACCCAATGCATTGGAGCGCTATAAGGGCGCACCCTTCTTAAACATTTCATTTCATGCATAAATGTGCCACATAGATAATATAACATGGAATAAATCATCATAATTTATTCAAAAATAAAGGTATTTGAAATACATACATGAATATTTATAATAAATAAGTAAATGTGAATAAAGGTGAATACCCGTGATAGATAAATGGGCATGGTATTCACTACACAATGACATTGGCTTGGAAAATTGCAGTGCAATTTCGGCAGCATAACGCCGTGAAATACGAACTCATAAAAAATGGTTGATGAGAGAGAAAGGGGTGTCTTGTCATATTTACATGAAATGTACAGTAAGGGGGTCATATATACACATGTTCCAACAAACATAATAGAATTTAGATGCATAATACAAAATAATTACTTGGATGTAAAAGAGGAGAGGGAAATCCTTCATGGAATTTTGACATGGTAACAGGTGTACATGGGACACATTAATGAGAGAGAAAGGGGTATCCCATCATCCAAAAAAAAGAGAGAAGTATGGGGGAGGTGTGAAATTATACCCCAACATTTTTAATTGAAAACAAAAGGGCATAACAACTTAAAGAAAATTTGATAAAAATGAGAAAGGAAGAAATCCATTACTTGGAAGTGTGATCCCAAAGGCTTGGGGGAGGCTTGAGAGAGGATTATTGGGAGCTTGGGGAACCTTGGGGGGATTTTATAGAGATTAGGTCAGGGGTTGGTCAAAATCTAATGGCTTTGAGTGAAGGGGAAATGGGAGCTTGGGTGGGTTTATATAGGAAGGGAGAGGGAATTCTTTATTATTTAGGTTTGGGACACCTCACATTAAACTAATCAATACCACAAACCAGACCGTGGTTCTTTCCCATGGTATTTTCCAAATGGAAGCTAAAAACAATACTTTATAAATAAAATGGTCTAAAAACTTAAAATAATAGGGTTTCTTAGGTGGAGGTGAGTCATACTCTCAAGGAAAACAATTTAAAAAGACAAAATGTTTTATAAGTCTTGAAGGGTCCACAAAAGCTTTGTAAAATAAATCAAACAAATATAAAATCACATTATTTTAATTATAAAACATATATTGGACAAACATAATATTTATAGTATTTTATTACCTCACTATTGGGTCATTATGATGTCATAAAACACGTTATATATTTAAATAGTATTTAATTTTTACCCAAAAAATCGACTGTCTCAGAAAATTATGAAAAAATCAACATTGGATAATTTTGACTTCTTGATTACAAAAATAATATTCATTTTATCTAAATAATTTTATAAATATTTTAATTTTTTACTTTTAAAATAAAAACTGACATTTATTGAAAATTCATGGGTTTTGACAAAAACAGTTTTCAAACCTTAATAAAAATTACAATTACATTCATAAAATTATATGATCATTTTTATTTAATAAAAAGTAATTTAATAATAATATTTTATTAAAATAATATTTAATTTAAAAACCCATTAATTCGTCAAAATAGATTTCTTAGTTGAATATTAAGTAAAAATACAATTTGTACTATTTACAAAGTAAAAATAATATAATGAATGTATATTCATTATTATATACAAAAATAATACACATATTAATAGTGCTAATGTCTTGTTACATAACCCCTTATAACCCATGCATAAGACCGAAGGTTAAGGTGTGTGATGGTGACTGACTCTTGGGGTGGCTCAGATAACATTGCTCAGGTGGTAATCTCTATCAACTTCCACTTCTCACGTAGTCGGTTCCGCTCAAGTTTAACGTGTTCAAGCTCAGCTTGGGATTGGTCAAGAGCGAAGCCCAATGATGCCACCTCCTTTCTGAGATCCGACAAATGGGCTTCATACGGGGCAAGTCTACTCGATAAGGTCATCGCTTCATTTTCTTGAGTAAATTGGATTTGTTAAAGACCATATTTATACTAATCATGTGATCACTGTTCAACAACTACAATAGCAATGGTCACAATTCTTAACGGTATTTTAAAATCTAAAAACATAAAACCAATTAAGTTCACATTTTATATAACCATAATAATACATTTAATTAGATCCAGAGGAATTTTCACTAATGAAAGTTTGGGTCATTACAGAATCAATGTATCATACCTCACGAAGAGAACATGTTATCATAATTTTAGTCAATTCATCAAATTACACAATTCATGATATACCTAATAATTATCTGAAGTCTAAGGACCAATAAAAATTTATTTAGATAAGAATATCCAATGAATCATATAACATATGGAATTCCCACTGGGGGTTCTATTCTCATAACCTACTATCATGAATATTACAGTGTGAACTTCCTGAGAAGAAGTATTAATATCTTCTAATCCTTCTACAAATCATATATTGCATTATTTTTATTATATCAGATATATTTCATATTTCCATAGAATATATATTTAAGAATATTTTCATAACACTTTAAGTTTCTCATCATAAAATGAAGCAAATATGACCTTTTGATGAGACTTATACTTTTATAACATTATCACACAAATTTTACATAGACTTACATTCATAATGTGATAAAATGTTTATTAATATTCAGGTATTTAAATATATAGGTAATAAAAAGTAAATTGTATTTATTTCAAGGGAACAAACTCCAACAGATTCCCTCTTTCACTGGATATAACTACCAATGAATTTAATTTTTCTTGATATCACATGATATTCTTGCTTCTACTGAGATAAGGATTTAGGCAATGGGTCTACCACATCATCCTCCATTGTGACAAAAATCCCTCAAGAGATGATACTTCTAAAGTATATGCTTTAGCCAATTATGTGACCATGGATACTTGGAAAGGTCAACCTTAGTAATATTATAATAATACAATTTGATAAGGTATTTACTTCTAGTAATTACATAAATATCCAATATGATGTTTTGTATCAACACCAAATATTTTTCTACATTATAAGGCATAATATACTCAAACTCTGGTGTAGAATAGGTGACCATTGGATTCATTAACCTCTTACATCACAAAACTCTATGATTAAAAAAATAAATATCCATAATATGATTTTAGATCATTATCACCTATATGGAAACTAATATCTATATATTACCCAATGAATGGTTCCTCACATCCTCTATAAACAAAGAACATATCTATTTTATACCTCAGATACTTTAGTATAGTCTTTAGAAAAGTTCAATACTAGTATACAAGGGATTATTGATATCTAACTACAATGATTAAAGAATAGGAAACATCAAGACTAATTCATATCATGAGATACATGATATTTTCTATCTCAAATGCACATGGAATAATGATCATCCTATTTCTTTTCTCTTGTTTCTGAGGAAAATTTTCATGAAAAAATTTATACCATGATACCTTGGAAATAATACCCTCTTGTACAATTCCATAATTAATTTCATTAGTACCTCTTCAATGTATGTTCCTTGACATAGTTTATGAAACCTCTTAGATATGTCATGAAAAATATTGATCCCTAAAATGTAGGTTTTTTCACCTAAGTCCTTTATAAATAAGCACTAGTTCAACTATGTCTTAAATATATATAATACTGTTATATAATTTCCAATTAGTAATATTCCATAAATATACACTACTTGGATAAAAATTAAACTCATACTAAACATCTTGTAGGCATAAGGTTCAATTTTTTTATTTATGAAACAAAATTACATTATGGATTCATCAAATTGAATGTTTTATGATTTGGATGGTTTCTTCAACCCATAAATAGACCACTACAACTTGAATACCTTATTTACATACTTTGGAGTCACAAACACTTCTAGATGTGTCATATAGAAAAATTTTATAAAGTTATTATTAATGAAATCTATTTTGAAATCCATTTTACAAATCTTATAATCATAGTGATCTACTATATAAATTATAATTCTGGTGGATTTTAGCACAAAAATTAGAAAAAGGATTTATCATAGTCCATGACTTGATATTTCTCAAACCCTCTAGAAAACATATCCTCCTTATAGGTACCAACATTACCTTCCATGTATAATTTCTTCTTGAATACCCATTTTCCCTAAATAGGATTTACATCTACTGGAAGATCTACTAAAACCTGTACTTGGTTCTGGTTCATGGAATTCATATCATAATTCAGGGATTCATAGCATCATTTCTTCCTTTATGTGACTATAAGAAATGTTATTAAAGGAGAAATGTTATGGTTATGGATATTTATTCATCTAAAAATTGTTTTTAAATTTTATGAATTTAGTTATGATTTTTTTGAACATCAAAAATGGGGAGATTTTTGAGAATGTGTTGATTCAATAATTTCATTAATTTCTTTTTGGTTTTGATTCTCACAAATGCCTAAATTTATGTTTCTAAAAATGTTGATTTCAAGTGAATTTGAGGAAGATAATATTCATTGGAAATATTTTTTGAAGTATTTTAGATGTGTTATTTTGGAAACATTTTTCATACCCTACATTTTTAAGTGTAACATAAGGTTTGGAGACCCTACATTTGGAAGAAAATGTATTGATCATACAAACTAAATTTGGAAGAAACCATAAGTTTGAGAAAAAGAATAGTATTATTTATCAACCCTATATTTTAAATAATTTTCTATTATCAACCATATGTTTTTAAACAACCATATGTTGTCAACATTATGTTTTGATTTTGTCATTAGGTGAAGGAACCCTATGTTTAACTATTCAAAAATAGATTTTTAAATTCAAGATATTATCTTGGATTTATGAAACGGTTTCACCAATAGTAAAATATCTATTAAATGTTATTTTATGAATGATCCAAAGTTTCAAATTAAATGGAATAAATTGTATTTGTTTATATGAGAAGTTATAACTATCATGAATGATTTTGAAATGAAATATTCATGATTTATTATGTAATATTTATGGGGCTTGTTAGACCAGGATCTATTAGACCTAAAGTATCAATATCATGGAAATATTAATCAGATAAAAAGATATGAGAAAATAAACAAATATATAAATATGAAATATGTATTTTTGATAACAATAATTCTTTCATTGTCTTTAGAGATACACTTTGGATTCATACATATTTTTATCTATCTGATCGAATCACAGTTGTTGCTATGGTTATTTCTACATCTTATTGTCACATATTATTTGGTAAGATTGAAAAATAATTTTTTAGATATACGATTTGGATATATGCATGTTTACAAACCTTTTTGGTCTTTTTTCTATCAATTTTTGAAGTGAAACATTGAATATCTACTTATTGTTCTGTATTATTTAAGATCTAAATACATATATCAGTTTTTGTTTCAACTATGAAGTAAAACATGTTTTCTTAGTAAAATAAATACATAATGATTTATTATAGTTCTGGATGCATACAATCTTTCAAGTAAAAGTGTAATCTTCTTTTACTATGTTGTGGATTTTTAGTTCCCTATAAAATAACCAGAAGTCCTAATAAAATTCTTGTAGTGTGTCAACTGACTATACTCAGTTGTTTGATTAAGAGGTCTCTCGATAAGAGGAACTACTAGTGAAAGTCTCCAAGCTAATGGAGTAAAGAGTTGTGGAGTAGAATAGGGGATACTTGTTCCATAAACCCTTATACATCACTATATTCTTTTCCTTATTTATTTTCACTTCTCACTCCATTATAAAAGAAAAGGAAAGGTTTGCTGCATAATAAGAGAGGTGTTAAGAATCTATCAAGTTTTGAAGAACATAATTATCCTAATCTTGTTTATTTTTCTTCATCATAGTCATTTCGAGACAACATGATCTATATATTATGCACAATAATTGGAACTTTCAAGACAATGCATGCATGAGAAAAAAAAAAGAAATTAACACTTGAAGCAATGAATATAACGAAATATTATTTACAAATAGGTGGTAAAATGTTAAAAAAGGATAATATATGATATTATAAATTTGAATATGGTTTGATTATAAATTAATAAAATTATTAAAACAATTATATAGGAGGTTTAATCATTTTTAACCAAAAGGAAGCATGAGGTAAGGGACTTCGTATCAATTTTCCTTCATTAAGAAATATTGTAATGTTATGCACCAAGTTATATTTATATAGCATTTATATTACCCCTTTTAAATGTAATATCATTATTACATAATAATTCATGATATTTTTTGTTTTTATTTGAATTATTCTAGGGGATTTTACTTATTATATTCCAATTTTAAATAATTTCATAACTCAATTTCTTTTAATTGGGATATATTACTTATTCAATATCATTGAATTTATATGATTATGTGTGTAATGAATTTTGAATATATTACTATGTATTTAAACTTTTTTTATGTTGATTTACATTATATACACATAATCAATTCATTTGTTAATTCTCACTTCCATGTTATGATCTTGTAAGGGTTTATTTCACAATCTTATTGTAATTGTGATTGTCTATGCTTGAATCTTAATTGAAGGAAATAATTTAAACATTAGATAATAAAACCCTTTAATTTTCTTCTCCTATAGTTATTCCTGAATTTTTCAAGCAATAGTACCATTTTTAAACTCTTTGGTACTTAAAATGACTGCAAGATTCTTTTTATGAAAATCCAACTTTATTTCTCTCTTCAGTCGAAAATCCTTTTTATTTTAAAACCATTTTTTATAAAAAAATCAGTAATGTTTTTAAAATTATCCAAATTATTTATGAATTTAATTTTTCCCATTTTTTAATTTTTAATTTTTTTGAAATGAATCTTCAGGTCGTTTTCTAAATGAGGTATCTTTGGATTTTTTTGGAAAATGTGAAAGGAATATTTACTTTATCATGTACAGTATGTATGATATTTAACACTATCATGATTAATCAATATTTTAAAGGTTATTTTATAAGTTTAAAAGGTTATTTTAAAATATATTTCTTCATTTTTTTTTTGAAACTTTTTGTTTTAAAAATATTTTCAAATTTAAAAAAGGAATTATTCATAAAGAATGTTTTTAATAACATTTTTATGGTATTTCCAATCATAAATGACAATAAATCTTTATTTTAATTTCACTACACCAGGGATATGTTGCATTGATTCCATATTTATTCTTTCAAAGGATGTTTTATGATCATTTTGACCATCCAATGTTTTGAAATTCACTTTATTGATTCATTTTTGTTGTCATTAACTTTACCTTGAAATATTCAATTTACTATGATCATTGGAAATTAAATTTCACATAAATATCCATATTATTTATCATAGATATATTTATAACTTAAAAAATATAACATTTTTCTTTATGGTGTTCTACATTGAAATATATTTTATTATCTAGGTAAATATTGATAAATCTACATTATTTACTCAATACAAATATTTGATGATAAGGAAGATTATTCATGAATTAAATATTTTACTTGATATATAGGGAATTATTTAGACATGAAGATATGGGTGGGACCAATTTATTGATATCCCCTTGATGCATCAGTAGTATCATGAGTGGAATCAATTGATTAACCATAGTTAAATGGGTTTTTGGTGTATACCTACCCATCAGTTTTTAACTATCTTCTGAAATGTATTGATGATATATGTATCATGATTTATGAGATCATGACATATAATAATTAATAATTTCTTTCATTAATAATTAATTTATCATTTTCCCTATTATTTTCAGAATTACATTATATTTAGATGCATTTTATTTCTCATATTATCAAATAAATGGAATGTGTTTTCAGTTATTTACCTTAAAATATTCATTATGCCTTATCTATTAATAATAGTCTTATTTTTGATTAAATGAAATGTTTGTTTAGTTATTTACATTTCAATATTTATTAAGCATTATCTATTCTTATAGTTTTTTTAATTAAATGGATTTTGTGTTTAGTTATTTACCTTTCTATGTTGATTATTCTTATTGATTCATGATAGGTTCCACTGTACTTAACCCATACTAATGATTTGAGCTCGCCCTTATTTGGTTTCCTTTCCCAATAATCCAGTAAGTATACTAAGAATGACATGAAAAGATATAATAGTGGGAATAATTATATTCTTGAAAAAAAATTATGATATAATTTGTGTTTTAAAATGTAATTCAAGACTCAAGTATGTATATAGTTTACCAATACTACTAAACTATTCAGCCCTTTAGGATGAAATTAATTGTATCTCATGGCCATTTAATAAATTAACCACTAACTATATAATAGTAGAGTTGGGGTATTTATAGTTATCATTAGAGGATGTTTAGCATAAATCTTGTGAACTATATTTAAGAAATCATAGATTAGAGAACATAACCCTATGATAAACTTTGAGGATATGTATAAAAGAACATCTTAAAGATTTCGTAAGGTATATATTATATTATTTTTCCAAGAAATAAATCATTTTTTCATAATAAAATTAGATTTGGTTCTCGAAAAAAAATACCAATGGGTAATAACTCAAAAAAAGATACATCAGGATTGTCCCGAGTGTTACATGGTACATGGAAATAGGCCTTATAATACACCTATTTTGACACTACCAGGGGAAATTATTTGATAACTCACATTTTAATTAAAAATAATTATGGAGGATTTGAATAGACTATGACAGTTTATTACTTAGGTTTAACCTAAGGTGTGTTAGATTGAAAAGGTGTCATGATTTAGACATCAAATAAATGACTATATGGTTTTCCCACTATGATTATTATATCTCATATATACCTTTGGTTTTAGTCGATGGATAGAACCCAAAGGAATAATGTTAACATTTAATATAAAGGAAAACATGGTGACTATAGGAAACAAAATAAGATGATGAATGGAGTGAATGATATAATTATTATTCCTAATTATTTATCTCCAAATATGATTAACAACCTATACCTTAACCAACACCCATACCCACTAAAGAAGAGAAAAATAGAGTTAACTAAGAACTTGAGTGGGGTATACCATAGAGGAAATAAGTATAGATTTATTTTATGTTATATATATGGGGAACCTGGTCATTATCTAATTCAATGTATTTTCATTATCCTAGAATTTTTAGTCTATTAATTTGTGATAAATATGGTTTTTGAGGTGTTCAGGGGTAGTCTGGGGTGTTTCTGGGACACGTGAGTCATTCAAACGGCGATTCATTTCAAGAGTTTTCCAAATTTCCAATTTTCAAAAGGTATCACATTATAGAGGTAGGTCATTCTGGTGGTAGCTCACCCTGGGGGTGGCTCATCTTCGTAGTGAGTCCCTGACGGTGACTCGCTAGCAGTGAGTCATCTGGTGGTGACTCGCTAACAGTGACTAATCTGGTCGTGACTTGTCTTGTGGTGAGTTGTCTAATAATGACTCGTCTAGTAGTGAATAGCTAGGGGTGACTCTTTTGTTGGTGACTCATATGGAAGTGACACACTAGTAGTGACTCATCTGTCGGTGACCCATCTGGTACTGCTAGTGAACCATTTCAATAGTTTTCCAAATTTCCATAATTTTTTAGATTTTTCTAGTCTTTCCCATTTGACGTCCTTTTTTGACACAAAAAGAGTTTAATTACATATTTAAGTGGTTTTGAATCCATTTCAAGGGATATAAATTATATCTTTTATTATCTAAAAATCAAAAGGCTTTTAAATTATCAAACTTCATGGTTGTATTGAGATCCTCCGTTAATGGAAATTTTAAACTATATTCAATCCCAAATATTCACGGTCTAGTCTTCCTAAAGAGAAGATAATTCATAACATCCTTTGGTCTTTCCTTCTCTTGATATGGGATGTACCAAACCCGTCTTCCTATAGTAGTCTTCAAACAAGGTGCTGTAGTTGGTTTGAGTCCCCCCCTGAAGTAGTTTCCTCCTATATGTACCCCCTATTTTGGTGCAGCAAGCTTGGGAAATAGGCTATGTTGATATTCATTCTTATAAGTTGGTTTTTACTTAGTTTATCTTTATGTGTATCATGCAGGATGGGTTTATTATTATCACCTCTTATGAATATGGTTTCATTTAAATTAATATAAGATAATAAAATTGGTTTAAGATCAATATACAGGGGCTGGGAAAAAGTGATGTATGATATGTTTTTTATTTTTTTTGGTTGTTATGGTGAATTTTATAGGCTAAATACCCACTGAAAATCATGGACATTGGGGTACATTCTTGTGCACAAGTTTATTGGTTGTAGAATACATGCATGTAATGTGGTTGTTGACATCACATATTATAAAATTAGTTCACCACATAAATTCAGTTAAGATAAATGAATGCCCTAGGATTATATGGTTTATGTGATAACTCCCTAAATTAAGTAAAATTGAATAAGGGATGCCCTGATAAATATGAAAGTATATTTTTATCTATTATGTGTTGTGACATATTTATAGACACAATGATGTGTTGTGGGTTAGATATTGTGATATTGTGGATGAAATATTACTGTGTTTTGATATTTGGGGGTATTGAATGATATGTTTTATATAGTGGGGTTGTGATGGTTGTTATGATATAGTGGTGTAGTAGGGATGCGAGGGTGGGTGTTGTATGGTTTTTCAGTGGGGATATGAAAAAGGGGATATGGCTAAGAATTGGCGATTATGTGGGATTATTGGTAAGAGATAAATGGATTGTTATATAGTGCTACTTTTTTTGTGTTGGTTATTGTATTATGTGAATTAATTTTAGTTTCTTAGGAACTATAGAACTAAAATGGAATATCCATTCTTGGGAATAATCTTGAAAAAATGGTTTATTTGAAATGGAATGTAGAATGTGAACAGCTAATGAATGAATGATAATATCCTAGAATTTAACGAATCAATGTATTATTAATATGGGATTATTTGATATTTGTGAAATATTTCAGGAATCCAAATGTGGATTAAAATTATAACATGAATTATGGATTGTGTTGTACTTATATCGTGTTATACATATGATATGTGGGTTGTTATATTATATCTACCCATGTATTAATGGAATTAATAGTATATGTTAATATTTTTAAACGAGCATGTTTATTGAGGAAATGAATGATGGGTTGTGTTGATTAACTGGTTAATGTTTATATATAAAAAAATGGGTTTGAAATATGAAATAATATGAAATATATTTCCTCAAAATGTTTATTTCAAAAATCAAAGTGGATGATAAATTGGAAATTATTGATATAACAGAGACTCTAGAATATGTCTTAAATATTGAAAATGAATTTTGGTTTCTGTTTTGTTATGTGATTTTTGTCATTTAGATGTGGCAGTGATTGTGTGGATTATGTGAGACGGTTAGTTCTTATTATAAACTCATAGGATGAGCTTGTGTGCTATAACTCTAAATGTATATACACTATATGTTCTATTGATTTCTATACGCAGCCCACCCTAGTTTAGTAATATGTACTAAACACCTCCATCTTCACAGGGGATGGTGTCTTTCCCAAACATCCCAATGGAAGGATGGATGGTTGGCCACCTGCTCTTCCCTACTATGTCTTCTAGGTAGTGATAACCCAAGATTTTTTGGGCATGTTTTGGTTTGTGAGGCCCAGGTGTGTGTGGAAGAGTTGTTCTTTCATAGGTGTCTTTGGGATGAAATGTGTTAGGATTCCCCATGTGTCATCAGGATGAGATATTGTTTATGGATCAGATGTCTATGGGTGGGATGTGATGTGGTATGTTACCCATAAATTTGTGAGTGGGATGTGATGTGGTATGTGGCCCAGGTGACTATGGGTGGGATGTGGTTGTGAGGCCCAGGTGTGTGTGGGAGGGTTGTGATGTGGTATGTTGGGAAGAGGTGGGAGTTCTAGGAGATTTACCATTAGGGTGTGATAGTGGCTAATCGGTGGGAAAGTGATACGGGGCACCCTATCATCGGTGTGTGTTATATTACATTACATGGCTTGTATTATTTGGTGAGTGTGCCTTAGTGAGGTTGGGTGGTTAGTACACCTTTTTAAGTATTGTTTTGTTCTGCAACTTTTATAGGGTGTATTAGTATGCTCTTTTCACATGTTCTTGAGAAAATTTGGTTTTTCCTAAAGAGTATACCCGTATGCTCACCCTACGTATATAAAATCTATATTTAGGTTTCCATAAGGACTTTGTGGACCATGATGGACATTTTTAGTTCGAACTTTTGGAGATATTGTTGTGTCTCTGCCTTTGCTCTTATTCTTTTGGTCATTCATTTGGAAACATTTATATGTATCAGTTTTGATTTATACATGCATTATGGGATGGTTTGGATTTATTTTATAATATTTCATGGAGTTTTTGTGGATGATTCATCTTATCTTCCAATATTTTTTCTTTAAAAGGGTAACACCTCTCATTTTGTGATACTTGTATACCCTTGGGTTTGTTCACCATCCTAGGGCATACAAGACGCATGACTTAGGTGTCATTATCTCCATTTTTTTCATTACCATCCTAGGAGGGGTATCATTGGAGGGAGGTGGTCATGACAGAATGGTATCATAGGATAATGGTTGAGAGATAGGGTGGATTTTGGAATTAGGCACAGTGAGTAATGCATGGGATAGTATGGCAACAGTGTCCAAAAATCATGGTGCGTAGGCCAAGGAATACCAGCTAGGACACAATGATCTAATACAAGGTCTCTGAGCCTACTAAATGACCAAATTAGGTGGAATTTCTTGTAGGGCAGAGACCTAGGAGAGGTGCATTCATCCTAATGACTTATTTTAATATTTTAATTGGTTGATTTTGTGAAGATAAAATGAATTAAATGAATTATGAATTTTGTGTGTTATTTTTTTACTTTTCCCATTCATTTATTTCTAATAAAATTCCTTTATTGTTTTCTAAATTATTTATATAACAAATAGTAAAGAGTAATATAATGGTTGATTGGATTTAATTATTTTTTTGAAACCATCTTGGGGTTTGAATATGTTGATTACTTTATTCTTATAGAATGATTTTTAATGAATTGAATTTATCTTCCCTTATTATAAATGTATAACATGCCTTCTAGTTTTCCTAATATTTGAAATTGTTAGAGAAACATTATTAGTTTATTTTGTAAAGATCAATTGTTTAATTTTGAAAACCCTAATGAAGTATGTAGCCTTAAAGTAGATTTCACGCCAGAATGATAAAATAAATTACTTTAAAACCATTATTATAAGTATTATTACTTTCATATGATCTAATATTTCTTTTGTTACTTTCTATATGTAATTTTTCATAAGCATGTGTTGTTGAATTATTGATTCATAAATTTATGAAAATTTCCATATTAATTAATGACAATTCTTTTGAATTTGGAATCATTGAAAAGAATAAAATTATTCTTATTTTTTCCTTGATTTCAGTTATACATTATTGATATTACCATATCTTGCAAGCATGTGTTAGGATAGAAATCCATTTCACATTTATTTCCAAAGTTTGTAAATATGACAAGCATGCTTTATGACAACTTTTTGAGGCTTAGAACTATATAAGTGATTATATTTTTTTTATGAATGATAATAATTTTTAAGTAACAAAATAACCTTAACACACATGTTAAGTCATGATTAGTTTGTTAAGGAAGGCTTACCTGAAGTTGAAACCATTAGTGTGGTAACTAGAGAAATTCTAGTATGAGAGACCTGCACATGTGGCATGTTTAATACGTTACATTTAAATATGTATATAGAATCAGGTTGTCCTTATTTCAATTATATGCATGTTTTCTTGAACTATGGAATGATTAAATAATGTTTATATTGAGTATGGTAAAGAATGGTATTTATTAACATTACATGTGTAGTTTTAATCTTGTTTTTAGAAAGAATGTTTCCTTGAGCGATGAAGTGATTAAATAATATTCAACTCGAGTATGATAAAGCATGAAACATAGTAATACAACATGTGTAGTTCAAATTTTGTTGTCATAAATCATGTTTTACTTTGATAATTATGACTACATGTTGTTTATGTAATATACTATTTTAATTGAACACAAGAACATAACATATGTAATTTTTCATAGGAAGTTAGAAGTTTATTACCTTGAAAATAATATAAACCCAAAATGTCTTGTGTAACCATATTAAACATGGTGTGTGATATAACACGGGTGAAATTTTTTATTTAACTTGGATGCATGTTAGAGCTATTTAATTCAATACATGATGTTTCACTATAAATAACCTAGAAATGTTGAGTGTTGTTTGTGGTTACACTATTATCATTACATTGATGTGTTGATATGCCTTGCTAAAAATAGATATTGTTGGAAACATTGTATGTGTTGTGAATATTGTAGATTATGAGACCCTTTTTATGAATTCTTGTTTAATATCACCATGTTGTAAAAATTACAATTACTTATATGTGGATAATGAACCAGTTCCCCATGGAAAATTTCAAACGGTGTAATTGTACCTATGTGAAATAATGAAATAAAATAATGTAAGACCCTAAACAGTTATAGAAAATGCTATGTGTTGTTGTCTGTGTTATTTTTCTTGTTGTGATTCCTTATGTGACATGTTATCTATAAAATTCAATCATATAATGATGGAAAACTAGATACTTAATCGAGAAGTGTTGTATATTGACACGATTGAAACCATGTGGGCGAGTCAGTGCCACCCAAAGTGGATAATATCACGACATGGGAATGGGAATTCCTTATTTTTTTTGTTTGGGTATTTGTGTGTGATGATAATTGTGATATTTGTTTAAGGAAATGTGTAGGATGATATAGAGTAGGTGGTTATGTGAAAAGGGTATTTTCCTATGAATGGTAAAATGGTGCAGTAATGTGGCTGCATGAAATTTTCGGTGAACTTTTTCATTGGATATTAAGTGTGACTAGTGGTTCTGTTGTGCAGGGGTAGAAATGTGTGGTGGAAGATATGTTTGGTTATTATGGTAAGAAGATTTTTTTGTGTTGTGATTTTATTGATGGAATCCCTCACCTCTCATAAAATGGTTGACCACATAAAATCAGTAATAAACAACAAGTCATTTTAAAAATCAGAAAACTTATAAATATGGGCTTTCCTCCCATGCCTAAATCTTTTATAATGGAATTGATTGGAATGTTAGACTATTGTATTATTAGTTTTTGTTTTTTTTGATTGATTTTATATTGATGACATGAGTTATGAACTCCAACATATGATGAGAGGGAAACTCTTTCCAATATCAAGACATCTTTTATTACAAAACATTTTAAAACCATACATATCAGTTGGTTCCACCCCAAGAAAACAATATCACGGTTTGGTAGATTGGTTCCTTTGATTTGTATGCTTATTGTAGCTCTGTATATATTAAAATAAGTTTTTTATGGGTAGAGAAATGTTATTTGAAACTCCTATAAATAATGACATAAAAATCTGAAAAATAGAAATTTGAAATATTGAACCCCCTGTTGTTTCAATATAAGTATGTTCCTGGTAATTAATGTTTTTATAAAAAAACTGGAAAAAATTTAAACTTAGATAAGATGTTACGTTTAAACTCATTTCATATTTCTTATTAATGCTATTTTTTAATTCATGTTTTCTAAACATGATGTTAAATTGTATTAATATTAACTTGGTAAAGAGAATGATATAGTTCTGTTATAAGGATAGAATAAGTTTTGGGAATGCATAAACCCTCATAATTCATGTTAGTGGTCTTGGGAAGCATGTTGAAGAAAAATGGTTTTAAAATAAATGAGAGTGTTTTCACAGAGTATTTTGATAAGTACCATGCAATAATATGGATTCAAAAATAGATTTAAACTCAAAATATTTTTCTTAGCTGATTGAAATTATTTTAAAATAATATCATTCATCGAAATGTTTTAATAAAAATATTTTCTAAACATAGAAAGTTCCAAAAAAAGTTGAGATACATGTTTGGAAAGTAATATATCATTTGAAAAATCAGGCTTATCTTTTAAACTCATTTACCTATATGAATTAGAAAATATTTTGAAAATAAAATATCTATGGTTGTTAAAATAATTATTACTCAAACGTTCTAATCTATTTTATTCGGGCTATATTAATCATGATATGCTTTAAAAGTTTCAATTATAAATTTTATGGATTATAAAATGAGTATAGTGCATTTTTAGATATTCATACAATGGAATGTCTAAGTGAATTCATTGAAGAAGAATATATAACAATGTTTTCACTTATCTAAAATTTATTCCTTCTATTAAAAACATTGTGACAAAATTGTTTTTGATTGTGTTAACTTCCATGGTGTTATTATTGTTGTTTGGTTGTAATGTATTTAGTATTGAACTTGTTATATGTATCGATGTGGATGTTCTCTTATTTGAGAGGTATCTCCCCTTGGAGATTGTGTTTAATTTATTGTGTAGATTTACACTTCTTTTCCCATGCAGTTTTTGTGTTCCAAATATACCAAGATCCCTTAGAGGTATCTCATGGGTTCGTCGGACCACCATTCTCATTCCTTCTAGTTTTGTTTTGGTTCTCGAGGACAAACCATTACCCTATTTTGGGTGTTGGAGAGGTATGGGGGCATGGAGTGTAGTATTCAATTATTCTTATGTTCGAGGGTGAATGTTATGTTATGATGTTGTGGGTTTTTGGGAAAAAATGTTTAGCTTTTTATTGTTTTTTAGGTGTAACAAGATCCTTGAGAGGTATCTCAAGGGATGGTTGTTCAGACCATTCCCCTCTTTTCTTCTGGGCTGGTTTTGAATTATTGAGGGTGAGAATATTTTGATTGGTATTTTATTTAATTTACTAGACTTTATTGTCCATTACATTGTGAGAAATCCAGTGTTTG
This sequence comes from Viscum album, assembly GCA_963277665.1. Lineage (NCBI taxonomy): Eukaryota > Viridiplantae > Streptophyta > Magnoliopsida > Santalales > Viscaceae > Viscum > Viscum album. Next base: position 1,970,230,226 of record OY728161.1, read on the forward strand.
AGGTGTCTGTGGGTAGTGCAAGGTGTTTTTGGGACATGTGAGTCATTCCAATGGTGAATAATTTCAAGAGTTTTCTAAATTTATAATTTTCCAATAGTATATCATTATGCAGGTATCTCATTCTAGTGGTATATTTCTTTGGTAGTAGCTCACCCTGGTGGTAGCTCATCCTGGTGGTGACTCATTAGTGGTGACTCGTCTGGCGATGACTCGTTGGTGGTGACTTGTCTGGTGGTGACTCACTGGCGATGACTCACTAGTGGTGACTCTTCTAGAGGTGACTCAATAGTGCTAAATCATCTAGAAGTGACTCATTGGTAGTGAATCTTCTTATGGTGACTCTTCTAATAGTGGTGGTGACTCGTTTCAATAGTTTTCTAAATTTCTATATTTTTCCAGTTTTTCCCTTTTGACGTTCTTTTTGATGTAAAACGAGTTTAATTTCATATTTAAGTGGGTTTGAAGCAGTTTCAAGTGATATAAATCATATATTTGATTTTGTAAAAATCTATGGGCTTTTAAATGGTCCAACAACATGGTTTTATTGGGTTCTACCATTAATGGAAATTCTAAACTATATCTAATCTCGAACATTAGAGATCTAGTCTTACTAATGTGAAGATCCTTACTACCCTATTTTAGTTTTTCTTTCTCTTGATATGGGATGTACCAAATCCTTCTTCCCATAGGAGTCCCAAAACAAGGTGCTAGAGTTGGTTCGATTCCCCCTTGAAGTAGTTTCCTCATGTATGCACCTCCTATTTTGGTGAAATAAGCTGAGGAAAAAGGCTATGTAGATCATATTTTCTTCCATGTAGGTTTTTACTTTGTTTCTATTTATGTGTATCATACAGGATGGGTTTATTATTTTCACCTCTTGTGAATGTGGTTTCATTAAAATTAATGTAATATAATCGAATTGGTTTAAGATCAAGAAACAGGGGTTGGGGAAAATATGATGTATGATATTCTTGTTATTTGTTTTGGTTATTATAGTGAATTGTATAGGCAAAATACCCTCTAAAAATGTGGTAATTGGGGGTTCTTGTTTTTGCACTAATTTATTAATTATGGAATACATTCATTTTATGTGTCTATTAATGTCACTTATTATATAATTAGTTGACCAGGTACATTTTGTTAAAATAAATGGATTCCCTAGGATTATAAGGTTTCTACGATAACTCCCTGAATTAAGGTAAATTGAATAAGGGATTAACTACTAAATCTGAAATTATAATTTTCTTTGTTATGTGTTGTAACATGTTTGTGGACGCGATTGTGTTTTGGGGGTTGGCTCTGGTGATATGTTAGATGGAATATGATTGTGTTGTGATTAGTGGGGGTAGAGGATGAGATGTTTTATGTAGTGGGGTTGTGATGGTTGTTATGATATAGTGGTGCAGTGGGGATGCAATGGTGGGTGTGGTATGGTTATACAGTGGGGCTATAAAAAAGATGAAATGGTTTTCCTAACAAATGTTGATTTTAGAAATCAAAGTGGCTGATAAAGTAAAAATTATTGATAAAATAGAGACTTTGGAATATGTATTAAAGATTGAAAATTAATTGTGTTTTTATTTTTGGGTGATTTTTATGCATTTAGAATTGGAAGTGATTATGTGAATTTTCTGAGATGGTTAGTTCTTGTTATAAACCCATTGGATGGGATTGTGTGTTGTAACTCTATATATATGTACACTATACATTCTATTGATATCTATATGCATCCCACCCTGGTTGAGAAATATGTGCCGAACACCCCCATCCACATGGGGGAGGGTGTCTTTCCCAAACATCTTGGTGGGAGGATGGATAACTAGTCACATGCTCTTCCCTGCTGCCTCTTACAGGTGGTGATCGACCAAGATTCTTCAGGTAGGTCGTGGTTTGTGAGGCCTAGGTGTGTGTGGGTGAGTTTTTCTTTCCATGGCTTCTTTGGGATGATATGTGTTTGGATTTCTTAGGTATCTTTAGGATGATATGTGATTTGTGGACCACGTGTCTGTGGGATAGATGTGATGTGGTATGTTCCCCAGGTGTCTACGGGCGGGATGTGATGTGGTATGCGGTCGGGGTGTCTGCGGGTAGGATACGATGTGGTATGTTTCCCAAGTGTCTTCAAGGAGGATATAGTTATGAGGACTAGGTGTGTGTAGTTGGGTTTTTATTGGGTATGTTCGGAAGAGTTAGGAGAACCAATATGTTTTCCATTAGGGTGTGAGAGAAACTAATCAATGGGAAAGTGGTGTGGGGTACCCTATCATTGTGGTGCATTATATTACATTACATGAATTTATTTATTTAGTGAGTGTGCCTTGGTGAGGTTGTGTGGTTAGTAAACCTACTTAAGTGTTGTTTGGTTCTTCTACTTTCACATGGGTGCATTAGTATGCTCCTTTCACATGTGCATGAGATACTTTGGTTTCTCTTAATGCGTATACATATATGCTCACCCTACGTATATAAAAATTATTTTCACGTTTCCAGAAGGACTTTGTGGACCATGATGGAAATTTATAATTCGAACCTTTGGAGCTGTTGATGTGTTACTTTTTTAGCTTTTATTGTTTTGGAATTTCATTTGGAGACTTTTATATGTATCAGTTTTGATTTATAATTGCATTATGGGATGTTTTGGATTTATTTTATAATATTTCATCTATTTTTTGTGGATGAGTCATCTTATATCTTGATTTTGCTTATTTAAAAAGGGATAATTCCTCGCATTTTGTGATACTTGTATATCCTTCATATCGGTTGCCACCCCAGGGCCTACTAGAGGTGAGACTCAGGTGTCATTATCTCTCTTTCTTCATTATCATCCTAGGAGGGGTATTTTTAGAGGGAGTGGGTCATGACAGTCCTCTTATAAATTTTAACCCATATACCAAGGAAGGACCTATGTTGAAATAAAATGGTTGAAGTAATTATGTATTAGGATTAAAGAATTAAATTTTAGAAGTATTTTTACCAATGGTATTTTGGTTATAAGAATCATTAAATATAGAAGTACTTTATTAAAATTTAGAATCCTATATGTATACATTAACAAAAGAGTTATGGATACTATCATTATTTTATGAGTTTAAGATTGATCCTTAGTTAAAAGTCTTAAACACCCCTTTCTAGGTTTTATGTTATGGTAGTATACCAATATTAAGGATATTTTTGGGAGACATTTATGGAAACAAAACCCATTGATTTAGTATATGTTTTTGTGAAAATTTTATTCAAGGAAGAATTACCTTACATTTTGTGGGAATAAGTTTAATAAAATTCGTAACTTTTAGGTATTATCATATATTTGGTGTTGAGATAATTATGAGATTTTACACTGGTAATTCTATAGGAATTATTTTGATATGGTTTTAGAAAAGGGACAACCCACATTTTGGGTGACAAATTGTCACATCTGGGAAGGCAATTAGTCTTGAACCCATAACTAAAATATGGAAAGGGTGATGCACCTACCATTGGATTGTGTGATGGCATGGTTAATATATCATTTTTTAATTAAATGATTTGATGAATAAATATTAATGTATTATATTGGATAACTTGTGCTAAATATATTAATTTTGGAAAATATTTAGAGATATAAGGAAGGACTTGTCACTATTTCATGGATTTTATGATCTGTAAAAATTAAATTTTAGTTCTTCGAGCATAAAAAAATTAATTCATGGATATTCATTTAATAGATTAAGACATGAAGTATAAGTTGATTAAATAACAACCAAAAGATGAAATTGTGCTTATGAAATGTAAATTTATCAAGCAATTATAGTTCCTTATGTTTATAGTCATGATGGTAAATAAATTCCTCAACTTTTTGGAAAAATATATTAAAATTTTTTTTACCATGTTACATCCATATTCGATGAATAAAATGGTATTTTAAATCATCATAGGTATATGGTTTTGAGGTTCTTAAAATTACATTGATAATTAAATTTATTATGATCAATTATCTATATCACTCTCTATAATTATTTAAGTTTTTATTCATTGTCTATATCTTCAATTGCCACCAATTTTCTCTTACATAGAATCCTTGTAATTTATTATTCTTGATGAAATTCATAATTTCCTTTCTATCTCAATAAGAGGATGTTTTATTAACCCTTTTTGAGATTTGGGTTTACATCAATGTTATTTGAAAAATACAAACCCTTGATTATCGAGATCAAGATTAAATTGTGAGGACACAATTTATTTAAGGGGGTAGAATGTAACACCAATAGATTTTAAAATAAGAAAATTGGGTTTGATAACATATATGACATCAGACACCAAGATTATATGAGAATGTAACACCCCATGAATTCATGATATATTTCTTTATAAATAAATTTAATCTATTCAATAGTTTGTGACACAAAAAAAATTTGATTTAAATGAAACACAATACTCTATTAAAATATTATTATTTAAAATGTGACCATTATAACCAAGCCGCTAAGTTGGTGGTTATGAATGATAATAAAAAATTATGGAAATTATATTTTATAGACATGTATAAAATAAATTCACTAGATATATTTAAATTATTAATAAAATAATACTTATTTAAAAGAACAATAAATGTTTTCCGAGAAGATGCATTTTTAAAAAAGAAGGTATAATCGCACGTTGTGAACATAATTTAAATATAATTCCAAAACTATTATAAAATTTATTTGGAGAAATAATTTAAAAAAAAATAATTTCAAAAAGAACCTTGGGTTATTTTGTAATAATTTTCGGAAAAGATTATTTTTTTGATGAATAATGAAAATACTATTTTTTATTGAAAACCGCCCTTTTGTTTAAATAATTTAAAAGGTAAAATAATATTTTAAATTGGTTTTAAATTAAAATTATTAAATTAAATTAAAATTCAACTAATTTTTTCATTGTAACTGATTTAATATTTAAGTTCTATTTAAAAACTTTTTAAACATTTGAAAGGTTTTACTTAGGAAAACCGGGTTTTCAACACATCTACTGGTTTAATTTTAAAATAAATTCTACCACATATAATAATTGGATTTAGAAAAATTAATTACATATTTTTAATTATAATAATTTATATTATCAAATTATTTCAACTTAGTTTTTAACCAATATTAATTTTAAAAGTAGAAAACATTAAATATATTAGTTAAGGTAAAAAATAGGTTTACCTCGTCGTTAAAATAAGAAGATAAGATCTAAAAATGACCTAAAACTTTTAAAAAACCCAATTTATTGAAATATTTTGACCTTATAACCTATAAGTTTTGATAATTACCCATTTTGGATCCTTTTGGTATGTGAAAAATATAGGTACACTTTGTTCTTTTCAAAAATTCCATGTGTCCCTCTCCCACACTTATAAGAGACTACTCCATCCATCTACTTATTATTACCTATAAATCCATTTGGATGTCCAAAAACCTACCATTATATATAACAAAAATCCTTATACACATTATAGAGATAATTTTCTTCCCAAGAAACCAACATTAGGGTTATTAAGATGAGATCTAAAGGATATTTATCTATAAGAATGGAATTGTCTTAATAAAGCTCATTCATTTTATTCTTTTTACACATTCAATTATGTATTAAAACGTACAATATAATACCAATATTATATAAAATATACCTAAGTTTAATTATATTTATGTAATAATATTTATTAATTTCCTCCTCTATCAAATGGGAAAATAAGTTTTCGATCATCTGTGTGGAGAATGATCACCTCGCGAATTAATATAACTTGTTTTCCATTAAACACATATCATTATTATATATAGTGATAGATTTAATATATATGTATATATATGTATTTATAATAGTTATTATATTGTGATAATTTTTGAATTATAATATTACATATAACTTATTAGTTTCCATGTTGTTTAAAATATGATAATATTATTTTTGTGTACAATGGACTACCGTCTCGTGAAGTGATGTGATTTATGATTCACATACAATTTAAATGGAAAGTAATAAATATAAATTTAATTAATATGTATTATATATATGACATGATATTTATTCTTTAAAATTAATATAACACCAAATTGTTTACCCTTTCACTCATTAATGGAATGATATCATTGCTTGTGCGTACATATGACCTATTATCACCATGGAGTGATGTGATTCATTCTTCACATCTAACCTAAAAAAATGATTACAAAAATGTATATAGTGAGAAAATAGGATACTAATAACATTATTATAATTTTGTATATGATGGATCTATATCCTATACATAATAATTGGAACTTTCAGGACAAAACATGCATTAGAAAATAAGGAAATTAACACAAAAAACAATGAATATAATGAAATAATAATAATAAATGAGTGGTAAAATGTTATAATAGATTCATATATGATATTATAAATATGAATATTCTTATTTTGTGATATAATAATATTCATAAAACTGTTATACATGAGTTTAAATCACGTTCAACTAAAAAAAATCACGAGGTAAGGGATTTTGTCTAAATTTCGCTTCATTATGGAATATTATAATGTTATCCACCTATTTTTTATATGGTTTGTATAACACCAATTTAATATTAAATATCATTATTATTTAATAATTCAAGGTATTTTAAGTTTCAATTTTAATTAATCAATGGTATTTTTCTTAAAATTTACATAGTGGTAAAGAATTTTATAGCTCAATTTCATTTCATTAAATTATATTATTTATTAAGTATCTTTGATATTATAAGATTATGTGTAATTAATTTTTACTATATTGTGTTGTTTTTTCACTTTTTAAAATTGAATTTACATTTTATACATATAATCAATTCATTGGTTAATTATCACTTCAACATTATGATATTTGTTAAGGCTTATTTAAAAATAAAATTTTAATCTAGATTTGTTTGTTATTGAATTTGAATTGAAGAAAATTATTTGATAATTGGATAATAAAACCATTGAAATTTATTATACTCAGGTTAATTATAAAGTTTTCAAGTAATAATATCATTTTTTCACTTGTTTTTACTTAAAATTATTGTGGTTTTTTTAAAAAAATTCATCTTTATTTATCTCTTTGGTTGAAAAACCTTCTTCTTTGAAAACCATGTCTTCTAAAATATTTTAAAAAATGCTTTTAAAATTATGAAAATGATTTATTAAAGAAAATTTTACCCATGTTTGATTTTTACAAAATATTTTGAAGTGAATATTCATGTCATTTTCCAAACAAGGATTGTTTGGATTTCCCAAAAATGTGGAAGTAATATTTAATTTAACATGCATGACATGTATGGAATTTCCTACCATCATGAACACTCGATTTTTTAAATATTTTATTATATTTTTCAATGATTATTTTCAAGTAGAATTATTTTCAAAATATTTTTTGAACTTTTAGTTTTAATAATATTTTCAAAGTAAAAAGTATATTTTTCTAAAAAATGTTTTTAATTCTATTATATGTTATTTCTATTCATAAATGAAAACAAATATTTATTTTACTTTTACTCCCAAAGGGATATGTTAAATTATACCATCCTTATTCTTATATGTATTTTTAATGATCATTTTGACCAAGGAAAGTATTGACATTCACTTTCTTGATTCATTTTTGTAGTCATTAACTTTACCTTAAAATAATCACTTTAATTTGATCATTGGACATTAAATTTACCCTAAATATGCATATTATTTATCATGGACATATTTATTTCATAAAACATATATCATCTCTACATATAGTGTTATAAATTAACAATTATTTGATTATCTGGAGAAATATTGATAAATCTATATTCTTTAATCAATATATATTTTTATTGATAAGGCATGTTATTAATTAATTAAATAAATTATTTGAAATATGGGGAATTATTTGGACATGAATATATAGGTTGGTCCTAGTTATAGAAGGACCCTTGGTGCATCGAGAGTCTCATTTGACAAATCAGTTGGCTGCCATAGTCAAATGAGTTTCTAGTGTATACTTACAGATCAATTTTAAATTATCTTGAGAAATGTATTGATAGTAGAGGTATCATGATGATTGAGATCTTAACATCCAATAATTAAACATTTCCTTCATTAAGAATTCAGTTATTATTATCCATGTGGTTTTCATAGTGATATTATCTCTAAATGAATTTTCATTCTAAGTTTATCAATTAAATGACATGTGTTTTCAATTATTTACCTTTCTATATTGATTATGCCTTATCTATTCATAATAGTAAAGTTATAAATTTTATGAAATGTGTATTTAATTATTTACATTGACATACAGATTAAGACTTATCTATTCTTGATAGTCAATTTATTTAAATGGAATGTGTGTTTAGTTATTTACCTTTATATGTTGACGATGATTATTGATTCAATAAAGTTTCCAATATACTTAACCATTAATGATAATTTGAGCACAAGCATGTTTTTTTCCTTTCCTATATATCTAGGAATTATATTAAGAATGATATGAAAGGATATGAAATGTAAGAAATAAGTTTTTTTATTAGGTATGAATCCTTTAATTTTTGGTTTACCTATTTGGTTTTAGACTAATATGAATGTTTAGTGAGGATATGGAGGATATGGGGGTGTCCTAAGCTTGTTTGAATCCCAGAACCCCAGCTGGTAGGAGAAATCAATAGGTCGTAAGGTTAGTATAAACCATGAGGACTAGTCTGTATGGTTTCTCCTAGTTACATGGGGTGTTTAAAGGTAAAAAATAGTCTGCATAGTTTGATAAATCTATTCAACTCAGGATTCAAACCCGTGTAGAGGCTCTATAGTTTTTATAAGAGGAAAATTACACAGTTTGTGCATATATTTTTAAAAAAATGTGCATAAAGCATACATGTTCCATATTGAGGTAGTTTATAGTGCACGATTGGTGATTATGTAGACAAACCTTGTGGCCTTGGAATTTGGGTAAAATTTTTAGATTTTCATTAATGATGTATATGTTTAATACCCCTATTACTTTATATATTTATAGAATATAAGTGGTCTATTTTCCTCCCTTGATTGATCCTCAAGCTACCAAAGATATGTTTGTTGATATTTCATCCATATGAACTCTAATTTGACTTCTAATCTTCCTGTTAGATGCACATCGGTGATTTTTACATTCATATTACACATTTCATCATTTTTATTCTTATTGAAAGTATTATTTTGGTGCTAATAATATGTGCTATTTTAAGAGAATTCATCTGTATTGTTGATTTCTTCTGACCTGGACAAAACTAAAGGCTGATACTGGATGGTTGCTCCTATACAAGCATAAAATAGATTATCTAATAATTATCCCACATAATCATGATGCTTTATGTTATGAATTTTGTTTCTCATGCTATTTTTATCACACATTACCCCTAAAATGAATCTTCCTTTATGTTGGTCAAAGAAAATTAGTCAATAGGGGTGAACTGAGTAATCTATAAAAATTCCTGTTAAAATTTAGTTCTTTGAAAACTTCCCCCAATTAAAAAATATAAACAAATTCAATTTGTTGTGAATTTATAAAATTCATGAATGATCAATTAATTTCTCAAAAGATTGATTAGTTATCAGATATACCAATCCAAATATTAGTATAACTTTTGAAAATAACCTATTGGTTCAAAGAAGTGATAAAAACATTATAAACTAACTATCATATTTCAATTTAGTTTTATGAAATTGTGATAAAATAGAGTAAAACTAAAGAGTAAAACATAGCGAAAATAAAAAAGAGGTTAAGTATCAAGCTGATACTTAGTCCTCCTAACTTGATGATCACCTGCCACCAATCAATTTAATTTAATTAATAGTTAGATCCACAACCTGGATTGGGGTTCACAATAGTACACAAGGCTGTCCAGGTCACACTTGAACTCTACCATAATTATTAGAGGAAAAAACAACAAATAGGTTACACATGACCTATTCCACTGTTCTATGTGGGATACAAAAGATAATAATGAGAGTGAGTTAAAGGATATCAAGTAACCTCTAGTTAAGTATAGGAGTCAGTGTGAGTGAAACAGACAGATACAAACACTGCTAAAAAATGTAAACAAAAGAACACAACAGTGCTAAAACATTAAAATAAGGTTCAGAAATGTCTATGTGTTATGAAGTGAAGCTATGGACTCGTTTGATGTAGAGAAAATGAAGTTTGGGTCCTTTTATGAATGTTATCTCTAAAACAGAGTATTGTAGTCTCTGTAGTCTGGTTTCGAGGAGTGTGAAGTGTTCAGATCCTTCTTAGAAATATGTCCAGTGCATCTCATTAGGTTTTTCTTGTCTTATTGATGTCCCCATATGTTCTTTCTTTGAGTTCTTGGGATTTTGAAGAAAGGTCGAGTGTTTTAAGAGTTTTCAGTTCTTATGTTCCTTTTTTTTCCAGTGTATTCCTTGTCATATATTAAAAGATCCAATGTGTAATTATTTTATACTTAAAGGTCCAATAGGCATGAATATCTCCCCACGTGCATGTACCTCATACTGTCTACTGATAGTCCTACAAAAAATATTAAATAATGTTAGAAACATTAATCTGTCTAAATATGACCATTAGATATAAATTAGAATTAATAATATAAAAACAGTTTTTATGACTATCAGTGAGTCATAAGTATCGGTGACTCATTGGTATCGGTCTATCATCATCGCATTGTTAGCATTGGTGACTCTATGTATTAGTGAGTCTTTTCCATCGGTATCAATGACTCAGTGTATCATTGAGTCTTTTCCATCGGTATGTCTAAGCATTAGTGAGTCATCATTAGTGACTCATTCATCGGTGACTCGCTTATACTATTGGTGTGATTGTTCATCGGCTTGACAGATTAAATAATGGTTACTCATATCAATGGTGAGTCATTTCTTCTATCGATGAGGTAGTTGAAGTAACGATGAATCATATCAACGGTGATTCCTTCCTTCTATCAGTGAGATAGTTGAACTAACAGTGACTCATATCAACAATGAGTCTTTTTTCTATCATTGAAACATCTATCTGTATCAGATTCATATACATAGAAAATCTTATATGTTCCGTCTGTCTTTTAATTCAACAAAGATATAAATTGATAATTCACATAATTACATATAGATAACAAATTAAAAGATTTTTTAGAATTATGCACACATAAATGGTTATATGAATGAAATGATTGGATATTCATGATAATTTTGTTTCGTAATATAATATATAACATAAAATAAGATATATTCTAATATATGACATGATTTTTGATAATTAAAACCTTTATAGTTATAGATAGTGGCCAAAAACATATATGGGCCAACAATCTCCCCCTTTTTGATAATTACAAACCATGGCATTATCAAATTGTATAAATGTCTCCCCCTTTTGTAATTAGTAAAAATTGATAGAAGAAATGAACAAGAAAATAGTAAGGTAGAAACAATGAAACAAAATTCAAAAATGGATTACAGTGAAAAAGGAGACATATAATAACTTAGCCCTCTAAAATTAAAATCGGTCCATAGTACTGAATAGGATCAAGCGGTTTGATCAAGGGGTTCCTTCCCCTTATCAGAACGATCAATAGAAGGTTGATCAGGAGTGTTTGGTTGAGGAGAATGAGGTTCAGAATTGATTTTAAGAGGAGGTGGATGCACTCCTTTAGGAGCTGTAGAAGCAAGGGTAGGTCTTTGTGGAGAAAGAACCCGAGATGGAACATGTGCTGCAATGACTGGTCTTATGTGGGATAAGGCATGTGAAACTAACATTTTAGGTTGATCAGCCAAATAACTATCAGGGACAAGAATTGCAGTAGGAGGGAACACAATGGCTTCACTTTGAACATGAATATATGATCTCAATATCTTGAGGAATTCTTCAATTATCTTTACACCATATCTCATAGCTTTTTCAAAACCATCCTAGTTTTCTATATATTTATCCAAAAAAATAGTAAATTCTATAAGATTCTAAATCTAATCCTTAAAGGCCGTTGTCAGTAGAGGAAGAGTAAGATTTGGGTCTAAGTACTTGAACAAACTATTCATATGGATCTTTGTGATGAGTTTGAAGAAAAAATAATTAATCATCTTGGTCAAATTTTCATGAGTCTATGAAGCACTCCTTTTATAATAATTCACATGATCATGCACTTTATCTGAAGTAACCTCAACTTTGGATATCATTGTAGACAAAACAAGTAACTTCTCTTTCAACACTAAACTAACAGTATCAAGATCTGCAATATCTATAGATTGAGAGGACTGAGTAAGTGGAGCAGAACTTGAAGCTATAGTAGAGGAGGTGATATCCTAAACTTCTTTTCTCAGATTGGAAAACTATAGATCTTTAAAATGAGAAACAAGGTTCTCAAGACCTTTTATGACAGTTTCCATTGTATTTTTATACTCTGTAGTCAAAGCATCGATACCAGTTGTCAACTTATTCATATCATTACTGAGCTTGGTATTTCTTATCACAATTATCTCTGCTGTTGTGATTAGATTTGGTTGAATCTCTTTTATCACTAACTTTTAACCACACGCAGCATCATCTTGAGATAGACTTGTTGAAGCAAGAGAAGAACTAGAAGCACTATAGTGCTTTACACCACCAACCACCGGTCTGATTGCTTTAAAATTCTCAGTTATCTCAGTATCTTCTCTCCTGGCTTCATGAATCTGATACCTCATTTGAGATTGCACTGAGTGTATTATGGATGAAAAAATTTGTTCCTTGAATTTTTCAAAACCGGATTTAGTTACATAGTCACTAAAAGTGGTCTTGTTCATTGGTTCCTTTGTAATAAGGGAAACAATATCATCATCCGAATCTTCACAATAAAATCCCAAGGCTACATAACAAGGATTCCTTATCCATTCAACAAGAGTATCAGAATCTAAAGGAGAAATAGTATCAATTCCTACTCTTCATGTTTGATGCTCTTTATCATCTTGAGCAATTGGTACTTGAGGCTCCCCCTCAGTGTAAGATCTTAGTATAGATGGCCCATATTTAGTCAAGGTTTCCTAGATAGTTTTCTTTTCCTTAAGTAGATTTCTTTTCTGAGTGTACACAACTTTAGCAATAGATTCATCTGGAGCAACATTTTATTCTTCAGAATCACCCTCAACATAGACACCAATATTAGCTTTAGTAACTTCCAAACTCACAACATCTAGATTTTCATCAGGGTGACCAAATTCACTATCACTTTCACTTTCACTGCTCTCTTCATTATTACCATCTTCATTATACTCATCTTCAACTTGTTCACATCCTTATTCCCTTTTTGTTTCTAAACCATTTTCACCACTACCAGCTTCTTCCTCTTCATCTACATCTTCATCTTATTCATTGGATTCACTAACATACTCTGCACTCCCTTCAACTTCGGTTTCTTCACTACCAAAGGATTTGAGAATAGTTTCTTGAGAGGGTGAATCTAGATGTGGATTTCATGTCTAACAGAGACTCTTTTTTATGGTAATGTAGTGTCTGGGTCACTTCGATCATCAACTGGCGATCCCACATCTCTAATAGGGGTAACAGGTTTCTCTTCCTTATCTGAAGAATAGGTTACTTGTTCATCTGGACCAAGACCAGGATCCACTAGATCCATTGGTCTGACTAGATGGTCTATGGGATTAAACTTCTCATACAATTTGTCTTCATCACCAACCCATTCTTTCTTCCAAGGGTTAAAATTTATTTTCTTTCTTTTACAGATGTCAGAGCTTAAGTAGATTCCACTGCATTCACTAGCTACCACATTCTCAACTTAATTTACATAGACCTTCTCCTTTTGCATAGCTAAAATCATTCTTTAATAGAAGGGAGAATTTTACTTACACATAGGTTTTATCATCTCATTGATGTGCACCATCAGATATCTACCAATATTCTATTTAACATATTTCTGATTCAAATAAACCAAGTAAACATCTTGATACTTGATAAAAGAAAATTCCCCTTTCCTGGGAAAATTCTTATGTTGAATAAACTTAAAAATAATTATGCACTCACCATTCAATTATGATGCAATAGTTCTCTTGTGCTCTTCATTTCTAGTTATCTCCTTTGGTTTTGTATCATAGAATAAGAATTAACTTTTATGAGGATAAGTACCTTAGTAATCATCAAACCTTCTTTCATGAGGTACCTTAAGACATTCATCCCAATTTCTGGAAGAGAATGATATTCTCTTCCCTTTCACAACCAACTTCATCCAAGCAACATCACTTCTTTCCAACAAAAGTTCCAGATTCATATAAAACTCATACACCATGTTCGGATAAAAGACTCTATCATTATTTGTAAACCATTCAATCCATACTTGATCTTTGATCACTTTAAACAACAAATATTTTCAATCCAAGAGACATTCCACTAAAACTTCCTTCTCCAATGTTCCAACATAGTTTACCAGACTAGGATTCACAGGACTTAACGATTTTCTTGATTCCCCTTTTTGTTTCTTGGATGTACGAAACTCACCCTCTTCCATAGCTCACATTACTCACGCCATTATAATCAGTTCAGAATGAAGGTCAAAAGATGAAAGGTCGAGAGTAGATAAAAAGAAAGGTCGTAAAAAAGAGAGACAGAGAGTAGTGGTAATGGGAGTAGAGTGGATCGATTCAAATTTATATCATTTAGGTCTTTTACGGTTTTAAAATTGCAAAGTCATGAACTGGGTTCACTGGAATTAATGAAACATTTTTGTTTTGATAAAAACGTTAAACATATTGATTCATAGGTGTCAGCATGACCGATTTCATAAAATACCAATGGTGTCGACATGACAACAGTGTCGACATGACTATGGTGTTGGCATGACAACTTTACAAAAAAATATTAAACCTGAGATAAACATAGGGTCTTACTAGTTGATCATTCCTAACTCATGTATGATGTAATTTATCCTTTAAGAGATTAATGGATTAGTGAATATATTAGCAAGCGGATGTTCAGTACTGATAAATTCAAAATTAATATCACCTTTTTGATAATGATCTCTCAAGAAGTGATGTCTTACATCAATTTGCTTTGTTCTAGAGTGAGATACTGAATTATTAGAGATGTTAATAGCACTAGTGTTGTCACATTTTATAGGTATAGGTATAAATTGATATCCATAGTCTAGAAGAGTGTGTTTTATCCAAAAAATTTGTGCACAACAGCTACCAGAAGCTATGTATTCAGCTTTGACGGTAGATAAATCAATATAATTTTTCTTCTTACTACACCATGAAACAAAATATTTTCCCAAAAAGTGACATGTCCTAGAGGTGATCTTTCAATCTAACTTACACCCACCAAAATCAGCATCATAATAACTCACTATATCAATTGATTGTCCTTTGGGTTAAAACAAGCCTAAATTGATAGTATGTTTGAGGTATTTAAAAATTCTTTTAACAGCATTCAAGTGAGATTTTTTGGTATTAGATTGAAAAGAAGCACACATACCCACAATAAATATTATATCTGGCCTACTAGAAGTAAAGTAGATGAAGCTTCCAATCATTCCTCTGTAGGTGGTTTGATCAATAGATTTACCATCTTTATCAAGATCCAACTTACAAGTAGTACTCATGGGAGTTTCACTACTTTTAATGCTATCAAATCCAAATATTTTTAAAAGATATTTTGTATACTTGCTTTAATTTAAAGTGATACCTTCTATATTTAAAAAAAATAAATCCAAGAAATAATTTGAGTTCACCGATTAAATTCATTTGAAATTCATTTTTCATCATTTTAGAAAATTCAATACATAAATAATTTCTTGAAGATCCAAAAATAATATCATCAACATATATTTGTAATAATGAATCATCTTTAAACATTCACTTTATAAAAAGATTAATATAATCAATTACTTTTTTAAAACCTTTTAAAATAAGAAAATTTATTAATCTATCATACCATGCTCTTGGAGATTGTTTTAAACCATATAAATCTTTTTTCATTTTGAAGACATGATTTTGAAAATTAGAATTTGTAAAACAAGGGGGTTGTTTTAAAAAACATCCTCAACTATATATCCATTTAAGAATTCACACTTAACATCCATTTGATACAGTTTGAAATTAAGATGGGCAACATTATCAAGTAGGATTCTGATGGCTTCAAGTCTAGAAACAGGTGAAAAGGTTTCCTCATAGTCAATGCATTCCTCTTGAATATAACCTTGTGCAACTAATATTGCTTTGTTTCTAACAATATTACCATATTCCTATACTTTATTTCTAAACAACCACTTAGTTTCTATGATCAAGGTGTCTTTAGGTCTATCCAAAACTTTCTAAACTTTATTAATTTTAAATTTATTAAGTTCTTATTCCATAGCCATCACCCAAAATTCATCATTGATTGCATCAATGATATTTTTTTGTTCTAGTTGTGACAAGAAGACTTGATGTTCAACCTAATTTCTATGAGAAACTCTAGTTTGTGTTCCTTTATCTAAGTCTCCAACAATAGCATCTAGGGGATAGTTTTTAAGGGATCTAATTGGTCTAGAAAAGGTAGGAATAGTTATTTCAAGTTCATCATTTTGATCCAGTTCATTATGGCTAAATTCTGGAGAATTTGTCAAATTTTATGATTTCACAAATTTCATTCCATAAGGATTAGATGATTTTTCATTTCTGTCTTGATTTAATATATAATCTTAAAGGTTGTCTAGAGAGTTATTAGGATCATGTGTATCTTCTTCATCAAATTTGATATGCATAGATTCTTCCATACACTTGGTTCTTTTATTTAAGACTCTATAGGCTTTATAGGAGGTTTAATAACCAATAAAAATTCCTTTATCAAGTTTGGATGAACCTTTTTCAATATTATCCTTTTTATTAAGAATATATACATTGAAACCAAAAAAATTTAAATAACTGACTTTGGGTTTTCTATTATTCTATAACTCATATGGAGTCTTCTTAAGGATAGTTCTGATTAAGAATATATTTCTTATATAACAAGTTGTGTTAATAGCTTCAGCCCAGGAGTAAATTGGTAGGTCATATTCGTTAAGAATTGTTCAAGCAATTTTTTCCAATGTCCTATTTCTTGTTTCTACAACTCCATTTTGTTGAGATTTCCTAGAGGAATAAAAGTTGTAAATATATCCATTGTGTGAGAAAAAATATTCAAAATATTGATTTTCAAACTCACTCCCATGATCACTTCTTAGAGATTTAATTCTATGTCCACTAAAATTTTATACAATTTTAGCATACTTGGTTATATAAGTACAGGATTCACTTTTGTGAGATAAGAAATAAGTCCAAGTATACCTAGAATAGTCATCTATAAGAACATAGACCTAGTGATTCCCATTTAAACTAGAAACTTGAGAATGTACAAACAAATCCATGTGAACCAACTCTAAAGGTTGAGAAGTTGAAACCACTTTCTTTGATTTGAAATAGATTTTATGTTGCTTTACTTTTTGACAAGGATTTTACACTTTATTATCTAGAAACTCTAATTTGGGAAGGTCTTTAACTAAAAATTTTCTGGATAAATTCTTAAGGTATTGTATATTACAATTCACTAGTATTTTGTGCCAGATCCAAATCTCTTTGTGAAATCACTTAGAGAAGAAAAATTTTGTGTGGCTAGTGTGTCTAAATTTATAGCATACACATTATCATTTCTAATAGTAGTAAATACTAAGTTATTCTTGGAATCAAAAACATGACTTGAATCATTTTGAGATTTTAAATTAAATCCACCATCGCATATTTGAGATATTCTATGAATATTATACTTTAATACATCAACATAAAGTACTTGGGAAATTGAAATAGAGTTAGGGTTACCAATATGGCCTGGGCCTATGATTTTTTCATTACCATTATCACTAATTGTGACATGTACTCCATAAATTTTTATAATACTTTTGAAGCTTGAGTAGTCCCCTGTCATGTTCCTTGAACACCCACTGTACAAGTACCACATATTTATACAGGAACTATTTAAGAAATTTACCAATAAAACATTTTATCCAAGAAACAATTTTGGTACCCATATTTTTTTGGGTCTATAAACATTAGTAATAAAAGATTTAGGAACCCACACTTTTCTTATGGGTTTCCTATATTAAAAATAAAGAGTATTTGAAAAATAAACTCTGTTTGGTCCAAAAGAATTGGATTTCATAAAATAATTTTTAGAACTAGAACTTGAAGTAAAATTCTGGTTTTAAAATAAAGAAGTATATTTTCATGTTTTGGTTATAAAATGTGTTCTGGATAAATTCCTTTGTCCTAGTTGATATCCTATTACAGAAGTGTACTTAGGAGCTATCTGTTTACCCAGAATTTGAGTAAGGGTGTATTTTCCATTCGTAAAATTTTCAATATCCTTATTTAATTTCTCATTAGACATTTTTAACTCATTTATTTTCTTTGAGAAATTTATAATTTTTCTCTTTATAGTTGTAAGTTAAGATTTAACAGTTATAGTAAGAGCATGTTATTTTTTTAAAGATTTATACTTATCTTCTAATTCATTACATGTCTCTTCCAGCATGTTGGAATATTCAAATAATTCATCATTTGTCATATTTTCAAACCCACTTTCATTTTCAGAAATGTAAGAATGTTGAACAGAAGATTCTATGATTACCTTAGATGTGTTTTTCATAAAACACATATTTTCCATATCTTTTTTCTCATCATGAGAAGAAGTAGAATCACTGGAGCTGTCCTCAGAGGCACTCTAGGTGGCCTTCATTTATTTCTTTTATTTTCTATCCTTGTTCTCATACTTATTTTTTTATTTGAGATTTGGAAATTTATCTATGACATTTCATTTTCTTTTTAATTCATAGCAGATGATCTCTTCTAATTTATCATTTCTACTCCAATCCTTTTTCCAATTTCCCTTGTTATCATATTTTCCTTTATAATTGGGCTTTCTGAAAAACTTCTTTTTATTATAAATTTTTTTAAACCTTTTGGCCATCTAGGACATTTCTTCATCACTATATTAATCCAATTCTCTAATACTAGATCTTTTAACAACAGTTTGAATTTTCTCTTTGTCTTTATTTTTAGAGGCAGTAATCCTAAAATCTATAGACTTTATTTTGGGTTCATCATCCTCATCTTGATTTAATTTGAGTTCCTCTTCATACATCATCAGCTTTCCAATGACTTATTTGACAGGTAACTTGCTGATGTCACATGATTCTTAAGTTTAGACAGAGGTTCCTCTCCATATATCAAATAGGCATATGATAATCCTTATGATTTTTTATTTGGTAGTGACATCTCTTCCAAGAGAGATCATTGTATTGAAAATTTTGTTGAACCTGAGATACATATCAGAAATATATTCATCAGGATTAATTTTAAAGTTATAAAACTTAATAGTATAATTATTAAGTCTCATTTCTTTCACATGAGATGTTCCCTCATGAGAAATAGAAAAAGTTTCCAAAATTTCATGGGAATTTTTACAAGTATAAATATGATTTAACTCTTCATCTCTTAGTGCATAGTATAGAGCATTAATTTCATTATATTTATTGTTATAGGAAGTCTTGGTAGGTTCATCCGAAGTATTTCCAGTAGTTTCAGGAATTGAATATTTACTTTCTATAGTATTTTAGATTTCAAATCCCATGCTTTCTAAATGAATTTTCATTTTAAGCTTCTATTGATCATAGTTGGTTCTATTAAAAAAAGGTGTTCTATTAGTAGCATATCCTTTTATTATATTATCCATGATATAAATTGTAAAAGTATTTCAAAGAGATAAAAATTTAGAAATAATAGAAATTTTGAGATCTATTAAATAAAACTATAATAAAAAATTTAAAATGATTTGAAAAATATTTGAAAACTAAAAAATATCAATAGCCTCTGATACGAAATGTTGGTCAGAGTAGATTAATCAAGAGGGGGGTGAATTGAGTAGTATATATAAATTTCTATTAAAAAGTGGTTCTTTGAAAACTTCCCCCAATTAAAAAATATAAACAAAGACAGTTTGTAGTTAATTTATAATTGTCCTGAATGTTCAATTAATTTCTCAGAAGATTGATTAGTTCTCAGCTATACCAGTACAAAGATTAGTATAACTTTTGAAACTGACCTACTAGTTCAAAATAATTATAAACACTTGATAAAATAAATATCAAAGTTCAGTTTAGTTTTAGGAAATTGTGATAAAACAGATTAAAACTAAATATTAAAACACAATGGAACTAAACAAGAGGTTCAGTCTCAAGTTGAGGCTTAGTCCTCTTCATAATCTACCTCTACCACATTTATTTGTGGGAAAAACAACAAATAGGTCACACATGACCTCTTCCACTATTCTACGTGGGATACAAAATATAATAAAGAGAGTGAGTTTGGGGATATCAAGTATCCTATAGTTATGCACAGGAGTCAGTTTGAGTGTAACTGACAGATACACAAACTGCTCAAAAATGTAGACAAAAGAACGCAACACATCTAAAACTGTAGAATAAGGTTTAGAAGTCTCTGTGTGTTATGCAGTGAATAT
Organism: Viscum album; assembly: GCA_963277665.1. Lineage (NCBI taxonomy): Eukaryota > Viridiplantae > Streptophyta > Magnoliopsida > Santalales > Viscaceae > Viscum > Viscum album. The sequence continues at coordinate 1,970,250,711 of OY728161.1, forward strand.
TTGGACTTGTTTTATGTTGAGAAAATTAATTTTAGGTTCTCTTCTAAAAGTCAACTCCAAAACAGAGTATCCCAGTCTCTGTGGTCTGGTTTCGAGGAATTTGAAGTGTTCAGCTCCTTGTTGGAAAGATGTTTAGTGAAACTCAGTAGGTTTTTCTCATCTCATTGATGTCCCTGCATGTTATTGCATTGAGTTATTGGGATTTTGAAGAAATATCAAGTGCTGTAGGAGTTTTCAGTTCTTCTATTTCTTATTTTTCTTTTCAGCATACTCCTCATCATATATTAAAAGATCTAGTGTTTAATTACTTTATACATCGAGGTCCAATAGGCATGAAGATCTCCCTACGTGCACGTACCACGTACTGTCTACTGATAGTCCTACATACAACATTAAATAATTTTATAAACATTAATTTTTCTAAATATGACTATTAGATATAAATCTGGATTAATAATATAGATATAGTTTTTATGACTATCGATGAGTCATAAGTATCGGTGACTGATTGACATCGGTCTGCCATCATCAATCTTTCAGTATCAATGACTCCATGTATCGGTGAGTCTTTTCCATCAGTATCGGAGACTCGGTGTATCAGTGATTCTTTTCCATCGGCCTATTCAGGCATCAGTGAGTTATCATCAGTGACTCACTTGTACTATCAGTGTGACCGATCTTTGGTTATAAAGATTAACTAACAGTGACTCATATCAATGATGAGTTATTCCTTTAGTCGGTGAGATAGTTGAACTAATGGTGACTCATATCAATGATGGGTCCTTCCTTCTATCTGTGAGACAGTTGAACTAATAGTGACTCATATTAACGATGAGCCTTTTGTATTTCGGTTTCACGTCTGTCGGTATCAACTTAACATACTTATAAAATCATAGATGTTCTATCTATCTTGTATTTCAACAAGGTTAGAAACTGGTAATCCTCATAATTGCACATAGATAGTCAATTAAAAGATTGTTTAGACTTAAACACACATAAATCGTTATATGAATGAAATGATTATATATTCAAGATAATTTTGTATCATAATATAAGATCTAAAATAAAATAAGATATATTCTAACATATGACATGATTTGTGATAATTAAAACCTTTATTGTTAGAGATAGTGGCCAACATCATCTATGGACCAACACTTTAATTGGATGCCCCATTCTGAAATCTAATGAAACATATAGATGTTAAAAGGATTTGGAGGTCATCAAACTCAACATGACTCACCCCTTTGGGTGTTCCCTCTATTTGACTATTTAACCTTCATGGATATATAACTAAAACACTTATTGGTGTGTTTGTTTAAACATATAAAATTTGATATCATCAATGAAAATGGATAATTGGTGTGGAACATCATGACTACCACACTTATCAAACTATAGTGGATTAAATGGAGGGTGAGTGGTGTGACCATATCATGTGACTAAATGGAACAATGGTTATTCCCTTTTTAATAGTAAATTTTAATGAATTATTGATTATACATTGACTCTTATTGAAGATTGACTATTTATCACTATTATAATAATGGGAATGATGATCCTTATGCATCATGATATACTGATGTGACAAAAATTACTATTATAATCAGTCATGGAGTCCCTATTATTATGATTTGGGAATGATGACCCCTATGATTTATGATAAATGGGAATAGAGACCCTTATGGATTATCATACATGGGCATGGATACCCTAAAGTTATGATATGGGAATAGAAACCCTATTGTTATGATTTGGTCATGGTGACCCTATAGTTATAATCTGTGCATGGAATCCCTTATATTTTGATACTAGGCATGATGTCCCTTAACACCTATGAGACTCATGCTACTAACTATGGATTCCAGATTTATGCCTTGGGTCCTGTATAGTAGTAGTATCCATATATATGGAAATAGACATCACTATGTACACATACCATATATATGCATACAAATAGTTACTTATTTAGAGATTATCCAGCACGGGTTGAAGTATGAAGAGTATTCCTAGTATCCTTCGAGAACTAGAGCCAACCCTTTACAAATTTTATTTCTAATTACCATTATATATGCACACTACTCATATTATACACACTGAAAATATATTTATAGACATCGTTGGTGGTGGGCTATTGAGTTTATCTCACACCCCATTCTAGCTGCCAATGGTACCTAGGAAAATTATGTGTTTTTGGGTAGGGATAGTGTAAAGTGCCTATTTTTTATACTTAATTGATTATATCATTGAATATGGGGAGCAAAAAACCGATCCATGGATCAGGATGCTATTAGAGAAATTTTTTTGTCTTTTTTTGATACATGTATTTTATAGCATGCCTACTTCCATGCATGCCTATTACCTTTGATAAATACATTAAATTAAAACATTTTTTATACAATGCTAAATAATTTTGATGTTGACTATTTATTACATATGGATTCTTTACCTTCCGTTGTCATTTATTTATTACTGTTTTATCCTTTATCTATTTATTTCACTATTTTGCTACTCTAATTATGAGGGTATAATCTCCCCAATATACTACCTTTATCCATCATTTCTACTCAGTATCCTATAGTGTATGAGGATGCATTCTTGAGGCCATGTGGACCACTAACTTGGGGCACCATTTAGTGGAATCAGGGCCAAGATGTCACAAAGTGGTATTAGTGAAATTTCTTTTCTTTTGTCTTATCGTTTTTGCAATATTACACAGGAGATTAGAATTGTATCATAATTTGGTATTGATTTGTTCTTGGGATTAACTAACCCATGTATAAAAAATATCCAAATTACCTATTATGGGACATTATGTTTGGGTTTATGGTTTTTATAGTTTCCTTGATTCCACTATTGGGTGAGGCACATGATGCGTGATGTTTATTATTATGATTGAGGATTATATTTTATCCTTGGCCTGATATGGAAAGTAATCATGATCATGAATCATTTTAGTAACCTTACCAAATTTATATTTCATTCATTATACCATTCAACATTTACTTATTGCATTCATCGCTTACTATATGTTTTGGTGCACATTTTTATATCCATGAATTATGCTAACATTCCTTGTAGGGACTTCATAAGTGATCACTTGTTGTTGAATGGAAACAACACTTCAATTTAGAAGGTGTATGGACCCTTATTAATTGGAAGTGGTGATCCATATATTTTAACCTTTTAATGAGTAATTCTATATAAATTAGAGTGAAATTAAATGAAATTAAATTATAAAATTAAATGGTCACCAGTTAATAGGGATTCTAATTGAAATTTAAAGGTTGTTTTCCTCTATAAAGTGCAATTGAAACTCTGTATTGTAAGACCTTGGACCTATAAAATAGAGCTTGACCTAAACCTGACCTTAGTAGTGGGAAGTAGGGGGTGCCTATTGTGTTCTCTATAATTACTCTTATCACCCAGCACTAGTGAAAATTGTGTTTTTAACGTCATAGAAATGATGTTAGTTTTTTTAAATCGATGAAAAAAGTATGTGTGAGAGAGTTTTTGTGTACATTTTAATAAAAACCAATGCCAAAAGTATTTTAAAAGTAGTTTTTGGCATTGTTTTTACTAAATATCAATGCTAAAAACCGTGGAAGAATTTATTTTTAGTGTTGGTTTTGTAAAAAAACTGATGCCAAAAATAAGAATAAATATATTTCGTGTCGGTTTGTTAAAACCCAATTCCAAAAATAAAAAAAAATATTTTTGGTGTCAGTTTCTACAAAAACTGATGTGAAAAATAAAAAAAAATTCAACATCAGTTTTTAGAAAAACAGACGCCAAAAATATTTTTTTTTGACTTTTCATCGTTGTTTTGCAATAAATGAAACCAAAAGTCTTTAAAAATCACATGTTATCAGAAACCCTCATTTTTTGGATCTACAAAACCCTCTGCTCACAAGAATCCCTCCCAAATCACAACACTTTGAAGGCCACCTAGTGATCTTGAACTATATTTTTGTTATATTTTCTTTGATTTTCACAATATGCAGTCTCCATTCTTCATATTCTTTGATTACTTCATCATCTTTGAGTTATTTTCTTCTCCAAATCCAATTTCCAATGAAACCATTGTTTGAATTGAGCTTTTTTTCATCTTTAATGTTTGTTTTTATAATCAATTTTGTTTAGATCTTTCATTCATTTTTTATTCTTGTATCACATTGAGGGGACAAAGTTTGGATTTAGGATCAAGGATAATTTGAACTCCAAATTTTGTAAGTTGTTTTTATAATTTGGTGGAATGTGTGATCATGAGTTTTAATAGATCATTCCAAGGTTTTAGATAGTCATTTAAGTAGTTAACCTCATAAAAATATATTGTTTTTAATGTATTTGTTTCTTGATATTTTTTTGGTTTGTACATATCAGTCTTGTCATTCACTTTAACATGTGTTAAAAAATTTAGATGGTAAAATGTAGAAGGAAGTGAACTTATTGATTCACCCCCTATAAAAACTATCATTATTTTTGTTGAACCTTATCACATATATAATTCCATACAACATACTAAAACTAAATAAATTCACTATATAATTCTATGTGATATATTCATATCACTTTTGTGACATGATAATTTGTTTTATGACACCCATGTTTAGGCATGTTACAACATGAAATATGATTAAACACTTGTTTCAATCAATCTCTCAAATGGTTCTCCTTTAGTCATGATATATTTTATCCCATGATATCTCTATATAGTTATGAAAAATATAATATTTTATAGTGGAGTATCTTTTTTCACCCTATGTTATATCTTTGTTATATATATATATATATATATATATATTAAAATCTAATAATCCTAAAAATCTTCATTTAAGTGGATTTTATTATATGGATGGGTTTTGTAGATATAAAATATGTCTAAATAAAATTGTTTTCCTAAGATAATTAAAAAGAATATATGGTAAAATATATTATAAATAGAGATGTATAACATCCCTTATTGTTGATACATAAATTAATAGTGAGTTTGATGTTGTTACATTAAAAATAGTCAAAGGATTATTGTGTCCACTAGTAATCCACCACCTATAGAATAAAAATTAATATTTATAATAACTCTCTATATTTATGAAGAGTGTTATATCCACTAATAAATAATACAATAAGAGATAAATAGAGATTAATTTATCGATTATAACACTAGTATATTTGTTTTTATGAGTATTGGATCACTTTAAATAGAACTTTATTTAATTAAAAAGGTTGAAGAGTTCATGCATTTTATAAACTCATGGTTTACACCCAACATAATTAATCAATATGTTATAATATATACAAAAATAGTACAAAACATCATAAATTAATTTAATTCTACACAAATTAATGAAACATGTCATAAATTATTATTGTAGAGACATTATCTAATTTTTTTAAATATACTATGCGGTATATTCAGATTTGATATATATGTGATTTAAATGTCAACATTTTTATTGTAATAGAATTCTACTAAAATGACTGCCATTTGAACACCCAAATGGTATGAATGAGTATGTAACATCATATGTTGATATAGATTTTATTGTTATAGTATTACATATATCTTCCTAATTAGAAACTATGTGATTGTATAAATGATGTTTTTCAATCTATTGGAGGTGTAATACTGAGATGTGAGAATTCCATATCTATTATGACCAGTTAGTCTCACTTGTACCATACCCCACTTTTTAGTAACAACTATTTAAAATGAACTAATAATTAATGCAATCTTCAATACTTTTGACACACGCAACACCGAACTAAGGCAAAAAATGTGTAAAATGAACTAATAAATGTTAGATGATTGAAAATAATAAAATTATAATATCAATAAAAAAAATGTATATAATATGAAAATAAAAAGTTTACTATTTGTTTCTATATTTCATATCTTATGTTTTCTATCTGATTATCAATAGTTTTTATTAAATGTGTTTTTGTTTACAGTTTATCAATATATATATATATATATATTTAAATGTTTATATGTCTTAATATATTCACCAATTATATTGTGATATCAGGTATTTAATGGATAATAATTGAAAAAATTTAGGAATAGCCACTGATGAATATGAAAAAATAGTTAAGTAATTTTTGAAATTTGCAAAACGAAATCTTCAAAACATTGATTTGATTTTATGTCTATGTGTGAAGTGTTTGAATATAAGAAAGTTAAACTCCACAGTAATAAATGATCATCTAATTTGTTATGGTTTTAGCCTTAATTATACACATTGGATCTGGAATGGTGAAAGAACTGTAAATTCAACATATAATTTTGATGACAATATTCATAATGTGAAAGAGGATCATATTGAAGATTTAATTCATGATTTAGGTGTTGAAACCGCTGAAAAAATAGAAAGTTTTGAATGATTGTATAGATATTCTAGGAAACCATTATTCCTGGGTTGTACTAAATATACAGTTTTATCACCTATTTTGAGATTGGTTAACTTGAAAGAAAGTAATTATTGGAGTGATAAAACTTTCTCTAACTTACTTGCACTTTTAAAAAGTTAATTATAGAAGGAAACATGATTCAATATTCTAATTATGTGGTGAAGAAAATATTATGCCCAATGGGATTAGAGTATAAAAATATACATGCTTTCCCCAATGATTGTTTTTTTTATATTAAAGAATATGAATTTTTATCAAACATTCCTATATGTGGAACATCACACTATAAGATGGATGAAAAAGTAAATTCAGATTCTTTCTCTGGTACTGAAATATAACCTCATGATAAATCTAATAATTTCTTCTAATAATCCCTTCATATAATTTCTATAAATTAAGTCAGATTCCTTTTCAGGTACCAAAATAAAATCTCCAGCTAAAGGAATTTGGTACCTTCTAATAATTCCTCATTTTAAACATCTATTTTCAAATTCAATTAATGATAAAAGGTTAAGATGGAATTCAGATGAATTTATCTCTGATGGTAAATTACGTCACCCTGCTGACTCAACATAATGGAAGAGATTTGATAATAAATTTCCTGATTTTAGAAGTGAAGTAAGAAATCTCATAATGGTAGTCTGTATAGATGGAATGAATCCATACCAGATCTTAATTTTCCAACACACTTCGTGGACTGTTTTATTGGTAGTTTACAACTTATCCCCACACATATATATGAAGAAAATATATGTTATGATGAGCTTGATGATTTCTGGACCAAAACAGCCAAGAAAAAATATTGATGTCTATCTTTCACCACTGATTGATGATTCAAAACATCTATGGGAGGTAGGTGTAAGTGTTTTTATGCCTACAAGAAAGATTATTTTCTTTTGCGTGCTATGATAATGTTCAATATAAATGAATTTCTTATATATGGAAACTTATCTAGATATAGTGTTAAGGGACATAAAGCTTATCCAATTCGTGAAGAAGAGACTTTATACTATAAATTAAAGAATGGAATAAAGGCAATGTACATGGGACATCAAGGATATTTGCGAATTTATCATCCCTATCGTATATTGAAAAAGACATTTAACAGTTTATAAGAATACAATCTTCCTCCACAACCATTATCAGTTAAATAATAATACAACAGGGTGAAAAATATTGATTTGACATTCAGAAATAAATGTAATTATGGTCTTCAAAAAAATATTTGGAAGAAATAGTCTTATTTTGGACTACCTTATTAGATATTTTTAGAGATAAAACATAACATTAATGTTATACATGTTGCAAAAAATATATGTGACAGTTTGATTGGAACTTTATTAGAGATAAAAGGAAAAAAAGATGGATTGAATTCAATATTGGACTTAATAGCAATGGGAATATGTTTTGGAGTTAGCTCCCACTATGAAAGGAAACATAACATATTTACCTCCGACTTGTCACACATTAAGTAAGAGTGATAAGTTGAATTTTTGTCAGTGTTTGTATATGGTATAAAAGTACCTAGTGGATATTCATAAATTGTGAATGATTTCATGTTAGTGAAGGATTTCAAATTAATATGTATGAAATATCATTAATGTCACGTATTGATGCAACAACTACCACTTGTCACACTGTGTGGTATATTATCATCAGTTTTCAGAAAGACTATCACCAGGTTCTGTAATTTTTTCAAATCCATTTGTATCAAAGTTATTGATCCAAATTTGTTAGATGATTTGGAGAATGAAGCTACTCTTATACTTTTTCAACTATAAATGTATTTTCCACATACATTTATTGATATAATGGTTCATATGGTGATTCATCTGGTGTATGAGATAAGAATATGTAGGCCTGTTTATTTACGTTGGATGTATCCTTTCGAAAGGTATAAGAAAATTTTAAAGGGATATGTAAAAAATACATATTGACTGAAGGCCTCTATTGTTCAAAAATATGTATCAGAAGAGGTTATTGTGTTTTACATTGAATATTTTATGAAATGGAGCATATTAGTCTCCCTATATATTGACATTTGACAGTTGATAGTGAAAGTATAGGGATTCAAGGATTAAAGGTAAAGTTCATTCCACATGATGAAGTGATGTTGGCATATTTATATATTTTGAAGAACATAGATGATGTTCAGTCACAAAAATCATTACATATTACTAAATTAAATAGATGATATCTAAAAAGAAATGAAAAGTGGTTGATAATTGAGCATAAAAAGAAATTTTTTCATGGTTTAAAGAGAAAGTGAGAACATATATATCTACATTAGAAACATTGAAATGGTTGTAAGGGGGACCATCTCATAATGTGCTAATATGGACTGGTTTTGATATTAATGGGTACACATTTTACACAAAAAATCTAGATGACACTAGTACCGTTCATAATAGTGGTGTGATGGTTATCGCTGAAGCAACGCTTTTTTCAAGTGAAAAAAAATAAAAACCCAATTTCTACTTCATCGACATATTTTGGAGTTCTTGAGGATATATGGGAAATTGATTATACAAAATTTAGAGTCATTGTGTTTAAGTGTAATTTGTTTGATAGTAATAGTGGTGTGAAACACGTTGATTGTGGATTTATAATGGTTTATTTGAATAGATTTAATTACAATGAGGAACTATTTATCATAGAAACACATGAAAAGTAGATATTTTATGTCATTGATCCATCGAATGATCAGTGGTCCATCATTTTCCTAGGAAAAAGATACCCTTTGGGTGATGAGAATAATACTGATGATATTATTTATTTACAAGAGTCTTATTCATCTATTACGTGATTTTCAGATGATTTCAATGACTACAAGGCACTCATAGTTCATGCAGTATGTAATGATCATGATGAAGGAATATTGGAAAACACCAAATTAGTCTCAAAAATTTTATGGTAATTGTTTATATTTTGTTTCTTTTTTGGAAACATACAAATGTGTTCCTATTATTTTACTTATTTTTTTCATTCATGTTTCAAAATATTTAGTTTTTTAATAATTTACAGGCATACAAAATTTCATTACATTTTCTTTTTTCAATGTCAGATATTGAGAGAGAGTATTAGTTACAAAGGTATATCTATTTTTTCATATTGTTAATTATCCAGTAATATACTTATTTAATGAAAGAAAAATTTTAATTTATAGTTTTTTTGCAGGACTATTATTGTTTCCTCAATAAAGGAGACTTCTCATATTACTATAGAGAAATAATGTTCTCAAGTTGGTAAATGTGGTATTACAAGTTTACCAAAACTATCACTTACTTGTGGAGATGAAATATTACATATTAGATTTGATTATAATAATAATAATGAAACTAGACCAAATTCATTTCAATTTATAAGTTATATATCAATTCAGAGCTATTGTAGGATTAATATTTTATATCTTGATTGGAAGTCCTTGGACATGATTGTTAAACTGTAGCTTTGGGAGGCTGTGATGGTAAAATATCTAAAATGATTTATTTTATATCATTTTTTTAATATTAAATATTCTAAATGAAATATTTCATTTATTAAATTATAGATGAAAATCAATTTTGAGGAAACAAAAGAAATTAAGAAAAGATATTTCTCTTCTACGGGGGTTTGATTGAGAGATTTTAAAACAAAACTAATGAAAAATTTTGTTTTTGGAAAGAAAATGTTTGAAACCCCATGAATTAAGTATATGTATATAGATGCAAAAGCATGGAATAAATTTTTTGACACCCTTCATGAAGAAAAATTTCAGGTATGAAAATTATTTTATATTATTAAATTTATTAATATTTTTCTAGTTACTAATTAGTTTATTTTTATGTAACTAGATTTCAGGTGATCTCATCAAGATATTCAGTTGAAAAATATATACCCTCATACTTTATCATAGGGAGGGTATCCATATTTGGAGAATTAAATGATTGAAGAAAAATTTGAAGCACTAAAAGGTTGATCTATTAGTGGTTCAGAAGAGGTACAGTTTGGTCCTTCATATCCTCCCAATCGCCATGAAAAATGAAAATGAGTTAGAAGAAAGAAAAATAAAATGTATCTTAGAGAGGAAGATCAATAGTTAGATGATAAAATTGTAAGTAAATATTATTTATTTGTCATGATTTTTTCTATTTTATAAATTATAAAGACTAATATTCATTTTTCATTTTCATTTCAGGATGAACTTCATGAGACAGAGGCATTGGTCTCTTTTATCGATGGGGGTGGGATGAACATACTAGCCCCTACTTTAGGAAAGGTAGAACACCCCAGATGTGTTATGAGATATCAGGTGGGTGTTAGTATTCAGAAAGGTTTTGGTCAGAGTATGTAATCAAAAGACCCAGAAATAGAATCCTTTAAAGCCGAGCTGAAAAAGATGAAACAATCTATGGGTGATCAAATTCAATCAGTCGTATAGTAGGATTTGTTAGAACACTTGGAAAGATAGTCACAATCTGAACATCCTTCCCAGCCTACCCAGCCTGCCCAACCTGCTTACTTTGATCCTCCACCTCCATCTCAGCCGGACTACCCTTCCTAGCCTACCCAACCTGCTTAATTTGATCATTCACCTCCATCCTAGCTGGAATACCCCGAAAATCATACTTATTTTGATCCTCCACCTCTATCATAGATAGACTACCCTACCTGACCTTCCTACTCTGATCCTCCACCTCCTCGCTCCATATACTATGAGTTGTTTTCTAGAGATCCTCATATACATATTGTTGCGTTAGGACTCATTTTTTTGGGGGATTCTATACATCACCAGCCTATGAAGATGGATCAGGTTAGAGTATCATTAATTAATATTATTGATCCTAATAATCTTCTACCATTTCCTACTACAGTGATGACCAGAGTTGGGGATTGTCTGTGTCATTTTTTAGTTTGGTCAACTGGTCTTCTTCGTTAGATTTCATATGAGGTGTGAATGTTTTTAAATATTAATTACATATGACTAAAAATTACTTATAATTTTTTTGACACTTAAATTATATATGATTGTCTTAAAGCAAAATAATTTGCACAATTGAAACAAAACGTTCTAGAACAATCGACTATAGATACTTTTGATATTTCTCCTGGGATAAAAATATTATCTCCAGTTTCTTCTTCCTAGAATAATATCTATGAGTTTCATATGACATCTGATATATGTGGAAGAGATTATAAATTTACATTACTCAAAGAAGATATCATGAATCTTGTTGGTTTTGAAGAGCTTGGCCTGAATGTGTTACAGTATTTTTCCATGTAAGTAAATTTATGTTTGAAATTTTATTTTTTTAATAAAAGTACGTTTTAAATTAACTCACAATATTTCATTTTTAAATTAGGTATCTATAAACACTTTTTAAGAACCCGGATTTTTCTATAAAAGACTTTGGAATATTCTTGATGTTATTTCGGAGCAGCGCCTTCAGACGGCGTATGATTCCAAGCCCCGGTGTGGCTGGAATTAAATTTTCAGTACGTTCACACTGGGCACGCCGAATAAACAGAATAAATCCTAAATGGTATCTCATACGGGAAAACCGAGGGCACCATTGAGTTTGGAGTGTGTCGTTTACCATAGGAGGGGTGTGTTTTTGTAAGCGCGAACCTTCTGTGAAAAATGGCCCCGGGGGTGTTTTCATAATTTAGCGGTCTCGGGCGTTAAGTTACATAACTTTTGAACGTGGCCTCAGATTAAAATTACAACACCTATTTTGTGCTCGGGAGGTGATTTTTTCCCTAGGAGAGGCCTAACCTCGACTGCACCGGAGGTTTCAGACACGGGCTTGTTTTGGGAGGATTTTCTTTATTAATGTTTAAATTTTATTTAAGTTAATTCCTTTCTCCCTATCCCATCATTTCCTCCCCCTGGAGAAACCTCCTCTATTCCTCAAGCTCGCCTCTCCCACCTCCTCATCCTCCCTCCGCCGATCAAGTTTCTTGTGGTGACAGCAAGGCTCGACGAGTGGTGAAGCTTTGGGCTACACCCTGTAAGGTAGGTGGTCGTTGTTTTCAGTTTTTAAATCCAGAATCCCTCTTTGAATACCAATTTTAGCATTGTTATGCTATCAATTTTCCAAGAGAGGGTTGTAGATGCGTAAGGGATGATCCGAGATTCCTATATCTATTTTTAGATCGAAAATTCGAGTCCCAGGGAGTACAGAGTAGTCCGTTGAAGTTTTCCGGTGGTTTTGGAGCTTTTCCGGCTGGATTTGGGGGTTCCGGCGGCGGTCCGGCGAGCGACAGGTAGATCAGGCGGTAGTGGCTTCATCAGGCGGTTTGGAGGAGAGGCGGTCGGCGCTGGCGTGAGGCTCCTCAGGCAAGTGAGCTGAAGGTTCTGGGCGAGCGGGATGCGGAGGCACCGGGCAAGCACTGAGGTCGGGCTAGCTGGGGGAGACGACGAGGGCGCCAGCAGGGCACGACGACGCGGAAGACCGAGATCATCGTGACCCCGGCCAGCGGACAAGGACCAGCACTTCGCGGGTCCCATGGAGAATCAGTAGGACTGGCTTAGCCGGTCCGGGTGATGCGGACCGGCCCGTGCGGTGAACCGCGGGCCAGTTCAGGCAGAGGGTGGGCCGGCCGAACCGGCCCGACCCACCTCGTTTCGGTCCATAACTATTAAATCACCCATAACTTTTAAACCAGATGTTGAAATTTTGTACCATCTATGGCTACGCGATCCTTGGATCGAGATAGAGATTTTGAGATGGTTTTAGAAATTTTTACTTTCCGAGACGGGGGCTCAGAGGCGAGACACGTCCGCTAAGTACTACTTAGTGCCTTCTCGAGTTATAGTTTCGGATGGCGTGAGCGCGTCCAGAGTATGATTTAGGCGTTTTCGGTGGTGTTTCGACCCTAGTGTTGAGGCGGGGTTTTCCAGGGTGGTTTCAAGCATTGAAACCAGTGTTGAGGTGTGGGCCCCACGACCTGTCTTTCGAGCTGTACACAGGGTTTTGTAACTTTTTCATCGGACGTCCGTTCGGGGCGTGCGAGCAGCCGATTCTGAGTGTTTTCTCGAGGGCATTGCAATGGTGCAATCCATCTGATTTAATTTAGCATGGTGGTGTGGGCCCCATGAGGGTCATTTTGGGCGTTGACGGTGAATTCCACCTTGGTCACTGGGTGTTCATTTTGGATTAGTGATTAGTCAATCTTGTATAATTTTTCGAGAGGATCGCAATGGTGTGATCTGTTCATTGTGCTTCGGGACTGATATGTGGGTTCCATGAAGCACCGCTCATGTGCGGTACGACGAAATGCATATTTTTCTCTGCACATCCATTCCACGCAAGTAAGCAGTCAATTTGACATGTCTTCCCGAGGGGATCGAAATGGTGCGATGCACCCAACTATTTTCAGGGCCGAGGCTCGGGATCACGGGACGCTGTTCGAGTGTTAAGTGGTGTTGGAAACTTTTCCATTAGATATCTTTTTTAAGCAAGTAGATAGTATATCTCGTGTTTTTTTCTGTGAGGATTACAACGGTGTGATCTGTTTGGATTTTCAGAGTCTCATTTGAGATCACATTAAATGTGGAAGCATGAAAGGTGTACTGGTGGTGGTTCTTCCTGCGGTGTTTTTAGAGAACCCTTGGCGTGTGATCACGTTCACTCTTGGGAGAGTGAAGTGAATGATTAAAGAGATTTGGATGGACGTTCTAGGGCCGTTGAGGAAGCAGGTTGGAGAAATTACGTTTCGCCCAACGTGCAAATGTTGGGTGTCGTCTGCACAATATCCTTTGGGCTAGAGATGTGGTATACTTTGAGAGTATAAGGGGATGATTTAAGGTACATATTGCAGTTTGTACCTGATAATATTTGTGTACTTGGGTTGGAGATGAGATAGGGCCACACGTCGTGTGGTCCCCTTGTGCACACTCTATTCTGCTTTATGTACCTTTGATCTCTCGCGACGTAGAGGGTCCCTCTGTTCACAATGATTTAGACCGGCAGGGATGAGTGGTTTCTCCTGGTTCTGTTCTTGACGGTGTGATCAGTGGAGTTTTTTGGTTTCCTTTTTTCCTTCAGTCATGTGGGCTTTCAGTATCACATCCCTTCGTGTTCCCTGGTAGAGTTTTTGAGGATTCGGCGTTACCCACACTTCGTGGGCGATGAACCTCTACTAGGTAAGTTGTTCTGGAGTTGGGTGGTTGCGCGATACCCAGTCCGTGTTCTGTTGGCTAGTGTTGTACCATCCTATAGGGATGGCCAGAGAAGTTCCGGGTTTACCCTCAAGGGGGGATGGGCAGTGGGTTTCTAATCGACATCTTCGAGTTTACCCTCCAGTGGGGCTGGGCAGTGGGTTGCTCATCGACTTCTTTGGGTTTACCCTCCAACGGGGCTGGGCAGTGGGTTGCTCATCGACTTCTTCAAGTTTACCCTCCAGTGGGGCTAGGCAGTGGGTTTCTCATCGACTTCTTCGGGTTTACCCTCCAGCGGGGCTGGGAAGTGGGTTTCTCATCGACTTCTTCGATTTTACCCTCCCACGGGGCTGGGCAGTGGGTTTCTCATTGACTTCTTAGGGTTTACCCTCCATAGAGACTAGGCAGTGGGTTACCTAATGAACTCTTATGGTTTACCCTCCAGTAGAGACTGGGCAGTGGGTTACCCGATGAACTCATAGGGTTTACCCTCCAGTAGTGATTGGGCAGTGGGTTACCCAACGACCTCTTAGGGTTTACTGTCCACCGGGACTGGGTAGTGGGTTACCCAATGACTTCTTTCAGACTCAGTCCTTTCTACTAGGATAGTATGTGGCTTTTCTCCGTGACTACAGGAGCGGGACCCTTGGTGGTACGGGTCACTGATGTGACAACTTTGACTTTGAGCACACCTCTCGACTGTGTGACAGTGATGAGGTGTGGCTTGACATTCCCCAGAACTCTCAAGTACGAGGGGCGCTTTCCCCACCAAGACGTGTCCTTGAGACGCGACCTAAAACAGTGCGGGCGAGTCAGTGTCGCCCAAAGTAGATAGTGTCAAGGTGCGGTGCTTTGAGCCCCTTGACTTGTAGTTCGGGGCAGATAGGTAGGATGCTAGACATCGATGGTGTTTATTTCTAAGACTGTTGGAAAATCGCTTTCTTGGGCTAAGCTATGGGAAGAAGATCCAGTTATGATCTTGTTCGGGTTTCTTGATAGAGCATATATATATATATATATTTGTGTGTGTGTGTGTGTGTGTATATATACCTTGTTCCAGTGCCCATTCCTTGGGTTTTGGATACTCTCCTTCCATGAGAGGCAAAGACACGCGGGGTATGCCATGTGCTTTCTGTTTCTAGCTTCTCGTGGTTGGATGAGTCTACTCTCCTACTATATGTAGTGAAGACTTGACAGGAAGTTCATCTTCTCACCGTTTCTAGCTCCTTGTGATAGGATGAGTCTTCTTCCTTTCTCTTGTTAGGTTGAGTTTTACTCTTTACTGCACTCTCTCTGTTGTACTCCTTTACTATTCCCTGTTCGATCTACTTCTCACTCTTTGGTACCTCCTTTGTTTCGCCCTCGAGCCTTCGGGGTATCATACTGAGTATTTTTACTCACCCCTGCTTGGGATTTCCCCACACTTGGTGTGCCCTTGAAGACGATGGACAGGTTGGTCATGACTTCGGCAGAGCTTAGGAGTTCCGGAGCTTGGACCGCGTATGGTGGTCGTAGTCAGGTTCCAGGTGTGGGACTCTACCAGCTATTTTACTTTTGTTTACCAGTTGCCGGGTTTTGGCACTTTTTTGGTTGGGCGCGTGTTTTTTCATTTTCTTTTTAGTTTACCTTCAGAACTCACTTTGTACTATTTAGAGGTCGATGAACTCTTTGTGATTGTTTATAATAGTTGGTACTTTACTTTCTCTTTTACTCTGCACTATTACATTGAGTGGGATGCATGTGTGTGTACAGGTACTTAGGCAAAGGCCTCCCCAAGTTGTTTAGCCTTCGGCGCTTGTCGCCAGCCCCTGGCCTATGGAGGCAGGCTTGGGGTAGTTACAGCTCGAGCTTGGGTAGGGTCGGGTCATGACACACTTCTTGTAAAAATCACAGTACAACTGTTATGGTTTTATAGATCCAGAATACATTTCCAAGTATGTGCCACATGTATATAATTCTAGTAGAGTTGCATATATATATGAGAGATTATAACACATCGAGATTGGATGTTGGTTTTTTTCATTTCTGGATAAGTAAGAATAGAAATATAATTATGAACTAATGATCATTATAATTCTATTAATTGTGATTTTTTTGTATTGTAGGGGGCATTAGATGTTTGGTGTATTTTCGCAAGTGAGCGCACCTTATGTTGTTTTTTCTATTTATCAGGGAGTGTTCATAAAAGTTTTTCCACCTTATTAGAAAATTATGAATTTTTTGTTTTTCATAAGATCATTATATTTAATTCTCATTATTTATACATGTATTATTAGTTCATATATATGAAAATATAGTTCATGGGAAAAATTTAACAAAAGAGCACATGTCAATAAAGAAACTAAATTCAATCAATTATGTGAAAGTAAAGTTAATTATTTTTTATATTAGATATTTTTCTAATTTTTTGATTTATATATACATATATATATTGTTTTTTATTATTGAGTTAATGCTTTATAACTGTAGTGTCATTGTCAACAAGAAAATGTTGAATGTTGGTATTATGTTCTATGATTCATGTACGAGATAATCAAAACTGGGGTAACTACTGAATTTCCTAAGGTTAGTTATATTAATTTGATTATATTCTCTATCATGGTATTCTCTTTTTAATCTAATATCATTCAATGTTATTGTAGAAATTCAATGATACAAAGTCTTATATCCAAACTGAGCTTACCCATCTTCAATATTTGTTTGCAAACTATTTGTTGAGTGTGATTACGATTTGAGGTTTGTATATTCTAATATTTATGAATAATATATAAAATTTTCCAAATAACATGTGATCAAAAAACTAATTTTATTATTATAATAGGAGTTTTAATATAATAAAATCAAATGAATGCTTCAAAAAATAACAAACAATGAGCACATTGTCAATTTCATGTATGTATATTTTAAATCTAATTTATAATAAAATGCATAGATATTTTTTTTGTTAAATAGATTAAAGAATGTATGTTTTTGTAGTTTTTTAGTTAATGAGTACTGCTATTTGATTGATGTATACTTTGTAGAAACCCCAACCCCAGAAGCTCAAAGTTAGTGCCTGAAATAGGGTGTGTACTTTTTCTTATAAAACATAGAGACAAAAATTATACATCTCATTCCATTATAGAGGATCAATTTTGTTTTGGTTCTATAAAACCAGACACAACTGATACATTTCCTCCAAAGTCTTGACACTTATGAGCTTCATATTGTTGCCACCACATAGGAGTACTCATAGCATGATAAATATACTAAACCCTGTAAAAATAAATTGAAAATGTTGGGTGAGCATAAGAATGCCCAATAAGGGATTTTAAAACAAGATAATAAAATCCCTTTCTTTTTTAAAAATAGACAACCTTTGAAATAATTACCACACGTTTTCTTATAAGGAAAACATCACTTCTTGAAGCACGCCACCAAATTGTTTTTCAATGGTTAGTTGAAGAGATTTTTAGGAAAACCTATTACATAAGAATTATAAGTATTTACTTAAAAACTATAGGTAAAACATATATCAGAGTGCCTATGCATGTACAAAAAAGCATGGAATGCTGCATAATCAATAAATTAATCAAACAAATTTAAAATAGGACATTAAAGGTTGTATGTAAAAATTAGCACATAGATTAACAATTTCATATAATTGCATAAGTAACAAATTTCATGATTCACATAACACTTAATATTAAATTCAGGGATTGATGGGTGTAACATCAACTTCAGTTTAATCATTTTCCTTATATAACTTTCCAAGTGCCTTCTTCATTTATGTCATATGCATTCATCACCATTATCATAAAATATCCTTAACCAAGGTATATTCTACTAATCAAATAATCACATGGTTTTACATATAATAATACATAATAAGGGAATGTATAATGCTATACTTTGACAATGCCTTGCTCTAAGAACGTATATAAAACATAAATTAGTATGAGTCAAGGCTAACCACCAAGATCATTTCACATAGTAGCATAAGACAATGCTAACCTCAAAGACCGTCACACATAACATCTCATGAGACTCAACTTTACCCAATGCATTGGAGTGATATCTGGGTGCACCCATATTATCATTTAATTACAATACATTCCTTATATGTCTAGTATGGTCTTATATTCATAGTGTACCACACTATATTGAATACTTACATTCTTAATCCATGAGTTATAAAGAGAGATAAACTTCATTCCTGCATACATATTCATACATGAATTGAATTATACAACCAATGTAAAAATGGATAGATTTTTTAGTTTTTGTTTATTACTGCACCAAATTTAATAGTGACATGCATGGACTAAAACGACATTCTTTTTCACATGTGGTATGAACTTGCGCACATAAAATAAGGGGTTGTCACATAAAATAATAAATTTTTCATTAAAACCATTTCACATGAATGTGAACCTTCTCATACCACGATTTACATGTTTTTACTTTGAGATACTTGTTGTTCTTTTTTTAAACATACACTATTAATTGAAATATCAAATAGATTAAAACATAAACTTAAATAATTAAAGGCATTCCTTGTGGAAAATTTAAATTCAAATCATGGATATAAAACCATTATCTCATGTGAAGTATTCATAATTAAACATATGTGCTTATGCATGTATATATTTATGCTTAACATGAAGGCAATTATACAACTTAATAATATACCTAATACCATTTAAAAAACTTAAGAAGTCAACATTGAAATACATATATGTATATATGTGGGTTTGAAAATTATATAAAACTATATATATACACAAGGTGTACACATGGGAATTTCACAACCAAAACAAGATTCAATAAATCCTTATGAATATTGTAAACATCAAAAAATCAATTTTATCAATAAAATCGGTTTTATGAAAACCATGTTTGTATTATAATTAAAACCCATATATATATATACACACATAACCTTAAATACACAAATATGTTTTCATGGTCCAATTAAACAAAACCAAGTTGAATTCTTTCGTGATTTACATATACTGAAGGACATTATTTTAAAAAACACTTTTCATCATTCGAAAACCATATAAACAAATTAGGTTTGTTTTTTAAATAAACATAGTCTTTAATTTATCATAAACAAAGTAAACCTTTGAATGGATAACATGTATTATGAACATCATTTAGAAATGAATGTTTATCATTTGAAAATCATACAATTAGAACGAATTTTTTACCTAAACACACACACACATAGATATATATATATACATACACACATTTATACATAACCATAAATTCATAAGTTGTAAACGCGAGGTTTTCTTATTAAAAACAAGATGAAATAAACCTTTACATGTATTACATGTTTTAAGAACATCATTTAAAAACAAATGATCATCAATTAAAATCTTAAAAACCCAAAATGGTTTTGTTTCATATACACGAATATAAGTATATATATATATACATATTAGTTTACACAAACTCATGACAGGATTAACCCTTATAAGTGCTACATACCTTAAAACATCAGTTTAACATTGATAATTATATTTAGAAAACCCAAAACAAGTTAGGATTGAAATCTATATAAAATTTTATACATATATGTATATGATAATGAAACACAAAAGTAGAAAAAAGGGTTTTCATAATAGAATTGAAGTATAATAATCCCTTGCAAGAGTTATACTCTTTTAAAAACACTGATAAATACATTTATACAACATAAAACATGTTAGGATTTGAAAAACCACACACACACACACACGCACACACACACACACAAACATATATACATATATATCTATAAATACACAAAAGTATAAATTAGATTCTTTGCATAACAAAATAGAATCAAATTAATCCCTTAAATGTCTTTGAGGAGGAAATTGAACCATGCAGTAGGACGTTGGTAGGTAGAGGAAGAGAAATCGGGTAAGGTTACAAGTGTAGTTTAGGATTTATATAGGCTATATGTATATATAAACACACACACACACAGATATATATATATATATATATTAAACATAACGATTCATACATAAATTATAATCAAAGACCACCAAAAATTGAGTAAAAGAAAATAGTTCTAATACTCTAATTAAAATAAATCCTAAGATAACTAGTGATTATATATATATATATAAAGATGTGGAAAATTAAATTGGGAGAAAATAGGTAATAAAAAAGAGACCAAACGATGCTTACGTGTAGAAATTGAATTATAGTCTGAAGAGAATGGTGGAGGATCGCGAGGGAGAAGAAAAGAAAGAAGGAGAATAGAAGAAAACAGTGGGCAAGCCACTGGTTTGGCATGAGGAAGAAGAGGAAGCAAGGAGAAGTCATGGAAGTGATTAGATGGTCCATATTGTCCTATCACACCCCGACATTTAATTCCTTATTTTTTATTATTTATTTAATTCTTGTCCTTGGGTTCTCTCACCAAGGTCCGAGCTAGTTCCCGGATCAAATTTGTTGGCATTGAATGTTTTTACTGGGTTTCGAACCCGTGCACGGTCACCGTGCGATTGGATATAGCTGCGCAAATGGACCTGGTTTTGAGCAATTGCTTATTATTATTATTTTATTTGTCATTATTCTTTATATTATTATTTCTATTATCATTGGATTACTATTATTATTATTATCATTATTATTTTTATTATCATTTTTATTATTATCATATTTGTTTTTACTATTATTAATATCAGAGAATGAAAAAAAATGAAAACCCTAATTGCTACCCCCCTTCCCCTGTTCCGCGTGGTGTGAGCCCCCTATCCTTCGCCCCTCAACGCACCCCGACTACCTCCTCGCCACCTTGCGCCCCTCTACCCAGCCACCCAAGCACCCTCGCCCTGCCGCGCCTCTGGGCTGCCTCCTTGGTCGCCCCTCGCTACCCCCTCTCTCCCTACAGTGCTCCCTTCCCCTACACCCGAAGCCTTCAACCTCTCCCTCACCAGATGCGGCCACCCCTCCCAGTTTCCCTCTACCTTCCGACCCCGCACAGTGCCCCGACCTCCTACCTGTAGCCGGATCCCATGCCCCCCTGCTCGCCCCCCGCCTCTCCTGGCTTCTGCACCCCCTTCCCTCACCTCACCTGGCTTCTGCACCCCCTTCCCTCACCTCAACCGGCACCCACACCCCCTACCTTGTTGTACCATCCACCTTAAGCAACCCTGTATCACCTCTGCTATGCTTCCCAACCACCGCACCTCCGACGAGTTTGTGCCCCAGCCTCCCGCTGTCAGACCAGCCCACCTCCAGCCTCCAGCCTTCCGGCCGACCCACATCCGACCATCCCGCTTTGCCCTGCCATATCTCCGGCCTCCCAAACTTTCTCCCTCCACCTTGTACAGGCCAACAGGGCACCCGACAATCAGCGCGCGACTCCCCCAGTGGTCTCCCTTGCCAGTGCACACCCCTACTCACAACGCCCTCACCAGTTCCCTTCAACGGCAGCTCGAAAACCCCCTTCCCTCCTTATTTCAGACCTTTCAGCTTTTTCGTGTCCCGGTCTTGCTCTCTCCTTGCTACGCACCTCCGTAAGACATCCATTTACCACACTGGCCAAACCCCCTACTCTGGTATAATTATTTATTTAGTTATTTGTTCATTTATTTTTTTCCATTTCATTTTTTGTGTTTTCTATTTGTTCTGGCGGAATCATAATACATCGATTTGTGTTTTTCACGTTCTGCTTGTTGTCTAGAGCGTGCAAATGGTCCACTGGGTGTTGTTCATCTTTATATGGATGCATCGTTGTATCTATGCTCGACTTTGAGGTAGGTGAATATGCATTTTCCTTTCTGAATTAATCCATTTAATGCTTGTGTATTTTAATTGGTTATTTTACTTGATTTTCACCTCTGCAAAATAATATTTTTGTTTTTGAAATCATTTATACATTGTTTGGCCTGATTATGGAAATTTCTAGAAACTGGTTACTTGTTTATAAAAGTGTTTGTAAACTGGTTGAGTTGTCTGTATAAATTTTTATAAATTATTCAGTCTGTTAATTAAATTTTTTATGAATTATCTCGATTGTTCATGAATATTTTTAATTAATTGTTTGGTTCATTATAAATTTTCAAAGGGGGAGTTTAACTGTTTTTCTTGAAGTCATGGTCTGTTGGTCTTGAAAAAGTGATTTTGGTTGTGTGCGTGGTGTGGGTTAAGTTTTAAAAGGTGCGATAGTATTTTTTCAAAGGGCTTGGTTATGCAATGGTTTATAAAATGGTGTTCTCTTGTGAGTTGGTGAAATTGAGAGGCAAGGCTCTGTTTTTTACTTTGAAAGGTTTTACCAAATGAATAACTGATTTATTTAATGATGCTTGGGATTCAAATCATGGGTGAAAAGTGTTTTGGCATGTGTTTGGTTTTTTAAGAGGGTTTTGGGGTGTGTGTCAACATTAAAACTTGAAGGGGTACTTAGAGTGGTTTTGAAATGTGTTTTTATGTGAGTTTGAAAATCGAAAAGGATTGTTTGGTAGCATTAAAGTGATTTTGTGTGCGTTTTAGAACCTAAGGGCCCGTTTCAATTTTTAAATACAAAAGTGGTGATTAGGGTTGTTTTAGAAGAGATTTTGCAATGTTTTCATAAAGGAATTTGATTATGTAAAACTAGAGGTTTGATTTATAACTTCAAGCGTTTAATAAAGTGGTTTTGATAACCGAATGATTTGACGGCCCGGTTGGAACCTTTGATGATATGATATACTTATATTTATATATATATATTGGGGAACCTCTATAGGGGGTATATCCCCTATGGGTTATCGTATGGAGTGTCCATGTTTGTGGTAGGCAAGTGTGGTGAGATGAGTCATGCGTGCGAGGGCCTCTTACTTACATAGTATTATTGTAATCACCATGGGTTCCTTGGTGTCTTTTAGTGATTGAGTGATGGTTACTAACCAACCCCGATTAGACGGGATGGTACCCCCTGGATTTGTTGTTAGGCCAGGTGGGCTTTTCCACTGGACTAGTCAGTTAGGGCGGCCAGTTGGTTATTGACTTAGAAGCTTCACCATATGCTAGCAGGTAGTTTCGAAACTGAGTAAGTTCAGGGGTATTTTAGGGATTTTTAGGATCACCCATGGTTGCTGGATTATTTTTCATTTCTCTTTAACTTTCCATGCACTATTCTTGGTTACTTTCCGTGCACTAGTTTATTTTCATCTTTCACTTTTACTTGTTTTACTCTAGAACAAAATTGGTATATTCTATTTTGGATTTTATTTATAAAATGAAAAATGATTTGGGAAAATGGTATGTAGCGTGTGTTGTGTTTTTAAATGGAAAAAACGTGTTAGTTATTTTCAAATGTGAAAACCCAACTTTTATAATTGTATTTCAAACTTGCGTTAATGAATTGTTTCGGGAAATGTGACATTAGATTCTGTGGTTTATATTGGAAATCCTACTGAGCATCATAAATGCTCACACCTATCTTTATCACTTCAGTTACAGGTTTCCTTGCTCAGGTTTTCTTGGCTGAGTTTCTCATTATTGGATAAAAGTCGGCCTTTGTTCGGAAGGTGACCTAAAAAGTCACATGGAGGTATGTTTGGTTTTATTTTCTTTCCACTGCTAGCGTTGTGTTTATTGACTGTTTATATATATATTTTTGCTTGTTTATTTGATTTTTTTCATGGGACAAATCGTTTCCAACGATTAAAATTTTGATGCCTGACACTGGTTGCCTGCCCGTGGGGATCGGGAACGCCCTTTGGGCAATGTCGCGGACCGGCTTGAGTGACCTGTTCAGGGTTGACCTGGGTTGGTTCGTGACAGTCTGAAGGTGATCGAAAGGTTTTGGAGGGTTTCGGAATTTTTAAAATGGATGGAAAGATCATATTAAATATTTGAGTGATCAAAAGGTTGTGGAGATACTATGGTTTTAAGAACGGTTGAGGGGTCGAGTTGAACAACGTCCGCGATCGGATAGTCCAGAGAAAATGCGGCTTTAATCCGCAGCAGTGGAGTTTCAAACCCAGGACCAGATCGTGCAGTCCAGATCTCGTCCGGTGAGATCAGACAGTTGAGATTTGATCCCCAATGAAAAAACCCATCCCACATTGAAACAAGGAAGATTTTGATCAGGCTTTATAAGCCTCGAGCTCCCATCACTGATCTGTTGGCTCTCTTCCCCCTCCCCGGTACCGCCCCATACCGGTTCTCCCTACGGGAACGCTCTATACCCAAACTCTACCACCGTGCCACCCCACACGGTGGCACTACCTTGATACTCCCATGTTTCCCTATGGCACACTGTCCCTTATGGATAGCCTGTGCTAGCTGAGGGGCCCATGTTCAACCGCCTACTCCTTAGGAGTGGTGCGAGCTGCCTCCCTCAGCTAGCTAGAAGGCTGGCCTAAGGGTAATAATTTTTTTATAAACCCTTGATTTAAAAACTTTCATTAAACCAAAACTAATACCAAATAAAGTAAAAAAAGATGTTTTCAATATTTAATTTTATTTAGACCAATAATGTTATCATATTTATTAGTCTAAAACATAATTTCAACATCATTTTAGACTTTGATACAATAAACTACACAAATAATCATATAAATTTTACCATGTATAAAATTTAATTATAAAAATTATCTTAAAACATGAATTAAAATTTAAATACGTATTTTTGTATCAAAATCGATATGTATACTCCTCTACAAATTAATATGTACTTCTCTTTTCATTAAAACAAAAAGCTCTTGATTTTAAATCCATTTTATGCTTTAAATCATCATACTTTAAAATTCTACTGATAAGTTCAATTAAAACATGTTCAAAGATACAACTTTAAATAATTTTAAAAACATTCTGATTTTTTAATACACTTAAATTTTTAGAATTCAAAAAAATAATCAAAATTCTTAAAAATACCCAACGGTGATAAGATTCTATGACCGTTGCAAAAACCAACAGTCACCTAAGGACCGCAATGACTACCAATGGTCACAAAGGCCTTATAAAAAGATGTTTAGGGTATTCTAAACTTTTAGAAACAACTCGGTGAATATGGTTTTCTATATAATCTTGATGCTCAGTATGGTGATCATAGAACAACCCATAATTTTCTTCATTGTGATAGACCTGAAGGACTCTCACTATTTTATCGATCTGTTTATGATGTTTGGGGGTCTCCCGGTGATTATGATAGGTCTCTTAGTAGGAATTCTAGGATAGTGAGGTTCTTTTTTCCTTAAGGTGATGTAAGGTTTTTTGTATTCATATTGAATAAAACATGTCTGTTATATTTTTTTGGGTGTTCTACAAGTAATCTTATTTTAAAAGCACCATTGTTAAAAAAGGCCAACATAATAATAATAATAATAATAATATTACTAAAAAATTATAAGTGTTTGGGGTGCTATATACTGTGCTTTTATTATAGGGATTATGATTATTTGGGAAGTGTGATTTTTTTATTTTTCTAATTTTTTTTAACTTTCAGCATCTGTTTTCATAAAAACCGATGTTGAAATTAAAAAAACCCATATGGATTTCCGCATCAGTTTTGATGAAAACTGACACCGAACATCTTTCTCATGTAAGTTTCAGTGTCTATTTTTATGAAAATCGACACTAAAAATTGAGCGACTATTGGTTTTCGACATCATTTTTTTTGAAAACTGACGCCAAAAACCGACTCTCATGTGCGTTTCGGCATCAATTTTCATAAAAACTGACGTTGAAGCTCATTTTTCCGCATCCGTTTTATTCATAACCGATGATTAAAATTGAGCACTGGCTGGTTTTCGGTGTCAGTTTTTAAAGAACCGAAATCGAAAAGTTATTTTTTACGCTGTCATTAAATACATCGGTGAAAACCCAACATCAAAAATTTAAAAAATGACATTAATTATTGTTTTTTCACCAGCGCAGACCTAGCTTTATGAGTAGGAAGAGGGGTGTGACTTTCATAACAAGAAGGCTTATACCTATACTATTATTGTATCTATGATATTTACAGTTATCAAACCTATCTGAGGTGTGTGCTTTGAATTTGTAGAGTTATGCGACTACGACATCCCATAGTCATGCGTTTGGAGGGTGGTGGGCACTGAGCCACCCGTGATACATCAGTCGTACCACTAATGAAACTTCATATTATCCTTTTTGTGGTAAATTATGTCCAGTTTCAATTGGTATTTGTTTGGATTATGTAGACTATATAGGGAGCTCAGCAACCTCCACCTTCTATTGGAGAGTTGACACATGAGTTCCAGCATCAACATGCACCTAATTTGTTAGGAGATGGTGGCCAAGAGGCTATAGAGTTATGGATTGAGACACTCTTATCTATTTTTGAGCACCTTGAGATACCTCCTAATAGGTGAGTGAAGCTCGCTATGCATATGCTTTGATGATCCACCAAATTTTGGTGGATATTCTAAAACAGGCATGTCGGTATTAGGAAGGGATTTGGAGGGATTTATAGTAGATATTTTATAAATATTTCTTCCTTGATAACATAAGGGATGATCATCCTTGGGAGTTCATTACCCATTTAGTAGGTTTCTATGTATATTATAGACTACTCAACTTATTCTATAGAGCTTCAAAACTTTACACTTATCTATACCACTAATGAGCTAGTGAAAGTGAGATGATTCGAGGATGGCCTTATGCATTCTATTCGATCTAAGGGGATTTTTTTGGTTAACAACCAGGTCTAATATTGTGAAACAGGATCTCATCATTGTTTAGAACCTAAGGGAAGTAGATGGTGTGGGGCAGATCAATTCAGAATCAAGAAATGGTAGTGATTCATCTAGCAGTTAGAAGTGATGCATTGAGATTGCATGTGTGAGTAGAGAAAACTAGTTGAAACCCACTGACAGTTATGTGGTTTGTTACCAGTGTGGTAAGACTAGGCATAAGAATCCCTAATTTCCCAGGGACCCCATTGAGTGATGATGTTGTGAATGATTGAGTAATCTTTAGCGTTTCTGAAAGACCTTCTCATCTGTTCCTAGTGGGAGAGGATCCATATCATCTCCACCTTCAGAAGCTGGATTAGGAGAACATCTCTAAGAAGTTAGCCAGAGTAATACTAGCTATGTAGGTAGAGGAGAAGGTCATGAATGGGGTAGTCAGGATTTAGATACATAGCGCCAATAGAGAATACCCATTCAGGGTCATTAAGTTGTTTCAGAAGGACATGGATCATGCCATATTTATTCGGTGCAACCTATACCAGTGGATAAGGGTGTCAAGCCATCTACTATTTTATGTACTGTTCTAGTAGGTGATATGACTCAAATTTCATGCACTTTACCATATAATTTTTGTGAATGTTAATGTATAAATAAGGATAAAAGAAGTATTTGATTTTTTAATCTTGGTTTCTTGGATTAATTGTTGTTAATTAGTGAAATAATGATTATTGGTGTTAATTAGTGAAATAATGATCACATTTTTTATCATTTGGAAATTGTGTAAGATATTTTTGTGTAAAATAATTAACAACCGGTTGTACATCATTTTAGAGAAAGTGATGCTTTACATAAGAAATTACGGATTCATGTAAGATAAATTCTGCGTAGTATATTTAATCCTACGCCTTGATAATTGAAACCGATGAGGATGAACCCAGCAGTGTCTCCATTTTTGGAAAACCGAAGTGATCCAATACCCATCGAGAAGAATATGTACAACACTACACCAGATCTATTTGAAGCCAAATAAGATTATTGTCGCAAATCCAATCTCACCATTCAATTGAAGATGAAGGTCGTCCGAGCTAAACCACAGGAGAATCTGAGATCGCTGTTCCATCTAGAGTTACTGAACCCGATTGTGAATCTTAAGAAGAATCTAATTTTTTTACTTTTTTCAATCATTGTTATGGGATTTCAAATCTATCAGAGGTTGAATATAAGAGGATTTATAGTTGATATTTTGACGGTGGGTTGTTTCCTGTGTAGTACTGTGAAGAAGATGACCAACTGATGAAGCTGACATGTTTCAATGATGTTGATGAATATGTTGGAGACATTGATGTCTCTGAATTCGTCAGATTCATTTTAAATATTTTTTTCATCCATTTAATTCGGTGATTTTCTTGGATGTGTTCCAATAGGTGGAGGCCGAGCTCAGTTAGGAAGAAGACAGTTGGGATGAAGTCTAAAATCGTGTTATCCTAATTTGTATCTCAGTGGAAGATGTATAGTTTGTGCTCAGTTTATTACCTGGGGAAACAAAATTGTGGAAATGTGTTTTAAGAGGAAACACATTTTCACTTGGGGGAAACAAAAATTGTGCAATGTGTTTTTTAATGTACCATAAAGAAGAAGGTTCTAAATAAAGGTTATCATAAATTGGCATCATGGCCAGCGAGGCACATTTGTATTTGTGATTATTTAATTTTCTTTTAAATGTCACTGATGTCAATAGTGACAGACTTTCAAATTCTTGAATACTTATCACTGTTACAAAACTCTAAAGTGTAGGAACTCACACAATCCATGAAATACATCCAAATCTAGACTGAAAATATAATTGTTAGAGCACCTACACTGAATTATTTCGTGGCTCTTGAGTATATTCAACACTTTTATCAAACTTTTAACTTGCCATTGGAGGATCATAAGAACAAGGAAGCGATTAAGAAACTTGTTGCAGAGCTTGATTTTCCTATAGATGCTAATCTTGAAATTAAAATTCCACTTGTTGTGACTTGTTTTAAGGGATGGAAGGAGAAGGGTTTAGAAAAATATGAAGAATATAGACATAATTTCAAAGAACAACTTTCATTTGGTATTCATTTTGATGATTTAAATTCTACACACTAATCCAATGATTTCTCCACCTTTTTACAGGTTGAACTAGCTCAAGGTGTCGTTTCTTATGCAATGTGATATACCACAAATGGAGTGGTTTATTTTGAGAATAGGATATAGGATGTTGAAAACCTCACTCTAGATTTGAAAACACCCCTAGGTGAAACAAATTTTATTGATAAAGAACAAGGAGACTAAACTCAGAGAAAATTTCACTTAATTGAACAAGATTTACATTCACGTGATTCTAATTTTAAATATACTATTTTTGATAATTCTTATCCTTGTGTATAATATGAAGATATGGATGAACTTTTTAAATTTTTATAGGGTCTTGATAAGGCTAATACTTCACCTATTTAGGAACTTACAAAACTCCCTCATCCAATTTTCAATCCAAGTTTGGGAGTGGTCGAAGAGAAAGTGGAGGTTTTTGAGTTGTGCACTGGTTCAAAAGTTATTGTTCGAAGACATATTGTTTTCAATAATGTGTTTTTATTTAAGATTCAATTAGAATAAAAATCACATCCAAGGGTTTAATCTTTACAACCTTTGCACAATATTTCTCATGTTGAAAAATAGGGGAAGACCCCCTTTGTTTTGTTCCACATCACACTACTCTTAGGAAGTTATTAAGTGAAGGAGGGAGAAATAAAGAAAAATATAAATGGGGGCTTCCAAAAGCTATAACAGTTGCGCAAAGAAGCAGGAAAGAAGAGGATATTGTGGTTCTTAAGTAAGAAGTCACGCCACAAAGTGACTAGCGTTAAAGCAAAGGTTTTCTAGCTGTGGACAATCTAAATACATTACCTCTTAGGGAGTTAAACCTAGAGATTATCTTTTCATCATGATTTTAGTTTTTAGTTCCATTATGTATTTCTTTAATAAATGTTTGTAGTTTTTCATGTATGAAAATAATATGATAGTAGTGAATTCCACCGTACGATGATCCATCTTAGGTAACATATTTCCAACCTTGAAAATCCCAAGTTGTATCATTCTATTATTAAATTTGAATATTTTAAATTATTATTATATGATAAAAATTATGTGTGGGGTAGGGTTGCATTATAATTTCATTACTTCCCTGATATTTGGGCTTTTGAGTGTTGTAGATTTCTGAATTAAATGTAAAACTTCTTGCATTATTGAATTCTATTGAAAATATTTTGTGTTATTCATAAAGAATTATTTCATTTAATATCTGATGTTTGTGTTGTTAGTGTTGTGTTAACAAGAATTTTACATACTATTTTAGATGAAATAATTTTTTTCCATGTTCTAAAAGGAGACATAAGTTGGAGCTACTTGAAATAAACTCTTATACTGAAACTCTGATTTTTTTCATAGTTAGAACTTTAAATTCTATAATTTAATGCTTATGTTTTTCAAATATTAGGTGCTGAAAATTTGTATACCAGGATGACTTACTGAAGATAAAAAAGGGAGGACTATTTTTATGAATCTTAAGTGTTGAAGCTTCAAAAACGGGGAGTAAAATTTCAAATTATGCATCATTATTATGCTCTTGGTAAATAAAAATTTTCTTTTTATTGTTTGTAGTTTATGTAATCTTTGATTTTTTTTATTTAAATGTGTTTTCATGATCAAATAATTTATTTTAATATTATAGTTACTACTCTACTTTTTACTACATTTTTGTGATGAAAATTAGGTGAACATGCTTATTTTTAGACTTTTTTATAAATAATTGTTGAACATTAAATATTAGCATGAATTTACTTTGAAAACCATGAATATGTTTTGAAATTTTTAATGTAGAAACCAGATGGTCCCTTTTGTGCATGCAATACTTATTTTTTGTGAGGAAAAATGATTTTGATCGTTTTTATGACCTTATATGAATTTTAACTACTGAATTTAATTTTTTTTACTTTAAAAATTATTAATTATTTTTTCCAACTTGAGTTCAATTTTGAGGATAAATTTGAGTTTTAAGTGTGGGGGAGGGGGTTTTCTTAAATAATCTAAAATACGATTTAATGAAAAGACC
The DNA here is from genome assembly GCA_963277665.1 of Viscum album. NCBI lineage: Eukaryota > Viridiplantae > Streptophyta > Magnoliopsida > Santalales > Viscaceae > Viscum > Viscum album. The sequence goes on from OY728161.1 coordinate 1,970,282,032, forward strand.
ATCAGAATCCCTAAATTTTTTTAAGAAATTTTTATTTTTTCATGATTTTATTTACATATTCAGTGGATTAAAATTTTACTTATGTTTGAGGATTTTGAGGATAGTTTGAGGTAGTTAATTTTTATTTCTCCATGGATTTAATTGAGCATATCATTTTTATTAAAATTTTGAAAAATTTGTTTTTGGTAAAATTTTTGGGAAGTTTTATACAGTTATCATTGGTTTGAACTATTCGATTAAAATTAAAATTATAATATATGCATCTAAATGGGATATGAAATGAATATCCAAATTTGAGTTGAGCAAAAAATTATTAATTATTTCATTCTTTAATTCTTTATGCTTATGTATAAGTTATTTATTCTTCTTATAATTATTAAACTTGACCATCGAAGAATAGTGCCTATTTATTATGCCTTTTAATTATGTGTGTCACCTCACCTGGAGGTAAATAAAAGTATGAACTCTCAGTTGGATGGAAATTGATGTTTGTTTATTTCTTTTCAAAATTATCAATTGAAACTACTTTTTTGAACATAAAATCATATCTACATTTTTTTTGCTTAATTTTATGGGGGAAATTACATTTTTAACAAAAAAGATCCCATGGAGGTAACTTTATTTGAAAACTAATTCTTTGAGGCATTTTAGTTTATCACTCTCGATATTTATTATTTTCCACTGAAATTGAATAAGTAATTTATTGAGAACAAGAAATGATTAAGTGTGAGATAATTTTATATGGTTCACATTTCACACCCTTTGCCACATCATTTTTGTAAATTTTAATTTATAAATAATGATAAAACATCATTTAACTGGTTAATTTATGTTTCATGGATTAATTATTGTTAATTTGTGAATTAATTATTATTATGTTAAAATTGTTAATTTAGTTTGTGAATACTTTTTGTTTGTCATGCCTTGTTTATTTTATTTAATTTAGATTAAAATTATTAATTATAAGTTTCCTAATTTAAAATATTATAATTAAGTAATTTTATTATTTCATTACTTTATTTTAGTAAAATATTAAATTATTAATGATATATTAATTTTATTTCTCATCACTTAATTTTATTGGCGTTGTAAAATTTTACTTTTAGTTTTAATTTATTTAATTTTTATATTTTATTTATATTTTTATTTAAATTTAATTTTCTATTTTAATTTCATTTATATTTTTTACAAGGCGTAACATGATTGGGGATGCGTAACATTTTTTTATCATTTAAAAATTATGTAATATATTTTTTCATAAAAGAATTAACAACTTGTTGTGCACCATATAATAGAAATTGACGGTTTTCATAAGAAATTAATACTTCACTTAAGATAAATTCCATGAAGTATATTTTATCCTACGCCTTGATAACTGATTGGGAAGAAGATGAAGCCCACCAATTCTAAGTATGAATGTAGACTAAGAATGAAGAAAATGAAAGCTGATCGAGCTCAATTTTTCTGACTGCCTTCTTGTTCACACCATTTTAAGAAGATGAGGATGGTATCCACCATCATCAAGGGTGTTGATATAGGGATCCATAGCTAATGGGTTGATGAAAATGATGAGGATGAACCCACTAACATTGCTATTTTTGGAAAATTGATGAGATTAGAGGTCGACTGACAAGAATATGACCAACACTGCACTAGATCTGTTCTAAGATGAAGAAGATGATTATTTCATTTTTTTATCTCTATTTAATTTAAGATAATTAATATCCAATCCGAACCATAGGATAATCTAAGCTCACCATTCCATATGGAGCGACCGATTGAGGTTGTGAATCCAAAAAAATAGGATTTCTTTTCTAATGTTAATCACTATTTTGGGAGTTCAAATCCATAATAGGTTGGATCACAATAGATTTTTAGTTGAAAATTTTATGGAAGGTTTTTTCCGATGTAGTTCTAGAAAAAAAAGATAACCAATTGATGAAGTCGACGTGTTTCAATGATGTGGATGAAGATGTTGGGGACTTTGATGTCTCTAAATGCCTCAAATGTATTTTCAATCCTTTTAAAATCCCTTTTTACTCAATGATTTTCTTGGTAATGTTCAGAGCGATGGAGGTTAAGCTCAATTATGAAGAATATGGCTGAGATAAATTCTAGAATCATGTTCTCCTAATGCCATTCCCAGTGGAAGATTCACAGTTTTTTCTTGGATTATTTTCTAAGTAAAGCCCGAGTTTTCTAGTATATTTAAATCATGATAAGGCATTATATGCCTACATAACATCTTTCAAAACACCAATTAGTATGTCTCCATACAAGTTGTTAATTGGGAAAGGTTGTAATTTTCTTATGGAGTTGCAACACATGTCACATTGGGTTGTGAATGCTTTGAATATTGCTTTTAAGATCACTAGAGAGAGGATACCACTAGAAATGAGTGATATTGATGATATTAGGAGAGAGTCTTAAGATAATTCTTGGATTTACAAAGAGAGAGACACTCTTCTTATCATTTTTATGTTGTTAAAAATAAGAAATTTAAACCTGGATAGAATATACATCTATTTAATTCTATAATTAAAATCTTTCATAGAAAATTGAAATATTTGTGGTATGGACCTTTAAATTTTATTATAGTGTTAAAGAATAGAGATATTTAATTTTTTTGAGGAAAAATAGACCAATACTGGTAAATGTTCAAAGAATCAAACCTTATTTTGAAGTGAAACCAAAGGTCTTGGTTTCTATATTTTTACATGAAACCTAATTTTCGCTGAAGGCTAACTGAAGTCTTTAAGTTCAGTGCTTCATGGGAGTCAACCCATGGTATTTTTTTTGTAGTTTTAGTTTATCCAACAATAAAGTGCTGCCGTTGCTCTGTATTTTTCTCAATGTTTCATCTGGATTTATACTCTTTATATTCTTGTACTTCCTAGTTATTTTTATTTAAGAAGACTGAAAGTTTCTACAGAATAGAAGAGTTCCCATTTATTATCAAATAACAAGAAGTTGTATGTTGGGAATTTATTGGATAAATATTCAATAATCTCAACCTCTGGTTTTTCATTTCATGTAATCTTAATCTATTGAATTTTGATGTTAATATTTTTCATGTTGTAGTAAGTGTATAATAATAAACCATTGTATTTCAATCAAAGCTAAGTTTTAGGAATTAACATTTCATTGACTATGAATAAAAATATTCTGTAATCAAGGGGAGTGTTTTATTATCATTTATTTATTTTTTCTCTGCTAATTATTTTATTTGTAATTGCATACTACTACTGAAAAGTATAGTTCAATGTTTTTAAATTTATTCATAGAATTAAATTAAGTGCGGGGTAGTGATACCCCTGACTGTTAGTGTTAAAGTTCATATGATTGTCTTTGTGGGGGTGTTTAGCACTCTATATCCTATGTTGTTGAAAACATAATTGAATCAAATATTCAAACATTCTAACACCCTCTTCACTATGTATTCAAGTTTACCATGCTACTATTTTACCTTTATTGAAATTATTTTTATATCCCTTAAATATAATGCATGTACGAATCAAATTCTATTGAAAAATATTAATTTTGGAAAACTCATATTGTTTAAACTAATTTTTAACCCTTTAAAATTTCATCGAAGTGATGAATTTCAAACCTATTTTGAACTTTAAAAGTCAAATTGTTTTTGTCCACCTTTGAATTTATCATTGAGGGGAAATTTGAGCTTTAATTGTGGGGTAGATGGTCCTTATATAGGCTAATGTGTGATTTATTTTTTAACATATCAAATCCCTTTAAAAGTTATGTAAATTTTGAGTTTATAAATCATTTATTTACATTTTTTTGGGTCAAAATTTTTCTTGAGTTTGAAGATTGTGGTGCCACTTTTAGGAGGTTAATTTTTATTACTCCATGTATTTAACTGAGATCATCATTTATATTTACCTTTTGAAAAAAATTCTTTTGGTTAAATTTTGGTGGAATGTTATACAACTATCATTGTATTTGAATTTTTTTTATTAAAAATAAATTATAAGATATGAATCTAAATAGATTATGAAATGAAAATCCTAAATCAGGTTGAGCCCCAAATTCTTTGTTCTTTAATTCATTCATTCTTTAAGCTGATGGGTAGGTTATTTATTATACTTTTAATTCTTTAGTCTACCCATCTAAGTAGAGTGTCTATTTATTATTCCTTTTATTTATGTCTATCGACTCACCTGGATGTAAAGAGAAGTTTGGAATTATAGTAGGATACAAATTGATGTTTGTTAAGTTCTTTTCAAATTTTCAATTTCAATTACTTTGGTAAAATAGAAACCCACATTTACATTGAATCAGTCTGATTTTATGCGGTAAATCACATTTCTATCTTGAAAGTGTCCATGGGGGAAATTTTTTTGAAGGCTAATTCAATATGGGATTCCATTATATCACTTTTGAGATTTATTATTTTCCACTAAAATTGATTATTTAATTTCATAATCACAAGAAATTATTAAGTGTGTGGGAATTCTATGTGGCTTATATTTCATGCACTTTACCAAGAGGAACTTATTAATTAATCTAATCAGTTATTTAATGAAAATCTTATCAAAATCTCTAATTTTTTTTAAAAAAATATGAGTATCTCAAGAATATATTTACATTTTCAGAGGGTCAAAATTTTTCTTATGTTTTAGGACTATGATGTCACTTTGAGGTGGTTAATTTTTATTAGCGCATGGATTTAATTGAGTACACAATTTTTATTGCCCTTTCGAAAAAATTGGTAATTTTTTGGGATGTTATACAACTCTCAGTGGATTTGAAATTTTTGATTAAAATTAATCTTATAATATATGCATATAAATGGGTTCTGAAATGAAAATCCTTATTCGAGTTGAGCCAAAAATTATCAATTCTTTTATTCTTTAACTATTTAGGATAATGAAAGGGTTATTTATTCTTCTAGTAATTATTAAACCTGCCCATCCAATTATAGTGGCTTTTTATTATTCCTTTTAATTATATGCATTAACTCTCTTGGAGGTAAAATGAAGTTTTTTACTTCTAGTTGGATTAAAATTGAAAACTATTTAATTATTTTAAAACTTTTCAATTTCAATTAATTTTTAAAATAATAAATCATCTTTGAACTGATTTTGTTTAATTTTAAGGGGGAAATTAAATTTGTAACTTAAAATATTCCATGAATGAAAATTTATTTGAAAACTAATTCTTTGAGGCATTTCATTTTATCACTCTTAAGATATATTATTTTCCACTTAAATTGACTATGTAATTGCTTGGGGAAATGAAATGACTATGTGTGGGGGAATTTTATGTGGCTCATATTTCATGCACTTTGTAACACAGTTTTTGACATTTTTAATGTATAAATAATGATAAAATAGTTATTTAATTGGTCAATCTATGTTTCTTGGATTAATCATTGTTTATTTTTGAACTAATTATTATTGTGTTAAAATGTTTAATTTAGTTAATGAATATTTTTGTATGTCATTCCTTGTTTATTTTTTTAATTATTAATCAAATTATTAATTCGTATGTTTCAAAATTTAATCAATTATGATTAATTAATTTTATTATTTAATTTATTTGTTTTAGTAAACAAGTAAATTCTTAATGATATTTTATTTTAATTTCCCATCACATAAATTTTTTTTCATTGTAAATTTTTATTTAGAGTTTTTAATTTATTTAATTTTTCTCTTTTATTTATTTATTTATTAATATACCTTTGTGTTTTATTTTCATTTATCTATTTTATAGGGTGTAACAAGATTTGGGTTGTGTACAATTTTATTTTTTCATCTGGGAAATGTGTAATATATTTTTTGTGTAAAAGAATTAATAACCAATCGTGCACTGTGTAAGAGAAATTTAAAATCATTATAAGAAATTATTGCTTCATGTAAGATAAATTATGTATGAAATATTTTATCCTATGTATTGATAATCGATTGGTAAGAAGAAGAAACCAAACAATCTTAAGTATGAAGGGAGACCAAGGACGATGAAAATTCAAGCCAACCATGCTTGAGTTTTCTGACATTCCTTCTGGTTGAAACCATTTGAAGAAGGTGAGGCCAATCACCGTCACTATCTTGGGTGTTGATAATAGGATTTGGATACATCGGGTTGATGATAATGACAAGGATTAACGCACCAACTTTTCTAGTTTTGGAAAACTGAAGAGATTCAAGGCCAACCAAGAAGAAGATAACCAATACTACACCAGATCTATTCGAAGCAGAAGAAGATGATTGTTAATAATCTGAACTCATAGTTCATTTGATGATGTTGGATTTTTGATATAAAACATAAGAGAATTCGAGCTCATCATTCCATCTGGTGTAACTAGTTGTGGTTGTGAATTTGAAAGATATCATATTCTGTTGTCGATGTCAGTCATTTTTTTGGGATTTCAAATCCATCAAAGATTGAATATGAGAAGATTTGTAGTTTATATTTCGATGGTGGTTTGTTTCCTATATAGGTTGAATGAATAAAACATTTAATTTAAATTAGATCATGCTTCAATGATTTTGATGAATATTTTGGGGACTTTGATATCTCTAAAGGGTTTGGATTCATTTTCACTCTTTTTAGCATCCATTCTGTTCAATGATTTTCTCAGTCATGTTCCAAGCTATGGAGGTTGTGTTTAGTTTTAATAAAGAGGAATGGGACAAAGTCTGGAATTCTATTATCCTAATGTTGTTCTTAGTGGAAGATAAAAAATTTGTGTTTTGGTTACCTCTTAAGTTAAGCATGAGTTTTTCTAGTTGTGGATTGAATTGATAGATTGATAATTGTTTTCATGAGCCTCCACCTTTTCAAGCTGGAGTAGTGACAATTACGAAAGGATTTTTCTCATATCCCATAAAGAAAGAAGTGATGAAAGAAGGATTCCATATGGAATCATTTTTTTGAATATCATTTTGTAGTTTTATTTTTCTTTAATGTTTTTAAATAACTTGTTAGATCCTTGAGACATGAGACCCCCATCATTTTGTAATTTCATATTCTCTCACTTCTTTATATTCATTTTCTTCATCTCTATCTTATATAACTCTATGTTTTGTAAATAAAATTTTCATGTTTGCTACATTTTCTTACAATCTATTTTGTGATCTATTACATCTGGGAATAGAGGACTAACTCACTGATCTAGTTCCAAGAGGTTATGATCATCACTTTTAAGAGACAGAATATCATCTCAATCATAACTTTCTTAATAACTCTTAGTGAATTGGAAATAAAAAGTGAGGAGTTATGAAAACACATTCATTTATAGGAATAATTTTTCACTTTCTTCTTTGTAATGATAAAGGTGTGGTGTATTGAGAAATCAACCACAAATTGAGTAATGTTGAATGTTTATAATATTAAATTTTTGGTTTATGATATCCAATAGAGAGACTTTTACTGTTAGGTTTCATTTTTAGTTATTCATGTCATTATCTTCATTTATTCATAATTTTACAGTTATTTCAATTTTATTTTTGGATTGTTTCACATATTATGATTTCATTCATCATGACTAAAACGTTCATAGATATTGTTTCTACTGAAATTTATTCACTATTTTCATGGTCAGTTGAATCTTAGATGTGGAGAGTCCCAAGATTCATCCTTCCTCTTTATTGAAATCTTGGTGAGGGAGTTTGATCAAATAATTTTTGTGAATGTGTTACAATTAATTTTTTTATGAATAAAGAAATCATTTTAGTCTATTAAATTGAAACTTCTCTCAAGAAATAGTTTCATTCTTGATAACTTTTATTTTACCTTATTTTTTTCTTCTATTCCCATTTTCATTTCCTACATTTTTTTGACCATTGTTTCATGTTACCTTTATTTATTTCAAGACAAAAATAGATACAATTTTTTTGAGAAATGAATTGGATACACACACTGCTTCCTTGAGGCCAACCCTAATGTTATCCATTATTCTATATCAAGGGAGATTATAAATTTATCTTTGATAATTCATACAAAAGGCTAACATATAATAGCTAACCTTGGGGTTGGTCTTAAAGAATAAGTGTTTTTATCGTAGTGATTTCTCCAAAATATGTTTTTTTATTTTTGTTTATCTAAAAATAAGTAAAGGTAAGATGAAATAGTGGTGATTAAAATAAAAGAAATGAAAAAAGGAATAAAAAAATAGAGATTATACAAAAATAAACTATTTTTAGAGGTAAGTTTCAATTTAAAGTCTTAAAATGATTAATTCATTCATTGAAATATTAATTGCATCACATTCAAAAAAATTATTTGATTAAACTCCCTCGCCAAGAGTTCAGTAAAGAGGAAGTATGAATCTTACAGATCACCACTTCCAAGATTCAACCCACTATGAAAAGAGTGAAGAACTGTCTATAAGAAAATATAATTGAAAGATTCTATCATGATGAATGAAATCATATGTGGTACAACAATCCAAAAAACCAAAATTGAACTCACTGTAGAAATTCTGATGAAATGAAGATAATTATGTAACGATGTTAAAAATTAAGCCTAACAATAAAAGTCTTTCTACTACATATCAATAACATAAAGGTTTATATCATGAACATTAAACCTTACTAAATGTGTGATCAATTTCTTGAAACATAAAATATCCTCACTTACAAAGAAGAAAGTGATAGACCATTCATGAAAATGAATGTGTTGCCACAAATAATCACTTTTCATTCACTATTTACCAAGAGTGATGAAGATACCAATGTTTGAAAAATATTTGGTCTCTAGGCAGATTCAAGATTCACCTCTTGGACATAGATTTGAAAAGTAGTCCTCCTTGTCCCGATGGAGGAGATCATAGATGGCGAAAAAAATAATAACTAACATTAATATTATTTTTAATTGGAGAAAATTACAAAATAGATAGAAAAAGAAGAAATAATGAGAGAATAAATATAAAATAAAATTTCATAATGATGGGGGTGTCCTATTTTAACACTAGACATGAAGACCTATTTTAAAAAATAAAAGAATAAAACAAATACAAAATGTTATTCAAACAAGATACATCCATGTATAATCCTTCACTCATATTTCATCCTTGGTATGTGAAAAAAACAAAACTCCTCCAGAAAAATCATTGTCACATTAAATGACTGCTAACTATCTAAAATGAATGTAACTACAAACCTTCTAATATGATTCAACATAACTAACCATTTCCCCTAATCAAACATGATTCAAAAAAATCACGAGCTTCTAAAAAATTTGGGACTATCTTCAATCCAATAGAAATGGCTATGAGAAATTGGTTGAAACTTTATCTTAAAGAGAAACCGAAAAATTGAGAATCATAAAAATAATCAGACAAACATTCCTTCAAAACTACTTGACAAGTCTACCTAGACTCAACATAGCCTAACACTTTCAAAAATTACACCAAATTCACTAGATGCATTGAACTACCAAATCAATTCTTCAAAAAACATAAGAATAGAACCCCTATCTTCATCACACCTACAAGGGGAAAAAAATGACAACAAAAAAAATTCCAAAACTCAAATCAAGCATTATAAAATCACCCATAAAAAAATGATTTATTAAAATTATATTTCATTGTTGTACTCTAGATTAAAGGCAGTTGTTTTATTTCATTTCTATAATAATGGATTTGGATCAGAAAATCATAAGTTAGTATTGAAAAAACTCATAAGAATTATAACAATAATCAATTAATACCTTTGGTTTGGTTGGAATCATTTTGTTACTAAGAAATCAGATCCAATATCAGATTCAAAACCTAGTGATCAAGTTTTTATACTGGCTCGGTGGTGAAAAACTTGTTATAGGATGAACTCTATTTGAAATGATCAGATGAACCCTTCAAAATCTAAATCTGTGTCCTTATCCCACCTTCAAATCTAGTTTATCATCTTCATAATAGTGGAACTAGGACAAGAGTTAACCTTTAATTTAGTCTAGCAAACATCAGCTCAGATATTCTTTATACTCAAGCTATATGTGAGTTTAGTGATTTCACCATAGGTGTAAGTAGAATGACATCCACTTATCTACATTGGCACACTAGAACATGGTATCATGTTTTAGTGGACTCAGAATTTAGATCTACAAGAAAGGCTTGTGATGATTCTTCTATAGAATAATCATGAAAACATTTCTTCTTATTTGGCCTCTGGTGTGGAATTTTATCTCTACTCCTTCCCCATATATAAACCCTTAGCTACTAGTTAGTACTACTCTTTTGATCGTACATGATTCATGATTCCTTGATCAATGCCCTTGGAATTCAACTCACAGACATTCTAAATGAAACTTGGGACATGATTCATTTAGAAAGTAGGTGTTAAGGCTCCTCAGATTATGAATAGGATTACATTCTTTGATCGAAAAAGCTTTGATTTTAGTTTATTGTTTTAAAACTTGCTTTTCTAACGAGTTATGGAAAATTACAAAGTCCCCCAGCTTCTTTCCTGCATGAAACTAATTGAGACGAATTTGAGGGGTCAATCATCCTACTCAGTTAGATTTACCTTTTCAAACTTTGAACCTACATGGGTCCTGATTTTAAAATGAACCGAGATCACATTCTCTCTTGTTTAGTTCTTTCCCAAGGTTTGGTTTGGGTCTTCAATTTTTTGGATCAGAACTCAAAGTTAGCTCATGTAAAAGAAATTATATTATGTGTGTAGAAAAAATAATCTTACGAACACCAAAAATTTATCATACATATGTCCCAAAATTTATTTAAGGAATAGAGTGTAATATATCTTATAGATATTGTTTTTAAAATTTCATGAATTATCTTTTTCATATTATAATTCTAGATACTTTGATATGAGATAAAATGATCTTTAATGAAATCCCCATAATAATCCCTAAATGGTTTATGAAATTGTTAATTTATAAATATTTAATTTATAATTTCAATGGGTCAAAATTTTCTTAATTTTGAGGATTATGATTCCACTTTTAGACAGTTAATTGTTATTAATCCATGGATTTAATTGAGCACATTATTTTTATTTCCCTTTTGAAAAATATATTTTTTATAAAATTTTGGTGGTGTTATACAAATTTCATTAGCTTTGAAAATTTTGATTAAAATTAAACTTATAATATATGCATCTAAATTTATTATGAAATAAAAATTATAATTTGGGTTGACCCAAAAATTATTAATTCTTTCATTCTTTAATTATTTAAGCTTATGTTTGGTTATTTTTTCTACTTGTAATTACTAAATCTGACCATCCATCTAGTGTGTATATTTATTATACCTTTTAATTATGTGTGATGACTCACCCAGAGATAAAGAGAATTTTAGACTACATGTGGGATGCAAATTGGGGTTTTTTAAATTTTTTCAAAATTTTAAATATATATTACTTTTTAAAAATAGGAAATCATCTTTTCACATAATTTTATTAATTTTAACGTGGAAATTAAATTTTTAACTTAAAAAGAGTACATGGAGAAAAAATTGTTTGAAAACAAATTCTTTGAATCATTTAAGTTTATCACTCTTGAGATTTATTATTTTTCATTAAAATTTTCTAAGTAATTTTTTATGGACAAGAAATGATTTAGTGTGGGAGAATTTGATGTGGCTCATATTTAATGATCTTTTCCACATAATTTTATCCATTTATAATGTATAAATAATGATAAATAAAGCATTTAATAGGTTAATCTAAGTTTCTTGGATTTTTTGTTAATTAGTGAATTAATGATTATTGTGTTAAAATGTTTAATTTAGATTATCAATATTTTTTTCTTACCTTGTTTATTTTATTTAATTCTGAATCAAATTATTAATTATATGTTTCAAATTTTAATCTATTATGATTAATTAATTTTATTATTTCATTTATCTGTTTTATTAAACAATTAAATTATTAATTATATTTTAATTTAATTTTCCATCACTTAATTATGTTTTAATTACAAAGTTTTACTTGCTGTTTTCATTTATATAATTTATATCTTTTATTTATTTTTTTCTTTTATTTTTTTTAAATTTTCATTTATCTATTGTATAGTGTGTAACACAATTTTGGGTGTATAACTTTTTTTATCATCTGTAAAGCACATAAGATATTTTTGAGTAAAATAATTAAAATTCGATTGTACACCACATAAGAGAAATTGATGCTTTGTGCAAGAAATTGATGCTTCATGCAAGATAAATTACACAGGGTATATTTTGTCCTACACCTTGATAATAGATTGGGATGAAGAAGAAACCAACAAATTCTAAGTCTAATGGGAGACAAAGGCCAGACCAAGTGAAAGTCAACCAAGTTCGAGTGTTCCGAAATTCCTTTTGGTTCGAACCATTTAAAGAGGATGAGGTCAGTCACGGATGCCATATTGGGCACTAATACCGGGATCTAGATCCAATGGTTTTATGAAACTGATGAGGATGAACCCATAAACATTTCCATTTTTTGAAAAACAAAGAATCCAGAGGCTAACCAAGAAGAATATGACCAATAATTCCCTAGATCTATTCGAAAGCGAAGAAGATGATTGTTGCAGATATGAGATCACCATTCAATTAAAGATGAAGGGTATTTGAGCCGAACCATAGGAGAATATGAGATCTCCACTCCATATAGAGTGACCAACCAAGGCTATGATTCTAAATAAGAATTTTATTTCATTATTTATGTTGATCATTGTTTTGGGATTTCAAACCCATCAAAGGTTGAATCTGAGTGGATATTTAGTTGAGATTTCGATGAAATGTTTTTTCCTGTGTAAGTCCAGTGAAGAAGAAAAGAAATTGAAAAATCTGGAATGTTTCAATGATGTTGATGAAGATGTTGGGGACTTTTATATCTTTGAATGCCTCTTATACATTTTTAATCTTGATAGAATCCATTGTGCTTGATGATTTTCTTGGGTGTGTTCCATGAAGTGGAGTCCAAGATATGTTTTGAAGAAGATAGCTGGGATAAACTCTAGAATCATGTTCTCCTAATGCCAGTCTCGGTCAAAGATTCATAGTTTGTACTCATCTTATTGCCTAAGTGAACCCTAATACTATCCAGTTGTGGAATGAATTTATAGATTTGGAGTTATTTTCAAGATCCAACACCATTTAATGTAAGGGAAGTGAAAATTGCAGAAGGAGTTTTCTCATATCACATGATAAAGGAGGTGTTAAATGAAGGCTATCAGAAGCCTCTACTATTGTATTTTTCTCATTCGATATGAGTACTTCACATTACTTTATCTTTTTGGAACACGTGGAGATCCTTGGACTCCTTATTGAGTACTCCTATGGAATGAGGACACTTGACACAACGTTTCTTATATGACTGGAAAGTGTACACCAATTTAAGGACTATCCTATTGATGTAGTAAGTTATCATTTTTTGTGGGGCCTCTTCATCCTCGATATGATGATCTTTGATTTCATTCTTAGAATAGAATTTTTGGTCCCCTATCATGCCTATGTGTATCGTTATCACCATAGGGTGTTGTTCACATCACCAAAGGGTGGTACTTATATTCACAAGGGTGAGGGGATATCTAGGTAGGTAGATCTAGACCAGGTTGTCTTAGGCTAGTTGAAGTGAATTTCCTTATTGTTAGCATTTACATGGATGATTATGGATTGCATTAAAATAAATTCCCTCATGTAGTCGATCATTTTAGGGATGTTTTCCTGAAAAAATTATCCAGACAACCTTCTAATAGAGAAGTAGAATTTACAATCAATATAGGGTCTTGAAAATCATCTGTATATATTCCTCCTTATATAATGGCTACTACTGAGTTGAAGGAGCTCAAGAGGCTGCTAGAGGATTTACATGCCAACATTTTTATATGGTTAAGTACTTCTCCCTAGTGTTCACTAATCCTTTTTTCCAAGAAGGTTGATGTAACTCTTAGGATTTGTGTGGATTACCAAAAATTGAACAAGTTGATAGTTAAGAACCTCTATCCCTTAACATGAATTGTTTATCTCTTTGACCAGCTCATAGGAGTGAGGGTTTTCCTGAAGATCTATTTGAGATTAGGCTATCACCATTAGGCTATCACCATGCGTGTGTTAGACCTTTAGACATACCATGTATGACTTTATGAAATAGTTATGGTTTATCTGACTATCTGGTTATGATGTTTGGTCTCACAAATGTGCTGACTATTTTCATGTATTTGATGAATAGGGTTTTCCACCCCTATATGAATTCATTCATGGTGGTCTTTATAGTTTAAATCTTAGTGTATTCTCATAATTGAAGCAAAAAGTCCAAAAATCTTGATATCATTGTCAATACACTAAGAGAGTACCGAATATATGATAAACTCATTAAATTTCAATTTTAGATCGTCAAGGTTCACTTCCTAGGTCATATTATCTCAGAGGTAGGGGTATCAGTTTACCCAGAGTAGGTGAGTGTTATAGTTACCTAGGAGCATCCTAAGAACATCTTTGACATATAATGTTTCTTTAGGATATAGAGTTATTAAAAAAATTTCCTATTAGACTTATCATGCTTAGAAACAACTCGTTCAAGATTTAATAGTAAGGGTGTGATGTTTATATGGTCAAAATCTTTTAATACAGCCTTTCTAGAGCTGAAAGGGGGATTAAATTCAATATTGATCCTAATTTTTCTAGAGTTGGGTAAGAGATATACAGTGTATTGTAATGCATCAGGTATCAGGATAAGATTAGTATCAATGAAGTAAGATAAATTCATTACTTATGGGTCATGGTAGCTAAGGCATCATGAGTATAATTACCCAATGCATGATCTAGAGTTAGCAGCTATTGTTCATGCCTTGTATTTTTTGAGGCATTACCTGCTAGGAGGGAATTTTTTAGTGTTTATGGACCAGAAAATCCTTAGGTATACTTTAATTCATTATTAATTGAATAATAGGTAATTAAGGTTGGTAATATCTTTATTACATTGAATTAAATATAGCATATATGTCCAGGAAGGGAAATGTTGTGGTCGATGCTCTGAGAAAGAGGACTCAGACATAGATAGTTCAGAAGTTGAGTATAGAGTGGAAACTTATGATCCTATTTTTTGATATGCACATAGAGGTTCAAGACCATATTGTATTATCTATAATTTCATCGCTATCAGTGAACTATTCACTTATGCAGATAATGAAGATGAGGCATTTCCTAGACCCTAAAGGCTTGGTCCTATGAGAGAGTATTTCTGGTGAGGATCCACATCTCGATTGGTCAGTCGATGGAGATGAAATCCTAAAAATACATGGGTGTATCTAGGTTCCAATAGATATGAGAGAGGAGTTTATGTGAGAGTCAAATTATTCTTAGTGTTAAGTTCACCCAGGTATCTCTAAGATGCATTGTGATATCCATTGACAATATTGGTGGCCACGGATGAAATGTAAGATAAATGGTTTCATCACCCAGTGTTCCACATATTAGTATGTGAAGTTGAAGCACCAATAAGCTACTAGATTTTTTTATATGTTACCTATTCTAGAGTAAAAATGGGAAGATTTCACAATGTATTTTTTGGCTAGTTTAATGAGGTCACCTCAAGGTTGCGACACTATTTGGGTAGTCATGGATAGACTAATAAAAGTGTCCCACTTCCTACATATCCTAGAGACTTTCTTGGCTAATGATATGAGAAGAATGTATATACATGAGATTTTATAGCTATATGGGGTCCCTCATACTATCATTTCAGGTGAGGACTCTCGTTTTACATCAAGTTTCTAAAAGGGGTTATAGATAGATTTGAGTACCTAGGTACTTATGAGCACAACTTTTCCCTCTTGGACTGATGGTCAGTCAGAATGAGCTATACAAGTTTTGGAGGACATGATATGAGCATATGTCTTTGATTTTAGTAGTTATTGGTAGAATAATATACCTATTTTTGAGTTTTTCTACAATAATATCTTCTAGGAAACAATTTAGATGTATCCATATGATTCCTTGTATGGTAGGTCATTTTGTTCACCTTTTTTTGGGGTAGAGGCAGAGGAGACAATGCTACTCATTTCTTGTCTCATACATGAGACTTTTGAGGTGGTAAAATTAATCATAAATCATATGGAAACTACTTACTCTAGAAAAAAATTTATGCCAATGACCTCTAGATTTCAAGTTAGGGGATCCTGATTTCTTGCAAGGATCACCCAGACTTTGACATATAGGGATGTAGAGTCAAGGTAAGATATTGTCTCATTTTTTTGGACCCATAAGAGATTTTGGAAATATTTGGGATGATATCCTATTGGTTGTTATTACCTTAGAGGTACCATTCCATGAACAAAATCTTACACATATCGTAGGTTTGTCGTTATCATGCCAACCCACCTCATACTTTTGATCCTAAGGATGTTTAATTGGATGCTAATTATTCTTCTGAGGAGTAACTGATACACATCATTGATTGGAGTGTAAAGGCTCTCCAAAGATGAGATATCCATTTAGTATGGGTTCAATGGAAGCATTAACGGTTACACAAAGTTACTTGGGAGGGGGTGTCTGGCATACATGGTTAGTGGATGGAGTTTTTCTCAGAAAATGTTTTACCACCCATGGAAGGGTAACTCATGGATTAGTTCATTTAAGGGGAAAATTCTGTAAGAACCCTATTTTTATATGAGGTACAAATCCTTTATGTTTTGATTTAACTATTTGGTTTTGGCCTAATGTGAATTCCTTGTGATTCTGTGGAGGATACATGGGTCTTTGGGGCTTGTTTGTAGCCCAGAACCCTGACTGATAGATGAAATCATTGGGTCATATGGTTATTAGAAACCATGTGGCTCATCTCTCATGGTTTATACTAACTATGAAAGGTGTTTAGTGAGAAGAAATGGGCCATACAGTTTGATGAAAAAATGAAACTTAGGATGGTCACCCATTTAGAGGCTCTGTAGTTTTTAGCATAGGAAAATCACACAGTTTGGGCACAGTTTTCCAAAACATGTGCATGGACCATGTAGGTTCCCTCTTGAGTCAGTGTATGGCACATGGTTGGTGCAGAGTTTGTCCAACCATGTGTGAAAATTATGCTACCCCTTATGTAATGTTACCAAATTTCACTTAATAACTTATATATTTAACACCACTCTTCCGTTCTCAATTTACAGTATATAGGAGGTCTATTTTTCTCCCTTGAGAGCTCCCCAAGACACCTAAGATAGTTTCATTGATATTTCATCATTCAATACTCCAATTAAAATTCCAATAAACTTGTTAGATTCATAATAGTGAGTTATCCATTCATATAACACCTTTTTTAATTTTCTCCCTCTTGACAGAGTTATTTATGTATATGCTCATATGCCCTATTTTCAGGGTGTTTATCTATTTTTATATTTTCTTCTGATCTAGACCAAACCAAAGGTTGATACTTAACAAGTCATCCTCTACATGCATAAGGTAGGCGGTTAAGTAATTTCCCCTCAATGTAATGATTATTTATATTATATGTTGTGTTCTGCATGCATATTTCATCAACAGTTTCCCCTAATGTGAATCTACCATTAATTGGTTTCCCCATTCAGAAACCAAGGGAAACTTATAGATCCCATAAGGTTCTAGAGGTCATGAACCTCAACATGAGACACCCCATTGGGTGTGGCCTCTATATTATTATTTGACATTCATGGATATATAACCAAAACACCTATGGGTGTTTTTGGTTCAATTTTCAAAATGTGATATCATCAATGAAAATGGAAAAATATTGTAGTGTAGTACATCTGCCTCACTTATCAAAATATGTTGAATTAAATCGAGGGTGATTAGTGAGACAACTTCATGTGACTAAATAGAACAATGGTTATGACCTTGTTAATAATAAATGATAATGAATTATTTATTATCTATTAGCTCTTATTAAAGCCTTTGACTAATTATCACTGTTATGATAAAGGGAATTATGAACCCTATGCATTATGATATATGAGCATGACAATGCTTACTATTATAATCTAGTCATGGTGACCTTATTATTATGAGTCAATCTTGAAAACCAGTATGCTTCATGATAAATGGGCATGGAGATCCAAACGGATTATGATACATGGGCATGGAGACCCTAAAATTCTGATACGTGAATGGTGACCCTATTATTATGATTTTTTCATGGAGACCCTAAAGTTACAATATAGGCATGGCATCCCTTATTCTGTAATACCGATCATGGAATCCCTTGACACTTTTAAGAATAATTCTACTAACTGTGGATTCTAGTGTTACACCTTTGGTCCAGTTTAGTAGCAGTAGCCATATATATGGTTATAGATGTCACTTTGTATACAATCCATATATATGTATGCATACAGTTACATATTCATAGATTATCCAGAACATGCCGAAGAAGTTTGTGTCGGCCTGGTTTCTTTTAGGAACCAGATCCGACCCTTTACATGTCATGAACCAACCCAAGTCGACCCTGGACTGGTCACCTGACCCGATCTGCGACAAGGCCCAAGAGTCGTTCCTGATATTCTCAGGCTGGAGATAAGTTCCAGGGAATCAATAGATAGAATGTGGGAATGATTTTACCCAATGAAAATAAATAAATCAGTGGAAAAAGGTATAACAACACATGAAAAATAAACATCACAAAAAATGAAAGAATGATCAATTAAAACACACTAACCTAACCATGACCAAAACTCCTCGTGACCCTGAGAGTCACTCACCAAACCACAACCAGCTCTCACCTACAACGAACAAGATCGATTCAAACCTACGATAGAAACTAAAAATAATAAAAAACTATATGAATGAGTATTAAAACTCAGTTGGTTTTCCCGACTAATTCTATTCCCAATTCATATACCAGTAAATAAATAATTCACTAATTTCAAGTTTGAATTACAATATAGAAAAATAGGTTTTCATAAATATTTTACTTGAAAACAAACCATGAACCATTGTCCTTATTTATTTTCCAAAATAAGTTCTTTTCATTAGTTCTAATATAATTTTAAAAGGGAAAGTGATTTTTAAATTTTCATATTTGTACAAAGAGAACAAAACACTTTCATTTGAGTACAATTTTCAAAAAACTACTCAAAACCAGCTCAAAATTTTCCTAGAAAACATCTCACAAAAATGAAAAATGGTAAGTACATAATAAGGGCAATGTAGATACACATACAAGTACAAAATTCATCACTGCTAGTAGTAGAGATCCAAAAAGTCATGGGTCAAACCTAGGAGCTCGTGAACAATCCAGAACGTACTATAAGTGTGATTCATCCTGAAGGCATTCCTACTCTCAATGACGCCATAATGCACTAATTATTGATCATCACCTTATCTGGCATGATTTAAGGGCATAATCCCATATCAATAATAACAAAACACCTCTCTACTATGAGCCACTAGACATTGCCTAATCTAATCTAGTACAATAATCATTCACAAAAAATTTACTTACTATGTCAGGTTCCCATGTCAACACGTGTAATAAATAAAAAAAGGGTGAGTAAAAAATTTCAATCAAGTATCCAGTCATGATGCAGAAACATCACACACAACTCACATGATCTACGTATACAACATGATCACCCCTGAGTCACCCCAAAGAAAGTGTTTCAAAATAAAGTAATTTATTTTATCAAAGTTCCAAATGGGGCTTAACTAACCACTCGACACAAACCTATTTTTAGAAGAATCAACACACGCCAACTCACTTCCAAATAATCAAAGAAACACCACTTTCAATTTCAAAACGTTTGAAACACCATTTAAGAAATCTATTTTAGAAACCCGAACACATTCTCAACTAAATCCATTTAGAAAAACACAATTTTCTTACAAAGGCCAACCGAGCAATTTGAAAAACATTTGGTATGTACATTTATCAAAACAGTTTCATGCATTTTACAAATAGAGGGGAAATCAGTCTACTTCACAATAATCATTTATTTAAAAAAAAACTAGATATTACTAACTATCATTAAATGATAGTGTGAAAAGCATGAAATCAATATTTCTTTAATTTAAAGGCAAAGAAAAGGGAAACCTCCACACCAACCATTTATTCTAAAACTAATTATTTAATATTATTTACCATTTATTTAAAATAATTGAAATAATACGAAATTAATAAACTCTAAATATAATGGCAAGTGTAGTGGGGGACCTACATCGACTCACAAACCAATCGTGATGACGCAACACGCTTCGCACTGGAGCGCAAGCACACAAAAGCTGACGATTGCAGGATCGTGGGAAAAAATCTTTCCAACGTGATGCAACCGTAAAGATAACTAAAAACACATAAATGATAATTTAAAAAAAAACACAAACCTCACCTAAACCTCAATGCAGGTGAATTGAAACTAACCCACACCGCTCTCCTTCAACGGTGGGTGTTTGTCGTGCGCTCTGTTACAAACTAAGCATGAAGCTGGCTGTAAAAACGAATGAGTCAGGGGTGGGCGTGACAATCGAGAGGGGGTGACAACACCTATAGGGAAGGATTCTGGTTGGGAGAGACCGAAAAAGTAGTCGCTGGCCAGGAAAGTGGCCAACATGAGGTCGCTGGCTGGAAAAAGGACTTCAAGGGAGGTTGTAGATCTAGGGGTGTGTGCCGGTAAGGGTAATTGTCAGAAAACGTAGTAGGTGTCACAGTTCTGGTGGCTAGAGATGATTTGGACAGCGTTTGGGGGTTGGACGGTGTGCGGGTAGGAGGAGGAGGAGGCCAGAGGGTGTGGTCGTGGCTGATGTACGCCAACATGATGGAGGTTGGAGGCTGGGTGGTGCACAGAAGGGGATCTGTGGCCGTTTTCACCGGTAGGAGGCGCGACAAGTTGGGTGGTGTGTGGAAAGGGAGCTGAGGGGGGCACAGTTGCAGACGAGGGAGGTGGTCCAATGGAGTGGCGGGTCTGGGGTGCTACACCGCTGTCCATTGGTCGCCGACTGGGGTGGCCAAAGGAGGAGATCCGGGGGGGGGGGTCCTACTCGCGCTACAATAAGGGTGAAAGGGGGGGGGGGGTTGGCGGTGCTACGAGAGGAAGAAAGGGGAGAATGGGGTTTAAGGAGAGAGAGAAAAATAAAAAGAAATAAAAGAAATAAAATAAAATAAAAGGAAACAAACTAATAATAATATTGTTAATAACAATAATACATACAATAATAATAAAATAAACATCCTTAATAATAATATAAGAATTATAAAAAAATAATTATAATACTAAAACTTATTTAATAACAATCTAATATTATTATTCATGTTAAAATAATATTATTTTTATTGCGTAAGTCATTTATTTAATGAAATATTATTTTTTCAACTCATTTAATTAATTTTATTGGGCCAGTTCAAACACCGTAATCACGTGGGTACCCGAGCTAACTGCATGACTTCTACTAGCCGTGCAGTGCCTGTGCACTAGACTCAATAATAATAATAATAATAATAATAATAATAATAATAATAATATTAAAAATAATAAAAATAATAAATAATAATACAAGTACTCATATTATTTTAATAATAATAAAAATTTTAACGCAATTGGGATTTTCAATGATGCAACAGTTAATATGTGCTTTAATTATAATAACTATTTATTTTAAATTTTCTCGAAGACGAAAGGTTGTGCAGTTTTTTGGGTGAAGCCGCGTGGCTTCCAAAATGCACTATGCCCATGCGCCCAATGGAAAAAACTC
This sequence comes from Viscum album, assembly GCA_963277665.1. Lineage (NCBI taxonomy): Eukaryota > Viridiplantae > Streptophyta > Magnoliopsida > Santalales > Viscaceae > Viscum > Viscum album. The sequence continues at coordinate 1,970,303,642 of OY728161.1, forward strand.
AAAACACACACTTTTTAACATAAACTCAAAAGTTTTGTTCAGGATTCTGACCGAACCTCAACAAAAAATTTGTTTAAGGATAAAGAAATAATAAAATAATAAAATAAAAATTGGATAGGTTGGGGTGTGACAATTCTCCCCACCATAACGCTTCCCACCCCCTGAAAGCTACAAAAAGATCTATACCCAAAGATAAAACTCCTTATGTGTCACTCACCCCCAAACATTTAAGCACCTCTAGTTGATCAATCCAAACGAACACCGAACTCCCATGACAGGAAACTTATCCTCAAAACATGAACACTTTAAACATCACCAAAATGAAACTCGAAATGAAACTCTGATACTGACACGGGGAGGCCTGAATGGACTCCCCACCATAAGAAACAATCCAAACTAAATTCAATGAGACTCGTGATGGGTCTCCCCACCATAAGGACTGATGAGATTAATCGAATTTGGAGACTTCTTACATAGACCATAAACCCCACCACAAAGGGGAGGGGAGGGAAGGGTAGGGACCAACCGATAGAGCATCAAAACTGTCATTACCTCTATAATAACGACTTCACACCCTAAAATTAACACAAATCATGCCACACTAAATATAGAGATTATACCAACGTCTTTTTAAACTGTTTGGGGTTCTTCTAACTACATGTCAGCTTCACTCCAAGACCTATGGCTGGAGCTCTAATGATTGAAGCATCTCCTTCCTCACTGTCAGGATTCAAAAATTCCCAAACATAACACACGAACCATAATTTTACCTAACACAATTCCAATAAAATAAAGGTCTCAAAGAGGTTCAACAATAACCATTCTTACAACTGATGGAAAAGAAACACCACAAAACGATATAGTTGATGACTACTACACCCAAGAAACACTACAAAGAGAAAACCTCAAACCGATCAACAAACATTCCCTAATCATACTGATGGGATGAGGTGACCTTCGAAGATCCATGTTTGGATTTAGTATACTTCTTAGAAACACCTCAAAAAAATCGATGCACGTGACCCAGGAGCCCACAGGCATGGCAGGGTCTTGGAGAATTCGAGCACATCAACCTCTTATGCCCCCACTTACCACACTGGTGACAGATCAAGGAATTGTGTTGGAGGAAGATGACTACAGGTATAAAGGCCTCTTGATTCCTCTACTAGTACCACCAGCATCAAGCTGCTTCACATTCTTCTTATCGCTATCTTCTGCACTACTTCCCAAGTCTGGTGGAGGATTCTCCACCTCAGATTCTCCTACTAACTCAGCTTTGGCGAGGAAATCTTGTATCACCATGTCAGAGAAGGTGATTACATTGAACTCTTCCACCTTTGACTCCTACTCAGGATGTAATCTGATCTCAAAATGTCGAGATTTCATGAGATCATTTCTAATATACCCTGGTTCATATAGAGAAAAGTCCAGGAAACAACAAAAGAATTCCAACACCTTGCTGAAGACCGCACAACTCCATCCTCTTCCTCACCTTTGTCACATCAGAGAAGTATTATTGGATGAATGATGACTTGAATAACTACAAAGTGAGATCTTCTAGAGGATTTTTTCAATACATAGACTTGAACAACTTCCAGGTTGGACCTTCAAGCATAAAGGTAGCCAACTTCACCTTCAATGAATCAAGTGGTGTGAAAGAACATAAGTTCCTCTCAATCTTCCTCAACCACTCCTCCACCTCAAGAGGATCTGCTTTCCCATAAATAGGGGAGGGTTAAACTTATGAAATTCAAGGACGTTGTCCATGGGCTGATCAACTGGAGGATTTGTTAAGGACGCAACACCTGAATCCGTACCATGGTTATCCATCGAACTTTTGTGGGGGTGAACACTAATGAACAAGAAAACAAGGAGAGAGATCAAAACATGGTCATCACCATTTTAAATTTAACATTTTACAATTTCCAAAAAAAAATGTTACAAAATAGTTTTCAGAATTAAGGAAGACCTAAATGATTTACTAGGGGAAACTAATGTCGATGGGTGACTCAGACATATGGTTGGTGGCTATACGCCAGTCATGCCACCATCACAGAGAGTAGTCTAGGAAAATTTCCCCGGTTCCATATGGATTTCCAGGCCCTATGATCTCAAGGGGCTACTTTCCCAACTCCCCTTTCACTTCCCAACACAAAAAAATTCAAATAAACCCCAGAGACACTAATATCCCAGACATCCCAGGGTATATCGAGGGTCGGAATGAGCAAGGGTTCATGGCGTCCTTCTCTTACCTATGCCTCGAGTCCTGAAAATTCTACTCCATCAATCATGACAACCCCAAATAAAGATGGGTGTTCAAAAAAACAAGGTCTAATCAAGATCCAACCTCCTTTGATACCATTTTTTCATGAACCAACCTGGGTTGACCATGGACCAGTCACCCAAGCTGATCTGCGACAACGCCTGAGAGGCATTCCCGATCCTCCCGAGTTGGAGACAATCGATAAGGAATCAACAGAAAGCACACGTGAATGATTGAGCCTAATAAAAATAAATAAATAAATGTAAAAAGGTAGAACAACACAAGACAAATAAATAATACAAAAAACAAAAGAATAATCAATAAAAATGCACTAAAATGACCACGACCAAAACTCCTTGTGACCCTGAGAGTCACTCACCAAACCACAACCAACTCTCACCCATGGAGAACAAGCTCGAGTCAAACCTGTGACATAAACTAAAAACAAGAAAACACTATAGGCATGGTTATTAAAACATAGTAGGTTGGCCCGACTAATTCTATTCCCAATGCACATACCATTAAATAAAGAATTCACTAATTTCAAGTTTGAGATATAATTTATAAAAATTGGTTTTCATAAATATTTTACTTGAAAACAAACCATGAACCATTTCCCTTATTTATTTTCAAAACTATGTTCTTTTCATTAGTGATAATAGAATTTTAAAAGGGAAAGTGATTTTTACATTTTTAGATTTTTACAAAGAGAAAACCCCTTTCATTTCAGAACCATTTTCAAGAAAACCACTCAAAACAAGCTCACCATTTTCCACGAAAACATCACACAAAAAAGGGTAAGTACACAACAAGGGAAATGTAGATACACATACAAGTACAACATTCATCACTTCTAGAAACAGAGAGCCAAAAAAGGCATGGGTCAAACCTAGGAGCTCGTGAACAATCCAGAACATACTATATGTGTGACTCATCTTTAAGGCATTCATACTCTCAATAAAGTCATAACATCCAAATGCCCAATTGTCTCCCAACCTGGCCTACTCGAGGGGCCCAATCCCATAATAATAATAACAGAACACCTCTCTGTTATGGGCCACTAGCCAGTTCATAATATAAACTAGTGCAAAAATAATTTAAAGAAAATTCACCTCTCCAAATGGGACTTAACCAACAACTCGATACAAAACTATTTTCAGAAAAACCAACATACACCAACTCACTTTCAAATAATCAAAGAAACAACACTTTTGATATCAAAACATTTGAAACTCCATTTAAGAAATCTATTTTAGACACCCGAACACATTCTCAATCAAATGCATTTAAAAAAACACAATTTTTTACAAAGTCCAATTGGGAAATTTGATAAACATTTCGTATGTACATTTATCAAAATAGTTTCATGAATTTGACATATAGAGGGGAAATCACTCTAATTCACAATAAGAATTTATTTCAAATAAACCCAGATATTACTAACTATCATTAAATGAAAGTGTGAAAAGAAAGAAATCAATATTTCTTTAATTTAAAGCTAAAGCAAAGGGAAACCGCCACAACAACCATTTATTCTAAAACTAATTATTTAATATTATTTACCATTTGTTTAAAATTATTGAAATAACGAGAAATTAATAAATTCTAAATATAATAGAAAGTGCAACGGGGGACCTACCTTGACTCACAAACCAATCACGATGATGTGACACACCTCGCACTGGCGCACAAGAACACACAAGATGACGATCACATGACCGTGGAAAAAATATTGCCAATGTGTTGTAACCACAAAGATAACTAAAAACAAAAAAACGATAACTTGAAATAATTATAATCACAGAAAATTAAAAACTCCCCTAAACCTCAGTGAAAGAGAATTGAAATGAACCCTCGCCGCTCGTCTTAAGCGGCGGGTATTTGTTGCACGCTCGGTTGTTAACTAAGCACACAGCTGACCACTCAAACTGATGAGGTGGGGGTCGGTGCGGCCCTTGGAGAGGGGAAAAAACATCAACAGGGAGGTTCAATGTCTGAGAGAGATCGGAAAAGGGGTCACTAGCTGGGAAAGTGGCCAGTAGGAGGTCTCTGACCAGAAAAAGTCCGACAAGGGAGGTTTCGGATCTAGTGAGTGTGTGCCGACAAGGGTAGTCACCGAAAAACACAGTAGGGATCACAGTTTCAGTGGATGGAGGCGAGTTGGATAGAGGGAGGGGGTCAGATAGCGTGCGGGTAGGAGGCTGAGGCGGCCAGAGGGCACAGTCGTGGATGATGTGTGCTGATAAGAGGGAGGTCGGTGACTGGTTGGTGCGTGGAAGGGGAGTCGAGGCCGATTGCACCAGTAGAAGGCGTGGCGGTTTGGGTGGTGCATGGAAGGGGAGCCAAGGGGGGCGCGGTTGAATACGAGGGAGGATGGCTGAGGGAGGCACGATTCTGGGGTGCTACGCCACTGGTCGGAGGTCACCGGCTGGGGTGTCTAGAGGAGGAGATCAAGGGGGGTCCTGCTCGCACTACAACAAGGGAGAAGGGGGGTGGTGGCACTATGGGAGGAAGAAGAGGGAGATTAGGGTTAAGGGAGAGGAAAAAAAGAAAAAAGAAAAAATATAAATAAAATAAAATATAAGAAACAAACTAATAATAATATTGTTAATAATAATAAAACACACAACAATAATAAAATAAACATCATTAATAATAATATAAAAATTATAAAAAAATAATAATTCCAATACTAACACTTCTTTAATAACAATATAATATTATTAGTCTTGTAATAATAATATTATTGTTACTTCCTAATTCATTTATTTAATGAAATATTAATTTTTCAACTCATTCAATTAATTTTATTTGGCCCGTTTAAATGCCACAATCGCACGGGTGCCCGAGCTAACTGCACGACATCTGCTAGTCGTGCGGTGCATGTGCACCGACCCCAATATTATTAATAATAATAGTAATAATAATAATAATAATAATAAAAATGATAAAAATAAATAATAATAATAAAAGTACACATATTATTTTAATAATAATAAAATTCTTAACGCAATTAAGATTTTAAACCACAAAACAATTAATGTGTGCTTTAATTACAATAACTATTTATTTTAAATTTTCCCAAAGAAGAAAGGTTGCGCAGTTGTCTAGGAGAAGTTGTGTGGCTTCCAAAATTCAGTATGCCTATGTTCCCAACGTCAACAACTCAAAAAAAACACTTTTTAACATAAAATCAAAAGTTTTTTTTTCGAGATTCAGCCCGAACCTCAACCCAAAATTTGTTTAAGGATAAATAAATAATAAAATAATAAAATAAAAGTTGGATAGGTCAGGGTGTGAAATTATAGTTTTATTTCTACATACCATTGTATATGCACACTTCTCATATTATACACACTACCATGATATTTATAGACACCATTGGTGGTGGCATACTAAGTTTATCTCACACCTTATCTGGGCCACCAATGGTACCCAAGAAGATTATGATTATGTGGTTATGGATAGGGAAAAATACCTAGTTATTGACACTTGATTGATCATAGAATGATATTAGGGGAGAACAAGACCAAACCATGGATTGTGATGCTATTGGAGATAGTCTTTTTGGCCTTTTTTCATTTGATACATGTATTTTATAGCATGTTTGCTTCTATGCCTGCCTGTTTACCTTTGATAGATACATGAAATTACTTAATTTTTTTATATGATAATAGATATTTTTTTTATATTTTTTTTATTACTTATGGATGATTAACTTCTATTGTTAGTTATTTTTTCTACTTCAACCAATTATCTATTTATTTCACCAATGTTCTACTCTGATTATGAGGGTATAGTCTCCATATTGTACCACCTTGGTCCCCACTTCTAGTTAAAAGACTCTATTGTATAGGGAGGCATGCTTGAGACCATGTGGCACACAGAATCATGGAACCATTTAATGGCATCTGGATCGGGATGTCACATTCTAGTGGTTTGATGATATTATAAAAAAAATTTAATTTTTGTTTTTAAATGTAATGCAAGACTCAAGTATGTATCTAGTTTACCAAGAATACTAAACTATTTAATCACTCGGGATGGGATTAATTATATTTAATTCCAACAAAATATAGTAACCACCATCTTTGGGATATTACGGCTGGGGTCTTTACTATCTTCATATTATAATAACTCAATATAAACAAACTACCCTCTCATTTTAGGTATGAGAGGTATGAGAAAAGAAAAAGAAAAAAAACCCAAAAAGGATTTATCATAATCTACCCAAAGTGATATAGCAAACCTCCTATATTAGATTCTTGAAAGTGTAGTGAAACCCTGCTTTTATATAATATCTTCTGCGAAGTTACATTCTTATATCACCATATTATCTTCAATTATATCATGGTGCATATTTATCTTATTGAATTAGCCACCAAATCCCTTTAGAAACATAAAAAATACATGTTCCACTACATTTAAAATTTCCATGAATCATATATTCTATTACATGAGTAGACAAGGGTGGAGAAATTCCTAAATATTTGTAGAAGATATATGAATTAGAGTACAAAGAGTGCTCACGGTGAAACCTATATCCCTAAAAAACTAGGATGAAATGTAGAGAATGTGTTATGGTGAAATGAAATTCCAATAATACATGATCCACTACCATCAATACATATTGTAAAAGTTAAAATTACACTACATCTCCTGAAATTCACACAAAACAACTCCACATTATTCTTCTATCCACATAGAAAGTAATAAAATTATGCCACAACCATTTCCTCTACTTGAGTCCTCTTCTCTCACTATAGTGAAACACTAAAACACATCGTAAGTATCCCATGTAGTATCTTAGAACTCTTTATGTAAAAAAATACAATGACCTAGCACACAGGTCATGACACAGTCTCCTTCCATGAAAATCATCTCCTTGTGATGCTACTACACAAGCTTGATCTTGTGGTGCATTTGGTTACCTTCTGTTATCGAGATCCACCTCAAATAACCATGGAAGATTTATAGTTCAAGGAATCCAGTTATGATGAAGTGGAATGTAAAAACCCTACCTTGAAGAAGATGACAATGAGATGCCCCACATATTGAAATTTAAATTAAAAATGAACAGTGGTTGGGAAAAAATATTCCCACATCAAACTTCACTATGGGAAACCTCTGCTTAATTACTCAGGGTTCACAATCAAAAACTTAAAAAAGTACCTTATGCCTTCACCATCGGGTGGGAACCCACTTCCTCTCTCATTAGTGAATCCCTACACCAGACTCTTACTATCGTCTATTAATCTAGTGATGTATTGAGTTGGTACTATGATCAAATATACCCATTCCTCTATAACAATGTTTTGGTTGATTAAGGATTAATGCCTAGGTGAATGTATTTATATCCATTTTCAAAAAATTATTCTTTAATATAATAAATCTTACTTCTTTAAAAAATCTTCTATTATAATTCATTTCTTCCCAAATACCCCTTTAATTAAAACCTACCACAAATAAAATAAAACCCATAAAAATTATGTAAGAATAATTTAAATATTAAATAAATAATTTCATTTAATAAAATAAAATATGAAAGATATTTATCTATCATTTGTGTATATTATGTGTTAGAGATATCATGAATTTATTTCACTATTGAGTAAAGTATTCTTAGGTAGAGGGATTTGGGGTTAAACTATCCAATAGTTTAGGGGATTATGACCTTTCATAATGGTGAGTGGTTGGATATATATCTCTCCAAGATTACACATGTATAGATTTCCAATCTCATATATCATTATGATTTACATGGAAAATTTCATAAACATTATGAATGGGATGCATTCATATATGGATTAATATACATGAATTATATTTTGGGTGAATAACACAATAATTTGAGTTATATAAATAGTTACCCATTAATGTGGGGTGAACAAATTACCTTGGTAGATAAAGTTGGAATTCCAAAAACTAAATCCTTAGAATAAAGAATAAATAATGGAATAAACCTGAGAATAAAAGTATTGTATATGATACAATTATTATGAAATTAATATGTAAATAAAGTATATTAAGTTTATGATACCTTGAAAGAAAACCCCTAAAATACATAATGTGATATTCCTTCCAATGTAGAACTTTGTCAGACCTTGATTATCCAACTGAGTAGTTTAATGCCAAAGCCGGGTTCCCCTAAATTATCTGGGGTCACACTTTGCTGGGAAACCCAAAGGATTGGGATACTAGAGGATTATAATAGAGTATTATCCAGGTATGGATATGGAAAAGGGTTTTCTAATAAACTATCCAGGAATCAAAATTGTTTTTATTTGATTTATTTCCAACTAAAATAACTAAAGTAATGAGTTTCATGGAAAACCGGGTTAATTTATTAGTGAAATACTGATCTTGTCTAACTAAAAGGTTATTACGTTTGAGGTCATTATTTTTTATGGGAAAAAATTCATTAAATGTCCTTGGTAAAAATATATAATACATGATACTTTCCAAAAGATACACCTCTATTATATATTAGGTATTACATCATGATAATTATAATTAGATACCTTCTAGGTATGACTTACAAAATAGTAAAATATTGATATCTAGGGTTGAGAATTTTTCTTAAAGAGAAGCATTCTGATCATCTAGATGTGAATATTATAGATATCAATTCCACTAATATGACTCTTGGGTATTAAATATTAGGTGTGCATTACACATTTGTGTTGATAGACCCAAACTCAAATATTGGAAGGAATTAATGAAGGGTGAAGTAGATATTCATGACTGTAATAAATAAATAGTTGTTGTACTGGAAGTTGGAACTTATTATCATATTTTACTGAATGTATTTTTCTTACAATTATATATCTATTATTATGTTCCTACCATAAATATAAATTTATTTATTTATCTTGTTTTAAAAATAAGGGACTTTAATTCACTATTAAGAATAATTTTTTTTCTATATATATGAATGTGATGTTTTATGGAACCAGGAATATAGTAAATAGTTTATACATTCTAGATATGGATAATCTTGTTTATGAAATTCAAAATAAGAAGGTCTTGGTTGATTCTAATCCCACATAGCCTTTTCATCATTTCCTTGGGTATATAAAAATTTAAAACATAAAAATACTCTATAAATATGGATTATTAGAACCATTTTATTATAAATCATTTGAAAACTAAAAATTTTGTTTATTTGGAATGATGACCAACACACATTTTAAGGGAAATGGTGAAAGGGACAATGGACTATTGGATCTTATAAACAGTAATGATAATCAACTAATGAGTACTCAATAAAGTGGTAGTTTTAGGTAATTTTTTATCTTTACTGATGACTTTAGTTATTATTGATATTTTTTTTAATCATACACAATCATGAAACCTTTGAATTATTTAAAGAGTTTTAGAAGGAAATCCAAAAGTAACTAAGTAAAAGTGTAAAGATAATATAATCAGATTAGGGTGGTGAACCCTTGATCTAAGAATTAATTGATCATATATGGGATTATATAATAGTTTCACAACTCAATCCACATATAACACAATAATTTAGTAGCATGTTTTAGAGGAGGAATCATACCTTGTTGGACATGGATTGATTAGTGATGAGTTAGTGTGACCTTCCTATTTTATTCTGGGATTTTCTCTTATAGTAGCTTTATTGATACTAAACTATAATCCATATAAAGAATTCATAAAGACCCTATATGAGATATAGATCATGAAATTTTCTATCATGTATTTTATAAGTATTTGGGCTGCAAATCACTCATACAATGATTAGATTATGAAAATATATTACCTAAATAAAAAATGCTTTTTTTGGTTATCCTAATGAAATAAAGGGATATTATTTCCAAAAACCTATGGAAAAGAAAGCATTTATGGATCAATATGGTGTTTTAATTGATATAAAACACATTGAGTATTTATTGGTTGAAAATTAATCATGGATATGTTTAATTCTAATAACCATAAAATTTTCCTAAGGTGGAGGTTGAGACACTTCCATGAAGAGTTGTGGAAGAATAACTTACTCAAAATACAAAATATACTAAAATTTATTGTAATATTTATCATTTACTCATAAGATATGGATTTATCATAGTGAATTTTATTGAGGTAATATTCTTAAGAGGTGAAACTATCAACTATCATAAAACTATCAAGAGTTTTGATTATGAGAAATGGTTAACTTCCATGGAATTTGAAATAGAGTCTATATACACTAACCAAGTTTGGAACTTGTTTGATTCACTTAAAAGGGTGAAAACCATAGGGTAAAATTGGGTTTCTTTATAATAAATATATCATGGAAGGTAGAGTGTCTACCTATAAATCATGAATGGTCAAAAAATTCTTTATGTAAATTAATGGTATTGACTATAGAGAAACATTTACACTTGTTATAATGATAAAGTCCATTCTAATTTTTATATCTATAATAGCCCATTTTGATTATGAGATACATAAAATGGATTTGATAATCACTATCAGTAATGGGAATTTTTTCTAGTTCATGTATAATATATAACCTGAGGTTTTGGAAATACCAACTAAGACTACTAAGGTATGAAAGCTCCAATTGTCTATTTATGGATTCAAGTAGACTTATAAGAGCTGGAATATCTAATTTAATGGTACGGTCATAGAGTTTTTTAGTATTTAAAATGAGGTTGATTCCTAGGAATATAATCAAATTAGTGGGAGTATAATAGTATTTCTGATATTTTTTACAAATGGGATAATACTTATCAGAAATGATATCCTTGCACTTCTCCCTATGAAGATGTTTTTAGGAAAATTCTTTCCAATGAAAGACATGGGTGAACCAACCTATATACTAAGTATAAATATCTATAGATATAGTTATGAAGACACTTACATAGGTAAATTTATAAATATTTTTAGCATGGGTAACTTTATAAATGGGTCTTTACCACTGTGACATGGAACAAATCTTATGAAGATTAAAGTTACTTCCAAAGTGTTAGCAATGATGGTCAGAATTTCATATGTATATGACCTAGGATCTATAATTTGTTCAATGTTTCTTACTTGAGTTAAGGTCACATATATTCTATAATAATAACTATTATATAAAAATAAAATCATGGTGAGATTAATTGGATTTATATAATGAAAATTCTTATATACTTGAGAAGGACAAATGATATATTCATGATCTTTTGATGTGCGGATGAGATTTGTATAAAATGTTACATAGATTCTAGTTTCCATTCTAAAACTATTATATAAAATATAGATTTGGTTTCATGTTTTACTTAAATAGTAGAGATATTAATTGAAAAAGTTCTAAACAAAGAACCACAACATACGCGACAATAGAATCAGAGTACATTAATTCTTTAGATACTACAAAAGAAGATGTTTTGATATAGAAGTTAATTACTAAACTTGGGGTGGTTCATAGAAATGAGGGAGTGATAGAGAGTTACTATTAAAAAATGGATTTGTTTCTTAGGATAATTAATCTCGGTCTCATTAAATTACTTGACACATCCTTCACAATTACCACATCTCATGAGATATCATAGAGTGGGGTGATATAAATATTTTTTGGGTGGATACATATGACAATATAGTGTATCAATTAATGATGATTTTGTTAAATAAGAAGTATGAGGTTCATTTAGAATCTCTTGGTATATGATATTAATGATATTTATGTAACCATTGTATAATGTATCATGTTATTATTATAAATGAAAACTCTATTTTTTATGCATTCAAGTGTGCTAAAAATTAGTTAGCATTAATATTAAAATAATAATATCCACTCAAATTATAACTTTATGTTTTCCCAATTCAATAATAATCATAGTGTATTATAGGCTGTAATGGTATATTAAAATTATAATGAATAAAATATTTTACTCATTACAAAAGGATTATACAAGATATTAAAAATATATTACTGAGTCAATTTGTAGAGACTTGCTACATGGATTGACCCACTAAAGTTTATCTAATATAATTCCATATAGTAATTTATATTATTAGGGGGTTATTCATATTATAAATCCTTCATAACTAATCTTATATAGATACCAAGCAATTGATCCTTCATACTTTGATACCTTTTTTATTCAAGTCATTATGACTTAGCTAATCTGGGGGTGGTTGGGTATCATTCTAATCTTGTCATCAGTTGAAGTATAACCAAGATAATACTTGTAAACTTATATGAAAACTAATGACATATGAACCTTTATTGAATTAGAATAAAGAAATACATGGCCATGATTAATTGGGTCACACATGATTTGTATATCTACTTGAATGAGGGACTCGTGATGTTCTTATAAGTTAGATGAATGACTTCTGATGTATTCATTTACATGTTCAATATTTTTTAGAGAACAAAGAGAAGATTATATTTCCTATATTAGATTGATATTTTCCCTGAATTGTGGTCCTATAAAAATATGATTTATATTATTAATCTTATGGTGGACATGTTTATAAATAGATATGGATATGTTTGATGGAGATCACACCATACCCCATAGTAGCTTGAGAAGTATGGATGCACTGCAAGAGGATTATATACACTAATATTTATGAAATATGGATATTATGTTCCTTTTGAATTCTACTAAGGCCTAAATGGTCACATATTTAGGCCTTTGGATTAGGATTACAAGTTTTGGAAAAAATGTTTATTCTAAAATGAATAGATTTTGATGAAACTGTATCCAAAAAGAGTTTTAGATATATTCAAAAATAGTTGTGATGTTTTTCATGAATTCCTTTGGATTTAATTGGAAGTCGGAGTTTTTTGGATATGCACATAAAACAAATGTATATGATACATATGACTTGATGATACATTGGTTCTAATGTATCTTTAATACTTAGCTCAAGATTATGTTTCACCCATCATAATTCATGTTGAGTTCATGCCCCTACCACCTACCTCCCAAGTGGTTTCATGTAGTTTTTAATACATTATGAATGGATTAATGGATTTTTTTTACATTAATTAAAAGAGCTTAATGCTCTAATCAACAAGGCGTAATTAGAGGGTTCTACATGATTACACTGATGTGATCAACATATTCTTCATTGATGTAGGAGTGTTGGGAATTTAATATATAAAGGGAACATGTTATATCATTGGTGAGTGGGACAAATGCTGCTGGAGATCATAATTTTCAAAAAAATATTTCTATATAATATTTTCCCCTACATTTCATTTATCTTTCCAAATTGAAGGTGCTAGAACACCTTTGGTGTTTTGGAGAACTCATGATATGATTGTAGGTCATTCGACTAGGGTAATCCCTTGGAGGAAAGAACACATTATTTATTTCTATCATGATCTCCATCAAACCATAATCCATTGAAAAAGAAGTCAGAGGCAACTACATTGACATTTTAGGTATGGTATGTTTTGATTTTTTTATTCATGCTTGTTTAATCTAGTTGAGGGTAGATTGGACTTTGTATTTTATTTTCATCCACTACCTTGGATCATATGATGATCTATTAAAAACATAATTTATTACTAAAAGGCCCTTGATCAATATATTAATCCTCAGTAACCCCCCATTGAATAATAATAGTAATATTTCCCCTTAACGTGTGCTAACTCCTGAATATTTAAATACAATTTATTAAATAACTAAATAAATATTTATTTAAATTATATTAATTAAAATAAATCATTTCTATTTTGGTCCATTAACCTGGCTCATCATTCCTCCTAAAAATTTATGAAAACTTAAATAATAGTTATTTATTTAAATAAATAAATATCACTATATTATTTATTCAATAAATATTTATGAAATAAATATAAATCAACTAATTATTATTCCTCGAAACTAGAGAATGTTATTTATTATAAAATAAAATTCAAATAAAAATTTACTAAGGTTATAGATACACTTAGCATGTGAATGTTTAAAACTATTTCTGAGTGACATTTGTTGAATTAGCCTAAAGTCCAAGATCAAAATCTAGAAACACGCTAAAGTACCCCTAGAAAAAAAATTAATGGTGAAATTTTAACAAACTCTTATGAATGATCACTATGAAATTTAATCCATTTGTCCCAATACATTATCAATCATATTACATCACTTGTGTTTTAACCTATATACTTTATATATCTTTCTTTTAGTTTCCTAAAATTAACCTATTGATAAAACAACCATGTATATAGACTTAATTTAATGGTTTAATTCCAATCAAATTACTGAAGATATTTACATTAATTAACTTGGAAGGGATAAGTCATTTCTTGACTTATTCATTCATGTCATATCACTTATGACACACCCAATGTATCTTAATACATTATGAGTATATGTCATCATGGTTTTCAACAATACATGATTCATGATATTCATTAATAATAATATCAAGTATAAGGACCAATACACACTATTATATTTAATAATATCTAATGACATGTATACCTTATGAAATTCCTACTGGTGGGTCTTTTCTCATAACCTTCTCTCTTAGATATTACCATGTGTGAACTTCATGAGAAGAAGTCTTAATGTATTATAATCACACTACACCTAATAGCATACATCATCTGGGTCTTTTGAGATATATGTCATCTAGCCATAAGAAATATATTTAAGAATATTGTTATTGTAATTCAAGGTTCTCACCACATCAAGGAACTCCTACGACCTTTAAATGTTACAAATACTCTTAAGAAATTGTAATATTAATGCTATGCTGAAGAATAATCATAATGTAGTAAAAATATTAATTTATATCCATTAAATTTAATATACATGTAATCAAAAGAAATAATTAGTTTGTTATAGGGAAGTAACTCCAAAGATCATCACCCTATCTAGGGATTTAGGGATAAGAATCTCTATATCATAGGTTGATATGGTTAGATTACATTGAAAAAGAGTACATAAAACATGATTATTATATTATATATAATAATTTTTTATTAATTATTACTAAGAATATCACACCATGAGGTGGAGATTTCTAATTTTTTTATGATAAGGGAATTTTTTTTGAAGATGGAATATTTATGGAGGTAATAAATTATAAAAAATAAGTCAATTGGACATGTTATTATACTAGTTTGATTGTGAGAAAAATCTTTTAAATAGTCTTTGACCATGAAATTATGTTTATTGACTATGTAATTCATAGGGATTGACCAAAAAGTATATGTTGACTAATTCTGAATAAATTTATTGATGATATAGAAATATTTCCACCATTTATAGTGACATAACACACTAAGTATTCACTGGTAGGGGGAATCATTGAATAAAAATATTTTTATGATTCTCCACTAATAGATCCTTATCTATGGTTAAGGTGATAAAAAAATCTTTATTTCAACCCATCATTTTTACACTAAATTTGATAAAGTGATTAAATTAATTCATTGGCTTATTTGAACATTCAAATCCTCATAACCATAGTGAACATATAAATTTTCAAGGTTTACCATTATTTTTTTTATATTTCCTTGGAATATGATGATATCATAAATTTACATAAGATCAAATACTATCATCCAATGGCTACAATGAGTAGGTTTTATCCTTGAAATCATGTGAATATAAATGTCCCTTGAAAAGTATGATGTTCTCCCACACAATACAAGATAAATCTTAAATTGTATAACAAGGTAGAGTCTTTAATATCGAATGAAAATACTTGAAATGATATTAAAAAAGAATATACTCTTATTATACCCTTTAATCACCTAAAAGATGAAATCCTAGGAAGAAAAAATCTTCTAGATCACTTGATATCTTCCTTATTCTACCGAGGTATTATGGAAATCCCAAAAAATATATCTTCTCTTCAAGTAAGCCTTTAATATTCACTTCATAATGATTCTGAATTTATGAAATGATTTGGTGAAAATGAATACTTAATATTCACTTCTTTGGACTTATTAAACTTCTTTTACACTCTATTCTCCCCCACTTATAATCTTATATTTATACTAAAATTACACAATAACCACACACTCATCTATCTCCATGAATTTTTAATTTCAAATTCAAAAACCAACACCCATATCAACTTCCATATTATCACACTACATTATTATCCTTCATATCACTAAATTAATTTATAATATGCTTTATGCAGTCAATATATGTTGAGCATTAAATTTTAGAAGTCTACATGGAATACATCAAGCCACATCATTAAAACCACCTATATTTGTATCTCAAAACAAAACATGATGTGTTGAGGTGGAAGATAATGTGTTTTTCTTCAACAACACCAGTTACTCTAAAACTACTCCTTCCAATTCAAAAAACATATCCACTTCACATGGACCACAAAATTTTATATCACTATTTTCTCCATTAACCACAACCAAATTAATCAAAACCATGGTGTGTTTTATTACCTAATTAATCTAGGTTTTTTTATGAAATTTTCTATAAAATATGACCTATATAATTCCCATTTTTTAAAACAATTCACAAGAAGTTTTCTTGATTCAATCACCATGATTTTGTTACCATAACACCATGGAATGTTTTAATGATATTCAATTAAAATAAATTCAAATAAATCTTACTCTAATATTATTCCATCACACTAACCATCACTTGATGAAATTTTGAAACACTCTTCAAAAACATTAAATCATATGATTTCACCTAAGATATAATCCAATATATGTGTTAAAAAATAAGGTAGAACCTTTTTTTAATAAAAATAACTACAAATTCATTAAAATAAAATATACTCATTTAAACCATACATTTTCTAGGGCACAATAATATTACTAAACATTAAATAGCTTATTTGGTATCAATAATATCCCCCTTTTTATTTTTTTTCAACTAAAAAATATAAATAACCATAAAACATATAAATTAATCATTAATAAATAATTATAATACTACATGAGTGAACTCGATGTTATAAAAAAGAATAATGAACAACAATTGAAAAAATTTCTATGAGAATAACTCACTTTCACTTACACTATTCTACCACTCTTTCATTTTCATCAAAACTATACCTCTATATGGGTTAAAATTATTTCCTACACACACTCACAAAAAGATATTATAATAAATAAAAAATAAATCACACACACAAACATTCTAAAATCATAGATTCAAACACATAAACTAACTCATGTGTACATTGACCTCATAAATTTATATTTTTGAAAAACTCTCCCTAAATATGAACTTCCCCTTAATAAGTGATTTAACATCAATTAAGAATCAAAATTACATTTGGATTTATTTAGAAATATCTCTCCCCCTTTTGAAAACAATAATATAAATAACATGTTTGAGTTTAAATGATAATACTATACATTAGACATGGAAATGTTAAGGTTGAATTACCATCATCAACCATAATTTCTGAAACAAAGGTGCCGTAGACCTACACTCTTAGATCTAGTTCTAAAATACATTCTTTACACACATATTCTAATACCAAATGAGATTACCCAAAATATATATATACTTTTACATGATTATAAATCTCATTGTAATATTAAAGCACACATCTAAGACCAAAAGGTTTAGTGTATTTGTAGATTATATACACAAAGAACTTATTAAAAAATAATTCTTCAACAACTCCTTTAAAATTATTCACACAAGAATGATTATTAGACATATCTTTTCATATAAATTCTTGGGGAAATAGTGAAAGATATGAAATTAGTGATCTAAAATTACAAGTAAGGGAAAAAATGTCAACATGTTATAGAGAATTATATCAGAAACATGTGATAGAACAAGAAAATAAGAGAAATACCAGATTAAAATGATCATAGAATCAAAAAAATTTATAATAAGTCATTCTAGAGTAACTTTGATCACAACATAGAGAAGTTTTATCATGGGAGTAGGAAATATACCATGGACTAGGAATATGAATTATTTTTTCTCTCTATTCACATAAACATTATGGATTGGATTCACTCCACATGTAATGACCCGTCCTAGTAGGGACCGCGTCACAACTCCCTAATCCTGCCTCCAATAGGACAGGGGCCAATGTCTAGCACTGAGTAGACATATCACTAACATGGGAGGAATTTAATATATACTATAAATACATACTTATCAAAGCCCAGAAATTCTAAAATGTAAAAACCACTAAGGAATAAAATGCTTGCATACCACTAAACCCAACCAAAAGAGTACAAAAGGTAAAGTAAAGTGTGGTAAGGTAAACTAGACCAAAACACAATCCCACCCCAAAAAAATGTATGTAAACTAAAAAGTAAAACCTTTTAACAAGATAAGTACTGGGAAAGCTGCTCGAAGTCATAGGAACACATCATTATTTCTGGATCTCACAAAGCTCCCTCTTGTCCTGGTCCTCCCTGGACTCTATCAAAATGTCACTCGTCTGAATAAGACACAAAATATGCAGGAAAATCCCATGTAGGGGTGAGTATAAAAATACATATAAGGACACCCCAAAACCATAAATAAATACACAAATTAGAGGTGCAATAAGCTCAACATAGTGTCTTTCTACAATACATATAAAAAAACATATCCTGATATACTCAAACCCAGACCCATAGTCTAGAGGTAAGTCACAATGACCACATATCAACACTAGAAATTCAGTCCTATGATTCCATGAAGCACTCATCCATCATCACAAACTCATGAGTCTGATAGCACTAATGACGTTGGCCTGAGAAGTACTGTTTGTTGGAATCATCATGAGAGAGAGATACAGTGATAGATATGAAAAGATAATATGATATAATCACTTTGGTATAACCAACTCCAAGAGTGTTAATACCACGATACATGAATGAGTATCACTGCTAGGGCTATAGAGTATAACACAACTCATCCAGATTCACCTACTAAGTAGAGGACCAAAATCTGGTAGGATTGGTCGTGGTGATAATCTGACTCTACCTAGGGCACAAGAATGGATATAGGATCCTACTCTGGGCCTCTCGTAGGGACTCCCAACTCTATTTGGAAAGTCTTGCTGAAGTAGGTTATACTCCCATGGATAGAAAATGATACCAACTGACCATCAGGGGAATGAGAAAGGGGCACAAACCCAAAAAAAACTTTTCCAAGATATAGTGGATAAGGAGACCACACTATAAAAAAGAGTACACTGTGTGTAGAATGGTCATAATCTGTGTTCCTTGACCTAGAGTACTGCCTGTGTACAATAGTCTGAATCAGAAAAACATGTCGTATAGAATATGGGTACACACCTTGTGGAAGGGTCACATGTCGTGCCCCCCCATCTGGGGTCCACCCATGTACTTTGGCTGTGTACTAGTACACAGTGTGAACCTGTGTATCTGTACATGTGTACTAATACATGGGGTTATCCATGTAACTAGATTAGTAAAGTCGTGTGGTGGGTTACACACCATGTAGGCATGCTAGGTACTCCACCTCGTGTCTGTGTATCCTCTGAGATACACGCCAAGTTTCTAGGGAAAGTAACCCACATTTTGTGATAGTTTTCACATACTGTGTGTCACTTCACTGCTTCCCAAAAACCTAGACACCACTCATAGGGTCCCACACATCATGTATCATGGGATACCCACAATGTTCATTGGGATTTTACAAAATCCTTGGGTTGAACCCTAGTTATCTTCCCCATTTCTCCAGCCACTGATTCCGGCTGTGCCTCATCGAGAAACTTTAGATCTGAAGTCATCCGGTCATTCCATCACCAATTAGGTATGTTTCGGGCCTCCAATCCACCCAGAAATCTAATTATGATCATATAACTGAAGAACACTCAAAGAACTATATCTTCTGGGATAATCTGATTCGTCCATCGCCATCGTCGTCTCACCTCTACTAGGTCATCACAACGCGAGATCTATTATTTTAGATCATTGTGACATGATTCAAATGTGCACAAATCACCCATTTATAACCCCATGAATAATGAAGAATGCATTGGGATAAAGGGGGAAGGAATCACATATAAACAACTAGGGAAAAAAATCTCAGTCATTTTTCATTATGGACTTGATCTGTTATGTTATAACAATCAAGAAACTAAATCAAAAGAAAATAAATACCCTAAATCAAAACCAAAATCAAACTATACCTTAAGAATGATCGAACCACGAGTCAACCTATTAATGGGTTAATATGCATTCATCATTAAATCAAAGTATATAAAAGAAGGAATTAAAACATCATGACCTTCCTTAGGGTTGGATCATTCATTGAAGTAGGTCGATTATCGTATCGCTGTCATTGGTGAGATTCTTCAATGTGGAATTTGTCGATCTCTGATCCAAGGCTCTGTCATCATTTTCCATTGACAGAATTATTTAGGTTCTCTTTAGATCCTCTGTGAATTTTTCTAGGGTTATGAGACTAGCCATGGGATCCTACGTATTTTAAAATAAGAAAAAATATTGTTGCATCATCATGAAATTAAAAATAAAATAAATTCTTAATTTATTTTATTTCCTTAAAACATCCCAAAACTAACTTTTTATCTGATCCACATCATATGATGTTAGGTATTTCCTAATGTAAAATGTATACTCTAAATTCAATGGTACCCTTGGGTTTCTGATATGGGAAACGATTTAGAAGTTATTAAATTTTTTTAGGAAAACTTCTCAAGCATGCTATTTAATATATTTAATATATTTTAATAATTTATTCCGGTCACACTGGGCCTCATAATTGCATGTTGTCTCAGTTATTAGTCTCGAATTAATTCCATATAATATTTAAAAAAATACCCAAAAAATACAAGACATTACATTCTCCCCACCTTAGGGATTTACATCCCCAAAAATCCGAAACAAAAGGCTATATAAAGATATGTGGGTATTGTGCAAGAATCCGAGCCTCCCGATCCTATGTGCTCTCCTAGAGATTCCCATACTACCACTGGACATGCACCAAGGGAATCACTCACCCACGTAGGATCCTATCATACCGATCCTCAATCTCCACTAGGTACTCAGAAAAGGTCGCTCCATCATCAATGTCTAGATCACCCTCGTCAATGACGTACGATGGGTTGTGCACATACCTCTTCATCTACGATAAGTAGAATAAATTGTTTACCCAGTGTAAATATGAGGGTAGAGCTAAGTGGTACACCACATTGCCAACTCTATGCATTATCTGAAAGGGGCCAATAAACCTCCAAGATAACTTGCTACCCAAACCAAATATCTGAAACCCTTGTTGAGGTGAGACCTGAAGGAAGACATGGTCCTCTTCCTCGAACTCCATAGGTCTCCTTTGTCTATTAGCATTAAACTTATGCTAGATCTGTGTAGTCTTCATCCACTCCTGGATGATCTTCACTTTCTCAGTAGTAGTTCATACCAACTCTGGACCCATTAGTGCTGACTCTCCTAGGTTAGTCCAACAAATTGGTGACTGTAAGGGTCACCCATTTGAAGCCTCAAATGGTTCTATACCAATGGTGGAGTGGTAGTTGTTGTCTTATGAAAACGCCACTAGTGGTAGGTGGTCCTGTCAACTATGTTCAATGTCCAAGATGTATGCTTGCAACATGTCCTCTAGAACCTGAATGGTCCTCTCTGTCTTTCCATTCATTTAGGGATGAAACATTATGCTCAAGTGTAACTGAGTCCCAAATGCCTCATGTAATCCTTCCCACAACCAAGATGTGAAATGAGAATAACGATATGAAACTATCATCGATGGGACTCCTTGAAGCTGAACTATCACCTTCCCATAAAGGCATCCCATACTCTCTACTAAACTAGGTTCCCAGATAGACAGAAAATGGGTGAACTTGGTGTGTTGGTTGACGATCACCCAGATGGAACCATGTTTCCTAGACGTATGTTATAAACCCATAATGAAGACCATCGATATTCCATCTCGCTTATATTCTGACACCTCTAGGGGGTGAGATAATCCCACTAGAACTTGGTGCTCAACCATCACCCGTTGGATTGTAAGGAATCAAGCAATGAGCACTACCAATGCCTTCTTCATCCCTATCTACCAAAACTGATGAAGGAGGTCCTGATACATCTTCTCCAAACATGTTTATATTGCCAAAGGTGATGTGTGAAAATCCCCCATAACCTCCTCTCACAATGCTACTGGTACAACTGTTCGTCCCCTAAAAAGGATGATGTGATCCCCAACTTGTGAATATCCATTAGAAGCATGTCCTGTGGAAATATGAGCACATAAGGTATCATAGTTGATATCCCCAAGATATACCTCCTTGAATCCTTGTAAGATTAGAGGAGTGAAAACCATTGACTGGATGTAAGATGCATCACCTCCATCCATAGAGGATAACTGTAATGAGGCTAACTACTCTGACGCCTCATTCAATAACTGTGAACTAGATCTCTTGCTGAGATAATCTGCCACCATGTTCCCCTTCCCATGAGTATAGAAAATATCGAAGTCATAATCCTAGAGGAACTCTAACCATTGCCTCTATCTCAGGTTCAGATCCTTCTGCGAGATGATTTACTTAATACTCTTGTGATCAAAGCATATAATAAACCACTTGATCATCTGGTAGTGTCGCCACATCTTTAATGAAAATACTACTGATGTTAACTCAATATGATGGCTCACATAGTTTTTCTCATGTGGCATTAACTAGAATGAACCATATGCAATCACTGATTTCCTCTGCATCAATACACAACCATTTCCGGTCCCTGATGCATTGTAGAACACTATGTAGTAGACACCCTCCTCTAACAGTCTCAAGATCGGGGCCCACATAAAAATATGCCTAAACTAAGGGAAATCCTATTGGCACTTATCCATCCATGAGAACGGTTTCCTCTTTTCGGTCAAATATGTCATCACTGCTGGTATCTGGGAGAAATATGGTATGAATCTTTAATAATAGCCTGCCAGCCCGAGGAAGATCCGCACCTCTTTCATGATCCTAGGTGCCTCCCATGCTAGCACTACCTTCACCTTGGTCAGGTCCACTTCCCCTTCATCTATTAATATAACATGTCCCAGAAATTGGACCTCCTGAATCCATAGCTTGAACTTTGAGAGTTTCCCATAAACCTGGTGCTCTCGGAGTATGTCCAGAACCATACATAGGTGTCTTGCATGATCTTCTATGGATGTCGAGTACACAAGGATGTCATCGATGAAGACCACTAAGAACCTGTCTAAGTATGGCTGGAAGATGCGGTTCATGATCCCCATGAACACTATAGTGGAGTTCGTCATTCCAAAGGGAATCACCAATTACTCATAATGACTGTAGCATCATTTGAAAGTCATCTTTAATATATCCTCATATTGTACTCATAGTAGGTGATAACCCGAACTGAGTTCAACCTTTGAGATCCAACGTGCCCCTCTCAACTAATCGAAAAGTTTATTGATCCTCATAAGTGAATACTTGTTCTTCACCATCACTTGGTTAAAGCACTAGTAATCCACACACAACCTCAATCTTCTGTATTCTTATGTTGAAACAAAACTGGGGATGCGTAGGGTGAAACACTGGGTCTCATGAATCCCTTCCTCTACAAGTCCACCAACTGAACCCTCATCTCATCAAGCTCTACTAGAGCCATATGATATGCTGGTGAGGATATCAGTGAATTAATAGGGTGTAAAATGACACAGAATTCAATCTCCCGAAGGGGAGGTAATCTTGAAAAATATTTTGGAAAGACATCCTTGTACTCTACCACTACAACTAGGAATTGAAAAGTCACAAAAACTACTTCTTTGAGGGTAAGGCTAGACAAATCATGAGTGATCATCTGCACCCTCCTATGAATGAGCCCCTGCCATTCTACTTGGGTCTCCATTTCACCAATAATGGAAAACATTTTACCATCACTACAAACACACTACACCCTTTTCCTAAAATAGTTAATCTGGGCATGGACCCAAGTTAGCCA
Organism: Viscum album; assembly: GCA_963277665.1. NCBI lineage: Eukaryota > Viridiplantae > Streptophyta > Magnoliopsida > Santalales > Viscaceae > Viscum > Viscum album. Next base: position 1,970,327,755 of record OY728161.1, read on the forward strand.
ATCCATACTGAGAATGAAGTCATATTGCCTCAACGCTGCCACCAATAGTATCTAACTGAAACTCTCATCTCCATGGGTAAGATCACACTATCAGCAAAGATGTGTGATTATCGAGTCTTCTCCCATAGGTGTCTCTAAGAATAAATGTTGAGTCAACGGTTCTACTGCAATATAAAGGTCAAGTACATTCTATGTGGTGATGAAATAATCAATGGTACCTAAGTCTATAAGTATGGAATATAAGGTATAAAAGACATAGATCATACCTTATATTATCCCCAATGTCCTTGGGTCGAATGCCTTGACCACATGTATCTTCCCCTTCCCCTGTCATCTATCTCCCTGATCCCAACGTGGATCTCTTGGGGGTGGTGGTGGTCGTATGTCAAAACATCTTCCACCTCCTTCAACTCTCCCTGATCCTCCAAAATGTTTTCTACCTATTAGATCTACCTTCTCCATTCATTTCCTCTACCTTAGTGTTCCATCCACCACCTCCCTATCAATAGCTCAATAGTTTGAAAAATCTCTAGTGGGATGTCCTCAATCATCACATGTGTAGAATCACCTATCCCTAGGCTCACTGGATCCATCCTGAGAGCCCTAGATTGTAGATACCCTATCATGGGACCTCCTATGATGTCTACCACATCTCGATCCCTACATATGATGACAACTCCCCACTTCCAAGGTCTATGTACATGTTTTCCTACTACTGACTATCATTGGGTGATTCTGCTCTGACTAAAAGCTATTGATCACTAAATATCGCTTGGGAACTCTAGCATAAGTTGGAATTCATAAAGGTATGATGGTGGCTCAGATGTCCTGACATAATCCTTGCTCAAAGGTCCAATACCAGGATTAATGATCCCTAAACATATCCATCGATTACCTAGAGTTGTTGATGAACCTCAATGAATAGTTAGCCATTGTCGTGATACCCTACTAGAGATGAAGAAGCTCCTATATACGCACTTCTCTTAGAATAACTGGATAAAACTCCTCTCAAATAAGAAGTTGAATCTCTGTACATGAAAGAGTCACCTCTTTGTGAGTCTGTGTGGTCAAAATCCTCCATCTCCCTTCTGAACCCTAAATAAGGATTGTTTCTAGGACCACCATTTTGTCTAATGGTTTTCTCACTATATAGAAAAATTAGGTCACATCTTTAAGCTAGTCCTTAGCTACCTGACAGTCGGGTACTCCTTGGAACCTGACGGGTCTTTATCTTTGAAACTCATGGAATACTCTCAGCCTATTCTCCTAATTTTCTTGTACTACAGGTACCACATGATGCGCCACTGGTGGTGGTATTTCTGGTGCACCAAATAGAGGCCCCTATATCGAAGCCTCGTCACTAAGGGGTTCATCCTCATGATCAGGATTCTTAATCCTAGATGGTATGTATCATAGAGGAATCTTGTATGAAAACAAGATATACCATGGTCAAAAAGTATATCTGGATAGCTGACTCAATAAGGACATGAAAACCACAAACCATTCCTATATGATGCATGTACCATTATTTTTCTCCTTGCAACTAGTGTTCTCATGTACCGAGTTGAGAATAAGGTTATCAGAGTCTAGGTGTATTGATACATTGGCCACCCACACCAACACTAGAGTCACTATCCTGAAAGACAAACTTGAAACACTTAACACTCTTTCCCCAAACCAATCACATAAAATCTCGGTCCTAAGGTAGAATTGACCACCTCTATTACCACTATGTCAAGACCTGTCCCAGTATGGTCCATGATGTTACTCCACAAGCTTTCCTCCAATAGGCCAAAGGTTGGTGACTAGCACCGAATAGGCATATCACTAAAATGGAAGAAATTGATGAAGTACCTATACACACACACACATCTACAAGACCAAAAATGACGAAATGTGAAAACCACTAAGGATACAAATTCATGAATAACACCAAACCTAACCAAAATAGTACAATTTGGAATTTTTTGTGAATTAAGGTAAATTGGTCTTTAATATAATCCTACTAAAAGAAAGAGTTTTTAAATTAAAATGTCCAATCTGTAAACAAGATAGGTACTAAGACTACTTCTCAAAGCCGTAGGAACACCTTGTCCTTTTTGGAACTCACAAATCTCCCTTCGGTCCTAGTTCACCCAGAACTCCATAAAAAGTTCTCTTGTATGCACAAGACATGACACATGTGGAAAAATTCTGTGCAGGGGTGATTATAACAATACTTAGTAGGACACCCCAAAACCACAAAGAAATACATAGAGTAAAGGTATAGTTATCTCTACCTAGTATATATCAACCATACATATAATAGGAACATATCCACGTATACTCAAACCCATACACATAGTCAAGAGGCAGGTCACGACGACCGCTTATCAACACTAGCAATTTAGTATGATGATTCACAGAAACACTCATCTGGGAGCACATACTCATAAGTCAAATAACACTAATGACATCCACCCAAGAAGTATTGTTTGTCAGAACCATCATGATAGAGAGAGATATGATGATATATTTGAAGAGAGAATACATTACACTCACTTTGGGAGTTCCAAATCCATGAGTGGGAATATCGTGATACACTGATTAGGATCACTTCCAGGGAATAATCATTTACCATGAATCATCTGGATTCACCTGCTATATAGAGGAACAATGTCTGATAGGATTGGTTGCATCGATAACCTAAATTTACCTAGGGCACAAGAATGGGTTGAGTATCATGCTCTGGGCCTCTCACAGGGGACTCCTAACTCTATCCTGAAAGTCTGGTAGAAGAGGGTTAAACACCTATGGATAGGAAAAAATACCAAATGAACTTTAGAGGAATGAGTAAGGGGCACCAAAAAAAACTTGTGTATAATATGGTGTAAAAGGAGACAAAGACTTTTAGAAAAGAGTACATGGCATATAGAAGGGTTACAAACCATGTCCCTTGACCCCGATTACAACTAGTGTACAATGGATCGATTTAGAAGAAAATTCCATGTAAAAGATGGGTACACACCGTTTGGAAGGGTCACATGTCATGCCCCTCCATCCGGGGTCCACCAGTTTACTCTGGCCATGTTCCAGTACACTGTGTCAACCCATTTCTTCCTACCCATGTACCAATACAAAGGGTTATCCACATAACCAGCTCAGCAAAGCCATGTGGTGGGGTACATGCCGTGTAGGCACACAGTGTACTCCACCCCGTGTTAGTGTATCCTCCGATATAAATGCCTAGTTTTTAGGGAAGGTCCCACATGTCGTAGGAAATGTGTCACATGACGTGTGTCACTTCACTACTTCTGAAAATCCTAGCCACCACTCGGAGGGTCCCACAAATCGTGTATCATGGGATACATGCCCTGTTTGTTAGGATTTATTATAATCCCTTGTTCAAATGCCTTACATATTCCTCGTTGCTCCATCCAATGATTCCGATAGTGCCTCAACTGGAATATCTAGATAAGAAGTCTTACAGTCACACCATCACCGATTTAGTAAGTTTCGTGCTTCCAATCTGCTCAAAAATCCAATTATTATCAACTGCTCAAAGAATTCTTGAAGAATGATATCTTTTAGAATACTCTGATTTGTCTATAACCATCACCATTTCACCTCTTCTAGGTCATCATGATTCTAAATATATAATTTTATATCATTTCACCATGATTCGAATGCGTAAAAATCATCCATTCATAACCCTACAAAGAACGAAGAATGTGCAGGGATAATGGGGGAAGGAATCACATAGAAACAACTTGAAGAACAAAACTCGACTGTTGTTCATTACGGCCTTGATCAATTCTATTATAATGATAAAGAAACTACTTCAAAACAAAATCAATTCCCTAAATCAAACTCAAAATCAAACCCTCCTGCAAGAATGATCGAACTGTGTGTCAACCTATTTCTGGGTTAATACATATTCATCATTAAATCAAAGGATGATTAAAGAAGGAATTAATAAACAAACCCTACCTCAGGGTTGGATTTTTTGTTGAAGTAGATCAATTTTCATGTCACTACCATTGGTGAGATTCATCAAAGAAGAATCCATTGATCTCTGATCCAAGTCTCCATCATCATTTACCATTCAGATAATTCTCTAGGTTCTCTTCAGAACCTCTAGAAAGTTTTCTAGGTTCATGAGCCTAACCCTGGGCTCTAGCCTATTTTAAAATAAGAAAACATGTCATTGCATCGATGTAATGTTAAAAATAAAATAAAATTTTAATTTAATTTATTTCCTTAAAATGTCCCTAAATTAACTTTTACAGTAGGCCTGTGCTGACTAATGTTAGGCCTCTCATAGGGTAAATTCCCTACTCTGAACACAATAGTACCCTCAGATTTATGATATGGGAAATCATTTAGAAGTTATTACAAATTTTCATGAAACCATTAACACATGATATTTAATAAATTTAATATATTTTAAACATTTATTCCAGGCACACCGGGCCTCTAAATTGCACGTCGTCTTAGCGTCTGGTAATGAATCAATTCCATATAATTTTTAAAAAAAATACGCCGAACAATCTGGGACATTACAACCCATCCCTATAAACATTGTGGATTGAGTTATCTCCATATTCTTATAAACATTATGGATTGAGTTGAATAAACTTTCCCATAAATATTATCGATTTCATTCCCTACCCAGTCCCATAAATGTCATATCATAAGATAAAAATCTTTACCCAATTCATTTTAGGGAAATATAATTCTGGGACCTCCATCCACATAATGATATACCATACATGTATGTCTACATGAAATCAACTATATATCATAACTTTATTAACCTATGGAAATAAAATGGGTTAAATATAAATTTTCATTAGGTATATGAACCATACAAAGAATGAAATAGGCTATCATGATATACACCCTTAATATAGGGTAATGAAATATTAAGTATTTACAACATATAGAATATGGAGATATATAGCCATGCTAATATATTTCCTTAATCAATTGAAAGGTTTGACTATCTTAGTGAATAAACTTATAATAATAAGAAATAATTATTGATAATTCACAATAAAAAGGAATTGAGAACAAGGTTATGGTGATAATGAAATAAAAAGATAATGATAGATCAATCCTATCACAGTGAATTAAGTTTCTCACCGCCATTGATATATAGGTATTTAGGTAAATAATCATGAGATTATATCATCAAAATAAATTATTATGAAAATATAGAATGAGAGGGAATCACTAGTGAAAAAAATGTTTAACACATCAGTGATTTTCACGTCAGTTCTATATAACCGACGTGAAAAGCTGGAATAATTGATTTATCACGTCGGTTATAAAATAATTGACCTGATAAATCACGAGAATCAATTTTTTAAATCATTTATAAAATAACTAGTGTAAAAAATAACATGATAAGATTTATCACATCCGTTATTTTATAACTGATGTGAAAGATTGAATCTGGGCGCTTTATCACATTGGTTATTTTATAATTGATGTGATAAATCAAATCTCAGCAATTTATCACACTAGTTATAAAATAACCAATGTGGTAAAACACCATTTATCACATCAGTTATTTTATAACCTACATGATAATGTATTTTCTACATGGGTTATTAAATAACCAATGTGTTAAACATAAAGAAAATAGTTTATCACATTGATTATTAAATAACCGACATGATAAAGATATTAAATGATTTATCACACCCCATATTCTATCATTCTGTTTTCTTCGATTGGGTGACCTATGATTCCTCTCTCTCACATGGAAAACCTAGAAAGGATTCATCGAAGTCGTCCCCTCCAACCTCATTTTCCAACATCATTCATCATCTTTATTATCACCAGATCTGTCAGGTCGACTCACAACACTAAAGTAATCCTCACTTTCCTCAATTTCATTTTTTATTTTTCATGATTCCCTAAACTTATGTTTAGAGATGTTATTTTTCTATATTTGTTCTTTCTATCATGGTCAGTGTCATAGTGTTCTTTTATACCATGCTGAATTCTTATCTGGTAAAATAAACCATGGAAGTGATATCATGCAAGTTTATAATTTTTGTGTGTTCAATCATGTGTGTGTGCGTATACTTTTGTGAGTGGGGGGGGGTGTGGGGGTGGGGTGTCTAGGTGGTGGGGGATATCCATGGGGGTGGGGGTGTACAGAGGTGTCCAAGGGAGTGGGGGGTGGTGTCCAGGGGGTGAGGGGGGTGTCTATGGGGGGTGGGGTGGTATCTAGGGGGTGGGAGGGTGTCTAAGGGGTAGGGGTGGGAAGGTTTCTAGGGTGTGGGGGGATGTCTAGTGGGGTAGGGGATGTCCAGGGGGTGGGGTGGGAGGGTTTCTAGGGGGTGGGGGGCTATCCTGGGGGGTGGGGGTGTCCAGGGGGTGGGGGGCTGCCCAGGGGGTGGGGGTTATCTAAGGGGGGTGGTGTTGTCCAGAGGGTGTCCAAGGGGGGTGGGGGGGGGGTGTCTAGGGGTGTTGAGGGGGCTTTCCATGGGGGTATGGGTGTCCAGGGGGTGGGGTGTCCAGGGGGTGACGAGGTTGTCCAATGGGGTAGGGGGTGTCTAGGGGGGTGGGGGTGTCCGGGGGGGGGGGGGGGGGGGTTATCCAGGGGGGTTGTCCATGGGGGTGGGGGTTTCCAGGGGGTTGGGGATGGCTAGGGGTGGGGGCTGTCTGGGGGGTGAGGGTATCTAGGGGGTGTCCAAGTGGGTGAGGTTGTGCAGGGGGTGTTTAAGGGGGTGTGGGGGGGAGTCCAGGGTGTGAGGGGGCTGTCCAAGGGGTGGGGGTGTCCAAGGGGGTGGGGTGGTGGTGTCCAGGGGTGAGGGGGCTGTCCAAGGGGTCGGGTGTCCAGGGGTGGGGGAGGTGTCCAGGGGGTGAGGGGGCTGCTCAAGGGGGTAGGGGTGTTCAGGGGGTGGGGGTGTATAGGGGGGTGGGGGTGTCTAGTAGGGGGGGGGGGTGGGGCTATCTTGGTGGTGGGGGGTTTTTCAAGGGGGTGGTGGTGTCTAGGGGGTATGACAACCCTGATCTTTTATTACACACTTATACTTTATTTATTACATAAAATTCACTTGATAAAACATAGAATATCGAAAGGTATAGTGTCTTTGGGGCTTAGAATAATTACATTACAACTTAAAACATGAAATACAACATCTTTATTGAAAACATCCTTTACATGACCACTACATTCCCTCGTACTTAGCATTGTATGGGATAACCTAAGGACATTCTTAAGAAAAGGGTGAGCTATAAATACCTGTAAGGGAATAAATATGGAATAACATGAGGAATACAATACATGTTATAAAATAGGCATATCAATAGAGCACAAGAGAAGCATAAACATAAAGTCTTGATAAAGAATGATAATCATAACATAGAAATGTGGCAACAACACTTAACATAGAATTAGCATGATCCAAGGCTCATTGCACATGGAGCATGAGTAAACACTCTTTTCACTTGAATTATCATGAGTAAACACCCATTTCACATGATTTATCATGAAAATATACTCTACCCAATGCATTGGAGCGCTATAAGGGCGCACCCTTCTTAAACATTTCATTTCATGCATAAGTGTGCCACATGGATCATAAATCATTGAATCATTCAACATAATCTTTTATTAAACGATAATAAAATGTGGAATACATTCATGAAACTCTTTAAATAATAAGTAAATGTACATAATGGTGAATACCATTGATAGTTAAATGTTTATGGTATTCACAACACAATGACTTTGGCTTAGAAAAACACGGTGCAATTTCGACAGCATAACGACATTACATAAGAACTCCTAAAAATGGTTGATGAGAGAGAAAGGGGTGTATCATCATATTTAAATGAAATGGACAGTAAGGGGGTCATATAGATACATGTACCAACAAATTTAATGGAATTTAGATTCATGATACAAAATAATTGCTTGAATGTAAATGAAGAGAGAGAAATTCCATTTGGAATTTCGGCATAGTAGAGGGTGTACATGGGAAGAATTTAATGAGAGAGAAAGGGGTCTCCCATCATTCAAACATAAAGAGGGCTGTATGGGGGAGGTGTGAAACCATACCCTAACATTTATTATTTAAATAAAAAAGGGCATAACAAATTAAATAATATTGGACAAAAATGAGAACGGAAGAAAAACCCCTTACTTTGAAGTGTGCTTCCAAAAGCTTGAGAGAGGATTCTTGGGAGCTTAAGGCACCTTGGAAGGATTCTATAGAGAGGAGGGAAGATATTGGACGAACTAAAAAGGCTTTGAGTGAGGAGGAAGTGAGATCTTGGGTGAGTTTATATAGGAAAGGTGAGGGAATTCTTTAGTATTTAGGTTTGGGACACCTCACATTAAACTAATCAAAACCACAAACCAGCCCATGGTTTTTGCCGATGGTTTTTGGAAAAGGTAAGTGGAAAAAAATATTTTATAAGTAAAAAGTCCTAACTTCTTAAAATAATTGGTTTGCTTATGTGGAGGTTAGTTACACTCCCAAGGGAAACAATTTAAAAAGACAAAATGTTTAATAAGTCTTGAAGGGTCCACTAAAGCGTTGTAAAATAAATCAAAAAACCCCAAAGTCACATTATTTTAATGGTAAAACATATACTGGCAGAACATAAATTTTATAGTATTTTATTACATCACAAGTGAGTTATTATGATGTCATAAAACAAATTATATATTTAAACGGTATTTAATTTTTACCCAAAATTTGGCTGCCTCATAAAATTATGAAAAATTCATCATTGGATAATTTTGACATCCTGATTCCTGAAATAATATTCATTTTATCTAAATAATTTTTTAAATATGTTAATTTTTACTTTTAAAATAAAAACTGACATTTATCAAAAATTCATGGGTTTTGAAAAAAATTGATTTCAAACCTTAATAAAAATTACAACTGCATTCATAAAATTATACGATAATTTATATTTAATAAAAAATAATTTAATAATAATAATAATAATAATTTATTAAAATATAATTTAATTCAAAAATCCATTAATTCATTAAAATAGATTTCTTATTTGAACATTAACTAAAAATACTATTTGTTCTTTAAAAACTATTTACAAGGTAAAAATAATAAAATGAAAGTATATTCATTATTATATACAAAAATAATGTACATAACCATAGTGCTAAGGTCTTATTAAATAACCCCTTAAAACACCAACATAAAACCGAAGGGTGAGGTGTGTGATGGTGACAGACTCTTGGGGTGGCTCAGATAACATCGCTCAGGTAGTAATCTCAATCAACTTCCACTTTTCCCGTAGGTGGTTCCACTCAAGCTTAACATGTTAAAGCTACGATTGAACTTGGTCAAGAGCGAAGCCCAATAACGCCACCTCCTTTCTGAGCTCCGAAGAATGGGCTTCATATGAGGCAAGTCTACTGGATGAGGCCATCACTTCCTTTGTCTGAGTAAATTGGATTTGTTAAAGCCCATATTTATACTAATCATGTGATCACTGTTCAACGACTACAATAGAAATAGTCACAAATATTAATGGTATTTTAAAATCCAAAAAACATAAAACAAAAGAAGTTCATATGTTGTATAACCATTTCACATATTAATACTTTTAATTATATTAAGATGGATTTTCATTAACAAAATTTTGGGTCGTTACAATCTTCCCCCCTTAATAAATTTCACCCTCGAAATTTCCTTTTCCCACACTAAAACGGTTGTGGGTAACTCTGATTCATCATTTCCTCCGATTCCCATGTCGGTTATTCAAACTTTTGGTTTTTCCACAACACCTGGATGAGGGGCATTGTCTTATTTCGTAGAACGTTTTCTCTATGATCGATGATCTTCACTGGTTTCTCCTCATAAGAAAGATCACCCTATAACTATACCACCTCTGAATAGAGTACATGTGAAAGGTCCGGTATATACTTCTTTAAGAGGGATACATGAAATATATCATGCACTTTGGACATGGTAGGTGGAAGTGATAGTCGATAGGACACAACCCTGAAACGATCAAAAATCTCTATGGGGTCGATGTACCTTGGACTTAACTTCCCTTTCTTTCCAAACCTGATGACCTTATTCCATGGAAATATGCATAGAAATACCATGTCTCCAACATTAAACTCAAGGTCTCATCGATGGTTATCTTTATAACAATTCTGTTGACTCTGGGCTGCCATGATATACAGCTGAATGGTTTTCACCTTCTTCACCATTTATTCGACCATTTTTTTTTCAAGCAACTTACACTCACCGACCTCATCCCAACATTTCGTTGTTCTGCACCTTTTCCCATAAATGGCTTCATATGGTGCCATTTGGATGCTCGAGTAGAAACTGTTATTATAAGAGAACTCAAATAGAGGAAGATGTTGATCCCATCCCCCTTTAAAGTCCATTGAGCATGATCTCAACATGTACTCAAGTGTTTGGATAGTCTTCTCAGATTGGACATTAGTTTGAGGATGATATATCGTACTGAAGTTCAGTTCAGTATTCATAACATGTTGAAGACTCTTCCAAAACATAGAGGTGAATCTTGGATCTTGATCAGACATAATAGATAGTGGTAATCCATGTAGCCTTACCACTTCCCTGATACATATCTATGCTAGTTGATCCAATGAGAAATCCTCCCGAATTTTAATGAAGTGTGCAACCTTTGTAAGACAATCCACAACAACCCAAATTGCATTGTTGCCTTTGCATATCTTCGGAAGTTCGGTGACAAAGTCCATGGTGATTTTCTCCCATTTCCATTCTGGTATGGGCAATGGTTGCATCATCCCCTTATACTTCTACCTCTCCTCTTTTACTTGCTCACACACCAAGCACTTTTATGTATATTCAATAATATCATTCTTCATATTATCTCACCAATAATGCTCTCGGAGATCTCGATACATCTTTGTGTTTCCTGGGTGAATATAGAAATTTGAACTATGTGCATCATCCAAATGTTTCTTCTTCACCTCTGGAATTGATGGAGCATATAGTCTTTTCCCAAATCTCACAATTCCTTCATCATTAACATTAAACTCCGAGGATTTCCCTTTTCCAATAGCTTCCACTTTTCTCTGAATTCCCATATCTTCCTTTTGAGCATCCTTTAACCTTTCCAAAAGTGACGGTTGAGAAATAATTTGTGAAAGGATTGATGATGTTCTATTCTTTAGGATTCCTATGTCCATCTTCATCAAATATAAGAATATTGGATCCTTTTCAATTCCCATCAATTATAGAACCACTAGGACCTTTCTACTTAGGGCATCTTCCACCTTTTTTGATTTCTCAGGATGGTAATGGATTGAGAAGTCATAGTATTTGATCATCTATAACCATATTTATTAGTTCTTGGTCAACTCTTTCTGTGTGAATATATACTTGAGGCTTTTTTGGTCCATATATATATTTCACACTTCTCTCCAAAGAGATAATGCCGCCAAATTTTCAAAGAGAAGATCACTACAACCAACTCGAGGTTATGTGTTGGATAGTTATTTTCAAAAGATTTCAATTTCTATGAAGCATAGGCATTGAATTTTTCATTTTTCATCAACACACATCTCAGGCCCTTCTTTTAAGCATCACTGAATACAAAAAATGTTTTCCACTTGTGGGTTAAGTGAGAACGACTGTAGTGATAATCCTCTTTTTTAACTCCTTAAATATTTTTCCACATTCATCACTCCAATAAAAATTTACTCCCTTTCAAGTTATCTTGGTAATAGGGTTGGAAAATTGTGAGAAATTTCCCACAAATCGTCAATAATATCCAGCTAACCCCAAGAAGCTACCGATATCCGTTACTGATGTTGGCCTCATCCATCCCTTAATTGCCTCTGTTTTGGAGGGATCCAGATATATCCCATTACTTGTGATGATATGGCACAAGAATGAGACCTCCTTCAACCATAACTCACACTTTCTGTACCTTTCATAGAGCTTCTCCTTCCTCAAGGTCTCTAGTACAGTTCTTAGATGCTCCTCATGATCCTTCTTGGTTTTGGAGTATATCAGAATATCATTTATAAAGACTACCACAAATTTGTCGAGGTAATCTCTAAAGACTCTATTCATCAAGTCCATGAAGATTTCTAGAGCATTAATGAGTCCGAAAGGAATTACAATGAATTTATAGTGACCGTATCTTGTATGAAAAGCAGTCATGTGGATATCGTCCTTCTTTACCCTTACTTGATAATATCCAGACTGCAAATCCACCTTGGATAAGTATTGTGCTCCTCACAGCTGATGAAACAAGTCATTAATTCATGGGATATGATACTTGATCTTTATCGGGATTTTGTTGAGCTCACGATAATTGATTCAAAGGCGCATTGACACATCCTTCTTCTTGACGAAGAGGACTGGTGCACCCCATGGTGAAGCACTTGGTCGTATAAACCCTTTATCTAGATTCTCCTATATTTGTTTCGTCAGCTTCTCAAGCTCCACAACAACAATTATATATGGAGTCTTGGATATTAGAAATTCCCTGGTTATAAGATCAATTCAGAATTCAACAAAACATCTAGGAGAAAGACTATGAAATTCCTTGGGAAACACTTCAATGAATTCCCTCACAATAGGCATGTATTCAAGGATAGTTTCTTCCTTGGAATCAATCATCTGAGCTAGATATATGTGATTATAGGGCAGTAATATCCATGCTTGAGATGATGGAACTAAAGAAGATTCATCTTCCTCCTTGCACTTCTATAGAATCGGGGGTCGATTATCCAAATAAAGACTGATTTACCTCTCCCGACAATTTATGTTGGCTCTATATAAGGAAATCCATTTCACGCCAAGAATCACATAAAATAACACCATAGGGAGTATGAAAAGGTTCACTAAGAATTTTAATCCACAAATTATGATAGAGGAGGAGTTATATTCATGGTATGCAATGATTTCCCCATTTTCTGTACTCACCGACATCTTCACTCCCATGATTTGTGGTGGTGCTGGGATTGTTCTACTAAACTTTCGAAATATAAAAGAATGCAAAGAACCTGAATCAAATAGTACATTATCTATTCTTGAATGAATAACTAGCGTACCTTTCACCACTTCATTTCCAGGGTTTACTTCGGCAGTAGTGATGGAAAAAGCTCGCCCTTGCTGCCTTGGAGGTTGTTGGTTGACTCTTAAAACCCTTGGCTTAAGGCACTGATTTGCAAGATGCCCTAGTTATTTGCAGTTGTAGCAATGAACCATACATTGTGGTTCGAACAGTGCATTCCCCTCCTCTGTCACAGCCGCAAGTATTTCTTGCCGACAGTTAACAGCTAGGTGCCCTTCTCTTCCACACCTAAAGCATTTCCTCGTCCCCTTCAGGCAGGAAGGATGGCCTCACATTCCCCCAGCTCGTTCTGTTCTCTCGCTTTCTCCATCTGCTTGCTTCGACCCCTCGGCATCTAGGGTTTTCTCCTAATATCCTCTTCAATTAGGCTTCCTCGACTCTCTTCATCTCCCCCATCTTTCCCCAGCCTTTTCCATGGATTCTCCTAGGGTTTCTTCCCCTCTTACCTTTCGCAGCTAGTCCACACTGTTTTTCTCCTTATTCCCATCCTTTGATTTTGCTTCGGTGGAGGAGCTTGGATCTTACCCTAGGCCGATGTTCCTCACTCTGATATCATGTTCTAACATTCTCTTCCATGTTGGATCTGAGAATTAGATACTCAAATATTTTTGGGTTGAGGCTCGACGGTGTTGGGTTATCCCGACGTCTACTTGTGTTCTCTTTTCAGGTTTTAGCCTTTTCCCCTACTTTGGTCTCAGTTTGGATTCCGATAGGGTTTCATCCCCATTTCTATTTCCCATTAATGCTTCATGCTCGTTTGTGGCGTTCCTTGTTCTGTTTTGGGTGATTTGGTTTTCAATTTTGGGTCTTTGGGGGGGGGGGTCTCGCAGATGAGATCCATCATGGTCTTCATCCGCTGTTTCTCTGCTCTGGCTCCAGGTCTCCACCACTCTCTTCGAGGTGGATTTTCACGGTGGTCTTCCTGGTGCTTTGGGATGTGTGGTCGAGCGGTCTTGACTAGTGGAGGATTCATCTTCGTTGGCCCCAGGAGGATGAATGTGTTGGCTATGATTTCTTGTTCAATGTTTGCTCGGTGAAGTTGTTATTTTTTGTATCTGGTTCGGTGGCTTTCGTTCCATGTGTGGTGATGGAGTTGATGTCAACAGTCATGAAAAGGATGAAGTGACGATGGTTCTTCTGATTTGGGTTCTGAAGGATGAGCTGCTTTTAGGTGACTGTGTTAGTGGTGTTTATTGAGGGCATGGATGCAACGGTTTCAGTGACGAGAATATTCGGTGGGAGGATCTTGGTGATTCTATGGATTATGACGAGTGGTTCGGTGTGTTATGGTTTGCAGCTTGAGACTCCTGTTTGTGGTTTGAAGGCCGAGGCAAGGCACGCCACTTTTTGATTTTTGATTTTAGTGAATCCAGACAGTTGGCATGAGGTGTTCTTGTTTAATGTGAAGTCTGTTTTGTTGTGTCTGAATCAGTTTTTGAATTTTTTTGGTTCTCACTCACCCATAAAGTGGTTATGGAAATTCAAAAAATAAAAATTTGTGGTACGGTCCCCTTCAAGAAATTTCTGGGGTGATTATTTCCACATCTTCGGCAAGTGGGGTGATTGATCTTCATTGCACCGTTGGATTTATCCATCAGACCACTAGCATTGAATTCCACCTTATTCTTCTTATCCCCATGATACCCTTGAGATTCCTCGATCTCCATTTCAACCTTGATGGCACATAAGACAATTTCCTCATAGCTGTCGAAGTCACGGATCGCCAGCGGTTTTCGCAGGCTAGGTTCCTGCCCACCAACGAAGTGGTCAACCTTGGATACGAGGGTAACGACAAATCCGGAGGTGTATCATGTATGCCTTATGAAGTTTGTCTCATACGCTCCAAAAAATTCATCATCTTTTTTCATTAGGGAAAGGAAGTCCCATTCCATCTTAAGAAGAGGGTGCACGGAAAATATTTATCGAAAAACATATTCTGGAAATCCTTCCATTCCAACGCCTCAATCTCCTCCTCAGTCTTCATATTTTTTATCAACATCCATCATTGGTTATCTTCACCATACATACAATAAGTAGCTAGGAGAAACTTCTCTTGTTCATAACATTGAAGGATGTAGAATATCTTTTCAACTGATTTGATCCATTGTTCAGAGATTGAGGGATTATATGATCCATTAAAAGTAGGAGGCATTTGTCTCATGAAGCTCTCGATAGTGACTTGTTCTTTCTTGGGGGGGGGGGGGTTGAACGTTCCTCTTGACCAATGTGTCTATTTAAATCTTGAGTTAGATGAGGGAGAAGTGTGACAAAGTTTACGATTCCCGCTCCCATTGGATTGGGAATCTCATTAGTACAATCATCACATTGATCTTCACATCGGTTGTTAGCCTAAGTCCACCTATTACCAGCCATTGGATGGAATAAAAGGAAAGTTAGGGGTTACGCATAAAGTGTAATACAAGTAAAAAACTGATGAATTATAAATAACTTTTATTTCCTTAACATATGAATCTATTGGCTTCGGTCTATGTTATCCATGATCTACTTTCTAAAATATATTCTTAGGGAATTTTTTTTCCCTTAATAATGGTTCATACTAAGCTTGTGAATTTACCAAAGCATATCCCCCGGGAGTTTCGTAATCAAGAGTACAACAAGGCCCGTTGTTGTGCACCAGTTCTCGTTTGAGTATAGCACAAAGTGGTGTTTTCGGGTTTTACCCCTATGATACATCTGTGCCAGAGCCGCCTCTACCTGCTCGTATCCCGACATGGATGTATTTTCTTGATAAGCCACTTACTCAATACTCACCAAAATTAGGGATGTTTTTATTATACTTAGTCTTGTCTGTAAGTATTTACTAGGGTTTTCTAATCCTAATCCTAAAAATAACTAAACCTATCCTCTCAAACCAACTATGACAACCCTGATATTTTATTACGCACTTAAACTTGATTTATTACATAAACTAAAATTGATAAAACATAGAAGATAGATAGGTCTAGTGTCTTTGGGGATTAGGATCATTACATAACAACTTAAAACATGAAATACAACATCTTTATTGAAAACTTCCTTTACATGACCACTACATTCCATCGTACTTAGCATTTCATGAGATAACCTAAGGACATGTATAAGAAAAGGGTGAGCTATAAAGCCCAGTAAGGGTATAAACATGGAATAAAATGAGGAATACAATAAATATTAGACAATAGGTATATCAATAGAGCACAATAGATGTATAAACATAAAGTCATGATAAATCATGATAATCATAACATGGAAATGTGGCAATAACACTTAACATGGAATTAGCATGAGCCAAGGATCATTGCACATAGAGCATGAGTAAACCCTCGTTGAACATAGAGCACGATTAAACCATCATTCCACTTGAATTATCATGAGTAAAAACCCATTTCACATGACGTATCATGATTCTATACTTTACCCAATGCATTAGAGCTCTATAAGGGTGCACCCTTCATAAACAATTCATTTCATTTATAAGTGTGCCACATGGATCATAAAACATTGAATCATTCAAAATAATATTTTATTCCACCATAAAAGAATGTATAATACATACATGAAACTCTTTAAACAATAAGTAATTGTGCATGAAGGTGAATACCCTTGATAGAGAAATGGGCATGGTATTCACTACATAATGACTTTGTCTTGAAAAAACACAGTGCAATTTCGGAAACATAACGACGTGACATAAGAACTCATAAAAATGGTTGATGAGATAGAAAGGGGTGTATCATCATATTTAAATTACATGGATTTTAATGGGGTCATACAGATACATTTCCCAACAAATATAATGGAATTTAGATTCATGATACAAAAGAATTGCTTGAATGTAAATGAGGAGAGAGAAATTCATTTTGAAAATTTGGCATAGTAACAAGTGTACATGGGAGGCATTTAATGAGAGAGAAATGGGTATCCCATAATTCAAACATAAATAGGGATGTATGGGGGAGGTGAAAAACCATACCCCAACATTTATAATAGAAATAAAAAAGGGCATAACAATTTAAAGAACATTGGACAAAAATGAGTAAGGAAGAAAAATACCTTACATGGAAGTCTGCTTAGAAAGTCTTGAGAGAGGCTTGAGAGAGGATTATTGGGAGATTGGGGAACCTTGGGAGGATTATAGAGAGAGTATGGAAGAGGTTGGACAAATTCAAAAGGTTTTGAGTGAGGAGGAAGTGAGAGTTTGCGTTCGTTTATATAGGAAAGGTGAGAGAATTCTTTATTATTTAGGTTTGGGACACCTCACATTGAATTAATACAAACCACAAACCATCCCATGGTTTTTGCACATGGTTTTTGGAAAAGGGAAGTGGAAAACAATATTTTATAAGGCCAAATTCAGAAATTCTTAAAATAATGGGGTTGATTATGTGGAGGTGAGTCACACTCCCAAGGAAAACAATTTAAAAAGACAAAATGTTTAATAAGTCTTGAAGGGTCCACTGAAGCTTTGTAAAATCAATCAAACAAACCCAAAATCATATTATTTTAATGTTAAAACATATATTGTACGAACATAAATTTTATAGTATATTATTATATCACTATTGGGTTATTATGATGTTATAAAACACATTATATATTTAAACAGTAGTTAATTTTTACCCAAAAATTTGACTGTCTTAGAAAATTATGAAAAAATAACCTTTGGATAATTTCAATGTCCTGATTCCATAAATAATATTCATTTTATCTAAATAATTTTCTAAATATGTTAATTTTTACTTTTATAATAAAAACCGACATTTATCGAAAATTCACGGGTTTTTGACAAAAATGGCTTTCCAACCTTAATAAAAATTACAATTGCATTCATAAAATTATACAATCATTTATATTTAATAAAAATTAATTTAATAATAATAATAAAAATTTATTAAAATATTATTTATTTTAAAAATCCATTAATTTGTTAAAATATATTTCTTAGTTGAACATCAACTAAAAATACTATTTATTCTTTAAAAACTATTTACAAGGTAAAAATAATAAAATGAAAATATATTAATTATTATATAGAAAAATAATGTAGATAACCATAGTGATAAGTTCATGTTAAATAACCCCTTAAAACACCCACATAAGACCAAAGGGTGAGGTGTGTGATGGTGCCAGACTCTTGAGGTGGCTTGGATAACATCACTCGGGTGGTAATCCCTATCAAATTCCAATTTTCCCGTAGGCAGTTCCACTCAAGATTAATGTGTTCATGCTCAGCTTGACCTTGGTCAAGAGAAAAGTCCAATGATGCCACCTCCTTTCTGATCTTCGACAAATGGGCTTCATACGGGGAAAGTCTACTAAATGAGGCCATCACTTCCTTTGTCTGAGTAAATTGGATTTCTTAAAGCACATATTTATACTAATCATGTGATCATTATTCAACGGCTACAATAGCAACGATCAAAATTATTAATGGTATTTTAAATTCCAAAAACATAAAACAAAAGAATTTCATATGTTGTATAACCATTTCACATATTAAGACATTTAATTAGATCAAGAGAGATTTTCATTAACAAAAGTTTGGGTCATTATAGGGGGTGTCCAAGGGGGTGGTGTCTAAGGTGGTGATGGGTATTGAAAAGAGGGTAGGGGGGTTTATATGGGGGTTGGGGTGGGGTGGTGTCTAGGGGGTGAGGAGGTTGTCCAAGGGTGTTGGGGGGTGTCCAGAGGGTGGGGTGTCCGGGGGGTGGGGGGGCTGTCCAGGGGGTTGGGGGGCTGTCCATCGGGGTGGTGGTGTTTAGGGGGTGGGGGTGGGCTATAAAAGGGGTAGGGGTGTCCAAGGGGGTAGGGGGTGGTGTCTAGGTGGTGAGGGGGCTGTCTAAGGGGGTAAGGGTGTTCAGGGGTGGGGTGGTCTCCAGGGGGTGAGGGGGTTTTCCAAGGGGGTAGGGTTTGTCCAGTGGGGTGGTGGTGGGGGTGGGATGTATAAGGGGTTGGGGGGGATTTCCATGGGGGTGGGTGTGTACTAGGGGGTGGGTGTATCTAGGGGGCGGGGGGCTGTCTAGGGGGTTGGGGGCTGTCCTCGGGGGTGGGGTGTCTAGGGGTTGGGGTTGTCCAGGGGTGGGGGCTATCAAAGGGGGTAGGGGGTTGGAAAGACCCCTCACTCTCTAGACACCCCCACCCCTGGACACCCCCTAACCCCTTAGACATCCTCCTAACCCCCGAGACACCACCCCCACCCCCTTGGACTCCCCCCCTGGGCACCCCACTCCCTTGGAAAACCCCCTTCCCCCTGGACACCCCCACCCCCTGGACACCATCCACCCCCATAGACACCCCATCCCCCTGGACAACCCCCACCCCCTGGACACCCCCACCCCCATGGATAGCCCCCACCCCCATTTAATTTGATTATATACTAGAGAGTGTATTCCAACATTTCATGAACCGTTGGTATTCATATATCCCAACGACTTCCATGAAACTGTTGGAATACATTATATGGTGGAAAACATGTATAATAATGGTTCTTGAACCATTGGTATATATATATATATATATCCCAATTGTTCTTGAATCGTTGGTATATATATATCCCAATGGTTTCACTGAAAATGTTGGCATATATTAACTTTAGGTAGTCTATACCAACAATTCCTGTATAACCATTGGTATAGGGCTATTGCAACAACCATCATGCCAAAAGCGTGTGAAAGCATTGGGATATTCAATCCCGATGGTTTCATGGGCTATCCCAATGGGTTCAAATGTTGGTATAGGTATAATTTTTAGTAGTGAATGCATACATATTTTAATATTTAAACATCATATTTCTTGTTTACGGAAGGGTGAATTTGGTATCCAGTTGCACCATGATGTATTAATTGTGTACCTTAAGAAGAAAGGATCCCAGATGAATTTAAAACTATTGTATCTAACTATATTTTCTTTTTAAAATAATTTTCATGCATATATTTTATAAATACGCATATATTTGTTTTATATTTCAAAATTGTTTTACATTCAAATTAAGATATTTTTCATATAAATATATAATTGGATTATTTTAACAAGATGTATAATTTTGATATTTGTTAAAGGTAATAATGAGTCGAAGTTGGACTATGGCACATCAAATGAGTAATGAATATGAGGAAGGTGTTGATGCATTTTTGTAATTTTCTAAATGAAAGGTTCCGAGCAGTATTTTTTTCTATCCATGCCTAAAATGTTTGAATATGAAGAAGTTGAAAACTAGAGAGGTCAAAGATCATCAGATTTTTCATGGATTTAATCTGAGTTTTAGACCGTGGATTTGTCCTGGTGAAACTAGAAAAAATGTCAGATCTACTGATAATGATGATTTACAAGACTGTAACTTCAATGGAATTCAAGAAATGATTCAGGATATTGTAGCAGAACAAATTGAGATAGAACCAAAATTTTTGTGTCTATATGGTGATGCTGAAAAACCATTGTTTCTTGGTTATATAGAATTTATGATTTTGTTGGTGGTCTTAAGATTGATTAACATGAAGAAGAAACATGGATGGAGTGACATAAGTTTTACAAAGCTACTATTATTATTGAAATACATTCTTCCAAAGGACAATGATCTTCCGATTCACATTATAAGGCCACTAAAATATCATTCTCGATGGGATTGGGATAAAAGAAAATACATTCCTATCCAAATGAAAATATGATATATAGGAAAAAATATGATCTTCTGTCAGAGTGTCCTAAATGTGGGTCATCACAGTAAAGGTTGAAAGAAAAATCACAGGCTCATATAGAGATTATAGAGATCTCTGCCAAGGTATTTTGGTATCTTCCTATAATTCATTGTTTGAAATGTTTATTTTCTAATTCACATGATGCAATAAGGATAAGATGACATGTTTATGACTGGATATGTGATGGAAAAATATGTCATCCAACAAATTGTCCACAATGGGAGAAAATTGATGAGCAATATCCTACATTTGGAATTGAAATTAGAAATCTTAGAATTGGGTTGTGCACCGATGGAATGAATCCATACCGAACCCTCAGTAGCACACATAGTTCATGACCTATTTTATTGGTAATTTACAACCTCTCTCATAATGTTTGTATGAAGTTCAAATATGTCATGTTGAGTATAATGATATCTAGTCCGAAGCAACCTAGAAATGATATTGATGTTTTCCTTCCACCATTGATTGATGATTTGAAATTTTTATGGGAGGATAGTATTAGGGTTTATGATTCTTATAAAATGGAATATTTTCAACTGCATGATGTTTTTATGTTCATTATAAAGGACTTCCCAGCCTATGGAAATTTTTCTGGATACAATGTTAAGGGGCATAAAGAATTCCCAATTTGCGAACAATAGACTTCATATTTTTAATTTCATCATGGTATAAAAACAGTATACATGGGCCATTGAAAGTTTTTTCCTATGGATAAATCTTATATATGACTAAAGAAGGCATTCAATGGCTCACACGAATTTGATATTGCTCCAAAACCATTATACCCAGATCTGTATTTTGAGAGGGTGAAAAATCATGATGTGACATTGGGAAAGACACATAAATATGGTAATGATGGATATATTTGGAAGAAATGGTCAATACTTTTTGAGCTACCATATTGAAGATATCATGAAGTGAAACATAAAATTGATTTCATGCACATGGAGAAGAATATCTTTGATAGTTTGATTTGAACATTTTTAGATATTAAAGGAAATACTAAATATGGGTGGAATGTAAGATTATACTTACTATTAATGGGAATACGTTTGGAGTTAGCTCCCACTCCTAATGGAAGATGAACATTTCTTCCCCTAGATTGCCATACATTATCCAAGAGGGAGAATATTAGATTTTTTGAGGGTCTTCATGATATCAAAGTGCCTCAATGTTATTCTTAAAATGTAAAAAAAATTGTATCTTTGAAGGATTTGAAGTTTATAGGTATGAAATATCATGATTTCCACATCATGATGCACCAACTTCTACCAGTTTCATTGCATGGAATATTTCCCATCCGTGTCAGAAAGACTATAATGAAGTTGTGTTATTTTTTCAATTCAATTTGTAATGAGGTGTTTGATGTGAATGCTTTGAACATTTTGGAAAAGGATGAGATTTTTATACTTTTTCAATTGGAAATTAATTTTCCACCATATTTTTTTTGATATAATGGTGCATTTAATGGTTCATCTGGTTTAAGAAATAAAGATTTGTGCACCTATATATATTCATTGGATATATCCTTTTGAAAGGCATATGGAAATATTAAAGTCACATGTTAAGAATACATATCGACCTGAAGCCTCCATTATTGAAAAGTATATTTATGAGTAGGTTGCAGAGTTTTTTACAAGCTACTTGACTGTGGAAGAGCACATAGGTTTGCCTACATATATCCGTTAACGTGTTAATAATATGGGAAAGGGGATTCGCGGATTGAAATTCAAATCATTGTCAGCTGAACAGATGAATAAGGTAGAATTATACATCTTGAATAAAATAACTGATGCTCAACCATATATCACATTGCATATTAATGAGTTGAAGTATTGTCATCCAAAGAAGAACGAAATGTGGATTTTGAATGACCACAACAAAATATTTTTTCCATGGTTTAAAAATACTATTCTTGGTAGATCAGATGTATCAGAGACATTAAGATGGTTAGTGGGTGGTCCA
Source organism: Viscum album (assembly GCA_963277665.1). NCBI lineage: Eukaryota > Viridiplantae > Streptophyta > Magnoliopsida > Santalales > Viscaceae > Viscum > Viscum album. The sequence goes on from OY728161.1 coordinate 1,970,350,482, forward strand.
AGTTTAAATGTGATAACATGGACAAGGTATGAAATTAATGGCTATAGATTTCATACGAAATCTCAGGATAGTAGAAGTGTAGTTCAGAATAGTGGTGTATTGGTGTTTTTAGAATAAATGAATTTTTAGAGTTCTAAAGATAAAAACCCAATTTTGGCATCAAGTTCAAATTATGGAGTCATTGAAGAAATATGGGAGGTCGATTACTTTAAAATTAAAGATCATGTTTTTAACTGAAAATAAATGATAGTTATTAATATGAATATATTGGAAGACAAAAAAATATTTTATAATGGAAATGCATGAAAAATAGATTTTATATGTAGTTGATCAATTAGATATGTTGTGGTATGTTGTTTTACAAGAAAAAAAACAATATGTTGGTGATGATAAACTTGATGAAGATGCTGATTTATGTGAGATCCCTAATTCCATGGAAAGATTAGCAGAAAATAATGATGATCACGTTGAAGACATGTTTTGTTCCATATGGAACGATCTTGATGAAGTAATTTGGGAAAACAATCCATTTTTATATTCCTAATATTACATGTAACATATGTTTATTTCTTGTTTACGTTTATTATTTTCATAAAATATAAGAAATTTTTGTTTATTTTAATTTTTTAGTTTATTTGATCATGTTTACCATTATGGAACTTATATATCTATTGATTTTGTTGAATGAAAATTACTTTACTATGTTTACCATGTTTACCATGTTTACCATGTTTACCATAGTTTACCATAGTTTAACTTTACGTAACATATATATTTATTAATTTTTTTGAATGGAAATTACTTTACAATGCTTACAATGTTAACAATGTTTACTATGTTTACTAGGTTTACCATAGTTTACCAAAGTTTAACTCTATGTAACTTATATATTTATTGATTTTGTTGAATGAAAAGTACACTACCATGTTTACCATGTTTACCATTTTTACCATGTTTACCATGTTTACCATTTTTTAACATGCTTACCAGATTTACCATGTTTACTATTACGTAACATAGTTCAGTTTTCCATTTTTTGTTTACATTAGTATGGTAATATTTAAATTTGTATATTTGTGAACTAATGTTTGAATTTTTTATTTGAAGGATAATGACAGATCAATCAGTTGATAAACCACATGATTATGGAGATGAGAATCATGATCATACTTCTAGGGAGGAACTTTCACATGCTCCTCTTGATGTTCCCCAATATTCCACATGTTCTCCCATAACGACAAAGAAGAGTTCAAGAGTTGGTAAACGTGGTTGTACATGTTTACCAAAATTATCACCTTTCTATAGCCATGACCAGAGGATACTGGTTGATTTTGATGGGAATGATATTCCTAGAGGTCCAAAGGAAAAAGATTTTATGATTTTTGTATCAACTCCGGGTAAAAGAAAAGTAAGAATTTTGTATGATGATTAGAGAAGTGTGTAAAAAGCAATAATATCTCAGTTATAGGAGACTATTTTGGTAATATCTTTTGCTATTGTTTGACTAAACATTAAATGTTTCTTGTATAATATGTTTTACCTCTTTTTTATCAGATGAAATTTGATATTCATGACACTAGAGGAGTTAGGAGGAAATGTTTATCGAAGGCCACAAAGAGATGGAGAGATTTCAAATCAACCCTCACATCTGATTTCATTTTTGGTCATAGAAAACATGACAATCTATGTCATATATATCCTTTCATAGATGACGATACATGGAGAAAATTTGTTGAAAGTATAAGAAAATATTCATATTTGGTAAGGGCAATGTAAACTAATATAATCTTTCTTCTATAAATGATCTTATTAATGTTTTGTTGATGATTTATTATTCTTAATTTACATAAAACAAGGAAATATCATTAAGAGATACAATATAAACATGTATAACCTCATAGTTTATCTCAAAGAGGGTATACATTTTTGAAAGAACAAATGATGGCAGAAAAATTTAAAAAAACTGAGAGCTGAGTCTTCAAGCACTAGAGAGGTTTCCCCTCCATCCCCTCTATCTACACATGAAAAATGGAAGAGAGCTCAGATGGGTAAAAAGGGGAAATATCTTTTTGTAACACCCCGATAGTTGATGAGAAGTATATTTTTTTATGTCTTATGTTATAAGAAACATCAAATGAATCTTTCACTACACACCACACTAGCTTGTCTTTCTTTACACGCAATCGTGAAATTCCATGATAGCATGTGTTGTACGCAATATCGAGTTTCACTAAACAACGATATGCTATTAAAATGTCATATAAACTAGTCATTATGAATAGTAATACCCACTTTTTGAAATTTTATAAATTTTATCTTTAAAAATGGACTTCATTTTTGGATTTGGAATATCGAAATTAGGCTAGGGTGAAATTTTGGTATTTTTCTGAAAGCTTTCAATTTTTGATGAATAGAGAAAACACTGAGTTATTAGTTAAAACCGACTTTTTATTTAAATAATTATTTATTTTATTTAAAGTTATTATAGGTCAAAATAGATATATAATACTTATATAAGTTCAATGTAATTCATTGGAGTCATTTTATAATAATTATATATATATATAAATTTTATTGAACTTTTCACCGTCTTTTACCCACCTCTTAGGAGCATTTGCAATTGTACATAAAACGTAATATTACCGTTTCTGTGAGTTGAATTTTGAAAATACAAGAGATACAGTTAATATCAAGGAGTAAAATGTGGTTCAATAAGATAAAAATAATTTTTGGTGAATAGTAACTTTTTACTTTTATTTACCATGGTTAAAAGTAAATAGAGTAATTAAGGTTAAAAATGATATTATTATTACCCTAACACATGTCCTAATTCTATTAGATAAATGTAATTCGACCAAAAACAACCTTATGAATTAAATATTACCCTTTAGGTTCACTTGGATTAGATTAGGACACTTATTATTATTTTATTTAAAGAAGAGTTAAAAGAGTTAAAATCAAAGTTTTGTAAGTAAAACATTTTTAATATAGGGTTATACAGAAGATAAATTCGACTATAAATATTAATTAGAAGGATGAAAATATTTCTTACATAATGGTATTTTATTTATAATTTTTAGACATTAAATAATTTAATTTATTTATGACACAATGATGATGCAGTAATTACCTTATCAATGAAATATTAACATAATTGATGTTATAAATACCCAAATAAATTTAATTTGAGACTTTTTATGAATTAAAATAATTTTATAGGTTAATATGACATTTTAGTATTGATTTAATTAACTTTTTTAGAACTAATCATGCTGTTATGATTTTCACAAAAATCAATTACCAAGTATTTTCAAAATTGACAAAAAATAGTGTTTAAAACAAATATTATATTATTAATTGTTATTCTATTCCTAAATATCTAAAGTTCGGCAAAATTACTGAGATAAGGTTATATATATTAATAATGAACCACTTTGGGTTGTTTTGGATTGTTATAGTAAGTTGTTTAACCGTATAGTGTAAGCAAATAAGAAGACACAGTAAAAGTTAAATTATTTAACTCAGAGTTAAATCTAAGTGATAAGGTTAAAATAGTTACCTAAAATTGTCTAAAACCTATTGGTTGAGATTATTTCGACCCATACCCACTTTAGCTTCTAAATAAATCAATTTGGAGCTATTATAAACCGAATATGACATTATTATAAAATAATATTTTAATTTTTTCCTAAGGTGCCCCTGTCCTCCCTTATAAAAGGGCACCTCCTCCCTCTCCTATTTACACAACTTTGAGAATTTAACCTTAGAAAGACCCTGAACATTTCCATTCTCAACTTCCCTAGCAACATACTAGATGTACTGGTATTCTTAAAAGACCAATTTTAGTAGCCTAAGAGGAGGTTTCAAAGAGGCATGCCGAAGAAGAGGTAATATCCTTTACCGATTCTTTCAAATTCATTTCTTCTTCTACTTACTCTTCTTTAGTTTTTTCATAATAAAGTAATGACATAAGTATCACTCATATAATGATATGTTATTGTAAATATGAAACAACCATATTTCACCTTCGATCCATCCTACAGAAAATGAAATCACCATGCGTGCGTACGTACGGAATACCGTCTCCACGTCGTGGTGTAATCTGTTTTCCACCACCACCTTACTTGGATGGGTATAATGGTGTAAAGAATAACTATATATGATTATTGTAAAGTGATATTGATTCTGAAATAGTATACATACACTTAAATATAATTCCATGATCATGGGAACGATATCATCGCTCGTGCGTACGTACGACCTACCATCTCCACGATGTGATGCGACTCCTTCTAGATGATCTTCATTGAATAATGATTATATAAATGAATTGAATGAATTGAATGAATAAATATGATATATATTACACTAATACCATTTTGTAAATGAGTTATCTATAACCTATAAAGAAGAAGAATAATTTATTCAACAAAACATGCCTACAAACATAAAGCAATGAACACCTGAATAACAAGTTGCAATGAAATATTACTAATAAGAATATAATAATATGACCATATATGATATCATAACAATGAATATTATTCTTTAATAAGTCAATGAAATTATTTAAATCATTATACATGAGGTTCAGACATGTATAAATCATATCAGACCTAAGGTAATGGAAAAATCTCACAATCTCATTTTTATCTGAGATTGTTTATACTTCAGAATTTACTGGGGCATATTTATCATCCACATCCATGTTTCCTCAATATGTAATATTATTTCTATCCTCCTATTTTTTTTTAAATCCAATTTTACTTAATGTTAAATTTTTAGTAAAAGATATGAAAGGAATTTTTTGTCGTTTTCAGTACGAGATACTTTTTAACTTTTCCAGCCAAAGTACGAGAAGAATGTTTTTTTGACTTATACGATATGAATGGATTTTTATGATTTCATATAACATTATTTACATGAATATTCCTTTACAAGTTTTCAAGTTTATTTTTAATTAACTTCTTTTAGTTTAAAATTGAATGACATGTTAGTAAGGAAAGATGTTTTTTTGAAGTAGAAAGGATATTTTCCTCAAGAATGGAGTTCAAGTATTATATAAAAATTATTTTCCATCTATGATAATATAGGGTTATTTTTATATCCATATTTTTAAATTTATTTGATTATTTTATGATTTACTTAATTTTGTGATGTCCTTTTATCTTATATGGATTATGTTATGATGGCATGATGTTTAAGAATCCCATTTTTATTACATGGGTTATGCTATGATTTATGATTTTTGTGGAACACATAAGAATGGTTTTATTATGAGATGGGTGGGACCTATATCTCCCTCCAATGCATTAGGTAAAGGTTTATATCTCATGAGATATACATGTATGGAATGAAAAGTTTATCCGGTTCAGTGATGCAGGACTAGAACGAGGAGTGAACTCGGTTCAGTAATGGACTTTGTCCGCTATGATTGTCTTGGAAATGAGCCTTAACTAATATAAAATTATTTTATTTGATTATGTGTGTATGCCACAATGTTTCATGTTTTAATTTATGATTATTGGGATTACATTTCACTACTATGATTTATCCCATGTTATAATATTATGATCTCTTTTGCAGGTTATGATTTTCAAAATATTATGTTCTTATGAATATGATATGATTTATATTTCTTTTGTTTACCCTTACTGAGCAATTGAACTCAAAATTTTGTATGTTTTATTTTCCCTAGGTCAGGAAGACGGTTATTAAGTAGTAAATTCCAAAAGGGACACTAGATATGATGAAATAAACAGGAGACAATGTAGATGATTTATGAACCAGTTGTTTATTTTTCCCAGTTTCTAAAGACACTATACCTATACGATCCTATCACGGTTTTTTTTTATGTTGTAATAAGTATGATTTAATTCTGAATTAATAACCATGTATGTAAAGTATGGGTCACTATAGTTGGTATCAGAGGAAAGGTATAGTCAACCTTTGGAAACTAGGATGTTAAAAACTTAGTAAGAACCCTAAGGATATTTTTTTAAAAAGATTGAGGTGCTATGACCTCTTTATTGAAACCAAAAAACATCCAGTGAAAGGTACAAAATAGAACCAAGTGGTACATCAGAAAGAAAGAACAAGAAAGTTCACCCTGTTCTAGAGTGGGTTCTTCTGCGATGGTAAGGAAGGCGCCCACCTTTTCCACGGGGGTGTCGACCCCTTCTTCCAGACACACCACCTTCATCAACAGCAGGTTCTTTCGCATCGATGGTAGTCATGATAGATGAATAAGGATTATCATTTTATCCAATTTCTTTATTATTGTCCATGAGCATATCAAATTGGTTAGAAATTCTAACATTACAGCGTACCTTCTCAAGAGGGGATGAGAAATTCTGCATGGGTATCAGTCCTTCCTTTGGCAGGGAGGCTTCAAGCTTGTCCAAATTCTTCTGTTCCTCCTCTTTTATAAAACCTCATTCATCAGGTAATCTCATAGGGGGACTAGACAACAGAGATTCAATCTGCATTGAAGGGGGGGGGGGGCTTTCCCAAGCTCAATATTAGCATTGCAACATGTGTCCTCTGTAACAATAGGGACCTTTGAAGCAGCTGATTACTATGCTTTTGAATGGAAGTAATAATTGAACTTAACCTTCTCTGAGGTCGCAGCATCAAGCACTATCTTCCCCTTTCTACATTTTAGAGCATGAATCTCCTGCCTAACTCTATCATCAGCCACTGCTTGTGCTGAGAGCTCCCTCTCCATTTGGCTATCCTCTGAGTCTGATTCTATTCCTTCACATTCTATGCCTTGGACCAGCGCATCTTTGAATGAATGACCACTTTCATATTGATTCTTCCCTTTAGAAATATCAGCCCAGCTAACCTTGCTTGATCTATCCAATTGATGGGTTGAAGGAAGACCTTCATCTTGTATCAAAATTTGAGTTTCCATATGTCCAGGAGTCTGTAACTCAGACAAAATCACCCTATCCTAAGAATTTTTAGAAGGAGAATTCCAGCCAGTAATAACCTAAGGTTCACCTGGGTATTTTTTTGAATGTGCATCATTCCCTTGGGAGGGTTTGAGTATCTCATTTCTTCTACATTGAGACTCGTTGTGCCATTTAAGCATGCAATTGGCACATTTCATGCTAGATCGATAGTTGGACTTGGAGTGTCCTATCATGGAGCACACTTCAAAATATGGAGGTAGTTTTTCATAAACAATTCTCAAGTTGATTTCCTCTTGTGGCATGGAGAGAATCACCTTATCAATCAAAGTAGATCCTAAATCAATTTTAACTAATATTATAGAAAAATATCCAAATAAAGCATTCTCAGTGGCTTTGTCCATTAGGATTTGAATACCTACTGCGGAGGCAATGCCAAATAGAATCTCAGAGTGCCATAAGACCCAATTTAGTCCATAAATATTGATCTAGACTTGAGAAAAAGTGTCCTTAAAATCATTAAGAATAAAATTTGGATTCCATTCATAAATCGTAAGAGTTCCTGGTTTGAGGTTTACTGACCCAAAACCCAATGCTCTACCTTTCAGTTCAACAGAGGGGAATAAAAAGTGGAAGAACCCCCTCCCCAACGCGACACATTTAAAATCACTGAAGCCCCAAATCTTAGACATTCGGGGAATAAGCTCTGAAATTTTCTAGGGATTTATACCCTTGGATAGAGAGATTCGAGCAATGAAAGAGTTTTTGTAGAGTTCTAACCTTTGCAAGATCGTTTCATCTGAAGCAGACACATGCACCGTGGAACCCTTTCTAATGATACGCTGTGCAATGTGATTTTCCGAGAAGTCAAAAGAGCCAGAAGGAAATCCCGAGGAAGAGAGACCACATAACTGTCCTTCAATCTGAACTTTTTTCATGTCCTTTGAGATCCAGGGATCACTGAGATGTTGAGAATCATAGGAGAAGAGGTTCAAACCTCTTGGGTGGGATAGATCTACCCTATCACCATGCGGCGAGGGTTTCGTCTCACATCTCGAAACGATCTCAACCATCACCCTAAGGATATGTCTAAGCATAGAATATAATCTTAGTGTTTTAGAAATGTCCATGAATAACCTATGATAAGACCTAAAGTGTGAAATTTTATTACTGATTATGTGGTTTTCCTTTTGTAATTAGTGTTACTCACACTATGCTTCTTGGTTTTAGTTAATGGCTGGAACTCAAAGGAACCTTGTTAATGCTGAATGCGATAGACAATTCAATGATTGTCTGCTTGAACAACCAAATGTTATGGGAGCCAGAATGAAAAATATTTTAGCCATGTTCACACAACTTTTTCAAGCTATGAATCATGCAGGAATTCTAAACGAGCAAATGAAGGAGCAACATTCTGTTGAATCCTTCATGAGGCAGCATCCACATTCATTTAGCGGGTCTTCTGATCCATTAGTATCTTAATAATGGATTAGTACCATTGAAAAGATATTTTCAGTACGTCAATGTTCTGAGCATGATAAAGTCATCTTAGCAGTATATCGTTTGAAAGGTGAAGCTGATCAATGGTGGAATCTTATCAAGAATACGAGGCAAAGAGATGAAATTGAGTCCTTGGAATGGGATGAGTTCAAGAACTTATTCTTCAATAATTAATTCCCTCGTATTCTTTGAACAAAGATGGAGAAAGAGTTTATTGAACTGAAGAAAAAGGATGATGAATCTGTTGGTACCTACGAAGAAAAGTTTACAAGACTTGCAAGGTACACTTCCAGAATTATTATCCAACCTGAGACTAAAATCGATCGATTATTTAGTGGCTCAAAACCAAGTCTTCAAAAGGAGTTAGCCATAAGGGACTTCAATAGCTATGAGGAAATAGTTCGATGTGCTCTCAAGGTTGAGATGGATATCAGAGTAACCCATCAGTCATATGGGTTTGATAAGAAGAGGAAAATGGGATTCAAAGGAAAATAAAAAGACCATACTAAAAAGAAGATTAGTTTTCCTTTATGCTCAAATTGTGGAATGAAACATGGAGGGAATTTTCATAAAGGGACAAGAAAATGTTTTATGTGTGGAAAAGAAGGTTATCGGGCAATTGAATGTCGAAATAGTGGGAAAAAGATGTCTAGTGATGTGAACAAAGAAAGGGATACACAGAATGCACCTCCAACACTTCAATGTTTCAAGTGCAAGGAGATGGGGCATTATTCCAATAAATGCCCAAATCCAAGGGTTTTTGAGGATGATCGACATCAACAAACTCTTAAGGCTGAAGACAAAGGAAAGTAACATACAATTACCATCAGCGATGTGGAGTACGATAAAGAAGTGGTGAAAGGTACACTTACCATCCACTCTAAAGTAGAAAATGTTTTATTTGATTATGGATCCACCCACTCTTTTATTTCTGAAGGATTTTATAAGGGTATCATTGTATTACCTCAACAATTAGATGTTGAGTTAGCCATGACAACTCCTAATGGCACAACAATCACATCAAAAGTTTACAATTCTTCTTTGATTGAAGTTTTTGGGAAAGTGCTTCCTGCAAATCTTGTGATCCTTTCTATAGTGGAATTTGATGTTATTCTTGGCATGGATTGGCTTTCTTTATATGGAGCTCATATCAATTTCCAATGAAGGGAAGTCACATTTCGTATTCCAGATCAATCTATGACCATATATCAATGCAAGTATGAACATGACCTTCTAGTGTAAATTTCTTCCATCTTATGGGTCTTGATTCCACTAAATGAAGGTTATTTATCTCAAATGGTTGGCGAGAAACCCACAATTAAGAATACACCCATTGTATGGGAGTTTGATGATATCTTTCCGAATGAATTTCCAGGTCTTCCACCAAATCGTGAAGTTGAGTTTTCAATAGAACTCATACCGGGTGTTATGCCTGTTTCAAAGACACCTTATAGAATGGCCCCAATTGAGTTGTAGGAATTGAGGAAGCAACTCCAAGAGAATCTTGATAAATGATTCATATGCCCTAGTGCATCACCTTGGTGAGCATCTGTTCTGTTTGTTAAGAAAAAAGATGGATCAATGAGACTCTGCATTAATTATCGAGAACTTAACAAGATCACTATCAAGAAAAAATATCATCTCCCACGCATTGATGACTTATTTGACCAACTATGCAGAGCTCAATACTTTTACAAGATTGATCTTTGTTCAGGGTATCATCAATGAAGGGTTAAAAGGGAGGATATACCAAAGGCGACTTTCCGTACAAGGTATGGACACTATGAATTTATAGTGATTCCATTTGGTCTTACTAATGCCCCTACTATATTCATGGATCTGATGAGTAGAGTCTTTAGAGACTATCTTGATCAGTTTGTGGTAGTCTTTATGGTCCATATTCATTTCTATTCAAAGAGTAAGGAAGAACATGAAGATCACTTGAGAATTGTATTAAAAACCCTGAGAAAGGAGAAGCTTTATGCCAAATTTACCAAGTGTAAATTTTGGCTTCAAAAAGTTTCATTTTGGGTCACATAATCTCAAAAGAGGGGATATCTGTGGATCCAGCAAAAACAGAGGTTATCAAAAGATGGTCGAGACCAACAATAGTAACTGAGATCCGAAGTATTCTTGGTCTGGCTGGATATTATCGACGTTTTTTCAAAGATTTTTCTAGGTTATCTAATCCACTCACCAGGTTGTCTCGAAAAGGAGTTAAGTTTGTTTGGATAGAGGAGTGTGAAGAGAATTTCAAAGAGTTAAAATTAAGGTTATCCAGTGCACCTGTGCTCACACTACCGTGTAGTAGAGAAAGGTTTGTGATCTACAGTAATGCATCCAAGAAAGGACTGGGGTGTGTTCTCATGAAAAATGATATGGTGATAGCATATGACTCATGGTAGTTGAAAATCAATGAGAAAAATTACCCAACTCATGATTTGGAGTTAGCCGTAGTAATATTTGCATTAAAAATTTGGAGGCATTATATTTATGGTGAAAGGTGTGATATTTATACTGATCATAAAAGTTTAAAGTATATTTTCACACAAAAGGATCTGAATATGCATCAAAGAAGATGGTTCGAGTTGATTAAGGACTACGACTGCTCAATTCATTATCACCCTAGGAAAGAAAACAAGGTGGCAGATGCATTAATTTGACAAGACCATGCTAGCTTATCCATGATGAGGATCTCAAAAGATCCAATATTTATGGATTTAAAAAGGATGGATATTGGAATTATAAATGAAGGGGAAAAATCTTATCTTTTTCAAATGAATGTTCAACCATCTATGAATGTGATGATTAAAGAGGCGCAGAAAGAAGATGTAGAGTTACAAAAGAAGGTGAGAAATGTTCTTGAATTCAACCTTGATTGTGATGGGATAATAAGGTTCAGGAATCGGGTTTGTGTTCCTCCCATCCCAAAATTAAAGAAGTAGCTGCTGGATAAGGCTCATAGGTCTTCATTCTCTATTCATCATGGAAGCATGAAGATGTATAGGGAACTGAAAGAGTACTTCTGGTGGGATGGCATGAAAAGAGATGTTGCTGAATATGTCTCTCAATGCTTGGTTTATCAATAAGTTAAAGATGAGAGATAGAAGTATAAGGGGATGTTACAACCATTACCCATACCAGAATGGAAATGGGAAAACATCACCATGGACTTTGTCACTGGAATTCCTAAAACATCCAAAGGCAATAATGCTATCTGGGTTATAGTTGATCATCTTACGAAGTCGGCACACTTCATTGTTATTAGAGAAGATTTCTCTCTGGATTAGCTTGCCAGGATATATGTGAAGGAAGTGGTAAGATTGCATGGAGTACCACTTTCCATTATATTTTATCAGGATCCAAGGTGTACCTCGAAGTTTTGGGGAATTCTGAAGCATACTCTAGATACAGAGTTAAGTTTGATCACTTCTTATCATCCTCAGATAGATGGTCAGTCTGAGAGGACAATTCAAACTCTAGAAGACATGTTGAGATCTTGCTCTATGGATTTCAAAGGTGATTGGGATCAACACCTAACTTTGGTGGAATTTTCTTATAATAAAAGCTTTTACTCAAGTATTCAGATGGCTCCTTATGAAGCTCTCTATAGAAAGAAATGTCGAACTCCAACTTGCTGGGATGAAGTTGGGGAAAGAAAGCTATTAGGACCTGATCTTGTTGATGAGATGGTAGAAAAGGTCTGATCTATTCAACAACACATAAGAGTATCTCAGAATCGACAAAAAAGTTATGCCGATAACTGAAGAAAATACCTAGAGTTTGAAGTGGGTGATAAAGTGTTCTTACGAATATCTCCTTGAAAGAGAGTAATGAGATTTGGAAAGAAGGGCAAGTAGAGCCCTAGGTATATTGTTCCTTTCTAAATACATGATCGTGTTGGGAAGGTAGCTTTTCGATTGGCGCTTCCACCAAATCTATCTCAGGTTCATGATGTGTTCCATGTATCTCTCCTGAGAAAGTACATACCCGATCCGTCACATGTACTAAGCTCACAAGTTGTACCGCTGGAGCAAGATCTTTCTTACGAAGAACAACCGAGAGAGATTCTGGATCGTAGTGAAAAAGTTCTACGGAACAAGACCACTCTCTTGGTGAAAGTTTTATGGAGGAACCACCAATTAGAAGAAGCAACATGGGAGCATGAGGATATGATGATGGAGAGGTATCCTCATCTGTTTTTTACGAAGTGACGAATTTCGAGGGTGAAATTCATTTTAAGGGGGGTATAATGTAACACCCTGATAGTTTGTGAGAAGTATATTTTTTATGTCTTATGTTATATGAAACATCAATGGAATCTTTCACTACAGACAACACTATCTTGGCCTTCTTTACACGCAATCACGACCTTCCACGATAGCGTGTGTTGTACGCAATACCAAGTTTCACTAAACAACGATATGCTATTAAAATATTATATAAACTAGCCGTTTTGAATAATAATACCCACTTTTTAAAATTTTATAAATTTTATATTTCAAAATGGACTTCATTTTTGGATTCGGAATATCAAAATTAGCCTAGGGTGACGTTTTGGTATTTTTCTGAAAACATTCAATTTTTGATGAATAGTGAAAACACTGAGTTATTGGTTAAAACTGACTTTTTATTTAAATAATAATTTATTTTATTTAAATTTATTTTAGGTAAAAATAGATACATAATACTTACTTAAGATCAATGTAATTCATTGGAGTCATTTTATAATAATTTTAGATATATTAAAATTTTATTGAACTTTTCACTGTCTTTTACCTACCTCCTAGGAGCATTTGCAATTGTACATAAAACATAATTTTACAGCTTCTGTTAGTTTAATATCAAAAATCCAAGAGACACAGTTAATATTAAGAAGTAAAATGTGGTTCAATAAGATAAAAATAATATTTGGTGAATAGTAACTTTTTAATTTTATTTACCACGGTTAAAAGTAAATAGGGTTATTAAGGGTAAAAATGATATTATTATTACCCTAACACAATTACTAATTCTATTGGATAAGTGTAATTCGACCAAAAACAACCTTAGGAATAAAATATTACCCTTTAGTTCCACTTGGATTAGATGAGGACACTTATTATTATTTTATTTAAAGAAGAGTTAAAGGAGTTAAAATCAAAGTTTAATAAGTAAAACATTTTTAATATAGGGTTATATATAAGATAAATTCAACTATAAATATTCATTATAAAACTTAAAATATTTCCTACATAATGGTATTTAATTTATAATTTTTAGACATTAAATAATTTAATTTATTTATGACACAATGATGATGCAGTAATTACCTTATTAATGAAATATTAACATAATTGATGTTATAAATACCCAAATAACTATAATTTGAGAATTTTAATGAATTAAACTAATTTTCAAGGTTAATATGACATGTTATTATTAATTTAATTAACTTTTTATAACTAATAATTCTGTTATGATTTTCACAAAAATCAATTACCAAATAGTTTCAAAATTGACATAAAATAATGTTTAAAACAAATATTATATCATTAATTGTTATTATATTCCTTAAAATCTATGGATCGGCCAAATGACTTAGATAAGGTTATATATATTAATAATGAACCAATTGGGGTTCTTTTTCCTTGTTATAGTATATTTATTAACCATATAGTGTAAGAAAACAAGAATACACGATAAAAGTTAAATTATTTAACTTAGAGTTAAATCTAACTGATAAGGTTAAAATAGTAACCTAAACTTGTCTAAAACCTATTGGTTGAGAGGATTGCGACCCATCCCCACTTTATCTTCTAAATAAATCAATTTGGAGCTATTATAAACTGAATATGACTTTATTATAAAATAATATTTTAATTTTTTCATAAGGTGCCCCTCTCCTCCCTTATAAAAGGGCACCTCCTCCCTCTCCTCTTTACACAACTTTGAGCATTCAATCTCGGCCAAACCCTTCCCATTTCCCTTCTCAACTTCCCTAGAATTATTATAGATGTCCTGTTATTTTTAAAAGACCAATTTTAGAATCATAAGAGGAGGTTTCAAAGAGGCATGTCGAAGAAGAGGTAATATCCTTTACCGATTCATTCAAATTCATTTCTTCTTCTACTTCCTATTATTTTCTTGTATCATAATAAAGTAATAACATAAGTATCACTCATATACTGATATGTTATTATAAATAATAAACAACCATATTTCACCTTCGATCCATCCTATGAAAAACGAAATCACCGCGCGTGCGTACTACGGAATACCGTCTCCACGCCGTGGTGTAATCTGTTTTCCACCACCACTTTACTTGAATAGGTATAATAGTGTAAAGAATAACTATATATGATTATTTTAAAGTGATATTGATTATGAAATAGTATACATACACTTCAATATAATTCCACGATCATGGGAACGATATCATCGCTCGTGCGTACATACGGCCTACCGTCTCCACGATGTGATGCGACTCGTTCTACATGATCTTCATTCAATAATGATTATATAAATGAATTGAATGAATAAATTTTATATATATTAAAATAATACCATTCTTTAAATTAGATATCTATAACCTAAAAATATGTATAAGAATTTATTCGACAAAACATGCATAAGAACATAAAGCAATGAACACCCGAATAACAAGTTGCAATGAAATATTACTAATAAGAATATAAGAATATGACCATATATGTTATAATAACAATGAATATGATTCTGTAGTAAGTCAATGACATTATTTAAATCATTATATAGGAGGTTCAGATATGTACACAGAATATCAGACCTAAGGTAAGGGAAAAATCTCACAATCTCATTTTTATCTGAGATTGTTTATACTTCAGAATTAACTGGGGCATATTTATCATCCACATACATGTTTCCTCAATATTTGATATTATTTCTATCCTCCTAAAATTGTTTAAATCCAATTTTACCTATTGGTAAATTTTTAGTAAAAGATATGAAAAGAATCTTTGGTCGCTTTTAGTACGAGATACTTTTTGACTTTTCCAGGTAAAGTATGAGAAGAATGTTTTTTTTAACTTATACAGCATGAATGGATATTTATGATTTCATAGAAAATTATTTCCATGAAGCTTACTTTAAAAGTTTTCAAGTTTTTTTTTAATCAACTTATTTTAGTTTAAAATTTTATGACATGTTAAGAAAGGGAAAATGATTTTTTGAAGAAGAAAGGATTTTTTCCTCAAGAATGGAGTTCAAGTATTTTATCAAAATTATTTTCTATCTAAGAAAATATAGGGTTAGGTTTATATCCCTATTTTTACATTTATTTGATTATTTTATGATGGAATTAATTTTATGATGTCTTTTTATCTTATATGGATTATGTTATGATGGAATGATGTTTAAGAATCCCATTTTTATTACATGGGTTATGCTATGATTTATGATTTTTGTGGCACACATAAGAATGGATTAATTATGAGATGGTTGGGACCTATATCTCCCTCCAATGCATTGGGTAAAGATTTATATCTCATGAGATAGACATGGCTGGAACGACAAGTTAATCTGGTTCAGTGATACAGGACTAGAACGAGGAGTGAACTCGGTTCAGTAATGGACTTTGTCTGCTATGATGGTCTTGGAAATGATACTTGACTAATATGAAATGATTTTCTATTATTATGTGTGTATGCCACAAAGTTTCATGTTTTAAGTTATGATTATTGGGATTACATTTCACTACTATGATTTATCCCATGTTATGATATTATGATCTCTTTTGCAGGTTACAATTTTCAAAATGTAATGTTCTTATGACTATGATATGATTGATAATTATTTTTTATACCCTTAATGAGCATTTGAGCTCACCCTTTTGTATGTTTTATTTTCCCTAGGTCAGGAAGAAGGGTATTATGTAGGATATGCCAAAAGGGACTCTAAATATGATGAAATAAACGGGTGACAATGTAGATGATTTATGAACCAGTTGTTTATGTTTCCCAGTTTCTAAAGACACTATACCTATACGGCCCTATCATGGTTTTGTTTTATGTTGTAATAAGTATGCTTCAATTCTGAAGTAATAACCAAGTATATAAATTATGGGTCTCTATACTTTTAAAATAATCTAGAATCATAGCTAAGAGGATTGTAAGATATTTATTTTATTTATTTAAGTTAATTATATTCTTTATATAATTTGAATCATTAAAAAAATGTTCAATTAATTAATACAAGATTCTATTGAGGATCAGAGCTCACAAGGGGTATTTATAGCTATTGGGAGGCAAGATATTTTATCTGTAGCATTGGGAAATCCCAAACACCCCGGTCTTATACGAGGATATCCGACAAGTGTATCAGTAAGAAAAGTGTTGCCACATTATTCAACTTGTTCCATTGAGGGTTTTTATAAAAAAAAGAATTCTTGGAGGCTGAAGTTCATAATATTAATGGGACGATGGAGGAAAAGATTAGAGCGTCAGTACAGTCTATGTTTGTAGACATGCAAAGGCAATTTCAGACTGTAGCTCCCACTCCTCCTCCACCCCCTACAAACCCCATTATTTATCCTTAACCTCCACTAGTAGCTCTCACTCCCCCAACTCATCCTGCGGAACCCATTTTTTATCCTACTCCTCCGCCACAACTACCTACTTATTGTGAGTTGTATGTTGATGATACTCACCATCATATAGTTTCATACGGGTTGGTATATTGTATAAGAGATATAGTTCATCATCTATAGTTAGAGGTAGAGCATCATAGGGTCACTGTACAGGATATTATATATAGATCATCTCAAGTACCATTACCTATAGATGAGGTGATGATAGTTGGACATAGTGTCGAACACTTTTTTGTTTGTCTATCCAAACTTCAACAACTCATTACCATAGAGGTATGTATGTTATATCTTTTATTTACTTTTTTTTATTAAAGTTGTTTTAACATTTGAAAACTAATATTATTTTCTATTTATTTTTACAAGAATACTTGAAAGTTAAATAAATACTTTATAGACAACAACAAAGACAAATGGCTATGACATCAGATATAGATTCTAGTAGTCTTGACAGATTTTCAAGATATTAAAATTTGTTGGAAGATCATTATGAGTTTTCAATTTAACCTCATGTTTGTGGACATGCAATAAATGTAAGGATTGTGAAAAATGATATCATAGAGCTTGTTACTTGAGATAAGTAGGGAATCAATATGGTGCTGAGTGTTTCCATGTAAGCCTTAACACCTTTACTGACGTTATATTTATTAAAAGTGTATAATTATGTCTGTTTCATATTAGGTATCTTTATAATATGTTTGAGAATAATGAGCGGACATATGTATATGGATTCATGGACTTGCATTTGATTTCCCCTGAAGCACATGCATTGGATGAGGAACAAAGAACACTTTATATTGCTGAATGATTTGAACAGAATAAAATCACGCAATGTTAGACGATGCATTTCTGTGAGAAGTATAAAACATATATTTGTAAAATTGTTAATCATATTGTAACATAAAAAAACACTAACGTTAAATTTTCTTGTATATCAATGATTATTATATGTTAGGTATTTTTTTTCCAAGGGAGAAATCACTTTATTGGATATGCTATGTCCATGGCGATGTGCAGGAAAGTTTTAAGAATATGTTGGAAAAGTATGTTTTAATTTATTAATATTTTTTTATTATAATTAATTTTAAATTTATCTCATGGTTATTATTTTCTAATAGGGGATGGGTCTACATTCGGAAAAAAACAAAGAAAAAGAGTGCCAAGATCAAATATATAAAAGTAAAGGTAAATATCCATTTATAATATGCACTTTTCAAAGTATTACATAAAAATGATATTTTGAATTTACAATCATTTAAATATAATTTTCATGAACAAAAAGGCATCGTCGAATTTAGATATTATATGTTAAGATTTATGTAAGAAATAATTACAACTGGATCACTTGTGAAGTTTGACCTGGTAAGATTTCCTTATAAACTTTTCTATAATATTTCATTGGTTTTATTCATTACACATGTTAAATACTATACTTTTAATTTGTAGCTATTTGATGACCCTCAACTCTATAGTTCTCAAGAGTTAAAACACTTACAAGTGTAATGGTCAAATTATTTTACAGGTTTGATTGGATTTTAGTTTGTTTGTAGTGTAAAATGTAATATTGAATATTGTAATTATAATTGTGTATTTGGTAGTTGTTTTGGTTGGATTTGGTTTTTTTTAGTTGACATTATAAGTTTTGAATGTTATATATGTGAATTATTAATTTTTCTCTTTTTCTTCTTGTTTTAGTATAGTTATGATGTTTTTATAGTATAAATTCTGGCCATGTTTTGGTTTGGTTTTGGTTTGGTTTCTTCTTATTTCATACTTTGGCAGAGCATAGTAATGGTTTCATAGGGGGGGGGGGGGGTAGTGGTAGGGGGAGGGGGGGGGTTCCTAGGGGTAGGGGGTGTCCAGGGGTAGGGGGTGTCCAGGGGGGTGTCCATGGGGTGGGGGATTGTCCATGGGGGTGGGGGTGGTGTCTAGGGGTGGGAGGGTGTCCCGGGGGGGGGGGGGGTTGTCCAGTGGGGTGGGGTGGTGTCTGGAGGAGGGGGGGGGGGGGCTGTCCAGGTGAGTGGGGGCCTGTCCAAGTGGTTGGGGGTATCCAGGGGTGGAGGTTTCTAGGGGGTAGCTGTCCATGGGGGGGTGTGGTGGTGTCTAGGGGGTGGGAGGGTGTCCAAGGATGTAGGGGTGAGAGGGTGTCTAGGGGATTGGAGGGCTATCGAGGGGGGGGGGGGGTCCAGGGGGTGGGGGTGTCTAGGGGGTGGGAGGGTATCAAGTGGGGTGGGGTGATGTCTAGGGGGTGGGAGGATGTCTAGGGGTGGGGGATGTTTGGTGGGGTGGGGTGGTGTCTAGGGGGGTGTCAAGGGGGTGGGAGGGAGGTCCATGGGGTGGGGGTGTCCAGGGGGGTGGAAGGGTGTCTAGGGGGTCGGGGGTGTACAAGGGGTGGAGTTGTCCATGGGGTGGGGGTGTCCAGTGGGGTGGGGGATTCAGGGGTGGGGGTTTCCAGGGGGTTGGCGGGTGTCTAGGGGTGGGGGTTGTTCAGGGGGGGGGGGTGGATGGGCTATACAAGGGGTGGGGGTGTCAAGGGGGTGGGGGTCCAAGGGGTGGGGGCTGTCCAGGGGATATGGGTGTCTAGGGGGTGGGGGTGTCCAGGGGGTGGGAGGGTGTCCCGGGGGTGGGGGTGGGTGTCCAGGGGGTGGGAGGGTGTCAAGGGGAGGGCTTTTTAGGGGGTGGGGTGGGGGTGAGAGGGTGTACAGGGGGTGGGTGGGTGGGTGGGGGTGGGGGGGGGGGGGGTTCCCAGGGGGTGGGAGGGTTTCAAGGGGGTGTGGGGCGGGGTATCTAGAGGGGTGGGGGCTGTCCAGGGGGTGGGCGGGTGTTCAGGGGGTGGGCGGGTGTCCAGGGGGATGGGGGTGGGTTGTCTAGGGGGTGAGAGGGTGTCCATGGGGGTGTGGGCTATCCAGGGGTGGGGGCTATCCAGGGGGTGGGTGGGTGTCTAGTGGTGGGGTTGTCCAGGGGGTGGGGGCTGTATAGGGGGTGGGGGGATATCCAGGGGTGGGGGTGTTCTGGGGGTGGGCGGGTGTCCAGGGGGTGGGGGCTGTCCAGTGGGGTGGGTTAGTGTTCAGTGGGAGGGAGGGTGTCCGGGGGGGGATGTCCGCGGGGTGGGAGGGTGTCCAGGGGGTGTCCAGGGGGTGGGGGGTGTTTAGGGGGGTGGGGGTGTCCTGGGGGGTGGGGACTGTCCAGTGGGGTCGAGGCTGTCTATGGGGCTAGGGTCTATCCATGGTGTTTTAGTTATTTAGTTGATATTTTATGTTATGAATGTTATGTATGTGAATGTTTAATTTTATTTTGGTTATTCTTGTTTTGGTCTAGTTCTGATGTTTTTTGGGTATGTATTATGGTCTAGTTTTGGCCTAATTTTGGCCTGTTTTCTGCTTGTTTCAGGTCTTCTTTGGAAGATCATAGTAATGGTTGAACGATTTTATTAAATAAAATTTGGTTTTTTACATCGGTTATTTCATAATCGATGTAATAAATGAATGTTAATGGGTTTTTACATCAGTTATTTAATAATCAACATATTATATATGTCTTGACATCGGTTAAACAATAACTGACATGAAAAACACTTCATAGACTGGTTTTTATGTCGATTATAAAATAACCGATCTAATAAATTCCTGGGAATGGTTTTTTACATCGGTTATTTAATAACGAACGTAGTATATATGCTTTCACATCGATTAAACCATATCCTTTGGGAAAAAATGATTTTCAAAATGATTTATCATGTTGGTTATTTTCATAACCGACGTGATAAACTTGTTTTTCACATCGGGTTTTTAATAACCGATGCAAAAAATAATTTAGACGTGCAGTTTAGCATGTCAGTTATTATATAACCAACTTAATAAACTATATACCACAACGGTTTTTTAAAAACTGATGTAATAAATCACGACTCTGAAGTGTTTTCCACTTCAGTTTTTTAGAAACCGATGTGAAAAATGATTCAAATTTATGTCTTTTACATCATTTTTAAAATAAATGATGTAAAAAGAATATTTATAACATCTCCTGTAATAACATCGGCCATAAATGACAAAAGAAAATAGAAAATAACTGACGTAAAAAATGTTTTCTACACTAGTGAATATGAGTAAAATGAATCTGATGTAGATAAAATCTATTTCAAAAGAAGGTAATAGATTGTACAATATTTAGGAAATCAATTCCTTAGATTTAACTCAATGTTCAATTAATCAAAAATATTAAAAAATCATTTAAATGTCATTCTAAAAAATGAAATTAATAATAATAAAATTTCTAAAAAAATATTTTTAAAAATATAATAAAAATAAATTAATTTTATTTAACCTTGATTATAAAGAGAGGAAAATTGAAGTGAAATTAAAAAATGGGTTTTCTTTTTTTCTTTGTTGTCATAAATATGAAGTTATACATCATTTTCAAAAAAAATTCAAATGGTGTAACAAAGAATTTAAAAAACGTTTTTTGAATGTAAATTTTTTAATAATGGAACCATTAAAAATACATAAATTTTATAATTGAAAACATATATAGTGAACAATACAAAATTTACAGAGGTATAAAGACTACATTTTATGCATTTTTAATGGTGTTAAAAACCAAACCTCGATAAAACAAATTATAAAACTTACTTTTGAATAAAGTTAACTAGAAATTTTGAAATTTTTATAATATAAATAATATTTACACTTAAAAATATGAATCTAATGGTTTTTAGTAAGAAAGAATATGTATATGAATAAAAAATACATTAAACATAAAGTGGGGGTTTCCCTTTTTAACAACATCTCTTTATGAAGTAAGAATCAATTTAAATGATCATTTGGTAAAGAAATATTTATCACAAGAAATAAAAATTACATATAACATGAGATATATAATGTGAATCATATATAAAACATATAACAAAATAGTCAAACAAGAATGAGTATGACCCAATGAAATTCACATTTCATCAACAAAATCCTTATGAATTTGGTAATGAATGATGAAATTGAAAAATAAAGAGATAAGTTGAAACAAAAAATTATAAAGAATTAATAAGAATATAATTATGATATTATATGTTAAAAAGGTATTATATACACCATATAAATGAAAATAGGTGTATATTTTGAAACATATCTCAATAAAAGGAAACTAAGGTTAAAAACCCTTACCTATTATCCCCTCTTAGACATACATGATCTAACAATATATATAATTAGTTTAGGATTATTATTAATCTATATCATAAAATTATTATAATTTATTTCACTCAATAAAATTAATTTATAATTACATCTTTCCCATTTATTAGTTCTTCATTTTTAAAAGAATCCTCATGTGTTAATAAATCTATTTGTTCCACACTTGGTTTGGTATAGTGGTTTAAGTCATAGATCCTTGATCATGTGTTAATCACCTCTGGAATTTAAATTGAGATGATGTAGATGTTTTTTTTATATATTTATGTAATCCCATGATAATTTATTATTGTTATGGTAACATTTTGTAACAAAAGGTTTGAAAAATAACTTTTATTTATCTATAATTAATCAATAAGAAAAATTGATTATATTAATTAAACTACACACACATATTACTATTACAAAGTTTAAAAAATAATTCAAATTTATCATTATCACCACATATTACAATAATTTAGGTTTTCTTATCCATTAATGGTGGAATTGTTATAATATTGTTCATATAGATGAAAAAAACCCAATCATGAATGTGTTATAATGAAGGAATGAGTAAGAATATGAATTAAAATAGTTGAAATGCCATTTTTATATGATACTAATGATATTAATAATACATTATTTGAGTGTTGTATAAGATTTTTTAATAGTGTATATGATTAGGTAAATGAAAATAATTACGAATAATTCATTAATTTGATGTAATTGTTACATCTCATGATGTCTTAGTTAAAAATAAAGGACCTAAACAACCAAATTATAACTAAAAACTATTAAATGTTATAGAGGTATTTAATATAATAAATTAGGGTCGGTAATTAAGTGAAAACTGAGGTATATAAGTGCTTTTAAGTTGGTATATAATTTATAGGTTAAAATGAGGGACATTTCCTTGGAAACTTGAGTTTGGTGAACGGAAAACATGGAATCACATAGAAGTTATTTAATAATAAAGTTAGGATAGACCCAAAAAACTAAAAAAGGTCTTATATAATGATTTTATATCAATGGAATTATTAAAAATTCATTCCATGTAATTTTATCTATTTCTACCTTATTTTACTTTACATAATTATTTACCAAAATAATTATTTTTTTACCCAAAATACCTATTACTAAATTTCAATGTTATGATTCAAAATTTGGGCCGCATTTAATCAAATTCAAATCCCATATTAGATTAATTTTTTTAAATGAAATAACAAAATATATAAGGAAAACTATTTTCATAGAAGAAATTTTTAAACAGTATATTTTCATATTCTTATTTTATATCAATTAAAAAACATTCAATGGGTGTTAATCATATTTTTGACACTTATAATAATTAAATAAAATTATAAAAATAATTTTACCATAATATATTGAGTTTTTTAAAGTGAACATGAAGTGGAATGTAAAATTGAATGGGAAATTGAAGGATTTTTAATCGAAAAGGAAAGTGAAATTGAATGTGAAATTGAATGGGAAATGAAATGAAAGTGGTGTTTAAAATCTTGTTTGGTGCAATGGAAAATTTTATGATGAAAAGGATATGAAATTTTTGAATGGACCAAAATATCACTTTCTTCTTCCCACAATTTTTATAAATCAAACTATACCCTTTTGAAGTTTTTTACCCACCATAGAAAATATATTATACCCGTTATAAAAAATTACAGTCTCTACAACACACAATTAAATTCATCACACAAAATTATCAAATCTCCCTCACTTTCCACTGTACGCATCACAAAAAATATAAGAAGTTGTAATGATATAGTGTTACCTACACTAAAAATGATAAATAAAAGGCATTCTATGCTTGGGGAAGGGGTCATCGATTTACAGTCTATGACTGTGGAGTAGGGGTAGTGGGTTGGGGGTGTGGTGGTTAATCAGGTCAAGGGAAGTTGTCAAAATTCCATAGTGTTCTTCTAGGATCAAGATACTAAGGTATTTATACATATATAATATGTGGTCTCTTGATATGAAGAATCCATGGATGGGTAGTAACAATGGTGGCTGAGGGGATGGGCTGCAATAGAGGAGTTGGGCAATTTAGTCTAAAATAAATTATTCCCTAAGAACTTTGGATTTCTACCTAATTTTGGAGGAATACAAATTTCATTATATAAAGGAATATTAGTTTCAATCGGGTTCCATTTCCCACTACCAAACACGCAAATTAGGCACTTCTATTTCCATTTTCTCTTCATAGTCTCAATTTCTTGCATGCCAAACAGTTCCATAAAAGTTTTTTAAGTATATTTTTACACATTAAATAATTTTATTCATATTTCAAACCATACAATAAAAAAAGTGTGGATTTGTAATCATTTTTTACATATATATAATAATAAAATTAATCAAAATTTATAACTTAATTATTATCAATTTAACATTTAAAAAAAAATAGAAAATATATAATAAAATTATTTTTTAAAATAAATCATTTTTCTTTGACCAAGAATCACTAAATTTTTATTCTTTATAATTACTTTAACATTTAATAGGTGTTTTTCACCAGATTTACTAATTATTACATTAATTTTATCAATATATTTTATTAATATTATCTATTTAATGTAATATTTTTTTAAAAAAACAAATAATGAAAAAAAATAACTATTTTAGAATCAAATGTATTCTAAAAAATTAATCAATATAATTTTAATCTATTAAAAATTAATTTATTTTATTTAACATTAATTAATTATAATGCTAATATATATTTTTAATATCTAAATATATTTTATTTATATCACGAAAATACCAGCAATTCTAATCTGGTAATATGTTTACTCATAGTATTATATGCAATGACAATATACCTTTTATAAAAGTCAAATAACAAATATATAACTGCATTATATTATATAAATCATTGAATTTTAACTTCTCAAATCACACTTCTCATTAATTTAATTTTCTTTTCCAATTTTATGAAAATATTTCTCTATTCAAGATGTATGTTCTCATTATAAGTTTAATTCTACCAATAGTGATGGTCAAGGGTGAAGAGGATCTTGAAGATGTCCTATTTATAAAAGTATTATTATTTAATATTTATTATACTATTTTATTTTATAAAATTTTCAGGTATGTAATCATCCATGGTTTGTAATAATACATGGTTTCATGTACTTTTGTTGTAATGATCCATTATAAATGAATAAAGTGTTTATATAATTCATATCTTGTATGAATTATTTTCTATACATGTTCAAATATTTTTAAATAATGGAAAAAATATTTAATATTGATAGTCATAGAGTTTAGGAAATGAAAATATGTTCTAAAAACTATGGTGAAAAATTCTCATACCTTTAAAAAAATAATGTCCTCATAATTTTAAATTTCTCTTGATAATGAAAACAACTGAGGGTATCCATATGATATTTATGAATCAAGATATACTTTATAATGTGATATTAAATTCATTATCATGAATAACACTTGGAAAATAATATTTTTCATCATAATAAAAATGTATTGATGTTTTCATTTATATCAACCATTTGTGAAAAATATGATTATTTAGTTAATTATAAGACTATTGAGTTTATAGATGCATACATTTCATAACTTAATTTTCATTATCTCTCTTCTAAAAAATTTAAAAAACAAAATTTTTATTTACAATCATGATAATATCCTATAAAATCATTATAAACCGTTATATAAATATGAAAAATAAATCGTAATATTTCTTATCCTATGAAAACATCATTTTAACATTTCACGCTTTTGGTTCAACAATGTCATAATTAGTTAAAACTATAACCCTTTTATTCCATCATAGTTTAATTTAAGTTTTATCTTTTTAAACATAATAACCTTATCCCTAAAAATTACTAAACCATGCAATAATACCAAAGGTACCCCAGACACACACTCCCAAATATGGTGCTAAAAATACGTTCTTTACACGCATATTCTGATACCAATTTAAATACCAAAAAACATCATTTTATGAGATTATACATCCCACATAATACTAAAATACACCCCCATAACCAATAGTTTTAGTGTCACTAGAGATATGAAACATAAATGAATTATTACATAATAATTCTTCAACATATTATTCAAAATTATCCATAACAAAAAGATTCATAGAAATATCACCATATATAAATTCTTAGGGAAATGGGTAAATATAAGAAATGAGTAAGCTCAAGTGACCATTAAGGAAATAATATCAATGATTCATAACAATTTAGATCATAAACATGTTATAAAACATGAATAAGGGAAAATTATCTAATTAAAAAGATTATGAAATATCTAGAGTTAATAAAAAATAATGATAGAGTAACATAGATCATAATATATAAACATAGAACCATAAAACAATTATAATGAGAGCATGAAATCTAAAATGGACTAGGAAAGTGTAAATAAGTGATAATAATCATTATCCAGGGAAAAATAACCTAGTAACAAGTCAAAAACATAATCATATAAAATCACTTCTTATTTCAATTTTCACTTACAAGGACATCATCACATACTAGATTGGGTTTTTCTTCCCATTTGTATAAATACAGTGGATTGGATTTTCTCAATAGTCCCATAATCATAGTGGATTGGGTTTAATCCCCATTCCTACAATAATTAAGATTGGGTTCACTCCCTAGTCTAAAAAATAGAGAGAATTAGGTTCACCAGAAAGTGATATGACCTAAATCCATCATTAATATAATGAATTTGTACATATCTTAAGGGATGATATGAATATATCAAAAAGTCATAAGATATCATGCATACTGCCCAGGAATATTATATGACCACCACGAATCGAATGGAATGATTAATTTGGAAATACTATAATTTATTGAGGAAATTTAAAGTTAATATTTAACATTATACAAATCCCCAAATAATATATCATTAAAAAAATTCAATGTTTCAATAAATAAAACTCAATAGTGATTTTTTTAGTCAAGAGTTACAATACCTACAACTAAAATAAACAATAACCTTTACATTTCATAAAGTACAAGTGAATTCATGACTACTATAGGAGTTTCCCCAAGATATATTTTAAGAGGAACTTCCATTAGTTTTATGTTTGATACTCTTATATACAACTATCCAAATGTATTTCCATCCCAAGGGTCTCTTATTCTTACTCCTTTACCTATAGAGGAGTTAGTACACCATGGTGAGAATAGGAATACCACCCAAACATTTGGTGATTCATCTAACCTGTGGACACAATAGAGAGGAGGGATTTCATTTGGATTTCTCTTAAGTGATCTTCATCAATTGCATCAAATGAAGGTTATTGCTGTTGAATTATTTTATGTAAGGTACACACATAGATTCATTATTTATACTAAAATGGTTTTAGTTTGATGCATGTCGTTATTGAGTTTCATGTTTCTAATTTTTTTCTACTTAGATTAAATATTAATGTATCGTAAGAAACCCATCAATGGTATCATAGGCTTATCATGTTGAAGGATTCCCAAAATAATTTTTTAAATTAAGAATATTAATATCGTATTGAAAGTCATTAAAAATTGTTGATAATTTATTCTTCATGTTTTGTATCAAAAAATATGATGTAGGATATCATAATACAGGAAATAGTTTATTTCATTTTGGTGTGTCATAGTGTACAAAATGATAAGAGTCATATTTTATGATAATACTGAACAACACCTAAAAAAGAATTATATCATTAATATGATACCAAATCCAATAATTGAAAATGACTTTCCAAGAACCGAAAGTTTTAACACTACACAACTCCCTATGTCATAATTTGTGATATTCTACACCATTCAATGTTAATTCTATAAAGCGCTTGGTTAATATGACATGATCTATTCTGTTAATCCAATAAAGATCCTATATCATAGTCTATGATTGTAATCATATCCCATTCTTACTCAATGCTCGTATTAATGTTATACATGATAGATGGCCACTGGGTTTAATCCCATATAGGCACCCGTTTAATCAAATATAGGATGATTATCATAGACTAGAATAATCTATAGTGCTATCTCACTTTATACAGGCTAACATAGGTTAGTCTCATGCAATCTCTATATTTCAAGTCATAATCACCCTAGGTATTTGGTTTATCATACACAGCCCATCTAAATCTCTGTATACGATATATTAATATCATTAAAATGATATAATAAGGAATTTGTTTCCTTAAAATTCAATTTGGAATTGAATTGTATAATTTATAAATTTTATATAAATTATAATAAAAATAAATTTTGGATATTTAATAATCTATAAAGTGTTTATAAATTAATTAATTATATAAAGTGTTTATAATTAAGAAAATAAATTTTTAGGAGATTTTTATAGAATAAATATCCATAAATATTAAAATTTAATAATGAATAATTTTTTATAAAATATATGGAATACCTTATGATTTAGAAGAAAAGTTTTTATTTATAAATGATAAGGTTATTTATAAAATGTTTATACATTACAAAATAAATCCGAATATAAAAGATTTTATACTTAATTATGATGTAATTAGTTAATTTAAATTATTCATTTTAAAGGCATTATTTATGATATTTTTTAAACCACAACAAAAGGAGTTTTGATTATTGACTTGATAAAGGTTTAAATAATGATAAATATGTGATATTCGGATTTTATAAGTTGTTAGATAAAAAAAATTAAAAATTAAAATGTTTATATTTCATATAATATCATGCAATTAAAGTTAATTCCACATATTGAATAATATGAAAGAGTTTACATTGGAATGAATATAATGGTTTATATTCAAAATTATAGAATGTACATAAGGTTATCTAAAATTATATAGTGTCTATAATTTTATTTATTTATGATTTTTTCATAAATTATTATCTTATTGGCCTGTATTTTGATCAATATCTTGGAAATAGATGGTAAACCACCTCTCCTATTCAAATTATATAGTCCCCATATTTTCCCATATTTTAATAATATTATTCATGAAGTCTCATGTTTTATTCATTGTGGAATGGATTCTTTTTCTTGTGTAATGTTGATAAAATTTATGAATATGAGATTCAAAATCTTGAGAAAGGAGACCTTTAGATCAAGTGATAATAAAATCTCTTCTTTTGAAGACAACCTCAAGATTCTATAGGATTCTTATACCAATAGTTAATTTTCTCAGGAACTTTCTCAGAAAGTTTAGTTCACTACTAAAAATCAACTCTTTCTTGAGTACAAAACAAAGTATTCAAAGTGAAATATTCAGAGTAAAATGGATAAAGGATAGAGATAAGAAATTAAAATTTTATAAATCCCTTCAAATAGTTATAAAGGCCTGTAGACCCCTATATTTTCTTAAAGAAGGTGGTCAGATAATTGTTTATTAGGAAAACATCTTGAACTAAAATTTGGATTACTTCAAAAATATATTTAATGGTCCTAATAATAATTTGGATATTTTTTATAACATTATTCCTACTATTTTCACCCCAAAATATAAAAATATGATCACCCACATTCCAATTGAGTTGAAAATTAAGGAATTAGTTTTTATCCTAAATCATGGAAGTTCTCTAGGGCTTGATAGATTCATTAACCTTTTCTTACATAAGTTTTGAGATGTGATCAAAACTGATATATTTAGGTTGGTTAACTGTTTATTTCAAAATGGTATCCTACCATAGGGAATAAAGGACCAATTATTCACCTTAATTACAAAGTTTTATAAGTCCTGTGAAATCCTCCTCTTTGGTACCATTTCATATTCCAATTCCCTATAAAAGTTATTATCATGATCCTTTCCAACAGGCTACCCGCTATCATAAAAACAAATCTCTTGGAATATTTTTTATTTTTAAAATAGAAAACTATCCAAGATTGTGTTTCATGTGCTTCAAATTTTTTTAACCTTATTAGGAAACCAATATTAGATAGTAAAATTTATCTAAATCCTAGTGTGAGAAAAGATTTTTACACTATGGACTGGGGATATATCTTTAGTGTTTTAAGAATATTTTTTTATTGAGTCCTTTATCAATTGGATTAAATATATTTTTGGTCCTTTATATATCAAAATTCTCATTAATGGACCCCTTAAAGGGTATTTCCCCTATTAAATACATTCTAGATTAAATGATTCCATCCCTACTATTATCTTTTCAACTATAGAGGACTACATCTATTGGATTCTAACTAATTTGGTTGATCAAAGAAAATTAAAGACCATATAGAATTCCATAGGTCTTGAGGATTACTCCCACCATCTATACACTGATGAAGTAATTATTTTAATGTAGGTTTAAAAAATTAATATCAACATCCCCAATGAAACCCTCTCATATTATTAAATAGTTTTGGTGTAGGTTATTATTTGGGGAAATCCATTGTCTAATTTAGGAAGAGTATACCCCCTCTATAAAAATTGGAATTTTTTTTGAATTGGGTATTAGAGAGGGAGTATTTCCTTTTTATTACCTTGAATATCAATGTTCTAGGAAATACCCAAAGTTTATTTCCTCAACAATATTCCATTTAATATTAAAAAATATATTGAGGATTAGAAAAATAAATCACTTTCGATTACCACCATGATTAATATTTATAAATATACCATTATATAATTTTTTTTAATAATTTATGGTTTAAAATGGCCCCAAAAATAATTAAAAAACTAAATGTTATCATAAAAAACGTCATCTAGTGTGATTGTATTTTGGAATAGAGACTTTTCACAATTCCCTAGAAGATTTGTTGTAAATGTCTCAATGATGGTGGTTTGTGTACTAAAAAGGTCACGTGCTTTAATGAATCATTCAAAAGATCACATTATGAAGAGAATCATCAATCAAAAATCAAAATACATTGGGTTTATTAGACTTAAATTCTTGATAAATATCAAAATTTCCAACTTTCATTACATTTATTCCTCTATTTTTTAGCCCTAAAAAGTTCATTCTTCAACATTTTATCTCACTATAGGTGGATTGGTAGTAAGAACTCCCCCCTTAATTTATGTATAATTTTTTTTATTGGTTTTAATCTTGTCAACTCTCTTCACGTTGTTTCCCCACTATTGACTATCATGTCTCCATCAATGACCTTCTTATAAAACCTCACTTAGCCATTCCTATGGATATATTTAAAACTATAAAAAAATTATAACTTTGTACCATATGATAAAATCCAGGTATGGGAGTGTATAAGAAATTTTATATGGAACACCAAGATTTATTTTCACTTCATTCATGGACCTACTAATATGGATTTAACTTCGATTAAAAAATTCAAAAAACCATGGATCGAACCCTCAATACTGTCTTGATTTAGAGGATGTATCACAACAGAATCCCCATGGAGGTCTTCCCCTAATATTTTATTATTTCACTCTGCTCCATATGTGTTCTATGAAAAAACATACAAAGTATGACCATCATATATTATTGTGTTATGTGATCACCCATTCATTACAGAAATAGCTGTTTGACCTGTTTGAATTTCCTCATAGTAAAGCTATCTCTCTTCCAAATATAATATGATGTTATTCCTGACTAAATTTTTCTTCTAAATGGACATTATTTTCTAATTTTCCAATGTATAACTTATGCACTCCATCATGTAAAGATGTAATTACATAATCCACCACAATATTATTTCATCATATAGGATAATATTTAAATATTTATCATTATCATAAAGGAAACCATCTATCTCTAGAATGATTGATACCATAACTATATTCATGACTTCATATTCTATAAGTGACATAGAATTGATGATATGTTCAAACCCCCACAGGTAATTTTGAAATTTTATAGAAACCCCCATTTTATGGTTGAATAAAAACCAATATGGACGGTTCTATAAAAGGAAATCATAGATTCTCTAGTTATGGTGACGTCTCTAAATATCTTAATGGGGAAGTGCTTGGATTATATTTTGGTACATGTTGAATTTTCACTTCTCTTGAAGTTAAAATTATTAGTGTTATTAATGCATGTTCTTCTCTAGAAAAAATGGATGGTATAATATATTGTAGGAATGTGACTCCACCCCCATTTTGAAATCCATTTTAATTAACCCCATATGTATCTTATAGAGTTTGACTGTGATATGGATTGGATGCATGGACTTCCTCACATCCACTAACTTTAATATCACTCACATTTACTGAGAGGTAAACTCGTTGCAAGATTTTCCCACTAAAAACTATTTTTCTACTAATATACTTATTTGGTTTCATGAATTTACTATAGATTTAAATAATCTCCTTGAAAAAGAACATTGTAAAACTCCCTCCTTTAGGCTCATGTAACTTTTTCCCTCTATTTTAAAAAAGAGACTTGGATACTTTGGTCGAAGTATCAAATTCTTTAAAATGATAATAAAAATAAAATTTTAGGAGGGAGATGGAGTAAGGGTAGAGGGATCTCCCAAAAAATCCTAGAGATCCCCTCAACCTAAACCACTCACACATCCTGAACCACTACTAATATTTCAAGAATTAATAAAATGTTTGTAAAAAATAAAATTCTACAATGAGAAGAAAGGAAATTTGAGTGGGATACTCAATGAGATTATCTTTATTTTTTGGTTTCTCAAGAGGTTCTATCACCTTGCTATCAGCTAGGGTCTCACAAAGAATCATCCAAACGGGCTCTATTGCACATGTATCCACTTCAGATGTTACCATGCCATAAAAGAAATAATCTATGAAAACATTCAATCATCGCTTGGATTTTGTTAATGGGAGGTAAGAAACCATGGAAAATCCCTGATCTATTTTCCTGTTTAAATTCAATTTGGGGTTTTGTAGATTTAAAGTATGTATCACTTGGGAATGGATTTTATCATTTCTTATTCCCCTAAAAAAACTTAAAGGGAAGGCTTGGATCATAGGTTTAGTCAACCATTGGTCAGGCTTACTATCAGTGCATGATTGGAAGATCAACATTAATATAAATGATTTCATGGATAACTGTGCATAGGTTTAGATAAATATTATTGTCCTAAATTGGGTATTATGGAATCTCAAAATACTATTTTATATTTTATATGTAGTTAGAATTCCAATAAGAATGGATAATTCCATTGAAGAAGTTAGTTTTTTTTCATTATGATGATATTTTAGTGGAAGTTTACTTCAATAATACCTAGATTTATAGAGTAATTCTTTTTACTTAAAATGATGACATTAATCTGAAAATTGAGTTTTATTAGACTCCACTCTTTTTTGATTCCTACCAGATTATTGGAAAATAAAAATCCATACACATGGATGATATTTTATGCCACAACTTTCATATTAAGGGGAAAGATGTGAATCACTATAAGAGGAAATAAACTAGTGGTAATAATCAAGGAAAAGAAGATCATATTAGGCTCAATTATTAAAATAATGATGGTCACAATTCAGAGATCAAAAAATAAAATTCTCATAGGGAACAGATCTGTTTTGATGAGGGTTATTCCCATTTATCCCCAAATCCTATTCTTGAAGGCCTTTTGAAGGATGTATGTCCAGATATTCATTCACTAGACCACAAAGATAATTATGGAGCTTATATAAATGAAAAAACCCCATATTATTTAGCTGAAATTACTGAATATAATCACATAATAGTGGATTGTTTCTCATTTAATGATGCCTTGCATAGAGGATTACATGATTATTAAGATAGTGAATAATCTGATGATATTGATGATGTTAGGGAGGATGATATATAGGGTCAAGTGGATACCAACTTCTGTAAAAAACAATGAATGATTTCTTAAAAGAACCAAAGAGGGAAATCCAAGGCTAAAGTTTCTTCCTCCTTCAAATCCACAAATAAAAATTCACTTCTATTACTATTTAGGGGTAGGCTGTTCCAAGTTATATTTTGACCTCTAATAAATTGGCCTCCCCATTTCCTGTTGTAGGACACCATGTTATTGCAAAGGATGGATCTTTGAACCGACTGGATAGTGATTTCCACAACCCTCAGAAGCCTATAAATCCTCTAGTTCGTGAAGTAGGGCCTCTTAAAGCAGCTATGATTGAACATGGCTAAAGTACTTCTCCTGGATGGGATACTAGTTCTAAACCATTTGGCCCTGAGAGTTCTGAAAATGCATGTACGGTTACACTACTTAATTATGTGGATGATTTGAATGGAATTGATCATGTACAACATGATTCACAGGCAAGTGTCTCATATGTCAAATAATGGAATATCCCCCTTATATAGGCTAGTCCTAATGATGCAATGGTGACCCCATTGCATTTGACAGTGTTAAAAGGTACATGTGGATGATGAATCACATTCAGTTGGAAACAAGAGCATGGATCCACATGTCAACCGTCAATTGATGGGAAAAATAAAATATACTACTTATACTAATATTTTAGGCCATGGAAAATAGGTGAGGTGAAACATGAAGGTTTCTAATTAAAATTCTTTTGAGTTAATTGCTTCAAGAATCACTGATGAGGACGTAAAAAATGTTGAATGAGGTGGAGACAATGAAGAAGCGGTTGTCATTGATGTTGATGTTGGACTTCTAGATGATGGAGGTGGATCCTGGTTGTAGGCCAAAACATAGAGAAGAGGATGAAATCCTCATGTACGGGGTGAGTTCACTGCACACCATAGCATGAGCACACACTCCTGAGCTTCTTAGCCATTGGGTTTTGTAATGTTTTTCCTGTAACTTTATGTTTCTTTTCCACCTCATTTGTACTTGTTTTAAATTTAATGAAGGGGATTTTGAGCCTCACTTTTAAAAAAAACTCTCAATATTGAAAATATGATCTTTTATTTATTAAAATATACTCTCAATTGTATTCATAAAATATATTTTTTATATTGTGAATGGGTGTATTCCTAAATTTAAAGTTGTTAACCAATTTCTATGTTATCATAAATGCATCAAAGGATTTTCATTGAAGGTATGATAATGAAATTATTTTTATTATACCTTAGCTTTGTAGTGTATTTTAACATGCTAAAAATATATTTTAAAATAAAACTATGCTCGATAGCTTTCTTAACACGCAACATCGAGATTTGATCAAATTGTGATATATTATAAAAAGTTTATTATTTAAATATGATCATTATAACATATGCATTAAATTTTAAGGTATGAATATTAATAGTCATATTATGAGAAATATATACAAATTATTTATGTAATTGAAATTTATTTATTAATTCAAAATAAATAAGTACTCAATTTTTTGTAAAGTAATATTATTCTTCAAAAATACATTTTTCTTCAACAAGAGTTTTTTTTTTTTTCATGGATAATATAATTAATTTATGAAAATTTTATAAATTTTATTTTTAAAAAAGGATATCATTTTTAAATTATACATGTAAAAATTATCTTAAGATGAATTTTTTGGAATTATTTTAATGTTAATTTTTACGAATGAAAAGTGAAAAATATTGGGTTTTACTGAAAACTCTATTTTCTTTTCATGAATTTAAAAAGATCCATTTTTTTAATATGGTTTATAAAAAATTAGTTAATTTATATTATTATTATTCTAATTATGGTATTTGAAATAAATTTTATTCTTTATTTTGGTAAAAAAATTATACTTAAGAAGATACTTTTTCTAGAAAGCCATTTTTCTTTGCATTTTATATGTTTGACATTAAATTAAATTCCTCCACTTATAAGAATTAAATTTGGTAAAATGGATTCCATATTTTTAATTATAATAATTAATATTTGGTAAATATATAAATTTTATTTTTGGTCATTATGAATAATAACTATGGAAAATAGTTATAAAAGTAATAATGGGTGACACAGGTTAAATAAGCTCAAAACTATTATAAAAAGGCTTCAAAAGCTACCTAAAACATTAATTTACCCTATTGTATGAGTTTATTTAATCCATAATGAATTAAGTTTTTAATTTATTTCCAATTTCATCCTTTTCCTTTGATAATGATGTATATAATATTTTAATTGAAAAACAGTACAAAATGTCACTCTCTTGCTTTTAAATATATCTTATATATTCACATAGGGATAAAAATAAGTTTTGAATTAATATTAAAGGTTATTTTGAGAATAATAAAATTTATTTTTTATGTTAACTTATCTATAATTTTTAGCGATTATATAATTATGTTAAATGCTTATTAAACGCAAATATAGTGATTGTGAAAACAAAAGAAAGATCAAAGTAAATATTTCTAAAACATTGAAATAAATTATTAAGAAGAAATACATCATAATGGTGCTTTTAGGTTGATTGTGTTTGTTGAAAATGTTTGATGTTGTTGAAGAAATTTGTTTTTTAAAGAAGTCTTGTAGATTTGGTATAACTCTGTGATCTCGTGGAGGGAAAGATGTCTGATCTCAAAGAAGCACAAGATTTCTGATCTCATGAAGTGCAGAAGTCTGAACAGATCTCACAAAGATCTAAATGATTGTTACATGATCTTTTATTGACATCTGGTGAGGTACATGATGATAAATCAAGATTGTCAAAGGATCTCATAGAGAGATCTCACGAAGCATATGAAGACACATAAAATATGGAAATGATGGAGGTATCTCATGGTCATTTTGAAATCATGTGATCAAATAACTATCAATGGATCTCACAAGGAAAATAATTATATTTTGATCCTGTGATGGGATATTAAACAGTTCTCAATATTGTCTTTGAATCTCGTGATGGATCACATAAATCACAGGAAGACAACATCACTGAACATCACAATATTTTAAATCGATCTCATGATAAGACCACGCAAAGTGAATGATTCAATTTTCTATGATAGAGGAAGAGACTATTGTCTACAATTTGTGGTGTTTAAGGTAGGGGATTTATGCCTATAAATAACCCCAAACCCAGCCCTTAAAATATGGCAACGTTTTTCCTAATTATTTTTACCTAAAGTAATGTCTTAAAAGGAGTTTTGTGGAGAGATATCTCAAAGGAGTTTTACAAAAAGATCTATCAAATGAGTATACCTTATTAACATAATGTATGTCACGACTTGACCCTAAGGGCCCGTGTCGTGACTACCCCATGCCTGTATTCTATAGGCCAGAGGCTGGCAACTAGCACCAGAAATGCACATTCTCAATACGGGAAGGAATTGCCTTTTTAACCTATACAGACACACAGTCCATGAACACAAAAAGAAGAAACCATGAAGTAAACTACTGTAGTAAAAGAGCGATGAATGTAAAGGGGCCGGAATAAAAGCCCAACTAAAAGTACAAGTACAACTGAAAAGTAAAAATACAACTGAAAAGTAAAAAATAACTCCTAGATCATCCACTGAGGAACCTACCTGAAGGGTAGGTACAACTCACGATCAACTATCCCTTTGTCACGTCACGCCAAATGGTCCACCTATGAGTACCGTCCAGTCCTAGATTCCACAGTCTTGGTGAATGTTGTTCGTCGTCTGCACAATACACAACAAGGTGTAGGTTAAGCCCATTCAAGGCTGAGTATAACAATACTCAGTAAGGAACCTGAGACCCTTGTAGGTCTCCCAGAGTTCCACGAAGGAAAAACCACAAAGAAATACTTAAACTCTACATAGGTATATACACATACATATACCTAAGTTATCAAGATATAATCATCTCATAAATGTTGGAAGAATACCACAAAGGTAACACCACGAAGTTAGAAGTACCACATAGATAGCACCACAAAGATAGAAGTACCACACAGGTACCACACAAAGATAGAAGTACCACAAAGGTAACACCACAAAGATAACACCATGAAGGTAGAAGTACCACATAGGTAACACCACAAAAATAACACCACAAAGGCAGAAGTATCACATAGGTAACACCACAAAGATAGAAGTACCACACAAGTAACTCCACAAAGATAGCACCATAAAGGTAACACCATGAAGGTAACACCATGAAGGTAGAAGTACCATATAGGTAACACCACAGAGATAGAAGTACCACACTGGTAACACAAAAAAGATAACACCACGAAGGTAGAAGTACCACCCAAGTAACACCATGAAGATAACACCACAAAGGTAGAAGTACCACACAAGTAACACCATAATGATAGAAGTACCACATAGGTAACACCATTAAGACAACACCACGAATGTAGAAGTACCACACTGGTAACACCACAAAGATATAAGTAACACACAGGTAACACCACAAAGGTAAAAGACTCAGCTCACACAAGGTATAACTTAAGTACTGAAGTAAAGATGATTATTCATAACCTAGATCATCTTATTCAATTAAGAAGCATTGTTGCTGATCCACACAAGATCGATAGGTTCTAATCCCTATTGAACCACACATGATCTAACCCACACAGGATAAGTATGCGCTGACCCACACAGGATAACTGATCACTGACCCACAAAGAATCTGATAGAAGCTGACCTACATAGGATCGATAGATCCTGACCCACACAGGATTGATAGATGCTGATCTACATATGATCGATGTTCTTTTTTCATGTTACAACCATCCACTGGATTCCTCACACCCAGTGCGCTCGAGTTTCGTAGAATCTTCCCCTCAAGATGTCGGTTGTACCTCAATATCCACTAAGATCCAAAAATGAGTAACCCAAAGTACTGCCTTGTTGTAAGGGTTTCAACGTGACAAATGGTGCGTCAATCAGATGCCTGATTTGTGAGTTATAAGCATTTTAGTTCCGAGGACCTAGTTGGATTTGGGTTCGATCCAACCTGGATGTACTTAAATTGTTTCCAAAACTTAAGTGAAGTATACCAAAAGTACCATCTCAATCCAATGATCCCAGCACCACAGATAGTTCATCAAACTGACGTCCAGTTCTCAATATATGACCCTTTAAGTGTTTCTGGGTCCGGTTGGGCCCGAGTCCGGTCTGACCTGGTTTATCGACCTGACCTGACCAGGACTAGGATGGGCCACAGCGGGATCGGCCTAGCCTACAAGCGGGTGGCTTGGCCCGTAAGGGGGTGCAACCCACCGGTCCGGCCCACGGTGGGGTCCGCCCTAACCGGCACGGGGGTTGGGGTTGGGGGGGTGGGTGAGACCCCCAGTCTCCCGAATGGCTCAGAGGCTGTTATGCTTATGAAGTGGCATCGCCACATGGGTGCCACCAAGTCACCATAGAACCCACATGAGGCTTAGGTTCCTCCTCCTCCATGGCTTCAGTTGCGACCCCTTGCTCACTGATGGCATGCTAGTCCCACCACCCTTATCTTCCGCAGTCGGCCGGTGTGCCAACCACCACATCCAACCGCTGCGGCTGAATATCCGTGGCCGATTTCTCTAGCAGTGTGGGAGCACCGCCTCCTTCCTCAGGGTTGGCTGGTGTTCTGTCCACCACCGTCATTCGTTGTGGCTTCGACCGCATCCCCTTGTTCATCGGCGGCGCGCGACAGCGCGCCCCACCTCGTCCACGGACGACCTGTGCTGGCCACTCCACTGACTGCCGCAACTTAGTTCTACGGCCTCCTCTTGTGGCGTGCAATGGTGCACCACCTTCATTATAGCTGCACAGTGTCATTGTGTCGGTGGTCTTCCATGGAGAACACAAGGGTAGCAAGGTAGCGTAGGGTTCGGGCCGGGTTCATTTGGCCTGTGCCCTCTGGGTTAGCTTGTAATCTACACGGGGGAGGAAAAGGATTCTACAAATCTTGAAAGTTAAACCAAAAGTAAACCCTACCTCAAGAATGATGGAGAAATGCTCACGAGTGAGGAAGTGGGTCAGTGTTCGCCTTCACCCACAATTAGCCTCCAATGACATTGCTCGTTTGTTGATATCTGGTTCGGGGTTTCGGTGTTGCTCATCATTGCTCGCCAAAACTGGCTTTGTCCTCCAAGGGTTTGGCGTCGCGACACTTTATCATCACTTTGTTGTTTGGTGAAGCTATTTCGATACCTCTCCCCAAGCTCCATATATATAAGAGAGGGAGAGGGTAAGTACCAACGTTAAGAATTAATGGGGGATCATTAATTAGGAAACTTCCTATTTTCCCAACATTTCGGTTACTTGGGATTGAAAGGTCAATCCATTTATTGTCTTGACACATTGCTGGTCCCATGTTGCCTCTTGTCTATAGGAGAAAAAGAAAGAATGTAAAATAACAAAGTTATTTTATTTATTCTTTTAAAAATTCCCAAAATATAACTTTTTCTCTTGACCTACTACAGTTGAAGTGAAGCCTCGCTTAAGACAATCTCAGTGCTGTATATTCAATAGTGTCTTTGGATTTTTAATCTGAGCACCGATTCAAAAGTTAGAAAACACCGTTCGTAAGTTATTGAATGTACCTAAAAAAGTTCAATAAATTATTAACATTCACCCTTGACCTGCGCCGACCGAGGTTAGGATCCACCTAAAGAGAACACACACCAACGAACTCAATGGTACTATCGGATTTTCGATCCGAGTTACCATTTAGAAGTTATGGATTTTAACAATAAAATAATTGTCACTTAATTATCTTATTTACGGCCAAAAACTAACTTCCACTGTTGGCCAGCACTACACAATGTTAGTATCTTCCTAAATAAATCATACCCTCACAAGCTCAAAGGTGGTCTCATATTTTTAATCTGAGTCACCATTCGTGAGTTATAATCATTTGAAAAATAAAATAAATTTATTTAATTATTTTATTTACAGTTATTCCAATTTTGGGTTTTCTCACTGGAGGCCTGCGACAACTAAAATTAAGTTGTGCCTAGGGTAAACCTGTCATCCTAACCATATAGGTGCCCTCAGATTTCTAATGTAGGCAACTATTTAAGATATATTCCATTTTTTTAGGAAAACTACTTATGTGTGCTAATTAAATCTTAAAAAACTTTAACGGATCATTCTGGGAACTCCGGGCCTCGGAATCACATGCTGTCAGATTTTACTGTGTCGAAATAATTATATATAATTATAAAAAATTATACGGAAATTCTGGGACATGACATTCTCCCCACCTTAGTAATTTACGTCCCCAAAGGCCAAAACAATGGAAAATAAAATAAATGAGGGTCCTGAACATGAATATGATCCTCCCACTCCCATGTACTCTCCTGGAGATCTCCATACTACCAACAAAGTCACACTAGAGGGATCGACCGTCCCCGAACAACTCACTCCAATCGATCCTTTATCTCCACCGGAAACTCTGTAAAAGTCGCATCATCGTCAAAGTCCAACTCGCCCTAGTCTACAATGTGCGATGGATCATGTACGCATCTCCTCAGCTGTGACATATAGAAAACATTATGCACCTGGAGCATCTGTTGGGGAAGATATAGACAGTTTGCCACCTCACCCACTATGCAGAAAATCTAGAAAGGTCTGATTAACCTTGGTGATAGCTTTCCGCCTTAGCCAAACCTCCACAATCCTCTTCGGGGTGATACCCATAGGAATACATGGTCTCCCTCCTCGAAATACAAGGATCTCTATCTCCTGTCGGCATAAGACTTCTGCCAGCTCTATGTAGTCTTCACTTGCTGACAATTGAGGCATCATGATATAAACTCTACATTTGCTTCCTTCATCCCTAGCCACCAGTACTGACGCCGGAGGTCCTGGTACAACTTCGCCACTCAAGGATGTATCGTTAAAGGGGATGTATGTATCTCTCTCAACACCTCCTCTTAAAGAATCATTGTCACCATGGCGAATCCTTTGAAGAGGATGACATGCTCCCCACCTTTAGAAAATCCTTTAGAAGACTGTCTTGAGAATATATGAGCACGTTAGGCTTCGCAGTAAACATCCCAAACTGTGACTCCTGAATTTGATGAAGAATTGGGAGAGTGACAGTCATAGACTAGAGGTAAGATTC
Organism: Viscum album; assembly: GCA_963277665.1. Lineage (NCBI taxonomy): Eukaryota > Viridiplantae > Streptophyta > Magnoliopsida > Santalales > Viscaceae > Viscum > Viscum album. The sequence goes on from OY728161.1 coordinate 1,970,392,439, forward strand.
TCCATCTTTATCCATTAAGGATATCCATAGTGCGACTAGATGCTCTGATGCCTCACTCAACAGTTGTAGACCAGACCTCCTGCCGGGTGCGTCTGCTACCACGTTCCTTTTACCAAAAGTACATACTATCTCAAGGTCATAGTCCAGGATGAACTATAGCCATCGTCACTATTTCAGCTTCTGAAATCTCTACTGACACTTCTCCATCCACAGGAAAGGATCCCCCTTTTTCATCAAAGATGTCAAGGGTTCCACGACCCTAGAGAAGTCTGGTTAAAAAATCCAGTAGTACCCAGCCAAAGCAGAAGTCCCTCTCCCTTCAGAAAGTAAATCCCAGAAACATATTTTGAAAAGATTTTCCCATAATATATTACTCCTATTTGGAACTGAAAAATCAAAACTATTGTTTCCACAAGGGTAATGCTGGCCAACTCAAGAGTGATTGGCTGCACCCTCTTATGCATTAGTTTATCCTGTGCTGCCTGGGTTTCCTTTTTCACCGAACAAAGAAAACCTCATTCCATTGTTGTAGATAAACAAAAAAACTTTTTCCCTAATATAGTCGATATGAGTAGGAACTTCGGATGTCCAGCCCATACCCAAACTAACTTCATAAGGCCTCGATGCTGCCACCAAGAGGTTCCAACTAAAACTCTCACCTCAAGGGTCGGATCACACTGTCGACATAAGTGTGATTATCGAGTCTCCTCCAAAAGGTATCTTCATACTTAAGGGTTAAGTCAATGGTTTAACAAGAAACTCTATGTCTTGAACAAGATTCATGGAAAGAAGGAATTATTAGTTCCTATGTCTATTAATACAGAAGCTAGTAGTAGACATAGACCATACCTCTAATCATTCATGGAGCCCCTGGTTCATAATCCTTATCCGAATGCAGCTACTCCCTTCCCCTTTCCTCTAGCTCCCTGAGCCAGGTGGGGACCGCATTGGGGTGGTGGTTGTAACATGTCAAAATGTGTACCACCTCTTTTTGTTCTCCTAACTTCTCGTCCATGTCTACTACCTTGCAGATTCATCTATCCCTATCAATTATTCTTTTTGAAAAATTTTACATTCCCAAGTCTCTATGACTGGAATTAGTTTCCTTTTTTCACACTACTAACATTCACTAGTTGTATTCGCTTAGCCAAAAAACATTCAACCCCAAAGGTTCTCTCTAGAACCCTAACATATGTAGGAATGAATAGAGGAATAATGATGGCTTGGATGTCCCTAAGAACACCGTGATCATAGGTCCGAGCCCTGAAGCACTAAATTTACTATATTCATCGAGTACCTGGATTGGTCGTTACGCCTCGATGAAAACTCAGCTATCGACATATCACCCTGCTGAAGCTATAGAAGCTCTAGGGAACTCTCATCCCTTAGATCTTTATAGAAGAGACACCCTTATTTAAGAAAGGTTCTCAAGCTTGTCCACAGAAAAGTCACCTATTCTCAAGATTAGGATAACCTAAACCCCATCATCGTCCTGCTGAGCAACGTAGTAGGATCTCTACCAGGACCGCTATCTGATCGAATGTAGCCCTAACTAGATGGAAACTCGGCCAACAAGCAGTGATATAGATGGAACACTATCTGAAGGTACCATCTCAGGCAACAATATATGTATCTAAGCCTCATCACCACGTAGACCATCCCCACTGTCATGCACTAATAAAAACTGTAACACCCCAAGATTTCATAGTACGTTATTTTCTGTAAAGTAATTCAATAGCTCGCACTATATGCAACACCGAGTTTGAGCACACCATGACTTACCAAACTAGTCGTTCAAAAGCAGTTATGAATATCATTATCTGAATTTTAAATTTTATATAATCCATATAATTTTAGAATTAATATTATGTGTTTCTTAGACATAATATAGGAACAAATTTATTTTTTCAGATAAAAGAAGAATTTTTAAAAAAATGCAATTTTACCACCTTCTAATGGAAAACCCTTTTGAAAACAAATATTTGAAACTTTTATATATTAAATTTAATGAAATTAAATTCTTCATTATAATTGTGACATAAAAATTTATTTTGAATAAATTTTTGGAACTTTTCTGAGAACTTTCATATTTTGATGAATATTGAAAAATACTAAATTTTAATTGAAAACAACTTTTTAATAGAAATAATTTATAGGGTAAAATTATGAATTTGAATAGATTGTAAGTATAATTATATTTTACTTTTATCATTTAATACAATTTAGGTTATTATAAGTAATTTCACATTTAAATTTGACATAAACACATGTCAATCTTTTGATAGTTTTTACTTTTTAAAAACCCTCTTTTCTGTTTTAACAATGGGAATTGATTTTAAATTAATTAAAAAAAATATTAGTTTTGAATTTGTTAAAATATAATTCATTTTTGATTCCAGAATATTAAAATTATATTAGGGTGATTTATTGGTATTTTTATGAAAACATTAAATTTTTGATGAATAGTGAAAACCAATTTGTTATCGTTTAAAACCGACTTTTTTATTTAAATAATTACTTATTTTATTTAAATTTATTTTAATCGAAAATAGATATACAATACCTATATAAGTTCAATGTAATTCATTGGAGTCATTTTATAATAAAATTAGATGTATAAAATTTTGTTTAACTTTTTACTGTCTTTTACCCACCTTCAAGGAGCATTTGCAAATTTTCATAAAACTTAATTTTACCGATTCTATGAGTTGAATTTAAAAAATATAAGAAAAATGGTTGAAATCAGTAAGTAAAATGTGGTTCAATAGGATGAAAATAATTTTTGGTGAATAGTAACTTATGGCTTATTTACCACAGTTAAAAGTAAATAGGGTAATTAAGGGTAAAAATGATATTATAATTACCTTAATACATATCTTAATTATATTGGATAAGTGTAATTAGACTAAAAACAACCTTAGGAATAAAATATTATCATCTTTGGTTCACTTGTATTAGATTAGGACATTTATTATTATTTTATTTAAATAAGAGTTAAAAGAGTTAAATTCAAAGTTTAATAACAAAAACATTTTTAATATAGGGTTATACAAAAGATAAATTATACTATAAATATTCTCTATAAATTTATAATGATTTCCTAAATAATGGTATTTTATTTATAATTTTTAGACATTAAATAATTAAATTTATCTATGACACAATGATGATGGAGTAATTACCTTATTAATGGATGATTAAAATGATTGATATTATAAATATACCAATAAAAGTAATTTTAGACTTTTGATGAGTTACACTAATTTTATATGGTAATATGACATGTTAGGGTTGATTAAATAATTTGTTTTCAAAGTAATCATGCTGTTAAGATTTTCACAAAAACCAAATACTAAATAATGTCAAAATTGTCATAAATGAGCTTTTAAAACAAATACTATATTATTGGTTGATATAATATTCCTAAAAATATAAGGTTTTGAAAAAGGTCTTAAATAATATTATATATTTCATTAATGAACCACTTTAGGTTCTCCTGGAATTTTAGAGTAAGTATATTAACCATATAGTGTAATAATACAAGAAGACACGGTAAAAGTTAAACTATTTAACTATGAGTTAAATAAAAATGATAAGTTTAAAATTGTAACCTAAACATGTATAAAACCAATTGGTTGCGAGTTTTTTGGCACATCCCCACCTTATATTTGAAATAAATCATTTTTGAGCCATTATAAACTGAAAATGATTTTGTTATAAAATAATATTTGGAGGTTTTCCTAAAGCGACCCTCACCTCTCTTATAAAAGGGAACTTCACCTTCTCTTAATTTCACACATCCAAAGTGATTTGTCTCGGACAAACCCTGCAAAAATATCCTCCCAAATTCCATCAAATCAGTCTATTGTCCTTACTTTTATTAGAAAGCCAACCTAAGGAGCCCTTTTGATCAACCCAAAAGGAAACACCCAAGGAAGAGGTAATAATTTCCCCACCCACTTTCAAGTTATTTTATTCTTCCACTTCCTATTTATTTTTTGTTTCTATAACAAAATAATAACTCAAGTACCTTCTATATAATGTGATTTTATTATAAATATGGTAAAATCGTATTAGTTATTCTATCCATCCTATAAATGAAAAAGTCACCATACGTGTGTACGTATGGCTTACTATCTCCGCGTCGTGGTGTAGTTTGTTATTCAAACACTTAATTATATGGATGGGTATAATAATTAGTATAACTGATGTAAATAATAAATATAAAATGATAATGATTCTGTATATATGATATACCATCCAATTACATATGATTTCACCATCAATATAATGATATTTTCGCTCGTGCGTACGTACGGATTACCGTCTCCACGAACGCGATGAGATTCATTCCCCATCATAATCATTCAAGAATAATTTTTATTTCATGATTAAAAACAATGTTTATGAACATAATATTACTCTGTATATGAATTAAATACTTCACATTCATAACAAACATGGCTTACGTAACCAAGCAGATAAAGGAAAACGAATCAGTTAACACCCGAAACGATGATACTACTGAAATATTATTAAAAAAGAAATATTAGAAGATCATATATTATATCATATTTATGTATTTGGTTCTTGTATAATTTAATAACTATTATTTAACGATTATACAGGAGGTTAACATACCCTATACTAAGGAAACGTACAAGGTAAGGGGTTTCTTATCTCACTTTTAATCCTGTGTGATTTCCATTGTTTTCCACTTATTTATTTCATGTGGTGTATTGTGTACTACCATTTGATATATATTATAATTATTATCTTTATATTCATGGTATTATGTGATTCTTTTTGTGTTTATTAACTCTTGGTAATATGAATTTATTGATTACAACAAGGTAAGGGGTTTTCATCTCACAACTTATTTCAGTGAGATTCATGCTATATTTCCACTATTTTCTTTTGTGTGGTGTATGTACTGCCTATGATTGTATTCCTTATGTAATATACTTTAATTTATGGGTATTTACATATTCATTTTATGATCTTTCTTTCATGGGGTTTATGTTTCATAAGTCAGCAAATCGGTAAGGGAATTTCTAATTTTGATTTCCACTCATTGGGTTTTATGAAAACTTCATTGATTATTTTACTCCAAGATTATGTGTGAAATCACTATTTATTTATTTATATAGTAATTTCCACTCCCCTTTGTGTGAATATTCTTTTGATACATTTAATCACTCCATTGATAAATTCTCAAGTCATTGATACGAACTTGATAAGAGTTATCTTAACTCTATTTTCATTCATTGAGTTAAACATCCATGTCATTGGTGTTGTTGTTATAAGAATATGTGTTAATGTACTCTGATTGTTTTACACTAAATATCCAATAATATTTAGTTTATTTATATTTTTCACACATAATTATTTCATTTATTTATCCTTAACCTAAGGATACAGTCTTTATAAGGTATTTTATCTCAATTTACCTTCCATTGAGACTTCCCTGTTTTTATGCGCCAATTCATTTTTATTTAGTGTATATACTGTACTTTGAAATAATATATCAGAATATCTTTATTCTCATGATATTATTAAGTTTTTATTACCTCGATTATGTTTATTCAAGTGTCTCTCATTTGGTTAGAAACTCTAACTAAAATATCATTTTAAATGTTTTAAAAATCTATTCTTCTAAATCTTTCTCATTAATTTCCATGTTATAAAAATGGTTTTAAGGATTTATTTATATGAACATTAATGTTTTAAAATTAAAATTAATTTTAAATGTTTCTAAGTGTTATGGGACACTTTGACCCAAAAATCTATTTTAAACAGCTTCTTGATAAATACTGATACCTTTAAATGTTTTCTAAAAAAGGGGGATATTTATCTCAAATATTTTTTATGATTATTTTCATCTATGTCAATATCCTTAATTATTCTCAATTGAGGTTAATTTATTATAATAAAATATTCCATATTGTATTTAATTAGTTATGTTTGACTGTGGATGTGCTATTTTTATACCATTCATGGTTTATGGTTAAAGTATTGATATTTCGTATGCTAGTTTAATATGAATGTTTATGTTATGTTTCAAAATTTTTTAATGAGGAATGCATTGGACTTAATAAGTGTCGGGTGGAGCCCGTTATAGCTCCTCGATGCATCAGTAGGTCTCATGAGACAAACTAGTGTCTTGGAACAAGGCATTGAAAAAATCTTATTTATAGTCTTGGCACAAGGCCTTGACTATGTGGTTATGAAGTATGGCATTATTCATTACTTCATTATGAAATTGGCTATTGATATTAAATTTGATTATTAGACAAGTAGAATATTCATGTGAATAAGTAAATGGAATTATTTGATTTCTCTTTGCCATATTAGGTTTAAGTTTAAGTTTAAAAGGCTTTTGTTCTTGTCTTATACATTTCCATAAATGTTTGTTCTTATTTATGATAGTTTCTGCTATATTGTTATCCTTAATGAGCATCTAAGATCTTCCCTTTCTTATGTTTTATTTTTCTCAGGATGCAAAGAAGTACATTACAATTAACCTATAGGAATAGGCTAAGGGATATAAGAGTGTTCAAAGGGGACACAATGTTGTTTTTTTTATTTCATGATTAATGTAAAACTTATGTATGTATCTAGTACTTCTATGGATACTAAACTTGTAAGAACCCGTGTTTTTAGAACGTGTCAAAAATCCCAACCCTGTTTGAATTTTTGACTTGTTCATAAGGAAATTGGGAAATTCTGTGATATTCTGGAATTTTCCAGACTACACGCCATGTACTCTAGAGTACACGCCATGTATGGATTGGGTGGGAACCGACCGTGTGCCACCGAGTACATGTTGTGTGATGACCGTGTAAGAATTTCTTACTATACATTGTGTAGTTATCGACACATCGTGTACCCATGACTATGTGGAGGCCATACATGGCGTGTAAGCCTGTTGGCTGGGTAGGATCATTTAACCAAGTACACGCAGTATTCTCCTTGAACACACTGTATAGTATAGCCGTGTATGAGAGATATACATAGCGTGTGGGTAAGCCGGTAGGGAAGAGAATAAAAACTAAGTACACGTCGTTTTCTACCTAGTACAAGCTGTGTACTCATGTCGGCAAGTTCTTGAAGGTAATTCGGTGGAAAAGTGGTTTCCATATGAACAATAAACAAACCTACACGATGTGTAGTAAAAAATTACATGTCGTGTTGTTTCTTCTTCTTTTTTCACATAAAATGGGCAGTAGCCTCGTTTCTCAGGTTCTTGATAGAACCCTTGAGAAACAGGCAGTCATGACTTCAATTTGATCCTATTTCTTCATCAGAACCACAATTCGAAAACTGTTTGATCCGTTGGAACCCCCTCGGTAAGTCCTTGATTCCTCTTGAGTAGTTCTTCTTGATATTTGTTTTAGAAAGAGTTATAGGGGCTTGAGAGATTTTGATTCTATTGTAGATATACCAAGTTTTAGACCTAATTGGAGGCTTTTATTGTAGGAGTATCATCATATGAGTCTCAGGTAGGTGGTTCATACCTCTTTTTGTGTTTTCGTGGTCATTTGGGTGGCACAGACTTCAGTGCATTTTCAGGTATTTTGAGCGTGACCCATTTTTATCTAAAATTGCATATTAAATTGTTTATTAGACCCAAGGGATGCCTTTGGGTATGCCCTTTACCTATTTTGATTGAGTGGGGTCGGGCGTGGGGTTGTTGCTCAATTGGGGCATTTTAGCCAGGGGAAGCCAAAATGGTTATGATTGAACCATGATGTTTTAACTGATAAGTTTAGTTTATTAAGCCTTGATATGAATTGTTAGAGGCTCTCAAGACCTCAGTGCTGTAACAGGACAACACCTTGTTAGTGTAATTAAACTGTTTCATTGTCTTTCATGTTTAAAGTTTTTCATTGTGATTATATATGTGATGTGTGATATTGCATATTCTAGAACATTTGGGTTCTGCTAGGCATGGCCTGTGTATTGTTGAGTGATATTGATCACAGGTTGGGCTTGGCCTGGGTTACGTTGGGTGGTTTTGACCACTGGATTGGGCGCCATGGACGTCAGCTTGAGGCAGTGTGATTTTTGGGTTGGGCCTAGCCCATGTTACTAGGATAGAAAACCCATTAGACTTGAGCGACGTGGTTAGAGGGACACGAGGTGTCAGAGGTGTTGTGCCTTGGGTACTATTTTGGTTATTACTGTTCACCTAGAAACTCTGAGTAGTGTGAACATAGAGAGACTATGTGATGAGGTGGTTTTAACCACTTGTGTGGGTAGAGTCCCCCGTTAGTTGCGGTTTAGGTACTATTGGTTTGGGGGTTCTTGTCATAGGAAGACACGTGGAAGGTGGGGAGCCTTTAGGGGATAGCATTGAGGCTATTGGGTTAGGGGCAGAGGCTCTCTGTTAGTTGAGGACAGATATCACTGTCCCTATGGATACATTATTTCTAGGGCAGACATCGCTGCCCCTCCAGGTACTTTATTTTGAGGGCAGACATCACTGTCCCTCCGGGTACTTTATTTTTAGGTCATACATCGTTTTACCTTAGGTTACTTATTGAGGATAGGAATCTCTATTCCTCCAGGTTACTATTTCTTGGGTGTGCCTTCGGGATGTCGGTACCTGAGACACGTGGTGTCAGGGGGAACATGGTGCCGGGTTACATGATAGAGATTTCGACATTGGCCAAAGTAGGTGACACTCCATGGTGGCTGATGAGCACTAGTGGACTTTGTGTTTATTTGTGCATCGTACTATTTACTGTTTACCTTATAAATTCATGTCTTCTTAAACACTTATATTAGGTACGTACCATTGGGTGGTATCCTATTGAGATTCATCTCACACCCAGGATGGGCCCTTCGGGATGCGTGCAGTCTTTATGGATTTACGTGTAGTAAAGAGGCCAACTTCAGGAGCTAGGCTGCATTAGCTGTTTCATGGAGATGGTATAGACCTTGAGGTCTTGCCTAACTAGAGTTTAGTATCTTTTGTGTACTTTCCTGTATCAGCATGCTTGTTTGTAGCTACAGTTGGTTATCCATTGGAACCCTTTTTATTTAGATATGTATGAACTTATTTGGATGCATGTTTTGTTGTTCAGTATTAGTTACAAGTGATCAAAATGTTGTTGTGATTATTTCTACTACTATTGTTTATATTTATTCCTTCCGCTATTTATCGACATTGAATGTTCTTCTGCTCTGCAGGTCTGGTTCGAGTCTGCTGAGTCGTTTATTCCACTGCATATTTATTATTATACTTGGACCAATACCATTATTATCCTCTGAGAGGGTATAACCTCCCCACTATACCTAATAAGATCCTAGCTGCTAGTCGGCAGCCTTTGGCGGTTGGGGAGGTGCGCCTAAGGTAGTAACACCCGACCCGTTTAGCACTGTTCAGGTGGATGTTTGGGTCCGGGTTGTTATAAAGTGGAATCAGAGGAGTTATTGATAGGGATTTAGTAGTAGTGTTTTGGTGGATACTAATGATATTGAGGCTTCTCTTTTATTTTTGCAAGTTTTACTATTTGGGATATGGTATACTGGAGATAGGTTGTTACTGGAACGAGGTTTCTAGATTGTGCTTGGGTTCCTACAGCCCCAGGTAGGAGGGATGGACCATGTTTCCATGGGTGGGAGTTGCTGTTTTCATTTTTCCCAGATTACAATTTATATGATTTCCACCTCGATGGCTCACTTGGTGTGTGATTTTAATGATTGTGATATGTAAACCATGACCCGATGCGGTAAGGGAGAATTGGACCTTGTCTTGGTATAACAAGGCTTTTTTTCTTGGATTTTGATAGGCACATTTTTAGGGTATTTAAATCTCATAACTGCACGTATGATTTGTGAAGTGATAATTCCATGTGAATGATATCAATTTCCAAGCTTTGTATTCTTAAAATGTTAAAAGGTGAAATTCTTGATAGAATTGCTTGTTTGTTGCAATGTGTATTCCATGCTTTATATATTTTTAGAATTGAATGTGACAGGGTATTTGGGTCTAGATCTTGTAGGAGCAAGCATGTACTATCAGTTGAGGTGATTTTGATCACGAGCATTGGGAGTCTCGGTCGCTGGTTTGAGGAAACATTGGTTTTCGGGATAGGCATGGCTCGAGGTACTTTTGATACTTGGCCTTGTTGAGGGGAGGGTAAGGAGTCCATGAGGCCAGGATTCCATGGGGCATGGTTGCAGTTGGGGAGAGTAAGGGTGGTAGTTGTGTGTTTCCTTTTACTAATTTATTTATTTTCATTGAATATATATTGTTAAATATATTTATGGGCTGTCTGACCATTTATGGTATTCAGTGGGCTCCTCTTAGACGTCTCGATGGAGCATCATGTGGGAGATAGTACAATGCCGCAGGTGCAGGATCAAGTTCAGGATCTGGTGTAGGTAGATCAGGAGACACAGGTAAATGCTCAGGGACAGGATCATGTCCAGGATCCAGTGAAGGCAGGACAATAGCTGAGTTTGGCAGCGTTCAGACCATGGATTGACGAGCTGCTCTGAGCTAGCCATGTGTGTGTCTTGTAGTTGGTCGACAGAGGCGCACAGGGTCAAGATCCATCTTTGGCATATCTAACATGAGAATTCCAGTTGCAGCACCTGCCACTTTTTTAGGGTGAGGGTGGTCCGTAGGTGGCTGAGAACTGGATAGAAATCATGCATATGATATTCGAGTACCTCGAGATGCCTCTAGGGTGGAGGGTCAAGCTGGATACATACATGCTGTAAGGACCGACAAAGCGTTGGTGGGATGTGCATGTTCAGGCTCGCAGGCACGAGGGACTAGCAAGGAAGGGATTTGAGGATAGGTTCTTTGAGCACTTTTACCCAGAGACCCTAAGGGCCAAGAGAGCTCAGGATTTTTTGAGCCGTCAGTAGGGAGACATGTCCGTCATGGACTATGTAGCTACTTTCACTAAGTTGTCCCGCTATACCCCTGGTATGGTCATCGATGACGTGACTAAGGTGAGGCTATTCGAGGATGGCTTATGACACACCATTAGGATCCATGTGAATATCTTTATGCTGGGTTCTTTTTTAGAGGTGGTGAATCAAGTGCTCATAGCGAATGGACACTAGAGGGATATGCCTCAGGTTGGCCAGACAATGACTTTAAGTGATGGTTCAGACTGTAGGAAGCGTGGACGTGATGAGTTCTAGTAGGGAAGTCAGGCCAAGAACTCAGATAGACCACCTCATGGTAGTTATTCAGTGGTTTGCCTTCTGTGTGGATAGCCATGACATGTTCGGACTTAGTGCGATATGCCTCCAAAGGAGTGCCAGGCTTGTGGACAGGTCATGCACCTTGAGAGGTTTTGCAGGTATCCTTCTTAGATAGTTGGTAGGTAGGGACGAGGATAGACATGGGCATCTAGAGTTTGCTCAGGTTCGATACTAGGTGACGGTAGGTGAGGTTCAGCTGCCCGTGGAGGACGTGAAAAAGACAACGGGGTCTAGTTGAGGGGTCAATGGCCGGTGGCTGGAGCAGCACCATAGGAAGGTTAGGCATCAGGCAGCTGTACTTCAGGCCAGGTGCACAACGTGGTGATCAGGCTGGTGATCCAAGGAGGATTAGAGGAACACCATGGGTGTGGCCGTGATTTCCATGTTTCCTTTTTGGCATGACCTATAGAGGCATGCCCATTTTCAGTGCACGTGATGCACATGATCTATGTGGACTGACTAGATACTAGTTAGTGGGATTGGAACCATATCGGGTGCGTGATATATTTATATATATATCTATGAGATGCGTATACTAGGGGCATCGAGGATGCGGGTTACTTGAGATGTGTAGCATGAGGGGCATCAAGGATGCGGGTTACTTGAGGTGTTGTGGGCGTCGGGGCATTGAGGATGCAAGTTACTTAAAGTGCTAGGTACCAGGTTTGTTTTTTAGCGTCCATGGGATGCAAGACCTCATGGAGGCAGACACCGATGTAGTGCTAGATACGTTTGGCATCGAGAATGACATAGGACCACAAATTAGGTGTAGGGGTGATAATGCATCATAGAAGGACTATGCGTCCATAAAATAGGTTAGTGGACCTTTGTTTGTTTTGCGTTTTGTCGTGTTGAGACTGAGTTAGGCGATTCCTAAGGTGGGGATCCCCTTGAGGAATTTAGCCAGACCATTTGAGACCAGGTTATTCTGGGCTACTTTGATCGGGGTGGTGTGTTATGTGAAAACTCCAGGTTTCATTTGATAGCTCGGGGATGAGCTATATTAAGCTGGGGAGATTGTAAGAACTCGAGTTTTTAGAATGGGTCAAAAATCCCGACCTTGTTTGAATTTTTTATTTGTTCCTGAGGAAACTGGGAAAATATGTGATATTCTGGAATTTTTCAGACTACACGCCATGTACTATAGAGTACACGCCGTGTATGGGTTGGGCAAGCACTGGCCGTGTGCCACCAAGTACATGTTGTGTGATGACTGTGTATGAATTTCTTACTACACGGTGTGTAGTTATCGACACACAGTGTACCTGTGACCGTGTGGAGGACATATATGGTGTGTAGGCCTATTGGACGTGTATCGTTTAAACAAGTACACTCCTTGTTCTCCATGGACAAGCTGTGTAGTCTAGCCATGTATAAGGGATATACGTGGTGTGTGGGTAAGTCGGCAGGGAAGAGAAGAAAAACTAAGTACACGCTGTGTGCTGCCTAGTACATGTCATGTACTCATGTCGGCAGGTTCTAGAAAGTATGTCGGTGGAAAATTGGCCACCATATGAACATTAAACGAACCTATATGGTGTGTAGTCATAAAGTACATGCCATTTAGTTTCTGGTTTTCGCTTAAAATGGGAAGTAGCTTCATTTCTCAGGTTCTAGACAAAACCCTTGAGAAACAGGCGGCCAATACTTTAATTTGATCCCGTTTCTTCATCTGAACTCCGATTCAAACAACGTTTGATCCGTTGGAACCCCCTTGGTAAGGCCAGATTCCACTTGAGCCTTTCTTCTTGATTTATGTTCAAGAACGAGTTATATGGGTTTGAGTGGTTTTGATTATTTTTTATATCTACCGTGTTTTAGACCTAATTAGAGGCTCTTATCGGAGGAGTAACATCGTATGAGTCTCGGGTAGTTGGAACATACATCTTTTTGTGTTTTCGTGGTCATTTGGGTGGCGTGGACTTCAGAACATTTTCAGGTATTGTGATCGAGACCCAGTTTTATCTGATATTGCATATTAAATTGTTCATTAGACCCATATGATGCCTTTGGGTATGCCCTTTACCTGTTTTTCTTGAGCGGGGCCGGGCGAGGGGTCGTTGCTCAATTGGGGCATTTTGTCCAGGGGAAACCAAAATGGTTATTATTGAACTGTGATGTTTTAACTGATAAGTCTAGTTTATTATGCCTTGATATGTATTGTTAGAGGCTCTCAAGACCTCAGTGCTGGTATGGGACAACACCTTGCTATTGTAATTCAACTATTTCGTTGTCTGGCCTGTTTAATGTTTTCCATTGTGATTATATATGTGATATGTTATATTGCATATGTTGGAAGCTTCAGGTTGTTCTAGGAATGGCTTGGGTATTGTTGAGTGATGTTGATCACATTTTGTTCTTGTCTCGAGTTACTTTGAGTGGTTCTGACCACGAGATTGGGCGTCATGGATGTCGGCTTGAGGCAGTGTGATTTTCGGGTAGGGCATGGACCGAGTTACGGGATGGAAAACCCAACATACTTGAGAATCATGGTCAGAGGGACATGAGGTGTTAGAGGTTTTGTGGCTTGGTTACTATTGTGGTGATTACCTCTCACTCGGAAACTTTGAGTAGGGTTCACACAGATAGACTCTATGATGATGTGGTTTTGACCACTAATGTGGGTAGAGGCCCCCGTTAGTTGCAGTTTAGGTACTTTGGTTTGGGGATGCTTGCCGTAGGAAGCCACGAGGAAGGTGACGAGACTTCAGGGGACAACATTGAGGCTATCAGGTTGGGGGCAGAGACTCGCCGTTAGTTGAGAGTAGATATCACTATCTTTCCAGATACTTTATTTTAAGGGAAGACATCGTTGTCCCTATGGGTAAATTATTTTTAGGGCAGACATCGTTGTCCCTATAGGTACTTTATTTTGAGGGACGACATCACTATCCCTCCGAGTACTTTATTTTGAGGGAAGACATCGTTGCCCCTCCGGTTACTTATTGTGGATAGACATCATTGTTCCTTCGGGTTACTGTTTCTCCGACGTGCCTTCTGGACATTGGTACTTGAGACATGCAGTTTCAGGGGGCACATAGTGCCAGGTTACATGACAGAGATTCCGGCATTGGCCGTCACAGGTGACACTCCGTGGTGGATGCTGAGCACCAGTGGAGTTTGAGTTTATTTTTGCATCGTATTGTTTACTGTTTACCTTATAAATTCATGCCTGCTTAAACACTTATATTAGGTACGCACCATTGGGTGATATACTACTGAGATTCTTCTCAAACCCTACACAGGCCCTTCAGGATGTGTGTAGAATTTATGGATTTACATGAAGGAAAAAGGCCAGCTTCAGGAGCATTGCTACATTAGCTGTTGCATGGAGATGGTATAGACTGTGAGGTCTTGCCTAGATGGAGTTTACTATGTTTTGTGTACTTTCCAGTATCATCATGCTTGTTTGTAGCTATAGTTGGTTAGCCAATGTCTCCCTTTATATTTAGATATGTATGACCTGCTTTGGATGCATGTTTTGTTGTTCAGTATTAGTTACAAGTGATCAGCATGCTGTTGTATTTATTTCCGCTACTATTATTTATATTTATTGCTTCTTTTGTTTATCAATATTGGATGTTCTTTCAGTCAGCAGGTCTGGTTCGAGTCTATTGAGTCATTTATTCCACTACATTTTTATTATTATACTCGGACTAGTACCATTATTATCATCCGAGAGGGTACAACCTCCCTACTATATTTAATAAGACCCTCGCTGCTAGTGGGCAGCCTTTGGCATTTGCGGAGGTGCACCTAAGGTAGTAACACCCGACCCATTTAGCACTATTCAGGTGGCTTTTCAGTTTCGGGTTGTTACAAAGTGGTATCAAAGGAGTTCTTGGTATGTATTTAGGAGCAGTGTTTTACTGGATACTAATGAGATTGAGGATTCTCTTTTATTTCTATTTTTTTTACTATTTGGGATATGGTAGACTAGAGATAGGTTGTTACTAGAACATGGTTTCTAGCTTGTGCTTGGGTGCCTGCAGCCCCAGGTATGAGTGATGGACCAAGTTGCCATGGGTGGGAGTTGTTATTTTCTTTTTTCTCAAATTACAGTTTATATGATTTCCACCTCATTGGTTCACTTGGTGTGTGATATTAATGATTGTGATATTTAAACCTTGACCCGGTGCGGTAAGGGAGAATTGGACCTTGGCTCAGTATGACAAGGCTTGTTTTCTTGGATTTTGATTGGATCATTTTTAGGGTATTTTAATTTCCTAACTGCATGTATGCTTTGTGAAGTGATAATGCCATGTGAATGATATCAATTTCCATGATTTGTATTCTTGAAATGTGAAAAGGTGAAATTCCTGATAGAATTTCTTAGTTGTTGCAATATGTATTCCATGCTTTATATATTTTTATAATTTCATGTGACAGGGTATTTGGGTATGGATCTTGTTCGAGCAGGCATATATTATCAGTTGAGGTGATTTTGATCACCCGGATTTGGCGACTCGGTCATTAGTTTGAGGCAACGTTGGTTGTCGGGATGTGTATGGGCCAATGTACTTTTGATACTTGGCTCTATTGAGGGGAAGGTAAGGAGGCCATGAGGTCGAGATGCCGTGAGGAATGGTTGCCAGGGGAGAGTAAGGATGGTAGCTGTGTGCTGCCTTTTACTGCTTTCCATATCTGCATTGAATATATAACATTAAATATATATATATATATATATATATATATATATGGGTTGTCTAACCATTTATGGTATTGAGAGAGTTCCTCTTAGACATCTCGACAGAGTATTAGGTGGGTGATGGTACAGTGCCATAGGTTCAGGATTAGTTTCAGGATCCAGTGCAGGCAGAGAAGGAGCTGCAGGTACATGCTCAGGGATAGGATCAGGTCCAAGATCCAGTGCAGGTAGGACAACAGCTGGGTTTGGCAGTGTTCATACCATGGATCAACGAGTAGCTCCGAGCTATCCTGGTGCAAGTTTTGTAGGGGATCGACATAGGCACGTAGGGTACAGATCCATCTCTGGCATATCGAACTCGGGAGTTCCAGTCGCAGCACTCGCCAACGTTTCAGGGTGAGGGTGGTCCATAGGCTGCTGAGAAATGGATAGAGAGCATTCAGATGATCTTCAAGTAGCTTGAGACTCTTCCAGGGGGGAAGGTCAAGCTGGCGACATACATTTTGCGAGGACCGAAAAAGCGTTGGTGGGATGTGCAGGTTCAGGCTCGCAGGCATGAGGGTCCAACATGGAAGGATTTTGAAGACATGTTCATTGGGAACTTTTACCCAGAGACTATGAGGGACAAGAGATCTCGGGAGTTTATGAGCCTTCAGCAGGGAGACATGTCCATCATGAACTATGTAGCAACTTTCACTGAGTTGTCCCGCTTTTGACCTGGATGGTAAGCGATGATGTGGCTAGGGTAAGGTGCTTCGAGGATGTCATACGACATGCCATTCAGATCCAGGTGAATATCTTCAAGTTAGGTTCTTTTTCAGAGGTAGTGAATCTGGCGCTCAAAGCAGAGGAAAACCAGAGGGATAGGACCCAGGTTGGCTAGATTAAGGCTTTAGGTGATGGTTCAAACAGCAGGAAGTGAGGATGAGATGAGTTCCAACGTGGCAGTTTGGCTAAGGAATTAGCTAGACCACCTCATGGTAGTTCTTCTGTGGTTTGATTTTAGTGTGGATTGCCAAGATATGTTTAGAATTAGTGCGATAGGCCTCCAAATGAGTGTAGGGAATGTGGACAGGTTAGGCACCTTGAGAGGTTTTGCAGGAAGCTTTCACAGATAGCCAGCGGGCAGGGACCAGAATAGATGAGAGAATCTGGAGTTGGCTCATGTTTGGTAGTAGGTGACGGTATTAGAGGTTTTGTTGCACGTGGAGGACATGACCAAGACATTGGGGTCCAGTTGAGGGGTTAGTGGCCGGTGGCTGGAGCAGCACCTTAGGGAGGTCTGGCATCAGGTAGCGGTACCTCAGGCTAGGTGCATGCCGTAGATCTGCCAGAGGCTGAGCAGGCTGGTGAGTCAATGATGGTTAGAGGTACACCACTGGTGTGGCCGTGATTTCCATGTTTTATTTTTGGCATGACCTATAGAGGCATGTCTGTTTTGATTTCACGTGATGCATAGGATCTATATGGACTGACTAAATGCAAGTCAGTGGGATTGGCACCATATCAGGTGCATGATATATTTATATATATATGTACGAGATGCGTAGCATCAGGGGAATTAGGGATGAAGGTTACATGAGATGTGTAGCATCTGGGGCATTGAGGATGCAGGTTACTTGAGGTGTCGTGGGTATCGGGGCATCGTGGATGCGGGTTACTTGAAGTGCTATGCACCAGGTTCGTTTTTGAGCGTCCATGGAATGCAGGACCTCATGGAGGCGGACACCGATGTGGTGTGGGATACGTTGGGTGTCAAGAACAACACAAGAGAACCTATGAGACACAAGGGTGATGATTCTTTACGTAAGGACTATGCATCCAGAAAACAGGTTAGTTAACCTTTGTTTGTTTTGTGTTTTGTCATGTTGAGACTGTGTTAGGTGATTCCTATGGTGGGGCGCCCCATGAAAAATTTAGATGGAACCTTTGAGACTAGGGTAGTCTGGGATACTTTGATTGGGGTGGTGTGTTCAGTGCCAACTCTGGGTTTTGTTTGATAGCTCGAGGATGATCTATATTAAGGTGGGGAGATTGTAAGTACCTGAGTTTTTAGAATGGGTCCAAAATACGGACGATGTTTGAATTTTTGACTTTTTCCTGTGGAAACTGGGAAAATCTGTGATATTCTGAAATTTTCTAGACTACATGTTGTGTAATCTAGTCTACACTCCATGTATGTGTTGGGCGAGCACCGGCCGTGTGCCTCCGATTACATGTCGTGTGATGGGTGTGTAGGAATTTCTTACTACACGACATGTAGTTATCGACACACAGTGTACCTGTGACCGTGTGGAGGTCATACATGGCATGTAGGCATATTGGCCGGGTAGGATCATTTAACCAAGTACACACCATGTTATCCTTGTACACGCCATGTATTCTATCCGTTTATGAGCGATATACATGGAATGTCGGTAACTTGTCCGGGAAGAGAAGAAAAACAAAGTAGACACCGTGTGAAACCTAGTACATGCCATGTACTCATGTAGGAAGGTTCTAGAAAGTAAGTTGTTGGAAAAGTGGCCGCCATATGAACATTAAAAAAACCTACACTATGTGTAGTCAGATAGTACATGCCATTTAGTTTCTTTTTTCTTCTCTTAAAATGGGCAGTAGCCTTATTTCCCAGGTTCTAGACAGAACCCTTGAAAAACAGGTGGTTGATAATTCAATTTGATCCCGTTTCTTCATCCGAACCCCAATTCAAAAACTATTTAATCTGTTGGAACCCCCTCGGTAAGGCCTTGATTCCTCTTGAGCCTTTCTTCTTGATTTCTATTCTAGAACGAGTTATATAGGTTTGATTGGTTTTGATTCTTTTGGAGATCTACCATGTTTTAGACCTAATTGGAGGCTGTTACGAAGGAGTAGCATCGTACGAGTCTCAGGTAGGCAGTGCATACATCTTTTTGTGTTTTCATGGTCATTTGGGTGGTGATACCTTCCACATGTTTTTGGGTATTTTGAGCAGGACCCAGTTTTATCTGATATTGCATATTAAATTGTTCATTAGACCCACGAGATGCCATTGGGTATTACCTTTACCTATTTTGCTTGAGCGGGGGCCGGGAAAGGGGTCACTACTCAATTGGGGAATTTTGGTCGGGGGAAGCCAAAATGGTTATGATTGAACTGTGATGTATTAACTGATAATTTTAGTTTATTAAGCATTGATATGAATTTTTAGATGCTCTCAAGGTCTCAGTGCTCGTATGGGACAACACCGTTCTAGTGTAATTCAACTATTTCATTTTCTTGCATGTTTAAAGTTTTCCATTGTGATTGTTTATGTGATATGAGATATTTCATATGCTGGAACCTTTGGGTTGTGTTAGGCATGGCTTGGGTATTGTTGAGTGATGTTGATCACAGGTTGGGCTTGGCCTAGGTTATGTTGGGTGGTTTTGACCACGAGATTGGGCATCATGGGCGTCGGCTGGAGGCAATGCGACTGTCGGGTTGGGCATGGCCCGAGTTACTAGGATGGAAAACCCATCATGATTGAGTGGCATGGTCATAGGGAAATGAGGTGTCAGAAGTGTTGTGGCTTGGGTACTATTTTTATGATTACTACTCACCCAGAAACATTGAGTAGTGTGCACACAGAGAGACTCCATGGTGAGGTGTTTTTGACCACTCATGAGGGTAGAGGCCCCCATTAGTTTCAGTTTAGGTACTATTGGTTTGGGGGTGCTTACCGTAGGAAGCCACATAGAATGTGAGGAGCCTTAATTGGATATCATTGAGGCTATCGGGGTGGGGGAAGAGGTTCACCGTTAGTTTAGGGAATATATCGTTGTCCCTCTAGAGACTTTATTTTGAGGGAAGACATCCCTGTCCCTCTGGGTACATTATTTTGAGGGCAGAAATCATTGTCCCTCTGGGTACTTTATTTTGAGGGCAGACGTCACTGTCCCTTTAGGTACTTTATTTTGAGGGCAGACATCGTTGTCCTTCCGATTACTTATTGAGGACAAGTATCGCTATTCCTCCGGGTTACTATTTCTCATGCGTACCTTCGGGACATCGGTACTTGAGACACACTGTTTCAGTGCACACATGGTGCTGGGTTACATGACAGAGATTCCAGCATTGGTCGAAGTAGGTGACACTCCATGGTGGCTGCTAAGCTCTAGTGGAGTTTGTGTTTATTTTTGTATCATACTATTTACTGTTTACCTTATAAATGCATGTCTGCTTAAACACTTATATTAGGTACACACCATTGGGTGGTATCCTACTGATATTTGTCTGACACCTTACATGGTCCCTTAGAGATGCGTGCAGACTTTATGGATTTACGTGCAAGAAAGAGGCCAGCTTCAGGAGTTGGGATTTCATTAGCTATTACATGGAGATGGTATGGACCTTGGGGTCTTTCATAGTTGGAGTTTACTATGTTTTTCATACGTTCCTGTATCAGAATGCTTGTTTGTAGCTATAGTTGGATATCTATTGGTGCCCTTTATATTTATATACGTATGATCTGCTTTGGATGCATGTTTTATTGTTCAGTAGTAGTTACAAGTGATCAGCATGTTGTGGTGTTTATTTCCACTCCTGTTGTTTATATTTATTGCTTCCTCTGTTTATCGATATTGAATGTGCTTCCGCTCTATGGGTCTTGTTCGAGTCTGTTGAGTCGTTTATTCTGCTGCATCATTATTATTATACTCGGACTAGTACCATTATCATCCACCGAGAGGTTATATCCTCCCCACTATACCAAATAAGACCATCGCTGCTAGTCGGAAACCTTTATTGTACAGGGAGGTGCGCCTAAGGTAGTAACAGCCGACCCGTTTAGCACTATTTGGGTGGCTGTTTGGGATTGGGTTGTTACAAAACTGATCAGTCTTTCAGGATATGATTCCTTGTATCATGACAATGTTATGTAATAATGCACCGATTCTAGGTAACTGGGCTTGGGGAATTACAGTTGGTATCAGAGGAGGTTTAGTACAAAACATGGAAGCTAGATTTAGAAAAAAAACTCTAAATATGAAACACTACCCTAAGATAGACATTGAGGATTAGTATATAAGAACATCAAAAATTTTTGGTAATGTAAATATTATGTCGGTTTTCTAATAAATACATCCCTATATGGATATGAGCAGGTAGAGGCAGCTCCGGAACAGATGTACCTAGGCGTGAAATCTCCGTCAAGGAGTTTCGATCTTAACCTGAGGTATCCTGGTACATGACAATGGGCTTTTCTGCACAATTGGTTATGATACTCCCAGAGGATATGCTTAGGATAATTCATATTTTCTTTACAAACCAATTTGAATGATTTTAATATAAGAAGAGAATAAATAAACTTGGTTAATACTAAGGTGTTTTAGATTCAAAATAAGGTGTTATGATATTCTCCAAATGATTTTATGACTCACATTATGCTTTCTTGTGTTAGTTAACGGCTGGATTCCAAGGAAGTCAATGTAACATTGAACATGATGTACAAGGCTGGAACGATGGTGGAAATGAGAAATCAAATGGATTATTGATAGGTGTAAAAGATATCGTATTAATGCTGAATCAATTAACCAAAAACATGATCAACAACATATATATTAACCAACTCCCAGACTCAACAAAGAAGAGAAAGGAGGTGAATGATAAGAGATCGAGCAGTGGAGACCACGGAGAAAAGAAATCTCAATTTCCATCATGAAGGAAATGTGGAAGGAGAAACCTAGGAAAGAGTCTCAAGGGAACAAATAAATAATTTATGTGTTGGAAATAAGGACATAAAGTAAAGAATTGCTGAGGAAAAATGAATATTACTATGGAAGAAAATAAAAATGATCCCAAGAATCCATTTATAGTAATTTTCCATAAATGTAGGGTACCTAGGAATTACCTGAGTGAATTCCCTATTCTTGAGGATAACCTCTTGGTCAAGGAAGAACCTATGTGGAAATAAATGGATGATGAAATGTTTAAATGTATTAGTGCTATTTGTTGATGGGATTACATTGAAAGACTTTTGTGTTGTATGTGTAACCCTTTAGTTTGTTATGTGAAAATTTTATTTTAGGAAGAATTATTTTTTTATTATAGTTATAAATAACTATTTTGGTTTATATGATCCTTGAATTTTAGGAAATTACAAGTTATTAAATTTTGGGATGAAAATGCGATGTATGAGAAAACATTTGTGGAGAAATTATGTTATGGTTATTTTGAAGAATTTTTCTCATTTTGGGAATGTTATAAAATATAGTTTTTGAAAAAGGACAACACACAGACCGTGTGACAACTCATCGCGTCAGACAAAGCAGTAGGAATCGAACCCACAACCAAAGTATGATTGGGATTTATCACCTACCACTGGACTACGTGAAGTCCCTGGTTAGTGTGGATAATTATTTTTAGTTAAATGATTTTATTGATCAATAATAAATTTTTTTGGGATCTTATGTCTTATCAAATGGATATCCTTATTATAGGAAAATGATTTCGTGATTAAGTGATAAATTTTATTTCAGAAGACGTTCTCTCTATTGGGAACACTATATGCCTAAGGAAAATACAATACCATGAGATTTCATTTGAGGATTAACGGTGTATTTTTATCTATGTTTTTATTGTGGATTTATAGAAATTTGGGTTATTTATGGAAATGATTAACCTATAATAGAGAATATGTGATTAGGTTAATTACTTTATGTATGTGACTTTAAGAGTATTCGGTGTTATTTAGAGATACAATTTAACGTGGAAGACTACGTAATCAAATTATTCTAAGTTTTGTGTTTCAATATTAGTTTGGATTATATTGAAGGATTTTAAGGACAATTGTTTATTGAATGGTATTTATTGAACTTTGGGTATAGTTCAATTAATTTTAGAAATTAATATTAGTATTTCTTTCTCTAAAGGATTATAATTTTTGGGGATCATCTGATCTTGTAAAAACAATTTTGGTTTTGGTTAATCTTTAAAGACAAAGTAAATATATAGTTTATCCATTGTGGATCATGTTATTCTCTAGAAGTTGATTCTAGCGCATCAGGTGTGACCAAGTTATCCTGAATACTCATCATTTGAAAAAAAAATATGAGTTAGTGGTAGAAATTTATTAAAGGATGAAACTATACTTAAAAAGTAAGTATATATCTTTATGTTCTTAGTCAATCTCATAAATAAATTCCTCAACTTTATGAAATGGAACTTAAAACAAAAAAACATTGTCTGTTTACTTTTACTACTGGGAAACTATTGACCATTTATCCCATCACAAGTTTGTGGTTTTTTTATTCTTAACTTTCTCTTGATCATGTTTTCTATCACTCTCAATCAGAGCTTGACACTTATTTTATTTTCCATATCCATGTTTTCCTACATCGAATCCTTGTATGGGTTATCTCGGGTGACCTTTGTACTTCTCTTTCTTTCTTTTAAAGTGATAGTTTTATGGACTCTTTTTCTGATGTGGGGCTTTCAATGAAGTTCCCAAGTCCAATTTTAAAATTGTGAGGATGCCATTTCCATAAGGGGGAATAATTTAACACCACAAGATTTCATAGTAAGTTATTTCCTTTAAAGTAATTCAACAGCTTGCACTACACACAACAATGAGTTTGAGTGCACCACGACTTACCAAACTAGTCATTAAAAAGAGGTTATGAATAGTATTAACTGGATTTTGAATTTTATATACTCCATATAATTTTATAATCCATATTATGTGTTTCTTAGACATAATATAAGAACAAATTCATTTTTTTAAATAAAAGACGTATTTTAAAAAAATGCAATTTTACCCCCTTCAAATGGAAAATCCTTTTTATAACCAATATTTGATGCTTTTATATATTAAATTTAATAAAATTAAATTCTTCTTTTTAATCGGGACATAAAAATTTCTGTTGAATAATTTTTTGGTACTTTTCTGATAGCTTTTATATTTTGATGAATACTGAAAAATACTAAATTTTAATTGAAAACAACTTTTTTAATAAAAATAATTTATAGGGTTAAATTATGTATTTTAATGTTCTGTAAGTATAATTAGATTATATTTTTATCATTTAATACAATTTAGGTCTTTATAAGTAATTTCACATTTAAATTTGACATAAATACATGTTAATCTTTTGATAGTTTTTACTTTTTAAAACCTGCTTTTCAGTTTTGAAAACGGGAATTAATTTTAAATTAATTAATGAAAATTATATGTTTTGAAGTTGGTAAAATAGAGTTTATTTTTTAATTTGGAATATCAAAATTATATTAGGGTTAATTTTTGGTATTTTTCTGAAAACATTCAATTTTTGATGAATAGTGAAAAACACTGTGTTATAGTTTAAAACCATATTTTTATTTAAATAATTACTTATTTTATTTAAATTTATTTTAAGTAAAAATAGATATATAATACCTATATAAGTTCAATTTAATTCATTGGATTCATTTTATAATAAAATTAGATGTATAAAATTATGTTGAACCTTTTACCGTCTTTTACCCACCTTCTAGGAGCATTTGAAAATGTGCATAAAACAAAATTTTACTGCTTCTATGAGTTAAATTAAAAAACTCATAGAGACACGGTTGAAATTAGTAAGTAAAACATGGTTCAAAAAGATAAAAATAATTTTTGGTGAATTGTAACTTTTGTCTTTTATTTACCACGGTTAAAAGTAAATAGGGTAATTATGGGTAAAAATGATATTATAATTACCCTAATACAAATTTTAACTCTATTGGATAAGTTTAATTAGAAAAAAAGAATACCTTAGGAATAAAATATGACCCTCTTTGGCCCACTTGGATTATATTAGGACATTTATTATTATTTTATTTAAAGAAGAGTTAAAAGAGTAAAATTAAAAGTTTAATAAGTAAACCATTTTTAATATAGGGTTATACATAAGATACATTCGACTATAAATATTCATTATAAATATAAAAATATTTCCTAAATAATGGTATTTTATTTTTAATTTTAGATATTAAATAATTAAAATTATTTATGACACAATGATGATGCAGTAATTACCTTATTAATGAAAGATTAAAATAATTAATATTATAAATATCCAAATAAATGTAATTTGAGACTTTTGATGAATTTAACTGATTTTATAGGTTAATATGAAATGTTATGGTTCATTAAAAAAAATTTCTAAGTAATCATGCAGTTATGATTTTCACAAAAACCAAATACTAAATAATGTCAAAATTGACATAAATGAGTTTTTCAAACAAATACTATATTATTGATTGATATAATATTCCTAAAAACCTAAGGTTAGGCCAAAGATCTAAAATAATATTATATATTTTATTAATGAACCAATTGAGGTTCTCTTGAATGTTTATAGTAAGTTTATTAACCATATAGTGTAAGAATACAAGAAGACACGGTAAAAGTTAAACTATTTAACTATGAGTTAAATCTAAAAGATAAGGTTAAAATGGAAACCTAAACTTTTCTAAAACGTATTTTTTGAGAGGTTTTATACCCATAACCACCTTATATTTTAAATAAATCATTTTGGAGCCATTAGAAACCAAAAATTATTTTATTAGAAAATAATATTTCATGGTTTTCCTAAAGTGACCCCCACCTCTCTTATAAAAGGGTACTTCCCCTTCTCTTATTTTCACACCTCCAAAGCCATTTGGCTCAGCCAAAAACTTCCCAAATATCCTCCCAAATTACCTCAAATAAACATAGAGTCCTTAATTTGATCATAAAGCCAACCTATGGAGACCTTTTGATCAACTCAAAAGGAAACACCTGAGGAAGAGGTAATAATTTCTCCACCCTCTTTCAAGTTATTTTATTCTTCCACTTCCTCTTTCTTTTTTGTTTCCATACCAAAATAATAACTCCAGTAAATTATACATACTTTGATGTTATTATAAATATGGTACAACTGTATTCGTTATTCTATTCATCCTATAAATGAAAAAGTCACCATACATGCGTACATACGGTTTACCGTCTCCACGTCGTTGTGTAGTTTGTTATTCAAATAATTCATTATTTTTATGGGTATAATAATGATTATAACTGATTTAAATAATAAATATAACATAATAATTATTATTTATATATGATATACTATCCAATTACATATGATTTCTCCATAAATATAATGATATTGTCGCTCGTGCGTACGTACGGATTACAGTCTCCACGAGCGCGATGAAATTCATTCCCCATCGTAATCATTCAAGAATAAATTTCATTATATGATTAAAAATAATGGTTATGAACATAATATCATTCTGTATATAAATAAAATACATCATATTCATAACAAACATGTCTTACATAACCAAGCATATAATGGAAAACGAATCAGTTAACACCTAAAACGATGCTACTACTGAAATATTTTTAAAAAAGCAATATTAGAAGATCATATATGATATAATATTTATGTATTTGGTTCTTATATAATTTAATAACAATGATTTTACCATTATAAATTATTTTAACCTAACCTATACTAAGGAAAAGTACAAGGTAATGGGTTTTTTATCTCAGTTTTAATTCTGTGAGATTTCCATTGTTCAACACTTATTTATTGCATGTGGTGTATTGTGTACTGCCATTTTATATATATTATCATGATTATATTTATATTCATGGTATTCTATGTTTAATTTTGTGGTTATTAACTTTTGGTCATACGACTCGATTGATTACAACATGGTAAGGGGTTTTCATTTCACTTCTTATTTCTATGAGATTCATGCTATATTTCCACTATTTCCTTTTGTGTCGTGTATGTACTTCCCATGATTGTATTATTTATGTAATATAATTTAATTTATAGTTATTTACATCTTATTTGTTTGATCCTTCTTTCATGGGGTGTATGTTTCGTAAGTCACCAAATTAGTAAGGTAATTTCTAATTTTGATTTCCACTCATTGGGTTTTACGCAATCTTCATTGATTATTTTACTCCAAGATTATGTGTGAAATCACTATTTATTTATTTATGTAGTAATTTCCACTCCCCTTTATGTATATATTCTTTTTATACACATAATCACTCCATTAATAAATTCTCAAGTCATTGATATGAACTTGATAAGAGTAATCTTAACTCAATTTTCATTCATTGAGTTAAACATCCAAGTCATTGGTGTTGTTGTTACAAGAATATGTGTGAATGTCTTCTGATTGTTTTACAAATAATATCCAATCATATTTAGTGTATTTATACTTTTCACACATAATCATGTAATTTATTTATCCTTATCCTAAATATACAGTCTTTATAAGGGATTTCATTTGAACTTACATTCCATTGAGATTTCTTTGTTGTTATGCGCCAATTATTTTTTTTGGGTGTATATACAGTACTTTGACATAATATATCATGAATCCCTTTATTATCATGATATTAATAAGTTTTTATTACCTCAATTATTTTTATTCAAGTGTCTCTCATTTGTTTAGAAACTCTAACTAAAATATCATTTTAAATGTTCTAAAAATTTATTCTTCTAAATCTTTCTCATTAACATCCGTGTTTTAAAAATGGTTTTAAGGATTTATTTATATGGATAGTAATGTTTTAAAATTAAAATTCCTTTTAAATATTTCAAAATTTTATGAGACACTTTGATTCAAAAATCTATTTTAAAGAGATTCTTGATAAATAATGATACTTTTAAATGTTTTCAAGAAAAAGGGTAATATTTCTCTCAAATAGTTTTGATGATTATTTTCATCTATATCAATATCATTCATTATTATTGATTGTGGTTAATTTATTATAATATAAGCTGACATATTTTATTGAATGAGTTATCTTTGACTGTGGATGTACTTTTTTTATACCATTCATGGTTTATCGTTAAAGTATTGACATTTCGTACACTAGTTTAATACAAATTTTTATGTTATGTTTCAAAATTTTGATATGAAGAATGCATTGGACATAGTAAGTGACGGGTGAAGCCTGCTATAGCTCCTCGATGCATCAGTAGGTCACACGAGACAAACTAGTGTCTTAGCACAAGGCCTTGACAAAATCTTATTTGTAGTCTTCGCACATGGCCTTGGCTGTGTTGTTATGAAGTCTGTCATTATGCATTATATCATTATGAAATTGGCTATTGATATTACATGTGATTATTCAACTAGTAGAATATCCATTTGAATAAGAATATGTCATTATTTGATCTATCTTTTCCATATTATGTTTATGTTTAAGTTTAAAAGTCTTGTGTTCTAGTCTTATACATTGCCTTAAATATTTGTTCTTATTTATGATAGTTTCTGCTATATCGTTATCCTTACTGAGCATGTGAGCTCACCCCTTTCTTATGTTTTATTTTTTTCAGGATGCAATGAAGTATATTAGGATTAACCTGTAGGAATAGGCTAAGAGATATAAGAGTGTTCAAAGGGGATGTAATATTGTTTTTTTTATTTCATGATGTAATGTAAAACTTTTGTATGTATCTAGTACTTACAAGGATACTAAACCGATCGATCTTTCAGGAAATGATTCCTTATATCCTGAAAATGTTATATAATAATGCACCGATTATAGGTAACTGGGGTCAGGGTGTTACAAAGACTAGCAACTAGGTTCACCATATAATCTGCTGTTTTCCCAACTAGGAAGAAAACTCTAGCCACAACCTCCAGCCACTCCTCAGCTGCCTGGGGATCTGTATTGCCTTGAAAACTTAGAGGCCTCTACCATTGGAACTCATGAAGTGCGCTCGGTCAGCATGCATCATCTGCCAGTGTGGCTGGTGGGAACTGTCGCCGAACGGGTGGTGGTGGTGCTGGTACACCACCTGAAGGTGCCAACACAGTAAAAGGACCCTACACCAGGGCCTCATCATTTGGTGGGCCATCATCGTGTACTCTCTCAGGAATCCTAGTTGGATGTCTAAGTGGCAACATCCTGATAAGGAACAGATGTGCAATGATCAATAAGTTATACATGCTAATCTTACTCAAGAGATCAAAAGAAAAACTTTTCAAAACACAGACGATCATTATTTTCATGCACTGAGTCAGAAATCAGAATTTAGGGTCACGGTGTATGGATACGTTGTCACCGCACCAACACTGGATTCCCCAAACTTAAAACAACACTGATAACACTTATCACTATTGCCACATAGAAAAGACCAGAGTCCTAGTTCTTCAGTAGAACCGAATCCTCTGATACCACTTTGTCACGACCTGTCCCTCGGGGCCCGTGCTGGGACTACCCCACACCTGCCTTCCATTGTCCAACGGCTAGTGACTAGCACCAGAAAGGTATATCCCTAATACGGGAAGGAATTACCTTTTTAACATGCACAGACACACAGTCCAAGAACACAACAAGAAGAAACCATGAAGTAAACTACTGTACTAAAAGAGTGCTTAAAGTAAAAGGACCGGAATACAAGCCCAACTGAAAATAAAAGTACTACTGAAAGGTATAAATACAACTAAAATGTACAAAATAGCTCTTGGATCATCCAATGAGGACCCTACCTAAAGGGAAAGTGCAACTCATGATCAGTAGTCCCTACATCACGTCATGAAAAATGGTCCACCTCTGAGTAATGCCCGGTCCTGGCTCCCTTAGCCTCGGTCAATGCTCTCTGTCGTCTGCAGAAGACACAACAAGGTGCAGGAGAAGCCTGTGCAGAGGTGACTATAACATTACTCAGTAGGGACCTTGAGACCCTCGTAGGTCTCCCAGAGTTCCATTAAGGAAAAACCACAAAGCAATACTTCAACTCTACTTTGGTATATACTCATACATATACCTAACTTATCATGATATACTCATATCATACAAGAGGGCAGGATACCACAAAGGTAACACCACGAAGGTAGAAGTAACACCTATATAACACCACGAAGATAGAAGTACCACACAGGTAACACACAAAGATAGAGTTACCACACAAGTAACACCACGAAGTTAGAAGTACCATGTAGGTAACACCACGGAGATAACACCATGAATGTTGAAGTACCACACAAGTAACACCACTAATATAGAAGTACCACATATGTAATCCATGAAGATAACACCATGAGGTAACACCATGAAGGTAACAACACAAAGGTAACACCATGAAGGTAGAAGTACCATATAGGTAACACCACTGAGATAGACGAACCACACATGTAACACCACAAATATAACACCATGAAGGTAGAAGTTCCAAAAAGGTAACACCACGAAGTAACACCACAAAGGTAGAAGTACCACATAGGTAACACCAAGAAGATAAAAGTACCACATAGGTAACACCATGATGATAACCCCAAAAAGGTAGAAGTACCACATAGGTAACACGACAATGATAGAATTACCACATAGGTAACAACGCAAACGTAAGCAACTCAGCTCACATCAGGTATAAATTAAGTACAGAAGTACAGATGATTAGTCATAATCTAGATCATCTTATCCTATTAAGAGCATTGTTGCTAACCCACACATGATTGATAGGTACTAACCCCCGCTGACCCACATAGGATCTGACCCACACAGGATGGGTATGCACTTACCCACACATGATCGTTGATCACTAACACACATAGGATCTGATAAATTCTAACCCACACATGATCGATAGATGCTGACCCACACATGATCGATAGATGCTGATCCATACAGGATCAATGTTCTTTCTTCACATTATAGCCAACCACTGGATTCCTTACACCCAGTGCGCTCGAGTTCTGTAGAATCTTCCCCTAGAGATATCATCCATACCTTAACCACCACTATGCTCCAAAAAGAAGTAACCCAATGGACTGTAATTTTGTAAGGGTTCCAATGCGATAGAAAATGCATCACTGGGACGTCCGGTCCCTGAGTTATAAGTGTTTTAGTTCCGAGGGCCCAGTTGGATTCGAGTTTGATCCAACCCTACCGTACTCCAAATATTTCTAAAACTCAAGTGGAGTATACCAAAATAACTATTTCGATCCAATGATCCTAGTGCTGTATACAGTTCATCAAATAGATGTCTGGTTCTCAAGATATTACCCTTTAAGTGTTTCTAGGTCTGGTCCGACCTGATCTGACTAACCCAACCCGACCAGGTCTTGGCTGGGCCGCTACGGGCTCGACTCGTCTCGTAAGGGGGCACGACCCGTAGATCCGGACTATAGTGGGGTCTGCCCTAGCTGGCGGGGGGTGGGGGGTGAGACCCCCGATCTCCCAAACGGCCTGGAGGCCGTTTGACTTGTGAAGCGGCGGCTCCACGTGGGCACCACCCAATCACCACGAAACCCAAGAGAGGTGTAGGTTTCTCGTCGGACGTGGCTTCATCCATGACCCCTTTCTCACCGGTGGCACGTTGGTCATGCCTCCTTCATCTTCTGCAGCCGGCCGAGGTGCTGGCTGCCTCCTCCTACTACCGCGACTGATGAGCTATGGCTGATTCCTTTAGCAGCACGGGAGTGCCGCCTCCTTCCTCGCTGCTGGCGAGTGTGCCCGATTCTGCCTTTATCCAATGCAACATCATCAGTGACCCATTGTTCATCAATGGTGCACGTGGAGTGATGCACCTCCTCCGCGGTCGGCCGGTGCTAGCCGCTCTGCTGACCGCCATGGCTTATTACAACGACCTCCTCTTGCGGCATGAAACTGCGCGCCACCTCCATCACAGTCAGACGGTGTCACTACGGCAGCAGTCTTATATGGAGAATGCAAGGGTATCAAGCCAGCAGAGGGTTTGGTCTGGGTTCATTTGTCCTGTGCCCTCCGTGTTATCTTGTAATCTACACGAGAGAAGCAAAGGACTATACAACTCTTGGAATTTAAACCAAAAGTAATCCCTACCTCAAGAAATATGGAGAAATTCCCGCGATTAAAGAAGTGAGTCGGTGTTCTCCATCCCCCGAAACTAGCCTCCAATGATGTCTCTTATTATTCGATTTTTGATTCGAGGTTTTGGTGTTGCTCGCCACCACTTGTCGGAACCAGTTCTGTCCTCCAATGGTTTGGCGTCGCGGCACTTTATCAGCACTTCGTTTCTTGGTGAAGCTGTGCTGATACCTCTCCCCAAGCTCGATATATATAGGAGAGGGAGAGGGTAAGTGATGATGTTGGGAATTAATGGGGTTAATTAATAAGTAACCTTCCTAATTTCACAACATTGTTATTACTTAGGATTCAAAGTTCAAGCCATTTATTGAAATGAACCTTTGCTGGTCCAACATTTCCGCTTGTTCGTTGGAGGAAAAATAAAGAAAGTAAAATAAAAAATTTATTTTATTTATTCTTTAAAAAAGTCCCAAAATATAACTTTTTCTCCAGACCTACTGTATTTGAAGTTAATACTCCTTTAAGAGAATCCTGGCACTATGGATTCAATGGTTTCACCATATTTTTAATCCAAGAACCACTTCAAAAGTTAGAAAATGTCGCTCATGCATTTACTAAATGTGCCTAAAAAAGTTCAACAAATTATTAATGTTTACCCTTGACCTGCGCCGGTCGAGGTTAGGCTCCACCTAAGGAGAACACACCCAAAATAACTCAATGGTACTCTCAGATTTTTGATCCTACTTACCTTTTAGAAGTTATTGATTTTAAAAATAAAATAATTGTAACTTAATAATCTTATTTATGGAAAAAAATAACTTCAACTTTTGGCCCGCACCGGCTAATGTTAGTATCTTCTAAAAGAAATCATACCCTCACGAGCTCAACGGTGGTCTCAGATTTTTAATCCGAGTCACATTTTGTGAGTTATAAGCATTCAAAATATAAAATAACTTTATTTAATTATTTTATTGACAAATTTTCCATTTTCAGGTTTTCTCATAGGAGGTCTACACCAACTAAACTTATGTTGTGCTTGGGGTAAAATCACCATCCTAAATGCATTGGTGCCCTCAGATTTCTGATCGGATTAATTGTTTAAGATTTATTCCACTTTTTCAGGAAAATGCTTATGTGTTCTAATTAAAGCTTAACAAAACTTCAACAGATCATTACAGGCACTCTGGGCCTCAAAATCACGTGCCGTTAGATTTCACGGTCTCGAAATAATTCCATATAATTAAAAAAAATATATGGAAATTATGGGACATTACAATGTATGTGTTGCACATGATCTATATAAAGTCCCACGTGAAAGAGTCATGTGCCTCGATCTCGTGCAAAAGGGTCTTACGCCTAGATCCCATGCAAAGAGAGAAATTTTTATACACCCACATCTCACACAAAGTGAGAAAGTAGTTACACACCAGGATCTCTCACAAAGCATGAAATGGGTTACATCCCAGGATATCATGCAAAGCACCGAAGGGGTTATGTGCCTGGATCTCATGAAAGGGTTACACACCATGATATCATGCATGGGGTTATGCATTAGGATATTACATAAAGGTATCAAAATAGAATCATTCACAAGGAGATGAATCCCTATATTACTCTATGAAGTGTAACATTATCATATCTGAATTCTAAAGAATAAGATAGATGATCTTCACCATTTGAAAAATCTTACAGAATAAGTTTATTCACTGCTACATACAGACCAATGAAAAGAAGAATTGGAATCTGTTGGAGATCTTTCCAAAGAATTAGTTTTTAATTATTATATCTACAAAAAATAGAAGGTTTTTATAGGTGTCTCAAAAGTGAATGTATAGTATTGAAGTGTTTTTAGAGAAATAAAGGATCAACCCAAAAATAAATTCAACAGACAATCTACCAAAAATTGAAGATGAATTAATTATTGATAATGAAGTGACCTACATGTCCATAAACATTATGTGAATACTTTCTATAGTAGTGAGAAAAAGGAAGAGGAATGTGGTGATACTTTATGCCAATTGTGATCTATAGAAGGAACCTTGAGGGAGTGACCCTTGGGAAGCAGTGAGCGTTCACAAAACATTATAAAGGCTGTGAGCATGGAAATAGAAGTGATCTAGCCAAAAAATTAAATTGGTAGTGATAATTTTTAAATCTGGTACATCAGAACTTTTCCATTGTATTCTCCCTAGTCATAGCCCAGTAACGGTGAACCAAGAAAAATCCCTGTGTCTCATGAAAGATTCCATTTATGTTTATATCTTTCTGAGAGAAATATATAGAAGACTGTTTTATTAAAAAAAACATGATCCGATGGGGAAGTTGTTTCAATTCGGAATACCCTAATTCTCCCTCGCTCTTAGGGTATTTAACCCATTTTGGATAGCAATTGGTATTAGAGGTAAAGGTTAATTTTAGGGTTTATCTCTAAGGGGTTTTAATGGAGGTTGTAAATAATAAAAGGATTATGATATTTGATGGAAATAATTTTCAATTATAAATAAATCAGTAGAAAAAAATTATTTTTATCATTAGGAAGGAATGTATTTACATAAGTAATTCATGGTATTTTGGACAGTTTTGGACAATGGTTCTTTATTTGAAACTGACCAAAGGGAATTGTATACTGAAGCTAAATGAATTAATGCTTTATGGGGATCCCTATATAATTCAATATATACGAAGATTATATCATTTAATTAATCACATTCTATATGGGAAAGATTTCAAAATATTTATGAGGATGACTAAAAAGTTAGAGAAGCAAAGATACTGGTTATATAGGACAAGTATGAGGATCTCAAAATGAACCCTAATGAGTCTGCTGATTTATTCTTTGAAAGGGTAAATGTTGTTGTGGAAGACATACAAGGTCTCAAAGAAATTTTTTAAGATTTAAAATTTTTTATGAGTATCTTGTGAGGATGTTCACCTCAGTTTAATCCAAAATTTTATGTATTAGAAGATAAATATCCAAATGAGCTAACATTAGATAGCTTTCACAATACTCTAGTTTCATATGAGATTAGAAATGATGATAATGAGTTTATAGAAAAATATAAGTCTAAAGAGGTTTCATTCACGGACATGAATAAGGTCACCATTGAATATGGATAGAATGAATAATAGAAAAACGAGGCGATCTCATTCCTTTCCACAAATATTCAAATAAAAAAAGGAAAGTTCAAATAAAACTCCCACTTTCATGTTATCGATGCAGAAAGGATGGATATATTACAACAAGGTTCAATTTTTTTTTCAAGAAGATGATGAGGATGAAGTTAAAATCTCCATAAAGAATTATTCAACCTATGTGAAAGGTAAAAAAAGTTCAAGAGAAATTTATTTAAAAATAAGAAACAACGTTCATAATAAAATGATAGTTCCAAAGAATCTAAGGTTGAAGTGATAGATAACTATAAGGATCATGGAGAAAATTATATGGTGGTAGTTGTAGGTAGCTCCCAAAAAAGGGAAGAGAGAGACAATGATGAAGAAGAATTCAAAGGAAGTGTTAATATCAAGGATGAACTAGAAGCTTCTCTCAAGGATATAAATTTTTGGAGAGAAGAAATAAAGAAATAAAACAAAGTGGTTCATGATGCATAACATTATATGTATTATAGGAGATAAGAGAAGTGTGAGTTGAATATATAAATTGAAAAACTTAAGTCTTTAATTATAGATAACTCAGGAAAGGATGTTGAGTACAAGCTCAAAATTTAAGAAAAAAAGAGAAATCGATAGTTTGACTAACAATGGAAAAGATCAAATAAAACATATCAAATGAACTTGGAGATGAAGTTATTAGTCTTTGAAGGAAAGTGAAAGATAAGAAGAAACTCTTGATGTGAGAAAATTAGGTCACAAAGGAATCAAAAAATGTATAAGTTGAGTTAAAAGTTCCATTGAAATGGAAAAAGGAATGTCAGGAGAAAAAATTATAGATTTGAATGATACATCTTGTATGGGGATTGATAAAAAATAAAAAGATATAATGGTTGAAGTTAGACCACAAGCACCCACTCTGATACTGAATATTTATTTGGATATGAATCAGAACTAGAATATTCAGATAACCCAAGGGAAAACTAGTTGCGTAGTAGTGAAACATATGAATAAACCCCAAATTAGATGTTATTCTTATGGGAAGATGGGATACTCACAAAATGTATGTTTTATAGGCAAGAGGTACCAAAGAGAATAAGGACAACATATGCATCCATACAAAGATAAATTTTAAAGAACATTATTCGATGGTCACTATTTTAGGTGTGGAGGATTCCAACACATGATGATATATTTCTCATTAGAAATGTAGAGAAATGTGCCTAAGTAGACTGAATGTGGTCATAAGTAGTTTTTCAATGTATTATCAAATGATATGAAAATGAAAAATATATTTATAGCCTTGAAAGAAGAAGCTGATCCATTATACTTCAATGAAGATCAATATTATCATTCTATGCTGAGTATGAAGTAAAAACATTGATAAAAAATAATAGAGCTAAATAGGCAGTGGTTGTAGAGATTTTCTTTAAAGAATCAGATCATTATGGTTTGGGGATCCTTGATAGTGTATGATCATCCTATATGATAGGTAATAAGGATCTTATTACAGGCATAAAATATGACAAGGAAGGTGTTGTAAAATTTGGAAATGATGAATGCCTGAAGATTATTTCTCAAGAAATGCCAAATTTGGTGGAAAATAAATGAGACAAGCTGATGTCTTAGTTGTTAAAGGTCTTAGTCACAACTTTAATAGTTTCAGTCAACTATGTGACTCGGGGCATGCTATAATATTTACTAAGAAAATGTGTATCATTAAAGGAATACATGATTCATTTATTCTATAGGTAAAAATAAAAAGGGGAATCTCTACCATGTAAGTGGAGAAGAAGGAATGTTGTCTTTATCTAAAGAGGAAGAAAATAGGTTTTAGAATAATAGATTTTTATATCTATGACAACTATCCTGAGAATATTTGGTCAAATGCGGTGCAACTCAAAATCTCTCTGAGATATCATGTGATCGTACTCATAAATGCGATGATTTTCAATAATGGAAGATCATAATTAAGATGTACAAGGAAAAGGATAAAAAATAAACTAGAGTGCTTGAATTGATGCATAAAAATGAATGTTAACCTATTTCAAAAGGATCTATTGATAGGAAGAGGTATTACATTATTTTCATTGATTATTTTAGTAGGTTGACTTGGATATTTTACATTTCCCTCAAGTCTGATGTGTTTAATTTCATAAAACAACATCATAGGAAATATGAAAGGATTCTTGGACATAATATTATAATGTTTCGTATGAATAATGGTATATAATTCCCAAATAGTCTAGTAGAATATTAACTTGAGGTATAAGAGATAAGTCATAATGTTTTAGCAGTAAGAACTTCTTAATAAAATAGTGTGGTGGAGAGGAGAAATTATATCATAAGAAACATGGACAGAACAATTCTTATCAAAAAATGCATACTAGAGAAATTTTGGAAGGAAGCAGTATTGAAATCGATCTACATATCTAATAGAGCTCTTTTGTGTCCAAATAAATAAAATACTTTATATGAATTATGGTATGGGAAGAAGACCAAATTGAAATAATTTATAATATTTTTAATGTAAATGTTTTATTTTCAATAATTTGAAACATAGGAAATTTGAATAACATGGATAGAAGGGAATATTTCTTGGATATTAAGGAAATATAAAATCATATAAATGTTTCAACAAGAGTCATGGAAAGACAGTTGAAAGAAATGATGTTACTATAGTACAAAATGAACAATATTTTAAAAAATGGTGAATAGTTTCTTGATGAAAGTGATGAGGAGGAAAGAACCTGAAGGGGAGTTGAATTAGAAAATGTTGATTCAGAAGAATATAATGATGGTGAGTAGAAGGTACTCAAATATACATCTTCTTGAAAACCAAATAATCGAGATGAAATTGAAAGACATAACATCATTAATGACCGGGTAGTGCTAGTTCAAATGAAATTAATGATGTTATTATAGTAGGAATCTTTCCTATATCAAGTAGATCCTAAAAGGTTTTATGAATCAAATGGAAATGAGAATTGGGTTCAGGATATGAATGAATAGATTGATCAAATTGAGAAGAATCAAACATGTGAGATTGTTTCAAGTCCAGCAGATAACAATTTAATTTAGACTAAATGGTTATTTTGAAACAAGATGAATAAATATGGTATATTGATTAAAAAAGCACAATTAGTGTAAAAGGGTACTCCCAGATAGAGTTTATTGATGTTAATGAAACATTTTCACCTATTGAGATGATATATACAATCAGATTATACTTGGCCATAATAGTGTAAAGAAGGTTCAATGTTTTATAGATAGAAATCATATCAACATTTCTAAATGGGGGGTTTCGATGAAGAAGTTTATATTGAGAAAAAAATTGATTTCTCATTCAAAATGTTGATAAAATTGTTTTTCAGATTAATATGGCACTATATGGGTTGAAGCAATCCACAAGAGAATGGTATTCCAGATCAGATCAGTTTTTGAAGAAACTTGTTTTTCATTTTGGTGGAGTTGATTAAAATATCTATATCAATACTGACAGTAATAAATGGATTATGGTGCTGGTGAATATCGAAGATATTATATTTTTTGTATCAGATAAAGAATAGTTAAAATAGTTAACAAAATTCCAGAAAAGTAAATTCAAAATGTTAATGATTGGTGAACTGATGTTTTCCTTAGTTTATAGGTGACACAAAGAAAGAATGACACATTAATTTATCAATATAAATTTTCCAAGGAGGTTTTGATAATATTTGTAATGAATAATTATTAGTATATGATTAATTCAGTGGAAACCTAGATTAAACTATCATGGGTTGATGAAGGTAATGTAGTTAATTTCAAAAAATACAAACAAATCCTTGGAAGTCAATTATACTTGAAAACGATAAGACCTGATTTTTTTTCATATGACAAGCATTACAGTATCAAAGAAATACCTAATAAATACATTTACTTGCAATAAAAAGAATACTTTTATATATCAAGGGGATGATTTATTTCAATTTGTTGTATAATAAAAAATACCAGTAAGAGTTATTGGGATTTATAGATGAAGATTGTTTTCATTCAGAAGATGATTGAAAATCAATGTCATGTGGTGAATTATATCTTGGATAATTGTGTATTTGTTGGGTAAGTAATAAAAAAGATTGTATTTCATTGAGCACCATAGAAACTTAATAAATTACAACTACTAAATATTGCACATAGTTATTGTGTATGAAGCAACATCTAGATGATATATGAGTTATAGTAAAGTCTCAGATCATAATCCATTGCGATAATTCAAGTTCTATAAATCTTAGAAAAAATCCATTACATCAATCAAGGACAAAGTAAATTGAAATAAAGTATCATTTTATAAAGGATAAGGTGGAGAATGATCTTTTGAAATTAGATTATGTGCCTACAGAACTACATGTTGTAGACATTCTGATGAAGGACTTACCCAAAGTGGCATTGTAGAGGAATTGACTTGCTCTTAGAGTTTAGTCAACTCTCTACACTTTCCAAAGTGTATATGTGGGATCTCCTCTCCCCGATCTATGATGTGTTTTTCCTTAATTTGTTGATCCATGTTCTTTAATATATCACAGACCTCAACAAAGGGACCTTAGTGTTTTTTGAAAAAGGGGGAGAATTTTTTGTTATAAAGGGAATAAAATGTATTAATCAGGATTGGGGGATAAGTTGATAGTGGGATTAGTGAATTAGGGAGATTTTTAAATATGATGATGCTAAAAAAGATCAATAAAAGGTCATATATCATGACATATGGGATTTATGATGAAATTAGGTGACTATTTTGGGAATGATGTGATTTATTGATGATGTTTTAATGTTACTGTTGTTTCTCACACTAATTAGGGATCATGTGGGACTAGAGTGTGTGTTGGGAAAATATCTTATCTCTATAAAAATCACAATAATTGTTTTTGATAAAATATGTAAGAAGATTTAATATGGTATAAAAATGTGAAGGGTTTAAAAACAACACAACATGAGAGATTGGTAGACAAAAATCTATCCTAATGGTGGTTTTGGGTTGATTGTGTTTGTCCAAAAGGGTTGAGGTTGTTCGTGAAGGATGTTTTTCAAAGAAAGCATGGAGATTTTTCATAAATGTTTGATCTCATGAAGGAAGAGATGTTAGATCTCACCGAATTTTCGGATTCATGATCTCCCAATGTGTGAAAGTCTAAACAGATCCCATGAAGCACCAGATGATTTTTAGATGATCATTAATTTAGATCTTGTGTAGTGCATGATGAAAAATCTTGATTTTCAAAGGATCTCACAGAGAGATCTCATGAATTTCATGAAGATTATTTTTGGAAATGATGGTTGTATCTCACAGTCATTTAAAATCATGTGATCACATGATTATCAAAGGATATCACGATGGGATTTTGTGAAGCACAGGATTGTCTTTGGATATCATGATGGGATCTCACAAAATGATCAAATTTTCTTTAGATATTATGATGGATTGTGAAAATCACTAGACGAAAACATCACTAACCATGGAAGAATTTTCAATTGATTTGAGGATAGGATCACTCAAAAAATGTGATGCCATTTCCTATGGTAGTGGAATGGATGGTTGTCCACAATTTTTAGAGTTTAAGGTGGTGGATTTATGAATATAAATACCCCTAACCTATCCTTAAAATTTGATGAAGTTTTTAATATTCTTTTTATCTGAAGAAACATTTGAGATGGAGTCTCATGGAGAGACCTCATGAAGGAGTTTCATGAAGATATCTCATGATGGAGTATACATGATTTACATCACGTAAGTGTTTCACATGATTTGAATAAAGTCTAGTGAAAAATATCATTTCAATTAGATATTTTGAAATAGGGTATCACACCCAGATCTCGTGAAATGAATGAAAGTGTTACACACCAATATATCATGCAAATCTTGGAAGGGGTTATACACCATGATCTCATGCAAATCACAAAAGGGGTTATGCACTAGGATCTCATGAAAAACATGAAAGGGGTTACACGTCAGGATTATGAACAAGGGTTACATTCTAGGATATTGTAAAATGGGTTATGTGTTAGAATCTTTCATAGGGGTGTCACATTAGAATCTTGAACAAGGAGATAGGTGTCGACATTACCCTGTGAGTTATAACATTATTATATCAGAATTCTAAATATGGGGATATAGGATTTTCACCTTTTTAAAAATATTGTAGAAAACTTTTATTCACTACAACATCCAAAATAGTGAAAATAAGAATTGGAATTCATTTGAGATCCTACTAAACCATGAGTATGTAATTGCGGTGTCTATAACAAAGAGAAGTTCGTTCCAGGTTTCTGGAAAGTGAATGTGCTACATCAAGGTGGTTTTATAGAAGTGAAGGGGAGGCCTAGAAAGATATTCAATAGAGAATATATATATAATTAAGGATTAATTAATTATTTATAATGAAGGTACCTATATTTCCA
The DNA here is from genome assembly GCA_963277665.1 of Viscum album. Lineage (NCBI taxonomy): Eukaryota > Viridiplantae > Streptophyta > Magnoliopsida > Santalales > Viscaceae > Viscum > Viscum album. The sequence goes on from OY728161.1 coordinate 1,970,433,640, forward strand.
TAAACTATCTCTCATTCCTTTATAAAGTAGTGAGAAATGGAAGAGGAAGAAGGTGATCCTTTACACCATTAGTGATCCATAAATGGAACATTGAGCGAGTGACTCATGGGATGTAGTGAGATATCCCTAAGCATTTTAAATGTAATGATCATGGGTATAGAAGTGATATATACCGAACCTTGAATTGGTAGTAATACTTAGTAAATTTGGTACATCGACTCATTGCTATTATATTCTCCTTGGACGTAGCTCGGTGAGGTGGACCAAGTAAAATAGTTTTGTCTCATGTATGATTTCATATATGTTCATAAATTGCTACGGGAAATGGAGAGAACGGTATTTGTTAATGATGAAACAATATCCAATGGGGAATTTGTTTTAATCTATCACACCCTAACTCCACCCCCTCTCAGGCTATTTAACCTAGTTGGGATAACAAAAATGTATTTTTGATGAATTATGGTTCGAAATTAATTTTATAGTTCATAATTACCAATTATTTATGGTAAAATGTATTATATAATAATTACATTGTTATATTTATATATTTAATGTCAAATTAAATTAATAGTTCCAAAAATGAAATTAATGATATTACATAATAAAATATATTTTATTAAAAGATTTAAATTCCATAAAAAATATTATATTAGGAAACATTAATGGGATATGGTCAAAAATACCAAATATTTTCATTTTATTGTCCACTTATAATTATATATTAACTTTATTTACCCTTAATTAGTAAGAACATTGATATTTTGGTAATCATCAAAAAGGTTAATGAGGGGTTAAAATAAAGAGATAAAGGTGAAAACATCACCTAAAATTATAAAAATTTTATTACCTGAGATTATTTTGAATTATAATAATCCTATATTATAAATATATCATTCATGTTCCACTTTTCCTTGAAAATTAATTTATATTAATTCAACAATTTAAGAAGTTCCAAGAGTACCCCTCCCCTCACTTATAGAAGGGAACCTACTCTCCTCCCTTCCTCACACCTTTCAGCACTATTTTTCAACCTATAACTACCCAAATACCTTCATAACATACCTTAACATTTCTTATAGGTCTTATTTTTTACATAATACCAACCTTATAAGGATCGGGTTATAAAGAAAAAGATATTTTTCCGAAGAAGATGTATCACTTTTAATCAGATTTTTTAGTTTTATTTCTTATTATACCACCATAAAAAATATTTTAATGATTATTATATAATAAAATTATAATATCCCATGCAATTATATATTATTATGTTGATTTATTAACTTTTATCTATATCCTTTTTCATGTAATTGGAAATGAAACCATTGTTCGTGTGTACAATGGACTACCGCCTCACGAATCAATGTAATATGTTTTATATAACCACCTCACATGGTTGGTTATAATGATGGATTTAAAGTATATATATGGAATTAATTACAAAATTACAATTATTTAAATATAATATATCATATATTTTCTTACAATTCCATCCATAGAAAAATTATAACGTTCTTCATTACCACCTCTACGAAGCAATGTGGTTAGTTTTTCATCACAACCTCACATGGATAATATAGAGAAGTGTATTTAAAAAGGTAATATGATAATTATTATATAATAATAAATCTAGAAATAAATAATGCCACTTACCTTATTTCCATCGTGTTCATTTAAAGATGTAAATTTTACTCATTAATACGTATAACCTATAGTCTCCATGATTTTAACGTAAATCATTTTTCATAAAAACATTACATGGATGGTTTTAAAAGTATAATAAATGTAATAAAATGATAATTGGTCCATTATTATTATTCAAAAGATGATATAATAATGAAATATTTTACCATGGTCAATATACCGAAGTCATTTTGATGTGATGAACCAAATATCCTCAAAACACCCCATGTAGACTTAACCGATTAAGCAGTTAAATTTGTCATTGTAATAAATGAAAAAATGGTTTAATGATAAGGTATTAAACCTCTAAAAGGTTCATAATAAATTAAATGATTGATAAAAGTTTATTATAAAAGAGATTATTAATGTACATAACAAGTTAGGCTCGAGTTGACACACACTTTACCTTAAAACAACCATTTAAATATTTTAAATATTTATTTTCAATAAATTTTTCTTCTATGTTAATATTTTAAATAATAAATGTTATGAATGTGTATATAGGTACATAAATGAATTTTACATGAGATTTTAGGTCTTTTTTTTACATTTTTTTTTAAAAATTCAAAAAAAATATTTTTATGTATGTTATATGGAATGTTTTGAATTTCTTTAAAAAAGAAACGAGGAATATTCTACTTGAACATATATGACATCGACAGTTTTTCCCAAAAATATAACCATTATTTAATGTTTATATCCATTTAGAATATACCATGTTTTAATCAAAGAAAAATCCACTCTCTGTTTGTTTTGGGTATTTGAATTTTTAAAATTGGGTTTTAAAGGAAAGAGAAATATGTATATCAAAAAAATGTTTTACTTATGTGTTCAAAAGTATATTTTATGATTATAATGTTGTAAATTAAATATTTCATTTTTTATTCAATTTTTAATAGTAATTTTAATATATCATTGGAATTTACAGAGTATATTATCCCATTTGTAAGAGTGATATGAAAATGAAGTGTTAAGTTACCTACATGACTTTTCTGTGCTTAATAATGATTTTTCAGGGAAATATATTGATTTCACGAGGTAAGATAGTGATATTTTTATTTAAAGTAATTATTATTTTCTTTTGGTTAAAAATGTATGTTTTTAAGAAAATGTTATTCAAAGGTTCTCATGTTTTCTAAAGAAACCCTCATGATTGTGATGTTTACTCAATGATTTCTTATAAAGTACTTTATGAAAAAAAATTGGATAATAAAACTAATTTCACGTGTATGAAAATGATTATTTGTGCTCAGATTTTATTATGTTGAATGAAAAAATCTCTTATATGACCTCATGGTTTTGAAATGGACTAATGGGCTTCCCTTCAATTTATATATTTCCCTTACTGATATTTTTTTTCCTTATACCATGTTTTAAAATGATATTTCTCATAGGACTTAAGTATTAGTGGAAATGTTAATAAAGTTAGATATATATATATATATATATAAGTTACCTTTAACGAAGAAGGAATGTATTTATAATGATTTTTTTTGTGTGGTAAAAATGGGAATTGTGTGGAAATTTTCACTTTTAAAGAGTGTTTACTGATTCTATAAAACTACAACCAAAAAGTTCCTTGGGCATATAAGTGATCCAAAATTTAGTTTGATGTTATATTTTTTGGATGACTAAAATTGGGTAATGTTTCTTAACATCAAAGAAAAAAATATAAATATTTTGTTTTTAGCACTTGATCTAGAAGTATGGGTTCAGAGATATTACATGTATTGAGTTATGAACTTAAATTATGTAGTTAATTATAATTTATACATATCAGGTACTAAAGATATAATGAGATTGAAGTATCTCTTGTGTTTTGGGTAGAATAACTTTGGCTCAGACCACTCACTACCCTGGAGGCTTATGTGTTGTTAAGAAAAGTGAGGATTTACTATATAAGGCTCTATAATTACTCATGTAGATATTATTGATTTCATATAATTATAATCAATTACATGAATGGGCATAAAGTTCCTTGTTATTTTAATAAATTTGGATATGCATGAATATAATTAACTTTTAATTTTTGTTAGTATTACAAGCTATGAGTTGTATAAATGATTACATATCATTATGGTTTGAACATATTTATTTGTAGGATATAATGGTATTTCAAAATAAATCATTATAAGAATGAATTTATAAAAGGAATGAAATGAGATAAGATGTTGATATTAAATACCCTTCATAACACTAAGTTACCAAAACTTCTAAAGAATCACTTTTTAAGACCATAATCATCCAAACGGGTATTTCATGCCATAGATAGGTTCCCCTGGATTGTCTAGTGTACATCAAGAAATTAATGGGTGACATTAAATGTATTACATACCCAATATTAGAGTTTTCTTTGGGTTAGACATAGTTGGGGGATCCTAATAGGATTAGGATACATAACTAATAGAGTTAATTTTATCCATATAATAGACTAAATAAATATTTTTCTTCTAAACCGTCCAAGATTTGTATATATTATGATTTTGATGTTTTTCAACCAAAATAATTAATAGTTAAGATAGATGAAATAACATAATAATTTCTTAATTAAATATGGATTTTATCTCACTAATGAGTATGAATAGTTCAAAAAGGTTCATCATTTTAGTGGGAGGACATTTAATAAATTTTGTTTCTAAATGAATATAAAACATGATACTAATCTGATAAAAGATTATTTTTTAGATGAATAACATTATCACCATCACCCTTGACTTTGAGATTAATTCCTTGAATAAGAGAAACTTAAAAAATTAAAATCCTAATGTAAATTAAGAAAATTTATTAAGTTAGAGAAATTATAGGAGTTGGGAAAAAATACCTCCTCAATAAGAAATTTGTTAAAGTTGATAAAAAATCAGATTCTATATTTTTATGAGAATAATAGATGGACTCATCAAAAGTTTGAAATGAATTAGATGAAAAATTACCACATGAACTCTAGTCTTTACTCATATATTTAATATGATTAAGTATAAAAATAACTCGGTGATATTGAAGGTATCATCTAAGATTTTTTTATCTATGGAATTATTTCTCTTTTCATTAACGGAAATGTTTCGACAATATAAATGAGTTAAAGAAAATTTTACCTAATATTCTAAAAGTATTTAGAATAGATTAACTGGGTATATGATCTCCATTTTCATGTATTGTATAGTCTATATAGGTGGGTAAAAGTTCATTACAGAAGAATTATTGTTAGTTAGATATTCTAATGATGTTTCTTCAAGTATCTGGTTGAGTTCAATGAAACATAGAGTTATCATTTAGGAGGAGTAATGTTCCCATATGATGAAAAATTTTATTATACCTGAAGGGGTTTGTGAAACTCTATGGAATGTTCATATAAGGTATTAGAGTTCTAAAAATAAATTATTTGGTTTTTAAGGATATTTGACACCAAGTGTATATTTGAAAGATATTTTAAATACACATGAGTAAAAAATAAAGGTATAGATTAATAAAGACTTTCATTTGAATAAAAGGGATGAATCAAAGAGTTTTTACATCAAATATTTGATTGTAAATAAATAAATCAAGATTATATTAATATAAGTAAAGGATGTGTATATTTATATTATTTATTTCATTTGATAATAAAAGGTTTTTTAGAAAAAATATATCATCAGTAATATGAGATGAAGTATTTAGTACACACATATTATGATTCAACATATACTATAACAAAATTTTATAAAAAAAATTATAATTTTTTTATCCTAGATAAAAGTGTCTATCCAAATGTTTCTTGAAATATGGGGGGTTTAATTCCACCTCCATCAATGGAATATTTGAGATAATAATATTCTTTTCAAGAAAATTCTTTGGGAACATAAAATACCATATAAGATACGGTGATCAAAAGTTTTTTATTGAATATTCATAGTAAAAGGAAATAAATGTTATTTTCAATACACAAAGAAGCTTATGTATCTTAGTAAGATATTTTTAAGAGAATGTAGTTTCTAAGAGGTTAGAGAGAGTATCTTTAGATGTTGAAAATCTTAGGGTTAAAAAACAAAGTATTATACTAGTAAAAATTAAAATTTAATGACACTTTATATCCAAAAAGATTTTAAGACATTTTGTTAAATTAATAATGAAAATAGTTATACTGGTTACCAAAATATTTACCCGAAAAGTTTTATAAAAAGGGTTCCAAGAAGGATGATGATGTATTTAAAAAGTGTTATAAGTATGTAAAAGAAGTTATTTACATCATAATATTAGATGTTTTGGATTTATTGAGTTTAAATATGTTCAAGGAGTTTAAAATTGAGAATATGATTCCTAAATCTCACCATTATTCAAACTAGGTTGATTCATTATATGTTACTCTCAAAAGAGTTTAAAGGAATGGGTTTTATCAGATGGTCACATAAATATGAGGTGGGAATTATATATTGATGTAATGATTTTAACAAAATGTCTTAAAGTGTAGAAAACATAAGGTTAATCTGTTAGTCTATCATATATTATTTGTTAGAAAAGTTTTTATATATAGTTGTGTTAAGTAGTATTAATGGATTTTAAGAATATAAAATTTATCATGTTATCTAAAAGGAAATATCCTTTTTATTATTATTTCACATTAGCTACATATATGTATATATTGATAAAACTTTTATAAAGTGAAATGATATTTGACCTCTCAAAGTATGACTTTATGTTATATTTAACTAATTATTATCATGAATAACTACATGTTATAAAAAATGGTCTAGGTTAGTGTGATAATGTTTCTTGTATAAGGGTAAAAAGTAGTACCATGAGGCACAAAATAAGTTTTTTTTCACTAGATGAATCACAAAATATGCCACATATAATGTCATACACTATGTATTTGGTATACTAGGGATATACGGTTTATATTTATATTTTATAGTACCTGAGTTTGGTGAGATAGCTAGCCTGATAACCATCATAATTTTATTTTTTAAAATCCATTAGGATTAGCTAAATAGGTGTGGTTTGGTGTATTTTTTATCATGTCACCAGTAGGATCTAAACCATGATGGTATTTTCCCTATGATATGAAAAGTATAAAATTTGGGACCTCTATTGAGATAAACTGGGGAAGTTTATGATCATACCAAGATAGTGAATATGATGTGTTTATTTATTTAGTTGCAGGGAATGTGATGTGCTAATCCCTAAAGGTGAATCAAATGTGATGTATTCATTAATGGAGTCACTCCATACTTAGAAAGTGAGGAATGAATGATTTGGTTATATAAGATTGAAATACTCTATGTACCATGGTCACTTGATTTCTTGGAAATATTGATTATATAAAAATGAATTCTTTCTAATGGTATATATGATGGACACTAATATATAGATACATGTTTTGATAGAGATCATGCTCTATCCCATTGTTTATTGAGTATCATTGATTCATTTCTAGTGGCTCTCATTTTCATATATTTATGGATTTAGTGATTCATAATTATTTTCAATTATAAAAACTACCATGGGGATACACTTTGGTTGATTGAATGGGGATTGAGTTGGACTCAAAGATCATCTCTAACAGTGATTTAGACTCTATCCAAAATAGTTTTGTATGGGTATAAACAAGGTGTCACATATGATGTGATACATGATGGTGTTAATGGTAGCTATATAAAATAGTTTTGGAAAATATATAAAAAGAGTTTTTTGTATGGTTTGACATGTTATTATATATTATTCAATTTAATGTGAAATAACACAATTTATTTGAGGCTTTAGTGAAAGTGTGAGATTTAAGAAGATATTCTCTAAATCCATTATGCATATATTTAATTTGGTCATATAATAAGAGATGATATAGGTATATAAAAATGTCATAAGATACCATGAATGTTTTCAATGAAATTAATATAAAATAACTACCTATGAATCACATGGTATGATTAATATTTCAAGGCTATGATATCTTAAAGATGATAAATGTTAAAAGTTAATATTCAATAAACCCTCAAGTAAGATATCATTAAACAAAAAAAGTGTTTATTTAAATGAAACACATGGGGGTACATTAGTCAGCTGAGAGTTACTATAGTTGTAACTATAAGTAGCATCCTATAGTATGTTTCATAATGTACGAGTGTATTCATGAACACTAGAAGATTATCCTTGAGGTAAATTTATAGGGACACTTCTATTGGGTTCATGTTTTTTAATCTTGTATGTGATCAACTAAACCTCTCTCCCTCCAAAATTTCTCTTCTTTTTATACGTTTACCTATTGTGGTTGTAACACCCTGAGATTTTATGAGATATATTATTTTTAATTTCTTTTATGTCTTCTATTATACACTAAACCAAGATTATCTTATACTATATGCAACACCATATTAGCTTGCAGTATACACAACACTATTCTTGGCTCGTGTTACACACAATTTCAAGATCATTTTGTAGAAATTATTCTACGCAACATTAAGTATAGATTTTTTTTAATGTATAAATGAAATATGTTTTGATTATGTTACATGCAACACCAAATATAGCTTTCACTATACGCAATCTTGACTTGTCTTGCATTACACGCAATCAAGACCTTCCTCGATAGCGTGTGTAGTACGTAATACCGAGTTTCACTAAATGAGATATTATTATAATATTATTATGAACTATCTGTTATGAATAGTAATACCCAATTTTTGAAATTTTATAAATTTTATCATTCAAAATGGACTTTATTTTTGGATTCGGATTATCGAAATTAGCTTTGGCTGAATTTTTGGTATTTTTCTGAAAAATTTCAATTTTTGATGAATAGCGAAAACACTGGGTTAATATTTAAAACCAACGATTTATTTAAATAATTATTTATTTTATTTAAATTTTTAGGTCAAAATTAATACATAATACCTATATAAGTTTAATGTATTTCATTGGATTCATTTTATAATAATTTTAGATATATAAAAATTTTATTGAACTTTTTACCGTCTTTTACCCATCTCCTAGGAGAATTTGAAAATTTACATAATACATAATTTTACCGCTTCTTTGAGTGGAATTTAGAAAATCCAAGAGACACGGTTAATATCAAGGAGTAAAATTTGGTTCAATAAGATAAAAATATTTTTTGGAGAATAGTAACTTTTTACTTTTATTTACCACGGTTAAAAGTAAATAGGGTAATTAAGTGTAAACATGATATTATTATTACCCAAACACATCTCCTAATTCTATTGGATAAGTGTAATTCGACCAAAAACAACATTAGGAGTAAAATATTACCCTTTAGGTCCACTTGGATTAGATTAGGACATTTATTATTTTTTTATTTAAAGAATAGTTAAAATAGTTAAAATCAAAGATTAATAACTAAAACATTTTAAATATAGAGTTATACATAAGATAAATTCAACTATAATTATTCATTAGAAAGATAAAAATATTTCAAAGATAATGTTAGTTTATTTATAAATTTTAGACATTAAATAACTTAATTTATTTATGAAACAATGATGATGCAGTAATTACCTTATTAATGAAATATTAACATAATTGATGTTATAAATACCCAAAGAAATGTAATTTGAGACTTTTTATAAATTCCACTGATTTTTAGGTTAATATGACATGTTATTATTGATTCAATTGACTTTTTTTGAACTAATCATGATGTTATAATTTTCACAAAAATCAATTACCAAATAGTTTCAAAATTGACATAAAATAGTTTTTAAATAAATATTATATTATTAATTGATATTTTATTCCAAAAAATCTAAGGTTCGGAAAAATGACTTATATAAGGTTATATATAATAATAATGAACCACTTGTGGTTCTTTTTTCTTGTTATATTAGGTTTATTAACCACATATTGTAAGAAAACAAGAAGACACGGTAAAAGTTAAATTATTTAACTTAGAGTTAAATCTAAATGAAAAGGTAAAAATAGTAACCTAAACTTCTCTAAAACCTATTGGTTGAGCGGAGTTCGACCCATCCCCACTTTATCTTCTAAATAAATCAATTTGGAGCTATTATAAACTGAATATTACTTTATTATAAAATAATATTTTTAGTTTTTCCTAAGGTGCCCCTCTCCTCCCTTATAAAAGAGCACATCCCCCCTCTTCTCTTTACACAATTTTTAGCTTTCAAACTTGGCCAACCCCTGACCATTTCTGTTATAAAATTCCCTAGAAACATTATAGAGGTTTTGGTCTTCTCAAAAGACCAACTCTAGTGCCTTAAAAGGAAGCTTAAAATAGGTGTGTCAAAGAAGAGGTAATCACTTCTACCGATTCTTTCAAGTTCTTTCTTCTTCAAAATATTCTTATTTAGATGTTTCATTATAAAGAAATAACATAAGTATCAATAATATACGGATATGTTATTATAAATATGAAACAACCCCATTTCACCTTCTATCCATCCTACGGAAAATGAAATCACCACGCGTGCGTACGTATGGAATACCGTCTCCACGCTGTGGTGTAATCTGTTTTTCCACCACCAACATAATTGGATGGGTATAATGGTGTAAAGAATAACTATATATAGTTATTATAACATCATACTAATTCTTAGATATTATATAATCCACTCCAATTCAATTCAATAATTATGGGAATGATATCATCGCTCGCGCATACGTACGGATTACCGTCTCCACGACGCGATGGGATTCATTCTCCATGCTAACCACTCAAGAATGATTATAAAGTATATATAAAGAATAATAATGAAATATATGACATGATAATGCTATCCGATTTATGTATATATATATTTCATCTACTTCCATTGATGTAAATAAGGAAAGGAAACAACGTTCATGCGTACGTACGACCTACTGTCTCCATGAACGGTGTATTTCATTTCATTTATCTTTCTAATATATATATATATACTGAATATATATGATATATAAATCATTATTTACATTTTGGAAGTAATTAAATCATGATATAAGAAATTAAAATATCATGAACAACAAGTCCAAACACATACGATAAAAAAACGATTTTACCCAAAACACTGCTTTAACATGGAATTTACAAAAGAACGGGTAATATAAAGCCATAAGCACACCATATATGATATTATAACAATGAATAAGATTTTGTAATAAGTAAATGACATTATTTAAATAATTATATAGTAGGTTCGAATACGCACGAAGCATATCAGACCTAAGGAAAGTGATAACTTTTCCAATCTCGTTGTTATCCGAGATTGTTTATTCGTAAGTATTTATTGGGGTTATTGTTATCATCCATGTACAAGTTTTATAAAAGTGTTTTTATGTATTTTTAAAGTTCTTTTTACCAATTTTTTACTTTTACTACATGGTATTTAAGGAATCTTTCTTTTGTTTACATTAAGAGGTACTTTTTTTACTTTTCCGGCAAAAAGTACGAGAAGAATGTTTTTTTAAATTATACTGCATGAATGGATTTTTACAGTTTCATAACACCTTATTTTTATGAAGCTTATTCTACAATATTTCATGATTATTTTCAAAAAAATCCTTTTATTTTAAAATTTAATGGCATTTTTTGAAAAGAAATTATTTTTAAAAAGAAAGGATATTTTCCTCAAAAATTCATTTCAAGTGTTTTGTTAAAACTATTTTCCATATAAGGCGACAATATATAGTATGATAATGTTTCAATTATAATGTCTCTATTATTCACATGGTATTGTTCTTATTATGATGAAATTATATCCATTTGTTTTATATGGATTATGTTATGATGGGATGATGTTTATGAAACCAATTTTATTCTTTGGGTTATGATGAATGATTTATGTTTATTTTGTGTCACAAGTAAGAATGATTTCATTATGAGATGGGTGAGACCTATATCTACCTCCAATGCATTGGGTAAAGATTTATATCTCAGGTGATAGACATGGATGGAATGGAAAACTAATTCGGTTCAGTGATACATGACTGGAACGAGGAGTTAACTCGATTCAGTAAGGGACTTTGTCCATTAAGATGGTCTTGGCAGCAATGCCATGGCAACTATGAAAATCATATAAAGTGATTATTGGTTTTACACAATTACTTGTTTTATTCCCATGATATTATATCATGATTGATGTTCCATTATGATCTATGACTTACGTAATGCCATGATTTATTTCACAACTCAAGATTGTGATGTTTAAACATTATGTTCATGTTTTTAAGTTCAAATGTATATGGCTTGTTTTATTTTCTCCATGCTTAACCTTACTGAGAATTTGAGATCACCCTTTATATGTTTTCATTTCCCCAAGATATAAATAATGGTTTTAGGTAAGAAAACAAAAAGTGGAAGATCTTTATGAGAGATGTTGAAGATCTTTCACCAGGATTACAAGATTGTGTTCTGAGTTTCCAAAGACACTAAACTATTAGGGTAATTGAGTGTTGGTTTTTGTTATGTATTAAGTATTCTGAAAAAGTAATGTAATGTCCATGTACGTCAAACTTTCGGTCTCTACAGTTGGTATCAGAGGAAAGGTTTAGTCAACCTTTGGAAATTAGGATGCGAAAACTTTAGTGAAATCCATAGAGATATTTCTAAGGTATGACTAGGGATGTCTCTAAGGTTAATTATAAGTATAGGTTATAGTCCTAGAATTACGGTAATGATATTATAATTAAACCTAAGATGCTAGATATTTAAGTTACGCCCCTTGATTATGATTTTTTCCTCTCACACTATTTTTTTTGGGTTTTAGAAAATGGCTGGAAACAGGAAGATTCACGATAATGGAGGATATGATGGACAATGGAATGATATTCTTCATGAGAAACCAAATGAAATTGGATCTGGAGGTCCACATATCATTATTATTCCTAATCAAGAATCTCATAATATGATCAATAATCTCAAATTTGGTAAGTTTCCCGACTCAACTAATAAGAGAAAGATGGAGTTTCATGATGATCATAGAGGAAAGAAAGTTCAATTTCCCTCATGTAAATGAGGCGGGAAGAGGCATCAGGGAGAATGTTTCAACGAAATTGGAAGATGCTTTGGGTGTGGAAAAGAAGGTCACAAAGCCATTAATTGTGAAAGAAAAGGTTCAGTTAATACCATGGACAAGGATAATGGTATTTCTAAGACATCAAGAATGGTTAAATGTTTTAAATGTGGAATGTACGGGAATTATGCAATCCAATTCCCTAAGGGAAAGTCTCATGAAGAGAATCATCATGGTCTTATGGGTAGTATTTATGTTGATGATTATTAAGAGACTACAAATGATATGTGAGATGAATGAATTGTTCAAGATCGGTCAATGGTTAAAGAAGGTAGTGTAATGATTACATGTTTATCAAGAGTAATGTTGTATAAGTAATCTAATGGTACTATGGAATAAAGAGACATCTAAGGTTTGTTACACTATTGTTTTTCCTTATGTTTTTGAAATTATATGATGAATGGTACCGGTAACCATGAAAGGTTATTCAGATATTTTTGGAAAGCACATAATTTTCACATAAAGAAGGGATAATGATATAATGAATTGTTTGATAGTATTAATGAGCTCATGACTAATATAAGGACAAAGTGATATCATGGATTGAGTATATAGAATTTTATGGATTTTGGTATGTGGAAAGAGTTAACTTTTGATATCATTCATGTTTTCACTAATGTTCAATGGGTATTTCAAGGGAATACATGATTAAGGTATTCACATGTTTGTAATGTGACCAACAAGATATATCTTATGATATATGGGGATAAATGATGGTATTTACATACCTGGTAGATGACCTCTCTATCAATATTTTTCCTTATACTGTGAGTTTTGGTAAGCCTAATGATCATAATAGATTAAGTTATACATCAGATAGTATTGTTTAAGGTTAGAACTTTTGGATATTATTTTTGGAATGTTATAACTGTATAGTTTTAGAAAAAGGACAACCAGTAGGACGAGCAACAACCCATCGCGTCGGACAAGGATATGGGAATCGAACCCACAACCGAAGTGTGATAGGCCTTTATCGCATACCACTGGCATACAGGAAGTCCCTGGTTAGTAGAATCTAGTTTTATTTTATTAAGCGGTATGATAGATGAAGTATAAGTCCATTTTTGGAATCATATACGATTAACCTCACACTAGATTGACTTATGTATATTTGATAACTTTTTCTAACCTTTTGTTGAGGACAGATGGAATGACCCATCATTCTATAACATGATCCGCTAACACAACACAGAAGGCAAATTCAACTTCATTTCTTTAAGAGATTAAGTGGAAATTATTCAAGGAACGAACAATAGTGAGATTGTACCAAAATCAAGTAAGTATTTATTTTAATTCAACAATTCTTCAACTTTAGGGCAATGATCTTGAAAACAAAAAAATGTTGTCCTAGTGTCCTTATATCTGATGAATCAGATGGTACCTTAAATCATCACAAATTTATGGCTTTGTGATTGTTAGTTTTTTCATATCCATATCCTCTACCACTTTCCATCAGAACTTGATGGTTATATTTTTCTTCCATATCAATATTTCCACCTATGTTCTCCTATGCGGAAACCCAGTGATGAGTTAATCTGGGTAACCGTTTCCTTTCTTACTTTACTTTTTAAAATTAAGCTTTAGTATGCCTTTTACGATGTGGGTTTCTACGCATGAAACTTTCAATTAGTAAACGATTTATAACCCCGATGAATTTTGATGGTGAAATTCATTTTAAGGGTAGTAGAATGTAACACCCCGAGATTTCATGAGATATATTAATTTTAATTTCTTTGATGTCTTCTATTATACACTACACCAAGATTATCTTGTACAATACGCAACACCGTATTAGCTTGCAGTATACACAAAACTATTCTTGGCTCGTATTACACACAATTTCAAGCTTGTATTGTAGAAATTATTCTACGCAACATTAAGTATAGATTTTGATTAATGTATAAATGAAATAAGTTTTGATTATGTTATACACAACAACAAACAGAGCTTTCACTACACGCAGCCCTGACTTGGCTTGCGTTACATGAAATCAAGACCTTCTTCGATTTCGTGTGTAGTACGCAATACCGAGTTTCAGTAAATGAGATATTATTATAATATTATTATGAACTAGCCGTAATGAATAGTAATTCCCACTTTTTCAAATTTTATAAATTTTATCATTCAAAATGGACTTCATTTTTGGATTCAGAATTTTGAAATTAGTCTAGGGTGAATTTTTGGTATTTTTCTGAAAACATTCAATTTTTGATGAATAGTTAAAACACTGGGTTACTATTTAAAAAATGACTGTTTATTTAAATAATTATTTTTTATTTAAATTTATTTTAGGTCCAAATTAATACATAATACCTATATAAGTTCAATGTATTTTATTGGAGTCATTTTATAAAAATTTTAGATATATAAAAATTTTATTGAACTTTTCACCGTTTTTTACCCACCTTCTAGGAGAATTTGAAAATTTACATAAAACTTAATTTTACCGCTTTTGTGAGTGGAAATTTGAAATTCCAAGATTCACAGTTAATATCAAGGAGTAAAATGTGGTTCAATAAGATAAAAATAATTTTTGGTGAATAGTAACGTTTTACTTTTATTTACCACGGTTAAAAGTAAATATGGTAATTAAGGGTAAAAATGATATTATTATTACCCAAAAACATGTACTAATTCTACTGGATAAGTTTAATTCTACCAGAAACAACCTTAGGAATAAAATATTACCCTTTAGGTCCACTGGGATTAGATTAGGACATTTATTATTATTTTATTTAAAGAATAGTTAAAATAGTTAAAATCAAAGTTTAATAACAAAAAATTTTTTAATATAGGGTTATACATAAGATAAATTTGACTATAATTATTCATTAGAAATATAACAAGATTTACTACATAATGGGATTTTATTTATAATTTTTAGACATTAAATAATTTAATTTATTTATGACACAATGATAATGCAGTAATTACCTTATTAATGAAATATTAACATTATTGATGTTATAAATGCCCAAATAAATATAATTTCAGACTTTTTATAAGTTACACTAATTTTTCAGGTTAATATGACATGTTATTATTGATTCAATTAATGTTTTTTGAACTAATCATGTTGTTATAATTTTCACAAAAATCAATTACCAAATATTTTCAGAATTGACATAAAATAGTTTCTAAAAAAATATTATATTATTAATTTCTATTTTATTCCTAAAAATATAAGGTTAGTCCAAATGACTTATATAAGGTTATATATATTAATAATGATCCAATTGGGGTTCTTTTGTCTTGTTATTGTAAGTTTATTAACCATATAGTGTTAGAAAACAAGAAGACACAGTAAAAGTTAAATTATTTAACTTAGAGTTAAATCTAAATGATAAGGTTAAAATAGTAACGTAAATTGTCTAAAACCTATTGGTTGAGAGGATTTATACCCATACCCACTTTATCCTCTAAATAAATCAATTTGGGGCTATTATAAACCGAATATGACTTTATTATAAAATAATATTTTGAGTTTTTTCTAAGGTGCCCCTCTCCTCCCTTATAAAAGGGCACCTCCTCCCTCTTCTCTTTACACAATTTTGATCTTTCAAGCTCTTCCAAACCCTACCCATTTCCCTTATAAACTTCCCTAGAAACATTATAGAGGTTCTGGTCTCCTCAAAAGACCAACTCTAGTGACTTAAGAGGAATCTTAAAAGAGGTGCGTCGAAGAACAGGTAATCTCTTCTACCGATTCTTTCAAGTTTCTTTCTTCTTAAACTTCTTGTTTTTTATTTGTTTCATTATAAAGTAATAACATAATTATCAATAATATACTGATGTTTTATTATAAATATGAAACAACCCCATTTCACCTTCTATCCATCCTACTGAAAATGAAATCACCGCGCGTGCGTACGTACGGAATACCGTCTCTACACTGTGGTGTAATCTGTTTTTCCACCACCTCCTTACTTTGATGGGTATAATGGTGTAAATAATAACTATATATAGTTATTATAACATCATACTAATTCTAATATATTATATCATCCACTACAATTCAATTAAATAATTATGGGAACGATACCATCGTTCGCGCGTACGTACGAATTACCGTTTGTACGACGCAATGAGATTCATTCTCCATGTTAACCACTCAGGAATGATTATAAAGTATATATAATGAATAATAATGAAATATATGACATGATAAAGCTACTGGAATTATGAATATATATATATATATCTGTCATCTACTTCCATTCAAGTAAATAAGCAAAGGAAAACAACGTTCATGCGTACGTACGACCTACCGTCTCCATGAACGGTGTATTTCATTTCATTTATATTTCTAATATATATATATATATATATATATATACGGAATATGTATGATATATAAATCATGATTTAAATTCTGGAAGTAATTAAATCATGATATAAGTAATTATAATATCAAGAACAACAAGTCCAAACACGTACGATAAAAAAAAGATTTTACCCAAAACGCTGCTTTAACATGGAATTTACAAAAGAACGGGTAATATAAAGCCATAAGTGAACCATATATGATATTATAAAAAATTAATACGATTTTGTAATAAGTCAATGACATTATTTAAATCATTATAGAGGAGGTTCAAATACGTATGAATCATATCAGACCTAAGGTAAGGGATAACTTTTCCAATCACGTTCTTATTCGAGATTTCTTATTCGTAAGTATTTACTATTGTTATTGTTATCATTTATGTCCATGTTTTCTAAAAGTGTTTTTAGGTGTGTTTAAAGTCCTTTTTACCCATTTTTGAATTTTACTACATGGTATGTAAGGAATCATTCTTTTTTTATGTTATGAGGTTCTTTTTTGACTTTTCCGGAAAAAAGTACGAGAAGAATGTTTTTTAACTTATACGGCATGAATTGATTTTTACAGTTTCATAACACCTTATTTTCATGAAGCTTACTCTACAAGATTTCATGATTATTTTCAACAAAATCCTTTTCTTTTAAAATTGAATGGAATTTTTTGAAAAGAAAACGATTTTTAAAAAGAAAGGATATTTTCCTCAAGAATTCATTTCAAGTGTTTTGTTAAAACTATTTTCCATCTAAGATGTCAATATATAGTATGATAATGTTTCAATTATAATGTATCTATTATTCACATGGTATGATTATTCTTATGATGAAATGATATACATTTTTTTATATGGATTACGTTATGATGGGATGATGTTTATGAAACTCATTTTATTCTTTGGGTTATGATGAATGATTTATGTTTATTTTGTGGAAAAAGTAATAATGATTTAATTATGAGATGGGTGGGACCTATATCTCCCTCCTATGCATTGGGTAAAGATTTATATCTCATGAGATAGACATGGATGGAATGGAATGTTAATTTAGTTTTGGGATACAGGACTGGAATGAGGAGTTAACTCGATTTAGTAATGGACTTTGTCCATTAAGATGGTCTTGGCAGCAATGCCTTGGCTATTATAGAAATAATATCATGTGCTTAATGGTTATCCATAATTACATGTTTTATTCACATGATATTTTATCATGATTTATGTTCCATTATGATCTATGCCTTATGTACTTCCAAGATTTATTTCACAACTCAAGATTTTGATGTTTAAGCATTATGTTCTTGTTTTTAAGTTCAAATGTATATGGATTGTTTTATTTTCTTCATGCCTACCCTTACTGAGAATTTGAGCTCACCCTTTATATGTTTTCTTTTCCCCAGGATATAAAGAAAGGTTTTAGGTAAGAAAACAAAAAGGGGAAGATCTTTATGGGAGATGTTGATGATCTTTCACCATGATTAAGTAATTATGTTCCGAGTTTCCAAAGACACTAAAATATTACGGTCTGTGAGTGTTGGTTTTTGTTATGTATTAAGTATTCTGAAAAAGTAATGTAATGTCCATGTACATCAAGCTTTGGGTCTCTAGAGTTGGTATTAGAGGAAAGTTTTAGTCAACCTTTGGAAACTTGGATGCGAAAAATTTAGTGAAATCCCTAGAGATATTTCTAAGGTATGTCTAGGGATGTCTCTATGGTTAATTATAAGTATAGGTTATAGTCCTAGAATTATGGTAACGATATTAGAATTAAACCTAAGATGTTAGATATTGAAGTTACTCCCCCTGGATTATGATTTTTTCCTCTCACAATATTTTTTTGGGGTTTTAGAAAATGGCTGGAAACAAGAAGATTCACGATAATGGAGGATATGATGGACAATGGAATGATATTCTTCATGAGAAACCAAATGAAATTGGATTTGGAGGTCCACATATCGTTATTATGCCTAATCAGAAATCTCAACTTTGGTAAGTTTCCCGACTCAGATAATAAGAGAAAGATGGAGTTTCATGGTGATCATAGAGGAATGAAAGTTCAATTTCCCTCATGTAAATCATGTGGGAAGAGGCATCAGGGAGAATGTTTCAAAGGAATTGGAAGATGCTTTGGGTGTGGAAAAGAAGGAAAAAATTCCAGTAACTATAAAGGAAAAAGGTTCAGTTAACACCAAGGACAAGGATAATGGTATTTATAAGACATCAACAATGGTTAAATGTTTTAAATTTGGAATGTATGGCCATTATGGAAACCAATTCCCTAAGGTAAAGTCTCATGAAGAGAATCAGTATGGTCATATGGGAAGTATTTATGTTGATGATGATGAGGAGACTACAAATGATATGTGAGATGAAAGAATTGTTCAAGATCGGTCAATGGTTTAAGAAGGTAGTGGAATGATTACATGTTTATCAAGAGTATTGTTGAATAAGTAATCTCATGGTACTATGGAATAAAGAGATACCTAAGGATTGTTACACTATTGTTTTTCCTTATGTTTTTGAAAGTATATGATGAATGGTACCAGTAACCATGAAAGGTTATTCCGATATTTTTGGAAAGCACCTAATATGCGCATAAAGAAGGGATAACGAGATAATGAAATGTTTGATAGTATTAATGAGCTCATGACTGATATAAGGAAAAAGTGGTATCATTGTTTGAGTATATAGAATTTTTGTGATTTTGGTATGTGGAAAGAGCTAAATTTTGATAGCATTTATATTTTCAGTAAGGTTCAATGGGTATTTCAATAGAATACATGATTAAGGTATTCACATGTTTGTAATGTGACCAACAAGATATATCTGATGATATATGGGGATAAATGACAATATTTACATGCTTGGTAGATGACCTCTCTATCAATATTTTTCCTTATACTGTGAGTTTGGGTAAGCCTAAAATTGGAATAGATTAAGTTATACATCAGGTAGTATTGTTTAAGGATAGAACTTTTTGATATTATTTTTGGAATGTTATAATAGTATAGTTATAGAAAAAGGACAACCCGTAGGGCGGGCAACAACCCATCGCGTCAGACAAGGATGTGGGAATCAAACCCACAACCAAAGTGCGATAGGCCTTTATCACATACCACTGGACTACAAGAAGTCCCTGGTTAGTAGAAACTAGGTTTATTTTATTAAGCGATATGATAGATGAAGTATAAGTCCTTCTTTGGAATCATATACGATTAACCTCACTCTAGATCGACTTATGTATATTTGATAACTTTTGCTAACCTTTTGTTTGGGAAAGATGGAATGACCCATAATTCTATCACATGATCCACTAACACATCACGGAAGACAAATTCAACTTCATTTCGTTAAGAGATGAAGTGTAAATTGTTCAAGACACGAACAACAGTGAGATTGTACCAAAATCAAGTAAGTATTTCTTTTAATTAAACAATTTTTCAACTTTAGGGAAATTATCTTGGAAACAAAAAAATGTTGTCCTAGTTTCCTTATATCCGATGAATCAGATGGTACCTTAAATCATCACAAATTTATGGCTTTGTGATTGTTGTTATTTTAATATCCATGTCCTCTACCACTCTCCATCAGAACATGATGGTTATATTTTTCTTCCATATCCATATTTCCACCTATGTTCTCCAATGTGGAAATCCAGTGATGAGTTAATTTGGGTAACCATTACATTTCTTACTTTACTTTTTAAAATTATGTTTTTGTATGCCTTTTATGATGTGGGTTTCTACGAATGAAACTTTCACATAGTAAACGATTTATAACCCCGACGAATTTTGAGGGCGAAATTCATTTTAAGGGGGGTAGAATGTAACACCCCAATATTTTATGAGATATATTATTTTTAATTTCTTTGATGTATTCTATTATACACTACACCAAGATTATCTTGTACTATACGCAACACCGTATTAGCTTACAGTATACAAAACATTATTCTTGGCTCGTTTTACACACAATTTCGAGTTCGTTTTGGAGAAATTATTACACGCAACATTAAGTATAGATTTTGTTTAATGTATAAATGAAATAAGTTTTGATTATGTTATACGCAACACCAAATAGAGCATTCACTACACACAACCCTGACTTATCTTGCATTAAACGCAATCAAGACCTTCCTCAATAGCGTGTGTAGTCTGCAATACCGAGTTTCCCTAAATGAGATATTATTATAATATTTTTATGAACTAGCCGTCATGAATAGTAATACCCAATTTTTGAAATTTTATAAATTTTTTCATTCAAAATAGACTTTATTTTTGGATTTGGAATATTGAAATTATCCTAGGGTGAATTTTTGGTATTTTTCTGAAAACTTTCAATTTATGATTAATAGTGAAAACACTGGGTTACTATTGAAAAACCAACTTTTTATTTAAATAATTATTTATTTTATTTAAATTTATTTTAGGTCAAAATTAATACATAATACCTATATAAGTTCAATTTATTTAATTAGAGTCATTTTATAATAATTATATATATATAAAAATTTTATTGAACTTTTCATCGTCTTTTACCTACCTCCTAGGAGAATTTGAAAATTTACATAAAACTTAATTTTAACTCTTCTGTGATTGGAATTTCAAAAATCTGAGACACACGGTTAATATCAAGGAGTAAAATGTGGTTCAATAAGATAAAAATAATTTTTGGTGAATAATATCTTTTTACTTTTATTTACCACGGTTAAAAGTAAATTGGGTAATTAAGGTTAAAAATGATATTATTATTAACCTAACACTTGTCCTAATTCTACTGGATAAGTTTAGTTCGAAAAAAAAAACAACCTTATGAATAAAATATTACCCTTTAGGTCCACTTGGATTAGATAAGGACATTTATTATTATTTTATTTTAAGAATAGTTAAAATAGTTATAATCAAAGTTTAATAACTAAAAAATTTTTAATATAGGGTTATAAATAAGATAAATTAGACTATAAATATTAATTATAAATATAAAAACATTTCCTACATAATGGTATTTTATTTATAATTTTTATAAATTAAATAATTTAATTTATTTATGACAGAATGATGATGTAGTAATTACCTTATTAATGAAATATTAACATAATTGATGTTATAAATACCCAAATAAATGTAATTTGAAACTTTTAAAAAATTAAACTATTTTTTAGGTTAATATGAAATATTAGTATTGATTAAATTAACTTTGTTTAAACTAATCATTTTGTTATAATTTTCACAAAAATCATTTACCAAATAGTGTCAAAATTGACATAAAATATTTTTTTAAAAAAATATTATATTATTAATTGCTATTTTATTCTTAAAAATATATGGTTCGGCAAAATGACTTATATAAGGTTATATATATTAATAATGAACCCCTTGGGGTTCTTTTGGCTTGTTATAGTAAGTTTATAAACCATATAGTGCAAGAAAACAAGAAGACACTGTAAAAGTTAAATTATTTAACTTAGAGTTAAATTTAAATGCTAAGGTCAAAATAGTAACCTAAACTTGCCTAAAACCTATTGGTTGAGAGGATTTAGATCCATCCCCACTTATCTTCGAAATGAATTAATTTTGAGCTATTATAAATTGAATATGACTTTATTATAAAATAATATTTTACGTTTTTCCTAAGGTGCCCCTCTCCTCCCTTATAAAAGGGCACCTCCTCCCTCTTCTCTTTACACAATTTTGAGCTTTGAAGATTGAAAAAACCCTGCCCATTTACCTTTTCAACTTCCATAGAAACATTATAGAGGTTCTGGTCTCCTCAAAAGTCCAACTCTAGTGCCTTAAGAGGAAGCTTAAAAGAGGTGCATCAAAGAAGAGGTAATCTCTTCTACCAATTATTTCAAGTTTCTTTCTTATTCATCATCTTCTTATTTAGTTGTTTCATTATAAAGTAATAACATAATTATCAATAATATACTGATATGTTATTATAAATATTAAATAACACCATTTCACCTTCTATCCATCCTATGGAAAATGAAATCACCGCGCGTGTGTACGTACGAAATATCGTCTCCACACTGTGGTGTAATCTGGTTTTCCACCACCACCTTACTTGGATGGGTATAATGGTGTAAAGAATAATTATATATATTTATTATAATATCATACTAATTCTGAGATATTATATCATCCACTCCAATTCAATTAAATAATTATGGGAATGATATCATCGCTTGGGCGTACGTACGAATTACAGTCTCCACGAAGCGATGAGATTCATTCTCCATGTTAACCACTCAAGAATGGTTATAAAGTATATATAATGAATAATAATGAAATATAAGACATGATAAGGCTAATGGATTTATGTATATATATATATGTCATCTACTTCCATTCAAGTAAATAAGGAAAGGAAAACAGCGTTCATGCGTACGTACGGCCTACCATCTCCATGAACGGTGTATTTCATTTCATTTATCTATCTATTATATATATATATAATGAATATATATGATATATAAATCATTATTTAAATTATGTAAGTAATTAAATCATGATATAAGTAATAATAATTTCAAGAACAACAAGTCCAAACACGTACGATAAATAAAACGATTTTTCCCAAAACGCTACTTTAACATGGAATTTACACAAGAACGGGTAATATAAAGTCATAAGTGAACCATATATGATATTATAACAATGAATATTATTCTGTAATAAGTCAATGGCATTATTTAAATCATTATAGAGGTGGTTCGGATACGTACAAAGCATATCATACCTAAGGTAAGGGATAACTTTTCCAATCTCGTTCTTATCCAAGATTGTTTATTCACAAGTATTTACTAGGGTTATTGTTATCATCCATGTCCATGTTTTCTAAAAGTGTTTTTATGTATTTTTAAATTCATTTTTACCCATTTTTACTTTTACTACATGGTATGTAAGGAATCTTTCTTTTGTTTACATTATGAGGTACTTTTTTTGACTTTTCCGGAAAAAAGTTCGAGAAGAATGTTTTTTTAACTTATACGACATGAATGGATTTTTACGGTTTCATAACACCTTAATTTCATGAAGCTTACTATAGATGATTTCATGATTATTTTCAACAAAATCCTTTTATTTTAAAATTGAATGGAATTTTGTGAAAAGAAAATGATTTTGAAAAAGAAAGGATATTTTCCTCAAGAATTCATTTAAAGAGTTTTGTCAAAACTATTTTCCATATAAGATGGCAATATATAGTATGATAATGTTTCTATTATAATGTCTTTTTTTTAACATGGTATGAATCTTATTATGATTAAATGATATCCATTTGTTTTATATGGATTATGTTATGATGGGATGATGTTTATGAAACCCATTTTATTCTTTGGGTTATGATGAATGATTTATGTTTATTTTGTGGAATAAGTAAGAATGATTTAAGTATGAGATGGGTGGGACCTATATATCCCTAAAATGAATTGGGTAAAGATTTATATCTCATGAGATAGACATGGCTAGAATGGAAAGTTAATTTGGTTCAATGACGCAGGACAGGAATGAAGAGTTAACTCGATTCAGTAAGGGACTTTGTCCATTAAAATGGTCTTGGCAGCAATGCCTTGGCTACTATGGAAATAATATCAAGTGATTAATGGTTTTCCACAATTACATGTTTTATTCCCATGATATTTTATCATTATTGATCTTCCATTATGATTTATGACTTACGTACTACCAATATTTATTTTACAACTCATGATTTTGATGTTTAAACATTATGTTGATGTTTTTAAGTTCAAATGTATATGGATTGTTTTATTTTCTCCATTATTACCCTTACTGAGCATTTTAGCTCACCCTTTATATGTTTTCCTTTCCCTAGGATATAAAGAAAGGTTTTAGGTAAGAAAAATAGGGGAAGATCTTTATGGGAGATGTTGAAGATCTTTCACCATGATTAGAAGATTATGTTCCGAGTTTCCAAAGACACTAAACTATTACGGTCATTGATTGTTGGTTTTTGTTATGTATTAAGTATTCCACAAAAGTAATTTAATGTCCATGTACGTCATGATTTGGGTCACTACAGTGGTGCTAGAACACCATTGTGAGAAACGGAATCCCTCCTAAACATATGGTGATTCTTTCAATATATGGATACACCATTGAGGAGAGACTTTGTTTTCTTGCCTCTTAGGTGATCTTCATCATAACCATCAAACAATGACATATACTACGATGTTCCTCAGTGTAAGGTATAAACATATTTTATTCATTTATAATAATTGATTTTAGTTTGATTCATTGTACTCTTTAGCTTTGGAATTGAAATTTTATTTTTTTCTTAGATTAGAAGTTAATCTATATTAATAAATCCATCATCACTCCAGAGTCCCATAGAAAATGTATATTGGGTTTAATCTATAATCACATAAAAATTATGGACTATGTTCACTCCCTAGACCTATGAATATTGTAAATTTGGTTCACTCCCCATTTCCTTAAACATTATGGACTTGGTTCACTCTCCTATCACATACGTGTTATCTGATGAGATATAAATATTTACACAATCAATTAGAGTGATATATAATTATAATCCCACCCATCACATAATGATATACCATATACATGTGTTCCACATGAAAGAAACCATATATTATAGCTTGATTAAGCCATGTAAATAAAATGGATTCATATATCTTTTCATGAGGTATAAAAACTATACAATGAATGAGACATGCTATCTAGGAAAACACCCTTAAATAAGGAAAATGAAATATTAGGTATTTAGATTGTATAGAATATAAGGATATGTATTCAAGTTAATAATTTTCTAGGGCCAATCAAAAGGTTTTCCTATTTATTTGAATATCCTTTAATTAGAAGAAATAAGTATTGGGTAATCACATTAGAAAATCTTTGGAATGAAGGTTATGTTGATGAGGAAAGACAAAGGAAATGATGGATTAATCCTCTCATAGTGGTTTCATTTTCACATCACCATTAATATATTCGGATTTAGGTAATGAATCATGTGATTATTTCAGAATAATGAATGCTTATGAAATGATATCATCAGATGGAATATGAGTAAATGGATACTAATATAGATGAAAAATATTTCAAAAGAAGATAAATGATTATATAATATTTATAAATAAAATATTTTTCTTTTATGCAACATTTAAATAATCACAAATATATAAAATAATGGATTAAATATCATTTTCAAGAAATGAAATAAATATTATAAATTTTTTATAATTTTTTTAAAAATTATTATATAAAAAATTTCCTTGAAAATGAGCATTGATAATAATGAAAGAAAATGGACATGAAATTGTGAAAATATCAAAGTAATGTAACCTTGAAAAATACCTAAATTTTATAATATAAAAAATATGGATTGGATAATACTAATTTTTTAAGGTAGTATGTTGTTCCCTTTGAAGAATTTTTTATAGTTTTAAAAACCCATATTAATAAAATGAATTATAAAACATCATTGTTGGATAAATATAAATATAAATATAAAATTTATAAAAAAGAATATATATTTTTTACTTAAAAAAATAAAATTAATGGTTTGTGGTATGAAATATTATGGATACAAAAAATATCTAAAATAGAAAGTTGATGTTTTCCTCTATAAAAACATATATTTATAAAGTAAGAATGAATTAAAAACAGAATTTGGTAAATAAATATGACATAACTATAAATAAAAAGAAAATAACTCATGAGATAGAGAAAGGGACGAATATATATAACTTAGAAGAATATATTCAAAGAATAAAGAGTATGACCCAATGAAATAGATATTCAATCAACCAACCCCTTATGATATTGGTAATGGGTGATGAAATTTAAAATAGAAGAGATAAATTTAAATGGAACATTATATCCCTTGAATTAAAATATAATCATGATAAAATATATCAAATAGATAGTATATACACCATATAAATTAAACTTGGTGAATAATATGAAACATATCAAAATAAAAGGAAATTGATATGAGAAACACTTAACTCAGATTTTTTTTAGTTAGACGCACTCTACCACCATGTATAATCAATTTAGGATTATTATTAATATATATATAAAAACTTTATTCAAATTAATTTTACTCAATATTAGTCATCTATAATTCTATACTACCCATTTATTAGTCATTCATTGTTAAAATTAATCATCGATTGTTAATTGTTCCATTCGTTCCATGTTTTCTTCAGTTTAACAGCTTCAGTCCTTACTCCTTGATCATATCTTCATCACTACCATAAGTTTAATGTATAATATATATATATATATATATAGACAGATAAAGATAGATTCCCACAACCATTTTATTGAAGTTATTGAGATGGTTTGTAATGAAAGGTTTGAGATTCACCTTTTTTGGATAATAAATCGACAATAAGAATTAATTTTATTAGTGAAATTGATTTTATATGTTACTGTTAAATACTCAAAAACATAAAATTAATTAATCATTTTAACCATATATTAACATAATTTTTTTATTAATCATTTCCAGTGGAAGTATTATAGCACTATTCATGTATATGGTAAAATTGACCCAAACAAGAACATGTCATAACACATAAATAAGAAAGAATATTAATTTATATAGTTAAAATATATTTCTTTGGAAGATTAATGATATTAATAATATATCACTATAGTTTTTATAGTATTTTTGAAGAATTTGGTTGATATGTTAAATAAAAATTATAAAGAATAACTCATTACTTAAATTGATGGAATCACACCTTCCCACAATGTCTTCCAACAGATTGAAGGATATAAACATCATTATTGTAACTAAAAACTACAAAAAGTAGGAAAGTACTTTAGGATAAGAAAATTTTGAATTTATTTAATAGATAAATTATGTATATAAGTTTTTTTGAGTTGGTAGAGGTGAGATCCTTTTATAGGTGAAAATGATGGATATTTCCTTAGAAACTTGAGTTAGGTGAAGGGAAAACATTGGATCACATGGGAGCTAGGTAATTTTGGTAAATAATTTTTTTAAAGTTACTAAATACTCCAAAACAAAACAAAGTTATTATATAATGAGTTTATATCAATTAATTTATTTAAAATTTATTCCATATTAATTTACCCACTTTACCTCAATTAGCTTAATTATTTACCTCGATAAATATTTTCTATCCAAACAATAATATGACACATGTTACCTAGTTTCCAAACAATGATTTAAAAATTTTGCATCATTTAATAAAATTCAAATCCTAAATACTATAAATTTAACTTTTAAATGAAAAAAATATATAGGAGAAAATATTTTTGGTGAAGAATAGATATTTAAAAATTATGTTTTCTTATTGTTATTTTTTATCAATTACAAACTTTTACATGAGTGTTAATATAATTATTTATAAATATAAACATTAAAATATATTATTATCATTATTGAATCATAATATATATATTTTTTTAAAATAATACCTAACACATAAATGATTATATTTTTAAAAATTACTTTTTACACATCAAATAAATTTATTCTTATTTCAACCCAACAAATAATAAAAATGTGAATTTTTATTAATTTTTTTATACATGTGAACAACAAATTTAATCAAATTTTATAATACAAAAATGTGATATTTAACAATTAAATACAACATATAATATATAATGAAAATAATGTTTTAAAATAAAATAATTCTCATTGATTATGAATCACTAAATTATTTTTCATGAAAATTCAGTTATCATTTCATAGGTTTTCTTTAGATTTTTACTAATAATTACTTTAATTTATCAATCCATTTTATTAATATCATCATTTTAATTTAATAAATTTTATTAAAATACTTTATTCATAAAATCAATTTTTTTAGAATCTAATTTATTTTCCCAAATGAATTATTAATTTTTATTCTATTCCAAAATTATTTATTTTATTTAATATTAATTGTTTATAATGAAAAAATATATTTTTATCATCTAAATAAGTTTTATTTATATTAATTATATATCTATAATTTTGATATAGTAATATGTTTATTGATATTATATCCAATGGATATCTAGATTTTATAATTGTAAAAAATGATTATATTAACACATTATATTATTTAAATTCATTTAATTATAACTTTTCAAATTACACTTCTCATTAATTTAATTTTCTTTTAAGATTTTACAAAATGATTTCTCTATTCATGATGTTCTTTCTCATGGTATGTTTAATTATAATACTTGTGATTTTCAAGGGTGGAGATGATCCATCTGATTTTCTACTTGAAAAAGTATTATTCTATAGTATTTATTATCCCATTTTATTTTATATGCTTTTAAGGGATGTAATCATACAAGGTATGAAATATTCTATGTTATTTAATACTTGGATTCATGTACTTTTTTTTTGTAATGTTCCATTATAGATGAATATTGAGTTATTAATTTGATTAATATCAATCATGGCTAATTTTATACCCATGTTCAATTATTTCAAAATAATGGTAAAATATATTTAAGAATAATAGATATTTAGTTTAGGGAAATAAAATTCATTCTAAAAATGTTGGTGTTATAGAAAAGCATTCTTAGATAACAGTTTTCTAAACATATTCACTACTTGTTCCTTTATAGAAATAAGATATATCTTCAAGAATAATTCTTACACTTTATAAATGTTGAAATTGAACTTGTTTTAAATGTTATTCTGATGAAATTCTTGAATTGGATTTCTCCAAATGTTGATGACACTTTTATTATCATATCAAACAATAAACGTTACCATGAGAGATTAAAGTTATGTCTCCAGCCATATAAAATGGGTTTTTTCTTAAATGTAAACAATATATTATTCTTTTTCTTTACTTATGGTAATAAAAATTTAATTTTCCATGTATAAAGTTATATAATTTTCCCTCATTAAAAAAAACCCCACTAGAAATTGAATCCGGATCATCAACACTTCCTATAGAATACACATCATTATATCCATATATATCAAACCCTAATCATTAGTGAATTTGATATACCTTATAATTCTCTTTTATTATATATTATGATACCCCTTAGGTTCAATTCGTAATCTTACATGGAATGTAACAACATAGAAAGCATTCAGTCTTGAAGCCTTCAAATAGAGAAAAATCCCAATCAATTATCTAAATTTATGTTGATCAAATTTCATTAAATATTAATTATTTAAGAGTTTGGTTCCAACTAAAATTGAAGTATCATCCAAATTTTTATCTTCCTTTCCAAACTTCTTCAATAAATGTTTAACACATTTCTCTTAATAAAGAAAAATGTGATCACTCTCTTGTAAAATTTTAAGTCCCAAGAAAAACATCATCTCTCTTAACATAAACATTTTAAAAAACTCTTTTATTTGAGTAAAAAAATTAAATAAACACCTTATTAATTTCTATGAAATATAGTATCATTAACTTATTTGATTCCAATAATAGATATCTCCGATGTGTATTTAATGTATAAGTCTCTATCTATTCACCCTTTCTTTAAATTCATCGAATTTAAGAATGCCTAAATATTTCAATACCATGATCATAGAGATTATTTTAGCCCAAATAATAATTTTTTCAATATAGAAACACATATTTCATTATATACAATAAACAATACTTTGGGTTTCTCATTATAAACTTCCACTTCATAAACACCATTTAGTAAGGATGACTTGACATCTATTTGAAAACTCTTGTATCATCTTTGAGTAATGATAATAAGAAATATACTTAAGGATTGAAGCCTAAAAACTAGAGAAAATTCCTCTTCGAAGTCAATGAATTCAATAAAAGAATATATTTAAAATAAAATCCCTATTTTTTTCTTTTCACTTCTCCCTTATCATTTAACTTGTCTTGAAACACCAACTTTATTCTAATAATGTTTGTATTTATTTCTCAAAAACACAATCTGTAACCACC
Source organism: Viscum album (assembly GCA_963277665.1). Classification (NCBI taxonomy): domain Eukaryota; kingdom Viridiplantae; phylum Streptophyta; class Magnoliopsida; order Santalales; family Viscaceae; genus Viscum; species Viscum album. The sequence continues at coordinate 1,970,464,527 of OY728161.1, forward strand.
AATGTTCTTACAGGTGGGTGATTTTGTAGGAAATTTAAATTTTTATTGGTCTATTATAAGTGAAATTATAGATTTATTTTTTTATATTTGGTTTTGGGGTTTGGGTATAAAATTAAGAGATATTTTATATGGGTTTATAAGTTTCATGTGTTTTTAGAAGAGATTAATGTAGTTAGGGTGGCCTTGCCACTAGAATTTGAAGTTAGAAGGCACTAAATACCCAATATAGTGGAAATAGGTTCCTATTGATACCTTAATGGGTGTAGGGGCCCTTATATTCCCATCTACCCGTTAGTTGGCCTATAATGAGTAGACAATGAGGTTCTGATTACCTGTTAGTTCCTAAAATCGTTTTTAAAATGGGAGTGGAAAATAGAGTTTTATTTTTTAATATGAAGACCCTACTAGGGGTAAATTATTACTAGATGTCAGAATATAATGTATCCATACTTCCTATGCCTCCTCTTGTAAAAATTCAAGATTTTATGAAATAATTATTTTCAAAAAAATTCAATTTCTTTGATAGGTTGTATTATATGAAACACTGAGTTTAAAAAAACCTTGATATACTATTAATGTATTATTTAATGTGAAAATTATTTCCTTTCCTTTTGATTAGTAGATATGAATAGGACTAACAAAATTATGAAAAACATATGGTTTACACATGTATAAATAAATTCATTTCTTATCCCTAGATTATAAATGAGAATAAAAATCATTTGAAAGTAAAATAAATGTTTTTTGAAAAAGTGTTTTATGCACAAAATGTGTTTTTATCTTAATAAATTAAATTAATAACTATTAGTGGATTATTTTAATGAAATTAATATAAAATAAATTTAATAAATGTTTTTATCATTCATCTAATATTTTTTCTAGGCATGAGATAATAATAAATCTATTTTTATGCATAAAATCAATTTGTTTCTAAAAGAGATTTCATTGTGTTTTCACACTTATTTTAAAATAAATTTTTAAATTATTATTATTTTCTTGAATAAATTAATTTTATTTTTGAAATAAACATGTAAAAATTATCTTTGATTTAATTATTTAGAATTTTCTGGAAAGAATAATTTTTTAATGAACATTGAGAATTACTAATTTTTATTTCCATTTTGTTTAAAAAATTTAAAAAGTTCAATTTTTTTGAAAATATTTTAAAAGAAAAATGGGTAAAATTATATTAATATTAATCAAATTTATTCCATTTCAATCAATATTTTTTTTCTTTTGTATATAAAAACATTTTGTACTTAAGAAAAAACTTTTCATCAGAAAATCACATTTTTCATCACATTTGCAGTTTTAATTTTAAATTAAATTCAGAAAATTCAATGAATTTTATTTTATTAATATGATTTCTATATTTGGAATTAGAATAATTAATATCAAGTAATTAGGTAAACCTAATTTTTGGTCATATTGAGTAGTAAAAATATTAAAAATTAATTACTACAGTTAAGTTTAAAATGGGTTTATAGGGGGTTAAAATAAAAATATATGGGTTAAAGTGACATAATTTTTTTTAATTCCTATTGGATAGACATATTTTGGCCTTATCTCATGTGAGGTTAAATAATGATCCATTTTAGAGCTTTTTGTCCAAGAAATTGTGGTGTAATTACTGTAAAACATTGAAAAAGTAAAATTGTTCCATTCACCTCAATTATAAAAGGCACTCCTCTCCTCTCCTCATAAAATTTCAAAATCCTTTTTTAGTTTATCCAAGACCTATCAAAATCCTTTTCTTACATCCCTACCTATGAACTAGAGTGTCATGACCTAGCCCATGAAGGCTCTCCTATCCGATAGTATGTCATTCATGACACCCCAAGCCTACCTCCAATAGGACAGGGGCCAAAAATAAGTGACATGTAGGCATACCACACATGTGGGAGGCCTTATCCAAATGCACCTATAGACATAAAATCAAATCTATAAGTACCCACATGATAATAGCAGATAAAATACAACTTATGTCTAAATTCACGAATACATCTACATCCCACAATTAAAGTGTGATAATGTTATAGAAAAAAAGGCCCAAGTACAATCCCACCAGATTTGAAAAAGAGTCAAACCTTATTAAGAACAATGGGTCTACCATGAAACAAAAAATGGTATGAACAATAGTTTGTCAAGATAACTATGATCCACCTAATACTACTCCTCCTAGTACTCTATCATGAAACATTTCATCTATATAAGAAACATCATGTGCAGGCAGAACCCCTGTAGGGGTGAGTATATACATACCTAGTAGATTAACCAAAAATCACCAAACATAGAATGTTAATTGAGAGAGAGAGAGATAAATAGAGAGAGTTTCCAAATCAATCCAAGAAAGTATATAAATCAAGAAGATAGACATAAAAATATATACCTATATACCCATGTTAGATACTAAGTCAAAATTTAGGGTCCCAATATACAACTAGTCTAGGATTACACTTGAGGATCTAAAGAAACACCCATCTAGGAGCACTCACTCCATGATTCTAGATAACACCAATGGGGATTATCTTAGAGGACACACTCGTTGGGACTTTATATTAGGAATAATATGATGGAAATCATAAAATATTGATACTCAAATAGCGAATAACACCTATGGATCATGGGGTACGTCCCAAACAAAATATGGAATTAACTTTCTTGATAGGGGATCAATTCATATGTTTGTTAGTCACATTGATACAAAAAACCACAACGATGGTGGAAAAAGGGAAATGAGGATCCAACCTGAGCCTCATGGGAGGATATCTAATAAAGTCCTCTGAGGGGCCTCACATTTGAAACTCAGGACTGGATGTTATACTAAACCCTCTAGGAAGAAGATTACAATAAATTCATCCCAGAACAAGAGAATACAAATACCATGAAACTAAAAGAGGGAACACAACTAACTAAATTGGAAGAGGAAACACACCCATAACACATTCCACTGGTCTGAAGAGAATTGGGGCACCAAACTACCCTAGAGGGAGTACATGATGTGTATAGTAGGTACACTATGTAACAACTATACCTGGAACTTCCTATGTCCATTCCCATGTACATGGCCCTAGTTGTTCTTATATAAATTTAAATTTACCATGTACCTATATATATCCATTCCTATATACATTGTTTATTTTTGTATACCTAGTCGTGTCCTTAGTTGTGCTCATGTACCTCCACAAAACCATGCCTCTAGGTATAGTGTATCTTCCCATGTGCTCAGAAACATGTCCAATCACCATTACATGTCGTGTACCTTGAGTAAACGATGTGTAGTATTAGATCTCAATCTTTACCAAATAGGAAGAACACATGGTGTGTGCTCTAGAAATACACTCCATGTGATTAGGATTTCTGAATAGGAAATTCGTTCTAACCTCTTGAAATTCCCATTTTCCAAAAATTAGAAACCAATCAACCACCTAGGGGTCCTTAGAAACCATATAAATAGGTTGGAACCTTTATAAAAAATAATCAATGGGAATCAAGGAATGAATCACATAAATACTCTTGCATCATTGTGTAAACAATGAATCTTTAGGTCCACAATGATACACAAATTCTATTATAGCTCGATCAAGTCATGATCACTATAAAGGATGGAGTCTAGGGGTTCCTATGTTCATCCTCACTTCATCCATAGAAAATGGGAGGAGAAAAATACCCATTATTCTATATTCATAGTAGATAATTGGGTGGGGGAGGATTTTTATTCATTCAATTAATTAATTAATTAATGGAATTATTTTTTTCACCTGCCAATTCCTCCCACAAGGTGATCGATGTTAGATGATGTTAGGTCATTATTATGGTAAAACCCATGTACCAAAAACAATAGTGGCCTTGGATTTCTCATCTAAGGTCCCATATAATGTGAAAACCATCTATTATAAAAAGATTCTCATGCATGCTTTGATATGTTAAAATATTTTAATATATCGTTTTCAAGGCTATATGGGACCCAATATGTCATTTCATCTCAACAACTAGCTTCAGAAATATTATTTCATATATTCCAATGAATTATAAGAAAATAATAGATGTTACATTATCCCCATGTTAAGGATTTTCACCCCAAAAATAAAAAATTATACTAAAACAAGTGAGGGTACTAAGACTGTATCTAGATCTCATGATCCTTAGTGCTCTAATAAAGATTCATTTGTTTCCATAAAAAAACCAATGAAATACATCACCTTTGAGGATACTATACTTCTATTCTCTATTCTCTACCTGAGTAATCCAAAAAAAATCCGCATCATCAGTTTCTATTTAACCCCAATCAATCACATGCAATGGGTCATGCACATACCGTCTCATCTATGAAACTTGGAAGACATCATGTATCTAGTATAACTATGACATTAGGGCTAAGGGGTATTCCATATCACCAAATCTATATATTATATAGAAATGGTTGATGAAAATTAGATATAACTTTCCACCCCAGAAAAATATCTACAATCTTTACCGAGGTGAGACCTTACATCTTCTCCCACATTAAACTCCAAAAAACTCCATCATCAGTTAACATAAGACATATGGTAGCTATGGGAAGTCCTCATCTACTTCTAGATAATCTATAAATTCACTATCATCACTTGTACCATCTCTAGGAATAAAATTGATGACTCTCCAAGTTCATTCTAGCATAGTGGTGACTTTTTTGGTCTCCTATATAAAAAATTGAATGGTTCCATACCAAGAGTGGATTGGTTACTATTATTGTTTCAAAAATCCACCAATAGTGGGTTATACTCATAAATATTTCCAAAGTCTAACATGAAATCCCGAAAGCATGTGTTCTATAACTTGAATGGTCCTCTCAATCTATTTATTATCTTGGTAGTGAAACATCATTCTCAAATGAAACTGAGTCTTAAAAGCCTCCTACAATCCTCTTTATAATCATGACATGAATCTAGATTCATGGTATGTAATAATTTTCAATGTAACCACATGGAACCTGAATACATCTTACATGTAAAGGCATCCCAATCTCTCTACTAAACCCCTCTCTGAAATAACTTGGAAGTGGACTGATTTGGTGAGTCGATCAACAATCACGTAGATAGAATCTTGTCATCTAGAAGATTATGGGAACCATATCAAAAAAACCATGGATATAAAATACCCCTTACACTTTAGAAAATATAGGGGATATGACAAATTAGTTGGAACTCAGTGCCCATCCCTCACCTCCTAACAAGTGAGGCATTGAGAGAAAAAATATATTACGCTCTACTTCATCCCTAGCCACAAAAACCGACACAAAAGGTCCTCATACATCTTCACCACTCATTAATGTACCTACATGGGGGAAGTATGAAAATCTCTGAGAACCTCCTCTCATAACATCCCTGATACCAATTTCCACTATCAGAAAAGGATAACGTGCTCCCCACCTTCATAAAATTCATCTAATGAAAGTAAAATGAATATCTATGTGTGAAAGGTCTCACAATTGGTATCTCCAAGACATGACTTACTAATATGTTGTAAATGTAGATGGATAACAACCATTTACTAGAGGTATGTTTTATTATCTTTCTCAACTAATAGAAACTATATCAAGGATAAACACTCTTATGCCACAACCAAAAACTGCGAGAAAGATCTCATATTAAGAGAATCATCCACCACATTTCCCTTCCCAAGAGTATAGAATATCTCAAAGTCATAGTCCTGGAGGGAATGTAACCATATCCTCTATATTGAGTTAATATATTTGTGTAAAAATATATACTTGAGACTATTTTGGTTTGAATAGAAGATAAGCTACCCACCCGTAAGGTATCGTCTCCATATCATCAGGGAAAAGACCATAGCTGCCAGGCCCATATCCTAGATCGTGTAGTTCTTCTCATGTTTAATCACCTATTAGGATCCATAGGAAATTACTTCCCACATTTGCATAAAAAAACTAATTTTATTTCCTTGATACATCATAAATCACCAAGTACTTGACACCATCCTCTAATAGTATCCTGATGGGGGCACTCATCAACCTCTGACTGATCCTACGAAAATCTAGATATAACCTCTCATTACACACTAAATGTTTCCCCTTTTGGGTTAAATAATTCAAAAGTGGTTATTTCATTGAGAAATTTGGTACAACCTATAGTAGCATGACAACCCATGGAATCTCCAAAACTCAGTCGTGTCTAGGATGGATCCCAAGCTATCTCTACCATAATATTTGATTGATCCACTACTACTATAACTTATATGTTGATTTTTCACAAAAACATGACCACTAAAATCCAGAACTAACACTTCAAGAGATTTACATAAATAATTATCTCCTGGGGTACGTCTTGAAACATCCCCAAGTTTCATGTGAGCTCCTCCTCAAATGTTGAGTACACTAGGACATCATCGATTAATATTACCATGATTTGGTCTAAGAAGTTATGAAATATATGGTTTATGAGTCCCATGAACACTATTGGGGCATTAAACATGCATAAAGGAATTAGTAAATACTCATTGTGATAATAGAGACATTATAATTCCATCTTTAGTATATCCTTCTCAAAAACTCAATGTTGGTGACAACCCAACATGAGGTAAATCTTTGAGAACCATTTCCCCTCTCAAATAGTCAAAGAGGTCATAAATTTTTAGAAGTGGATACTTATTTTTGATGGTCACCTGATTCAAGTGAAGGTAATCCACACATAACCTCAAGCTCCCATTCTAATTCTTGGGGAATAATATTGGGGCTTCCTAAGGTGTCACACTGGGTTTGACAAAGCCCTTCCTATATAAATCCTCCAACTTCAACTTTTGCTCATGAAGCTCTGTAGCATCCATTTGATATGATGGAACACATATCGAGGCCATCCTAGGGGTGTAAATCTATGAAATTTTTGATCTAATAGGTGGGAAGTAATCCTGAAACATCCTCATACCCCACCACTATTGTAGGTAGCTGGTAGCCTGTAACAACTACCATCCTAAGGGAAATACTAGCCAACTGGTGAGTGATCAGTTGTATCCTCCTGCTCATTAGCACATCCTACATTTCCTAAAATTAATTCTCACTGATGTAGGAAAACCTCAACCCATCAATGCAAATACACCGCATCCTCCACCTATAACAGTCATTTTCTACATGAACCTAAAATTTTCATCCCATACTTATGATGATGTCATAAGGTCTCATCATTATTACAAAGAGATCCAAAAATAAGCTATACCCACAAGATTTAGGTCACACTTCTAAAAAAATTGTGTGACCATTGAATCTCCACCATTAGAAGTCTCCAAACACAAAGGCTAAGCCATGATTTCTGATTTAATCTCTAGATCATGGATGAGAGATTTGGGAAAAAAGGAATGGATCAAACTTAAGTTCATTAGTACTAAATCTAAAGTAGAAAAGACAAATATTTTACCTTTAATCATCCATGGTGCCTCTAGGTCATAGAACTCTACCACCTACAGTTTCCCTCTGCCTTGACCACTAGCTCCCTATTCATAGAGGGGACCACCTAGGGGATATTGTGGTAATAACTCAAACTATCTGCCACCATCTACTACTATCCCAACTCCTATGCCAGGTCCTCCACCTTGAAAACCTCCCTGATCATATTAATACCTCTTCAATGGAGACCCTTTGACTATCTTTTTATCCACCATAATATGGGTTGAACAATCTTGAGTGGGATATCCATGACCACCACAATATTAGATACACCTCTCCCTTAGTTGGATTAAACCATCCTGTGAGACTTGTTCCATAGACCATCTATCCAAAGACTATCTTTGATAATTCCTATCTTGTATGGACTATTGAGTCTATCATAGACTACCATCTATTGATGTATTAGCTCCAGGGTTACCACTACCGGCAAAAATCAATGGTTACTACTCTACCAAGAAGGTCTTCACTAATAAGGCTTGCTCGAGCATGCCGATATAGGTAGGGATGCATAGATATATCACTATAGAAATGATATCTCGGCTAAGTACCCACTAAAATTTTTAATCTAGGGAGAACACATCTCCTTCCATATCCACTAAGTACTACTTGAGGTTTTTGAACCTCAATAAATACTCAACAAATGAAAGGCTACCCAACTAGAGATATAGAAGATACAAGATACGTACCACTCTTAGTATAGCTAGGAAGAAGTCATATCTAAAGATCTTCCAAAACTATGCCCAAGTGAGTGTCATATAATCTCGAGTTTGGGTCACTAAATCCCACCATCATCCTACGAATCTATGATGAAGACTCACCACCTAGACCCCCATCTTATCGGAAGGTTTTTTTAATATGGAATAATACTAATGAAACTACTCCAAGCCAATCCACTACTTCCTAATGGCCAAAAGTGCCCCAAAACCTAAGGGGTCACTATCATTGGAAATCATAAAGTGTGATCATCTATCACACAAACTATTATGGTCCTTTTATAAACACCTACTACTCAATGGGAGGTGGAATGTCTGGCATAACACCAATAGGTACCAACTTTGGCATAGGTCCCTTTATTGAAGCCTCATCACAAGACTGATCATCATCATGATCATTATAATGTATTTTAGATGGATTTTGACATGGGGTAATCTAGAAATAGAGATGATAATCCATAGTGAAAGAGTATATCTAGGTAACTGACTCAAAAAGTAAATTGATACTAAAACACTGGACTATATGTTTCATGTTCCCATGTTTTTCCTACAACTAGTTCCTACATATACTGAATAAAAAAATAGGTCATTAGAGCCCTAGTTAATAGATATATCGAATTCCACCCAAACACTTGGTTCCCTAGCCTAAAATTAGATATCAAAACACTCCTACACTATTTCCTAAAAACCAAAACCAAACCTCACAGCTAGAAAAACATGAAAATTTGATCATATGGTAGAACCCCCTTTCATTCCACTATCATGACCCAAACTAATTGGTCCCACCTAGCTGGTGGTAAGCTGAGTGTGACATTCCAGTACCTCTCAAATATTCCATGGGATGGTGACCAATTATGAGTAGGCATATTACACACATGGGATGCCTTACCTTAATGTAATTTTACACAGACACACACATACATCTCCAAGTACCCACATCATTCTAAAGGGTAAAATAAAAAAAATATAAAAATGTAGGAATATATCTATATAAAAATTATACAAGAAAGAAAAAAAGAAAAAATAAAATCCCAGCAAAGCTATAAAAGTGTCCAATAAACTAATAAGAAAGAGGATTACAGTCAAACACAACCTAGTATGAGCAGCACTATATCTAATTTTCTATGTTATACCTACTCTTGGTCCTCCTAAGACTCCATTATGAAATATATTTTATGCATCATACATGAAATGTATAGGTAGAACCGATGCATTAGTGAGTATATACAAACCCATTATGATTCTTATAAATCACTAAACATAGAAAATAAATAGATATTGAAGGATTACAACTCAACCCATTAAGTTATGTCAATCAGAAAGTGATACATAAAAAGAAAAAACCTGATACTCAAGATAAAAACTAAGTCCCAAGTCAGGGTCCGAACATAAAACTATCCTAAGATTATGATCAAGGCTCTAAATAAACACCTATATGGGAGAACCCACTCAATGAGTCTTGAAAACACTAATGAAACTCATCTAATATGACACACTTGTCTAGATATACAATTAGGAATAATTATACATAACTTAATAGATCATGATAATCAGATATGGGATCACACCTAAGGCTCATCAGGAATTTCAAAAACCCAATATAGAGTTAACCTTCTAGTTATGGTATAAATTATCATGTATCAAAGTCATGTTGATACCAAAAAACTATCCTAGTGTGAATGGTGGGAAATGAGTATCAAACTTAAGACTTTTGGGTGGATTCCTTCTCTAATACTTTGAGGGGTCTCATGTCCAAAACTCAAGACTTGATGTCATACTAAACCCCCTAAGGGAGATGATTAAGATAAACTAATCCTAGATTAAGTGACCAAAAATACCCTGAACTAGAAACAGGGAACATACACAATTGAATTTGAAGAGTAGATGCATTCATCTCACCTTCCACTGGTCTGAGAAGAATGTGGGCTCCAAACTTCTTCTTAGGGAGTACACAACATGTATAATAAGTATATAGTGTGTATGGATAAAACTATACTTGCCTATGTCCAAGCCCATGTACATTGGAAATGCCCATGTAACTAGTGGTGTCCATTACCATGTAAATTGGCCATTCCCATGTACAAATAAACATTTAAACCATTATAAATTGGTCGAACCTATGTATCTGGACATGTATGTGCCGATGTACCTCCACATGGCCAAGCCTCTTGGCATTTGGTGTCTTCCCATGTGCTTGACCACATGGAAAATACCTACTACATGGTGTGTACCTCAATTAAATGTTGTGTAGTACTAAATATAAACATTCCTTAAATGGGACAAACACACATCTTGTGCTCCAAAATTATATTCTATGTGATCTTGATTTTCAAATGGGAAATCCCTGGGAACCTTTTCAAACACTAGTTTTCCCATAATTAGCTATAGATGGATCCCTAATGGGTCCTTATCATTCATAAAAAGGGATTAAAACCTTTAAAAAATCCATAAATGGGGATCAAGGCATAAAAAACATAGATCTACCTATATTTTTCCATAAACAATGAATCTTTGGGTGCAAAATGATGCTTGGAAGCTACTACACCTCGATCCGCTCTCGATCACCATCAAGGATAAAGTCCAGTGACACCTCTATTCCTCCTCAATTTATCTATCAATAATGGTGGGATAAAATGAGTCCTTATCCTCTATTAATATGAATAATTTGGTAGGGAAGGATATTTATTCATTTAATTATTTAATTAATTAAATGAATTCTTTCTCACTTTCGCCAATGCCTCCCACCAGGTGTTCAATGTCAGCCGACAATATGACGTTCTTAGGGTGAACCCATTATCCCAAAAACAACCATGACCATGTATTTCCAATTATAGGTCCTAAAAAATTTGATTTTTTTTTGAAAATATGTGTGTGATTGATTTTATATATTTAAATGTTTTAATATATCATTTTCAAGGTCGTTCAGGCCTTGGAATGTCGCACCGTCTCATCACATGGATTTGAAAACATTATTTCATATATTCAAAAGTAATAAAAAGAAAAAATATATTTCAAATAGAGTCCTTGGAATGATTAAAAAACTATCCATGGATGGATTTAGGTATAAACCTAAAGAAGATCTTAAAATAAGAGGTATAGTTCATAACCATTCATTTTCATTTTTTATTATTCAAAATCCTCTAAATATTCTCTATATATGATGAAATAATAACACTAGTATCATACATATACTTATAAATTATTATGTTAATTTAATAACCTATATCCATATCCTCTTCTATCAGATGGGAAACTGAACTGTTATTCATGTGTATAGTAAACTACCTCATCATAAACCTATGTAATTAATTTCCCTTCACAATGTATCATGATTTTATTTAATGATGGATTTAAAGTATATATAATATATTAATTAAATAATTATACTTATATAATTATAATATCAAATATACCTGATTACCTTCCAAGCCCTTGAAAAATAATAACATCACTCGTGCGTACGTGTGAACTACCGCCTCCATGAAACGATCTAATACGTCTTTTATTTAATTTTTACATGGATGTTAATGAGAATATATTTAAAAAATATAAATAATTTCTATGATATAATAATTATTAAATAAAGGTTAATTATTGTGTATCTATCAATCTCTCTATCCATCAAAAAATGGAAACATCATTCATGCATATATACCACCTATCATATCCCTTAATGATGTAATTCATTTTCCTATATTTAAAATTTAAGGATGAATATAAATTTGTATATAATTAATACCAATGATATTTATATAATGATTGAAATCTTTTGGATGATGTAACTATAATTAAAGTAAAGGATCAAAACATGAAAACCAAAATATACATGAAAAATAAAGCATTTATCACATGAAGCAATGATTTTAATAAATAATTGTTAACAAATGTGAGATAAAAGGTTTTAAGTAAACAATATATGGTATGATGTATATGATTATGGTTATTTCATAGATTTATAAAAAATTATATTTACTATATATGAGGTTCAAATGTGTTTTCATTAAGTCGAGACTAGAGGTAAGGGACTTTCGTCTCACTTTTATGTTCATGGGACACATGCCTTATTCATCACTTGTTTCTTTTTTGTGGTGTATATGAATGTATTTTACATTTCATATCATAAAAATTATGGGATATAAAGATCAAAATAAGGTTATTTAATTCATGGGTATTATAAATAAAAAAGTTACTAATGTGGTAAGGGTTTTATGATACAATCTCATTGTTTATCAGGATTGGTTATGATTATGCTTCCAATGATGAAATATTATGATCTATATCCCAAAAAAATCATTAATTTATTTTCTCTTATGGTTATTTATATCAAATACATGTTTTCCTCTCATTTAATATCTTTATGTACTCAAGAGTCTAAAATAATGTTTTAAGAAAAAATTTACTTCATTTCTCTCTTCGGTTAAAAATCCATTCCCTTCAATGTCCATGTTTTCAAAAATAGTTTTCAAGAATGATTTTAGTATTTTAAAAATATTGTATAGAGTTATTTTTACCCACGATTTAATTTTTTAAAAAATAGTGTAAAATGAATCTTATTGTCTTTTTCTAAATGATTTACCTTTTGACTTTTTCAAAAATGTGTGTAAGGATTGTTTTTTTAACTTATATGGGATGAACTGAGTTTCCATACGCCATGAAAACTCAATTATTTTAATATTAATTTAAATGTTCTTAAAATTATTTTCAAATAAAATTTTATCTTTAATATTTGAGAATTTTTATTATTTTAATGAGGTGATTTTAAAATGGAAACAATATTTTCCTCAAAAATGTTTTAAAGAAATTTTATGGTATTTCTATTTATCAATGAAAAGAACCCTTATATTAGTTATTATCTATTAGGGATATGATACAATGATAAAATACATGTTCTTTAATTGGAAGTTTTATGATTAAAATGGAATTTTTTATCCAACCTAACTTTTCCCACTGGTAATTCTCTGATGAAATGTTTATGAAACACATTTACTTTTTATGGGTTATGATATGATGAGTATTTTTGTGCATATATTTTTATGATTATAACAACCATTCACTTTATTTCACACATAAACATATTTAATTACATAAAACCGTCACATGATACAATATAGAATATTGAAAGGTCTAGTGTATTTGGGGATTAGGAACATTACATAACTACTTGAAACATTAAATACACATCTTTATTGAAAACTTCTTTTACATGACCACACACATTCATTCATACTTAGCATTGCATGGGATAACATGAGGACATGAATAAAAAAAGGGTGAGCTATAAATCCCAATAATGGAGTAAAAAAGTCATAACCTGAATAATGCAATACAATTTAGGCAATAGGAATATCAATTGATCACAAGAGAAACATGAACATAAAGGCATGATATTGCATGATTATCATAACTTGGAAATGTTGCAAAAACATTTAACATGATATTAGCATGATCAAAGGCTCATTTCACCTGAAGAATGAGTAAACCCTCATTGAAATTGAATTAGAATGAGTAAACCCCCATCTTACTTGACGTATCATGATACTAATATTTACCCAATTCATTGGAGTGCTATCAGGGTGAACCCTTCTTAATCATTTAATTTCATGCATAAGTGTGCCACATGGATCATACAACATCAGATCATTAAAAATGATCCTTTATTACATGATAAAGGGATGTTGAATACATAAATGAAACAATATAATAAATAATCAAATGTGCATAAAGGTTAATACCCTTGATAGAGAAATGGTCATGGTATTCACTACACAATGACTTTGGCTTGGAAAATCATGGTACAATTTTGGCAGCAAAACGATGTGACATAAGAATTAATAAAAATGGTTTATGAGAATGAAAAGGGTATCTCATTATATATATATGAAATTTAAAGTAAGGGGGTCATATATATACATGTACCAATATATGTAATGAAATTTAGATGCATAATATAAAATAATTGCTTGAATGTAAATGAGGAGAGAGAAAACCCTTACGGAATTTCGACATGGTAATGGGTGTACATGAGAGGAATTAATGAGTGAGAAATGGGTATATCATCATTAAAAAATAATTAGGAAATTATAAGGGAGGTTATAAATCATACCTTAATATTTGTAATTGAAAATAAAATGGTACAACAACAAAAATAAACATGGTCAAAAAAGATAAAGGGAGAAATCCTTTACTTGGAAGTGTGATTCCAAATGCTTGGGAGGGGATTGAGAGAGGATTATTGGGATATTGGGGAAAATTGGTAGTATTCAAGAGATAGGAGGAAATGGGTTGGTTGATCTCCAAATGGTTTGAGTGAATAGGAATTAGATATTGAGTGAGTTTATATATGAAATGAGAGGGAATTCTTTATTATTTTGGTTTTGGACACTACACATTTAACTAATCAAAACCAAAACCCATCCCATGGTTTTTCCCATTGTTTTTGTCAAAGGGGAGTGGAAAAAATTATCTTATAATGAAAATTCCCGAACTTATTAAAATATTATTCTTGCTTATGTGGAGGTGAGTCACACTATCAAGGAAATCATTTTAAAATGTTAAAATGATTTATAAGTCTTGGAGGGTCCACTATGGCTTCGTAAAATTTATAAAAAAAATATGAAATCACATTATTTTAAAGATAAAACATATATTGGCCGAAAAATATTTTTATAGTATTTTATTACATCACTATTGGGTCATTATGGTGTCATAAAACACATTATATATTTAAACGGTATTTAATTTTTACCCAAAAATTCAAAAGTCTCAGAAATTGATGAAAAATTTACCATTAGATAATTTTGATATATTGAATCCAAAAATAATATTAATTTTATATCAATAATTTTCTAAATATGTGAATTTTTACTTTTAAAATAAAAACTGACATTTATAAAAAATTCACGGGTCTTGACAAACAACAGCTTTCAAACCTTAATAAGAATTTCAATTATATTCATACAAATGTTTAGATTATTTATATTTAATAAAAATTACTTTAGTAAAAATATATTATTAAAATATTATTTAATTAAAAAATCCATTAATTAATAAAAATATATTTCTTACTTGAATATTAACTAAAAATACTATTTGTGCTTTAAAAACTATTTACAAAGTAAAAATAATAATATGAATGTATATTCTATATTCTATACAAAAATATTGCACATTATCATATTGCTAGGGCCATGTTACATAACCCCTTATAACACCCACATAAGACCTAAGGGTAAGGTGTGAGATGGTGATTGACTCTTGGGGTGGCTCAGATAACATCGCTTGGGTGGTAATCTCTATTAACTT
Source organism: Viscum album (assembly GCA_963277665.1). Lineage (NCBI taxonomy): Eukaryota > Viridiplantae > Streptophyta > Magnoliopsida > Santalales > Viscaceae > Viscum > Viscum album. The sequence goes on from OY728161.1 coordinate 1,970,479,980, forward strand.
CAACTTCACCCATAATTGATTCTGTTCAAGCTTAACGTGTTGAAGCTAGGCTTGGGATTGGTCAAGAGAGAATCCTGGTGATGCTACCTCATTACCAAGATCCGGAAAATGGGTTTCGTATTGAGCAATTCTACTGGATGAGGAAATTTCTTTGTTTGTCTATAGAAATTCGATTTGTTAAAGCCCTATATTTATACTAATCATGTGGTCACTATTCAATTGCTATATTAGAAACGGTAAAAATTCTTAACAGTATTTTAAAATCCAAAAACATAAAACCAAGGAAGTGAGTATGTTTTATATAACTATTTTACATAATAATACATTTAATTTGATCAAGAGGAATTTTCATTGATAAAATTTTGGGTCGTTACAATGATCTTCAATCTATGATGGGTGGGACCAGAAATATTTATCACCCCAATGAATTGGGTAATGATTAATGCTCTATGATCTGAAAGAAAAAATAATAGGTTATCCCAATACAAAATAAAATAGGGTACATGAGAGGTTATCCCATGCTCAAAAGAGTGAACTTGGGAGGTTATCCCAAGCCCGAATTTGCTACATAGGTGGGTATCCCAAGCCTAACATGTTATGAATTTCCTGGTGGGTAACACTAGCATAAGATAATATATGGTTATGTATATTCTAAAAATCTATGTATTATGCCAATTTTATTCTTCCATGTATTATATTATTTGATTCCTTTATGTTTTTTGTATTATGAACTACCAAGATTCGTTACAAGAATGAAGTTAATAATACATGATATATAGGCTATGGTTTCCAAATTTTATTATCATGTTATCATACCCTTATGATCATGTTATGTTGATATCCCCCTTGTTTACCCTTATTGGGCATCTGAGCACACCATTTCTTATATTTCCTTTCCCCATGTTATGAAGAAATAAATTATATATGATGTTTATAATAATAGTTATAGTTATGAATAACATGGTGTGATATTATGTAGTTCACTTATCAACTAGTTGTTTATGTATCCAAGTCTCCAAATTTACAAGACCTATACAATTATGGTGTGGATCGTTATATTTTGTAATGAATATTCATCTATTAAGTTGTGATATCTATATATGAAAATTATGGGTCACTAAAGTATATACCAGAGAAAGGATTAGTAAACATTTGGAAACTAGGATGAGAAAAAATTTGTGATAAACCTAGGGATAACTCAATGTTTAAAAAAGTGTCCTCAAATTTTAGTAAAACATAGAGCAATGGGTTTCCATTAAATTACATCCTTATCAAGATATTATAAGTGGATGTGGATCTAGAATAGTTATACCTTGGGGTAATAACATAAAAAAGGGTAAATTGGGATTTGTCTCAATCAGAACTTGGTGCATGACTATGATCCTTGCTACACACTTGGTTTAACACTCTCAAGGGATATGATTTGTAAATTTAAAAACTCTTTATGAACCATCATGAAATATTTTAATAAATGGAAACCATGAATGAAATATTTTAAACCTAAAGTTTCTTAGATTTAAAATAATGTGTCATGATTTAGACATCCTATAAATGATTTTTCATGATCATGTGGTTCCCCAATATTATTATTGTTTCTCGTACTAATATTTTATGTTTTAGTCAATGGATAAAACCTAAAAGAACCATGTTAATTCTGAATTAAATAAAAAATGAAATGGATGTCTCCTTGGGAAACCCAATGTTAAGGGACTTGGAATAAAAAATATATTTCCTCTACCCAAACAAATTTCTCAATATAGGAATCATGATAAAAATAAAAACTAGTAAAATAAGGAACAATTTTATATTGATTACTTCACGAGGCAAGGTATTCCCTCTTGTAGTGGTTTTGCAGATCCCCTGGTTACCAAACTATAAATCAGTACCATTGAAAATATATTTTCTATCCTCCAGTGTTTGGTTCCAGAAAATTCATTTTGATTGTCTATAATTTTTATGTAAAAGAGTATCAATGGTGGGATTTTTTCAATAATATGCTAAAATAGGAATAAATTGACTATATGGAGTGGGATGAGTTTAAGATCTTATTGTTCAATAAGTAATTTCCTCATATTATTTATATCCATGAGCTAATGTAGAAGGATAGTTAATTTATTGGTATCTATATGGAAAATTTTAAAATACATGAGAGGTATGAATCTAGTATTATCATCCAACTTGAAAATAAGGTTGATAGACTCTTTAGTATTTTAAACCCAACTCTTAAAAAGAAGTAACCCATACGGGGCTTCAGTAGTTATAAAGAAATCATTCCATGTGCTATCAAGGTAGGTATAAATATTAGACTTACCCATAAATCTCATGGTTTTTATAAAAAAATAAATATTAAATTCAAAGTAAACTGTAAAATCCATAGAGAGAATATTATGATATTTCCACCATGCATGAAGTGTGGAAGGAAATATAGAGTAAATTTTATTAAAGGGGATATAAAAATTTTTATTTGTGGAAATGAAGTTCATAAATTGGTTGAATATCACTGTAATGAGAAGAAGTTATATAATGATGTAAATACATATAAATACCCACAAAATGTACCACCCACAGTCAATCTTTTAAAATGAATGAGTATGTGCAATATGATAACTGGTGCACTCATCTAAATGTTAATGGTGATGATCGATGTCAGCAACCAATTAAGCCTAGATAAAAACTGTAATATTATGTGATAAAAATTTATAATGAAGGATAAGATAATTAAATGGTAAAAGGTACACTTACCATCCACTCTAAAACTACTAATATGGGATCCTGTCTTTTTATTACATAACTTTACATATCATTTTACAAATAGAGGATCTTTTAATGTTTAGTGTCTTAGAAAAGAGGTACGTAATACATGAGAATTTAAAATATTATTATATTAAACATGAATAAATTCTTTATGATTCATCCTAATTACATTCATTACATCTCATAACATGGGGACATACATCAATGGAAATGGTGAGCAGAAGGCCCAGTAAGAAAAAACAAGTGGAGCAATTTACATGTGATCTTGAGAAATGTTGACAAGAACATGAAGAATATAAATATGGAATAAAAAAAGAGAGCATGAGGCATATAATAAATAAAATCAATTGAATTATAACTTCTAATTGTGGAAAAATAATTTAATTTATTCATTCATAAGAATATCACCAAGGTTTATCACAGAGGTGTCGTAAAGATTACTAAGGTTATTCACCAAGGTATTGTAAAACTTCTCATCTATAGAGATTAAATTATTTAGCATATAAATTGAAGAACTATTAGGGTAGACCCTTAATATGTATTAATTAATTTGATCTACATAGATCATAATTAAATCATATCATTAAAAAACATGGGGGGAATAAAAGGAAAAGGTATCATTTTAAAATCATGGTGTTTTAGAAAGTTCTTAAAAACACGATCCTCTGCCATTTTGAAAACATGGAAAAAGAGGGAAGGTTTCATGTATGTTAATCCCTGAATAAAAATAGTTAATTTTGAAATATATGTGAATACACCTATAGAGGATAGAGGTTTGGGTATTAATAATGAAAATAAAATAATTTCTAGATAAAAAGAGAGAAATTTTGACACAATCATCTGACAACATAGCAGGTATGAAACATGGTTTTAGAAAACATTAAAAAGAGAGAGGAAAATTGTATCCCATTAATAAATAATTATTAATAAAGTAAAGGGATAGAATAAAATGTAAAGAAGAATATGGTATGAAAATTTTAAATACATACCACATAAAATGGAAACATGTAAGGAAAAGTGATGTTGAGAGTTCCCTTACCTTGAATAGTGACTGTTAAAACTTGAAGATCAGGACATTGGGGGCTTGAGGACACCTTGGGACGAATCATTGGGAAGTAATAATATCATATATTCATAGAGAATTATTTTTTAATGAAATTAAATTAAGTAATGGATGGGTATTTATAGAAAAAGTGAGTGGGGTTTTTATTAATTTTCTTGGTCACCTCATTAGTGGTATTTTCAAAACCATGGGCTTTCCCATGGTGTTGGCCGCATGGGAAAAAATTGAGTTAAATTAACACATAATATTAGAACATAATTTTAAATTAATTATTTCATAATTATGAAATATATATGATTTTATTAAACATAACAAAGAACTCAAACTGTATTTTACTATTCCTGGAAAACTAAAGTATTTTATAAAATGATCATAAATTAAACCTATCATAGTATCAATATTCTGAATTAAAAAATGAAATTTATTTTATCATAATAAATCTATAAATATGAAAAAAAATTAAATTTCATCTTTAAAAAAACTTATTTATTAAAAATAAAAGTGGATAGAAAATGCATAGTAAAATTGAATAGTGAAATATATGACACTTGAAAAACTAATATTATATTATAATTTATAATTAAAAATGAGTTTTTTATAAAAATATTAAATTACTATAAACAATATTAATAATACCCTTGTTTATTATAATAATTATACGTTTCCTAGAAGGTACAATTTCTTTCCAAAAAATAAATTTATCAAAATCTATCTTAATTTTATTTAGCAAAACTATTCTTAAAACAGAAAACACGGAACAAAAATTTAATTAATACAAATTCTTTACAATTTATGTAACTAATGCCTTGTAACATAACCCTTTATAACACCTACATAATACCTAAGGGTAAGGTGTGTGATGGAGATAGAATTGTTGGATGAATCAGATAATATTGCTGGAGTGGTAATTTACACTAACTTGAACTTCTCCCATAGGTGATTTCATTCACGATTAACATGTTGAGGCTTGAATTGAGATTGGTCTAGAGTGAATACCAAATATGATACATCCTATCCAAGATCCGAAAAATTGGCTTTGTATGGCATAACTCTACTAGATGATTCCATTGACTCTTCTTTCTGTATTATTTTTACCTTGTCATTTCTATTTATAAACAATAATCACAATGTTAAGAGTACTGTTTCCTATAGTCATATTGACCAATTGTCACATTGACCAATGACCAAATAATTGTCAAAACTATATGGTCACATTAAAATATACTTACTTAATTATAAATGAGATATTTTTTATATATTAATATAACACACATTTTTAGAAAATAAATATCGTTTTAAAAGGTTTTGGTTGTGATATTCTCCCTCTTTAAGAAATTTAATCACTGAAATTTCAACTCATTTTCTCAGTTGAGAAATGGTGAGGGTACTTCTGCCGCATTTTTTCCTTGGGTTCCCAAGTCCCTTCTTTATACATGTGGTTCCTCCATAACACTTTGACGAGGTGGGTAGTCTTGTTTCCTAGAACCTAGTCCCTATGCTCTAAGATCTCCATATGCTTCTCCTCATAAGAGAGATCATGTTCCAGTTGTACTACCTAAGGATTCAGTACATGTGAAGGGTAAGGTATGTACTTCCTAAAGAGACATACATGGAATACATCATGAAATTGAGATAGATTTGGTGGAAGTTATACCCGATAAGATACTAGTCCTATGAGATCAAGGATTTCATAGGGGCCAATGTAACTGGGGATAAGCTTCCCTTTCTTTCAAAATTTCATGACTCTATTCCACGGTGAAATTCAATGGAAGACTTTATCACCAACATCAAACTCCAAGTCCATTAGATGGTTGTCAGCATATCTCTTTTTCCAACACCGAGAATCCTTAATGTGTTGTTGGATTGAATAAACCCTTTTTATCATCTCTTGAACAAGATTAGGCCCAAGAGGCTTTCTCTCACCACCTTCATCCTAACAAGTAGGAGTTCTACATCACTTACTATATAGATCTTCATATAGAGCCATTTATGTACTCGAATGGAAGTAGTTGTTGTATGAGATCTCAACTAATAGGAGATTTTGATCCCATCCAACTTTAAATTACATAGAGTAAGTTCTCAGCATTTCCTTGAGTGTTTGAATAGTCCGTTCAGATTGGAAACTGGTTTAAGGGTAATAGGCCATACTGAAATTCAATTCGGTACCTAGAGTATATTGAATATTTCTCTAAAATTTTGATCTAAACCATGGATCATGATTAGATATGATATAAAGTGAAACTACATGTAGCCTTACCAATTCCTTTACATATATCTCACTGAGTTGTTCATGAGAGAAAGCTTCCCAAATAGTGATAAAATGGGTTGTCTTGGTTAGTCGGTTCATGATATTCCATATTACAGTATTTCCTTTGGATGTTTTCGAGAGACAATTGAAAAAATCCATAGTGATATTGACGCACTTACATTTTGGTATGGTTAGTGATTTTAATACCCCTTTAGAAAGTTGTTACTCTGCCTTAAATTGTTGACACACCTGGCACCTTATGGTGTAGTCGTCTGTCTCCCTTTCCATGTTATCCAACCAATAATTATCACGAAGGTCCATGTACATTTTAGTGCTTCCAGGATGTATAGAGAAAGTAGACATATGAGATTCATCCATCAACTCATTCTTTATTTCTATAATAGATTGAATACATAGTCTTGTAGGAAATTTCATTACACCATCTTGATCAATATTGAACTCTGGAAACTGCCAATTCTTCACAACCTCTAACTTCTTCTACAATAAATGATCATCTATTTGAGATTTCTTGATCTTATCTAGTAATGATTGTTGATAAATCATTCATTAAATTCCTGATGATATCCCTTACCTTACGATTCCCATGTCCAGTTTTACTAGGTCTTTGATCAAAGGATTTTTTTTGAATCCTCACTATTTCCAACATAATAGGGTATTTCTACTTAATTCATCCATGACATTATTTTCTCTTTCAGGATGATAATGAATAAAAAATAATATTCTTTTATAAGTTCCAACCATATCCTATATATCATGTTCAATGCCATTTTATTGAAAATATACTTAAAACTTTGATGGTCTGTGTATATATCACATTTCTCTCTATAAAGATAGTGCCTCTATATCTTCAGAGCAAAAACAATTGTAGCCAGCTCTAGGTCAGGTGTAGGATAGTTCATCTTAGGAGGTTTCAACTGTCGATATGCATAAGAAATCACATTTTCATTTTTTATAAGGGACCACCCAATTCCTTTCAGATATGAAACACTATAAATAATGAATCCTCCTCCGATAAAGGGTAGATTTAATATCGATTTAGTAATCAAATTCTTATTCAACTCTTAGAAATATTCCTCACAATCCTTTGTCCATATGAACTTAACCACTTTTCAAGTTTAGTTAGTTAGTGGACTTGAAACTCATGATTTTAGTTTTCAAAAACCTTCAATAATATCATTCTAAACCATAGAAACTATGAATCTATGTTATTGTTGTAGTCCAAGGCCACTCTTCTACAACTATTGTCTTTGTAGGGTCAACTAAGATTCCTTAACTGATTACAATGTTCCCCAAGAATGAAAATTACTGTAACCAAAATCACACTTACTAAAAATTCCAAAAAACCTTTACTTCCTTAGAGATTTTTGTATCAAAATTATATGATCCTCATGCTCCTCAAAATTTTTGGAATATATCATAATATCACCAATAAAAACTACCACAATGTTATCAAGGTAGTCCTTAAAGACTCTATTAATCAAATCCATAAAAATAATAGGAGCATTAGACAAGCCAAAGGTTATTACAACAAACTCATAATGCCCATATATTGATCTAAAGGTGGTATTTAGAATATCTTCTTTTTTCACCCTCAATTGATAATAACTAGATCAAAGATCAATCTTGGAGAATAATTAATCCACATAAAGCTGGTCAAATAAATAATCAATTTTTTGAAGAGGGTAAATGTTCTTCACTATGATCCCACTAATTTATTTGTAATCAATTCATAGTCACATTGATCCATGTTTCTCATTAAAAAAGAGAACAAGTGCTCCCAAAGGATACAAACATGTGAAAATAAACCCTTTATCTAAAATATCTTGGAGTTTCTTATTTAATTATTCCAACTCCACATTTTCTATTCTATATAGGGTTTTTTGTATTGTCTTGGAACCAAGCATGAGTTAAATAGAGAACTATACCTCTCTTTCTAGGGTAGGTCCAAGTAAATTCTAAGGAAATACGTTAATGTATTTCTAAATGATGGGGAAATTCTCTATTTTAGCACTTTCATTTCCTTCTTCATATTCACAAACCATATCTATAAAGAAGGCTATGGGTGGTTCTTCTTTACAAAACATAAGTTGAGATATATCTCCTTGAAAAACAAATGTAGGTTTTCCAGTCAAGAATATTGATATTTCTTTACTTCTAAATTTGATCTTAGAACTATACTTTGAGATCCATTCTATCCCTAGTATTATTTCGAATTCCAAGATGGGAATGAATACTAGATTTTAGATGAGATTATGCTCTTCAAAGTGAATAATGGAGTTTCTAAACACCATTTATGCTTGGATAACACCTCTATGATTCTTAACTAATAACAATACTTCTAGATATTCTGAGATTGATTCTATATTTTTTTCAAACTTGGAGGAAATAAAGGAATGCGTAGAACCATAATAAATACAGGTTCATGCTAGATTTGAGGAAAAATGAGAGTAACTTACACCATAACATTAATAGATTAAAATTCATCTATCATTATAGAAAAATAATAACCTTGCATCCTTGGTCTATACTAAGGTTGATGGTGATTACCCTCCACTTCCTTCAAAATTAGACAGTGATCGACAAAGCGCCTGATCTATCCACAGTTTAATCATTGGACTTATGGTAGGGCCTGACCATCCTTCCTTTTTCTTTGTGTTGAGAAGTTGAGGATTCACATCACTATGATAGTTACAAGTGATATGGCCATCTCTTCCACAATTGTAACACTTCCCTCTCCCGAGCATGAAGTAACCCAAATGCTTCTTCCCATATTTATTACACGTGTGAAGTTCCACTTTCTTTCCACATATTCCATGATCAATGATCCTCCCTAGGTTTGGTTATAGATTTATATTCTTCTTATTCAATTTGTGTGACCACTATGTCTCATCGAACACCAATTCAACCATCATAGCACTCATTACAATTTCCTTATAATTATAATAGTCTTTATTGGCTAAATTCTTTCGTAGATGAAGTCTTAGTCCACCAAAGAATCTATCAAACTTATTATTTAGAACCATGAAAAAGAAATAGGTATAATGAGAAATTGTTGTGAAATTCATCTCACAATAGTCAATAGATTTATTCTCCTTCTACTTTAGTTCAAGGAATTCCTTCTCTATTATTGTTATCATCAAAAGAGGGAAATACTTATTAATGAAGATTCCCCTGAACTCTTCTAACTCCAAATCCTTAATCTCCCCTCTTGGCCTCATGTTTTCAATTAGTTCCAACCACTGATCAACTTCTCCCTCTAAATGGTACACAACCAGAGTGAATTTATCTTGTTCTGAACAATTATGTATATAAAATATCTTTTCTATACTGCTTATCTACTATTACAAAATAAATGAGTATGTATATCCATTGAATTTTAGTGGTCGTTGATGTATAAAGGAATCAACAAAATGTTGTTCCATTCAAGGTGAAACTCGTCTCTCATCTTAATTCAAGTTATTTCACATTACTTGATATAGTTTATTCATCATTCTCATGAAGGTTTCCATTCTGGATTCTATAAGAGGGCCATCAGTTCATTGTTTATTTCTCTCATCATTTACATGGTTCGTCATATTTCCCACCATTTTATAAAAGAAGAGAAACTTAATGAGAAACCTATTTCTTTTAATAATATTATAACTCTAAAAGAATTATATGTCTTAACACATTATGCTTAAATTATTTATTCATTAACTACAATTAAATTTTCTATAAATCCTTCAAAATAATTCATAAATATATTGTTATTTACCAAACATATCCCCCGGGAGTGTCAAACCAGGAGTGCAGTCATGCACCAATTCCCTTTCAAGTCTAGATCAACGTGGTATTTTTTTGGTTTTACCCCTATATACATCAATTCTAGAGCCACATCCTCTTGTTTGTATCCATATAGAGATTTATTTTTTTAAAAAACCACTTACATAATATTTTACCAAAATATCGGGAAGTTTTACTATATTTAAATTTTTTTTGAAGTTATTCTTAAAGTCATCATATCCTAATTTCCAAAAATAATTGAACATTATGTTGATACCAACTATGGAATCCAACCTTTTTATTACATAACATTACATAGCATTTTATAAATAGAGGATATTTTAATGTTTATTGTCTTGGAAAAGCGTAAATAATATATGAAAATTTAGAACATTATTCTATTAAACATAAAAGGATTATTAAAAGTTCATACTATGTGAATTTATTTCATTCCATAACTTGGGGACGTACATAAATGGAAAGGGTGAGAAGAAGGACCTGTAAAGGAAAAGAAGTGAAACAGTTTACAATTGATCTTTAGAAATATTGATAAGAACTTTGGGAATAACAATATGGAATGAAAAATAGAAAATGAGGAATATAATAAATAAAATAACTTGAATAATAACATGGAAACGTGGATACAACATTTAATTGATTCATTCATAAGCATATCACTAGGGTTTATCACTGAGGTGTCATAAAAATTTCCATGGTTATTTACCAACATATCATAAAACTTGTCATCTATAGAGATTAAATTTTTTATGCAATGCATTAGAGTTCTATTTTGGTTCACCCTTCATATGTATTAATTAATGTGATCCCTATAGATATTAATTAAAAACTCTCAGAAATAATATGTTAATAATAAAATAAATGGGTTTCATTTCAAAATCATGGTGTTTTAGAAAGAGTTTAAAAATAAGCTCTTTTTTTATTTTAAAACTAGAGAAAAGGATGGTGAGGTTCATGTATGTTAATCATAGAATTAAAATATATCATTTATAAATCTATTTGAATACCCCTATAAAGTATATATTTATGTCTAATCACAAAAAAATAATTTCTTGATAGAAGTGATAAATTTTACGAAAAAAACTCGACAGCATAACAAGTTTGAAACATGGTTTTATAAAACATTAAAATGAGATAAGAAATGGTCTCCCATTTATAAAGGACTCTTAATACTATAATGGAACATAATAAAATATACATAAGAATGTGGTATGAAAATTTTAAATACATACCACATAAAAAGGAAATATGAAAGGAAAAGAGAAGTTGATATTTCCCTTACCTTCAATAGTTACTCCTAAAATGTGAAGATTGGGACTTTGGGGAGATTTAAGACAAATTGGGAGGAATAAATGGGAGGTAATACTATGAAATATTAATGAATAATGATTTTTTAATGAACGTAAATGAATTAATGGGTGGGTATTTATAGAAAAAGTGGGGAAGTTTTTTATTAATTTCCTTGGACACCTTTTTGGTGGTATTTGCAATACCATAGGATTTACCTTGGTATTTGCCCATGGTATTGTCCAATTGGGACACTTATTGAGTTATATTAACACATAAGAGTATAACATAATTTTAAATTAATTATTACATTATTATAACATAGTTGTATTGTCATTATACTTACTAAAAAAACTCAAACTATATTTTTATAATTCAAAATAAACTAATGTATTTTATAAAATTTTCGTAAATTTACCCTAACCTAATATCGATATTCTAAATTCAAAAATGAAATTCATATTATCATAAAAAATATATAAATATTATAAATTTAACTTTTAACTTTAAAAATATTTATTTATTAAAAATAATAACGGATATAAAATGTATAGTGAAATTTTTGATACTTGAAAAACTAAAATTATTTTATCTTTTATAATTAAAAACGATTGTTTTTATAAAACTATTTAATTACCATAAAGAATATTAATAATAACCTAGTTTATTATAATAATTATATGTTTTATGAAAAGTACAATTTCCATCTAAAAAATAAATTTACCAAAATCCATCTAAATTTTATTTAGAAAAACTATTCTTCAAACAGAAAAGATAGAACAAAAACTTTATCAATAAAAAGGGTTTACTATTTATGTAACTATGGACTTATAGAATAAACCCATATAACAACCATGTACGACCTAAGGTTATGGTTTTTGATGGTGATAAAATCATTGGGCGGCTCATATAACATCCCTCAAGTGGTAATTTCCACTAACTTGAACTTCTCCCATATGCGATTTCATTAAAGCTTAACATGTTAAAGCCTGGCATGGGATTGGTCAAGAGAAAATCCCAAATATTCTACCTTCTTCCCAATATTTTACAAATGAGATTCGTATGACACAATTGTAATGGATGAGGCCATCAAATCTACTTTTTGTGTTATTTTCCCTCATCATTTCTATTTATACAAAATAATAAAATCTTTAAGAGTATAGTTTTCAATGGTCATATTGACCAACGGTCACATTGTACAATGGTCAAATAATGATCAAAACCCAATAATAACTTTAAAATATACTTACATCATTATTAATACGATATAGTTTTATTGTGTAATGATATAACACACATTTTCAGGAAACAAATATCATTTTAAAATGTTCTTGTCATTACAACCAATGTCTTATTTGACTTTAGATATAACCACTCTTTCTAAATAAATTTAAAATGGTATCATAACACAAAATCAATGATTATATGTTGAATTAGTAATGAAAAACCTAATGGCATGATGGTCACATCTCATTTATATTATTCTTTTCCAGTTGATGTTTGTGAGAAGGTTTTTCCTTTAAATCCTATTATCCCCACTCTGGTTAAATGAGATGTTATTTTAGTCGTGGATTTAATTTCTCTTTATAAATACCACATAAATTTCTAAGGAAGGGAAGTCACTTTTGATATTCTAATCCAACCTATGAACACTTTTTTTATATGAAAAAATATGAACTTCTAATGAAAATAACATCCACTGTATGGGTCTTTATTCCTAATGAAAATTGGTGTTTATCTCAAATAGTTGGGCAGAAACTAAACATCAATGATATCACAATTTTTGGAGTTTTTTGATCTCTTAATATAAGAGTTTCATAGTCTTAAACAAAATTAGGAAGTTGAGTTTTTAATAGAACTCAAACTTGGTGCTATGACTATTTCAAAGAATCCATATTGAATAGACCCGATTGAGTTGTAGGAATTGAAGAAGAAAATCTATAAGAATATTAAAAATGGATTTATTCATCCATATGTGTCACCATATGGTGAACCAGTTATTTTTTTATAAGAAACATGGATTTATGAGCATCAATAAAGATTGTGTAGAATTTTAAAATATCACAGTCAATAATAGGTATTCTCTACCCCATATTGATTACTTGTTTGATCAACTGCATTGAGTTCAATTCTTTTCCAAGATTTCCTTTCATTCTAGATATCATTAATTGAGGGTCAAGAAGGAGGATATACCCATGATTTCTTTCCATAAAATTCATGGAAACTATGAATATGTAGTGATGTCATTTTGTTTTATTAATTTCCCCACCATCTTTATGGATTTAATGAATAGAGTTATTATTGATTTTCTTGATTTGTTTAGGGTAGTCTTTATAGATTATATTATTATATTTTTAAATATAAAGGAAGAGAATGAAGATCACTTGAGAGTTATATTGAAGACATTGTGGAAGGATAATTTATATATAAAATTTACCATATGGGAATTTTTTCTATTAAAGGTTTCATTTTTGGGTCATATAATCTCAAAGAGAGGGTATATCTATTGAACCATCAAATACAAAAGTTATAGGAATTTGGCCCCAACCAACCTCTATGACCGAGATCTATGTTTTCAAAGTTTGGTTGGATATTATTGATGATTTATGTATAATTTATAATGGTTTTCTAACCCACTCCCCATGTTAACTTGAAAGAAAACTAAGTTCCTTTGAAAAATGAATGTGAAGAAAATTTCAAGGAACAGAAGAGAAGGTTAGTATATGAACCTGTGATTACATTACCATGTAGTGGAAAAGTATTTTTAAACTATATTTATGAATCAAAGAAGAAACTAGGATTTGTTCTCATGTATAATGATATGTTTATATCTTATGCCTCCTGACAATTGAAGGATCATGTGAAAAATTATCCAACTAATGATTTTGTGTTAACTATGGTTTTTTTCATTAAAGATATACATGTATTGTCTTTATGGATAAAGGTTTGATATATAAATATATATATATATATATATAACGACAATAAATGTTTAAACTATACTTTCACATAAAAATAGTTTAATATGTTCTAGAGAATATGGTTGGGGCTAATTAATGATTATGAATGATCAATAAATTACCTATGTGGGAAATCGAACAAGGTAGTCAATACTTTGAGTCGAAAGGATCATGATAGCTCATCCATGATATGGATCACAGATGATATAATATTTCTATATTTTTAAGGACTGATCTGGAACTCATGAAGGAATATATAAAAATATTATCCTGCTCAAATGAGTGTTTAACAATCTATCCAAGTGAAGATTATGTTAGATGAAAAGAAATATATAGAGCTGTAAAAGAAGGTCATAAATATTCTTGAGTTTAACCTCTATTATGATGGATTGATCAGGATCAAGAACCGTTTATATATCTAGTTCATACCAAATCTAAAGATGTATCTATTAAAATATGCTTATAGTTATTTATTCTATATTCATCCTTGAAGTATGGATATGTATATATATTTTAAAGAGTATTTATGGTGGGACAACATGAAGAGAGGTATTTCTGAGAATGTATCTCAATACATTGTTTATCAGTAAGTTAAGGATGAGAGACAAAAGTATAAGGGGACATTAAAACCAGTATCCATACCATAATGGAAATGTGAAAACATCATCATAGATTCTTTTGTTAGACTCCCCAAAATGTCTAAATGCCATAATGCTATTTGGGAATTAGTAAACCACCTTAAGAATTTAACACTATTGATATCCATAAAATAATATTTTTCTCTAGATAACATTTATATAATATACATTAAGTAAGTGGTAAGGTTTTATGGAGAAACACATACTATTATATCTGATCAAGATCTGAGGTTTACCTTGAAGTTATGATGAATTCTTCAGTAGGATCTCCATATAGAATTGATATTCAGTACTAAATATTATCCTTGATAGATTGTTAGTCTGATATAACCATTAAAAACCTATAATATATTCTGGAATATTTTTATATATATTTTAAAGGTGGTTGGGATGTACAAATCTCTCAAGTCAAGTTTTCTTAAAACAATATCTTTCACTCGAGCATTTAGATGGATCCCTATAAAGACCTATGTGTAAATAAGTGTAGAAATCTAATGTTTTGGGACTAAATTTGAGAAATAAAGATATTAAGATATGATAAGGATGTGAAAATAGTAGAGAAATTTAGATCCATTCATCAACATATAAGGACACAATTTTTTTTAGCAAAGTTATGCGGACAATCATTATATGAGATCTAGAGTTTGAAGTTGGTGAAAGGGTGTTTGTAATTTTTTTACAGGGAATAAGGTTATGAGATCTTAGAATAAATTAAATATGGGCCCTACGAATATTGATACCATAATTATTCTTGATCTAGAAGGAACAATATTCTATCTCATGGTACTTCAACTGAACCTCTCTCAAGTTCTCGACGTGTTCCATGTATATATCCTAAATAAGTACATACCCAATCCTTCACATGTGTAGAAATTATAGGTCATACCAATAGGCACAAATTTTTTTATGAGGAAGAAACTATGTATATTTGAGATCATATAGATAAAGTGCTACAAAACCAGACCACTCAACTGGTGAGAGATTTGTGGTGAAACCACCAATTTGAGGATACTATATGGGAACCCGAGGATACGATGAGGTAGAAGCATCCTCATTTTTTTGTATCAATGTAATGGGATTTAATGGGATAAATTCATTTTAATTTATGCATAATTTAACACCCCATGATTTTATGAAATATATTTTAATAAATAAATTTAATTTATTTGATAACTTGTGTTACACACAACACTATGTTTAAACGAACCTAGATATTCTATAAAAAATTAGTTAATGTGAATTTTATCACCTAGACATTCGATTGAATGATTTTAATAGTACTAAATAAAATAATAAAAACACATGGTTAAAGCATGTATAAATCAAATTCATTGGTTATCAATTGATTATAAATGAAAATAAAAATCATTTGAATGTAAAAGAAATGTTAAAAAACGATTTTAATGAGCGCAATGTGTTTTGGTCTTAAAAAATTAAATTAATCAATATTGGTGGATTATTTTAATTAATTTTATTAAAAATAAATCCAATCAAATGATCTATAATTCATCTAATATTTTTTGTGAAATGGATAATAATAAATCTAATTTTATGATTAAAAACTATATTTTTTTTCTAAAAGTGATATTTTTTGCATTATCACACTTATTTTAAAAATAAATTTAGACACTTTTATAATTTTTTAGAGGAAATGATTTTTTTGAAATATACATGTCAAAATTATCTTTGATTCAATTTTTTATAATTTTATCAAGAGGTCAATTTTTTCATGAACAGAGAACAATTAATGATTTTTATTAAAAATTGACTGTTCATTTAAACCATTTAAAAATTACTATATTATATTAAAATTGTTCTTAAAGTAAAAACAATTTTATAATATTATTTTTAATCAAATTTAGATCACTTGAATCAATTTTATTTTGATATAATTTTTTTTTGAACTTAAGAAAACATTTTCTTTGAAAAAACACATTTTTATCGCGTTTATGGGTTTAATTTCAAATTTACATCTATCAATTATGTATACTAAACTAGGTAATTAATATTAAATATTTTTAATCATAATAAATAATATTATTTAATAATTTTAAATTATTTTTTTAATAATTAATAATAAAAATATTAAAAATTAATTACTACACTCAAGGATGAAGCAGGTTTACCAAAGGGTTAAATTGAAAATATAAGGGAAACGATGTCCTAAAAACTTATATAATTACTATTTAATGGAAATCTTTAGACTTTTTATCATATAATTCTCAGGAATTATCCATTTTTTATCCTTTTTTCTAAAAATGTGTCATGTCATTATTGTAAAACCTTTAGAAATTACAAGTGTGTCACTCAACTCAATTATAAAAGGGAACCCCCTATCCTCTCCTTTTCACACATAAAATGATTTTTTATAGATAATACCTACCAAAATAAATTCCTTACATACCTAAACATGATATGGAAACCCTAGTTTGATCATAAAACCATTCTATGAAGGCTTAGGTTTAAAAATAAAGAGGTTCTCCAAAGAAAAGGTATAGTTCTTAACCATGCATTTTTGTTTTATTTTTTATTCCACCTCCTCCAAATATTACACAAATATTATGAAATAATAACACCAATATATTATATATACTTACATATATTATGTTAATTTAATAACCTATATGCATATCATCTCCCATCAAATGTTAAATGAAATTGTCAATTGTGTGTACAATAGATTATTCCTTCTTGAACCAAAGTAATTTGTTTTCCACCATAGCATCTCACTGATTGATTTAATGATAGATTTAAAGTATTTTTATTATATCCATGAAATAATTATAATTATTTATGTATAATATCACATATAAAATCATACCTTCTGATCCATTAAAAAATTATAACATTTCTCATCCGTACATATAGATTGTCGCCTCCATAAAACAAAGTGATTTGTCTTTTATTTTATTTTGACATGGATGGTAATAAAAATATATTTAAAAAATAAATATTATATATATATATATAATTCATTAAATTTTAATTATTACATACATTTATTTCATTCCATCCATTAAAAAAATGGAAACAACATTCATGCATATGTACAACCTACTATCTCCATGAACGGTTTAATTCATTTTCCCATCTCTAACTTTTACAGATGAATCTAAATACATATATAATGAATATATATTAAATTTATATCATTATTAAAAATTTTATGATGATTTAACCGTGATAAAAATTACAATTAATACAACTATCAAACATAAACATACATGAAAAACAAAACAATTATCACCTAGAATAATGATTTTATTAGAGAATTTTAAATTTGAATGTCATAAAAGGTCATTAGTAAATAATATATGGTATGATATATATGAATCTGATTCTATACTAAATTTATAATAAACCTATATTTATTATACATGAGGTTCAAATGTGTATAAATGATGTCAATACTCGGGGGAATATATTTTTGTCTCACTTTTATTTTCATGGAACACATGCTATATTTGCCACATGTTTCTTTTATGTGGTGTATATACAACCAATTAATTTATTTAATGATACTTATATTGAAAATATTGGGATATAAATATGTATATAAGTTTCCTTTCTTTCATGGAATTATGATTCGTATGTTACTAAAGTGGTTAGGGTTTTGTGATACAATATCATTATTTATTGGGATTGATTATGTTTATGATTATGATTATGAAATATTATCATCTATATATAAAAAATAATGAATTGTTAATCATATTTTTTTTATAGGTAATACATTTTTTCATTTA
Source organism: Viscum album (assembly GCA_963277665.1). Taxonomy (NCBI): domain Eukaryota; kingdom Viridiplantae; phylum Streptophyta; class Magnoliopsida; order Santalales; family Viscaceae; genus Viscum; species Viscum album. The sequence goes on from OY728161.1 coordinate 1,970,498,477, forward strand.
ATTTTCTATCTTTATGTACTAAAGAGTTAAAAATAACGTTTTTAAAGAAAAACTTACATAATTTCTCACTTCGGTTGAAAATCCTTTCTTTTCAATGTCCATGTTTTCTAAAAATGATTCTATGAATTATTTTATTATTATTCAAATATTTGTTAAATTAATTATTACCCAAGATTCAATTTTTACAAAAAAATGGAATAATCTTTTAATTTTCCAAATGATGTACTTTAATAATAGTGAATGGAATGATTACTCTTAACAAACACAACTTGTATGGAATTTACCACCATCATGAATTCCCAATGATTTGAATATTCTATTACATGTTTCTAAATTTACTTTAAAATATGTTTTTTTCATTAATATTTGGATTTTTTTTGATTTTAAATAAGTGATTTCAAAACTGAAAGGATATTTTCATCAAAAATGTTTTAGTTATTTTTTATGGAATTTCTATTCAAAAAAGATAATAAAACTTATAATAATTATTATATACTAGGGATATAAACTAATTATACCATTACTATTATTTTAATGGATGGTTTATGATTATGAAGACAAATATTTATGAAACCCATTTCTTTTTCCCACAGATTATGATATAATGAAATTTTTAAGAAATCCATTTTCTTTTCATGGGTTATGATATAATGAATTATTTTTTGGAATGAATATATATGATTTTAATTATTTTATGGGGGGGGGGGTACTAGAATTATCTATCACTCCAATTAATTGGCTAATGATTAATGTTCTGTGAGATAAAATGGTATACAAGAGGTTATACCAATTCCAAAAAAATATGGTACAAGAGGTTATCTTAATCCCAAAATAGGGTACATGGTAGGTTATCCCAAGATTTATGTAATTATATGAGTGGTTATTCCATGATAATTTTATATAAATTCCTTAGAGGTGTCCTTGAAATAATATTTTCTAAGCTTATATTTATTCCAAGAAGCTATGTATTATGCCATTGTTATTACCTCAAGTTTTTTTATTTAATTCATTTTTTATTCACATGTTATGAAATACCAAGATTTATTCCATTAATAAATTTTATTATTTATGATATTTAGGGTGTAGTTTCTAAATGCTATTCTGATGATATCATACCCTTATGCTCATGTAATGTTTATATCTCCCTTTTTACCCTTACTGAGCATTTGAGCTCACCCTTTCTTATTCAACACTTCCCTAGGTTATGAATGGAGGTATTATATATGATATGTCTAATAAGGGTTATTTCATTACTAGCATAGCAAGTTATGATGTAGTTCACTTATGAACTAGTTTTTTATGTATCCAAGTCTCCAAAGATACTGTACCAATACGATTGTATCATGGATCATTATATTAGGTAATCAATATTCAACTATTAAGATGTTATATATTTTCATGGAATGTCTAAATATATATAACTATCACTTACCTTTTATAGCATCCCATCTTTTTATAACATAACTTTCATTTCATTACACAGAACTGAGGATCTTTAAGGTTTAGTGTCTTGGAAACAAGGAACATAATACATGAGAAGAACATAAAACATTCTTCTTAAACACTTGAAAGGCTTCTCCTTAAGTTCATCCTAGGTTCATTATTGCATCTCATAACCTGGGGACATACATCAAAAGAAAGGGTGAGCAGAAGGCCCAGTAAGGGAAACAAGAGAAACATTTTACATGTGAACTTGAGATACTTCAATAAGGACATGAAAAGAACTTTAAGGCATGAGAAAGAAATCATGAGATACATCATAATAAAAATAACATTTTTCATAACTTGAAGATGTGGATGCAACATTTAATATTGACAATCATTTAATTTCACCAAGGTCCATCCCCAAGGAGTCATTAAAAATTACCAAGGTTATTCACCAAGGTATCAGTCTAAAAAGTCATCTCTAGAGATTAAGTCTTTACCCAATGAATTGGAGCGCTATCTGGACGCACCCTTGACATTTATTTATTATCATGTGAGCCGCATATATCATCATCGATCATTTCATAAACAACCCACATATCATAAAATAAATGGGTTTCATTTCATAATCACAACGTTTTAAAAACTGCTTTAAAGACATGATCTTTATGTCACTTTAACCCCACGGAAAGGGGAAACGGGTTTCATGTATGTAAATCCCAGAATTTTAAAATAGAACATTTTTATATATATGTGAATACCCTTGTAGAAATAAGAGCTTTGAGTATTCACTTTATAACATAAAAATAATTTTGAGAAAAGAGAGATGCATTTTGAGACGAAAATTCTGCAGCATAATGGCTATGTTACAAGGTTTTAGAAAACATTGAAAAGAGAGGGAACATGGGTCACCCACTCATAAATGATCCATAAAACAGTAGGGGGACAGAATATAAGGGATTTAAGAACATGGTAATGAAATTTTAAAGATATACCATATGAAATGAAAAACATGGAAGTGAGACAAAAATAAGATTTCTTTTATGAAAATTCGGCAGCCTAACGGCGTCACTTAAACTTCAATAAAAAAAGATTTGACAAGATCAAATAGGGTCTCTCATCATATGATCATAAGAGATCAGTATGATAGATATAGATTTCAAAACCCAACATAATAAAAAGGAACTTGAAAGACTTGACATGAAAATCGAAATTGAAAAATGAGAAGGGTGAAAGAATCCCTTAAAAATTCGGCAGCCTAACGACGTCACTTAAACTTTCATAAAACGAAATGATGAGAGTAAGAGGGGATCTCTCATCATATAAAAATGAAAAGGGAAGTAAGAGGAATATAAAATAACATCCTCTTACATAATAACATGGAGAATTAAAGGAATTACATAAAATAGATTACATGAAAAGAAAGAGAGAGGTCGGATCCCTTACCTTAAAACGTAACTCTTAAAATTCAATGGTTTGGACCTTGAGGGCTTGGGGGCACCTTGGGAGGACTCCTTGGGAGGTAAGGAGACCAGAACATCGTTGGGGGAGAGTTGGGAGTGAAAAATAAAGGAGTAAAGGGTGGGTATTTATAGGGAAAGTGAGGGGACAAGGCATTAATGGCCAAGGGACACCTCACAAGTGCTTTTCTCAAAACCATGTGCTTTCCCTTGGAATTTACCAAAGAGTTAGGCCACATGGGGCCCCCAAAACAATAATTCATCACCCTTGGCCGTCTAACCCTTAAAATATCTCATGACATCATCATGACACAGTTATGATGTCATTAAACATACCGAAACCCTAAAACTAAATTTTTACTATTCACTAAAAAAATTCATCTTTCTCAGAAAAAACCCAAAATTTCACCTTAACCAAATATCGATGCTCTAATTACATTTATGAACTCCGTTTTATAAAAATAATTTTCTAAATATTTTTAATTTAATTTTTAAATAAAAACACTATTCATCGAGAATTCATTTTTTTCAGAAAAATCCCCAAAAATTACCATAACATAATATCGATTCTCTGAGTTCAAAAATAAAGTCCTTTTTATAAAAATTATTTTCTAATTATTTTTAATTAAATTTTTAATTAAAAAACACTATTCACCCCAAAAAACTAATACTTGGATAATAATTTATGAAACCATTATTTACCCATTTTATTGAATCACATTACTTAATCTAGGTGTCTAAATTATATTAAAATTTTATTTGAGTGAAATTAGTAGTCCATTTGGTCACATTACTAATCCTAAGCGTAAAATCACTATTCATAATTTACTATTCATTAAAAATTAAGTTTATCTTGTTAGACTCCAAATTCCTTACTGAACACTTTTGTAGAAGACCATTTTCTGAAAATCATTACACATCATTAATTATTTAGGGTTTACATAAATATTTTAAAATATCCTTTTTTCAAAATTCATCAATAAAATACATCCTAAAATTATCTGGACATTTGATATTTCACAAACATCACTAAAGGAAGAAATCTCAATTCATTCATCCCAAAGGATTACACAAAGAAGCTAGGGTCTCATCACATAACCCCTTATAACACCAGCATATCACCTAAGTGTAAGGTTTTCTATGGTGAGAGAATCTGAGGGAGGCTCAGATAACATTGCCCTAGTAGTAATCTATACTAACTTGAACTTCTCTTGCATGCGTTGTCGTTCAAGCTTGAGACACTGGAGTTCGGCTTGGGCTTGGTCCAAAGCGATGCCCACAGATGCTACGTCCTTCCCAAGCTCTGATAAGTGGGCTTCATAAGGTTCGAGTCTACTGGATGAAGCCATAGACTCCTGTTTCTGCATTAACCATTAACATCTCTATTAAATCGTTATGAGTAAGTTAATATACTATTTAAAAAGTTGGGTTGTTACATTCTTCCCCCCTTAAGAAATTTCATCCCCGAAATTTATACTTGAGGCCTAGTCGAAAAGGTGAGGGTACTTTTGCTTCATTGTTTCCTCAGGCTCCCAAGTCGCGTCTTCATATTTATGATTCCTCCACAAAACTTTCACAAGGTGGGTAGTCTTGTTTCGTAGAACCTTGTCTCTACGGTCCAAGATCTCCACTACCTGATCCTCATAAGAGAGGTCATGTTCCAGTTGTACCACCTCTAGGTTCAGTACATGCGAAGGGTCGGGTATGTACTTCCTCAAGAGAGACACATGGAAGACATTGTGAACTTGAGCTAGGTTTGGTGGAAGTTCTAGATGATAGGCCACTGCTCCTATGCGATCAAGGATTTAATAGGGGCCAATGTACCTAGGGCTGAGGTTCCCTTTCTTCCCAAACCGCATGACTCTCTTCCAGGGAGAAATTCAAAGGGAGACTTTGTCACCAACACCAAACTCCAAGTCCCTTCGACGATTTTTAGCATAGATCTTCTGCCGACTCTGAGCAGCCTTTATGTGTTGTTGGATGGCATGAACCTCTTCTGTCATCTCTTGCACGAGATCAGGCCCAAGAAGCTTTCTCTCACCAGTTTCATCCCAACAAGTAGGAGTTCTACATCGCTTTCCATACAGAGCTTCATAGGGTTCTATCTGAATACTCTAATGAAAGCTGTTGTTATAAGAGAACTCAACTAATTAGAGGTGTTGATCCCATCCACCTTTAAATTCCATTGAGCATAATCTCAGCATGTCTTCGAGTGTCTGAATAGTCCTTTCAGATTGGCTATCAGTTTGAGGATGATAGGCCGTACTAAAATTCAATTCAGTACTCAGAGCATGATGAAGACTTCTCCAGAATTTTGATGTGAATCTTGGGTCACGATCAAACATGATGGATAGTGGTACCCCATGCAGCCTTACCACTTCCTTCACATATATCTTGGCAAGCTGATCCAAAGAGAAATCTTCCCAAATAGAGATAAAATGGGCTGTCTTGGTGAGACGGTCCACAATAACCCATATTACATTGTTTCCTTTGGAGGTTTTCAGGAGACCAGTTACAAAATCCATAGTGATATTATTCCACTTCCATACTGGTATGGGTAGCGGTTGTAATACCCCCTTAGGAAGTTGTCATTCTACCTTTACTTGCTGACACACTAGGCACCTTGTAGTGTAATCAGCAATCTCCCTTTTCATGTTATCCCACCAATAATGATCACGAAGGCCTCTATACATCTTAGTGCTTCCCGGATGTATAGAAAAAGTAGAGATATGAGCTTCACCCATCAGTTATTTCTTTATCAATGGAATAGATGGAACACATAGTCTTGTACGAAATTTCAATACACCTTCTTGGTCAATATTGAAATCAAGGAACTTACCATCCTTTACAGCCTCAAACTTCTCCTGCAGAAAAGGATCTTCTTTTTGATCCTTCTTGATCTTCTCTAGTAATGAAGGTTGAGAAATCATTTGGGAAAGGGTTGATGATGTCCCTTTCCTTATAATTCCCATATCCAGTTTTACTAGATCTTTAATCAAGGAATCTCCTAGAATCCTCATTGTTGCCAGAACAACTGGGTCTTTCCTGCTTAACGCATCCGCGACTTTATTTGCTCTTCCAGGGTGATAATGAATTGAACAATCATAGTCTTTAATAATCTCTAACCATCTCCTTTGTCTCATGTTCAATTATTTCTATTTGAAAATATACTTTAGACTTTGGTGGTCAGTGTATATATCACATTTCTCCCCATAAAGATAGTGCCTCCATATCTTTAGAGCAAAAACAACTGCCGCCAGCTCTAGATCATGCGTTGGATAATTCTGCTAATGAATCTTCAACTATCGAGATGCATAAGCAATTACCTTGTCATTTTGCATGAGGACGCACCCAAGTCCTTTCATAGATGCATCGCTAAAAATAATGAATCCTTATCCGATAGAGGGTAGTGTTAACACAGGTGCAGTAACCAATCTCTTCTTCAGCTCTTGGAAGCTTTCCTCACATTCCTTTGTCCAGATGAAGTTAACCCCTTTTCGAGTCAACTTGGTTAGTGGATTAGAAAGCCGTGAAAAGTTTTTCACAAACCTCCTATAATATACCGCTAAACCAAGGAAACTACAAATCTCAGTTACTGTTGTGGGTTGAGGCCACTCTTCCATAACCATTGTCTTTGCAGGGCCAACTGAGATTCCTTCATTGGTTACGATGTGCCTCAAGAAAGCCACTTGTTGTAACCAAAACTCGCACTTGCTGAACTTTCCAAAGAGCCTCTCCTTCCGCAGAATTTTCAAAATAACCCTCAGATGATCTTCATGCTTCTCACAACTATTTGAATATATCAAAATATCATCAATAAAAACTACCACAAAGTTATCAAGGTAGTCCTTAAAGACTCTATTCATCAAATCCATGAAAATAGAAGGAGCATTAGTGAAGCCGAAGGGCATAACAGTAAACTCACAATGCCCAAATCTTGATCGGAAGGCAGTCTTTGGAATATCTTCCTTCTTCACCCTCAGTTGATGATAACCAGATCGAAGGTCAATCTTGGAGAAGAATTGAGCCCCACGAAGTTGGTCAAATAAATCATCAATTATTGGAAGAGGATATCTATTCTTCACTGTGATCCCATTCAGTTCTCTATAATCAATGCATATCCGCATTGATCCATCTTTCTTCTTCACAAAGAGAACTGGTGCCCCCCAAGGAGACACACTCGGTCGGATAAACCCCTTCTCCAACAAGTCTTGGAGTTTTTTCTTTAACTCTTCTATCTCCACATTTTCCATTCTATACGGAGTCTTTGATACCGGTTGAGACCCAGGTACGAGTTCAATAGAGAACTCTACCTCTCTTTCGGGGGGAGGTCCAGGTAACTCCTCAGGAAATACATCCATGTATTCCTGAACAATTGGAACATCTTATATTGGTATGCTCCCTTTTCCTTCTTCATCATCACCGATTAACTCCATAAAGAAATCTATAGGAGGTGCTTCTAGATAAGGATCATTTAGGGATATCCCTCCTTGAAAGATAACTGTATGTTGTTTATTCAAGACTACTGAGATTTCCTTACTTCTGCATTTGATCTTAGCATTATACTTTGAGAGCCAGTACATACCTAGTATAACGTCGAATTCCAACATGGGAATGACTACTAGATTTGAGATAAGATTGTGCTCACTAAAGTAAACACTAGAGTCTCTAAACACTGTTGATGCATGGATAATCACACTTGGAGTCTTGACTGACAACTCTACCTCAAGCAATTCCGGGATTGATTCTATATTCTTTGCAAACTTGGAGGAAATAAAGGAATGCGTAGAACCAGAATCAAACAATGTAGTTGCTAGTTTTGAGAAGAAAAACAAGAGTACCTTCTACCACGTCATTCGGAGCTTCAACTTTAGTTGTCGTGATAGCAAAATCACGACCTTGCTCCCCTGACCTTTGCGGAGGTTGATGGTGATTCCCCTCCACTGCCCTTGGATTTGGACAGAGATTAGCATAGTGCCCAAGCTGTCCACACTTGAAGCAATGGACTTTGGGTAAGGCCAGAACCATCTTTCCTCTATCGTTAGTGTTGGGGAGTTGAGGCTTCACCTCACTACGACAATTCCGAGCAATATGACCTCCTCTTCCACACTTGTAGCACTTGACACTTCCGACCAAGCAGTTCCCCGGATGCTTCTTCCCACATTTATTGCATGTGGTAAGTTTCATTTGCTTTCCACCTCTTCCCTGATCAAAAGTCTTCCATAAACTGGGCTCCAATGATCTCTTCTTGTCACTTGATTTATTAGACCATTGTGTCTCACCAAACTCCAGCTCGACTATCATTGCACTCCGCACGATCTCCTCGTAGATATCATAGTCTCTGTTGGCTAAATTCTTCTGCAGATGAGGTCTCAGTCCACCGAAAAATCTATCAACCTTCCCACTTGGATCCATGACAAAGCTAGAGGTATATCGTGAAAGTCGGGTGAAGTTCATCTCATAGCTTCCGACAGATTCGTTCTCCTTCTGCTTCAGCTCAAGAAACTCTTTCTCCATTCTTGTTCTCATGGAATGAGGGAAATACTTGTTAAAGAATATTCCCCGGAATTCTTCCCAATCCATAGCCTCCATCTCTCCTCTAGGCTTCATGTTTTTGACTAGTGACCACCACTGATCAGCTTCTCCCTCTAGGCGATAAACAACAAGGGTGACTTTTTCTTGTTCCGAACAAAGGAGTACAGAAAAGATCATTTCAATGGAGATTATCCATTGTTCCGCAACCAAAGGGTCAGTAGATCCACTAAATGATGGTGGTAGTTGACGCATGAAGGACTCAACAGAGTGTTGTTCCCTTCGTGGTGATGTCAGTCTCCCAACTTGATTCAAGTTATTACTCATAACTTGAGTCAGTTGGTTCATCATTCGCATGAATGTTTCCATTCCAGCTTCCATCGGAGGGCCATCAGCACAAGGTGCATTGCGGTCACCATCGGCACGATTCCTCCTATTGCCCGCCATTTTCTAAAATAATAAAACCTTAGTGAGAAACTTATTTCATTTATGAATCTTTTAACTAAGACTTCATTCTTAGACAATTACACTTCTCTATAATTCCTTCATAATGATTCATAAAAAGCTTGTGATTAACCAAACATATCCCCCGGGAGTGTCGTAACCAAGAGTGAAGCAAGGCCCGTTATCGTGCACTAGTTCCCATTTGAGTCTGTCTTAAAGCGGTGTTTTCAGGTTTTACCCCTATGTACATCTGTTCCAGAGCCGCCTCTACCTGCTCGTATCCAGACAGGGATTTATTTGTTCGATAAACCACTTACTCAATACTTACCAAAATACCAGGAAGTTTTCCTATATTTAATATTTTCTATAGGGTTCTTCCTAATGTTTTTATATCCTAATTTCCACAAATAACTAAACCTCCCTTTGATACCAACTATAGCATCCCGTCTTTTTATAACAAAACTTTCATTTCATTACACGGAACTGAGGATCTTTAAGGTTTAGTGTCTTGGAAATAAGGAACATAATACATGATAAGAACATAAAACATTCTTCTTAAACACTTGAAAGGATTATCCTTAAGTTCATCCTAGGTTAATTACTACATCTCATAACCTGGGGACATACATCAAAAGAAAGGGTGAGAAGAAGGCCCAGTAAGGGAAACAAGAGAAACATTTTACATGTGAACTTGAGATACTTCAATAAAAACATGAAAAGAATATTAAGGCATGAGAAAGAAATCATGAGATACATCATAATAAAAATAAAATTTTTCATAACTTGAAGATGTTGCTGCAACATTTAATATTGAAAATCATTTCGTTTCACCAAGGTCCATCCCCAAGGTGTCATTAAAAATTACCAAGGTTATTCACCAAGGTATCAATCTAAAAGGTCATCTCTAGAGATTAAGTCTTTACCCAATGCATTGGAGCGCTATCTGGGCGCACCCTTGAAATGTCTTTATTATCATGTGAGCCACATATATCATCATCAATCATTTCATAAACAACCCATATAGCATAAAAAATGGGTTTCATTTCATAATCATACCGTTTTAAAAACTTTTTTAAAGACATGATCTTTATGTCACTTTAAAACCACGGAAAGGGGAAGCAGGTTTCATGTATGTAAATCATAGAATTTAAAATAGAAAATTTTGATATATATGTGAATAACCTTGTAGAAATAAGAGGTTTGAGTATTCACTTTATAACATAAAAATAATTTTGAGAAAAGAGAGAGGCATTTTGAGACGAAAATTCTGCAGCATAACGGCTATGTTACAAGGTTTTAGAAAACATTGAAAAGAGAGGGAACATGGGTCACCCACTCATAAATGATCCATAAAACAGTAGGGGGACAGAATATAAGGGATTTAAGAACATTTTAATGAAATTTGAAAGATATAACATATGAAATGAAAAACATGGAAGTGAGACAAAAATACGATTTCTCTTATGAAAATTCGGCAGCCTAACGATGTCACTTAAACTTCAATAAAAAAAGATTTGACAATATCAAATAGGGTCTCTCATCATATGATAATAAGATATCAGTATTATATATATAGATATCATACCCCAACATAATAAAAAGGAACTTTAAAGACTTGACATGAAAATCGAACTTGAAAAATGAGAAGGGTGAAAGAATCCCTTAAAAATTCGGCAGCCTAACAGCGTCACTTAAACTTTCATAAGACGAAATGATGAGAGTAAGAGGTGATATCTCATCATATAAAACTGAAATGGGTAGTAAGAGGAATATAAAAGAACATCCTATCACATAAGAACATGGAGCATGAACGGAATGACATAAAAGAGATTACATGAAAAGAAAGAGAGAGGTCGGATCCCTTACCTTAAAACGTAACTCTTAAAACTCAATGGTTTAGACCTTGAGGACTTGGGGGCACCTTGGGAGGACTCCATGGGAGGTAAGGAGACCAGAAATTCATTGGGGGATAGTTGGGAGTCAAAACTAAAGGAGGAAAGGGTGGGTATTTATAGGGAAAGTGAGGGGACAAGGCATTAATGGCCAAGGGACACCTCACAAGTGCCTTTCTCAAAACCATTTGCTCTCCCTTGGAATTTACCATGGAATTAGGCCACATGGCCCCCCCAAAACAATAATTCATCACCCTTGGCCGGCCAACCCTTAATATATCTCATGAAATCATCATGACACAGTTATGATGTAATTAAACATACCGAAACCCTAAAACTGCATTTTTACTATTCACTGAAAAATTCACCTTTCTCAGAAAAATACCAAAATTTCACCTTAACCAAATATCGATGCTCTAATTACATTTATGAACTCCATTTTATAAAAATAATTTTCTAAATATTTTTAATTTAATTTTTAAATAAAAACACTATTCATCGAGAATTCATTTTTTTCAGAAAAATCCCCAAAAATTACCATAACATAATATCGATGCTCTGAGTTCAAAAATAAAGTCCTTTTTATAAAAATAATTTTCTAATTATTTTTAATTAAATTTTTAATTAAAAAACACTATTCACCCAAAAAAACTAATACTTGGCTAATAATTTATGAAACTGTTATTTACCCATTTTATTAAATCATATTACTTAATCTAGGTGTCTAAATTATATTAAAACTTTCTTTGAGTGAAATTAGTAATCCATTTGGTCACATTACTAATCCTAAGCGTAAAATCACTATTCATAATTTACTATTCATAAAAAATTAAGTTGATCTTATTAGACTCCAAATTCGTTACTGAACACTTTTGTAGAAGACCATTTTTTGAAAATCATTACACATAATTAATTATTTAGGGTTTACATAAATATTTTAAAATATCCTTTTTTCAAAATTCATCAATAAAATACATCCTAAAATAACCGGACACTTGAAATTTCACAAACATCACTAAAGGAATAAATCTCAATTCATTCATCCCAAAGGATTACACAAAGAAGCTAGTGTCTCATCACATAACCCCTTATAACACCGACATATGACCTAAGTGTAAGGTGTGCTATGGTGAGAGAATCTGAGGGAGGCTCAGATAACATTTCCCTAGTAGTAATATCTACTAACTTGAACTTCTCCCGCATGCATTTTCGTTCAAGATTGACATGCTGGAGTTCGGCTTGGGCTTCGTCCAAAGCGAAGCCCACAGATTCTACCTCCTTCCCAAGCTCTGATAAGTGGGCTTCATAAGGTTCGAGTCTACTGGATGAAGCCATCGACTCCTCTTTCTGCATTAACCATTAACATCTCTATTAAATCGTTAAGAGTAAGTTAATAAACTATTTAAAAAGTTGGGTCGTTACACCTTTCACCCCTTTATATCCATGCCACCTAGAGTGAGTTTCTTAATCAATCAAGGTGAGTTTCTTCCCTATGCATCAACTTTTTTCTTTCCTCTGCTATTTCCTATGATTTTATATGGATCAATAAAGTGATTTTTGGTTGATTTCACAAAAATATCTTGTAACCATCACAAAATGATAGGTATTCTTGGTGGAATGGTTGGTTGATTTCAAAAGAGGAAGGACATGCCAATTTTCTCACCGTTTCAATAATTATAAATCAACAAATACTTTTTTTCTAGGTTTTTACTAATTTTTTTTAATTAGTAATCAATCGGTAAATGAATCATGAAGCTTTTTATAGTAGGGTTATAATAGGAACAACAAGTACCTTCAAAATTATATTTTTAATGATTTCAGTGTCGTGATGAGAAATGATTTGTTTTTAATTCTTAGGACTATTTGGATTAAATTGAGAATTTAATTATAAATCAATATAATTAATTAATTAGATATTATGGTATAAGGTTGGGGATAAAATCCTTGAGTATGGTAGGCATGATCTTACACATGTTTTTATGGGTGAGCATATCCAAGGATATTATAACTTCTATAATATTAGTAAAGTAGTCTCTTTAATACTTATAAATATGTTGTGTATTCATGTGCATAGTTAGAGGATTAGGTTTAAGATGTTTATGCAAGAACGAGGTGGGATCCAATTTATCATATTCCATAAGGAAAATCCTTATAAGAGTATTTTTACTATTCAATGTATGGTGTGGGAACTCAAGATATTCCTGATGATTATGTCTCCACGAGGTTTTGGCACATGTTTCACTTGATGAAATCCTAAATGTTATCGATACATGTAATATAATATGAATGAATCAATATGATCCCTTATGAGCAGGCTAAAGTACATAAAAATAGTTCTAACTATAGAGACCCATATAGTTTAATGATTTATACCAAGATCATTTTTGAGTTTTGAAGTCTATTATTGCTAAGAAGTATAAAATGGTAATTACACCATAGCAAACCACATTATCAAAATTTTCTGATTATTTCATTGGTTACATAACATGGTGTTTACACTTAGTTTAAATTCTAGTAATTTTTTAGCTAAATTAATTTTATGGAATAATTAATATTTATTAAATAAATAATATTTATTTTATAAGAGTGGATATTAATATCTTTCAAATAGAATTTTGGATATTTTTTTTCACACTATAGTTGTGTCCAAAATGATATTATTTGTCCAGTAATGGTATAAATTATGTTATTGTGTGATGAGATATAAAAATATTTAATTTAAGACTTTAATTAAATCTAAAAATTATATAAATAAAAATAAATAATAATTTTTTATTTATGAATGGGTGATGTTGTATTTGTGTGGACACATGATGGTGGTGTGACATCGACATGCCACAATTTCAATTAAATGTCTTATTTGAAGCTTATAGTTATGAGGTTTAATAGAAAATAATGAGGGAGATTTATAAAAATCATCAATAGAGAATTATAGAAATATGTTTTGGTGGAATCAAATCCTCTATTGGAATGTATAATTCCAAAATCATATTTATTCTTATCTCCACTAAAAAATTTTGAGATAAATTCTCCTCTATATATCTCTTTATTTAAAATGAATAATTATTTCTTGTATTCATCACTTTTTTCATTATGGATTCGATAATGAAGAATGGAGAATTCATATGTCAATGGAAAATGAACAATGTTCCAATGGTGAATAAAGTAAGGGATAATGTTTACGCCACAAGGCATGACTCTTTTTTTACTCACCATGACAATTTTTTTGTGTAGTTAAATATTATCCTTCTCATGATTTAATTAATTGAATTTATTGGGCATTGGAATGGTTAACATCTTTGAATATTCAAAAATAAATATTTATTAAATATTTGATGGAAAATGGAATGAAGGGTTTATTAAGAATAATTCATGGGAATATTTTACATTGTCAATAGGAATTATAATAAATTTAAAATCCATAAGTGGAATAAAGGTCTTAGTTGTGTAAATATTTTTTTAATTCTAATGGCGAATTTTTATTTAGAAATTAACATATATTTTAATAAATAATTATGTTTTGGTAAGTATTTTTTTATTTATAAAAAATAATTTTAACAAAGTATTTTTTATATATAACATGATATTATTTTTAAGCATGTAACTACAATTCTTGGTAATATATTTTACATATCAATGAATAAACATGAGATTAAAATTAATGAATATTTTTCTAACATTTATTCCATGGCAGTTTGTGTAAATATATTTGATGAATAATTTATATAAAAATTCATCACTTCTTATTAAATGAATTTTGAGAAGAATTATGTTATGGGTTTTTAAATAATATTATTATTGTTACATATATTATTATTTCAATTAATAATTCCTCTTATAATGATTAATCATGGGTTTATTTAATAATAATATTATAGATAAATTCCATTGCTAATAATAATAATAATAATATCATATTTGTGAAATTATGATCATATCAACATAATAAAATAATAAACCACTATTATTATTATTATTATTTCATTGATACATACTTTCCATATTCTTCAAACTCTAACTTGGTCTTAGGTGGTCATACATCCTATAGAAAACCATTTGATTTCTCTATCTATGTTCTACGTTCTTTATCTCATTCTCAATTATCTTATGGGTTGAGACATGGTTTGAAGAATGGTTGGACAACACCAAACCAAGCAATGATATATAGATGGAAATGACATCAGGTTGGTGTGAATGAGGATCCAATGGTAGTGGAATCATCTATCAGTAGAGGCATGGATAGAGATGGAAGCATTGATGGTGTTTATAGGGTTATATTTTTTCAAATGAATAGGTTGAAATTATGAATTTTTTTCAACTACATGGTGTGTAGTCCCTGGTCACACTCCATATATTATTCCATTTACAATTTTGTTATAATTAATGAAAAATTATATATAATATAGGAAATAATTTTGTGTGTCTTAGACTCTAAGTTTCTAGGTTTTTATGTGAATTTAAATATCACATTCCCTGTGAATATGGCTTACACACCATATAAACCATGAAAATAGAATTAGTGTTTACATGATGTACATGCACAATATTCATGTACGACCTTTATGATGCCTAATGAGAGTAAATTTTGTGTCTATATTACCTGACACAAAATCTTACAACATCAAACATCTAAATTTTCATAAGTACACACATTTTGTGAACCCCTCGAGACAGTTTTTATATGTTGTCTTTACATGGGTTAGGGGATGAAAGTATATGACTAGCCTCCATGAGTGTCTTACATGCTGTAATCCCAACCCAGATAGATCATGTATTTTGAAGTTGATAGTAATATCAATATATTTCTTCCCAGTTTCAATTTTGGATTCATAATTCGTTCATTCTAAGAATTTTTCCATATAGAATGTGATGTTACATATATTTTCATCATCCACGGTTTGTATTCAAGGTGTTTGAGAAGATATATATTTTTTAGCTTTATAGAGATGACTAAATGTGTCGGAGGACATTTAGAGTAACCACAGGGGTTGTAACCATGATGGAGAATATCTATATTCCAAGGAATGTGGACTGTATATATCTAATAGAATAGTTAACCATATCATAAGGATAAGGCATGTGTCCTCCACTCATGGAGTTGGTAACCCTCACATACGATGCACACCATGCACACTAGGGAATGAGACCTCCAAAGGTATTGATACCCCCTTGAATAAGGTGTCTTCTAGTGAGGTGTGGGTCCCCCATTATTATTAGTACCAAGAGATGTTGTTGTGGTAAAATAGGAGGGATTTTTCTGGTATAATAGGTTTTGTAATTTTTTAGGAACTACACATTCATTTCCAGTTTTAAACATCTACCCAGTTAAGCTATAGAGTTTGATGTACACTACACTGATGAGGTATATTCCAAATACTTAGTAATAGTGTGGTAATAAGAGGATTTTCAGCACTAGATTAAAATAAGTTGATCCAATGATGTTCTTGGGTAGTTCAGTACATGTGAAAATAGGATCTAAACTCTGATGGCTAATGGTTTTTCCCTATTATCCTTGATCACTACCAAAGTTCTGACTTGTATTTGGGCTATAGAATTTGGACACACCAGTTCATTCACTAACATTTGCATCCATGGATACTTGTATGATGTGATTACTCATATATTTCTCCTTATATATTATAGAAAGATTATTTACCATGTTCTCATGTTTCATTCATATAAATCATAAAAGGGGTTTACCTTATCTTCTTACTTTACTGTTACTCTTTTGTACTATGGGTTTTTAGCTAATGAGTTGTTTCAAATTTCATATTTTATTTTGAGGAATCTTACTGGGTATATTTATAATTACCCAGCATGATCCTTGGTTCCACATATGTTGTGTTTGTGTAGAGGCTACGTAGTTTGAATTTGGATATAATGATCATGGAGTTCAAGTTTTTTATGTTTATTGTAATTTCGTACTTGGAGGTGGATGTTTTCAACGGCATATGAATTTATAGGTTATTTATTTCTGAGTAAATATTAATTTTTAAGCTCCAGAGTAGGGTTTTTTAGAATTTGGATTTAGATTATCGTCACAAGAGTTGGAAAATAAATATGAGATATTTATTTCCCATAATTAGGTGTTTTAGTGGTGCCCATATATTTTGGGATAAGTTTATAGGAGTTGGCTCAAGTGAAGGGTGTATATTGGGTTGTAAGTGTCTCTCCATATCATGAAATGTGGGGGTCACATTGCGATGAGGGTTGACTAGGGACCATCACCACATAATATGGGATGGTTGTGTTGTGATGGGTTCCAACATGAAGAAATTATTACATATGAGCATCATATCTTGGAATAGTGCATTACACTATGAAGAGAATATTTATGTATAAGTTATTTCATATATTAAAATATATTACCTATGAATATAACTCCTTGGTGGGTGGGGGTGTCCCTATGTGATGATATTCCTTGCCTATTGACTTGTGTGGTCTATAAATCCACATATATAAAGATCATGAAATGTCAAATGGTGGAATGTATTAAAGGTGTAAGTCCTTAAAATATAATCCAAAAAAATCATAGATATTCCGTTTTGAAATTTTATGTAATAAAGGCTAGTCACTCCCTGACTCTGAGGCTATTCTATGAAGGATTTCTTAAGGGAAAGAATCCATTTTAGAGTGAAAATGCCACTACATGAAATGATAGTCCCCGCCATTAAAGGGAGGAGGCCACAACTATATTTACCCATGATTAATATAAATAGATATTATATCATTTTAGATGAATATTCAGTACATTATAAAACTAAATACATAGGGACCAAAATAGTTTCGTGTATTTGGAAACTTGGAAAAAAATATTCCTACTTATTGAAAGATATTAAATATATCCCAAAAATATTTTTCCCATTAGAAATTATACTTAATACCTTTCTTTATAACATGGGGAATGGAAACATAAGAAAGGGTTGAGCTCAGTTGTTCAATGAGGGTAAAAAAAGAGATACTTTATCATGTCATTATCATAAGGGTTTGATAACAAGAGAATGAAATTTTAAGATCATACCCTACATATCAAATATCATAGACATGAGTCATGAAATAAATAAAGGTAGTTCAAAAGACATTAATCATAATGGAATCAAGAGCATATTTTATGAGACCATAACATATAAATAAGATATATAATTTTAGAAGACATAGAACATATAAAATTATTTACATATTACTCAATTAATCATGGCCAAGGGAATTTTAGTAGTATGGGTTCACTCCCACACCATCTTGGTATTTATGGTTCACTCCCATGACCATCTTAGTAGTGAAGGTTCAATACCAAGACTATCTTAGCAGAAAAAGTATGTTACTGAATCTATTTCACTCAATATTCTAGCCATGTCTATTTCATAAAATATATATATTTACCCAATTCATTGGAGGGAGATATAGGTCCCACCTAACTCATAATTAAATCATACATATGTGTTCCACATGATCATAAATAATCATATCATAACCCATTAAATGAAATGGGTATCATTAATATGTAATTATATCATAATTTGTGGAAAATAGATAGGTTTCATAATCATTTCATCAAATAATAACTTGTGAAAGAAAGAAAGTTTCATAAGAATATAACATGGGAAAGATAAATTGATTTCATATATATATATATAACCCATGAAGGAGAAACAAGTTCCATAAGAATCATGCTATAAAAACATAAACCAATCAGATAAAGAATATGAATGAGACATTTGGATCATTTTCCTAGAGAGGAATGTGTTACAACATTAAATGTAATCTTATAAAGAAAATGCTTTGGAAATATCCTTTAAAACCATTTCATTAGTAATATATTCTTTCTTTTGAAAAAACTATTTTTAAATAATTCCTTTTGAATTCCTTTTTCTTTAAAAACCATATTCTGGAAACTTGAAAACATATCTTGAACATTTATATTTTAAAATTTTCATCAAAATTTATAATTTTTTTGAAATATTTTCTCCTTGAAAATTATATTTAAATATAATTTTAAAAACATTTTTTAATTTTTTTTAAAAGCATGGTTCTTGAAGTAAACTGATTTCCGATTAAAAAGAGAAATGATATCATATTTTCTTAATTTTTTTAATTATATTAAGTAGTAAAGAGTGGAAAAATGGAACTAATAAATGAATATATAATTAATTACTAGACAATAATAAAATTCACGATATATTTGAAGAAATGGATCATAATATTTCATCAATGTAAGCATAATCATAAACAATCCAGATAAACGATGAGATTGTTTCAATAGACTCTTACCACTTCGTAACTTTGAATTATACTCCCCATTTAAGAAAATTAAATTAAATTAAGATTAAAATGAAATAAAAATAATTATATTCATGATATAACATGTCTAAGATCATTTTATACACCATATATAAGAACATAGGTTCATATCATGACTTGTGTTTCAAAGAAGGAAAATTGAGACAAAACTATTTTACCGATTTGGTAACTTTTGAGACATAAACCCCATGAAATAGAGATCATAATAAAGATATGTAAATTCCTATAAATTTATGTATAATAATCATAAAATACATCCTTGGGAATTATACACATCACATAAAAAACTGTAGGTGAACATGACTTGTGTCTCATGAAAAATAAAAGCGAGACAAGAAAACCCTTACCTTCTGTGTTGATTTTTTTCACATTTAAACCACATGTATAATAAATATAAGTTTATTGTATATATACCATAGAAAAAATATTATTATATATAATAAAATATATTATTTGTTTATGGATTTATATTTCTAGTTTATTAACAACTCAATGTTAATTTTATGTTTTGGGTAATATCTGCTTTGCTTTTCAAAATTGTTTTCACTTATTATTCTTGATTCAATTAATTATATCCAGATTTACTTATTTTAAGAATGTAAAACATGATATAAATTTCATATATATTCATAATATAGATATTTATAAAAATATATAAATGATATAAGTATGAAACAGAATACATCGTTCATGGGGATGTTATGCCATATGTACATATGGAGGTTTTTTCCATCTTACTATCGCATTGAAATAAAGAAATTAAATGAAATATATGTAAATATATACATATATTATAATTACAGTAGAATTATTATTTCATATATATAATATATGTTAACTAAACCCATACTTAATAAGTTCCATGTAATGTGTGTACTAATCACAACGCTTTGTGGAGGCAATATTCCACACATCCACAAACAAAGTTATCACATTTTAAAAAATAAAAATCATTAAGGTATGTTTTATATAATAATTAAAAACTATTAAATACATATAAAATATAATATATATAATATAGAGATATATTTTCCACCATAATTCCCAAATATTGGAGGTGGTAAAGGAAAAATGCACAATATCATTTCGTGAGGTGTTAGTTCACCGTACACTAGAATAATACATTAATTACCCATTAGATGGAAGTGTGTGTATTTTTAGGTATAAAATTTTTAATAAAAAAATATATTTATATTTATTATATTTATTTTAGTATATATTCATGGAAAAATATGAGTTTAGGGGTGGATAATCAAAATAAAATAATGGAGCGTGAGAAAGGATGTTACCTCTTTTTTGGGTAAGTCAAGTTGGTTTTCACAAAAAGGAATAATTGTTTGGATTTATGACCAAATGGAAAATTTTAGGATTAGGGGGTGGATTTTGGGATATAATTTTATCATATTTTGGGTGAGACAAAGTTTTTGAGAGGTGTGAATAAGTGGGAGGGGTGAGTTTCTTTTTACAATCGAGGAGGAGTTGCATACTTGTAATGTTTTTGAAAATGGAATTCCACTAACTTTTTTCATATGAAAAGTGTCTCAAATAATTTTCCAAATCCTATAAAAGGAAGTATAGGGTCTAAATATGAACATAAAATTGATTTTTTATAAGTTTCAAGGTCATTTTGGGCTTTAAGTTTAAGGTTTGGTCCTTTTTAATCGATTTTTTCTCTTAATCACTGTAAAATAATTTTTATTACATTCAAAAATAATTTTTTTCAGAAAATAATTTTAAATTATTAAAAATTATAAAATGACATGATTCCAAATAAATAATTTATGTTTAAAAATTAAAATCTAATAATTGGTGGAAATTAATTTCAAATTAATCTGACAGATGAGACAACAAAGTGAGTTTCTAAAGTAAAAATGTTCAAAATATTGCTATGTTTTTATATCCAATTTAAATTTTAAATTGAATAAAATTAGATAA
This sequence comes from Viscum album, assembly GCA_963277665.1. Taxonomy (NCBI): domain Eukaryota; kingdom Viridiplantae; phylum Streptophyta; class Magnoliopsida; order Santalales; family Viscaceae; genus Viscum; species Viscum album. The sequence goes on from OY728161.1 coordinate 1,970,519,463, forward strand.
ATTTGATTAATTTATGCAAAAATTATTTAATTAAACTTTAAAACCAAACTAAAATATAATTTATCTATATAAATATAGTAGAAAAAAGTAGTTTTGAATTAAAATTCATTGCTTTAACTATTAATTAAAAAAATGAAACTTCTTAGAAAAATTCCAAGTAATGGACCAAATTAAAATTTGATATTCCTCTTACATAAATTAATTCTTTTATTTCAGAAAAAATTAAAATTTTTAAAAAACATATTTAAAATGAGTTCACAATTAAGAAGCGTAAAATTACCTTTTAGAAAAAAGATATATTTTTATTCATGAAATTGGATTTATTTTTATCTTATACCTAAAAAATATATTGGATGAGTATAAAGAATATTGATTAAATATAAAATCTGTAAATATCCTTGAAATAAATAATCAATACTGGTTTATTTAATTTATAGAGATAAAATTGTGTTTGTACATTAAGAAATAGGTTTCTTAGAAAAGTAATTTCTTTATTTTCCATTAGTTCATTCATTCAATTATAAAAATTTATAAACAAATGATTCATTTTATATATATGTATAAATTATATTTTTAAAATTTAGTTAATATTATACAAGAATTCCATTTCAAGTGCTAGATGGTAGTTATAAGAATATTTTAATAAAAACATTAATAATATATTGTAGTTTGGTAAAACTCGGCCTTGATTGTTATGGGAGATATTAAAGGGAATTGGTATTGTATGTAATACAATCCAAAATTAGTTTTGTGTGTACTGAAAGATAATCTATGTATTGCGTGCAGTGCAAGATTAACTTAGTGTTTTATATAATGCAAGACAAACATAGTTATTTTATATATAAAAAAACTATATTCACTGTGTTGTGAAATAAAAACACTAAAAGATTATTTAAATAAAAATAAAAATTTAAAAAATATTGGGTGTTACATTCTACCCCCATTAAAATGAATTTCAATCCCAAAATTATTTGAGGTTATCTGACTGAGCAAGTTTATTTGCATATTTTTAATCTAATAACGATGAATTGTAAATGTTTTTCAATGATAACACCCATGTATTTAATTATTTTATAAAAATAATGGTTAATTTGAATTTTATAATCAAAATGGTCTAAATTGTGAAAAGTAATTAATTCTGGATTTTTGACAGATTTTTACGTCAAGGGTAATTTGGTTATTTCTTGAAGCATATAATTAAACATTGAGTAATTCTTTTTTATTATAATATATATTGTGTTTCCTTTATTTTTGTCTTATGGAAAATGGGCTGAATTGATCATCCATAGGCTGTAAAAAATCAATGATGTTTATGATTTTTTAGGGCGGACACCGTTGACCCCACCACCATAACATAAATCCATTTCGGCCTACATTCCTCCAATTGAAGTGGTTCCACCTAGGATAGAACCAATACATATAAGACCGCATCTAAAATTAATTATATAGAGTTCTGAAGTCATTAAGGTTTCCATTGGAGGTTATACTTTTAGAGGAAGCTTCCTGGAACCTTCGTCCAGAAAACAAAACCTCCAATTCAAAAATCATAACTCCTACAATCGGTGCCAAATGAGTTGATATTTTTAGGGTGAATGACCAACCCATTAAATCACAACATTAAAGAAGGATTCTATTCGTTATTTATCCAATTAAAGGGTTAAAAATGCGACAACTTGTGGAGGATAGAAATATACCTATAAAAGGAGAGGAGTGCCTACCTTTCAAATCATTCCAATCCTTCCAAACACCATATGGGGCACCAAGGAGGGGAGGACAAGGTCCATTTAGAATTTTATTTATTTATTTCCTTTTTATTTTTAGTTTTATTTTCTCATATAATTCAGTCATAGAAAGTGACTAACTCTAGGCTTGGACATGGGGGAGGTTTCATAGTGTTATTTATTATTGTGCTTCAACTAAAAATGTTTTAAATTTATTTGTAGTGGATAGAGGAGTATTTCATAGGTGCGACAATCATCCACCATGACACTATTTCAAAAATCCATTCCTTTCCATTGATTAATTATTTCCCCCTCACTTATCTTAGTCAAAACCTTTATATGGTGGAGTTGGGGTTGTCATAGGGGATGAAACAAAATACAGTGGAACCAGATTTTATTGGAATAAAATACTTGTTTGAGGTATTATCCTAATTGACTATTGGAGGAGGTTTGGTTTAGTGTGTCAGAGGAATGATAAAATCACACACACTTTAAATCAAAGGAAATCAATTCATTAATGAGGTTTCATAAAATGAATTGTCAAATTGAATTTAAAAAATAAATAAATGATGAATGAACCCATGCTATCCAATCCTAGGGCTAAGAACTTTGTTCCTTAATTTCATTTTGTTTGTATATACATCTCAATTTAAATTTAAAGTATTTATTTCATTATTTTAATTTATTGTTTTCCAACACCCTTTAAAACTTAATTTTCATAAAAAATTTAAAACACCAAAATGATTTAGAATAGGTGAATTAGAATTAGTGATTAAACCAACTGCAATGCTCCTCAAGTGAGACGACCCTCATCTGCCTCTGTGCTGCACTAGGAAAACTTAGAAATTTTCTTTTTCTATGCCCCATGATAGGAGTGCGTTAAAATTGGAATGGATTCCAGGGAGCTAAGTATTTATTTAAATCACTTTTTCAAAATTTATTTTTTTGCAAATATTTTATTTTTTCATTAAAAAAACATTTTCCATGATTTCTTCAAACTCAAATGATTATTCATGGAATAATTACTCACAGGTGCATGAGGAAGAAATAAAATACACTGAGAAAGAACTCCAATGAAGGGCTGATACTCTAATGATAATGTTCAAATAGAAGGAAAGATGATTAACAACGTGGATCTCACTTGATGATTTGATGGCCATGGCTGATGAACTCCAAGATGACGTACAAAGATTCAAGGACAAGAAAGAAGTGCCATGAGTCTTCCAGGATTTCAATGAAGGAATCCTTGAAGTTGAAGCCAAACTCAAGGTGAAGGATCCCAACTACCTACCTCCATCCTGTGATAATCAACTACAAGATGCACTCTCCACCAAAGAAAAGATTCAATCTGAACTAAGTCAGAGAGATGATAAAATCTTGAACACACACTCTTTTAATTTTATTGAAACTAATTTAAGTATAAATCCCAAATATTTTGAATTTTTAGAATCTGATAACTCTTATTATGCCTTTGAGGATGAAGATGAAAAAGAAGATGCACCTATTGAGGCACACATAGAGCTCTGGGAAGACATTGAAAATCTACTAGAGGAAGCCTATGAATTTATACCAGTGGCTCTACCTGAAGAACAAGAGATACGTACTACTTCACATTTGAAGCAACCACTGTAAGGAGAGGGAGATTTTGCACAAGTATCAATGAATAAGGATGAGCCCCCATAATTCATACCACCCATGTCATGCAACCTATACCACATTGAAAAGGGGGAATATTTTGGGTTCTCTATCCATGGATTCCTCCTAAAAAAATGCAAATTATGAAGCTAGGAAAATCCACATGTGGTGGTTCAATTCAAATAATATCCACCCTCCATTAGATTATGGATAATATATGGTACTACCCACTGGAGGTAGTAATAATTCAGGGCCTACATAGGGAGATCATACCAAGATTTATCTTTACATGTTTTTTATATTTATTTTTTAGATTATTCTAGCATAAGACCCACTCCTCCTTAACTTTTTTATATTTAATGACATGATCCTTGTTCTTAAGTGAGTAATTCTATTTTATAGGTTCGTATATGGGAAAATGAATCCTTATATAGAGAAAGAGGACTGATTCTTTATTTCAAAAGGGATTTCTTTTTTATTGTTTAAACTTTTAAAATCATTACATTTTTGTGTCCAAAACAAGTTTTGAGTTTTAATGATAATAATTTGCATACGCACACTTGAATTATTGGTTTAATTGAATTATCTAAGAGATATCCATTTCTTAGGAACCCTGTGATGCCATGTTTTATATTTCAATGCTAATGATATTTAATGATTAAAATGGAAAATTGAATGTTTAAAGTGAAGAATAGATATTGAAATGATGACTCATGATTTAAGAGAATTAGTTGATTTATGTAAATGAAATTTTCCTACCATTTTTCATACTTTGAATTTCTGAAATTCATGTGAATTGTTTTTTTATCATTAATCATGCCATGAGTGATTGTATAATATCATATGTATCATTCCCGAAAGTACTTCTAGACCATGTGATTCCTATTTATTTTTTAGCATATTTCTTGAGTGATCTTGGGACATGTCACCGACCAGAACTTGAATTTGAACTTGTCAAAATTATGACTGTACAAAACCACATTTAAAATGATTTAGTCATTTTTGAAAATACCTTATCTTTAATGATCACCTTTACATAAATCCTTATTTTATCCCATGGAGACCATGAATGACCATTATAGGTATGAGCCATGTTTCAAGCCATTTTTATCCATTCCTACCCTACTCTTGTTATTTGCATGATATTTTAAAAATTAAGTGTGGGGGTGAAGGAATCGTGGTGGAAGGGGTGTTATATATTGTTAGGAAAGAGTGTGGGGGTTCTATTTTGAGAATTTTAAAAGGTTTTGGAATCATTCATTTTACTTGATTTTTTCCCTCTTGAATTAAAAAAAATTAAAAAAATGACAAAAAGAAACAAAAATGAGAAAAATGGGTTGTGATTTGGGAAAAACAAAAATCACCATTTTCCAAACCGAAGATCCTCCTTTCATATGTGGTTAGATGATGGATGCGATTTTTGATCTAATCATAAGTTTATCAAAAAAGTACAAAATAAAAAAAATAAAGAGGGTACATTAATCATCCATTATGATTTACTTTGATCATGACCTTACTTTGAGTTTTGGGGGAAGTGGGTGTCGGTAAATTGAAGGGGAGAATTTCTTTACAATTTTTGATATCATGAATTGTAACTAAGATATGAACCACCTCCTTGAGCCTTAATTTTTAACATCAAATCCTAACAACCTTAAGCCTCAGAGTTATTTGATCCCCTTTTGAAAAGTCCTCATGATTTTATGTGCGTTTTGTCTTTACAATGTGGCGAAAGTAGTTATTTTACAAGCCTATGGATAAGGTGAATGTTTTTATATAATGAGCATAACTCTACATGAATTATATCATGATATATGAGAGTTAAAATTCAAAAGTGAGGTAAAAATGATGTAGCATGTTTCATAATAATGAATTTAGAATCTTGAATGAATGAAAGAAGAAGTTACATCATTTTTCAACGGGAAAAAGTAAAATATATGAATTAATTGTTTTGTTAAAAATCGGGAAATTAAATTGATATTTTATGTGGAATTTTGAAATTTTTATTTTACATTGAAAATTGTTTGATTTCATTACTTTGGGTTTTGAATATTGGTAACTTTGGTGTCCTTTGAATTCCATGTTGAGATTTTATGCTTGAGGGCAAGAATGGTTTAAGTATGGGGGTATTTGACAGAGCAAGATTATGTGCATATTTTAAATCCAATATTGATGAATTGTTAATTTTATTCAATGATAAAACCCATGTATTTAATTGTTTTATAAAAATACTTGGTAATTTGAATTTTAGAATGAAAATGGTCTAAATTGTGAAAAGTGGTTAATTCTGGATTTTTGAAAGATTTTTACGTCAAGGGTAGTATGGTCATTTCCTGAAACATATAATTCAAAATTGAGTGATTTTTTTAATATGTATTGTATTTCCTTCTTTGTATTTATAAACCAGGGGGTTAATCAATCATCTAAAGGCAATAAAAAATTAATGAAGTTGAAGATTTTTCCGGGCGGACAATGTGGACCCCACCACCATAACAGACATCAATTTCCTCCTAAATTCCTTCAATTGAAGTGATTACACATGGGATAGCACCAGTACACATAGGTGCGCATCTAAAACTAATTTTATAGAGTTTTGAAGTCATTAAGGTTACCATTGGAGGTTATACTTTTAGAGGAATCTTCATAGAACCTTCATTCCGAAAAAGAATCCTCCAATTCAAAAATCATAACTCCTGCAACCGGAGACCAAATGAGCTGATATTTTGAGAGTGAACGTACAACACATTAATTCACTACTTTTATGAAGGTTTCTATGCATTATTTATCCAATTAATGGGTCAAAAAAGTGACAACTTGTAGAGGATAAAAATATGCTTATAAAAGGAGAGGAGCTCCTACCTCTCAAATCATTACAATCCTTCCCAATACCATCTGGGTCTCTAAGGAGAGGAGGACAAGGGCCATTTATAATTTTATTTATTTATTTTCGATTTATTTTTAGTTTTATTTTCTCATGTAATGTATTCATAATTTAATTAAAGTGTTTCCACCTTCTTTTCCACCGTCATTATTTTCCGACTTTAATCTAATTTTTATCCCTCTTCCATAATTCCATTGTCATCTTTATCCACTTCTCGATGGAAAGTTACTAACTTGAGGCTTGGAACTGGGGGAGGTTTCATGGTGTTCTTTATTATTGTGCTTCAATTAAAAAAAATTTAAATTTATTTTTTGTTGCTGCAGGAGTATTTCATGGGTGCGATGGTCGTCCACCACGACACTATTTACAAAAGCCATTCCTTTCCGTTGATTAATTATTTCTCCCTACCTTCTCTTAGTAAAACCCTTCATACGGTGGAGTTGGGGTTTTCATAAGGGATGAAATGACATATGGTAGAGCCAGATCTTATTAGGATAGCATTCTCGGTTGAGGTGTTATACTAATTGACTATTAAAGGAGGTGTGGTTTGGTGTGCTAGAGGAATGATAAAATCACACTCTTTAAATAAAAAAAAGTAATTCATTAATGAGGTTTCATAAAATAAATTATCAAATTGAATTAAAATAATAAATAAATGATGAATGATTATGTGTTATCCAACCCTAGGACCAAGACCATTCTTCCTTAATTTTATTTTCTCTGTATATGCATCTTCATTTAGATTTAATGTTTTAATTTCATTATTTTAATTTATTGTTTTTCAAAACCCTTTAAAACTTAATTTTTATAAATAATATAAAAACAATAAAAATATTTAGAATATCTGAATTTGAATTTGTGATTAAACCAACTGCAATGCTCCTCATGTGAGACGACCCTGGTTAGCCTCTGTGCTCCACTAAGAACACATAGAAATTTTCTTTTTTCCATGCCCCTAATAGGCGTTCATCATTATCACAAGATCAATACTTGAAATTACTTTTATAGAAACCCACATCATAAAAATGAGTACTCAAACTTCCTTTAAAAAGGAAATTCAGAAATAGAACAATTACCTAAAGTAACACATAACACGGTTTCCATGTAGGATAACATAGGCAATATGTGAAAACATAGAAATGGAAGAGAAATATAATGATCATGTTATAGTGTATAAAGATAGAGAAAATGGTTAAGAGAAATTTAATAATAAATAATCCATAAATATGAGATGATCTAAGTGGCCATGTGATTCATCAGAAACAAAGTTATAAGGATAATATTTTTTGTTTTCAAGATCTTTTTTCATAAAGTTAAAGAATTTGTCTCAAAAGTTATAAATACATGATTTCAGGACAATATAACCTTTTTTTGTGCCTTTATCAACATAAACTCCATCTCTTATTCCAAGAAATTAAGGTTAATTTTTCATTCCTCCAGAATTAACACATCTTGAGATCCATAAATAGAAAGATAGGTCATTTTATCTTTCTTCATCAAAATAAAAAGGTTATAAAATGTTATCAAATATAACTAAATTCTTATGTGGTGGGATAAAACTTTAACACAAACCATTCCATAAATGCTTTACCTTATAACCCTTCTAAAAATATGAAATTCCCCTACTTTAGAAATAAGGTCAGTAAATTTCCCAAAAATATATTAGCATTGATCCCCCATATATCATAAAATATCTCTTGGTAATTTCATACTAAACATGTTAATACCTTCATCATGTATTCTCTTGAAACATGGTAATAACCTAAATTACCATAAATCATTTTTGATAACATGCAGGTTTCTTTATTCCCAAGTTTATTGAATATATTTCTTAAATAAAAAAAATATTGTAAACATCATCAATGATAGTATAAACCAATTATGAAAAAGTACTTAATTATTTCAAAGGTAATTAGTACTATCCAAGTTACTTATTCATATCTAAAATATATTTATAAAAACAACATTATCATAATGTAGAAAACATATTAAGGGTTACCTTTCAATTTATCATGTGTTTTCCTTGAACATAAACTTACCATTAAATCACATTAATTTTCTATCAAAACCATTCAACATATTATTTTAAAACCTTAGTAAAGAAACATAAACTGAAAAATCTATATATATTTAACCATTCGTATAACATAATTATTGAATTCAAATATATATAAAAATTTATTTTTCCACATCGTCCTTAATCCATAAGAAGGACTCCTCATACTATTTATTATTTCCTATTTCCTTTCACAATTCATTTGTAGTATCTTCATCAGTAGCAATATAACCATCACTCATACCTCATTTTTGATTCTCTTCAAGATATTTCCACTTAGGAAATAAATTTGGATAATGAAAATTCATTCCACACTTAGAGAATTTTACCTTTGGTGATGTCTCAGGGAGCCCAATATTCTAATCCATTACATTAATCAAAATCTCCATATTTTCTTTGCAGTTACTTGTATTGATTCCTTCTTTTACAAAGTCAAAACATATTTGTGTTCCTCTAAGAAATTCACTTAGGTGATTCTTTCAAGATTCCTGAAAAAAAAATGAAATTGAATCTTCTTTCCTCCATGGTCTATATTTCTAAAAAACTCAATGAAATCCTTTTTTTCTTCCTTGGTGATTTCAAGAGTTGGTTAAGGTATTCTTTGTTAATCATGTTCTATGAAAACTATTTAGAAATTATCACAATATCCTTCTCTCCAGTGATCATCCCATTTGAATGCTCATTAGAAAATTTTCCATCACATTCAATGTTAACCCAGTTCTTTCTAGATCCTTCCATTGACTAAAAATAGAAATCATAGTGTGAGAAATATTTATCATAGAAGAAAACCTCATAATATTGAAAAATATCTTATATGATGTCTAAATCATGAAACCTAATTATTTTATATATGAAAACTTGGTTTTATCCTAGTTTATTTGTAGTCAATTTTTATTTAAATACTTTATGATGGTTTATAAAGAGTTTGTTAATTCCCAAATCATATCCCCAGGGAGGGTCAAACCAGTTATGTAGAAAATATTATTGTCCTACACTTGTTCCCAATCAATTCTAGCTCAATACAAAGTTTTTGGGGTTTTTACCCCTATGTAAAACTATTCTAGAGCCACATCCACTTGTGATATCTAGAATGAGATATATTTCTTGTAAATTACTCATTCTATCCTTTACCAAAGGTACATGACATTTTCCCAAATGTTAACTCACTATTAGACTAGTTTTTAGAGACATCCCTAGGCATATTCATAGAAATATCCCTAGGAATATCACTAAAATTTTCTTATCCTAGAGTCCAGAGGTTGGCTAAAAATTTCATCTTTTTCTAAATATATTGACCCAAGATTAACAGACATAGATATTGGATCATTTTAGATGAATATTTATCACATTACTAAAATACATTCTCGATGACCATAATAGTTTAGTATATTTAGAAACATGGATCCAAATATTCTAACTTAGTGAAAGATCTTCAATGTTTCCCAATAATATCTACCCATTTAGTACTTCTACTTAAAACCTACCTTTATAACCTAGGGAAAGAAAACATAAGAAAGGGGTGTGCTCAGATTCTCAGTAAGGGTAAAAAAGGATATACATAAGCATAAAATGAGCATAATGGCATCTAAACATGAGAATTAAATTGTAAGATCATACCATATATATGAAAGATCTTATAAATGAGTCATGGAATAAATACAGGTATGGAATAAGACATGAATAATAACGGAATCCAGAGCATAATCCATAAGACCATAATATAGGAATATGACATAAAATTTGTGGCAGACACATAGCATATAAACGTATTTCAAATGTTATCAAGGAATCACTTAAAAGGCCATATTAGTAGAATAGTTCCACTCCCCACACCATCTTGATAGTCATATTTTACTTACATTACCTTCTTTGTAGTCAAGGTTTTCTCCCAAGACCATCTTAGGGGATAAAGTAATTTACTAAACTGAGCTCACTACCCATTCCATACATTTCAATCTCATGAGATATAAATCCTTACCTAAAGAATTGGAGGGAGATATAGGTCTCACCAATCTGATAATGAAATCATACATATGTTTGCTACAAGATCATAAAAAATCATATCATAACCTATAAAATGAAATTGGTATCATAAAAATGTAATCATATCATAACCGATGGAAAACGATATAGGTTTAATAATCATTTTATAAAATAATAACCCATGTAAGGAAGTGGGTTTTATAATAATATTTACCATGAAAGATAAATTGGTTTCATATACACATAACCCGTTAAAGATAAACTAGTTTCATAAAGATCATTCCATAGAAACGTAAACTATTCTGAGAAAAAATATTAATGGGGCATCAGAATCATTTTCCCAAAAAAGAATGATCAAAACCAATGTTTTTAATGTTAGATTTAAATTAATTTTTATTGATCCTTTAAAACAATTTTTTGATTAAAATATTTTTTCTTCTTTGAATAAACTATATTTAAAACATAAATCTGTTTGAAAAATATTTTCTTTGAAAACATATTAAGGAAACTTGGAAACATTTTTGAAAGAATTTCTCTTAAAATATATTTGAAAACTTATAAAAAATGTTTTAAATAAATATTCCTTTAAAATTATCTTCAAATAACATTTCAAAAATAGTTTTTAAAATATTTTTGAAAACATATTATTTTAGGGAAATAGATTTCTGATAAAAAAGATAAATGAGATCAAATTATCTTAATTGTTTTTAATTATATTAATTACTAGAGATTATAAAAATGGTTAATTATATGAATACTAAATAAATGAATATATTAGAAGAAAATTCATGAGATTTATTGAGATATGGATCATAAAATTTCATCAATACAACCATTATCATAAATAATCCTGATAAACGATGAGATTGTTTCAATAGACTCTAACAACATGGTATCTTTGAATCGTACTCCACAAGTAATAAAATTAAATTATAATTAGCTTAAAATTTCATTAAAAGATGGATACTTATTATTTAACATTTCAAAGAGTATTTTATAAACCTTGTAGAAGAATATAGGTGCATATCATGTCATGTATCTCAAAGAATGAAAATTGAGACAAAACTACTTTAACCATTTAATAACTTTTGAAACATAAAACCCATTATATATAGACCATACAATGGATATGTAAATACCCATAAATTTAATTATAATTATCATATAATAAATACCTGGGAATTATACACACCACATATAATAAAATTGGGGGTGAACATGGCTTGTGTCTCATGGAAAATAAAATTGAGATGAGAAAACTCTTACCTTAAGTCTTGAATTTATTTAAACACGTTCAAAACACTTGTATAATAAATATAAGTTTATTATAAATTGACCATGTAACCATATTATTATATCTAATACCATATATGATTTTTAGGACTTTATATTACCTATTTGTTAACAACTCCATGTTAATTTTTCGTTTTGGGTAATGTTTTCTTTATTTTACATACATGTTTTGACTAATTATTCTTCATTATCTTACATAGATAAATATTTACTTATTTAAATAATTTAAAACATGATATAAAAATCATATATATAAATTATATAAATATTTATAATAATAAAAAAATTATATATGTATAAATGGAATACACTTTTCCTAGAGACAGTAGATCGTACGTACACAAGAATACTGTTTATGTTTTATTTTCATTTTTAAAGAAATAACATATATATATATAATCATTAAATTTGAATTATTATTTCATATATATAATATAAATTTACTAAACCCATCCTTAATACATTCGATGTAAATTGTGAATGAATCAAATCACTTTAAGGAGGTAGTAGCCCACACGTCCACAAATGATGTCATCGTATTAAAAAATTAAAATCATGAAGGTATGTTTTATATAATAATTCTATAAGATTAAATAAATCATAAATAATATATATATATATATATATTATATACAAATATATTGTCATCAAAATTCCCACCCATGAGAGGTGGAAAACTAAAGACAAACAACATCATTTTGTGAGGCAGTAGTTCACTATACACAAGAACAGTAAGTTAGTTACCCATTAGATGAACGTGTGTTTAATTTTAGTTCAAAAAATTATAATAAAAAATATAATTATGTTTTGGAAAATAATTTTATTATATAATCCTTGTAAAATAAGAGTTTATGGGTGGAGAATCAAAATATAACAAATGAGCTTGAGGAAGGATGTTACCTCTTACTTGGGTAACTAATTTAGGATTGCACCCAAGGGATTCCATGGATTGATTTATGAACAAATGTAGGATTATAAGATTATGGGATGGATTTTGGGAGATTATTTTAGTAGATTTTGGGAGATCCAATATTCTTGAGAGCTGTGAATAAGTGGGAGGGGTGAGTGCCTTTTTATAGCAGAGGAGGAGTCGTATTGTTATAATTATTGAAAATTGTATTCCACCCACATTTTTTCTATGAAAGGTGGATCAAATAATTCTAAAAATCTAATTAAATGGATACTTTTGTCTCAATATGAATATAAAATGGAATTAGGAAAAAAAATTAGCTCATTTTGGGCCTAATGTATAATGATTAGTCATTTGTTAAGCTATTTTTTCTCTTAATCATTGTAATTATTTTTAATAAGTTTCACTAATATTTTTGGTAAAATACTAAGTTGAACTTATAATAAAAAACAATTTTTTTTAAAATTAGTTTTCCTTTAAGATGAGCTATAAATATCATTTTAAAACATTTTTTATGAATAATTTTGAAAACATAGTTTTTGAGGTAAACCGATTTCCCATAGAAAAAGGAAATGAGGTAGAATTTTCTAAAAAAACTTTTATTAATTATATTAAGTACCTGAGAGTTTAAAAATGAAATAAATACATTAATATATAAATAATTAATATATCAAAAGAAAATTAATTAGATTTCTTGTTATATGGATCATAATATTTCATCAATACAACCATTATCATAAAAAATCCTGATAAATTATTAGATTATTTCAATAGACTCTTACCACTTGGTAACTTTGAATCATACTCTCCATGTATGAAAATTTAATTATATAAATCATAAAATTTCATTAAAATATGGATATTTATGATATAACATCTCAAAGATTAGTGTATACTCCTCGTAGAATAATATCTGTGCATATCATGGCATGTGTCTCAAAGCATAAAAATTGAGACAATACTACTTTATCGATTTCAAATATTTAAAAACATAAAACCCATTAAATAGAGAAAATAAAATGTATATGTAAATAACCATAAATTTAATTATAATAATTGTAGGATACATCCAAGGGAATTATACACTTCATATATAAGAAAATAGGAGGTGAACATGGCTTGTGTCTCACAAAAAATAAAAGTGAGATGAGAAAACTCTTACATTAAGTCTTAACATTCTTCATACACATTAAAAACACCTGTATAATAAATATAAGTTTATTATAAATCTACCATGAAACCATATTTTTATATATAATACCATATATGATTTCTATGACTTTATATTACATGTTTGTTAACAACTCCTTGTTAATGTTAAGTTTCAGGTAATATCTACTTTGTTTTTTATACATGTATTGACTAATTATTATTGATCCTCATTGTTAGATCAAGATTTAATTATTTAAAGAATGTAAAATATTATATAAATATCATATATACTTATTATATAATTATTTATAATAATCTATAAATGATATCTGTATGAAATAGAATACATTGTTCCTAGAGACGGTAGACCGTACGTATGTAAGAACATTGTTTATTTTTTATTTCCATTTTGAAAGAAAGAAATTAAATGATATATATATATATTATCATTAAATTAGATATATTATTTCATATATATCATATAATTTTAAAAATACATCTTTAATACATTCCATGTAATGTGTGAACAAATCACATCGCTTTGAGGAGGTGGTAGTCCACACGTCCACAAATGAAGTTATTGTATTTACACAAAATGAGAAGAATGAATGTATGTTTTATATAATAATTAAATAAGATTAAATACATCATAAATATAATATATATCATATAAAAACATAGTGTCCATTATAATTCCCAACCATGAGAGGTGGAAAAGTAAAAATTAACAATATCATTTCATGAGGCGGTAGTTCCCTATACACAAGAATGGTAAGTTCATTAGCCATTAGATAGAAGTGTGTGTAAGTGTAGTTAAAAGTCCTAGAATAACGTCATATAATTGTATTTTAGGATACATAGTTTATTATATATTCATGTAAAAATAATAGTTTTGGGGTGGATAATGAGAATAATATAAAGAAGCTTGAGGAAGGATGTTACCTCTTATTTAGGTAACTCATTTTGTTTTGCACCCAATGGAATCCTTGGATAGATTTATGATTAAAGATACCATTATAATATTATGTTTGGTATTTTGGGAGATTATTTTATAGATTTTTGGATATACAATGGCCTTGAGAGTTGTTAATAAGTTTGAGGGGTGAGTGCCTTTTTATAGTGGAGGAGGAGTGACATTCTTATACTTTTTGAAAAGAGAATTCCCCCAACATTTTTCCTTTTAAAAATGGATCCAATAATGGTTAAAATATAATAAAAGGGATGATAGTGTATTAATATGTATATAAAATGTATTTTTTAAAATTTTCCCTCTTATTTTGGGCCTTATGATTAATGTTTAGTCATTTGTTAAGCTAATTTTTCTCTTAATCATTGTAATTAATTTTAATCACTTTCACTAATATTATTGGTAAAAAAACTAAGTTTAAATTATTAAAAGTTATAAATTATTATGATTCTAAATATTGAATAAATTTTTCCAAATTCCAATCACATAATTGGAAGAAAGTAATTTAAAATTAATCCCATAGTTAGAACCACAAAGCGAGTTTGAAAAGTAAAAATGTTCAAAAGTTTGCTATGTTTTTATATCTAATTTCAATTTGAAATTGAATAAAATGACCAAAATTGGAATATTTTATGTAAAATTTATCTAATTAAATATTAAAACATTACAAAAATATAAGTCAACTGTATAAATAAATTAGACGAAAAAGATGTTTTGAATGAAAATTCAGTGTTTTTAATTATTCATCAAAAAATGAAACTTCTCAGAAAAATATGAAAATATAACCCAAAATAAATTTTTATATTACTCTTCCAATATTTCTTTACAATTGAAAATAAATTTTTTAATGTTTTAAAAATAATATTTAAAATCGATTCTCCATTAATAGGTATTAAAATTACTTTTTAGAAAAAATTATCTTTTTATTCATAAAATTGGATTTTTTTCTTATCTTGTACCTATAAAATATATTGGATGATTATAAAAAATGTTTATTGAATATAAAATATATAAATTTAATTTAAATAATTAATCAAATTTTTTTTGATTAATTTATTGAGATAAAATTGTTTCTGTACATAGAAAAATTGTTTTCTTAGAAAAGTGATTTCTTTATTTTCAAATAGTTCTTTCATTCACTTATACTAATTTATAACCAAAGGATTAATTTTATAAACATTTATAAATAATATTTATAAAATATAGTTAATCTTATTCATGACTTCCATTCCAATGTATAGGTGGTAGCTATAATTATATTTTAAAAATCACATTCATAGTATATTTTAGTTCAGTAAAACTCAACCTTGCGTGTAATAAAAGCTATCTAAGGGACTCTATATTGTGTGTAATAAAATCCAAACATAGTTTTTCAGGTACCAAAATCTAATATAAGTGTTGTGTCTAGATTAATTGTAACTTGGTGTTGCATATAAATCTATGTATAATTTTTTATTTTATACATAAAAACAATATGATATTTCTCAGGAAATGAAACTATTAATTGATTTAAATAAATCAAAAAAAAAATCAAAAAATATCAGGGTGGTACAAAACCATGAAGGATCAAGTGGTAGATTTTTTGTTCTGAATGGGGGAGATATTCCACTCCCTGAATAGAGATCTAACAATAATATGGGTGGTCATTGGTGTATCATTACACAATGACCCCTTTAGTCATTCCATGACATAACCCCCTAGTCGGGAGTCATGCCATGACTCATAGGGTAACATTATGATGTGCCTATTTTCAAATATTTTTGAAAATCTCAGACCTATCACTTCATTTTTGTCCTCTCTCCTAATATTTAGGGAAAATGGAAATGTGGAATATCCATTCAATAACATCCTCACCCCTTTCTTCCTCCTATTTATCACTATTGATGAGGGGTGCTTTAGATGAATTTTCCACAATTATTTGAGGTATGATTTTTTATTTTTCTATCGTTCTTATTCATATCAATTTATCTATTATTTATAATGATTTGTTATAGGGTATGATGTTGATTCTATTTTATTATGGTGGAATAAATCTAATGTGATATGTATTTTTATCATAATGGTTTCAGGGGTGAATTAGAGACCTTCCACATGTTATTTGTTAAGGTTATGGTGAATATATTACTTCCCAATGAATTTTTGAGTCATTATACTTATTTAGTTTAAATTATATAATTATTTATAAATTTTTAAAATTATTTTTTTGGATGCAGGGGATTGAGATAAGGTCTTGGGTTTTGGGAAGTCTCGATATGAGTTTGGATGAGGTATGAATGGGCTTGGATCTGGAAAGTAACTCCATGTTTGAGGTGAGTGGTCTATATAAACCAAAACATATACTTTTTTATGAATTATTTCTCATGCATTCATGAAAATTAAATACTAGGTTAATTGGATATGTAATGAGAGAACCATGGGAAAATAGACCAGGTGGAATTAATACTTCTAGATTTAGATCACGTACTACATTTCATGTTGGGTATTTTTTGATCTCCTAGTGATTATATTTCCAAGGGAGGAGGGGAGGATACTATTTGTCATTACAAAGGGTATTGTCATAAGTATTTTATCTTGAGATGAGATGTGTATAGCCTGGGCTGTCTTCTTAGATCTATCGCGTAAGGAATGAGGGTCTTAGGCCTAAGGATGATGGGTGATATGATCATGCATCTCACTTGTGACTAATAATTTACTATAAAGTGTGTATTATTGATGAAGTGTGTATGATGAGTAGAAAAAGTCACATGGGTTATAACTTGGTGCGATGTGGTGGGTTTTTTATAGGTAATTGGATTTAGGGAAATCCTAATGGATATAAAGATTGGTACCCAATTATGGGTGGTGGAAACTATCTTGAAAACATTGAATTTGTATAATAGGTGTCTTGAGATTAGTTTCTCAACTCTATTCTTGGTTTGTTGGATTGAATTTTTATGTATGAGTGGAAATGGGAAATGGACCTACCTCATGAGGTCAAGCTTAGGTAGGGATTGTAAGTCATGGGGTCACTATAAGGTGGCGGTTGCTGGTTGGTGTTGATTAATAGAGGACGTGTTTGTTTCATAACCTATTAAATGACTTTACAGGTGATATTGGAATATTAAAGGGTAAGATGTATCATACCCTTTATGATGGGGTCTAGTATAAGAAGATCAGTGTTGCTACCCTGAAGCTGTGTGTTGGATTTTTTGGGCAGTAATTGTTGGTTTTGTAGACAATGATTTTGATCTTATAATACATGGATTGAATTCTGAATATTATTCTAAAATCTAAAGATGTTTTCAATAGAGTACTGGAATTAGATTTATTATGGTGGATGAATATTTAGATATTCAAAATTTATCATGGAAGTGGTGGTGTTCAAAAAAATGATGAACGTAAGATGAGTACTTTGGTTTCTCTAGACGTTATGAGGAGTTATAATATTATGTAAATTATTTGTCTAGAAGTTAAGTTATTTTTCAAGCAAGGAACAAATTCATAAGTACTGGGAGTATTATGAAAGAATCAAGAAATCCATAAAGTTTTCAAGTTCCCTATAAATGAAAGATATTTTGATCTAATAAATAATATCGTTTAGAGTGGTGATAATTAGAAAAAGAGTTTTTTTAAGACACATAATAGATTTTTTACATACTTAATATACTTTAAAATGTTGAAATTTTATAAAGGGAAACACTCACAATGATATGTAATATCTTTTCACTCCATACATAAATTTTTTTATAAGTGTTGAAATTAGTAATGTTTTGAAGACTCATAGTGATGTGTATGATATTTTAGGGATACATAATATCCCCCAAATTACTAAAATACATAAAATTCAAAGAATTAACTAGTAGAAAAAATTTATTTCATGTTAGTTATTTCTAAAACTGTAATGAAAAAAAAATTCAAGGGTGTTTTTAACATCAGTTAATTAATAACTGTCAATAAAAATATAATTTTAATGTAGGTTATTAGATAACTTGTGTTCAAACTATTATTATGGGGAGTTTCAAATTTGGTTATCAAAATAATTTATGCTAATATTAAAATTTTAGAATGAGAAAATGAAGTTTCAATTTATTCGTAGAATGCCTTTAAATTTTCAAATCCAACTTTAAATATTTAACAATGGAGAAAAAATTTCCATACGTTGTATTTATGTTTTTACACCTCATATTTACTCATTTTTTATATATTCATGATTCGATTCACATATACCTCCCATTGATTCTTAGATGGGAATTTCACCATGGTATTTATAAGTATTATACAATTATTTTATTTAATTATTATTATTTTTATTAATATATATATATATATCAATGATTCATTATTTTATGTTTTATAATTCTTTTTTAGACCATGTAAAAAATAAAAACATTCATAATGAAAGAGAATATCTAGATTTTAAAATACCTTAGAAGAAACAACTTTGGATGCCTCATGAAATATTTCCTCTAAAAAATTGTCAAAAGACACCATAACAAGCATGAAAATTAAGTTAAATATTTATGTTTTTATTTTTCTTAATTTCATTTGGTTTCTAAAATTTTATAAGTTTCTTGATTTCTTCTTCATCCATAGTAGTAATAAGCATTTAAGTATTTAAAAAATCAATTAATTAAATGATGGTTTTTATAAATGATGTAAAAAAATGCATTGATGTCAGGTTTTTTATAAAAAATGCCGAGAACGAGATTGGATGTCAATTAATAAAAACAACACTGAAATTATCTATCGACATTTGATATAATAAAACTGATGTCAAAACTATTGTTTTTTTAAATATGCATTTTAACATAATTTTCAATAAACAATATTATAATATGTTTTCTATGTCACTTATAAAAATATTTCCTTAAAACCGATGTAAAAAACCTATTTTTACCAGTGATTCACAAGGATACATAAAGAATTTGATTAGTATTTAGATATTATAGAAGACGTAAAAATGAAAAGATATTTTATAATTACTCCCTGTATTTGAAAGGTTTTTCAAAAGATATATAAATTTAGTAAAATAAAAATCTCATTCTTTATGCATAAGTTTTTTATTTGTATATGTGTAATATTTAATTTTGAATTTTTTTGGAAACATATATATATGGACCCATACATAATTATTCTCAATGAAATATAAATGTTTCATACTTTTATTTTAGGAGTAGGAGAAGAATTATTACACCATGACCCAAAACATCACACTATGACATCAAAAAACATGATAAAAATTTAGAGGCCATGCATACCCTTTTCACTATGATGTATGAAGTTCTCACCAAAAGAACAAGGTTCATTCCTTGACTGGCTGGTGAAAATGGTAAATTTTGAAACGTAAAGGTAAATATGCCAATACATAAGAGTAAATGTTGGGAGAATTCATTGACCAACCATTGATTATGATGGTATTTATCAATCCTAAGATATGATCGAAAATGTTCACAATTTGATAAGAATATATACATTATAAAGTGATTTAAGGTAGTATTTATTTCTATTATAAAATTAAAAGTTCCCACAATGTGGTAGGGTTTCATTCCATAACCTATCAAGAGAAAGAGGTGAAATATTCCATGGTACATAGCTATGTGAACATTGTGAATCATTATTTTTTGGAATATGCATAGTTCACTCATTGATATATATTGTCACATCAGGACATGTTTCAAACTTCAGAATATTTTTAGAATCATTCCATGATCCTTAGGGATTTGAAAATAAGATATTGAATAGATTTTATGAATATGATTACAGAATAGGAATCATACCATGAATATTAGGATAATATTCCATGTTCAGGTTGATAACGGAGAATACCACACCCTAGTAGATCATAAAAAAAGATGGATAAGGTAGTAGTAATTACTTGGAATATTCCGTTGAATATAAAAAGATATATTTTGTTCAATATTTTAGGATGAATTATATTTAAATACACATTATGGTCCACACTAATTGTGCAGTTCACCTGGTGTAATTGTGAAGAATTTTAATAAAGAGAATTAATCCGAACCATAATATTATGGGTTGGATGCATGGAAGTCTCTATATAAACTAATTTTATTAGTTCTTGGAAAATTAGTAAATCGTTTTGAAATATTTTACATTACGTAAAAATAATGTGAGTGGAACCACTGTAGAATTCCATTGATATAACTAGCTCTTTTAAAGAGAAGTATTGAGAGAAGAAAATTAATTAGTACCATTTATATACCTATCTGAGGAATAAAATAGAGTAAAAATAATAATTCTAATATGTAACTATCTTTATTTATAATTTTAAGTTACTGTTGTGGATTTTCTATATGGCATAGACTCAAACATCACATTAAAGAGTTGATCGTATCTGAAATAAAATGAAGAGAGAACAAAAAAGTGGAGATTAATGGAGAATCGAACCTGAAGTTATGATTCAAATAGTTTCACAAGATGAACATTGATAGAACCTCATATATATAAACTGAATAAGCCTTTATTGAAGTAGTGTGTAGAGTAGAGGATGTAGGAGTCTACCTATTATTGAAAATTCATCTTTCCCAAGCCTTTTAAGGACAATGTGCCTTGGAAAAAAGTGATTGTGACCCAAAAAAACATCCACCAAAAGTGAGTACAATTGATTTTGGTACACTATCTCATCTTTGTGTGTATACACTTTGGAATATCTTTTATTGGTGAACCTTGTAAAAATGATGTGTTTTGTTTGATTTATTTTTAACATTAATGTTTATCATTCATCGTGATTAGAGAAATGTGTGAGAGATATTGAATGTGTTCCTTATATTGAGGGAACAATATCCATATGGCATAAGATATTAAAGAAAAGAAAAGTTTTTAATTGATGTGCTAATTCACCCCTAGGGTTCTTCAGGTTAACCTGGTCTTAAGAAGCTATATCATAGCTACAAGGTTATGACTTGAGGTTCAATCTCTATTTTTTTGAATTTTTTGTTCAAATAGATTCAATGATGAAGGCAACCTTTTCATAGGAATTAAATTTAATGGTTGGGAAAAAGATATTTTTATGTTCCTATAAGATTGTGTAAATTTTTTCATGATTTATATACTTTGACATGTTTACATGACTAATAATAATGAAGGAATTATAGATACCCCGAAAAAAGATCCCAGTACAACCATTTTACAATGAAGTATACAGAAAAATATCTAATTTTCCTATATCTTTTGAGATGTAGCATACATTTGATGCAACATATGGTAAATTAGTAAACTATTCTAGTTATGGATTCTTTATAAACATTTCAAGAAGAATATAAATATGTAGAAAACTATTTAGAAGATGAAATATCTAGTCAAAATGATCATTTCTATTTCATTTATGAAATCTGATTATGATTTTTATAAGATTATTGAAAATATGAATGTAACGACCCAACATTTTATATAAAAATTTCTCTTCTTATAAATATGTCATAAAATAACATGAAAACACAACATAATGAACTACTAAGTGCTAAGTGTCCTTTAAACATAAGTTTGTCACTTATGTGTTTGGAATTTCTAAAATCTAATATACATGGTTGCAATCAGTAAGTTATTTGGAGTCTGATACGAGAAACATAATTTTTGGTGAATAGTAAACTACCCTCAGGAATATTAACATACCCTTATGAATAGTAAAGTACCCTAATTAATAGTAACATTACCTATGATAGTAATAAAATAATATTCAAGTGAAATTATAATGTACCTATATTTTAGAATTAGTAAATGAATGTTTTAAAACCTATTCTTAATAATAAATTAAGATTTTAGTTAAATATTAAATTAATCATATTCAGAAAATTATTTTTGAAAAATGGAATTCATTTCTATATTATACACTTCATAAAATTGTTAGGGTGATTTTTTCATATTTTTCTGAAATACATGAATTTTTGATGAACAATTGATTCCGATAAAGCACAATAAATGCTATATAATGGAATAATTGAGTCATTGTTGATGATTTGCTGATGTAATCCAATTTGGTTCGAAGTCACATGTATTTATTACTATTATTGGTATTTTAATACTTACTATTCCTTGTCTTGTGAGTAAATAATAAACTAATGATTAAACAATTATGAAAACCATCCTCTCCTCCACTATAACCCCCCCCCCCCTCACTCCCTCTTCTCTTCACTCCTCTCAAGCCTTGTGCCTTGCCATTATTCAGCCCAAATCTTCCCCCAATTCCCCCCACTTCCAAAAGCACCCAACCTCTTCAAAATACCAAAACCTCTCCATTTAAGAGTTTCTCAAAGGAGGATGTCTCAAGAGGTCATTAATAACAAGTAGAGGACACCACTAGAATTAAGGTAAGGGATCCTCCCCATTTCAGTTTTATTTCAAGATTTTCCGCTATGTTATGAGATTTTACCTATGATCCCTAATTATGGGGTATTTTTTCACCTCCCCCATACTTCACTCATTATGTATAAGTTATTAGAAACCCCATTCTCTCTCACCAAACTCCTTTTAGGTACACCTGATACCATACCAATAATCCGTAATGAATTCTACTCAAATCTCCTTTACTCCTTCAGGGTTTTCTATCTTTATTTTTACCCAAATGAAGTTGTCTTTTCTTTTTATGTAAAACTTCTTACATACTATTTATATTCTCCAAAATCATGTTCAAATATCCATACCTTATTCTCTTTCGGGGATATACATGTTTTTATTTTAGTGATTCCCACCTCGATACTTCCCAATAAGCAATCTTGATTTAAGGGAACATCACAAATCATTATACAATTTCAAGGGAACACTATAATCTATTTTAATCCACCGTTGTCTTTATAAAATCAGTATTTTTATTATTAAAACATTTTTGGTTCAATTCTGGTTTTATATAAATTTTTTCCTCTTTTCTATTTTAAAAGCTTTATAGTATTTCTTTTAAAACCACACAAAAATATTATAATGCCAATGTTTCTCAAATACTTTTTCTTATATGTTGTCACTTATATTTGACACCACTTACCATTTTATATTCCTATTTTACCTTATGAACATCCATATATGTTATAATCCCTTCCTTTCATGGACACTTTCATGATATGACCATTGGTTATGATTTATGTCATGGTTGTGGTACATAATGTTTTCCATGGGTAACCTTATGTTTATGTATGGTTGATTATGTATGATTATTTTTGTGGAATGATTATTTATGTGTCAATAATATACATGAAAATGTTGATATGGGTGCAACCAAATAGTGCTCCAATGCATTGGGTAAAGTTATTAATCATGATATGCGATGTGAAATGGGATTGGAAGTTAGCCTTGACCCATACTAAAATGGGAAACAAGATTAGTGGTTAGCCTTGAACCGTAAAAAATAACTATTTTATGATTATACCACATTTATATGATTCCATGTTTATATGATCCAATTATTATATGATATGAATTCATATGTTCCATGTTTTGTTTTAATTACATCATGCCTCCTAACTCATGTGCTTAAGATGTATCATTATGTTCATTCCCTTACTGGGATTTTAAGCTCATTCCTTTGTTCATTTGTTCCCCAGTGTACCCTATGCAGATGTAAGGGCTAAAAGAAAGTTAGGAGCTCTTTATGGAGATTTAATAAAGAAATGTTTTCCCCATATTTTATGTTTTATGTAACTATTATTCCAAGACACTAGACATAACGATTCTTGGCTTGTATTCTGATGTATAATTATGCTTAAAATCATGTAATGTTATATATAAAAGGCTTGGGTTTCTATAGTTGGTATCAAAGGATGGTCTTGTTATATTTGGATATTATGAATAGTGAAACTTATTGAGAACCTTAAGGACGAGATGAAGTATAATAAAACATCCCTAAATTTTGGTAAGTATAGAGTAAGTGGTTTATCAAGAAAATACATCCCTGTCTGGATATGAGCAGGTAGAGGCGGCTCTGGCATAGATGTACCTAGGAGTGAAAACTCTAACAAGGATTCTTGGCCTTGACCCGGGGTATCCCGGTACATGACAATGGGCCTTTCGGCACTCTTGGTTACGACATTCCTAGGGGATATGCTTTGTTAGATTCATGAGGTTAGTACAAAAAAAATTACAGACAAAAAAAGACCATAAGAATATATGTTAAGAAATAGATCGAGAAAAATCTAGATATAAACCTAAGGAATCACAAGTTAGGATATACTTGTTTTTTATAAGTTTATCCTTTTATGTTCAATTTTTCCTTTTTATTCTTAATATCTAAGTATTAAAGGCCTATAATTATACATTCTCTTTCTTAGTTAATGGCAAGAAATAAAAGAACATGTTCTAACAACCATTGTGATAGGCAATGTAAATATTTCCCTAACGATATTCCTGATATGATGGGAGCGGGTGCTCAATACTTCATGATAGTACTTGCTCAGCTGGATCAAGTTATGAATAATAACTTTAATAATGTGAAATTACCTCCTCTAAGGAAAGAGAATGTTTCCATATAATCATTCATACGGAAAAGGCCTCCCATGTTTAGTGGATCTTCTGATTCCCTCCTCACGGAACAATGGATTTAACTCCATTGAAAAGATATTCTTTATCCTACAATACTCAGAAGAAGAGAAGGTTGTACAGGAAGTATATCATTTGGATGGGGAAGCTGATCAGTGGTGGACAGTGATCAAGAATACAAAGTCCCAAGTGGAAATAGATTACATGGATTGGGAGGAATTCAAGTGGTTGTTTTCCAAAAAATATTTTCCTTGAACCCTTTGTTTCAAGAAGAAGGAAGATGATTCCATTGGGGCATATGAAGCAAAATTTACAAGGATTTCATGGTACACCACTGGCTTTGTCATGAACATTTAAAGCAAGGTGGATCACTTATTTAATAGACTAAAGTGGATTCTATGAAAAGATTTGGCAATTCAATACTTTCACAATTATGAGGATATTTTCCATTGTGCCCTCAAGGTGGAAATTGAGATTGGAGACTCTAAGTGGTCTCGTGGGCCCAGTGAAAAGAAGAGAAAAATGGAAAACAACATGGTTGGTTTATCAAACAAATACCATGATGGAAAGAATCATGACTTTTCCCCTTGAAAAAATTGTGGGAAGAAGCATCCTGGTAACTGTTTAAAGAGAACCAAGAATTGCTTCAAATGTGAAAGTTTTGGTTATCTGTCCAAGAATGGCTGAATGGAAATGAAAAATCCCACTAATGTTGAAGAAGAAAGAAATGTTTAGATCAAAACTCAGCCTACAGTACAGTGTTACAACTGTATGGAGCATGGGAATTATGTGTACAATTTTCCTAAGCTGAGGGTTGTCGGTGTAAATCAACAACAATCTCCAAGGCAACAAGTAAGGTCTTATGCTATCACCACTACTAAAGTGGATCCGAACAATGATGTGGTGACATGTATGCTAGTTATTCATTCATGTATAGCTGACATACTATTTGATTCTGGTTCAATGAATTCTTTCATATCTGGAAAGTTTAGTAGAACTATTCAAACACCACCTCAAAATTTGGAGGAAAAATTATCTGTGAGAACAGAAAATGGGGTAATCACTACATCCATGGTTTATAACTCCTCCCTAGTTAATATTTTGGACTGAACCTCCCATCAAATATCGTCATACTTATTTTAGTGTACTTTAATGCAATCTTGGGCATGGATAGGCTGTCTTTGTACAGAGCCAACATCAACTATCAGGAAAGTGAGATCACTTTTCATATCCCAAAGCATCCTCCGATTATTTACACGTGTAAGGAGGAACCTGAGTATTCTTTAGAATCTTCATATCATGTGTGGATATTGTTGCGTTATGAGCTAGCATATCTATCTCAAATGATTGATACAAAGGAGATAATCATGCTTGAAGACATGACCATTGTGAGGGATTACACTGATGTATTCCCTGAAGAGTTGTCTGGTCTTCCTCGTGACCGAGAGGTTGAGTTATCAATTGAACTTATCCTTGGATCTTTTCCTATATAAAAAACACCATACAGAATTTCCACTATAGAGCTAGAAGAGAAGAATAAGCAGTTGTAAGAGAATACGGGGAAGGGTTTTATACAACCCAGTGCTTCACCATGGGGTGCGCCAGTCCTCTTCATCAAGAAGAAGGATGGATCACTATGCCTCTACATTGATTATCGTGAACTCAATAAAATCACAATAAAGAACAAGTATCCCCTTCCATGGATAGATGAATTGTTTGATCAGCTTCGTGGGTCCATTTACTTATCTAATGTGGACCTTCGGTCAGGATATCACCAATTAAAGGTGAGGAATTAAGATGTACCCAATACTACATTTTTAATGAGTTATGAACACTATGAGTATAGCATCCCTCCTTTTTATAACATAAACTTTCATTACATTACACAAAACTGAGGATCTTTAAGGTCTAGTGTCTTGGAAACCAGGAACAAAATACACGAAAACAACATAAAACATTCTTCTTAAACACTTGAAAGGATTATCCTTAAGTTCATCCTTGGTTCATTACTGCATCTCATAACCTGGGGACATACATCAAAAGAAAGGGTGAGCAGGAGGCCCAGTAAGGGAAACAAGAGGAACATTTTACATGTGAACTTGATATACTTCAATAAGGACATGAGAAGAACTTTAAGGCATGAGAAAGAAATCATGAGACATTTCATAATAAAAATAACATTTTTCATAACTTGAAGATGTGGCTACATCATTTAACATAGACAATCACGAACATATCACCAAGGTCCATCCCCAAGGTGTCATTTGAAAATTACCAAGGTTATTCACCAAGGTATCGTGAAAATTGTAATCTCTAGTGGGTACATCATTACACAATGCATTGGAGCGCTATCAGGGCGCACCCATAAATTTACCTTTATTATCATGTGAGCCACATATATCATCATCAAACATTTCATAAATAACCCACATAACATAAAATAAATGGGTTTCATTTCATAATCATAACGTTTTAAAAATTTCTTTAAAGACATGATCTTTACGGCACTTTAAACCCACGGAAGGGAAAGTGGGTCTCATGTATGTAAATCCCAGAATTTAAAATAGAACCTTTGATATATATGTGAATACCCTTGTAGAAATAAGAGCTTTGAGTATTCACTTTATAACATAAAATAATTTTGAGAAAAGAGAGAGAGGCATTTTGAGACGAAAATTCTGCAGCATAACGGCTATGTTTCGGGGTTTTAGAAAACATTGAAAAAAGAGGGGACATGGGTCACCCACTCATAAATTATCCATAAAACAGTAGGGGAACGGAATAAGAAGGATATATGGACATGGTAATGAAATTTGTAGGACATACCATTTGAAATGAAAAACATGGAAGGAAGACAAAAATTAGATTTCTCTTATGAAAATTCGGCAGCCTAACGGCGTCACTTAAACTTCAATAAAAATGAATTGACAAGATCAAATAGGGTCTCTCATCATATGATCATAAGAGATCAGTATTATAGATATAGATATCATACCCCAACATAATAAAAAAGGAACTTGAAAGACTTGATATGAAAATCGAACTTGAAAAATGAGAAGGGTGAAAGGATCCCTTAAAAATTCGACAGCCTAACGGCGTCACTTAAACTTTCATAAAATGAAATGATGAGAGTAAGAGGGGATCTCTCATCATATAAAAATGAAAAGGGCAGTAAGAGGAATATAAAATAACATCCTCTCACATACGAACATGTAGCATAAAAGGAATGACATAAAAGAGATTACATGAAAAGAAAGAGAGAGGTCGGATCCCTTACCTTAAAACGTGACTCTTGAAACTCAAAGTTTTGGACCTTGAGGGCTTGGGGGCACCTTGGGAGGACTCCTTGGAAGGTAAGAAGACCAGAACTTCGTTGGGGGAGAGTTGGGAGTGAAAACTAAAGGAATAAAGGGTGGGTATTTATAGGTAAAGTGAGGGGACAAGGCATTAATGGCCAAGGGACACCTCACATGTGCTTTTCTCAAACCCATGTGCTCTCCCTTGGCATTTATCATGGAGTTAGGACACATGGGGCCCCCAAAACAATAATTCATCACCCTTGGCCGGCCAACCCTTAAAAGATCTCATGACATCATCATGACACAGTTATGATGTCATTAAACATACTGAAACCCTAAAACTGTATTTTTACTATTCACTGAAAATTCAACTTTCTCAAAAAAATCCCAAAATTTCACCTTAACCAAATATCAATGCTCTGATTTCAAAAATGAAATCCATTTTATAAAAATAATTTTCTAAATATTTTTAATTTAATTTTTAAATAAAAACACTATTCATCGAAAATTCATTTTTTTCAGAAAAAACCCCAAAAATTACCATAACATAATATCGATGCTCTGAGTTCAAAAATAAAGTCATTTTTATAAAAATAATTTTTAATTATTTTTAATTAAAATTTTAATTAAAAAAACACTATTCATCCGAAAAAACTAATACTTGAATAATCATTTATGAAACCGTTATTTACCCATTTTATTGAATCACATTACTTAATCTAGGTGTCTAAATTACATTAAAACTTTCTTTGAGTGAAATTACTAATCCATTTGGTCATATTACTAATCCTAAACGTAAAATCACTATTCATAATTTACTATTCATCAAAAATTAAGTTGATCTTATTAGACTCCAAATTCCTTACTGAACACTTTTGTAGAAGACCATTTTTTGAAAATCATTACACATCATTAGTTATTTAGGGTTTACATAAATGTTTTAAAATATCCTTTTTTCAAAAATTCATCAATAAAATATATCCCAAAATTATCTGGACATTTGAAATTTCACAAACATCACTAAAGGAAGAAATCTCAATTCATTCGTCCCAAAGGATTACACAAAAAAGCTAGGGTCTCGTCACATAGCCCCTTATAACACCGGCATAAGACCTAAGTGTAAGGTGTGCTATGGTGAGAGAATCTGAGGGAGGCTCAGATAACATTGCCCTAGTAGTAATCTCTACTAACTTGAACTTCTCCCGTAGGCATTTCTGTTCAAGCTTGACATGCTGGAGTTCGGCTTGGGCTTGGTCCAAAGCGAAGCCCACAGATGCTACCTCCTTCCCAAGCTCTGATAAGTGGGATTCATAAGGGTCGAGTCTACTGGATGAAGCCATCGACTCCTCTTTCTGCATTAACCATTAAAATCTTATTAAATCAATAAGAGTAAGTTAATATACTACTCAAAAAGATTGGGGCGTTACATTCTTCCCCCCTTAAGAAATTTCGTCCCCGAAATTTACACTTGAGGCCTAGTCGAAAATGTGAGGGTACTTTTGCTTCATTGTTTCCTCCGGCTCCCAAGTCGCTTCTTCATATTTTTGATTCCTCCACAACACTTTCACAAGGTGGGTAGTCTTGTTTCGTAGAACCTTGTCTCTACGGTCCAAGATCTCCACTGGATGCTCCTCATAAGAGAGGTCATGTTCAAGTTGTACCACCTCTGGGTTCAGTACATGCGAAGGGTCGGGTATGTACTTCCTCAAGAGAGATACATGGAAGACATCATTAACTTGAGCTAGGTTTGGTGGAAGTGCTAGATGATAGGCCACTGCTCCTATGCGATCAAGGATTTCATAGGGGCCAATGTACCTAGGGCTGAGCTTCCCTTTCTTCCCAAACCGCATGACACTCTTCCATGGAGAAATTCGAAGGAAGACTTTGTCACCAACACCAAACTCTAAGTCCCTTCGATGATTGTCATCATAGCTCTTCTGCCGACTCTGAGCAGCCTTTATGTGTTGTTGGATGGCATGAACCTGTTCCGTCATCTCTTGCACGAGATCAGGCACAAGAAGCTTCCTCTTACCAGTTTCATCCCAACAAGTAGGAGTTCTACACCGCTTTCCATACAGAGCTTCATAGGGTGCCATCTGAATACTCGCATGGAAGCTGTTGTTATAGGAGAACTCCACTAATGGGAGGTGTTGATCCCATCCACCTTTAAATTCCATTGAGCATAATCTCAACATGTCTTCGAGTGTCTGAATAGTCCTTTCAGATTGGCCATCAGTTTCAGGATGATAGGCCGTACTAAAATTCAATTCAGTATTCAGAGCATGCTGAAGACCTCTCCAGAATTTTGATGTGAATCTTGGGTCACGACCAGATACTATGGATAGTGGTACCCCATGAAGCCTTACCACTTCCTTCACGTATATCTTGGCAAGCTGATCCAGAGAGAAATCTTCCCGAATAGAGATAAAATGGGCTGTCTTGGTGAGACGGTATACAATAACCCATATCGCATTGTTTCCTTTGGATGTTTTCGGGAGACCAGTTACAAAGTCCATAGTGATATTATCCCACTTCCATACTGGTATGGTTAGCGGTTGTAATACCCCCTTAAGAAAGTTGTCGTTCTGCCTTTACTTGAGGACACACCAGGCACCTTGTAGTGTAATCGGCAATCTCCCTCTTCATGTTATCCCACCAATAATGATCACGAAGGTCTCTATACATCTTAGTGATTCCCGGATGTATAAATAAAGTAGAGCTATGAGCTTCATCCACCAGTTCTTTCTTTATCTTCAGAATAGATGGGACACATAGTCTTGTATGAAATTTCAATACACCTTCTTGATCAATATTGAAATCAGGGAACTTACCATCCTTTACATCCTCCAACTTCTCCTGCAGCAAAGGATCTTCTTTTTGAGCCTTCTTGATCTTCTCTAGTAATGAAGGTTGAGAAATCATTTGGGATAGGGTTGATGATGTCCCTTTCCTTATAATTCCCATGTCCAGTTTTACTAGATCTTTAATCAAGGGATCTCCCAGGATCCTCATTGTTGCCAGAACAACAGGATCTTTCCTGATTAACGCATCCATGACTTTGTTTGCTCTTCTATGGTGATAATGAATTGAACAATCATAGTCTTTAATAAGCTCCAACCATCTCCTTTGTCTCATGTTCAATTCTTTCTGAGTGAAAATATACTTTAGACTTTGGTGGTCAGTGTATATATCACATTTCTCCCCATAAAGATAGTGCCTCCATATCTTTAGAGCAAAAACAACTGCCGCCAGCTCTAGATCATGCGTAGGATAATTCTGCTCATGAATCTTCAACTGTCGAGATGCATAAGAAATTACTTTGTCATTTTGCATGAGGACGCACCCAATCCCTTTCAGAGATTCATCGCTAAAAATAAAGAATCCTTCTCCGATAGAGGGTAGTGTTAACACAGGTGCAGTAACCAACCTCTTCTTCAGCTCTTGGAAACATTCCTCACATTCCTTTGTCCAGATGAACTTAACCCCTTTTCGAGTCAACTTGGTTAGTGTATTAGAAAGTCGTGAAAAGTTTTTCACAAACCTCCTATAATATCCCGCTAAACCAAGGAAACTACGAATCTCAGTTACTCTTGTGGGTTGAGGCCACTCCTCCACAACCATTGTCTTTGCAGGGTCAACCGATATTCCTTTATGGGTTACGATGTGCCCCAAGAAAGCCACTTGTTGTAACCAAAACTCACACTTGCTGAACTTCTCAAAGAGCCTCTCCTTCCGTACAGTTTTCAAAATAACCCTCAGATGATCTTCATGTTCCACACGACTTTTTGAATATATCAAAATATCATCAATAAAAACTACCACAAAGTTATCAAGGTAGTCCTTAAAGACTCTATTCATCAAATCCATGAAAATAGCAGGAGAATTAGTCAAGCCGAAGGGCATAACAGTAAACTCATAATGCCCATATCTTGATCGGAAGGCAGTCTTTGGAATATCTTCCTTCTTCACCCTCAGTTGATGATAACCAGATCGAAGGTCAATCTTAGAGTAGAATTAAGCCCCACGAATTGGTAAAATAAATCATCAATTCTTGGAAGAGGATATCTGTTCTTCACTGTGATCCCATTCAGTTCTCTATAATCAATGCATAGCCGCATTGATCCATCCTTCTTCTTCACAAAGAGAACTGGTGCTCCCCAAGGAGACACACTCGGTTGGATAAACCCCTTCTCCAACAAGTCTTGGAGTTGTTTCCTTAGCTCTTCTAGCTCCACATTTTCCATTCTATACGGAGTCTTTGATATCGATTAGGACCCAGGTACGAGTTCAATGGAGAACTCTACCTCTCTTTCTGGGGGAGGTCCAGGTAACTCCTCAGGAAATACATCCATGTACTTCTGATCAATTGGAACATCTTCAATTTGTATGATCCCTTTCCCTTCTTCATCATCACCGATTAACTCCATAAAGAAAGCTATGGGAGGTGCTTCTAGATAGGGATCAGTTCGGGATACCTCTCCTCAGAAGATAACTGTAGGTCGTTCATTCAAGAATACTGAGATTTCCTTACTTCTGCATTTGATCTTAGCATTATACTTTGAGAGCCAGTCCATCCCTAGTATAATGTCGAATTCCATCATGGGAATGACTAATAGATTTGTGATAAGATTGTGCTCACCAAAGTAAACACTAGAGTCTCTAAATACTTTTGATGCAAGGATAATCCCACTTGGAGTCTTGACTGACAACTCTACCTCTAGCAGTTCGGGGATTGATTCTATATTCCTTGCAAACTTGGAGGAAATAAAGGAATGCGTAGAACCAGAATCAAATAAAGTACTTGCTAGTTTTGAGAGGATGACAAGAGTACCTGCTACCACATCATTCGGAACATCAACTTCAGTTGTTGTGATAGCGAAATCACGACCTTGATCCCTTGGCCTCTGCTGAGGTTGATGGTGATTCCCCTCCACCTACCTCGGATTTGGACATTGATTAGAAAAGTGGACAAGCTGTCCACAGTTGAAGCATGTGACTTCGGGTAGGGCCAGAACCATCTTTCCTCTGTCGTTAGTGTTGGGAAGTTGAGGCTTCACATAAATACGACAATTCCGAGAAATATGGCCTTCTTTTCCACACCTATAGCACTTACTACTTACGATCAAGCAGTTCCCCGAATGCGTCTTTCCACATTTATTGCATGTGGCATGTTGCATAAGCTTTCCACCTCTTTCCTGATCAAAACTTCTTCCCAGGCTTGGTTCTAGAGTTCTCTTCTTCTCATTAGATTTGTGAGACCACTGTGGCTCCCCAAATTCTAGTTCAACTTTCATAGCACTTCGAACAATTTCTTCATAGCTATCATAGTCCCTGTTGGCTATATTCTTCCGTAGATGTGGCCGTAGTCCACCGAAGAATCTATCAACCTTCCCATTAGGGTCCATGACGAAGATTGAGGTATAACAGGAAAGCCTTGTGAAGTTCATCTCGTAGGTTCCAACTGATTCATTCTCCTTTTGCTTCAGCTCGAGAAATTCTTTCTCCATTCTCGTTCTCATCGAACGAGGGAAATACTTATTAAAGAATATTCCCCGGAACTCTTCCCACTCCATAGCTTCCATCTCTCCTCGTGGATTTGTGTTTTTGATCAGTGACCACCACTGATCAGCTTCTCCCTCTAGGCGGTAAACAACAAGGGTGACTTTTTCTTGTTCCGAACAATGAAGTACAGAAAAGATCTTTTCAATAGAGCTTATCCATTGTTCCGCAACCAATGGATCAGTAGATCCACTGAATGTTGGTGGTCGTTGATGCATGAAGGACTCAACAGAAATTTGTTCCCTTCGTGGTGAGGTCGGCCTCTCAGCTTGATTCAAGTTATTACTCATAACTTGAGTCAGTTGGTTCATCATTTGCATGAATGTTTCCATTCCGGCTTCCATCGGAGGGCCGTCAGCACATGGTGCATTGCGGTCACCATCGGCACGGTTCCTCCTATTGCCTGCCATCTTCTAAAAGAATAAAACCTTAGTGAGAAACTTATTTCATTTATGAATCTTTTAGCTAAGACTTCATGCTTAGACAATTATACTTCTCTATAATTCCTTCATAATGATTCATAAAACGTTTGTGATTAACCAAACATATCCCCCGGGAGTGTCGTAACCAATAGTGCAACAAGGCCCATTATCGTGCACCAGTTCCCGTTCGAGTCTAGCTCAAAGCGGTGTTTTTGGGTTTTACCCCTATGTACATCTGTGCCAAATCCGCCTCTACCTGCTCGTATCCAGACATGGATGTATTTGTTTGATAAACCACTTACTCAATACTTACCAAAATACCAGGAATTTTTCCTATATTTAAACATTTAAATAGGGTTCTTCCTAAAGTTTTTATATCCTAATTTCCACAAATAACTTAACCATCCTTTGATACCAACTATAGCATCCCTCCTTTTTATAAAATAAACTTTCATTACATTACACAAAACTGAGGATCTTTAAGGTCTAGTGTCTTGGAAACCAGGAATAAAATACATGAAAACAACATAATTTTTTTTTCTTAAACGCTTGAAAGGATTCTCCTTAAGTTCATCCTAGGTTCATTACTGCATCTCATAACCTGGGGACATACATCAAAAGAAAGGGTGAGCAGGAGGCCCAGTAAGGGAAACAAGAGGAACATTTTACATGTGAACTTGATATACTTCAATAAGGACATGAAAAGAACTTTAAGGCATGAGAAAGAAATCATGAGGCATTTCATAATAAAAATAAAATTTTTCATAACTTGAAGATGTGGCTACATCATTTAACATATACAATCATGAACATATCACCAAGGTCCATCCCCAAGGTGTCATTTGAAAATTACCAAGGTTATTCACCAAGGTATCGTGAAAATTTTAATCTCTAGTGGTTACATCATTACCCAATGCATTGGAGCGCTATCAGGGAAAACCCTTAAATTTGCCTTTATTATCATGTGAGCCACATATATCATCATCAAACATTTAATAAATAACCCACATAGTATAAAATAAATGGGTTTCATTTCATAATCATAACGTTTTAAAAACTGCTTTAAAGACATGATCTTTACGGCACTTTAAACCCACGGAAGGGAAAGTGGGTCTCATGTATGTAAATCCCAGAATTTAAAATAGAAACTTTGATATATATGTGAATTCCCTTGTATAAATAAGAGCTTTGAGTATTCACTTTATAACATAAAATAATTTTGAGAAAAGAGAGAGAGGCATTTTGAGACGAAAATTCTGCAGCATAACGGCTATGTTTCGGGGTTTTAGAAAACATTGAAAAGAGAGGGGACATGGGTAACCCACTCATAAATGATCCATAAAACAGTAGGGTAATGGAATAAGAAGAATATATAGACATGGTAATGAAATTTGGAGGACATACCATTTGAAATGAAAAACATGGAAGGAAGACAAAAATTAGATTTCTCTTATGAAAATTCGGCAGCCTAACGACGTCACTTAAACTTCAATAAAAATGAATTGACAAGATCAAATAGGGTCTCTAATCATATGATCATAAGAGATCAGTATGATAGATATAGAGATCATACCCCAACATAAAAAAAAGTAACTTGAAAGACGATATAAAAATCGAACTTGAAAAATGAGAAGGGTGAAAGGATCCCTTAAAAATTCGGCAGCCTAACGGCGTCACTTAAACTTTCATAAAATGAAATGATGAGAGTAAGAAGGGATCTCTCATCATATAAACATAAAAAGTACAGTAAGAGGAATATAAAATAACATCCTCTCACATAAGAACATGTATCATAAAAGGAATGACATAAAAGAGATTACATGAAAAGAAAGAGAGAGGTCGGATCCCTTACCTTAAAACGTGACTCTTGAAACTCAAAGTTTTGGACCTTGAGGGCTTGGGGGCACCTTGGGATGACTCCTTGGAAGGTACGAAGATCAGAAATTCGTTGGGGGAGAGTTGGGAGTGAAAAATAAAGGAGGAAAGGGTGGGTATTTATAGGGATAGTGAGGGGACAAGGCATTAATGGCCAAGGGACACCTCACATGTGCTTTTCTCAAACCCATGTGCTCTCCCTTGGTATTTATCATGGAGTTAGGCCACATGGGGCCCCCAAAACAATAATTCATCACCCTTGGCCATCCAACCCTTAAAAGAGCTCATGACATCATCATGACACAGCTATGATGACATTAAACATACTGAAACCCTAAAACTGTATTTTTACTATTCATTGAAAATTCAACTTTCTCAGAAAAATCCCAAAATTTCACCTTAACCAAATATCAATTCTCTGATTTCAAAAATGAAATCCATTTTATAAAAATAATTTTCTAAATATTTTTAATTTAATTTTTAAATAAAAACACTATTCATCCAAAATTCATTTTTTTCAGAAAAAAACCCCAAAAATTACCATAACATAATATCGATGCTCTGAGTTCAAAAATAAAGTCATTTTTATAAAAATAATTTTCTAATTATTTTTAATTAAATTTTTAATTAAAAAAACACTATTCATCCGAAAAAACTAATACTTGAATAATCATTTATGAAACCGTTATTTACCCATTTTATTGAATCACATTACTTAATCTAGGTGTCTAAATTATATTAAAACTTTCTTTGAGTGAAATTACTAATCCATTTGGTCATATTACTAATCCTAAGCATAAAATCACTATTCATAATTTACTATTCATCAAAAATTAAGTTGATCTTATTAGACTCCAAATTCCTTACTGAACACTTTTGTAGAAGACCATTTTTTGAAAATCATTACACATCATTAGTTATTTAGGGTTTACATAAATGTTTTAAAATATCCTTTTTTCCAAAATTCATCAATAAAATATATCCTAAAATTATCTGGACATTTGAAATTTCACAAACATCACTAAAGGAAGAAATCTCAATTCATTCGTCCCAAAGGATTACACAAAGAAGCTAGGGTCTCATCACATAGCCCCGTATAACACCGGCATAAGACCTAAGTGTAAGGTGTGCTATGGTGAGAGAATCTGAGGGAGGCTCAGATAACATTTCCCTAGTAGTAATCTCTACTAACTTGAACTTCTCCCGTAGGCGTTTCCGTTCAAGCTTGACACGCTGGAGTTCGGCTTGGGCTTGGTCCAAAGCGAAGCCCACATATGCTACCTCCTTCCCAAGCTCTGATAAGTGGGCTTCATAAGGGTCGAGTCTACTGGATGAAGCCATCGACTCCTCTTTCTGCATTAACCATTAACATCTTATTAAATCAATAAGAGTAAGTTAATATACTACTCAAAAAGATTGGGTCGTTACAATGAGTTCATAGTGATTCCCTTCAGACTCACTAATGCTCCATAAATTTTCATGGATTTAATGAATTTAGTCTTTAGAGATTACCTTGAGAAATTTATGGTAGTCTTTATTGATGATATTCTGATATAATCTAAGAGCAAGGAGGAACCTGAGGATCATTTAAATACTATGTTAAATACTTTGTGAAGGGAGAAGTTGTATGCAAAGTATTGTAAATGTGAGTTCTGGATGGTTGAAGTATCATTCTGGGGGTATGTTATCACCAACAAAGGGATATCTGTGGACCCTTCCAAGACAAAGGAAATTGAAGAGTGGCCCTGACCAACTATTGTAACGGAAATCCAAATATTTTTGGGTCTAGCTGGGTTTTATCGAAGATTATTGAAGAAATTTTCATGATTATCAAACCCAATGACCAAGATGACATGAAAGGGGGTAATGTTTGTTTGGATGAAAGAATGTGAGGTAAGCTTCAAGGAGCTAAAGAGAAGGCTGATCACTGCACCTGTACTAACATTACCAAAAAGTGAAGAATGTTTTGTGATATAAAGCGATGCTTCAAAGAAATTATTCAGTTGTGTACTCGTGAAAAATGATAATGTGATGGCCTATGCCTCATGGTAGTTGAGGATCCATGAGAAGAACTACCTGATGCATGATCTAGAGAAGACAACCATGATGTTTTCCTTGAAAATCTGACGGCACTACCTTTATGGTGAGAAGTGTGACATGTACACCAACCACAAGAGCCTAAAGTATATATTCACATAAAAGGAGCTCAACATGCGTCAACAGATATAGTTAGAGCTAATCAAGGATTATGATTTCTTGATTCACTATCATCCTGGAGAGGTAAACAAGGTAGCTGAGGCTATAAGCAGAAAAGAACCTGCTACTCTATCCATGATACAGATTGATAAAGACAATATCTGAAAGAACCCGGATCTTCTATTTAGTTATGTTTTATTTTGATGATCATTTTTGAGAAAAAGAGGAATTTCAGAAAAATTTTAAAGTACACGCTATGTACTTTACAAGTACATGTCGTGTACTTGGTTTCCGAGGGTAGATTGGTGCTGGTCGTGTAGCAGCCATGCACACGACTATGTGTGGTGACCCGAAGATCGCTTAATGCGGGGGCCGATGAAGGCAAGTACACACCATGGAATTTCTTTTTTTTCATTAAATCCATCGGGGTCACGTTTGATGGACAGAAACACCTCCTTCAAGGTTGGCTCCATCCGAGAGTGACGGTTCACCCGTGATCTTCTTCTGAGCCCCCGACTGAGCATTTTTTACCTGATTCAACCACCATCAATTGTGTTGGTATCGCCTCGGTAAGCTCTTCCTTCTCCTAGAGCTCCGTTTCCTGATTCCTCTTCCTTCTCAAGTTATCCTATGTTGAAAATTTTATACATTTTGGAAGATCTTTAGCATTCAAAGGTGATTCAAGCCTTAAGACTCAAGTATATAGATCTCCCAATGCCGAGGTAGGTGGTTTGTGCCTTTCCATTGAAATTCTTTGAGTATTATGTGCAATTTTTTCAAGTACACTTGAAAGGGGTATTGCATGTTTACCGTTTTAACCCTGTTGATTGCCTTCTATGATGGTATGCGTGAATAGAGGTTATTTAGATGTGTATAGGTTTTTTTGATATGATTTGGATGTGTTTGATGATGCATATTTTTTTTACGGCCATTTGGTCTTGTTTAGCCATTAGGATTCCTTGATGTTTCCCATGCCAAGTATAGTAGGATGGAGTGATTATTTTATCTGACATTATTGCGATGCTGTAGACTATTTAGCCAAGTAGTTCTTGAGGTTTACTTTGGATGTATTGAATTTCTATGCTCGTTTGACTTACACAGGTTCATGAGAACTTGGTGTAGTAGACTATAGGGGGAATTGACCATGTGAGCTTCCTCAGAGAGTCTTTATCACTTTTGACTATATGAGGAATTGACAGTGTTATATTCCTCGGAGAGTCTTTATCTATTTGGACTATAAGGGGAATTGACCATGTGAGCTTCCTCTAAGAGTCTTTAACAATTGGGACTATTAGGAGAATTGACTGAGAGAGCTTCCTCAGAGAGTCTTTGTAGTATTCTTGTTTTGATTGAACCAGAGGGGTTAGACTAAGAGATCTACCAAGAGGGTTACCTTATTATTCTGCTGTTGTTGATATATGGAGCGGATTGCATTGAAACTATAGGATTGGTTACTGTTTATTACTTCCTTGATTATTACTTTCTTTTGTTTATTAAATTCCATATATTCACTGACTGTTAGGAACAAATCTTGTGGTGATTGCCTACTGGGATTTAGAATCACACCCTATTTGGGCTATGCATTTGGGCCCAAACAGATTATATTGTAGCAGGTATATATAATGGAAAACTGCCTTCTACTTCAGGTACTTGATTTGCTATGGAGTTGGAGAGCATGGGACCCAACTGAGGGTTGCGATGTTGAGGAGTTGTTTATCTGTTTCCCTTTGTACTTTGGTGTAGTACTATTTTGTGTTCTAGAATTGTGATTTGTTTGGATGTTTTCCAAGACGTATGTATCATGCATCATTTATATAAACATGTGCTCTAGTTTATTACTTATAGTCTTCCGCTATTTACTTTTGTATGGATTATTACTGCTTCTGTTTTTTCCATTTTTTTACTTCCGCTGTGTTACTCTACTAATGAGGACATAGTTTCCCCACTCTCACACCCAAGGCCCTCGCTGCTTTTCGGCAGCCTCTGGCGTTAGGGTAAATGTGCTTAAGGCCATGTGACCAACTGGGTATGGGGCGCTTCTGGGTGGCTTCCAAAACTAGGACGTTACAGAGTGGTATCAGAGAAATTAGTTTCTTCTTGACTTACTATTTGGAGCCTATATCCATGGATAGGATGGAATTGGTACTTGGTAATAAGTTGTGCCCGTGAGTAGCTATCCCTTGTAAAGGGAAAAGACAATTTACCTCGTCTTGCAATTTTTCTGTTTTTGAAATTATTACAGTTGATTTGATTTCACCTTGAGTGATTCACATGTTTTGTGCTATTATTGTTGATGTTATTGAGGTTCTATTTCTATTGTAACCTGATGAGATGAGGGTATTCCATCTCAGGCATCATATAGGCACTTCCTAGAAATCACATTTCATGCATACTTTCCATTCCATTAATGGTGCATTAGTGATTTCATGTTATTGTGATAGGTGTTGTTCTAGATATGCATGTTGTTGTGATAGATGTCATGGTAAAAATACCTACTATTTGATAGGGTAATGTTTGTGTGAGTTTTTTTTTGAATGAATGCCAAACATTGGTTCTTGAGGTGTTATGGCCCCTCATAGATCGGAATTTTGAGGATCATTTCCCTGTTTTCATTGTTTATAACATGTATAAAATGCCAAACATTGATTCGTGGAGAGTATGGGCCCTCACAGATCTAAATTTGGCACTTTGGTGTTTGTTTCAGGGGTTTAAGGGCTCCAGAGTAGTTTCTGAGGCTTATTGTATGGAAAAACAGAGAATACATGCCGTGTAGTTTGGACTACAAGCCATGTGTTCTTCTGTTCAGGAAGAAAATGTTTTTCATAAGTACACGCCATGTAGTATCTAACCGTGTCATAGGCCATGTGGGCAGAGACACGGGATAGGGAAGTTCTTGTGGGAACATGTCGTGTACCGGTTGTACATGCCATGTAGGGTTGACCCTGTGTATTCCTATGTGACTAACAACACGAGTTGGTGTTATCGTTTTTAGTACATTCCATGTCCGTATGGAACATGCCGTGTAGTGTCAGCCGAGTATCCAGCCATGTCATTAACAACACAGGCAGTTGAAACCTAAGTAGTACACGCCGTGTCCATCTAGAACATGCTGTGTAGTGTGAGCCGTGTATCCGTCCATGTCATCAACAACACGAATCAATGAAGCTCGTCTAGTACACACCATTTCTCGAACAAACACACCATGTCTTGAACAAAAAAACCGTGGAATATTGTTCTAAGGGGAGACGTGTAGCTTAGCCGTGTTGAAGGAATCTGGTAGTGGAAGAAAATTCAAGTACACGCAATGCGTAAGGACAACACACCGTGTGTTTGGGGAGTTACATGACCAGTTCTGGCAGAAGTACACGCCCATGTGAAAGTCTTAAGGTAACACACTGTGTAATTATAATACATGTTGTGTAGTCTTGTTTTTTAAAACATGAATGTTTTTTTTCTTTTGTTTCCTTCTTACATTTCCAATTTTTATCCCTTGATGATCTTAATCTAAGGTGTGTGCTTGACCTTGCATAGTCATGCCACCGAGACGTCCTCCGGTTGTATGCCAGTTGAAAGGCGATGATCAGACACCAGATATGGCTGATCAGGGACTGCCAGAAGATCCTCCAGTTGTACCAATCCTGGCACCAACAGTTATACCTGACACAGGTGCCAATTCACAGTTCAGGGAAGGATTTTTTAGGATTATTTATACCATCCAGTGAGCGCCACTTCCTACCCCGTTGATGGAAGAATTGATGCGAGTCTTTATGTAGTAGCATCCTCCCACTTTCATGGGCGAAGAAGGACCTCAGGTGGTAGAGTCAAGGATAAAAGCCACGTTGATGATCTGCGAGTATCCGGAGATGCCTCCAAAGAGGAGGGTCATGATCTCTACGTACATGATTCATGAATCCACAAAGAGATGGTGGGATGTGATCTCACAGGTGGGACGCTAGAAAAATATGGCTTGGGATGAGTTTCAGAACACCTTCTATGATTACTTCTACCCAGAGATATTGAGGGCCGATCGAGACCAAGAGTTTATGAGTTTAGAGCAGGGTACTCTTTCTGTTTTGGAGTATTACTATCACTTCACCGATATACAGCACTTTACACCCTTTCCAGGAGGTGATGAGTTATTCCTGGAAAGGAAGTTTGAGGATGGTCTAAGGCACGACATCTGATCATAGGTGAATGACTTCAGGTTGACTTCTATATCTTCAATAGACAACCACGTGCTGATCAATGAGCACAATATGGGGGATTCTAGAGCTATGATCCAGGGTGGTTCAACATCCAGATTTAGTGATCTGCCAGCTGATAGCAGGATACACTATAGATATATTGCACGAGGAGATCAGAGTAGGTGGAATGCATCTTATGGTAACTAGGTGGTATGCTACTAGTGTGGGAGGAGAAGGTATACGAGGCCACATTGCCCAAGGGACCCATTGGAGTGCCAATCTTGTGGCAAGATGAGTCATCTTCAGCACTTCTATCAGATCTTCTCACTAGCAGTTGGTGACAAGGGTTCTTCTATGAATCCTCATTCAGGAGCAGCACCACCAGTTTCTCACCAGTCTGGGAACTGGAGAAATTTTGGCCATTCAGGCCAAGGTGGAGGTCGTGACCATGGTATGCAGTCACCCGGTTTTCAGTGACATAAGGGAAGATCAGCTCGGAGTGGTCAGGTAGGGTTACAGGGCCATGGTACAAGCCAGACTTTTGTAGTAGAGCAGACCCAGTAGGAGTAGAATCTCAGACCTTCTATAGTTCGAGGTATGATCTTAGTTGCCTCAGTATTAGCTTCTTCTCTTTAAAAAATAGGGGCTTCCCATAGCTTTATATCTGTTGTAGTTGTGGAGAGCCTTGGGCTCTACATCTTTTCTTCTCTTGA
The DNA here is from genome assembly GCA_963277665.1 of Viscum album. Classification (NCBI taxonomy): domain Eukaryota; kingdom Viridiplantae; phylum Streptophyta; class Magnoliopsida; order Santalales; family Viscaceae; genus Viscum; species Viscum album. The sequence continues at coordinate 1,970,562,767 of OY728161.1, forward strand.
TATCGTGACACTAGACACTCTGTTGGGGACTAGAATGGTGAGTGTACGTCAGTGCAAGGAGTTCTCTCTAGAGGTTGGTGGGTGTCACTTTTTATGGGACCTCTATGTCTTAGAGATGATGGGATATGATGTCATTCTTGGAATGGACTGGTTAGTTCCCTTCATGACAGTTGTCAATTAATATCACCGTAGGGTGAGTTTCACATCACCAGAGGGTGGATCTTTTCTTTACAAGGTTGAGTGGGATGTCTAGGCGAGCAGAGCGGGACTCGAGCATCATGGGATAGGAAGAGTTACAACCCATATCATTAGTCTTTCTCTGGATGACTAGGGGATTTCACAAATGGGCTTTCCTCTAGTGGTGTATCGTTTCAGAGATTTATTTCTAGATGAATTTTTAGGTTTTCCTCCAGAGCATGATGTAGACTTTTCTATTGAGATTTTCCAAAGGGCGGCATCAGTGTCCATTCCTCCTTACAGGATGGATACACTAGGGTTACAGGAGCTCAAGAAGCAGTTGGAGGAGTTGCAGGCAAAGGGTTTCATCCGACCAAGTACTTCTCTTTTGGGTTCGCCTATCCTGTTTGCGAAGAAGGAGGATCATACCCTTAGACTTTTTGTGGATTATCAAAAGCTTAAACTATTGACGGTCAAGAACTAATATCCATTACCCAGGATTGATGATCTCTTTGACCAGCTTCGACGAGCATGGGTGTTCTCGAAGATTGACTTGAGATCTGGTTACCATCAGTTGCACGTTAGACCATCAGATATACCTCTCACATCTTTCCAGAGTAGGTCTGGTCTATTCAAGTATATGGTTATGTCGTTCAGTATCACGAACACACCTGCAGTTTTCATGGCACTGATGAACCGAGTGTTCCATCCATACTTGGATTCTATTGTGGTAGTCTTCATGGAAGAAATCTTGGTGTACTCTCACACTCGACATGAACATTCCACACATCTTGAGATTGTTTTGAGTACACTGAGGGAGCATCAGTTATATGCTAAAATCACAAAATTCCACTTTTTGATGGACTAGATTCACATCTTGGGTCATGTTATCTCAAAGATAAGAGTATTAGTAGACCCAGAGAAAGTGAGAGCATTAGTTTCCTGGGAGTATCCAAATAACGTCTTTGAGGTACGAAGTTTTCTAGGGTTGTATGGATACTACAGACATTACATACAGGTATTTTCATACTTAGAAGCACCACTGATGGGTCTAACTAAGAAGGGTGTGAAGTTCCTGTGGTCAGATTCTAGTGATTCAGCCTTTCAGAAGATGAAAGGGAGGTTGACTCTATCAATGATACTAGTTTTTCGAGAAATGGGAAAGAGATATAATATGTACTATGATGCTTCGGGTATCAGGCTGGGAGTTGTGTTTATATAGGGAGAAGGAGTCATTGTGTATGAGTCATGGTCGTTGAGGCCACATGAGAAGAATTACCTGACACACAATCTCGAGTTGTCTATTGTTGTTCATGACTTGTGCTGTTGGAGACATTATATTATGGTAGATCATTTTGTGGTTTTCACCGACCACAAGAGTCTCAAGTACATGTTCATTCAGCGTGATCTGAATTTGAGACAGCGAAGGTGGGTTGTGTACCTTCATTCCATTGACTTTGAGCTTGCCTATATGCCTGGGAAAGGAAACACAATTGCTGATGTGTTGAGAAGGAGGAATCAGATACAGGAATTTCATGAGGCCAGTAGTTAGTGGAAGCTTATGGCTCTGTTCTTTGAGATGAATTTAGAGGTACACGACAGATAGGGGCAGACCTTTCTTTATTCTATCACTGTTACCTCTACACTTGTTGAGCGAGTGAGAATGAGGCATCTATCAGATTCTGAAGGCCTGGTACTACAGGAAAGCGTGTAAGGAGAGGACTTTATTCCTGGATGGACCATGGGAATGGATAAGATCTTGTGTTTCCAGGGGCGTGTATGGGTGCCAGCAGGCATACGCGAGGAGCTGATGTGGGACTTTCATTCTTCATTTTGGGTAGTTCATCTAGGTGTCACCAAGATGTATTGTGATCTATACTATCAGTATTGGTGGTTTGGTATGAAGAGAGATGTTTCTGGTTTTTTCATGAAGTGTTCCACCTGTCAGTAGGTGAATGCGGAGCCTCAGTGACTGGCATGGCTTTTGTAGCAGTTACCCATTCTCGAGTGGAAGTGGAACGATGTCGCGATGGATTTAGTGACAGGTTTACTGAGGTCTCCTCAAGGGAATTATGTTGCTTGGGTTTTCATTGAAAAACTCACGAAGGTTTCTCACTTCTTGCCGATCAAGGAGACCATCAGTATTGATGAGCTAGGACCGTTGTACATCTGAGATATTGTAGGTCTACATGGGTTTCCACGCTCCATCATTTTAGATAGGGATGCCCGTTTTACTTCTCAAGTCTGGTAGGGGCTTCAAAAAGCTTTGGGTACATAGGTACTTTTGAGTACAACTTACCACCCTCAGACAAATGTCCAGTCCGATAGTACGATTCAGGTGCTTGAGGACATGCTTCGTGCATGTATCTTGGATTTTGTATGTTCTTTGGAGAAGCATATACATATTGGGGAGTTTGCCTACAACAAAAGATTTCAAGCGACTATTTAGATGGAACCTTATGAGGCTTTGTACGGTAGTCCATACCGATCACCTTATATTATCTTGAGGCCAGAGCGGCAGCTATGCTGGAACTTCATCTTGTTCAGGAGACCACATGCCAGATAGAGTTGATTCGGAAGAGTATGGCTACTGCACAATCTCGACAGAAGTCTTATGCTGATTAGCGAAGACGACCTCTGGAGTTTGAAGTCAATGATTTGGTTTTCCTGCGTGTCACACCGCGGTCGGGGCACAGTAGGATTAGGAGACAGGTTAAGATTTCACCCAGGTACGTCGGACCGTTTTAGGTGTGGGAGAGAGTTGGTACTGTTGCCTATCGGTTGTAGTTGCCTCAGAGGTACAGGGATATGCACGAAGTCTTCCACGATTCTCATCTTTGACGTTACTTCTCAGACCCATCTCATGTCTTTCAACCCGAGGAGGTTGAGTTGGAAGTGGATGCATCTTTTGAGGAGTATCCTATGCGGATTATCAATCGAAGTACGAAGGTTCTCTATAGTCGATCTGTTCCTCTAGTACGAGTGATTTGGCGGCACAGGTGAGTACATAACGATACATGGGAGAGGGAGGCAGATGTACGATCACAGTGGCAAGAGCTATTTTGGGTTTTTTTATTCTACGTCGCCTTGCTAGGAAAATTTGGGGATGAATTTCTTTAAGGGGGTATGTTTTTAAGAACCAGGATCTTCTGTTCAGGTATGTTTTCCTTTTCTGGTTGTTTTTGAGAAAAACAGGAATTTATGGATATTTTGAAGTATATGCCTTGTACTTTATGAGTACACATCGTGAACTCGGTTTCTGCAGGTAACTGGGTGCTGGCTGTGAGGCGGCCATGCACCCAGCCATGTCTTGTGACCTAGATACTACTTAATGTAGGGTCCGGTGAAGGCATGTACACGTCATGTAATTATAAAGTATACAATATGTACTTTTTTTCATTAAATGAATCAGGGTCATGTCTGATGGACAGAAACACCTTCTTCAAGCTTGGGTTCGTCCGAGAGCAAGGGTTCGGCCGTGATCTTCCTCTGAGCCCCCGACCGAGCATCTATTACCCGATTCGACCTCCATCGATTGCATTGGGATCACCTCAGTAATCTCTTCCTTCTCCTAGATTTTCATTTCTCGATTCCTCCTCCTCCTCAAGTTATCATCTAGTGAACATTTTAGACGTTTTTGTAGATCTTTGGCATTCTAAGGTTATTCAAGCCCTGAGACTCATGTATATCGATCTCCCAATGCTGAGGTAGGAGGTTTGTGCATTTCTGTTGATATTCTAGAGTATTATGTGCATTTTTGTCCAATACCTTTGAACGGGGTATTGGGTGTTTACTGTTTTAACCCGGTTGATTTCCTGCTATGCTGGTATGCATGAATAGAGGTTATTTTGATGTGAATAGGGTTGTTTTCAATGCTTTGGATGAGTTTTACCATGCATGTTCTATTTACGACTGTTTGGTCTGATTTAGCCGTTAGGGTTCCTTGATGTTTCCCATACCTTGTACTATAAGACAGAGTGATTATTTTATCTGACATTCTTGAGATGTTGTAGACTGTTTAGCCGAGTAGTTCTTCAGGTTTAATTTAGATTTATTTCATTGCTATTCTCATTTGACTTACATAGGGTCATGAGAACCTGGTGTATTAGACTATATGGGGAATTCACCTTGTGATCTTCCTCTGAGAGTCTTTATCACTTTTGACTATATGGGGAATTGACTGTGTGAGATTCCTCAGAGAGTCTTTATCAATTTTAACTATAAGGGTAATTTACTGTGTGAGATTCCTCAGAGAGTCTATAACGCTTGGGAATATAAGGGGAATTGACCAAGAGAGCTTCCTCAGGGAGTCTTTGTAGTATCCTTATTATGATTTAACCAAAGGGGTTAGGCTGAGAGAACTACCCAAAGGGTTACCTGCTTGTTTTTCTATTGTTGATATATGGAACTGATTGAATTGAAACTTTAGGATTGGTTACTTATGAATACTTCCATGATTACTAATTTATTTTGTTTATTACCTACCATATATTCACTAAATTTTAGGCACATATCTTGTGGTGTCTGCCTACTGGGATTTAGTCTCACACCCTATTTGGGCTATGCATTTATGCCCAAACAGATTATACTACTGCAGGTATAGATAAGGGAAAAAACCTTTCTACTTCAGGTACTTGGTTTTTTGTGGAGCTGGAGAGTTTGGGACTAATCTGAGGATTGCGATGCTGAGGAGCTATTTATCAGTTTTATTTTGTACTTTGGTTTAGTACTGTTTTGTGTTCCAGCATTGTGTTTGTTTGGCTGTTTTCCTAGACGTATGTATCATGGTTCATTTATATATGTCTGTGCTCTAGTTTATTATTTCCATTCTTCTATTGTTTACTTTTGTATGGATTATTACTGCATCCATTTTTTCCATTTGTTTTCTTCTGCTGTTTTACTCTGCCAATGAGGGAATAGTTTCCCCACTATCACACACAAGGACCTCGCTGCTATTTGGAAACCCCTGACATTTGGGGAAATGCGCTTGAGGCCATGTGAACAACTGGTTATGGGGCGCCTCTGGGTGGCTTCTGAAATCGGGACATTACACTATCTTCTTGGATATTCAAATGATGGATTTAAAAATCATAAGGGCAGGGGATACATCCTAACTTTCCCAAATGATTGCACAACCATCTATTGAAGAGAAGATTAAGGAAGAACAAAGGGATGATGTGGAGTTATAAAAGAGGTTCAATGCAGTAATGGAGAGAAGATTCAAGAGTTCCATATCAATGATGATGGTGTGATTTTGTTTGGAATACGGCTTTGTGTGCCTTCATCACCCAGGATAAAGAAGGATCTCTTAGACAATGCACATAGCTCAACATTATCTATCCATCCTGGGAATACCAAGATGTATTGTGATCTCTGAGAACACTTCTGGTGGGTAACCATGAAGAAGGATATTGCAGAATATATATCATGGTGCTTGGTATGTCAGCAAGTTAAATCAGAGCTACAAAATTTCAAAGGAATGATACAACCATTGCCTATACCCATGTGGAAATGAGATAATGTCACAATGGACTTTGTTACGGGTCACCCAAAGATGTTGAAGGGAAATAATGCGATATGGGTTGTGGTTGACCAACTCACCAAGACTGCCCATTTTATCACTATTCGAGAAGACCTCTCACTTGAACAGCTTGAAAAAAGTATATGTGAAGGATATGGTGAGACTTCATGATGTTCCACTCTCAATTGTCTCGGATCATGATCTAAGGTTCACATCAAAATTCAGGAGGATTCATCAACACACTTTGAGTACTAAATTAAATTTTAGCATGGCCTATCACCCCAAAACTGATGGCCAATCTAAAAGGACTATTCAGATGCTTGAAGATATTCTAAGAGCCAAATCTATAGAATTCAAAGGTGGATGGGATCAGCATCCCCCATTGGTTGATTTCTCATACAACAATAGCTTCCACTTGAGTATTCTGATGTCTCTGTTTGAAGTTCTGTATGGAAAACGATTTAGAACTCCAACCTGTTGGGATGAAGTTGGAGAAGGACAGCTACTTGGACCCGATCTTGTGTAAGAGATGATGGAGAAGGTTCAAGTCATCTAGAAAAACATCAAAGCTGCTCAGATTCGACAAAAGAGCTACATTGACAATAGTTGAAGGGACTTGGAGTTTGACATTGGGGATAAAGTCTTCTTTCGAATATCCCCATGGAAGAGATTCATGCGGTTTGGAAAGAAAGGGAAGCTAAGCCCAAGGTACGTTGGACCTTTTGAGATCCTTGGCCATAGAAGTTTCATGGCCTATTAGCTTGAACTTCCTCTGAATATGACTCAATTTCATGATGTGTTTCACATATCAATCCTGAGGAAGTACATACCTGACCCCTCATATGAACTAAACTCAGAGGTGGTGTAGTTGAAAGATGATCTCTCTTATGAGGAGCAGCCAGTGAAGATTCTGGACTGAAGAGATAAGGATCAATGAAACAAGACAACCCACCTTGTCCAAGTATTGTGGATGAACCAAAATATTAGAGAAGCTACTTGGGAACTGGAGGGTGTGATGAAGGATAAGTACCCACACCTGTTTACAAACTAGAATTTAAAACAAAATTTTGAGGGTGAAATTTCATAAGGGGGAAGAGTGTAACGACCCAAAGTTTTCAATGGGAATTTTCCTTCGTATAGATATGTCATAAAATAACATGAAAACACAAAATAATGAACTAATAAGTCTATGTTTTTTTAAACATAAGTTTCTCACTTCTGTGTTTGGAATTTCGAAAATCTGATATACATGGTTGCAATCAGTATGTTATTTGGAGTCTGATAAGAAAAACTTAATTTTTGGAGAATAGTAACCTACCCTTATGAATAGTAACATGCCCTTATGAATATTTAAATACCCTAATTAATAGTAACCTTACCTATAATAGTTATAAAATAATATTCAAGTGAAATTATGATGTACCTATATTTTAGAATAATAAATGAATGTTTTAAAACTGGTATATGATAACAAATTATGATTCTAATTAAATATTAAATTAATAAAATTTAGAAAATTATTTATAAAAAATGGACTTCATTTTTTGATTCTGCACATTGAAAAATGGTTAGGGTGAATTGTTGGGATTTTTCTGAAATACCTGAATTTTTGATGAATAGTAGAATCTGATAATTCAGAATAAATGCTAAATAATGGATTAATTAAGTCATTGATGATGATCTGCTGATGTAAGACCATTCGGTTCTAAGCCACATGAATTTATTAATATTCTTGGTCATGTAGTACTTAATATTCCTTGTCTTGTGAGAGAATAATAAATTAATGATTAAAAAATTATGAAAACCCTCATCTCCAACAATCTAACCCCCACCTCACTCCCTCTTCTCTTCACTCCTCTGAAGCCTGGTGCTTTGCCAATATTCTACCCAAATATCTCCCTGATATCCTCCCCCACATCCAATATCACCTAGACTTTTCAAAATACAATAACCTCTCCCCTTAGGAGGTTCTCAAAGGTGGAAGTCTCAAGAGGTCATTAATAACAAGTAGAGGACATCACCGGTATTAAGGTAAGGGATCCTCCCCATTTCACTTTTATTTCAAGATTCACCTCTATGTTATGCCATTTTACGTGTGATCCATAATGATGGGGTATTATTTTTCACCTCACCATACTTCACTCATGATGTATAATTTATGAGAAACCCCATTCTCTCTAATTAGACCCCTTTTAGGTACACCTGATAGCATACCAATAATCTGTAATGAATTCTACCCGAATTTCATTTACTCCTTCAGATTTCCCTATCTTTATTTTTACCCAACTGAATTTGTCTTTTATTTTTATGTAAAAATTATACATACTATTTATATTCTCCATAATCATGTTCAAATATCCACCCCTCTTTCTCTTTTGGGAATATACATGTTTTTATTTTAGTGATTCCCACCTCGATACTTCCCGATAAGCAATCTTGATTTAAGGGAACTTCCCAAATTTTTATCGAATTTAAAGTGCACTATATTCTCTATTTTAAGACACAACTGTATTTATAAAATCATTTTTTTATTATGAAAACCTTATTAGTTCATTTCTGGTTTTATAAAAAATATTGTCCTCTTTTCTATTTTAAATGCTCTATACTATTTATCTTAAAACCGCAAAAAAAAAAAAAAATTTACTGCCAATTTTTCTCAAATACTTTTTATTATATGTTGTCACTTCTGTTTGAAACCACTTACCATTTTATATTCCTATTTTACCTTATTAACATCCATGAATATTCAAATCCCTTCCTTTCATGGACAGTTTAATGATACGTTAATTGGTTATGATTTATGTCATGGTTGTGGTACCTAAATAATTCCATGGGTACCCTTATGTTTATGTATGGTTTATTATGTATAATTATTTTTGTATAATGATTATTTATGTGGCAAGAATATTCATTAAAATGTCGATATGGGGGTTCCTAGGTAGCTCTCCAATGCATTTGTTAAAGTAAAGTCTCATGAGATGCGATGTTAAATGGGATTGGTGGTTAGCCTTAACCCGTACTAAAATGGGAAAAAGGATTTGCAGTTAGCCTTGACCCATACTAAAGAAATTTTTTATGAATCTTCCATATTTATATGATTCCATTTTTATATGATACCATGATTATATGATATGATTTCATATGTTCCATGTTATTTTTTCATTACATCATGCCTCCAAACCCATGTGCTTAAGATGTATCCTTATGTTCATTCCCTTACTAGGATTTTTATGTCATCCCTTTGTTCATGTGTTCCCTAGGGTACCCTATGCTGTTGTAAGGGCTCAAAGGAAGTTAGGATATCTTTATGAAGATTAAATAAAGAAATGTGTAGCCCCATGTTTTATGTTTTATGTACCTAGTCTTCCAAGACACTAGACTTAATGATCCTTGGCTTGTACTCTAATGTATAATTATGCTTAAAATCATGTAATGTTATATATAAATTTCTTGGGTATCTATAATGAAAATTTAGAGTTACCCTTGATGATTTATATACATATAAATTTCAATTATGACATAAAAATGATATCTTTTAATTAGTCTAGATAATTTTAAATTAGTGATAAAGACAATATTCAACCCCTGTATGAGATGATGAATCAACTATAATTCATTAATCAATTTTAATGTGCATTCATATAATATATTTCCATGGAAAATAAAAGATTGAATATAATAGAGGCGACTTTGAATTTTGATAAAATAAAGATGCGTGAAAAGTTAAACGATCAAAGTGAGTTACTTAAAAAACATACACAAGAGATAAGAAAATAAATAAATACAGATAAAGAGATGCAATAAATAATTATCACACTCAAAAAACAACTTAATTTTGGGAGAAAATATATATATGAGGTAGGATTAAGGATAAAGGATATGGATGTACAATTTAAGGGTAAGGATGAGAAGGTTAAGGAGTATGAATCAAATATTGGATCCTCAATGGGAATGGAGAAGGCATGTACTCCCTACATGATAGCCTCAATAAATGAAGTATAAAAATTATAAATTTGAAATTATAAAGGGAAAGGAAGATTCTTAAAATATTTTAAGGAAATGTATCTCAAACTATGGTAACAACATGATGTTACTATTGTGGAAGGTTGGGGTACACCTTGAGTTGGTGTCTAGAATACCAAGGCATCCCAATTGAAAGGAATTGTTAAGAATCAAAATCTCAATTGATAAATTAATAAACAAGCTATGGATTCAACGATAGATGTTTTATCTATTATAAATGTGATAATATGTAAAATCTTCATAGTAGAAAATGAGATAAATTATTTATAATGAAATATTTCATTCTTATGAAAAATGAGAAGAGAATTGTCTCTCAAGATAAATATTTAATGTTGGAAAATAGATTTACTACTTTGGAGGAATGTAATAGTTAACTTCAATAAATGGTTCATATAGCATGAATGATGATACGCTCACATTAGAACTAATTTAGGTAATGTAAATAAATTTGTATGAAAAATTGGTAAGCTACTCCAACTATGAGAAATAAAGATGCATCCCTGAATAAAGACTCACAATGGATAAAAACTTAAGAAATACTCACCATGGATGAAAATTGATGAAAAATAAGGATGTTACCTTAATGGTGGATTTAATGGAAATTTATGAGAAATGAAATAAGTGACTCCCTTATTGGATTCAAAATTCATATCATAAGGAAATTGGTGATGGTTGGAGGAAGATATCTCTTATGGTGGAGAAATCCTGAAGATAACTATAATGGTGATGTATAAAAACATCAAGCTTATACCAGTGGGATTAATCTCATAAGGATGTTTAATAATCCTAAATAAATAATATGGATTGATTTTTTTTACAAGTTTTATTACAAGAATAACCACCCAAAAGTAATAGAATAATGTAGTAAGTAAAGGGCCGGTTTTCCAAGACAAATCAAAATCCTCAGCTTGAATATGTCTAAAAATTTCCCATCTCCACATGTGAAAAATGCTTTAATTGTTTATTGAGGAGATACTGATTTATGGGGGAGATATAAAAAATGGGTTTTATATGAGATGAAAAGAGATAAATGTAACAAGTGGGATCAAAGTGATTCTAGTTTCCAATTGTTATCAATTATAAAAAAAATGGTATTGAGCCTGATCTAGATTTAAAGTAGTGAGAAATCCTCATCCAAAATATGATGTGGTTTCAATCCATCTTTGTTGATAAAAAATTAATATCATTCCATTTATGAAGTAGTTTTATACCATTAAAATAAGGAAAATAAAACACAATGAAATAAGAAACAACCCTTATGGAATTCTTGTTTATTTTTTCACGTACTAAAAAATATGGTATCAATTGATTATAATTTTAGACACCAAAATTTTATGGGAATAAAGTAAAACAACCAAAAAATTATTTCCCCAAATATAATATTATCTCCAAACTTTTTTTAATGAGTTTAAGGTATTCAAGAGGATTTTTTTATGATAATTTAAAGGTTCTTCAGCATCTCCAAAAAAGGAGATACCCAATAAAGATACAATTTATCATATATATCCAGTGGTATCAGAATATTATCTTAAATATGTGGTATCACTTCGATTAATATGTGGTATGACTTAAAGACATGGTAATTTATTATTCATTTGTTGATCTTTTTTGTAATTTTGATTGAGATCATAGGATGTGTGAAAGATATAAAAAATATAAAACTTCACATTTTTATGGAATTAATTGAGTGAAACAGAAAAATTTGATGTTCTTGACTTTAAAATATATTTCATATATCGAGTCTTGTCATAGTAGTCTATGAGAATTTTTTAGTGACTCATTTCCGAATGGAAAATTAACTCTCTGAAAATTATTTAAGTAGAATGTAGCTAGAAAGAGGAAATGAATCAAAGCATGAAAAATGAAAAATTATAATTTATTTTATTTAAAAAGTTGAATCAAGGATGAAGTTCAATAACTAGAGTTCCACTATTTTTTAAAAGTTAAAAAGGTTACAACAAAGTTATTTTGATAAAGAGCCTAAAGGTTTCAAGTTGAAAAATAGATCCAATAGTTCAAGATCTAATGTTAATGTCAAAGTGGTTAAAGAAGACCAGTGCTATAAAGACAACATTTTAAATGATTCTCAGAGATAATAATTATGGATTTTAACTTTTGGTATCATGTGGTCTCTAAAGAGGTTAGAGTTTTTGAAATAAGTTGGAAGATCCCAATATCAAATAGTATGGGAAAGGATTGCATAAAAAAGGGGATAACATATTCTCCAGATATATTTTTATAAATAAAATATACTCATCATGTCTCAATAATACATTAGTTAATATCATTGAAAATATTTATCATGTCTTTTATGGATGAAGGGGGAGTAGATATGAGAAGATATACCTTATGGAATTCTATGATAAAAGGGGATAAAATAAATAAATGTGAATATTAATACAATTTTAATTTTACTAAGGGGGGAGATAAGAATGAATCATAGATATATAAATTATTTTTAAGAATTTGGATTTATAAGGTGGAGTGGGATTTAGGAAAAATTGTCCACAATATCCAAATGTTTAGAATGATTAAATAATAAAGTTATGTGTTAGATTTATTAACAATATCTAGAAGATTTATTGAAAATTAGTTTGAAATTAGATGACATTGAATGCATTTTCAAAATATTTCTTAAATTTAATAATGTTTTAAATGTATTACTATAATTTCTTTCATTCTGAAGGATAAATATATTAATATAATAATGTTATCTTGGAAGTGGTATATTTCCAAAAAAAATAAGTCTAAAATTTGAGAACATTGGATTTTCTTTAAGTTACGAGGAGTTAGTGGTGTGTAAAATATATGAGGGATATTTAATTTCACTCAAATTAAATAAATATGGAAAAACAAAACAAATTAAGGACGCATAATAAATTTAGAGAACTAATATGACATTATAGAAGATATGAAAATGTAAAAGTTGAGGTGGACCTTTTCCTATATAAATAAGGGGTTTTAAAAGCTATAGAAAATTTTAAAAGACAAAAGTCTCCTTATATACATAAGGTTTTTATTTTGGTATTTAATATATTAAATTTTACTATAATTTGGAAAAGTCCACATAGGGACCCACAAGTAAGAATTCTCCATGAAAAATAATGTTTATTTTTTTTATTTTGAGAAGGAAAATAATTATTTCACTATGATCCAGAGCTACAAACCATGATTGTTTCATTCATGGGAAGAAGTTAGAGTCCATGAAATGATTTTTCAATATAATGGATGAAACTCATTACATAAAAAGGTGTAACACTATGATTATCTTGAGAAATTTGGAATGCCCAAAATACAAAGGTAACTATACCAATACATAATATTAAATATTGGGGGAATTTATTAGCCAACCGAGGACTACAATGTGATTTATCAATAATAAATTATTTTTGAAAATGATTACCATGGGAGAAGAATATATGAATTAGGAAGAGGATTAAGGTGAATTTCAATGGTACTAAAAAAATGAAAGTGCCCATGCTATGAAAGAGTTTCACACCACAATGTATCAAGAGAAAATAGTGGAATTTTCTATGGAGGATGACTATGAGAATAGCTTGCACGATTATTTTTTGTAAGACACATATATAATTTTTCTTGTATATTATCATGCCACAACATGTTTGAGTTTTGATAAGATATAAATAATCATGTTGGGATATTCAAAAGATTAAACAGAATGTATTACATGTATTTTATGGATCTTATTTTTGACTGATCATCACAACATGAATATTTTGATAACACATTTTTGTTGGGATGAGATAGAAGTGGATCACATCATTGTGGATAGTGTCATTCCATAGAGAATTAATAAAATGTTATTAAGAAGATTTTATTGAATTGAGAATGATATATTTGGATCAATAATTCAAGAGGATGACATGTATTTAATTTCACATTTTAATGATAGTAATTTTATAGTACAAAAGGTATAATCGTGAAGAAATTGAATAAGTATAATTAATCTCAAACATTGGTGTAAGGGATCAAAACATGGAATTATATATATAAACTTCTTAAATAAGGTCATGGAAAATATTTGGATCATATTAACATATATTTTCTCAAATCAGAAGAAATATAGGAGAGCCACAGAATAATTCCATTGATATATATGGTTAATTAAAGATGGGGGGTTCAAGATAAGAAGCAGTGTCACTGTTATAAAAATTTTAAGAAGTGAATAATGTAAATCAAAATAATTTTATGGAATATTTTTCTTCCTATGAAAGTGGAAGTTAATACAGCTTATTTTTTTTTTAAAAAGACTCAACCCTCACATCAAAGAGTCAATATCATCAGAAATAAAAAATGGTGTGTAAAACAAAAATAATCCTAATAGGGAATCAAAATTTGTGAAATAAAGCAAGTAGTGTCACATATTGAACATGAATAGAACCTCTCGTCTATAAATTAACCAAGCCTTCACCATAGTATTTCACATATGAGAAGAGTAGTGAGTGTACCTAGGATTGACAGTGGATATTTTATGGTCCCTATAAGGGTAGTGTGTCTTGGTACAAAGTGGTGATGACCTAAAAAAATACATCTATTGATATTGATACTAATGGATTCTGGTAAACCGACACATCACTATGTGTATTCTATGTTGATAAGTCCTTAGTGGGGAACCATGTAAAATACATATTTTCTATGTTCCTTAATTTATTCATTTATGTTTTACAATCAGTGTGATCGATGAAGAGTGAGAGAGAGAGAAAATGGGTGAGAGAGAGAGAGATTAAATTTGTTCATTTCATTAAGGGAATGTGTCCTGTATGACCCAAGGGACCAAATTCAATAAAGGTTTCTAATTACTGCGTACCTTGATTCACCACATATTAGGGACCTTTTAATCAACATAGAATCACAAATTATCTTATGAGTCTAGATGGATGATGATATGTGCATTGATACCTTGGGATAAATCCTAAGTAACTAGTACTTAGGGTGTGAGTTGGTGAGAATGTGGATTGAGATTTGATTCCATGTTTTTTTGCATTCTTATCAACATGAATATATTTTAGTTCTTTACCTAAGTGAGAGGTTATCAGTAGGGGATAACTTGAGTGATAGTATGTTGTTCTAGGTTGTACTGTTGACCACCACCAAGAGAAATGGATGTGGTTAGTATTATATGGTTGATTATGAGACACAATTATTAGACTCAACATGAGTGAGAGGGTAATATTCTTGGTTATAATGAGGTAAAATATTTGATGTGAGGCCACTCCTTGGGTGATAAGGTGTTAGTAGGTACTTCCATGAGTGAGAGGGAAATAATCATGGACGTGATGTGATATGCAATGTAGTGTGTGTACCTCCTTGAGTAAGAGGATAATGGTTGATGTGATGTGGAATGAGACATGTTTCTTCATATCTATTTAAGTGGAATTGTACTTATAGGGATTTTCCTAAGTGGGAGAGTGCTGGTCCACAATATTATTACAAGACCCTACCTTGAGTAAGATTGTACGGGTTGAGACTTGGTATGATGTAGAGGATGTTCAGTATGGGAGTAACCCTAAGTAAAAGGGTATTAGTCATGGTATTGTATGCAACTGCCTTACATATTTAGGAATGGGTTTGGATTTATGGCATGAGATGGCTAATTATTCTAGTTTTGGTCGAGCCAGGTATGGTTAGGTGTTGTAGTGTCATGGTTATCACATGATGATATGATGGAAATTCTAGTTTGTATTTTTTTTTTATTTATTTTCCTTATGAACCTAAACATATATTATGGTGTATGTAATGGGAACATTGTGAGCCCCTATCCAGATATATTTCTAACACCTTAAATGGGAACCCTAGTGCATGTTCCGAAATCATGTCTAACTTACAGGTCTAGGAACATATTGTGTAGTTAATCAAGATGGAGCATATCAATAGAGATTTGGTATGGGATGGAGTTGAGGCTTGAGGATGGCAGTAAAACTTCTTTTTGTATTTATTATTCTATTTATTTTTTATATGTGACTGTCCCAATGGGTGATCAGTTGGGATTTCAAGCGAATGAATTATATATTAATTTTTTATAGAAATGATTTGTTGTTTATTTAAGTGTATTGTGATTATTTTTTTGGGATATTATTTTTGTTATTTATTACTATTAAGTGTTAGATAAAAAGTGACTATATTCCCCAAATGTATGATTTAGGGCCTTACTACTACTTGACATACTCTATTTTGTGGGGAGGCACACATGAATTCATAAATCACTCTCACTAAGATACATATAAGTGATTTTAGTTGAGTAATTTCAAAATTCTATAAGAGAATATTTTTTGTTGTTCTATTTTTGGTACTATTATATAGAGTTATGAATGTTCTATATATTTTGATGGATCTTGAGGTGGTGATCCATGAAAACCTTCATAGTGGGAAGTCTAGGTTACAAGTGTTATGAGATATTTTTATTTTTTTTACCTACTACAATTGTGATATTTATTCATGTATTATGTGTTTATTTTAGATCAATATTTTTGGTTTTTACTATTTTAATTTAGTAGAAATAGACACAAATAAATGAATCTTACTTGAAATGTAGAATTCACAAGACATTTGTATACTTGAGTGTGATTGATTTTACTAAAAATGGATATTTAGTTATTTAAAATGTCAGAAATAACTTATATATAGTTTTAATATATAAATATTTTTTGGTATTATACTTAAGTGGACCTCGGTTTTGACTAATGATTGGTATTCTATTGACAGGTCATGTAGATCATATAGTGGGGTGTTATTTAATGAGATTTTGTAGTCCTATGGTATAAGGGATTCATAGTGACCCATTGTGGGTTTGTTCAAAATTTTAATTCCTTGGTGATAGTTCAATGCTAGAAATGTATTCCTAAGATATGGTTTGGAATGGGAATGGGTTACCTAGATAAGTTGAATTACCTTATGAGGGTAGAGAGGAAATAAATGTGGAATGAATTATGAATTTAAAATATAAATAACATGGGATTATTTCGGTATCAAGGTTGGGTTTGGAAGGTGGGATCAGTTGGATGCCTAGCCTTGTTAGTTTAAGGTGATTTAGTTGATGTGATAATGAAAGGTGATCCTAGATGGTTGGGCCTAGGATGTCTATATCATGGGTAGATGAATTATGGTTTTGGAGTAATACATGAGTGGTGTGAAGCATGTGATTGTTTGTATCAACTAGAAATGGGAGATATGACTTTAGTTAATTAGGAAGGAATAGATGAGGTTATTTTGGAAAGATGATATTTACATCAAAGATAATCATACACATTTTTTAGGTACTTGAACCAAGGTTCAATGATATGTGACTCATTGGAGCATGATTCTAGTAATGTGATTGGTTATTACAAGAACATACACCCATTGGGTTTGGATGAGATTGATTTTGATGGTGGTAAACAACTTGTGAGAGGGTTCTTAGAGGTTCACTTTTTCTTTGAAGGAGGAAAGTAAGTGTTGTAATGAATTTTCAGAAAAAGCCTTGATTTTTAAAGGATAGTTTATGTTGATTATGTGTCGTTCCTGTTTGGTTTTTGGATTAGTGATATGCTTGCAAGTATAGAGGACTGTTTTTTGGGTGAGGATGGGAGGTGTCCCTCTATGGTTGGAGGAGGCCTCAAAAATGGATTGGAGTACTATGGTACGGTTGATCCAAGATTGTATCTTAATTGGGGTTATCCATAATGGGATGATCATTACTTGGGAGACAGATTTTCATGTGATGAGGGGATCTTTCAACAACTATTCTTGAGAAGTAGTGTTAGGGAAGTTATATGGTGGGAAGTGAACCGTTGGTTATGGGAGGTTGTGACCCTCATTGTGGGAGAGTTTTAGAAAATGTTGATGATGATGTTACTAGTAATATTAGAATAGGTAGCAATCAATGTTTCATGTGAGTGCTCGATAATGAGTGGGGTGGTCACATCCAGTCATTTTTTTGGTAGTAGAAAATACATTGGTGGTGGAGATCATATGTTCTGGTTTATAAATGTTAAAATTAATATACTCTTATGGTGGGGAGAATAAAATAGGTCACTGGTGTGTTACCCTTATATCATAAGGATTTTTGACATAGTGAAACCACTTATAGGATGGTTGAGATGCACCATAATGATATATTGTAGGTATATATGATTTTATCTTGTTCCATGTAGAATACTAGATTTTATATTCAAATGTGGTGTCATATTGAGTCTATGTGTTAGTATCATAATTAGGATGTAATATGTTGTAATCTAAGAGTGGGTCATATTACATATGCAATATCAATCATGGATGGTGTACGAATGTGGATCTAGTTGGTTGGAGATCCAACATTAAAATTACATCAAGTGTTTAGTTTGGACTTCTGTGTGGATGTTTGGATGATCTTATGATGCATATGGTAGTTAAGGCATCATTATTAGAATATGTGGTGATGCATCAACAGGTGTGGCCAAGCGTTTTAGGGGAAGCTGGATCGAGAAGGAATGACAGCTATTGTTGTTCAAAATTTGATACAGTGATGTGGAAACCACACTGGGTGTGTTAGACCATGTATGAATTATGTGTTTTGATGATTAAACTATGACTTTTTGGGGAATTTTGGTGTATCTGGGATCATTGTGTGGGTAATTTAGTCACATCTGTTCTTGTTCAAAATGGATAATGAAGAGAGGTATCAAATTTTTACCGGTTGATTAGATGTTTGGAGAAGTTCATTGGTACTTATTGGGTATGTGAATCCTTATAGAAGGAAGTTTATAATGACATGTGAATTTATAGGTCATTATTTTCATAAGAAATTTTAATTTTTTGAGATCAATTTTATGAAGAGTTTTTATAATTTAGATTCATATCATAATTTAGAACGTCTAAATACCATTAAAAGTAGGATTTTTTTAACTTTTGTGTTTTGGTGGTACCCATGGGGATTAGGAGGAAGATAGAGGAGTTATCCCCAATGTTGGGTAGATATTTTGTTATAGGTGGATCCTCACATCATGACGAGTGGGGTCTTTACTGTGATGAGGGTCGAGTGGGGACTATGACACCTCAAAATGGTATTTTTGTGCTTTTATGGATCCTAGTGTGAATAAATCATTATGTTTTAGGATCACGTCATGGTGGAGGGAACCACGCCATTATTAGAATTTGTAGTTTTTGGGTATTTCAAAAATGAAAATATCTTATATATAATGATTACTCTTAATAAGGAGTGTCCCATCTTGGGAAATATCCTTAAGTATTGAGTTGTGTGGTTTTAAAATCCCTATGTTTGAGGAACATTCCATGGAAGTTTTCATCATATATTAATGGTTTAAATCATTATGTATCAACTAGAAAGACTTACATATTCATTTGTAAAATTTGAAAAAAAAATAGACAGACACACTGTGACCCCTAGGACACATCATGTATTTCCTAAGGGTATCCATCCTTCTTTGGAGTGAAAATGTCACACCATGAGAGGGAAGTCCATGTCGGTAAGTGGGGAGGAAATTTCATGAAGGTTTGGAAAACATGTTTTTTGTTCTTCATGGGATTGGAATTCTGGACACTAATTAAAGAGGTCACACCATGAGGGTTGTTTGTGGTTGTGGAGTTGTTTTATGACACCTTAGCTCACATCATGAAATTACCCCAAGTTTGTGCATCAAACCATGATGCATAGGACTCTAATGAATTGTGCATGTTTTATTTTTTTCTACATTGGTAGTTTATCCTTTATGGGTTGGACCCTATCAAGATTTATAGGGAAAGAGACATGAGAAAAGATTATTTGGTATTCTCTGTTCCCCTTTCTTCCTCACATGGACCATCCTTGTTGAGGGGTATTTTAGAGACAATTTCCACAATGGATTTTGGCATGATTTTGGTCTTCTCACTTCATTATGCTTACGCTTCATTGTCATCTACTTTGAGATGATTTGGGTTTGGTTTTGGGGTTGATTCAACTAGATCATAGAATTGTACATATGTTATAAGAATTTTACTCATAATAGTGAAAAGGGAGCATCATGGACCATGAAAATTCCATTATTTAAAGTTATAATGAATATAATTTCACCCAATGATTTGGAAACATTATTCCTCTTAAATTTAAATAGTACATATTTTTTATAAATTATTAAAAATAAGTATTTGGATTTGGTATCCTGAGATAGAGGGCTTCAGTGTTGGTGTGTCCTGGTTTGAGCTTGGATGAGGCATGGATGTTTTAGGTAGGTGGTAACTAAAATTATAAACCATATTATTGTTTATGAATGATTGTGCATGACTAGACATATATACAGGTATGGGTGAAATGGATAGAGATTTAGAGTGACCTATTGGAAGACCTAGAATACAATTCATCCACCTAATGTTGTAAAATGCGCTACTTTTTAAATTGGGTATTTTGGGATTTCTGGGTGACAATATTTCCAAGGGGGAGAGGATGTTGGTTGATTTTATGTGTGGCCTAAGATAAGTATTTTGGCTTATGATGAGATGTGAATATCCTAGCTGAAATTGCTTGGGCTATCTAAGCATGCATAAGGGGAATAACCTCGGAATCATGGGTGATATGGTCATGTATCTCACTATAGTTGAGAATTACATCTAAAGGGTGGATAAGTGACATAGTGCATATGATGAGAACAAATATTCCTTAAGGGATTGATTTTGTATGAAAGAGAGGTTTTCCTCAATAATATGAACTTGAGAGATCTCATAAGGGAGGTGTGGATTGGTAATCCTATATGGGTGGGGGAAATTATATTGATGAGTTTGTATTATGGCGAAAAGTGGCTTGTTGTGAGTTTTATTAACTTGGTCCTTTGTTAAGGGGATCAATTTGTGATACGATAATTGAATGGGGGAACTAGAACAATCCTATTTAGGCCAGTGTTAGGTAGAGTTTTCAGGATGTGGGGTCATTGTGGGGTGATGAGCGTGGGTTGGTGCTGATGAGTACAAACTAGGTATGGATTAGAAAACCATGTAGATGTTATCATTGGAGAGAAAGGAATGTAGACATGTTTAGTGTGTTATAAATTATTTGATAAAATATTTTATAGTAAGACTATCCAATGAGGTTAGATGGAAGATGATACCATCTTTGAGACATGTGGATAAATCTAGAGTGACTAGTAATCAAGATGTGAGTTGCTAAGAATGTGGGATGAGGTTTGATGCAATATTTTTTGTTGTGTGTATGCTTATTGATGTGAGTAGAGGTTGATCCTTTCCCTGAGTGAGAAGGTAATTAACAAGGTACACCTTGTGTGTGAGTTTATTTATCTACGATATACTTGCGTGACCTAATATAATAGAGGGTATTGGTTAGTGTGATATTGTTGATGACAAGACACAATTCTTGGTCTCACTATGAGTTAGAGGGTATTGGAATGGATCACCTTGAGTGAAATGAAATTGATTTCGGTTATGATGTTGTATGAGACCATATGTGAGGCCTCAACTTGAGTAACAAAGTGTTGGTAGGGACCACCATGAGTGTGAGGGAAATGGTCTAGGATGTGTTGGGATATGTGAAGTAGAATGTGATCCACCCAGAGTGAGAGGGGAGTCATCGATGTAATGTGGAATGAGAATTGATTCTTGGACACCTTGAGTGAGAGTGTTCTAATGGGGACCAACCTGAGTGAGAGAGTATTGGAATAAGATATGGTTGTGTGACCCTACCATTAGTAAGAGGGTAGAGGTCAGGACGTGGTATGATTTGACATCGGTTAGGTATGGGTCCCACCCTAAGTAAGAGGGAATTCTTTTGTATGGTATGAAACTCAATAATACATATTCAGGTATATGTAATGATTTTTAGCATGATGTGACTTCATTTTTCGACATTTTCCAAGACAGGTAGGTTCGGGTGTCATGGTGTCCTAGTTTTCACACAATGATCTGAAATGAAATCTTGTGTATTTTTTCTATTATTTATTTTCACAGTGCATATACATGTATGTTGTAGAATATTTTATTGGAATATAGTGGTACCCTACTATGATGCATTTCTCACACCCTACACGTGCACCCAAGATCATGGGTAGATCTTATATTAGAATTATAGGTCTGAGAAAAGGTTGTGTAGTGGATCCGGATAGACCATCTTGATAGATTTTTAGAGATGGGGCAGAGGTAAGGATCTTGGATGGAATTAGATTCTCCTCATATATTAATTTTTTTTATTTTGTATATGTTATCATCTGGGTGGGTGATCAATTGGGATGTGTGATTGTATAGATTTCATGTTTTTTTGTTATAGTAAGTATGTGTTTGTGATTTTTTCATAATTTTATTATCTATTTATGATTTTTTGGTTATTATTATTTATGGTTATGATATCAAGGGTATAGTCTCACAAACATATGATTTAGGCCTTTTTCACAAGTCGATAGACTATGGTGTATAGATAGGCTTATTTGTAGCCCTGTGGAATACAACTAAGATGGTGATGAATAATGTTATCTAAGAAGTTAAATATTTTATTTTTGAGGATAATCACTAGGATTCCTTGGAATGCAGTGGAATATTTTGGCTCTTTATATGTGTCCCATCTACAAGGAGTTGATTTTCCATTTTTGCACATCTATTGCACAGTGTGATTTTATCCTGTGTTTTAATCATATGGTATGGTTTTTTGTGGGGAATATATTTTATAGTTGTCATTAATGAATCCATTTTTACGTATTTTAGTTTTTTATTTATTTGTTTTTCGATTATTGGTATTATTAAAAGTTTTTTTACTGTAGATATATTGAATTTTTTATAGGTTAAGGAAAATGATGTTTAATTATGCATTTTTGGTGTATGTATCCTACCTCATGTCTATTTAAGGTGGGAATAGGGTGGAACTACCATATCATCATCAACATAGAAGGGGTATATGTGGTCTTTCCATGTCATAAAGAAATCATAGCAGTTTGAGTCATAGGCACATAGTTTTCAGTTAGCGTTCTTGTAAGGATTCATGTGGGAGTTTTATTTAATAATGTTATGGGTTTTTTTGTTCTGTTAGTAGGCTAGGGAACCATGTATTAGTATAATTTTAAATTTATCCATTCAAAAAGACTATTATAATATTTTTATCAACTAAAATACATCAGTTATGGGATTCTAGGTATAGTTAGCATAGTTCATACATTGTATTTTGTATGATCATGGTATTTATAATTTTCCTATGTCATATAACCAAAATATTATTTAATATCTGTGGGTTCATTCTGTTAAATGACGTATATAACCTTCACATAGCCATATCTTATGCAAACATTAGGTTGTGAGAGCTCATGCCAATAATTAATCCTCTAACCATGAAACAATTTAGATATAGGGCATTGATTCACAAACTCGTTTGGAATATATCATTTCCAATGAGTATAGGTTATGTTTAGTCCTGAATTATTTATAGAGATAATCATACATCCCACTACGATAGAAGAAAATGCTTTTATGTAGGGTATAGTATGAAAGTTCCATTAGTATAGGATTATTAGACTTAGAGACGACCCTAAAACTTTTAAAAAATTGGGTTTCTGAAGTTAGTAACACACACACACACTCTATTTTGTTCAGACACTCATTGATTGGGTGGGTATTTTTTCTCAAGGCCCCTTACAACATAACGAGATGATAGTTGATGGTGTTTTTATCAATATCATAATGGGACTACAAAACAATGGTTAGAGTTTGAAACCATATTTATTATTTCATTACATCCAAGGATATTTGAATGATTCGAGTTTATGAGTTGTTGAACCCTACATAAGGTAACATGATAATGTCTCAGTACTAGTTGATAAAAACAATCCTCATAAGTTACTCTTGAAAAAATATTCCTTGAATAGTTTTTCAAGATTAATATTTTAAGTATTTTTTAGAGAGAGTAATTAGGGTAGGTTTTTTCTCTAATTGATCCCCACATACACTAGAATCATTGAGCATGAAATAATAGTTGCATGAAAATGATAAGGATGCAACCTAGTTTTTATAATAGGATAGAGTTCTCCCTAGATATATTTTAGAGTAGTTCTATGGATAGACCTTCATGTTGAACATAGAGATGAGACCAATGAACTTTTAGTTATAGGCATAGTGACCTACCCGAGAAGCAATTTCAATTGAGTAGTCAGTTATGAGAAATTAGCTAGTGGTGGATTACTATTTGATCCACTCACACTAATACCATCCTAAGATAATTCATACAAAAAATATTGTTCTTATATTCAAGGATTTGGGATGACACACTCAATGGATGGATATAAACTGATAATTTTTTATACGAGATGAGGTAGGATTTATGTCCTCACAATATGGAAAATTATGATTGTTAATGTTGGCATTATGTATTCATCCCACAACATTTGTTCTAGAGATATAGATTCTAATGGAACTCTTGGATAGACCCATGTCAGCTAGATAATCTACACTAATGGTACCTATATGTTACTCACACCTTCTAAATAAGTGATTTTTAACTTACTGTATGAAGATATGTTTTACGAGGTTTCATCATGGCGGTCATGAAAATGTATAGTATCATCTGTGGAAAGGATTAATTACAAATTTCTAAGATTTCATGTTCTTTTTTATTTTAATAGATTAGGTTATTTCCACCACAATGGTGAGTAGGAAACCAAACTATTGAGAGTACGGTTAAACCATAGGATATTGTAGCATACTACCCAATGAAAGATAAATTTGGTTTATTTGTGATAAAATTCTACTTAGGGGATTTCTTCTTATGATTATAAATGATCACTTGAATAGATTGAAAAGGAATAACCATGATGTTCTCTTATTGGGAATTGATACACACACACACATACATATATATACAAACAAAAATGTAATTTAAGGATAGTGATTATCCTTTTTAAATCATGAGATTTTGATTATTAGTTTAATAATATTAGTGCGATAGTGGAATAGTGGTTGATTCTATAGTAGATAATTTCATGTTTAGTTGATGGTGGATGAAATTGATTAACTATCCTCAAAACAATTGATTATTTATGAGAATGAGAGATGTTTATCACTTTTTATTAATGATATTGTCCCCACGCCCTTGATTTATGTGAGAATGTACCATAGTGAAGGTATCAATGTTTTGGTTATATGTGACCAGAAATTTTTATATGATAGATCTAAAATCCCCCACCCCTTAATGCAAGGAATCATTCCTTCCAATTCCCTAAGAGGAGAGTGTTTTTCCACCTTGATGTTCATGTTGATTGTTTAGATAGAGGTTTTGAGTGAGGATCTATCCCAGTGGAGTATGATCCTTCATATAGTACATATGATATAATATTAAGTCATTCCTAATATGTACCAAATCCATCTGTGAAATGTATGGTGTTTCAAAAGGGGCTATTTTTTTAGCCACTCATGTTGGTAAAGTTTTTTAATGGGGTCTGGAGATGACATAGAAAGGCTATATAAACAACTAGGATTATCTATATCCGATTATGGAAGAATGGGTTAGCAATGAGTTCTATTTTTTTTTTGTAAAGTTATGAGGACTTTGTTGTCTCTTGAAATTATCCTCAACAAACTTTATTAAAGGGAAAATAACCTAATCATTTTTTTAGTTGTCAATGTATTCTTGTTTGGGATTGAAAATTTCGAAGTGGAGTTCTTACTTTTGATGAGTAATAAAATCATGTTTTCCTTATTCCAAGATCTAGTAAAATCGTTTTATACTACTTATTAGATAGATATGATGAGAATATGAATCTTCACCTAGTGAACATACTACTTAATAGCTATTAGGGAGTCTATACAAAATATTTCTGTTGACCTTTGTAGAGGAATTTAACATACATGGATTACTCCAATGTAACATTCTTCTATATTGATATTTCAGGTGTGGAGATTAATTCCCCACAATAGTAATACTTAATAATGAACCATTCTAAGTTGAAAATTACTAGTTTGTGGTTTCATTTAGTTCTATGTACAAGGATGAACTTTTGATGAGGAATATGGTAATGGGTTTTGAGGTTTGTCTAAAATCGTATGAAGAAATGCAGTGCTTCTTATAAGGTGATGATTTTGGATAACCTTGAGTCAATGGATCTTGTGTTGCATTATTTGATTTGGAAAGAATGTTTTAGGTGAGTTTTTTTAAAGGGAATATCACTTTTCTATATGGTAATGATTGAAGTTTTCTTAGAGCTCGGACCACCAGAGGCAAAATAAGTGTGTGTGAAGATGGGTTGTTTTTACACACAAGTTTTTTTTAACAGCTTCTTAGCTAGTAGCTCAATTTTTTAGTATTAAAGGTTTAATGTTTTTGTGGATGTAGTGAAATGGATTTATTCTTGATCCAGACTTAGTTCATTTTTATGTTTTGAAGTCTTGGGGATCTAAAATGGAAAAAATGGTAATTTCACTATAGTAAAGTAGATTAATTGTTTTTCTATCTATTCCATTGGTTTCAAAACATGGTGCTTACCCATCAGTTAAAATTTGGTATGTTTTTCTGATACATGAATTTTAGGCGATAATTGAAATTTATCAAATAAATAATATTTATTTTGCAAGAATGAATATTAATATCTCATAAATGTGAGTACATATTAGATATTATGACATTGTGGCTATGCCCAGAATATGATGAATTATCTAGTGAAGGTATAAATAATATTCTTAAGAAAAGGTCTATAAACTAAGTAATTTTGGGATATTAATTAAGCCACTAAGTTATCTAAATAAAAAAATTAGTTTTATTTGAGAATGGGTAAGGTAGAATTGGAATTACCACATGATGGAGGTATGGAATCTACATTAAACAGTTAAAATGTTGTGTCTCATTGAATAATTATATAGAATGATATATTTTATGAAGTAGGTTCATAAATATAGTCAAGAGGAAATTATGGAAATCTAATATGAGGGAATTTAATTATCCATTAAATCCTATATTATAAAGGAGAATCACCTAAAAAATTTCATTCTTACCTCCATTGGAAAAAATATTTTAGAGAAATGCCACCCACTATCTCTAGGAAAAAACTACAAGTTCCTCATGTTTTTTTCTTTCTCCACAGTATAGCCAATAATGAAGAATAGTTAATTTTCATGGCAATGAAGAACACAAAACATTAAATCAAAGAATATATGAATTGATTAAACTTTTTCCATGAGGTTGTACTCTTTTGATATAGTTCACACCTCATTATCTTTGTTTAATTTGATCCTCTACTTCTCATGACTTATTTAATTAATTTTTTTACAGATGAAATATTTAAATTATTATAATATTTAATATATAAAAATTTATTAATTATTTGATGGTAAATGAAATAATGGTTTTATCCAAAATAATTCATAGTTATATTTATGATTATATTTGAGAATTATGATAAATTTCTATATCATAGATGGAATGAAGTCCTTATTCATGTAAATAATATTGTTAGTTTTTTTATATTGGATTCTAATGGTGAATTTTCATTAGTAAATGAACTTATATGAGATTAATGTAATTATTTTTATAATTATTTATTAATAATGAAATTTTATTTAAACAATGGAAATTATTTTATATTCAAAACATGAATGTATTTATGAGAATGTGGTAGTGATTCCTTGTTATTTATTTTATTTAATATAGAATAAACCTGATATAATAATTAAAAGATTAGTTTCCTAAAAAAATTCCATTATGGTTTCCTTTAATTTTTATGATTAATGTTTTTGAGGAATTTATTACCTTATTAATAAATTCATCTTTAGAATAATTATATATATATATATTTAAAAATAATAATATTTTAGTCACTAATGATATTATTTTCATTAATGATTCATTTTGTGATGAATAATCTTTGGTTTTTTATAATAATATTATAAATTATTAATTAAAATATTATTATTATTATCATCTTTTTAAAAGTATAATAATATCATTATAAATGAATAATTAATCACTATTATTATTATTTATTTGAATTATGTTTTTTATGTTCATTGAAATTCAACATTGTCCTGGGTGGTTTGACATCCCACCCACCACCATTCTTGATTTCTCTATATCTTTTTTATGTGATTTCTCTAATTCCCAATTATGTAGGGGGTTTTTGGACATGGTTTGATGAATTGCTCGATGAAAGAAGACCAGATTATGATAAATGACCCAAAATAAATCCAAAGAGGTGAAAATGTGGTTCTAAATGTAGCAAATAGGGCTATAAGTCTAGGCATGACAAGAGGAAGAGGAGATGGCGGTGATCATAGTAAAAAATTTAGTTAAATTAATACTTTTAGATTCTATAATTTTTTAACTACATCATCTATAGTTGAAGATAACATGCCATATAGTATTCCAATTATAACTTTCATGCTTTTATTAATTCCACATTTCATGTAATGCCAAAAATTTCAGATAGTGTCTTGTACTGAACCGATCTTGGGTTTCAAATAATTTTAAATATCAAAATCCATGTGAATATAGCTCAAAAGTTGTATATCCCTTGATGGGAAGCTGAAAATATACAGGTTTTACACAAAAAGTTTCCTCATAAGTCTCGTATGTCTTATACTAAAAGTATATACCATGTTCTATGGTATCATACACATAATCTATCGACAACACACACATGTTTCCAAAAGACTCGCATAATGTGTACCCATATCGAAACACAATGTATGTTGGATTAATATGGTCTGGGTAATGTCAATATAAAAATGTCTCTACCAAGTGTCTTACACACCATTCACCCTCTTAGGATACACAATTACCTTGTATTTTTAATGTTGTAACCATATATTTCCATCACGGTGTCAATTTTGGATGTCTGAGTAGCAAATTATTAACATTTTTTCATTTATAACATGATAGAATGTATAAATTTATTATATGGGGGTTTTATTTTTGACATTGAATATTATAGTGTTTCATAGCCTCATAAATAAGATGATGTTTGTGGGAGGACAATTAGAGAAACTGTAGGGTTGATAATCCACTTAGAGAATATTTATTTTATCGGGCATGCTTCATCCATATATCTAGTGAAGAATATATCATATCCTAGGAATGATGCATGGTTCATAGACTCATGGACCTATTAACCCTAATATATGATTCACGCTACACACACTGAGGAGAAATTCATCTATAGGGGTCTGTACTCACTTGAATAAGGTGTATTAAAATGATGTGCATGTCCCTAATTACTACTATTATTTAAGGATGATGTGGATGTAAAAAATGTGAGATATTTTCAATTCACTTGATTAAATATTGATCTAGGAACTCTAAATTCTTTTTAGTGTAAGTTATCAATAGTGTTAATATGTGGTGACTAAGGTACATTGTTTTTATTAAGAGTAGTCCCTCTCCATTGTTCCATAGCGGTGACATGAATATTTATTATCACTATATTAGATGAAATGGATTATTTGATATTATTAGTTTTATTCAGTAGATGATAAAGATAATATTAACTCATTTCATTTGAGGTTTACCCTAATTTCCTTGATCACTAACGATGTGTGACTTGTTGATGGAATAAAGACATAAAACAAACCTGGTATTTCAATAACTGTTGTGACCCTAGATACTTTTACGATTTAATTCATCATAGATCTGAGATTGTCTATAGTGATAGGAGATTTACCTATGTTCTTATGATTCTTTAGTGTAAATTAAATATGGTATTTTCCTTATCTCATTCCTATTTTGTCACTATCATGTATCATGGGTTTTGATTTGACTAATTATTTCATCTATCATTTATTATTTTGAGCAATATTACTAGGTATATTTATGCTCACCCACATATGAGACTTGTACCCATAACTGTTGTGTTTGTAAAAAGAATTGATATTTCAAAGATGGTATTAGTAATCTAGGAGTTATAGCTATTTATATATAGAATATTCATGGTGATGCAGGTTTTTACTTAGTAGTGGTATTTTCTATTAGTGGATCCTACCCAAGTATAATATTCCATCCTTTTCTAGAGATGTTTAGAGATCATTTACATGTAATATTTTTTCCTTTTGTTGAGTACGTTTTTTTTTTGTTTTACTTTGGGATGTGTTTGGGTGAAAATTGAGAGTTTTGGAAGGAGGACGACATGTGCATGATTGACACGCAGTTTTCCCAAACCATTCTCCCTGGACCAGCAAACTGTGAAACCTTGGATAGAGTGGGTTTGAATAGCTAGAACATAGTTTGGAAAACCATTCCCCATAAAAGGATAAATATGAACCCCCCAAAGTGGCGCATGGTTAAGGCACACAATTTGGAAAACCATCGATATCTTCCCATCAAACTATGTGTACAATTTTAATTAATTCAAATTTTAGTTATGAAAATAAATAAACCCCGTATTAACACAAAATCAAACCCCACATGGACCAATTAATTTTATTTTTTTGAGGTTCTTAAATGCATTCAAATCCCTCCCAACATCTATTCATGGAGAATCGAAGGGTGGATTGAATATCTGCACCATAGCGGGTATGTGATTTCTTATCATTGAGATCCATCTCTCTCTCTCTCACTCCTCTTATTAGAAAAATATTTGGATGTTTATCCATTGTTAGTTATAGATCTAGATCCAGGTTTGTATTATCTTGATCTATTTAAATGTGGATTTAGGTTTCAGATCTAGATCATGTTCTTCATCACATTATTGATTCACCTGCTTCAATTTGGGGGTATTTATTAGTGATAATTCTTCATCAAAAATGGAGAGGGTGGTCTATAATTCAAATCCCAAAGTCTTAATTTTAATTATTTGTATATAATTGCATAGTTACTATTAGATTATTATTAATTTATTATTTGATTAAATTAATTAATTAAGGGAAATTATCATATTGGTAATAATGGGATTGTGAATTGAAATAATTAATTGTTGAATTAGGTATCGAGTTATTGAGATTATAAAACATCATTAATTAATTGCATAATTAATTAATGGGAAAGGTTGGGATTATGGAATTTATTTTCTGTAATAATTAATATGTAAATTAATTAAGGGGATTTTTTGTGATTGTGAATTTTATTAATTAATAGTTTGAATTAATTAATGAAAGTGATGTGATTAATTAATTTGTTAATTAATTAATGTGATTGATGTGATTAATTAATTGGTTAATTAATTAATGGTATTTAAGTGATTAATTAATGGTTAATGGTAGTGATAGTGCCCCATTTTTGATAGTGTGGTGGGATTTGGGTAAGGAGACTTGTTATTCCTTGTTGTTTTTTTCTCTTAACAAATGTGTTAAATGGGTGTTGTGAGTCTTGAGACATGTGTTTTTCCTTGTATAGATATTCTTATATGGTTACACTTGTTGAGAGGATGATAGGAGGACATGGACAGAGATTATCTACTAGTAGAGGAACCTAAGGCACTGATAGTGTTGGTTGAGGATATAGGGGAGCAATTTTGAGTGAAATTTTCTCATTTCTTTCAATTTATAGAAATATTCCCAGAGTGGGTTATGAAGAGAAGGTATGATATTATGTGGTAGTTTTTATTGCAGTACCCTCCAATTTTTATTGGAGAGGCTAGACCTTAGAGAGTTAAGTTCTTGATTGAGTCTATCCATACAATACTTGAACATTTAGAGACTCCAACTAAAAAGTGGGTCAATTTGGATACTTACATGATATGATGATCAATGAAGTGCCGGTTGGACGTTTAGGATTAGACTAGATAGGTTGAGGGTATGTTATGAAAGGACTTCATGGAGAAGTTCCTAAGGCACATCTATCCATAGATGATAATATGGAAGATATTTTTGGAGTTTATGAGGTTGAATCGATGGATTATGTATGGGATGGACTATGATGGACACATTAAAAATTGTCAGAAAAAATCTCTATTGTTGGTAAGGGATGATATAGCTGCATCGAGGAGTTTCCGGGATGTATTGAAATTTGAGATTATGTTCCAAGTTAACCTATTTCAGTTAAATTAGTTTTCTGATGTGGTGGATCAGGATCTCACAGATCAGGGGAACCTAAAGGAAGATTTAAATGTAGGATAGATGGTTTATGTTTGATGATCAAGAGGTATGACTTTTGAGAGAGGGAAGTATCAGTACGATAATGTTAGATAGGGAGATTGTAGGAAGAGTGGCCAGAGGGATGGGTTAGTCACACAAGACCATACCCAGATTTTCTATGACCAATGAATTTTCCTAGTACACTATCATAGACACTATCCCCAACCACCTATAGAGTGCATATATTTTGGAAATTTAGGATATTTACAGAATTTCTATAGGAACCCATGAAAGACAAGAAGTGATTGATGAACTATATAGAACTAGGGTGCATGGAGGGAATGTTATGCACCATATCATACTAGAAGATGTAGCTATACTGGTCTATGTAGTATTGGTAGTGGATGTGATAATTATTTGATGGAGGTCTCATATCAGTATAGTGGTGTAGCTCAGGGAGCTCAAACTGCATTACATGGTAGAGGGTAAGGACAATTACATGCCATTAATCCTACTCATATGGATAGCAATGCAGGTCCATCGATAATGAAAAGTGAAATTCTTTTAGTTTCTATGATATATTGTTTCTTATTTGATACTAGTTCCTCTAATTATTTTATTTATACACAACTGGTGAATGTTTTTAGCCTGGCGGTGGAGTTCATGAGCTAGGTGTTGACAATAGATACTCTTTTGGTATCATGGTATAGAGACATCTATTTTGTAAGGGGTGTTATCTTGAAGTTGGGAAGTGTCATTTTTTTGGGATATTTACATCATTGAAATGTCATGTTTTTACCTAATTTGGGGTATGGACAACAAGTATCATACTGAGCCCACATAGACTGTTTTCATAGGAGAATAAATTTTAAATCTCCTAAGGGTGATAATTATTTTCATCATGGATAGGGGGATATCAAGGAGGTCTATGCAGGGATGGTTCACCATCAAATAGTGGAGCTTAACACCAAGGTTTCAAGTCTTTTTTTTTGAATAAAATAGAAGTAAATCATGGTGTATTTCCACTAATAGTGGAGAAGTTTCAAAATGTGTTTCTTGAATATTTCTTAGGTATTCCACTCAAGATATATGTGGAATTTACTATTGAGATCATATCGGGGGTGATCTAGTTTATATTCCACCATACAGAATAGAACCGATAGAGATTAAAGAGATAAATAATTAGCTAGGGGAGTTGGAGGATAATGGGTTTATCTGACTGAGTATGTCACCTTGGGGTTCTAAAGTACTATTTTCTAAGATGGTCGATGGGAGACTATTCTTGTGTGTCGATTACTAGAGGTTGAACCAGATGACTGGGAAAAACCGATAGCCACTTCCATGTATCTATGATATATTTGACCATTTTATAGGGTCTTGTGTTTTCTCTATGATAGATTTGATATTAGGGTATCATCAGTTTTTGGACTTCTGATATACCTCAAACTACTTCTAGAAGTAGGTATGACCTATATGAGTTCATCGTAAAGCCTTTTGGGTTGAAGAATTCACCAAGAGTGTTTATGGATAGGATAATAAAAATATTACATCCGTGCCTGGATACGTTTGTGGTGGTATTTTTAGATGACATCTTGGTGTAATCTAAGACTCATGATGATTATGCCCAATATCTTGACATAATCGTGAGTACACTAAGATAAAATCAGATATATGAAAATATATATAATTGTCAATTCTAGATTGATTAGGAATACTTCTTGGGTCCCATAATCTCTAATGAAGGTGTGTCAGTAGACCCAGAGAAGGTTCTGGCAGTTGTTTAATGGGACAATCCAAAGAACATGTTTAATATCCATATATTTCTAGGCTAAGTTGGATATTATCAAGGGTTCATTCAGAATATTTTCCATGTGGAAGAACCACTTTAGGGATTGACCAAGAAGGGGGTGAAATTTTAATGGTTGGAAGAATATGATAATTGTTTCTAGGAGTTGAAGAAGTGGTTAAAATCACCACCAATATTGATCCGACTTGAGCTAGGTGAGGAGTACATGGTTTTTTTCGAAACTTACCATATCAGAATAAGATTTGTGTTGATGCAAGGAGATTGAGTTGTAGTTTATGGGTCTTGGGGTATTATCAGTTGGGTGACAAGTTTACTGTGTATACTGATCATAGGATCTTAATTTATATCTTCTCCCAATGAAATTTGAATCTCCGATAGTGGTGGTAGGATGTTTATATAAAGTCAATTTATTTTGAGCTAGCTTATACACTTAGAAAGGGAAACAATGTGAGTGATTAGTTTAGAAGGAAAACTAATACTTAGGCTATTCTAGAGTCTCGTGTTGAGTAGAAGTTGATGACCTTACTGGATTAAATGCATGTCACAGTTTAGGAGAGTCCAAAGTAGATGACACTTGTATTAATTTTAGTAGGGTCTACTATTTTGAGATAGATTAGAGACAGAAAATATGAGGATCCAAAGTGTTTTACCTTGAGTTAAATCCTTGAATGTGGGGAGTCACCATCTTATTGTACCATAGTTAAAGATGACATCATCAATGTTCAGAATTATGTTGTTATGACTTAGAGCTTCTCAGAGGAGGTACTTTGAGAATTTCATGCCTCTAAGTGAGTGGTACATTTAGGGGAGACCAAAATATTCCATGACCTATGATGATAGTTTGGGTGGTCAGACATGAAAAAGCGATAGCATGGTTCATGACAGGATTCTACATCTGCCAATTGGTGAGGTTGAGCATCAACAGCCTATTGGTTTACTGCAGTCAATTCCTATTTTGGAGTGTAAGTGGGATCACATGACTATATACATTATAGTGTGTGTATTGATGATTCAATTAATGAATGAAACTATTTGGGTTATTGTGGACCATTTGACAAAGGTAGCTTATTTCTTACTAGTGCAGGAGACATTCCTAGTGGATTCGTTGGGAGAAATGTATGTTCAGGATATAGTTTGCCTATATGAGGTGCCACATAGTATTATTTTATAATAAAAAACATGATTTAATTCAAACTTATGGAAGGTATTTTAGAGGTTTCTTAGTACACATGTTTTTTTAGTACGATCTTCCTCCCATAGACACATGGGTGGTTGGAGCATACTATACTGGTTCTTGGGGATATGCTACAAATGAGTGTTCTAAAATTTGGTGGGTCTTGGGAGAATAACGTGGATTTAGTGGAGTTTTTATTTAAAAATAGTTACCAATAAACTTTACATATGAAACCATATGATTCTATTTATGGTAGGCCATGCATATCACCTCAATGTTTGAAAAAGGTAGGTGAGGTAGAGTTGTTGGGACTAAGTCACGTGTAGGAGACATAAGATTTAGTTCAATTGACCTATAAAACTATGGATGCCTCCTAGATTAGGAGTAATTCATATTCCAATAGATATCAATAACCCCTAGAGTTTACAGAGGGTGATCAAGTATTCATTCAAGTTTCACATGTATTGTGTTACCCTAGGATATGGAGACAGGGAAAGTTGGCACCCAGGATTGTTGGACAATTTGAGTTCATGGAGAGGATTAGGACGATGGTGTGTTGATTGGATCTTCCATTGAGGTATAATGTTATTCATGGTGTTTCCCATGTGTAAAAACTTTGGTTATATCAACCTGACCCTTCTCATGTGATTTATGTTGAAAATGTTGATCTTGAGACCGATGTTTCTTTTGAGAAGCATCTGAAATGTGTGTTGGATTGTAGTGATAAAGTGTTTCAGTGGAAGATTGTGATGATAGTTCAATTATTATGAAAAATGGGTGTGTTTAAGAGGAAACATGGGATAGGTAAGTGGATATAAAGGCTCAGTGACCTGATCTTATTGACCCATAATCTTAGTGATGATTTGTAGTACATCTTGGGGACGAGCTATTATAAGGTAGGGAGATTATAATATTTCTACCCTTTTTGGAAATGTATCAGGATCATTTACAGGTACTCCATTTCCCTATGTTTATTAATTTTCATTTTCCTTTTTCCTTGGGGTGTGTTTGGGTGAAAATTTTAAATTTCAGATGGAGGAGGTCATGTGAACGATTGGCACAATGTTTTCCCCAACCATGATCCCAAGACTGGAAAATTGTGCAACCCTAGACAAAGAGGGTTTTCACGACTGGAGAATGGTTTGAAAATCGTTCACACTTAAATGAGGTATTGTAGACCCCCCCCCCCTAAAAGAGGCACTTGGTTAAGGTGCAAGGTTTGGAAAATCATGCACCTCAATATAGAAAACTTTGTGTGCTATTTTAATTAATCCAAATTTTAGTTTTGAAAATACATGAACCCCCATATTAACCCAAAATTGACCCCCACTTGCACCAACTCTTTTTATCTCATTTTTTGGAGGTTCTCAAATGCATTCCAAGATATCTTAACTTCCTTTCCTAGAGAATCGAAGGACAGATTAAAGATCAAAAACTTCCCGAGTATGTGATTTTTTACTATTTATATATCTCTCTCACTCACCCTATCATTTTTCAAGATAAAAGAAGGATTTTTATCTGCTATTAGTTCTAGATATAGATATAGGTCTGTAGGATCTTGATCAATTTAAATTTTTATCTAGGTTTCATATCTCGATCATGTTCTTGATTGATCCGATTTAATTTAGGGATATTTATTGGTGAACGTTCTTCATCAAACTTGAGGTATGTGGTCTATAATTAAAATCCCAAAGTATTTATTTAAATTATGTTTATATAATTGTCTAATTTATATTAGATGATTAATAATTTATATCTTGACTGAATTAATTAATATGGTGAATTAATTTATTGAGCGAAATTGTTAAATTTGGAATAATGGGATTGTGAATTGAAATAATTAATTGTTGAATTAAGTATAGAGATATTAATATTGTCAAACATGATTAATTAATTATTGAATTAGTTAATGGGAATGTTTGGGAATATAAATTTATATTTAAAATAATTAATTGATTAATTAATTATGTGGATTTTTTGATTTTGAAGTTGATTAATTAACCATTTTAATTAATTAATTCAAGTGATTTGAATAATTAACTTGTGAATTAATTAGTGTCATTTACGTGATTAATTAATTGTTGAATTAATTAATGGGATTGAGGTGATTATTTAATTTGTGAATTAATTAATTGAATTTATGTGATAAAATAATTGTTGAATTAATAATGAAATTTATGTAGTTATTTAATTATGGAATTAATTAATGAAATGATGTGATTTTTACAATTATTGAGTTTGATAAATTAATTGGTAAATTAGTTAATGTGACTTGAAATGGTTAATGATAATAATGGAATTCACACATGAATTGAAATAGTTAATGGTAATAATGGAAATCATATGTGACTTGAAATGGTGAATGATGAAAATGGCATTCACATGTTACTCGAAATGGTGAATGGTAATAAGGACATTCACACGTGACATGAAATGGTGAATTGAACCAGTTTAATTAATAAATGACTTGAAATGGTGAATGATAAAAATGGAATTCACATGTGACTTGAAATAATTAATGGTAACAATGAAATTCATATGTGATTTAATTTGAATAATGGTAACAATAAAATTCACTAGTGAATTGAATTGATTAATGGTAACAATGGAATTTAGATATATGATATTCCTTTTAAACAGTTTATAATACGGCATTGTTCAAAGTAGGTATTGAGAGTTTGTGCGTCCCCAACTAGGTGTTATGTGGTTAAATAAATATTAATTGAATAAATTTTAAATGCTTTCTTTATTGATTTTATTTTTAAGTTATGAAACTACATACTCTATTTGGATGGATATTATTTTAGATGTCACTGGTGGTGGCCTAATGAGTTTTAATCAGACCCTACATTGGATGCCTGATCAGTACCCGAATAAACTTCATGTTTTCAGGCAGGGATAATGGAAAAGGTCCAATGTTAGATGGATAATGTGGGATTAATAATGGATGAGGGAAGTACACATGGTTCAAGAACTTCTTCAGAGTTGTCAATGTCATTATTTATTTTGGTTTTTTCATATGGAAACTTAACACATACTTTGGAATAGAATATAAACTATTCAGTTTTGATATTTTATTTTCGATTTTGGTCTTGATATTGGAAATGTTTTGGTTATGGTTACATGTAATTTGGTTATGTATTATTTATTTCTGTTGTTGTGATACTTTGATAAAGTTGGTATAGTCTCTGTATGATTAATATTATACCCTCTCTACTAGTTACCAGCCTCTATCATTTCAGGAGGTGTTCTAGAGGACATGTGGAGGACCGGCTCGTGGCATTGGTGATTGGAACCCAGGTCGGGACGTTACACCAGGTGTCCTTGCAATATGGTTATGTAGGGTGTATCTTCTTTGGTTCACCTACTCTGAAATGATGGAACTCCCTTTGTACACATTTATTTCATAGTGTTGTGTATTCATGTGTATTAATAATATGTCGATGCTATATTTGGGTCATTACATTGAACAGTTTTTTTTCATACAAATATTTTTATAAAGTTTAATTTTTCATTTATAATGATTTTAGTTGCTGGTTTTATTCTATGGTTTTTATTATATATATGATATAGGTTGTTATTGGATAAGGCCTATAATGTTAGATTATACCCTATTAGTTCTAGTTCCCAACCCTCAGCTTATTATAAGAGGGATTTTGGTGAAATTATATATAACACCCTGTTATTTTAAATAATAAATTCCATTAAGACCTAATATGTTCGATAGCATTTGATACAGATAACAAGAAATTACAGTGAACTGTGAAATAGAATATAACCATTAAGACATAACCATAGAATTTTTGGGTAATCATAGAGGTTATAAAATTATATAAAATATATAGAAATAAAATTAAGGTCATTATTAATACGAATAAATTGATAAAATTCAATTAGTGTAGATAAATAACTTCTAAGATCATTTGATGGTTAAAAATGTATTCTTCTAAAAACCAGATTTTTTAAATGAATTCTTTTAGGAAACCATAAATATTATTGATAAAAAATATTTTTGAAATGAAGAATATATTAACAGCAGTTCAATTATAAATGGATAAGAAATGAGTATGCGAAAACATAATATTTTAAAAGTCATGTTATTAAAAAACAATTTTCATCATATTTTTATGTTTTTATTTAAATATTAAATTTTAGATTTTTAGAATTTTTATTTTAAAAAATTAAATTTATTATTTTATTTATAATATCAAAATTATATTATGTTTATTTTTTATTTTTTTTTCAAAAAATAATAATTTCTAGATGAATTGTTAAAAAAACTTTACAAAAATTTTAGTGCTTATAAATATATCAAGATGAAAGTATAACTTAAATATTTATAAAACATTATCCATTATAAAATATTTATTTAATGTGTAAAAATATATGTTTCAAAATACTATTATATATATAACCTTTGTTTTTCATTTTATAAACATAAGTAATATTTCCCAATAAAAGAAACTATTTTTGTCTTTTATTTTAATTAAATATTATTTTTGTAAAATTAGTGTTTGGATTTATATTAAAGAAATATAAATTTTATTTATTTTATAATAAACCATGATATATTATGAAAATATAAAACATTGATACTTTTATTCTACATGTAAATTTAAATCTTAAAAAGACAACTTTTATAAAAATGGGTTTTCACGCATAAAAAGTGCTAATGTTAAAATTAATTCTTATTAAAAATATAATTATTATTTGATAAAATGGACCAATTATTTAGATTAATTAGGTCCATATTATTTAATAAGCACCATTTAATTTTTATTAATTAAAAGTAAATTACTTAGGTAAAAAATAATTACCACGGTAAAATAAAAATGGTAAAATTGAAAAATCTATGAATAAAAAGATTTATAAATGTTTAAAACTTATGATAAAATGAATTTTATGGGATTCCACCACCTTATATAACCCAAAAAAAATTTATTTTACACATTTATATCCTTTGAAACTTGAATAGTGATATACCATTATTGAAAAGTAATGGGTGCTCCCAAAATTACCCTTCTAGAAGAAGACTTCCACACATTCATGACACCATTATTCATTTAACTTTCCTATTGGTACACTACCAATTTTCTCATACTATAATAATCTCTCAGTTTAAAAAACCTTTTGTCCCAATTTTATATCCTATGTCCCACATTTCCAAGAAGACCCCCAAGAGAAATATCAAGTTTTAAATGTGAGTATTTGTTACTCTATTACAATTTTTTATTACTCTTCCTCTTACAAATTTTTTCAGAAACTATAATATAAATAAATAGATATTATGAACATACAAAATTGTTTTATATTCATTTATAAACTATTAAGAAGTTATTTTTCATCCACTAATAAAATGAAAAAAATATCTATCATGCGTATGTGTATATTACCACCTCCAAGAAGATTTGTGCTTCGTTTTTCCAAAATGCCTCTCAAGGATGAAATGTGGGGGTATTTTATTAATTAATATATATATATATATATCATAATTATGATTATAAAATTATAATTTATAATATACCTTAATTCCATACCATTCGTTGAGTAATGGTATCATTAATCGTGCATACATGTGGACCACCACCTCCATGAACGACAAATTTCACTGTAACACCACCCTTCATGGATGGTTACCAAAATGAATTTAATGAATATATATGATATTTATGTAATTTTTATGCTTCTTTAAAATTTATATTATTATATCATAAAAACAATTATTTACTCAATAAATCATTATATTATGCTCTTGTTTAGGTCAATTTGACAGCCTATATAAATGATGTTATAATATTTATATTTTTAATGATTAATGAATATTATATAAGGATAATATTAAGTAATAATAATTTATTTATAATTTTTTAATTATTATGTAATTTTTTTATTGATAGTTAATATATTTATTAATATATGACCTTTTGATCATTAAATAGACCGAAACTAGTTATTCAAAATTTCGATTTTCAAAAAAAATAATTTTATCATTCACCAAAATAAAAAATGTTATGATGAATAATTGAAACATAATGATTTAAATATATTTTATTATCTATGAATGGTAAACTTTTTTTTCTAGAAAATATTCTACCATGCCATTACAAAACTATTACGAAATGAGCAGTCATAGTTTCTAGCACCCGATGTTGAAAATAAAGTATAACCGACTAATATATTTGTAATAAATGGTTATAAATGAAGTGTATAAATGGAAATAAATAAGAATAATGTTATTAAATAGTTTATAAAGATTTTTATTTTTTACATAGGAGGTTAGAACACATGTTGATTATGCAGGAATTAAGGTTAGGGTTTTTTGTGTCAATTCTCACCCCTTGAGACGTATTTCTTATTATCCACCATGTTTTTTATTTATGGTGTATCTAAATATAATTTAATATTTTATATAATTATAATCATATTATTAATGTTATTTAATGTATCATTTTAATTTATTTATTTCATTGGGTTTTTATTAAAAAAATTCTAATTCCATAAGGTTATTTGTCTCTATTTTCAATTCATTGAGATGTGTTTGATATTTCACACTATATTTTATTTGTGGTGTATTAACTTTGATAATTAAATTAATGAATACTTAATATCATTAATTTCATGATATTTTAATTCCAATTTCACAATATCCCTATTATATTATTTTTATTCTTATGTTACCTTTAACGTAAGGTTTCTTTGTCTAAATTTTTGATTTCCTTGAGACATGTTTCAAAATATGAACCATGTTATATTTTATGGTTTAATAACTAAATATTTAATATAATATATCATGATTATTTTTAAATTCATGATATTAAATGTTTCACTTCATTTTTCCCCATTAATGGGGTTTTGATTCAAATTTTATCAAATTTATAAGAATTTAGTTTCAAAA
This sequence comes from Viscum album, assembly GCA_963277665.1. NCBI lineage: Eukaryota > Viridiplantae > Streptophyta > Magnoliopsida > Santalales > Viscaceae > Viscum > Viscum album. The sequence continues at coordinate 1,970,604,309 of OY728161.1, forward strand.
AATACTTCTTTGAGATTTGTTTTGAGTTATGTACCTTCCTTATTTAATATGTTGTATATACATATTATTTGAAACATTATATCATTATTCTATATTTATTCATGGTATTGAGTTTTTAATTTCTATATTAATCTTTATAAGGTGTTTTTCATCTTCACCAATAACCTTTAACATTATTTATGTTTCACTTTGGATATGTGTTGTTTAACTATCCATATTCTTTCTCTGGATAGATTATACCCATTCTATAACATTTATTGACTAAGAAAATATTATAATTATATATGTTTATATATAAATATATATGTTTATTTATTCTTATGGTATGTTGATTATTTATTGTATTGATATTCATATCTTTCATTTGGTGAATTCATTGGACATAAAGAAGTGACAAGTGGTGATTGATAGTATATATCCCCTTGATTAAATGGTTGGTCTCATCTTTTTGGATATTCATTGTATGGAAACCCAATGAAAGCGTGATGACTTTGTTTTGACTTTGATAAAAATAATTATTTCTTATCTATGATCTTTATGAAAAGAATAATTTCTTGAAAAGTCCCTAAAAGTAATGATCAAGATGTATATAATCATGCATTATATCACCATAAATTCAACTAATATTATCCATTTTATTATTTATATTTTCATGTCATCATTGGATTTTTTTTCAATCAAATGTAATTAGTTATATGGAATTATGTTTTTTCATTTATTTCATTACATATTATTCCATCCTTGTTTATTAAGTGATATATTATAGTATGTAGTTTACCTTGCTGAGATTTTGAGATCAATATTAGTATATTTTAATCTATTAAGGTAATAAATAAAATTATTGCTGATGATATGGAAATAATAATAACTGTTGTTGAAATTTTTATGTGATATATGGAAGTCTTATTAAAGATTAGTTAGTTTATTATATATTGGATAAAATTTATATTTGTTGAAAAATAAATGGGCTTTATTAGATAATTTTTTCCCAACTCTATAAAAATATAAACCTAAAAGGTCCTTCAAATGTAAGTGACTCAACATTTTTAGTGATATTGTAATTATTGATGGTTAAAATTTGGCCGCTTCTGTTCATTTAAATGTTGATATGTAATGAATGCATTTATAAGCATTGGATTATATATGTGTGGGTATGGGGACTTACATTTAGTATTAAAGTATGGTTTAGAAAACATTAAAGACTAATATGTTATCAGTTAATTATAATTTAAGAGTTATAAATTTCATAAATTGTTGATAAATTGAGGTCAATCGTAGTTTCAAGTTATATATAACCATTTAGGTTAGTTGAGGTAATATAGGATATTTTACATTTTTTAGGGAATAAGATAATAAAACTTTTATGAAACCCCTAAGGATAAGTCAAAGGGATAAGTCTAAGTATAGGATGACATCACAATGTTTTGGTAAAGTATAAATTTATTGGTTTAAGAGTAATTAAAATCCCGTCTTGAAAATAGAAAGTGGATTTGATTATGGAGGAGATACACTTAGGGTTAATCACCCCAAAAGGATGGTTTCACAATAAATTAGTCTTCATTTAATACATGAAGAGTGTGCTAAGACTTGATGCCTATAAAGAAACTCCTTGTGGATATTATTAATTTAATCACATTATCTATACAAGAAATTTTGAAGGATTTATTATGTTTTTGAATTAGGTTAAAGAATATGATAAAACTCAAACTGATGAAACCAATATTGAACCGAGAATGATTTAGGTTGAACTAAAAGATAATGTAACAATTTTAAGGCATTAAGACATTTTATGTTGAAATATTAATAAAATAATTCTATTCTAGTGATAATTTTTTATCACTCAGGATTAAATCCTTTTGGTTTTAGTAATGGATAAATCCCTATGGTACCAAGTTTACGATGGATTACATGAATAATGCATTGATTTTCCCAATGAGAAACCTATCTGGAAAAGATACTGAGTTATAAATATTTTTCTTATTCCAAAAAATACTATAAAAAATTATGTTTAAAAAAATTATCTTAGTTAATCTTCCAAATACTTGAAATAATAGAAAGATAGATTCTCATGAAAGTTTAGGTGATTAAAATGGTGAAGGAAAGAAGTTTTAATTTTCTTTATGTCAAAAATGTAGTAAGAATCATGAAGAAGAACATCTCACTTGAACTAAAAGATTCTACACGTGTTGAAGATGATGAATAGAGAAACCATTTACAAAATAAATATTGATCAATTGAAAATCATAATTAGCGGAATATATTTGTTTCCTAATTGCACCTAATATATTTAGGTAGACACATCATTTGATATTATATCTTGAGTTATTCTTATATGTTAGACCCCCTTAACTGATATTTTTGGTTTGTTATAAATATAATTCAAAAAAATCATAATTAAGGGGGGGGGGGAGAATGTAACACATCAATATTTTAAGTCAAATAGCCATTTATAACTATATACATTCGATAAAAATTGATACACGCATCACAGAACCAAAATGAATCATAAAACGAAATATAACTATTAAAAAGGAGGCATGTATTTTTTTGGGAAAATATATTGGTAAAAAAATTATGAAAAATAAAAATAAATAATATAATGTTCATTATTTATACAAATACATTGATAAAATTCAATTAGTGTATCTAAATAATAAATAAAATCATTTGATGCTTCAAATTTTTTCTTCCAAGAAATGTATTTTAAAATACATTATTTCAAGAAACCAAATATATTAAGAAAAAAATATATTTTTTATATGAATTATATATTTACAATAATTTAATTGGTAATGGATAGAAAATTGTAATGAAAACACATAATATTTTAGAATTTATTTTTTTATGAAAATGGTTTTCATTATATTTTTATTTCTATTTTTAAAAGTTAAATTATCAAATTTTAGACTTTTAATTTTAAAAAATAAAATTATTTTTTATTTATAAGAAAAATAATATATTAAAATGTTTTTTGTTATTTTTTTGAAATAATTAATTTTATGGGGAATAATGAAAAATGGGGTTTTTTATTAAAACCATTACGTTTATTGAAATATCCAGAAATAATTATAACTAAAATACTTTTAAAAATATCTAATGAAAATTTTTTAATGTAATAAGTACAAATATATATTTTAAAATAAAATTACTGATATATAAAACCTATTTTTATCTTTTTATAAACATATGTAATATTTCACAATAGAAGATGTCGTTTTTGGACTTTTGTTTTAAATAAATATTATTTTTATACAGTTAGTTTTTCCTTGATTTTAAATCCAAAAAGATTTTATTTTTTTATAATAAACCAATTCATATCATGAAGATATAAAACATTTGTAATATTATTCTTCACATAAATTTTATGCATAAAAATACTCTTTCTAAAAACATGCTTTGACATGTGAAAGGTGCTACTTTTAAAATTAATTTTTCTTACACATAGAAATAGTATTCTATAAAATGGTTATCATATTTAGAATTATTCGTTACCAATTATGTATTATGGACCATTTTATTTTCAGGCATTAAATTTAAATTACTTATGTAAAAATTAATCACCACTGTAAAAAAAGATAAAAGTGAATAATCTATGATTAAAAGGCCTTAGACATGTTTAATACATGTGTAAAATTGAATTTTATAGGATATATCGACCATATATTACCCCATACTTCATTATTTTACATTTTTGGGGCCTTTTACCCTAAAGTAAAGACATATCATTATTGAAAAGTAACGAGTAATCCCAAAATTACCGTTTTCTTCAATTATAAAAGGGGAACACTAACACCCATTCATGACAGCCTTATTCCTTTGAATTTACTCCTAAAACGATAGTTTTTTGGATCATGTATATATATCTCAATTTCATAATCATAATTTCAAAATTGGTTAGACTTAGGATTCAATTTACAAGGAGATTTCCATAAGAAAACCCAATTTATCAACCCGAGTATTTCTTACTCCTTAGTATTTTATTCATAATATTCTTATTTAAAAATTTATATATACACACAAATATAATTACTTTATTATTATTAATATTCAAAATTTTTATGATAGTAGTATATAAAAGTTTATTAAATTCTTTCTATCCACTAATAAAATAAACACAACATCAATTTTTTGTACATTTAGACTACTGCCTCCATGAAACGATGTGGTTTGTTTTTAATGACCACCTCTTAAATATGGTACCAAGGTTGTATTTGATGAATTAATATGATTATTTTTTAGAAAATATTATAATAAAGTAATAATTTATCATATATGTTCATTCTATCCCATTTTTTTAGAAATGGAAATTTTAATTGTTCATACGTGTAGATTACCGCCTCTACAAATGATGGATTTCATTTATCATAACCAACCATGAAAGATGGTTATATAAATGAATTAAATGATGATATTTGATATTTTGGGAATTTTTATGCTTCTGTAAAATTTATATTATCATTACAAAAAAATCCTTACTCAACAAATCATTAGGACACACTCTTGTTTGGGTCAGTTTTGCCACCCACATGAACGCTGTTATAATATTTATATTATGAATGATTGATGAATCTTATATAATATAAATATAAATAAATAATAACATATTTATAATTTTTTGTATTTTAGTATTTTTTATTGAAATTTAATATATTTATTAATATATCGTCTTTCGATCATTAAACACATCGAAAGTAGTACTTCACAATTTACATTTTCACAAACTGTACATTTTTCATTCACCAAATTAAAATGGTATATGATTAATCATTAAAAAACACAATTCTAGTATCTTGGATAATCTATTAATGATGAATTGTTTTTAATAAGTAAAAATTTACCACTCCAATATAAAACATGTTTGAAACAAGCACCCAAAATTTATAACACTCGATAATGAAAATAAACTATGACGGTCTGCTATATTTTAAATAAATGATTGGAATTGAATTATATAAATGGATATATATATATATATGAATAATGTTCTAAAATAGGTGATTATAATAGTTGTTTTTGTTATATAAGAGGTTATAGTGATTTTTTACTAAGTTTGAGTTAAGGTAATGGTTTGTTGTCTCAATTTTCATCCCTTGAGACATATTTCTTATTATTCACCGTGTTTTAATTTTTATAGAGTATATAATTTCTATTCATATTTTATATCATTATGATATAATTATTAGTGGTATTTAATGTTTCAGTTGAAATTATTTCCTTCAAGGGATTTTTATTGAAAGGTTTCTAAATTCATAAGTGTTATTTTTCTATATTTTCAATTACATGAGGCATGCATGATATGATACACGATTATTTATTTATATAGCATATTAAACCCCATAATTTACTTAAATAATATTGAAAATATTTCATTCTATAATATATTAATTTCTATTTCACGGTAACCCACATAATCTGTTTTTATTCTTAAATTACCTTTACCATAAAAGTTATTTATCTGGCTTTTTTATTTCCTAGAGTCATGTTTTATAATGTGAACCATGTTTCATATTATAGTGTAACGATTGATTCATGGAGTTATTATATCATAATTATTTATATATTAATGATATTCAATGTTTCAATTTATGTTTCCTCTATTACGGGGTAATAATTCAAGAGTTATCGAATTCATAAAGGTTTCAACTAAAAACATCCTTCTTTGAGACATGTTTTGATTTATGTGCCTTTCTTTTTTTATTTAGTGGATATACTACCAACTTAAAAAATATTATAATTATATTGTATTCATATTATTTATTGTATTAATTCATGTTTACTCTTTTAATGATATTTTTCATCTAGAACAACATCCTTTGACATTCCTTGTGGTATACTTGGGATATGTGTTGTTTAACCACAAACATTCTTTCTTCAGATGGATTATGTTCATGTTATCCAATTTATTGATTTGTAAATTATTTACATTCAATATGATTGTATCCAAATATGGATTTTATTAATTACTGAGGAATTTTAACTCTGTATTTTATTGATAATTATATCGTTCATTTAGTTAATACGTTGAACTTAATGAAGTGATGAGTAGGACCTGATATTATATATCCACTTGATGCATTAGTTGGTATCATAAGAAAAAATATTTTGGTACTTGGTTTATTCTAACAAAAATAAATAATGATTTTTTTGTTTGAAACTTTGAAAGAAATAATGATGTATCGGTTAGGACCATGAAGGAAAGAATAATTTCTTGGGTGATTCCTTGACAAAAAAGATCAAGATGTCAGGGTTTATGCATTATATCACCTTTAATTCAATAATTGATATCCATGTGATTATATAGATGGTTATATAATCCATATATTTGTCTCAAGATCATGTTATTAGGTATATTTTATAATATTATTATCATTTACTTTCTAATATATTATTCATTTTTTTATTCAATGATAGCATCTAGTATATGTTTTTCCTTACTGAGTGTTTTAATTCACCATTCTTATGTATCCATTTCCCTGTGTTATGAAGAAAATTTTTACACATGATATGTCAAGAATTGGGTATTTGTGAAAATATTTATTGGAGATGTTGAAGACTTTTTATAGATTATTGTATTTTTCATATTGTGGTAAAATATCCATTTGATGAGAAATACATGGGATTAGTTAGTTAAAAGTATTTCCTTACTCTATAAAACTCTAAACCTAAAAGGTTTTTTAAATGTGAGTGACTCAATATTTGTTTGTGATATTGTAATTATTGATGATAAAAATTGATTCTATTCAGTTCATTTCAAAGTTTTTATATAAATAATGTATTCATGAGCACAGAATCTCAAGAGTGTGGTTCTAGGACCTTACATTGTCTTATTATTACCAGCCCTAGAGGGGACCCCATGGGTTGGACCACATTTTGATCCACAATAATATTTCAGTTTAGTAACAATAATTTGGAATTATATGGGTAATTCTATGATTATATCATTTGAACATTATTATATAAAAGAAAATTTTATTGAAGAAACAACATATTTGTCATACAAGGAGAAAATATAAAATTAGTGCTAAAAGTTCTAGGCGGATGGATGAAATTAAATGCTTTATTTTCATTATAAGATAATAGATTTAATATCAATGGTATACTTTAATGAATTGAAAAAATACACATATCAAATAAATTAACTATAGAGGTCTATTTAATCCTCCAATATAATGCCTTCCCTCTAGGTATGAGAAATAGTAGCACCAAATTTTTTCTTGGATGTAAAACATTTAATCTAGTACCAAAATAAAAAATGGGATAATTGTAGGTCCTTCCTGAAATTAATTATTTTCATCACATACAGTTCAATATTTCTAAAATAAAATATTTCTTTCTTGAAATATTTTAAGACAAAATAAGATAGCCTTCACCTCAAAAACGATAGAAGTTCCATGATCGAAAGGAGAAAAAATACAGGATGATTGAGCATTATAAATACTTCATTACTCATATAACATCCATAGAATTGATACAATATAAACCATCCATGTTGAGTCTATAACCATCACACAGAGGCTTCGAGGGGACCAACCTACCTCTTTCTACACTCGATGAGAAGTGACACATCTAGAGGGAAACCTTCCATAGATAGAAAAGTATGTTTCCCCTGATATCATCTATGATATCATGCACCATGTATCATACCAAGTTAACACTATGATGAATAATATAATCAAAAGAGATGTTAGATTCCCCATCCATCACCTCTTTTTTCCCCGTGAAGAGTTTCCAACAAATAGTAGCAATGAAACACATGTGAATAAAATATTCAGGATGATCGGTTGTATTAGTGATCCCAGAATCTATTAATTATTAGAAGGAAACAAGCATATTACAAACATCGATGATGTTTACAATGTAATAAAAAATCTCAATTTCCCTAGATATATTGGAAAAAAATGGTACATATTTTCTACATATTAATTTTTATAGAACATGTATTTATAGGCTGGGAAAATAACCCACCTTTGAATTGAAACATTACATAGTAGAGAATCTCTTCTGATTCACTCAATGAGGAAAATCATTTTTATTTCTATGAACTTGTTCCAAATATGTTCCCCCAACTAGATATTTGGACTCAAACTCCCATTATACAAGAAAAATACATACAAATAAAAGTTACCACTGGATGTAGGAATAAAAGACAGCTGGTCCTGGTAAGATTTCAAAATAATATCAATTATATCATGAATTGGTCCTAATTTAGAATATTGTTAAGAAATGCTAGATAGGTAAATAATTATCTAATAGTGTTTTTTAATTGAGAAGCCTATGAAATATAAATGATGTGCCACCCACCAATCCATCTAGAATGATATATCTCCATTTCCCACTACCCACCTTACCTGCTCAAGAATGATTAGAAGGGTACAAAATGAATTATACCAAATCCCAGAGGTCAAGTCACCTTTTTTCAATAGTTCCACCTGATAGACATTAATGTTTATATATCATGTAAACTGAACCACTAAGTATGTCCAGACAAGATAATACCATAGAGGTTTAACTTGGATAGATTTCATATTCTGTACCTTGATAAGAAAATTGAGACCTCCCTCCTATATTGGGAGAGTTACAGTTTTCTAACCAACCGAATTGAATCCATTATTTCCACCATTGTCCCTTAGAAAGTATGACATTATTTGTTACAATATATAAAGGAAACCCTTTTTAATAACCAATTAATAGATAATATTGAAAAAATAAAAGATAAGGAACTCATGATCATGGAAATATTTCTACCATATTGTAGAAATTTATTCTAACCAATTTTGAATCCCACAAGACACTTCATACACAATCCCTTAAAATAATTAAATCCTCCCATGACCATGGATAAGAGGATCACCAAGGTAGTAAAATGGGAGGTATTTCTTTTTTAATTCTAAACTACCTCTCTTATCGTTACTTCCTCTTTATAGCTATTTTTATAGATAAAAAGTTAATTTTATAAATATTTATAACCTACACAGTCCAATTTCCATATGTCATGATAAGGCCCATGAGGTTGGCCATAGATTTATATTCTCCATTAATGAATACCAAAAATATCATCCACAAATTATTGGTGAGAAATTCATTGAGTCCCATACATTCCAACCTAGAAAACCTCCATCACCTCTTTCAAGCAAGCATTCGATTTCTTTCCAATTACATCCAAAAATATTATAGAAAGATTTGACAATACTGGATCCCATGAAAGAATCCTAGAAACTAATTTGAAATACCCAAAAATTCTTCCATGAAGAGAAATGCACATACAAGGGGAATAAAATCAATGAAACATTATATCATATACATAACTAGAAAAACCCATACAACTTAAAGATATCAAGATGAATCCCCATTCTATTTTGTCGAACTCTTTTCCCATATCCATTTTAATCACACATTGATGAAAATATTTCCTAAATCCATATTTATATATGATTAAATTTGGTTTTCATATCCAATTTCATAAAAAAATTTATTTTCATGCATTGGGTATATTTTGTTTGTGATGAAATCCAAACCTTTCTCTACATAAGCTATCCTTTGTTAATTCATTAATATAGTATTTATTTGAAGGGAGTAAATTCATACAATGCTTAAACTAACTATAGAATTTAATCATGGGTGTTAACACATGAAGAAATTAGAGGATAATCAATGAGTGTACTTGACTACTTATAAAATCTATTTGAATGTGATGAATGTGTGTGTGGGTTTTCCATGTTATCTTGGAAAAATATTATTGGATCTAGAAGATCTTCATATTTTTTCACTAAATATGAGTAACTAGCATACTCTAGAGAAAAGGTGAGTCCAACCTGAACATCAGATGATTCATATTAGTACAAGGATAGATATAGTGGTTGGATACCTATTTCCTCCACTTTGGAGATCATTATCAATCTCATCAGATGGAGATCAATGGTTGGAGTTGCTCGTTTCTTAATGGTACCTGTGTCTAATAGCTCTTCTCAAATTCTAATATTTATATGAGGTTTCATATTTCATGCGTAGGGTTCCTTATATGAGGGTTTATATCACTTTTTATTCATTTAATATATTTTATTATACTCTCATAAACCCTTAAGTTGTATAAAAGGAGGATCATGATTATGATCTATAAAAAATTAAGAATAAATAGAGATGAAAAAAATATAGACTCATTTATAGGATTTATGGAAATATTAAAATTGGTTTTACCCATACATAGTTGGTCTATATAAATGTATCCAAGGCTTTACTTTATGAAACTGATATGTGTAAGGGTAACCAAGGCATTACCCTTACGAAAGAAAGGATACCTGAGGCTTACATTATGTGATAGGTTCACATAAAGGTTGTTTGTATTGTAACCCTTATACAAATGGTTTATGTAAAGGTGTTATGTAAGGGTATCTAGGATGTCACCCATACGAGAGTGGTTATGTAAAGTTAACTAGTGGCCTATCATTTCGTAAAGGTGTTATTTAAGGGTTAACATGGTTTTCTTAAGGCTATGAAAAGGCAATGTTATAGCCAGTGTATTGATGTTATATAAAGGTAAGAATGGTTTTCCAAAGGACACATAAATTTATATGATATTTTAACTTTACAGGATACCATTATGTATAATGTATGCAAAAGGGTAACCTCTTTATTACCATTATAAAATTGTTTTTCATAAATATAGTACCCTTATGCATCATTTTATATGTAAAGGTCATAACCTTATGTGAACCGACCATATGAAGCTAATACCCTTACAAATAAATTTATTATTAAGCCATATAAAGGACTGATGTTACTTAACTATATGTAAGGTCTTTTAGATAGATTGTGTAAGGTTAGATGGGTTTTACCTTAAGTAGGAATACCCCTATGAGTAAGGGTAATCATAATTGTATTAAAATTGTTTAAAAAATTGACATATAAATTTATTTAGAAGGATTATAAAATGTGTTTAAATCATTATTAAAGTAATTTTGGATATTTTAATTTATAAATGGTTTATTGATTAAATAATTATAAAAATTTTATAATAAAACAAATTATTGTAAAAAAAATTTCCAAAATATTAAATATTAATATTTAAAATACCATTTGAAAATATTAGATGGCATAACTTATGATCTAGAAATAAAAGTGTTTATTTGGAAATCAAAAGGGAAATTTTTTAAAGGGTTATAAATTCTGAAATAAGCCAAAAATATAAAATGTTTATTTTTAGATATTGAATTGTTAATAATTAATTATTTTTTATTGTTCAAAATAAAAAGGGGGCCTTATTTGGATATTATTTAATCCCCATCAACACCATTTTTATGATTGATATAATCAGGGTTTAAATAATAATTAAGTATAAGGTATTTATATTATTTAAAATGTTTTCATAATAGAAAATTTATTATAAATTATTTATAATTAATTTAAAATCATATTTTTAAAATATAAATTATATTTAATAATATTTATAAATGATTTCATAAGAAAAATAATATAAAATTTTTATATTAAAAATTATGTAATGTACATAATATTGAAGTTGATAATTATAAATTGTTTTATAATTAGTTTTTATTTATGAATTGTACATAAATTGATATCTCATGTTTAAATATTTGAATTATTAATTTATCTAATTTTTTTCCTTTTTGTATTCATGTTTAATAAATTTTTTAAGAATTTTGAATATTGTCTATGATTTAATTTAAAATATTAAATTGACTCTAGGATAGAGCCTTGCATTACATGATAGGGTTGACTTTATAATAATTCTTTTATTCTACCTTGTCCTCAATTTTTAATTGAAGTTATTATCTTGAATTTAGATTTTGAATAAATTAATTTCATATTATGTGTTAGAGTTATGATGAATTTCATTCACTCTTTAGTAATGTATCCCTAGGTAGAGGGACTTTATGTGAGACTACCAACCAACATGGAGGCTTATGGCTAGTCTTGGAAAGTTAATGAGGTTGTTTATCTATCATTATTGGCTAACTAATGAAATATTTTCAATCTAATATAATTATAAACCCTTACAAGAATTATTCATGTACCTTTTGTATATAAAGAATCTTAATATGTATGAATATTTTGGACTTTTAATTATGGGTGAGAAATATAAACTTTTGGGTTGTGTAAAGAGTTAAACATAAATATGGTTTGGACAAATTTTTTTATGGGAGGGAATAATATTCCAAACTAAAGTAGTAGAAGAATGCATACATAAAATTGAATGACATGATATACTATTTTGAGATTAAATTCCCTTAAAATACTAAGTGTGAGATTCATTCTAAAGAAGAACATTTCAAGAACTCGATCATCTAGCCATATAAGTCACTCTATCATTGGTTGACCCTAGATTATCAATTTTAAGAAATAATGTGGCAGGTGACTTTGAATTTTCATATTGGATAGGTCATTATAAAGTAGGGATCTTTTATTTTTTCTCATATTAGGATGTTTGTTTGTATTTTTTTATTACACTAGTCAAGAGACCCTAATAGTATTAGTCTACCAAAGGAATTGAGTTGAATATATCCATATAATGGAATGCATAAAGGGTTTTTCACTTAGTTATCATAGAATCATATATGATATGTTTGGGATGATGTCATACCTAACTAGAAAAAAAATGTGAGAAACACTAAAGTGACCAGAATATTAATGAAATATGGATCTTGGACTCTAATTGATAAGATTGACATTATTAGGGGTCATAATTTTAGTGGGAATCCATTTAATTAAACACCTTATTAAATGGTAAAGTATAAATGATACTCATTTGATAAAATCTTATGTTATAGTTAATATCATCATCATTTTCAAGATACATTTTTTAATTAATCTTTTATTTGTAGAATATTTATGTTGGTAGACCTTTATAATGGTAACATAAATAAATTTATCAAGTAATATTGATGATTTAAGAAAATCTCTTAAGGAAATTTCTATGATTTGAAATAGTAGAAATAAAATATGATTGGATTATCCAAGATAGATCTAAAACAATTCACGAAACTCTATCGAATGTCTATGTCCATTATGGATGTTATAGACATTAATTATTTTATTTTTATGGGAATTTTATACCGAATTTATATTTTAAAAAGTGTTGTAAATATATAGGAGTTCAAAATCAAAGGAAGAATTAATAGAGATTATAGTTTATATTTATGAGATGAATTTAATGCTTAATACATGAAGGTTTTGAATGTAAAAGATTTTTTTGAGCTCAAATGAATCAAAGTAAAAGACGTGTATCTTCATCTCATTTCCCTTATGTGATAATAGATGTTTTTGGATTCCAAAGAGTTATTATTAATATGTATGAGATGATTAATTATATATACATGGTTTAAAATTCATCAATTTATATAACATGTTATGATTATAATATATGGATAATATTGTTTTATCTAGTATAAAATATTTTTCCAAGTATTGTTAAAATATATGGGATTTTGTACCCACCACAAATTGGTGGTATATTTTAAAAAATTTTATTTTTAAATAAATAATCTTCCAAACACATAGAATACCATATATGATACAAAAAAATAATTTATTTTTTTAATATTCTTACTGAAAGGAAATGAATGTTATTTCCTAACACAAAAGGTTTGTGGTATATCATTAATAGTTATTCTAAGAAGAATTTAGTGTGTAAGACTTTAGAGGGAGTATGTTTGGATTTAAAGAAGTTAAAAGTAAACAAAAAATTACACCAATATAAGTTAAATGAATATTAATTAATATCCTAGGAGAGTTAGGATGTATTAGTAAATAATATTGTAAGACGTTACATTATTTCAAGGAAATTTTTTAATGGAATACGGTTCCAATGATGATGATGATGCCCTTAAGAAGAGTTATAACTACAAAACAGAAGCTTATATTGTAACATTTTATGTTGTGAGGTTAGTAAGTTTGAATATGTTCATGAAGTTAAACTGTTAAGAATGTGATTCCAAAATCTCACCAATAGTTTTAATGGACTAATACATAAAGTTTTCTCCGTAAAGAGTTTAGGGGGGGGGGGGGCTATCAGATGGATATATAAAGATGTGGCATGGATCACATATGACGTAATTTGTTAAAATAACCTAGAAAGTGTAGCAAACATAAGGATGATCTGGCCGTTTATCATATACGATATGATATATTATTTTTTACTTTATTTTTTTGAATATTATTAATGATTTTAATATTATTAAAATGTGCCATATTAAATGAAATCATCATTTTATCATCATTTCACACTGGCTACATAAATTTATATATAGATATAAATTTCAGGAAGTGTAATAATAATTAACCTGTCAAAGTATGACTTTGAGTTTATCCCTAACTGATATTCATCATGGATTGTTATAAGTTGTGATCAAATGTTAATGTTAGTTTGAGTATATTCATGTATAAAGGTATAGAATATTCTCAAGAGGCACAAAACCAAGAATACGATTCTTTGTGTGCACTGGATAACACAAAAAGTGTACAAAAAGGATCAATAAATAAATGTTATTGGAATACTAAGGGTTCGTTGATAATATTTTCCCCATTACCTGAGGTTTGTGTGATACCTAGTATGAGAACCTTCATACATTTATACCTTACTAACGCATGTCTATATATTAACTCTGGTAATATGGGGATGCTTTGGTATGTTTCTGATCATGTTGTCAATTTGAAATTAACCAAGATGGGATTTTTCCTCTCTTATAACAAGTATGACATGAGGGTACTCAATTGAGATATATTTTGAGAGTGTGTAGTTGAAACAATATAATATATATCTTTCTAGATAAGGGACATGTAATGTGTTTATCCATATGAATGAATGACATATGATTATTCATCTATTAGATCTGTCTACACTTAGAGAATCAAGAACATATGATTTGTCTATATATGATTGAAATTCTCTATTTCCTGTTGTCACTCGATGTCTTGGACAAATAGAAAAATTTTAGAATGCACGTTCTGATATGATGAATACTGGTGGACACTTGTATATAAATTCATGTTTTTGACTTAGATCAAACTATATCCCTTTATATCTTGAGTAGTATTAATTCTTCAATATATGCTTCACATTGATTATATATATAGATCAAAGGATTTCAATTTTTTGT
This sequence comes from Viscum album, assembly GCA_963277665.1. NCBI lineage: Eukaryota > Viridiplantae > Streptophyta > Magnoliopsida > Santalales > Viscaceae > Viscum > Viscum album. The sequence goes on from OY728161.1 coordinate 1,970,619,422, forward strand.
CAATTCTATAAAGTCCTATGGATCACACATTATGGTGGACAGAAAGGGTGTTGAGTTTAACTCATAGAGAAACTCTAAAATTGTTTTAGAATTATTAGAAAGGTGTTTTGGATGGGTTTTCATAGGGTATTTCATATAATGTGATACACGGTGAAGTTAATGATAGCTTTCCAAAAAGTTTTTATAAATATTTCTAAATGAATTTTTAGATATGGTTCCATTAGTTATTGTATATGATACAATATAAGGTGGAAGAGAGCCAAGTCTTGAAGGTTTTAGTCCAAGTGGGGGGTTGAATGAGATATTCCCTAAAACCATATTTATATATGATATATTTAGGGGTTGTATATCATATTTCATAAAAATTATGATTTTAATGCATTGGGTATATTATTTCATGTGTATTATACACCCCATTATTCTCTGTATAAGATTTCATTTATTAATACACTACTTGTAATGTGAAGGGAGTAAATGCATATGATTCATGAAATATACATGTAATTTATTCTATTTAGTTTAATGTGTGAATAAATGAGCAGATAATAAAGGGTTATCCTAGATTAACTATATAATCTCTTACCATGGGATAAAAGTGGGTGTGGGTTTTCCAGTTTATCATCGCTAAATCTCCTTGGTTTCCAAATCTATATTTCATATTTCTCATTTAAAAAAAGGTACTATAAAACTATAGAGAATATTTTCATCCCATATGAATATTGGATGGTTTATATTAGCATGTGGATACCTATAGAGGTTGGATTCTTGTGTTTTCTTCTCTGGAAATTTTATCAATCTCATCACATCAATATAAAGGGTTATAATCTCTCTTTAGTGAATGATATAAATGTTTTACAATGTTACTTCATTTTGGGTTTTTATGCAAAGTTTCATATTTCATATAAAGAGATCTGTTTACCAGAATTTACATCATTTCCACTTCACCTAATGATTTTTATTATACTCTTCCTATTCCCTTCACACATTACCTCCCAAGAAATTATGATCGAGTACTACAAACATTTAGTGGGCTTAAAAAACAACCCCTAAATACATCACCCTTTAATAAATAAATTTTTATTCTAAGAAATAATAGATGAATAGAGTGGAAATATCCTTTTCTTCTTTATATTAGAAATTATATTATAAAAAAATAAAAAAAATTGATCATCTGAAAGTGTTAGGGGTGGTATAGCGGTTGAATCTTGGGAATAAAGACCAGAGTGGTGGATGCCAAAAATTTTGGGATAAATCCTAATCTAAAAACCTCCAACAATTATAATGACATACTATTTATGATGTTCTATGAAAATATTTTAAATGATCTAGGAAAATCATCAGGTCTAGGAGAAATTTCCAAACCTATCCCTATAATAGATTCATAGATCTCATTTTCATTTGGAAGATAAGAGATGCATTCATTATGGAACTTCTGAACTCTGGAAAAATTATTATTTACAAATTATTTCCCTTGTACATACTTTTAACATAGATAAGATCAAGATATATGTTTAGTGAGATAATCTAAAAAGTTTTTGATGGCTAGTTCACCAAGAGTGTCAATATCAGATTCAACTGAACAATCCTCCTTAATTAAGTTAAGTATTCCCATGAATATTTTTATTTAATACACACATAGAAGTAAGAAGTATTGTGATCACCTTCTAGAATATATAATTACCTATAACCCTCTTTGACCTAAACATATTCCTCTAAAAATAATGTTTTTATCTTTGTTTTTTAATTGACATTTCTTCATTTCCCTAAGAGTTTCATTCCCCAAGATTTTTGTTTCTTTGGATTCAATTCCCATAAATAATATTTAAAATCTATAAAAATAAACTATATGGTTCTTCAACCACCTCATAATCACGTTATTGATGTTTTTAATTTTACCCTATAGGTGAGACATGGGGAGGTGATTAAAATTTATATTCCAAAATGTGATAATCACTTGATGAAAACTTGCCCCTATAGGCAATTTCTTATTGTATCTAAATTTTATTTTCTTATATCATATATTTACTAGCACTAAAATCAGTGCATAGTGATCTAATAATTTTTTTCTTAGGTGATTAAACTTAAAAATACCAATATAATCCATATTATTCATTTTAGATATAAATATTTCCATCTTAATCCACATATGTTTCAAAACTCTATGATTTTTTAACCTGGTGAATGACTAACCCTTGTATCATAAGTCTATTTTATTATTTACAACCATGACGTAATTAAACTCATCCATAGATCTCTTGTATGGAATCCACCAACCATTTTTATAAATGAGGAAATATAGTTCTAAAATTACCCTCCCCAAAACTTAGAAAAACTATAATATCAAAATTATCCAATTCATTTTAGAGTTTAGTACTTTACATTATATCACAATGATTATAAGTAATAGTGAAGAAGACATATTTTTTAATAAATTAATTCTTGATTTTGAAAAATTGGTTTGTATCCATTTTAAACTCAATAAAAATAGGATATATCTAAAAACTACATATACGGTGGTTGGTATGAGAGTTTAGGAGTGGAAAATACCATCTTGATAGAAAAACCTTGCATTCCTTCCTCTTTGTGTTTAGGTTCTAAGATCATGAAAAATTTATAGACAAAAGTAATCACCGACCACTTTATGTTATCAAATTTTGAGAACCCTTATCCCATGGATATTCCATAGTAATTTGGACCTTAAAAAATTTTCAATATAAGAGATCCTTAGTGACTTCACCATGTTACACATCAAAAGACACAAAATGTCCTTTTGTAGAGGCTCATCCTTGGAAAAAATATGAGTGATGACATAATAAGAGATATTTTTTTGAGTTTAGGATACCTTTCCTAGAGCACCCCCACTCCATTTAACTTTCAGTGATAAGTCACAATTCATGTATTCCTCCAGTAAAGAATGAGAATTACATTAAAACACTATCACATGACAGTTATCCACAACAATCCCCCTATTATTCTAATCCTCATCGTGAGTGATGTCATCCACCAAGAAAGATACTATGTAGGATTTTCTAGGATACAAATATTTTTTCATTAAAAAACTATATATTAGAGGTATATATGGTTTTAATTATTCAACATGGTTAATGGCTATGACCATATTTTTTAAAGGTGGAGAAATATATGAAGTGGCCTTTACTGACAGTGTAAAAAGTAATGATTGGTAATCAATATATTAGGAAAGTTATCCCTTATCTTTCTAAATAATATGTTATTAATAAATAGAAAATGATTACCAAGACATAACCAGAGGAAAGATTAAAAAAAACTTCTAATAAAGACCCAACATGTTAGAAACTATAATGTTCTCATAAGTCTTGCCTAAGGTTTGGTGATATGACTCGTAACCCATCACTGAGGTGGGAGTTGTCTTATTTTACATAAAATAGGAAATTATCTTACATCTTATCAAAAATATGTCCCAAAATGTATAAATTAATACATTATATTACACTAGATTCATACCAATTTTTTTTAAACAAAATATTCCATCTCCAATGCTTGGATACATTTTATCTAGAAGAGGGTGGGACAAATCAATTTCCACATAGATATAAGGGGACATAAGAAACATTAAATAAAAATAATCTTGGTCAACTCAAATTATGTGGCCCCAAAAAGTAACTTATACCCTAAATAACTTCTTATTTTCGGAAGGGTAGTGCAATTTTTGGGATATGAAGCCATATAGAAGTGGATGATGGGTTCTTCCTTTTGTGAAAATTGTGACTCCATCTGAAAAGGTGAAAGTGAGTTCAATTTAAAACCCAAGTACCCCATGACCATGATAAAATAAAATAATCATTTCGTTATAGAAAAATACATAAATTTCAATAATCAAGTATATTGATGTCACATAGAGAAGATATTCCCTAAGTTTAATTTTATCTACTGTTAAATGCCAAATAAGTGGTCATTCCCACCAATTTTTTTAAAGTGTATTTCAATAATGCATAATGAAATTTAAATACTATATAGCTGAAATACCAAATACAAATGTGTCATCCACATAAATATGGTTTTTAAAATATACCAAGATTAATGGACCCGGTAGAACACCGTCTCGATCTTCATATTGATGAGGGGTTGGTGGAGAACTCACATGAACTCAATATTTTGGGGGAGAAACCAGGGGTTGAATAATTTCTAGAGCTTCATTAAATTATGGGTTAACACTAAAAGAATATCATAGGGGATAATATCATGAGGGGATATAAAATTTGATTAGGAGTCCTATATTTTGACTAATGGAAAACCAGTGGGAGGGAAATTTGAAAAATGATAATGTGGCACAATATACATGTATGTATAAGAATACACCATTATTTTGGGAAATCATAAATTGAATAATGACTTTAACTAAATAGTTTATGGTCCTATTAGAAATTGAAACATATTATATTGGTCGGAATGAGTGTAATAGACCATGATTGTCCAATAATTCTTATTGATAATTGGTGATTATGTTACTCAAAGTGATTCAAGGGAGTAACCACTCATCATAGTACAATCCATTGGAAGTGAGAGGGTGATTTTCCATATGTATTATTATTTATATAAGAGAGGAATTGGAAAATGTTGGTAATTATTTCAATGTAAGAATTATTATATGGATTTGAAATTATGGAATAATGTGCTACAATAGAGTAGGTTGGGTGATTGGTTATGGATGGATTTCCCAGATTCATATAGAATGGTTGGGGATAAAGAAGTGGTCAAGTGTTATGATTCATAGGGGGTGTTGATGATGGGATTAACATTAGAAGAGGATTCCTAGGTGGGTGTCATTGAATATATGTGATGTTTTCAAGTATAGGATCAATATAGTTAATTTATTCAGCTATGAACAATATGTTAAGCATTGTTGATAAATAAATCACGGCATAAGGGATTTAGAAACATCAATGGTTTTAGTTTTATATGTGAGTATTGTTGAGATGATTGAGTTTGTAAGATATGAATCTAGATTTCTGTGCTTATTGTTACATCTTATGGAGTGCCAACAATATTTTTTTTATTTAGCTGATATCTAGGATATGGTAATATATTTTCCATTAATATTTATTCATCTATACTATTTTGATGAAATTTTTATATCAATAGTGATATTAATGAGGTATTTAATTGGATACCTAGGATTCAAGGATGTGTATTACACCACTAAGGTGATTTTGTTTCATGATGTTCTGGGGAAATAATTATGAGTAAGAGTATATAATGTTTCTCAGATTCATGGTTTTATTTAATTGTTACACCTTTCCTTGTTATATTTTCTATACCTAACTCTATCATCCATATGATTATCACCCACAGTCATATTGGAAGTGTGTTTGGAACACTATCGGAAATTTATCTGACTATTTCCCATGGCTTGACTGACTATGATTTTGGGATTCCATCTATGATGTAATAATCATCACTCATGGCCAGAACAACTATCATTTCGTAACACAATATATCATCTTTTAAATATGTTCCATGGATATACTAGATATTATTCTAGGATACAATATGGAATCATTTGAGTATTAACCATGTCTAGACTAACTATGAGTCTGAGATTCCATCATCAGTATTCTAAGTGTCTCCCATGGTTAGTATGAATATGAGTCCAGGACACCATATAATATCTTTTAAGTATCATCCATGGTTAGACTACTAATTATTCTATGAATATTTCTAGATTATATTTTTCTTAAAGGTGGATGAAAACCCTAATACATCGATAATGATCGAAATATGTGAGTTCAATTGTTGTGGGGTCCTAATTAGAATACAATGACTTGACATGTTTTCATATATGTTTAATATTACTAATTTATTTATTTTATGATATATACATATAATTTTTATTATAAAATATTTAATGGAACCCATATGTGGTTCTCTACTATGTTTTAGGCTCACAACCTACATGTGAACTTAAGAGTATGTAAAGATATTGTGTCTATCAAGAATGCATTTTTAAATTTTATACATGAGATTAATCTAGAGTGACTTGATGGTGTTGAGATACATAAATGAGGAAAGAATATTTTCTATGAATACATATATATATATATATATTAGATACATTTTGTTTTTGATCATCTATATGAGTGATCTTTATGATGTATGTATGTATAGTGAACAAGGAATCATTTTGTTATTGTATATTGATGTTTAACTTTTATTAAGGGTTGTCTCTTAATTTTGTATCTTTATATGTACTCTACTATTATCTATTATTATCTTATATTTATATAGTTTTATTTTTTGTATTATGTTAATATATTTAGATTATAATCTCATCAACATAATTTAGACCATTATTAACAGTCGAAATAAGATGAAAAATGGGGAGGCCTGCCTATAGTCATATAGTTCCACTAGCCCAATATTTTTTTGGATAGGTCCATCTAGGTAATTTAAAATGGTATATGAGCATTTTTTTAGTTGTTTTACTATTTAGTACATTGTATATGGAGCTAAGAGTGGTCATAAAATGGGATGTTTAGTAACCTTGTGCATTATGGATGCTACTATGGGAGAAGTTCTTGTTAACCTTGATACATGATTAATGTTCTTAATTTTCATTATTATAGTTGATATATTTATTCAAGTATTTTGTTCTAGTGAGGGTATTCTTCACCATTTTACTATTGAGTTATTCATATATTTTAGACCCCATTAATTGATATTATTGGTAAGTTATAAATATAATTTCAAGGATAATTTATAATTAATGGGGTGGGGAGAAAGTAACACACCCATATTTTAAGTTAAATATTCATTTCTGTCAATATACATTTGATAACTTTTGATACACGCAACATTGAACCAAAATGAACTATATAATTGAATATAAATATTAAAAAGGAGATATGCACTTTTTGGGTAATGATATATGTAACCAAATTATTAAAAATAGAAAGAAATAATATAATCTTCATTATTTATACAAATACATTTATGAAATTCAATTACTGTATCTAAATAACAAATAAGATCATTTGATTCTTAAAATGTTTTCTTCTAAAAATTGGATTTTTATATACCTTATTTATTGAAAAAAATATATTTTGTATAAAATATATTTCTTATATGATTTATATATTAAATAAAATTTAATTTGTAATTGATAGTAAATGACAATGATAACTCTTAATATTTTAGAATTTATTTTATTCTAAAAACGGTTTTCATTATATTTTTCTTTTTATATTTAAATGTTAAATTATCAAATTTTAGGATTTTAATTTGAAAAAATTCAATTATTTTTTATTAATAATAACAATATTATATTAATATGTTTTTTTATTTTTTTAAATAATTAATTTTAAGGAGAATATTAAAAAATATAGTCATTATTAAAACCGTTGCATTTATGGATATATCAATAAATCATTATAAATTAAATACTTTTAATATTTTCTCATGATCTAAGTTGTATATAAGTAGGAAAACAATATATATTAAAATACTATTACTGATATAGAAAACCTATTTTTATCTTTTTATAAAATAATGTAATATTTTATAATAAAATACAATGTTTTTGGAATTTTGTTTTAATTAAATATTATTTTTCTAAAATTAGTTTTTTCTTGATTTTAAATCCAAAAATATTTTATTTTTTATAATAATTTAATTAATATAATGAAAATTTAAAACATTAGTAATAATATCCTTCACATAAATTTTATTCTTAAAAATAAACTTTCTAAAAATAGGCTTTGACATGTGAAATGTGCTACTTTTAAAATTAATTTTTCTTACTCATAGAAATATTATTTTAAAAAATGGATAAAATATTTACAATTATTAGGTCAAAATTATGTATTATGGACCATTCTATTTTAATGCATTAAATATAAATTACTTGTGTAAAAATTAATCACTACTGTAAAAACAAAAAAGATAAATGTGAATAGTCAAAGAATACAAGGACTTATACGTGATTAATACATGTGTGAAATTGAATTTTAGACAATTTGTTGACCTTATATTACCCCATACTTAATTATTTCCCACTTTTGGGGCCTTTTACACTTTAATAAAGACATATCATTATTGAAAAGTAATGAGTACTCTCAAAATTACCCTTATCTTCAATTATAAAATTAGAACACTAACATGAATTCATGACACCATTATTCCTTTTTAATTTACTCCTAAAATGATACCATTTTATCCTCATATATTTATATCTCAATTTCATAATCATATTTTCCAATTGGTTATCCTAATGACTCCTTTTATAAGGAGATATCCATGAGAAATCCCAATTCCTCAACATGAGTATTTCTTACTCCACAGTATTTTATTATTAATATTCCTCTTTAAAAATTTTTATATACACAAAAATTTAATTAGATTATTATTATTACTAGAATAAATTTTAAATATATTAGTGTATAAAATTTTATTAAATCTTTTATATACAATAACAAAAGTAACACAACATCAATTGTGCGTATATGGGGACTACTGACTCCACGAAGCGATGTGATTTGTTTTTAATCATTGACTCTTACAGATGGTAACTAGTACGGATTTGATGAATTAATATGATTCCTTTGTCTAAATTATAATACTAATATAAAAATTTATCACATACCTCCATTCCATCCCATTCATTTAGAGATAAAAATGTTAATGGTTCATACATATATATTACCACCTCCATAAAAGATAGATTTCATTTATCATAACCACCATTCATAGATGGTTCTAAGAAAGAATTAAATGAATATATTTTATATATTTTTTTTAACTTTTATGCTTCCATAAAATTTATATTATCATTACATTAAAAAAATCCTTACTCAAAAAATCATTATGACATACTCTCATTTGGGTCGGTTTTACCACCCACATAAACGATGTTATAATATTTATATTATGAATGATTAATGAATAATATATATTGATAATATAAATAAATAATAATGTATTTATTATTTTTTTAATTATTTTAAAATTGTGTTATTTATATTTAATATATTTATTAATATATCATCTTTCGATCATTAAACACGTCGAAAGTAGTTCTTCACAATTTCCATTTTCACAAACCGTTCAATTTTCACTCACTAAATTAAAATTAAATATGATTAATACTTATAAAAACATAATTATAGTATATTGGATAATATATTAATGATTAATTTTTATTTAACAAACATGAATTGACCACTCTAATATTAAACTTGTTTGAAACAAGCAACCAAAATTTATAACACCCAATAATGAAAATAAACTATGGACAACTGATATATTTGAAACAAATGGTTAAAAATTAAGTATATAAATTAAAATATATATGAATAAGGTTATAAAATAGGTGATTATGATATTTATTTTTTTTATATAAGGTTATATTTAGTTTTTAGTGCGTAGAAATTAAGGTACAGGTTTGTGGTCTCAATTTTCAACCCCTAAGATATATTTCTTATTATAAACCATGTTTTAATTTGTATTGTGTATATTATTCCTTCTTAATATTTTTTATTAATATACTCCCATTATTAGTGGTATTTAATGTTTCATTTTAAATTATTTCCTTTAAAGGATTTTGATTCAAATATTATTAAGTTCATAAGTGTTATTTGTCTATATTTTCAATTCCATAAGACATGTATGATATGAAACACCATAATTTAATTAAATATAATATTCAATTCCCTAATTTACTTAATTTATAATATATATATATATATTTAAATATATAATATATTAATTTCCATTTCTTGGTAACCAACTTATGTTGTTTTTCTTCTTACATTACCTTTACCATAAGAGTTCTTTATATCACTTTTATACTTCCTTGAGGAAGGTTTTATAAAGTGAACCATGTTTCATTTTATAGTGTAATGATTGCTTCATTGATTTATTATATGATAATTAATTTTTATTAATTATATCCAATGTCTCACTTTATGTTTCTTCTTTTATGGTGGTTTAACTCAAGATTTATCAAAGTCATAAGGGTTTCATCTCAAAACATCATTCTTTGAGACATGTTTTGATTTTTGTGACTTACTTATTTTATATGGTGGATATAAATATTATATTATAATTATTGTTTATTCATATTATTGATTGTTTTAATTCAGTTTTATTCTTTTAAAGGCATTTTTCATCTATGACAATATCCTTTGACATTCCCTGTGCTATACTTGGGATTTGTGTTGTCTAACCACTCACATTATTTCTCTAAATGGATTAGGTCCATGTTATCCTATTTATTGATTATGATAGTATTTAAATTCCATATGATTGTATCTAAATATGGTTTTTATTAATTCTTAAGTAATATTTACTAGGTATTTTATTGATAATTATATATTTCATTTAGTGAATACACTGGACATAAATAAGTGATCAGTAGGACATGATATTATATACCCACTTAATTCATTAGTTGGTATCATGAGAAAAAAATGTTTGGGTACTTTCCATATTTTACCCCAATGAAACAGTGATGTATTTGTTGAAACATTGATGGAAAAAATTATGTATCGGTTTGACCTTGAAAGAAAGAATAATGTATTGGGTGTGGACTTGAGAAAAAAGATCTTGATGTTAGGGTTTATGCATTATATCAACATGAATTCAATTATTGTTATCTATTTGATTATTTTTATGGTTATATAATACATATATTTGTTTCAAGATTATGTGATTAGTTATATTTCATCATATGATTAACATTTATTTTCTACTATATTGTTCATGCCTTTTTTATTCAATGATAGATTCTAGTATATACTTCCTTTACTGAGTTTCTAAATTCACCTTTCTTATGCATGTATTTCCCTAAGTTATGAAGAAAATTATTACACATGATATGTCAAGAATAGGTTATTTGTGAAAAAATTTACAGGATATATTAAAGACTTATTATAGATTACGTATTTTATATATAGTGTAAAATTGTCCATTTGATGAGAAATACATGGTATTTGTTAGTTAAAGGTATTTCCCTACTCTATAAAACTCAAAACCTAAAATGTTATTTAAATTTAAGTGACTTAATATTTGTTTTTGATACTGTAATTATTGATTATTAAAAATTTTTTTCTTCAGTTCTTTTTAAAGCTATTATATAATGAATGTGTTCATGAGAACTGAATCTCAAGAGTGTGGTTCTCGGGCCTTACATTATCTTCTCATTTTCGGCCTAAGAGGGGACCCTATGGGTTGGACCATGTTGGGATCCATGGTAATGGTTCAGGTTAGAAACACGACTCTGGAATTATAAGGGAAAGGCTATGCTTATGTCCTTTGTAAAATTTTATATAAAATAACAATTTTATTGAAGAAACAACATAGTCGATATACAAGAAGGAAGGTTAAAATTAATGCTAAAAGTTCAAGGTATATGGAAGAAATTAAAAAATATATTTTAATCACAATATAATAGATTTAATTTTAATGGTAGAATTACATGAATAGAAAAAATCTCTACATATCAAATAAAGTATCCATATGGGTCTAGAGAATCCTACAACATAATTCGTTCCATCTAGGATTGAGAAACAGTTTCACAAACCTTTTTCTTGGATGCAAAACATTGCATCTAGTACCAAAACATCAAATGGGATGATTTTAGGTCCTTTATGAAATTAATTATGGTCATCACATCTAGTTCAATATTATCAAGAGCAATATTTATCTCCTAAAAAAAATTAAGACAAAATAAGAGAACCTTCACCTCAACAAATATTGAAGTTCCATGATCAACACGAGAAAAAAAATCTAGGTTGATTGAGAATTTGTTATCTTTAATTACTCATATACCATCTATAGAATTGATACAATATAAACCATCCAAGTTGAGTCTATACCCATCACATGAAGTCTTATGGTGTACTAAACTACCTCTTCCTGCACCCGATGAGAAGTGACCCATCTAGAGGGAATCATTCCATAGATAGAAATGTATGTTGATAATGATATCATCTATGATACCATACACTATGTATCAAACCATGTTGAGACTATGATGAATAATATAAGCTAAATTGATGTTAAAATCCCCAGGTGTCACCTCTTTTCTCCCTATGAGGCATGTCTAATAAATAGTAGCAATGATACACATGCGAATGGAATATTTAGGATGATCAGTCAAACTAGGGAGCCAAGAATCTAGTAACTCTAAGAAGAAATAAAGACTATTACAAACATCCATGATGTTTCCAAAGTAATAACAAAATCTCATTTTCCCAAGATATACTGGTAAATAAATGGTACATATTTTTCACATAGTAATTTCTATAGAACCTATATTTATAGGTAGGGGAAATACCCATCCTATTAATTGAAATATCACATAGTAGTGAATCTCTTATAATTCAACTAATGAGGAAACTCATTTTTCTTTGGATCAACTTCTTCTAAATCTGTTCCCTGAACCCGATCTTTGGATTCAAACTCGTATTATACAAGAAAGGTTCATAAAAATAAAAGTTACCACTGGATGTAGGAATAAAATCCATTTGGTCCTAATAACATTTAAAAATAATATCAATTATATAATTAATTTTTCCTAATTTAGCACAGTGTTTATAAATTCATGATAGGTCAATGATTCTCTAATAGTGATTTTTTGAACTGAGAATCCACAGAAAAATAAATGAGGTCTCACCCACTAATACTTCCAGAATGATATATATCCATTTCCAAGCACCCACCTTGCCTGCTCAATAATGATTAGATTGGTACGAAATTTGTTATACCAAATACTACAGGTCAAGTTGCCTTTGTTTCATGGTACCACCTTCCGGACATTAATGTTTATAGATTGAGTAAACTAAACCCATAAGGATGTTGAGACTAGATAATACCATAGAATTTGGACTTGGAGGTATTTCAAATTCATTCCCATGATAAGAAAATTGAGGCCTCCCTCCTTTATTTGTAGAGTTATAGTTTTATAACCATCTTAATGGAATACACTATTTCCATCACCGTCCCTTAGGAATTCTGATATCATTTGTTAAAATATATAAATGAAACCCTTTTAAATAACCAATTCATAAAATATAGCGATAAAAATATAATATAGGGAACTCTTGATCAGGGTAATCTTTACACTTTATTATAGGAATTTATTATTTCCAATTTTGAATCCCATGAGACACTTAAGACATAGTCCCCTGAAAATGTTGAATCCTCACATGACCATGGATGAGAGGATAACCAGGGTAGTAAAAGGGGAGGTCTTTATTTTTTAATTATGAATTATCTTGGTAGTTTTCCCTTCCACTTGATAGCCAATTTTTAGAGATAAAAAGATAATTTTATCAATAGTTATATCATACACACTCCAATTTCAATATGTCATGATAAGGCCCATGAGGTTGGTCATATATTTCTATTCTTCATTGATGAATACCAAAATATCATCCATAAAAAGATGGTTTGAAATTCTTGGAGTCCCATACATTCCAACATAGAAAACCTATATCGCCTATTCCATACAAGCATTCGAGTTCTTTCCAATATCATACTGAGCTGTTATAAAAAGCGTTCACGATACTGGATCCCCTTGAAGAATCCTAGAAAATAATTAGAAAAAACAAAAAATTCTTCCAAGAATAGAAATGAACATTGATGGGGAATAAAATAACTTAAACATTAGATCATATACATAACTATAAAAACTCATCTTTCTTAAAGATATCAAGATAAATCCCCATTCTATATTTTCAAATGCTTTATCCATATCAATTTTAATCACACATTGGTGGAAATATACCCTAAATCCATATTTATATATGATATAATTTGGGTTTCATATCAAATTGCATAAAAATTATAATTTTCTTGCATTTGGTGTATTTTGTGTTTGATGGAAGCCAAAACATTCTCTATATAAGAAACCATTTTTCGATTCATTAATATAGTATTTACGTGAAGGGAGTAAATTTATAAAATGCATAATCTATACATAGAATTTAATAAAGTATTTTAATACATGAATAAATGAGAGGATAATCAAAGAGTGTACATGACTACTTATATAATATATTTCTATGAAATTAATGTGTGTGTGGGGTTTCCATGTTATCATGGCCAAATATTACTGGATCCAGAATATATCCTTCAGATTTTTTCATTACATATGAGGTACTAGCATACCGTAGATAAAAGATGAATCCCACTTTAACATAAGATGATTCATCTTATCCCATGGATATATATATATATAGGTTGGATACTTATTTATTTCACTTTGGTGATCTTTATCAAGCTCATAAGATGGAGATAAAATGTTGCAGTGACTCATTGGTGAATGGTACATGTGTCTAATAGTGATTCTTAATTTCTAATATATATATAACATTTCATATTTCATGCATAGTGATCCTAAGATGAGAGTTTATATCACTTTATAGTTATTAAATAAATTTTATTAGACTCTCATAAAACTCTTTACACTACTGGAAATCCAGCATTTCCCAACGGTTTAGAACCGTTGGGATAGGTTAGAAAAAATAAACCTATCCCAACGGTTCTGCCAAACCGTTGGGAAAGGCCTTTCCCAACGGTTTGGCCCGTTAGGAAATCATAAGAGAATTTTCTTTCCCAACGGTTTACAAACCGTTGGAAAAAACAACCTTACAACAGGATATCCCAACGGTTTGAAATCATTGGGATAGGGTGTTTTTACCAACGGTTCCTTGAACCGTTGGTAAAAACAGCTACATAGAGCCTATGCCAATGGTTTGAAAACCGTTGGCATAGGCTTTGTTGTGCAAATTGCACAGCAGCCTGCAATTTGCACAGCAGGTCTGGTTTTTGGGCATTTTCAATTCAATTTTCAATCCAATTATGCCCTCGTTTTCAATTCATTTTTCAATCCAATTATTGTACCTGTAACACATATAATGCATACATATAGAGAACAAACCAACACATAAAAATAATGAAAACCAACCAACCAACACATATAATGCATCCTGAAAATATACACATCCATAATTAAAGTATAATTCATAACATAATTATAAACATACATAATTCATTTAGAATTCATTTTAAAATTTATATGACAACTATATGTGGAATCCGAAATTCAATTCATAATTTGATCGGTTTTTTCTATACCATATATTTTTACCTCAAATGATGTCCATTTTAAACAAAATACATACACCTAAAGTGATACTGGCCACACCGCACCTCAGATTGAGGCGAGGTTGACTCTTACACATCACATTTGACCCATGGATCGTTGTGCTAAAGTATCGACACAATCCGAATACGTTTGGTCGGATTTCCGTATGCCAGTTGATGTTTTTCACTTAAAATGACGTCCTTTTGAAACAAAAGACGGACACTATGAGTGGTGCCGACCACACCGCGTCTCCAATAGAGGCGGGGTTGATTCGTACACATCACATATGACCCATGGATCGTTCTCCTAAAGTTTAAATGGAAACCGAATTCGTTTGGTCGGTTTTCCGTATGTACTTAAAATGTTGTCCATTTTAAACAAAAGAGTGACACTTAGACTAATCCTGACCACACCATGACTCAGATTCATCCCGAGTTGGCTCGTACATGTCACATATGACCCATGGATCATTTTTATAAATTATCAAAAGATTACGAATGCGTTTGGTCGGTTTTGCGTATGCCAGTTGTTCTTTTCATTTATAATCATGTCCATTTTAAACAAAAAAGACAGAGTTAGAGCGGTGTCGGCCACACCGCGTCTCGGATTAAGACGGGGTTGACTTGTACACGTCACATATGACTCATGGATCGTTGTGCTAAAGTATCGATAGAATCCGAATGCGTTTGGTCGTTCTTCCGTATGTCAGTTGATGCCTTTCACTTAAAATGACGTCCTTTTGAAACAAAAGATGGACACTTTGAGTTGTGTCAGCCGCACCGCATATCGGATTGAAGCGGGGATGATTCGTACACGTCACATAAGACCCATGGACCGTTATCCTAAATTTTCAACGGAAACCGAATCCGTTTGGTCGTTTTTCCGTATGTACTTAAAATGGTGTCCATTTTAAACAAAAGAGAGTCACTTAGACTTATCCTGGCCACACCGCGACTCAGATTCATCCTGGGTTGGCTCGTACACATCACATATGACCCATGGATTGTTGGGATAAATTATAAACAGATTCGGAATGCGTTTGGTCAGTTTTCCGTATGTCAGTTGATGCTTTTCACTTAAAATGACGTCCTTTTGAAACAAAAGACGGACACTTTGAGTGGTTCCGGCCACACCACGTCTCCGGATTGAGCTGAAACCACCGTGTAACATTCTAATTATTATTCGTGATGTGTACGCGCAGACGGCACGTCAATCGGATGTGCGGTTTGCGCGGTACGACTCAATATTCATGTTTTAAGTGATGCGCGCGCTTCGTAAACGCGCGTGAGGGGGGTCCAAACGAACCGAACGAAGTCGGAATGGCCTGAAATCAGACGAAAAATACTAGAGAGTGATTTATGAAGTGGTCGAGCAGACGGAACGTCAATCGGACGTACCGTGTGCCCGTGGTGACCGACAACGCAGTTCTGGTGTCATAAACGGCCAAAACGGGCGTCCAACGGTCAAATTCATAGTGGACGACCTCAGATTGAGCTGAAACCACCGTGAAACATTATAATTATTATTCGTGACGTGTACGCGTAGACGGAACGTCAATCGGACGTGCGGTTTGCGCGGTACGGCTCAATATTCATATTTTAAGTGATGCGCGCGCTTCGTAAACGCGCGTGAGGGGGGTCCAAACGGGCTAAACGAAGTCGGAATGGCCTGAAATCAGACGAAAAATACGGGTGAGTGATTTCTGAAGTGGTCGAGTAGAAGGCACGTCAATTGGACGTGCCATGTGCCCGCGGTGACTGACAACGCAGTTCTGGTGTCATAAACGGCCAAAACGGGCGTCAAACGGTCAAATTCATAGCGGACGACCTCGGATTGAGCTGAAACCACCGTGAAACATTCTCATTATTATTCGTGACGTGTACGCGCAGACGTCACATCAATCGAACATGCGGTTTGCGCGGTACGGCTCAATATTCGTGTTTTAAGTGATGCGCGCGCTTCGTATACACGCGTGAGGGTGGTCCAAACGGGCTGAACGATTTCGGAATGGCCTGAAATCAGACGACAATTACGGGTGAGTGATTTATGAAGTGGTCGAGTAGACGGAACGTCAATCGGACGTGCCGTGTGCCCGCGGTGACCGACAACGCAGTTATGCTGTCATAAACGGCCAAAACGGGCGTCAAATGGTCAAATTCATAGCGTACAACCTCGGATTGACCTGAAAACACCGTGCAACATTCTAATTATTATTCGTGACGTGTACGCGCAGACGGTACGTCAATCGGACGTGTGGTTTGCGCGGTACGACTCAATATTCGTGTTTTAAGTGATGCGCGCGCTTCGTAAACGCGCGTGAGGGGGGTCCAAACGGGCCGAACGAAGTCGGAATGGACTGAAATCAGACGACAAATACGGGACAGTGATTTCTGAAGTGGTCGAGTAGACGGCACGTCAATCGGACGTGCCGTGTGCCCGCGGTGAACGACAATGCAGTTCTGGTGTCATAAACGGCCAAAACGGGCGTCCAACGGTCAAATTCATAGCGGACGACCTCATATTGAGCTGAAACCACTGTGAAACATTCTAATTATTATTCTTGACATGTACGCGTAGACGTCACATCAATCGGACGTGCGGTTTGCGCGGTACGACTCAATATTCTTGTTTTAAGTGATGCGCGTGCTTCGTAAACGCGCGTGAGGGGGGTCCAAATGGGCCGAACGAAGTCGGAATGGCCTGAAATCAGGCGACAAATACGGGAGAGTGATTTATAAAGTGGTCGAGCAGACGGCACGTCAATCGGACGTGCCGTGTACCCGCGGTGACCGATAACGCAGTTCTGGTGTCATAAACGGCCAAAACGGGCGTCAAACGGTCAAATTCATAGAGGACGACCTCGTATTGACCTGAAACTACCGTGCAACATTCTAATTATTATTCATGACGTGTACGCGCAGATGGAACGTCAATCGGACGTGCGGTTTGCGCGGTACGACTCAATATTCGTGTTTTAAGTGATGCGCGCGCTTCGTAAACACGCGTGAGGAGGGTCCAAACGGGCCGAACGAAGTCGGAATGGACTGAAATCAGACGACAAATACGGGAAGTGATTTCTGAAGTGGTCGAACAGACGACACGTCAATCGGACGTGCCGTGTGCCCGTGGTGACCGACAACGCAGTTCTGGTGTCATAAACGGCCAAAACGGGCGTCAAACGGTCAAATTCATAGCGGACGACCTCAGATTGAGCTGAAACCACCGTGAAACATTCTAATTATTATTCATGATGTGTACGCGCAGACGGAACGTCAATCGGACGTGCGGTTTGCGCGGTACGACTCAATATTCATGTTTTAAGTGATGCACGCGCTTCGTAAACGCGCGTGAGGGGGGTCCAAACGGGCCGAACGAATTCAGAATGGCCTGAAATCAGACGACAAATACTGGAGAGTGATTTATGAAGTGGTCGAGTAGACGGCACGTTAATCGGACCTGCCGTGTGCCCGTGGAGACCGACAACGCAATTCTGGTGTCATAAACGGCCAAAACGGGCGTCAAACGGTCAAATTCATAGCGGACAACCTCGGATTGACCTGAAACCACCGTGAAACATTCTAATTATTATTCGTGACATGTACGCGCAGACGTCACATTAATCGGACGTGCGGTTTGCGCGGTACGGCTCAATATTCGTGTTTTAAGTGATGGGCGCGCTTCGTAAACGCGCGTGAGGGGGGTCCAAACGGGCCGAACAAAGTCGGAATGGACTGAAATCAGACGAAAAATACGGGACAGTGATTTATGAAGTGGTCGAATAGACGGAACATCAATCGGACGTGCCGTGTGCCCGCGGTGACCGACAACGCAGTTCTGGTGTCATAAACGGCCAAAACGGGCGTCAAACGGTCAAATTCATAGCGGACGACCTCAGATTGAGCTGAAACCACCTTGCAACATTTTAATTATTATTCGTGACGTGTACGCGTAGACGGCACATCAATCAGATGTGTGGTTTGCGCGGTACGACTCAATATTCGTGTTTTAAGTGATGCGTGCGCTTCGTAAACGCGCGTGAGGGGGGTCCAAATGGGCCAAACGAAGTCGGAATGGCTTGAAATCAGACGAAAAATACGGGAGAGTGATTTAGGAAGTGGTCGAGCAGACGGGACATCAATCGGACGTGCCGTGTGCCCGCGGTGACCGACAACGCAGTTCTGGTGTCACAAACGGCCAAAACGGGCGTCCAACGGTCAAATTCATAGCGGACAACCTCAAGTTGAGCTGAAACCACCATGAAACATTCTAATTATTATTCGTGACGTGTACGCGCAGACGGAACGTCAATCGGATGTGCGGTTTGCACGGTACGGCTCAATATTCGTATTTTAAGTGATGCGCGCGCTTCGTAAACGCGCGTGAGGGGGGTCCAAACGGGCCAAACGAAATCGGAATGGCCTGAAATCAGACGACAAATACGGGTGAGTGATTTCTGAAGTGGTCGAGTAGACGGCACATCAATTGGACGTGCCATGTGCCCGCGGTGACCGACAAGGTGTCATAAACGGCCAAAACGGGCGTCAAACAGTCAAATTCATAGCGGACGACCTTGGATTGAGCTGAAACCACCGTGAAACATTCTCATTATTATTCGTGACGTGTACGTACAGACGGAACGTCAATTGGACGTGCGGTTTGCGCGGTACGGCTCAATATTCGTGTTTTAAGTGATGCGCGCGCTTCGTAAACGCGCGTGAGGGTGGTCCAAACGGGCCAAACGATTTCGGAATGGCCTGAAATCAGACTACAAATACGGGTGAGTGATTTATAAATTGGCTGAGCAGACGGCATGTCAATCGGACATGCCGTGTGCCCGCGGTGACCGACAACGCAGTTCTGGTGTCATAAACGGCCAAAACGGGTGTCCAACACATTTCGAATGCGTTTGGTCAGTTTTTCGTATTTCACTTTTTGTTTTCACTTAATATCTTATGGAAATTCATATAGAATATTTGTATATCATATTTATTATGGATTAGATTTTAGTTGATCGTGCTATGAAACATTTCAGAGCTAATGAAATTAAGGAAGGTGGAGGGGCTGTCTGGGGGGCTGTCTGGGGGGGCTGTCCGGTGGGTGTCCGGGGGGCTGTCCGGGGACCAAGGAGGAGGGTGGGGGGCTGTGCGGGGTCTATCTGGGGGGTGTTTGGGGGTTGTTCAGGGGGTTGTCCGGGGTTGTTCAGGGGGTTGTCCGGGGGTTGTTCAGGGGGTTGTTCAGGGGTTGTTCAGGGGTTGTTCAGGGGTTGTTCAGGGGGTTGTCTGGGGTTGTTCAGGGGGCTGTCCGGGGGGTGTTTGGGGGGTTGTCCAGGGTCCAAGGGGGAGGGTGGGGGTTGTCCGGGGGCTGTCCGGGGGGCTGTCCGGGGGGCTGTCCGGGGGGCTATCCGGGGTCCAGGGTGGAGGGTTGGGGGCTGTACGGGGGGCTGTCCAGGGGGCTGTCCGCGGGGGCTGTCCGGGGGGGCTGTCCGGTGGGTGTCCGGGGGGCTGTCCGGGGACCAAGGAGGAGGGTGGGGGGGCTGTGCGGGGTCTGTCCGAGGGGTTTTTGGGGGTTCTTTAGGGGGTTGTCCGGGGTTGTTCAGGGGGTTGTCCGGGGGTTGTTCAGGGGGTTGTTCAGGGGTTGTTCAGGGGTTGTTCAGGGGTTGTTCAGGGGGTTGTCCGGGGTTGTTCATGGGGCTGTCTGGGGGGTGTTTGGGGGGTTGTCCGGGGTCCAAGGGGGAGGGTGGGGGGGGGGGGGGGGTTGTCCGAGGGGCTGTCTGGGGGCTATCCAAGGTCCAGGGTGGAGGGTTGGGGGCTGTACGGGGGGCTGTCCGCGGGGCTGTCCGCGGGGCTGTCCGGGGGGTGTTTTGGGGGTGTTCGGGGTCCAAGGGGGAGGGGGGGGGGTTGTCCAGGGTCCAAGAATGAGGGGGGTTGTCCAGGGAGTTCACAAACACACAACCACTAAAAGACAACAACACCCATAAAAATAGACAATATATAAAAATAACTCAACTCCAATACTATATTACGAGTCTAGATAAAACCAACAACTAGAATAGATTAAACATCAAATCTCAGTAATATAAGTCAAAAATGTAACGGATCAATATGTCCCACATCAGCATCACCATCACCACCACCAGCATCATCATCACCCTCGTCATCGTCCTCCTCATCATCCTCACCCTCCACAGCGCCTTCCTCCTCGCCTTCTCCCTCCTCCTCGCCCTCCTCATCTCCCCCCTCTTCCGCATCAGACTCCTCACCATCATCATCTTCAAGCTGGACATCGGCCTAACCACCACTGGAACTGCCACCTGGTGCACCATATATAGAATGTATCGACGACATGTATTCATCAATCGCTGGGCAGGCCTCTGCAGGACGTGTTGGACGTAGAACTTCAATAAATTTCATAAATGCACCGTTTGCCCTAGCAGACTATTCTGCCGTCTCTGTGGCCCTTTTCTCAGCCTGTTCTGCCTGTGCCCTAACTTACTGCAGCTCGGTGGCACTACAACTCGTACCTGAGGCAGGCCAATACCTCGTCGGGGCTATCCTAGGTCAGCAGCGTACTCTACCAGAATGATCCTCTCCCAACACCTGATGTAAGTGATCAGATGACCCAAAATTGTCTGCTTCTTGGGCATCGAGGGCCTCTAAAGCATCCTATTACAAATATAAATATATTATTAAGTTACGAAATAGATATTAAAATATAAAATCAACAGATTAAAACTTACAATCTGTTGCTGAGTCGCTACATTGACAGCACTTCCATCCTTTTTTCGTCTACTCGAGCAAAACCGTTTTGCTCGAGGCACACGTCCTTCAATATTTTGTACTTGCCTCTACAATGACACTGAAAAAAAAGTTATATAAAAACTTTAGCAAATGATTAAATAATTGAGGAAACAAAAGAAAATGTAAGTCGTAATGAAAACTTATAAACAATTGTCATACCTGCTGCCTCTCATGATCCGGCATCGTCGTGCGTCCTAGTGTATGGAGGTATTTTTTTGCATCAATTTTTTTTTTATTTTTTCCAGATGATTCCTAAATAAAATTCGATAATGAAAAGGATAATATTAATGAAAAACTTGAAAATTATTATTTAAATACCTCAAATGTAATTCATACCTTAAACTGGGTACTCGTCCAATGAGTAATCATCGGACGATACTGCTCTATAGGACAATCATCCACGACCGGTACCGCCTCTAACTCAGTGCCAACTCTAGCACGCCAGCCAATATACAGTTCATGCTTGTAGGCTCTCCAAAGCTCGCCTAAATCCTTTAGACATTCCAGTCGTGCACCCTCACCATCAGGAAAATTAAATCGAAGTTGAAATCAAAATATTAATTCATATAAATACAAAAATAATTCATGGCATTAAATAAAACAGATTTTTTACCCATATCTCTGCCCAAGCTCTATCTTTGAACTCATGTGGCAAATGTCTCCACGACAGCGGGCTGACGGGAATGATGTCGGAGTATTTGGAAAGCGTCGCCAGAAAACTCCGACATTGCTGCCCTGTTTTCTCAACCATCTGATTGTCTTCATTATATTCCACCATAACCTGTGTGCGACGGTTCCACACCGAACGCATGCGTGTACGGCCCCGCCCCCGCCTCCTATCAGTATATGTATCTGTCATGAAATAAAAACAAATATTTTATCAAAACATATTATAATGAAAATAAATATTTCTATAAAAATTTGTTATGGTTTTATAAATATACCTGCGCTAGTCTGATCAATGAGTGGCGCCGGATCCACAGAACCTGATGGAACACCCTCTGGTGGAACAGGAGTCGAAGACGATGGAATATAAAAGCTCAGAGAGACAGAAGTAGAAGGAAAAGAAGATGGAACAGCTGTATGACCGGATACTGACTGGGGAGTGGGAATCATCATGGGATGTGAAAATGATGGGGCAGAAGATGCAGAAGGTAGCGAAAACATGGGAGGCCTAAATAACCCGTGTGTCCCTAACAACACATCGGGATCAGAATGTGGGAAGGCTGAAATGTCAGTGGGAGGGGCAGGGTCTAGTAGGACACACGCAGCTCGACGTCCACCTCTGGTACGAACCCTCCTCGTACCACCGGCCTAAGTACTAGGATCAGTACTAGGCTCCTCGTCGAAAAACTGTCGGCGTAATGGTGGATCCTACAAAAAAGTTTACAAAAAAAATTAATCACATGACATTATATATTCTGTAAATATATATATATATATATATATTTGAAATAAAGTACTCACTATAGGCACTAATGGTGGAATTCCCATCTCCTCCATCCGACGATTGTTCTCCGCCATTTTTTTTCTCCATCTCTCTTCAATTGGCTGCATTTCCTGCATTTGAAAACAAATATGTAATTAATTAGAAAAAGAAAATTAATGTGTAAACCAAAAAACTAAATATATGAGGGAATGAGGGGATTTATTGGTAATTTAGCTATCAATTGTTTTAGAAGAGCTTGAATGAATTTAATAAAACATACAAGTTGTAATGTTCA
Organism: Viscum album; assembly: GCA_963277665.1. Lineage (NCBI taxonomy): Eukaryota > Viridiplantae > Streptophyta > Magnoliopsida > Santalales > Viscaceae > Viscum > Viscum album. Next base: position 1,970,643,067 of record OY728161.1, read on the forward strand.
CCAAGTTAGAAATATTGTTTTATTTGGCTTGAATACAGTTCAATTCCAAATTAGAAAATGCAATTCAAATAAAACAGCAACCAATAAACATTGAAAATTCACATAACGGTCAAGTCAGCTAAAACATATTTGTGATCAATACTAAATAAATATGAATATTACCAACCTTAACAACCCAACTCGAGGTAAACCAAAAGAATTGAGAACATGGATGAATGATTCTATATATTTCCAACCACAACTTCAGGTTCACAATCAACTCCGACAATTGAGCTATTGGAGTCATCAAAAGAAATAAATGGATTGGTTCCAATGGAAATAGGGACAGTGTCAATTCCATCATCAGCATCATCAAAAATATGTCTTGGAATTACTTCAACTATGACACCAAATTCAGGTTGAAGTTGATCTTTGACATAAAAAACATGTTTATCCATTGATGCCAACACATATGGTTCTTCGGTTGCAAGAGTGCGGGTCATATTAATTACTCGAAATCCACAATCGTCAATAAATGTGCCATGTCTCGTCATCGAATCACACCAATGGAATTTCATTATTGTGACTCGTCCATGAGAGTAATAATCCAATATTATTATTTTCTCAACGACTCCATAATAACCCACATTTTCAAGTCGCGGTCTACTATCTGATGCACTGGCATAACAATCTGTTGTGGTAGTAACCAGAATACCATCATGTTGTGTTCTCTTGTTTTTGGCTTGTTCAGTGAAAATAAATCTGTACCCATTGATAATAATTGATTTACAGTCACGAACCACGGTATTAGGACCGAAAGCCAAAGCTCTTATTTCCTTAGAGACAGAGTCAGCAGACAAACTCAACACCTGTAATATAAATGATAGTTAAACTTAAGTAAATATTGAAATAATTAATTTAAACAGTAATATTTTTACATTAAATTTTAACCAAGAAGAAAACTCTTTGCTGTGAAAAGTCTCTCTCCTTCTCAAAGATAAAGAACGATGCTTCCTATTTATCATTGTTTTATGTTCCCTGTAGATAAAAAAATATGAATAGTTTAACAGATATATATGTAAGATATACATATTCAATTTTGTTACCGGATATAGTCATCGAACAAATCACAGTTGAACAAAACTGTGCGATGTGACATCTCCCGCTCTTCAAGGCTTAATGTCTTCAATGCATATGATCCAGGAATTCCTCCTGTTTGAGGAAGTGATGGAAAACTGGGTTCAATTTTCTCATATTGTTCTTCTTCATTTCTCATTGGTCTGTTCATTCTTGTAGTAAGATCAGAGAAATACATTGAACAGAAATCCATACATTCTTGAGCTAAGTAACCGTTCACGATAGAACCTTCGGGATGATTCTTATTTCGAACATAAGACTTTAATGTGAACATATTTCTTTCAGTTGGATACATCCAATTAAAAGAAACAGGTCCTCCGAGAAGTATTTCAGTTGGAATATGGACAGTCAGATGCAGCATGCATGTGAAAAATGATGGGGGAAATATTTTCTCCAACTCACACAAAATTAATGGGGCATCTGTCAACATTTTTTGCAAGAAAGACTTGGACAACTTCTTAGCACAAAGATCTCTAAACAAATGGCACAACCGAATAACACCCACCCTTACATTATTGGACAAAAGATGGCGGATTGCTATTGGAAGCAACTGATGCAGTAGAACGTGATAATCATGAGTCTTCAAAGATTTTAGCTTCAACTCTCTTCTGTTGACCCGTTTAGATATGTTGCTTGAATAGCAATCAGGAACTCTAATAGTCTCTAATACTTCCAAAAATTGTTTTTTTCAGTAGGAGTCATCACATAAGAAGCACATGGAAGTTGCCATTTATTTTCACTGATACGCACAGGATGCAATTCTGGTCTGATTCCCCAATCCACCAAGTCACGTCGAGATCGTAAATCATCTTTTGTCTTCCCCTTGAAATTTAGAAGAACTGAAAGAAACATTTCACATATATTCTTTTCAATATGCATTACGTCTAAGAAATGACATAGCAAATTGGTTGACCAACAAGGCAAATCAAAAAAGATACTCCTCTTCCTCCAATTGTAACAGGTTTCTGTGGAAACATTCTTTCTCTTTCTAGATTTCATTTGACCCTTCCCGAACGAAAAACTGAAATCTTTCAATTCATTAAGCACATCAGTTCCAGAAATACGCTGAGGTGGATCATCGGTCTCTATAGTATTATCAAATCTTCGACGATTCATTCTATATGGATGATCCTTTGGCAAAAATCGTTGATGTCCCATAAAACTGAAACTACAACGATGTTTCAATCTTCTAGATTGTGTATTCTTCATACAAACTGGACATGATAGTTTTCCCTTCGTGCTCCATCCAGACATCATTTCATAAGCCGTAAAATCATTGATCATCCACATAAGCGCAACACGCATCTGAAATATGTCTTTCGAACATGCATCGTATGTGCACACACCCACATCCCAAAGAAGTTTCAACTCTTTTATTAAAGGTTGGATGTATACATCAATATCAATGCCAGGATCAGAAGGACCAGATATGAGTATACTCATGAAAGTGAAAGATTTTTTCATACACAACCATGGGGGAAGATTATAAATGTGTATAAAAACTGGCCATGTGCTGTGCAAAGTAAGCATCTGCCCAAACGGATTAAAACCGTCACATGAAAGACCCAGCCTCACATTACGCACGTCAGCTGCAAAATCAGGATGTCAAGCATCAAAACTCTGCCATGCAAATCCATCTGCAGGATGAACCAACTCATCATTAGTCTTCTTTCTCTCGGTATCATTCCATCTCATTTTTATTGATATGTCATCAGACATAAAAAGATTCTGGAGTTTGGGGATCAATTGAAAGTGCCACATTACTTTCTGTGGAACGCGGGATGGTGTTCCATCAGATTTTGACTTCCAGCGGGATGTTCCACATTTTATACATTAATTTCGTTCAGCGGTTTCTTCCCAGAATAAACTGCAATCTTTCGGGCAAGCATGAATTTTGTTTCTGGAAAATCCAAGTTCTTCAACTAACTTCCATGCCATATATTGGTTTGAGGGAATATCTGCATCATCTAGAAGTAAATCCTTCAAGAGGGTAAGAATGTAATCGATTGCTGTATTAGAAATCCCATACATAGTTTTTCCATGAAACAATCGGATTAAAAATTCCAGCTTTTTCATTTTATCGCATTGTCGATATACTGGAGTCGTGGCAGTATCATTCAATTTTTTCACCCTATCAATATCATCATTTTCACTAGATGCATCAGTTGTCCTCATATCGACGTCTTCTTGAGTTGAAATCCTTTATTTTTCATGATGACGAATAAACGGAAACTGATCATCTAACAAATTCTCCATTCCAGTCCTTTCATTTCGATCATCACCAATTTGAGATTTCATTTTCTCCCCATTGTGATACCAAACAAAGTAGTTTGCTTGAAAACCATTTTTGGTTATCTGGTAGCTGACTTCTTCACGACTCAACCAAGGTCTACCAACACAATTGGAACATGGGCAGTGTATGCGACCACTATCTGAAGCATTGTGAAATGCAAAATCTATAAAGCTCTCCAAATTGTTTTGAAAATCGCGTGAGATACGATCAGTTTCATACATCCAACTTCTGTCCATTCTGTAAAAAAATTCATATAAGTCATTTTGTCATAAACAATTCAATAGGATTGAACATTAATAGAAAATACATTTAAGTAAACAATAAAGGAAGAAAATAATCATGGTATCAACTACACATTTGAAAAAAACATACTAATGTGTTATTGAAAAAATGTAAAACCAACAAGAACTTAATGTGTTATCACATCAGAGCATGCCTCATCCCATAACCATATTAGTAGGGTACCCTCATGGACAACCCCACCCACCCCCGTGGACAACCCACCCACCCCCGTGGACACCCCCTAGACAGCCCAACCACCCCCGTGGACAGCCCACCCACCCCCCTCGACACCCCTTCTCCCTAGGGATAGCCCCCCACCCCCTTGGATAGCCCGCCCACCCCCCTGGACACCCCTACCCCCTGTGGCCAGCCCACCCACCCCCCCTGGACAGCCTGCCCACCCCTCCTTGACAGCCCGGCCACCCCCGTGGACAGCCCGTCCACCCTTGTGGACAGCCCGCCCACCCCCGTACCCCCTGGACACCCCGTACCCCCCCCCCCCCCGGGATAGCCCCGCCCACCCTCCCAAACAGCCCACACCCCCGCCCCTGCAACCCCACCACCACCACCTAGACATACCAACCCCCCTGGACACCCCACACACCCCTCCCCCACCAGGACACCCCACCCAGACCCCCAGGACAGCCCACACCCCCTGGACAGCCCCGCCCACCCCCGTGCACAGCCTTTCCCACCCCCGTGGACAGCCCCTCCCACCCCCGTGGACAACCCACCCACCCCCGTGGACGCCCCCTACCCCCTAGACAGCCCAACCACCCCCGTGGACAGCCCACCCACCCCCCCTCGACACCCCTTCTCCCTATGGACAGCCCCCACCCCCTTGGATAGCCCACCCACCCCCCCTGGACACCCCTACCCCCTATGACCAGCCCACCCACCCCCTCTGGACAGCCCGCCCACCCCTCCTTGACAGCCCGACCACCCCCGTGGACAGCCCGTCCACCCTTGTGGACAGCCCGCCCACCCCCGTACCCCCCTGGACACCCCGTACCCCCCCTGGATAGCCCCGCCCACCCTCCCAAACAGCCCACACCCCCTTCCCTACAACCCCACCACCACCACCTAGACATACCACCCCACCTGGACACCCCACACACCCCTCCCCCACCAGGACACCCCACCCAGACCCCCAAGACAGCCCACACCCCCTGGACAGCCCCACCCACCCCCGTGGACACCCCTTACCCCCTAGACAGCCCAACCACCCCCGTGGACAGCCCACCCACCCCCCCTCGACACCCCTTCTCCCTATGGACAGCCCCCACCCCCTTGGATAGCCCGCCCACCCCCCTGGACACCCCTACCCCCCGTGGCCAGCCCACCCACCCCCCCTGGACAGCCCGCCCACCCCTCCTTGACAGGCCGGCCACCCCCGTGGACAACCCGTCCACCCTTGTGGATAGCCCGCCCACCCCCGTACCCCCCTGGACACCTCGTACCCCCCCTGGATAGCCCCGGCCACCCTCCCAAACAGCCCACACCCCCTCCCCTGCAACCCCACCACCACCACCTAGACATACCACCCCCTAGAATGTGTAGAAATAACATAAAAATACATGATATATAGATAGCACAAAATACTCAACCTATGGGTTCACATTAACTACATAATCACACACTTCACTACTACCATAAAACACATAAACCACACCACCACCACACAAGATGCATAGCATTTCTGACATTCATTTATAAGCCACTTCATTCACACTTACATTGTCCATTCATTTAATGTTAAATTAATTAAATCCATTTACCACACATCCATTTCTATTCCATCTCATTTATTTAATATCTTGTTTTTTTGTTTTAACAGCATAATTTATTCCATAGATAACCAGGAAACTAATAAAACCACCACACAACAACTCACCATCTCACAATAACCATCGACACCATGTAACATTGACCAACCATCTCACCAAAACAACCACATATCACAATAAAAATATTTCACATCACAAACCACCGCACAACCAAAACCACCTCACCACATTATACACCACAACTTCATCACACAACACCTCCACACGACACAACACCCCCACACATCATCACTATCATACAACTTCACATGACACATCCATGCCCACTAACCATCACATTACAACCCCACATATCACAAAGCCCAACTGGTCACCTCAATCCCCATAAAATAGCCTACAACATACAATGAAACACAACAAAAAACCTCTCATAGAGGCAACATACCCCAACTTCCACAATTTATTTATTCAAGGTCTTTTATTACATTACCCCTTTATTTAGCATGGACATTATAACACAACTGATATTCCAGGGGAAACTAATTAATTAACAAAATATTTATTCATTTCCCTATTTTACACGGTGAAATAGAATCAAAATCCAAACTTAAAACTAAAATATTAGATCAATAACAATAAAAACAAGGTACCATATGTGTATAAAGAAAAAATTACTTGATTTGAGATGATTCAAATGGGTTTTCACCTATTCGGATGGGGGATTTGGAGAGCAGCAGAGAGCTGGAGGTGGATTGATAACTTAAAACTAAAATACTAAAGCAATAACAATAAAAATAAGGAAGTATATGTGTATAAATGAAAAGATACCTGATTTCAGATGGTTTTCACATCTTCGGATAGGGGATTTCGCGAGAGGAGAGCGGTGGAGCGGATGAAATTAGGTTCTGTGCGAATGGGGGAGAGCAACCTCGCGGCTGGATTTGGGGGAAATAATTCCCAACGGTTTTAAAGAACCATTGGGAAAGAGATGCTAAGGACCCCTTTGCCAATGGTTTGAGGAAACCATTGGCAAAGGGGTGACCCTTTCCCAATGGTTCATGAACCGTTGGAAAAAGGTGATTAACACACCCCTTTACCAACGGTTTCTTCAAACCGTTGGCAAAGGGGAGGCTTTTCCCAACGGTTTCAATGAACCGTTGGGAAAGGCTTTCTTAATCCTTCAAGCCCAACGGTTTTAGCAAACCGTTGGTAAACACCCGTTGGGAAAAACAACATTTCCAGTAGTGTTAATTGTATCAAATGAGGTTCATGATTATAATATATGAAAAATCATGCAGAAAGGAGAAGAAAACAAAAAATATATAAACTTATTTATAGGATTTATGAATATATAAAAATTGGTTTTACCCATATATACATGGTCTATATAAAGGTAACCAAGGGTTTAATTTATTCAACTGATATGTATAAGGGTAACCAAGGAATTTCCCTTACACAAGAAAGGATACTAGAGGCTTACCTTTATGTGAAGGGTTCACATAAAGGTAGTTTGTACAGTAACCCTTATACAAATGGTTTGATTAAAGGTGTTATGTAAGGTTATCTAGGATGTCAACCATACAAGAGTGGTCATGTTAAGGTAACTAGTGGCCTATAATTTCCTAAATGTGTTACATAAGGGTAAACACAGTTTTCTTAAGAATTTGAAAAGGTAATGTTATATCATGTGTAAAGGTGTAACATAAAGGTAAGCATGGCTTTACTAAGGATACATAATGTTTTATGATATTTTACCCTTATAAGATACCCTTATACCGAATGTATGCAAAAGGGTAAACTCTTTGTTACCATTATGATTTTTTTTCATAATGGTAGTGCCCTTATACATCATTTTCTATATATAGTTCATGCTTTATGTGACCCGACCATGTGAAGGCAGTACCCTTACAATGAAATTTATTATTAAGCTATATAAAGTTAAGAAGTTACTTACCTATATGGAAGGTCTTCTAGGTAAACTCTATAAGGTTAGATGGATTTTACCCTATGTAGGAAATCCTATATGAGTAAGTTTAATCATAATTATTTTAAAATTATTAAAAAAATTAAAGTTAAATTGATTTATATAGTTTATAAAATGTTTAGAAATAATTATAAAAGTTATTTTGGGATATTTGTATTTATAAAAGTTTTTTAGATTAAATATTTTTAATTTTTTTTGAATAAAATAAATTTTTATAAATTTTTTCCCATATATTAAATATTAATATTTGAAATACAATTTGAAAATATTATATGGAATAACTTATGATCTATAAATAAAAGTGTTTATTCATAAATGATAAGTTATAATTTATAAAGGGTAATAAATTCTGAAATAAGGCCAAAATATAAAATGATTATATTTAAATATTGAACTATTAATAATTAATTATTTTTAATTGTTCAAAATAAAATGGGGGCCTTGTTTGGATATAATTTAATCCACATAAACACTATTTTTATGATTGATATGTTCAAAGATTAAATAATAATTAATTATAAGATATTTAGATTATTTGAAATGTCTACAAAATTGAAATTGGATTATAAATTTTTTATAATTCATGTAATATCATATATTTAAAATATAAATTCAAATTAATGATAAATATGAATGAGTTAACATTGAGATGGATATAAAATTTTTATATTCAAAATCAAGTAATGACTATAGTACTGAAGCTGAAAATTATAAAAGGTTTTATAATTAGTTTTTTATGAATTGTACATAAATGGCTATCTCATGTTTAAATATTTGAATTGTTCATTTATTTATTTTTTATTCCACTTTGTATTCATGTTTATTAAATTTTCTAATAATTGTGAATAATTTTTATGGTTTACTTTAAAATATTAATTTACTTCTATGATAGAGCCTTGCATTACATGATAATATTAACTCTATAATAATTCTTTTCTTCTACCTTGACCATGATTTTTAATTGAAATTATTATCTTGAATTTAGATAATGTATAAATTTTATTCATATTAGGTGCTACAATTATGATGACTTGAATTTACTTTTGATTAAAGTATCCTTGGGTAGAGGGACTTGGGCTCAGATTACCTACCTACATGGAGGCTTATGGATAGTCTAGGAATGTTAATGGGGTTTGTTATCTATCACTATGGGATTACTCAAGTGGATAATTTCAATATCATATAATTATAAAATTTTACATGAATTATTCATGTACCTTATATGTATAAATAATCTATATATGTACAATAATTTGTACTTCTAGTATTGCATGAGAAACATACACTTTTGGGTTTTGTAAAGATTTAATCATCAATATGGTTTAAATATATTGGTTCTGGGGAGAGAATAGTATTCCAAAATAAATTACTAGAAGCATGCATACATAAAGTAGAATAACATTAGATAATATTTTGAGATTAAGTCCCATTATAATACTAAGTGTGAGATTCCTTCTGAAGAAGAACTTTTCAAGACCTCGACCAACTAGCCAGATAGGTCATTCTATCATTGGGTTATTCTATATTATCAATATTAAGGAAATAAAGTTATAAGTGACTATGGATTTTCCTATTGGGTAGGTTAGTATAAAGTGGGGTTCTCCAATTATGTCCTTTATTAGAATATTTTTTATATTTTGTTTAGGTTACAGTAGTTAGAAGACCCAAATATAATTAGGCTACCAGAGGAATTGAGTTGACTATATCCATATAATGGATTGGATAGAGGGTTGTTCACTTAGTTATTGAAGAATAAAATATAATATGTTTGGGATGATGTCATACCTAAATAGCTAAACAATGGGAGAAACACTAAAATGACATGAAGATTAGTGAAATATAGATCTTGGACCACTAATGGATATGATGGAAATTAAAGGGGGTAATGATTTTAGTGGGAACTCATTTAATAAATCACCTTATTAAATTGTAAATTATACAGGATACTCATTAAATAAAATCTTCTATTATTGTTAATATAATCATCATTAATAAGCTAAATTTTGTAATTAATCCTTGATTTGTAGAATATTAATGTAAGTAACTCTTAATAATGGAATCTCAAGAAACATTATCAGGTAATATTGATGATTTATGAAAATTTATTAATTTAATTTCCATGTATTGAAATATTAGTAATAAAATATGACTATATTATCCAACATATACATAAAAAAGTTCATGAAACTCCATCTAATGTCTTTTTAAAGTATGTATGTTTTTTAAATTGATTCATTTATTTTGAAGGGTATTTGATACTAAATTTATATTTTAAAAAGTGTTGTAAGAATATAGGAGTTCAAAATCAAAGGAATAATTGGTTGAGCTTATAGTTTATATTCATGAGATGAATTTAATACTTAATTCATGAAGGATTTGAATGTAAGAGGTTTTATCGATCTGAAATGAGTGAAGGTAAAAGACGTGTATCTTCATCTCATTTCCCTTATGCGATAAGAGAAGTTTTTTTATTCCAAAGAGTTATTGTTAACTAGTATGTGATGATTAATTATATATACATGGTTTAAAATTTATCAATTTATATAACATGTAATGAGTAGAATATATAGATAATAGTGTTTTATCTAGTATTAAATATTTTTCCATGTATTGATAAAATATTTGAGATTGTGTAGCCACCACACATTTGTGGAATATTTTAAAAAATATTATTTTTAAATAAATAATCTTCCAAACACATAAAATACCATATATGACATGGAAAGAATTTTTTATTTATTTAATATTCCTACTAAAAGAAAATTAATGTTATTTACCAACACAAAATGTTTGTGGTGTATCTTAGAAATATATTCTGAGAATAATATAGTGTCTATGATGTTAGTGGGAGTATGTTTGGATTTAAAGAAGTTTAATGTTTGCAAAAAAATTATACCAATCTAAGTTAAAATGAATATTACTTAATATCCTAAGAGAGTTTGGATTTATTAGTAAATAATATTTTATGAAGTTACATTATTTCATGGATAAGTATTAATGGAATAGGGTTCTAATGATGATGATGATGAACTTAATAAGAGTTATAACCATAAAATAGAAGTTTACACTGTAATATTTGATGTTGTGAGGTTAGTATGTTTGAATATGTTCTGGAAGTTAAACTTTTAAGAATGTGATTCCAATATCTCACCATTAATCAAAATGGATTACTTCATAAATGTTTCTCAGTAATGAGTTTAGTGGGGGGGGGTTGTTAGATACAAACATAGATTTTTGACATGGATTACATATGATTTAATGTGTTCAAATAACCTAAAAATTTTAGAAGACATATGAAAGATCTGGCAGTTTATCATATAAGATATGATACATAAGTTTTTACATATGTTTTTTAAATATTCTTAATGATTTTAAGAATAATAAAATTAATAATATTAAATGAAACCTTTATTTTATCATTATTTCACATTGGATACATATATATATATATACATATTTCATGAGGTGTAAAAATAATTGACATGTCAAAGTATGAATTTGAGTTTATCCCTAACTGATGTTTATCATTGAGTATTATAGGTTGTGATGAAATATTAATGTTATTGTGAGTAGATTCTTATATAGAGATTCTGAATATTCTTAGGAGTCACAAAACAAAGAATACGATTCTTTGTGTGCACTGGATAATCCAAAATTATACTACATGGATCGTTATATAAATTTCATTAGAATACTAAGGCTACATGGATAATATTAATTCCCCATTACTTGAGGTTGGTGTGAAACCTAGTATGATAACCTTCATATAGTTATAACATACTTATGGAAGTCTTTATATTAACTTTGCTAATATGGGGATGGTTTGGTATGTTTCTGATCATGTTATTAGTTGAAGCTTAACCAATATTGAATCTTCCCCTCTTATAACAAGTATGACACAAGGTCCCTCGATTGAGATAGATTTTGGGAGTGTGCAGTTGAACCTAGATAATATATATCTTTTTTGATATGGTACATGTAATTCATTTATCCATACAAACTAATGACATATGGTTATTCATTGATCAGATCAGTCTACACTTAGAGAATCATGAACAAATGAGTTAGCTATATTGGATTGAAATTATCTTGTTCCCATGGTCACTCGATGTCTTGGAAAAAGGAAAAAATAAGGGAATTCATGTTTTCATATGATGAATACCAGTGGACGCATGTATATAAATTCATGTGTTTGATTGACATAAAACTGGATCCCTTTTTATCTTGAGTAGTATTAATTATTTTCTATATTCATATCTTTGATTACATATATATATATATATATCAAAGGATTTAAATTTTTTTTCAATTATATAAATTCACGTGGATTACACTTTGTGGTTGACTGAGAGGATGTTGATTTTAATTAAAAGAGAAAATCTAAAATTGTTTTAGTGTTATTAGAAACGTTTTTTTGGATGGGTTTCTACAGGGTATTGGATATGATGTGATACAAGGTGAAGATAATGATAGCATTCCAAAAGTGTTTTTCATGATTTATAAATGATTTTTTGGATATGGTTTCATGAGTTATTTTATATGATATAATATAAGGTGAAATGGAACAATGTCTATAAGGTTTAAGTCTAAGTGGGGGAATGAAGGAGATATTTCATAAATCCATATTTTTATATGATATATTTAGGGGTTGTATATCATATTTCTTGAAATTTATGATTTTAATGAATTATGTATATTATTTCATGTCTATTAGACACCCAATTATTCTTGGCATAAGCTATAATTTATTAATATGCTACTTGAGTTGTAATGTGAAGGGAGTTAATGCATATGATTCATAAACTAGATATGTAATTTGTTAATGCATTTTAACGTGTGGAAAAATCAGCGAAAAATAAATGGGAATCCATGATTACCTATATAATCGATTACCATGGGATAGAATTGGGTGTGGGTTTTCCATTTTATCTTAGCTAAATCTCCTTGGATTCCAAATCTCTCTTTCATATTTCTACTTTTCATAAAAGTTACTATAATACTATAGAGAATAGCTAAATCCCATATTAACATTGGATGGTTCATATTATCATGTGGATTATTATATAGTTGGGATTCCTATGTTTTCTACTTTGGAGATTTTATAAAACTCATCAGATGAATATAAATTGTTACAATCTATCTTTAGTGAATGATATATATGTTTTAAAATGTTTCTTTATTTTGGGATTTTATACATAGTTTCATATTTCATGCATAGATATCCTTTTACATGGATTTAAATCATTTACACTTCATCAAATGATTTTCATTATACTCTTCCAAAACCCTTCACACATTACCTCCAAAGAAATTATAACCCACTACTGCAAACATTTAGTGGTCAAGAATTACTACCCCTAAATACATCACCCCTAAATAATTTTCATCCAAAGAAATAATAGATGAAAGTAGAATAAATATCCTTTTATTCATCATATTATCAATTATATTATAATAAAAATTAGAAATATTTATCCTGTGAAAGTGTTAGAGGAGGTACAGGTGTCAAATCTTGGGAATAAAGACCAAAGTAGTGGATTCCATAAATTTTTGTATAAATCCTCATCAAAAACACCCCTCATAATAATAATGACATCCTATTAAGGATGTCCCATGAAAATATTTAAAATGATCAATTAAAACCATCATGTCTAGGAGAAATTTCTATACCCATACCTATAATTGATTCATAGACCTCATTTTCCTTTGGAAGACAATATATGGACTCATTATGGAACTTTTAAACTCTGGAAAAAATATTATTTACAAATTATTTCTCTTGTAAAACTTTTTCACATAGATAAGATCTAAATATATGTTTAGTGAGAACACCTACAAAGTTTCTGATAGCTAGTTCACCAAGAGTGACAATATTAGATTCAACTAAACAATCCTACATAATCAAGTTAAGTATTCCCATGAATTTTTTTATTAAATACACATGTGGAAGTAAGATGTATTTTGATCACCTTATTGAATCTAAAATTTCCTATACCTCTCTCGGACCTCAACATCTTCCTCAAACAATAAAGTGTTTATCTATTTTTTCATCAACATTTCTTCATTTTCTTGAGTGTTCCATTCCCCAAGATTTTTTTCTATAGATTCAATTCCCATCAATAATATTTAAAATCTATCAAAATCATCTATATGGTTTTCCAGACACCTCATAGTCACCTTCTTGATGTTTTTTTATTTTCCCCTATAGGTGATAAATTGGGAGGAGATTAAAATTTATATTCCAATAGGTTCTAATCACGTGATGAAAGCAATCCTATATAGTCAATTTCATAGTGTATCCAAATTTTATTTTCCTATAGCATATATTTACTATCTCTAAGATCAATGCATTGTGATCTAACAATTTTTTGGTAGGTTAGTAACCTTAAAAATACCAATATAATACATCTAATTCATGTTAGATAGAAATATGTCAATCTTATTCCACATATGTCACTAAACTCAATGATTTATTATCCATGTGAATGACACCCATGCATCATAAGTCTATCAGATTATTTATAACCATGAAATCTTGAAACTCATCCATAAATCTATTGGATGGAATCCACCAACCATTTTTATGAATGATTCAAGAGAGTACTAAAGTTCCCCTCCCCCAAACATAGAAATAACTATAATATCAAAACAATCCAATTCATTCTAGAGTTTAGAACTTTACATTATATCACAATTATTATAAATATTAGTGAAGAGGAAATATTTTTCAATACATTGATCCTTGGGTGTGAAAAATTGGTTTATATCCATTGAAATCTCAATAAAAATAGGATATCTCTAAAAAATACATATATGGTGGTTGTTATGAGAGTTTAGGGAGTCAAAAATCCCATATTCATAAAAAACCATGGATGTCTTTCTATTTGTGTTTAGGTTCTAAGACCATGAAAATTTTATAGAACAAAGTAATCACCAACCACTTGGTGTTATGAAATTTGGAGAACCCTTATCCCATGGATATTCCGTAGAAATATATACATTAAAAAGTTTTTCTATAGAAGATATCCTCAGTGACTTCACCATGTTCCCCATCATAAGACACCAAAGTTATTTTTGTAGAGGCTCATCCTTAGAAAAAAAATGAGTGATGACATAGCAATAGATATTTTTAGGTTTTAGTATACCCTTCCTAGAGTCTCCCCCTACCATTTTACTTCAGATGATGGGTCAAAATCGAAGTCTTCCTCCACTAAATAATGATAATTACATGAAAACACTATGACATTAAATTTATCCTTAACAACCCCTTATTATTCTAATCAAGATCCTGAGTGATTTCATTAGCCAAGAAATAGAATATGTAGTATTTTCAATGATACAAATGTTTTGTCATTGCCAAACTATATATTATTGGTCTAGATGGTTATGATTCCTCTACCTAGTTGTTGGATATGACCATATTTTTAAAGGTGGAGAAATATAGGAAGAGTACTTTATTGATAGTGTCAAAATTCAGGATTGGTAATCCATATATTATGAAAAATACCCCTTCTATTTCTAAAAAATAATTTATTACTAATGAGAAACTAGATACTAAGACATAACCAGGGAAAAACATTCAATTAATATTATAATAAATATCCAACATGTTGGAAACTATAACATTATCATAAGTGTTGCCTAAGGTTTAGTGATATTACTCATAACCCATCACTGAGGTGAGAGTTTTCTTCTTTCAATTAAATTAGGAAATTATCTTGCATCTACCACAAATATGTCCCAAAATGTAGAAATAAATACAATATCTTAAATCGACTTCATATCAAAATTTATTTCAACAAAATATATCATCCACAATACATGGATACATTTTATCTAAAAGTGTATGGGATAGATCAATTTACACATAGATACGAGGAGACATATGAAACATTAAATCACAATTATATTGGACAACTCAAAGGATGTGGCCTAAAAAATTCACTTATAACTTAAATAACTTCTTGGTTTTGGAAGGGGAGTGGAATCCTTCAGAGATGAATCCATATAGTAGTGAATTATGGGTCTTTCCTCTTGTGAAAATCGAGACTCCATCAGAAAAGGTGAAAGTGGGCTCAATTTAAAACCAAAGTACCGCATGACCATGCCAATATAAAATCATAATTTGGTTATAGAAAAATACATAATTGTCAGGAATCAAGTATAATGATAGAACTTAGAGAATATATACCCTAATATTAATTTTTTATTGTAGTAAATTACAAAATATATGGTCATTCCCACCCCAATTTTTTCGAATGTGTCTATTAATAATGCATAATGATATTTGAAAACTCCACAGGTAAAATACCAAATACCAATGTTTCATCCACATAAATATGCGTTTTAAAAGATACCTATTTTGGAGGATCCCATAGAACACAATCTCGATCTTCATATTGATGAGGGGTTTTAGGATCACCCACTTAAGCTCCATATTTTGGTCGAGAAATAGGGGGTTGAATACTTTCTATAGATTCTTTTAATGAAACCTTGACATGAAAAGAATCTCAGAAGAGATACTATCTTAAGTGGATGTCAAATTCGATGAGGAGGCCTATATGATGACTGAAGGAAAACAAGTGAAAGGTGAATTTGAAAATTGATATTGTGGCACATGTCACATGTACTTAGAATAATACACAACTATTTAGGGAAATCAAACATTAAATAGTGAATTTTACTAAATTGTTGATGGTCTTTTTGGACATTGAAACTATGTAGATTGGTAGGAATGAGTGTAATAGACCATGATTATCCTATTAGTGTAATTGAGACTAGGTGATTATTTTACTCAAAGTGATTCGAAGGTGTAACCACTCATCATAGTCCAATCCATTAGAAATGTGAGGGTGGTTTTCCATAGGTATTATAATCTCTTTAAGAGAGGAATTAGGATATGTTGGTAATTTTTTCTAAGTAGGAATCCTTGTATGAATTGGATAGTATGGAAGAATGTGCTACCATAAAGAAAGTTGGGTAATTGGTTATGGATGGATCTTTCATATTCTTAGATAATGGATGGGTATAAAGAAGTTTCCATGTGTTACAATTCCAAGGGTACGTTCACGATGCGATTAATAGTATAAGAGGATGCCTGGGTAGGTGTATTTAGACAAATGTTATGTTTTCTAGTATGTGATAAATATATAAAATTTATTCATCTATTCACAATTTTTTAATCATAGTTAGTAAAACAATAATTGCCTATGGGATTTAAAAACATCCAAGGTTATAGTTTTAGATGTGAGTATTCATTATATGATTGAGTTTCCAAGAGATGAATCTAGATTTATGTTCTTATTGTTATGTATTATGTAGTGAAAATAATATATTTGTATTTTTCTATGAGATAAGATATGGTAATATATTTTCTATTAAGTTTTATTCATCTAGAATATGTTGACGAAAGGTGTATTTCAACAGTGATATTGACGAGGTAATGGATCAGAGACCTCAGATTCACAGATGTGTATTACACCACTAAGGTGATTTATTTTCATGATGTTCTAGGGTAATAATTATGAGTAAGCGGATATAATGTTTCTTAGATTAATATTTTTATTTAAGTGTTAAAACTTTCCTTATTTTATTTTCTATATGTGACTCTATAATTCATATTCTTTTCAACCATGGTCATATTGGCAGTGAGTTTGGGACACTATTTTGAATTTATCTGATTATTTCCCATAGCCAGACTGACTATGAGTTTAGGATTCCATCTATCATGTTCTAAGTATTACTCATGGGAAGATCAACTATGAGTCTGGGGCATAATATATAATATTTTAAATATGTCCCATGGTCAGATGAGATATGATTCTAGGATTGAATATGGAATCATATGAGTATCAACCATGTCTAGAATAACTATTAGTCCAGGATAAAATCTCTAATCTTCGAAGTGTCTCCCATGTTAAGTCTAACTATGATTCCAGGACACCATATAATATATTTTAAGTATAACCCAAAGTCATAATATTTATTATTATAGGAATCATTCTATATAATATTTTTCTTAATAGTGGAAGAAACCCCAAATACATCGATAAAGATCAAAATATATGAGTCCGGGTGTTGTGGTGGCCTAGTTAGAACAATATTACATGACATGTTTTATTATTTTATTTTTATTATTTATTTATTTATTTTATCATATGCACATATAATTTATATTTTATAATATATAAGGGAACCCAATGGTGGTTCTATACTACATTTTAGGCTCACTTCCTACATATGAACTTTAGGTTACATGATGATCTTATGTCTATAATGATTGTATTTTTAAAAATTATACATGAGATTAATCTTGAGTGACTTGATGGTGTTGGGATACATGAATGAGGAAAGAATATTTTTTATTATTATGTATAATTATATATATATATATATATATATATTAGATTCCTTTTGTATTTGATCATCTCAATGAGTGATCCTTATGATGCATATATATATTAAGTACATGGATTAATTTTGTTAAAGTATATTGATTTTTAATTTTTACTAAGGGTTGTCTCATATTTATGAATCCTTATACATACTCTATTGTTATCTATTATTATCTTATGTTTTTATAGTTTTATTTTTTATATTATGTTTTGATATCTAGATTATAACCTCATCAACATAACTTATAGACTTTTATTAATAGTCGATAGTCCATGACATATGGGGAGGCATCCCTATATTCTTGTAGTTCTACTAGATATATATTTATATGTATAGGTCCGTTTAGGAAATTTATAATTGTATCTGATCATTGTTTTAGTTGTTTTAATATTTAGTACATTGTATATAGAGGTAGGGGTGGTCATAAAATGGGATGTATAGTGACCTTGTGCACTATGGATGCCATTATGGGAGATGTTCAAGTTACTCTAGATATATTATTAATGTTATTAATTTTCATTATTATTGTTGAGATATTTATTCAAGTATGTGGTCCTTGTGAGGGTATTATTCAAGATTTTACTATTTGACAAAGATGGAATGAGTGTTTGAGTTCATACATCATACAAGGAATATTTTTATACTTGAAATTTGTATGAATGTTTGTGATTTCAAAATGGATATCTAGAAAACAAAACGGGTTTTTAAAAACAATTATTATGAATAAAAATATTTGGGAGAAACATTTTGTGAAATGGGTTTTGGTTAATTATAACATTAACAATAAGTTAATTGATATTTCCCCAAATAATATATTAGGGGATCATTAAATAATTTAAATTTAAATGGCGGGGTTTTCATTTTATTTCTTTGATATTTTGATACTATATTTATACATGTGTGTCATATAATATCCCAATTATGGGTATGTTTGTGTGTTATATTGCTTGGGCTCAAAAATGGGAATTTTTTTTCCATGATATGGTTTCGTATAAATAAGAAGGGTTGGGTTGGATATAAACCCTATAGTGGTTGAGATAACTTATTGTATTTCATGAGGATAGCGAGATATGAATCTATATTCAGTGATTTAAGTGGATTTAGGGCCACGTGAGTGGTTTTTTTATTATTTATGTAGTTGTGAAATTTATTTAGTGGGTTCGTTGGTTATTTTTTCCACAAAGGAAATAAAGTAGTAATCATATATTGTTTGATGTGTATAAGATTGTGTGACCAAGGTTGAGTGAAGCATGTTAATATTATTCAAAAGTTGAAATGACACTCAAATTTAATGGAATTGAGTGGTTGGTTTTTCTTAGTTTCTTCTTTGATTATATTATAAGTGAAAGAATTGTCAGTTCATTGTGAGGGTTTCTCTGACATTAAAAGGTTAATTAAATTGTTCAAATTCACTTTTTGTTTGATATTAGAATATAAAATATTGTATAATAATGAGATGAAGACTATTGTTATGGATCAAAATTATGAATTAAGAGGCATGGATTTTTAAAGGAGTGAGATGATGTCACATTCTCAAAAATAACATATATAATGGTAAATGTTGGATGGAGAAATGGATGGACCATTAAGACATGATCATTAGTTGAATAATTATTTTATGAGAAATTTTAGATAGAAAATTTCTCCTGGAATGTAAAATAAAAGATAAGGGTCCCATATAGTTAATAAACAAACCCTGGAATAAGTAGTTTATTTGTAATTATAACTATTTGTATAATGTTCTCAAAAAAAAGAAATGATGTTGTTAATGTAGTTCATATATCCTAGAGAAATTATATGAAATCATTAGGGGATTTAATGATACATAGGATTGACTGGTAATTAAAATAGAATCGAGTGGATTGGTCCTGAGGTCAAAATAGAAACCATGTGGGATAGTTATATAATGAATTTATTGAATTTTTGTGGTAAATTTGTAATGCCCCGACCCTAGTTACCCAGAGTCGGTGCATTATTACATAACGTTGGCATGATCACAAGAAAGATCAAGTCTCTAAAGACCGATTAGTTAAGTAGCCTTGGAAACACTAGATATATTCATAAAGTTTTACATTACATCATAAAAATGAAAACTACAACAACATAGTCTCCATATTCCACACTCTTATCCCCTCATACTATCCCTGCAGGTCATTCATAAATTACATCTTCACATCCGGGGACAAAATAAAACATATAGAAGGGGTGAGCTGAATTTCCCAGTAAGGATAACAATATAGCGGAAACATTCATAAATAAGAATAAACATTTAAGGCAGTGTATTACTAAAACAAAAGCCTTTTAAACATGATCTTCAACATAGTATGGCAAAAATAAATGAAATAATGTCATTTAGTTATTCACATTGATATTCTACTAATAGAACAATCACATGCAATATCAATAACAACTTTCATAATGATGGAATGCATAATGCCAGACTATCATAACCACATATCCAAGGCCTCATGCCAAAACTACAAATAATATTTTGTCAAGGCCTTGTTCCAAGACACTAGTTTGTCTCATGAGACCTACGGATGCATCGAGGAGCTATAGCGGGCTCTACCCGTCACATATTAAGTCCAATGCATTCCCATATAAAAGGGTTTAAACATAACATAAACATTCGTATTAAAATTAGCATATGAAATGTAAATACTTCATCCATAAACCATGAATGGTATAAAAATACCAAATTCACAGTTAAATATATCACAAAATCTTCAATACAATATAGAAGTTTTGTATCATAATAAATCAAATTCAAATAAGCGTAAAATCCATCAAAAGATGTTGACATAGATGAAATCAAAACTCTTTTTATAGAAATATCTATTTCTATTTTGAAATCATTTAAGAGTCATATATTTATAAAATAAAACATTTTCTTTGAAAATATTCTTATAAGATTGTAAGGGAAGCTTCGAAGATTTTATAACAGTGGAAAATAGCTACACCCACCGTATAAGTTAAAAAAAAACATTCTTACCATAATTCTAACAAAAAGGTTAAAAAGGACCTTGTTTGGAAAACGACAGAAATATTCCTTTATAAACCACTTATAAAAGTAAACAAGGGTATAAATGACTTTAACCCATAGTAAAAATTTTTTGAAATACATTTTAAAAAAAACCATGGATGTGGATGATAAAGAAGTCCCAGTAGATTATTACTTATAAACAACCTCGAATAATGAAGAGATTGCGAAATAAAACCTTACCTTTTACTTTTACATGGTTGGGGTAAGTTAACCTCCTTTATAATGGTGAAATAATTGTCATTAAATTATAAAATAATCATATATATTAATATTATATCATATATGATCTTTTAACATTGATTTGTTAATAATATCTTAGTATTGTCGTTGTTTTGGGTGTTAACTTACTCATTTTCTTTTATATGTTTTGTTACGTAAGCCGTTTTTGTCATGGATAGGTTGTATATTATTAATATCCAGGATGATATCAAGTCCTTAAACATTATTTTTAAAACATAAAATGAAAATTATACTTGAATGGATATGATGGAGAATGAATCTCATCACGTTCGTGGAGACGGTAGTCCGTACGTACGCACGAGCGATAATATCATTCTTTTGATATTAAAATAATATATAATTGGATGGTATATAACATATACATGATCATTATACTGTTATATTTATTATTTACATGAATTAAAAATCATTATTATACCCATCCAAATAATAATATATTGAATAACAATTACACCACGACGTGGAGACGGTAAGCCGTTCGTACGCACGTATGGTGACATGTCATTCAAAGGATGGATAGAATACTGAATATGGTTGTACCATATTTATAATAATATTAAAGTATATAGTTGATACTAGATTAATTATTTTAGAATGGGAATAACAAAGAAAGAAGAAGTTGAAGAAGAAATGAATTTGAAAAAGGGTGGTGAAAACATTACCTCTTCTTCGGGTTCTCCCTTTTGATTTGATCAAAAGGGCCCCATAAGTTGGATTTCTGATCAAACTAATGCCTCTAGGTTGTATTGATGGATGTTTAAAGAGTATTAGGGCAGGGGTTGGCCGAACCAAAAGGCTTTGAATGTGTGAATTAGTGAGAAGGGGGAGTTCCATTTTATAAGAGGGATGAGGGGCACCTTTGGAAAAGCTAAAAATATTATTTTATAATAAATTCATATTCGGTTTCTAATGGCTCCAAAGTAGATTATTTAAAGCTTAAGGTGGGTATGGGTCTAAAACCACTCAACCAATATAATTTATACAGGTTTGGGTTACTATATTAACCTTATCATTATGTATTAACTCTTAGTTAATTAGTTTCACTTTTACAATGTCTCTTTGTATTTTTATATTATATGGTTAATAAACTTACTATATACATCCAAGAGACCCCAAAGTGGTCCATTAATGATACAACTATCATGATATAAGTCTCTTGGACGAACCTTATATTTTTAGTAATTTAATATCAATTAATAATATAGTATTTGTTTTAACAACTCTTTTATGTCAATTTTGACACTATTCAATAATTGATTTTTGTAAAAATCATAACAGAATGATTACATCGAAAAATGTTAATTAAGTAAATACTAACATGTAATATTAACCTAAAAAATTAGTTTAATTAGTAAAAAGTCAAAAATTATATTTATTTGGGTATTTATAATATCAATTATTTTAATTTTTTTCACTATTATGGTAATTACTGTATCATCATTGTGTCGTAAATAAATTAAATTATTTAATGTATAAAAATTAATAATAAAATATATTTTTGTAGGAAATAATTTTATCTTTCTAATGAATATTTACAATCTAATTTATCTTATGTATAACCCCATATTAAAAATGTTTTAGTAAATAAACTTTGATTTTAACTCTTTTAACTCTTCTTTGAATTAAATAATAATAAATGTCCTAATCTAACCCAAGTGGACCTAAATGATAATATTTTATTCCTAAGGTTGTTTTTGGTCGATATACACTTGTACAATATAATTTGGACATGTGTTAGGGTAGTATTAATATCATTTTTACCCTTAATTACCATATTTACTTTTAACCGTGGTAAATAAAAGTAAAAAGTTACTATTCACCAAAATCAATTTTCATCTCATTGAACCAAATTTTACTACTTGATATTAACCGTGTCTCTCGGATTTTCGAAATTCCATTCACAGAAGCGGTAAAATTAAGTTTTATGAAAAATTCAGTTTTTTTAACTACCACTTAGTGGTTTCTCTATTCATAAAAAATTGATGTTTTTCAGAACAATCCCAAAATATCACCAAAATCTATAATTGATATTCTGAATTCAAAAATGATGTCTATTTTACAAAATTCCAAACATATAAGTTTCATTAATTAATTTTATAATTAATTCCTGTTGTCACACCAAAAAACATGTTTTTAAGAAACAATATATATCCGAAGATTGACAATTGTTTATGTCCAATTTCAAAGTGAAATTAATTCTAATGAACACCATTGGATAAAATTGTAAAAATATATTCTAATTATACTTTTAAACCAATCAATAATATAATTTATCACTATAAATTATTTTCATTAAAAAAGTTGTTTTTAAGTATTTTTCACTATTCATAAAAATTGGAAGTTCTCATAAAAATACCAAAAATTCAACTTAGGATAATTTCGATATTCCGAATCCAAAAATGAAGTCCATTTTGAAATATAAAATATATATAATTTCATAAAGTAGCTATTAATATTCATAATGGCTAGTTTAATTGGTTGTGGTGTGTTAGAACTCGATGTTGTGTACAACACATGCTATCGCATTATTCAAAGAGAAGCGTACCATAGAAGTTTTAGGTGATACAAAATTTCCACTAAGAAATAAGTGTTGAATTAATGGGAATCTGAATAAAGTGATTTGTGATATTGGAATCATTTTTTAATATCTCTGAATGGATTTGAAGAGTTTTTATTAGGTATTTAATGGGAATCATGACAAAAAGTATTGGTATTATTGAGATAAGATTATTTTGTTTTAGCAGGTTTAGTGCGAAATTCCCTTATGGACTCGAGCATGCTACCAGTAAGCAATAGTCACAAAAGGCCAATAAGATTAGGCGATGACTGTTAAAAATAGAGAAATATTTTAAAACCTAATATCCCGACTTATAGGTCAAGATTGATGGGTTTTTGAGAATAGGGATTAAGTGTAAAATCCTTATGGAATGTCTATATTCAAGAAAGTTGGTATGAAAGAGGTTTAGGTTAATTTAATATTATTATATGGAATTCCATTTTTGATTAATTAGAAAAACTAATAACTGATTTTGGACTGTGGAAATGATTGAATTGGGTAATCAAGGATTAATTTGAGATACCAAGATATATATTATAAAATTTATTCAATAATATTTTTAAAAATACCAATTAGAATGAATATATAATTTGTTGAAAATTTTAGTATTGCGAGTTAATTTCTTTAGGTATTATTTGATAATTATATGAAATATGTTTTGGGTATTAGTGTATAAACGTACATATTTAGTGGATTATAGTGATGGGTCGGAGTGAGAGGGATATACATAATATAAGAGAGTTTGTGATATAGAGGATTAGATGATTCTTTAATGTGAAATTGGATATGATTAGGTGGTACATGATTCATGTGTTTCATTTAAGGTATGACTGATGAGTGTCAAAGACTGAAGTGAGGGTAGGGGGATTAGTAAAAATCCATTTAGCTGGATTAGGTGCAAGGGAAGTATGATTACAACCCATCTAGAATTATAAATATATTGTGTAAATGTATAATATTGGTGAAATTAGGGATCAAAAGAACATTTTTAATGGTTCTCATGGACGATAACACCTATAGTAGGTAGTTTTTAAAAATATATATCACCATGGGTTTGTTATTTTAGAGAAAAATTTATTTTTTTATTAGATATAGATTTTTTTTTTCATATTTTTAGATTGGAATTTCAGGGTTTGACTATTAAATTTAAGGTTATTATATATGGTTTGAAAAAAATTAGATTTTGGAAGAAGAGAAAAAAATTTCTGGGTGGACACATTGTTGGAATTTAATAAAAGGAAGCCATCAGGTACCTAGTATAAGGGAATCAAGTAATCAGTGACTACTCCAGGGGGATAGAGTCCCAAAAATAGCCACTGAAAAACTAATGGGGTTATATTGGGTTGTTGGTAAGTTAATGGGTACCTAGTACATTCCCACATAGTTCCCAATATATCTCTACAATATTCTTCAATTTGTAGGGGAAAACATGGTTTTTCAATTTAATATTAAAACCTCCACTTAAGAGGCCTTCTTCACAATCAGTTGAAGCCAATGCGGCCATACCTTCTATTCCTATTATCCCTCCCCTTTATTACCCTTGGATATATAGAAGATAGAGTAAATCAACACAAATTTACTCCCTCTTTTTCATCTTGTTTCCATCCTCTCTCTTTTCTATGATGTTAAATTGATATATATGGATATTTGAGGATGATTCCATTAAATATTGTTAATATTTTCCTAAAATAATAGATCATACATGTGTTATGGTAATTGGATATCAAAATATGAATATTTCAATCCATTTCTCATTATTTTGATAAAAATAAATCACCAAATGAGTTTTACTAGGTTTTTACACAAAATTGGTTTAAATTAGTGATCAATTGGGTTAAAAATCATAGGAAATTTTCTAGGAAGGGTGTCAAAGGAATGTCATGGTTCTTCTGAACATTTGTTTCATGGTTTTAGTGTTATGAAGGTTCCCTATGTGTTTTTAGAGCTTAAGCCTCCTAGGATAAAATTTATATTTTTTTTAATAAGTGATAAGAATTAATTAAGTAATTGATATAGTATCGTGTAGGGGATGAGATGCTTGAAAACTCATTGTACAATATTAGATAATGTTTGATGGGTGAGAACAACTTAGGAAGGTATAAATTCTATATTATGAGGTATTTTTTCCATTAACACTTAATAAAATGTTTTGTATTCATGGGGATGGTTACTCACAACCCAAATTTTTGGCATAGAAAACACAGGATAGTTTTAGCAGCATAATAGGTGTGTGTAGATGTTCATGGAAGGGTTTAATGAGAGAGAAAAGTGGTATCTAATTAGTTAGGAATAATAAGAATATTAATGTAATTTTAAAAACACATTACAATATGAACAATTGGAAATAAAAATGCCTATTAAAATGAATGAATTTGAATAAAATGTAAGAGAGAATCCCTTACCATAAGAGGGCGCTTTTAAAAGTTTGGGAGGAGTTTATTAAGAGTTTGGGAAAAACTTGGGAGGTATTTATATAGATATAAGGATAGTTAATTTATGAAAGATGTTAATTGGTTAATTGGAATGGGAGTTTGGGTGGGTATTTATATCAAATAGATGGGATTCATTATTTATTTCAAAACATAGGTTTTAGACTCTAAGTGATAAAATAATAAAAACTGGAAGCCTTTCCATGGTTTTGGCCAAGGGTTTCTACCAAAGAATATTTTTTTTCAATATTTTATTAGGATAAATATCTATCCCATTAAAATAATTCAATTTATAAAGTTTAGGTGAGCTATGTTTTGAAATAATTATTTTAAACTATAAAATATAATATAGGTTTTGGTGGATACATTTTAGGTTTTTTAAAGTAATAAAATAACTTCAAAATAATATTAATCTTAAATGGTAAATCAATTTTTGGTAGTGGATTCATTTTATATAATTTTTTATATCACTTTTTTGCTATTACAATGTCATAATACACCCCATATATTTACACCATATTTATTTTGTACACCAAAAATCATCTACCAAAGAATTAATGAAAATTTTACTATTGACTAATTTTTATGTTTTCATTTAAAAAACTAATATATATTTTAACAAAAAAAATTATAAATATTGTTATTTATACTTTTATACAAAAATACATATTTATTGGAAAATACTTTTTTGACACTAACAATTTTTTTAACCTTAATAAAAATTACAAGCATCTTCATTAAATTATATTATCATTGATATTTAAATAAATATTATTTAATAATAATATTTCAGGAAAATATAATTTATTCCAAAAATATTGAATTTATCAATTTTTTAAAATAATTGAAATTAGATATTTAACAAAAATACAATTTTGGTTTTTTCATATCAAAATATCATTTTTATTCAACTCATTATATAATAATGTATATAAAGTAATAATGAAAAGGGTTAAATATAATAATTATTCTATTAAAAAATATATAAAAAATTATTCTACTATGTTATAGATATATACCCCTTTTTTACACCATCTTACACCTTAAGGGTAAGGTGTGTAGTAGTTATACTTTCTTGGGGCAGTTCAATGAACATGGTTTGGGACATGACATAGATAAGCTTAAACGTATCCCATAAATAGTTTTAGTTAGTCCATAGTTCTTGAATATTAGTTTTGGCGTGGTTAAGGAAAAATATCTATGATTAAATCTCCCTAGAATTCACTGATAAATGGTATTTTTTGGGTATGATCCTACTGTACATGTTTTTCAATTCTACCTTTACTGTTAATTAGATCATATCATAACCATTAATATATACTAATCTTAATTTTCATTTTATAATTACTATAAATCAACATTATGATGGTTAACAACCTTCTAAGCATGATAGGATATATTTTACAATGGTCCAAAATAACCAATGAAATATAGTTCATGAGTTTTATATTACTACATTAATCAATAAAGAATTTATTCATTCATAAGGGAATTTAATTTATAAATGTTCAGTTCATTATAGTAGAAAATATTCCCTTCTATAATTGAATTAAATATAAAATAAAAAAAGAAATATATGTTTGAATACAATAAATACAAGTATCTAAAATTAATGTATAGACCCAATCAATAACTTATACAATGGGAAAATTGGGAAATAAAAAATGAAAGTTGAAGTTTTACATAATGTCAGCCTCCAAATAAGTCATTAATGATATAAAACCCTAGATACTCAACCAACATCTTTAAACTATAATATTGGTAACCCCTATGATATCCAACCATTAATAAACAGCTTAATCTTAGAAAAGTAAGGTTTTATGTTATCTATAATATCCATGAAGGGTGTGTGAATACTTATCCTACTTATCATATATACTTCAGGAAAACACCTAGAATACGAGATGAGTTGAGTAGGGATAATTGATATCCCTTCTTGATAAACTATGATTATAAAAATTCATCCCATGGAAGTCAATGAGAAACCATCATTATATAAAAGGTAATGGTGTATAATAGAGTTAGGGTATCAGAGGGCCATCTATTTAGGAATATGGGAAGGGGTATATAGTATTCAATGTGAAACACTCATCCCATTCAACCTTGTACATAATTTCCTGATAGTCCTACTCAAGTAGTGTATATATGAAATATACCATACCAAAGTAAAATATAATATTCACCTCAAAAAATATAAACATTCTTAATATGAAATCATAAACCATTCTCACGTAACATTTCGGTCATAGAAAACACCATGATCAATAGAGGGTAAGATATGAGTTATTTATAATGTAAAATTTTCTATCATATCTATATAACATAAATCATGATTACTGAAAATCATTACATTAAAAATAAGTAATCCATGAATAATATATTATCAAATCCAATCCTATATCCAATAAATAAGACTAATAGGGGGAAAATATGCAATACCATTTTCCATAGGGTGTTCCAGTAACAAGTCATACCAAGGTTAAGCTAATGTGTGGGTATACCCCATGTTATCTGATTTTATAGCCAACATGGAACTATACATGGTAAGGATAGAATCAAGTGTGTACTAGTAGTAATTTAGGTAGTTTATTAAATATTTCATTGGTTGTAACCAGTTCTCACTGATAAAAACATTTGAAGTATAAATTTAGGTTTAAATATATATTTTAATATTTCAATTAAAAAATAATTTTACTTTCCAAATTCAGATCAAATTATTAAAATAGACTATAATGAAATGATATATATTTTAGGAAGGGATTTTATTTTAAAAAGAATATTTTAATTGATTAATATCTTAATAAATTAAGAAAATATATTATGTTTAGTATGAAAACATATATATAAAGAGATAATATCAAAGTATTAGTTTTAACCATTTTTTTTATAAAAATTGACTTATTAATTAAAATAATTATAAAAAGATAAATTTTAAATAATAAATGCCTTTGTATGAAACTATGTATTTTTTTACTTTTTTTGATAAAATCAAAACCAATTGGTGTATTGATATATATGTTATCATTTAAAAATTTGGGATTATTTTCGCCCAAACAATTTCAAACAAATTTTATAGCCTAGAAATTATGTATCCATAAATTAATTTACTAATATGGAGGTTTTTTTATGGATCATGACTTATAATTCATTCAGGCTATAGTGGGAAGAAATGATCTCACATTATAAGAAATGATAAAGGATCATGAGAGTATGTTTTCATAGTGTAACAACCTTAAAAGTGTCATGTTCATAGATTAATCTCATTTTTATATATATTCTAAAGTAACATGATTAATAAAACACATCTACCACTAAGGGATATTATATCAGGTTTCAAGTTTGTAAAAATTAGAGCTTAAACACTAATGTATTCTCTTCATGATTTAAATTTGAAAAAAACACAAAATTTAATATATACCATGATAGATATTTTTATACAAGGAAAAAATAAATATTATTAATAAAGAATATTATCTATATTCAATTAAGTTTTACATTAACATAAGTGAGAAATAACTTACATGAAACACCCAATAACGATTGCTTAAATTGGAAATATATAATCAATATTATACCACAGGTTAAATAAATAATCATTGGGAATGATCAAATTTCTATCTGTAAATAAGAGAAAAATATCATATAATAATAACTATGAAAATATAGTTTATATATTATGATTATTTTATAAAAACTAGAGGAAACTATGTCATAGGACTTAGCTAGAAATTCACCTGAAGGGTTAAGACCACTTATCAAAACCTACATTATAATTCAAAAATTCAAAATATATTCAAAGGATACTCTAATATATACACAAAATTAATATTAATACTTAGAAAATATTCAATAAAAATAGTACATAATAATAATCCACTATGATAAATGAATGTTAAATCTCAAATAAAGCTTAGGAAAACAATTCCTATAATATACTCAATACCATGATGAACTAAAGTCCCAATTAACTTCACCCAAGAATAATTTGATTTTATTATAAAATCCGAATATATTTGGAATAAAATATAAATTAATCACCTCATACCATAGTGAAGATAAATGGGGGATAACTACCCACACAATATTTCTTTAGACAAATGACGAGGAATCCCTGAGTTGAGATGTGATTTCACCATTCATTGGTGAAATCACAACATCAAATTATTATACAAGATAGAAAGAAATAGGGTTGAAGATACTAATAAGAAATTGGAAGATAATTGAGAAATTTAAATTAATATTTGGTTTAAATAACACCCTTGTATCACCCTAGAATCCCAAATCAAAAAAATGTGATGAAGATGCCCAACAAGGGAGCCCAAAAGAAGTGTAGATGATCCAAGCAGAATAATTATTTAAAATAAAAAAATGGGGTGAAAAAGAGAAATTGAAATATATAATATCAACTTATTTTAAAAAAAATTACTTAATCATGTCAAGTACTCGTTACAGGGCCTTCAGGTACTTGGTGGTCCACACAAAACACCTCCCTCACTACTTAGACTTACTAGGTACCTTGAGCCACATAATGTTATAAATTACATGTGGTACCACCTCTAAAATTCGACCAAACCCCTAAACCTTATACTAATAATATAACAATGTTTAAAAAAATTTAGGATTCCATCCTTATACCTAAAAATTCAAGAATAAATCCCATAATTAAAATTGACCTCTCATCAAAAATTTGAAAAATTAAATGGGACCATGTTTTTCAAACATATTTCCAAAATTGGTTCCAAATTGCACCTGTAATTTATCCACTAAGATATGGGTCTTTACATTGAGAGTAGGGATTCTTGGAGTCATATAACACTTATTCAGTGCTCTTTTACCTTGAAATTATAGGGATATTATATATGATTGATGGGTCCCCAGTTTCTTAGTTATGTAGGTATGGTAAAGTGTTATACCTTTCCTTCATGTGATTTATATACATGATTTTGGTATCAATTCAGTTATTACCCATGGTTTAACTACAAGTTACTTCAAGAAACCATATGAAATTTATCTTATTATAACACATGTTTGGACTGGTTAAGAGTTTGGGTTTCATCTGACATATTATAAGTATCTCCCAAGGTTAAACTGATTATGAGTTTGTGATGCCATATGTTAGATTATGAGTAAAGTAATTGTGGATATGGGATTCCATATGGTATATTATGTGTATATCCCATGGATAGTTAAGATATGATTCTATGACACCATATGGAATCTTATTATGGTTTATCATTTTTTTATTGGCTATGAGTTTTAAATTCCATGTGACATTTTATAGGGATCACAGATGGTCAGACCTAGTATGAGAATGGGATTCTATCTGGCATCTTATGATTATCTCCCATATTTAGGAAAACAATTATTCTAGAATTCCCTCAATACTATATTCTCCCCAACGTTCAAGAAAAACCATGATTCCCTTACAATGGTCAAAACATGTGAGGTTAGGTGTTGTGTTGGCCTAATTAACACACAACAACCCATCATGTTTTCTTATGTGATATATGATATTGTTTTACTTATTTTATCACACACTCACACTTAAATGATGTTATTAAATATACAAGGGGACCGATTTGTAACACCCTAATATTTTATTTTATTTTTCATTCAAAAATAATATATTTTTAGATAATATTTTACATGTAACACTGATCAAAAGAAAACCATGATATAACTATAGAAATTTTACTATTTAAATATTACGGTTATAACCCAATTGTTTGTTTGGAAAGTATGAATATGAGTAACCAAATTATGAAATACAGGTTGAAAATATTTCCTAAATCAAATTTATTTATTAGTTTATTGAAAATAAGTACTCAATTTTGAATTATCATAATTTAATAAAATAGGAATTACAACCCTTGGAAGTATAAAACAATTATTTTTCTATTAAAGAAAGTTTTACATATATTATTTATATTCAATTTAAAAAAAATAGGGGAATTATAGAAATTATATTTGATAAAATAGAAATAAGTTTTTATATCAAATATACCTTTGGGTGATCTTTTAAGATTTTTCTAAAAAGATATATTTTTTGGTGAATAGTGAAAAATATTGATGTTTATAAAAATCATTGTTTTTTATATTATTTACAAAGAAAAATTATATTTTACATTATTATTAAAGTAAAATTATTCCCATTTATTTAATAAAGATACAATTATTTCAATAGTAATAAATATTATATATGATTTTGGTATAAAATTATTATTATTTCTTAAAATGAGTACTTTTCTAAAGACAATTATTTGTTCCATTTTGTGCACTTATGATAAAATTAATTTCTATCACTTATAGAAATTAAATCATCGAAATTTTATTTAATACTTTTAATAAACATATTAAATTTATTTAATTAGGCCAATTTCGTTTTTATTGAGAATAAATAGTAATTGTGGTAAACTTTTATCACCACGGTAAAGGGTAATATGGTTTAAACAAGATTAATAAAATCATATTAAGCCTAAAAATAAATCCAATATATTCTTTTATTTAATTTTATAATAATATTTAAACCATAATTATTAAATATATAATAATATGGAATTTTCTTGTCACTTTACTTAGATTATAACATTTATATTATTTCAGGTAGGGTATAATTACCAAATGTCACCATCTCTCACATGTTATGTTTTCCTCATATGTATATTGATAAAAATGGTATATAAATTAATCTATGTGGTCTATATTATTTAGAATAAATTATAATAATTATAATAATTTATTTCTATTTTTAATGTTATAATTATTTAAAATGCTTGCCCATCGTTGATGTAGCACTTGTGCAAGTGGTAAAAAAATCAAATTAAATAGATTTAAAATATTAAAATTTATGTTTTTTGGATCATTTATATTCATGAAGTATTTTTATGGGTCAAAATTAATAGTAATTATTATTTAAAATATTAAACTTCCAACTCCAAGGTAATACTAATATTTTTTAAAGTCAAATTATTTTAATAGTCCTAAAAATGACTTTGAGTATATATTTTGTTAAACAATATTTAATTATTTGTTTTAAAAATAGTAAAATTATTATATTTTGTCAATATAATTTGAAATGGTCAATATTATCCATTATTATATACTTATGATTGATGTATGATTTTAGAATGATACTTTTGATCCTTAAAAACTAATTATTTTATTATCACGGTTAATGTTAAAAGGGTTATCGAGGAAGTTAAAATAATTGAGAAGGTTTAAAATTCCTTGTAAACTTATCTTAATATTATTGTTTCAATTATTTAAAATTTATCAACCTTATTTTTTAATATATATCACTTTGGAGACATTTTTATTGATTTATGACCATATTTTCTAATAATATTTCATGTATTTGTAAGATTTCAAACCATATTACTTATAAAAGGGAACATATTATCCTATATTATACACAAATTATTGATCCACTTATCCCCTAAAAAATATGGTAAAAAATATTATCATGTTCTCAAGACACATTCTATATGTTTTTTCTTCTTAAAATCCAAACTTAGTCGTCCTAAAGAAGAGATCCAAAGGTGGTTTCTCAAAGGAGAGTTAATCATTTTACCAACTAATTTTAACATTATTTCTTCTTCAACCTCCTCAAAATATTCATTAACCAAATTGAAAAATTTAAATAATTAAAATTTTATTATTTAAATTTTATTTTGTTATTATAATAACCATTATCTATTTATAATCCATACTAATAGAAAATGGAAACATCATTTTATATATATATAGAATACACTCTCCACAACCAACATAATTTAATTTTCATGATTTTCTCTAATTATTGGTTATTTGGATATATTTAATGATTATGTATTATTTTTATAATAGTATTATTCTTATATTGAGATAAAATAGTATATACCTTCTGACCTTGCCATATTTTATTGGATGATAATGCAACTCATGCCTATGTGTAGACTACCACCTCTGAAAAGCGATGTAATTTCATCTCCAATTCTAATTTATATGAATTTTCATAAGTATCGATTTAATTAATTTGTATGAAATATATGATACAATTAATATTATTTAATGTAAAATTATTTTTTACCTTTCATTCTTTCCATACATCAAAAATTTAAAACATCACTCATGCATAAGAATGAAATATCATCTCCATGAAGTGATGTAATTATTTTCTCATCAACATATTATATAAACAGTTTTAAAAGGATATTTAATGAATAAATAAATAATTATGAAATTATTAATATGGTTTTGGTATATATTTAAGATAAATCTAAACTTATTATATAGGAGGATCATAGAATGTGTGAAGAAAGTCTGTACTTGGGGTAAGGGTTTCTCATCTTAGTTTTCTATAGGAGACAGATGTCATATTCAACACTTTTTTATTTTTGGATATGTATATAATAACCATGAATTTATTTTATAATTATTTTTATGGTAATTAGAGGGATTTTAAAATCCATATATGGTTCTCTCTATTATAAGGTATTGATTCATAGATTACCAAAACTGTTTGGGTTATTAATCTTACTATTGTTTTATTGAGATTTTTTTTGGTTATTAAACTAGTTGTTTCTATAGGATGTATATACTGACCCTTTTATATATTATATCATGAATATTTTTATATTAATTTTATTTAAAATTTTACTCGAATTTATTTCTTTCTATGGGGTTATGACTCAAAATATACTGATTGGTAGGGGTTTATCTTACAATCTCATTTCCATTTAGGATTATCTATGATAAATTTATATTAAGAAAAATTATATAAAACATATACTTTAAAACCCATATATTTTCTTCTAATATATTTATTTATAGGTTTTTTTATTTCTTCATTTCATTCTCCACAATTTTTTATATAAAATGGTTGGGAACATGTTTATAATAAAATTCAACTTCATTTCCTCTTTAGTCGAGGAAATTTTTATTTCATTTCCATGTTATTTAAAATATTTTAAAAAATGTTATTTTATATGAAAAATGGTTACTTTGAGTAATTTTAAAACTTTTTTGACTCTCTTTTCAATTTATGAAATTGAATATTTATGTATTTATCCAAAATATGTGATTTTGGACTTTTTACAAAAATTTAGAAATAAACATTTGTTTTAACATTTAGAACATAAACTTACTTTACCACAATCATAACAGTTATTTTATTTTAATATTTATTTACAAGTCTCCATGATTATTTTCAAATAAAATATTTTTCTCAACTGTTTTGGAATTTTTAGTGTTTAATGTTTATTTAAAAAGGATATTTTTTCTATTTTTAATAAAATTTTCAAATTCTCTTTTAAAGGTATTTTTTTTATATTTAAACTTCCTTTATGTATTTTTACACTTCTCTAGGGATATTATATTATGGTACTTAGAAATCTATTTAACCAAATGTCTTATGATATTGAGTTTTTTAAGGATTATTTTTTGAAAATAATTTACTTCCCATGGGTTAATTATGTTTTGATCAAATCATTGTCAAACCCATTTATTTTCCAAGAGTTAATCAAGTTATAAATGGAATTATGGATGTTTCTATGAATTTTATGATGAAATGAAATATCTATATACTCTATTCATATTAATTAATATGGGTGAAATTAATATAGATCACGAAGATAGGTGATCCAAATATATCTCTCCAATGAATTGGGTAATGCGATTGAGTTAACCGGACAGAAGTTACTCTAAATAGAAAATTAATCCTACAAAATATAAGAAAATCCTAACTGATGATGGAGTTAACTAGATAGAAGTTACTCCTATCATAATGTTCTAATTATCATGTTTAGGTTATTCCATGATAAAATTATAATGTCATAATATAAATTACAATTTCCCAAAGCATTATATGAGTTCCAATGTATCCTTTGAACAACATTGGTTTCACATGGTTCATGGTTGTTGGATCATATGAATCATGTATTATATTAATTATTCATTCTATAAATCATGATTTATGATCTCAATTTTTAGGGGTATTAATCATATTATGTTATACTCATTCACTTTGATTATTCTCTCTTACCCTTACACATATTTTATGTTTACTTATGATCATAAATTTATTTTCCAATGTTAACCCTTACTAAGAATTTAAGCTCTCCTTTTATTATATTTCCATTTACACAGGTTATGCAGAATGATATTATGTATGATAGGTCTATAAGAGAATTATGTGTGAAATTGTTTTAGTGATATGTTTAATTATTCTTATGGAACATGAAAATCTAGGTAAAATGGGAAAATTACCTTTTGATGGAATCATATGGCCTTTATTACATGAGTTATTTTTCCCAATTATCTAAAACCTTAAACCTAAAATATATTGTCTATGTATGTGACTAAATGTTTTTAGTTTGTATTTTAATTATGGGAGGTTAAAATTGAATCACATTTTCTAGTATCAAATCCTATAATTGTAATATTTTTCTTTTAGAATATGATATGAGTGTACATGTCTTACGTTGTCTCATTTGGTATTAGAGTAGGTTTAGATAAATTTATTAGTTAGGAAGTTATCATATGAATACAATTTAATAGTTAATGAAACGATTATGGGTTTATAATTTTATGTACTATTATAAGTTTTAAAGTATAGATTTCCTTTTATGTTTTTATGTTATGACATCTTTATGGAGACTAATAACATTTTGGGAATGTTTTATTGGGTTTTAATATACCATTGTGGTATATATAACCCTTAGTTTTTAATTGTGATTTAGTGTGAAGTTATTTTGGATGAATTTTATTGGGGGAATAAGATAAATGAAACACTAAACATTTAAGGTTAATTCATTATTTTATAACAAATAAATTATAGTTTATGTGGGAAATGGGGTTATCATATTTTGGAAATATATTCTTACATAACCAAAGGATTGAAAATTGATTTTGTGATTAAGTGAAAAAAGTTAGTTTTGAATAAGTGAAATATATTATGAACATTATATGATTAAGGTTAATAAAATATTATTTTCTAGGATGCTATTTTATTTGTGGAATAAATATTGAGTTAAAGTATAGAAGAATATATGTTTTTTAGTTTTATGGGGATTTAAGTTTTTTTAGGAAATGAATTTTATATTATAGAAAATATATAATTAGGTAATATAAATTTTTGGTATGTGAATTTATGAGTGATTAATTTTATTTAAGGGTAAATATTAATTTTATCATGTATGAATATTTGATCAAATATTTCTGATTTTCGGTTTCAAATTTTCTCAAGCATATTTCAAAAAAAATTTAAGGTTAATTATTTTATAAATGATTTAAGTTGAACTTTGGGTTTTATTGTTTATATTTTGAGGTTTATTCATATTTTATATTATATTAATATGATTCAACCATTTTTTGGTTAGTTGGTAGAAATAGGGAGAATTAATTTTTATCCTTTGGTGGATCTTTTGATCCATTATTTGATAATTTTAATGCTTCGGGAATAAAAAATTCACCATGGTTAATATAATCATTATCCTCTTCTTTTTATTTATTTTCCAAAAATAGGGAATTCCCATAAAAATATAGAATGTCCATAGGGTATAAGTTAGTGAATCCTAAGAGCATCACCTCAAACTAAATCCACTCCTACAGGGGGAAGAGAGCCAAAATAGGTGAAACATGTGACCAACTTGTTATCAGTTTTTTTGAGGCAAGGTAGTATGCTACTTTATTTCCATTGTGATACGTATATAGTAATTCCATACCATTAATTATTAGGCTTTTGAAATTTCTAATGAGATAAGAGACTGACCAAGTAATAGAGGTTATTCCACATAAGCAATTATACATAATTTTAGAGTTTGATTCTACCATAGTGAGATTGATATTGTTATATCTGCACTAAATGGGAGCTACCAACACCACCATTTCCTTGGCTTGGTGAGAGTCAACACCACCAAAAATAATAAGTGAAATATATAATGATCTATCCACTTCTATAATGAACCACTACTCCTCCCAACATGATACCTACACTACCAGATCCATCTTTGTTGAGTTTGAGCCCCTATCTCTGAGAGTATCATGTGATCGACCAACCTTATAGGTCCCCAGTGTTGGTGGAAATGGGAGATCCAGTTTTCCTTTGGAACCTGGAATATGGGGATTCTTTCCAATCCTTATTATGCTAATATAGGTAAAAGATTTTTTTTCTTAAGGATGAAGAAAAACATCGATCACCCTATCCCCTTATAATGTGACTTGTCCCTTACTTGCTATATGTACCAGTATCCCACCGCTAACATAAAATTTATCACTTTCTGATTTTGGGTGTTGTTCTTCACCCCTTAGAAAAAATGGTCAAATAAAGATCCTTCCAAGGATCCTAGATGATGGATACTAGTGAACTCTTTGAAATCATTCTATATTGCATGAACCCACCCCCCTAAAAAATTTCTCAGTTATAAAGGTACGCTTTATTTAACACTTTCACTAGAATGAGTCTCATTATAGTAAATTCATGGGTTGTGAAATAATTTTAAAATAATTAATTTTTTTAGTTTAAACCAATACATTAAATTCATTTTCAAATTAGAATGTTATTAATAATGATTAACACTTATTCCTTTACACTAATGTATATTTATCTTTCACACAGTGTAATTGATTATGAAAAATTTTTATATCCATTTTATCGAGAACAAGATAAAATCGCAAGGAAATTATTCTTTAAGGGGGTGCCTAATATTTCAGTGGGTTTTCTATTTTAAAAATAATCTATTGTTTTATATCATGTTCCACATGCCGTAGAGATCTTAAGCAATCTAGAATAGAACTAAAAATATATTATTATTTAAATATCACTATGATAACCTAGACATTGGTTTAGTGTGTATGAATAAAAGTAATTGCATTATGAAATATATGTTTGAAAGTTTTACTTATTAAAATTTAATAATTATTTCATTTTAAATAAGTAGTTAATTTTTAATAATAAAAGTTAAATAAAGGACTGAACCCTTAAATGTATAAATGGTTATTTTCTATTAAAATTGATTTTACTTATATTTTTTATTTTCATCTAAAAGAAAAATTGATGAATTTTAAAAAGCATATTTTATAAAATGGAAATAATTTTTTATTTCAACATATCAAATATTTCTTAGTGTAATGTTTTTTGATTTTCTAAAAAAATAATTTTTAGGTGAAGAGTGAAAAATACTGATTTATATAAAACATTTAATTTTATTTAATGTGTTTATAAATTACTATTATATTTTTGATTGGGTTTAAAGTGAAATTAGACACAACTTTTTTAAACATAATATAATTAGTTCAATTTTAATGAACATTATATAATATTTTGGTATAAAACCATATTTATGATTAAAACAAGTACTTTACTAAAAATTGTTTATCATTGAGTTTCATGAACTTATAATAATATTAATTTTTAACACTCTTGGAAAGAAAACCATATAAAATGGATTCTATAATTGGAAAAATCATATTAAAACTATGTAATAAAATTGATTTAATTTTTAATTATAATGTATAGTAACCATCATAAAAATTTACCACCACAATAAAGGGTTAAATAGGTCAAATGAGATTTGAACTATGGGATAAGGTCTTAAAATAAATCCATAACATGATTTTTTTTGTATGGATATTTTTTTAAACTAAAATAATCCTATATTTTATAATCTTTAATTTTGGTTCTCGTTTAAATTGATTATAACCTTTATAATATTTTAAGAAAATGATAATTACAAAATTTCTCTCTCTCTCACTCATTATGTTTTCATGATATGGATGTAGATAAAAATAATATATTAATTAATATAATTGATAAAATTTATTATGAATAAACTATATTGGTGATATTAATTTTTTTTAATTTTTTTTGTTAAAGGTATAATTACCTAAAAATCCCACACATCTTTGATGTAGTGCTTGTGCAAAAGCATAAAAATTCAATGTAAATAGTTTTAAAATTTTAAAATTTATGTGTATTGAAAAATTTAATGGCTTTTTAATTTTTATATATCATAATTAATGTAACTTTAGTTTTCAAATACTAATATTATAACTTCATGGTAATCGTGATTTTTTTGAAAGTCAAATTATGTTAATAGTACCAATGATGACTTCAATGATATTTTAAGTTAAAAAAAATTTAATTAATTACATTGCAAATAATAAATAGATTATTTATTATCAATTTCGTGGTAAAAGGTTTTAAATAAATTTTTTTTTCACTTATTCTACACTGAACTCTTTAGAATATAATTATTGACCCTTAAAGATTAAGATTTTTGTTGCCACAGTTAATGATAAAAGCGCTAATGAGGGGGTTAGACTAAGGGACATGGTTCAAAATACCACTAAAATTTTTATAAATATTCTTGGTTGATTTTATTTATACCTTATTCACCTTTTATTATAAAATATGTTACCTTTTATCCATTTTACAAGAAATAAACCTATATTACATGTTAATATTTCATGTATTTACAAGACTGCCACCCACTACAACTATTAAAGGGATCCTCTTGTCCAATATTATAGAAAAGTTATTAAGACACTTATATTACCCAATACCAAAAAAATACTCCCAAATTTCTTATAAAATTATAGAGGGTTTTCTCTTCTTAAAAGATAAACCTAATTGTCCCTAAGAAGGGATCCAAATGATGTTTCTCAAATGAGAGGTAATAATCTTCCCTGAATCATTTTAAGTTTATTTCTTCTTATACCTCCACCAAATATTCTCTAACAAAATTCAAATATTTAAATAGGTAAAATTTTATTATTTAAATATTATTATTTTAATATAATTAACATTATCAAATTAACATCCAACCCAACTAAAAATGAACACATCATCGTGTTTAAGTATGGACAACCATCTCAACGACTGACGAATTATATTTTTCATAGTTCACTCTCATTATTGATTATATAGATGAAATTAATTATTATATATTTTTCATAACATTATTCATATTTTATAAATATAAAATATTATCATCCATACAATCCTCTATTTCATTGTAAGACAGTAACATTGCTTGTGCGTATCTGTAGACTATTATCTCCACAAAGTGATGTGAATTGTTTTTCATTTTAACTTTATATAAACAGAAATAATAATATTTTTAATCAATATATATGATATATAAAATATAATTATGATTCTATAGATGTAAATTTCTATTTAACTATATTTTGTTCCATCCATCGAAAACATAAAACATCACTTATGCATTTGTATGGACTCAAAGTGTTGAAATTCATTCCTCATCAACATCTTAATTGAATGATTATATAAGTGTATATAATTATTAAATATAAAACTCATGAAATTATTAATATTATGAAGATGATGAAACCATGAACAATGTGAATGTATAGGAACCATCGTACCAAAACATGAATGAAAAATGGAACAGTTAACACTTGTAAAAATGATTTTAATCAAGAACTATTACTAAACAGTTGATAATATGTTATAAGTGAATCATATATGGAATGATAAAGTTTAATATGGTTTTTATAATGAATTATAATACATAAAACGTATTATACCAGAGGTTAAGACCATGTATGAAATAATTCAGGACTTGAGGTAAGGGCTTCTTGTCTCACATTTATTTCTATGAAACTAATGTAATATTAACAAATTATTTCCTTTATGTGTTTTATACAATTACAATAAATATATTTTAGGAATATTTTCATGATAATTATGGTTATTTAAAAATCCATATAATTTTATTTATTTTATTTTATTTTTTATTCAAATATTACCAAAATTGTAAGGGTTATTCATCTCAATATTAATTCATTGAGACATGTTTTAGGTTAAGTAACCAAT
Organism: Viscum album; assembly: GCA_963277665.1. Classification (NCBI taxonomy): domain Eukaryota; kingdom Viridiplantae; phylum Streptophyta; class Magnoliopsida; order Santalales; family Viscaceae; genus Viscum; species Viscum album. The sequence goes on from OY728161.1 coordinate 1,970,685,010, forward strand.
CATTTTTATTTGGTGCATATACCACCCCTTTAATATGTTATATCATAAATATATTTATATTAATGGTATTTAATGTAATTTAATTCAATGGGGTATTGATTTATAGTTACCAAAGTGGTAATGGTTTATCGTATAATTTCATTTCACTTCTGGATAGTTGATCCCAAATTTACATTTATCAAAATCGTTTGATTCTTATAATTTAAGCCATATATTTTTTTCTCATATAGTTAATTTTAGTTTTTCTTTTTTCCTTTTACTCTCCACTATCTAGAATATAAAATTATTAATAATTTTTTTATGAAAAGCTAACTTTATTTATCTTTAGTCTATAAACTTTTTCATCAATGTTCTTTAAAAAAATTTCAGTAATGTTATATTATATGATAAAATGATTATTTAAAGTCATTTTCAACCATATGTTACTTTATTTTCAATTTCTTAAGAGGATGTTTTTTCATTTTATTAACAAGGTGCTTTTGGACTTTTTACCAAAAGTGTAAATGAAATATTTGTTTTAACATTTACCATACAAACAGACATCCCAACAGTCATGATGGTTATTTTCCTTAAAGATTAATTTATAAGTTTAAATTTTCATTTAAAATGAAAATATTTTTATGAATATTTTCATAATTTTTATTTTTAAAAGAAACCAAAAAAATATTTTCCCTATTTTCAAAGAAAATTTCAAATGATCACATAAAGGTGTTTTTCATCTTTGTCAAGATCTATTATTTATTTTAATGATTCACTAGGGATATGATATTATGATACCATCTATGTTGTTTTTATGAAATTATTATGACGATAATTATTTAGGTATCATTCCATGAAACATGTTTCTTTACCACATATATCATCACATTATCTTCTTTCAGGAACTTCTTTACACTTGTTTCGATTTTATTTTTGTTTTGATGTACTATGGGATTTTAAAGGATATGGAGATTTTACCAAGGAAAGTAACCTAATGATTAGGTACATATGTTTTTTAATTAATTGACCATGGTTATAAATGTGTTAAGTGTATTATAGGGTTCCCTTTTTTTGTTTAGGGTGAGTTTGGAGTTGTTGGGTGTTTCTACAGGATTCTATTTTTAGGTTCTATCTTTGAAAATAATTAAAGAATTTTTATTTATTTATGTTATAAATAGTCTTTTGGCCACATGTTTTTAGAATTCATTATGACACCAACTAATTTAAACTCAAAAATATTACCTTATGCTTTAAATTCCTACCTCATTTTGTTTTTAACATAAGGTGAAACTTCTTTCGACAAATACGCAAGTTGACACATTTATGTCATAAAATATTGATTTATGATATAAATAACTCATGCATAGTGGTTTTATTTTTTATGAATTATTGATTTCATTACATATTATAATGGCTATCCTTCCAATAACCCAAGTCTTCCTCCCAGGCACAATGAAAATTTTCTTACCTTTTGGACATCACAGTTTGGCGTGTTACCACCAATGAGTTTCCTCACTTTGGTTTTATCCTTCCTTACTCAACCCCTCTTTAGAAGTAGTATGATATCATGTTTTCTGAATGAATCAATGTTTGATCATGATGTGTTTGATATATTATTTAATTATTTGTATCCTTCACCATTATTTTTCATTGTATTTTCTCGATTATGAGAGTTGATTTGATTGTTGAATAAAGTTTAGTGGTTCTATATGATTTATCCTTAAAATTGATACCATAAATTTATTAATTGAATTGAATTGAACTTTTAAATTATTTAAAAACCCAAATTTGGGATTTATGATCGATTTATTTTAAAGTCATGGAGATTATGAAAACTCCAAATATCAATGGAATTGAAATTTTTGAGTGGATTTGATAAAATTGATGGCATTATTTGGAAATTGATTTGATAAAATGATTTGATATAGCTTAAATTGAAATATGATTTGAAAAGGAATCAATTGATGAAAATATATGTTTTGGTTTTGAAATGAGTAAATCATATTGAAAACTAAAATTTGAAAATTGCATTCGTAACAGGTTTAAAATGATTGATTGTTTGATTGATTGAAGCACATGTAAGAATATATAAATAGTGGGTAATTATAAAATGAAAACAAGGATATAACCCCATAGAACTGGATTGATGATGAAAACACTGACATAAACATCACACAACACAATTTTTTTCCCAATGGGGAGCTGATTCCTAATGGCTTGAGTCATGGGATGTGTGAAAAAAATGATATGAGGTCACTAATTGAGTATGTTGAGGATAGTATTTCTAGAAACTAATTTACTAAAAGACATGATACATGGTTCTATGATATACTTTATTTGATTATTAAATTTCATTGATTTTTAGATCTATTTTATTCATTCCAACTTCTTTATTTAAATGATTTATATAAAATGTTCATTTAACCTAGTTTTGATATATCTTTCCTCGCTTTTTATTATGGAAGAATGATTTTATGAAAATATATAGACTTCATTCCATGAATTTTTTATTAAAACTAAAATATTATTTTGTTCAATTGTTATGTAATTGATTATGGAACACTTGGTGAGACCCTACTGATGATTATAGATCACACCCTACCTTTTATTTTAGGTGTTTGTATATTTCCTTATGCCTAGTCTGAGTAATGGGAAAGAGCCACTTTGACGTAGTTGGTGTTCTTGATCTTTGGTACCTAGTGTGATAGAGGTTACTGATAGAGATTTGATCCAATTTTTTCATGGGATATGTATGAGTTTTTTCTAAGGTATAAATTGTGTCTTTTGATGATGTACTATTTGGGAATTATTTTACTTGTTTTTATGGTACTTTATCTCTTCAGAGTGTTGAGAATAATAACTTTTATCTTTTATATTCAGTATTTTTTGAGGAAAACCATTCCCTAATGATTCTTTTATGGTGTTAGGAAGAATTTACAAACCCATAGTGATCGAGAATTACCTTCAGGCCATGTCAGATCCGACCCAAGAATTTGGGTACCACAGTATCCAATACACTTCTTGAAAAGTTTGTATCAAAGCTTCCATGGTATTTTTTTCACCATTCCTTGATGTCAGTATGTAGTTTCATTATATTGGTAGATATTATGTAATATTTATTGGAGATATGAGATATTTGTGAGTGGGTTCCTGAACAACTATCATCATAAATAAAGATAAGTCCCCATGGGTGATTATGAAAATTTTCATCAAGAATGTTTTGATATAATTATATACATTTACCTAATTAAGATCTGATTATAATAGGAAAAATCCAATATTGAATTAATCTTTATGGAATTGATAGTCTAATATAGCTTGTTGAGTTGTTGATCTATTTATCCTTGTTAATGCTTTCAATGTTGTTTGCTGATGTGGTGTAGTATCACACCTCTAAGAATAAATTTGAACAGGCTTCCGGGGGAATTTAATGGTGAACCAAAGTATGAATATCCTCATTTCATCCAATGTCTTTTGGAGATAGTGGAGCATGATATCCAAGATTTTGGATAGGTACCTCACCCATTAATATTAAGGATCCAGTTGTGGAACTTCTAATAGATGAATATAGAGATCATGCTTAAGAGTGTCCTCATTATAAGCCACCATAATTTCAAGGTTCAAATGATCCCAAAGAGGCTGAGGATTAGTTTAAAAAGTTGGATATGTTTTTTGAGTTCTTGGAAACACCAGAGGATATTAAGGTGAAATTTACTACCTTTAATTTTGGGGGACCTAGCAGGAGATGATCATATTTGATGGTTATGGTGAAGAAGCATGTGGGTTTAGAGTGAAATAAATTTATAGTTATTTCCACTGATAATTTATATTAAAATTATATGGTCATAGAAAAATACATGGTGTTTCTCAACCTCAAGTAGGGTGACAGGACTATGACACAATATGAAAACTGTTTTTTCTGAGCTTGTTTAGTTTTCACCTGAGGTTGTTTCAAATAAGAATACGAGGGATAAAGAATTTAATATAGGTATCTGAATGGATATGTTGTATAGGTTTTCTTATAAAATATCACTTTCTATGGTGATGTACTAGATAGAGTGTTGATGGTTGGTCATGACATGGATGGTAAGTCTTTATTTATGAGAGATCCTTTTTCTCCGTTATGTGAGTTCTTTTAAAGAAAATTGAAAGTGTGATTATTTTTTGGTGGTTCTTGATATAAAGAGACATCCGAAACTTATATAGTGCTTGGAAGAGGCCTTTTAACTTTCTTCCATTGTGTTAAGGTTGAAAATTTGAAATGGCTTTGAACTAAGGCACCCAATATCTATATTTTGTGCTCACACTATAGGCACCTAAAGAATGATTTACAATTTTTTATACTTCTCATAGTTTAGTGAGATCATAAATACCAAAAATAATATGGTGCATTCATATACTTCAAGAACTTATGATTTCTGGCCACATTCACCAGGAAAAAATATTCTTCACACAGTTGAAGAGTCTCCAAAAGATGCTTATGTGGGTCCAATGACTGTGAGAGGCACGATAACTATAGCTTCATCTTATGTGAGTAATTTATATCATACTAGTGCATCTCACTCATTTATTTTGACCTATATCATGAATCTATAGAATCATCAAATATTGTTTATTGTGATGGATATCTTTACTCCTCTCAAAATGAAGTGAGAGCATGGACATTGGTGTCATACATATGTTTTCAATCAATCATAGAGAGGTAATACCTAAACATTTATTGTTATAAACTTGTAACCACTTGAATTAATTTTCAGGGTGGATCGGATAATGGATCATAATGCTGGTCTCTTTTACTATGCCCGAGGGGTTTTTTGTGTCTTTTAAGGAGAATGGGACTTGAGTTCATGTATATTAAAGCCTTTTTTTGGTTTTGGTAAGGTTAATGTTGGTGTTTTTTGACATTGAGAGATAATACTGGAGTGATTATCTACCTTGAGTTATCATTCAGTTTCCTGATGTTTTTTTTCTGATTTCTTTTCTTTTCCACCGACAAGGTAGGTTGAATTTTTTATTGATTTTATACCTCAAACTCATCCAGTTTTTATTCCTGCTTATCCTATAAGACCAATTAAGTTGAAATATTATAAATATTAATTATATTATCTTTTAGAGAAAGGTTTTATATTCCTAAGCGTGTCACCTTGGAAGGCACATATTGTCATTTCAACAAAATAAAATATGAAACTTTGGTTATGTATTGTTTATCAGAAACTAAATTGAGTAATGGTAAAGAATAAACATACATTTCCACTGATTTATGATCTGTTTAACCTGTTTAAAGTGGATAAGTGGTTCTTGAAGATCAATCATCGAACTGGTTATCCTCAGTTGAGAGTAAATGAATCTAACATTTAGATGAATTTCTTCAAGAGATGGTATTTCTATTTTATGTATATTGTTATTACCTTTGTTTTAACCAATTCTCATGAAAATTTTATGGGTTTGATGAAAAATATATTTCATTAGTTCCTTTACTCGTTCATGGTGGTATTTGTGGACAACATCCCAGTTTAATCTCAAAATGAGGAGGACTATGTAAGTTATCTGATATTAGTTCTAGAAACCTGAGAAATCATCGACTATATATAATGCTTTTGAAATGTATTTTTTGTATTATGGAAGTGATGTTCTTGGGAAATGGTGTCTTATAAAATTGTATTTCAATAGACACAATGAAGGTGAAAGATGTTATAACATCGGTGCAACTACATGAGCTTTTTGAGATATAGAACTTATTTTGTATTAGTGGGACAATATATCAGATTTGTCAAATATTTCTATATTTTGGATTAAAAAATGACCAATATCACATAAAAAATATTAATGTTCATTTAGGATGAGAAATATCTGAGTTTTTTTGAGTAGAAACATATTTTGACTTCTATGTTGGTGTTGACTCTTACAATGGTTTGAAAGGGATCTTTGATCTTCTGTGATGCATTGGGTTTGGTTTTGGTTTTGTTCTTATATAGGTTTATCACGTGGTAACCTATGGTTCTAGAAATCTTATAACACATGAGAAGAATTGTACAAACCATGATCCTAAACTCTCATAATTGATGTATCCTCTTAAGACTTTTTCTCATTGTCTTTTTGGTGAAAGGTTTATAGTTTATTATATCCACAAAATCATGAGTTATATCTTTTCTTAAAATATATTTTAATCTATAACAGAGGCATTGGGTGGAATATATGTCGAAATTTTATTACTATAATGTCTACACACAGAGTAAAGGGAATTTTGTTGCATAATCTTTGAACAAGAAATGTATAACCCTGGCCATGAAAGAATCACTTGAAGAGTGAAATCTTATGGTTCTATTTACTCAAATACATTAGGGAGTCAGGGAGAATCAGTTTAATATTGTTTTGGAAAGTGTTCTATTAACCTCGTCTCTCCTAAAGATGATTCTTTTGGTGAAGAATCTTGATGAAAAATTCCAATGGATTTAGGGACTCTCTTTATGGTGGGGTGACCATTGGCGTGTGGTCATTCTCTTTAGAGGGTATCCTATGATTCCATAATCAGTTTGTTTTATCTTTTCTTATTAGAAATTTTTGGATTTGGGTCTACCATAATTTCCAGTGGGTAGTCCTCATTAGAAACACAAAGATTTTTTATGATATGAAGTGGAATTGTTTAGGGACATGTATGAAACAATACATCGTTGACTTTGATTCACATTTTTATACCTTCAAACATGTCAAATCTGAGCACCAGAGACATTTGAGTTTTATCCAACCACTTCCAAGGATGATTTGAAATTATGAAAATATTTCTTTGGATTTCATGCATGGGTCTCAACATACCCATCAGAAGAAGAATGAGATATGGGCTGTGATTGATATGCCATAAAAATAAACTAACATGATACCCATTTGAGATATAGATAAAATTGAGTACATGGGATGTCTCTGCATGTAAGAGATTGTCAAATTGCATATTTTTCTATATGTTATACTCTCTGATAATGATCACCATTTCATTTATCTATTCCGAAGAGGCCTCAAAGTAACTATGGGATCCCATATATTTTTAATTAGAACATATCATCTAGAGACAGAATACAAGATAGAGTGATTTATATAGATTCTTTAGGACATGATAAAAATTTATTTCTAGACTTTAGTGGTTCATAGAATAACCATTTGGTAATAGTTTAGTTTTAATGTAATAATAGTTTCTAGTTCAATATCTGGATGGATACTTTTGAGGTCATATATGGAAATCCATAAAAATCTCCATCATACTAGTTAGATATTGGTGAAAGTTCCTTTTGGAAAAATTTTAGTACAAGAGATGATTATGACCATTTATATGATTAATAAGTGAATTTTGATGGTATATATATAGTGTAAATATTATATTAAACATAATTTAAGAACATTGGATTTTTCTTTTGGCGACTGATTGTTTTGAGAGTTTCAACCAATTGGGTCACAGACATTTTGGAAAACCATGAAAGATTAAACCAAGGTTTGTATGCCATTTTGAGATTGTAGAGAGAGTGCGTAAAGTGGGCAACCATTTGGAAAATTCACTACATTTTACATTGATCTAATACTTGTTTCATATATCACAACTTTGAAAGAATATTTCTAACCCATCTCATGTTCTAATATAGGAAGATCTTGACATTAATCCTTATTTATCCCTAACTATGCACGTAGTCAGGATTTTTTATTTAGAGTAAAAGGTTCTTCATGAAAAGATGATACATTTTTTAAATCTTCTATGGAGGCATGGTTCAAATTCATATGAGATGTGGGATCATGAGGCACTGATGAGAGAGTAATGGCCTCATATATTTGATATGTAAACTTCTTGATAGGATGTATGGGGATATAAAGTGTTTGTCGTGTGGAGTTTTTAACATCTCGTAACCTTCTTTCAAGTACTTCTAAAATATTTTTTTGATTCCCTTTTTGTTTGACTGCCTTTTTGTATTTTCAAGGATGAAGATATTTTTTAGAGAAAATGACCTAAATTGAAAGGATATATGTTTGTGTGAATTAATGGTGTCTTAGTATAAATGTTTCAAGAGATTTAGAGGGTTACCTTTTTAGTCTGGGGTGAGTTATGATTTTTTTGGTTTTTCTATAGGATTTTATTTCTAGGTGAGGTATATAGAATTAATTTATTCCATAAATCATATATTTAGGATGTAAATTTTCTTCTGGAAATAATGCATGAAAATGAATTATAGAACAAACTGATTTACATTTTAAAATATTAACTTCTCTAAACTCATCACTCAGCGTGTTTCTAACACGAGGATGTTACTTTTTTATGTATATAAAAGTTTATGAGTTTACACCTTAAAACCATGATTTGAAATGTAAATGACTCTTTAATAGAAGTTTTATTTGTGATTCATACCCTTTTTTCATATGTATTCTGTAGGAACACCCCTATAAACCCTAGGCTTCCTCCCATGTGTAGTGAGTGATTTATTCCCTTTCAAATGACTTGGTATGGAATTTGACCCTTGTTGAGTTTCCTCACTTTGTTTTTCTCCTTCCCTCTACTACCCCTATTTATCAAAAATATGATATCATGTTTTCTGATTAAATTATATTTTGATCTGGATGTTTCTAATCTTGGATTTTCTTTTTGGTCTCATTCACTATTGTTCCTCATTATAATTTCCCCATTGTGGGTGTTGATTTGATCACTGATTAAAGGTGGGTTGTTCCATATGACATCACCCTACAATTGAAACCTTAAATTTATTATTTGAATTGAAATGAGTTTTTAAATGATTTAAATACATGTATTTGAGATGATTGATGGATGATTTTTCAAGAGGCATATAAATTTAAAAAATAACCCATTTTTATGGAATTATAATTGTTTGATGGATTTGAGAAATTTTATTGCATGATTTGAAAATTTATTTGATGAAATGATTTGGTATGTATTAAATTTAAATGTGATTTTAATATGAATCAATTTATGAAAATCTATTATTTGGTTTTGAAATGATGAAGTCCCGTTGAAAAGTAAAAATGAGAAATTTTATTTTGAACTGATTTGAAATGATTTATTTTCTCAAGTTTGATTGATTTATTAACCAAAGCACATGTGATCTCGAGTCATTAATTGGTATTTATGAGAATCAAACTAGGATCTAACCCATATCACTAGATTCACGATGGAAACACTGAAATAAACAAAATGTGGCTTGATTTGTTTCCCAGATGGGGAGTTGATTCTGATATCCTGAGTCATGGGACATGTGCAGACATTGAGCTAAAATATCTGATTAAGTAGTGTGAGGATATTATTAACATAAAAAACATACTACATGGATTGAATAATTTTTATATGATATAATTTATTTTATGATAGCACACAATTAATTTATGGAAATGTTTTATTTAGTCCAATTGATTTATATAAATTCTTTATAGAAAATGTTGATTTAACCCCATTTGGATATATAAACCATCTCTTTTGACTAAGATATCATGTTTTATAAAAAAATATGTTGAGGTTATTTCATGATAAATGTATGATATCCCAATATACCAGCATGGTTTCCCAATGCATTATATGATATTTAATGGTCCTCTGAATAATATGGACAACAATTGGTTCATGATTGTTGACTCACATGACCTTTTTTATATGTTAAATAATTCTGTTCTGAATCATGTTTTATGATCTAGTTTTTTATGGGAACATATTATCATATGTTATGCTTATACACTTTGATTATTCTATCATTCCCTTATATCTATCTTAAGATTAAATATAATCATCAATTTATATTTCCTATATTTACCCTTATTGAGCATATAATTTCAGACATTCTAAGGATTATATTTACCTTGATTATGAATAATGGTATTATGTAAGATATTTCCATATGGATATCATATGTGTATAATTTTCTGAGGGATGTTAAATTCTTCCTATAAAACAAAAAATATGAGTGTAATAGGAAAAATTTTCATTTCGATAGAATGATATGGATTTTTTTACATGAAGGGTTTATTTATTAATTAGACAAAACTCTAAAAAATAGTTTTTGGGAATTTATGTGACTCAATTTTTGAAATTTATATTTTAATTATTGATGTTTAAAATTGAGTTGCATTCGGTGGTATTAAAGCATGATTAGTAATATTATGTTTTAATTACATGATCTAGGTGTACTCATCTTGGGTTTTCTCACTATTGGTTGTTCAATAATTTTCTTTATAATCACACCCTACAAATGAACTTTAGTGGATATGAAAAACCTATATTTATAATGAATTTATTTTCACATATTATATAGGTGAGTAGGTTGAATTATCTGGATGGTGCTGGGGGACAAGATTGGGGAGAGGCATAGGTTTTTTTATTATGTCTCATTCTATATTTTTTGGTTTCCTTTTATATTTGATTAGAAAACTGGGATATCCTCATGGTGTATATCTATTTGACCAGTATTCGTTCATTTTTTTAGAGCATGTTGATGATTATTTATTATTCATAGTTATATATTAAGTATAAATCCTTATACATACTCTAATGTTATCTTTGGTTATATTATGTGTATATTAAATTATTTTTATATTATATTGTGATACTTAGAGTATATTATCCCTATCACTTCTTATATACTCTCACCACTAGTTGGCAGCCTCTGGTGTATGGGGTGGTGCACCTGAGGTCTTGTATCATCACTAATATGGTCTTCGTTCAAGTAGGATAGGTTGGGATATTAAAAACTATCAATTTTTATTATTCCCAATATATTATAATTCTTTATTCAAGGAATGAATCCATTCTTAGTTATTCAATTCGTAATTCACACTCCTCGATTCGACTTCATAAATCCAAAATGTATGCAATACAGTCCTGAAATTTCTCATTTTTTGAACTCATTTTCCATCATTACCAATGATTTTATGGCCCATAAACTACTTCCTAAAAATTAGATATACTAAATTTCATTAATCTTTATCACTGGATAGGGATGGATCATCATCATCATCTTTATCATCACTTAAAATCTTCCATGTTTCTTTAATTTCCATTATTTTATATAATCGATTCTTCATCATCATTATTAACTCAAATTATTATATTTTGGTATTTAAATATATCAAATGAATGTTATAACTTCTTATTATCAACAAAACATCTTCCTTGATCAATTTATTATTGTATCAGTGACATATATTTCTATTTGGTGGATATTAATTGAAAATTCCTTCAACTCTTTTGTCAAACTTACTCATATTTAAACCCTTAAAATAGATCATACAATGGATTATAAACACCCTTAAGAAATTCAATATTGTGGTAGCTTTTAATTCATCTCATATAAATACACATTCGAGTTAAAATGATATAAACAATAGTTTTGATTGTGAATATTTTTCCTAATTTCTTATCTATAAATAAATGATAAGTTCTATGTTCGTACAATATAGTACATACCATTTCAATAAATATTATACACTTTCTCTCCAAAAAATGATATTATAATAGGGTATATTTTTTTTTTGTAATCATAAAAAATTTAAGAATTATGTTAATAATATTCATAATTTTCACTTAGATACTTATCTCCATTATCAAAATGAAACCATTTTATGGAATAACCACTTTAATTATCCTCACTTCTCATAAAAATCACAATCCTTTTAAAGGCCTTGATTTTTTTCATTATAGTATAATTCCAAGGGATTATTTTTCAAATAGACAACCATTTATATAAATAGTTCACAATAATTCCCTTTTAAAATGAAACTCATTATAATTATTTATATCTTATGTCAAGAAACATTATGAACATGGTCTTATAATTTCTACTTGTTTGTTCTCTTTTGATCAATGTGTCCTAGCCTAGTATGCCATAATTCAATCCCTTCAGTATTTCTCACATAATAGGAATTGTAAGATTCATCTACTTATAATAGGTTACCTATTTTTTAATATAATTAAATAACAACACATCTATATTATAATCATTTATCCAAACATTTATCATTTCAAAGACCACTTTAGTTCTTTCATCACATAGTTATAAAACACTATGTACATTATGTTTCCAACCATCTATAAGGAGAATACTATTCAACATTATTTTTTTTATCTATAATATTTTTTGAGCCAACTTCTTTATTTTTGAGCGATCCATTGATACTAAATGTGAATTTCCCTTCCCTATGCTTCGTAAGGCCTTTGAGAAGATAAATATTGTCTGTCATTATAATAAAAACTCACTATTGATTATCTTGGAATAGTTCTTTTGATTTGGCCTCAAAGTTATTTCCACCACAAGCACATTACCATTTAAACTTTTTTATTAGTATAAAAACATTAAAAATTATTCATACTGGATTGTGTTGGAAAAATTGTTAGTCACTTTTCATCCATGTAACCTGACTGAAAATATATTCTTTATATTTAATTCAAAACCTAAAACTAATGATTCACTTGAACACTTGAATTTTTATCCTCTTCACAAAAATATATTATTTGAGTTGATTTGGTTCCCATTATATTATAAAATTATTGAAATTAATATCATTGATCCATAAAATCATCTCAATATGTTTGTATTCATCACAATAATTATAATGACCAAATAAGTAAAATATTCTTATAAAAACTATTTACTAGCAAGATTGTGAAACTGACACACCATCAATTTTTTACCACTAGTATTGGATTATTTTCATAAAATATAATTATATGGTTTTTTAATATATTCTCTATATATATGTGAAATTTTTCATGAATTATAATCATTTCCATTTTTTATATATTTCGTTATCAAGTCATTAAATATAGATTTTTTTTATAATTCCATAATACCAATTTTGAGAAACTTTTATTATGAAACATTCCATTTACTTTATATTAAAAATAATTATCCTTAAAATAATTAACTTTAAAACCCATAGAATGATTTTATTTATTATTATGGTGACCACTAACATTAATGGATGATTTATAATTCATCCCACAAACCTTTGAACTTTCTCCAAATTCTCAACCAGAATTTTCATTATAAAATTTTATCATCACATACTAAAAGTAAAAAATTAAAATACTTTACTAATAATATTCATATTGTTTTTATTTTCCTTTTTTTTACTTTATAAAATAATTTATTTTATTTTCCATAGAAATTGATTAATTCATAAAAATTCTTCTTTCATGATTTTCAACTCTCATTCTCCATGGTATTTCTCAACCTAATTTTACATTTGACTTTCCTTTTTAAAATTATTATAATCCTTATTTAATTTATTTTTTTTATAATAAATTCCATTAATTATCACTTAAAATTAATTTTTTCAATTTATTTATAAAATTATTATCTAGAGAGTCAATATTTCTTTAATTTGATAATCATTAAATTTTCACCCTGATAAGTTGGCGATGCATATTCTTTACTTTCACTATCATTACACTATTATTATTCTATATTTGAAAAGTAATTTTTTTAATTTTTAATTGTTATTTTATTTTTTTCTTTTAAGTAGTCTTATTCTTGTATTTTTGGAACCAAAAGATAGTTTTAAATATTATTTGAATAAATAAAGAACAATAGAATTATTGTGATTGTTTTTATTGTCAATAATGATTGGAACCTCTTCCATTCAATAAAATGGTTTGAATATCATGTTATTGATGATATTTATCATGATAAATGGATTATATATGTTTAGAGTACGATTTATGGATTTTGAAATTGATTTTGGTGGTGGTTGATCTAACCATGTCATCATGATAAATATTAGGTCATAGTGGAGTTTAAAAAGGTTTAGTAATCTTGGATATAATCATTTAAGTGTTCATGGTGTGATGAATAAATTAATGTGAAAAATAATAAATAATTTATATCATGGATGAATTTTTTTTAGGATGATACCTCAAGTATTGAAAAAGTTTTTTATTTGGAATATTTTTTGGAGAAATAAGTGATGATCATGGACTTTGAGTATAGAATACAAAATGAGATCTAGGGACATGCATTATAGATGAATTTTTGGACTATGATTAAAAGATAAATTAAAAATAATGGGATGGTTCTATCATGGGTCTATCCCATTGTTTTTTCTATTGAAATTTTCCTTTGTTGAATTTGGAGGCCTGTAATTTGAATAAAATCCATTATACACATATTGTAGTGAAAGGTATTTAAAGAATTATGTTTTTCTAGAATGAACTGAAATGAGGATTTGAGTTTGGTGGAAACCATTTTATAAGGATTTTTCACTTGAGAAAATCTATAGTATGGTTTGGGATGGAATATACCATTGACATTATAGATATGGTTATATATAATGTTCAAAAAACCTAAAATGTTTAAGAGATAAAGAAGGTTATGTCATACGGCTCAATGGTCGATGTTGAGGGGGACTCCAAAATGAAAATTTTGGGTCTTAACTATATTTTTGTATATGGTATTTTTGATAAAATTGGATATTTCAATTTATATAAATAATAGAATTGAAATTGACTTAAATGGGATTTATTTTTTATTTTGGATGATTTCAAGGGCCTACCAGTTGGAGAAAATTTGAAATTTGAAGAAGATCAATTTTAGAATTATAGAGAGATATTTATTAAAAATAGGAAATATGGGTAATGATAATATAATGATGAATATAGATAGAACTTAATATCAATTTTTTCTCATAAATAAGAGGAATTCTTGTGTGTACATATTGAGAATTTGGACATAGATAGTGGAAAGTAATTCTTAATGATAACATCCTTGTTTTATGGTGTTGATTATATCATATAAATTATTCATGGTTGGTTTTTGATTCATATCTATATTTTATAAACTTAATGATGTGTTGATTGGATAGTTAGAAAGAGGGAGTGACCCATGAATTGATCTTGATCCATTCAAAAACTTGTAATCATCTATAGTGAGTAATTATATTCTTTTATTTGATGAGACGCCACCATTATATGATCTATGGAGTAGTCTTTATCGGTGAACTATGTAAATCCTGGTGTTTCTAAATTTACCTTTCATTAGACGTATTAATTGTAATTTTTGTTGATTTTGAAAAGTTTAAGAGGATCTTTTAAATGTGAAAATAAGATCTAATTGAAAGAAGGAATATTTTTAGACCTTAATTATTCCCTATTAGGGTGGATTTGGGACAATGGTTTTCAAAAATGGTATCTAAGACAAAATTTTAGTTATATATAATTTTTCACAGTAATATGGTTTACATGTATAATGTAGTGAGTGTTTAAGGAGGTCCATTTTTTTGATGGATTTTGTAATTCTTCCTCACCTTGTTCTGTATGAATAAAACCAAACAAGAGGTTTCAATATGACCTTAGGTGCTCCTCCATGTATACCAAAGGATCCAAACTATAGGTGAGGGTCTATGTATTATTTTTAGGAGATTATAAACTCTTATATAAGAAGATATATTCAATTATATAAGAAATGTCAATAAAAATTTAACAAAATATAACATCAAGTGTACAATTGATAAAAAATCTCATTATATAACAAAATGAGAAACTGCTATATTATATAGGGAATATAAAGGTAAATCGGATCACCAGGGTACTGATTATAAAAATCATGGGCCAAATATATATAAAAAGTGGAGAGAAAACCCCAAATTCTAGACATAATCCTTTATTCAAAATCACATCGAAATATATCAACATCCCACCTGTAAATCCTCTATATATCTATCCCACTATGTGTTGGCCACGTGGATATTTCCCTTTCATGTGTTATAAACCATGAAGATTTCATGCACACTAGGGTACCCTTACTTGGTCGAATTATGAAGTTCCCAATCAGGATATTTTCCTTTCATGTGTTATAAACCATGAAGTTTGAAAGCACACTGGGGTACCCTTACTTGGTCGGATTATGAAGTTCCCAATCAGGATCCAAGTATCACTAAGAGGGGGAGGTGGTGAATCAGTGATATATTTTTCTTTCTATGTTTCCTTATTTTTGAAACAAACTTCACCTACTATTAAAGAGTTTATTCCCTTATGAACACACACTACCATAGGAACACAAGATTTACCAAGTTCACCACTCAAAAAGAGTAGCTACGTCATTGGTATGGTACGAAAACAATCTAACAACACATAATCCACTAGAAAACAATACTTTGATGTGGAATACAATGAATATGATATACCCTTACACTCGTGTATCACTTGGAAAACAATCCACAAGTGTGTGCGCACCCACTTAGCATAAATAAAGAATTGCAGTATTTCAGTGCCTCTTTTCAATTGAACTATTATATTATTCGAAGTACAAATCTTTACTTTCTTACCCAGAAGCCAGTAAGAAATATATTACGCACAACCAAATATGTGTGAAGGCCTCAAATCATTCATGTACCCTTTTATGTGTCTTACGTGCAACTTTAATGCCACACGCGCAAGATTTTACTTTTGTCGTGAAACACCTCTTGTGTGAAACTTTCATCTTGTGTGCAACTCTCTTCTTGCATGTAACTTCTTCTTCTTGCGCACAACTCAATTTCTTTCACGCACTCTCCTTTTGTTAAAATTTTTCTGCACCTCAGAGCTCGGGTTTTTTTTTAAGTGTTGAGCTCAGCAAATATGAGGGGGTCACCTCTTATTTGTAGAACTCGTAGACCCCTACTTGCAAAAACACCAATGTGTGGTGCACGATCCTGATGCATCGCTCAAAACCCCCACTTACGTTTCCTTGTCCTCATAAGTCACATGTCATGCAAAAGCCCATTTGACATCGCCTTGGGCGCGTAAGTCATGTGTCATGCAAAACCCCATTTGACGTCACCTTGGGCACATAAGTCACACGTCACAAAAAACCACATTTGACGTCGCATTGCGTGCGTAAGTATCTTTTGTGCTAGCCTCATCTTTCACACACTTCTTTGAATCTTTTGGGCACTTTATTCCTTTTCCATTTTTCAATGTTTGGTCCTCAAAACATGCCTTGCGCGCAAGTTTCCAAACCCCCTTCAATCATGCGTGCAAAAACCAATCTTGCGCACAAAACCCAATCTTTCATGCAAGCCTATTTTTTGCTAGATTTTGATGATCGAATCACAGACCTCCACCTGTGCACAACAATATTTTCCAAAATAATAAATTTCTTCATCTCTTGATTTTCAGGCCCTAAAATTTGTCAAACACTAGAAAACGAAACCACCATAAAACGTTCTTTTATTTCACCTTCAGATTATCTATTTATTTGTCATTGTTCTCTTTATTGTATCACATAACCATTCTTTAACTTTCATCATGACATCCACTATTGTGATATGTATCCTTTGATCGAACAACTTTAGCATCGTCAGTTTTCAGTGGGAAGCACTAAAACCTCCCAATCTTCCATCAACATCATTCCTTCCAAGCAAAACTGTATATAACTGACATCATCGTTTCTCCCCCTTTCATTAATAAGGCTTGCATCACAATTTTTTCTAACTTATGATATTTTTTATATAAAAATTAGAAAATCATCATCTGATTTTTTATGTTCTTTACAAAGTGATTTGATTTATCTTCTTTTGACAACAAAAGAAAAAACTCTATAATAGCAAACTCTTCTTACTTCCTTCTCCATCCAACTTGGTCCCAATAGATTATATACTCAGTATTCCACCTAAATGGTGTCCCCATATAATATACACATGTATATGGTTTCATGGAATGTGTAACGTATGTGTAATCCAAAATATTAATAAATAAACCCCCTTCTACTCCATTCTTAGAAATTCGTGGATGAGTGATCTACCTGATTTAGTCAGTGCTCGAATGAGATGATGTACCCATTATCTAAATACACCCATGGGATAATAGACACTCTCCCTCATCTCATAACCATATAAAAAAGTCATCACCATATCTATACTCACTCAAAGAATTATTCATTACCAAATAGTTTTCCTAGGTGATAGATACACCACCCACACATATCCTTGATGGAAATCCACTTACGATGAGAATATCACCATAGAACGATGGTCACAATAAAAACATAATTACATATGGATAATATTCATAATTTATCCCACCACACATCAAATGATAAATAATATCATCCTAATACGTACATATATTAAGGATATCTCCAAAAACACTAGTGACCAATCCACCCTTGAGTGCACAAAATCCATCAGCCACTGCCCCAAGATTGAGTAGAATATAAAAAATATAGATATATATACCCATAAAACCATGGTATTTCTATCATAAATTAATGATATATAAATATCATATCACCTTGCATCACACCAGTCAATCACATCGCTACCCAGCTATAAGAATCACATAAATTATAAGCAACCACATGGATATCTTTTCAATGAATCCCCTAGTGCATTAACCAAAAAACTGAATATTTTCTACAACACAACCCACTACATTACTTTCCCAATGTAGAAAACCCTGAGCCACCTCCCTTGATTTATAGATACCATAATCATTCCTGGTCTCATTCAGTCACACAACCCCTCTCATTCCCAAAAATAATATATTGCATGAAATCATATAAATATAAAAATATCAAGGAACAAAATACTAGAATTAGTAGAACCCTAATAATTTTGTGTTTTTTCAAAGTCCATCACAATACACTGATTCCAAAAAAACTTACAAAAAATCTGGAGTTCGGGAATCTTGGAAAGGGATAAAGAAAAACTGAAGAATTGGTTATTAAATGAGAGAGAGAGAGAGAGAGAGTTTAGCCTTACACATGTAGGTCCTATAGGATAGAAAATAAAATGATCATACCAAAAATTATGGAAATCCCATTAGTAAAAGAATATAATAAGGGGTAGGGGTAGTGATTGAGGGTCATGTTGTTGGGGAATAATAAAGAAATATATTTTTTAATAATTTTTTAAATGTAATTAAATTAATTAATTTTAAAAATTAGTCAGTGGGATACCAAGTATCTAGTACCCTAAAAATAGGTACTTAGTACCTATCAGGCACTTATTAACCTCTAAGTACCCATCCTAAGTCCAGTTAGTGGCTAGTGTAACTTAAAGAACCACCACTCTCCACCTTTCACCACTAGGTGCCCGATAAAATGAAATCGGATACCTAGTTCCATAATTACCTATGGATAGGGTTCTCACATTAGAAAACCATTAAAACAAGAAATATATTGATATTTTATGAAATATTATTTTCAAATAAATTAAATTTCTTTGATATCCTAAGTTACATGCAACACTGAGTTTTAACGAACAATAAAAAACTATTAATATTATTCATAAAATACAATCATTATTACCTACCATTAAAATTGATTTCATTAGCATAATTTGTTTTAAAAAAATAAGTGTAATTATTTTATAAAAATACATCATATTGGTAAAAAAGTACTTAATTTTTAGTAAATTACTTCTATACTTCAAAAAAAACCTTTTTTCTCAAAAATATTAATTTTATTACTTTTTGTAAAATTAATTTTTGAAACACAAAGAAATTTTATTTGAAAAAAATTAAATTCATATGTGGAATCAACATATCAAAATTATTTTACATTGAATTTCTTAGATTTTTCAAAAAAGATTAATTTTTGATGAATAGTTAAAATACAGGTTTTTTGAAAGCATCCTTTTCATTTAAAGAATTTATAAGGTTAATTTTTTTTAAATGGTTTAAAATATAAAATTCGCTCAATTATATTAAAATTAATCCAAAATTTTTCATTTAAATCAATTTTATGTTGAATTTTCATATAAAAACATCTTAAGCTTTTGAAGAATTTCTCTTTGGAAAACCGCTTTTTTCTCACTTTTATGGGCTTAATTTGAAATTTAATTTTTCCACTTCTATGAATGGAATTTATAAAAATAGATTTTATCTTTCTAATAAAAATAATTAATATTATAAAATAATTCAAATATATTTTTTTTCATAATTAATAGTTAAACAGTAAAAATTAATTATCACAGTTAAGGATAAAACATGTTTTCCAGAGATTAAACTAAAATGATATAAGATACAATGTCCTAAAAATTTAGTCAATACCAATTTCATGGCCATATTTTGACCTTATAACCTATAATATCTGATAATGAGCCATTTTTATCCTTATGGAATATAGAAATTTTGGGTACACATTATTCCTTTAAAACATTCCATGTGTGGCCACTCCCCCACTTATAAAAGGCCACACACTCTCATATCCTCTCTATGATTACTAAAGAATTTTTTTAGCTAAAAAATACAAAAATTAGTTCATTAACCACCTCCCCACATCCTAGTAAACTTATTTTTATTATTAAAACATCTTAAGAGTTCTACAGGTATAAAACAAAAGTGGTTCTCTGAAGAAGAGGTAAAAATTTTAAACCTATGTTTTTGTTTTATATAACATTAAAACACATTAAAATATTATTAAACTATGATAATATAATATCACATGTTTATAAAATATACTTAAATATTTATTGTTAATTTAATGACCTACATATATCCCCTCTTCTATTGAATGGGAAACCAAACTGTCGATCATGTGTATGGTAGACTACTGCTTCATGAACTGATGTTATTCGTTTTCCAACACCACCTATCAAGGATATATGTAATGCTGGATTTATATATTTTTTATATATAATATAAGGTATTATTATACTACTATATTAATAATATCACATATACCTTAAAAATTCTCATTATGTGGGAATATGATAATGTCACTAATGTGTACGATGGACTACTGCCTCACAAATTGAAGTGATTTGTTTATTAATTAAAAATTACATGAATTGTAATAAAGGAAAGTTTAATTAATTTATGTGATATATATGACATAAATATGAATCTTTAAATATAATATATTATTTACCTACATTTATTTTCATCTTTTGATAAAATGAAACAACTTCCATGTGTACATATGGCCTACCAGATTCCTAAACAGGGGGATTAATTTTATCACTATAACATTGATGTATTACTATAAATATATATATAATGAATATATATTATATTTATGTAATGATTTAAATTATCTAAATTACGGAACCATGATCAAAATTAATGGGACGAAGATACGAAACCAAAAAAATGAAAAACAAAGCAATTATTACCTAAAATGGGATTTTAACAAGGAATTTTCAAAAAAATGTTAATATCATGTCATAAGTAAATAATATATTTTATTTTACATATTATTATGGTTATTTAATAAATTTATAATAAAGATATAATTATTATATAGTAGTATCAAACATTCATTAAGGAATTCGAGACCTATGGTAATAAATTTTCATCTCCTTTTATTTCTTTAGGACACATTCCTTATACACCACTTATTTTTATGGGGTATTTACTGACCATGAATTTATTTCTTAAACATTATATTATTAACTATGGTAATTTAATATCCATATAATTATCTTGATTTCACCTGGCTTATGATTCAAAAGATAACAAGGAAATAAATGATTAATGTTAAAATCTCATTTATTATCGAGATTGTTTATGATATGCTTTCAAATATGATATATTATGATCAACCTATAAAGAAACTCATGAATTATATTATACTATTTTTATTTCATGAATATACATTTGTGAATTTCATTTTCCACTCATTATTTTATCAAGATTTTAAAATATTTTTTTTAATAAAAATAGATTTTTTGTCTCTATTTAGTTGAAAATCATTTTTCTTCCATATCCATGTTTTCTAATAATGTTTTAAAAAATGTTATTAATATTATCCAATGAATTTTTAAATACATTTTTACCCTTGTTTTAATTTATAAAAAAATAGTTTTTAAATGAATATTATTTTCATTTTTTAAAAAATTTACTTTTTTATTTTTACTGAAATTGTGAATGAAATATTTGTTTTAACATACACGTCATCAATAGAATTTGACAGCATTATAACCACTGAGGTTTTTAAATATTTTTTTTTATATTTTTCTAATGTTTATTTTCAAATAAAATGACATTAAAAAAGTTTTTTTAGCATTTAGTTTTTAAAAGGATATTTATATTTTGGAAAAGTTATTTTCTTAGAGAAGTTTTCCAAGTGATATTTCAAAATCATTTTCTTTATAAGATAACATCCATTTATATTACTTAATCCTTACTGGGGATATGATCTAATTATACCATCCATATTATTTCTCTAAATAGATTATGTCAAGGATGAAAATATGTTTAAAAAACCTATTTTTTCACTGGTTATAAAATAAAGATTGTTTTATTATCTTGTGTAAAAACATTTTTGGTTAATGTGATGGTTGTGACCTATATCAACATAAAATTCATTGGGTAATGATTAATGTTTTATGAGATAAAATATTATATGGCAGGTTATCCCAAGCCGTAATAGGGTACACAGGAGTCTATCCCAAACCTAAAAGAGGGTATATGGAAGGTTATCTCATGCCGGAAGATTGTAAATGGGTGTTTAGCCAAAGTCTAAATTTTTTATTAATGTATCGGTTAATGGGATTGATATAATATGTTTTTTTCTTATGTGTATGCTAAAAATATATGCCTTAGGCCAATGTTATGATCTCATGGCTCGCATTAATCATTCCCATTATGATTTGTTCTTTATGAATTGTCAATATTTATTCCATGACTCCAATTTTTTATCTATGATATAAAATGTATAGTTTTTAAAATTTTATTCTCATGTTCTAATACCCTTATACTCATGTTATGTTAATATCTCTAATAATTACCCTTACCAAGCATCTGATCTCACCATTTGTTATGTTTCCTTTCCCCTGGTTATGATGAATTTAATTATATATGACATGTCTAATAAGGGTTCTATTTTCAAAGAACTTAGTGTGAGATGACATAGCTCACTTATGGACCACTTGTTTATGTGTTAAAGTTTCCAAATTCACTAGTCCTATATGATTATGGCATCGATTTTTATGTTAGGTAATTAATATTTATCTATTAATATGTAATATATATTAATGAGAAGTATAGGTATTTAAAATTGTTATTTGAGAAATGTTTAGTTAACGACTAGAAAATATAACAAGATAAATTTGGTGAGATACCTGGGGATATATATAAGGATAAGACTATGTATAATTTAAAGTATAGGTAAATTTACTAGAATATTGATTATGGATAGAGTGAGCGGTTTTACAAGAAATTAAATCTCTTCCTCGATACTAAAAGTGGAATTATTTCTAGAATAGATACACATAGGTGTAATAACTCTAAAAAAGGTGGATTGGGCATGACTCGAGCATTTCATAGTACATGAAAATGGGATATAATGTGCACCTAGTTTGAAGCTCCCCTGGGATATTCTTTTTAAATTAAAAAACTATTTAAACAACCATGAATGATTTAAATAATGATAGTGAATAACCTATATTAAACATAATGTGTCATAGATTTAAAAAGGGTTTCATGATTTAGAAATATTATAAGTGATTTTTCATGATTAAGTTAATTCCCACTATGATAATGGTTGATTAAACATTATTTTTTGGTTTTAGTCAATGGATAAATCCCAAAGAGACTGTGTTAATTCTAAATGCAATGGAATATACAATAATTATCCTCCTTAGAAACCAAATGTTAGTGGAGGTAGAATGAAAAATATTATTTCTACGCTAAAAAAATCATAGGATATGAATCTTGTTGGTATTACCAACAAGAAAATGATGGAAGAACAGTTTGTTGAGTCCTTCATGATATAGAATCCACCTTATTTTTATGGTTCTATAGATCCATTAGTTTTTGAGAAATGGATCAGTACCATAGAAAAGATATTTTCTATTCTCCAATGTTTGCAACATAAAATTTTTATTTAGGTTTTATATCATTTAGAAGATGAATAAGAAAAATTGTGTAATCTTATAAAAAATATGAGGAAATAAGATGAAATTTAAGACATGGAGTGGGTTGAAATTAAGTGCTCATTTTCCAATAAGCAATTACCACATTTTCATCATAATAAAATCAAGTAGAAATTACTTGAGTTAAAAAAATAAGGAATTTGAATCTGTTGGTACATATGAGGAATCATTTACTATAATTTTTTGGTATTCTTATGGTATTATCATCTAACTTGAATTTAAGGTTGATTGATTATTTGGTGTCTTAAAAAACTTGTATGGGAAGTGTGTTATCCAAAAGGGACATCAGTGATAATTAATATATTGTTTTATGTTCATATGAAGGAGGAAATAGAGATTGAAATTACCCATAAATCTCATGGTTTTGATATGAAAATAAAATATAATTCATCGGAAATTCTAAAAAACTTGTACAGAAAAAGTTGATCTTTACTTCCTACTCGAAGTATGGAAGGAAATGTGAAAAAAAATATTAAGGGGACTACCAAACAGTTTATGTGTGGAAAAGTACATTGAGTGGCTGAATGCTTATGTGATTAGAAGAAGTTATATAACGATAAAAATAAACATAAATTCCCATATAATACTCCTCCATACCTTAGTGTTTCAAATGTAAGGAGTTTGGGAAAAATTATAACAAGTGATAAAATCCGAATGATAATAATTATTATCAACATCAAAAACTGATTAAGCTTAGTGACAAGGTAAAATCTCATGTGATCACTATTTTTTATAAGGGGAATGATAACGACATAGTGAAAAGTACACTTACCATCCACTATAGAACTACTAATGTTTTATTTTACTCTAGATATGCCTACTCTTTTATATCTAAATAATTTTATAAGGGTATCAGGATTCCACCAAAATTATTTGATGTTGAATTTGTAGTGAATGTCTTTAATGGTACAACAGTAACATCTCAAGTCTATGACTCTTATCTAATAGAAGTTTACAAGAATGTGATTCCTACAAACCTATTTGTTATTATTCTGGATTAATTTGATGTTATATGAGGTATGGATTGGATTTATATACAAAAATACCAAATTAATTTCAAATAAATTGAATTAAAATTTTATATTCTAAACCAACGGATGATCATATATCAGGGTGATGATATATATGAATATCTATTATATATCAAATCTATTTAATGTATCTTAATTCCAATTAAAAAGGGTAATTTATCTCATATGGTTTAAGAGAAGCACAATATTGATGATATTCATTTTTATAGGAGTTTTTTATGTATTTATAGAATAGTTTCCTAATATTAGACTAAAAATAAAGTTGAGTTTTCAATAGATCTCATACCTAGTTCCATACCTATTTCCAAGACTCCCTAAAAATGGAAATAATTTAGTTGTAGGAATTGAAAAAAAGCCCTATAAGAACATTGAAAAGGGATTCATTTAGCCAATTTTGTGACCATGTGGTACAACTATTCATTTAGTTAAAAAGAAATATGGATCTATGTGACTCTCTATTGATTATTGGGATCATAAAAAGATCACAATCAAGATCAAGTATCCTCTACCACCATATTGTTGACTTGTTTGATCAATTTCTCTGAGCTCGATACTTTTCCAAGACTGAACTTCATTTTAGATATCATCAGTTGAGGGTTATAGAGGAGGATATACTCAAGGAGAAATTATGTTCATGGTACAGACACTAGGTCGATATAGTGATGCCATTCAGTCTTACCAATACCCCCTCTATCAGTATGGATATAATGAATATAGTCTCTAGAGACTACCTTAATCAATTTTTTGTTGTATTTATAGAGGATATTCTAATTTATTCGAGGATAAAGAAAGATCATGGAGACCACTTTATAATTTTATTGAATAACCTACAAAAGGATATAATTTATGAAAAATTTACAAATGTTGAATTTTTTCTACAAAAGATTTATTTTTTGAGTTATATAATCTCAAGAGAGGGTATATTAGTAGATCCATGAATGATAGAGGCTATTGATCATTGGCCCAGATAAACCATGGTATGAAGATATGTAGTTTTCATTGATTATCGGTATATTGTCGATGGTTAGTGGTGAATTTATCATGACTATCTGATCCTCTCACCATGTTAACTTTGCTGGGATCCACACTCCTCTAGATAGATAAATGTAAGTGAAATTTCAAGGAACTAAGGGAAAAATTATTTTTCACATATTTTTACATTATCCTAAAGTGGATATAAATTTTTAATCTATAATGATGAATACAAGATGGTATTAGGATGCGTTATCATGCATAATGACATGGTTGTAGCTTATGCCACATGACAATTAAAGGTTCATAAGAAAAATTACCTAACTCATGATTTAGAGTTCACTGTGATAAGTTTTTCATTAAATATACGGAGTAATTATCTTTATAGGGAGAATTTTGATATATATAATGATCACAAAAGATTCAATGATATATTAAAACATATGGTGTTGAACAAGAACCAGAGAAGATAGTTATAACTGATTTAATATTATTACTATCCAAAACATTACCACCCTATGAAAGTGAAAAAGGATTATGATGATTTGTCCTGAAAGGATCATGATATATTATCTATGATGAGGATCAAAAAATATAAAATATTTATTTATTTGAAAAGTATTGATCTTGAAATGTTGATTAAATATGATAAATCTTATCTTTCTAAAATAATTATGCAACCATTTATCTAAATAAATAATAAAGTGGTGCATAAGGAATATGTGGAGCTATAAAAGAAGGTGATAAATGTTCTTGAGTTTAATCATTATTATGATGGAATTGAATGCTTCAATAATTGTGTGTGTGATCCTTAAATACATTATTTTAAGAAGGGGACATTAGAAGAGTCTCATAGTTCTTCATTCTCTATTCATCCTAGAAGTATAAAGATGTATAAATATTTGAATGAGTATTTATAGTGGGATGATATGAAGAGAGATATCAACATGTTTTTATCTCAGTCCATAGTGTTTCAATAATTTTTGGATTAGGGAAAAAAGTTTAAGGGGATGTTACAATCATTATTGATACCAGAATTGAAGTGAGTAAAAATCACCACGTACTTTGTCTTCGGACTCTGCAAAAATATCTAAACATCACAATGTTATATGGGTTATAATTGATCACCTAAAAATTCATCAAACTTAATTTCTATTAGATAATATTTCTCTTGGGATCAAATTTCTAGGATATATATTAAAAAAGTGGAAAGGTTATATGTAGTACCATATTCCATTATATCTTAATGGGATGTGATGTTTACCTTGATGTTATGGTGAAGTCTTTGTTATAATATTGATACAGATAAGAGTTTTAGCACTGTATATCATCCTCATACTGATGGTCGCATTGAGATAACAATTTAAACCCTAGAAAATATATTGATATCTAGTTAAATGGATTTCAAAGTTTGTTGGGATCAACACCTTCACCTATTGATTTTTCTTACAAAAATAGATTTCACTATATAATTAAGATAGATCCTTATCAATAAATCGATGGAATGAAGTGTAGAACCCCAATGTAATAGGATAAATATGGATCAATAAATCTATTGGGACCTGATCTAGCTGATTAAATGGAATATATGGTTAGAACTATTTAAAACAAATACAGTCAACACAAAGTTGGTAGAAAAGTTATGCTAAACATTGATGGTGTGATCTAGAATTTGAAGTTAGTTACATGGTGTTTCAATGAATTTCTCTAATGAATAATGTAATTATATTAGGAAAGAATGGAAAAATGATCCATGGGTATATCAGTTCATTTTAAATTCTTTATTGTATCGGGATCATATGTTATCATTTGGAACATCCAAAAAATCTCTCTTAGTTTCATGATGTGTTTGATGTATCTCTACTAAGAAAGTACATACATGATTCATAACATGTACTAAAATAAATTTCCATACCAATAGAGCATGATATTTCTTATGATGAACAAATAGTGGTGATTTTGAATCATATAGTGAAAGTTTTAGGAAACAGAAACCACTCGCCTGCTTAATGTTTTTTGGGATAAATTTCTAGTTTGAACAATCTAAATATGAACCTGAGGATGTAATGAGGTAGAATAATTCTCATTTTCTTGTACCAAAAGGACAAAATTTTATTGGTAAAATTCTGCTTAATTGGGTTAGAATTTAACACTAGCAGATTTTATAAAATATTTTTTCTAAATAAATTTATTTTGTTTAATTTCTTGCATTACATACAACACCATGTTTTAAAAGATCATGAAAAATATAAATATTTATTATTTAAACATAACCATAATTAACTATCCACTAAACCTGGAATATTTAATAGAAATAACCATATTTTTATAAAAACAATTTTTTAATATTAAGAAATCATGTGGATAAAAAATATTTAATTTTTATTAAAGTATTTATATACTTCAAAAAATACATTTCTTCTCAAAAAATAACATGTTTTTATTTTTTAAAATATAATTTTTTGAAACTTATTGAAAATTATTTTGAAAAATAAACTACAATTTTGGAATCAGCATTTAAAAATTAGTTTAGGGTCAATTTTTTAGATTTTTCTGAAAAGATTAATTTTGCGATGAAGAGTGAAAAATACTTATTTTAATTTAAAATTTACAATTAATTTAAAAATTTTATAAGTATTAATTTATTTCAAAAAATTTATAAATAAATATTAGATAAATTTAATTTTTATTTATCCAAAATAGTTCATTTGAATCAATTTCATATAGAATTTTTATACATTTTTTTAAAAGTTTGAAAAATTCTCTTTGGAAAACCACTATTTCATCACGTTTACTGGTATAATTTTAAATTATATTTTACCAATTATATGATTTGAATTAAGAAAAATGTAATGTAAATTTTGAATCATAAAAAAAATATTTTTTTAGTAAGCACAACTAATTTTTTTTCAAAATGAATTTTAATAAAGTAAAAAATTATTTACCATTGTTATGGTTAAAATGAGTTTACTAGGGCATAAACTAAAATAGTAAGAGGTAAAATAACCAAGAAAATTGTCCAAAAAAATTTTAATGGACATATTTATACATTATGTCCCATAAGGTTTTATAAATTTCCATTTGGGAATGTTAAAATTGTGGATAGAATTTATTATTTTCAAAAATTCCATGTTTGTCCTCTCTACGACTTATAAATGGCCACCCTCTCCTATATTATTTAGAAATAAAAAACAATTTGTTTCATTCAATACCAAATGAAATATATTCCTTTATCAACTCCGAACATCTTATAGGCCTTATTTTTATTAGTAAACCTTTCTACAAGGATTTATGTATAAACCTAAAGTGGTTCTCCAAAGAAGAGGTAAAAATATTAAACATTTGTCTTTTCATTATTTCTTCTTATAGCTCCATAAAATATTATTCAACAATGATAATATAACAAAATATAATATCGAATATACTGATATGTTGTTTTTTTAATTTCATGACCTGCATGTATCTCCTCACCCATCAAATTAGAAACAAAATCATCTATCATGTGTTAGATGGACTACTACCTCGTGAAGCGATGTTATTCAATTTCAATATCCACCAACCAAGGAGGGATATAATGATTGATTTAATATCCAATAAAGATATTTATTATATTATTATACTTAAATGATCTTAATATCACATATATCTTCTGACATTCCATTCCATGATAGTGTAATAATACTACTCGTGTGTAGGGAGGACTATCGCCTCATTAAGCGATGTGATTCATTTTTCACTTATGATTTACATGGAACTTAATAAGGGTAAATTTAAGGAATATTATATTATATGAAATAAAAATTATTCAATAAAATAATATATTATTTTACTTCCTTTCTTTTCATGTGTCGAGAAAATGGAAACAATGTTCATGAGTACATACGGTCTATTGTCTCTAAAAAAAGTGTAATCCATTATATATATATATATATATAACTTTAATGAATTATTATAAATAATTATATAATTAATATATATGATATTTAAATCATGGATAATATTAGATATATTATGTAACCATGATCACAATTAAATGAATGAAGATACCAAACCAAAAAATACATGAAAATGAAGAAGTTTTACTAGATCCATGAACCCCATCCAACTGTGATAATTCCTAGAATAAGCTCACCAAATGTTCTATATATAGAAAATACCATCACTCATTGATGGTTTATCATAGTGATCTTTAAGGTTACCTGAATTTACACACTAATAACCTCAATTAGATGATCTACTCTGAGGGAGAAAATTTGGCCCTCTAACCTGAATTCCATGATTGAACGCTTTTTACCCCAACTAACTACAATTTAATGCTCTACTATCTACCCAAAATTGTGTAGTTGTATATCTAGGAACACTAACATCAGTTTAATTATGATATGAGATCATTTAATATCTTATAATCTCTGAAAAAATTCAATATAAATATGTCCACCTATACCATGATAGAATGTCAAAGGATATCCTAAAATAATTGCACTATAGTGATATCATATCTTGCTAATTATTGTGTGAAATGAAATATATTTTTGATATTGTCACTATAATCGATGACTAACACCCCCATGCAAAAAATTTATGAATTTATGTGCTCAGTCCACTATAAACATCTCATAAAATAAATTCTAAAATAACTTCACCTAATTTTTTTTCATGAAATAAACACATTCTGATCATCCTATAACCACAATCACACCATCATTCTATATTCCCTTGATAACACAAATAAAAAATTTCACCAGTAAACATGATGATATCTCAATCTGATTGAAAACATTTTGAAATGACTCTATCAAATACTCAGTTACATGGGGTATTCTCTCTCCATGGATGAATTGAGATTTTTATGATTGAACCACTCTAGTAAGAGATTTAATGTATATCTAAAATACATGATTTCCCTAATTAATACTATATATATTCCATACTAAGCTCACCATAATATAATAATAAAAATAATTCTCTTGAATTAATGGTCACTCTAGCTATATTAGATCCTCTGCATCTGGCACATGCTCATATCACCCTCAAGGGATCCAATGGGTACAGTATTCCATGAAATAAAAATAAAAATAAAATATCATTATCAATACACATACCATAACTCAGATATCATAAATACTACAATCTGCAATAAGAAGTATATCCCACTCTAACATACACATCACTATCTACACCCAAGTCTCATACAATTCAGCCTTACTACCCCGTATACCTGTATCATGGTCAAGTATCACACACACACATGCAGGCATTCATGTGAAAATGACCACAACATCCACTTAAAAAATCACTATATATTAGAAAAAAATAACAAAAACCATGGTTCAATTAAGTAGAGTGATAAAATCAAGTTATATATGAAAATACTACTTAAGGTGTTTTTGATACTTTAAAAAGATGAACCCTATAACATAACTATGAAAAAATCACATACAAGAATAAAAATTTCATTAGAGTCATACATTCTAAGAATGATGAATGGACACACTCTCTCTCACCTATAGAGGCTGGGTGAGAAACTATAACTCAAATAACATTCAAGAACACATCATTTTCAAAAATCAAAAAACCATAAAATTGAAAACACAAAGCACTACCCAAACTATTCTTGCATGGTGTCCCCTGTACATGAGTTGGTTACTCAACTGTAGATGGTAAATTTTCATGTCCCATCAATCATAAACCTCCAAATACCATGCCTAAATAACTAAATAACAACTCTCTAATGTAAAAAATTATAATATTTCCCTATTCTAGTTAGCATAAAAAATTGATCCAGGGGGTTCCACATGACCTAAGACATGATTTCACATATTTAGAGCCTACCAACTAACAGAGAGTGTATATAGGTGATTGTGGGGAGACTATACCATTTGATATAAGTAACTATAAAAATAGTAAAAAATATCCTTTAATAGTCAACACTATATAATATCATATGCATAACTAATAACACATATCATTATATAAAAAATAATAAACGATAATTTCATGAAAGTTATAGAAATGTAAATTAGATCACCTACGGGATTATCAAAAATAACATAGACCAAAATTATACAGAAGGTAGGATAAAAATACATCATCTTCTTCTCATTATTGCCTTATAAACCATAAATATCCCACTTCTACATCATAAGCATATCTATCTTACTAAGCACTAGTCATAAGACCCTTTCCTCTATCTATTTAGCAAACCACGAATTCTATACATACACTAAGATACCCATGTAGGATACAAATATTAACTTAGTAGTCCACCACAAGTAGTTCCCCTATATAATATCCACACATATATGGCTGCATTTAAAGTGAAACATTTGAGTAAACCAAAACAATAATAAATAAATCTCACTCTATTCTATGCTCGAAAATCCATGGGTGGTAGGCCTACCTACTTCATCTAGTACTGTATTGAGATAATTTACCCATAGTATAAACACTCATAGATAGAGAACAATCCATCCACATATTCTCAAAACTAATTGGATGAGTCATCATGATACCCATAACCCCTTGATTAATGATTCACCACCACTTAGCTTTCCAAGGAGAATAATAGATCACCCACACATAGCCTCGATCTAAATACATATATGGTTAGTATCTCACCCAATATTGATGATCTCAATTACCATATGAAAATTGATTTCCAACATCTATGGAATATCCCTACATACATATAATGATGAACATCATCATCCAAAGACACACATCTATAGAGGATCCATCCAACATACCAGTTTCTAACTCACCCAATGTGCATACAACCCAATGAGATCATCCCTAAAATTTATCAACATAACAAAAATCCTACTACAATATACCCAATTAAATATAGTTTTTATATCATTAGTAAATGAAATATTACTATAAAATCACCCAAATTACACAGATGAATTATATTTCTACCCATATACATGATTTTCTTCAATTTCAAGAAACTATATGAACAAATTGTCATCCAAACCTCCAGTTAATTGAACCCAAAAAAATCGAATATACAATAACACAACACAAAACCTCACTTTATTTCACTAGAAATACCTAGGACACCTCCAAAAATTCATAAAGACCTTAGTTATTCTCAATCCCTATCACTGACATGCCCCCACCCACTCCCACATGCAACATGATGTATGAAATCATATAAGAAATAGTAATATCTAGGAAATGCATACATGAACTCAGAAAACCCCTTATCATTAAGTATCAATAATCAATTAGAATCCAATAACTAGGTTCCTCAAAATCTAACAAAATCAATAATGATCAGTAGGTTCCTCATTAATCGATCATTTTTTCTTAATGAGAGTTGAAGAAATAGTGGAATAAACTATAATTAGATAAGAGAGAGATTTCAATATTACCCATAATTATCCTTTGGGATTGATAGTATGATGACCAAATAAAAAATAGAGTAAATACGCTTAGTAAAATATGGGAAATAGAGATATTTAAGAAGAGATCAAGGGAACTATATTTGGGGAAGAATAAGGAAATATCATATTAAAAAACATAAATAACTTATTAAATTAATTATTTTAAATTAAACTTGTCAATGGATAATGAGTATCTAGTCGCCTAACATTAGTTTCTGGTACCCACTGATTACTCATATTTGGTCCATATGGTGGATGATATAACTTCTAGAACTAACTATCTCAACATAGAACCACCAGGTACTCAATATCTTAACACTAATTACTTGGATCCATATATCTTCAAGGATAAATGTCCCACACGAGGACCAACTACTTGAAACCATACTCTATCATCCGCCAACATATATAACAATCCTAAATATGCATAGGCAAGATTGAATTAGACCTACATTTTCTCACTTAAATGTTCCAATTTATTATTGGTGCAACAGTCAGATTTGGAAGAATATAATGAGATCACATTTTTGGTCCCTCGAGCTAGATTTTTTCTCGATAAATATTCATGGAATGCATGTAAATGATTATAGAGATTTATCAATGACTAAATCAGAAATAAAACTAATTGATGGTTATTAAAATTCCATAAAAAATACTTATTTAGGGATTTTTAAAATTAGGTATATATGAATGTGATGTTTTTCACCTTGGAGAAAGAAATTTGGTATAAAATTGCCAATATTTATGAAGGTGAAAAAAGAGGAAAATCTATAATTTCAATATAATATGTTTATAAATTTGAATATTCTATTTAGTGAAAGAATTTATGGTTTCTTAAATAATATTTTTAATGTTTTTTTATCTATTTGGGGACATGTTTATAAAATTAAATTTGGAAACCTCATGATTTTTTTTAGAAGATTACCCCCATTTTGTAATCTGAAGGTTTCAACTTTTAAAGAAGGAAATATTACAAAGTTATATGTTGATGATATCCTTATAAACCCAGTAATATTTGGGATTCATATAAATCATAAATAAACTAAAATTCACTCATGAATGTAGGTGGTATTAAAATCGAAGAAGAATCTTGCAGTTCAGGATGTTGGAAAATAATATGAATATATAAGTGGTGAGTTCTTATCACCGTTTAGGTGAAAGTTCAAGAGAGGAAATTGATGTTCCAAATATGGTTACTCCTTTCTTGTGTCAACTATTTTTAGCTTAGGATCTATAGTAACCTAGTCTTATTGTACATATATATTAAATCATTTTTTGTAATTCTTAAAGCATTACACAAACAAATGCTCAAAGAGAATATTATATTAGTGCATTTGAAAACATGGAAAGGTAGATGATGATGCATGAGTGAGATATATTATCTCCCACTAGGTTCTTCATGACTATTTCCTTTCTCACAAAAAACTATACATAATACATATATTTATATCCATAAGAAGGAAACATAAAAATGGGTGAGCTCAGATGCTCAATAAGGGTTAATAAGGGATATATATATGTATAAACATGAACATATTGGTAGGATAATGTGATCATGACAATAGAAGATCATAACCTCCATAAAAAGATTATAATAATGAATCATGGAATACAGATTAGTATATTATAATATATAAATCATATAGGAAAAAATACCATAAGCCAAGAAAGCATAATAATAAGAATAATGCATGCCATACACATTAACATGTAATATCATTCCCTATAAGTTAAGGTGCATTGATAGAACTTATCATGGAACTTCATGGGGACTACACCAAATAGGAGGGACACACCAACATCCAAATTTATTGTCATTTACTTATATGGGATCAGTTTTCCCCATGTTCTCATAGTGGACTTAGCTTCCCCATATTCCATCTTTATGGTGAGGGCACCTATTGGGTGGGACACACCCCATCCCCAGTCACAGTCCATTCATTATAAGGGATTATGTTTCCACAAATTCCCATAGAGGATCAATACCATTGACTTGATTGACATCATTATCTCATGATATATAAATCATTACCTAATTCATTTGGGGGAGATATAGGTCCCACCCATCACAAAATAAAATCATACACACATGTGACACAATATAATAAAAATTATATCATATCATGACCCATAAAAAGAAATGGGATTCATAAAAATCCTATCATAACCCATGAAAAGAAATTGGTGTAATAACCATGTAATAATATATTAACATATGGAAAAAATAATGGTTTCATAATTATCTCAGTAAAACATAACATGTAAAAAGAAGCAGGTTTCAAAAGAATATAACCCATGAAAAGAAATTAGCTTCATAAGCATATAAACCATGAAATAAAAACAAGTTTCATTAGAATATAACCCCTTAAAGAGAAATGATTTTCATAAAAATATAACCCATGAAAGAGAAATGAGGTTCATTAAACTATAACTCTTAATAGATAAATGAGTTTCATAAACATAATTCCATCAAAACATAAACCATTCATAGAAATAATATGAAAGGACAATTTAGATAATTTCCCAAAACTGCATGAGTAACATCAATAAATGTCATCTTAAATGGAAACTAATTACGAAATATCTTTCAAAAAACATTTATTTTGTAGAATATTCTTTATTAATTGAAAATATAAATTTAAAATATAAGAAATTTTGAAAACTATTTTCATTCAAAATACATTGAAAACATAGAAATAAGGAATGAATTAATTTTGAAAACCTTTTTCTTTGAAATCTTTTAATAGAATCTTTAAAAAAAATTGACCACAATTTTCCTTTAAAACTTATAATATAAACTTGAAAACATTTTGAAAACCATTTTCCTTGAAAAAATATAAAATAATCCTGAAAAAAATTTGAAAAATGTTTTCAATGAAAACATATAAAATAGGCTTCAAAACATTTTGAATTCCATTTTCCCTAAAAAAATAAAAGAATATTGAAATTTTTTTGAAAAATATATTCCAAGAACATGACATATGTCTTCAAGAAGGCAAATTGAGAAAACATTACTTTACAAATTTGGTAAATTTTGAAACATCAACCCCATGAAAGAAAGATCATAAAATGGATATGTAAATACTCATAAATTTAAGTATAATAAATAATATAATAAATCTATGGGATGTATACACACCACATATAATAAATACCTGGTGAACATGGATTGTGTCTCACAAAAAATAAAATTGATATGAGAAAACCCTTACTACTTGACAAACTTTTAGAATCATGATTACCATGAAATAGAAGAATGAATTTAAATATATAAATATAATTAAATAATTTAAATTAATGATATAACCTTTTATTGGGAAGTATAAACACCACAAAAAATAAGTTAGTGGTGAATATGGAATGGATCTCACCGAAATAAAAAGTGATATAAAACTCCCTTACATAATGTATTGACTTTCTTTATACTCATAAAAAGCTCTTGAATAATAAAATATAGGTTTATTATAAATATTTTAAATTTAAATATTCTTATGTATAATACCATATATGGTTTTATTAGTAATTAATATTACTCACTTATTAACAATTTCAGGTTAAGGTTTCGCTTCAAGTAATATTCACTTTATTTTTCGTATGTGTCTTAATTTGTAATATTTTTTGTCCTCATCCTTATATCATGATTTCAAGAATGTAAAAAATTATTTATATATAATTTATATTTAGTATATATATATATATTTTTATAATAATTTATATCATTTAAAAATATTAAATTAAGTACATCATTCATGGATACGGTAGGCCGTATGTATGCATTATCATTGTTTCCATTTTTCTTTGTAATATTTAAAAAATAAAGTAAAAGACATATATGTGTATATATATAATATATTTATAGTAGAATTTCAATGTCATATATATCATATAATTTCACTAAATTCATATTTAATAAATTTCATGTAGTGTGTGAACGAATCCCATTGCATTAAGGAGGCGGTAGTCCATATTACCCCTAATGAAATTATTGTATTTACACAGAATGGATAACATGAAGCTATGTGTTATATAATAATAAAGTAATCATAAATAACTTATAAATATCAGATATATATATATACATATTATAAAAATATAGTGTCCATCTCCATTCCCAACCATGAAAGGTGGTAAAGTAAAAAAATAACTACTTTATTTCGTGAGGCAGTTGTTCACCGAAAACAATAACACTAAGTTAGTTACCTATTAGATGAAAGTTTGTATATCTATAGGTATAACCCCTATAATAACAAAATTTAAGTATATTTATGATATGGAGGATATTATTTATTCATTAAACAAGATGAATTGGGATTTTAGAGAAATAAAATAAAGGAAAAGAGCTTGAGGGAGGGTGTTCATTCTTCTTTGGGTAACTCCTTTTGGTTTTCACCAAAGGGCTTCCTTAGTCTGATTTATCCTAAAAGTGATGATTCAAGGTTGAATGGATGAATTTTTGGAAGTTAAATGGAAATATATTTTCCAAAACTAAGTGGTTTTATATGTGTGAATAAGGGGGAGAGGTGGTGGCCTTTTATAGGGCGGGAGGGGACACACATGGCATTTTTTAAAAGAAGTAAGGTGTACCCACTTTTCTACCTATAAAAAGTCATTAAAACAAACTAAAATTAACAACTTATACTTTATAGCCTATATATGGCCATTAAATGGGTTTTGGACAAGTTTCTAGGTCATTGTGAACCTTAACTTTAATGTTTAGTCCCTTGTTAGGCTTAATTTTTCCATAATCTCTATAATTAATCTTAATCACTTTCACTAATATTTTTGGTAAAAAATTAATTTTATCTTATTATAATATAAATATTATAATTAATACAACTAAATATGTCCATGTTTCAAAATTATGTTCAAATAAGTGAAAAAATAAAGTTTAATGATAATTTCGCAGATGTGGAGAGAAGCATGTTTTTAAGATGAGAATGCTCAAATCTTCATTAAGATTTTATATCTAATTTCAATATAAAAATAATTAAAAATTGAAAAATTGGATTAATATATGTATATTTCATCTATTTTTATTTCAAAACTACAATAAAATATAATTTATCTATATATATAAATTAGACAAAAAACAGTTTTGAATTAAAATTTAGTTTTTTCACGATTCATCCAAAAATGATTTTTTTCAAAAAAAATACAAAAACAATCATACGAAACTAATTTTGGAATTCATAATTCATAAATGAAGTTTATTTTACAAAATTATATTTCAATTTTTTACCATAATTAACTTTATAAGTGTTCAAATAAGGACATAAAAATCAATTCTTTTAAGAAAATAGTATTTTGAAACATATAAGCACTTCACTAAAACATTTGAATTTATTCTTTTAAATATGATTTATCTATATAAATAATTTCAAATAATATTCCAAAATTATTAATTACTATTTTTATTACTAATTTTAAATACTATGTTAGTAACACACATTTTATATATGAGCCTCAGCCCGGTTGGTGAGGACTCGGTAGGTGCATCCAAGAGACCCGAGATCAAATTCGGGTGGAGGAGGATTTCTGGGTATTGTAGTAGTAATGTAGCAGTACTATAGCAGGCACTGTAGCATGTACTATTTGGTACTGTAGTAGCTGGAAAAATTCATCCAATTGAGCCTTTGGGCCACCAGTTTGGTCCTCAGGTCCTTTAAGGCTTTCGAGCCACCCAAGGCCTTCGGGCCAATTGATTATCAAGGCCTTCATGCCACCTTAAGGCCTTAGGGCCTCCCCAAGGCCTCTGGGCCACATGAAATGCAGATGTACCAATCAGAATACAAGGGAAAATGCTTTAGAATAGGATTTAGGGGAGGCACATCCACTTGAGTAGAGCTAGCCATAATTGGAAGAATGAGAGGGTTTGGATTTTCCATCGGAACCGGGCCTGTGCAGCTTTGTAGAGGATAACAAGCTGACCAGCCCTACAAAAATGGAGTGTTGTTATCATGAAATATGCTGGGGTGGAGCAGTTCGAAGTTGTCTTGTCTGGGTGATTCCCTTTATGACCTATGGGTCATATACGCTTCCTTAAGCCTTCAGGTCTTGTAAGGGTTTCACCTCACCCCTTGAAAGGTGGATTATCAAAAATAATAAAACAAAATGAAGACATTTTGGCCATTCCAACCATTTTTGTGTGTAACGAAATCCATGTTGGTGTTGTGTCTAGTGAAATATTAACTTATTATAGCATTAAAATAATGGTTGAATTAGTGTATCTTGCAACTCATGACATAAAATTTTAATTTATTCAAAAAAAGGGTTCACAAAAACCCAGGGTGTTACATTCTACCCCCCTTAAAATGAATTACGCCCTTGAAATTATTCAATATTATTATATGTTTAATACTTGAAGCTTCCTTTCATAAAAACAAAAATTATTAAAATGAACACCAAAAATTCCTTTAAAAGGGGAAAGTTGGAATCATAATTTTTACCCAAAGTAACACATAACTAGATTTCCACATAGGTTAACTTAGGTGGAACATAAAAATATGGACATGGACGAAAATCATAAATAACAATAGAGATTGATAAATATCACTGATCAAAAATAGTGGGTGATCTAATGAATGTTGACAATCAAAAAACCCTAATGTTATGAATCATGAAAGAGGTCACTAAAATCATAAAAAATGATGATGATAGGATACCAATTTATTTCAACATCATTTCCCTAAATATGAAGAATTTTCATGAGAAGACATATATAAATGATTTTAGAAAAAACACACCCTTTATTGTGCCTTGATCAACTTCTACATCATCTCTCATTCTAATAAATAAAGGTGAATTTTTCATTCATAAAGTATTAATAGATAATGAGTTCCATGAATAGAATGGAAGGTTGTTACATCTATTTTTATCATAACAAAAGGTTATCACAAGTTATCCAATATGGAAAAAAACATTATATGGTGAGATAATAAATTTATATCTAAAACCTTATCTGAATATTAACATAAACCACTACATAAATGGTTACCCTTTTAAGCCATGTGGAAGATTAAATTATAACACTCTAGAATAAAGATCAATAAATTTCTAGAAAATATCTTAGCATCAATCCCCCAAATATCATAAATTATCTCTTGGTTTTTTTCATACCATACATGTTAATACCTTTATCATGTACTCCCATGAAGCATGGTAATAACCTGAATTACCACAATTCCTTTTTGAAAACATGAATGTTTCCTTTTCCCAATGTTTATTAGATTAATTTATTAAATCCAAGAAGTTGTAAAATTCATCATGATAACATAGACTAATTTGTAAAAAAATCCTTTACAAGTCCTAAGGTAATTAGTATTATCTAATTTAATTATTTATATCCAACATATCAATATCAAAACATAATTATTTAAAAATTAGGAAACAATTAAGTCTTAACTTTCCTTAATAAAAATATCACCTTTCCAAAACTAGAGACTAAAACTGGACCAAGGTTCCCCACACCCCAGAAAATTCCTCATTGAATGAAAAGATTCACTTTAGGGCCTACAGTTATAGCCATGTTGTCTTGAAGTATATAATTCCCCACATTTATGAGCTTACTCCCTCCGATCAATACTTTCTCTTCATACTAGGCTTCTTGCAGAATTTCTCTAGATGACTGAAATGAACACATCAATGAAATGACTTCAAAGGAGTGTGAAAATATGGCTTCCAGTTCCCAAACCAACTACAATGAAAGCACACTGGTGAATGGTCCAATAAATGAGAATCCAGAACCGATGAAGGGGATTTCTCATAAACTGGTTCCATTGGTACACACCTCTTGCTAGATGGGGATCCTTCACAAGCAGTAAGAGATACCAGATTTCCAACAACCTTTACTCTATGAATCAACTCAACTATGAACAATTCATCCACTCTATTCTAAAATTTAACTTACCTAGATGAGAGGAATTTTTATTTGAACTATGGATGAATACCCCAAATGAAAATATGAGATTCCAGCTGATCTTATGATGCTATATCTAGAGAAAATATAATAAGATCCATGAAATGATCAACATAGTCCATCATTGTCTCCTAAACCTACTAAAAACCTAACAACTCCCCAAATTGTTTACCTAAACATCCTCTAGTATTGAGAACCATATGAATATGGTCTTAAAAACATCCCAATTCATCCAATCATACAATGATGATAGATGAATCACCCCCCACTGATCAAAACTCAAAAATTCAAACTAACCCCAAACATCACACACTCTCACTTCTCTGGGAGTTTCCAACAACCAGAAAACACATTCGACTTTAACAAGACACTCCACAGCCTCTAACAAACCATTATAACCAGGAAAGATAGTAAAAAACATAGAAAAAAATGAATCTACCACCCCACTCAGAATCTGGAAGGTGTCAACAATTAGAAGTGACTCACTAAAAACTCCTAAGATCTTTCTGAGAGCCATACTCTGAACAAATGAAAAAAAACAAAAAACAACATCACAGAAAACTCTACCAAAAGAACACCTAAAGAAAAAAACATGCTCACAAGCCAAACATTAATAACACAACAAAAATACTCTATTAAAAAACAACCATTTCATTTCAATTTCAAAGAACATTAAATCTGAAGCCACATCCCAAAAACCATAACACACATTCAAATCTTGTGGAAACACTAATCCCACATAATCAAACCTTGAAACCATTTTCCCTTAAAAACTCCTTTTTTAGAAAACAATTATCCCTTTGAAAATATACTCACACCAATAGAAACCAACCCAAATGAACAACTGATATTAGACACCCAAGATGAGGAACTAGTTCCCATGCATAACCCAAC
Source organism: Viscum album (assembly GCA_963277665.1). Taxonomy (NCBI): domain Eukaryota; kingdom Viridiplantae; phylum Streptophyta; class Magnoliopsida; order Santalales; family Viscaceae; genus Viscum; species Viscum album. Next base: position 1,970,727,015 of record OY728161.1, read on the forward strand.
GACATGGTCAGTGGGTTATGCCCCAAGTAATAATAAAAAATAAGAGGACCATGAACATGTGCACTCAGACCCCACATGGGTCACTACTCCATGTGCAATCACAACATGCAACCAGTTCACCTACATTTTCACTCCTCGACAATACCCCAACAACCAAAACAAAAAGCTCAAATCCTAGACTACCCCAAGAAAACTCGAGGATTAGAACGAGAAAGGGTTCAAGACGCCCTTCTCATACATACCTCTCATGTCCCGACAATCCTAATATCTGATATACATGACACCCCAAATAATAAGGGCCTCATTTGATACCATTTTTTCATGAATCAAGTTAGGATTCCATCTAAACTGACACTTGACCTGGCCCTTGACAAGGCCCTAAGGGCGTTCCCGATCCCCATAGACTGGAATCTAGTGTTGGGAATCAAAATATTCCAATGGGATCATTTTTTCCAAATAAAATACCTAGATAAAAATACCAAAAAGAGCACATATCATAACCAAAAATAGATAAACATCAATAAATACAAAAACTAATCTAGATACAACAGAAGATGAAAAAATCAAAATTGAATATAAAACTAAAATCTAACCACACAAAATGATCTCCATGTGACCTCTTGGCCACCACCAAACACAAGATCAACCTACATAGAATTACAACTGAACAAGAAACCTAAACCAACAAGACATCTCAAGTCTACCGACACCGAGTGGCACAAGTAGGGTGTGATCTTAAGAAGCTGAAAAGGTAATCACCATAGAGTTTATGCATTTCCTTTCACAAAATAGTCCACAAACAGTAGTTAAAAATAAATAGTTAAAATATAATTTTAATCATTTTAGTAAACAAAACACAACTTTCCATGGATTCCCTTTTTAAAACCACACATGCATCTTTGCTTTTAAAAAACAATTTCACACTCAAAAAATCAGTTCAAAACTAAATAACAAATAAAAATATACAACATATGAAAAAATTGGGGCTATGTAAAAAGTAATGGAAATAAAACTAGTAGATATAAACTATCAGATCTAATACCCACATGCTGAAAAAAAAATAGAACATAAAAACAGTAAATCATGGTCATTTCTTAAACATATCTAGAAGAAATACATTAACATAGTCAGTTAGGAATCACCTTCTAGCATATGGTGCAACTCTACTTTCAATAACCAATAAGCTGCTCTAAACTATCCAATCTAGTGGCATGTAATATCTAGACTCTCAGCAAATATAGTGGTACTACCAGTCTAATCAGGGTCGACAAGAAACTGTCACTCAAACCTCTCAATGATTCCTAATAATCCCATGAGAAAAATACATAGTGAAACATATTATAGAAATTATAACCAACAATTTTCTTTTTAATTATCCACTAGAGGGGAACACATCTTAGGGTCCAGTGGTTTCAATATATAAGTTAAAACCAATAGCAATACTGTTCACAAGAAACTAGTGGGGATCCCATCCCATGTTCTAGTGGTATCCAAACATAATCCACATAATAAAAAACACTTATTAAAAAACATTTCTTTCTCTAGTTAATATTAGTTCATCACATAATTTACGTTCCAAAACCCACTTTCTCAAACATTTTAAAATACCAACTGGACCATCCTACTACCCGAGCATTCAATCCATTTTTCAAAACATGCCAAGATTCCCACCACGACTATACATCACATGAGTTCCAAAACCAATTTAAAAAACTACATAAGGTACTAATATGTCCTTCACATCACTTTTTATCAAATCCAACTTTTCAAAGACACCACAACGTGCCAACCCGGCCGTTAACATTTCCAATACAAATTCATTTAGTAAGAAATTTCCGCACCATTTCCAAATCAAATATAAAACACCACATTCATGTGCATAATTATAAATGGGTTTTAACATTTCTAATCCAAAACTATTACCAAGATAATGTGAAAACATGGAACAACACAGAAAGAAACAAATGAGACATTATACCAATTCTTTAGAAAACTATATCTCAACATGAAAATTCAGCCAAGCTTTAGGAAACATATTTTAAGCAAATTTTAAAGGTACATGTAATACTAGAAAAACATTTAGAAATAAAAGAACCATTTGAGAAAAATAAATATGAATGTGAGGAGAATCCTTCGGAAACCCATGGTTTATGGAAGAACTAATTTTATCATGGTTCCAAACGGGACTCAAGCAACCATTAAGAACCCACACATTTCCAAAAGAATCCAACACATCATTTAAAAATATGAATCCACTGAATATAAATTTATGAAATCCCAAACCAAAATTTAAAATAACTCTTCATGTATACATGAAATAATCCTAAATCCCTTTTTGAGAAAAAAACACATTCTATTAAGAAAACTCAAAAATCCACACATAAGTCCACAACATAAAAGTCACAAATATTTATATAAAATTTTTATTCAGAGTATAACCATATTAACAAAACATAAACAAGGTGAACCACCACCCCAAACACCCTATTTCACATTAAAATATTAATTGACATTTTATCAGACACTTTTTATTCATTTACATAAAGGTGTAATTAAATAACCCCTTTGAAAACTATTCACACCAATTTTCCATCATGAAAATACCAAAATAAGTTATACTAACACATAAAAAGAAAGATCATAGAATGTTTGAAATATTAATGGAAAGATAAAGCATCAATAGAATGCATCGGAATAAAAAAATTGTGAAAATAATTACCTCAATGATGTGAGAGCACAACGAAACTTTAGAAGAAGGAAAAACCGAGACCAAGAGACAATATGCCCACCATAACATCAAATAAATCAATATACACATCAATACTAACCCTTATGGTTCATTGAATAGCTAACCCGCCAATAAAATACTAAGAAACAAAGGGAGGGAAGAGAGAATAGAAGGATATCAACCAAAAACTGAAAGAAACCTTCTAAGGAACCTTCAAAGAGCTTCAATAGAGGATGGGGAGAAAATGATGAGGGTATCATGGAGCACTTTGGTGAACCTAGGTCAAAAAATGGAGGAGAAACCCAAAATATAATTAAAATAGAATAGGGGGAAACTTGAATTTCACACTTTTAATGACTTGGGAAACTCGAACGGTTTGGCTGTATAGATTGAAATACTATGCTCTAACTATATACACCCCACTAGAGAGAAGGGAGCCTTAAATTGGTTGTTTGAATAGTCTCCCAAACCATTTGAAAACCATTCTATGTTCCAATATCAAAATATAGAGCCTCACACATGCTTTACTAATAGTTTTATCTAACCTTGTGCAAATCGTAAACCTAGAAACCATCACCTGAAGCAAGCCCTATATATTACCCCTAACCTCACATGGTTGGTCCCAAGATATGCTCCAAACATGAAATCCAAATAATTCATGAAGAAAATGACCTGAAAATATCCAATGCATTAACAGAACTCACAGTTAACCATCAAACTATACACACAAACTATCCATAAGAAAAAACCGCATGAAACCTCCAAAACTCATAAATTAAAATCAAGAAGTCAACATGAATCTCTTCCGAAATACCAAAAGCCAAGGAAATAATAGAATAAATGAAAATATGATGTTCGAAGTCTGACATAAAATCTCTATTTGTTACACTATAACCCCCATAAAATTATTATTTTCACCAAAATTACATTACCCTGATATAAAAAAATAATGATATATCTATTTCATCATATCATCAACTTAGTATGTAGCTTCTTCAGATTTTTGATTCCTCCATAAAACTTTAACAGGTTGATTATTCTATTTCTATAGAAATTTCACTCTAGAATCCAAGATTTATATTGGTTGTTATTCATAAGAAAGAAAATTTTCTATTACTATAACATTTGAGTTTAGTTTATAAAAAGGATTAGGTATATACCAAGAGAGATGGATCGAACACATCGTGAAATTGGGAGAGGTTCAGTTGAAGCACCAAGTTAAAAGATAACATCACTACTTGATCAATAATCTAAAAAAGAGATAATATAAATAGGGATCATCATTACCTTATTTCCTAATCTCACAACCTTCTATAATGGATAAATTCAAATAAAAACTTTCTCAATAACATTAAATTCCAGATCACACCAGCAATTTTTAGTATAACTTTTTTTAACTATGAGTTTCCTAGATTTTATGTTGAATAGTTATAAATTTATTTGATAATTACTCAACAATATTAGGTATCATTATATTTATTTCTCTAATTTCATTCTACAATATTTTATTTCTACACTTATTTCCATAGTGGGATTCATAAGGATCAATTTAATTTCTTGAGAAAAAGAAATTGTTGCATGAAACTCAACTAGAGGAAGGAGTTGGTCCCAACCACATTAGAAATCCATATAATAAGATCTCATCATATCCTTTAATGTTTGAATGGTTCTCACAGATTTAAAATCTATCAAAGGATGATATGTTGTGATTAAACTCAACTCTATATCAAGAAATTTTTTAATACATCACCAGAACATTGAGGAAACCCATATATCATGATCAAATGAAATAGAATGTGGTACTCCCGGTAACCTTACCACTTACATAATGTATATTTTTGAAAGAGGATCAAGGTAGAAATATTCTATGATATTAATGATATGTAATGAATTTTTATGGTGACCAACTATAACCTAAATAAATTTTTTGCCTTTAAACATTTTTGGGAATTTGATGAAAAAATCCATGGTGATGTTTTCATGTTTCTATTATTGTATAATTAATGGTTGTAACATTCCCTTATAATTTTCCTCTCATCTTTAAATCGCTAATATACCAAGAATATTGGTACAAACTCTAAAATATCATACATCATGATATCCCACCATTAAAAAATTTTCAGATCTCTATTCATCTTCATACTTCTAAGATAGATTGAGAATGATGAAATATGAGCCTACTCTAATATATCCTTCTTCAAATATGGTATGGATGAAACACATACATTAATCATGGATATTTTAATTCCACCACAATCAGGGTTGAAATTGAGAACATTTCTGACCTTTTTTATCAGTTATACATCTTCCTTTTGCGCCACCTAAATCTTTACCAAGGTAAAAGGTTGAACACTCAATTGAGATAGATAATATTTTTCCCCTTCCATCATGATTTGAATAACCATTCTTTTCAAATATATAAATATTGGATCTTTTCTAATCCTCAAAATCTATAAGATTGCATGATCCTTTTAAATTAATGCATCAGCCAGTTTGTTTGATTTCCCAGGGTGGTACTATATTGAGAATTCATAATCTCTAATCAACTCCAACCATCTTCTTGGGAACATATTCTTCTATTTCTATAGAAATAATTATTTTAACAATTTATTATCAACACATATATCAATTTTTTTTCTATAAAGACAACACCTCCATATCTTGAATGAAAAAATTACTAAAACTAAATCCAAATCATGAGTTGGGTAAATTCTCTCATAAAACTATATAGAATCTATAAATATATCATTCTACATTATAACACAACAAATTCCAATATTTGATGCATCATTATAGGTTGAAAACATTTCTATATTTTAGGGTAATGTAATTATAGTAACATAAAATAACCTTCTCATTATTTCCTTGAAATTTTCTTCACATTCATTTAGCTAAAGCAACTTGGATCTTTTACTAATTAACTTGGTGATTCAGGTAGGTAGTCATGATAAATTCTAAAAAATGTCGATAATATCTATCCAACCCAATAAAACTTTATATCTCAATCACAATGACTGGTCTAATCCAACATTAAATAACTTAATTCCTTGATGGATCTACAAATCTACCATCTATTAAGATTATATGATCAAGAAATTACACCTTTTATAGAAACAATTAACATTTGGTAATAGGGGCATTGGTAAGACCAAATGGAATAACTATAAATTTATAGTTCCCATAACTAGTATGGAATAATATTTTGGGGTTTATCCTCCTTAATCCTTAGTTAATGATTTATAGAACTAATATAGATCTTGTAAAAGTATTAATATCTATGAATTTCATAAATAAATTCATAAATAAGAGGTATATGATCCTTATACATGATTTTGATATTGTTAAGTTTAGAATAATCAATATAGAGCGTCATTGATCTTTCTTTATTTCTAATAAAAATAACTAGTGCGCCCAAATGTGACCAACATGTCTTAATGAATACCTTATTAATATTTTACTATATTTTCTTCTTTAATTATTACAACTCAATTGGGTTCATACTATATAGTATTTTAAATAGGTGTAGTACTAGGTATGTGTTCTATTGATAATCCAAAAGTACAATTTAGTGGAAAACTAGGAAACTCTTATGAAAATATATCAATAAACTCCCATACAATTATAATATAATAAATATTGAGTTTCTCCCCAAACATTTGAGATAAACACTCATTTTTAAAGGAATCTATGCACATAAAATGGATGTTATTTCCATAATAAGTTTATATTTTTCATCACAATGATAGATGATCATAGGTTCGTTAGGAATATAAAATGTAACTTCCCTTCTTTGGAAGTTGAATGGTGATTTATATTGAAAGATCTAATAAATTCCTAAGATAACATCAAATTCAACCTTAGGGAGAACAAAATGATTTTGAGGAAGCACATTTCCATAAAATTCTACTGAATAAGAATCATATACTTTAGATGCGATCATTATACCATTATATTTTTTCACTTATTATTCAATGCCTAATTTTTTGGGGTAGGAATTAACATTACAAGATAATTTTAATTATATATAGTAACTCTTATAACTAAGATCAAATAGGGTACTTCAATATTTGATCATACCTTTAACAACCTCAAATTTATTATTATATCTTAAATCCCTTACTTAAACCAGAATGGTTAGCATGACTATAAGGAATCATTAATCAATGTTCTGGATCATAAAATATCATATATATATGTATAAATCACGAGGCCTTATTTTTAATCTATGAAAACTGAGGTTTAATAATGGCTATTCATGGTCATCATCCATTATAATCCTTCATAATGGTTAATAAATAAAATGGTTATTAACCCAAGAATATCCCCCATGAGTGTCAAACCATGGGAACAATAATGCAACACTAACCGTGAACTAGAATGATGGATGAGATATACTTGACCAACTCATTTCTGGGTTATTACTCCTCGATGAATCTATTCCAAATTGTGTCAACTTGTAGTATAAATATAGGGATTTTTTTCTATGAAAATATAAAAACCTTTCATTAACATTACTTAGGATATTATCCTATACATAAGATTATCCTAAGGAATACCAAAAATATTTTATCCTTTTAGTTTTCCAAAGATAACTAATCCCGACTCTTTTGCCAATTATAGCAAACCATACATTTCATACATATATATGAAATCTTAATTAATGAATATTCATTGAAGAACCTAATGATCCACACCATAATTGTATAGTACATGTTACTTTAGATACTTGTATTAATTAACAACTTGTTTATAAGTGAACTATATAATATCTAACTATTTTTTATAAATAGAACCCTTATTAGACATATCACACATAATACCTATCTTCATAATCATGGAAAGGAAAACTAATAATTATTTATCTCTAATGTCCACTAATGGAAAACAAGAGAAATATGAATGATCAAATATGTATAATATAAGTGTATGAGAACATGAGAATAATAGTTTAAAACCTTACTATAATTATCAAAGATCATAACCTTGATGCATGGCTTACATATTGGTAGTTTATAAGACTGGAATCACAAAGTAATCGAAGAACTTTATCCACACGAGTATAACATTGGCATTATACATAGAATAGTTTCATATATAATTTTAAATAAAATAATTTCCATATTAGTCAATTATTACTACCAAAACTATCATAGTAGATTTGGTTTACTCCCAAAACCATCATAATATTTATGGTTCACTCCCAAGACTATTTTAGTAGACAGGTCCCTTTACTGAATTGGGTTCACTCCCCATTCCCATCCTGTTTGTCTCATGAGATATTAATCTTTACCCAATACATTGCAAGGATATAAAAATCTGGGCCCAGACATCACATAATGAAAATAATAATGATTTGTTTCACAAGATCATAAAATATACATCATATCATGACCTTGGAAAATGAAATGGTATTTATAAACATTTCATCATGGAATATCTCAATGAAAATTAATTTTTTTTCATAATTATTATATTAATTCATTATAATATAACCCTTGAAAAAAATAATATGTTTCACAAGACTCTTTTCATCATAATCATAGACCATACAGAGAGTAAATAAGGATGGTATCAATAGATTTTATCTACATTAAGGATTATGAAATATCAATGGATTCTATCTTAGATGGAAAATTATTTAAAAATAACTTGGAACATTTCTTAATGGAAATATTTTTTTTACTTTGGAATCACATATTTAAAATCCATTATTTTTCAAAATATTATGGAAAAATTTTTCATTAAAAGTAACCTTTTAATACTGTAATGGAGGCTTCAAATAATTAATTGGTCATGATGGTGGAGAATTCCATTCATGTTGGGTATATTAAAACAAATAATCCTTTCACAATTTCATTAAAAAGTAAACATTATCACAATTGGGAAATGATAAAAAGAATAATTTTAAACAATTTTTTAAAAATTAAAACATTTTAAAAAACGAATTCAAATAATAATCATAAAATATTATGAAAATTTTGGATTTTTTTAGAATTCATGGGTTTGGAAGAAAAGAGTTCTCCTGGAGAGGAGAAAAAAATTTGGTTGTCCTAAAAAACATTCTTTTTGAAAATTGAGAACATATAAAGAGGAAAATGTAATGGAAATGTGTAATTTCAAGAAATAACTATATTATAATAAAATTAATAATATTATTGAGAGTTATATCAATATATTTCATCACTATAAGGATAATCATAATCAACTCTGATAAATAATGAGATTGTAACATAAAACCATTACCACTTTGGTATTTTTTGAATCATATGACCCATGAAGGAAATAAAAAAAAATGGGTATGGAAATGAGTATAATTTTCATAATAATAATCATAAAATAAATTATTTGGTATTATATAAACTACATAAAATGAATAAGTGGTGAATATGATATGTGTCTTAGAGAAATAAAAGTGAGATGAAAATCTATTACCTCAAGTTTCTACTTTATTCATACATGTTAAATCATATTGTATAATAAATATAGGTTTATCATAAATTTATTCTAAAATCAAAATCATATATATCATACCAAATATCATTTACTTATAACTTTTAATCACCCATTTATTAACAAATCTTTCTTAAAATCACTGTTTTAGGTAATATCTACTTTGTTTTTCATGTATGTTTCGGTTATATAGATTTAGTCCTTGCACATTGATCATGGTTACATCATCTAAAAAATATTAATCATGATATAAATATGTTATATATTAATTATGTACAAATTTTTATTCATCTATAAAATTTAGAGATTGAAGAAGGAATTACACCATTCTAGGTGACATTAGGTTGTACATACACATGAAAGATGCTTTTATTTTTTGGAAGATGGAATGAAAGAAATTTAAATTTTAAATAAACATTATAAAATTATTTTTTTTCATAAATATCATAAATATTCATTAAATATATCATTATTTAAGTCCATGTTAAAAAAATGAAAAATGTATCACGTCGCTTCGTAGATGTGATAGTTTGCACGTATGCACAAGTGAACTTATTGTTTTCTAAAGGATTGTTAAAAAATAAGTTATTTATGAAATTATAAATCCAAAATAATAATTATGTCAAAAATATTATATATATATATTAAATACATCATTTTATCCATCCTTGAGAGGTGGTGATGAAAAATGAATTACATAGGTTCCCAAGGCGGTGGTCAACCGTTCACAAAATCAATGGTTCTATCTCCCATTTGATTCAAGATGAAATGGATATAGGTAATGTATAACACCCCAATATTTTAGAAAATATTTTTATTTAAATAATTTATTTTATTCAATACCTTGCATTACAAACAACACCATGTTTAAATGAACAATGATATATTATAAAAATATTAGTATTTATTACAGTTATATAGTATCCCTTAAAATTGTGGTTATGTATATGATTTACTAACTTATGAATTATATATAAATTTCCTAATATATATAAACTTATTGATATGTTATAAAATAATCCCTAAATTTGTATTAAAGTCATTTTATTCTTAAAAAACATGTTTCCCAAAAAAGTTTTTCATTACTTTTTCAAAGAAAATGTTTTGAATAATTTCTGTAACTTAAAAAAATTAATTTTTAAAATTAAAATCATTTTTTATATCAGCATACTAAAATTATTATAAGATAAATTTTTTATTGTTTTATAAAAAAATATAGTTTCCCCTAAATAATAAAGAATGATGGTTTTATTGAAAACTGCATGTTCAATGTTCTATTTTGTATTAAAATGGTTTAAATGTAATTTTTTTATTTAGTCAAATTATTGATATTTTTATCAATTTTATGTTTAAATTTATACTAAAACATTTTTATTGGTAAACAAGTCAATTTCCTGAAAAATTGTTTTTATGTGCGTAGTATGTTTTCATTTTAATAAATTAAATTTATAACTCTTGGTGAATTATTTAGTTTATATTCATATATTATATGATCAGTGATATATTTTAATATTCTTCTAATATTTTATATGTTTGGGATAAGAATAAATCCAGTTTTTCACTTAAAAACTATATTATTCTAGAAAATTGTTTTCCCCACATTTAGCGCGATTATTATAAAATTAATTTCTACCATTTATAGATATTGAATTTGATAAAATGGATTCCATATATGGAATCAGTAAGTTCCAATTTTTTGAAAAGGACACATTTATTTACTTTCTTATGAATATTATTCATAGTAAAATTCATCTCCTTAGTAAAGAGTAAATCGGGTTAATCTAGGTTCCAACTAAGTGAAAGGCCATATTTTTTCATTATAATGCCTAATAGACGAGGGTAATTTTACCCTTCTCACATTAGGATTGAAATATAGTTTTTTAATGGAAAATTGTCCATGAAAATGACCTATATAATATTTAAATCAAAGAAAGTTAAAAAATGTCACTCTCTTAGTTTTAAATATCTCTTACGTTTCCAAATAGAAAAAAACATGTTATAAATGAATATAAGAATCTATTTTATAATTAATAAAATAATTTTCATTATATAAATTTCTTTATTATTTTTATAAATTATATAATGGCCTTAAATTCTTGTAAAATGTTAATATAATATTTATTCAATTAAAAAAATGAGTTTAAAAAGATTAAAAGATCTATAATTTTAATGATTTTATGTGTATAAAAAATTTAATATATATATGACATAATATTGATGTTTGGAATCATTATATTCGAATACCCCTTTTTTCATGAAGTATCTAAAGTCCAATTGAATGAATAGTATAGAAATTACATTAATGATATTTTATAATAAATATTATTTTATTAAATGATATAAAATTCATAAAAATATTATAGTCTGTCATATTAAGGGGATACCATTTTAACAATCATATACAGTATATTTATGGGTCATGTAGTATTTTATAATAACATTTTTAACCCTTAATGTTTAGAAAATTTTAATATTATAGTAATTGTTAAAACAGTTAATGAATTGTTAAAATAATAAAAAGGACAAAAATGAAATCCAAACATGTAAAAATTTAATTGGGTAGGATTCTATCAACTAATACTCATCTTATATTTGAATATAATCAATTTGGATCCATTTTTATATCAAAATTTATTTATATTAATTTAATATTTTATGAAATTCCAAGAGTGCCCCATCCCTCAATTATAAAAGGGAACCCCTAATTTATATTTTTCACACCACCGTGAGAATAATATCTGGACCATAACCTATATAAATAAATTATAAAATTACTTATTCAAAATTTATTGGTTCTTTTTCTTCCAAAAAAATCCATCCTTAGAACCCTTAAGAGTATATCTAATTGAGTTATTTCAAAGAAGATATAATTTCCTTAACTGATCACTTTATATTTAATTATTATTTACCTCTTATTTATCTATTATATTCATCATAAAATAATAAATTAAGTATCATAAATATAATGAATTTTTTTTATTATTAATCCACCTTTATTCACCCTATTTTCATTAATGGGAATGTGAAAATATACCATGTGTATAAGTATGACTTACCGTCTACACATAGCGATACAATTCATTCATCACCACCAACTTTTATGGACTGGTATTATTATGGTTTTAATTTTTATATATGATAATTATTAAATATTTTTTAATATATAATAATAATATAATATCTTTCTTCTTACCTTCCAAACTATTTAAAAATGATAACATCGATCATGCGTATGTGTAGACTACCTCCTCCATGAAGAAATGTGATTCATTTTTCATTTATGTTTCAGTTGGATGCTAATAAGGATATATTTAATGAATATATATATGTATATGTAACATATTAATTATTATTTAAATAAAATAAAATTTTTATTATTCTTTTACTCCACCTATTAAAAAAATTCAAACAACATTCATGCGTACGTACGACCTACCATCGCCACGAATGTTGTAATTAATTTTTCCAACTATATCTTTTATAAATTAATATAAAACTTTATCTAATGAATATATATATATATATATATGGTATTATAAATCCAAATTAAAATTTTTGATATTATGTAACCATGAAGAAAATATAAGGACATTTACTAACAAATGAGAACAAACATGAAAAACAACGTAGATGTCATCCGGAATAATAATTTTAATAAAGAAGTATTAAAAATGGGTGATAAAAGGTTAAAAATAAATAATATGTGGTATGATATATATGATTATGTTTTTAATAGACTTATAATAAATCTATATTTATTATATTGGGGGTTTCAATGAGTATGAAGGAAGTCAGACTAATGGTAATTGATTTTAATCTCACTTTTATTTTTGTGATTCTCAAGAAATTTTCATCACATATTTTTTTATGTGGTGTATATACTACCCATAATTGTATTTTTAATTATTTTAATAAAAATTATGTGTATTTAAATACTCATTTATGTTTATTTCTATCATGGGGCTCATGATTCAAAAGTAATAAAATTGGTAAAGATTTTATGTCATAATCTCATTTTTTTTAGATTGTTTATGATTAAGTTTATGATGATGAAATATTATAATATGCCACTAATGAAACTCATGAAATATCTTAGGCTATGATTATTTCTATAAATTACATGTTTTCCTTTAATGTTCCTCATTTAATGTGCTCTTGAGACTGAATATATCTTTTGAAGAAGAACTTACTTCATTTCCCTCTTCAGCCAAAAATCATTTATCTTCTATATCCACATATTCTAAAAATGTTTTGAAGAATTATTTCAAGGTTATACAATTATTTTTTAATGTCATTTTTCCCATGGGTTAATATTTTAAAAAACTGTTTAAATAGAATCTTTTTTTACTTTTTCTAAATAAGGTACCTTTTTACATTTTACCGAAAAATATGAAGGGAATGTTTTCTATTAACATATAAGGCAGGATAAAAATTTCACATCATCATGACCGCTTAATGTTTGTATTCTTAGTTTCGTGTTTCCAAAGTTAATTTCTAAGAAATTTTTTCTATAATGTTATGAAGGTATTTTTTTTGAAAATTGTATTTAAAAATTGAATGTTTATTTTCCCTAATAAATATTCTATTGTGATTTTTATTTAATTTTTATATATGATAACATCCTTTTATGTCAATTATGATTTATTGGGGATATGATCAACTAATACCATTATTAAACTCTCTCTAGATGGATAATATTTATATTGATGAGATTTTTATGAAACCCATTTTTTTCCCTGGGTTATACAATAGTGAATTGATGAAATATTTTTGAAATATATTTTCTTTACATAGGTTATGATATGATGATAAAATTGAATATTTATGATCATGTGGTATACATATTTGTGTTTTTCATTATATTATAATGGTTACATTATAATAAAGGATGTTGGTTGAGTTATACCTTAGAAAAATGGTTACATTATAACCATAGATGGGGGTTTCTTTATAACCCAGGATGGTGGTCACATTATAACCACGGAAAGGTGATACCTATATCTCCCCCCCCCCCCAATTCATTGGGTAAAATTGATATCTCATGAGATAAATAGGATTTGAATGGGTATTAAACCCTGTTTAGTAAGGGACTTTGTCCAATATTATAGTCTTAGGAGTGAACCTTTACTACAACAATGGTTTGGGGAGTAAACAAGTTAAACTATGATAGTCTTGTAAATGAGACTTGACTACTAAGGAAATGATTTTTCTCTGATTATTTTTACAAAAAAACCATATATAATATTCCAATTTTATGTTCTTAAGGACCATGTTTATTGATTCCTTTATTATCAATGCCTTATGAAATTTCATGTCTTATACTATGACTCAAGATTATGATCTATGATATATAGGGTATGATTTATAATTGTAATGCTCATGTTATCATAACCTTATGTTCATGATTATTACCATGTGATATTTGATATCTCCATTGTTTACCCTTCCTGAAAAATATTAGGTCACCCTTTTTTATATTTCCTTTCACGAGGCTATGAAGAATGGTTTTAGGAATGACATGTCTAATAAGAATTATGGTTTTGAATGACATAATGGGAGACTCTTATGAACCAATTTTTAATATATACAAGTTTCAAAATTCACCAGACATGTATGATTACGGTGTGGATCAATATGATATGTAAAAAATATTCATCTAATTTGATGAAATATCTATATATGAAAAGTTCGGCTCACTATATTTTGTATTATATAATGGTATAGTTATCCTTTGGAAACTAGGATGTGAAAACGTTAGTGAGAACCATGGGGATATGTCTAAGTATATGACAACATCCTAATGTTTTGGTAATAATCAAGGATGTCCTAGGTTAAACCTAAGGTTTCATATAGTAATAATAAGGTTTCATGATTTATAAATTCTTTGAATTATATTTCTTGATTTTCTGTTATATTACATTTATTATTATAGTTTTTTCACTTACATATTGATTTTCGGTTTTAGTTCATGGATGAAACTAAAAGACATCATACTAGCAATGAATATGATGGAAAATGAAATGATTGTTCTAAAGAGAAGAAGAATGATATGAGAAATGTAAGTTAAAACCAAGGGATTTTCCAAATATTTTTTCCCAATATATTATTAACATTATAAAAAATAAGTGACCTTCCTAGGACGTAAAATAAGATGAAAATTGAGTTTTATGAAATTGCAGGTGGAAAAAATAATGGCGATAAGAAAGATTAATTTCATTCTTATCAAGAATATATAAAAAATACCCTATAATAATATCCAAAATATAGGGAAATATTATTTACATGTGAAAATAAAGGGAATACAGAAATAAATTTCCATGTAATTAAATTTCTTATATATAGAGAACCTAGGCATTATCTGAGTTAGTTCTCTCTTCTAAAGTCTAATTCCTAGATCTATAATAACCTATATTATTATAATCATTGAAGTACAATGATTGAAGTTTTTATTTATTGGAATTCAATAATTATATCAATGATATTAGGGATATAATAATCATAAAATATATAATGATTATAACACAGTAATTTTCTTTAATGATTTGAAAAAATATATTATTTTGTACTAATAAACATGAAAAGTAATAATGTTTAGTTCAAATAAATATATGATTGATATTTATTGGATAATATTAGTGAACTTTAAATTTCTTGGTTAATGAAAAAGGGATATATGTCACCATTGAGGATTTCTATTGTATTTTTGGATTTATATTATATATTCCATAGCATGTAAAGTTATTTGAGGAATAAGGGTTGTGATAATTTTTAGAAGAATATATGTTTTGATGCGAGGTTAGATAAAAATTTATAGATATCATCATGGGTTTATAAGTTTATGTTTAGTCATAAGTTAAAATGCATCAACATCCTTTTTTTAATTTTTTTAATTGATGGAATTTTGAATTGTTTTGAAACTTTTACTGGTATTAGGAAGAGTAAACCATTATGGTTTTAATAACCCTTGTGGGGTTGACATATGATTTTATGTTAGGTTAATTATGGTCTATTGAATTGTAAGACATTGAAAATATTGATGGTTAAAAAGTATTTCATTGACAAGGTTATATTTTTTGAGATATTTATTGTAGTTTTTAGGGTTACCTTTCATGTTAGAATCTAAATTTGATTCATGATTTTTTTTGTGATGTTCACTACATTAAAATATTATATATTGATTTATCATGGGAATTCATGATATTTGGGAGATGATTCAGAGGGTTGAGTTATATGTAATCTATAGGATTGAAATATGTTTTAACATGAAATATTATTTGGTAAGAATGAAATTAAAATTTTAAAGATATAAATTCAATGGTACGATATAACCTTTGATATTATAACATTCTTTAATGTTGAGGATACCAAGGTAACTAATTTTTTAGAGAAAAATGTTTTATTTATTCATATAATATTTTATTAATTTTAAGAAATATTATTTGATAATTTTATTTTGTTTAATGCATAAATATATGAGGAATGTATTGATATAATTTATTGATATGTTAAAAGATGATTTTAGTGCTTCAGGCATGAAATATTCATCACGAATACTCATTTTTTAGAGAAATGGGTTAGATTTTGGTGGAAAGTGATGAAAGAATGAAATTATTTTTTTCATGTATGTATACTTCCATAATTTATTATTCTATAAGTTATAATAATACCTCAACTCTAGGAAAATTATATTAAAAAAATGTTGTTATATACCCTTCAATAATAATGAATTCATTACCTTTTAACCCCACATTGATTCATGGTTTTGTGGTTGGAATAGTTTTCTTGTTAATGTTCTCGGTCACTATTTATTACTCATTGGATGTTCAGTTTATCTTATATATACATATTTTCACTTATAATTAATGTTCACCTATTTAGAAACCTAGTTTTGTGGGGACTTTCATACATCCCTTCCCCTATTCTTAAGAGGAAGTTTTATTATCCCTTTTTACAATGTGGTTTTTCAACAAAGGAATTTTAAAATATAAAACCATTGATTTTTTAGAACAATTAAAAATTATGAGGAAACAATTTATTAAATGGTGGGATAATATAACACACCAAGGTTTTAGAAAATATTTCTCTTTCAATAATTTAATTTCATCTACATCTTGTATTACATGCAACACCATGTTTAAATAAACCACAATATAAAATTAAAATATTATTATTTGTAATAGTTATAAGTTATACATTAATTATGGGTGTGGATATTATTATCTAATTTATGAAATATATATAAATTTCTTACTCAATATAAATGAAATAATAAATTCTTATTAAATAATCACTAAATTTTAAGTAAATTAATTTTATTTATCAAAAATATGTTTTCTTCAAAAAATATTTCTATTAATTTTTGTATGAAAATGATATGATTAATTTATGTAACTTTTATAAATTTAATATCAATTTTCAAATCCATATATTAAAATTATATTAGGATAATTTTTTGAGATTTTTTTCAAAGATTGATTTTCCAATGAATAGTAAAAAAAGGATGATTTTATTAAAAAATGTTTTTAAAAAGTTTGAATTTTACTTAAAATGGTTTAAATGTAAACATTTATTTCTTATATAATCCACTTAATTCCATTTAAATAAATTTTTTGTTTTAATTTTGTATAAAAAATATACGTTATAAGTAAAAAATGATTTTCCTAAAAAACTGTTTTTAAGAATGAAATTTGTTTTCATCTTACTAAATTTAATTAAACACTATTGATGAATTATTTTAATAAGATTTATATATTATATAATAAATCAATTTTTTTAAAATTTATCTAATATTTTCTATCCATGGAATGAGAATAAATTGGATTTATTCTTACAAATTGATCATTTTTAAAAAGTGATCTTCTATGCATTTTGTGAACCTATTGGAAAATTCATTTATAAAAGTCATAGGTAATTAATTTGATAAATTAGATTAAATATTTCTAATAATGAAGTTAAAATGTGTTAAAAATTCCACTTTTATTTTTTGTCAATATGTTATTAAATGTGGTAAAATGTATCACCTCAATAAAGGGTAAATCTGGTTAATATTGGTATAAACTAAGTTATAAGGTCATATTTTTTCACCCAAATTATTATTAAATAAATAAAATTCAAAAATAATCATCATAGTCTCTATATTTATTATTTTAATGGATAATTTTCATTGAAAATGACCTATATAATATTTAAATCAAAGAAAGTTACAAAATGTCACTCTCTTAGTTTTAAATATCACTTATGTGTCAACATAGGTAAAAAGGCATGTAATGAAAGAATACAAGTGTCTATTTGGATAATAATGAAATTATTTTCATTAAAGTAATTTATTTTTAATTTTTATAAATTATAAAATGACCTTAAATTATTGTACAATGCCAATTATAGTATTTATTTATTTTAAAAAAATAAAATAAATGATTTTAAAAATATTAGAAGTGATATAATGTGAATGATTTAATGTGTACCATGACTTTTATAGATCAATATGACATTATATAAATGTGTGTAAGAATTATACTTAAATCTCCATATTTTATTGATGTATTTAAAATCAAATTAAATGAATAGTGTTAAAAAAGACATTAATTATATTTTATAATAATAAATAATTTATTAAATGATATTAAATTAATAAAAAACCCAGATTTAATAAAATTATTTTTATATGGTTTTAAATATCATCCATGTTCCATTTATGTTTATTTTTTTATTTTATGGTAACATTATACACCCTTAGAGGGTACAAAACTTTAATATTATTGTAATTTCCAAAAGGGTTAATTTATTGTTAAAAACAAAACAAAAAAGATACGGATAAAAATGCGATAAAAACATGCCAAAATATTATTATCTAAGATTATTTCAACTAATTCTCATCTTATATGCTAATATTATCAAATTGGGTCCCTTTTGGATTACAATTAATTTATATTAATTTTATATTTAATGAAATTTCAAGAGTTACCTTCCCAAAATTATAAAATGGAACCCCTCATTTCTCTTCTTTACACCACCTTGATCTTTATAGTTCAACCATTATAGAATTGTGGACTAGTTTTCCACTATATATATATTCTGGGCTCGGGGTCACTAGGTCTTAGGTTCCCCTCCCAATGTGCCCAAGGATGTCGACTAGAAGCGAGGGTCTGATTAGGTGATAGTGGGGAGAATATTCCCTCTGGTGATGATAATAATAATGTTCCAAACACACACACACACACACACACACACATATATATATATATAACAATTGAAGAGGTACCATAATAGTGGAAGTAAATATATCTACTCAATGGAAGGGATAAAAAACAATAGTTGTAAAAAAAATCCCAAATATATCATATCATTTTCATATAAAATAAAAATTCATGATAGGTCATACAAAACAGACATGCATGGTCACCCATGTCCGACCATATATGTACATATATAAAAACTCAGAAGAAGGCCTGTCTCGATGTAGAGGAACCACTTAGTCTACTACCATCCATCCCATGAAAAACTGTTACATCCCTGATCGCTAAGGTCCATCTCATGAGCCTGATCACTTACCTATTATCAAGAGCATAATTTATATAAACGTAACACCCAAGCTTCCATGGTACGTTTCCCTTTGAATAATTCAATAACTTGTGGTGTATGCAACTTCGAGATTTCAACACATCGCGACCAATCAAACTAGCCATTAGAAATAGTAATACCAAAATTTTAAAATTTTATCAATCTTATATTTAAAAATGTACTTCATTATTGGGTTTAGAATATCAAAATTATCTTAGGGTTAATTTTTTGTATTTTTCTGGAAACATTTACTTTTTGATGAATAGTTAAAACTACTAAATTTTAATTTAAAACAACTTTTTTAATCAAAATAATTTATAGGGATAAATTATACTATTGAGTTGTAATTAAGTATAAATAGATTATGTTTTTACCATTTAATCCAATGTTGGTCTTTTTACATAATTTCGCATTTAAACTTGAAATAAGCAAGTGTCAATCTTTTGATAGTTATTATTTCTTAAAAACACACTTTTTGTTTTGACAACAGAAATTAATTTTATATTAATTTCTTCCACTTTTGTGTTTTGAATTTAGAAAAATATATTTCATATTTAGAATCAGGAGGTCCAAATTGTTTAAATATTTAACTTTTATTTTTATACATTTTGAATAATTACTTTGGTAAATATTTTATTTACCATGGTTAATGGGTAAATCCGGTAAATAAGGGTAAAAAATAATAATATCATAATAATACTAAATTATCCTAACACATTTCCTAAACGTATTTTCTGTTACATTTCCAACTATTGGAATCCTTGGGTCGATTTCAGGACCCCATGGAGCAACTTGTAAGTGATAATGACACTTTATATTAATTAAGTTAAAGTAAATATAAAAATGACATAAGCATATATCTTTTAGTAAAAAAATTACATAGGGGTATATATCTTATATCTTAGACTATAAATATTCATTAGAAATATAAAATGATTTCCAACATAATGGTATTTTATTTATAATTTTTATACATTGAAAAATTAATTTTATTTACGACACAATGATGATGCAGTATTTTCCTTATTAATGAAAGAATCAAATAAATGGTATTATAGATGTTAAAATAAATATAATTTGAATGGTTTGATTCCATAAACTAATTTTATAGGTTATTTGACATGTTTTTATTTTTTTAAATGAATTTCTTTCAAAGTAATAATGATTTTAGGAATTTAACAAAAATAAAATAGAAAATAGTGTCAAAATTAACATCAAAGAGTTTTTAAAACAAATATTATATTATTAATTTATATTCTATTCCTAAAAATATATGGTTCTTCCAAAAGACTTATATAATGATATTCGTATCAATAATGAACAACTTGGGGTTCTCTTGGAAGTTTATAGTATGTTTATTAACAATATAATATAAAAATACAAAGAGACATGGTAAATGGCAAACTAATTCACTAAGAGTTAAGTCTAGAAGATAAGGTTAATATAGTGATCCAAACCTGTCTAAAACCTATTGTTTGAGTGGTTTTCGACCCATACCCACCTTAACCTTTAAATAATTCATTTTGGAGCCATTATAAACCGAACATTATTTTATTATAAAATAATATTTTAATCTTTTCCTAAGGTGCCCCTCGCCCCTCTTATAAAAGAGAACTTCCCCTTCTCTCTAATTCACACCTTCAATGCCATTTCTATTAGACAAACCCTACCCAAATACCATATCAACAGTCCTCCATTAATCCTAGAGTCCTTATTTTACTCATGAATTCATCTTAAGGAGCCCTTTTGATCAAATCAAAAGGAAGAATGCGAAGAAGAGGTAAATATCTCACCACCTCTTTCATGTTTTTTTCTTTTTCCACTTATTCATTCCTTGTTGTTTCCATTATAAAATAATAACTCCAATATATTATATATAATGTGATGTTATTATAAATATGGTACAACCATATTCATTATTAAATCCATCCTATTAATGACATGTCACCATACGTGCGTACGTAGGACTTACCGTCTCCGCGTTGTGGTGTAGTTGGTATTCAATAAATTATTAATTTGATGGGTATAATAATGATATATAAATGATGAAAATAAATAAATATAACATGGTAATGATTCTTTATATATGATATAACATCCAATTATATACAATTTTAATATCAAAAGAATGATATTATCGCTCGTGCGTACGTACAGATTACCGTCTCCACGAACACAATGAGATTCATTCACCATCGTAACCATTCAAGAATAATTTTCAATTGATGATTAAAAATAATGATTAAATACTTTATATAATTTTGGATATGAATAAGATAAATCACATAAATGACAAACATGATTCATGTAACAAAGATTATAAAGGAAAACGAAACGCTTAACACTTGAAACAATAATAATACTAAAATTTTATTAACAAAGAATTATTAGAAGATTATATATGATATCGAAATTATGTATATGGTTTATGTATAACATAATAACAATTATATAACTATTATATAGAAGGTTAATGTACTCTCGACCAAGGAAAGTATATGTTAAGGGTTAATTCTACAACCACTTTATTATTCAAGGTTGTTATATGTAATTATCTACTGGGACCTCTTTATCATCCACATCCGTGTTTTCCTAAAAATGTATTCCAAATTTTTTTTACTACTTACTAGACTATGGATTAAAGTCATGTATACCTTTATATGACCTCATTTTTTTGAATGGAATCTTTCTATCGTTTTCCAAACAAGTTACTTTATTGACCTTTTCGACAAAATTAAGGTAAGAATGTTTTTTTAACTTATACTGCGGGTGCGACTATATTCCTCCATTATAACATCTTCATAGCTTCCCTTAAAATCTTATAATAATATTTTCAAAATAATTGTTTTCTTTTATAATTATGTAACTTTAAATGAATTCAAAAAAATAATGTGATATTTCTCTCAAACGGTTTTGATTTCATTTATGTCAACATCCTTTGAAGGATTTTAAGCTTATTTGAAGTCGATTTATTATAACAAAAAACTTCCATATTATATTGATGGTTTTGTGATATGTTTGACTGTGGATGATTTATTTTTACACTATTCATGGTTTATGGATAAATTTTTAAAATTTTGTATGCTGGTTTTAATACAAATGTTTATGTTATGTCTAAACCTTTTCATATGAGGAATGAATTGGACTTAGTATGTGAAGGGTGGGGCCCACTCTAGCTCCTCGATGCATCGGTAAGTATCATGAGACAAGCTAGTGTCTTGGCATAAGACCTTGACAAAATCTTATATGTAGTCTTGGCACAAGTCCTTGACTATGTGGTTATGATGTCTGGAATTATGCATTCCATCATTATGAAAGTGACTATTGATATTTCATGGGATTATTTGACTAGTAGAATATCTATGTGAGTAAGAAAATGAAATTATTTTGATTTATATTCGCAATATTATGACGAAGTCTATGTTGAAAAGGATTTTGTTTTAGTTTTATACATTGCCTTAAATTTTTATTCTTGTTTATAAAATTTTCCGCTATATTTTTATCCTTACTGAGCATCTGAGCTCACCCTTTCTATGTTTTATTTTTCCCAGGATGCGAAGAAGTATTTTATGAATGGCCTGTTGGGATAGTCTATGAGATCTCAGTGTTGTATATGGAAACAATGTTGTTGTATTTTTCCAATTTATTATGTAATGTAAACCTTATGAATGTATCTAGTATTTCCAAGGCTACTAAATTGATTGGTCTTTCGGGACATGATTTTCTTGTATTATGCCAATGTTATGTAATAATGCATCGACTCTGGGTAATTGGGGTCGAGGTGTTACAATATATGTCTTAAGGGGTCCGTATATGGTGTGATTATACACTCAATAGGCCACCCAACATGTTTCTATCTGATGTCCATAATTATACAATGTATTAATATGTAAATAAATAGTATCAACTCACACATAAAAATAGTACACTCACCTAACATGTGGTCAATATCCCTAAGTGAGTGTTTTACCAACTTTGGCCAATGATATAGTGGAATGATATATCTATGGCCAATCTTATAATAATCACCTCAGTATCTCAACCTTATACATGTCACCTAGAACCTCAATACATTAAACACCTCATGTACCCCCAATCATGTAACTAACATATCATCAGCATGCCTATAAAAACATCCCTAGTACCTCGGGCCTCTATTCCAAAGTCACAATCATTTCAATAGAACAATGTCCCTAGGAATTATGGTATATGTCCTCCAATATTTAATAAATCTCCAATGAATCAATGGAATGACATCCCATGACATGGTGATATATTTCCACTAATAATCATTTCCCATCATCCTATAAAAAATAGAAAGCCTCATACCTCAATTGACTATCTCAAACACCTTCTCCCATGGATTTCTATGGCATGCCTACATAAATGATGGTTAACATAATCCCCTAAGCCACATTATCTATAGAGGCCACCATCCACAACAATTGGTCATCCCCATCTCAACTGAGTCCTACCTGTCTTCACAAAACTCCAATGACAACATCGACCATCAACAATGACTGGAAATCACCAAAAATTCCTAATCCACGCAATCCTACAACCTCATTTCATCATGTTAACCACATCACAAAAGTATCAATGGTCAAAACAATCCCAAATCCCACATACAATTTCCACATCCATATGATCACACTATCTCAATACTGATAAACCATGTCACCTCAACTAGGTGATCAGCATTACCCCATGTAACTCGGGCCATGCCTAATAAGTTCCAATGGAATTAATTTAATCTTATAAAATTTAATATATTAAATTAAAAAAATAGACTAACCTTTCCAATTGTTCAAAATCCCCCTAATTTTCCAAGAAAATTTAAATAGACTAGTTCATTCCTAATGACATCTCATAACATCAATTAAAATATTTAAATACAAGAAATATATTTTAAGGGTTTCACCTAGAAAACCCAAATGTGCATATTTATTAATGAACACCGTAACACATGTATATTTAATGATAAATATAGGAAACACCTACCTTATATTCATATCACTGTCTCATAGATTATTATCCTCTAATTGGATCCATGTTGGAAGAAAATGGAGTTTTAGAAAAACTCCCTGAAAATAGAGAAAAAGATATCACATGGATTTAGCATTCCATATAGAGAGATAAATGAAGAAAATAAGATATATTATTGAAATAATTATCTAGAGAAATCCATATCTAACTATGGATGTTGATTCATATCATTCAATGAGATATAAATTCAAATCCAAGAGGAGATGAATAGGAGATCCATGGATGGAGAGTCCTGTGTATGGGAAGAAAGAAATGAGTAAGAGGCATCTAAAATAACAAGAGGGAAAAATGGAATTTTCATTTCTTTAAAAATCCACACAGCTACCACATGGTTTGGAAAACTGTTCCCCCATATTTTGGTGATAAATTTCTAAAATAAATACACCTCACACTGTTTGTTTACATTGTTTGAAAAACTATACACCAACCATGTGGTGCTCATTATCCATGAAAACCATGAACTAACCATGAGGGTGAATCTACACACTTAATATTCATTAAATTATTTCCTAGGAGGTTTCACATTGTTTAATTTATCCATGTACCATTGAATAATAGGCCACATAGTTTAGGCCACACTATTAGACAAACCATGCACCAATAATGCACCTATATCTGTCCTTCTTAAAATTGGGCTATCTATAGCCCAATGCTTTTGAAACCCATTAAAACTATTGATACAGTCACTGATTTATAAAACCCATCTAAAAATGACCTAAAATGTATTCAATCTCCCAATATTAGATTCTAAATATGATAATTTATGTTGTTTCATCCACCAAATATAAAAAATCTATTTTACCTTTGAAAATGACCCATTCAAAAACATATAACGTTACAACCTCTCTATATTTAGATATTTTATCCCATAAATTTTTGAATTTATATCAATATGGTAATGAACATACCCATATCATTTACATTAAACCAATATATCAAGTTTTTAGTCATGGTCAATTACCCTTATGGTGCTCCCCATATTAGGAATTACTTACTCAGTCACTTCCCAACCCAAAAATCAAATATATTAATGCATCCACTAACCATCCCTCAAAATAAAAGTCCCCTAATGACATAATACCATTCATACACCTCATCTAGTACTGAATTACCCCCATGTCATACCTGAAACCCATCAAATACTGCATCTCATAAGATGGCCCTTAGTACCCATTTCATATATCACACCCATAATTCACACATCTCATCATATTCCCAAAGACACTACAAAACATGTAATGATAAAAAGTAATCTAACATCACACACACACACATGCATTCCCATCATAGACTTGATTCATATGCACCTCCTAAAATCAACATGTCATAACCATTTACCACAATAAGTCATGATTCCTATACACCTCATACATATCACACATCATACTAGATTCCCGCATATTAACCAATGCCTATTTAATTCAATTATAACATGTGTGCCTCATTCTCCCAAATCGGCCATGCTAAAACCAAAAGGCCATGTACAAATTCAAGACATACCTATAACCATCATTGGGTCCTAGTCTTTATCAAAACCAATCGGATCATTAGCATGCACCTATAATGAAGCCAGACTACACGAGGCCTGACCTCCCTATAGAGATACACTAACTACCAGCCCTTGAACCCACTGATGGTTATTTGTATCTCTTTTCCATGAAATGTACATGAAGAAGAATCCTAGATACCTACTCTTAGTACCAATTCTGACCCTACCTCAGATCCCTGAGTCTAACCTAGTACCTAACTACCATCTATCTGAGAAACCATCCGACAGAATCTCTCAAGATTCCTCATCCAACCACATGCTATGAACTTTTTTGGATCCAACTCACAATGAATGTAAATGTGCCTTGTGTGAATTCACTAGAAGAACACTATTTAAGAACCCATCCTCAGTGGAATACCTGTGTCTATATCATAACATCCCTATCAAGACTCCTCATGGTATCACTTACAACTACTTAGTGCATCACAGATAGAATCACCTAATGTCTTCACCTAACTCGAATATGGAATGTATGTCAAGTTTCCCTTGACTATCAGTGACTAATTCATTTCCTTTGAGAACAAGGTTAGTCTGAAGAAATTTATCTACACCTTAATGGTATGCGTCAATATATACTAGAATCACCTCACTTTGGCAATGTCCTCACCCACCATAGATGGTGAAAATTAGATAAGTTCATGAAAGTCTCCCCATAATCCATAATGGATGTATCTCCCAACTATAGGTTAAAGAAATCATGATCTATATCCACCATTAACTTATCTAGGAATAAGAACGTGAATAACCAGCCCTCAAAATCCTTCCAAGCTAGTCTTTCATGCCTCCTATCCCACACCTCTACATAAAAAAAATGATTTTATAGTTCTATGAGCTTGTAATTATCATAATTTACCATCAGACCCGGGGGAGTCTCATACTGGTCGAAAATCATTGCACATAATCGATCTAGTATTTTTTTTCTCGTGGTCCAGGTTAAACTTGAAATAATGGTGCATGTTGAGACTGGAACTCCTGATTCAAATAAGAAATGGATGGATTATGTCCATAAGAAACCACTTCAATACCCTATATGAATTACACCAAGATCTACCTAAGATGGTCGTCTAGTCATACCCCAAAATTTGAAAAATTTTGCGGCCTCCCCTCCGGTATCATAGCCTATACCAATGGATCATGATTAAACAGACCCGAGAGGGACTCAACCAATGCACACTCTAGCGACAACACATATTTTCCTTCCTAAAATTCAATAGGGATACATCTTGGTTGAATCATATTGAATACCATACATCATATTCAAACATCCATAATAGTCATATATATATATATATCATCGTCATGGAACACTATAATAGGACATGCATATCACCACTCTTACACTCTAATATTGCACCCATGTCACATGCCATCTGACTTCATGACCCCTTACCTACCCATATCAGAGTCAGGTATCTTATATCATCCAGCATCATGGCCCCTTTCTTACCAATAAAATATTCAGACATCACATATCATATAAACACATATACCCTTTACTATTTATAAAAAAGTTAGGCATCATATATAATTTATATCAAGATATCGTCAATGTGGGGTGGATGAGTATAATTCCACCAAACTGATTTATAGTAAAAAAACTATTTATCTTTTTGTTGCAATTTTAAACAACACACCCCCTTTAATTACACATGACTACCCTTAACAGATTCAAGACCATATCTACCATATACACATAATGTTACACCTTGTTCTCATCAGGAATAGAAAAGCTGGGTTGGATGAGAAGAATTCCCACAAAAAGTCTAAACAGGAAAATGTTGTTGATCATTTATTGACACATTAAATAGTTATACCACTCTTAGTGAATTCTAGATTCCAAATGGCAGTCACAAGAATATACAAATATCATATGAGCCTAAACTCCTTACATGGTTAAAAAAAATATCCCCTATTACTATACCAAGCTAAGGGTCAAAATATCATAATCTAATAACATCACACCAATGTGTGCCACACAAATTTAAAATAAATCCAAAGTAAATACACATAGAAAAACATCAATTTCACACTCCTGTAATCTTGTCATGTCCCTCATGCATGAGGATACAGACATCCAAACATGATTTTCGTACCTAGTTATGACTACATCTTAGTATCTAGTTTACCATAGACAAATAGTAAGACCAAAATGGAAATAAATACCTTTGATATCATTTATTGTGTCCTAAACCAATTTTCCACTTTATCTTTTCTCTAGGATGGTGGCCCCTAGACCTTAAGAACAACTCCTGATATGCCAAATGCTAGTAACTATAAGAGAGGGTCTGATCAGGTGATAGGGGAGAATATAATTCCCAGTGATGATATATTAATGGTCCACATATACATAAAACATAGCTTAATAAGGACCATAATAGAATAAGTAATAATATAAACTCAATGGAAGAAATATTAAACAATAGTAGTATAAAAAGACCAAACAAATCATACATTTTTTATATAAATTTATATTTCACAGAAGTTCATAAAAATAGACATGAATGGTCTCCCATGGATGACCAAATATGTTCATATATTAAAACATGGAAGAATTTTCATATCTATGAAGAGAAACCCCCTAGTCCACTAAAATCAACCCCATGAAAATTCTTTACATCCCATATCACTAAGGTTTAGCTCCCTATCCCGATCCCTTACCTGATCTCAAAAAATTTAAGTCTACATGTGTCCTGAGTGGCCCATGTAGGGTATGAGTATGAACATAGTAGTCCACCTGCAACATGTTTCTATCTGAAATCCATAAAAATAAGATGTATTAATATGTAAACAAATATCAGTTACTCACATTTAAAAGTAATCAGTTTTCTCCCCTTGTGATCAACAACCACAAGTGAGTTTTTTACCTTCTTTGTCCAATTATAGAGTGGAATGATATATCTGATGTCAGTTATACCAGAATCACCTTGTTATCTCAACCTTATACATGTCACTTGGCACCTCATTCCATTCAACACCTCATGTTCCACTAATCAATATCATCATTATGACCATTAAAATTTTCATGGTCCCTCAAGACTTTTTAAATTTTTCAATGTCATCTCAATAACCTGATGTCCTGAAGAATGGTGATTTTTCCCTCCCATATGTAATAAATATCCATCAGATCAAAAAACTAATTTATTGATGAATGGATGTATTCATACTCCAATAACCCTATCTCACCAGACTTAATATAACGACATGATTCACCCCACAACTGATGGTCCCAAACACCATCTCCCATGGATTTATACAGTGAGAACCTCCTCCATAACTGATGGTCGTCACCATCCTTTATGCCATTATATCTACAGAGGCCTCCACCCACATGAGTGGAAAACACTACCTCAATTGAGTTCTATCAGTTTGAACACAACTCCAATTGAAACATTGGACAACAATAGTGAGCAAAAATAACTAATAATTCTTATTCCACACCATCTAGAAACCTCGTTTCCATAGGAAAACCATGTCACCCAAGTCCCAATGGTCAAAATCATCCAAAATATTGTGTTACATTCCCTCAACATGATGATAACATCCCATAAATACTGATGAAACATGTCACCAAAACCTGGTGATCAACACCACCCCATGTAACCTGGACCATTCCCACCATGTTCCCATTGAACAAATTCAATCAAATAAAATTTAATTAATTAAATTAAACAACTGAAAAAACATACCCAATTAGTAATAACACCCATACCATGATTATAATATTTAAATGTAATATGTAATTCCCAATAATATACAATAATATAAATTAAATGATTTAATAAAAAACATTACTTTATTAAGGGTTTCACCCGAACAACCCACATGTTATTATTTAATAACACACCACATAACAGCTGTATATTTAAGAAGAAATATAAGAATCACCTACCAAAGAATCATAGTAACTATCTCATCGAATAATGACCTCTAATTCTATATATATTGAACAAAAATTGATCTTTAGTCAAAAACCCTAAAAAAGGGGAAAACATCCCACTCATATTTAGAATTCTGTATAGAATGATAAATGAAGAATAAAAGCAAGAATGTTGAATTACATACTGAGTGGAATCCATTTCCACTAACATATATTTAATCAGAACATATATGGAGATATAGGCCGAAAGCCTATAGGAGGGGAAGAGGGGAGTTCCATGGTTGGAGGGAGTGCTGCACATGGGAAGAAATAAAAGAGGAGGAGACCTTTTATAGAACGAGAGGAAAAAAGGATCATTTTGGGAATTTAAAAATCCACAAGGTTACCACATGACTTAGAAAACTTTGTGGAATATACGTAATGATCACTATCTAAGGGGAAAAGGCCTCTCATAGTATGGGTGCATGATTTTACAAATAGTGCGCCAAACGTGCGGAGCTCATTGTCCAATAGCACCAAACCTCGCACATTCTAGCCACACAGTTTAATAAACTATATAACAACATCATGGGTGGATATGAACACATTCACTTAATCAAACACTTTCTTGAAATGTGCCCCATTTTTTATGCTAACTGTTTCTCTTTTGAAAAAAGGTCACATGGTTTAGGCCGTACCAATAGACAAATCATGCGCCCTGGTCTATATTTCCCTAAAAAGGGATTTCCCAAGCCTGAAACTTATGAAACCCATTCAAAATCTCAAATAAATCACCAATGTATAAAATCTATCTTAAAATGACATAACAATGTATTAAATATCTTGGGATTAGTTTCCAAATAATATAATTAATGTTGGCCCATCCATCAAACATAAAAATTCAAGTTTACGAGGGAAAATGGACCGCTCCAAAACACTAGTCCTTACAACAATCACCATTAAAAATATATTATAAAAATCCTTATCCTAAATTTTAAGGTGTTATTATTCCCTAAATACAAACCCATGATCCCTTAAAATGAGTTCTATAGGATTTTAATGAAGTGTCAATCACCTTTACCAGTCACTTTCTCTTTAATTATTACTTTAACTCCACTAAATATTTTATATTCTTCATAAAATAAATAATCCAATTTCATAAATATAAAAAAATTAATTTGATTATTTAATCTCAATTATTCTTCCTCTATCCATCAAATGGGGATGGAAAATATCCCTCATGCGTACATTCCACTTACCATACCCAAATAGTAAAACAATTCATTTCTCATCACCATCTTTTATGGATAGGTATTATGATAGATTTAATGTTTATATATGATAATTATGTCATAATTATTCATATGTAAATATAATACCATATTTACTTCCTTACCGTATAAATCATTGGAAAACGATAATCCCAATCATCCATACATGTGGACTACCACCAGTACAAAGTGATGTGATTAGTTTTTCATTTATGTTTTACATGGATGATAATAAGGATGGATTTAATGAATATATATTTTATATATGATTTAGTAATTATTTTTGGAAGTTTCTTTATTATTTAGAGTTAATCTTTTCCATCCTTCAAAAAAATAAAAAAAAATGTTCATGCTTATGTACGCACCACCATCTAAATAAACAGTGTAATTCATTTTTCTGTAACTTTATTTTTTGAATGAAACCAAAAATGTGTATAATGAATATATATATATATATTATTTATATAATTATTATCATTATATATACAATGGAACCATGATCAAAATACAAGGGCCAAAATTATCAGAACATACATGAAAAACAAAGAAGATATCACCTGGAACAATTATATTAATAAAAATTATTTAAAAAGGTGATAAAGGTTATAATTAAATCATATATGATACTAAATATATGATTAAGGTTCTGTAATATATTAATAATAAATTCATATTTAGAATATAGGGGGTTCCAACATGTGTGAAGGAAGTCTAACCTAAGTTAAGACATTTTCTTCTCAGATCTATTTTTATGAGACATATTACATATTCACAACTTATTTATTTTATGTGGTTTATATACATCTCATTAACATATTTTTGATGATTTTAAAGAAAATTATGGCAATTTATATAGTGAATCAGGCTTAATAGACATGAATATTACATAATTTTAGAAGAATATTATGTACAATACAAAAATACATGCTAGAGTACCGTAATTATTTAGTGTATTTGGAAACAAGAAAACTAAATCTTTTATCCTAGTGAAAGATCTTCAACATATCCCATAAAGATCTCTGCCTTTAGTACTTCTACCTAAAACCTTTCTTCATAACCTAGAGAATGGAAACATGAAAAGGGGTGAGCTCAAATGCTCACTAAGGGTAAATAAGGGAGACATGTAATCATAAACATGAGTATAAGGGTATTAGAATTTGATCCAATAAATAGAAGATCATACCATACATATCAAAGTTCTTAACATATATCATATAATAAATATTGGTAGTTCATATGACATGAAACATATGAAATAAAGAGCATAAGATATAAAATAATAACATAGGAATAAGACACAGAATTGTGGAAACACATAAAAATATACTAATTTCCATAGTAACTAAGACATCAATTCCAAGACCATCTTAGTGGAAAAAAGTCCTTTAATAAACTGGGGGAACCCCCTTTCCGTCCATGTAGTACTGAACTAAGGGAACCCTCATTCCAGCCCTGTATTATTGAACTGAGTAAACCATCATTCCAGGGCTATATTACTGGACTATGTGAACATTCATTCCAACCTCATATTACTAAATTGATTAAAACCTCATTCCAGCACAATATTACTGAACTGAGTAAACCCTAGTTCTAGCACTGAAATACTGAACCAAGTAAACCCTTTTTCTAAACCTGTATTTCTGAACTGAGTAAACCCTAATTCCATCCCTATATTACTATTCCAAGTAGAACGTAATTCCTGTACTTTATATCTAATGAGATATAAATCTTTACCCAAAGAATTAGAGGGAGATATAGGTCCCACTCGTCACTTAATGAAATCATACATACATATTCCACAAGATCATAAATAAACAAATCATAACCTTTGAAATGAAATGGTTATCATAAACATGTAAACATATAATAAACTTTGTAAATAGACAGGTTTCATAATCAATTCATCGTAAACATAACCCATTAAAGAAGCAGGTTTTAAAATCATATAACCCCCAAAAGAGTGACGAGTTTCATAAGAATATTACCCATGAAGAAGAAATGTGTTTTATAAAGGCCATGAAATTAACCATAACTCATTAATATAAATTATATGAATGGAATCATTATATCATTTCTTATAAATTCATTAGTCACATCAATAGATGTATTCTTAAATGGTAGATAATTTGGAAATATCTTTCAAAAAAATTGCATGAGGAAAATATTCTTTCTTTTAAATTTTTGTTAATACATAAACCATTTGAAAATAATTTTCACATAAAATAGATTTGAAAACATGTAAATAATACTTGAAATTGTTTTTAAATTATTTTCCCTTGAAAACTTATAAAATAATATTTAAAACTTTTTAAAAAACTTTTTCTTTGAAAACACAATAAAAATTTTATAGAAATATTGAAAATGTTTTGAAAACCATTTCATTGAAAATACTTTGAAAAAATATACATAAATCTTGAAAATGTTTTGAAATTAATTAATCTTGAAAACCAGTAAATAAGAATGAAAATATTTTGAAAACCCTTTCTTTGAAATATCTTTAAAAACATGTAAATAAGACTTGAAAACATTTTGAAAACAGTTTTCCATGAAAACGTATAAAATAAATTTGAAACCATTTTCAAGAAAAAATCTTTGAATTTTTTTTTTAAAAAAATATTGCAGATTAACCTTTTTAACAGTGTCATGGTAGCTTTGAATAAATGACAGCGGGTAAATATATACCTTTCATATGAGGTCTAAAGAATATTCCTTTTGCATCGTAAAAATGATAGAAAAGTGCCTTATTCTAAAAGAAAAAAGAAGATTCCCTTAAAAAGATTGTTAAAAGAAAAAAATGGTAAAATTTGATTTTAGATATTATAGGGTAGTGGTATATATTCTTAGAAACACTTTTTAGGAAACAAATATTTTCAATCGAAGAGAGGGTAATATTGGGCTTTCATAAAAACACATTCTTATCTAACATATGTAACAAATATTAGAAAATGGTACTAATACATGAGTATATCATGAAATGATAGAGTATAAGGACAGTCATGATTTTTATTGAGATATAGATCATAATATTTAATAAAAGGAATCATAAACATAAACAATCATGAAAAGTAGAAAGATTGTCTCAATAAACACATATAACTTAGTATCATGGTATCATTCTCGCTATGTAAGGAAAGAAAATTGCATGATGAAAATAATATCATGAAATTATTTATATTCTTGAAATTTCATGTAAAATGTAATTATATAAACCTAAAAAAAGTTTAGGTGCATAACAAAACATGAGTCTCAAATAAGGGAAATTGAGACAAAACATTTTTACCGATTTGGTAACTTTTGAAACAGAAACCCCGTGAAAGAAGGATCATAAAATGTGAATGATAATACCCATAACATTAAGAAAAAAATTCATATAATAAAATCATATTCATTAAATACACCACAAAAAATGATAGAGAGGCGAACATAGCTTGCATCTCACAAAAATTAATAGTGGGATTGAAAATCCCCTTACCTTGTGTCTTGACTATCTCTGTAATCATTCAAGATTACTAAATAATAAATATATTTTTATTATAAATATTTTAAATCATAATATTATTATATATATTATCACATGTTATTTTATTATTACTTTATATTACCCACGTGTTAACAATCCTATGTGAAGGTCTCAATTTGGGTAATATTCGATGCGTTCTTCACATGTGTCTTAATTTGTTATATCGGTGATCCTTATACTTATATCATGATTCCAGAATATAGAAAATGATATAAAAATCATTTATATTCTGTATAATTATACTATAATAATATATAGAATTATGGAGTGTGTAATGGAATACAACGTTCATGGAGACAGTAAGTCGTACGTATGCATGAACGTTGTTTTCTATTTTTTATTGTCTTATTGAAAGGGTGTATGTAAATGAAACACACACACACACACAGATATATATATATCATTATTAAAGTAGATTTAATAGATAATATATATCATAAATGTTCATTAAATTCATCCCTAATACATTCTATGTGGTGTGTGAACGAATCACATTGCTTTGAGGGGGCGATAGTCCACACTTCCACAAACGAGATTATCATATTAACACTAAATGGAAGGTAAAAATATGTGTGTTGTAAAAGGAGTAAAGAAGATTAAATACATTATAAATATAATATATTATATATATAAATATACTTTTCATCATAATGGCCACCATGATTGGTTGTAAATGAGAAATGAACTATCATCATTTCATTAGGCAGTAGTTCGCCTTACACAAAAACAGTATGTTCAACATCCATTAGATGGAGGTGTGTATAATTGTAGGTCTTAAACATTTCATAAGAACAAACTATTAGATTTATTATATTATTTTTTCAAACTTTAATAGATTAAATAGAATTGAGGGGTGGAGAAGGAAAATAAAGGAAATGAACTAAAGAGAAGATGTTACCTCATAATCGAGTAACTCTTTTTGGTTTGTGCCAAAATGATTCATTGAGAGGATTTATACAAAAAAAAGATTAAATATTGAAGGTAGGATTTTTGGGAGGAAAATTGGGTAGATTTTGGATGAACATAAAAGGTTTTAGAGGTGTGAGGAATGGGTAGAGGTGGTGGCCTTTTATAGGGATAGAAAAGGACTCACATGGAATTTTTAGAAATAAATTAGGTGTGCACATGTAATTACATAAATGAAGCCTTACCAAACATACCAAACTCAATAATTTATGGTTTATGTCTTAAATATGGACATAAAATGGGTATTGGTCAAGTTTCTAGGTCATTTGGTCCCTTAATATTAAGGTTTAGTACCTAATTAATCTTAATTTGGCCTTAATTGCAATGATTAATTTTAATCACTTTAACTAATCATTTGGGTCAAAAAATTAACATGGTCTTATTAGAATCTAAATATTATACTGAATACAATTTTTCATTTTGTATTTTTGAAATTCCAATCACATAAGTAGTAAAATTAAGATTAGTGTTAATCACGTAGACATGACGAAATAATGGGGTTTTAAAGTAGGAAAAAGTTCCAAATTTTGTTGAGATTTTATATTTAGTTTCAAAGTGAAATTGATCATAATAAATTTTATATTATTATTAGATTTAATATTTTCTAAATTTTACCTTAAAACATTTTTATAATATAATCTAACATTTATAATTTATTAGATAAAAGGTAGTTTTTAACAAAAAGGCAGTATTTTTCATTATTTATCAAAAAATGATGCTTATTAGAAAAATACTAAAAATTCACCCTGGGATAATTTAGAAATTATGAATTAAAAAATGAATTTTATTGTATCAAATTAAATTTCTAAATTTTTTTAAAATTACTTTTATTTTTAGAAGTAGTTTATTCATAAAAAGAATATTTTTAATATAGAATTAATTTACCAAAAATATTATCTTTCATTATCAATATATTTTATTTATATAAAACTGAAATATTTTAAAACTATTTACTACTAATATTAAACGATAAGTTATAATTATCTTATTTAAATAAATAAAATAGTAAAAAGAGACGTTTCATATAAATTTAGTGGTGCGTGCATCGTACACCAAGTCGGATTTTCTTGTATTGCAAGTCAAGTTGGTATTGAGTATAGTGTAAGACAAGTTGGTATTGTGTGTGAAAGGAATGTTTTACTGGGTGTTTTAATATATATAAATATATATAAAGAACTATTTCTAACTTCATGTAATATAAAAACCATTCAAATGTTAATTTAATTCGAAAAACTAATCTTCAATATCTCTGGGCGTTACATTATACCCCCCTTAAAATGAATTTTTCCCTCGAAATATATCTTGGTTATTAGGGGTTTAATACTTGAATTTATTATTCATAGAAACCCACATCAAAAAATTGGATACTAAAAATTCCCTTAAAAATAGAAATTTGGAACCATAATGGTTACCCAAAGTAGAATATAAATAAGTTTCCACATTGGAGAACATAGGTGGAATGTGAAAACGTGGATATGAAAGAAAAATATTACCATCATGTTATTATTGAGAGTGGAAGAGAACAAGGTTAGGTTAAAGTTAACAAATAGAAATCTATAAATTTGTAATGACTTAAGGGGCCTTTTGATTCATCAAAAATGTAGGTATAGGATAACATTTTTTGTTTCAAGATTCTTTTTACTAAAGTTAAAGAATTTTAATTAAAAGATATACAAGCATTATTTATATACAATGTCACCATTTATTGTTTGTTGATCTAATTCAATTATTTCAATTAAAAAAGGTTAATTTTTTGTTTCTGACGTATTAACAGATCAGAAGTTCCTTGATATGTCATTCCATCTATCATCAGTTATCATTATTACCACGTTTTTATAACAGGATATCCAATATGCATAAATCCTCATGTGGTAAGATAATACATAATCGTTCAATAAATGGTTAACCATATAACCCTTCAAAATGTTGGAAATCAAAAAACATTATAAAGAAGTCATAAAATAATCATAACATTAATTACCCTATATAAGAAAAAGAATCTCTTGGTTTTCGCATTCCAAACATGTGAATACCCTCAAAATATATTCCCTTGAAACATTGTAACAACCTGAATTACCATAAATATTTTTAGAAAACATGTATGCTTTCTCATTCCAAAGTATATTGGATTTACTCCTTAAATCCAAAAATACTGTAATCTTTATCAATGATAGCAGAAAACACTATTCAACAAGTCATTACTTAATTCCATGGAAATCAATACAATCCAATTTAATTATTCATATCCCATGTATCCTTATCCATACCACATTATCTTATCATAAATAACATATGAGGGGTTACCTTTCCTTATTATAAATATCATCTTGTCATTAAATCACTTCACCAGTCCATAGGGATCTTTCAACATAAACTTGAAAATACTAAGTGAAAATCATAAGTAGAACAATCCTTTTATATTTCATCATCCATAACAATTGAATCTGAATACATAAATACTTCGATTACTTCATCCTTAATCCATTAACAATGCTACCTCATCTTATTACACAATATTTATTTTCCTTCACATTTCATCCGTAGTCTCTTCATCATCAGAAATGTAACCATTACTTATACCACATTGTTGATTATCTTTAGGAAAATTCCTCTTAGGAACTTGAGTTTCATAATGCCCCTTTATTCCACACTTAAAATACTTAACCTTTTATGAAAACAAAGGGAGGAAAAAATTCCCATATATTTCATTAACCAAACTCTTCATTTTCCCCTTGTAGTCACTTGCTTTTTTTCCTTCTTTTCTACAATCAAAACACCTTCTTGTTCCTCTAATACATTCCTGACACAAGGTAAATAGAATATTCTTTCCTCCATGGTCTCCATTACTAGAAATCTTAGTGAACACCTTCTTTATCTTCCATGGTTATTAAGAGAGTTTTTTAAGTTAAATATTATTAATCATGTTCCGTGAAAATTGATAAGGTATGATCACAACATCATTCACTCCAGTGATCATCCCACTTGATTTATATTTAGAGAATATTCCATCACATTCAACATTAACCCAGTTCCTTCTGGTTTCTGCCATTGACTAGAACAAGAATCATATTGTAAGCATTACATATCATAGCAGAAAACCACATAGTCATGAAACTAATTACAAATAGGATGTCTGAATCATGAAAAATTATATAATCTATGAAACACTGGGTTATTTCTAGGCTACTTACAGCTAACTTATATCTAAATCCTTTATAATGGTTCATGAAGAGTTTGTGAATTCCCAAAGCACATCCCCTGGGAGTGACAAATCATGTGTGTTGTAAGGCCTTCCACTATTGGAATTTGATTTATTTATGATGGGATATTTGTGATGGGATCTCATCGCAAATAAGTTTTTGCGACGGGGTCACATCGTAAATAGACCGTTGTAGAAGACAACATCACAAATAGTTATCCATTTATATAGATTATATATATATATGTTGTGATGGGCCCGTCGTAAATAAGTATTTGGGATGGCCCATTTTTCTTGTCGCAAATACTTATTTAAAAAATTATAAATTATTTGTGACGGGGGGCCTATTGCAAAAGGATATGTCTCAAATACTCAATGATATAAAAAAATATTCAATAAAATAATGATAAATTAATATTAGAAAATTATAATAATATTAATAATATTTATATAAATAATATCATATTATATTATAATAATATTAATATAAAAAATTATATTATTACAATATTAATAATAAAATAATACTAATAATATAATAATGTTATTATTAATAATAATATTTATGGAAAAATATTATTCATATTATTAAAATAATAAAAAATATTAAAAAATATTAATATTTTCTATATTTTCAAAAAATGTAAAAAAATAAAAATTATTATTATTATTATTAAAATAAATAAACATTAAAAAATATGACACTAATAATAAATAATAAAATAATAAAATGTTAAATAAATAAAAAAATTAAATTCTGCAGTATTCCCACCAATATTAAAGACTGAAACAATAAATAGTTAATATTACAACGATCTTTGAATTCAAATGTTTTTAACCTTAAAAAATAGTTACTGGGGGGTAGTCTTCTGGAGGAGCTGGAGGAGCTGGAGGAGATGGTGGAGGAAAATCCATCTCTAAACTATGAGTGAGATGACACATGTACTCCATCTTCTTGTTATGTTGTTGATATCATCGATGTGTATCCTCCTCGTACTACTGCTGTTACTGCTAATACTACTGCTGACACGACCATTCCTGTTGCTTACGAAAACACTCTATAAACTCACTCTGAGCTTGCATCTGCTCCTGATACTATGATCCAGAAGATGATGCCTCTCTCAGAGCTCCTCTTGAGCTAGACGCCGACATTTCAACAATACCATAATAAGTCCCATGAGTCAAATGAGAGATGATACCAACTACTCATCCCTTATCGAAGCCCTACTGGGTTGCCTGCATCCATGCCTCCTTATCGAAATGGTGGGAACTAGTCTAATTAGCAATCTTGGCCTGAATCTCAGCCTTTTTATGAGAGTTCGTGGCCTCATATAACTCCTTTATTTCCAATTTGAAATTAAAATATTTCAAATATTATATGGAGTTAATTTTCAAACTGAAAAAGAAAAAATAATGACCATAATCTGATGTTGGTGATCACCTCTAATCTCTCTAGTGGCTGGATCACTGTACTTACTCCGATAAACTTCGTACTTTGTATTATTTGGATTCTTGACTTCCTATATTAACATAAAATAAACTATTTATATATAATGTTATATAAAATATTTAAAAAAAGCACTTACCAGAAGCTCTCTATGCGTACTGAATGTACGACTACCGACTCAATGTGTCACCTCCTATCTCCCCCAGTTTTGTCAACCCAATGAAGCCCTCTTATGAAATCCACCACCCAACTAGTGTGAACATAATACATCCCAAATGTGATATGAAATTTACTCTGGTTAGTGGGCTCTACATGACTCATCAAATACTACCAATCCTGCTTTCTTTATGGTCATCCTTCTCAAACTGTGCAAACGCTAATAGAAACTGTCACACATAGACACCTATCATGCCGCATAGATAGCGTCACGCATGCTATCATCAATGTGATACCATTAACCCTACCAATAATTTATAATAATATGTTATTAATGAAAAAAAATTCAAAAATAAATATTATTTATTTATGTATCATCCAATGATTGAATATGTCAAGATACACATTAACGTGAATCTTTTCTCATGTGATCCATGGATGAGAAAATTAATTATTCATGATAGAAATCCCCTATCCAATAGCTATATGTGTAAAACTGTGAAAAAAGAACAAATAATCAAACAATTAGTATATAAATAAATTAATGAAAGTTAACTAAAATACACAGGTTATCATACCTCAACGTGTATGGATCAAAGCCAAGACATGGACATCATTCGGGGATAGGGCAAGGAATCATTAATCATGAAAGGTTGTGCCTGTAGAGACCCAAGCTTGATGTACATAGACATTAAATTACTTTTCCGGAATACTTAATACATATAAAAAAACCCCAAGTACTGTAATAGTATAGTGTCTTTGGAAACTCGAAACATAATCTTCTAATCATGGTGAAAGATCTTCAACATCTCCCATAAAGATATTCCCATTTTGTTTTCTTACCTAAAAAATTCTTTATATTTGGGGAAAAAGAAAACATATTAAAGGTGAGCTCAAATACCCAGTAAGGGTAATTAGGGTGAAAATAAAACAAACCATATACATTTGAACGTAAAAAACACGAATATAATGTTTAAACATCAAAATCCTGAGTTGTGAAATAAATCATGGTAGTATGTAAGGTATAGATCACAAAGGACCATTATTCATGATAAAATAGAATGGGAATAAAACATGTAATTTTGGAAAACCATTAATCACATGATATGGTTTCTATAGTATCCAAGGCATTGCTGCCAAGACCATCAAAGTGGACAATGTCACTTACTGAAGCAGGTTTACTTGTCGTTCTAGCCCTGTATTACTGAACCAGATTTACTTGTTGTTACATCCATGCCTATCTAATGAGATATAAATCAGTACCCAATGCATTGGAGGGAGATATAGGTCCCACCCATCTCATATTTAAATCATTCTTACGTGTTCCACAACACAATCATAAATCATGCATCATAACCCAAATAATATAATGTGTTTCATAAACATCATTCCATCTTAAAATAATCCATATAAAAAAATGGATATCATTTCATCATAATAAAATTCAAACCATGCAAATAATAGTGACATTATACTTGAAACATAATCATACTAAATAATGTCATCTTAGATGGAAAACAGTTTTTAATAAACACTTCAAATGAATTATTGAGGAAAATATCCT
This sequence comes from Viscum album, assembly GCA_963277665.1. NCBI lineage: Eukaryota > Viridiplantae > Streptophyta > Magnoliopsida > Santalales > Viscaceae > Viscum > Viscum album. The sequence continues at coordinate 1,970,769,327 of OY728161.1, forward strand.
TTCTTCTTCAAAATCATTTTCTTTTCTCAAAATGCCTTGTGATTTTAAAACAAAATAATTTTGTTGAAAATAATCATGAAACATTTTAGAAGAAACATCATGGAAATAAGGCATTATGAAACCATAAAAATCCATTCAGGTCATATAAGTTTAAAAAACATTCTTCTCGTACATTTTCCGGAAAAGTCAAAAGGTACCTTATATGGAAAACAAAGGAAAGATTCCTTCCATAAAATGTGGTATAAGTAAAAAAAGGGTAAAATGACTCTAAAATACATGGAATAATAATAAACATTTTATTAAAACATTTTTATAAAACATGGACAAGGATGATAAACATAACCCCAGTAAATACTTAGGAATAAACAATCTCGGATTAGAAAGAGATTGGAATAATTAACCCTTACCTTATGTCCAATTTCTTCCATATGTGTCCGAGACTCCAGTATTGTGGGTTTAAACATATTATTAACTTGTAATAGAACCAAAATAATATTTATTATATCATATATGATTCACTTACGACATTAAATTACCCGTTCATTTGTCAATTCCATGTTCAAGCAGCGTTTTGGGTAAAATTGTTTCATTTATCATCCGTGTTTTGAATTTTAATTATTCATATGATTACATAGATCATGATTAATTACTTAAAAAAATTAAAACATGATTTATATATAATATATATTCATAATATACATTTATATAATAGATCGATAAATGCAAAGAAATACACCGTTCATGAAGACGGTAGGCCATACGTTGGCATGAAGGTTGTTTTTGTTTCCTTATAAAATTGAATGGAAGTAAGTAAATAAAATATACATAAATATATTATCATTAATATGTCATATATTTCATTATTATTTATTATATATACTTTATAATCATTCTTGAAAGGTTAACATGGAGAATGAATCCCATCGCCTCGTGGAGACGGTAATCCGTACGTACGCGCGAGTGATGATATCATTCCCATAATTATTGAATGGAATTAGAGTGGATGATATAATATCTTAGAATTAGTATCATGTTATAATAACCATATATATTTATTCTTTACACCATTATACCCATCCTTGTAAGGTGGTAGTGGAAAAACAGATTACACCACAGAGCGGAGATGGTATTCCATACGTACGCACGCGTGGTGATTTCCTTTTCTATAGAATGGATAGAATGTGAAATAGAATTGGTTCATATTTATAATAAAATATCATTATATTATTGATAATGATGTTATTACTTTATTAGTAAACAACAAAATAAGAGGAAGTAGAAGAAGAAATGAATTTGAAAGAATCGGTAAAGGATATCACCTCTTCTTCAACACGCCTCTTCTAATGCTCCTCTTAGGGCACTAAAGTTGGTCTGTTGAGAAGAACAAGAACTCTATTATGTATCTAGGGAAGTGGATAATGGAAATTGGGAGGGTTTGTCCAAGATTTAAGGCTAAATGTTGTGTGAGGAGGATAGGGAGGAGGCGCCCTTTTATAAGAGAGGAGAGGGGCACTTTTGGAATCCTATAAAATATTAATTTATAATAAACTCAAACCCCACTTAAAAACCTCCAAAAATGATTCAAATCCAAAAATGAGATTATATATGGTTTAAATCTCATCATCCAATAAAATTTAGAAAATTTGGGAATTTATTTTAAACATTATCAACTTGATTTATCCTTATTTAATCTACTTAAATTTATTTGTGGTAATGATATTCTAAATTTGAAATTATTATAAATAATTTCTTAAGTGTTGTTAATAGTCAATAATTGGATACTTTAGGAAATTTTGGACCATATAAATTTCAATTTATAATTTTAAATATTTTTGTGATTTTTAAACAATTTAATAATATGTTATTTTTATAAAACTATAATAGAGTCAATTTTGTCACTATTCATTTATTTGAATTTAAATAAAATCCACACAGAGGATATATTAAAATCAAAATATTTAATAGCTTCCTAACATTTCATATTTATCTAAAAAATTCATGGAGAACATTAATTTGTTCATATAACAATTATTTTAATATTTTTAAAACCATTTATTTGATATTTCCCTTAATAAATTAATTACAACAACATATTTGTATAATGATTTAATATAATTATTTATTGCATAAAAATTAAATATAAAATACTATGATGCATATAAATCTAATATATTCCATAATAATACTTTTACTAAAATTTATCATCTTAAAATCCCAACATTTAAATTGTTATATTTATTAAATCATGAAGGTGGCAACATTGACACCATTTAAAATAAAATAATATAAATATCATAATCGCTTTTATAAGGATTAAAATGGTAAAATATTAGAAAATTAGATGATTATGGTTTACATGTACATTACCAATAAGTTTTGGTCAGGTTTTTGTGCCTTTTATTATCACTATTATATTAATAAAAACTGTATTATTGATTTTTTCACTAAATATACAATTTCTGCATCACTATTGTGTCACCATTAATGATAATTATTTAATCCCTAAAAATTATAAATAAATTAACATGATGTAGATAATGTTATTATATTTCTGGTGACTATTTATTTTTGAAGGTTTATGAAGTTTATCACTAAAATAAAATTATTACACTTATAAGATATAAGAGAGTGACATGTTGTCACTTTCTTTGGTTTTAATAATAATTATATCCTTTTCCTAGTCAAATGTCCATTAAATGAATCTATTCTGGCCCTTAGGAGATATGGGTCTACTTTTATTCATCGAATAGAATTTTTTCAAGTGTTAGGGTAATTTTATAATCTTAGTTTTACTCTTAATTACTCGATTTACATTTAACTGTAGTAAATAAAATTTACCGTAGTTACTATTTATAATGCCTAAAAATAAAAATTAGAATATTAACATAATTTGGACATATTGATTCCAAATATGGAATCCATTTTTCCAAATTCAAAACACGGAAGTGGTAGTATTTAATTTAAAATTAATCTCGTTTTCGAAAAAAATGGATTTTTGTTTAAAACATTGCAAAAGATTGAAATGATTTAACCTATGAATTCAATGTAAAATTAAAGATAATGACATACATTAAATTAAATGGTAAAAATATATTCTATTTATACTTTAAAACCATTCAATATTATAATTTAACCATATAAATTACCTTGATGAAAAAAGTTGTTTTTATTTAAAATTTAGCGTATTTTTACTATTCATCAAAATAAGAACGGTGTTCGAAAAATATAAAAACATTATCCAAAGAAAATTTTTATATCCTGATTCAAAATAAGAAGTTTATTTTTTTCAAATTCAACTTATAAACATGTTAAAAACTATTTTTAAAGTGGGTACGCCATCAAAAGGCGACAAAACTGCATTTTTGGAAAAATACTTATTTTACCCGAAAAATTTATACTGTTCTCATATCATGTTCTGTAAAATGTGTAAGATGAATTATAATTTCATAAAATTAAAAATGGGGTTAATACTATTTATAATGGCTAGTTCATAATAATTCGGTGAAACTCGGTATTGCGTACCACGCAAGCTATTGAGGAAGGTCGCTCTTGCATGTAACACAAGCCAAGTATGTTGTTTTCGTATACTACAAGATAATACGGTGTTGCATATAACATAAGATAATATTGGTGTAGCATACAACACAAGACATAATTGAAATTAAAAGAATATTGTTCATAAAATCTCAGGGTGTTACATTCTACCCCCCTTAAAATTAATTTCGTCCTCGAAATTCGTCAGGGTTATAAATGGTTTACTACATGAAAGTTTCATTCATAGAAATCCACATAGTAAAAATAAATACTAAAACTTAATTTTAAAACTAAATTATGAAACATAAATGTTACCCAAGTTAACTCATCACTGGGTTTCCATATAGAAGAACACAAGTGAAAATATGGATATGGAAGAGAAATCTAACCATCAATATCTAATGGATAGTGGTAGAGAAAATGGAAATGAAAATGCCAACAATAACAAAGCCATAAATTTTTAATGATCTAAGGTACCATCTAGTTCATCGGATATGATAGTACTAGGACATCATTTTTGGTTTTCAATATCATTTCCCTAAAGATGATAAATTTTTGCATAAAGAGAAATACTTACTTTATTACAGTGTAATATCATCGTTGGTCATTCCATGAACAATTTCCAATTCATCTATTTTTTAAAGAAATGAAGTTGGATTTGTCATTCATGAAATGTTAGCAAATCATGTGATAGAATGATAGGTTATTCTATCTGTCTCAAACAAAAAGTTATCAAAATTTATTAAATTTACATAAGTCCATCTATAATGAGATTAATCGTATATGGTTCCAAAAATGGACTTATAATTCATCTATCATACTACTTAATAAAATAAAACTAGTTCCTACTAATCAGGGACTTCCTGTAGGCTAGTGTTCAGCGATAAAGGCCAGTCACACTTCGGTTTTTGGTTTGATTCTTGCATCCTTGTCTGACGCGATGGTTTGTCGCATGTCCTATGGGTTTTCATTTTTATAAAACTATACTATTATAACATTTCAAAAATAATATCAAAAAGTTCTAGACTTAAACAATACTATATGATGTCTAACATAATCCATTCCAATCTTTAGGCTTATCCAAAATACTTCTGTCCAATATCATATTATAATGAAAAATATTACCAGAGAGGTCATATAACAAGCATGTGAATACTATCATTTATCCCCCATATATCATAAGATATTTCTTGTTGATCACATTCGAAACATGTGAATACCTTAATCATGTATTATTGAAACATGAATTACCATAGACCCTTAGTGAAAACATGAATGTTGTCAAACATTAACTCTTTCCACATACCAAAATTCCAAAATGTCTATATACACAAACAATGATGTCACTTTGTCCTTATATCAGTCATGATCTTGTTAATACTATCATTTTCTCTGTATCCCTTCATTATGCACATATCATCTTCTTTCCAAAAATATCAGAATAACCTTTCATGGTTACCAGTACCATTCAACATATATTTTCAAATACTTTAGGAAACAAATAGTGTAACAATCCTTAGATGTGCCTTTATTCCACAGTACCTTTACCTATACAACATAAATCTTGATAAACATAAATCATTCCACTTCCTTCTTAAAACATTGACCAAGCTTCAACAATTCTTTCATCTCACATATCATTTTTAGTCTCTTACTCATCATCTACATAAATACTACCCATATGACCATTATGACTCTCTTCATGAGACTTTCCCTTAGGGAAGTAGTTTTCATGATGACCGTACATTCCACATTTAAAACATTTAACCATTTTTGATGTCATAGCAATACCATTATACTTGTCCATGGTGTTAACTGAACATTTTCATTTTCAATTACTAGCTTTGTGTACTTCTTTTACATGCCCAAGGAATCTTCCAGTTCCTTTGAAAAATTTTCCCTAATGCCTCTTCCCAAATGATTTACATGAGAGAAATTGAACTTTCTTTCCTCTGTGATCATCATGAAACTCCATCATCCTCTTATTAGCCGAGTCAGGAAACTTACCAATGTTGAGATTATTGATAATATTCTGAGATTTCTGATTAGGAATTATAACGATATTTTTCCTTCTAAATACTATTTCATTTGGTTTCTCATAAAGAATATCATTCCATTTTCCATCATATTCTCCATTAACATGAATCTTCCTTTTTCCAGCCATTTTCTAAAACCCCAAAAGAATAGTGTGAGGGTAAAAAATTATACTAGGAAAACCACATAATAAAGGGGGAGTACCTTCAATATATAACATCTTAGGTTTAATTCTAAGATCGTTACCGTAATTCTAGGACTATAATCTATACTTATACTTATCCTTAGAGACATCCCTAGAGCTACCTTAGAAATATTTCTAGGGATTTCACTAAATTTTTCTCTTCCTAGTTTCCAAAGGTTAACTAAACCTTTGCTCCGATACCAACTGTAGAGACGCAAGCTTGACATACATGGACATTAAATTACATTTTTGGAATATTGAATACATAACAAGAAAAACTCCCAATGAACGTAATAGTTTAGTGTCTTTGGCAACTCGGAACATAATCTTCAAATCATGGTAAAAGATCTTCAACATCTCCCATATAGATATTCCCCTTTGGTTTTCTTACCAAAACCATTCTATATATCCAGCAGAAAAGAAAATATATAAAGGGTGAGCTCAAATGCTCAGTAAGGGTAAGAATGGAGAAAATAAAGCAAACCAAATACATTTGAACATAAAAAAAACATGAACATAAAGTTTAAACATTAAAATCTGGAGTAGTGAAATAAATCATGGCAGTATGTAAGGCATAGATCATAAAGGAACATTAATCATGATAAAATAGCATGGTAATAAAACATGTAATGCTATAAAACCATTAAGCACATGATATTATTTCCATAGTATCCAAGGCATTTCTTCCAAGACCATCATAGTGGACAAAGTCCCTTACTGAACCGAGTTTAGTTGTCGTACCAGCCCTGTATTACTGAACCAGATTTACTTGTCGTTCAAACCATGTCTATCTCATGAGATATAAATCATTACCCAATGCATTGGAGGGAGATATAGGTCCCACCAATCTCATATTGAAATAATTCTTACATGTGCCACAACACAATAATAAATCTTGCATCATAACCCAAAGAATAAAATGGGTTTCATAAACATCATCTCTTCTTAACATAATCCATATAAAACAAATGGATATAATTTAATAATAAGAAAAATAAAACCATGAAAATAATAGAGACATTATACTTGAAAAAAAATCATATTAAATAATGTCATCTTATATGGGAAATAGTTTTCAATAAACACTTGAAATTAATTCTTGAGGAAAATATCCTTTCTTCTTCAAAATCATTTTCTTTTCTCAAAATGCAGTACGATTTTAAACGAAAAAGAATTTTGTTGAAAATAATCATGACATATTTTAGAGTATTCTTAATGGAAATAATGCATTATGAAATCATAAAAATCCATTCACATAGTATAAGTTAAAAAAACATGCTTCTCGTACTTTTTTTGCAAAAGTCAAAAAGTACCTTATATGGTGATCAAAGAGAAGATTCCTTCCATAAAATGTGGTAAAAGTCAACAAAGGGTAAAAATGACTTCAAACAAACATGGAATAACATCAATAATTTTATGAAAACATTTTTAGAAAACATGGACATGGATGATTAACATAACCCCAGTAAATACTTAGGAATAAACAATCTCAGATAAGAATGAGATTAGAATAATTATATCTTACCTTATGTCTAATTTCATCTGTATGTGTCTAAGACTCTTTTAGAGTGGGTTTAAACTTATTATTAACTTGTAAGAAACCATAATAGTATTTATGATATCATATATGATTCACTTATGACTTTAAATTACCCGTTCATTTGTCAATTCCATGTTAAAGCAGTGTTTTGGCTAAAATTGTTTCACTTATCGTCCGTGTTTTGACTTGTAATTATTCATATGATTACTTATATCATGAATACATAATTCTAGAATGTAAAAAATGATTTATATATAATATATAATCAGAATATACATATATATAATAGATCAATAAATGGAATGAAATACATCGTTCATGGAGACGGTAGGTCGTACGTACGCATGGAGGCTGTTTTTGTTACCTTATTAAATTGAATGGAAGTAAGTAAATAACATATAAATAATTATAGTATCATTAATTTGTCATATATTTCCTGATTAATTATTATGTATACTTTATAATCATTATTTAATGGTTAACTTGGAGAATGAATCTCATCGCGTCATGGAGACGATAATCCGTACGTATGCACGAGCGATGATATCGTTCCCATAATTATTGAATGGAATTAGAGTGGATGATATAATATCTCAAAATTAGTATAATGTTATTATAACCATATATAGTTATTATTTAAACCATTATACCCATCCATGTAACGTGGTGGTGGAAAGACATATTACACCATGGCGTGGAGACGGTATTCCATACGTACGCACGCATGATGATTTCATTTTTCATAGGATGGATAGAAGGTGAAATAGAATTTATTCATATTTATAATAAAATATCAGTATATATGTGATAATAATGTTATTAAATTATTATAAAGCAACAATATAATAGGAAGTAGAAGAAGAAATGAATTTGAAAGAATCGGTAAAGGATATTACCTCTTCTTCGATGCGCCTCTTCTAATCCTCCTTTTTGGGCACTAAAGTTGGTCTTTTGAGAATACCAGGATCTATATTATGTATCTAGAGAAGTAGAGAATAGAAACTGTCAGGGGTTGGCCTAGATTTAAGGCTCAATGTGGTGTGGTGAGGAGAGGGAGGAGGTGACCTTTTATAAGAGAGGAGAGGGGCACTTTTGGAAACCTCTAAAATATTAATTTATAATAAACTCAAAATCCACCTAAAAACCACCAAAAATAACTACAATATAAACATGACATGATATAGGATTTTAATATCATTATAAAATAATATTTTGACTTCTTGGTAATTTATTTTAAACCTTATCAACTTGATTTATCCTTATTTAATCTATTTATTTTTATTTGTGGTAATAATATTCTAAATTTTAAATTATTATAAATAATAAATTATGTGTTGTTAATTGTTAATAATTAGATACTTTATGATATTTTAGACCATATAAATTTCAATTTCTAATTTTTAGATATTTTTTTGATTTTTAAACAATTTAATAATATGTTATTTTTATAAAATAACAATAGAGTCAATTTTGATACTATTCATTTATTTGAATTTAAATAAAATCCACACATAGGATATATTCAAACCAAAATATTTAATAGATTACTAACATGTAATATGAATCTAAAACAATCATGGAGGACATTAATTTGTTCATATGACATTTATTTTTATATTTTTAAAACCATTTATTTGATATTTCTCTTAATAAAATAATTACTACAACATTGTTTTATAGTTATTTAATATAATTATTTATTGCATAAAAATTAAATATAAAATAATATGATGTAGAGAAATCTAATATCTTAAATAATAATACATTTACTCGAATTTATCATCTTAAAATCACAACATTTAAATTGTTATATTTATTAAATCATGAAGGTGACAACTTTGACATCATTTAAAATAAAATAATATAAGTGTAATAATCGATTTAATAAGGTTCCAAATGGTCAAATAGTTGACCATTGGATGATTAGGGTTTAAAGTTACACTACCAATAAGTTTTTTTCAGGTTTTTGGGCCTTTTATGGTCACTATTATATTAATAAAAACAGTATTATAGTTTTTTTCACTAAATAAACAATTTCTGCATCACTATTGTGTCACCATTAATGATAATTATTTAATCCCTAAAAATTCTAAATAAATTTCCATGATGTAGATAATTTTATTATATTTCTGGTGACTATTTATGTTGGATGGTTTATGATGTTTATCACTAAAATAAAATTATTACACTTATAAGATATAAGAGAGTGACATGTTGTCACTTACTTTGGTTTTAATAATAACTACATCCTTTGCATGGTGAAAAGTCCATTAAATGAATATATTTCGACACTTAGGTGAAATTTGTAGACTTTTATTCATCCAATATAATTTTGACAGGCGTTAGAGTAATTTTATAATCATATTTTTACCCTTAATTGCCCGATTTACCTTTAACTGTAGTAAATAAAACTTACCATAGTTACTATTCATAATGCCTAAAAATAAAAAGTAGCCTATTTACATAATTTGGACATACTGATTCCAAATATGGAATAAATTTTTCCAAATTCAAAACAAATAATTTGCTGTATGTAATTTAAAATTAATCCCATTGTTGAAATAAAACGGGTTTTGTTTAAAACATTGCAAAAGATTGAAATGATTTAACATATGCATTCAATGTAAAATTAATGCTAATGACATAAATTATATTAAATGGTAAAAATATATTCTATTTATACTTTACAACCATTCAATATTATAATTTAACCATATAAATTATCTTGATGAAAAAAGTTGTTTTTATTTAAAATTTAGCGTATATTTACTATTCATCAAAATAAGAACGTTGTCAGAAAAATATCAAACATTACCCAAAGTAAATTTTTATGTAATTATTTAAAAGAAGAAGTTTATTTTGTCAAATTGAACTTATAAACATGTTAAAAACTAGATATAATGTGGGTGCAAAGTGTATTTTTTGAAAAATACTTTTTTTACCAGAAAAAATTTATTTTGTTCTCATAATATGTTCTATAAAATGTGTAAGATGAATTATAATGTCATAAAATTAAAAATGTGGTTAATAATATTTATAATGGCTAGTTCATAATAATTCGGTGAAACTCGGTATTGCGTACCACACAACAAATCGAGGAAGGCCTCTCTTGCGTGTAACACAAGCCAAGTATATTGTTTGTGTATACTACAAGCTAATACAGTGTTGCGTATAGTGTAAGATAATATTGGTGTAATGAACAACACAAGACATCAATGAAATTAAAATAATATTGTTCATAAAATCTCAGGGTGTTACAGTGCCCCCTCCGCCTACCCACTAAAATGCCAGTAGGCTGAGGGTCAGATGATCCCAAATCCTCCACATACAAATGTAGCTCCACCTTCTACAACTCATGAAACATATCATCGTCCATATGAAACAAAATTTTTTATTGTTAACGAATAGTTGAAAATAACTATTTTATATAAATATATATTAGTTATGATTATAACCAGCATTTAACTGTGTCAATGTTCACCTTATTATTCATCTTCATATCTGACGATATTAATGTCTTCATATTACTCCTTGACATCATCAATATCTATATGAGTTTTAGTTTTATCATCTATTGCCATTTCAAATTCATTTGTAACATCATTAACATCATCATCCCCATTGACCCTTAATTTTGGGCTTCCATCATCGATATTCATGTCTCTTTGTGAAAAAGATGTATTTTTTGTAGTCTCTTGAAAAAATTTAATTCCTTGCACTTCAGTGGAACCACATTCTATTTGAGTATACTAATTTTCCTGAGATTTTATTTTTATTAAGCTCCACCAATCACTCAAGTCTCTTGAAGTAGCACATTACTTTGCATAATAAATTTGATGTGCCTGTTGAGCTAGTAAAAATAGTTCATTTACTATGATATACTTTTATATTTAATATTAACGATTCCATGAGTTGTTTGAACACACAAGACTCCCTCAGTATCTAACCACATTCATTTAGAAGTTGTTATGTAATTTTTTCATAGATAACACAGTTCAATAATTTCATCCAGCATGCCATAAAAATCAACATTAGTATATCTATGATGTGATCCTCTCAAGAAAACTCCATTGTTTAATGTTTTTTATTCCTTATATGCATGTGTATGAAATCAAAAATCATTCACTTCATATTCATTATAAGATTTAACCATTTTGGATGGTGGGATGCTCAATATAAATAATCGCTTATCAATTTTATCAACATGTTGAGACACTTGAAATTTTTTAAAACAATTATCATTATAATAAATAATAAGCTGAATTGATATGTTAAACCATAAATAATTTTTGTTACTAGTGTTTTAAACCATTAAGAAATATTATTTTTGGCGTTCTTCAAGAGAATCTACTATAATTTGTGGAAGATTTTTCTTGATATATTTATCATAAAACCTAAAAATAAAATAAGTTTACTTACTGTAACATAAATTATAGAATAATTGATAGAATCACACATAGTAAAAATGTTGTAATTTCTTCACAGTTGAGAAGAAGATATGCATGATATATGTGATGTTTATCAACTCAAAGTCATCGTTCATGAACTCCGCCAAACCCAAGCTCTGGATGATTAAAAATTGATAATTGATTGTCCATTTCATCATCAACATTCCCCTCGTTCTTTCCCATGTGGTTGTGTTTTGAGGAATATTTAGATTCAAAATTATAACAACAGAAAAAAGAAGTTTCCTCTTGAAAATAATCTTCATCAATTCATCCTTAAACTAATTCTATGTTACATACTTTTTCATCAATTTCTGCATGCATCTCTCAAATGGATATAACCATAAAAAATATACTGGACCTCCACCTTTTCTTCATGTGGAAAATGTAATATTAAATGTTCCATTGAGTCAAAGAAATCCAGCATAATGATTTTTTCCAATTTACATATAATTACAAAAACATATTCTTCCAGTTTTTCTTATTGCATCATAGTCAGTTGTCACCTCACAAATATCTCAAAAAAATATATGATATATCTATTATCAAATCCCAAATCACAGAATTCAAAAAACCTCTAAATCAAATCGACATAAGTATTTCAATTATAATATGACATTCATTACTTTTCAATCTGGTAATATTATCATTTTTAACACATCAGCCCAAATTAGAAGCATAGCCATATGAAAGACTCAAATCTATAATCCACTGACAAAATAATAAGTGCCTCTCTTTGGACAGTGTATAAGATACTTTTGGATTCATTAACCACTATGATCTGACATTTTCAAATAGTTTAAGTTCCAGATGCCTATAAATTTAGGCAAGATCTTATCATTCCTTTAAATTATACTTGTTTTTAAATGGTGTATCCAAAAATATGAAATAAATTATCAAAACATTTTTTTTCAATATGCATGAAATCCAACATGTGGAAGACCCACAAATCATTCTAATATAGTAGAGTCCAAAAAATGATCCATTTTATCCAATTGTGTTCATTCCCATAGCCATGAATTTTCGATTGGTTTATTGTTGGTCTAAATGTGATTAGAGGTAATGAAAATACAAATTATTTTAACTCTATACCAAAGATCAATTTTGGATTTCCATCCCTTTCAATTGTGACTTTTATAAATTGGAATTTTTTTCTCTGAAAAGGATGATTGGTTGGAAGAAATCTACAAAGACAGTCAAAATAGAATGGTTTTTTCTATTGACAAACAGAAATGATTTCTTGCCTTTCATATAGTAAGTACATGATTTCAAATCATATGTACTTCATCTAGAAAACATATCATATGCTAGGAAGTCACTAATTTTCTACATCAATGCATCTTTTAGTATGAAATTTTGTATCGAAACAACATCATATGTATTAACACCATTACTCCACAATGAATTTAACTCATCAATCAATGGTTTAAAATAAACATAAATATTATTTTTTGGATGTCCTATGATTAATATGGTCAAAAATATATAGGAATCCTTCATCAACATCCATGTAGGTAAATTATATGTAGTTATAATGATAGTTCAACATGAATACTGACTACCATAAGAACCAAACCGACAGAAACTGTCATTAAAAAGACCCAATCACACGTTCTTAGATTCTAAAGATAATGAAATATGTACTAGGTCAAAATGTTTCCATGAATCACCATCAGATGGATGATTCAAACTTTTATCAGTTGAGATCTTGGTTTTGTTCCATGACATCATTGACATTATGTTCTGAGACATAAATAAACACTACAACCTAGTTGTGAGTAGGAAATATCTCAACTTTTTTTTACAGGAATCAATCCACACTTCCTAGTTTGAGCTTCTTTATACCTCGATTTTCCTCATATAGTACATATATCTAATGACTCGTTTTCACTAGAATATAAGATTAAATCATTTGAAAATGCCTGAATCTTATGATAACTAAGCACCAGATTATGAACCAGCCTCTTTTTCTCATAGTAATTTTTAGGAAAAAAATTTCCTTCAGGTAACTGTGTTTTAACCACTGAGAATATTTGATCAAAATAGTTGTTTGAAATTAAATTATATGATTTAATAGCCATAAAGTTTTCAACTGCTTCAAATTTTCTTACCTTGAAATCAAGATATAATACATCCTCATCAAACCTCAAAAACTCATACAATTCAGATGGTTCTAACCTAGGAGTTAAATCAATATCAACCCGACTTTTAGTTTTCTTTATAGATGGACCTGCAACATCATGTGCTAAATTTTGAAACTGTGATGGATCCAGAATAAAATTATAAGCATCTTCTCTAGAATTGTGTTTGTAGTATTGATACGAAAAATCAAAATTTGGTTGAAAACCAAAACACAAGAGATGTCCCCCAACATTGTCAAATGTGTCAAAAATTCTCAGAGAACATTTTTTACAAAGACACTAAATTGTGACTTCTAAAAAAATTGTGGGTTTAATGATGAAAATGATAAGAAAGATTCAACAAAATCAATATATATAGGATTTAAACCAGAACCGTTTGGATTTATATGCTAATTTATCCAAGCGCGGTCATATAATAATGACTATTGTCAACTTCCTTGTTCCATATTTTTTTACGAAATATAAAATCATTACTGTTTTTGAAAAAATTGAAATAAGAGAAAAACTATTTATAAAAGAAGATAAATAAATACAGCTACTCATAACTAATTACCATTAATTACGAGTGACATAATTTCCAGTGGATTGGCAGCTACTCTTTTGTCTGACGACTCATTTACTTGAATCATTCTCACATTGAAATCACAATGAAGAATATGATTATAGGTATGCATTTCCATTCTCATGCATATGATAATGTATATGTGTGCCTTCGAGTAGATTCATCATTGTGATTTCAGTGTGAGAAAGATGCAACTAAATGTGTCTTCAGAAAAAAGACCCTCCTTTTCCTCGATGAATCATCTTCTTACAATTGTCACCACTTGAAAAAATTATAAAAAATATGGTCCTACAAATGCATATCTAAAGTTGTGCATACAAGATTGGATATTCATACGTAAAAGTATGTTTTTCATAATGTTTTGAGTCTGTGAGTGTTGAAAGGAGAAGAGGCATCGAGAAAAAGGAGGGCCGCCTATCCCTTGGAAATAATGTAAAATTCCTACAATTTATTACAATTTATTATAATTTATTACAATTATTCCTAATTATTCCTAACTATACATAATTATTGGTAATTATTCCCAATTATTTCAAATTATTCCTAATTATTCCTAATTATTGCTAATTATTCCTATATATTTCTAATTATTGCTAATTATTCCCATTTATTCCTAATTATTCTAAATTATTCCAAATTATTCCTAATTATTCTTAATTATTCTTAATTATTCATAATTATTACTAATTAATGCTAATTATTGCCAATTATAGCTAATTATTTCTATTTATTGCTAATTAAATCTATTTATTGCTAATTATTTCTAATTATTACTATTTATTTCTAATGATTCCTAATTATTATTATTTATTCAAATTTAATCCTAATTATTGTAAATTGTTCCTAATTATTTCTATATATTTCTATTTATCACTTATTATTGATATTATTTCTTAATTATTGCTATTTACTCCTATTTATTCCTATTTATTCCTATTTATACCTATTTATTTCCATTTATTCTTAATCATTCCAAATTATTCCTATTTATTAATAATTATTAGTAATTATTACTAATTATTACTATTTAGTAATATTTATTATTATTTAAAACTATTTATTACTATTTATTACTATTCATTACTATTTATTACTATTTACTACTATTTATTACTAATTATTACTTAGTATTACTAATAATTACTAATAATTACTAATTATTAATAATTATTACTAATTATGGCTATTTATTACTTTTTATTACTTTTAATTACTATTTATTACTATTTATTACTCTTTATTGCTATTTATTACTATTTGTTACTAATTATTAATATTTATTACTATTTATTACAATTTATTACTATTTATTACTCGTTATTACAAATTATTACAAATTATTACGAATTATTACTATTTATTGAAAATTATTACTAATTATTACTATTTATTAGAAATTTTTAGTATTTATTACTAATTATTAGTATTTATTACTAATTATTAGTATTTATTACTAATTATTGGTATTTATTAGTATTTATTGGTATTTATAAGTAATTATTAGTATTTATTAGAATTTATTAGTATTTATTACTAATTATTACTAATTATTACTAATAATTACTAATCATTTCTAATAATTACTAATTATTTCTAATAATTACTAATTATTACTGTTTATTGCTATTTATTTCTAATTTGTTACTATTAATAACTAATTTATTACTAATTATTCGTATTTATTACTTATTATTTGTATTTTTTTTATTACTAATTGTTACTAATTATTATTAATTATTTCTAATTATTAGTATTTATTACTAATTATTACTATTTATTACTAATTATTAGTATTTATTACTAATTATAAATATTTATTATTAATTATTAGTATTTATTACTATTTTTAATTAATTCTTACTATTTTTCTAATTATTACTAATTACCTCTAATTATTACTAATTACCGCTAATTATTATTAATTTGCATTAATTTCTATTAATTACTGCAAATTACAGCTACTAATTACTAATTACAAGTAATTATTTATATTCATTACAAATTATCGTTAATAATTATAAATTAATACCAATTAAAAATAATTAGTACTAATAATATCAATTTATTATTACTAATAAATACTGATGAAAAAACAATCTAAATCTAATTTAAAAATTACTAATTAACAATAATTAAAATTAATATAAAAATGAAATAAATGCTAAATTAAATAAAACATAAATACCTTTAAATATGATCTCTTATATGTGTAGATGATTTCAAAACTTGTTCGTAAAAAAATTAACTCAGAGATATTTTAACTCTAAAATTAGAGTTTAGAGAGAGAGAGAAAGTAGAAATTGAGGGAAAGAATAAAAAACGCATGGGGTGTATATAGGTTAGATTATTTGCGATGGTACTATTTGCGACAGTTGTCCCATCGCAAATAATACTATTTACGATGGGACCCATCACAAATACTTTCAATCGCATTAATTACGGTAGGCGGTTAAAATGTTATTTGCAACGGGACCCATTGCAAATACCCTTCCCGAAGTTTTGCGCAAAAACCTTTCCAAACATTTTGCAACATGAACCCTTATCCCATTGCAAATAACTTATTATTTTTGATGGGATATGTTCCCCGTTGCAAATAATTTATTCGATGAACTATTTCAAACAGGATCCATTCCAATCGTAAATAACCCATCATAAAAGGCCATTTTTTCCATAGTGCGTTATCATGTATCAGATTACCTTCAGTAAATCTCAGAACATCTTGCTGGAGTTGTTACCCTTAGACAGATCTTTGCCAGGGCCACATCCACTTATATTATCCTGACATGGATGTATTGCTTGTAAACCACTCATTCTATCCTTTACCAAAATTCTAGGACATTTTCCTAAACGTTAACTCATCCTTATACTTATCCTTAGTAACATCCCTAGACATATCCTTATAAATAAACCTAGGTATCTAAATAAGGTATTCTCATCCTAGTTTCCAATGGTTGACTAAAAATTTCCTTTGATACCAACCATAGCAACCCAGACATAACATACATGAATATTACATCATTTTAGATGAATATTTTTACATTACCAAAATACATTCCAGAGGGCTGTAATAGTTTAGTGTCTTTGAAACTTGGAAAAAAAATCTTCTATCCTGGTGAAATATCTTCAACATCTCCCATATAGTTCTCCACCTTTATTACTTCTACCTAAAACCTTTCTTCATAACCTGGAGAAGGAAACATGAAAAGGGGTTAGGTCAAATGCTCAATAAGGGTAAACAAGGGAGACATGTAAGTATAAACAAGAGTATAAGGGTATGAGAACGTGATCCTATAAATAGATTATCATACCATGCATATCAAAGATCAAAACACCGATCATGGTATAAATATTGGCAGTTCATAAGACATGAATAATATGAAATAAATAGCATAATCCATGAAAGCATAATGTTTTTCGTAGTAGAGTACCCAAGAGGGGAGGGGGTGAATTGAGTATCTATAAAAATTTCTGTATGAAAGGTATTCTTAAAAAGGTTCCCCAATAAATTTAAGTGCATCCCAGTTAATCAAAGTAATATGTTTATTAATGTTTGACTGTTTAAATAACTTCTCTGAAGATTTATTAATTCTCAGTAATCCTAATATCATTTATTAACATTACTTTTGAAGCTATTCTAATAAGGAAAAATAATTATAACTTCATTCTAAGATTAACTATCAAAGTAAATTTAGTGATTTCTAAATTATAAATTAAAACATAGAAAACTAAATTAAACAACACATTGTATATAAACCAAGTTGTTTAATCTCAAGATGAGACCTAATCCACTCCCCTTGGTGATCACCTGCCACCAAGCAGTTTATATTAATAAACTTGATCCACACCCTAGATCGGGGTAAACAATAGTACAAAGAACTATTCAGGTCACATGACCTCTTCCATAGTTATTTATGGGAATGAACTATCAGGCCACACAGGGACCTCTTCCACAGTTATCTGTGGGAATAAACAAGGTTAACAAAATGTGGGAGGAAGGATATCTTGTATCCTCCAGTTTAATGCAGGAGAGAGTGCATGTTTTTATACAGACACAAAAAACTGCTCAAAATCTAAAAAAATTTACAACATAGAGAAAATGATGAGATAAGGTTATAAGTGCTCTGAGTGTTAATCTATACAGCAATGAACTTCTAGGATGAAGTAGATGCAGGAATCGTTTCCTCTTGTGAAAAATAGAGTATCACAAGTCTAGTGCTATGGTTTAGATTTTTCTCATGTTCTTCATTGATTCTGTATTGTGAAGATGTTCTCAACTCTGATTAATGGTATCATAGTGAATAATCGGTTTGTTCTTCAGATGTATTGAGTTTCATGTGTGAGTTTTCTTCTCAAGAAATGGTCATGCTTCTTCGTTATCGTGCTCACATGTTCTTCTATCTTCTTATTTTGTTTCTAGCCATGCTGTTCTTTTTATTCATGGAATTCTCGTGTTGGAGCCAACATGATGCATGTATTCTAAAGATCATACCTCGTACTATCAGGTGACATGTCTAAAAAGAAACATTAATTATGTCAGTGTACTTAAAAGATTCAAATATGACTGTTAGAGATTAAATTGAAAAATGACAAAACAGATTAAGAAATGGTGTCACAGTTTGTCTGGAAATGGTGTCTCCATGAAACAGTGTCTCTTTTAAATGATGTATTCTTGAAACAATGTCTCCTTTTTTCCCTTTGAGTGATGAGATAGTCATGATGGCATTGTTATATAGTGGTCAAGAACTAGTAGCACATATGCAGTGTTTGATCATAGTGTCTGGTCACATGTTAGGATGGTCACAGTGTCAGGATGGTCACAGTGTCTAGATGGTCACGATGTCTGGATGATCACGGTGTCTGGATGGTCACAGTGTCTGAAGGGTCACGGTGTCTGGTCATAGTGTCTGGATGGTCATAGTGTCTAGGTCATTTTCTAGAAAAACATAACTGGGGATAGACTCACGGTTTCTCAGACTTTTCCAAGTACAATGACTTAAATAGTGATATTTATAGAATGGATTAGACTTAATCATTTATCCTAGAAATCCATTATAACACAAACTCAGAATAGTTTACAATCATTAAACGTGGAATTTAAGATCTTGTACTGGTTAATTTAAATCATAAAGGAACCAATCATCTGTACACATGATTTGAGAAAGATTACATAGGATTAACAAGCTTTATCGAATGTATTGGATTTGTGATCATTAAAACATAATTAACACATGAGGATTCCACTAATATCTTCCTTTTTGATGATAAAAAGTCATTTTAGTGAGATATATGTTCTTAGTGAGTGTTCCTCATCCTTAGTGTGGATAGAAAATCTCTTTGTGTGCATAGCTCTCCCCCTTTTGGGATTATCAAAAAGAGAAAAGAAGTAAAGAAGAGTATATATAAAAGAGTTAATAATGAATTAGATAAAAAATTAATTTAAAATAGTAAGTAAAAAGAATATAGAAAGAATCCCTATCAAAAGAGAGTAGTCACTTTTCTTCAGCAATGGATTGTTTTCTCTTTTCCCTTGGCAGTAGCATCAAAAGTATCCATAAGAGCAGAGGTAGATGTGGAAAAAGGGAGTTAACTAGTTGATAGAAAAGGTAATGTGAGTCCTTCAAAAATAAAAGGGTCCAAGGTAGGTGTAATGGTAGATCAAGGCAACTATTAATCAAGGATAATAGGTTTTATCTGACTCAGAACCCGAGAGACAGACATAGATGTAGATGCAAGGGAAGAGGATGAGAAGGTAGGAAAACTAGATCTCAGGGGTGCAGCTGTAGGTGCCACAATAACAGTACTCTATACATGAAGATAATTCCACAAAATATTGATTAAGTTAGCAATAATCTCTCCACCATACTGCATGTCTTTCTAAAAGTCATCCTTGTTTTCCATAAACTTATCCAACAAAGAAGTGAAATCTGTGAGCGGTTGGACTTGAGTTTTGAAATGTTGAGTAATAGGAGGGATTCTCATATTCTCTCTAAGGTACATGAAGTTGTTGGTCATGTCATGCTTCGAGAAGATCCTATTGAAGTAGAAGTCAAACTTCTATGAAATCTATTATTGAGCAGCATTAGCTATTTTAGAATTAATTCTCACTAAATCAAGAACTCCATCACTATCTTGAAAATCATAGATAGAGATTCATTGTCAAATCCACTAAGCAAATCCTGAAGTTCGTCTTTGAAAATTATTCTAAGAATATCACCATCCAATGAGGGTTGAGATGATTGTCTAGAAGTATTCGAAGATGTAACAACTTAATTAAGAGTCTCAAGTCGATTTAGGACTTTTTGGAGACAACCCTAATATTCATTAGTCAACTTGTTAAGACTAATAACAAGATCACACATCTCTTGAATTTTTTTTTTATTTCAGATACCTTGTTATCTAAGAAGGTTTGATTAAGTTGTATCAGGGAGGCTACTTCCTATGGAATCTGACTACCAATATCCTCAACATGATGAGAAACAATTTTTGGTCTTGAGTTCATAACTCTCTGCATTTCATCAACCATACCTCTGAGAATATTTACTTCATCGCTGAGCTATTTTTTCTCAACTCTGACTTCTGGAATTTGGTGAAGAATCTTGGGCTGAATCTGCCAAATGATCTTTTCCAACCAAAGGGAATAATCTCTTTCAGTTAAATTGGTTATTAGAGTCAGTTGGGTATTCATGATATTTTCAACCCCAGACAATAGGGTAGCTTCAATGCTTTAAATTCATCTTTACTCGCCAATTTTGAAGGTACTTGTGAAGGCTTAGAAATAGGAGCTGAGAAAGGCTCATGTTCCATTGAAGCTATAACATAAAGAGCAGATAATGGTTTCAATTAAAACACAGTAGAGAGGTCTAGACCTTTCACTAAGTATTTCTGGGATACATTTACATCAAAGTAACCAGGAAATTTATACCATGTATCAATAGAGCTTGAATAAACTGGATTTTGAACTTCTAAACTTTCCAAAATGGGGGGTTACACCTCCTCAATAGGTGGATCTTTCTCAAGACTGAGAGATTTAGATCCTTGATCTATTTTTTTAGATTTGATCCCTGATATCCCCACCAATTTCCTTTCTATCCAACTTAAAATCTTGCTACATTCTCTCTTTAGTAGATAGAATAATTTCCGGAACAACTTGTTCCTAGTTCGTCAAGAGTATCTTCCTTCACAATAGAAATATCTTCTTCTATATGATCTTCTACAATATATTTTTCATTTACCTTAGCAACATACTCTTATTCAGTATTAGGTTGTTCATCCAAATCAGTATCTTCTTCAGGAACATGCATTTCCTTCTCAATTAAGTCTTAGAGAACATGTTCACTTTCTTTCCCATCCAGAATAGTTTTCACTATAAGTACATAAACCTATTCCTCTTCTTCCTCATCATAATACTCAAAAATTTCATCTGGTTACAAACTAGGATCAGAAATATCTTTAGGTCTTGAAGAGTGTTCCACCAGATTGAACTTTTCATAAACCCTATCATTATCCTCCACCCATACTTTTCACCATGGATTCCATCTGATTTTCATTCTCTTTACTATAAATTTTGAGAGACAAAATTCAGATTCCTTAATAGCTTCTTCATCTGGTCCAACCAACCCTTTTTCATGAAGCATTGCTAAGATTAATCTTGAGTAAAACAGAGAGGTTGACTTGGAGGATGTTTTGATCAACTCACACATATGGAGTATAACATATTTTCATAGGTTGATCTTATGGACATTGTTCATAAGGTTTATCAAAAATAAATCATGATACTTGAGTGTAGAAAAGTCACCTTTTGGGGCTAATCAGATTCTGAACAAATTTAAACAGATGTTTAGTTTTACCATCTAGCTTAGCAGCTATGGCTCTTCGCATTATTTCATTTCCAATTAAGCTTCCCAAATATTCTTCCAAAACAAAGGACTTACTTGGATGAGGATAAACTCTCCGGTAGTCTTCACCAATACCCTCAAGAGGTATCATAAGGCACGAATCCCATAACCTCAATGAAAAGGTATGTAGTTGTCCATTTATCCAGCTTGTCACAACATATCCATTTTCTATATCAAAAGAGAATTAATCATACTGATAAAATTGTGCAACTAACATCAGGTAAAGAGGTACATTCTCCTTTGTGAACCAATCCATCCATTCTTGATCTTTTATCACTTTCAATGCCAAATAATTACATAACAGAAGCCACTAATGGCATATTTTTTTTGTGGGTACCACTATTGTTTCTACCAGATTTGGATTCAAAGAACCTTCAAGTGCTAACTTTGGTGCTATTTTTATCTTTTTCTTTGATCCTCACTTTGTGGGGTTGATGACGATGGGAATTTCATTCTGGTCATTCAACTATGGTTTGAGAAAGAGAAAAGGGTTGAAACAGAGGTTATGATTTGAGAGAAGGGATCTCAGGTGAAGAAAGAGTGAAAATTCTTTAGTTTTTATCATTTAGGGATACCAAGCGTCGCAAAAACAAAATCACGGGAAAAAATTAATTACCATGATATGGGTTATTATATGTAAATAAAATAATAAAGAGTATTCATGGTGATTTAATAACTGTCTTTCACGGTGAGACCGTAACTGGCTTTCACGGTGATACCACAACATGCGTTTATGGTGAGATCATTATAGTGTGATTTCTAAACTGTGCGACTATAATGTTTGATATAGTAAGTTCCAGACAGTGACTTGTGAAACCGTAAACTATGAAATAGTAAGATGTCAAACAGTATACTTACTAATTAAGATTTATCATTCCTAATTCATGTATGATGTAATCAATTCTTTCAGAATTTAATGGTTTGGTGAATATATCAGCAAGATGATATGCAGTTCCAATAAATTCCAAATTTATATCACCTTTTTGATAACGATCTCTCAAAAAGTTATGTATTAGATCAATATGTTTTATCATAGTGTGTGATTTAGGATTTTTTGAGATGTTAATAGCACTTTTATTGTCACAATTTATAGGTACATGCCTGAATTGATATATATAATCCTGTAATGTGTGTTTCATACACAAAATTTGTGCACAACAACTACTAGAAGCTATGTATTCAGCTTCTGCAGTCGATAATGCAACAAAATTTTGTTTCTTACTACACAATGATACTAGTGACTTGCCTAAAAAGTGACATGCTCTATATGTGCTTTTTCTATCCAACATACAACCACCGAGGTTAGCATCAGAATAACCAACTAACTCAAATGATTTTCCTCTGGGATATAATAGTCTTAGATTGTGTGTATGCTTAAGGTATTTGAAATTTTTATTAACAACATTTAAATGGAATTCCTTAGGATTTTCATGAAAGAGAGCACACATACATACACTAAACATAATTTCAGGTTGGCTAGAAATTAAGTAGAGTAAGCTTCCAATCATTCCTCTATAAGTGGTTTGATCAACAGATTTTTCATCATCATCAAGATCCAACATACAAGTAGTACTCATTGGAGTGTCACTACTTTTAGTGCTATCCAAACCAAAACTTTTTAGAATATCTATAGTATATTTTCTTTGATTTAAAATAATACCATAATTATTTTGAAAGATTTTAAATCCAATAAATAATTTTAGTTCACCCATTAAACTCGTTTCAAATTCATTTGTCATCATTTTAGAAAATTGAATACATAAAAAAAAATTTGAAGATACAAAGATAATGTAATCTATATAGATTTGAACTATTAAAACATCTTTGGAAATTTGTTTTATAAAAATGGTAGGATCAGTTATTACTTTTGTAAAACCTTTGGAAATAAGAAAAGTACTTAATCTATCATACCAAGCTCTTGGGGCTTGTTTTAAACTATATAAAACTTTTGATAATTTAAAAATACAATTTGGAAAATGTGGATTTTTAAAACTAGGGGTTTGATCAAAAAAGACGTCCTCAGCTATATACCCAATTAGGAATGCACTTTTAACGTCAATTTGATATTGTTTGAAATTAAGTTGTGTGGCATAAGAAAGCATAATTCTGATGGATTTAAGTCTAGAAACTGTTGCAAATGTATCTTCATAGTCAATTTCGTATTCTAGATTATAGCCTTGTGCAACCAATCAAGAATTTTTTCTAACTATATTTCCATCTTCATCTACCTTATTTATGAACACATATTTAGTGCTTATGGTGAATGTGACTTTATGTATGTCAACAAGTTTCCAAACATTATTCCTTTCAAACTGATTATGTTCTTCTTGCAAAGCCATCACCCAAAATTAATCATTCATAACATCATTAATGTTTTTAGGTTCAAGTTGTGACAAGAAGACTTGATGTTCAAACTGATTTCTAAGAGAAGAACTAGTTTGAGTTCCTTTATCTAAATATCCTACAACAGCATCTAAAGGATGGTTTTTAAGAGTTCTAACAGCTCTAGAAAAATAAGGACTAGTGATTTCAGGTTCTTTAACAGGTTCGGGTTCATTGTAACTTGAATCATAAGAATTTCCAGAACATGAAACTTTCACAGATTCCTTCACATGATGGTTAATTGATTTTGAAATAATTTCTATATTTGATACACCATCGATTGGGTTCTCTAGAGTGTTTTTAGGCTAATGTGGATATGTTTTCTCAAATTTGACATGGATAGATTATTCCACACATTTTTTTCTTTTGATAAACACTCTATAAGATTTACTAAATATTAAATATCCTAAAAATATTCTTTCATAACTCTTGGATGAGAATTTGTCAAGATTGTCCTTCGTATTAAGCATATATACTTTTCAACAAGATACTTTGAAGTAGCTGACTTTGGGGTTTCTATTGTTCCATAACTCATATGATGTTTCTTTAATAATAGGTCTAATAAACACTCTATTAATAATATAACATGATATATTTACATCTTCTACCCAAAAATAAAGAGTTAAGTCATATTCACTAAGAATGGTTCTAGCAATCTCTTACAATGTTCTATTCCCTCCTTTTACAACTACATTTTATTAAGGTGTTCCAGGGGAATAGAAATTATGACTATACCCATTTTTTTGAGAAAAAGGATTCAAAATCTAGATTTTAAAACTCATGACCATGATCACTTCTTAAGGATTTAATTCTATGTCCACTAAGATTTTCTACAGTTTTTGCATATTTGGTAAAATGATAACATGCTTCACTTTTGTGATCCAAAAAGAAAGTCCAAGTATATCTAGAAAAATAATCTATAAGGATATAAAAATAGTGCTTCCCATTTAAGATCGAAACTCCTATTAGTCCAAAGAAATCCATGTGAACCAATTTGAGAGGTTGAGAAGTGGACACTTCTTTCTCTGGTTTGAAGGAAATTTTGTGTTGCTTTCCCTTTTGACAAGGATTACACACTTTATTATTTATAAACTCAAGCTTGGGTATGTATTTTAATAAACTTTTTCTAGTTAACATTCTAAGGGAGTGAATATTATAGTGTCCTAGTCTCCTAGGCCAAAGCCAATACTTTTTGTTAATTACACTTCATCATGAATCATTTCTATACACTAAAGAATATAAGTTAACAGAATATACATTTTCATTTTTTAAATTAGAAAATAAGAATTCATTTTTAGAATTGAAAACATTGCAGACATAATTTTCAAATTTAACATGAAATACATCATCACGTAGTTGTGAAATACTAAGAATATTATATTTCAGTCAATCAACAAAAATTACATTGGAAATTAAAATTGAGTTAAAGTTACTGATTTTGCCAAGGCCAATGATCTTTCCTTTGGCATTGTCTCCAAAGGTGACATGCCCACCATTAATTTTTATTAAATTCTTGAAGAATGAATAGTCTAATGTCATGTGTCTTGAACACCCATTGTACAAGTACCATAAGCTTTTACAGGAGCTCTTTAAGAATCTTTCCTACAAAATAGTCAGATAAAAACAGATTTTGGTACCCATATATGTTTGGATCCAGTAACATTAGTGACTAGTGCTTTAGGAACCCATATCTGCCTCATAGGTTTACTATAAGAATCGTGTAATGTACTTGAAAATACAATCTATTTGGTACTGAAAATCATGATACATTAGATAGTGTATCATAACTTAAACTAGATGAATGTTTTCTAGAACTAGGAGTAGAGATGTATGTCCCCAACTTAGAAACTAAATTAGTTCTTCCAAAATTTATTTTACCAGGTTGATAGCCAATGCTAGTGGTATATTTAGGTACAATTTTTTTACCTAGAATTTATACCAATGTTTCTTTACCATTAGTAAAACTTTCAAGATCATTTTTCAAATTCTCATTAGATAGATTTAGTTCATTTTTTTCTTTGAATAATTGAGAATTATTCTCCCTTTCTATAGTGAGTTCGGTTTTAATAGTTGAGGTAAGAGAATGTTGTTCCTTTTTAGATTTGTATTTATCTTTTAGTTCAATACATGTATCTTAGATCATAATATAGTATTCAAATATATTTTCATTAGAAGTTTTTTTGGAGTCACTCTCATCTCTAGAATAAAAGGAATTGTGTACAGGTGATTACATTGTTACCTCAGATGTGTTTTTCATAAAACACATATTGGTTTTGTTAGCCTATTCATCATGTGAAGATTCTGAGTTACTTGAACTATCCTCAGAATCAATCCATGTTGCTTTCATTTCCTATTTATACTTTGTATCTTTTTCCTCATACTTATTTTTGTACTTTAGCTTGGGAAAGTCCGAATTTATATTTACCATTCACTTACATTCATAGTAGACTATCTCATTAGACTTTTCACTTCTTTTCCAATCTTTCTTCCAGCTTCCTTTTTGATCATATATTTCATTAAAGTTAGGTTTTATAAAAAATTTAATCTTCTTGTAAAATCTCTTAAATATTATGGATAACTAAGACATGTACTCATCACTGTCAGTTGTTGATTGTTCTATACTGGAACCTTCTACAGAGACTTCATATTCTCCTTTCTCTTTGTGTTTAGCAGTGGTGGTTTTGAATGCAACAGATTTAATTTTGGGATCTTCCTCTTCTTCCTTGTTGACTTTAAGCTCCTCTTTATGCATCATCGATTTTCAAATGAGTTCTTTTATAGGTAACCGGATAATGTCACATGAATCTCTAATTGAGATAGAGGTTTCCTCTTCATCTGTCAGGTACGCATTTGAGAATCCACATAATCTTTCTGTAGCAGTGAATTCTCTTCCATGAGAAATCATTATGTTGACAATTTCATTGAACCTGAGACACATTTCAGAAATAGGCTATCTGGTTTCATTTTAATGTTATCATCTTTAATAGTATAAGTATTAAGTCTTATTTCTTTCACACTAGAAGTTCGTTCATGTGAAATAGACAAGGTATCCTAAATTTCATGGGCATTTTTAGATAAAGATATTCTATTAAATTACTCATATCCTACAGAACAACATAAATCATTCATTTATTTGAAATTCTTATTGTAGGAAGTCTTGGTAGGGTTATCCCAAGTGTTTTATCAGTAGTAGGAATCATATACATATCTATAATTGAAGACCAGATTCTAAAGCTCATACTTTCTAAATGCATTTTTATTTTAATTTTCGATTGATCATAATGAGTTCCATTAAAGAATGGTGGTCTATTTGTTGTAGCACCTTCCAATATATTACCCATGATAAAGAAATACTTTATAGGAGATAGAAATTTAGAATTAAAATAAATTTGTAGATCAATAAAGAAAAACTGAAATCAAAGTTGAATAGGGTCAAAATAGAGTCTTAATATGAATTAAAAACTCTTTTAATACCAAATTTTGGTGGGAGATTATACTCAAGAGGGGGGAGGGGGTAAATTGAGTATCAATAAAAATTTCTGTTTGAATAGTATTCTTAAAAAGGTTCCCCAATAAGTTTCTGTACAACACAATTAATCAAAATAATACGGTTATGAAAGTTTGACTATTTAAATAACATCTCATAAGATTGATTAATTCTTAGTAATCCTAATATTAGTTATTAACATTACATTTGAAGCTATTCTAATAAATAAAAACAATTATAACTTCTTTCCAAGATTAACTATCAAAGAAAATTTAGTGATTTCTGAATTATATAGAAAAATAGAGTAAACTAAATTAAAAAACACAGTGGATATAAAACAAGTGGTTTAGTCTCAAGCTAAGACCTAATCTAATACACTTTGTGATCACCTACAACCAAATAGTTTATATTAATAAACATTATCCACACCCTAGATCGGGGTAAAAAACAATACGCATGACTATCTAGGTTACACGACCTCTTCCATAGTTCTTAGTGGGTATGAACTATCAGGTCACACAAGGACATATTCCACACTTATCTGTGAGAATAAACCAGTGTTACAAGATGTGAGAGGAAGGATATCTTATATCCTCCAGTTTAATGTTGAAGACAGTGCATGTTTTTATACAAACACACACACATTGTTCGAAAGATAAAAATAATATACAACAAATAAAAAATGATGGGATAAGTTTACAAGTGCACTGAGTGTTATTCAATTTAGATTTGGACTTCTAGGATGAATCAGATATAGGAATCGAATCCTTTTTTGAAAAACATAGTTTCACAAGTCTGGTGATCCGGTGGAGATTTGGCTCATGTTCTTCATGGAGTATGTATTGCGAAGATGTTATCAACTCTGGTAAATGGTATCACAGTGAATTATTCACGTGTTCTTTAGATGTATTGACTTTCATGTGTCAGTTTTCTTCTCAAGAAATGATTGTGCTACTTCGTTATGGTGTACACTTGTTTCTCTATATTCTTCTTTTGTTGTTGGAAACACTGTTTATTTTATTCTTGGAATGCATGTGTTGGAGCCGATAGGATGCATGTATTCTCCACCTCGTACCTCACACTGTCAGGTGACATATCTCCAAAGAAGCATTAATTATATCATTGAATTTAAAAGCTTCTAATATAACCATTAGAGATTAAATTGAAAAATGACAAAACAGATTAAGAAACGATGTCATAGTCTGTCTGGAAATGTTAACTCTATGAAATATTGTCTCCATGAAATGGTGTCTTCTTGAAAAAATTTCTCTTTCTTTTCCTTTAGGCGATGAGACAGTCATGATGGAATAGTTTTATAGGGATCAGGAACTTGTAGCATAGATGCAGTGTTTGATCACAGTGTCTGGTCACAGTGTCTGGATGGTCACGGTGTCTGGATGGTCACGATGTCTGGTCATGATGTCTGGATGGTCACTATTTCTGGATGGTCACGGTGTCTGGATGGTCACGATGTCTGGTCATGATGTCTGGATGGTCAATGTTTCTGGGTCTTTTTCCATAAAAACATAATCAGTGGTAGAATCACGGTTTCCCAGACTTAGCTAAATATATGTACAGATACTTATACAGTGATATTCATAGAATGGATTACAATTAATCTTTTATCAAGGAAATCCATTATAAAAAAACTCAAAATAGTTTACAATCATTAAACATAGCACTTAAGATATTGGATAGGTTTATTTAAAGCATAAAGAAACCAATCATCTGTACACATGATTTGAGACAGATTACACAGAATTAAAAAGATTTACGGAATGTATAGGATTTGTGATCATTAAACCATGATTAACACATGAGGATTCCAACACATAAGATAGAAATAAAACCTGTAATTGTGGAAACACATTAGAATATACTAATTTCCATAGTATCTAAGGAATCAATTCCAAGACCATCTTAGTGGAAAAATTTCTTTATTGAACCAGGTGAACCCCTGTTCTATCCATTTATTACTAATCTACGTGAAACCTTATTCCAACCCTGTATAACTGAACCAAGTAAACCTTCATTCGATCCCTGTATTACTGAACTGAGTAATCCCTCATTCCATCCATATATTACTAAACTGAGTAAAGCCACATTCCAACCCTATATTATTGAACCGAGTAAACCCTTGTTCCAACCCTGTATTGATGAACTAAGTAAACCCTCATTCCATCCCTGTATTACTAAACCAAATAAACCCTCCCCTCAACCATGTATTATTGAACCTAGTTGACCATAGTTCCTTCCCTTTATATCACATGATATATAAATCTTTACCCGATGCATTGAAGGGAGATATATGTCCCACCCTTCATATCATGAAATCATATAAATCTGTGCCACAAGATCATAAATAATCATATCATAGACCATGAAATTAAATGGGTATCATATACATATAAACATATAATAAAATATGTAAAGATATAGGTTTTATAATCATTTCATTATAAACAAAACCCCTGAAAATAAGTTGGTTTCAAAAGCATATAACCCCTGAAAGAGTAACAGGTTTCATAAGAATATTACCCATGAAGAAGAAATGTGTTTCATAAAGACCATGACATTAACCATAACCCATTCATATAAAGGATGTAAATGGAACCTCTAGACCATTTCCTATAAATTCACTAGTAACATAAACAAATGTCATCTTAAATGGTAAATAATCTTGAAATATAATTTAAAAACATTTCTTGAGGAAAACATCATTTCTTGTCTAAAAAAGGATTATTAATTCATAAAAACATTTGAAAATAATTTTCATATAAAATATCTTTGAAAACATATAAATAATACTTGAAATAATTTTGAAAACTCTTTCATTTGAAAATGTATAAAATAATATTAAAAACATTTTAAAAACATTTTTATTTGAAAACACATTAAAACATTTAAATAAATCATGAAATTTTTTTGAAGAAAAATTATTTGAAAATAATTTTAAAACATATAAAGAAATATTAAATATGTTTTGAAAATCATATTTCCTAAAAACATATAAAGATTCTTGAAAATGTTTAGAAAACCAACTCATTGAAAGAACTTTGAAAAATTGTAAATAGGACTAGAAAAAACAATTTGAAAATACTTTTCCATGAAATCATATAAAAAAAGTCAATTTTTCTTGAAAATTAAATTTTAAAAACATTTTATTAAAGATTAACGTTTTTAACAATACAAACGAAGCATCAATGAAATGACGGTGGCTAAATCGGTACATGTCGTGCGAGGTCTAAAGAATATTCCTTTTTCATGGTAAAAAGGATCAAAAAGCGCCTTATTCAGAAAGAGATAAGAATATTCCCTTAAAGAGGTAAGTAAAAGACAAATAGGATAAAAATTTCTTTTAGATATTATAAAGGTATAGTATAATATTCTTGGAAACTCTTTTTAGAAAACATTAATTTTTGACTGGAGAGAGGGTAAAATCGGGCTTTCCTAAAAACACATTCTTAACAAACATATGTACCAAAGAGTAGAAAGTGGTAGAAATACATGATAATATCATGAAATAAAATAGGATAATTAAACTCATGAATAATCTTGAGATATGGATCATTATATTTCATAGAAGGAAGAATAGTCATAAATAGTCTCGGAAAGTAATGATGTTGTCTTAATAAACACTTATAACTTGGTATATTGGGATCATTCTCTCCATGTAGGGAAAGGAAATTAAATAAAGAATATAATATAATGAAAATATTGATATTTATGATATGTAATGAAAAATTAAATTATATTCAACTCCGAAAAATGTTGAGGTGCATAACAAAACATGAGTCTCAAAGCAGACAAATTGGGACAAAACATTTTTACCGATTTGGTAACTTTTGAAACTAAAAACCCATGAAATAAGGATCATAAAATGGACATGATAATACCCATAAAAATATGTAAAATATACATAAAATACCAACATGGTTAGTACATACACAACATAAAAGGACAGAGTGGCGAACAAAGCTTGTATCTCACAGAAATTAATAGTGAGATGAAAATCCCCTTACCTTGTGTCTTGACTCTCTCTATACTCATTCATGATTAAGGTATAATAAATACAAGTTTATTATAAATATTTCACAGTAGTATAGTATTATATCTATTACCAAATATTCTTTTATTAGGAATTTATATTATCTTCTTGTTAATAATCCCATGTCAAGGTTTCACTTCGGGTAATATTCACCTTATTCTTCCCATGTGCCTTAATTTGTTTTATCATTGATCCTTATACTTACATAATGATTCAAAAATTTATAACATGATATAAATATCAGGTATATTTAGTATAATTGTATTATAATAAGTTATATCATAATGTCTTATGTAATGGAATACACCATTCATGGAGACGGTAAGACGTATGTATGCATGAACGATGTTTACATTTTTTATTGTCATATTGGAAGAAAGTATGAAAATGAAATATGAATATATATTTATGTTTATATATATATACATATATATATATATATATTATCATTAATATTTAATATAAATTCTTTAAACCCATCCTTAATACATTCTATGTGGTGTGTGATTGTATCACATCGCTTTGAGGGGGCGGTAGTCCACACTTCCTCAAACAAGATTATCATATTAACACAAAATGTAAGGTAAAAATATGTTTGATTTAAAAGGAATAAATAATATTAATCACATAATAAATTTAATATATTACATATTTAATTATATTTTCCATCATAATGGCCACCATGATTGGTTGTAAAGGAGAAATGAACAATCATCATTTCATGAGGGAGTAGTTCGTCATACACTGAAATGATATATTAAACAACCATTAGATGAAGGTGTGTGTATGTGTAGGTCAGAATCTTTATTTACATTGGATGAAATTAAAAGGTTTCAGGGGTTTGTGTAAGTGGTATAGGTGGGTTTCTTTTATAGGTAAGGAAAATGACTCACATGGAATTTTTAGTAACAAATTAGGTTTTCACATGTTATTACATAACAAAAGTCCTAAAAAACCAACAAAACTCAAGAATGGAATGTGTATGGACGCAATATGTATAGAAATTGGGTGCTCAAAAAGTTTATCGATCATTTTGGCCCTTAATTTTAATGTCTAGTCCTTAATTAGGCTTAATTTGGTCTTAATTGATCTGATTAAATTTAATCACTTTTACTAATAATTTGGGTCAAAATATTAACATGGTATTATTAAGATATTAAAATTAGAGAAAATACAATGGTCTATGTCATATTTTTGAAATTCCAATCACGGAAATGGCAACAACACGATTAGTTTTAATCTCGTAGACAGAACAAAATAACGTGGTTTTAAAGTTGGAAAAAGTCCATAAGATTGTTAAGATTTTATATTCAGTGTCAAAGTGAAATTGATCCTAATGAATTTTATTGTGTTATTATATGTAATATTTCTGTAATTTGACCTTAAAAAATATTTATAATGTCATTTATCATTCAAAATTAATTATACCCAAAGGTAGTTTTTAACTAAAAACAATATTTTTTTTACTATTCATTAAAAATGATGTTTCTCATAAAAATCACAAAACATCACCTGAGTACAATTTCGAAATTCTGAATTCAAAAATGAATTTAATTTTATCAAATTAAATTTATAAATTTTTCTATAATTACATTAATTTTTTGAAGCAGTTCATTCAAGAAATCTATATTTTCAACATAAAAAGAATTTACCAAAAATAATATATTTCATTATCATTATATTTATTTATATAAAACAATAGTATTTGAAAATTATTTATTAATATGTTTAATATATAAATTATAATTATCTTAATTAAATAATTTAAACAATAAAAATATATCTTTCGTAGAAACTCAGTGTTGCATGCGTCGTACGCCAAGTCAGTGTTGCTTGTTGTGCAAGCCAAGTTGGTATTGCATGTAGTGTATGTCAATTTGTTATTGAGTTTAAAAGGAATGTTTGACCTAGTGCTTTAATTTATATACATATACATACACACACACATACGCAAAAACACACACACACATATATCTAAAGAACTATTTCCAATGTCATGTGAAATGAGAAATATTGAAAATTTAAATTAATTTGAAAAAAAATAATTGTTAAAATCTCAAGGTGTTACAATTTAAATATATATATATATAAGGTTATTTAATTCTGGGGGAATATGATTCAGAAGTTTCTAAAGAGTTGAGGATTTTATGTCCTAATATCAATTTTTTATCAGGATTTTTTATGATTAAGTTTCTCATGAATAAATATTATGATCAACAACTCAAGAAACTCATGAAATTTATCATACTAAATTTATTTCTTAAAATTAAATTCTTTTTTAATTTCATTTTCATATTTTTAAATTTCCAATAGACTAATTTTTTTAAAAGAAAACTGACTTCATTTTGTTCTTTACCTAAAAATATTTTTTTTATATCAATGTTTTCTAAAAATAATTTAAAGAATATTTTTACTACACACATATGCTTTTTAAATTAAATTGTAATTTTTTTTTAAATTTTACAATTTTGTTTAAAATTAATCATTTTTTCAATTTTCTAATAAGGTACTATTTTAATTTTAACCAAACATGTTAAAGGAATGTTTTATCTTAACTTATTCAACATGAAAAATATTTCCTTTCATCATGACCACTTAATTTTTTGTATAATCCCTTACAAGTTTACAAGGTTATTTTCAATGAAAATTTTTTATATAATATTTTGGAAATATTTGTATTTTAAAATTGGTTTTGAAAATGGAATTTTTATTTTTCTTAATTAATAGTTCAGTTATATTTTAAATTCATTTTCATATAAGATAACATTCTTTGATTTTAATTATTATTTACTTATGATATGATCAATTGATTCCATTATCAATATTTATCTATATAGTTAATGTTTTTGTTGATGAGATGTTTATGAAACCCATTTATTTTACATGGATTATGATATAGTGTATTGATGAAATGTTTATGAAACCTATTTTCACTCTACAAGGTTTTATATGATGATATGATGATTTTTTATGAACTTATAGAACACATATGTATGGATTCTATTATGTGATATTGGTTATATTATAACCAAGGACAGTGGTTATTTTATGACCAAGGATGGGGGTCACATTATAACAATGGATGATGGTTAAATTATAACCAAGTATTTTGGTCACATTATAACCAAGGATGGGTGGGACCTATATCTCCCTCAAATGCATAGGGTAAATATTGATATCTCAATAGATAATTAAGAATTGATTAGGGTGTGAACTTAGTACAGTAAGGGACTTTTTATAATATGATTATCTTGGGAGTGAACTTTGATTACTATGGTGGTTTGGTGAGTGAACCCATTCCACTATTATACTCTTGGAAATAACTCTTGAATACTAAAGAAATGATTTTATATGATTATGTGTATGCCACAAAGTTATGCCTTATGCCAATGTCATGCTCTCATGACCCGTGTTCCTTGATCCCTTTATGATTCGTGACTTATGAAATACCATGTTTTATATAATGACTCACAATTTTGATATATAATAGTAGGATATGAATTTAAAATGTTATGCCATGTTCTCATTCCATTATGTTCATGATTATGATCAAGTGATCAATGATACCTCCCTTGTTTACCCTTACCGAGCATATGATCTCACCGTTTTTTTGGTTTCCTTTCCCTTGGTTATGATGAAAGGTTTTAGGAATTTTATTTCT
Source organism: Viscum album (assembly GCA_963277665.1). Lineage (NCBI taxonomy): Eukaryota > Viridiplantae > Streptophyta > Magnoliopsida > Santalales > Viscaceae > Viscum > Viscum album. The sequence continues at coordinate 1,970,805,240 of OY728161.1, forward strand.
ATGAAGGGTTATAGTTATGATGGACATAATACTATACACTTATGGACAAATTTATTGTGTTTCTATGTTTCCAAAGGTACTTGACCTATACGATTCTAGCATGGATCGTTATGACGTTTCATAAATATTCATCTAAAAAGATATAATACCTATGTATGAAAAGTATGATTTGTTATATTATAACATCAACATAATAAAATATATATATATTTAAAATAATGTTGTTATTATTTCATCATAGTATAAGGATATTTAAAGGAGGTGGAATAAGAAATAAAACAAAAAAATGTTTTTAAGAACGATACATCGTCTACAGAAAACCTTTTTAGGTTAGCGCCAAAATACTTCATAGAAAGGTTTACAAATAAAAAAAGGCATAAAAGAAATGATGAGGAAATAATGTAAGGGTATTGGGAAGGTATTTTATGAAGCAAAATAATCTTTAAGTGTGGGTATGATTTGACATGAGGTGTTCTTTTATAATCGGGGGTGGGGTCCCACTTGGAAATTTCCTATACTAACACAATATAATAAAGTCATTCTCAACAATAATTAATTAAAATGGAAATAAGTTCAATTTTGGGTTAGGAAAAGGTATAAATATTAATATATAATATAATTTAGTCAAGTTTAATAGTAAAAATTACCCATATTTTTTGGTTTAACACCCAATTAACCCATTTTAACCTTAATTGCGATAATTAAAATTTTATAGTTTTTACAAGTCATTACAATAAAAAATAAGCTAAACTTATAAAAAAATTAATTATATTAATTAAAAATATGGGATAAATTTCACAAAATACAATTCATAGAAATTGATGATTTTTTTTTAAAATTAAACCCATAATCACAAAGAAAAGGTGGTTTTCCAAAGAAAAATGTTTCTTATATAGAATTTTTTTTTAATAAAATTAAACAAAAATAGATTAAAATGACCTAAATTGGGTTATTAAAATATTATTTACCAAATTTTACTTTTAAATCCATTTTAAAACAATATTAAACATTTTAAATTCTTTAAATTAAAAGAAAAGTTTTAATAAAAATCAATATTTTTTCGCTATTCATCAAAAAATTATTCTCTTCAAAAAATTATAAAGCATTAACCATAAGATAATTTTAATGTTTTGAAATTTGAAATTATGAGCATTTTTTCAAATAATTTTGATAAAACTGTAAAACTTTAGTTTTAAAATATGTGTATAAAATGAGACAAAACCTATTTTTACAAAAAATTGTTTTTAAGATTAAAACAAGATTTATTCTTATCCCATGCCTAGAAAAATATTATATGAATGATAAAATATATTATTGAATATATAATATATAAATTTTATTAAAATCATTAAAAAATTGTGAGTAATTTAATTTTTTAGGGTAAAAACACATTTTGTTGATAAAAATGGTTTTTTCGAAAAATATTTCTTTTACCCTCAAATATTTTTTATTTTTATTTCCTATCAATTTGTAACAAATGAATTTATTTTATACATGTGTACAAAATATATTTTTCATAATTTATTTATTCATATTTATGCACAATAATTTAATTAATAGGATATAATTGTATTCTATATTATAGTTCATTAGAACTTGATATTATATGTAAAAAATGTTATTAAGTAAATTAAATTTATTTGAAAAATGTATTTCCTAAAATATTCGAGATTTATATTATACCCGCATTAAAATTATTTTTTCCCAAAAAATCCATTACACCAATATAAAAAATGATTATATCTATGTTTCATCGCATCATCAGGTTCTTATATAACTTCATTAGATTTTGGATTCCTCGAGAGAACTTTAACCACCTGAGTAGTCTTGTTCTATATAAATTTATCGTAATGATCACAGATTTGTACTTGTTTTTATTCATAGAAAATATCATTATCTAATGATAATACATCTAACTTCAATATATGTGAAGGTTCAGATATGTACTTCCATTGGGGAGATAAATGGAACACATCATGAGCATGGGAAAGGTTCGGTGGAAGCACCCAAAGATAAGATACCGTCCACTCTCGATCAAGAATATTTTAAGGGAAAGTATACCAAGGGATTAAATTTCTATTATTTATCAATCTTATTACCTAATTATAAATATAATTTCAATGAAAAAATATCTCACCAACTGAAAATTCCAAATCAATCCAATGTTGTCAGAATAACCTTTTTGTCAACTCTGATCTGCCTTAACATGTTGTTAAATGGTTTCGACTTTCTCTACCATTTATTCATCTAGATAATGTAAAGATATATTTCTTTCTCCACCTTTATCCTAGAATATTATAGTTATACACTTCATTCGAGAGAGGGGTTCATAATGATCCATCTGAATTCTTCAATAAAACATATTGTTTTTAGAAAAACTAACTACAGGTAGGTATTAATCCCAAAAACATTTCAAATTCGAAGAACAAGATCTCAACATATCCTCTAATGTTTCTGTGGTTATCTCAGACTGACCACTTATCTGAGGAAGATAAGTTGGGTTGAAATTCAACTCTATATCAAGAGCTTGGTGAATACTTCACCAGAGATTCAAGGTAAACTTCAAATCTTAATCAGATATAATATAATGTGATACTCCATGAAACTTTACCTCTTCCATAATATGAATTCTATAAAGTTTATCAAGAGATAAATATTATCTGGTAACAATGATTTTTTTTAACTTTGTAAGGTGATCAAATACAACCCAAATATTATTATGGATTTTAGTTGTTTTAGGTAGTTTGAGGAAAAAATCCATGGTGGTGTTTTCCCATTTACATTTTAGTATGGTTAATGTTTGTAACATCCCACTAGTGTTTTTTATCTTAACATTAACATTATGACATTCCAAACACTGACATACCAAATTTTCAATATATCTCTTCATGTAATCCCACCAGAATTTATTTTCAGATATATATACATATTCATAATTCCATTATGAATATGGAATGACTAATTACGAGACTCCTCTAACAATTCCTTAATATATGGTATAGAAAAAACACATGCATTATTTCTAAACCCTATCATTAGATCATAATCAAGGTTGAACTCATGAACATTTCTGGCCTTATTTTATAGTTCTATGTCTTCCTTTTGTACCTCCTTAATCATTACTAGGATATATTGTGGAACACTCAATTCATCAAGATATTATTTTTTCATTCCTTTAATATTAGAAGACCAAACCTTTTAAAATAATGAAATATTGTAAGTTTTTTAATCCTCTTCATGGATAAACTAACATGATCCTTTTAAATTAAATCATCTCTCACATTGTTCTCTTACCTAGGGTGGTAATGTATTGATCTTTCATAATCATTAAAGATATTCAAACATATTCTTGGGCACATATTCAGGTCTTAATGTATCAATTTAAGCTTTAAACATTATTTGTATCACATATTTCTCTATAAAAAAAATGCCTCTACATCTTTAATTCAAAAATTACCACTACTAACCCAAATTTCTGAGTTGGGTAATTTTTCTCATTATCCTTTAATTATCATAAAGAATAAGCTATAACCATATTATTCTATATGAGAACACTTCTCAATCTCTTATTCTATGCATCATAATATATTTCCAACCCTTCTCTACTATAGGGTAATGTAATCATGTGTTTGATAACTGACCTTCACTTTAGTTCATTGATTTTTTCTCCATATTCATTTTCTTAATGGAACTTATCTCCCTTATGAGTTAACTTAGTGAGTGGAATATAAAATCATGAGCAATCCATATCAAACCATCGATAATATCTATAAAATCCAACAAAACATTGGATCTCACTCGCATTGGTTGGTCTAGGCCAATGTTTAATAAATTTAGTCTTTTTATGGATCCACATATATCCCCTATCTTGAGATTGTATTACGTAAAATGTAAAAACATTGTATCTAAAATTCATATGTGGTAAATTTTTCAAAAAAATACTTCTTACTCAAGGTATTTAGAACAATTCTCAAAAGATCACCATGGTCATAAATTATCTTTGAATATATAATAATATCATCAATAAAGACTGCCGCAAACTAATCAAGGTAATTTATAAATAATATATTCCATAAATCCATGAAGATAGAAGGGGAATTAGTAAGATAAAATGTAATCACTCTAAATTAATAGTGTCTATGCCTTTTATGAAATTATATCATTGGTATATCATTCTTATTAAACCTTAGTTGATGATATCTAGAATGAAAATCAATTTTATAATTGTATTCATCTATGCATAATTGATCATAAAAATCATTAATATGAGGCAATGGATACTTATTCTTGATTTCGATCTTGTTTTATTTCTGATAATCAATGGAGAGTATCCTTGATCCATATTTATTATTAACAAAAATAATTGGTGCACCCCAAGGATACAAACTTGGCCAAATGAACACAATGTCCAGATTCTCCTGGGGTTGATTATTTAATTTTTGTAACTCAATTAGGTCCATTCTATATAGAGTATTTGAAATATGTATAGAAATAGGTATGAGTTCTATTAAGAACTCCACAACATAATTTGGGGGAATACTAAGAAAATCTTTCTAAAATACATAAAAAAACTCCTGCACAATATGAATATAATCAATATTGATTTTCTCCCAAACCATCTCATATTTACACCCCTTTTTAAAGGGAAAAATAAAAAATATAGTGAATGTTATTTCCATTGGAAGTTTATATTTATCATCACAATAGAATTTTAATGACAGATAGGAATTCTTAAATATATGATAAAATAGGGTGCTCTAATATTTGATTATACTGATAACCACCTCAACTTAATTTTACTATCTTTAATCCCTTGGTAAAATAAAAATGGATAGAATGACCATAAAACATCATTAATCAGTGTGATTGATAATGAAAAATCATTAATAGTATCTGTAAATCATGACAACTTATTTTAAATCATTGGAGCCTTAGGTTTAATGTAATACATTAATAGTCATAATATATTCTTATTTTTTATAATGGTTTATAAATAAAATTTTAATTAACTCAAGCATATCACCTGTGAGTTTCAAATGAGCCGCATTGTAGGGGAACACTCACCAAGCACTAGATTGGGGGATGAGATATACTCTAAAAACACTTTTTAGGGTTATTACCGCTTGATACATCTATTCCAAAACAACTTCCACATGTAGTATCCATACAAGGATATTTTTCTAGAAAAAATAGAACTCTTTTATTTACCATAACATATGAAATTATCCTACACATAAGATTATGCTAAGGGTTTTCACTAAATATTTCTCATCTTAGCATCCAATGGTTACTAAACTTGTCTCTGATATCAACTATAGAGACCCATACCTTTCATATACACATATAAAATCTTAATAGATAAATATACATTAAATATAACATGGTCTATTATAGAACCTTATAAGTCTAGTTCCTTTGTTACTTGGATACATACAAAAATTGGTTCATAATTGAACTAAATTATCTCCCACTATGTTCTTCATAACTAGAAACCTTCTTAGACATATCAAAGATAATAAATTTTTTCAAAACCTGGGATAGAAAACCTAAGAAAGGGTGATCTATAATGTTTAGTAAGGGTTAAAAAGAGAGATATCAGTTATCACATTAGCATAGCACAAGGGTATGAGAATAAAATCTTGAAATTTAAAAACTATAAAGTTCATATCAAGAATAAGGATCTTGATATGTCGAATAAATCTTTCTAGTTTATAATACATGAATCATAATGGAATCAAGGAACATGATCTGTGATAACATTACATTGGAATAAGAAATATAATTTTGGAACATACATAAGAATAGAATAACATTTCCATAGTAGTCAATCATTACCTCCAAAACTATCGTAGTTGATTGAGTACACTCCCAAGGAATTCATATTTGTCGTGGTTTACACCCAAGACTATCATAATGGATAGATTCCCTTACTGAACTGGGTTAACTACCCATTTGAGTCCTATTTATCTCATGAGATATCAATCATTACCCAATGTGGTGGAGGGATATATGATTTTTGGCTCACTAGTCACATAACAAAAAACATATAGATGTGTTCTATGAGATCATAAAAAATTCAACATATCATAACATATTAAAAGGAAATGTGTTTCATAAACATTTCATCATGACAAAACTCATGGAAAAGAAATTTGTTTCAAAATTATTTCATTAATTCATCATAACAGGGCCTAAGAAAAAGGAACTAGTTTTATAAAACTATTTTCCTCATAATCATTAACCATCAAAAGAATTAATACGAATGGTATCATTGGATTATGTCACCATTATTTAATTGAATATATCAAAGTATATTTTCTTAAATGGAAAAAGGTTTTTAAAATCAAATGGATCATTTCTTAATGAAAAATATATATTTTACATTGAAATCACTTATTTAAAATCTAAAAAATTTAACAAATATAAATGATATATTTTTCAACTAAAATAAACTAAAAAAACTTTAAATAATTTATTGTCCATTATGATGGAAAATTATATTCATCCTATTTACATTAAAACAACGATTCCTTTCTCATTTTCGGTAAAATATCAAAAATACCACATTCTAAAATTGAAAAGAAGATTACTTTTAAACCATTTTTTAAAATGTGAAACTTGGGTAAAAATTAATATAAATAATAATATGATAATATTAAATACATTATTCAAAACATTTTTATAAAACATGAATATGGAAGGAAACAGTTCTTCAACAAAATTGAATAATAATGAAAATTTTCATTATAAAATTATTTTGCACTACATAGTACATAAATAGTGGAAAATAAAAGGAGAATGTGTAGTTTATAGAAATAAATATATTAGAAGAAAATTTATGGGATTATTTATAGTTATATCAATATATTTCATCATCATAAGAATAATCATATACAATCCTGATAAACAATGAGATTGTAACATGAAACCCTTAACACTTAGATAATTTTTCAATCAAAATCCCCATAGAAAAAATAAACTTATATATATATATATATAAATAATAATAATTTTCCTAAGAATACTAAAAAAATATCTTCATATAAAGTATATACCCCACATAATATAAAAATATATTGAATATGACATGTGTCTTACAAAAATAAAAGTGAGATGAAAATCTAATACCTTAAGCCTTGAATTTCATCATACATGTTAGGTCTAATATAAATATATTCCAGAACCATAATCATATATATATTACCACATATCATTTACATATAACTTTCTAAGACCCATTCATTAACAATTCTTTGTTAAAATGACTATTTCGGGTAATAACCGCTTTTTTTCATCTATGTTTTGTTTCTTTAGTTTTAATCCTTTTACTTTGATAATGGTTTAATAATGTCTAGAATATTAATAATGATAAAAATATTTTATTTATTCGTCATAATAATATATATATTCATCCATAAATGTTATAGATAAAAAATAAATTACCCCGTTCTTGGAGACGATAGGTCGTTTGTACACATGAATAATGTTTTCATCTTTCAAAAGATGGAATGAAGGAAAGGTAAATATTAATTAAATTTATAGAATATATTTTATGAAAATATATAATATATATTAATTAAATATATCCATATTACCATCCATGTCAAAATAAAATAAAAAACACATCACATTACTTCATGGAAGCAATAGTCCAAACGTACGCACAAGCGATGTTATCATTTTCCAATGAATTGTAATGTTAGAAGAAATATTTTATAATATAATTAAAATAGAATAATTATACTATAAATATCATATATATATACTTTAAATACATCATTATATCCTTCCATGAGTGGCGGTGATAGAAAATGAATTACATCGGTTCGCGAGGTGGTAGTCTGTCGTACACACAATCGACAAATTTGTTTCCCATTATATAGAAGATAATATGGGTACAAGTTATTCTATTAATATAATAAATTATAACTATTTTTAAAATAATTGTTTTATTATTTAATTATATTTGAATAATATTTTAATGTAGGGGAATAATAAATAAAATGAAAACATGTTCTTATGAACGATACCTCTTCCTTGGAAAACCTCTTTAGGTTAGGACTTAAAGGATTTTTAGGAGGGTTTTCTAGTCCAAAAATGCCACTATGAAATGGGTAGGGAAGTAATGACGGGTTTAGGTATGGTCTTCCTCAAACCAAAATGATATTTAAGGGTGTATATTATAGGATATGAAGTGTCCTTTTGTAAATGTGGTAGGGGTCCCACTTGTAATTTTTATAGTAGAATATAATATGATAAAGTAATTATCAATAAAAATTCATAAATATTTCCATATATTCAAATTTTTTGGATTTTATAAGTCATATGTATCCAGAAAATATAATTTACCCAATTTTAATTTAAAAATATACCCTTATATTTTTTTTAACCCCAAGAAAACTCATTTTAACCATAACTGCATTAATTAATTTTTTCTATTTTTACAATTCATTATGAAAAAAGGTTTAACATATTAAATAATTATTATTATTTTTATTAAAAACATTTAATATATTTTACCAAATTCGATTCACATATTTTTCAAAATTTAATTAAATTTTAAATTGATGATCGTGAAGAAAAAGTGGTTTTCCAAAAGGGAAAGTTATCCTGAGTAAAAAACGTTTTTTCACAAAAATTAAAAAATAAAATTGATTAAAATGACTTAAATTGGAGTAATAATTAAATAATTTTGAAAATTTTTCTTTTAAACCCTTTTTAAAACAAGATTAATCCTTTTAAGTTCCTTTAAATGAAATGACAATTTTTAATAAAAATCTGTTTTCATCACTATTCATCAAAAAAATTATATTACGGGAAAATTATAATATATTCACTATAAGGTAATTTTAACATTATGATTTAAAAACATATTTTATTTTTTTAAAATAAATTTTCTAAAATAGGGAAAAATAAATTTCAAAGTAAATGCACAAAATGAGATGAACACAACTTTTTAGAAAAATATTCTTTTTTAGAATAAAACTTGATTTATTCTTATCACGTGCCTTTGAAAAATAATATATGAGTGATGAAAAATATTATTAAATATATAATATATAATTTTCATTAAAATCATTCAAAAATAGGGAGTAATTTAATTTTTTATGATAAAAACATATTACGTGCAAAAAAATAGTCTTCCACAAAGTATTTCTTTTACTCTCAATGGTTTTTTATTTTAGTTTATAATTAATTGATATCTAAAAAATTTATTTTATACACTTTTACACCCAAGTTTATTCATAATTTATTATGTATTATGCATAAACACCAATTTAATTAGTAGGTTATAATGGTATACAATTTTATATTTTATTAAAACATTGAGTTTTAATTAAATTTATTTGAAAAAAAATATTTCATAAAGCACAAGGTGTGACAAATATCAATTAAACACTGGATGATTTGAATAAAAATGAGAAAAACCCTAATATAGTAGATCTATCGATCAATTAATATACATTTGGAAAGAATATAATGTATTTGGGGACCAATATAATATTACATTCATATTATATAACTATATTAAGAAGTGATTCTAGGTGTTGAAAAATCCTTATGACAGAATTTCTTTTTGAGATCATGGGAGTGAGGCCTTCACTGATGTAATAAAAGTCAAAGTATATATTCCATATGAATATAATCAAGATTATTTGAGTAATATCTAGAATTATATATGAGGGAGAATAATATTGTAAATTTGGGATATATATCTTCATTCAATAGTTTTTAGGGGGTTCTTGTTATTATAATATTATTATTCTTACATGATTTTATAAGATCAATGTTAATAGTTGTTATCCTTTATATGGAAGTAAAATCTATCATATTTTATTTATCTAGTGAGGGATAGACATTTAATTTCATTATAACTCATTTATAATAATTATTACTCTATTCATATCAATTTTAGACTATGTTATTCTTGGTTTAATGTGATCATTATCAATCTATAATTCAATAATTTGTTTTTTCTTGGGTTTTTAATCCAGTCTCTTCCTATACTCAATCAATCATATATATGATGGAACTAGATCTTTTTATTTCTGAAGTGATGGTGATCATTGTAATGTTTGTGGAGGCTATAATCTAATCCTTTTCGATTATGGATAAACATCTCTTGGTTATAAGGGGCCTTTATAATTTAATGTGAGATCTTTGTTAGAGGATTTTGTGTTTTCTCAAAACTCTCCCATGTACATAGGAAGGAGTATCAGTTGATAATGATCATTATCATTCACAAAGTCAGTATAACTACTAACTAGGGGTGAGATATTTTTGATCACGAACTCTCTAATTGGTTACTTCTAGTATAAGGATTCATTATTAATTACTCATAATAGCCACATATTTTCAATCCCATCCATATATCAATCACTAAAACATAATTTTATATTATTTTCACTTTTATTTTGTTATTATACTCTTAATTATCATAATTCATCACAAAAAACCTATTAACATTTAATAAAAATATAATACAAAAATTAAACACTTCCAAATAGATAATATGAGGTCCCACTAAACTAAATTTCCTTATATTTAAAATTTATTCTCACCTACCTAGAAACAAGGATAATATAAAATACTCTTGAATAAATTGAGACCATTTTTGAAGGTGGTTCCAATTTTCTAACACTTAAACAACCACAAAAATGAATAACCATATCTTATTTTATTTACTTGTTTACACTTGATCTATAGATTGTGAGAACCTTACAAGCTAGAACTAGAGTAATAAGAAACCTTGATAATCAGTAAACTAAATTTGAGGATATTTCATTGATTTACTCAACTAAAACTAAATTTATTTACTCTAAATCAGAACTTGATATCATGGATGAAAATACTAAACAATCCTTAACAGACTAGTGTAAAAACCATTTTTTGAATCAAAATCATCAGATTATGTATCATTCTTTACAAATTTTATTTGAATTGAGAAACAGAATAATACAATTGGTTCTAAACATTTGTGTACTTACAGAAAAGGGCCTCAATAATCGTATAAAAAAGTTAACATTAATGTTTGATACCTTAACATCCATCGGTGTAGCTGAGGAAAAAAGAAAAGTGGATATAATTTACCTTCTCTCCAGATAGAGTAGAAGTTAATTGTTCATATAACCTATGGCTGGGAGAAGTCACTGGTTAGGACTAACATCAGAGGTGATTTATTCAAATATTATTCAAAACCACTATAATAAATTCCCCAAAAAATGATATCTATACAATATAATAAGATATATTAGCGATAATGTGTACGTCTTGGGATAGATTAAAGAAAATATATGTAAAGTTTTTATACCAAAACATAGTTGGAAATCACTTCCAAGTGTTTTCATAATGAGGGATATTAGAAAATGTAAATAATTTACTATATGCATCATCAAGATTATAATTAATTAGAAAGTTACTAGTATAAGCTAATGGACTGAAAAAGATTATTCTAAAAAACTAAAAAAAATTGAAACTAGTAGTACTACAACTAAAGGAGGCCATGAGGTAATACTTTATGACTATCCTTTATTAGAATATATACTTTAAGAATTTATCACTATAGTAATATAAATAGATCTTAATAAATCCAATTAGAAACTTACCATTGTTAAGGTATATTCCCTTTATTATTCACCAAATCTCTTAACTTATCAGTGTGTTGAAGTTCTAGAAACTTAGTTTTGTTCTCCTTCCTATCAATAGATACCCTTCCAACAACTAAATAAAAAAGGGATGCAAAACTCTTGAGTCTAGAATAGGTTTTAAAATTTAAAAATCAAACCATACCACTATTTCAACAACAATTCCATCAAACATCACCCTTTTAAAAAAATTAAAGGATACACAGAAATATACCATCCACCACCATTTCAATAGAGAAAACCCATTAATCAACATTCCTCTAGTTCTCAATAACATTTTAATAATAAATTGGACCCAAAAAATGAATATTTGAAAAATAAATTGAAGGAATTTAAAATATAGATAGGTACTCTAATGAAAATTATGACAAATAATTACAGAAAACTATAGGATAAATATTTAAAAATACAACAATAAATATTGTAATATTTTCAACTACCTATATTGGTAAGGAAATTCACTTTAACCTAAAACTAGTACTGTAATAGTATAACTAACACAATGAAAAAGATAAATAATATTTTGAAATTAAAATAAAGGAACCAAGAAATTAATATTTGAAACCATTAAAATATAAATAAAAAAATCCATTACCCTTTCCATTATGGATTAATCAATTCAATAAAATTCATGAAGACAAAATTAAAAAGAAAATCATAAACACCTTAGAAAATTTTGGATTCAACTTACCTCTTTTGGAATCAATTAAACTTGTTCCCAAATATGATAAGTTCTCTAAAAACTATGCACTGAAAAGAATATCTAAAGGGAATGATTGAGTGATATTAGGAAGAAGTGTTTTAATTTTGATAACACCAAAATGGACCATAAAATTCCAAGATTAAAAAACATTCTTGATTTCCTATACCATTGGATCCATGAACTTTAATAATTCTCTATATAATTTGTGATCATCCATTAATTTAGTGCCTCATTTTTATTATTCCTTGTAGATTGGTGATTTATATACAGTAGGAGGATTGATCCAACTATCCAACTTAGCTACTATATTTCAAATAAGTTTCCTTGAATAGTTCCTCTTAAGATTTCATAACCTGATTTTCCTTTCAAATTTTCTTGTCCTCAATATGGAGGATGAGTAATAATTTTTGAAATCTTTAATCATATAAAGAATGACATTCATGAATACATATGGGAACATAATTAATGTCCATAAAGGTATATTAACAATATAATTTAGGGAGAAAATAGTTAACATTATCATTTTTATTCAGTAAATTAAACATAATAGGAATGTTTAATTTTCACATTTGCACACATAGATGAAAATTTTCAACAAAATGAAATTTTAATGATAAAATATATTTTGAATTTTTGTAATTAGAAAATGTTTTCAAATTTAGTGTAAAATAATTTTCATCAACATACAATCACTATTCAAAATGTAGAATATGAGGCAGCTGTAAAATTCATTAATGGATTTGAATATCTATTTTCAAATGATGAAACTAAAAGTGATAATTATTTATTGTAACTACATATGGTTGAGGTAAGTGAAATAAAACTTTTCACGTCTCTAATTCAACCACACAATCTATAATTGAAACCACTATCATACGTAATTAATTATGTGTATTTAATGGATGAAGATAATTTACTAATGATCATTTCTAGAAACATGTCAACTTTCCAAGAAGTAAAACCCATCAAACATTTAATATAAAATGTAAAATCTATAGGATGGGGTCTAGGGGGTATACCAAGACTTAGTCCTAGGATTTCTATGCACAAAATATTTCTTGAAAATGATCCCAAACTATGGAGACAACCACAAAGGGTATTGAAACCAACCATAATGTAAGTAGTTAAAAAAGGAAAATGAGAAATTGTTAGAAGTAGACATTATCTACCTCATTTTTTGAATCATAATGGTTATGTACCATTTACATCATGACTAAAAATACTAGACGTGAATTTTTTAAAAATTTGAATGATGAATTGATCCATATGAAGGTACAAGAAAGCTGTAGGGTATTCATTGATTATAGGAAATTGAACCAAGAAACCTAGAAAGACAACTTCCTAATAACATTCACTGACTAATGGTTTAATAGATTTTCTAAGAAACCCCATTACTATTTCTTGGATAGATTCTCAATATAATTATTGTTCTCATTTCACTTAATGATCAAGAAAAAAATACTTTCACATGTTCTTATGTAATTTTTTCTTATAAGATTATTTCACATGAATTGTTTAATTACCCTGGAATGTTTCGAAGATGTATAGAATTATATTATTTGATATGTTTTATTATTTTTTTGAAACATTTCTTGATTTTTTCACTATTTTTTACAAATTCATTTGATCAATGATTATTATAAGTAGAAAAATTCTTGAAAACATACATTTTAAATGAAGAAGGTATCAATTTTAAAATATTTCATTTTATAGAAGAAAGTAAAATTGTCTTTGGGCATGTGATTTCAAATAATGGAATTTAAATTAATAAATATATTATTGAAATAGTCACTATACTAACTTATCCTACCTCTTTTAAATATATTATATTATTCAAGGGTTGGGGATGGATAATAACACTAAGAAGGAAAAACATATATGGACCAATGGCGATCCAAGTGTTATACCCCAATCTGATCTTCAATAGGCTCAAGGCCAATGACCATCACAAATAAATCTTAATATACATAGGGTTCTTTAGCCTATAATAACATATAACATAGCTACATATCCAATATATAATAATATCTAAAAACAGCCACAAATATATATAACATTTGAACTATATACAAAGTAAGTGTAGTGACTTATACTTTCCATCAATTGATATTATATCTTATTAGATGAATATTATATATGTAACATGACAATAGATGCTTCAATTTTATATGTTCAATGAATTATGAAACTTGGAAACATAAAAAAGTTGTTCAAAAAATATATAAATTATCTCCCACTCTATTCTTCGTAACTATCACCCTTCTTAGACGTATCATACATAAAAATGTTTTTCATAACTTTGGAAAAAGAAACTTAAGAAAGGGTGAGATAAGATGCTATATAACGGTAAAAAATGGAGATATAAATGATAAATTAAAAAAAAACATGAGAAAAAAGTAATGAGAATGTGATATTATCATTTGAAAATCATACCTAACATATCATATATCAAAAACAAATATGTCATGGAATAAATTTTGGTAGATCATAAGACATAAATCATAATATAATCAAAGAACATTATGAATGAGAACATAAAATTTTCATAAGACATAGGTTTTTGGAATGCACATAATAATGTAATCCATTTACTTATATAATTCACACTTTCAATACTATCATAGTGGATTGGGTTCACTCTCCACTCTATTATATACTTGGTCATGGCTTTCTCCCATGGAGATCATAGTAGATAGAGTCCCTTACTAAAGTTAGTTCATTCCCCATTCCATTTATTATTATCTCATAAAATATTCATATTTACCTAATGAACTGGAGGTCTATATAATTTTAGGCCCACTCATAAAATTATCAAAATCCATTCATATGTGTGCCATTTTTTCACAAACAAAAATCATCTTATATCATACCATATGAAAAAATGAGTTTCAAAAACCTTTTAACAACTCATCATCGAATAAAGCATGAAAAATAAATGGGTTTCATAAATATCTCATAATAATAATAATAATCCTTCATGAGAAATGAATTGGATTGTATCAGTGGATCATATCCCCAGAAAATATAAAGTAATATAAAATGATGTTTTCATAAATTAAAATACATTTAAAAGATCATTGAAATTTTTCTTTAAGATAATACACTTTTTATATTGAAATCACTTGTTTAAAATCTAAAAAATTACAAAATAATAATGAATTTTTTTATTTTAAAATAATAACGTAATAGTTTTATGTAATATTAAAAACATTGACTTCTCATGATGGTGGGAAATTCCATTCACGTCATGTACATTAAGAGAAATATTCTTTTAACATTTTCTATAAAATTTCAAAAGTACCATGTTCAGAAAAAAAGGAAAAGTTTCATTTAAAAAAATTAAATTATGTCATGGGTAAAAATTACTTTCAAAAATTAGAGTTTAATAGTAAAAATATTCTTGAAAACCTTTTTAGAAAAAAAGTATACGGAAGAAAATTGATTTTTAATGCAGAGAAAAATAAATTTTGTTCTCTTAAAAATATTCTTTAATTGTATAGAGTTCTTAATAGGAGTAAAATTAATGTAAAAAAATTATTCTATATAAAAAACCAAGTAAGAAAAAAATTCATGAGTTTATTGAGTGATATTTCATAAAATTTCATCATTGGAATCATAATGTGCTTTGAATAATGGGATTGTAAATTAAATCCCATATCTCGAGTTCGACTTGATTTGAACACACTTAAAGCAAAAATATAATAAATTTAAATTTATTATAATTATATACAGAATAAGTTTACATACATATGATATAACATATGATATTATTATAAAATTTCAACACCCATATATTAATAACACCTTATGAAAATAATTTTTTCTGTGTCATAATTGTTTCATTTTATATATGTGAATTTCAGTTTGGTAGTTTTGGTACTTTTACATTGATAATGATTTAATAATCTCTACAATTTTAATCACACACACACACATATATATATATAATATATATTATTTATATATAATTATATTCATCCATAAAGGATAGAGATAAACAAATGAATTACACCATTCATTGAGATGGTAAGTTGTACGTATACTTCAATGTTTTTTTACTTCTCGAGGAAGGAATGAAAAAAATTATAAATAGTACTTAATCATTATATAATAATTATTATATCATATATATTCGTTAAATTTATCATTATTGTAATCAATATTGAGAGGAAATGAAAAATTAATCACATTACTTCATGGAGGTGGTTGTCCATACGTACGCATGAGTGACGTTATCATTTTCTAAAAAATTGAATATAAGAAGAAAGATATGATATTATAATTCTAGAAGAATAATTATATCACAAATATTATATATTAATATTAAACCCATGATAACATCCATCCATGAAATATATTGGTAGAAAATGAATTGTATGGCTACGTGGAGGCTGTAGTCCACATGTACACACAATACTTTCACATCCCATTTGATGGGATAGTGGGTGGATATTGGTAATTAAATAATCATAATAATATGTTTATATATTTATTATACTTTTTTTATTATTTTATTACTAATAACATTTATTTATAATATGTATAAGAATAAATAAAGTAAAAGAGTTTGTGTAGGATGATTACTGCTTCTTCAGTAGGCCTCTTTTAGATTCTTTCTTAAGGACCCTTGGAATAGTCTTTTAAAAAGACCCAAAACACTAATTTATATCTATGTAAGTATAGAAGATAATTTAATTGGGTTTTTTCAAGATATATAGATCAATTTAGTGGAAAAAAGAGATATTATGTGTATCATTTTATAAGTGTGGGAGAGTACACACATGGAATTTAAAAAACAATTATGATTTAATAAAAAATACTGAAACCAAATACATACAAATGTCCAGATGTTAATAGGTGGGATATGATGAAGTTAAAATATGGTTATAAAATATTAATTATACATTTTCAATTTGAATATACAACAAGGTCTCTTGTTTTAACCCCTGGTATACCCGTATTAACATTAATTGTGGTGAGAATATTTTCTGCCTTTTACTATTCATTATGACAAAAAATGGAAGTGGGATGTAAAGACCCGTAAAATTCAAGGGAAATTTTTTTCTTAATTTTCTTTAGAATTTTACAAGAGCGCGGTTTCAGACGGCACCTGATTCCGAGGCCCGGAGTGCCCGGAATTAATTTCCGAAGTTTGGCTCGGGTACGTTCAGTGAACGAACGAGCGGGAATTCCTAACTTTTGATCTGGTGCTCGGAATTGAAATCCGAGGGAACCAATGAACTCGCAGCGCCGATATTCGCTTAAAGAGTCCTTTTCGGGAGTTGCGTTTGATGCGGGTTGAAAGTTAGTTTTTGGGTTTTTAGTTTAAGTTAAATAAAATTTGTGAGGAACAAATTTTATTTCTTTTAACTAGTTAAGTCCTACCAAAGGGAGTTGGGAGTGGGACCCACATCCACTTAACCTCCCTTGGGAGGATTAAGTGAGGTGGGGTCCACACGAACCCCAACTCCTCAAATTCTCTCAAAAACCTCCCCTTTAACTCTTTTCTTTAAATGTTGTCAACTTAAGTTACTTAATTAATTAAGGGAGTTAAACCCTTTTTGAATTTCAAACCTTTGAAACTCTTGTGGTTAAGTTATGAAATAATATAAGTTAAAGCTTATATTATTCTAGGAGTTTCTTTTACCCTTGGGAGGATTTCTTGAGAGCTTTGGAAGCTTTTATTTTCTTCTTCTTCTTCAACTTGACGAAGAACACGAAGAACGTCGTTCTTCAACGAAGAACTTCTCCGCCGAAGAACACGATCCATCCGCGACGCCGTATCCGCGACGCGACGTACTTCTTCTGCGTCATCTCTTCCACGACGGTTTTCCGCGACGAACGCCATCGACAACGACTCTTCCTCCGACGTCAAAGGAATCGACACCGATATTCCACGACTCTGTCAACGTGCGACTATCAAGGTAGGGGTTCTTGAGTTCGTTGTTTCCTTTTTATTTGACTTTCCTCAAAACTTGACGTAGAACACTCAAGTTTCCGACGAAGAACGCCGCTCCGCTCTTCTTCGTCTTCGGTGTCAACGAGAGAGAACACCGCACCTTCCTCGGACAACCTTCGTCGGCGTACAAGGATTCGCCAACGACGTGCCTCATCGGACGTATCTCTTCGTCAACGGAATTGACGAACGACTTCCGCGACGCCGATCTCCGCGACGTCGACTTCCGCGGACAAAGTCAAATCCTCGAACTTATACCCGAGGTAGGGGATGTTGTTTAATATTTAATTATCTCATTCTTGCTCGTGGTTCGTATGACTAACGTGAGGAAGTTGTTTATTTAAAGTTGCGTTATTAATTTAACGTGAGGGGGCCGGACCGCACGAACACGGCCGAAACCCCCCTCCATTGTTCTTGTTTAATTATTTTGCGGAGGAAAGCAAGTGGCGTGGTGCCGTCGCACCACGCGGATGAACGTGTAATTATTTTACGCAACGCCGTCGCGCTACGCCGAGGAGAATCTTCAAGAACTCGACGCCGTCGCGCCGCGTTGGAAGGAATCATGGTACGGCGAAGGGGCGCGGTGTCGTCGCACCGCGCCGGACGACGAATACCGCGGCCGGTTCCGGGCCGCGGCGGAAGAGGAGACCGGCGGCCGGGCCGCCGGCGTCGGAAGTCAAAGGCGGGACCGGAATTTCCGGTCCCGTTGGTAAAAACCGGCCGGCCAGCTGGCCGGCCGGATGACTTAAAACCGGGGAATTTAATTCCCCTGCCAACCCTTCAAAACCCCCCTCTTAATGAGGGGGGCGGTTCTTGAGGGAAGGGGGCAGCCGCCCCCTTGGTTCGGCGCCAGTAGGCCCCCCCACGTGAGGGGGGGGGGGGGGGGGGCGGTTTTAAGAGAACCGGCGCGGCCTTTGCCGCGCCACTTTGAAGAATCGCGGGGCTTAGCCCCCGCGTGCGCACCCACGTGCGGCGCCAAGCGCCGCCGCTGCGGCCCGCCGCCGCCGCCGCCGCGGCCCGCCGCCGCCGCCACCGCGCCCCGCCGCCGCCGCCACCGCGCTGCCGCGCCGCCAGGCCGCCGCGCCGCCGCCGGCCGCCGCCGCCGGCCACCGCGCCGCCAGGGGGGGGGGGGGGGGGGTCGGGCCGGGTCGGCCCGGACCCGGACCCCCCCGTTTCGTACCAGATTTGGTTTTTGGCCCATAACTTGAGCCTCGGACCTCCGAATGACGAATCGTCTGCGGCAACGCGATCCTTGGATCGAGACGGTCGTTTCGGTATATCGTACTCAAGGTTTCGGATTACTTTGAGTTCGGCCGGGTTGGTTCGTTCACGAAACCAACCGGGCCTTCGGAGCGGAAACGCTCATATCTTGAGCTACGAACGTCCGATTGACGCACCGTCAGTCGCGTTGTGTTCCTTTTAGTGAGACGGATCTTTTGGCATACTCCGCCCGAGGTTTGGACGCAGGTGGAGTACGGTCGGGTTGGTTTTGCCTTAAAAACCAACCGGGCCCCGAAGACGAAAAAGCCAATAACTAACAGACCGGGCGTCCGATTGACGCGCCGTCTGTTTCGTTGACTTCCTCTTGATGAGACGGAACTTTTGACATACTCCGCCCGAGTTTTGGATACAGTCGGAGTATGGCCGGGTTGGATTGTACCCGAAATCCAACCGGGCCCCTGGAACGGAAAAGCTGATATCTTTCAGACAGGACGTCCGTTTGACGAACCGTCAGCGGCGTTGGTGTTTACGTTGAGTAACGGTCCCTTTGAGTATACCCTATGGGAGTTCGGGGTACAGTTGAGATACGGTCGGGATTGGTTTCGCTCACGAAACCAACCGGGCCCCTGGGACGAATAGGCTAATAACTCACAGACCGGGCGTCCGATCGACGCGCCGTCTGTTGCGTTGAGACCCCTGTGACGAGACGGACCTTTGAGACACTTCTTCGTGGGACTTTGAGATACTTGGAGTATCGACCTGTAGCTCGTGGAGCGGACCCTCCCAGTGACGAGCGTGTGATGTACGGAGACCGTGTAGCTGGCTGAGACCTGACGACTGCTTGACCGACTCGACTTGGAGTGAGTCGACTAGCCCAGTGGACGGAGCACTACTTTCTGAGGTGCAGACCCATGGCGGATGGAGCACTACCTGTGTGACAGTGCAGACCCGCGGTGCTCGTCCGGAGAGTACCTCAGCAGGCTACTAGGGGGTGTGCACTACTGAGTTTGGGTGACATACCTCGGCGGGAAGCACTACTGTGTCTGGGTGGCTGACCCGCGGTACTCGACAGGAGGAGTGCTTCAGCAGTCTTAGGTTAGTGAGCAGTACCTCGGAGTCGTGACAGGACCACTGCACACTCCAGAGACGGAGCTCTTCAGCAGTTACGGTTTCGATAATGAAAATCCTGGTTTGAGCTGAGACTTTTGACCTTGTGTTTACTTCATGATTGAGATGGGTCACTTGCTAACTTTGGTATATGTATGGGCATATACCCGGGTAGTGGTTATCCGTCGTTTTCACAATCCTTGTGTTTCCTCATGATTGAGATGGGTTACTTGATAACTTAGTTATATGTATGGGCATATACCTAAGTAGAGTTTATCTGTTGAGATCTTCTTGTGTTTATCCTTTTGGTTTTAGTGAGACCTTGAGGGTCTCGGGGTCCCTACTGAGTATCGTTATACTCACCCCTGCACGGGCTATGCCCGCACCTCGTTGTGTTGGTTGCAGACGACGGACAGTGCTGACAGAAGCCGAAGGTTCGAGGACTGGACGGTACCTGGAGGTGGACTATACGACGAGGCGGTACCCGGAGGTGGACCACTGGGCGGGACATACTCGGAGCGGATGGCGGGACCCGAGGAGCAGAGGAGCTATCTGTACCCACCCTTCAGGTGGGATTTCCAGTGGACATCTCAGCGTAGCAGCTTTACTTTTCAGTCGCTGTTTTCCCTTTCGAGTTGTACTTTACAGTTGGGCTTGTATTTCCGGACCCTTTTTACTTTTCAGCTCTTCTTTTTGTACTTAGTGTTTTACTTCCGCATGTACTCTGTGGTGCTTGTTTTCTTTATAAAGGCAATGCCTTCCCAGTTATCGGGACTTTACGCCTTTGGTGCTAGTCGCCAGCCCCTGGCCCATGGAAGGCGGGCTTGGGGTAGTCACGGCACGGGTCCCGAGGACGGGTCGTGACAAATTGGTATCAGAGGAGTTCGGTTCTACCGCAGAACTTATAACTCTGATGTTTCTTTCTGTGAAGCAATAGTGTTGAGAGTACCTAGTGTGGTTCTCAGTTCAGGGAGTCCAGTGTTGGTGCGGGCGGCCGACGTATCCATACACCAGGACCCTGACAACTGATTTCCGACTTTGTGCACGAAAACACTGATTGCGTGTGTGTTTCCAAAGGTTTTTCCCCTTAAAACAGCTCAAACCAGGTCAGCTCACCAAGTATAATCGTTTGATCGTGTTACGTTGTTTCTTCAGGATGGCCCCACGACGGCAGCCAGTTAGGGTTCCGAGAATCGAACGTGACGACAGCCCACCGAGCGACGAGGCCTCGGTGCAGGGCCCTTTGTCAGCAGTGGCACCGGCGGTAGCTCTACCCGCCGAGCCCCCGATGCTTCCAGCAGCAGCCGCTGACGATGCACGTCGCCTCAGCGCACTGCATGAGTTTCAGCGCCAGCGACCGCCCAGGTTTCGCGGGGAGACGGATCCCCAGGCTGCAGAGGACTGGCTGGAGGCAGTGGTACGAGTGTTTAGGCTAGTGAGGACACCAGCAGACCTCATGGTGATCCTCGCTGCGAGCCTACTACACGCAGCATCAGGTAGGTGGTGGAGCCACTTGTTTCAGTTTTGCGATGAGATGAACTTCGCATGGGAAGACTTCGAGACCTTCTTCAGGGTGGAGTTTGTGCCAGTATCTCTACACCCCGAGCGTGTACAGGAGATTCTGCCTTTGCCACGTGTTTTTCGATCAGAAGCCGAGTCATCTGTGGGCAGTAGACAGATGATGCAGAGGTCCAGGAGGACCAGACCAGCAGTTGGGTGATCTCGGGTTTTAGGACGGGTGGTGCGGGGCACCCGAGGTGGGGTCAGAGCCAGGCGTGCCAGAAACGGACAATGTTACTCCTGTGGCGGAAAGGGTCACCTGGCACGTGACTGTCAGACTCCTCGATCCGCAGGCTTGGAGGGAGCCACCGAGGTTGAGGCAGCGATAAATGCTGGAGCTCTGGGAGCAGGTGGATAGGGGAGGAACTAGTGGATACGTCTTTTGTACTTCTAGTTCCATGTTGATGTTGCTTTTGTGTAGCGTCTTGTAATATGAGCTGCAATAATAAAAGACGCATACCTTTGTGGTGTTTTCTTTCCTGTCCTCTTTTGTGATGTTACTAAGAGGTTCCAGTTGACTGTTGACTTGACCCTCACTTGTGAGACATCTACTGGAGGAGACCCAGTTACCACACACTGATGCCGACAATGTGACTCAACCCTTGGAGGCGAGAGTAACGGTTGGATCTCTTAGTAGTAGCGTCGAGGCCTTACGACGTCATCCTTGGTATGGATTAGTATCATCCATGTTAGGATTGACTGTTTTAGGCAAAGAATGTGGTTCATCCAGGGGATGAGACCAGGTTTCTCTTATCGGCAAAGAAGAAATCTTGTAGCTCTTGTGGGACCAGAGATGGTCCGTGCCATGTCAGAAGAGGTCCATGTCAACCAGGAGCGGATGAGGACAGCACAGAGCCGGCAGAAGTCATACGCTGACAGGAGGCGGAGGCCACTAGAGTTCGAGGATGGTGACCTCGTCTTCTTGCGGGTCTCACCTCGACGTGGTATTCGGAGATTTGGCCGAGGCGACAAGTTATCTCCGCGCTTCATTGGACCCTTCCAAGTCCTCAGCAGGGTTGGCGAGGTGGCTTATCGCCTGGCTCTACCACCTCAGATACACCGGGTGCACGACGTCTTCCACGTGTCTCAACTGAGGAGATACGTGCACGACCCGACGCACATCTTTGACCATGGGGAGCTTGACGTTGACGATGGGGCGACTTTTACGGAGGTCCTGGTGGAGATAGAGGATCGACAGGAGCGAGTCCTACATGGGCGATCGATTCCTCTTGTGCGCAACAGATGGCGGCACGGGAATCTCCAGGAGAGCACATGGGAGCGGGAGGCTCAGATGCGTGCTCAGTACCCTCTTTTGTTTCCCTAGTTTTTGATGTAGCTTTACGGGGACGTAAAGCCCTGAGGTGGGAGTAATGTAAAGACCCGTAAAATTCAAGGGAAATTTTTTTCTTAATTTTCTTTAGAATTTTACAAGAGCGCGGTTTCAGACGGCACCTGATTCCGAGGCCCGGAGTGCCCGGAATTAATTTCCGAAGTTTGGCTCGGGTACGTTCAGTGAACGAACGAGCGGGAATTCCTAACTTTTGATCCGGTGCTCGGAATTGAAATCCGAGGGCACCAATGAACTCGCAGCGCCGATATTCGCTTAAAGAGTCCTTTTCGGGAGTTGCGTTTGATGCGGGTTGAAAGTTAGTTTTTGGGTTTTTAGTTTAAGTTAAATAAAATTTGTGAGGAACAAATTTTATTTCTTTTAACTAGTTAAGTCCTACCAAAGGGAGTTGGGAGTGGGACCCACATCCACTTAACCTCCCTTGGGAGGATTAAGTGAGGTGGGGTCCACACGAACCCCAACTCCTCAAATTCTCTCAAAAACCTCCCCTTTAACTCTTTTCTTTAAATGTTGTCAACTTAAGTTACTTAATTAATTAAGGGAGTTAAACCCTTTTTGAATTTCAAACCTTTGAAATTCTTGTGGTTAAGTTATGAAATAATATAAGTTAAAGCTTATATTATTCTAGGAGTTTCTTTTACCCTTGGGAGGATTTCTTGAGAGCTTTGGAAGCTTTTCTTTTCTTCTTCTTCTTCAACTTGACGAAGAACACGAAGAACGCCGTTCTTCAACGAAGAACTTCTCCGCCGAAGAACACGATCCATCCGCGACGCCGTATCCGCGACGCGACGTACTTCTTCTGCGTCATCTCTTCCACGACGGTTTTCCGCGACGAACGCCATCGACAACGACTCTTCCTCCGACGTCAAAGGAATCAACACCAATATTCCACGACTCCGTCAACGTGCGACTACCAAGGTAGGGGTTCTTGAGTTAGTTGTTTCCTTTTTATTTGACTTTCCTCAAAACTTGACGTAGAACACTCAAGTTTCCGACGAAGAACGCCGCTCCACTCTTCTTCGTCTTCGGTGTCAACGAGAGAGAACACCGCACCTTCCTCGGACAACCTTCGTCGGCGTACAAGGATTCGCCAACGACGTGCCTCATCGGACGTATCTCTTCGTCAACGGAATTGACGAACGACTTCCGCGACGCCGATCTCCGCGACGTCGACTTCCGCGGACAAAGTCAAATCCTCGAACTTATACCCGAGGTAGGGGATGTTGTTTAATATTTAATTATCTCATTCTTGCTCGTGGTTCGTATGACTAACGTGAGGAAGTTGTTTATTTAAAGTTGCGTTATTAATTTAACGTGAGGGGGCCGGACTGCACGAACACGGCCGAAACCCCCCTCCATTGTTCTTGTTTAATTATTTTGCGGAGGAAAGCAAGTGGCGTGGTGCCGTCGCACCACGCGGATGAACGTGTAATTATTTTACGCAACGCCGTCGCGCTACGCCGAGGAGAATCTTCAAGAACGCGACGCCGTCGCGCCGCGTTGGAAGGAATCATGGTACGACGAAGGGGCGCGGTGCCGTCGCACCGCGCCGGACGACGAATACCGCGGCCGGTTCCGGGCCGCGGCGGGACGAGAAGACCGCGGCCGGTTCCGGGCCGCGGCGGAAGAGGAGACCGGCGGCCGGGCCGCCGGCGTCAGATGTCAAAGGCGGGACCGGAATTTCCGGTCCCGTTGGTAAAAACCGGCCGGCCAGCTGGCCGGCCGGATGACTTAAAACCGGGGAATTTATTTCCCCGGCCAACCCTTCAAAACCCCCCTCTTAATGAGGGGGCGGTTCTTGAGGGAAGGGGGCAGTCGCCCCCTTGGTTCGGCGCCAGCAGGCCCCCCCACGTGAGGGGGGGGGGGGGCGGTTTTAAGTGAACCGGCGCGGCCTTTGCCGTGCCACTTTGAAGAATCGCGGGGCTTAGCCCCCGCGTGCGCACCCACGTGCGGCGCCAAGCGCCGCCGCCGCGGCCCGCCGCCGCCGCCGGCCTCCGCGCCGCCAGGGGGGGGTCGGGTCGGGTCGGCCCGGACCCGGACCCCCCCGTTTCGTACCAGATTTGGTTTTTGGCCCATAACTTGAGCCTCGGACCTCCGAATGACGAACCGTCTGCGGCAACGCGATCCTTGGATCGAGACGGTCGTTTCGGTATATCGCACTCAAGGTTTCGGATTACTTTGAGTTCGGCCGGGTTGGTTCGTTCACGAAACCAACCGGGCCTTCGGAGCGGAAACGCTCATATCTTGAGCTACGAACGTCCGATTGACGCACCGTCAGTCGCGTTGTGTTCCTTTTAGTGAGACGGATCTTTTGGCATACTCCGCCCGAGGTTTGGACGCAGGTGGAGTACGGTCGGGTTGGTTTTGCCTTAAAAACCAACCGGGCCCCGAAGACGAAAAAGCCAATAACTAACAGACCGGGCGTCCGATTGACGCGCCGTCTGTTTCGTTGACTTCCTCTTGATGAGACGGAACTTTTGACATACTCCGCCCGAGTTTTGGATATAGTCGGAGTATGGCCGGGTTGGATTGTACCCGAAATCCAACCGGGCCCCTGGAACGGAAAAGATGATATCTTTCAGACAGGACGTCCGTTTGACGAACCGTCAGCGGCGTTGGTGTTTACGTTGAGTAACGGTCCCTTTGAGTATACCCTATGGGAGTTCGGGGTACAGTTGAGATACGGTCGGGATTGGTTTCGCTCACGAAACCAACCGGGCCCCTGGGACGAATAGGCTAATAACTCACAGACCGGGCGTCCGATCGACGCGCCGTCTGTTGCGTTGAGACCCCTGTGACGAGACGGACCTTTGAGACACTTCTTCGTGGGACTTTGAGATACTTGGAGTATCGACCTGTAGCTCGTGGAGCGGACCCTCCCAGTGACGAGCGTGTGATGTACGGAGACCGTGTAGCTGGCTGAGACCTGACGACTGCTTGACCGACTCGACTTGGAGTGAGTCGACTAGCCCAGTGGACGGAGAACTACTTTCTGAGGTGCAGACCCATGGCGGACGGAGCACTACCTGTGTGACAGTGCAGACCCGCGGTGCTCGTCCGGAGAGTACCTCAGCAGGCTACTAGGGGGTGTGCACTACTGAGTTTGGGTGACATACCTCGGCGGGAAGCACTACTGTGTCTGGGTGGCTGACCCGCGGTACTCGACAGGAGGAGTACTTCAGCAGTCTTAGGTTAGTGAGCAGTACCTCGGAGTCGTGACAGGACCACTGCACACTCCAGAGACGGAGCTCTTCAGCAGTTACGGTTTCGATAATGAAAATCCTGGTTTGAGCTGAGACTTTTGACCTTGTGTTTACTTCATGATTGAGATGGGTCACTTGCTAACTTTGGTATATGTATGGGCATATACCCGGGTAGTGGTTATCCGTCGTTTTCACAATCCTTGTGTTTCCTCATGATTGAGATGGGTTACTTGATAACTTAGGTATATGTATGGGCATATACCTAAGTAGAGTTTATCTGTTGAGATCTTCTTGTGTTTATCCTTGTTGGTTTTAGTGAGACCTTGAGGGTCTCGGGGTCCCTACTGAGTATCGTTATACTCACCCCTGCACGGGCTATGCCCGCACCTCGTTGTGTTGGTTGCAGACAACGGACAGTGCTAACAGAAGCCGAAGGTTCGAGGACTGGACGGTACCTGGAGGTGGACTTTACGACGAGGCGGTACCCGGAGGTGGACCACTGGGCGGGACATACTCGGAGCGGATGGCGGGACCCGAGGAGCAGAGGAGCTATCTGTACCCACCCTTCAGGTGGGATTTCCAGTGGACATCTCAGCGTAGCAGCTTTACTTTTCAGTCGCTGTTTTCCCTTTCGAGTTGTACTTTACAGTTGGGCTTGTATTTCCGGCCCCTTTTTACTTTTCAGCTCTTCTTTTTGTACTTAGTGTTTTACTTCCGCATGTACTCTGTGGTGCTTGTTTTCTTTATAAAGGCAATGCCTTCCCAGTTATCGGGACTTTACGCCTTTGGTGCTAGTCGCCAGCCCCTGGCCTATGGAAGGCGGGCTTGGGGTAGTCACGGCACGGGCCCCGAGGACGGGTCGTGACATGGGATAATTATAAAATTTGTAAATTATAATTAAAAATATATATTCAATTATATTAAATTTAATTCCAATAGTTGGAATAATTTAATATAAATTTAAACCCACAAATTGCGATGAAAATCATTTTCTAAATTTTTTTCTTAAGTATAAAAAGTTTTTATAACAAAATACAATATAAAATTAATTATAATGATCATAATTGGATTGTTGATAATATAAATGAGATATGTTTTATTTTAAATCATTTTTAAAACAAACTTAATGTTTTTTAATGTTTTAAATGAAAATACAGTTTTCAATAAAAATTAGTATTTTAACTATTCATCGAAAAATAAATCTTTTCAACAAAATATCCGAATTTCACTCTAAGATAATTTTTAAATGATGAATTGAAAAATTAATTTTATTTTATCATTAAATTTTTTAAAAATGACACAAATTAATTATATTGTTTTCTCAAAAACTAATAAAAGTCATATTTGAGGAGAATGTATTTTTGAAACATATAAAGACTTTACATAAAATTGAGTACATATTTATCAGTATATTTGTTATATATAAAAAATATACATATTATATAAAATTTGGTTATTCATATTCATTATACCAATTTAATTGGTAGGTTTTAATGGTATACTGTATTATGAGTTATTTAGACTCGGTTTCACATATATCAAAAGCTATCAAATAAATTAAATTATTTAAATAAAAATGCATCATAAAATATCACGGTGTTACATTCTATAACCATTAAAATTAATTTCACCCAAAATATTAAATTACATCGATACAAAAATATTATATATGTTTTTCATCATATCCTTGTGTTTCCATGTAGCTTATTCAAATTTCAAATTCCTCCAAATAACATTTAGTAGATGAGTAGTCTTGTTTCATAGAACCTTATATCAAATATCAAAGATTTATACCAGTTGTGATTCATAGGAAATATCAAGCTTTGATGTTCAACTTATGAGTTTAGTACATGTGATGGATCATGTATGCACTTCCTCAAGAGAGATACATGGAATACATAATGAACTTGAGAGAGGATTTATTGAATTTTCCAGTGACAAGATTCCTTCCATAAATATCAAGAATATAGAATTGGGAAATATACATTGGGATTATATTTGAATTAATTTTTGAATATCATAACCCTCTTTCAAATATAAATTTATTATAGTACCTTCTTAAAAACTTCTTATTCTAGATTTCACTGATGATTTTCTAAATAACATTTTTTTTGACTCTAAGCTTCCTTGATGTGCCACTAAATGGTTATAACTTTAATTGTCACATATTCATCTAGATCAAGTCCAAATAGATTAATTTCTCCAACATAATCCAAAAACATTGGATTTATATTATTATTTCCATAATGTTCTTTATAAATATCCATTTAAATGCTTCAGTGAAAGTTATTTTTGTAAAAAAATAAACTATAAGATAATGTTGGTCCAAAAAAACGTTTAAATAAATAGAATAAGAACTCATTATATCATCTTGGTTTTTAATAGTTATCTAATATTTACTATATTTATGGGGATGATAAGTAGTAATGAATCTAAAATCTATATCAACATCATACTAATTACTTCACCAAAACATCAAGGTAATCCTTATATCCCATTTAAATAAAATGGAATGTGGCACTCCATGAAACCTTTACACTTTGTTAATATATATACTAAAACATAGATCAATATGGAAATATTATCAAATAGAAATGAAGTTTTTTGACTTCGTAAGGTGATCAACTTAGACCAAAATATCATTATTTCCGTTAGATATTTTGAGGAGTCTGAACATGAAATCTATGGTGATGATTTCTCATTTCAATTTTTTTATGGGTAATGGCTTTAACATACCCTTAAAATTTTTTACCTCATCATTAAATTTATAAAATACTGATCATTGAAATACATACTCCATAATATCTCATTTCATGTTTTCCCACTAGAAATATTATTTTATTTTTCAATACATCTTTATATTTCCAAGATAAATATAGAATGATTAAATATGAGTTTATTTAAATATATCCTTGTTCATATCTGGTATTTAAGGGACACATACAATGTTATTTACCCTTATCATTCTATCATAATATAGTTTTAACTAATTAAAATTTATCACATTCTTATAAATCTCCACATCTTCCTTCGGTGCCTCTTTAAGAATTTCTTTGATAAATTGTTGTAAAATCATTTGAGAAAAATAATATTTTCCACCTTTCATCAATATTTAAATAACCAGAATTTTTAAATCATTGTATATTATATTTTTTTATCGTCACCATAGATATGATATCATATTCCTTTAGACTTCGAGTATCTCCCACCTTGTTTGCATTCCAAGGGTGGTAATGTATTGAGAAACCATAAACATTAATCAACAAAAATAATATTTTTTAGTGCATAATAATTTATTTCCAAGTGAATATATACATTATAATGTTATGATAATTATAAATATCAAACCTTTCTTCTTAAATATAATTCCATTGTATCTTTAATGAAAAACTTTCTATTGTTAACTCCAAATCAATAGTTGGGTAATTTTTTTAATAAACCTTCAATTTTCATGAAGCCTAAGTTATAATGATATCGTTCTTAATGAGGATGCATCCCAATCCCTTGTTTGATGGATCATTATAGATTAAAAACCCTTATCCACTATAGGGTAAAGTAAGCATAGGTTTACTGGCTAACCTTCTCTTAAGTTCCTCGAAATTTTCATCACATTCATCTATCCAGAGGAACTTGGATCACATCCAAGATAACATGGTGAGTGGAATATACAGTTGTGATAAATTCTCAAAAAATAATCAATAATATCTTCCAAACCAAGAAAACTATAGATCTCAATCATAGTGGTTGGTCTAGTCCAATGTTAAATAACTTATTATCTTTGATGGATCCACTAATATATTGTTACATGAGATTATATGACACAAAAATGAAACTTTTTGTAGATAAAAATCACACTTAGTTATTTTTTATAGTTTCTCATTCTTTAGGGTCTTTATTCAAATCCCCAAGTTATCTTAATGTTCTTACTTACTCTTGGAATATATAAGGATGAAATCTATAAAAACTTTCACAAATTGATCACGAAAATATCCAAAGACTCTATTCATTAAACCCATGATGATAATGGGAACATTAGTAAGACCAAATAAAATAACTATAAATTCATAGTGTCGATACCATTTATGGAAGGATTTATTCGGGTTTTCAAAAATTTTGACCCTCCACTGATAGTATCCAAAACAAATAAGAGTCTTGAAAAAATATTGAGCTCTTTTTAATTGAATGAAAAGATAATCAATACGGGTCATAGGATACTTATTCATGATTGTGATATTTTTAGGTTCATGATATCAATGTTGGGTCACATTGATCCAACAATATATTTATCAAAAAGTATAGTAGAACCCCATAGTGATGTTCTTGGATAAATGAATCCCTTATAAGGATTATTTTTTATTTTCTTCATAAATTTTTACAACTCCATAAAATCCATTCTATATGGACTATTTTATATATGTGTAGCACCTAGTATCAATTCTTTTGAAAACTTAACTTCCTAATCTAGAGGAAGACTAGGAAATTTTTCCAAAATAACATCAATAAACTCCCATAAAATAGGAATATATTTTATATTGAGTTTCATCCAAACCATCTGAGCTAAATACCCCTTTTAATTGGAATTAATACCCATGAAATTAATTTGATTTCCATTAGAAGTTAAAATTTATCATTGAATTAATAGAAGATCATATGTTGGTTCAGAAGATGAATTGTGACTTCCCTTCCTTAGTAATTTATATGGGATTTGTGTAATGAAATGTAATCCATGCCTAAGATAACATCAAATTACACTAGAGATATAATAACAATAATTATAGGAAATACATTCCCAAAACATTAATGAGATAAAAATAGTATAATTGAGATATGATCCTCATACCATTTGGGGTTTTTACAGATAATTCAATATTTAATCATTGGGGTGGTATTGTGATACCCTTGGAAAATTATTCATACTTTAAAGAGTGTTTATATCCAAAATTAAATATGACATTAGAAGTTATATAGTGTATGGTAAGTGTTTCATTCATAACTTCTTTACTATACACCAAATCAAAAATAGTGATCATGTTATATTTTCCTTATCTATAACAACCCTGCTTTTATTACAAACTTAAAAATGATTTATTACATAAAACTTCACTTGTTACAACAAATAAGATAGAGAGGTTTAGTGTCTTTTGGGCTTAGGATCATTACATAAAAACTTAAAACATGAAATAAAACATCTTTATTTAAAACTTCCTTTACATGACCACTACATTCCCTCTTACTTAGCATTGCATGGGATAACCTGAGGACATGCATAAGAAAAGGGTGAGCTATAAAGCCCAATAAGGGATTACACATGGAATAACATGAGGAGTACAATACATGTTATAAAATAGGCATATAAACAGTTCATAAAGGAAACATGAACATAAAGGCGTGATAATTCATGATAATCATAACATGGAAATGTGGCAACAACACTTATCATGGAATTAGCATGAGCCAAGGCTCATTGCATATGGAGAATGAGTAAATCCTCATTGCACATAAATCACGAGTAAACCCTCGTTTCACTTGAATTAGCATTATTCAACACTCATTGCACATGACGTATCATGATACTATACTTTACCCAATGCATTGGAGTGCTATAAGGGCGCACCCTTCTTAAACATTTCATTTCATGCATAAGTGTGCCACATGGATCCTAAAACATGAATTCAAAAAACATAATCATTTATTCCACGATCAATGAATGTGTAATTCAAACATGAAACTATAAAATCAATAATTAAATGTGCATAAAGGTGAATACCCTTGATGGA
The DNA here is from genome assembly GCA_963277665.1 of Viscum album. Taxonomy (NCBI): domain Eukaryota; kingdom Viridiplantae; phylum Streptophyta; class Magnoliopsida; order Santalales; family Viscaceae; genus Viscum; species Viscum album. The sequence continues at coordinate 1,970,837,760 of OY728161.1, forward strand.
GAAATGGGCATGGTATTCACTACACAATGACATTGGCTTAGAAAATCAGTGCGATTACGGTAGCGTAACGGCGTGACATAAGAATTCATAAAAATGGTTGATGAGAGATAAAGGGGTTCCTAATCATATTTACATGTAATGGACAGTAAAGAGGTCATATAGATACATGTCCCAACAATTGAAATGGAATTTAGATTCATGATACAAAAGTATTTCTTGAATGTAAAAGAAGAGAGAGAAGTTCCTTTCGGAATTTTGGCATAGTAACTGGTGTACTTGTGAGCCATTTAATGAGAGAGAAAGGGGTATCCCATCATTCAAAAAATAAGAGGGAAGTATGGGGGAGGTACAAAACCATAACCCAAAATTCATTATTGAAATTAAAAGGGCAATACAACTTAAAGAAAATTGACAAAAAAGAGAAAGGAAGAAAAAACCCATACTTGGAAATGTGCTTCCAAAGGCTAGAGAGAGGCTTGTGAGAGGATTCTTGGGAGCTTGGGGCACCTTGGGAGGATTATAGAGAGAGTTTTTCAGAGGTTTTAAGAACTCCAAGGGCTTTGAGTGAGGATGAAGTGGGGGCATGGGTGGGTTTATATAGAAAAGGTGAGGGAATTCTTTATTATTTAGGTTTGGGACCCCTTATATTAAATTAATCCAAACCATAAAGAATCCCATGGTTTTTGCCCATGGTTTTTGGGAAAGGGAATATGAAAACATTATTTTATAAGGCCAAGGTACGAACTTCTTAAAATATTAGGGTTTCTTATGTGGAGGTGAGTCACACTCCCATGGAAATTAATTTAAAAAGGCAAGGTGTTGAATAAGTCTTGAGGGGTCCATTAATGCTTTGAAAAGTAAGTGAAACAAACCCAAAATCACATTATTTTAATGGTAAAACATATATTGTCCACACATAAGGATTATAGTATTTTATTACATCACCATTGGGTCATTATGATGTCATAAAACACATTATATATTTAAACGGAATTTAATTTTTACTCAAAAATTTGACTGTCTCAGAAAATTATGAAGAATTAAATATTGGATAATTTCGACGTCCTCATTCCAAAAATAACATTTATTCTATCTAAAAAATTTTCTAAATATTTGAATTTTCACTTTTAAAATAAAAACTGACATTTATCGAAAATTCACTGGTTTTGACAGAAATGGTTTTCAAACCTTAATAAAAATTATAATTGCATTCATAAAATTATAAGATCAATTATATTTATTAAAAATTAATTTAATAATAATAATATTTGATTAAAATATTATTTAATTAAAAAATTCCTTAATTTAATAAAATAGAATTATTAATTAAATAATAACTAAAAACACCATTTTTACTTTAAAAACTATTTACAATGTATCAAAAATGACTAGACATTATATTCATTATTATATACAAAAAAATAATGTACATGAACATAGTACTACTTATTTGTTATATAACCCCTTAAAACAGCCACAAAAGACCTAAGGGTAAGGTGTGCGATGGTGACAGACTCTTGGGGTGGCTTAGATAACATCGCTCGAGTGGTAATTTTAATCAACTTCCACTTTTCCCGTAGATGGTCACATTCAAGCTTGACAAGATGAAGCTCAACTTAGGCTTGGTCAAGGGCGAAGCCCAAAGACGCCACCTCTTTTCCAAGCTCCGACAAATGGGCTTCGTACGGGGCAATTCTACTGGATGAGGCCATCGCTTCCTTTGTCTGAGTAAATTGGATTTGTTAAAGTCCTATATTTATACTAATCATGTGATTACTGTTCAACGGCTATATTAGCAACCATAAAAATTCTTAACATATAACCAAAGAAGTTGACATCTTATAAAAATATTTTTCATAAAGAGAAATTTAACTAGATCAAGAGGGATTTTCCATTAATGAAACTTTGGGTCGTTACAATATTCCCCCCTTAAGAAATTTCTCCCTCGAAATTTTCCTTTTCCCACACTAAAACAAATGTGGGTAACTCAGCTTCATCATATCCTCCAACTCCCAAGTTTCTTCTTCAAACTTGTGGTTTCTCCACAACACCTTGATGAGGGGCATTGTCTTATTTCATAGAACTTTTTCTCTACGATCTAATATCTTCACTGGTTGCTCCTCCTAAGAAAGATCATCTTCCAATTGTACCACCTCAGAAGAGACTACATGTGAAGGGTCTGGTATGTACTTCCTTAAGAGGGATACATGAAAGACATCATGTACTTTCACTAGTGGAAATACGGGTTTTAACGTCGTCGTAATAACGTCGGTTTTTTAAAAACCGACGCAAATAGTATGTGTGAGGAATATATGGCGTCGGTTTTACAGAAAACCGACGCCAAACGCCGAAAATCGATGCCGAATTTTTTTTAAAAAATGTTTTGGCGTCGGTTTTCTTCAAAACCGACGCCAATAATAATAATAAACATATTTTCCGCATCGGTTTTCCTCAAAACCGACGCGATAAATAATTAAAAAAAGAATTTTTGGTATCGGTTTTCAATAAAACCGACGCAGAAAATAATTTTAAAAAAATATTTCGGCATCGGTTTTCATTAAAACCGACGCCGAAAATAAAAAAATAATAAATTTTCATCGGTTTTTTGGAAAACCGATATATTTTCGGCATCAGTTTTTTCAAAAACCGACACCAAAACTAAAAAATATATATTCAGCGTCGCTTATTTTAGAAACCGACGACGAAAATAATTTTAGAAAAAAAAATATTTTGGCGTCGGTTTTCATTCAAACCGACGCCGAAACTAAAAAAATATTATTCTGCGTCGTTTATTTTAGAAACCGACGCTGAAATGTTTTTTTTTCATTTTATGCGTCGGTTTTCTTTAAAACCGACGCCAAAGATCAAACAAAAGTTGTAGATAATTTCTCAAGCTTCATTTTGACAGGTCGTGGAGCAAAAACGGACTTACGGTTCAAAAGTTATAGGCATCAGAAGTTAACGGTTTTGTGACTTGATTTTTGGCGTCAGTTTTTTTCAATAACCGACGTTAAAAAACACTTTATGGCGTCGGTTTTGAAAATAAACGATGCCAAAGATCAATCAAAAGTTGTAGATAATTCTACAAGCTTCAGTTTGACAGGTCGTGGAGCAAAAACGGACTTACGGTTCAAAAGTTATGGGCGTCGGAAGTTAACAATTTTGTGACTTGAATTTTGGCGTCGGTTTTTTTCAATAACCGACGTTAGAATATACTTTTTGGCATCGGTTTTGCAAGTAACCGACGCCAAAGATCAAACAAAAGTTGTAGATAATTTCTCAAGCTTCAGTTTGACAGGTCGTGGAGAAAAAACGGAATTACGGTTCAAAAGTTATGGGTGTCGGAATTTAACGGTTTTGTGACTTGATTTTTGGCAACGGTTTTTTTCAATAACCGACGTTAAAAGACACTTTTTGGCGTCGGTTTTCCAAATAAACGATGTTAAAAGTAATTTTTCGGAATTATTTTTTCAAAAACCAATTTTAATACCCAAACATGTGAATATTTTTAGCATCAATTATATATTTAACCGACGTTAAAAGTAAAATTTCAAATACGCGGCTTCGATATTTCAATTTTTTCCCAACGCGCGTTCCTTTTTTCAAAATCCCGCTAAAATTTTATTAAATCGCCGCCATAGAAATTATAATTTACACTATATAAAAGATCATCCTCTTTCTTTCATCATTTTTGACATCTACGATACAATCAGTATTTCAAATATTCTTCAATCGACGATTTCTACAAGGTATTTATTATGATCACTTAATTTCATTATTATTATTTTTTCATCACTAAAAATATTCTTATTTTTATGATGATGATGAATTTATCTTCTAGTAGAGATAAAAAAATAAAACTTCAGCATGAGATTCATTAGTTGTGCAAAATTCTTTATCACTCACCATTTTCATTACCGTATAACATCGTCCTTAAAACGTAGTGAAATAATGTTTAACAATATATCAACTCAAATGATTTGAAAAAATAATTAATATTAGTTTCAATCATTAATTATATTTTCTTGTTCATTTGGAATATACATTTTGATTCTTTTTTCTCATGCATTCTTCGAAGAAACTGATATCGATCGACCCATAAAGAGGTACAACTTACAATAACCATAACTTTTGAACCATAAGTCCGTTTTAGCTCTGTAACCAGTCAAATCGAAGCTTGGGAAACGATCTATATTCCAATATCATGAGTTTCAGGGTTTTGACGTCGGTTTTTTTGAAAACCGACGTGGAAAATATATTTTTTAGAAAATGTATTTTTCGCGTCGGTTTTTATCCAAAACCGACGTTAAAACTCATGAAGAAGCTAGATTTAGATGTCAGTTTTCTAAAAAATCGACCCCAATAACCTCCGAGGTCATTAATTTTTGCGTCGGTTTAAAAAAACCGACGCCAAAGACCCCCAGTGCCAGAATTTTGGCGTCGGTTTATTTAAAAACACGACGCTAAAGATACCCGAGGCCCTACAATTTGGCGTCGGTTTATATAAAAACTGACGCCAAAGACCCAATGGGAAAAGATTTTTAACGTCAGTTTATAAAAAACCGACGTTGAAACTTATATTTTTTACGTCGCCTTTATTGACGTCGGTTAAAAACCGACGTCAAAATGTAAAAAAACCGACGTGGAAATACATTTTTGCACTAGTGTTTGGCCATGGCAGGTGGAAGTGCTAGTCGATAGGCCACATCCCCGACACGATCAAGAATCTCGAAGGGGCCGATGTACCTTGGATTTAACTTCCCTTTATTCCCAAACCTCATGACCTTCTTCCATGGAGATATGCGTAAAAAAACCATGTCTCCAACATTAAACTCAAGGTCTCGTCGATGGTTATCTGCATAACTCTTCTGCCGACTTTGAGCTGCCTTGATATGCTGCTGAATGGTTTTCACCTTCTCCACCATTTCCTCGACCATTTCTGGTCCAAGCAGCTTACGTTCACCGACCTCATCCCAACATGCTGGTGTTCTGCACCTTTTCCCATATAGGGCTTTATATGGTTCCATTTGGATGCTCGAGTTTAAACTGTTATTATATGAGAACACAACCAGAGGAAGATGTTGATCCCATCTTCCCTTGAAGTTCATTGAGCACGATCTCAACATATCCTCAAGTGTTTGGATAGTCTGCTCGGATTGGCCATCAGTTTGAGTTTGATAGGCCATAATGAAGTTCAGTTCAGTATTCAGAGCATGTTGAAGACTCTTCCAAAACTTAGAGGTGAATCTTGGATCTAGGTCAGACACAATAGATAGTGATACTCAATGCATCCTTACCACTTCCCTGATATATAACCATTCCAGTTGATCCAAAGAGAAATCCTCCCTAATATAAATGAAGTGTACAGTCTTTGTAAGATGATCCACAACAACCTAGATTGCATTGTTGCATTTGGATGTCCTCGGAAGTCTGGTGACAAAGTCCATGGTGATGTTCTCCCATTTCCATTATGGTATGGGCAATGGTTGCATCATCCCCTTAGACTTCTGCCTCTCTGCCTTCACTTGCTGACACACCAGGCACTTTGATGTATATTCAGCGATCTCCTTCTTCATATTATCCCACCAAAGGTTTTCTCAGAGATCTCGATACATATTTGTGCTCCCTGGGTGAATAGATAAATTTGAACAATGTGCATCATCTAAAAGTTCCTTCTTCAGCTTCAGATTTTAAGGAACACATAGTCTTTTCCCAAACCGCAAAATTCCTTCTTCATTAGCATTAAACTCTGAGGATTTCCCCTTTTTGATAGCTTCCATTTTTTCTTGAATTCCCACATCATCCTTTTGAGCATCCTTTAGCTTTTCCAAAAGAGACGGTTGAGCAATCATTTGTGAAAGGATTGATGATTTTCCCTTCTTTATGATTCCCACATCCATCTTCATCAAGTCTAAGGAGATTGGATCCTTCTCAATTCTCATCATTGATAGAATCGCTGGATCCTTTCTACTTAGGGAATCTGCCACCTTGTTCACTTTCCCAGGATGGTAATGTATTGAACATTCATAATCCTTGATGATCTCTATCCATCTTCTCTGGCGCATATTAATCTCTTTCTGCGTGAATATATATTTAAGACTCTTGTGGTCAGTATATATCTCACATTTCTTTCCATAGAGATAATTCCGCTAGATTTTCAAGGAATAGATCCCAGCCACCAACTCCAGATCATGTGTTGGATAGTTTCGCTCGTGGATTTTCAACTTCCTTGAGGCATAGAATATCACTTTATCATTTTGCATCAGCACACAGCCTAAGTCCTTCTTTGAAGCGTCACTAAATACCACAAAATGTTCCCCACTTGTGGGTAAAGTGACCACAGGCGCAGTGATAAGCCTCCTTTTCAACTCCTTGAAGCATTCTTCACATTTATCACTTCAAGAAAACTTTACTCCCTTCCGAGTTAGCTTGATAAGAGGGTTGGACAATCATGAGAAATTTCTCACAAATCGTCGATAATATCCAGCTAACCCCAAGAATCTACGGATATCCGTTACCGATGTTGGCCTCAGCCATCCCTCAATTGCATCTATTTTGGAGGGGTCCACAGATATCCCATTGCTTGTGATGATATGACCCAAGAATGAGACCTCCTTCAACCATTACTCACACTTTCTGTACTTTACATAGATATTCTCCTTGCGCAAAGTCTCTAGTACAGTTTTTAAATGCTCCTCATGATCCTCCTTGGTTTTAGAGTACATTAGAATATCATCTATAAATACTACCACAAATTTGTCAAGCTAATCTCTAAAAACTCTATTCATCATGTCCATGAATATTACTAGAGCATTGGTGAGTCTAAAAGGCATTACTATGAATTCATAGTGCCCGTATCTTGTACGAAAAGTAGTCTTGGGGATATCATCCTTCTTTACCCTTACTTGATAATATCCCGACCGCAAGTCCACCTTGGAGAAGTATTGTGCTCTACGCAGATGATCAAAAAAGTCATCAATTCTTGGGATAGTATACTTGTTCTTTATCGTGATTTTTTTAAGTTCACGATAATCGATGCAAAGCCGCATTGACCCATCCTTCTTCTTGACGAAGAGAACTGGTGCACCCCATGGTGAAGCACTTGGGCGTATAAACCCTTTATCCAGATTTTCCTGTAGTTGTTTCTTCAGATTTTCAAGCTCAACAATAGCCATTATATATGGAGTCTTGGATATTGGTAGCGCCCCAGGCATAAGTTCAATTGAAACTCAACATCTCTTCTTGGAGGAAGACCATGCAGTTCCTCGGGAAACACTTCAGTGAATTCCCTCACAATAGGCATTTCTTCAAGGATGGATTCTTCCTTGGACTCAATCATCTGAGTCAGATATGAGTACTCATAAGGCAGTAATATCCAAGCTTGAGATGATGGAGATAAATGAGATTCATCTTCCTCCTGACACTTGTAATGAATCGGGGGTCGATTCTCTATATGGAGTGTGATTTCCCTCTCCCGACAATTTATGTTGGCTCTATATAAAGAAAGCCAATCCATGCCAAGAATTGCCTCAAATTCCACCAGAGGGAGTATGACGAGCTTTTCCGGGAAATTAAATCCACATATTATAATAGGGGAGGACTTATACTCATCGGATGCAATGATTTCCCCATTTGTCGTACTCACCGACATCTTCACTTCTATGATTTGTGGTGGTGCTGGGATTGTTCTACTAAAATTTCGAGATATAAAAGAATGTGTAGAACCTGAATCAAAAAGTACGTTTTCTATTCTTGAATGAATAACTAGAGTACCTATCACCACTTCGTTGTCGGGGTTCACTACGGCAGAAGTGATGGCAAAAGCTCTTCCTTGCTTCCTTGGAGGTTGTTGGTCGCCTCAAAAAACCCTTGGATTAGGGCACTGATTTGAAAAATGACTCGGTTCTTTGAATTTGTACCATTGAACAACGCGTTGAGGTTAGAATGGAGCGTTCCTCTCCTCTGCCGCAAATGTGGGTCTTTCTTGCCGACAGTTAACAGCTAGGTGCCCTTCTCTTCCACAGCTTAATCATTTTCTCATCCCATTAAGGAAATTTCCAGGGTGCTTCTTTCTGCACTTTTGGCAAGTGGGGTGCTGAATCTTCTTAGAACAGTTGGATTTATCCATCAGACCACCAGCATTTAAGTCCAACTTATACTTCTTGTCCCCATGATACCCCTGTGATTCCCCGGTCTCTATTTTGGCCTTGAGGGCACATCGAGAAATTTCCTCATAGTTGTCGAAGTCACGGATCGCTAATGCTTTCCGCAATCTAGGATTCAGCCCACCAAAGAAGTGGTCATCCTTGCATTCAGGGGTAACGACAAAGCTGGAAGCATATCGTGCAAGCCTTATTAAGATTTCCTCGTACGCTCCAACAGATTCTTCATCTTTTTACTTGAGGGAAAGGAAGTCCCTTTCCATCTTATGCTGGAGGGTGTGCGGAAAATATTTATCGAAAAACATCTTCTGGAAATCCTTCCATTCCAAAGCCTCGATCTCCTCCTCAGGCTTCATATTTTTGATCAACGTCCACCATTGATCATCTTCACCCTCCATACGATAGGCATCCAGGAGAACCTTCTCTTGTTCCGAACATTGAAGGATGGAGAAGATCTTTTCAATGGAGTTGATCCATTCTTCAGCGATCGTGGGATCGGATGATCCACTAAAGGTAGGAGGGATTTGCCTCATGAATCTCTCGATAGAGATTTGTTCTTTCTTAGGGGGGGGGTTGAACATTCCTCTTGACCTGTGTTTCTATTCAATGCTTGATTTAGCTGAGAGAGAAACATGACAAAGTTCGCGATTCCCACTCCCATTGGATTGGGCATCTCATTAGTACAGTCATCACACTGATCTTCACATCGATTGTTAGCCCGAGTCCTCCTATTACTGGCCATTGGCTGGAATAAAAGGAATTTTAGGGGTAACACATAAAGATTAACCCAAAGACAAAAGTTGATGACTTATAAATAAACTTTCATTTCCTTAACTCATGAGTCTATAGGATTTAATCTAGGCTTTTCATGATCTACTTTCTAACATATATTCTTAGGGGAATTGTTTCCCTTAATAAGGGTTCATACTAAGATTTTGAATTTTTTAAAACATATCCCCTAGGAGTGTCGTAACCAAGAGTGCATCAAGGCCCGTTTTCATGCACCAGTTCCCGTTCGAGTCTAGCTCAAAGCAATTTTTTCGGGTTTTACCCCTAGGATACATCTGTGCCAGAGCTGCCTCTACCTGCTCGTATCCTGACAGGGATGTATTTGTCTGATAAACAGCTTACTCAGTACTTACCAAAACTTAGGGATGTTTTTATTATATTTAGTCTTGTCTCTAAGGATTTACAATGGTTTCCTAATCCAAAAAATAACTAAACCTATCCTCTGATACCAACTATGACAACCATGCTTTTATTACAAACTTAAACATGATTTGTAACATAAAATTTAACTTGTTACAACAAAGAAGATCGAGAGGTTTAGTGTCTTTGGGGCTTAAGATCATTACATAAAAACATGAAACATTAAATAAAACATCTTTATTGAAAACTTCCTTTACATGACCACTACATTACCTCGTACTTAGCATTGCATGGGATAACCTGAGGACATGCATAAGAAAAGGGTGAGCTATAAAGCCCAGTAAGGGAGTAAAAATGGAATAACATGAGGAGTAAAATACATGTTAGACAATAGTCATATCAACAGTGAATAAAAGAAACATGAACATAATGGTGTGATAAATCATGATAATCATAACATGGAAATGTGGCAGCAACACTTATCATGGAATTAGCATGAGCCAAGGCTCATTGCACATGGAGCATGAGTAAATCTTCATTGCACATAAAGAACGATTAAACCCTCACTTCACCTGAATTAGCATGATTCAATACTCATTGCACATGACGTTTCATGATACTATACTTTACCCAATGCATTGGAGTGCTATAAGGGTGCACCCTTCTTAAACATTTCATTTCATGCATAAGTGTGCCACATGGATCATAAAACATGGATTCATAAAACATAATCATTTATTCCACGATAAAGGAATGTGGAATTCATACATGAAACTATACAATCAGTAAGTAAATTTCCATAAAGTTGAATCCCCTTGATGGATAAATGGGCACGGTATTCACTACACAGTAACATTGGCTTAGAAAATCAGTGCGATTATGGCAGCGTAACGGTGTGACATAAGAATTCATAAAAATGGTTTATGAGAGAGAAATGGGTTCCTCATCATATTTACATGTAATGGAATGTAAGGAGGTCATATAGATACATGTCCCAACAATTTAAATGGAATTTAGATTCATGATACAAAAGTATAGCTTGAATGTAAAAGAAGAGAGAGAAGTTCCTTTTAGAATTTCGGCATAGTAATGGGTGTACATGGGAGGAATTTAATGAGAGATAAAGGGGTATCCCATCAATAAAACATTAAGAGGGCAGTATGGGGGAGGTGCGAAACCATACCCCAACATTCATAATTGAAATTAAAAGGGCAATACAGCTTAAAGAAAATTGACAGAAATGGGAAAGGAAGAACAAACCCTTACTTGGAAGTGTGCTTCCAAAGGCTAGAGAGAGGCTTGTGAGAGGCTTCTTGGGAGCTTGGGGCACCTTGGGAGGATTATAGAGAGAGTTGCGGAGAAGTTGGACGATCTCCAAGGGCTTTGAGTGAGGATGAAGTGGGAGCTTGGGTGGGTTTATATAGAAAAGGTGAGGGAATTCTATATTATTTAAGTTTGGGACCCCTTATATTAAATTAATCCAAACCACAAACCATCCCATGGTTTTTGCCCATGGTTTTTGGAAAAGGTAAGAGGAAAACATTATTTTATAAGGCCAAGTTCCGAACATCTTAAAATATTAGGTTTGCTTATGTGGAGGTGAGTCACACTCCCATGGAAATTAATTTAAAAAGGCAAGGTGTTGAATAAGTCTTGAGGGGTCCATTAATGTTTTGAAAAGTAAGTCAAACAAACCCAAAATCACATTATTTTAATGTTAAAACATATATTTCCCAAACATAAGGATTATAGTATTTTATTACATCACCATTGGGTCATTATGATGTCATAAAACACATTATATATTTAAACGGTATTTAATTTTTACTCAAAAATTTGACTGTCTCAGAAAATTATGAAGAATTCCCTGTTGGATAATTTCGACGTCCTGATTCCAAAAATAATATTTATTTTATCTAAATAATTTTCTAAATATTTGAATATTCACTTTTAAAATAAAAACCGACATTTATAAAAAATTCACGGGTTTTGACAGAAATGGTTTTCAAACCTTAATAAAAATTATAATTGCATTCATAAAATTATAAGATCATTTATATTTAACAAAAAATAATTCAATAATAATAATATTTTATTAAAAAAAATATTTAATTCAAAAATACCTTAATTTAATAAAATATAATTCTTAATTAAATAATAACTAAAAACACCATTTGTACTTTAAAAAATATTTACAATGTATCAAAAATGAATCGAAATTATATTCATTATTATATACAAAACAATAATGTACATGAACATAGTAATACTTATTTATTACATAACCCCTTAAAACAGCCGCATAAGACCTAAGGGTAAGGTGTGCGATGGTGACAGACTCTTGGGGTGGCTCGGATAACATCCCTCGAGTGGTAATTTCAATCAACTTCCACTTTTCCCATAGATGGTCACATTCGAGCTTGAAAAGATGAAGCTAGGATTGGGATAGGTCAGGGGTGAATCCCAAAGACTCCACCTCTTTTCCAAGCTCCGACAAATAGGCTTCGTACGGGGCAATTCTACTGGATGAGGCCATCGCTTCCTTTTTCTGAGTAAATTGGATTTGTTAAAGTCATATATTTATACTAATCATGTGATTAATGTTCAACGACTCTATTAGAAATGGTCAAAATTCTTAACATATAACCAAAGAAGTTGACATCTTTCATAAAGATACATTTAACTAGATCAAAAGGGATTTTCAATTAATGAAACTTTGGGTCGTTACAATATTCCCCCCTTAAGAAATTTCTCCCTCAAAATTTTCCTTTTCCCACACTAAAAAAATGTGGGTAACTCAGATTCATCATATCCTCCGACTCCCAAGTTTCTTCTTCAAACTTTTGGTTTCTCCACAACACCTTGAAGAGGGGAATTGTCTTATTTCATAGAACTTTTTCTCTACGATATAAGATCTTCACTGGTTCCTCCTCATAAGAAAGATCATCTTCCAATTGTACCACCTCAGAAGAGAGTACATGTGAAGGGTCCGGTATGTACTTCCTTAAAAGGGATACATGAAACACATCATGTACTTTGGCCATGGTAGGTGGAAGTGCTAGTCGATAGGCCACAGCCAAGACACGATCAAGAATCTCGAAGGGGATGATGTACCTTGGATTTAACTTCCTTTTCTTCCAAAACCTCATGATCTTCTTCCATGGAGATATGCCTAGAAAAAACATGTCTCTAACTTTAAACTCAATGTCTCATCGACGGTTATCTGCATAACTCTTCTGTCGACTCTGAGCTTCCATGATATGCTACTGAATGGTTTTCACCTTCTCCACCATTTCCTCGACCATTTCTGGTCCAAGCAGCTTATGTTCACCGACCTCATCCCAACATATCGGTGTTCTGCACCTTTTCCCATACAGGGCTTCATATGGTTCCATTTGGATGCTCGAGTGGAAACTGTTATTATAAGATAACTCAACTAGAGGAAGATGTTGATCCCATCATACCTTTAAGTCCATTGAGCACGCTCTCAACGCATCCTCAAGTGTTTGGATAGTCCGCTCTAATTGGCCATCAGTTTGAGGATGATAGGCCATACTGAAGTCCAGTTCAGTATTCAGAGCATGTTGAAGACTCTTCCAAAACTTAGAGGTGAATCTTGGATCTCGGTCAGACACAATAGATAGTGGTACTCCATGCAACCTTACCACTTCCCTAATATATATCTGTGCCAGTTGATCCAAAGAGAAATCATCCCTAATAGAAATGAAGTGTGCAGTCTTTGTAAGATGATCCACAACAACCCAGATTACATTGTTTCCTTTGGATTTCCTCAGATGTCCGGTGACAAAGTCCATGGTGATGTTTCCCATTTCCATTCTGGTATGGGCAATGGTTGCATCATTCCCTTAGACTTCTTCCTCTCTGCCTTCACTTGCTGACACACCATGAACTTTGATGTATATTCAGCGATCTCCTTCTTCATATTTTCCCACCAAAAGTTTTCTCAGAGATCTTGATACATCTCTGTGCTCCCTGGGTGAATAGATAAATTTGAACTATGTGCATCATCTAAAAGTTACTTCTTCAGCTCCGGATTTGAAGGAACACATATTATTTTCCTAAACCGCACAATTATTTCTTCATTAACATTAAACTCTGAAGATTTCCCATTTTTGATAGCTTCCACTTTTTCTTGAATTCCCACATCATCCTTTTGAGCATCCATTAACCTTTCCAAAATAGATGGTTGAGCAATCATTTGTGAAAGGATTGATGATGTTCCCTTCTTTATGATTCCCACTTCCATCTTCATCAAGTATAAGAAGATTGGATCCTTCTTAATTCTCATCATCGATAGAACCGTTGGATCCTTTCTACTTAGGGAATCTGCCACCTTGTTCGCTTTCCCAGGGTGGTAATGTATTAAACAGTCATAATCCTTGATGAGCTCTATCCATATTCTATGGCTCATATTAAGCTCTTTATGCGTGAATATATATTTAAGACTCTTGTGGTCAGTATATATCTCACATATTTCTCTCCATAGAGATAATGTCGCCATATTTTCAAGGCAAAGATCACATCCGCCAACTCCAGATCATGTGTTGGATAGTTTCACTCATGGATTTTCAATTGCCTTGAGGCATAGGATATCACTTTATCATTCTGCATCATCACACAGCCTAAGCCCTTCTTTGAAGCATCACTGAATACCACAAAAAGTTCCCCACTTGTGGGTAAAGTGGGCACAGGCGCAGTGATAAGCCTCCTTTTCAACTCCTTGAAACATTCTTTGCATTCATCACTCCAAGAAAACATTACTCCCTTCCGAGTTAGCTTGGTAAGAGGGTTGGAAAATCGTGAGAAATTTCTCACAAATCGTCGATAATATCCAGCTAACCCTAAGAAGCTGTGGATATCCGTTACGGATGTTGGCCTCATCCATCCCTCAATTGCATCTGTTTTGGAGGGGTCCACATATATCCCATTGCTTGTGATGATATGACCCAAGAATGAGACCTCCTTCCACCAGAACTCACACTTGCTATACTTTTCATAGAGATTCTCCTTGCGCAAAGTCTCTAGTATAGTTTTAAAATGCTCCTCATGTCCTCCTTGGTTTTGGAGTATATTAGAATATCATCTATAAAGACTACCACAAATTTGTCAAGGTAATCTCTAAAGACTCTATTCATCAAGTCCAGGAATATTGCTGGAGCATTGGTGAGTCTGAAAGGCATTACTATGAATTCATAGTGCCCGTATCTTGTACGAAAAGCAGTCTTGGGGATATCATCCTTCTTCACCCTTACTTGATAATATCCCGACCGCAAGTCCACCTTGGAGAAGTTTTGTGCTCCACGTAGCTGATCAAAAAAGTCATCGATTCTTGGGAGAGGATACTTGTTCTTTATCATGATTTTGTTAAGTTCACGATTATTGATGCAAAGCCGCATTGACCCATCCTTCTTCATGACGAAGAGGACTGGTTCACCCCATGGTGAAGCACTTGGGCGTATAAACCCTTTATCCAGATTCTCCTGTAGTTGTTTCTTCAACTCTTCAAGCTCAACAACAACCATTCTATATGGATTCTTGGATATTGGTAGCTCCCCAGGTATAAGATCAATTGAGAACTCAACATCTTTTCTTGGAGGAAGAGCATGCAGTTCTTCGAGAAACACTTCAGCGAATTCCATCACAATAGGCATTTCTTCCAGAATTGTTTCTTCCTTGGACTCAATCATCTGAGCCAGATACGCGTTCTCATAAGGTAGTAATATCCAAGCTTGAGATGATGGAGCTAAATGAGATTCATCTTCCTCCTGACACTTGTAATGAATCAGGGGTCGATTCTCCATTTGGAGTTCGATTTCCCTCTCCCGACAATTTATGTTTGCTCTACATAAAGAAAGCCAATCCATGCCAAGAATTGCATCACATTCCACCAGAGGGAGTATGACGAGGTTCGCCGGGAAATTCAATCCTCAGATTATAATAGGGGAGGACTTATACTCATGGGATGTAATGATTTCCCCATATTCTATACTCCCCGACATCTTCACTTCCATGATTTGTGGTGGTGCTGGGATTGTTCTACTAAACTTTCAAGATTTAAAAGAATGCGCAGAACCTGAATCAAAAAGTACGTTCGCTATTCTTGAATGAATAACTAGCGTACCTGTCACCACTTTGCTGTCGGGGTTCACTTCGGCAGAAGTGATGGAAAAAGCTCTTCCTTACTTCCTTGGAGGTTGTTGGTCGCCTCCGAAAACCCTTGGATTAGGGCACTGATTTGCAAAATGACACGGTTCATTTCATTTGTAGCATTGAAAAATGCGTTGAGGTTCTAATGGAGCGTTCGTCTCCTCTGTCGCAACCGTGGGTCTTTCTTGATGACAGTTAACAGCTAGGTGCCCTTCTCTTCCACACCTGAAGCATTTTCTCGTCGCCTTAAGGCAATTTCCAGGGTGCTTCTTTCCGCACTTTTGGCAAGTGGGGTGCTGGATCTTCTTAGCACCGTTGGATTTATCCATCGGACCACCAGCATTGAAGTACACCTTACGCTTCTTGTCCCCATGATACCCCTGTGATTCCCTGATCTCCATTTCAACCTTGAGGGCACATCGGACAATTTCCTCATAGCTGTCGAAGTCACGGATCGCTAATGCTTACCGCAAAGTAGGCTTCAGCCCACCAAAGAAGCGGTCAACCTTGCATTCGGGGGTAACGACAAAGACGGAAGCATATCATGCAAGCCTTGTGAAGTTTGCCTCATACACTCCAACATATTCTTCATCTTTTTTCTTGAGGGAAAGGAAGTCCCTTTCCATCTTAATCCGGAGGGTGCGTGGAAAATATTTATCGAAAAACATCTTCTGGAAATCCTTCCATTCCAATGCCTCGATCTCCTCCTCAGGGTTCGTATTTTTGATCAACGTCCACCATTGATCAGATTCACCCTCCATATGATTGGTATCCAGGAGAACCTTCTCTTGTTCAGAACATTGAAGGATGGAGAAGATCTTTTCAATGGAGTTGATCCATTGTTCAGCGATCGTGGGATCAGATTATCCACTAAAAGTAGGAGGCCTTTGTCTCATGAAGCTCTCGATAGCAATTTGTTCTTTCTTAGGGGTGGGGGGTTGAAAGTTACTCTTGACCTGTGTTTCTATTCAATTCTTGAGTTAGCTGAGAGAGAATCATGAAAAAGTTTGCGATTCCCGCTCCCATTAGATTGGGCATCTCATTAGTACAGTCATCACACTGATCTTCACATCAATTGTTAGCCTGATTCCTCCTATAACTACCCATTGGATGGAATAAAAGGAATGTTAGGGGTAACACATAAAGAGTAACCCAAAGACAAAATTTGATGACTTATAAATAAAATTTCATTTCCTTAACTCATCAGTCTATAGGCTTTAATCTAGGCAGTTCATGATCTACTTTCTAACATATATTCTTAGGGGCATTTTTCCCTTAATAAGGGTTCATACTAAGATTGTGAATTTATCAAAACATATCCCCCAGGAGTGTCGTGACCAAGAGTGCAGTAAGGCCCGTTGTCGTGCACCAGTTCCTGTTCGAGTCCAGCTCAAAGCGGTGTTTTCGGGTTTTACCCCTAGGATACATCTGTGCCAAAGCTGCCTCTAACTGCTCGTATCCAGACTGGGATGTATTTTTCTGATAAACAACTTACTCAGTACTTAACAAAACATAGGGATGTTTTTATTATACTTAGTCTTGTCTCTAAGGCTTTAGAAGGGTTTCCTAATCCAAAAAATAACTAAACCTATCCTTTGATACCAACTATGACAACCCTGCTTTTATTACAAACTTAAACATGATTTATTACATAAAACATCACTTGTTACAACAAAGAAGATCGAGAGGTTTAGTGTATTTGGGGATTAGGATCATTACATAAAAACTTAAAACATGAAATATAACATCTTTATTGAAAACTTCCTTTAAATGACCACTACATTCCCTCGTACTTAGCATTGTATGGGATAACCTAAGGACACGCATAAGAAAAGGGTGACCTATAAAGACCAGTAAGGTAATACACATGGAATAACATGAGGATTAAAATACATGTTAGACAGTATGAATATCCATAGTGCATAAAATAATCATGAACATAAAGGTGTGATAAAGCATGATAATCATAACATGGAAATGTGGCAACAACACTTATCATCGAATTAGCATGAGCCAAGGCTCATTGCACATGGAGTGTGAGTAAATCCTCATTGCACATAAATCATGAGTAAACCCTCATTGCACTTGAATTATCATGATTCAACACTCATTGCACAAGACGTATCATGATACTATACTTTACCCAATGCATTGGAGCGCTATAAGGGTGCACCCTTCTTAAACATTTCATTTCATGCATAAGTGTGCCACATGGATCGTAAAACATGGATTCATAAAACATAATCATTTATTCCACGATAAAGGAATGTGGAATTCATACATGAAACTATACAATAAATAATTAAATGTTCATAAAGGTGAATACCCTTGATGGAGAAATGGGCATGGTATTCACTACACAATGACATTGGCTTAGAAAATTGGTGCGATTACGGCAGCGTAACGACGTGACATAATAATTCATAAAAATGGTTGATGAGAGAGAAAGGGGTTCCTCATCATATTTACATGTAATGGACAGTAAGGAGGTCATATAGATACATGTCCCAACAAATGAAATGGAATTTAGATTCATGATACAAAAGTATTGCTTGAATGTAAAAGAAGAGAGAGAAGTTCCTTTCGGAATTTTGGCATAGTAACTGGTGTACATGGGAGAAATTTAATGAGAGAGAAAGGGGTATCCCATCATTAAAACAAAAATAGGTCAGTATAATGGAGGTTCGAAACCATACCCCAACATTCATAATTGAAATTAAAAGGGCAATACAACTTAAATAAAATTGACAAAAATGAGAAAGGAAGAAAAAACCCTTACTTGGAAGTGTGCTTCCAAAGGATAGAGAGAGTCTTGTGAGAGGCTTATTGGGAGCTTGGGGCACCTTGGGGGGACTCTAGACAGAGTTGGGTAGCGGTTGGATGAACTCCAAGGGCATTGAGTGAGGAGGAAGTGGGAGCTTGGGTGGGTTTATATAGAAAAGGGGAGGGAATTCTTTATTATTTAGGTTTGGGACCCCTTATATTAAATTAATCCAAACCACAAACCATCCCATGGTTTTTGCCCATGGTTTTTGCAAAAGGGAAGAGGAAAACATTATTTTATAAGTACAAGGTCCGAAATTCTTAAAATATTTGGGTTTCTTATGTGCAGGTGAGTCACACTCGCATGGAAATTAATTTAAAAAGGCAAGGTGTTGAATAAGTCTTGAGGGGTCCATTAATGCTTTGAAAAGTAAGTCAAACAAACCCAAAATGAAATTATTTTAATGGTAAAACATATATTGGCCAAAAATAAGGATTATAGTATTTTATTACATCACCATTGGGTCATTATGATGTCATAAAACACATTATATATTTAAATGGTATTTAATTTTTACTAAAAAATTTGACTGTCTCAGAAAATTATGAAAAATTCACCGTTTGATAATTTCGACATCCTAATTCCAAAAATAACATTTATTTTATCTAAATATTTTTATAAATATTTTAATTTTCACTTTTAAAATAAAAACTGACATTTATCAAAAATTCACGGGTTTTGACAGAAATGGTTTTCAAACCTTAATGAAAATTATAATTGCATTCATAAAATTATAAGATCATTTATATTTAATAAAAATTAATTTAGAAATAATAATATTTTATTAAAATATTATTGAATTCAAAAATCCCTTAATTTAATAAAATATAATTCTTAATTAAATAATAACTAAAAAGAGAATTTGTACTTTAAAAACTATTTACAATGTATCAAAAATGACTAGAAATTATATTCATTATTATATACAAAAAAATAAAGTACATGAACATAGTACTACTTATTTGTTACATAACCCATTAAAACAGCCGCATAAGACCTAAGGTTATGTTCGAGCTTGACAAGATGAAGCTCAGCTAGGGCTTGGTCAAGGGTGAAGCCCAAAGACACCACCTCTTTTCCGAGCTCCTACAAATGGGCTTCGTATGGGGCAATTATACTGGATGAGGCCATCGCTTCCTTTTTCTGAGTAAATTGGATTTGTTAAAGTCCTATATTTATACTAATCATGTAATTACTGTTCAACAGCTATATTAGAAATGTTCAAAATTCTTAACATATAACCAAAGAAGTTGACATCTTATAAAAATATTTTTCATAAAGAGAAATTTAACTAGATCAAGGGGGATTTTCCATTAATGAAACTTTGGGTCTTTACATTATCTCTAGTATTAAGAGGTTTATGACATTGATCATCATTATTAAACTTCAAATTTGATTAATGGTTATCATAATTCTAATACTCCCTACATTTGAAACATTATAGTTTGGGTGGTTAATTAATTGGTTATTTATCTACATCATTAGTTAGATTTTTCTTCCCATCACTTTGGAATTTGATTGCCCAATGTCCTTCATTTCCATGATTAAAAACAATTACAAGTCCCAATTAAGATAATTTCCTCCATGTTTTTTTCCAAAAATTGAGAATAAAGGTAATAATACCTTATTGTATCCATGGTTTTTATTATTATAATTTCATTCGAAATCCATAATAATTTTCTTATTAGAACTATGTGATGGATGGGTAATTCCAATATCTATATCCACCTTAATATCACATCGCATGAATTATTCATAGCTATTATTTTCCTTTATGGGTAACACCCTTCATAGACATGGTTTTAATCCAATTATGAATCAATAAACCTTACTCTCCAGTTATATGGTAATACAAGAAGTGTACTTCACGTGCCCTGTAAAATTATTATAAAATTTATTAATGGATTTACTATACTTATTCTTCAGATTGAGTAATTCTTTATCTACTTACATATGAAGAATACTAGGAAATTACTTATGAAAAATAATATCCTAAACTCATCGCACTCTATGGAGTCAATTTCATCCAATTGACTCATATTATTGATAAGTTTCCACTATTGATTTGCTTCAACTTCCAAAAAATAAACAACCAAAATAGAATTTTTTATATTTCAAAAAATATAGAATTGAAAATATATTTCATTCACATTGATCTATTTCATAGAATATAGTGGATTAGCAGACCAACTAAAATAGGATGTATGATATCTGATAAAGGACTCAATAAAACTTTTTTCAATACTTTTATCATTTCAAATCTAAAAATGATTCAATTTTTGATAATTTTTTAAGTATAGAAATCAGAATTTGTATTCTAGAATCCATAATATTTGGTTAATCAGGAGGAAAATCATTAAATTTTCTATCACATTCCTCATTAACATAGTTCATTTGGGTTCCATAAATTTACTAAATCAAAAAATAAAAGTGTCAAGAATAATAATCATAGTTGGAAACCATTTATCATGAGAAAACATTTATAGGATTCTAAAATACGGACACCTTTTTTCAATAGGTGAAATCTTAGATAAAATCAATATCATTTATAGGATTAATATATTCAAATCTTTCATAATTTTTCAAAAATATAATGTGACTTTACCCAAGTGTGTCCCCCCTTGAGAGTGGAAAACTAGGTGAATAGTAAGGGTAGACACACCATGCACTAGAATAATGGTCGATATATAATCGAATAACTCTTTTTAGGGTTTTTCCCAAGGTTTTTCTCTTTTAAAACCACATCAACTTTTAGAATCTATATTTGGATGTATTCTTAAGAAAAACACACTTCGTTCTTTACCATTACATAGGCCATTCTTCTATTCAGAGAATTATAATATTGTTTCTCAATAAATTTTTCTTTCCCTTGTTTCAAAAGATAAATAAACCATTCTATGACAGCATCAATAATGACCCATACTTCTCATATATAGATATTACATGTTATTAAATGAGTTTTCAATATATAACATTACAATCCACACCAAAATCATATAGGTTTAATGTATTTGGAAACATGGATATATAAACAAAATTTTCATAAAATATCTAAATAATATCCCACTAATTTATTTATAACTTACACACACCATATGAATATAAAAATTAAAATATTTCTTCATACCATAGGGAATGGAATTGTAATATAGGGTAAGCTTAGATGCTCAATATGGGTAATAATGAGAGATATTTATGATAAATTAAACATAACATGATAATAAGGGTATGAGAACATGATATTAACATTTTAAAACCATAACTTGTATATCATAGATCATAATATTGAATCATAGAATAAATATTGTTTTTTCATAATAAATTAATCATAAAAGAATCAAATAACATGAGCCATGAGAACATAACATTGGCATAAGAAATAAGTTATTGGAAAATAAAAAATCATAGAAAATAATTTACATAGACAAGTATAACTACCAAAAATATCATAATGGATTAATTTAACTCTAAATTCTATATTATACTTTTTCAAGGTTCACTCTCAAGATTATCATAATAGAAAGAGTCCCTTACTGAATCAGTTTTATGACCCATTATAGTATTTTTTATCTCATGAGAATCCCATATTTACCTAATGAATTAGAGGGATATATAATTTCAGTTCCACCCATCAAATAATCCTAATACATTCATATTTATACCAAAATATCATAAAACATTCATAATATATGATATCTTGTGGAAAATAAATGGGTTTCATAAACATTTCATCAATTCATCATAGAATAACCCGTGTAAAAAATGGTTTTTGTAAACATCTCATCATAGTAATCATAAACCATCATGAGAAAGAACAAGTATGGTTTCATTCGATCATATCCTTAGTAAATAATAAGTAACATCAAAGGATGTCATCCTAAATGATGATTTCTTTAAAAGATCGTTGTAACATTTCTTGAGGAAAATACCCTTTTTTACTTTGTACTCAATTTTTAAAATCTAAAAACTTCCCAAATATTAAATAAAAAATTATCTTTGAAAAGAAACATGGAAACTATTTATGTATGGTTAAAATCATTGAATTTTCAAGATGAAAGGAAAACTGATTCGTGTCATCTACATTAAAAAAATATTCCTTTCACATTTTTGAGAAAAACTCAAAAGTGACTCATTCAAAAATCAAGAGGAAGTTTATAATTAAACAATTTTTTAAAAATTATGTCATGGGTAAAATGGATTTAAAAAATAATAGGATAATAGTGAAACCATTCTTGAAAATATATTGAGAAAACAAGGACATGTGATAATAAAGTGGTTTGACTGAAGATACAAATTATGATGGTTTTCCTTAAAAAAATATTTCAGTGTATTAAGATCATAAAAAGTATAAAATGATAAGAAAATGGGTAATAAATATAAATAACTATAGGCTAAGAAAATTAATGTGTTTTTTTAGAGTAATATCATAAAATTTCATCATCAGAAACTTTATCGTAAACAATCCGGATGAACAATGAGATTCTAACATAAATCCCTGACCTCAAGTTTGAAGTTCAGAAAATGTACTTTAAACTCTATTATTATAAATTAGAATTTATTTTAACTCTATTAAATAGTGATTTAAATTATTATAATAACATATCTAATCAACTTATAACATTTTAATAACAATTTTTTAATAAATTTTTATTAAAATAATTATTTCTAGGAGTTAGTTGTTTCACTTTTTCAGATGAATTTTGGTTCTCTAGTCTTTATCCTTTAACTTTGATCACAGTTCCATCATATACAACATTTTTATCATGATATAAATATAAATTAATTTATAAATGATAGATATAGAAAAATTAATTATATTTTTAATGGAGATGGTAGGCCATACGTAAGCGTGAATGTTGTTTCCACTTTCTCATGAATTGAAAAAAATAAAGGTAAATAATAATTAAAATTTACCAAATAATTATAATATCATATGTATTAAATATAATCATTAAATATATCCTTATTAAAATCCATGTAATTAAAAATTGAAAAATGAACCACATCACTTTGTAGAGGTCGTAGTCTACACGTACGCACAAGCGATGTTATCGTTTTCCTATAGATATGATGATAATAAGGAAGATATGATATTATAATTATATAAGAATAATTATATCATAAATAATATATATAATAATATCACCCTTTATAATAACCATCTATAAATGTTGTTGATGGAAAATGAATTATATCGCTATATGGAGGTGGTAGTCCACACATACACACGAGCAATACATTCACTTCCCATTTGATGGGATAGAGGGTGGATATTAGTGGTTACATTATCATTATAAAATGTTAGTTTATTTTTGATATTTAATTTATCATTTTATTACAAATACCCAATATTTATGTGAGTTTAAATAAGAAATAAATTAAAATAGTTCAGGTATGATGATTACCACTTCTTTGATAGGCCTCCTTTAGATATTTTTATAAGGACCCTTGTAATGTTATTTAAAGAATAGAATAATTAATAATTAATATATGGGGATCTTCGGAAGATAATTTTGTAAGTTTTTATTGAACTATATGGGTTAAATTGGTGCAAAGAAGAAAAATTAGGGGTGTCTTTTTGTTAACGGGGGAGAGGACACACTTGAAATTTCATAAATAATTGAAATATAATAAAGTCACACTTAAGAAAAAATCTTTTAAATGAATGGAGATTAAAAGTTAGGGTATTATTAGGTAAAAATATTTCAAAACAATATGATTTAGAAAAGTTTAATTGGTAATCTTGCACTTATCTCTTGGTTTAACCCCCTTGGTAAACCTATTTTAAGCTCAACTGTTGTGATAAATATTTACTATTTTTACAATTCATTATGAAAAAAAAACAAAATTTGACTCATTTTCAAATTTATTAATTTTTATTAAAAATATAGAATACATTTTATAAAATTTAGTTCATATACGTTTATGAATTTAATATTAAATTAAACTTGTAACATGCGATGAAGAGTAGTTCTCTATAAAAATGTTTTCTTATGTACACAATTATTTTATACCAAAATACCACATAAAATTAATTATAATGATAATTATTAGATTATTAAAAATAAAAATGAACTAATATTACATTAAAAATATTATTTTAAAAAATAGAACTTTGTAATATCATGAAATGAAATAAAAAAAGCCAATAAAGATATGTATTTTTAATAATTCATTGAAAAATAAATATTTTAATAAAATTATAAAAATTTCACTCTAGGATAATTTTAGAATTATGATATAAAAACTAAAGTTCATCCTATAAAATACATTTTCTTCCAGGGAAAAAATAATTGTATTATTTTGTCACAAAGAGAAATAAATTTCTTTTTTGAGGAAATGAATTTTGGAAACACATGAACACTTTACTAAAAATTGAGTACTTAATTATCAATATATATTATTTATCTAAAAACATTGTATATAATTTTAAAAATATTCTTATTTATATTCAATCCACCAATTTAATAGCTAGGTTTTTAGGATACACTATATTATGGTTCATTTGTACTTGTGTTTTCATGTATTACAAGCTATTGAATAAATATAATTCATTCAAAGAGAAATATATCATAAAATATTCGGTTGTTAAATTATTAATGAGATATAAAAAGATAATTAACATTAAATAGAGGAATACCCCAAAATAATAAATTAAAGGTGCAGTGAACTCAACCATTAGGTGCATCTAAATCCCAGAAGGGGAGATGCATCCAGGCTATAAGGACTCCTCAAACAAAAACTATCAAAAACTACCTCTAACATGAACCACCATAAAATACTATTAAAAAATATTACAAATCTACTTGCTCTATGCACATCCCGAAATTATGTGATGTATAAAAAAACATGTGGGGGAATAAATCACACATGGGGGTTAGTATAAATATACACAATAGGACACCCCAAAAACCTAAAGTAAAGATAAATAATATTTCATCTCAAAACCCAAGACCAAGGAATAATAAAAAGTTTCATAAAGGAACTAGATATGATTTAAAGTCAAGAAAATCCTAAGAAACGGAATAAAAAAAATCTCCATGGTTTACCTCCATGAAGGATCACATCACATAAGTAGTCAACGACACCTAGGGTAATGAACGACCTATAACATTCGATGTTAACAACCCAGTTGTAAATCCACAAAGGATCAATATGATACTAGTAACCTAATGGAATCCACATGTGTCGATTCATCATAATACCTATGACTCATGATCTATAAAACTTACACAACATCCACACTACCTTTACGGAACAATAGTTGGGGACCAAACCTCATTGAGGTATGTATTTATCAACTATGGCAGTACCTGGCCTCTATAAAGAACCACGCCTTGGTATACTGGAGACTACCAACTCCCCAACCCATCTGTAAGAAGTCACTTACCTTTATAGGTGGACGAATTGTACCACATCATGCAGGGGAGTATTGAACCTGCCTATAGTATGGGGGACCCACATCACATTAGGATTAAGAGAGTACCAACCCCATACCTAAATGTGGAGGACTTGTACCCCAATATCATAAAGGAGTACTAAAAATATATCTTCCATATCAGGGACTATTCCAAGTTTTGAGTATGTTGCTAGGGGAGTATCTCAACCCCATGGACGCATGACGATTCACCGACACATGAGGGATTACTTGAACTCCATTTCTTCTCTATATGCCTATACAGAACGTATAAATCATATTTATAAATATACAATCCCAGACCCCTCAAAACATCACATAGATGGACTATGGAGGACAAAAGGATTATACCATCATTATTTATGTAGATAAATTCTCATAATAGACTAATCATATTTCAGAAACCATCACCTAGGTGAGAAATCATGAAGAATATTGTAAATTGTCCAATGAAAAGCATGTAAAGTAGGGTACATGACATATGGGACCCTTAAGAATGTTTGGTTGTATACTCTCATAGATAAATCCATGTGAATACCATGTAAACAACATGTATAATAATCATGAAGGGATATTCATGTTCTTCGACAACCTAATCTACGTTAACTATCTAGGTTCATGGAAAGTAGTTGTGGTACATAGTGTGTTGGGATTCTCAAGCTGGTCAATGTGTGACATAGATACAGAATGAGTACCCATTCCAGTTATACATTGTATCACATGAAGGAATATATAATGCATCTCTACATGAAATTGTAGTAATACTCAGCATGAAATTCCACATGGGCTACTAGCTTGTACAACATGTACACACTGAGCTGCCCCGACCTGATATACATTGCATGTATAATGGAGGTACATGTCATGTGTCTAGCTCTTAATCACATCATTTACACATTTTCACACTAAATTATATACTTTAAAGTTACATTGTGTGTTACCCAGACTCATATGGTATGTAATATTTATAAAATATCAAAACCCCAGCATCACAACCCTTTGAATTTCAGGACTCTAACACCCATAGGGACTTTGACACACCTTGTTGGGATAATTATAGGATATCCATTATCATATTGTTCATTTTCATTCATCCATTATTTATATTATGAATGAAACATGTCATGTTTTAATTATCATGCACTTGAACCCATGATTATCTAGTTATCCTCTATCATATCATCACAAAACAAAGCATGAACCCACGTGTGAGTAATGGGAGAATAATAATATAGAAGGTGGTGGAAAATTGAAAACCTGATCACCCCAGAATAATCACTCAATTAGGTTCATCAAATTGCATGAGTATGGGAAGATAATATAATCCATATTTAGGGTGGAATGATATCTCAAAAGTTATGAAAATTCAATGAATAAATTATTCCACAAAGAACATATTTATAAATGAATTATTTATTCAGATTTAAATAATAATATCAATGTTCGTCACCCTAAAAATTCTTCTCTAGGGAAATTATCCAATGGTAATTCCTAAAACAAAATTTCTAGAAAAACATGGAGTATTAATCCTCATGTTTATTCCATGATAGAAATTAAATAATAAAATATTTACACCAGAATAATAAGAGAATAAAAAATTTTAAAGCATAAAAATATTTTATCCATAACAAAATATTTTATAAAATTAAATTATTTAATAAAATATATTTTGGATCCATATCCTTTTCATATTATACAAAAATATCTTCAATAATAGTGGACACACAATAAATACGTTTTCGAATTTGAAGTTTATTTTCAATGTGCGTTCCATAGGAGAAAAAGAATAATATTTCCATGTATTACTCATTTTTGAAATACCGAGTTGTATTTCATATAGGATTTGATTTTAAAAACATTTATAATAGGAAATATTTTCCTTAAAATAATTTTTTTAATGATAGAATTATTTTTATTTAACAACCCTACAAAACTATCATCGAAGGGAAATTGGTAAATCAAATATTTACCCATTTAAAATACTCTACAGATATTCCTTGTCAATAATAAATGGAAAAAATTAATATGTATATTTTAATAATTAATCCTTCATAATTTTTATCCAATTAATTTCCATAGTAATTTAACTGATTTGATCTTATGTAGAATGGGACTGAATTAGACATCAAATGTTTGGAATGAAATTTTAGAAAAAAGAGCCTTACCTTAATGATGTATTGTGAATGCTTGATGATCGTGTCATGTACTTGGATCATTATCATCACCACCAGTTTTAAGGAAGAAAATTATACACTAAACAGAATACATTGTGTGAAGAGAGAGGGAAGGTGATGGATTTTTCTAGGGAGAAATTTGTTCCACCCATGAAAAATGAAATGGAGGAGATATTTCTATTCACAACTGAAATAAATTTTTTCAAAAGGAAAATATTTACTTTATATAAACACCTCCCATAAATAAAAATCAATAACCCATAATAAATCCATTTATAATTCCTTACATAATGGATGTGACAACCCAATAATACAATCTTCTAGAATTCTCGAAGCCAGATTAACACCACTAAGACACACGTGCACCACATCATTACCATGTGGCCATTCCAACACCACCAATCTATCAAATAAATAAAAATATTAAATTATTATTATACGATACAATGATGATGCTTGGTCATTGTATAGAAAACCAACACTATGGGAAAATGGGAATTTGCGACAGGTTATTTGCGATTGGATGATCATCTCGTCATAAATAATAGATATTTGTGATGGGGGGTAAGGACCCATCACCAAAGGTTTGGCATGAAATGCACAACAAACCACATAAAGGGAATTTGTGATGGGTTTTAATTCCCATCGCAAATGCCCGACCAAAGATTTCAGTATTTGCAACGGGATACTTGCCTTGTCGCAAAAAGTTTGTTGGAAGGTACCCATTTATGGCAGGGACCATCACAAATAACTTTTTACAGACCAACCATAATTAATGCGGGCAGTGGCATTTGTGACGAACCCCATCACAAATAATCTAACCTATATATACCCTTATCCATTTTCCTCTCATTCTACTCATTTCTCATATTCTCTCTCTTTATTCTGAAAAATTGTCTTCTAAATTTTTTCAAAGTTCAAACTTTTAAATCAGAGTATAATCCATGGACGTTATAATCTGAAAGCTTCGGTTTCAAGGTATTTATCTATTTTTTTGTTTAGTTAATTTATTTTATTTTAAATTATTTATAATTTTTGGTAATTAGATGAAATTAAACTATATTAGAATTATATATTTATTTTTTCAATATTTATTTTTATGAATAATTATGTCTAAGTGTTAATTAGAAATAATTAGTAATAATTATAAATAATTAGTAATAATTATTACTATTTAGTAATAAATTTTAATAATTGGTAATAATTAGTAATAAATTATAGTAATTAGTAATAAATTGAAATAATTAGTAATAATAAGTAATAATTGGTAATAATTAGGAATAATTGGTAATAATTAGTATTAATTAGTAATAATTATGATTAGTTAGTAATAATTAGGGTTAATTAGTAATAATTTGGTATAATTAGTAATAATTAGGATTAATTAGTAATAATTTGGATTAATTAGTAATAATTAGCATGAATTAGTAATAATTAGGATTAATTTTTAATAATTAGGATTAATTAGTAATAATTAAGTTTAATTAGTAATAATTAGGATTAATTAGTAATATTAAGGATTAAATATGATTAATTAGGATTAATTTGTAATAATTAGTAATAATTAAGATTAATTAATAATTAGTAATAATTAGGATTTGTTAGAAATAATTTTGGTTAATTTGTAATAATTATTACTAATTAGTAATAGTTAGTGTTAATTAATAATAATCAGGATTAATTAGGTTTGATTAGTAATAATGAGCAATAATTAAGATTAATTAGAAATAATTAGTAATAATTAGGAACAATAAGGAATAATTAGTAATAATTAAGATTAAATAGAAATAATTAGGATTAATTAGAAATAATTAGGATTAATTATTAATAATTAGGATTAATTAGGATTAATTATTAATAATTAATTATTAGTAATAATTAGTAATAATTAATAATTATTATTAATAATTATTAATAAATTGGAATAAATTCGAGTACATTGTGATAAACTAGCATAATTTCCCGCGGATTGGCGACATTACATTTGATTAATGCCTCAACTCCTTGAATCATTCTCCTACTGAAATTAGTATGAAAAATATACTCCGACGTATGTCGAAGGAATTTTTTCGTAGTGATTTTAGTCAGATAAAGTTACAAGGAGGTGAGTCTTCGGACAAAAGAGGCTCATTTTCCCAACGACTCGTCTATTTGGAACTTCTCCGACTAAAATCACTATGAAAAGTATAATCTGATATAAGAATATCAATTTTTGTATGCACGAGCATAGAGAATAGTGTGACAAGGTCTTCCTACTCTCCATCCTTATCGATATGAAAATGGATATTCGTACGTCATAGTAGAATTTTTATGGTGATTTTAGTCGGAGAAAGTTACAAGGGTATGAATCATCGGGAAAAAGAGTTTCTGCCAATTTTCTAGAAATTGTGCTACTGATAATTACCAATAATTAGTAAAAAATAATTGTATTTAATAATAATTAGTGCTAACTAGAATAATTTTTTCCAAATAAGTGTAGATAAGTATAAAAGCTTAAAAATAGTATAAATAACTATAAAATAATAGAAATTATTATAAATTTCTAGGAAAAATAATTTAATTATTTTATCTTTTTTGGATAGTGTTTATATTATATCTAGTTATACAAAACAACTAATTATTTCATATTTTTTAGAAAAATTTGGAATAAGGAAGTCAAAAATAGTCATTATTATATGTTTGTTCAAGGATAAATTAGTATAGGAATGCAAACAATTCTGGATTATATCCTATATATATTTAGGGTGGTCAAGCTTTATTATGATTTCCCTCATCAAAACTAGAATTATTTTATAAGATAAAATCAAGTATCCTTGTAAAAAATGTGCTCTGAGGAAATATGACACATTTCACAGTGTTGGAGGTCATTTGTGGTGTTTTTCTTTTCAACTAAATTATGTTTTTTTGGTATCAACATGGTGAATGTAGTTCCAGATAAGATACTAGTAATTTGGCTTCAAATCCAGCATAGTTTTAAAATTTAGTACATGATGTGGTGGGTCAATATTTTCAAAAAACTGAAACTCATGATGATATTGATTTAACTCCTGAGTTAAAACCTTCTGATTTATATGAGCTGTTGGGGTTCACTAAGGATTCCTTATATCGTGGTATCAAGATAAGAATGTTTGAAGTAGTTTCTAAATTTATGGATATTAAATCAGATAATGGAATGTCAAATAGTTGTTTTGATCAGATATTCTCTTTTTTAAAAACACAAATACCTGAAGGAAATGTGTTTCCTACAAATTTATATGAGATTAAGAGGCATGTTCTTTATCTGGATCTTGGTTATCAGAATATTCATGCATGTTCATATGTCTACCTATTATATTATGGTGAAAATGAGTCGTTGGATAGTTTTCTTACATGTGTGAAATTAAGGTAAAAAGAAGCTCAACCAGGAAGTCTAGATTTATTCCTATAAAACAATTGAGATATTTCCCTATCACACCAAGATTGTCATGTTTATTTATGTCTCAGAATATAGTAGCATTGATTTTAAGGCACAAAACCTATATTTCAACTGCTAAAAGATTAAATCATCCCCTGATAGAGTATCATGGAAAATTTTCGACCATGTGCATCTATATATTTTTTAGAATCCTAAAACATGCAATTGGGTCTTTCTACTGATAGTCTCTATCCATTTGGTTCTTACGATAGTCAGTATTCATGTTGGAATATATTTATAACTCTATACAATTTACCTTAAAGGATGTTGATGAAGGATTCAGATATCATTTTGACCTTATTAATTCTAGGACATCCGAAAATGAATATTGATCATTATTTGAAAATATTGATTGATGAGTTAAATTCACTTTGGAGTACTATGGTCAGTATATATGATGTTGCTATGAAACAAAACTTCCTATTGAAAGCTTCATTGGTGTGGACAATTAGTAAATTCCTAGTATATGGGATGTTATCTGGATGGAGTACACATATTCAAAAATCATGTATGTAGTTTGTGAGAGATGTTAATGTGTTTATTCTCATCAATGGAAAAAAACTTTCTTTCCTATCATCTTATATTCCTTCCAATCGATCATCCTTTTCAAGGAAACAAATATCTTTTTAGAAAAGGAATAATTGAAAAATATGGGCCTCTAATAATAATATCAGGTACAGAGTTAAAATCAATTGTCTCTTCATTTCCTCTCATAATATTTAGACCAACTATAATCCAACAAAAAAATTAATGAGTTTGGAAAAGAACACATTTGGATTAAACAGAGCATTTTTTACGATTATCTATATTGGTCTATCACATGTTGGATGTGATGAATATTGAAATGAACTATTTTGATAATTTATTTTATACATTTTTGGATACACCAGGTAAGACCAAAGATAATGTAAAGGGACAATTAGATCTTGCCAAAATTTTCAAGCTATCAGCACATGAACTGTTTGAAAATGACAGATCACAGAAGTTAATGAAACCAAAAGAAGCTTATACAATGTCCAAAGATAGATTCTTATTATTTTTCCATTGTATTGCAGATATGAGACTTTCATATGGTTATGCTTCTAATTTGGGTATATATGTCAGAAATGGTCATGTTACTGGATTTAAAAGTCATGAATGTCATGTTTTAATGGAAGGACTTCAACCAATTAGATTGAAATATTTGTTGAATCCTATGATTTGGGATGCTCTAATATACATTTAATATTTTTTTAGACATTTGTGTGTTAAAAATAGACTATTATTCATTAAGAAAACATTAAGAAGATGTCGTTTTAATTTGATGTGAACTGAAAAAAAAATGTTCCTGTTAACTTTGTTCAACTCAATGGAACATTTGATATTACATTTGGTGCATGAAACAAAATGTAGAGGTCTGGTACAGTTCTTATGTTTGTACCCATTTGAGATATACATGAAAAAAATAATGAAAAAAGTATGTAACAAAGAATTAGTTGAAGGCTCAATTGTTGAATCTTATTTAGAGAAGAAAATTTCTTTTTTATACTCTCATTACATTCAATCTAAATATTCCTCAAAACAAAACCGCATGGGCTGTAATGAGGAAAATGATAATGATGACATGATAAATCAAAAATCTGTTTTCAATAAGCCTGAACTTGGCTTCGGGGGATTTCCTAAACGATTGATTTCAGATGATAAACATCATAGAGCTCATACGTATATTCTGCTCAACTAAAACCAAATGAAACCATTTATACTGTGAGAGATCCAATAACTTATTCTATAGTTTTTTAAGAGTACAATAATATTATTTTATTTATAGGTTATAGGATAATCATATCAAGAAAAAGTTTCCACAAATTACAGCAGCAACTCTTGAAGAACATCATCAAAAAAATTCTACTGGTTTCAATAATTGGTAACATAATTCATTTTTTATTTCACATAAAAATTAAATTTAATACTTCTTATAGTGATAATTATTTTACAAATTTTTAGATATCTCAACATGCTGTGAAAATTGACAATCGATTGTGTGTATTGAGTATCTCATCATCCGAAATGGTTAAATCTTATAATTCACATGTGGTGAATGGTTTCCAATTTCATACATGTGCATATGGGGAATCTAAAAAACAATAAATAGTGGTTTTTCTGTGTGAGGATATCATCATAGAGAAACTGAAGTTGAATTTTATAGAATGCTAGAATAAATTATTGAACTGTGTTATCTGGGACAATATTACAAAATGATGTTTAAATGTTAGTGGTTGGATACTAAGAGAGGATTGCATGTTCATCTGATCTATAGAATTGTTGATATTAAAAATAAGTCTTCTTTTAGTAAATGAACAATTTATATTGCCTCATCTAGAACATCAAATTTATTATACAAATTGCTATGAAACTTTAGGAGAGTTGGTTGATTAGTGGAGTATAATAAAAACTAAATCTCAAGAGAATTCGTTTATTGAAAGTGAATGTGGTTCTACTGAAGTTTAAGGAATTGAATTTTTTCAAGATACTTCTCCAAATCCATATTTTTCACAAAGATACAAAAATATAATTGAGGAAACCCTACAGTTAATGGTCAATGGTGACTATGATGTTAATAATGTTACAAATGAATTTGAAATGACAAATATATAATGAAAATGAAACCAATATGGGAATTGATGATGATGAGGATGTAGATGAATAAATTGACATCGACAACTATGAAGATGAGGATAAAGATGGACACTAACATAGTTAAATGTTGGTTATAATCATATATAATATATAAATATTTATAATAGTTGTTTTCAACAATTTTCTAACAACACTCATTTCATGTATTAGATGGACGATGATCTGTATCATCTATTGCAGGAGACTGATCTACCTTTAGACGACTAGGATGTTGGATCATTTGAACCTCCGACTACTGGCAGTTCAAGAGGAACTCATAGTGGGGTGGTCTTACCCAACTGATGATTCCCGACCCTATCCCCGAGTGACATCCACATCTTGGGTTCGATCCACGCATGCGGTGGTATGTTTACATGTGTATTTAAGTTAGTTTTCATTAATTTATTTTAATTATATTTTTTTATTAATTTTTTTTTCATAGCTTTTTCTATATAGGTGTTGGAAAAGGGAGATCAATATTGCGTTATTATTTTTCTGAAACATGGGTTTCATGGGATCAGATTCATGTTGTTGTTCAGCACCAAATGTTCGAGCATTAACTGGTACATAAATAATTAACATTTAATTTGAAATTAATTTAAGTAATATTATAAATTACTTGTAGGTTTTATGGTATCTCATTTATAATAACATGCATGAGGCTATCTAGAAAGCATGGTAGAGAGCTATTCATCCTTGTTGCACTCAATTTTTGCATAATTTGAAAAGGAACGAAATGGGGAATATATGAGTGACAGAGTTTGATGAGACTTATTGTGTACACCAACCTCATTATATTTCTTCTTAGGTTTAGTATGGATTATTTACACACTAGTTGAGTAGGCAGTTTCAGAGTAGATCATCAGTAGGTCAGAAAAATTAAGGGAGACAGGAGGTGACACATTGAGCCGGTAGTCATACATTCAGTACACATATGGAGCATATGGTAAGAGAATTTTTTTTTAAATATTTTATATAAATATAAATGTAAATGGTTAATATTATATTCATGTAGGTAGTTACAAAGCCCTATATTAAGGATTTTAACATTTAGGGGAGAATGTACAGTGATCTATTCCTTAAACATATTAGAGGTGCTCGCCATCGTCAGATTATGGTCAGTATATTTTTTTTTGAGTTTTAAATTTAACTGAAAATAATATTTTGACTATTTTAATTTTAAATTACAATTATTGGAGTCATATGAGGTCGCGAAGTCTCAGACACATGGAGCGATTCAGAACAATACTGATGGTCAGACTAGTACCCACCAATTTGACGATGAAGCATGGATGATGGTGATCAAATATGCCTTCCAGAAAGGCCAAGTTGTTGGTATCAGCTCTCGATTGACCCATATGAGTTTTTATGGAACCACTGTGATGTCAATATCCAACTTGAGAGGAGGTCTTCGTGAGTCATCATCATATGATGCACAATATCAGGAGCACTATGAGCTCAGAGTGAGCTTATAGAGACTATTCATAGGGAGCATAAGGAGATGCATCAATGGCCGCAACAACAACATGAAGAGTTCCTACGATAAATGTAGAATCATTAGTAGGAGTTGGAAGATGAGATGCATCTATGGTGGCATCAACAAGAGCAGGACCAGATAGAGTACATGTGATGTCTGACTCGTAGTTTAGGTATGGAGTTCCCTCCACCAACTTCTCCACCTCCTCTAGATGACCCTCCCCCTTAGTGATGTATTTTTATTTTATAATGAAACATTTGAATGTAATTTTTTTTCTAATATTAACTATTTAATGTTTTAAATATTGTGTTTTTATATTATTGTGAATATTAAAGTTTTTTATTTTTTTATTTTTTTTATTAAATTTATTATTTTATTGATTAATATATTTTTATATTTTTGTGAATACTGTAGTTTTTATTATAATTCTAATATTATTATTATTCTTTTATTAATATTAATAATATTATTATTATTTCATTAATATTAATAATAATATTATTATTATAATATTTAATTATTTTATAAGTAATTTTATATTACTAATATTAATATTAATATTTCATTTATATTATTATTATATTATTATTATTATTGTTATTTTATAAATAATTTTATTCTACTAATATTAATATTAATATTTCATTTATATTAATATTATTTTATTTTATTTATTTTTATTTTTTCTCATCATTTGCGATGAGCACATCGTAAATAAATTTTTTTAAAATCAGGAAAACTATTTGCGATGGGTGGCTGACCTATCAAAATATGTTTTTTTTAAAAACATATGGAAACTATTTTTGATGGTGCCACTAGCCATCACAAATAATTACTTTTTGTGACGGACCGTCATAAAAGGTAAAATTTTCGAGACTCTTTTTTTTGTGATGGGCCATTTGTGATGGGACCTCGTCACCAACATACCATTCCAAATAGCTCTTTTTCTAGTAGTGAAGGAACATAATTTAAACCTCACATCATAAAAACATACCATTTCAGAAACAAACATGGTGTCAAATTTTAATTTCAAGTAACATTTTAGGCGTTATTAAATATTATCACTCACAAGATAAATATTTTTTTATTTTATAAAATTTTAATATCACCTAAAATTCAATTAGTTAAATGTTCAATAAAGTTGTCATATGTGTTTTCTAAGGTCAACCACTTGGGTAAATTTACTATTTTATCTTATTTAAGGGACCAAACTATAACACCCTAACCCAAAACACCTTTCTGAGATAGAGGTAAAGGTTTCCATAATCATGCATCTCTATAAGCCAAAGAATTATCACTAGTGGTGTGGGATTATAAATTATGGGGAGAATATTACCTAAAATAAGAGTAATAAAATTGTAGAAAGTAAACAAACAATATAAACATATCAAAAATGGAGTATGAATACATAAATAAATTAATAAAATGTTGTTAAAAATTTCATAATGAAGTCTTCACATCATACATACACATATCCAATCAAATATAAAAGAGTTTAGTTCCCACTAGGATGATCACATATAAAATATTGACTAAAATAAAATACAAACACTAGATTTACTACTACCCTCGGGCCACATTACACTCCCCATATTTAGATACCCATAAAGATTATCCATCCCAATCCCCTACACATATTGTGCTTTATACTTAATACATACATATGGTACACACATGCACCACAATGGTTGTGTTGGGTGTGGGAAATACATCTCATTAGGGTATCATAGAGTTTCCCTAGTATATGCCATCATATAATAGTATCCATGATGAAAATTAATATATCACACTATCCAATAATATGTTTTGTGCTTACCAAGCCACCAAGACACTATGTACATTGGGTCATCATGTGCTAACCAATCCACCATGATGATTGATCATACCTACTTCGATGCCATGATGAGATCCCATCATCACCTCATAATACCATACTGAAATGTAGCTCATACCTACAGAATCAAGGTACTGAATCATCCATGTCCTAGACTCCTACTCAAAAGAGAAATGTAAGGTCTTAAATCATAGTGTTAGATAGACCCCTATCACTCAAGGGAAGTCATTCATCCAATCATGGCCTCTACCTTATCACCTAATATATGGATCCTCATCAATTCCTCGACCCACCAAATATAACTCAAGTATTGGTTCATCATCTATACCTTATTTCACAATATAATAAGATAAACCTTCTTACTAAATACTATCCCCTATCTATAACCAAGACCTCCCACTAAAAGTATGGTCCACGACAACACCCTCCCACTCAAGGTGAATCCATTTGGATAAAGCAATAATTTACGACTTAAGGTATGATAAAAAAGCATTCACACTAAAACCCTATCACACTAATAGAGGTTCTTCTAGTTTCATATCACTCAGGGAATGGTGAGGCCTCAAGATCCATCTCCCACACTACAATATTTTTTTCATATGACAAGTTTATAAAACACAACCAGGGCACCCAACCCATCTCAAAAACTACCACCAAATTGTTAGTACTAACTCAATTCTATCACATCTCACTGACACCACAACCTATATGATAATATAACTCTAGACGCAAGGCCCAGACCATCCTCATCAAAATACCACATCACTCATAGTCCCTCTAACAAAGGTAGTCCTTATCTATACTAATCTAATCCCCTTACAAACCCAATGATAAGACCTAAATAGTTCCCATGACCAACACTTAGGTATCATCTCATATATCATATGGTAGATCTCTCATCCATTCACCTAAGGGAAACCCCTCCCAATCTCAAGTTATCTCATACAGAAGGACTCATCATACTTACAACAATCCCAAACACCAATCCATGCTCAATTGGGTGTCAGGCATCTTGCATGAGACATATAAACATCTCCTCTATCATCACTAGGTTTAAGAATATCCCCCCCCCCAAATCCATAGGGAAAGCATTATAGGATACCCTCATCTCATCTAGAACCCTGAGACCTATTTAAGGTTTCTCATCAACTCAGTTAACCTTCTCACCCTAGAGTGACAAAGTCTTCAGGTGATCCGATCTTACCCAAGTGTCAGAGATGACTTATTTCAGGGATTACATGGCTCATATCCATCCACAAAGTCCCATTTACATGAATGAAATCATAAAATAAATCATAAATAGGTATATAGATTTGTACTATATGGACCACCTATGTAATGACTCGAATTTTCCCAGTTTTTATTTTAGAAAAATTAAGGGAAAATTCTGAGACCATGCGGTGAGACGAAATTTGATTATGAGGTCTGATGTGGTCGGAATGATAAGTTGAAAAATGTTATGTTTTAAATAGTGTGTGATAATTCTTCCTAAAAAGGTGAAGTAACTCTTAAAAAGGAACCCAGATCAAAAATATAAGGACACCATTGTGTTCAGGATGGCAGGGTTACCCTAGGCGCGACTTAAATTTAGTCGGTGCGGGCCTCCCGTAAAAAAACTTTAAAATCGAATAACTGTAAATAAAATTATTTAATAAAATTATTTAATATTTTAAATCCTTATAACTCACTAATGGTGACTCACATTAGATATCTGAGACCACTGTTGAGCTTGTAAGGGCTTTTCTTTCCTTAGGCAGAGCCTAACATTGGCCGATGTGGGCCAACTATGGAATGTAGTTTTTGGGATGTGACCATAAATAAAATAATTAAATAAATATTATTTTACTTCCTATAATTCCTAAATTGTAACTTGTATTGGAAATATGAGAGTACCGTTGAGATTATGAGGGTGTGATTTCCTTAGGTAGTGTCTAGCCTTTACCACCACCGGTCTAGGGTAACCGTTAATTTTTTAGCGTTTTAAAGAAAAATAAAATAAAATAAATAATGTTTATTTTATTAAAAAATGTGTCATTGAAGTTCAATGTTGATCTAGCTATTTTATTTCATAAATGAAATATCCCAGCAATGTTGTAACCCAAGCATAACAGAAATATTTATTCATTTCATAAATGAAACATCGTAATGACGCGGTGACTCAGTGTAACTGAAACGTTGAAATGTGTTTCCTCCATTTAATTTTTTAATAGATATATGAAATCATCTTCATGATCCTAGTATTTCTATGAGTATCTAGAGGAGTGTCATTAGTGAGAGGTGAATTAAAAAAAATGAAACATTTCTACAAACAACGGATTCAGGATCGAGGAACGACAGACGACGAATGATCATTGAATGGATTCAGTTCAAATGTAGGAAAATTGAAGAATGAAGAATACAAGATCCAACCTTAGTTAGTAATCGATCCAAACCTAGGTAAGGGGTTTATTTCTAAGTGAATTACTTTTTTCTCTATTCTTTGGTTTGAGCAACGAACATAGATCAACCTACGAACAGGTTGACCCGTAGATCGATCACGTGTTTTGCGGGATGGGTTTTGAATTATGGGAAGTTAAAGGAGTTATATTCACATAATGATTTATGTTTTCTGTTGAAACTAATAACAAGGGAGAACCATGATAACATGAACAAAGGTCATGGTCCATCCTTCGTGTGTTCTTGGTGCGTTCTTCTTCGCTGCCTTCTTCTTTTTCTTTATGGCGATGACAATACTTAGTCCAAGAGAGACCACAGTGGCAGGATAGAACATGGTAGGAGGACATGGGAGATGGTGGAACCATGTGACCACTATCTCGGCAGCTGGTGGCAATGGAGGGATGCATTGGAGACTCGATTGGACGTAGCTGGGATCTACGTCCTGCGGCGGAGAACCGCGGTCCAGTTGGACCACAGTTGGAACCCTACGATGGTCTGTAGGGTCCAAATGGATGCGTTAAGCACCACATACTAGGATAGATTGAGCCGGTATACCATCGCGGGCTGGGAATAGGAAAACCAAGCCATTGGGCGACCCATCTAGAAGAAAACTGGCCGGCCTGTGTGGGTCAGGCTGGAGGAGGATCAGGCCGCTAGGCGGTCTAATGGGATGGACCCACTACCCAACGCAACATGTCCAGTACGCCCAATGGGCCTGGGTTATGGGTCAGGATGGATAGGGCTAGAAAAAACTCAACCGGGTCAGGCCGAGTTAGGTCGGTCTGACCAAGTCAGACCTGGCCCGACCCTACCCGCCCTTTTTAGTAAAACGAGCATAACTTCCAAACCGTGCATCCAATTGTTGAGTCATTAGTGGAATTGGGACCCCTGTGATGAGAAAATCATTTTAACATACTCCATTTGAGATTTATTAGAAGTTGAAATAAGTATGATGGATTGAGGAGTATATTTTCTTGTAACTAAGTGCGCTATGAGCAGACCTAGGGGCCCAACACACGAGCGGACCCTAGTGGCCCAGGAGATGAGCAGACCTTAGTGTACCATAACACAATGGGACCTTAGTGGATCATATCATGAGTAGAACATAGTTTCCCAAAACATGAGTAGACCTCAATGGACCAACAGATGAGCGGACCCCAGTGGCCCAGCACACAAGCGAACCTCTGTGACCCAACAGACGAGAAGAACTCAGTGGCTCAGAACATGAGTAGACCTCAATGACCCAATAGAAAATAAGAGCTTAGTTGACCAACACATGAGCAGAACACAATGGCCCAGTAGATGAGTGGACCTAAGAGGCTTGTCAGACCATATTGACTCATCGGGGATGAGTCCCCCGGTAGTACAAGATGTTCACCATTACGACTGATTGTCTTGATTTCTATACATTAGATTATACATGTGTGAGTTGTCCACAACTTAGTGTGTAATTTTCTTTGAGTTATTTTCATTCTGATTTAGGGTCCCTATTGAGTATATTTTTATTCACCCATACACGGGCTTCGCTAGCATGTGTTGTTTCTTATACAGACGACCAATGTTTTGACAATGTTTTTAGTGGTCCAGGACCAGGCAGTGCCTGTGAGACCAAACATGTGAAGTTTACCCCCATAGCTTTAGTTCACTAATCTTCACATACCCTTAATGTAGGGTTTTATGTGGATATGATTCAAAATAATTTTTTACCCTCTTGTTTACAACTTTTCATCTGTTGGGATTGTATTCTGTCCCCTTTACTTATAGCTTGCACTATTTACTCTTAGTAGTTGTCTTAGTAGCATACATGTCTTCCTTTTCATCATTATGGGCTGGGATTGTGAGTGTGCATGTGTATAGGAACTTTGAAAATTCCTCCCACTCACAAGATAATTCTTTTGGTACTTTTTTCCATCCCCTAACCATTGGGAGGTGGGCTTGGGGTAGTCACAACATGGGCCCTAGGGGACGAGTCATGACAACCTAACTCTAAAATATAGTTACCATCTATTTCAAGTTGTAATATCCATATATCAATCCTTTCTATGCCTCTTCCATGTCCACATCAGCTATTGAGGTACTAGATCATTCCATATGATGTAAATTATTAACTATAAACAAGTATAATAAGTTATTTAATTTAATCCAAAGATGTATATTGTTTAAAAAACCCATTAGGTATCATCAATGCACCATAATCATAAATAACTACATGTAGAAGGTCCATGACATACCCCCATCACCATCCTAATAAAAATACCTAACCACCCATTATAACAAAATAAAGTAATAGTTGTGGTTTATTTGTAACAGTATAAAAAACCGCCACTGAAACATATTTTGAATGTTTTATGGTTTTTTTAAAAATCAATGATAAAACTTTTTAATATCATAAATAAAAAACTTCCTTCCCCTTTCACCCCCTTCTCCCCCAATCCCATACCCTCTCCTTGAGCCCTAGCCTAAGCCTGATAATGAGCCGAGCACCTTTCCCATTACCGTTTCTCCCTAATCCCCCTCATTGTTGCCCCCCGTTCCTCTCATCACTGCTCCCCATTCCCCATAACAACCGCTCTCTCATCCCCCATTCTCCCTCTACCCCTTCACTTTTTGGTTCAACACAACCCATGGTGAAACCCTAATGGATCTAGGTGGTTTATGTAGTTGATTTTTTGTTCTTAGGGTTTGTGAGAAGTGATTTGAGGCCTATTCTAGGGATATTCATTAAAGGCAATGGTTTTCACCCTATTTATGTTAGGGTTTTATATTTTTATTCAATTTTTTATCAAATTAAATTTTTTAGTTTTTTGATTTTTAGGTTCCTATTAATTTTCTTGGGAAAAATTATCCCTTTTTAGGAGGAATTTCACCATCATTTTCAATAGAAGCAAGTTTCAGGTTGGTTCCCCTGTTTTAGGTCATTAAATTATAGAACCTAGATTTCTTGAATTTTAATCTCTCATTTTGATATAAAATTATTATAATAAATATTTTTAATATATTTTTTAATGGGATATCATGTTTCAGTTGATATATACTTCAATTTAATGGATTACCCTAATTTATAAGTTTGTTAAAAATATTTTTCAAAACATTTTGTATAATCTTTGTTTTGTAAATAGCCCAATTAAATTTAATTAATTTGTTAAATTATTTAAGGGATGTTTTTGAATTATAATTGGGTTCTTTGAAATTAATTTTTAAATGGAATTATTTGTGTTCTATAATTTGTTTCTATATTTCTTATAGATTTTTCATGTTTTATGGTGATTTTGTAATTATTTATTATTGGTGTGCCCGTTTATTTAAGGTTCCCATCAACTTTTTTGGTTTTAAAGTGAGGGTTTCTAATTAAATCATTAATTTTTATTGCACTAAAGAAGAATTTCTGGATCATATCTTCCTAAAATATGTGATGGATTATATACATTTGAATTAAAATCTGAAAAAATGATGTTATTCAAACACATAATAAATTTAAAAAGTACAAAGAAGTTTTTATATAGTTGATTTAAAATAAATTATTAATTTTTTTAAATGACATAATATTTTTTGTGTCTCTTAATTTCTTCTTACAAAGTATAGTTTCATTGTGATATATGGATACAATATAGATCACATTACTGAGGAGGACACCTTAGTATGCTAAGGGTTTGAAGGAGATTTTTGATTTTTTAATATACAATAGATATATTGATGGGAAAATAATATGTCCATAACCTAAATGTAAATTCAGAAGTTAGTTGAAGAAATATGATGTTTATGAACATTTTATATTAAATTAATTCCTTGCTCAAAATTTGTGATGGATTTGGAATAAATAATTGAAAATTATAGAACTTTTGGGCAATAATGTCAATAAAATGAGATCCCAAATTCATTGACAATAGAAACTAAAATGAAAAACCTTATAAATGATAATTTTTTTATAAAATGGAAACATAATCAACATAAAAATATATCATAAATCCCAATTGAGGGTGCTACAAATATTATCATGAAAAATTATGTTTTTGAGACTATTGGACAACTAGATAAAGATCATAACATATAATTGGATCCTCATATTAATTTTGTGTAGACTGATATAAGAGAGAACATCACTAAGAAGAAAAATTAATTCCATGATTTAGTTGAGGTTGGAAATATGGAGCTACATGGTGGATGTCTAAAATATTCAAAACATTATATTCTGCTAAAGTTGTACAATATCAAATGCCTATGCAGAATTACAAATAAGGTGATGTCTATGATTTTGGAATTTTTGTGAGATGTCTTTCCTAAAGCTAAGATCCCTAAGTATTTTTAGGATATAATATTTTTTTAAC
The DNA here is from genome assembly GCA_963277665.1 of Viscum album. Taxonomy (NCBI): domain Eukaryota; kingdom Viridiplantae; phylum Streptophyta; class Magnoliopsida; order Santalales; family Viscaceae; genus Viscum; species Viscum album. The sequence continues at coordinate 1,970,881,835 of OY728161.1, forward strand.
CAAGATTGGTCTGAATTATACAAAAATACTTTCATGTAATAATGATTGTACATTTTATTTTGGAGAAGATTCAAGTCGGCAATATTGAAAATAATTGTTCAACTTCAAGATTGAATTCAATGGGAGATTTTGGAAGTCTAAATTAATATAATACTATGAAGAAGATGAAAAAGAACATGTGTGCAATGTTTTTGTAATATTTCCATTTAAAACATCGACTATATAAAATCTTCATGTCCTCGAAATCAATTTAGCACATGAAGTAGATTTCTATATGTAATAAAAATGATGGGTTAATGATTCGTCTAAGAGAATCAAAATCATGGAAGAAATTTGATTCATTACATCAGAAGTTCTCATATTATCCGAGGAATGTATGATCATGATTGACTGAAAATGAATTCAAGGTATTTTGGACTCTCAGTACTAGTAAAAACATTTGGATGATTTTTTTATTCCTTAAAATCTAGCTTTGTGGATGTGTATAAAACACATATATTTTATCATTTAAATTATTATTCCTATAAAAAAATAAAGGAACTGATATTGATGTATACTTGAAACCTCTAATTTAAGAATTATATGAGTTAACAGTGTTGATACATATGATTCATCTTGTGGAACAATGTTCAAAATGTATTTTTCTTTACTGTGGACCATTAACGACTTCACCAGACTTCTGAACTTATCTAGTTGGAAAACATACATGGCTCTAGATTTTCTTCTTTGTAAATTTTATTTTTATCCCAAATGAATTATTTATAGTAAAAAATGTTTCTTCTTGTTTTATCATATATTTCTTGATGTATCTCTCTTATTTCATTTAAACAAGTCAAAATTCAATGGTTCTATTGATCATGGACTGCCTAAAAAGTTATTGATAGGTTCTAAAATATAGGAACAACTTGTAAATGTTGAAACAGAATTTGTGAAGGTGCATCATTTGAATGATTGTAGGAAAAAAGTTCAATGTTAATCATTAATTGATATTATAATGAAACAATAAAATAAGAAATTATATTCTTAAATCTTCTATATATGGGAATCTAATTGGTTGCATCATAATCTTGATGTTATGAATATTGAGTAGAATGTTTGTGAAAACTTAATCTTCACATATCATAATGTGTATAAAAAATTGAAGGACTATCTCATTGATCAAAAAGACTTATAAACAATGAATTTAAAGTGTGATATATGGATAGTTGAGAATGGAAATTATGCTCTGACAGTTTGTCAATGAAAATAGGGATAAAGATACATTTTTTCAATTTTTAAAACATCTAATTAATTCTAATGGGTTTTAAAGTAACATATCAAGGTTCATTGACTTAAAGAATCATAGGTTACATGGATGAAAAAGTCATTATTCACATATTTTGTTAGAATAATTACTTCCATTAGTATTATGTACATTGTTACCTAAAAAGATAAATCTTTTGTAGTCTAATTTTACACATTCTTCTGAAAAATATGTGAGAAAACTCTACATCCAGATGAACATGAAAACCTTCAGGAAATATTTTTATTGATACTTTGTGAAATGGATGTGATATTTATATCATCATTTTTTACATTAATGATGATTTAAAATGTGAATTTGGTCAAGGAAACTAAATTAGGTGGTCTCGTGCATTATTGATGGATGTATCCTATTGAGAGGAACATTATTGATATATTTTTTATATTAGGTAACAATTCATGGTAAATACATAATCAGGTTTCACTTATTTTATTTCATAGATACCTCAGTCATTTGATATAACATGTGAATAATAAATCTCAACATAAAGGCTCTATTTCAATTGTTTATTTAGTAGAGGAGTGTCTTATGTTTCTTTCTAGATACTTAGATGATATTGACACAAGATTCCATTGAGTTGGACATGTTGAAGAAACATCGAATCAATATCAACTACACATAAAATAAAAAATATTTCATACTACTGTATGATCAGTTGGAAGGATCTCAAATATGACACAAATAGAAATGGAATTATTGTATGCCCATGTATATGTGATTCTAAATACTGAAATTGAATATCCATTTATTGAAGATATCACAATACAAACAAAGAGATAAAAGATAATTCAAACATGAAATGAGAAATATATAACAAAATATGTTAATAAAAGCATTTATTATGGTTTTCACATTGTTTAGGTTCATAGGAATTGTAACAAATAAGGATATTAGGTTAAAACATATATTTTTAAATATAATAATTTATGTTAGTTTTGTAGATCATGAATATTGATACTTGGGTTGAGTTTTCAGAAGATTAGAATTTTATTTCCCAAGGTCCTCTAAAAAATTATTGAAAGTTCGATCCATATATTGTGAATATATTTAAATTTGATATAGTTGATTGAGAAGAGATTTTAAAAAACATAATAGTGGTATATTTACAGTTGTTGAAATTGGATATTGTGGGAAATTCACTGATATTATCGAATTAAATTACCATGGTCATTTTTTAGTTTTTTTATTCAAATACAAGTGGGTTGATTTTACTATGGTTTTTAAAAGATATTCCTTGCAATTTAATTATCATAACTTCTCTCAGTTTATGGATTTCAGTGACTATAAATAACAGGATCTATATATCATCTCATCGTAAGAGAAAATAGTATATTACATGGAAGATTTTGTGGATGAAGGGTGGAATTTATATTTTCGTATAAAACAAAGAGACTTTTGTGATATGGGTGATGAGGTGGAAGATTTTACCTATAACATTGAATCCCACCAATAAAAAGAAAAAGACTTATTTTTTCATCATGATATGGTAAATATTTGTCTTGTAAGGTTGGATAAAGTAGATGAAGTAAGGATGGAGTAGGATAACAATATGAATGAAGGAAAAAATAATTTTATGTGAAGTCATCCATTAACTTATGAACCACCTATGTTATATGTTATTAATTTATAGTACCGTGGATATGTTATCATATTTAAATTGATTTTTATGCATGATTAAAATTTAAATGATATATTTGTTTGTATGTGTAGTCATTTATTATCATACCTATGTATATTATGATTTTTAGTACTATACCTCTATTATAATTTCTAAATTTCTTTTTAAGGATGACTTTTTCAAAATATATATATGTTTAGAACATAATTTTATATGTTTAAATGATAGGTGCTACAAGGATAAAGTGTTTCACTGATTATAGTCAACTCCTAGTTGATGTTCCCCTTAGAACACAGACACCTGATGATTTATCGAGATCCATATCTATAGAATCTCAGACATCCTCCATCTACCCCCCATCAGTTTCTATCACACCCCCCTTCACCCTTATATCATTGTCTGGAACATCCTTCTTCACCATCCCATCATCACCTAGCACATTTCCTCCTCATTGATCATGTTTAACAGGCGGTGAATTTACAGTGAGGGAATGGGTCATCAAACCTATTTATTTACAAGGACATTAAAGGGTGACATTTATATGTATAAATTTTATTATGAATGAATTTATTTAATTTTTTTATAATAATAAGTGTTTTTCATAAAATATAAAAAAAATTTACTTATGGGAAAAATATAAATAGTTTAGATTTCTGAAATCTGAAAAAAAATTGAAGATATTTTTCCCCATTTATTATTATGGGGGACTGACAGATGATACTATAGGATTATTTGTCCAGATTATATGAAAAGTAGTGGTAGATCTAGTTACCTTTCCAATTATATATTCAGACTAGAGGTATATGCCTCAATGTTGGAAGAATGAGGACTTTGATTCTTAGATAATGGTAATTTTAATATATTATGGCTAAATTTAATTCCATTATGTAATTAAATTCTAATATTTTAAAAATGAATCTCTTTATACAGATGTAATTTCACATTACCATTTCTCTGTATAAAGAACCAATTGAATTATAATAGAAGATGATAGGATGTGTCCCTTATGATATATGGATGGCTTGAGTGAGTAGGTAAATCAAAAAAATAAATGATCATTTTGTACACAAACTATTACTAGTTTTATGTTTAAATTTAAATATACCCTAATTTTTTAATTTCATGAAAATTTTCATATATGTGCTGGCATAGGGAGTGGAGGCATAGAAAAAGACGATAAAGATATTAGTTTTCAGGGTAGTGATTAGGGTTGAATTTGGATTTGGTGGTGGGGATGTGTAACTAAACTCATGACAGACTAACAATTATATGGTAATTGAGAAACTACATTATGGTTTGATTTAGGGGATATATTTATTTTTATTAAATTTCATGTAATCTATATTCTTGTTTGATTTTCTATGTTTTCTTTTAAAGTTTAACTTATACTCATAATTCATAGGCTCTTAGGTCTTTTCCGTGTATATGATTTTCTCATAAATCAATTTTACTCAAGAATAAACCCTTTATGCAATTCTATAATTCCAAAAAACTAATATTTTCAACATATTCACTAATAAACAAAACAATTTCCATTCCAAAACAATATATGGATTCTAATAGTTTTTTTGATATGGTTTGATATTTCTTGTTGATGATTTTTTCTTATGAGGTTTTCTATGTTTTTTATCAAGGTCATGTCTATATGTATATATGATAAATTGGATTTAGTGGTTTTAAATAGAAATTTACCCTTTGTTCCTTTGGTTGTTTTAAAAAGAAAACTTCTGAATTTTTCTAAATTACAGTTGGTTTATAAAATGGTTTTTTCGGAAGGTTTTGTATGTATGGTAACTAACTTAAAACCAAAGTCCTATGTGATCCTTTGTACAATGTTTCTTTCACAAAATGTGTTGGAAACTTGGTTTACTTCCTAATAGATCCTCGTTTATATATTCTTGTAGAACCTATGAGATAATTTTTTTTGTTTTTTGTTTTTCTGTGAAATATATATAGGTAATGTAAAAGAAGGGTGTATTGGGGAGGGATGAGTTATGAAATTTTTATGATTTTCTTTATGCAATTTAATTATGTGTGATTGATATTTCATACATGTTTCTACTCCATCAGTCTCTAGTATCATGGGAACCCATGAAATCTAATTGGGGGATTGCGAGATCATTTATATTCTAGTAATGATGATACTCTGACTACGGTATTTAGTTATATGATTATTTCTGGCTATATAGATTTCCATCTAGTTATAATTTCACGAGTAATCCAAGAGGTCATTTTCTATGAAAATAATTAATAGGCTAGAACATGGTTCTAATGGAGTTTATCTTGGACTGTATCACCAGGTCTATTGGAGTTTCCTATGATTGCATATAATTTATCAGACATCATTAATACTATACTTGATTATTATTCTTATTTATTTTCTTTTCTTATTCTTTCCTTATATTTTTTTCTCATCCTTATGATTTTTATGATTTTGTTTGATTGTATTTTTGTTTTTTTATAACTTCTTTTGGTGATGATTTTGGATGGTTCACATGAATGTTTTCGGTTTAAATTTTTGGTATTCACTCTTATCTTATACAATATATGTATTGGACAATTTATATTATAATTATTATGAGATTATGGTTTATATTTTTTATTCACATGGGTATTTATGTTTTGTTGGTATATATGATGGATGTTTGTTTTTTTATTTTTTTATTGATTTTCCAGGGCAATAGTTTCTGTAGATTTTATTTAATAGAACTATATTACAACGGGTTAAACCACCACTAAATATGGTCTAAAAAATAGTTGCAGTTTATTCCTTCACTAGATATTATAAAATTTAGAAAATGATTTAATTGTAGATAACTCCTTGGTAGTATTTCAGAAGAAAATTAATGCTACAAATAAAAGTACCGATGTTAATTTGTTTTGTGAAACTTCGCAGAAACTGCTACAAAATTGATGAAATTTACATCAGATGGATTCTAACACCAAAATTAGCGGAGTTTTTTAGAGAACATCGCAAAAAAAAATTACATCACTTCCAACTGATTATAAATTAAAAAACCAACATTGTTCCACTAATATTTTGTAGTTATACGTCATCCCAGTCAACCACCAATTCCATCCAATTTAACTAAAAAACAAAATTATTTTAGTAAGAAATATACCTTAATGAAATAATGATATATGAAATGAAATCTACTTTCCAGGACGCCCTCTAACAAAGCCACATGAAAGACCCACTTAATCATGATGATTTCACAATGTTTTCGAGAAATTTTCATCAAAACCCTATCCCAAAACCAAGAAAAATTTTCAATATACAAGGAGGAAGAAGAATGAATAATGGAATGAATATTATAACTTATATCCACCATACAATATCTAGAAAAACATCCCTACTAAAATGGTGGATCCTAAGGAGGAAGGGTAGGGGAGTAGTAGATTGAATGACACTCCCCATAACTTCTTTCTCCTTCAAATTTAAGGGGGGAGACTAATCAATTACCAGTGTTCCCCTACTAAAAATAATTAGTGGGGACCTCATGTGGTGTGACAATAGTGGCCACTATAAAAGGTCCCATTATTTCCTCCATCTATTACATGGATTAAGGATCTACATAGAATTCAACATTAGGGAAAACCTCACCCAACCTCCCAATAATCTCTTCAATATGTGGCCCCTAAGGGCTATGTGATGGTCTTCCTCAAACAGGTCCATGATATGGAATATCCTCTTGGTTTCAATACAAAAAAACCCCTAGGGGAAGCCTAAAAATTTAGAATCATGGAAACCCATCATAGTGTAGCCTCATGGCTATAATGTAGGGATTTACCCAAAAAGACTACCACAGTAAAACCCCTCACATTGCGGTGTTGACTCCTTAGCCCTAACCACCACACCATAGTTCCCTTCACTACATCATGGTTGTAATGAACAAGAATTCTATCAATTAAATTTTATTTCTTATAATTATGTTATATATTATAAAAGACATAAATCATATTGATAACACAATAAAAATATTATAAATTAAGAATGAATAAAATAAAAGGTATTTATAGAAATTAAAGAACCTAACCCAACGAAATAATAACATGGCCTTAAGAATTGTAATGTAACCATTAAGAATAGTAACCCATCCAATAGAATAGTAAAATTACCAATGAATTTATAAATAAATTTTGGGTATATTATATATTAAAATATGATTTCTTTATATCTTTTTATAAGTAAATTACAGTTTTAAAAATAATAAACTAAGCATTGAATTTTTTGTGAAACATAAATATTTATTTATAATTTTATAATTAGTATAATGGTTTAAAATAAAATTTATTTTTTATAATATAAGTGTATAAATTATTATTATTTTGTCTTATGATTATAATATAATTTTATGAGACCTTAATTAATTTTTCAATGTGTTATAAAATGATTTATAATTTTTAAATTGGTATTTTTTTAATAGATGATGATTTCAATTAAAAATTAAATTTCTCATAGATAGAAAATTATTTTCCTAATATAGAGTACATTTTTTAATTATAAACTTTGTAAAAATATTAGGGGGAAATTTTGGTATTTTTCTAAAATAGTTAATTTTTTCATGAATCGTGAAATATTGTAATTTATGGTATAAGATATAAAAATGAATTATTGATTATTTTTTTATGTATGGATGATGTTAGAAACACTAGTTTAAATTAAAAATTACTAGTTATTATACTTATTCAGAATAATATACACTACTGATAGTCTTGATACAAAATAATAAAATAATAAATAAAATAATCAAAAAACACCCATCACCTCCGCTATAAATACCACCCCTTACCACCTATTCTCCTCACAAATCATAAAGCATTGAAGCATGTCCAGATTATACCCAATAATATTCCCAATTTTCTATCCCCCCCACATCATGGAGAATTTGTTCTTAATAAAAGACAAAACTCATGTTTTTCAAGGAGGTTCTTAAGGATATGGAATTCAAGAGGTAAAATCCTCTTTCATTTTCATTTACTCTCTTTTCCTTTTATTTTCCTTTCTTATACTCTACTAAAATAACCTTATCCAATTTATATGATAACTCCAATAACTTTTATAAATAGAAAATTTAATTTTTTTTAATTTAACAACCCATCATCAATTCTCTTCTCCTCTCATTTTTTTTAAATGAAAACATTATAGATGATGTGTTGATTTATCACATTCAAGGAAGATGAATTTTAAATTTCCATTACCTCTTTCATGGATGGTCATAAAAATATTTTTATGGTTCAAAAAATATTATAATATATGTATTTAATATTATTTAATCTTATGTAACTAATATATATACATAATATTATTTAACAAACTAAAACAAGTTCGCGATGATCGAAAAAATGCTAAAATAATCTAAATGGTTATCATTAACATTTTATCTAGTGAATCATCCACCAAAATAGAAACAAAATGATATATATGAACATTTAATATTTTACATGTTTATTCATTACATATAATTTAAATTATGGATAACTATTTTAATTTTATATGATCGACCATACACATATAAAAGTGAACTGATCATCAAAACCAAGAAAACGAACACTCTTGAATGATGAAATTGTGTCATATAACTCATCAAAAGGCCATGAATGAACATAATAAAATTATAATAAACAAAATAAATGTATATAATTTTATTAGTTAATTAATTAATGTGTTTAATTTGATTATATAGGACATTAATTTCAAGTGCATAACAATTTTAGGCATAAAGTAAGGGATTCTCTCTGAACCTCAATTGTTTCCTTCGGGTTACACTTTATCTCTGTTTTCCACAATATAATTATAAATTATTATTTTTTAATCCTCCTAAATTATATGTGAATTTTCCAACAATATTTTCCATGATCTATTCTTCTTTTGTTAATGGTTACATGTTTTTATAAGATTCCCTTTTTAATTATTCTCAATAAGTAAGCATGGTTAAATAGAAATTCACAATTTCTTACCCATTTTCAAGTACCATCAATAATTTGTATTAATACATCATTATTATTCTAAAATCAAACATTTTATCATGAAAATATATCTTGTTAAATTTCTGGTATTATATAATATATTATTCCTTTTCGACTTTAAATGCACATTAATATTTTCCTTAAATCGTACTAAAATATATCATTTCTAATGTTTCTTGAAAACACTTTTTACATGTTTTTAATTCATTCTAACATAAATTATCAATATATATTCCTTTTTCTTTATTAATTTCCAAATATTATTCAAATCCATTCATTCATGGACATCATAATGATGTTCCATTTTTATATACCTTATGACATGATTATGATACCAAATTCCTTCCATAGGTAACCCTTAAGATTGATTATTTATGTGGAACAAATATACATCAACATGTTATGATTGATTCACCCTAGATAGTTATCTAATGAATTGGGTAATGTTTGGTCTCATGAGACATCATGTCGGGATAAGGAGTGAACATGATTCCCTTATGGGACTTTTTTCTCCATGTGTAATAGTCTAGTAGTTAGCCTTGAATCATGATTATGTCATATTGTATGTTGCTTCCATATTACTATTATTAAATGATTATATGATCCCATTTTTTTATGTTATGATTCATAATATTTATTCATGTTCCAATACTTTTTTAGGACATCATGTTATGCCTTCTAACCCATCTGTTATGCTTTATTTATATGTTTCTTTTCCTTACTAGAATTTTTAGCTCATCCCTTTATTCATGTATTCCACAGGTTATCCTAGGTATATGTAAGAGATAAAAAGAATTCAGGATCTCATTATGAAGTTTAAATGAAAGGTGATTTTTTATTTTGGTTACATGCAATTTAATTATTTACCTAATCTTCCAAATACATTATACTTTACAATCCTTGGTTTTTTATTTTAAGTTTAACTATTCTTAAAATAAAATAATAATATTTTTAAAAGGATAGGGTCACTATATTTGGTATCATAAGATGGCCTATTTATTTTTGGAGATTAGTACTATGGAACATTACTATGAACCATATGGATAATTCTATCACCCTTGATTAACTAGATTAAAACATAGGGAATCACAAGATATGATATACGTTTCATTTATAAGATTATAATTATATATTATATGTTACCTTTTTATGTTATTATTAGATAAGTATTTAAGACCCCCTAATTTTAATTTGTTTCTTACTTAATGGTGGTAAATATGAGAACTCGTTCCAACAATCAATGTGATAGGCATTATGATGTTTCTGATAATGAAATTTCAAACTTGATTGTAAAGGGTGCTCAAAACTTCATGACTATACATGCTCAACTGGATCACGTTATAAATAATAAATTGAATGTTGTAAAGAAACATCCTTCTAATAATAAAGAGAATGTTTTGGCTGAATAATTTATATAAAAAATATCTCCCATATTTAGTGGATCTTCTGATCCCCTCCTCATCGAAAAGTGGAATAACTTTATTGACAAGTTATTATTTGTCCTACAGTGATAAGATGAAGTGAAATTTGTGATAGCAGTCTATCATTTTTATGGGGAATATAATCAATGGTGGAATATGACCAAGAACATGAAGTCTAAGGAGGAAATTGATTTCATGTAATTGAAAGACTTCAAGACAATATTTTTCAATAAATATTTTCCCTGAACTCTCTGTATAAAGACAGAGTGGGAGTTCCTTAGACTGAAAAAAAGGAAGATGATCATATCATCACATAAGAATAAAATTTTTCAAGATTTTCATGATATTCCCCCATATTTTTCATGAACACTAAAAGAAATTTAGATTTCTTCTTTTTCAGATTAAAGTCGAGTATATGAAAAGTGTTGATAATCTGAGACTTTGATATCTATGAGAAGATTGTTTGGGGTTCTATTATGGTTGAAATGAAGATTAGAGAATCTAAGTGGTCTCATGAGACCTATGATAAAAATATTAAATGAAGTTTAATATGGTAGGATCAATAGATAAATCATATGAGTGAAAGAAACCCCTATATCCCACCTATAAATGTTTTGGGAAGAAGCATCTTGGGAACTATCTAAAGCTAACCAAGAAATGATTGAAATGTAGAAGAGTGGGGAATTTAGAAAATAAATTATGAATTAATATAAATAATCCCTCTAAAGTGAAAAAATAAAGGATGTTTCAGATCAATACGCAGCCTGTAGTGTAGTGTTTCAACCATATGGAACATGAGCATTATGTGAGTAATTTCCCCAATCCATGGGTTATCGGAGGCAATCAACAAAAGCCTATCAAGAAATAAGTAAGGTATTATTATATCACTATTATTGAGGTGGATCCTAAAAAGGATGTGGTGGTAGTCATTTCGATTATTCATTCATGAATAGTGAAGATACTATTTGATTCAATTTATATACATTCTTTCATATCTTGCATGTTTAGTAGAACTATTCTGACACCACCCCAAAATATAGAGGTTGAGTTATCTATGAGATTAAAAATATGGAAATTATTTCATCAAAAGTATATAACTCATCCTCAGTTATTTTTTATGTAATGAACCTCCAAATAATCTCATCTTACTTCTTTTGGGGTAGTTTTATGCTATATTGGGCATGGATTGGATATCTTTATACAAAGAAACATTAACTCCTGGGAAAGTGAGATCACTCATCACATCCCAAGGAATCCACAAATTCTATAAAATTTTAAAGAGTATGATGAATATCCTTTAGAATATCCATCTCAAATATAGATATTATTGACTTATAAGGAAGCATATCCAGCTCAAATGACTGAGAAAAATAAATCAATCATGCTCGAAGACATGCCCATTGTGAGGGACTAAACTGATGAATTCCCTAAAGAATTTCTTGGGCTTCCTCCAGACTGATAAGTTATGTTATCAATTTAACTTATTCTAGGATCTATTTTTATATCAAGGACACCTTATAAAATGAACATCATTGAGTTGGAAGAAATGAATAATTAGTTAAGGGAGAATATGGATCAATTCTCCTATGTATTGATTACTATGAGTGAAACAAAATCATGATAAATAACATGCATCCCCTTCCATTGATATATTACTTGTTTAATCAACTTTGTGGGTCTATGTATTTCTCTAATATAGACCTTTGGTTAGGATATCACCAATTAAATGTGAAGAAGGATGATGTTCTTAAACTACCTTTCAAATAAGGTATGGACACAATGAGTTCCATGTTATTCCCTTCAGACTGACTAATTCTCTATAAATCTTTATGGACTTCATGAATAGATTCTTTGGATATTATCTCAAAAAAAATTTGATAGTCTTTATTAATGATATTCTGATACACTCCAAGAAAAAGGAGGAAAATGAGAAGTATTTGAATACCATGATAAAGTATTTAAAAAGGGAGAAACGTTATGCAATGTATATAAATGTGAGTTTTAGATGGAGGAAGTATCATTCTTGGGGCATGTTATCACCAAAAAAGGAATATCTATGGACCATTCAAAGATAAATGCAATTGTGTTGTGACCCAGGATAACATCTGTAATATAGATCTATAGTTTCCATGGTCTAGCTGGGTATTACATTAAATTTTTTAAGAACATTCATGATTTTCAAACTCAATAACATAGATGAATCGGAAGGGAGTGAAGTTTTTTTGTACAAGTGAATGTGAATACTTCATCAAATATTTGAAAAATAGGCTAATCACTACACCAGTGCTCACTCTACAAATAAGCGGGGAACTCTTTTTTGTGTAAAATGATGCATCAAAGAAATTATTAGGTTTTTTACTGATGAAAAATTATAAATGGATAGCCTATGACTCAAGGAATATGAAAATCCATGAGAAAAACTATATCATGTATGATTTTTAGATGGAAGTTGTGATATTTGCATTGAAAATATGGCAGTGGTGTCTATAAGGGGGGAAGTGTGAGACATATTCTAATAAAAGGAACCTCAAATATATATTCACACATTTGGAGATTAATATGAATCAGGGAATATGGTTAGAGCTTATAAAAGTTAATGGATTCTCAATCCACTACCATCGTGGTAAAGTAAATTAGGTGGCAGATGTTCGAAGTAGAAAAGATCCTGCTTCTTTATCAATGAAGAGAATTGATAAGGATCCAACTTCTTTATAATAGAAATGGATGGGCATGGGAATCATTAATGAAGGAACATCATCAATCCTTTCTCAAATGATTTCTCAACCATCCCCCATAGAGAAAATAAATGAACCTCAAAGAAATAATGTGGAAATTTATAAAAAGGTGGAAGCTATCAAAAATGGGAAATCCATATGGTTCAAAATAGACGAGGAAAGATTCATGATATTTGGGTTAGGAATATGTGTGCCATACAATCTAGAGATAAATAAAGAACTTCTAAATGACACACATAACTCTACCTTCTCTATTCACCTAGGGAGCACAAATATGTATCGATATATCTGAGAGAACTATTGGTGATAAAATATGAATTAATATATCACTGAGTATAAATAAAAGTGTGTGTTAGGTTAGAAATTGAAGGATGATAGGTAGAAGTATAAGGGTATGATGCAACCATTACCTATACCAACATGGTAGTGGGAAAACATCACCATGGATTTTTTAACTGGACTTCAAAATACATCCATATGAATAAATACTATAGGGGCCATTATGGATTATCTTACAAAGATAGCTCACATTATCTCAATTTTAGATGAATTATCACTCGATAAAATTCCACGAAGATACATCAATAAAGTGGTGAGACTTTAGGGAGTACCACTATTGATTTTATTAGATTGAGATCTAACGAAATTTACCTCTATGTTTTGGAAAATCAACCAATATGATCTAAATGTTTAGATGAACATCAGTATATCATATCATCCTTAGACTGATGGCCATTATGAGAAGACTATTTAGACAATAGAATTCATGTTGAGAGAATGTTATAAAACAATAATAGAGGATGAGACCAACATTTAATTCTGTTCGAGTTCTCTTATAGAAATAGTTTTAACTTGAGAATCTAAATGGGTCAATATGAATCCCTTTATAGGAAAAGATGAAGAACACAGTAATGCATGGATGAATTTAGTGAGAATAAGATGTCAGGACTTAGAATGGTCTAAAAATTGTAGAAATGGTGGAAACCAGTCATCAACATATCTGGGAATCCCAATTTTGACATAAGAGCTTTAAAAACAATCATCGACCAGGCCTAGTGTTTAAGGTTGGAGGAATAGTATTCCTATTTATATCTTTATTGAATAAGATCATGATATTTGGGAAGAAAAAAATCTAAGTCATAAGTAAATCAGCCCCATAGAGATTCTTGGTCGCATTAGAGTATCGTTCTATCGACTAAAACTTTCAACAAAAATGTCTCAAGTAAATGATGTATTCCATGTATATTTCTTGATGTACATACTCGATCCCTCACATGAACAGAATTTAGAGGTGGTACAGTTGAAAAATGATATCACTTATGTGGATCATCCAATGAAGATCATGGAATATAGATATTATGTTCTATGTAATATGTAATAACCCGAGTTTTTAGAAACGGGTCAAATTCCAACCATGTTTAAACTTTTGACTGGTTTTTGAGAAGTCTAGAAAATCTGGGTAGTTTCTGGAAATTTCCAGACTACTCGCTGTGAACTTTGAGTACACGCCGTGTATGAGTTACCCAAGTAACCGGTCGTGTGCTCGCCGAGTACATGCCATGTGAAGACCGTCTAGAATTTTCTTACTACACGGCGTGTATTTATAGACACGCCGTGTATCCCTTACCCGTGCGAGGACAAGTACATGTCATGTGGTGCTAGGTGTAAATTTCCATCTACATGGCGTGTGGTCTTCCTTGACACGTTGTGCACCTTTGCCCCGTGTAGCGGCCGAGACCCTGGACGTGTGTTGACCGTGTACATGGTCTAGGCCGTGTGCTGGACTCCACTTAAGTCGGAGTATAGAAACACATCTACATGGCGTGTACTTTGAAAATAAACTCCGTGAACTTTTATTTTTATCCGAGCGATCGAGGTGCCGCCGCGCCTCATTCCAAGAATTCTCTTCTTCTTTCCCTTTGGACGAACAGTTCGTCCCAGAACCTTCGGAAAACTCAAACCCTCCCAGAATCATCGTACGACCTCCGTTCTTCGATCTGTCGGTGGCAACGGGACCACATTGGAGAGGCTAACCCCGCGCACCCTTCATCATCCTTGATCCTTCACCTATTCCACCACAGATTCCATCTGAATAGAACTACCGGATTTGATGGAAACACAGATCTACCGCGATTCATTCTTATTTAGAGGCTGAAATCAAAGGAGTGGCATCGTACGAGTACGAGGTGGGTGGTGCATACCTTCTTTCGTGTTTTCGTAGACAATTTGGGGTTGCGACCTTGGGGCGCGATGTTGGGTGTTGAGAGAAACCCTGTTTATTTGTTGTTAATTAATTATATGCAATGTGGGATGCCTCTGGGTATTCCCTGACCCTTGTTGTGCTAGAGCAAGGCCGAGTGAGAGGTCATGGCTCATTTTGGGCAATTCGGCTGGGGTGCCGAAATGCGTATGTTATGGACCAGTATTTAACTGCTGATGTTAGACTGTTTTTTTTTTGCTTTTGAATTAAATTTCTGAGTTTTATTTGTTAAAGCATGTTGTTAATTTGTGTAAGGTGTTAAGACCTTAGGTACTAGTTTGGGATAGCACAAGTTAGTGCCATTTGACTGTTTAGTAATTGTATGTTTAAAGTTATGCTTCCAAGAATTTTTTAGAAATGTGTGGTTTGCTTGTGTTGGTATGATTGATTGTTGGGCATGGCCCAAATATAAGTTTTTGAGTGATGAGGATCATAGTTTGTGGCTTTTTACTCAGGTTACATTGGGTGGTTGCTTCCACAGGATTGGGCGTCATGGACGTCGGTTGAGGCAGTTTGACTGTCAGGTTGGGCTTGGCCCGGGTTACTTGGATGGAGAGGCCATCAGAATTGAGTGACAGGTTCGTAGGGACACGAGGTGTCGGAGGTGTTGTGGCATGGGACATAATGAGGTGATTACCACTCACTGGGTACTTTTGAGTAGTGTGCACACACATAGACTCCGAGATGAGGTGGTACGACCACTCGCTGGGTAGAGGCCCCCGACAGTTACGGTTAGGTATTTTTGGTTTGGGGGTTCTTGCTATAGGAAGCCACGTGGAAGGTGAGGAGCCTTCAAGAGACTACTTTGAGGCGGTCAGGTTGGGGGCAAAGGCTCGCCGTGATTTGAGGGAATACATCGCTGTCCCTCCAGTTATCTTTTGAGGACAGGTATCGCAGTTACTCCAGATGTTGTGCCATGGGAAGGATGAGCTTTAGAGCTGGGTTACAACAGTTGGGTGTGCCTTTGGGATGTCGGTACTTAAGACACATGGTGTCAGGTGACACGAGGCATCGGGCTGCAGATCATACTTTCCGGCGTTGGCTGAAGTAGGTGACAGTTCTTGGTGGCTGTTGAGCACCAGTGAAGTCTTTGTTTACTTTTGGGCATTGCACTGTTTATTGTTTTTCTTGTATAATAATGTCTTCCTAAACACTTATATTAGGTATGCACCACTGGGTGGTATCCTACTAAGACTTGTCTCACACCCTACACGGGCTCTTCGGGACGCGTGTAGACTTCATGAAATTGTGTGCAGGTAGAGGATCAGCCTCAGGAGCTAGACATTAGTGTTGTTGACAGGGAGACTAGCAGGGACCTTGAGGTTGTGCCGTACTGGAGTTACTTGTTTAGTATTCTTTTTCTTGAATCAGCATTTTTACCTTATATTGTAGCTACTGTTGGTTAGCCATTGGAGAAATTATATATATATATATAGATATATTGATTTGTATGACTTGCTTGGATGCATGCTTGGTTGTTTTAGCAGTTATTGCAGTTGATTCCTGGCATGATGTTCTGTTTACTTTCCGCTGCTGTTCTATATTGGTTCTGCTGTTTATTATTATTGAATATGCTTCCGCTCTGCGGGCCTGTTTTGGGTCTTCTGAGTCATTAATTTCCGATGCATATTTTAGTTTATTACTTGGACCAGTACCTTTAATTCTTCAGAGAGGGTATAGCCTCCCCACTATACCTATTCAGACTCTCACAGCTAGTCGGCAGCCTTTGGCATTCAGGGGAGGTGCGCCTAAGGTAGTAACACCCGACCCATTCGGCACTATTCGGGTGGCAGGCCGGGTCCAGGTCGTTACAAAGTGGTATCAGAGGGAGAGGTTCTTGACAAGGATTTAGTAGCATTGCTTACTGGCTATGAATGAGGTTGATACTTCTCTTTTTAATTCTGGTGGTTTTACTATTTGGGATATGGTAGAATGGAGATAGGTTGTTGTTGGAACTTGATTTTTGAACTTGTTCTTGGGTGCCTGTAGCCCCATGTACGAGGGATGGATTGAGTTGCTGGGGGCAGGAATTGCTGTTTGATTTTTGCTCAGATTATAGTTTATATGATTTCCACCTCGGTGGATCACTTTTTGCATGATGTTATTGATTATGATATGTAACCCTAGACGGTATGGAAAGGCATAATTGTTGGCTTTTAATAGGCACATTTCAGGGTATTTCAATTTCATAACAGCACATATGCCTTGTTAAGTGATAATACCATGTGAAAAAAATCAATTTCCATGCTTTGTGTTCTTATAATACTTGAATGGGTGAGATTCCTGACAGATTTACTTGCTAGTTGCAATGTGATGTGACATACTTTATATTTTTGTAGAATTTCATGTTGCATGATATTTTGGTCTAACTCTTATAAGAGAAGACATGTATTATGGATGGGGCAGTGTAACTGTCAGGATTGGGCAACTCGGTCATCGGGATTGAGGAAACGTTGGTTGTCAGGATGGTCATGGCCTAAGGTTCTGACGATGCTTGGCTCTGTTGAGGGCGGGTAAAGAGGCCATGAGGTCAGAATGTTGTGGGGAATGGGTTGAGGTGAGGGGGAGTAAGGGTAGTTGTTATGCACTTCCTTTTACTACCTTCTTTATCTGCGTAGAATATATTGTTATATAGATATATGTGGGATGCCTGACCATTTATGGTATTCAGTGGGTTACTTCTTCACGACACAATGGAGTGACATGAAGGAGAGGATATTGTACCGTAGAATCAGGTTCAGGATCTAGTGCAGGTAGGACAGCAGCCGGGTTTGGCGGGGTTCAGACCATGGCTTGATGAGCAACTCTAAGCCAGTCTGGTATGTGTCTTACAGGGGATTGACAGAGGCATGCAGTGTACAGAGCCTTCTATGGAATATCTGACGCGGGAGTTTCAGTCGCAGCACCCGCCACTTTTTCAGGGTGAGGGTGGTCCTCAGGCAGCAGAGAACTGGATAGAGAGCATGCAGATGATCTTCGATCAGCTGCAGATGCCTCCAGGGAGGAGGTCAAGTTGGTGACATACATGCTGAGAGGACCGGCGAAGGGTTGGTGGGATGTACAGGTGCAGGCTCGTAGGCATGAGGGACTCGCTTGGAAGGACTTTGAGGACAGGTTCTTTGAGCACTTCTATCCAGAGACGCTAAGGGCAGAGAGAGCTTGGGAGTTCTTGACTCTTCAGGAGGGAGATATGTCCTTCATGGATTATGCAGCTACCTTCACAGAGTTGTCCCTTTTTTCACCTGGTATGGTGAGCGAGGATGCAGCTAGGGTGAGGTGCTTCGAGGATGGATTACGACACGCCATTCGAGTCCAGGTGAACATCTTCACGCTAGGTTCTTTCTCTGAGGTGGTGAATCAGGTTCTCATAGTCGAGGGCAGTGAGAGAGAGAAATATCGTTTTAGTAGGGTGACAACCCCAGGAGACGGTTTAGACAGTAGGAAGCGAGGGAGAGATGAGTTCTAGCAGGGCGGGCATGCCAAGGACTCAACTAGACCACCTCGTGGCAGTTCTACAGTGGTTTACTTTCAGTGCGGACAACCGGGACATGTTCGGGCTCAGTGCGATAGGCCCCTGAGGGAGTGTCAGGCGTGTGGACAGGTCGATCATCTGGAGAGGTTTTGTAGGCAGCCTTCTCATATAGTCGGCAGGCAGGGACCAGGAAAGACTGTGGCGTCAGGAGATGGTTCAGGTTCGGTACCGGGAGAGGGTAGTCGAGGTTCAGCTACACGCGGTGGACGTGACCGGGATAGCGGGATTCCGCTGAGGGGCCAGTGGCCGGTGACTGGAGCAGCAGTGCAGGGAGTTCAGGCATCAGGCAGTCGGGCTTTAGGCCTGGTGCACGATGTGTAGCTGTAAGGGATTGAGTAGGCTAGATAACCGATGATGGTGGCAGGTACACCGTGGGTGTGGCCGTGAGTTTCTTTACTTTCTTTTGGCATGGCCTCTTGAGGCATGTCTGGTTGAGCGCACAGGTTGCACAGGATACTTGTGGACTGACTAGATGCTAGTTAGTGGGATTGGAATCATATCAGATGCATTTTATATTTTATTTATATATTTGAGATGTGTGGCATTAGGAGCATCAAGGATGCAAGTTACTTGAGGTGTCGTGGGCATCGGGGCATCGTGGATGTGGGTAACTTGAGGTGCATGGCACCAGGTTTTAATTGAGCATCTATTAGATACAGGACCTCAGGGAGGAGGACGCTGATGCGGTGAGAGTTACGTTGGGTGTTGGAAGCGACACATGAGCACCGAGGAGTGCAGGGGTGATGATGTGTCACGGGAGGACCATGGGTCCTAGAAATAGGTCATTGGGCCTTGTTTGTTTATTTTTTTGCTCTGAGCTTTGTTTGGGTTGAGACCGAGTAGGCAATTCCTAAGGTGGGGAGCCCTTTTTAGGAATTTAGCCAGAACCATGAGATCTGGGTAGTCTGGGTGGTTTAATTGGGATGGGAGTGTTCGGTGTCATCTCCTAGTTTTGTTTGGTAGATCGGGGACGAGCTACGTTAAGGTGGGGAGTTTGTAAGAACCTGGGTTTTTAGAAACGGGTCAAATTCTGACCCTGTTTAAACTTTTGACTGGTTTTTGAGAAGTCTAGAAAATATGGGCAGTTTCTGGAAATTTATAGACTACACACTATGTACATCGAGTACACGCCATGTATGAGTTACCTGAGTGACCGGTCGTGTGATCGCAGAGTACATGTCGTGTGAAGACCGTGTAGAAGTTTCTTACTACACAGCATGTATTTATAGACATGACATGTATCCCTTACCCGTGCGAGGCCAAGTACATGTCGTTTTGTGATAGGTGTAAATTTCCATCTACATGGCATGTGGTCTTCCTTGACACGTCGTGTACCTTTTCCCTGTGTAGCAGCCGAGACCCTGGCCATGTGTTGACCGTGTACACAGTGAAGGCCATGTGCTGGACTCCACTTAAGTCGGAGTACAGAAACACATCTACATGGCGTGTACTTGGAAAATACACGCTGTGTACTTTTATTTTTATTCGAGCAGTCGAGGTTCTATCGCACCTCATTCCATGAATGATCTTATTCTTTCCCTTTGGACGAACAGTTCGTCCGAGAACCTCTGAAAAACTCAAACCCTCCCAGAATCTTCGTACGACCTCCGTTCTTCGATCTGTCAGTGGCAGCAGGACCGCATCGGAGAGGCTAACCCCATGCAGCCTTCTTCGTCCTTGATCCTTCACCTATTCCTCCGCGGATTCCATCCGAACGGAACATCCAGATTTGATGGAAATGCATATCTACGGTGATTCAGTCTGATTCAGAGGCTGAAATCAAAGGAGTGGCATCGTTGAAGTACAAGGTGGGTGGTGCATACCTTCTTTCGTATTTTCGTAGACAATTTGGGGTTATGACCTCCGAACGTGATGTTGGGTGTTGAGAGAAACCCTGTTTATTTGTTGTTAATTAATTATCTGCATTGTGGGATGCCTCTAGGAATTCTATGACCCCTGTTGTACTAGAGAAAGGCTGGGTGAGAGGTCATGGCTCATTTGGGGAAATTCGGTTGGGGGGTGCCGAAATGCGTATGTTATGGACCAGTATTTAACTGCTGATTTTAGACTACTTTTTTTGCTGTTGAATTAAACGACTGAGTTTTATTTTTTAAAGCATGGTGTTAATTTGTGTAACGTGTTAAGACCTTAGGTGCTGGTTTGGGTTAGCACAAGTTATTGAAAATTGACGTTTTAGTAATTGTCTGTTAAATTTTATGATTCCAAGTATTTTTTTGAAATGTGTGGTTTTCTTGTGTTGCTCTGCTTGATTATTGGGCATGGCCTGAATATATGTTGTTGAGTGATGAGGATCACAGGTTGGGGCTTTTTTCTCGAGGTACGTTGGGTGGTTTCTACCATAGGATTGGGCGTCATGGACATCGGTTGAGGTAGTTGGACTGTCAGGTTGGGCTTGTCCCGGGTTACTTGGATGGACAGGCCATCAGACTTGAGAGACATGTTTGCAGGGACACGAGGTGTCATAGGTGTTGTGGCTTGGGACATAATGAGGTGATAACCGCTCACAAGGTACTTTTGAGTAGTGTGCACACATATAGACTCCAAGATGAGGTTGTACGGACACTCGCTGGGGAGAGGCCCCCGATAGTTGGGGTTAGGTATTTTTGGTTTGGGGGTACTTGCCATAGGAAGCCACGTGGAGGGTGATGAGCCTTCGGGAGACTACTTTGAGGCGGTCAGGTTGGGGGAAGAGGCTCGCCGTGATTTGAGGGCAGACATCGCTGTCCCTCTGGTTATCTTTTGAGGACAAGTATCATTGTTCCTCCGGATGTTGTGCCATGGGCAGGTTGAGCTTTCGAGCTGGGTTACGATGGTTGGGCGTGCCTTCAGGACGTCGGTACTTGAGACACATGGTGTCAGGTGGAACGAGGTGTCGGGCTCCAGATCAGACTTTCCAGTGTTGGCCAAAGCAGGTGACACTTACTGATGGCTGCTGAGCACCAGTGAAGTCTTTTTTTTACTTTTGGGCATTGCACTGTTTACTGTTTTTCTTGTATAAGAATGTCTACCTAAACACTTATATTAGGTACGCACCTCTGGGTGGTATCTTACTGAGACTTGTCTCACACCCTACATGGGCCCTTCAGGACGCGTGTAGACTTCATGAAATTGCGTACCGGTAGAGGATCAGCCTCAGGAGCTGGACTTTAGTGCTGTTGACAGGGATACTGGCATGGACCTTGAGTTCGTGTCGTACTGGAGTTACTTGTTTAGTATTCTTTTTCTTGAACCAGCATGTTTACCATATATTGTAGCTACTGTTGGTTATCCTTTTGCGCCGTTATATATATATATATATTGATTTGTATGAATTTCTTGGATGCATGCATGGTTGTTTTAGCAGTTATTACAGTTGATTCCTGGCATGATGTTCTGTTTACTTTCCACTGTTGTTGTTTCTATATTGCTTCTGCTGTTTATTTTTATTGAATGTGCTTCCACTCTGCGGGTCTGGTTCGAGTCTGGTGAGTCATTTATTTTCGCTTCATATTTTAGTTTATTACTTGGACCAGTACCTCTAATTCCTCCGAGAGGGAATAGCCTCCCCACTATACCTATTCAGACCCTCGCTGCTAGTCAGTAGCCTTTGGCGTTCAGGGGAGGTGCGCCTAAGGTAGTAACACCCGACCCGTTCGGCACTGTTCGGGTGGCAGGACGGGTCCAGGTCGTTACATAATAAGCCTACTCAACTTGTTTAAGTATTATAGTGGATCCATAAGTGTAAATAGGAAACATGGGAACTGGAGGAAGCGATGAAGGAGAAGTACCCTCAACTATTTTCACCTTAGTTTCTTAAAAAGAAATTTTGAGGGAAAATTGTCATAAGGTGGGAAGAATATAATTACCCATAATTCTATCAACAAAATTTCCCTTATTATAATAATATTATAAATTCTAAAATATATACATCACATTTAGAACACAATACAATCTTTATAAATGATTAATTAATGAAATAAGAGATATTTTTAGAAATTCAGGAACCAAAAACTAATGGAATAATAATATTCCCTTGGAAATAGTAATATAGCCATTAAGAAGAGTATCCCAGCCAGTAGAATAGTAACCTCACTACTAAAGTATAAATAAAATTTGGGTATCATAAAAATTAAAATTTGATATATTTATATCTTTTTGTAAGTAAATAATTTTTTTTAAAATGATAAATTAAAATTTGATATTTGTGTGAAGCATAAATGTTTATTTACAATATTATAATTAATATATTGGTTCAAAATAAAATTTAGTTTAATAAAATAAATTCATAAATTAATATTTTTTTTATTATGATTATAATCTATCTTTTTAGACATTAATTAATTTTTGAGTGTTATAAAATCAGTTACAATTTTAAAATTGTTATTTTTTAAATAAATGATGATTTTAAATAGAGATAATGTTTTTAATATTTATAATTTTTTTCAGGAAATAGTGTAATGTTTTTAATTATACATGTCAAAAAATTATTAGGGTGAATTTTTGGGATTTTTCTAAAATAGTTAAATTTTTGGTGAATAGTGAAATATAATAATTTATAATATAAGCTAAATACATTAATTATTGAGTCATGGATGATTTATAGATGTTGTATTAACCATTGTTTCAAACTCAAATAAACTATTTACTTTATGTAGTCATAATAATCCACATTATTGATATTCTGGAGCCAAAATAATAAACAAATGAATAAAATAATTAAAAAACATCCCTCTCCTCCACTATAAATATCACACCTCACCACCTCTTCGCCCCACACCCCAAAGCCTTTAATTTTTTAAAAAAATGTACCAAATAATCTTCCCAAATATCTTCCCTAGGTAAAAGAGAACTATTTCTCAATAAAAGTCCAAACTCAAGTTCCTCAATGAGTTTTTCAAGGAGAAGGAATTGAAGAGGTAAAATCCTCTTTCATTTTCATTTATTCTCTTTTCATTTTCTTTTAATTTCTTATCCTATACTCATGTAACCTTAACCAAGTGACATGATAAATCCTATATATTTTAAATAATTTAATTTTATATTTTTAATGGAATAACCCATTATCAATTCTCTTCCCCTCTCATTTTTTTCTAAAAATGAAAACATCATTCATGGTGTGTTGATTTATCGCATTCAAGAATGATGAGTTTTAAATTTACATTATTGCCTTAAATAATGGTCATTAAACCATTTTAATGATTAAAATAGAGTTTATTATATTTATTTTATCTAATTTAATGTTTCATAACAAGTATATATAAATAATATCAATTAATAAAATATAACTAGTTCGTGTTGGTAAAAAACACCAAAATAATCCAAATGGTTATCATTAACATTTTATCTAATGAATCATCATCACATATCAATATAAAATGATATATAAGACCATTTAATAATATTTAATTTAATTAATAACATATAATTTAAATTTTATATAACCATCCTAATTTTAAATGATCTTCCATATACGTATACATGTGAACCGATCATGAAATCCTAGGAAATGAACACCCCCAAACGATGAAATTGTATATTATAACTCTTAAAAAAGGTCATAAATTTAATTAATAAAATTATAATAAATTAAAAATAAGTATAAATGTTAATTAATTAATTAATTATTGGATTAAATTTTATTATCTAGGAGATTAAGTTCAAGTGTATAACACTTTCAAACATTAGGTGAGGGATTCTTTCTGAACCTCCATTTTTCATTCTGGTTAGGATTTATCTCTCTTTACAAAAAATTAATTATTAATTATTCTTATTTATCTTCCTAAATTATACATTTATATAGAATGAATATGTTTCTACCTCAATTCTTCTTTCTCTGATGGGGGAATACATTTTTTTTAATGTTCCCTTCTCAATACGTCCCAATAAGTAAGCCCGATTGAAGGGAACTTCCCAATTTATTACTCATTTTCAAGTAAAATAAATAATATATTTTAATCCACATTATTATTATTATAAAATAAACCATTTTATCTTTAAAATGAATATTGGTTTATTTCTAGTTTTATATAAAATATTATGCCTTTTACACTTTAAATTCTCTTTAATATTTTCCTTAAAAAACACTCAAATCTCTCATTCATAATTTCTTTTAAACACTATTTTTACTTGTTTTCACTTTATTTTGACAACTATTATCATGATATGTGCCTATTTTCTCCTATGAATGTCCAAGTGTGATTTAAATCCATTCTTTCATGGACACCACTATGATATTCCCTTTTGGATATTCTTTATGGCATGATTATGATACCCAATTTTTTCCATGGGTAACCCTTATGATTAATTATTCATGTTGAACAAATATACATAAAGATGTTATGATGGGTTCACCCAGATAGAGCTCCAATTCATTGGGTAGTTTTTTTGGGAAAAGTGGTGATATGAACTGGTTTCTCAATTCATGCCCCTAAGAGGATTTATTAA
Organism: Viscum album; assembly: GCA_963277665.1. NCBI lineage: Eukaryota > Viridiplantae > Streptophyta > Magnoliopsida > Santalales > Viscaceae > Viscum > Viscum album. The sequence goes on from OY728161.1 coordinate 1,970,907,118, forward strand.
AATCAAGAAAGTTGTTTTTACCAACACGAGGTGCAATGAGCTTACACCAGTAGGGAATTAACCAGGGTACCAAAATAAAGACTCAAGAATACCCAAGATACAAATACATCTAGACAAAAAGAGATCCCCAGACTTCAATCAATGCTCATCCTTTCTAGCTTTGACTTGCTTCAAACAAGTAAGAGGGAAGGTTGTTCAAGTGTTTCCAAAAGTGCTCTCCAGTCCAAGATTTCATCCACATTTAGTTTGCATGAAACAGGTCATCAATATAAGAAAATCACATTACCTGAAAATGAAACTTAATGAAATTCAGGGGAAAACATCCAAATAAGACCATCATGCTGGCAGGAAAGTATAACAGGACAGTATTTCATAAAATTCATTCCATAATTCCTTTAGAACCACCATGTTCCATAGTCTTGGCAGTTAGCCTTGACTCATGTTTATGTCAGGATATATTTTTCTTCTAAATTCCTATGATTCCATGATTACATGATTCCATGTTTTACATGTTATGATTCCTTATGTATATTCATGTTTCATTCCTTTTTTATGTCATCATGTTATTCATTCTAACCTATACGATATGCTTTATTTTTATGTTTATTTACCTTTCTGGGAATTTTAGCTCATCACTTTGTTAATTTATTCCCAAGGTTATTCAATAAATATGTAAGTTCTCAGAGTATGTTAGGATCTAATAACAAATATTAAATAATTTTTTTATTTTAGTTTCATATTGTCTAATTATATTCCTAATTTTCAAAATAAAATAGACTTTATGATCCTTAGTTTGTATTTGAAAGCTAATTATGCATAAAATCATGTAATAATATGTTTAAAGGGATGTGGTCACAATAATGGTGGATGCCTATTGCTGAAATTTCATCTGAACTACAACCCTAACCATTTTAAAAAGAATAACCAAGAACTTGATCACCCAACACGACATCATTTTAGGCCAAAAAAGACATCCTAATGATGTTCTAATGCTGATAATCTAGTATGAGTACCAATTCATTGAAATAACCACTATCTAAGATAAAAATTCATACTTCTATATAAATGTAATTACCCTAAAATCTACTGAACATTACAAAATTCCCACTATAATGACTTTCATCTCTAAGAAACAGTGGCAATCCATAAACCATCTTTCCCGAACTACCACCTTTGTTAATTAACTATGGAATAATTATGTTCCATATTTGAATTCCAAATACACTAATGTTATGAAAATCAAAACACCAAGGTGTGTTATTTAATAGCATCCAAGACACCATCTTTCTACTAACACCAATACCAATATGGTTCTTAACCACAATTGACTTACCTGAGGCACCACATTTTATTTATTGGGCTCAAAGTCATATTTTGGTTCTCCCATTCATAAGACTCAACTCTGACAAGATGATTTTGATACATGGTTCTCTTAATCATAGTAATCACCTATTAAAAATGATCTTCAAATGGTACATTGACATGAACAATGAGGTTTCCACCTCACTATATCTAATTTCATGAAACAACCATCCAATCCTTATATATTTGAGTTCTCAAAAAAATGATCGGTCACACCCACTGACAAATCATCACACTACCTCACTGGATCACAGTGCATTAAGAGTCGTAGGCACTGCATAACGGTCCATTTCCCCCAATTATTTCCATCCCCAACACTCAATATAATTCCATGTTTATACTAATAACCACCCACATTCATTGTTATATCCTCACCAACCAAACAAATCAGTCATTGCACTCTCTCCTTGCGCACCGTACACCCCCGATCAAATTCAATCTCAAATCTCACCAAATTTCATATGATCCCAATGCCAACATCTAGACTCACACCATCATTCGGCATGTGTCACTTCTCCTGGTCCACTCTCACTCTTCCTATTAATTATTAGTAATGATCCAAACCTCATGCCATCATGCCCACATGAGTATCACAACTTCAACACTACCATAACAAAACTTGGGTTAATCCACACCCTAAATTATAGTCAATGAACCCACACATGAATTTTTTTGATCCACAAATCTAATGCAAACCAAGCTTAGAAATTATGTACTTTCCCTCAAACAAGTTGATAATACTTTTAAAAATACTTATCTACCAGAAATATCCTCATCCAGATGTTAATTGAGACTCCAATAACCCTCTCATTGGTTATCAACATGCTATATACAACTATATTATGTAAAATTAATAGGTTTAACCTCTCATATAACTAGATGGCATACCTCAACACACTCTCTCATTAGTTGCATCATGTCTGACCTTAGATCATATTCCTAACCCAAAAACCATGATCCTTATATAAGTAAACTCATACAACAATTATAAAGCATATCACCCAGGTCATTGTAAACACACAACTACCTACCATACATGCAACATTCCTAAACAACGAGTTCCTACCCACACTCCTACTACACCATTGAAATCATATCTAGAATCCATAAGGCTAGGCATCTAATTGATCTTACCCAATTAATTTAACTCAATACTAGAATTCATTAATCACTTTGCATCCTTAAATCCTATTCATTTATTATTCCCTTCCTCAACCACCCAATTTGGTTAAGTATAGTTCCCAAAATAACAAATAGGGGAAAGAACCAGAAAAGTTGTTATTAATCCTTAAGTAACTAAACCACACATCATAATGAAAACTCAATTTCATATCTTGATCACCCCTTAGTAATGAAATTCATATGCCAACCCACTTAGGATCCTATACATCCCTTATTTGAAGGAACCATATACCTGTCACCAGAGAACAACCATGAAATATAATTCACATAACCTTCCATCAAAGAAAATATCATGGCTCACTGAATAAAATTCCAAAAAAATTATATGGTAAAACACTATACACTTTATACATTTAAAATCACCTTTAATCAGTGAAATCAATCACATAAGTGAATGAATATTTCATTTCATTTCTATATTCCAAATATGATACACGAACACAGAAATATTTCCAACAGAAGGATTTCCAAACCTTAAATAATGACATATAGTAAACACATAAAATTTACTACACACCTCAACTATAACAATTTAAGATTAGAAAAACCATCCCATAGCCCTCATAACTAGAAATTCATTTCTAAAAGTGTTCATGGATCACTTGTATGAGTTCCTTTATAAGCTCTAACATATTCCTAGATCCCTTTTTCAACCTCTATAAATATTAAGACTAAATAAAATAATGTAATACCATAAGTAACACCACATCCCAAAAAACCTTTCCAAGACAGAGTGTTATAGGGACTCATGTGTGTCTCCCCATATTTTAACAACCACAAGTTAGTGGAGAGGGGTTAATCTATATAATGGGGATACTATTACCTCAAATCAGAGTCATACAATAGTGTAAACTTGCTAAAAAATATCCAAAAACCATAATAAACTGAGAAATAAATAAATAAATAAATGTTATAATAAATTCCATTTGGAATTTATTTCATCATACATATATATGGCCATATAAACAAACAACACCTGATAACCCACTAGTATGATAAAATTTATAAGATAAAGAAAAACAAAATACACACCTCATCCATACACTCATCCCCAGGCTATACTATACACCAAATCTCTAGATACATATTGAGATACTCCAACCCAATCCACTGCACATCCTATACTCTAAACTGAAAGCATACATAATGTTTACACATTCACCAGAGTCCCTATGCAGTGTGTGATAAATACATATGAGAAGGGTCTCCATAAGTTCCCCTAGTATAAACCATCATATACATGTATACATGATAAAAATAAGCATTTCACACAAGTGAGTTGAACATCATGTGCAAAATAGACCACCACAAATCTATATGTGTCAGTTCATTATGTCCAAACCAAGACACAATGACACTTGATCATACCATATTTAGCTATATATAGGAATCCTATTGTCACCATATTTTATCAAACTCCATCCTATCCCAATCTAAAGAAATATGGCTGGTTTTCATCAAAGTCTTTGACCACTACATGAAATAGTAGGGTAGTGTCCTACATCCATGTATTTGACCAACCTTTATCACACAAGGGATGTTATATATCTAATCCCAACCAATACCTTATCACACAATATGGGGTCCCTCATACAAGCCTTGAACCAGTAACTTATCAATCAAGTTAGGGTCCATCATCCATGCCTTACATCACATCATAACCAAAATATCCTTCTCACATAAGGTTTACCATTATCTCAAACCATGCCTCCCCACTAAAGTAAATGTACACAAAAACACCCCCTTAGTCAAGGTGGACATAAATTGTATCAATATATACATTATCACTCATGGTATTCCTAGAATTCATTCACACTATAACCCCATCACATTCATGGAAGTACTTCCAATGCTTTCTCACTCAAGGAGAGGCCCAAAATCTTGATCCATCTCCCAAAATAGAGTCCATAACCTATCACAATCACAAGTAAAATATGGTGTTCAAGCATCCTATATAAAATCTCTCCATATCACTTGTATTATCTAAATTCTATCACCCCTTTGTGAAACCACAGGTTGTAAGTTCGAGCAACCTCGACCTTAAGGCCCAATCTAACTTTCTTAAAATACCTCATCATTCATAGTTTCTCTCTCTAAGGACTATCCTAAGCAATACTACTATGAGTTCCTTGGAATCCCAATGGCAAGTCCAAAAAACTTCCCATGACTCACACTTGGGTCCCATATCATGTATCACAAGGGAGGTCGTTCATCCCAACACCTAGAGAAAACCATCCCCATAGAAACTCATATCATATTGATGAACTCATCATGCTCTTAGAAATCACTAAGCTCTAATCCACCCATATGATGATTCCACTCATAAAGCGTGGCTCATCTTTTATCACTTGGATAAAATTCACTCACTCTAAATCACCCATATACCCCTATAGAAATCATCTTAGTATATCCTTATCTTATCATAACACCAAGACTTAACAAAGGTCTCTCATCATCTCAATAATCCTCTTTTCCATTTGAGATATATTAGTCGGGTGATCCAAAATAACCCATGTGTTAAAGATAACTTCCCATACATTTCTCTCATTCCCTATCCATCTACCCAGCCATATACATAAGAATGATGGAATGAAATCACATATAAATAGATATATGAATTTGTTTTAAAAGGACCAATTACCATGGGAATGGAGTTACCATCCACACCAAGCCCCACTCAGCCTCAACCAAGCCTTTATGTTCTTTATCCAGACCTACATAAACTCTTCAGACCATATCTCACACCACATGACATAAATAACTAGTTATTAAAAATTATAACAATTATCTTATTTAATAATTTGATTTATATTCATTGAGAACTGGTTAAGAGGTAGCATCACACCCAAAACATGACCAATCGTATGTGGAAGGTCCTTGGAGTGCAACTAGAATAATCTAGAGAAAAATCCCTAACCATCGAAACCTAAAAATTGACCAATTATATTAAGTATAAATAGAAACCCTAAATAATCTCATTGAGTGAAATACCTCTAATGAAAATGTGGGAACCAGAGTGTGATTATCTTCCCCAAAAACCCTCTTAACAAGATGCATGAAATACATGACCAAGTAAGATGATTTCACCACTTTTCAGTGAAATAAACACCAAAACCCCAGCCTAAAACCCATCAAAATGAGTGGTATAGAAATATAAATAATAAATTAGTAAAGAAAATAAATCATAAATTATACCTACTTTAGAAACAAAACAAAAATACCCATCAAATTAGGGATCATTAGGATGAATGACAGTTGGAGGATTCATTCGAACAGACATCCTCGAACCCTTTTTATCCTAGAAATGAAAGGGGGAAACCAGGAAAATACCAGTCTTTCCCCTCTAAAAAAATCAGGCGGGGTCCCTCTTGCAGCATGGTTATGCTGTAAGGCCCCTTTCAATCAACTAGTTGTGTTGTGGAGTAGAGTTCCATGGAACATCCCAACCCTGCCTCCCAATGGACCTCCACTGCATAGACCCTTGGGAATATGTCATAATCTCCCTCAATCATGGCTACATAGCAATATGAACACATGGTTGTGTTGCAACCTAACCCTATTGGGAAACCTAAACTCACTGCCTCATTGGCTACAATGTTTAGATTTTCTCCGACAACACTTCCATGGAATATCCCTTCACATTGTGTCATGGCCTCTTTTTCTATTGTCCACCACCCTGTAGTACCCTTGTTTACATCGTGATGGATTCTTATAGCTGAAATTTCCCTTGATGTTCCAAACTAATCCTTCTATAACAAACATATGATCACCCAAACACCCAATAAAGACATATTACATGTTCAAAAATATCTCATAAAGATTTTCTAATACTATAAATCTTGATCTAAGTCCTAATTCACGAAATCACCCCTACTCTGGGATAAAAATTTAATATTCCTGACAAAAGTAACAAACCTAAAATCCATGAGTCATTAAAACAACCTTTATAACTCAAAAATAAAATATTTCGAACTTATAGAAAATATATTTCACTACATACCCCCATAAACATTTTCAACCATAAAAAACAACCCCTCTAGTTAAAAAAAACATACTAGAAAACCTCATATAGAAGACAATCACCATAATGAATATGCAAATCATACCTAGATATCCATGACCATATTATACCTGATACACAAATATTCAAGGAAACATTGTTCACCTCCACATAGGAATTTACCAGTTTGAGTCTATATCAACAATTCCATATAAAAAGTGCATAATCATACATTACACAAATCCTGAATAAATTTTATTTTGAATACTTTTTAAAACATTGGTCACCCATCCATATAAAATGAAGGAAAAATTACCAATAATGTCCATAAACCTTAAAAGTATCATTATTAATGGATCCTCATAAGAGAGAATCATTCCCCCCCTCCTTTAATGAGCAATGAAAAATCTATAAGAAGTAGAACACAACATTAAATTTGATTCCACTCAAGCTTTCATCCACCATCAATGTTCTCCTTGTTGGGTTACAGTAAATATATTTGAAAGAAAAAAATGTGTCTAACAAGACATAGAATCAATATTACCATATAGAAATGTACATAATATAAATCTCACTTATTACCCAATATATCAGAATTAAAAGTGGATACACCTGAACATTTATATAACTCTTCCTTGTTGGTTCTAGACCCCAGAATAACATTTATCACACTTGAGTGACTATAGCTATAACCCTTTGAGAAGCATCATTCACTGAGTTTCTAAAATAACCACACACATAAAACTAAAATATCGACTATAATTACAACACCATGGACTCATCCCCACTAAGGAATGTTAGTTCTCAACTACTCATTACAACACCCATTATGAGTCTCTATAATATATCATTATTCAATACCAAATGAATATGTGGTACTCGCCACCTTTAGGGGAATGCCTTACGTGAATTGTACACACATAATCAATAATAAAATATTTAATAATTGAAAATGCAATATAGAACTCACACAGACATTGAGTTATGTGGATCGTCACTAAAACTCAAAAAAGGCACACCACCTCATCCATGAAAACCTAACACACTTAAGATAGATTCTCAACTATCACCAAAATATTGTGATAATGAAAACACTTATTATGGACTTCATATACCAACACATAGTTGTTCCTCTATTCTCACATAGGTTGTTATATCCTTAAACATAATGCAGATGAGACACTATTCCACCATCATGAATATCATTCTAAAAAATATGAATTTAAAAAAAATAAAACACACACTGGAAAGGGTTTTAACACCATTGATGTACTCAATGTAGGTTAAAGAGAACATCTAAATGTATGATATGTTATTCATTCATTTCAATTCAAACTAGGTTGGAATCAATGAGTACCACTAAAATATTCCACATGTCACATTATCAGATAATAGAATTATTTACTTTTAAAAAAATTATAACTTTTGAGATTCCCTAAACCATGATCAACCACATCCTATAGAGCATCATTCTCAAAAAAATAAAGAGATTTCTCTATAGACCAAATATCATCACCTAAAACCTAAAGGTTTAATATTTCATACATATCCTAATGAAAAAACATACCCCAACCAGTCTACCAATCATACATAATTTCCTTAATATTATCCCTAATATCCAATAAATAGTAGGAAATTGTAGTAAATCCTGATAAGCAGGTGATAATAAAATCTAACACTATATGTAGGTAACCTTAATTTATCCTCGGCATAACATTTGCGAGATCAAAAATTAATACAGGTAACCACTCTACATTATTTTAAAAATCTCAACAAGCTAAGCTCACCATCATCAGTATGATTCTCTAGCAGTAAAGGTCCAGTGAGGTGATCTATTGGAATCACTAACCCCGAAATCAAAACATTGGAAGAAAAAAAAATTATTTTCTTATAATTTAAGAGCTTGTGTTTCTATGAGGAAGACATGGTTTGTTCTTTATATCTCACAAAGAACTATCTATTTAGAGACATTTTCCACCCAAAATCATCCAAATTAGGATTATACACACTCTAGGTATGACATAGATTACCTAAAAGTGGTAAATGAAGACAGTTTAAATAATCATTAACCACAATCCATTTTGACACCACCATCTCCCACATTTGAACTATCTCTTGGATGGATTTGGGGCCATCAAAAAGAAATCATCCAATCATAAAACTATATTTAACATGGATTCATATAAATGAAACCACTCTTTCTATCTATAGGGATGTTTTTCCCTCTTCTAAAATCTAGGGTACATCATATCCTAGAGTTTTTCAACACCCAAATCATTCTGCAGGTCTCCAGTATAGGTTGGTAATATAGAAAAGTTTATAAAATATGATTCTTTGGACCCAAATTTGGTATTAATTTTTATCTACCTTATCATGTATGTAGAGATTTATGTATGAATTTTTTTTACCATAACAGTTATATTATTAATATGTATACTATTTATATAATAATATCCTTGGATTATTTTTATATAAAAAGGTTCTAAAAATTTTCGTAAATAATTTAAACCTTGTGATACTTTAATAATAATCTTAAATATATTTTTTACTTTCAAGATAGATAATAAGGGGAAATATATGATTTATCAATTTAGGTGATGGGGGATCATAATAATTGATATATTCATCTCAGTAATTTCACACATGGTTATCTTGAATATAGAAAATAATGAAGACTAAGCCACAAATAGGAACACTACAGGTTTTTCATGTCCTTGGATATTCCAATATAAGAGCATATGTATTTTTATCTCAACTTGAGATCACTATTAGTATGTATCATTTGATCATATAATTTTTTGAAATATAGAAACCATGAAATTTATGCTTTGGGAGAGGTATCTTTCATTGGGTGTGTCATTGGTGGTATTACATTCATTGAATGACTAATAAATGGTCTATTTTCTTTTAAAATTGAAATATATCTTAGGCCAATTGAATGTGATGAAAATGTTTTGAATAATTCCATTGACATGGTATATGAAGCCTATTTTTCTGAAAATAGTTAACAAATAAAAAAATTATTTAAATTATAATGAAACAAAGTATGAATCCTTTTTTATGAGATATCAAGAGAAAAAAAGATTATATTACACGATGTGAGTTCATAGGAGGTTATGGTAGCTATTAAATGTCATTATTTATTTAGGGTTCATGATGTGTTTCTAGATACCAATAATGGTCCATTAATATGGTTCATTGAGATCGAGATATGACTATAGGGGGTCACACACAAAGTGTATCCACAAGTTCCACAAATTTATATAAATTTTTATATAGTACAAAGTGGGAACTATTTGTGGGTTCAGTTAATGTCCATGTGTGAATGATAAAAAATAAATAATTAATAAATTCATCTATATATTACTCAAGTTTATAATAATGATAATTGAATTTATTTCTCAAGGTATTCATGAATTATTTATGTTAAAATAATAGAGTAAAAGAAAGTTGTTTCTCAAATTATTATTACTTATTCATGGTTTTTGAAATATATTTAGGAGGAATGGAATGAGTAAATAGATAAAATTTCATCATGTGACACCTAAAAGTATTAAAATTTAGTAATGAAATATTTTCTACACTTATGATACATTAGTCAAGTTACTAGTGGACAAATGGGTAAGTTTTAAGGTTGACTTTTTTAAGGTTCCTAAAAACAATTTTAAAAATTGTAAACAAATTTATGTAAACTAATTTATAACTAAAATGAGATATTGGGTATCCTTATAGGAATTATAACTTCTCCCTCTCGTTATATCAAGTTTTAGGGAGTGAAAATGAATTGATGGTCAAGAATGTTTCAATCCATGTTTGGAGATCAATCGCGAGATCTTCAGGCGATCATATGAGCATTATGTAACACTTTCATATTACATTATAAAAATTAACAATTGAATAAAAAAAATTTATGGGATGTGTTATATGTTTTTATTATTTATATCGTGCCTCTCTTGATGCCTTTGATTTATGGTGATCTGGAGATGAATGGAGTACATTGAGATAACACCATTCCACCAAGTTACCATTTGGCTTAACTCATCATAATTAAATTACATTACATAATATCTATGGATGAATCTTAGTTTTGATTTAAAAATACCATATTAAGCAATATATCTATATTTAAAAATATTATTTTGCCAATTTCTACATTTCTATAATGGCATGGTTTCTTTCAATTGGTAACTTATAATTGCAATTAAATTATTTAAAATTAAAATAGAGGGCTTTGACATAGTTTAATTCCACTAATAGTTGATAAATCGGTGTTTTAATGGATTCTCAAAGGTCAATTACAATATAGTTATCTGGGATTTTAATTTTAATTAAATAAAACACAAATTAAAAAAACTAAATCGGGGGGATAGTGTATGACCAAGGGGTAGGTACAACATCACTACATATTAAATGATTATTAGTTTTTTAAATAAATACATATATATATATATAATAAACGAAGGTGGAAACAACCTCTTATATTCTTTGGTCTATTGTGAAGGGACACACCTAGTTGACCATGATGGAAACCAATGAATATAATTCCTAAATGGATTGGGAATGAGTAATTTTTACAAAATAATTTTTATGATCATTTTTAGGTATGAAATTAGTGAAACCCGACTTAGAATATGATAGTGGTATTTCCACCTTACTGACTTCAATTATAGTTGGGTGGCATCTTGGTTTTGGATTGGTAAGGCTTGAACCAACCCACCCGACCCAACAGGGCCATTTATTGATTTGTTTGACATATAGAAACTCATTTCGGGTCCAAAACAATCCTATAAATTATAATAAAATTTCATAAATAAAATATATCTATTATATTTAAATAAAAATTTTCATTTTTCATGTGATTTTTGGATGTTTTTTTAAAAAATATTTAAATAAAATATTACTAAATTAAAAAATTCCTCATGTATAATGTTAATGTATTTAATTTTATTGTGTGAGCTCAATGTTTTTTGGTTTATCATGATTTGAGACTAAACCATGTAGATTTGAAATTTTTTAATTTTATTTAACTATTATAATGTGATTGTGTTATAATAATAAATTATGAAATATCAATTTTATACAATCTAAAAATATTACTTATGACTTTAAATTTATAAGGGAATGCATGTTCACATTTGAGTAATAAAAAATATATATTCTCATACCCCAAGTTCCCCCTCACCTGGATTTGAGTATGCATTGTAAAGATAAAAGGAGTTCATGATTACTCAGTTCAATATGAGATCCATCATAGATCCAGACAAGAAAATTCTTCAGAGTTAGATGAGCATTGTAATTACTTTCAAGATACAACTCAAGGAATTTGAGGTGACCTCAACATTTATTAGGTATATATTACATAATTTTATATGGATATTTGATACATATCCTAACTAAACATGATACCAAACTTTAAAGGGATATTAAATTTAGGGACTAGATAAATAAATTAACATATTTCTTAAATTATTTTTGACATATCCAAAAAATACCTTCCCATATAGTATGATTATTAAACAAACCCTACATAAAACCTTTCTTCAAAACTGAGGGAGGACATAAGAAAGCAAGAGGTCATATGCTTAGAAAGGGTAAACATAAGAGATGTTAATCAATGACCAAAACTGAGAATAAGATAAGCATAAGGGTATGAGAAAATGATCATAACATAAAATAATCATACCCAATTAGTATAAGATAATTAATCAAAAATCATGGTATAAGGGTTTGTCAAAACAAAAGGCATAAGTCATTAATGTGTGAAATAATAAATAATTAATCATGAGTCATGAGATCCTATCATAAGTGTAACAAATAAGATTTTTTAATATAATTAGGTATAGAAAATAATTTTCTTTAGTCAAGGCTCACTACCAGGGTTATCATATTGGATTGAGTTCACTCCATATTCCATGATTTTCATGGTCAAGATACACTTCCAAGACTATCAAAGTGGATATAGTACCTAAAAAACTAGGTTCACTCCCCATTCCATTATTTATTATCTCATGATATATCCATCATTACCAAATTAATTTTAGGGATATATAATTCTATTACCACCTATCACATAATGAAAAGTACATATATGTGTTCCACTAGATCATAAAACATTCATCATATCATCATATCATAACCCGTGGAAATGAATGTAGTTTCAAAAATAATTCATCAATTCAATATATAATAACATGTGGAAATGAAATGGGTTTCATAATGTTTTTGAAAAAACAATATTTTTTATAACATATTTTTTTGAATAAATTTTATTTCTTCAATATCTTGTGATAAACACAACAATGAGTTTTAACGAAATGTGATGTACCATTAAAATATTATTATTTAACATGAAAATTATTTCTAAGATGTTTGAATGGAGGGTATGGATAATATTAACTTAATAATGAAAATATTTTTTTACACTTATATATAAAAATAATTCATTGGTTACTGATTTAATTAGAAATAAAAATAAATGTAACAATTTTAAGATAATGGAAATCTTTTTCTGAAAAACAATTTTATGCGAACAAATGTGTTTTATCTAAATAAATTAATTAGATCACTTTTGGAGAATTATTTTAATGAAATTATAATATAATATATTCAATCAAAATTTTAACAAGCATATTATGTGTTTTCTATGCATGAGATAAGAATAAATACAATTTTATAACTGAAAACTGTATTTATTCTAAAAATTAGTTTTTTCACCTTTTTCACACTTATTTTAAAAATAATTTATTAGAATACGTGAAAATTAATTTGAAAAAATTAACTCTATTGTTTAATAAGAATTTAAAAATTATCATGGATTGAATTTTTTAGAATTTTCTAAAATGTTAAAATTTGCACTTAATTGTGAAAAATTGTGGGTTTATTGAAAACTGCCTTTTCGTTCAAAGAATGTCATGAATCAACCCAACAGTAATCAAGGTAGGACTTCCCAATCCTGTACCCAATAGGCCTGGGGCTAGTGACTAGCACTGATTAGGCTATCACACACATGGGAGACCTTAACTTATCATATGTGTACACATGCACCCACATACACCTCCATTCAACAGTGCATAGATATATAAAAACAGAAAAAGAATGAATGCCTACATCTATCACAACTAGAGTACAGAAAATATATAAAAAGGGAAAATATAGGTCCCACTAAAATAAAAATTTAAAATAATCCAACCAACATAGATGGAGGGGATCTCTGTTAAATGAACCCGTAGGAAAAGTCCTCAGTTCAGCTTCGGTAAACACCCCAGTCAGTATACTTCATTAATCTATTCCTTATCCAGGTCCTCCTAGTACATCATTGAAAGTCCTATGGATTTCAAAAGACACAAGATGTGTGTAAAATCCCATTAATGGGTGAGTATAAACATATATAGTGGGAACCTCAAAAACCCCAAATGAAAAGGGAGAAACTAAAAAGAAATGGTCCGATCGACCTAGCCATAGAGAACCCAAACAAGAGATAAAGTCCATATAAATACCATCTGTAGATACAAATGAATATTCAATTCATATCATGGGGTGTGTCATCCAATATGTGATAACACCATGAGAAAATTCTAAAAAGAACACTTGACATACTCGTCTCAGCCACCAAGCCTTAGGAGGTACCAACCTCATTGCCAATGACAAATTCTACTCGAGGTTCTAAGGCAACACATACCTAACAGAACACACTCCATGTGATCTTTAATCCCATATGAAACTCTTATGAGAGTTACACTTTATCATGTTTCACACTGCCATTCTAGATATCCCATTTGAGAGAACACACACATCGTATATCGCTGATAAGAACGTCATGTTGAAGCTCAGCAAAAAAAACCAAAACTCCTAAGATATAAGATCACTCATAGGGACTAATAAAGGATACTAGAACCCCCCCCCCCAATACATTATCTCAAAGATATATCATGAAGGGGATCACTCCTAGGATCTTCTAGGGGATAGTACAACCCGATTTGACATTCTACATATTACATCACTCAGATAGAGGATCGTTGCCCAAAAATAGGTGCTCATGACGATGCCAAAACACTATCTGGTATAACTCATGAAGTTTAGGATCATACTGAAGATAAAAAAACCCTTATGAAGCCACAATTTGAGTATAGTATCGTATAACCAACGATAATGCAACCCTACTATCATTTCCCATTGCATATGGGATCATATACCCAAAGATTCCACAAAACCATACTAGATTTCCGTACTAGATAGGGGATCCCTGCCCATGTATATTTGGACACAATGATACGAATAACCCAATCTATGGAAACAATAAGCTATAGGATCCCCCCAGACCTCACCGGAGGGATGATACAACTCTATATGATATTATCCTATCGAGTGGATCAAAAACCTGTATCGAGGATGTAATAATGAAAAACATCATATTATAAGGACATGGGGGACTCACTCAACACTTCCAGTTAAGGTGTCGCTAAAACAAGAGACCCACACAGCATTGCCTACACCCTATGCCTCCTAGGCTCAAACTATGGACACTATCATGTTCTACACATAAAAAACACGCATGATATTTTATTTAGTTGTCAAAAATGGATAACCGGTAAATATAAAATTTCACCAGAACAAGACCAAATTGTTATTTTTGGGGACCATTCCTTGATCCCAGAACACATCATGCAGATCACACTGTTGTAATCCTCATGAAAAAACACATAGGATCGTCTATTCATTCATCCAAAATGGACACTTGGTGAAAATGTCACATTTCACCACAAATGCCCTAATCGGGCCTCGTGGGGCCCACAAAATAATTTCGTTTTAATCACCAAAAATTTTTCTTGAAACATCCACATTAAATTCAGGGGAAATGCTTCTGACGATGCATCAATCAGACATCATATGCAGGAGATAAGTTCGATAGAAGAATCACCAAATAATAATGATTTCATTATTATTATTATTATTATTATTATTATTATTATTATTATTATTATTATTATTATTATTATTATTGGAAACTTCGTGCCATCGAGCCTTGATCCTGAAACATACAGTTCTCAAAATGGACCCAAAAGGTTCGCCTTGAATAAATGGTCATGTTTTCACAGACGACACAAAAAACATATGTTCATTTTGAAAGTTACAGGGGTTTGAATGCCCCTCAGCCTAAACTGGCCCGTTCTGGCTGGACCGGTCCACTCTGGCTAGTCTGATCCACCTAGGTCGGACAACTTTGGATAGCCTAGCTCGGATCACCTACACCTGGCTCAGCTCCACGACCATAACCAGCCACATACAGCCCAAGGCCCAGTAGTGTCCGGCCTGCCCTCTGGTGCTCTGCGCCCTGTGCTCCCCCGTATCCTCTGCTTCCCTTTAGCAATCTAGGCATCTGCGCCGCCCAACATACTCCACCATCCTCCATTGTCTTCTTCCACCACCACTGGAAGACCTTATACAGATCATCGGGATCCCCTAGGTGCTTGAAAAATTAATCTAAAACCAGATCTGGGATCCTCGGGACCCGATCTACATAGACACGATATCCGCTTGAGGATTTGTTGATGATTCAAACAAAAATGAATCGTAAACAAGAAAAATGATATTATAAATCAAATCATCATACCTAGCAGAAAAATTATGAATATTCAAGGTCAAATCAGAACTCTGATGCTGCTACCACATGATCTAGAAGTGATCCCTACCAAGATTGAAGATCGACGACACTTCATTTCAACAATTCAGCCTCCGGGTTGTTCATCACCAAAGAGGGAGTGGGGAGAGGCTTCCTATGTGTGTTCCAAGGGTGGGGGAAGAGGAATATTGGTATTTTTTATTAAACCAATATCTTTTATTTAAAATCTTTAACCCAACTCTCCTCCAACAAGACACCCGATGTAGACAATGTTCATATCACACCTAGGGTAAACACGATGTTCTGAACTCAACCACAATCTCAGAAATTTGATCCAAGACTCGATTAAAAAGTTATTCTAATTAACATTAAAGGTAAATTAATTTTATTTAGTTATTTTATTTATGGTTTCATCTTCCATGGTATTTTCTACTGAAGGCCTATGCTGAAAAAATTTAGGTCTTTCCTAGGGAAAATGCCACGCTCTGGACTCAATTGTGCCCTTCGATTTCTAATCCAAGATACCTTTTGAGAGATAAACCATTTCCACCATGTCAATAGTATAAAAATACTTAATATTTTTATAAAAATTATTCCAGGAACAATGGACCATGGAATCTCACATCGTCTCAATTCCTACCTCGAGAAATATATGCCGAAATATTCCAAAGTCTTACAAGGAAAAGTCTGAGTCACTACATCCTCCCCACATTAAATATATTCTTCCCAGAACTGAAAAAGGATAGGCATGAGGGAAATAAACCCATCTCCAGCACGTTCACAAAAACCCACCACAAATCCACCAAGGGTTCCCATGCTGCCAACAAGCACATACTCAGGGGAACCACAACGGCCCCCACACCTAAGTCCAACTAATCCCAAGTTAACATCATGCAACTTGGCACATTTCTCCACAACTGTGATACGTGTGAAACACCAAGAGCCTAGTATCTTATATTCATATGGTCTAGTGGTATTCCACCTATCTAACCTAAAATAGATATAACAAACCAACTCCAAACAAACAAGTCAATGGGACTCATCCACCACACCTTGATACTATTCTCTTCAGGTGGAATTAACTCTACCACACAGTTTTTCATTGTATCTCAAGAACACGTCTTAATAGGGAAAGCATCCCCGATTCTTGTGAGTCTGAATCCTTATCAATCAAACTATTACCTCCTTAAGAGAATCTCATACCAAGATAATGACGAACCCATGAGGGTATAAAGAAATAAAACACAGCTTCCCAAGCACACACCCTGGGACTTACCAGGACCATCGTGCAAACTTCCCACCACACAACCCCACTATGAACACAAAATTCTAATGGACTCATCCACTACACCACGACATTGTCCTCTTTGGGCAGCACTGACTCACCCACACGGTTTTAGTCACATTAGTAAAATGCATCTTTGTGGGGGAAAGATATCTCTTCCTAATGCATTTGAAGCTATGATGTACAACACCGAAACATTGTCTTACCGATGCCCATGTCACTCTACACAAACCTCGAGAAAAAATCCGAAATAAAAGCATACCTCTAAAAATTTGTTACCAAACTACTGCAGAAAGTAGAATGTAGAATATACCTTTAACCATCTGTGGAGCCACTAGTTCAACGACCTCTATGCCTTGCAGTTTTTCCACCCCCATCCTCCAACTCCCTAAGCCTGGAGAGGACCACCTGTGGGAGGTGGTGGTGGAAACTGACCGCGTTGTCATGACACGTCAAATTGATTATGATTTTAAGGTTGATTTATAGTCTAGGGTAGACCCTAGGTCATCTCTCAAGGAGCATTGATAGGTTTAGAGTGTGTGTTTTTAATAAAAAGTACTTAAATTCAGTACTTGTATTTAGAGCTGTAGCTACGGAGATATACCCATGGACAAAAGGAAACGTGGCTATATCCTGCTTATAGCCATGGAAATTTCTCTATTCGTGGCAATTAACCCACCCCACTCCTCAATTTACTGTAACCCTCTCGTGCCCCTCCTCCTCGCGACTCTTCTCCCCGACGTTCCACGATCATCCTCCTCTGATGGGCCACCCAACCTCTCCATGATCATCCTCCTCCGGCGCGGCCACTCCACTTCCCCACTTTCGCTGCTCTGATGTGGACTCCCCACCTCCTCTGGCGACGTGCCTCCGATGCGGCCACCCCACTTCACCGCGATTCTCCTTCTCGGACGCTGCCCCGACACGGCTTCGATGCTACCCCGACCGGCTCAGACGCGGCCACTCCACCTCTCGGGATCCTCCTTCCACACGTTCACCCCCGATTATTCTCCTTAGACACAACGGCCCCACCTTTCCAATTTCTCAGTCGAACCAAGTCCTACCTTGGCATCCTCCTCCCATGATTTTTCACTGACCCCACTCAGGGGACCCTAGAAAAATCCACCCTTCTTCAATTTCTCATGTGAAATCCCTACCTACTGCACTCCTTTCCTCGCCAGGTATTTTCTGAATTTCGGATCCAACGTGGTATTTATGTCTCATGTTTTCCCTTCTCTAGATCGGTGGATCAATTTATTCTAATATTGGGTTTCATAGAACTGACATCCAAGAGGAATGGTAATTTTTTTAATTAGGCATGTGATCCTAGTTCAGTTGTGACGTGACTTCTGGAGCTGTGAGATGGGTTGCAACTGGGTGGTACAGGAGCATACACCTATTGACTTTGACATAAGTTGAGTAAGCACAAACAATTAATGCATGGAAGTTGTGTATTTTTTAATCAGTGTTAGATGACAGAGGGTAGAGAATCGATGGAAATTTTAGCGAGATTCTCATAGGTGAGGTATCTCATAGCTTCAAATGAAACAGAGTAAGTGCGCTATGAAAAAGGGCTCTTTGGAAATATATTGGGTATGGTTATACCAGATCTTGGTTAAGGAAAAGTGTTTCCTAGGGTGATTTGATAATGGCTTGAAAGAAGTGGTATATAGATTTAGATTTGGATCTTCGAGGTGTTTCTTGTGGGGCAATTTTAAGTAAATCCATGTGGTGGTGAGTGCACCAATGGATGGTGTGGAAGGTGATAATATTTTTTTCTAGAAAACTCATCACATGCCAAGAATGGAATTATCATGCATAGAGAGTGGGTATTGAGTAGTTTTTTGGTTATCTCTTACGAATGTATGGGTTTTGGATGAATCCAGTCATAATGTTTGGGGATAGATAGAATGTGGGTTGTGGTGCTTGGATTTTGATCAAGTGATGTTATGACAAGGGTTATCCTATAGTGGAGAGAGTGACATTAGTCTTGGGAAATATAAACCCATGAGGGTAGAGTTCTGGTTTTGGGAGACCAATAGGTAGGTATTTTAAATAGAAATTAGTTTCCAACAACCCAATGAGTACCTAAATTGAGTTGGTTTTTCTTGGAGATTAGAGTCCGAACATGGGCATTTGGGTTGAGTGGAAAGAGTAAAGATCCAAGGTTTCTTTAGATTTGAAAATTAATTGGTTCTTATGGAAATCATAACATGGGATTGATTGAATAATGACTCAAATGAGGGAATCACACTAGTTTTTGGACTTGGGGTGGTTTTGATGATCCAAATGTGTTAAATCATTGTTATGTCAAAGCTGGCGATAGGGCTTAATGGTAGTCTAGTAGGTGGAGGCCCAGACCTAAGAATTTCACCATGTTTCAAGAGTTTAATTCATTGGTCTATAATGTTGAACATAATGTGCCTCCTGAAATAGGGGGATTGGGAATTGAATGTTTTGAAAATGTGGTGACGTTTGGAGTCTATGCATCATCATCAGGATCAGGATGTCTTGTGATGAACCAATATGATTGGGTTAATAAATGTCAGTGCTTTCAATAGAGTACAATGATAGGTTTATATGGTTGAAAATTTAACCTTAGATTCACACCATGATTTGGAATGAATATCAAAGTTCCAAGTTATAATAATGGAATTGAATTCACTTGTTATTTAGTTAAGAAGCATCTAGAGAAATATGATATTGCTCAACAAGCTACTGTAATGTAGACACCCTAATAGAATGGGGTGGTTGAGAGGTAAAGTAGAACCGTCAATAATATAACACAAACTATGGTGATCTCTAGTGGTATTACAATGTATAAAAAAAAATTTCCTTCTGAACTAAGTTATAAAAGGAAACCAACATTGAAGTATTTATGAGTCTTTGGTAGTAAGTTCTATATTATTAACATGGAATGGAATCAAGAAAAGTATAGAAATAACACGATTAAGTTATATTTCATATATATTCTTTAAAATTTCCCATGAAGTGACTAAGGGCATCAAATATGCTTATGATGTCATTGTTGATAGATTATAAAAAGTTTTAAGAAGGATGGTCAATTATAAAAATGATCCATAATATGGTCAATTATATAGAGGTTTGGATGATGTCATTGTGGAGATGATGTCCATAAGATGGTCAAAAGTACGGTCAATAATTTTTATAATTGACCATCCTTCTTATAATTGAATGCAAAAGTAGCATGTATGATGTCATTGTTGATAGAAAATTGACCATCATTCTTAAAACCTTTCTTTATTTATAAGTGAGAAATATTCAAGAGACACTCTTTAAGTTTCTTTTTCATCATGAACTCTATTTTTATCTCTTTCATTTTCATCATTGCTTCTATCATCACTTTTGAATAATTCATTATTCACCTTCTCAGTTAGTAGCATTTCACCATCTTCACTAGATGATTCTACCTCTTCATTATCCTTACTAAAATCACTATCTTCACACTTAGATAAAAAGTTTCACATCTTAAACATAGATAAATTCTTACCTTTCCCATTAAGAGAATAATTTTATGCCTTATTATTCATGTAATTTCTTGTAATATCATCTTCATCTTCACTCTATTTTTATATCTCTTTCATTTTCATCATTTCTTCAATCATCACTTTTGAATACTTCATTATTCACCTTTTCAGTTAGTAGCATTTCACCATCTTCACTAGATGATTCCACCTCTTCATTATCCTTACTAAAATTACTATCTACACACTTATATAAAAAGTTTTACATCTTAAACTTAGATAAATTCTTACCTTTCCCATTAAAAGAATAATTTTATGCCTTATTATTCAAGTAATTTCTTGGAATATCATATTTATCTTCACTCTCTTAATTCAAGATGTTTACCAGCTTTCTTTTTCATTTGATCCTAGAAACGTCAGTCACAACCAATTTCAGGGCCAACTTCCTGATATGTTTCGAAATATTTCTGTCCTTTCCAAACTGTAAGGATTTCTTCATTGTCTTTCTCATTTGAATAACCCCCTTAGTGATGTCAGCATGTTGATGACTACTTAATTGGTTCCATCATTGACAGGGACAATTAGTAATTATTTTTTGTCACTTGCTATTTTTTTTTCTTATGCTAGATTCTGTTTAAGATTCATCCATTGAAGTTAAGGCATTATCTCTTAAAATATATGTTTTTCTTTCTTGAAAATGGCAATATTGTACGGATTTCCTTGAATTAATTTCATTCATGTATTCCTTTCTCTCAATCTATAAAAGTCTTTGTCTCAACTTGAGGTAAGGAGATTTCATCTTCTACATGGTATCAGTGGGTTCTCTTTAAACCGAACCCTCCCTCTTTTTTTCTCTCCCGTCTAGGGTTGCCAGAAAATCTTGCGGATTCCCGGTTCTATCCGGCCCGCCCTCCCAGTATCCTCCCAGCTGCGGATGGCCCCTACCCGACACCACCCTTCCTCTGCCCTGCGGCCTCCAGCCTCCGGCCTCCCAGCCTACGTGGTGCCTCTCCAGGTCTCTGAACCACCCTTCTCGGCAGAGTTGTCTCTCTTCCAGCATCGATGTGGTCATAGGTGTAACTCTGAAAAACATCATGTGAGAGACAAAAAGACCATCACTCTAGAATTTGAGTATCTCTGGAAGATCCTACCCTCAAATAGAACCTTATATGCTCTAAGACATTGCTCTAGTGTTCCAGGTTTAGTCTCCTCAAATTTCAGGTGACACCACAATCAGATATTTCAAAACTCCCACTTCTTCTAAACTCTAAACCTCACAGATCCAGACTTCAAGAATCTCTACCATATCTCTCCTTCAATTTCATTGACTATTCACTACACATGAGATAGATATTTGAAAATCATATAATGCCCCCTTTATGAACTATATGTCGATTGATTTTTATCCTTGCATAATTATCAATGCCCAAGTCCCCTAACATGGGCTCAACTACAAAATTCTATAACTTTACATGTCTTGACATCATGATATTAAAATGAAAAACTACCATCAATGGCTATAAGTTAAGATATAGCCTCACTTTTTTTTAAACTGTGGCTTTAGAGTAGAAAAACCCACGGTACCAACATCCTCTCATTTTATTCGTGGGTTTAGAAACCCTCCCTCCGTCATGACTCATCTCCATTCCCTCCCTCTGTCACGAGAATAATGGCCAATAAATTTTTTGTCACAATAATATACTGGAAGACATATTCGATTGAAGCATTGAAATATTCTGAATGTATCCCTCTATTTTCTACCAGGATATGCTAATGGTATTATTGTGAAGTGGTGGGGATATGTGCATAATCCCTGTTTTCTTCTGGAATATATTGGTAAACTTGCAATATTAGCTCATTCCCTATGATCGACAACTCTCTATTCCTAGAAAGATTTCGAAAGGGCCCTAATTTCAGAGTTTAGGGTGACAACCTATAGCGTGACACCCTCAATAGCAGACTGAGGGGTAGTAATTGTATTTCCCTATGATCAACAACTCTCTATTCCTGCAAAGAATGTTTGAATAATAGGTGCTTGGGAATACCATGACATAGACAATGTTTCCATGAGGTTATAGAACTTTTAGATATTATCATAAAAGAGCATTTCCAAGAAAATTAGCTTAGAAAAATTGAAATTAAAAATGGGTTATAGGATCTAGATATGACATGAATCACTTTTTAAAGCATGTATAAACTTGGTTAATGTTTTAAAACCATCCAACATACCCATTAGTTTTAAAGATTCCTGAAAACAGAAGCATATTTCAGTATTCTACATCACAGTTTGACACTTTAGCATGTAGTGGTAGGTCCATAGAAGCTTCCTACACCTGTTAAGCATGTTATACTTTTTACATTTTCAAACCCATGTTTTTATGCTCTTTGCAATGGTTGGTGCATCACCTGATAATATGCTTTTGTTGAGCATGAGATTAAAAGAGAGATAAGGCGTGCTTACAAGTTAACGAGGATGAATTGTTTCTATTCACAAGCATAAGAATGAGGATATGCTTACATGAGTGTAGATTATTATATGCTTTCAGCCACCTATGTTCAATATATGAGTAGTCATTCAATTTGACATTACCGTTTATCTGCTTATAGGGTGCTTCTTCTGGTGCAAGATCCCAAACAACTGAATCAGGTACTATATCAATGTCATCATTGTACCTAACGATATGTAATTACTTATTCCATCATGCTTTTTGTTTTATGTACTCTGAATTCTTTATTCAAATTACAAAATTGTAAATGTACTTTTCAAAATATTCTCTTAATGAAAAATATAATTTTATCTTATGCAATTTAATTTCTCCATGCATCCAAATCTAACATATCATTCTTTATACATTGAATATCAACTATTCTCTATACTTTCAAGGGATTTATATGATTATTATCTTCTTTATTGTATTTATTACTCAGCTTGATTGTATTATTATCACATGATCATCAGTAGTTGCATTTTTTTTGGTGCTCCAACTCTTGTGTATGTAGAATCATATCATATTCTTTCAACTTTTCTACTACCGGGTATGTTATACCTGAATCGTCTGATCACAGGGTGTTTACTTAGCGTACAATTTTATTGGACCATCCGATGATCCTCCATTGCATATTGTATTCTCACAGTGCATATTCTTTCCTCTAATTGTAGTGTACTCCATCCGATGATCAATCCGATATTCTCACTCTGCCCATTCGTGTCATTGCACGACCCCTTCATTTGGTTGTTTTACATTAAAATTCTCATACTGTGTCTGGTTATCTTGAACCATTTCATCTATGATTATAACCTTCTGATAGTTACTGCATGTAGAAGTATTGCTAGATCGCCTCTATCCAAGCAATGGAGTCGTGGTTTATCCAAGCATCTCGGTCGGTGTATTTATGTCTGAACATCCCCCCTGCCCGCAACACCCCCCCTGCCGCCTTCGAATCAGCCCACACCATCCCTCCAAAACCTGCAACCAGCCTCTTTCAACTATCATTCCAGCCTCCTCCTGCTCCCTTCGCTCCTGGTCTGAAGATGTTGCCCCGCAGATGTCGCTGGATTGGGCCAACATGCTGCGGTCACGCTGCGGTCATGCCGCGGTCACACCGCGGTCACTCCGTAGTCCCTCCACGGTCACGCTGCGGTCACGCCGTGGTCACGCCGCGGTCACGCCGCAGTCACGCCACGGTCACGCCGCAGTCACGCCGTGATTTGGCCCTGCTCCAGCCACATCCAGCCCACACCAGCCCCCTTCCACCTTCATTTCAGCCCACTGCCACCAGCATTCCAGCCCGCAACAGCCCCCCCCCCCCCTCACCACTTTCGAATCAGCCCGCACCATCCCCCCAACACCTGCGACCAGCCCCCATCCACCCGCATTCCAGCCTCCTCCCGCTCCCTTCGCTCCTGGCCGGAAGATGCTGCCCCGCGGATGTCGTTGGATCGGGCCAACACACCGCGGTCACGCCGCGGTCATGCCGCGGTCACGCCGCGGTCACGCCACGGTCACGCCGCGGTCACGCCGCAGTCACGCCATGATTTGGCCCTGATCCAGCCAAATCCAGCCCACACCAGCCCCCTTCCACCTTTATTTCAACCCGCTGTCACCATCATTACAGCCCGCAACAACCCCCCCCCCCCCACCACCTTCGAATCAGCCTGCACCATCCCCCCAACACCTGAAACCAGCCCCCTTCCACCCGTATTCCAGCCTCCTCCCGCTCCCTTCGCTCCTGGCCGGAAGATGCTGCCCCGCGGATGTCGCTGGATCGGGCCAACACGTTGCGGTCACGCTGTGGTCACAGCGCGGTCACGCCAAGGTCATGTCGCGGTCACGCCGCAGTCACGCAGCGGTCACGCCGAGGTCATGCCGTGGTCACGCCGCAGTCACGCCGCGGTCACGCCGCGGTCACGTCGCGGTCACGCCGCTGTCACGCCGCGGTCACGCCGCGGTCACTTCGCGGTCACTCCACGGTCACTCCGCGGTTACGCCGCGGTCACGCCGTAGTCACACCGTGATTTGGCCTTGCACCAGCCACATCCAGCCCACACCAACCCCTTCCACCTTCATTTCAGCCCGCTACCACCAACATTCCAGCCCGCAACAGCCCCCCCCACCACCTTCGAATCAGCCCGCACCATCCCCCCAACACCTGCAACCAGCCCCCTTCCACCCGCATTCCAGCCTCCTCCCGCTCCCTTCTCTCCTGGCCGGAAGATGCTACCCCGTGGATGTCGGTGGATCGGGCCAACACGCTGCGGTCACGCCGCGATCACGCTGCGGTCACGCCGCGGTCACGCCGCGGTCACGCCGCCGTCACGCCGTGGTCACGCCGCGGTCATGCCGCGGTCACGCCGCAGTCACGCCGTAGTAATGCCATGATTTGGCCCTGCTCCAGCCACATCCAGCCCACACCAGCCCCCTTCCACCTTCATTTCAGCCCGCTGCCATCGGCATTCCAGCCCGCAACAGCCCCCCTTCCACCTTCGAATCTGCCCGCACCATCCCCCCAACACCTGCAACCAGCCCCCTTCCACCAGCATTCCAGCCTCCTCCCGCTTCCTTCGCTCCTAGCCAGAAGATGATGCCCCGTGGATGTCACTGGATCGGGTCAACACGATGTGGTCACGCCGCGGTCACGCTGTGGTCACGCCGAGGTCACTCCGTGGTATTAATATTTTTCCCTTTCAGAGCATCTTTCAACGAAGTATTAATAGAGGATGGCTTGCAGAATTTCTGTACAATTATGCACTTATCAGTGGCATGGCCTATCATCCTGCAATGCTCATTGTACTTTGGTATGTATTCTAATAAAAAACATACCTCAATAAGATGATCATTTATATCAATAGAAACACAATCCAGGGCGTGTAGAAAGGGGCAGGGGGAGGGGTATCCGGCAGGGGGGGTGTCCAGCAGGGGGGAGGGGTGTCCAGGGGGTGCAGGGGGTGTCCAGTGGGGCTGTCCAGTTGGGGCATGGGGGCTGTCCAGTGGGGTGCAGAGGGCAGGGTGCAGGGGGCAGGGGTGTCCAGTAGGGGGAGGGGTGTCCAGCAGGGGGAGGGGTTGTCCAAGTAGGGGGGAGGGGTATCCGGCAGGGGGGAGGGCTGTCCAGGGGGTGCAGGGGGTGTCTAGTGGGGCTGTCTAGTTGGGGCATGGGGGCTGTCTAGTGGGGTGCAGGGGGGGAATGGGGGACTAAGGGGGCATGGGGGGTGCAGGGGAGTGTTCAAGGGGGTTGTCCTGGGGGTTTCAAGGGGGTGAAAGAGGGTTTTCTAGGAACCTAAGCCCATGAAGGTTATGAATGTCTCTATAGAGAAAATGCAGTGCTATCCAGATCTGGAAAATATCATAAAACATCCCACAGATACTTCACAGGCACCAGGTATAACTATTTCACCACCTATAGATAGTGAGCATGGTGCTATAAAATCTGGTAACTCTATTTCAAATCATAATTCCAATGTTTTGTTTAATGCAGTACTACATGAAATCTGATGATTTATGTTGATGACATGATTACAATTTGTAAGAACATGAGCCTCATAATTATTGTAAAATCACAAAATAATGGTAATTTTGAAGTGAAAGACTTAGTCATAGCTAATAAAACCTTAGGCATTGAAATTGTTAGAGATAGACCAAATAAATTTTCTTAGTTATCTCAAAATGGTTAAATATTAAATATTAAAAATAGACACATGTTTGAATCTCTCAAAATTTCCAATGT